>OY987326.1:77420102-86573374 GCA_963920685.1 Polydrusus tereticollis | reverse complement strand
TTTTATGGTTTTCATAAAACATAGCGATTACCGATGAAAATTAAACGAAAACTTAATAAATAACTTTTTTTTCAACTGAAATAGACTGATTTTCGATGGAAAAATGTTACTTATAACTAAAAATGAATATAAGACATATACGCAATGATATTTAGAATAAATCAATCTTTTCTAAAATTACTATGAAATATTCACAAAATCGTTTCGTTATAACCAAAGTAGCAAGGCTTGCAGATTTCGTATAGAGTTCAAACGCGATACTGAGATGATCTTTTTTTTTTATATTTTTGTAGGATAATGCACCACTACGTTGTAAGTACTTGAGAGAGGACTTTCTTGAAAAATCCTCAAATTTCTCTGCAATTTTGTTCCTTCTAGAGTTAAATTCACACAGAAAACCCCGTATTCTTATCTTTCAGGTTGGTATATTAAAAAGGGCTTATTAGTATGGTTTAGAAAACAAGCAATATTAATTAACGGATGTTTTTTCGTCGTATGAAGAGTTGAAAAATTTTTTTTTCCACTCCAATGGTTACGATGCAGAGAGTCGGGTTTCATCATAATCTTTCAGGGTAGCTCAGGTTTTGATTGCATGTAGAGAGTCGGGTTTCATCATAATCTTTCAGGGTAGCTCAGGTTTGATTACATGTACTAAGGTTAGTGCTCCTTGCAATCGGTTTCAGGTTTGACGCGCCCCCCTCAGGTTTGTTCAGGTTTCTCAAACGTTTGAGAAACCTGAACAAACCTGAGGGGGGCGCGTCAAACCTGAAACCGATTGCAAGGAGCACTAACCTTAGTACATGTAATCAAACCTGAGCTACCCTGAAAGATTATGATGAAACCCGACTCTCTACATGCAATCAAAACCTGAGCTACCCTGAAAGATTATGATGAAACCCGACTCTCTGCATCGTAACCATTGGAGTGGAAAAAAAAATTTTTCAACTCTTCATACGACGAAAAAACATCCGTTAATTAATATTGCTTGTTTTCTAAACCATACTAATAAGCCCTTTTTAATATACCAACCTGAAAGATAAGAATACGGGGTTTTCTGTGTGAATTTAACTCTAGAAGGAACAAAATTGCAGAGAAATTTGAGGATTTTTCAAGAAAGTCCTCTCTCAAGTACTTACAACGTAGTGGTGCATTATCCTACAAAAATATAAAAAAAAAAGATCATCTCAGTATCGCGTTTGAACTCTATACGAAATCTGCAAGCCTTGCTACTTTGGTTATAACGAAACGATTTTGTGAATATTTCATAGTAATTTTAGAAAAGATTGATTTATTCTAAATATCATTGCGTATATGTCTTATATTCATTTTTAGTTATAAGTAACATTTTTCCATCGAAAATCAGTCTATTTCAGTTGAAAAAAAAGTTATTTATTAAGTTTTCGTTTAATTTTCATCGGTAATCGCTATGTTTTATGAAAACCATAAAAACAGATAATGCTGGTAACAGGTGCTTTAAGATTATAATAATGTAATGGATGGGACAATGAGCCAATTATTGACAAGAAAAGTACGATGCGTTTCTGAATAGAGGTACTTTTGGGTTATGTCGCTAGAACACGATATGTTTCCATGAAATATTGGAGGTATAGAATTTTTATTTACTATAATACTATCTTAAAATTCTTCTTGGAGAAAATATTTAAATTTGAATGTATCTGACCCTCTACAGAATATAACCTTTTGACTTTTTTAAGATGACATAAACCATGGGAAAATTATTTTATTCTCATTTTGACAACCGAATTATACCTTGAAATAAGATGGTATTAAATAGAAAGTCACGCTAAAAATGCATCCAGCATTTTTTTTTTTTGTATTTTTATAAATTTTGTCCGACACATCACAAATTTTGCCTGACCCAGGAAGGAAATATGAAATTTTAACTAAGTAGCTCATAGTGTAGGATTTTTGATTGCTTACATAAATTTTAACTGTCTCTCTTATAGAACTAGAAACGTATTCCCCTAACGATTCAGTACAGACAAAAAGAGCGAAATAATAATTTTATTTAACCTGCTAAACAATAGGAAAGCAAGCTAAATAGACAAGATGATGGGTTTTGTTAGGAAACACAATGATTTTTTAGTGTCAAGGATGTTTTAGGCTCCGATATCATTAATATTTTCTGAATACTAAGGCTATATTACTTTCAAAAGCAGACTCGTTTGAGACGATTGGCGAATAAAGATGAATTGATCGTAAATAAAAATATAAGATCTATGTGCTAAGACTGTGAAATTATCGAAAAGTGGGGGTGTGCTTTTGAAATCGAACTTAAGAGCGATAAAAATATGAAAATATACTTGTTTGATTTGAGTCTTCAGACAATGAAGTTCGTTGTAGTCGATATTCAAGGATTTAACATACCTGAATTTTGCGCGAAAGAATTGGCTATTTATGATGGGAATAGTATGAAAAGTTACTTTTTTAAACCAGTTAAACCATTCGACACCTTAAGTAAGGCTTGCAAGAAACAAGTCAAATATCTATTTGGAAATCATCATGGTATCCTTTATAATTATGGTGATACCGATTACAAGGAACTACATAATATCATATCCAACAATCTGATAGACGCAGACATTATTTACGTTAAAGGATGTGTTAAAGAGGAATTTTTAGTTAAAACATTTTCGGAATTAAACTGCAGGACGCCATATATTATAAACTTAGAAGACAGCATTGGTGTACCAAAATTAGAGAAGGGAGAGAGAGTTGATGGTTGTAAATATCACATTTTAGATATTCATGTTTGTAGTATTAGAAATGCCAAAGTGTTGTATCGATATATTTATAGTCTTTTACCTTAATAAATATTAAAATTTTTCAACAAGCCAACTTTATTTATTCCCCACGTAGCTCAAACGGTTTTGTTTACTTTTCAACGAATGGAACTGTGACAACGCAACATGTTCACTATTGAAGTGATGTTAATCCTATGTTCAGAATCCTAACCCGATGTCAATATTTAAAAAAAGTGAATGTTTGGTACGCTGAAGAAACGTGTAAAGCTTTACGAAGACCGAAAATCTTTGGTTAAGTTACTGGGATACCCTACATCTTATAATATTTTTGAATTTTGCATAAAGTAGTCATTATTTTTTAATAAGCGTATTATAAGTCTAAACCTAATAATTTCCGAGATATCAATTTTTGAAAACCACTAACATTTGTATATAAACGCTAATGGTACAAATAAGATTCAGATAAATAACTTCTTGCCTGCCTGATAACACCGACATTTAGTTAATTATACAACATTTTTAAAATAATTATTGTTCTTTGATCAAACCAATATTCCACTATCACTTTGTAAACCGACAAAAATAGGCAAATTTTTCAATTTCGTATCGGGATTTTTGATGAAAATAGCCCAACATTTTCGAGTAAACCTACCTAGAAATATAGAAGATATTTATTGCAAAATTAGTAGTTTACATGCTTGGTAAAGTGAATTAATCTACCACTGTAATCGTTTCATTTTTAGCTAAATAGAGGTATTCTTTTTTAATCGTGAAAAATAGACGAAATCTCTAATTTTATTTCATACCTAACGAATTCAACAATCAATAATACGATCTCATTTTCGACTAAGATCAGCTGTTACTTTAGACAGAATATTCCTAATAACATAATATATTTAGTTATACAGCTTTTTAAAATAATTATTGTTCTGTAACCGTAAATTATTTAATTATTTTCGTGTGATAAAGAGCTACTTTAAATTTTGTTTCTTAATCTTGTTCTATTGCGTATTAATCGTGTTAGCATCACAAATTACGGTCTGTGAAGCTGGTTTATAGGATCATTTAGTTCGATGGGGGGCATATTTTATGATATCCCATATTTCGTCAATTATTTGGCAGGTAGGTTTGATGCTTCAATACGGAACTCCTCAAGATGACATCAAATATTTCTAAACAAGAAGCGTCCAAGTCTATGGAATCCCATGTAAAAGCTGGTATGTCTGTTGCCTTCCGTAGACATTAATGACATCTCGCATGTATGCTGAAGTGTATCGTTAATAGAAATCTTGAATATTCTAGTACCTACCTATATCTTGCGTCATTATGTCAATGCTTACATTGATGTCGCCAGGTATCTTAAAATGATAGGTACATAATGTGCAAGCATTTGTGTAGAAAGCTATGTTTTTTACAAAATTTTCTCTAGGCAACCAAATTGTAATAGGGTTTTCGTAGTTCCAGTATATGTCTGGCTGCTTTAGCCTAAATAAATTGAAGTGTATTTGTAAGCAAATTAATCCTTAAAATTTATTATATCGTCTGATATAGACACTGTTTCAACTACGCGTTTTGGTAAAAAATAATTGGAAAGTAAAATTACTAAAGCACTAACAATAAATGGGGCGTGGATAAACTGGTAGATCTAAGCTCCAAAAATATACGCCTCTTATGATAAATGTTAAAAAATTGTACCGTTGCCAACGTCAAATTAAAAATCAGGATTTGGCAAACAGGACTCAACCCTCTCATTAATGCTTGATCTTCGGTATACCGAGTTTTATAAGTATTTTTAACACTCATCTGGAAATAAATGGATGCAAAAACCTCCTTTTTCCATTTTTTCAAGCCATTAAACAACAAAATTGTCATTTTTTGAAGAAACCTTGCATACATAGGTATTAGCGAGCGAATTTCGACTATTGTAGATATTTAATATTAGAAAATCAATATAGAGGTAAATCGAAAAGTGTATTTTTACGACGGCTTAAGAGGTAGTTTATGGTGATGTACATATTAGAGTTCATTTTAAAATGAACGATAATCTCCTAAACACAGACTTTTGACAATAGAACGAAATAAAAATATAGTTTGATGTGATAAGGCTATGCAGCTGCTCTTTATGGAATTTCATGTGAGCCTAGACTTTATGGATTTTTGTTATTTTTTTTTTATCAGTAAAGTCATCCTATAGATATTGTTTGTTAATCCATTAAAATAGACAAAATCTTTGAATTTGTATATGATTATCCGCTGAAATACCCTTAATCTGCAGGGTACCTAACTCTACGGAGATATTTATTGCAAAGGGCGGCTTTTTCAGTTTTGAAAGTATTCAACATTTGCGAAATTCATCTAAATATATACTACGCTATACTTTAATCAAACTCACAATAGAGGGAAAGCGACAGACGAGTTTTAAACTAATGTGGCTTAAAGGATAATTTGTGTTGTAAATATTAGAGTTCATTTTAAAAGAAACTATAATCTCGTGACCGACAAAAAAAAGTATCCATTTCGATACATCATTTCCCCTATTTTAACGTTAAAATAGTAAATTATGTTATAAGCTCGAAAAATGTAGTATTTCAGACGTAATGCGGTCGCTAACCTAAATAGCCCGAAAAACATTTTTCGTCCATATGTCATAAGTTATTTTTTATTCGATCTTGTTTTTAATGCGATTGAGAGTTGTAAAATAATGTAGAAATGAAGTGAACCTATACATTTCATCTTGCACGCTAATTTTTTGGTCTTAATGTTTGTTAGTTAACGATGAAATCTGTAATAGCGTCCGAAAAAAAAAAATTTTTTTTGACTAACATAAAAAGTGTTGTCTAGCTAGCAGGGCAATAATCAATACTTTATTGAGAAGGTTAGCTCTTCGTCTAAATATCTAATCTATAAATCGTCATTTTTTCCGACACAATCGGTTAAAAAGCATACAATTGTATGTAAACGTTTGTACAAAAACCATCGTGTTAAATCAGTTCTTATACCTGACTGACAACGCCGATCTTTAGCTTTTTTTTTACTTTGTAAAATAAAAAGATTAGTTCTTACTATCAAAGAAATTAAATATGCAAGAGAAATAGGTCGAAAAGATTAATAATAATTTATTTATTCCTAAGTTATAAATCTTAACTACATCACTTTCTAAACCAAGAAAATAGATAATCTTCCTGCATTATTCCGTACTTAGATTTATTTTTCATGAAAATAGTCGAATCTATGATTTTCGTTCAAATCCATAAGGGGCGCTTGTTTTGTATAGATGATTTATGATCTTATTTTCAACTAAAATACTAGTATAAAAAAAGTATTTCTTCCGATAAACGTGGAAGGAATAGACATTTAAACAGTTAGCCATAACATACGCATACTGACTTGCATTATTTTCATGGATTGAATGGCTACATCTTTGTGTGTGAAGTGAATTTCTTTTTAAAAAATTACAATGCGCTCAATTATGAATTTTCTAACATAACTTTTATGGATAGTGGAGTCGGATATTGGAAGAAAATATTATCATAAGGACAACTCGATTATTGATATAATTATTATGGTTTCACAGAAGTTTCTACAGAGTCAGCCATGCTGTAGCAGAGACTGTTGTAGGTCGTATTTTTTAAAAAAACCTAACAATACCTTTACTTTATATTGATAGACATATTCTATTAGAACATTTTTCTAAAATTTAGAGCCTTTGGAAATGTGATAATGCTATGAGCATCAAATATATTCAAAATATCAAAAATCCTTTGATAGTTAGTTATTGCGGTATATTTTAATAGAGGCATAATTTATACTGTACTCCTAAATTTACGGCATATCACTTTGTTTATGTTATTATATTCACAGAGACTATTAATCTAACCAACTTTTATTTACGAAAAATTAAAAACTGAAATACTCTATTTTATTGCCGATTGTTCGCAAAGACACTTGGAGTTGTTATTTTACTTTTTCTACCTCTTTTTCCCCGGCTGCGGAGAAATATGTTAGGGGAAGTTTGGGTATCCTCAGACGGTTATATGCAATGATTCAAGCTTCTAAAAAAGTACTAAGGCAAGTAATTATCAATTTGAATTTATGTATGTCGAAGGTAATGTGTTACTCATAAATATACATGATGAAAACATTTATTGTTCGATTGCATCTAATTTTTAAGAGTCTAGAAATAAGCAAATAATGTTCTTTAACGTTTCTTTATAAACATCTCGAGTTACCTGTCCTTCCCCTGCATCATAGAAGGGTATTTGCCGACAAAGTTTGACCATTTTTTATGATTCGAGAGTTGGGTATTCTCTACAGATGTAAACTGAAGTCATTCGAGTAGTCCGAACTTGTTAGATTTTAGCTTATATTCTTATTATGTGATTTTAAAATTATGTATGCGTTTGTTTAATTCATTGTAAAGGATTTGTTATTATGCTAATTTCAAAAGTTAAATGTTGGTGAGAATATTGAAATGTGGTGGTCGAGAGAATCACGGGAAATGATATTCGCAAAGTTTCTCATACTTTTTAACCCTATGCGTAGGTGACGCTAATAATATTGAATTTTTTTATTAAAATATCTAAAGTAAATATCCAATTGATTTTTTTTTTAGCGCTAATTGGGATTTTAATTAACTACCTCAGAGTCGGTATACACTATATTTTGCAGCGCAATTGCTTTCACACCCAGTAATGTATTATGATTTTTTTGGATGGTCGTTATATTGTGAGTTTCTTAAGTTAGCCAGATTAATAATAAATTAAAAAACCAACGTGATTTGCTTATTGTTGCCATTGAGAATTAAGGTTATAAAATATTTAACAATCCCATATTTTCATGCTCGTGTTGAAAATAAGTTAAGATTGCTACTTTGTTGCCTACGCCTAATATTCATAATTTTATTGGGGGTTCTACCTGATGACAAATACAGCTTATGATACCTATCTAGTGGGTATTTTCAGTTTAAGGACCGAATAATATAGAGTTATTGTGCATACATCATCGCAAACAAAAGGTAGCTTTTTATATTATTTCGTATTTACAATCCATTTAACTACAATTTTACACTGTGAATTAATTTTTTTTACTTTTTTCCTGAAATTGTAGCCTATTTACTTATATTATGATATTATCCAAAATTTTTTATAAAAGCATTATGAGGGCTTTTACCTGATGGCGAACACAAGTTGTATAGTACCTATACCTGCTTGGTATTTTATACGTATTTAAGTTTTATTTACTTTTTATTACTCTGTTCTCATTATAAGATAGTCCTATAATTTATCCATTTCCAGTACAAAGAAATCGCTAGTTAATGGTTCTAGATGGTAATTATTTTATTGTATTTCTATAAGTGATGCAAAAAATTGAAAACAATTATTAGATATGCTACTGAATTTTAATGAGGGTCCTTCGGAATAATAAATAAAGGTTTATGTCCCTTTCTTTTTAAATCGAGTCGGCAGAGGGTTTGAGAGGATCATTTAGGTATAAATAATTATTGTGGTCGCAAATAATGTACCGCATTATTATACTTATCTTGTTAGACCATATAAATTAGGGTTTTATTTCGCTTTGCCATTCACCAGCGGCGTTTCACTAAGGGGAAATAATAAAAAGTCTGGTTTAAGGATGGCTCAGGTCGCATCGTAAAAAGTTGGGTTTAAGGATGGCTTATAAAAATTGGGATTTAATTATCCCGCTTTAGCAGCGGCGTTTCACTAAGGTTAAATCATAAAAAAGTCGGGTTTTATCTCGGGTCAGATCATAAATATTCAGGTTCAAATTAGGGTTAGATGAGAAGCCGCCTCGCGAAAGCATCCGGGTTAGGTTGTAAAAAGTCGGGTTTTATCTTGGGTCAGTTCATAAATATTCAGGTTCAAGTTAGGGTTAGATAAGAAGCCGCTTCATGAAAGCATCCGGGTTAGGTCGTAAAAAGTCGGGTTTAATTTCGGGTTATTTTGTAAACAGCACCACCGAACCACCCGGGTTAGGTCATAAAACGCACCACCGAACCACCCGGGTTAGATCATAAAACGCACCACCTGCACCACCTGGGTTAGATCGTAAATTGCACCACCAGCACCACCTGATCCAGAACTCTTAGTATCTCTCTACTTACCTCCGTAAAAGAGGAACTAAAATCCTCACCGCCACCCTCACTCATCCCAACCCGCTCAACAGACAAGCCTCCGACTATGATATAGATGCTCAGCACCGACACAAACATCCCCGACACCAACTCCTATAGGTGTAGCCACACACACCACCCCTCCAGATATTTCTCCAAAAAACTTCTAAAAAGCCACATACCCGAGTGAACAGCGGAGTTTGCTGTTAATGGTGAGACCCTGCGGAACCGCAGGGGGGCGAGGCAGGGGGAGTAAGCGGAGATCAGAGCTCGTGATAGATCTGGCCCCGATAACTTCTTCAAGGTGGGCTCACCTTAACCTTTAACCCAGATTTGATTAGATATTTAGCCTTCTTATAATTGTGATCTAAACCAAGACCTACATTTTTCAGTCCAAGCCCTCTTGGATGAAAATAATTTTTGCTCGCACGGTACTTATGCGATATTCCGAAAATAAATGTAGAACATTTAAGTACATTCCATGTATATTATGGTTTTCAGTAGCCATATTAAACATGGACATAAGTGCCTTAGCTGTTTGTTCGCAAAGCAGTGATTTATTATTATTTTTTTTAGAAAACCATTATGTATATTTTGTAGCAAAAATCCAATAAAACGAAACAACGGTTTAGGCAAAGGATGACTGACAGCGAGATGTGTACAATACCTGCCCTTTTATGGCCTATCAATCATCGCCTAAATTCCGTAAAATAAAGTATGGCAAAAAGTTTATTCCAAGCTTCGAAAGGGATTTATATTAAGCTTTTCAGTAAATCGCAAATCGAAAAAAGAAAACAGAGAAGACATGTTGGGATTTGCTTTTTATTCGCTTCAAAAATTAAGCGAGGGGAGCGTAAATATATAACACACTCTGATGGGCCTAACCAGGTTAAATTTTGCATGCATTACTTTGGGCAATTAATTTTTGGAATTCTGTATTTTTTTTATCATAAAAATATTGTTATACGTTTCATAGTAATACCTGTGTACAAACAGTTAAATTCACACATAGAAAAAAAGAATGAAAACACGAATACTTAACCCGTTTCAAGAACGTGTTACATTAAACTGACGTTTTTGAAAAAAAATTGTTTTCAAAACAACCCAGTTCGCTAGTTGGCAAAATACCTTCTTGTGTTTAGACCTATAGAATTGCGATTTTTGTTTATAATTTATTGGAATATTGTGAGCTACATTGAGCGGAACCTTAAAGTTTAATTACCAACAACATAATAAAGGCGGACACCTATTAATTTTTTCAGAAACTACACGGACTAAAAAAACCCATAGGTCTCTCTCAAATATAGATTTGTGGACTGTGGCTTGGCGCCAATCACTTTAAGCTTTTCTGTGGCCTCCACGGAATTGCCTATTTTTTTTTTCCGACGGTCCGTCCAAGTGCCGGATGCACTTCTGCCAGGTTTGACCCAATGTGCTCACCGTGGTTTGCTCTTACAACCACTCAATTATTTTAGTTCCTTGCACTAGTTCGTGTAGGTCAACTGGGGAGAGTGCCGGAATATCCTCTGGTTTTAGTCTTGGTTGCCCGAGTATTTCTTGCCTTTTCCGATCCAATGACTCGCAGATAATATGCTGTACCGTTTCACTTTCTCGCCCGCATATCCTGCAGCTTAGGTCTCCGTTGTACAGTTGCATACGGTGCAGGTGCTTCTTGACGGCCATGTGTCCTGTCAGAATTCCTGTGGTAATTCTCAGCTGATTTCTGCTCATCAGAAGGAGCTGTTTTGTTACTTTCGAGTTCCCGATGAAAGATTTGCTATGGTTTAGGGGGAGTTGTTGTTCCAGTAGATTTTGTGTTGATTCTTTGTGCATCGTTTTATCGTACTGTGCACTTTGGGACTCCGAGTGCCGGTTTTGGACCAATGAATGTTTTTTTCCGACCCCTTTCTTGCAGGTTTGTCAGCTTTTTCGTTTCCTGTAATACCTTCATGTTCTGATACCCAGTGTAGTATTACTTTGTTGACTTTTGCTAGGGCCACTAGTTCCTCTTGGCATTCTCATACCACTCTTGATGTAACCTTATTGCATGTTAGCGCTCTAAGGGCTGCTTGGCTGTCAGAGAATATGTGGATCCACTTATTAAGATAAGTCCTCCTATTGTTTTCATACGGACACTGTAGGATGGCGTAGATTTCCGCTTGGAACACCGTGGGAGACTTACACAGGGAGAAAAGCATGATATCGCATAGAAATGCGTGTCGACCCAGAAAGTGACGTAGAACTCTGTAGTCTGTAAAGTCCCATTCTTGCCTCTCCCATAATCACCAGATGAAGTGAAGAAAGGTCTAGGATGTTCTCCATTGCGAATGTAGGGGTCGATATCATGGCCCTTGTGATGCTCAAGCAGGCCAGTCTTTGTAGGCTTCCTAGCCTTGATATTGTGATTTTCTGCTCTGTCTTTGGCCACCAGACCAATGTTGCATACGTAACTGCAGGTCTCACTACCCTGGTGTACAGCTAATGCACCAGCTTAGGTGAGAGTCCTCATGTTTTTTCGTACATCCGCCTAGTAACTGCCAAGGTTACCTCCAACTTTCGGATTGTTTCCTCTACGTGTTTGTTCTAGGTCAGTCTGGGGTCCAAAGTTATTCCCAGGTATTTGACCTCTTCCGATAGTGCAACGTTTACTCCCTGTAGGGTTAGGGGCCACAATCCCTCCTTTTTACTGCGTTTAATAAACGGGATAATGACTGTCTTTTGAGGACTACCCATCTTTCCACGATATTGAGAGCCCTTCTCTCTCTCTTACTGTCGTGTTGTATTTGCCTTGGGTAATTATTATAAAGTAATTGTTTTAAAAAAATTAAATGTGATAGGCACGTACATAATTGCAAGTTATGACGGTAACGACATCCGACAGACGATAATATCGGGCATGTTTTCACACTATACGAGAAGTCCTGACGATATGTGGTCCATTAATTATTATTTATTTATCTTAATCATGGCGGCGTGTTACAGAAGGCTTACCTTACTGTATTATATTCAAGACGAAAGGCTTTAAGTAAAAAAAAAATATTGGATACACCCGACTGTACAGGTTAGATACATTTACAGAGTTTAAACAAAATTCATTTAATCATAATATTAGAAAAAAAAAGTCGGGGAAATATACTGTGAAAAAGTTGCAGAGACTAGAGTCAAAACTGACAAATGACCGAAGAAAGCCGCCCGTTCGGCAAATGCTTTCTGCTCGAATATCTCGCAAATATTTTGACCCTTGTTTTGTATCTGCTCACTTCGCTAAACTCTTCCAAAACCGAGCACAGTAATTTAAATAAACAGATTTTGTCGTCCGACAAAGCACGGGGAGCGATGAAGTCTACGACATGTCGTTTAACTTGAACGGTATCGTTACCGTTACCGGATAGTGTGAAAACGCTCTATATATTTTGCGTGCTCCGATATCATGTCGTCCGATGACAACGATATCGTATCGTGCAATGTGAAACGCACTAAAGGTAAGATCACACACAGCTGCTTTTTTGTGCATGCAGCTTTTGTATTTTAAAGTTCAAATTAATAGGGTAATTAAAAAATATGAAATAAATAATTTACCTGAAATTGTACATACAATTTAAAATGTGTAAATATATAATTTTAGTTTAAAAATAAACCTACATAATGGACCACTTTCGTACTACTCTTCTTACAATATAGAAGATGTATTTGTTTGATGGTTTGAGACAATGATGTATCGCGGATGATAGATGTGTTTTGGACTTCCATTGTCATTACTTATTTATATCACTATACTATATACAATATAAATAAATAATGGCAATGGAAGTCCTAAACACATCTATCATCCACGATAGAAGATGTACACATGAGAAAGTTTTTTCAATTTTAACAAAACATTATTTTCATTTTAAATTTTACCTAATATACATATTACTTTCGTTGATAAAATTTCCTTATATTCAGCCGTAAAATAAAACTTTCGGGCAATTCACCGCCATATTACTAAACGAACTTTCCTCAAACCTCAAACAATTTGAAAACTCCTATAAGTGCTGCCCATTTTTCAGCAGAAAGGCGTGATAAATGTGTCTAGATTTTTCCAATTTTTTGCTATTTTTTTTTTAAATTTTCCTCCTTTGTTGTAAATTCTAAATCATTGATAATAATCAAGTTGTATTATTTGTCTTTAAGTATGTTAAGTTAACAGAAGTTGGTTATATACTGGTTTGTTAGTGTTTTTGTTTGAGTTAGTAGCATCCAAATACGACTGGCTGTATACAGGGTATTTTAGAAGTACGGTACGTAACTTAAGTAGATGATTCCTTATGATATTCTAAGAGAAGAAGTTCATATGAACCTGTGTCCGGAGCTGCCCCGTTTTTGATATACAGGGTGCTAAAGTCATTTAAAAAAAAAAATCATTCATGTATAATGTTCTTAAATATCCTTTTCTCCTATTATTAAAATTTAGTACCGTTATTCATAATGATAGGGTGCTTAATTAGCCCTAACTAGATTAAAATTTATCAAGTCCAGTGTCGTCCCGGGGAGCACTTTAACGAACATTATTGACGAAAATGTACGCCACTGCCTTTCTTCTAATTTTGATATTTTTTTTCGGATTTACCAACCAGTAATATAATTTTTTTGTTCCCTAACTTGTTTTCGTATCTCGCTATGTCTTCGAGAGAAAAAATAAAAAGGACCTTATTGCATGTACAAAAAAATACCTAGGTATGTATTTTAAAGTTAATTAAAAGATAAGGCAAAGGTAAGTTTATCAATATCAAGTCAAAAATGAATCACTTTACTAACGCTGAAATGGCCCAGATGCATTTCAATTAAGGCCTAGCAAGTAGAAATGCTGAAGAAGCTTGGCGAGTTTATCAGGAACATTGTCCAAACATTTAGACAGCACCATGCAAGATTAAGAGAGACTGGGAGTTTTAAATTTAGTACGGAACTTCCTGGCAGACCTTCAACAGTAACCTCGTCTTAGTTAGAGGAGGCTATACTTCGAGAGATAGAAGATGATACTTCAACTAGTGTCAGGAAAGTAGCAGTGCAGTTCAAGCCAGTGCATCAACTGTTTGTCCCGACTTGGATACTCTAGACTATTACTTTTAGGGTGACCTAAAGTCTCAAGTCTCTTGTATACAAGACGTCTGTACTGGATGAAAACGACTTAAGAATTCGAATTATTGAAAGTCTTTTTGAAAATAATAATATATTACGAAAATTCAATATAAAAATTTCCATTTAACAAGTGCTTTAAACACTGGTAGGGATTACATAATAAATTCTACGTCTAAATCTCATACGATTAATTTTCTTGTAACAATATATCATGACTGACAACATCTAAAGCTTTATTCAAGTCCACAAAAATAGCTGCTACAATTCTTCCACTGTCTAAAGCAGCAGACATTATATCTGTAAGGTCCATGGTAGCACTTGCAAGTTGCAATGCGATTTCAAATAATGCAGGCCTTTATGAATGTGTAAGAGAATCAATGCTGATACGATTGTAATCGTGCGTTTTATTAGAAGGTGGATATTTTCAACATTTGCTATAATTTACTGTTGCATTTTTTTTGTCATTATTTAAAAAAATTATTTTATTTTTAATTTAAATGTTTTAATTACCTACCTTTGAAATACATAGGTATTTTTTTACACATGCAATAAAGTAGTTTTTATTTTTTCTCTCGAAGACGAAGCAAGATACGAAAACAATTCAGGGACCAAAAAAGTTGCACCATTAGTTGCTAAATCAGAAAAAAAATATTAAAATTAGAAAAAAGTCAGTGGCGTACAATTTTTTTCGTTACTCGTTAAGGTGCTCCCCGGGATGTCACTGGACTTAATAAATTTAATGTAGTTAAGGCTAATTAAGTCCCTTATCGGGAAAAGGATATTTAAAAAGATTATAAAAAAACTATTTTTTTTTAAAACTTTAACATCCTGTACATTAAGAACGAGGTAACTCCGGACATATGTTTATATATCAACTTTTCTCTTAAAATATCATGAGGAATCACCCCCTTAAGTTACGTACCGTACTTGAGAAACACCCACTTAAGTTACGTACCGTACTTGGGAAACACCCTGTATATACCACGCGCCTACTCACAATACTTTTTTTTATATAACAACTTAACAACTTCAACTTTAACAGTTTACTGTTTATACGTTTTTCATAAAAATGGAGTTCCGTATGTTTATTATAATAAGCTTAAACTGACTGATCTAATGAACATAAAAAGAAATAAGAAAGAGAAAAACAAGTAAATACAATGCAAAAATAAATACATCATAGTGAAAGCAACTGCTTCAACTTTCCACAGTAAAATGTTTACAAAGTTTTAGTTATTCGACTCTAAGGAAGGCACGCAACTGCAAAATATTTTTAAAAGTATTACAAGTCTCTTTCACGGAAAACGGCGTAAAGGTATTAGAGCTCTATACAAGCAGATTGTGATTGTCCCAGTTCAGAGGGTCCAAATGTTTGCATATTGGACACTGAAATTTACAATCGAATTTGGAGCATATATGAACCTGAGCAAATAATCGTACTCATTTGATAGACGATTAAAATAACAATGGTTTCCAATGTGCCAAATCCTATGAATTTATACTGGCATTGGCATATTCAAAATCCTGATTATCTTAATCGTCTATCAAATCAATTAACCAGTGTCAAAAGTAGGTACTAAGTTAAAAAAAAAAGACATTGTAAGTAGCATTATCGGCTATTCTACTACTAGTCGTTTTAAGATCAAACCATTCCTTTTAGAGAAAACATCCAATTGTATACACAGCAGTGGCGGATCCAGCGGGGGTAAATTAGGGAAATTTCGCCCCCCCCCCCCTTAGACTTCAGAATTCATAGATTTGGCCAGTATAGTAGAAAAATGTTACACCCAAAAGTAAAAGTCATGTCTAATTTCTCCTAATTCCCCCCCCCCCCCCCCAAGAAAGGTCTCTGGATCCGCCACTGATACACAGAGTGTTTAGTTAAAGGCGTCCATAATCCATATCTCAAAAACCTTTGGTCGTGGCTTTACAGGAAAAAAACTATAATAACAAAAGTAGCGAAGAGACATTGATTGAAAATATTTTGATGCTTCTAAAGTGGCCGCAACGTAATATTAAGAAGAAAAAATTTTAAATTCTGCCTAAATTATCAACATAAGGTATAAGTTTGAGGGCATCATTCGAAAACTGAGTTGATTCTCCATAACTTTTATTTAAGAATTTTTTTCATATCACCGTTGGTAGGGGTGGGGGAAACCGATAAAGCATGAAATATTTAAATGGCTGTATCTTCTATTAAACTGATTCAAATGAAATGAGTTTGAGCTTATTTCAAGGGAAATTCCGGACTGATTTAGAATTATCATTTAGTTGTACTCGGCGATTTTCAATAAATTAGATAGATGGCGCTGTTTGCTGAAATTATAGTTTAATATAATTTTCCAAACAATTTTAAATGTAATGTGGCGCTTTTTTACAGTTATTACAGAGAGCACCAAATATTAAAAATTCTTGCGAAATAATATATAATCTTGATTAGGGGTGGGCGATTATCAAAAATTATAATCGATTATCGATTATGAAAAATAATCGATAATTTCGATTTAAGTAATCGATTAATCGGAAAATCGATTATTTCGATTAATCGATTATTTCGATTATTTCGATTAATCGATTATTTCGATTATTTCGATTAATCGATTAATCGATTATTTCGATTATTTCGATTAATCGATTATTTCGATTAATCGATTTTTTCCATTAATCGATTATTTCGATTAATTGATTATTTCGATTAATCGATTTTTTCGATTATTTCGATTAATCGATGTTTCAATTAATCGATGTTTCGATTAATTGATTATCTCGATTAATCGATAATTTCGATTAATCGATTATTTCGCCTACAATAAATTTCCATCGATGGCTATTTTTGCAAATAAATCGAAAACGGTCACAGATACGAGAATAGTACAAGAGACCAGAACGCTAAACAAGGGAACAGAGAGTTCAAATTTCATACCGGAATTCATACAGGGAGCCCCAAAAAAAGTTCTGAAAGATAAAATTGTAGCCGATTGAAGAAAATGTAACACCCTGTATACTGCGACCAACAATTTTGATACTTTATTGTAGAGATTCTAAAAAATGGTTGTTGTTCCAAATTTGAAACAATTATCAGAGAATATAAGAGAGAAAACGCAAGATACGAGAAAAAAAATTGAAACTTTGCCACCCTGTATAACGAAAATAACGCGTTTTAGACCATGCATAAATTTGCATTTTTTTCTTATTTTGACGAGTACTATCACCCCCTGAAATATCTGCATACCATTAATTAACACCCTGTATACTAGTAGAAATACGGGCGCAGTACACGTAACTGTTATTGTATAGAGTAATAATTAATTGTGCAGTATATTAATTAATATTTCACCAGCAACTTCAAAATCATTCAATAACATAATAATTTATATTTTCGATTATCGGGTAAAAATGTATTTACACTCGATTTTACAATCGACTAATCAAAATATCGGAAAATCGATTAATTGGAAAATCAATTAATCGATTAATCGAAAAATCGATTAATTAGAAAATCGATTAATCGAAAAATCGATTAATTGGAAAATCGATTTATCGGAAAATCGATTAATCGAAAAATCGATTAATTGGAAAATCGATTAATCGAAAAATCGATTAATAGAACAATCGATTACAAATTTTCTCAAATCGAAAAATCGATTAATCGATTATATATCGATTAATCGATTATTTTGCCCACCCTTAATCTTGATCATGTGCCAAAATTAAGGAGTTCTATCTGATGATTAAGACAGCATTTAAAAATTTAGGGTAGTCTTCAATACAAAACAAGATAAGTGGACAGAGCCGTTTTTTTGTGTAAGTAGTGAAGAGGAAGTATTTCAGGGGAGTAATAAAGGACTTGCAAAAGGATTAAAATATGAATACCTAGGGCTAGAACTGGCCTGTCCTAAACAGGGCCTGTTTAAAGCAGGGTCTACTGATAACGTAAGTCTATTGTTTTCGGAGAGATGATCATAAGAAATCCTTCCGAATCGGTCAACTGCACTACCGTACGGAAAAGATACTTTTCATTCTACACGCGTTAGGTACAATGTTTTTCTTCGAGTGTGAGAAAAATTGCGATATATTATATATAAGTAGTTACTGTCATTACCCACGTAGAAAAAGTCTTTTCTACTATCTAGCTAAATGTAATCCATTGCACTCGTCAGACAATAGTTTCACGTTATAAGACTCTCGTTTGGAAAGAAAAAATATCTAAATTCGTAATTTCATAACAGTTCGCGGTTTGGCATCCTAAACAACATTATATTATTATTTTTTAATAAAAATTATTAATTTTTCTATTCAGTTTTAATCTTTTATTACTGTCATGTAAATTGATACCCCGGAGTTGTGTTACAACATACCAAAACGTTAAAAAATGTGATATTTTGCGGCCTAAAATTAATGATGTAATATAGCACATGCAGGACAGTATGAAATAAATTAATAAAATTGGCTTAATTATGCTACTGAATCCCAACAATTTACTCATTATACAATCTTTGTTTATGTTTCCGCACAAACCCTCTTAAAACGATTTATTATAAACACAAACACCTATACGCATAGCTGCTTGTACAATGTACAGGTGTATATGAATTTAAATTATCTGCAAAGAAGGAAGTTTCAACTTTATGTTTAAATTACTAACTAATCTTTAAAAGTACGCATTCAGACACGACACAACCCCTTTTTCATTGGATTAAAGTTTAGTAAAATTTCAATTTGGTAAAGTCCCGGGTCCTGGTAAATGAAAATTAATTACGTTTGTTTTCCGGAATTAGCCCAGTGTTTACCTCTACAAGCTTTATTGTCTAAACTGTTTTAAATATTGATAAAGTTGGTGAGTGACTTTACGGAAAGCTTTCCTAGTAGTGTTATGCTTACAGGTTTTGCTTAAACTATAAGCTGCGGGTCTAGTATACTGCTCTTCTAATTGAAAGTGCCGTATGTGTAAAAATGGTAAAAATGAGATTTTGGGATATTTGTATATTTTGCGCTCCCTTTACTAAGGAAAAATCCCCGTATATGCCATAACTAGAAGAAATATTCGTTGATTTTGGTTGCCATACATACGAAATTTACTGTAAATACTAGATCTATAGAATGAAACACTTGCTTCTAGATTTCTTCTAATTTTTTTTTTGAAAATTTGTTGACAATTGTCTCGCCAACACTGTGGCTTCTTCAGATGTTTATAACCGAATGAATATAACACAAAAGTATTCTACACAACCCTAAGTACCTAATTAGAAATTTTAAATAATAGAATTATTAAATAAGATTTAATAACGGGGTTTTTGTCGTTTAACATGGAATAAAATTATATTAATGAAAAAGATTTAATAACGGGAAATTCCCTAGATCCAACTGTTTATTTAGTAGTAAATTTGCATTTTTATATTTATTTATTTCTATCGATTCCAATAAATCTAATCTCTTCTCTTTGTTGTCTAAGTGTGAAATTTTAAAATTGTCATTAAAATTATGGTCTTTGCTCAATAAATGTTTGGTATAATTAGATCTTTCTTTTTTCTTTAAAAAACTAACTTTATGTTCTTTTTTCCACTACTAACCCATAACATCGCCATTATTGACCGATTATTAACGTTAGAAATCGTTTTTCTCTACCTTATAAGCTATTATTGGCCATGGTCAATAATAAGGCATTAATAGTATATTATTAACCAAGGTTTAGACAGCCATCATTATTGCCCGAGCGGCAAGGGCTATAAGCTGTCTAAACCGTGGTTAATATAATATTTTTTCCACCAATACAAACTTTTATAAGACATTTATCTTTATAGTATTAATAATTATAAAAAATTATAGGTAGGTGTAAGTATATTTTTTAATCAAGTTACCTGCGCTTTGGAATTGGCAAAATATTTTGTTGTTTTGTCAGGTGGCTTTGTCAATGTCAATTTTTGTTCATTTATGTCATCAGATTTCACGAGTTTTACGTTTTTATAAATGAGCGAAGAAAATGTTAGTGATATTATTATGTGTACACCTCCAGAATTAAGGATGGAAGCAGAAAAAATGTTGATTGTACCTATCGATACTTTACAATATCAGGCGTCTCTAATAATCTAATATGTATTGATAATTATCTGGTTGCCTAACCACAAGAAATGATGTTTATGAATTCATGTTGTAGAATCAAACAATCAAGTTACCTGCGTTCAAATAGATTCTTGAAGATCGGTCAATAATGGATTTCAATGCCTTATTAAATTATTGACCATGGTCAATAATAACTTATAAGGTAGAGAAAAACGATTTCTAACGTTAATAATCGGTCAATAATGGCGATGTTATAGGTTAGTAGTGGAAAAAATCCATTATTGGCCGATCTTCAATAATCTATTTGAACGCAGGTAACTTGATTTTTTGATTCTACAACATAAATTCATAAGCATGAATAACCTAAAAGGTGATTTCTTGTGGTTAGGCAACCAGATAATTATCAATACATATTATATTATTAGAGATGCTTGATATTGTAAAATATCGATACAATCAACATTTTTTCTGCTTCCATCCTTAATTCTGGAGGTGTACACATAATAATATCACGAACATTTTCTTCGGTCATTTTTTAAAAAAACTGAAAACTCGTGAAATCTGATGACATAAATGAACAAAAATTGACATTAACAAAGCGACCTGACAAAACAACAAAATATTTTGCCAATTCCAAAGCGCAGGTAACTTGATTAAAAAAATACTTATACCTACCTATAATTTTTTATCATTATTAATACTATAAAGATAAATGTCTTATAAAAGTTTCTAGTAGTGGAAAAAATATTATATTAACCACGGTTTAGACAGCTTATAGCCCTCGCGTCTTAAGTCCCTCGTCGCTCCGCTCCTCGTCATTTAAACTTGCCGCTCGGGCAATAATGATGGCTGTCTAAACCTTGGTTAATAATATACTATTATTCTATTCTGGAATGACTTACCCGTTTGGCCAATATAAAATTTTGAACAAGATCCTCAATTGAATTGATAAATTCCCAATTTATATTGTTTTTTAGTTTTAGACTTATTATTTTTAATGTATTTACCAAGTGTATTATTAGTTTTAAAAGCTATTTTTGAACCTCTTTTCTTGAAAAAGGTAGCAACTTTGGTTGTGACTTCACATGTGAATGCTAAAGTCTGAAAATTATTTTCTTTAAGTTTATTGACGGTGAATACTAAGTCTATTGCTTTTTTATACTGCTTTTTCTTAACTAATTAATCAATTAAAGATACGTTATATCCATTATTGACTGCAAGTTGTTTAATAATATCTAATTTGTTATTGAAACTATCATTTGAAAGAGGTAAATTTCCTAATCTATGTATAAAACTATTGCAAGACGAAATTTAATGAGAGTAAGGATGATTAGAAGTACTGTGTATCGTTATATCAGTGTACGATGGTTTATAAAACGTTTTAAACAAGTGTTTCATTCTATAAATTTAATATGGATGTCCATTAAGTATCGGCTAATTCCATTCAACATGTAAATACTAGATAAAAACGCAGTATCTGTAGTGTATCAAACAAAAGTGCAGCATACAATGACATGTAGTGAGTGAACGCTATTTAACAATATGTATGTATGTGTTTTGTAATGGTAATATAATTTCTGCAGAATATTAATTTTATTAGCACAAGAAATAGTTATATTTAAGAACTGTTTTGGGAATTTAAAATGTTTAAGTTATGGTGTTTTGCTATATTAAATGCCGTTAACTCTCTTGGCCAAAATTAAATTTAAAAACTCGTACATATCATAGTGTGTGTATGGCCCTTAGCAGGGCAGTATAATGTTAAGTGTCGGCTGTACTATCCCAACAAACATTTTAAGTTAAATTTACCTTTATTCGACCTCTAAACGGGTCAAATATTTTGCATGACCAATTATATATAGGGATAATTTACCTACATTTGTTTTCCTATTGTCCAATGTGGGGAAAGAAACTAAAGTAATTTGAAGGTCGAAAATAGGTTGATAGGGTTTTTTTGTCCAATAAGTTAAAACGAAGGGAAATAAATATAGACCTATTTTACGTCTAAATGTGGAAAGTGAGACCAACCTTTTGACTTAAATATAACCTAAATAGGAGCAATAAGACACTAGACAAAAATACAGATAAAACATATTATATCTGGCGTTAGAAAGAAAAGACAACAACTTATGCCAACACTTCCAACAGGACAAAATAAATTATAAAATGTAGTTCGACTTAAGTAGATATTTGGAATGGCCGCTTATTATAACCTCAACAATAAAGTGATATAATTAAGTTTTATCATTTTTCTGGACCGAAATTTGGATGCGAAAGAAATGTGTTTGTGAATTATGGTGATGATACTTCGAAACACAAAACGCGCCCTTAAAATATGGGTTTTTCTATGTATTATTACGATAATTTTAAATATGTTTACCATTAACCTAAAAAAAGAGTGTCTTCATTATAAATATTATATGTCCCTAAAGTTTAATAAAACTTTCGTTGACGAAAGATATCGTAGTCTAATGGATTTTCCACTTACCCTTTGTTATTCTTAAAATTTTAGTTATTGTTTTTTTATAGTTGTCGATAAACAGGAAAACTAGTAATTATTAAATATGGCCGTTTTTATATTTTTAACCTTAAAGTTATTTTCCCCTTTATTATTACCTGTACAAGCAATGTTAGCCTTTGAGTTTAATCAGAAAGTTATGAAGTAGCTTAATTTTTAACCACAAAAGGTAACTATAACTTTGGGAACAATTTATATGGCAAAATTATCCAAAATATTACTTGTTTCTAAAACTACATGGTCAGTAAATTATTTGGACTTTTTTTAGGAAATAATTAGGTAATATTTACCTAGCTTAATAGACAAAAAATTCCTTAATTATGAATACATATATTAAGTAACAATTAAGTAAATTATGACTTAATCATATTCCTTATTAGGATTAAATATTTTTAATGTCTCAAAAAGGTAATTTATTTGTAATTTTTAACTAGGTAAATTAAACTAAAAGTAGATTTCCCTATAACAAATTATTTAAGTTGTAGATATCCAAATTTTGACTTAGATTTTAGAGTTCGAATCTTTTGTGACCCTTAAGAAAACGTTTAGGGCAAAAATAAGCAAATATTTCCCAATTTAGAATTATTTTCCTTCCGTTCTGGTTTATATTACTTAATATGTTTGTTGGGATACTCACTCGCATCTGGAAAAATTTTTTGTAATGGAAGGTAAGATAACAGCTATGCCGGATAAAGGAGAAAAGACAGTTGGATAAAAAGGAAAGTACTATAAAGGGTGTTGAACCGACATGTACAGGGTGCCCAGTTTTCGTGTGTTTTCATAAACCAGCTCCCTTATTATAAAAGATTGAGACACGGGGCTTGTGCTTACTGTTTTATTATTTTATGAAACTTTTATTGCCACAAACGAAATTTTCATAGCTTTCTCACTTTCTGACATACAGAGCGATTTTGAGAATTTGTCATTTTTGAAGCTACCATCTATCTCGATTATATGATAACTTATTAGGGTAAAAATGGGTTATTATAGAGTTTTTTTTATGTAGAATTCGGTAGGTAGTTTCTAAAAAGTTTTGTTTTTGAGTTATGATCCAAACTTTTCTTTTTTAAATAGGACACCCTATATATTATTTCTTTGTCTTATCCCTCTTCTAAGAGCTTTTCAAAAATATATAATAGTTCATATTTATTTCTTTTAAAAAGGCTATAGAGGGCAAATTATATAAATGCGCCATTACGGATTGTTGTCAAATATTACTGGTATTTGTTTAATTTTGTAAGTTTATTTTTTATTTCTGTGAAAAATTGTTCAACATGGCACAAAGTAATAAATATGAAAAACACGTTATGTATGTTTGTTTTTGCAAACGAATGTAGACGCAAACGCAGCCCCGGAACTGTATTTTAATAGGTAAGTTTTAAAATCATTTGTTAGGTACCATTAAAATTCATAATAAAAATAAAAATTTTTTTAATCATTATTGTTATCTATTATTAGCTTTTTGTTACATATTTAAATTTTTCGTAGATATCCAGACAACAACCTGATAAAAGAATATTTCAAAAAATCCAAGCCAATATCATTGAGCACGGATCTCTTAAAAACCCAAGGTCTAATTTTTACAACAATAAAACCAGGGAAGAAGAAGAAATAAATGGTTTGACCTCTGTCACGGTACAACTATCCATGTCATGAAGAAAAGTATATGATGAAGTTGGGATTAAAAAATCAAGAACGCACTTTTTTGTAACTAGTACCTTGTGCCTACAAATGTTCCAGGAAAACGCAAATGAAAGTAGGGTGTTATGGTTCTAGGAACTTTAACCGGAAATAGACACCTAGATATAATGCGAGACGCACTAATGGAAATATTAGAGGATGCTCCTTTGGCCGATTTAAATAATATTTATTACTAGCAAGATGGCGCTCCGAGTCACAATTATTCTCATATAGTGAGAGAATATTTAGAAACCACACTTCCCGATAAATGGATTGGTACCAATGGCCCTGTCAGGTGGCCTCCAAGAGCACCTGATCTTTCTGTGTTAGATTTTTTATGGGGTATATAGAAACTCAGTTATATAAGAGATAATACCACAAATCAATTTCGAGAAGCTACCCATCAAACCTTTAGGCTTTTGCAGGAAGTTATTTTACTAAATGCATTGCGAAGAATCGAAACGGTGTGTCGAAAGTGTTTAGAACACAACGGAGCCCAATTCGAGCAATTCTTGTAATTTAATAAAATAATATGTTTGTTTCATTGTTGATTTAAAGTTATGTAATAATATAAAGTTGTATAAAAAAAATAATGTTGTTAATTTTGTTTTTTATTTGCGGGCAAAGCCTTCTAATGAAAAATGAGTAATTTTACAAGAAATGTTAAAATTATTCTTTTTTCAAAGAAGCAAATATGAACTATGATATATTTTTGAAAAGCTCTTAAAAAGAGGGATGAGACAGAGAAATAATATATAGGGTGTCCCATTTAAAAAAAAAACACAAGTTTGGGTCATAACTCAAAAACAAAACTTTGTAGAAGAAAACTAACTACGCCACTAAATTCACCATAAAAACTCTATCATAAACCATTTTCACCTTACTGATGAGTTATCAAATAATCGAGATACAGGGGAGCGTCAAAAATAACAAATTTTCAAGATCCCCTGTATGTCAGAAACTCAGAGGGCTATAAAAATTTGTTTGCGGCAAAGAAGGTTCCATAAAATAATAGAACCGTAAGCCGCAAACCCCTTATTTTACAATAAGGGAGCTGCTATATGAAAACACAAGAAAACTGGACACCCTGTACAATTTAATGAAATATTAATGTTTTATGTAGGCCATAGTGCCTCATAAAACCAAATTACAGTAAATTTTTTACATAATCAGGGAAGTCAGGAACGAACTTGCCACCACACCCGTTTGGTCAAATTTTTGACAGGTATAATTTTACAGAACTGAAAATCGATTTTTCTAAATACTTTGGTCATTCCTCAATTCTATAACACGTTTAAGCATTGATCTTCGAAATTAACTTAATAATCAAGTTGATTAACATAAGTTATTTAAACACAGTAACTAATAACTCGCAATAAAATAATAAAATTTGTCATTATTACATCTTATTAATGCTCACATGCATCTATCTTACGAACAAGCACTCGGCAATTGTGTGGATGCAAGCAGAATTTATTCTGATACATTTCCAAACCCCAGTGTGCCGCATAAAGGAACCATTGAACCATTTGTTGAAATGGTGTGTTATTCTTTCTCAGATCTTCCCTGATGTGACTTGGCGTCTAATATACCAGCCTCTTTAAATTTCCCCATAAAAAGAAATCCAATGAAGTCATGTCGGGCCACCTCGGTGGCCCACATCGACCTATCAATCGATTACCAAAAGTATTTGATAAGTGCTAACGAACTAAATTGCTAAAATGGGGCGGTGCACCGTCGTGCATTTATCACTGATTTCCAATTGTTAAGGGCACATTTTCTAATAAACCGTTGAAGTTTTGTTGCAAAAATTGTAAATACATGGCACTAGTTATTCTGCCTTCAATAAAGAACGGTTCAATGAGATGATTCCCAATAATCCCCGCCCACATGCTAACCATGAACCTTTGTTGGTGCTTTGTCTGTTTTGTTGCATGGGGATTTTCTTCATGCCAGATATGCAAATTATGGCAATTTATTACTCTATCTCGGTTGAAACCGGTTTCGTCTGTGAACATTGAACAAAACAATACTAGTAAAATTATGATTTTGCTTAAATCGTTGCGAGAACCAATTTGCGTAGTTGACTCTTGCAGGACAATCAGCAGGAGACATGACATGTACCTTTTAAACGTGATAACGAGCAGTTATTCTCTAAGGGTCTCATGAACAGCCTACGTTGTCGCATGAACCTGGACCAACGGTTTTCTTACACTATTAGAGGGATTTTCAGCAATCTCATCCAGAATTTCTTCCTCTAACTAAGCTCTTGCTGTTCTTGGAGGCTCTTCTTTACCACGATGCTGCAAAAAACTTCCTAAAATGGACCAGCAAGAGATTAGCTACTTTTACCATTTTTTTTTTATTTCACTTGCCTTCTTTCCTGTTTCTGTTAAGCTATGATCCCTTTTAAAAGTTTTTCGGTGGGGTAAACGTCGATTTGGAAATGTATATATGGAGAACGGCTAATTTTATTAAAACAAATGTAAAGTACATTTATTAAAGCCCAACAAGTATGGTGGTAAGGCCGTTGCTGACTTCCCTAACATCTATCGTAGCATGGTTCTATGAGCTCCTATGGCACACATAAAAAAATATTAAAATTTCATTAAATCATACATCTCGGTTCAAAAGTTAGAGTTAAAAAGATAAGTCGCCGGGTACCCTCTTGAGGTTTTCTATCTCTGTTAAGGGGCACTTTAAGAATTTTTTTCTATAACAAATTAGGGTTGTTTTGACCTCCACTATATGCTCCCAAGAGGATGATATATACTTACCGAATATTCTGTATAGTATGATATAAATAAAAAAATCCTTTTCGTTTTTAATACTTTTTCCTATCCATCTTTATTCTCTGGAATTATATCTCTGGCACGCATTGACCTACAGTATTGGTTTATATTCCATTTAATAGGTTATTTCTACCGATTTAAGTGAATTCTGGCTCTGTGTGTTGCCACATTGATTTTGTTCGCGATCAGAATCCCATTATTGGAATTGCCGTGCTATTTTAAATGCATTTAGCTGATTGAGGCTTGCATGACAACGTCGCCTCTTATGTTCACTGTAATTGTAGCGGCAAAGTTTAATATATGCATAAAAAATATTTACTTGTACAATATTTTTATTCTGCCGCTTCGTAGATTTGGTGATTTCTATTAAATGAGTCACTGACTGATTTTGTGGATTTGACTGATTTTGTGGATTTTAGGTACAGTTGTATAGAATCTAGAGCTGTTCCTCATTACTATTACCTTGAAAATTATTGTCTTCAATTATATCGTTTGCATTAGTCCTATATTATACAGGGCTGCCCAGAAGTCCGGATAATCCGCATGTCTCAACAGTTTTATTGCCTCAAAATCATGACACATTTAGAGTTACTATTGGAAGATTTTTGAAAGCAGAAAAATACCACCTTTATAAAGTATGTCTTGTCCAAGAGCTTTTAGAAGATGACTATGATAGGCGTTTGCAATTTTACGAAGAAATGATGCGACGGTGTGACGAGAATAATAGGTTTCCACAGAACATATTATTTTCGGATGAAGCTACTTTCTATTTAAAGGGGGTGGTTAACAGACATAATTATCGTTTCTGGAGTCAAGAAAATCCACGATAGATATTTGAAGCGCATATTCAGCTCCCCTAGAAAGTAAATGTATGGGCAGGTATCATTAATAACCGAATTTTAGGGCCATTCTTTTTGGAAGGAAACCTCACAGCTGAACAATACCTGGATTTCTTACCCTTCGAGTTGAGGCCTGCTCTAGCTGCAATTTTTCCCAACGAAGTAGGTCCAGATATACCTGATGAAACAGTTTGGTTTCAGCAAGATGGTGCTCCCCCGCATTTTGGTGTCAATGTAAGAAGATATTGAGATCAGATATGTCCAGGTCGCTGGTCGCTGGATTGGACGACGTGGTACAATTGAATGGCCACCGAGGTCCCCAGACTTAACGCTTTTAGACTATTTTCTTTAGAAATATTTAAAAGATAAAGTTTACCAAAATAGGCCAAATAATATTGAAGATTTAAAAAACAAAATTAGATTTGAGACACATAACATACCGGCTGAAGCCATTCGAAATTCCGTCGACGGATTTTACCATCGTCTGGGAGCATGCCAAGTAGAGGGTGGCGGACATTTCCAGCATTTGCCACGTTAAACCACCTTTTTGTTGTGTTTTGTTTTGCTTCGTTACATTCTTATTTTTTTTTACAAAATAATTAACAAATAAACTATAACTATTGTTAAGTCACAATGTCACAAAATGTCAGAACGTGAAACAATGAAGATTTCTTACCTTGAAAGATAAAAAAAACATCAATGATTTATCATTTTCGCTTATTTAAATAGGGATTTTTTTAAAACTTTTAACAGTCGCCATTTTGAAATAGCTTGACAGAATCGCATCAAAATTTATGAGCATACTGTACGAGATATTAGCTTTCAAATGATGTATCACAAGCTGTATGTTTCCATTTAAAAAAAAGATCGATGTCGTCATATCTTTGACAAATATCTATAAAAAAACAAACGAATAACGTCAAAATGTGAGCATATATAAAATTAAATTGACGTGTCCGAGCATTTTCCCCAAAAGTTACAGGTTAAGGCAATATTAATTTTATTCCGGACTTCTGGGCAGCCCTGTATAACACTGCGCATGCGACAATAATAACACAACATCTTTCAGGTATATTGCCTAAACATCTAGAAAGACAGGGAAAACGACTCTTCCATACACCAAACAACCTCTCTATTGTATTGGTTCGTACTTGTGAACGGTTGTATCTGTTCTCTGTATTCGTATTGACATTTTGTAATGGCGCCCTTAAATATGGTAAGCAACGGTAACCGCTATCTCCCAAAAGGTACCTTCTTAGAGTTCCCTGTTTAAATTTTGTTTTCACAGAGCTACTGTTAAAAATAACACTATCATGTTCTCTGCCAGGCCAACGAGCCACAATATCAAAAATTTGCAAGTTCGGCCCACCAACTACTTCCTCATTGATAGAAAACGTATGCTTCCTATTTCCAAATACTTTCCAAACTCTCCACCAGGACTTTTTATTGGCACATGTGTACAATCTATACAACCTGTTACATGTGGAAATTGTGCAATATCGTAAAATTGTTGTCGTGTAGCTCTTAATTCCTCCTCGTCTCTTGGAAAATAAAAATAACGTTGACATTATGAAGCAAGTTCCACAGATATTTTATGCACACTTCTGCATATCGAAGCCTGTGAAATGCCCCTTAAATCACCACAGAGATTAGTCTAAAATATATTTTTTTAATTATCAATAAATTACATTAATTGTCTAGTTTTACTTATCTGAAAGTTTCCCGTTGCGTAAAAACGTAGGATTGATAGGATGAACAAAATGGGAGGTATTAGTAGTCCCCGGTTATTTATAATTTTAGGCCAATTAACTAGACTATAGATCGTATTTTTAACAGTCTCTTTTGAGAAACGATACCGCATTTTAACAAGGTCAAAGTTCGGCGATATAACGGCCCGCTTATCGGATGCTAATAAGATAAATGATTTTTTTGTGCACTCTATTCCCAATATTTTAACAGATCATAACGTTATATCACAATATTACAATGGGGTAATTAATGGGTTGCATAGTTATCTAAATTTTAAGGCTATAAATGAAGTTGAGGTAAGCCGCACCTTGTTAACTATAAAAACTGGAGCCACTGGTGCAGATGGCTTAAATATTAAATTTATTGGGCTTTGCTGCCCATTTTTATTAAGGTATATTATTCATATTATAAATTTTTGTATTTTTACATCCAATTATCCATCTCAATGGAAATTAGCTCACGTTGTACCCCTCCCAAAAAATAAAGATATTAAAGAACTAAAAGATTTGCGTCCTATAAGTATTTTGCCAGTATTATCTAAGGTCATTGAGAAACTTATAAAAAAACAACTGATATTACACTTGGAGGAGAATACCATACTCACTTATACACAATCTGGTTTTCGTAAGGGGCACAGTTGTACCACCGCACTTTTGAATGTGACGGATCATATATTTAGGGCTTTGGATGCCGGAATGGCAACAGTTCTTGTACTGTTGGATTTTTCAAAGGCGTTTGATAAAATTAGCCATCACGTTCTTGAAAATATTTTAAAGTACATAGGTCTCTCAACTTCGGCAGTGTCATTCCTTAAGAATTATCTAGCAGATAGAGAGCAGCGAGTGTGCCTACGGGGACAGCTGTCTGATAAGAAATCATTAACATGTAGTTGTTCCTCAGGGGTCAATTCTTGGGCCGCTGCTCTTCTCTGTTTATACGGTTTTTTTTTTAGGTTTGTTACCGACTGCTCTATGCAAATGTACGCGGATGATACGCAAATATTTTATTCCTTTCTTCCTTCAGAAATGAACAGGGCTTGTTTAATAATTGATCGTAACCTAGACTATCTATAGAATGTATCTCGAAACCATTCACTATTACTCAATCCTGGCAAGAGTAAAGCAATGCTGTTTTGTAGGCGTAGAGATCGAGAGTATCTGAAAAGTAATACTTCAATCTCTGTAGATGCTGTGGAACTGGAATTTTGTGACGAATTAAAGAACTTGGGGCTATGTATGGACGCGGACCTAAGATTCAGTAGACATGTCTCGGAATGTACAAAAAAGGCTATTTTTAAATTGAAAATGTTATATGGATCCAGACATACTTTGGATTTTGGGCTGAAGCGTCTTCTCTGTGACTCCCTAGTCCTGTCAACTTTTACCTTCTGTGATGTCATCTATGGTTCATGCTTGACTGCGCTGAATTATCAGCGTGTTCAAAAAATTCAGAATTTTTGTATCCGTTTTATCTGTGGCATACGTAGAAGAAATCCTGTAAGCCACAAGCTCAGGTCCTTAAAATGGTTATGCATGGGGGATAGGCGTAAGCTACATAGTGCTGCCCTGTATCACAGAATAATGCTTACCAAAATACCGTCTAACTTGTACCGAAAGATTGTCTTTAGGACTGATGTTCATAATCTAAATCTAAGACATGCATGTACAATAACACCACCACGCCACAAGACTACAATGTTTCGGAGAAGTTTTACCTACAACGTCCCTGCGATTTATAACTCTATCCCGGCAAAATTTAAATCACTTCCTGTACTGAGTTTTCACAATAAAATTAAAAAATTGTTACTTGGCGATCTCTAGATCGTCTAATTTAGTTATAGTTAGGTTTATAGTATGTTATAGCATGTCAATACATTATATTTATAGGCTAGATAAAACAATAACTATTATTTTCTGGGATATATTACCTTTTAATTTTAATTATAATCTTTTAGTTTTGGTTCAAGGGCCGGGTGCACTGATGTACTGTGAGCAGGGTCATGACTTTAGTTTAAATATTTATATAATGTTGTTGGACTATTGCTCGGGTATATCAGTGCAGGTGCCCGGCCAGGTTAAGTGTAAGAACAACCTTTACGTTAGTAAATGGATGAACTTCGCCATTTCAGAAGATGCACAATATTGATTTTGTTTTTGTTTATACCTTTGCAACTTTGTAGCTTCTGAATAAAGAACTTATTTATTTATTTATTTATTTATTTAAATTCTTTATCGGAATACCAAAATAACGGATTTTCTGCGTCCCGTATATATCTTTTTGGAACACGAACCCGAAATGCATCTTGCAAGTCATTAAAATCACGATTAATTGCATTTAGAATATTTAAATCGCCTTGCATTATAAAAAAAAACTTTAATTAAAAATAATAAACAATGACAGTAACGTCAGCAAGTCGCAAAAAATAGCTCGATTGCGCTTGTCACCTTCAGCGACGCGCCGACTATTAAACGCATCGTGTCTCTGAATTGCCCGATGCTAGCTGGCGAATCGCTAAAAGTCGATTATGAATTCCAGCGTTAGAATGCTGAGTTGCAGGACCCAGTATAAAAAATGCCACCCCATGCGATTGCTCTCAGGAACGGCCCTGGACACTATGTGGAGCCCAACTAGGCTAACAAAAATATGCAATAATTAAATGGATAATGAAATCTGGCTTTTTGTGCTCCTCATTTATTAAAATTGCCTTAAGAAATACACATAAAAATATATAAGACGTAATTTTTCTTATGAACATATTTCACTTTCTTAACATAATTGATTGCACGTTAGGCAATAAAATATGACACTATTTTTTACCGACCTTGCTCATCATGTCAGATCGCAATCGCGGACAAGGAATGAATGGAAAATAACACATCTACATATCAGTGATTAATGATTCTGGCTGATATAAAAGCGGAGTAAAAAGATACATTCAACGAAACTGGGGTTGAAACTAATAGATCAAAATTCGTATTCATATCTACCAACGGTTCTGAAATATTTCTTACGAGATCCAAGAAACTTTTAGTTAGACAAAAAGAACATATTTTAAGATAAAAAGAAAACGATTTTTAGGACTAGACGACATAATTTTGCAAACAATGTAATAAATTTAGCTAATACATTAGGATGATTGCTTTGGTCGGAGGTTATGACAGGAACTATGGATGACGTAACAAGACTATTAACATGTATTTGTAGTAAGTCATTAGAAATATTTCTTTGCCAAATATGTCAAAAACTGTTATGCACAGGGTGAGTCAACTGGGTCTGATAAAGGCAAATAATACAATTATTTTATACATCTTTTAACAGGGTCGCCGCCAGGGTATATGCCGCCTTTATAAATTTTGTCCCCCTCCTCTGTTCCAAATCTTAATTTTGAGGGTTTTTTTAACCGATTTTTGAAATATCTGGAAAAAAATGCTATCCATAAGCAAATTTACCTCTTCTTAAAAAATTTAATATCAAAAGAAAATATATATAATTCGCAAAAAATTTACCATAACTTACTGTGGTAAAGTATAGAAGCTTTCAAACATTTACATGTCGAATTGTTAGAAAAGTTAAAATGCACTTCTCGGGCTCTTGTGTGCGCAAATTTCTTTAGCTGTTCATACTCTGCCTCATGCACAAAGTGCATTACTAGGGAACCAATAATATTTAATTTACACTGTACCGGGTGTTCCACCTAAGGAGGTAATCGGCTATATCTCAGAAAGTAATAACACTAGGACTTTGGGAAAACATATTTGGCGATAAAAGCGGCCAAGAGAAATAGCTGGAAATTATTTTCAAGTTCGAAAAATGATCGCTAGGGGGCATAAGAGAACTTTTAAAACAGAAATGCCGATTTTCTCTTGATTTTTCTTAATAAAAATATGTTAAAAATATAAGCATTGTATTCTTCATAAAATTATGCAACTTTATGTAAGGAATCGTTTTTTTCTATTTTCAATAATAAAGTGGTGGGAGAAGGTGAAACTTTTTTTCTTTCAAACGCTGATATCTCTGCTTTGGATAAACCGATTTTATTCAACTTGGTCTTGAAAAAAAGCCATTATTTTCCTCTATACGTAGGTCTACTAACTATACCATATTGATTCTAATGGTGGCCACTAGATGGCGTTTTTCCGTAATTCCTCAATGAATAAGGATTTTCTCAAAAAAAAAACAAAAGTTATGATGACTTTCTCATCATATTTTGTTTTAGGCTTATAAAGGCTATTAAATAGCGGAATAAAAAATCCAGGTCCGTATTTAAAATAAAAAAGTTGATGATGGTCGCTCGAATCCGAAACGTCGGATTAAAAAACTAACCCCATCAGCTTGTAGAGGAGGAAAAGTTACTACAAGGAACTGAAAACCGCAACGTGATATCTTTTGTTAAACTAGAGAAATTAGGGATAATAATAATTAATATGGAAAAATAGGCCATTTTTTAAAACATTAATTAATCAATTAAATCTCTAGTTTAACAAAAACGATGATGGTAATTATGATATTGATCTGATAATTGGTGACTTTAATGCCAAAATTGGCCAGGGATGCCTATTGGACCTGATGGGGAGCTTTGGACTGTGGAAAAGCAACCACATTGGAGACAGGCTGTTTGAGTTTTGCCAGGAGAGGGATATGGTTGTTACGAACACTTGGTTCAAACTTTCTAAAAGCCATCTTTACACGTGGATATCACCCGCCGAAAACAACAGTCAAGAACCTGCAAGAAACCAAATAGATTATATGCTCATAAATAAACGCTTTAGAGAGAAAGAAGAACTTAAGAACTTAATGGATAGACGAAGAATAGCTAAGAACAACAAGGAATAATATAACCAACTAAACAGAACTATAAAGGCTGAAATTAAAAAGGCCAAGGAACACTGGATGAGGGAGAAATGCAGAGAAATGGAAGATCTTGAAAGTAGCCACAACACCCATCAAAAAAATTAAAAAGGTGACTGGAATTAACAGGAGACAACAGTCTTTGTCACTTTTCGATGCATCAAATCAGCCTATTGTTAAGGAAGAGGAAATAAAAGCCACCTGGGAGCAATACATAAATAATATTTTTAACGACGAAAGACCACCCCTATTAGACGGCCAAGACATTGTTGAGGGACCAGAAATACTACAGGCGGAAGTGATCCATGCTTTCTCCACGGCACAAACCAGGAAGGCCCCTGGTCCTGACGGAATCCCAATGGAGATTTTAAAGCTCATCGAAGAACATAATACATATAACATAAGACAAGTTACAAACTTATTTAACGCAATATATAACACCGGAGTAATACCAGAAGACTTTAATTCAACATTTGAAACAATCCCTAAAAAAAACCGTCCTAAACTTGCGGCGACTACCGGTTAGTTAGTCTAATGAGCCGCCTATTGAGACCTTTTTGCGTACTATTCATGCCAGAGTGCGGGGGGAGTGCGAGTTTGATATGGACGACGCTCAGATGGGATTTAGACAGGCGTTCGAAACACGAGAGGCCCTTTTTGGGGTCAATTTCCTACTTCAAAAATGCTGCGACCAACGAAAAAAATATCTTTGCCTGTTTTATTGACTAGGAACAGGCCTTTGACAGAGTACGTTACTCAAAGCTGATGGATATAGTGAAGAATAAACTCTCAGATGCAACTGGACGGCAAGGATATTAGAATAATTGAAAACCTTTATTGGGGGCAAACGGCTGAAATTCGTACAGGAACAATAAAAACTTCTAGCTTAGAAATCCAGAGAGGAGTTCATCAGGGCTGCATCCTCTCGTCCTTCTTGTTCAACCTGTATTCGGATAGAATATTTAAAGAGGCTTTGGAGGGCACAGAATATGGAGTAAGAGTTAATGGAATTCTTCTGAATACAATTAGATATACCGATGACACCCTGATTATCTGCGATAGTATGGAGGGTCTCAAGCACTTGATTAATAGAATAAGCAGAACTGGAGTGGAACTGGGACTGAACATAAACATCAACAAGACAAAATTTATGGTATTCAGTAGAGAACGACACTTAAACACTAAGCTCGGTCTCAACGGTTCGGGGATTGAGCGAGTAAATCAGTTTAAATACTTGGGCAGCGTAATCACGAAGAGTTTGGAGCCCGATACTGAAATCAAATCCCGTATTGAGACGGAAAGAACAACGTTTAAAAGAATGAGATCCCTATTCTGTAATAACGATCTGAATCTCAAATTGCGACAACGTATGGTCAAATGCTACGTTTGGTCCGTTCTTCTCTATGGGGTGGAAGGCTGGACCCTAAAAGCAGCCTTGCTAAATAGACTGGAGGCATTAGAGATGTGGATTCCTCGAAGGATGCTGCGAGTTTCCTGGACTGACATGTTGACCAATGAGGAAGTCCTGCGTCGAGCCAGAACAGAACGGCAACTAATAACAACAATGAAATGTCGCAAGATTGCCTACCTAGAACACGTGTTACGTGGAGAAAAATATCGTGTTTACAACTCATTTTAAAAGGGGACAATAGAAGGAAAGCGAGTCCGTAGAAGACAGATATCATGACTGAGAAACATCAGACAGTGGACAGGCGTTTCTGAGGCTGGCGAGCTTTTCAGACTGGCAGAAGACAGAGATGCACTCTCCACAGTGATCGCCAACGTCCGGAGGACCGGGCAGGGTACATGAAGAAGAAGAATTATTAAATACCTAAAGAAGTGAAATATCAAGATCAGACGAAACATGCCCGGGGCATATAAACATCATGAAATATAATTATGTCAAAATATGATTTGAAACGCCAAATGCCAGCATTCAAATTTAATCGACAATTATTATTTCAATATCATATGTAAAGGTTAACACTTTATTATAGGGTTTGGTTTGCGGCATTACAGACAGGAGGGGGGGGGGGGGATTCAGAAAAAAGTTAACCTCCGAGCAGGAGCCTGTAACCTCTGGTCATCCAGTGCGCTGCCAATTGCGCTATTGATGCTATGGGGTACGATATTTTCGTCGCGGTTACCTTTCGTCCGAAACTTCCGTTGTTAGTGTACCGTGTCTGATATGCCGCAAACCCTATAATTTTTGACAATTTACAGACAAAATCCTATAATAGTTAATAATAGTTAACACTCTATTGTGTCCATATCTTATACTATTATTGCTTGCATTTGTAGAACCTAAACTTATTCAACACTCCTTTTACCCGCAAGTTAAATAGTTACTGTTACAAAATTAAATAAAATATTGGTAAACAACAAGTAAGTTATTATTCGTTTGTTGGTTTTTACAACGTGCCGCAATTCTAATTTTGTATTATCAGCTTTTGTAATTCCATTCTGCCTTTGTAGTATTATTTTTAACGTCAGCAAAGACTCTTTTGTAACTAAATTGAAATTTTAAATGGGTATTTAAGTATCTACTTAAAATAAAAAAACATACTGTATAGCCGTAACGCTTCTCCTTATGCACACTTAATTTTCAATTTATAAAATGGTAATAGCGGAGACAATTTTACAAAAAATTAATAAACAAAGGAAATTAAAGTATGTTGAAAGAAATATTACGTGACTGCAAAAATATTCGCTTAGTTAGTTAGATACAGCAAATTTGTTAGTAATTTTTTGCATACGCCCCAACTTGGGGTCACTTCTCACAAATCCGAAGTTTTTCTTGGCAGCAACTATTAGTTTTTGAGAAAAAGACAAATTAAAGTTTGTTTACTTACATCAGGCACGATATTTTGTATGTAATCCTTAAAAGGTTGCCATTTCCACAAAAATATCATGTGCAGAACTCAGAATAATGACTTCTTTGTAGGAATAAACGAGAACTGTGAAAAAACCTAAACAAATGCCGAAAAACGTAAAAATTTTTTAAGGAAAATAGAACAAAATGGATTGGCCGCCGAAAACAGCTAACGGGTGAAGACACGGCCATTGTCTCTTTGGTTGCCATGTTTATAGCAGAGGTATATCTTCCAGCTACCGATGAAGATGAACCAGTGTTAGTAGTAGTAGCAAATGCTAGTTATTAGGGCTTCGATAAATTATAGGTATGACGGAAGCAGTTACTTTTCTTTTAAATGTATTCTTCCTCTTTCAAGTAAAATTCCAAAAATTGTTAATTCCATTATAACTTCTATTTACCTCAACTGCTAATTAGTATTTATTGCTCTTGCATGGCTTCTGCATTAAAAATAAAAAAAATATATAAATGAGTAATCCAACCCGCTTCTCTGATTAGAACCTTAGAACTTGCTACGCAACAACATTTTCAAAATACGGAATTTTGAACAAAAAGACGAATCAGATACCGGTTAACGCCCTTATAACCCTTGTAGGCCAAGTGTAGAAATGCAATAGCACTGTAATTATTACTGATGGTTTCTTAAAAAATGTCGTCAACGGTTGGACAAACTGTACTTGGAATATTCTACATTTCAGTAAGAATAAAACATCGCAACTTTTTATTTGTCACATGTCAGATTATCGTGATTTGGTAATTTCGTTACAATTGTTTAGATTTTAATTAAGATTGATTACAGTTTTGTCGTTATATTTTGGGTAAAATTATGTTAATGTTTTGTCGAGCGGTTTTAAGTGTAGTGCAAGTTTCATCACTAATTATTAAGAGAAAATAACAAACTTCCGAAAATTAAAAGGGAAAAGAAGCAATCTGAAATTACGGTGTTTGTAAAAAATGACTGGAAAATTCGCTTTATCCAGCTTTCCGATAATTAACTAATATCCAAAATGCATCATTATCAAACCTATATATTTTCAGGGGAAATACGTTAAATATTAGTACATCGACCCTTTTTAAAAAGTATTTTGTTTTTATTTGCCATCACTAGTACCCTAAGTCGAGTTTATGGGAAGATCATAAAGGAAAATATTGAACTGGAATATCGGGATATGGAAGCCGAAGAACAGGCAGGAGTCCGAGCGGGAAGATCCACCACAGACAACCTATTTTGCGTCACCCAACTGATAGAAAAAAGCTCGTATTCAACCAGAAAGTGCACCTTTTGTATGTGGGCCTTAAAAAAGCCTATGACAAGACCAGTTATGGAAGGCCCTCGAACAAACAAATATTAGCGCAACCCTTAAAAAAGCCGTAAAAAACCTTTACGCGGAAAACAAGGCACAGTTAAAATCGGAATACAAATTTCGAAAGGTTATAAAACAGATAAAGGACTTAAACAAGGGTGTTGCATTTCACCCACATTATTTAAATTATACCTGGAACAAGCACCTAAACCCTGGAAAAGAAAATGTAGTACAACGCGCATCCCACTAAACGAGACCACACTGTATACCCTATGCTTCGCAGACGACCAGATAGTGGTGGCTCAAGAGTACGACGATCTAGAGTATATTACAAGAAAGCTAATAGAAGAATATAAAAAGTAGGGCTTAGAAGTAAATATAAATAAAACTGAGTACATGTGTATTGAGGGCGTGCAGCAAGACCTTATGCTAGAAGATGTATATACACTGCGTCCATAAAGTCTTGCACAAATTCATTTAAAATTCAGGGGCTTACTTTTTTTAAAAACGCTCGGACACGTCAATTAGTACTTTTGTTTGCGCATTTTTTAACGTAAAATGTTTTTATACAGGGTGTCGCACGTATGAGGTATGAGGTCATCAAGGATTTTTTTTAATGGAACACCCTGTATATTATATCAATTTTGAATTCTATGATGAACACTTAACACCTCTGGAAATCACGGTTTCCGAAATATTGACGTTTGAAAATTTATTTTAAACACATTTATTGATGACCTCATACCTCATAAGTGCGACACCCTGTATAAAAACATTTTACGTTAAAAAATGCGCAAACAAAAGTACTAATTGACGTGTCCGAGCGTTTTTAAAAAGTAAATACCTGAATTTTAAATGAATTTGTGCAAGACTTTATGGACGCACTGTATACATTATAATGTATAAAAAGATGCCAAAACTATTCGTACTTAGGAACAAAAATCGCGAACGATGGTACACTAGACAGAGCAATCAAGGAAAGGAACCTGCAGGGAAGGAGAGCTACAGCTATGATGAATGGAATACTGTGGGACCAACAGGTATCAAAACGAAACTATTAAAGAATATTTGATATAATCATAAAGAGTATTGTATAGTATATAGTATAGTAAAGCATGGCAAATCAAAGAAAGAGCCGAAGGACAATTAAGAGCTACGGAGGTGGACTACTGGAAACGAGTAGCGGGCAGATCAAGGATGGATAGAGTTACTAACGAGAGGATTAAAGAGATTATGGGAGTCACACACGACATAATGGATGATATTAGGGCCAAACAACTGAAGTGGTATGGACATGTACAACGGATGAACGAGGAACGATTCCCAAAACAGATACTGAAATGAACCCCGTAAGGAAGACGAAAACAAGGGAGACCGAGACCAATGGATACTGAAAATCGGAAGACGTCGGAGAACGTTGTAAACCGAATTATATATATATATTTTGTCTGTACCGGCCTTAACTGCGAATTATGACAAATTTTATTCGAGTGCGTACTTTATCATGGGATGCCTAACGTCTAATACTGAGGCAACACAGAGCGTGATACTCGCTATGTTTGCTATGTTGTCTACGCTAAAAATAACCCTCATTATTGTAGATGGACGAGGCTACACAGACCTAATGCCTAGTTCAGACGCAGTCATTAGTTTAGCCGAGTGGTCCAGTAACTTAGGACTTGAGCAATTTGAACGCATCCATTTTAGTCGAGTCCACTGGAATGGTCGAGCCAGCGGTCAAGTGTAGCAAATAGAACTCTGTTGTATTTTTGTGGGCGAGTAGCAGCCCCCACCACATAGGATAACCGACTGGCGCACCAACTAAAAGTGCGTGGACAGCCAAGGGCTTAATTTAGTTTAATATTTCCTTTTTTTTTTTTTGATCGTGGTGCGTTTTATTATATAAACACTATTTAATAATAATGGCAAGGTGGTCGGAAGATACCGCTTTAAAATTCGTTGAAGAATATGTTAAACATGAATACCTGTTGAATGTCAGAAACGAATTGTACAAAAGTAAACAGAAAAACGGCAAGCAGGTTATTTAAAAATCCTAGAGTTGATGGCGTCAGAAGGTTTTCGCCAAGAAGAAATAAAAAAATTAAAAACACAAGATGGACATATTTTTAAGAAAGACAGAAAATCAGCTATTGGTGCCTCGTTCGATTTATATCATTTTTTGTACAATCGTTAAAATGATTTACCATTTTAAGAGTTTGCATTTCTTCCAAAACATGTGCTTGCTGTTTCGGTAATAAGAAGTCTTAAAATGGATCAAGGTAAACATCGTTTTATTGAAATCTGTTCCTTTCGATATTATAGTAGCCATATGTTAAATAGTAAAGACACAATTTTTTAAATTTAAAAAAAAAGATTACTACTCGACTAGGTACTAAACAATTTGACTAAACCTGGCTACATGTGAACGGTTGTCTTCACTCTACTTGAATAAATAAACTCTACTATTATAATTTACTGGACTTGTGCGAACGGTAGATTGACTTGACTAAATTACTTTACTCTACTAAGCTACTGGTCACGTGTGAACCTTATTTAAGACGCTATGCTCGCCATGTTCGTGATGTTAGATACGTCGCCAAGGAGTTTTATTGCCGGCTATATTTTGAAAACATGACCGACGATACGACGACGACGAGAAAACAGATTGTTCGCCTGCAACCAGTGTAGTGTGTGTTTTTGTTGTCTTTGTTCTTGTTTCCTCTCTGTAATTTGTTTTCTTCTTTTCGATATACTTCCTAACAACGCATAAGAGTTGATCAAATTGATCTATACTCATTCGGAAGTACTCGCTAATTTTATGTTAATCTTCCATACATTGTTAGAGTGTGAAAGTGGAGTGTTTGTTTTGTTTGCGGTTTCCTCTTTACATTCACCTCTTCCTTCTTTTTCATTAATTCTTTTTGCATAATAAGAATAGTAATATCGCCTCATCATCACATCATCATTCACCTACAGCAATCTAAACGACAGCATGTTTAAAACCAGCAGTATCGTCTTTATAGCTTTCGGTGCGGTCACGTCCCATAGAGTTCGTAGGAAACGTTGCGTACGTAGCGAACATAACGAATATAGCGCAGCGCTCTGTGTGACCTCAGCATATTAGGTTCTTCTTATGAGTTTCCAGAGAAACACTTGATTCCCATGGCTTGAGCAATTAATTTATTGAGAATCAATTCGGATGAATATGTCTTGGCATAGTATCGTCAATAACTACTTTTCCGAACTGGGAACCTCTAAACACCTTAACAGCTTTTGTTAGTCTATAAAGCCCAAATTCGTACCGTTAGATTACCTCCCACATAATATATGGGTATTATCACCTGTAAACATACTCTGGGACTACTGGAATCCATTTAAAGAAGAGCTATTTTACTTGATCCGCGACCATTATCTAATAAACAACCTTGAAGAGAACATTGAATTAGCTTACCTGGCTAGAGCCTTTTTAACAGGTATTTTTTATGGTAAATATTCGACTGATATTGACTTGCATGATTTCACTCAGAGTAATACATGATATAAATAGATTCATCCCAAACAATGGCCTCCCACCGTGGTTCAGCTTAGTATTCTTTGAATTATTTGATTTGATTGATCTGGAGAACGTTGTCACTCTGGACCGACTTCATGACCGGCGTGAATTGCTTCTTCGTACACGCACCGCTTGCAGACCGATATAAATGATTTTGCTGCAGTGCTGTGCCTGATCATAAAAAGTTAATATGAATAAGTGAATGATTTTTAATATATATTATTTAATTTAGTATTTCTTGCGACATGCTTGTTTTAAACATTGTTACTTTAATATTTACACATTATAAATCAAAACGTAGTACTATTGAAACAGCTCTACTGTAGTACAGTACCCGCCATCAAGTCTGAACCATATAGGAAATTTTTTTATTAACAAGTATAGGTTAGTTCATTTTTATTTTGCCTTCTTTTTTGCTTTAAAAATGATGCCAAAGATATGCACATTTGCAATAACATGATCTATGGTATTATTTTTCAAAGCTTCGAAAATATGCTTGCTTTGTGATTTGTCCTTATGCCAATTTTTAACCCTCTGGTATTGGTTTATTACTTTACGATATGTATTTTTTTTTACCCTGATTCATTTCTGGAATTTCCGATTTTGAGCAAACTGGAATATACTAAATCTACATTCCGAATGTATTTTTGGTGAAAAACAGCCTATACTAAAACCTAATAATATTGCATTTTGTTTTAAGAACGATTGATTATTGGTTCTGACGCCAAAGAACATGAAATTAAATGAAAATAATGGAACAAAATTTAATAAATAAAATATTTTTAGCGTCACCGACGTTGACTTATTAAAAAATGCTGACTCTATAAGAGCACAGCACAGATTCAATTCTCTCTTGAAGAGTAAGCATTTAGTAAACCATAATAAAATTAAAATAAAATATTTCTTGTCAACTGTTAATAAAATTGCAATTCTCTCTCAATGCAAATTTCGGTCCTGTTGTAAAGTTCTGTGACATAGTTCTTAAAAAATTGTCATAATAGTCCGATCATCAGGACGTAGTAATATCTTACCGATATGCTCTGATCGAAATTAAGTTCAAATATTTGTAGTGGTTGAGATACTCCAATAATACCATAAAACCTGCTAGGAATATCCCTTATAGTTTCTCCTAAATTACTTTTTTTTAAAAAGTGTTTGATAGTAGTAAGATTTTCTCTATAAAGAACATCAGGGGAAAAAATCCAAAGTAGTTAAATCTATAGATCGGGGTGGCCAAGGGTACCAGGAGAACCTATCAATCCATTTGTCACGAAAAGTTGCATCTAAGTAATTTCTTACTTCGATGGTACTGTGAAGTGAAGCAGTGTCTAGTTGGAACCATAAATGTATCTTTTTCTTCAAATCCATGTTGTCCAGTACTTTCGTTGAAAAATCCAAATATTTACTGGCGATTACAATTTCATGATCAAAATATAAGCCTAGAGGCTCCCCAGTTAGGAACCCGCACCATTACCTTGGAAATAATATTGGTCTTTGCATTTAATTATTACAAAATTAAGGTTTTAGTCTGACAACCATCTGTAGTTCGGGAAGCTTATGATTCCGTTGGAAGGAAAAGTTGTTTCGTCTATAAACAGAATTTGTCTCGCGAACGAATTATTTTCTTTCAATTCTATCTGTATCCGTGCGGCAAGATCTAATCGAAATCTCGTTCTTTTAGACTATTTATAAATCTGTTTGATAGAATGAAACTTTTTTTTTTTTCAAAATTACTTACGGTCGATCTTTATTCTTTACGCCCAGTTTTGTTTCAAATTCCGGAAATTGCTGTAATTTTATGTTCCACTAGATCCCGCAAGACATATTCTTCATGTTTATGAACTTTTCAGTTCGTGTTTACTACGATATGCAGTTTTAAAACTATTTTGAACAGATCCTGTACATTAAAGTTTTTCTTAGATGGGCTCAACCGTCGTGTGGGAAATATTTCTTCCGGGATATCTTGTGTTAAAAATATCAGCGGCATCCCTATTTCCTCTATTTTTACCACGAATAAGAAGTAATTTAGATTATTTCAGTCAGCATTTTGCCATAGAATACGATAAATCAACACAAAAACAAAATTTGTTGACATTTGTGATGACAACCGTAGGTAGCTTCATCGCGGCATTTGCTTTTAAGACCAACTTTTTTCACTAAATGCACTAAGTATAGTTCATTAATTTTTTTTATCGGGTATTTGAATTTAACAATATTCCTCGCATCAAAAGGGCATCTGATTTAAATATAATATTTCAGTTGAAATCTTATTGACAACAAAAAATATTTAATTTTAATTTTAATATGGTTTACTAAATGCTCACTCTTCAAGAGATAGTTGAATATGTGCTCTTAAAGAGTCAGCATTTTGTAATAAGTAAACGTCAGGGACGTGACGAATATTTTATTTACTAAATTTCGTTCAATTATTTTCATATCATTCTTAGGTTCTTTCTAGTCCTGCATTTTTTAACACTTTAAAAGTTGATTTAAAAATTTTAACTGTTTTCTAGTAATTGGGTAGCGCTGATTTCAAATCTGCTTTTAGTTTTTTTTTGTATCACGTAAGGTTACTTTCAAACCAGTAAAATCCAAAAATATAGAAAAAACACGATTTATTTAATTTATAAGCTAGTTTTATAATATATTAAAGAAAAAAATACAAAACTATATAAAATATACATATAGAAACTATTAGAAATAGTTATCTATTATTTACGCTTCTTAAAAAAACGTTTTTTTTTCAGAAAAGCTTTCTTTGGTTGTTTTTCTATCATATTTAGCTAAAGGAAGATCTCCTCTCAATGTTCAACAGTAATCGGCCATCATTTTTGTGTCCCAGCGCCCCTGGTATCTTATTTCCATCTTTTTAATATCTTGATGAAAATTTTCACCTTGCTCTTCACTCACGTCCCCAAAATTTTCCGAAAAATAGTCCAAATGGGAATGTAAAAAGTGAATTTTTATGCTCATATTGCAACCAAGAGTCCTGAATTTTTCCAGCATATTTCCAATATAATTCAATATAGTTTGGGTCTTTATAATTCCCTAGAAACTTGTGTACAACTTCTTTAAAATCATTCCATGCATGTTTTTTCTTATATTCTGTTACATTTTCAAATTCTGTATCTTTCATCAAGCTCCTAATCTGCGGCCCTACAAAGATTCCCTCCTTTAATTTTGCCTCTGACAGAGCCTGACATGTTTTACACAAATATTTAAAACAATTTCCTTCTTTGTTTAATGCCCTAGCAAATTGTTTCATAAGTCCAAGTTTTATGTGAAGTGGTGGAAGTAAAACTTTTTGATGGTCAATATGACTTTCGCGAATTACATTTTTGGTTCCAGGTGTTAAAGTCTCTCTTTGTGGCCAGTCTCTTTTTATCCAATGCTGTTCTCGATTCCTGCTATCCCACTCACACAGGACACATGGAAATTTAGTAACTGCTGACCCAAGAGAAGGCCTAAAATTTTTAAATCTTCACACACTTCCCAGTTGTGATTTTCATATTGTATTCTTACAAGTAATTCCTCTAAATTTTCATAGTTTTCCTTTAAATGAACTGAATGGCCGACCGGAACAGAAGCAAAAACATTGACATTATGTAACAGAACAGCTTTAAGGCTCCTTTTTGAAGAGTCGATGAAAAGTCCCCAGTGAGAAGGTGTGCACTCAGGAGCTTCGAGGCAAGTAACTAGATCAGCAATTGCTTGGCAGTACACAAGTAGTCCGCTTTGTGCAAAATATCTTACAAATTCAGCCTAACGATTTCTATATTAAGAGAAGGTTTTGGGGCAAGCAATTTTTTTTGTTTCAATCTAGACCCAAGTACTTCAAAAAGGTCTTTTGAAAGTCCCAAATCTCTTACTAAATCATTCAGTTCGGCTTGTGAATATAGTTGAGGTTGGTTTTGACCTGAGGTTGATGGATCAACATCACAATCCATAGCCTGTAGGGAGCTGAAAGTTGAGGAGTTTTCAGTATCTTCTTTTAGTACTTTAGGGGATATAGGTATAGGTACATCATCACTGTGAGGAACTGGTCTGATAGCTGATTTAATATTGTTTGGGTACAAAATATGTTTCAAAGTTTTTCTATTATGCCCCTTAATGTCACAAAGACAAAAGTAGCAATCATCATGATGATTTTGCGGTTTTCTCCAAACCATCGGTATTGCGAAAGGAAGGCTTTTCTATTCCCTTTGGCCCAATGTATTAAACCTTCTTCACATACCTTGCAAACAACGTGCGGTGCCCAATCTTTATCTTGATCTTCTAATTTGATTTTGATATAAGCATGACATGCATTTTTTATAAATTCACCAATAATTGGTCTCTTAAACTTTTCAAGACAAAATATCCACAAATATAACAAAAATCATCTGGTTTGTTTTTGCAACACCGGCTAGACATGTTTTTAAGCAATGTATATCAAACCACGCACAAAACTAAGCAAAAAATAAATTTTACTTGTTTACTGATCAAAACTCAGAGCTCGAATAAACCGAATGACATTAAAATATAAATTTTGTTTGGAGTAATAAACTTAAAATCCTTCGTCTTCGCAGTACTAATAAAGTTAAGGCATAATAAATAGGATTTAGCAGGTCAAAATTCCCGAAAATCTTGTCCAAACTACCATAAAATTAGCAATTAATAAATATAATATAAGGTTTACCTCAGGTCTCAGGTAATAGGAGCCATAATAAAAGATTTACCTCAGGTAATGAGCGCCTACTTAATGAATTTCTTGAGAAGCACCACAGAAAATAATTTTTGGGTTAATACCTAGAATTTGAAGTACTACATTCATTTTAAAATGTATTAAAACGCCTATTATAAGATTTTTTTCATATTTTTTCTTTTTTTTTGCAAAAAAAAATTCTGTGGGTAATAGAGACCAATAATTGTATTTTAATTAGTTATTTCTATATAACAACTGAGCTTAACAAACAAAAATCACGTCATCAGAAATATCATGCAGGCCTGTGAATCAATCGTTCATAGAATGAATACATATCTTTCAAAAGGTTAGTTCAGGTTAGTAACTAAAAGCTGTTTTTTACTCATATTTTTTTATTCGCATTGTGTATCTAACTCTAACTACGTACTTAACAAAAAATTTAAATAAATTGGGTTTTGTAGTTATTCCTCTCTTCTTCATCAGCCTTCTTCCATCCACTTCTGGACATAGGGGCCTCCTCGTATCTTTTCCAAATCTGTGGATCTCTAGCAGTTCGAGACCAGTTTTTTCCCACCACTTCCACTTAGTTATTAGTAGAAATTAAATCAAATTTGCATCAAGATTGATGAGGTTTTATTGGCGTACTTATTTTTTACTATCCTAGAGAATAGGAATTCAGAACTACAGTTATTAACAAAAATAGTTTCGGAATGTAGATTCAGTATAATAAAATATTACTATTCAGGTTTGCTGAAGTTCGGATATTACAGAAGTGAACCAAGGTTCAAAAATTGTACAAAATTTAAACTTGACTTACCCTACAGTTGAAAATTTCCATCCAACATTAAAACAAAATTTTGGTGAAAATGTGAAGTTGGACAGTTTCAGAAAGTCATGTGATTTTTAAAGTAAAAACAAATGGTAATAATTAAGTTCACCTAAACCCGTTAATCAAACACTTCGCCTATTATGATGCAGACTTTATCGCAGGCACTAAATTACATCTTAGCTTGTTAAAGTATGATAGACGAATCACTTTCTTAAAAGCTCTGTTGGATGAATTTTAATTTATAGGCTATACAGTGCAAGCTGCCTCCAATTTTATACTTTTTGTAAACTTGATCAAAACACATAGAAGCTATCATCACTACAAGTATTCCAAATATTAATATATTATGACATTTAAACAAAATAATATGTAGCTCAAAATATACTTACTTACCTACTTGTTTGCCAACCACACCAATAAGTATATATAAAGAAAAAGCCAACCTAGTTTATATTCGTCTACAGGTTCTCATAGCCAGCTGCAACGGATATTGTGTATAATGAGCTTTCATAGTTTTATTTTACTTTCGTAGCATGCATCGCCTGCAAGCCACAACAAAGGCGGTATTTTAAAACTTATTTGCAATTTTTAAAAGGATTTGCTTCTATCTACGCTAGAACTGTATCTCGGTAAATGAAATAGAAAACATACTTTCTGAAAATTCGTATTATGATTTTTCAAAATCTTGCTGCATGCTTCATTAATGATTAATTTATGTAAGTCAGGTTAGAGAGGTTAGACGTCTAAATTTTGTGGGATTTAACAAGCAGCTTAAAATTCAAGTTAGGTATTTTCATTAGTTTTTTCCATTTGTGTTTATTGAAGATATAATGTTTAGTTATACCCAAATTTTTATTATATTAAGGAATTTTAATTTTGACTCTAGTTCTCGTGGTTTCTTACACACTGAAACTAGATTTTAGATATTTTTGGTGGAACCAAACGTGTGACCTTCTAATGCACTCCCAACGCTTAACATTTTAGGTAACTCAATGGCGAACGGTTTTATTCGGGGGTCTAAAAGTTTCATTTAACCAGTAAATAAAGTATTTTTAGCGATAATTTTAGTTCAAAACTAATAACAGCAATTCATATGGCATTCATCAAAGATTAAAATTTCATTAAATTGATACAACTGGTAGAGTGCGTATTTGTGTTTTTATTTTTTGTTAAAGGGGGGGGGGGGAATTTCATCAAATTGACTGGACATTTCTCGAGTCAAATACCGATATCAACATGGCTGTTAAAGGCTTTTTATGAAAAAATGTATGATGTTTTCAATATATGTATTCCTAAAACTAATAAAAAAACAAAAAAGTATCCTACTTGGTTTGATTTATATATAATTAATACGCTAAAACATAAGGAAAATTTAAGGAAAACATATAAAAGAACCAATGATTTAGAGATACTTTCAGAGTTTAAAAGAATAAGAGTCGTTCTGAAGGAACAAATTAGAAATGCACAGAATGACTATATAAATTTAATCCAGCGTTGTGTTGGTGCGGACTCTAGGAGGTTCTGGTCCTTTATTAATAGTAGAAAAGGATCAATACACATACCCAATACAATGTTCTATAACGGCAAAGAATATAATCAAGGGGATGAAATATGTAATGCATTTGGGGATTTTTTTAAAAGTGTATACTTAGAGGATACAGGGAATAACCCTCAGATTCTAGAACACGTTAATTCTCCTCTTGTTGCACTGAAGAGCGTTGATGTTGATGATGTAATGGAAGCATTGAGAATTTTAAAGGATGGCAAGGCAATTGGTCCAGACAGCATTCCATCTTTCATATTTAAGGGCTTTGCAGATATATTATGCCGCCCACAAGTATTTTTGTTTAACTTAAGTCTTAAAATCAACACATTACCTGATGAATGGAAAAAAGCTAAAGTTTGCCCAATTTTTAAATATGGCGATAAGAATAATATAGCAAACTATAGAGCTATTGCAATACTATCTATGCCAGCAAAACTGTTTGAGTCAATATTGTTTAAGTATGTGTATTGGTCAGTATGTAGTAATATATCGATGCCTCAACATGGGTTTGTGAAAAATAAATCCACGGTGAGTAATCTACTAACAATAACACAAGATATATCTGATGTTTTAAATGGCCGTGGCCAGATGGATGTTGTCTATACTGATTTTGAGAAGGCTTTCGATAGGGTCCCATTTGTGATACTGCTAGAAAAACTAGAGAGGAAGTTTGGTTCTCATAATAAGTTAATTAGCTTCTTAAAATAATATCTTTACAATCGCCAGCATATAGTCGTGCTAAAGGGCTACAAATCAAATACATTTACTCCAAGCTCCGGTATCCCTCAGGGCTCGAATTTGGGACCTTTGTTGTTCCTACTTTATATCAATACTATTGTCCAAGTTATAGAAAACGCATCCTGTCTATTGTTTGCAGATGAACTGAAAATTTACTACGAGATTCGAACAATTCAGGATTGCTTAATATTGCAGAGAGATATAGACAATATTCTAAAATGGTCAAAAGAAAATAGGCTATTTTTTAACATAAAAAAGTGTGTTGTTCTTTCATACACCAGAAAACTGACTCCGGTTATAAATAAATAAATAAATAAATAAATAAATAAAAAAAAAAATAAATAAAAAAAAAAAAAAAATGACATTTTTGAACTTTGACAGCTTCTAGCTTTCTAACGGTAACTTTTAGAATAAAACGGCTTGCATGTCCCTATCTTACTTTTTCATTATCTTCCCAAAAACATCAACTTCCGGTTAAACCGGATGTAACTCAAAAGCCGGAAATACAGTACTTCCGGTTTAACCGGAAGTTGATGTTTTACGAAAGATCATAAAAAAGTAAGATAGGGACATGTAAGCCGTTTTACTCTACAACGTACCGTTAGAAAGCTAGAAGCTGTCAAAGTTTAAAAATGTAATTTTTCAAAAGTCGATATCTTGGAAACTATTAGGTTTAGACTTATAATGCCCTTATTAAAAAATAATAATTGCTATTTTATGTTAAATCCAAAAATATTCGGTGTTTCATTTAAAAAAAAGGTAACTTTGCTTCCCTACGGTTTTCTTACTCATCCTGTATACTTATTTTTTTAAAATTCTAATATACCTTAAAAAACCCTAAAACTTTTATCTAAAATATTTTTTGCTCAGTGTTATACTTTAAGGACTAATCGACCGTTTCCATACATACCAACGACCCTGTATATGCATATAACATTCAGAATGTGCCCCTTACCAGAGTAAATGAAATCAAGGATCTAGGGGTAGTTTTTGACTCTACATTAACTTTCAATAATCATATCAAATATGTAGTAAACAAAGCATACAAAATGTTTGGCTTTATAGTTAGAAATACAAAGAAATTTAATAATCCGATAAGTTTAAAGCAATTTATGTATCATTTGTGAGAAGTCGATTGGAATATGCGTGTGTAATCTGGAGTCCCTTTTATGATTGCTATAGGTATGATCTACAAAGAGTACAAAATAAAATGGCTCGATCTATTTTCTATAAGGAAACAGAATATTACGATTTTACTTCACCTTCGTTTTCTATATGTGAAAGATATGAGCTTGCGTCCCTAAATAAACGCAGACAAGAACTCGGTATGCTCTACTTGCATAAAGCAGTACATGATCAATGTAATGACCCTGCATTTTTACAGCGCTTGTGTTTTAATATTCCTGCTTATAGCACTCGTAATTTTAATACATTTTATATACCAACTGTAGCCCACAACAATCATCAACTGGGATCTCCCTTCTATAATTTGTGTAATCTTTATAATACAATTCAAGGTAATGTAGAATTATTTAGTGACAGTTATGGTGCCTTTAAAAGAACATTAAATGATATACTATAGTTTAGTCATAGATATGTGTGCTTTGTAATATGACTTCATTCTTGTAATGATTCTGTAAAGTACATGGAAATAAATAAATAAATAAATAAATATATGAAACAACTCAATTCACAAGTAAGTTCAATGTGTAACTGCTTTAAAACGCATTTATGCATAACATTTTTATTTGGGGGGTTTTGACAATTCATCCCCTTATTTTTAAAATTAGAAAAGAAACAGTTTTGTCATTGGCCATTCAATATACAGGGTGTTACTAAATTCCAAGGACGCATTCCTGCCCGAAATTCAAGTAAAAAAGTTTATATAAACATGTGTCCTAAAAAGTCTGGTTTTCAAGATACAAGGTGTCAAAGTCTAAAAAAAAAATCGTTTTTTATTAGTATCTCAAAGATTCTTTTTCCGATATTGGTGAAATTTGGCAGTTTGTTCGTTGTGATAAGACGCTAACTTAGCATTAACTATATGATAATGATGAGTGTCAGTGGCGTCCCGGGCGGCAGTCTCACGAATAATATTGACAAAAAAATGTACGCCGCTGATTTGATTAAAAATGTTATATTGTTTTCGGGTTAAGCAGCTAATAATACCATTCTTTTCTCTTGATATTTTTTCGTTTCTTACTTCGTTTTCGAGAAAATAGCTTTTTGACATGCAGTGAAGTGACTTTAATTTTTTTTTAAACTTTGACTTTGTATCTTGAAAACCAGACTTTTTAGGACATATTTATACATTTATATGAATTTTTCTACTTGAACCTGGTTCAGAAATGCGCCATTGGAATTAATAAAATAATAATAATAAAAAAGTTTATTCAAACATATATAAATACAATATTTTAAGTATAATATAATATGTATATAAAGATTTTTTGAATAAACCAAAAATAATATTTGTTTTAACTCACGAAGAAAACTTGTTGTGAGTATAGGTAATTATTATATTTTATAACATCTATGAATATAATTTTCTAATTTTATGTTTTTTATCACAATAATATAGGTAGGTAAATAATAAATGTTTTAATTTATTATATTATGAAAGATATATCTTTGATTAGTAATTATCCATTTTTTAATTTCCTTTTTAAACTTTATTATTGATCTGATTGATAAAATTGATTTTGGTGTTATATCAAAAATATAAGGAATTATATTTAAAAAATGTTTTTGTCCTATAATTTTGTTGGTTTTATTTTTTAATGTAATTTGATTTTTATTTCTGGTATTATATTTATGACTAATAAAATTTAATTGATTTTTATTTTTAAACATATAAATTAGCATATTATAAGTAAATAATTGTCTGATATCCATTTTTTCACTTTCTTTATAAAGCATATCAGAGGAATATAAATAATCTCTATTATAAATAATTTTTAAAATCCGTTTTTGAAGGACTTCTATATTATAAAGATGACTTTTGTTTATTCCACCCCAACCTAATATTCCATAATTTATTTGAGTTTGTACTAAAGAATACTATATTATTTCCAACTGTTTTATATTTAAAAATTGTTTAAGATGTTTAAATTTTGGAATAAGCATTCTTAATTTTTTAGTAAGGTATTCGCTCTGTAAATTCCATTTTAAATGTTTATCAATAATTATTCCCAAATATTTAATATAATTTGCTTGCTCTATTTTTATATTTTCATTAATTCTTAGTGTATTTGTTGCATTTGGTAAATTATTTTTATAAGAAGTAAATGGAAGATATTTTGTTTTTTTATAATTTATTGTTAATAAATTATTATTAAACCATTCATTAATTTTTATAAAATCATTTTTAATTATATCTTTTATAATATTCCAATTCATTCCTTCGTAAAATATTACAGTATCGTCTGCGAAACTGTGTAATTTTCCTTGACAATTTAGAGTAAATATATCATTTAAATATATATTAAAAAATAATGGTCCTAAAACTGTTCCTTGTAGGACTCCATAATTAAAAATTTTTGGTATACTGATCGTCTCACCAATTTTGACATATTGTGGTCTATTATTTAAATAACTTAATTAATAATTACGGCCTATCATTAAGTAACACCCTGTAGTATACACAGATTCAGGTAATTATTTTTTATTTTTACGTGTTCGATTATTTTCTAATTTTTTAAAGATTTCATCTTATAGCAAAAAACACACTACGCCATTGCTTTTTTAAAAATTTTTTCATATTTTCTTAGACGAAACAGTTACATTTAGCGTTTGTGTTAATTTACTTTTTCCTGTCGCGCGTAATAAGGTATTTAAAGTATATTTAAAATAGACACGATGAAAATATCGCCACGTGACGAAATAGGTGGGGCATCGCGTCGCTTTCTATTTTAATTGGCTAACGAAAACCGAAAGGTGCTAGCAGTTGGTGCATCTCAAGGATTTTTCAGGATCGGAATCAGTTTTCGTTTTTGTCATTATTACATTTCTAGCATTGTCCCTTCACTTACTTGTTTGTTTTGCAAGTAAAATTTCCCTTCTCACCATTTATAGTATTCTATATTTTACAATAATATATCATAATGTCATTCCCTCGATACTTTCATTTAACAATTATTGCGATTATAATTATTCGACAATAATTGTGTAGTGCCACTCTCTTCGATAATTCGGTGATTTTTACGCCGATGACGTTAATATGTTTTGGTCATATCTACACTCATGTGCACAGAAAACGGTCATTCCAAAATTCTGATTAAGTTTTAGGCTTGATAACTTTTTGATTTTTGGTCCGATTTGAGTGATTTTTTTTATAGAATTGTAGGTACAACCATAGACCAACCTACATAGACTGATCATCCAATGCTTTCAATTTACCGCTCATGCGAATGGACCTCTAGACATGTATGCGTAAATTTAGTTTGGACCGCAAAAACCAGTAGTAAGAAGTCGCTACTGTCGTCCATTAATTCCACCTGAGTGTAGGATGAAACGCACGTGGTTTGCAGGCAGTTGCCAGATTGTGCTTACCGTGGTTGAATTCCGGATGGTTGTAATTGAATAGCAATACTCAAAATATTTTTAAATTCATACATTTTATTGTTTAAATTTACAACAGCTTGGGTACAAAGCCAAATTCGTCCTTCTAAGGGCGTTATAAGGATTCTAGAAAAGCAATATTCTCAAAAAAGATATTAATCAACATTACAGAAATTGCTATAAATAGCTTTGACAACCGTGTTCGACCGCTTTTTAACTTGATGTTGCCGTTGCCGCGCCTTGCTTGCACTTGCAAACCGAAAAAAGGATCGATTCCGCGTGTATTTGCTGAATTTAATAGTTTTACCTGGGTTCGGAATAATTTGTATTAATTTAGCCGCCAATTTTGTGTTATACTAGGAAATGCATTTAATCGAATTTCTCTTTGTGGCATCGTGATTAGTTTTTGAATAAATATTATTGTGTTTTTGTTTTAGAGATTTAGATGTATTAATTTAGTAAAATATTCTAAAATTTTTTAATTATTTAGGTACAGATTAGAAATCTAAATACAATAACAGCGAATCGTGAGATATTTCCGTTTTTAAATATGGTGTACGTATAATATGTTTCCCAATAATTATGTTTATGGATATATGCATTTTTATGGTGAAATTCTACCACTTATAACGTCAAATGTTTCTTATTACATTGTTGCTTTTTTAAAAATAATCATTAATATATTTGAAAAATATAATTTTCCTTCTCAAAAACTAAAAGTTAGCGCTTTGTTCAAAATAGTACAAATCACTACGCAACTTCTGTGTTCAAGAGAGGAAGAGGGCGAACCGGAAAAGTATTCGGTAATGGTTTTGTTTTTATTGTTTTAGTTGGTACTTACTTACATAGTTACCACGGTGTGTATAAATCTTGTTTTTTTTTTAGACTCAGATATTCGGATAAAATTGATAAAGTACAGGGACATTATGCAATACCCATCCTAGAGCTCATTGCAAGCCACTTTTCATCTCCAATAATATACTAACCCTTGCATGCTTACTTATCTTAGAAAGTGCATACCCTATCCATAAAAACTCATTTTCCTAATCACCAGCAGATTCATTTTACAAGACAGACGGACAATATACCTCTACCAATTCCTCGCCTGAGCCTCATTAGGTACTCCTTCATTTATAACACTGGGGAACAAATTTCAATTTTTTTTTGTTTCCTGAACAAAACTTATTTTTTTTTATTAAACACTAGGTACACCCAAGCAACTAAAAAATACCTATTAAAGATTTTAGTTAGCTCGCAAAAAAAAGTCTGAATTATTTGTTACAAGACCTTAATTTATAGGCATATACAATGAACATTTTAATTTATATGCATTTACAATGAACATACAAACAATGAAACAATATATTTTTGGTTCAACAATAGCAATTTTTATAAGTGAGTCTAAAGTTTAGACACTCATTTTACGCTTCTTAACCTGTCTTTTGAAAGCAGCCTAGGGGGGCATCTCTCGTAATAGTCCAACGGTAGTCGGCTAACGTCTCACAGTTCCATTTTCCCCGATACCTTCTTTCCATGTTTGAAATATCCTGGTGGAACCTCTAACCGTGCTTTTTACTGCGAAGTTAACAGACAAAATACAAGTGGTAAGCCTTCCGTATTAAAGGGCTAAGTGTACGTTTTTGTTTCACAAAAGTCACTTCACCACATATGTAACAAAAATAATCCGGCTTATTTAAACAAACTCGCGACATGTTGCTCAAAACTCTCTAGTTTCTCAAATACGAACAGCTCTCAATCAACTGGTGGTGGAAATACAACTAACTAACAATTTAGGATTTATGTTATATATATATATATATATATATATATTTAAACCCCTTATAAAGTACACCTGGTATAATAAATCCAGGTACTTCTCATTTAATAGTCGAATTTTCCCATACATTACGGGCAGGTAGGTAATTATCATAATTAGCATGGATCTATAAAACCGGAGCCAACTGAGACTTTTGCAAAACAGATTGTTAGTTAGTATAATAAAATAAGTAAGATTTTGCTATTTTGGTCTCGGAAACATTTTTGCTGTTCCCCAGTGTAATGGGATAAAGATATATAACCACCTGAGCTTGAAGACAAGAAATAGCCAAAACCTTAAACTGTTTCGTAATAAATTAAAGGCCAAGCTATTGTCAAGAGCATTTTATAATGTAAACGAATTTTTTACACAAAATGATATGTAATCTTACTTTTTGAAATTTTTAATAATGGTTATATGGTTATTTTTAGATTATCGCTTGTTATTCTAAATTGTAGTTTATATCAACTGTTTGTTATATGTATGTTTTGTTGGTACTTTTATTACCATTTTAGCTTACAATTTTTTATGTGGGTGAAGTGTAAAAACTTAAACATCAATAATATTTAAAATTAACTGCACTTCCGTTATGAAGTTAAAAGAGGTGATTAACTTTTGATTGTACCTTATATAGCTTTGTATCCATTGTCGATGCCGAACTCCCGAATTTTTTAAGTCATGTGTTGTAACTCAGTTGTATATAAGTTATCATGCTTTGTCAATAAGATGTATCTCTTATGATTTGAGCAGGAATATCATGTGAGGCCTGTACTGAATAAGTATTTATTGATAGAGGATCGCTGACCGCACAGAGGTATATTGAGGAGGTTATCGAAAATTATGTAGTTCCTTTTGCTCCATTTATCGACGATGGTTTTATCTTGATGCAAGATAATGCCCGACCACATTACGCAAGGGGCGTCACTGAATATTTGGTAGATTGAGATTGAGAAAATGAACTGGCTAGCATGTATTTAAACCCTATAGAGCATGCGTGGGACATGCTCGGAAGACGCGTTTGAAGTTGAGTAGTGGTACCAGCGACATTAAACGAGCTCCGTGCGGCACTTCAGGAAGAATGAAGGAATATTCCCCGGGCTCATAGATGGTATGAACCGACGTGTCCAGGCAGTAATTAGGGCTAGAGGAGGCAATACAAAGTTGTGACGCATATTTAAGTTCAAATTAATTGGTAGTTAATAAGTTTGTTTTCCGTCATCATGCATTCTTTTAATCTCATACAAGCTTGTTCCTAAATTAATTTGTATTTAAATATTGATTAATACAATAGTTTTTTCTGCGTCCCGATAATCTTTTGTTTATCTTGGCAGATCAAATATTTTATTTTCGTTCCAATAATAATGAAATTACGAAAAAATTTAAATTATTGATAACCAAGATCATTTTGTATTTGTGTGAGACTGAATGCATGTATTGACATGAACCAAAAAACAAAATGTAAAGAATATATGGCTCTAAACGAAAACTGCTATTTTAAAACAATTTTGTTACTTGGTTATTCCACAGGGTGTTTTGAAAGTAGAAAAAAGACAACATTTTGATTATCCTTGTATAATATGCATAATAACCAACGTTACTTAAGATTGGTAAAAGACACGTTAAAGTCGATAGTTGTACCTAGAATTCTATAAAAAAATCACTCAAATCGGACAAAAAATAAAAAGTTATCAAGCCTAAAACTTAATCAAATTTTTGTAATGACCATTTTCTTTGCATGTGAGTGTATTTTAAAAATAAATCGATTCAGGTATAACGGAAATATACTCTTGTGTCCATTAAAAGTGCTGTTTACATTGAAAATATAATATTATGTCATGTTAAAATTCACATAAAATATCCTACTTCAACATAACAAGTACCATATTGGGTACTTATTTTTGTGATAGAAAATTAGGAATTAAATGATTTACCTGTAAGAAAGTTCAATCATAATTATACAACTGGCCCGTATGAATAGAACATCCTGTAGTCACTTGAAAAGCAACTACAGAGAGTTCTATAAGAAATGAACCGGGAAGTATAATTATTATTATATTGCTTAATTTGAATTAAAACATTTTGGGAATCTTTTAATTACTTACATTTAACATCTAGATGAACAGGGTTGCTTTCACCATCGCCTTCTTGATTATGCCCAACACAAGTATAGTGACCAGACCTTGCGGTGGTGATGGATTGTAGAACCAGACTTTGGTTACTCACTATCGTACCGGCGCCGACATTATTATAAAGTTGTTTTCCCTGTAAAAATACATAAATACAAAACTAAAAGTCATTGCACGGAAATCGCCATCAAATTAACTATTAAAAATGAGTCTGGAATTCTTTTTTTTTGAAACAATGACATAATGCACTGAATAAATTTAACAACAAACATTGAAAAAAAATCGACGAAAAGAAAAATATTAGACCTTATAAAGAATGGAAACAATAACACTAGTTTACAGCCAATTTGCAACTGTAATGTAAAAGGCAGTTTTTTCCTCAATTTTTGGTCTCTAAATGCGAAAATGATGGTTAAAACTTCCTAACATGAAAGACTTTTTAGTTATGATTTTTTTTCAGCAAATATTAATGAGTATTTTATGCACATTACGTTAAAAAGTAATTTGTAATATACCGGAGCGCAACGTTGCCAACTTTACGTTTTCCCTAAGTTAGAGAAATTGTGCAGCATCTGGCAACACCGCGTGAGAGTGTCTAGGGATGACACCCCAACCACGAAGTCTCAACTCTCTAGGGCTTAAAATAACGGAAGTTCCCATTTAAACCCAATTCCAAATTTCACTCTGTATATGAGAATTATGCCGTCGCTTCTCGAACTTCCGGTACCCGATATTTCTAGAAAATACCAGAGGTACGGAATGGCTATAAATGCAGCTGACCGGCCGTGGGATCATCAGTATTGGTTTAGCACGAGTAGTGGTCATTATTAGATAGAGAAGCGAAGTGCGCGAACAAGCTAATAGTAAGAGCCTTTTATTAGTGTTATTTTTGTGTTGAATAAAGTTAGTTGATGCTTGTTAACGAGTATCACATCTGTAATCCGACGTACGCGACATTACAAAAATGTCTAAAGTACAGAAACGCGGCTGTGTAAAAGGACAATTAACAAAATAAGCAAAGTAGCTTATCATAAGTATTCTGGATGTGTTGTTGGCGATCAAGATCGGAACTGGGCTCCCCGCATATTATGTTGTCAAACCTGTGCACCGAAACATACGAAAGTATGTCACTTATTCTCAATGCAATAAGCTATTATACGTACAAGTGGCAAATATCGTCGTTAATTTCACAAAGTGTCGTATCTCATTTTTTGTAATTTTTCAGGTTAAACTCGAGGTAAAAAAAAATATCACAGAATATATTATGAAACTACAAAATAAAGTCCTGAAGCGATAAAACAAAACCAATTAAATATAATTTAGCAAATGATTTTTAACTTTTATCGAAAGGCAAAAATGGTGAAAATCTTTAAACCTCTGTCCTGAAAAATTACAAAAAATGAGATACGACACTTTGTGAAATTAACGACGATATGTGGTAACGTAAAAGTAATAGGACTATTAATTATACTAGGGCTTCAGGGTGGATTTACAAAGTATTGCTGTTTTCCTTGTCTGTTGAATTAAGAGAATTTATATTGGAACAAGAGAAATGGTTTTCTTGAAACAAAAACGAATTTCTCTTGGATGTTTTTTTTTTCAGACAAAATCCAAAGGTCTTAATATCGCGGAAATTAAGCATTCCATTCAAGAGATAAATGCTTTTAATTCATATCTAAAACTTTTACTTTAAAATCGTAGGCGCTGTTGGGAAAAGACCGCGTGATTTTAAGAAGTAAAGTTTTATTTAGCGCAAGAGAAAAAGGAAGAAGTCCAGATTTCCCGTCAGCCGCTTTTGGCGCAAGAACAACAAACCCCACTACAACTCACAATTTGGTACGACGCGACAATTATTCCGTAGTCTGTGCGCGTCATTTGAATAGAAGTGGGCGTGGTTTCGTGTTTGCAAAGGGCACGGTACAATGGCGCCGGTGAAAGGATTTTTAGACCAGTTCCATCCGGGCCATTTGCTGTCGAAATTTAAAAGCAAGTATATGTATAGGTAGTATTGTGGAAATTGCTTGAGGTTTATGTAAATATTATGAAATATCTGTATTATCTTAAAATTGAAAAGTCGATTCTAGCGCCGATAATGGACGCCATAGCCTCTGTTTTATACCCACAGAATTGGTCGCATATATACAACCATAAAAAGTAATACCAGTGGCACGTATTTAACACGTCACGTTAACATATAAATCCCAATTGCTCATAATTCTATACCTGTTTGAAGTTACAAGTATAAGCTATGAACGCATCAGTCATCATAATATAATAAATATAACAAAACGGTGAATTTAACAGTATAATTTTCGTGTATACTGTATACATTTTGGTTAAAGGCTCGTATATAACATTTATATTATTTTTAAATCAAATATTATGCACCAGGCTTATTAAGAAAACCAACAAAAATTCATACAAGGTGTTTCAGAAAAGTCTAATACAATTCTGCTGTAAAACTATCAGGGAAGCCCAATTTACATGGGATTTTCTATGGCCATCAGTTAGGCGGTATGTTTTGTGAAGTTCTTTTATACAAAACATGTATAAACAATTTCTATTTTTGTAATAAATTTGTTTCTTAAATATCAATTTTTTTTTCGTTTTATGGTATCTTTTTTGAAATTTAAGAAAATTGCCTGAGGATGGTTTCACTACAGGCCAAAACGTAGTAAACTACCCTCTTGGAACAAGAACAATTTTTTTAAAGTCAAGTTCTAAAGTTCTTGGCACTTAATGCTATTGGACCCAGAGAAAGATTCTAAATTAAAACCAATCCCGTATTTGGAACAAGAATAATTCCTTTAAGCCAAGTCCGAAAGCTCTTGGTATAAATATTTAAAGCTATTGGATCAAGAGAAAGATCTTAAGTCGAGAACAAATTTGTATTTTGGTTCTTCTTAGAACAAGAGAAATTTTGCCATTGAACCAATAGAATGGGCTATCCTCATAAGAAAAAATCCGCGATTGTTTTTAGGAGAGTTAGGGATTTGGTTTAAAATACTTCGCATTTGGACCTATTCAAAACCGATAAGCTCTTGGCTAAATATCATAATCCCTTGGTTCAAAGTATTTGTTTTTTCAGTGTATTGCTCTCCTTATTGCTTCATGTCTTTCTTCTTTATTATTGGGTACAGCATTTATAAAACCTCGAATTAGTGCATCCCTAGTCTCCGGTTTTACTTTATACACTTTACTTTTAAACCAGCTCCATAAAAAATAATTTAGTGCTGTGAGGTATGGAGATCTTGGAAGCTAATTAATAGGACTACTGCGCGATCAATCTAACGCTCTGGAAATATTTCGTCCAAATGTTGCTTGACCTGACGAGCGAAATGCGCAGGAAGTCCATCGTGCTGAGAGTACATTGCCATTCTGATGTTTATAGGAACATCCTCTAGTAATCCTTGTAATTTGGTAAAATAAAAGGGCCATATTTACCGAAAACTTATGTTGAAAATAAATTTCGGCTGTTGCATGGGGATATTCGAATGAGCATACATGAAAGTTACGAGTATTATATTAATACCGTCACGGGTGAATGTTGATTCATTCGTGAAAAGTATATACGCTGAAGTGATCTAGATGCGTTTCAATTATGGCCAAGCAAATGGAAATGCCGAAGAAGAATTTATCAGAAACGTTATCCAAACAGAGTACTGCCATGTGCCAAAACAGACAGATACACAGCTCCATGCACGATTGAGTGAGACTGGGAGTTTTAAATGTAGTACGGAACTCCCTGGCAGACCTGCAAGAGTAACCACGCCTGAGATGGATTGGAAGAGGAGGTCCCGTGGCCTGGCCCGCGCGTTTTCCCGATCTGAACCCCCTGGATTTTTTCTTATGGGGCTATCAGAAATTTTTAGTTTACGAAATGCCTATTCGTAATACGGAAGATCTTTTAGCAAGAATAATGGCCAGTTGCACACATGTAAAAGCTATTCGTGGAATATTCCATATAGTCCGCGAGGACCCAATGAACCGACCGTGCTATGTTTGAATTGAAACAAATGGTCAACATTTTGAACAATTATTGTAAACCATCATTTAACGAGAAAAACTCCAACTCGACCAAAAAGTGATTTTTTAATGTCCTCCTGAACATTTTTGGTAAATTAATATTAATTATTTATCACTGAAATAAACAAAACAGACCAAAACCATTTTTTCTTCTTTCCGCCAGAACGGCTCATTTGCGGACATATGTTTATTAAACAAAACAAGTTTATATTGATGTCCTCTATATACTACCCCTTAAAGTTTGTTAGTGTGTTTTTGGGACACCCTGTATATTATATTATGTTTGATCCCCAAAATTTTTAATAATCTAGATATTTGTATTGCATTGCTTTGGAGTTTAAGAACAAATGTCAGTTTGTTTTCTGACGAGAGTGCGCAAAGTAGTACTTTTCCGCACGGCGTGAGGAAAAGTGTAATTTTGCGCACGGAAATGCATGCGGAAAAGTACTACTGTAATCAATTTGCAAAATATCAATAATTGTTCTCTTGTTATATAAATATTATGAACAAATAATTTAATTTTCTATAACTATTTTTTATTGTTATGTAATTTTTTGTTGTATAGTTATTTCTTTTAAGTTTAATTAAAAATTATTGAATACTAAATTATCATATTTTATTTTTGTTGTTATCTGATATGAAGCTCGTATTAAAAATTTTCTTCCTAAAACGTGCGCAAAGTGCCTTTTCCGCACGCAAGATTTTATACGAACTTCACCTCACGTCGTTCATTTGCGTGCGGAAAAGTAACACTTCTTGCACTTTTTAGAAAAATCACTATTTTAGTTAGAAGTTATGGCTCATAACAATTCTATTCATCTGACTCACATCAGCTAATATTAAAAGTATCCTATTTATTATACATGCAGAATCTTAGTTTACTCGCTAGAGAACAGCCAAAGAAATATAGTTAAAACTAAACAAAATTCAAACTATATCTTTTAGTATTAAAATAATTCTGAATATTTGGGCATCAATTAAAAAACACTTTCTACATATACCCATTTTACGAAACACTGGAAAATACATCGCTCAATTTATAAGTACTTGCAATATTTTATTGCAACCCATTCTTTATATAAAATATAGCTTCCTTGTTACAGAAAAAATCTTCCGGGTCATGTCGAGATCTTATTATTAACGAAATTTTTCTACTTTGTCGTTTACGTTTCGGCAATTATACCCCGGAGGTCTAAATAGTTTCCTGTTTTTTTCTTGTGCTCTTTTTATAGCCTTAATATTATTTATTTAAGACAGCCAAGCAACTTTATGATGATCATAACTTTTATACGTAATAAAGGCGAGATGATTAAATATACCAAATATTAAATGCATATATCGCTAATTTTACCTTTACAGGCAATAAGATGTTTATAGAAATGAATCAAAATTATATTATGGGCTATGGGAATAGCTATCATTTTCTATATTACTTTCCTAACAGCAACTGGTGTAATTCAATTACACAGTTACAGGTCATCCACCGGGACTGAAGAGGACCTTTTTTTTAGTCTCCATATATTTTTAATGAATACCAATATGGTCATCTTGTTTAAGTTTTCCCGTAGAATCTAAAATTAGAGACATCACCATTATGGGTCTTAGTTTTTTCTTCTTCGTTCTAAACTATTTAGTATGAATACAGCTTTATATACAGGGTGTTATTTAATAAGTGTTCGATATTTTACAGCACGATTCCTCAGTTATTTATAAGGTGAAAAGTTCATATAAGCATGGGTCCGTAAGTCCTTCATTTTTGACATACAGGGTGTTACAATTTTTAACAGGAACAAAAAATATGTGCGCCACTGCCGTTTTCTCTTTTGATAACACTGTTATGTAGGCACTTTATTGCCTAATATGCAAAGTACATTTTCATACTTTTTTGATTTCCTCTTTGTTTAGGAAATAAATGCTATTTTATCAAACTCTGATATGGGCATAGCGATATGCAAATAAATGCAAATTATTTCTTTATTAATCTTTTTCTCGAGAACGATTGCTCGTAGCGACTTCTACCAAGGATGCCTTTTTCATGTAAAAATGATGAAGAGATCCATGTTTTTGCTTAAAAATTTAATTCAAGCACGTATAAAAAGTCATGACTCCTCAAAAGAGTAAAAAGACACGTAGGTGGTGCCCTCTACAAGTGGAAGCCATACTAAATTTAATTCAAATTTCGCATTTCAAAAAACCTCTAGATACCAATTTTCGTCCAATTATTTCAAAAATTATTTACGGAAAACAAAAATAAAAATAAAAATAAATTTTTAACACCCTGTATCTCAAAAATAAAGGGCTTACAGACCCATGCTAATATGAACTTTTTACCTTATAAATAACTGACGAATCGTCCTGTAAAATATCGGACACTTATTAAATAACACCCTGTATATAAATTCAATCGCCCACATCTTAAAAACGGGTTGACCTAATAATATAGAGAAGTTATATATTTTTGAACTAAGCAAGGAAAGACCTTTCCTGAAAATGAAACATATACAGGGTGTCCCGCTAAAAAAACACATAAGCCCCTGACTAGTCCTGGTTGGACGACCCTTCTCAAGGGTTTTTGTATGTTCTTGGTTCTCACATTATAAATAAGCATTAGATACATGTAACTTCATATTCAAATTTTATATTTGTTTGGAATAACTTTTTCTTATAAGATTTTGCTGTATCTTTAAAAGTTAAGGTACTTTGCTCTTGACGTGATTTCGAAAAATGACATTTTCGCCCGCACTAAAAGCCATATATGAAATCTGAAATACTTGTTTATTGTTTCAAGGCAAGCACCAACTCTATCCACGAATAAAATTTTTGAGAAACCACTAATAATGAAGTTTCAAATATGTTGCATACTTCTTTGGTCGCACTGTATGTGAACAACCTATATAGGTACTACGAAAACCAAAAAAAACCTAGAAAATCTATCGATAAATTAAGAATAAAACACAAATTAATCAAGCAATGCGAAAACTCTGCCGGCACGCTTAGTTTTAAATCTTTGAAGTTGTGAATTCGATATATGTAATTAACAAAAACCCAAATTAGTGTAGTTTTATTAAGAAAAATATAATAGTATATTATTAACCAAGGTTTAGACAGCCACCATTATTGCCCGAGTGCGAGGGCTATAAGCTGTCTAAACCGTGGTTAATATAATATTTTTTCCACTACTACAAACTTTTATAAGACATTTATCTTTATAGTATTATTAATTATAAAAAAGTATAGGTAGGTATAAGTATATTTTTTAATCAAGTTACCTGCGCTTTGGAATTGGCAAAATATTTTGTTGTTTTGTCAGGTGGCTTTGTGAATGTCAATTTTTGTTCATTTATGTCATTTCATCATTCACGAGTTTTCCGTTTTTTTAAAAAATGAGCGAAGAAAATGTTAGTGATATTATTATGTGTACACCTCCAGAATTAAGGATGGAAGCAGAAAAAATGTTGATTATATCGATATTTTACAATATCAAGTAATCTAATATGTATTGATAATTATCTGGTTGCCTAACCACATTCATGTTTATGAATTCATGTTGTAGAATCAAAAAATCAAGTTACCTGCCTTCAAATAGATTCTTGAAGATCGGTCAATAATGGATTTCAATGCCTTATTATTGACCATGGTCAATAATAACTTATGAGGTAGAGAAAAACGATTTCTAACGTCAATAATCGGTCAATAATGGCGACGTTATAGGTTAGTAGTGGAAACACAATATTACCTACTAGTTGGGAAATAAAATAGCAATATGGAAAGTGCATGTGTTACGTTGGAACGGAAATCCTACATAAATATCTTCATTTTGCCTCAATCTGTTGAAATTTATCGATAAAATTGTTAAATATCTGATAGATGTTCCATTAAACATTGGCTATTTTACTTTTATCGATCGAAATATACAGGGTGGCCCCTGAAGTATGCGAGATACTTCGTATATGAACTCTATGACTAATTTTAAGTAAAAAGGATTCTATTCACTTGTCCCGAATTCCTAGCCCTTCTCGAAATACCAGGTTTGAAGTAAATTACTAAATTACTAGAGGGCTTAGGAAAAAATGTGGTTTATTTTACTAAAGGCGTAATGACCTTGCAATTATTAAAGCTACTCAATGTGACCACCACCTCGGAAAACGCTGCATGGATTCTGGATTAGTTTTAGGCTTTCCCATTGAATGTATAAAATTGGTTCGACGAGTTTGAGGCCAGATGAGACCGGATACCTCGTGAGGGGAGGGTAAAGATATGCACTCCCCGATAGGTAGATCACATCTGGGGGTTGATGGCTCATAGGCGAGAGGGTGTACGCCGGGCTGAGAACCGTGGTTCGATCACGGTAAGCTGTAGTGTCTTCACATGTCCCCACATGAAAAAGTCTAGTGGGTTGAGATCCGGAGATCGCGGTGGCCAAGCAATGGGACCACCGCCAAGAACAGCTAGGAATTCGGGAAAAGTGAATAGAATAATTTCTGGTTAAAACTAGTCATATAATTTATAGAATTCATACCTCGGCGGTCACCCTGTATACAAATAATACTTAATAAATATACTTAATAAAACTAGTTGCCCGGGTTCCCTCTGCGACCAATGTTAATTATTTCGCGCAACTGTGCCTGACCTATGCCCACGCGCTTTAAGCGTTATCCTTAAGGGTGGTGCCCGGAAAAGAGCCCACAGGAAATAGCCCCACAGAAAAAAATGCACTGTTATGTAAGTGCACAAGAAATATCCGCACGTGTATAAAAGCGCAAATGGAAGAAACCGCAAGTCGTTTATAGTTTTTCTAACTCGGCTTTCTAAAGAAACAAACACATTCAATATTATATTACATAATGATTACTTTTTGTTTGCATTTAATGTTTTTAAAACAAAACATACTGTATAACAGTAAATCATAATAAGTATTTCCATAAATTATCCTAATAATTATTGGGTATTGGTAATGACATTCGTTAATAAAGACAAAGAGCAACGAAATTATACAAGAGCCAAGCAGTCACTGTCATTATTCATGTTCACAGAAAGCTGAAGCAAACATTGCTAAATGCCGAATGAAAGAAGCCATGACAGCAATAAGTGCCACCTCCCGCAATGTTATTGGGGAGACATTGTCAGGAGTAAGCAAGGATACACTTGCTAACCTGCCAAAGCAATCATCCCTTGCTAGCACTCTTCGAAATCACCGGACAGACAAGCACTTGCCGAATCCATTTACGATAGATTTTGCAATTCCTGAGAAATACTCGGACTTAGTGTTACACGACTCGGGATTAGACGATCCAAACCGAATTTTAATTTTGGGAGATCGAGAGTTACTGTAGCAATTAAGCCAAACCACACTATTCGGCGACGGAACGTTTAACAAAACACCTACTATGTTTTACCAAGTCTATACTTTCCATGCCAAAGTAGGAAATTCGTATCCACCATGTGTGTACACTGTACATACTGCTAACAAAGTAGAATGAAACAACATACTTGGAGATGTTTAATATTTTTAAAAACTTAGTTTCAAATATGGCGCCTGAGAAGATACTTTTAGACTTCGAGAAGGCTTGCATGAATGCTGCAAGACGAATTCCAGAAACCGAAATCAAAGGTTGCTATTTTCATTTGTGCCAAAGCATTATGGGGAAAATTAATGCAGTAGGCTTAACATCGGAATTTGAATCGAACGTCGATACAAAATTAAAGCTAAAGCCATTGGCAGTATTATCGTTTGTGCCGTTAGAAAACGTACAAGATAATTTTAATAGCCTTTCTTGATGAAGAGAGATTTAGCGACGTACTGACCTACTTTTTTTCGACATATTTATATACAAGGTGCCGTAGGAAGAAGTCCACAATTCCATCCTAGAACATGGAACCATTACGATGCAGCTCTTGATGAATCGCCAAGAACAACTAATTGTTGTGAAGGGTTTCTCTATATTTCATTGCAGTCATCCGAGTATGTGGACTCTCTCGATGGATTGAGAAGAGGTTTAGCGTATCAAAAGCTAACATTAGTGAACTCTCAAGCTAACTAACTGGAACCTACTAAAAAGCAATACAGACAAATTTACGCGCTTGTAACCACTTCAGTACAAAAATATCATGAAATAGAGGATAACTTATCTTACTTAAGGAGCGAGAATAGCCAATCTACAGTAGGTAATATTTCTGTTCATTTTCTATACCTATTAGGTATGTTATATGTATGGATATTAGGTTATAGGTATAAACATTGTGTGTTCGTTAATATATGCAAATTTGTTTTTTTTTAAATACCTACTTATTAATTAATATAACAAAATATTTGCGTTTCTTTCCATGTGCGCATTTATACACTTGAGATGTTTTCCGTGTTTTATCCGTGTGCGCATTTTTCCACGTACGGATATTTCTTGTGCGCTTACATAACAGTGCGCTTTTTTCTGTACGGTTATTTCCTGTGTGCTTATTTCTTCTGCTCTTTCTTCCGGGATTCCTTAAGGGTGTATATTTTTGAAAATATTTTTAAAAAATTAGGACAAAAAGAATTATTAATATTTTATTATGGTCAATATTAAATTATATTTGAATATGTCGACGTCAATTATTAATTTAATTATCATTTTAATACTAAACTAAGCATCACAATTAATTAACTATATATTCTTTAAAAATAATTAAGTGAAGATTTTCATTTTTGTGCGCAAGTTATAAGTTTTTCATCCATAACAACGAGTTTTGTTCTATGGTTCTATTTATGTCCAGTTGTAATATTTTTTTATGTAAGACGTTTTTCTGGAAAATATCAAATAACCAATAAATCCCAGCCATTATACAGGGTGTTTATTAAACATAAGGCAAAAATTAAAAGGGTTATTACAGGGACTATTCTAAGAATATTTTGTCTTTGGATGATTTTTGAGAAGCCGTTATGTTTCGAAGATGCAAGGCGAGAATTTTTTTTTATTTTACTATTTTACGGTTCGTCGGCGTATCTGAGGTCATCATGAACCGGTCAGTCTACCGACTGGGGAGTGTGAAACGGCACCTTCATCCTACGAGATATCCGATCTCATCCGGCCTGTCCGGCGTGAATAGGATGGTTTTGATGTCGATTCATTTTACACTCTTCCCTAAGACAAGAGCACGCGGTGTTTCCCAAGCGGTCACCCATCCAAGTACTAACCGCGCTCGACACCACTTAACTTCGGTGATCTGACGGGAACCATTCCATTTTAAAATTCTTTATTTCCTATAATTTTACATCACTAACTTACAACTAAAATATCCTAACTTAGCCTAATTACATGAACTAAAACCAACTAGTCTATTTACAATGTTTTGGGTGCATATGGACCGTAAGCATACAGCCCAAAATGCGCCCAAATACCTGGCTTTGAGCCAGGCGGCCGATGTTTATGGCCTTTTGGTTGTTTACTAGTGATTAAGTAACACTTAGCACTTCACTCCGTACTGGCAAGCGCCTTTACGGGTGTTGAGGATGCGTTTGTTGCTCAGTTGAGCTTAAAATGACTCATGAACACAAGTCCGAGCACAATTATTATTAAGAGTTTGGAAAGTCAATGGGAAAAGCACGCTGGAAAAAATTTAGAAAAAACCCAGTAAGATTAAATCAGGTACTAACAATTATCTTCGCCCACAGCGGATAATCAAAAATGCACTGTGGCATAGGCCATAGGCTCCAGGTGGAGAAAGGCCGAGATTTGTAGCGTGTCTTGTTGTCTGGGTCAGTTGGCGTCTCGTAAGTCCGTCCCACTGCCGTTTCTCGTGTTTTAAATGCATGTTTTGGGCCGCAAAAATCCGCCGAACGACCCGGTAATGCTGGAAGTCCAGCGTGACCTTTGTGGTATTTTATGTATTTGTTTGTATGTTTGTTGTCAGCTTTCTCGGGTGCTTTAGGTGTCGCTAGGCCCTTGCCTGCAAGGCGAGAAAATGTCTTAAAAATAACATCATTTTATTACCAAAAATTACGTGACTACTTTCAGCTAGGAATCTAGAATCTAATTTTTCCTCATTGACTGACGAACTCTTTCAAACTAACCTGATCTAACCTGCACGAAATCACCTAATAGCTTTTTAATAATATCCAGAAAAACATGAATACTATAGGGATCTAGTATCCGCATATTCGTATTTCATCTCACCAAATACGTCGAATTGTTGAAAAAGTTTAATCGTTCCGCCTTGAACTGTTTTTGAAGAAATTGTGAAGCACGGATTGCCAGAGTAGCGCACTTATACAAAAATATGCCGTTATCCCTCGTAAATATCCACAACGTTTCATTAAACGAAGTTAATGACATCATCAAAGCTGCAAATGTCAAACGGCGCCGGGCTTTGACGGCATGCGAGACACTGCGATAAAAAAAAACATGCCAGTAAGTTCGACGCATGCAGGAGCTCGTCAAAATCGCGCAAACCATCCTCGAAAAGGGTCACTTTCCCCCATGCTGAAGCACGCAAAAGTTATCTTACTCCCTGAAAGAGGTCAAGACACTATGCTAATCAATAGCTACAGACCAATAAGTTTGCTTTCTGTTTCGGCAAGGTTGTGGAGAAAATAATACAGAGACGTATAAACGACTTTGTATTTCTCCACGATATTTTACCATCAGAGCAGTTCGGTTTCCGGCCTGCTCATTGCGCAGTGCAAAAAAACAACCAGGTTAGCGTCAAATGTGATGATACAAATTAATAAAGAATTCGGGATGGGAGTGATCCTGTTCGACATCAGTAAAACATTCGACAGGGTTTGGCACGACTAAAACTGATAATATCGAGTCTACCTGTATATGTCGTCAAAACAATAATATCATTCCTGGAAAACAGAACGTTCGCTATGTCATCGGAAAACGAGGTTTCATCAACAAAACAAAAATAACGGCAGGGTCCCGAAAGGCTCCACAATCGCCCCAATCATAAATATATTTAGGAGCGATTTTTCCAAAACCGCTCAAATGCAAACTTACCTATTGGCCGATGACACAGCGATAACCGCATACGCCAGAAGGCCGCCACCAGCAATTGAAAAATTGCAACATCACATCAATCTCATAGACAAATGGCTGGGCAACTGGAAAATTCGGCTAAATGACGCCAAAACTCAGGCCATCTTTCTGTCAAAGGCTAGAACAAACCTTACAAATACCAGGGCAAAAGTCAAAAACACACCCATAAAATGAAGTGACAATATTAAATATCTAGGCTTACATCTTGACAGAAAGATAAACTGGAGTCTGCGCTGTACCCCCTCCTTAATAGAAAAAGCAAAGTCAAGCTAAAAACTAAAATTAACCTCACCAATGCCCCCTTTTTCACCTCAGCAAAACTTTTGCACAGAGACCTAAAAATAGACACCCTACAAACCCACCTACACAAAATCCTTATAAATTACTATAAAACCACAGACCTCTCAAACAACGCCCTAATCACACAATATCATACACACTCCTCCTTCTATCGCAGATACAAATTGACATGCGACTGGCTTACACCGTAAATATTCCTTTTCCCATGAGAAGCAAAAACGAAATTATCGACAGGACCTCAAACTAATTTCATTTGATTAAAGTGAAAGCTACACTACAAACAAATCAGAGTAAAATGCCCTGCCTATACTGAGAAGCACTAATCGATACAAGAAGAAGAAATTTAAAAAATTCCAAAATTGTCGATTTGACACGGCCACCACCACCACGCAAGACGCACAATTTGTAGGTGGGAGGACATAAACACACTAGTTGGAAGTAAAGAGTATGAAACGTGTAGGTGAAACGACTTATAACTTATAACCAGCGTTGCCAGTCTATTACAATTGTAATAGATCTATTACTATTTTAATAATTCTATTACGGTTTTACATTACTCACCAAATCTATTACTATTTTTAATTTTCAGTAACTTTCCTATATTGCCAACACTTTGTGGCCAACACCTTGCTCTGAACGCAAAAAAACATTTTTCTATGTCATTTGTTCGTCTGAGATTCCAACTTAAATATTCATTAAAACGAATAAGATCGTTTGTATATGCATATAATCGTATAAATCGGTTGTCCTGCTTTTATGTATACGGTTTCAGATAATTCTATTCTTTTTTAGTATTTTAAGAAGTTCTGATTGGTACCTAGGTTGGTTCATTTAATATATTCACTATAAGAATATGATACAGATATACTCATGCGCAGGGAGTAGTTCTTGGCACGTACTTCCCCGTCCCCGGTAACGGTTATTGAAAATTTGAATTTTGTTCGGTGGTTATTTGACGCTAATATTTATATCTTTAGTTTTTGTTAGATTTAGTGCTTATTATAAAACTTGTTATATCTGCAGTTTGCAAGCATGGACAGGTAGGTAACAATAATTGTTATTGGATACTATTTTTTTAAATGGTGAATATTTTAATGCTAAACCAGAGTATATATATAGCTGTATGTATGAACTTTTTTTAGATTTGTAATAAAGATACCAAAAAAGCACGAGGAAAATAAAGACCTAATATCTGAAAAGGCATGCAGTAAAACAGCACTTTATTCCCACACCAGTCTAAATTGGATTCGGAATTATCCCTTGATGCCAGTGAGTCAGTCTGAACCAAAGATAAAGAAAAAAATGTATAAACAGAAATTTAAGACCGATATGATCGAAATATAAAATAATAGTGTAAATAACTAATAATTATGCATAATTTGCATAATTTTTTTTTTTTGCGAACTGGTGAATGTGCCAGAATATTTATTTCTCTTTCGGTGTTCTGGCTCGCTTTTATTACTATTCTCTGATATCTATTACGTTTTGAACCGTCAACCTATTACTTTTAATCGAAGACTTCTGGCAACACTGCTTATAACAGTCGAGGTAAAAATCCGATTGTAACATGAGCTCTTGTTTGTCTACAAAGTGCTGTTGTCAAATGTGACGGAAATCGAATAATCTCATTTTTGTGCTGTTGTGTTAAATTGTGTTGAATCATGCTGAATAGTCTTCTTGATTTTTTAAAGTTTAATTATGTTAAATACTTTTATATCTTTAAACACAAATTAATGTTTCAGATTCAACAAACTATCTCGTTAACCAACAAAATTTTATTAATACATAAAACTCTTGATGTCTGGCAATTCCAATTGCTTTATTACTAATGAAACATAAAGCTGGTTCAATCATTATTATAATCCTACTCTGTATGAGGCTGCTGGATAGTAGGAGTCACTGATCACCGACCATTAATTTTGAAACCTTTGACAATATTTTACTTTTTTTTTAAATGAAAGAAAAAACACAACAGAATTTTAACCTTGAAATAATAGATCTTATAAAGTGACAAAGTTCTCTGCTTCCTAAATAACTGATTGAAAACAAAGCTGATAAAGGGAAAAATATAAACTCTTCCACTCAAGTAAGCTAACAACTTTATTATTTACCCATAAAGTTGCTAAAGTGAATCCAAAATTGACTGGCAAACTTCTAAAAGGCGTCCAAGGATCAGTTTTGAAACTCGGGAAATGGCAAATAACAGTTTGTTGACTAAGTTACGTTATGTCTCCCCCTAACTTTGAAAGTTAATAAACAAGAACATATCACACGGTTGGAAATTTTAAAATGTATCTATTGTTATTTAGAATAAAGGAAATTATTATACGCAATGATTTCGAGAGCATGTACAGGGCGATTCCTGTGATGCTGTTAATAATAAACTACATCCGTATTTCCATACTTTTTAATAAAATTATAGTTATTGAACTTTATAACATAAGCGAAAACGCATAACATATAACTTGCAACCTTCTACTGTTAAAGTGGATCGCTAAGTAATACCACCTGACAATTCCGTATATTATACTAACTGATAAGCTAGGCTTAAATCATGGAGATATCAAAAAGTAGCAATTAAGAAAATATGAGATTTTATTCGAAAATTTTTCAAAAATTTAGTCCGAAAGCACAAAACCCTATCAGAAGATTAAAATTTTTGGACAATTTTTTTTTTAAATGTGCCATCGTATATTTGTGGATATTCGAAAAAATTTTGTTTCTTGATATAGAAAATATAATTATGCTTATAATATATTTTTTATAAAGTATATATACAGTGAGCTCAAAAAGGTTGGAATAAATTCGTTTAAAATTCAGGTGATTATTTTCTGGAAAAACGCTTGGATATGTCGATTATTATTTTTAATTGCGAATTTTTTGACATAAGAAATGTGTATACAGGTTATCTCAAGAAGAACATATACCGTCAACATTAATTTTTTTAAATATAACACCCTGTATATTATATTATTTTTAAATTCTACGATATTTTCTAAACACTTTTTGTATAACATACCATATCTCCAATATCAACGGTTTTCGATATATTGACATTTTAATATTTTTCTGAAAAAATGCTGAGATCCGTGGATTTTTAGTTTTATTTGCGCATTTCTTTATTATTATTGTAGCCTGTTACCTGAATTTATTTATTTTGACACATAGATTTACTTCATGTCAAAAATTCTTCAAATTGTGTAGATCTATCTAACTTCAAGTAATTCTGTAAAAACGGCGCGGTTAAGTGAAAAACATAGGATAGAGGTACTAATGATGCTTGGCTATGGAGATAGGATGCGAACCCAAACAGAAGTATGTGAGTTATTTAACAATAAGTACCCAAACCGAGCACCAATATCTCGATCTGTTGTTACTAAAATTGTAAAAAAATATAGGGATTTGGGGCATGTTAGAGACAATTTTATTATATTCAAGGTCGACCTAGGATTTTAGAAGATGTGCAGTTAAATGTCCTCTTAGCTGTCCAAGAAAACCACCCTAGTGTTACTCGTGGTATTGCCACGGAAAATAATATTTGTCAAGCAACCGTATTGAATTATTTACACAAAAATAAATGGCATCCCTATAGGGTACAGTTGGTTCATGAAGATGGCCCGGATAGAAGAACAGAATTTTGCCAAATAATGATGAACAGTTACATTGAAGATTCTCAAATTTTAAAAAGAATTGTGTTCTCTGATGAAGCAACGTTTACTCTAAATAAGCATGTGAATCGCCAAAACTGTCGATATTGGGCTAAGGAAAGTCCGCACTGGATCATGGAGTCCCACACACAATACCCGCAAAAAGTGAATGTTTGGGCTGGAATTGTTGATAACCGGATTATAGGTCTCTTCTTTTTTGATGGTACGTTAAATGGCGAACTGTATCTAGAATTTTTAGAATTTGAGTTAATACCGGCACTTGCTGTACTCTATCCAAGTACACATACCCGGTGCGTGAGTACTTGGATACAGTCTTTCCTGGCAAGTGGAATGGCCGGCAAGGTCACCAGATTTTACCCCGCTAGATTTTTTTCTGTGGGACTATTTAAAATCTAAAGTATACTTTAACAGACCTAACAATATTGATGAACTTAAAGCTCGAATAAGGCATGAGGTTAGATTAATAGAGCCCCAGGTAATCCATAAAGTTTTGGAAGAATTCAAAGATCGACTTGCATATTGCCAGGAAGTTGATGGCGGTCAATTTAAACATTTATTAAAATAAAATTTAATATAGTCTATGTAAATATTATAAATGTCAATATATCGAAAACCGTTGATTTTGGAGACATGATATGTTATACAAAAAGTGTTTAGAATGTATCGTAGAATTTAAAAATAGTATAATATACAGGATGTTCTATTTAAAGAATTAATGTTGACGGTATAATATGTTCTTCTTGAGACAACCTGTATACACATTTCTTATGTCAAAAAATTCGAAATTAAAAATAATAATCGACATGTCCAACTGTTTTTCCAGAAAATAATCACCTGAATTTTAAACGAATTTATTCCAACCTTTTTGAGCTCACTGTATATTATAAGATCGGCGTAGCAATTGATGAATTAGACTATTTATTAACTTAAATATAAGAAATACCTCCTATAAAATAAAGTAACTGCAATTAATTGTTTAATATTACCACGATTTCTATAGATACAATCTTATAATGATCTTCCAATTATTTGTTTGTAGCATTTGTAATAAACTGCTCGATTTTGCTTCGGCATATATCAGGATCAAGTAAGAATATAGCATTGAATCGACATCTGTCGACGATTTAACGATTCCTTAAGAAAGCATATTATGGCCGAGAAAAGCAAATGACGAGAAGCGACAAAATCCCGAGTTTAGCATTGATTAAATATGGACCAAATTATATGTCCTTCACCTTAAAATTTTGACAGTTGACCGGGTTATTACACTAAAAGAAGCACTAAAGCGATGAAGTAAATGCTTTACACTAAATTAAAAAAATGTGGACACCTAGTAGGAAGTACCTTTTTCATGAATATCTTCTGTGTTTAATGTAATTGACTTTCCAGCAAATTTCGTAAAATCATAAAAAAATTAAATAAAATAAAAATATTTTTGAAATGTTTTATTAATTGTGCGTTACTTAGTGATAGTACATTTTAGAAAAGAAATTAAATAGTATATTACATATCAAGAGTGGTAAGAAGCGTATTACACACGATTTCGAAAATTACGGTACGAGCTCTAGCGAAACTTGCCCTTGTTATTACAGATATTATAATATTACGTAACTGCTCTTACGCACAGCTTGGCTAATAATATACCTAGTGTGTGTAACAGTATTTTCTTATGTATTCCTTTATTTCTTTTTTAATATTGAACAGCAGTTTTGTTACCTTTCCTTACATTTTTAATCAACAATCCTAAAGCGGTGCAAACGTAATTACTGTTTAGGATCCTTTGGAAATGCAAACATGCTGGTTTCTTAACCTTCTTTTGAGTGACTCCCTCGAAGCGCACAGTTATTACCAGGCATAGTTTTACAATAGCACAGCACTCACAAAAACAAATAGTTAAACAATACATTTCTTTTAACAAAAACGACAACTACACTCGATAACGATAATTCATCGACTACCGGACTAACGGCTGAAACACGGCCAGCTTAAGCTTATGAGAGTTGACCGGGTTACCTCCCACTCCAATATTATATTTCGCCAAATGTCATATTGTCGCTTCTCTTTGTTTGCTTTTCTCGGGTTATGGTTTAAGATCGGGGTTGTAGGGTGGCCTTTGCATGGTGCCATGTCTTCCTAACCAAACATCGTAGCAGCTGTTTAAATGTTCTGTCATATAGGCTATATAATGTTGCGGAGCTCCGTCTTGGTGCTCGCAATCTGATGATACCCTTTGACTGACAAATAATCTATAAAAGCTTATATTTCGCGATCAAGAAATTTCAGATACATTTATTTAGAAAGGGAACCTTCATAAATTATAGGAACTATACTTTAATTTTTCGGTATACCGCATCAAACAGTCAAACATTTTCGACCATGATAGTTTATTTCCGCACTATTAAGGGGATTAATTGGTATGGTTTGGTCGTTAGGAAGCTTTGCCACGAATTTAACTACAGTGTAGTGAAACATACCGTTAAAATGTTACCCATCAGCTAAATCGTAGATTTTATAACAGCGGTATAATAAAATGGGCTCTGGCTCATAACTCTAAAGTGTTAAGCTGCAGTAATACCTTTTGCTATTGTTTTATTTGTACAATATTATAATCTTCTAGAGGTATTTAGGTAGGATGTTAGTAGGTTGAGCCATCCTGTATGGAACTTCTAAGGATATTAGAGTTTTGCCCTACTTTTGACAAAACGAAATATCCCAATGTCAAATTTGTCACGCCGGTCTTAGTTTCCAATCTACATATCAACAAGATAAGAAGTGATCTTGATATAATTTTTTTCGTGGGGTTCAGTGGCGTAGTTTGTGTTTTTCTAAAAATACATTTTGAGATATCATTAAAACCTGTGATTTTTTAAATGGGACAACCTACCTATATATAATTTTTTTTATGTTGATTAAGCTTTCCACAATATACATATCCTTGTTTAAAATTATTTTGGAAAACAAGCCCAAAATTAGATGTTTTTAATTATGTTCATTTTGTAGGTAACTACGAAGGCGTAAATTATAATTTTTTTTTAATTCCGACTTAAACTCGGAATTTAAGTGTCAAACTGAGTGCGTTAGTTTTTCTGTCTGTATTTAGAAGTGATTTGTATGAAAGCGTAGAAGGGTCCTATAACTTATTTATTTATTGTATTTATACATACATTGTTTAACAGTTTCCCGATTATTAAACAGGTACAAAGTGAAAACACATACACTGTAAACCAACAAACCAACAGAAATACCTATAAACAATCAAAAATACCAAAAATCTTTTGTCGATTCATAACATAGGCAACTCCTAACTTACCTCAAGTTGATCAATTCGGTGTAAGTTCTTTAAAACCAGGATACCGTTTAGGAAAAATCTATATCCACTGCATATTCTTTGAATAATGTAGGTAAGATATAATCAAATAAATAAATTAAGCGCCACAAATATAACATTATTATTTTCTGTATAAAAACTCCAGCAAAAAATGCCGGCTCTATGCGGCATGCATTGCGGCTTAAAATTTGAAGTTTGGGCGAGCGCATTACTTGGAACTTAAAAGCCAGATGCCGCCGAGTACGATTCTTATAGACGTAAGCCGTCCTCGCATCTTTCTCTGGTTAACGTAGTATAGATAAGAACAGAGCGAAGCCGTATCGGCGCTTCGCCAGTAGCGATCAAAAATACTGTCAATATATCAATTTCTAACGGATTCAGCCAATGAGAAACGGAAGATGGACTTTGAAGGCCAATAGAATATCTACTAGAGGCAATTAGATAAAACTTTATTGGGGTCCACGTTGACTCTTAAAATATTAACCCCGGTATTGTCGCTTCCTTTCATGCAATTTTTGTTAGCGTTTTTATACAAAAAATTAAATGTAAGCGATAAGGTTATATTTGTAGCGCTTACTTTACCAAGGCATGCCATTGCATACTTTAGGTAATCTATATCGCACTGTAGTTAAAAAAAAATGTTCCCACATATCTTCTGTGTCACAGAATTTTCTAAAATAAATATCAAAATACCTTAATATTAATATATAATATTACATTTGTGCTAAAGATTATGCAGTAGATTTTGATTTTACTTGGATTGTAGAAATCGAAGTACGAACCATAAAGCCATATGGAAGTAGCCCCGGCCCCAAATAACCTTATTCCGCTACTGTATAATATTATAGATACAGTCAGTATTTGTTTAAACAATTAGTTACCTATATATTTCTTATATGTCCAAGGACTTTCAGTTAGATCTGATCTCTCACTCCACTTCATTATCGTGCTTCTTTTTTAGAAAGGCCATTGCATGGGTTTGCATGAAGGCTATTTTCTGTAGTCCAGCTGAAGTTTCTGATTATTGTAGCTAATTGTTGCTTTTAGTTGTCTCTGATGATGTTGTTTGAATATATAGGGTGGCAAAAAAGTCGCGCATGATGCTTGTAACTTTTTAATTACCTCGTATACGAAAAACTGACCTTTTTGACAGTTGTTCAGTAAATTATTCCCACATTTCTTCATTCTGCATGATTTTTTTCTGTCATTTCTGGATTGGTTGCCACAGAGACCAATTTACTTTTTTTAAATGGAACACCCTGCATATGATTGCATATTTGGGAAAACTCTGAATTTTTTGTATTTCAAATTTGTATATATTTAAAATTGTAACAAACTTCATAATAACAAAATAAATAGCCTAGAAAATTGAACAACTTAACATCGAAACAATGAAAAAGTGAAACCTTTTCAGTGGATTAGGTGTTCAAAATGACCACCATTTTCTGCTAAGCAGAGCGCCAGTCGATCGCTGAACCCGCCTACAACGTTTTAAAGAAAGCCCGAATTTCAGCACTTATTCTGATTTTTAAAGATTCTAAGTCATTCGGACGGTTAATGTAGACTTTGTTCTTTAAGTGTCCCTACGAAAAGAAATTGAGCGGGGTTAAGTTCGGGGATCGTGCTGGCCAGTCAATAGAACCTCTTCTGCCTATCCAACATCCTGGAAATTGTTCGCTTATGTATTGTCTAACATTTGCCGCATAATGCACAGGTGCTCCATCTTGCTGGAACCATACCTGTTTGTTTATGCCATTATTTATACCCGATAAATCCATTCTGCAAGAAGGAATTATGTGATTCCTGAGGAGGTCCAAATATTTTTAGCCATTCAAATTACCCTCTATGAAAAAAGGTCTCACAGTATGTCTACCAACTATGCCCGCCCAAACATTAACTTTTTCGGGCCTCTGAGTATGACCTTCCTGTCCTGGAACTAGTAAGTATTCTCAGCAGACCAATAACGATAATTGTGTCTATTAACAATGCCATTTAAATGGAAAGTAGCTTCATCCGAGAAAATGATATTTGTTGCGAAGTTATTATCCTTATTGCATCATCAGCTCACAAAATTCAGCTCTTCTATCAAAATTGTCGTTGTTTAACTCGTGCACTAACTTTATCTTGTAGGGATGCAACTTCTCCTGCTTAAACAAGTTTTTCGCTGACTGATGAGACACAGTAAAAACAATTGCCATTGGCCTGGATGATAATGTTGGATTTTCATCTATTGAGAGCATGATATCCAAAGCTTTGTCTCCCCCGGTTGCTGTTTTAGGTCGACCTGATCTAGCGGCTTCCCTAACATTGTCTGTTTCCCGAAATTTGTTTACCACTCGACACACCGTCGACTGATTTATTGGAGGCCTATTTGGATATAATTCTTAGAAAAGTTGAGAAACCTGATCTTGCGATCTCTGCATATTGCCGTAACCGCTCATTATTAAAATTTCAACTCGTTGTTTCTCATTCAGATAAACCATAGTGTAAGCAAATTAGAAGTCATTTAAGTATGTATAAAAATCAAAATTAAACAGGAATTCAGCATTGACACCTCTTAGGTCGCTATATAGCTGTCATGAGAACACCTTGACTTGGTGGGTATTAGGTAGGAATAATTATAATTAGGAAGTTTTTCATTTTTGAGCTGTCATTATCTCGGAAACGCTTGCAGATGACGTTTTTCCAGTAGAATCCAAATATGCAATCATATGCAGGGTGTTCCATTTAAAAAAAGTAAGTTAGTCTGTATGGCAACCAAACCAGAAATGACAGAAAAAAATTCATGCAGGTAGAAATGAGGGGAATAATTTACCGAACAACTTTCATAAAGGTCACTTATTCGTATACGAGGTAATTCAAAAGTTACAGGCATTATGCGCGACTTTTTTGCCACTCTGTATATCTGATACATCCTGTCGTTTCTCTAGGGTGGGAGTCAGTATCGTGGTAGTCTGTGTGTTGCTCCTTGTGGACCTTGTGGTGCGTGTGTATGTGATTCTGTGATTAGTAAAGCGTCTGAAACGTCCGTTTGTGCGTAGTATTTTGTTATTATTTTGACAAAGCATTCGTCTATTGTTTCCATATTATGCATGTCGTTGTGAAGAGCTCGTGTCGGTGTTTGGCTAAGTGCATTTGTAATAATCCGTAATATTCGATTTGAAAAATAAGTAACGTTTTATACTTAGTCCTATTTATAGCACACCAGCAGGTCGGTATACCATATTATGTCAGTTAAATTCTGCACATGCTTGTTTTTGGCTTTGCGTATATTGGGCTCTGATGGCTTATGAAGGGGCAAAGTGCGCAAAGTTGTTTATTAGCGCACACTAAACTTCGCGTTCCAAGCCATCTTTTTATCGAAAATAAGCTCCAGGTATTTGACTGTATCATCAATATCACACACGTATTATCGCAGTATCGTCAGCAAACAAATAGAGTTTTGTTTGTGAATGCTTAGGTATCTCGCCAGTGTAGACATTATACAGGATCCGGCGATGGAGGGGATTCCTGCGAAACTTCGGCCCTGACATGCCTAACCCTAGACGTGGCCTTTTCTGACGACACCGTTAATATCCTGTCCTCAAAATAAGAAATTGTGATTTTGATCAAGTAATATCTAACTCTGTTAACTTTATTATCAAGTCAATGTGTCAGACTTTGTCAAAAGTCCTAGAAACATCGAACTAGACCGCCCCAGTTATTAGCTTTTTAATATTTTATTTCTAAGACATACATGTTTAATTTTAACATTGAAAATGTTTATATTATCGCACGGGCACGTAGTATGGGTACGGAATTCGAAATTCTTGTGTTGCATTTGTCCCTGACGTCACACCGAATTAAATGATCGGGATCAGACCAAGTCGCGAGTAATCGTATGGTTCCGCTGAAGCAGTCAGCGGGTGCAGCAGGCGTTCGCGATCGAGCGTAGCATCGTATTTATATCAATCGGCCGTCGCCACAGGGTGGTTTGGCTGGCGCGGCTGGAGTGCGCTTCAGATCATATTCGTATTTCGTAGTGAAAGCGCTTCATAGAAAAAAGATTGTTTCTTTTTTCTATGAAGCGCTTATGTATGATTTATAATGAACGCCGATAACATTAGTTGCATGCTGTTGTTGGAGGAAGAAGACGAAGAGGAGGTGTTAGCCCAAATTCATCCATTTCGACAAACGTCATATTAACACTTTATTTTTATACTATAGGTACCATATTTAAATCAAAGCTGCAGCATACCAAGTAAACAAAATTAGAAAAAAGTCAGTGGCGTGCATTTTTTTGTCAATAATATCCGTTGAAGTGTTTCCCGGGACGCCACTGGACTTTATAAATTTAATCTAGTTAGGGCTAATTAAGCCTCTTATCATTATGAATGACGGTACCAAATTGCAATAAAATCGGGAAAAGGATATTTACAGAAATAATAAAAAAAAACGATTTTTTTAAAAAAACTTTAACACTCTGTACATCAAAAACGGGGCAACTCCGGACACATATTAAGGTTAGTACTTCTGAAACACCCTGTATACAATCAAATACAACGGTCAAAAACACAAATATTTATATCAGAATATTGATAACAAACAATAACACCAAACGATACAATGCAATAATGCGAAAATCACGGGTAAACTAAATTCAACCCTGTCGCCCAGGGCCTTTTAGTTTTATTGCCGCTTGACCAATCGAAATAGAGTTACGGTTGTCATTAAGTACTGATCAATATTTCCTTCGTATATCTTGGATTTGAATATGGTATAGGGTAGACTGGGGCAAGTGTAAAAATGGGGTAAGTGGAAAATCAGAGCGCCAATCAGGCAATATTGAAAGTTTACTTGTCTGTGTGGTTCGAGGCAACTAACTATACGTTAGCGCTGTTGAATTATCTACTCCCGGCGAGTTGCCAGGTGTTTTTTTCTTTCTGAGTAGTCATTTGTAACATAACCTCCGAATCGGTCCGTTAAATAGTGTGTGATATCTCCATAAAAAATTTGTCAAATGTAAAAACTTATAATATACTTTTAGTTTTATTGCATTTTCTTTTAGTCTGTTTAGTCAATTGTTGTAGCTTTAAAATCCTATATACCGACCAAATCTAAAAGCAGTTTTTACTCACGAGCAGGTTTGCACTTCCACCATAAAAAACATAATGTGGGGCATGTGTGAAAATTGTAATGGGGAAAGTGTAAAGGTTAGTTTACACTTGCCCCATTTTCCTGGGAATGCTAAAGTTCGTTGGCACTGACACTTAAAGCTTTTATTTTTTACAGAGAGTTGACGTCATGGTACGAAATTATAAAAGAAAGTCCGATAGGGCTGCCTATGGGGAGGTGCAATTAAATGCTGCAGTAAATGCCGTCAATCAAGGTCAATTAACCATGTCGATGGCTAGTACCGAATTCAGAATCCCATACATTACAATCTACTGTAGAATAACTGGCCGCCGTGGCGAAAAAAGCAAGACAAAGGGCCGACCTCCAATACTTTCTTGGCAAGATAAGTGTCAACTGACCGAAAATATAAAAACAATGGAGAAGTGGGGATATTGATTAACTTCGAGAGAGCTTCAAGAAAAAGTTCGGGACTTTGTAACTTTAAATAATATTCCCAATCCTTTTAAGAACAATATGCCAGGCACAGACTGGCTAATAAAGTTTAAACAACGTCACTCCTTGAGTATGAAGAAACCACAAAGCTTAGAGTACTGCAAAAAGAAATCTACGGACCCATTCATAATAGACCAATATTTTGTTTTATTGGAAAAGGCTATATTGGAGTTGGGTCTTCAGGATCGTCCTGAATGTATTTACAATTTAGATGAGACTTCACTGTGTACAGATCCTTCTCGTCTTAAAATTGTTGGCGCGAAAGACAACCCCTCTTTAAGCATTATTGCTGGATCGGGCAGAGAAAATATAACCGTCCTGGCAGGAGCAAGTGCTAGTGGTAGAAAATTGCCACCATTGATAATATTTAAAGGCAATAACATTGATAATATTTAAAGGCAATAATATTGCTGGATTTCAGAAGAAAATGAAGACTTCTTCAAAGACACCGTAAATGCAGCCAGCGCCAATGGATGGATGACCTCCGAAATATTTAGAAATTACTTTCTAAAGACTTTTATTTCTTTGGTTCGTGATCAGGCACCAATTATTGTTATATATGATGGGCATGTCTCGCATGTGGATTGCTTATTAATTCAAGCCGCAAGAGAAGAAAATATTCATATACTTAAACTGCAGCCCATACAAGTCATTTACTTCAACCTCTCGATTTGAGTATGTTTAGATCCTTTAAGGCAATATGGGAGAGGAAAGTAATAACATGGCAAAGACGTCATCAGGGACAATGACTACCAAAAAGGGACTTCGCCACATTGCTAGTGAAAACCTGGGCTGAAGTAGATTCCGGAATCATAAAAACAGGATTCAAAAAGGGTGGTATTGTTCCATTTAATAGACATGTTATTCCTAAAGAAAAGTATGACATCGATGCCCTAAAAAGATGGCAGGAACACTTAAAAAATCAAAGATCTGTAACAGATTTACAACCGAGGCCAGATCGCATTGATATTGAAAGGAATGAACATGATGCTGTAGCACCGAACATAACAGAAAAAACCGCTACTTTCGAACAGTCAATGTTAAAAACAGTAAAGCCTTCTACATCTGGCGCTTCATTTAAAAGGAAACTAGCCTCTAATGCAGAATTACTTACAGCTCCTTCAGCATCTAGTGCCACCAATCTCAAAGTAATTGTCAGCTCTGATCAAATTGAAGAAATATACTAAATAATGATCAGGAGCCTATAACGGAACCTGTAGTACCAGCTACAACCGAAAATCGGCAAGAAAAGAAGGCAAGTTTTGATGATCTACTACTTGATTCGTTCCGACAGAGTCCTACTTCTAATCCAAGGAAAGGAAAGCGCTTAATTCAAGGTGGCCAAACCATTGCAGGTACTATCGCAAGTAGTCAGTCAAAAATCTCTACAAGTTCATCTACTATATCTAAACCAGCTATGAAATTTGACCGAAAGAGTAAACAAAGTCGGCCAAGTCCGTATCAATTTGAATCCAGCTCCAGTGAATCAGATAATGAAAGTATACATTTTATGGAATCGGATCAAAGTTTCACTTTAGAATCGGATTGCGAAGATCAGATTCCTGAAATAAACAAAGACAATATTTCCATTGAAGTCTGGGTACTGGTTAAATACACATTACCAAAAGCAAAGAAACATTTTATTGGCCAGGTAAATACTGTTGACAACGGCTTTGAAATCAAGTTTACAAGAAAACTAAAAGACAATTTTTTTATGGCCACTCACCGATGATGTCGATGTAGTACAGCTAGACGATATAGTGACTCGTTTACCTGAACCGGTAGTAACACGCCGAGGAGATTTTCATTTTAATGTGAAATTTGCGGGATACAATATTTAACAAGTTCCATAAAATTATTCGAATTTTTAAACTTTAAGTTTCTTTTCTGTTTTAGTTTCTCCTTGGGAATAACTCCTACTGTTTTAGAGATTAAAGCCAAACATTGGGTTTTGAACGGATAAATACGTTTATAAAAATATTATTCTTGTTATTAGGAATTTTTTGGGGGTTATTTTGGTTTACTTATTATTTTTCAGAGGTACCTTTTAATTTTTCGTTTTTATGATTTGCTTGGCTAACTATTTCCCAACAATAAAAAGTTCATAACTTCCCAGATTTTGATTTTTTTTTAAGTCTGTAAAAAGAAAAATTGGCAAGGGAGATATAAACTTACACTTTCCCATTACCACTTCTGCAAACATGCATGGAAATTGTATTCCGATTTTACACTTTCCCTTTTTGGGGTAAGTGTAAAATTTCGGTATAAAAAAAAATCATTCAAATCTCAAGATCTCAAAAATAATTCAGGAGTGCCCTATGCAGTATGAAAAGTAAACATATTAAACTATTACTTTCTTACAAAGACACTTTTATAAATATTGTATATTTAAAGTAGGAAGGAAATAAACTTGAACTATTAAAAAGGGCTTCGCAGTTGCCCCAGTCTACCCTAATTATAGGCTTTGTAATGTAATGCTGAAAAATAAACAGAATGGTTTTGTACACTTTACCGTTCTTCCCTACACTTGCTGCCACTTTTTTTCATGCATTTTGTTTCATTACAACATTTTTGTAATTTTCGTTCTCATAGTTGTATACTTTTGCACCTCCTCTATCAAACACTCGTCAGCAATTGCCGAAAACGGTGGCATTCTGCTGAGCGATCACGGCTGGACTGGTCTCTCTAGCAGTCCGAACGCAGCCACTGCAATTGACGGCGAACGCTGTGTCGCTGAGCTGCGGCAGTGAAACCGTGTACATACAAATCGGCAAATCGCATTAAACCAGTACCGAGCTACCAATCGCAAACGCCAGCCGCGGCCGCTGACTGCTCCAGCCAAACCATACCTTAGAGGCACGTTAGAGTGTATAACCTTTATTTTACTATTTTTTATATTATGAATCAATAAACCTTATATCAGCTACCTAAATATAACATTCAAATCTATGAGTTTTCGCAGATCTCAAATCTCACAATAGTCACAAGCGTTGCACTCTGCTTCGGCATTTTCAATGTCTCCCCCGGTTGCATCTTTGTAAAGGACTGTAAATTTTTTAAATAAATAAATAAATGAGTTGTCTTTACGGTTAAAATTAATTTTAGTTTTTTCCAATCAACTTCTCCTCCCTTGATAATCACCTAAACCTTCCCTTGCCAAAAAATAATCATTTGAGATAATTAAGCGTTCAGGAAACTAAGTGTCCATCAGTTACAATGAATGCACGATTTTCTTTCTATGGATTATTTGTAAATAATAATATCGTACAAATAGTGAGTTTTCACTTTATTACCATAGTAAAATCCGGATCATTTTCCCGTACACCACTTACTATTTACCTTCTTAACGCCAAAACTACCAATGGCTGTTAAATTCCAAGTTTAGGGTCGGAATGTAGCATTTAGAAAATATAAATTATGTTGCCCCTTTACGCCTTCCTAGGTAACAGAAAATTTTTCAAAATTATAATAATTACTGGAACGATTAAAAGAGTAATTTTAATGTTTTCTATTCTATAACTTTCCCAATTGTGTATTAACACATTCATTATTAATACTTTCTTAATTATTTAAACACCCCTATTTTCATAAAATCAAGTATTCAAATTTGACATAGAAACAAGAACAACATTAATACACAAAACAAAGTAAGAAAAGCAAAAAAAAACACTAAAATAATTTAAAAATGATGTTCAAAATGATCGCCGTTCTTTTGAATACATTGGTACATTTTACTATATTGGAGAGCTCGAAAGGCGAAACCAATTGCCTTAAGACATTTCGAAATAGTGTTGTTTAAAGTAAAAATTGTAATATTAAAAATTAAATTCTTAATAAAAAAATATAGAAAACATTAAAATTAGTTTGTGAATTATTTAATATCGTAGTGCAAATCAAAGCTCACAGTCAAGGTCTCAACTTCTAATTTATTGGTGGTAACGCGTTTCACCCTAAACGGGCATCATCAGACCTACAAGCGTAATAACCGAATATACGCCGGAATAAAAAGAAATAAATATAATCTATAAAAACTTGTTTATATTTCAAGTATACCATACTAATAAGGTAAAGGTTATATTTCTTTCTTTATATTAGGGTGAACATTAGGTTAATACGTTTGAAGGTCTGATGATGCCCGTTTAGGGTGAAACGCATTACCGCCAATAGATTTATTAGAATTTAAGACCGTCACTTTGCATTTGTTTCAAATAAATTGACCACCCAAATAATGCTTAATCAATATAAAAAGTCATGAATAGTGTGCCCCAATTAAAAACTCCTAGGTTTGGTATTTCAATAATTATTTTTTCTAGAGAAAAACCGACTATGCCGCTGAATTCCACGTAAAAATCAGTTTTTACCTATCTGATACGCTAACGCAAATACAAGGGACGCCTAAAAGCCAAGATTCACATTATCACCCGGTATATTAAATACTAAGACAGTCATGATAAATTTGACATCAAAGTCTTTAAAAACTACGAAACTGCAGTGAAAACCGCAATGCTCTATCTTTAGCAATAACTCCAATACCATCTAAAAGTGTCGAAAATGGGACAACGGACACCCGACACCCCGTACAAGGAAACTTACAATTCCACATTCAAATCTCAGCTCGATGTTAGAAACTTAAGGAAACTATCAAATATGCAAATAGCTTAATAACAAACTTACATTATGTCTCCAACTAACTTTGTAGACCCAGGGATTCGACTTGATGTTGCATTCGAAGTAAACGTCAACTCCTTCTTTGATGGTGCTGCCGTTCAAAGTGCTACCAAGTTCTAAAGACACCAAAGGGACGTCTGAAATCAAGTAAATGTTTTTTAAAAATGGATATTATAAATAAATAAACAATATGCTGAAAAAGTTTAAACTGCATCCATCCACTCTAGTTTGACGCTTAATGCAAATAGGTTGCTACAAACATCTTCGTCTGCTGGAAGATACAATTCGATAAATCTACTTGTACATACGAAGTGTAAGAAGTTGAAAACGTGAAAATATGGACCTATTTCACCCAAATGTTATATCACAAGTTTTATACATAACGTAAATTAAAAAGAAAACGTCCTAAAAGTATGCAGGGGAATCAATAACGCATGCATTGCACCTTCTTAAAAGGTAACCTAGCTAAAGGTACGGGTGAATGGTAAATATATCTCTTCAAGTTCTGAAACTCTTATTTATACGAAAATTAGTAACAATATTCAAATTAAAATTTCGTCTATTTGTAATCACGTGTGCAAAAGCAACCAATGACAATAACAATACACTAATAGCAGCCCCTGGATAGTTATCACTAAAGGCCCTTAAATTCAGCCAAAATATGAACATAATATATATGCCTTGTTTGCGTTTAAAATATGCAGTTATATGCATTTTTTTGACCAAACATGCATACTGGTTTATTATAGTAAAATAGGGTAAAGAAACACACTGGGTTCTAAAAAAAGATGTTTATTAAAAAAAAATGCAAAAAAAACTAAGAAAAATAAAAGTAAATAATTTTTTAACCTGAACCTGTATAAAAGGCATTTGTTACTAAATAATTTTCAAGATAGGGAAAGGGGAAAAAAAGTCAAAAAGTCTTTCTCCACTAATTTAATAGTGAGCTATTAAAGGCTCAATTTTAAAATTAAATTGTCTCTACATGTTTCAAAGGTAGTAACCTTCATCTTCAGGAGACCAAAGTAGTGATGCAGTTATTATTAGCAGTAGAGAGAAAACTGTTGGTGGAAAATGACGTTGATGGAGCTTTTTTTATTTAAAAATATTTTGACAAGATATTAATAATTGAATGTAATCAGCATGCTAAAATTGGAATTGAAAGTGGAATGTTATATTTAAATCAAAGTTTATGAAAATACACTGCCAATCTGTGGTCGAATTTAAAAAGGGAAGATATTCGTTATTTGAAAATCATACGTCAGGATATATAAAAAGGATCTTTTGGACATTCTAGATCTTGTTAGAGAAAGATTTTTGTTTGTGATTTGTTTTATGAGAAATTCTGTAATAAGAAAGAAATTTGTAATTAGTAATGAAATAAAATTATTAATAATGTCTGTACTTACATAATGTTGAAATTTCATTTGTAAAATTAGTTATTGGAGACCTAAGGTCCCGTCACCTTGCGTTATGTTCGTCCCATTATGTAAGGAAAACAATAGAGTTTTTATTTAAAATAAAATTATTTAAAAATTAGAAAACAAAAAAAACAGATCTTATATTTTATATACCCTTAAAGATTAAAATAGGGAGACGAACACAGTTAAAATGAAAACGTGACAACGTGTTCAGTCATTTTATAGTCGACCGTTGACAGCTTGAGAACAAAATGGTTGACAATGTCAGTATAATTGCATTAATGACAAAGGTATGAAAAGCTCAATCATCGTTCTTATAGTTACTAGTTAGTTAAATAAACATACATAAAACTTGAATATAACATAAAATATAAATAAAAGATATTATAATAAAAATTTTTTTCACAAGGTTGGGGGAATGGTCTTAAAAGACAGTATGCTGAACCTGATCATTAAGACAAACTAAATTTTTGTTATGTAACGCTTTGTTAATTTCAAGAATCTCCAACAGGTCAAGCCTACGTCTATGACCAGAAAAATATTAAATTTGAACGTCTTACTCACAAATTAGCCAATTTAAAAACTGAACAATTCAGAACAACCAATTTTTCAATACATAATAACTCCCACCCTAACTCTATAAACAATATATTCAATTCAACTTCAGTCAACAACAAAAATTTTTCTACAAACAACTTCAGTTTCGATAACTCAATTTTCAAATTTGAACTAAATGAAGATACACTTAACTCTCCAAATGAGAATGATTTCAACTTTCATGAAAGAGTCCTCAATTTGAGTAATACACATTTCGAAGAGCACGAGATGAATTTACTTAATAAAGGTCTAAAATATAATCTTCATTTCACAATAGAATCGAAAGACGCTGAAGTTTTAGCCACTGATTGTGAGAATATAATCTCCAAATCATACTTAGTTCAGAAGAAACACACTTTGAGATCTCTTTGTGCATCTACCATTAACCAATGTCATAAAAGCGGCCTTCTGTTAAACAAGGAGAATGAGACTGTTTCCCTCAAATCCATAAAATCTAAAATCAAAGATAACAATTTAGTGATCTCAAAGTCAGATAAAGCAAATTGTCTAGTGATCTTGTGTAGACCAGACTACAATGAAAAAGTAATCAATTTTCTTTCTTCTGAAGATTTCACCATAATATTACAAAATCCAATAGACAAATTTACTCAGTTATTTAAAAACACTTTAAAGAGAGTAAATAATACTTTAAGCTTTTTCAATACTAATAAATTCAAACTTACTCCAATAAATCCTATTACCCCATTGCTCTATGGTCTTCCCAAGATCCACAAACAAAATATACCTATACGCCCTGTAGTCTCATACTGTGGTTCCCCTTGTCATAGACTGAGCACTTGGCTAAACAGCATATTACTTGATCTAACTAATTTTCAAAGTTCGTTTTCAGTTAAAAATTCAGCCAATTTGGCTGACGATCTTTCTAAAATACATATCCCTGATTCTTCTCTCTTGGTCTCTTTTGATATAGTAAACCTATTTCCTAGTATCCCTTCCAACGAATGTATTAATTTAGTTTAGAACCCTTCTAAATGATAAAACTACTCTAGAACAAGAACATATTGAGAACCTTTGCTCCTTGGTGAACTTGGTCCTTTCTCAAAATTTTTTTCAATTTGACAATAAGTTTTACAAACAAAATTCAGGACTAGCCATGGGCTCAGCGTTGTCTCCTCTTTTAGCAGAAATTTTCATGTCGGATATTGAATCCAGAATCAAATCACACCCTCTTTTCACAAATATACTTTTCATAAGACGTTATGTAGATGATATTTTTGCAATATTTACTGGAAACCATGCAGACCTTCTTCTCTTTACACAATTCCTAAATTCGTTACACCCCTCAATTAAATTTACTTCTGAAATAGAAATCGATGGTTCCATCCCCTTCTTGGACCTAAAAATAACCAAGTCAAATAATAGACTCAAATTTGCTATTTATCATAAACCAACTAGTACTGATTGCACTATTTCATACCAGCTAACCACCCCTATAGCCAGAAATTCTCCTCTTTTCATTCCTATTTTACTAGACTTTTTAAAATCCCCCTTGAAAGTAATGAGTTCAAGTCTGAATTGAGCTTGATCAGACAAATAGCTACTAACAACGTTTTTCCTCTTAATATCATAAACAAAATATACTATAAACATTTGATAAAACATCTGAACAGAAACCTTTTATTTACTGATAAAGTTACAAACAAATTTTACTCCTTACCATACTGGGGCCCAATTTCCTATAAACTCAAAAACATTTTTAAATCTTTTAATATTGAAATAGTCTTTAAAACTCAGCATACGTTAAAAAAATTTCTAACCAATTCCAAGGACACAATCCCAATCTCCAACAAATCTGGTGTCTACAGCATCACTTGTTCAACAGAGGGTTGCAGTGCTTGTTACATAGGTCAAACAGGGCGTAAATTTTCAGTTAGAATAAAGGAACACTGTAAAGAAATAGAGAAAGCTACAAATCAAAATCTTTTCCCCTCAAGAATCAAGTCTAGTTTTTCTAGACACGTTCATATTAACAAACACCATTTTAATCCTGATTCTAATGTAGAATATCTACACATCTGTGATAAGGGGAACAGGCTTGACCTGTTGGAGATTCTTGAAATTAACAAAGCGTTACATAACAAAAATTTAGTTTGTCTTAATGATCAGGTTCAGCATACTTCTACCCATTTTTTTAATGCTCTTAATTTTAAAAATTAAACAAACAATTTTACCTCTTTTTCTCTATTTCTATGTTCTAATTTCAATTATTTTGATATTATCAGTAAATCTTTAATAGTCTGAAATCTCCAATAAAACTATAATTGAGAGGTTATGTACAACCACCTGTGACAGTCTTCTCTGGTCAATCATCATTCTGTTCTGTTCTGTTCGAAATTTTCGATGACCTCTTGCCTTTCGGCATCCAACCAAGTCATCAATCGTTTAACAACATAAAATATTTTCGACAAAAATAGTTATTTATGCAACAAGGGTGTAAAGTAGCATTTTTTTTACGAATGGGAAATTTTTCGCACGAGCCGCAGGCGAGTGCGCAAATCACATGAGTAAAAAAAAGGCGCTTTACGCACGAATTGCATACACAATTTTTCAATTTTTTCTACTACCGGACGTTATACATGGTCGCTGTTATGTATTGAAAGAAATGCCAATAATAAATGCAACCTAAAATAATAAATCGTGGCGATATAAAATCTATAATAACTATTAAATACAAACATTTTATAGAGAATCTAAAAGTATTAAGAACTAAGGTAAAACTTCTATAATTTTATTTTGATATGATATTTTACCTTACCAATAGAATTAAATTGATGTAAAGTTACCTTTATCATTAAAAACTTCGAATCCGGAGCCTCCAAAATAAACTTGATGAAATGACTTTTCTCAAATATTCCTGATTTCTTGTAGCCTTTGCGTCTCTGTTTAAGAAAGGCAATTAACTTGTGGTAGGTTGAAATATCTACTGAATTTTTAATTTTGAAGGTAGCCTTTAGCATGGAAAATATTGACCACATTGTCGATGATTTATAGCTTTTTAATTTATCTGAAAAATAAGCTAGCAAAACATTTTCTGAGTACCTTGTCACTTTATTTTTCTTGCACCAACTCATAAACAATGTATATTTTTGTCCGTAAATTAACCGAGACTTGTTGGGAAGCAAATTCAAAGTAGCTTCCTGTGCAGAATCTGCAATATTCGGCGGAGTGTTCTCAAAATCCGATAAATCACTGTCCATAATGTTGAGATTTAAAAATCTGAAATAAAATTAAACGAAATCATAACAATATAACACATTTGATATCACAACTCAAAACTTACCGTATTAAAATCTTCACTAATTCCTAAAATCATTAAAACACCTGGCATAAATCACAAATTGTCAACATTCAGATACGTCAAACAGAAATCGCCATTTGTCCATGGCCAATCAGACCAATTTTAAGTAAAAATGCAGGTATCCATATCAATGTAATCATTCATATTTTTTACTTTTTTTAACTAGTGCGTAAAGTAATTTACTTTACGCACTAGTTAAAATTGATTTTCGTTTGAAATTTTTCTTCTGCCACTTCCAGCTCTTTTTTCCAATGATCCTGTATTTTCCCATTTAGTTGTGAGGCTTTGTATAGTGCTTCTTGGTTTCCCAAATTGCTCAGCTATTCTTCGTAGAAAAACACCGTCTTCGAATAAAGCAATTAATCTCGCCTTCTCGAGTTGATTCATGTTCACAAAATTTGTTAAAATGAAATAATATAATTTTCAAATCTGATGACACCGATAACAATTTGTCAAAAAGTGAAGTGCACTTCCAGGTGATCTAGGTATACAAAAGCCGACATCACATCAGGAAAAAATAAGTGTACGAAATTTTATTTCCGTCATTGACACTCCATCTTCCTTGATGCTGCACCTCCCGCACAAAATTCTGGAGAGGAGATTTCTATCTTCCAATATCATATTGAGCAACCAATAGCAATGATCCAATCTTCTATCATAATCTTGCGGGGTCAAAGCCTGGTGGAGCACAATATGGTAGGGATGTAGCCTAAAGAAAAACAAAATACTTATTACATTGACTTGAAAACTATTAAAAGAAATATTGGCATTATTCTAAACTATTTAAGAGTTATAACATAAATAGATATAATTACTTACCCTTCTTCTAATAAAATCCTATGCACAGTAGAGCGAGTAACGCCCAAGTATCTAACAATTAATCTAATACTAATTTGTTGATTAAATTCCACATATGCCAAAACATTTACAATGTCTTCCTCGGTTCGACCTCGGCAGCGTCTGCGATATACAGGGCGACGAATACTTCCAATAGTACGAAAACAGCTAGCTAAACGATTAAACATTCTACTGTCGTATCGGCGCCTTTGAGGGTATCGTACTGCGTAAACCCGTTCAGCAATTGTTGCATTTCCCAAACATTCAAAATACACCGCAATGATGTCAACCGCTTCTATAAGTAACAGAGGCATTTTGAAAATCAAATACGACACAACACTGTTGGCACGACAAAAATTTTGACGTCATAAGGAAAGGTGACACGCGTGCATAGTTCCAATTCATATTTTGTTTTTCCAAGGTCTATTTGACTCTTAAAAAAAACCTTTACAATGGCAACTTGAAAATAAAACCTGAAACTTGAAAATAAAACCTGACCCAAAGTAAAGTGCTCTAATCCCTTATGTTTAACAAATATCATTAGAATATCATTTGGCATTAATTAATAAAATAAAAAAAAAATACAACATTTTTTTTAACACCCTGTATTTCGAAGACGAAGCGACATGTGAAAATCTTTTATACCACACTTTCGTCTTAAAATAAGGTGAGGTTTCACCTCCTTCATTTTTTTTAGAGAGGTTAGGAAACACCCTGTATATGCACTTTGCATAATATATTCCGCCCTTTAGTTATCACTTATGTTATTATAAGATATTATTGAATAATATTTTTTAAAAAATTTTTTTAATTGGTAAAAATTTTAAATTTTCTTATTGAATATATTTTGAGTATTGATAAAAAAATTAAAAATATTAATAGGAAATATTTCCTCGTTCACAAATATTTTAAGAAAGTTATAATTTTTTTTTAAACTGAGTGAAAATATTAATATTAATATAAATGGTATTAGGATACCTGTGAAGCGGTCAGCCCAATCGCTTGGTCTGACTATTGATAATTAGCTTAAATTTACTGAAAATACAAATACGTATAATATAAAGAAATTATTTTTTAAATTCAAAAATTTTGTATTCCAGTAGACACATACTCTCCAGGAAGCTTCGCAGAATACTTGTCCAGTCGCTAGTCTTGTCCAATTTTAATTATTGTAACTATGTGTATGGACCATTTTTAAATATGTGCGAACAACGGAAGATTCATAAAGTTCAGAACTCTTGTGTGCGATTTATTTTCGGATTGAGAATGTATGATCATATATCTTGCAAGAGAGCTCTCTTGGCTCGATATGTCGCATAGAAGGCAACTTCATTTCGGATCTTTTGTCAAGAAGATTATGTTGACCGCGTCTTCCCCGTATCTCAGTATATTGCTTGTAACTCGCAATAATATTCATCCTGTGAATACGCGCCATAGAGAACTATTGACTATACCAAGACACACGACTGCTTTGTTTCGGAGAGGCTTTACTTATCAAGCGGCACATTTTTATAACAAGTTGCCGAGGCATCCCAAGGGCGAAGCCTCTTTACAACGAAGAAGAAGTTAAATCAATATTCTAGATAAAATATGTGATGGCTCGCTGTCTGTTTGTTTCAAGTGTTATTTTTGTTACTTGAGTATCTCTGATATGAGCCTAGGGACTGGTTCTAAGCTTATTATATTCTATTTTGTAATATGTTAGGACTTGGAGTCTATGAAACTGTATAATGTTCTTCATGGTAGCCATGAATAAGTTTTTCTTTATTTTATTTTAAGGTTTATTGCCTATTAACTATTGTCTGTGTTTATCTTTATCTTTTTGATGTGTCTTTTGTCTTCTCTTCCTTTGTACTTTTGTTTAATTAATATCCCATTGTAAATAATTATTTATATTAAATATTTATTATGTATTCGAGATTCATTGTAGAAGTTGATATATGATATATAGCTTAAATCTTTTTCACTCGTTTAAAGTTTAAGTGTAAGAATAGCCAATGGCTAAACTTCGCCTTTGTTGTCAGTGTTCTGTTTTCCTCAGTCTGTTACTTATGGAGTGAATAAACAATAAAAGACGTTTATTATTATTACTATTACCATTATGATTTTCTGACAGGTCGCGAGACCTGTCATGCACTCCCTCTACGGAGATCATTCACTCATCCCAGATATCACCGATATTAAAAGGATTGGGCTCTGTGGGGGCCCTTTCGGTGTTATTGGGCCCATGGGGTTCTTCTTTGATTACCCATATACTTTTTGACTGTTCGGCTTGTTGAAAGTAGCACTGCTTTCTGCATATCCTTGTAGAGATCTTGAGGTACGTCTAGCGTTCTAAGGTTTTCCAAAAGCTTGTTTGGGATTACTCCTGTTGTTGAAACAATAATCGGCATGGTTTCGATGCTGTCCATATTCCACTGTGTTCTTATTTGCTCCTGGAGGTCTCAATACATCGCTATCTTCTTAGCATGCATATCTATCAGAGTCGTTTTCCTGGCCCTCTTGTCTACCACTACAAGGTCCGGTCTGTTGTGGGCCACCGTCTGATCAGTAAGAATAGTCCGATCCCAGTACATCTTATAGTAGTTGCTTTCTAAGATTGTCTGTGGTGTATATTTATAATATGGCACCTTCTCGTTTTGGACAAGCTATAGTTTCACCGCTAACTCCTGGTGTAGGATCTTGGCCACTGCATCATGCCTCTCCTTGTATTTTGCTGCAAAAACATCTGGCATCCTTCCGTGATGTATTGGATCGTTTCTGCCGTTTGACATCCATATCTGCATTTATCTGCCTGTACTAAATTGTCTCTAATTATGTATTTCAGGTAGTCTCCAGTTGGTATGAATGACCCGATCTTGGATTGCCAGTAGAAATCCCTCCGCTTCAGGAAACATCTGTCCAGAGATGAGCCAGTAGTTCGATGCAAGACTGTCGACGTAATCCTGGGCTGCCTCGTTCAGGTGTCATCCGTGCAGAGGTTTTTCCTTCCATATCTGTAGCTTTTCTTCATTGGTCTTGTGGTGTTGTGGGACATTCTGATCTCTCAATCGTAGAGGAGTGGAGTGGTCTGCTTCACAAATAGCATGGTGTAGGTCTAAAATTTTAGCTTTATTGCGAAATTACCCTCTTAAGTTGGTTATTTGTTGATCCATTATTTTCCCAATATCTGCCAGACCTCTTACGCCTTGATGTCGTGGTAGTGGTCCGCTTCTTGGGTGATGTTTGAGTGTTTTGGTAAGTTGGGTTCTGATTTTGTGCTGTAGCCCTTCAATGTCAATCACGCTCCAGTCTACAAGGCCGAATGAGTAGGACAGAACTGAGCAGGCGTAGGTGTTAATTGCTTTGAGCAAGTTCTTGCTGTTTAGTTTCGTTCTCAGAAGCCTTTTTGTTCTCTTAAAGAACTCTTCCCTTATATCTGTCTTTATTGCTGCATGACTAATGCATTGAGCCTGCTTCATCCCCAACTATTTGCAGTTCTCGCCTTCTCTCATTGCCTGAATCTCCTGGCCATCTTGCATAACGAACGGGTTTAGCTGTATTTTTCCCTTTATCATGGTAAGAGTAAGACATTTATTCAGGCCAAACTTCATTCCGACATCACTGAAGAATTCCTCCACTATTTTAAGCATCTGATCCATTTGGTTTTTGGTAGCGGCCATTAGTTTTAAATCATCCATATATATATAAGATGGTTAACCATACTTGCTTCTTGGTTGCCGTTTTTGCTAGCGAATCCATATCTTGTGGAGTTGAGTCGATTGGAGAGAGGGTTCATAGCTAGACAGAACCACAGAGGACTCAAGGAATCACCCTGGAATATTCCTCGTTTTATTGGAACTATATCGGTGGAAATATTGGTGGTCCCCTTATTAAAATGGATCTTGTTTTTCCACATCCCCATTGCGTGCTGTAGAAATCTTATCAAGCAAGGATCGATTTTGTAGATCTTTAATATGTGAAGGAGCCACTAGAGCGGTACGGATTTAAAAGCCTTCTTGTAATCTACAAAGGAAGTATATAGGTTTCTTTGCTTAGAATAATCTTGATTGCTGATGACTGAATCAATTATTATTTGTTCCTTGCATCCCATGGCTCCTTTGGTGCACCCTTTTTGTTGTGGGGCTATAATGTTGTATCCTTCACAGTGGGAAAAAATTCTCTTGGTTATCAGCTTGTATAGTGTGGAGAGGCAAGTGATTGGTCGATATTTTGATGGATCGTGTGTATTTTTGCGGTTTTTTTGGCAGAAGATATGTTGTTCCTTGAGTGAGAACTGGTGGCAGCTTTAGGGGGTCTTTCAGAGTTTCATTAATTAATGCAGCCAGTTTCCTATGCGTGATTACATTTTCTTCGCGAATCCAACCAGCGTTAACGTTGTAGCTTGTAGGTCTGGCTAGCTGGTCCTTACAGAATTGGTCTATTGCTTCTTTTATTGGATAGGTACTTCCCTCCTCTTTATCTCCATCATTTAGTGCCCTGTAGAAAGCTTTTTCCTATCTTTGGAATAGAGCGTTCTCTTGTCTCCTCGCATTACTGGCTTTGTATCGTTTCTTCTCATCTTCTTATCTTATTATTATTATTATTGTTATTATTATTATTATTATTATTATTATTATTATTATTATTATTATTATTATTATTATTATTATTATTATTATCATTATTATTATTATTATTACAATTATTAAATATTCGTGAATTGGAAAAAATCTCCTGCAATAATTTAAGCACTAGGGAAATTATAAGTCATAAACTAACATTATTGTCATTGTGATAAAATAGTACTGAATTAAAAAAACACATAGGTATACAACGAAGAATCTAAAATTTATAAATTCAAACATGAGAGACTTGCCATCTTCTACTTCCAAACATGTTCTGATTCTTTTCTTTACAGAATCGAAAACATTCATGGGCCCTTCTGAAATTTATTTTTAAATCTAACCCGTTAATCTTCTAAATTTCCGCAAGTGGTTTTGGAAACCGAGTTTCTAATGTGTGACATAAAAAGAAGTCGCGCAGCGTGAGATCGCAGGACCGTCGAGTCCACCTAACTGATGGCATATTGATGATTCGTTCTTTAATTATTTCAATTACGTGTTACGTGAATTAGTGCGTCGTGCTGGAAGTAGCCTGGTCCTCCTCATTATCTAATGCGTTTACAAAATTTTGTAAAATTTCATCACGGTATTGCGACAAGGATTCCTTCAAAAAAACTTGGTGTTTAATTAACCTTCCTTTCAGTATGATCATCTACACGCCAACTTTCTGAGAATGCAGAGGCTCCACTATAAAGAAATGTGGCTCTTTGGAACTCCACATTCTCATTTATTGAGAATTTACATCCAATGGGGCAAAACCGTGCTCGTCAGTAAAAAAGGTTTCCTCGAATACGTTCTCATTGTTATGCAAATCAAACATAAACTACTCTAAAAATTGCACTCGCTGCGGATTGTCGTTTGGTAATAACCTCTAATTTACATTTTAGGATTGTGTTGCAGGTTCGGTAGCATACATTTACGCTTAAACGCTGAATAGGGAATTGTGGGTGTTCATTAACAATTTGCCTGAATTACTTTACTCTCCCAGCGCATAACTTTCTATTTTAAAATTCCTAAATGGCGCCCCATGTTGAATAAACGCACTGGCCTTCTAAACCAGAGACACAAATACCGAAAAGACGGGCTCCCACCTTAACTGCTCAGAAATAGATAAAGAGCAGTAATAGCAGTATACATAATAAAAATCAAGAATGAACCATTAAAAATAAAAAACGAACCAACAAAAATTAAAATATAATTAAATAAAGAAAGAAGAAAAAAGGTATAAGCGAATCCAAAAACCTTCCAATAAGTAACACGCAAAGGAAAAACACAATTAAGTAACAGGAGCGAAAGTCTTAATTGCATGGACTAACTCAATGACCTAACCGTTCTGTCTTCACTTCTTTTACTAGCATAGTAAATTAAAAATTACGATAATAGGTTATTTTTAGATTTAGTAACTACATATTATATTTTGCGTATTACTATGCATTATTCTTAGAATTTTCATACTTTACAAATATTATTTAATGATGCACCACTGTATTTAATGTTCCCATACAAATGCGCGTATTCATTCATTTCTATCCCTTACTCTCTAATATCATCCCAATTGTCCGTCCTTATTGCTTACATCTACCTTCACATACATACTCTTGCTTACCAAAAAAAAAAAAACAACTGAAAAACCGGCCAAGCCTGAAGGACGGCGAGACAAGTAGTACCGATACCGCGCTACACAAAGCCAGTGGTGATTTGAGTCACTTCCTTCATCCAGATTTCGTAAGTGAATTTCCTTTACCTTTATAATACATTAACAGACAAAATAATTTAACGAGTGTTCCACGGATCGAACCAGATTTGCCCAGGAAAGAACAGTCCACTACATAACATAATTCGCATCTTAAAATATTTGCAGTCAAACTTCTTACACCCTTATTAAACAATATTTGTTAGAAGCTTTGAGTTAATAATAAAAATAGTGTATAAAATAAAAGCCGACATGAGCTAATCAATTTTTATTAAAAATCGCCTGTAGACAATTAAGTAATTAAAGAAAGCCGTCAGCTTAAATTTACAGCAAGTTAAGTAAACAAGGATCCGTTGAAAAATCAATTAGGAACAAAGCCAAAAAAAGGACCGGTTTCAAATCTCTGGGCGACCGATAAATTGTCGGTTCATTGAGGCGAAAAGTCGTTGTGGGAGTGTTGATGTCGATATCGTAGATATTTTCAATTCCAGCTAGAAACAGCGGCGTATCTTTAGGATTTTAAAAATAAATATAAACTTTGGGATACGTCACATGCCAAATTGGACGCAAATTTGCATTGTTAATGTGCTCGTCTTGATTCTTAGGCACGTACCAAGGTGGTAGCTTTGAGTGTTCAAAGATTGAAGAAAGAAAATATCTACTGTCAACTAACTCTATTATTCTATAATAGTATCACCCACAGAATAAGGTTGGTTCGTTTTATTTTTGCCACCAATTAACCACACTTCATTTTGCTATGTCTTTATATTCTTCCCCTATTTACCGCTCTTACATAATATTACACTATTTACATTGTTCAACACGGATACATCATCTTAATAACCCTAAATCACTGCACCGATATACCGTTAGGCATTCATTGGTTTTTACCGCAGAGAATGACTGAGAACTTGAATTAGTTACAGCCTCATTGCCGTCTATATCACAGAGGTTATTTGAAAGACAAGTTCTTTATAGAACGGAATATTTCACGTATATACTGCAAAACCCTAAGGTGCAACTTCGTGCCCGTCTTAACCAAATACAGAGAATGTAGTATATTTTACTGCGAAATTCACGGTACTTTTACTGTACGCTTAAAAGAATAGTAACGTCTGTTACCGGGTACGCGTCTCCAAAATATCAATTACCTTAACATTAAAAAATAATTTTGCCTGACAGACATGTCAGATCAAAACACGTGCTATTATTGTTTCAGCCACGTGGAGCATTTGCTTACGTTGAAGTCTAACAGGACACTCGTTTGTTAATGGCGCTACAGTGCTATAGTCTGGAAGGTACACCACTCACACGTGGTCACGTGAACACTCTTGACCAACGAACGGAGGTCGCGTCCGCCCAGGTTAGCGGCCATACTTGGTTTCCTGCTAGTAAGAAAATTGACGAGCCCATTAAAGCATTAAATGATATTGCCCTTTGTCGGTTAAAGCATCACAGAACATCATTTACATATTCTTAAAGCCGTAAACCTATTGCAAAGCTACTGATTAACTCACGCTTCTTTAGCATGTTATTAGTTTCAAGCCTTGGCTAACCTTTTTAAATCAAGGAATTCCGCAAAATAACATCAAAGTTTTAATTAAACAGGAATTTTTATCATAAACTGGAAGATATTTTAAAAGGAAATTGTCATATTGAAAAAATTTCAACACGATCACAAATTTTCCACAAACTGATATTTAAAATCGCATTTGTATAATTTTATTTTTCCCAGAGGCTATTTGATTTTCAAAGTATTTTAATAATTAGGTAGAAATGGCTAATGTAAAGATCTAAACGAATTAAATAATATGTAATATTTTAGTGTTAGTAGTAGAAGAAAATCTATACAGCGTGTAACAGAAGTATGGAACGCTTTAAATATCTTTAATACCGTTTGTCCGATTTAGCTAAAATTCGGGATCCATATATAAGAGGTTATAGCGGAGCTGCTAGTGACATTTGCAATGTTGCCAAATTTACAGTTTTTTAGCAATTTAAAATAATATTTTTTTTTTTAAACGGAACACCCTATATATTATTCAAAAAAATGATTCCGCAACAAATTTTAAATAACTTTTATATAAGTTACCTAATGTCTAAATCTAGCCATTTTTTTGATATTGGGGTTTAAATATCATAAGAACTTCTTATCCAAGAAAACTGATAGAGATATAAGTAGGTCTTGGAAATTTGTGACACAATTATATTCTGCCAGCGACATTAACAAACTTTTCAGAAGGTATTTGTGCTTCATAATTTATCAGTTTTAATAATTCTTAAAATGGATTTACTAACGGAAACACTGCGAATATAAATATTAATGATATTGGGTTACGGGGATCGAAGGCGAACACAGCAGGAGGTTGCTGAGATTTTTAATGATAAGTATCCGTTTCTAAGGCATTCGATAAAGTCTGGCATAATGGTCTCATATTAAAGTTGATAAGGTTGGGTATGCCCAATTATTTGGTAAAAGTTTTGATTTCATACCTCGAGGACAGGACATTCGCGGTATCATCAGAAAATACAATTTCAAGAGTCAGAACATTAAGGCGGGAGTGCCACAGGGGTCACCACTGGCCTCCTTACTATACAATATTTATACTAGTGATATTCCGCGAGATCCGCGAACCCAATTGTATTTGTTCGCTAATGATACTGCGATTACTGCAACCTCGAAGTTGCCCTGGGTTGTAGCCCTTTGTCTGCAACGCCATATCAATCTTCTTCAGAGATGGTTGGACTCTTGGAAACTTTGTCTGAATGATGGTAAGACCCAAGCAATTTACTTTCCAAAAGCTATTACAAAACTGCCCCAAATAAGCGTAAGAGTGGGCGATGCACAAATTAATTGGAGGAACAAGATTAAATATCTTGGCCTTACGTTTGACAGAAAGTTATTGTGGAACGACAACGTGACAGAGAGACTTGCAAAGGCACAAGGCCAATTAAGTGCAGATTATTAAACAAAAGAAATAAAATAAGCATCAAGACGAAAACGTTATACTTATATAAAAGTTATTTAGAATTTGTTGCGGAATCATTTTTTTGAATATTATATAGGGTGTTCCATTTAAAAAAAAAATTATTTTAAATTGCTAAAAAACTGTAAATTTGGCAACATTGCAAATGCCACTAGCAGCTCCGCGATAACCTCTTATATACGAATTCCGAATTTTAGCTAAATCGGGCAAACGGTATTAAAGATATTTAAAGCGTTCCATACTTCTGTTACACGCTGTATATACCTCAATAATTGAGAAAGATGTTATATACCTCGCACATTACATCCTTCGCCGCTCGCTATGTAATAGCTCACTTCTAAACCTAGGTATATAATTTACTATTTGTTACACCATCATAAAAGGAATGACGTCCCAATTAATTGATATTTTTCGGCGCGTCGTTGTTTAATTCATTTTAAATGTCAAAGTTTTGATATTACATGAACATACAATAGTTAGAGTATTGGTTTTAAAAGCAGCATTTTAGCGCACGCGTTCACAATAAAAAATCAGACACTTACATGGGGGGGGGGGGGAGAGGGGGAGGGGTTTAAACGAGACCACTGCGGTAATAGCTTTATAAAACATGTACTTTATACTATTTTTTCTGTTTTGCAACTTTTTAATAAATTAAAATATATTAAAAACACAATATACCATACAAATTTTGTGAATTTGTATGCCTAAATTTTGTGTTGGTAATAGAATCAAATGTTCTCCTGCTAATAAATAATTTTTCCTAATTTCTTTTGATAAAAAGCTGCTTTGATATCGTTTTCAGTATCGTAATGAACTTTTTATGAAACAGTTTTCTTTATTTTTCTAAAGTTGGTGATGATGTTCACAAATGTTTTATTTTGTTGTAGTGTATGTTTTGTTGCATTAATTCTATGAAATGGAGATGACTTAAAAAATATCAAATAATCTTACAAATTTACTACATTATAAAACATAGAACTATAAAATTTACCGCAAATTCCCTTAACTTTGGGGGAGTTAAACTAAACTCATCTTGCTTCATATTTTAAAATTATGTAGGTATGTTAAATTAGACAACTTAGTGACAAAATGGCTGACACGAAGACAAAATTATTTATTGATTTCAAGGCTACTATGATAAATAATTTGATTGTATTACCAACATAAAATTTCGGCCTAAAAACTTTTAAAATTTGTATGTTTTATTTTCTTTTTAAATATGGAATTATTTATTAAAAATAATTGAAAATAATGCCAAAATAGAAAAAAATAGTATAAAGCAAACGTTTAATAAAGCTATTAGCGCACTTGTCCGTTCTAACATGGACCCGTGCGCAGTGGCGTAGCCATCATTTTGGGGCGGGAGGGGCGAACTATCGTAGGGGCGCAGACTACGGGGCTAAAGAGCCGCAGGCAAAAATTTTTTGGGACCACGCCCAAATTTCGTAGGAATTCACCTTCTTCATGCTCCCTAGGAAACAGGGGTCTGGCCCCAAATGAAGTTAAAATCCGCTATATAAAAAGAAATAAATTAAATATGATGGAACGCTCTCAAAACCGGTTTTATTAAGTTTATTCCGATCGCTCTTCTTTACTAAAAATAAAATAAGACCGATATTGTTTTTTAAGAATTATTTTTTAAGTAGTAAAGGGGCGCCAGGCCAAGAGGGGCGGGGGGGGGCGGTCGCCCCCCCGGTGGCTACGCCACTGCCCGTGCGCTAAAATGAGGTGTATAAAACTTGTACTTTAATATACTATTACTCTCCATGTTTATGCAACCCAACATACATGTTTGAAAAGGGATATTTTATTATTGGTCACAATTGAACATTTTATAAATAATATCATTGCCAACTTTAAAAATATAAAGTTCTTGCGTTTTATAAAGTAGTCATTATGAAACCCAAATAGATAAAATAAGTTAATGAATGATGCGAGGAAAAATTTCAAAGCTTACTGCTAGGTAGTTTTTTTTAATCTTACGGTATGATAAGTATACTTTTAGGTTTTAGGTGCTATAACAAAAGTCAGTGTAAAGTACAACTTGAATAAGTGTATTTTTCCATTCGATTAGTACACCTGTCCGCAACTTTAGGCATGTTAACTTAAAATATTACCAATTTTATTATTGGGTCGAAATCAGACATATTATATGTCTATGGTCGAAATAGACTTTTTCTCTTTTAGAAGTTCTTTGTTACTATATTTTAGTAAAAAACAAAATATAATTTTTCTAACCAGCGCAGAAAACGCTCTTTCTGTAAGTAGGACAAATTGTTTCTATAAGCGCCGGAGAAGAAATTGACGTAAAACTATCAAATTTTAAATATCGCATTTTGATGTTTCTGGTTTGATAATCATCAATAGCTTTGTCAAAGTACATTTCAAGTCAAAAACGATAATCTGATAAATAATAGGAACATGCTTGAAGAAAACAAAACATACATAATAAAATCAGAGCAGGAAATACACTTTTCACAGGCTTCCAGAAAAAAAGTAATTATGCATATTTTAATAAAAATTATTTAAAGCAAACCCTTAATATCGCTTGGTGTGTACAGTATCATTTTAGGAAATTATAATTTACATTATACATACAGACACATACATATTTTTTAGACATATTTCATTAAAATTCAGAAGCCGCCGCTCATGTTTTTAAACCAATAACGCGAGAAGAAAATTTGCATAAACAAAATGGAACAAAATATAACGGATAAGGAAAAGTCTGACAATCATTTTCAAGAGGGTTATGTGTTGCAACATTTACGAATGAAGACATTTATGGCGTAAACAAAAATGTAAAAATTCCGGAAATAAAAAGTCAGATTGATACTGAAAACATTCGTTCTGAATAGCGCTATGAGGGACTACGGTTTAATCTTAAAAATTCAGCTAAATATATTAAAGGTAAATCAGTATCAAAATTTATTCTTGAAATTCATTAGTAATAAATGATAACTAAATTAGTGGCAAATCTAAGTGGGTGGGTCCAGAGGGCCAAGAGCCTGCCTTCCACAGCCTGTAGATTTATACTAGATATAATGTTCTCCTATAAATTGAAACATCATCGCCTCGTTTAAAATATCATCTGCAATAAATAATGCCTCTTTTTCTAACCTCCGAGATAGTAAGGAACTAAAATTGGGTTCAGAGTTAGAGACAATACCCAATGTTATAGACGTCATTAAATTTGGCATAGATGTATATAGGTAACTACAGATATTATGTGAAATATGAATATAGAAATAACATCTTTTAAGATTTGTTGGGGTAAGACCAAGAAATTTAATCTCCTTTTTCTCTACATCTTTATTAGATTCTACGTCTGAAGAGAAGTAATTGTATAACATATTTGGTAAAATATATTATACAATATACAGACTCTCCACGGATAGGGTTTACAATAGCACAAATGAATAAAAAATTTCATTTTTCGGGAAAAAGTCATTTTTGATAAGAAGTTTTGCTTGTAAAAAAAATGCAATTCACGAAGAGAAAATTTTGATTTTTTATACAGGGTTCGAAAAAACTTCAAAAACATGATTTTTCTCCGAGAGTAAACTACCTCTATTTTTCATTTTTGACCAAAATGCCAACTAGAAAACTTATTTAGAATAACGTTTGTAATTTAAATCCGAGATTTAAAATAAATCTTTTATTTTTTTTTGTTTTGTAATGTTCTTGGTTAATCGGGTATTAATATAGTCAGGATACGACAAGAAAAACAGCAGTATCTAGTTCTACATTTGTGTGTGATTTGTGGTGTTACCAGAAATATGTATTTTTAATTTCACAAGTAATATGACCCCGGAAATATCACAACAAAGTCTTAAACTAACAACAAATAATAATTTTATAATTTGCTATTGAAACACCCCCCCCCCCCCTCCATATTCAACACATTTTTATAGCTGTAAACGAATGTGGTCAAAACTTCTTCGAATTTCTTCAATGGAGATTGTTTGAACAGCTTCAAAAATTCGCTGTTTTAGAAGCTGTACGTCGTTCTCAATTAGACGGGAGTACACTAATTGTTTGAGGCGCCCCCAAAGATAGGCATCTAAAATAGTTAAATCTGGACTCCTTGGGGGCCACAGAACCGGACCATTCTGACCAATCCATCTGTGGCCAAATGTACTATCAAGCCATTTCCTCACTTTAATTGCGAAATGCGCAGGGCATCCATCTTGTTGAAAGTACATTTCGTTCCTAAATTGAAGAGGCAATTCTTCTAGGTTGTCAGAAAAGAATGTTTCCAACATTTAAAGGTAACTCATACGGTTACACGTGTTTTCAAAAAAGTATGGGCCAATAATGCCATAATGTGAAATCGCACACCAGACATTTACTTTTTTGTAATATTGTCTTCTAGCAGGAATTCTAAAACGGGGATTATTTTTGCTCCAGTATCTAATATGCGCAGAAGACACTTTCCCGTTTGTTGAAAATGTCGATTCATCGGAGAACATGATAAATTTATGAAAATCACTGTTTCCACTTAAAATTTTGTCTCCGACCCAAAGACAACCCAAAGACAAAAATCCAAACGTTTGGCTTCGTCTCCTTCTTCCAACGTTTGATTAAAAGTTGGCTTAAATGGGAATATTTTGTTTGCCTTTAAAATATTCCGAATGTGAGATTTTTTTTACTACATCAAGTTCTTGAGCTCGGTTTCTTAATGAAAGGGTAGGATTGTCAGCAACAGACTGCAATACGATTAGGGAAGCTGCGTCATTCGGATTATAGTTTTTTTTTTTTTTTAATTTGAAACTGAACCAGTTCGCTGAAGTTTTCTTAATAATTTATGAAGCCCCATTTTTGAGACGTAAACGTTAGGATATCTTTGATTAAATTTCATTCATCAAAATCACAAAGTTGTAAGAACATTCGCCCGCACCGTAACATTGAACTAAATAAACCTTTGTTCTAAGGTCAACGTTTTCAAAACACATCAAATTCTATTTGACAACTTCAAATTTGCCCCATACGTAAAGCAAAATAATAAAAAGGTAAAAAAATTCCTTGTTTTTACAAAAGATGGTAGGAATGCATTTAAAATTTGAAAATAAGATACACACCACCCATTATTAAAATAGAGTTTAATAAAATTTTATATTATATTTTTATTGAGCAGCAAAATTTTCATTTGCCTCTAAAAATTGAAAAATTAAAAAAATCGAAGATTTATTTTAAATCTCGGATATAAATTACAAACGTTATTCTAAATAAGTTTTCTAATTGGCATTCTGGTCAAAAATGAAAAATAAGGGTAGTTTACTCTTGGAGAAAAATCATGTTTTTGAAGTTTTTTCGAACACTGTATAAAAAATCAAAATTTTCTCTTCGTGAATTGCATTTTTCTTACAAGCAAAACTTTTTATCAGGAATGACCTTTTCCCGAAAAATGAAATTTTGCATCCATTTGTGCTATTGTAAACCCTATCCGTGGACACTGGACAGTCTGTATATAAATATATCATATTCATATTATTTTATTGTTTTATTATTGCCACCAAATCTACACTAGAAGTGATGTCCCCTATTATAATAGTATAATAAATATATTTTAATTGTTAACCTGCTTAAAATGAACATAATAATATTTGAAAGTTATCAAAACGTTAATTTGTGCATTAAACCACTTGTTGGAGAAACGTGTGTTAGTCGAAATAAAATGCAGACATAAAATTCTATTTTACTACAAAGTATAAAAAATATTCTGCCAAATTAAATAAAACCTCAACAATATATAATAGGTACGCATAAAAGGCAACTATCACAAAAATTAAACTCGGAGTAATCGAATTTCTAAACTATATTGTACCCAAACGCATGCAAAAATATTGTTACGGCTTCTGACGAGCGTTAAAATCGGGACATTTCACCAATATTAAGTTCGGTTCCAGGAACTCATCGAGTCAAGATAAAAAAGTACAATATTCTAATAGTTAATCCTTTATCGGATATTATGATATGCTGATAAGGGCCTTTGCGAAGCACCGACACATTACAGTGACCGCGGCTGCTTCTTGAACTCGCTCATCTTTTTGATTGGCCATTATATAAATATAGCTGCGACGGTAATGGCGACAACTGACTAGGTTGGCCGGTATCCCACATGTTTTTAATCACTTTTAATCGGTCCCCCACGGTAGCGCCGAGAAAAATAGGTTGGCCGCGTTTGTGCATTCATAAATCTTAAAAAGGACTGGCTAACAACATTTTGACGCGACCGAGTTCCACCCGACCGACTCTATTTTTGAAGGTACAAAAAGTGTTAAGAAGTTAAAGGTGTTGTAGTAAAACCCTATGAACAAATGAAGTAAATACTTATAACATGCTATTTTTGTTACACGGAGTTTAAATTGAATCTATGCAGTTATATACCAACAAGCCCATGCTGTGGCGAAGCAGTAATTTTAAATGACGGCAAGCTAAAGTCTGTGCGTTTTAAGAAGTCCGATATCGGATTAAATCACCAAGGGATGTTATCGCTTTTAAAACAGTAAGTCGGTTAAGTTACAATATCTTCGCACCTTCGCTATACTTCATCACACCGAACATCCCACTGGTTTACTGTATTCTATTACTGGGCGAAATCAGAAGTTTCAAAACAAAATTATCTTAGAATTACGCGTTGAGCATAAATAATAATTAAATAGATAATTAAATAATTTTGCTATTATTATAGTTAAATCTATATAATAATCGCTATTTTCCAAGAACCAATTAAAATTTGCTCAAGTGCGGGATGGTTAAATATGTTAAAGATTTTGTCAGGTATATACTTTTCCGATAATGACATTATTTTGGGATTATTATAATTAAATCTTCATAATAATTACTATTTTCCAAGAAATAATTAAAATTTGCTGAAGTGCGGGATGGTATGTTCTACTTTATTTTAAATAAGTAGTTGTGCTTTTCACTTTTAGTTTGTTTCTCATTGTGTGTGAATTAAAATCAGTTATTAAGCAAAGTTATGGAAAATGTTCAGCAAGGTGGCACATCGCCTAGAAGGCATTTATCTCCAGGTGAACGCCGTTTGGTATTACAAGTGGAACGTTATTTTACTTTAGAAAAAGATAACTCGGGCCCATTAGAGTCTGTTTTGGCAGTGCAAAAACTTACGTCTGATGCTTGCGGCATTTCAGAGAAGACCTTAAGAAGACTTCGAAAAAAGAGTGAAGAGGATTTGGACAGACCATATAAAAGGGTTTGACTCCATTCAAAAACCTTGGATTTCTCCCAAGGGATAAAACTCTCTATTAGGAATATTGTTTATGATATGTATAAAGAGAAGGAATATGTTACCCTCAAAGCTATTCTTGAAAAGAGCATTGGTTCGAGGAAAAACTTTTAAAAAGTTTAGAAAAACCTTCCTTAATTGTTTTAGACAATGCCTCTTACCATACGAGACTCGAAGAGAAATTCCCTACAAGCAGCTGGAAAAAGGAAGAAATAAAAGAGTGGTTGTCAAAGAAAAACATAAACCATGAAAATTTATATTTAAAAAGTGAACTTTTAAGCAAGTGTAAAGAGCAGTCATTTAAAAAAAAGTATGTTGTTGACGAATTAGCCCTCAAATATGAACATCAAGTTTTGAGATTGCCGCCCTACCATTGTCATTACAACGCAATTGAATTGGTATGGGGTATTAGCAAGAACTATTATGACAAATATGTCTGTAAAAATATCGGTAAGCCTAGCGTTATAAAGTTATGGGAGGAGGCGCTTAGCCAAGCGGGCAAAGAAGAATAGCGGAAATGCATTGAACACACAGAAAAAATTATTTTTGAATCTTATGAGACAGAACAGGTTATAGACGAAGTAAGACCGTTATATATTACGAATGATGATGATGATGACGATGATGTTGATTCTGATGAGTCTGAAAGCATGGGTGAAATTTCAAATGCAGAGGAAGACTACTTTAAGTAGCACCTATCTACAAGTAGGTACGTTCTGTCGCAAGACTGCAAAATCGGTTCTTTTTAGAACCAAAACTTTATAAAAAAGAATTCGTAAAACTAATTTGTCTGAATACTACAAAAGCTAAAAAATTATTATTTTTCTTTACCTAAACTAATTTTTTATTTACTTTACATTATTTTATTTAGAAAATGTAATTCATCAACATCCAAAATTACCTTCAATATAATTTATTGTTTGAGAGCCACCGACATAATGCTCAAGAGGTTTTATGGCTTAGCGGACTTCTTAAAACGCACATATTTTAGTAAAAATCATCTCTGTTCATCACTATTAAAACAATTTCTCCTATGTTAAACTTGGTAACATCGCAGAGCCTGTGCAATTCGACGCTCGTGTACACACAAAGCGTATTTTGAGGTGTCAACGGCCAGTATTTTGACCATCTATTTTAATATTGTGGCAATATTTAGAGTAGAATAAAGCAGATCGTGTATTTAGTGAGAGCGCAGAACCGTAAAAACTAAATGTGTTGTTTCTTCATAAATTAAGTTTGTATCATATAAAAATTGGCTGTGTTTGGAACGTGTTTGCGATTTTTAGCCAAAAGCGGTCTGCTAGCTGAACTTTTTTACTAAATATGCAATTAGCTTATTATTCTCTTCTAATTATTATTGTTTCTTGGTGCGTTCAAAGTTGAACATTAACTGCGCTGGTCATGGAAGATCCAATTTCATTTGCATCCAGATCTTAAAATGCTCGGTGGATTTAATGTAGCACTTTTCTCTAGACTTTACTAGTGATTTGTAAATAATGCTTATAAGTATAGAAAACTTGACCAGTTAGATAGAGGGTATGGCATACCATTCCCAAATGAAGAATATATTTCAGAAACTTTTTCAATCAGTAAAAATATATACAGCGTGTTTCATTTGAAAAAATCTGGTTTTTGATTTTTTTCTAAGTAGGTAACCAAGGCTACGTATATTTTGGGATTACTTGGTATATTACAGCTATAAACCAAATATTAGCATTTATTGCAGGTTATGTTTTTCGAAACAAACAACAGCACATTCATTAATATCTCGAAAACGCACACTAACGGATGCTTATAGATGTCGAGAAATAATTCCTTATTACATACAGACTGAAAAAATGTTGTTGTTATTTAACTGTTATTTAACTGTGACATCTTAAATTATTATTTGAAAAGTTTCCTCAATTTAGAGAATCGAATTTATTTTAATTGAATTAGCAGCGAAGGTAAGCCCCTTCCAACATTATATTTTAGATCCGCCACCGTACGTGGTAGAATCATGTTGTTAGATGTGAGAAATAAAAATCTGTGATTATTGATATATTTCTGGTACATTGCTTTTATTAATATAATATAAGGTATACATTTTTAAATTCTCAATTAAAACAAAGAAGATATTTTTAGACAAAAATGTACACTGTATTCTAAGTTCCAGTTCAAATATTTCGATCAGATTTTGAGATATTCTTAATATAAGAATACGAATAAAAAGAATAAAAGCAAACTAAAATCTGATTGTATTATCGCTATTGGTTTTACGGAAATCCGCTGAGTTATCATAGGTTTAAAACCTTATGGTTTTGTTCGTAATATGATATTGAAATGTAATGAAATACCTGGAAAATGAAGTGAGCAACGAAAATGAATAAATATTGCCTATTTTAATATTTAAAATCAGTGGCTTCATTATAATTTTATGTCAGAAACTTTAGACCCTTAAAGAAAAAAGAAACTGCTATGGTTTGTCAAACTTGTTGAGTATACCTCACGCCCTCTAAAATTTTAAAAGCTTTTAGATATTATCATTTACAATCCTTAAAAACATAACGCTTCTAATTGTGAACTTAATAAGACAAGTTTAATGCTAAATTTCCAAAGTAATTTTCAATATTTCTTAATCATTTAGATTAGTATTAACGGCCAGTGGCGGCTCCTGGGTTGGTAGTCAGGATCGGCAGGAGTGGCGCAGGCGTAGAAGTAGCGCCACCGGCGAGAATTTTTGGAAACCACGCCCAAATTTCATTTTTGTATATTATTCTAGGCCTAGGGCTACCCAAGATGCAGAGTCTCTTTTTGTTCACTCGCTGGGACAAAATACAGGGTCTTGCCGAGTGCAAGTTATGTAATTACTACTATACGGGGTCTTGTATAAGTAAAGTGCGTTACGTCACTCATCCAATTTACACTATTGGCTAAAAATCTGCCAGCCATGCATGCTCTGTACAATAAAGAGGATGAATAAATTGTCTTAGGAAGGGTACGTAGGAATATCCTAAACAGTATTAAGAATGAAGCCAATAAAATTATCTATTGTTGATATAAAGATCAAAGGCAATGTACCGACATACCGAACTACTTTCTAATAACATGAATTTAAGTAATGTCACGTACAGATATGTCGGCAAAGAGGTCTTATTCGGCTAATCCGGTGGGATACTTGTAAAAACACAAATTACCTAAATTATCTTTCGCCGACCAATGGGTTAATGCAAAAAACGGAAACCTATTGTGACTAAGAGGGTACAATAAAGCCGGTATTTGTTTTTTGTGAGTCATCATTTATTGTCCCGATAATATAATTTATATTCAATTTAAAAGGAAATATAATGCGGGAAAAAAAAACGCGGCGTGGCAAAACGATGTTTTAACAAATTAATATTATATTTGTTTTCATAGCACACGTAAGTAGAATAGAACAGTATACACTTATTTCAAAGAGCACTTAACTTGTCATAAAACGAAATAACAATACGCAGGGTGTTCCATTTAAAATAAGAAAGTTTTTAATGCTTGAACCTTTTAACAATGAATTTTGAATTGTGACCACCCTGTACAATTTATGTTAAGTTTAAAGATTTTATGAGAATTGCTGATCCTTATGCTATACAATACCACAACATTCTTAGTCCAGGAGCTTTAGGTAAAAACATATGGGATTATTTTATCACCCTGCATTCGTAAATAATTACAAAAGGTGCAAATATCTCAAACACTAGAAGATTTGGAAAAGAAACCATATAATATAGTAAAAATACCATGATGTGTTTAAAAAACTAAAGTTGACAGCTACTGTCGGTATAACCGAAAGTGATACAAGTATGTCTATATTTTAGTTAAAGAGAGCATGTCGACGAACCTAAATCCACAAAATTTCTAAAACATATTTAGTAGTTCTTTCAAAAGTTCTAATGCACGCTCGTTGTGAATCACCTTATTTAATTTTTGGCATTTGCATGCGACTTATTATTCTAAAGTAAATTTAGGACAATTAATTTCGTTGTAATATTTGAGCCCTTTTAAACCCTAATTCAACATTGTAATATGCGTGCAATGCAAATTTGTGGACGGTGTACACAGCGATATGTTCTTGATGTGCAATAATTAACCCTCAGATGCAGCCTGGAGTAAGTTATAGAGTCCAACCGAGATACGGAATAATTTAAGGTCTCCACAGAGCAAGGGTATGCCCTAATGTAGGTCATATATTGCTAAACTTGTTATAATTAAGTTATAAATTGCCTTTATATTGCTAGTCACACTCGCTAAGCATTATAATTGGAGTATTTATTAGTACCTTAAACTAAGTGTGGGATATATTTTATTTTATTTTCAATTTTTGATATCTTACATTTTATTTGATTGTAAACAATACATTCTAAATGGTAAGCATTCCTTTAGCGCTTACATATTTATTTATGTTAACTACATTATTATATAGTAGAGGAAATTAAAGTAGTACTTGTTATATTTCACAATATATTTTCAGTTTCCTGGCACGTGTTTCAACCCTTGCGGGTCATTATCAAAGGCATTGTAAGACAGTTAAAAATTCAATTCTACATGTCATTAAAATAAAAATTGACAGATGAGAGGTTATTTTGGTCCTTAATTTACAGGTATTGGCCAAAGGTACAACTAAATTACAGGTGTGATTATAGAGGTATTTACATCTAAGTAATAAAATTAAGAAAATGATACTGTGTATAATAATTTTATTATGTGTTTTTTCGTTGGTATTTATAGTGTTTATTGCATATTTATCCTAAGTAATTAGGCTATTAAGTATTAGATTAGCACCTGAAGGTATTTCAATATGATTGTTAACAACATTACATCGATTTTTTAAAGCTTTTTTCGTTGCTAATGTCTCTAATAGGTTGAGTTTTCTACCCTTGTGTTGAATATATATCGGTTTTATTTTGTTGGATATTGAGTGGTTATTTATTATACAGTGGTCCGCTATTCCTGTTTTATTTTTTTTTAAATGGATGTTTTATGTTCTTTAAGCCTAGTTTTAAAGTTTCTACCTGTTTGACCTATATAGATTGCATCACAGTCATCACATCGTATTTGGTAGACCCCGCTGTGTTAATTTGTCTTTATTTTCAATTTTTGAATTAGCTATGTATTTACCTAGGTTATTTTTATTGACTTGTATGGGGATAAGTTTATGGTTTTTGAGTTTTTTGGAGATTTCTTGGCTTGTGTGACCTGTAAAACATCTCCAAAAAACTCAAAAACCATAAACTTATCCCCATACAAGTCAATAAAAATAACCTAGGTAAATACATAGCTAATTTAAAAATTGAAAGTAAAGACAAATTAACACATAGCGGGGTCTACCAAATACAATGTGATGACTGTGATGCAATCTATATAGGTCAAACAGGTAGAAACTTTAAAACTAGGCTTAAAGAATATAAAACATCCATTAAAAAAAAAATAAAACAGGAATAGCGGACCACTGTATAATAAATAACCACTCAATATCCAACAAAATAAAACCGATATATATTCAACACAAGGGTAGAAAACTCAACCTATTAGAGACATTAGCAATCAAAAAAGCTTTAAAAAATCGATGTAATGTTGTTAACAATCAAATTGAAATACCTTCAGGTGCTAATCTAATACTTAATAGCCAAATTACTTAAGATAAATATGCAATAAACACTGTCTATAATTACCAACGAAAAAACCCATAATTATTGTACAGAGTATCATTTTCTTAATTTTATTACTTAGATGTAAATACCTCTATAATCACACCTGTAATTTAGTTGTACCTTTGGTCAATACCTGTAAATTAAGGACCAAAATAACCTATCTCATCGTAGAATTTTTAACTGTCTTACAATGCCTTTGATAATGACCCAAAAGGGTTGAAACACGTGTCAGGAAACTGAAATATTGTGAAATATAACAAGTACTACTTTAATTCCCTCTACTATGAAATATCCATTTCACCAAGCATGTAGCCCATCACATATCAATTATACATTATTATATTTATGATTAAAGTTAACGTCAATTATTCAAAAAAGTTATTTATATGTCTGTTCTGGTTACTATTTAAAACGTTGTTTTTTAAATGTCTATAAAGCTTGTACCAAAATGGCTATTGAGGTGAATTGGTTGTTTTTAGGGAATTTTACAAAGGAGTAAATTGTTCAGTACCGAGCGTCTTTTAACATAGGCCGAATCAGAATTTCGTCCGGTGTTCGGTGCATTTTTATACGTTACAGCTAAATTAGCCGTTTTCTGTAAGTACTTGTTCTGTATTTGCGTAAAGGTTCCTTATCTGCTGGCATGACCCAGAACGCAGAACTGTATTTTATTTTATTGTCTTGCTTCTTGAGTGGACTGAAGAATCAAATAGCCTGGTGATGAAAATTGCGTCATTTGCAAGATTGTGATTGTGTCTGGTGATAGGTAAGTTATAATATTCGATTTTCTTTTATGATAAGGCACAGCACTACTTTATGGCGCTCTGCGGGTGGTGCGTGTGCGCAGGTAATGATTCACGTTGGTCTTTAATCTTTGGAGATCATACTCGTTGGGGAACACGGCCTCAGAGAGGTCGTTCCGGAGTGATGACGTTTTCCAGATAAACGGATATTTAAACAGTGTCGCTCGAGGGATACTAAGCTGAACCACGTACGGGTGGGCTGCAGTGGCTCGTCGTGTATTTCTGCCATGTACCGCTCTGGTTGAAATCAAGCGGGTAACCTCAGTTGAGCACTTGCCATGAAAATATTTGTAAAATAGACTCAGGTCGTCAAGCTGCCTTCGATGTTGGAGGCTTACCAGGTTGTTTGTCAGATCATGGCCACCGACCAAGAGAATGGCTCTTCTTTGAATGGAATCTAGCAATCTCAGGGTATGTTTAGGAGCAGAGCCCCAAAAATGCGAGCAGTACAGCGATGGTAGAATTTGGGCATTATAGCGCATCGAAAGTTGTTGGATGTATAGAGGTTCTTAGTTCGGAAAAGTATTCCAAGCTTCTGCGAGGCTGCCTTAGCAATGGCCGCAACGTGACTATGCCGAGACATATAACTATCCAAATTGACGCCCCCTAAATGAATTGATGAAGCTAAGGGAATCAAGTGTCCCGCCATGACTATATCCGGGTCATCAACATTAACTTTTTAGAAAAAACTGCAGCCGCGGTTTTCTTAACGTTAAATTAAACGCTAATTATGTTATAACACTGACCATGTAAAACAAATAAATTCATAAGTACCGTATTTGAATACTTATTGTTTTATTCCATTTTTCTTAAAACTTTAAAACAGAATTTTTAAAACACCAACTGACAAATAAAATATATAAATAATAGCAGAATGTCAACCATTTCAAAACAAAAGTTTCCATAGGCTACTTGTTAAATTTGACTGAAAGCTGATATGATTGATATCTGTTAACAACTAATTTCGCAAATAAATGCTCATAAGTCAAGAACTGTTTTAGATGGGTATAGGAACATTTCATATAGAAAGACAGAAAATTTTAAGAGCTTTTAGAATCAGAGATTAAAACAGGGTGTTCCATTTAAAAAAGTATAATTTTAGTCATTTTTCCAAATCATCAAAATATTTGTATTTCTGAGACACCCTGTACTATAATAACTAAGATAGATAGAATAAAAAATGTCTCTGGACATTACCTAACTTTCCACCAAATTTCCATGTCCTAATCTGTCACGAAGTCAAAAATATCGGCAGTTTTTGAAGGCCATGCTTTGCGAAAAAAAAAACAGGAATTACTTATTATCTCGAAAACGATGACAGATAGGTATAGGAAAATGTTAATATAATTTATTAATAAATTAATAGGCCTTAAAAAAAAATTAATATACAGGGTATTCTATTTAAAATATCAAAGTAGCTAGTACTTTTTAGTAGAATGGCAACACTGCACAGTTAAACATATTTTTAAAGTATGTAAGTTCCCAAATTTCTAAAGTGATCCGTTGACTAGTTCGCCAGAACGTCTAATAGACCATCCACCATCAATCACCCTGTATACAGGGTGGCGCTCCCCATAAGATGCGGGTAATTTAATAGAAAAGGGCTGAAAAATTAAAAAAAAAATTTAATTTTCTTTTTATTTGGATAAATGCAGAATGTCGGTCGGCACAATTTAAAATTATTTTCACCACAGTTTCAACTTAGTTATCCTTGTATTTAATATACCTACGTTTTGCACAGAGTGATTCACGGCGAGTGCCCAATAGAACTTTTGGGAAAACCACTGAAAATATTTTTTGACACTTTTTAAATCTTGGTTTCTCGATATCAGAGAATAAAGATATGCTCTCTCCACAGACCACATCTAATATTCAGAAGAATATTAGACGTGTAGAATAATAATTACTTAAAGTTATTTTATTAGATCATATTTTTGATACTAATTTTCTGATCGGACAATCATCGTCTTTTATTTTAATTTGTTCATCGAATGACAAAAATCCACATTTTAAACTTAAAATATATTCCATGTCATTGCGTGCGCTGTCCTAATTTTTTTTTATGTTCAAACAAGGTATTTTATTTAAATTTTAAAACACTCAAGGTCATAATCTTAAAAAAAAAAGTTTGGCTTTTCGTTAGGTTGCACTTTCTCTGACAGTCTTACATATCTGACACTAATTCACTCCTTGTCTTACAACAATAATTACGAAAAACTTCCAAAGCAACAGATCAATACGAAACGCTTTTGGCCGATATGCGTCTGTTTGGCTGGCCTATCTTAAAGCCTGAAGCTCTTACGGCAGAGACGGCCAGCCATCCCTGGGTTACAAGGCAATTCGAAAAGTAAAACAATTAATCATCATCATCGCCATCAAGGCGGCGAAGTTAGCGCATAATTCACTATGAACTCCGGGTTTACAAGGGCGATTAAAAGAGTGGAGCGGCTATTCACTGACAGTTTGCGAGTGATTAAAAATGCAAATTAATGTAGATAGATAACATAATACTGTCTGGTGTCTGTTGATACTGGGTCGGCCATGCCGACCCTGCCGCCCCTCAAAAGCCGCCACTGATCGGAATAAATATTCTTCTTTACTGAACCAAACAGCCAAAAATATACAGGGCGTTTCATCAAAAAACCCATACAAGTTTCTTTTTGGCACTTCAGTAAACTGCAAAATATTTTTACGATATGCCATTTGATAAACCCTACAACTTTTTCTGATATCCTTATAATGTGGGTGCTATCGAAGATGAACTTCTTATTAGTGCACCTTATACAGGGCGTCCAAAAAGTAATGGGACACAGAGCAACAGCAGACCCCTTAAGACGAAATAATGCGATTTATTCAAACTTGCCTCATCCCAAAATTCATAACAATCAAGATACATGGTGTCAAAGTTTTAATTTTGTTTCCGTTTTTTTGCGATTATTTCTTAACGAAACGACATAGCAGCACAAAATTAAGGATTTCAGGATTTCTTGAGGTGAGGAATTTAAAAGTATGCATAGTTTTTGTGTAACCAGTAGAGGGCGTTATCTACGGCATGTCCCACTCATTTTAGCTGGCATACCTTTCTTTAGGCTTCTTATATCGATCCGACTAATAGAAAAATAAGTTACCTTACTTCTTTTACATCAAAAACGTATAACTTATTGAAGTCGCTAGGAGCAACTATTTTCGAGATAATGGCATTTCATATGTCCAATTAAACTAAGTACGTGGTCCAAAAGCAACGGAAAATCGAGCAACGGTGAATTTTTGACTTAAAATTATTGTAAATCAGCTACATTTGCTAAGTGTCAAAGTTAATGTAGATACTTAAGGTTGACTATTTTTTTCTAATAAACACGCTTTTTCATATACGGAATTACTAATTTTATTCTAATCAAAAATTTTATTTAATATTTAGTTTAATAACATTTAAAAGTAACAAAATAGTTAGAAATAAAAATGGTAACGCCGTGATAGCAATTGTTCAAAATGGCCCCCATTGACCTCAATACATTTCGCTATACGTTTTACAAAAGACTGTCGGCCTTTAAACAAGAGATCTTCATCATTTCTGAACAGATTAACAGAATTTATAATTTTTTGATTTAACTCATTACGATCGTTTATTGAACTATTATAAACAATGGGTTTTAAATAACTCCAAATGCAGAAGTCCATTGGATTAAAATCCGGACTTTGCGCCGGTCAAGTCAAGGGGCCACCAACGGCCTATCTAACGCTCAGGAAACTGTTCATTTAAATTATTTCGCACTTGTCTGGAGAAGTGTGCCGGCGCCCCGTCTTGCATGAAATGCATATTTCGACGGACGTTTAGTGCTACATCTTCTAAAAGCCCTCCAAGTTCATTTTGCAAAAAATTCAAATATGAATCTCCGTTTAGAGTTGGCAGTAATTCAAATGGGCCTATAAGATGATTTCCGATAATTCCACATCAAATGTTGACCTTAAACTCGTGTTGGAAGTGACGTTCATCAACTAAATCAGGGTTTTCATTTTCCCACGCATGTCTGTTTCGGTAATTAAATACACCCCGTCGAGTAAATGTCGCCTCGTCCGTGAACAACACACGATTTAAGAACATTGGATCTGTATTTTGCACATTGTGGAAGAAATGAGAAAACTGAAGTCTGGCTGGAAGATCAGGCGGCAGTAAACATTGCACGGGTGTAAAGTGGTTTGGGTACAGGCCTTCATCGTGAAATATTCTAACAATTGAAGATTTACTTACACCTGTAGCTGCCTTCAATCTCCAATAATTTGCGGTTTGGTTGCCTTCTATTCGGGAACATTTCTTGGTGCCTGCGCCCTGCGCTCCGACCGTTAAAATTTTCTTGTGCGTAAATACAAAGCATATCACGCATTTCCGCATTGAAAAATAAATTATGTCTAGGCATTACTAAAAAAATGAATAATATCTGCGTATTGTACTTAGAAAATTAATAACTTTGACAGATGATACTTTGTGTAACATGTTGTTGCCTTAGAAACGTTGTTTTTAATCAAGGCCAGCTGTGATAAATAACACTAATACGAATACACAATTATTTTAAATATTTTAGCATTCTTGCATTAAAAATATGAAATGCCATTATCTCGAAAATTATTGCTCCTATATAGCGACTTCAATAAGTTATACATTTTTGATGTAAAAGAAGTAAGGTATCTTATTATTTTATTAGTCGGATCGATATAAGAAGCCTAAACAAAGTTATGCCAGCTAAAATTAGAGGGGCATGCTGCAGATAGCGCCCTTTACTGGTTACACACAAACTATGGATAATTTTGAATTCCTCATCTCAAGAAACCCCAAAATCCTTAATTTTGTGCTACTATGTCGTTTCGTTAAGAAATAATCGCAAAAAAACGAAAACAAAATTAAAACTTTGACACCCTGTATCTTGGTTGTTATCAATTTTGGGATAAGGCAAGTTGGAATCAATTGCATTATTGCTCCTTAAGGAGTCTGCTGTTGCTCTGTGTCCCAGAGACACCCTGTATAACGCAGTTGGGTTTATCTATTAGTCGTCATTCTGCATTTTTATGTTCATGTTTTGGTAAAAATTTAATGCATACTCTGTATCGTCGTTCCACAACAAATTATAGTTTTAACTTTATTCGATTAGTTCGTAAATGATCTTTTTTTTTGGCTAAACGAACATTTCATACAGTAACTTTTGATAACTTTTACACGGACCGTAAACACGGTAAGTGCTTTTTCCTTTGTGTGCATTCGGCAACTAAAAAGTTCGAAGTTTATGTTCGTCGTTATGTTGGATATGTGCACTTTATCCTTTGTACAGATAGAAATTAAAATACGGCTAGTTAGGATCAGTTAGTGCCCTTAACGGACCTCTTAAAATTTTAAAGCGAACGTTACCGTATTTTATTTCTCGCGCGGGTTAAAGTTTGGTGATTTTTTAATAATTCAAGTTGAATTGTCGATTTAATGTTGTTAAACTCTTTCTAGGATACATTAAGTACCCACCCAAAGAATAAACTTTAAAAATGGGCGTTAAAGAAGGAAAAGATTGGAAACTATACAACGCTGCGGGTAACCTGAACTAAACACATACACATATATCTACAGAATAAAAAATGTCAAAGAAGGAGAAAGCCCGAAATTATTATTCAGGTGCCACGCCCAAAACGTTCTTTTTAAGCCTCCAAAAAATGTAGGCGTTAGGCAAAAAAATAAAACTAATAGTACTTACCAATATGGTAGGTATACTTTTACGAATGTCTTACGGAAACGTAAACTAGGGCATAAATAGCTGCAAACAACTGCTCTGTTTTGCGTTAAATGTCGTACTTGGGCTTACTGTTAATAAGTTTTACCAGACAGTTTACACTGTCATCGCACTGGCACTCCATAAAAGAAAACACTAAAACTATTCAAAAAATCTTTCTAACCAACAGAACTAACGCACAAACAAAACAACAATCCCTCTTGTATAGGTAAATTACTAAAAGAAGTTACTAATAAGCTTTCAAAACAATTATTAAAAGTGCGACGCGTGAAATCCCGACCTTACACAAGAAGAGGGCACAGAAATTTATAGGAAAACTGAAATTATTGGTAATAAATAGCGGGCTGGTGCGGTTCCGGCATTGTCTTATCGGGTATCAGTTTCTTACAAAATTGCATCGCAGTATTAAATAATTAATGCCCAAATATTAATAAATTTAGGGATGCCCGATGTACTGTAACTTAATTTAGAGATAAACGCTTTCTAACCAATTACTAAAGGGTAAAAACGATATCTATCAGAATATTAATTAATGAAAGCACATTTTGGCAACGGTGAATCTAGTCAAATTCACTCATCGTTCCTTCAGCGTCGGTGGGAGTCGTAAGTCGTCGCATGGCTTCTGGCTCGTCTCTTTTCTTTTTATGTGTCGTTTCATTTAGCTGTCCTTTTTTAAGCACTGCTTTTCGCTTGCATATAAATCCAGTATTGACGGTCTAAATGCATGCCTTTGATTTATTATGGGATGCTTTTTGATGTAAGCGGATTGCGGTCGCAGGAGGCCAGCTATGATATAATTAATATTTTAATTGGCGCTTAAAACAAACTTTCTAAATTTTCATTATGGTTTTTAATCGAATTATAATTTATATTATCGGAATTAAAATTAAATGGGAAAATAAAAAAAATATCAAAGCGTCAGGGTCAGCAATGCATTTGTGCTTTCATTGTATGCACGCCACTGACATATATCGCTAAAGAGCCAAAAGCAGCTATGAGGAAGCATTTTTCTTGTATTTTTGGTGTTCCGTGCGGTAAATAGATCAGGAAACATCGTCTGCAACTTTTAAGCAACAGTTTTATAACATCTCTGAGAGAGGTGCTGGGCCGGACTATCAGTTTGTTGCAACTGTATTATTCTCTGTTAATCATAAAAATATTTAAGTGACGTGAAAACCACAGAACTGCTCTTTTATTGCAGACTACAACGCAGGAAAGTTTAGCGGAGCCTGGTCCTTCTATCAGATCAGTGGGTCTACCCAGTAGAAACCCAGATAGTCTTAGTTCGCCCTGGTCTTCCGTCCCAGAAGTATCTACTATATGCAACCTTGCCAGAAACTTCAGCTGATAAATATGTCGACCGAGGTGGTCTAGTGCAAGCGATATCGCCTGGAAATCGAGATGTCCGGGATTCGAATTCTGGCTTGGACATTGATGTTTGTATTAAAGTTTGTAAGAATTAAATTTATAACGGTGTGACTGGTTGAATGACGAAAAAGCTCGAATCCAAAAAAAAGCTGATAGACCAGAATAAGTGAACCCTCGCCTAAAAAAAGACAAACACCCCAAGGTATTGTGGAAATATTGTCTAATATCCTAAAAAGAACGCAACCGTTATCTGCAGAGAACTGAAACAAATCAGACATGTTAGAGAATAAAAGTTCCCATTACAAGACTTAAACAATCCAACTATGATGAAGTGCTAACGGCTACAAAAGAGGCCGAAGAAAGCTCAAAAAAGGACAGCAAGAAGAGTTAGACATATGGGCAAAACATATGGAAACCTGTTGCTATAAAAAAGAGGAAACAGGTACTAAAGAAAACTTAACGGAAATTAAAAAGACGGTAGAAATAACTTAGGTAAAGACATCCTAAAAACGATTTGTTGACTATTGAATCGTATGTTTTAGTAGACTATCTCGGAGGCTACAGAAACAAAACACATTTAGTCATTGAGATGAAAACCACAAATCATATCAAAATACCAAAACTGATTTTATTGTAGTGAGTCTGACATATCTACCATTAACCTTACGACGATGATTAGAGTCCTACCACCTGGACCCGAACTGGAATTCAAAAATAGAAAACTCGTTTATGTATTCTTAGGAGCAGCTGCTATTTCGATATTTCAGTATAGAGTGATTTCCATCAACTTAAACGTTACTTTAATAAAATAAAAAAAACCCACACCAACAATTCCAAGGCATGCCATAAAACAAATGCGTTGGTTTTACATGGTACATTTCGGATGGCCGCTTTTAGGTTAAGGGTATTTTGAAGGCAAAATTATTATGTAAAATTTACTGTTAGGGTGCAAAGAAGCCATTTCTAATTCGAATACCTAACAAGGGAAATATTGTGGCAGTGAGATAAAATAAACACTACAGAAGTTTCTGACCTATTTAAAAAATACGAAAGCGAACGGAGATTATGAAAAAATGCTTTTAAGGCAAAGGGAAAAAACGAAATCCCTATAGGATCATTTTGTTGCCCGCCTGTCTGTCTATCCAACAAGACTCTTTTTCGCAGGAGTAGCTAGAGGTATTAAGTTAAAATTAATATCAAATATCAACCCCATAGTCTAGTAAAAATTTAAGGTTTCAACTTAATCCAATAATACATTTGGCCTTTTAAAAATCCTTTATCTTGATACTCAGTCCATTATCAACACCTATAAGTAGGTTACTTTCCGTTGATCTAGATCCCTAAAGTTTGGCTTAAAGAAAGATCTTATATAGCGGAAAAATCATCCATTTCTAATAACTATTCTATGTGTAATTATTATGTAACAAACATATGATATAACGGTAAAGAGCCCTCAGGTACCAGTTTTACTCGCACTTGGTCGTCTCTATTAATTAACCTTTAATTCGCCTATGTCAATAAAAATGAGTTTGACTCCCCAAAATTGAATCTAATATACACCAATAGTTTTAGAAACTCAGATGTACCTGCTGCTGTGTGAAATTTCATATATTTACATTTCTTAATTAGAACTGATATATGTATACTGAGTTTGTAACTTGGAATGAATTCAGTACCTAAGTCCGGTATGTTCTTTTTTTGGAACAATGTTCGTACACGGGTATTGATATTATAAGGTGTGGTCTTTTTTATTTAAAAAATATTTTTACAGTGTGTCCTAAATTAGAGATATGACGTCATCGCGATTTTTTTTTAATGCCAACCCTAATTTTTTATTTACTATTTTTAAACAGCACATTAAGTTACAAATAACTGCCAAATTTCCTTGTCAGTTATAAGATATGAAACATAAATTAATTTCATTCACTTTAAACAAAAAAAAATAATTCTGTTCGTTTTTGAAATTTTTTTGTTAATAAATGCTCAACATGTTGTCCACTCATTATTTGGCAAAATCCTAAATGGAAGAAAAACTCGTCTTGAACATTTCTAATAACTTCGGGAGAAATTAACCTACACTCATGTCTTATTCGTGCTTTCAACTTCTCAATATTTGCCGGTCTCGTCTTAAAAACTTTGCTTCTCAAGTACCTCCACAAAGAGTAGTCTAAGGGACTAAGGTCTGGAGACCTGGGTGGCCATTCAATGGGCCCCCTTCTACCTATCCATCTTCCTGGAAATTCTGCATCCAGATATTCACGGACAGCTCTTACAAAATGGGGAGGCGCACCATCTTGTTAAAACCAGATATTTCTATTCGGGACATTAAAGTCGTCAGGATCAGGAAACAGAAGAACCAGATTCGGAACTGGTTCTTTCTGCAAGAATTTCAAATATCTTGCCCCATTGAGATTTTCTTCAAAGAAGATTGGTCCTATAACTCGATCACCAACAATACCTGCCCAAATATTGACTTTTTCTGGGTATTAAACGCGGCCTTTCCTCATCCAGTGTGGATAATCGTCTGTCCAGTAACGACAATTTTGTCGGTTTACGTTACCATTTAGCATGAACGTTTTCATCAGAAAAAACAATGTTTTTGTGTTTAGATAATTCCTCTCTAGTAGGTCCACCGTTAGCTTGCAGATCTGAAGTCTCCTATCAGCAAACGGCAATTCGGAGGGTGAGGCAGAACCAGCAGTTCGGTGGGTGACGTATAAACGGCACTTCGGTGGGTAAAGCAAAAACGGACTAGGAGAAGAAAGCGTCTAAACACTAGTGCTCTTTCATGGATTTAACAGTTAGGTAAGTTTGTAAGTTTTTTAAATTAATTTATAATAAAATATAGTTTCGCCCTAGATTATTTTCAAAACTATTAGGTAATTGATATTTTAAGGAAATATAGGTCAAACATTAAATGACAAAGTTAGCAAAAGGTTAAGTAACTTACCACGAGGTGTTGGGTTGGCCGCTAACAAAAGAAATCACTTAAAAAATGTGCCTCTATGGCGATAAAATGGAATCCTGGAATTGCTTTCAAAATTCTTAGATGATCCAACACATTTGTTGTTTGCCTAATAGTAGTTCATCCTACAGGGGCTATAATCAAAAATTTGAAGATTCCAGTCTCACAAAGAAAAAACCACACAAGTAAAATATTGTTCACTTCAGCCTTCGCAGCCAAGAAGTGAGCCTAGTAACAGTAATTTTCTCAAGGAGAATCGAGAACCAAAAAAAAGACGCGCCAAACACATTTATGGTGATATTTATATTAGCGTGAATTGGTGTTATTCTTGGGTTGGCAACTTTCGGTAGAACCTATATAGAAACTTTAGTTCATTAAGTTAGGTTGGTAGTAAATAATGCCACTGACTGTCAATAAATTAACAATAATAGTTAATTAATGCCCGTATTCTCCGTAATGTTTTAAGCTGGCTTAAAAAGAAAGCCGCTTTAAGATGCCGTTTTCTTAAGCACCGTTAACCTTAAGAACCGTAAGCTTACTTAATTTTAAGCTCACAATATTGGAGGCTTAATATCGGGCTTAAGGTTTGCATCTGCGCATTTATAAAATCAAAAAAACAAACAGTAAAATCCAAAACTTTTAACAATTATTTTCAAACACATCACAAACTGTAATAATAGACCCTTGCTTTTGTACGCTTTAATTAGCAGAACTTGGCTAAAACTATACTGACATGACAGTGACTTATAAACTAATAAATATATTACAAACAGGTTACAATATATACCACGTAAATAAGGTATCAGGTAATATACATATACAAGTAATGCATACAGCAATTATATTACACAAAGCGCATGAAACGAAAAATAAGGTTACAATGTTACAAATTTCTTCCTCTGTACTCTACCACTCGACGGCCTTAGTCTTTGAGTAAAAAAGAAGAGAAAAATGCGACGTTGCCAAATCTTAAGGAGGCTTAATTAAACCCGACAATAATTGCTTCGGTGCTTACCTTAAATTAGTTAAGTGAGTTTAAGAAATTAAGTCAACTTTAGTTAAGCCAGCTTTTCCACATAACGGAGAATCCGGGCATAAGATGTACTTAATAAGAATCTCAATTGTCTCATTAGAGGGAATATCCATGAAATTGCAACAAGGTAGAGCATTCTCCCCTATAATAATTTAGTTCTAATTTTTAATAGTGTTAAATATAATTAGTGTTGGTTGACGTTCTATAAGAATCTAATTCGTATCTTATTTATTTCAGAGGTACTCGCTGGTAATGTTACATAAGGCCGCAGTCGAGGGGACCACAACCACATGAAGTAGCCGGAGTGTCCCTGAAATTAATTATAAGGTAATATTTTATTTATTCTTAATAAGGTTTATGTTGATTATACAGGCTTGCCTGTTTAATGAGTTTGAAACATATTGTAGAAACTAATTCTTTCAATAGAACCCTTTTCTTAATTTCAGATTCAATTAGATTGACCGCTTCAGGACCGTAATTGGCCTCAAGAATCTCCAAGCCTTCCTTGAACGCTTTTTATTTAAAATATGTTATTAAATATTTAATAAAGTGTTATAAAAATCAAGATTGTATGTGTTTTAAATTAAATGACATATTTAGGTTTGCAAAATGAATTAAGGAAAATAGCGTAATGGGAAAACTTTTAGATAATTTGATTGGGCAAAATAAAATCGTAACAACTGGCCTTCCTAAATTTATTGCAAGTTACAAACTCGCACTGCATATATTTTACATGCATATCCTTTTAAAATTTGGGTTTACTGAGCCATGCTATTAATTTTTTGATTATTTTTTTGGATTTTTGAAATTGTTGGTTCCTTTTTTCTCTTTCTCTTTCTTTTTCTTTTTTTTTCTATTCTCTTGGGAGATCATATGATTTATATTTTAATACTAACTGGTATTAAGAAGCTCCTGGTTGTTAGGGAAGAATGGGTACCTTGTAACCCCTCAACACACCTTTAATCACCTTATTGTTGCTGTATTATTAATTGTAACACTGTTGTGATAAACAAAATTTATTCATTATTATTACTATTATTATTATTAAAATTATTATGATTTTCTGACAGGTCGCGAGACCTGTCATGCACTCCCTCTACGGGGAACATTTACTCATCCCAGATATCACCGATATCAAAAGAATTGAGCCCTGTGGAGGCCCTTTCCGTCTTATGAGGCCCCTGAGGTTCTTCTTTGGTTACCCATATACTTCTTGACTGTTCGGCTTGTTGCAAGTAGCACTGCTTTTTGCATATCCTTGTAGAGATCTTGAGGTACGTCTAGTATTCTAAGGTTTTCCAATAGCTTGTTTGGGATGACTCCTGTTGTTGAAACAATAATCGGCATGATTTCGATGCTGTCCATATTCCACTGTCTTCTTATTTGCTCCGGGAGGTCCCGATACTTCGCTATTTTCTCAGCATGCTTCACTAGAAGGTTGTAGTTAATTGGTATCGATTAAAGTCGTTTATCTGGCCCTCTTGGACCACAGCAAGGTCCGGTCCGTTGTGGGCCATCGTCTGATCAGTAAGAATAGTCCGATCCCAGTACATCTTGTAGTGGTTATTTTCTAAGATCGTCTGTGGTGTGTATCTATAATATGGGATCTTTTCGTTATGAACAAGTTGTAGCTTCACCGCTAACTCCTGGTGTAGGATCTTGGCCACTGCGTCATGCCTTACTTTGTATTCTGCTGAAGAAAACACTGGCATCCTGTGATATGTTGGATCGTTTCTGCCGTTTGACATCCGTATCTGCATTTGTCTGCCTGTACTGAGTCGTCTCTAATTATGTATTTCAGGTAGTTTCTAGTTGGTATCACCTGATTCTAGATTGCCAGTAGAAATCCCTTCGTTTCAAGGAGCATCCATCCAGAGATGACCCAGTAGTTCGACGCAAGACTGTCGACGTGATCCTGGGCTGCCTCGTTCAGGTGTCGTCCATGCAGAGGTTTTTCCCTCCATATCTGCAGCTTTTCTTCATTGGTCTTGTGGTATTGTGGGACATTCTGACCCCTCAATTTTGAAGAAGTTGAGTGGTCTGCTTCTCAAATATCATGGTGTAGGTCTGAAGTTTGAGCTCTATCGTGGAAGTATTCACTCAAGTTGGTTATTTGTTGATCAATTATGTTTCCTTTTTTGTTTTGTTATTATTACTATTAATAGTAATAAAATCATTTAATACTGAATAATAAATTTTAATGTTCACATTAAATAGGGTTTATCATTACGGTTTTAAGAGCATGTTGATAGGTACTTTGAGAACAAAAAAATGTGAAATATCTAAGCTCTCATTTATTTTGTCACTAAAGAAAGGTATGAATTTTACGCCCCAATATAAAAAATTCCCCGCATTATTTATATACTTTTTAAAACAAAAATTAATATCTTTTGCTTAATTACCATGATCCCGTCATTCCCTCTCGCCCTTATTCATGATAGTCACCCGCCATTAGGGGTTTCGAATAAAAAAGGGTCGTCTCTTTAAAAACACATTATGTTTGACCCTTTTTCACGACAATTTTAGCATTTAATAACGCTGACGCTCTTCACGTAACGATTTTATTTCTCCATTATTCGGGTACGAGTTAAAATACAAATGCCCATAACAAGTAACCCTAATTGGTTAGGTCCGGTCACTTCTAAATAAGTTTTACGTAATGGCACCTATGTTAGAAACGATCAGAAGTTATGGCTGGGTGTAAAATAATAAACTGCCATAACGCTGAAAGTGCTTAACTCCGACGGTGTTAATTTTATCAACGCATCTAGTGGTTAAATGTTTTACATTACATTTACTATCAAGCGGTGTAAATACAGGGTGTTATTTAAGTACGTGGTCAAACTTTAAGGGGTGATTCTTTTAGTGATTCTAAGACGAAAAGTTGATATAAACATAGGTCGGGTAATGCTTCGTTTTCAAGATACAGGGTGTCTTATTTTTTAAAAGAAATTATTTTCTCCTAAAAATCTTAATAATTCTTCAGCCGATTTTGTTGAAATTCGGCAGTGTTATTTAGGGTAGTAAGGGGCTAATTTACCTAATTAGATTAAAATTTTTAAGTCGAGTGGCGTCCCGGAAAGGACCTTAACTGAGATTTTTGACATTAAAAAAATGTGCGCCACTGATTTTCTTGCAATTTTTTCGCATTAAGCAACTAAAACTACAACTTTTGTATTTTTAGAATTTTCCTTCGTATCTTCCCTCGTTTTTGAAAAAAAACATAAAAATCACTTTATTGCAATCAATAAAAAATATTTCGTGTTTTATAAATAATTAAAAACTGTCTTTATTGTTGTCCATGGACATGGAATAAAGTGATTTTTATTAATGGTTAAGCAATTAAAATTAAACGAAATTTATGTTTTGAATTTTTTCGCTTAGATTAACTGTTATTAATAAAACAAATTAATAACGTTATTTATGACTGCAGTGTTTTGAAAGTAACAAAAAAGTAAGAGTGCCATGGAAAGAAAAGCAATTGTTCAAACAAATTTCACCTTGGCACTGACATAACTTTAAACAGTGCATACGTAGTTATTTGATCGTAATTATTTGAAGTGTTTCTTAGAGTTTTAAGCTATAAAATTCGTTACTGATGTTACAAACTCAGAAATGGCCGATATGCATTTTGTCTTTTTTTTTTTTGTTTATTTATTGTTTATTCCAACAGATATTACATAGATATTACATATTATATACAAAAATACAGAAATTAATTAAACTTATAATACAAAAACATACCCCATTATATAATTATTAATAACAAACAATCAACAAAAAGTACAGCACCCATACAATAGCCAGGTCAATTCCTGAATATAATCATTTTATAAATAGTATAAGAACAAAACGGACAGACGATGCAGATTTATCCGATTAATCTTATTATATTTCTTATACCTACTATATAAACATTTTTTCATAAATCTCTAATGCTAGTTCCAAAATCCATGTTTTTATTAATTTTTTATAATTTTTAATGAAGATCTCCTCCTTAATTTCCTTGGGAAGGGAATTATAGAGCTTTAGTGCAGTGTACAGAAAGTGTCTTTGACCTACTGTTTTTGATTTAAAGTTAATTTTAAAATGCCCTAATTGTTTATTTCTTGTGTTATAATTATGAGTGATTTTTGGTTGACAACCCCTGTTTTTATGTTGGTGAATTAACAAATTATAGCAATATAGTTGTCTTATTGAGAATAAATTGGCTTCTTTAAATAAAAGTTTGGTTCAAAACATTTTTTCTTATTAAAAATAATTTTTAAGATTCTTTTTTGTAGATTTTCTAGCGGTTTTATGTATGCCCTTCTTATCCCACCCCAGCCCATACTTCCATAATTTAAAATTGACTCTACTAGTGCAGTATAATATATTATTTTCAAATGTTTTATTTTCATAATTGGCTGTTTAAATTTATACACTAATCCTCTCAGTTTTTGCATTATTGATTGGATGTGAAAATTCCATCGCAAGTGACAATCTATATATACTCCCAGATATTTAATTTTTTTTGTTGATTTTATAGATATCCTATTATATTGTTCTTGTATATCAATCGTTTGATAGTTTGGTAAGTTGTTATTATAAGAAGGTATTGGCAATAAATATGTTTTTTCATAATTTATAGTTAATATTTTACTATCGAAATACTTTTTTATTTTTTGCATATCTCTTTCCACCTTATTCTTTAAATTTAACCACGAAGAGGCTCGGTAGAAAAAAGCAGTGTCATCTGCGAAACACACTACATCTCCCTCGGATTCCTGTCTGAGAATGTCATCGATATATAGAGTAAATAGTAATGGTCCAAGAACTGTACCCTGCGGTACCCCATATTGGACAAGTTCGCTATTGCTGAGATAGTTTGAAATCTTGACATATTGTTTTCTACCTATAAGATAACTCTTCATGAGATTAAGACCACTACAACCAATAATTAACTCCAGCTTTGTTAAAAGTTTGTTATGATCGACCGTAGCGAATGCTTTCGCTAAGTCCAAGAAGATTACTAATGCCGGTTCGGAACTATCCATTGCATCATACATTTTTGAAGTAATACTTTTTATAGCGTCGTTTATTGACTTACGTTCTTGGAATCCGAATTGGTTTTTAGATATTAATTGAAATTTGTTTAGAAAGTCTGATATTATTTTTTTGAGTATTTTTTATTAAAATTAGGTAACAAAGAGATCGGTCGATAATTCTCCATGAGAGATTTATCGCCTTTTTTAAATAGTGGTTTTATTATAGCTTCTTTCATTAAATTGGGATATTCGCCTTGTTCAAAAACTAGATTAAAAATATAAGTCAAAAGTTGACTAATATAGTCCTGAATTATTTTGATCGTCTAAGCCCTTATGCCGTCTTTACTTACCGCTTTACCATTTTTTAACTCCTGTATATATTTTAAGACTTCTAAGCTATTAGTAGGATTAATGAATATATTTGTTTCGTTTTCGTAAATTGTGCAAGACGCGCCACTTTTAATATTTTTTGCCAGTTGACTACATTTATGCAATAGAAATTAAATGTATTTGCAATTTCATCAGGATTATAAAACGTTTTACCCTGTAAACAATTTTTTACAATCTCTTGTTCCCGCTTTGAGGTATTTGTTATTCTTTTTACTCCTTCCCATATTTTTTTACTATCCATTTTTCCATTATATATATCAGCCCTTTTAAATAATTATTTTTTGCATATTTAATTTGGTTGTTTATTTTATTCCTTAGCTTTTTGTATTCGATTTTTAAAGGTATGTTATGTGGCAATCTTAGGCATTGTTGGTGTAGCATATCTCGTTGACTCATCAACTCTAAAATTTCACATGAAATCCATTCTTTCCGTTTTTTATTTTTACTTTTATATTTAACAGTCTTTGTTGATTTGAGTTTATTTGTATGTATTTTGTTAATAAAAGCTTCATAGCATTGGTTTGGGTCCCTGCGATTATAAATGATATTCCAACATTCAGATTTAATATTTTCTATTAGTTCCTTATTATCAATATAAGAATATTCTTTTTTAATCGGTATATTGTCTAATTTTTTCCTATTGATACAGTCAATGTTACGGTATAGTGGTCAGTTATATTGGTTTGTATAATTATCGGTAAGTTCGTCCCTAAATTTGTGGTAGCATTACCAGTTTTTAATAAAATATGGTCTATGCATGTTCTCGATTGTGTCCGTTCTCTTGTAGCCTTATTAATTTGAGAGACATACCCACCTTTCAGATAGAATATCTAGATATTGTTTAACCAAAATACTCTGAGAAAATAGGTCAATGTTCAAATCTCCCCCAATCAACGAATAATCAACCTTTTCCTCACTTAGAAAATAGCTTTGTAGGCCTTCATTAAAATCTGTAATATTTATTGTAGGTGACTTGTACATTGTACACTGCCAATAATTTTATTGATTTGTTATGTATTTTTGATTTTATTTCAATTCCAATTCTATTAATTTGAAATCATAAGAAAATGCGTCTTTTTTTTTTTAATATTTCAACACCCTGTAAAAAACAATTTTTTATTATGTTGTCCCAGGGATATGCATTAAAGTGATTATTATGTTTTTTTTTTCAAAAACGAAGATACTAGAAAAATGTTAAATATAAAAAAGTTGCAGGTTTAGTTGCATAATGCGAAAAAAATACAAAATACAATGTTTCCATTCTGTTTCCAAAATCAGTTAATTTAGGGCAGTGCAGTTATGAATTTTTATATGTTATGCTGAAAACAAAATCACATCTAAAATCCCCCCCCCCCCCCGCACCATGTACATTTTGGTGTTTTAAAAATTATCTTTGTTATAGTTAATTCTGCGAGAAAAAGTGAGGACGGAAAGAAGAAACCCCATCAAATTTTACACAAGTTGACTATTTATTAGAAAATAATATTTTAAAATAGTAGCGTACCACAGAGGCTTAAAAAGTGAAATAATACTTTTAAAAAAATTATTTTATGTTTTGGACATATGAAAGTTCGATATATATTTTTATTTATCCTATGCAATTTTAGTTTTAATTAATACAGTTTAAAACCCAGTTTAAACAATAATCGTAAGCCAATGTATTAAATATCTAATAAAATTTACGTGCCACGTGAAACTTTTTTTTTTAATAGTTTTTTGTCAACATTACCTAATTAAAAGGTCCTTTTTATTACGTGATACTTTTTTTTTTAAGTTAGTAGGTCTGCATTTTAAGCTTAAGCTCGTATTTTAACCAAATAATTCAAAATATTTTAAAAAATGTATCAATTAATTACTTTTTTTTATTGATAATTTTAAACACACACAGTTATCTATAAAAAAATACTTACGGTATATATCTAATTTCCATCCATCTTCAATACCACTGTCAGGAATTTGAGGCTGCTGACCTCGGCAGGAAAGGTACTTTCCACCATCTTCAACTGTCGGCACAAACGTGAGTACACTAGTAGTAATATTTCCATCAGGACTAGTCTAGAACAATGTAACAGAAGGTAAGCTACTTGGAAAGGGGATTATAACAATCGCATAAATGTGTATCAACACTATCAATTCCCTCCTATTGTGCGTTGAATCCAACTACCCCAAAGAGTAAAGAAAAAACATACGCATTATTGATCCGACTCTAATAAAACCTGGCAATATATTACAAATTACAATAATAATTAATTGTTATATTACTTTTAATAAATACAAAAAGAAAATAAAATATTAATGTATTTATTTATTCTGGAAATTTTACCTTATAATATCCCTAGTTCTTAAATTATTATTACTGGATAATTTTCAAAATATTCGTTACCGAGGAAAAATTTCCTGTTAATAATTTAAGCTAGAGGGATATTCGGTAAGACAATTTCGATTTAATCAATTCCAAGGGTATGTAGGTGTACTAGTTTTAACTTTCATGTGAATATATTGACAATTGAAAGGTAAAAAAATTTTCACCCATTAATTCTATGTAGGAATATGAAAACTTTTTGATAATTGTCCAGCTGCTATAGGTAACGTAAACAAAAAGGATACTTCTAATTGGTTAAATATAAATGTATGAAATTCTCTACCGACTTCTAAAAATATCGGCTATATCTTCGGAGTCGGACTATTTATACTTTGAAAAAACGATAAAAATAAATACATGCAGTTTCCAAGAAACACCCAATATTGCAGAATTTTTGCAATTTTTTATTCACTCGTGGTATAATATCCGAAGATTGTACATTTTAAATATATATATAAATATATTTTAAGAGGGAAGCCACGTCCAGGTGTGTTATTTGGGAGTAGAGAGATTCTTGAGCTTTTTTGGACTACCTTTTCATTGCTAATGTAATCTAATTTTTGCCAGTTAAATACATAATATAGATTTTTTATTTTTATCCAACAGTTTCATATAAAGTGAATATTATTAGTTCGATTTTAGGCTAATAAAGTAGCTTATAACGCACACGTGAGTTATAACCATAACTCAGTAGTGGGTTATGATTATAACTCACTAGTGGGTTATGATTATAACTCAATGGTGGGTTGTGGTAAAATATGCATTCATATAAGGCTTTGTCATAAATATCTCTTGAGTTGTGGGGAATAATAAATGAACACGCAAGGTTCGCTTCTTTTTAAATTTCGGCTGAAGTTTCTTCCATATTTTGAAAAAGTACCCTCGAGAAACGCAAAAATTATAATTTTATTTACTCCTTCAAATTTTTATTGTTAATCAATTCCATAACAACAAAAATCACCTTAGCCTACTTTTACGTGTCAAATTAGTCATTTAGAAATATGTCAGTTATAATGTAATACAGGGTTTTCCCGTTTACATTGAAACAATATAATTTTCCATTTTTTAATAATATCTATCAAGTGTTGGATAAAATTTTGTATGGCAATCGTGTGTTAAGTCATATAAGGCAATTGGGAATTAGCCCTCTCGGCCTACGGCCTCAAGGGCTAACCATTTTCCACCGTGATTTATATATAACATAACACACTTGTACCATAAATAACTATTAGTTAACTTTTTGCAAAATGCATTTTCGTAGATACAGGGTGTTGCATCAAAGCGTGACAGATCAAAGTTATATTTTTTAAAATGGAATACCCTGTATATTGTTGCATTATTGGATTCTAGGGACAATTCTAAACCCAACTTTTGCTTCTTTGGCCTCTCTTCGGAGTTCATTGTTTTGATCGTCTAAAAGCTTAACTTTGTTTCTAAGCTCGTTTAATTCTATTTCCATTTCCCTTAAAATAAATAAATAAGTTGAAATTTTTTTTTTCTTAATAAATTATATTTAAAGCTGGATTTATAAACTCGAAAAGTTGGCGAGGTTGAGGTTCAGTCGATGTTGGAAGGAGTTGAATTTAAACTAAAGGGAACACTCAGTTCCATTTATACACTCGTTCATATTGTTCATGTAAAGCTCATGTATGGTTCGAAAACTTCCCGGGTAGTTCGAGATAACCAATTTTTATGCTCGGAGTTCGGAATATCTAACCTCAAAAACTTGATCATAACTTTAACCTCACCAACTTTTCGAGTTTATAAATCCAGCTTAAAGCAGTTCATGTATGTTCAAGTTAAGTAAAAGTAACAATACAAACTTACACATACGCCTTTGTCTTTGTAAAAACAGAAGTTGCTTTAGTGCTGACAGACGGATCCATGTTAAATTCGATGAGGTCTCCGGTTCAAGAGATGCTGTGTGTATAACAACACTTTCTGCCAAAATATTCTTAACTTCCTCTCGTCTCCTTTTTTGTGCAAATCATACATTGCGTTCTTTACTTGGTCTTCTACGTTTTTTAAATAAATTTAATGTGGAAACTGCATCAGTTTTAAATGTCGAATATTTATTTGTACATAGGTACCCCAAAAGTCGTTCTTTTAATGGCACTTCAAAACAAGTCTCTTCAAAATGTACAGAACATATGCGGGCTAAAACATAACAGTCTTGATAAGAAAATAAAGATAAGAGCGCGTTGAATAACTATAGTTACTTAATACATAAAAATATCTTTAAAAAAATCAAAATTAACTTACCATTCTTCGCATTAATTTTGTTCTCGCATGTACAGGCAATAATCCACTGTTTTGATAAATTAGCGATCTTTTGGAAATCGAAAGAACTTTATAGTGCTCCCCTAAGTCTTTCGGGTATGGTTATTACAATATACCACAGCACAATTCGGCATTTTAGCCGTTAATCACAAATTTAGGCAACCTTAAAGCACTTTCACGTTTACGTAAATAATGCTTATATCAATATATTATTATAAAATACGTTTCATTAAGCAAATAACAATAAAGTTCCACAAATACTTCGAAACGACAGATATTTTACATATCAACAAATGCACAACCTGACAGAAATGTCACCCACATGACGTCATGCGCAGAAATTTCGTATTTTCGTCTGTCTAAAGATCATACCGTGTAACTTATGTGTATCGTGGGTTGTACCTTTGGCCAATACCTGTAAATTAAGGACCAAAATAACCCATCATCTGTCAATTTTTATTTTAATGACATGTAGAAGTTATTATTGTCTTATAATGCCTTTGATAATGACCCGCAAGGGTTGAAATGCGTGTCAGGAAACTGAAATATATTGTGGAATATAACAAGTACTACTTTAATTTCCTCTGGAATATCCATTTCACCAAGCACATTATTGCTAAAAATTTTCAATCTAGCCTACATTGGCCATGCATAATTTCAGCAAAATAATATAGTTTTTCGATATCCAATTGATTCTAAACTAATTGTTTGTGAATCCATTAAGTTTTCTGTTTTTGCCAGTGCCTAATTTAAAAAAGCAATCAAGGTTACAAACCTCTTTAATTATTTTTTATAGCCCTGAAGAGGGTAGAAACCAAGCAAGGGAAACGATGGCAAAAAATTAAATTACATTAGCAATAAAAAGTTAGTCCAAAAAATCTGAAAAATTTCTCTAATCCTAAAAATATGCTATTTAAGCAAACATTGTTCGGATTATAAAATAAAACTTTCTGTTGCGAAAACAACAAATTTTAAAGTCACGACCCGCTACAAGTGGACGGTTTATTACCTGCCTAGGACTAAACTTTTTAGTTAGATCCACGAAACAAGTGTAACCTGTATATCTGCTGGCACAATGAATGATCTGATTACTTTTAGTCGCTAAAATAAATTAAAACCGTATACGTACTACTCTTCCATGCCGTTAAACCACAATTACACCTTTTGCTAAATAGAAAATGTTAAACTAAGAGTAAATGTTTTTGCGTTTTTTTTCTTCTATTTGAGCGAAATTCCATTGGATTGTACGCAGAATGACCGCATACATAAATCTTTTAAAGCCCTACCCTGCTACTGTAGACTATTGCAATTTATAGTGATGTATGGATGCAATATCGCCAGTCTTATCAATGGAGCCTTTTATTATGTGATGTGTTAATAAAAGTTACAATGAGTTTCGCTGAAAAATAAATTGACAAGTGCGAATCGGGTCTGGTGCTGTATGAATTACTTACACTTTCTTAACTATTTGAAATGTTGATATAATCTGACAGCACGCATGTCCGCTAATAGAGTTATTGTAGACCACTTAAAAATATTAAATACTATTTAAGGCGTAAAAACAAAAAATAAATCTGGTGGAACTTTGAAACGCATAAGGAAAATTTTTAGCCTACATTTGAACAACAAACAAAATATCTCAGGAAATGTTAGAGATATTTGAACGCGGTTTGAAGCATATCAGGGCTTATTGTTTGTTTTTTTTTTTTCTTTTTTTTATGATACGGCACAGCACTGAAGGATAAATCCTTTATGGCGCTCTGGGAGCGGTGCGTGTGCGCAGGAAACGATTCACGTTGGTCTTGAATGTTTGGAGATTATACTCGTTGGGGAAGAACACGATCTCAGGTAGGTCGCTCCAGAGTGATGACGTTCGCCAGATGAAATAATTTTGAAACAGAAACAGTGTCGCTCGAGGGATACTAAGCTGAACCACGTACTAGTGGCAGTGGCACCGTTCTGGGTGGTATCAAGCGGGCAACCGCAGTTGAGCACTTGCCATGAAAATATTTGTAAAATAGACTCAAGTCGCCAACCCGCCCTCGATGTTTAAGGCTTTCCGCGTTGTTTGTCAGACTATGGTCACCGATCAAGCGAATGGCTCTTCTTTGAATAGAATCTAGCAATCTCAGGGTCTGTTCAGGAGCAGAGCCCCAAATATGCGAACAGTAATCCAGCGGTGGTTGAATTTGGGCTTTATAGAGCATCAAAATTTGTTGGGGTGTATAGAGGTTCTTAGTTCGGAAAAGTACTCCAAGCTTCTGCGAGGCTGCCTAAGCAATGGTCGCAACATGACTATGCCAAGACATATGACTATCCAAATTAACGCCAAATAAATAAATTGATGAAGCCAAGGGAATTGAGTGTCCCGCCATAACTATATCCGGTTCTTCAACATTAACTTTTTTAGAAAAAACTGCCGCCTGGGTCTTTTTAGCGTTAGATTCTGCTTGGTTACTGTCACCTCAAGACAGAATTTCTTCCCGGTCTTTGTTGAGATGTGAGACCTCTTGCTGCCTATAGAGATGTGCATTAGCAGCCAGTGTCCGAGTATCCAAAGTAAAAGATGAAACAAGTGTTCTGGCATCAGTGAAGCTATATATAGTATTTTCAGTTTCTTTCAAAAGATCGTTAATGTATGGTAAGAAGAGGGTGGGCGACAATATAGAACCTTAAGAGACTCCGGCGTTGATATTAAATGTGTCTGAAAGAAGTCCGTCCATCGTCACTCGCAGAGAACGGTCTTTAAGAAAGCTCGACAGCCATGAACAAAATTGAACGGGCATTCCGTACGCTCTCACTTTAGTTAGGAGCCCCTCATGCCATACTCGGTCAAAAGCCTTGGATATGTCCAGTGCTACCGCCCGGGACTCCCCATGATGTTCTATTGCGTTGTTCCAAATGTGATTAACATAAGCGAGAAGGTCTCCTGTTAATCTAAACTTATGGAATCCATACTGCCGGTCACTAATAATGTTGAAGCCTTCCAGGTATTTTAATAATTTTTCGTTGACAGCCTTTTCCATAACTTTTGATATAACTGAAAGCAATGCGACTGGACGATAGTTGTTTGGCAAGGTCTTCTTGCCTTTTTTGGGTATGGGCTGGACTCAGTTTTCCAGCAAGAAGGAAATATTCCTTTTTTGTAGGATAAGTTAAAAAGCCTACAAAATACCGGTGTCAGTTCGTCAGCGCATGTCTTAATTACAATGACTGGAATATCGTCAGGACCTTTTAGTATCAAGACTCCTCAAAAATTGTTTAACATGGTGGCGGCAAAAAACAATCTCGGGCATTCTCGATTCTACAGGGGGTATCTTCGGTGGAGTTCTTCCCTGAAAATTAACTGTTGAATGTAAAGAGAATAGTAGCAGGGTAGATTGATTTGTTTGGTTTATTTGAATTTTAATTCCAAAATACAGGGTGGTATATGAATCGGTGCAAATTCAACATAATTTTACGAAGCCGCCATTTATTTACAAAAATAATTCTTCTTTATATTTGAAGTTTAGAACTAAACGATTAATTGCAAAATTGGGCGCTATTCTGAAAAACCTTATGTTCTTAAATGGCAACACCGCATTTTTTCGACAATTTTTGAGACATTTTGAGATTCTAGACAAAACATAAAGAATGCAAGTTTTTTATTAGAGTGGCGGTTTGCGAGCTATTATTGTTTTTGCACACTTTCAGTTTACCAAATGTTGTCTTAAAAATGTTGAACTGGGATGAAGTTTGTCGGGATGCCTAACATATAATCCAGTGCATGCTTTTCTTAAACTTAATCCACCAACATGCAAAAAAATTGATTCAATTTTCTCTTGAAGTGTAATACGATAAATTTTAATCCAAGACTACACAAAACTTATTGGAATCTTATGACTACTTTTCCCAATGATCAATTTTTTGCATTACTTGCATGAGGACCAAAATTAAATTTTAAAAAATAAATAAAAAAAATAAGAAACTTGCATTCCTCATGTTTTGTCTAGAATCTTAAGATGTATCAAAATGTGTCAAGAAATGCTTTGTTGCCGTTTAAGAAAATAAGTTTTTTTAAAATAGCGCCTAATCTGGCAACAACTCGTTTATTTCCTGTATTTTTTCAAAATATTTTCGCGGCCATACAATAATTTCATTTTTCTTCAAACGACAATAAACTTGAAATTTTTCTACTAATTTCTTGACGTTAAATTTTTGCTTTTTTTACAGTAGATGGTTGCTATAGGCAGCGGAAGTAAAAGTACTGTGTGTCATAAATAAATAATGTTGAAAAATACAAGAAATATTAGATAATTTGTATTTTTTATATTTATTATTTTTAAAAAATACAACAATGAACTATTTATTAAACATCAGATTAAAAGTACAGTTATTTGATGTGGCCCCAGAAAAATTAACACAAGGTATTGCGATGTTGCGGTCCTGACCTGTATTTGTATTTTCTAGCGTTAAACCCTCCGTGAAACCACTTGCTGTTGAATTTATGTTAATGTTAATAGGGATTGGTTCAGTAAAATGAAGTTCTTTCTTATTGGTCATCGATTCCTTAATGTACCCTTCAGCAACACGTAATGTCTACACCTGCATCTACAAGCAGTGTAGTTGAAGTTCTCCTTAAACAGTGACTGGTATATTCTGCGGAATCAGGTAATTTTAAGAAAACTGCAGCTTCCTTAGGAACAGTACTTATCTTATGAATTCCCATTACTATGCGACAACAGCGACCATTTACAAATTTTAAAAGAATCTTTTTTCATTCGTGCCTTCTGGGCGTAATGATGCATATATTTATATATGCTTAAATATTGTTCCTTACAATAGTAAACGATCGCGGTTTTCTAGTTTTACTATCAGAAATTCTTATGTAAATGGCAGATCCTAAGTCTTGTACATCATCAACGATCATTTTTACAATTTCTTCACATCGGCATGCACCAGAAATACCAATAACAAGTACAATCTAAAAATACGATAATATATTTCATAAAAAAACTTGTATTCTTTGACGTAATATCTAAATTTACCTTAATTCCCAAATACTTCTGATTAGGAGCTTCAGATAGAAAATTTTTAAATTGTTCTCTGGTAAATACTTGAGCTCTTTCGGGAGTGTAGCATTTATTTTGTCTCTTTAAATAAACACGTAGCTTCAAAAACTTGCTTAGGTATGTCTATCCCTTGCCTGATATTTAGCATTGACCTTATCATAGAATAATATGACCACATTGTTGAACTTTTCATTTTTTGTTTGTTCGCCAGTTCAGAGAAATAAAGCTGGATTTATAAACTTGAAAAGTTGGTGAGGTTGAAGTTATGATCAAGTTTGTGAGGTTAGATATTCCGAACTCCGAGCATAAAAATTTGTTATCTCGAACTACCCGGGAAGTTTTCGAACCTTACATGAGCTTTACATGAACAACATGAACGAGTGTAAAAATGGAACTGAGTGTTCCCTTTAGTTTAAATTGAACTCCTATTTCCAACACCAACTGAACCTCAACCTCGCCAACTTTTCGAGTTTATATATCCAGCTTATGCCAAGAGTACATTTTCAGAATTATTATTTTTGATGTCTTTCTCATTACACCATCTCTGGATGCAACAAATTGTCCACTACATCTGCTGCAATTTTGGGAACCTCCAGGGGCGTACAGCTAAATTCTGATTCTGACATTTTTATTTAAAGTAAAGTGTTCGATTAAAAAAAATCGTAAATCTAAAGCAGGAAGTTAAAGCTTGGAAATTGCTTGTAATAGGATTCACTGATACTTGTCAAATCGAATTATGCGTCGCTATCAGACAATACAATAATAAAATAAATCCATAGCAACGCTAGCAGGTAAGATTCGAAACTTCACATGTTTAAACGAAAAAAATTTTAAATTTGTATTTTTATCTTTCTATATTTTAACGACGCGACGTTTGAAGAAAAAATAGTATGTTTTAAGTTTTATTCGTAGTAAAAGCAACTTGTTATGACTCGTCTGTTATTGCCGGACTCACTTTGTTCGCCCGGCAAACTTTTAGACTCGTCATAAAAAGTATTGCTTTTACTCCGAATATAACAATATATCGACTATCTTTTTAATTAGTAGACTTTTTCGATTTTGTTGAATACACCTAAAATTAATTTGTTTTAAAAAGTTTCGTTATAATGCCACATCCAATGTGGTAAGATTTTGTTCCCGAATTCCATGGTATACGTTTTTAACAATTGTTCGTTCTTTTAATATTAATTAAAAAATTTTTGTATGTGTACAACTAGTTGAAGGCTCGTTAATATCCATTGTTTACTCCATTAAAACAAGCAGTTGAAAACACTAAATAAAGTTTAATAACTATACAACAAAACAATATTTATGTGAATGACCCATATCCTACGAAAGCTGAGGAGCACTCACAAAATCTATGAATAAATAATTAATAATAAAACACAAATTAATCAAGCAGCGAGAAAACCCTCCCGGCACGCTTATTTTCGACTCTTTCAAGTTATGAATTCTGGCTCTGTGTGTTGCCACATTTATTTTCTCCGCGATTAGAATCCCACTATTGGAATCGTCGTGCTATTTTAAATGCATTTAGCTGATTGCGGCTTGTATGACAACGTAGCTCGCTGGTTTTCAAGCGGCAACATACCTTAAACGGATAAAAAACATTTATTTGTACAATATTTTCATTCTGCCGCTTCCTAGATTTGGTGATTGATATTAAATGAGTCAGTGACATCTTTTGTGGATTTTAGGTATAGAGTAATACAATTAAATTCTTAAAATAGGCTCGTATCTTTAACATCCTTAATAAGTACCTACTTAATTTATAGCTAAATATAAATCAATTGTTCCAGATGGAAGCCCGGACATTTTTTGCACCCTTGAGGAATCTGAATCCGACCCCGAATATTTCCGATGCCTCATGCCAAAGTGAAAGTGTTGCCCAGGATTCCGATTGTAGTCACGCCCAAAATTCTAAAGCAGTGACAACTTTCTAGAAACTTACCGAACAAAGGATCGTTTTGTTCCTCTGGATATATCCTGTTAGGCCAAATTATTTAGTACAAAGGAACTATAAATAAATTGGTATTTACAGTAACAGTAGGAAAGCAAAAGGAGGAACATAATTTTGCTGAAATCTTGTCGAAATGACTTTGTGACTTTGTTAATACGAGATGTCTTTATTAAATTTAATAAGGGCTTAAGATTTATATCACGTGAAATACTTGTAAATTGAGCTAATGGCTACAATATGCCTATGCATTTTTATTAAAGAATTTATAGCGTCTGTACAGATAGTATAAATACATTCTAGACAAAAATGGGTAAAAAAAAACTTTTTCCTACGCTCGCTATAAAAATTCGACTGTTTTTGACCGTTATAAATGCATAAAGCTTTTTTTCTATTTGGGAATTATAAAGTCTTTATTATGGGTTTCATTTGGGTTTCAATTCATCCCCTTCTTCTAACGTGTGACGAGATCTAACTTTATATGGTTTTACCTTATTTGCTTCATAAATGCGTTGCAAATGTGATTTGCTAACACGAGTCTCCTCGTACCGCTTTCTGACAGCCTTGTATTTTCGCGTAATGAATCCATTGCTAACACAGTACCTACATCATATATGTATTAGTACTATATGGCGCCTTGCCCATTTAACCAATGTAAACGAAGTGAAGCCGAGGTTCCTTGTCCCGCCAGGGTCATTTCGCGCAGTGCGCATGCGCGAGATGACGTTTGTTTTAACAGGAAAAAAATGAGGTTATCACATTTGACTTTGACAACTGGACAGAAATTTGTAAACAAACATTAAAGTTCTTGATTTGTTTAGGATTTTGTATAGTATTTCGACTGAAAAAAGAAAAAAAACGCAGGTAAATATATCAATAAAACTTTTATTAGATATTTTACATTCATTTTTAGAGTTCAACAGGTAAAATAATAGGTTTTAATAGGATTTTTTGGAGTACATGCAATTTTCGGTAAAAATAGGTACCTAGGTACCTAATTATATCAACAGCAGCAAAGGAAATTATAATCTTTAGGAAATGGACTACCTAGTTATTGTTCCCTCACGAAATTAACGTAAGTAAGTTAATAGAAAGAAACATTCGATCTGGGTACATACCTGTAGAACGATAAATCTTTGTTCAAGCTTCTACGCCTGTTTAAAATAATGTAAAATATTCCGTTTTGCCTCGGCATCGTCACAAAATGGTCACAGTTCACACACACAATCAAAATTTGCAGAAAAGTAAAGATAAACAGTACACAAAAGCCGTTAATAATAACAAATCTACTCGCTGAAGCGAGCTGTCGACCAAATTAACATTTGCTAAAGATTTCGAGGTTATGTCGAGCAAAAATGAGACGTTGTCACGTTGTCACCCTCTAGTCATATGAAATTGTTATTTGACGCGTTTTAGTTTAGAAATGGAAACAAATAATTTGAAAACACTTGGAAGTACGGACTTAATGCTTATTTTGCAATTCTTTAGCAAGATTTTTGGTAATTCTATCATTGCTCTAATTTTCTAAGACTGCTCACTCTTCTGCCCTATTCTAAAGAAATAAAAGCATATTTGGCAATACCCTGACGGCGCATGCGCACAAGTCGAAATGACCCTGGATCTGCTATCTCTGTTGTTGCTTCAAGATTTTCAGGGTAATAGCCATATAGTACTAATACATATATGACCTACATCATCTTCATCAAAGTTCTTCTTCTTTTTTAGTATATTATATACAATACGGGTAGTAACAAATTTTTTAACCAGTCTGGATACTGTAGATTTGACTAAATCTGTGTTCGGAAATTTCATATTAAATCGCCTGATGACCTCCGGAATAGATAATTCACCTATACCATAACATTGAGTTAGGTAGATCCGTTCTGGTATAGTAAGCATAATTGATATTTCACAGTAATGTTTTCGAAAGTTCGGATCAGTTTTAGAGTACAGAGCACTACAACAATATTAAAAATACCAAACTATTTTTGACAACAAACTGTCAAAATATTATTTTATTCTTTTTCCTTTCATGGCATACTATTTTTTTCTGAATAGCATTGAAACAAATTTATTCACATTTTGAAGGAAGTGAATTGCTTGTTATTTTTATGTTCGCATTTCTTTAATTATCTAAATGTCTATTAAAGGGAATAAAATAAACCGATCGTGTTTAATTTATTATTTTGAACAACTTTCCTCCAAAAATGCCGTGATCAACGGAAGGATGTTTTTGCATGCTTTATCGATTACGAAAAAGCCTTTGACCGCATACAGCACGATAAACTTATTGATATACTACAGGGGGTTGGAATAGATGATAGAGATATCCGCATAATTAAAAATCTATACTGGAATCAAACGGCACAGATAAAAATAGGCAATATTAAAACAGACCATATTAGAATACAGCGGGGAGTAAGACAGGGTTGCATACTGTCGCCCTTACTCTTCAATCTATACTCTGATCGAATATTTAAGGAAGCGTTGGAAGGTATATCACACCTCGGCATCAAAATAAATGGAGAGCCAATAACAACAATCAGATATGCTGATGATACAGTGATTTTGGCAAACACAATCGAGGGACTACAGTTGCTTATAAACAAAATCGGCGACGTGGGAGTGACACAAGGCCTAAAAATTAATATAGGAAAGACCAAATTTATGATATTCAGCAGGCAACCCCACAATGGCACCACCCTAGAACTTAATGGAAGCCAAATTGAACGTGTCTCTAAGTTCAAATACCTTGGTAGTATTATTACAGAGGATCTAAACCCGGACTGCGAGATAAAGTGCCGAATAGAAATTGCTCGGGCAACGTTTAATAATATGAGATCATTTTTTTGCAATGACAACCTGAATTTGAAGTAAAGACAACGCATGGTTGAATGCTATGTATGGTCGGTATTGCTGTACGGCGTAGAGACGTGGACTCTGAAGGTCAGGACAATGAACCAACTGGAGGCATTTGAAATGTGGCTTCACAGAAGAATGCTTCGTATTTCGTGGACACAACATGTTACAAACGAGAATGTACTACGAAGAGCAAACATCGAGAGGCAACTCTTGACGACCGTAAAATGCCGAAAGACATCATATCTTGGACATATTTTGAGAGGTGATAAATATCGTCTATTACAGCTCATACTAAAGGGCAAGATAGAGGGGCGCCGTGGAGTTGGAAGAAAGCAACAGTCGTGGCTCAGAAATATTCGGGATTGGACCGGCATAAGAAGGGCTGGTGAACTTTTTCGCTTGGCGGAGGACCGTTCAGCTTTTGCCATGGTGATCGCCAACGTCAGGGAGACCGGACAAGGCACATGAAAGAAGAAGAAGAACAACTTTTCTTAACGAAATTTTTTAATATTTTCAATAGGGAGGTGCGTGCAATAAGAATAATGCAAACCATCAAAGTAGGCATAGGATTTTAAAATTTTGTATTCTTACTCATTTATTATTTCCGAACATCTTTTCTTAATAAAATTTTTCGTATCTCCTAGAAATCAAGCACTTTACTGGTGGAAAAAAAAAGTTTTTTGAAAATTTCCAAAGCACACTTGATTTTTCGAAATTATAATTATGCCACAAATTAGTTTCTATCCAAACAGGGCTGAACCCCAGAAGATAAAGTTTCAACTCAAAAAATTCCAGCCTTTTTCACCTATCGTTGAGTCGGTCCGGGGACACACTGTATAGTCCGCCTAAGGGTTCTGTGGCTATAGAAGGAATGCGAATAAAAAAAGACTCATGTATCGGGTCTGCTAAGTTTGCTAATAAAGTTTAAATAAAAATAACCTAATTTTGTGATGATACGCGTATGAATTTTTCCCGCCCACGCAGTTCCCGGCGGCCGCTTCTAGTCGATGAAATAATTGTTGTGGACACATAAATAAAATAATGCCTAACAAATGTGTGTTACACTGCGTTCCTTACCTAGTGCTTTTGAGAGTGGACAGTGGTGTGGTTGAATTATTAAAATAAGAGGAAGTAAATTTATTTTATTAACTTATAAAATATTTATATGAAACGAGGCACCCACGCTTATGCCGCTACAGTTAAATCTGAATTTTTCATGCCTTTTACCCCCCTGTCTCCTCAGCCGTCGTAGCCACAGACTCGTGAGGCGGGCTATACGATGCGCCAGATAATAAAATGGCACAAGCGACTTCGCTGTTCCTTACGCGTTGTTGCCGGACTTCATATTATTTATAGAGAAACTCGAGGAAAGGCATAAAATACAAAAATTATTTTTTTAATGAAACAAAATAATATTTTTGACAGAAAAGTAAGATAGTGTCATGGCTCCGTGGCACTACCTCACGAGCCGCCATTGGTTGGGGAGAGTTTTTGTATGAGAATGCATATTTTTGAAGAGAATTATTTTTAGGTTTAGGCAATAAATTAGATTAGAACCAATTGACGCCTGTTAAGGGTCGCGCGAAACCAAGGCTTGGCAGGATTGTTTCATTCAAGGGTGTAGACCTAGGCTGGCGTGAGATTGAGATTGATTTCAATGATGATGCTTTGGCTTTCAAGTAAGAAAAATAAAAAACACAACCGAAAATCACAAAAACAGCCAGACTCGTTTAAATTTTTGTGTAATTTTGCCTATCTTAGGTAGTGTTGAGTTTATTTTTCTTGTAAACAGGTAGTTAGACGACCCGAGCTAGGAGAGGGGGCTGCAGCCTGGTAGCCCCCCCCCCCCCACCTTGTTTGCGCCACTGAACTGTAGGTTCCCTCGTGAGTGGGGAAATTATTAAGTTTAGATGGTTTGTTAGTTTTTCCAATAAAAATATTTTTAATAAAATTAATAGGAAACTATTTGATAGCGTAAAAAAACTGTACATATTATGTAATCATTTTGTTTAACACCATTAGCGTTTAATAACCCTCGGCTAAAGCCTGGGACTTCTTCTTTATGCTGCGGGCAATAAACGCCTGATTTACGACCTAGATGCATAAATATCAATAGTTATGTTCATTGAACTATAAGAATCAAAAACATCACACCATCCTTGAAAGTAGGGGCGGGCTGTTATAGTGAAAGATTGCGGCAATAAAAAAATCTATATGCAGTAAAGGAATTAACAAGTTTGTGTGGAAATTGAGATGCTTACGATTAGGAGTTACTGGTACTTAATTTAATTTACTGCAGACTTAATGACGGTGGCAAATTTACTGCTGTCTCGTAAACGTTGCATAATTGACTCGTATCTTTAAATGTAATGATTCGTATTGAAGGAAAATGTTAGAAGATACTGATATTAGTTTTAAAAAAAATGTTTACAATTTAAAAAAATGTGGAAAGTTTTTTATAGTGATCAGGCACAGCACTGTAGGCACTCTACGAGCGGTGCGTGGACGCAAGAAGCGATTCACATTGGTCTTGAATCTTTGGAGATTATATTGATTGTGGAACACGGCCTCCGGGAGGTCGCTCTAGAGTGCCTTATCACCATGTATTATAAAAAGAGAGCAAAAACAGATAGTTTAATGACGTTTTTGTCTTAAAATCATGCACAGAATAACTTCCCTCAATATTGATATTCAATTATAAAAATATCCTGTATACAGCGTGTCCAGAAAAGTGCTAGATATATGGGAATTTTTTTTATTGTTGATTGTACGAAGAAAAGTTATTTTTTATAAAAAGTTCTGCTTGATGCATGCGCAAATAATATTGACATATCAAAACTTAAGATATCATATACAGAGCGGCAAAAAAATATAGAAACACAGAATTATGTTAAGAGGGAAGTACCCTCAATTTTAATTTTAAGGTAAATTGTTATAAGAAAACTTTACTAAGAACTACAAAACGTGGTCAGACACAATTTTTCATTGACATATTTTAATTTACAGGGTACCATCAAAAACACGTTGAGCATTCATAACCTCTTGTTGGAAACCAAGTACGTAAAAAAATAATGCGAGATTATTTTACCTTCTAAAATCAACCTATCTACCTATCAGGAATATTAAAAACATTTAATTTCCTTAAAGCAAAAATAAATTGTGAATGTGAATAATAAACATTATTTTAGCAATAGCATGATAAAATTGATCAAAAAACAGATAGTTTAAAGTGAAAAATTATGTATCCACATGCCTCCCTTCTTTTTCCATGCAAACTATAGTACTCCTTGTAATTTCTCTGCCGCCCGTATCATATTGGGAGTGATTTCTTGGACACAGTTTGTTATTACTGCTTCAAGATGGTCAATATCCTAAAAAGATCTATGCCCAATTGCCCATACACCATTTTTTTTAATCGGCCCCATAAAAAAGTCCAGGGGTGTGATGTCAGGCGACCTGGCTGGCCAAGGAATATTTGAACGTCTGCCTATCCAACTATGGCATGGGGCTCCATCATGTTGATACCAAATTGTACGTCTTATATTTAGTGGCAGGTCGTCAAGAAATTGAGAGAACTGGTTCTTTAAGAAGTCCAGGTAAATGGCAGCATTTATACTTTGTCGCAAAAAGTGTGGTCCAACGATCCGATCATTACAAATGCCACACCAAACATTGGTTTTAAATGAATATTGACTACGTCATTCGATTATAAAATTTGGATAATGGTCACTCCACCACCGACAATTTTGGGAGCATATTACGCCCTTGGAAGTAAACATGGCGTCATCTGTAAATAATATTTTTTTTGCAAAAAAAAAGGATTAACTTCACACTCGCCTTGGAACCACACGCAAAATAGGAAACGGGATTCAAGATCTCTAGAAAGAAGCGTGTGGATGTATTTTGGTTTATATGGATGAAATTTATTTATTTTTAAAATATTACTAGAGTAGACTTTTTGACGTCAACTGGAATAGTTTCTGACAATTTTCGGGTGTAATACCACGAGTGCTTTAAAATTACCGATAATTTTTTACGAATGCGTGTTTTCTTTAATTTCACGAGTCCAAAGGACGAGTGAAATTTGTAAAGAAAACACGTATAAGTGAAAAATTATCCGGTTAGTTTTAAAGCACGCATAATATTGAAAGGAATATTTCACGAATCCAAAAATATTCATTTTGTCAACTTTGAAATAATAAATAGAAATTTGTCAACAAAGTGACACTGACAAGTGGTATTTTCGTTTTGATGTTTTCGATTTTGTATATCCGCTGTAAGTTTTCGAAAATACCACTGTTCTTATGGGATTTTTTATACGTGAGTGGAATATTCTTAAAGAAATTTTCGGGTCTTCGATAACCACTGGCATTACATTGAGTTGCTTTTCTTCTGTTGTGGACCATTTGTTGTGTTGTTTCTTAAATACATTTTCGACGGAACCAGTAGCTTTAAAATTATTCATTACGTTTGCTATAGTGGCGGTACATACCATTTTGTCAGGGTGTCGAGTATTAAATATGAGTGCGGCTTCCCTAATAGGTTTATAGTGATCGCCGACGATAAGTACAATTTCTATTTTCTCCTGCAGCGTTCACTTTACAACCATGACGAAACTAACATGTCAATATTCGTCACAAAATTGTTGCAGGTAACTGTTAAAGAAATAAAATAAAAAATATTTTCCAAAGGCTTTTTGATGGTACCCTGTAACTTAAAATATTTCAAGAAAAAATTGTATCTGACCACGTTTTGTACTCCTTAGTAAAGTTTTCGTATAACAATCTGCCCTAAAACAAAAATTGAGGGTACTTCCCTCTTAACGTAATTCTGTGTCTCTATATTTTTTTGCCGCCCTGTACATGACATTTTAAGTTTTGATATGTCAATATTATTTGCGCATCAAGCAGCACTTTTTATAAGGAATAACTTTTTTTCGTAAAATCAGCAATAAAGAAAATTCCCATATGTCTAGAACTTTTCTGGACACGCTGTATAAGAGTTGGACATAAAAGTCAAGTTATTCAGGGAAAATCTGTATATTTGGCAATGGGTATACCAAATTTATCTCTTTATTTTTAATACTTTGTGAGATATAAAGCCATTGCACGACTTTGGATTAACCCTGTATAAAATATTAATATTAAAATGTGCAAAATAAAAAAAACATATACCCAGATTAGTATTATAAAATTCAAGTATGATTAATGTTTGGGTATATTTTACGGCTTCTTAAGACTCCCGGATGTGGAACTGAAAAATTACTAAGTCTCAGAAAAAAGAAATACAAAAGGAGGACAATTAAAATAAGGAAAGATAAACAGAATGGGAAATTTTAAACAAAGAAAGGGATGCTTACAGCTGTTTAGATTGTGAAATTAAAAATTATGTTTAATATTTATATACGCAATTTATTAATGTTGTTCACGAAATGGCTTTACACTGGGAGGGGCAACGTTAACTTGTACATTTAAAAACAATTGATAATACAGAGTTATGTTCGGATCTGAGTAATAAAACTGTTTGAATTTGATTGTTATAAATAAATTCCGTAGGATGGTTAAATAAGAGAAACGTTTCTTTCTCAGGGATACGTTGGCAGTGTTTTCAAAGTACACTGGACCATAAAATTAACCGGACGGAAAAAATTTTCCTTCAATTCAATCTTAAATAACTTTTAAGTTTTTTTACCAAGTTCGATAATTTTTTAATATGTTGAAGATGCTGTACGTCTTCATCATGTTCTGATATCGTTTTAACGAACAGTGTAAATGGATATGTTGACTTACAGGGTAGCACAAAAAATTGCATTTTACGCTTAATTTCTGAACATCCTGTGGGAAAATTTAAGAACTGATTGATGTTTCTTTGTACAAAATTTTTAAGTCCTATCTTCTTTTAATAATTTATTTCTTGATTCATACCGATATCTGGATTATTAAAGGAAAAACACAGGTTTAAAGAAAATAATGCAATAATCCTTTATTAGCAACAAAAAATTAAAAAAAATAATTTGTAAAGTTAGCTTTATCTTCCTTTTCTCTTTGTGAATCCAGTTTCCGTGGCACCATGGCTTGTCTAGAAGATTTTTGTCAACAAGTTACAGATTACTAATTATTGCTGTACTTCTGGCGTTTGTCAAGTAAGTTGTTGGTTATTTTGTGTTTTGAAGCTGTTTCGTAAACGATAAGTGCATTTATGTTAAGGATGAGACCAGAAGAAGTGGCACAAGCCATTGCTTTACAAGATAATGGTCGTCCGATTCTGTATATCGCAGAAAGACTTGGCCATCCACGCAGTACGATATTCGATGCGATACAAAGATTTAGACAAACTGGTTCTTACTCGAGAAGACCCGGGAAGGGAAGACGAAGAGCCACAAATGCAGTTGAAGATCGATTTCTTCGTCTTCCTTCAGGTTCTTCGAGAGCGACCGGCCTCTGCTCCGGGTTTAGCTATAAGATTGGCAGATGTTTATGGTATCTTAGTTTCATCTAAAACCGTGCGCAGAAGGTTGAGAGAACATAATCTAACATCTCATATAACTGCATTAGGAGCTCTATTAGATGCAGGTCATCGAAGGCAGCGCCTTGAATTTGCTCGCGCTTATGTAGATTGGGACATAAACGACTGGCAAAACGTCCTCTTTACAGACGAGTCTCGTGTTACGCGATATTCACCTGACGGACGTCAAAGAGTGAGGAGAAGGTCCGGAGAACGATACTCTCAATGTTATTTCTCTCCTAGAGTGCAATTTGGTGGCGGAGGAATGATGGCGTGGGGCGGCATTTCTTCGGAAGTCTGTACATACCTCATTACACTTCAGGGGGGTATTAACGCTGATAAATACATAATACAGTGCTTAGAAGAACATGTGGTAACCATATTCGCATTTTATAGGGGAATTTAATGCACACAGCATAAATAACGAGGCAATATTTAAACAATGTTGGCGTTCAAGTATTGGACTGGCCCTCAAGACGTCCGAATCTGAACTCTATTGAGCATATGTGGGATACACTAGGAATAGGAGTTAGGCAGAACTACGGCGACTTTTAAACTTTGCTTGCGTTAGCACAGGCACTGACAAACGAGTGGCAGCAGATACCCCAAGACGCGGTTGCTGCTATAATTGAATCTATGTCTGAAAGGAGGAGAACAGTTATTCAGGCTCCTCGATTTTAATAAAATAATCTTAATACTACTATTGCCCATGTTTTTTTTTTAATTTTTTGTTGCTAATAAAGGATTATTGCATTATTTCCTTTAAACCTTTAAACCTGTGTTTTCCTTTAATAATCCAGATATCGGTATGAATCAAAAAACAAGATGTTGAGAAAAAATGGGACTTAAAAATGTCGTACAAAGAAACATCGATCAGTTCTTAAATTTTTCCACAGGATGTTCAGAAATTAAGCATAAAATGCAATTTTTTGTGCTACCCTGTATGTCAACATATCCATTTACGCTGTTCGTAAAAACGATATCAGAACATGATCAAGAGCACAGCATCTGCAACATGTTAAAAAATTATCGAACTTGGTAAAACAACTTAAAAGTTATTTAAGATTGAATTGAAGCAACATTTTTTCCGTCCGGTTAATTTTGTGGTCCAGTGTACTTTAAGTTTTTGAGATGTTAGCGAAATGATAAAAATTCTCAAAAATCAATTTATTATATGACTTAAAAACTGTGAACTTTAGAAAATTAAAATTCTGTACATAATAAAAATAAAATAAGTTTGGAAGACTAAAAAGTCTCTTATGATATTTTATTTTATTTGCACGTTTATATGGACCTGCATTTTTTTATTTCGTTTATCAAAATTAATTTGTATTACAATTGCGATTACACTTGAGCAGTGCTGTCGGTAACTCAATTTAAAAAATTCAAAAATCAACTACTTTTTGCAAATGGTAATAAAATTGTAGCTGGTTTCTGAATTACTAGGGCGAGATAGTTGTAATTAATAATTGGTTTTTATAAATCTAAGTAAATGTAATTTTTCTAAAAGTAATTCAATTCGTTGGAAATAAGTCGATTATGTAAATAGGAATTGAATTATTTGTAAATAATTCAGTTAAAGCTAGGTAATTCAGATTCTAATTTCTCTTAATTCCATTACTCCAAAGAGAAACAAAAACTTGTTTGATGAAATCGCTGCTAACGACAAAGAATATTTCTTCAAACTCAGGAAGCCGCTTTGTCTTTGAACCGGTGGCCGTTTCTTGATGCTTTACCGCCATTTTAATGCGATTATTCAATACAACAACGTAAATATCCCAAAAGTAAGAGTCGAGGTTTAATTATTATTGCGTGGCTTCGAAAATATATTTTTTTAAAATTTTGTAAATTATTTCGATAGATAATAAAGTGGAGAGTTAGTGTTCTTCAAAAAAAAAAAATATGTAAACGCGTTAATATAAATGTGGTAATAGTTCAAGAAATCAATTAATAATTAGAGTCATACTGTTAGAAATTTTGTTGGTAAAGGTTTTTCACAGTATTTAAATGGTTTTGACCTTTTAACTGCAATAAATCTAAAGGGTCGATCCTATTGTGTGGACAATAAATATGTAAAGTATAAAGCTGTAGTAAAGGGTCGGACTAAGGAAATTAAGTAATTGTACTCGTATGATGTTTTTATATTAATTTAATGAAATGAAAGTTATTTACATGTATAATGTTATTCTATATCTAGTTCTGTTTCGCTGTCGCTATTCTCATTTAAATTAGTTATAATCAGTTTAATTGTATCATGCATGAATTTTTCCAACTGCCCGGGGGAATATCATAAACACATTTTTTTATTAATTCTACAACACCATAACCTAAAGTCGGAGAAGTATTTTCTGACCTAACAATTGATTTTAATTGGTGCCACATGTGCTCTATGACATTAAAAATACAATAATAAGGTGGGAGCCGTAGCACAGTATGTCCCATTTCCTCTGCCAATGCGGCACAAACATATACTTTTTTCTACAATAACATGAGAAAACCCTATTTGTCTAATGAGAAGTAGTTTATTATTAACCTAGGTAAGTAATGATGATTCATTATTTACCTAGGTTAATAATGAAGATTTTTTATCTTTTTAAAGAAATTGACTGAAACTTTATTGATTTAGCGAAGTGAACATGAAGAGTAAACTCTAGAAAATTAAAAGATAATGAAAATGGTCAAAAACTATGAAAATCACTTAAAATAGTAGTTGATTGTACAGTTATTACAACGCACGTGCACTGCTGTATTTCCACTATTTATAGAATAACCATTATTTATTATCGGTAAATTTACTTCAGTATTATGAATATTTTCGATAATTTGTGAACGTTCATTAACACTTGGTCATCAGTCTGTAAGTTTTCTGCCAGACCATCTTGACGTGCGAAAGAAGTGGAGGGTATACTTAAATTTTCATTGGATAAGATGGGTTTTTGTACTAGTTTGGCTATACTTTTCTTGTCCGCTATCAATTTCTCAATATAACCTTCAGCTATTGTCGCCGACTTCCATCCACCTTGCCTTTTTAGACTTAGTAGGTCTCCTTCATTTTCTGCTAGAAGTGTTGCCGAGTTGCGCCGTAGAGAATGACCAGTGTAACACTCAGGATGTTGATGTGTTGTATGGATACTAAATAAGTATCCTTAAAAGTTACCTTGTGAGAACTTACAGGACACTGATAATTTATTTGAGCTTTAGGGCGCTCTGAAACAGGGAACTTGCACATTTGCATAAATATGCTCACTTACATTAAAAAATACGATATGCAAAATTAGTAACTAATTAATTATTAATTATTGAAGTTCCACGCGCTGGCAAATAATTTCAAAATCAGCATGACATCACGTGTCACGCAATAGGGATTATTTTCATTGACGATTAAACGAACAACATTAATTTGGTATAATTTAAAAAAATAGTCCATTCTCGAAGTGGAGTTGAAATATAGGGGAAAGGGGACAGAAAGTCAAAAAGTCTTTCTCCACTAATTTAAAATTAGGGGAGAAAGACTTTTTGACTTTCTTTCCCCTTTCCCCTATTAATTTTGTAGTTTGAAAAGCCTTATTAACGTAGTTATTTTGGCTAGGGATCTGCAATGAATACCAGGGTAAGTTTTTATAAATCTTTTATGGTACCACTTTGTTAGAGTACCATCATAGCCTTGGTAGTATGGTACCACTTTGTTAGAGTACCATCATAGCCTTGGTAGTGAATGCGCTTGGAAATATGAGGGGGGGGGGGGGGGTGGGTACGTGAACATGCAGTAAAACTAGGAACGACGTTACAGCATTTTTAAGATTTACCAGTTCTATATTGTTGTTCTTTTTTATTATATGTAGGGGAGTTCTGCCTAAAATGACATACTAGGGTAAAATGACATACCCCACTTATTTTAAATTTGGCGCTCTTGAGAGGCCTCTGCTGGGTTCCATTCGGGTTTAAGTTGGCACTACTGCGTTTCTACCTAATGGCGTCGTTGCAACTAGAGCGGTTTTGTTGTAGTGTGTTTATTAAAGAAATGTGAGTATTCAATGTAATATTTTTGGTTAGATTGAACCGAAATTATATAAAAATGCCAAGGGCAAATTAATCCACAATTAGTGGTGATATTAGTATGGTTACTATTCTTCATTTTGTTAATAGATAAACGCTATTATTGTGCTTGTATAAGAATTAAGGGCATGTGTAAGAAAATTTTCAATTCGGGGCAAAACGACATACTATCTGCTCGGGCAAAAGGACATAGTATGTCATTTTACCCTTACAAAGAAGTGAACGCAGTTTCTCATAATTTTTTTTTGTACAGATGGTTGGACATTATGCAAGAAAAAGTAATCGTCAGAGCTGGAGTGAGAATGCAATGCAGCGCGCTATTGATGCTGTTAATAGCGGAGAAGCAGGTTGGCTAAAAGCATCCAAACTGTTTGGTGTTCCGCAAGCCACGCTTCGGAGAAGAGTACAAAATAAAAACTTAATTGCTAGTGGTACCAAGAAATGGTTAGGTCGCTTTTAAACAACTTTTAACGCTGATTTGGAAAGGAAGATTGTGGACCATATTAAACTTCTCGAGTCTCGACTATTTGGATTGACTTCGACCGACTTGCGTAAATTAGCATATGACATGGCCGACAAAAATGGTATAGAGCACCGCTTTAACAAAACTCTGAAGATGGCTGGCTGGGACTGGTTGGCTGGTTTTCGCAAAAGGAACCCGGATATTGCCTTGAGAAAACCAGAGCCCACTTCCAAAGCGCGCGCCATGGCATTTAATAAGCCTCAAGTATCGAAATTTTTCGAAACCTACCAAGAAATTTTGGAAAAACATAACATTTCACCGACAAAAATTTTCAATGTGGACGAAAGCGCTCTCTCCACTGTACAAAAACCACCGAAAGTTTTTGCTCAAACTGGAAAAAAACAGGTTGGAGCCCTAACTAGTGCCGAGCGCGGAATTCATGTCACTATGGTATGTTGCATGAGTACTACGGGCCACTTCATACCTCCAGCCTTGATTTTTCCCAGGAAAAGATGGAAGGAGGAATTAATAGATGGGGCACCGTTAGGCACCCTAGGTTTATTCCAAGAGAATGGATGGATGAACTGTGAATTGTTTCTTAGATGGCTGCAGCACTTTAAAAAGTTTGCCAATCCTACGATATCTGATAAAGTTCTCTTGATTGTTGACGGGCATATAAGTCATAAAAGTTATGAGGTTCTAACGTTTGCCAAAAACAACGGAATTATTATATTGAGTTTGCCAGCACACTGCACTCATAGGATGCAGCCACTGGATGTTACATTTTATGGACCTATGAAGACCTATTACAACCAGGAAATTTCTTTATGGCTTAAGGCACATCCCGATAGAGTTTTGTCACAATATCAGATAGCCAGATTGTTTGCAAGGCTTATTCCAAAGCTGCGCAAACAGCAATCGCCGAAAGTGGGTTCCTAAAAACTGGAATCTGGCCAGTTAAGCCACACATTTTCCCAGACTATTTATTTTTACCAGCTGAGACTACAAATATAAGACAAGAAGAGGTCAACGATGCCAATAACGGGCAATCTGACAATGCACCTTCCAATAATAATAACGATGGTGATGCTGAAAACAAAGTTGAGTATTCTGGATGTCCTGAAAAGCAAACACCGATGCAAACATTTAGCAAATCACCACAGGAAAAACCGAATATTATGCGTGTAAAAAATTTATCTTTTTCTATAGAAGAGATTTCTCCGATTCCGCAAGCAATTTCGGCTACTAAGAGAAAACGCAAAGCTACCGTATCCCAAGAGCTAACAGGTACTTCAAACATGGAAGATTTAAAAGCACAGAATTTAGCAAAAAAATGAGAAAGCCAGAGACAAGGAATTACGGCGCAGAGCAAGAGAAACTAAGAAGAGGTTAGACCTGCACGTGCATGACTACGTTCCCCCGAAAGAAAACAACGAAATGGAAAAAAAAAATGAATTACGCCGCACAACAAGACAAACTAAGAAAACATTTATACAGTCAGATGAAGGCGATTCTAATACTGACGAAGATCCATTTAAAGATGACGGCGAAGAGGATACTGCCTGCCTTTATTGCAATTCGCTGTACTCTCAATCAAGGTCTAGAGAGCAGTGGATCAAATGCATGAAGTGCCAAAATTGGGCTCACAGTGACTGTGCGGGTGTCTCTGGAAACGTTAAAATTTATATTTGTGAGGTTTGCCGCTGAATATTTATGTTTATTTTCTTATTTTCTTTAGTTTCATTTGTTAATATAAATGTTCCAAGACTTTTTTTTAGATATTAAATGTCGTTTGTGTGTTTTTGTTGCATTGTTAAAGATTTTTTAAACCTATGTCATTTTACCTTCATATAGGCCTAAAATGACACACTAAGTACATTTTTTTAAAATATGATTTTTTTCTAAAATATTTTATTTTTTACTATTTTATTATGCCAGGTATGTGTGTTGATCTAACATCTAACTACTGGTTCGAAAAAAATAGCTATGAAATAATTTTGACACATTCTGTGATCGAAAATGCTTAGGGTATGTCATTTTAGGCAGAACTCCCCTACTCATCTGTCTATCTCTGTCTTTGAAGGATGTTGAACGTAGGTAGTAGTTTGTTAAGCTGTACAACAACGCTATTAAAAAACTAATGTCGTTTTTCTGCGGATTATGCAAATGATTTCTGAACCAAGAATACCAAAAAATTAGATTAAAATAACTAACGCAAAGATTTACAAACAGTATTACAATAAAAATGTTATTTCTTAATTACAAAGCTTTAAATTAAAAATGGCAAGAATCTCTCTCTTCTAGGAATTCCAACAAAATATGCACTATGTAAAATGCTCCGAGGACGTTCAAATGCAAAACCTTAGAAAGAGCGGAAATAGTCTGAAAAAGCTATTACGGGGTTCCGGTCTAAATTTTGTTGTGTACAATTCAATTTTAATCTAAATAAAACAAATCCGGAAGAGTACGTAAGACTTATTTACTAGGAGAAATAAGGCAATTTTAAACAAAATAATACACTGGTCGATAATACTATCTGTGTGTTCTGAAAATTGCATTTATTCGGGTTCTTTTCTGGATCATTAACCCACCTGAATTTTTCTGTTCCGGAAAAAATATGAAGTAGCTAAAAGTTAGTACAAAAGAATTTTTTTCTGTTTATACACTATGTTTAGTGTTTGATTTTAAACGGCATTTTCATCTAACGAAAAAGTATACAACAGGAACCCCTCGTTTGTAAGATACAGGGTGTTTACTTTTAATTTTTTCTCGGTTTTTCCTATTTACTTTATGCTAGATTATTTATTCAAATTCTGTACTTTTGTTACATACAGGGTGACCGTTTAGTGTGGCAAAGTAAAATAACTCCGCTTGTATTTATTATACACAAAAAATGTTAATATAAAAGTTGAAGGACAGTAAGTGAGTTATAACGTAAAATTATTTTTGATTTTATAGGGTGACTAAACAGAGAGGAACAAGATTTTTTTTTAAATAGAACACCTTGTATATTTTTGCACTTTTAAATTTCCCTCGATAGTCCGCGTATCGTGGCAAACATAGTTTTTAATTATTTTTCAATGTTGCCAAGTTATTTAAAAATATTCTTTTTTGGAATAAAAAACTTGGCACCTTAAAATTTGAAATTTAATTAAATTTACTCAAGACATTCGAAACATTCTCGAGGGTATCAAAAATAAAGACTAATTCAAGACTTAAGATCCTCAGAATATTCCATATTTTGTATAGGGTGTGCTCTACAAGCGGGTCAACTTTTCACATTTTAAAATTAATTTACTCTTTTTTTCAAATGGAACTATTCTAATATTTTATCTTCTAGAGATTTTTGCCCTCTACAACTTTTGTTAAAAGGTTTATTAGTTATTGCTCATTTTGGCGTAATATTTTTTTTTAATGAAAAGTCTGAGAAAAATGTTTTTTTTTTTTTTATTTTATTTTATAGTTAGCCATGACAGACAAAAGCAAATAATAGCAAAAGTAATAGTAAAATTGTATTGCCATTTTATTTCTTACTTTTATTCTTTTCTAGATTCTTAAAAATGGGACCTGACACGAATGGTAAAGACACCTTCAAGTTCAAGACAAAAAAGAAATCGTAAGCTAATGTTGTAATATTGTAAAAACTAGACGAATTTGAAAAACAGTATGTAATAAATTTAAAAACAATTATTTATGTGAATTAGAACGAAAACTAATTTTTCTTTTTTAATTGCAAGTTTTGGAATGAAATCTACCGATTTCCTTTTAAAATCTTTATTGCAATCTTAAGTCGATCTAATGACCGTATTTTGTCATCAAATTATCGACATTATCCTATAAAAGTGCCTATAAAATGAGCCGTAAAACTCGAAAATACCGTACTAATAAACAATAATATAGTAGGTAGCTATATTCCTCAGACACACATATTTGGCATTTTACAGTCCGTCAGGACTTTCTTAGTTTTTTATGATCGTAATATATTTTATGATGACTTCATCAAGCTGGTTATATGATGGAACTTTTTATACTTTTCTGCGCCAATTTATTATTTGATTCGACAAAAATCACATGACGCAATGTCCCTGGTAACCAGATCGTTTATTACGGCCGAATCCTGCTGACGTGATGGCTTACCCGTAAATAAACAAATTTTATAGCTTTCCCCAGTTATATAACTTATAATATATTTATTTGACATCATCGCCATAAGCAATTTTTACGAGTGACAATAACAATCAACATTAACTATTGACAATAATATCTCTAATAAATTTCAGATTGATGCTGGGGTTGGCGAAGCGTATTTGTTTAGTTTTCTACACCTGACGCGTGGTTATATCCAGACCTTGGGACATGTAAGAGTAACACTTTTACATTCACCGGTTGTTTATGTTTAAAATATAACATTTCTCGGGAGGTTTATATTCGTCAAATAGAGGGGTAACTCAAATCGTCCTTGTGCACATTAAAAGTTACCCAACCAATTCAATAAAAGATGCTGGTTGTTTTGGTAAGATTTGCAAATGCTAAATGCAAATGGCATGCCTACTAGAAAACGCTGGCTTATCTATTTAAAAACATACTAGGATCTGTCTGTTTGTTATAGGTAATGTAGGCTATTTCACTATTTCGGAAAACTCAATTCAATTCCCAACATAAAACATCTTATAAATTTAAACAGAAACATACAATATTATTGAAAATAACTAAATAATATAAATTGATCTGATTTCTATTAGTTTCTCAAATTATAATATTATGTGATTTTAAAAATAAATAAAATATTTTTAAACTAGGCGATAGACATATTGAAATACTATCAGTATAACTCTTACAGTAACGAGTGGTTGACACTATAGATATTTGTAATAAGTTTTTAAGCTGAATTTTAAATGCATTTTTATTATTAATTTAATTTAAATAGTTTGGTAAGATATAAAACCGCGAATCGCTTACCACCAACACTAGAAAATGGAGGAAGAAGCTACAAGACTGATGTAGAGAAGACAAATTTATTTGCTGACCATTTCAAAGGGGCCTTTATACTAGAGGAAATTATCAATTTTGATGAACATCATGACCGGGTAGTTCAAAATTGGACTCGGACATATTTTACCCAAAATATAATACAGATGATATCTTGAGATAACTGGCAAAGGAAAAATCACCGCCCTCGGCATCGACGCCGTCCCCAAAAACATCCTAAAACAGCTTCATCCTGATATCCACAGATGCATCATTTAAAATTTATAACTTCTGTCTTAAGCAAGGATACTTTCCACAGGAATGAAGAAAGGTATACTTGTGGCTATCCCAAAGTCAAATACCAACCTATCAATCCCACTTAATTATCGACCCATCACGCTTCTTCCAGTATTACGTAAGAACTTTGAAATCATCATCGGGAACAGACAGGAAACGTCAATTGGAAATATAATACCTGGTTACCAGTTCGGCTTTAAAAACAGAAACTCTAATATTCATCCACTGGTAATACTGAAGAACAATGTGTAGATGAGCAGGATTAATAAACAGAAGTCCATGGCTCTCTTTATGGATATAAACAAAGCGCTTGATAGTGCTTGGCATGCGGGACTCCTCTATAAATTATATCTTAGCAACTGTTCAAAACAACTTGTCCACCTTTCAAAAAATTGACTGAATGTCCGTGTGAATAATTCCAGATCCAAAGAGTTCATTTCGCAACAGGGCTTACCACTTCTCTCTCCGTTTCTCTAGAGTATTTACTTCCCAGACATCTACAACTATCTTTACAATGACCAGTGGTGTGTTTTTCACCCACAGCATATATTTTAAAATATGCAGATGATACGGCCCTTCTTTCCCATGGCAGAACAATACATGAAGCGGGACATTTATTACAGGAACTATTAGACAAAACGATTACCTGGTTTAATAAATGGAAGTTAAAGCCTAATCCTGCTAAATCACAATATATTATTTTTAACCATAATAATAACCATGATAGCCACACGATCCCTAAGTTTAATTAACAAATCCAGCTAGTTGCTAATGCGAAATACTTAGGAATGGTCATAGACAAGAAAATAAATTTCAATGTTAATACTGCAACTGCAAAAAAATCAATCATAAGCCGAGGAGTATTTTTCAAGTCTTACCCATAAAACTCTAGAACTACTGCATGTAATCATATATATAAACTTATCTGCAGGCCAATAACAGAATATGGCCATCAACTTCTGCTTACATGTAAGTGACCTGCACTAAGAAACCTAAAAGTCGGAGAAACGACAGCGCTGGGGGAAATGACCAAGATACGTCACCCCAACAATCCCATCCACAACCCCCCCATATCACTATACTATTACTATACGAGCTCTGTAACGTGCAGCCCATCGAAGAAAGAGTGACTGAACTATCGAGAGTGTTTGCAAAAAAACAACATAACCTGAATATCATCCAACCCTACTGTCTTCAGGGTGTCTCCATCGATAACCCACGAAATGTCGTACATCTATTGCAGAAAAGCAACATCATTTAATCTTATTAGCCCGGGTAAAAAGCTTCACGGCGATTATTAAAGCATTGGAAGTAACTGGGTTTGGCTACAAAGGACGAAAGGAGACAGCAATACATCGTGTTAAATGGGATGACTTACACTCAGCATTTAAATGTAGAGTGAGGACTGGAATAATCACAAATCTGAAAAACACCGATGCTAAATCTTTACTAGAAGACTGTGCAGTGCAGCCTCACTTAGAAGAAGAATTTAAAATGGTTTAAAAGTTGATAATTCCTTTAAGCTCAACGCTGTGCTATGTGGAGAGTTTCAAATTACTAAAGACAGTCTAACTCTAAGTGAATATAAATATCTTAATTCAAAAAATGCCGTTAGTGACCAAAATACTAACTTTCATGAATGGTTTCTAGAAAATGTGCAAGATCAGTTGTTAACTAAATTGGAGGAGCTTAAGGAAGAAGAAAGCGGTTGGGCTGTAAAGAAACTAGTAAATCTGGCACTATCTATAAATAAGTATAATCCTCTTCGTGTCGGTAGTTATATTAAGCTACTTCCTTTCATTCAAAACAACCAAGCTTGTATCAATATACAAAATAATGATAATATGTGTTTTACTTGGGCTGTGACATCATATCCTAATAAGTACAATTATAGCTTGCCGTCATCATACCCAGATCCTAAGACAGTACTGAACTTGAAGGGAATATAATATCCTATGACTTTGCGACGAGTATCTAGATTTGAATACCAGAGTTATTTATCAATAAATCGACAAGAAAAATATACGATTTAACTGTTATGTACAAATTAAGATTTTATGTTTTATTGATTTTTTTTTACATTTTTACATTTCAAGTCTTTTTAATGCTTTTACATTTTTTGCAATATTAGTATACAATTATATGTAATATTCTAAGGCTAAATGACCCCGGTCGATGGTCACTTAAATTGAAGGACTATGATTTAATAAAGAACATTAAGTAAGTAAGTAGTTTGGTAAGGTTTTCAATAAAAAAAAACTAGAATGATAGGAGAAAGAACCTTTAAAAGTGGAGGACGAATATAGTTGCATCTTAAGTAAAACCGGCACCCTTCTCCGTCTAACGAATACATCATTGGCAAAAGTTAGTTTTTTTTGTAAAGATAGATTGGCGTATGGGAATTGATAATTCAATGTAAAGAAAAACAGAGGAAATGAACGTCACACCTTTTTCCATTATGAACCAACCAAATTGCAAATGTGATGGGGATATATGATCTCTTCGTCCGATACACGCAGCAGACCTCCTCATACACGCGATCTGCATGACTTCTTGTCTGTGTCGCTCTTGGGCCTGCAGACAGCGACCATAAATTACATCACAATAGTCACAAAGAGATAAAATGGTCGACTCTGTTAACCTCAATTTAGTGTTAACATCCAATATGTATTTAAATTTGAAGACTGATTTTAATCTGCCATGAGCTTGTCATAATAGTATGCACATTTTCGTCAGGAGTAATCGCAAGATTTTTGAAAATTTTTAAAAAATTAAATGGAACTCCGTCCAACAAGACGAAATCGTTTACCAGAACTTTGGTAAGCATAGCAGAGGTTTTTGCAGGATACAGCAGAAGACACTTGTTCTTAGGCTATACATTTATTATCTCTAAGTTCTGATTAATTTGGGCAAATGAGAGACATTATTTATTAGGTAATAATGACAATTTGATATTCATCACCATATACAGGGTCGTTGGTATGTATGGAAACGGTCGATTATTTCTTAAAGTAAAAGAGTCAGCAAAAAATATTTTAGAGAAAAGTTTTAGGGTTTTTAAGGTGTATTAGAATTAAAAAAAGATAAGTATACAGGTTGAGTCATAAAGCCGTAGAGAAACAAAGTTACTTTTTTTTAAATGGAACACCCTATATCTTCGAATATTTTTGAATTTTACATAAAATAACAATTATTTGTCAATACGTGCATTATAAGTCTAAACTTAATAGTTTCCGAGATATCGACTTTTGAAATATGACATTTTTGAACTTTGACAGCTTCTAGCTTTCTAACGGTACCTTTTACAATAAAACGGCTTACATGCCCCTACCTTACTTTTTTATTATCTTTCCAAGTACATCAACTTCCGGTTAAACCGGATGTAACTCAAAATCCGGAAATACAGTACTTCCGGTTTCACCGGAAGTTGATGTTTGTGGAAAGATCATAAAAAAGTAAGATAGGGGCATGTAAGCCGTTTTAGTCTAAAGCATACCGTTAGAAAGCTAGAAGCTGTCAAAGTTGAAAAATGTAATTTTTCAAAAGTCGATATCTCGGAAACTATTAGGTTTAGACTTATAATGCACTTATTAAAAAATAATTGCTATTTTATGCTGAATCCAAAAATATCCGAAGATATAGGGTGTTCCATTTAAAAAAAGGTAACTTTGCTTCTCTACGGTTTTCTGACTCATCCTGTATACTTATTTTTTTAAAGTTCTAATACACCTTAAAAATCCCTAAAACTTTTATCTAAAATATTTTTTGCTAACTGTTATACTTTAAGAAATAATCGACCGTTTCCATACATACCAACGACCCTGTATATGGTAACATTATTTTAGAATACGATGAAGCATTATATATATTATAACATTTGGTAAGTTTTAATTTAATATTTTTTTGTGACAACTTGAACCTACATCTGACGACGCGCGACGATTGGTTAGGATTGAGTAAGATCGGTGTTGCTGGGTGGCCATTGAATGGTGAAGTGCAATGACCACTCAATAGCTTCGATCTTGTCCCATTGGGTGCTTTCCTATGAGGTTATTTAAAAAAACCTGGTATGAAGTACAAACAAGGCAAAGAGTATTCAAGAAATCGAAAAATTGGACAACGACCATACATACCCCATTTCAATCTTTACTATACAGAGTGTTCCTTAATGACATGCTAATATTTAAGGAGGTGATTTCTCGATACATTTTAAGAAAAAAACTTGATATGAACGTATGCCCTAAACGTCTTAACTTTTGAGATACAGGGTGTTAAAGTTTTAAAAAAATAATCTATAATAACTGTGATACTATTATAATATCTTTATGAAATTTGGTACACATCTTCTATGCATTAAGGAGCATTTTCTGATGTACAAACAATTTTATTATTTTTACCAGTGGCGTCTGTACGGGTTTTGCATTTAATAGTTTTGGAGAAAATAATTGTACGCCACTGCTTTCTTCTTAAATAAAAATTATTTTTAAAATATTTATTAATTTCTGAGCAAATTTGATCTCTTGATTATCTTTCATTCGATGCATGATTTTCGCTTAAAAAATATAAAAATCGTTTTACTTAAGGGTCAAAACGCTGAAAATCTGAAGCGGTGACTGTTGTGCTAAAATCTTTTTTTTTTCCCCCTTTTTAAGCTATTGAGTTTGTTTAATATTAATTCTTAATTAATTCAGTAATAAGAAAACCATGCGTCGGACGAAAGAAAATCAAGAGATCAAATTTGCTCAGAAATGAATGAAGATTTTAAAAATAATTTTTATTTAAGAAGTAAGCAGTGGCGTACCATTATTTTCTCCAAAACTATTAAATGCAAAACCCGTACAGACGCCACTGGTAAAAATAATAAAATTGTTTGTGCATCAGAAAATGCTCCTTAATGCATAGAAGATGCGTACCAAATTTCATAAAGATATTATAATAGTATCACCGTTATTACTAAAAAATCGATTATTTTTTTGAATACTTTAACACCCTGTATCTCAAAATTAAGGACGTTTAGGACATACGTTCATATCACGTTTTTTTCTTAAAATGTATCGAGAAATCACCTCCTTAAATATTAGCATATCATCAAGGAACACCCTGTATACAAATTGGAAGATGATTAAACGTAATTTTATCGATTTAATATTATAATGTATTGCATCGGTGAAATGGCAGTGGTATTTTAGATCGCTTCATAATATCTAAAGTAATATCAAAATATCTTAATAATCCTCTAACTTATGAACGCTTTTTCCAAAAATATCGGATTACACAGTCCAAATATTGTATTATTTACGTTGCATAATCTGCAAGATCTCTGGATTTTTTCTAAATGATCTAAATTCGTATCAAAATTAGTGGAGAATTTTTTGTCGTTTTTCGCAGATAAACAATTTAATGAATTCTATTTTATAAGCATAGGGCGAGTTTGTTTATGACCCCATAACAATCCCAATAAAATATTAATAGAGTTTATGTTCCTATTTTTGTAGAATTGGAGAAGTCTTCCAGCATCTGGATAAAGATTTACGGACAGGATTATATGACTCTCGAAATCATGCTCTAGTTAGTAATATTTTATAATACAATAAATTAAAGGTCAATACTGATTTTAGATGTATTTAATTTTATTTAACGGTCGTGATATGAACATATTTATATATGAAAATAGCATTCTTTGGGTTTAGTAGATAAACTATACTCCGGTACCAAAATAATTGGCAGTGACTCATTTTTACCGGGATATTCAAGACGTAAGGGGAACGCCAATTCCAGAGGCGTGTCATTTTATACAATAATAATACAAAAAATACATGAATTTTTTGTTTATTATTATAATATATTTACATTTACCATAATAAATATAATATTATAAATGAAACTGAAAAATAAATTAAGCTTTTACATTTGGTGATCTAATGAAGTAATTAAAGAAACTAAATTACGCAGGTATAAAATCCAAAAGAAATAATAAAGCAACGGTATATGTTCCTTTCATAATGTTTTTATTATACTACATAATAATAGAAACATATAATAGTGGATTAAGGGCAACACCTAAACCTAAATTATAAATGTTTATAAATTTCCTAACTATTGTTACCTAATGAACACTAATTGATAATAATTGGACAAATTATATTCCACGCCGACATTAAAAAGTTTTATTTTATGGAAGTAGTCCATCTCACACAGTGGAGTGATATTTTATTCCATAAATAAAAAGTTTTATAATGACAATACGTTACAATTTTAAATTCATTATTACCATTACAGCGATTATTCACTATCTGACGATGAAAACATTTTATTATTGTCGCTACTGTTGTCATCTGCAGGATTTATAATAATAGGTTTTACCATGACTTTAACGCGTGCATCTAAGTCCCACATTTTTTTTCTCCGCCCTCGACATGTAATATGCACTTATACCAATCCGCTGCTTGTATATTCGCTATTGCTGTTTTTAACAGTTCTTTAACATCTACTAATTTAAAAGTTTTATTTTCACGCGCTACTTCGCCTTTTATCTGTGCTTATACAAGCTCGATTGGGTTTAGTTCACAATGGTAAGGCGGTAAACGTAATATTGTAACACCTCGTTCACGAGTCATTTAATCAACTACATATTTCGTATATTTTTTTTGTGAAGTCTTGCAAGATCGAGCAACTGCACTTTTAGCATTTTTTCGCCAAATGCAATATTTTTTTCTTCGAGCCAGTCAACAATCTTTCCTTTTCGCCACGCAGAAGTTGGCAAAGCTTCCACCCGACGGCTGTGGTATGGTGAATTATCCATCACGATTACCGACCCACGTTCAATACGCGGTAAGATGGATTTAAACCAATCTTCAAACACTCCCGCGTTCATACCCTCATGATAATCACCGGTTTTACGAGATTCAAACACGTTTAACCCACCTTCAAGAAAACCAATTCGTGAAATTTTTTGCATATTTTCATCCCTTTCAATTTCGGCAGAAAAGTTCATTTTGAAAAAAAATTGCATGCACTTTCCGACGAATGGCTAACTTTGTTTGCTGATCAATAAAAATCTTTTTCCGTCCTCTTGTTTCCTTCTGATCGGACACTTTAGTATTCCTATTGTCCTTGATAGTTCTATAAACAGTACGGCAAGATGTCTCAGTCAATTTGGCACAAAGTTCTGCTGCATCAGTGAATAATATTCCACTGTGTGTACTTAGAATTCCCTCATACACATTTTTTACCATTGTACGCTCCCCAGGTTTTAAATGACGTCGTTTTGTAACTTGTTGGTTACTATCACTTAAAGAACTCGCCTGCATTATAATATTTGCTGTTTTGAATAACCACTGAAATAATAAAACTGAATTGCTAATATCCTCTTAATTGAAACTTGTCTATGACACTGAAAGTTGGTTAGAGGCGATAAGAAAGCGTGCAAGCGCCTTTGGACATGGGTTTTTCCTACCTGTGTTGCCAAATTAAGTAAAACAGGTACCGTAGGGTGAAAAGGCCCTTAATAACATGCCGATTTCGGTAAATTTTATGAAAATTTCAGTGAAATCTATTAAAACTTTGCAACATGTAATGACTTATTTATGCACAATTTTCCAAAGCGGTTTGGATTGCTTTTATTCAACTTAAAAGTAGGCGAATCAATGTTAATTATTTTCGCCGCACACCGTTAATGGTTATATGAACAGTTTTGTCAATTATTTGGAGACTGTAGTATAAGTAGTTAATAATAATAAAATAAAACAATAAGGTTGCTTATTAAATAAAATTAAGCATTTGGGACAGAGCGCTATAATTATATATATAATATCAAAGAACGTCTAAAACCTAAATTAGGGCAACAACACATAAGATAACCGTAGGTGGTAACTGACTAATATTATAATTTAAAATAAAATAGTATTAAAATAATAATTCCACAAACTTTTCACTAAATCATTATTCCAGGATTGTTTCTGTTCGTTAATTTTTAAGCTTTTTTATTACTTGGATATCTTTATGAAACGTTGCGTTGCAAATTGATTATAAATATGGATTCCTTCGTGTAAAATAAATCGTTTACCAAAATTCGATCTGATCTGGGCAATTGAGAAATCATTACATGGTCTGTTATAATGTTGATGAACGCTAATTGATTTTATTAATCTATATTTTATTTTTTTATTTTGAAATTTATTGTCTGTATTAATATACTAATTTTCAAATTATACAAATGCTTGAGGTCTAGATATCTTTTTGGTCGATATAAATTTAATGTTGATTTTAAAAAAGGTAAGTTGCGTATACATTTAATTGCTGTATTTTGTAATTTTTCTAATGGGTTTAAATTATTTCTACACGCAGATTGCTATTAGATATTGGATTTTTAAATAAATAAGACAAAAATATAAAATATATCTTTTAAATATTTTAAGGGAACAAAATGTTTTATTTTATATAAAAATTCTATTAATGGAGATCTATTTGTTTTTAGGTTTTAAATGTGTTACTTCTAACTTAGATTTTGATCTAAATATAATCCTAAAATGTATTTGTTCTTGTATACTTGATATTTTGGTCGATAAAGAATAATTTTGAATGAGTTCCTTACTTGAATTATTCTTACGCATCAGCATGTAAGAGGATTTGTTAAAATTTAGGGTGAATTTATATTGAAAGCATTTAAAAATGATAATTGTATCTAAAAAATATATTACAGTCGTATAAAGGGTTTTTTCAATAAGGACGGGTCGATGTTAAAATGGAATGAAACAAACTGTGTGTAAGGTATTAACCAAATTCTATTTTTACTTGAAAGGTCTATGTATGCCATTATTTATGGAATATGACATCGTTCAAATGTCCGCCGCGGCTTCTCACGGTGGCACGGATTCGAGTGGTCCAATTTTCAATGACTCTGTCGCATAGATCCGTCTAAATTTAAGAGATGAGCCTGGATTATATTCACTTTAAAGGCATCGGTCGATTGCGGCTTATTGGCATAGACCTGAGACTTCAGAAACCCCACAAGAAATAGTCCAGCGGGGTCAAATCGCATTGTCGTGGTGGCCAATTCGCGTCACCTCTGCGAGAGATAACCATACCCTCAAATCGTTCACGCAGAATGTTCATCGTGGCGTCCGCTGTTCGGCATGTAGCGCCATTCTGCTGGAACCACATGTCATTCACGTTTATATTGTTCAGTGTTGGGGCGTTTTAAAGACTTTAAACACGGAGACCAGATGCAAAAGGCCCTGTATGCAGTTAGAGAATAATGAGTTGGCGAGGAAGATGACAGAAGAAAAAATATTGTATTGTTAAAAATATCATTATGTAAAAAGTCTGTTTTTTGAAGTAAAGTCAAAAGATCACAAAAACTAAATAAGTCTTTTTAATTCAACTACAGAACAATAAATACCGTGTTATCACGTACATAAAATGGTCCTTCTGATGCCGGATGTGTTCTTTAAGTGCTTTGCAAGAAAATAAGGCGAAATAAGTCGAAATAAGTTGATCGTACGTCATAGTTGATGGTTGTCAAGTACCTGTGCAGCCAAGGAGTCAACAATTCAGGTGTGCTTTATCCATTTTATCCTATCCTATCCCTTTTAATGTGGTTTTTGTCTGAACAAGCGGGTTTTGTATGCTCTAGGTTATTTGTATAAAGTCTTTCGGCGCTGAAAGTCGAATAAAGTCTTGTAAAGTCTTACAATCGGTATCGAAATCGCTTGAATCAAACAAAAAGTAAAAAATGAGTAACTTACAAAGACGCAGGGGAGCTGTTAAGGCTAAGTTAACAAATTTTAAGATTTTTGTAGATAGTTTAAAAGATAAAGAGCTTTCTGATCTGGAAAAAATTGAGCTTTCGAATAGGACTGATGCAATTGAATGCCTTTCTATTCAATTTTCTGAAATACAAGATAAAATTGAAGACTCATGTACAGATGATGAGATTGATTCAGAATATATAAACAGGAATGAATTTGATAATAATTTTTACTTAATTTTGGCGTTAGCGAAACAAATTATTAATTCTAACACCTGTCACGAATTGTCAGATGATAGATCAGAAGGTTCTATAAGTTACGAGTATGCGAATCCTTTAAAAGGCGTTAAGTTGCCAGTTATAACTTTACCGAAGTTTGATGGTCAGCTACAGAATTGGCTGGAATTTCGCGACACTTACGAATCGTTAATCCACAAAAATAAAGCTCTCAGTGATATACAGAGGTTTCATTATCTAAGGGCTTGTTTAGAAAGTTCATCTGCCAGCGAAATAATAAAGTCTCTTGAGTTTTCTTCTAATAATTACAACATTGCGTGGGATGCGTTGTTGGAGAGATTTAATAATAACAAGTTGCTAGTGCATAAGCATGTTAAAAATATTTTTAATATTCAGCAGTTGTCCACCAATTCTTTCGAACATATACGAATTATGTTGGATTGTCTAAATAAAAACTTAAGAGCTTTAGATGTTTTAGGGCAACCTATTATTCACTGGGATACATTGCTTATATATTTGATAAGCACAAAATTTGATAATGTTACTACGAGGGAATGGGAGAACTTTAAATTAAGAATTGATGAACCATCATTTCAGGATTTAAAAACATTTCTTAAGTCTGGGGCTGATTTATTAGAAAATATTTCTCAAAGTCAAGCCAACAAGTCACTTAATAAGCAGTCTGATAAAAACATCGATAAGTCACAGTACAAGACACGTGGGTACGGTTTGTTAAATACTGAGGGTCCTCAAAATGTGCCAAAATGCAATTTCTGTAAAGGCAAGCATTACATAACAAACTGTTCGGATTTTTTAAAGTTACAGATACCCGAAAGAATACAAAAATGTCAAAATTTGAAATTTTGTTTGAACTGTTTAAGACCTGGTCATTATTATACAGATTGTCGAAGAAGTACGTGTCGAAAATGTCATAGTAAACATCACACAATGTTACATCGTGCAACCGCGTTTCCCGATAAAGAAACAGAAATATCCCAAAATATCGAAAATACCTTGGAAAGTACTCGAGAATTCAATAAACACAATGAAGCTAGAGTATCTCTTTCTGCTTGTACAGAGATTCATGACGTTTTACTTGCTACCGTGTTTGTTCAAGTCTTAGATTGTGATCAAAAGCCTCAAACTCTTCGTTGTTTGTTAGATAATGGTTCACAATCTAGTTTTATATCAGAAGAAGCCTGTAACCGACTTAAGTTACCTCTGATCAAGACTAATTTTAAAGTAAGTGGTATCAATAATGTCGGTACTACTGTTAGTTCAAAATGTAGTATAATTCTTCAATCTCAACATAATGCCTTTTCTACAAAATTGTCATGCTTTGTAGTGCCACAAATTACAGGTAATTTACCTGCTGTGAAAGTAAACTTTTCTAATTTGTCAATACCAAAAAATATCAAATTGGCAGATCCTGATTTTTTTAAGCCTAGTAAAATTGATATGTTGATCGGTGCGGATATTTTTTGGGAAACAATTTGTGTTGGCCAGATATCTTTAGGAAAAAATAAACCAGTGTTACAAAAAACACGTTTTGGCTGGGTGATAACGGGGCCACTACCAGTATTACAAAATAATTCGTTAAAATGTAATTTTTTGACAAATCAGGACAATAATGTAGAAAACCAACTAGCAAAGTTTTGGGAATTGGAGGAATTGGATATAAGAAAGCCTATTTCCGAGGAGGAATTCGAATTTGAAGACAGATTTTTAAAAAATACAAAACGCGATAAAGACGGAAGATTTATAGTAGATATGCCTTTAAAAGATGCAGTTAATAAATTAGGGGAGTCTTATGATCAAGCTAAGAAACGTTTGTTTGCACTAGAGAAAAGGTTTACAGTTAATTCTACTTTAAAAACTCTTTATTCAGATTTCATGGGAGAATATCTCGAATTAGGTCATATGAGAAAGTTACAAAATTTTGATAAAGAGCAAATTAGTTACTTCATGCCGCATCATGGAGTTCTAAGAGAAAATAGTTTGACAACAAGACTCAGAGTAGTATTTGACGCTTCGGCACCCACTACTACAGGCTATTCGTTGAACCATTTGCAATTATCTGGAGCTACTTTACAACAGGATTTATTTTCGATACTACTACGCTATCGAGAATATAACTTTGTTATTTCTGCTGATGTGGCAAAAATGTATAGGCAAGTCTTAATCAATTTAGAACATAGGCCATTACAACGTATTTTGTGGCGGTTTAATCCTGATGACCCTATAGACGTTTACGAACTAAATACAATAACTTATGGCCAAGTCGCTGGTTCTTTTTTAGCCATTCGTTGTTTAATGCAGTTAGCTATCGAAAACAAACTTGAGTTTTCAAAATACGCGAATATAATCGAAAATGATTTTTATGTTGACGACATGTTAACGGGAGCTGATACTCTTGAAGACGCGGCTAAAATTTGTCAAGGAGTTTCGGAAATTTTGGAAAAAGGCTGTTTCGAACTTCGCAAATTTTATTCTAATGATCCTGATGTACTAAAGTATGTCAAAAATCGCGAGTCTCCATCTAAAATACTTGTTTTTGGGGAGAATGAAAATGCAAAAACATTGGGATTAACTTGGTGTCCAAGTTCAGATAATTTAATGTATGAAATAAGCACTGATTTTAATAAAAAGGTCTCAAAACGTACGATATTATCCAGTGTTTCTCAAGTCTTTGATCCTTTAGGTCTATTAGCGCCTTGCATTTTGATTGGTAAAATTTTAATTCAAAAATTGTGGCTTGAAAAAGTCACGTGGGACGAGTCTTTGCCTTTACATATTTATTCGATGTGGTCTGAATTTTGCTCTGAACTTCCTATGTTAAATGACTTAAAAATAAATAGACATGTATTGTGCAAGAATCCCACTTGCATAGAGATTCACGGGTTTTCAGACGCTTCGGAATCTGCGTACGGTGCGTGTATATTTATTCGTTCAAACGACTCGAATGGTGAGATTTTTGTAAATCTCTTGTGTGCAAAAAGCAAGGTCGCACCACTTAAAGTAATATCAATTCCTAGATTGGAACTCTGTGCTGCATTATTATTGTCAAGACTTGTTGACAAAGTAAAAAAATCGCTCAGGCTGAATATTGATAAAATTGTATTATGGTCAGATTCTACTGTAGTGTTAGGTTGGATCAAAACGGAACCAAATAAATTAAAGACATTTGTTAGTAACAGAATAGCAGAAATACAAGATTTAACTTCGCTAGACATTTGGAGACATGTACCCACTGCTAGTAACCCTGCCGATATTTTATCACGCGGTGCGAAACCTATCCAAATTAAAAGTTTGGATTTGTGGTGGCATGGACCAAAATGGCTTTTAAAATCCGAATCTGATTGGCCTAACTTAAGAATTCAAAAGTCTGATTTACCAGAGATTCGTAAAACTAAGCAAGTATTTGCTTTAACTGAAAACAAATACGATATTTTTAATAAATTCTCAAGACTCATTAAACTTAAACGTGTAGTTGCTTTCATACTTCGTTTTAAAACAAATTGTTTAAAATCTGAATCCGAACGAGAGTTGGGACCTCTGACCGTTGTAGAGCTGGAAAAAGCAAATATTATTTTGATAAAACTTGCACAAAATGAAACATTTCCCACTGAAATTAAATTACTTCATGATAAAAAGTCATTAAACAAAAATAGTAAAATATTAAGTTTAAATCCGTTTTTAGATTTCGAGGGAATTTTACGGGTAGGCGGACGTCTGTCTAATTCTAAATATAATTTTGAAAAAAAGCACCCAATTATATTAGCCCAAGGTCATGTTTTTATTTACTTAGTAGTGAAAAATGAACATATTAAATTGTTTCACGCCGGTCCACAACAATTGCTTGCTTCCTTAAGGGAAACATTTTGGCCAGTTTGTGGCAAATCAGTTGCAAAAAAGATATTTCGCGAATGCATTAAATGTTTTCGGTTTAATTCAAAGCAAATACACCCTATTATGGGAAATTTACCTAATCAACGTGTTGAACCTACATTGCCTTTTGAGATAGTAGGGGTTGATTATGCAGGACCCTTTTTATTAAAAAATAAGCCTGGTCGCGGTGCTAAGATTTCAAAATGCTATGTTAGTTTATTTATCTGTTTTGTGACAAAGGCGGTTCATTTGGAACTTGTAACAGATCTTGGTAAGGAAGCCTTTATATTAGCACTGCGTCGTTTAATAGCTCGAAGAGGTAAGCCTTCCCGTATCTTTTCGGATAACGGTACTAACTTTGTTTCAGCCAATTCTGAGCTTAAAGACTTAGGTAATTTTTTACAAAGCAATCACAGAGAACTTACCAGTATTGTTGCCAATGAACAAATTGAGTGGTCTTTTATACCGCCTCATTCTCCACATTTTGGGGGTCTGTGGGAAGCTGGAGTTAAGAAAATGAAGTTTCATTTAAAACGTGTAATTGGGGAAACTCTTTTAACTTACGAGCATTTTTATACCCTTCTTGTCCAGGTAGAAGCCATATTAAACTCCCGTCCTCTTTGTCCCTTATCTTCTAACCCTCATGACCTTTTGTCCCTTACACCCTCACACCTATTGATCGGCAAAAGCCTTATGTCAATACCAAATGTCGATGTAACAACTTTACCTGAAAATCGTTTATCTGTCTACCAGCACTTGGAACAAATGAAGCAGCACTTTTGGAAAAGGTGGAGTAAAGAATACATATCAGACTTACAAGAAAGACAAAAATGGCGACAATCGAATGACACACTCCAAGAAGGAGTACTGGTTTTAATTAAAGAAGACAATCAACCACCCCTACGTTGGCGATTAGGCAAAGTGTTAAGTGCATTTCCCGGTCGTGACGGTATAAACAGAGTTGCGTTACTTAAGACTGAAAATGGAACCGTAAAGCGTTCGTTCTCAAAAATATGCCCTTTACCAGTAAATGGATAAGTTCTTCTGCTAGTTTGTAAATACTGTTTTATTTTGATTTTTCGAAAGATAGTACTTTCAAGTTGGGGGGTATGTTGGGGCGTTTTAAAGACTTTAAACACGGAGACCAGATGCAAAAGGCCCTGTATGCAGTTAGAGAATAATGAGTTGGCGAGGAAGATGACAGAAGAAAAAATATTGTATTGTTAAAAATATCATTATGTAAAAAGTCTGTTTTTTGAAGTAAAGTCAAAAGATCACAAAAACTAAATAAGTCTTTTTAATTCAACTACAGAACAATAAATACCGTGTTATCACGTACATTCAGTCTGGGCCAAAAGAAATCGTTAATCATCGTTTTGCAGCGGTCGCAGTTGACTGTGATGGCTTCATCAACGTCATTTTGAAAAAAGTACGGACCAATGACGCCTCCGGCCCAAAATCCGCACCAGACGGTAACTCCATATACGTCAATTTTGCATGTTCACAAAGCCATTCATTCAAAAATGCGCCTCGTCGCTAAAGATGATTTTTCTGCCGAAATTAGGATCTTCTTTCTAACGCTCCGAAGCCCAGTCCAGCCCGGTGAGACCCAAATGGGAGGAAGCGAAGCAGAAAAATGACAGCTGTCACAAAGCTACACTGCAAAAACCGCAGAAAGAATCGCCACACTCTTTGACATTTTTCGGGTTATCCTTTTTTACAATGTGTTATTTGAAGTTGTTCCATCACTCTCACTCTTAAAAGTTCAGACTGTACGTAAGTTAATCTTCGGATTTTTTAATAAATGGTGGGTGAGGTTGACGTTTCCTTTTTGTGATTTTATTATCTTTTTTCCAATTTCCTGCAGAAAATGGGTTTTTTTGTCGCAGGTAAGTCATTTCAATCATTTATTGGTTAAATGTGCTCAAACATCACTATTATATCGGAAGATTCGAAAGAAATCGCTCAAAATTGGTCATTGACCTCCCAAAACCTTGCAACATTTCTAAACAATTTTTCCTGTTTAATTTGCATCCAATTTTTTTTATATTTTAGAGCTTGTTTTAAATAATAAATAGTACATTTTACCATATTACTGTAAGTACCACAGGATAGTGACAATGTAAATAAAATATAATTTAGGTGTCCCTCGGAGAAGTTGTAAAATACTGAATCAGTGCCCCCCGATTGCAATGTATGTTTTTAAACTGTAAATATTACTTCACGACGACTATTCACAATATCAATTTCATCACGATATCCCTGTAATACCTTTGTTTCATGGTTTTATATTTACACCGAATCAGCCAGACCATCAGTTTCCAGTCCTCCGAGTCCAAACTACTATTTTATTAGAAAGTATGTATACATTTGTTTTTACTTAGGTATATAAAAAACATATTTTAAGTGTTCTCATATGTAATATATGTTTTAAAAAAATTGTTTAATTATATAAACATTGTATGTTGCTTTTATCTACTTTCATTTAGTAATATGAATTTTACAGTTCTGTAAATCGTTTTGTAAGGGCATCTATTACAGCACTAGTGCTGTAATAGATGCCATTACAGCACTAGTGCTGTAATAGATGCCCTTACAAAACGATTTTTAATAGCAGGTGCATTTTTATTTTTAAAAATGCCTTTTGCCAAATATTTTTATTCATAGATGAAAGTAGATAAAATTTTGTACAATATTCTTGTTGTAAATTCATATTACTACACTCGATGTTTTATTAAACTCGGCTGACGCCTCGTTTAACAACTTTAACATCTCGTGTTGTAATATGAATCTTTACAACACTTATATCGTAAATAACTATTATGTGGGGCTGTTTATTATTATAATGATGTTACTATTGGTTAAATAAATACTTCTTCTCTATTTCGGGCATTTATTTAAAAATAGTAACATTAAACTAGGAGAAATTATAAAAACTGAGCACATGGATACAATTCATAATAACTACGACTTTTTGTTACAACTAGCCAACTACAATATAAAAATGTAATACCTTTGTGTCAGGTGTCAAGGTGGCACCTAAAGTATACCTGGATTAATTATTATTCCAACACTTTCCCTTAATCCAGTGATACTCACATTCACATTAGGCCCAAACCTAAGACAAACAATTTATGCTTAGTATTGGTTAAACCTTTTGTAAAAATGTCAGCGATCATTTCATTAGTAGGCATATAATCAAGCTTTACTAGCCCTTTTTCAACTAATTCCCTAATGAAATGATATTTAATATTTATATGTTTTGTTCTATTATGAAATACGGGATTTGATACTAACTTCTGTGCACTTTGGTTATCATTATAAATTAAAATTGGATTATTAATATTTAACAATTCTTCCAAAAAACCTTTAATGAAAACAGCTTCTTTTGATGCCTGAGAAATGGCAACATACTCTGCCTCTGTACTAGAAAGACTAACTGAGTGTTGTTTCTTTGCTTCCCATGAAATAGCACCCCCTGCATATTTAAAAAAATATCCAGTATATGACTTACCATCGTTAATATCATTGCCCCAATCAGCATCAGTAAACGCACAGATATCAGTACTATTTTTCATAAAAACTAATTTTTTATCAATAGTACCCTTTAAATATCTCAAAATTCTCGTTGCATGCTGAAAATGAACATTTGTATAGCAATTATTGAACTGACTAAGATAACTGACTGAAAATGCGATATCTGGTCTTGAATTTACAGCCAAAAACATTAAAGACCCAATTAAGCAACGATATGGTATACTTTCATCACATTTTAAGCCCTTTTCTAACTTAAGGTTAGGTTCGAGAGGAGTTAATGAAATTTTTGCTTCTGACATACCAAATTTATTCAATAATTTTAAAATATAATGCTTTTGATTAATTTTTAACTCATCTTCACCTTTTTCTATGTTTAACCCTAAACATTTCTTGGGTTCTCCCAAATCTTTAATTTTAAAGTTATCTGCCAAGGCTACCTTTAGCTTAATTCTTTCCTGGTCATTATTTGAAAAAATAAGAAAATCGTCTACGTATAAGGCAATTATTACTAAACTCTTTTCTATTTTTTTAAAATAAACACAAGATTCATAACTTGATTTTTCATACCCCAAACCAGTCAAGGCTCGGTCCACAGTCTTGTTCCACATTCTGGAAGACTGTTTTAACCCGTAAATTGCTTTATTAAGGAAACAAACTTTATGTTTATCATTATTTTGAATAAAACCTTCTGGTTGGGTCATGAAAATCTCTTCTTCTAAATCACTGTTTAGAAAAGCTGTTGAGACATCAACATGATCAATTTTTAAATCTAAATTTACAGACAATGCAAATAATAACCTTACCGTAGAGTTTCTAACTACTGGCGCAAAAGTTTCAGTGTAATCTTCACCATATTGCTGCGTAAAACCCTTAGCTACCAATCTGGCTTTATAACGCAATTCATCATTAGCACCGCTTTTGACGTTAAACACCCACTTGCACTGCACTATTTTTTTATTTTCTGGTGGTTTGTCCACTAATGTCCAAGCTTTATTTTCCATCATGGACTGGTATTCCTCCTCCATAGCTTGCCTCCATTTATCCTTCTTGGTACTCTCCAAGGCTTCTCTAACTGAATATGGAACACCCAATGTATGTGAAACTTGATATACTACATGATCAGAGAACACTTTTTCCTTTCTTTCTCGTTGAGATCGTCTTGGTATAAATTCATCAGTTTCATCTACAAAATTTTCATCTTGGATAGGCTCATCAATAGGTAGTATGGCCTCTGGAATAGGCTCATCAATGGGTAACATTACTTCTGAAATCGGCTCGTCAATGGGTAACATTGTTTCTGGAATAGACTTCTTCTCGACTGGTAAGATAATTTTATTCTTGTCTATCATAAACTGATGTTCAAAAAATACCACATCACGTGATTTGACGATTCGACCAGGTTTTTCAGGGTCAAATAATCTATATCCTTTTGTCAGTTCACAATATCCAACAAAAACAAAAACCTTACTTTTTGAATCAAATTTCTGCCTCAATTGGTCTGGAATATGTGCATGAGCTATGCAACCAAACACCCTAAGATTCTCTAGGTTTATCTTTTCACCTGTCCATTTTTCTTCCGGTGTAATACCCTTGACTGCCTTATGTGGTGACCGATTCTTTAAATATACTGCAGTATTAGCTGCTTCGGCCCACATTTTCTCATCTACTTTAGATTCTTGCATTAGACATCTGGTCTTTTCTACAATTGTTCTATTTGTTCTCTCAGCCACCCCATTCTGCTCAGGAGTATATCTGACTGTCATTTGATGCTGAATTCCTTTTGATTTTAAGTATTTTTCAAAACCAGCATTCACATATTCTGTTCCGTTGTCACTACGAAGCTTTTTGATCTTTTTATCCGTCTGGTTCTCTACCATCACTTGAAATTCTTTAAAGACCTCACACACTTCTGATTTTGACTTTAAGAAGTATATGAAAATCTTTCGAGTATAATCATCTATGAGTGTGAATATATATCTTGCGCCACTCCATGACGCCTCTGGCATTGGTCCACAAAGATCTGTATGAACCAACTCTAGCATCTCTTTGGCTCGTTTTGCTCCTGTCTTTGGAAAGGGTTGTCTACACTGTTTACCTAATAAACACGTACTACACTGTTCACCTCGTTCTTCCTTGTAATTGACACCTATAGCCATTCCTTTATGTAAAAGTTTCATACTAACTCTGTTTAAATGACCAAGTCTCTTGTGCCATAACTCTTCGGAATTCTCTCTAGAAATGTATGTCTGTTCTCGAGCTAAGTCAAGCTCGTACAGGCCATTCTTATTTGAACCAGTTACTATGACTCTACCTTCTACTTGAAAATCTTCTGAGTCATAAACAGTGCATCCTTCTGAGCTAAATACTACGGCACGCCCCTTCTCTACCATTTTACTTACTGAAAGTAAATTTGCTCTGAGTTCTGGAACATAAAATACTTCTGAAATGGTCTTAACACCACTTTTTGTATTGACAGTTGCATTGCCAACACCTAAACTTGCTATTGACTGATTATTGGCCACAACTATATCTGTTTGGACCTTTTTTTTGTCAATCTGCACCATTTCCTCTTGAAATGTCATGTGTGATGTTGCACCAGAGTCTATAAACCAGCTATTTGTATTTGATATATTGGGTTCTAACACTATTTGAAGAGCTTCTTCTTTCATTGTTTTTTTATATCTACCATTGTAGTAACGCTTTTCCTGATTTGCTTCATAATTATCACCCTTTTTGCACTGTGATTTATAGTGCCCCATTAATCCGCACTTAAAACATTTTACGTTTTTCTTCGTGAATGTCTTTTTCTTCAACAACAAAGCTGATTCTTGCCCATTTTGGTTTTCTTTGCCATATTTATCATCTTGCAATAGCTTTGCCTTGACAAAATCACTGGTAATTTTAGTACCAGATCCTTCTAGTGCCATTATCATGGGATCATAATCAGATGTCAGTCCACTCAAGAGAATAACACCTAAAAATTCATCGTCCATAGGCTGCCCCATATCTGCTAATTTCTGAGCTAGACACATTCCTTCATTAACATAGGCTTCCATTGTGTTAAAATTCTTAAGTCGTAATCTTACAAGTGACTTTATAAGATTTAACCTTCTTGACAAACCTTTGTCTTCGTATGCCTTTTCTAGACTTTCCCATGCCTCTTTTGCATTTTTCGCAGATCGTACATGTGAATATGCACAAGGCTGTACCATTAGACAAATCTTTGCTAATGCCTTTTGGTTCCACCGTTCCTTCTCTGCTTCTGTAGACTTATCATCACCAGCATATCCTTTTATACATTTCCATAAATTTTCATGGATTAGGGTCATCTTCATACCAAACTTCCAATTATTATAGTTTTCCCGGCCATTCAGCTTCTCAAAATTCACCTGAATTCCACTTGCTTCAGCCATTTTGGGTATTCCTATTCACTTGGTTAAAAGCGTCAAACCAGAACGTCGACCACTAACAAATATGTTACTTTTCAACATCAATTTTTACCACGATGCCTGGGCCCATAACCTATTGGTTAAATAAATACTTCTTCTCTATTTCGGGCATTTATTTAAAAATAGTAACATTAAACTAGGAGAAATTATAAAAACTGAGCACATGGATACAATTCATAATAACTACGACTTTTTGTTACAACTAGCCAACTACAATATAAAAATGTAATACCTTTGTGTCAGGTGTCAAGGTGGCACCTAAAGTATACCTGGATTAATTATTATTCCAACAGTTACCCTATTTTATGTAGTATAGATTTAGTCATTCAACTGTATTGTTAAGTATATTTATTTTCATGTTATTAAATTAAAGATGTTTTTAAACCATCCAGTTTTGCGTTTAATTACCATAAAATATTTAAAAAGCTTTAATAAAAATGTAAGAAAACATTTTTTGAAAGAGCCGATCTCGAGCATGCGCATATCGCAGCTACACTGCATAATGGCCGCTGATTTTGACATTTAATTAGACATGCGTGCATGGGTTCAATAATATGGGTATTTGCTTTCTTTAACCTTAGTCTTCATTGGCAGAGTCAGCAAACAACCGGCGTTGTCTATGGTCATTAACTTTGAGCTCCTGGGTCAATTGGATCTTATACGGGTGCAGGCCCAAGTCTCGACGCAAAATTCGCCAAGTTGAAGTCTCCGAAAGGCGAAGTTCTTGTGCACGTCGAGGAATTGACTGCCTCGGGTTCTCCTGCTCACTTTCACGGACAGCAGCGATATTCTCGGCCGATCTGGCGTTTCTTTGACGTACAGGTGTTGGCTGATTGTTTACGGAACCGGTCGTCTCGAATTTGGCCACCAAACGTTGGAGAGTCGACTTTGAAGGGCCGCCGCGTCTGCCGTAAAATGGGCGTAACGCACGCAACGTTAGAACTAACGAATACTCATTTTGATAATAACACTTTATCATTTGGACGTGTTGCTCAATCGTGTAACTTGTCATGGTGATTTGGCATCAGTGACAGAATAATAAACAAAAGGTTAAACAGATGCCGTCAAAACAACATGGCCGCCACAGGCCGCCAACTTCGACCCGTACTAATTGAAAACCCCTTTAGTTTAATATCCCCTTCTAAGTTAAAATTTCCTATTGAATTTATGTAAATTAAATAGAGAATCGTTCCTAATTAGGGATGTCAATCCCGGGATCTCGGAGTCCCGGGATCCCGGAAGGAAAAAATGTGTCAAAAATACCGGGATTAGACCTGTAAATCCTGGGATAAATACCGATTTTTTATGCATATATTAATATGCTTCATCTCGCTATTTCGAAACCAAGCAAAAAAAATAATAGACTTTCTTGTGCATAAGAATGATAAGAGCTTTGAAGGTGTTGTAGCTCGTATGACCGCAGTAGATGTTTCCCGTTTTCATTGGCGTAACTACGTGTTTCTCGTGGGGGGGGCCAGGCCCCAAAGTCATATTATAGTGTCCGCCGGAGGCTAACCGCCGGAGGCGAAAATTTTTTGGGTGCCACGCCCCTTTTTTGGGCCTTTTAACGATAATTTTTTAAACCGATGCCATTATATTTTGTTGGGTAATGTAGGTCAGCAGATCCGTGCTTAAATTTGGCCGATTTTATATAGCCGATATTAGATAGAAAAAGAAACAACTTTTATATAGTTTTTTTATATTTTAAATCAAAAAACAATTAAAACAATAGTTTTTAATATTATAGACTATAGACTAAAGATTGACTAATTGGTATAGTGACAATAAATGTTTATATTATTTATCAAAAGCTCAACCGCACAACGACAACGAGTAAAGGGTTTAAAAGCCAAATTTATTCAAAGAAAATAAAATAAATGAGAAATATGAAAAAAACATGCAAACAATTTTCATTATATTATTTTAATTTTTCGATCTTTTGACGTAAATAAATCCAAAACATGATTTGCGGTAATTTTTTCCTTGACAATTTGATTTTCAATTGTAAGCAAAGCGAGGTGGGAAAATCGCTCTTGAGTCATTGTAGCTCTTAACCACGTTTTTACTCGCCTCATAGCAGAAAAGCTTCTTTCACAATTTGCCGAACTTATGGGTAGACCAATGGCAATTTGTAATAACTTATATAAAGTTGGTGTAAATTCTTCCTTAACATCTTTTTTCAGATTTTCTAAATTAATCTGTAATGCTTTGGCTTTGAAAAAGTTTTTTGTAACTAGCACTTCAGCCTTTAAAACTGCCTTATTGATATCGAAAACATCTTTATAGTTTTCTATAAAGGCACTACCACCATCCAAATCAAGTTTTAAAAAAGCATCTACAGATTCAGCTAATGGTAAATTATCAAATCTCCGCTTGAAATGTGTTATTAAATTATCCATGACTTGATTATATATAAATATTTTCCAGTATTCAGAATTGGAACTAACTGATGGTAATTCATCCAAACGACGACCAAGAGTTGATTCTATAACATACTCTTTTAGTTTTTCTGGTGGTTGTCGCCTTTTTTTTGAAGCTCTTGGTGGCTCTAAAGAGACATCATGTGTTTCTGCAAATTCTTCAATTTCTTTCCAAAGATCATGAAATGAATTTCGTTTTTCCTCTAAACTGGCAATAGTTCCAATAATTAACTTACTAGCTTGACCTAGAGTAGCATTTTTACTCTGAAAATATTTACTTAAAATATTCGTTATAGACAAAACGTTAGTGAAAATAAACAAATTGACAAGAAATTCCGGTTTTTTAATACTAGATAATAAGCCTAAAGCTTCAACACAGTTCTTGTCTTTGGACTCGCTAATTTCTTCATCAAGAACTTCGTTTATTAATTGATAATTTTTGAGTACCGCATTACAATTTTCATAGCGGCAGCTCCATCTAGTTGTACTTAAGCTTCTAATTTCGAAACCAGATGATATGCCTAAAGAGTCGCTTACTTTTACGAGACGAGAATGATTGCCTGGCTTGGAAAAATGAACATATAGAGCTTCAAGAATATTAAAAAATGAAGTTGCTAAAGGCACATTTGAGCAAGAATCTACCACTACTAAGTTCATTCTGTGAGCTAAGCAATGTATATATACAGCTTGAGGATGAAATTCTTTTATTTTTGCCTGAACTCCTTGATGCTTTCCTGACATAACGCTAGCTCCATCGTACGATTGCGCTATTATCGGAATATCAGATAAATTAGAATTTCTTAAAAACTCAAACATAATGTCCGCTAGACTTTGAGCATCACGAGAGTCAGAGCAATTAATAAAGCACAAAAATCGTTCTTCTACCTCTAGATTTTGAACATATCGTATATTTATACTAAGCTGTTCTTCCTTGAAACATCTAGCTTCATCTACCATAATTGAAAAAAATCCACATTTTCGAACTTCTCTAATTATTTCCTCTAAAGTAAGCTTTGCAATTATATTAATAATTTCATTTTGGATTTTAGGGCTGCAGTAACTTATATTTTTGTTAAAATGACTTGAAAAATTACTATCATATTTTGAAAAAACTCCGCAAATTTCCAAAAAATTACCTCTGTTTACAGCATCTGAATCCTCACGGTGTCCTCTGAGAGGCAAGCCTTGACGTACTAAATACAAAATAAGATCAATTAATTTTATAAAGTAATCTCTATTTTGTGCTATCTCCTCATCATTTTGCAAGAAAACCTTTTCAATCACACTTCCAGATTTTAAAGTCTGTTTGTAGGATATGTACTTTTCTGTACACTGAATATGTAGTTCAGATTCTTCATGTTTTTGAAGATATTCGCTCAATTTTTTCCATTTGCAAAATCCAGTACTCACAAACTTTTCATTTTGCTGACGTATAACTCCAGTGAGAAATTGTCTACAAAAAAAACAAAACACTTTATCTTCACTTACACTATACTCCAACCAATTATATTTCCGATAATAATTTGCGGAAAATGATCGAAATCGGTTTCCAAATTGAGTTTTTGGAAAAACGACGTTTGGCTGCGATGGACCCTTCTCAATTGTACCCAGATCTAGAACGGCATTTGATGCTGATGGTTGCGACGGCCGCGAAGGTGGAGAGGGAATCTTGTCAAGGATAAGCATACGTGAGTTCATAGAAGGATTTGACGTTGGTTGTCTAGATGTAGCCGCATCCGCTATGATCGACGAAGTAAAAAAGGAAGGAATAGTAAGATCTTCATCTTGCCCAGAAAGTTTTTCTACAGAAGCAGACGAAGTAGATGCTGTAGATGATGGACTCTTATGAATTTGTGAAGTACTTTTATATACTGTCGAAGTTGACGGAGAAGAACTTAACGAACTTTTTGTGCTGTCAGTATGGTGGGAATTATTGCTCTTTTTAAAAAACGACTTGATATCTTTTTGGATTTTCTTCATGACTGAATCTGTAAATAAGTAAAATAAGGTTTGGGTCTCATTTTGATAACGCTCTAGAATACTTGATTTATCTAATAGATTCGTTGACACCCGATATGTGATTTTCGTCCAAAGCCAACTTGAAAAACTTTATCGCTAAATGAATAATTCGTACCTAATAATTATTTAAAGCAACTCAAATTTTGGTTGGATATTCCCATTTATTAAGAAATAAATTTAAAAAATATCATATTTTAAACTTAACACCCTATATCTTTTTAACTATCAACTTTTAAACTACGTGGCTAAATCACAATATTTCTACCTTGGAAATTAATTTTGGCCCATTCCCATTACCTCGGGACCACCCTGTATGTATGTATCTTACACCGTCAACATGGACCCTACTCACCTTTATTTTATTTTAAACTATATTGCCCAGCAGCCCAGTACAAAGACACTATATACTATAATACACAGTACACACGACGTCACTATATACCCCTTAGGTATATTAAAATATAATATACTCTTATTAAAACCGCTAATAAACACTTTGTTTGTCTATTCTATGGCGTCGTCGCACTTACTCGTTGGCGTCAGCCTCAGCTCCTAGCTTCGTCTTTGTCACATAAATGAGAGGGTAAGAGAAAGTGCGATTTGCATTATTTGAAGAAAAGCGATGCTGCGATGCGATGCAGGTCGGATCGGTTGACGGTATTCGCCCTGAAGTCAAGAAAGCGTGTTGTCTAGTTAGGTATTGCAAATTAGCATCAAACGGATTCCGAGCTTGATGAGATGATGAGTAATAAATTAAATTAATTTTTGTAAAATATACATTTCTTTTTTTAGAAAAATAGGTGATGGAAAGAAAAATGAAGTAATTATGGTTTTGGCTAGAGGGGGCCTGTGACCAAGCTGGGGGGGGCCGGGCCCCCCCTGGCCCCCCCCTAGTTACGCCAATGCCCGTTTTCTATTTATATTAAATCGTCTGGTTTAAGACAATTGTTGAAAGCACGAGGTTTTCATGTCTCAAAATTTTGACATACCATAAAAGCACATGTAATGAGATGCTTTCAAAATATTCGGAACAACGTTGTCCAAGAAATTCATCAACTAAAAACAAACAGTTAAAAATTCAGTTTAACATTAATTTGATGAGTGGACATCGATATCTAATAAACATTTTATGAGTATTAACGTTCACAGAGGGAAACAATTTTGGAATGTAGGACTTGTAAGATTAAGCGTATGTGAAACATTTTGAAAAATGACTCCTGGCTTTCCAATCAAACCTGTATAAAGATATTGTGGCTGTTATAACCGACGGAGCCAGCGCTATGGTTCAAGTTGGCAAATTGATTGCACCTATGCAGCAGTTGTGTTTTGCACACGTATTCAGCTAGCTGTCATCCACGTTCTCTATAAAAACGATGTGCCTGTGCCTCCTCCTCCTCCAATTACTACAACATATCCCAAAGAGGATCTTGACATTTTTGACCTTAGCGACAGCGACGCCGATAGTGAGCCTGAGTGCGAAGAAACTGAAAACATGGACAAGATAGAAGTGTGTGAAAACAATAACTTTTTGGAAATCACGAATGATCGTGACCTCTATCTATTGATATCAAAAGTGTTCGCATGTTTAGAAAATCGCCAACGAAAAATGATTTACTACAAAAGCAAATTAGGAACGATCATGGGAAATAATTGATAAGTTTCAATTATTAGACTGTAAAAACAGATGAAGCAGCTTACTTGACATGCTTGACCGCCTTAGCCTCTTAGAGAATTTCATAAAAAATTCCTAATTGACCTAAACATGTTACCAATTTTGAACTCCAGTCAATAAAATTAACAGTCGAAGCCTTATGCCGACGCGCCATAGATTTATATAAAACGGACGCTGCTTTAAAATTCATGTTGAAAGAATTATCCAAAATTAAAACACCACTCAGCACAGATCTACAAGACTTATTAAGAAAAAGGATCAAGCAATGCAGAACCATTTATTCTGAAATTCTCAGCTAGCTCAAAAATCCCGACTTTATAAACTCTAAACCAGATGATTGCTTCAAAGCATCAAATATTTCTTTAATTAAATCTGAATTAGAAAAACTTTAATCAGGCAAGACAATAAAGATGCATCTGGAAGAGAAACCAGCGACGAGTATCTGATGATTCCCATTGCGGAAATTCTGAGAGCAGAAAACGAACCCTTAAAGGTTAAACTGCAGAAGGCATTACAACATTGTTCAGAGTCTGTGCAGACAAAAAAATTATTAAGACGCGACTGCCAGACATCATTACTCAAGAAATTGATTTATACGCAAATGGTGGTACTCGGAGACGTAACCTTCAAAAAGCCTTTGAATTTTTATTAACCATTCAGCCCACACGCATGGAATCTGATGGATGTTTCTCTTCTGCAGGAGTTTTATGTAATAAAATACGTTCGAGGCTGCGAGATGAAAATTTAGACGTACTAATATTTTTACGATATGTTTTTAAAAATCTGTAAATCTTCAACACACTTCTTTAAGTTCGTTAAGAAGCTTTTTTTTTTTGTTGAATTTTGTGATTTAAGTTAATACATTAAAAGTTTTTGAATGTTATCTGATCTTTTTCAGTATATCTGACCCCGGAATCCCGGGGTTTGTCGTACAAATCTCGAAAATCGGGGGATTAAGAAGACCCTTCGGGACTAACATCCCTAGTACTAATACAGGGACTCGTGGAACTCCATAAATTATAACTATTTTACTGCTCGTTACATTTTCAATTTTAACGAATTGTTTACGATTATAAAGATAGTTTTCAAACCAGCAGTAAACCATTTCTCTCACCCCAATATTCTATTATCGTCGACATAAGTTTGAATTTTTGTTGTTGCAATTGTAGTATCTCTAGATTGACGAAAGCCGTATGACTGGAAAAAAATGAATTTTTATTTTCTAAAAAGTGTGATAATATTTTCTATTACTTGGAGATAACCAGCAATACAGAAATAGGTCGGCAAGTTGGTACAAGTACACCGTTAACCATTTTCAAAGATAGGTATTATTTTTGCAATTTTTAATTTATCTGGAAAAACTCCCGTGTTAAAAGAAAGTTTTGTTAAATAAAGTGAAATAGGAATAATTTAATTTTCACCAAGTTTTATAATTTTCAAAATTATGTTATCAAAACCACTGGATTTCTTTACCATAAATGACGTCTTCAATATCTTTATTGTTATTTCTTTTTACTTCTAACACCATCGATAGTTCATTTTATTGGTCAGAACTAGCATTTGGTATATTTGGAATTTTGCTTAATAAGGTCCCACCAACAGTTACGAAATGGGTTCACAGATTGCCATTTTTCTTCTATTTTTAAATCATTTACTAATATAAAAGAAAACAAGGTCTGTCTATACCAGCAAAATAAAATATATTTGTCCTTTTAGGGTGAAATAAGGGTTAAAGAGTGTACAAAATTTAATTTGACATTAGGTTGAACTAGTTTCGACTTTAGTCAAAGTCATCTTCAGCAATCAAGTAATTAAGAATTATGTTTTTTAGGATGTACCTAAATAAACAAACTAAAACAAATTAAAAGAGGGAACGAAGTGGTTCAACAAGACATGGTCATAACGTGTACCTTATGCAGCCAATGGACTCGACAGAAGATAATTACTAATATGATGCTACTTTTAGCAATGAAGGATATTAGATGTAAACATTTTTTTAATAGAGGACAAAATTCTAAATGGAATCATTTATAGTTATTATATGATGTATAGATGTCTATAATGAAAATTCAATAAAATCAACGTTTCATGATTTAACTCCGAGAGGGAACATGATTTATATTTGGTGGGTCAGAATTTTAATAAGAAAAGTAAAAAGGGGGGGGGGAGAAGGAAATTAAAATGAGTTAAAACCATTTACGTCATTGAGTAAGTCATTATAGACATCTATACATCATATAATAACTATAAATGATTCCATTTAGAATTTTGTGCTCTATTAAAAAAAATTTTACATCTAATATCCTTCATTGCTAAAAGTAGCATCATATAAGTGATTATCTTCTGTCGAGTCCATTGGCTGCATAAGGTACACGTTATGACCATGTCTTGTTGAACCACTTCGTTCCCTCTTTTAATTTGTTTTAGTTTGTTTATTTAGGTACATCCTAAAAAACATAATTCTTAATTACTTGGTTGCTGAAGATGACTTTGACTAAAGTCGAAACTAGTTCAACCTAATGTCAAATTAAATTTTGTACACTCTTTAACCCTTATTTCACCCTAAAAGGACAAATATATTTTATTTTGGTGGTATAGACAGACCTTGTTTTCTTTCATAATCTCGCCACAGAAAATGGACTACTTCTTGAATCTATTTACTAATAAAAAACAATATAGGAATGAAGCACAACGGCGACATCCCATAGTAATCGAGCGTTGTGCTTCATTCCTATATTGTTTTCTATATATAGTGATGAAATTCACAGACAGTCCCTTCCTTTCCGTCAGACCCTATAGCTCTGCTGATGAGCTGTTATACAGCGAAACGCGTCCAGAGATTGGGTCTGATGGAAAGGATAAGGGACAAACATTTGTTTGTTGTATTTACTAATATGTTTGTTTCTTTTAATGGGATTTATTTGTTAATACTCGATTTGGGCTATTCCATATGGCTTTTTGATTAGTACTAATATACAGCTTATTATAATGATTTTATACAATTAGAGAAGAAATGGAAGTGTTGGAGCTAACTGAAACAAAAATGATTTTGATGCATTCCTCAAGGCTTCTTCTAGCACATAAAATGGATATATCACACATATGAGTGATGAAAAGTCTGGCACAGAGTTTTTTTAATTAAATTGATACATTTGTGCAAAACCTTCTGTTTTTTTTTTATTTTATTAGAAGAGATCCATTCTTCAGGGAAAATAGTGTTTTCTGACAAGAAGTGCTCATGATTACGAGGACAGTCTATGAATATACAAAGAGCTACAGATTAACGGGAAATATTGTAATTTGAATGGGTTCTTATCATCCCTTTCATCGGTCTTACTTCAATTTCGAAAAATTAAAGAAAGTCTATTAAATGCAAAGCTTAAATATGAATTTTTATTAATAAAATTAAAAAATAAATGGAGATGGGGTTCAATAGAGACCCTTTGTTCCCTGCCCCTTCCACTGCAATAACAAAATGTTGCTGTACCTTTGTTCTTTAGTGTTATTGTTACCTTTATGTCTGTATATGTTTTCTTGAATTGAGTTTTGCTAAATAAAAGTACATTTATTATTATTAACTTTTTAAATTACAGACAAGCGCAATTATATTTCCACTTAGTGTCAACACCTTCCACAAATTTTTTCTTTTAGTAAGCCAAGATTTTCACTAAAGCCATTGTTCTGCTTAAGTGACCTCCTAAAGAATATTCAAATAGTGTTAGATCAGGACATCGAGCTGGCCTATTGGTCGAAAACGTATTTCAAATTTTCAGATTTACATTTTTTCTTTAAACAACTTTGCTAAATACATTTTTTCAAAAAACTTAAATAAATAGTGTTTTATTTGAGATTAATTTCATATTTGAAATAGTTTGCAATACTGTATGTTTTATAGTGACTTGAATTACTTAATCAGGACTGACTTTTTCTCAAAAAATAAGAAATAAAAAAGTTTTTTAGGATAAGGTACTACATCCGGGAACTATCATACCAAAATATTTGTATTACAATTAAAACATTTGAAAGCGATTTGGCTTGGAAAACACCAATAATGAACAAATTAAGGTTACTGAATGGTCACCAAAGTCTACAAATTGTTATTATTTTTGTTGACTAAAACCATACAGTACCACAAATGAAAACTTAAACAGTAGTCTTTTCAGGTAATAATAGTATTATTTCAGTTTTGTAAACATCTCGAAAACTGAAAATTTCATAAAAACAAACCAAAACTTACCCCCTTGAAAATTTATTTGCGAACATGCACATACTCCTAAAAGCAAACGTTTTGTCACAATTTAATATAAAAAAATAGACGGGTTGAAAGACAAACTGAAGTAATGTGTAATACAAATTTAATACTTATACATTAAAATATATGTTCAATATAGTAACCATACAATGACGAAATAACTATAAAACATTTAAAATCAACTAAATGAAACTTATCGATTAATAAAATAAACTCATTCTAGCTATAAATAAAACCAAACTTGTACAAAATTAATTTATATCAATTAACTACTCATAAATATTTGATAGATTTCAAAAACACATTTAGGTTTCATTTCATAAAACAAAATGTATCAGATTCCCTTATGAATTTTGTATTATGCCGGTTCAGTTATTGTTGTTCGAACGCAAATTTGTTAATTTGCATGAACGTTATTGATGCTTTATTAATAATGAAATTACATCAAGTACATCAAAAATATTGGCGACAGAATTGTTCTAAAGCGGGATCTAGTTTAGAGAGAAATGTGGTAGCGTTATGACCGATAGCAATAGAACGATTATTAGGTAACATTAATAAAGAAGTCTCGATCCATCTATTAACTAAGTAGACTCCCCAAAAAATACCAGGATATTTCATTTAAAAAAATGCCACTTTGCTCCGACCCACTTTTTTGGCTAACAATGTATTAAATATTTTTAAAATGTACACACTCACCAAAAGACGAATGTCGGTGGTTTATAAAAAGCGTATAAAATGTAACTTTTTTGAACATTTTTTTTTTGTTTACTTGAAGGCACAGTTCGAATTTTAAATAAAAACCTTATAACAAAAATAATAAAATTTTACGAATGTAAATAAATTGTAAAAATGTATTTTCACAAAATGTATATGGAGAAAGATTAAAATGTTCTAAATAAGCTATTTATAGTGGTCTATCGAGCTAAGTAAAAGCCAAGACAGTCCTAAAAATCTCTTCTAACATCCAGGAGCTGTCAGAGAAAATAGAACGCTGTCGAGAACAGAAGATGTACAGTAATACAAGTAATCCAAAAGCTAAATATTGAGTACTTGGTATTGACTTAGTTATACACTATACAGGGTATCCGGAAATGATGAGCAAAACACTTGGGGGGTTATTCAACTCGAAAAAATAATAGTACAACATTTTTTCGAAATCTCAAGCTTATAGGAATTGCAGTGTTAAAATTTGTTTCTAAAATTAATTTTGCTTTGTAACTTTTTTATTAGTTAGCCGATTCTCTTTAAATTTGATACATTTATTACTACTGTCATATATATTTTTGCTTCAAATTTGACACTAATATATTTATGCCAATTTATTAGTGGCCCTAAACTTCTTGTTTAAAGTTTTTATAAATTTTAATAGCTTACAACTCAAGATCGTAAAATCCCCTTCTTTTATCACAGTATAATGATGAGTTTTTGAGAAAATCGCCTCTACACATCTTCAAAGTCTACCGAACCATTTCCACTCATTTTTAAAATTATTAAAGCATGCACTGGAAACAATAAGCGCAAGGATTTTCCTTGGAAACGAATTAACATTAAATAAACGTTATCGTTTTTGAGGTGGATTTATAAACTCGAAAAGTTGGCGAGGTTGAGGTTCAGTTGGTGTTGGAAATAGGAGTTCAATTTAAACTAAAGGGAACACTCAGTTCTATTTATACACTCGTTCATGTTGTTCATGTAAAGCTCATGTAAGGTTCGAAAACTTCCCGGGTAGTTCGAGATAATCAATTTTTATGCTCGGAATTCGGAATATCTAACCTCACAACTTGACCATAACTTCAACCTCACCAACTTTTCGAGTTTATAAATCCAGCTTTTGTCATGAAGTAGTAGAATTAATTAGATAAAATAATTATAATTAATTAATGTTTACTCTTCATAATCCCAAGTTTACAACATAATTTTCGTTATAAAATAACATAATAAAGTTAACAACAATGTATTACCTTCATAATAAACGTTCAAGTTGATACCCTCTCCATTGCACAAGCTAATTATTCTTAAAAAGTTTCAACGGACAGTAATTACTTGCCTCAGCTCTCCAACAGTATTCATTAGAATCCTGTATATAAGAGCTCCAAAAGAAGAAAATCATTTGGTTTAAGTCTTGAAGTCCACGGTATAAATCTAACGCGTCCTACTCATTACTAAGAAAAAGATTCACTAAGAAATTCTCTTACCAATATACTATAAGGTGGCGGCGCTCTGTCTGCACCATTAAGCCTTTGTAGAAAAAGATGTGGGGCAATTAAGTGGCCTGCCACAATACCGGCCCACTCATTAACCGAAAACTTGTTTTGAAAACATCGTTCTATCACCAAGTGACGACTCTCGTCAGGTCAGTAGTGTTCATTATGAAGATTGATATTATGTTCAAATCCAGCTTCATCCGTAAAAAGAAAAAAGGGTACAAAATTTCGATCTTCGTTATGTAGATTTTGAACGTTACATCACAAATTCACACGAGAAACAGGCTCTTCAGGAAATTGGTAATGGTATGGGTGAAGGAGTTGCTCTTGCAAAAATTTATGTACAGGGACAGTTTTTTAAGTGTCTCACCCGATTGGCGATTTTTCTGCTGAACATAATAAAAAAGAAATTAGACATTTCTCAATGATTTTTCGCAAGGAAGCCAAATTTCATGTCAAAAAATATATACATTCACAAATTTTACAGACACAACGCCACATTGGATTATTTTAAATGGAAACCCTCATCTAAACCCACACCAAGTTGTTGACTTTATTCTGGAACTATTCCCACTTTAAAACTATATATTTTGAGTTGTGAAACCCAATTACTTTCACAGTTACAAAATTTCCCATCACAAAGCTATAATCAAATACGAGAGATAGCAAAAAGTGACAGATTCGACGGCACTTTCAATTTTTTCAAGTGGCAACCTTCATCCATTACCACACAAATGAGCTGAATGTCTTATTTGATTTTAGCTCTAGTTCGACAACGGGAAATTATGTACCTTCGAAAAAAATAGGATTCTTTAGCTCAGAAGGTCAGTTTATTAAAGGGATGAGACACTACTTAGAAGATAAAATCGATGAGCTAGTTACGCTACATTCAAATAAGACATTCAATTAATTCGTGTGATTATGTATGAAGGTTGTCATTTAAGAAAAATTCAAAATGCCGTCGAAGCTCGGCCACGGGAAATTATGTAATTGTGAAAAAATTGCGATTTTGAGCTCAACAGGTCTATCTATTAAAGGGGCGAGACACTTAAAAGACAAAATCGATGAAGGCAAGCCAGGAACCCTCGTATTTTCGGAACAGTTAAAATAAATATCAATAAGTATATGCTTTTAATATCGGATCGCAAAATGCAATTCTTTCGTGTGGTTATACACACGAACTCCTGCTTCTATAGTGCGAATATATCTCTGCCACTCTACATCATCATGTTTAGTTTTAAATTATTCATTTTCCCTAAGACTTTCATGAATAGTACTAAATATTTGCATTAAATACAATTCGTTTCCAAGGAAACTCCTTGATGTTGCTTCCAAGGTACGTTATAATAACAAGCGTGAAATAGATCGGTAGTTAAGCTGGATTTATAAACTCAAAAAGTTGGTGAGGTTGAAGTTATGATCAAGTTTGTGAGGTTAGATATTCCGAACTCCGAGCATAAAAATTGGTTATCTCGAACTACCCGGGAAGTTCTCGAACCTTACATGAGCTTTACATCAACAACATGAACAAGTGTATAAATGGAACTGAGTGTTCCCTTTAGTTTAAATTGAACTCCTATTTCCAACACCAACTGAACCTCAACCTCGCCAACTTTTCGAGTTTATAAATCCAGCTTTATTCCTAGCATGAAAATGTTTAAAGGCGGTATTCTCGAAAACTGTGCATTTTATCGTGATAAAAAGGACAATACTTTTTCAAGATTTTTTTAATCACCTTGAATGTTAGCTATAAAAACTTTAATCAAAAAAGTTTAGGAGCATTATCATAATGGTAACGGCCACTAAGGCCCTTTGGCAGTAAAGGATTTTTTTTTTTTTTTCATTAATTAACGGGCAATGCCCAATTTCACAAAAAATACAATAAAGTAAAGTCATATTTCTAACACAGAGTTACATACCTACATACTAATAAGTAATTATTATTGAAACAAAAGAACAGGAATTGATCATGTACGGAAGTGCATAACAAAAAAGAAGAACAAAAAAAGAAAAAAAATTATTTATTTATTTAAGATTTTCGAAAAATTGGAGATTCGAGATTTCAAATTGAGTCGCGAAGCTGCTTCATAAACACGGAATTGGTTGAGAAAAAATCGAGTGCAGGATGCTCATTGGCTAGTCTACTCGACCTGGATATAAAGGTATTTTGGCCATAGTTAGTTCTGTGTGCAGGTATTGAGAAGGTATACCTTAATCTTGTTTCCCTTGAAGGAACATGAAAACCTATTTTATTCAGCAGAAGCGGGCAGTTATATTTATTGTTTAGTATATTGTACAGAATTTTAAGGTCCTTAAAATTCCGACGCTCTTCAAGGGTTCTAAGTTGAATGTTAGATTCCAACTGAGAGCAAGTTAGTTCAGGCATGCTGAGTTTAAAAGCTATGTACCTTAGAAATTTATGCTGAACTCTTTCTATATTAAGAATGTGAGTATTATATCGGGGATTCCAGACACTAGAGGCATATTCGAGGTGACTTCTTATTAATGAGCAGTAAAGTTGTTTAATAGCATTTGTGGTTTATGTAAAATTTGGAACAAATATACTTAAAGACAATGGTAATAAGTATGTCAAAATTAAAGGGGATTGGCTGACTAGCAAAAAACTTATAAAGCGAAGCTAATTAAAAAAATAAATTTTGACACCCTGTTATTCCTTAATTCGAGTTTTTGAAAAAATGTTGCATGCATTTGTACTACTTTTTTTGAGCCGAATTATCCTCGAAGTTTTTTGCACATTATTACCGGTATTCCTTTAGAAGACCTGCGTTTAAAAAACCACACTGTACAGAAACTTGCTTCGAATTTTAAAAATGTTGCTTCATGGGTATTAAATCTGATTAAAATTTTGCTAAAAAATAATAAATCCATTATCGACCCCACAGAAGAATATAATAAAAATACCGAACGACAACTCGCAAATTTTATTATCAATAATATCATCGAAGTCGTCAACATGAAAGGCGTCTATACCATAAACTTTACTTATAAAACCACATAAAATTTCGCTGGCACCGTGAAAACGGCCGAAATTCTTTCCATTAAAGCTAACAGCACGCTCATAATTGGAACGAAGAAATTTGTCGAACAAATAAAAGTTGTCATAACGCATTTGCAACAGAGAAAAGGATAGAAGAAGGACGACGGCGGGGAGAAGGGACATAATTTGATTGGTCTCATTTTGCGCCCTTCCGTTTATAATAACAGTTACATCAGCAGAAATGACGATTTGCTATTATGTGTAGTTAAGGCGTAAAAAATACAATTAAATGTTATTATAGGACGTATAGTTTTTATTGATACTTTCATAGAATTATTAATGATGCTATTGGATAGCCGAGGATGGCAAAGCATCAAGTCAGATAAATAGGACACCAAGATCCTTTATGAATAATTTAAAAGCTTGTTTAGTTGGTAACCTTACTAAACGACAATACCCAAAAAGTCTTCGATAAAACAACAGATGCCAAAAAAAGATCCTGATGTAAAAACCCAATCAAGACTCCGTGTAAAGTTTGCCAATGTTGAATTATCAAAATGGGAATATTGTCGGACTCTCATTAGTTTTGAACAGAACCATTTGGTTATTACAATATCTTCAACCATTTTATCACTTATACAGTGTGTCCCACGACGATTTTCCCAGCATATTGCTCGGAAACGGAACCAGATAGAAAAAAAGTTCAAGAACAAAAATTGAGGGCTTGTAAGGGAGCATCTAGGAAGGGTAATTTTAGATATACAGGGTGTTTTAAAAATAGTAATATTGCTGACAAGTCAATTTTTTTAAATAGAACACCCTGTATATTGTTAGTTTTTCTAAAAGCTTGTTTCAAGAGAAATTCAACCATACCATACTTGTTACGTTTCTAATTTAAAATGACTGAAATATGAGCGATTTATAACACTTTATTAAATTATGTAACAATCAATCGAAAATAAGAAGATAACTAAACAAAATTAATTACGACTTCTTCTCAAAATATGTTCAAATTGGTTACCACTCTCACTAATACAATATTCAAATCTGTTTGTAAGATTTCTGGTACACGCTGCTGTAATCATAACTGGAGTAACAGTTCGACAAGCTGCTATGATTTTGTTTTGCAAATCTTCGACATCTCTAGGTTGGTTTACATACACAATTTCTTTAAGATATCCCCAAAGAAAAAAATCTAAAGGGGTCAAATCCGGTGACCGTGGTGGCCACCGGATCACACCATTTCGGCCAATCCAGCGCGCAGGAAACGTGGTATCTAAATAATTTGTAACTTGCCTGGCAAAGTGAGGGGGAGCTCCATCTTGCTGCCACCACACAGAGGCTCTTTCATTGATTGTGATATTTTCAAGTAATAAGGGAAGTTCGTTTTGAAGAAAATTTAAAAATCGTTCGCCATTTAGTGTCCCTTGGTAAAAGTAAGGACCTATAAGATAGCCATTGAATAAACCGCACCAAACGGTAACCCCCCAAACTCCTGAAAATTAGTCACCTTCATCCAGTGAGGATTTACAGATGACCAGTAGTGGCAATTGTGGCGATTTAATATGCCGTTGTTGTGGAACCTACTTTCATCGCTCCATAAAATTTTGTTGAAAAAAAGACGGGCTTGTTCAAATTTCATTGACATCTCAGCAATGAAATTTAGGCGGCGTTCAGGATCTTCAGGTGTTAAGCCCTGCACCAGATGAATTTTGTAGGGGTGGTATTTATAATCTTTTAGTGTCCTTTCCACTGTACTTTTTCCAATACCTAATTCTTCCCCGAGGAGTCGAGTTGAGACATGTGGATACACTTGAACATAGGCCAAGATGTTAATATTGTTATCTTCTGTTCGGACTCGTTTTCTTCTTAATTTTTGTTCAACATTACGAAACGTTCTATAGCTTGGTATTTCACGATTCGAGTATCGTTGACTATACAGATTTTGAGCACGTCTTCCATTCTTGTGATATTCTCCGTATATCAGGAGCATGTCGACATACTCGTCATATGTAAAAAGCGAAGGCATTTCTCACTACTTAAAATAATTAACAATGAAGCTACTTCTGACTCGTGACATGACAGCCCCCGTCATACTCTTCAATATTTCGCTGGTGGTTATTGTTATTATTGCATATCTGTTCATGCTTACGTAATTGATCATTTAATCGCTCATATTTCAGTCATTTTAAATTAGAAACGTAACAAGTATGGTATGGTTGAATTTCTCTTGAAACAAGCTTTTCGAAAAACTAACAATATACAGGGTGTTTTCATTTAAAAAAATTGACTTGGCAGCAATATTACTATTTTTAAAACACCCTGTATATCTAAAATTACCCTTCCTAGATGCTCCCTTACAAGCCCTCAATTTTTGTTCCTGAACTTTTTTTTCTATCTGGTTCCGTTTCCGAGCAATATGCTGGGAAAATCGTCGTGGGACACCCTGTATACTAGAGATTCTACTGTCCTAAGGTTCGAATTATAAATGTCCTGGTATGTTTAACTACAAGATAACTCGTAAGAATACTATTGTTGGAACAATTGTTGTCATGGTAGCTATGTGGTCGTTAGCGTTAACAGGATATTGATAATTTCGGCCTAAGCAATACGTAGTATTAAAAATAGATTAAAGACCATGGAAGTCCAACAATTGATCATTCTCAAACACGTGGTTTTAACAGGTTGGCCATTTTGCCTGGTGGACAAACAAAGATTCATGGCCGTTTACGCTAATGACTCATTAGAGTCCCATGGCGTAATTTAATAAGTTTGCAAGTAATTTTATGATTCATTTAACTACCTATCTAACTATCTATACCTGTGGTACTTGGACTTAAATACTTTTTCGTGTTCCAACTATTCCTGTCATAATACTTATTTGAACTTCCCAGTGTATGCTTCGAGCTTTTGTTTACATTCTAAATTTAAAATTTCAAAACATGGAAAGAAGTGAATACATAAAACTCTTAAGTGCGATGTTAAATGTAGATGTGATGCAAAACTTATTGGTATATTTATCTTTATCTGCTTGGAGAGACTGATTTTAGAAATTTAATGTCTTTGCCAGAAGTAGCAATGATGGACTTGGTAAACTACTTTAATTATCACATAGTTTTTAAACTGGCTAGCAGCTGAAGGCGTACAAAGGCTTGTAAGCATTCAAATTTTATGAATCTGGTTTAGTACAAACTGCTAATGCAAAGAAAGAGAAATCCCAATGCTTATGTTGTAGGTAGTAGTCGGAAAGATAAGATTAAGTTACAATAAGGTTTGGGTCTTGGATAACCGTGTTACCGTTTTATTGGGGCTTAAACCCACAGTTTTAATAGGGCAAAAATTTGTCAGACGAGTTTAAAGCTTTCGATGTCAAAAAATGTTTCCCTTTTTTCTTGTACTGCTTCATTAGTAGATCCTGTACTATCTTAGAGAGAGAAACATTCATGAATAAATAACAAATCACAATAAGTAGATAGAATTTTCATTTATTTCACATTCTTTTAATCGCTTCTCCGATAAGCTATATATTCTAACATTACTATTAGTACAGTCTTCGACAAATTTGCATAAATCATTAATACCTAATTTAGTCTGTGTGGCAACATGTGAAGAGCTTTCATTAATTTCAACACCTTCTTTTTCCTCTACTACTTCTCGAAGTATCTTCGTCAGGTGCTTCAATCTGTTGTTCTATCTACAATAATTCACTACTTAATAAAAACAAAACTTTAACCTAAATCAAACACTATGTCTACGTCATAATACAATCAATTCTACTACTACCAACTGCTTACAATATTACACCATACTCTCATGTCTGTTAACTTGAGTCTGGGTTTTTTCCTTTCGATTAAAGTACCCCATATTCTAACTAGGGATCCAGGGTTATCTTTGTTTGCTAATTCTGCTGGAGCTCCTAGAAATGTTTACATCGATCAGATCATGTTATTACCAAAAATCAAATATTACCACCTATAAAATGTCTGGAGCAAATTCTTCTATACTTTAATTGGCTGTCATTTAAGGGTCCTCTTTTTAAAGCTGTTATCCACATTTCACGCCGTTCTTGAGAGAGTCGATTAAGGTTTTCTTTAGCGTTTTGAAGAACTGCAGGAATTCCAAAAGATCGTACATTTTCCCTATATTTCCCCTTAACCCACAATTGATCATTAAACAAAAGGACGGTATTTTATTTAGGACACTTTGATTATTAACAAAACGAACAGAGATCTCAAATTTCAAGGCAAACTGTAAAGAAAACTAGAATTTATAACCCAAACGCCTGTGTTTATTTACTTTGTTTGTCCTCCAAGCAAAATGGCTGCCGACTCTGAGACGTCATATGAAAATGATCAACACTAACTCATTGTGAAGTTCATGGAGCATCCACTAAAGTGTCTCTTGATGAACAATGCCGTCTGCCCTATTGATTTCTTTAGTTTGTCTATGACTTTCCTTTAATCAACCTTAATACAATTTTGTATCAGATAAAAATATTGTATAGTAAGGACCAAACGCCAGTACCTGGGTTAAGGGAAGTTTGGGAGACAGGTGGCATTCAGCACCCTTGCAGTAAGGGCTAAATGCGAGTACCTATTGACAGTGAGGAGTTGATCAGGCTATGAACCCGGTGCCTTGCTTAGTTCTGATCTGCGTTTGCGCTGAGGTTTGCTTGCAATCTCCTCAGTATTGGCTAATCTGCACTTTCCGCCTCTAATTATGCGGGCCCATTGTTCATATTATCTATTTGATGTGAATCGCATTTTAATTTAATTTTGTTGAAAGTGATTTTTCTCAAATGTATTTAGTGCAAAGTACAATTTTGAGATTCAGTTGATTTATTCTATTTCTCCAATATTGTTCTTAGATATTACAATCGAAATTCATTGTATAACTCTATGTATGCATGGTATGCGGTATGTTGCCTATAAAATGCATCAAAATATTTCGTTGTCTTTGAATAGTCAGCAGTTACCTTTTATAACCATCGCTTGAAATTCGGCACGTGGTTTTAGATATAGCTCGGTGAATGCCGTCAGTATATCATATGATCTCCTGCTTGTGAGCTAAGCGATCTCCGAGTTCCGATTTCAGAAACCCGTCATGGAATTCTGGAATCAAAGGGATGCACAAAAGGTTATTTTTAATACGATACAAATATTATTTGATTGGTATATACAGGGTGTTTATTAAGTACTTGCACAAACTTTAAAGGGTAAATCTCAAACTAATTTCAAGATAAAAAGTTTATATCATTTACAAGACTAAGACTAAACTACTTCTACAAACAAGTTAATAACATTTACATTTACAATAATTGCTAAAAATGACCGCCGCCTAGTGCAACGCATGCATCAATTCGCCTTAACATTGATTGGCGCACTCTTTCGAATATACCTGCTATCTAATTAATAATGGCACACGATCTAAATACCCTATTCCTTAGATCCTGTTTATTTAGGACTGGAGTATTGTAAACTAGTGAGTTCAAGTAACCCCACAGAAAATAATCCAGATGATTCAAATCTGGTGATCTGGGAGGGCAGGCTTGCGGTTCCGCTCTTCCTATCCAACGGTTAGGGTAATTTTCGTTCATAAATTGACGCGCAACCAAACTAAAGTGTGGAGGTGCTCCATCGTGCATCAACCACATCCTGTTTCTGGTCTCTTAATCAAGTAGTTCTAAATATTCAGGAGGCTCGTGCTCAAAAAGCCTTCGGTACGCTTCGTCAGTAAGTCTTTGTGGGAGAATTCAAGGTCTAATAGGGTGATCACCGATAATCCCAACCCAAATATTTAGAGCAAATTAAACTTAAAAATGATATTCTATTAGAGCATTGGGATTATCCTCAGTCCAGATACGGTTATTGTGGAAGCTAATGATGGCATTTCACGAAAATGAAGCTTCATTTGTGAGAAGCACATGACTTAAGAAATACGGGGTTCCTAATAATCTATTACGGAACCAAATGCATATATCTACACTAAGGGGAAAATCTCTAGTTAATAGAGCCTGCACACGTTGCATATAATAAGTATAAAGTTGTTCAGATCTTAAAGTTTGCCACACAATTGTGTGTGTAATATTCAGTTCAGAAGTAATTTTCTGTGTACTAATTTGCGGGTCTTCTTCAATTCTATTTAACACAGCTTCTTCAATCTCAACAGGCCTTCCTGGGACATCTATTGTCTTTTAATACTGCCAGTTTCAAATTGCGCCTGATACATTCGTCTTGCGGCTTGTGCATTACCGTGAGCCATTCTATAGATGAAACGAATGTCTGCCATTTCTTCGTTGGTATATTGGTACATTTTGCACACAACACACATACTAAATTATTACTTATACCATCAAAATGACAAAAAAAAACCCTGTCTGTTTTTTAATTCAACTCTCATGGCTGATTTTGTTGCCATGGAAACCACTGAAGAGGATAGATGCAGCACGCTTTTTGAGAATTTTTATTTTTATCTAATTTTAAGTAATTTGTAGAGTGATAGTGTAATATAGCATATGACGATAAATAAGTATTTTTTTTGCTTATGTTTAAAAAACTCTTATTGATTCAATATACAAAATTCCAACGCAGTTTTAATTTTAAGCTCGTTTATTTTTTCAAAACGGCTGTTTTCAGCGACAAATCGTAAGGGTACCTTCTGTCTGTAAAATTGAATAGAAAAAAGGTGTATTTAGTTAAAAATGACATACAGTGTGATAAAAAGAAGTTATGGTTATTTAAATCCAAGTACAACACCGTATGTGGCGCCATCTAACATTAAACATTGACTAAGTAAATAATTGGGTTCCTCATGATCAATTTCGGGATCCTCCCAGTATCCAGAATTTCAACAAATTGCCATGTTACTGAACAGAAATATAGTCAAAAAACCAAATAGTGAAGTCGAGAAGCAAATATGAAAGACAATAATAATATGAACTTTTTAGTAAATGGTGCGAATCAAAAGCAATCAAGACGATATCGGAAAATATTTTACTTGCATATTTTGCAGAGAAAGCCAAGGTAATAAAATCCTCTACACTTTGGTCAATATACTCAATGCTGAGATCTACGATTTCAGTAAAACATGATATAAACATCAGCGAGTACAAAAAACTATTGGCTTTTTAAAGCGCCAAGCTGTTGGCCAAAGACCTACAAAATCAAAAACTTTAAATTTTGATGAATAAAAACATTATTAACACAAGCTCCTGACAAGACATATTTACTAAAAAAAGTTATCTTAATTTTGGGTATCGCCGGGGCGTGTAGGAGGGACGAACTTGTCAAAATGGTAGTGGACGACATTGACGATAAACAGTCAATCCTCATTGTAAAAATACCTGATTCTAAGACGTACTGTAGCAGAACATTTACAGTGACATATAACGCAACACTTGACTATATATCAATATTTCGAACATATATTAGCCTCAGGCCCAAAAATTGTACGATCAGTAGACTATTTTTGAAATATTCAAATGGTACATGCCATAATCAAGTAGTAGGAATGAATTCTATTGGAAAAGTACCAACAGAAATAGTGCAGTACCTTGGACTTCGAGAACCATGCAAGTATACTGGTCATTGCTTTAGGAGAACTTCTGCCACTCTTTTAGTTAATGGAGTAGGCGACATCACGCAATTAAAAAAACATGGAGGATGGAAGAGTACGAACGTAGCAGAAGGCTACACACATGAATGTCTTACAAATAAAATTGCTACGTCTGAAAAAATCTTGGGACCGACACCGACGATATATAAATCACCGATAATTATGGAAGCGAGAAATTCTGAAAATATCCCGATCCATTCACTATCAGAAACTTCCCCACAAATCGTCATCAATAATTGCAAAAATTGTACATTGACCTTTAATATTGTAAATAAGACGAAAAATGATAGTTCATAAATATAGTGTTATTAAAAAATCGTATATGTATACAGGGTGTTATGGAAATGACTTATTATTTTTTAACCCGTAAATATATAGGTCGAGACGAATTGGGGAAAAATTGCTATAAATGGCGCTCGAAGCTAGAAATTCGAGAAAAATGCCTTCAAAAATTTAGGTCCAAAACACCTACGCGCCAATGACCCAAACAGCTGATTTGGGTAATTGTTTACTTTAGTGCAAATGTTGAATTTTTCGCTAAAATTTCGTATATAGGCTAATTAAGGGTAGCTGATCACAATTTTCCTTTTGCGTTTAGGCGGCAAATGCACTGGTTTTGAGAAAAAAAATGTTAAAGTTTTTCTAACTCACCGGTATGTTATTTTGCATGTAATCCTAAAATGATGCTATTTCCAATAAAATATTACTTGTCGGAGTCATAGTATACACTTCCGAGTTGAAATAAACGAAATATGCCACAAGGAAACTCTGAAAAACGGGATAACTTGTAAGCGAACAGAAAACTCTACGTTATCTGGAAAAAGACGGGAGACAGCTCACTGACAGCTGGCCAAAAAAGCAGAAGCAAACTGCACGGTACAAGGAGCCTGTTTGCAGGTTCACTGCACCCATGTTGTCAGATTGTTAGTGTATTATAAATTGCCTATACTTTTCAATTTATTTTTATTAATTGAATGAATCCTATTGGCTCGAGCTAGCATATCATTCTCCTGGATGGAAGCCATTAATAATTACAAGAAAAAGAAGAACAATCTGGCAACGTGAGTGCAATGAATCTGAAAAGAGACGCTTCTACTTTGTCGGCGTATTAACAACGAATTTAATTAAATTTGTGCCTTTTCCATTGTTTTTTTGCTAAAATGTTGTTCTTATTTTATGAACAGATAGTTTGGTGAAAGTTTTATCACATATTTTGAAGGGAAAACCATAAAATCTAGGAAATTGAAAGGAAAGTGAAACGCGACACCCAAAGATATCGAAATAAACAAAAATACCCTAACCTGTAAGTGAAAAACTTTAACATTTTTTTTTCTCAAAACCAGTGCATTTGCCGTAAAAACGCAAAAGGAAAATTGTGATCAGCTACCCTCAATTAGTCTATATACGAAATTTTAGCACAAAATTCAACATTAATTGCACTAAACTAAACAATTACCATTCCAGCAGTTTGTCTTGTCAAAAACACATGTGTTCAGGGGCATTGAACTATCATGGAAGGCGCACATAGTCCGGTTTTAAGGTATTTTACAAAATTCAAAATACTTCCGATTTTAGAAAAAAAAACTATCAAGTGTAACTCTAGACCACCTCAGGAGTGGCCCCTTAAAATATAATAAGTCATTTCCATAACACCCTGTATATATATATATCGTTAATGTTATTTGTATTGGGTATATGAATTTGCAGCTTTCTATGTCTAGGAATTTAAGTTCTGAATGTATATAATATATAACATGTAACATATAAACAATAATAAATAATTTACCTAATAATCTAAAGTACCTACTCATTTTCATCAGATTATTTAAAGTAAGCTGGTATAGTAGCCACCATTTTATTGCCTTAAATGTTAGGCAAAACTTCCAGTACCTACCCTAGTTTAATGTTAGTAAAATACAAATTACCAACTTTAGTTAGGTATACAGAGTAATAAAAATCCAGGTTTGGATAGTTTAATATTTCGTTCTTAGGTAGTTTTTTTCCACTAAAGAAATTTACTTTCTTATAATTACATATTGAAAGAAATAAAATCAATTTTAAATAGGTACATAACTACATTATAACGTTAAATAAAACAAATTACCAACTTTAGTTATTATACAGAGTAATAAAAATCCAGTTTTGGACAGTCTAATATTTCGTTCCTAGGGAGTTTTCTTCCACTAAAGGGGGTAGAAATTTACTTTCTTATAAGTATCCATTTAAAGTAATAATATCAATTTCAAATAGGCAAATCTACATTATTACGTTAAATAGAACAAATTACCAACTTTAGTTATACAGAGTAATTGGAATTTTTCTTGGACGCCTTATATCTTAAGAATCAAGCCGTTGCGGACCCATGTTCATATGAACTTTTTATCTTAAAATTAGTCAAATATTAACCCTTCAAGGTGTGTACAAGTATCTAATGAACACCTCGTATATTTTAAACACTAACATTTAATACTGCACATACTGATAATGGGTAAGAGTTTTTAGAAGCATTCAAGTAACAAATAAATTATTTTAAGACAATACTATATTTTTTGTGCACACTATGTGATAAACTGCAGTGTTAAATGATTTTGTTTCACTTCTAGCATTAAATTTGTATGTAAACACTTTATTCTTTCCGACAAAATTATCCTTTGCGGCAAAATATTTTATTATGATTAATAATATGCTGTCACCAAAAACCATCCTTAGTTGTAGAGGAAAATTAACTAGGTCACGTACAGATAATAAATTTTAACATTTTTGTATAGTGCCGTAAAAATTTGTCATGGCTAATGTCGCCAGATATTTTTAGGTAGATTTGATGAAAACGCCAGCGAGACATTAAAATATCTTTCGCAGGCGTGCAAAATATTCATAGAATGCAATTACTTCCTATAATTTAATACTTATTTTGATTATGTGACTTGACTCATACAATATTTCCCAAAATTAAGCAGCCATACCTACAGACCCTGATCTACTTCCCATAATTATCATATTTTTCTCTATAAACATATATCGAGACATAATGCCCGCTACAGTCCCCGAAATGGGGTACCCTGAAGTGGTTTCTTTAATTAGCGATGAAACTATTCAAGGTAGAAACTTGAAATTCTAGCATTAAACTTTAATTCAAAAGTTTTATAATCTCGTCGGAGTTTTTAGATTCCGTTTTCAGGAAAATATTTAAATATATCGAAAAGATGGACAACCCACAAAACAGGGTTGAAAAAAATCATGATTTTTTTGAAAAACATCAAAAATCGCGATTTTTTTGAAAAGAATCAAGATTTTTTTCGATTTTTCTGATTTTTCTTTTTATCTGTTTTTTCTTATAAATGAATTGCTATTTTCAACACGTTTTTCATTTTATTTACACCGTTCTTCAAATTTTAATGAAGATAGTTCCTGTCGAAAAGCACTCAGAGCTGCAAATTCCTGTCAGAACAAGAAAACTCTCCACTGTTTATACAGTGTCACCATTAAAGTCCGCACCATATGGAACTTTTTTTTATTAATGAGGTTAGTTAAAATTAAATTTCGGCAATCGTTTTTGCTTCAAATTAGACTAAAAATTATATAATCAAATGTCACCATCTGTCATTCGGTATCTGTCAAAAATTACATTTTAATCAAAAAATGCTGAAAAATGGCATTGTTTTACCGAATTTCAAAAAATTTTATTAGAAAAAGTTGTTTCTAGTACAATTCTTGGCCTAAATACAAAGTTTCAGTTTTCTAGCTCAAAGTTGATTTTTTTGCCATTTTTTCTAATTAACTTTTTTTTTATTTAATGTAAGTTCGCTTAATGGATATTAAACTATTTGCTTATACCATTCTCAATATTTTATTTAGTTTGTATGAGCTTTTTTTTACTAGAATGCCATTTTTTTTCGAAATTTAAAATTAGAGGCAAAAAAATTTGACACAGGTGGTGCAAAGTTATCCTAATTTAAAAATTTTAACAGATAGACGTCAGATGTTTCGTTTTTCAAATGACAAATACATCTAAATATTTGATAAAAATTTTATTTTATACTTAAAACTATCATTATTATTAAAAGGAACAAAAAGGAACTTCAATCATTTTAAATAGGTAACACAAAAGCAATATAAATTTCACATTTCAGTGTGACGTCCTTCTCGCTCTATACAAACACCCGTCCGTCTATAAACGTCTTTGACAGCATTTTGTAAAAAGCTTGGTCTTATATCGGCACAACACTGTCTTATCGTTTGTTCCAAATGCTCGATATTTCTAAACGGTCGATTCTTATAAACTTTCTGCTTAAGATAACCCCACAGAAAAAAGTCTAGTGGGGTTATGTCAGGCGACCTGGGTGGCCAGTGACATTCTCTATCACGCCCTATAACTCTGTTTTGAAATAATTGGTTTATGCGTTCTTTCACTGCTACAGTTTGATGTATGGGTGCACCATCAAGCTGATGCCATAAGTTATGTCTATGGTGTAAGGGCATGTTATCCAAAACTTCGGTAATCTCGTTATCAAGAAAATTCAGGTACCTTTCACCAGTTAAGTTTACTCTAAAGAAGTATGGTCCAATAAGCTCATCTTTCAAAATTCCACACCAGACATTGGTTTTAAAATGATACTGGTCGCGACATTCAATTGTGAAGTTAGGATTTTCTTGGGACCACCATCGGCAATTTTGTGAGCTCACGGTACCATTCGAAGAGAAAGTGGCTTCATCTGTCCATAATATCTTGTATGGAAAAATAATATTCTCCTCATATTGTCCCTGATACCAAAACGAAAAATCAAGTCGGATATCAAAATCGCGTTCTTTTAATGTGTTTATAAACTTGGGTTTATATGCCCGAAATCGATTTTTCTGAAGAATTTTTCTAACGCTTTCCCTCTTGCACCCTGTTGAATCACTTATCTTGGTTACACTAGTTTGACCGTGGTCAATAACAGTTAAACAAACATCAAGTTGTGCTGCTTCATCGTATTTACTTGCCGCGTGAGGTTTCTTAAAATTATTTTGAACAGATCCAGTTTCTCTAAATTTTGACATTATTCTTGAAACAGTGCTATGCTGCAAATTTTTTTCTGGATGCCTCTCATTAAAAATGGCAGATACTTGCCGGTGAGGCATATTCTCTCCACAAATTAAGACAATTTCTATTTTTTCTTGAATGGACAACATTGGTGATAACACTGAAAACTATAACTTGCGAAAATATTCAAATTTATGACATTTCTTTTATTTATTCGGCACTCTAATTCGTTTTTTTTTCCATAGCCTACTTATAAAATTCAAAATTGCCTTGATTTTATTGTGGATAAAAAGAAAATGTGTCTAAATTTTGAACTAATCTGATATCTGGGAATTTTATTATAAGTTTTTTAAACTTCTTAGGTGTTATCTGTTAAAATTTTTAAATTGGGATAACTTTGCACCACCTGTGTTAAATTTTTTTGCCTCTAATTTTAAATTTCGAAAAAAAATGGCATTCTAGTAAAAAAAAGCTCATACAAACTAAATAAAATATTGAGTATGGTATAAGCAAATAGTTTAATATCCATTAAGCGAACTTACATTAAATAAAAAAAAAGTTAATTAGAAAAAATGGCAAAAAAATCAACTTTGAGCTAGAAAACTGAAACTTTGTATTTAGGCCAAGAATTGTACTAGAAACAACTTTTTCTAATAAAATTTTTTGAAATTCGGTAAAACAATGCCATTTTTCAGCATTTTTTGATTAAAATGTAATTTTTGACAGATACCGAATGACAGATGGTGACATTTGATTATATAATTTTTAGTCTAATTTGAAGCAAAAACGATTGCCGAAATTTAATTTTAACTAACCTCATTAATAAAAAAAAGTTCCATATGGTGCGGACTTTAATGGTGACACTGAAAGATGCGTCCACCCTAACTTATTTTGACCAAACGGACATAACTTTAAATGAACTGTAAAAATTTAAGAGGCGTTATGAACAGTGTATACCCCCTTATCATTTGGTGGCATATCTTCTTGACTCAACAAAAAGTTAGCAAACACTAACAGAGAATGAAAAAAAAAAAGCTGTTAAAGAATAGGATCCAAATAGTGGTTTACTACCTCTTATAGTCAAGTTTCTTGCCAGATCAGAACTTTGCACTGATATTATGTTTCATGACGATATTCTTCAGAATATAAAACCTAGAGATTGGTGGAAGTCGCAACAAAATATACCCATTTTTTAAAAAGAGTTCTTCATAATTAGGCAATTATATTGTGCTGCTGCTTCTTTCGCATCAGTCGAGAGCATTTTCTCAACATATGGTTTAGTCCATTGCAAACTCAGAAATCGATTAGGAACGGAAAAAGCTGCTAAATAAGTTTTTCTGTACAAGCACTACAATTAACATTATTTAGGTACAATGGTTTTAGTTTTTTGATATAATAAACCATTAATTAAAACTGAAAGTTTTTATTTTCTCTTAATCATAGCTTATCAGAAACTTTGATTTTAAGCCTGATTTAAATCCTTTCAACCCTGCCACACAACCATGTATAACAGTTTTCCTAATAAATATCAAATTTAATTCATGATTTAGTTATTACATACTCTCGATCTAGAGTAGGATTATTGAATAATGAACTAAATAAAAGCAAAACGGGATATTGGTAAAAAAATAATCATAATTAAATACCTAATAAAAATATATAGGTTTACTGAAATGGTTATTTTTACCCATAGCAGTGCACATTTATTGTTACATTTCTGCTAATATACCTATATGTTTTCATGAAACTATTCAAACATATACAGCAATTTCATAAACTGGTTTTGATAAATCAGTTTAATACTATTATTATAAAGTTTATTTAAATTTAAATTATTTTTGTGTAAAATTGAATAGTAAACCATTATATGTCAATAAATTATGTAGTAAATCTATTATTTTAATGCTCCAAAAAATGCTTGTACAGGGTTATCCAACCAAGACTAGACAAGGCGATTTTTTGACTTTTCCTGTACTTTTATAAAAAAACTGAAATAGCCATCTTAAGTCATTTTCTCCCGCGAATTCGAATATCTTCAGCAAAAAACAATTGAACATCAAACAAAAGTACTAGGGGTCACTTTGATATTTTTTTAAATGGGATGCCGTATTTTTAATGAGCTTATCCGATTTCTCATATAAATTTTGATCTAAAATGTTGGATTTTTAATTTTTTTTTTTTTTTAATTTTTACGGTAGACGAACATTTTCCGAATTTAAAACTGAAGAAAAAAGGCGTTTTTGAATTAAAAATCCAACATTTTAGATCAAAATTTATATGAGAAATCGGATAAGCTCATTAAAAATACGGCATCCCATTTAAAAAAATATCAAAGTGACCCCTAGTACTTTTGTTTGATGTTCAATTGTTTTTTGCTGAAGATATTCGAATTCGCGGGAGAAAATGACTTAAGATGGCTATTTCAGTTTTTTTATAAAAGTACAGGAAAAGTCAAAAAATCGCCTTGTCTAGTCTTGGTTGGATAACCCTGTACAGGGTTATACAACGAGAACTGAACAGGGACTTATATTTTGCTCTACTTTAATTTATGAAAACGGTCTAAAATATCCATTTTGTGTATTCTAGCTGGTAGATTTTAAGACAATTCTTGAAAAGAAGTTTAACTTAAAACAAAGTACTATAACGTAAACAAACAATTGTTTTTAATGGAATACACCAGTTCTTCTGTGACTATTGACGCCAGACTACTCCCTTCTTCCCTGTAACTCTCCACTGTCCTCACAAAACTAAAGACTAATATACGTACAAATCATAAGGTCAGTGCCGACATACGCAGCCCCAGTGTGGTATTCGACATTGACGAGATAATGACATAGAGACTAGGTACTTAAACTAGAAAACAAGATTGATGCGATGCATGACGTCATTTCAATGATACACAATCATCACGGATCTGCACCACCTGGCAGACGTACAACACATAACGGTCCTCATAACAGACATTTCTATGGACTTTTACCAAAACAAACTTTTGACCCAGACCACCCACTCACGCACAAACCACTTTACCATAGACTTCCCCTGTGGTTCCTTCTGTTGTTCCAATAGTGAACCCAAGACACACAGACCCACACAAACACACAAGCTGAAACAAGATCCTAAGATCGAAAGATCTCAGGATCTCAAAACACACTTACAAATAACACACCAAACATGTAACTTCCAAATACCCATATTATAAATAATACATTCACTGTTGGACGATGGGAGGAGCCATTACCACAGACCGACAAAGATCCGTCAACTTCAACATGGTTTCTTTCTGCTATTGCCGCCTCAGCAGTGATGGCTGGTACAATCCAGTGGTACCTGAATAAAATTAAAGTGTTTTTTACTAGGTTTTTCCACTGATGTCCGGACAAATCTAATTTACAACCACCATAAATATTGTAGCAAACATTACTCAAGCTGAGAGGTAGACAAATCCTAGTGACACACTGTAAGGTTACCTGACCGGAAAGTGGCGGTTTCAGTGAAAGTCAAAAACGGTGCGTGATACCACAGGGCTAACACCAGCTTCCGGGCTTCTGCGAAGCCCGGCTTAGTGCATGTAGCTATTAGAATAATAAAAAAATTTAAAACTAAAAGTAGTTCTTCTTAGTTATGCAATTTTTTGAAGCACATCTTGTATAAAAGAGTAATATTCTCAACTGTTTCAACCACTAATTTCCTTAATTTTAAATTTACATTTCTGCAAAATCTCATTTAGTAGGTAAAGCTCAGGTAACAATGATTATCTTATATATTAGTTGCCAATATCTAGTCTTTTTAATGAGCCACAGAGCCAGTTGCGCAAAAGACACCCAACGCAATTTGTAAAGCACTCATAGGAATCCTTTGGAAACAATGATATATCTGGAAAGTACTCACGAAAATCATCTAAACGTCAATGCTAGTTGTTTTCCCAGATTCCATTGACTAGCACATTAGCTGGGAAATAGGCTTTAATCATATAAATATTGTGCTTAGTCGTAAAACCAATAATTTAAGACCAGCGTAAGATTGCAATAGAAAGAAAACTTCAACAGAACTGCTCGACAAATTTTAACAATCAACGGATGCTTTATATCCAAACTGACCTAAATTTTATAGAACTATTTCAAAAGGCGGAACGAAAGAACTAAGCTGAACCGGGCAGTGATGTATTTATTTTCTAGGTACGGTATTTACTTACCAATCTGTTTAAAACTTCAATCTTCAACTAACTTGTTTCTCGTCATACGCGATACTGGTGCGCTCATGGGAAACTGGCTGCATTAATTAATGAAACTCTGAAAGACCCCCTAAAGCTGCCACCATTTTTCACCCAAGGAACAACGTAGCTTCTGACAAAAGGCCGCAAAAATACACACGATCCATCAAAATGTCGACCAATCACTTGCCTCTCCACATTATACAAGCTGATAACATCCTGTGTTACTAAGAGAATTTCTTCCTACTGCGAAGGATACAACAATATAGCCCCACAACAGAAATGGTGCACCAAAGGAGCCATGGGATGCAAGGAACAATTAATAATTGATTCAGTCATCAGCAATCAAGCTTACTCTAAGCAAAGAAACCTCTATATTGCCTTTGTAGATTACAAAAAGGCCTTTGACTCCGTACCGCACGAGTGGCTCGTTTGCATATTAAAGATCTACAAAATCGATCCTTACTTGATAAAATTCCTACAGCACGCAATGGGGATGTGGAAGACCAAGATCCATCTGAATGAGGGGACCACCAATATTTCCACCGATATAGTTCCAATAAAACGAGGAATATTCCAGGGTGATTCATTGAGTCCTCTGTGGTTCTGTCTAGCTATGAAGCTATGAACCCTCTCTCCAACCGACTAAACTGAACTCCCAAGAAACAAGTAGGGTTAACCATCTTCTATATATGGATGTCATATCAACTAGAAACTACCTGAAATACATAACTAGAGACGACTCAGTACAGGCAGATAAATGCAGATATGGATGTCAAACGGCAGAAAAGATATAACACATCACGGGAGAATGCCAGATGTTTTCTGCAACAGAATACAAAGAGAGGCATGGCGCAGTGGCCAAGATCCTACACCAAGAGTTAGCGTTGAAACTACAGCTTGTCCAAAACGAGAAGATCCCATATTATAAATATACACCACAGACAATCTTAGAACGCAACTACTATAAGATGTACTGGGATCGGACTATTCTTACTGATCAGACGGTGGCCCACAACAGACCAGACCTTATAGTGGTAGACAAGAGGGCCAGTAAAACGACTCTGATAGATATAGCTATACCAAATAACAACAACCTTCTAGTGAAGCATGTTGAGAAGATAGCGAAGTATCGAGACCTCCAGGAGCAAATAAGAACACAGTGGAATATGGACAGCATCGAAACCATGCCGATTATTGTTTCAACAACAGGAGTAATCCCAAACAAGCTTTTGGAAAACCTTAGAACACTAGACGTACCTCAAGATCTCTACAAGGATATGCAGAAAGCAGTGCTACTTTCAACAAGCCGAACAGTCAAAAAGTATATGGGTAATCAAAGAAAAACCCCACAAGCCCAATAACACGGAAAGGGCCCCCACAGAGCTCAATCCTTCTGATATCGGTGATATCTGGGATGAGTGAATGTTCCTCGTAGAGGGAGTGCATGACAGGTCTCGCGACCTGTCAGAAAATTATTATAATAATAATAATAATGATGCCTAGTGCGTACTGTGTGACAAGTGTATTGTATTATGTTCATTCTAATAATATGTTAATTAATTGTATGTTGGACCAAGCCGCTTATACAATGTTTCTCTCACTTTGTTTCATTTAATTCTATATTTTATTTTCTATATTCTATATTCTAGCTATTAGTTAGACGTATCTATAAAAGTGTATACTTTTGAGAGATAAATAATGAATAGATAAATAAATAAATAAACAAAAAAGAATTTTTAAATGCCTACAATTTTTAATATTTATTTTATTACACTATACACATATTTTATGATACGCCTTTTATGATATTATCTATAATTTAATTTAAAATTCTAATTAAACATTTTCATATTTTTTTCGTAAATTGTTTTATGTTTAAATTAGACATCGAATGCTAAAACTATTATAAATAAATTAAATTAAATTGTATTTAACAAATCGTAAATGATCGAACGTGAAACAAAAAAAAAATTCAATACGAAATAATTAAAATCCAACCACAAATATCATTTTATGAAGTTTTAATGTTGAAAATATATTTATTGGGATTTGGACTAAAAATATGAACTGTAATTAATAAACTATAAAACAAATTTGATATAAAAGTTTTTAAAAACCGAAAATGCTTTAGAATCTCTTTTTACCTATAATTGCTTTAATTGTACAGTAATTTAAATCAGCTAGATTTACACATCGTTATGTGCAAAATAAATATAGGAAATACTTATACTAAAATTAAGAGGTTGCTGGTCATATTTCCAGTTTATTCTTGTGTTATTTACTGGCACTATGGAAGTCGGAAATTTAACTCTCCATTTCGATAAGACGACTGCTTGTGTTTTAGCATTATTTAAACGGATTTTTCATTTGTCAAGCCAAATTTGGAGACTATTTATATGTCTTCACAGCTGCGAACCTACCAACCATGGCTAGTTAGAGGAAGCAGTTATCGCCATGTCATCGGCAAACAGATATAGTTGGGTGTACCCATGCGCTTAAATATCAGCGGTGTAACATTGTAAAGGACTGGCGCAAGGGGGGATCCTTGCGGAACTCCGGCCCTGCCATGTCTCAATGTTGATGTTGTATTTTCCGCCGACACAACAAATAACCTGTCCTCCAGAAAATAAATGGCAACTTGATTAGGTAATTTGGCATGCCTGCCCTTATTAGCTTTAGTATGAGCCTATAGCCAGACCTCGTCAAAAGCTTTGCTCACGTCGAAAAGGACAACTTCCATGTGGAAGCGCCCCTTCAAAAGTTACTTGTGAGCGTTGTTATTAATATGGTCAATTGTTTTGTATTTGTGTATAGTACTGGACACTTCTTCATTTCTCTGTGGAGTTTTCGCTGGGGCTGTCTGTGAATAGCTCAACTTTTTCACCTACATCAAATATTATTTTCTTCTTTGCCTCATTTCTGACAAAGGACAATGGTTTCCTATTGCCGGGATCTCGTTAACTTACTATTATTCTCTATTCTGAGGTTGACTATTTTACTGTCCCACAAAGAGGATTGCTCAGATGGATGTGCATATCTGCAGACCTTCCCCGTTCGCTTGTGCTTTTATACGGAGATCTCCAGTCCTGTATGCCCTGTTCCTACTCTCCCTCCCAATGAATTCATTTTTTTCCAAAAAAACCTGAAGATACAGTTTTAATAACTTTAGAAATAGATACGGTACATCCATAAATATTTCAAATGCCATGTATATTTTTGCATCTTTATTTATTCCGAAAATATATCGTTTGCCAATAATAGGTCACACCCTTTCTAACATATTAGGCGATCAAACTTTTAACAAGCTGTATTCATTCTAGAACTGGCCAGTTTTTTTAACCAGAGTCATAAAACACAATAAAGAAAACCCAGTTCTAGAATTTCCTCGAACAAAAGCTCCATAATGGCGATGCATTAAAATAGCGTCTAGAAGGTGTTGGAAAATAAATGAAACGAGTGTAAATATGCCTAGAATGCCTTGGAAAGTAAATAATGTTTTAGCATTGCTTTCTTGCTTGATATAACACAAATATTATTTGTTTCTCGAGGCATTCTTCTAGGCATTAAAATCTGTTTAATTTATTTTCCAATGCCTCTATTCTTACAATCCCTTAACTTCTTTATTTTTAATCGCAATAGGGTAAATTTTTTCATAAACGATTCTGGCAACACAATTTTAATATAATATATAATATATAATAATATACAGGTTGCATTAATAAATATAAATATTTTATCGCCATTTTAACTTTTTTAAAAACCACTATTCTCTTACCCTCGACTATTGTTAGGTTACCATTTTAATCAAATTTTTCAAAACATTTTAAAATTCACTTATTCAGCCCTATGATCAAACAAGTTACTTTTAACGTACCGATTCCATGACAATAACCGAAAAAAGCCAACTTGTCATTTTTTCACTGTGGTTGAAAAACAGGTAATTTTGAAGTTAGCGTTAGAGCCAACTTGTGTGTTTGATCATAGGGCTCAATATACCTTATTATTGACGTAGCTTTAGCCCTGATGATGACCTAGTAGGGATGACGCTTTGGAACAGGATCTGTTTTTTTTTATGCAGGTTTTAATATGGAACAGGTCGAAACAGGTATGAATCGATAGGTTTTCCTGTTCCGATGAAACAGTTAACTAACTGCGATCGCGGTTCGCAGTCGTCTCGTTTACTTGTTGCCGTTCCAGCTGTACTGTTCTGTTGCAGCAATCAGATAACCTCTTATCTGTTTCTGTTTTGCGATTCGGATCTTAAAAGGCTGAGACACAATCAAAAACTTGCGAACATATGTTGTCCTATGTAAACAACGCAGAATGAAATTTTTAGAATTATAGAATAAGATTTAAGCTTTAAAAAACCGATTTGTTGGTTTTAAGAAATAAGGAATAGGAAATCAACCAATCAGAAGTCAGCATGTTTGTTAGGTTTGACTTTTGACAATTTAATAACCTCAAAATTGTATTTTCGTTTCCTATAAAAAGAAAGAAAGAAAGAAGGTAATAATAAAACGCTGCCGACTTTGCAAACATACAACTCAAAAGAGTTAAGGACTTTTTTGGCAAGCGTTCCATATTTTTTAAAAGTATAGGTGAGCTTGTCTTGTCTTGTCTTGCTTGTTTATGGCTTTGCTACTAGGCAATTGCCAGCTCGCTTCGTTTGAGATCCCGAGCTGTCTGGCTCTGAGCCATGTAGGGAACTTGTCAAAGTTGTAAAAATAGAAAAAGTGGGGTTAGGACAATAGTTTAGAATTTAAAAATCGCGCCGTTTTTAAGTAACCGGATTGGTTAAATTTAGGTAATAACATTTTAATTCTGTCCTGTACTCCTATTCCTTAACACCTAAATCTTAAATCCTATTCTTTATTCCTTAAGTTTTTGATTGTGTCTCAGCCTTTACCTCGTCTGCTGCGGCACTCGGTGCATAAACGGGAACCCGTGGCTTGGCCCGCGCGGTGTTGTCGATGTTCATTATTTTTTAGAAAATACCAAAAAAAAGAAACATATTTAGTACTTTTTTCATAACAACAATGTTAAATAAATATAAAATAACAACTCTTTGGATAGAGTTCATAGTATCAGTACACATTAGTACACAATAGAAATATTAATAAAAAGAACATTGAAATAAAAAATCATCCCTGTAACAATAAAACTATTAAGTACATTAGGTGTACCGTAATGATAAAAACACATATTTATAAACTAAGCGAAGTGAACAACGAAAAGTATAGGAACTTAAATTTCTCAAAATTTATAATAAATAACTAAATACAGTATACCTAATTACCTAAAAACCAAATCGAATCAAATCAAATCAAAAAACATTTGTTGGTCAAATAATGACTTTTGTGACAAGATTGGACTTTACCGCGATGTAAAAACCGATAGTTCTGCGCTCATATAATATAAGCGCAGAATGGTACAGCAAATTTAAATAGTGCGTTCTTCAAAGTGCTTCGATTTCAACACTCTAACCTTTCTCAAAAAATGAGAAGAATGGGCTGATGGGTGCAGGAGAGTGGATGCATGCCATTTGAAGGCATTCGTTGGCCGAAAAGCCTAGAAGAATGGTGTTTTTTTAAAATTGTTATCGAAGATTTATAAGATATTTGCAATTTGCACATATTACACTGTGCATTTGTCTCATCGATGACTGCAAAAAAACTTCACACTGGGCTACCTTTAAATTGTTAAACTTTTTATTAAACTTATTATAAATTTTATTTCAGAAAAAAAACTGTTGTACTAACTTAGTTACTTAAATCGGCGATATTAATATAGATAGTCGACACCATACGATTTACGACGTATGACGTATAAAACATAAATAGTACTTAAATACAACAACATGAAAACAAATAGAAAACAGCGGAGTCCCTAAAGGCGAATATTCTAAGGCTTCTCTGCTATTAACACGACAACCGGCAACTTTGTCTGGAACAACGGACACCGCGTGATCGCAATGCAACAGGATGAGAACAGCGTCAGCCGCTAGCGCGAAACAAGTGTACAATTACGTTATGGAATAGCTCGGAACTGAAACAGGTTTCTTAAAACAGGTATTTTTTAAAACTGGAACAGGTTATACCTGTTATTAAAAAAGCCATGTTTTAACCACCCCTATGACCTAGCATCAGGTTGAAACCGCTATGCGGAAAGTACACATTATACTATGAATACTACCTATCTGGCTTTATTTATCATTGACGGCATTCAACTGACGATATGGATTTATTATTCAAGTTGCATTTTTCTTAAAAGTAAATAGATTTCGTTTTAAATAAATATAAACTTGTTTAAGAAATTACCCTTTTCTGCGATAATAATAATTAATTGTTGGTAGGTTACTGATTTAGTTTTAATATAATACTGTATTCTTTCATTGCCACGTTATAACAAATAATATGCATTTTAATTAAAGTAATGAATGCTGTACGAAAGCCCTCTGAATGGTAATTGTTTTTATCTTTTATAGGTATCCAATGGAAATATAATATTGCGATTCAATTTTGTTTTATATTCAATAAAGATTGAAAGAATGTAATAAAACTTTATTCCAATATTGACAGCCTTATATTTGAAATAAAAAAGCGATGCCACTTGACATGGTCGTAACATTATTAGGCTTGTGTACTTGGTAAATACAGGGTCTCTAAGAATCTTGCGCATACTTTTGGGATACCTTGGAGTAGCAATGCTTTTGCTCAAATTGGAAGGTTGCTCTGTCTGAGCTATTATAATGAGCCCATTTGGTCAAACGTCAAATTACACTCTTTACCAAATTTTTATGAAGCTTTTATAAGGTATGGTAGGCCCTGAAAATTTGAAGTTAATTCGATAAGTAGTTTTCGAAATATACGAGATTAAAATCAAATAAAACGCTCGCGAGGTTGTGACGTCATTAAGTCACACAGTTCGTCCGCTGTGAACTTGTGAAATGGCCTTCTGTGCATATGTATACAAGGGAGATGCGCTTAATGTTTCTTTGTTCAGTTAAAGCAGAAGCTTACTATTACTTTTAATAGTATTCTAAAATAAGTTGGAAATGCCATTTCATACGAGTTCTAGTCTATACTTTCTGTGACACTTTTTTAGAAAACAGACTGGGAGATTTTTAGTTAAGAATGTGTTGTGTCTAGATTAGTATTAGAGAAAGTTTTTAAGGTCGTTTGATTATTAACATACAATATAACGACGTTAACGTATTAAATATTTTTTCTCTCCTGTCGACGTCAACTCTGTTACCCAGCAACGGAGAAAGGGCGATGTGCATGGCCACCTGTCTTCTTAGTCGTATGCAACGGCAGCGAGCGCGATCCGATTTACTATAGGACCTAGTGACGTCACACAGCGATTTCCGCGAGTCGATGTTTGTAAATTATTTTAAAGGCTTTAGAGGCGTCCGAAAATTAAAATTTTTTGCAGTTCGCAATTCTTAAAAAACATAGGCCCGACCTCACTTGTCTCATGCCACGGATCGCCACGAGTGCTACAGTAACTTAACATTAAAATAAACTATAAATAAATAAATATAATTAAAAAAGCTCTAAAGTCTAAAATTTACTCAAATGGAATGCGTCGGTCCCTATTTGCTGCAAATTTCATGCAATATTTTTCATGATATTTGAAATGAATGAATAATTGAATTTGTGTAAACCCGCAATTTCAATATTTAAACCGGGCATAGGGCGACCACGCTTTTTCACAACTAATTGTTTTTCATACGTAAGTTTGTGAAACTTAGTCTCGCCTAATTTGCATTCGCCCTCCATTTCTCGCGAAAACCGTCAACAAGTATGCTACGTTTTTCTATTTTAAAAGGGGGAGGTTGCACAATAGACTGGTAGCCTTAATCCAAAAAAAAAAAGCCACTGCCTTATAGGGCAAAAACCGACGACTAGCTCACTGCAGTCGGTGAGTGGTGTGGGTAATTCTAAAAGCGCCACCTGTTTTGGGGCCCTATGTGTTAAGACAGTGCTTGATGACACTATAAAACAGGAAACATTAACGCTAAATAGGCGAAAAAAAAGACACCAACCAATAAAGTTTACTTCCGAATATGACGGCGTATTTAATAATTAAATAACTTGAATATTGGGGCTAATCCAAATAAAACACTTAAAGCAAATTAATAACCTAAATGCACACTATTGATTAGGAAAATAAAGGAACCGAAGGCAAATACTTATAATATTTATGATATATACTTATTTAGTTGAACCAAGCTAAATTTGGGGCGACTTTTCATAAGTAGCACATCCCTATGTGTCGAACGTTGTTTTTGAAAGTTCAAATAAGAAGGAAAAGTTAGGTTAATTACGTTTTCTAGAATCTGGCTGCATTTTAGAACTTTATTCTTATAGTTTTAGTATTCTAACGTTTATATTATAATATTATAAAGTGTTGTTCGTGCTACACATCGTGAAGTGTTGTCTAATAAGTGATTTAACAATAAAATATGCAGTTTACCGAACGCAAACAGGCCTGCTGTACTTTCAGCTTACAGTTACTACTGCTTACAGTGATTAAAATTTAACTATCTACAATGAACCCGTTATAGTGCTTGAGTGTGCATACTTAGTTATCACTTATAACTTAAATAAGGTGGTAATAGGAAAATGATATTTTAATGTCTATAGTACCGATCAAAAGAGGGTGGTCTACGTTCCAAAAATCTATAGTCTTGGACTGGCTTTTTCTTTAAATTGCTAACACAGGGACGTCACTGACATATCAAACCTGATTGAAGGCTTCTATTGGGCACATTTGCCTCTAGGGCTCCGGTGTACGGGTGGTTTAGAGTTGCTTGTTTGGCCCAGGATGGCAGGCTACTGAGTCAGCAGTACAATCGTGCACAAGCCCAGGCTGGGCCTCCAGATAAAGGTGAACAGCAGAGAGAACGAGGGAGCAGCAAGGTAAAAGAAGCAAAAGCAAGGGCAAGAAGAATAATAATTAACGATGAAGATAACGAGGATGATGATGAGGCCTGCAAGAAAACCTAGTCTTAGTAAGGTATGTAGCTATTTATGTAGGTATTTAGTAACTAAGAAACTGATAGAGAAACCCAGGAAATAATATAAAAGACTCACCGGAGATGTTGTGTGGCCTCCTAGAGGAAACTTATATCAGCATATTCTGATTATCCTATTTCCAATTAAACATATATCAGCCTCGGTAGACCATTAGTGCAAAACTATTTGCCACTAACTGTTTAATTATAGGACTCAGAATTGAAGAAAAAAAATCAGCAAGACTGCTTCAACATGCCTTTTAGTTGCAGCATTGCACAAGGCTTTTTTCCAACTGAATTTCGTCGTCAAAAAGGCGGCAAATCTCGGCGTCAGTGGTTTAGGGAATTTTATTTCCATTTTGTCAAGAATGACATGTGACAAATTTCTAACCCGAATCCAAAATAAACAAAGATTTAAGATACCCACGAAAGTCAGGCCTAGCAGGGCTCTTCTCACAATTTCTGTACTAAACTACCTTATTTATGAAATAATTATTGATAGTAAGAGTCCTGGTTCCAATTAACCATAACCTTTTATTGTAGATTTGCTGCTACTTCGTCCTAGAGCTCAATGTATGGCACAATGATCGAGAAATCCTGCAGTGATGGCTCCTAAGGGGATCACCTAGACAAAGCTAACCAGAGGTTTTTGTTCTACAACAAATTATCCATGATTGTGCCTGAAAGGCCAGCAGGTAAGCCACAAGATATCACTAATATTATGGTTTATTATTTCCTTAAGAACGACCTTAAAACTGCCTCGACACTAAGCTTAACTAATACCTGTCCTATATTTTTAGGTGAACCAGGGAAATCTACAGGTCCTGAACATCGCAGAGTACAGGAGGTACAAAATATGAAATAGATAGGATAAGTAGTTGTCAAGCTCAAAATAAAGAACGCTATAGTACACAAAATCTAGTTTTATTTACCATGCAAAGATTTAGAAGCAAGATTGGTAAGTGTAAATCTATTTATTTACTCATTTAAAACTTGGCAAAATAAAACCGTAACAAGTAGAACAAATGCAAGGGAAAAATAAACATTATAGCCCGATGATACGAACACCAAGAACTAACAGGAATTGAAATAATTTGCAGCACTGAACCCAATATAATCGGCCTTTGTAACAAATTCGGTCGTATATGTCCGACTCACTTTGCCGTTGGCTATTTCAAAGAAAGAATGCGCTGTCAACTTTTTTTAAGTTTTGTGGCGATATGAGTACTCAGTGGATGCATAGAATAGCAATGGGCGGATTGCTTGATCGTGTCTACGGTTTATTGCGGCATACTCGCTTGAATTTTTCGGGCATTTGGTTTAGAACTAGTATATTCAGGTACCGATATCGTTTGCCTCGCACAGGTCACCCTAAACAATTTTTTTCTTGCAGTACTTGTGAATGATCATAAATATTGTCAACAAAATAGCGAACTTCAAATTATAATTATATTTTTTACACCTGTGCCATCCAATGTCAAGATTAATTAAACAATAGTCAGCACTTTTGGTGTATAACTACCCGAAGATTGGACGGACAAGGTACCTTCGTCTTTTCAACTGGTCACCTCCCCTACGATCAGGAGCGCTCATATGTCTTATAGACTCCAGGCCTCTCTCCTAATCTTCCTTGATTACCCCCAGGAGCGCCCATACGTCTTATAGACGCAAAGCAACTCTCCTGGGTCCTTTAACCGTCCACCTTCCCTGAAGACGTAGTCCGGGTAAAGCCCTTCAGGCGCATCCACTTAAGAGCCCCCCAAGACGATAGTGCCGGCCAGGTCAACGCCCCTACCTTCTCCAGGCTACCTGGTAAACAAATAATGTAACGTAAATAAAAAGTCTGTGTTTTTTTTAGCGTGTTTTCATTCACGCCCCGTTAGATAAAGTATCCCCAAGTTGTGACAATATTAACAAAATGTACAGTGATAAACTAAAAGAAATATTAATGGGGTCATTAATGTAATATAAAAAAATGCTAAATACCCCCATTAAAATTTCTTTTATTTTATTACTGTACATCTTGTTAGTGATTAGTTTAGGGCGCCCTATGCAAAACAAGCGATTTACGTTAAGCTTTTTGATCCTATATTTGATGGAAAACATGGCTTCAGATTCAGAAAGGTTACAAAATGACTATGTCAAGATATATTACCACCAATTAATAAAAAAAATGATAATTGATAAAGTCAAAGACTATATTTTTGGTTCTGCAATTTTAACAGTAATATTTTCTCCAGATCCTTGTTGAGATATGAGACTTTGTGCTATCGATTTGCATGGGCAGCTGAATTCTGAGAGTTCAGACTAAAAGAATACACAAGGGTGCTGTCCAGTGGCGGCTTCTGTATAAGGGCTGCAGTAACACCAACCAAATAACTAAAACCATCAGTTAATACATTTTGAATCGTATTATAATTACAATTTCGATATCGATATCTGACTATACTAATTCTACACCAAATGCCCGAAAAATTTAACCGAATATGGCGCCATAAACCATAGGCTTGAGCAAGCAATCCGCCCGTTCCTATTCTATGCATTCGCCCAGTACTCACACGTCCACAAAACTTAAAAGAGGCTGACATGACAGCGCATGTTCTCCTTGAAATAGCCAACGGCGAAGTATGCCGGACATATACGGCCGACTTTGTTACAAAAGACCGATTATATTGGGTTCACTGCTGCAAATTATTTCAATTTCGGTTAGTTCTCGGTATTCGTATCATCGGGCTATAATGTTTATTTTTCCCCTGTCACTTGTTCTACTTGTTGACGGTTTCCGCGAGAAATGAAGGGTGAATGCAAATAAGGCGACACTAAGTTCCACAAACTAACATTTGAAAAATAATTAGTTGCGAAAAAGCGTGGTCGCCCTACGCTCGACTTAAATATCGAAATTGCGGGATGCACTCTACACAAATTCATTTATTCATTCATTTCAAATATCATAAAGAATATTGCATAAAATTTGCAGAAAATAAGGACCGACGCATTCCATTTGAGTAAATTCTAGACTTAAGCTGGCTACAGATTATGCGCCGATTCGCAGTTTGTTATTCGCGATGGTTGGTTCGCAGGCTCTTCGTGAATAGTGTGTAGGGACTTGTTCGTTTAAAATCGATTCGTAAACAATGCGGTTTGCAGGCTCGCAGTGGTGGGCGGTTTTTGGCGAATATCAAAGGCAGCGCATCAGTGGCGTGTTTACCATGGAAGCTAGGGAAGCACAGCTTCCCCTAAACGATTTACTTAAAAAAAGAAATAATCCAATATAATCCTACTAGAGCTTACAATTAATTTTTAAAATTGTCTTAAATTTTATTTGTAAATCGGGCGAATCCGACCGCATTTTCATAAAGCACCCTTAATCAAAGAACTCCATAATCTAATTCTCTGCCTCGGTGACCACTTCACGGTGATGCCCGATTGATTTCGAGACATACCGACGCGCCATTCGCGCTGCGCCGCCTCCCGCGGTTGGAAGCGATTAGGAAGCAGCGTACTGCCGTATATTGTTTTAATGCATCAAACAAATTATAGTTGCGCGTGTCTAAGCGAAATTTAAAACCGTGCATAAATATTGGGAAAAGTACGCTGTTTTCAAACAGATTATTATTTTAATTATGGATCCTGTTGCTAGTTCAAGTTCGGCTGAAAGTGAAAATAGACTTTTGTGTGAGTGTATTGTGTGTCAGATAGTGGTAAAAGGATTTTCCACTTCCCCGATGGGGAAAAAATTTCAAATTTTCTGTTATTAAAATATTTAAAAACATATTTTAAATTGATGCACTTTATATGCGTAATAATTTGTCAAGATTTACCCAAAAAAAGGCGTGGCACCCCAAAAATTTTCGCCTGCGGCGCAAGATACCGCAACACTTTCGGTGGCCTGGTTACAGCTTCCCATTGTGTTAAAGTCTGGACACGCCACTGCAGCGCATTAACGCTAACCGCAGATTCGGCAGAGTTTGCTACTAGTGCGTTTCAAGTGTGTGCTCTGTTTCCTTATAGATGGGCCTATTAATTACAGAAGATTCTCGAAATCAGCTGATGCCATCCGACAAAAACTTTGAAATTTTCGGGAGGGTTCCATTGCTAAATCATTTAGCAGATCATTAGCAATATATCTATAGAAAAAATAATAACAATACATTTTTTTTGCTTAGTAAAACCTGATTTATGAAGAACCAAAGAACTTTACCTGTCTCTGTTTTTTAAACATTGTTACACACCACCATCTTCTTTGTTTCCGTTTACGTGTTAATTTCGGGCAATGATAATAAAAATAGCACTAGCTATTGCTAGATCATTGTCGTTTCCCATTAATGAACAGAACGTCGAACTAATGTCAATGTTTGCATGGACGTACGATTTGCTCAACATAAACTCCGGCGAATTACTGCGAACACGACGAATCACGGATCGCGCATCACGAATTGTGAGTAAACGCATAGTCTGTAGGCTTTCATTCGCGAAGTAAGCGAGCACTACGAACTATTGACGAACCGGACGAATCGCGCATCGCGAATAACGAACTGCGAATAGGCGCATAGTCTGTAGCTAGCTTTAGCTTTTTTAATTCTATTTATTTGTTTATAGTTTAAACTAATGTTTAGTTACTGTAGCACTCGTGGCGATCCCTGGCATGAAACAAGTGAGGCCAGGTTTCTGTTTTTTAAGAATTTTCAGTTAAACTGTATGGTTTATGAAAATTTAAAATCGATGCACGTCATCAATTAGCTGATAATTGTCAGTCCGTAAGCAAATACGAGGAAATTAAATTTGGGCAAAAAGTACTAAAACTTTATGCGATAATGAATTTACTACAAGCTTAAAGTATTCTTCTTTGATATGAGCCCACTTATAGCAAATTTTTTGTTTATTTAAGCTTGCAAAAATTAATATAATTTGAATTTTTTTGGCCAATAGTTGGCAACACAACTGTAAACGCTGCGGTGGTGCCAACTCGTTCGTTGGCTTTGTTTGACGTTTATGCAAAACTAATCTTAATTTTTATTTTATGAGTCTCTCTTGCTGTGCCGTCTATTTTTTAACAAAAACTCCAAATCTTTTCATAAAGACCATTAAAGAACTGTTCTTTTAAAAACAACAAAAGTGCACACACATATCTCTGTCGATTACGTTGCTTACTATTTGTGAAAAATGCCGAAAAAATTGGATATAACTTCTATCCGTGACACTATTTATGGAATGTATGAAACAAGTAAGTTGTATTATTCAAAAACTAATATTTTATATTGGTTATGCATAAGATGTAATTTTTTTTTAGAACATCATGTAACTTTGACAACTTTAAGTAAGAAATTAAAAGACAGACAACTGTTTGATGGTTGTCTTAACTCTTTAAGAAGCCTCTGAAAGGAAATAGGCTTCGGATAGAAAAAAGATGGACGAGGCGAGGGCTTATGGAACTTTCCCATGTAGCTCTCAAACGACTAGTATTTTTAAAAGAATATATTAAAGAAAAAGAAGCATCTTTGTACCAATTCGTTTTCTTGGATGAAACATGGATTTTCCAGAATGGTACCATTGGTCGATCTTGGCAAGATGAAAATAAAAGAAGTGTTAGATCTACTAAAGTTGATGGTAAAAGGTATTATGCAGTAAACAAATATATAAACTATGAGAAGTTTATCTAGGTAAAACATATTTTTCTAGGTACATAATGCTTCTTGCTGGTAGTTAAGATGGTTCTGTTGAGGGTGCAGAGGCAATTTTCTCTTCTGAATCTAAGCTAAGTGACTACCATGGAGAAATGAATCAGTAAAACTTTTTACAATGGTTCTAAAACCAATTATTGAAAAATTTAGCAGAGCCATCTGTGATTGTAATAGACAAGGCCCCATACCATAGCATGTTGTTAACAGAAATACCTAATACATCATGGAATAAAGCTGCAATTCAAGAATGGTTAACTACTAATAAAATTAAATTTGATTATACAATGTTCAAAGCCGAACTTTTACAAATCGTTAATAGGTTGGTACAAGACGTTTGGATGCTCTTCTTTTTAACATATTCCTGAATATTAAACTTAAATTGTTTTCAGACATAAACTACCAAAAAAAGAATTTAGGTGATAACCTGGCTGAGCAATATGGACATAAAGTTTTACGGCTTCCTACATACCACTGTATTTTCAATCCGATTGAACATATTTGGGGGATTACCAAAAATTATTACAACAGACATATTGGTCGAGATGGCAGTACAGAAACTGACTGTATGAATATGTGAAAAGAATCATTGGGTACTGCTACTCCTGATGGTTGGAAAAATTCAATTCGGCGCACAGAAAGCGAGATATTAAAATGGTATGAAAGAGAACATGTATTAGATAGACAGAACATTCAACCCATTATTATTAAAGTAAATGAAGCGAGTGATTCAAGTAATTTGGAGGATGATTGAAGATCCATCTTTGTATTATTATTTTATTAAGAAACCTCTTCAAGAAATATGCTTCAGATGGTAAAAAGATGAACTGAGGCGAGGGCTTATGGAACTTTCCCATGTAGCCTTCAAACGATTAGAAAGAAAAAAAAGCATTCTTGTACCAATTCGTTTTCTTGGATGAAACATGGACTTTTCAGAATGGTGCCAATGGTCGATCTTGGCAAGATGAAAATACAAGAAGTGTTGGATCTACTAAACTTAATGGTAAAAGGTATTATGCAGTAAACAAATATATAAACTATGGGAAACTTTTGTATATTTATCTTGTTTTTATGAAAAAAAACTGTAATTCCCTCACTCGAATATTTTAGTTACAAGCTGGCAACACTGTCGATATCTGACGTCACTTCAAGGGTATGACGTGCAACGGTTTTAAATTTGCATTAAGTATATACATATTTTTTTAAAGTAGGAATAAAATTAAACATTTTTCAAAATTTCTCGGATTCCAGAGCGGGATGTAGGGTTAGGTGCAATTTGGGCGTGGTCCAAAAATATTTTTACCTGCGGCATTTATATTTTTCTTTTATATGGATAGAATAGAAATAGAATAGAAAAGAGCTTTATTGTGCAAAGAATACAAGACTCTTGTTGACAAAGCGAATAGAAAACAGGTCTAAAATATAAATTACTAAAGGTAATTATCACATAATAATCAGTAATATTATAAAATTATGCAGGTATATACCTTCTAAAACAGAATAACATCAATATATATATAAAAAAAAAATAGCAAAAAGCTTACACATTTCAAAGAAGTCCCTAGCCCATTCCTCAACACCGTCAACATCTTAAAATCTAACGCAGTATATTCATACAAACATTTTTTAACCACAAAAATACAATGAAAACATTTGTAAACGTCGCTAAAACACACACATGATAATAAGAAATAACATAAAAATAAAAAATACAATCAGCAAAAACCATAGAGCAATTTTCAACAACAAGTAAGGGAAACATACATAATCTCTAAATAAACAATTTAATTAGAGGAATCCTCAAAGTATTCGTTATAGGGTATAATATGCTTTACCCAACAAAAAATTTTTAATTTCTTTTCTAAATTTTTTTTCATTTTGTATTTGTCTAAGATTTAATGGAAGGTGATTGAAAATTTTTTTGCTTATAAAAATAATTGAATTTTTTGTTTGAGCTGATGTTGGTATTGGAAGACCTAGAACAAAAGACTGTCGTGTGTTGTATGTAGACACGATGGGCAGTTTATTTTTATATTTTTTAAATATAAGGCATACAGTCTCTAACAAAAATAAACAGGAAAGTGTTAAAATTTTGTTTGATAAAAACAATGGTCTACATGAGTCTCTACGTTTAACCTTGTACATGTACCGAACAGCTCTCTTCTGCAACATAAACATCGTGTTAAAAAGATACTGAGAGCAGTTGCCCCAAAAGCAAATACCATAACGTAACTGCGATTCTATTAGAGAAAAGTATGCACTTCTGGTAGTGGAAGCATATATGCGGCACATCCACTAATTGTATTGTCGGGAGCAAAGCTTTAAATTGAATCTTTACTTTTTGTTAAAAGGTATAGCAGAAAGATAACGAGATTATAGGAAGATTATATAAACCCTTGAACCACTGCTATAATCGTAATCGTGGAGAATGTTAAATGTCAAAATACCAGTAATAATTTTAATGTATCGCGAGTTCTTTCAGACACATAAAAACAGTATCTTTTCATGCATTATACAAAAAAACATGACACTATTTTTTAGCTAATAAATTTGAAATGCGGCAATAAAAATAAATCTTTAAGGCATTTTTATGTCCCGTATCTATGAATACGAAACATTTCCAGCTACTAGAAGAAAACATATTTTTCCAAAAGAGGCGAGTTATTATATTTAACGAAAACATCTTACGTGTTATGCAAATTTTATAGTATTTTTCTTGGATATTCTTATGTAAACAAATGCTGATTTAAATCGGCCTGATAAAAACAGAACAGAAGAACAAAGAAGCACAAGAATACATGATATAAACTTAAATGCAAATTTGATTTCATTTTACTTTTAAACTAAAAAATCTGACCGATCCACAAAATATATAAATCTAAACATTCCTTAAAATTGCATTTATTTTGCGAGTGGCCAAATCCAATTAAAAATTAAAATATTATTATAATTTAATCAAATGAAAACTTTTCAAGTATTTTTCTAATCAATTTTAATAATTATCGAAATTTATTCTTAGCAGTTCAAAAACGTTTTAATGTGTATTAATAATTATAATTGTTACCTCCTTGCGCAAATGTGTTTCTCACCGTCATGTTGATACAGTTGGGAGCATAATTCATCTGGTATAAGATAAATTCATAATTTGGAAGCTGGACAGCAGACAAAGCGGATTTTGAAAGGGCAGGTAATAAATTTATATAATATTATTTGTTTTTATTTATGAATGAAATTTATTACCTTATTAAGTGCTTTACCATACCAACTATTAGCTTTTATGCTTATTTCATAAATTATTTCAGAAACTTAAATTGTCAGTTATGTGCCACAGTAAAGTAATAACTTTATTCAAAATACAAATAACAGTGGCAAAAATCATATGTTTGTATAAAATTTTACTTTGCGTGGTATTAAATCCAGGTTGTTATACAAATTAGTTTATTGCTTGTTGGCCTTATTTGTTGAAAACTTCCATTAATTATTAAAAAAATTTAATGCTTACCGTTTCTCTAGTATTTTTCATTTGTGTGCTTCCCTTCCACCATGTAATCGTTGGCTCCGGACGCGAACCAACTACTTCACATTCTAATTCATAGGTTTGCTCGGCAGAAAGTGGTTTATTATCTCCTCGCAGCCTTACGTAAAGTGGTCGTACTGTAACAAAAAAATAAATATACAGACAGAAATACTTAATAATAATTATATTCTTAGAAGAATTTTTGAAGAACCAATAATAAATCATTATCCGCTGATGCAAAACATGTACCATTAAATGAAAAATATGCCCAATTATAATTTTAACATTCAATGCCATACAGCTATCGATGAAGACTGTATCTCAATCTCGCAATAACATCGCTTCGTATAGGGAAATCTATCAGTATAAGTATAGAATTGGATAGTTCGAACTTCAGAGAATTTTAAATAACGTATTACATTTGAATGAATAAATGAAAAGCTTATTGGCTTGGATGGAATAATATTTTGGATATGGGTAATAAAAAATAAACGTTACTCGTAGATTCTTAGATTATGAGAACGTTCAAAGTCAACATCAAATGTGTATCATATGTCGTAATATTAGGAAGACTAGAATAAAATATGTATATTACACATGTACCTATGATTAAACATAAAAATACAAGAGTATGTAATGAATTTTAAATAAAAATTTACTCCGATTTTGTTTGCTTTCGATATATATTTGAATGTTGTGCTTTTGCTGCAAGGCAATGTTTTATATTACTGCCTCGCTGTGGCTTTGTCAAGCTTAGCTGGGGAAGATTACATTCATGCAAGACAATGTTCAGAATTTCCAACATTTTTGATATTGTTGTAGATGAAAATGATTCTATGTACAGCTGGGACCCTGTTATTTTATTTCGCATCTCTAATCCTAACGTTTCAGATTTATGTATTTTAGTTTTAAAACATTAAAAGAGAAGAAAAGCACCATTAACAGAAGTTCATTTTCTCTAATTAGTTCTGTTTTAAGTTTCGCCAATTTTATTTATTGACAAAGCCATCTAAAATTGTTTTTGTTGGCGGAAACTAAATAAAATAATTAAAATTAAACTAACAGAATAAATAGTGCTTTGATTTACACCAACAATAACTACTATAAATAAATAAGTTTAGTTAAATAACAAAACTTAATTGAAGGTGCTTCTTTTTGTTCTCCACTTATACTGCGGATTTTGGGCTGTTTTTAAAATACTGTAGATTTCACCAGTATGCCGCTGACACCTAAATATATTATTTCAAAATAGTTTATATCTATAGGCTATTAATAAAATCTATAATGACCTTCAAACTATTGTTAAAGTTTCGAAAGCGCACAGGTTGGTGCTAAGTGAGTTAAAAACGCAGGTAACCTTATTCGGCACTAATAAGCTCGCTTTCATAAATAACCCGCTATTTCAAATTAATATTAACAATAATATTCTAAAACCTGTTAAACGTGCGCAAAAACCAGGGTATACTCATTGTTTCTGATCTTCGATTTAGCAGCAAAGTTTCTATTTTAATTGAAAAGTCGTTTAAGAAATTGCGACTTCTCTACATTCAACGAGATATCTTAAGTACGAAACTAAAGCTAATGTTAACTGACTCTCTTGTCTCTACAAAAAATATATTTTTATTTATAACTTAAGAAACTTTGACCACATCACTAACCTGAACTTACTGAATCATAGATATATCCGGGGTGAAGATTATTCATATAAGAGGAAAGTAAAATCCAAAATTTTTCACAAATATTTAATATCTTGCCCTACGCGTTTCGGTTTCTTAAACCATTTTTAACATGCTTGACAAAAGTGGGGTATATTTGTTTTCCTGTAACTGTTGCACAGCTAAATATGCTGGTCAGACAAGACGTAGCTTTAATATCAGAATAAAGGAACATTTAAACTCTCAGAAATCGCCCAATGACACGAGATCAGCTTTTCGCATACATTTAAGAGAGAATTTACATAATTTTAATACCAAAGACAACTTTAAAATGCTACATAATGCGAATAAAGGCTATAAGCTGAATTTTTTAGAAAATTTAGAAATAGTCAAATTAGAGATAAAAAATCAAATTGAGTGGTTTGAACGATCCTGTCAACGCCCACTATAGAGAAGCAGCGAGAATTGTGAATGAGTTTAAGAAGTGAATGTTTGTTTAAATAATAGTACCTCCTTTTGTGCAACCTAGATGTCGCTTTGATTCGGTATATTTTGTCTTATTTTTTAAATGTTTTTTGGGTTTATCCCGTTGATCAATTTTATATAGTTAGTTAACCTGTGTTCACCATTGTGAGCTTGTTTGTGTCCTTAATGTAAAGTTTGTGATTATATTATGTAAGTAATACCTAATAATTTTAATTTGAAATTGAGATTATTATATAAATGAACTTTTTAGACAGCTCTTGAAAATGGTTTAAGAAACCGAAACGCGTAGAGCAAGATATTAAATATATATTTATGATTCAATTAAAACTGCTAGTCCTAGCAACCTACTCCGGTTATACACAAATCTTTCATTTAAGAGATTCAAAATTAAAGGTCACATATGGTTTAACTTAAAATGCACGAAGAAGCAACTTATTCCGAATTACATACAACATAGATTTAAGACCAATATTAATCTACCTTATAGGTCACAGGCCAAATAAATGAAATTAAAGCGTTCCATGATTAGAGAAGAAAATCGTATATGGTTTTCTAAGAAAGCGTTGTGTACTGTTAAGCTTAATTTTATCTTTTCACTGTTGGTTCATTATTCTAACAATGAAGTTAATACTTTTCACAACAATTTGTCGGACAGGTTAAATTTCTTTAGAAATAGGCATTATAGTAAATTAGATAAGAAATTACAGAACTTATCAAAATAGAAACATGAATCTGATTGTTTAGAACATCGTAAACTTCTTTTTCACCCAAAAATTTTGAATAAGACAAATTGCGCCTTTTCAGATGTTGAACTCTCATTTTTAAAAAAGGGATTAAAATATTGCTGTTATTTGGGCATAGGGGAGGAAGATGTGACTTCTTTGTTGGCTGATATAGAAATGGCCTTAAAGTTTTGTGATGTTGATGTAATGAATTCTGTTAGAGGGTTTTGTAAACAGATTATTAGGAAACAGAAGAATAATTTCGTAAATCAATGATATAATAATAAAGTTCATGTACAAAAGAATATTTGCCGAAATTTCAGACAACAAATAAAATTAAATGACTAGTATTGGGAAAGGCAGACAAGGGCAATTGTTTGGTAATTATGGAAAAACAACAATATTTTAATAGGGTTCAAAACTTTTTGGATAATAATAATATGATTATCGCACTTAAGAAAGATCCGAATCCGTCTTACACTACAGAACTTAAAAGATTGATTAATGGCCAAAATTCTTATGATGAACTTAAGATGAATAAACCTGTAATTCCTATGAATTCCAGTACCCCTTTATTATACGGTATGTTCAAAATTCACAAAAATGATGTGCCAATTAGACCTGTTGTTAGTTTTGTATCTTCATCGGCATATTTTTTTAGCAAAATGGCTAGACGAACTAATAAATTTTTCTTTCCTCTTTAATAACCTGAACCAACCTGATCTAATGTGAACAATCGCGGAACACGGCAGAGAGAACTTTTTAGTGTTCCAAGAGATCATTCAACGGTATCTCAAAGATCTTTTAGCCGACTTAATTTACAACCGCCTGTCCGTCGAGGTGGAGATTGCTCCCAGTCCCACAGCGGTTACCCGAACATTTAAAAAATATATAAGAGATCAGGTTGTTAAGGAAATATTTTCAAAACATATTTTGTTTTCTCTTTTAGTATTTTAATCATTTCATTAAAGAGCAGCCATGGTGGATACCGCCACCCGATTTATGTTTGATCTACTAGATGTTTTATAAATATGAATAAAAGCATTTTTAATCTGATTTGAATTAATTTTGAAATAATATTTTCCAATTAAAAACTTGGGAAACTTATAATTTGTGTTTACTTCAACAAGCTTTTTGAGAGATTGTATTACCATTTTACCATTAGACAACGAGAGCATTCATTTTGAGAATTCAAATTATCTAATAAAATATTTCAAAAATTTCAGCAAAAGAATCATAGAAAATTGTTGCTTTTGATATGTAAAAAACATTGAGTGGGACGTAACGCGAAACTACCCCTTCCCTCACCCCTTGTCTCCCTATTTCTATGTGTAAATAATCTGATATCAAATTTCTAAGTGCAAATAATACAGAAGCAATAACTTTTTTGCATGTTTGCATGAAAAGTGGCAAAACTTTATTATAATTTAATTTGAAAATACTGTTTGAGAAGAAAACTTAAAACTGGTTTGTCTGTGTTCGAAGCAGACATAAATAATATTTTTTTAATTTAAATATTAATAAATTATTCAATAAGTAGATATTTTAATAACTTTTCTAACCAAAATAATGGAAAATTTTCATCGCGAACTGTAATTTTAAAAACGTAAGTTTAAACATGCATATGCACTTTCTAATGCAAAAGACCTCTTATATTTTTACGGCATGGTTAACCCAGAGAATGGAATACGTCGATAAAATGTATCCGTTTTACTTCAACCCTATATCTGTCGACAAGTAGTATAAAAGCTCTTTTTGGTAGAGCGACTTCAAGATGGTAATTTATAGCTGACGGATGGCAATTAGGGAATTGTTGTCTAGCTTTTATGTATCAGGTGACAAGAATGTTCATTAATATCTCAGTAGTCTGTGAGAGTTTGGTAGATGGCATAAAATATTTGGTTTACCATACACGGCTTCACGAAGATGATTCTAGTAGTATTGTCATGAAAAAAGGCCTTTTCTAAATTATTATTTCATCCTGTACATTTAAATCATTAATTTACGTTTCTTAGCCTGGTGACCCACAAATTTATTAGTTTAATATTTATTATTTTCCTATTTACTATTTACAGTACAACGCCGGTGCTAACTTTAATAGTTGAAACATAATAAATCAGAATATTGGTTTAAACCCCAGGAATTAGAAATATATGTCATGTTATAATAATTAGTTCCGATTGAGTTAGCACTTGTTTCCGACATTAGCAATAACAAAAAAGTATCATTTTTGCAATTCCTCACGTCATTCAATTCTACCGAGATGTATTCGGTGTCCTTTCCCTGTCTTAGCAATTACAGACGTAAACGTACTTTAGTAATATTATAAATAATAAGAAATAACATAATACAGGCCACAGGAGCGCGTTACGTCAGGTCAGCGTTACGCTCAGACAACATCGGTATCGGTAATCGAGGTACTGGCTTTAGGCACTTGGGCAGGCCGGCGCCCATACTGCGATTGTTACATGATAAATACGTAGTTCTAAAGTACCAGTTACTTTGTCGCGGCACTTTTCTGTCGTGGTATCAGTTGGATCGTTCCAAATTGCTAACGGTATTCTCATCACTATCTAGTTCCTCACTACTGGTATCGCTCGACTTGCTTTCTCACTGTAAACAACAATAGGACTAACCTCATTGCGTAGAAAACCAATGAAACGTAACTGACTTAGCACGTTTTTATCTGGTACCGCGACGACTATGATCGTTTTTCCCTGTATCCGATATATTCTGTATGTATTTATCAGGTGACATGAAGCGTTTTTTGCCGTTATCAATATTCTATTGGACACTACACCAAAGAGCTATCAACTGACAGTGCAAACTCATTTTTCAAAAAAGTGACTTTGCACGTTCTTTTTCTGAGGTCTTCAAATATTTACAAATAGCGCAATGTTGTCATAGAACCCCGAGCTTGTTCAATTTTCTAGGTAACTTGGTTCTATCTTGTAGAATTTAAAGTTTGCTTCCCTTCGTCAGATCCATCCACAGACGCGTTTTGCCGTATAACGGCTCGTCAGTGAGGTTATATAATCCGACGAAAGGAAGCAATACTGAGAGCCTACTTCACCTTGAAAAGTCGATGAAGAACGGCAGATGTTGCTTTAGAGCTACACCTCTTGGCAATCAAATGCATCAACTGGCCCGTCCGACAAGAATCAGTCGGAAACGGAAACTCCTGCAATGACCAGACAAGCCGGTCATTATTGCAGGAGTCGCCGCCAGGTGCGCAGCATTAAGAGCCAGTTCGGTTAACGGACCGAGTACCAACAATTAATTGTAGAATTCAAGGGAAGGGAAGGGAAGCAACCTCGCAATAATGAGCGGCTCGTCTGGTCATTGCAGGAGTTTCCTTCTCCGTTTCCGACTGATTCTTGTCGGACGGGCCAGGTGATGCATTTGATTACCAAGAGGTGTCGCTCTAAAGCTACATCTGCCATTCTCCTTGGTTCTATCTTGTTGCGCGCCCACATATCATTAGGTGAGAGTAAAAAAAGTTCACTAACGGTTAATTTTTTCACTTTGATCTACTTTTTTTAACAAGTTAAAAAAAGATGGGCTTTATGCAGTTATAATGGGGAAAAAAGTCGAGTTTTTATAAGGAGCGTAGAAAAAATAAATTATCGTATTGGATTGTTACAAATAAATGAGAAAAAAAGTCTAAATCAACATCAATAGACTAAATATACATATCACCATAGAAACCTGCCCTATCCATAAAACAAAAAAGATTTATTCATGCATCCATCCATCGATTGTTAAAAATGTATGCGTGAGCAAACTCGCCAAATTTATTCAGGTCGAATCGAGTAACATTTTTTTAACTCATTTTAAAAAAAGAACAATAATATAAACGTTTTTTTTGCATCGAAACCCCTTTAAAAGTAACATCAAAACAGTTTTCATACTGATTTTACTGTTAAGTGGAGCCATTAAAATGCTTTGTTAGAAGACGACAGACGATGGTATTTAATTAGGAACAATATATAAGGGATCCTACTGTAAATAAACAGCGAGAGAATGCATTGAACACATAAATTAAATTTCCAAATTAAAATATTTTTTCTACTCCTATATTAGTAAACATTGTTTTACGTACTACTAATTAAATCCATTCTAAAATGCCTTGTTTACACGAGCTTAGTTCTAATAATTAGTACTAACTACTCGCGCTAATGTCATCATGTGTAAACAGGTCGAATTAGTACTAAGCATTAGTAAAACTGCAAGTGGGAGTGAATAGAAACCGATTCTATTTACTAATCACTTGTACGTACCCCCACCATGACTCCACTCTATACCGCGGCGACATTCGCCACTTGTCGCAACGTGTGAACCGCCCGGGCTAGTGGTTAGTGATCAGTACAATCAAGTGGAGGCGGTTTGTAGGTTAAGTTGTGAGTTTTTGCGTATCCGTAGTGGCCGAATCTATTTAGAAACATTTTAAAATGGCAGAAAAGTGGAACTCTGAAACCACGATCAAGTTTATTTAGGAGTTCAGATCTTATGAATGTCTTTGGAATACAAAATCATTTACGTACAAAAATAAACAAATGAGTCGTTCCAAAAAATTGTAGAAGCTATAAATATACAGGGTTTCGGAATACCTGAAACCAAAAACAAAATAAGAAATTTAAAATCGACTTACTATCAAGAGAAAAAAAAATCGAAAAATCAAAAACATCTGGCGGTGGTTCTGATGAAGTGTACATTCCAAGCCTAAAGTGGTTCACTGAGATGGATGCATTGCTAAATGATATAGATGAACGAAGAAAAACTTTTGATAATGTAAGTATAACATTTTTATTGCATCGGATATAATACAATAATTAAATTATGCACTGTTGCTAAATTTATAATGTTAAATTTAATAAATCATTCCAGATTGCCACGAGACGGCCCCTTCATTTACAAAATAGGTGGTATATCTTTCCCTTAATCCTCGGGCCAGTCTTGATGAGTGGTTACTAGCTATTCGGTCAATATTCGGCAATAACCTTAAGTTCTCACGTCTCCATGAACCAGGTGTGATTTCTCCAGTATCTACATCTTTATAATCTACACTTTCTCTTGTCAGGTAGGTAGGTGATGTCTTTCGTAACCAGTTATGTAAAGCACATGATGTGCGAATAATTTTATTAGTTACGGATACATCTGTGGCAATAGGTCGTTCAAATATTCTAAATCTGCTCACTTGAATGCCAAACCCATTTTCGACAATTCTACGAGCCCTTGAAAGCCTGTAGTTAAAAATTTTAGGATCGTATGTTAGAGGTTCGTGTTTATAAGGTTTCAGTTAATATGTCTTCAGTGGGAATGCATCATCCCCGACCAAAAATCCACCATTTGGTAACATGTTTCGTTCAAGATCACGACAAATGGAACTGTTGTGAAAAACGGCACCATCTGAGCATCGCCCATTTGCTCCAATATTTATATATCGAAAACAATTGTATAGTGTAAACATTAGGCGTAACGCCAAGTACTGTGTATTTCTGCGCTAATGACCCAAGAGGTCGATGCGCTTTTCCTTTAAATATAATAGTAGTCATCATTGACGACTGCTAATAAGATGCTATTTGTTCCTTTATAGTTATAAAAATCACTGCCACAATTAGGTGGTGCACGAATTAACACATGCTTGCCATCGATATCACCATATAATCCAGGAAAATTCCATCTTGTGTGGAATCCTCTATCTATTATCTTCCACTCTGCGTGTGTAGCAGGAACCTAAAATAAATATATTTACATTTTACATTGATGATGATTACATACACTATACAGGGTATAAAAAAGAAATACGACTATCGCTATTAATCGATTTTTTTATTATAAAATTACATTACTTTCAGGTGGGAGACGCTTCTGAAATTTCTCAAGATGACATCCCAGGGATGCTAGATGAGATCTCTCAGCTGTCAACCACTGAGGAGAGTGATGTAACTTTAACAGACATGGAAGAGCCTACTAGAACATCTGTTAATATGCCTGGCGTCTCAACACAGCAGAATAAGGAGCCTGACCGACAAATTATAAAAAATGTATCAGATCGGAAGGGAATTTTTCGAGCCATTGGAGAATTGAAAAAATTGCAAGAAATAATAAATAAAGATCAACCAGTAGTAGCCAATCCTAGTCTACAAACCCAAGCGGAAAACCAGTTTGATTTATTTGGCAAGACTGTGGCAGCTCAGTTAAAAAGTCTATGCTATGAGAAGGCTTTGACTGCACAATCCAGGATTCAAAATATTTTGAGTGAGATTGCCATTGAAAATTATAGATGCACTAATGTATCAGAGTATACTATAACATCATCAGCTGAGATATCAGATATTGAGTCTGTTATGAGTACACCTGTAAGGAATCAAGATATGCTAGGTGCTGCACTTGCGATGTTTCTTGGAGATAAATCACCTGTTATGCCTGCCAGTGACGACCTACAGTTTAGTTATCTGTAATAATAGGTTTCAATGTTACAAATGATTCTGTTTTAGTTGTTAATAAAAGCTTTTTTACTTACCTTTATATATTCCTCCAAGCTATTGTATAAAGAGTCTAGAACTTCAGGGATGAACAATGAAATAGCTGGTTATGATACTCTAAGGAAGTGGGATAAACTGGGGTAACTATTTCCCGTGGCTAAATATGAAAAAGTCAATTCTAATTTTATTTTTGCTGGTATTGCACCTCTCATATTGATATCTGCTCGTTGAATTATAATAATTAATTCCTGTGGTGTCATCCTCATAAAACTTCTATATTCCAGTTAATCTTCAGCTGCGAGCTCTCTTAAAAGTCCTACTGAATGTCCACGAGTGTCTTTTCGAAGCAACCACTTTCTTGTCCATATTCGTTTTCCTTTTTTTAATTCGTTTTCAATTTCTTCTTTCAAACATAATTATCTCGGTATTTATTACCGAGATAATTATGTTTGAAAGTACGCATATATACAAGACGGCGCTCACGGTAATCCATAATTGGTGGCAGATTTTTTGCTACTATCATAGTTTTCTTGCCAAGTCCGTGTAAATGGTTCAGCGTGTAGTAAAAGCGTTTAGTAGCTTAGTGACTAGTGCGAGTAGCGAGTACTAATGTTTAGGCACTAATCTCGTGTAAACAAGGCATAATGCACAACTGTGCATAAAAAATAAAAACGCACAATTGTGCGGTATGATTCTTAGTTTAACAATCCAGTTAGCCTTGAATCACTTAAATCGTGACATTTATCTATCTTGGGTTTTGAATATTTGACAGTGACAATGTCGTTATTTAAAATTTGAAGTTCAAACCGATACTTTATAAATTATAATTAACTGTATGTAAGAGTTGTAGAAAATGTATAGTACGTATTGCGTGTTGTATAGCAATTACGCACTCATGTAATTACCGCACTCGCCGCTACGCGGCTCGTGCGCAAGTTTTCCATTCACGCGTAGTATGCTTTTTACAACACTTAATACGTAATATACTATAACGTACACATACAATAATCTTTAGGTCAGTTCAGCGGGGATCTCTTTTTCTTTAAATTAAGATAAGTAGTTTTAAGGTGAGAACACACTGAATCTGATGCAATGTGTTTTCTTACACAATGCAATATTTTAGGAATATATTGTTCTGATGCCACATAGCATAGCATGGCATTACCTAAAGCTGATCGTCGATCGTTTTATTACAAGTAGAATATGCCTTCTAATCTCAGACGAATATTTTATGAACTGTTGCGTGTCGTTAAAACACAATACGTCGCACGTCGCATCACCACACAAAATCTATATCATGTGATTCAATGTGTTCCGTCTTTAGCCTCTTACAAATTAACGTTAGTGATAATGCAAATGTAGACAATTTTAGTGTAAACTAAATATAAAATTTTTAAAGCCTGCTTCAAAATTTTTTGCACGCTGAATGAAGTATCATAATGAGTCCGTTTAAATTTGAAAAGTAAAAATATTGCGGCTGCTTTCTGGCGTGTAATGCTTCTATTGTCATATTTTTACACTAAGGTTAACTTGGACAATACAAGCCGTTGAAGTAACAGACTATCCATCCCACGGGATAAAAGCGGATTGTACTACGACGATTTTTAATGATGCCACTTACTCTAAATTAAGCTATATTAGTAGTAAGATTAGGTTAGTTGTATTAAGGTATTCGTACCTAGGCAGACAGGCCCGTTTCTGGGGTGTCTGGCGCCTACGTGCAGGTTTCTTTGGTGCGCCCTTAGTTAAAAAAAATGGTCCTATTTTTTTTTAATATAGGTATTTCGCGAAAAACGGGCAATGATTTGAAATGTAAGAAAACTGATAAAAAATAATTAGAAAAAATATTTATTAAATTACCAAAATAAACAAAATCACATAAAATATTTGGTAAGTATATCAAAAGAAAAATATACCTACCCTAAAGAAACAAAAAAAACGATAGAAACAGTACTTATAATCAATATATCATTACGATTATTTACTTGATTGTTTATGAAATATAATAAATAGTAGAAACTAAAAGCAGTACATTCACAAGAAAATTAAAGGAGAATAAAATTAACGTAAATAAAATAAACAATAACAAAAACATAAAACAATATTATACCTAGTACTTATATGGTAGGTTACAGAAATATTTTAATGATAAAAAAATAAACGTTTCAAAAATGTAAAAATACTATTTTTGTAATAAACAAAACAAAAAAGGAATGATATACCTAAAACAAAATATGTCTGGCTTTCACGGATGCAAGCTCGTTGATCATCTGATTATGATCAAGAGCCTCAGAAATATTATTTTCAATCGAAATAATGGCCAAATCTGATAGGCGTTCTTGACTTATAGATGTCCTTAAATAATTCTTTATTAGTTTTAACTTAGAAAAACTTCTTTCACCTGAAGCTACTGAAATGGGTAATGTAAGGTATATCCTTAAGACTATAAGTAAATTTGGAAAAAGAGACTGTAGATTTTTTTTAGTTATATAATTTAAAATGTCTATGGGAAAGGATGAATCAGTAGTATTTTTAGGATTAAGAATTTTATATCTTGAAATTTCATTATGTAAATCTAAGCCGTCAATGTCTTTAGATATTACTCCATTAATCTCAACTTGCAATGCGGTATCTAAATTTACACATTATTTTTTAATTAAGTCAGATTCTAAATTTTCAAAATTACATAACAACCCAGATAAATTTTGAAATTTGTTTATACCCTCAAACCGCCTTTGTAAAGACTGAATGGTTGTATTTAAAATTAGAAAATAAAAATTGATTTTAAATTTTTGCTTTGGATCTGCTACAGATTCATCCTTACTTATATGAAAATTGTTACTTAATTTTCGTTGCCGTACTATTTGGAATACCTGCTCTACATCGTTTTTTTTCTGCTTCTCCTTTAGCTTTATTGATGAGCAATCTAAAATTTTTGTCTGACCGTTTTTCGTTAAAATAAAGATTTAGATTTTCAATTTCTTTATAGCAGTCATTTAAGTTTCTATTCCGATCTTGTAGTATTTTACTTACTATATTAATTTTTCCTAAAATATCATGCCAGATTAAAATCGAATAATATAATCGAAATATATAATAAAAATAAATTTAAAAGTCGGGGCATGTAGTGTCCAACAAGTACACTACGAAGAGAACACATTTGTGTTATTATTAAGGCAAACGCTTGGTAAAATTTTTAGACATATTGAAATGATAAAATAAGAGATTTTTTTTTTTTAATTTGTAATAAAGAATACTGAATGACTGTCGATTTTGCGCCCCTAAAATTTTGCGCCTGCGTGCATGCACGTCCTGCACGCTCGCCAGGAACGGCCCTGTAGGCAGAATACTGGTAACTATAGCCAAATCAAAAAAGCCTGACTCCTATGATAAACAAAACACTTGACTTCTCGTGAAGTAATGCGACTGGTCAGTCAGAGATGACAGGGACGCATTTGGTCCTAGGTGAATTTTGGGCTTGTTTTGATGTGTGTCAAACTCAAGCTGATGACAATCACAGATTACAGAATAAATTAGATAGGAATCTAGACTAATCTAATTGTCAAATATTGTTTTATTGATCTAAAACAATCTGAAAGTAAAGGAACCAAGTCATTTTGTACTTCTAACTAATGAAGAAAATTGTTTTTTCTAATTTGGTTTCATAAAAAAGCTGTTTTGATATCGTTTTTAGTATCGTAATGAACTTTTGATGAAACAGTTTTATATATTTTTCTAAGGTTGGTAATGATGTTCACAAATGTTTTATTTTGCTGTCGTGTATGTTTGCTTGCATTAATTCTATGAAATGGAGATGAGTTAAAGAAATATCAAGTAATCTTACAAATTTACTATATTATAAAACATAGAACTATAAAATTTACTGCAAATTCCCTTAACTTTGGGGGAGTCAACCTAAACTAATCTTGCTCCATGTCCAAAATTAGACAACTTATAGTGACAAAATGGCTGACACGGAAATAAAATGATTTGTTTATTTCAAGGCTACTATGATAAATAACTTGATTGTATTACCAACATAAAATTTAGGCCTACAAATTTTGAAAATTTGTATGTTTTATTTTCTTTTTATATATGGATTTATTTATTGAAAAACATGCCAAAATAGAAAAATAGTGTAAAGTACACGTTTTATAAAGCTATTAGCGCACTTGTTCGTTATAAACCTCGCCGCAAGCGGCTGGTTTTCTAACATGGGCGCGTGCGCTAAAATGATATTTATAAAACTTGTACTTTAATATGCTATTATCGATCCAAAACGGAAAACTGTTTTAGCATGTAATATAAGACATATAACAGTAAAGGTTACTTTCGGCTATTAACTTTAATTATGTTTATTTCAGCAGTTTAGTGCAAATAATAACATTAATAATACTATTAATTGTCAGCAAGTATAATAATAGTAATGTTATTGAGTTATAGTTATTCAGCACCTATTGCAGGATGGGTCGAACATTGTAAAAAGATATATAAAATATAGATTGAAGTTTAGTTCAAATGTACAAGTAATAAAAGGTTATTACAACTGAATAAAATTAATTTTAGTGGACAGGTCATTTTGATGCATTAGGAAAAGAAGAAAAACCATAAAAATGTCGTAATTTTAATTTGTGTGTTGTCTACGAAAAACGTATATTTATACTTGTATCCAAGAAATTTGGTCCCAAGTTTTAGAGTGTATTCTGTAAAAAATTAAAAATGGGTTAGTTTTGGTCTAAGACAGATTGTACCAAAAGGTGTTTATATGAACAGATAAATATAGTGAGTAAACGTCTCCAGCTTTTAGACAGTAATACAGAAAATTGCAGGTCGGAATTTAGAGAGAGATGGTATTTTTAGATGAAACGTGGATATTTGCAATTGGAAATGGGTCAAAATCTTAAAAAGATGAATCTTAAAAAAGCCTTAAAAATAAAGGAGGCCGTGGTCCGAGTAGAGATTTATTATTTTGCATGCCGGTTCTTCAATAGGATTTGTTCCGAGTGCAAGTTAATTTTTGGATATAATAACATGAACTGTAAGATATTTGAACAATTACTAGAAGAATTGTTGATACAAAATTTAGACGATTCTTCTTTCATTGTATTAGACAATGCATATTATCGCTTAAGAATTTTTAATACATAAATATGGCGAAAAGTGGCTTAAAAATAAAATCAGAATCCCTGAAATCGGAACTTCTGTCAATGGCAAAATCTCTTACAAACTCGAAATTAGATGCAGTACATGAAATATAATGTTAGCTTGATCCTGAGGTTTTGTGACATCAGTAAAACGCAATAGAACTAATGTGGACAAGGGCAAAATCATATCACGAAAAACATTTTTTCTACTCCTATATTAGTAAGAACCTACTTACGCACTATCTACTTTATCAGAAAACCCTAACTACACACGCTATATTGTTAGCAACCAAGCTGTGCGTAATAATAGTGTCGTACTATATATACAGAGTGGCAAAAAAGTCGCGCATAATGCCTGTAACTATTGAATTACCTCGTATACGAAAACGTGACCTTTATGAAAGTTGTTCAGTAAATTATTGGCCACATTTTTACGTGCATGAATTTTTTCTATAATTTCTCGTTTGGTTGTCATAGAAACCAACTTACTTTTTTTAAATGAAACCCCCTGCATATGACTGCATATTTGGATTCTACTGAGAATTTTTTGTATTTTGAATTTTTATTTATTTAAAGTTATAACAAACTTTATAATAACAAAATAAATAGCCTAGAAAATTGAACAACTTAACATCGGAATAATAAATAAATTAAGCCTTTTCTGTGGATCAAGTGCTCAAAATGATCACCATTTTCTGCTAAGCAGAGCGCCAGTAGATCCCTGATCCCGTCTACAACGTTGAAAAGAAAGTCCTCTGTATTAGCCCGAATTTTAACACTAATTCTGACTTTTAAAGATTCCAAGTCATTTGGACGGTTAACGCAGACTTTGTTCCCTAAGTGTCCCCACAAAAAGAAGTCGAGCGGGGTTCAGTCCAGGGATCGTGCTGGCCAGTCAATAGCATCACTTCTGCCTATCCACCGTCCTGGAAATTGTTCGCTTATGTATTGTCTAATATTTGCCGCATAATGCGCAGGTGCTCCATCTTGCTGAAACCATACCTGTTCGATTATGCCATTATTTAAACCCGGTAAATCCATTTTGCAAGAAGGAATTATGTGATTCCTGAGGAGGACCAGATATTTCTCGCCATTCAAATTATTATCTATGAAAAGAGTCCCACAATATGTCTACCAACTATGCCCGCCCAAACATTAACTTTTTCGGGCCTCTGAGTATGGCCTTCCTGGAACCAGTGAGTATTCTCAGCAGACCAATAACGATAATTTTGTCTATTAACAATGCCATTTAAATGGAAAGTAGCCTCATCCGAGAAAATGATATTTGTTGCGAAGTTATTATCGTTATTGCATCTTTCCATCATCAAATTCAGCTCTTCTATCAAAATCGTCCTCGTTTAACTAGTGCACCAATTTTATCTTGTAGGGATGTAACTTCTCCTGCTTAAACAAATTTTTCACTGACTGATAGGACAAACTAAAATCCATTGCCATAGGCCTGGATGATTGTGTTGGATTTTTATGTATTGAGAGCATGATATCCAAAGCTTTGTCTCTCCCGGTTGCTGTTTTAGGTCGACCTGATCTAGCGGCTTCTCTAACACTGCCTGTTTCTCGAAATGTTTTACCACTCGACACACCGTTGACTGATTTATTGGAGGCCTATTTGGATATAACTCATTGAAAAGTTGACAAACCTGATCTTGCGATCTCTTCATATTTCCGTAACCGCTCATTATTAAAATTTTAACTCATTATTTCTCATTCAGATGAACCATAGCGTAAACAAATTAGAAATCAGACAACAGAAAATTAAACAGGAACTCAAAATTGACACCTCTTAGGTCGCTGACATGAAAATACCTTGTCATTATCTCGGAAACGCTTGCAGATAGGTAAAAATTTGAAACGCAGAAAATTCAGAGTTTTTCCAGTAGAATCCAAATATGCAATCATATGCACGGTGTTCCATTTAAAAAAAGCAAGTTAGTCTCTATGGCAACCAACCCAGAAATGACAGAAAAAATTCATGCATGCAGAAATGTGGGGAATAATTTACTGAACAACTTTTATAAAGGTCACTTTTTCGTATACGAGGTCATTCCAAAGTTACAGGCATTATGCGCGGCTTTTTTGCCACTCTGTATATTACGTAACAGTTCCACCATCGCATTAGTCGCGAATCGCCAAAATCGTAAAAATTCTCAACAGATTTGGCGCAAAGTTGGCTGTGCAATGCATCGCGTCGCCTTGACAATGTAAATGTTGGTATTAACAAAAGTAATTTTTAACCTTAACATTTTTAATTTGGATATTATTTTTGGCTATATTAGTAAAGTATAAAAAAAAATATGAAGTCGCAGAACTCTTTCGAATTTTCATAATTTTCGAAATCATGTGTAATAGGCTTCTTATCACTCTTGTTATGTAATAAACTATAAGAAGTAGTGTGTGTCTTACTACTAATAAAATAGCCACTAGGAAAATATATTTCATAGTTTAGAGTTATTTGGCATTTTATAAATCATGGTCAACAGAAGCGGGAAAATGCCAAAAGCAGTTGACAATGATTTTCGTATTTGCTATAACAGTACTAACCACGTATGAAAGTCTTCGGGTCCAATGATAATCTTTGTTGAAAGGGAAAAAAAAATTGCGTTTTTTCTAATGACAAATTGGCTTATCCCCTTTGATAAGAGTTTTAGTGCTTTAAGATTAATATTTAGTGTAGTGTATTATTCTTTTTCTGATGTGAACACGTACAGAGATTAAAAGAGGCAATTTAACAATAAATGGTATCAATATCTATATAATATATCAAAGTAGAGCAGAACAGTTTGTTGTTACGACTTGATCAATCTTCAGTAAAAAAAAATTCATTTTGTATTTCATGTAAATTGTAGTGAATTAAGTGTTGATTTGTCCCTATTTCGGATTGCTTTCTTCCTCTATGTAGTCGTAACAGTTTTTTTTTAACCATTCTGCTGCTTGAAGTGGTTTACGATTTTAGATGCCATTATTTAAGCCCTCAATATGTTTTAAAACAATAAGGCGAAACGATGGCAAGGATAGACTTCTTTTGTTATCCTCATCCGACTATTTACCGTTTCAACAGTACTAATCACTGAATTATCCCAGTGCATATCAGATCGAAAGAGAAGGTATCGGCTAAGTCGTGGTAAATGTAATTTAGGACTTCGCGTCGCTTGTTTTTAGCCATTTTACCCAAATGGAGAAGATTAAATGGGGTTTCCACTTTAATTTTTGGGATACGTCTAATGGTTCCATATGGGTACCACTTTTTTTCTTTAAGAAAACATAAACACTGATTTATTGTGTTTTGTCTAGATAGCGTTAAATCAATGTTAATTAATGTACCTGGAATATGTTTACGGGGGGCGTCAGCCTTATTTAACTGTACCATAGTTAACTTGTCAACTTACTATCAATTAGGAGGGAACTTTGTAAATTTTCATGTTAATATATTATTCATTATTATTTATAACATGTACTGTTGAGTTTGTACATTGAAACTAATAAACGCGACATCAAGTAAAAATATGCAAATTAGGTATTTTGATATGACGCCGACATGACGCCGACTTACCGCTCGGTTACTACTTTATCTCAATATTTGTGCTAATATCTTATTGGTAAAGATAAACTATGGCCACCGTTGCCATTACGACATAGGGTGTCACGAAGCGCTAATGGGTTTAACCGGGACACCGGGTAGCGGAGGTTGGTGGCCGGCTCGCTCGCTTTGCAAAGTTAAGGACTCACTCATTGCACTGCGAGGAGAGTAATCGATTCGCGGCCGGTCACACGGGACCATCGTTTTATAACACGAAAAGTATGTTGTATTAGTTTTTTTGTGCCGGCAAGCGAAGTTTCAATATAGTATTGTAAGAGAAGATATGTTTGCAGGTGCTGAAATGCAGTGCAGAATGTAATCTACAAAAGTTTCATAAAGTGTAATGTATCCGTAATATAACAATATAGGTACACTCACACTAAATTAAATCAAAAAACTGTGGAAAATAGACATTTTAAAGCAATTAAAGTGTTTTATTGAATCTAGCAAAATATGAACGAACCAGCCTAAACTGTGGCGATACAGTAATTTTGTGACGACAAGCTAGCAACCCTTGTTAGATCAAACATTTTAAAACTGTTTTATGAACTTGTGAAAAATAATTGAAATATGTACAATACATTAGTTAATTTCCCATATTCTTACACACATGCCAATTAAAAGGCCCTTAAGTTAAAACAACTTATCAACTTACAAGAATCCCGATTTTGCTGCGATTAAAGTCAATAACAAGTAGAAAGTAACATACCTATATATTTCTAAATGCCACGACATAGAAATAATTAATCAAGTATTAAAAGTGGCAACAAAATTATTCTCCCCGTGGGCTTATCATAAATCATCATTAGAAAACTAATTGGAGCAATTTGTTTTTGGATTAATTTTTAATTACACCTGTTTTACTGCTTTGGCTTGATTAAAACCTCCACCATAGCGGGAGTCGGTTATCAATAATAGTCCTCGTAAAGAACAAAAACATTTTAACGGACCGCTAATTTAAGTAATTTATGCATTTTTAAAGCCATTACTATTCTCTAATGGCCGGTTTTTTACTCTTATAACCACAGTATTAATATTTAAAATGTACAGTATACCAACACAACGGAGCGAGACTCCTTATGGGTGGATTGGAAGCACCAAGGTCAGAAAATCTCATGATCTCTTAAATCGCTGAGCTGTTGTGTTATTGACAGTAACTGTATCATCCTCTCCTTTATAAGTTCAGACATAAACCTATCTTCGTTTCAACTAATCTGTCATATTATTATATTGTCTCGTTATAAAAAGCATTAAATAAAAAGATCAATAGGTGGTCCGAGCAAGTGCACTTTGACTATTTTAGAATCTCTATCTTCGCTATTTGGGTTGGCCTGAAGAGAAATGGATTCGTCCAATTTGGTATAAAGTGGTCACTGATTTCTTTTTTTTTTAGATTCTATCTGGATGTTAACTTCTACTTTTTGCAGAAAATATGTATACAGGTCCGGTAAGTACCTCCTAATTTCTCAGGAGCACACAGAGGAGGTCAAAATAATCCTAATTTGCCATAGAAAAAAAATGTTTAAAGTGTTTAAAAAGTTCTTCTCTAGTATTTACTGGTGTTAAATAAACTAGTTTTTCCACTACTAACCTATAACATCGCCATTATTGACCGATTATTAACGTTAGAAATCGTTTTTCTCTACCTTATAAGTTATTATTGACCATGGTCAATAATAAGGCATTGAAATCCGTTATTGACCGATCTTCAAGGATCTGTTTGAACGCAGGTAACTTGATTTTTTGATTCTACAACATGAATTCATAAACATGAATAACCTGAAAGGTGATTTATTGTGGTTAGGCAACCAGATAATTATCAATACATATTAGATTATTAGAGATGCTTGATATTGTAAAATATCGATACAATCAATAACAAATATAGGGTATATATATATATAGTTTTATTACACATATCACGCGCGCGTGCAGGCCCTGATGCAGTTAGCACTTTGGGGTAAAAAAATCTTGAAAGAGAATTGATAGACCTTGAACGTGAGCTCTGTACAAAGTCCCTAACTCTAACCCTTGCCCTTCTACAGGGCAAAACGCGTTTTTCCCCCCCTCCATCCCTAATTGTCGGATCGAGTTCTTCCGGGGCTCAAATTGAAGGTAACGAAATTCTCTATTTATTTGCAAAAAATTATTTCCCCCACCCCTTTCCTTCATAATAAAAAATCACTTAAAAAAAAAAAAAAAATAAATAAAAGTCGGTTTTTTGGACAGATTTTGTTTATTATTTGCAAATTTAAAAAAAAATTTGCCAAATCAAGGCAGGCATCCTAATGCGTCATCTCCCGTGGGGTATTCCCTCCCCCTCCCCCCCTAATAAACCAATCGACTCGAAATTTGGACGCATTATTCAGATCATTAATATCTATCAGTGAAAAAAAAATAGAGTCTCTAACTGAATTTCTTCCCTGCTAAAAAACTCAGCACACGGCGCACGGCGAAATTTAGCATACGGTTTTTTTGTACTTTTAAGTTGCGATATCTCCAAAACCGCTTGACCGATTTCGATGAAACAAAATTCAATTTATGCGTATTCGCGAGCCCTCCATTTTACGACCTAACATTTTTTTAATCAGAATCGAACTCACCGAGTTATGGACAAGAAACCAATTTCTAAGCCTAAAAAAAAATTTCACATGCCAATTCCCCCCCCCCCCCCAAAACGTCTTCGGTAGGTTCAAACATGTCACCAGGTGATAGAGGGAGTCCGATTTTATAAGACTAAAACAAAAAAAATTCAAACAAAACATTGCTGTTTCCAGGGCTTTTTCTTGCCAGATCGGCTCTACTACAGCCCACACATTTACCATAAACCTTTGTTGGTGTTTATTTTCAATTATGGCGTACGTATTTTCATTAGCCCAAAAATGTAAAGTAAGGTTAGAAAAATTTAGATTTACGTTATGTTGCTATACAGTACGTCCATAAAGTCTTGCACAAATTCATTTAAAATTCAGGTATTTACTTTTTAAAAACGCTCGGACACGTCAATTAGTACTTTTGTTTGCGCATTTTTTAACGTAAAATGTTTTTATACAGGGTGTCGCACGTATGAGGTATGAGGTCATCAATAAATGTGTTTAAAATAAATTTTCAAACGTCAATATTTCGGAAACCGTGATTTCCAGAGGTGTTAAGTGTTCATCATAGAATTCAAAATTGATATAATATACAGGGTGTTCCATTAAAAAAAATCCTTGATGACCTCATACCTCATACGTGCGACACCCTGTATAAAAACATTTTACGTTAAAAAATGCGCAAACAAAAGTACTAATTGACGTGTCCGAGCGTTTTTAAAAAAGTAAGCCCCTGAATTTTAAATGAATTTGTGCAAGACTTTATGGACGCAGTGTATAAACCAGTTGGAGTATTTCAGTTTTGCTGGATAATCAGCCGGAGACATAACGTGTACTTTTTGATCATGGTACGGGTGAAGTAACTGTTCCATTAGAGTTTCATGTACAACCTATTTTATAACATTGCTTTGTGTCGCAATCTTTCTTATGCTGCTTGAATGTTTGTCAGCAATTTCCTGCAAATTGTGTTTCTCTACGTGAGAAGTGTTTCACATAAAAACCGATTTATCTCGAAAATCGCCAGTTTTATCGAAATAAATTAAGAGTACCTTTTTTGCAGAGGAATCACCAGAGTATTTAGAAAATCAGTTTTTAGCTTTATCAAATAACACCGGTCAAAATCTTTGACCAACGAGTGTGGTGGCAAGTCCGTTCCCCTTGATAATATCTGCTGTAGTATGGTTTAATGACTCTTTATAGCCTCTATAAAGTATTAAAATTTCATTAAATTATATGATTATATGGCTCAAAAGTTAGAGCTAAAAAAGTAAATGGCTGGGTACTTATTTGCTCTGTATCTCTGTTAGGAATATTTTTTCTATAACAGATTAGGGTTATTTTGACCTTCTCTGTATGCTTCCGAGAAATTAGGAAAAACTTACCAAGTACCCTGTATATTTAATAGCACTATTAGGTAAAAAATAGAAAAAAAGAATGTAAAGCCTCCGATGTTCTAGGATTTCAAGAATGTTTGTAAAATCAGTAGGGACGATCAATCTAAATAAAATCCGGCAGTCTTAGAGTATGTTAGAGGTTTTCCAAGATGAGATTTATTTTTGTGATGAGAGAAATTATATTATTGCTTGTTTCAGTTCTTAAGTATTTTTTTTAGCTTAATAATCAGTTACCGAATGATGAGTTGTATATTTTAACATTGTTAAATAAATCAAGAACTCTAAAGAAGACTGTCCCATTAGTAGTATAAGGTATCAATAAATTTTTTTTTGCTTTTGTAAACTGGAAAGTTTCGGTTTTATTTGTCTAACAAACTTCAGTTGTATCTTTTAAAATAAGTCGTTTATTACTAAACACCCCTAATTTTAAAGTAGTAGGTTAGCTTTAGTTCAGGTTTAACTTTGAAAAGTTTTCTCTGTTACGGAATCCACCACTAGAAATCAAATTGACTACTCAATTAATAATTTAAAAGTGGAAGTTACAAATTGGTCCCTTTAGTTTAAATTGAATTGAAATTATTTCAACTGCCAACTGAACCTGAACTTTGCTAGCTTGTTAAGTTTATAAATCTAATGTTAGGCACTTTAATAAAAAGGTTCTCTCACTGTAATTAAATAATAGTAGTATTCCTTCAATTGGTCTAGTTGTTACTGTTTAGCATTTGAATTCGATTAAGACAGCCTCAGTAGTAAGCTGACAATATATTAACGCAGCTTTTCCGGTATCTGGTAGGTTGAAACCACCTTAGGCATAGTAGGAGGGCGCCCACCAAAGTTGTGCACTGTAAGTGAAGATGTATGAGGTGCACATGTGGTTGTAATAAAAGTCACCGTACCATGTTTTCATAGACAATGATGCGCGATGTAGTTTCGCACTAGAGGTGTGTCGTTCACGAATGATTCGTTCAAAATGAACGAATCACTTCATTGAATCGAAAGAATCGTTTCTAAAAGATTCGATTCTTTTTTGATTCACTAATTCAGGAATAATTAAAAGAATTGATGAATCAAAGTCGCATTTCGTTCACTATCCCGAAACTTGAAAAGGCAAGTTACCAGTTCAGTAATTCACTCGCAAGTCCGCAGTTCGAACGTTCGAGCTCGAGAGTTGGCCCGACTGCCGCGCTTGGCGATGTGTGATGCCGTCTTTCACAATGTAGACGAAGACAACAGTTTAATTAGGCACGCAAAGTACAGTAGAAGGAAAAGAGACAAATGATTCGATTTATTTGGTTCATTATTTATTTGATTATTTGTTTTTTATAGGGTAACTGTACAAATGGTTGTACAAATTTTAATAAACAATAGAAGAATATTATTTTTGGATAGGACTCTATTCATTATTCATTCAAGGCATTTCAAGAACCTAAACATTGGGCTCAACATTTTGGTGTTTTGTTACCACTTATGGCAAGAATCTGAAGAATCAACGACTCACTGTTATTTAAACAAACATCTCGATTCAACATTTTCGAGTTTAAAACGTGAAATTATTTAAAAGTAGGTAAGTGAATCATTTGAGAACGAATCTTTCTGAACGAATCTTTTTAATTGAATGAATCAAAAGAGTTGATTCACCAAAAAGAATCAAACTTCCCTCCTCTATTCCGCACGGCATGCTTGGTGAAAAATAGTGTTCTATTGTCACCTGACGCGCGCCCAATAATGCCAACTCAGGGAAATTTCCCGATCCGTGGGAAATTATAAGGTCCAAAGAGAAAAGGGAAATGTTCACTTAAATGGTAATATTCGTGGGATATTACGCTGACCAGTAAATTGATTAACTACTCCAATAATGCAATGTTTAATAGTTCAGAGCATTGTTTATATTAACGCACAGCGATTTTTTATTGGCAACGCCGCATTCAGAGTATCTTATAGGATATTGGCAACAATTTGGCAGCAACGCAGCGTTTTTTTGGTTCATTGTAGATGTCGTGTCCTCCGTAACATAACGTGACTGCGACAGCCAGATGAGATGACTTCCAGATTGCAGCTTGCAGTATGTAGAAGAAAAAGATAGAAATAATTCTAATTTGCTTTAGTTCTACCAATCGAATTCGCTATGAGTTTGGGGGTTTTACCGATTACCGAACTGTAAACAATAAACAGTTGTGTACTTGACCCTCAGTCCTACATGATATGGGACATAATTTTACGAAGAAGAGGCAAAGTCAATAACTATATGTATTTTTTACTCGTCCCCCGTTCCTACAAACAAAAAAAAAACAAGATTTTTTTTTTTTAGTATTTTATGCATTCACGGTTTTTTTTTTAAAAAAAAGGAAATTTTCATCGTTCCTGTGGGAAAATGTTTGTTTCAAGGTTGGCAAAAGTGCGCGCGCCGAATTATTATAGTTTTTAGGTTATATCTTGCGGTGTTCCGTCTTGTTATAATTATCATATGCTTATATAGTGTTTTCCAGTTAACAAAATATAACATTGAATTTTAAAATGAAGTATTCAATAACTCAACATCAATGGTCTACTTTATTTCAGTTAAACTTTTCAGTTTGCAAAGTAGAGTAAATGTATTGTACTAACCTCAAGGTTGTAAGAAGATGTTCTTCCGTAGGCACACTTTGCTTGTAGTTCGTATCGTATCCTTTTTATGAATAAAGGTACGGATTTTCAAAGTTAAAAGTTCAATAGAGTGGCTCTGTAGAATAACTTGAAATTAACTGGACAAAAGCTCAGCTCCTTAAAAACGTTGAACGCAGTGTGTATTCTTTGTTCTTGCTAGAAGGGATGAACCCAAAACCGCCTCTGTCTTTGTCAAAAATTAGTCCTGTTAATAGTGTTTAAATTCACTACAGTAAAACCTCTCTATATTTGCTTCATATTCTTAAGTTTCGATTTTAAAACTTCGGACTCACACTTTAACAAAACATTGGAAACTTCTAAGGCCATGTCAGCACTATCATAATTTAACAAAAATTGTTGAGCTCTCTTAACTTTGCACATAGTTCATTCATATTTTTTATGGTCGTTTTTGGTTCTTCAGTTTCTTTCAGTTCTTCAGTGTCTTCAATATAATTATCGTCCACATTTAAGCTAATACTCTCATCGTCACTGTCAGGCATTAGTTCATCAATAATCTCTGGTATGGTGATGCCAGGATTTTCAGTAAAAGCAATATGGTCAACCAAGGAATATTGCTTAAGATTAACAAATGTTTCTTTTATGGATGGAAATAACTGGGCAAGTGGGATATCATCTTCTTCATCAACGTCATATTCCAAATTATTTTTCATAAATCCAGCTTTTGAAAAACATTTTTTAATTGTGTTGGGTGAAACTTTTTTCCAAGCAGCAGCAATCCAAACTAAGGCACTGGTTAAATTTATGCTTTTTTCAGCATCTTTAAAATAATTTTCGTTCTCGGAAAATGACAAAATTCTCCTAACTAAGTAATGTCTATAGAATAGTTTAAAATTTTGGATTATGCCCTGATCAAGCGGCTGACAGTGGGATGTTGTATTCGGAGGCAGAAAAATAATCTGAACATTTTTTAATGTTATCTTTGGATGTGAAGTGGCATTGTCTAAAAATAGAATCACATTTCTGTTTTGTTTCTTCATTTTTTTGTCGAATTCTTGCAACCAAGTTTTCATAATGTCTGTGTTCATCCAGGCTTTTTTATTGGATGTCCACTTCAAAGGCAATTTCTCAACATTAGATCCTTTAAAACATCTTGGGTTTTTACTTTTACCAATTATAAGGGGTTCTTCCTTTTCTCCCTCCATATTTGCCCAGAATAAGATGGTTCATCTCTGTTTTGGGACCTTTCTTCCTAGACATTTGTCGCTTTTTTCTGCAAAAGTTTTGTTTGGCATGGCAGCATAATAGAGACCTGTTTCGTCGGCATTGTAAATGTCTTTTGGTGCAAATGTTTTAAGAATTATTGGAAGTTTTAATTTCCAGGCTTCTACATCTTCCAAATTTACGTCAGCTGATTCACCACAGATAGTTTTAAACGTTATCGTGTGTCTTTGACAACATTTTTTCAACCAGCCATTTGAAGCCTTAAAATTTTCAATTTTCAGATTTTCTGCGACCTCAGAAGCTTTTTGTTTTATTACAGGCCCAGATATTGGAATATTTTTGTTTCTTGCTTTACAAAACCAGTTAAAAACTACCTCATCAACTGCTAATGCACTAGTCTTGGGAAACTTCCGTTTTTGCTCTTCATTTCCGCCTTCTGCAAACAGCTTTTTTAGCTCGGTCTTGTTTTTTATTATTTCCGAAATTTGTGTTTTTCCCACACTGAACTTTTCAGCTAGTTTTCTGACACTTGCCCCATAACTTTCACTTTCAATTATTATTTCATTTTTTTCCTTCAAAGACAAACGTTTTCTCTTTAACGACATATTTTCAGACTTAAAGACACAAAGTTTTAATATCAAATGAATAACAATAACTAAACAAGGATTTGAAAAAGGCCCTTTATGCTAATGTTTTCTTTGAATAGCGCAGTAAGATCATAATTAATGTTTATGACACCATTTACGGGGTATAATCCATTTTACAGAAACGGAAAACCCAGAAAAAAAGGTACCTACCTAATAATATTTTAATAATAATAATAATAATATTTAATAATATTTTAGATAGGGAAGTTTTTAAGAAAGTGTCCGCATCAGCTATATAGAGTGTACGCTATTGGGAGGTGTTTTTATACAGGTTTACAATAGAAATTGTTTTTTGCACCAATGAAAGTGTCCGTTAAGTAAGGTGTCCGCTATTAAGAGTAAGTAAGGGAGGTTTTACTGTAATTCTAAAACATCTTCATCGTCGGACGATGACCTTCTGAAAATTTGTACACTGTTTTGTTATGTGCATACTGAACTCCCACCAGTAAAAAACAAAGCTAATTGCTGACCGATCTAAAAATGTCCCCGGCATGGGTAATTTTTCAGAACTGTGGGTCATGCGCAGTACGTCGGATTTATACGATTTTTTGATATTTAACGTTTATATTGTCCAGAGCCGGTTGTCACTTGATTCTTTATTTACACAGTATTTGGCGAGTTTATTGTGAAATTTCTTAGCGGTATTTTAAGTGATTTTTAGTTATTTATTGTACTTTGTGGAACTTTCGTTAAAAACTTATTACTAAATTAGCCTTTTATAAATAGTTTAGGTTTATTTAGATTATAGTGCAGTACCTTGTAGTGTAAGATCGTGATGAAAAACAAGTGTATGGTGTTGCTTTGCAAGCCAACGACCCAAATTCAGTTCTTTAGGTAAGTACCTACCTAGGCTACTTAAAATAATTTTAAACTTGTATCCCCGCATAGCATTTACCTTGCTTTTAACACAATCATGTATTTATTTAGGTAAGTGCTTTTTTTTTTTGGAATATTTAAGCTGTTCGTAGGTATACCTACCATAACGTTCAAGTACTTTACAAAAATATTTCCAATTTAAAACTGGACACAGTTTAAACTAGAGATAATAATAAGTTATCTGTGTCCAACTTGTTTACTGATTCTTGGCAAATTAAAATAAGCAAATCCGTTTGTTTCACTGTTTTATAGTTTTTATAGTGCGCTGCATTAAGGCTTTTCAAAATTATATGATAACATATTTATTTTCTCTCCTACAAAGTGCCAAGGCAAGACAAATGCGCATGTTTATCAACTCTACTATAAACATTTAAAACCTCCGTTCTGAGTTACTTTTAATCTTGAAAAAAAAGTAATTTTCTTGCAACTTTCGTCGTATGTTGCATAGAAAATGATAGAAGGAGACCAGGCGACAAAGGGCACCTGTTATGGTGTTTAGAGCAACCAATATTACTTACAGAACTATGCCAGAAACTAAATTGTAATTCGAAATTTCAATTTATGTATTTACGCCTCAAAATACGCAAGGCCTGAAATTTTCATAATTTTTTGCAGTGTATTGCTTCTTCGAGAAAATTGATGCCTTACATCTTCTTAGATTTCATATTATATCAAGATTTACTATAGTTGCTTTTTTTACATAAATCAATACCTATTCCAGCACATTAAGTTAAATAATTTTAAAGCCGACCTGACGTACACGCGAACTGCGCAGGCCCAACAATTCCGGAAAACGCCGCATGCTGGGGACATTTCTGTAACACGGTATTGGCAATATATTGGTTATATTAGGTTTGTTCCAACACACCTAAAAACCGTACATTGTACCGTTCGATTCGTGCGCAGAAGAAGAAAAGCGTTCCAACTAACCCGTGACGGTTTATCGTACGATCCTTGCTGGCGTTCCAACATTTCCGTTCGCGAATGGGTTTCTGTACGGTCATTTCGATACTTGGTTGAAAGCATGTACTGTTTGGACTGACTTGCGCATTAGTCCGTTTGTCTGTTTGTCAAGTGCTCCTGGTTAATTTATTTTGGCTATGTCATTCTTCTCTCCTTGTTTGTTTACTATCTTATTTGTTTTCTGGTTTACTAGTTTTGACATAACAAGATAAAATCATTTTTTGAATTAAAAATTAAAATATCAAAATCACCATACCTTTAACAGTTTCTATTTCAAAAAATATCCTGACACTTTGTTTACATTTAAAAGTAAGGTTAGTTTCACAAAGACGCTTCGTATATCGGTTCAAAAACCGTTCCAACGCATGTCTATTTTTGTACGGTTACGAAACCATGCAAAGTTAACGCCTGCGCACAAAGTCGATCCCAACAGTTTCGTGACGGTTCTGGGATGGTACAAAAATTGGGTGTTGGAACAAACCTATATATGTGATACTCAGGCACACATTATGTTGTCCACATAAGTGCGTTTTAAGTGTGCTTCACGGACACTTCACCTCAAGCAATTCACTGCTCTAGTGGGCGCTCTCCTTAAGCGTAGCGTGACCTAACAGTGATGCTAATTTATTTCAGGCTATTTATTGGTGATCTGATTTAGTCGTCAAGAAATACCTTCTTGCGACTTCAAAATAACAACAGCATAGGTTAAGTGAGGTTCAGAGAAATAAACCCAGTGAACATGGCTACAGACCAGATTATTATTCATTATTAAAAACAGGCTAATGACATTATAGAAAAAAAGTGGCGATAAGCCAAGGTAAGACCTTGGGGTACTCTTTTAATTATTGTAATAAAATATTCTGAATAAATGGTCAACGTTAATTCAAGAACACAGAGGCAAAATTAAAAATTCTAGCATTCTATGTTATTGCAAATTCGGAAAACATGCATGTCTGAAAATAAAAGAGCTGGGCAAGTCTAATGAATTTTAAAATTTCAAATTGGCTCCGTTTCTCTCGCGCGTTCAATAAAGATAAATATTCAAAAGCTTTTGTACGGAATGTTTGTGCATCTGCTAGAATGCGGTATCTGTTTTACTATGCAATACGGCTGTTATTTTGTCGTGTTAATATGTAAAGTAGATAAAATATACTTATACAGTGTTGCCGTAAAACAAATGCCCCTTGAAACGATCTAAAGTATACGTTAAATTGAGGACGGGTAAATGGCGGGTAACGCTATTAATTTTAGACGGCAAATCATGACTCTCTTGTTCCAGAAGGGTGCCATCTTGATACTATATTTAAATCGGGAGGGGTGTGCCAATGCAGTATTTATTTTCTTGGTTCCCGAGTAAACGGGTTGCCCCTAGAGGCAAATATATTAAATTTTTGGTTCAGGTTAGTTTAGTTCATTTGACACCCTTAATCATAAGGTGGTATAACTAAAAAAATACAGTTCTCTAAAATGCAGAAAACTGTTTCGAACTTATTGCAATTATCCTACTTTTTTACCAATTTTTAGCGAATCTACAAAGCTTAGGAATTAGGGCGAATTAATTGTTGTTTGGAGAGTAATATGGTTTAATTAATTAGTGAAAAATCACTCGAGAACTCGATTTTTAAAATAAACGACGTCACTCGATTATTGACATAAGTGCTCGAGTTCCTAATTCGAGTGGTGAAAAATGAACTACTTACAACTTGCATTTATAAATTGAAATAAAGACCGAACCGAATTACCATCACTTGGAATCGGTCGTCTCGTTCTCATACAAGCTTATGTGAAAAATGGTGATTTGACAGCGTTGGTTCTCTTGGACTACTCAAAGGCCTTTGACAGTCTAAATCAGGAACTTCTATTAATAATTAAGTGATATCAGAAGAATACAGCTTCTGCAGTCAGGAGAGAGGTGTGAGTGCAAAGCTACATGACATTCAATGGTTAAGAATGAACGAGAGACATATGCTACATAGTTTGGTCTTGTTCAATAAGATAATTTGTAATAAATGTCCTGATTATCTGTACGATATGGTCAAATTCAGATATGACGTTCGCAATTTAGAAATTATACATAAATTTACGATAACACCACCTGCACATCTCAGTACTATGTATGAACGCTCCTTTATTTAGCAGGTCTCGAAAATCTACAATAGAGTGCCTATTGATTTTAAAAACGTCTCTGGTTATAAGTTCAAATTATTTGTAAAACAGAATATTGAAAATTTCCTCTGAACTTGTGCCTAGCTATCTCGCTGCTCACAAATATGTGATACTAACTAATATGTTCTATTTCAGATCGCTATCATATAAGTCTAAGTCTTGTGAATCGCCCATAAACTATACCTATATTATTGTGCAATGATGATTATAAATTCCATATTTTTAAACTACGTTTTCTGTTATACATAAATGTTAAAACTTACTTGGTTGAGATAGGAAGCCAAACTTTAACTCCGCTAATTGTAGTATTACATTGTAAATTACAATAAAGACTTATTTATTTATTTTATTTATTTGAAATAGATTGAGATTGAAGAAAAGAAAGCGGTAAATTAAATCTTTGGTTTGGCGGAATAGATATATCCTATTTCAACGGAGATGTTAGTCAGAAACAGAACGATTTTACCGGACAGGAAATACACTTCAGTTCAAATGGGCAGTTACGAACCTAACCTTAAAACAAAACCACACACAAAGAGAATACCTCTAGCTTTATTTATCTTAATTAAATGTTATGCTTATTCCCGAATCTTAATTCGGTAATTCATTTCATTTTATGATTTTCCAATAAAGAAATAATATGTCATATCTATGTTTATAATTAAATGTATTGAATTTAATAATGCTCAAAAGAAAGGCGCCGAACCAGGTCTCTCCCATAATCGATAATTTAAATTCGAATAAAAAATCACTTGATTATTGCTCCGTTTTTGATATACAGGGTGTTAAAGTTTAAAAAAAAATCGGTGTTTTATAATTTTTTGAAATATCCTCTTCTCGATTGAAGGCTTAATCAGCCCTAACTAGACTAAATTTTCTAAGTCTAGTGGCATCCCGGGGAGCACCTTAGCGAATATTATTGACAAAAAAATGTAGGCCACTAACTTTTTTCTAATTTTGATATCGTTTTTCGCAATTACCAACTAAGAGTACAACTTTTTTGTTCCTTGAATTGTTTTCGTATCTTGTTTCGTTTTCCAGAGAAAAAAATAAAACTACTTTATTGCATATACAAAAAAAATATCTAAGTATTTAAAAGTTAATTAAAACATTTAAATTGAAAATAAAATTATTGTTTTAAATAATGATACAAAAAAGATTCAACAGTAAATCAAAGAGAATGTTGAAAATGGCCACCTTCTGATACAACGCACGATTGAAATCGTCCCACCATTGATTCTCTTACACGTTCAAAAATGCCTGCATTATTTCGTATCGCTTTGCAACTTTCAATAATTCGAATTCTTAAGTCATTTTCATCTAGTACTGGCGTCTTCTATACAAGAGACTTTAGGTGATCCCATAAATAATAGTCTAGAGGATTTAAGTCGGGACTGCGAGCTGGCCAACTTTGGGGCCCTGCGCGTCCAATCCAGCAATTAGGAAACGTGTTGTTGAGGTATTGACGGGCAACTAGGCTTAAATGAACTGGGGCGTCGTCGTGCATGAACCACATATTAGTTTTAATTTGTAGAGGTATGTCTTCTAACAGAACGTCAAGCTCTTCAGATAGAAACTGCGTATAGAAGTTTCCATTCAATCGAGGTGGTAAAAAGTATGGTCCAATAAGATAGTCGTCAATGATCCCTGCCCATAAATTCACCGAAAATTGTTGCTGAAAACGACCTTCTTTAATTTTATGAGGATCATCGTCAACCCAAAAATGTTTGTTATGAAAATTCATAATGGCTTCTCTTGAAACAGAGGCCTCATCAGTAAATAAAATGTTCGGTAAAAAATTGTTGTTATGTGCTACTGTAAGCAGCAACCAGCAACTAAAATCAAACATTGGCTGAGAATCACGGGAAAGCAGAGCTTGCACACGTTGAATATGGTATGGGTATAGTTGATGAAGATGCAAAACCCTCCAAACAGTTGATGCACTTGTTTGAAGTTGCACTGCTACCTTCTTGGCTATCTCTCGAAGTATAGCCACTTCTAACTAGCGTGGCTACTGTTGCAGGTCTGCCAGGAAGTTCCGTACTACGTTTAAAACTCCCAGTCTCACTCAATCTTGCATGAAGCTGTCTGTCTGTTCGGACACATGGCAGTACTCTGTTTGGATAACTTTCCTAATAAATTCGCCGCGCTTCTTCAGCATTTGAAATGCATCTGGGCCATTTCAGCGTTAGTAAACTTATTCATTTTTGACTTGTTATTGACAAAACAAGTAAATTAGACCTTAAAACGTACCTTTATCTCATATTTTAATTAACTTTGAAATACATGGGTATTTTTTTTGTACATGCAATGGAATTAATTGTTTTTATTTTTTCTCTCGAAAACGAAGCAAAATACGAAAGAAATTCAACAAAAAAGTCGTACTGTTAGATGGTAAATCCGAAAAAGAATATCAAAACTAAAAAAAAAGTTAGTTAAACGTACATTTGTCAATAATATTCGTTACGGTTCTTCCCAGGACGCCACATAATTTATTTATTTTATTTATTTATTTATTTTATTAACGTATACACATTTACAAGATATTATCCTAGAATAACTTTCTTAGCACAGGCTTTAAATCGTTCTTTGTTAACATTAAAAAAATTCATGTTCACAATAAGTATTTACATTAATGCACATTCGGTTGGATGGATTATACATAAAGTAAGCGTCCTGGATTGCGGTATATGCAAGAGGGGCGTATTACGTGTTCTATAAGCAGGAACGTGAATACGCAACATTTCAAGACATTCCGAACAAGAAATATGATTATTTAAAATGTTATAAATAAAACAAACATCATAATATTCCCTCCTGCACTTAAGAGTACCCAAATTTAGGTATGACATTGTTTGTTCAACAGTGAAATTAAGTCCACTCCTACTGAGCTTATACATGACAAACTTTATAAATTTTCGCTGAACATTTTCAAGAGGATCGATATAAATTTTGAAGAAAGGTGACCAGATAACATTGGAGAATTCCATAATTGATCTTACATAACTAATAAAAAGTATTTTAAGAACATTTACATCGGCAAAATCCTGACAGATTCTCTTAACAAAACCCAACATTCTATTGGCACGAGCAATTATTTTTTTGTAATGATGTGTAAATGTTAATTTATTGTCAAGATGTACACCCAAATCCTTAATAACAGACACTTCCCTCAATGAAACGCCATCTAAATCATATTGCAATGGGATCACAGTTCTTAACCGGCTATATCGTATAGAAAAACATTTCTCTGCGTTCAAACGCATATCATTGAGAGTGCACCAGCTAAAAATTTCATTCAAGTCATTTTGAAGTACGTTTTGGTCTAAAGTAGAGGTTACCATACTGTATATTTTTAAATCATCAGCAAATAGCAGAAAATTTGTCTTTAATGAATTTCCAATATCATTATTAAAAAGATTGAAAAGTAAGGGCCAAGGTGAGAGCCCTGTGGTACTCCCGATGTAGCACAAAATTTATTAGATAAGAATCCCCCCACTTTAATCTGTTGATAACGACCACAAAGATAAGACTCTATCCACAACAATAAATTTCCCGAAATACCATAATGAAACAATTTAGATAAAAGGAGCAAATGGCTGACCTTGTCAAAAGTCTTACTGAAGTCCATGTAAATGGCATGAACTTCAGATCCAGCAGCCATGGCCCCAAAAATGTAATTGGTATATAGAAATAAGTTTGTGTCAACTGACCGACCTGATATAAAACCGTGTTGTTGAGGTATCAATAATTTTTCGAAAACACTACATAGTTTCTGTTCAACACAATGTTCAAACAATTTAGGTATGGTGGACAGTACACTTACAGGTCTATAGTTCCGAACATCACCTTTGTCTCCAGATTTATGAATTGGCCTAATATATGATTTTCTCCATACATCTGGAAATTCACCAGTTTCTAAAGATTGTTTAAAAATTAAATAAAGTGGTAAATAAAGAGAAGAAGAACAATGCTTTAATAACAACGGGGGCACACCATCAGGACCCATTGGCTTAGTTGTCTTAAGTTCAATTAGTTTTTTCTCTATATCAATCGCAGTAATATTCATATATGAGTAGATATTATACAGAGGGTAAGCAGGAACATTTACGGAGCTAATAGAAGGAGGACTTTAAACAGACGAACAGTAGTTAGCAATAATCAACAGCTTGTCCCGTTTCCTTATATTTTTTATGAGCAATCTTTTTCCAAAGATAAGCCTTTTTAGTTCATTGGAAAACCAGATCGGAAAGTTACTGCTAATAGTTTGTTTTATAAGTACATATTGCTCGAAACCATCATATAAGATATGATAAAAGTTATCAACAGAAGCAGTAACATTCTCACAAATGATGGAATTCCAATTTATGCAAGAAAAGAATGTGTTTTATTCTCGATAATCAGCACTCTTAAAATCAAAATTTAATCTAGTTAGGCTAATGTATTATATATAGCCCCTTATTATTATGAATAACGGTATCAAATCTCAATAAGATCAGGAAAAGGATATTTAAAAAAATTATGAAAAATCGATTTTTCATAATATTTAAAAAAATTATGAAAAATCGATATTTTTTTAATTTAACACCCTGTATATTAAAAACAATGCAATTCCGACCACATGTTCATATTATAAACTTTTTCTCTTAGAATATCATATGGAACCACCCCCTTAAGTTAAGTACCGTACTTCTGAAACACCTTGTATAATTGATCATTTAATCGCTCATATTTGAGTCAATTTTCATTAGAAATGTAACTAGTGTGTTATAGTTGAATTTGTCTTAAACAATATATTCGAAAGTCTAACAGCATCCAGGGTATCACAAAATAAAGGACCAAATTAAAAATCTGAATATACACAGAAAGCCTTCATTATTAGTCGTACTGATGCCCAAATTTCGTTTGTCTGTGTTCCCGTTTTCGAGATATCACCTAGGAAAATCATCGTGGATCACCCTGTATATACATTATATTGTAGTTTTTTAATTAGTCAAAGTAAGTTTTAACTAGGAAAGATTTAGTTCTAACTGAATTCGGGTTTTTAACTGCATAATATACCTATAAAACCAATTGCATATCAAGATATATAATAAAATATATACTTAATGCAAAATTAAAACCGTTGTACGCCATACCCTTTAAGTGACGTCAGATATCGACAGTGTTGCCAGCTTGTAACCAAAATATCCAAGTGAGGGAATTACAGTTTTCTTTTCATAAAAACAAGATAAACATACAAAAATTTCCCATAGTTTATATATTTGTTCACTGCATAGTACCTTTAACCATCAACTTTAGTAGATCTAACACTTCTTTTATTTTCATCTTGCCAAGATCGACCAGTGGTACCATTCTGGAAAATCCATGTTTCATCCAAGAGAACGAATTGGTACAAGGATGCTTCTCTTTCTTTAACATATTCTTTCAAAAATACCAATCGTTTGAAAGCTACATGGAAAAGTTCCATAAGCACTCGCCTCGGTTCATCATTTTTCCATCCGAAGCCTATTTCCTTTAAGAGGCTTCCTAAAGAGTTAAGACAGCCATCAAACAGTTGTCTGTCTTTTAATTTCTTACTTAAAGTTGTCAAAGTTACATGATGTTCTAAAAAAAGTTACAGCTTATGCATAACCAATGTAAAATATTAGTTTTTGAATAATACAACTTACTTGTTTCATACATTTTATAAATAGTGTCACGGATAGAACTTATATCCAATCTTGACACATTTACAACTTTCTTTAAATAAGAACGTTTTCTTAACTGTTGCTGAAACTGCGCTTACAGTGGAGATATTCAAATTTAGGGCAGCTGCTACACGCTAAAAATTAGTAAATTGGAACTAAAATATGTAGACCTTAACACATTCTTTAAATTTACTTCTCTAACTGCTGTCAAGGGTATCAATGGGCCATTGTTGTTAAGTTCTTCCAGAAAATAGCTTATTAGAGAGGCTTTAAGCTCGTTGCACCGGCTATTTAAATGCTTTGGCCTTTTTCACAAATAGCAAACAACGTAATCGACAGATATATGTATGTGCACTTTTGTTGTTCTTAAAAGAACAATTTTTTAATGGTATTTATGAAAATTTCTGGAGTTTTTGTTAAAAAAATAGACGTAAAGCAACACGAAATCATAAAATAATTAAGGTTAGCTTTGCATAAACGTCAAACAAAGCCAACGAACGAGCTGGCGTCACCGCACCTTTTACAGTTGTGTTGCCAACTATCGGCCAATAAAATTTAAATTATATTAATTTTTACAAGCTTAAATAAACAAAATATTTGCTATAAGTGGGTTCGTATCAAAGAAGTGTGTGTGTTTTCTTACGGACTGACAATTATCAGCTGATTGATGACGTACAACGGTTTTAGATCTGATTGAACTATATGTATAATACGCAATTAGCAGTACAGGGGGCTCGTATACAGGGTCGTTGGTATGTATGGAAACGGTCGATTATTTCTTAAAGTCAAACAGCTAGCAAAAAATAGTTAAGCCAAAAGTTTTAGGGTTTTTTAAAGTCTATAGAAATTTTAGAAGAATAAGTATACAGGATGAATCAGAAAGCCGTAGAAAAACAAAGTTACCCTTTTTTTAATGGAATGACCTCCGTCTTAGAATATTTTTGAATTTAACATTAAAATACAATTATTTTTTAATAAATACATTATAAGTCTAAACCTAATAGTTTTCGAGATATCGACTATTAAAAAATTACATTTTTGAACTTTGACAGCCTTTAGCTTCCTAACGGTACGTCTTAGAGTAAAACGGCTTACATATCCCTATCTTAGTTTTTATTATCTTTCTACTGGTGTCAACTTCCGGTTAAACCGGATGTACCTCAAAAGCCGGAAGTATAGTGCGGTTTAACCGGAAATTGATATTTTCGGGAAGATAATAAAAAAGTAAGATGGAGGCCATTTTGCTCTATTGCATAACATTAGAAAGCTAGAATCTGTCAAAGTTCAAAAATGTAATTTTTCAAAAGTTGATATATCGGAAACTATTAGGTTTAGACTTATAATACACTTATTAAAAAATAATTGTAATTTTATGTAGAATCCAAAAATACTCTAAGATATAGGATGTTCCATTAAAAAAAAGTAACTACGTTTCTTTACTGCTATTCGACTCATCCTGTTTACATTTTTTTTTTTAATTCTAATAGACTTTTAAAAACCCTAAAACTTTTGTCATACATATTTTTTGCTAGCTGTTTTACTTTAAGATATAATCGACCGCTTCCATACATACCAACGACCCTGTATAGGATATTACATATAAATATTATGTTGGAAAATAAAAAAGTTTTCAGGTATTAATTAAATCATTAGAATCGTATCAACAAAATAACAATATTTTCTTACAATATCCACCAACCTGAAATTTTTCAACTCGAATAGTTTGTTAAAAAAGTTAATAAAACTTTTAGATGGTGTATCATTTCTCTAATAGATACATCATTTTAGCTTCTAAAATAAGCAATGAATTGCTTCAAAATTTAAATATTCTGGAATAAAACTTTTAATACAAATGATAAAAGAAAATTAATCAAATATTCATTTATGCAATATTGAAAAGCTGTTAGTCTTGGTTCCAAATGCAAATACAGGAAACATTAAAATCGGAAAATGAAAGAAAAATGCGAGTCTAATGAATTTTAGAATTTTAGATTCGTTAAAACCTTGTTTTCCTTCGATAAAGGTAAATATTTAAATTCTTTTGTATTTGAATTGTGCGCTTTTGCTTTTAGAAAATACCGACAACAAGTAGAATTTGCCGTGGCTTTGTACAGCTTAGATGAATAAGCCAGTTTAAGGCTATATGCTATAAGCAAATACTGTCTGTGTAATACCCACGTAGCATTTTAATTATTTGCTTTTTTAAACGAATTTAATCAAAATTTTTTCAATATCGTGTTAAACAGTCACGTACCAGTATAATATAGTAGAACTTGTATGCATATCTGCCTAATGTATGTACTTTCCCATAAGAGGATTGTGTAAGACTATTCATAAGAAGTTAGAATAAAACTGTAAAATTACCAGCTTGTGCACTCTTACCCCTTTCACGTTGTTAGAAGAGTAATGAATGATCGCTAGTTCACTTTACAACCATATGGTTTAATAATAGTTAAATATAAAATTAAGAAAAAATATCATAACTTAAACTGTAGTCTTGCCCAAGAAGCATACATTGTGGCTGAATGGAATGCTGTGAATGAATTTAAATTTCACATCAAAAAGCGTCATCAACGGAGAATGAAACCATATGGCCCCATATGGTGCCGCTTTCTTGAATATACCTACACCATCCGACAAAGACTCTTACGAAGATTCTTAACAACACCACGAGAAGGAGCAGCCTGGTTTCATTCTCTGTTGATTGTCGTTTTTGGGTTTTGAAAACAGAATCTTCTGCTTATTCCTTTTATCAGATCTCAGTTTTGCGACGACGCATACTCAACCCCGGATGTTGATATATGTATTGGAATACTTGATTCTCTATAGTATTGCCTAAATTAGTTTGTTTACATAACCACCTTCACCTCAGTATGCTGTTTAGAGAAAGTGTTTTGAAGGAGCATTTGATTTACAAAACACTTATTTTTTATCCCCAAAGAAGTTTTACCCAGCATGAATTGCTTAACATTTTAAATGAAATGTCCTTAGAAACTATGAAGTATAATATAATAATATAGGTATAAAAATTCTTCACTGTATTGTATGTGTGATTTCTTTAAAATGTTTGCAAGTGTCATAGATGTAAATATCTTGAACGATTTGTGGAAATAATTAGCGCTTATTGTAGGTTACCGTTAATCAGTGTTTGATTGTAGATTTGCTATAACGGTCTAATGATATTGTTTCCGATTTATTTGATTGTATCTTTTAGGCAAATATATTTATGTGTCAACAAATGGCTAGAGCTGTGGATATTATATATATAGGGTATCCCAAAATGTACGCACATTTTAAATATCGTAGCATTTTCGTTATTGTCATAGTAGGCTTCTGAAAATTTGATAGCTGTCATGTAATTTATTGCAATTAATAGCCATGGAACGCTACACGGTAGAACAGCGCGTTGTTATCGTGAAAACGTATTATAAATGTGGAGAATGTTATGCGGAAACAGTTCGTAGAGTGCGAGCCGTTTTTGGAAGAAATAATGCACCAAAACATACGACAGTGCAAAGATTGATAAAGAAATTTGAGCAAAGTGGTTCAGTTGGAAGCATAAAATCAACAGGGCGGCCGCATACTGCTCGATCTATTGAAAATATTGCAGCAGTGTCGGAAAGTGTTGGTGATAATTCATCTCACTTTTATTGAACCAATCAAAACGCTCATTTTCATAGCAACCACCTTGGTAACGGTCGTCTTACCCGATAAGACTACCGCTAGCTCGAAAAGACGCTTTCGAAAAGACGCTTGTAGCTTTTTTACTTAAATAAAAAATTAGTAACACCTCTAACTTGTATATTTACCTTTATCAGACGGCCTTCATTTTTATGTTCAGTAAATTATCCAATAAAATACACCTCTAGAGGCGGTTTCTTATCTTCATACCTTCGTTTTTCACTCGAAACTCGATTTTCCAAGAAAATTTTCACTCAATGTAATTTTTACTTATAATCAAAGATAAGACCCTCGAGCTAAAGCTCTCGGGATCATATCAGATTATAAGTAAAAATTACATTTCGTAAAAATTTGTCAGAAAATCGATTTCTTGTTAAAAACATCGGTATTACCGATAAGACGCCTCCTCTATCGGTATATTACTGTTGAGAATCCAGGCACGTCGATTCGCCGTCGGTCGCAGCAAGTGAACATTACCAAAAGCAGTATGCAGCGAATTCTTATAAAAGATTTGGATTTGCATGCATATAAAATCTAATTGACCCAAGAATTGAAGCCAGCAGATCATGGGTTGCGCCGTGAATTTTTTAATTGGATTCTGGAAAACGAGGCAAATGACGGAGATTTTTAAAAGAAAATCCTGTTTAGTGATGAGGCACATTTTCAATTAAATGGATACGTTAATAAGAAGAATAATTGTCGAATTTGGGGTGAAGAGAATCCTCGTGTTATTCACGAAAAACCAATGCAGCCTCTACGAGTCACCGTTTGGTGTGGTTTTTGCTTCGGCGGAATAATTAGGCCATACTTCTTTGAAGACGAGGCTGGAACTGTACTAACAGTGAATGGCGAACGTTATCGTGCAATGTTAAAATAGTTTCTGTGGACTAAATTAGACCGAATGAATGTGGAAAACTTATGGCTTCAACAGGATGGAGCGAGCTGTCACACTGCGCGTGAAACAATGGACACGACTGAAATTTCCTGGTCGTGTCATATCTTGCAATGGTGATCAGAATTGGCCACCACGATCCTGCGATATAGCACCTTGCGACTTCTTTCTCTGGGGTTTTCTTAAATCTCGTGTTCATGCCAATAAACCAGCCGCAATTTCTGACTTGAAGAACGAAATTCGACGCGTCATTGATGAAATTCGTCCACAAATATGTGAAAATGTTAGCAATAATTTCGTTAAAAGGGCAAGGGCCTGCCAGCAAAGCCGCGGTGGACATTTGTCGGATATTGTGTTTCACACTTATAATCGTGATATGTAATCTTTCTAATCCCAGTAATGTTTTGACATATTTCAAGAAATAAATGTGTTTCGTTAACAAATAAAAATGTGCGTTAATTTGGGACACCCATTATATGTATGAATAAATAAATAAATAAGCCTACGGGTACTATAGGCTAAACCAAATTTAATTTATTTAAATTTTCCCTTCTTTTCCCGGAAAATACATTAGGAATATGATTTTTCGCGTTTCAAATAAGAAAATCTAATAAAGGCTTTCTGTTGCCCCTAGCTACGATATCATAAAAAATTCTTGTTCAGAAAACTCTTGACAAATTATTTTTAATTATATTATGTGTTTTAAAATCCAGCCCAAAATTTGGTAAATTGGTATTCGTGCTATATAGCATGATCTGACCGCGATAATAATCATTTCTCGGTAGTTTTCTCCACATCCTGGTTATTGCAAGTGCCTCAAAAGATAGTAAGAGGTCTGATAAACTAATCCTAAGTATAAAAAGTTTTATACAGTTTCTTGTCAAGATAATACAGGCAAAATGAAAAACAGGTGCCCTAAAAAAATGTACTTATTTTTCCTAATATCACAAACACCACAAAACCACTCAAGTTGGTTTTTGCAACTTATCTAGTGTTTATTTATGTGCAGGGAACCAATCACTTAAAAATTGTTTACAATTTTTCGGAAGCAATGAAATTTTGCCAAATTGCAAAGGGTTTGGCAAACAGTTTCTATGTTATTTAGATATCACGATCGACACAAACTATTGTCGATAAAATTTGAATGAACCTCTTAAACCCGAAGCCGTCTATCTATAATAATATAAAAAAATATTTTAATTCGAAATACATCCACAAATTTGTAGTATCCGTTTCATTTCGCCACCAGTTTAGTTTATTTTTAGGCTTCTTGTACCAAGATATCTATGGATCACGACAGCCACTCCAAACCTACCAATACTTCCTTTCTCCATACCGACCTTTACTTTCTTCGTTCCTTTATAGCCAAGCTTTTACTAATCTTCCAAGCAATTCCTCCTACCACTCAGTGCACTTATCCTTCTACCAAATTAGGTAATCATTCAGTATCCCACTACTTTTTACAGCATTATCCCAACCCTACTTACCACTAACTCGGCACCCAGAAGAATAAAATAATAACGGAAACTATGACAAAGCGAAAGTTTGTGGCGTTCAATTGCATCACCAGGCCTAATTTAACAAAAATCAATCACACAAGCAGAAGGAAACTGCTGCAACAACCAGAAGAGAAGTGGTGTTTACTAAATTCAACATTTTAATGGTCGGCAGACCGTTGATTTAATTTGTTTTAGCTATCCCAATTTTTCGGAATGTCCAAACAGGATATTTTATTTAAATTTTAAAACACTTACTCCTGGTCTGAATCTCTAAAAAAGCGAATCAAAAGTTTTGATTTTTAACAGATAACACTTACGCTCACTTATTTTTCACCAATTTAGTTCTCTCCTTTCAAGAATAATCATAAAAACGTCAAAAACAACAGCTCGATTTACCAAGTCGTTTCTGTCGATAATAGGTATTAGATATATCCATAACCTCACTTTAAATTTAGCAGCAACGTGGTTGCCGAGCCTTGGTTCTAACTTTCAATGTTGTTCGATCATTGTGTATGTTTGGTTGCGTATCTTCAAGCCTGAAATACTTTGATTTCAGTAAAGATATTTTAATGGCAGGGTAGGCATGCCGACCCCAGGCTGGGTTAGTTTAAAAATAAAACAAGTTATTTTATGGCGGCTCGGCTGTAGTTTGCGGGTATGAGATCCGGAGTTACAAGGGCGATTTAAAAAGTGGAGCGGTTATTCGCTGGCAGTTTAACATTGTGTCGACACTGCCGACCTTGCCGTCCCTGAAAAGCCGCCACTGATTTTGAGATGCCCAATAGTGTAAATTGTGCCGATTGAACGCAAATTAATAAAAGAAAACCTCAAAATAGTCTAGATTCTAGATTAATTATCCAGTGTAATTTTGGGATGAGACGTTGCACTATCCAGAAACAATACCACTTTTCTATTCTGGTTCTTCATTTTGGTATCAAATCTGAGAAGCCATGTTGTCATGATATCTACTGTCATCCACGCTTTTTTGTTCGAGACCCATTGCAGAGGTAACTTATCGATATGTGTGCTCTTAAAATATCGAGGATTTTTGCGTTTGCCTATTATCAGTGGCTCTTCCTTCTCACCTTCTATATTGGCACAGAACAGAATTGTAAATCGTTGGTTTGCTGTTTTGCTTTCCAGTACAATTGTCATTTTTTAATACATATGTTTCTGTAGGCAATGCACGATAGTAGAGACCTGTCTCATCTGCATTAAATACGTCCCTTGGGGCATAATCCTTCAAAATGGGCAATAGCCTTTCTTTCCAAGCAGTTACGTCTTCGATATCGATATTGGCTGATTCGCCACATATTTTCATAAAGGTAGTACCGTGCCGACGACGGAATCTTTCTAACCAGCCATTTCGTGCCTTGAAGTTATTTAGTCCTAGGCATTGAGCAGACTTGAAGGCTATTGTTTGAATCATGGGCCCGAATATAGGTAATTGCTTGTTTCTCGCATTACAGAACCAGGTAAAGACAACTTTGTCCAGTCCTTCGATTTAGGAAAATCTTCTTTTTTGTTCACCGTTGCCACCTTCCTGAAACAAATTTCTAACTTCTGCTGTATTTTGAAGCAACATAGTCACTTGGGTCTTACCCACTTTAAATTGTTCAGCCAATTTCCTGGTACTTAAACCACTTTTCCTCGATTATATCGATTTTTTCGCTTAACAAGAGACATTTCCATTTTCCCGCCGTCTTCAAATATTCACGTTGGTCCCAAAACACACAAAAACTGTTCAAAACAGAACTAATGTTAACAACCGATTTATTAGCTTTTAAAGCAAATCGAATGGATCCACCTGCAATAAAGTAATTAGTGTATGTACCTATTTTTCTAAGGAGTTGTCGGGTCGGGTTTTACTGCCCCGGATAGAGGGTGTTTTTAGCATTAATGTTTACTAAAAATTCATATGATGAGTGCCCGCGTTAGTTTAACAGATGGGTTGGTAAAGAGGAGAATAAAATAATGAGATTTTCATTTTTAAATCTAAAAAATTCATAACCGGTCGTTTAACGCAGGTGGTCACTTTATAGAGGCGGTCGCAAACAGAGCTTTTACTGTAGTTTAAAGTGTATAGTTTTAAGGTTCATTCACAAAATTTATAACTAGGCCACCAGTGGAGTAAATGTAACAATTATTTGCTTACTTACGTAGTTATTGACGGAGAATCGAATTATCAAAAAAAAAATTAATACCTACCTATCCATTTGGTATTTCCGAGGATATTTCGAATTTGTCACCGGCCAGACAACATCTAAAGAGGGTGCAAATGTCAAGAATATTTTAAAATATGTCCCTCAACCTCCCTATTGGCGTTCTATTGTTTGCGTTTGCTTTGTACCACTTTAGAATCCTCACCCTGTATATAAACTGTAAAGTAAAGTGACACAAATATTTAATGCAATTTATTGTTGCTGATAAATATTTCCAAACATATGTAGTTAATGCTATAATTACTTGTCATAACACCAAAGTTTATTTATAGTTATGTAAACAGTCCCCAATGAAACATAAGTCAATTCTTTGGTGTAAAATACCCAAACTCACAGTGATTGAGTGACTAAATTACATTTTCAGATTCTTTTTAAATAAATATTTACCACTGCACACTTTAACTAATTTAAGATTTACTCTCTAATTCCAACCAAGTAAACAAATTTAAACAACTTTAAATTGGAAACCTTTGCTGTTTGGCCATAACGGAAAAAGGGCATCCGATTTGGCAACATCAACACAAACTTCAACATAAAAGCAACTTTGATGTACTAGCAAGTTTCGTCCTTAGCATTATTAATTTAATAACGCCACAATCCTAAACTGGGTAAGTACAATTTTATGCAAATTGTTTAATTCTCCTAATATTTTGAACAAACCCGGCAAATATCGGAAAACTTTTTGCGAACAGTCTGCCAGAGCAGCGACAGAGGTAAATTTGCTTAACGAACGTATGTACACTCTGGGAATGTTAATTATCTTTAGGTTTAAAATTCGATAAAGCCAGGGAAATAAAATTGAAGCTCAGCGATAAAAATTATGAGACCTCTTGTCCGCCCATAAATCAATTCTAGGTTTGATTTACCTAGAACGGAATTTATTTATTAGGAATGAATAACTATGAAATTTGTGTTTTTGGATTTTTGAGGTTTTTAGTCAGTAAAGCTGTAAAAGGAAATGTTCTGGATATTTTGATTAGTGGTGAATATGAGTAAGGTGTGACGTGTGTTGACAAAGCAATTGGTAGTTTTTGCTGCTTAATATAAAGTTAGTCTAGGAATCAATAACTTATTAAAATAAGTAGGTAAGACATATGACATTAAGTAACACCCTGTATGTACATTTTATTATAAGAAAAAAATGTCTGGCAATTTTGTTGGTTGACATTACGTGCCAGGCGACTATAAAGTTGTGTAGCTTATCTTCTAATAATTAATTTTTGAATATGTCCAAGCGACCTGGAAATATTTAAGAAGACGTATAAAAAACACCAAGTTTGGATACAGGTTACTAACTTACGTATAGTCTGCCCTATAAAAAGACTGCGAATCAAAAAGTGCAATATTGCCAATTTGACTAGGACACATTTGAATAAACAACATCTTAATATTTATTTATACTACACTAGGTATATAATTATTACTAGATGTTGAGGAAACGTGTATCAACACGTCAAAGAGAATAGATTGGTAAATGCTGTGTGCGTGCGATATCAATCTCTGCTATTTTTGGGTTGTAAATTATAAAAGGGTTATAATTTGTTCACGCAGTTATTGGCATTCAGTCACGTAGCTAGAAAAAAGCGCGCCTCAACGGTACTTGTGAAATGTTATTGGGACGCGAGCTTCCTATTGGGTGAAAAATACGTTGACTCGCATAGCGCGCCGGTTGAGAGAGGCAGGAAGCACTGCGCAAGGGTGAAGCCAGCAGTCTTCCACGATGGCTCCGTGACGCAGGTGCTTTTACGTACGCTTACGAAGCAACGTTAAGTGTCAACCAGTGTATTTGTCATGAATCCTTGTAACATGATACCATAACCTGCATTAAGGAATAAAAACCAGAAGTGTTTAAGTAAACAATTGTTTTAATCCAAGGTAGCAGAAAATTAACAAATTAGTGAGCACCCCTATTGGCCACGCAGTATAAATTAATGTAACCACTAGAAAATAACCCAGTGCTCCATCACTAGACTATGCAAGAGTATTAAAATATAGGTATATTACAAAATAATTTAAATTTTTGTCAGATCAATCTACTATTTAATGAAGAATTTATTATGATTTCTGTCGTGGAATATCTTAATAAATTATAATTTAATCTAGTTTTCCAAATCTGACAACAGGTCAACGCAACGCAGCGGACCATAAAAAGTAATTTAATTGACACAGGTTCCACAAAACCAAAAAATATCGGAGGAGACGAGTTCACTCCCAAAATATAAATATTACCTGACTGCCAAAAAGGTGATGGTTGAATTCACTCCCAGACGATTTTATACCGTAATTAGAATAAGTATTTATGATACCTTAAAATCTAAACACTGTTGCCAAGTCATTATTTTCGCCAAAGTTATTTTATTTCTTAAAATAAAACAGTAGCAGAGTAAAAAAACAAAATTAAAAAAAAATAAAATTTTATTATGTATACAAACTTTATAAAAAAAAATGAGAAAATTCCGATTCCGTACAAAAATTCCGAAAAAAAATATGATATAAAGATTTTACTTATACAAATATATACAATTATACAAATACAAATAGTTGTCAAATTCTACATTTAAGAGAAATATTTTTTATCAATTGAAAATTGGTAAGGCGGCCGTTCTGTAGTTTCTTTAAATTATTTTCTATAAAGTTTTTTCTTAATACTATTTTCCGATCGTATACTTTCGCGACGGTATTAATACTTTGAAGCTTAATATAAGTATCTAGTTGGAAATCTACAAGAACATTTAAAAATTGATTAAAATTTGGATGTGCATTGTAAAATGATGCATTATAACGAGAATGAAAAAACTCGCATGCATTTGTTGTCCTTTTCAAAGACGACGAGTTTTCAGCCCAAATGTGAGGAGGAAAAGCTGATGTTTCTTCTATATAATTTTCAACCAAATAGTCATTAAATTTGACCAACTTTTCATTTTCTGGTTGAATTGAAACGATATCTAGAGCAAAGCACTTCCCAACGTCTTCTGCTTTTAGAAATGGTAAACCAAATATATAAGTTAGACATTTAGTTACCTCTGTTTCTGCATTGTTTTTAAACTGATACTCTTTGGCAAGACCTAACTGTTGAATTTTTCTAAACCAACTTTGACCCAGGTGAAATAGGCATCCCTTAATTTCAGTAGTTGGGAACATTTCCCGAATCGCTTTATGTATAGCTGCTTCAAAATCTGCAGTTATGATTTTTAGGAAAAACTCTTGACCGGTTACAGAGAGGTATGCTTCTTTGAAATAATAAAAAGCTAATTTATATGAAGCAGTGTTTTTATTTTTTAAAAGAAAGAAAACGAGAGGAACATAATGACCATTTTTGCAACCATGAATGGTAAATAATTGTAAAAAAAATTTCGGACAATATTCAAAAGTGCCGTCAACATATAATTCCGATATTTCTGTTAAAGCAAGAAAGTTACTTTTACATGAAAACATGATTACATGATTTTTTTCGTCATTTTTTAGAAGAAAACGTTCACCTCTAATTGTTTTTGTTTCTACAGAATTCAGTAAATTATGAAATTCAAAGATATCTTTAGGAAGTTTTGGTGCAGTTTGAGACCTGGCAACATAAATATTTTTTCTAATTCTTTCAACGTCAGAAGTGGTAATAGTTTCACATTGGGATTCTCTTAGCTCCTTTCTGATTAAGCCCATTGGTTTTGCCGAAACATCTTCAAATGCTTTCATTTTCACTGAATTGCTTATAGTTTGCCTGTTCAGAATTTCTTCAGATATTTTGTCATGGTTGTGGAATAAACAAAATTCTATCACTTCAACACTGTCTGGTTTAGTTTTAACAAATGCCTTGCACGGCGGTTTCCGGGACGTACAAGCTCATCTTTTTAAAGTGCCTTTTGCTAACAACTTGTGAAAAGAAAATTTGAAACCGTTGATAACTAACATGTCTTTGCCTTTTTCACTTTTAACTATTGAAGCGTCCATTGCAAACTTTTATTACACACACTATAAATCACTTCGTTTTAAACAAATTTGGTATGTTCAATTTGGTATGTGCAACTAATAAAGAATCACACTAAGGGTTTATTATTTCTATTATTTAACTCCTCCCCCAAATATGAATCAATTTGCTGATAATCTCTTGTTAATTATAGTTAATGTTAATTAAAATAATGAGTTCTCTAAATTTGAATCAATTTGCTGATAATCTCTTTTTAATTATAGTTAATGTTAATTAAAATAATGAGTTTAATTTTGCAATTAGTTATTCTGTGATTTATTAATATCTTTTACATAGTACGTTTTTTCTTTCCTAAGAAAAAATAAATGACTAACTCACCGTGCTTTCATGGATAAAAATACTATTTGGCAACAATGTATCAATTTCTGAAAAGTAATACCTTTTAATCCTCCTTTAATGCATATTCGCTTGGGAATGAACTCGACCTATGTTGGGAGTGAATTCGACCCATGGAAAAACCTCCTGGTCAGGCCGGGAGTGAACTCGTCCCTGCTCAAAAATATTTGGTGTTCTGTGAATCTGAGAAGCGTCTGTCCTCTAGGCCTGTGCTGACTGTTTGTCATTGACGTAGCATTGTAAATGCGATTCTTAAGATAAATGTGTAGACTTGTAATGTGTTGCAAGTGTTTTAGTGTTTTTAAGCGAGCTGTTGCGTTGCGTTTCGTTAATTTTATTTTCATATAATTGTGTATTTTCTTTTAATAAAACCTAAATGTCTGATAAAAAAATCATATTCAGAAAAGTTGTACGCACTTCTATGATATGCTGCTTAAAACTCCATACTTATGGGTTTTATTTCCCCTTTCTCTTCACACGTCGTAGTGCTAGTCTAGTGCGGCGGACTATATGGGTACCTTAGGAAACATCATTGGCACTATTGCACTCCTACATTTCATAGGTACTCTCCTGGCAGCCATTTACAGCCGACGACTTATTTGCTTAAAACCCTTTAGTAAACAGTTTCAATAAATTTTAGGCATGCTACAGTATACTAGGTAATACCATACATCGCAGAATAACTTTATGGTATTTTTTTTTAATTCAATAACTCTGAAAGTTATTAAAATTATTGCAGCTTCCTTAAATCATCTACTAGGCAAATCTCAGCGTTAAACGGCCGGTTATGAATTCCCGATATTTAAAAATGGAAATCCCATTATCTTATACTCCTCTTTACCGACCCATCTGTTAAACGACCGCGGGCACTTATCATCCAAATTTTTAGTAAACATTAATACTACAAACACCCTCCATTAGGGGTAATAAAGCCCGATCCGACAATTCTTAAGAAATATAGGTACATACACTAACTTTATTGCAGGCGGATCCATTCAATTTGTTTTAAAGGCTGATAAATCGGCTGCTAACGTTAGTTTTATTTTGAGTAGTTTTTGTGGGTTTTGGGACTAATCTGATTATTTGAAGATGGCGGAAAAAAGCAAATGTCTTTCTTTAAGCGAAAAAATTGAAATTATCGAGGAAAGTTAAAAAACTGGTTTAAGTACTAGGAAATTAGATAAATATGCGAGATGTTGCACGTGGCGACATCTCGTGGCAACCAAGCTATTCACCCAACCAGACCGACGAGGTCTTAGAGAAGACTAAACGCTGGAATGGAACCCGCATAAGCAGGTACAGTTGTGTGCATAAAAAACTCGTACAGCAGTTATAGGCTATTGTAAGTCAGGCTTGTCAATATTAATTAGTCCTCTTATTGACTTTGACAAGTAGTGTCAAAATTCAAACAATTTTTTTAGTAAACGAGCTTCTAACATTTTTCTAGTGCAAATAGTGCAATGCCTCAGCTAGATACATTAAAAAGAGCTGAAATAATTGTTTATTTACAAGGTGGTATGCCCATAAGAAATATAGCCCATTGTTAGGGTAGTTAGATACACGCCTGGTGTACTGTTGCCAATGTAGAGCTGTCAATTAGTTGAACTGTAACCTAACTTCGTAGTAGTTATGTATCCCGCCATAAAGAAATGTACACGTAAAACTTTGTTTAAGTTAATTACTGCTTGTATCTTGCTTTGTACGTTAGTGAATAAACTAAAGTAAAGAGTAAAGGAATCCACTGTTGTTTTGGTTTAACAACCACAAACCCTAACAGGTTATGGGCCCAGTGTGACCGAGAAGTTTCAGAAAGTTTTTGTGCTGACACACAAAAATGGCAGGCAGTTCAGTGTCGTTTGTATCTATCGACAAGTTGACCGGCAGGGAAAATTTCAGTGAGTGAAAGTTTGCAATGAGAGCACTTTTGGAGTTGGATGACCTATGGAATGCTGTGCTAGGCACAATAATTGATGAAAAAAAGAACAAAAAGGCTCTTTCTAAAATTATTTTGTCAGTGGATAAGTTGAACTATTCACATCTTAAAACGGCAAAGACAGCTAAAGAAGCTTGGGACAGTTTGGAGAAAGCTTTTGAGGACTCGGGCTTAACGAGAAGAGTTGGTCTTTTAAGAAATTTAGTCACAACAAGGTTAGAAGACTGCAGTACAATAGAAGAGTATTGTGATAAGATAATTTCAACAACACATAAGTTAAATGAAATGAATTTTACAGTTGAAGATGAATGGGTAGGCACCCTTCTCTTGGCAGGATTGACTAATGAATATAGGCCAATGATAATGGGTCTAGAAAGCAGCGGTGCAAAAATAACCGGAGATGCAATAAAAGTTAAGTTATTGCAAGATGTCAAGACAAGTAGCGAGCCAAGATCATCGAATAGCAATACAGCAATGTATACAAGAGGTGGTTTTTCTAAAGGCTTTCAGAAAAATAAGCCAAAGTGCTATAGTTGTGGCAAAATTGGTCATTATAAAGCTCAGTGCAGAAGTTTAAGACAGCATGATGGTGATAAAACTAGGAAGAATAGTGGTTCGGCTTTTCTAGCTTGTTTGTTCTCGCAGCATGTGAAAAATGATGCTTGGTACCTAGATTCATGTGCTTCAGTACATCTGACAAAAAATAAAGAATGGCTAGAAAATAGTGTGTCTGACAATAACTGTAAAATAAAGACAGCCAATAACAGTGACTTGGATATAGTGTCAAAAGGGACAGCTACGTTAAATGTTATGGTAAATGGTAAAAGCAAACTGATACCTGCAAATGATGTTATGTATGCTCCTAATGCAGCAGTAAATTTGCTGTCTATTAGCAAAATTATGCATAGTGGGCACAAGGTGATTTTTGATGAGGGTGGAGCTAGAATCACAGACAAAAGTAATCAAGTGGTAGCTACTGGTTTTGAAGAAAATGATATATATCAATTGAAGACAGTTTCATGTGACAGTAAATCTGAGGGAATGTCAGTGTATTCCTGTGTGAAAGACTCGAGTGACTTGTGGCATAGACGGCTAGGACACATGAACAGAAAGAGTATGAAGCTATTGTTAAATATGTGTAGTGGTTTGGACACAAACTTGATAACCCAAGAACCGTGTGTTCCCTGTGTTGAAGGCAAGCATTGCAGGCAACCATTTAAGTGCAGTACGAGACAGTCTAGCAAGGTTTTGGAGTTGGTGCACAGCGATTTGTGTGGGCCGATGGAGACGACATCTATTGGTAACAGTAAGTACATGCTTACATTTATTGATGATTATTCGAGATACATTTTTACATATTTTTTGTCAGAAAAAAGTGAAGTAGTAGACGCTTTTCAAGAGTTTAAGTCCCTTGTGGAAAATCAAAATGATTGTAAAATAAAAGTTCTAAGAACTGATAATGGCACAGAATATGTGAATGGTAAATTAAAGAATATATTAAGGCAGGCTGGTATTATACATCAGATGACAGTAAGATATACCCCACAGCAAAACGGCGTTAGTGAGAGGGCGAACAGAACCCTTGTAGAAAAAGCTCGTAGCATGTTGTCAGATGCATGTTTATATAAGGAATATTGGACCGAGGCAGTGAACACTGCAGTATATATTATAAATAGATCTCCCACAAAGGCAGTCCAAGGTAAAACACCTTATGAGGCTTGGTTCAAGAAAATGCCAGATTTATCACATTTAAAAATTTTTGGGTGTGAGGCTATGGCACATGTTCCAGATGCTTTGAGAAAGAAATGGGATGCGAAGTCACAAAAGTTTCTTTTTATGGGCTATGGTGAAAATACAAAAGGCTACAGATTAATTGACTCAAAAACAAAGAAGGTAATCTACAGCAGAGATGTAATATTCTTTGAAAATAGGAAGATTATAGAAATAAATGAAAGAAAGAGAGAGATAAAGCCAGAAGAGAAAGAAGAAAGCTCAGTAATATACCCAGTAGAAAATATCCAGGAAAATGATAAAAATGAACAGGAAAGTGATGAGTCAAGTGATAGCACTTACGAGCAAGCAGCTGAGGATAGCTTGGAGATAGATTCTAATGATGAAAATGAAAATATTTTAGAGAATATGGATCCTGTGATTACACGAACAGGAAGAGAGGTGCAAAAACCTAAACATTTTCAAGATTATGAAATATATGCAGCTTACGATGTTTTGCAGTCCCAGGGAAATCCTCAAACCTATGCACAGGCTAATAAATTTAATGACTGGCAAGAAGCTATAGAATGTGAGCTAAAATCTCATGAAAGTCTACAAACATGGACAGTGTGTGAAATTCCAGTAAATAAGTCAGCTATAGATACGAGATGGGTTTTTCAAACTAAAGATGATGGTACAAAGAAGGCTCGATTAGTGGCCAAGGGGTTTCAGATTCAGGAGGAGAATCCTTTTAATACCATGTATGCACCAGTTGCAAGGATGTCGACGATAAGGGCATTTCTTGTACATGCTTTACAACATAATCAAAATGTAAGACAACTTGATATTCCGACAGCTTTCCTGAATGGAAAACTTGAATCCGAAATATATATTAAAATACCCGATGGGTTGAATGTTGACAAGTCCAAGGTTCTAAAACTAAGTAGAGCTTTGTATGGTCTGAAGGAGAGTCCAAAATGCTGGAATAATAAGTTTAACGAAATAATGATCAATTTGGATTTCAAGAGATCAAATTATGATTTTTGTCTATATACTAAAGAAGATGTATGGCTTGTTGTATTTGTGGATGATATAATTATAACAGGAGACAAAGAAATGGTACAAGAAGTTGTAAACAAACTTAAGGAAACGCTAAACGCTAGAGATATGGGTGAAATCAAAAAGTTTATAGGAATGGAGATAATAAGAACGACTAATAATATAAAGATAACACAGAAAAGCTATATAGAAAAGATTCTGAAAGAATTTAATATGTCAGATTGTAACGGAGTTTCAACACCAATGGTGACAGGTTTCCAAGTGGAGAAGTCAGAAGAAAATCTTAATGTACCCTACAGAAAGTTAATAGGATCATTAATGTATTTAGCTTGCACCTCAAGACCAGATATAATGTATGCAGTGGCATATTTTAGCCGATTTTTGGACAAGCCAACTCAAACATTGTGGACAGCTGGAAAACGAGTGGTCGGTATCTTAAAAATACAATCGAGACTGGTTTAATGTATAACGGAGGCGAAAGAGACTTGATAGCCTATTCCGACGCAGATTGGGCAGGCGATAAAAGTGACAGAAAGAGTACTAGTGGTTCGATGGTTTTGTACGCGGGAAATTTAATAAATTGGTTCTCGAAAAAGCAAACATGTGTAGCGTTATCGACAGCCGAATCCGAGTACGTTGCGGCGGCAGCTTCAGCACAAGAGTTAGTAAATCTAAAAGGTGTAATTTCAGAATTTCACAACATTCAACGTGTAACTTTGAAAATGGATAATATGAGTGCGATTTCTATGACTAAAAGTTACGAAAATACAAAAAGGGGAAAACATATAGACATTAAGGAGCATTTTATTAAAGATTTGTCTTCTAAGAAGGTTATAAATATAGAATATGTCAGCAGTGAAAATAATGTGGCTGATATTCTTACCAAACCTTTATGTAAGAAAAAGTTTAATAATATATGTTCTCTTATAAATTGCAAATGATAGAATTTAAGAATATTTTTTTTTTGTCAGGAAGGAGTTTGAAGTTTTGTTTCTTGGCGAATTCAAAAAAAAAATAGAATAGTATTGTTCTTTTATTTGGCGATTGTAAGTTTTTTTTTATTGTTGTAATAAGGAAAAAAATTTAAATCGAGGAGGAGTGTTAGGGTAGTTAGATACACGCCTGGTGTACTGTTGCCAATGTAGAGCTGTCAATTAGTTGAACTGTAACCTAACTTCGTAGTAGTTATGTATTCCGCCATAAAGAAATGTACACGTAAAACTTTGTTTAAGTTAATTACTGCTTGTATCTTGCTTTGTACGTTAGTGAATAAACTAAAGTAAAGAGTAAAGGAATCCACTGTTGTTTTGGTTTAACAACCACAAACCCTAACACCCATATTATAAATGTAAATAAGAAGACCGTGCAAAACATAAAGCACAGATGGGAGATCGAGGGTAACGTGAATAGAAAAAGCCAACTGGGAAACCCAAAATAAGTTCCTAAGAACAAGATAATGCACTTTTGCGGTATTTGGAGGACAATCCCTTTGAAGTAGCGCGGAATGCTATTCGACTTACAGCATTTCCTGCATCAAGATCGACAGCAAGTCGCAGAATTAAAAAATCGCACCTAAAAAGCTATGCTGCTGCCAAAAAGGTAATCTTGGGAAATGAACATTAACAGGCAAGAGTTATTTTCGCTTTAAATAACATTTTACGCGAAAACTGGAATATTATAGTATTTACCGATGAGAAAGTTTTCCAGTCATGCTTTACAGGAAATAGAAGAGTGTACACAGTGTACAGACCAAGAGGAAGAAGATTTAATGAAGAATTTGTTCATAATTCAGAAAAATCCGGTAGATTTTCGGTAAATGTTTGGGCTTGGTTAACCTTTCGAGAATTGGGCGTATGCTGGATTGTTAATAAAAGATTTAACGCTATTACGTATAGAAACATTTTGGAAAATATTATGTTACCTAGTATTTCAGAACATTTTCCCGATCAACATTTTATTTACCAACAAGATAATTGCCCGGTCCACAATGCAGCAATCATAACAGAATGGTTTGAACGGCAAAATATAGAGCGACTAATGTGGCCCGCCAAAAGTCCCGACATTAATATTTTGGAAAATGTTTGGGGTCTTATGACGAAAAAAATCTACAAAGTTAACTTTCGCCCAAATACAAGGGATGAGCTGATAAATTTCATAGAAGAAATGTGGGACGAACTAGCCAATGACATCAATCTGATAAGAAATCTTTATGCTTCGATACCAAATAGACTAAACAAAATAATAGAAAATAATGGCGCTATGACCAAATATTAATATAGCTTTGATAAATTTTTGTTATTGAGTTAATTGTTATAATGTTATTTATTATATTTATTTCATTTTTTTAATAATAAATAATTATTTCGATACTTCAGGACAAAATGTAGCATGATTTTTTTTTAATATAATAGATGTAACATACGTGTACTACTTTTTATTGACATCTAGAACATCATAGGCAGGTTTACACCATACAAACCTTGTACGACTTTTTTATGCACACAACTGTACCTAATGTCAGGAAAAGGGACAAACTTCTTTCTTTTTTACTAGGAAATTGGCTGAAAAATTTAAAGTGGGTCGTACCCACGTGCACGTGACTATGTTGCTTCAAAATAAAGCAGAAGTATGTAACGTATGAAAATGTATTTCAAGAAGGTGGCAGCGGTGAACAAAAAAAATACTTTTCAAATCCGAAGGACTGACAGTGGACCATGTGGTTTTTAACTGGTTTTGGAAGGCGCGAAACAAGCACCAATATCCGGACTCATAATTCACGCAAAAGCCCTCGAACCTGCTCAATGTCTAGAACTAGATAACTTCAAGGCATCAAATGGATGGTTAGAATAATTCCATCGTCGGCACGATATTACCTTCAAGAAAATATGTGACGAATCAGCCGATATCAATATCGAAGACTTCGAAGAAGAAGATAATATTCCGCTTGCACAACTGTTTCCTAACATTAAGGACACATTTGTGAACTTGAAACTCTGTTGATAAGGATTTGCCAACAGAAAGTGCTGAAATTGACTATCATCGAGTGTATTGAAGAGACCAAGAAACGGATGAAACTACTCCCAACTCTGAGACAGAGGAAGAGGAGCCTGAACTTGCTCCAGTATCGAAAATATCATATCTGAACTTATACAATATAAATACTAAATACAAAATACTAAAAAATCAGCAGCTGTTAAAAGCATTTCCAAATATTGTCTTCTTTAAAGGTGTTAACAAGCATGTAAGCTAATTTAAAAACACTCTACTTATTTAACAACCTTACACGATATTTTGTGCAAATATTGCATATGTCTTATTTATTTAAACGATTCAGAAAACCTCGATTATTATAAACACTCGGCATATCGAGACACCAATAAATTTTTTTAAATAATTACTGAGGTTAGTAGAGAATTTTCGAATAATTATGATTTAATTCTTTTAGTGAGCCTACGAATTTCATTTTTAAGCTCCTTGTTGTTGGTTTATTGGTGTAAACTTGCGATTTTCTTCTTCTTAGTGCGCCATCTCCTATCAAATGACTATGATTGTCTTGGACGTTGCTGCTAGGAATAATAATATGTCTGCCCGTATACAGTTCGTAATGTTGTTTGTTTAGGACTTAACCAAACCTCAAGGAAAAAGAATGATCACATTGTCAATCCTTATCAGTATTGCATGGGAGCACACCTATTTACTAACTGTTTTGGCAAGACGTAGTTTATAATTATTGTATTGTGGTTTTCTATCGATTAGTTTTTACTAATACAAACAACCATATTGTTGCTTGTTCATCGTTTTAAATATTTTTAAGTTGGCTTATCTTCCATTATCCAAGATTAAGTGTATTTCTCGCAATAAAAATATTCATTCCTTTTTCAATTTAAGACTATAGTATCTTAAAAAATATTTTCTGTCTAGGCAGGGAAGTAACACTTTGCCAATTGTTTAAAAATAGGGACGATATTCAGTTAATTAACTGCACTAGAAACAATTAATATACCTACTCTAGTTAAGCACCAGCTCAGTGAAATAATGGATAAACATTGAAATGTTTATAATAGTAGTAAACACACTTATTTCTAATTTAAACAATAATAAAGTATACAGAGTGTCTTATCATAAATGTGTTGTAACTCAACTATCAAATACAGTAAAATCTCTCAATACCGGCCATCCTCGGGGAATCAAATGTAGGTCGGTTAACAGGGGTGGTCGTGTATAGACTTATATAAGTCTTCGTTGGTTTGGTTGGGTTAGTACGCTCGACTGCCGCGAGATGTCGCCAATACACAGGTACAGTTGAAGCAAAACAAAAACCGATACACGTCATCAATGAGCTGAGAATTGTAAGTCCGTGAGAAAACACGAGGAAATTAAATTCGGGCAAAAAGTATTAAAACTTTATACGATATTAAATTTACTACAAACTTAAAGTATTCCTCTTTAATACAAACCCACTTAAATATTTTGTGTATTTAAGCTAGTAAAAATTAATATAATTTGAATTTTATTGGCCGATAATTGGCAACACAGCTGTAAACGTTGCGGTGGCGCCAGCTCGTTCGTTGGCTTTGTTTAACGTTTCATGGAAAACTAACCTTAATTGTTTTGTGTTTCTGTATTGCTGTATCGTCTATTTTTCAACATAAACTCCAGATCTTTTCATAAATATCATTAAACAAACTATTAAGGACAGCAACAGTGCACATACAAATGTCTGTCGATTACGTTGATTACTATTTGTAAAAAATGCCGGAGCATTTAAATAGCCGATGAAAAGAGCTTATAGCTTCTTTAACGAGCTATTTTCAGGAAGAACTTAACAACAATGGCCCATTGTTACCGCTGACAGCAGTTAGAGAAGTAAATTTAAAGAGTGTGTTAAGGTCTATCTATTTTATATCTACTTTACTAATTTGTAGCGTGTAGCAGCTGCCCTAAATTTGAATATGTCTACTGTAAGCGCAGTTTCAACAACAGTTAAGCAAAATAAATTATTGGAGTCACCTAAAAGGAAACGTTCTTATTTAAAGAGAGTTTTAAATGTGTCAAGATTGGATATAAGTTCTATGCGTGACACTATTTTTGGAATGTATAATAGTTATTAATGATACTAGTTCGATATGAACACTATAACGTTAGAATTGCACAAGTTTCATTAACAAAGTTCATATCGAACGTGTATCATTCAAAATTTAATCTACGACAGTGCAAATAGATTTTATGCGTCTAAATTTCATTGATATCAGATAACGTTTTCGTAATTTTTAAAATTTTCGGGTGTTCATAATAGTCGTTACCATGGTAACCGCATTTTTGATTGTTTCAATTTCGATTTTGACAACGTCATTATTGCCGTCTAATTTTCTATTGTATGCAAAGTGTTGGCAAAAAATAATTTAAATATGGGAGATTCTGAATTCGAAAGTGTCCCTTTGGATGTCGAAAATATCGCGCAAAATGTAATAGTTTGCACCGACTTTCTTTTTGTTTTTGTATCTTAACATTTGGATGCTATTATGAATTCATAATGGCACTGAGTGCTATTATGAAGGTCATAATGATATCCAAATGATAATGCTAAATACGTCATAATGGCACTGTCGTAGTTTAAACAAGTAAGTTGTATTATTTAAAAACTAATATTTTACATTGGTTATCCATAAGCTGTAACTTTTTTTAAAACATCATGTAACTTAACTCTTTAAGAAGCCTCTTAAAGGAAATATGGGCTTATGGAACTTTCCCATGTAGCTTTCAAACGATTGCTATTTTTGTAAGAAAATATTAAAGAAAAAGAAGCATCCTTGTACCAATACTGGTAGTGAAGATGGTTTTGTTGAGGGTGCAGAGGCAATTTTTTCTTCTAAAACTAAGCTGAGCGACTACCATGGAAAAATGAATCAGCAAAATTTTTTACAATTGTTGAAATTATTTAAAAATTTAGCGAAGCCATCTGTGATTGGCCAAACCAACAAATTGAAACCAACGCCCCATACCACGGCATGTTGTCAACTACTAATAAAATTAAATTTGACTATACAATGATCAAAGTGGAACTTTTACAAATCGTTAATAGGTTGTTACGAGACATTTTGTATGCCTTTTTTTTAACATATTCTTAAATATTAAATTTAAATTATTTTCAGACATAAACCACCAAAAAAATATTTAGTTGATGACCTGGCTGAGCGATATGGAGATAAAGTTTTACGGCTTCCTCCATACCACTGTATATTCAATCCGATTGAACATATTTGGGGGATTACCAAAACTTATTATAGTAGACATATTTTTCGAGATGGCAGTACAGAAACTGACTGTATGAATATGTGGAAAGAATCACTGCGTACTGCTACTACTGCTGTTTGGGAAAATTCAATTCGGCACACAGAAAGCGAGATATTAAAATGGTATGAAAGAGAGCATCTATTAGATTATTAGATAGACTGAACATTCAACCCATTATTATTAAAGTAAATGAAGCGAGTGATTCAAACGATTTGAAGGATGATTGAAGATCCATCTTTGTATTATTATTTTATTAAGAAGCCCCTTCAAGAAAATAGGCTTCGGATGGTAAAAAGATGAACTGAGGCGAGAGCTTATGGAAATTTCCCATGTAGCTTTCAAACGACTGGTATTTTTGAAAGAATATGTTAAAGGAAAAGAAGCATTCTTGTACCAATTCGTTTTCTTGGATAAAACATGAATTTTTCAGAATGGTACCATTGGTCGATTTTGGCAAGATGAAAATAAAAGAAGTGCTAGATCTACTAAAGTTGATGGTAAAAGGTATTATGCAGTAAACAAATATATAAACTATGGGATATTTTTGTATATTTATCTTGTTTTTATGAAAAAAAAAATGTGTAATTCCCTCACTCGGATGTTTTGGTTAGAAGCTGACAACACTCTGGATAACTGACGTCACTCGAAGTGCATGAAGTGCATCGGTTTTCGTTTTGCATTAAGTATACCTTTCCTTTTCGCCAGACCCTATGGTTTTGCTGATAAGACGGGAAAACACGTCGAATGTTTGGGTTTTACGAAAGGGAAAAGGAACGAAATTCTTTAAATTTGTTTAAGTGTAGTTTAATTAATATAACATTTAAACATGCAATTTAAATCCCAGGTCCGTATTCGAAAAAATTAAGTTGATGATGGTGCCCCAAAAATGAAACGTCATTGAAAATTAATTATGTCTATTTGTAGAGGAGAAACAGTGGTAATGGAAAGGTGGAATTTATTTGAATTTATTTCAACAAATATAATCAGGAAAAAGTAGAAACGAATTTGCTAATTCCCGTTATTTTTTGGATATTTATCTCCGAAGGTATTCGGGGCTTTCAAATCTTTCTAGAGGAATCTTATTGAGCACCATATTTCGGAACTTTGCCCCTATTTAACCGACTTTAGTTAAATAAACTATTGACCTTCAAAGTAAATAGATTTGATCTAAGCCTGTATCTCTTATAGTTTCAGATATCCCTGTACTGAGCCTAGAATTTGTAACACCCTGTATAGACCTGACAAATAATGCTTTGGGATATTTTATGTTAACAAAAACAAATCAGGCTATTAGAGCTGAGTGAAGTGTAGCGAAAAGTTAGTCTGTATCAGCTTTGAATTGAACGCTTAAGCAACCCTGAAGAACATCTTGAAAAGCGCGCTAAAAATGTTGCATAATTTAGTGATTAACGTAGTATGTTGTTGTTAAAATTATATTACACAGGATGAGTTTTTTAAAGTGTTACAAGGTGATATCTCGAAAATGGTTTGGAATATTCTTGCGAGGTAATAGGGAGTTGGGTGACATATTTGACCACATTGAAGAGACTGTGCACATATTTTGTTGAAATTAAAAGTTAAGCGAAATTCCTGGTTCGTCGTGCGAAGTAAAGGTGATCTCACTAATTCTCACTATTATTAATGTTCCGCTAATATGTATAAAATAATTATTGTCTTTTGTATTTCAACCTGGACCCGTGATTACCAACCTCAAAAACCTGTAAAAAGAATATTTTAACAATTATGCGTCATTTCGACCAGACCAACGAGCCATTATATATTGCGGATAGATTAAGGCCGCCATTTTGGTTTTTCACAAATTAACTCTGGATGCGTAAGTAATAATCTTTGGAATTTCGTCAAGCCGCCGTTTTTGTAAAATCTGATACTGATATTCAAATAAGCTATCGTAAAACCCCCTATACATACTGGGTTTCATAAAAACTAAACGACAACGACAGTCACAACTTTATATTATCAACAACTTGAAGATGAAGATATTATGAAATTTTAAATAGGCACAAGAGAAAAAAGAAAGGTTACTTTCAAATTTTCTGTTACTGAAAAACGTGATCACTCTGATATTTTTAACAATTTTCTCCCGCAAATATTTTTACAAAATTCATATATGTTGACAAAAATAACCCCCTTAACTTATTATTTATTTATCAAATGAAGTTGAAGCATTCCTTATTAATTCAAAGGAGTTGTGTTCAAATGCGCTTTCTGAAACCCGTCCTTTCCGAATGTATACTGGTTTTGATATTGCATGCATATTTTACTTGTTGTTAAGATTTTCCTTATCACATAATCTGTAACCTTGAAGGGTTAAATATGATCTTTGCTTTCATATTATAATTATTTAGGAATGAGAAATGCCACCAAACTGTCATAATGTTTACTTTCAACCGTTATTTGTTTTTTTCCATAGGTATCTGCGATTATTTTAGTAGGATTTCATGTTTGTCGATTAATTTGTACAGTTTTTTATTGAACATTTAAAATTAAAATGTTGCACTTTAAATAAGAGTTTTTTAATTTGCATATTATCATTACTAATGTTTTATCTTCTTAAAAATAATTTTTGGGATATTTTAAAGTTGTGTTTAATGTCGTTGAAACAACCATGAAGATTGTGATTCCTTAATAAATTAAAAATTCAAGTTAATTTTACAAATATGCTTGAATTTGAACAAATATATGGGAAATTGATTTGATTTTGATTAATATATAAAGGTCTTTAGGGTGAATATAAAAAAAAATATTTTGGGGAAACATTTTTTTATTTTACGAGGTCAGGTTTTCGAATCGATGCATAATTTTTAATTCTAAACAACTTTTCGTAATAACATTTTGCTGAATTTTCTAAAATAGTAGGGGTACTTTATTCTTGTACAAGTTTTATATTTTTTGACCTACCCTGTACGCCGTTTGACTTGTAACCAATCCAAGTGCACCTAATATAATTATCGAACATGCACGAACTTTTATCAAGAATAAAATTTTCTGAGAAATCGGTAATATAAAAAATTCCCATATGTTGCACACTTTAATGACCACAGTGTCATCGGAAATTAATTCCATTATAGTTCTTAATCAAAGTTTTTTAAAATTGAAGTTATAAACTAAATATGCAGTTTATAGAGTAAGGATCTATATATTTAGAAATATTGTAATTTTGTTGTACAATTATTCTCGAATTTCCAGTGTTATCCCCTGTCCCTTATGTTAATTTATGCTATCGAAACGATAAATAACGTGACCGTAGACACGTATAATTTTAAATTCTCACATAAATTCAGGCATTATTATAAATGTCATCAGATAAGTAAGCGAAAGCTGCACTTGCATTTTAATTTATGCTTATAGTATGTTTGTGCTGATTTTATCAGCTAACTACCGTTTTCAAATTTACTATACTGACCACAGTGATTATCGGACACGAAAATGGATATTATTTTCTAAATTGCGGGTTATTAGAAAAGGCTGTTAAGTTATTGTAAATTGTATGTATTTTATTATTTTAATATTAAAACATTAAAATACCATATAATATTTCCTTCATTTTAACGACGCTGTGAGGCTATGCTAATGCTATTTGTTTATTATGGTCTAATGTGATCTTATCCATAATATTGGCACGTTCGCTACCGACCAGAAAATGGCAGGATCCTGCTGTGAACCAGAGCCGTATTTCGGGATATACTTGGGATATTTTGATGATTTCTCTACATTCACTATTGTTATGACTTAGAAAGTTAAAGTCACTACATTTGACCTTGAGCCACTCTAGTGGCCCTCGGTTCATTCATAGCTCTCGGAGTAGTATGAACCAACGGCCACTTTAGTGCCATTTAAAAAGTTGCCTTCAGATAAAAATACCTATCAAGATTTCCATACTTATTATACTTCAAAACTACAAAAAAAAGTCATAACTTTAAATAATAAACAAGTAAATAGACCATTCGATCTAATATAAAAACATAACTTTCAAAAATTATGTTTTCAAGCCTACATTACTTTTGGAGCAAAAACGGCACCTCTTTTTTTCTCAAGGTATGGCTTCCGGAAAATGGTGTCCTTGGAAATTTACTGGTAAAGCTGCTGACGGTATAGTTTTTATAAGATCTTTTATATCTCGTCACGGAAGCCCAAACGACTTTTCTTTGTTTGTTCTTTTTTTGTAAACGAAATAAGCGTTCCATATACATGTATCTACAAGGTGGAAGAATATCTTACGGTACCACCGAATAGTTTTTCTCGGACTCGAATGGTAAGACATCACTTGGTCGGCTCTATCAATGCCATACATATGTTGTTTATAGTCAAGAACGCACTGCGGCTTCAGTTTTACGACACCTCATCATGCGGACATCGCGTTTGTCTTTCTATTTGATTATGACAACTGAACCTTTCCGCTTACAAACTGCTTTTCCTTTCTTCAGCTTGGTTTTCAACAACTCTTTTGGGTTATATTCACGTATTAATTGTTTCACTACAGAAAATAAATGAGATTCACCGTCGACTTTCAGGGTTCCTTTACCTACATATATAGTTTAATCAAATTAAAAAATAGCCTTTCACAATTTACCAACAGTCAATATTTGTATAAAACTAGATATAATTGTGACTATAAGCAATGCACAATGGTTTTATCTACACGCGTTTAATGACTAACATGAATCAAGTACCAATGGCCATTATAGTGGCAACGGACTGACCACAGACCGCAAAAAGATACACAACATCCGCGCGTAGACCAGATCCAATGTAGATGCATAAAAATGAATGTGAATTCTTGGCCACTATAGTGGCCGCGGTTCACCACGGAGGATCGGTGAGGCCACTATAGTGGCCGTCGGTAGCGAACGGGTTAAAATCATTCATAATAATTCAAACTAACTAAAACTGCACCTGTTTTTTTGCAGAAATTGCAACAATGTCTATTTAAGTAAATAGTATACCAGGGTGTTAATTAAGTTTGCGGCTAAACTTAAGAGTGCTATTCCTTACGAAATTCTAAGACAAAAAGTTCATATAAGCATAGGTCCGCAACCGCTTTACTTTTGAAATGCAGAGTGTTGCGGGGAATCGGTCAGGGGAATCATAGGCGTGCTACACCGATATGTTTTAAATGCAATAAAAATAGGAAATTATATTTCGACATGGAAAAAAACAGCCTTATAACTGATTCAGTGATAATGGTTCTTTAGTTTTGGTCGTATTAATGTCAAAGATGCATGAATTAAAGTTTTGCGACGTATTTATAAAAACTGAATATCTTTCGCGGACTTTCGCCCGTTTTATCACTATGTCCCTGACATACACAGTCACACACAACTATCACGTGTTTCTTTTGATCGTACACTATGTTGTCATATTTTCATGCCATTTCAAAATCAACATTAATTAACAAAGAAGAAAGTTTGAGTAATGCTGAAATTATAAATAAATGCATTCGAACGACTTGGAAGAGCTGAACGAGTTCCCCATAAGAAAGGTGTACCTACATGAAAAGCGAGTAATATATGTTCAGAATAGCCTGATTATTAAGGAATAATTTTAATATTCTAATTACATAGATAGCAGATGATACTTTACTTCTCAGCGACGCAACATCTCAACGCAAGTCCAGCAAAGTGTATCGTCGAGAGTCTAGCCTAGAACCTTTACGCTTCTTTCCGTCACAATATCATGACTCGCCGAGAAAACCACTTTCTTCGTTTTATCGGTATTTAAACTAGGACAGTTCTGCTCAAATCAGAGATCAGCCTTAGAAGCCAGTTGGGGGCTATTTTCCTTAAGATCTTGAATATGATTGTTGCTACATAGTAGGGTTGTGTCCGCATAACAAAAACACTATAGACAAAAATAAATAAGCAAAGGTCATTAATATAGATCACGAAAAGAAGAGGCCCATGGAGAGATCCCTGTGGTACTCTACGTGTTATTGAACCGAAATTCGACACCTCTTCAACCAGGGAAATACACTGCCTTCTCAAAGACAGATATGATTCTACAAGTTTTAAATGCCATAACGATATAGCTTTTCAATGAGAAGTTCATGTGATGCACAGTCGAGAGCCTTGCTGAGGTGGCACAGAATTGAAATCACATGAAAGCACAATCTGAATAACTGCCTGAACTGTAGAATGGTAAATTGTAAAACATTAAGCAATCTCAAAATATCGATACACTTTAGGTAGTTTTTATAATAATTTCAAAAATTTTGCCAAAAATTGGAATAATTGAGAATGGTCTATAGTCACCTGCAGAATTTACGTTTTTTCTTTAAAAAATACAGGTACTACTCTAGATCATTTATTCAGAATTTGGAAATATACTGTACGCCTTTGTCAATGCAATTATGAAATAGAAAAGTAAGGGGCATGACAAGTTCTGCAGTGATATGCTTTAAGTATCCTTTAAATTCTAGTAAACCATTTCGTTCTCCATGCATGGATCAGGCAAGCCAGTTTTTACAGTCAATATACAGTGTGTGTATAAAGTCTGGAAACGGCTTATTGACATCACAATTTATTAGCCGATTTAAACCAAACTTGGTACAGTTGTGTAAAAGGATCTGACGCACCGAATGACGATATTGGCGTTGTTGCCAGCTTTTTAGTTTCTCTGAAATTCGAACTAATTTTATATCTTTAAATGCAACACCCTGTATATTTTTTTATTTATAGTTTTCACTTTAAATTTGTTACACTTTTGGTATAAAATACTTTGTTCCTAATATCAGTAGTTTTCGATATAACGAGTACAATTTAGAAAAAATATATTTTTTATATTAAATGTTCAAACTGTTTTCCCTGTACAGCTGGACAGTGTGCTAGTTGAAAATAAAATTTTTCAATTTTGTTGTAAATCATTTCTGGCGTTATTAATTCAATTTTGTCCAAAATTCGACGCTGCAAATCGGTCAAATCCTGAGGTTTTGTTGTATAAACTCTGTTCTTCAAGTGTACCCATAAAAAGTAGTCGTTAGGCCACAAATCAGGGGACCTAGGTGGCCACTCGATTGTACCCCCTCTACCGATCCACCTATTCGGAAAAGTGTTGTTCAGAAATTCCCGCACGTTTTGACCAAAATGGGGAGGAGCTCCGTCCGGTTGGAAGAATGTATTTGCATAATTAGGACCCATCACATTTCGTATAGTAGGCACTATTTGCGTTTCCAAGAGCTCAAGTTAAAGTTGTGATTTTCCATCAATAAAAAATGGACCGATCTTGTGGTTACCCAGAAGCCCAGCCCAAACATTCAATTTTCCAGGGCGTTGTGTATGACCTTCTCTCATCCAGTGGGGATTTTCATTTGCTCAAAACCTACAGTTGTGTCTATCGAGTTTATCATTTAACATAAATGTTGCTTCGTCCGAAAATACTATAAATTTGAAAAACTGGTTATTTTGGTCTAACCTTGACATCATAATATCACAAAATTCAATTCTTCGCTCATAATCATTTTCTGATAACTCTTGAACTACATGTATTTTGAAAGGGTGATATTTATGTTATATTAACACATTATGGACGGATTTGAAGCAGACGTCACTTACTTGAGAAATTTTTCTTAATAAAGATACAGCTATTTGAACAACATGTTGTAAAATTTCTCTTCATCTACTACTGCTGGTTGTCCTGATCGTCGTCTATCTCTACAATTTCCAGTTTCTTCGAACCGTCGGACAGTTTTTAGAACAGTTGCTTTTGAAATTGCATTTTGGTTTGGAAATGCGTCATTAAACAGATTTTTAACCTCTTCGTAAGACCTGACCCTATCGACATATCCTCTCATCATAAGAATTATTGCAATTCTTACACTTTCAGTTAAAGACGTTTTTCTACTACTGTATAAATAAATTTACCTTCGGGCCCTAGCAACACGAAAGTTCACGAAAGTAAACATTAGAGTTACCTGAATATTATATGTTGCTAGCTACGAAAGTGTCAGGACAAAAAAACACGAATACTCATAGGAAATCTTTATTGTATTTATCTAAGCGAATTTTGAGGGTAAGGAGGCGATAAAGCTTTATATTTCCCTAAGAAGTACGCTAACATCATATTTTCGTCAATTCGAGAAAAGTTTTTATCTGCGAACCAGAAACAGGTTGTACGTTTGATAGTATCTATCTTTCGACTTCTCAGGTAACAGTGAGGCGTGAGGCACATGCCAACTCGGCCGCCTTCTGAATAGCAACGTTTTGGTCTTGGGAGAACATTTTAGACTAGCGAAATTAAAAAAATTTCGAATTGACAGACTCTGATAGTACTCAAATAACTAGTTGTCATAGATTATTTTACAGGTGGAAAAACCTTATTTTAATAATATAATTTGAATAAAATCAAAGTTCATTACATAATAATATACAGAGAACAGTAGTAGAAAAAATTTAATACACCACACGATGCGAAAGCCTTTTTTGATTAACTTTCGCATATAGTAATGTAAATAACTATTTTGCATGTAAAAATGACAGCTTTTATGACTTTACATCGAAACTGAACTTTTATTTATTAATAAATAAAACACAATTTGTTGATATTTTCAAAACACGTCGTATTAAAATTTAAAACACATTTAAAAATATAAAATTTGTTCGAATTCCAGACAAACTAAAAAGCACAACAACGCCAATATCGTCATTCGGTGCGTTAGATCCTCCTACAGAACTGTACCAAATTTGGTTTAAATCGGCCAATAAATTGTGATGTTATTAAGCCGTTTCCAGACTTTATACACACACTGTATATGTGCCGTCATTAAATGACTCAGATTCATTATCAGTGAAATCAAAATAGGGCGTGTGCAAAAAACTACAGGAAAATTCATTATTTTCAGTATTCCCAGCCCGATAGAGTAGATACTGGGTTCTCGGTAATGTATTTTTATCTACTAAGTGCTTGGCAAGTCATAAATCATGTATGTACTCAGTGGAACCCCAGTTATTTCTTTTTCTGTCAATAATTTTCCCACAATAAAATTTAATGCCATCAAGGTCCGTCAGCCTCGCAACAAGTTTTCCTGTAGACTCATTTATTAAACCCCAGCTAACCCTACGGAATTTGCAAACGCTATCTAGCTAATAAATCGTACTCTCGTCGACCGGTCGCAAACAATTTGCCTGCCTGCGTCAGCCCAAATAGGCAAAGTGGGCCATTCGTGAGAGACCGCTTTTAATCACCCGAAATAACTTTATTGTTGCAGCGATAAGAGATAAAGCCGAGAGTAACAATTTTATTATTATGTGTGACGCGCCGGCGGTGACGCTGCGGAAGCTTACTTTCAGCCAACAGGACCGAAGTAAGAAAATCAATAAAATATACTTTTTTGATCTTTTTTGAATTCTTGCTTCCCACAAATATGTATAAACTGGTACTTTTTTGTCACCCTGTATAAACTCTTTTTAAAATGCAAGAAATCGGAACTAACAATAAGTTGACAATACTTAATTACTTAATTTAATACTAAAAAAATATAAATTTAAACCATACAAATACCATCTCGTTTTGCAACTGGTACCTACAAATGTTGCAGGAAAACGCAAATTTTGAAAGAAGGGTGGTATGGTCCGACGAGGCTTAATCTACGAGTTCTGGTATCTTAAATAGAAACAAATTAAGGTATTAATCCCAAGAAACCAACACGTAATATTTCCATGAGAACGTCAAGGTCGGTCTGGATTTAGCCTGTCATGCTTTATTTTTGGCACTAAAATTAGATATTTTATCTATGAAGGAGCTTTAACCGGAAATAGACACATGGATATAATACGAGATGCACTAATGGAAATATTAAAGGATGTTCCTTTAGCTGATTAAAATAATATTTAACACCATACAGTAAAAAATTGAGTGTTAAATTTAACACTCAATAGGGTATCTTAACCAATCAATATATCTGGTAAAAAAGATATTTTTGAATGTTTTCTTTACTTTTTGATAAGTGTTAATTCTTCTAATTTATGGGTAGGTACATTTACACTATCAAGTGTAAATTAAACTCACAGATCGTAAACATACCCTTCTAGGGTATAAAAGAAATAATGAGGGGTGTAAGTAAACCATTTTTTAATAGTAATATGTGATGAATTAGTGTAAATATCATATTATTGTAGTGTAAATTTTATTTTATTTGGGTGTGACTTTACTATAGTAAGTGTAATAAAATAATCTACCCAGGGCTAGAATACTTTTCACTTTGTTTAAGTCATTTAATCCCGTATCAAGCAAACTGGGCGTTTATAATTAAAATGTAAAAAATTATGCATTCAAGATGTATTACATTATTAACCTCTGCTTAGTTTAATACATGATTGAATGACTTAATCAAAGCCGAAAGTAGTACCCCCTAATATATATAAATCTTCAAATCGATTGGGGAAGGTTTGTTAAATGAATGACAATATTGAGTATTATTTATCGTTTATTCATAAATAAAATGATGGTTACAACAGAACTGGAAAACCCTGTGATTCTTTTTACACTTATTATTATAACTAGTTAGTTGAACAAAATGACACACCTATTATATAGTTTACAATTTAGTAAATTAAACATATGTATATATATCTACGTTTAATGTACCTCATTGTTAATAAAAGAAATACCATAATAAATATATGTATATTTAGAACACTAAACAACTAAATAAAAGTATGCTTTGGAACAATATAAAAGAATAAAAATGACGAGTATTATATTAATAGTATATTTATTTAGAGATCTATGAAGTAAAATATGTAGGTAGGTACCTAAGTATTTATATAAAAAAGGAATGCATTTGTATTAATTATAAGCTTACATCAGAATAATTTAAAAGCTAAAGGAAAACTGTAGCAATGTTAATACCTACTTAGTTTCCCAAAAATGGCTAACTTATTAGTAAGGTTTCTATTAAATTTCGTTAATATGCTTACCCAATTTAACAAGATTCTTATAAGAGGCACCCTAATTTGGCACTTTACAGAACTTTGCTTTGTTTCTATATTTTAATTTAAATATAACATTATCCTATATCACGTTCAAAGAGCACAATCAGACTGACTTGAAAGTTGAATTTGCATGTAACGTCGGCGTCATTTGTCAATTCCTAGAATTTCACACAACTTGTTGCCGCCTGTCTTTTCGGTAACACGGGTTTAGGTATTTTTACCCGGGGGCGTGTAAAAAAAACTATTAAAGAATAAGTTTTACACTTAATGTCTTAAAATAACCTTCTAGCGGGGTTTAATTGTCTTTGTATTTAATTTTCCTGATAGAGTGTAAAATAAAATAAATAACACCCATTCAACAAAATTAACTTTTTAGAGAGTTAAATTCATAGACAAATTTAATACAACTTTGGTCCCATATGAGTGTAAAAATGTGGTAAATTACGTTGATCCGGGTGTTAACATTAACACAACTTTTTTTTATCACTCCTGAATTGATTTTTACCAGGTGGATATTTTTTGCTGTGCAGCAAAATGACGCTCCGAGTCCCAATTCTAATATAGTAAGAGAATAGTTGGAAACCACACTTCCCGATAAATGGATTGGTACCAATGGACCTGTCAGGTGGCCTCCAAGATCACCTGATCTTTCTGTGCTGGATTTTTTTTTATGGGGGCATATAGACAATAAGTTATATAAGAGACAATAACACAATATTAATCAACTTCGAGAAGCTACCCATCAAACCTTTCGGCTTTTGCAGGGAAGGGGGTAGAAACGGTGTGTCGAAAGTATTTAGAACACAACGGAGCTCAATTCGAGCAATTCTTGTAATTCAATAAAATAATGTATTTATTTTATTGTTGGTCGAAAGTTATGTAATAATATAAAGTTGTATAATAAAAATAATATTGTTAATTTTATTTTTATTTGCGGGCATAGCCTACGAAAAATGATTAATTTTACAAAAAATGATAAAATTATCCCTTCCTAAAAAAAATTTATGTGGACTATTATATATTTTTAAAAGGCTCTTAAAAAGAGGGACAAGACAAAGAAATAATATATAGGCTGTTCCAATTAAAAAAAAAAACAAGCTTGGGTCATTCAAAAACAAAACTTTTTAGAAAAAAGAAATTACGCCACTGAAATCTACATAATGTACTCTATAATAACCGATTTTTACCTTATTGATAAGTTATCAAATAATCGAGATACAGGGGAGCCTCAAAAATAACAAATTTTCAAAATTTAATTAATTATAATTGCAAGCTAATGATGTCTTTGATTCATTTTTAATTGAAATAATGTCGCAATTTCCTTAACAAATTGACAAAGTTTCTTGGCAGTGTAATACTACTATGCTGCTCATAAACTTAACAATAATAAACTGTTAAATAAATATTGGAGACAAAATATTTTATAAAAGATTTTTGTCAAATATGTTTTATAGTCTAAAATCGGCCTTTGAAGTGTGCTATGAAGGCAAATCTACAGTACACACAGGGACTGTATACTGATGTCTATAAGGAGAAAAAAAATGACGGCAATGTTTTCTAGTAGGTCTTGATAAGAAAAACAATTGTACATTTTTACATACTGAATTATTTAATACATGTTCAAGACTATCAATTATCTCATGTTCAGAAGACTAAATAATTATAATTGTTAAAGATAATTCAATCAAATCAAGAATAAAAATAATAAAATAATTAATAAAATTTTATATTTCTTTTGTTAGTGTACATTTAATTTTAGCAAAGTTTATCTTACCATTTTACGTTTTTAAAAATTAATATTTAAACCGTTAAATACACATTCATTCGCTACAACTGAACTAACTGCTTTTAATCTATAAATTCAATTTTGTGAAGCTTTAAACAAAATGAGTAATTTGTAGGCATACCAAAAAACATTACCGCTAACCACTTTCCCCTTATAAATATATATTAATTAATATAGATACAATTTATTTATATTATTTGTTTTCACATCACATTACCAAAAAAGAAATTGGATTAAATTTGTATTTTAAGGAAACATATTGGTATATTATAGAACAGTGTATACTCATTTTAAAAGGCAACTAATTTTCCGTCAAATTTAATTAAAATAAACATGGAGTTGTATTTAAAATAGAAAAGTTTTTAATTTTTTCACAATGAACTGGGCAAAAAATATGTTCTCTAAAAATTACTTACAATTTATACCGAAAAATATAATAAGAAATACAATGTTGTATTTAACGTTATTTAATTAATGTTAGTATTAAGTTATTATACAGAGTGTGTTATACAGTGTGTTGTGTTATTATACAGAGTGGCAAAAAAGTCGCGCATAATGCCTGTTACTTTTGAATTATCATTACACGAAAAAGTGACTTTTATGAAAACTGTTCAGTAAATTATTCCCCATATTGCTACCTGCATGAATTTTTTCTATCATTTCTGGCTTAGTTGCCCTAGAGACTAACTGTAGGATCTGCAAGCAATTGTGGCCTCTACTTGATAACATAAAACCCGCAGCGTTATTACAACACAGTCGGAAGGACCTAAGAAATATTACTGCCGTGGTTACCGAACACTGTCTTTTCGGTAGATATGGCGAACGTATGCGAATACTAGCTAACGACTTCTGCAGAAGTTGCAGAGACGAAGAAGAGGATAAAATTATTCAACATTTCTTGTGTGAATGCCCTGGCCTTGCAAAAAGAAGGTTTAATGCCTTGGGCGAGCCATTCTTCAATAATCTGGAGGAAGTAAGCAGCTTACACTGGGTCGACTTACTAGGTTTGTCAACAGTAGTGGCTGGTTCGAGTGAGCTGCCAAGATTCTTCTACGCCGTACTTTGCACTAGCCATCAAGGAGCTGATGTTTATAGGTTCCGCAGAACATGTGTGGTATCACAAAGGACCTTATAGGACCACGTGAGACTGTCTGGACAGACTAGAAGTCTGCCACTCTAACCTAACCTAACCTAAACCCACCAAAATAACTATCGAAACTATTTGAACAAAAGGGATTGTCAGCTTTTTTAGATAGTATCAAAATCAACAGCCAACACGCGGCCAGTTCATATTCTCTGTCTTAAAAAAAAGGAACATTCCCTCATCACCACCACTATTATAATGTTTCTCAATATCTAAAATACTGTAAAGGGTGCGGTAAAATTTATTATAACGACCATTCTGGCTAACGTCCCGCCGATTTCTAGCAGCACAAATCACTGCGAATAAATACTGTTTACCCAATTTATGAAAACTTTAAAACTGGTTGTGTTTACTACGACATAAAGCACATACCAGTGACCGACTTCTTGGTTTTCTCTTCCGCTGTTTGTTTTGAAAATTATCAGAAAATTTATACCGTTCTAATATAAGGTGTTATCAGGTGGTTAGAGAACAAAGTTTCTCACACATGCTTATGCATTTTGATATGTTCCACTTAAAAAGTGATTTTCGTTGATGTTTTAAGCTTATGGTAATACCCATTTCAGATTAATTGAAACTGCTGAAAGATGGCGCTGCCTTATTGCACTGCTTACGCAGCTTAATATCGTGGCTTTAAGGGGTTTCTGGTCTCCAAGAGTCGGTATGCTTGCCTGCCTGCCCTGTACCGATAAGTATTGAATAATTCGAAACAGGGACGTCTTAAGACTTCTTGAGGCTCTGGGCCTATATGCAAAAAGTCCCAATTTTTTTTTTGAAACCATGCTCTAATTATAAACTGCAGCTATTTTTTTTAATATTTTCGTGTTATAATAATAAACATTTTTCTATTAAGTACATTTTTTAATTTATTTTTTAGCACTAATGTAGACCGTAGACTGGCGTAGACGCTTATTTAAATTTGAACACAACTTAAAATAATGTTTAATTTTTTCTATCGGCTATATAATATGACCAAGTAAGGCGAGGCCCCATTGACGTCGAGGCCCCTGGGCCCGGGCCCATCCGGCCCATGCATTAAAGCATCCCTGATTTGAAACCAGAATTCTACCATTGAAAATTAGACATTCCCACTCATTCCGGTGGCATCTGCAATCTGAGTTTGTATCTTGTTGTATCTTGTTGTATAACAGTGTTAGTCAGTGTTGCCATTGATAGGAAAATTTCCTCTAAATCTGGGGAAAATCCGCAATCAGTAGGGAAAAAGGAAAATTTTCTATTATTTAGGAAATGTTTAAGCTTTTTTGATTTTGTGATATTTGTAAAAAATATTAGCTTATTAGAAAACAAGTCCGATTTACTATTAGCAGCTCACAATATCAGATAGGTCGAATTTTCTATAAACCTTACTCCCAAAATATGAACAGAGAGAAACTCAGTAAATCCCCAAACTAACCTGAACTAACCTGAAAATATAACAAATAAAGCAGCTTATAATTGCAAAATATTGCATGCATACTTACAGATTACCGGATGTGACCAACATCTAAGCAGAATTTATCGTTACCTAGTTCTGAGGAAGAACCTGAGCCCGAGCTATCACTGATTTTAAAGAAAAGAAGAAAGAATTATGCACAAAATTACAATTCGAAGTGGATAGCTTGATTGCCATGAGATGTCGCCACGTGCAACATCTCGCATATTATTATGTATGAATTCATTTTGTGATGAAGTTCACTTTAAGGTCCCTTTAATTTTCGTCGGACTCTATAGCCTTGCCGAAGAGCCGTAATATGGCGAAACGCGTCCAAGGATTGGGTCTGACGAAAAGAAAAGGAACAAACTTCTTTCTTTTATATTCTATTAAAAGATAATATGATAGGTTTTGCGGCCGAAGGGCCAAGTGTAATGATGGGGGTCCGTCACTCCTTATCTGTTTTGTTAATAAATTATATTCCAGATTTATTTATAATGAGATGCATGAATATGCCACTCATTTGCTTTATGTGCAAGTTATGCCTGCGAAAAATTGCCTCCCGAAATAGAAGAAACGGCAAGAGATATATAATATATATATATTCTTTTTTGAAATACAGCTTTAAAAGGCGGTCTGATTTGAAACAAACAAGGTGACTGTCTCTACTTTCAGTAATGAAAAGACTTTTAGAGCAATTTAATTCGTAGGTTGATATTTTACTATTGCCCATTTAGTAGATAAAATCCCAGCTGCGGAGAAAATCCTCACCAGGTTAAAAGATCCCTCATTTCGACTATACTTAAAATTTTTAGATTTTGTCCTACCACTTTTTAATAATTTAACGGTAGAAATGCAGGCAGAAACTATAAAAATACATGTTTTTTATCAAGGGTTAAAACAATCATTAAAACCATCATGGGTTGCTACTTAAAAAGAGAATACAATATATCTTCTACAAAAATAGAAAACATCAACATAAAAAAACCGCATAATTTTAAAAAAATAGAGGATATTTACCTTAGGGCAATTGTTGTTGGAAAAATTAAAAACAATATGCATATCTTGACTGATAACGAATTGTTCAGTTTCAGGAAACGATGTTTAGGGTTTTTAATTGAGGGGTGTGAACAGTTTTATAAACTATTTAGTTTTAAAGATAAATCTCAAATAATACTAAATCAAATAAGCATGATCCTGACGCCGAAACCATAAAAATATGCTCATAGAATAATAATTTGGGAACAATATGCATTTTATTATAAAATTGACAAAATATGCAAAAAATGCATATACAGGGTCGTTGGTATGTATGGAAACGGTCTATTATTTCTTAAAGAACAACAATTAGCAAAAAATATTTCAGATAAAAGTTTTAGGGTTTTTTATAGCCTATTAGAATTTTAACAAATTAAGTATACAGGATGGGTCAGAAAGCCGTAGAGAAATAAAGTTACTTTTTTTTTAATGGAACACCCTCTATCTTAGAATATTTTTGGATTTTACGTAAAATTACAATTACTTTTTATTAAGTGTCTAAACCAAATAGTTTCCAAGATATGGAGCTCAAAAACCGGAAATATAGTACTTCCGGTTTAACGGAAATTAATATTTTTGAGAAGATAATAAAAAAGTAAGATAGGTGACATTTAAGCCGTTTTGCTCTATGGCGTACCGTTAGAAAGCTAGAAGCTGTCAAAGTTCAAAAATGCCATTTTTCAAAAGTCGATATCTCGGAAACTATTAGGTTTAGACTGATAATGCACTTAATAAGAAATAATTGTTATTTTATGTAAAATCCAAAAATATCGTAAGATATAGGGTGTTCCATTAAAAAAAAAGTAACTTTATTTCTCTACGGCTTTCTGACTCATCCTGTATACTTATCTTTTTTTTAATTCTAATAGACTTTACAAAACCATAAAACTTTTGTCTTGAATATTTTTTTGTCAGCTGTTTTAATTTAAGAAATAATCGACCGTTTCCATACACACCAACGACCCTGTATATTTACTTTGCATATATTTCGCCCTTTAATGATGATAAACTATTTTGTGAGGGTAAATTCCTTAATCAGAATTTAACATCAAATTGACCGTTTCTTTCCAATCTCAATAAATCGTTAATCAAAACTTTAAATCAAATTAATCCTGCCAATATTATCTTAACTCTTTGTTGTCCTGTTTATAAAACCTTTAAAATTTATTAGCCTTATTAAATTAAGTAGAAAAGCTAGCGAACGCTTTGAAAACATTTAATATGTAAATTTTTGCGCCTTGAGCGTTTTAATAAAGACTACATTATAAAAAGTACGGAAGTAAATTACCGTACCAGATAGAACTTGATGAAAGATGTGCATCGTTTATTAATATGCTTATCATTTATATCCTGACTATATCTTGAAACAAAACCATTTTTATTAAACTTCGTTTTAAGGGGATGCACTAGAATTAACTTTGTCTAGAGTTTAAAAAGTTGAACTTTAAAATTTGACGCAACCGGTCTGAACTAATATTTAACGCTGATTAGCAGCAGGCTCGAATAAATTGTTTTTATACACTTGATAGGTGTAAATTATAAATTTTTTAATTTTTCATTTAGATTCTCAAAATGCAATTGTATCTAGTGTTGCCGCGAGACGAGACGAGACGAGAGAAGGCCATCTCTCTCGTCTTGTCAGACGAGATAAAATAGATCTCTAGTCTCGACGAGAGGACGCTTCTCTCGCTCGAGAGAACACTTTCTCTCGTCTCGTCTCGCTTCTCTCAAGGTTTAAACCAAATATCAAGTATGAAAAAGGTAAAAACACGACGATCTATGGTAAATTATTTAATACATACCCACTAGTAACAAATATTTCGTTTTATTTACTAATTGACTTAATAAGTAGTGACATGCCAAAGATTTATTTTTCAACAAACTGTAAACTATGTAAAATAATCCAAAATACGGGAAATAAACCAATCAATATTTACAAGGTATTGACATTTATTTTAAAAAATGACCTTTTTGAATTTTGACAGTCGGTTGTGTTCCAATGGTACGTCATAGAGAGAAACGGCTTACATGTCCCTACCCTAGTTTTTCATTTTTTGTCCGAAGATGTCAAATTCCGGTTCAGTTCCGGTTAAACCATACAGTTTAAACGTATAATTTTATCATAAAATTCAAAAATGAAATAATATACAGGGTGTTTCATTTAAAAAACTTGAGTTAACAGCAAGTTTTGAAGCGCCCTGTACAGTTTTCAGAAACCCTAAAAAATGCAAGAAAATGAACTAAAATGGCCGCGTCCGAGCGTTGAATTTTAAATGAATTTAGACATTACTTCTTGGACTCACTGTATAAATAATAACTAAATACAGGGTGTTACAAATTCGACATACGAGCATTGGAATCTCGGAAACCATAGGAGTTAGAGAAACGGTTAAACAGGGGCAAGGTTGTGCAATTCGGTGCTGATTAAAATGCCGCTTTAAAAGTTTTAAAATTCCGAATACTTCCGATATTATTCGAAAAAAACCGAAATTTTGTAAAATCGTTTTTATTTTTTCCTGAGCTCATTTAAATAGCTATTTAAAAATAAATGACACTTTGTCGTTGCAACTTTTTCTCCTCTACAAAATGACGTTATTAAACTAAAGATCCGACGTTTCGTCTCCGAACGGTCAACATCAACTTTATTTTTTTAAATACGGACCTGAAATTTTTTTTACCGATTTTTAAACCCCCCTACCCTCATAATGTGATTGCGGTATTACTTTCTAATAATGAATTGTTTTTGCTTATTTCCTTTTAAATTCGTATTTTACATTTGGCAGTCCGGTCCTGGCAACGAACTATTCTTGTTTCCTGACAAGGTGAGTAAAAACCAAGATATTTCCAAAAATTTCCAAGAATAAGTTTTAACAAGAGATATATAATATATATATATATATAATATATAATTTGATTAATTTTTACACAATAGCTATTTGTATTTTTTAATGTTTTTACAATCACATTTTCTATAAAGAAAAATTCTCAATTAAACACGTCTACAAATTGGGTTTTTCCTCGCTTTTTAGCAGTGATGGTGGCCTAATGCCGAAAGCGCTCTGCATTAAATTTAGAAAATTATACACTTAATACACAAAATCTACTGGCTCTCTCTCCTAATTCAAAAAGTACACACCGCTCGCTCTACCCTATCAACCTACATGTTTTTTGTTCTGCTTATCACAATTTTGCATATTTTTAGTCGAAAAAAAAATATAAAAAACACGAATAACGGCTTAACTGTTCAGTATGTCGATGCAAATATGAGAATAAATATCTCTCGTCTCGGCGGCAACACTAATTGTCTCCCATTTTTTGGCGACCGCATATTTATAATTGCATCTTTGTCATTATTGGGAATTTGTAATAATTTTTTTAGTGTTTTACAAAATATAGAGATTAATCAAATCAATAAGAGAAAAAATCGACATTTTAAAAATGGTTTGAGACTGATGTGTGATACCTTATAGAATTATTTATACGTATAATTTGGTACAAATACCCATAGATTTTGAACATGTTTTAATTTTTTTCTATTTGATTTTTAATTAATCTTTATTATTGTCATCCTACCATCATTACTATTACGGTGTACCTATTTACACCAGCTTTGACGTTTATAAAGCTTCATTAAATTAAGCGTAAAAGCCAACAAACCCCTTATAAATATTAAATATAAGACTTTCGTTCTCACGCTTTAGGCATTTTAATAAAGCCTACTTTATAGAACATGATAAAAAGCGCGGAAGTTAATTGCCGTGCCTGAAACAACTTGGTGAAAGATGGGCATAGTTTCGCCCCAAAAATGGGTAATATACTGTCAGTATAATTTAATTTTGTGACAAAGACTCGTTATTTACGCGGTGCTCCTCTGCTGTGCGGGTGGTTTACGAGGCTTTTTTGCTATGGGGTTTTAAATATTCAACTATGCAGGTACAAAATTGCTGCAACAGAGTAAAAAATTGTGTATATTTGAGGGTAATTTGGAACATTAACAAACTTTTTCATGTTTTGTACCTATTGAATTATAGAATGTGAGCTTTGGAAACCGTAGGAATATCTGTATAATAGTAATATGCATAAATATAGGGTGTTTCAGAAGTACGGTATGTAACTTAAGGGTGTGATTCCTTATGATATTCTAAGAGAAAAAGTTCATATGAATATGTGTCCGCAGTTGCCTCGTTTTTGATACACAGGGTGTTAAAGTTAAAAAAAAAATGTTTTTTTATAGTTTTTTTAAATATCTGATTCCCGATTTTATTGAAATTCAGTACCGTTATTTATAATGATTAGAGAGTTAATCATCCCTAACTAAATTAAATTTAATAATAAATAAGTCTAGTGGCGTCCCGGGGGAGCACCTGAGCGAATATTATTGACAAAAAAATGTACGCCACATTTTTTTTCTAATTTTGATATTTTTTTTTCGCAATTACCTACTAAGAGTATAACTTCTTTGTTTCCTGAATTGTTTTCGAATCTTGCTTCGTTTTCGAGGGAAAAAATAAAAACCACTTTATTGCATGCACAAAAAAATACTTAAGTATTTCAAAGTTAAAAACGCACAGGCAATAACATATTAAAAGACAGTATACATTATCTGTCCATTACAATATTAATTTGGGCCTATGAGGTAATAAAATGATTATAATCTGTGCTTAAAATCGGATGTGATATTTTTGTTTAATTCATACGACTTTTCAAACCACCACCTAAATAAATAATTCTTCAAAAATTTCATATCTATAACAGAACAGCGAGTGCCTATTAGCTGCCTATGCGTAAATGGCTGTATAAATATTAGGCACATTTATAGAGGTAAATTAAAATCGGGTAATATTACGATGAGGTAAAACAAGATAAACATAACAATAATTAAATTTTGGAGCAGTGTGTAAAGCGTTATATTTACCGGAAACAATTAAGCCACGTTGCGCAGTTATCGGGAAAATTTTAGGTTCTTTAATTAAAAGCGTGATTTGTGTATGTTTTATGTATATTTACTTCGTTTTATTAAATTACAATACTTATTTTAAAAAATGTCAGTAATATTAATTAACTATTCTCAATTTGTTAGGGTATGATTCACAATTTTTAGTTACTTAAGTTTTTAGGTTCGGTAGCATTGAAATGTTTAAGAAAATTTTGTCAAAAAATCCACAAAAGTAAAACAGCTGATTTTGTGTAGAGGTACATAATAAAAAATATGTAGATATACTCGGAAAACCCCACAAATATAAAATCAGCATTACCTTACATTAAAAATGCTTAGAAAACAACAATTTTATTTTAATTCAGTCCAGTCAATGAAGCGAAAAAATCGTTAAAACTTCTAACTCCTCAGAAACATATCCGAATTTTATGATTTATTTTTTAATGTTTAATATATTTTTCCGTCGACCGTGTATTTACGAACTTCTTTAATGTATAAAAAATCGTACATTAATGGCCCCCATTAATGCATGATTTTTCTATTAATAAACGATTGTATTATAGGCAACCAAACATACATGAAATTAAATTAATACTCAATTGTTATTCAAATCAAGGTGGCGCGAAGCGGCTGTGACGCGTGCATGATGGCGTTTCGCGTAAGTAAAAAAAAACTGTCGCTGTCAACTAGTTTGGATTTCAAAATTTTGATCGTACAACGTTGAAATGAATGTCTTCGAAAATTTAACCCCACCAGAAATAGCAGAAACTGCTAATGTAGTATCGTTAAGTTTACTTCCCGCGATAAGCAAAAGATTGTATGAGAAAACGTACGCTGAGTTTATGTCATGGTGTGATGAAAAACGAGTGACGCGCTTTTCAGAATCGGTGCTATTGGCATATTTTTCGAATATTGCAGAAAGAGGCCTCATTGCAAGTTTATGGCCGAAATATTCAATGCTCAAATCGACTTTAAATTTGAAAGATGGCATCGATATAAGCAAATTCAGTAAATTAATTATGTTTATCAAGAGGCAAAAAGTAGGATATGTACCTAAGAAATCGAAAGTCCTGGAAAAAGAACACGTACACAAGTTTATTTCTGATGCTCCTAACAACCTTTTCTTGATGACAAAGGTAATAAAAAAGAAAGGTAAAACTATAATATCTAACAATAATAATAAATAAATTAAAATTCGTAGGTTGCATTGATTTTTGGAGTGGCTGGCGCACTAAGAAAAGATGAACTGTTGAAATTAGAAACGAATGATGTTCAAGATCTGGGTTCAAAATTCCTAGTCACCGTAAAGGCATCTAAAACACACACAAACAGAATATTTACTATTGTGGGTAATGAAGAAAATAACCTTCTCAATTTGGTTAAACGGTATATGTCCCTGAGACCAAGACACACTCCACACAAACGGTTTTTTATTTTTTATAAATTTAATAAATGTTCTATACAGCCAGTTGGCATAAATACATTTTCCAAAATGCCTTCCATTATAGCAACCTTTTTAAAATTAGAGCAGCCACATCTCTACACTGGGCATTGTTTTCGGCGTTCATCTGCCTCGATACTCTGTGACAGTGGTGCAGATTTTTCAGCCATTAAACGGCTTGGTGGTTGGAAATCCACTGCTGTTGCAGAGGGATATATTGAAAACTCATTACAAAATAAAATTGATACAGCTGAAAAAATCCTCGGTACAACTATAACAAAAGCCCCTCATGCTAGTTCTATCAGCGCCACGACCAGCGCCGAACCACATTCCCTTACAAACATCCAAGATAATGACATAAACCTAAATTTAAATTCAGAATGTCATACAACTACTGATAATGTATCTGTACCTTGCTTTAATTTCAGTAATTGCACTATTTCTAATGTAAATATAAGTATTAATAAACAATAATAGTCAGTTCCATACATAATCATATTTTTATCGACTTTTGTAGGTTTGGTTGTTAAATAAAAATTTTTTTTTCATTATTAACAACACAATCGACGGAAAAATGTTGTAACTAACGCGTATATTAAAAAGCGATTAATAATTTCGACAAATTAACGCGCTCGCTGCGCTCACGCGTTAAAAATGTCTCGATTATTAATCGCCCTTATTAATACACTTGTTCGTTAAATTACTATAAATATTTAAAATCAGAAACATGAGTAAAAAGTATACGCCACAAATATAACATTATCGTTTACATTTAAATATCTGCATAAAAACTCCAGCAAAAAATCTATCAAAGGAAGCAGCAATACCCCCAGTTAAAAGGCCATTTTCCGCTTCACATTTGCTGATTCAATTAGAAATTAATATCAGTATATTTGATCGCTAGTATCGAAGCGCCGATACGGCTTCACTCTGTTCTTATCTATACTACGTTAAAAAGAGATAGATGCCGGAGGGCTCATGTCTGTACGAAATCGTACTCGGTGGCATCTGGCTTTTAAGTTCTAGGTAATGTACTCGCCGAAACCTCACAGTTTAAGTTCCAAGGCATGCCGCGTAAAGGCGCCATTTTTTTGTTGGAGTTTTTATAAAAGACAGAAAAGTAAACAATAATGTTATATTTGTGGCGCTTATTTTACCTAATGGAGGAAATAACTTTTTGAATCCCAAATTAAAAGTTTTTGGGAAATGTTGTGAAATTTAAGGTTCTCTTATATCATTTCGAAGAAAAACTATGGCTGGGGGTTATCGATAATATCAATGAGTACAAAACGTATAGGTTAGTTATAGAAATATTTCAAAAAAATAACAAATATTTTAAACAACTCTAACTGATTTTGTTTCAATAATAAGGGGGTTTAAGAAATCTGCCATAAAACTGCCTCTACGTGGTGTTCCGGCGATGTGAGGTGTCTGGATAGTGCCTCCCTCTGAGGGTTGCCGATCTGCTAAAACCCCGTCCTTCTCTATCTTATGACGCCTCGCCTTGAAAACGCTTGCTCATTACTACAGGGCGAATGCCTGTGTCATATATTCCGAATTGTAGATATGTTTACAGTGACAACGTAAAGGTTAGAACAAATTCATTTAAAATTCATGTGTTTTCTTTTCGAAAAAACGCTCGGATCCGGTAACTTTTTATTTTTGTTGTGCATTTTTTGAAGCTCATTTCATGTGCACAGGTTGCCGCAAAAACAAGGTATGACGGTTTACTTAATTTTTTTAAATGGATATCCCTATTTTGTAATATTGTTTTGAATTCTGCATAAAATTCTAAACATATTTCATGAAATATGTTTAAACAGATGATTTTTTTATTATTGCTTAAATCATCAACACTGTTGTAAATAAAGCCTTTGGTTGTTGGGTTGTCACACTGACAGTGACGGTTGTTTCTCTGATGTGAGTAGTTTGGCTTCAAGGCAAAGTCTGGCAAAAGTTATTTGATAATCTTGTAATTTTTAAAAATGGTACGCTTAAGTGAAAGAAAGCTAATAGAAATATTACTAATGATTGGTTATGGAGATAAAATGCGCACACAAATGGAAGTTTAGGAACTCTTCAATAACAAGCATCCTCGCAGAGAACCGATATCTCGATCTACTGTCAATAAAATAGAAAAAAAACATAGATATTTACGTTACGTTAGGAACAATTATACGTATGGTCGACCTGCGGTATTAGAACATACACAATTAAATGTGTTATTGTCGGTTCCAGAAAACCACCGTAAGGCGAGTAGAACTATTGCTTTGGAAAATCATATCTGCAAAATATCCGCCCTAAAGTATTTAGACAAAAATAAATTTCATCCTTACAAAGTTCAATTGGTTGATAAACTTAATGAAGATTAATCAGACAGAACAGTCCAATTTTGCGAGATAATGATGAATATGTGCAATAATCATCCACAGTTTTTGAAACGAATTGTATTTTCGGATGAGGCAACGTTTTGTTTGAGTAGACGTGTAAACAAACAAAACTGTCGGTATTGGGCTACAGAAAATCCAAGCTGGATTATGGATATCCTTAAAAAGTCAATGTTTAGGCCGGCATCGTTAGAAATAGAATTTTTGGACTTGTATTAACACGTCAAAGAGAATAGGTTGGTAAATGATGTGTACGTGCGATTTTAATCTCTGCTATTTTTGTTTGTGAATTAACGCAGTTATTGGCATTCAGTCACGTAGCTAGTAGATAGCGCCCTCGACGGTACTCGTAAAACGTCATTGGGACGCGAGCTTCTTATTGGGCCAAAAATAAGTTGAGTCGCATCGCGCTGGTTGAGAGAGGCAAAAAGTGCGGCGCAAGGGTGAACTCAGCACTCTTCCTAGACGGCTCGTTGAAGCAAGTGCTGTTACATACGTTCCACGATTTTAAGGCTTTTTAGGGTAATTGAGAGAGTTTATTTTAAAATGACTCCGCGAAGCGAGTTCTCTTACGGACGCTACACGAGTTTAAGGCCTTTTTGGGCAATTAATGGTTTATTTTTAATTAGAATTAAGCAGCTAGCGATTCCGCGTTATTTGACGTACGAAATTGAACTCCCTACGATACCGGGGCGTTTCTGTGATGTCTCTTCAAGCGATAGTTAAGGAACCAATGTAAAAAAGCAGTTAGTAATGTGAACGTTATACACAGTATATTTGTCGTAAATCCTTGTAATATGCTGCCATAACCTGCATTAATGAAAAAAAACACAAGTGTATAAATAAACAATTGTTTTAATCGAAGGTAACGGAAAATTAGCGAACTAGTGAGCAACCCTATTGGCTACGCAGTAAAAATTAATGTAACCACTAGGGAATTAACCCAGTGTGCCATCAACCTTATCTCTTCTTTTTTCAAAATTGAACTTTCAACCCACATTGGTTAGTACCAACCGTTTTATTAAAGTGAGTGATATTGACTTTTGAGTGAAATTCTGACTTTTTGGGTTTAAATTAAACTAAAGTTGTTAATAAGCATTAAATACAGTTGCTTTTTGAAGTAGATAACTTTTGTTTCCTGACCTTTTTCTATACCAACTAGATATCTCAAATTTTTGTTAAAATACTGCAAAAACATTAAATATAATTTTCTAGCAGATCAACTAACTATAGTTTAATATGTAACGTGACTCTATAGCTAATTATTATTCGTATTTACTTATAAGGTGCAATTTCTTTTTACTAAGAATGGAATTCCATTTTCCCCAAGCTATTACTTTAAATTATCTAGTTGTTGCACTAAGGGGGCGATTTGAAATAACGGAAGCCTGATATAAAATATTTTACTTAGAGCATTTTCGAACTTCCCATTTTTAATTTAAGAAATGGAACAATTTAATTCGATCTTGCCGACAAGCTGCAGCGAAACTCTGTCCGGAAAATTAAAACTCTCCTTAAACTTTTACCAGAAAACTCGTAAAAGGCATTACTCGAACAACCTCTAAAATTAAGCACATATTTTGTAGCTCCGTTTGTAGCATCTCGTTTCCACCGAATAATTACAACGCGGGTTATATTGTGATTAAAGCTCCCAGTCTTTAATTAAGACGCTGCTTTAGTCGTTGTACATGTACCACCGAATGCTGTTGCCGCAACTATCATTGCTTTGTTCGACGTATAAATTCTAGGCGAGTATCGTTGTTTTGTAGATATATACAGTTTAGTCCCCTTTTTGTTTTAATGCCATTTCACCTGACTCGTTGCAACTTTTCCCGTTAGGAGGAAACCGCGACAAATCTTAGTTAAGTTTATTTCAGCTCGGTTTTAATAACTTATATTTTAGTTAATAACTAGTGCCAACCCAAAGTTTACTTGCTTCATTACACGTTGAGAATTTATCCTGATTATGCGGAAATCTTAGAGTGTTCGCCGACTGTAAGTCATATTGTTTACAAGTACCTATAAAACTCAGAAAAAATCGAGATATGAGTACATCGCCAGTCATTGGCGGCGAGCATAGGGGTTAGGGGGGCTAAGCCCACCTCAAAATAACGTCCGATTTGCAATAAGATAGATACCTACAGCGTGTAACAGAAGTATGGAACGCTGGATGGGTGACCGCTTGGGAAACACCGCGTGCTCTTGTCTTAGGGAAGAGTGTAAAATGAATCGACATCAAAACCATCCTATTCACGCCGGACAGGCCGGATGAGATCGGATATCTCGTAGGATGAAGGTGCGGATTCACACTCCCCAGTCGGTAGACCGCACGATTAAAAACCGTACGGTCGATGACCGGTTCTAGATGGCCTCAGATACGCCGACGAACCGTAAAAAAGTAAAATTAAAAAAAAAAAAAAGTATGGAACGCTTTAAATATCTTTAATAACGTTTGTCCGATTAAGCTAAAATTGGGTATCCGTATATAAGAGGTTATCGCGGAGCTGCTAGTGACATTTGCAATGTTGCCAAATTTACAGCTTTTTAGCAATTTAAAATAATTTATCTTTCAAATGGAACACCCTATATATTATTCAAAAAAATGATTCCGCAACAAATTCTAAATAACTTTTATGTAAGCTACTTAATGTCTAAATCTAGCCATTTTTTTTATATTGGGGTTTAAATATCATAAGAACTTCTTATCCAAAAAAACTGATAGAGATATAAGTAGGGTCTTGGAAATTTGTGACACAATTAAATTCTGACAGCGACATTAACAAACTTTTCAGAAGGTATTTGTGCTTCATAATTTTTTTTAATAATTCTTAAAATGGATTTACTAACGGAAACACTGCGAATAGAAATATTAATGATATTGGGTTACGGGGATCGAAGGCGAACACAGCAGGAGGTTGCCGAGATTTTTAATGATAAGTATCCCAACCGAAATATAATAGCACGGTCCACAGTAAGCAAAATTTTAAAAAAATATAACGAAACTGGCCATGTAAAAGACATTTCAAAATCTGGGCGTCCAAAAACTGCGACAAGCGGCGATAAAGCTTTAGATATTTTGCTTGGCATAGAGGAAAATCCACATCTCTTTCCTCGAATTATTGGCCTCGATAACAACACATCGCACATTTCGGTAGATCGCGTATTAAAGTGTGAGAAGTTCCATCCATACAAAATTCACCTGGTTCAAGAACTCTCTGAGGATGACTTTGACAGGCGTTTAGAATTCAGTGAGCAAATGATGGATTTGTGTAATGCTACTCAAAATTTTATTAATAAAATAATGTTTTCCGATGAGTCGACGTTCTGTCTTAATGGAAATGTTAACCGGCATAATATTCGTTATTGGTCCAAAGAAAATCCTCATTGGATTCGAAAACAGCACACCCAATTTCCGCAAAAAATTAATGTTTGGGCAGGCATTATAGGACAAAGGATAATTGGTCCATTGTTTATGGATTATAATTTAAATGGCGATAGATATTTGCAGCTCTTAAGAAACCTGAACTAACCTGCTCTCGCGATCCTATTTCCAAATCCTCGTAAGTTAGTTTCATTAAAGTAAATTAAAACTGATTATCAATAAACAAAATTTTTGACAACGTTGCGGGATTAAATAACGAAGTATGGCTGCAACAAGACGGTGCACCACTACATTACACCAGACAAGTACGGGAGTATCTAAATGAAGTATTTTTTGAAAGATGGATAGGGAGACGGGGTACAATTGCGTGGCCAGCTCGGTCACCAGATCTGACTCCACTCGATTATTTCTTGTGGGGACATTTAAAAAATGTGGTCTACAAGACAAAGCCACATGATATAAAAGACCTAAAACAAAGAATTGAAGTTGAGTGCCGACGAATCGAAGAAACAGATATTCTTTCTAATGTTTTAAATACTTTTCCGCAGGCACTTTAAACATCTAACTTAATTTCTTTATTCTGTAATAAGTAAGTTTAAACAATAATTACCTTAAAATAATGTTTCAATAAATTCTCAATTTTCGAGCTCGAATATTAAAAAAATAGCTAGATTTAGACATTAAGTAACTTACATAAAAGTTATTTAGAATTTGTTGCAGAATAATTTTTTTGAATAATATTTAGGGTGTTCCGTTTAAAAAAAAAATATTTTAAATTACTAAAAAACTGTAAATTTGGCAATATTGCAAATGCCACTAGCAGCTCCGCGATAACCTTTTATATACGGATACCGAATTTTAGCTAAATCGTATAAACGGTATTAAAGATATTTAAAGCGTTCCATACTTCTGTTACACGCTGTATACTGATGAATGTATGATTACTAAAACAGAAATCTGATCTCAATTAATCTTACAATAATTAACAGTCAATCAAGTGTTCATTAAACGTGTGGCAAAGATTGAAGGGGTTATTCCCTGAACTATTAAATAAGATACAAAATTTTGCTTTTTAATGTTTCAATTTATTTAGAAAATTCTCTAAATAAATTGAAACATTAAAAAGCAAATTTTTTTATCTTATTTAAAAGTTATTATTAAAATGTTTCACAAGGAAGCAACCGCCGAATCAGTACAATGTATTAAGAATATTTTGTTCTTTGATGGTTTTCGAAAAGTCTTTGTTTTGAAGTTACAGGGCATGAAAAATTTTCGACAAAAGCAATTTTGATATTTTTCAAATTATTAATGTATTCGAAATAAAAGTATGGCGTACTACACTGAGCTTGCCGAGTAAACATTTTTTTTTTTAAATGCGCTGTTATCTTTTAAGCAAATTAGTTTAAACGTGAATTTTATTTGAATATGTCTCGTATGTGTCGAATTTGTTGAGACTGATTGACGTTTTGTTGTTTGACGTGTATTTTCTGTCTTTAATAGTTAAACCTTTGTTAGTGAAGTTCTCTATTATGAATCGCTATACAAACACCGAGATGAATGATATGCGTTCCATTTAAGGACTTGCTGATTGCAATTCATTACAAGCCAGGCAGTTGTACAGGGACATTTTTTTAAGTGTCTCTCCCGATTGATGATTCTCCTGCTGACTATAATAAAAACCAAATTACACTTTTCTCAATGATTTTCTACATGGAAGCGAAATTTAACGTCAAAAAATATATAGGTTCACAAATTTCACTTTTTGAATTTTTTTAAAATGGCAACCCTCATCAATAACCACACGAGTGAATTGCATTTTGCGATCCGATTTCAAGAATATAATATAGTTGAATCGCTTAAATCGCAGAAACAACCCAAGTCACTTTTTGACATTTTTGAGTTAGACCCATCTTCACTTTATTAAATATTTTACGCGTCGTTTGGTGCTGAAAGAACTCAAGTATGCATTTTGCAAATGTGTTTTCAAGCGCTATGTAATGTATTGTTTATTACAGAAAGAACCCAAGTCGTCGACTTGGGTTGTTTCTCAAATAAACGATATAGATAACATAACCTTAAAATTTCTATTGTTTTTATTGTTGTGTGTAAGATGGAGGGTCTAGATGAACCACCTCAAAAACGACGAAAAGGCCAAAAAAATCCTAAAAAATATAAGAGGAATGTAATAAAAAGTGCAAGAGTTAAAGGGGAAGAATATGTTAATTATAAAGGCAATACGGTACAAAGAAAAGTTGTGGGCAATCCTTGCAAGTAAGTTTTTCGCTACGAAATATGTGCTGTATAATTTTAACACGAAATTTTGTTTTAGATGTCATATGAAGTGCTTCGAAAAAATAAATTGCGAAGCCCGAACAAAGATTTTTACCACATTTTATTCTATTCCAAGCAAGGACATGCAAGATGTATTTCTACAGGGGTTACTAGAAGTAACTGATGTTCGTTCTAAACGAAAGCGCACGGGAACTGGTCGTGAAAAGTTGAAGTCCTTCCGTCATTTTGTATTACATAATGGAAAGAAAATTAAAGTCTGTTTAGGCGCTTTTCTACAAATTCACGGAGCTACTAAACAAAGAATCAAGAGATTGAAAGGGCTATTGGTTCATGGCGATGTGCCAAGTGATAAAAGAGGCCAGAATACCAAAGGAAACGCAGTAGATGAAATTTATCGAGAAGAAGTCAGGAGTCATATCCTTTCTTTTCCGGTTAAAGAATCCCACTATTCCGGAAGAGAATTTAAATATCTTGACTCTAAACTTAATGTAAAAATAATGTTTGAGCTATTTAAGAAAAAGTTTCCTAACTCGCCCGTTAAATACAGTTACTACATAAAATTTTTTAACGAAAATTTTCAACTTCATTTTGGAAGACCACAAGTCGATACTTGTGTGACTTGTGAAGATCTTGCTCTTAAACTTAGAAGTCCTATTTTAGGAGACGAAGCAAAACGGGTAGCTGCTGCCGAAAAAATGGTACATGAAAGAAGGGCCAAAAAATTTTATAATGCATTAAAATCAACTAAGGAAGAATGTAAGCAACGCAACGATTTAGCGGCCCTGGCGTTTGATTATATGCAGAATTTACAACTTCCAGAAGTCCCTGTGCAGGATTTATTTTATTTGTCGCAATTAAGTGTCAGTGTATTTTGTATAACTGACTTAAAAACAGAAAAATCGTTTTTTTATGTATATCATGAAGGAACTGCAGCTAAGGGCCCGAATGAAGTCTGCTCATTTTTGCTGGATTATATTACAAACCATATTTCGAGTAGTTCAACTGAGTTGCGCTTATTTTGTGATAACTGTCCAGGACAAAATAAGAACCACACCCTAATAAGAATGTGCATGGGACTTCAAGAATCGAAACGTTTTAATAAAATCGAACAGTTTTATCCCGTTAGGGGCCATTCGTTCTTGCCCTGTGATCGCGTCTTTGGGGTTATAAAAAGGAAACTAAAAAAATATGACAGGATTTATAATATTCACCAATACACCGAAATTATAATATTGTCTAGTGCCAAAAATTCCTTTACTGTCAAAGAAGTAATGAATGGAGATATTTTGAATTTTAAGGACTGGTGGCCAAAACACTACAAAATGTCATGTATCTCCTTAGAAACTACAAACAGTCCAAGAAATAAAAAAGTGGCATTTACAGTGTCTAAATTCCATCATTTGGTACATGAAAAGTCTGGAGTGGTCAAAGCATGTGAGTATGTTAATGGTTTCACATGGCAAACATTCTCCAACCTTAAGCTTCCAAGCAAATCTTGTAACAATTTTACACTTCCGGTGAACGAGAAAGCCTACAAAGAAAATCTTCCCATATTGGCTTCCAAAATAGGACACCTGAAACTTCTGGTACGATGGGTTGATGAAGAAAACAAGATGTTTTATACTAATATTATTGAAAATTATAAAGTTAAGCAACCTAAGAAAACAAAATAATTTAAATGCAGTTCAGTATTTTAGTTAATTAACAATAAAGGATTTTTCCACCATAAAATATTTTTTATTTAGTACAGAAAGAACCCAAGTCACAATTTTCAAAATCCATTTCAGACAGGAAAACCAAGTAAATGTGGTTAATTTTTCATAAACTTATGACGAACTTATGCACAGTTATCATTTTGAAATAAATTAACATTAAAGTTTTATTTTATAAACCAATGAGACGTTTTTTTCATTTCCTGAAAAGTAGCAAAAAGTGACTTGGGTTGTTTCTGAAATAAGCGATTCAGTTGTTGATATTTATTTTTAGCAGTTTCGAAAAAACGGGGCTTCCTAAATTGCCTTTATCGATTTTGTTATTTAATTGTCTCACCCCTTTAATAAATAGACATTTTAAGCTGAAAACCCCAACTTTTTACACGGGCACATAATTCAATTAGCCAAAATGACACATCAATCATAAGAAAAAATGCCTAGCAACCAAAATGCAATTTATCTGTTTGTTGTTCAAATGCTCACAGCCACCTTTAAAAAAATGGAATTTTTGCTACATCCTCTCGATTATAAGTTTTAGGAAAACGCTGGAACAAGAAAAAATTTCTTTAATTTTTTCTCACTATACAGTGTGTCCACGGATAGAGTTCGGAAGAGGAAAAACTTTTTTATTTGTGGGTTTAGAAGAAAAAGTTATTCTTTATAAAAACGTCTGCTTGTGTTGAAATTCCAATTTCGAATACCAAATTTACGATTAGTATACAGGGTACATCAAAAATAACATTTTTAACTATTTTGATTCCGATTTTTTTTTTAATTATATGAAAATATTTTCAAAACCGTGATTTATTACACCAATTGTACAAAAAAAGTCTAATAAACATTTTTCTCAAAGTGGTTATTATCAAAGCTACTATTAAAATAATAAAATATCAAGTAGCCTGTTCTAAATAAATGAAATGTTTTAGTTACTTTGCATCTTTCAAATTGTTGATATTTGTGTCATAATTTTCTCATAAATCTGCATAATAGTGCAATTAGAAAATGCTAACGTTAGAACAAAGAATTTATATTGTGCGAAGTTATGGTTTAGGACATGAAGAAAGCTATATGGCAGTTCTTCGAGAATTCCATGAGACGGACAAGGGTTTAAAAAAAATTGTAATAAAATTCATGAGAACTGGTAGTGTTTTAAATAAAAAAAAGGGAGAAAAAAAGTATGATGAAGATGATGCTGTAACTGTAATGACAATGGATTCAGTTAGAAATTTTCCCAAACTGTCTTTAAGAAAAAGATCTTCTCAAATTGGTAATGTGAGTAAATCTCTAGTAGAAAAAATATTAAAATTCAATAAAATTCGTCCGTAAAACCCTAAATTTAATCATTTTCTGGAAGAAAATGACGACATGAAGCGCTTGGATTTTTGTTTGTTGATAGGGGAACATATCCTTAGACTAAGAAGTTTTGTTATTAATATTATTTTCTCGGACGAGGCAACGCTTACCACAAACGGGGTAGTTAGTTCGCAAAACTGTCGCTATTGGAGCCGCGACAATCCTAGTTTTCGTATCCGCTCTAGAAGACAGTATTTACAAAAAGTTAACGTGTGGTGTGCTATTACTTACAATGGAATCATTGAACCATATTTTATTGAAAACAATTTAAATCAACACACTTATTTGCATCTTCTGAACACTTTTTCTTATGATCATTTGCAAGATATACCTTTAGCTGATCGAATAAAATTACATTTCCAACAAGACGGCTGTCCCGCTCATTCCACGATAATTGTTCGTGATTGGCTAAATCATGAGTTTGGGAACAAATGGTTTGGAAGGTATGGTCCAAATGAGTGGCCACCTAGGAGTCCCGATATCACAATTATGGACTTTCATTTGTGGGGATATCTGAAGCAACATGTGTATAAAACCAATTTCAATAATAACCTAGATCTCTTGAAAGAAAAAATAAGAGAAGTCATTGCAAATATCCCAATACAGCAAATTAGGAATTGTTATCGGGAATTCAGATATCGAGTTGAACTATGCGCTGAACTCGAATAGAACGTTATTTATTTTAATATTTTATAATTTATGATTAAATAAAATGAAGAAATACCTATGACATGTAATAATAAAAATACAAATAAGAAATAGTTTTCTTACAACAAAATCGTTATTCGGCCAGATATAAAATTATATTCTAAGTAGGAAAGCAACAATAGTTTACGTAAATTAATTTTAAACGAAATCCAAAAAACTAAAAATGTTGTTTCTGCCTAACCCTGTATAGTAATCGTAAATTTTGTATTCGAAATTGTAGTTTCAACACAAGTAGACGTTTTTATAAAGAGTGACTTTTTCTTCTAAGTCTACAAAAAAAAAACGTTTTAAAACATGGTTAGTCACAAACAACATTTTTAGTTTTTTGGATTTCGTTTAAATGATGAAATTAGCACTTTGAGAAAAATGTTTATTAGACTTTTTTGCACAATTAGTGTAATAAATCACGGTCTTAAAAATATTTTCATATAATTTCAAAAAAAAATCGAAATCAAAATCATTAAAAATGTTATTTTTGATGTACCCTGTATACTAATCGTAAATTTGGTATTCGAAATTGTAGTTTGATCACAAGCAGACGTTTTTATAAAGAAGAACTTTTTCTTCTAATCCCACAAATAAAAAAGTTTTTCCTCTTCCGAACTCTATCCGTGGACACACTGTATGTTGACATTTTTTTTTGGTTTCATAGGTGAATATTGTGAGAATGGTGAAGGGTGACTCATCCTAATATACTATGCGGTCTTTATGGGAAAAGTAAAAAAAAAGCACAACTTAAATCTATCTTAAAATATACAGGTTGTTACATAACGAGTATCCATGATTAAGGTAGTGAGAAATTCAGTAATCGGATCGCAAAATGCAATTCACTCGTGGGGTTATTGATGAGGGTTGCCAATAAAAAAATCAAAATGCATCTGTCACTTTTTGAAATTATGTCGCCTTGTAAAAAATTGGGGTTTTAAGCTTAAAATGTCTATTTATTAAAAGGATGAGACACTTGAAAGACATAATCGATTAATGCAATTTAGGAACCCCCGTATTTCCGAAACGGTTGAAAATAAATATCAACAACTATATGTTTTTAAAATTGGATCGCTAAATGCAATTCATTCGTGTGGTTGTTTATAAGGGTAACTTTAATAACTAGTTGGCCATGCATTTCTATCAAATTCAACTTTTCTGCAAATGGCAGACATAATAATTATCAATTATTTGACGTATTACAGTGGCCCTGTTTACGTTAATGTTCAAAATGAATTTTAATTACACTGGAGTAGAATTAGTAAATATGATTTACGCAACTGGAGAAAGTGATGGAAATTGTTTTATGGCATCATGTTTATATGCTCAGGAGTTTACAAAAGCTCGATGTCCGGACGGAAGATCAATAATTAAACTAAAAGATCGATTTGATAGAACGGGGAGCGTAGAGTATAAAAAAACATCTAGGACCAAAACAGTGCTTTATGAAGATAACCAGCTAGGCATTGCATCGAGAATCCAGAAATAAGTGTCAGAAAAATTAGTTCTAATTTGGAAATAAAAAAATCTTCAGTGAATAATTGTTTATTGGCAAACAAATTTTATCCCTATAAGATTCAATTACATCAAGAATTAAGCGTCAATGATTTTGAAAGAATAATATTATTTTGTCAACGGGCCCAAAATACTACTGCTGAATCCGACAATAATTTGGTAGAATTACCCCATTAATGTTGAGAAATGTGAGGGACTCGTTCTTCAAATGAATTGACGCTTGCATTTTGCAAAATGGTAGACACTTTGAACACTTAATGCGTTATATGTATTCGTTTTAAATTGGTGAAAGACATTTTCAAAATTGGAGATTTATATACAATATATTTTTGATAGGTGGTAATAAACTAATTTTTTGAAATCATGTTTCCTTCAACAACTTTTTGAAATAAGGTATCAGATATTGGTATCAAATTAAAGGGAAATAAAATATCTTTCCGCAAAAAATGTAAAATACAGGGTATTTCATTTAAAAAAATTAAAAAAAAAAAAAAACGAAAACTTGGTTTTAGATTCATTAAGTTTGGACCAAAATGTTGATCACTCTCTAGTACTTATACCAATTCAATAACAGTTAGGTGATTTTACATGTTATAACTTTTCGTTAAGTTTTTGTAAAAAATCGTTTTTAGCCAAAAATCCATTAAAAAATTCATATCTTAACAACGTCGCATTTGATGATCAAAGTTTTTTAAAGTAGAATAGAGGACTACTAAAGGCTTCAATATAAAATAATATATGGTGTTCCATTTAAAAAAAGATATGTTTGGCCCACCCTGGATTTTTGAGCCAGCCTGTATATTTATAATTATTTTTAAAAGGTGCGCGGCGTTAACCTGTGCAACTTTGGTATACAAGTTTTTTTTCTTAAGTCGACCGTTAACGAGATATCGTCCACCGGCACACTAAATAGACACCCGGTATATTACAAAAATCTTTCTAAAATAGATTTTTTTTTAAATTCAAAATAATGTAATCAGGAAAAAATAAAAACGAATTTGCTAATTTCCGTATTCCGTATTTCTGGATATCTCCGAAGGTATTCGGAACTTTGAAATTTTTTCAACGGCGTTTTGTTAAGCACCGTAATTCGGAACTTTGCCCACATTTAACTGACTTTGTACCTCTTATAGTTTCAGAGATCCCTGTACTTAGCTTCGAATTTGTAACACTTTGTATAGGGAACCTCACGAAATGGCTTTAACAAATTTTTTTTTCGATTTTCGGTCACGTTTTGAAGATTTTGTCCCACTGCACGCCGCTATAATTTTATTCAATCCTTATGAAGATAAATAATGTACTAACAAGACGTATCGGTCGTCAATTAGTGTTTAGCTCAGAAAGAATAGGCCCTATAATTGAGTAGGAATTTAACGTAAGTATAATGATCTCTGTCGGCATAAGACATATAGGTGTATGTGAGTATGCTCTTTGTCTTCGGTAGGTATATCGTGATTATTTAGAATATAAGCTTGTCAAAAGTGGCCTATATAGGGCCAACTTCATGTTACCTAAAGTATAGACATACACCCCTTTAAGATAAAGAAAGTTAAATCTTTAATGCTAAGTAAATAATTCAGACATTAGGAAACCAATGCACTTGGAAGTGACGTGTTTCGGAATAAACAGCATATTTGAACACAAGTTCCTTGAAACAGTAACGAACAAACAATGTTTCACTCCACCTTGGGGTAAATATTAAATTAGCCTCTAACACAACGTAAAATTTATTATTAAGTCTTAAATCTTGCCAATGTTTTTAAGCACATATTTTTTTTTTATCTATAATCATGCGGTAATTCTGATTACCCGTAGTTTTAATAAGTAGTAAGGAAAGTGATAATAATTATTCTTTCATCTACAAACAGTATTAAAAGTAGCTTTTTAACGCTTGTTGCCAGTGTCCAAAATGTAATTTTATGACATTTCTGTTAAAAGTGGATTACTGTTAACACTAGTATTAAATATAAACTCACAGCCCTTTTTCACCTAATCAACTAATTAAGGTTTTGTTTTATTTCATATACTTGTGGGCAACAGTACTGGACGATGACGTTGTCAGAATTCTTTGGGCAATTCTTTATCTTATTTTCCAGTGAATTTTTAACATATCCATCTGCCACGAGACCGACGGAAACAGTGACCAGTGTAAAGCTTTCGATCTAGGAGCTCCAAGAACTCTAGTATAACAGCAGGAATTTTCCCGAAAGTATTGATACCAACTGGGTTTTTAGCAAATTTGTTGGTCGCTGCCTTTATTTGCCTTGGCCAAACAGAAATTGTTTGCTGTATTTCCATAGGTTGCATGGCTCAAAATATGTCAGTTTAAATAAAAGGCTTTTTCTGATACAAGATATATTTATTTATCTACTTTCATTTAGTAATATGAATTTTACAGTTCTGTAAATCGTTTTGTAAGGGCATCTATTACAGCACTAGTGCTGTAATAGATGACATTACAGCACTAGTGCTGTAATAGATGCCCTTACAAAACGATTTTTAATAGCAGGTGCATTTTTATTTTTAAAAATGCCTTTTGCCAAATATTTTTATTCATAGATGAAAGTAGATAAAATTTTGTACAATATTCTTGTTGTAAATTCATATAACTACACTCGATGTTTGATTAAACTCGGCTGACGCCTCGTTTAACAACTTTAACATCTCGTGTTGTAATATGAATCTTTACAACACTTATATCGTAAATATCTATTACTTCTATTATATTGGTTACTCATCGTCACATTTGGTCTGCGTAGCAGCATATGCGATTTTACTGTTACATTTTGATATGGTAACTGCTTACTTCAATTAATCAGCTACACATTCTACATCACTAACAACAAACAATAATATCGTGATACAATACTACATTCTTAAACCTTCGAGAATTTATCGCATAAATTCCACGAATTTCCGACTGCTTTTTACAAATTTTTAATTGTATTATAACATCTTCGGGATTTAACTCCGCGAATTGACCGACTTATTCCATGACTTGGATGCCGCAAAATCAACGAAACTCGCGTAAATACCGCGAGTGAGACCGTCTGCTTCTTACAAGGGCTGATACGAATCTGAATTGTTAAAACATGTTAAGTCTTATTTGTCATATTATACCATCCCTTTTTCTCGTACACACAGTAGCATCCTGTCATGCTGTTTCAATTAACACGTAAGTATATCTAGTTGCCTAACAATAATCTTTCTTTCAGTCACGTACGCTCTAATACTTCGTTTCATGGACGGCCGCTCGCTTGTTGATGCACATAAGATGCCGTCTTCCGCGAAGCTCGATGCCATCTTCGTTTTTCGCTTTTTTGCTTGCTTTATTTCGGCGAGTATTCTCGAAAATTATTCTTGGCGGTTGAAACTACGTTTCAGAATTTAACTGAAGTTAACTGACTTTTTTACTTGTTTCCATATAAATTTGTCGTTTCAATGCACCAAAGATGGCGACGTTGCCGTACTTTCTTTACTTTGAATTGATACTTGTTCTTGTTATTAAATTATGCAACTAGATAACTAAACCTTTCCCCAACAAAATTTGTTAATCATATATTTCATTATTTGACGATGTCCGACATCTGCTGGCCGAAGAGATCTGTACTTTCTGTACAAACTAAAATAGAATGGCTCAATTACAGTGAAAGTTCGCGGAACCTTCGTTATTGTATGCAGAATCTTTACCACTAACGTAGTACCCCGGTATACTTAGTACTTGGTTGGGAACAAAATCGCATAAACCTGTTTTTTTTTAAATGCTTAGTTTTTGCCTTTCTACTTATCATACTAAAAGTCCCCACCGCTGCAGGGTGGGCAACTCCCCCTCCCCCCCCCCTCCCCTATATCCTCACCAATGTACATTTCTAGGTTTCTTTAAAATTATCTCCGTTATTGTTAACTTTGCGAGAAAAAGTGAATTTTACAAATGCCGACTATATTAAAAAATAGTATTTTAAAACAGTAGCGTATTACAGAAGCTTACAACAAATAAAACTTTTTTAAAAAATTAAACTTTATGTTTGGGACATTATTAATTTTTCTTTCAGTTCTATTAAACTAACATAAATATTTATTAAATATAGAAATTTAATACATTGGCGTACTATTATTGTTCAAAATAGACTTCAAATTGTACTAATTAAAATTACAAAATTCATAGAATAAATAAAAATATTTGTTGAACTTTCACAAAAAATGATTTAAAAAGTACGTATGCTTACCAGAGTTAGAGGAAAATACTAGACATTATCTTCCAATAAAGCATCGTCGTACTCCTGAAAACAATTACTGCATGCATTGTCTTACACTGGCTATATAGATTATAGCAGTTTAGGTTTGCTCTTCCGCAGCTGCACAACTTTCTGCAGGCGGTCTTGCAGGAACCAAAAATTAGTTTAAGGATAAATTGCGGAGCTATATTGGCTAATCAGTCTGTATAGGCTTTCTCCTTGTTTTTCTTAAACCTCAAGTAGTTGGAGATATTAAATTACCCTTCCATTCTCGAACTTGATTGTAATTTCGAAAACTATGGTAACTTGCTGCTTATTAGAGGCAGACAAGCTAACTCAATATTTTTATTTAAACTTTATCGTACTGTGTTAATAGTAGATCTTAAAAAACGAAGTTCATTTAAATCTTCTGTCAACTTATTCGCGCCGTAAGGGGATATTAAACAATATTTATCGGTCTTTATAACAGCAGTGGCGGCTCGTGACATTTAGTTGAGGGTGTGCGCCAATGTGCGCCGCAAGGAAAAATTTTCGAGGTGCCATGCCCCTTTTTACCTTTGTATCGATTTTCTTTGTGCTTTTTATCCCAGAAGAATATTAAAAAAAAACGCGGTTGTTAAATGGGATTTTTATTTCAATTTTCCCTTGGAAATCGATTGTCGAAAAGTTATTTAGAATGTTCTCAACAGAATTTTGGTCCATAACTATAACACTTCGTATGAAACAATCCGAACTACTAGCCATTATTAAATTACAACAACAAAAAACACCTACAACACCGTCAATAAACTTCAAACTTCTCTAATCGCGTAAAAAAACTCTAAAACAATCATATTAAATTATTGAAGTGTGTATTCAGATAGCGCACGGCGACGCTCTTTCATCGGGCGATTAACCGAATATTTCCGATCAATCCGCACAGGGAAAATCCATTTAACGAGAGCGCCGAACGAATACACACGGCAGACCATTTCAATCAGTAGATGTAAGTGCACGCTGCAGTCGCGCTTGAAGTCTTTCGCATTCGCCATTCTTATATACAAGTTTTCTTGATATTTTTTTTATATAAATTTTATTTTTGCTTGGCTTTCTTAGGCAGTGCGCGCGCACGGGCGCACTTATTGACGAGCCGCCCCTGTATAACAGTATCCTTTTCTGCATTTCACTGTAAAAATATACCGACTTTTTTTTGTAGGGCTTTATTTTTTTTTTGAATTTGAAGAAGTAGTCCATACTTACAGTGGAGTAGGTAATATAGATAAAAACAAAACTTCTGTCTATCTCTACGAATGATATATATTTCAAAAATTAAATTTCTTTATAGCGATTGTCCCTACATGTTTCGACCGTACATACAGTCATCTTCAGGGGAACTAAAAGGAATCTATGAAAGTAAAATAACAACAGGCACCATAAAGGACTTACCTAAATCGAGTTTGGTCTCGGTTTTAGTAGTTGCCTCAGATAAATGAGTACAACTCTTTAAGAATTATTGGGCAAGTGAAATTTTGTTAGTTGAAGACTAGTTTGGCTGAACGTGATGGATAAATAGATGAGCACAGTTTAAAAAATAATCATTTTATTATTGTATCAATTAGTACTTAGAAGTAATAAAATATGGTTATATGTAGCATGATTTTAATTTGGAATTTAGGTTGTTATTTTGTTATAAGGAAAGTTATTCAAGTAGGTACCTAGTATAGTGTGGAGAAATAAAAAAAAAAGAAAAATAGTTTTTCATCTTAACTAATTAAAGATATGTATTCCTCAAAAAGGAATCTTCAAAAATGTTTATCATAAATAAATTCTTTTTGTATTAAAATTTTAAATAAATGTTTTTTAGAGTTTTCTAGATTTAAATTGGGACAGGGGGCTCAGCCCCTGTTGTGTTAAATAATAATTCATCATATTGGAATTGAAATGTCTTTTGGAAAATTTTTATATTAATAAAATCGGGCTTAGTGCTCACCAATGCCACGCCAAACGTGAAAAGAATTGAAGTAAAAGTAAGGTTAATGTCAATCTGCGAAATCAAAGAGATTTGGCATATGACATGACAAGTCTCGGATTGTAGATATATTAAAAGTTTAAGTGTCGGAACCAATTAGAGTGACTCGATGTTAGGTTTACAATGTCTATAAAATAGATTACCTGATGGTTGAAAGTTGTAACTGTTAAACGCATAAAGCACCTGAATGAAGAAAAGATTGCGACATCTATGAGAGAATGGTTCAATTAATGGTTTTTAACAATTAAAAAAAAATTTTAATTTCTTTTTTCAAAATAAGGGGATTGAATGTTTATAGGAGGGTAGTTATCGTTACACAAGAACATGCACTTTAAGTTGAGGTTCACTGCACTGACACTAGGTGGGAAATTTGAGATTTAAATCGAATATAATGACGTTATAAAAGGAAATACTCATAATATAAATTCACAAACAGATAAATTGAAATGTGAAAAAATTTTCCTTATTAAAGAAATAAGAGATGTTGGCAGATTCGCAGAGGTACAGTATAAAAAAAAAGGATTTTTATTGTTTTTTAAATGTTAATTGTCTTTGAAAGTAAGGAGATATTGAGTGAAGATTAAATTGTGTCTATAAGAGGAAATAAGAACACTGTAGCACCAACAAGAGGGAGCGCGGTCCTGCTAAGTATTTAAGTATGCCAACAGAAAACACGAGGATCCGTCCATCGACCCATCAGCAGCAATATCACATGTCAATGATGGGAGAAACCCATGAGACTTTATTTTTTTGTTTGTATTTAAACACTGGATACATGTATTGTATACCGTTATTGATATTCTTTAGTGTACTTATGTTTAGGTTAGTTCGGGTTACTTTCAAAAATACAGTTTAACCTTAGGATGAACTGGAGAATGAAGCTAACTATAACATATAGACCTTGGCATTAATGAGTTAATAAAAAAATTACATTTAATAAATTAAAATTCAATATAGGAAGAATAACATAGGTATTATATTGTTTCCATGGATTTGTTTGCAAGAGTAGTGATAGGTATAAAGAGTATTTACTAGAATATGTTCCTTTAATTGGATTTTACTTGTTATCTTACAATATGGGGATATACAGTGTCCTTGAATGTAGTCCTTGAGAGTGCAAGTCTTTACATGTATGTGTCTCGGGGAGCGTATATCTGATACCAGCATTACTACATTGCACCTGCTATGCAAGGCCAATGTTTTGCTTTTCACTCATAATAGGCAAAATATAAAAGTTTTCGTACCTATTGTAACTGTATGTTATACCCTAACTGAAAATAATTTTCTTTTCTGTTTTACTCTAACCACACTCCTAGGCATCGTTAGCCGCAGATATCAGTAAGAAAATCTTATTTCTTAAAAATATCATGACTTTAGTGTTGCATATTGTATTCGTGAATCATATGTAGGTATCTTTTTAATTTAAATATTCCGAATAAATATATTTTGATCATATTTTCTTTTATTTTAATGATTCACCAGAAATTATTCTGACGGACGTAGATTTTTGTTCCTAAAATAACAAAGTGACAAGATTCTTTATTAAGCTTTCACAATCTAACATCCGCGAATCTGAAATTCAACACGATAAAAGAATCAATCCATAAAAAGCAAATACACTATGCATTTCGTCATTTTTTAGTATTTTGCTTTGTTCCCCGACTTCATCATGAGCGTTGCATAGCCGAATCTGACGGCTTAGTCTCATTCAATACCCACTAAAAGTGCTAAACGCGCCTAAAGAAGTTTTCAATTCAATAGAAGTTGAGCTACTATTATTCAAAGCTATCACAGGATATATTACCTGATCATTGGCCTCGACAAATCCTAACACGCTTATTTCTTCATTTTCCTTGTTTTCTTTATTATAAGTTTTTGATCTCGGCATCGCAAAAGAGCCGTATGTTTTTAAATTAAGTTTCAGTCGTCGGAATATGTGGATTAATTAAAAAAACTTAAACAGTAATAAAAACAATTAATGTGTAATAAATTTTAGGGTTTTGATTGAATTTGGTTGTAACATTACAATATGATTGTATTTCAAAAGATATATTTTCAAAAAATGCTTAGAAATTATCACAAGCTGCTCACGAGCAGCTTGTGTATTCCTGCCAAACATGTGTCTTTTGAAATCCAACTGTAATGTTACAGTCAAATCGAATCAAAACTAAAATTTATTTAAGAATTATAATATATTTTCAAATATTCCCGAGCATATTTTCAGTCGGTATGTCAGATTTTTATAATGCCGGTAATGCCATCATAACATAATCGGTAAAATATAATTATATTTTGCTGGTGGGCTAGTCAGACAGTTGGTTCATAGATGGCCTATGTTTCGAAACCTTAACATTGTTGTAACATTTCTCTGTTATTGTTCTGTCGTTTCAACTAGTATAAGCGAGACCCGTGGTTGTATATTTATAATCTTCATATCATCTTGGTATTAATTCATTATTATATTAGTTAGTAATAAATTATTGTATCTATTTTATTTATTTGACTTTTAGTTTTAGTGTGTTCGTGACATGTGAATTTTAATTATTTTTTTATTCTTAAGTTTAGTGACAATCGAAAAATAAATAAGATCAATACTTTAAAACACGCTTTTAATTTTATCTTCATTCCCATTCTGGCAGTACCTGTCTGAAATGGCACAAGCCGCCACTGCATTACATCAGAAAATATTAACGAAAAACTCAAAAACAAAGTACAAAAGTAAACAAACTGCCACAAAATTCACTAACACAAAAACAATAAATACTCGTGGAAGCCGTGTTTCATCAACCGAAAAATCGCGATAAACTCCCGAATCCATGGAGGGTAAACTCGAAATTTCATCGGTTTAATTATAATTTAAAAGACGCGTGGCCGTTGGGTGAGCGGACCCGAAACCCAAGGCTGCAGACTGATGATCATCTTGAAACTCGATAGATTACGCGAATATGGCTAAAAAAATGACTTCGCTCGGCGGCATTCAATGTAAGAAGGTATATTGCGCTGGTAAGCAAGACATACAGTGAAAATTAGAAATAAATAGGTTATACGAATATAGATTGGCATAGATTAAATTCATTTTAATAAAAAAAATGTTTTTTTTTATAAAAGCAGTAAGGGAAGCGGTGCTTCCGTCGCTTCCATAGAGCGTACGCCCTTATACCGTATCACAGGCAAAATATAAATTTTTTCGTGACTTGGATCTGTTTCCACTAGGGACAATTTTAAAAAACTTGAAATAAAACACGTATGTGTTGTAATTTTCACAATATATTTGTCAACATGACATATGTTTTGCCAGCACAGTGGCTTCTTCAGATGTGAGGAAGGTATAACAATTTGTAAAATAAGAGGCTTAAAATTAAGGTACCTGAACTAATGATATTATAGTAGGGAATTATTGTGGTTCAATATAAATTTAACAAAGGGGAGTTGTTATTATCTAATTGGTCATTTAGGATATTTTGGGTTTTTCTACCCTTGTTAATAGATAAAGACTCCAATAAATCCAATTTTATGCCTTTGTTCTCAGTATGTAAGATTTGGAAATTTTTATCAAATGTATGATTTTCGATTTTTAGATGTTCCGCGTAAGTTGAATGCTTATTATTTTTAGAAAAAGAATCGTAATGATCTTTAATTCTGGTATTTATATTGAACCACAATAATTCCCTACTATAATATCATTAGTTCAGGTACCTTAATTTTAAGCCTCTTATTTTACAAATTGTTATACCTTCCTCACATCTGAAGAAGCCACTGTGCTGGCGAAACATATGTCATGTTGACAAATATATTGTGAAAATTACAACACATACGTGTTTTATTTCAAGTTTTTTAAAATGAATTTTCACCAAGTAAAGGCCGCTACGATTAAAATTAAAAAAAAAAAAAAAAAAAAAAAGCCAATTTTAGTCTTAAACAACTATGCATTTAATGAACTTTGTTAATTTTTAGTATTTATTGACGACGCAAATACTTAATGCTAATATATTTTTTCTTAATGTACACTTGCAGCTTCTTAATTTAAATTTTAAGCAAACCCATCACTTTTCTCTAAGCCAGTGAAAAGAGTATCAAATAAATATTCTGGTGTCGTATATCCAAAATATGATGGAAATATTTCATGTAAAGTGTAACAAAAAGAGGATTTCAGCAACCATTTGTATCTATCTATTGCATGGTGATACGGTCATATATCTGTCTAAAAAACGTTCGGTGCCTCAATCGTATTAAATCGATCTGATGGAAATTTCTTTCCAAATCGTTGTAGTAATTTTTCATTTTATGTTTAGCTAAATAAAATAGGAAATAAAATCTCTATCGAATTATAGTTCCCGTGCTAATATCAAAAGAAATTTAATTCTTTCCCTGCTTTAATTAAGTTAAGGACTGCGAACCGGATCCAATAAAATTTTCTTTGTGAGTTTAAAAATTCTGATATTGCTCTTTGTTTAACTTTCCTAAAGAATAAATTAGGATTTCCTTCCAATTTTATGAGGAAAATATAAAAATGAAGTTTGCTACCATAAAAGACTCAATTAATACACTAATTTTTCATTTTACTTTCTTCTGAGACGAGGGAATTCACATGGTCCCAATGTTCTCATCACTGATCAATGATTTCTATACAGGGCTTTCATTTCAAAACGAACCAGTATTTCTTGATTTTGAAGGAAATAAGATTTCACAAGGAAAACGTCAATTTTTTTAGATTTTCAGTTTTTTAGTAGTTTTTTTCATTTTTAGTTTAATTACATATTTGACAGAATTTTACTATTGACTTTCACACCTACCGCCAACCTCGCGAATGTCAAATGGTTAGAGATTATATTGTGCTTCTTTTTGAGTCAGTTGAAATTTGGATTGGAGGGGGGCTTCTTTGATGGCAGGCGTGGTAAGCGGGGAAGCAGTAGCTTTTAATCTTCGGGGAATGTGGTAATTACATGATGAGTGGATGTTAGATCATAGAGAAGGGGGCGGTCTTAGTAGGAGCCAGTCCCTAGGAAGTCGATATGGCTTATGTTGTATGGAGTGAATGTGTGATTGTGTAATTAGATGATTTAATGAAACGTCTGTCCATTTGTAGTAGTTAGGGATGAGTTTATCGATATGTTCTGTAATAGTCGGCATTCGCAAGTTATTGTGAAGTGTGTGAGTCATCGTGTAGCGAGGGACATTCGTAATGATTTTAAAACTTTGTTCTGAAAAATTTGTAACTTTTCGTAATGCGCCTTTTTTTATGGTGTACCATGTTGGTATACCATAACTGGCCGGATTAAAGTCTTGTACAGTAGCGCTTTCGTGCAATTCTACTCCTACCGTTGATAAGGTAGATGGCACCAAATTGACCATTCGCTTTTTTCAAGCGCTGGTCGGCGTTTTCGTTCCACGCCATCCTTCTATCAAAGCAAAGGCAGTATTTGACACTGTTGCTCCAATTTATCCTGAAGTTTTTGACTAGCAATCAGGTTTCTGGATATCGTATTCTGGACTTTAAAAAGTAGATAGCTTGTGTTCTAGCGTCATTGAGTCGGATTTACCACTTATCTAACCATGACTCCACAAGATTTACATGGCGTTTCAACCTCGAGATTACTATTGTTGGCTGCTTAGAGGTGGCGGTTATCGCGGTATCGTCAGCAAACAGGTATAACTGTGTTTAAGCAAATTTATTAAATTGTAATAGCATATAAAGCAATAAATAAACAATGGGAAAAACTAGCCTTAGATCCAGAGGTTTTGGGCAGGAACTCCTAGCAGCTCCTGGACGGCGGCGATGCACAGCAAAATATAGTAGTTTTGGAGGTTTATGAAGATACAGGATAAAGTAAAAAAGTAACACGAAGTTCGTGGCGCGGAAATATTCGTGCAGAGAAAAACTATGGTGGAAACCCCAAATCAATATACAGCCGTGTCCTTAGACCTAGCTTAAAACCCTGCAAATAATAATACAAATAATCAAAAGGTCCTAGAACCCCAAGTCACAACAGAAATTTTACGTCGATATTGAGGGTGCACTATTTTAGATCTGCACATGGCGAAGAAACACTTATATTAAAAATATAAGCAAGAAACATCAAGTGTCTCACGATTCGGGTTTATAGAAGGTTCAGGAGGGGAATAAATTCACACCTACACAGGATACTGTGCGCGAGCATTCACCGGACATTGGATATAACTGCAACACCCATAACTGGTACTACCTGATAGAGCATAGTTGGGTGAATATTAATAATAATCTTATAAGAGTGGCATTTAAGATTTGAAATGGTACAAGGTCGTCCATACTTTCAGGGGTTCTATAAACTTGACTTTTCAAGTGGCCCTAAAGGAAAAAATCGAAAAGAGACAAGTCGGGAGATCTTTCTGGCCACTCTATTATGTCTCGTCTATCAATCCATCCAGCTATAGCTTTTCGTGTTTATATATATATATAAATGTATAATAATGTATATAAATATCGACTCGTACAATGCATAATATAACAGAATTAAAATACAATGAATTGGTTTTGTAGACAAATTTACTGTAGTTATTTTATTTATGATAGACGAAATATAAAAAAGTGTGTGTGCTCTAAAACATAGAAGAAAATTTATATTCGGGTTTTTTTGCTGGATATTCTTTTACATGGGTTCCTTTTTCCGGGGGTATTTTTTCCTATAGGTTTTTTTTTATCGGGGTTTTTTACCGTTTTGTTTTCCGGGGTTTTATTTCGTTGATTCTTGCATACTGTATAAGCAAGATTAATTGCTTGTATTTTTATAAATTGTGATATTATCCCAATAATTCCTTTTTATATTAAGTAAAATAGAAGCAAATACGTCAAATAAATATCAAACATTTTTAAATACATGTTTTTTAATTAATACATTAATATTTTAAAATCTAAATACTTAAATAATTTTATCATTTTATCAATGACCACTAGACTGGTTGTCACCATGGATTCTTTATTATATTGCCCACAAACCTTTACACAGAATCAAATCAATTATGTTACGAAAGTCTCAAAAGACTAAGCAGTAAACCTTACGTACAAAATTAACACGTTAAACGTCTACGACAAAATGCAGCTCGACTGCAGGGATAAAACATTTAACTCCTGTCAACTAATTTAACAAAGAAGCTTAAACATGACCTTTTAATACCGAAACTGGCTAATGCAGTTGCCTTCAGTTTGAGCGGAGAACAGCAATATAGGCTTTCGAGACGAGCGGCGAGAATCAAAAGATTTCCCAAGCGGTTTTCAGCGACATAGCTGACTTCCCTTAACTAATTGTGAGTTTATAACTAGAGTCGCCCTAGTCAGAGCGTTTGAACTGAGTTTGTGGTCACGAAATATCGCTGCTGCTCTATAGCATTACCTTTGTAACTTCTGAAAGGAATTATGATAGAGGAAGCCTTTAAAATAGTTTTTGTTTGCTGTTCTAAACTTAATATTAAATAGAATGCTGCACATTAAGCCTTAGCACACGTAGATTGACTGTATTTATGTCTAGCAGGTCCTCATTTAATAAATTATTTGCAAACTATCGGTAGTACGCAAGAGGTCTGGGTCGTAATTCACGAAACTGGAGAACATTGCTGGGGAAAAGTAGGCGGAGTCCTCACGCAACACAGGAAATGGTATTCTTGAATACGCGGGGTCATATATATCGCTAGTTAATGCTAAAGCTGTGTTGGGGGGACGAACTGCCGGGAAACGGAATGATCATAAGAATGAAGTGATCATCTCCATTCTCTTGCGTCCCACTAAGCTTATGGGGAGGCTTCATACTTGTATCCCTGATCCCGGGTCTACACACAATTGCGAGAAACAAGTTTAGAAATTATTTCTAAAAGGCTGATGTTGCGTTCGTGATGTTTTAAAAGACGTTTAATCGAATAAACTTATTTTCGTGTGTATAAACTGGTGATGCTTTTATATCGTGTATCCTTCAGAACGCTTTAAATTTTCTATTTTCCAAGGTTCCCCTCCGCAGAACTTATCTGAAATATTACCAGTGCAATGGTCAAAGAATATACACGGTTAACGGCCGGTATTATAAAGGCTTGGGTTTTCCCGACTCAGGTCGATACAAAATTATGTTTACATTCATAATTTAAAGCGCTCACCAAAAAGAAATAGCTCTTATTCCATCCACCGCTGGCGCTAACAATTATTTAATGAAATTATTGTTGGTTGTGTGACTTGGTGTCTAAGGGTATGCTTTGTGATTCCAACTAACCTAAACATGATAGAATTATTTCAGAATGCTAAAAGACATCCATTTTCATTTGATGACCACCTTAGTCTAAGATAATTTTTGATAGATCGGTACTACTAGCTGCTGTCTTTTACCGTTATCTGAGGTTTAATTCAGATGCCATGTAATATCCAATTTCATCAGCTTTTAAACCTTATACCCCTTTAAATATTGCTTTTTCTGCAATAGTTTTAGTCAGTATTTTCTTTATTTAGCATAGTTTAGTTGTGATACGTAATTCAGAAAGAATATAAGTAATTTTTTTCACTATTTTAGCTATTTGTGATTTTCTTTCATTAAACAAACTTAAAGGAGTTTGTCCCTTTTCAGACACAATCATTGGACGCGTTTTGCCGCATAGCAGCTTATTATCAAGTCTAAGGAAAAGGAAAGGGGCCAGCGTTTTCGACATCTATAAGTTCTCGTAGGGTTGATACGCTCGATTGCCGCGAGATGTCACCACGTGGTTCATATCGAATATGTTCATTTATATTTTGCGTTGAAATAACACTGTGAGGTCCCTTACTCGCACCTATAGACAGGAATATTACGTTGGCTTCCTGACTTACGCATGCACACATTGGCACGCTAAATTCAAATCAAGATAATCTGTTGAAATTGGCTGCGTCCATTATTGGGAAAAGAGAGGATATTGATAAATTGTGGATAAAATTAATCAATTATTTTAATGTTTCCAAAAATATACAGTGGTGGCTAAACGTTTGGAAACCATCAAATATGTTATGACAATTTAATCTTGTGCCAAATATCAAAGAACTAACGGTGCATTATATCTGAGAAGTTTTTTTTTGCATACTTCACATTGGTAGAGGTACACCTTTGGTGATGTCAACTAATCTATCTCATCGAAAAAGTTTTTTTGTAAAAATAAAAGGTCAGCTTTTTCTAATACCTACCTACCTAATGAACTTCTTCTTCTTCTTATGACGCCGACTCACTACGAAGGTTGGCGATCCAAATGGCTATTGTCGTACGAGAAACCGCGGCTCTGAAAATTTCTATAGACGTCTGTCCGAGCCATCTGCGCAAGTCTTTCAGCCATGAATTCTGTCTACGGCCGACCGACCGTTTTCCTTCGATCTTCCCTTCAATTATCAGGCGGAGAATCTCATATCGCTCGCCCCTCATGATATGTCCCAGGTATTGCAGCTTTCTCTCCTTGATTGTCGTGAGGAGTTCTTTATGTTTACCCATTTGCTGCAGGACCTCTATGTTTGTCTTATGTTCCGTCCAAGATATTCGCAGCATTCGCCTGTAGGCGTACATTTCGAACGCGTCGATTCTCCTTTCTGTGGCCGCATCCATGGTCCAACTCTCGCATCCGTACAAAAGAACGGGAAAGATGTAGCAGCGAAGTATTCTGGTCCGGAGTTCCAGGTTGAGGTTTCGGTTTGCCAGAAGTGTCCTCATGCTGTTCAGAGTTTTCCGCGCTTGCTCAATTCTTGATCTGATTTCGAGTTTTGGGTTGCATTGCTGGTTGACGAGCGTGCCCAGGTATCTTATAGATGGAACTTGTTCAATAATCTCCCCATGGAGCCTTAGGGTGGCGTTTCTTTGTGATTTTGAGAATACCAATAGTTTGGTTTTGGACGTATTCATATAAAGGCCGAATTGCTCGCTGTATTCCACAATAAGGTCCATAAGAGACTGAAGTTCTGGTAGGCTACTGGCTATTACCACGGTATCATCTGCGTAACGAAGATTATTTATAATGTTTCCGTTGATCTTTATGCCTGCAGTTGTATTCTCGAGAGCTTCATTGAACACTGCCTCAGAGTAGAGGTTAAACAGCAGGGGAGACAATACACATCCTTGTCGCACGCCTCTTCTTATTGCTATCTCTTCTGATGTGGACCCTTTGATTTTGACTGTTGCTGTTTGGTGCCAATAAAGTCCGGTTATGATCTTTAGATCTTGTGCACCTATCCCGGTAGATTTTAGGATGTTGATCATTTTTTGATGTGACACACACACTAATGAACTTACCTGGATGAAATTTTAGTACATGTTGTTTCAAATTCGAGTACTTAGAAAACGTTTTCATACATTTATTACATACAGCTGTACATTTAAAACATTTATTTGGTGCAACTTCATCAACTAAATCTAAATAAGGAAAACGATAATAAAATAATGAACATTGTGATTAATTTGTGAATAAACTTACCGGGATGAAATTTTTAACATGGCTTCTTAAATCTGAATGTTTAGAAAATTCTTTATTGCATACAGAACATTGATTTGTCATTTTATAAACACTATACACCCATTTCTTTACAAATCCCAAAAACATCAAAAATAAGACAAATTAGGAAAAGTAACATAACCAGAGACATAAGCTCAAAATTCAAAACAAAACAATCTGAAACGGAGGGAAAAGTGAAGTGTAATTAGTTGCGCATGCAGAAGCCAGGAAGCCAAAGTGATATTTCTGCCTATAGACGCCAGTCTTCCCTTTGCGTCAGACCCTTGCTGATGAGTCGTACATATATATACCGGGTGTTGCATCGTCGAGCGGGACATAGGAAATCCCATGTAATTTTAAATGGGGTCAATTATTGGCTTCCCTAATTATTTTAGAGAAAAATTCTATTTAGGTTTATTAAAGAGCACTAAAACCCACATTCAAAAGAATAACTATAGATATTTTTGATGAGCCCGTTTACGGGTTATCGCCGATTTCTTTTTAACTATTTCTCCTTTTTATGGCCCCGTATTTGCGGGCACCAGTCAAGGTAAAAGATGACTGTCAAATAAAGTTGTCATTTTGAAATGTGTGCTTTATGAGTACAAATTAATCTGAATAAAACTAAAATAAAGTATCCAATTACAAGGTTAATTATGACATTTTACATGTTTCAATATTTTACTAATTAATAGGTAGGTACTATTAAATTGTTAGAACTTTAGGATTTAAGAAGATGTTCAAATATTCCTCAAAATGACAACTTTATTTGACAGTCATCTTTTACCTTGACTGGTGCCCGCAAATACGTGGCCATAAAAAGGAGAAATAGTTAAAAAGAAATCGGCGATAACCCGTAAACGGGCTCATCAAAAATATCTAAAGTTATTCTTTTGAATGTGGGTTTTAGTGCTCTTTAATAAACCTAAATAGAATTTTTCCCTAAAATAATTAGGGAAGCCAATAATTGACCCCATTTAAAATTACATGGGATTTCCTATGTCCCGCTCGACGATGCAACACCCGGTATATATATGTACGACTCATCAGCAAGGGTCTGACGCAAAGGGAAGACTGGCGTCTATAGGCAGAAATATCACTTTGGCTTCCTGGCTTCTGCATGCGCAACTAATTACACTTCACTTTTCCCTCCGTTTCAGATTGTTTTGTTTTGAATTTTGAGCTTATGTCTCTGGTTATGTTACTTTTCCTAATTTGTCTTATTTTTGATGTTTTTGGGATTTGTAAAGAAATGGGTGTATAGTGTTTATAAAATGGCAAATCAATGTTCTGTATGCAATAAAGAATTTTCTAAACATTCAGATTTAAGAAGCCATGTTAAAAATTTCATCCCGGTAAGTTTATTCACAAATTAATCACAATGTTCATTATTTTATTATCGTTTTCCTTATTTAGATTTAGTTGATGAAGTTGCACCAAATAAATGTTTTAAATGTACAGCTGTATGTAATAAATGTATGAAAACGTTTTCTAAGTACTCGAATTTGAAACAACATGTACTAAAATTTCATCCAGGTAAGTTCATTAGTGTGTGTGTCACATCAAAAAATGATCAACATCCTAAAATCTACCGGGATAGGCGCACAAGATCTAAAGATCATAACCGGACTTTATTGGCACCAAACAGCAACAGTCAAAATCAAAGGGTCCACATCAGAAGAGATAGCAATAAGAAGAGGCGTGCGACAAGGATGTGTATTGTCTCCCCTGCTGTTTAACCTCTACTCTGAGGCAGTGTTCAATGAAGCTCTCGAGAATACAACTGCAGGCATAAAGATCAACGGAAACATTATAAATAATCTTCGTTACGCAGATGATACCGTGGTAATAGCCAGTAGCCTACCAGAACTTCAGTCTCTTATGGACCTTATTGTGGAATACAGCGAGCAATTCGGCCTTTATATGAATACGTCCAAAACCAAACTATTGGTATTCTCAAAATCACAAAGAAACGCCACCCTAAGGCTCCATGGGGAGATTATTGAACAAGTTCCATCTATAAGATACCTGGGCACGCTCGTCAACCAGCAATGCAACCCAAAACTCGAAATCAGATCAAGAATTGAGCAAGCGCGGAAAACTCTGAACAGCATGAGGACACTTCTGGCAAACCGAAACCTCAACCTGGAACTCCGGACCAGAATACTTCGCTGCTACATCTTTCCCGTTCTTTTGTACGGATGCGAGAGTTGGACCATGGATGCGGCCACAGAAAGGAGAATCGACGCGTTCGAAATGTACGCCTACAGGCGAATGCTGCGAATATCTTGGACGGAACATAAGACAAACATAGAGGTCCTGCAGCAAATGGGTAAACATAAAGAACTCCTCACGACAATCAAGGAGAGAAAGCTGCAATACCTGGGACATATCATGAGGGGCGAGCGATATGAGATTCTCCGCCTGATAATTGAAGGGAAGATCGAAGGAAAACGGTCGGTCGGCCGTAGACAGAATTCATGGCTGAAAGACTTGCGCAGATGGCTCGGACAGACGTCTATAGAAATTTTCAGAGCCGCGGTTTCTCGTACGACAATAGCCATTTGGATCGCCAACCTTCGTAGGGAGTCGGCGTCATAAGAAGAAGAAGAAGTTCATTAGGTAGGTAGGTATTAGAAAAAGCTGACCTTTTATTTTTACAAAAAAACTTTTTCGATGAGATAGATCAGTTGACATCGCCAAAGGTGTACCTCTACCAATGTGAAGTATGCAAAAAAAAAAACTTCTCAGATATAATGCACCGTTAGTTCTTTGATATTTGGCACAAGATTAAATTGTCATAACATATTTGATGGTTTCCAAACGTTTAGCCACCACTGTATATTTTTAGAAACATTAAAATAATTGATTAATTTTATCCACAATTTATCAATATCCTCTCTTTTCCCAATAATGGACGCAGCCAATTTCAACAGATTATCTTGATTTGAATTTAGCGTGCCAATGTGTGCATGCGTAAGTCAGGAAGCCAACGTAATATTCCTGTCTATAGGTGCGAGTAAGGGACCTCACAGTGTTATTTCAACGCAAAATATAAATGAACATATGAAGCCAATAATTGACCCCATTTAAAATTACATGGGATTTCCTATGTCCCGCTCGACGATGCAACACCCGGTATACAGCGAAACACGTCCAAGGATTGGGTCTGACGGAAAGGAAAAGGGGCGAACTACTTTAAGTTTGTTTAATTTTGCGTTTCTGATACGCATAAACCGATAAACTGGCTTTTGGCACCACCTAATGGCTAAATCGATCCGGAATCCATCCAAAGTGGCCAAAAGAGTCTTTTCTAAGCTAAAGTGAACTGATTTGTGTTCTTTTATAAAAATAAAACTTCCCCTCAATTTCTCTAAAAGCGATTGTTAACTGAACCACGGCAAAGCAGAATCACTTGGATCTGTAGGTTCAGTCAAATGTGTTGCTGTTGAGCTTGGAGGGGTTAGATTAGATTTTGAATAATCTTTTAGAAACAAAGTTATATTAGTGTTATATCGAATCGATTAAATACAAGTTTTCAAAGAAAATAGCTAAGAATACGACTAAGGACAAACCTATAAATGACAATCTTCTGTTGATTAAAAGAGTAATTGCAATAAAAGATTTTTCCATTTTTGACGTTTAAAACGGAAAATAACAGTATCCGTACCTATGCATGCGGTCAAGGTCACCAGCAGCGCCCAAGAATGTAATCGCTATTATTGACGTACGGTCGTTAAGAGCTAGCAAAAATTATTTGACATGTGGTGTACACAATTGTTTGTTGTAAAATACTTGACAAGGGTCCATTAACCATAGTATATTGGTATGGTATTATTAAATTTTGAATTTAAACTTTGTTCTTGGTCAAGATCTTTAGCCCACCTGCACATCTCTTCTCCAACTTAAGAGGTGTAAATGTTCTCTCGGGAGAAATGGCTATTCATATCATATGTTTTTGTTAATTAAATTTGGATTCTTGTCAACCCACTTCTCATAATGTGATCCAGCTCTCTTAGAGAGATAACACTTTCTCCTAACTATTAATGGATGATGGATGTGAATAGTCATTTTCTCTTTTAAAAATACGAAATTGTATTATTAGAATCCTCAAATTGCTTCTAACACTATGTAGGTTGTTTTTTTAATAAAATTATGTGATTTCATAACATAAAGCAACAAAAACTTAAGTAAACTGCGATTGTTAGCTACTCTGGGACAAGTTCCATAAAGCGCCGATGTTTTTAATAAAGTTTCGCAGAGATATTGTGTAGACACTGAGGCAAAAACAGTATTGGATGTTTTGTTGGAAAGCCCGGGAAAGCGGATCAATTAATAATATAAGCTGAAGACGGGAATAAGCGATGAATTATTTGCCAGACTAAAGGCAAGACGGAGCTTTCAAGATAATAGGAGGGCGATTTTTGACGCCTTTTATTGCTTCTCCAAGCCGAAAATGCCGGAAATCTTGGCAAATGGAAAAACTTTTAACACAAAGTCGTAAAGTTCTCGTCTTATCTGATTGCATTGCAAATATTGAATGGATATTTTAATTTTTTAAAAAGGTGCTGAAGTTTTTATGACGACGACGTTTATGTGTGTTCTGGCGCCATCCCTGCTAATGCCCTATAAGATTAGCAAAGACAAGAACATATTTTCTTAATTCCGGCGCATTTCGGCAATAATTGGGTGTTTTTGTTTTAGTCACGTGGAAGTAATTACGCACCGGAAAAGAACTGTATCTACTAAAGCTTTATGGATGTTTGCCGGTGCACCATTACTTGCACGTGACTAAAACTATATGGATCTAATCAAAATTATGAGATTAATAAAGTCAAAACAAAGTCTAAGTTCATAAACGTTAAAATTTTCGTGGCTAGCGTTCGGACTTAAAGAATTAATAATAAATGTATAAATACTCACCGCTAACACGAAAGTACGATAAAACTAGCTCTGACAGGAACAGTTTTTATGATTAAATTGAATTTTAAGGCACGAAAACGTTTAGAAATGAATTAAAGTTGACAAATAATGACTTTGAAATCAATTGACAATTCTGCTAAAAACGTTTGTCGCTGTCTAGCACGTTACTTTTAATTGGAGACGTATTGCGCAATTTTCACTTTTGGGTAAAGCTATAATAAATAAATATGGGGACTTGTATATCACGTTGTCCCTTGATCGATAATCCATGATGCACCGGAAAACATCCACCGTGCCGACTTTACATCAGATATCCTAATAATGAATACACAATGAGTCTCAGAAGTAATGCCTAAATTCATTAAATATTTGGCCTTAAAAACGGATGGGGTATACTCACGAATCGGTATAGATAATAATGTCCTTTTGGCTAGGTTTAGTTTGGAAAGTTTGGAAAAACGTAGAGATATTCAAAAGGTATTGTTCTCGCATAAACTTGTTAATGGTAAAGTCTTCTCCCAACCAGCATAAATACATACATAAGACGTTTTAAGTACGTACTAGTCGGACATAAAGTACGTCTTATGCATGTACGTTATTGGACGTAGTACGTACATTTTACAAACTTAGTACGTAAATTTTCCACACAATTGTACTTAATTAAGACGTACGACAAGTACATCTTATGTACGTACGATAAACGTATATTTAATGTACGTACATTTACTGTACGTGTTAAAGATGTACGCACACTTCGTGCTATGTACGTACTACATACGTAAGAAGTACGTTGTTTGTACCTACAATGGATAAATAATAACTACTGATAAAGTATCTACAATAATATATTACAGTAGATTTGTTGGTTAATATTTAGTAACATTCTATATATATTGTGTATATATGAATGTATTATTATCTATGTGATACCTCGGGATTATTATTTGTTTCCCCATCGTTATCATTATTTTTCGCTTTTTGTTTATATTTTAGTCAATCGGGGGTCCTCCTTAGCAATTTGGCTATTTCCTACTCTGCCTCTTTTTTATTTCAGCTTTTTTCTGTTCTCAGAAGGGCATCTTAAATGAAAAGACTTTAATTACAACCCAGAAAAAATAATATTTTATAGTATATACAAATACAAGTCAACTAAATAAAATAAGCCATATTTTAAAGAAACTTTAAGATGATTAAAACAAAAAATTAGGGGAGATTAAATAAAAATAATATCAAGATACAAAATACACTCATATCCTACTCTACTTGACTACTATACACTACACCTCTAGTTGAAAACGTCCAATTTCCGTTTCATCATTTAAATTAGTACTTACTTATTATAACTTTTGCAATTAAAAACTGCGAAAATATTTTTTTCTGGTATCTTTTTAGCCTGGTGATTCCAAATAAATGCTCCCATGCTTCGTTTAATAAAGCTTGCAAATTATTTCCTGCCAATATGCACATTTTAGACTCCTAAAATGGTAAATGTACTTAAACATTATCAAAAATAAACATTCTTACTATATTAATACCTAACGTAAAGGGCTGTTAAGGTCTTATTCAATTGTTAATTGAATTTTACCTTAAAATACATATATAGGTATCTGTATATCAAGTTTTACTATACTACTTTTTAAATAGAATGGGTGGTCAAATCTTACCAACTTTCTGAAATGTTCTGGTAGATTTAAGAAATCTTCAAGTGCCAGCAGATCTGCTTCACTATAACAAGCTCGATTACAAGTAACTTTTACTTGACTAAGCGCCCCAGTACTAATAGTTTCAGTATTTGATACCTTAAAGTTTTTTACTTGGAATGTCAAGCCTCTCAGAAAAAAATGCTGTCTTAAAATTTCAGCATTGAATTCAGCTAAAAATAAAACGAATCGTAATCGACATAGCTAAGTACATTTAAGGTTTTTTAAGCTTCGAAACTGTTTAAGAGGCATTTCTACCACTCAAGTTACTATTTACCTGTAAATTGTATATCAAATAATAAATTAACGAACAAAGTAATAAAACTTAACGCATTTAGAGGAAAACGTCCTGGTAAAATTCGCCAATTCGTTGAGAAACATCGGCAATACAACAAAAAGAAGCCACACTTACAAACTCAAAAGTTTGGTTAAGTTAATTTAACTGCACAGAAAGACATCCGAATAGTGTCGGATTTTTACGACGTAAGCAAGCGCGAAATTTAAATCGGTAGCGGATAATAATAATTAACCTTACAATCACAGAACAAAAAAATGTCCAAGTTTGAAAAAGGTCTAATTTAATTATTTTTTGTTAGTAATTTAGTTTTACATAAGGTAAAACATTGTTACATTATGTAATAAAACATACCTACAAAACAACGTATCATCCCAACCATTTTTTAGACGTTGGTACATTTAAGGATGATACATTGTACGTACAATCAAGAATGATCGTTGTACATACACAATATGTCTTTAGTACGTAGGGTGTTTGTTGGGCTGTTCTTACTTGTTGGGTGAATTAAACTGTAATGTACCTAGAATTGCTAATAGGCATAGCAATTATTTCTATTTATCAGCAGCAAACACTAATGTGATGTATGCATGTATCACCCATGTATAAGACGTGTTCGACCTGTAATAAAATATCGCACACGTGCGACTTGAGCATGAATTACAACCAGTTCCTTCGCTTGTCTTCAAATTCTCTGTGATATGTAGTGTATTTGAAAACTGTTATAGTCATGTAATGATAATACCTATTCTAAAAGTATATTTGTAAAATGTATGTTATATTGTTGAAATACTCTTTGTTTCTTGATAGTACTGGCTGTTCACTTCTGCATTGCACTTATTTTTTATTATAGTCAGCAGGAAAATCGTTAATCGGGTGAGACACTTAAAAAGATTGTCCCTGTACACACTGTATAAAGATCTGTTTATATTAAAGCAAGGACATTATGGAAAAATATTATTTTTTGATTATTAAAATTAGTTGTAGACAAAGATGCGGATATTTCTCAATCCTTGGCTTTTGACTATTCTTAATTTTTTTTTATTACACGACATGTAAATCCTCCAAGTTACCGCGCACGCAAAGAGTAATCAAAGCGAAATTGATAAGACAGTAAACTCTTTTTGCATTGCTCCCATTAGGAACGGCTGGCGTTATAATAGATATTTTTGAAAATAAGTTGTATTAATTCTTTAATTTACTGCTGTTGGTTAATCTTGCATTAAATGTTACCAGCCCCTAAATACTATTCAGGGATTTTTTTTTATTATTGATAGTTTATTACAACGGTATAATAAGTTAAAAATTACATTTACACGACAGGAAAAGTCCACCATAGTTGCTAAAAAGGAGTGTCCCTGGAGCATTGGGGTGAGGACTTGCAATTGCCTTATTTTCATTCTTATTGAAAATACACAGCGAGATTTGACACCCCAGGATATCACTCAATTTCAGGAGTTGTGGCTTCTGATTGAAATAGGCTCCATATTTTTACGACAAACTTTTTAAATCAAAGTTAAATTTTAAGATCCCTGCCTGGTGTGAAATATATCTTTAAAGGGTGCGAATTTATATGAGACCTCTGTGCGATTTTACTTTAATTTGAAATGAACAAGTTTTAAAGTTTGGAGTGATATTGAAAAGAACCTGGGTACATAAACCAGGTATTATAATATTTTACGGTGGCAATCAAAGAAAACGGTTGGTATTTTTAATGGTAAATAAAGTTTAAGGTCACCACGTACCTCAGCTAGCTCAAGCTCATAGCAGTTGTAACCGTGGTGGTTCTTTTTTGAAGGGCTTACTAGTTAAGCAAAAATATGTACAGGGACATTTTTGCGTCTCACCCGATTAGCGATTTTCCTGCTGACTCTAATAAGAAACAGACTAGACATGTATTAATCATTTTCCGCAAGGAAGCCAAATTAATTGTCAAAAAATATATAAGTTCACAAGTTTTACTGATACGACGCCATTTTCAGTTTTTTTAAACGGCAACCCTCATAAATAACTACAGAAATGAATTGCATTTCTCGATCCGAATTCAAAACTTATTTTTGTTAATATTTATTTTCAACTGTTTCGGAAATACGGAGGCTTCTACATTTTCATTGATTTTGTCTCTTAAGTGTTTCACCCCTTTAACAAATAGAGCTTTTAAGCTGAAAACCCCAATTTTTTAACACTTACATAATTTCCCGTGGACGAGCTATTGACGCTATAACCAAATACGACAGATGTCAGAAAGTGACAGATACAACGCCATTTTAAATGTTTTTAGATGGCAATAACCCTCATCAATAACCACACGAGAGAATTGTATTTCGCGACCCGATTTCAAAACCTATAGTTGTTTATACCTATTTTCAGCCGTTTCGGAAATACGGGGGTTCATAAATTGCCTTCATCGATTTTGACTTTTAAGTGTCTCACCCATTTGATAAATATACTTATTAAGCTGAAAACCCCAATATTATTACAGTAACATAATTCCCCATGACCAAGCTATTTACGCTATAATCAAATACGACAGACGTCAAAAAGTGACAGACACGAGGCCATTTTGAATATTTTCAAATCGCAATAACCCTCATAAATAACCACACGAGTGAGTTGAATTTCGCAATCCGATTTCAAAAACATATAGTTGTTGATATTTGTTTTCAGCCGTTTCGCAAATACCAGGGTTAGTACATTGCCTTCATCAATTTTATCTTTTAAGTGTCTCACTCCTTTAATAAATAGACCTTTTAAGCTGAAAACCCCAATATCTTTCACAGTAACATAATCTCTCGTGGCCAAGCTATTTATGCTATAATCGATAATATAATACGACAGATGACAAAAAGTGACAGGTACGGGGTTTCCAGCTTGAAAGGTATATTTATTAATAATATAATATAATGATACTCATTATTACACCGCAAAAGTTGCAACTCTTTTACATTCCGCTTGATATGTCTGAATAACTAAGATTAATATCGTAAATCACATATAACGCTGAATTTGTTAAAACATATTGTTAAAATAATTAAGCAAAATAGCTTATGGCCTCGATTAGAGCAAAAGGAAAATTACTTCGTTTTAGGCACGGCTAGAAATTACATTTGGCTGTATACTATATGCAACAAATCAAAATCACTATAATATATGCAGTATGATTATGAAAAATTACGTAGTAAACTTGTCCCACAAAGGCTTTAGGCTGTGACCAATGTGCAAAGCAGAATTTCACCGAATGACACAGATTTCGTCAATCTCAAAACTCACAGTAAATATAAAATGTAATTAGGATCAATACAACCTAAAATGAAGAACGGTTTCCCACAAGGACGTAGAACCACGGACTTGCGACTGTACGACAGAATAGATATAATAAAATAATAAAAACATACTTGAAGGTATCAACGTTACAATATTGTACTATTGCTTTTCATTAATTAAGAATATTAACACCTGAATAATATACTATTTGTTTTGTCATTTTGAGAGTGAGTAGAATTATTGCATTACATCAACACCATTAAACATTAATCAACAACATTAATCACCGATAAAAACGCTTATTCGTCATAATCAGATTACATCTACAGATCGACACATCAGTCTGCGGCTACGGGGAATCGGTAAGGAGAACGGAATCGTCAGTATGCCACACCAATATGTTTTAAATGCAATAAAAACTTTGAAAATTATATTTCGGCATGAAAACAAATCAACCTTATGATTGATTCAGTGATAATTATTCTTTAGTTTTTGTTGAATTAATGTCAAAGACGCACGAATTAAAGTTTTGCGATACAGCGCCTACGTCTTCATACAAACGGAATCGCTTGCGCCCGTTTTATTATTACTTCCCTGGCACAGTGCTGTCACACACAAATATCAATCAGCTAAGGTACACGGCGCGAGTGAACCAAGTGTTTCCTCTGATTGGACACTGAATTGCCATATTTCCATGCCTTTTCAATATCAACATTAATAGAATAAGAAGAGATTTTGAATAATGTTGAAATTATAATAAAATCCACGGTTTCCTTGCTAACAAATGATAAATTATAATTAAGTACGTATGTGGCAACATCGTAAGTCTATAAATGTGTTATTGCTCGCATTCTTTTAGTAGCCACAGACTCGTGTGTCGAGCGATAGTTGTCCTTGTTGCGTATGGGGTCATGGTCCAGCGCGAATGCGCAAAAAAATTTTAACGAAAGACGTACTATTCTATTTCAATTCACAACAAGTAGGTAATGCTATGTTTATATTAAAACCTCTAAGAAAACGAGTAAAATGACAATCTGTCAAATTACAGAAGTTGACCTTTCAGATTATAATAATATTGTGCTCTTGCATTTGATTTTGCAATCCACAGAAAACACTAGCGTCAATATGGATACAATTTACGTAGTTTTATTAAGTACAAAATTACCAAATGTCGAATAAAGGGTAGAAAAATATTTATTTTTGTAAGAACTAAACTCATTTGAAGTAAAATACCTAATCACATAACAGAAAAGTAGAGTTTTTCGGGAACTTTTCGATATCGAATAAATTAAAATATTTGTGGGGTTTTGGCAAAAAAAATAATACGGGTCTACCTAATTTGTATTATAAACAATTGTGTGAATTCGAAAGAGCACACACAATTTTTTTGTTGCCTAGACAATCTCAAATGGAAAGCCCCTAAATAAAATTGCACATAGAATACTCATAATAAAACTAATTTAATCATTAGTACTTCCAAAAAGTAATTTAAATACCAATAGATATTGTTATATCGAATACAAAAGTTAGGGCACGGATCCATGGAATATGCAGCATTAATTCTTTAATCAATTTAACGCGAACCTGGATTTAGTAAGAAATTCATTAAATTTTATTTAAAATACTTATTCAGTTTAGGAATTATGCCAAAATGAGACTCAATTCAACAAAATTTCCATTTAAGATGAATAATATAAATCAAAATAATATAACAGATATCCTGTTATTTCCAATAATAAGTATATATACCCTTAAATGGCTTAGGATTTTCAATCACAATTAAACCTTCATTAAGCAATCAAGGAAACAGTTGACTTATGTATGTTAGAAATTTGTCTTCATTAGCACGAACACTTTCCATAGACTATTTCAGCTTGCGGAACATATTTCGGAAGACTGCCTTTCAATAATTGAGTTATGCAAAGTAGAAAGGGAGGGAAATGAAGTTCTTTTATTTTTGATGTAGAGCGATAAAAGTAATTTTTGGTGAAAACCGGATTATTTCGATGGAGGGTGAAATGTATGAATTAATAAAGCAATTTTTATATTGCAAGTTGTGGTTACAAAGTTTTTTTCATTTGAGTATTAATCCGATATGGTTAAATCAAAAACTGACACTTTTCCATCAAATTAAAATGTAAGATAGAAATATGCAAGTCATTGTCTGCAGGAGGCAGCTTTATGAACTCGTTGATGGCTATCAAAGTATACTTCTCCAAGATATTAACGACCCACTTTAATAAATCACTCTTCTACACTCTATTGTATTATTCTCTAGGACATTTATGCAATCTAAGTACATTCTAAAGCACTCTTTCAAAAATACCTTACATGAAACTGTGATTAAATTAGCCTAGATTTAGCAGGCGCATAGCCAGAGAGGGTTCAAGGTTCAGAGAGGGATTTTCAAACGTATAACCCCCTATCAATTACATAGTTCTTTATGATATTAAAATTCACTCCTTCACTTCTTCAATATATGTGTATTCAAACATTAACTGTTATTGCATTCATACAAACGGAATCGCTTGCGCCCGTTTTATTATTACTTCCCTGGCACAGTGCTGTCACACACAAATATCAATCAGCTAAGGTACACGGCGCGAGTGAACCAAGTGTTTCCTCTGATTGGACACTGAATTGCCATATTTCCATGCCTTTTCAATATCAACATTAATAGAATAAGAAGAGATTTTGAATAATGTTGAAATTATAATAAAATCCACGGTTTCCTTGCTAACAAATGATAAATTATAATTAAGTACGTATGTGGCAACATCGTAAGTCTATAAATGTGTTATTGCTCGCATTCTTTTAGTAGCCACAGACTCGTGTGTCGAGCGATAGTTGTCCTTGTTGCGTATGGGGTCATGGTCCAGCGCGAATGCGCAAAAAAATTTTAACGAAAGACGTACTATTCTATTTCAATTCACAACAAGTAGGTAATGCTATGTTTATATTAAAACCTCTAAGAAAACGAGTAAAATGACAATCTGTCAAATTACAGAAGTTGACCTTTCAGATTATAATAATATTGTGCTCTTGCATTTGATTTTGCAATCCACAGAAAACACTAGCGTCAATATGGATACAATTTACGTAGTTTTATTAAGTACAAAATTACCAAATGTCGAATAAAGGGTAGAAAAATATTTATTTTTGTAAGAACTAAACTCATTTGAAGTAAAATACCTAATCACATAACAGAAAAGTAGAGTTTTTCGGGAACTTTTCGATATCGAATAAATTAAAATATTTGTGGGGTTTTGGCAAAAAAAATAATACGGGTCTACCTAATTTGTATTATAAACAATTGTGTGAATTCGAAAGAGCACACACAATTTTTTTGTTGCCTAGACAATCTCAAATGGAAAGCCCCTAAATAAAATTGCACATAGAATACTCATAATAAAACTAATTTAATCATTAGTACTTCCAAAAAGTAATTTAAATACCAATAGATATTGTTATATCGAATACAAAAGTTAGGGCACGGATCCATGGAATATGCAGCATTAATTCTTTAATCAATTTAACGCGAACCTGGATTTAGTAAGAAATTCATTAAATTTTATTTAAAATACTTATTCAGTTTAGGAATTATGCCAAAATGAGACTCAATTCAACAAAATTTCCATTTAAGATGAATAATATAAATCAAAATAATATAACAGATATCCTGTTATTTCCAATAATAAGTATATATACCCTTAAATGGCTTAGGATTTTCAATCACAATTAAACCTTCATTAAGCAATCAAGGAAACAGTTGACTTATGTATGTTAGAAATTTGTCTTCATTAGCACGAACACTTTCCATAGACTATTTCAGCTTGCGGAACATATTTCGGAAGACTGCCTTTCAATAATTGAGTTATGCAAAGTAGAAAGGGAGGGAAATGAAGTTCTTTTATTTTTGATGTAGAGCGATAAAAGTAATTTTTGGTGAAAACCGGATTATTTCGATGGAGGGTGAAATGTATGAATTAATAAAGCAATTTTTATATTGCAAGTTGTGGTTACAAAGTTTTTTTCATTTGAGTATTAATCCGATATGGTTAAATCAAAAACTGACACTTTTCCATCAAATTAAAATGTAAGATAGAAATATGCAAGTCATTGTCTGCAGGAGGCAGCTTTATGAACTCGTTGATGGCTATCAAAGTATACTTCTCCAAGATATTAACGACCCACTTTAATAAATCACTCTTCTACACTCTATTGTATTATTCTCTAGGACATTTATGCAATCTAAGTACATTCTAAAGCACTCTTTCAAAAATACCTTACATGAAACTGTGATTAAATTAGCCTAGATTTAGCAGGCGCATAGCCAGAGAGGGTTCAAGGTTCAGAGAGGGATTTTCAAACGTATAACCCCCTATCAATTACATAGTTCTTTATGATATTAAAATTCACTCCTTCACTTCTTCAATATATGTGTATTCAAACATTAACTGTTATTGCAAATTTCGTATAAATGACGCTCGATTACTTGAATTTGAAACTCACGAGGTTCAAGTCAAAATCCTCTCTGAGATTTGTTTTTGTCCACGTTCTTAGGGCAACATTCCTCATATCACATTATAAGTGTTATTGACGTTATTCAACATGAACGAATATAGCTATCTTATTCTGTTTTTAATTCTTTTAATTTTTTTGTTGGAGGTAGCACAACTTTTCATTAGTATTTACCTCAATAATTAAACCTCACGGTTTTTGAAATATATTGTATTCTGTGAAGATTTAGGGACAATAATTATTTTACTGGTTAAACTATCAATATTATCTACTTTCTTTTTTTTTTAACCAACTTGACACTGGATCGTACTGATTAATTCTAGTTGGGTGGCAAACATTTACTAATGGGGTCAAAAAGTAAGACTTAATTACAAATTCTAAACAACAATAACTGGCGTTTTATGCCAGCAGCAGTTGTAAAATTTAATTTTCTATAGACCATTATTATGCTTTGATCATGCAAATTTTGAAAAATGCAAGTTTTTATGATGCAGACTTATTTTAACAAATTGGATATTTATCAAGTTAGTCACCTAGACATTTTGACAGGGTGTCCCATTTAAAATATGAAAGTTGCTACTACTTTCTAGTACAAGCGACAATATGTGTAAAGTATGTCCTTTTATGCAACAAACCAAATTTTTGGATCATTCCATGGACTGGTTCGCCAGAAACGTCTAATACGCCATCATCGTGAATCACCCTGTATATATGTATTATATAAGAAATTTTAAAGACGTAAATATTGTCGTTTTGGCAATCTTTGCTTTTCCATTCTATTTATGTGTCCAAACGAAATCAATTGTCTTTTTCTCCTTCATCTACTACTATATGATTCATATGTATCCTTTTTCTAGTTTCTTTATTTGTTATTCTTTCCCTTGCAGAAATTTAAAGAAAAGAGTTCTTCTTATAACATTAATTTCCACTAGTGATCGCCAAAATCTTAATAAATTCAATATCTTGTCTTGACTTCAAGACAAGATGTAACTCATCCCTTCTCTATCCTTTATTTCTCCTGAACCTTTTATCCAAACTAAAGTATTTATATAATTGGCATTATTTAATAATTTCTTCATTATTTTCTCTTGGACTACTCAAAGGCTTTTGACAGTCTGAATTATGATCTTCTGTTGAGCGTACTTAATTATCTCGGCTTTGATGATGATTCACAATTTCTTATCAAGGCGTATCTCATTGGCAGAGGTCAAATGGCCAGCTTGTCGAATCCTGTGAGAGTCCCATGTGGTGTATTTCAGGGCTCAATACTGGGCCCCCTATTCTTTTCTCTATATACATCCGAACTTATTACTCATTTGAGGTACTCAACTGCACACTTTCACGGTGATGATACAGAACTATACTTTTCGTTTAAGCCAGACATAATTTTGGAGGCGAATGACAAATTGAAGCAAGATCTGGATGTCCTTAAGAAGGCCTCGGAAGCACACTGCTTGAAGATAAATCCCACTAAGTCGCAAGTGCTGCTGTTCGGTCGAACATAAAGTCGTAACCAGAGTCAGAATCTTCTTCATGTTTGTTTAAATAGTAAAACTTTGAGCACATGCACTACAGCAAAAATCTGGGGCTACTATTGGATACTGATCTAAAATTTTGTGGACATATAAATAATTGTATCAGAAGAGCGTTTGCTAATCTGAAGTTAATTATTCGTCAGCCAGCACTACTCAATGATAGTTTTGGAAAAGTGTTGTTTCCATTGTTCTACCGCATTTTAATTATTGTGATGTACTATACGGTCTCTGTCTTTTGGATGGTAATATCAAAAGAATGCAGCTTTTTCAGAATGTATGTGTGCGATTGATAAGAGGTATCCGCGGTCGTCATAGAGGTGTGAGTACAAAGCTACGTGACATTCATTCGTTAAGAATGGACGAGAGACATATAGTTTGGTCGTGTTCAATAATATAATTTGTAATAAGTGTTCTGATTATCTGTACGATAAGGTCAAATTCAGATATAACGTTTGCAATTTAGAAATGAGACATAAGTTTACGATAACATCACCTACACATCTCACTCTTATGTAAAAACGTTTCTGGTTGTAAATTCAAATTACTTGTAAAACAGAATATTGAAAATTTCCTCTGAACTTGCACTAGCTATCTGTTCACCTATGTGATAGATAGCAATATGTTTTACTATAGATCGCACTGTTTATCGCTATCATATTATAAGTCTAAGTCTTATGAATCGACCATACACTATACCTATATTATTGTGTAATGATAATTATAAATTCTATATTTTTAAATTACCGTTTTCTGTTATACATAATATATTTAAACTTTCTTAGTTAAGATAGGAAGCCAACCTTCAACTCCGCCAATTGTAATATTACTCTGTAAATTATAATAAAAACATGTTTGTTTGCTTATAATAATTTATTATGAGTTTATCTCTGCTCTACTTATTACCAATTATATGACCCCTATTATATGCGCCAATCTGTAGGGGCGTATATTTCGCGAAGCAGTGAATTTAGATATAAAATAAAATACATAATATTATCTATAATATTCTGTGCTTTAAAATGTAGTGTATTAAAATTAAATAATAAAACTATTATTTAACGTTCTAGCGAATGCTTCCCACTACAAACTATGAAGTTTAAGGATATAACTAATAATATTCGAGCGTTGCTCAAGGAGATTAACAATTAGGATGCCCAAGGTACTTCAATTTTCGAACAAAAATATTTTCTTCTTACTTAACTTTTAGCTAAAGATTGTGCCCTAAATTGACTTAAATTGCTAATTCAAATAAAATTGGATAATCTTCAGAAGTTAGTGAATTAATTTACGAAAATGGCTTTGCAGATTAGATTTAACGCTGTAGATAACATAGCGTTATTAAAAGATTAAATAATAAGTTACTAAGTCGCAAACTGCTGCCTTATGCTGAAATAAAAAGTTGCACCTTGTTAGAAAATAATTTATTCGGATTCTCAACTATTATCATTCGTATTCTCAACTATCATAAGGAATATATCGGGCTGTGCCAAAATCATTAACTGATTTTATTTATCTTTATTTTATGTTATTTTTTTCCAGTGTTATCTTATTTAGGGTATCTTGGAGGAAAATAATTTTCAGAAATCGTTGTCATGTATGAAATTTTTAAAATATGAAATCGTCATTTTTGGTCTAGTGAAAATCCTCACACCACTATCTAGTTTAACAACTCGATGGAGCTGTTGCACATTGCACAGTTTTCTGCCAGTATCAGTATCGCCTCGTGTAATGTTCTTGTGTTGCTGTATTCAAAGGCTAACGTCGCGCGCAGTGACGCAGCAGACACCAGAGGGGGATATTCAAACTTAATTTTTATATAAATAATGCTGACTGATTACTTTAGTGCAACAAAAACTAACCTGTGACTGCATTCTGAAGTCTGGTGCAGAATGCGGACAGGATAATCTAATTTTGATTGGCTGGGTCTCTCACGCTTTCGCCAAACTTAAGATAATCATATAATCAACCAAAATTTGGTATTTCTTTCTTTATCACAATCATACGAGCTTTAACATTTGATCGCCGTCGTCACAATGAGTAAACTGTTAGGAGCATATTATCGTTAAAAAATACTCAGTTTTTTTAATTTGTAATTTCTTCGGTTTTGTTGAGATTACACATTAAAAAAATTAGTTGTTGACTGGGTTAGGTAACTCTTGGTAAGTTTGTGTTACTTTCAAAGTAACTTGCTCCTGGATAGTTTACGTTACTTCCAAAACCGATGGGGGTTCAAAATATCCCCCACTAAATTTTTGTAGCGTCTTTGCAGTGAGGATGCTCCACTTTATTTTAAAAATTTAATTGCAATCATAGTCGTCAATTTTTTTAAATTTAATTAATCAAAGTCAAAGTCATAGACAAGAGAGATGTGCTTATGGGACAAAGTCAAAGTCAAAATATGATTTATTGTCGGAAAGAAATATCTTTACCGGCAAAGCTTTTAGAAGTTTTAATCAACAATGAAATATAATACCTAAAGTAAAATTTGAAATATTCGACTAAGAAATGCATGCAAATAATTAGGACAGATTACCATCAATATATCCATTTATAGTATAATAAGCTTTTCTCAATAATATTCTTTTGACAGGTTTGTTATGATCCTCTTATTTTTTAATATAAACTGGAAAATAATTAAAAGTTTTTTTTTTAAATCATAAATTATCGATTTCTTTACAAGCCTTGAAGAAGGAATAGGTGAACATATATTAAGGTCTTGTCTTGTATTACAAGTAGGTAATTTAATATTATTTCTATGTTTTTTTTTTAATCAAACAAACAGTTTCCAATATAAATGAAGTTTGTGTTAAAACTTTTGTGAGATAAACAAAGGTTTACAAGAATCCTTGCATCTTGCTTTGCGCAAATACCTGATAATAGCCCTTTTTTGTAAAATAAAAATAAAATTAGGAAGATATTGACTGATTTTCTCTACAAACAACTTCCAGATTTCACAAGGGATTCTATTAAAGTTAAATAAACATTTCGAAGAACTGTATCATTAACTTCATGACAATTAGGGCAGAATAACCTCTAAATAACTCTATATGTTGATTAGAAGAAAGTTGTAAAATGTAAATTTCTAAAAATTTTATAATTTTGCGGTTGGTAAGTGAATTAAAATTTAATATGTTGGTTTCAGTGATACTATAAGAAAGTAGATTAGAGTTACGCCATTTTTTAATTTTTACTAAATCTTCATTAATTATTTATTATAATAAATATTAAAAAAAAAATATGCTAAACAAATATTACTAACAAAATATGGTACACATTACCACTTAATAAGATATACAGTGTCCAGGAAAATGTAGGAAATCTCTCGGATTCCGATAGAACATGAAAAAATAAGATGAACAAGTCTCTAAAAATTATTTTCTTACAGGCCCTCCCTAGAGAGATATGTGCCCCTGAAGTACGCCGCTGGAAATCGGTTTTTCTTGAATATCTGTCAAAATATTTAATATAATTTACTAAAAACTTAGTGTAAAGGACACTAGTCAGGGCCTCTTAAAATAGTGTCCTCGAAACATATTTAGCTTTTTTAGTTTACCAAGAATCGGCGGACTAAGCTTTACAACCTTATGCTTAAATTGTTAACACCCTGTATGATAAAGACTAAAAAAAAATAAATCTGGATAGCTTGCACCTTAGACTAAAAAAAGGTGCTCTTGTTTATTGTCGATAAAATGAATCGTTTTCCCGAAAAAGAATAATAGACGAATTCATGGTTTATTTTTAATAAAAAGGACCATGATTTCAATATTGTTTCTCGACAACAAAGTGTGATACGAAAGTCATTCGAACATCAGAAAAGTTTCAGTATAAGTTCTTTAATCCGAAAAAATACAAAAATTACAAAAAACCTTAACGAAATAATTGAAAAACTTCATAGGAGTGTTCAACATGGGCTCCGTGAAGCCTGACACACTCGCGAGCACGACGAATTGAAGACTGCTGTACTCGCCACAATAACCCAGCCTTGATCCTTACTACATCACAATGAAACGTGATTCTCTGTAGAAGTTTCTCCCTAATGCCGACCGGAGTGAAATACGCACAGGTGTCCCCACAGGTAAAACTCCAACGGCGTTAGGTCGGAAGATCGAGGATACCAGGCACCTCCTCTTCCTATCCAACGGTTTGGATATACATTATTTACCAACGCTGAAATGAGGTGGTATCCTATCGTGCATGAAGTACATATTTCAGCGGATTTCAAGTGGTAAGTGCTCTATTAAATCCTGAAAAGTGTTCTGGCAGAACTCCAAATATAGTTGTCCATTCAAGCGTTCCGGCAATATGAATGGTCCAATCAAAATATTGCCAACGATTCCTGTCCAGATATTAATTGATTGGAACTGATGTTGATGATGCGAAACAATAGTGGCATGAGGTATTTCATCAGCCCATACATGCGTGTGTTCTGTAAATTGGTGATACCATTTTTGGTAAACCTTGCTTCATCCGTGAAAAGAATAATGCTAATGAAGTTTACATTATTTCGTTGCTAATCCAAAAGTCAGTTTGCAAACTGTATTCTACGAGAAAAATCTGCAGGAATTAGTTCATGTACTTTTTTTTAAATAATATAGACATAACAGCTGTGTGCTGATCATTTTCGAGTGTTCGTCCCTTAGACCCTGCAAGACGCAATATCATACATCAGATGTATATCTGCATACTCAATAAACGTGTATTCCATGGTGCGACTTAGTACACAATTAAATTCACCACCAAATCCAAAAATCAGTAAATTAATATCGAACTAAAGGATCAATGTGTCAGCGATGTGAAAGATGACAAGTTCTAAAATCCAGGATATTTTATTTATTTCGTACCATTATAACGTATGCAACAACAATACGTTTTTTTGGTGTCGATAAATAAGTAAAATGCACATTTCTTGCGAACACAGGTCTTCTACAACTATTCATTTATTATTATTTTTCTCGAAAACGGTTAATTTTATCGACAATAAACAAGAGTACCTTTTCTTTAGTCTAAGGTGCAAGCTATACAGATTTATTTTATATACAGGGTGTTAAAAATTTAGGCATAATGTTGTAAAGCTTACTCCGCTGATTCTTGGTAAAGTAAAAAAGTTAAATAAGTTTCAAGGACACCATTTGAAGAGGCCCTTACTAGTGTCCTTTACAATACATTTTTAGTAAATTATATTAAGTATTTTGACAGATATTCAAGAAAAACCGATTTCTAGCGGCGTCCTCCGTCTAGGAAGGGCCTGTAAGAAAAAAATTTTTAGGGACTTGCCATCTTATTTTTTCATGTTCTATCGGAATCCGAGAGATTTCCTACATTTTCCCGGACAGCCTGTATAAGTCAACATTAAGAAAACTGATTGCTCTGGGAGTTTAAATTTTAAAACTCGTTTTCCTCAAAACTTTCATTTTGTGATCCTCGTCTTTTTTAACCTGTACACTTTTTACAAATTAACTGGTCATTAGGGTTTGTATGTTACTAACTAGCATCTGATTTTGGAGGTCTAGGATTGCGAGAAATTTGGTAAACACTACTCGATAACTTTGGCAATTATTCGTAAAGTAATAATAATACAGTATAATAAAAGCTGCTGCTAACGTATCTTCCATCCACCACCAATAACCCTTTAATTTCACTTGTTCCGTCCTTGGAACTTCTTAAAATGAAACGAACATAAAATTATTGTTAAGTAGAAGCCGGTCATAAAACTATATTTTTAATAATATCTCTTTATTAAAAATTAAAAATAGGTATATAATATTGACATAAATATGCCGAATTATTGTATTGGCCATCCATGGCAAATTTATTAGCTTTTGAAATGCATTTTGAATAATTTAATTTCAATATGAATTAAACTGCAGCATATGAGAGTTTAATTTTAAATATAACCATACCGATTATAAATAATGGATTATTTGATGTTCACTCCATATATAAATACTTTAGTTATATTTACTAAACATTTTACGATTTGCACATAATAATATATCTATTATTAATTTTCTGAAATCAAATTAAAAGAGTCTCTAAATAGTTGGATAAAACCTTTATAACATTTCTGCGATATATTTATCGCAAAATTAAAAATCATAGTGCGTTGTCATTGTAACTCTGAGTCCTTGAATCATTGTCATTCAATTCTTAGCCAGGCCATTATTAATATTAAGGCCGATTTCCATCTAAGCTGAATCGAGCAACGCGATGTGGCACTGTGTTACTTCAATTGTCTGCTCGTAACTAAGTAGTAGGTATTCTGTTTGGGTCTGAAAATGCTCCTTTCGGAGATAAAGATGTATTCGTTCATATCAATATGGTTTGAGGGCGCGACTTTGAGTCTGTTTCACTTTTTCTATTTTATTAGAAGTAGTTGTCATAAAAAAAGTGAAAATCGATAGGATTAAGTTACGGAAAACAAAAAATTGATTTTAAGTTTAATATCAAATGTCGCAGTAACCATAACTTTTATAAAATTATATTGTTTCTTTTCTGATTTCTTCTTCTAAGGTCTTTTATTGTAATGCCTCAAAGATTTTAATTTTTAAAATCTATATTTTCATATTTTTGGCATTACGAGAAAATTAAAATGCCTCCCTGTATTTATATAACAAGTAACCAGAAGTCGTGAAAATGGATTTTTTTTCGAAAGAACGAAAAAAAGAATTTTAACCAGTATACAAAAGTCCCAAAAGGTATGGCCAATAATTAGGTATTGGGTAGATTCGGTTAAAATAGGATCAGAAGGTCATCAACATTTTGTCGTGTATCCCCTCCCCCCCCCCTCCAACTCTGAGCCACAGCCTCGAAAAGAGTAGACCCTGAAGATGATTCTTGCTTAATATTTTCGAAACAAATAAACATACAAATTTGAAATTAAGGTATTCTAGTAAACTTTACACGCAGAACCGAACTGTTATTTGAGTTACAAGCAGCATCAGAAATAGGGTAGGGCGGAGTTAAAATACACCTAACTGATTTTTATACTTTTTTATGTCAAATTAGAAAACTTTAACATTTTTAAAAAAAAAAAGGTAATCTTAGTTAAACACGATTTAGGGCGTCGTCTTCAAGAGAAATCGATCAAAGAAATATTTTCCATGCCAAAACTATTGGATTTAGCTAGTGTAAAAATACACAAATGTCAAAAAGTAATCAGTAGTAGTAGTAGTAGTAGTGGACGGGGAGGCTTTGACGCCAAGCAAGTAGGCCAGTTTCTGACCCTTTTTGCCAACCCCGTTTTAACGTCTGGGTAAAGTAAAAAGTAAAAGTAATCAAATCAAAGTAAATTTCAATTTTTTACGAGAAATATATTGTAGGAGGAATTAAGATATGACATTTTTAAAAAATGAGAAAAAATATGAAATTTTTGGGTAATCAATATTAACTATGTTTTCTTGCTCGCACGCGAAGTGGTTTCTAAATCGATTAATCGATAACAATTAAACCGTGTGAAACTAGGAGTAACTTTTTTTCGCAAAGAACTTTGGCGTTTTCAAATTTGAGAGAAAAAATATATAAAAATCAATATAGATTTGTTAGGAATATTTTGACTCTGTCATTCCCTATTTCTAACGCCACTTTTGGATTGTTAACATTTTAACCACCATAGTTCGATTCGACTTGTTAAGGCTACTAGAATGCCTAAATTTCAAGTTTGTATCCTTATTAGTTTCGAAAACATTAGGAAAAAACATCTTCAGAGTCTTCCATTTAGAAGCCTGTAATTGGTTTATGGGAGGATATACGACAAAATGTTACATGCCTTTCGGAACCTATTTTGAGCTGATCTACCAAATCCCCAGTAATTGACCATACCTTTTAGGACACCCTGTATGGTGTGGACACACTATATTTATAATATTCATTATTTAACGAAAAACCAAAATCCACTGTCTTCATACCATTTAATAATAACTGTAAGAGTTATAAAAAAAAAATAAAGAAAAATGAATTGATTATAAAGAAGTTCTTATTCTATTATATTTTTATGTATATTTTTTAAGTTAAGTCGTTTGGCTGGAGTTGATGCCAACTTTCGATTTTTAAATAGCACACCCTATATCTTACAATACTTTTGAATTCTACATAAGATAGTAATTATTTGGTGACAAGTAACCTAAAAGACTAAACTTAATAGTTTCAGAGATATCGACTTTTAAAAAATGACATTTTTGAACTTTGACAGCTTCTAGCTCTCTAACGGTACGTCTTAGAGCAAAACGACGTACATATCCCTATCTTACTTTCTTATTGTCTTCCTGAAATTATCAATTTCAGGTTAAACTGGAAGTACTATATTTTCAGTTTTCCAGTTACATCCGGTTTAACCGGAAGTTTACACCATTGAAAAGACAATAAAAAAGTAAGATAGGGACACGTAAGCCGTTTTGCTCTAAGACCGTTTGAAAGCTAGTTGCCGTCAAAGTTATAAAAATGTTATTTTTCACAAGTCGATATCTCGGAAACTATTGAGTTTAGACTTATAATGTACTTATTAAAAAAGGATTATATTATTATAAGATATAGGGTGTTCTACATAAAAAACGAAAGTTGGTATCAACTGCAGCCAAATGACTCACCTTTGTATACATAAAAATATAATAAAATAGAAACTTCGTAAGTTTTCTATTGAAGTTTTTTTATAATTCTTACAGTTTCTGAGAAAAGGTACTGGGTCATCTTACATGGACCACCCTGTACACATTAATTCCCCAAGAGACTGAATACATTTTAAACAATTATTATGTTTCTTTAATTACTAATGCAATATTAAATACTTTTTTCTAATTTTGACATATAAAGTGACACTTTTTAAAACTGATTGACATTATGAAATGTCTTACTTTTTGTAACTAGTTGCATAAAGTAAAATTTTATGCAATTGGTGACGAAAAATGTATTTCAAAATTAGTGACAAAAAGAATTATTCTATTTAGTAAACTGTTATAATACAAGTTAAAAACATAAATTATAAATTAATTAATTATTAGTAATATTGATAACACAATTATTGCAATTATTCAAATTAATTCCCGACGACATATTTTTTTCATTGCTCGAACTTGCTGTTATTTGGGAAGCGACGCACATTGCATTAGATGTTTCACCAAATATTTCTTGCGCTATAAGTTTTTTATTATTCATGGAATTTTCAACATATCCCTCCGCAACAGAGCTAGATTTCCAACCTCCGTGCCTCTTTAATTTTAAAAGATCAGCGCCACTGTCTGCTAGGAAAGTGGCAGAGCTTCTTCTGAAGCAGTGGCCAGTATATAGAACAGGATTTGAAAGACCAAAAAATTGTGCAATAACTTTTGGCAGACTGCTAAATGTGTTAATTCCCACAGGATTTCTGGTACATTTTCCATTCGCATATTTTACAAAAAATCTGTTGTGTTTAAGAATCTGGGGACGCAACTTAATATATTTTCTTAATATTTCAACAAGATTCGTATTTTCAATGTCTCCAGTGGTAATTGCACACTGCCGTATAACTTTTGTTTTTGAAGGTGGGATATCAACACGAAAATGGCTTCCTTCGTCTATAACATTTTCAACTGGAAGAAATGTTAATTCTGCTTTTCTGCATGCTCCTGCCATTCCAATTATCATTGCAACCTTAGCCATTAAGTATTCTTTGTCATCAGCTTATAAATAAAAATTTGGCAAAATCTTTTTTAATAAAAACTTTTGACTTTTTAGCACTGTACCCGTCCGCTTGCCTTTTAATATATGCTACCAAATTTGTATATTTTTTAATATCAATATTCCTTTTCAGATTTAGTTCAGACCTTAACATTGAGTAAAGTGTCCATAATGTGGAAACTTTTAGATCTTTCTTACCCTCAAAATATGCAAGTAAAACTTTCTCATTAACATGTTTAATTTTCTTCTCATCACACCACGTAACAAATTTTTCGTATGCCAAATCATAAACTGCCTTTGACTTTTTGGGAATTACTGATAATAGAGCATTACCTGCTGCCTCTTCAATATCGCTTGGTAGCTCTTCAGAACTTGAATGACTCATTTTTTAAAAATAAAACTAAAAATATATCAATCTCGATAAAAACCTTCCGTCTAGACTTTTTTACAAAATGTCAAACTGACAACTAACATGAAGTAACAGCAACAATAGCTATTTATGCCATCAGTTATATGTCAAAATTAGAAAAACTAAATTTATGTTTTCCAAATTTTTATCAATTATATTAAGTTTTATTTTTTTATTACTTTCTTCAAAATTAGAAAAAATCTTGTATGCAATACGTTACGAAATGAAATTTTGTGTAACTTGTGAGTTTTTGCGAAACTCACTTCGTTCGTTCCGCAAAAAACTCACGCGTTACACAAAATTAGGCATTTCGTAACTGATGGCATAAATAGCTATTGTACGCTATTATTTTTACATTAATTATTTCACTACATACAGTTATTGTTATATTTGCAGAACAACTCCCAACCTTTGAATTTAAATAAAATAAGTGTCTTTCATTTCCCCACAAAGCTATTATTATGCTATATTTTACTAGTACGTATCGTTCTAAATAATATTATATTAGGAACAAATAAAATAAAAAAAAACACCCATGCAAATATAAAATGCTAAATTTATAAAATAAATTAATTGAACTCTATTTGTTTTCGTTTTTTTGCGCGTAATATTAAACAAAAAATAGCATTGAATATACAACGAATTTTATTGTCTCAAAAACAATAAATAAATGTTAAACGACGCCGACGTCTATAAAAGGGACAAAAGTTTTTGTGGCATATTAAAAACCAAATGCCTGGCAGACTTGATTGGAATAGCAAATAAAAGTAGCGTACCATTTTTATCTCTATTGGATTTTTTTTTTAATAAAACCTATTTTTAAGAAAATGTATATGTGATTGAAAGTTGAATTGAAATTGAAATTGAAAGTTTGTTTAGAACTCTTTAAAATATAGAATTTTTTTTAAACGAACGAACGAATTTGTTACTAGGTTTGTTTTGGTTGTAAAATAAAGATTTATTCCAAGCAGTTCGAGAACTGTGCAGAACTCGACGTGCAATATTGTAAATCCTTGAACGGTTCGTACTAAAAAGATACCAAAACAGTTTATTCAAAAAGAAGAAGAGGAAATTAACCACAACCCCAAATATTTCGAATTTCAAAATTACCTTTAAAAACCAATTAAAAAACCTAAACTAACCTGAACTAACCTTTTGCCATTCAAATAAATTTTTTTAATTTCTATAGTAAAACCAAATAAGCCTGACGCCCAGGGTAAACAAAAACACCTACTCATGAATTAATGCGAGTGGTCTCGTTTCATTATCTTAAAAAGAATTTTAAAAAATTCTACTAGAAAATTTGCAATGCACGGTTGAAATTTTACTTTAAAGAATAGAATGGTAATTTCTTACAGTATTTATTTTACTGAACTGCAGGAGTTCGTTCAAATCCAGTATCCTGTGTTCGTATCGCTAAGCTAACTGCGATTGCTCTGGAGACCTTAAAATGTTCTATAGACTAAGTGTCCGTGTACATACATAAGCACAGTATTTTCAGCATATAACGCGCTTTTTTTTAATGCTGTACAACTTCTGCGGTACTAAGTTATTGAATATACGTTCACCTTCCGATCACAAGCTGGAGCTGTTGGAGATTATAAGCTTATCTTACAAAACACTCTGTTAAATAATTTTTCATTACTGTTGAAATCTGTAATTTACTAGTCCCCTGTCATATGTAATACCCTGTAGCAGATCGAAATCTGTATTTCCAATAGTATAGAATTTACAGGCCAGGAAAGCTGAGTAGCTTGCATTTTGCTAAGCTATAACTGACAGACTTCTAAAATATCCAAATGACAATGATATATCATCACTGGTAGGTAAAAGGTCTAAAGCGCCAATACGGGGGAAAATGACCTATTTACATGACTAAAAAGCCCTTTTTTTCTGCATCTATCTCTCTGAACTCTAAAGCAATCTGATCACTTTAGTCACCACAAGATTGTTACCTATAATTTTATGTGTTTGCTAAATGACCATAGAAATCTACTTCTAGTAATATGGTCAAATAATTCTACCCGATTAGGGAAAAAGTCATTGTATTTCACTATTTTCTAAAAAAAATCGACATACCTAATACCTTTTCAAACTTAAAAAAAAAATAATAACAGAGAATTACTATAATTAAATTTTTCCCTACATTCTACCTTTAAAACGTTTTTCTGAATATTAGAATTTTGTCGCTTTGGACCTTTTACCTTTCCAGCGACGATATTATCTTCAAACCAGCACGGGTTGGGGTAAAAAATCTACATTCACAGCTATGTTAGCATTTTTGGAACAGGTAGCTGCCTTCCTCAAGACCATCCATCTTGAGGCAGGCGAGCGCCCTGTGGGGATATTTTGTGGTCTCAGTAGGGCGTCCGACTGTGTCGATCATGGAATGGTCCTCGAAAGGCTGAATTACCTCTAAGCTGGTATTCTTCATTTTTGAGATTTCGTAGGAGGTTCATCCAGGTTGTTGACCAAACAGGAATGGCGCAAAATTCAGAAAATTTTTGGGGGTTGACGTTGATGTATACCTCAAGGTTCGGTTTTGGAGCCTGAACTATTCTTGTTGTTTGTAGACCCTCTACCAAAAGATCTATAATATAGTACCATTGTAGCTTTTGATCATGATACTTCACTAATCGTTGAAAATAATCAACATGCTTCTGTGTCGGTGGATGCAACCCTTGAACAGTTGGTTTATAGACAGCAATATTTTTCTGAATCTAACAAAAACCCATTGTACGACTTTTCACACCAATCAGGCTAGATTGAATTCGGACTTGGAATTATGCTGCCATAATATACAAATAAAACGTGAGACTTCGGTTAAGTTTCTCGGTGTATGACACGTTGTCATGGGAAGTGTACTGTAGGGATTTGTCCACTAGGTTGCATAGTCTTTGTTTTGCGCTTTGAAATTTGATATTAATCGGATCAACAACAGCTTTTAGGTGTCTACTACGCTAGCGTCTATTCGCGCATTTTATATAACGTTTAGTTTTGGGGTACCTCATGGCCGGTGTATCAAGCAAAACTCCCGGTGTGGCATTTTTTATAAATTTTAAAATTTTAACTGTGCCGTCCATGTAATTTTTCAAATATTATGTCTGTTTGTGTTTAACAATAGGGAAATATTTGTAAGAAATAGTGAATTTTATAATTATAGTACGCGCTTTCAAAATCAGTTTGAAATAACAAAGAATAGGTTAAGTAAATCAAAAATGTTTGTTACGAACATAGGGTCACAAATTTTTAACAAATTACCATTACAAATACAAAACCGCGAAACTGTGATTTGTTTTAAGAAAGAGTTAAAGCTACTATTGGTGGGAAAATGTTACTATAGTTTAAATACTTTCTTTTTACCGAAACTAAATCAGTATTTGAGCAAGCTTTGTTTAAGGCTGAAGTAGTTAATATTGAGTGTATTTTTACTCTCAATTTGTTTAGTTATTTATTTATTTTTGTGATTTTGACGACGTTGATATACTACTGTATCTTTGGAAAAATAAAGTTTGTATCTTGCATCTTGTATTGGGTGAATAATAAAGATTCTCTCCATTTTATTCGGCCCAACCAAACTTTCAAAAAAATACTTTTAAGGCAAATAAGGGTTATACATAAATATTATGAACTTATTTTATATTTAATTAATTTCCTTTGTTGGAAATTAAAGGCCTTTGTTTTAGTTTTAATCGTGGGCTCATAAAATTATGTGATATTATGCTCCATAGATGTTTTGTAGATAGATATATTATAGAGGTATATAATTAATTCGAAAATAATTTCAAATATGTACTTTAAAGTAATTTTAAAGCTGTGGGTTAACGTGCCTATGAAAGTATGCTCATATAAACTTATTTTCATTAAAATTGTTACATTTTTGTATTCCTTAGTTTATCTTAATTTTAAGTAAACTTTCTTGCAATATTTATGGGTAATCTTCAAATTTAATCGCATTAGTTGGTGTTTAGACAACCAATAAAATAAAAAATAAGGAAATACTAACAACATCTTTATATAAAATTGTCCTCTAATAAATGTACATGCATTCTGAGTGTTTTTATGATTTAAAACAATCATACGGTTTTTATTTCTGTATAGAAAAAATGCTTAACCACACAAGTTTCAGTTTCATCCTAAAAGAAAGCGCGGGTGAGTTAAGAACAAACCGAATTTTTTTGTATTTTAAGCATTTTTTGGTTAGTAACATAAAGGCTACAAGCTTTAAAGATCTGTGGCGTAAGTCATGAAAAGATTTGTTATTATATAATATTGTATATTTGTTAAAAAAGTACATATGGTTTTAAATAACAGTTATCTCGGCATAATAGCGGATCCATCTGTGGACATATTGTATTTGGTAAAAGAATAGTATCTCAAAGCGAGACAAAAATATTACACAACAAGCAAAATAATTACTTTTAGTTAAGCTCATTCGTGGATGCAATGTATACAGGGTATTCCAGAATTCGGAGGAAATATTTTGGATTCATATACATCGCGTGAAAATAACATCGTAAGTTCATAGAGGGTTTTCCTTCAAGTATGTTAGAAAATGTTCAATTCAATAAAAACACTTAACTTTTCCTTTATGATAAAAGTTAACTTATCCTTATTCGTGCAGAAGTCTTTAAATTATTAAAAAATAAGTCAGATGGCGACACTTAAAATTTTGGTAAGGTGCACTGGGTGGTCTAAAAGTTATCAACAAAAAACTGGCTTTTAGGTTCGGCAATTAGGGGCAGATTTCAGATCCCGTATACCGTAGATACATAAAATGACTTGCGTTATTGTCACGTAATCTATACGATACCCAGATATTGCCCACGAATTCTCGGACAACCTGTATGCTCTCAAATTGATGCCAATGACAACCCTTTTATGTGTGAATGTATAGAATAATTTTAAAATACAATTTTTTGCAGTTGTTAATAAACACAAAGGATTTTAAATCAGAAACTAATGTACAAATTAAATACGTGTCGTAAAAGTCTACCTTAGTATTAAGTGCTAATAAAGAGAAGGGCTATCTTAATCAATTTCGGTTCCTTACTTTGTTCTAAACGCATACGTTACAATTTTCATTATTACAAATTGTTTTTAGCGCTCAGACTCCAAACTCTTTCGATGTCCCACATGACACAGGATATGCTCAATAAACCGGATCCAGCAGAAGACTGGAATGTGTAATATCCGGACAAAATGAGCTTAAACCGGTGGCTATCAAAGTTTATAAAAGCTTTTTTCCCGAAAGGCATGTGAGATTGTAAAGACCGAATGGCAGGTTTTGAACTAAATACCAACTACTGAAATCCGACTTTCTTTGTTTGGACAATATATACCAAAGAATGAAAATCGTTCCTGAGATTCTAGATCTGTGCACGTGCTGTTTCCTATCTGCACCTTATTTTAATTTATTTTAACGAAATGAACAATGATAGAAAATGATTTTTATTAGTAAGTAAATAGTAAGTTAACAGAGTAATTGTATATAAACATTTACAAATGATTTTAAAATAAATAAAATAGGTAAAGCCTCCTTTGGCGAAGTCTAACCGTCTGGCTACTCTTACTTAACCGAGGGTAGGCTTATATAAATTATGTAAATACATACATACAACACAATACACAAAAAGAAAGAAGGATCAAGACACTATGCGTGATGAATCCGTTCCAAACAAGGAAAATATTCAGATTTTCAGCAGCATGTCACTGCCTACTTAGCAACTAATTACGGATGGTTACGGTTCAAAAATTGCATTTTAATAGTTTGGTTATCTATGTTAAGTTTTCGGTTTTAAATTTTTAAAGTACCAATGTAGACTCTCACCTTAAACATTAATTACTAATTAAATTACCTGTTAATGGACAGTAGTTTCACTATGATCTGTTTGGAACCTTTGTAACAATATTATCTTCCATGAATGTTTTGTATCTTGTAGGACATAGTCAAGTGGATTGTTTTCTGTTCTTTTGTTTCATACTACTTGTAGACAGGTCTTATTTCAAATCCTTGTTTTAGTTAATTAGTGGTTGATCAACTTTTCAAATTATCAATAGAAATAGCTCTTAACCTTGTATAAAAGATGTAGGTCAAATGTTATAGCTGTTGTGAATCAGCTGTTTAAGAAAATCGATAATTTAAGACAGGTCAGGTGTCATTGGATAAGGTTGACAGCTTTGTGGATTTTCACGGGCACGTCTGCTTAATTGAGAGGTATTTTTGCGGTTGCGTTGGTTGACGTAGGTTGCCTTACTTTTTTTATGGTATTAAAGGGGTTATAGTTTTCATGGGTTGGTATGACTTATTTGTCGACAATTTTTGTTAGCTATTTGTTGGAGACGGAATAATATCCGGCCTTTTTCGACAATGGACGCTTGAAGTAAAAGCACGTTTGTGGAAGTATCTCTCGAATTTTAGTTTTCTTGGGCAGGGAAGGCCATGTGGTGCCGATAAAACTTTCACAAATGCATTAAAAAGGATATGACATCGTAGTTTGTCTATTTTTTGGGCGGAATGTCGATTTAAAACGCTTTTCAATCAACTTCAACAAGCGGTCCTAGACGCCATTTTGTAGAATGGAATGGTTAGTTATTTGAGGTAGGTATAAACTTTAGCATGTAATTACCCTCGATGGGTCTTATAAAAGTTTTCTCTTTCAAGTTGTACATCTAAAATTCGATTTTAGGGTTTTTTTGGTATATAGGTGCTAAAGTCCAAGTTCAAACTGTAGTACTAGTTTCCTTTTATTGGAGTTGCCTGGACGCTAGACGCGCCAGTTGCCATGTAATATTTGAACTTTTGGAGACTAGCAGTGTAGCAGTATCCACGTTGACTGTTTAAGGGACCATGTGTGTGTGTTTTACTGAAGATCGAGTCTTCATGAACTTCTTTTAAATATTGCTGTTGGGGTATTGTGTACTTATTCCTAAACCTTATGTTCCAATTATGAACAGTTGTTCTAGAAATATATTTACTATTTACCAGATTGGAAGAGTCGGATGAGCTAAGCAATGTGTGTACGAAATTACCAAGGTGGTGGACTCGGCGATTATTTATATAAAGCCAATTGCATTCGGTTAACTTATGCGGAATGTGGTCATATTTGCAAAGACTATAAATTAGTCTAGAGCACATATTTTGCACCTTCTGCACTTTGTATCTATCCTCTTCGCAAAGATACGGCCCATAGATGAATTCACAGTAAGTGAAGTGCGATAACGCCAAGCTTTCACAAAGAGTTTTCTTTAATTGAGTAGGCAGTAGGGCGCGATTACTATATAAAAGTTTAAGTAAGGCGAATGCTTTTTTGTATGTTTACGAAAGCGCAGTTCCTCATCGACCATTAAGCCCAAGTGTCCAGCAGAATTGACAAAGTGTGTCTGAAACTTGCAATTTTAAGCTGTTCTTCATATGGTTTATTTTAGCCTTGGTGCCTATACATCGTTACTGACATTTTTTAGAGTTTAAAGTTAAATTGTGTTCCTGTGAGGGTGATTTGATGTTTTCAATACCACGAGTAATAAAAATCGATTGAGTTGTGTCTGACTAATGAAAATAATAATAAAGCTGTGTGCCATCAGCATAAGCCTGTATTTTACAATAAGTTGTTGAGGCTATCATGTCAATAGTATGAATTATAAATAGTAGAGGAGACAAGATAGAGCCCTGAGGCACTCCAGAGTAGATGCTTACACTGCTGAACTCAACACCATTAGACGAAACCCTCTGAGAATAGTTTGATAGGAAGTTTACTAGTTTTATAGCATCGGGATTAAATCCATAATGAGGGATAAATAAGATTGGAAAAGTCCTATCACCTTTATTAAATCCATAATATTTCAAGTTTCACATAGTTTTTAGTAAATTGTCGTTTTTACATAGTAGAACTAGTTTTAACAAAAGTCTAGTTTTGACGAGAAAAATGGGGTTTATAATAATACAATATAATTATTTACTAAACGGTTTAGGTACTTTATATTAGACTGTGTGGTTATCATACTGTTTGCATAAAGTTGTTTAGATATTACAAAAGTTGTTAGGGATGAGCACCAAAACGTACGTACGTATATTATAAGCATTAAACGTTTTTTGTTTGACTAAATTTTAACTTTAAATTAATCCCTCAACCTTGGTTGTGTGTTGAATATTCAAGAGCATGTGTTGACCGCTTTTGATTATATTATCCATTAATGTGGCAAAATTTCATATTCAGTTTAATTAAAGTTTGAAAATTTTCGCCGTTATTACTCGGTTTTGCCAGCGAAATATTTACATTAAAGAAAAAGACAAGTAGCGTAATTAAATTTGCCAAGTAGCTTAGTGTAAAAAGTAAATACATAAATCGAATATTATCAGTTCAATAACAACATAATTAGTTTAAACAACTGTTACCGGTGATATTGCTACTTGCAACTGCGACTGCGAAGGTAAAGCTATCTTGGGACTTTGTGCATTGGCTTGAAATAACACAGTAGTTTAACATTAAATAACAAGTCCGTGGTAAGAAATAGGGATGGGCACATCGAAAAAAAACATCGATGTTGAACATCGATGCTAACATCGAAACTAGTCATCGATGTTGAAAAAACATCGATGTTTGTTCTTAATTAAGATTTTAGTCACATTTATTAAAAGAAAAACCTTTTATTTTAATTTTCCTTTTCAAATAAAAAAATAGTCGCATAATATACAGTCCTTATATATAGTGACTGGCATAAAGTTGGACACACATGGAAAGAAAAATCATTGATAGAATATTGAAAAAACTTTTTATGCCGATTATCTCTGCATAATAGATAACCTAAAAACTCATTTCATTTGTCACGTAAATACTCGTTTGGCGGGAAAATTGAAAAAAAAAATGTTTTTCATGAGAAGTGGTATTAGATGACAAAATATCGAAAAAAGTTATTAGAGAAAAGTGGAGACCATGGAAAAGATAAATCACATGATATATACATAGTTTTTATTAGGTGTAAGTTAGTAAAGCGTCGGCGAATACGACTTTGTGTGAATCTGGGGAAATTTTTGGTTTTTATACCTACTAGCTAATGATCAATTAGTCTCAACTATTAATTATGGTGTAATCTCACTATTAAGAAACCTGCAGGTAAATTTGTTCGACTTGAATAGACTTTCGAAATAAATATTAATCAAACACTAACTTTTTAAGCAAACTTTAAACCCTTTTTTTCTTACTTTTGCAAAGGAACTCCTAGGCATGCTAAGGCAAGGCATCTTTAAAATTTTTTACAATTTGAAAATAACAATTTACAGGTATTAATAAAACAAAACCAAATACCTTCACTCACCAGCTCACCACCAGTCACTATGCCACATGCCACAACTTCATAAATTTGTTATAATGCATATTCTTATTCGTTCAACAGATCAATAACAGATTAACATCAACGGTTCACTGTGAGAAAACGGGGAAAACCCCGTACAATTACGAATAAGAATACTGACCTGACTAGCTCGTAGCACCATGTTTAGAATTGCCATGGGACTTGATATTAGTTGATACTACATCGTTCGGAGGTTAAGTTAAGAGGTAGCGCCATCTTTAGAATTGCCTTAAGACGTGATACTACACCGTTCGGAGGTTGAGTTAATATTTTATTTCGATGTTGCGATGTTTAAAATAAACATCGATGTTATCAAAAAAACATCGAAACTAAGACATCGATGTTAAAAACGTCGATGTTGATGATGAAACATCGATGTTTTTAACCATCAATGTTTTTAACCATCGATGTTTTTTGTCCATACCTAGTAAGAAAGTAAATTCAGAAAATTGGATCTGGGTGACAAATCAAGACAGAAAACCGCTAGTGAAACCGCAAAAAGTAAATTTTATTTTTATTTTTGACCCTGTATAGTTCGACTCGATTTTTACCGGGTGATTTGATAAGAAAGGAGGCCGACTATGTTTCGGAAGCTGTTAGTTGCACAGCTTTCGGATTTTTTTTTATGGTAAAATCGACTATGAAAACTTATATGTCTAATAATATCAACATCTTTGTTGAAGAAATTCATGAAACAAATTAACTTTTCTAATTGGCAATGGGTGTTACGCCCCCTCGCGGTGGCCGTAAAATCTTAAAAATAATTTCCAGCGATTTTTTATTGACGATTTTACCATTAAAAAAAACTTGATCAGTTTTTCTTATTATGAATACAGTTTCTTGAAAGTCTTTCTACCATTTGAATCGACTAGCTTATGCTATTTCGGGAAATACAACTTTTGAAAATTACTAATCGTTATAAGTTTACAGACTAATGCCGAAAGAAAAATATATATACGTACAGGGTGTTACAAATTCGGCATACGAGCATTGGAATCTCGGAAACCATAAGAGTTGGAAAAACAGCTAATTGGGGCAAAGTTGTGCAATTCGGTGCTGATTAAAATGCCGCTTTAAAAGTTTTAAAATTCCGAATACTTCCGATATTATTTGAAAAAAAAACCGAAATTTTGCAAAATCGTTTTTATTTTTTCCTGAGCTCATTTGAATAGCTATTTAAAAATAAATTACCCTTTGTCATTGCAACTTTTTCTCCTCTACAATATGACGTTATTAAACTAAAGATCCGACGTTTCGTCTCCGAGCGGCCAATCACCTATATTTTTTCAAATACGGACCTGGATTTTTTTTACCGATTTTTAAACCCTCCTACCCTCAAAATGAAATGGCAGTATTACTTTCTTATAATAATGAATTGCCTTTGCTTATTTTTTTAATTCATATTTTACGTTTGTCAGTCCGGTCCTGGCAAGTATCCGGAATTTTTAACATTTAAAGCGGCATTTTAATCAGCACCGAATTGCACAACTTTCCTCCATTTATCCGTTTCTCTAACCCCTATGGTTTTCGAGATTTCAATGCTCGTATGTCGAATTTGTAACACTCTGTATATTTGAGTGAGTATTCGAATGACATTTAATCTCCCCTTCCCCCCTCCTTACTCATTACGCCCCATAACAAACTTTTAGGTTTTTTCCACCACTTTACTGCTAACCTTGCATCTCGAAGGTAAGCTTAGATTAAATTATATAACTTTCTTTCACTCAATAATCTCCTGTTTACTAGTCAATTTGTTGTCTTATAGTATACAGGGTGATTCAGAAGTCCGGCACGTAACTTAAGGGGGTGATTCCTTATGATATTCTAAAAGAAAAAGTTCATATGAACATGTGTCCGGAGTTGCCCCGTTTTTGATATACAGGGTGGTAAAGCTAAAAAAAAGGGTTTTTATAATTTTTTTAAATATCCTTTTCCCGACTTTATTAAAATTTGGTACCGTTATTCATAATGATAAGGGGCTTAATTAGCTTTAACTAGATTAAATTTATTTAGTCCAGTGGCATCCCGGGGAGCACCTTAACGAATATTATTGACAAAGAAATGTACGCCACTGACTTTACTCTAATTTTGATATTTGTTTTCGGATTTACCACGGATCGGGAGGTGCTGTTGCGTAAGCTTATGAGATCCGCGAAGTAACCCACAAATGGTTTTCCACTTATCTTTCAGGGAGAGTGCAGACGTGAGGGTGACTTGTGAATTTTCTAAGTGTTAATTGTGGCGTTCCTTAAGGGTCTGTACTTGGTCTTTTATATTTGAATGTATAACACATTTGAACATTCATGGAGGCTTTATGTAGGGGTAAACCTATGGACAGGACCATAAATGATGATCTGTGCAGGGTTAGAGAATGGTGTGACTTAAATTCTCTCTGCCTCACTATCAATAAAACCAAAATACAAACTTTCGGTTTAAACAACATCAGCTTTCATAAAGGATATGAAAAAATTGAAAATAAGACGGTAGTTAACTTCTTGGATATCTCTATTGAAAACAGGTTGAGGTTTGAGGAGCACGTTTTCAAGCTGAGCAACAGGTTATCACCTGGAAGTTTTGCAATTACGGTGGTGTCCGCTGAGCTGGATTTTTTCACCGCGAGAAATATTCCTCCTTGTTTGAATCTTAAATTCGATATGGTATAGTATTTAGGGGCTTTTGTAACCAGCAACTTTTTATTAGCATCCTTGTGTTGCAAAAAAAAGCTATTAGGTATATGTGCAGGGTGGGAAGCAGAGACCATTGTAAACCATTATTTATCTTAGAAACAGTTTCTCTACTACACAAAAAAAACTTTCATCAACACCACACACATATAACACGTGACAAAACCAAGATATAGGCCTTCCTATACCTAGGATCACTTCGATCAAACGGTCAATAATCTATGAAAGTCTCAATATCTACAACCACCTGAGTATCGAGTGTAGACAATTGCCATATCTTCAGTTCCGTATAAGGGTAAAGATTGTTTTACTTCGGATGGCATATTACAGCTTGGACGAGTTTTACAATGATTACTTTTAAAGACTTAAATGTTTTTTAATTAAATATTTCTGACTTACATATTTCTTTCTGTTTCTTACTTTTTACAATTTTTTTTCATTCATTTATTTATTTTAATTTTATGATGATTGTGCGTTTTAAAATTGTTCGTCCTGTTATTTTATATTTTTATTACCTAGTCTCTTTTATTTATCTATTGTCAAGTACTTCTTCTTATTTGCTGTTTACCTTTATTGGTTTGTAGTGTTCTTAGCAATACACATTTTTTATTATAATATGTTCATGAATTGTCATGCTCACGATAATTATTATTGTAATATATTTCTGGATTATTAATATGTATTAATTACCTATATTAAAATCGCTTTGTCAATGAATCCATGTAATTTTAGACAATAACGCATATGTAAGTAATAATAATAATAATAATATATATATTTAACCTTCAAATTATGAATTATACAATTCTTGCCCAGCAGCGTCCAGAAACATACACACACAAAATGAAATGGTGTCAAGGAAAGAGGGCCAGATTACGATCTCACTCTATATTCCTAATTGTTGGTATAATGTTATGAATTAAGTATGGTTCCATTTTAATCAAGAACCTTTTTGTCGTCGTTTTAAACAATCTTAAATTTGTGATGCATTTTAAATAAGTTGGTAGGTTATTAAAATATTTCAGGTAGGCATAACTTGGACTTCTTTCGGTCAGTGTTATTGGGTAATTCACACTGATTCTTGTATTATATTTATGATACATGTGAGGTTCAAATATATTCTATGTTTAAAGAAAAAATATCAACAAACTCAGTATTTGAGAATCCTTTCTCGTTGCCAGTGATCACAAGCACTGGATCAGAACACTAATTTTCTTTGCATTTCATTTGGTCAGCACTGTTGATTGCATTTTTAAGCTGTTCTTGTTGTTGTTTGTTAAAGGTTTCCATAATCATACCTCCGCTTTGTGTTTGCTTCACGCTTTAAAAGCCCTAGTTCGGATGTCTTTAATGATAATTATTTGTTTAAATATTTTCAATGCCTCCTTTGGCTCACCTACATTGTCAATTCTTCTGACTGTTTCAAGTCTTTTAGTTGTTTTTGGTGTTTCCATTCTTCTTTTCGACTTAATGAGGATAGTTGTCTATTGATATCTTGTTCTTGACATGAACATGCCACTTTGGCGTATGTGTCTATCTTTGGAAAATCTTCTTTATGTTCCTTTGTTTTTTTTTTAATATTTATTTGTGGCAACTGATTTTTTAAAGTAATATTTTCCTTTTCTATTTCTCCCGTTCCAAAAATTAGGAGTGTAAATAATTTACACATTTCAGACTGTGCTTGATTTATTAATTCCGGTTGAGTTATTGTGACGCTTTCATTTTTATTTCCTTGTTGTTAATGCTCTCCATTGCCGAAAAAAATGACGAAATCATATTTTCCGAAATGTTTTGTTTTTGTATGGTATCATTTTGCAGATTGTTTTAATCTACTTTCCGAAATGTTTTGTTTTTGTATGGTATCATTTTGCAGATTGTTTTAATCTACGGTTTGTGGGATTTTATTAAATTCACATGGCCGTTTTCTGGAGTGATCGTGGTCTATAATTTAAACTTCCTTCCTTGTTTTTTTCTGACAGAACTCTCTATTATTGATGGATTTATTCTAGTTGGACCTCTAAAAACAGTACTCTTTGATTTAAACACAGAATCGTAATCTGTCTCTGCAAATTCTTTGGTATACTTTGCAGATCATCCTGGTATCGAACGGACCTCGCTTAGTTTACTCTCCTTGCTTATGAACTGGACTGATCTATCCTTGATATTGATCCCTATTATTTCGTTTACATCGACCATGAAAATATTTAGAGATCCCAAAGACAACTCCTTTGTTTTTGTTCTTTGTTAGTATTTTGATTTTTTAACTTAACGTTCGGCTTTTTACTACCGTCACTAAGTAAGTAAGTATTGCGCAAATTTCCTTGTATGCTCAATCACACATTTTATACGTTGACATAACTGACAAATTATGAACTTATGACACTTTTCACATCCTTATCAATTTATACAGGTGTCCTTCCTGGCGTCTGTTTGGCAGGGGCTACCGTTTCAGATTTGCTTTCACTGAGAAGCCTGTAGATTGTTGATTCATTAATTCCCGTCATAATGGCACATGCTGATACTAGGTTTCGAACAGTACTAGAGAGTGTTTAGTGCACAATTGCGTTATGTATATTTAAATTTATTGTTCTTGCTTTTACGTCAAGCACACCCTTACAAAACACTGGGGAATAATTAATTATACGCCATTTTTATAATATACTCAATTAGAAACTAGAACTAAACTAAGTAGGTTTGAAATTATCTACTATGAAATTAGGTACCTGTGTAATTTAAGACCATGTACCTGTTATTGTCACGCCTATGGTTTATTGCGGTTTAACGACTAATGACCCTTCGCTGTGCTCTCAACCATTAAGAGAGTTAATATTTTTTCTTTTTCAAGATAAAGGTTGATACTGTTCACGGTTGTGGGTTTTCCAAAAATATCGGAATGCTCTTTATTTAGATCTATCTCCAGCATATCAAGAGACACTGTGCTTCAGTCTTGATGACCGACTTGTAATGAACTAACATATGAATGAGGTAAGACAGTAATGAAATGGTGGTTTTACAGTCTTAAATTAGTAAATTTTAATATACTTAATAAATCATAATATATTGTAACTTAAAAGCTAAACATAAAGCAATTTCGGTACGATATTTAATTATCTTAATATTAACAAGTTTCTAAATTGTCAATTTACTTCTAATCGTCACACATTGTGCTCCACTCCCAAACAGCAATTATTTCATCAATGACTCTTTTGGTATTACATACAACTTCGCAAAGCTTATAGGAAGCTGGAAGTGTTACGGAACTTTTAAGATTAAAGTTTCTTGACTAAGCTGCCGAAGTAAAATACAAGTCAACTTACTTAAATAATTCCTAAAGTTTTATTAAGGATATGCATCTCTTCGTGGCAGCTGAAATGGTAAAAATAAGGAGTAGTTTGCAAACTTCGAAATGGTTTTAAAATGAAACTCTAGGCGCATAAGAAAATGTTTAATTATATAAAAAGCAAGGGTTCGTAACTTGGTGATTTTTGGAAAATAAAACTTTATTGGATGACTATATAAATTCAGCGATTTAAATATTAAAACTTTATTTTATTTGCATACTTCTTCTGTATCGGTACACCTGGTATTTTGAACCGCTTCTTAATAATTAGGTCGGATCAAAAAAACGAATATATTGTACTGAATGAGGGATAAATAAGAATGTGAAAGTCCCATCACCTTCTTTACTTAAAAATTGTATTCCTACGCGTTTCGATCAATAGATCATCCTCAGGGCGAGTGGTCTGTAAGCAAATGTAAACTAGTTATAACTAACGTACATTATACAATCTTGTGGAAGTACTTACAGGTTAGAACAAAAAATGATCAATATTCAACAATCAGTTACTCACACACATAGTCATAGATTAATATTGGTTAAACTCTTAAAATACATTAAAATCAATTAAAATTGCGAAACACAACACATCATTACTACAAAACAAATTAAAACTATTGATCAGAGGTAAACTATTTTTCACTGTGGTTTCTGCTGAATTTTTCTACACAAGCTATGTGTAGAAAAAATTCAGCAACTTTTTCAGTTTCCGTTGGTAAATATGGGTCGGCCGTAGCAGGCCGGTCTGGGCCATCGAAGTTCAAATTATGTGGAGTGGTCATTAAATAATTTAACAGCTGAGATATATCGACAATAGGTTTGGTTTGAATGATCGTTGAGATTTTGGGGCGAACGTGATTGAGATATACTTATTTCGATATTTTCAAGTATATCCAGCTTTTTGCCCTTATTTAGGTGGTGTAAAACTTTAAAGTTATTTTTTGGATCGAAATCATGTATTGTACTGACACTCATCTGATGAAGTTTAAGATAATGTAAATAGTGTAAATCGCCATTTTGAGATTGTGGAAATACCAAAAAGATACTTCTACCTGCCCTGAATGGAAAGATAAAGGTTACGATGTGACAAAGGCGCGAAGATAATATTTCTCTAAACCTAGTAGCCTAACCTTTAGCTGTTCAAATATTCAGCTTTGAACTATGAAAACCCCTTAACAAAGATTATAGGTGGGGATTAGATGTATCCAAAAAAATAACTGCGCCGACTTTATTGTTTTCGGAAATCCCCGGCACAATGCAATGGGGCAAATCAGCAGTTGTTAATATCAAAATAGGGTCAAATGAAACACTTATTTTATTCAAGTTCTGCGAAACAGTCGAATTTTCAAACAATTATCCGACATGAGTTTAACGTGCATACAATATGATTACTTACAATCAAATAACAGCTGGTAACCACTTACAAGTCAATGCTAAATATATTGCGCATCGGCATCAAAATTGCTGTCAGAGTCATTCAAAATATCGCTCTCCAAGTCTGAGTTGTGGGAAGCCCATCTTTTAAAATATCAACTACGCTTAATTGGGTTAGATTTCTCTTAAACCAAACGGGTTATAATGTATCCCTCATTAACCAACCACATTGATCAGGACGCAGCCTACAATATTCTTGTTTCGCCGCATTTTTCCATATCGCACTTACAAAGATCGTTCTTAAAATTCTTTGCTTCAATAGTTTGAAGCATGGTGGTGACGTACTCAAAACAAATCGTATCATTTTTTTGATGAGCTTTTCGTTGTCTTTCTTACTCGAATACATTTTGTGAAAAATAATGGACCTCGCAGTGACAGAAAATGGTTTCTTAAAATGTTCGAGAAACAAAAAATTGAAAGAAGCTGTGGTTTTGTTTGTTTCAGAATTTTGGGCTAATTACTCGGTAGCTGGGAGTTTGGGGAACAAAAGAGTTTTTTTGGTACTTGAAGGAAAGTGCTTTTCATAGCATGTTCAGGGCGGTTGAGTCATTACAACCGAACACACAGAATTGCTATATTTTTATGAGGAACCCGACACTAGAATGATATTTCATATCCAAATTGAAACCAACCAAACCACATTGAAAATTTTACTTTTGAGTCACTCGCTAAATTGCCCAGTTCGAGTGAGAAAGGCAACGGAAAGCTCATCAGAAAAATGATACGATTTGATTCAAGCACGATACCGCCATGCTTCAAATCTTTGATGCGGAATATATTTAGACTTGTAAGGTGTTACCTTACTCCACAAAAATACACAGATGAAGAATTAACAATTAATGATTAACTAATCCAGTTTGAAATAATAAACTTAAATTATTTCGGCAGTTTATCGATAAATTACATAAGTAGCTGCCTTCAAAGAAACCGAAACTTGCAAAAATTGTTTAATAACATTTTTTGTAGTTGTAATTACATCGAATAATAATGCAAGTTAATAAATGATTCGTTTCCTGTCAAAATTTTCAGTCTATTCGAGTACAGGGTGTCCAGTTTTCGTATGTTTTACGGGTTATCTGCGTTATTAGTAAAGATAGAAGGTTGCGGGTTTCGCGCACTGTATTCCTTTTTTGAGAAACAAACGATGCCATCAACAGAACTCTCATAGCCCCCTTAGTTTTTTAGATAGGGGTGATTTTCAAGATTTTGCGTTTTAAGACATCCCCCGTATCTCGGTTACGCTGTAACTTATCAAAAAGGTAAAAAATGGACTTATTAGTTTTTTTCACGTAGAATCCAGTGGTTTAGTCAGATTTTTTTCTATGTTTAATTGTTTTGGAGAAAAAGAGCAAACTTGCATTTTTTTAAATGTGACACCCTATATATTTTTAGCTACTATGATTCAGATTATCACAAGACATTTTTCAACAAATTTAAATTTTTTTTTAGTAGGCCATGACGGGTATTTAGGAAAACAAAAGATGACAGGCTTGTTATCTGAAAAAATCTTACCTCTTGGCATGATTAATACAGTACAGAAATATTAATTAAACATAAAATAAACTCTGCAAAAATACTTTGACCTTTACTTTTACTAAAATCTTTCTTTTTTAGGAAAATATTAAAATGTTGCTTTACTTTTGACGCATTACAATACTGTATTTGAAAGTTTACGTCAATATCAGTTCATTTGTTTTGATTGTTGGAAAAGCTGTTGTCGCCGATAACAGAAGCCTACTTTGATATTACTACGATGTATTTAAATACGATATCATGCATTTAATATTATAAAATCGAGATTTCTTTCATTTTTCGAAAGTGTTGCTCTATTTTTGTCCGATAGGGTATATGCACTTTGCGTAATATATTCCGCCCTTTAGTAATAAATGTCATTTATTTTTTTAATCGAAAACCGTTCGTCGCGCGAAAAAAGTTTAAAAACAATTTACCAAATTTACTGTCAGAATAGGTTATCCATTTTCTGTTCTTTATTTCTATTCAGTTTCGATAAATAGCAGTTTTTTCTTAATTATGGCTGCGAATACAAAATTCGAGAATTATGAAAACTACGATATGTTCGTTAGTGTAACGAAAATTCGGATGAAGCAATAGAAGTTTATTTTAACAGGTATGGGCATCTTTTTATATTTTTCATCATATTTTAAAATTTATAGAAACGTAATATTCGCAGATTCCCAGAAAGAAGACAGCCGGATAAAAGAATATTTTAAAAAATAAAATCAAACTTAATTGAAGTCGGTTCATTTTCCAAACCCCGACCAAGTATTTACAATAAGAAAAACCAGGACATTGATGAAGTAAACGTTCTGGCTTCAATGGAAACAAATCAAAGTAGTTCTTGTAGAACAGTGGAAGGTTCTGTCGGTGTTACAAAATCAAGGGTTCAAACTATTCTAAAAAAACACAAGTTGAAGCCATACAGATTTCATGTCGTACAAAACTTACATCTCGGTGACGCAGAGCGCCGCGTAGAGTTTTGTAATTGGTATTTACAAAATGTAAATAGAGAAAATCATTTTGAAAGAACGATTATATGGTCTGATGAGAGTCATTTTACCAGTGCCGGTATATTTAATCGGCAAAATACTAGGTTTTGGTGCCAGGAAAATCAACATGTTATATTTTCACGGGAATGGCAAGGCAGATTTGGGTTAAGCGTTTCATGCTTCATACTGGGAAGTAAAATTTTATATAATATATTTGAAGGCGGTCTTACTGCAAATAAATATTTAGAAATTTTGGAACACATTGTGCCCGAAATAGTAGAGAATGTGCCCCTAGCTCATCTTAATAGCTTATATTTGCAACAGGACGGAGCTCCCGCTCACAATGCTCAAATTGTAAGAGCATATCTTAACAATAATTTTCCTGGCCGCTGGATTGGAACACATGGACCTGTAAGATGGCCACCCAGGTCATCCGATTTAACAGCTTTGGATTTTTTGCGGCTACCTAAAAAATAAAATTTATATCGTCCAGTACCAAACGATGGCAGATTTAAGAGAAGCCACTGAAAGAGCCTTTAGGGAGTTACAGGCACGGCCTTTTATTATTTTAAATGCACTGAGGCGAATCAGAACAATGTGTGAAACATGTCTTAGGCATAATGGAGAACAGCTTGAGCAATATTTATGAGGCAGTTTCCTAAATCATCAAAAATAATTGTAGCTTTTAATTTTTGAACGTATAACACAACTGAGTTAATTGTTATTTGTATTTATAAAAGTTATTGTTATATGTATATATTTTTAAAATTAGTGTTTCATATTTGTGAGAAGCTTGTGACAATTGTTCAATCTTAAAATTTATACGGTGTGCCGTTTAAACAAATGTAAATTTTGAGCTTCACATTGAAAACAGCTATAAAGTATTATAAATTTTTAAAAAGCTTGTGATAAACTGAATCATAATAGCTAAAAATATACAGGGTGTCCCATTTAAAAAAATGCAAGTTTGTTTTTTTTCTCGAAAACAATTAAACATAGAAAAAATCTGACCAAGCCACTGGATTCTACGTGAAAAAAACCAACAAGTTTATTTTTTACCTTTTTGATAAGTTGCAGCGTAACCGAGATACTGGAGGGTGTCCCAAAATGCAAAATTTTCAAAAAAACCCCGTATCTAAAAAATAAAGGGGGCTATGAAAATTCTGTTTACGGCATCGTTTGTTTCTCAAAAAAGTAACACAGTGCCGCGAAAACCGCAACCTTTTATCTTTACTAATAACGCAGATAACCCGTAAAACATACGAAAACGGGACACCCTGTACATAAGCACGTTAATATGAAAAATTGACCCGAGCACTTGCTGATTTGTCCCACTGTGTTGGCGGTTTCTGGCAATGTGAAGGTCTGTACAGAGGTTTTTTTGGGTACCTACATCTAATCATTACCTACAATTTTTTGATGGCGCATGGGTTAATTCCCTAGTACATAGTTACATTCATTTGGGGTTGCTCACTGATTCCTTAATTTTCCGCTGCCTTTAATTAAAATAATTGTTTACTTAAGCACTTGTGTTTTCATTCCTAAATGCAGGTTATGGTAGCATGTTACAAGGATTAACGACAAAGACACTGGTCGAGACTTAACGTCCTGCTAACTACTTTTTTACATTCTTTCCCTAACTATCACTTGAAAGTCCATCACAAAAACGCCCCGGTATAGTGGAGAGTTTAATTGCGTACGTCAGATAACGCGGAATCGCTATCTGCTTGGCTTGGCTTTACTTAAAAAGAAACCATTAATTGTCCAAAAAGTCCTTAAAATCTTGTAGCGCACGTAACAGTATTGATTCACCGAGCCATCTTCAAAGACTACTCTCTTTTGACCGTGCCGCCTCGTCTCTCTACCGGCGCGCGATATGATCTGACCACATATTTCACCCAATAGAAAGGAAGCCCGCGTCCCAATGTTGACATCCTACACGTCTCGTCGCGAAGCGCGTTTGACTAGCTACGTGACTGAATGCCAATCACTGCGTTAAGTTACAACCAAAAATAGCAGACATTCAAATCGCACGCACATAGCATTTACTAACATATTCTCTTTGACGTGTTGATACACGTTTCCCCAACATTTTTGTTAAGGGTTTTTTGTCCGGGCCGAAAAGGTACGTAACTGCCTTTTTCCTACCCCTTTTCCGCAGCTGTGACGAGGGTTGCGGCACGATGGGACGCAGAACAGTAGGTTTTCCTGGTAGTCTTCATTGAAATGCACAATTTCGTGATTCTCTTATTAATTAGTTATTATTGCTTCCGGCACGATTACCGCCGGCACAGTTACGGTTTGATGGATATATTTTCATGACGAACCGTGTAGAAAGCTTTAGAAGGTATAAAAATGGACCGGGCTCTAACGTATACAAGAGTCGTTCTTCGTTACTCTCACCGAACACTATGTTCCTTAGTACTTTAATCTGGAAACGCTGGAATATTCGAATGTTACTCTTACTGCCACACCCTTACAGCTAATCACAAATAATGCAGAAAATAGAACAATAGTAGAAGACGATCTTTATGAAACAAAAACAAATTCTTAAACCTTATGACCGTCGCATCGCTTACTTAAAGTACCCAACTGATTATTGCAAAGAACACTATCGTGTTTAGTTCATATTTATTACATTGTTGTCATGGAAAAATAAGTACATATATTGCAAACGGCCGATAAGAATTTCCCAGGGGATGTGTTTAAATTTACGTTTATCATTTGGCCGTAAATTTTATACAGGATTTGTTTTTTATTTCGCATCCTTTATAAAACAAGGCTTTATCAACTTTCTCGTATAAAGGTTTGAAGCTTTTATTTTGTTTATTTAGCCACAAGACAAGGGGTTATTTAGTTAAAATTTAGCGTTACCCGGAAAACAAATTAAATATTTAAAATTCAACCCTCTCCCTGTCATTGAAGAGAGGATAAAAAATTTAGTGAAAGGATAATGTAAAACAGGTTCGTGAGTTGGAGGTTAAACCAGTTGTGGTAATTACTAAAACGTAAGTAATTAAAAGAATCACCTACCTAAATTATATGAAAACTGAAATACTTACTTTACTAATCAGTCACAGAACACCGCAACATACTATATTATAATTGACAAATTTAACCAGTGAAATGTTGGTAATATTAATATTAAGAAATTTTAATATTAAAAATAGTCAATAATTACAAACCATTCATTCATTTCAAAATTGGTGGAATTGTAGTTATGGAACAGAAATGATAATATGCAAAATGACTCTGGATACATCCATTAGCTATAATAAATCCCTTTACAGATTTGTAACATTATATAATGCAGTTTTATAGTGCATATACAGGTTGATTCAGGCGAAGATGTCAATTTTTTAGGTACGTCTTCGGGAACCCAAGACAAACATATAAGTTCCTATAAATATGGGTCCTGTTCCCGGCCGTTACCGAAATGCGAGGGTAAACATAAACAATATTCAAATTAAAATTTTTATTAAATTATTTATAACAAGTAGGCTACGTTTTATATTTATTTTATAGTTTTCAAAAATTATGTTCCATTGGCACTGTTGCTTAGCAATAGTAACCCCATTAGGTATTAATAAAAAATAAGATCAATCGTGTTCAGCATTTGTATTTTCTGACAATTTAGTTAGATTCATTTCATTATGCCTGCGACATTCTCTCATCGTGAATATGCTCATATGATATTCGTTTATGACTTCTGTAACGGAAGCTCAAATCTTGCAGTCGCCGAGTACCAGCGTCGATTCCCGAATCGGAGAATACCAGATAAAAGGGCTTTTCAACACATTTTTACTTCTGCTGGAGAATCTGGTATGTTTCCAAGTGCGACAATTGTATCTTAACGGGAATCGGGACTCGATGTTCAACTAAACGCCGTCGAAAATGATTCAAGCTTAAGTACAAGGCGAATTGCCGCCACTTATCAAATTACACAATCACCTGCTTGAAGGGATCTTCACATTAATTTCTTATACCCATATCACACTCACAACGAGTTCAACATTTGCAAGATTTGCATTAAGGATGTAATTCTGCAATTGGATTAATGCAAATCGATGACTGTATAAGTATGCTCTGTTCACTGATAAAGCAGAGTTCACTCGCGATGGTATTAATAATCTTCACCATGAACACCAACGGTCCCATGAAAATCCTCACGCTACTATAGAACATAATTTTCAACATAAATATAGTATTAATGTGTGATGTGGAGATGTGGCATGTTAAATAGTAAATTAATCGGTCCATTCATAATTCACGGTAACCTCACAGGACAAGTATACTTAAATGTTCTACAGAATTACTTGCAAAACCTACTAGAAGATGTTTCACTTATTGTACGAGAGAACATGTATTTACAACATGATGGAGGTCCTGCTCACTACAGTTTACAAATACGAAATTCTTTAAACAATAACTTTCCAAACCGGTGGATTGGTCAATGTGGTCCGCATAATTGGCCAGCTAGATCACCAGACCTTAATCCTCTGGATTATTGTCTTTGGGGTGGATTAATTAATTTCATCCATTTAAGTAAAGCAAACACTAGAGATGCATTACTCGATCGAATAATAAATGCAGCAGCAACTATAAGAAGCATACCCGCATCCATTCATAGAGCGACCCGAGCTATTTATCAAAGAGCTGACTTCTGTTTAGAAGTAAACCGTGGCATTTTTGAAAACTATAAAACCTAGCCCACTTGTAATATATAACTTAATAAAAAATCTAATTTGAATATTGTTAACCCCTGTATTTTGGTAACGATCGCGAATAGGATCCTTGTTTTTAGGAACTTTTATGTTTATTTTGGGTCCGCGAGTACGTACCTAAAATATTGATATTTCCTCCTGAATCAGCCTGTATACAGTAAGAACATCTAACTTGAAATAAATTGTGTATTGCCACTGGTAGATTTTTCCAAAAGTCGCTCGGGCACGTAAACTTTTGCTTTTTATTGCGCATTTTATGAACTGAAATACGTGTAGGTATACAGGGTGAGCTAAGAAATACCTTTTTTTTTAATCGAGACCCCGTATTTTGTTGTCATATTTTTAAAGAACGCCTAAAGTTGAATATTGGTGCCGAGTTTCACTTTTCCATCTCTAGTCGTTATTTATACAGAGCGAGTTAAAAGATATGCTAGAATTCAAAAATAGCATTACACTGAAATATTAATGATGGGCGGATACGGAGATAAATCTAGAACTCAACAGGAAGTGGTTTGATTATTTAGAAAAAAACATATAGATTTGCCCTCTATAAGTCATTAAAAGTATACAAGTTATAAACATATTATTTTCTGATGAAGCTACGTTTACGTGGCCATATTAATCGATAAAATGGCCGTCATTAGGCAGATACAAGTCCCCATTAAATGAGGAATGTACATAACCAGTGGCCTCAAAAAAATTAATTATTGGACTGGAATTATTGGGAATAGAGTAATTGGTCCCATATTTTTTGACAATAACTTAACTGAAGTGCGATATTTATCACTTCCACAGCAAGAAGTTATTCTAAATTAGGCAGTTTTGGATCCACAAGTTACCTAAACCAAGTATCTCCAAATAGATGGATTATTAGGAGGGTCCAATAGAATGGTCACCGAGGTCTTCGGATATTACCCCACTTGATTTTTTCCTGTGGGGCTACTTAAAAAGTATAGTTTTTAAGACAAAACCCGAAAGAACGAATAAGTTATGAGTGTGGACTTACTATACCAGATGTTATTTAGAATGTACCTAAAGGGTGGCGTGCGATTATATCTTAAAAAGAAATGGTGGTTATAATTTTCTGAATTTTTTTCATAGGTAAAGAGAACAGCTGACAATATGTACAATTTCCGCTAGATTGCGTTAACTGTTAAGATAACAAGAAAAATTCAAATTATTTAAAAAAATGTCCTATTAAGGTACATCTTAGAATCTAGGGCACCGTTCTGGTAACGGAAATGGAACGCTTATCCTTCGGGTCATGCGCGCAAATTTCCTAATTGTGAAAAAAAGTACTTTATGCTCTTGTTATATAAAATACTATTTTCTAATTTTGTCTCGAAAAATAGATATTTCGAACGCGCTAGCGAGTTCGAAATATATCCATTTCGAACTCCGAATTTTATTTTTTAAAAGTTGGCATTGGTTATATTTAAATGTTTTATTCTGTTGACGTCTGACGTTTCCTGTTATTGTTATCCATGAGAAAAGAAAGTTTTCGGGATTTCTCTGGTAAAAGTTGATTTATCGTTTTATTAGCAATATCCCTTAACTCAGGGGGAGTTAAACTTAGATTATCATGCTCCATATTTTTTTAATTATAATTATGAACAACTCTATGAAATATTAAATCACAAATTTGGTGACAATGACACAAAGAAAATATTATTTATTGTCAAGGCTACTATGATAAAAAGAAATTTAGAGTATTACCAACATAGAATTTAGACACACAAATTTACAAAATTTGAAGGGTTGATTTTCTTTTTAAATATGTATTTTCTTATTGAAAAAAATACAAAATAGAAAAAATAGTATAAAGTACGTGTTTTATAAAGCAGTTAGAGCACTTGTCCCGTTAAAAAACTCGCCGCAAGCGGCTCGTTTTTTAACATGGACGCGTGCTATAAGATGATGCTTTATAAAACATGTACTTTAATATACTATTCTCTACGCTCGTTATAAAAGCTCGACTTTTTTTCACTATTATAAATGCATAAAGCAAAAAATATTTTTTTAACATATTAAAAAAAGTAGATCAGAGAGAAAAAAATTAACCGTTATGGAACTTTTTATCACTTCACCTACTGCGATGTGGGCGCGCAATGACATAAAATCAAGTTACCTATGGAAAATTGAACAAAGTCTGGTTTCTGTGACAAGATTGCGCTCCGGCGTTATTTGTTATAATTTCTTATTCAAATTTCCGTATTCGGAGAACTCGCGCTCTACTAAATTTGATTTAAACCAATTTTAAGGCTTCCTTGCCAAGACTTACGCATAAAAATTTTTTGTTAAATGACAATAATTTTTTTGCTGACAATAAGGATATTTGGAAATATCTTGACAACGACAACAACAACAAAAGCTGAAGCTACTGTACTATATTTAGTTTTTTTAGAACATTGGGAAGAACTGAAACTTTTATAAAGAGTGCCTTCTGAAGAAAGAAATGCGAAGTAGCGATCAACACCAAAATCAGTTTTTAAACACAGCTTAATGAAATCTGACGGAAGGCGTGAAAGATACAGTACTTTTAATGAAAAGGTATTCCACAACCTTATTATCAAAGATACAAAAAAAGTACCTAAGACCAAGCTGCTGCGAAAATTGATAAGCTTTTCATTACCGTTATCAGCAAGTACCTTAATGAGGCAATTTTTTAAATAATTTAAATTATTAATTTTGTCGCAACCGTTATATCTTTGCTATCTCGTATTAATGGGAAAAGTAAATATTAAATTATTTTTAAAAGCTTAGAGATATTATTACTAATTCTGGGTCGGGCAATGTATCACTCATTGTATTTCATGGTAAGGAAACAACTATTAGGCTTTGGAATTTGCGTCACATAGACTTGTCAAAATGGCGCGCTGGTCAGTGGAACATCGTGTCTCTTGTGTTAAAAAGTTTATTTAGTTTAGTTCAGTTGTCGTTCAAAGACGATTTTGCCACAATTTTGACGTTGGCCGATACCCTCAACGTAAAACCATTCTGTCTTGATTCATGATAAATGGAAATAAGTCGGGTCAGTCATGGACAAAAAAATTAAGGGAAGGGCCAAGGTCTGCTTGCAATGAACGTAATCAGGCAAGAGTAAAACAGCTGTTACTGCTAGCTCAACAAGATGGATTGTTCAATATGCTGCATCCCTTAATTTGACAGACAGGAGCATGAGAAAAATGTTAAAAGAACTAAAGCTCTACCCATATAAAATTGCCATAGTGTTCAGGAATTAAGTCAACAAGATAAGATTAATAGGCTTCATTTTTATCGCAATTGCATGACCTTACGGGAAAATCATTAATGTAAAGCAAATACCTTTTCATGAGCAACGAAGCACATTTTTATCTGAACGGTGATGCAAAGAGGCGAAATTGCCATTATTGGACTGAAAATATCCCTCGACCGTGCGACATTTACATAGTCTAAAGTTAACCTGGTCTGGTGTGCCATTTCCTCGTCCAAGATTGTCGGACTTTTTTGAAGAAAGCGGTGCCACTGCAACCGTTACTGCTTCGCACTATGCAGAAATGCTTCAAACGTTCTTCTTATCATCGATCCAAAACGAGCTGAGAGCATGTTAGTTTCAGCAAGATGGCGCAACAAGTCATATACCACCAGAACTAATATGACTATTTTAAGGGAGGCTTTTCAGAACAGATCAATTACATGAAATAGCAATAATTCTCCTTGGCCTGCAAGGTCTCCGGACCTTTCACTCTCGGATTTTTTCTTTGGGGTTTATGAAAAAGTAAAGTTTATATTAATAAATCAAGAAGTCTTCAAAAACTAAAAGCCTACATACTAATGCTATTCCAAGGCAAACCCTTCGAGCAATAATGCATAGATGTATCAATAATTAAGAAGAATGCATTGCTTAGGAAGTTTAAAAAAATGTATTGATATTATCACGTATAAACGGGGGTTGCTTCCGCTTAGCTCCTTGGCGTGTTCTTATGGCCTAACTGGGAACTTCTTTTAACGGAGAATAATCAAACAACAGTCTACAAAACAGTACCATATATTCCATAAACGTTACATCATCGAATAAGGTAGTCCAGCATGTCTCGAAGGCAGCGGAGAGGGTCGTGCGGAAACGGTATCGAGTTAGTACGTAGGGTGTGATCCAGCTTATGCAGCTGTAGGTGTCGTATCCGGCATTTGCTGCGGTTTTTATACCCAAAAAGTGCTGATGTTTATTTGTATTAACTTAACATTGACTAACCCAATGATTTAGTATCTCGATACACAATGGTTTAGGTTTGTAAACGTGTGGACAACGACGTTTAGTTGACAATATTTCATTTTGTTCGAGTTCCATTAAACGAGTGTCTCTGACGAGGATCAGGACGCTGCTGATGGGTACCACAGTCTTTTCTTCGAGGTCTGGCTAGGCTTTCCTGCAGTCTTGTCTAAGAGCCGAGCATATTATATACACAAGATGTAATAAGGGATTTGTTGGGGAAAGGTTCAGTTATCTAGTTGTTTAATTTAAAATACTTAGACAAGTATCAAGTCAAAGTAGAGAAAGCACGGCAACGCCGCAGTTTACAATCTTTTAATGTATTTACGGTGCATCGAGGCGAAAAATCCGCATGGAAACAAGAAAAGAGAGTTGGGTTTTATTAACAATTTCTTAGAATACGCCGTCTTCAACGTCAGACTAAATTCCCAGAAAGCAAGCATCTAGCGTCGCTGACGGCAGATCAAGCCTACGTGACTGAGCGCAGGATTTCAAACGGCATGACATGATGATACTGTGTGTATGAGACGGACGGAGGATATATCGCAAGTAAGACTTGACGTGTTTAGTTTTTCGGGCGGACGAAGAGAGATCTGTACCAGCCTTCGTGAGAAGGTTTTGGTTTTTTGATGGCACTCAAGCCAAGTAATTAAGTCTGTCAGTTTGCGGTGTTATCCTGAAGATATATTAATGTAGATAATATATCTAAACTTAAGTAGAGTTCCGCATCACGCCTTGCAGAAAGCACACGGGCTTCTCGCGGCATTTTGAGCGGTTTCACTTGATTTTATGGTATTTAAGCCATGAAATAGGTTGGAGAATTCGCGGTTTTTGTATCCCGAAGGTGTACCTAATGTGATTATTACACCCCAACTCAAGTTCTATTTATCTGTTGTAAAAAGCAGTCTCAAGTTCGCAGATACGATAAATTCTTGAAGGTTTCAGAATACAGTGGTGTATTCCGATATTATTGTTTGTTTAGTGATGTAATGTTTGTGATGTAAAAATGTATAGCTGTTTAATGCAGTAAGTAGTTACCATACTAAGTTGTAAAAGTAAAAAGCATTTGCTGTTACGCAGAACGGATGTGAAGATGAGTAAATGAAATACCAGAAGGTAATAGATAAATTTTGTGTGAGAAAGAAGCCTTTTATTTCAACAGACATATTTTGAACCACGCAACCTATGAAAAATACAGTAAACAATTTATGTTTGGTGCAATCATATAACGGCAGCGTCAACAGGATTCTTTAACCTAACTCACCGGAACTAGCCTAACGACAGGTTTTAGCTAAGTAACTAATCCGTTTAAGTGTTGTGTAACCAATTAAAAAATTTTACCCATCAAAATTAAAGTTTTCTATTAAGAACATTTACCCACAAACAACACGTACAATGTAGGTATAGTCTATTGTTATTTAAGGTCAACCAACTATTGTTTTTAACAATACACAATATGCAAAATATAATAGCGGCTGCTTACGTGGTGGATATTATAGCCGCAAAACTCCAATAAAATACATTCATGCATACACCTCCTCTAAAACCGCACTTTCATTAAGCGCATTTCTTGCTTGCGTGCAATATATTTGTGGTTTGGTCGGACGCAGAACAATTAAAGTTCGCCTTTGGACAGGAGTTTCGCCAGGCGACCACCGGACAAAAACGCCACCGGACGTTGGAGCGGCAAAGAGAAATAATAAACGGGAGTGAACTAAAACCAGCTGCATGATTTAGTGGGCTAATAAAAAACGTTGCGAGGTGCTTTTCGTTTCTAAGTAGTATGATTAAAACGAACCTGAACTTTGCTAATACGATAATTTAATTCAAGTTGGTTTATACCTCGGGCTCAAATTTGAAGTCAGTGACTCATCACCAGAATATAGAGAGCTCCGGGTTGTGCGACGTCAGGGGATTGAATTCCAGTGGCGTGGGCATATCAAAAAATAATAAATGATAATATTTCCATAAATTCTTTATAAATTAACTTTAATTCATTAACCGTTCAAAAACCTGATTCTACAGGGTTATTTTTTTAAAACTTCACATAGGCTTACTTTTTTATTTGAAGACATATCCCTATAAATAGTTTCTAAAGCAATGTTTAAGGAATTAGTCAAACTTAGAAAAATATGTGGAAAAAATAAACGAGTTGTTGCCAGATTGGACGCTATTACAGCAGTGGGTAGATTGAGCCCAATTATTGGCACAATGCAAGCTTGATTCTTTTAATTGAATTCAATCTCCAGTTCAGTCTCTGGTCAAAGATAAGTCCCAAGGCACCAGTTCATTTAGACTTCATTGACTCTGAGCCTTGTTTCAGGTCTATGTACGCGTTGGAAAAAAAGATGAGCTTCGTCTTGGCGGGATTCAGGCTAATCCTTCAAGCCGAAAGCCACGTTTTAAGCTGAGTTACATGGCCTTGGAACCGGGTGACGACAAGCCACGGCTGTTAAAAATTAGTCGTACTTGCAGTGTAGTCAGCGAACAGATAAGGTTGCTTCTGTCTGTCACGCGGAATATCATGTGTATAAATATTATACAGCGTCGGGAGAGAGATGAGCATTGCGGCACTCCCGCCCTGATGCTTTTTGTCATAGAAAGCGCAGTCTGTGACGAGACTGCAAAACTTATATATAAGAAGCTCCTACCTTGATGAGGTGGTTCAAAGCTCCGAGTTTAATCATTTTCAGTATCAGACCGTTACGCTACCGGTTTTAATGTCAAAGAAAATCGCTTCCGTATCCTAGGTTGAATCCTTTTAATATGTTTGACGCTAAACGTGTTGTCTGCTTGACTGTGCCCTTAAGTCAAACTGTTCGTCAGGCAGCACCTTGAGATCAAAAACAAACTCATTTAGGCGACTTAAAATAAGCCTTTCAGTGATTTTTCCCAGGCTAGATTGTAGGCTGATAGGCCCATTAAACAAAAAATTTATATCATTACAAACATGCTAATTATTTTCTGAAAATCCTTTCTTATTGGCCTTAAAGACTGCATTTTTATTACAGAACTTTATCACTTCCTCGGAGAAATATATTTTAACTATTGAACTATTGGCCCATGTTGTATGACCGCAACAATGTGGTTTCTTTGCCAAGATATTGTTCGATTTTCTGATTTATTTTGATAAGCGGACAAAGTTTCAAGGCAACGACTTTTGTAAACTGGCTGCACCAGTAAAACAATTGCATCGGTTGCAGTTTGCAGTAGGAATTGCGTTTGGTCAAACAATAAATAGCATTTAATCCATATAAGCCATTTGACGGGTTTAAATAAAAATGTTCACACGTTATTCCGGTAATTGAAACTACGGCATTTTCGGGACTACATAGACGTACTGAAGGTGTCACCTTAAGGCTCCATCCATATACACTAATGGCATTTATTATGCCCGGGTGGCCAAATAGGAATCCAGTCATCGGCCGTTGCTCAGATACCGTTACTGGTACCGCTTTGCGAAAGAAAATACTGACCACGAGAAATTACTGGAAAATATTCTCGAGCCCGCTAGTGGCGGTAAAAGAGAATAAGGTCTTTCTCGTTTATGTTTTTTAATTAAGAGGTATGGAAATAAAATGAATTTTGATCCTAAGGCTATGACGAATATTTTTTGTTTGGCACCTTTTACCCTATCTTGGAGAATAAAGTGGTGGGCCCACCACAAAAGGCGCTAGAAAGAAAAATGCACGGTTAACATAAAGAGTTTTCAACCGGACAAAATTACCCCAAACCTCTCTCTCTTAATTAGTAATTAATAATGAAATTATAAATTTGTGTTCCCTATTATAAGAAACGTGATTATTTCACAAATATTTTAGGTTGCATTTTTAAAAGATGTAACTAAGTATAGTTGATGCAAAACAAAAACCGATGCACGTCATACCCTTCGAATGACGTCATTTATTGATAGTATTGCCAGCTTGTAACCAAAATACCCGAGTGAGGGAATTACACAGCTTTTTCCATAAAAACAAGATAAATATACAAAAATTTCTCATAGTTTATATATTTGTTTACTGCATAATACCTTTTACCATCAACTTTAGTAGATCTAACACTTTTTTATTTTCATCTTGCCAAGATCGACCAATGGTACCATCCTGAAAAAAATCCATGTTTCATCCAAGAAAACGAATTTGTACAAGAATGCTTCTTTTTCTTTAATACATTCTTTTAAAAATACCAGTCGTTTCAATGCTACATGGGAAAGTTCCATAAGCCCTCGCCTCAGTTCATCTTTTTACCATCCGAAGCCTATTTTCTTGAAGAGGCTTTTTAACGAGTTAAGACAACCATCAAACAGTTCTCTGTCTTTTAATTTCTAACTTAAAGTTGTCAAAGTTACATGATGTATGTAAAAAAGTTACAGCTTATAAATAACCGATGTAAAATATTATAATTTTTAAATAATACTTGTTTTATACATTCCATAAAAAATAGTGTCACGAATAGAACTTATATCCAATCTTCACACATTTACAACTCTCTTTGAATTAGAACGTTTGTTTTAAGGTGATTGCAATAATTTATTTTCCTTAACTGTTGTTGAAATTGCGCTTACAGTGGAGATATTCAAATTTAAGGCAGCTTTTACACGCTAAAAATTGGTAAAGTAGAAATAAAATATATAGACCTTAACATACTCTTTAAATTTACTTCTCTGTACTGCCGTCAAGGGTAACAATAGGTCATTGTTGCCAAGTTCATCCTGAAAATAGCTTCTTAGGGAAGCTATTAGCTCTTTGCACCGACTATTTAAAGGCTTCGGCATTTTTCACAAATAGTAAACAACGTAATCGCCAGAGATATGTATGTGCACTTTTGTTTCTCTTAATAGAACAGTTTATTAATGCTATTTATGAAAATATCTGGAGTTTTTGTTAAAAAATAGATGCACAGCAATACGGAACCACGAACAAGTAAGGTTAGTTTTGCATGAAACGTCAAGCCAAACCAACGAACGAGCTTTACAGTTGTGTTGCCAACTATCGGTCAATGCAATTCAAATTATATTAATTTTTGCAAGCTTAAATGAACAAATTATTTACTATAAGTGGGTTTGTATCAAATAAGAATACTTTAAGTTTGTACTAAATTCAATATCGCGTAAAGTTTTAATACTTTTTGCCCAAATTTAATTTCCTCGTGTTTTCTTACGGATTTACAACTATTATCAGCTGATTGATGACGTGCATCGGTTTTTGTATTGCATCAACTGTATGCATATTTATCTTGTCTTATCATAACTATTGGGTAAAATGTTTCCTGGCAACATTTGAAAAAGATAAAAGCATTCCTAGTGTGTACAGTAACAGATTCAATTTTATCTTTTTTCGTTCGATTGCTCAATTCACAAGACGACACAACAAAACTGATTTTGTATTGCAAGCAGGTATTTCATTGTAGCAAATCAGTCCATTTTCGTAATAACCTGTGAAAGAAACGTGGGTTGTCGGATTATAACGGGACAATTCCCTGGACAAAAACTATTTTTGCAGAACGTGTGTTAGGAAATATTATATGATTTATTAAATAGCGTAATACTTAAAATAGCGAAATTAATTTGATATTTTTTTATTTTTACTAAACTTTATTTGGTATAATTCTAGAAAACACTTATATTAACATTTTGTTCTAGTCTTAGGAAGGATAAGGATACACATTATACAGGGGGTCCGGTAAGTATAGGGCAATATTTCGCCAGGGGAGGTCAAAATAATACTAGTAGTTCAACTATATGAGAAAGTAAACAACTTATTACTTTAATTCCACTATATTTGAAACTTAAGAACTATTTATAAAATTCAACTAGTTCCACTATCACTGTAGCTTTTTAAAAGAATAAAGGAACATTTTTCAAGTTATATTAAGGAAAAAAAGCAACTCTAATTATTCCAATCATTTATTAGAATGCAATCATAAATTTAACTATAATTACCAAATTCTCCACACTGAAAATAAAGGTCATAAATTAGATTTATTGAAATCCCTGGAAATAACCAACTTAAGAATAGTGACCGTTTATTGAATTGTCAAACAGATTTAAATAAATCTCCTTTGTTAAATCTATTTTAGTACCTACCCTAATTATATAGATTAAGGCTGGCCAATAGATTTTCCGGGTGGGCAAAATTTCATAGACTGCGGCGGCGCCGGGCCAAATACCATATTTATACAAAGGTTTTATATAGGTACACATAAAGTTCATTTTACAAATACCACATTATACACGAAAAGATAAAATATGCTTTAATTTACTTTAATGGTAAATGAAATTAAGTAACATAATAATGAAAACATTATTTCTATTTTTTAATGTGAGCTGTGAAGAGGTTTTCCTGATATTAATTTGTCGATATTTGGTTTTAAGTCAGATGTTGATAGGACAATTAAATCAGAAATGTGTTTTGCAGTGAGAGATGTGCGATATTTATTTTTGATGTATGATAAAGTTGAAAATGTTTTTTCATACACATAGGTGGAACCAAACCTGCTTAAAATTTGCATAGCAAGGTCGCGCAATGTTGGAAAATCTTCACTGGAAACGTTTTTCCAAAAACTTACGAAATTTTCTGTTAGTTGCTCTGAAGTTACATTTTCGTAGAAAATTTGTTTCAGGGCAGTGTGGTTTTGAATATCTGTCACTTCAAGCTGAATGTTTGCTGGATATTCAAGCAGGTCAGTAGAACTGATGGCAAATGGGTTTATAAACAGCCGAATATTTCTCTTGTCTAATTCAAAATCCTGGAATCTGTTTTCAAAAGACTCTCTTAAACACTTTCTTTTTGATAGGTACTTTGGGATATGGGCAGTGATCTTTAATCCTTCTTTTACACTAGCAAATGTGGGAAAATGGTCGATTTTATTTCTCTCTAAGTTTGCTGCAACCAAGTCCAACTTCCCTTTGAAACCATTGATTAAGTTGAACATTGTTGGACGAGAACAATCTTTTCCTTGCAATTAAAGGTTAAAGACATTAAGGTACTGTAATGTATCAATTAAAAATGCAAGATCACACAGTCATAATGAATTTTCAAGTAGAGCTCTCTCTGCCGGCAATGCTTGTTTTTCGACCAAAAATTCTTGAACGTTTCAACCAACCAATCAAGTGGAAGCAGTGCCATCGCGCGCCGGCTAGCTGGCCGACCGAAGTTTGGGCGGGCAAATTCAAATGTCTTGGCGGGCCACTTGGTGGCCCGCGTGCTTGGGTTTGGCCAGCCTTATTAAATTATAGATAATTGCTAGGAAAACCAGAATTTATACATTTTATACACCTTCACTTTTTTGTCATTCATTCTTGAAAAAGCTACAGTGATAGCGAAACTAGTTGAATTTAATAAATAATTCTTAAGTTTCAAATACAGGGTGTCCAAGATAAGAATGGTATAACATTGGAATCTTGGAAACGGTAGGAATTAGAATGTTGGTTAAATTAGGAAAAAGTTGCACAACTTAAATACCTTTTACATGGTGTTTGCAAAATTAAACTATCTTTAACCAATTTCGATATTTAAAAAAAAATTATTTTTTGCTGTAGTATTTTTTATTTATTTGTAGCATTATTTTAACAGATATAAAAAAATAAAAAATACTTTTTCATTGCCACTTTTTAAGCTGAACAAGATAGCGTTTACAGATTTTCAGTACAACGTTTCGTTTTCGAAAAAACATCCTCAAATTCCTTTTTTTAAATACGGTTCTTTGTTTTTTTTTTTAAACGAAGGCTATTTTGAACTCCAATATAACTGATCTATCACTTGAACAAATTTTCAGCTTCTTCTCTATCATAGATTTTTATTATGTAACGAATAAAATCCTCATATCATAAGGCCGTACAATAAACATAGTGGGCTTTGAAACAAACGTTCGTCTTTCTTGACAACTTACTTCTGTCATAAATGCAAAATTTAATTAGGTACGAGGTCTTTCACTTCGTTCAAAAATGGTTGTACATTTCTCTTTTGAGGAAAAGTTTGATATGTTAGAGTGTTACATTTTATGCCATAGAAATACTCGAGAAGCTGAGCAAATGTATTTAAATAATTACCCAGAGAAATTACAACCAAATAAAAAGATGTTTGGAAGAATTTTTGCCAATTTATTGCAGTATGGGTCATTTAATAAAGCAGTTGTTACTAGAAACAAACCATGTAATGAGGAAATTCAAAATAATGTGGCATTAGCTGTAACGGAAGACCCTACAACATCAGTTAGAAACATTGAGAAAGTAAGTGGAATATCACCCGTACAAATTTCGAATCTGCCAAGGACTAAAACCGGGAGACGACATAAGGGGAAGGGTATTTTGCGAATGGTACACTAAGCAATGTCAAAACGACAAAAATTTCGTCAATAAAATTTTATTTTCTGATGAAAGTATGATAACCAACAACGGAATCTGTAACAGAAGAAATGCGCATTATTGGTCCACAGAAAATCCACGGTTCTACAAAATGGCTAGACACCAACATCGTTCTGGTTTCAACATGTGGGTAGGAATTTTGGGAACAAAGATAATTGGGCCAATTTTTTACCACGGAACACTTAATTCGGAGCGGTATCAAAATTTACTGCAGCATAATTTGGAAGAATGGTTAGATAACAAGTTACCACTAGCAGAAATCAATAACTTTTGGTTTCAACAAGATGGGGCCCCCGCTCGTAATTCGGGAATTGTCCAAGAATATTTAACAATAGATTTCCTGACAGATGGATAGGTACGCGTTCAGCTGTTTCTTGGCCTGCGCGATCGCCTGATCTAACTCCTTTGGACTTTTATCTCTGGGGGTACATCAAAAACTATGTGCACCAACGTAATTTTCAAACGGAAGAAGAATTGCGTCAACTGGTTTTAGAAGCATTTCAAACGATAACCCCAGATGTACTTAACAATGTTTTGAATTCCACAATTAGACAATGTTACCTATGCTTAGAAAATAATGGCCATTTGTTTAAACACTGTTTGTAATTAAGTTCTAATTTGGTATTATGTTAATAAATGTTTTTAGAGCATTCAGTGCCGAACTATGGAGATTTTTCTTGAATATTTTTAAACGATAGCTAAAAAGCTGAAAATATGTTTAAACCAATGCAAGTAGTACATCAGTTATTTTAGAGTTCAAAATAGCCTTCGATTAAAAAAAAAAAACACAGGACCGTATTTAAAAAAAGGAAGTTGAGGATGTTTTTTCGAAAACGAAACGTCGTACTGAAAATCTGTAAAAGCTATCTTGTTCAGCTTAAAAAGTGACAATAAAAAAGTATTTTTAATTTTTTTATATTTGTTAAAATAATGGAACAAATAAATAAAAAATATTACAGCAAAAAACAATTTTTTTTTAAAAATATCGAAATCGGTTAAAGATAGTTTAATTTTGCAAACACCATGTAAAAGGTATTTAAATTGTGCAACTTTTTCCTAATTTAACCAGCATTGTAATTCCTACCGTTTCCAAGATTCCAATGCTATCCCATTCTTATCTTGGACAAACTGCAGGGCCGTAGATAAGGGGGGGGGGGTTAGGGGGTTCAAACCCCCCCCCCCCCCCCTATAACAACGAATGTTCAGTTTTACCTTGTTAACCACCGTAAATTTTAATAATAATTCTAATAAATTGCCAGAGTTTTCTTACCTAACCCCCCCCCCCCCCATGGGTAACGCCTAGCTACGGCCCTGACACACTGTATAGTGAAATTAAAGTAAAAAGTTGTTTACTTTCTCATATAGTTTAGTTGTGAAGTTCTATTAGGTAACGGCAGAGTCAGTTAACTAGTAGTTCATATACCATCTTCCCCAATGTCCCTCCTAACAAAGATATCGGGCTCCAAAGACGCACCTGAAGATTTACATTTAATAGAATTTTTTAACTTTGTACAGCCCATATGAAATTTTACTAGAATCATTCTGCATCAATTAGCTAGGAACGGTCTCGAAGGGTCAACATTTTGAAAACCACAAAATACTTTGGCAAGATACTATTAATTTCTTTCAGAAATGTTAACCATTTGCGAGATAATCAAATTTGTATACATTCTAGTATCAGCAGTAATTTATTACAACATTTTCAAAATCAATTTATAATAACACAATAACAACTTTTAGCAACGTATTGCGTCGTTATTTGTTTGGCGGCGGACCTATTCTATGGACATCTAGGTCTCCAGACCTAAATCCTTCGAATTTATTTTTTGGGGACACCTAAAACAACTTGTTTACTAAATTCTAGCAAATGCTAACATATCGTGACATATCGATTTTGTCACTATAACATCATAAAATTTGGCTATTTATATTAATTTATATCGCACATTTCATTTCAATTTTAGCTTTAAAACTGGGGAAAAGTACTATGTTTTTTTTCATGAGTTTGACCATTTTACCTTTTTACATACACACATACGTTTTGCTCCTAGCGTAATCTTTCATATTGATTTTCCTTGTATCAACTACCATATTATTTGATCCCCATATCAGTGTTTTTCATGGAAATTCCCGATTATATTACTCTTTGCTTTACTTTTGAATTTTAATTGTCAGTTTAAGTTCAAAACTTTAGAGATTAGCTTTCTTCTTATTTTACAAGAATATTAATGGCCACTATATCAAGTACTGTATTTTAGTGGATTCCGCTAACCTCGGTCGTAAATTCCAACGGGTCGTTTATCGAATGTCGAGAATATTGAGAATATTGTTTGTTCGGGAAAAAATATACGAGGTTTTTGCAGAGGGGCGCAGAATCACCTTAGCAACCGAAAAAATATTTATTTATTAGACTATTTTTTTAATATTACTGCCTTTCTGCATAGTTGACGAAAATATACTAGTCATCATTAAAGAAATATTTGCCAGGAAAAATCCTGTATGGCGCTCTGCAAGCGGTGCTTATGCGTACAAAACCATAGACTATATTTTATGACTTGCCCTCCAGAGTAAATTGTTTTAAAGGAAGGCAAGAAACTATTCCTTTGAAATTTTCTAGTCAAAGCGATAATGTAACGCTAAATAAAATTGTATGCATGCTTTTAGAACATTAAAAAGCGCATTATATCATTTTTCCACTTTACGTCTAAAAGCAAAATGTGCAACGCATTTTGCTTTAAGACAAACCACACTTTATAGGACATAATCTAGTTTACTTTTATGGTTAGCACTGATGTTGTAGTAATTTTTCATTAAAAAGGTAAAGAATTTAAAGTGGCTGTAAATTGCAAAATGGATGTAGATAATATAATATGTTGCAGTTTTCAAATGATTCATAAATAATTTAAAAAATATGTGGATAAATTCAATTTATTAATAACACTGGCCGGCACGATTTTTGTAACACACTTTAGCTCATTTCATAACGCTAGTACCTTTCAAATAATAGAAAAAATATCCATAAAGCCCTAATACGCTTTTCAATGGGCTCATAAGACTCATTAGATTTCGCGATGGCGGAATTTAGGGGTATTGCACCTCTTAATATGTCAGGTGATGTACCAAAAAAATTGGAAATTTTGGATACAAAAACTCTTTGGTATGTAGTGTGTTAATAATCGGCTTAATGAACGATTCTCTGCGTGAGCGACTACTAGAAGAGCATGAGATTATTTTGAAAAAAGCTGAGCGTATTTGTTTAGCAGTAGAAGAATCCAGAAAGCGGGGTCAAGAAATTACTGAAGTAAAGAGGTGAACATAGTGAGACAAAAAAATATCTCCAGTAAACCTAGTTTGGCGAGGCGAGATTTTAATAATTCGAGAAGCTTTGGAGTTCCTTACAGCAATAATATTACTGGTGCAAATTCTGTGGGTTGGAGCTCTCGTTTCAACTGGTTCACATGTGGGACAAGTCATCAACTAAGGAGATATCCGACATTTGATAAGCAATGTGGTTTGTGTGGTGGCATGAATCATTTTCAAAAGGTATGTTTCAAAAATAATTTAATTCATTCGGTTTAAGGTTCTATTGAAAAGTAATCCAGAAAAATATTAAACGAATAATGATTTAAATCTTTTTATTGGCATGATCACAGATACTGATGGACCAAATAAAGTAAGAGAGTGGAACATTACACTTTTGATAAACAATAAAAAATATGTTATATAAGACAAAACATGTCAGCAAAGATTTGTATCTTACACTATTATCTTATAGAAATATCCCTATTGAACGTAATCTAGAACCACCAGCTCAAATTTTATTGAATAGGAGATTAAAAGGTACTTTGCCTATAATATAAAAGCTCTGTTTGAACCGATAAAGTTCGCGGATAAAAGAGTCAGTTGTTAAAACAAAGACAAGTGACACAAAAACAAAACTATGATAGAAAGTGTAGTGTGCAAAATAATAGGTTTAGCAAGAACCAACGGATTCTATACAAAGCAAGATTAAGTGATAAAAAATGGCAAAAGGGTTACATAAAAAATAAAAATGAGTTTAAACCAAGGTCGTTTGATATAAAAACGGATAATGATAGAGTATTGTGTAGAAATACAAAATTTATTAAAAGGTATCCTGTAAATTATGGTTCTTCTTATGTTGATTCAGAAAACGAAAGTACATTAGGATTAGATGATGAAAGCGGAAATGATCCAGGCTCAAGTTTAAATGACGACATTATTTTTGTACCTACAACCACCAGATCGGGAAGAGTCGTTAATCCTCCTCCAAGATTACGTTATAATTCTTAATGTCTGTGGTCCAGAGTGCTTGCCATTGGCGTTTAATTGACTCTTTGAACGTTTCGTAAATTGTGATTGTACTCCACGGAGCAAAATAAACTCATATCACCCGTAAAGGCTAAACCGGAACGCGCGTCGTCAATGTGTATGTTTAAAAATTTAAGTTTAACCACAGGCCAAGATACCGGCCACCAGGCTCGCCTGATTCTTTGGGCGTATTTAGGGCCGTATGCTTACGGTCCATATGCGCCCAAAACCTGTATTAATTTAGTTTAAGATTAGTTAAGCTTGGATTTATAAACAGGAACAGGAGAATAAAGAGATTTTAAAATAAAAAATTTGGTGGTCCAGAGTTTAGTTTTAAATAATTTGGTGTTAAGCGTTAATTTAGAGTAATTATAGGGTTTTCTGTTTCTTTTGTTTTTCAGGGGAATGTCATATATGTGTAGTAGAAACTATAGTTTTGTTAAGGTATGTTAAGGTGAAACAAACTTTAGATAGGTATATTTTTTATTGTATTGTGTTCTTATCAGCGTTGGGTATCTGGGCATGGAATTTCAATAGAATTCAGTTTATTGGAAACGGTCTTTTATTTCACAATCAAGACAAGCAGTAGGCATATGTGCTGTGCCAGATGTAGCATGTCATTGATGGAGTGGATGAAAGAGAAAAAAAAAGTATGCCTTTTGCAGTTCCAATGGTATGGCGTGAACCCATCAATTATTTAGACGATTGCTATTTTTACATGAAAATGACTGAAGGTTATTCCAAAAAAGAAAAGCGAAATATCGAATATTCGAATTTGCCTTCTGCCATAAGAGCTGTTCAATGCAGACTTACCAGTACCGACTGTGCTTTTAGATGGACGAGATATTGTTTTGGGAGATAATAATAACGCAGCATCAGGCAGCTCCTAAGAACAATGTACCGACCCCACTTCTACTACAGGTCCCAGTTCCGGCCAGCCACATTTGATTGTTCAAAGTGAGTTAAATGATTTAGTACGTGATTTGGGGTTGTCGAAGCAGCAGTCAGAACTTCTTGGTTCCCGTCTTAAGGAGTGGAACTTACTAGCCAATGAAATAAAAATTATGACGTTTAGGAAAAGAAATGCTACGTTTTTGCATTTTACAATATGGAAAATTTATTATGTGCGTGTACTGATATCGATGGTTCAATATTCAATATCAAACATTCCCTTTGTATGGTGCTTGTTTATAGACTCATCGAAATATAGTTTAAACGCTGTGTAACTACATAATGGAAATTTAAAATCATCTATACCAGTATATCAGTGACAATGAGAGAAACGTATGAAAACATGCGCATCGTTGTAGATAAACTAAACTACAAGCGGTATAAATGGCAGATATTTATGTGGGGATTTAAAAACTATAGAAAATTTAGTGAGACTTCGGGGAGGATTTCCAAAATATTGCTGTTTTCTTTGTTTGTGGGACAGTCGTGCAGTGAATGAACATAACGTAACGAAAATTTGGCCGGAAAGGAGTGAATTTCAACCGGGATCTTAAAATGTTAAGTATGTACCCCTTATAGACCCAAATGTCCTTTTGTCTCCTCTAGGATTAATGAAAAACTTTGTAGAGGCTAATCAAGAGTAGCGAAGGGATTTTTAGGCAACAATATGGATGCAAACTACGAAGAACTAGTTAATGAAGTTTTAATTCATTAAAATTAAAGAATTGATATTCCCCATTCCTATTTATCATTATTTCCTGGGAATTTGGGCGCTGTCAGCGACGAGCAGGGTAAAAGGCCTGATCAAGATATCAAGACAATGTAAATTCGGTACCAGGAATGATGGGATTCAGCCACCATGGGTGATTTCTGTTGTTTTTTGAATAGAGAAGGTGTGACCCTCCATAAAATAAAAAAATAGAATTAGTGTGGTTGGAATAAATATTTTTGATGTTTGCTTTTTTTTTTAGATGTCAACTTAAGATAAATTATAAATATAGTCGACATACAGTGTTAAATACCTTATAAAATCATTTTTTCAATAAATATCAAATAGTACCGTTCTACATGTGGTTTGTTTAGTGTAACAATAAAATCTTACGTGTTACAACTTTTTTTTGCCCATTTTCGTATTGAGATAGATACTACATTATGCTATTCACCTTTATGTTACAACCAAAAAATTTTTTGTCGCCCAGTGTAATTAGATGAAGCCCGGTCGTGATACAATGGCAGATGATTTAAAGCTTCATAACTAAGTGACCTTAAAATATAGCAAAACTTAAATATTCAATGGATGTAGCCGTTACTTGATGAAGATCCATTATAGAAACTTGATAGGAAAAATACAAAATGTATAAATCTTCACTTATATTATTTATTCCACACTTTAACAATTGTTTCGACACAGTGTCTTCGTCAGATAGTAGAAACTGAATAACAAATTATCCTTTTACAATATAGAGCACACTCCCAAGTTTAGGTACCCTAATTTATGCTTAACAATAGAATTATGTTATTAAGGTATAAAACTTAAATTATGAATACACACCTTTTCCTAATTATTTTTATAAATTATATTATTGAACTATTGTTATGATTACATCTGGAAATACCGGCTGATTATAAATTTAACATTGGGGAACTATTTAAGTCGAGCTGATCGTTTAATAAAATATCTAATTTTTTACATTTGTTTATTTCCATGCTTTCTAAGAAATTTAGTTTTATTGATTTGTTTTCTACGTGCAATATTTCAAGATTATCGTCAAAATTGTGTTGTTCGGTATTAAGATGTAACGCGTAATGGGAGTTGTTATGTTTTTTATTATAGCTTGTTTTGTGTTCTTTAAGTCTTTTTTCAAAATTTCTACCTGTTTGTCCTATGTAAATTTTAGTACAACTGCCACATTTTAGTTTATAAACTCCACATTTATGTTCTTTTTTAGTTTTGCTTTTGTTATTTTTGATTAGTTTTCCTAACTTATTATTAGTTTTATATGCGACTTTAAAATTTCGTTTCGTTAAGTGTTTTTTAGCAAGTAGTGTAAGTTTACCTGTATATGTTAGGGTTTTATAACTTAAGGTATCATTTTGTTTAACTATTGGATAAGCTAAGCTAATTGCTTTATTGTATTGTTTTTTGTTTATTATTCGGTCTATTATATAAGGTTGATAACCATTATTTATTGCTAATTGTTTAATTATATTTAACTCTTGGTTATAACTTTGCTCTGATAACGGAATGCTGATAAGCCTATGCACAAAAGAGTTAAAAGCGGCCATTTTATGAGAATAAGGATGACTAGAATTATTGTGTATCAAAATATCTGTGTGAGAAGGTTTGTGGTATATAGCAAAATTGTGCTTATTATTTTCTTTAGTAATTGTTAGGTCCAAGAAATTGATCGTATTGTTCTGTTCTACTTCAAGAGTAAAAGTTATGTTAGGATGTAAAGTATTGATAGAATTGAAAAAACTTTGAAGTTGGCGTTCCGTCCCGACAAAACAAGCTAGAATGTCATCAACATACCTTTACCAGTATAGAAATTTACCACCACGAATATTTTTAAAGATTCTATTTTCGAGGTTGTCCATAAATATTTCAGCTAACAGCGGACTTAAAGGGTTTCCCATTATTAATCCTTCTGTTGATACATAAGTTTTGTTGTCAAATTCAAAATAATTTTGGTCTAAACATAATGAAAGCGTTTCTAAGATATCTTGAGTTATAATTGGATTTGTTTTATTTTTAATAAGTAAGCCTTCGACTAAGTTAATTACATCGTTGGGTGGTATACTAGGAAAAAGGTTTTGTACATCAAAAGAAATAATTTTGGCGTTGTTGGGGATATCTATGTTCTTGATCTTATTAACCAGTTCATAAGAATTTTTAATACTGAATTTTGACTTAAACTTACAATACTTATTGATGATTTCAATAAGTGTAGTAGATAATTTCACTGAAGGTGCAGTGACGTAAGAAACCACTGGCCTAATGGGCATATTAATTTTATGCAGTTTAATTAAAGAATATAATTTTGGAGTTTGTGGGTTCATTACAGTAAGTTTATATTTTTCAGATTCATTAAATATGCTGGAGTCTCCAGTATATTTAATGAATCTGAAAAATATAAACTTACTGTAATGAACCCACAAACTCCAAAATTATATTCTTTAATTAAACTGCATAAAATTAATATGCCCATTAGGCCAGTGGTTTCTTACGTCACTGCACCTTCAGTGAAATTATCTACTACACTTATTGAAATCATCAATAAGTATTGTAAGTTTGAGTCAAAATTCAGTATTAAAAATTCTTATGAACTGGTTAATAAGATCAAGAACATAGATATCCCCAACAACGCCAAAATTATTTCTTTTGATGTACAAAACCTTTTTCCTAGTATACCACCCAACGATGTAATTAACTTAGTCGAAGGCTTACTTATTAAAAATAAAACAAATCCAATTATAACTCAAGATATCTTAGAAACGCTTTCATTATGTTTAGACCAAAATTATTTTGAATTTGACAACAAAACTTATGTATCAACAGAAGGATTAATAATGGGAAACCCTTTAAGTCCGCTGTTAGCTGAAATATTTATGGACAACCTCGAAAATAGAATCTTTAAAAATATTCGTGGTGGTAAATTTCTATACTGGTATAGGTATGTTGATGACATTCTAGCTTGTTTTGTCGGGACGGAACGCCAACTTCAAAGTTTTTTCAATTCTATCAATACTTTACATCCTAACATAACTTTTACTCTTGAAGTAGAACAGAACAATACGATCAATTTCTTGGACCTAACAATTACTAAAGAAAATAATAAGCACAATTTTGCTATATACCACAAACCTTCTCACACAGATATTTTGATACACAATAATTCTAGTCATCCTTATTCTTATAAAATGGCCGCTTTTAACTCTTTTGTGCATAGGCTTATCAGCATTCCGTTATCAGAGCAAAGTTATAACCAAGAGTTAAATATAATTAAACAATTAGCAATAAATAATGGTTATCAACCTTATATAATAGACCGAATAATAAACAAAAAACAATACAATAAAGCAATTAGCTTAGCTTATCCAATAGTTAAACAAAATGATACCTTAAGTTATAAAACCCTAACATATACAGGTAAACTTACACTACTTGCTAAAAAACACTTAACGAAACGAAATTTTAAAGTCGCATATAAAACTAATAATAAGTTTGGAAAACTAATCAAAAATAACAAAAGCAAAACTAAAAAAGAACATAAATGTGGAGTTTATAAACTAAAATGTGGCAGTTGTACTAAAATTTACATAGGACAAACAGGTAGAAATTTTGAAAAAAGACTTAAAGAACACAAAACAAGCTATAATAAAAAACATAACAACTCCCATTACGCGTTACATCTTAATACCGAACAACACAATTTTGACGATAATCTTGAAATATTGCACGTAGAAAACAAATCAATAAAACTAAATTTCTTAGAAAGCATGGAAATAAACAAATGTAAAAAATTAGATATTTTATTAAACGATCAGCTCGACTTAAATAGTTCCCCACTGTTAAATTTATAATCAGCCGGTATTTCCAGATGTAATCATAACAATAGTTCAATAATATAATTTATAAAAATAATTAGGAAAAGGTGTGTATTCATAATTTAAGTTTTATACCTTAATAACATAATTCTATTGTTAAGCATAAATTAGGGTACCTAAACTTGGGAGTGTACTCTATATTGTAAAAGGATAATTTGTTATTCAGTTTCTACTATCTGACGAAGACACTGTGTGTCGAAACAATTGTTATAGTGTGGAATAAATAATATAAGTGAAGATTTATACATTTTGTATTTTTCCTATCAAAAAAACTTAAATTCTACAACCCCTTGATAACCCTAAAATCATACGAACACATGATATGAGTGTAAGTCAATTCATCATGCAATATGAATTATAATGGGTCAATTGAGATACCTTTGGTTATCTCCCTCGCCTTTCCGCCAAAATACTGTCGTGGACTTTATCAATGTTTTCCAGCGTAACAGCACATTTTGAAGCCCCAGGACCGAGTGGATCTTTGACGCTTGCCCTGTCTCCGTTCATCGAGACTCTCGCGGTTTCGTATTTGGGGACCAGTTACCCATAGGTGCAACCCATTTTTGAATTTCCTAATAATTAAATCACATCACCAATTCCAATTTTATTTATTTTCACTTGATATCTCTGCGTTCAAGCAATTTCCAAATAATGAGCTGGTGTTAGAGAAACTATATAAAGCTTTCATCCATTGGGGGAAGCTTCAAAACTACATAATAGAGATGTCGCCGTCGTGCTTTCTTAGTATGCGAACCATGGTCTTATCAAGGCGCCCTTATGGTCCCTATAGTATCGCTAATTTATCCAATTTCTTGACTAATACACGTAATGGATTTCACAGAACAGCACAAAAAATTCATGGTTGTAGCGTATTTTCGAAACGGGGTTAGAGTAAATGGTACTGCTGGGGATTTTTTTCATTGCCTGAGAAGAAGCGTGGCTCTGTTTGGGGAAACAAGTTCTATACAACATAAAAAAGGAGCTGTAAGAATTTGTTGCAAACGCTCGTGAAATAATACAAAATACGCCAACAAAATGTGTAAGACGCCAGTTTCAAGAAGTGGGAAGATCTTATGGAACATGCAGGAGTATTCTTAAAAAACAGTTAAATTTGTTTCCTTATAAAGTACAAGTAATCGAAGAAATACGAGTTGCAAATTATAAAAGATGCAGGAATTAATGTCAGTGGTTTACCCAAAATGAATTGGAAAGAAATTTGATGATTTATTAGACGTGACATTTTTTTTGATGAAGCCTGATTCCACCTAGTCAACGCTTTCGAAAATATGAAGAGAGGTGTGAATTTATGCTTGGAGCATGACGGTGGCCAATTTCAGCAATTTCTATAAATTATATTTTCCTTCCTCTATACTCTATTTTAACTTTGTCAGCAACAAAAAATACATTTTTTTAAAACCGACCAGAAAATATACACTTTTTGGACAATTTTTCGTCCAGAAAATATCGTTTTGTCGATCAAGACTGGAAAATGGACGTGAGGGACCAGCAATAGTATATTACGTTACAAGACCGGAAAGTACTATTTTACAGGACGAAGCAGGCAATTTCCAGGGCGAGCCGCCAGGCGAGTCCTGGAAGCCTGCGAGTCCTGTAAACGTACTTTCCGGTTGTGTAACGTACAATATTTTTTTTTAAATCGACGCAAGACCAGCATTTTTTTCTTTACACCAACATTTGAAAACGGCAAACGTTTTTCATACTTGTCCCTGGACTTATGCGGCAACAAATCGTGAGTAGCTCTAGCAGCCGCTTCAGTTATTTCAAGAGGAATTTCACCTTCATCCACATTCATTTCCATAATATAATCTAACTTTTAACTTTTAAACACAATTTTTAATAAGCAGTATCAAATTTGACAGTTCGTTGCCATGAAACGCCATGAAAGAAACAATCAAGTCAAAGCCTACTTATTATGGGTTTGGTTCGTTTTCTCAAATATTGATCGGAATGTAAAAAAAGGGCCCGGTAAAGTAAAAAGAGGGACCGGTAAAGTACTTTACCGGTCCCTATTTTATGACTTTCTGGTCTAGACCGATAAAATGACATTTTCCGGTTAAAAAATTGAGTAGAAAGTGGTTGCTTTCCGGTCGATTTAAAAAAAAATATTTTTTCGGTCCCTGTTTTTTCAGTCTTCCAATCGCTCTTTGGTAATACAATCTATATACCTTGATTTCGTTACTATGATAACAACATTTCGATGTATTGTCGAGTGACAGTTCGTTGATTTTTAATTTGTTGTTTATATCAAACTTGTTTCGCGAGGACGCAAATTTAAAAATATGAATTCAGATTTTGAATTATCCGACACGGAAAATGAGATTCCAGAAGAAATTTTGGAAGCAGCAAGGAAAGCGACTTACGATAAATATATTGCCAGTAAAATCAAAAGCTCGTTACGAGAAGTCATATGACGCATTGAAAAATTGGTATCGAGAAAAAAAAGTGAAAAATGTAAATAAAGAAGTCCTTTTGGCATAATTTGCTGAAAAGTCCCAAGAACTCGCTTCTTCAACATTATGAAGCTTATATTCAATGCTAAAATCTACTTTGACCATAAAAGATAATGTGAACATTAATAATTTTTTAAAACTAATAGCGTTCATTAAAAAGAAGTATATTGGTCATAAACCGAAGAAATCTAAAATTCTGTCAAGAGAACAAATTGAAACGTTTCTGAACAATGCTCCCAATAGCGAATATCTTATGCTTAAGGTAAGTTAAAATAAAAAACCAGTAAAAGCTGGTTACAATTTACAATGAATCTTAATTCTGTTTTAGGTGCTTCTAATTATGGGTTCCGCAGGTGCATGTCGCCGCGAGGAACTCGTTAATATGACACTCGATGATATCGAAGATAAGGAAACAATGCTGATAGTTAAAGTTCCCATAACCAAGACAAATACCACTAGGACGTTCATTGCAAATTCCGAAAGAGATTTGCAACTTTATAGGAATTATTTGCAATTGAGACCACCGCATACTAACCATAAACGGCTTTTTATTTATTTTTAAAGCTGGGAAGTGCTCAACCCAAGTAGTAGGATTGCATTTTGTGGGAAAAGCCCTTAGCAAAATCGCTTCTTATCTTAAATTAAAAAATCCAGGCGAATTTACCGGCCACTGCTTTCGACGAAGTTCAGCAACTCTACTAGTAGATGGAGGAGGTAACATTATAAATTTAAAACGACACGGAGGATAGAAATCCTCCACTGTAGCAGAAGGCTACCTAGAAGATTCAATAAAAAACAAAATTGATATAGCAAACCAAATCCATGCGGGATGTTCCAAAGACAATATACAGGAAACTAATTTTGTTACTACCACTACAAAAAATTTAACAATTCCCAGCATAATAGACACATCTTCCCTTCAGATATTTAACGTTCACAATTGTACATTTAAAAAAAATATTCAAAAATAACGTATTTATTCAGTTTATGCAGTTGTATCCAGTATCTTTATTCTTTTATCTTGTTTTGTATTGTTAAACACTTTGTTATATAAAATAAAATAAAATAAAGAATTAAATGTATATCGAAGTGTCGGTCTTAATAAAAATATTGTACGTCACGCAACCGAAAATTAGTGTTTTGCAGGTCTCTCCAAGCTTCCAGCTTGTCTCGACCTGAAAAACACTACTTTCCGGTCTTGTAACGTAAATTGCTATTTTCTAATTAGGTTTCAAAAAAAGGTGTTTCGATATCGTTTTCAGTATCGTAATGAACTTTTTATTAAACAGTTTTCTTTAATTTTCTAAGGTTGGTAGTGATGTTCACAAATGTTTTATTTTGCGGTCGTGTATGTTTGGTTGCATTAGTTCTATGAAATAGAGATGAGTTAAAAAAATATCAAATATTCTTACAAATTTACTTTATTATAATACATAGAACTATAAAATTTACCGCAGTTTTCCTTAACTTTGGGAGAGTTAAACTAAACTCATCTTGCTCCATATTTTAAAATTATGTAGGTATGTTAGAAAAATTAGACAACTTCGTGACAAAATGGCTGACACGGAAATAAAATTAACTGTTGATTTCAAGGCTACTATGATAAATAATTTGATTGTAGTAACAACATAAATTTTGGGCCTAAAAATTTTGAAAATTTGTATGTTTTATTATTTTCTTTTTAAATATGGGTTCTTTATTGAAAAAAATGCCAAAATAGAAAAAATAGTATAAAGAACACGTTTTATAAAGCTAATAGCGCACTTGTCCGTTAAAAAACTCGCCGCAAGCGGCTCGTTTTCTAACATGGACGCGTACGCGTGCGCTAAAATGAGCTTTATAAAACTTGTACTTTAATATACTATTGTATTTGTTTACTTATCTTAATATTCATGAGTTTGGCATATCATCTCATAATATAATTTTGACACAATTTTAACCCAGATTTGGCTAGATCTATCATCCCCTTAATTCTGATCTAAAGCAAGCACGGTATAAGAATAAATAAAACAGTGTTGTTTCAACGATTGGTAAAAATGTTACCTAAACCTAATATAACTAAACAACTAAGTTAGTTTCAGCATTGGCTTCAATTTTAGTAGCCAAAATTTTCAAATGAATATTACAGCAACTAAAATACAAAACTTTCTATGAGCATGTTATGAAGTCTAAGTCATAGAACGGACTTTAAATTTTCTTTGTTCTAGTTCAATTCTAGCTTAATTTAGCTTCAGCATAATTATATGCATATAATTGCCTGCTGTTAAGGACATTAAGGATGGTGAATTTAATTTTTTCCACTTAACATACTTTGCATAACTTGAATGCAATCTTGAAACTGCATCTAAAAGTGGAAATCTGCAACACATTTCGCTTTGAGATAAACCAGGCTATGTAATTCATGATATAGTTTGCGCTTATGTCTGGCACTCGTATGGTAGTAATTGTTTGGAAGTAGGTACACAATGTTGTCCGTAACGGGATTTAAAAGCTATGCCGGTGCGGTTATATAGAAACCAACATGTTGTGACTGGAATGGTTAGCAACGTTAGCGTTGGAAAGAAAACTTTTTAATAAGAGATTTTTTAAAATATTCTGCTTAAAATTTCTAAAGGAAACCAACTATCCTTTAACTTTAACTTTGTATAGAGCGCGAAGCCAACTAAGCGGGTTAAGCGGGCTAGTTCAGGTTAGTTATCTCGGATACCGTTCAAAATATTGAGTAAATGCGGCGAAGAGAAATCGCTGTCAATTATTTTAAAGTTTGTTAAATGTCCGCTGGGGTGCAGAACGTTAAAAAAATTTAGTTTCTTTACGATTTGTCTATAGATAGGGTATTTTAAAAATACTTGTAAATACATTTTTCGTCTATTCTAAACAAGTTTTCTTGTATAGCTCCTCAGATAAAGTACTGGTGGGGGTAAGGCAAACATTGATTTGGAGAAATACAAAATCCTGGGAACGCCTAATTAAAAAATATCAAACTTAGTGGCGTTTAAAAGAGCTTTTCATGCACTGCATTGAAAGAAATGTGTTTATGTATCGCTTGATGACGCGCGTCCTCTTAAACGCTCGTGTAGCTCAGCCCTTAAACTCATTTGTTCTTGTAATAAAGTTTCCTAATAATTTGTTTGTGAACTACATTTATAGCTTTATAATTTTTTTCACTATCTGACCCTAGTTTACCTCATAGAGCCATATTATATTAAATAATAACAAATAAGCTCTCTCCATCTTAAAATAGAAAAAATAATCCTGTACGCTACTAGACAACGAACAAAAGACAATAATATAGGAGAGCTAACAAATTGAATACTACTTTAAATGTATATTTGGAAAATGGGTTTGTTATCACACCAGGTTTTTAAATTTTAATAATGCAAAAATATATTTTTATTTCATTTTACTATTAAAATTATTTTTGTTAGTTTCAGGTTAGTGCACTTTTAAATCTGGAAAGGTTTTAATTAATTTTATCTTGTCAGCACAATAGCCATTTAGATCTAATTGGATTTGGAATATAAATTCAGTCTTGAAGCATGTTTTTCTCGAGTCATATAAATCCGTAGCCAGTGATTTGGAAACTATTCTACAAATTAACGGCTTGCCCTAGACTAAACAATATGTCAAAATATGTTATTTTTTACATTGTTAATGTAGATAAAAATATAATTTTCCTGGAATGAGAAGTAAGATTGCTCTACTTAGGTAAATAACAATAATAAATAATTATCTAGGTAAATAATGAAAAACTTTCTGCGTTAAGTTAAGTTACATACGATTTTAGCATTCTTACTTACCGTTTCTTTAACATGTCATTGGTCTTGAGCCTTAACTAAACATTTTAAATTAAGAATTTCTTTGACATTATATCAAATTTTTAATAAAACAGGAATTTCTATCATATATTAAAAAATATTTCAAAAGAAAAATGTAATATTTAAAAATGTCAACATGACCACAAATTTTTTGCAAACTGGCATTTAAATTATTTCAAAATTGCATTTCTTTGGTTTTATATTTTAGTGTGACAGGTGAAATCTCAAGCTACTTGATTTTCTAGATATTTTAGAAATTAGGAGGAAATGGGCTAATTAAAGATTCCAACGAATTAAATATTTATAAATACCTCAGACGAGAAAGCTGTTATATACCTCGCATATTATAGCTCACTTCTCAATCTCGGTATATGATGTACTATTATAGTACATTTACTTAAAGGGAACTTTCTCCCTAAACTCGTTCTTTTCTCCGCTACTCCAGAAACAATTATTTACCGTTATCAGTATGAGAAATTGTTGTTCTTTTACATCTTGGTCCATTATTGACTATACTGAAAACAGCTGAACAAATTACTGCGTCAGCCAAAGGCAATGGTACGAAATAAGGTATATACGTCGTTTGGCGATTGCGCATATATTATTCCTACTATAGTAATTTCCCGTCAGTTTGTCAATATTTATGTCAATTCTAAAGCGTATTAGGTACCTTGATTGATGATAAAATGACATAGAAATATTTAAAAATAAATTTACATAATTAACCTATGAAAAATTACAAATAATATTATATTAAATAGCTATTAGTGGAAAAAAATTTATATTTTTTACGGTTTGGCCACCCATTATGGCCTTAATGGCGTCTGTCTAAACCTTAGTAAATAATATACCATTATTTTTTTAAGTGTCATTACTTAAGAGATTTTCCATGTGAATATACTAATCGTCGGCACTGGGTTTAAACGAATTTAGCTAATTGTCCGTTACGATTTTATTATTGTCACTTGTCAGTTGTCACCATATTTGTTGGGGAGAAGTTTTCTGATTTTTTTTTAACTTTATTTTTACTAAAATTGTTGTAATTTTTAGGAGTCCTGCAGCCCTGTGATTTTTAGAACTCCATTTTTTACCACTTAGGTGACAAGGGCAGGAATTTCAATGACAACATCTGTATTAAGTTCTTTGACCTCTATTTTGTTCCTGGAAGCCTGGCACTCCACGTATTAATATGTATCCTTTTTTTTAATATAAGTATTTGGTAAGTACTTCTTCTTAGCGGGTAGTATTTCCCATATATCTGCTTCAGTGCTTTCATATTAACAATAATTTTCTAAAATGTCTGCCTTTTTAATTATAACAATTAATTTATTCCGCTAATATACAAGTTAGTTTTATGGATTTTTTATTATGTTTCATTATTTATATTCTTTAATTTTTAAAGAAAACAAGGTCTGTCTATACCACCAAACTAAAATATATTTATCCCTTTAGGATGAAAAAAGGATTAAAGAGTGTACATAATTTAATGTGACTTTAGGTTGTACTAGTTTCGACTTTAGTCAAAGTCATCTTCAGCAACCATATAATTAAGAATTATGTTTTTTAGGATGTACCTAAATAAACAAACTAAAACAAATTAAAAGGGGGAACGAAGTGGTTCAACAATACATGGTCATAACGTGTACCTTATGCAGCCAATGGACTCGACAGAAGATAATCACTAACATGATGCTACAATTAGCAAGGAAATTAGATGTGAAAATTGTAATAGAGGACAAAATTCTAAATGGAATCATTTATAGTTATAATATTATGAAAATTCAATAAAATCAACGTTTCATGAGTCAACTCCGAGGGGGAACATGATTTATATTTGGTGGGTCAGAATTTTTAATAAGAATAGAAATAAAGTAAAAGGGGGGGGGAGGGAAATTAAAATGTGTTAAAACAATTTACGTCATTGAGTAAGTTGGGGTCATCAAATTCTCCATATTCATGGCTTATTATTTAAATTATATGAATTTAATCAGGTCTACGTTGCAAATTTTTCTTTTTTTTTTTTTTTTTTTTTTCTTTTTTTCTTTTCTTTTTGGTAATTTTTACCCTTCTCAGGACGCATTTTAATTCATTTTTCTTGACAGAAACACGAAAAATATAATTAATTGCTTTTTTTCTGGTAAAAACAACTGTAATACTAAAAATTAAGGAATTTCAAACTTTCCGCTTTGTTTCTACCCTCCTCCCCCGCTTTCGTCCTCAGAAATTTATTTCGACAGTCACCAGCTCACCTTTGTTGTTCTGTGGACACCCTTAAATGGCGGTGTAAAAACTGTGGTTTGAAATGTCATTATGTTGTATCTCTCTTTACACGGGAACCGCTCTTCGTGCTTTTGTGAATACCAGTAAATTGCGCAGGTTTATTTAGCCAAATTCTTGGTACTTGGACATGGAAATAGGTCACATGGGGGCTCGATGAGAAAGTCTTCAAAAACTGAATCCCATGGATTAAAAAAAGTAGGGATTTGCTTTTTTCGCACCTGTGGAACAAGCCCAAATAATATTTTATAGGAACAATTAAATTCATGAGCTATTCGATATTTAGCACTCACCTGATTTGACTTATTAAATCAAATGCTGGATCCACTTTCCACTTGACAGGCACGAAGTCTATGGTAAATACTATCTACCCCCAAGACGAACACTTTCGGTGGGTAAATTATTTACCTCCATCCTTATTGTATCTTCTATGTCCTCAATGTTGTCTGGCCTATTCTGATACACTACATGCTTTAAATACCCCCATAGAAGGAAATCCAGTGGCGTAAGGTCCCGAGACCTTGGTGGCCATTCAATTGGACCCCATCGATATATCAAGCGATTTGGAAAAGTTCCGTCAAAGTATTTTGGAACATTTATACCAAAGTGCGGCAGTGCGCCATCTTGTTGAAACCATATTCTTTTATGGGGAATATCTGGATCATCTCCATTAGGAAAAATAACTGCTAATGCAGGTATTAAATTAAATGAGAGGAAATCTAAGTAACGCTGAGCAGTAAGATTTTCGTCAAAGAAATATGGTCCTATAATTCTGTTATTAATTTTTCGAACCCACACAGTGACTGTTTGAGGATATTATGTATATCCTCCACGTATTTACTGTGGATTTTGATCAGACCAGAATCGATAATTATGTCTATTGATCATTCCATTTGAATAAAATGTAGCCTCATCAGAGAATACAATATTTTGAAAAAGAATGTTGTTTATTTCGCATTTAGCTATCATTTCCTCACATAATTGTAATCTTCTATGGTAATCGTCCTTGAGAACTGCACTTTATATGGATGATACTCCTGCCTTTTTAAAAGTCTCTGTATAAAAGCTAGTGTCCCATGCGGTCTTCAAATTTGTGAAATACCCTACTCACAGTTGACTGAATTGGACTCTCGGGATACTTTTTAATAAATAACATACAAACTTCATTCCGAGTTCGTCCCTTGTCTCCACAACTCAACAATATTTAAGTCTCAATACGCTGCTTTTGTGAGAGCGCCATAACTCAAAAACACAGAACGATAGGGAACTACCCACTAAGCAAAAAAACATCTTCATTGTACAGCATTGTTGCGTTATTTATTTCGTGTCAATAACAGCGCCTTCTACTTCTTATACCCGTTATATGTCCTTCAACTCAACAAAATCGCTGTTACGTTAAAAAAATGACGTTTTTGTCATGTAATTTAAACAGCTCTCTTACGAACTAGTTATATTAGTTATAACGAACGTACTTAACGTACCATTTTCGTTATGTAGTTAACGTAAAAAAGAGGATGTTATGGAGCATTAGGTAAGTGGTTATAATTAGTAAATATTATAGTTCTGTAACATCTACGTTATTTTATTTACGTTCTAAAGATGATATTTTGGGTGGTATACGAGCCGTTTTACGAGAGGCTAGTGATGCCTTAGCTGTTCCATTTTTTTAAAATCAATGCATTGTTTTATCCAACAGTCGGCCAAGTATTGGTCTGTGGGGCACAATTACGAACAGCTTTCTGTTTAAAACTTTCGAGTTTATAAATTAACACTAGCAAAAAATTTCATGTGCGTACAGACCGGTATTTGGTCGATTAAGTTTGATAAACGAAAAAATAATTTGATATTGATTAAAAAAAAAATGAATGCATCAAAACTAAGTAGCTATTATCGGATTTGTTATACACACACAAAATATATAAATTAAAGGTCTACAGGTCTACCATCAGTACCATCCTTGAAAAATTGCTCTTTGTTGCATTTTCCACACTTTGAGTGGCTATAGCTTTTTTAATGGCATAATTTGAGATAATCACTTGAACAGTAAACACATCTTATTAGTATTTTAATCTCTATTCAAAAATGTTGAGTAGGTAATATAATGTAAAGAAAATTCTTACTGGCTGGTTTTATCTTGCACCTAATAAAATCCCCATAAAATATTTGTCCAATTTGACGGCTGATGTAAATGTTTGATTTACTTTTAGTGGAATTTTTTGTTATTCTTCGCATGTGTCTTCTTCAGTAGGCACAATATGGTTTAGCTAAGCCCTATAACAATTTTGGCGTGGTGAGTGTATATTATCAGATATTTACCGAAATATGGGCAACCTGTTTTACATAACAATGTGATAATGTGAATGATTAAAACTGAGTAGGTAGTACCTACTTTGTGATTCATATTTTACTACTTCCAATAAACTTTACTAAACCAAATTACCAAAACTAACTAACCCAGAAAGCCCAGAGCCTAACTTTTAGAGTTTGAAAAGGACAAGGCGACGTTCGACGCGTAATTGACAATAATGATGCATGATATTTGACGGAAGCAAGGCACGTTAAAGCTGGATTTATAAACTCGAAAAGTTGGTGAGGTTGAAGTTATGATCAAGTTTGTGAGGTTAGATATTCCGAACTCCGAGCATAAAAATTGGTTATCTCGAACTACCCGGGAAGTTTTCGAACCTTACATGAGCTTTACATGAACAACATGAACAGGTGTATAAATGGAACTGAGTGTTCCCTTTAGTTTAAATTGAACTCCTATTTCCAACACCAACCGAACCTCAACCTCGCCAACTTTTCCAGTTTATAAATCCAGCTTTAAAATCTAACGGAACAGATCCATTCAACGTACTTTTAGGAAACGTATCCAATCCCTGTGTGTATTTTCCTTTTCTGGAGTTGCGTGCAAGACATTTATTTAAATGTAGTAAGTCTGTTCTTCAGAGTCGTTACATGTAGGGGGTAGGGGCGGGTTTTACCGTTATTTAATCGGACGGCTTAGTTTTAAATCTGCCACGTTTATCACAAAATGTATCAGAACTGTACACCAAATAATGCTTTCGAAACTTATTAACGTTGCAATACAGATACATGAAATTGCCGGCACTGAAACGTGATTTTTATAGCGTTACATGGTACAAAATCAAAATGACGTTTCTAAAATAGTAATTGAACTCGAAAAGTTGGTAAGGTTGAAGTTATGATCAAGTTGGTGATATTCCGAACTCCGAACATAAAAATTGGTTATCTCGAACTACCCGGGAACTTTTCGAACCTCTTGAGCTACATGAACGAATTTATAAATGGAATTGAGTATTCCCTTTAGTTTAAATTGAACTCCTATTTCCAACACCAACTGAACCTCAACTTCGCCAACTTCTCGAGTTTATAAATCCAGCTTAACGTTTGAGAAGGCAGTAACGCGTATGACACTAGCATGTTAAATGGAAAACGGTTTCTAGGGTTTATCCCAAAAACGTTAGAAAACATACCAAGTATGTTTTTTGCTCAGTGGGAAACTATCGAAATACTAACATTTGCTTACAATAAAATGTGATAAGGAACAAAGCGGTGCAAAAACGAATTTTTTATTTTATTTACTTAAGGCATAAAAAGCATGTTTTATAATAATTTAAACAAGGTATCTTTTTTTTAAATGTAACGGTAAAATGTAAATAATGTAGGCTTTCGCTAGTTAATAACAGATTTTCGAAAAAACTTATTCAAGTTGGTTTTACCCTAACGAAATGAGCTGACCCCTACGTTTTTGGTGCCATGAGATTCAATTTTTACAGAACTTTTTCATGTGACTTAAGTTGCCATTTAAAAAAAAAGTTGGGATAGCTAGAGGTTAAAGGGTTAAAGGGAGGGGCCTGAAAATATTATAGAATGATGAACAACAATTTACATCAATTTTCATGGTTCAGTGTTTTTTTCAGTTTTTTTGAAAGACTTTTAAACAACCCTGTTACAAAAGTAGGTAGCGCAGTGTAGTCAATTTTTGGATAGCGTGGTTTGGACAGTTCAACTAAAAAATGTCCATAATGCAGATTAGTCCTCATAGGCATGTTTAGAGATTTTTCCTATTAACTTTTAATAGCCATACCAACCTCACTAAAAATATTTTAAAATATATCAAAAAGGAAACAGCTGCATAAATCTGGATTCACAGGTAGGCCTCGCTTTAAAATTTTGCTGCCAGAATAAGCTCATGAAAAATGTTTTTCTTTTGACCTTTGCCATGAATAAGGCACAGTCGCATCAGAGGGGACTTAAAAAATGTATTTAGCCCAAGTATCAAATTTGCGTCAGTACATTTATCTTTGTCCAAAGAAATAACGTGTTGCCGGCTTTGAAACCATTATTCAAAAGATGTTAACCTTTTGACGCAACGAAGCCGGGGATTTGGTGTGTCATTTGCAAATAAATAAAGGTAATGTTGGCATTTCGCATGCATGGGCAAGAAAACGAATATAAATGTATAAAATAAATAACAATTATACAATAAACAACTAATACCAAAACTTTTAATAATATTATACAGGGCTTGCATTTTAAAACGAACCACCCTAAATATATCTTGATTTTGGTAGAAATAGGATTTGACAAAAAAACACGTCAAATTTAATATCGAGGAGGAAGTATAATTACACATTTGATCTTCACACCCCCAGCCAACCTCACTTTCAAATACCAAATGGCACAAACCTATCAAGTGATACGTCGTTGCAAAGGGCACTAAATAGCCTATCCAAAACGGCGAGTTAGTTGGAGAAGACGTGCCTTAAAACAATAAAAATAAATTTGTAATTGTCATTTTATTTTGAAATTATTAAATTCTGCAAAGTGCACAATATCAGTGTAACGTTGAGTAATTTTATTGATTCTATTTATAAGCCAGAAGAATCAGATAAATCTGTATAGTCCGTTTCGTTGCAGTTGATAGCTCATATCGAGGGTTGAAGCCATAAAACAACCGTAAACCATAGGCGTTGGTAATTAGTATATTATTATTATAATAGTAATTACCTACTATGCCTTATTTAATAAGAAAATTGGCCTCTGTCCATTGTTAAATATACATTAGGAATATTAGGGTTAAAGTAGGTACAACAGGAGTAATTAGTAATTAAATTTACCTATTTTTGCCTGCTTTAGGATATTATTACGCCATTTGATGTGCGTTTGTCAAACTATGTTTTTAGTGTATTTAGATACTGAATTATCCCAAAGTTGAATTATTTCCTATACTTGTGACAATGGCTTCAAGTTTTTCGCCAACGTGTCTTCGTCAAATTAGCAAGAGTGCATATTCTCTCCGAGAAAAGACATTAATATTAAACGTGCATGATGCTCTAGTGCACCAGAAACCTGCAAGTGATGTTCGTAGCATCATTGCAGAGTGTGCCAATATGGTAGGAGTTGTGGAGGCTACTATATATAGGTTCTTGCGTGAAAGAAAATCTAAGAACCTCAGTGAGCCAAAACCACTCCCAGGAAAGAAACCGTTAGAAATTGACGATTTCATTAAAAATGGTATTAGAAGAAAAGTACATAGTTTTTATTTTGCCAAGGAAATACCAACTATAGACAAAATTTTACAAGCCATTAACTATGACGAGGACTTACCACAGCTATCACGAACGAAACTATGGAAAATACTTCATGATATGAACTTTCGTTGGGAGAAGCAAAACAGAAAATCTTTTCTTATTGATAGAGCAGATATTATTTGCTGGAGACGTCTATACTTAAGGTCCATCCGAAAATACCGCAGCGAAGGCAAAAACATTTTCTATTTGGATGAAACTTGGCTGAACGAAGGGCACACCGTATCTAAAGTCTGGCAAGATGAAAATGTCCTAAGTTCTCGACAAGCTGTCATGGAAGGCTTGTCAACAGGACTTAGACCACCATCTGGAAAGGGACGCAGACTTATTATAACTCATATAGGAAGTTCAAATGGCTTTTTGGATCAAGGATTATTAGAATTTCAGTCGAATTCTACAAAAGACTACCATGAAGTTTTCGAGGAATATTTTAAGCAAATGATAGAATACATTCCCGCTAATTCTGTAATAGTGATGGATAATGCCAGCTATCACTCTAGGCTAAAAGAGAATCTTCCCACAACTTCATGCAAAAAGGCGGAAATAGTAAACTGGTTACAACGGAAGGAATTGAGTTACGATAATACCATGGTAAAAAAAGAACTTTTGGGTATTGTTAGGCTACATAAATCGCAGTATAAAAAGTATGTTATTGACGAGATGTGATGATGTGATGATGTATCATTGTGAGCTAAATCCTATAGAATTAATGTGGGCTCAAGTAAAAGGATACGTTGCTAGAAATAACAAAACTTTTAAAATGCTTAATTCTTTAGCAAATGTGTCATCAGAAAATTTTTAGTATAGAAGTTTTATGTTTTCAAAGTTTCTTTAACCCTAACTATTTATTTGACAGGTAAATTTACACAACTGTTAATATTTGACTGATGCTTCACTCCATCATTTCAAGGTAGTTTAAAATTTGATAAAATGGTATATACTCTAGCTGAGCGAACAGAAGTAATATTCCTTACCGGGCGGAAAATCGTGGTGCGCGTAGAACCGCTGTAGTACTCAACGAGAGGCATACCGACAAAAACATCGGAAATAAGTTAAATACGTCATATAATTGGTACGATAGTTTGAAGAAACTGGATCTCTATGCAACAAGAAAAATGCAAAAGCAAGGGTTTTGGATGAAGCTTGTCAGATTGGGGTACTCGGTCAATTTGCTCTATAGTCTGTGGCTTAATGCGAGCGAGAGAGTAATAAATTATTATTGAACTATAATACCCAGTGGCCTTCGCCGTATTTCATAGGTGTAGTTCAATTGTTATTATTTAATTACGTTTATTGTCAGGGGTCCCGAGACCGGGAGGTAGAGGAACAGGTAGTTTACCTACCTGTGCCTCACTGTTTCAAAAATGTTTAGATACTTTCCGGCAGTTGTTGGAAAACTTCGTTCTTGAAAATGGCTAGTGGTTCTGAATTTGTTGTTGAGAAACGGATTAGTAAAACTGCGCTTTCTAAAAATGAGAAAATTATTATTCTGAATGTGTTCAATGCTCTTCGCCACCAAAATTCAACATTCGGATTTTCAAAAATAGTTCAAATGTGTTTGAATATGACTGGAGTCGGACAGTCAACAATGTACCGACTTGTGCACGAGGATAAACACGGCCCCATCAGGTCAACAAAGAAAAGTACAGGAAGAAGAGGAACTGTAATAAATGAGGATGAAAAGACTGCCATCAGAAGAATCATGCACTCGTTTTACATAAAAAAAAATACCTACCTTGGACAAAATAATGTCTGACATAAAAAAGGATGATTTCATTCCACCCATGGAAAACTTTGAGGGAAATGAATCTTTGTTATGAAAAAACTCAAAACAGAAAATCACCTTTAATAGAGAAAGACTAAATCATCTGCTGGCGATGACGATATTTGAGGGCAGTTTCAAAGGAAAACAGGAATATCTATTATATGGACGAAACTAAATATAAATAAATATAAAGCAAAAAGCGCGAGGCAAGCTTTTATAGAAGGATGGTCCACTGGAATAAAAGCACCCTCCGGAAAAGGTAGAAGATTAATAATTACTCACATTGGTAGCAAAAATGGATTTGTCGATGGCGGCTTACTAGCATTTAAATCAAAACGGACTGGAGACTATCATAAAGATATGAGCGCTGATGTCTTTGAAAAATACTTCAAGCAAATGCTAGATCTTATTCCTCCTGGGTCTGTTATAGTCATGGATAATGCCAGCTACCACTCAAGAAAATCCGAAAAAATACCAACGTCTTCTTGGAAAAAAATGATATCATTCATTAGCTTACTGTCAATAAGAAGTCATTTCATAAAGATATGCTGAAAAATAAGCTACTGTAGATTGTTAGGTTGAATAAACCTCTTTGTACAAAATTTGTTGACGACGAAATCGCTTCAAAACGAAATATAACGGTACTTCGCCTTCCGCCATATCACTGTGAATTAAACCCTATTGAATTGGTGTGGGCGCAAGTAAAAGGGTTTGTAGCGAGGCATAACACCACTTTTAAAATGATAGAAGTTGGAAACCTCTTGCAAGAGAGAATAAAGACAGTGGATCATTGAAGTGGGTCGAACATACAATTGAAATAGAAGAATGTGGGAAGCTGATAACATGCTACAAAACACTGTAGAGCCCCTTATTATGTCTCTGGACCACAACGACGATAGTTATAGATAGTTATTGTATTGTAGAGGTTTTTCATAAATATTAATATTTATTCCAATTTATCAATTTTCATATTATTCTTATTTCTATATAAGTTTTTATTTACTTAACATTAGAATAATTAAAATCTCAATTATCTGCCTATCTTTATAATTATAATCAAGTATAATTATTATTGTACTTATTATTGTAATAAGCTACCTGAGTGTCACATTACTTTCATTCACCAAACTCGTCTTTCTATTGTATGCTAATTAGGGTGAACCTAATTTAGGACCGATTTTAGGGTGTGTACGTCTAAAATATCTGAAATATGGCATTTTTAAAAACTATCATTGAAATTTACCTGAAATTTACAATGCAACCTTTGTCATTGCAACATTACATTTCATTACTCCATCGCATTAAGTAACAGAGTGTAGAATTTCTGCTTCTATTCCAAGCGGACGAATAGTTCTACCGGTTTTGAGCACAAATTAAAAGAGAAAAATATTTTATAGGAACTGAACAAAGACGAATACGATAGAAGTATCAAATTTTGTGAATTTATGTTCTAGAGGGATTGACGAAGGCCACACAATATTTGCTTTAGCGACGAGTCAACGTTCTTCATAAATGGGTTTGTTTACAAACACAATTGTAAATTTCGGGTAATGAAACTTAGAGTATCGGGATGGCCGCACTCAACTCTTGGAGATGAAATGTTAGGACCAATATCTCTAGAAGAAAATTTAGCAGGTCAATTGCATTTCAATCTTTTGGATGTTATAGATCATCCTATTGTATAATCTTTGGAAAATCAAGTGGACGAAAATGCTAGCCTGGATTTCTGCTCTTTTTAGCAAGATTGAGCTCCTTACCACTACACATTACTAAGAGCTGCAGAGATGGCACGGTGATTGTCGTTCAACAAACTTAATTGTGATGTTGTTTGACCACATGCTTGTGCCAATACCGTGAAATTAAATAAAAAACGCTTTTATTTCTAAAAAATATTTTCTGCTAACCAAACATGGATAATTTGAGGTAAGTGCCAATCGTTTCTTTTTAAATATTTATTTGGGAGTACTTAGTTAAAAATTGGGAAAAAAAAGTATCTACAAAGAGGAGGTTAAAATAAAAGTTAGGTTAGATTAGTTCGCATCGAGTAAGTTTTTTCGGTAAAATGTTGGACGTTCGTTTAAAAGAACAGTGACAAAATAAACAACTTAAAATTTTTCTTGAGTTATTGGACAAGATCTCTAAAACTACATGAAAAATTGGAAGTAATTGATAATGTGGATAAGAAAAACTCCTTCCAATATTATTATATTTCCACCAGAAAATGCAAATGACGAAAGCACAGACGAGGACCTTGGGGACGAGGATACTGTTGACATAAACAATCTACCTGGAAGCCCTTTACGTGGAAAAGTAGAGTTATTGGTTCCATCTCAAGACAGACATTATGGCGTCAGCAGAAGAATCAGATAATGACGAAGACTTGCCATTGCCAACTTATTGGGCAAGGATTGTTGGGAGTAAAGTGGCAAAGAAGACACACAAACTCTAACACGGCTCAAAGCAATATATTAAGGGTAATGCTATTATATACGGCTACAAATTATAGACAGGTACGACTGAATGACTTGAACTATACCAGTGCATCTATACCAGGTAACCAGTTACGTTCTACAACTCAAAACATTTGAACGATGTTCTGCAACAATGGCTCGAGTCACTCAGCTATGGTTGAGATAATTAGCATATTGTCTTATGTTGCGTTAAAAAATACCCTTTCTTAGAAACTGTTCTAATTTATTTATATTATATAATATATATACATAATATATACAATATGTATACAAGTAATCGAAAAATACCTAAATAATCAAAGAACAAACAAAACATACCAACGCATTTAAGAAAATCTTGAACAGGGCATTTAAATTACTGTAGTCAGCCCTGCCGCGAAATCTAGAATAATAAAGTATAACATTCATGCACCTCCTGCAGTCAGCCTTTAAGAAAAATATTAAATGATGCCATACCTCTAAGATTATTCATACTTAAAGTTCTTTATGGGCTTTTAGAGACTAAAAACTAGTCCCTTGAAGATTTTTAAAATCAGTTTTAAAACGTAAAGTTGGCCATAAAAGAGTTGTTAAAACAAATGGGTCCATAAACGGGATACCAGAGCAATAACTATTAACATAAGTGCCGGGTAACCCTTTTACGCAAAACAAGATAACATGCCTTTTATGATCTTTTGTATTGTAATATGCACTACTATTTTTATCTAAACTAAACTAACTTAAGGATCTGAAAACCGTAATAAAATATGGATAAAAATATATTTTGCTAGGATCACAGCTATGCCCGACAAAGTCGATTTACCAAAATTCTAAATCTAAAATATTTTTTTCAATAAAAATAATCATGTTTACAAAACCAACTGGTAGAAAAATAACTTGGTAATAAGGAATTTGAAAGGACTAGTTGTATGTTATAAATAAGACGGTTATTTATTAATTTTGTTTATATTGTTCTTCTTCTTCTTCGAGTGCCATATCAGGTCCCCGTAACGTTGGCAATAACATTGGCAAGTTCTCGCGATTTTGAGCCAGTCCGAACAGTTCCTCAGTACTGTGTGTGAGGGTCCATTTAAGAATATTCCTTAACCAGGAGGCTCGCTTCCTTCCAACACCTCTACGGCCCTCGACTTTGCCCATCATTACTAGCTGGAGGATTTTCTATTGTTCTCCTTTGAATATTATGTCCAAGATATGGTATCTTTCTGCCCTTAACGGTAGTTAGCAGTGAACGGGCTGCATCATCCCTACTTAACACTGCTTCATCTTCATAGCTGTCCATGGTATCTTTAACATTCGTCGATGTAACCATATCTCGAAAGCTTCTGACGATTCACAGTAGCAGCTTTTATTTTCCAGATCTCCACTGCATATAGTAATAATGACCATAAGCTTTCACCATTCTCTGACGCAATTTAAAATTTAGATTATCGTTGCGGAAAAATTATTTCATTTTTTGGAACGTTATTCGAGCTGTCTCTATTCTACATTTTGTTCCTATATCTGGATCCAGAAGCTCGGTGATATAACATCCGAAGAATTTAAACTCAGCTGCCCTATTTATTTTTTTCCCATTAACTTGTAGTGAAGCGTTGAGATGCGGTCGTCGACTAAAGAGCATGAATTTAGTCTTTTAGTCTTGCTGTTAGTTATACCAATATCCTACACCTCCATGTTAATACAATTTAATACATGTTGTAGGTCTTGTAGTTTATCACTTAGGATGACGGTATCACCAGCATATTGAATTTAATTAATATGCTCTCCATTGATTTGTACTCTCATTTCTTGATCGTATGATAAAAGGTAGTGGAGACAGTATGCAGCCCTGCCTAGCGCCTCGCAGAACATTCATCTGTGATATATATGGTTAAATTACATAATTGTTGGCATTATTGATGTTACCTAAAGAGTCTGGTATAACGGTATAATAATAATTTTACATTTTTATTGAGGGCTAAAAAAATATCAATATAATGGTATTTTTCGCAAATTATAGAATAGAGGATTCAGCAGAGTCTATAGCTAATTTACTACCACCTCAGGATGCTGACCATTTCGATTCAACCAGTACCATTAAATCGCGCACACGCATACACACACTGCCTCCTCACTTAACACAAATAGAAAAAACCAAGTACAAGTATAGCATATCATCATAGATAAATTAGAAACGGATTCCTGATATATTTTCCTCAAAAAAAACTTATCAACCAGTCATAAAATAACTGGTGGGGAAAACCTCGTGTCTGGTGTGCTATGTGTTGTTGCACCATCCACGTCCTGCTAAAGCTCATGATCGCGTAATTGTTAAACTAATTCACTCAAAATATTGTTTTTGTACTTCTCTATATTTACGGTAAAATTTAGAAAAATTGGGTTCAGTCATTCTTCTGCTCGAAAGTGTTATCCAAACACCAGTTTTTTGAGCATATATATATTAAGGATTAAAAAAAATATATGCAGATTGTCACTCTCATATTTTTACAACTAAAATATAAAACCACGCTTGGGTAGAAAAAATGTTATATTTAACAGGTTTAAATTATTGACAAATCATGGGCACTAAGCAAAATGTTTGGGGTGATGTACCGGAAAAAGGTCTTGATATGATTGCATCTTATATGGATGCATGGTCAAGTTCTTCTTCACAATCGTTTCGTACATTTCATAAGAATAACCAAGCCAGACGTTTCAAAGGTTATCTAGGCTCTTGTTCAATACGTTGACGAACATCATTAACTGCGGCTTTTGTAAGAACGGTTAGCTTAACAGCATCTTTTTTATAAGTCCTACTTGGGCGAAACACCATCGCGATTTGTAAGGCAGGCATACAAATCCACTGAAAATACTGCTAAATCTAGGAAGTATTCTCGAAAATCGTCCAAATATAAATGTTGATTATATTTCCAAATTTCACTCACTAGCACACCAGAAAATAGGCTTCAATCATGTAAATCTTGTACTCAGTTGTGAAACTTATAACGCAAGACGAGCAAAAAAACTTCACCAAAACTGCTTGACAAATTTTGACAATTATTAAAGACCGATAGACGTTTAAATTAACCTAAGTTTGATAGAATTATTTCTAAAGGCTAAAACATCCGCTTTCCATTTCATGACCAAATTTGTCTAGGATAATTTATGATAGATATATTATAGTATATAGTACAAAATAGCTTGATACTCAGTAGATAAAATTACTGACGCTGCTTCAACAATGCAACAACTTAAGCAGAATATTTCTGCCAAAGATAAAGACGGTGGATTTAAGAATGTTGGCTATTTAAAAGTGGTGCAGCAATACAGGAAAGTTAGAACAAAGACCAACAAGAAAAGCTTAGATTTGCCCTTAAAGATAAAACCAAAATTAACATAGATATAGACCCAATGCTAATGGCCTGAGAAAAGGATTGACAAATGATGAATTTTTAGATGACATTATTAACCATAATGAGGAAATAGACATGGATTTAGGTTATGCAATAACCGATAAAATAAAAGTTGTGGCAAAAAGACATGCATAATTTTAAGCAGGGATAACTGAATTTTTCATGCATCACAGTACGTTGCTAAATGTGTTTTAAAGAAACAAAAAATAAATCTAGATTTAATGAAAGTATAGTCCGGAACTTTGGCGATTTGTTTCAATTGCTCAAAGTTTGGACATGTAGCCAAATACTGCAAGGAAAAGCATTGCTGTCATAGATGTGGTGGGAACACAAAGGTAAGGCGCATATCAGCAAAGAGGAAAATTGTCCGAACTGTACTAAACTGAGAATGAAGCTAGAAGACAGTCAATACTCGGCAAGAAAAAAGAACCAAAGAAACATAAATGACTCTGAAGCTCCATCAAACCATTTTTACAAAAAAGACAATAGACAAAAGTAACATTCATTTAGAAAGTGAAATCCGTCAAAATGTACAACCAATTGGTAATGTAGTGGATCACATCAACGACATCCTAAATACGCATAAAAATTGCATCAGTGAACACTGGAAGTCTGAAAATCAGTTAAGGAATATATCAGTTGACAATTTTAACTTATCGTCAGTGTTTTTTAGAGACGAAGGCACGCATGGTGGGTCTAGATAATTATAGGCCCATAAGTCTGTTATGGAGGTTTTCAAAAATATTTAAGTTAGCGATGAGCACAAGACACAACATTTCTAAATAATTTTTTTTTAGTAAGTGCCAACATGGATTTTCAGAAGGAAAACAACTCAAACAGCCATATTTGATTTTGTTCATGCAGTTCTACAATATCTGAAGAACGGTGAATTGGCCCTGGGATGCTTCTAGACTTATCTAAGGCCTATGATTGTCTGGATAGAGAACTGCAGATGTTGGGAAAGTATGGAATAAGGGGAAATGTAAAACTAGAAATACCCAAAGCAAAGAGGAGTCCAATACTTAACTGCGTAAACGAAGTGTTAAGTTTGAGCCATATTTTATCTTTAGTAACTTAAATAATTAACTTAGGTCCCTATAACCTTTTTCTGTTTTCCTACTATTTTGGTGTGGATATTGACATTATTAATTATTATCAATCATAAAGTAACGTTTAGGTGAGTGTCTTCTTCTTACTTCAGTTTAAGGTAATAGAACACAGTGGCGTGTTGCACTACGACCTGCCACTTATATTTTTAGGGTTCCGCGCCTGAGAGGTAAATTATTACTCCGCAAGCGTCTGGTTTGCTCCCGAACCCGCCATAGTTGTCGAGTAATTTTTTAGATTGTGCCTTTATTGTTTCGTATCGTTTTACACTTTGTAATGGTCCAGTAATGTTTTTTAAAAATTTTTTAATCTGTTCCCAACAAACATATTAAGTAATGTAGACCAGAACGGAAGGAAAATAATCCTAAATTGGCAAATATTTGCTTATTTTTGCCTTAAATGTTTTCTTAAGAGTCACAAAATATTCGAACTCTAAAATCTAAGTCAAAATTTGGATATCTAGAACTTAAATAATTTGTTATAGGGAAGTATACTTGTAGTTTAATTTACCTAGTTAAAAATTACAAATAAATTACCTCTCTTAGACATTAAAAATATTTAATCCTAATAAGGAATATGATTAAGTAATAATTTACTTAATTGTTACTTAATATATGTGTTCAAAATTAAGGAATTTTTTGGCTATTACGCTAGGTAAATATTACCCAATTATTGCCTACAGAAAGTCCAAATAATTTACTGACCATGTAGTTTTAGAAACAAGTAATATTTTGGATAATTTTGCCCTATAAATTGTTCCCAAAGTTATAGATCTTTTGTGGTTAAAAATTGAGCTACTTCATAACTTTCTGATTAACCTCAAAGGCTAACATTGCTTGTACAGTTAATAATAAAGAAAAAAATAACTTTAAGGTTAAAAATATAAAGGCGGCCATATTTAATAATTATTAGTTTTCCTGTTTATCGACAACTATAAAAAAACAATAATTAAAATTTTAAGAATTACATAAGGTGAGTGGAAAATCCATTAGACTACGATATCTTTCGTCAACGAAAGTTTTTTTAAAACTTTAGGTACATATAATGTTTATAATGAAGGCACTCTGTTTTTAGGTTATAATGGTAAAAATATTTTAAATTATCGTAATAATACATAAAAAAATGCATATTTTGAGGGCGCGTTTAGTTTTTCGAAGTATCATCACCATAATTCACAAACACATTTCTTTCGCATCCAAATTTCGATCCAGAAAAATGATAAAACTTAATTATATCATATTGTTGAAGTTATAATAAGCGGCCATTCCAAATATCTACTTAAGTCGAACTCCATTTTATAATTTATTTTTTCCTGTTGGAAGTGTTGGCATAAGTTGTTGTCTTTTCTTTCTAACACCAGATATAATATGTTTTCTCTGTATTTTTGTCTAGCGTCTTATTGCTCCTATTTAGGTTATATTTAGGTCAAAAGGTTGGTCTCACTTTCCACATTTAGACGTAAAATAGGTCTATATTTATTTCACTTCGTTTCAACTTATTGGACAGAAAAACCCTATCAACCAATTTTCGACCTTCAATTTACTTTAGTTTCTTTCCCCACATTGGGCAATAGGAAAACAAATGTAGGTAAATTATCCCTAGGGTAATTCCGGGAGAGATGGCGCGGCGGGTGAGACGGCGCAGTTCAATATCTCTCCTTCTATTGCCAAGCCAACTCTCAGTGATGCTTAGAAGTTCGTTGCGTATGGCTGTTGTGTTTATTGTGCCGTGCTGTTGGTAAATTCCATCCACGAAGGTAAATAAAAACAATATAGTATCTAAATATGCTACATATTTTTTCAACATATTTACAAATATTTATTTTTACACGTTGATACAATGTATTATTATCAATTTAGTATTATCAGTGGGTAGTTTGATATCGGTAGCATTATTCTAACCTTACAAATCATTAGTATACGCAAATAGGAAGGAGCACGTGACTGCGCCATCTCACCCACTGGTGTTGGGTTAGTTGGCGCGAGCCATCTCTCCCGACATAGTTTAAATTATTGGTTTCTAATTTTGTTTTTTTTTTATTATTTTTATAGATGCCGACAACCTATAAACGTAAGGGAAGCTGCTCCAGAGCTACGTGGAGTGAAGAAGACTTGAATTTAGCTATTCAAGCTGTGAGAAGTGGAGATTTGGGAGTTAATGCAGCAGCCAGGCAATTTAAGGTGCCTTGTACTACACTGCGGAGAAAAACAAGGACAGGAGGTACCAAAAACAACCGCTTGGGACCACCAGCAGTCCTCGGGGAAGAAAACGAAAGGAAAATCGTTGTACATATTAAAAAAATGCAACAAAGGGGTTTTGCCCCAACAAGAACTATGGTGCGTATTATGGCTTATCAGCTGGCTGAACAGCTGCGCATTAAGCACACTTTCAACAGGAGAAACGGAAAAGCGGGCTTTGACTGGGTAATATCATTCTTGCGACGCAATCCTGATTTAAGTGTTCGGAAATCAGAGGGTGTTTCTCTAGCTCGGGTTCGCGGTATGAATAAAGAAGATGTTGCAAACTATTTTAACTTACTGGGGTCTATTTTAGAGGAAAATGACCTTTTCAACAAGCCTGGACATCTGTATAACATGGACGAAACCGGTTTACAGTTGAATAACAGACCAGAGCATGTTATAGCGGAAAGAGGCTCCAAAAATGTAGCTGCAGTGACTTCGGGTGAAAGGGGGGAAACTGTTACGGTAATATCCTGCTGTAATGCCGAGGGTGCATTCATACCCCCCACGTGCATTTTTAAGGGTAAAAATATGAAGAAAGAATATGAAGATGGCATGCCTCCTGGGGCCAAAATTTATATGTCAGAAAAATCGGCATACATAAATACAACACTTTTTCTTAAGTGGCTGCAGTCAGAATTTGTTCCTCGTAAGCCTCAAGGTCCAGTGGTTCTTATTTTGGATGGCCATGCCTCCCACTGTTCTTCCGTAGAAGTTTTAGAATATGCCGAAGCGAACGATGTTATACTCCTCTTGATCGAGCATTTTTTAAGGCTTTGAAAAGCTACTACTATGCTGCCTGCAATTCATTCTTGAGAACTAATCCAACAAGAGCCATTAACAGACTTCAGTTTGGGAAATTATTAGCTGAAGCATGGGAAAAAGCTGCCACGGTGAAAAATGCAGTTTCAGCTTTTAGATCCACAGGCATCGCTCCATTTAACCCGAATGCAATTCCAGAATATGCCTTTCTCAACAATGAGCAAGCTCAGAATAACCTGAATCTCAAAATTGCCGACACCGAGAATGATACTGATTCCAACGTGTTGAAAAGCAATACGAAATCCCAATCTGTAGATATGGCAAAGCAAGATACAAATGAGAAAGAAACCCCCGGTAAAATGTTAGACGTCATTTCTCCTATTCCTAGCACGTCTAAAGTCAATGAAGTTCGGAAACGTAGTCGACAGCTTGCCGAGGTCCTAACATCTCCTGAAAATATTTGTAAGCGAAAAGAACTGGCTGCAAAGAAGGCTAGGATTTTAATCAACAAAGAAACAAAGAAGCAGGGTGTACAATCCAAAGCGAAGCAAAATAAACAGCCCAAAAGAGACAGCGATGTTTCCTCCAACAGCGACGCAAGCATTATTTTAGAAAACGATTCAGACAGTGGTACCGACGGTGAAAATGATTGCATTGGCTGCGGAGAAAATTATGAAAAAACTTCAAGCAAAGAAGATTGGTTGCAGTGTCTTAGTTGCCACAGATGGCTGCATGAAGGTTGCACCACATTTGCAAACCATTGTCTACGGTGTGGAAGAAAAGAAAATATTGCCATGTAATATTCAGACTGCTTCCCATTTGTAATGTTTTATATAATATTTTTTTAGTTATATATCGTTTTTGTACTTTTTGTTACATTAATTCTTCATTTGTTTGTTACATCAAGTCATTCACAACTGTTTATTTACTGGTTTGTCAACGTTTATACTTCTATTTTTGGTGTGCGCCATCTCACCCATGAACTATGGGTGAGTTAGTTTTTTCCCTGGAATATTTACTTTGTAGTTTTTTGCCAAAAAAGTTTGGAAATAAAAAACTTTTCCAGTTTACTTTTTTCTTTTAGTTATAAATAACGTTCGCGACTATGACAGATTTTACGTTTTTCAATATATTTTGATTTATTAAAAAAAATAAAAAGGTGTGCCATCTCTCCCGGAATTACCCTATATATAATTGGTCGTGCAAAATATTTGACCCGTTTAGAGGTCGAATAAAGGTAAATTTAACTTAAAATGTTTGTTGGGTTATGTGTCATTTGTGATTGTGTTTCCATTGGTTTTTAAGTTATTGTTAATAAGGTAGGTTAGGCTTTTAAACTTTATATGTATAAATTAGATGTTTTCGTTCGACTCTGGTTTTAGGTCTGATGATGCCCATTGTTTGGGCGAAACATGTAACCACCACCACTCAACTAAAATTATAATTTGACTGAGACCGAGACTTAGCGTGTCTTTATTTATTATGTATATCAGGTCTCTTTGAGAATGGCGGACTATTTCTTTGAATCACTGGGGTATTTTGGTTACGAGCTGGCAACACTGTCGATAACTGACGTCACTCGAAGGGTATGACGTGCATCGATTTTTGTTTTGCATCAACTATATGTATGCTGCTTATATATATTTATGAGCGTCTAATGTTTTTCTTTAGGAATAAGAACTGTCTTCACGTAACACCAAAACATGAATATAACACTAGAACTAAAGATGTTAGTTACGTAGTACATATTATTATAAACTGACTAAACAATCTCCCAGCTTTATGGGTATAAAATTATTTAACACGTTCCCAGATAACTTAAAATGTATCAGTTCAGAAGAAAAGTTAAAAACTAAAATTATTAAGGTGGTAATAGACTTAGAACCATATAGCTTAATTTTTTTTGTCCAGATTGGTAAATCTGTTTTTGTTTTTTAACGTCATTTCATTTCGTGTTTACATGTCAGTGTTATAACGAAATAAATATAAGTCCATAGGAAAAACAGTATCGTTTTACTCACTGGAAATACTGATTAATTATTAACATAGCGTCTTATACAGTCTACTGAAGCTTATTATGTTATAATGACACAAGGTACCTCATATTCTTTTTTTCTTTGTGCTCCAACGTATAAACCTAATAATACTGCTTAAGTAAAATTTATGGAAATATTCTATAGAGCAACATTAAAAAAATGTCTTTAGGTCGCCAAGCAAACTTCGAAACATAAGGTGCAGAAAAGGGAAAGGGTAATAAAAATTCACGATTACACCAAAAACCGCTCCCGCTTTAACGATGCTAAATCACTGGTGTTTAAAATAATAGTCGTGCAACACCTTCTCGGATATGCATGCGGAATTTAAGTTAAACCAGAAAGAATTTCGATTTTGTGATAAATTTTATATATGAAGTCGGCCTTTTTAAGGTTAAAGTTTAAAGCAATACCTGTAAAGAATTATTTAAATATTTCAATACCAAAGCATTATCCGCAATATAATAATTATTATAAAATATAAGCCCCACAAATAATCCAGTTACAAATAGGTATTTTCGCTACATAAAGTTTTACGTCCGATATTAATGTTTTGTACTTATTGTATGGAATTGATCCATTACTTTGTCTTGATTATTTAAACCCTTTAAAATTGAACTCAGTTTACACTTATGATGCAAAATAACAGTAGTAGTACATTCAAAGATTTCAAAGTCGCTTATAACGACGATCAAGGGATCGGCAAATTTCCATCTTTATAAAAGGATGTCGTTACATCCATAACATTACATTATTAACGTGCATACTAGCATGGTCATATGTACAAACACACATTAATTAAAAAGCATCTATGTAAATACATACTACAGTACATAGTTTAGGTAGATATGTACATTCAATAATTCGTGGCATACATATGAAATAATATAAAAATAATTTTTTTAAAAAATCAGTAAATTTTGTTTGTTTATTAGATTGTAAAAAATAGATTTTTCCAAGGCCCTTTCCAATATTATAACGTTCCTACTGTGATCTTCATTCAACTTGTCACTAAACGAAATGAAGTTTCGCAATACTTTTAAAGCTTCAATTGCCTCAAACGTTGTTGATGGCTCAAATTCTATGCCAGGGTCGACTTCATCTTCATCTGCATTATATACCTCTGGATCTGCTTGTGGAGTATTGTAGTTGTCAAAGAAATCTTTATCATTCATTTCTCCCAAGTTGTCAAGTTTCCATCAATGTCAACAAAATCATCGACTGAAACATTTGAATTATTGTCCACGAGGTTCGGTTCTCTGATCAATTGGGCCGATGGTATGTCATTCTCATCGTCAAAATAATAACCTGCTTCTGCGACAACTACTGAAGAACAAAATACAGCATGACGAAAACAATTCGCAATTGTATTCTGTAAAACAGCATCTCTTGCTGTGGATATCATCATAACGGTTTCTCGAAGACTGACTCTGGCCTCATCATTTGTGTCTGCATTCTTTATTATTGTTACGACTATCGGACTTCGGAATTGCACTTTGACGGTCCTTCTTATACCTTGATCACGGGGTTGTATCTGGTGGAAGAAAATACAAATTTATGGCCATCAAATGCTCAACACTAGAATAGGCGCTGCAATTATTTACCAACAATAAAATTTTTATTTTTGACGCATAGCTCTTTATCCCAGTCTCGTAAAAACATTTCGGACACCATTAACACATAGCTGTTGAATCTGTAATCGGCAGGAAGTCTCTTGATGTTTTTAAAACACCTAGTATTTTTCGATTTTCCAATGACCAGCAGTTTTTTTTAATCGTACCGGTTGCGACCACCAAGACCGTGATTCTGTCTTAAAACACTTAACCCCTGGAACATTTCCCTCCTTTAAATTTTGGGGTATTTTTGGGAGTCACTTTGTAGAACAATCCGGTTTCATCCGCATTAGATATCTGCTCATCCGTGTAGCCTTTACGTATTTCTGCAAAAACTGCTTTTAACCATTCTTCAGTTGTTGTTATGTTGCAGATTCGCCAGAGATTGTTTGATCCGACTTTCTGAACACTAAAAGTTTTCCATTCCCAAATGTGTGGCGACATCTTTGGCTTTGGCCTGTAAAATTGGCCCTGTTATAGAAATACCTTGCCTTTGTTTTTCCTTGAACCATCCCAAGAGTGACGTGTTTATGTCATCATATTGAGAGCAGCATCTAAACTTCTAATTACTTTGCATATTAAAAGCCTCTGCAATTTTGTTTCGGTCTTTCTAAATCGTAAACAGAATTGAATGCGCTATACCTGGACTTTTTGCAACATTCACGTTAGCTTCACAATTTTTTATGCGTGTAAATATCCTAAATTTAACCTTGAAAGATAAAGCTTTTCTTTTTTTCGTCATATTTCGATTTAACCTATAATATTGTAAAGTGTTAGCAATATATTTTTATTATTTATCAAAATGTGCATACATACTAGTCATCCACAAATAAATATTAACTCTTAGTTCAGAGTTTTACACAGGTTCTACTATGTATGTGTTATTTTCGAACAGCTCGCCACGTACAATGTACATATAATAATATGTATAATAAGAATGGACTACTTTTTCAATTTATAATAATATTGTTATTGTTGTACTTCAATATCGGCATTTTTGAAAATCACATCAATGCATCACTATCACAATCACATGCCGGTGCCGCAGCGTGACTTCTCGTCCGCACTCCACACATCGTTACATCCGGCCTGAACCTGAGCTTTGAAGGACGTTATAAGAGACTTCATCGTTATATCCGACGACGTTATACAGTGCGTTTATTTTAACGCGGGACATAGGGATTTGCATGGTAAATCTTAAAGCCTATGTTAGGTACATTTGTATTAAACAAATATTACTAAAACTTGAGAATAGACAAAATTTGTGATGGGGGGGAATAAGTTATAGTACAATCTGCGCCCAAAACCTATAAAAGATACCCAAAAAAGATCTTTTCATTTTGGTAAAATTACACTTTTTAACCCCCTTGTTTGAAATGGTTTTAAACTGCATAAGAGGAATGTCATATCGGGAAGTTACTGATAATTTTGCCGCTGTCTAATCAAAACCGTCCCATTCCCAGCAAGTCGACCGTACAACGATTGCATGTAAAGTTCATGGCTTGTGGATGTCTTGATGATTCTCATAAAAACGGAAAAGAAATCCCTCTGTGTTAACTAAAGAATTCCGAATGGGTCTGTGCATGGCGATAGAAGAACAACCATCATCCAATTTGAAACGCCTGATCGCTGATCGCTTCGACAAATCTAGAACCAGTTGTTACAACGCATTAAAGAAAGAAAAATAAAAATATTTTAAAATTCGAAACGTACAGGAACCTTTACCGCATGATTATTTTGAACGGATGCAGTTTTGTGAAGAATGGATGGATCGAATTAATAATAACCCAGGTATTGCTGATAACATACTGTTTACAGGTGAAAGCTCCTTTAATATTAATGAAACAGTAAACAAGCAAAATGTTAGAATTTGCTCGCGAGAAAATCCCTACGTGGTGCACCAAACGCATACCCAGTGGCGACAAAATGTAAATGTATGGGCAGGTATTCTAGGAAATATGATTATTGGTCCATTTTTTATAGACGGTACACTTACCAAAAAAAAAATACATCGATCTTTCAGATATGGAAGTAGGTTCTGCGCTAGCCCACAGAAGGGAGGAAATTATATTTTATGTATTATAATTATATTGCTTGTAATTGTATTTTGGTGGACTGTATATTTTTAATATCATAGGTTTAATGGTTCAGCTAATGAATTATTGCCTGGGTATTATTCTTTCCTTCACATTATAGGTTTCATTAATTAAAATTAAGATAAATACGGCACGTGAATTGGACTCACCTAATTATTCGTTGTTATCCACAATGGGGGCCCCCTCTTCACCTGAGCACTCAAACACGCCGGGTAGACAAGTAGGCACATCAAATTAAAACATGCGGGTTTTGCGGTAATTGGTAATGTTTTTTCTTGCGGTGAAAAATTCGAACCTTTTAACTTGGTCGTGATATGGCGGGAAGTTTCTTTTTCTTTTATCGCCCTGGTTGGCGCATGCGCCGTTCGCGTCCTGGCAGGCCGTTTTCACGTGCATAAGGTAATATCGCGGTAAATTCAAATGATATATTTAATTACTTATGCTATATACGAGAAAATACCTTACTCATTAAAAAAGGTAAAATAAATATAAATAGAAGGACGGAACAAACATCATGGAGCTCCAGCTCATAGCGCAATAATTGTAACGGAGTATTTAAATAATGTGTTTCCGGGTAGCTAGGACGATTTGGACCTTTTAAATGGCCCGCTCGAAGCCCGAATATCACGCCTTTGGACTTCTTCTATTGGATATACCTCACATCAAGCGTTTTTGATAACGTAAGAGGAAGACCAAATGATGCAGATGAATTAAATAACAGAATAATCGAGGCTTCACGCAGCATCACAGCGCGACAGTTGTCGAATATTAGAAAGCATTTTTATGATTGTTTGGGGCACTGTTTGGCTGTAAATGGAGGGCACTTCGAACAGTTTATGAGTTTTAAGTTTATTGTTATAGATTATATTTAGGAAAAAAATTAAACATAATTGAAATAAAAATCCTAAATAATCATCAAAGTTGTATAATTTACAGGTTGTCTCATATTATAATAATGTCACATACCAGCTTATGTCAAAAATACCTAAGTAAACTTAATATACAGAGCTAGGCAAAACAGCGTGATATTATAACTTAAAATGATATTTTAAATATTTTGCGTTAGTAGAGTAATACAAACATGATCCCATCCTGGGTATAATACCACAAGAAATATGTGTGTATTTAACTTGTAGTTCTCAATATAAATGTGCCTAACATAGGCTTTAAGATTTACCATGTAAAACCCTATGTCCCGCCGCCATAAAATAAATGCACTGTATACGACTACAAAAGCGATGCCCGATATAGAAATCCAACCAATTCTTTATATTAGAGTTCGGACGTTATAAGCAACTCGTCGTTATAAACGAAGTCGTTATAAATGATTTCCACTGTATTAACTTTTTAGACTTAACCCTTTGACTAATTGAACAAAGAGCTCTTTTTGGTTATATCAAAAGGTATGGAGGAAGCTATTAACCAGTACCTCCCTAGAAGGGTCCAAGGGCATCAGCGACCGCCAGTATGGAGTTCGTTAATATAGATTAAAATAATACTTCCTCGCTTATGTTACCAATGTATTTAAAACAACGCAATATAACAAAATGGACAGTTCCAGGACCAACTGAAGTGAAAGCAAGCGGTATGCCAGTTAAATTTTGTTCATACCTGCCAAGCCTTCTTAAAGATCGTTCTTTATGCGGGAATGGGCACATTTAACATCAATGCTGGAGTACCTCAAGATTTCGTGTTGTCTCATATTCTCTTTTTACTATACATTAACTTTTTAGAAGAATATAGACAGCGAGAAGTCTCACATCCCAACACATTGAAACACTGAATCATTAAGGATCTGTTCCGCAATCAAGGGCGGTTTTACGGGGGGGGGGGGGGGGTAATAGGGTAATTACCCCCCCCATGAATTTAGAATTTTAAGCATCATTATTGAAAAAAAGGGCGGCACAAAAATTTTTCGCCTGCGGCGCTATTTCTTCCTGTCCCCTACCCTCGTACTTATTTTCTAGTTACTTCAGGTTAATAAGAGCTTTATTTATTACTGCATGCTTGTTTAAAAAAAATCTACCTATCTAAATGCATAGGTAATTGACACCATTTTTTAAAAAAAATTGGGATTTGAAATTACCCCCCTCATGTTGAAAAGCTAAAACCGCCCTTGTCTGCAATGCTCTGCTTGATTAAAAAAAACACACAAAACAAGCCAAATTAAACAACATAAACTAGCTGCTTGCCATATACATGAAATAAGTCTACATTCTTGTATCTAAGACGTGCGGAAAATGCATATGTTGAGTAAATAGCCATTTCATACAATTTGTACTTTTAATAATTAAACATATTTATTAGTTTTACAGCTTTTGACTTGATAATGACCTGCGTAGACCTCAAACTTACGAGTATAATAATTTTCGTCAGCAATAAAGGTTGTTGGGTAAAAGGACTTTTGATTATGTTTATTTTACAACTAACAACCTACACTTCTCCATCATGTAATAAAGATGTCCACTTGCGAAATAAAAGTGCCCTTGTGCGACAACAATTCGCCGTTCATAAACGTGTTTTATTACACCTAAAAATTGAATTCAACAATAAAATTCTGCCATCTATTTTCAGAATAAATCCTAACAAACTTCTCTGAAAGTCTAAAAAAAATTTCTGTTTCTACACTTTAAAGTCTCATGCCAGTCCTAAAAACTATTAGTTCCATCTAACTGCAAACACGAAATATTTTATTTTGGTTTACAGTGACCTCGGTGCCAGTTTCCGAAAGTTTATTGTGTCCCGTTAGGGCAGCATTCGTTAACGCTGTGTTTTCGTGTAACTTTGCAGAAATAAATTGGGGCGACAGAGCAGGTTTTTGGCCTCTAACTCGAAACAAGAACAAGCTTTACTAAATAATGTCTGCAGGAATTTGCGAGCGTTTACTTGATATATACTTAGGTAAAAAATACTTTTTCTACAACTGCCAAAAAAAAAACTTTGTTAAGTGTAGGATATTAATTCCGAAAATATGAGTATGAGAGAATAATTCTTATTACAGCTAATGTCAATAATACCAACATTATTTTTGGGCGTGCCGCTTGCACCACGACTATCATAGGTTCACTTACCGTAGTTGGAGCCGCGGCGACAAAAATGCCTTGGAACTCCCAAACGGATGAGAAGCACGTTCTTGTATAGTTCGAGTGTCGTTCTCGAATCCGTGTTGTCGAGTAAGGCCTGGCCCTCGGCGGTGAGCGGCTATAATATTTTTTCCAAATTTTGACCAGCGGTTTAAAAAAAACATTTCCCAAACAGATGAAAATTACTGGAGGGCATCTAGGCAACCCCCCAATTACCGAAAAAATATTTTCATCCGATTAGCGCGTATCTGTAGGTAAACGAATATATTGGATTGAAAAAATCAGATTACTTAATATCCGTTCAGAGATCAGAAAAACGACAAATTTAAATAAAATGGCTCAACTACAGTGAAAATTCGCAAAATCTTAGTTTCCGCATCTGGAATGTAGTATCCAAATCGTCGATGTTGTCGATTGTCAAATAGTACAGCTCTTCTATGCGACAAGCATCCAATATATAGTCGGACACACCAGTCTACAGCTACGGAAGGAATTTAAGGAATGTGGAACATTGATGCCGTAATACTCTGTCTAAATTTCTATAAAATATTAATTTGTATGTAATTCAAATATATTACATAAAATAATTAGACGCGGGCATGTCCCTGTATAGAGTAGAATATGTCCCGTATATTTTCCCCCTCACATTGCAAATTATATCTGCTTAAAATCATTTATTATATTCTTAAAGCGGTGAAGATAATATTTAAGAAATATTAATTAATCATGCATTTTGGTTGTGTCTCTTTCCATCGTATATAATATTGAATTTGTGGGAAGGTGCTTGTCATCATGCCATCTTCAGAAACAGGCATTGGCGGAGTTTAGTTATTTAATTATATTTAAACGTATGTAGCTGCTGTAAAGTGAATACATATAAAAGGCGAAGTGATCTATATAGTCAACCTAGGAAAGTGTTTGCAAAAGTTGACTAAATTCTTTGAGTTTGCTTAATTCCTTCAGAGTTATTTACATACCTCAGAATAATGATGTTTTTTAAAAATTTTACTAACGCAGACAATTTAATGTAAGTAACCGTGAACTAAATCTGATTAAAATGGTGTGGGCGCAATTAAAACATTTTATAAGAAGGCCCAACGCTATGGGAGAGTTCACAATAAACTTATTAAAGGAATGGACTGAAACGGGTGTTGCGTCCATATCACAACAAGACTTTGAAAAATATTGTATAATGTCATAAACATTGATAATAGATTTTGGGTAAATGACCAATGCTTGGAAGAAGTGGCGTCATTATTTATTTCAGTTGATAATAAAAGTAGCGACAGTGATGATACGGACAGCAGCAGCAGTAGTGATTCAGAGTAGGAAACCTAGAAATAGTTTTGATGGTTTTTTTTTTCTTAAAAAATTGTAAATAAGTTGAGAAGACCAATATAAACCTCGCACGTTATATCCTTCGACGCTTCGCACTCTCCTTTAAATACAAGCGCTCGGTATTATAATAGTATATTATTAGATTAGTAAGTACCTACTATTACTGTGCATGTCAAAATCAAACTACCTGAATAATTATCCTATCAGTAGACTAGGCTAGAGACATTTTTTTCTATTCTTATATTTTTAGGAATTTAATAACTTAATCAAATATTAACATGAAACAAAGCACCGCACTCCTAGGCCGCTACACTTAAAGCTGATAGGATCGGCTTACCTGTAAGGATGATCGATATAGATTATTCCAGCTGTTGTCCGAATGATTATTACACATGATAGAATGCATGATTCATGCAAGCCAGCACATATCCAAAGAAAAATAAACAATTCAGTATCCAGCCTATATGCTTACATAAACACTAGGGTTCTTCATTGTTTTCGTTACACCTTTGGGGATGGTGCCGTGGCAAAATAATTTTTGAATTACAATTCATGTACTTATAACTTGAAATTGCCTATTTATTTGTTTGAATAATTAATAATAGAAAAGTTAATATCTCAAAACATTGTGTGGTTACTTACCACGTTCTCGGCTTCACTTTCCTTGCATGGGCGGACTTTGTTTTTGTCTCGAAGAAATACTAATGCATCGTAGGCAAACCACTTGGAATGAAAGTGTGCGCCTGCTCCAGATTTTTTCATACTGCGATATTTTTTTCGCTCTCTATAAAACTGAGCCACCAAGTTACGGATTTTTCTTTTTGCCTCTTCCTGAGATAAGCACCCTACAGCTGAACAAACTGCATTCCATGCATCATTTTTTGATTCTCTGCATTTATATTTAACATTTTTAGGATTCCAAATACATGGGTGTTGTCTATAATTGTCAATTAAATTTAAACAATTCTCCGAAGTCCACTTAAACACCATCACGAAACCCTAAAAATTCACGCACAGGCACTTTTTATAATAAAATACTAAGCAGAACACTGAGACGCGGCGGTTTGTCTACTGTCTAGTCACTCAATTTGCAACAGGTCTCAACTCGCAACAATCCGTCCACATCGAAGCAATGTTGACAAATGTTTCACTTTGTTTCATATTATCCTTTGATCTTTACCGCTAGAAACGGATTTATGCAACATACTACAACTTATGTTGAATCGCAACACCAACTGTATGCAACGCAACACAACATATTCCAACAAATATAAACATTTTATGTTGTAACAAGTTTTTGTTGTATTATGTTGGAAAATGTTGCTCCAGTGTGGACGCGTCTTAATACGACAATGTATGTGCAACACACAGACCAAGCTTACGTAGAAGGATGGGAAAAAAACATAAGGGGTTGTCATTTTTTGTCTCCCGATGTTTTAATCCTGTCAGGTATGCGTATTGCTAGAACATTAATGGACTGTCTGATATTATCAATACTAATTTGTGAAACTGTTTGCATTGGATGAGTTGAAGTTAGGGCTAATAAGGTTTTCTAATTATAAAGTTTTCAACGGAAACATCGTTTCCAAATAATTAAATTCTATATAAGATCCCACGTTGCCGCATATTTAGGGTGGGGTCAGCGGTGGTTTCACGTTAAAAATATCTCTAAAAAAACTTTTTAAATACTCTCGTCTTTTGATCCTATTAATTATTAAAGAGAGTGCGGCTCTAATTTAATTTCAACATGGGCTAATGATTGAGTGGTGATACCAAAGAGATGAATGCCTCCATATATATGCGAGAAATATATTTTCATTGTAATTCTGAGAACGCCTTGCAAATCGCGCCACTGCAGACATTTTCCATAGGCAATTTCGTACTCTACCTTTGACTTTTTCGGAAACAGCTTAATGTTAGTTCTGCTAGCTACTTGATTTATTTTTTCACATTTGAATAGTTTTCTTCCAGATTATCCTTCGAAAATCACACAAATTCAAAAAAGAACGCTTTTTACAAGTCGAGTGTAATTAGTTCAAGTTCTGATTTATTCTCTACGGTAAAAACCAATGAACTGCAATATTGTAAGGGTGGCAAAAAGCGGAAGAATAAAAAGCAAAGCAAAATAAGTTGTGTTTAATTGGCCTAGCAAAAATAACACGAACCAACCTTAAACTATGTGTGATACAGTGTCAATGTGAGGCCAGGGCCAACCCTCGTCTAAAATATTTGATTTTCATGTTCTGGTTTAATAGTGTTGGTAAATAAACTATGGTATGATGCGAGTTGATTTTATTCAAATGGATCATTGGCTACGCTCGTTATCCGATTTTCCTTCGCAGAAAATAAAATGACATATTTAAGACTAACATCATGAATAACTATTTTATATTATAGGATAAGCCCAAAACTGAATGAGACAGCTAAACTGATTACTTTGTGATAGGCACATCACAAAATACATAAAGCTAAATACTAGACAGAGAGAAAGTCTGGAAATATGAGAACGGATAGAATTACCAACGAGAAAATCAGAAGACGGATGCAAGCTAGTAAAGAAAGACAAGTTAGAGTACCTACATCGAAAAGAAAACCTTCATCTGGTGAGGACACGTAATAAGATCGGACCCCAATCGATGAATTACAAAGGCTTCAGACTATAGCTCAACAGGAAAAAAAGGGAGCCAAGAACATGGAGATCCTGGAGGGATGAGGTCGATGATAAGTTGGAAAGTAAACTGTAAAGTAAGTAAAGATTGATACTAGGAAAACAAAACATGGGTGTGGTTGAGTGTAGGGAGATAGCGGCAGTTGCAAAAATTCCTTCGTTATATAGAAACGATTTGCCAATATTTCTTTTTGGAAGTTTATTCCCTCGAATAAAATAGCTTATTAGTTTTAAGTAAAATAGATTTCCTGGTCACTGTTGCTTCATGCATTAAAATTTTAAAATACACATATTTGGTTTTATCTCGTTTCCCGTTTGAAGGCCGTGCCCGTGTATCAAAGGCCTTAAGCAATTTAAACAAATCAAACATTGTTACAAAATATATTCAAATATTCCGTGTATAGTTAATTAAATTTAAACATACTTAAAATGCTATCCTAAATATACATCCTACTATTTAAAATGGAAGGGAAATATAATATATTTAGTGTCGTATTATCTTTGGTTAGCAGTATAATACGTAGAATAACAAAATTGTTTCCATATTATAACTAATGGGGTACATTACTTAGTTTTAATAAACTAGGCTTAGTTCGCGTTCCCGTACAAAAAGTTTTTTTAATTAACTCGTCGTTTTAAAAGCATAATTTGAACCAAACTAGAATTTTATTAAAGGTATTTCAAATATGCGACAATTTATACTCATCAAAGGTATGAGCTCCGAAAAATCGTAATTGCAAAACGCAGTTTTGGTGGTTGTTCAATGTATAAATTTGTTCAAATGACCGAATAAACTACCAGTTTACAGCGCCATCAGTATGCGGGATATTTTTAGTTAGGATTTACTGAAAATTAAATATAAAGGTCATCGAGTCAAAAGAAGCACTGCATGAAAAACACGCTCAAATATTTCTATTTTATTTTTATTTAACAAAAAAGAGTATATACTTTAGGTTGGAAAATTGTGCGCATTATTTTCGGTCATATCATAAGTTTTGGAGAAGATTATTAACCAAAAACTATTACAGCAGCTGGAAGGCGTTAACCTGTTCAACCATTATCAGTATGGTATTGGTATTCGTAGATCTAGATCAATAGAAGACATTCTCGGGCTACATCTTTATGGAACAAGCCAATTGATCATTTTCATATGACGTCACATGGTCGGCGGCCATTTTGCTTGGAGGGCAAACAATTTAAATAAACACAAGCGTTTGGGTTATAAATTCAAGTTTTCTTTGCAGTTTGCTTTGAAAGTTACGATCAGTGTTCGTTGTGTTGTGTGCCCTAAATAAAATGCCGTCCTTCTGTTCAGTGGTTGAGGGGAAATAGAAACAATATACGATCGTTTAGAATTCCTGCAGTTTTTCAATATCCTACAGAAAACCTTAATCGACTCTTATAAGAACGACGTGACATGTGGATAAGAGCTTTAAGAAGGGGCATTTTAAGTAACAGCCAACGAAAATATGGAATAATTTAATTTAATTAATTTAATATTTGATTTCATGTATAACAACCTAAAAAAATTATCTCATGTAAACATTTCTAGGAGCACCAGCAGAATTAGCAAACAAAGACAACCCTAAATGGATTCCTAATTAAAATATTGGACACTTTCTTCCAAGGGAAGCAACTTAGGCCCAAGATAACAGAAATAAGAGCGTGCAGAAATTCAAATGAGCAAAGTATCAGATAGGATTTTTTTATTTATTCATGAATATATCTCTCTAAGACAGTACAAGATCTACCAATGAGGTAGTACAAGAAAAGAGTAAAACATTTTCTGGTATCAAAAGATTGCTACTCGTCTAACAAAGATTCTTTTGCCCTATGATGAACTTAATTTTATATAACATTTTAATTTGTTAAATTGTTATTGTGGGTTTAGGCCCCAATGAAGTAGTAACGCAGTTATCCAAAATCCAAACCTTATTAAAACTAAAAGTACTGAAATTTACCTCCTTCATAAAATTTGAATGCTTGAAAGCCTTTGTACGCCTTCAGCTGCTGGCCAGTGTAAAAATTATGTGTTAATATAAGGTAGTCCATCCTTGCTACTTCTGGCAGACATTAAATTTTCAAAATCAGTCTCTCCGAGCAGATAAGGATCAATATCACCAATAATTTTAAGTTCTGCATCGTGTCTACACTTAACATCGCCACTGAGAGTCTTTAAATATTCACTTCTTTTAATGTCTTGAAATTTTTAATTGGACACTACAGAATGTAAATAAAAGATCAAAGCACACACTAGGAAGTTCAAATAAGTATTATGGTGGGAATACAGTTGGGACACGAAAAATTATTTAAGTCCAGGTAGCACAGTTATAGATACATCTTAGAAATGATCACAACTGAATCCTAAAATTACTTTGAAGCTTATTAAATTAAACCGAAAGAGTCTAATAAGCCATTAGCATAAAAGGTCATGAACCTTTGTTTGCCCTTCAGGAAAAATGGCCGACCTGTCAAAGCCACGTGTTTGAAAATGGTCAATAGAACATCATGACAAGTCCTGGGCGGTAGCACTTCATATTTTCAAGGCCTCTGATCGAGTCTGGCATAAGGAGTTCCTAACTTTAGTGAGATTATATGGTATATCGGTTCAATTCTGTTCATGACTGTCGAGCTTTCCTAAGAGCGGTTCTTTGAGACTGCCTATGGACGGATTCCTTTCAGATATATCAATGCTATTGTCACCCCCCATTTTTATTATAGATTAATGCTTACACATCGGCTTCCAATTCATATCTCCACAGGCAGCAAGAAATCTCATATCTCAACATAGACCTACAAGAAACTCTACCTTGTGACATAAATCAAGTAGAATTTAATGTTTAAAACTAAAAATAAATCAAAAACAGCTAAAAATTTAGAAAAAATTAATTGGTAAGTTAAGTATTATTATTATTCATTTGATAATTCATGCTTTATTATTATCTAATAAGTTATTTGATTTTTGCCAGGTTTTTGAGATTTGTCTGTACGTCAGTTTCAATATCGCCGCAATGGCAGACGACAATATGTGACGTCACATCTGCACTTCATTTATAGTGAACGAGGCTAATTTAATTCATCTGTAGTCAACGATGTAAATAAATGCATGCAAAAAACACGTGAACACAAAGTACCGGGTGTACAACTAAGAAAGGCGGCCGGCTGTATCGGGGAAACCATTGGATATAAAGATTTCAAATAAAAAAATCTTATTTGGAGAATATAGACAAAAAATCCCAAAGTCAACTTGATGGGAATTGTCGTAAGAATTAATGCAATGCAGTTTCTGTATATCTTAATTAACTTAATTTGGGAGAAAATAACAGTCTTATAGAAGGTCGTTCTAGTTACGCCCTCTAGCGGTCGATTTAGAAACATTAAAATAATTTCCAGCCATTTCTCTTGGCCACTTTTATAATAACCGTTTTTACAAAGAACCGTCCCGGAACGGTCGCTCAATGAATTTACCACTGCAATAATCGATGGCCAAGTTGAATATTGAACTGACAGGCTGGAAATGATCGCTCGGGGTCAGTGCGAGGTACGGTTTTTGGTCGTGTCGGAACAAACATGTTGTTTACATTGTCGTATACGTGAAGTCAGAGTCACTAAACCAAGGGCACCTTGGTTAAATAACAAAATCAAAAATTTTAAAAAACTTAGAAACAGATCGTGGCAAAAATACAAAAGATCTAGATCCGAAACTGAACGTGATAATTACAACAGGGCGCTACGTAATCATGTCGTTTTTGCTACTAGGGCGTCAAAAAGAATCTATCTAACTAGAATTGCTTCCCAAAATAATTCATCAAGAACTTGGAAAACACTCGCAAACTTAAATGTTCTCTGAAATAAATCCAATTCGTTGCCTAACAATCTCACTGATCCAGAAAGCCTTAAACAATACTAAGCATCTTTTCTGCAAAATGTGTCTGACAAATGTAACAGAATTGACTTTTATAATAACAATTCACATAACCCTAAAAAAATATTTAGCTTCACGTTTGCAACAATAACAACACGAGTTGATGGTGTAAATCTGAAAATGTTAAAACTCTGCAGTCCGTTTATCGAACATATTATTCTGCATATTGTTAACAGCCTCATTGAAAACAATCATAATCCTGCATTGTGGAAAACAGCTGTAGGCATCCCTATTCCAAAATTAAATAACCCAAAAACTTCTCAGATTTAAGGATAATTAGTATTTTACCGAAAATTTTAAACATTCTGGAAAAAGTCCTCTACAATCAGATTTTAGCTTTCTTTAAAGAAAATAAAATAATTCCCGACTTCTAGTGTGACTTCAGAAAAGGTTTTAGTACAGCTACTGCACTACCTTCCGTTATTGAATAAGAGCGGTCGACATGGGAATGGTAAATGTGCTTGTACTGATGGATTATTCCAAGGCATTTGACACTCTGGACCATGGACTTCTATGTGCAAAGTTGAAATATTATGGACTTAACCCCGATGCTCTTAAACTACTAAAATCCTTTCTATCAAATCGTTCTCAGAGGGTTTCATGTAACGGTGTTGAGTCCAGCAGTTTAAGCATCCATTCTGGAGTGCCTCAGGGCTCTGTCTTGTCACCTTTATTGTTTATAATTTATACTATTGATATAATAACCTCAACAACTTACTGTAGAACACAGGCTTATGCTGATGATATACAGATTTATTATTCCTTTCGTGTGTCAGATACAGTTCAAGCGACTCACAATATTACTCATGATCTGGAAAATATCAGATCACTTTCAGAGGAACATAACTTAATTCTAAACTCTTAAAAAATCTCAATTACTGTGTATAGGTACTAAGGCTAAAAGAAGTTATGTGAAGAACAACTTGAAACTGCAAGTTTTAAATACTCATTTAAACTTTGTCAATTCTGCTAGGGACTTGGGCCTAATGGTCGATGAAGAACTACGATTTCGTGAGCATATAAAAAATCTTAATAAAAAAGCATTCGCTTCACTTAAACTTTTATGTAGTAATCGCCACATACTATCTACTCAACTAAAGAAAACTCTCTGTTAAAGCTTGGTGTTATCACACTTCCCCTATTGCGACTTCATTTATGGGCCTTGTCTCTGCGAAGAGGACAGATACAAAGTGCAGAAAGTACAAAATACATGTTGTAGACTAATTTATGGTTTTGGCAAATATGATCACATTTCGCATAAGATAACTGAATGCAATTGGTTTCATATAAATAATCGCCGACTCCACCACCTTGGTAACTTAGTACACAGATTACTTAACTCACCCGACTCTTCTAATCTGGTAGAAAGTAAATTTATTCCTAGAACAACTGTACAAAATAGGAACATCAGATTTAGGAATAGGTATACAATGCCACAACATCGAACAGCGATGTTTAAGAGAAGTTTTTCGTTTAATGCCATTAGTTTGATTAACTCTCTGCCTGAGGAATCCGGATTATATAACATTAATAAATTTAAATTGAAACTCCGTAAACATTTGTTAAACAGACAATGATATGCTTCTAAAAATCTCGATAATTTTCTTGGTTTGAACGAATTCATCATGTTTATCCTACTTTTTTCTTTATTTTTGTGTTTCGTATTATATGTATTATACTATAAGCCTATCTTTGGTTAAGTAAGAGCAGCCAGAAGGCTAGACTTTGCCAAACTAGACTCTGCCTCTTTTATTTAGGTACTTTTAAATAATTTATAGATATTTACACATAATTCCTTTGTTAATTTGCTATGTATTTTGTTAATAAAAGTCATTATTATTATTATTAATATATGGACTTGGGATGTGTCAAACAAAGATCAATCCAAATCCGAGAGATTGCTCAAACATTGTGGGGCACCTTGTATTTTATTTTGTAATCGATTATCTTCTATCCAATTCAATTAAGTTATTTTCTGTAAACGTACAGGATCAAAATAGAAGCTCCATAATGTAACTAAATCTATACAGCTCTTTTAGCCCGTTTATTTTTCCATCGACTTGAGAGTTTACGGTTTAGTTGGATTGTCGGTGCTCGCGTTGTAACGCTGGAATATTAAGTCAGTTGGATATTTTATTAAGGTAGCTTACGACGGGTAGGAAGTGCTAAATTGCTTGCACTTTATGTTGATCCTAGTAGAATTCAGTTCTCTTCGGAACACTAAATTAAATTTACCGTTGACGACGAAACACTTTCTTGGTCAATTTAAATTAAAGCTACTAATCAGGGTTTAAAAAGGCACTTTTATTTTACAGTATCGTGGGAGTCTTAAGGTCCTAGGGGTAGAAGCTAATTTGGAAAGTCGATTTAGAGTGTATTACACCTTTACCATATTATAATAATTATAAAAATAATATTTCTAAATTGTCCATCCTTTAGGCAGTGAATAATACAATTATAATAATTAAAAAATTAAGAATAAACAAAACGACGATGGTTTGACGATCGAGATGGCAGTCTTTTAACTTTATCTGTTCGCTGTAGGAAATATAACCAATCATGTCGTAGAATGCTGTTACGTGGCTCAACAGCTGGACGTACGTCACATTAGAATACTTTCTTGGACTAGTATTTGTGGTTTCAATAGTCAGCGACTTTTCATCCATAATTCATGTTAATTTAACTTGTGAAATCTTTCAACAAATTTGCAATTGGAACAAAAAAACACATTTAAAAATATTAACCTTAAAATAACCTCCTATGGCCTACGGTGATGCGACCGTCAAATTATAAATCCTATTTTGCAGCGGCCACCGTCAACAGGCCGTCAAACGTCGACCAGTGCCAGCCCCCGTCAAACTATAAATCCAGCTTGATTGGTCGCATTTCAGAATAATCCTTGGGGTTGCGTACTTTAGACAATGGTATAGGATGGTTACCAATTTCCAATCTGAAGGAAATGTACTATTAGTTATTGATGCATTAAAAATGTGGGCAAGCAAAGGTATATTTAGAGGACAACATAACGGTACCATTTGCAACGTGAGCTGATCAGAACCGGCAGCATTAGATTATCTACTACTCATTTCTGCAGCAGATCTCCAATCACAACAAATAAGTTATATTTTTTTGGGCACCTCAAACCTTTGCACCTTGCCTGTACTACCATTTAAATTTCAGTAATAAATATATAGTCACTCAGATTAGTAAATATGGTTTAGGGAGATGCAAGTTTTCCATCAAAAATGTTTTAAATATCACTTCCGGTTTGACCGGAAGTGAGGTAAGGTCGCTTATTTAAATGACACCCTGTATATTTTTTTAGATCTTTGAATAGAGCTCTAAATTCCCTTTTCAATGACATATCACAAGTTGTCATTTGTTTTTATCCTATGACGTTTTAAAATGGTAACATTAGGTTATTTTCCTTTAACTTTTATTAAAATTGAGGTGAAATATGTATTTAGAATCTCATAGGAAAGTTTTAATTTTTATTTGACATTAGCAATAGTCGGGATCATTTTTCTCCATGATTTTTAATGGAAAGTACCAAATGTTAAAATACCTTGAAATACTACCGTGAGTTAGTTCTTTAAAAATGTATAATGCTTTATCATAATATTATAAATATCTATATAACATATTTTATTTTACTTCATTTTATCTGCCGTACTTAAAAACCCTTTTAATTCTTATGTTACTAATTCTTTCTTACACCCTGACACATATCAATATTTTGGTAACTTAGCTAATAATGGAACATTAAACCAATGTCGTGCTGTTGATATTCTGTGACCGTGCAGGCCATCTTATTTTACCAAAGAAATTAGTTTCTCAGCAGGCTATGGAAACAAAACATGAAAGTAATTTTGACATTACCAAATTGAATAAGTAGAAATAAATTGGCGCATCTGGTTTATCGGTATTTTGGCTAGATTTATACGCATCCAATAATAATGGTTTATACAAGGAAAAATCAAATTGATATGCTTGTAATTTATGGCGAATGCAAGAAAAATTCAAGGCTTGCTGCAAGATTATAATATGCCGAACGGTATCCAGATCGGAAGATTCCATCAAGGGGCTATTTCCCTTGGCTTGAAAAACACTTAAAGAATGTAGGTAATATCCACAATAATGACAATAACCAACGTTTTATAATAAGTGAAGAAAGCGAAATAACCGTTTTGGCTTATGTAGAATATGACCATACCGCTTCAGTTCGCGAATTAGAAGTGGAGTGTGCTGTGAACCGAGAGAGCGCAAGACAAGTTTTGGAGAAACATGGTTTCAAATCATTTAAATACCAAGTTCATCAATATCTCTATTATAACGACTTTCCAAGAATATTATATTATTGTAATTGGTTTTTGGCGAGTCTTAATAACAATGCAACTTTCCATCACAAAATATTATTTACGGACGAGTCAAGATTTACTAATCTTGGTATGTTTAATCGAAACAACACTCTACACTGGGCAACGGAAAACCAGCGCTTGGTAAGGGATGGCGCTTTTCAAGAGCGTTTTGGTGTCAATGTGTGGTTGGGTATTATGGGAACAAATATTATTGGTCCAATTTTTTTTTCCCCGGGCCTTTTAATGGGAAGATGTATTTAGGCTTCCTGCAAAATCAGATTGAAATGACTGGACTAGACTGGAAACGACAACATAATATTTTAACAAGATGGTGCCTCAGCACATAATTTACGCATTGCAAGCAACTATTTAAGCCGCAGATTCGGAGAAAATTGGCTTGGAACAAACGGACCAACCCGTTGGTCGGCAAGGTCCCCTGATTTAACTCTGCTTGATATCTTCATATGGGACTTAAACAAAATGTTTATGCTAGACCCCCTTAGAACCTAGAGGATTTGGAAAATCGGATCAGGGCAGAAATTCATGGTATATCAATAAAACATCTACGAAATTTATTAACTGAAAACGTAGATCGAGTATCATTGTGCCAGCAACGAAGATGTCAAAGAATAGACCATTTAATAGAATAGGTAATTTTGTTATATTACTATAGGATAAAATATAAAATTTGTGTAGCGTCCAAAAAAAAAACTGGGACACGCAATTTTACTTATATCTCCCAGGCCATTTCATTTTGATTTGATGTTTCAGTTAGCGACTTTGACAGTTCTTTCAAAAATATATTGTAGTACAAGAGCCAGAATATAAAGAAAATTTTGTGGTCCCAGTTTTATTTGGGCGTAATGATACCTATAACATTCTTATAAATTTTTTTCTTAAAATGCTTTACAATATGATAAAGCATTATATATTTTTAAATAACTAACTCACGGTAGTATTTTAAGGTATTTTGACATTTGGTACTTACAATTAAAAATCATGAAGAAAAATGAGCCTGACTATTGCCAATGCCAAATAAAAATTAAAGCTATCCTATGAGATTCTAAATACACATTTCACCTCAATTTTATTAAAAAAAGAAAATAACCTTAAATTACCATTTTAGAACGTCATAGGATGAGAACTTATATCACGCGGCTAACACTCCGCCATTTTGAATTTGAGGAAATCGTATCCTACGCCGCTATTTCAAAAATAAATGACAACATGTGATATGTCATTGAAAAGGGAACTTAGAGCTCTATTGGAAGATCTAAAAAAATATACAGAGTGTCATTAAAAATAAGCGACCTAATCTCACTTCCGGTCAAACCGGAAATGATAATCAAAATATTTTTGATGGAAAATTTGCATCTCTCTAAACCATATTTTCTGTCAAAAGTTCAAATTTTTATATTGGACGATAATTAAGTGAGGTTCTGTCAAACGATTTCATTGTCACCCGGGTACAAACGTTTTGATGATAAGTTTATATAATAGTTTAGTTACCGACAGTGTTTATTACTATCTAATAATAATATAATCAATTAGCATTTTCATTATACAATAACTTTGCTTATTGGGTAATGGGTATACTATATTCCCCTTGGTACCCATTTTCAAAATAATGGGCAACTAAAATATACTAAATACTAAAATATATTTGCTATAATCTTGTTTTAACCAACACCACTAGAGTGAGTCGTCTTATTTCATTTTCTGTTGATTAAAACATAATAGTTATTTGTTTAAATTAAAATATCCATGACAAGACAAATGTTTAAATATGTAATATGCCTACCAGCTTTAAAAAAATCATTAAAAAGGTTATTAAATAGGGCAATTTTTTTAGCGTACTGGGGCAATTTGCTAAAATGAAAGACCGGGCTTCCTAACTTGATAGCAAATATGAATTGCGTTGTCAAATTAGCCTATACTTCCCTTTTTAACTTTTTACTTAATGTCGGAAGTTTTAACAGCACGATTACCCTTTTTAATTTAGCCTCATTTAAACTTTTAATAACCGCCCCATTTAATGTTTAAACTCGTGATTTTTGTCACAGGAAGTTAATTTCGCCGAATACAAGGTGTTTATTGCTAATTTTAATGACAAGGGATAAGTTAAATATCGTAGAAAGTCATCAAACTTTTGTAATAAAAAATTTTAAATTTAAAGTTCTTTGTTAAATCTCTCAATTTGTCAGCAGGACTTTGTAAAGTGATTTTTTTTTTGGCAAACATTCCAGCCTTAGACTACGGCTACAGTACAAGCGAATTGTCCCTTTTCTCTTCGTCAGACCCAATCCTTGGACGCGCATCGCCGTATTACGGCTCATCAGAAAAGCTATAGAGTCTGACGAAAAGGAAAGGGGCCTTACAGTGCACTACAACACATAATATAACGATGCATGTGCGAGATGTTGCACGTGGCGACATCTCGTGGTAATTGAGCTATCCACCCGACCAGACCAGTGAGGACTTAGAGAAGAACCGTATGTAACAAGCAGGACTAGGATGTTTAAAAATAACTTACAACAATAACATCAACATTGCTTATAAATACCTTGTGTGAAAAATAATAGGACAGAACTTACAAATACAAAATTGGATACAAAAAATAAAATTTCGTCAAGAATGTCGGCAAAAGGGCCAATATATAATGAATTTTAAGTATTTAAGGCCCCTGTCAAATTAATATAAAACTTTATAGTACTAACCTTTGGTAGGTTTCTAAACTGATATTTAAGAATTTTGGTAGGTGGACGGATATGATAAATAAGGGACGGAAATGAGAGAACCTATAACTTTATTAATAATGTTAATTTATTACTAACAAGTTAACTTTAAAACAAAATCTTATAGGAGTTAAGAAAAGAACAAATATTATTAATAAGGCATAAAATGGAATATTAACTAATTATTGAGACAACGGTTTTGCAGATATTTATAATCTCCGTCGATATACAGTACACCCCTTTTAAAGTAATTTGGTTCTAAAATTCTGCACTAAAAATTAAATATCTCTTTAAATTGCTATATTATCAGACTGCATTATACAATCGCTATATAATATTTGTGTAAGACTTTTAAAGTGTCGATAAAATAATATCGTTGTATAAATATTACAAAATACACACTACAAGACAATTCTGTAGTTGTTGCATTAAATTGCTATAAAAGTGTGGTAAAGTACTTCCCAACATATTTCGTTTGGCGTAATGACTGCAATAAAACCCTTCATAAACTCGGCTTTCGCTTTTGTAGAGACGTATTAACCCACATTTATTTTTAATGCCAGTTTATAATAACAATAGATATGTACATTGTACATTACTTGATTTGTTATCAAAATTAATAAACTGCCTAATTGAGGTTTTCTAGAAACAACTTAATTATTAGGATATTTCTCAAAACTTTTAGTTACCTGTTTATATAGCTTATATAAATAGTAAACATAATATTCGAAATATGTTAGTACCTATCTATTTTACCTTGAAACAGTGTGCAACAAGTTAATATTAAAAGTATGTGGAGACCTTGGGAATCTTCAGCTAATGCGATATCTAGCTACCCTAAACATTCCAGGAAGCATTTATTTTTTGACGCCAAAGTGATCGTAAAAAACGTATGTGAATCGTTATTAAAGAGTGGCTACCCTAAAGTAATTGCTATTAAAAATACCAGTGAAATGACGAAAGTTCCATTATCGACGGTACGAGATATTATGCTAAAGGCAGATTTTAAAAGAAAACTTCGCAAAGATACCGGAAAAATGAAGTGCGTAGATGATTGTGACAAAGATGTTATTCGCAGGAAAATATACCAAATGTATCAAGAAAATGTTGTGCCCGCGTTTGTTTCTTTAAAAGTGCTATTTTCTTTTGTTCAGGAATATTAGCAACACTCACCTGTTCATTGTATAAGTTCAAGTCCAAGTGGATATCAAGTAGAAATTTAGGTCCGTGAAACCAAAGTCCTGAAGTTATTATATCTGTCAAAAAATTTCCGCGAGACAGAATGTCTGCCGGGTTATCAGCTGATTTTATATATCTCAATTTACTATGCTCTGTAATGGTTTGAATCATAGATACTCTGTTGTTATTGGTTTTATTAATTTTGCAAATTCATCGGTACGTATTTAGCGTGGCCGAGTTCCACGTATTCGTCAATAAACCGTTTAGCAACCGACGATACAACGATATCATGTAGCAGGACAACTCTTCACAGCACTTTGCAAGAGATGGGATTTAAGTGTAAGACAATAAACAAGAGACAAATTATTATGGAGTCCGAAAGATTAAGGAAAATGAGATTTCTATACCTTAGGGAAATAATAGTATATTATGTTACAAGGACGAAATACATTTTTCGTCCGTATAACATACGTTATTTTTTATCCGATTGTGTTTTTGCTCGGATTATAAAATAATGTAAAAATTAAGAAAACCAATATATTTCATCTTGCATTGTAATTTTTTGTCCCTTGAATGTTTGAACAATGAAACCTGTAATATGCGTATCCATGGATCTAACAAATAATTAAATTAATATTATCAACTGACGTTTTATCAATCAGGCGATAGTTTTAACTAATCTTTCGTGTTCTGCTAGTTTTAAAACCTGAAAAACACAATTAAAAATGGAAATAGACGATGATCTTATAGAAGGTACACCACCTGACATTCAAGAAACTGCCAAGGAAGTAATGTTACATTTGTTGCCACAAAAATCTAAGGAAATATATGAAAGAGCTTATAAAAAATTTATGGATTACCGGCAAGAAAAAAATATACAGTCGTTCTCCGAAAACGTCTTCTTGGTCTATATGGCGGAATTATCGAAAACTATGAAGTCATCTACTCTGTGGTCGCAGTATTCTATGCTACGTGCAGTGGTAAATGTAAAACAGAATATTGATATATCTAAATACATGAGATTACGAGCATTGTTGAAACAAAAAAGTGTTGGATATTGTCCAAAGAAATCAAGGATCCTAACTAGAGAAGAGGTTCACAAATTCCTTTGCCATGCTCCAGATGACAAATACTTAATGTTGAAGGTAAATGTAACTATATAATAGTATTTTAAATTTCTGACTAACAATTTTCTTAATTACAGGTTGCGTTTATTTTTGGAATCGCGGGCGCATGTCGTCGAGAAGAACTGGCTCATATGAAAATTGATGACATACAAGATTTGGGAACGGCTTTGTTAATAAAAATTCCCTATAATAAAACAAACAAACCGAGATCATTTACGGTGACTGGAGAATATCTAAAGTATTATAGAAATTATCTGGCTTTACGTCCAACAAATATGAGTGATGGGCGATTTTTTGTGTCTTATCGCAATGGAAAATGCCATAAGCAAGTTGTCGGTATACACAAATTTGGCTCTATACCTCAGGAAATAGCATCTTACTTAAAACTGCCGAATGCCAAGGAATTCACGGGACATTGTTTCAGAAGAACATCGGCCACATTACTTGTAGATGCGGGAGCAGACATAACATCTCTAAAACGGCATGGAGGCTGGAAGTCTTCGGGAGTAGCCGAGGGCTACATAGATGATTCCTTAAGTAATAAGTTAGAGCTGACCAAGAAAATATTCAACATTCCACAATCTGACCTGCAGTCAGTCTCGACTCAGGTGTCGCAATCCGTCTCCCAATCGAGTTCAACATTGGAGAATAATATCATAACGGAGACCAAAAATAATAACACATCCTCAAAATCAAATTTACATCACCCCGTTCTTGTTCAAAATTGTTCTAATTGTACATTTAATATAAATATTGCAAATAATTGAATAAAATAAACTGTTGAAAATATTTTAGCGTCCGACAAAATGTTTTTCGGACTAGGACGACAAAGGTTGCCTAGCTACCAGCGCAATAATCAATACCTTATTGAAAAGGTTACCTTTTCGTCCAAATATCTGATCTATAAAACGTCATTTTTTGACACAATCGGATAAAAATAAGTTTAGATCCGAAAAACGTTCAATAGTATATCTGGATGAAACGTGATTTGACACTCATGAGACTACCAAAAAGGGATGGGTTAATTTAACTAAAAAATGCCAAAATAAAGTCCCTTCACATAAAGGAAAACGAATAAGAATAATTCATGCAGGTTGGGAGAATGGATGGATCCCTAATTGTTTATTACTGTCGGCTAAAAATATAAAGGATTCAAGTCTGGACTATCATGAAGATACCAACGCCGCTGGAGCTTGAAAGCTGCTTCAAAGACAGTTTGCTTTCAAATGTACCAGAACACAGTGTTATTGTGATGGACAATGCAAGCTACCACAGTCGGCAACTGGAAAAAGTACCGAATACATCGAGCACACAATCCGCAATAAAGGAGTTCATGTTAAAAAATGACTTGTACTTCGAGGAAACGTATAGTAAAAAACAGCTGCTAGAAGTGTTAAAGCCATTTAGTATTAAGAAAGAGTATCTGTGTGATAAAATGGCGGAAGAAATTGGTCACACTGTGTCACTGCCACCCTATTATTGCATTTTTAACCCTATTGAACACATGTGGCATCACATTACTCTTAGTGGCAGTGTTATAGAGAGAGAGAGAAATTTCAGATGAAACTTGGAAAAATTCGGTTAACCATGTATTAAAAATTTAAAACTCTTTTTATATTATATAACTACACAACCAAAACGAAATACATCCTTTTATTATAAATGTGAATGATAGTGATAGCGAGACTGGTGTATACATGTAATATATTTTTTTAAGTAGGTATATTAATTGTTATTGTTACTTTTACCTAAATGCGTGCGAGAAGTTGCCCTTTTCCGCACGCAAACTTTCACACTTGTTTTGTACTTATAATAAATTAATATCCGTTCCTGTGCAAAGCAGTATGACTTCATTCCACAATAATTCGTTGATTTCTCGACCGCAATAAAATTTAAATGACAACCCTCAGTCGTAATCCCAACCATAAATAACTTGCCTGACAAATATCTATTGTGTAGGCACCTTTTGAAAGGGTACAGGTCCTGATTACCTACTAATTTCAATAGTTTAGGTTAGCTATTTTCAACAAAACAACATGTATAAAATAATAGGTAAGTATCTTTATTATAATCATGTAATTAAATAGCCATTAATATTTATACAAAAATACTAATCTACAATATTATAATAATACAATATTTAACTTAACCTACTCTATATTTAGTTCTGTTTCACTATCACTATCGTCACTATATTAGTTTAGGCATAGATGATATCATAATATTGTAGATTAGTATTTTTGTATAAATATTAATACAGATTTAATTACATGATTAAAATAAAGATACTTACTATTATTTTATATTTGTTGTTTTGTTGAAAATAGCTAACCTAAACTATTAAAATTAGTAGGTAATCAGGACCTGTACCCTTTCAAAAGGCACTTATTTATGGCTGGGTTTAAATTTTATTGCGGTCGGGAAATCAACGTATTATTGTGGAATGGAGCATACCCCTTATTTCACTTCATTTTAGTAATATAGACAGTGATGCCAGCTGGGGCCAGGTAGATTTCGCTGGTTGGCACGCTCATCGACAGCTGTTTTATATGGGTAATTTTACCAAGAAATTCTTTAAAAACGTAGGTTTGGCAATCGAACAGGTAACGGGGTTTCTTTGGGTGTTTACGATGTAATAAAACTATTATTGCAGTTATTAGGTCAAACGAAATATGTTCGGACGGACTTTACACAACTTCTATAGAACTCTTAATAATATCAAAATGTTTTATAAAAGTGGGCCCTATTTGATCCTATAGATATCATTTAAGGGTATTTAACCACGGTATAGGAACTTTAAGCTTCTACAAAATTTACTTAAATACTTGTGGATATTATTTATGTCACTACTTGACTTGACAATTGATAAAGTCGGTTCGTGACTTTTTAGCGGAGATATTTTACGAGAATGCCATCTTTTGCACTTTTTAAATGTTCCATTTTGTTTGCCACATGCAATAGTTACCAGATTTATGCACAAAATGATATGAGGGCAAAAGTTTTATCTAATTCTGTAACTTTCCCAGGATACCAATTATCAAATAATACGACAACATAGTCGCCCAAGAAAAACGTTTCTTATCTCCTAAACTTGTTCTTTCGTCTCGATCGTAGTCTTAGCGGTGAGATGTTCTACAGAATTGATATGTTAGAAATTCTATTCTGGTGAGTTTAGAGTAAAACGATTATAAAGCGAATTATATTCAGCACATGACAAATATTATACTTGTATTCCATCACGAGACCTTCAAAAAATTACTTGGTGAATTTCCATTGTATTTTGTACGGGTTTTAAGTATTTTGGGGCTAAATTATCTATTATTTTGATGTCAGTTTCTGTACTACGATAAAAAGATATATTAAGATTTTCAACTAATTCCATTGATCGTAAGCTTTTCTATGCTCTGCTGTTAGTCTTTCTAACAACACTTTAATTCGCTTCTGTTCTCTCCTTCTTCCTTTCTTCTTCCTTTTTGTAACAATATTTCTTTCCTTAGGTGGTATTTGAAATTCTGAACAGCGTATCAAAATCGCGCGTCGATCTTTTTGTATATTTGTAGCTGGCTCTCTTTCGGGTGTTTGTTCAGGTGTAGATGGCGGAGTATTTTGCGACACAAAGTTTTTTTAGCATTTTTTCATTGATAGAATTCCTTTGAATATTTTCTCCATTTTCTTTTCTTTTTTTTATGCTCTATCTGAAAGTTTGCCGATTTTTTTTCTTTGTTTCCTTTTTCCTTTCCTGTCATTTTGTCGTAGTTATTCCAATTTCTCTGGATTGCTCTTTACCCTTCTCTATACCTTCGCTTCTTTTCTCGCTCTCTCTCTTTTTTCTTAATTTTTCTGCTTCATTTAGTTCCTGTTTTTTCTTTTCGTCGATTTGATTTTTTATAAATTCGCTACACTACATAAACGAAAAATTATTTGTTTCTGATAGACTACAATCCGGAACAACGGTGCTGGTATTTCTCAATACTTTTGACAGAAGTATCTTTACCTTAGCTCTGGGGTTCATACTAAAAAAGGGAGAAAATATTATAAACATTTAAACACGTATAATTTTTATTTATAAAAATTGTCATGCACGTCCCTAAAATCTTCAGTTCCGTCTTCCTTTAAAAAATTCTTAAAAGGAGACAGACCTGAGAGGGACTTAAAAAATTCGGTTATTTCTCGGTCGTGTGACTTTACTACCAATAGAAATCGCGTAAAAACCCAAACTTAACTTCAGTTTTCCAGAATTTATAAAATTATGTGTGTATTCAAAAAAGGGTGGACACGATGACATCGAAAAATTTAAGTGACGCCCGTGAAACTGCAAAAATACCATCAGAACACTTACCTCCAATAAAATCGAACGTATAAGGATTTATTCACTTTTTAATTTAACAACACGTTAGAAGCCCACTATACTCACATACTAACTGAAAATATTGATCTATTTTAGGGGAGCTGGTATATGAAAACACACGAAAACTGGTCACCCTGTACATAGAAGCGCGATATGCTTTTTTAGCTACAAAGTACGGGGATGAACATGAGATACCGTTCTAAGGGACAACTACATTTAAGGTCAAGGGAGTTTTGCGATACGTTTTAAAATAATCTTATATTATACAATCTCAGTTAATAAAATTACTAGCCTATGTAAATAAATATATAATATACAGGGTGACCGTTTAGTGTGGCAAGTAGAATAGCTCCGCTTGTATTTATAATACACAATAAATGTTAACATAAAAGTTGAAGGACAGTAAGTGAGTTATAACGTAAAATTAATTTTGACTCTATAGGGTGGCTCAACAAAAAGGAATAATAATTTTTTCTATTAAATAGAACACCCTGTATATTTTTGCACTTTTAAATTCCCCTCGATATTCCGCGTATCGTGGCAAACATAGTTTTAATTATTTTGCAATGTTGCCAAGTTATTTAAAAATATTCTTTTCGGGAAGAAAAAACTTGGTACCTTAAAATTTAAAATATAATTGAATTCACTCAAGAACATTCAACATTCTCGAAAGTATCAAAGATAAAGACTTATTCAAGACCTAAAACCCGCAGAACATTCCATACTTTGCACAGGGTGTGCTCTACAAACGTGTCAACTTTTCACATTTTAAAGTTAATATACTCTTTTTCAAATGAAACACTCCGTATTTTAATATTTTATCTTGTAGAGTTTCTTGCCCTCTACAACTTTTGTTAAAAGGTTTATTAGTTATTGTTGCTCATTTTGGCGTAATATTTTTTTTTTAATAAAATGTCTGGGAAAAATGTTTTTTTTTTTTAATTTTACTTATTTAAGGTGCTTTAATCAGTTTATCTAACTGCTTACATAAACTATTTATTCAAATGACCAAAGTGTCCTCCATTAGCCTCTATACACTTCTGGCCATGATCTTCAAATTCCTCGCTTAAATTGCGACATATTTCGGGAGTAATCGCTTGGAAACAATTTCTTATGCGAATTTTCATGTCTTCTGTAGACAGTTGTCGGAGACATTTTGTATAACTGATCTTTAACAAATCCCTATACAGGAAAATCCATTTTTGTCATATTCGGCGAACTAGCTGGTCATGATACAGGTCCTCCTCTTCCAATCCATTGCTGACCATAAGTTTTGTCCCTAATGAGCCTTGTGGAGTGCACCTGGGCTCCATCATAAAGAAACCACATGCGTTTTTGAACTATGTTCGGTATATGGGCAATAGGCTGTAGTAAATCATTTTGGAGAAAGTCCAAATAAATCTGTCCCGTCAGAGTTCCCTTGAAAAACGTGAACCAACTACGTAGTCTCCTACAATTCCTCCCCAAACGTTAAGAAACCATCTCTTTTGTAAGTGAAATCTAATAAAATGATGATTTGTAGTGGCATAATAATGAAAATTATGTCTATTGACATTGCCATTTTTACGGGACGTAGCTTCGCCGCAAAAAAAAACTAAATGCGCAAAATTATGCTGTTCCCTTATTTTATTTTGCGCCCACGCACAAAATTCAAGTCGCCTACAATAGTTCTCATCATTAAGCTCTTGCAGCAACTGGACGTGGTAAGGATGTAGTTTGTTTGAGTCGATTATTTTTTGAACCGCCGTTCGTCCAATGTCCAGTTGTTGTGCAAGAGGACGCTGACCAATATAAGGATTCTCAGTAATACTTAACAGAACGTTGAATTCATTTTCTTCGGTGCATACCCGTTTTATTCGTTAATTTTTTTTATAAGCCACACTTCCTGTGGTCTCAAATCTATATACAATCAATAATCACTATTTTCGTCTCTTTCCATTGTTCTTTTCTTTCTCACTAGGCTAGATGTTTGTTAAAACTTTTCATAGATTCGATGGAATGTTTTTTTGTCTGGAACGTGCATCCGGAGATTAATTCTACGCAGTTCCCGTTGAGCCAATTTAACGCTATTGTTTGCTTTAATAAATGTTTGCAAAATTACTTGTTTTCCCCTTTCTGAATAAGGCATGCTTATCAAAAAAATGTAATATTTACTTAATATGTCGGTAACTGTTACTAATAAACATAGTTTTTGTTGCTCCGTGACCGCATAATTCACAGCCACCTAAGAACTTTACTGAAATTTAGATTATTTATTTTTGAATGTAGCCGCTTAGTTATTTCGAAAACTTTTATATTTAGGTATAGGACATGTTATAAGAAAAATATTCAGAAGTTTTAGGAGATTCTAAAAAGCTAACATTATATAGGGTGTATCTTAAAAAAAAAAAAATTATAACCTGTGACTCATTTCTGCAATACCCTGTATATTCATATATTATTCTGCAAATAGCTTACGTTATTCTGTACAACTTTTATAAACATTTTTATCTAATGCAAAAAACAAAAAAGTTAAGAGGGGGGGAAATTATAAATGATCACCGTGTACACACATATTTTAAATTTATTCATACCTTTCAAGAGTAATATTTCAAGACATGCATAATTGACTCCACGCCATAGTTTCAGGACGTGTTTTTTTTTAAATCTTACGCTGTGTCGTTATTATCCAGGTGCCAAAATGTTTACGATTGGCAATCATTTTATTTTAAATATGCAAAGAGCAATTCTTGTTCAGTTACTGTTTGCTTAACGCCTGTTATCCCACGAGCTGGCCTGCAACTACAGAGATATTGTCTCTGCGTATACAGAAGGTCGCTTGGAATATAAAGCTCTGGCTGGCTGTACGCCGACCATATAAATTTTCCACGATGACAATGCAGAGGGCCCGTGAAATAACTAATTCTTAGAGCTTTTCCGCAGTTTGTTTTTCCATCAGCTTGGAGCTTGGAAGTTTATGGTTTAGAGCCTGATGGTGGTTTTTACTATGCTATTAGAGTTTAAATAAAGGTGCAGTCTGCTGATAAAGTCTAAATATTAGAACGAAAAATGTTGCTGTTTAGTTTGAATAAAAGTTTAGAAGTGAAAGGCTTCGCCAAATTGTAGCGATTTACATCGACATTTTTCATTTAATTTTTTAACTCACCAGTAGATATTTCTTTAGAAAAAAAAATACATACGCCAACTTTTTGTTTACTGGATTGAGTTTTTTTTCTTATTTTTTAAATAACATGTAGAATATATTTTACAAATTTTGATATTTTCATTAGTTTTTCATAATTTTGATAGTCTTCCTGTATAAATAATTAAACTTTTCTAAACATATAATTTAATAAATCGTCAATAAAATTCTTCCATCACAGGTAAATTTCATCCATATTCAATAATTTGGCCACAGTAATTTAATCAAATTTTGTTTAAAAATTTGTAAGCAATGATGGGGATGATAATTGCTTAATACCCATGGATGATGTAATTAAGCAAGTTCGAATTAATATCAAAGATAAAGGGTTAATTTTAGGCATAATAAGTGTTATATCAAATCAATGAAAGCCTATTAAAGGCTTTGCCATGCAGAAAGCGGTCTGTCAGTCGCCATTTATATTTTAGTCGTAACCCGCAGTACACCAGGACCCCGATTTTCCAGATTTCTTGAACCCCTACTTCCAGGTCAGGAAAAACTTTGTATTGAAAGAAGCGAAACGATCACATACTCATAGCAAATAAATTCTGTATTCTCGAACTTCTTTAATGCGGAGAAGCGATGGCGCTCGTGAATTACTACTTCGGTCTTCACTAAATCATTGAATATTTGGCCAATGATAAATACTTCATCAAAATCAATTTTCTTAGTTCTTGAAAAAAGTTTAAAAATCCAAACACCATTGATTTATTTTTGTTTCAAGGTATTTTTGTAAAATATCATGCGCATGCTTTTTTCAATCCATCACTTTATCTATTATTATTTAAAAAGCTCTCCAGAATCCAGGATCGTCTTAACCTATATAACCTTCCAAGAATTAGGCAATCCAAACCAGGCTATGTTTGCCTACCACGGTCATATTGGAGTCACAAAGTGCTTCCAATATGGCCGCCGACGGCAAATGTCAGAAAAACTAACCTTTATTTTTGTGTGAACGTCAGTGCCAGTTGAAACGGCGATTTCGGTTTTGTGTGTTTTAATAAGTTATTGTTGTTCAATTTGTGTTTTTTTCTGTTATTTATATTTAATAACACTTAAAGTTGATGATGTTATTGGATATGCTAACAATGGCAAGTGTATATCTATACACAGCACAGGACTTGACTGTAAACTAAGCATTGAATCCGTGTATATTTGCCACATATTTGCCTTCAACGGCCATACTGAATTGTTCGTTGAATGTTTTTGAGATCTGTGGAACAAATTCAATATGGCCGTGGCAAGCAAATCGTAATTTGACACATCGTTGGATTGCCTAGTAGGTAAAATAGGACTTCGACAGGATTACATTCGCTTCTCTCGAAATGATTCTCCCGACTAGAGACTAGTGCTCCAGACCGCTTGTCGCAACATGCACACCTGCCGTGCAATTGAAGAATCTAGTAACTCTAAAAACTAAGTTTTGGCTAGAGCCTTTTAAGGATATTATTTAAATATTTTTATTTATATTATTTTTCTACTTATTGGTTTTTCTTAAGATCTGGTTATTTTAAGTACAAACTGCAATATTCTAAATTGTTTAGTTACTAGTTTTAGATTTAACATACTATGTACCAAAGAGAAATATAGTAAGCCGTTTTATAAACATTTGTTTGATTGCCAACGCTAAAACCTAGCAAATAGATTTAAAATGTTAAACGTATAAAGTAATTAGGTTAGCAAATTGATTTGCAATGTTCTGTTGGAAAAATAAAATAATACTTTACTAAATGGATTTGATATTAGAAAATTTTTCTCATCAAGACTATTTTATCTTGCTTATCCGCGCACAAATCTTTATAAAAACTCACCAATATATAAGTTGTGCCACTACTTCAATTTGTATGCGTCGGACATCGACATTGATATAACTAGTCTTAGTAAATTTAAGAGGATAGTTGAGGCTAAATTGGGATTGGACAATTGGTGTTAACTTCTCAATATGTGAAAAATTTACCTGATAATTGACTTAAGTAGGTACTTGATACCTTTTACTTTATTTCTCTGTTATCTGTTTTTTGTGTCTATTTTAGTATTTTTGTAGAACTGTGTATCTTGTTGGTTCCCTTGTACCTTTCCTTTTTATTTTTTTTTTTCGGGGTAGATTTAAGAAGTATCTGTAATAGGCTTAGCTGTTGATACTAGTTAATAATAATTTAATAAATAAATAAACTTTACATGCAATCGTTGTACGGTCGACTTGCTGGGAATGGGACGGTTTGTGCAGTTTGAAACCATTTCAATTCGTTCTTCTACGGTCTAGATAGACATGATAATTACAAAACCAATTTCTTGAAAGTCACGAAAATACTGACAGCGGTGTCATAATATTTTTCTTTATCTAAGGTAGTTAATTGCATAAATTACAGGGGGGTTAAAAAGTGTAATTTTACCAAAATGAAGAGGTCTTTTTTCAGTTTTTTTAGAGCTTTTTTGCACAGATTGTACTATAACTTATTCCCCCCATCTCAAATTTTATTTATTCTCAAGTTTTAGTAATATTTGTTTAATACAAATGTGCCTAACATAGGCTTTAAGATTTACCATGTAAATCCGTATGTCCCGCGTTAAAATAAACGCACTGTATATATATATTTATAAACTAGTGAATATTGGGGAGTGCAGCAAATGAAAGAGTACTCTTTAAAGTTATTCCAAGCTTTCGGAAATCATATATTTCATTTCCATCCTCAGGGACAAACTTTTTTGAGATTGTTCATAAGGATGTTCATAGAATTGATATAGGACATGCGCGAAGAAAACGTGTAGAAACCCAAGTCAATTACAATTAAAATCAAAAATTGGAGACAATACTAAAAACATTGTATATGGACGTAGAAACACACAATTTAAAATAAAATCAAAATTTTGATGTTCACATTTTGAAAATTCGTTTTTTGTGACTGGTCACTTAAAATGGAGACACGCAAGTCATGATTTCCCGCTAAATAATTCCATAATTTCACATTAAGTAACGAATTTTCAAAATGTGAACATCAAAATTTTGATTTTATTTTAAATTGTGTGTTTCTACGTCCATATACAATGTTTTTAGTATTGTCTCCAATTTTTTATTTTAATTGTAATTGACTTGGGTTTCAACACGTTTTCTTCTCGCATGTCCTATATATATTAATTCTATGAACATCCTTATGAACAATCTCAAAAAAGTTTCTCCCTGAGGATGGAAATGAAATATATGATTTCCGAAAGCTTGGAATAACTTTAAAGAGTACTCTTTCATTTGCTGCACTCCCCAATATTCACTAGTTTATTTCTTAACTAGTCAGCAACGACTACCCTCTCGATATATATTTATATATACAGGGTCGTTGGTATGTATGGAAACGGTCGATTACTTCTTAAAGTAAAACAGCTAACAAAAAATATTTAAGACAAAAGCTTTAGGGGTTTTTATAGTCTATTAGAATTTTAAAAAGTTAAATATACAGGATGAGTCACAAAGCCGTAGAGAAATAAAGTTACTTTTTTTCAATGGAATACCCTATATCTTAGAATACTTTTGGATTTTGCATAAATGTGCACATATTTTTTATTAAGTGCATTATAAGTCTAAACCTAATAGTTTCCGAGAAAGTGAGTTTTGAAAAATGACATTTTTAAATTTTGACAGCTTCTAGCTTTCTAACGGTACGTCTTAGAGTAAAACGGCTTACATGTCCCTATCTTAGTTTTTAACTCTCCTCCTAAAAGTGTCAACTTCCGGTTAAACCGAATGTAGCTCCAAAGCCGGAAATATAGTACTTCCGGTTTACTTGGAAGTTGGTATTTTCGGGAAGATAACTAAAAAGTAAGATAGGGACAATTAAGTCGTTTTGCTCTATAGCGTATCTTTAGAAAGCTAGAAGCTGTTAAAGTTCAAAAATGTCATTTTTTAATTGTGGATATCTCGGAAGCTATTAGGTTTAGACTTAAATAAAAAATAATTGTAATTTTATGTGAAATCCAAAAATGTTCTAAGATGTAGGGCGTTCTATTAAAAAAAAGGTAGCTTTTTCCTCTACGGTTTTCTGACTCATCCTGTACACTTATCTTCGCTTAATTCTAATAAGCTTTATAAAACCATAAAACTTTTGTCTTAAATATTTTTTACTAGCTGTTTTACTTTAAGAAACAATCGACCTTTTCCATACATACCAACGACCCTGTATATATATCTTTTTAAGTAAGTGTAGTTGCTAAAACCTTTCTATCTGCAATTTCATAACGGAGGATCATAAATTAAAATTAAAAATACCAATAAATACATCTCAAGAATGCAAGTCCATACGTTTAAAAAGAGAAAAACATATTAAGTCGATTTACTAGGTTCTTCAATTATTGCACGACATACACAGGCAGAGCCTCGAGAAGGTTTCTGTTTTGATAATAATTTACAGGGTGTTTCTTTAAGAAAAAATTTTGAAAACGATTTTCTTCAACACCTTGTATAAAAGTGAAAAATTTGGACACAAAAGTCTCTTTATACACAACACTCTCCAAATCTATCGTTGTTATGCATCGAAGGACGTGTTTCACAAACAAAATTATTTTTCATTTATCCACCTTACTTCTCGGCTGTTTCAGAAGAAACTGACCATATTATGTGGTTTGTATCGTCATTAATTCATGCAACAAATGTTTTTGTTTTTTGAAACAGTAATTATGTATTTTGCACCTGGGAAAAAGTTTATAAACTCATTGTAAAGATAATCGAAAACTCCCATCAGCATAGTTTAAACTTCGTTGGCTACTTATTAAGATATAAACTGTTGGATTAAAGAAACTATTACTAGTTAAATCTAATTTACATTTATGTGTCAGCAGCAAGTTAATTAAAGAAGTTTACCAGAGTAAGTGCATTCTTGTGTAAGACTAGCTCTGAAAAGTGCTTTTAAAGATCAAAACTGTCATGTTAAAGAAGAATTTAAGGCAGGTTTTTAAAGAAAATTGTCTGTATACAGTCGTTTAATCCAATCTTGTAGCATTCTTGAATGGATAATGTCTGGAGAATAGTATGAAAAAGCACTTCTTAGCTGGCACAGTTTTACATTTTGATGAAAAGTACATGAGAATTACCTTAATATTAGAAAATTAATGTTAGGCATATGCCAATGTAGTAAGAGATTTCGATACAAATGTTATAATGCTATGTTTTTGAGACCATTTTTTTTATCATGGTAATTAAGGACTTGAAATTGTAGGCGGAAATATTACCAAGCACGCCGAATGAAATAACGATAACCACATATCGGTAGGTGTGCTTGTTTGCAAACGAATTTTTTTAGTTCTGACATTTCGTTATAAATGCTATAATGCGATGTTTTTAGGAACAACTTTTATTCCATAGTAGTTTACATTTTGTTATACAGTGTGGTCGATTAAGTGTGCAACAAATGGGAAACTTCTTTATTATTGGTTTCTCAGAAAATTTCTTATTCTTAATTAAAATTAGTGCATGTCCGATAACCATTGCAGATGCACTTAGAATGGCAAAGTCAAAGCCTCCTACCCAAAAACTATTTTAAAAGCTTTGAATTAATATATTTTTTTTTAATATTTCACATGAAATCGACTTCTATGGTCTATAGTTTTTTACTATGTAGATACCGTGTGATCCAATTATCGTGTCCACATTTTAATTTTATATTTGTAGTACTGGTTGTCCGGGGACAACCCCAAATAAAATACATTAATATTTCTTTACTTTTTCTAATTTTTCCACAGTAAACAAAACATAACTCAAAAAACAACCTTTTCTCTCCGCTTCCATAGAATCTAATCTAACCTCTCTCCGTCACGTCCCTCCTCTTGCCCTGGCCGTCACCAGAGGGCGCATGGCGTAAAAGCGCGTAATTACATTCGAATAAATAGCGCGAACCTACATAAATACTACAGTTCGGCCTATCCTGATAAATCTGATTGACCTCAATCAGGTAAACATAAATAAGTACATAAGATTTTACATAAAACTTAACTAACCCTTAACTGGCTTACATGAACGCCAAATTCGTAGCCTTACTTAAACATAATCAAGTACATAATAAAGTCATAAGGTTTCATAAACATAAACAACATAAGTCTCATAAATCATAAACGACATAAAAGTCTCATAAATCATAAGAAACATAAGTTTTTCCATAAGTCTTAACATAAAATAATGAAACACTTCGCATAAAAAATGTAAACACTTCGCATAAAAAATGTAAACACTTCGCATAAAAAGATTAAACACTTCGCATAAAAAGATGAAACACTTCTAAAGTACGTAAGTTGGTACATAACATAAGTAAGTTACTCCAAATCATAATCTAGTCTTAGTCTTCCATCCAAGGTTTCATTCTTGAAGGAGCCGCTACCCCCTTATAAGGTATTTGGGTAACTTGGAACCCATCAATATCCCCTATTACATACCTATCATTATCCAACACAGCTTTTACAACGTATGGACCTCGATATTTTGGAATTAACTTTTTATTATTTCCAGCTGATACATCTGTATTGATGATCATGACATAATCACCGACATTATACTTGTGAGAAGGCTTATGTTTTTTATCATAATAGTTCTTGTTATACTCCTGACACCTAACAATATTTTTAGCTGCTTCTTCCCTCACGAACAATAAGTTTCGTTCTACATTATCTTGGTTTTCTAAATAAACGCGTACTCTATCAGAAACATGTCCTTTTTGATTAATACCGAATAATAGCATACTAGGTGTATATCCTATAGAACGGTTAACCGTATTATTAATTGAAAATTCCACTTTCGATAGGATTTCGTCCCATCTACATACATCTTCCGTCATTTTTGCACACATTGAGCTTATAGACTTATTAATTACTTCAGCTTGACCGTTTGCCCGAGGTACTCCTGTGGCAATAAGTGTATGAGAAATATCACATTCGGTAACAAAGTCTTTAAATTCGTTCGAGGTAAAGCAACTACCGCGATCAGAAATAATTCTTAAAGGGCGACTATAATGACTGAAGTATGATAAAAGATGTTTAATTACTGGTTTTACTTTAGTATTACAGCAAGGATAAATTTTTACAAATTTTGTAAAACCATCGATAACCAATAAGACATATTTATTCTGATATCTAGATTTTTCTAATGGACCATAATGGTCAATATGCAATGTTTGAAAAGGTAGCTTACCCTTCTCGATGGGATTAAGAAAGCCTTCAACTTTACCAGTCACAGGCGAAAAACTAATACACTTTAGACAATTTAAAATGTAATGATTAATTTTCTGCCTCATATCAGGAAACCAGTAAGTTCTAGAAATAAGCTCTGCAGTTTTATTTTCCCCTACGTGTCCAATATCATCGTGATAAGTCCTAATTACACTTTGTTCCATACATGAAGGTACATAAAAGAGTGCTTTATTTTTATTATTTTTTCTGTAAACTAATCCATTTCTTAACTCAAAGAGTTTGCTTTTTGAGTGTTCCAACTTCTCTCTAATTTTGCCAATCTCTACATCTTTATCCTGTCTAATACTTAAGTTCCGTTCAAAAGTGTTATCTTCTAAAATCAAAACCGAGTACCTACTTAGACTATCAGCATGCCTCATTTGATAATTTGGACGATGTTCCATAGTATAACAATAATTTTGTAGTTCTAATGACCAACGCAAAATTCTTGGGTTTATATCTTTTTTCTGTAAAGCTAACTTCACACTGTTACAGTCAGTAATAATCTTAAACTCTATTCCCTGTAAATAGATTCTAAATCTTTTTAAAGCATTAACAATTCCTAGCATTTCTAGCTCAAAACTGTGAAGTTTACTCTCAGCAGGAGTAGTTCTTTTTGAAAAATAAAAAACTGGGTGAAACTTACAATTGCTCTGTTTCTGAATTAAAATACCACCAAAGGCGTGTGAAGAACTATCACAGTGCAATTGGGTTTCTGCTTTTGGGTCATAAATAGCTAAAACCGGTGTTTCAATAAGCAAAGACTTTAAAGTTTCAAAAGATTTAAACTCCTCCTCCCCAAATTTGAATACAGCACTTTTTTTTAGCAAATCATACAATGGTTTTGCAAGAATAGCATAATCTTTTATGAAACGTCGAAAATAAGATGTCAGACCTATAAAACTTTGAATATCTTTAAAGTTTTTTTGGGACTGGGTATGACTGAATTGCCTCGATATTATGACTTGCTGGAGAAATACAATTTTCAGTTATCGTGTATCCTAAAAGCTGAATACTTTCCTTAAAAATGAGCATTTTGCCAAGTTTAACTCTAAATGATTCTTGACTAATAAAGTAAAAACTTCATTTACAATAATTAAATTTTCTTCAAACGTTTTAGTGGGTATACAAATATCATCAGCATAAATACACAGCTTATTTTGTTCAATAAGATCTTTGAAAATTAGGTGAATATAGCGGCTAAAATTTGCAGGACTATTCTTGAGCCCAAAAGGCATCTTCAAATATTCATACTGACAATTATGAGTAACAAAACTAGTATAACTTATCGAATCCTCGCTAATAGTAACGTGATGAAACGCATCTTTTAAATCAAGCTGAGTGAAAAACCTTTTATTTCGCAAAAACTCAATTTGATCGTCAATTAACGGAAGGGGCCAATTATCCCGAATAACAATATCATTTAATTTGCGGTAATCAACGCACATTCTCAGCCCTGCAGGCTTCCTAGGTACAAGTACGATTGGAGAACTATATTCCGAACTACTTTTACGAATAATACCTTTGTCTAATAGTTCGTGTACAATTTTACTAACCTCATTTTTTTCATAAAATGATAGTCGTCTTGGTCTGAAAAAGAATGGATTATGATTTGGTTTCACTCTAATAGACATCTCAAACTGTGTTTCTGGTGCTGCAGGCTTAACAGCATTTAGATAGTTATTTTCAAAACCCTCCATAAATTTCCCTCTTAACCGAGGTTCCAGATCAGGATTGATATTTAACTCAAAGTCATTCAAAGGTTGAGATGGTAAATCAATAAGGAAAATATCGTTTTCTGACTCTAAACTACTCTGAAGCTTTTTAGATATTACCACTTGATCATCAAAAGTGATAGAGAGGTTATTCTGCACTATAAAATCCCTACCTAATAAACAAGCATATTTTATTGTACTATCAGGCACAACATAAAAATCTATCTCTAACCTCAAATCATTAAGACACAAATTCGTTTTAAAAATGCCAATACTATTTAAAACAGAATTGTTGATTCCCTGAAAGGCCTTAGGGCATAAATCTTTTTCAATTAAATGTGAAGGTATAAGAGATGAAATTATTAAAGATATAGCACTACCAGTATCTAAAATAGGTGAAAGACTTAGATGTTTTCCATCTATGTTGACATCAATCTCTACTCGATATGAAGGAGCTGTAGTATTCTGGGGCTCGACCAGATTGGTAGTCTTATCACTGTTTTCTCTTCTAAATGGTGGTGTCATTGCTTTGGTTGGACACGATCTCTGCTGGTGCTGCATGGACCCACATGAAAAACATGATCCTCTCTCTCTCTTTGGCTTCGGGCAACTTGTGGCAATATGGCCCTCCTCTAAACAGTTAAAACATTTTGTCACAGGCCTTGAACTTGTGTGGCTTAGTGGAATACTAGCATTCCTAAATGGCAAACTTGGCGCTGGCGCATTTTGAGATGGCAAGTGTCCTGTACTTGTCATTCGCCCACGATTAGATCTTCCTTGATCAGTAAAATGTCTTTGTCTTCGTTCATTATTAATCCTATCATAGGCTAGAAGGTCACGATAAAGGTCATCTGTGTCACTATGTGTTTTGGTAATAATCATTGTTGCTAACTCCCGGGATGTCAAACCAATTGCAATTTGTTCCTTTTGTTCATCAAAAGATAACCCCAAGTCTTTACATAATCTAACTTTTTTATGGAAATACCAATTCAAGTCTTCTTTGGGGCCTTGCATTCTAGACGTCATAGATTTCCATAAATATGTTAGGTTTTTCTCATGCACAAACGTGTTGCAAAAGTCCCTTCTAAATTGGTCCCATGTTAATAAAACCATTCGTCGAGCATTGTACCAGCTAGCTGCTGCACCAATAAGTCGAGTTCTAGCGGTTTCTAGTTTGAATTCAGGTGGCCAATTGTGTAAAGTAGCAGTACTTTCAATACCCTCTATCCACACTCTGCTTTGGGATAAATTGTCTCCACTAAAAGTTGGAATGCTCTTGGAGAAGTCCGGCATAACGGTATAACTTCGCTGATCGTTTCTTTGCGACGCTAGCATTTGCATGACAGCTACATTCTGTTGCATTAAACTATTGATTGAAGCAAGTAACATATTTACGTCTACTGGTGGGTTGGATGATGAAGTTCTTTGCTCGGAGGCTCTGGCCTCATTTTGTCCCTGAGACCGAAGACATGTTTCGGGCTGGTGCACCCCATCAACTGCTGGTCTGTTAGCATCAAGACCGGACATACGGGCCTCATAAAACCTTTCAAACTCATCTCCATTTGTCGTACGTGAGAAATCTCTTAAATTATTATTTTCTGCATGTGCCATAACGAAACTGTACTCACAAATCTGTAATCATCTGCCTTCTGTTCAAATCCCACTTCTGATAAACTGTAGTACTGGTTGTCCGGGGACAACCCCAAATAAAATACATTAATATTTCTTTACTTTTTCTAATTTTTCCCCAGTAAACAAAACATAACTCAAAAAACAACCTTTTCTCTCCGCTTCCATAGAATCTAATCTAACCTCTCTCCGTCACGTCCCTCCTCTTCCCCTGGCCGTCACCAGAGGGCGCATGGCGTAAAGGCGCGTAATTACATTCGAATAAATGGCGCGAACCTACATAAATACTACATATTATAACGTTGCCTTAAGAGTTAAAGAAAAAAGTTAAATACATACATTTTTTGCATTGACGTAAAATTTTTACCTGTTAATTTTTTATATATACAGGATGTTCCGCTTTCCCCGTCCAGGTATTAACTTTCTTATTTTAAATGGAACACTTTGTATATTGATAGGTGTAGATTACCTTAAAAATTTTATGTGAATTTTGTATAACCTTTAATATGCCTATTACTTATCGTTTAGCCAATATTTATTTGTTAATAATTTAATGGATATTTATTCGAACAAAAATATTACAATTACAACTACAAATATTTACATAAATTGTTGAAAATTACCTCCAATATTTCAACGATGGATTGCTCTCAAGAAATAATTCTTTGCATTTACGGATACTTCAGGTGTTTCTCGTAAATCGTTTACCACTCTTCTAATATTAAATATAAAATCTCATTTAAATCACTGCATGGAGTTTTATATACCTCGTTTTTAATGTGACCCCAAAAAAAGTAGTCCATTGGGGTAATATGAGGACTGTTTGGAGGCCACAGGATTGTGCCATTCCTTCCAATCCATTCGATATAATTATGGTTGAAATAATCGCTAACTTCCCGAATATTATGCAGGGGAGCCCGATCCTGCGGCCACACAATAGCTGCTACCTCGTTTAAAGGAAGATTTTCCATTAAGCTACCTATATGATTTTGGACAAAATTAAGGTATCTAGGGCCACTTAATGAGCCTCTATAAAATAACGGCCCAATTATTTTAGAACCAAAAAACCCAAACCAGACATTTATAGGCTGCCATCCTTGGTCTCTAACTTCTTGTATCACATGTGGATTTTCTATGGACCAGTGACGAGTATTTTGTCTATGGTGTATGCGACGCGTTGAAAAGCTGCTCTCATCAGTCCATAAAATATTACGATTTTACCTAACAAATCTCTGCAGAATTGAAGACGTCTTGGGAAATGTCGTTGTTGCAATTTTTGAACCGGAATTATTTTGAACTGCTTATACCCAAAATCGTAAAGAGTTCTAGAAATCGTTCCATAGGAATATCCAATGTTATCTTCTTCCAAGTTCTTATGTATTAGGATATGCGTTGAAATATCCCAAACATATTTCCGTCTGTTCCTCGGTTCTCACAAGTCTGGTCCTGACTTTATTTTATATTTATTTCCAAGGGACTTATGTTCTATTAATTTTGGATAGTTTCTTCCAATCGTATTTTTAGAAGGCAGCCCCTGATTGGGAAACTTTTGTCGATATGCTCAGTTGCGGTGGCACTTTTATTATTTTCAATATAAAGCTCAACCATTTGGAACCTCTGTTCTTCAATAAAGTTCATTTTGATTTTGACAATGAAGGAATATTTTGACGTAAGACAATATTCAAAAAAGACATATCAACAGGTAAGGCCGGTAACAGGTAACTCGAAAATTTAACCCCAAAAAACTTATAAAATAACATTTGGGGTGCATATTCTTTACCTAAAAAAATTAAATATTGGCTAAACGATAAGAAATAGGCATATTAGAGGTTATACAAAATTCACATAAAATTTAAAAAGGAATTTAAATACCTATTAATATTCAGGGTGTTCCATTTAAAATAAGAAAGTTGATGCCTGGACGGGGAAAGCGAAACACACTGTATATATAAAAAATAAACAGGTAAACAATTTTACAGCAATGCAAATTTATGTCTTTAACTATTTTCTTTAACTCTTAAGGCAACGTTATAATATCAAATTAAAATGTGGACACGATAAGTGAATCACACGCCACACGGTGTATTAATATTAGAAGACTATTTACCTTATTTTTAGGAATATTTGCAAAATTCAAAATTAGCATCCTTGCAATAAAGTTTTTGGTTACTAAAATTATAAATCTTGCCTTAATTTGATGCTTGTAGTTAATTTAGAAAGGTAATACACCTTAATATAAAATAAAATCATTAATTTAAAGTTTTCAAAAATTTTTATGTTTTTTTCGGATAGAATGCTTTGCATTTGGACATATTTTTTAATTCTAAACAACTTTTCTTAATAAGGTTTTTTTTTCTATTTTTCGACATAAGGGTACTTTACCCTTGAACGATTTTCATATTTTTTGACCTACCCTGTATCCTATTTAACTTGAAGCCATTCTAAGTACATCTGAAGTGGTTATCAGACATGTACTAACTTTTATGAAGAATAAAGTTTTCTGAAAAACGAATAATAAAAAAGTTTCCCATTTGTTCATGTATTGCTATATCGAGAAGTATTATAGCTAAAAAAATGGTTAAATTATGAGCGTTTTGAAGAATTTTATCCTGGCTGAATTACTGAACTATCTCTGTTGGTTTTTGAGATGATTAGGAAATCCTAAAAATGTGCCTTTTCGATTTTTCTCTGTATCTCCCCAAAGTAATACTAGTACTGTGACTTAAGAAATAATACATGTCACAGCCGCAGAGGCGTTTATACGGTTAGATCGCTTAGGCATATTAAGATCAGTACGACACTAAGTTTTAATAAAATGTAAATTTAATAAAGAATAATTATTTCTATGAAAACACGATTACACCACTAAAGCATATCAAGTCTGATACTTTCAGGTAATATCATAAACGAAGTACAATAATAAGAATAAGAAACGGGGGAAACTGATGATCCACCGCCAATCTACTCCACAATTAAGAGAAAAACACTTCTCGTCTCAAAATTAACACATTGCGTGGATAACGCTCTATACGGACTGCCTGACTTTATTTCATACATTCTCGGTTTCCCGTAGTGTGTTCCCAAAAACCGATTACCTAATTTTTAAAAGCTATACATTTAGTCTATAATGATTGTCTCTACTTTAACACGTCAAGACGCAAAGAATATTTTGCAGGTACATAAGGGTTTGTTTGTGTAGCCAAACAGAAACGTAGACGAACTTTCGTTGCCGTTTAACTGACCTAGATATAATAAAATCCTCAAAACCGTTGAGCCTTTACACCTAGTTCGCAATCCGGTTGACATTGAGAACGCGGTAAGCAAGATCACAGGTGACATAAATGAGGCGCTTGCTCAATCATCGATTACAAAAGTGTCCCAATATTCAAAATACGGAGCCTAAACTGATGAGATTAAACAGCGTATGAATATCAAGAACAGCCCACATAGCAAAAAAAGTATATTCACATCCTGAGAATATGCTATCGACAGCCCACAACTCACATTCGTTTAGGTACATCCATAGCATATCCATGTCATATTTAGAAATTGATTAAAATCATGTTCGTTTGGATATATCCATAGCATATCCAAGTCACATCTAGAAATTCTAGAAATTTTAAAAGATTTTCCTACTTTAGTATTTTTAAAATAATATAATTTAGGGCAATGCGATTGCTCAGGTTGGTATTTAAATCTCCAACTTTTGGCAGTCCTGCGCCCGCACTTCGCGCACGGCAGATACAACACTTCGCGCTTGGGATGACATTACATAACCTCAGTTTTTGTCATTTTCTCTGCTCGTGTTGTGTAAGTTCTTTTGATGGCTTGTTTTTAATTTTCTTACAGTTCAGTAAGTATGTTCATTGTTTATTAAAGTGTTTTTGGTGTGTGAATTTGTAAACAATAAGTGAACAATATATATATAAGTCTAATTTTATAACGTACCTAATCATATTGCTTTCAACAGCCAAAATTTTACTCTCTTTAATAAGTCTTTAAGCAGCAAAAGTTAGATGTCATTTCGTAGGTTTATATCCAGAAAAACATAATGATTTGCTGTCATTAGAAGTATTAGAGCCATTCACCCGAAGGTGTAATAGCAGATGATATTTCATTAGCAGAAAATGTCTTAGTTTAAAAACAATTCAATTAAAAAAAAGTTTTGAGGTACCTATTTAAAATCGTCCAGAAATTTTCGGTATTCATTATTAAAATAATTTATAATTTACTAAAAAATATAGATTAACAAATTCCTGAAATGTTAAGATACTGTAATAAGTTCTGTAATTCTTTAGATGCTGTGCGTCAAAATAACAGAACAATGGACGCATGTGAGGACGAAGTCATAGTAGATACACATTCAAAAATGGCTTGTCAAAGCGAAGGAAATGCTTAACAATAAAAAGAAAAACAACCTTGACAAGTAAGAGTTCCTTATTAATTTTTTAAAAACTGCAAGAACATAATAATATAATAGAAACCTGTTTTTAAAGTGCTCAGACATTAGGTACTCTACATTTTTTTAAGGTAAATATTTTCTCAACCATTCATTTATGTTTTTCTTTTCAGGAAAAACGAAACTGACGTTATAAAGCAGTAACTCCTTAATTTAAAAAACTAATAATTATGTCTGTAATTGTTTTCTAAGAGTTTGATTGTGCTCTAATAAAGCCTGTTTTTAATATTTTATGTTTACTTGATTTGATTTAAACAAATATGAGACTGACACTTCAATATTAAGTACCTATTAGAAACGTCGATTGACCCAACATTTCGAGATACGGCGGCCATAGTGGCCATGTCGGCAAAATACTCTGTATTCTTAAATTTGGTAAGGGTAGTTAGCCGCAATAAAATCCTTGACACAAAAAATTCTTATTTGCCAGCTTCCCAAAGGCTCTACTGAATGATGTTTGCATTTGAATGGTATATAGTATAGCCTATTTACATTTACAATATTTTCGATGAAAATTCCAAGCAAGAATGGGCATCATACCTGCCTACAAGCAGAAACTGTAAAATAATCATTTAATTTTAGATATGCGAATTTGTGGCATTCGGATGAAGAATGGAAAGTAGATGTACTACTAACCCTACAACCGAGTGTCGTCGGTTCGAGTCTGGCTCATAGATTTCTACTTTTATTTATTTTTTTTTTATTTTATCTTCATTTTCATTCTTGGTCTAAATACCAGAAATTTAAAAGTAAAAATCGGGTCATTCCTATTTTGGGCAAAACGAATATACTGTGCATGTCACATACGAATCTTCTGTGAATGTGCGGAGGATATGCTAAATGTCCGGAAACGCATTTTCTCAGCATGTCCGACTTGTGGCCAAACGCATCTCGTATGCATATACGTAGTACATATATGTATGTTCTATGAATCTGCGGGGGATGTGCCACTCAATATCCATATCCGAAAGAGAATATATTTCATATATCCACAGGATATCTTTTTGCTATGTGGGAGGCTTAAAAGCAGAGCAGATCTTACTGGAGATCCTCAAATCTAGGCGGAGGTAAACAGAGAAGCCGAAGCGATTAGACTTCTGCTGATCGAGAGGCAGTCTAATCTTTAGGATGACAAAGTCCGAAGTCTGTTGATTGAGGAAAATTTAATTTTCCAGATGCAATTCAGCGAAAATCCCACCAGTGACCTTCTACGTGAGGAGAGGGTCTCCAGAACGATACATTTATACAAAACCATGGTTCACCCGCTGCAAAAACTTCACTGAGGTCACGAGGTAAAAATGCTGGCTAGTAATCTCAATATCAGGAAAGTCCCGGGTTTTGCGTTGCGAAATCTACCAAACAGGGCTTTGGGGAATATAGTAAATCTATCCCAGGCGATAATCAAAGAAGGAAATTTCCCGAACGTCTGGAAAAGGGCAAAGGTGATCCTAATTCACAAGACCTACCCTACTGTACCCTCAAGCTACAGGCTTATCAGTCTGTTATCAAGCCCAGGAATAATTGCAGGAAAGCGGACTTAGCTCGAATGAACAGTTTTGTGTTCGAGCACAACGTTCTGCCTAACGAACAGTTCGGCTTTAAAAGCGAACATTGCACAGTTAGGCAGACAACGAGGCTCACGTCCAACATAATTAATAGTTCCAGTAAAAGGAAGCACACGGAAGCGGTCTTCCTTGACGTTTGTAAAGCATTTGACAAGGTCTGACATAATGGTCTTTTACTGAAATTAATTAGACTCGGTATGGTGGAGAATAGAAGCTTTGAAGTCTCGTCGAAAAACGCACTTTCTTTGAATAGTGCCGCAAGGCTCACCTCTCTCTCCAATGCTGTATAACTTTTATACGTATGACATTCCGCGAGATAGGCAAACGCAGCTTTATCTCATCGCTGACGACACTGCAATAACTTCAACTTCTAAGCAACCGTGGCTCTACATACAAACTGCTGAAAGATTAGCTCCCCGTTGGTATAAATCTCTAACAGTAGTGAGGCACTTTGAGTATACAGTAGAGAAGCATTATCATGATCGTCTTATAGACAGGTAACAGGCGCCAAGAACTATGCAGCTTTCCAGCCTTCATAAACGACTTACGACGCAAATAAATAAAGCAATAGCCGAATCAGAATTAAAAACTAAGCGACCAAAAAAGTCTTCGATGAAACAACATATGTAAAAGGGATATCCTGGCGTAAAAACCCAATCGAGACCCCGTGTGATTATGCATGACCGCCATAATTAAACAAAGGTAAACTGCGTGTTATTATTTGACTTTGACTTCAGACTGTTTAATTTATTTGTGTTTTCACCTAAGTTCCTAAGGTTTATATAGTTAGTTAATTATTCCAACGAAGAAAAGTGGACCGGATAGAAGTGTACTTTAAAACTAACAGTGTAAAGTCATAATGCAGTGTGAAAAATATGTATAAATGGAGGGAGCTGACATGTGCCAGACTTTTGAAACATGTGTTTATGAAATTTTTATTAAACAGTTCTGCATAACTTATTTATTTTAGTGTTAGTAAGTATAAATTGGCTTTCTTTTCTTTCATTATGGCGGTCTGGCGTAATTACAGCCTATTGTGAAGGAATAAACAGTAATATTGGATTTTAGAACTTAACCCTTAACTGGTGACCCTAGTTCTAATTACATAAATGGTGACCATGAGTCTGACAGACTCCTAGCTACAAACAGCGGATTTTTTCAAAAGATTTGAAAAAAAATTGATATAACATTTTTTTTCATTAATAAAACAATGTTTTTATGATATTTTAAAATTTACTGAGAAGAAAAAATCAAATTTGAAGTGTCTACATAAAATCAAAAAAGAAGTTGAATTTTTTGTTACACGAAATTTATATAAGGCATATTCCAAAAAAAATCTAAACCAAATGCAAATTAACATAATAAATGATTAAAAATAAGTATATTTTACGTAAAAAAAATGTAAAAAATATGAAAATATAGATTATACACAAAACCTGCAAATGACTAAAATAGACAAAAAAACAAGTATTAGTCTCGCTCTACTCTGGTACAATTTTTAGAGATCTTTCGGGAACACTGCAAGCAAACGGGTTTTTGGCACTTAGTGCACAGATATGCAGTCTTTCTTCGTAGTTTGAATGGGCAGATATGGCAATACTTTCTTATTTCAAGTTTTTCTTCTTGTTCATTAGCAGTATTATACTAACACAAATGGTGACCTTGCGTCTACTAGACTCCGCGATATGAATAATTCGAAAACGAGACGACGAACATATCTTCCACTAAGCCATCTGTAAGAACACTAAAGGCTATGAAGGTACCCGAAACGGGCGCTTGCCACGTATTTGTGGTGGGGAATGCCGATGCGTAAACGATCTTGCGGAGTCTGTGAGACGCATGATCACCAGTTAAGGGTTAAGAAAAGAAAATATCCTATACTTCCGATATATCATTTAAAAGACCTTGACGAGTACTTTCCAAAAATGCAAATGGCATCCATAAAAAGGATTAAATTTGTAATAAAATTCTCAACTAACTTTCTAGATATATATCGGTTCTCGAGATAGCAAGTAGTGTAAGTCAAATCTTGGATAAACACTTTATAGTAGGCACAATCAAAGGTCAGTTGTCCACTAATTACAGGGAATTTCTTATTATTATTTATTTAAACAACAGTAATTATGAAAACCTGCAGACGCGGAACCATTGATCTTAAATAAAATTAAAATTGGTATGGGGAGCATACAGGCTCTTGTTCTTTAATGTATTAATATATAATCTAGTTTTGGTCATCCAATGGTATACGTTTAGACGCTCATGCAATTTACGCAAACTGATTGGTGCATGCAAATTGGTGCAAATGAACTAAGTCGTTGTATTCTGTTTACACGGTCAGACTACCTTGTATAGTTAGCATATCAATAGTGTTTGTTTTTGGCATGACAACATAATTGACATAAAAACGGAAAATATTTATAAGGAATTACCTACTTATTACCTAAATTATCTGGCAGAATAGATATTACTCAAGTCAAAGTTTAAATATCTAATAATTATTAATATTTTATTGCAGAAATTAAAGTTGGTCAAAAATTGCCCTTACTAAAGGTCAACTCCGGAACGAAAATGTGACATTTTGTTATTAGTGAACAAGTGCATCATTTCCATGTGAACGCAAAATTTTATTAAAATAAAAGTTTCGAGACGACCGCATAGTTTATATTCAAAATTTCAGTGATTATTAAAATATCTTTTACAGTTTACATTAAAGAAAGCGATTGCCATATGTACCGGGTGTTCCACCTAAGGAGGTAATCGGCTATATTTCAGAAAGTAATAACACTAGAACTTTGAAAAAAAATATATATCGATAAAAGCGGCCAAGAGAAATTGCTGGAAATTATTATCAAGTTCGAAAAATGACCGCTACCGTAAGAGAACTTTCAGATGCCGATTTTCTCTTGATTTTTCTTAATAAAAATATGTTAAAAATATAAGCATTGTATTCTTCATAAAATTATGCAACTTTATGTTAGGAATCGTTTTTTTCTATTTTCAATAATAAAGTGGTGGGAGAAGGTCAAACTTTTTTCTTTCAAACGCTGATATCTCTGCTTTGGATAAACCGACTTTATTCAACTTGGTCTTTAAAAAAAGCCCTTCTTTTTCTCTACACGTAGATCTATTAACTATACCATGTTGATTTTGATGGTGGCCACTAGATGGCGTTTCTCCGTAATTCCTCAATGAAAAAGGATTTTCTCAATAAAATCAAACGTTATGATATGAATTTTTCATCATATTTTATTTTAGGCCTATAAAGGCTATTAAATAGTGGAATAAAAAATTCAGGTCCGTATTTAAAATAAAAAAGTTGATGATGGTCGCTCGAATCCGAAACGTCGGATTAAAAAACTAACCCCATCAGCTTGTAGAGGAGGAAAAGTTACTATAAGTAACTGAAAACTGCAACGTGATATCTTTTGTTAAACTAGAGAAATTAGGGATAATAATAATTAATATGGAAAAATAGGCCATTTTTTAAAAAATTATTATTTATTAATTTCTCTAGTTTAACAAAAGATATCACGTTGCGGTTTTCAGTTCCTTATAGTAACTTTTCCTCCTCTACAAGCTGATGGGGTTAGTTTTTTAATCCGACGTTTCGAATTCGAGCGACCATCATCAACTTTTTTATTTTAAATACGGACCTGGATTTTTTATTCCACAATTTAATAGCCTTTATAAGCCTAAAATAAAATATGATGAAAAAGTCATATCATAACATTTGATTTTTTTGAGAAAATCCTTATTCATTGAGAAATTACGGAAAAACGCCATCTAGTGGCCACCATCGGAATCAATATGGTATAGTTAATAGATCTACGTGTAGAGGAAAAGAAGGGCTTTTTTTCAAGACCAAGTTGAATGAAATCGGTTTATCCAAAGCAGAGATATCAGCGTTTGAAAGAAAAAAAGTTTGACCTTCTAACACCACTTTATTACTGAAAATAAAAAAAAAACGATTCCTAACATAAAGTTGCATAATTTTATGAAGAATACAATGCTTGTATTTCTAACATATTTTTATTAAGAAAAATCAAGAGAAAATCAACATTTCTATTTTGAAAGTTCTCTTATGCCCCCTAGCGGTCATTTTTCGAACTTGAAAATAATTTCCAGCAATTTCTCTTGGTCGCTTTTATCGATATATATTTTTTCCCAAAGTCCTAGTGTTATTACTTTCTGAGATATAGCCGATTTCGATGGTTTTACGGGGTATCTTTGTTATTAGTGAAGATAGAAAGATACGATTTCCGCAGCGTTTTTTTGTAAAATTAAGAAAAACATCGCGTGTATCAAAACAAGGTGGACTAGAAAAAATCTGATTGCGGCATCTCTCGTTTCACAAAAAAGCAGCACAGTGCTACTACACACTACACTATCCTTCTATCTTTACTAATAACGGAGATATCCCGTAATATCATCGAAAACTGGACACCCTGTACAGTTCTATCAAAAAAGTGAGCTTTATAGAGTTCTGGAAGTAAACTGTTTATTTTCGTATAAACCACATTTCAATCAAACTTTAGAAGAAGAAGATAATGCCAAATGAGATTTTTGTTTATAGGCTGGGGACGAAATTTTATATGACAACAACCAGTTTTGTAAGCTACTTGTATTTTCAGCCGAACCAACTTTTCAGAATAAGAAGTTAGAATCAGAAAACTCAGAATTCAGAATTCCTGTGCATCGTCAATACTTTAACGTTATTGTTAAATAAAATAATAACTTAATAGTAGGTATACTTAAATAAAAAATATTGAAATAATAAAGAAAAAATTATATATATTTACTTAAATTTTAAAGCAATCGTGGCCAAAACTAAAGCGCATTTTTTTTGTGACACAAACATATACGTAGATTATCAATGAAATTTCAGGCGCAATAAAGTTTGAGCTAATTCGAGATTGTTACAATGATAAAGGTAATATAATATCAATTATTTTTCACAAACGAGCGTCATTAAGTTTAGGCCAATGACGATAATGCTTTATCGTCATTGGTTTAGGCTGATCAATTTTTAAATACGTAGGTATAATATTTGCAGAATTATACCGTTGACTCTTACTGCCATAAATAATCTACCTGATTAAATCCTATTGTATACGCCTCAACCTCTTCAAAGCTGAATAAATGGGATCAGGGTCGGCTTGAAAATGTACCTACACCACATGATTTATTTTTATAATTTAAAATAAATAGACAGGTATTTTTAGTTTTAGGTACCTATAATAAATGTAAAATAATGATAACAATTAATGATAATTGAAAATAATATAATTTCAAAGTATTACTATTAGGATAACAAGTACAATAAAAATTAATTAAATTCTTAAAAACTATTGACAATTTATTCAAAATTTAATTCTGTATCACTATCACTATCTTCACCTAAGCCTAAACTTATAATTAAGGGTTGAACTTTTGTAATCATACAATTGTAAGAATTTTCCACCTTAAGTACATGCTGTACACAGTTTTTCCAGCTGTCTGCAGAAATTTTTCTACCTCGTTTTTAATTAATTCTACTACAGATGCATTTAATGTAGGAGAAATATTATTTATCCTAATATTGGATTTTAATTGGTGCCATATTAGGTCAATAGGATTGAATATGCAATAGTATGGAGGAAGACGCAACACTGTATGTCCATTTTCTGCTGCAAGTTTGTCACACTCGTATTCCTTATTTATTTTAAAAGCTTTTAATACTTCTAGCAGTTCTCGTTTTTTGTAAATTTCTTCAAAATATAAATCATTTTCAATCATAAAATTTTGAATTTCTGCTTTTGTATTATTAGAATTGGGAATGATTTTTGCTTGCCGACTATGATAAATTGTCCATTACAATGACGCTATTTTCAGGTATATTTTTAAGGAGTTTATGTTTAAACCAATCTTCAAAAAGTTGTGCGTCGGTATCTTGATGGTAATCTAAAGAAGAATCTGCTATGTTTTTAGCTGAAAGCAACAGACAATTTGGAACAAACCCGTTCTCTGAACCAGCATGTAATATTGTGATTCTTTTGCCTTTATTTGATGGTGCCTTGGTTTGACAATTTTTGGAAGAATCATCCCAACCTTTTCTTGGAGTGTCATGGGTATTGAACCATGTTTCGTCAAGGTAAATAATTGGACGATTTTTTTCTCTAAATTGTTTAACAGCTGTTAAATATTTAAGTCTCCATTCCCGTAAGCGTTGAGATTCCATTAATGTTTGTCTTTTATTAATGCTTCGGTATTTAAAACCCATTTTATGCAATATTTTCCTAAGACTTGAAAGGCTACAAGAGTACAAGAGATATTTGTTTCGTCTTTAATCAGCCGCTCCTTGAGGGAAATCAAAGTGGGTACAGTTTGTGCCTCATACATTTGGTAAATCTTTCTTCTTAATAAATCCATGTCATTTTCGTCAATGCTTCAAAATGTGCCAAAATCACTCCGATTTTTTCTAGGATTAACAGGTTTAAGTACTATGTCTCTTACCGAAGATAAAGGAGTTTTTGTCAAAGTAGACGTCTCTGCTAAAGCATCCATGGAATTAAAATTTCTACTCAACAAAGATTGATACACATTTTTAGGTAGATAAATGCATTCTTTTAAAAATGACACTTGAAGATGCCCCCCTATCAGCACAATTTCAAGGACGCCACATTCTACCACTAATAAGCCCAAATAAAAATTACTCGCCGGAAAACCACTAAAGACTAAAATTATTAAAAATCAGTTTGTATTTATATATGCATCATTGCAGGCATAGGTATAAATTAAATTTGTACCTGGTCCGGCTCTACTCGAAAATGTTTTAAAATTTGGGGTTTCCTTATTTATTTTATGGTCAAAGAGATAATGAGGGTTTTATTGCAGTCTAAAAATCAACGATATAATTCTACAAATACTATACATATTTATAATCTCCGTTGTTATACGCCCCTTTTAAACTAATTTGGTTCTAACATTCTGCACTAAAAAATTAATTAGGTATCTCTTTAAATTGCTATATTTATCAGACTACATTATACAATCACTACATAATATTTGTGTAAGACTTTTACAGTGTCGATAAGATATTGTTTTATAACTATCACCAAATACAGACTACAAAACAATTTTATAGTTATTACATTAAATTGCTTTAAAAGTGTGGTATACAACTTCTATAGAACGCTTATAGTATTAAAATGTTTTATAAAAGTGGGCCCTTTTTGATCCTATAAATATCGTATTAGGGTATTTAACCACGTTATAGGAATCTTCAGCTTCTATAACATTTATTGTATAGCAGTTTATACTACTTTAATAAAATTTATTTTGCTAGTTGGGTACTATCAAAATTTTTGGTCTTCTCCTGTCAACAATAATGTTTTTGTCAATGTTTATGCAATCAAACATATATGACTAAATGAGATTTTATTGGTTACAACTTGCCATGCAGTTGCTAAATATTATTATTCCCGACTTCTTAAAAGTAAAAAAACTATTTCATAAAGAGTCTATTACAAAACTAAAAATGGTATGGAATGGAATTATTTACAACCATAAGATGAAACACTTTCCACCTTAGTTTGTAATATGCTATTTCTGCATATCGATGTTTCGATTGCATGCCTGTTGTTATATACTATGACGTCAAAAAACGGCAACCTGTTGTTTTCTACCTTTTCCATGGTAAACTTAATTGTTGGTGACAGGCTATTTATGTAATGTAGAAAGGGTTGGATATCGCTTCTATTCCAAATAATGAATGCACTGTATTCGCAACAAAGCCATAATTTCAGTTTTGTTTTTGGCTTTCCAATGGCTTGATTCCATATAAATGTTGGCGGATGCCGGAGAGAGGGATGAGCCCATCAGTAGTCTGTCTATTTGACTGTAGAATATATACTGTCCTTGAAAGTACGAATTATTACGACAACTGGATGAACTTATTCTACTTACTAAGTAAATAAGCTGCTAAAGAACTTTAAATAAAAATATTTTCTGGATTCTAAAAGTTAGTCATGGTGGGCAATTTATTTTCCAGCGGCACAGTAATTTGCTAAAAGGAGAGACGAGCATTTTCAAATTGATAGAAAATATGAATTTCGTTGCCAAATTAACCTATATTTTCCTTTAAAACTTCCTCCGCGAAACTGCTAAAGTTTCAACAGGACGGTTACCCTTTTTAATTTGGTCTCATTTAAACTTTTAACAACCCCAAGTTGTTTGATGTTTAAACTTGCGGTTTTTTGTCACAGAAAAGTTAATCCCGTAAAATACAAGGTGCTCATATCTGGTAATAATGACAAAAGGCAAGTTTAATTTTACAAAAACGCCATTAAACTTTTGTAATAAAGGATTTTGTTTAACTTTGCGTCCTATTGACTTAAGTATTTTATTCTCAGAAAGACTCACACCAGCTTTTATTACTCCAAGTACTAAATCAATAAGGATATAAATTGAAATTATTTTAGTTATTTGCATAGAAACATAAAATTGTTGGACCTTACTGAGGAGGGCGTCAATCCTGAAGGGTCTTCTTAATCCGGGGATTTTTAAGCTTTGATATATCTAATCCCGGAATCCTGGGATTTATAACGAAATGTTAAAGGATTAAAAAATTAAACATTTTATTTATTTTATCGTATCATTGAAGATTAAGTCATTTTTATATGTTATCTTTATTAATAATTATTAACATCATAAACGTATTAAAACCTACATAAAACCTTAGTTACTCATAATACATTAGTTACCATAATTTAATACGTTAGTTACGAAAGCATAATACGTTAGATACCAAATAATATTAGAACTATTTTTCATGAACATGTAAAACAATATTTTGACAGTTTTCAAATTTGATGGATACACCTTTGTCTTTAACGTCCACGATCTTAGGTATGCCCTCTGAAGACTGATTAATGACCGAGAAAGCACTCCTTTCGATTTCGTGCGGTTCCCCAGTGCCTAATCCACTGCCGGAAACATCGCCGATTTGAATTTTGCGAGCAATGGAAACTTTCTTGGTCACACTTTCTTCTAAATACCCTCTAGCAACCTTCGCCGATTCCCATCCACCAAGTTCTTGTAGGTCTAATATATCTCCTCCAGCATTAACAAGAAAATTTGCCGAAGATCTTCTAACGCAGTGAGCAGTATACAAATTAGGATTTTCAAGTGAGAGATACTCAGCTATTTTTTGAGGTATTTTAGAGAAGAAATGAATGCCGCAGGGCTGTACCGTACATTTCCCTCTTCTATATGATACAAACAATCTTTGGTGAGTGACATGGTCTGGCCTTAACATTGCGTACTTTTTAAATAAAAACACAGGATTGACTTCGCCGTCAAATATCACAGCGAAAAATACGTTTCTTGTGGATTTTTGAGTCAGGAATAGTAACAATCAGCTTGTCCTCTAAAACGTCAACATCTTCCGTGGTCATCTTCGCTAATTCATTAGTTCGACAGGCTCCTCCAATTCCAATTAAAAAAGCCACTTTCATCATTAAAAACTTCTCGTCTGAGGCAGAACACACAAATTCGTTGACTTGTTCTCTTGTAAATACTTTTGATTTCTTTGCTCTATATCCAACATTTTTCTTCTTGATGAAACGTATTAAGGCGCCGTATTTGTCGATTTCCACTCTTTCCTTCAGTTCTAAAGTCGCTCGTAACATGGAATATTTCGGCCATAAGAATGAAGCAGAGTATTCCTAAGAGAGTTTTGCGAAATACGCCAGCAATACCGTTTCTTCTGCACCTTGAACAAGTACTTTGTTTCGCCACTCACAAAACTGCCGATATTCTTTTTCATAATGGATTTTAGATTTGTCCGGAAGCAAGTTCAACCTTATAATGTTGGCTGCAGCTAATATATCGTCAGGAATATCAAAATCTTGCATGATTTTAATAATGACTTTTTGAAATGCCAAAATGAAATGACAAAACACCTTGTTTTTATTTTCGCATCGCCGTTGTCAATGATACGATAAAGCTTTGAATATAACTCGATTATTAGCGATTTAACACCGTCTCGGACATTGAAGGTGACTCGGCTGTCGCCTTGTCACCTAGCAATGTCCTCGATAAATCGCATAATAATCTCGTTATATTAATAGCTATAAAATGATAAATTCACTCCTACAATAAAATGTTCATTTGACATTTGCATTTTTATCACTTTGACATCGATAAAAAAGGTGCATCCTTTTACATCCTTATCACAAGAGAAAAAATTTTGTTGGCAAAATTTTCGAAAGGTATGAAAGTTTGTTGCTTGGCAATTTCGCGAATGACATTTTTGACAAAATCACGAGCCGTACGCAAAAAAATGTGCTCTTTCTAATTTTGCATTAAAGAATTGGAGTTTCCATTTAAAAAAAAACGAAGACGTCTTATTTCTTTCTTGATATACCCTATATATTTCGCTGCAACGTTAAAAAAAACTTTAAACTGAAAATACAAATCGACGGGTTCGAGCGTTTATGTTACAATCTTCCCTCTTAACTTTTATTGAATTTATTCGCTACTATATTAATGCACTGTATACGAAGGTATTTACAGACGTCAACCATCAAGAAAAAAATAAGTTAAAAACCTAAAAGAACAGTAGAGACATTTAAAATATTATCTAAAAACAAGAAATCAGTACTATTTTCTGTTGTTAAAAGAGTCAGGATACATTAAAAAATATCATAGTTTAAAACAGTTTAAAGATATTACAAACAACAACATGAATTTTACATAATCACAAAGTCAAGATGTCAAAAAGTAACAGATACGACGCTATTTTGAATTTTTTTAAATGGCAACCCTCATAAATAACCACACAAGTGAATTGCAATTGGCCATCCGATTTCAAAAACCTATAGTTGTTAATATTTATTTTCAGCCGTTTCGGAAATACGGGAGTTCCTAATTTGCCTTCATCGATTTTGTCTTTTAAGTGTCTCACCCCGTTAATAAATAGACCTTTTAAGTTGAAAACCCCAATATTTTTGGCAATAGCATAATTTCCCGTGACCAAGCTATCTACCCTATAATCAAATCCGATAGATGTCAAAAAGTAACAGATACGACGCTATTTTGAATTTTTTTAAATGACAACCCTCATATTAATAAATAACCACACAAGTGAATTGTAATTGGCGATCCGAATTCAAAAACCTATAGTTGTTTATATTTATTTTCAGCCGTTTCGGAAATACGGGGCTTCCTAATTTGCCTTCATCGATTTCGAAATTATGTAACTGTAAAAAAAATTAAGGTGTTCACCTTAGAAGGTCTATTTATTAATTATTTAAGAATAAAACAAAAAATAACTTATTTATTGATATAAAAGTTACAGTTGTGATAATTAAATGTTTGTGCATTATTTGATTGATTTTGATTTGATGATATTACTTGATCTGGTGCTTTTTTTCTTAAGTTTTCAATATATTTTAAATGATGTTCAGAGTCTAACTGCAAATAAGGCTTCAAAGAATAATTGGCATGGGAATGTCCTGTTAGTTTGATTATTTCTTGCTCAGCAACGCTATTTTTTGAAGGGGCAAAAATAGTGGAAGAGCGATGTGAATGGTTTGCTACCTTAAATTTTTTGGTATTTACGCCGATTTTTTCTGCTGAGAGTTTGGTCCATTTTGACATACTGCTGATTCCAATAGGCATGTTTTTGTACCAAATTCCTTTTTTCCAATTTGGATGAACTGTCAAAAAAGGCCTGTCACTTGTAATTTCTGGATTGGTAATATCTTTTTTGAAATAATTTTAAAAATATACGAATAGGATAAAGATCTTTGTTAGTGTTGTTTCTTACCAACCATTTGTTACTGGCCAAGGCTTTTGCACCTCCTTGTGTGGTCTTTGAAAATATGGGATTGTATTCGATACGTCCCGTAAATTCTCCTTTTAGGTCTAATTCTTGTTGGAAATAGTGTACTTTGCAGTTCACTGCTTCGTTGCCTCGCCAGGCAAGTTCAAAAGAGAATAAGTGAAATATTTTTTTTTGTAAGCCGTCTGGGGTGTCTTTGTCATGAATTTTTATCATTACCAATAATTCTTGCGTTGTAAAGGCTTTCGAACTTTCTTCTCTTTTTTCTTGGTTACCTTGAAGTTATTTTCGTTTTAAGTCCTTTGCCAAACATGCTGATTTAAAAACAATGTCGGTAAATGGGTCTATTTTTATAATAAATTCTTGATAGTACTTTTCTTGTAGCATTTGCGCCGTGGTGTTCCAATGTTTTTGATACTTGACTCTTTGTAGTCCTCTCCGTTTAGTTTTTTCATGTTGTAAGCATAATCCTCCATAATTTTTGCTAATTCTTCGGCTGGAGTATGCTTTTCAAGCTTATAATCTCTTATCAATAAAAACTGCGAAAACTGTCGCCAAATGGAAGTTTTGGAGATACGCGTATCTGGAGGTATATTCTCCGACACTGCCCTTTTAATTTCTATAATGGATTGTATTCCAAATCTGTTTTCTTTCTTCAGCAACACTCATTTTTGAACTGAACCAATCTGACGTTTGTTAACAAGAAATAATACAATGACGTTTTAAATAATTAACAGAACCATGATAACAAAATTTCTTTCGATCAAATATTAAAATTTTGTCGCTGTAAAGATCACATCTGAATTTTGTCCAGGTAGGAGCAGGTAGTAATTTTGCCAGTAGAAAACAGGCCGTTGCTATGACATTTTGCCAGTGTAAAACATTCTAGTGAAACAGTCGCGATAAAACCCTCTCCAGCTAAAAATTAAATGGTAAAAACCTCTCCAGCTCAAAATCGAATAGCTTTTTTTTTCATTGCTCGGCAACCTGACATATTGTTACAAATTAATTTGATGCTCTGAAACATTTTCTTAGTGAAGTATTATTTTTTTTTTGTATCTATTCATGCCAAAGTTCGTGAATTTCTCTAGCTAAAAATCACTCGATCTTTTTTTTAAGATCGGATAAACTTTCATTTTTTAAACTCAAACTAGATCACTTTTTAGCAATTTAAACTCGAACAAACGGTAATAGATAAAAACGCTCCAGCTTCGCTGTCGCATTTTTGTCATTTCGCTTATTCTTGTTAAATTTCTAAGCAATCTAGTTTTCGTAAAAAATAAAAGTTTATCCGATAAAAAAAAAGCTCTTGTGGTTTTACGTATGATAAAACATAAATTTAACCAACAAATTAATTTTAAAAAAACTCAAAATTAACTTAAAGAAGTTTTAATACCCAAATCTATATACATGTTCCTGCAACTCGGCTCCCTTTTCCTCTAAATTTTATACTACTATTTCGATCTACTACATGATAAATACCTATACTAATAATAACAACATACTTTTGAAAATTATTTTTAAATATATTGTCCTCCCAAATTTGTTTCCAATCTGTTGCGGTGTTGCCAAGTTATTAATTATTTTCCTGTTATTTTTACGGCCGCAATGAACGTGCCACAGTTTATTTATCGATTTTAATTTAGGAAATACTGCTTACAGAAATCAGCTGCATCAGGGTTATACGAGACGAGTTTTATGAGTTCAAGGATGCTTTCTTACAGGGTGTTCTAATTTTATTTACAAATTTTGGTAAGGTTAGATTAAATGTAGTCAATTGTCTTAAATAGAACACCCTGTGCATTTTGTGAAAAATTGGAACTGCGTGTAAGTCCCCCTATAACTGTTAAATATTTTTATTTTTTAATTTATTATATTATGGTGCGGCGTTGTCAAATCATTAACTTTTTCTCAAAACTTTCGATATTTTTTAATTAATTTTTTTGTGTATCTTAAGTTTAGATGGTCTGGAATATTGTAATGTCTTATATTTCGTTGTACATCTTCTATGCTTTATTATTTTTATTTATTTTATTTTATATTATTTGATATTATAATTCTCCTCATTACTCATTAAATTAATGTAATTTTCGTATTCTAAAAATTTAATTTAATTATTTACTCGGAAGCCGTAGAAAATTTATAACAATCATTGTTTTAAATAACAACAAACAACAAATATTGTCGTTAAGTGAACTCTTGACATTTTGTTGTTACCGTTTTGTATAATCACACTTAAAACGCATTATTTGCTAGAAGAATTAATAAATATGGTTTTAACTTTGCAAAAGTAATGGGAGGTACCCAAAATATCAAGGAGAGACATCCTCAGGAAATAGAATTAAGTGGTTAAAATATCGGTTCGGGCGTACACGGTGTTTCCTCATATTTTGACAGCTTCTAGCAAATGTTGCTATTTTAGATTCAAAAACTTTTCAAACAAAAATTATAGAAATTCATCCAAACCGTCAGAATTTGCTGCCGAAAGAAACAATTGAGCATCACGAGTGCATATTTTAACGCATTATATATATATTTTTAAATGGAATACCCTACATACCATTTATTTATTGGATAGAGCTCAAATGTGCCTTTTTAAAAATATATAATTTGCCTATAGTTTTTTTTTCTCCTTAGGCCCGTCCTTATCCGGAGCACTGCGGCCTATAGTTACTTGAGTCATTGTCAAAATATTGGCACTGAAAGATCAAAAAATTATGGTTGTCTGTCCAAGTATTTTTTGTATCGTACATCACTTCCTTTTACTAAGAATGCAATTTTGTGAAACCCGCTAACCTACAGCACGCATAATTATAGAGATTTTAAAAATTGATTCAGGGATTTTCATATAGGTACTCAAATGGAAAGAATGAATTTTTATTCCACAATAAAGTTTTTCCCATTTCAAGTAAATTTGTATCCTTATGCGAAATATATTGTTGGTTTCTTAATCTTATAACAAGAAAACAAAATACTTGTTTTGATTAGAAACAAGCTTTAAGAAAGAAAGCTTATTATAAATGTTAAAGTATTTCATATGAGGTACTTTGAAATTTTAAAAATATGGTGTTATAGCATATTCTTCCGAGAGAACTAAATTGATGTTCATAGAATAAGCCTTGTGAAAATATTTTGGGAAGTTCGTTAAGTTCTCTTATAATGTAAGGAAAATAAAAATTGCAAGGAAATTTAAACTATTCAATACGAAATGATAACATTTTTAATGTTAGGACAGACAAAAATAGAAAATATTCAATTAAATACAAATATTTTCAATATTGTCTACGATTAATGGGCATTTTCGTTACTGTTTAAGACAGGGGCTCGCCCTGGCCTCACATAGACACTGTATCATGTATAAGGTTGGTTGGTTTTATTTTTGCTAGACCAGTTAAATACAACTTATTTTGCTATGTCCTTATATTTTTCCACTACTGACCACCTTTACAATATAATAATATTTACATTGTTAAACACGAATATATTATCTAAACAACTCTAAAGCACTGCACCGAGATACCGTTAGGATTTCATTGGTTTTTACCGTAGAGAATAAATCAGAAGTTGAATTAATTACAGCCTTATTGCCGTCTAAATATCACGAGGGTTATTTGAAAGACATGTTCTGTATAGAACGGAATATTTTACGATATTGCAAAACACTGAGGTCCACCAATCATACGTGGCCACGAGGACCCTATTGACCAACCAACCAGAAGCGACCGTTGAAGCATTCAAGTGATGTTTGCCCGTTGTCGGTCAAAACATCACAGAACCTACTTTTATATATTCTTGAAGCAAACCTTTTCCAAAGCTACCCAGTAACGGTTTTCGTAAAGTGGGTATAATATTACCTATTTAGTTTAAACACAGCACGTTTTTATGTTTACAGAAGACTTGATGTTTTCCGAGAATTACAATACTGCGGCATAAAACACTAGTTCATTACTTTGATTATTAGAAAACGTGTTTCCCAAATAGTTAGAATATCTTGAAAATAACGATATCAACACCAAATTTGAAAAATCCTAAAGTTAAACTATAAGAGAGTGGCAATTTTAGATTATAGCGTAAATTTTAATTGGGTTAACTAATTTTCCTAAATAGGTTCTTCTCTAAATTCCAAGTTATTCATATTTCACTAGTGGCAATTTTTCATATATAACCCTGGTAAACTCCGGGTTGAGTAGAACTTTGTAAATTTTACTATAAAACGATCTTAAAATGCAATTATTCCAAAATTGTAAAATTTTTGGCCAGTTGTAATTTTGAGTCACCAACCAAACAGTTTTTTCAAATTCAAATTCAAAATGCGCTTTATTAGTTAAAGATATTGATCTTGTTCACAAAGCTTTCTTAAAATAAACTAATACAATATATAAAATAATACAATCAATTGGATGCTAATAGAAAATATGGTCAATAGGTCAGTATTATATAAAACAAACAATAAATCTACTTTAGCAACCAACAACAACAAATTTTAAAGATGCAAGAAAGACGTCTTTAATTTCCTTAATTAAAATAGACAAAACAATAATTTAAAGAAGTAGTCCATGCTTGGGAATCAGCTGAGAAATTTTTTATTTTCTCGTTTTGGTTATCTTCCAGAGACGTCATCAGTATCTTCCTTTGTTAAATGATATAATATACAATGTATTTTAATAGTTGTTTATGTTTATGCTTATTTCCATTTAATTGAAATACTCTGTGTATGCATGTATAGACTTATTGATTATCTTCTTATAATACGCCAAAATGTATGCCAAGAGAAAAAATTTTCCTTTCCTTCTAAGCATTTTATTTATTTTTTCTTTGTTATTAATTGTTACAGCTGTAAATAACATCCCTTTAGTAAATTCCTCATATCATTTTTTGATGCACAAGAAGGACAACATATCGCTCAAGAAACCCTACTGGCTCACTTGTTGTTATGTTAAAACAATTCATATTACGCGACTAAAATTAGCAGGATAAGCTAATCCGTCTTCTGCATCTAAACCCGCCGAGTAATCCTTTATTTTTTGTGTTATTTGCTGCAAAAGCGCACATATATTTTTATTACATATTGCACACCTACTACTTGCTTATAAATAGGTTATATTCCTTTACGTACAGGTCTATAAGACCTAACGCCTAGGATTATTTATTTATTTATCTATTCTTATAGATTATTTTTTTTTGTATGTAACTCTTGAATGTAAAAAAAAAATAAAAAAAAAATTGTAAATAAAAAATATTTATTATTATTATTATTATTATTATTATTATTATTTCAGTTGAGTCAATAATATGAAGCAAAGTAGACACAGTCCTCCTGCACAAATTTGTGGAGGAAGACTGCGTCCACTCTACCTCAGAATAACAATTGTACAACCAATGAAATTAACTGACAAGGGTATAATTACAAAAGGCTATTGAGTATTATTATTATCATTAATTATTATTATAAATAAATATGCCTTATTGCAAATGGAACATCAGACTCGCATACAAAGCAGGCAAGCACTCAAAATATACAAATACATAAATCACTAAAACTAGGTACTAGTTAAAAGAATATTAGTATCAAGAAGTTCATTACACGAAAACAAAAAATAAATAAATAAAAATATGACATGTCATTATCTCAATATAAAAACAGACAGACTTAGACTAGCGAGAATCGTTCCATCAAAGCGTATCGTTGAAAAATTTCGGTCAAAGAGTAAGCAATATTGGTTTCACTAATCGTCTAAAATGTTCCATTGACTGAATTGCCCTAATATAGTTTGGTAACTAACCTGAACTAACCTGAACCTGAATTCTGCATTACACATATACCTCAAGGCACGTTTTTGTAACACAGATTTTCATTTGTTAGATATTGGCTGGAGTTTCCCAAAAGGCAACGCCATACCTAATATGAGCCTTCACAAGGGAAAAATATATCGTCCTAGCAATAGATAAGTTCAGTTGCCATGCCACCACCCTAACTACATAACAACCAGACGCGAGTTTTCTGCAGAGGCCGATGATATGAGACTTAAAACTCAATCTGTTATCTATACCTATACCCAGAAATTTTACATCTGAGCAACCCAAGATCTTATTATTATCCACACATATGTCGGTCAATGAACAGTTAAAATGCAAGATGTTGGTATTTGCAAAGTTAAAGGATAATAAGTTAGCATCACACCACAAACCTGTGCTATATCCTCAGAAATCATTTTTTTTAATTGAATAGCGTCAGAGCAATGCCAGAGAATGGTTGTGTCGTCCGCAAATAAGGTAAAATTACCCCTAATATTTAAGTGCAGTCATTGTATAATAATTATGGCATTATAGATTTTCTAAAACTCAGTTTTATAATCGATATTAACATCGTAACGCGTTTTTAACAACTGTCTTCATAAACCTTTTCAACCCGATCCGGATTATCGCCTCCTAAAATATCATACGCTCTATCCACATCTACCTACATAGATTTAATACACGTATAACCTTCTGTTATCCGCCCAATATTTTCCACACTTTATTGTTAAAATAACGAGAGAGACAGAGAGAAAAGCGGAAAATACGTGAGTAGGTATATTTTTATTTCAGCTTGTAACAATATTTTAGTTTCATTTCCGAATATATACGAAACCTTTAGCGATATGTTGCAAAAGTAAGCACTTCGAACGTTTTATTATAAAATGTAATGATGTGACAAAATTGCTTCCCGGAGATTCGATATTAGTTTTTTCCGTGCTATTTTTCATAAAAATTTATGCTGCCAGCGTATGTGCAGCAGTGCCGCCGAGCGAAGACAAACGGAGTCGCTATATTTCATAGTGACATGGGATTTTACCGGGTAATGCAAGAAGTTGTTATATTTTTCCGCCGTTTTTAAATTAAAATTTGTAAAGTTTAGAGTTATAAATATAGTAACACTTTATTACTACACAAACTTAAACAAAATATAGCTGAATATTATGTTTACGATGACCTAAGGAGGTTAAAAGGGATAAAATGTGTTTTTACGGATTCTTCAATATTTCTAATGAACTGGTGAAATTTCGACTAAGTTCATATTCATAAGAGTTTCTTATACAAAAGTTTTTGGGTATTTATTTTAATCCTTATGATGGGTGTCACAGCACGACATAGCATGCTTCGCTGTATCGTGATTCATCCGCTTAAGAAGTGCGATAATTGCCTAGTTGGTTTAGTTGAGTTCATCGGTTGCCACAAAAAAGTCGTTTAGTTGGAGCGAATATACAACTTTAAAAACTGTTGTTCTTTAGGATCTTCTTATGATATTTCCTTAAGAACAGAATTAGTACCTCTCAGCTCATCTCATCCTAATCCATTTATGAATACGCAGTCTTTTTTTATCACACCAATTCTTTCTTTCACTATTTGACTGTTTGATTTGATCCATTTTGGATGCAGCTTGCCAGGTTGAAGTACTCGGTCAATTCACGATACATCCAATCTCTTTTATTCTGAAAGTTGCCAAGCTGACTTGTTATATGTACAAAAAATTACGACAGAGGAAACGAATTTTGTGAGTTACGGCGCTCAGATGTCAAAAATTCGTACTGCAATATCTGTGATATTGCACAGACGATATCTAAAGTCTGAAACCTCGTATCTAACATCTTTTAAAGAAAACCTCGTAAGTCCTAGGACTAAATAGGCCACACTTTTAATTATATATTATATATATATATATATATATTTAAAAACTCTTAGCTCGCATATTTTAACAAAAAACGTAGTTCATACTTTTTTTTTAAGTAAATACGGATATGCAATCAAAAATAACCGGTTCTGGTTACAAAGGCGACTTGAAAAGTAAAACAATTTTATTACTTTGATGCTGGCGTGTATAGTCATCGCCAGATATAAGTGAGATTTCTATAAAAACTGATATTTTTTTATTTTTTAAACGCTACCGTCAGTATTTAGACCGGGCGCATAGTTTTTCTGAATAGTTTAAATAAATATTAAAATAAATTCGATATTTGTACAATATTATTGTTTATATTTATTGCACAGAATTTATTTTAATCAGTATATATGTTATTTTTAGACTTATTAAATCTTCAACAAAAACTAGAACAATATAGTGGGTCTAAAGTTTATTTAATTTAACATATTCTCCCGCACTAAAATATTAAATTCAGTTGCCGATTTTTTGCTGTGCTATATTAATATTGTTTTGTGCCTTGTAAAAAAAACGGCCCCAGAGCCGGAGTAGTACTAACAAGTGTGTGCGTGTTTTAATTTGCTATGCGGTCTGGCATCTAAACATTGCGTTGATTTAGTATTTTCATGTTCAGCTTGTTGTTGTACAGTTTTGGTGTTCTTTTGCGTTAATTATGAATATATATAGTAGAATTATTAATTTAGTGTTTCATTTAGGATGTATTAAAATATTCTTGTTCAGTGTTCGTGTTTCGTGATTTTTATAGATTTGATTTTTCTATAGAGGACAATGTTTGGACCGGGGGAGGAAAATTCTCATAGGCTTTGGAGGCCATGGAAGAAAAATTATTGTGAACCTGAAAATGTTCCAAACGACTCTGCTGCGAATTTGTTTGAATCCGTCGATTTAGATTTAGGCGAGTATCAGGAAAAGGAGCGTTAGAAAAAAAGTGTAAAGTATTTTTGAGCTTTCAGGCAAAGAAAATTTGTTTAAATGTGTGTAAAATCCTAAAACAAGCCCCTATGCACATAGGATATAGCAAATCCGAAGTAATAAGAAAAAATTCCGAGCTAGCAGAGGTTCCTTATAGTACGTTATGTAAGTCTGTAAGAAAATTAACAAGGGAAAAATGATGAAACCTAAAGATTTGGATTTGGCTACAGCCAAATTACTAAGAAGTTTACTTAATTAAAAATATAAAAATAATGCAGTTCTCATAATAGTAAATTAACTTCAAGACCTCGAAAAACTTTGTTCAGAAAGCACTTTACGACGAAGACTTAGAAAACTGGGATTCAAATTTAAAATTGTTAATAAGACTTAATAACTTAGAAAAAGAGGAAAGCAGATATATTAAATATAAAAGAAGGTTGGACTAATGGTTCTAGCACATGTCAATTAAAAGATATACCTCCGAGCCAAGGATCTCGTATTGTCATTTTGCATTGTGGATCTACGAATGGTTGTGTTATAAATGTGCTTAAATTGTGCTGTAGAAAGTTGGAAGAATGTAATGTGGATTACCACAAAGATATGGATACAAATATTTTTGAGGAGCGGTTTGAAGATTCTTTAATTCCAAGCTTAAAATCTCACAATGGCATTGACACAGACAAATCCATAAATTACCCAATTTGTCCTCCAAAAAACAGGAAACTCAAGAATTTCTTCTTAACCATGACCTATTTTTCGAAGGATCGTATACCAAAAAAGAATTGTTGAAAGTACTTCATCTTAAACAATGGAAAAAATAGTATGTTATTGACAATATATCCGAAAAATGCGGTAATACTGTTTTAAGGCTGCCGCCTTTTTTTTGTATTTTTAACACCAATAAACTCATGTGGGCACAATTAAAAATTTGTAGAAGAATCTGGCAGAGGATACAGAAGATTATTCAGACGGATCTTTGGATGAAAGCTTCAGTTGAGACATCTAGGGTAAGTTAAAAATCAGAAAAAATATGTTTTCTACCTTTAACTAAAATTCTGCTTAAATTCATAACTTTGTTATCTCGTAGTATATTATTTACGGTTCCTGAAAACCTCATCAAAAATTTCATGAACAATTTAAAAATTAAAAATAATATTGCTAAACTAACGAAACAAATCCGACCCTGGGTACTAATTGAAATCTACACTGGCGGGGTCTTTGTCGGTATTTACGAGTTTTTATTTATTTTTTTTTAAACTCACTTATAGTTAATGAGGACTATTATACGAGTAAACCATTATGACGTCCTTACAAGTTACAAGGGATATGTAGAAAGTGGAACGGTGGAATATTAAAAGTTGTATTTTAAGTTAGAATGTTTTAAGTGATTTATGAAAATATATTGATTTTGAATTACGAGGTTTTTGACTCCTGAGCGAAATAAAAAAAGAATGTTTAGGAATTTTTTTTTGTGATTTCTCAAAGTATGCTAATTTTGAAATATGAGGCTTCTAACCGACGAATATGCCAAAGGATTGACAAACACCGTACCTTCATCAAAAATACCCTTCTTGGATGAATTTGTTAACAAACATAATCATAAGATCCAACGAGCTTACCTAATGATGTTCGATCTTGATTATATGAAGGCCTCGTTGAAGTAAATAAGGTCCCAACCAACCATTAATCCCGATTTAAGTTGCAACAAAATACTGGAGCTTTGAAGATGACTAAGGAATGCAGAGCCAGCACCAGGGGATGTTAAGGAAACGGGGTGCGGGAAGGTTAAACTTTGAAATAAGTGATCGATAATACCAGGAACGGAGGTACTACACTTGACTTATTTAAGAACCGAGGCTAAATACAATTGTAGATATTGGGATACCGAAAATCAACTTCTGGTCAGGAATTCTCGGAGAAGAAGTTATTGTACCGGTCTCTTCAGAAAAAGAATTTAACTGGTCAATTGTATTTAAAACTTTTGGAAAATGTGATACAATCTATGGTACATCCAGTGGACAAAGATGGCGCCCTGAAACTCAATGAACAAAATTTGCATTTTAGCAGAGATCCTCCCTACTGTGCTTTTCCAGTTAGTTTCCTGGTAAATGGATTGGCTTGGCAGATGAGGTGCAATCTAGTGACAAGCAAGATCTCTCAATTGCACTCTGATTGATTTTTTCCTTTGAAGCCACTTGAAACTTAAGTATTTAGTACCAGCCTGAAAGTATTAAATACCTGAAAATACTGGAATGAAGACGCATAACTACACAAACTTTTCTTAAAATCCGAGAGGAATTTCAAATTAGACTATATTATTGCCTGGCCAATAACGGCGCCGCACATTTTAAACATTTGACAAAATAATTTGTTCGAACTACATAAATCAGTTGAATTACCATTACATTTTTCAAATTTCTTGGCAAGGTTGGAATAGGCAGTTCAATGACCTTTACGTGCTTCCAATATGGCCGTCGACAGCAAACGTCAGAAAAACTAACCTGAATTTTTGTGTGTATGTCAGTTTGACGTGGTTTTGCGTATTTTATTAAGTTATTCTTGTGCAATATGTGTTTTTTTCTCTGTTATTTATATTTAATAACACTTAAAGTTGTTGATGTTATTGGAGATGTTAACAATGGCAAGTGTATATTTACACAATTTATTGAGGGAAAGTCGTGAAGTTGGTAGAAGGTAATTTGAAAGTGTTTATGATGTTTCTTTTTATTACATGTTAATTAGGTGTTTCGTGATTTTAGGTACCTAGAGAAGGTGAGCATTATTGAGAACAGCGATCCTTTTACTCTTGAGGACAGTGAATTGAATTTTCAGTATTTAATATGGATATTGTTTTGTATTTAGTGCTGAACCAAAATTATTACACGAAGGAAGAACTGAAAGCATTTAAGAGTCTACAATCCTATAAATATTTTGAGGCAGGATTTGTTATTAAAGTGGGCACAAAGTTAGTTCAAGTTTTCTTTATTTTGGTCGGAATAAGACATTTATTATTATTATTGTTATTATTAATGGTATGCCATTTTATTTTCTGGCTTTTTGACTCACTATTTTATAAAGGCCTTGTTCAAGGTAAAACATTCCCAGCAGTGAAATTTCTAGTCATGTTGGAGCTATATTGTTTGCTTAGAAAGGTTACAACTTGTAGAAACATAACGTCTGCCTGGTCAAGACCATGCCCCGTGAATGTTTCTATTGTTCCAGCTAGTGGCATGGACTTTGGAAAGACCACTGTACAAAAAGTAAAAAAAATTGCAGCGATGTCTACTATAGAAATAGACGGTTTGTTAAAGAGAGTTAAAGAGCTTGATTATAGCTTTGCACTAATGAGAATTGTGGAGCCTCTTGCTTCCAAAATATTAGCCTCAACTGTTAAAAATTTACCTTTGGTGTTAGTCATATATCAAAAGAGTTAATTATCAAATTTTTTCCTGATGAAAAGTTTTATAAGAAGAATTGTGAAATTACCTTAAAATTTCATTCTCAAGTAATTATGCCAGAACTGTTATGAAGATACTCTACTAAAAATGCTGAGACCGAAAAAGTACATTGTTGATGCAAGGTGTTAACGGTGGAAGGCCTATGGTAAAATGTAAGTAGGATGAGTGTGAAATCGAATGGTTTCACATATTACATGTGTTGGGTTAAAAGACACTCATAGGAAATGGCAATGTATTAATTTTGTATAAATATGTTATTAATTTATCATTATTTATGTCAAAGCAGATTTACATACTGTAAAGACCTCATGACAAACGTGACAGTAACAAAAATTGGACAATACAAACGAAAGGTACTATGAGTGTATTTGCTAGTGAAGCGGGGGCTATTTTGTTGTTCAAATTATAAGGCTTTAGTAAATAAGTGTAAACTTTGTTTTTATTGTTTACAAATTAATTTAATTGTAGTTACTTAATAAACACCGTGGAAGAAGCCATACTACCGAGTTTAAAGCAGTGTGTTATAGGCATGCAGACAACTCATTTTTTGAATTGTTTTTTATTATACATTTAGGTCGTATTCGAAGAGAATACAGAAATATAATGAAAATTAAATAAAATTTTATTGTGATAGCCTCGTGGCACCTTCATCAACCTTGATCTGTAGTAATTCCTTCTGACTGGATGTAAATGTGTATCTCATAATTTGTGAAGGAACGTAATCGGGTTGATTTTCTTTCTCTAAGCCAGCAGGATTTCCTGAAGTTACAAATATTGCATTATTATAAATTAAAATTATTGGTGCTAAATGCTTTTACCTGTTATGAAATGCTTGCTGCAAACTCTTTATTTTTCAATATGATGTCTTTCTGGGCAAATCATTCGGGCGTGTTAAAAATAATTATAGTTTAAGATGGTAGGTACACGATAAAACTTATGAAGAGCTCTGTTGGAACGACTTTTACAGCTGACAATAAGACATGTTGTAGGCATATTGTTTCAGAATTAAACATTCAGACTACTCAGTAAAAAAACCAACACTTCGATAAAGACAGTTTTAAACAGACGCATAAAAACCGATAAATAAGGAAGATGCGCTTACGGGCCGTTAGAAAGCGGACCAAACGGTCTAACCAATAATTTGATCAAATCGGCGGCTAATCGATTTTTAGGATTTTGAAGCGCACAGGACTTGACTGTAAACTAAGCATTGAATCCGTATATATTTGCCTTCCACGGCCATATGAAATTGTTCGTTGAATGTATTTGAGTTTTGTGGAACGAATTCAATGTGGCCGCAATCGGAATTTGACACATCGTTGGATTGCCTAACAGGTGACGTCTTTTTTTGACATTCCAAGTGAGGTTGGCTTGAGGTATTAATCGATATTAAAAGGGACATGTTTCTTGTCAATTTCCATTTCCATATTTTTCGGACGCTATTACAGGTTTGATAGTTAACTAACAAACAATAAGAGCGACAAATTACCGTGCAGGATAAAATGTATTGGCTTACTTTATTTTAAAATTGTTTTATAACTAGCATTAGGATCAGATACACGATCGGATAAAAACTAACGTATGTCATACGGACGAAAAATGTATTTCGGACTACGCGGGTTACGTCCAAAATACTACATTTTTCGTCTTTAAACATAATATACTATTCTTATACGGAAACGTAAACAAAAGTTAATTTGTTAATATTTTATTACATTGTAATACATCTCTGCATAACATAAATAAATTTGGTAAAATGACCATAGTCACCCAACCTTACGGTATGCATTTTTTTTCCAGGCGGCTATCTTTTTTAAAACCCACTTTACAAATTCTGAAAATAGCGGCGCCAACTAATCTATAAAACGAGAAAGAACAGAGACCGAAATGGAAACAAAGGTTTAAACTGCTAAAACTAGAATACATAGTAAAACTCTGTGATAAAACTGAAAATGGTTTATAAACTTTTAATGCCAAAAGTGTACGGATAAACTTAACAAAAACATCAGCTGTTGTGCTATTTTCGCATCTTTGTAGAGTTATGATAATGGTACCGTAAAGTTTATTAGATATGCAGTGCCATTTACTTTTGCATATTTATAAGAACGTTTTGCGAAATATTCAGAATTCTAGATATTTTTCGTAAGAAAAGCAAAGTCAGTTTTACTCTGTTTACAAATTATGGTAGTATGGCATGGCTTTTCTGTTTTATTGGTAATTATTGGGAATATAAGCGAAATTTTCGATAATTTTTAAGAAATTTTTTTTTGGCAGTCCCTTATAAAGAAAATTCTTTACATTTCTTTACATGCCCATTAGGTATGTTTTTTGTCTTGTTGTATAAATTTTGTTGTTTTTTTTTAGAAATAGTTTGTCGAGTTCTCCATAAATAATACTTTAATAAAATAATGAAGAAAATATCTAAAAATAATTGAAAATTTAAAAAAATGTTTGTTCCAGATTTACAATCTGTAATATTTTGCCGTTTGTTTATTTTATTGAAATTTGTCCAATATTCATATTAGATACATATTAGTTACATATTAGCTATGTACAGGGACATTTTTTTAAGTGTCTCACTCGATTGGCGATTTTCCTGCTGACTATCATAAAAAACAAATTACATATTTCTCAATGATTTTCGATAAGGAAGCCGAATTTAATGTCAAAAAATACATAGATTTACAAATTTGACAGATGAGACGCCATTTTGAATTTTCTTAAATGGCAACCCCCATAAATAACCACACGATTGGATTGCATTTGGCGATCCGATTCTAAAACTATATAGTTGTTGACACTTATTTTCAGCCGTTTCGGAAATACGGGGGTTCATAATTTGCCTCCATCGATTTTGTCTTTTAAGTGTCTCACCCCTTTAATAAATAGACCTTCTAAGCTGAACACCCTAGTTTTTTTCACAGTGACATAATTTCGCGTAAGCAAGCGATCTACGCTATAGTCAAATCCGACAGACGTCAAAAAGTGACAGATACGACGCCATTTTGAATTTTTTTAAATGGCAACCCTCATAAATAACTAGACGATTGGATTGCATTTGGCGATCCGATTATAAAACTATATAGTTGTTGACACTTATTTTCATTCGTTTCGGAAATACGGGGGTTCCTAATTTGCCTCCATCGATTTTGTCTTTTAAGTGTCTCACCCCTTTAATAAATAGACCTTCTAAGCTGAACACCTCAATTTTTTTCACAGTAAGATAACTTCGCGTGAGCAAGCGATCTACGCTATAGTCAAATCCGACAGACGTCAAAAAGTGACAGATACGACGCCATTTTGATTTTTTTTAAATGGCAACCCTCATAAAAAACTAGACGATTGGATTGCATTTGGCGATCCGATTATAAAACTATATAGTTGTTGACACTTATTTTCATCCGTTTCGGAAATACGGGGGTTCCTAATTTGCCTCCATCGATTTTGTCTTTTAAGTGTCTCACCCCTTTAATAAATAGACCTTCTAAGCTGAACACCTCAATTTTTTTCACAGTAAGATAACTTCGCGTGAGCAAGCGATCTACGCTATAGTCAAATCCGACAGACGTCAAAAAGTGACAGATACGACGCCATTTTGAATTTTTTAAAATGGCAACCCTCATAAATAACTAGACGATTGGATTGCATTTGGCGATCCGATTATAAAACTATATAGTTGTTGACACTTATTTTCAGCCGTTTCGGAAATACGGGGGTTCCTAATTTGCCTCCATCGATTTTGTCTTTTAAGTGTCTCACCCCTTTAATAAATAGACCTTCTAAGCTGAACATTCTAATTTTTTTCAAAGTGACATATTTTCCCATAAGCAAGCGATCTACGCTATAGTCAAATCCAACAGATGTCAAAAAGTGACAGATACGACTCCATTTTGAATTTTTTTAAATTGCAGCCCTCATAAATAACCGCACGATTGAATTGCATTTGGCGATCCGATTCTAAAACTATATAGCTGTTGATATTTATTTTCAGCTGTTTCGGAAATACGGGGGTTCCTAATTTGCCTCCATCGGTTAAATGAACATGTATTTTCATTGCTGATCAAGAACACACTGCAATATTGAAATAATATACAAAGAAAAAACAGATTCAACAATTACGACAATCTGCATTTCTACCAAAGAGGCTGGCTAGGGTCAACTAGTATTTTTATTTATAAAAGTGTATATAAGAATCTTTAACTAAGAAGTTCATGACTCTTAAATGGTAAAAATGCGTCTTGTTATTAATATTTAATTGTAATTATAAATAATATTGTCTTCAATGTTAGTTGCTTGGTTATTACTGTTATACTTTTAAAATTTATTAATTTTATGCTTTTATATTTTTTGTAATGTCGAAACATGTTCTGATTACAAATTAAAATATGAACCTATAGTTAAAGATGAATATAATTTTAATATGCCCAAATCCTTTGCTAACGGATTGGGTTAGTTTTTTTTTTAATTGCACCTGATAGCTAGAACTTTGAATATAAACCCCAACGTTTTATGAATAGTTTATACATATACAGCAACAGTGGCACAGTTATTTTTATATATTATTGCGCAATTTTCGTTATCGTTAATAAGTGTGTTTATTAAATTTAACATAAATATAGGCTCCAGCAGTTTTTAGGCAAGTACTATAAATGTTTTGTTCAACCAAAAAGCAGCGTTTTTTAACATGTGGGGCGAACCCCCCTAGAAAGGCGTGATACCTGTTAGCATATCGAAAAAAAATATTATAAAGAAATTAATAAAGTTACTGAAACAAATGCGCATTAAAAAAATGCATTCTGCAAAATAAAATACACGTTCACACTGATATATTACACTTATATATAAGATTGTATTAGTAATGGATAATGTATTTAATATTAATAATTAACTTCAATACTACAATTAAAAACAAGTTTAAAAATTCTGGATTTGAATAACAAAATGCTCAATCTCCATTTCTAGCCGTCTGGAGATACTATTAGCACTGCTATAGGCAGATGGAAAACTATATTATACAAAAAAGGCCAACTTCATATTATAGTTAGTTGCCAGTCTATCAGTATTTTTAATCAAGGCTAGTTTTCAAATTAAATAGTAATAAAAATAGCCAGAGGGCACATACCGGATGATGCACCGCCAAACTGGCCACTGGAAATCACATGTAAATTTTGCTACCCTCAAATATTGGCTTCCCAATTTTTTGCCACAAAATTACATTCGACTTTTTTAAAGGTTCTCTTATTGACTACCACGAATTTAAGTATTGTCTAATTAATAACGAAATTAAAAGTTATTTCGAAAAAATTCTTAATGATAATGTCAAATGTTACTAGACGTTTAATTTTTTATTAGTTTGAACATGACGTTACCGATATGGCGAAGAGGAAAACGGGAAGGCAGTGAAATTATAAAGAGTTACTGGGCATCATAAATATCAAAAATTGTTAAAATTCAATATAGCATGCCTGATGCCTTAGTTATTTTCTTATATCATTTTACTTTTAGCTGACAATAATTATTACGTTTTATTTACATGTTACAACGAATTTCATTGATTGTGAAATTTCGATCTACGATGAGAATTGTGATTAAAAATTTGATAGCAAACAATAAAAGTTGAGAAACGCCGGGTTAAAAGTAATTAGATAATGCAAGGGAGAATACTTAAATTTGTATGTAAATTTATACTCTGACCAACAACCATAGAGAAAGGTAGGATATTCTATAAGCAAATTTCTTAAACCCAAAGTTTTTGTAATTTTATTTAAGTTAATTTTATTGTTTACAATTCGCTAATTTCTAAAAGACAATTGCACAAAACAAATAACAACGAATTTTAATTTCTATTCGTTAAATTAATAATCCTTACTTTTTATTTGCTTCGACTAGACATGCAATAGGATATCATAATCATTCTAGTGGCACCCAACTGCCTTTTTTTACTTTTCCCAATAGTTATACAGGGTGTCCCACGGTGGATGGGGTATTATACGTTTATGGAGAACTAAATAACGAATCATTTTGAAAATTTGGCAACCGGGATAAACGATCATGATCTACAGTTTAAAAATATTTTTGATCATGCGGTGTTGCCGCTTCTACTCTAAACCGGTGAAAACATCGCTATTTTAAATAGAACACCCTGTATATTCTTCAATTTTTGAATTCCGAATATAATTATGAGCAACTTCTCTTAATATTTCCCTATACCTATCTGTGGCCGTTTTTCGGGAATAAATTAATTTCAATTTTTTTTTGACGAAAAAAAGAACTTCCAATAAATTTTAATATCTCCCTCCTATTAAACAATTTTGAGCTGAAATTAGGGTCATACCTGAACAATGCATCTAGGCATTTGATCTCTTGATCACATCTTAGTCTAAGTATACAGGGCGGTACAGAAATTAATTTATGTCGGTAACTTACAAAAATGCCAGAAAAATTATACCTAATACCTAACTTCAAGTTTCCGATTTAATAGCGTTTATTCATAAAACTTCATAAATCGACAAACTTTCAACGGTTTTAATAGTAGTGGGCTATGGAAACAAATTTTTTGTTACATAGTCACCATGGCAACTTGTTTTATAGAAATGTAATTTTTTAAATAAATGTGATTTAAGTACCTACGATGGCGGAAAATAATAATTACTCTAATACAGTTTTAATGAATTTATTTATTTTCCATGGACAGTGTGATCAAATAATTAGTAGAACCTGCAGAAAATTGAATGAAATGTATCCGAATTTGCCGCAGATGAATAACAAAAAATTTATTCGGCTTCAGAACAATTTTAGACAGTTTGGATCAATTTTAAAAGCACCAAGAAGCTTGCCCAGACCCGTGACTTCTAATGAGAATAATGAAATTAATGTTCTGGCATACTTTGTTGCATATCCTTACGCTTCCGTGCGCAGCGCCGAAGAAGGCTTAGACATTGCACATTCATCGGTAGAAACAATTCTAAGGAAACATGGAATGCATGATTATAAATTTACCAGAGTTCATAGCTCTTAAGCCTGAAGATAGTTAAAAGAGAGTAGAGTTTTGCGAAATGATGCTAGTGCATATCCAGGAAGATCCAAATTACTTAAGTAAAATTATATAGACTGACGAATCCAAATTTTCGAGGGAGGGCATTTTCAATCGTCACAATCGCCACTTTTGGGCGAATGAGAATCCCCATGTCACAAGGGAGGCAGGTTTTCAAGATAAATTTAGTTTCAATGTATTCTGCTTAATAATGGATAATCAAGTGAGGTAGGTATGTGATTTACGATGAAAACCTAAACTCTGGAAAATATGTAAATATTTTAAACACAATAGTTGAAATCTTTACGGATAGTCTCTCACTTGAAGAGTACAGGAGGTGCTGGTATCAACTTAACGGAGCTCCTGCACATTGTACCGCTGAAGTATCTGTGGAGCTTAGAAGGATATACGATGATTGATGGTTTCGACGCTTAGGACCATGGAATTGGCCACCAAGATCACCTGATATAACCCCTTTAGACTTTTACTTGTGGGGTGTATTGAAGGAGAAAATATAGAAAACACCTGTGAATACCAAAGAAGAACTGGAGCATTGAGTCATCCAAGCGTTCAACGACCGTGATGCGAATGAACTTTAAAGTGCTACAACGGATGGTGTCAATACCTGTTTATTAAAGTGTCTAGAAGTTAATGGCCAACATTTTGAACAATTGCTTAAAAAATAGTCCATTTATTTTTATTAATAGTCTATTTTACTTTTATCGTATTTGATTATCTAGTTCGATTTGTAATACTTTTTATTATTTTTGTTATTATTTGTTGCATTCAGAATTGATCCAAACTGTCTAAAATTGTTCTGAAGCCGAACAATTTTTTTGTTATTTATCTGCGGTAAATTCGGATACATTTCATTAAATTTTCTGCAGGTTCTGCTAATTATTTGATCACACTGTCCATGGAAAATAAATAAATTCATTAAACCTGTATTAGAGCAATTATTATTTTCCGCCATCGTAGGTACTCAAATCACAATTATTTAAAAAATTACATTTCTATAAAACAAGTTGCCATGGTGACTATGTAACAAAAAATTTGTTTACATAGCCCACTACTATTAAAACCGTTGAAAGTTTGTCGATTTATGAAGTTTTATGAATAAACGCTATTAAATCGGAAACTTGAAGTTAGGTATTAGGTATAATTTTTCTGGCATTTTTGTAAGTTACCGACATAAATTAATTTCTGTACCGCCCTGTATACTTAGACTAAGATGTGACCAAGAGATCAAATGCCTAGATGCATTGTTCAGGTATGACCCTAATTTCAGCTCAAATTTTTTTAATAGGAGGGAGGTATTAAAATTTATTGGAAGTCCTTTTTTCGTAAAAAAAAATTGAAATTAATTTATTCCCGAAAAACGGCTACAGATAGGTATAGGAAAATATTAAGAGAAGTTGCTCATAATTATATTCGGAATTTGAAAATTGAAGAATATACAGGATGTTCTATTTAAAATAGTAATGTTGTCACCGGTTTAGAGTAGAAGCGGCAACACCGCATAGTCAAAAATATTTTTAAACTGTAGATCATGATCTTTTATCCCGGTTGCCAAATTTTCAAAATGATCCGTTATTTAGTTCTCCATAAACGCCTAATACGCCATCCACCGTGGGACACCCTGTATAATATATAATAAACTAAAGTGCATAAAATATGTTAAAGAAAATACTAAAACATTTTGTCATTTTAAGTGGGGGTAGGGGTAAAAATAAAACCTTTTGTTTAAAGCCATTCACTATAATAATCAATAATAATTCACTTTACTTGTTAGAGCTCGATAATAGAAATTTAATAAATTTTTTAAAAAAAACATGTACTGTTTCTTGTTGTTTAAATTAAATTATATGTGGGATAACATTTTCATTAAGATACAACTTACCAGCAAAAAGATTGGGGTTTTCAGCTTAGAAAGTCTATTTATTAAAGGGGTGAGACACTTAAAATTCAAAATGGCGTCGTATCTGTCACTTTTTGACGTCTGTCGGATTTGACTATAGCGTAGATCGCTTGCTCACGGGAAATTATGTCACTGTGAAAAAAATTATGGTGTTCAGCTTAGAAGGTCTATTTATTAAAGGGGTGAGACACTTAAAAGACAAAATCGATGGAGGCAAATTAGGAACGCCCGTATTTCCGAAACGGCTGAAAATAAGTATCAACAACTATATAGTTTTAGAATCGGATCGCCAAATGCAATAAAAATCGTGTGGTTATTTATGGGGGTTGCCATTTAAAAAAATTCAAAATGGCGTCGTATCTGTCACTTTTTGACATCTGCCGGATTTGACTATAGCGTAAATCGCTTGCTGACGCGAAATTATGTCACTGTGAAAAAAATTAGGGTGTTCACCTTAGAAGGTCTATGTATTAAAGGGGTGAGACACTTAAAAGACAAAATCGATGGAGGCAAATTAGGAACGCCCGTATTTCCGAAACGGTTGAAAATAAGTGTCAACAACTATATAGTTTTAGAATCGGATCGCCAAATGCAATTCAATCGTGTGGTTATTTACGAGGGCTGCCATTTAAAAAAATTCAAGATGGCGTTGTATCTGTCACTTTTTGACATCTGTTGGATTTGACTATAGCGTAGATCGCTTGCTCACGTGAAGTTATCTTACTGTGAAAAAAATTGAGGTGTTCAGCTTAGAAGGTCTATTTATTAAAGGGGTGAGACACTTAAAAGACAAAATCGATGGAGGCAAATTAGGAACCCCCGTATTTCCGAAACGGATGAAAATAAGTGTCAACAACTATATAGTTTTAGAATCGGATCGCCAAATGCAATCCAATCGTCTAGTTATTTATGAGGGTTGCCATTTAAAAAAATTCAAAATGGCGTCGTATCTGTCACTTTTTGACGTCTGTCGGATTTGACTATAGCGTAGATCGCTTGCTTACGCGAAATTATGTCACTGTGAAAAAAACTAGGGTGTTCAGCTTAGAAGGTCTATTTATTAAAGGGGTGAGACACTTAAAAGACAAAATCGATGGAGGCAAATTAGGAACCCCCGTATTTCCGAAACGGATGAAAATAAGTATCAACAACTATATAGTTTTAGAATCGGATCGCCAAATGCAATCCAATCGTCTAGTTATTTATGAGGGTTGCCATTTAAAAAAATTCAAAATGGCGTCGTATCTGTCACTTTTTGACATCTGTCGGATTTGACTATAGCGTAGATCGCTTGCTTACGCGAAATTAGTCACTGTGAAAAAAACTAGGGTGTTCAGCTTAGAAGGTCTATTTATTAAAGGGGTGAGACACTTAAAAGACAAAATCGATGGAGGCAAGTTATGAACCCCCGTATTTCCGAAACGGCTGAAAATAAGTGTCAACAACTATATAGTTTTATAATCGGATCGCCAAATGCAATCCAATCGTCTAGTTATTTATGAGGGTTGCCATTTAAAAAAATTCAAAATGGCGTCGTATCTGTCACTTTTTGACGTCTGTCGGATTTGACTATAGCGTAGATCGCTTGCTCACGGGAAATTATGTCACTGTGAAAAAAACTAGGGTGTTCAGCTTAGAAGGTCTATTTATTAAAGGGGTGAGACACTTAAAAGACAAAATCGATGGAGGCAAATTATGAACCCCCGTATTTCCGAAACGGCTGAAAATAAGTGTCAACAGCTATATAGTTTTATAATCGGATCGCCAAATGCAATCCAATCGTCTAGTTATTTATGAGAGTTGCCATTTAAAAAAATTCAAGATGGCGTCGTATCTGTCACTTTTTGACATCTGTCGGATTTGACTAAAGCGTAGATCGCTTGCTCACGCGAAGTTATCTTACTGTGAAAAAAATTGAGGTGTTCAGCTTAGAAGGTCTATTTATTAAAGGGGTGAGACACTTAAAAGACAAAATCGATGGAGGCAAATTAGGAACCCCCGTATTTCCGAAACGGCTGAAAATAAGTGTCAACAACTATATAGTTTTAGAATCGGATCGCCAAATGCAATCCAATCGTGTGGTTATTTATGGGGGTTGCCATTTAAGAAAATTCAAAATGGCGTCTCATCTGTCAAATTTGTAAATCTATGTATTTTTTGACATTAAATTCGGCTTCCTTATCGAAAATCATTGAGAAATATGTAATTTGTTTTTTATGATAGTCAGCAGGAAAATCGCCAATCGGGTGAGACACTTAAAAAAATGTCCCTGTACAGTATGCCCCAAGTAGAGACTATCATAAAAAACAAATTGCATATTTCTAAATGATTTTCGATAAGGAAGCCGAATTTAATGTCAAAAAATAAATAGATTTACAAATTTGACAGATGCGGCTCCATTTTGAATTTTCTTAAATGGCAACCACTCGATTGAATTGCATTTGGCGATCCGATTCTAAAACTATATAGTTGTTGATACTTATTTTCAGCTGCAAATTGCTGAAAATAAGTATCAACAACTATATACTTTTAGAATCGGATCGCCAAATGCCATTGAATCGTCTAGTTATTTATGAGGGCTGCCATTTAAAAAAATTTGAAATGGCGTCGTATCTGTCACCTTTTGACATCTGTCGGATTTGACTATAGCGCAGATCGCTTGCTCACGGGAAATTATATCACTGTGAAAAAAATTAAGGTGTTCAGCTTAGAAGGTCTATTTATTAAAGGGGTGAGATACTTAAAAGACAAAATCGATGGAGGCAAATTAGGAACCCCCTATTTCCGAAACGGCTGAAAATAAATATCAACAACTAGATAGTTTTAGAATCGGATCGCCAAATGCAATTGAATCGTGTGGTTATTTATAGGGGTTGGCATTTAAGAAAATTCAAAATGGCGCCTCATTTGTCAAATTTGTAAATCTATGTATTTTTTACATTAAATTCGGCTTCCTTATCGAAAATCATTGAGAAATATGTAATTTGTTTTTTATGATAGTCAGCAGGAAGATCGCCAATCGGGTGAGACACTTAAAAAAATGTCCCTGTACAGTTCTTTCTTAAAAATTATTAAATAAATTATAATTTTTTTATTTTTATTGTTATCTGCTATTAAGCTCGTAGGAAACATTTTGTTCCGTGCAAATGCGCAAAGCTCCTTTTCCGCACGCAAAATTTTATCATCGCGTCGTTCGTCTAACTGTATTTGCGTGCGAAAAAGTAACACTTTGCGCACTTGCTAGAAAAATAACTATATAAAATTACCTACTCGTTGAACAAATATTATTGACGGTCAGAAATAAATAAACTTACACAGGCCAATACCTTAATTATGCTTTAAACCATTCAAGTAATACCCAACATGGAATAATAAAAACACTAGTCGATAGAGCATTCAAACTCTTTAACTCACAGGAAACATTAAAAATGGCTAAATCTAGACACGAATAGCCAGAAGGGTGGCATCGAAGCTTGTCCAGCAAAAATGTGCCATATGTTCGATACATTCGAAAAGTATTTAACTTCAAAGATTAATTAAGAAGGAACCTGACGAAGACAAAGGCAACAAGTCAATGGAACATGAATAATGATTGCGTATATAGAATACTTTGCGAGTGTGGACAATCCTATGTTGGTGGGACGCTACGACCCCTTGAATCAAGGATTAGAGAACATCGATATCACATACTGAAAAGAGAAATAAACAGATCTGGTGTAACAAGCCACGCTTGGACCCACGGCCACCATTTGCACTAGTCAGAGGCAAAAATTATAGTTAAGGAAGAATATTGGCGAAGGTGAAATTTAATCAAGCGGCTGATGTCATAACCCAGTATCCTGACTGCTAAACCTTCGTTAGACATACAGAATATTAGGAAACCGTGTTCTGTAAGTATATGTAATCTTAGATTAACTAAGATAAGCTAACCCCTAGCTAAGTAGTATAACTACTCTTGAAGCTTCTTAGCTTGTTCAGTATTCACCTGAAGACCACTGAAGATGTTCATTAGTTAATACGTTATGATAAAAATAAGTAATTCATGGTACATCATTCTCTCTAACTTGCAAGTCTGAAATTAAATTTGTCCCTGTAAATTTAACCAAGAAGAGTAGATCCAGTTTTTTTCATGTACTAACGATTTAATTGTACCCTATAAGATGCTTAGTAGGCTTGATTAAAAATATGAACAATGGTTGACTTGTGAAAGACATGCCAAATTATCAATTAATATAAATATTATGTCTGAATCTATAACATCAGTATCAAATGGATGCAGACGTTCCAGAATAAATCTATAATGAATGCCCCTGGGTAAGTGGGCAACGAATTAATTCGTCTGGTTTCACTAACGTCTTCTCTAGCTAGACATTATGTTGTATTTCCTTTTTTATTTTGACTTTCATTTCATATTTATATTAGATTTACTGTAAAGGTAAAAATATATTTAAGAAAAGTATTGTTGGAGAAACATAAAAATTAAATTCAGAAACAAAATCTAATTTCTCTACGACGTAAAATAGTATTTTAACTTAAATAAAACTTGAACTAGTTTTTATACGCAGTTTGAAATCGGCCAAACTAACAAAGAAAATTACCTCCTATTATTCCTAGGTTTAAAATAGCCTTCTCCTAAAAGGCCGCAAAAACGATCTAAAAGATTCAACAACATGTCTATTTATAGATTAACAGCCTTTATTTTAAGCCGAGAGATATGTTTCGAAAATAGGCATATGCAAGTTAGGTTCCTTAGAACAGATTCGAGCCGCGGTAACAAACGCTCTAGTATATCTAATATTTCGAATAATTTCTGATTAGTAAGTAAGAATAATGACCGCTTTTGGCATGACAACGGATCATGAGGCGGAGCCCGGCTATTTTGCAAGAGCGGCAATGTCACTTTGCGCTCGAATTATACATATGGTTTCTTCTACAACCGGAGTTCTTGTAAAAATGTTTGTTAAAATATATTACTGTACAAATTGCATAAGTACATTGTCGACATGAGTCAAGCACCCCTCAACGCCTACTTTTAAAATTGGGTTAAACAAGAGGAACACCGGTTGTTTTATGATGGTTGTCAAGGTAATCAGGCGAACGAGCGTCTTCGTTATTTTGTCGTTGGGCGAGCGGCAAAGTGAACAAAGCACTCACTCCTTAGAAAAGTGCCACTTTGTGCTTTCTTTTGGAAGCAATGCGTTTTTTCCAGTAAAATCGTGAAACTCTCTCAAAATATGTTAATCAAAAAAGCTGACTTCAAAGTGCAGTGTGTTTTCACGTTAACATATTTCTTACTCAATAAGTGCAGTATACTCTTAAGTGCAGTAAATAGATGTTGTGTCTTGATAATATTAAGACTAATTGAATTTAGGCAGATATAAACGACTTGCCTTAATACTATGGCGAGTAGTAAATAATGACGTCAAGCTAGAAAACCTTGTCCGTTCAAATATTATTGTCACGAATATTTTAATTCTGTTGTTATCTTTTTTAGTGCTGGCTGCCGTAAATGCTTATTTTTCTTAGGCTTATAATGACCTCTTGCCTTTCGACATCTAGTCAAATCAAGTATTTTCTCCTCTGCCCAGGACCTGCACCAACAAGAGCTATCAATCATGGGTTTCGTTTGGCCTTAGGTTGTCGGATATGATTTGGATGTGACCAACACAACTGGGGAGTCCGTACCTTAATCTTCCACCTTCCCCTAGGACATTAGGTCTCATGCGGTCTCAAACTGGCGCGAACAAGAGGTTTTGGTTGGTTAAACGGTTTAGCGGACCTGAACTAACCTCAACCCGCGCAACACTTGTCTTGGAATTTAAAACACCAAGACAAGTGTAACCTAAACAACTATTTCAAGAAAGTTAGGGTAAAGTTCCAAACTGACTTTTTGATTTTGTTATACACAAGTTTGGTTAACCATAACACCGAAATATTTAAATCAATTTATTCGTAATTATTCTATGCGCTTGGTTATAAATGATCAAAAAAACTATTCTACATTGGATATGTAAGTAATGAATAGAAATTTATATTGTTGAAAATAGCAATAAATTAGTAGGTACACATCAGGGACATCTAACACAGCGCTTTTATATTGTTTCCCTGTCGGATGGTCATTTTATGATTTAAATTATAAATGCAGTCATTGGGTATTTGGAATATATTACGTAAATATGAATATAGAGATTTTATGAAAAGGCTGTTCACAGTAGTAATGGCTCATTTTTATTTTGAAATGCCAATTGACCCATCCAGTAGTTATACAGATTACTGCTCGGTTATTTTTTTTTAAACCTGATATAAGCTAACTTTTTATTTAAAGCGATGGATCTCTTTTCCAAAATGGAAACTAAGAAAGTAACAAAACAAATTTTCCAGTTACCAGTTTGGAAGTTTTTCCTGAAAAACATATTTTCTTTAATGGCAACATACATTTTTTTAACAAATGTTGACACCATTCAGGTCAGTTTAGGTTACTCGAGACATAATATATAAAATCTGCCTAGAATCTTACGTATAATTCAAAAATGTAATAATATACAGGGTGTTTCATTTAAAATAAGCAAGTTGACACCGGAATAACCGTAAGTGTCGCCCTATTGAAAATATTTTAGCCGGGTTGTCTCCAGCAACATTAGCATACTGTCAAATTTTCAAAAATTTTCTATGTATAGATTTCCATATACAGTGTGTACATAAAGTAAGGTACAAGTTCATTATTTAATAATCTAAAAACAGTTCGTAAAAATCCTCAGACACGTATATAATAATTTTTAATTGCGCATATTTTGACTTATAAATTTATTATACAGGGTAACTCATGTAGTAGATATGACATTATCGACGATTTTTTTAAATAGAAACTTCTATATTTTAGTTCAGATCTGTAATCTCCAAGAACAGCTGATTTCGAAAATATAACACACTTAGCGCCTAAAATTGATAGTTTCGTAGCTATAGGGCAAAAAAAAAATTTTTTTAAGTATTTTTAATTTAAAAAAATTGAATAAGCTATTTAATTAAGTGTTAAAATTGTCCTCCTTCTTGTGCCTGGCAGTACCCCAAGCGATCAATAAACTCTTGTTGGGCTTTTATTATGGTTTCTTCTGAAATATTCCTGCATTCTGTTGTTATTCGATTCTTTAAATCGTCAATATTGGCAGGTCTTATTTTATAAACAACATTTTTCAGGTGACCCCACAAGAAGAAGTCCAGTGGTGTAAGGTCTGGAGACCTAGGCAGCCATTCAGTAGGCCCACGTCTTCCAATCCACCTGTTCGGAAAAACTTGATTGACATAATGGCGCACTACTGCTGCATAATGTGGAGGTGCGCGGTCTTGTTGGTACCACAAATTTTAATTTAGAATTACAGGATTATTTCTACTTGGATATAAGTTAACTAGCGTAGGGATAAGAAAGTCTTAAAGAAACTGAAGGCAATTTAGCCCGTTTACATTGTTGTCAAAAAAATATGGCCCAATAATTTTGTTTTTCACTATACCCGCCCAATCATTAATTTTTTGAGGATATCGAGTATGATGCTCACGCATCCATCTGGGATTTTCTTGTGCCCAATATCTATAGTTTTGCCAGTTTACTTTACCATTTCATTTAAAAGTAGATCCATCCGAAAAAAAGGATATTTTCAACAAACAAAGGATCTGCGTTACATCTTTCCATTAATATTTGACAAAACTCCATCCTCTACGATCTGGATCATCTTCAATCATAGCAGCCGCCTTATGATTTATGCCAATCTGGCGGACGCTGTTATGGCGATCTTCTTCTATAGCCAATTAAATATTTAATTTTTTATCATCCGGAATAGCTGGATGGACTTTCCTGGGAAGATCTTTTACAGAACCCGTTTCTCGAAATTTTGTTTCAAGTCTACTCACAGTTGATCTAGTGATTGGTCTTTCTGGGTACTTAGCGTTGAACAAAATGCAAACTTCTTGTTGGGTACGAATCATATCCCCATATCCAATCATCATAAGAATTTCTATTCTTTGTGTGGGAGATAAACGCATAGTAACTAAATATTAAAATTAGTTTTATTACTTCTACTAAACTTACTAGAAAAATTCAATATAATGACAGCATAATGTCATTATCTAAATACCATAGTTACATAACAGCAAATAAGTCTACTTTTAAAAAAATGTATCTTAAATAAAATTATTTGTTCTGCCCTGTAGCTACGAAACTATCAATTTTAGGCCTTAAGTGTGTTATGTTTTTGAAATCAGCTGCTCTTGGAGATTTCAGATCTGAACTAAAATATAGGGGTTTCCATTTAAAATAATCGTCGATAATGTCATATCTACTACATGAGTTACCCTGTATAATAAATTTATATGTCAAAATATGCGCAATTAAAAATTATTATATACGTATCCGAGAATTTTTACGAAATGTTTAGATTATTAAATAATGAACTTGTTAATGACTTTATGTACACACTGTATAGATCGAAGAGGTTACCGGTGGGACACCATGTATTATATTCGAGTATGACACAGGGATCTACCAGACCGAAACTATATGTTTGTCGAAAATTCGCGGCTTCCGACAGATTTAAACTATTTATACAAACTTTGCTTTATAACCTATTTAAAAAGCACGGACAAAATCATAACTCTTTATCAAAAAAAGAATGTATTTATTGTCAGATTAAGAAATCGGACTTATGTTGCTTGCCTAGGAATCCAGGCACATTATGTTACCTTTATTTGTAACATAAATATTAATTTTCAATAAAATGCCCCAGATTGAGAATTATTTCATTACAAAGTAAAAGTAGATATAGTGCGTTCAGTGAGTGATTGCGCATTTGGTCAAAATTAGTCTATAGTCTATTCACTGAACGCACGGAATAATCACGGGTAGACAAGGCGGTGTCGGACAGCCCGGTTTACATTGCACAAATATTAAAGAACTGATAATGCAAAAATCATCAGTGGCGTAGAAAAACGTGCCACAAATATATCATTATTACTTGCGTCAAATAATAAACAATATTTGAATAAAAGTAATATATTTATTTATTCGCTTACAATATCTGATGAATCAGAATCGTTACCTAAATTAATAATTATTGGTTCAACCACTCTCTCCATTAGATGTTAGATGGTCGGTTCTCCACATTTTTTCTTACTCCTTTTGAACATGTTCAATTACCTTTTTCCAATTTTCAGGAGTTACATTACTAACTACTCAACATAACACTGTCAATTTTAACTTACCCAAAATTAATCTCGTTTACCAGTTTAGACAGTGTTGTTCTTTCAAAATTTGGAAAGTTGTCATCGTTATTTATTGCTGACAATATTTTATCTAAGGTCGGCGGTTCATTTCTGAAAAAGAATTCATGGATTTTCCGACGTATTGATGCCTTGGTTTCTTGTGAAATATTGTCTGGAACTCCTCTAACTCTATGATATTCTTTAGGAGCAGAAAGGCCATTGCCCGTTTTGTATTCTACTAGAACTTTGTAAACACTGCTAATGGATGCTCCTACAAATAAAGAAATATGTAGCTTTTTTTGTCATATACATCACTACACTTATTGTAACATTATATTGTAAACTTTAACTTAATACCATAATCATTACCTGAAGCTCTTGAAACATAACTCACGCGTTCCGCTTCAGTTCCATTTGGCTGGCTTTCCCGGCAAGTTTTATAAATGTTTAGCATACTCTCTTTTTCAGAAACGGACAAAGATCGTTTCATGCGTTTCTTTGGTGGAGATGGTCCAAGTAATTGTCCATCGTCCATAGTGAAGGTTACTTATTCAATATATATCGATTTTATACAAAGCAGGGGAGCACGGAAGGAGCCTCCACGAAAGCGATGTACTAATCACCCTAGTCTTGAATCATGTCGCTGGCGCTCCCTGGAAACGTCCTTTGGACGGCCAATCCTTCCACCACCACATCCAAAGATTCAATCTCAAACATGAACGACAAAACAAGTCAAAGGCTCTTCTCAGAGCCAACATTGACAATAGTGGCCATAAACATCGAGGGTATAACATGCAATAAACAAGAAATTTTGTCCGATCTGTGTAAAACACACAAATGCGACATACTGTGTATCCAGGAAACCCACCGAGATCTACAGGCACATAGACCAAAGGTAGAGGGAATGAAACTTATTATAGAACAACCCAGTGCTAAACACGGAAGTGCTATACTGGTCAGAAACGATATCGCAGTGACGTCGGCACACAAAACATGCTACAACGATATAGAAATATTGACCGTTGAAGTTGGGACGGTCACAATTACCTCTGTCTACAAACCACCAGGAAAAGACTTTGTCTTCACCCCCCCTCAAAATTTTACATCACAACAAACAAAATTTGTACTTGGAGATTTCAACAGTCATAGTATAACATGGGGCTACGAGTCTACTGACAAAAATGGAGAACTGGTAGAAGAATGGGCTGAACAGAGCAATCTGACCCTCCTGCACGATCCAAAGCTGCCCCATTCTTTCCAGAGCAAGATTTGGAAGAAGGGATACAATCCGGATCTTGGTTTTGTCAGCACCACATTAGAAGAACGATGTGTTAAAAGGATATACAGCCCTGTACCGAAAACCCAACATAGACCTATAGGCGTAAGCGTGTTCAGCGCTCTAAAAGCTCCCAAGATACCTTTTAAGAGGAGATTTAATTTCAATAAAGCCAAATGGGTAAACTACACAAAAGAACTGGACAAGAAGGCAGAAGGTCTTCCGCCCACCCCAGAACATTACGACTCATTTGTTGAACTCGTAAAACGAACCTCCCGAAAACACATACCCAGGGGATGTCGACAGTATTATTTGTCTGGGTTAAACGCTGAGGCAAAAGACGTGATGACTCGATATACGCAACATTATAATGAGGATCCATTTAGTGAGATAACGATGGAAATGGGTGAACAACTACAACAAATACTTAGCGAATCGAGGAAAAAACGATGGATGGAGACGCTGGAGAGGATGGACATGACCCATAGCAGCAAACAGGCCTGGAATATGATTAAAAAGCTGAACGGAGATCCTACAGAGACCAAACAACCATGCGCAGTCACAGCAAATCAAGTGGCGCATCAACTCCTTATTAATGGTAAAACCAGCCATCGCACTAAAAACCCAAAAATCGAAAGACAACGTGAAAGCGAGATAGATCTGATTGGAGAACCGTTCACACTTAACGAACTCCAAAAAGGCATAGATATCATGAAGAACGGGAAGTCACCCGGGGTAGACGACATCCTGACAGAGCAAATAAAACATTTTGGTCCAAATACCAAACAATGGCTACTAGCTCTATTTAACCACTGTAAGACAACCTATCAGATACCAAAGGCGTGGCGAAAGTCAAAAGTAGTAGCCCTACTCAAACCCGGGAAAGACCCCGAACTCCCAAGCAGCTACCGCCCTGTGTCCCTTCTGTGCCACATGTTCAAACTATACGAGCGTCTCATACTCAACCGAATCCAAGACCATCTAGACTCAAAGCTCATTCCTCAACAAGCTGGTTTTAGACCAGGAAAATCATGTACGGGACAAGTGCTAAACCTAACGGAACTCATAGAGGAGGGTTTCGAACAGAAACAGATAGTAGGAGTAGCTCTGGTCGATCTCACAGCCGCGTATGATACCATAAACCACAAAACCCTGTTAGCTAAAACTTACAGCACGATGATGGACTACAATCTGACGAAAATCATTGAATCACTCCTAGGCAACAGAAGGTTCTATGTGACACTAAATGGGAAAAAGAGCAGGTGGCGATTGCAGAAAAACGGCCTTCCCCAGGGAAGTGTTTTGGCCCCATCACTCTTCAACATTTATACCAATGACCAACCTATCTGCCCCCATGCTACACATTGTGTCTACGCCGACGATCTTGGTATAGCGGTGAAGGGAAAAACCTTTGAGGAGATTGAGAGGAAACTGGAGGAAGCCTTGAACATAATGGGTAGATACTATAGAGAAAATTCCCTAAAACCGAATCCTGCCAAAACCCAGGTGTGTGCCTTCCACCTAAACACACACTTGGCTCGTAGAAAACTTAAGGTGTCCTGGGAGGGACAGATTTTGGAACACACTGAAAAAGGGAAGTACTTGGGGGTTGTTCTGGATCGGACGCTAACATTCAAAGACCATTGCAAAAACACCAGGCAGAAGGTCACGTCCAGAAATAACCTCCTGAAGAAACTCGCAGGAAGCAAATGGGGTGCCAACCCAAGTGTTCTAAGGACCACAGCGGAAGCTCTGTGTTTCTCGACAGCGGAATATGCGTGCCCGGTGTGGAATAGGTCAAAACACGCAAAAGAGGTCACACTCGCACTAAATGAGACATGCAGAATAATTACTGGGTGTATGAAACCTACCCCTATACCCTTACTGTACCGGGCCGCTGGTTTCGCTCCCCCAGAGGACCGACGCGAGGCAGCTCAGTATGTCGAAAGGTTCAAACAAATGTTTGATGATAGGCACCTTCTCCACGGTTTTGAGGAACCCCATGGAACCAGTCGTCTAAAATCTAGAAGAAGCTTTATGAGAAATACAAGGATAGAGCCACCAGCAAACTTCCCACTGCGACAGGATCCGTCTCGAGGGATAGAGCTGGACTGGAAGACATGGCGTACTCTTAACCGCATGCGGACTGGTGTCGCGCCCGTTAAATCTAACTTGGCCAGATGGGGAATGAGGGATGCTGACGACGTACTCTGTGACTGTGGGGACGTTCAGAATATGGACCACTTAAGAGCATGTATGCACTGCCCATCGACATGTACCCCCGATGACCTATGGCTCGCTAATACTGAAGCTCTGGACGTAGCCCGATATTGGGCTGAAAAACTGTAGAAATTTAGGATATTTTTTTGGATGTGGACTCGAAAAAGTAAAAAAGTATACAAAGCACTCAGAAAAAAGAAGCAACAAAATATTTTTAAAAAGCACTAAACAACACAATATTTTTAAAGCACCAAACAAATAAGGAAAATTATATTACGGTACGCCACAGAATTTGCAATATAAATAAAACACTTGTTCCGAAAATTATGGTTGCGGTGTAAAAAGGACCGCTAATCCTATGAAAAGGGACCAATCAGAATGAATCGCTTAAATATCAGGTAATTGACCCTAATTTTAATACTCCGTACGTTCAGTGTACAGGCTATAGAATAAAATAGACAGCGGTCCTCAAACAATTTCTACTAATTTTAGATATATGGGCCGTAATTAAAATTTCCATTACAATTATTTATTTAATTATTTTTTATTTCATAACTATGTAAATAATAATAATAATAATAATAATAATAATAATTAGAAATTTTATTACATAAAATGTACATTTAATCGTCAATATCACTATCAGCACTGTTGTCACTGTCACTATCAGAAGTTATAATAATTGGCCTTATTTCATCATAATCATCATCCAATTTGTTTTAAAGCTTCATTCCATAAATTTAAAATGCTTTCCTCGTTCGTCGATTGACATGCATGCTTGTCATAGTAGTTTTTGCAAATTCCCCACACTAATTCTATACCATTAAATTCACATTGGTATGGGGGCAGACGTAAGATCTCGTGACCGTATTTGCCCGCGAGGGAGTCCACTATGTAAGACTTATCCTTACCAGCAGTGTGTACTTTAATTTCGGATAACAAATCCGCTTTCAAAAATATATGGTCGTTTTTTATTTTTCTGGTGTTTAGCCAGTTCCTCATTTCATCTTTGGTGGAACTATTGTTTGGTATTTTTTCAGAAACTCGTGAGTGATATGAAGCATTGTCTAAAATAATGATCGAGGGTTCTTCTAGTGATTTTAGCACATATTCTTCAAACCAGTTCTCGAATATCGCGACAGTCATATTGTCATGATAGTCCTCCACTTTCTTCGATGAAGTAAAAACTAAACTTGCATGTGGCAAAAATCCTTCTCGACTTTCGGCGTGTATTACGACATATCTTTTTCCATTCCCGGATGAAACTCTTGAATAGAAGTATTTTGACCCCTCCTGTCATGAATATTTTGTTTGGTTTCCCTTCGCAAAAATCCATGTCTCATCTAAGAATACCACAGGTTTGGAATTCTCGGACTTTAAATTAGCTAGGTATTTCCTCAAAAACGACCACCGCTTAGAAACAATGTGTTGTTGCTCAGAAAGAATTTTTCGGTTGTTAGTTTTGTCGTACTTAAACCCCCAACTGCTTTAAAACTAATGAAATACTATCCAATGTCACATATTTCCCTGTTTCTGATTTTCTCAAGGATCGAATCAAGAGTTACAACCTCTTTCTGTTTGTACATATCATAAATAATTCCTCGGATTTGACATTTAACTCCTTTTGGCAAATCATTGGTTTTCAAACTTAAACGGCGTTTTTTATTTTTCTTTTCAATATGGCCGTCTTTTTCTAAATTGTGAATATTTATCATAGTTCTTCGTGATATGCCACAGGAATCCGCTGTTCGTTGTTGTACCGCCACCGTAGATAATAAAGGACCACCATTTTCCTTCTCTTTCTTGAAATATTCCTCAACTAGCAAAATAAGACGTCTTTCATTCGGTGTAAGAACATGTTTATCAGAAGCCATTTTAAGTAATCTGCTTTCGAACGTTACGTTAGCAAGTGAGACAAAAATAACCCAAACTAACCCAAATATATATCTGTGGTGTCTGGGAGAAATGTGATAAGTCCAAAAATGCCCAAATTCTGATAAGTCCATTTTTATGAATATTAAGTGCCATATTTTCATTTAATACACTAATCATATGTCCAGAACCTTCTAAAGGTAGGTAATCGTTTTGATTTAAAGCTGATAAGTCACAAATTTTTAAAACCTATTTGGTACAAATGTGTTAAAATCTGTTATCATGTTTGTAACAAATAGGAAAATCTAACTAAATATGATCATTTTCTGATAAGTCCTACTTAACACATTTGTACCATATTTTGTTAAAAAAAAATCAGTTATTTTTGGTATTTGTATGATAAGTACGAGTTATCATATTTGTACCAAACCGTAAACTAAAGATATTATTCTAATAATAACACATATCATGCTGCTTAGAAATTTCCCGCGCAGTCAACATGAGTTTAAGGTTAGTTTAAGGCAGTAGTGGTTCGTTCTGAGATGTCTGTGTTAAGTAATAGAAGTAAAAAAATGGTAGAATTATGCCAAAAAACGCAGTCCTCGTCTTTTAACAAAGTAAGTACCTAATTACCCTTTTATCATAACATAGTTACCAACCAGTTCTGTTTTTATAATCTATAACAGACTATAACTTTGTTTTGGTTTGTAAAAGTACAGTTGTTCTAGAATGGTTTAAGTTTAAAATACTACTAAGTAAATTACGATAATTTGATTAATGCAACTTCTGACTAGATTGTCATTACAATGACTTGACATTAGAATTATTTTTAACCGTTTTAGAACCGAACTTTTTTGAACCATAACTTAATTAATTAATTTAATGGCTTAGTAGCAAACTTCTCTAGCTTATTTAAAAAATTTTATAGACAGGTACTATTCCAGTCAAAAAGTTACGAATTGATTTTTTTTGAAGCAGTGTTTTTTTGTAGGTAACTGATCAAGTTAACATGGTTGGTTGCAATGACGACAATAATATTGGTGACCAGAAAAATAGTGAAGTGCTCACCCAACTTGATAATCCGTTTCCACTGCAGGCCCCTAACTTGGCTGCTGCAGTAAGTGCTATAATTAAAATCACAATACTGGCAATATGATACTTTGCTTCTTATTTTTTTTATAATCAAACACTAGCACTATAGGGGTAATCCTTTAAGGCGCGCTTTGGGAGCGGTGCGTGTGCGAAGAAAGCGATTGCTGCGAACGTTGGTCTTGAATCGTTGACGATTGTATTCATTGGGAAATACGACCTCAGGAATATCGTTCCACAATGATGACGTTCTCCAGATGAAAGAATTCTTGAACAATGAAGTTCGAGGGGTACTAAGCTGAACCACATAGGGATGGGAGGATGTAGTTCGTCGTGTGTTTCTGCTATGCATTGCTCTAGGTGGAATCGAGCTGGCAATGTCAGTCGAACACCTGCCATGGAAATATCTGTAAAATAGAGCCAGATCACCAACTTGTCTTCAATGTTCGAGGCTATCGAGGCTCTTGGTCAGTTCGTGGTCGCCGATCGAACGAATGGCTCTCCTTTAAATGATCCAGTATGATATCCAGTAGCCGAAGTGTATGCTCGGGTGCAGAGCTCCAGCCATGAGAGCAATATTCTAGTGATGGTCGAATCTGGGCTTTGTAGTGTCAAAAGTTGTTGAGGTGTATACAACTTTTTGGTGCGGAAAAGTACACCAAGTTTCTGCGAAGCTGCCTTGGCGATTGCCGCAACGTGATTATGCCAAGACATATTTCCTCCCAGATTGACCCCCAGCAAGTTAATAGACGACGCAAGGGGAATTGCATGTTCTGTCATGATTATATCCGGTTCCCTAATGTTGACCTTTTTAAAGAAAACTGCTGCCTGGGTTTTATTAGCATTAAATTCGATTTGGACCCCAATCCAAAATTTCTTCTTAGGTCGACAAACTATATTTCTAATTTATTGTTTTCAGTTCATCAGTGATGTCAAGATTTTTGACTTTGATGGGGTAGAGGTTACTGAATGTCCATATTCTATAGGGCAAGACAATACCACCACTAATGAGGTAAATATATGACCAAGTCTTAAAGAACAAAAAATAATGTTGATTTGCTTCATTATTTTGTTACTTGCAGCTACTAGGCGACGTGGAGATCTTGGACTTCGATGACACAGTAATTTGCATGGAACACCATCCTTTCACAGAACAGGGTAATAGCATGGGTAATACGGTAGGTGGGATATTATTATATTAGGTAAAATCCTGATAATATTTTACTTGATTCAATATCAACGTCAATAAAGTATCTTCATTCGGACTTTATGGCTGTCGTAGATTGGACTTTCTTCTGGGCGTTTCACTAGCACGAGTGATTTACTTTTCCCAGTCGCGCTAGTAAATCGTCAAGAAGAAATTCAAATCTACGACGGCCATTAAGTCCGAATACACTGCACGCGATTGCAACTTTCTTTATTCTAATTTTGGTTATCCTTGCAGATAAGCCATATCGTTAATGTTGTGGGCTGTGCTAGCCCAGAAGTTACTGAAGAGCACTTTTCATCCACAATACATGAGAATAACTTGAATTGTAATATGGTAATTGATTCATTAAACGTTTCTGATCAAGTTTCTAGGAAAGCCAATGACTTGTCTGGTCCACCGACAACACTACTTCATGCTGTAAGTGTTTGTTATGTTTTCTTGTTTTCAAATTTAAATAGCTTTTATGTACTTTTCCTATCCTTGCTTAACCTAAAATAATGTTTGATTCATGTCTAGTAAAGTATTATTATAAACTAAGTTTCTAATTATTTTTTTTAAGGGTCCACCAGAAGATGACATCGTTCTTGCTGGATCCAGTATTGCATGGAGTCCGTCGGTGGCTGATATAGAGGAAGAATCTTCGGGTAGTTCGTGTGACAACATTCCTCTATCGCTTTTAGCAAGTAAGAAGAGAAAAAAAGGGCAAGGTCCCATGCAAAGGAAATTACGAAAAGAGCGATCAGAAAAACATAAACAAGGAGAAGAATACGTAACGGCTAAAGGTAAATGTATCTCAGCCCGTAGACCAAATGACATATCAGTAACTTGCCGGGCAAAATGCCATGAGAAAGTTGCGAATATAAACCTCAACCAGATGTATCAAGATTACAGGCAGTTGCCAAGCAGAGAGGCTCAACAGCGGTATTTAGCTGGTTTAATAATAATAGAGCCAACGATCAGAAGGAGAATTAGAAATGCCTCTGGGAGAAATCGACGAATTAGTGTATACTATAAACTTGATGGAGTTAGTGATACTATTTGCAAAACCTGCTTTTTAAACATCTTTGCTGAAACAATAGGCTTCTTAAATGGTATAATAAATAAGAAAAAAAAATCACCTACATCATCTATAGTTCTAAACCATGATTCACGAGGTTTACAGGGATCAGGCAATCGACGTTCAGATGAGGACATAGAGTTTGCAAGGCAGTTCATAAATAGCTTCCCGGCGTATGAAAGTCACTACAGTAGACGACATTCGGCAAAGAAATACTTGCAGTCTAACATGAATCTACAGCTGTTGTATAATCTATACAAAGAAAAATTCCTTGAAACCAATGAAAATGCTGCTAATGCAACACCAATTAGTATTACTATTTTTAGAAATATCTTTAAATCTTTAAATTTAAAGTTTAAAAAGCCCTCAAACGATACATGCAAGACATGTGATTCCCTTCAACTAAAAATTAAATCAAGTGGTTCTGCGGTAGAAAAAGTTACGTTGCAAAACGAGCAAGAACTACACCAAGAAAAAGCACAGTTTCATTATACCACCAAAAAACAAGACAAAAAACTTTGTGGAGATAGTTCTGGAAAAAGTATTGTAGTTGCTTTAGACCTTCAAAAATGTCTGCCAACTCCAAATTTGACTTCAAGTATCTCGTTTTATAAGAGAAAATTATGGACCTTTAATCTAACTGTTCGTAACATTACCACAAGAAAGACCTCTTGTTATATGTGGCATGAGGGAACTGCTCAACGTGGAGCTAATGAGATCTCGTCATGCCTTTACCGGTTTATAATGGATATGTCTGACAATGTGGAAACACTTACGCTGTACTCTGATACGTGCCCTGGTCAGAATCGTAATAATATCTTACCTGTCATGTTTATGGTGGCACTGCAGAAAAAAAAGAGTCTTAAAGAAATTCATCACAAATTTCTTGTACCTGGACACACCCATTTAGAGTGTGATTGTGACCACGCACTTATCGAACGATTCTTAAAAAAACATAACACAACAATATCAGTTCCCCAAGACTGGATATCCCTTGTTAAAATGACGAACTCTAGATTTGAAGTCAAATTAATGACACAAAATGATTTCTATGACTTTTCAAACCTCTTGACCACGCAATTTCAAAAACGCAATATTGATATCGAAAACAGTTCATTTGCTTGGAATAATGTTTTTTGGCTAATGTATAAAAGATCCAAATTAGGTCATGTTGCATTCAAGTATACCTTGGAACTATCCGAAGAATTCCGATATTACTCCATGCTTAGAAGAGGCAGGCGAGTTTCTATGGATGACGTCCAACCAACCTTGGCTTACAATGGACCTTTACAAATTGAAGCAAAAAAATATAAAGATATTTTGGACTTATTACCATTTATTGATCCAATATATCATGAATTTTATCGGAATTTAAAACACGCTGAATCAGCTACAAGTTATGTAAGCGATAGCGATGAAAATTTTTAGGATTAAAATCAACTTTAAAGTGTAACATACATAATTCTTTGCGTTAACACATAATAAGTCCATTTTAATTATATTTCCTTTAGTTTTTATATTTGGTACAAACATGTTAAGTGCCACTAACTCTAAAAATATTCATTTTTGTTACATGTAAAAGTATTACCTTTAAAAAGCATAATATTAAACGTTTAAATATGATCAAACAGCATTTTTATTTTAAAAGTCTGATTTGTGACACAACTTTAAAACTTCAAACTGCTCTCCTGCAAAACATTGATTTTGGACTTATAACATTTCTCCCAGACACCACAGATATATACAGTATGTCCACGGATAGACATCCCCATAGGAATAATGGACCAAAAATTTCGTTTTTCGACAAAAAGTCATTCTTGATAAAAAGTTCTGCATCTCGAAGAAATGTAGCCTACGAGGAGATTTTTTGATTTTTTTATACAGGGTACCCAAAAAATAAAAAAACATGAAATACCATCAAGAATAAATTAACTTTACTTATCGTTTTAAAGTAAAATCGCAAATAAAAAAAGGTTTTAAATCATATTCAGTGCTTACATAATAAACGTATTAAACAAAAACATTGCACAACAAAAAGAACTGCATTACAAAGCAAGAACTATTATTTATTCAAATACGCCTCCCCCCGTTTTCGACGCATTGTTCAAATTGCCTTCTAATGTGATCATAACTTCTTCTTACCTCCTCGAGGGAAATCATTTGTACTGACTGTAAAATCCTCTGTTTGAAAATATCAACATTACATTCAATGGGTTGCTGAAAAGTTAATTGCTTTAAACGGCCCCAAAGGTACGCGTCTGAAAACGTGAGGTCAGGACTCCTTGCAGGCCACATAACTGGACCGTACCGGCCAATCCATCGATTTCCAAATTTCATGTTAAGCCACTCTGCAACTTCGCGTGCACAATGCGCTGGGCACCCATCTTGCTGAAAGTATATTTGTCCCCTGTACTGCAATGGCAGCTCATCTAACTTATCCGAAAAAAAGGTTTGTAGCATTTCCATGTATGAATTCCTATTGCACGTGTTCTCAAAAAAAAACGGACCTATTATTCCAAAATACGAAATTCCACACCATACATTAACTTTTTTAAAATATTGGCGATGGGCAGGAATTCTAAATTGGGGATTTTCTGTGCTCCAGTATCGTACGTGCTGGGAAGCCACTGTACCATTTGTTGAAAAAGTCGATTCATCAGTGAATAAAATAAGTTTGTGAAATTGGTTATTTTCATTTAAAATTTTGTCCCCTACCCATAAACAAAAATCCAGTCGTTTCGCATGGTCTCCATCTTCTAAAGCATGATTAAAATGCGGTTTGAATGGGTGAAACTTATTTTGTTTTAAAATTATTTGAATTTGACTTTTTTGGACAATAAGCAAATGTTTCCTTAGTGAGACAAGTGGGTTCTCCTCAACAGATTGTAAGACCACAACGGTAGCTGCATCATCCTCATCAAACAGTTTCTTCTTCCTTTTTAAGTTTTCCACCGACCCCGTGTGTTTGAATTTCTTGATTAATTGTCTAATTGCATACGTCGAAACATAAACTCCAGGAAACTTTTCTAAAAACCTTTCTTGTACATAATTGTAAGAGTTTACACCGGTACCATAACACTGGACCAAAAATATTTTTTGTTCAACGGACAGCATATTTCTTTTAATATTTTAAAATGAAATTTTTGACAACTTCATAACATTACAATAATATCATGACGTTTTATCAGATTTTTATAGGATACCTGCATTAGGTGGGATAGGTAAAAAAGGTAAAACTAGAGATTGTTCAGTAAAAATAATACACGTATTAATATGATGCTGGAGTAGAGAAAATCCCCAACTCAGAATTGAATATGATTTAAAACCTTTTTTTATTTGCGATTTTACTTTAAAACGATAAGTAAAGTTAATTTATTCTTGATGGTATTTCATGTTTTTTTATTTTTTGGGTACCCTGTATAAAAAAATCAAAAAATCTCCTCGTAGGCTACATTTCTTCGAGATGCAGAACTTTTTATCAAGAATGACTTTTTGTCGAAAAACGAAATTTTTGGTCCATTAGTCCTATGGGGATGTCTATCCGTGGACATACTGTATATATAAAGCCAAACTAAAGAAAACAAAGAAAGTCCCACTCAGTACCTGTACATTATGCATTTAACTGATATAATAAATTACTTATTGACAAATATTTATTAGAATTAAAATGAATTGTTCCATTTTCTTAGAAGACAAATCGACAAACAAAATACAAAGAAATCCCCAGTCTCAGTCACAACCTGTACATTAAGCATTTAATTAATATAATAGATGACTTATTGAGGGTTACTGGAATTTACCGGCGCCAGGTAATATTTAATTTATGCATCCTTAATCCGATATGAGAAATCACGCAATGAACGGACTTATAGTTACTTAGTGATGTCGTCGAAATGATCGCAATGCCATATAGTACCCCAATATTTTAATTAACTGATCTTGCACATCACTGTTTCCAATATTAAACATTAGTCTTCTTACACAATAAATAAAATATAAAGATCGACAAAGCTCGCCTGAAAAGCTAAAACGACGTCATGTTGAGGAAGAGTAACTTTGTGTATGTGTGCCGAGAGCAAAACATGGACATAAACCCTAATTAGGGCAGGGATTACAAGGGAGGATCTGTAACGTAATCAACATAATTAGGTTTATCTTTAGTTGGCACGATGTATCTCCAGTGGTGGAGCAATGATGATAACAAGATTAGCTAACGTCGGAAAGATTTCGCTATCTACAGAGTGGTATGATTGATGAGCCGAGCGAAAATTCGACAAATACATATGCGTCGCGTGTATATCAATAATATTTTAAATTTTTTTTTAGATTCCTTTCTTCAACTTAGAAATTATAAAGAAAGCCTATACATGGTGTTACTTACTTTTATGCATCGACCCATTTTAATGGATAAGTCTTAGATACATTTTTCACCAAAAAATTAAAATATAGGTAAAGCCTGTCCAGAGATATAAGAAACTTACACTTTGCCTTTGAATGGGATTATCCAAGGGTGGCCATAAACAAACAATGAATGAATAAATGCAGGTAAATTATGGTCCGTACTTAAAAATGTCTTAAAGTAAACTGCAAATCCGGAAGACGTAATTTCATTATTAGAGTAATAGTTTGGTGATTTTAAACCTGACTCAAAAGGAGAGGGTTAATCCCATAAAACAAATTATGTTTTAAAGACTGTATATATAGCCATTCTGGTTAGTTTTAAGCTTAGTAATTATTCTTACTTCGTGTGTAATACAGCGTTTGTTTTATCGTGTGTGAGTAATTAAAAATATGTGCGAGCCCAATGTTCCTCAGGAGATAACCCCGTCGAAAGGCATAAAACAGTTTTCTGTGGAAACTAAGAAAATTATAAATAATGTTTATTCAACACTCATTGAACATGCGGTCAGCAAGCAGCGTTAGAAGAAACGGCCACATTAACAACAATTCCAAGATCAACTGTATGGAAAATTGTGAATAATCCCATTTCAGCGAGGAAAAAAAAGAACCGATACTGGCATCTTCTCGAAGGTGGATGGAAGTGATCAAACACGGCGTAAAATTTACAAGTCATACGAGGAACAAAGCGTTCCTACATTGTGAGTTAGGTCGGGGGATCTAATTTAGAAAATAAAAATGTTAAAGGATGAAAAGACAAACCTATCAAAAAGCTTAATACCTTGCTGGCCTTCTTATAGGTCCGTCAGTGCCAATCCAATTTTCCCAATACGTGTTATGAAGGTATTCCCTAACAGCACGAGAATTATGTGGTGGAGCCCCGTCTTGTTGAAAAATAATAGCCATTTGTTCAACTACAGGCAAATTTTCAAGGAATTGTTCTATTTCTACTTGCAAGAAACCTAAATATCTTTCGCCGGTAAGGTGACCATCAAAAATAATTGGTCCCACAATTCTATCTCCAATGATACCTAACCAGCAATTGGATCCAAATCGCTCTTGAAAATTGCCTTCTTCCATTAAATGCAGGTTATCTTGTGACCAATAACGCTTGTTGTTTCTATTAAACATGCCCAAATTTATGAATCGACTCTCATCCGAATAAAGAAAGAATTTTCGACGGAAATGTTGGATCTTGTTGATGTCTTTGTAAAAACCAGTTACAGTATTCAAGCCTTCTGGCATGGTCATTTTGATAGAGATGTTGATGAATCTGGTATTTATATGCATGATATTTGTATTTATGTAAGATCCTCCATACTGACGAGCCACTAATATCACATTCAACAGCAATTTCTCTGACTGCGGCAGTAATATTTATGTTAACTATTGATAGAACGTCAATTTCTTTCTCTTCACTTACAACATAGTTATTGACCCCATCCTCATTGGGTTCTGTACGCATTTCTTGTTCCAGTTTTGAAAAATAATGCCGGATTGGAAGTCGACGACCTGGAAATCTCTCTGCATACAATCTTGCGGCCTCAGAAGAATTGTTTCTGGTCTCTCCAAAAATTAAGAGCATATCAATTAATTCATTTCTAGTAAAACTAACCATTTTATCTGATTTACAATCTAAGTTTTATAAACGCAGGGTATTTGAACAACTTTTAATTAGAGCCATATTGGTTTTGATATTCAATTCAATTGATTTTCAAAGCGGCCTTTATATTTATTATCTTTAGAAAGGACAGGGCGGCAATAATAATACATTACGCTTTTAAATATGTGATTGGGATTTAAGGCAAATTTTTTCGTATTAATTTTAAAATAGCATAGGAGTGTATGGTATCAAATTGATGGAAAAAAAATGCTCGTTTCAAATATCCTAGTGAACCACTATCATTCCATTTGGAAAAATGGAGTAAAAGTCATGTTATTTTTTAAACGCTTGTGAAACTTAGAAAGTCAGTTAATATGACATAATTCTATTTTTCGTAAACTACTTGACTATAAATTAACCTATTTAATTGATTCATGGCCCTCTAGATTCAATAAAAAAATGAGAATAAAAATGTTATAACACGTCAAAGAATGACAAGTGGGATGTCATTTTACTCAGAATATCATGCTGAATCCAAATAAGTAAAAATATACAGGGTGCCCCATTTAAAACACAAAGTCAAGGTCACTTCCGGTTAAACCGGAAGTGCTAACAAATCAAAAATTATGCCAATAAATGCAGACTCATCTCTTATGCACAATTCCAAAATTTCACTTTAATATCTATAAATACAAAAAAGTTATAAGGGTGAGCGTCTTTTGAGAAACACCCGGTATACCCCAACAATTGTTGATACTCTATAAAGCCCAAATTAGACCATCGCTAGAGTACCGTTCGCATATTGGGGCTCTGCTCCTAAACCTACTCTAAGATTGCTGGGAATTTAAAGAAGAGCAATTCCCTTGATCGGCGACCATGATCTGACAAACAACCTGGAAAGCCTTAAACATCAAAGGCAGGTTGTCGACTTGAGTCTATTTTACAAATATTTTCATAGCAAGTACTCAACTGAGGTTGCCCGCTTGATTCCACCCAAAGCGGGGCATGGTAGAAATATACGACGAGCCACTGCAGCCCACCCGTACGTGGTTCAGCTTAGTGTCCTTCAAACGACACTGTCTAAAAATTCTTTCATCTGGAGAACGTCATCACTCTGGAACGACCTTCCTGAGGCTGTGTTCCCTAACCAGTATAATCTCCTAAGATTCAGGACCAACGTGAATTGACTCCTACGCACAGGCACCGCTCGCAGAGCACCATAAAGGATTAATCCTGCAGTGCTAGATACATATTTATTTCTAATCTGTGATAATATTTATATTTGTTCAAGAAGGCTTTTACTTTGCCACTAACTATTTTCCTAAATATATTTCGAAACTCGTTAAAAAATCCATTTCCGTCCGATAATTCGGCAAAATTGTCATAATTTGTAGTTTAAACTAGAGATTGTGGTTTAACTACTACTTCATCCATAGGTTAGGGTTAAACATAGGTTTAGGCAGGTAACCAAAGCTTATAAAATGCATATTTCTTTTGAAATAGTTCATGGTTTATAGTCTAATAACTACATATTGAAAAAGCCGCCCTTAACTAAAACTTTTTAAAATCGGTCCAATCAAGTAAAGTTTGCCAAACAAAAGCTTTTAAAACCGATAAACCATTATCATCTTATAAAATTTTCAAGCTTGTTTTTGTCTCTACGGAATTATTAATAAACTTTCCCCAATGTAAAGCTTTGTTAATTAGAGCCATGGAGCGAGCAAAACAACCAAAATTACCGGAGGCCTAAAGGGGTATAGTTGATCCAAAGTTCAAATACAAAGACTGTGTTTTTTTTGCAAATGCATGACAATTTGGTTTTGGCGCAGTCAAGATTCCCTGTTTTTGCTTAAAAAGTGTTTAATAAATCAATTAGATGATTAACCAGTCCAAATTATTTCAGAGGCAAAATTATTTTGACGTTATATTAGTACACGGAATAAAATAGTTATCACTTATATTATAGTGTCCCAAACGCATAAAATGTAAGTATCAAAGTATTTTTTTTAAATGGAAGATCGTATACCTATCTTATGTTATTTTCAGTTTGTACGGTCGAAATAAAAGCGAGTTTTATTAAGGTTTACCTCACTTACACCTACCAGTTTTTGAGATATTTAACATGTTGCGAAAAGTAGTATCTAATCATTTTAATTATTAAATACTTAACATCTTTTTTCCTTTTAAGGACAAATTTACACAAAAGTCTACTAATATTAAGATTTGTCTCGCAGTTGTTAAACATTTACTAAGTTATACAAGGTGTCCCAAAAGTAAGATGAAATAATTACAAGTAGTAAAACGTCATAACTTGTTTAATTCAAATTATACATCGCCGCCCTTTCTCTGTCAACAAATGTAATTGTTTATTCAATGACATATTAGGTCCCTAGAGTTGTTTTTATGATATATACTCAAATTTTATAGCGTGGCTAAATGAATGATCAAAAACTATTTGTTAATTTATCGAGGATACTTCTAGGTATGATAAACATAACATTTAGGAATACAAATTTGTCTGGCCGGTTTTCATTTTAAATGTGTTTTTTAAAAAGAAAAAATACTGTAAAGTATATGTCATATAAAACTATTAGCGCTAAAATGATGCTTTATAAAACTTGTAATTTTATTTTACATGTTATTTAATAATATTATTTTAAATACTACGTATAGTTGTTCCAAGTTTAATTTGATGACATAAAAAAACATTAAACTCCTGACCATAGGCGTCGCTTCTAGCAAATAATTAAAATACGGATAGTGCATTTAATATTTTTAAAATTGTCATTTGGAAAAAAAAAAATCCAATTTTGCCGAAAATAATTAAAAAAATTGTCTTTGTCCAGCCAGAACCGCGAGGAGGTATGAGTTTTCCTTGCCAAGAATCGATAGGGGCAGGTACTATGTTAGTTGGAATATAGTAGTTAGATTTCACTATACATATTTTAACAACAAATTGATTGCATCAACAGAATCACAGTAAACCTTCTGTAGTATAACAAGTTTTTAAGATACGTGTTGAACGAACATAATTAATGTAAAATTCGTAAACAATTTAATGACTGGAATGGTCAGAACTTTCAGAAGTAGAATCGTTTCCAGGTTGGATTACTACTGGCACTATCGATAATGAAACAGAATATCCATTTTCTGTTTCTATAACAGAGCTACGCAATATTTCCATACATCGCTACTCATTTCGTTATTACCTGCCGAATATTATCAAGGACAACTGCGCCTAAAGTTGGATATTGATTATTGAGTGATATTCTTTGCTGATAAGAGCAACACATTAGGTACAAAGTCATCTTTACTTCTGGCATGATAACGCGTTTTTCTCTCGAAGACGGTGTACCAAAAGTACAATTTGTACTGTTTACACAACCATACGTAACAATATCATGAGTATCAAACCAAGTTTCGTCTAAATAAATTATATTTTTATCGGATTCATGGTACTCCTTTATTTTTACGCAAATAATAGTCCTGTCGTAGTTCAATGATACGACGAGATTCCATTATAACCATTCGATTATCTAATTTTTTATGTTTAAAGTCACAACCTAACAAAACACCACGCAATGTTTCTAAAGATTGGTACTTATAATCAGGATAACCTCGAAATTTATCACGAACCAGTTCTAAAGCTGGCACTATATTATCCTCGTAAAAGTTGTGAATAATTCGCAGAATAAAATCACTTGTAGTATTGTCAGTCGTTTTGAATTTTTGGTTTATTGGTTTGCGCTTTATGGAATGACCGGTTATAGTCCCCAACTTAATTACGTTATAATTTCTCATAAAACCCAAGTTGTGTTAATTTATTACAAATACATTCTTGTACAAAGCACATTTTCAGTTTTTCCCGATTTTCTTTTTTTAAACACGCGTACATATCTAAAATAATGCGTTGGCATTGAACATGTAATACTTTGTTTCTTAATTCCGGACTTATTTCGCTTTCGATGGCCGACTCTGATACCGACCCATTATGTTCCTGCGATAATTCACCTTAGCCTTCTGTTTCAAATTGTTGCCAAAAGGCCATACTGATATAACAAAATATAGTTACAAAGTAAAAACTTGCTTGTCTAATACCACACAGTAATAGCAGAAAATGAAACATGTAAATTACAGTAAATCGTTTCAACCAGTCACTCCGCTGTCCGATTCCTAATATCGCACACCTCAAACATCAACTGATTTTAAAGCTTATAAGGGATCATTCAATTGGTAGAACCTTTACTTTAACTACTTTCTGTTCTTGTCTGCAGCATATAAATTTGTATTTATATGCTGCTCTATTAATTTTCCCACTCGGGAAAAATAATTCGTACTTTAAATTGCCAATTGGACTGGACAGTCTATTGCTAGGGTATTCTCAGTTCTACAAAGTTTTTGTAAGGGCAGGGGGAACATAAGGGTTTGTTAATTGTCTATTTTTTTTGTTTAACAACAGTGAAATTCCTAACGCAAAGCAAACTAGCTTTTAAAGAGAGTTACTGATTATCAATTAAATACTGATATGAAAGAACACTTTTAATAATGAAATAATAAAGAATTAAAAAAAAAAAAATCTGACAACCCCGATTATGATGCTAGTCCCTTTGAAGCCCGGTCGAAGCTTTTTATGTCATCGAACTGACTTTGGAAAAATCATACCAGAAGTAATGGGGAAAACAGAAGAATGGTTAAAATACAAAAGACAATACTTATATTAATAGTTATTTATAAGGACGATTGCCCGACTCATCACAAACTTAAAACCTTCAGTAACATTTCACAATATTTCTATGCTTATATATTCCGGAAAGCTTTTCTGATGCACTCCTTCATAGTAATCCAGTGTTATTGAACGTGCATTCTGAACTATTTTTTTTTTACTTATCCCTATAAAAAGAGATCAATTTCAGTCGGGTGAGCTTGGCGCTAAAGGCTTCCACACACCGACGCGGCCACGGCCACGGTAGCGGTGGCGATCATATTAGCGGTCGGGCGTATTCACACCAAAGCGGTGAGTGGAGCTGTAAGGTAGTTGTCGTTTACAGATTTTATGTATAAGAAAATATATTTTTAAACGTCCAGGTTTCATTTTTATTTCTATTATTTGTTATTATGATAGACGATGTGGAAGAAGAGACTTTGTTACTATTAGCTCTTTGTCCCAAAATTTTTTTTTAGCCTTTATATTTTTATAATTTGGATGGCTTAAATCAAAAAGTATGGTATATAATTTAACATTTTATTTTAATAATTCTATTTTATTCTTTGCAATTACTACTGTCACTTCTCACAGTCAAAGGTGACACGTTGTATTTGACCGTCACCGCATATCAGAACGCTGATCTAGACCTGCCCGCGCTGGTATGATATCATTAATTTATTTCTATGTGTTTAGATTTGCCGCCACCGCGCCTGTCACCGCTACCGTGGCCGTGGCCGCGTCGGTGCGTGTAAGCCTTAATTCGCAGCAATTTTGATATCGATAATATTCTTAGCCTGGTAAGGTTCCAGAGATGCACAATTATTTTATTATTGATTTGTCGTCGCTTAAATTTCGTTTAATTTATTAAATGATTAACAAAGTTATTAAGAAATAATATAAAGTAAACGGACCAATTGAGACGTTATAGCACTAACAACCTAATACCTTCTATCATTATAGCATAGGTGCTTGGTTGAAACGAGACAGTTTGGTTGGACGCAATGGTGAAATTGCATGTATATGAAATAATTTGAAATAGAACCGAATTTCTATTGGTGGTGAAAGGTCTAGGTTAGTTCAGGCTCTAGAGGGGAATCAGGAAATAGAACTGATATTAAACGTTGCTATTTACGCAACGATTCTTTTAGTTCTAGAGAAAGTAGCCCTTAAGGTAAATTGGATACCTATAAGGAGGAAATGACAACGTTTAAAATACAACAAATTATATTGAAAACATATATTTTTGAGAAGTAAATTTATATATCCCAAGAGCATCAAAGCTCCCCGTAACTTAATGTTTATTTGAATACCGAGGCATACAAAGGGTTTTAATGTAAAGCTCTACTGATTAAAACCAGTCCAGAAACAAGCATGGGACTGCCCGAGGCGACAAAGGGTGTATATGCGGATAAGTTGAAATACAAACGCCGTTTTTTTTGAAACGATTAAAATAGTACCCTTGTAATTTAAGACTCGTTATGTTCATATTCGAAATTCCTTTAAATGTAGGTATTAATATTAAGACGTAGAACAAAACTCAGGTTTATTCAGGTTATTTAGTTGAAACTATAGACAAGCGTAAATTGAACTGGGTAGTATGGGTAGGACACAAGGTAAGAATAACCGACAATAGGTGGAGAAAGTAAATTTTAAAGACACAAACGGCATTATAAATATCACACATAAAAACTGACAACTTAGGGTCCAAGACAAACGCTTGTTAATACCTTTACCATGCAGTGAGTGTAATGACTTTGAACGGAGCAGACGTTATACTTATCTGCCGAACATTTTTACTGTATAAGCCACATTATAAGGCTGGTTCATTTATATGCTGCCAGATTCAACAAAACACTTTTTATATTTAAAAATGTCTTCTACTTTCCACATTTAAAGCTCACTTGTCGACACAAGTTTGTAATCCTTTTAACTTCTTAAATTGTGGATGTAGTACACTTGACGATTAAGAATCATTCAACGTTAGATACACTGCACTATATCTAGGTATTTGAGGGATTTATTTAAAGTTTACTACGAAAGATAGATTAACTCTACTTTTTTAAGGAAGTCCTAGAGAACCACAACGCGTCATTGCGTTACACACATACGAATTTTGCCACTACTTGGCAGTAGAGAAACATAGCTTATTACAGAGCGGAGAAAACAACACACTTTGGTTCTCTGACAAACTATCGTTCCCGTAAAACCCGTTGATAGTAGGCTTCTTTCTCCGAAATGCAATCAGGAAGATGATGGACGTTACGAAGTGGGTCACCTACCTCCGGTACCCGGTGTTCCGGGTAAACCAATTAGTGTTCAGTGACACGCTATATCGCTATGGCAACGGTGGCCATAGTTTTTCCTCGCCAATAAGAAATTGGCACAAATATTGAAATAAAAGGGTAACCCAGCGGTACGTCGGCGTTGTACCAAAAGAACCACAGTATCTGTTGAATTATACATAGATCTATTTTTGAATATTGTACCTTTTCATCGCTCGGCTCGAGAAATAAATAATTCTTTGAACTCAACTTAATATTATTGAAAATAGTTGCAATAAAGACAAACTAGGTCTAGTTTCCACATATATATTTATTTAACATACCCGACGCGTTTCGCTACAGTGCTAGCTTTATCGAGGGATTTTACAAATCAAGTGAAGTGTTATAATCTTACAACCATATATTTATATTAGATATAATCCATTTCTTAGGTAGGTCATTTTATTAAGGGAATTCTCATAGAGCTGTACTTCTAATATGGCCAATTATTGAACAGGTTTAATAAGAGGGGGGGGGGTATTTAATTCTGTTTTTTAGGTCGAGTCTACTACACCAATCATATCACTGAAGAAAACAATATTTTTATAGATAATTCTAAAATTCGTCATACAGAAAATATAATCCATAATCTAAGTTTGTTGGAAAACCTAGAAATTAATCATTATAAAAGCATAGGCTTGCTTCTGAATGACCAGAATTAAATAACTTCCCCCCTATTAAACCTTATCAATAATTTACCATATTTGAAGTACAACTCTGTGGAAATTCCCTTAATAAAATTACCTACCTAAGAAATAGATTATAGTTAATATAAAATAATATTTTGGTATTTTAACAATCCGCTGAAACCGTTGCCATGCTTTTGGTGGGTTTTAAGCGAAGAATATTCTTAAAATAGGATTGTTAACGGTGATATGCACTGTTGGTTTTAACGCCTTGCAACTGTACCTAAAATACTGTCTTACTAGGTTTTCTTTAATTTCTTTAATTCAGCAGAATATTTTACGTTGTAAAAGGATATGATTTTATATCTGACTTGAATTCAGATTGACACAGATTTCCCAAACAGGCTTTGATGATGATAAAAACATGAATCAAGAAGTAAATATTACAACTAAATGACCCTATATCACACGATATCCTTCTAAATACATATCGACTATCTTTCCGTTTAGTCACATCTGAATTAGGATTTTTTTGCAATAGCTGAACATTTTTATGTCCGCCTTTAAAAGTTTAGATGGTGTAAAGTATACCTAAAATGCCATAATATAAATAAAGCATTTTCGAAAACTCGGAGGGATGAAGTTTAGTCCCCGGTGTCCCAGCAATGCCTTCCAAAGTTTCGGACATAAATTAATTTCCACCCTCTATAAATAGCTACGAAAATCCTCGTACCTGACCTTCAAGGTGGTAATATATTGTAAAGATTAAATAGGTTAAAATGTGATACCGTAATCATGATAACTAAGTGACTTAACATCATAATTCAATTAATTAAAGAGACAATACGTTTTAAATGTAAATTAGGCGACATCCGCCATCAGAGCTTGTCAGCGAATTTGAAATGGGTCCCGGCATAAAAGACACTTTTAGCAATGCGGCAGGCAATATAAAGGGTACAATGGTCACTTGCCAACAGTCAGGTTAATTTGAATAGTTTTTTCTTTATATACAGGGTATAAATTGAATTATTACATTAATAGAAAATCTCCAAGAATTTATTTAAAAAGTGAGATACAATATAAGGTAAATATATCCCAAGAGCATTCTTCGTAAAAAATCAAATACTTTTCTAATTTTTGAAATACTTGTCCTTACTCATAATCACATTATTTTATGTTTCTGTTTACAGGAGCCTAAAGCTCCTCCAAAGGCCGTTGGCAGAGTTGTCGCGCCCTGAGATGAGTTTAAAGAGTTGTCGCGCTTGAAAATCAAATTAATGTTGTTAGCAGGTAATTAGTCTTAATCTTAATACGTCCCAATGCACAGCAATATCTGTAAAGTTTTGTCCAATGAGTTGTGTTTCGTAGAGCTTTTGTTCTTTTTTGGTGTTTTAAAATTTAGTGGTTCAGTTTAATTTGTAGTTTAGCTTAATCCCTCCAATGGTAATGACCTCAAACGATGGCTTCCTTCTCTTATTATTGAGGCGGATTTCGTCTATCGACGATATCTATATATTTAATGATTTTGGCTCAGGTTAGCGTCAGCTTGCAAGTGCAGCTGTTGGGCGGATCTCAGCCTCAAGAATAGGTACAATATTGGTTAAATTGTTAATTAAAAATATTTCCTGCCAATTTTCGGATTTTCCATTCCAATAGTTTTAAAGCCAGATTTTGCATGGTAACCTATTAAAATCCTCACCCTGTATAAAACGTCATAAGTAACTAAACGATAAAAATACCGCGAGTAATATTATTACCATTTTTCACCAATTTATTTCTTTCAACTTCTGATTTCTCGGTTTTATTTTATTTCTATTTTATATACATGATATGCAAAGATTATACATAGGTATATATTTTTGATATAAAATTGCGCATATGTAGTATAAAACTAATAAATATCATAATACTTATTTGAGGTAGGTATGCTATATTGGAAATCGGACAGCGGCGTGACTGGTTGAAACGATTTACTGTAATTTACATATTTCATTTTTAAAAGTAAGACAAGTAAGTTTTACTTGGTACCTACATTTTATTACATCAGTATGGCTTTTTGGCGACAATTGAAAACAGAAAGTCAAGGTGAATTATCGCAGGAGTATAATAAGTCGGTGCCAGAGTCGGTCATCGAACGCGAAATAAGTCCGGAATTAAGAAACAAAGATTTACATGTTCAATGTCAACGTGTTATTTTAAATATGTATGCGTGTTTAAAAGAAAATCTGGAAAAACTGAAAATGCGCTTTGTATAAGAATGTACTTGTCATGAATTACCACAACTTGGGTTTTATAAGAATTTATAACGCAATTAATTTGGGGACTGTAACCGGTCATTCCATAAAGCGCAAACCAATAAATCAAAAATTCAAAACGGCTGACAATACTAACGAGTGATTTTTAATTATTTTGCTCAAGGGAGGCCATGCATTTTAAAAGCTTCATGGCCGTACTGCGTAGATAAGATGACATGATTGTTTTATGACATTTACGTCTTATTTGAATTTGTGTATTTGTAAAGTTTAAAAATTGGAGAAATTTTGTAATTTTTGCAGTTATTTGAAGGTAGGTTACTATTGCTTTAACTAATATTTCTCCGGGGAGTCTTTTGACTATTATAAAGTGCTGTTTGCAGGATATGATTTAATTTTTTATTTTTTTTTTTATTTTTCAGCGTATCAAGTTTTGGTGAAGCTTTGTTGCCGGATTGAAAGTTCTACAGTAAAAATGTTTAGTGAAGCACAAAAAATTTTTATTGTTCTGGGTCACAATACCTAATTGATAAATTTCGTCAGACTGGTTCTGTTCAACATAAAAAAGGGGCTGGAAGACCAACGAAACGATCGAATGAGGTTATTGAAGAAGCGCGACAAATTATGGAAAATAATCCTTTAACTTCTATTAGGCATTTATCTCAACAAATTCAGCAAACGGATTTATGCTACAGTACATGTCAAACACTTTTGAAAAAGGATCTGCATCTATACCCTTATCGTGTTACGGCTATTCATGAACTGCTTCCCAATGACGTTCCCCAAAGACTTAATTTTTGTGAATGGTTTTTAAACAATTTTCAAGAAGAAAATAGTGGTGCTTTTGAAAAAACATTTTTTACCGATGAGGCTTATTTTTATTTATCAGGCTATGTTAATTCACAAAATATGCGAATGTGGAATACGCAAAATCCGCATGTTTTTGTAGAAAGACCTCTTCATCCTCAAAAAGTTGGTGTGTGGACAGCAATTAGTTCTAGAAGAATAGTAGGCCCAATTTACTTTGATGGCACAATTACAGCTGAGAGATATCGGATCGAAATTCTGACAACATTTATTAATGAGCTTCACGATGATGAATTGCGGGAAGGTTACTTCCAACAAGATGGCGCTACACCTCATGTAACCAGAGAAAATTTAAATTTTTTAAGTGAATTTTTTGAAAACAGAGTTATAAGCCGAAATACGCAACAAATATGGCCACCTCGTTCCTGCGATTTAACACCCTGAGATTTCTTCTTGTGGCCTTTTATAAAAAACTTCATTTATCGAACAGCAATTGAGGATATAAATGATCTTAAACGAAGGATTTCAGAAAAAATTGCCGAAATTAATAATTCTCCAAACGTATTCGTTAATGTGTCTCTGAGGGTAAGAAGAAACATCAGAAGGTGTCTAGAAGTAGGAGGCGGCCATATAAAGTAGGCTTTCAAAGTAAGATAGCTCAGGATTTTATGTTACATACCGTCAAAAAACATTATTTTAGGTTTTCAACGTGACAACGCTGCTTTCTTGCAAATTCGCCCTATGATTTAATCTACGCGCTACTGCTACACTATGTATACTGGGTCACAGCCGCCCTTGAGCAAAATAATTAATAATCACTCGTTACAAGGGATTTTATTCTGCGAACTATTTACAACTTTTACCCGTATACTATAGTACCACCTTTAGAACGGGTTCGTGATAAATTGCGAGGTTACACTGATTATAAGTAACAATCTTTAGAAACATTGCGGGGTGTTTTGTTAAAATGTGGCTTTAAACATAAAAAAATTAGATAATCTAATGGGTTTGGTATTGGTATCATTGAACTACGACAGGACTATTTGCGCAAAATAAAGAAGTATCATGAATCCGATAAAAGTGTAATTTATTTAGATGAAAGTTGGTTTGATACTTATGATGTTGTTAAGTATGGTTGGGTAGACAGTACAAATTGTACGTTTGGTACAAGGTGTTCGAGAGGAAAACGCGTTATCATGCCAGAAGTAAAGATGGCTTTGTACCTAATTTGTTGCTCTGGTCAGCAAAGAATATCACTCAATAATCAATCTCCAACTTTAAGCGCAGTTGTCCTTGATAATATTCGGCAGGTAATAACGAAATGAGTAGCGATGTATGGAAAAAGTGCGTAGCACATGTTATACAAACAGGAGATAAATATTCTTTTTCACCACCTATAGCACCAGTAGTACCCCAACCTGGAAACGATTCTACTTCTGAAAGTTCTGACGATTCCAGTAATTAAATTGTTTATGAATTTTAAATTAATTATGTTCCTTTAACACATATCTTAAAAACTGGTTATATTACAAAACGTTTACTGTGATTCTGCTGATGCGATCAATTTGTTGTTAAAATATATATAGTGAATTCTAACTACGAACTGTATATTTTAATTAACATAGTACCTTCCCCTATCCTTTTTTGGTAAGGAAAACTCATACCTTCTGGCGGTCCGGGCTGGACAAGGACAATTTTTTTTAATCGTTTTCGACAAAATGATCATCTTTTTTACCGAAAGATCATTATAAAAATATTAAATGCATGTGTTCCTTGCAGGCGAAGTCACGGGTACAAACCTCTTATCGATATTAACTATATTTTTAAATTGTTTTTGGCAAAATTAGCATTTCTCGAGCATTTCTCTTTATTGAAAGACCATTTTAAAAATATTCTCTGCAGGCGAAGTCACGGGTACAAACCTTTCATCGATATAAACTATAATGAAAAAGCTGTAATATATACTATTCAATCATGTTAAAAATTTACAACAATTCGCATTTTAATTATTTGGTAGAAGCGGCGCTTATGGAGTTTAATGCTTTTTTATGTCATCAAATTAAGCTTGGAACAACTTTACCAATATTTACAATGAACAGTCTTTTTCTGAACCTTTAAGGGTAACACAAAATTAATATATTGTAACTCGATACTGTTATCATGTAAACTAAGGGACAGATTACCATATTTTACTTAATTATGGCTACAATACCTTTTAAATGTAAATAAGGCAACGTCCGCCATCAGGACTTGTCACACAGTTGAAATAGGTGCGAGCATAAAGCAATTTGGGCATTGAGGAACCCAGTATAAAGGGTAGATTGCCAGTTACTAATAGTTGGGTTAATTTGAATATAATGTATTTTATTTTTGGCGAATAAGAATAATGTAAGTTTTGTTATGGTATATGGTAATAGTATTGTTTTTCTGCTAGTAATTTATTCGTGTTTCAGGTGATTATAGACCCTTGCATGCATTGCAAATTATTTCCAAGCAGAAAATAAATTTCTAGCAAATATTATTATTTCGAAATTAATTTTCCCCGATTTTGTTCGAAATTATTTGTTCTTTGGAAACCACGTAGGTTTTAGCGTTTCTGTTTCAAGTATTATTAACAATTAAATAGCAGAAATTATATCATGGAACGATTCACAGTGCAACAGCGTATTCATGTCGCTAAACCTTATTATGAAAATGGCTGTTCTTAAAAGAGATATAACGAAACACTCGATATTTATTGGTGAGAATAATAAACCCGTCTAAAGGTAATGTTTTTCTTTTCTTGTATTACTTACTTAACGAAGTGTACACACTGGATAATTATTGATTTTTATCTTGTGTTCGCAGAAAGATCCGACATCCGACGAATATAACAAATTTAAATGAGTTGCTTTATGCAAGTGATGCTTTAGTTATTGTGCTTCATGATTTCTTAAATAAAAAAAGAAAAAGGAAAAAAGAAAACGACGGTGACGGGTGACAAATATTTTCAAAAGCAGAAAAACATATAGCGGAAGTCATACGTTGCGAGAATTAAATATCGAAAAAGATTACAAATTGTTTTAAAATTTTTCCTTACTGAACTTACTGAATTAAAAATAATGAAAAGTGACAGTTCAGCTTGTAACGGTTTCTCTCTATTACCTTAATTACAATATAAATTGACCACTCCATTGCCAAAACTAGAAAATAGTATAGTCTATACGAAGTCAATTCGAACAGCTAAAAAAAAAGGGTCAAGTACCGGGTCTGCTAAGTTTAACAATAAATTTTAAATAAAAAAGACCTAATTTTATGATGATAAGCGTATGAATTTTTTTCTCGCCCACGCGTTCCCCGCCGGCCGATTCTAGTTGATGAAATAATTTTGGTAGAGAAAAAATGAAATGATGCCTAAAAAATGTCTGTTACACTGGGTTCTTTGAAGCAATTTTAAAATTGCCACTATTTATTTTGTGTGGATTTATACAGATATGTTTCCACAAAGTGCATTCCTTTTTATTTACTGTCAAAAATTGTTCAATGGGTGGTACCATCTTTGGTTGCATAACGTTAGCCAAAATGTGGGGCGAACGCACTACTTCTGTTTTCTGTGGCTGATGGCATCAGGCGCCGCACATAGGTGAACCATGTAATTCCGTTTTTGCGTCTCGGTCAAGTCGCAGACCGTCCATTTCTACTTTTGGCGATTTTATGTTTAAACGGGGTTGTTTAGAATTACTTTCTTTATTTCCATATGTAATTTAGGTTCTGGTAAAAGCCCAGACTCTTGTTCGTTCTGATCGTTTGGATCCTTTGTGTTGTGTCTCTGTTCTCTTCTTCTTCTTTTCTTTTGTTGGGTATATTAAGTTGGCAAACTTGGTGTCAGCGGATTGAGGAAGGAGAAGGGAGGTTGAGTTCTCGTGGCCTTTGAGCTTACTTTCTGAAAATACCTTCAGAGAAGAAGGTCGCCGTTGGGCCATTTTTTTAAAAAAGACCACGAGGTCTCACCCTCCTTTTAGAGGTAAGCTATTCTCATTTCTTTTGGTTCTTAGTTATCGTTTTGTGGGTATTCAGTGGGTTAATTTTCTTTTTTATTCCTTTTTTTAGGGGTTGTGTGTCTTGTTTATGGGTTGTTATTGATTTTTCACCACTTCACCAGATGTGTGGTTAAAGAACCACATGGGTTGTAACCGGGGACATTAAGCCTACGAGCCACCTTAGGAGTGCTCCCAAGGGTTTTTTACCAAGTTAAAGTCCACCTGCCCAGCTGAAGGAGCTACCGCAGAAGCGTGCTGGTATAATCACCCAGAACATTATTTTTTTGTGATACCGAATTTAATAATCTAGCCATTTCAATTTATTTATTTTTTCATTGATTTAATTTAAATACTCCTTTATTGCAAACTAATTTAATCTACCTTTTTAAAATTTAATTAGCGACATTTTTTTGTAAGGCTCTCCTGGCAAGAGGTAACAGCTTCATACCCGTATAACATTGAATGATCTAAAAGGTTCTAGAATCTTCCCAGAGGTTATCCCCAATTTTTAATTTAAATCCTTGCGCCCGGAAAGGTTGTTTCCCTTTTTAATAATAATTCTATAATTTGAATAGTACAGGTCAATACAAAATTTGAATTTTTCTTTAACATGTAAAACTATCAACCCCTCATGCTATCAAGTAACCTCTTATTTTAATAAAAAACTTTATTGTTTGTGTGGGAAAGCTTTAGTTTTATTTATTGCATAGATTTCTCAATAGAACTGATATACGGTATATTTTTCCTGGTTTGGACTTTGATCAAACCAGGTGGCGCCCAAGACAAACCAAAGACGGAGGGAAGGAGTAAGTATACGGACCACGACCTAGTGCCTCCATAGAAAGAGCTACCGTCAGCAGATAGTGACAACCTGTTGTCCGAGACAACAGATTGCCATTGTCATATCTTTACCTATTGCCCCTGATAGCGGTGTAGTTTAATTATTAAAATAGGGGGAAGCAAATTCAGTTTATTCTTTTATTCGTTGTTGGTTATTTTGTTGTTGTTGCCGTTGCTGTTGTTACCGTTCTTGTTGATATTGTTGTTATTTAAATATTTAATCAAGATGGCGTTGTGAAGACCTTTTGATGTTTTTGATAATGAAACGAACAATGTGGAAGCCGATTCCATGGCGGAGCCGTTGGAATATTGTAACAAAGATTTACATGTTCAAAGTCAGAGCCTATTTTAAATATTTAGACCTGTTTAAAAAGTGAAAGTCCTGGGATCCCTCAAAACGAAATATTAAAAAGGATTTGTGAGCTCACTAAACTTGCTCGAATTACAATTTACACAGTAATTAAAGCAAGAGTTATTATCGACCATTTCGTAAAGCGAAAAAGAGCTAATCAGAAGTTTAAAAAAGTTGATAATGGTGACAAAGAAGTTATACGCCGAGTTGTATATCAATTTAACGAGAAAAACAAAGTCCCGACATTAGAAATGATTCGGGGTAAGTTACGGGATTATTCTGATTATCAATATAAATCTCTGGGCACCTTACGTAGTATTTTGCTAGATTGAGGCTTAAAAAAATTGAACAAAAGAATGGTATAATAGAATCGTCTCGTATCGTAGCATGGCGGCAAGAATATTTACGTAAGATTACGGTACATCGCCAATTAAAAAGGGAGATAGTTATGGTTGGGTGGATGATAGTAATAAGTGCACACTAAATGGACCTTGATCTCGCGGTAAACGAGTTATCATACTACACGCAGGCAATACTAAGGGTTTTGTTCCTAACGCTTTATTGTTGTTGGCCAAAAATATACTATATAATATAATAAGCACTAATCGGCTGACTACCGTAAAGATATGACCGCCAGTCTAATCGGAAACTGGTTTATTGAAGTTATTGTATAATTACTGCCAAATATATCCCCCAATTCTGTCATTGATATGGACAATGCATCCTATCATTCGCGTCTACATAAGAAACTTCCTAACAGTAGCACAAAGAAGGATGAAATTCTTGGACAGTAGAAACATGAACATTCCTCAAAATGCTAGAAAAAAAGATGTTATTGAAAGCAATAAAAAAAGATAATTTTGAAAAGGAATATGTAATCGACAAAGTATAAGCACATGGTCATACTATTTTATGTCTCCCCCCTATTATTGTATATTTATTCCAATCGAGATGATTTGGGCTGCAGTCAAGAACAATCTGAGAAAATATAACCAATCGTCAAGTGACATTGGAAATAAAGGCATATATAGTTATTGATCAAGTAAACGACAGTGGTGTATGGATAAAATTTATCCAGAAAGTCATAGAGAAGCAGGATAAATATTGTATTTTACCGGCAATTCATCCCATTATTATATCCCCAAATACGGATTCGGAAAGTGAATTTTGATTTTTTATCAAATTCACATAAAATAAAATATAATGATAAACGGCTATTAAGTGTTTTCTTATCATGACTACATATGATGTCAATTTAAAAAAATAGATCCGTGTAGTTATATGAAAATTATTGGGAATAAGTTGGAAATAATTTAAATGCTACCCCACAATGCCGACCTCAATAGTTTTCATGTTCTTCCAATTGGTTTTGTGTACACAAAATAAAAATTAATTAATGTGGTAAAATATTTTCCATTCATAGTGTTGCACGCCGCCCATGCTTCTGAAAGAAGTTGCCGCCTATAACCCGAATTTCGGTTTTTTGCTATCCGATTGACTTCGTATATACTATAAAAGCAACTCGACGCCTCTGCTTGCAAAATAAAATAAAAAAAGCAAATTACGTTCTACTGTCCGTCTACACTAAAGAAGCATAAACGCGATTGTACCGACAAGTGCCCCATCCATCAGAGAACGCGAACGAGCGATCATTTACTGTCCACACCGAAGAAATTGCTTAGGTTGAATTATTGTTTGCTCCCGCCTATTTGCAGCAAGGTGACAAAGTTTGAGGAAACTGGATCTATAAGTGATATAGAGACAAAAGTGTTCATGCTTGTCGAGTCTGCTCAACTGAAAGCATTGCCAGTGTCCAAAAAAATGCGAATGAAAATCCGAAATTATCAATTGGACAGCGTTCCAGCAGGTATGCCTTCCTCAAACCTGGCGTATTTTAACAAACTACTTGGCTATTAAACTGACACAGGAATTAGGGTTAGCTGATAATGCATAGGCAGCTACGAGAATTTGTTAGACGGAAACAGCAACACCAAGAAGATATTACTGATTTTTGTCAAAAAAATCGTTTTAACCGACGAGGTAACATTTTCATATTCAGGCCCAAACAACAAACATAGCTTGAGGGTCAGGTTGGTGAGATGTTGCATTTTCTCTGCACTTCTTTATGGCGTGGAAGCTTGGACGTTGAACGCAATGACTACCAAGAAAATTGAATCACTCGAAATGTGGGCCCGTGAACTGATTACGTAACAAACACTGACGTCATGAAGAGAATGAACAAGGAGAATGAGATACTAGAGACCATTAAGATCCGGAAGTTAAACACCTTGGATATCACACGAGGGGAGAAATATGCTATGCTGCAACTGTCGTATTTGAAGAGATGAAAATCCAAATGAACTTCCTAAAAAGCATATATGCAAAGTGCAATAGTGTGCTTTTTGAGCTAGAGACATTCAATGATGAGCCATATTTTTCTTAAAAGAAGAAGGATAAGTTCTTATGGTAAATGGTGAACGCTATCGCGTCATTTCATAAAATTATCCAGTGAAACCCTTCCATTTTACAAACATGAATTTAATATTTACAAACCAACCTGAACTAATACCTTTACTTGCTGCCGCCATTTAGAGAAACTGTGTAATCGATTTATGTAGTTTTCTAGCGGTTATAGGTAAAAATTATTGGAATTAAGCTTTTACACATTTTTGGTGATGCTTGCGATATCGTGTAGTTGATATTTCACATGGTAGAAGACGTCCGTTTTTCTGGTCACTATTTAAAGTTTTACAGCGTGAATAATTATTGTACAAAAATCCGTGTCGGAAAGTCATGTATTGATCAAATTTTTCAAAAATCTCATTCGGTGTAAAGAAAGAGTTGAGAATTAGAAAAAATTGTTAAAGTCAGATGTGACATATTATTGACAGCTGTCAAAAACGGATTTTAGGAAAGGGGCGAAAGAAAATAAATCGATTTAAAAATTTCATTGACCTTCGCGACCTGTGATTGGTTGCAACCGATCCTCGAATTTTTAGAATATTTCCCCAATATTTATATATGAGTTCGAAGAAATGAAATTCGTAATGTGCGATGGGTTCGGGGAGGTGCATTATTTAACCAAAAAATTGATATACTTACTGAAAGTAGGAAGAAAATTTATTCCGAGCTAAGTGTAAATGGATTTTTTGGAGTTTCGACATAAAGAAAGCGGTATTCTAATCAGGAATGTGTCACAGATGTATAAAATTTTTCCACAGGTTTGATAAAAAAAATTGCTACCTAGAACCAGTAGAAAACTACATCGATTTCAAAGTTTTTTCAACATGGCGGCAACAAGCGAAGAGGAGTGGGAATACGCCATTTTGGCCTTGGTCTTGTCTCATGGTCCTCTTTGGAATGGAACGAGGTTTGCTGGCTTGTCATTTATTACTGTATCATCACAGTATAAGGCTGGTTCGTTTAAATATGCGTAGATTCAATTAATCGCCATTTAATAACAAAAAATTACAACTAGAACTTTTAACTTAAGAATAGTATCACTACTTTATGATAAAGAAATATCCAATATATACAATATACATACTAGTGAAAATACATTTTTGTGTTAAAATACGAAAATCGACACAAAACTGACAGAAAAGTACTGAAGAGATACCAATTAGTTTAACCAAGAGGTGTCTCATTCCTCCTCATATGATACGTTTTCATGCCAACTTTAGCCATGATACATTAACAATAAGAAAATAGTGCAAAAATATTGCGAGAAAGAGCATTTAAACTATATTTCGGCGCTTTTCAAAGATACTTAATTTACATATTGTTTCTTACAACAAAGGCTGTTAATCTATAAATAGACATGTTTTCAAATCTTAAGATAGTGCTTGAGACTTTTTGTAAGATTTTCTAATTTTTAAAACAGGAGTTACAATATGTTATTTCTTTTGTTGGCTATACCGTTTTTGACTCTGTATTGCAACTGGTTAAAGATTTATTTAAATTATTATATTATTTTATATCGTATATTAATAGGATTTTGTTGTTCGATTTAACTTATTTCAAACCACGGTTCTTCAACAACTTTTGTGAATAAAAAATTTACAGTCCTTTACAAAGATGCAACCGGGGAGGACATTGAAAATGCCGAAGCAGAGTGCAACGCTTGTGACTATTATGAGATTTGTGATCTGCGAAAACATAGATTTGAATGTTATATTTAGGTAGCTGATATAAGGTTTATTGATTCATAATATAAAAAAATAGTAAAATAAAGGTTATAAATTCTAACGCGCCTCTAAGGTATGGTTTGGCTAGAGCAGTCAGCGGCCGCGGCTGGCATTCGCGATTGGTAGCTCGGTACTGGTTTAATGCGATTTGTATGTACACGGTTTCACTGCCGCAGCTCAGCGACACAGCGTTCGCCGTCAATTGCAGTGGCTGCGTTCGGACTACTAAAGAGACCAGTCCAGCCGTGATCGCTCAGCAGAATGCCACCGTTTTCGCCAATTGCTGACGAGTGTTTGATAGAGGAGGTGCAAAAGTACCCCCCTTTATACAACTATAAGAACGAAAATTACAAAAATGTTGTAATGAAAGAAAATGCATGAAAAAAAGTGGCAGCAAGTGTAGGGAAGAACGGTAAAGTGTACAAAACCATTCTGTTTATTTTTCAGCATTACATTACAAAGCTTATAATTAGGGTAGACTGGGGCAACTGCGAAGCCCTTTTGAATAGTTCAAGTTTATTTCCTTCCTACTTCAAATATACAATATTTATAAAAGTGTCTTTGTAAAAAAGTAATAGTTTAATATGTTTATCTACTTTCATTTAGTAATATGAATTTTACAGTTCTGTAAATCGTTTTGTAAGGGCATCTATTACAGCACTAGTGCTGTAATAGATGCCATTACAAAACGATTTTTAATAGCAGGTGCATTTTTATTTTTAAAAATGCCTTTTGCCAAATATTTTTATTCATAGATGAAAGTAAATAAAATTTTGTACAATATTCTTGTTGTAAATTCATATAACTACACTCGATGTTTGATTAAACTCGGCTGACGCCTCGTTTAACAACTTTAACATCTCGTGTTGTAATATGAATCTTTACAACACTTATATCGTAAATATCTATTACTTTTCATACTGCATAGGGCACTCATGAATTATTTTTGAGATCTTGAGATTTGAGTGATTTTTTTTGTACCGAAATTTTACACCTAGGTGCCCCAAAAAGGGAAAGTGTAAAATCGGAATACAATTTCCATACATGTTCGCAGAAGTGGTAATGGGAAAGTGTAAATGGTTAGCCATCATAAAAACGAAAAATTAAAAGGTACCTACCTCTGAAAAATAATAAGTAATCCAAAATAACCCTCAAAAAATTCCTAATAACAAGAATAATATTTTTATAAACGTATTTATCCGTTCAAAACCCAATGTTTGGCTTTAATCTCTAAAACAGTAGAAGTTATTCCCAAGGAGAAACTAAAACAGAAAAGAAAATTTAAGTTTAAAAATTCGAATAATTTTAATAATTAAAATGAAAACCTCCTCGGCGTGTTACTACCGGTTCAGGAAAACGAGTCACAATATCGTCTAGCTATACTACATCGACATCATCGGTGAGTGGCCATAAAAAAATTGTATTTTAGTTTTCTAGTAAACTTGATTACAAAGCCGTTGTCAACAGTATTTACCTGGCCAATAAAATGTTTCTTTGCTTTTGGTAACTACCGGTTCAGGAAAACGAGTCACAATATCGTCTAGCTATACTACATCGACATCATCGGTGAGTGGCCATAAAAAAATTGTATTTTAGTTTTCTAGTAAACTTGATTTCAAAGCCGTTGTCAACAGTATTTACCTGGCCAATAAAATGTTTCTTTGCTTTTGGTAATGTATATTTAACCAGTACCCAGTCTTCAATGGAAATATTGTCTTTGTTTATTTCAGGAATCTGATCTTCGCAATCCGATTCTAAAGTGAAACTTTGATCCGAGTCCATAAAAGGTACACTTTTATAATCTGATTCACTGGAGCTGGATTCAAATTGATACGGACCTGGCCGACTTTGTTTACTCTTTCGGTCAATTTTCATAGCTGGTTTAGATATAGTAGATGAACTTGTAGAGATTTTTGACTGACTGACTACTTGGGATAGTACCTGCAATGGTTTGGCCACCTTGAATTAAGCGCTTTCGTTTCCTTGGATTAGAAGAAGGACTCTGTCGGAGCGAATCAAGTAGTAGATCATCAAAACTTGCCTTCTTTTCTTGCCGATTTTCGGTTGTAGCTGGTACTACAGGTTCAGTTATAGGCTCCTGATTATTATTTAGTATATTTCTTCATTTTGATCAGAGCTGACAATTACTTTGAGATTGGTGGCACTAGATGCTGAAGGAGCTGTAAGTAATTCTGCATTAGATACTAGTTTCCTTTTAAATGAAGCGCCAGATGTAGAAGGCTTTACTGTTTTTAACATTGACTGTTCGGAAGTAGCGGTTTTTTCTGTTACATTCGGTGCTACAGAATCATGTTCATTCCTTTCAATATCAATATGCGTTCTGGCCTCGGTTGTAAATCTGTTACAGATCTTTGATTTTTTAAGTGTTCCTGCCATCTTTTTAGGGCATCGATGTCATACTTTTCTTTAGGAATAACATGTCTATTAAATGGAACAATACCACCCTTTCTGAATCCTGTTTTTATGATTCCGGAATCTACTTCAGCCCAGGTTTTCACTAGCAATGTGGCGAAGTCCCTTTTTGATAGTCATTGTCCCTGATGACGTCTTTGCCATGTTATTACTTCCCTCTCCCATATTGCCTTAAAGGATCTAAACATACTCAAATCGAGAGGTTGAAGTAAATGACTTGTATGGGCTGCAGTTTAGGTATATGAATATTTTCTTCTCTTGCGGCTTGAATTAATAAGCAATCCACATGCGAGACATGCCCATTATATATAACAATAATTGGTGCCTGATCACGAACCAAAGGAATAAAAGTCTTTAGAAAGTAATTTCTAAATATTTCGGAGGTCATCCATCCATTGGCGCTGGCTGCATTTACGGTGTCTTTGAAGAAGTCTTCATTTCTTTCTGAAATCCAGCAATATTATTGCCTTTAAATATTATCAATGTTATTGCATTTAAATATTATCAGTGGTGGCAATTTTCAACCACTAGCACTTGCTCTAGCCAGGACGGTTATATTTTCTCTGCCCGATCCAGCAATAATGCTTGAAGAGGGGTTGCCTTTCGCGCCAGCAATTTTAAGACGAGAATGATCTGTACACAGTGAAGTCTCATCTAAATTGTAAATACATTCAGGACGATCCTGAAGACCCAACTCCAATATAGCCTTTTCCAATAAAACAAAATATTGGTCTATTATGAATGGGTCCGTAGATTTCTTTCTGCAGTACACTAAGCTTTGTGGTTTCTTGATACTCAAAGAGTGACGTTGTTTAAACTTTATTAGCCAGTCTGTGCCTGGCATATTGTTCTTAAAAGGATTGGGAATATTATTTAAAGTTACAAAGTCCCGAACTTTTTCTTGAAGCCCTCTCGAAGTTAATCAATATCCCCACTTCTCCATTGTTTTTATATTTTCGGCCAGTTGACACTTATCTTGCCAAGAAAGTATTGGAGGTCGGCCCTGTGTCTTGCTTTTTTCGCCACGGCGGCCGTTATTCTACAGTAGATTGTAATGTATGGGATTCTGAATTCGGTACTAGCCATCGACATGGTTAATTCACCTTGATTGAGGGCATTTACTGCAGCATTTAATTGCTCCTCCCCATAGGCAGCCCTATCGGACTTTCTTTTATAATGTCGTACCATGACGTCAACTCTCTGTACAGAATAAAAGCTTTAAGTGTCAGTGCCAATGAACTTTAGCATTCCCAGGAAAATGGGGCAAGTATAAACTAACCTTTACACTTTCCCCATTACAACTTTCACACATGCCCCACATTATGTTTTTTATGGGGGAAGTGCAAACCTGTTCGTGAGTAAAAACCGCTTTTAGATTTGGTCGGTATATAGGATTTTAAAGCTACAACAATTGACTAAACATAAGAAAATGCAATAAAACTAAAAGTAAATTATAAGTTTTTACCTTTGACCAATTTTTTATGGAGATAGCACACACTATTCAACGGACCGATTCGGAGGTTATGTTACAAATAACTACCCAGAAAGAAAAAAACACCTGGTAACTCGCCGGGAGTAGATAATTGAATAGCGCTAACGTATAGTTAGTTGCCTCGAACCACACAGACAAGTAAACTTTCAATATTGCCTGATTGTCGCTCTGATTTTCCACTTACCCCATTTTTACACTTGCCTCCGTCTACCCTATACCATATTCAAATCCAAGATTATGCATACGAAGGAAATATTGATCAGTACTTAATGACAACCGTAACTCTATTTCGATTGGTCAAGCGGCAATAAAACTAAAAGGCCCTGGGCGACAGGGTTGAATTTAGTTTACCCGTGATTTTCGCATTATTGCATTGTATCGTTTGGTGTTATTGTTTGTTATCAACATTTTGATATAAATATTTGTGTTTTTGACCGTTGTATTTGATTGTATACAGGGTGTTTCAGAAGTGCTAACCTGAACTAACCTAAATATGTGTCCGGAGTTGCCCCGTTTTGATGTACAGAGTGTTAAAGTTTTTTTAAAAAAATCGTTTTTTTTTTATTTCTGTAAATATCCTTTTCCCGATTTTATTGCAATTTGGTACCGTCATTCATAATGATAAAAGGCTGAATTAGCCCTAACTAGATTAAATTTATAAAGTCCAGTGGCGTCCCGGGAAACACTTCAACGAATATTATTGACAAAAAAATGCACGCCACTGACTTTTTTCTAATTTTGATATTTTGATATACCAACTAATGATACAATTTTAAAATGTTTTTATTCTTTGACGTCTTAATCAAATTGATTTGTTTACTTGGTATGCTGCAGCTTTGATTTAAATATGGTATAGTATAAATTCAAGTGTTAATATGACGCTTGTCGAAATGGAGGAATTTGTGCTAACATCTCCTCTTCGTCTTCTTCCTCCAACAACAGCATGCAACTAATGTTATCGGCGTTCATTATAAATCATAGATAAGCGCTTCCACTACGAAATACGAATATGATCTGAAACGCGCTGCTCCAGCCGCGCCAGCCAAACCACCTTGTGGCGACGGCCGATTGCTACGCTCGATCGCGAACGCCAGCCGCACCCGCTGACTGCTCCAGCGAAACCATACGTTTACTCTCGACTTGTTCTGATCCCGATCATTTTAATTCGGTGTGACGTCAGGGACAAATGCAGCACAAGAATTTTGTTGAATTCCGTACCCATACTAACGTGCCCGTGCGATAATATAAACATTTTCAATGTTAAAATGCACGCCACTGACTTTTTTCTAATTTTGATATTTTTTTCGGATATACCAACTAATGATACAATTTTAAAATGCTTTGATACTTTGACGTCTTAATCAAATTGATTTGTTTACTTGGTATGCTGCAGCTTTGATTTAAATATGGTACCTATAGTATAAATTCAAGTGTTAATATGACGTTTGTCGAAATGGAGGAATTTGGGCTAACATCTCCTTTTCGTCTTCTTCCTCCAACAACAGCATGCAACTAATGTTATCGGCGTTCATTATAAGTCATACATAAGCGCTTTCACTACGAAATACAAATATGATCTGAAGCGCGCTCCAGCCGCGCCAGCCTGCACCCGCTGACTGCTCCAGCGAAACCATACGATTACTCACGACTTGGTCTGATCCCGATCATTTATCTCGGTGTGACGTCAGGGACAAATGCAACACAAGAATTTCGAATTACGTACCCATACTACGTGCCCGTGCGATAATATAAACATTTTCAATGTTAAAACTGCATTCATAAATGTTTGCAAGGTAATATGGGAACTTCAATGAAATTTTAGGTCAGGTTCAACATCAGTTATCTTCTTTCTCCTGTTGCATTAGCAGATATCTTCTTTATATTTAATGTTTTGCAGTATGTCTTTTCGTGTGTTGTGTTCGGCCCAGAGCTGAACGATATGGATTTAGACGGTATGCGGTTTTCACACGATTGAGCAACCTGCGCCCGGGACTAAATGAATCTTTTAGGTAGGTACTAATAACCAAATTTAAAGACAGAGAAAGCTTTTAAGAAATTTGACGCCATTTAATTATTTTTTTTGGGACTACGTAAACAGCAAGGTATATATCTCAATAATCCATAAACAATTTATGTTAATAAAATATTTAGATCGTGACCTAGGTACCGTGTGATCCACTTATCGTGTCCACATTTTAATTTGATATTATAACTTTGCCTTAAGAGTTAAAGAAAAAAATGGAATACATAAATTTCGTGCACTGACGTAAAATTTTTATGTGTTCATTTTTTACATTATATACGGGATTTTTCATTTACCCCGTCCAGGCATCAACTTTCTTATTTTAAGTGGAACACCCTGTATATTGATAGGTATTTAGATTCCCTTTAAACTTGTATGTGAATTTTGTATAACCTTTAATATGCCTATTTCTTATCGTTTAGCCAATATGTATACAAATTGTTGAAAATTACCTCCATTATTTTCAACAAGAAATAATTCTTTACATTTACGAATACTTCAGGTGTTTCTCGTAAATCGTTTACCACTCTTCTAACATTAAATATAATCTCATTTTTTTTTATATACCTCTTTTTTAATGTGAGCTCAAAAAAATGAGTCCATTGGGGTAATATCAGGACGGTTTGGAGGCCACAGGATTATGCCATTCCTTCCAATCCATTCGATATAATTTTGGTTCAAATAATCGCTAACTTCCTGAATATTATGCGGGGAAGCCCGATCCTGCTGTCACACAATAGCTGCTACCTCGTTTAAAGGAAGATTTGCTATTAAACTATCCATATCATTGTGAAGAAAATTAAGGTATCTAGGGTCACTTAATGAGCCTCTATAAAATAACGGTCCAATTATTTTAGAAAAAAAAACCCACACCAGACATTTATAGATTGCCATCCTTGATGTCTAACTTCTCGTATCACATGTGGATTTTCTATGGACCAATGACGAATATTTTATTTATGGTGTATGTGGCGCGTTAAAAACCAACTCTCATCGGTCCATAAAATGTTGTTAAGAAATTGGGGATTTTCTTCGATTTTACCTAACAAATCTGTGCAGAATCGAGGACGTCTTAGGAAATGTCATTGTTACAATTTTTGAACCGGCGTTATTTTGAACGGCTTATACCCAAAATCGTAGAGTTCTCGAAATCGTTCAATAGGAGTATCCAATGTTATCAATAGAATTTCTAATTGATGTATTAGGATATGCATTGAAATATCCCAAACATATTTCCGCCTGTTCCTCGGTTCTCACAAGTCTGGTCCTGACTTTCTTTATATTTCCAAGGGACTTATGTTCCATTAATTTTAGATAGTTTCATCTAATTGTTTTTTTAGAAGGTACTTTCTGATTGGGAAACTTTCGTCGATATGCTCTAACAGTTGCGGTGGCACTTTTATTGTTTTCAATATAAAGCTCAACCATTCGGCACCTCTGTTCTTCAATAAAGTTCATTTTGATTTTGACAACGAAGGAATATTTTGACGTAAGACAATATTCAAAAAAGACATATCAACAGGTAAGGCCGGTAACAGGTAACTCGGAGATTTAACCTAAAAAACTTATAAAATAGCATTTCGGGTGCATATTTTAAAATTCCAAAAAATTAAATATTGGCTAAACGACAAGAAATAGGCATATTAAAGGTTAACAAAATTCACAAAAATTTTAAAGGGAATCTAAACACCTGTCAATATACAGGGTGTTCCATTTAAAATAAGAAAGTTGATGCCTGGGCGGGGAAAACGGAACACACTGTATATATAGAAAATAAACAGATACAAATTTTACGTCAATGCAAGAAATGTAAGTATTTAACTTTTTTCTTTAACTCTTAAGGCAACGTTATACTATCAAATTAAAATGTGGACACGATAAGTGGATCATACGATACCGATAGAAACTGAGATGGTAATAAATATTTGCAGAAAAGAATTGTGCTTTTCAAAGCATCAGAGATTAATTTTTCAAATTTAATATTACAATTAAACACATTTATAGAAGTTCAGCATTCAAACGTAACAAATTGATCAAACTTAAATCTGCTTTACTCAAACATTAAGGCACTCTTATTGATAAAGTTAAAGTTCCAATATTTTTTTTCAGACCACCGATCATTTTTAGTCAAGATTAATAAATTGCAAGGATGTTTCTCGTTGCTGAAAACGCAGAATTCTTTTAGTAACTTCTCTCAGGACCAATAGTTAATATAAAATATGCACTAAAATGAAAAATACAGGGTGGTCCAACGAAAACTTAACACCTCGATTTTCCTGCTTTAAAATGAAAATGTGGAAAATCGGACCCGTCGATTTCTGATTCGAGAGGGAATAACTTTTCCGCTTTTTTCGTCTCCGTAACTTCAACCCCCTAACGGGGGTGAGCACAACCCCCTGATTTTGAATAGGGATGAGGGGTGTTGCGATACCTTATTTTAAAGACCTTATCGAGTACTATCTGACCCTAAAATTTCGCTTCAAAATTTTCATCTTTAACGAAATGACAGCTAAAATAGTGGAAGACTACTTACTTTTGTGATTAGTTTATTAAATGCTGAAAATGGCCACCATTCACTTGCATGCAGTAAAGAACGCTGGTGTATGAGTAGAGAATGTGGAATTTACCTCGAGGATATTACTCTTATCAGACGCATTTGAATTATTTATTTATTTGTTAATTTTTTTGTCCAAAAAGTAGACGGACCACGTTTTTGATTTACCTTAGTCTATCGTGAATTTTTAAGAACGTTAAAACTGTGTCAAAGCGATTGTAACTTTGTAGTAGAATTAAAATGGTGTATTCCGTAGAAGAAAGGGTGGAAATAATAAAATTATTTTTTAGAAATAACGACTCTGCGCGAGTAACAGCGGCTTTATTTAATGAACGATATCCTGAAAAAAATGTATTCGCTGCTTACGTTGTGCAACTGGTTGCCAAATTTGACGCTACTGGTTCAGTCGGAAAAAAAAGAGAGTGTATGAAAGAGACGAAGCGAGGGAAGTGGTCAAGTAGCAATGGATCCGACCCTTAGTACTAGGAAATTGTCCGATGTATCTGGTGTTTCACGCACAACAATCATGAGAATCCTTAAACAACATAAGTTCTATCTTTTTAAGATACGACTGGTTCAGGAACTAAACGAGGATGATTTCGATCGCCGACTCCAGTTCTGTGAAGTGGTCAGTGGAATTATTAACAATAATCCTAACTACATGTTCAATATCTGTTTCTCGGATGAGTGTTCATTTTACCTTAACGGCATTGTAAACAGGCATAACTGTCGGTATTGGTCAGACGAAAATCCAAGATTATTTCGTGAAGTGCATACTCAGCATCCCCAAAAGTTAAATGTTTGGGCGGGTATTTATGGAAATCACATAATCGGCCCTTTTTTATACCCGGTAATCTCACTGGCCAAATTTATTTAGAACTATTAGAGAACGCTATTTATCCAGCCCTCGTTCAAGTATTGGAGAATGAAGAAGACCATGTAACGATCATTTTTCAACAAGATGGCGCACCACCTCATTTCGCTCAACCTGTGCGTCAGTTCTTAGATAAAAATTTTCCTGAGGCCTGGATTGGAAGAAGGGGACATATTGAGTGGCCACCCAGATCACCTGATCTGGCTCCACTGGACATTTTTCTATGGGGTCACCTGAAATCTAAGATTTACGGTACCCAGCCTGAGTCACTGGATGATTTGCGAATTCGGATCATTAATGAATGCCGTCAAATTACACCAGAAATGTTGAGTAATGTACGTGAACGTTTTGAGTAAAATTTATTTTACTGCATGGAAGTGAATGGTGGCCATTTTCAGCATTAATAAACTAATCACAAAAGTAAGTAATCTTCCACTATTTTAGCTGTAATTTCGTTAAAGATGAAAATTTTGAAGCGAAATTTTAGGGTCAGATAGTACTCGATAAGATTTTCAAAATGAGGTTTCGCAACACCCCTCATCCCTATTCAAAATCAGGGAGTTGTGCTCACCCCCGTTAGGGGGTTGAAGTTACAGAGACGAAAAAAGCGGAAAAGTTATTCCCTCTCGAATCAGAAATAGACGGGTCCGAGCGATTTTCCACATTTTCATTTTAAAGCAGGAAAATCGAGGTGTTTAGTTTTTGTTGGACCACCCTGTATAAAGCAGTTTGCTGTATTTTAAAATCCACTAGGATATGTTCATAATTAATATAAAAAGTATCATTAATGCAAATTCTGAGCGAATTTTCTATCTCAAATACGGACAGTGTAATGTTACATTAAAAACTAAAATATAAATAAAATAGCCTGCATCTCAAGCGCTACGAAACTGAAATATGTATTCTAATTTTCAATTACGAAATTAGTCAGAAATAATAATTTGAATTTTTCGCGATGCGTCTAAAAATTCCTCTATGTTCGTAGAGACCTATGCATTTTTTACAACCTTAGTCCAAAAATTAATGGTCGGACTAAAAAATAATTTAAAACCAAAAAATACATCAGAGTAAAAACTAGGATTTTCATTTCGATCACAATGTATATGATGGCCTTAATTTTAGTTATTCTATTTGCACTAAAAACGCCAACAAATATGTTTTCCGATTTTTAGCGTCGAATATCATAAATTTCAACGATTGAAACGTTAACTGGGTTATCAAGTGCAGGACAAATTGTATTGCTTTTGATCCATATCGTCAATTTTTGTAAAAATAATTGACAATACGCAGCGCGCTCATTTAAATATAGACATGTTTAAATATTCTGGATAAAATGTACAATGAACATATTTTAGATATGTTCCGTTTTTTTTTTGTTTCTTTGTACTGATATAATTGATTTTCCTATTATATACTTTTATTCCTTTCATGTTGTCATAAGGAATCATTATTACGCTATAGTATGTTGCTTAATGTGAGAGAGTAACAAATCATTACTTAAATTTAAACTGTTATATGCCTTTTGCTGGCAGAAGATCTTCTTCTACTATTTTTGCTGCTTCCCGAATTTCTAGTGGAGTTACCAGCAAACTCAAATTCCTCATCTGATAGCATTTTCTGATGTTTTACCAAATTTTTGATACTACATTCGTTTTCAAAAAATAATACATTGTTTAGTGACATGGAAAGCATATTCAAAAAATGATATTTGCCATCCTGATGTGTATTATTATTTTACTACCTGCTTTATTTGAAGCTCTAATCTCTGTCTAATTTTTAAATGAAAAAGTCAAAATGACATTTTGCTTTTAGTAATAATTTTAATTCAAAATAATAAGAAGTGGATGAAGTACGAACGTCGGTGTAAAATTTCATTACCTACGCGCCTCGGTTAACTACCGAATCTCTCGATAGTAATGAACCACTTTCCATCTCGGTACGTAATATACTATTTTATTTTCACTTTAAAAGTTGTCTAAATATTTACAGAAAGCTGATAAAGAAAATTATTCTTCTCTAGACAAACGAAAGGTTTCACATTTTTTCAAAATAAGTAGTTCGGAAAAGTTTCTGAAATTGCTATCGGAGAACAAATTTTTAATTAAAATTAAAACCATTGCCTTGATAATCTCTATGTAGTATCTATATTCTTAAATAAAAAAGACAATAGAAAGAAAAAATGCACCATGTCCATCCATGGGTAGTTTGTATGCGAAACATTTTAAGACAATGCTACAGAAAAAATAGTAATTGCTGGTTGCACAACTCTAATGTCAAACCATAACCATCTACATAGATATGGAAGATAGTCCCTTGATTTTGACAGTCGTATTATAGTTTTAGTTTTTCTTGTCTAACGAACCGTAATTGGACAGTCTATGACATGTGTCAGCCCTTGCATTTAAATGTACAGGGTTTTCAGAGATATTTTCGGTCCTATCTACAGGGTTCCCTATAAGAGATGCAAAAAAAAAATAAATGTAAAAGTTGTGGGGCTTCATCTGAACCGCCAGAAAGTTTAAAAAAAAATAGACAAGTGACGTTCTAAAAGCTAAGAAAAAGTTAAAAATTGTTTTTTTTTTAATGAAACACCCTGTATATTTTCTATTTTTCTGAAAGATCTTTCTTTCCTGATTCCAAAAATATATAGTTTGTCTATATTTGCATGAACCGTCATTAAATTATATTCGATTCGTTATTGTAAGCGGCACCATACGATAAAAATTATTATGAGTAGAGTGCCTTGGAAAACAATTGTATGGCACAATTTAGTTTTCAATAAGGAACTACTGTCAATGTAAGAATCTATAGTATAGAGGAAAAAACATTCGCATATTTTTTAAAATGGGTTATTCCACTGAAGAAAAATCAGATATGACCCGTTTATTCTATAAGCATGCTAATAATGGACCAAGAACTCAACGCCAATACCGTATTACCTATCCAGGAAGACCCACGCCATGCGTTGACACAATAAGATACGTAGTGCGGCAATTTGAGTTGAGACACAGTCTCGAACGTAAGAAAAGGACATTTACAAGAAATTTTGAAGAAGATTTAGATGTCTTATTCTTTTTTGAAGGTAAATTTTAAACTCCTTTTTTATGGGTAAAAGAGGCTAAAAGAGGAACTTCCCATTTATGATTATAATAGTCTAATTTGGCAGCAAGATGGCGCACCGGCCCATAATGTCATAACTGTCACCAATTACCTTAATGACAGATATAATTTATGGATAGGAAAAACGGGCCTCATTCCATGGCCAGCCAGCAGCCCCGACCTTTCACCCCTGGACATATTTTTGTGGGGCTATTTAAAAAATCGCATTTATTATAATAGGACGCGAAATATCCAAATTCTCGAAGATAGAATTCGTGATGAAATCCGAGAGTTAATTTAGTTTATTTATTTATTTGTTTGAATTTTGTTTGAAAGACTACAATGGTTGATTTATATTTTTAATACAGAATGTTTATAATCCCTTTAATCTTATTTTTAAATTGACTGTTCCCTATTAAAAATTAAACACTGTCGGGCAATAATAATTGTTGTTTTCCAAGACACTCTACTCATAATTTTTATTACTGTATGGTGCCGCTTACAATAACGAATCGAAAATAATTTAATGACGGTTCATGCAAATATAGAGAAACTATATATTTTTGGAATCAGGAATGAAAGATCTTTAAGAAAAATGTTTCATTAAAAAAAAACAATTTTTAAATTTTTCTTAGCTTTCAGAACGTCACTTGTCTATTTTTTTTAATTTTCTGGCGGTTCAGATAAAACCCCACAACTTCTACATTTAAAGTCTTTTGTATCTCTTATAGGGAACCTTGTAGATATGACCGAAAATATCTCTGAAAACCCTGTACCTACAGAATAATACAAATATATTTTAGCTGCCATTTAATACTAAAATAAAGTCAGAGCAGTTATTAACTCAAAAAACGTTTGCAGCAATAAACTGAAGCCATAAAAGCATCCGGTGCGCCATTCAGTTTTTAATACATATTAATTAAAGAGATTTCATTTTCTTATTTACAAGGGCGTTCATGGCATAAGGACTATAATATAAAATTTATTATACCATTGAAGACTACCGCTGGACGAGCCTCCGAGATACTTTATTTCTTTTTGTAAAACTTGTTCGCTATAAGGTGCCCATAGTAAATGTTAATTTATTTTCTTAAGTTTGAAGCAAAACTAATTAAACATGTTTATTAGATTTTTATAACGTTTAGAAATACAGAATAGTCCTTAAATATAGAATAGGAAATAATATGAAAATGAAATAAAGAGACAAGCGGAATAATAATAATAATAATAATAAATGACTTTATTGTAATGGTAAGATTACAAACGGCGAAGTTGAAGCAAAGCTTCCTCACTATGATATATGTATATAGTAGGTAATTAATAATCACAATACTACATAACTAATTAACCAAATAATAAAAAATTAAACTCTATAAATTCAAAGTAACGTTAAGTTTGTGGCAATCTGTAGATTTTATATAAAATGATGTTCTTCTGTTTATTAGTTGTATAAAATATAACTAACCATTTTTTTAACTTTTAATTTTATACAATGTATAAATGTTGGCAAGCAGAGCTTTCCTCTACTGTCTTAGCCCCACAAGTTTTCCAGTCCACCTGTAGAAGATTTGGACACATCTACACTACATCAATTATCTACAAAATTTGGTTAGTTCAGGTTAGTTTAAGTCATTCTTATAGGAAGAAAAAATACTTATGTTGGTCATAAACAATATTTAAGTAAGAAAGCTTAGCACAAATTCAATTTGAATGTATTCTTTCTCAAAAAAATATGTATACTTTCGTCAATAATATAATATTTTAAAAATAAGGTTACTTTTTGATCCTCTTGCTTTAAAATAATTTAAATAAATAAATACAGTGAAAGCTCCCTTAACGGGCAGCTCTAACAAGCGATTATCTCCCTTAAACGGCCAAACTTTAAATCTCAATATTTTCTAAGTTATGGTCTGTCAAAGTTCAATTTTTTTTTCTTATTTTTGATGTAGGGCATTTACTTTTTTACCAATTAATTTGATTTTTGGCACAGAGACTTACCTTCACGATTTCTATAACTCTGTTACCAAAATGTTGCCCTACTCTGCCACCAGAGGGCACTTTACCTGAAAACCATATTTTTTTTTTCGCATATCTTTTTGGATTTGACAGATATTACAAAACCAAATATGCCTTGTGAAAGACAATAAAATACTTATTAAAAAAGTTACTCTTCATTCGAGTCGATAAACCTCACCGTTTAGTCACAAATTAGCAGTAAACATTTTATTACCATTAAATCAGTACGTCCAATAGGCGCAAATAAATCAAGTTAAATATTGAGATTTCGATATTTTGTTACATGACTTACTAACATTATTTTATCATGTAGAATCACCTGTCCAAGTGTCCAAACACATTTTCCCAACACCCTGTATAAACGGCATGGCAAAAGGTCGATCCAGCAACAATTCAAAATTGTTTCAGAAAAGCTGGGTTTAGAAAAAAGGGTACGAAGCTTCTCCATTTTGACCCCGAAGATGACTTACCATTGTCTGTCCTCGCGACAATAATAAGGGCTGGTGAAAGGTTGAATGTTGTCAGTGACCAAAATCTAGACGAATTTATAAACATTGATCAAAACACACCAACAGCAGATTTCGAAAAACAGGTTACTGCATTTAGTCAACATTATGGAAACAACAAGATGGATGAAGAAATAGAGGACGTTCAAGAAGAGGAAAATAAAATAAAGTACTTCGATGAGGCTTTAAATTACGTTAAAGAGCTAAAAAAGTTTTCTAAAGACGACTATGTGGCTTTTGAACAAATCAAGAATCAGGAACGTCATTTCCAGAAGTGCTGTATGGAAGAACAGCAAAGAAGGCTTAAGCAGTCAAGCATTTTAAGATTTTTTCCAAATGCTCCTAAACAACTTTGAATATTTGTGTTTGATGTTTTTTACAAATATTGGCTTGCATGGCAATAATTATTACATGCATGTACATATTTGAATAATAAATTTTATTTTATTATCTATCGTTTCATCTGTATGTATTTATTTAATAAAATTTTCTCTTACGCGGGCACCTCCCATAAGCGGGCCAAAAAGCGGGAACTGTGACTGTCCGCTTATGGGAGCTTTCACTGTTTATATTATTATACAAAAAATAAAATCTTACTAAGAAATGACATTGCTACAAGAATATTTATTGCATGAAGTGCTCAATTAATAATTCCATATTCTTGTTGAAAAAATGTATTTATTTTGGTACGGCCAAAATTATACTCTAAATATGTATTAAACCCTTAAAATAATTATTCCTTTTTTGTATATATTTCGGTACAGGAACGACAAAAATTGCATACATTTTAAGATAATACCCTGTCCCAAAAATGGCTCTTGCAGAATGCTGTATAATAATGATTTTAAATGTTTCGTTCTAATCTCCAGTGATCCCTATAATCTGTAAAACACAAGCCATTATCATTTACAGTTATATGCTTTGCAGCCATTTCTGCAAAAACCTCCGCAATCAGCATAGACCGAAATTAAACTTTTGCCTTTTAAAACTCGCTGAAACGTGATGGTATGTACGATTAACAATTGTTCTATGCCTAGGGATTTAATCGGAATTACAATTGGAAAAACACCGCATCCAAACTTTAAATATATTTTAGTTTAATTGGTTTAATTATTGTCGCTCATTTTTGCCTTAATTTGCACTATTGCCTCCTACATGAGTTGTTATATATGTATTTTTGTTAAACATTCATCGGTCAAAACATTAAAATTCTACTAAAAATTACTCCATGCATTCAAAATAGAAAATCTCATGCAAATTTTATGGTGGTAAAGTTTTGGCTCTCTTGTTTATTTTAGACCGATAATTTATTTTAATTCATTATAGGAAATAATCTGAGGACCTAACTTACGAAATTCTGACGTGAGTTATTGAGTACCTAATTAATGGGTTATTTAAAAAAATGTAAATTTAATATTGGCGAAGTTAAAAAATATGCTTTTGAAAGCTTTATAATAAAATCGCCAGTTAATGTCAATAATTGGCAGGAAGGATGTTTATGCATTAGAATTATTTCAAGGGAAAATGGTTAGAAGCTTTCAAAAGGTTTAACATATTTAATGCAACTTTCTTTGCCTATCTGTGACACAATAAAAAAATAAATTAATAATAAATAAATCAATCAAATATTTTCGGTAGACAACAAATACTACTTATGCTTTGAGAGTTGCACATTGTAATGCAAAATAAAATAATTAAACAAAACTAGTTATTATTTAGTGAAATTTTCAAATGTGCGTATTTACTGCTAGGCATAAAATATGAGGAAAGCTTATCACTCACCGCTGTAATAGCATTTTTTAATCTTCCAATTGTTTAGGTGTGCCCCCAAATAGTCATTCGGTGAAAGATCGGGCTACCTAGCTGGTCAATTAATTTTATGATTTCGTAACATTTCCTATAAACCATTTTGGTAAGTAAGGTGCCCATAGTAAATGTTAATTTATTTTCTTAAGTTTGAAGCAAAACTAATTAAACATGTTTATTAGATTTTTATAACGTTTAGAAATACAGAATAGTCCTTAAATATAGAATAGGAAATATTATGAAAATGAAATAAAGAGACAAGCGGAATAATAATAATAATAATAATAAATGACTTTATTGTAATGGTAAGATTACAAACGGCGAAGTTGAAGCAAAGCTTCCTCACTTAACCACTATGATATATGTATATAGTAGGTAATTAATAATCACAATACTACATAACTAATTAACCAAATAATAAAAAATTAAACTCTATAAATTCAAAGTAACGTTAAGTTTGTGGCAATCTGTAGATTTTATATAAAATGATGTTCTTCTGTTTATTAGTTGTATAAAATATAACTAACCATTTTTTTAACCTTTAATTTTATACAATGTATAAATGTTGGCAAGCAGAGCTTTCCTCTACTGTCTTAGCCCCACAAGTTTTCCAGTCCACCTGTAGAAGATTTGGACACATCTACACTACATCAATTATCTACAAAATTTGGTTAGTTCAGGTTAGTTTAAGTCATTCTTATAGGAAGAAAAAATACTTTTGTTGGTCATAAACAATAATTAAGTAAGAAAGCTTAGCACAAATTCAATTTGAATGTATTCTTTCTCAAAAAAATATGTATACTTTCGTCAATAATATAATATTTTAAAAATAAGGTTACTTTTTGATCCTCTTGCTTTAAAATAATTTAAATAAATAAATACAGTGAAAGCTCCCTTAACGGGCAGCTCTAACAAGCGATTATCTCCCTCAAACGGCCAAACTTTAACACATGAAGCACATATGTATTTTATTAATTTCTATTTGACGTCAAAACGGCCCACGGCGAATCAGCCGCCGGCGAATTGTCGCGACGGCGAAACGGCGACGGCGAAACGGCGACGGCGAAACGGCGACGGCTGAACGTCCTAGACCCCATTCCAATAAGCAGGTGCTCCTTCCGTCCTCGGGCAACATTTCTTTACACAAGACTAGAAAATATCTCCCATAAGCGTTATTTTTAGTCAACGCCGCATCACATCCTCAATAATTAACCTAAGAAATGTAAAAATTATTTTTTTGCCTTCTTGTACAACCTGTGTTTTCCAGCCACTAGATCAAGGGATCATTCAGAATTTCAAGTTTTATTACCGTAATTAGGTTTTAAAACATATTTTATCAAACATGAATTGTGCTAAATCATCATCTGAACTTGCAAGAAAATTAATGTTATGGAGACATTGTACTTTATACAGGGTGTTGGGAAAATGTGTTTGGATACTTGGACAGGTGAATCTACATGATAAAATAATGTTAGTAAGTCATGTAACAAAATATCGAAATCTCAATATTTTCTAAGTTATGGTCTGTCAAAGTTCAATTTTTTTTTTCTTATTTTTGATGTAGGGCATTTACTTTTTCACCAATTAATTTGATTTTTGGCACAGAGACTTACCTTCACGATTTCTATAACTCTGTTACCAAAATGTTGCCCTACTCTGCCACCAGAGGGCACTTTACCTGAAAACCATATTTTTTTTTTCGCATATCTTTTTGGATTTGACAGATATTACAAAACCAAATATGCCTTGTGAAAGACAATAAAATACTTATTAAAAAAGTTACTCTTCATTCGAGTCGATAAACCTCACCGTTTAGTCACAAATTAGCAGTAAACATTTTATTATCATTAAATCAGTACGTCCAATAGGCGCAAATAAATCAAGTTAAATATTGAGATTTCGATATTTTGTTACATGACTTACTAACATTATTTTATCATGTAGAATCACCTGTCCAAGTATCCAAACACATTTTCCCAACACCCTGTATAAACGGCATGGCAAAAGGTCGATCCAGCAACAATTCAAAATTGTTTCAGAAAAGCTGGGTTTAGAAAAAAGGGTACGAAGCTTCTCCATTTTGACCCCGAAGATGACTTACCATTGTCTGTCCTCGCGACAATAATAAGGGCTGGTGAAAGGTTGAATGTTGTCAGTGACCAAAATCTAGACGAATTTATAAACATTGATCAAAACACACCAGCAGCAGATTTCGAAAAACAGGTTACTGCATTTAGTCAACATTATGGAAACAACAAGATGGATGAAGAAATAGAGGACGTTCAAGAAGAGGAAAATAAAATAAAGTACTTCGATGAGGCTTTAAATTACGTTAAAGAGCTAAAAAAGTTTTCTAAAGACGACTATGTGGCTTTTGAACAAATCAAGAATCAGGAACGTCATTTCCAGAAGTGCTGTATGGAAGAACAGCAAAGAAGGCTTAAGCAGTCAAGCATTTTAAGATTTTTTCCAAATGCTCCTAAACAACTTTGAATATTTGTGTTTGATGTTTTTTACAAATATTGGCTTGCATGGCAATAATTATTACATGCATGTACATATTTGAATAATAAATTTTATTTTATTATCTATCGTTTCATCTGTATGTATTTATTTAATAAAATTTTCTCTTACGCGGGCACCTCCCATAAGCGGGCCAAAAAGCGGGAACTATGACTGTCCGCTTATGGGAGCTTTCACTGTTTATATTATTATACAAAAAATAAAATCTTACTAAGAAATGACATTGCTACAAGAATATTTATTGCATGAAGTGCTCAATTAATAATTCCATATTCTTGTTGAAAAAATGTATTTATTTTGGTACGGCCAAAATTATATTCTAAATATGTATTAAACCCTTAAAATAATTATTCCTTTTTTGTATATATTTCGGTACAGGAACGACAAAAATTGCATACATTTTAAGATAATACCCTGTCCCAAAAATGGCTCTTGCAGAATGCTGTATAATAATGATTTTAAATGTTTCGTTCTAATCTCCAGTGATTCCTATAATCTGTAAAACACAAGCCATTATCATTTACAGTTATATGCTTTGCAGCCATTTCTGCAAAAACCTCCGCAATCAGCATAGACCGAAATTAAACTTTTGCCTTTTAAAACTCGCTGAAACGTGATGGTATGTACGATTAACAATTGTTCTATGCCTAGGGATTTAATCGGAATTACAATTGGAAAAACACCGCATCCAAACTTTAAATATATTTTAGTTTAATTGGTTTAATTATTGTCGCTCATTTTTGCCTTAATTTGCACTATTGCCTCCTACATGAGTTGTTATATATGTATTTTTGTTAAACATTCATCGGTCAAAATATTAAAATTCTACTAAAAATTACTCCATGCATTCAAAATAGAAAATCTCATGCAAATTTTATGGTGGTAAAGTTTTGGCTCTCTTGTTTATTTTAGACCGATAATTTATTTTAATTCATTATAGGAAATAATCTGAGGACCTAACTTACGAAATTCTGACGTGAGTTATTGAGTACCTAATTAATGGGTTATTTAAAAAAATGTAAATTTAATATTGGCGAAGTTAAAAAATATGCTTTTGAAAGCTTTATAATAAAATCGCCAGTTAATGTCAATAATTGGCAGGAAGGATGTTTATGCATTAGAATTATTTCAAGGGAAAATGGTTAGAAGCTTTCAAAAGGTTTAACATATTTAATGCAACTTTCTTTGCCTATCTGTGACACAATAAAAAAATAAATTAATAATAAATAAATCAATCAAATATTTTCGGTAGACAACAAATACTACTTATGCTTTGAGAGTTGCACATTGTAATGCAAAATAAAATAATTAAACAAAACTAGTTATTATTTAGTGAAATTTTCAAATGTGCGTATTTACTGCTAGGCATAAAATATGAGGAAAGCTTATCACTCTCCGCTGTAATAGCATTTTTTAATCTTCCAATTGTTTAGGTGTGCCCCCAAACAGTCATTCGGTGAAAGATCGGGCTACCTAGCTGGTCAATTAATTTTATGATTTCGTAACATTTCCTATAAACCATTTTGGAAATACTCCCTTACTAATGCGGAGTTATGAGCTGGATAGCCGTCTCTGTAACCAATTTTCTTTCTTTTCTCAGACAACTAATAACACATATAATATAAACAAATAATATGATGTCCCAAAATTCCAGCCCACATGTTGATTTTTTGGGGATACTGCGTTCTTGTTTCAAGAAACCGAAATTATTTTTCTGAAAATCCCCTACCATTATTGCCTTCCGAATCATATCCCAATATCTGAGCGTATCAAAGGCTGGTATTCATAAAAATAATATTTATGTTTATGTAAAAAAATTGGCTACATTGTATGATGTAGTGCCACTTCGTCTCCAATACGCCGGGTTTATCATTACCTTCATCAAAATATTTGTTGGTATCTTCGCTAAAATAATTTAGACCCATATTATTTATCTTAGTAACATTAAATATAATATTGGTTAAATACCGTTCGACAGACTGCATTAAATTTATTAAAGTTTTGCAGGTGAGGGTCGCTAATTGAATTCCTTAAAAAGTTTAGCACCTACCATAAAAATATTTGCCAAAGAGGCTCAAGTCGCCAACCTGTCTTCGGCGTTCTAGGCTTTAGATGTGTTAGTTATTCAGAGGTGTCCGTAAATAGAGGTTTTACTATATCTGTATTTCTGCTCAAATATAAAATATCTTGTTAACATTTTGGTAGGTACTGAATAACTCAAACACTAAAAGTTAGATCGAATCCTGTTCGGACTGTTGCGCTGATTGAATAGATCATCTGAAATACCCTTATATGCTATACATCTTTCTATACCTAAAAGTTTGAGAAGTTGTAGATTTTTAATAGTATAATGTCAATATTAATTTGCTTCCTTCTTTCAAATTAATTTACACTTCTATATTCTATATATCGTTTCCAACCCTCCAATTACTTTCGTCAGTCTCATAGGAAGAGTTATACTCGTATATGGAGCCATAAAAATATAAACCCAGTATTCAATATATTATAAAATAATACGGTCATCTTAGATTTTGCTATAACACACATTCGTAACGGGTCAATTTTTTAGGGCAGTTTAATGTGTTGAAAAGGACTAAACTAAAAAAATGCCAGAAAAGAACGCGCCACTATCTAAAATTTAAGAGTGAGTTCAGTTTTTTTCGAACAACTAGGTCAATTTTTTTATTTCGATAAATAACTTCGTCAGTTTTGTTGAAAATAAAATTCCCAATAAATCTTGTCTCTAAACAATTTTGCTACATTTTTATTATTTATCGAGTTATAGCTCCAGCAAAATAAAGTCAATGGCCATTTAGCTCACAAATATTTGATGAATTACGAAAAACCCAGCTGCTAAACATCGGACACCCTGTGTATTCCTATTAAGCAACATGCTTTACAAGAATATTTACCATAATCCAGGGTCAAAATTAAACGTCTCCCGTTTAAAACTCGTTGAATCGTGACGGACGGCACAATTACCAATTATTTTAAGCCTTCGAATCTAATCGGGACCCGAATTGGAAAAATCCTTTAATTAGAATTTAAATATGTAGCGAATTTAAATCGTTTATTCCCGCTCCGCTGAACCCTGATTTGTCCTAGTTCGACCTTGTTCTTTTTCAATAAAATTGTCACTGATGGACTTAGGAGTCGTTAAAAAGGCCTATTAAAAATTTAATTTTAAGGAAAGTAACATCATAGTACTACTTTCGTCGTGTTATTATTGATAGGATTGAAATTACCAAGTAAAGCCAAATCAAAATCATTCGAATAGTAGGAACAATATATAGTTAATGCAAAACAAAATCCGATGTATGTCATACCCTTCGAGTGACGTCAGTTATCGACAGTGTTGCCAGCTTGTAACCAAAATATCCGAGTGAGGGAATTACAGTTTTTTTTTCATAAAAACAAAATAAATATACAAAAATTTCCCATAGTTTATATACTTGTTTACTGCATAATACCTTTTACCATCAACTTCAGTAGATCTAACACTTCTTTGATTTTCATCTTGACAAGATCGACCAATGGTACCATTCTGAAAAATCCATGTTTCATCCAAGAAAACGAATTGGTACAAGAATGCTTCTTTTTTTTTAATATATTCTTTCAAAAATGCCAGTCGTTTGAAAGCTACATGGTAAAGTTCCATAAGCCCTCGCCTCAGTTCATCTTTTTACCATCCGAAGCCTATTTTCTTGAAGAGGCTTCTTACAGAGTTAAGACAACCATCAAACAGTTCTCTGTCTTTTAATTTCTAACTTAAAGTTGTGAAAGTTACATGATGTTCTAAAAAAAGTTACAGCTTATGAATAACCAATGTAAAATATTATAATTTTTAAATCATACAACTTATATACTTGTTTCGTACATTACATAAATATATTGTCACGGATAGAACTTATATCCAATCTTCGCACATTTACAACTATCTTTGAATTAGAACGTTTGTTTTAAGGTGATTCTAATAATTGATTTTCCTTAACTATTGTTAAAATTGCGCCTACAGTGAAGATGTTTAAATTTAGGGAGCTGCTACACGCTAAAAATTAGTAAAGTAGAAATAAAAGATCTAGACCTTAACATACTCTTTAAATTTACTTCTCTGTACTGCTTCAAGGGCAACAATAGGCCATTGTTGTTAAGTTCTTCCTGCAAATAGCTTCGTAGAGATGCTATTAGTCTTTTGCACTGGCTACTTAAATGTTTCGGCATTTGTCACAAATAGTAAACAACGTAATCGACAGAGATATGGATATGCACTTTGGTTTCTCCTAATAAGTACAACAATTTTTTAAAGCTATTTACGAAAAGATCTGGAGTTTTTGTTAAAAAATAGACACACGGAACCACGAACAATTAAGGTTAGTTTTGCATGAAACGTCAAACCAAACCAACGAACGAGCTGGCGCCACCGCACCGTTTACAGTTGTTGCCAACTATCGGCCATTAAGAATTTTTTTACGGATTTACATTATCAGCTGATTGATGACGTGCATGGGTTTTTGTTTTGCATCAACTTTAGGTTCATGTTTGTTTCATTAGCTAGTCCGTGACTTTAATTCCTATTACCTTGCGGAGTTGCTGCTAAGCGGCTTGAAGTCAGAAAAATAATTTCACAGTATGTTGAGGTAGGTATGATGGGGCTGCAGGGAAGGAGTTTACTTTTTTGTGAGACGAAATTGGATCGATGCTCTGGGGTGAAGTGTAAACCAGTCTCCCGGTAGGCTGTTTGGTTTGTTGAACTTGGAGTGGATCAGTGGCGGCTCGTCGTATAAAGCAACTGAGGCCGGGCCTCACATGTAAAATTAATAAATTATTTATTTTTAAATATAAAACGTTTTTTAACTAATTTCCAATCATTAAAAGTATCAAAACAATAGAACATTGAATTACCATCAAAGTTCAACATATTATCTTTTAAATTTAGCGCGCACCCCATCCAACATTAATTTTAAAAACCGAAATCGTTGCCTGACCGCATAAAAAGAAAATTGTAATCCCAAAAACTTGAGCTTCCTTTACGTCACAAATCGCTTATAAAACGCTATGCCAATGACGATAATGTCTTTGCTTTATCGTCTGTGCGCTATGCTCTCCAACCCGGCACCTCCACCGTTTTAATTGCGCAAAACAGGAAGAATAGGCAAATTTTGCAAGCGAGTGAGGCCCACTTATTTGGGCCTATATCGTATTATTTTTACAGTAGCTTGCAATGGCTTGCATGTTGCCAAATGTTGATTGAACAAGGACACTTATTGACTTATTTACTTATTATTTAAATGTTTTATTTTTAAAAACATACAAAAATAAGTTAGAAATGATTGATAAATGTTTTCATTGTTCTATAAGATATTATTAATAAATATGCAATTAAATCCCAATAACAAAAAACAGATACAAATTAAAGATTACAGGTGGGTGCCTAGTGCCTATTTGAAACTTGGCAATCTTTTATTATTAACAGACTCATCTATCTTTTCTTCGCAAAGGATCAGGTGTCGGCTTATTAGATTTAATTAGATCGTTGGAAAGGCCCTTTGTCGTTAGCTTACGAGTTACGACGCGTGCCATTCGTTTGTGATTGTTAACCTATCGTGATTTTAGATTTTCGAGGCGGGTCTGCGGGTTAAAATACTGACACCTAATTAATTTGTTTTCTTGTTGTGTTGGTGCACATACCGACTCCTAGAGTCGGTTGTGGTTGGTGATAGAAGGTAAGGTAAGGCAAGAGCCCTTTACATCAGGTGAGTAAGCCGATTTGCTTTTTATTTTAATAATTAATACAGTATTGCCATTGCCAAGGTCCAAGGTTTCGTTACATAAAATTATTTTTTTGTGCTTTGTGCCTATTTTAATTTAAATTATGAATCCCTCTCACGATATTGTATTGTCTTTGCTTGAAACCCCTTTCTCGCGACGACCTGAGATAGAAAAACGGCAAATTTTGGAGAGTCGACCAACACCAAAAATAACGGCAGTTTTTAGCGAGAAGAGGGTGGGTCGGGAAAGTTCGCGATCATTTCAAACTTCATGGTATGATTGTTACAGATGGCTTTGCGGGAGTTCATATAAACAAAGTTTGTATTGCTGGCCGTGTATTTTATTAGGCAGCGTAAAAAACAATTGGAGTTCAGAGGGTGGGTATTCTGATTTAAAAAAATTTTCACGGGCGGTAAAATCACACGAAAGTTCCAAAGCACATATTAAGAATTCTGTGGCGCTTACGAGAGTAGAGCAAAATAGAGACACAATAGCGGATGCACTGAGAGAAATTGACCCTGACCTTGCAAATTGAATATTTTTCTCGTGAAACCTAGTATTTCAAAATAATTATATTGCTGGTTGAATTCCTAACTACTTATTTTAAGCCAATGACCTTGAAATCGCGAAAAAATTTCGCCGGCGGCGCTATTTTCTAGCCTCACCCCCTTATACACCCACGAGCCGCCACTGGAGTGGATGTGTTATTAGAGGATTCATGGAGATGTCTGTCAATTAATAATAATCGATAATAAGTCTGTCTTTGTGTTCGGATATTGAACTTTGTTTCAAAAAGTCTGAAGTTTGCGAAAAGTCGGCTTATTTATGGTACATCAGGAGGCGATACCATAGATAAGTACTTTTTAAATAATTGTCTTCTACAGTAGTCCTTATGTGTAAGTCTAGTCTGCTTCTACTGCTGATGAGTAAACAGATATCACTAAGTTGATCGGTTTTTTCCAGGCGTTGGTATGCGTTGTCGTTGAAAGCCAGCTGCTTATCGAAGCTTAGACGCAGATATTTTACTCTGTCACGCCAGTTTAATCTGTAGTTTTTGACTTCCAGATTGGTTTGAGGAAATTTACATTTAGGCGAATTTGTCAATTGGCAAGCCACGCCTCTATAAGTTTTATGTGACGTTGCAGTTTGAAGAGCACCAACCTCGGCTGTTTAGCGTTGATCTCGATATCGTCAGCATACAGATCTAATTTTTATTTTAGCGGATTTAGGAATATCGCTGGTACATATATTGTACAGAGTCGGTGCACGCGGGGAGCCCTACTGTACGACCTCTTTGACAGTCGATATCGTATCTATAACGAGACCGCAAAAATCCCGTCCATCGGAAAGTTGGTTGGATTTATAAATTTCGTGTGATTTTTAAATTTACCTATGTACTTTAGACCATTGTTATTTAAGTATTTAAACTTGTATTTAATCAAATAATCCGTGAACATGGCAAGAAGCTATCTGAGGACAACTATAAGTAAATAATGATTTTTAAAAATAACTCTTGTGTCTGAGATGTTTTACTGTAGTCTTTTTTACATAAATATGTTAAAGTGAGTAGGTACTTAGGTATGAAAAGCAAATATGCATCTCATCCATTAGCAAAGAAACATTTCTCTTGATCATATAAGTTAATATTTAAAACTATTTTGTGCATCCATCGACCTCACATCGGCCTACGTCAAAATAGCAATTTTGCACTTGAAAATTTCTATACTTGCGTCAGTTCATTACCAACAGATTTCGGCTTAAGTTTTAGTGTTAAACCGACTCATTTGAGTTATGTGCCACCAATGAAGAAGAAAACCTTATCAAACGCCTTGCTAATGTCAATAAAGACCGCTATATCGGCCACTTAAACCCTTGAGGAAGTCAGTCTAGTCATTTGGCGCACCGTGCAATGAGTAGTAGGAACGATAGGGTTCTGCATATTTTATATGGTTCTGAAACTTAAACCCCAAGATCACAGAATAGAAAAAAAAATAGATGCATTTGAAAAATGGTGCTGAAGACGGATTCTTGCATATCTTGAATACCCTATTAAACGAAGGAATCTATTGTACTCGGGACTCACTCGGAATGAAAATGAGACTCTCCTCCTTCTGCCTTCAGTGCATTCTACAATTATTTTGCCATGTCGGTCAGCGCGAAGGAAATAATCTAGAAAGGGTAATAATATCAAGACATCTCCAAGGAATGCCGATTCACGACAAGATGGACAGGCCCAGTTCAACAGTCAATACCAGTCAAATACCAGCGGAAAATAATTGTTGACCATGGAGGGGAAAGTCAGGATCGTAAGTAACGGGGTAATGACCAAAGAGAGAGTTAAGCGAGACCTATAGATACCAAATGTTATTTAATGTCAAACTGCTTCCTATTGTAAAATGAAGATGTGACTGGCTTGACTTTAAAAGAAGGCAAGCGCCAGGCTAATCTCAAAATAAATAAAAATAGTTTTTATTATTTAAGAACAAAGTTTTCGTTGATTAGGTTAGTTAGATAAAACGGTATCTAGAAATAAAATAGTAGACATACCAAATTATCTTATTGAACGCCAGACTGATATAAAGTCCTAATATTGGGTGACTCTTAAACTTTATATTTGTGTACTAGCTTGTAGAGGCAATGATATAATACTGTGATAATAGCTCACCCAGCTAGTTAGTCCCGCAGGGTCATTCCTGATCGTAGTAGTTATCGTCCCTGTAAAGACATCAAGCTACAAATGAGCAATCGTGGTTATAGATACAGGCTGATGTATCACATAGTGGGATTATTCTTTTGTCTTTGGAGGATTGTTGTGTTTGGTGTTTTTGTTGGCGTTCAGCATAAATATAAAATCGGCTATTGAGGAATGGGCGCTTCTAGGATTCAACTCTTTTCAAATTGTTTTAGGTCAGATACAGAAGGAGCAATCAGTAATATAGTCCAATATTTACCATTAATAAGTAGTTTGCACTCGGCCTTCTGAATAAGTTGTACTCCTCGATAATTAATTTAAATAAAGTATACCGTGGAATCGATCACGCATGTCTTGGTAAAGGTAATGAAATATAGGACTGTCAAGTTTAAGAAGCTTTTATGTTCTAAAGTTACTTTAGAAATGGTAGAAGGGTTGAGGGTCAGTGGAATTACTCAACAAGGGACACCATCCAGGATATTCAAACAGAGTTTCCACACACAGTAATAGATTTAGACCAGTTTTGACTAGTAGTAGTGGTGGACGGGGAGGCTTTAACGCCAAGCAAGTACTTAGGCCAGTTTTGACCCTTTTTGCCAAACCCGTTTTAACGTCTGGGTAATGTCAGCCAGACGGGACCTACAGTTTAACGTGGGTTCCGAACCACAATATAACCGACAGATGTTATTCTTGGCACAGTATTTTATGGTCTTGATATTATTAACGTCTCTTTGCTCACCACAAACCTCGACGAGCCGGCCCTTAAACGTCCTTGTGTGCAGCTAAGAGAGTTATGTATGTCGCGGGGACCCTCAAACCATCCGGGACAACATCAGACCAGTGCACTCGAGACTCCGCCGCCAATTCTCTGGTCGAGGCTCTTACCTCAACCAAACGAATATCAGGCAGTGTCCGAGATACACCATCCGCACCACTGATCATCCTTCAGCAACATGCCGTTTCTAGAGTACCTACTAGACTAAAGTGCCGTTGAGAATTTGTCGGTGTGTGTTGCATACGCAACACTACGTAGTATGGTGACCTGGGCCCTGCAAACTGAAAAAGTCTGCTGGGCCAGCCCGGGCTTGAACCAGGTACCTGTAGCATGGGAAGCGAGAATGCTCCCACGCGACCAGTCCGTCACCTCAAGTTTTGACTAGATCTGTGAGTGAGTGAGTGAGAGACTTAAAGTTCACACTACATAAAAAGTAGGAAAAATTCTTAACACGTTCGTCACGTCGATATTTATACTGAAGTGCCCATTTGACGTTTCCTTTTTTTTTAGTGTTATTTTAATTGTTTGAATATGTAGATAAATCTTTTTTTGCCGTATTTCTGCTTTTCTTTTTCGTTTTATGTAGATTTTTAGACGTGCCCCACCGGTAAATCTTAGGTATATTTACGACTCAGAGCCGTCACGACTTACTGATGGTCACTTAAGTAAATTAGGTTTTTGTAACAAAAAAAGGTAAGGTGGGGCAAGGGAGTCAATTACCTTTGGAAATTTGTAAGGCTGTTCTTGTACACTCGGGAATGAAAAAGATATTCTTGAAATCATGCTTGGAATATGCGTTGTTAATGTCTGGGTGGTGTACAACAATTTCAACAGAGAGGGAACGAAAATGGGCATGCTTAGATTTAGAGAAAAAATATTAGAGAGATTGCTAACCATACATACAGGGATACAGATGCAGGGACTAAAGAAACTAGAGTAGAAGAGAACTTGGAACTAGCCAGGAAAATGAAGGGAGGCAAAAGTTGTCACAGAATAGTAAAGTATAAGGACACAGCCAGAAAAAATAGATAGAGGTGCCCAAGTTGCTATAAAAGAATTCAACAAAACGTCGCAAAAACGCCAGTAGTAGGAAAAGTTCTTACAAACAAAAAAGGAGCAATTTTACTTTAGTTTTTATAATATTTGTTTTTATGATAAATACGTTTATTTGCCATTAAAAAGTTATAGCACAGTTAGCACGATCCTATCTTTTAAGCTCAGTCCAAGTCAGACGACAATCAAAACCTTTTTTACTGACGAGACATTGTTTTATCATGTTATAGACAAATTTATAATATTTAGGTTCTCTTTGATGCCTCCCTGTAACTTGATTTAGTGATATTTCTTGATTGATAAAAAGTTAATAATATCTAATGCATCTACGAAAAGAGAGGAATGATAGAATTTTCAAGTATCTAAAGTTGTTGGATTCTGTCGGAATCAAATGTGGAAATCCCTTTAATCAGAATCCAAATATATGTTCGGTTAAATTGGCTTAATTACGGTTAGCTGATTCCGGTTTAGCCTTTAAACCCGACATTGTTCCCGTCGAATAGAAAAAGTCAGCCATGGGTGAGTTAAAAAGTTGTGAAATTATTTCTGCCTTTTTATCATTTAGAGGGTGACTAACAAGAACTGTTATTAGTTAAATTTGGTTAACGGAATTGGCGTTTCATCAAGAATATTAAAAGAACATTATATAAATAATAATCCTTACTATTGCGCTCTTTCATAGATGGGTAATATTTTTATATCTTAATGCAATTCTTGAATTTAGCTTGGGCTTTTTCTTCTAACTGAATATGGGCTAATAATTGATCAAGTTAAGAATGCATAAACTGTGTCGAGTTCAATATTTCTCTCATTTGCAATCACGGCGTCTATGATATTAAACAAATAAATAATTTTAACTTAATCATACTAAATGCAATTTAAAAATTCACTGTCGTACATAACAAATGTAACCCTAAATCAGATCGATCTGCCGTGGTTTGACTTTTGTCGCACGAACTAATTTCCGGTTACAGGACAAGAAGTAATTTACTCTGTTTCATTTATCTTTCTCTTTGTCTGGACGTTTGAATTTAACAGGGACCAACGTTCAGAAATTATGGCCTGGACTTTCCTTAAATCCGAGTCGGGGCGAAATAGCCTTTCCGAACATAAAGCAATACAGTGGATGCAAACCGAAATGTAAAGTGCACTGCAAGAAATACTAACTAGAATGGGAAAATTGTCAAATGGTGCTGAAAGCTGCAGCTGAAACGTGGTCTGGTCTTCTGCTGCATAAATTTCCTAATATAAATTGTTAAATCTTATTATATACCATGGGCAGATGTGGTAATTATAAAAGGTAGAAAACTGTTTAAATTAGCAAACTATATAGAAGTATTTTAAGCGCTATTAGGAAAAGAAGAGGACCCTTGGAAAATAAATAATTTCAAGAAATGGCGAGAAATGACGCAGTTGTCAAGGATGCACGAAAGAAAAGCATTATCAGTTTATACACAAGAAAATAAGATCATTCTGTTATAGTATATTATACGAAGTCAATCTGAACAGCAAAAAACCGAAATTCGGGTTATAGGCGACAACTTCTTTCAGAAGCAGGGGCGGCGTGCAACACTATGAATGGAAAATATTTTACCACATTAATTAATTTTTATTTTGTGTATACAAAACCAATTGGAAGAACATGAAAACTATTGAGGTCGGCATTGTGGGGCAGCATATAAATTATTTTCAACTTATTCCCAATAATTTTCATATACCTACACGGATCTATTTTTTTTTTATTGATATATACAGTGATGATAAAAAAACCCTTAATACCGTTAATCATTATATTTTGTTTTATGTGAATTTGATAAAAAGTCAAAATTCACTTTCCGAATTTCCAGAGCTTGAATCTGTATTTGGGGATATAATAATGGATCAATTGCCGGTAAAATACAATATTTATCCTGCTTCTCATTGACTTGCTGGATACATTTTATCCATATTCCACTGTCGTTTACTTGATCAACAACTATGCTTATAATTCCAAGTACAAAAGCATTGTCAGTTGACGGTTGGTTATATTTTCTCAGTTTGTTCTTGACTGCAGCCCAAATCATCTGGATTGGAATAAATATACAGTAATAGGGAGGAAGGCGTAAAATAGTATGACTATGTGCTTCGCATACTTTGTCGAGTACATATTCCTTTTTAAAGTTCTCTTTTTTTATAGCTTCCAATAACATCTTTTTTCTAGCATTTTGAGGAATTTTCATGTTTCTACTTTCCAAGAATTTCATCCTTCTTTGTGCTACTGTTAGGAAGTTTGTTACGTAGACGCAAATGATAGGATGTATTGTCCATATCAATGACAGAATTGGGGGATATATTTGACAGTAATTATACAATAACTTCAATAAACCATTTTTCGAATAGACTGGCGGCATATCTTTACGGTAGTGAGCCGAAAAGTGCTTATTATATTATATAGTATATTTTTGGCCAACAACAATAAAGCGTTAGGAACAAAACCCTTAGTATTGCCTGCGTGTAGTATAACTCGTTTACCGCGAGATCAAGGTCCATTTAGTGTGCACTTATTACTATCATCCGCCCAACCATATACACTATCTCCCTTTTTAATTGGCGATATACCTTAATTTTACGTAAATATTCTTACCGCCATGCTGCGATACGAGACGATTTCATTATACCTTTTTTTGTTCAATTTTTTGAAGCCACAATCCAGCCAAATACTACGTAAGGTGCCCGGAGATTTATATTCATAATCATAATAATCACGTAACTTATCCCGAATCATTTTTAATGTCGGAACTCTGTTTTTCTCGTTAAATTAATATACAACTCGGCGTAAAACTTCTTTGTCACCATTATCAACTTTTTAAAGCTTCTGATTAGCTCTTTTCGCTTTACTAAATGGTCGATAATGACTCCTGCTCTAATTACTGTGTGAATTGAAGTTCGAGCAAGTTTAGTGAGCTCACAAATCCTTTTTAATATTTCGTTTTGGGAGGCCCCAGGCTTTCACTTTTTAAGCAGATGTAAATATTTAAAATAAGTATCTGAGTTTTAACATGTAAATCTTTTTTACAAAATTCCAACGATTCCGCCATGGAATCGGCTTCCACATTGTTCATTTCATTATCAGAAACATCAAAAGGTCTTCACAACGCTATCTTGATTAAATATTTAAATAACAACAATATCAACAAGAACGGTAACAACAGCAACGGCAACAAAAACAAAATAACTTAGAAAACACTACACTCGGGCACACTCTTAAGATACTTTCTAAAATTTCCAATAACGAATAAAAGAATAAACTGAATTTACTTTAGCCTATTCTAATAATTAAACTACACCACTGTCAGGGGCAATAGGTAAAAAAGACTGAGTGGAACAGACATTCTTTAGGCATTATTTTATTTTTTTCTCCACCAAAATGACTTCATCAACTAGAATCGGCCCGCGGGGAACGCTTGGGCGAGAAAAAATTCATACACAGTCTAATCATTATAAAATAGGGTAATTTTTATTTAAAATTTATTGGTAAACTTAGCAGACCCGGTACATGACCCTTTTTTTAGCTGTTCCAATTGACTTCGTATAGACTATAAACGTTTTACAAAACAAAACATCACGCACATAACATCGGCCTTTTAAAACAGAAATTCTAAACCTGTTTCTCGCAATGGTGTGTGGTGTATTTCGATATTACGAATATCAGTGCGAGGCCTCTGTGTACACATATACCAGTCACACATACGACTACAAGAGCTTGGCGGGAGCGCGGATAGAATTATGAAATATTAATGCGTTGAGTGCAGCGTTGCCAAGTTAATGTGAGAGTCGTAATAAGTGTAGAAATTTGATAGTTATGCGGCTGATTGCTCATATATGTAGAAAACTCGCAAAATTCCATGTGTTAAATTCCACACATGAAATTTCACGTCCACTGAGCAACAACTATAAGCCGCGAAGTGACACCTGAAAACGCCGTATCTTGCTTGCAGTAGAAAGCGATAATATTATGTGTCGAGGAAGCGGGCGTCTGTTGTATTTGTTTTTGAGAACGTTTTAGTGTTTTTCTTTTTGGCTTTGTTGCCGCTATTTATATTAAAAAATGTGACCTTTACGAAAGTTGTTCAGTAAATTATTCCCCACATTTCTACCTGCATGAATGTTTTCTGTCATTTCTAGTGTCGTTGCCATAGAGACTAACTTACTTTTTTTAAATGGAACACCCTGCATATGATTGCATATTTGGATTCTACTGGCAAACCTCTGGATTCTTTGTATTTCAAATTTCTATTTATTTAAAATTGTAACCAACTTTCTAATAACAAAACAAATAGCCTAGCAAATTGAACAACTTAACATCGGAATAATCAACAAGTGAAACCTTTTCAGTGGATCAGGTGTTCAAAATGACCACCATTTTATGCAAAGCAGAGCGCCAGTCGATCCCTGAACCCGTCTACAACGTTTAAAAGGAAGTCCTCTGAAATGGACCGAATTTCAGCACTAATTCTGACTTTTAAAGATTCTAAGTCATTTGGACGGTTCACGTAGACTTTGTTCTTTAAATGTCTTCACAAAAGGAAGTCGAGCGGGGTTAAGTCAGGGGATCGCGCTGGTCAGTAAATAGCACCCCTTCTGCCTATCCAACGTCCTGGAAATTGTTCGCTTAGGTATTGTCTAACATTTGCCGCATAATGCGCAGGTGCTCCATCTTGCTGGAGCCATACCTGTTCGTTTATGTCATTATTTACACCCGATAAAACCATTTTGCAAGAAGAATTATGTGATTCCTGAGGAAGTCCAGATATTTTTCGCCAATCAAATTACCATGTATAGAAAAGGGTCCCACAATAGGTCTACCAACTATGCCCGCCCAAACATTAACTTTTTCGGGCCTCTGAGTATGACCTTCCTGGAACCAGTGAGTGTTCTCAGCAGACCAATAACGATAATTGTGTTTATTAACAATGCCGTTTAAATGGAAAGTAGCTTCATCCGAGAAAATTACATTTGTTGCGAAGTTATTATCGTTATTGCATCTTTCCATCATAAGCTCACACAATTCAGCTCTTCTATCAAAATCGTCCTTGTTTAACTCGTGCACCAACTTTATCTTGTAGGGATGCAACTTCTCCATAAACAAATTTTCCACTGGCTGATAAGACACATTATAATTCATTGCCATTGGCCTGGATGATTGTGTTGGATTTTTATGTATTGAGAACATGATACCCAAAGCTTTGTCTCCCCCGGTTGCTATTTTAAGTCGACCTGATCTAGCTGCTACCCTAACACTGCCTGTTTTTTGAAATTTCTTTGCCACTCGACGCACCGTTGACTGAGTTATTGGAGGCCTATTTGGATATAATTCATTGAAAAGTTGACAAACCTGATCTTACGATTTCTTCATATTTCCGTAACCGCTCATTATTAAAATTTCAACTCGTTGTTTCTCATTCAGATGAAACACAGTGTAAACAAATTAGAAATCAGACAACAGAAACTGAAACAGGAACTCAAAATTGACACCTTTTAGGTTGCTGTCATGAAAACACCTTGACTCAACTGGTGGGTATTAGGTGGGAATAATTATAATTAGGAAGTTTTTTATTTTTGAGCCGTCATTACCTCGGAAACGCTAGTGAAAAGGACAAAAAATTCAGAGTTTTCCCAGTAGAACCCAAATATGTAATCCTATGCAAGGTGCTTCATTTAAAAAAAGTAAGTTAGTCTCTATGGAAACCAAACCAGAAATGAGAGAAAAAATTCATGCAGGTAAAAATGTAGGGAATAATTTACTGAACAACTTTGATAAAGGTAATCTTTTCGTATATGAGGTACCTATATTAAAAAATACAGGCGTTATGCGCGACTTTTTTGCCAATCTATATTTGCTAGAAATTATAATACCTCACCGGGGTTAATCTTTCAAAGTCGAACAATAGTTAACCAACTTTTTATGCTTTTTATTCCTTGCGAAATGTTTTTGTCATTGACTGTTAATTAAACCACATTCAACAATAAACAATGCTTTTTGGTTGACATTTTGACTTCACAGCAACAAAAATATTTAAAAATATCTACATACTTAAAATATAAATAGACTTGCATTGTTATCCAAACACAAAAAGTAATTAACAATATGAATAGGTATTTCTCTATATTTTCGAAACAAAAAATATATTAACTAATAATTGATATAGAAATATTTGGTTTCTACTTTCTAATCACGAAATCTTAATTAAATAGTAATTCATTGGCTGACGTGAAACATGATTCTATTATTTGATCTCAAAAACAGAAACTAAAAAAAATGAACTAATCCTTATAAGCGAAAATGGAATAAAGTAGCGTAAAATATAATATATTTGTTTACAGCGTGTCCGGAAAGTACGTTTACAACGTCTGATGACGGACTCCTTATATTTAAATAGATCGATTTGAGCTGACTCGGTAGAGGGCGTCAAAGTTAGAACTCCTTATACTTCAGTTTTCAATAACTAATAAAAACACATTTGATCCAAATAATGAACATGAAATTTAAAATAGCAAATTATAGAAACTAGCGCTAAATGAATATTACATTCTTTTGAATGGACGTTAAGGTCCAGTTAATGAACGAATATCAGAGCCAATAAGGGTAGGTTTTAGTAGGTCGTTCACTTAGCAATATATACGATATCTACTTTCCTTGGTTCTGCTATCTTTGCTAAGAAATCCTCTTTTTGTACCAAACCATATCTGCAACATTGGGCCATTTTTAACTTATCTTACAAAAAAGGAATATTTCTCTCTTGCTCGCGAGTCCAGTTCATACTCAAGAAAGGCAAGAAGACATTGCCAAGCAACTATTGTCCAGTCGTATTGGTTTCGGTTATATCAAAAGTTCAAATTATTAAATCATTAAATGGAATCTCTGTCAACAGGAGACCTTTTCACTTATGTTACTCACGTTTGGAAAAACGCAATAGAACACCATGGGGAGCCCCGGGCGGTAGCGCTGGGCATTTCCAAGGCCTTTGACCGAGTATGGCATGAGGGGCTCCTAACTAAAGTAAGAGCATGCGGAATGCCAGTTCAATTTTGTTTATGGCTGTCAAGCTTCCTCAAAGACCGTTCTCTGCTAGTGACGATGAACGGATTTCCTTCAGCCACATTTAACATCAATGCCGGAGTCTCTTAAGGTTCTTTATTGTTGCCCGCCCTCTTTTTGCTAAATATTAACGATCTATTGGAATTTGAAAAAAACTAAAAATCCTATATACAGGATGTTCGGAAAATACGTATACAACGTTTGAGGACAGACTCCTGTCGTCAAAATAGGTCGATCTAAGCCGACTTAGTTATATCCAAAATTGTCTCGTTTAGCCGGTAAAGGGCGTCAAAAATTTGTAAAAATTTTGGGTTTTCCCAAATTACGTGAAAACCTGCTAATCGATTTTAATTATTTTTAGTATGTAGACTAATACTATAAAATGACGTTTTCTAGTAGTATAGTCACCGGCTGTAAATAAGTGGCAGTGTTATAAAAGTGATATAATACGTCAACATTTCTCCTGATTTTTTATATCAACGACGTTATGACAACCCAGATATTTTTGTCGAGTGACTTGATGTATTTGGAAGCTATTTTACCTCTTCAATATTTTTCGTTGGATGAGCTGTCTTGCCAGAAAAAAAATATTTACAATTACCTGCATACATCAATTATTAACATTAGTAATAAAATTAAAATCAAATTTCCTGTAACAATAATTTTTTTAGTGAACTTGTTGCTATGGCACTTAATAATTTGACAATTACTGACAAATTGTCACCAGTCTATGAAATTGACTAAAGTATGCGATCAACATTCTTGAATTACAAGTTCATTTTACCATTAAACATGGGAAATTATACGAACTCTGAGAAGGCTGACATGCTTCTGGTATACGGGTTTTGTCAAGGAAATGGCCGTCGGAGTGTTAGGGTTTACATGGAGAGATTTCCTAACCGTCGAATACCAAACCACCAAACATTTGCCAATATCGAGCGTCATCTTCGGGAAACGGGCAGCTTTGAGAAAAAAATTGAAGGCGGGGGTCGTATGCGAACACCTCAAACTGTGGAAACAGAAGAGAACGTTCTGGAAAGAGTTAAAGAAGAACCAAGTACCAGTACCCGTCGCTTAGAACGCGAGTTACATGTTACTAAAACGATTGTCAATGAGGTTTTAAAAGAACAGTTGTTACATCCATATCATGTGCCAAAAGTCCAGGAACTTTTACCGACTGATCCCCCCATGCGGCTTACATTTGGTCAATTTATTAGAAACAAAAGAATCTGTGATCCAAATTTTTGTAGAAAAATATTGTTTACTGACGAGGCTTGCTTTACAAGATCTGGAGTAACCAATCTGTACAACAAACATATTTATTCCGATGAAAATCCACATGCCATTAAAGTTGCACATCATCAGCATCAATTTAAATTAAATATTTGGGCAGGTATTATTGATCGTTACCTTATTGGTCCTATTCTCATTCCAGACAGGTTAGATGGAAATATTTATTTAAATTTTTTGCAAGACACATTACCAATTCTTCTGGAAAATTTACCCCTTTTACTCCGGAGGGAAATGTAGTAAGATGCATGATGGTGCCCCGTCCCATTTTTCCGTTGCCGTTAGGAACTACTTACAACATCAATATCCCAACCGATGGATTGGAAGGGGCAATGATGCACCAGTAAAATGGCAACCACGTTTTCCGGAGTTAAATATTGTGGGGCGCTATTAAAACAGAAGTTTACAAGACTCCGGTAACACACGCCATGATTTATTGACGCGGATTTCAAATGCAGGCAACCATTTTAATAACCCCGAGACATTAAATAGGGTCCAATATCATTTTTTAAGAAGTGTTAATAAGTGTATTCAGCCATGGTCATTTTACATATTTGCTTAAGTAATGTTTTCGTTTTACTTAGTTCCTTACAATATTTTTAATACATACTTCCAACTTGTTGTACTTTGTATTATTATTACTGTTAATAACTAATGTATGCAGGTAATTGTAAATATTTTTTTTCTGGCAAAATAGCTCATCCAACGAAAAATATTAAAGAGATAAAATAGCTTCCAAATACTGTAATGGTCTGGAATTTGTTAACTATGTATTATTGCAAGCATACCTTGTATTTCTGTCATTCCTTACTAAATTTTTCAGGTACTTAATTATGGCTAATTATTTCTGATATCCATCGTGATTTCTCTTGCTTCGTATTTCTTTTTAATCCATCGTAATACATTTGTAAAACCAGATTTGAATTTGTTTACATATGAAATTTGCCAGTCAGCTGTTTGGTCGTTTTTATTGGTACGTCGCTCGGACCGTTTATTCGCTCGGCCGTTTGCATCGACTTATTTTATGCGTCGATACGGGTACATCCACTCACTCGACAAAAATATCTGGGTTGTCATAACGCCGCTGATATAAAAAATCAGGAGAAATGTTGACGTACTATATCACTTTTATAACACTTCCACTTATTTATAGCCGGTGACTATACTACTGCAAAACGTCATTTTATAGTATTAGTCTACATACTAAAGATCACTAAAATCGATTTGCAGGCTTTCACGTAATTTAGGAAAAACCAATATTTTTACAAATTTTTGACGCCCTTTACCAGCTAAACGAGACAATTTTGGATATAACTAAGTCGGCTTAGATCGACCTGTTTTGACGTCAGGAGTCTGTCGTCAAACGTTGTACACATATTTACCGGACACCCTGAATATAGGACCTAAGAACCTCTATACGCCCAAACAACTTTTGATGCTTTATAAAGTCCAAATTCGACCATCGCTGAAATACTGTTCTCATATTTGGGGCTCTACTCTTGAACATACCCTGAGACTGCTGGATTCCATTCATAGAAGAGCTACTTGCTTGATCAGTGAACATCGAAGGCCGGTTGGCGACTTCAGTGTATTTTACAAATATTTTCATGGCAAGTGCTCAACTGAGGTTGTCCGCTTGATGCCACCCACAGCGGTGCATGGTAGAAATACACGACGAACCACTGCAGCTCACCCGTGCGTGGTTCAGCTCAAACGTCACTGTTTTAAAAAAATTTTCATCTGGAGAACGTTATCACTCTGGAATGACCTATCTGAAGCCGTGTTCCCCAACGAGTGTAATCTCCAATGATTCAAGACCAACGTGAATTGTCTTCTGTGCACACGCGCCACTCGCAGAGCGCCATAAAGACTTAATTCTGCAGTGCTGCGCCTTATCATAAAAAAGTGTGTCTTACTTTCTATCAGGAAAAGTATTTTCTTATCAAATCCTGCAATAACAAAATCACGAACTTTACATTCGTGTTGTTCTTCTTGATTGCCTTAAACTTTATCATCTTGGTCATCTTCACCATTTTCTCGCCATGCCAGGTATTTCAGAATTGGTTTAAGTAGAGCCACAAGCATTACTAATATATTTTGAAACGTTTATTTTTTTTGTCTTTGTTTCGGTGATATCAGACGCGCTTTTTTTGTCTTCTGCATTTCTTTTTTTACTTTGTTTTCTTACCTCTTCCTTTTTTCTTAGTTTGAGATAATATAGGCGGAGGTCCCATCTTTCCAGATTAAATCAGATTTCTTGACTTTTATTAATTGACTAACATTTTTTTTATTCAAATAATTTTAAAATTGAATGAATGTTTGTATTAAAAGCGGGATATATTTCTGCAACAGAACCAGAACATAAAGAACTACAACGAGCTGAAAATAGGCACTCTCCAACTTGAATATTGGATACAGAGATTACATCGTTCCTACATTTTACGTTTTACGGGCTATAACCGCCAAAAAACAAACAAACCAAACTAAATTATAGCGAAAAACGTCCAGGTAGATGATATTAATAACGAGATAAAGTCTGCTTTGCCGATATCTCTCAAATGAAATTGGCTTTGACTTCATTTAGAAATAAATAGGGTTTCAAATTATTGTATATAGTAGTGAATCGTCAGTGAATTATGAATGAATTTATTTTTAATTGGTTTGATACTTCCGCTAAATACTAGTTTGCTTCAAAGGCCTATTAATTGCGACGATTAATTCTATAAAGAACATTAAGCTAATGTAGTTAGTAGAAATGTAATAATGTGATATTAAATATTTAAACTCTTCTAGCATTTAAGCTTAGAATATCAATGCCCTGTTATATAACAGGTAGAGTTAACAGGATATTCATAATTTAGGTCTTAAATACTTTAATAGAAGTTGTGTGTTCTTAGAACAATGTTACAGTTTATAAAAATAAACGAAGAGGCAGACCAATGACAATTTAGGAGTTTGCCTTGTTCCTTAGTGTAAGGATTTGTCTCTATTTTGGATAATTTTTCTTCCAATCGAATTTTTTGCAAAGAGCCTGTTGCCAATTTTGTTAGTATGTTGGTGTAAAGTAGCGATTTTTCTCGACAATAATTAAAATTCCAACCATTTTTATGAATGGCTTGGAAGAGGTAGACCGTCTAAATCTCCTAATCTAACGTCGTTAGGATTTTTCTGAGGCTTATTGAAATAAAACGTTTAACGCGAACCTGTTGAATTATGAAGAAGTAGTGGTACGTATTTATGCTTATATTAAAACATGCTCCTGAGAGGTAGAATCAAAATTATAACCGACAAAATCACCCGAGCTACGCTCTCGTGATTTTATCGGAACAGCTCTCGTTAAATTTTCTGAAAGTAAGTGTTCGATACCAAGCATAAAAAATATCAAGCTCATAATCTGAGCTCGAATGGTATTTAGTAAGGCAATTCCACGAATAGGAATGGAATTTTCTATTTCGTTATTTATTTCCTTTTCGTCAATTGTCCCAAACCGCTGCATGTTAAAAAATACTTTTTTATTTAAAAATCGACTTTAAAACAGCTTAAACAATTATTTAGTATTTGTGACAATTGCCTGACAGATGATTTAATAACTAGTTTAAAATGCAATTGTTACCACGGTAACGATTGGAGGAGCAGAAAATATATCCGATTCTTTTATCCAGTTACATTTCTTCTTCCTTCCTTTTTATCCGACAGCAAACTACGAAAAATCAAAATATTACTAATTTACTATATGAAATAAATCACAGTAACCATTGAAAGTCGCAAAATGGGTAATACTGAAGAGGAAAATAGGGAAATAATTTATTTCTTTTATAAGAATAAATCACAGTAACCATTGAAAAACAAAGTTATCAAATGACGAGGTGAAATACCTGGGACTTATATTTGACCAAAGACTGAACTGGAGGCTCAATTCAATTAATAGGGTAAAGCTTGCATTGCGTCAATTAGGCTCTATCTACCCCCTGCTTCACAGGCGAAGTAGACTTGGTAATAGGACAAAGGTCAACCTCTACAAGGTATTGGTCAGGCCGGTTCTCACTTATGGTGCACCTTCGTGGTGCAACATAAGCAAAACGGAGCTTAATAAGTTCCAGGTAATTCAAAACAGGGCGTTGAAAATTATTGCTGACGTCCCTAGATATATAATGAACCGCGTACTTCATCAGGACTTTCATATGCAAACGATAAATGAATTTTTCTTAAAAATTATAACAGACTATTACAGACGCACGGACGTATCGACAAACCCACTAATTACGGACTCACACACGAGATCTAGACAAAACGCTACATACAAACTACCGAAAGACTGGCTCCCTGTCGGTCAAAACCCATAGTTGTGAGGCACTAATAGTAGAGAGGCACTATCAATAACAAAATTAATGGAAAAGGCGCCAAAATTATGCAGAACAAAATTCTTAAATCCAATACACACGAACCACAATAATCAAGGCAAGAACCGATTTCAAAATTCTAGAAGTGACAAGACCTAAACAGTTTTCGACAAACCAATAGAAGTCAAAGGAGCGTTCCTGACTTAAAAACCCAGAGAAGATCCCAAAGAAGATTACTGGCGGCATGCGACACGGAACATTTAGTTGTCAATTCGTTTTAAATTTTGATAATACTAAGCCGCAAAATGGGTTATACTGAAGAGGAAAAGAGGTAAATAATTTATTTCTTTTATAAGAATAATAAAAATGCCAGTGCGGTACTTTGCATATATTCCGCTCTTTAGTTTTAAGTAATACAACCTGGACTAAAATCATCATTAGGTTTCAAAAATAACTTGCATTTAATATAGCTCAATCCAGATCCACAAGCAAATTCAAACAATTCAACTCTGCCTAAAGTTAACTCGGCGGAAATTGATACGTATATATAAACATTATAATTAAATTAGGTCAAATAGTTGTATATGAAATTGTGTAATAATCAGCATTAATATGCACCATACAATTTCTTTCACGCAAGCTTCGAGCTCGATAAGCATTCCAGTGTTTAGTGTATTAAATATTAAATGTGCTCGTTGAGATTGTAGATAGCTCAATGCGAAATTATATATCTGAATTTCAATTTATAGGAGGAAAAGTTATCAATTTGGTATTTCCATAATATCCAGTTGCATACAAGCGAACTTATACCGTGATATTTCAGATTCAAATATTTACAGTAGCAAGCGTAAAATTTTGTGTTTTATGTTTGATGAACAAATGCACCAAAATGGTTCTCTGGGCTGGGCTAGATCAAAGCTCATTAGATTGTTAAAGTGGCTTTCCATTGAAATAATTTGCGAAAAAGCGTTTTAATATGAGAGCTCGGTCGATTTTTATACCTTATACCGCCGGAAGACTCTAAGTTTCCACACGGTTCGTCATGAAAACTTGTCCATAAAACGGCAACAGTTCCGGCGTAAATCGTGCCGGAACTAATGATAATTAATTAATAACCAGACATTTGTCTTTTTTCCTCGGACAATCGAAAGTACACTAGATTGTGTATTTCAATGAGTACGTCCAGGAAAACTTACTTTGCAGTTTGCCGCGTCCCACCGTTGGCACAGCGGCGATAAAGGAGGGGGAAAACGCAGTTTACTACCTTTTCGTCCCGGATAAAAAAACACTAAACAGAAATTTATTTATTTTATTTATTTATTTATTTATTTATTTATTTATTTATTTACATCCAATTACAGAATTATACAATAAATGTGTATCAGACCGTGAGATGCACTGGATGCAAACAAGGTAAAGCTAGTAGGCGACTCCCGTTTACAGTCAAAACACCGCAGGCGGACCTAAATAAATCTTAACTTTTCTAAACAAAACAAAATAATACCACATTCTCTCATTGATATGCCTACTTTCTATATTAATTAATGAATTAATTCTAATACCTAAATATATCATTCAGTAGCAATAGGTGCCTATTCAATTATATTAATATTACTAGTTAGTATATTTTAATAATTCAGAGATATAAAAACCACTTGACAATATCCAATTTTTGCTCTCAATTTTGAATCTCAGACTGTTACTGCTCGGTTTGAGATCTTGCTTTATCAAATTCAATATTTTAACTCCGATTTATCCAAAAAAGTGTTGACCAACGCCGGAACGCCCTTCCTCATTCTCGGAACTACAGACTGAGCCCGAGCCCTCGACCGGGTGTCATGCGCATGTACCGATTGAGTCGCATTGACCATATTATCGGCCCTATGTTGATATACAACGGCGGCGTGGTAATATAGCTGTTTTACTGTAAATAAACCTGTTTCTATATAGAGGTTTTCCGAGGGATATCTCATATTTTTATTTAATAAAATTTTTATAATTAAATTTTGGGCTGCTTGGAGTTTATTCAAGTAACATTCCCTCACTCCACCCCACCCTATTATCGCATATCTCAATATAGATTCGACTAAGCCTTTATAAACGGCAATTATGTGTTTTCTGGTGCGAAATTTTTTAAGTTGTCTAAATTTATAATACAAACCCCTTATTTTCTGCATTTCTTGATTAACATGATCTCCCCAGCGCAAATGACAATCTATGGTAATACCTAAATATTTTATTGTTGATGTGCAAGTAATCTAACCGTTTTTTAGTTTTAAAGTGTCAGAAGTAGGTATATTATTTTCATACGATGTTATTGGAAGAAAAAATGCTTTTGTACAATTTATGGTGAGTTTTTTACTATCAAACGATTCCTTTATATTTTTTAGGTCAGTTTCTGCTTTTATTTTTAGTTGTTCCCAAGACTTGTCAGTATAGAATATTGCAGTGTCATCTGCGAACGAAATAATTTCTGCACTAGTTCTTTGTGTTAATATGTCATTAACGTATAAGAAATTATAGGTAAGGATTAGAAGTACCCAAGAAATGAACTGTGTCGACTGTCATGTTGCCGGAAACCCGCGGCAAAGTAGGGCAAATCAGCAAGTTCTCGGGTTAATTTTTCGTATCACCGCGCTTATGTACACGGTGATCATTTATAATGTCCCCCCCCCTCTAAACTTTTTTGTTTTTTGCATTAGACAAAAATGTTAAATATAAAAGTTGTACAGAATAATGTAAGCTACTTGCAGAATAATATATGAATATACAGGGTATTGCAGAAATGAGTCACAGGTTAAAATATGTTTTCTTTAAATGGTACACCCTATATATTGTTAGCTTTTTAGAATTTCCTAAAACTTCTGAATATTTTTCTTATAACATATCCTATACCTAAATATAAAAGTTTTCGAAATAATCGCATTTTAACTAAGCGGCTACATTTAAAAATAAATATTCTAGATTTCAGTAAAGTTCTTAGGTGGCTGTGAATTATGCGGTCACGGAGCAACAAAAACTATGTTTATTAGTGACAGTTACCGACATATTAGGTAAATATTACATTTTTTTGATAAATATGCCTTATTCAGAAAGGGAAAAACAAGTAATTTTGCGAACATTTATTAAAGCAAACAATAGCGGTAAATTGGCTCAACGGGAACTGCGTAGAATTAATCCCCGGATGCACGTCCCAGACAAAAAAACATTCCATCGAATCTATGAAAAGTTTCAACAAACATCTAGCCTAGCGAGAAAGAAGAGAACAATGGAAAGAGACGAAAATAGTGACTTAAATATACTAATAAAAGTTGAAGAAAATCCAAACATTTCTATAAGAACAGTATCGAAAAGTTTAAAGGAAGGGCTTGATGATTTAAAAAATACCTCTTATGGAAGGGTTCAAAACACTCTTAAAAAATGTGGATATAAAGCTTTCAAAATTAGGCCTGTAACAAAATTAACGCAGAGACAGCGAGAAAAAAGGGTTGAATTTTGCCAAACTATGTTGGAAAAAATTTATTTAAATCCTAGTTATTTCGGAAATGTATTTTGGACCGACGAGTCATCATCTTCAACTAGTGGCATTATAAACAGAAAAATAGCAGACAATGGGCCACAGTAAATCCCCACTGCTACAGGGAATTTAAATTTCAAGGTCGTCAAACTATCAATGTGTGGCGTGCTTTTTTAAATAACAAAATAATAGGTCCCCATTTTTTTAACGGTACTTTAAATGGAGAAGGTTATTTGAATTTTCTCCAATACGAGCTAGAGAACTACTTTGATGAGCTTCCGTTGGAACAAGAGCGAAACATCGTCTTCCAACAAGATGGCGCTTCACCTCACAGTGTAGTAGCTGTTACAAACTACCTTAATCGAAGGTTCAATGAATGGATTGGACGGGCTGCACCAATACAATGGCCACCTAACAGCCCTGACTTGACGCCGATGGATGCATTTTTATGGGGAACGCTAAAGGATCGAGTGAAGGCAAATATAATTGAAAGCACTGAACATTTAAAAGAACTTATTAGAACAGAAATTCAAATTCTGAATGAAGATTATTCCCAATCAATCACCGCCGCATTACGAAGGTTACGAAAAACGTATATCAAATGTATTCAAGAAAACGGTGGCCCACTTGAGCAATTTAATTTGTAATTACCAGAAGTTCTTCTTTATTGTTGAGATTTTAATTTTAAAAATTATATTTAAATTTTGTATTTCATATACTTTTATTGGTATATTTAAATCACTATTTTCGTCTCTTTCCCTTTTTCTCTTCTTTCTCGCTATGCTAGATGTTTGTTGAAACTTTTCATAGATTCGATGGAATGTTTTTTTTTGTCTAGAACGTGCATCCGGGGATTAATTCTACGCAGTTCCCGTTGAGCCAATTTAACGCTATTGTTTGCTTTAATAAATGTTTGCAAAATTACTTGTTTTTCCCTTTCTGAATAAGGCATATTTATCAAAAAAATGGAATATTTACTTAATATGTCGGTAATTGTCACTAATAAACATAGTTTTTGTTGCTCCGTGACCGCATATTTCACAGCCACCTAAGTACTTTACTGAAATCTAGAATATTTATTTTTGAATGTAGCCGCTTAGTTAAAATGTGATTATTTCGAAAACTTTTATGTTTAGGCATAGGACATGTTATAAAAAAAATAATTAGAAGTATTAGGAGATTCTAAAAAGCTAACAATATATAGGGTGTACCATTTAAAGAAAAGATATTTTAACCTGTGACTCATTTCTGCAATACCCTGTATATTCATATATTATTCTGCAAATAGCTTATATTATTCTGTACAACATTTATATTTAACATTTTTATCTAATGTAATAAACAAAAAAGTTAACAGGGGGGGGGGGGGACATTATAAATGATCACCGTGTACAGGGTGTCCAGTTTGCGTGTTTTCATAATCCAGCTCCCTTGTTATAAAAGATAGGAAGATGGGATTTGCTGCTTACTGTTCTATTGTTTATTAAAACTTTTATTACCGTAAACGAAATTTTTATAGCCCTCTCAGTTTCTGACATACCGGTCAATTTTGAATATTTTTCATTTTTGACGCTCCCCTGTATCTCGATTATTTGATAACTTATCAATGAGATAAAAATAGGTTATTATAGAGTTTCTTTATGTATAATTCAGTAGCGTAGTTAACTTTTTCTAAAAAGCTTTGTTTTTAAGTTATGACCCAAACTTATATTTTTTTAAATAGGACACCCTACATATTATTTCTTTGCCTCATCCTTTTTTTCTTTTAAGAGGTTTTGCACAATATGTAACAGTCCATATTTATTTCTTTTAAAAAGTGGTAATTTTAACATTTTTTGTAAAATTAATCATTTTTCGTATAGAAGGCTATGCCATATATGGTCAATCACGGATAGCCATGCCAAAAAGCCAAATTCCGTAAATGCGCTAAGAGGGATTGTTGTCAAATATTACTGGTATTTGTTTGATTTTGTAAGTTTATTTTTTATTTCTGTGAAAAATTGGTCAACATGGCATAAAATAATAAATATAAAAATTATGAGAAACACGATAAGTATGTTCGTTTTATTTAGGCTAATGAAGACGCGAACGCAGCCTCAAACCTGTATTTTAATAGGTTAGTTTTAAAATCATTTGTTAGGTACCAATAATATTCATAATAAAAAATAAAGAAGTTTGTCATCATCATCATTATTGTTATCTATTATTGGCTTTTCGTTACATATTTATATTTTTCCTGGATATTCAGAAAGACAATAACCTGATAAAAGAATATTTCAAGAAATCCAAGCAAATATCACTGAGCACGGATGTTTAAAAAAATCAAGGTCTAATTTTTCCAACAAGGAACAGGGAAAATGAAGAAATAAATATTTTGGCCTCTATCACGGTACAACCATCCATATCATGCAGAAAAGTATAAGATGAAGTTGGGATTAAAAAATCAAGGACGCAGTTAATGCTAAAAAAATATAAATTTAAACCATACAAATACCATCTCGTCCAACATTTACATCTCGGTGACACAGAACGTAGGAGAGTTTTTTGCAACTGGTGCATACAAATATTGCAGGAAGCGCAAATTTCGAAAGAACTAGGCACCTAGATATAATGCGCGATGTACTAATGGAAATATTAGAGGATGTTCCTTTGGCCGATTTAAATAATATTTATAACCAGTAAGATGGCGCTCCGATAAATGGAATGATACCTTGGACATGTCAGGTGGCCTCCAAGCACACCCTATCTTTCTGTGTTTAATTATTTTTTATGGGGGTACCTATATAGAAAATCAGTTATATAAGAGACAATACCACAATATTGGTCTACTTAAATGAATTGCGAAGAATCGAAACGGTGAAAGAAAGTTTAGAACACAACGGAGCCCAATTCGAGCAACTTTTTGTAATTTAATAAAATAATATATTTATTTTGTTGTCGGTCTCAAGTTATGTAATAATATAAAGTTGTATATTAAAAATAATGTTGTTAATTTTGTTTCTTATTTGTCCCATTAAAAAAAAACATAAGTTTGGGTCATAACTTTTTTCGAGTTATGACCCAAACTTGTGTTTTTAGAAAAAAACAATCTACGCCACTGAACTCTACATAAAACTCTATAATAACTCATTTTTATCTTATTGATAAGTTATCAAATAATCGAAATACAGGAGAGCGTCAAAAATGACAAATTCTCAAAATCGCCCTGTATGTCAGAAATTGAGAAGGCTATGAAAATCTCGTTTGCGGCAATGAAAGTTTCATAAAATAATAGAAAAGTAAGCTAAGAACCCCATCTTTCTATCTTTTATAATAAGGGAGCTGGAATATGAAAACACACGAGAACTGGACAGTGGACACCCTGTACTGGAGTAAACCGAAATGTTCCAGAAATTGTTTATTAACATTATTTGTAGTTGCAATTGCGTGTTCTTCCCAGCTGGCTGTGAAAAACAACGAACCGTTATGGTAACACAAAAAGAATCTTTTGATGCTGCAGTTCGTCGGGCGTAAAGACCAATAAGTTCTTAGTAGCTTTAAACAACAAATCCCCTTCTCATCATATCACATAATAGTTATTTATGTATTAAGGGCATTATGAACATGTCTATGCCTCCGAGAACAACAATCTGGCCCGAGGGTTTGTAAGTTGCCCGAGGGTATAGACATCAAGTAACGCCCCTGGTACATACAATATTTTATGTCCTACTTCAGATAATTCCAAGTTAAATTAAAAGAAAATTCAAAATCACGAGAGGTTTTTTACTTATATAGTTGCTAAATAAACAAAGGTAATAAGTGCTCATTGTTGTGCTGTGTCAAAACTGAAATTCATATAAAATAATGGATTTTCCGTTGATTCTGGATAGAATTGCTGTGAATGCTGCCAAAGCTTTGAATAATCTTGTCCCAAAGAAGTCTAAAGACGACTATGATAAGTAATATCAAAGGTTTGGGGATTGGATAAAAAATAATGACGTAAAAATTATCAACGAGACGGTGCTACTCGGATATTTCCAGGAATTGGTATGTTAAAATTGCTGTTGTAAATTATATTAAAATACTAATTATGTATATCGATTATAGTCTGGAACATTCACTCCTAATTCCCTATGGACGAAATATTCAATGTTAAAGAAGACATTAATAGTTAATAAAAATATAAACATTGGAAAATATTGCAAGTTAGGCCAGTATCTAAAGCAAGCATCCAAAGGATATGAAGCACAGAAATCGAAAAGTTTGACTCGAGAAGATGTGCTGAAATTCATCCGTGAAGCTCCCAATGAAACTTTTTTGATGTACAAACTGGCTCTGTTATTTGGTGTATTTGGTGGGTGCCGCCGCCAGGAGCTAGTTAATATGTTGGTTGAACATATAGAGGATAGAGGATCGGTAGTAATAGTTAATATTCCCGACATAAAGACCGATACAAAGCGTGTCTTCACAATTATTGATGAAAATGAGATGGGTTGTTTAAAGCTACTGAGAACTTATTGGTCTTTACGCCCGACGAATTGCAACATCAATAGATTCTTTTTGTGTTACCGTAACGGTCGTTGTTTTTCACAGCCAGTTAGGAAGAAACACCATAGGCAAGATTCCTTCCATTATTGCAAAACACCTGGGTCTAAGCGATGCGGACAAATACACTGGTCATTGTTTGCGCAGAACCTCTGCAACTTTGTTGGCGGACGAGGGGGCAAACATGATCACATTGAAAAGACATGGCGGTTGGAAAAGTTCAGCTGTGGTTGAGGGATATTTTGGAAGACAGTATGTTTTCTAAAAACAAAATTTCGAAATTGATAGCTGGGGTGCCATCAACGAGACCATCAACATCAAAAAACGTTCAGTTATCGTCAATTTCTGTTAGTGAAAATCACGAAATAATAGAAAACATTGACTTATCAAAAGCCGGTTAATTCGTTTTTACTGAGTCTTTTCATAACTGTTCATTTAATATAAATGATAAATAAGTTTTTTCGTTAATAAAAAGTTGTTACTTTGATTTTTCCTATTTATTTCTTTTAATGCCTGAGGGCATTAGAAACTTCCTTAATGCCCTCAGGTATAGATTAATTAGTACCCTAGTTTAAACTTATTGAAAACTCTAAACCCTTTTGTTTTAAATATTTTTGTATATGGTCTTTTTATTTTACAGGAACTAACATTGTTTATGTTCCTGATGATATCCTAATATTGGAATGAATCGATAACAAATTGCACTTAAGTGAGCACACGAAATAGAATAAGCAAGATGACAATTTTTTTTTAATGTCCTGCGTTATCTTAGATTTTTTAATATGCCCGAATAGATTCACTGGTAATTCTAATACCTAACCCAAATTAATCTTAGCGTCCTTCTGCATCACCATATGTCAAATATGGCTTCCATTCTTAGTCTTTCCTCCCTACCTAAAGTCTTGGTCTCTTATCCTACTAATAATCCTCTACTGCTAGGTCTCTCTTCCCCCCAAATGCGTTTTTTTACGTTGTAATTTTACTGTTTATACCTAGCATCTAGCTTATTTCAGTTTCCTGTTTCTACATTGATGGTTAAACTGGGCTATTTTATTTTTAGGTTTAATTTCTTTCATATCGGACTGTCTATGGTAAAGTTACCCATGCTTTATATTCTTATTGCCATTTTACCCACAAACTAAGTCATGGCATTTAGTTTACGGACAAACAGCCGTCTTTAAACTACAAGGAGTAATTAAACTTTAAACTGTGCTCGGCTAACTCGATCATAGGTAATTAGAACGTATGGTTTGTACCGCTCTTTCGTTGCTTATAGTTGATAACTAACTGGTCTCTTGAGTGCACCATAATTTTATGGACACAAAATAAAAGGTTAGACTGCAAATTTGATTCTAGCAGAATAACGCTTAAAACTTGTAAGAGCTGAAATTACGAAATTTTTCATTTTAAGTAATATCCAGGTTTAATAATGGCTAGTTGTATAATAAGGGATCAGAGTAGGGCACAGATGCGTATCATTCAACGGTACGTGCCCCTTAGGGCTATTATTTAATACGGGAAGAGTATATTCATCACGATGGAGAATAATAAGTATTTTATTATATTATTAGAGAGTACACATTATCATTATCGGTTTATCAGCAAATTACTCTAAGCAGTCTAAGACATTTTAATTTGATTTTGGTTTTGTTCTATTCAGTTCATCTTTTTTTGGTTTACGGAATGGCAAAATTCAATTGGTTGAGGTTAGTTTTAGTGAAATATAAACAGATTTCAAACAAGATTCTGGGGTCAAACACGAATTTCTAATTGTAAAAAATGTATTATTCATGTCAATAATAAATTCAGATTTTATAATTTTTTTATAAATGGGGTTTCCGGTGTTAAAAAATGTTATTTAAAAAATACCCATGACAGCACGAGTACTTTAATAAATCTTATTATTTATTATAGATGTCCTTACGAAACTATGTCATTTATAAAACTGTAAAATTAATATTACTAAATGAAAGTAGATAAACTAGTTATGAAATGGCATGGCTAGTACTAACATAGTGGAAAAAATTCAGTTGAGTGTCAGTATACCGACGATATTTGGTTTGATTATTTCATAACAATATAAGTCCCCCCCATTCCTTTGTTAACTTTTGCTTAACAAATGTGAAAATAATTAAACTTTAGTAGGTGTATTTATTAATAACTAAAATATCTTCTTGGCGTAAACTCTTGACTCAGATGGCGGCAGTTCGCCATTTTAAATACAATTTTTGAATGTTGAAGGTTACGAACGCTATGTTTGAAGCCACTGAGCGTGGGGAAGCTACAGTGCTAGTACTTTACTAATGGCAGTTTTGAAGTATCTTGGTTTTCACGAACAAACTCGAGCTCTTCAAAAAAACTAATTAAGTAATAGAATGCAGCACGTCAAGTTAAATGGGAATATTTCAAGAACTTGCTATATGGGGCTTTTACTTCTCACGCTATACACCTCACAACTGACAACTGACAACGCACATTATAGTTATTTATGTATTAAGGGCATTATGAAGATGTTTATGCCTCCGAGGGCAACAATCTTACAAAGCCGAGGGTTTGTAAGTTGCCCGAGCGTATAGACATCAAGTAATGCCAGTGGTACATACAATATTTTATGTCCTACTTCAGATAATTCCAAGCTAAATTAAAAGAAAATTTAAAATGACGAAAGGTTTTTTACCTGTATAGTTGCTAAATAAGCAAAGGCAATAAGTGTTCATTGTTGTGCTGTGTCAAAACTGAAATTCATATAAAATAATGGATTTTCCGTTGATATGGACGAAATATTCAATGTAAAAGAAGACATTAATTGTTAATAAAAATATAGACATTGCAAAATATTGCAAGTTAGGCCAGTATCTAAAGCAAGCATCCAAAGGATATGAAGAGAAGAAATCGAAAATTTTGACTCGAGAAGATGTGCTGAAATTCTTCCGTGAAGCTCCCAATGAAACTTTCTTGATGTACAAAGTGGCTCTGTTATTTGGTGTATTTGGTGGGTGCCGCCGCCAAGAGCTAGTTAATATATCGGCTGAACATATAGAGGATAGAGGATCCGTAGTAATAGTTAATATTCCCGATACAAAGACCGATAAAAAGCGTGTCTTCACAATTATGGATGAGAATAAATGTATTATTATTGGATGAGAATAAATGTATTATTATTATTATTATATTATATTACTAAACTTACAATATCGTGTAACATTTAAAAATATAATAGGAAGCTAGATTTTGAAATAAGGAAGCCAAGCGACCTACAAAAGATAATAATGCAATGCAAACATTTATGTAATATCAATGAAGTTTTCTAACAAACATTATTTCATGGCTCTTACAGTTTTCGAGAGAAAAAATAATTTATGAAAAACCGTTCATCCCGTGGATCACATAACCACAAAAAGTTAATAAAACTACACGACAAGGCTCATAAAAAATACTTAAAATACAAAGCAGCCGCTTCGCTGCAAAACTATCGAGAACTAAGAAACTATACCAAACATGCAATAATCAGGGAAAAAATATCATATTTCAATGAATTGTTAACAAGAAGGGGAAAGAAATTTTGGCAAATTTCAAAAAAACTTAACCTGGTTCATAAAAACCTCCCATAAGCTTTTCAAGAGACCATAATTTAAAATTAAATGCCTCAAAGTCGTAACCTCTTATTTTTAACAGTAACAAAGCGGTTAGGGAACTTGTCTCAACTCGTTTTCACGTTGAAATAGAAGGCACCCAAATATCCCTTGTAAATGAAGCAAAAAACTTGGGTATAATATTTGACACAAACCTCAGCTTTCAATCAATCACACATAAACATCAAGCTTAAAATTGCTTATATGCGTCTTAAATCACTGTACCACCTTAAAGACAAAATACTTTTTTTGCGAAAGTCTAATAATTTCATTGTTTGATTACGGAGATACAGCCAGGGCCGCCGAGAGCCGACACGGGCCCTGGGACTGCCTCCAGTGTTGCCAGGTATGCGCCGAGGGCGCTAAAAAAATGCGCCGTAGGCGGCAAAAAAATAGCGCCGCAGACGGAAAATTTTTGGGTGCTACGCCCTATTTTGATGCTAGTGCTTGCTTTTCAAATAGATAGTGCCGCATGCCACTTTTTTGCCTTTCATTTAAATTTAAAAGATATATTTAAATATATTTTTTACCGTGCTTGTAGTAGGTATATTTCTAATGCGGATCAATTCGCGATTCACGCCCGGGCCCCTCCAGGCCCCGGGCCCCGGGAATTTGTCCCGTCTGCCCCCCCCCCTTTCGTCGGCCCTGGATACAGCGTATCGAGACTCATTGAAAATGGAAACCTCAAAAAAAAAAATTCAAAAACTTTAAACCAGCTGTATAAGATTTTCCTTCAACATATTATAGAAATGACATAACGCTGTATCTAAATGATAATTATGTCCTAAATATGAAAAATCATATACGATATCATATGTATCTTTTTGTATACAAAATAATTAAAAGCGGCAAACCACCATACCTGTTAAACAATCTTCTGAAATTCACATACAACTACGTTACGAGAAACACACATAATTTCTGAATACCTTTACACCAAACGGCTCAGTTCCAAAAATCATTTTCTTTTGTTGCGCCCTCTCTATGGAATAACCTTTAAAACCATGTTAAGAGCCTATTACCAAAAAGATTTTCTAACTACCTATATTAAAAGCATGTTATTGAAACAACAGAGAAACGGAAAAATCTAATAAGCCTATTCTCACGCCTGCTCCTCGCGGTCTTCTGGGTTTTTCGGCCAACGGATGCCTTCAAATTGCATGCATCCACTCCCCTGCTCCGACCAGCCCATTCTTCTTATTTTTGAATAGGTAAGTGTGTTATGAAATCGAAAGCACTTTGAAGAACGTACTATTTAAATGGACTGTACCATTCTGCACTCATATTAAATGAGCGCAGAACTATACTCCATTCTACAATAATTCGTTGATTTCCCGACCGCAATTAAATTTAAACCCAGCCATAAATAAGTGCCTTTTGAAAGGGTACAGGTCCTGATTACCTACTAATTTCAAAAGGTATGGCCGGAGTGCAAGTTTTAGTGAAACGAGTATTTTGACCAAAGTTGCATTAACGACAGTAAAAGATATAGTGACCAAACCCATCCAGCCAAGGAAAAAACGGTGTGATAGCGGAAAATTGGGAAGCATCGAAGAAGCTGATAAAGACTTGATTCGGAGGAAAATTTATGACATGTATAGTAAACAAATAGTCCCAACAATAGATACGCTAAAAAAGGTACTTACAGCAGACGAAACCGACATTTCATGTGGCAGGACAAGCCTTTGGAGAATAGTAAAAGCAATGGGTTTTAAATATCGTACCATTGACAAACGACAAGTACTAATGGAACCGCAGCGTTTACAAGTATGGCGTAGAGATTATTTCAATCTTATCAGACAATATAGGGAAGAAAATCGTTCAATTATATACTTGGACGAAACTTGGTTTGATACCCACGACACTCCTAGAAAAGGTTGGAACGATTCAACAATCAAATGTTAAACTAAAGCTCCCTCAAACAAAGGACAAATAATTAGGATATTACATGCAGGTTCAGAAAATGGATTTATTCCGAACGCTCTATTATTATCTGCGAAGATAATTGCCAATTCATCTTGGGATTACCATCAAGACACGGATGCTACATTGTTTGAAGATTGGTTTCAGAATCGTCTGCTTCCGAATGTGCCCAAAAATAGTGTTATTGTGATGGACAACGCTAGTTACCACAGTCGCCAACTAAGTAAAGTGCCGAATTCAAATAATACAAAAGTGGAAATTTAAAACTATATGATGGAAAATAATATATATTTCGAGGAAACCTATACAAAAAAGGACCTTTTAAATGTTTTAAAAACATTCAATATTGAAAAAGAATATATCTCTGACAATCTCGCAAGTGCTAATGGTCACACAGTTTTACGCCTCCCTCCGTATTACTGTATTTTTAACCCAATAGAACATACAAGCCAGTTAAAGACGATGATTAGAAGAGAAAACTCATCCCCTACACTAAAGTAGTTCTGTTATAGAATTAATTAAAAAATATGTAAATAATATCGCAGTAGAAAGTTAGAAAAATTCTGTGAGAGACGTGATCTAAGTCGAAGATTCCTATAACATAATTAATAGTAACGTAAGGCCCTTAATAATTAGTTTAGACATAGATGAAGACGATAGTGATAGTGAAACAGAGCTAAATATAGAGTAGGTTAAGTTAAATATTGTATTATTATAATATTGTAGATTAGTATTTTTGTATAAATATTGATAGCTATTTATGTACATGATTAAAATAAAGATACTTAAATATTATTTTATATTTGTTGTTTTGTTGAAAATAGCTAACCTAAACTATTGAAATTAGTAGGTAATCAGGACCTGTACCCTTTCAAAAGGTCCGGTGCCTACACAGTAGATATTTGTCAGGCAACTTATTTATGGTTGGGGTTACGACTGAAGGTTGTCATTTAAATTTTATTGCGGTCGAGAAATCAACGAATTATTGTGGAGTTTACCGGTTTAACATAATCGCGGTACAGTCCAATTTTGTCATAAAAGTTAAACCATGTAATTGTTTATGCACCGTCATTATTTAACAAATAAATATTTCTGATTTGATTTGCAGAGACACGCTCATCTTATGTGAGACACAATGTTCCTACCAAGAACCGGAGAGCGAACTAACCTAAACAAGGAAAGGCACTATTTTATCATCAACAACTACAACTACCTTTTATTCGTTGTTTTCTCAATAGATAATTTACTGGTCGCTGATGATCAAATGGTAACAAGGAATCCGCGATCACGTATACTTTGGAATCAGCCTTAATAGTTTTTAGTTTTATTATTCTGTAGTCACAAAAAGTCACAATATAATTCATATTACACTAACAAACTCGATAAAGAGACCGGCTATTTTCGAAGAACGGGGGGTGCCAATACATCGCTTGGTGGGAGTATAATCCTTGCCAACTATAAGTGAGTTAAAAAAAAAATTGATAAAAACTCGTAAATGCCGACAAAGACTCCGCCTGTGTCGATTTCAGTAAGTAGCCAGGGTCGGATTCGTTTTGTTAATTTTTCAATATTATTTTAATTTTTTAAATTATTGATGAAATTTATGATGAGATTTTCAGAAATCATAAATAACATATAATACGAGGTCACAAAATTATGAATTTAAGCAGAACTTTAGCTTAAGGTAGAAAACATATTTTTTCTGATTTTTAACTTACCGTAGATGTCGTCTCAAGTGGAGCTTTCATTCAAAGATACGTCTGAATAATCTTCTGTATCCTCTGCCAGATTGATAACAAATGTATCACCACCATTGAGAAGAATTTGTCGCAATTTTCGATATTCTTCAAATTTTTAATTGTGCCCACATAAATTCAATGGTATTAAATATACAAAAATAAGGCGGTAGCCTTAAAATAGTATGGCCGTATTTTTTGCATATATTGTCAATAACATACTATTTTCCCCATTGTTTAAGATGAACTGCTTTCAACAATTCTTTTTTGGTATACAATTCTTCGAGAAATAGGTCATGGTTAAGAAGATATTCTTGAATTTCTTGTTTTTTGGAGGACAAATTGGGTGATTTATGAATTTGTCTAGAATGGTAAGCTGCATTATATTATACAATGACACTGTGAGATCTAAAGTTTGAAATTAAAGAACCTTCAAACTGCTCCTTAAAAATATTTGAATCTATATTTTTGTGGTAATCCACATTACATTCTTCCAACTTTTTACCGCACAATTTAAGGAAATTTACAATACACCCATTCGTAGATCCACAATGCAAAATGACAATAAGAGAACCTTTGCTTGGAGGTATATCTTTTAATTGACATCTGCTAGAGTCATCAGTCCAACCTTTTTTTATATTTATTATATCTGTTTTCCCCTTTTTCCAAGTTCACTTATTTTTTCTAAATATTCTATTCGCAATTTTACGATTCTGCTACTTTCCATTATTGCAGCATGCTTATTAACAATTTTAAATTTGAATCACAGTTCTTTAGGCCTTCGTCGTAAAGTTCTTTCTGAACAAAGTATTTCGAGCTCTTGAAGTTTTTTTGCTATTATGGGAACTTCATTATTTTTATATTTTTAATTAAGTTTAACTTCTTAATAGTTTGGCTGTAGCCAAATCCAAATCTTTAGTTTTACCTAAATTGAATCGTTTATCCTTTGTTTATAGAATTATATAATGTACTATAGGGAACCTCTGTTAGCTCGAAATTTTTTTTTACTACTACGGATTTGCTATATTCTATATGCATAGGGTCGTTTTAGGGTTTTATAGACATTTAAACAACTTTACGGCATTTTTTTGTAACGTTCCTTTTCCTAATTACTCGCCTAAATCTAAATAAACAGATTCAACCAAATTCGCAGCAGGGTCGTTTAGAACATCTTCAGGTTTACAATAATTCTCATTCAATGGCCTCCAAAGCCTATGAAAATTTTTTTTGCACGGTCGGAACATTGTCCTCCAATAGAAAAATTAAATCTATCAAAATCACGAAACATGAATACTGAACAAAAGTATTTTAACTTAAGGAATATAAATCCTAAGTGAAACACTAAATTAATAATTACTACTATTGTATATATTTATAATTAATGCAAAAGAACACCAAACTGAACATGAAAATACTAAGTCGCAGACCGCATAGCAAATTAAAACACACACACACACTTGTTAATACTACTCCGGCTCTGGGACCGTTCTTTTACAAGGCACAAGACAATTAATTATTATTAAAGTATAGCAGAGGAAAAAAATCGGGAACTGAATTTAATATTTTAGTGCGGGAGAATATGTCAAATTAAATAAACTTTAGACCTACTATATTGTTCTAGTTTTTGTTAAAAATTTAATAAGTCTGAAAATAACATATATACTGATTAAAATACATTTTTTGCAATAAATAAAGTGATGGGCTAAAATATGGAAGAAATTCATTTAAAAATCAGGTATTAATTTTTAGAAAAAACGCTCGGACACGTCGATTATCATTTTTTCTTCCGAATTTTTTGCCTCAAAAAGAAATTATACAGGGTGTGTCAAAAAGTAGATGTAGCAAAAATTTTTTTGTATTTTAAATAGAACCCTCTTTTTTTCAGTCGAATTTTGAATTCTACGTCAAATTCTGCGCATAATTCATGTAGCATACCCTATCCTTATCTCTAACGGTTTTAGAGAAAAATTACAACATAAAACAAAAATTATTTTATTAAGTGTTGAAAATGCCAACCATTAACTTCTTGACAATATGCCAATCTACTTAAAAATCCTTCTAAAACATTATTTACAGTATTTTCAATAATTTGCCTAATTTCATATCTAATTTTAAATTTTAAGTCTTCCAAATTTTGTGGTTTATCCATATACACTTTTGATTTCAAATAATCCTAAAGAAAGAAATCCATTGGTGTAAATCGGGAGATCTTGCAGGCCATTCTATGGGTCCTCTTCTACCTATCCATCGTTCGGGAAATACAGTATTCAAATACTCTCGTACTTGTCGAGCAAAATAAGGCGGAGCACCATCCTGCTGAAACCAAATAGACGCTTCTGGTAGATTAGGCTGATTCGGATTTGGAAAATCCGCTGCTAGTGTGGGAATTAATTCATTTTGAAGAAATTGTAAATACCGGTCTCCTGTAAGATTTCCATCGAAGAGAAAAGGTCCAATAATTCTATGATTTAATATCCCTGCCCAAACATTTACTTTTTGTGGGTTTTGCGTGTGCTGTTCTGTCATCCAACGGGGGATTATTTGTACTCCAATACCGAAAATTTTGTCTGTTTACCGAACCATTCAAACAGAACGTGGCTTCATCGCTAAAAAGTATGTTGCGATGGAAAAATAGATTTAAGTTGCAAATTTCCATCATAGTTTCACAAAACTGTAGTCAGCGGTCGGGATCATCTTCGTTTAGCTCGTGCAGCAACCTAATTTTGTACGGATGGTACTTTTCTTGTTTCAATACCCGCAAAACAGATCGTCGGCTCACATCATTATTAAGGGCTACTTCAGTGGATGCACTATGGGGATTATCTTCAACTTCTAACAAAATGTTCGATTTTGTGTTTTCACTAATTTTTGGACCACCTGGCCGTAGACGATCCTTTACATTCCCTATTTCCCTGAATTTCTTCTCAATTTTACTCACTGTAGACCTTGTAATCGGTCGTTCTGGATACTTAGCGCTGAACAAGTTACAAACTTCTTCTTGATTTCTTGTTTTGTCTCCACATCCAATTAAAATTAAAATTTCGATTCTTTGAGTTTCATTTAAGTGCACTATGATCACCGTTTTTCAAAATTATACCTAAAATTATTTTTGATTGACACATGACTTGCTATCGTAGTGACAATTCATTTAAATTTACCTGTTTACCTTTAAGTACGCACATGTAACTATTTTTAAAGAAAAATTTCGTTATATGATGTAATTTTTCTCTAAAACCGTTAGAGGTAAGGATAAGGTATGCTACATGAATTATGCGCAGAATTTGACGTAGAATTCAAAATTCGACTAAAAAAAATAGGGTTCTATTTAAAATACAAAAAATTTTTGCTACATCTACTTCTTGACACGCCCTGTATAATTTTTTTTGAGGCAAAAAATTCGGAAGAAAAAATTATAATCGACGTGTCCGAGCGTTTTTTCAAAAAATTAATACCTGATTTTTAAATGAATTTGTTCCATATTTTAGACCATCACTGTATAAACAGTAATTTTGTGCAAATAACGAATTTATTTTAATATTTATTTAAACTATTCAGAAAAACTATGCGCGCCGTCTAAACACTGACGGTAGGTTTTAGAAGATAAAAAAATATCAGTTTTTATAGGAATATTACTTATATCTGGCGACGACTATACCTTTAATACTTTGAACCATTGTCTTTTTCTCTTGAATGTGGATTTTTTATCGAGAAATTAAACCGTGATGGCGCCGCAGATGTCCTAAAATGAGTGCACCTATTTTCGAAATACAAAATACAAAATAGTTTATTCCTGCCATATACAGTGCACTCGCAAAGTAGCGAATAAGTTCATTAAAAGTTATGAGGGAAGTTTGTAAAAAACGCTCGGACCCGTCGATATGTATTTTCAGTTTAGAGTGTTTTAACGTTGCAACGAAATATACAGGGTATATCAAAAAAGGTATATGACGTCTTTTTTTTAAGTGGAAACCCCAATTTTTTATTGCAGAATTAGAAAGAGCACATTTTTTTATATACGGCAAGGTAAATAAGGGTAGTGGTTACATAAGGAAATATTGAAGAAAAATTGTCTTAAAAATTAAAAATGTGAAAATATGTATCTAAAGTAGGTGTTCGAATTGAACACCGTTGACAATCTAACAATAGCCAAGGCGATTAACATTTTTTTCTAAGGTTGTCATCTGCGTTAATTTAAATCTTTTAAATTCGCTGGGCGATTCACGTATACTTTACTTTTCAAGTATCCCCACAAGAAAATATTAAGAGGAGTTGAGTCTGGCGATCTGGGTCGCCACTCAATCATCCCTCTCCTACCTATCCAACGACTTGGAAAAACTTAATCTAAATAAGTGCGAACAGGTAAAGCGTAATGTGGCGAGGATCCATTTTGTTGGAAAAAGAGGTCAAGTATGGTATACATCTGGTTTCTTTTAATCCGGATACAAAGTTATTAGAGCAGGGATGAGGTCATTTTAAGAAACTCCGAAACCAATCTTGCATAAGATTTCAATTCTTTCACGTTCGCTTAATTTTCTCATTTTTCACAAAATAAAGGTAAAGTATATTTTTTTTTCCACTACTAACCTATAACATCACCATTATTGACCGATTATTAACGTTAGAAATCGTTTTTCTCCACGACCATTACTGAATGCAATAATTCCAAAATCATTTTTGATAATAGAATTTAAAAATTCTCGCTCTTGAGTTGGAAAATTTATTCTGAAACACTTGCTTCTTATGCGTTTTGCGTGTATTTTCATTCCATAACAAGATACGGAATGAATATTCTGTAATTGATCTAAACGACATAGGTTGCCATGAATTTCGAAACTGTCCGTGTCAGATAAAAATGGCCGCGTTGTAATAATTATTTTCAGACAAATTTTAGTGCAAGTCAAAAAATGAGTGAAAAATCGGATGAATCAGATATGGAACTGGATAATACTCCACCTGAAATTACGAATATTGCGAATAAATAACTTAATTGCTTTGTACAGATATTATTTGTTTTTATTCGTACTTTTTGGTCGTGGAGAAAATATAGTCTGCTACTCGGTTAGAATGAAAATTCGATACTCGTGGTTCCTCACGCTCGCTACGCTCGCGTTCCGAATCTTCCCCTCGGATCGAATTTTCATTCCAACCTCGTTACAGAATCTACTATTCTCTACCTTATAAGTTATTATTGACCATGGTCAATAATAAGGCATTGAAATCCATTATTGACCGATCTTCAAGAATCTATTTGAACGCAGGTAACTTGATTTTTTGATTCTACAACATGAATTCATAAACATGAATAACCTGAAAGGTGATTTCTTGTGGTTAGGCAACCAGATAATTATCAATACATATTAGATTATTAGAGATGCTTGATATTGTAAAATATCGATTCAATCAACATTTTTTCTGCTTCCATCCTTAATTCTGGAGGTGTACACATAATAATATCACTAACATTTTCTTCGCTAATTTTTTAAAAAAAAGCGGAAAACTCGTGAAATCTGATGACATAAATGAACAAAAATTGACATTAACAAAGCCACCTGACAAAACAACAAAATAGTTTGCCAATTCCAAAGCGCAGGTAACTTAATTAAAAAATATACTTGTACAGGGTTATCCAACCAAGACTAGACAAGGCGATTTTTTGACTTTTCCTGTACTTTTATAAAAAAACTGAAATAGCCATCTTAAGTAATTTTCTCCCGCGAATTCGAATATCTTCAGCAAAAAACAATTGAACATCAAACAAAAGTACTAGGAGTCACTTTGATATTTTTTTAAATGGGATGCCGTATTTTTAATGAGCTTATCCGATTTCTCATATAAATTTTGATCTAAAATGTTGGATTTTTAATTTATTTTATTTTATTTTTTTTTTTAACATTTTCCGAATTTAAAACTGAAGAAAAAAGGCGTTTTTGAATTAAAAATCCAACATTTTAGATCAAAATTTATATGAGAAATCGGATAAGCTCATTAAAAATACGGCATCCCATTTAAAAAAATATCAAAGTGACCCCTATAGTACTTTTGTTTGATGTTCAATTGTTTTTTGCTGAAGATATTCGAATTCGCGGGAGAAAATTACTTAAGATGGCTATTTCAGTTTTTTTATGAAAGTACAGGAAAAGTCAAAAATTCGCCTTGTCTAGTCTTGGTTGGATAACCCTGTACCTACCTATAATTTTTTATAATTATTAATACTATAAAGATAAATGTCTTATAAAGTTTGTAGTAGTGGAAAAAATAATATACTAACCACGGTTTAGACAGCTTATAGCCCTCGCGTCTTGCCGCTCGGGCAATAATGATGGCTGTCTAAACCTTGGTTAATAATATACTATTACTAGATAAGCCCACGATTACACTGCTTTCGTCTATCAAAAAGAGTAAACACTAGTTACTAACATGTAAATACCTAACATAATTCTAACAAAATGTACAATATTAACTTTTTTCGACACTGACAACAAAGTAAGTAAATAAAATGTCAAAACTGGTGACGTGCTGCATGTTTTGCAGGTAAAACAGATTGTCAACGGTGCTCAATGCGAACATTTACTTTAGATACATATTTTCACATATTTAATTTTTCAGACAATTTTTCTTCAAAATTTCCTTATACAGGGTCGTTGGTATGTATGGAAACGGTCGATTATTTCTTAAAGTAAAACAGCTAGCAAAAAATAATTATAACAAAAGTTTTAGGGGTTTTTAAAGTCTATAAAAATTTTAAAAGAATAAGTATACAGGATGAGTCAGAAAGCCGTAGGAAAAGAATGGTACCTTTTTTTAAATGGAACACCCTCTGTCTTAGAACATTTTTGGATTTAACATTAAATTACAGTTACTTTTAATAAATACATTATAAGTCTAAACCTAATAGTTTCTGAGATATCAACTATTGAAAAATTACATTTTTGAACTTTGAGAGCCTCTAGCTTTCTAACGGTACGTCTTAGAGTAAAACGGCTTACATATCCCTATCTTAGTTTTTTATTATCTTCCTACTGGTGTCATCTTCCGGTTAAACCGGATGTAACTCAAAAGCAGGAAATATAGTACTTCCGGTTTAACCGGAAGTTAAATTTTTTGGGAAGATAATAAAAAAGTAAGATAGGGACGTAGAAGCCATTTTGCTCTATGGCATAACATTAGAAAGCTAGAATCTGTCAAAGTTCAAAAATGTAATTTTTCAAAAGTCGATATCTCGAAAACTATTAGGTTTAGACTTATAATACACTTATTAAAAAACAATTGTAATTTTATGTAGAATCCAAAAATATTCTAAGATATGGGTGTTGTTCCATTAAAAAAAGTAACTTTGTTTCTCTACGGCTTTTCGACTCATATATATATATACTTATTTTTTTTAAATTCTAATAGACTTCAAAAAACCCTAAAACTTTTGTCTTAAATATTTTTTGCTAGCTGTTTTCCTTTAAGAAATAATCGACCGTTTCCATACATACCAACGACCCTGTATAACCACTACCCTTATTAAACTTGCCGTACGCAAAAAAATGTGCTCTTTCTAATTTTGCATTAAAGATTTGGAGTTTCCATTTAAAAAAGAACGAAGACGTCTTATATTTTTCTTGATATACCCTGTATATTTCGCTGCAACGTTAAAAAAAACTTTAAACTGAAAATCAAATCGACGGGTTCGAGCGTTTTTGTTACAATCTCCCCTCTTAACTTTTATTGAATTTATTCGCTACTTTATGAGTGCACTGTATACGAAGGTATTTACAGACGTCAACCATCAAGAAAAAAATAAGTTAAAAACATAAAACAACAGTAAAGACATTTAAAATATCATCTAAAAACAAGAAATCACTACTATTTTCTGTTGTTAACAGAGTCATACATTAAAAAATATCATAGTTTAAAACCGTTTAAAGATATTACAAACAACATGAATTTTTCATAATCACAAAGTCATGATTTCAAAAAGTAACAGATACGACGCCATTTTAAATTTTTTTAAATGGCAACCCTCACGTAAATAACCACACAACTGAATTGTAATTGGCGATCCGATTTCAAAAACATATACCTAGTTGTTAATATTTATTTTCAGCCGTTTCGGAAATACGGGGGTTCCTAATTTGCCGTCATCGATTTTGTCTTTTAAGTGTCTCACCCCTTTAATAAATAGACCTTTTAAGCTGAAAACCCCAATTTTTTTTACAATAGCATAATTTCCCGTGACCAAGCTATCTACCCTATAATCAAATTCGATAGATGTCAAAAAGTAACAGATACGACGCTATTTTGAATTTTTTTAAATGGCAACCCTCATATAAATAACCACACAAGTGAATTGTAATTGGCGATCCGATTTCAAAAACCTATAGTTGTTAATATTTATTTTCAGCCGTTTCGGAAATACGAGGGTTCCTAATTTGCCTTTATCGATTTTGTATTTTAATGCTCTAACCCCTTTAATAAATAGACCTTTTAAGTTGAAAACCCCAATTTTTTTTTCAATAGCATAATTTTCCGTGACCAAGCTATCTACCCTATAATCAAATTCGATAGATGTCAAAAAGTAACAGATACGACGCTATTTTGAATTTTTTTAAATGGCAACCCTCATATAAATAACCACACAAGTGAATTGTAATTGGCGATCCGATTTCAAAAACCTATAGTTGTTAATATTTATTTTCAGCCGTTTCGGAAATACGAGGGTTCCTAATTTGCCTTCATCGATTTTGTATTTTAATGCTCTAACCCCTTTAATAAATAGACCTTTTAAGTTGAAAACCCCAATTTTTTTTTCAATAGCATAATTTTCCGTGACCAAGCTATCTACCCTATAATCAAATCCGATAGATGTAAAAAAGTAACAGATACGACGCTATTTTGAATTTTTTTAAATGGCAACCCTCATAAATAACCACACAAGTAAATTGCAATTGGCCATCCGATTTCAAAAACCTATAGTTGTTAATATTTATTTTCAGCCGTTTCGGAAATACGAGGGTTCCTAATTTGCCTTCATCGATTTTGTATTTTAATGCTCTAACCCCTTTAATAAATAGACCTTTTCAGTTGAAAACCCCAATTTTTTTTTCAATAGCATAATTTTCCGTGACCAAGCTATCTACCCTATAATCAAATTCGATAGATGTCAAAAAGTAACAGATACGACGCTATTTTGAATTTTTTTAAGTGGCAACCCTCATATAAATAACCACACAAGTGAATTGTAATTGGCGATCCGATTTCAAAAACCTATAGTTGTTAATATTTATTTTCAGCCGTTTCGGAAATACGAGGGTTCCTAATTTGCCTTCATCGATTTTGTATTTTAATGCTCTAACCCCTTTAATAAATAGACCTTTTAAGTTGAAAACCCCAATTTTTTTTCAATAGCATAATTTTCCGTGACCAAGCTATCTACCCTATAATCAAATCCGATAGATGTAAAAAAGTAACAGATACGACGCTATTTTGAATTTTTTTAAATGGCAACCCTCATAAATAACCACACAAGTAAATTGCAATTGGCCATCCGATTTCAAAAACCTATAGTTGTTAATATTTATTTTCAGCCGTTTCGGAAATACGAGGGTTCCTAATTTGCCTTCATCGATTTTGTATTTTAATGCTCTAACCCCTTTAATAAATAGACCTTTTAAGTTGAAAACCCCAATTTTTTTTTCAATAGCATAATTTTCCGTGACCAAGCTATCTACCCTATAATCAAATCCGATAGATGTAAAAAAGTAACAGATACGACGCTATTTTGATTTTTTTTAAATGGCAACCCTCATATAAATAACCACACAAGTGAATTGTAATTGGCGATCCGAGTTCAAAAACCTATAGTTGTTAATATTTATTTTCAGCCGTTTCGGAAATACGAGGGTTCCTAATTTGCCTTCATCGATTTTGTATTTTAATGCTCTAACCCCCTTTAATAAATAGACCTTTTAAGTTGAAAACCCCAATTTTTTTTTCAATAGCATAATTTTCCGTGACCAAGCTATCTACCCTATAATCAAATTCGATAGATGTCAAAAAGTAACAGATACGACGCTATTTTTAATTTTTTTAAATGGCCACCCTCATATAAATAACCACCCAAGTGAATTGTAATTAGCGATCCGATTTCAAAAACCTATAGTTGTTAATATTTATTTTCAGCCGTTTCGGAAATATAGGGGTTCCTAATTTGCCGTCATCGATTTTGTCTTTTAAGTATCTCACTTCTTTAATAAATATACCTTCTAAGCTGAAAAACCACATAACATAATTTAAATCTCAATCATTCTAGTGGCACCCAACTGCCTTTTTTTTACTTTTCCCAATAGTTGGCTTAAAACCCTTTATAGGGCAGACAATCAAACATCAAAATTGCAAAACCTGTTGTTTGGAATAGCTTTATTTAACATTAAGGACCTTATTTACAAAATCTTAGAAAAAAATAAAACACGTAACACATTTTTTTGAGGAGGTCGATATTTCAACCAGTATCTATTTAGACAAATTTTAATATACTGGTCAATATTTAAACCACTTTTTAAAACTAGGTTTTTCGTATTGTTCTTACACAAAAACCAGGAAAATAAAAAATACTTTCTGGGTAAAAACCATTTAAAAACTACAAATGTTATTTATTATGAAACGGGGCAAAGCAAGGAATGCATAAGGCAACTCCACACTTAAGATACTCTATACTAGATCGTTTTGGCTTCTTGTCAGTGCTGCATCTGGCACATCTTCGAGACGTCGTACTCTTGGGCAAATGGTCACCAACGTTTGACAGCCTTGTAGTATTTTCAACACCAACTGCCCTTCCGTCAAGCTTCTTCATTTTATTTTTGCCAACTATTAACCAAGATGAGTGTTGCTTCCTTGATGAGTAATCTCCAATTAACTGGTTAGCAAGAATACTTCTAAAAGTTAACTGTGATTTAGGCTTATTGTTCGGTTGGTGTTGATTAAAATTCCATTTATATAGGATATAGGAGTTTACAATGGTCGCATCAACAAGATAATAGAATAGCTTCAGCCACCATTTTCTAGACTTCCAGGCTATATTATAGCAAGAATGCTGTTGGTCAAACAAATCGACCCCACCCATATTTATATTGTAGTCCTCTATATTTTTTGGGCACTGGATACTAACTTTAACTCCCTCTTTTGTCATACGTTTTACAGTTGATTTATCTGTGACAGTATGAATTGTGCTAGCGACTAATACACCTTTCTTGCCTCTATCTTTCCATTTATTTACGGCTATAGAGCTGGAATCTGATTCTTCAGTTGTAAGATTTTTATCTGGGACCAATAAATCACCTGGAAAGTTCCTCCTGTTAGACCTTACTGTTTCACATCCAAATATATTTCGATCCAGCATTTTTGACAGCAATGGGAAGCTGGTAAAAAAATTGTCAAAATATACACAGTAGAATTTGCCCTGAAAAGGCTGTGTTAGCTCCAAAACGGTTTTTTCGCCCAAAGAACCTTCTTCGTCGCTCTGCTTCTTTCCTTCATATACCGAGAAATTCAGCAGATATCCGGTTTCAGCGCAAGCTAGAGCCCAAACTTTGATTCCTCTTTTAATGGGTTTTTGGGGCATGTATTGCTTTAGGTGGGTCCTACCCTTAAAAGCGACCATGCTCTCATCCACTGAGAGATTTCTACTTGGATTGTAGGAATTCAGGAAACTCTGTGTTAAGTGAGTTATTATGGGCCTTACTTTATATAGTCTGTCAAAACCGTTTTCCCCTTTCTTTGGCATAGACTCGTTATTATTGATATGTAAATAACGTAAAATTTTTAAAAATCTTTTCAAAGGCATGATTTCAGAAATTCTAGAGAAATGAAAGTTTATCTCTGATGACCAATATTGGCGTAAACTAGGCAAGGAATGAAACCCCATAATGATCAGCATTCCTAGAAATGACTTTAACCCTTCTAATGTCAAGTCAAGGACGAAACCTTTTTGTAACGCATAACGATTTGATTCAGACAATGAGATGCAAGAAATCGTTACCAAACAATTCTAGAAAAATTTCAATAGGAGAATCACTCACTGCTACATTCGTTCCAACAGATTCAACGAACCTGACTGCCTCAAAAATATGGGGTAGGTATGGGATTTTTGACCACTTATAACCTTGTTCTCCTTGAGGTAAATTAGGTGTAGGACTTTGATTCGATTGCCTTTGCGAAGAAATCAAATTGGCAACAGGCTCGTCTTCATCAGAGGAGGAGATTCTTCTTGGTTGTTCATTTGAATTTGGTTCAAAGTTTGGGTCAGCTATAGAATCGTCGCTATCATAATCTGTGCCGTTGGTCATATCAGCGTAACTTCTTTTTGGTCGGGTAGATGTACGTGGCAAAGAAGAATAAGGCTCCACATTATCATCAGCGTCTGAATCTCCACCCAGGTCTGAATCGAAGGCTTGGTCGTCATCTAGTCCATCGATAAAGTCGAAGACGTCGGCAGGATTTCCATGTTCCAATTCATCCAAATGTATTCTACGTTTTGATTCCATTGTTGTCCCCTGTAAAGAAAAAGAATCCTCTGTTGTATCTCTATAAACCGAATAAAGTCTTAACCACCCCCATCAATTAATTTCCGACAATAAAGTTCCCTTTCAACTTTTTCGATCTTCCTTTATTTTATAGCAAGTTATTATATATGACTGGCTGTGAAACCTTTAATTAGTGGAAATTAAAATGTTTAGTCGTTTCCTCACGCTCATCAGTGAGGCTAGGATCTGACGTCCTCTTTCGTCTTTTTCAAATGGTTGTCATAACAGGCGATTGTAGTCCAGAATGCGTAGTGAATTGGTTACAAACCCTTGTAATGGTTAGTCCTTTTTGCCGCAATGGCATTACGTTATATATTATGTGTATCTGTATGTTACATACTTAAAATAAATGTCATAAGAATGCAAAACGTAAAATTATGTTAGAAATTTAAAAATTTTGAGGTTATGTTTAATTTTAAAGCAAAATATTATCTTGCCGATAAGTTTTATCAATATTATAATTAGCGTATCGAAAGCTACGTATTTTAATGTACTTACCAACAAATTTTCACAAAATTATTAGCAATATTAACACAAAAACAACAGTTTCTGTCAGACAGCACGTAAACATGTGACTTCTTGATCACTATCCTAATCGGACACTGGTTGAAATTTTGACCACTTTGTCAGTAATTCAGACTACGTAAGTATATGGTCAAATATTAAACCATTATTCGTTTGCGCAGTTAAATATAAACAAACTGGCCGAATATCAAACCGGTGTGCCAACAGGAAATAATTATTTTGACGCTGGTTGAAATATGAACCAGTATCCTATAAAGGGTTTAAATAAACTAAAGTGCATAAAACATATTAAAGCAAATACTAAATTGTTTTGTTGTTTTAAGTGGCGATAGTTTGTTGGAAGGGGTAAAAATAAAACCTTTTGTTTAAAGCCAATCACTATAATAATAATAAATAATTATTCACTTTACTTGTTAGGGCTTGATAATAGAAATTTAATTATATTATTTAAAAAAACATGTCCTGTTTCTTGTTGTTTAAATTATATTATATGTGGGATAACGTTTTCATTAAGACACAAGTTACCGGCAAAAATTGGGGGTTTCAGCTCAAAAGGTCTAATTATTAAAGGGATGAGACAGTTAAAAAACCAAATCGATGAAGGTAAATTGGGAACCCCCGTATTTCCGAAACGGCTAAAAGTAAATATTAACAAGTACATGTTTTTGAAATCGGATCGCCAAATGCAATTCACTCGTGCGGTTATTTATAAGGGATGCCATTTAAAAAAATTCAAAATGGCGTCGAATCTGTCAAATTTGTAGGTCTATATATGTTTTGACATTAAATTTGACTTCCTTGTGAAAAATCATTGAGAAATATGTAATTTGTTTTTTATTATAGTCAATAGCAAAATCGTTAATCGGGTGAGACACGTAAAAAAATGCCCCTGTACATGATATTTAGAAACATTCTGTATACCGACTCACCGCACAAGTCCTAAGAATTTAGGTTTGAAATGAAAATGCTTGGTCAACACTTTTTATTAATAGTTATGAAGTACTTCACGTAAGTATGTTAATTTAATTTTTTAGATCTTTACCTTCATTATAATTTATTTATTATTAAAAATGTACAATGGCTGAACTAAAACTTAAAGTTTCGGTTTACGAGCCTAAGGAAGAGCCTGTTATCAGAAGGATATGGATATAAATAAAACCAGAGGGTTAAAATATATATTCCTAAGAAAAGCGTAGTTCTCGGCGGATATCTCTGTGTTTAAAATGACTTTAAGCTTAATTCACTAAGGTTGGGCACGTGAAGCACATTATTTTGAATTTAATCACCTAATGTTTTAGACAGGATTTTGACTTTATAACCAGGTAATTTAATTTAACTTAGTCAAAATACTAATTAAAAGGCCAAATAGTTAATTTAATTATCTTGTTAAATCCCTTACTAAGAGATAGTAGGTAGGTATCTTGTAATATGATATAATACGATGTTTTCGTGCAATTAACTGAAGAATACCATAAAAAATCAATGGATTTGTGCTTGGGGATGGCAGTTTATTTTTAGAAATAACACGAAGAAAACATTATAAGCACAGAGTAATTTTATTTGTGAAATTCTTAAATTTACTAATGTTTCCCTTTTTACGGTATTTTCTTGGGGCTGAACTGAACAGCCAGAATCTGTTGGTCATTGTTTTAGATCCTCTTTGTTGTCAAAATACCAAATGTAAGCTGCTTATAAGATTTTACAAGAGGCCATAAGTTAAGGACTTTTAGGGGCATTGGATTTATAGGATTTATTAAATGTTAGATCAATGTAATTTCATGACGACTTATCTTTGAAGTTTCTTAATAATGATAAATATATTAAATCTACAAGAAGAAAGATTCGAATAAATTATGGCATGGTAAAAGATATTTATTTTTAAAATCCTATGAAAATACAAACATTTTATATTGGATTCCTTAAAAAATTTAATCATATTTATAATCCCTATTTATTTTCATTTTTACTCATTTTTATTATTATTTTTTTTTTAATATAGCTACAGTGACCGGCAGAAAGTGCGCAGCACATGGAAAATTTTTTTATGTATAAACTTAACAAATTTATTTTATTTCAGAAAAGTTCTGCATATCTTCAAACCAAAACAACACCCACCAAATCCGATAAAAGTCTTATGGTAGACGAGGGAGAGTCAAAAATTTCAAATGCCGCTAAGAGTATATTACCTCCATCTATCATTTTAGACAAAATTTTTATTAAGAAATATTGGTTTGATCTTAAAGATATACTGAAATACCATGTTTCGCTTATTTTGGACAAAAAATAGGATTTAATCGTTTTTTTCTGAATTACTCTGTATAAAAAGTAGATTGCAACCATATAGTATGCAAATTGTATTTTCTGTACACTTTGTTAGAGATAACCGTATATAGTATGTCGGGTTAGTTAGTTACGAATAGAAGCACAATATTGTTAAAAATAATTGCTGACTCGCGATAATTGTGACAATTGTCCAATTAAAACTATTTCTATTTTTTCTGGTAAAAATAACTTTTCAATTTCCATTTTCACAACAGAACTAACTAAATAACATTAATTTAATTTCAATGCTTGACTTGTTTCCATGGCTGCTTTGATCTAATTTTTGTTTATGTATATTATAATTATTTAGGCTGCAAATTCGGGTATAAAGAAAGATTCCTTTGTATTTTAAATGAAATATATGAGTTTGAAATATTTCAATTTAAAGTATACATAATTATATTCATCCTTATTATTTTTTCATTATTTTTATCTTATTAATTATCGTGGCAAATAAAATGCGTACAAAAAATATTTTCAATTTTTAATTTTTTAATGTTTTTCTTGTGACGATCGCAATAAAAATTCAAATAAAGAAAAAACTTTGTACTTTACAATTGGGAAGGCGTCTTAAATTATAGTGTATAACAAAGTATCAGTTAAATTAAATTATTTTGTTTCTTCGTAAAATAGAATACGGTGTGCAGCAAAAATATTTAAAATTTAAATTTTGAACAGAAACAAAGTTTTAAATTTCCACAATTTTAATTTTTTAAAAAAGCCGTAACATGTTTCGGCACACGGTGCCTTCTTTGGACGGACTAAATATAAATGTGTCAAATATGAATTTAAATATTTAAATGAATGAAAACCTTAAATGTATGTTAACATCTCTCACCATTGTCCCTTATAATCGCCAGTTTGTACTCAAAGATACTGGGCTTAATATTCTACGAGTGTCACAAAGTTTCGATTCTCAGCTTGAATGTTAATTTCTAGCGTGTAATGTAAATAGATAGAAATTGATTTTAGTTGGTTAGTTTCTAATTTCTAATTTAAGAACCTAATTTGGTCACCGTTAGACTTTATTTACATTTTTTAATGCTATTTCTTATAAAATTGCAATCATTAAAAGTGTCTATTTCTTAAAAGCAAAAAGTATCAAAAATTAATAATATTAGAGTACAAGACCTAACCGGCACAAACGTAAAATTAAATCTTAGAATACCGTTACGCTACTGAAATTAAACCCCTTATTTATTTTCGTTAGAAGACGAGCTGCCCGATGACGCCTTCATTGCTCAGTTAATTTTCTTATAAACCTTGAGCAAAAAGGGTGGATAAAAGCGGCGAGTAAAGATGCCTGTTCCACTGAATGAAGTATAATCTTTAAAAAGGATTTTCATTTGTTGTCGAGAGATTTAATTTAAATACTGTGATAAAAATATCCGGGGCAAAAGTCTTGGAATCCTTTTTTAGCTTTAAATTTACGCAGTTATATTATGCGGGTTAAAAGGGTGTAATTTTATTGCCATTTTAAAGTGAACAACGCCTCTGTTGATTTTTAGATAATGGCGAGTTTACAATCACAATTACTTCACGATCAGTTTATGAACTTTTTCCTAAACTTATTTGTCACCCAACTAGCAAAGTAGAACTTTAAAAGAAGCAAATTATCTTATAATTATCGAATAGCGTTGTCGTAAGAATAGTTTTGTTTTGTAGCGCATATCGTTACAACTTTTACTATAGAACAAATTAGTCTTGTTTGTTTAAGAATTTTATAAAAGTATTGTAATACGACTTATAACCTTTAAAAATATATCTCTATAAGTATTGCAGCCATATTGTGAAAGAGTCGTATACTTGCACAAATAGCTTTTAATTAGCTCCTTATAGAATACTTGTATGTATGTATATGTTCTTTAAGGTTATATAAGGGAAATGATAAAATTATTGTTTAACGTTCATATGCGCTTATTTATAAAATCGTTTTATAGTTATGTATAATTTAGAAAATGCTTAATATTTTATAAATATGTTTTTGTAGGTTAGGTTTAAATTTATCCTATTTTAAAGTTCATTGAAAAGTAATAAAACAGAAAGATTGGATAGTGCGCATAGCGAACGAGTTGTTAAATCAAAAAATTATTTCTACCGACAATGGCGTAAAAATCCTACCGCCGAAAATCGTACCATCTTTGTTAACGCTCGAAACCAATGCAAGCAAACGATAAACCAAAGCAAAGAAGCACACAACCAGAGGATCAGAGACAAACTTCTTGAATGTCCTAGCGGCTCAAAAATCATTTTGGTCGGTAGCTAAGGCCGTCAGTCAGAACTTTACCAAGTCAACCATTCCACCTCTAACACGTTCTGATGGCACCATTGCGACCAAAGCACAGGAAAAAGCAAACTTACTGGCGGAACTATTCTCTTCACATTCAACGGTAAATTTTCAGGGAAGTACTCCACCGAACATTACCCCTGTAGGATCGAGAATGCCCGAGATTGTCTTTCGCCACCGCCATGTTAAGCGAATCTTGGGGAGTCTCGACACTAAAAAGGCTTCTGGTCCTGACGATATTCCAGTCATTGTAATTAAGAAATGCGCTGACGAACTGACACCGGTATTTTGTAGACTTTTTAACTTATCCTACAAAAAAGGAATATTTCCTTCTTGCTGGAAAACTGCGAGAGTCCAGCCCATACCCAAAAAAGGCAAGAAGACCTTGCCAAACAACTATCGTCCAGTCGCATTGCTCTCGGTTATATCAAAAGTTATGGAGCAGGCTATCAACGAAAAATTACTAAAATACCTGGAAGGCTTCAACATTATTAGTGACCGCCAGTATGGATTCCGTAAGTCTAGATCAACAGGAGACCTTCTCGCTTATGTTACTCATGTTTGGAACAACGCAATAGAACACCATGGGGAGTCCCGGGCGGTAGCACTGGACATTTCCAAGGCTTTTGATCGAGTATGGCATGAGGGGCTCCTAACTAAAGTGAGAGCATACGGACTGCCGGTTCAATTTTGTTCATGGCTGTCGAGCTTTCTTAAAGACCGTTCTCTGCGAGTGGCGATGGACGGATTTCTTTCAGACACATTTAACATCAACGCCGGAGTCCCTCAAGGTTCTTTATTGTCGCCCACCCTTTTCTTACTATACATTAACGATCTTTTGGAAAAAACTAAAAATCCTATATATAGCTTCGCTGATGACAGCACACTTGTTTCAACTTTTACTTTGGATGCTCGGACATCGGCTGCTAATGCACATCTCTATAGGCAGCAAGAGGTCTCACATCTCAACAAAGACCTGGAAGAAATTTTGTCTTGGGGTGACAGTAACCAAGTAGAATTTAACGCTAAAAAGACCCAGGCGGCAGTTTTTTCTAAAAAAGTTAATGTTGAAGAACCGGATATAGTTATGGCGGGACACTCAATTCCCTTGGCTTCATCAATTCATTTATTGGGCGTTAATCTGGATAGTCATATGTCTTGGCATGGCCACGTTGCGGCCATTGCTAAGGCAGCCTCGCAGAAGCTTGGAGTACTTTTCCGAACAAAGAACCTCTATACACCCCAACAACTTTTGATGCTCTATAAAGCCCAAATTCGACCATCACTGGAGTACTGTTCGCATATTTGGGGCTCTGCTCCTAAACATACCCTGAGATTGCTAGATTCCATTCAAAGAAGAGCCATTCGCTTGATCGGTGACCATAGTCTGACAAACAACCTGGAAAGCCTTGAACATCGAAGGCAGGTTGGCGACTTGAGCTTATTTTACAAATATTTTCATGGCAAGTGTTCAACTGAGGTTGCCCGCTTAATACCACCCAGAGCGGTGCATGGTAGAAGTACACGACGAGCCACTGCAGCCCACCAGTACGTGGTTCAGCTTAGTGTCCCTCGAACGACACTGTTTCAAAATTCTTTCATCTGGAGAACGTCATCACTCTGGAACGACCTCCCTGAGATCGTCTTCCCCAACGAGTATAGTCTCCAAAGATTCAAGACCAACGTGAATCGTTTCCTGCGCACACGCACCGCTCCTAGAGCGCCATAAAGGATTTATCCTGTAGTGCTGTGCCTTATCATAAAAAAAAAAAAAAAAAAAAAAAAAAAAGCCATGCATTATAGGACAATCATTTTCTGTAACAAAGTTCAATTATGCGTTATATAGTTTTATCTTATATATCTTATTATATTTAAAAACAGTGTTGCCAGATTTAATTAAAAATGGAATGGTACAAGAGAATTTTATAAATATTACTTTAAATTCCTAAGATTTAAACAAAGAAAACTAATTATTAATCTTTGGATTAAAGTCAATCCGAAGTTTCGGAAATGTAAAAAAGTACCTTGTATGAATTTAAATTTTAGGTAGGTACCAAAGAAATTTCTCACTTAATTTCAAGCTCTGATGTTGTAATGTAATTATTATCAAAGTCGAGTTTTTGAAGTATAATCTTATGATAATAAAAAAAAATAAATAAAATAACCCTGCCAAAATGGACGCAAATGGTTTGGCTCCCTTTGTCATGGACAGGCTTACAAACTACATAGTTAATAATTACAATGTGATAATACACGAAATATTATGAGTGCCTGGAGGCGACTTTGCGCACCACTGGCATGTTTGGTCACTTAGGGCTCCATTGTATGTAGGGAAACATATTAATAGGAATGTTATAACGATTATTATATTTCAAGTTTTGGCTTTACGAAATCTGACAACTTCCAAAGCGTTGCAACACCAACATCTTGCTTTCACGTTGCATATGCAACACTGTAAAACCATTTTATCGTATACAGTTCTAGTTTATATAAGAATATTATTAAACGTTTTTATTTGATATAAAATGGCTGTATTATAATGCGCCATGTTTAAACTAAGATTTGTTGGATCCGCAATTGCCGCCACCAAGTAAATCTAAGTCGGAGACGTAAAAATGTAGTCTTAACGTAATTTATTAGTTATGAAAGACTAACGTTATTCTTTAATAAGATAATAACTTAATGTAATATATAAAAAATATCGAGATAATAAAAAAAAGTATATATATTTTTTTTTATTCCAAAGCAAACGTGGCCAAAACTAAAGCGCATATTTTTTGTGCTACAAACATATACATAGTTTATCAATAAAATTTCTGGCGCAATGAAGTTTGAGTTATTAACGCTACGAAATTGTTAAAATGATAAAGGTGATATAATATTAATCATTCTTCAGGAACGAGCGCCATTAAGTTTCGGCTGATCAATTTTTAAATAAGTAGGTACATATTTATAATCTCCGTTGTTATACGCCCTTTTAAAATAATTTGATTCTAAGATTCTGCACTAAAAAATTAAATACCTCTTTAAATTGGTCTATTATCAGACTGCAATATACAATCACTATATAATATTTATGTAAGAATTTTAAAGTGTCGATAAAATATTGTTGTATAAATATTACCAAATACACACTACAAAACAATTTTATAGTTGTTGCATTAATTGCTCTAAAAGTGTAGTACACAACTTCTATAGAACTCTTATATCAGAATGTTTTATAAAAGTGTGCTCTTTTTGATCCTATAAATATCATATAAGGGTATTTAATCACGTTATAGGAATTTTAGGCTTCTATAAAATTCATTGCATAGCAGTTTATACTCCCTTTATAAAGTATATGTTACTAGTTGGGCAGTTATTGATCGTCTTCATACAGTCCAAATTTCATTAAATGATTTGATCAACATCTATGCTATAATAATATATAAAATGAAATGAATGTTTGTATCTATTTTTTATTGTATTATCTTTCCACGCTGTGAACTGCGTCAACGATTTTTTTCCACGCCTGTACGTACGAGAACTTGTGATATTTTATACAAGATGTACCGGAAATCTTAGATGCTTCAAACACAGCATAAAGAGACCAGCAGGAGCGTAAAAATATAAGTGTACTGACAGTATCCTAAGCAGGTGATTCAGGATGCAAACCGTCGCTTTCGCTGAACACAGAACCGTTGATTGAAAGTATTGTTAATCTCAACGGCAGGACGCAGAACGGATTTTTGGCCGCTCAAGCTCTTTTGTTTGCGTGAGTAAGCACCCACAAATATGATCAAGGTGGACAAAACTTTCCTTATTAACTTTAGGATTTCTTACCGAGAGCGAGAAAGTTTTTAAAAAGAAAATTACTGTAAAACCTCTGTTGGCGACCGCCTCCATCAACCTGCGTTAAACGACCGGTTATGAGTTCCTCTTATTTAAAAATGGAAATCCCATTATCTTATACCCCTCTTTACTGACTCATCTGTTAAACGACCGCGAGCACTCATCACCGGAATATTTAGTAAACATTAATGCTAAAAGCATCCTCCATTAGGGACAGTAAAACCCGGCCCGACAATTCTTAAGAAATGTAGGTACATACACTAATTACTTTATTGCAGGCGGTTGTTTACATTAGTTTTGTTCTGAACAGTTCTTGTATGTTTTGGGACTAACGTGAATATTTGAAGATGGTGGGAAAAAGGAAATGTCTTTCTTTTAGAGAAAAAATTAAAAACATCGAGCAAAGTGAAAAAATTGGAACTAGGAAATTGACTGAAAAATATAAAGCGGGTACGACCCAAGTGACTATGTTGCTTCAAAGTAAAGCAGACGTTAGAAATTTGTATCAAGAAGGTGGCAACACTGAACAAAAAAGAAAATTTCCCAAAACCGAAGGACTGGCAGTGGACCATGTTGTTTTTAACTGGTTTTGTAAGGCGCGAAACAAACATTTACCAATATTAGGGCCCATAATTGAAGCAAAACCCTCGAATCTGCTCAAAATCCAGGACTAGATAACTTCAAGGCATCAAATGGATGGTCAGAAAAATTCCGTCATCGCCACGATATTACCTTCAAGAAAATACGTGGCGAATCAGCCAATATCAATATCGAAAACGTAACTGCTTTGAAAGAAAGGCTATTGATCATTTTAAAGGATTATACTGCAAGGGATATATTTAATGCGGCTGAGACAGGTCTCTACTATCGTGCATTGCCAACAAAAACATATGCATTGAAAGATGACAAGTATACTAGAAAAAAACAGCAAAACAACAATCTACAATTCTGTTCTATGCAAATATGGAATGTGAGAAGGAAGAACAACTTATAATAGGCAAAAGTAAAAATCCTCCATGTTTTAAGGGCGTACATGTCAATAAGTTACCTCTCCAATGACTCTCGAACAAAAAAGAATGGATGACAGCAGACATCATGACAACATGGCTTCACAGATTTGATATCAAGAAACAAAATAGAAGAGTGGTATTGCTTCTGGATAACGCAACGTCTCATCCCAAAATTACACTGGACAATGTTAAACTTATTTTTCTTCCACCCAATACTACCTCACATTGTCAACCTTTGGAACAAGGCATGAATCAGAATTTTAAAATGTCCTACAGAAGCTACCCGATTAAGAAGTTTTTAACGTGTACAGACAGTGGTTGTCCTCTTCAAGAAATTGAAAATAATAATACCATAACCAACGCCTTGATATGGTGGCCTGGCGCAATTTATTCCCAGTAGAAACTAAAAAATGTGAATCTGAATTTTATAAAAATAAAATAAATAATATGAAGCAATTATTAATTTTCGATTATATTAAAAAATAATAATTTTAAAACAAACAAACAGTACATTGTATAATATGCACGTACATTTGGTAAATTGGCTTCATCTCATTTAATTTTAGTTCTGATAAATTTACTATTATTGGACAAAAGTAGAGCAACAAAGTGCTTTTATTTCTTTGAGTTTAAAAAATTAATTATATGATTGTGATCCCCAGCTAATTTTAATGAAGGTAGAGAAATATTTATAATTATAAAAATCCACAGAATGAAGTGCGACAAAAGTAAAGCAACAAATTGTGTCAACAGTATTATATTTTACATATTACGATAAAAAACCATTAAGCACATTTAATAATTACAATAGCTAGAAATATTATGGTAATAGTTAATAGAATATCCATTATTTTTTATTACTTGCCGACAACGTCGCGGCATTGAGGCAATCAATTTTTAAACAATATTTTCGGGAAGGTTTGTCCAAACTTCATTGATTTTATTTATCAATGATTGTTTATTTGGAAATAATTGTGTACGAATTCCACGTTCAACTTCTTCCCACAGATTTTCAATGGGGTTGAGATCTGGGGATTGTGCCGGCCACTGCAAAACCCGAACGTAATTTTCTTGAAACCACTCTTGAACAATTCGTGAAGAGTGTTTTGGATCACTATCAGGTTGGAAAATAAAACGCAACGGCATTTTCCACTTTGCATAAGGCAACATTACATTTTGCATTATATTTTTATAGACAAATCGATCCATGGTGTCATTAATGAAGTTTAAAGGACCCACCCCATTCCATGAGAAACAACCCCATAGAAAATCACTGCCTTTGCCATGTTTAACTGTGGGTGTAACGTATTTGGGATTAAACCTTGTGTTGATTGGCCGTCTTACACGCTTCATTCCATCAGAATTGAAATTTTAATAACGCGTTTTATTGCTAAATAAAACTTGTTTCCACTCGTCTACTGTCCAATTTAAATGTCGACGTGCATATTCAAGCCTAGCTACTCTATTTCTTGCCAAAATAAGGAGCTTTTTAGCCAGGCGTCTACTAAATAACTTTGCGTCTATCAACCTTCTTTGAACTGTCCGTGGACTAACCATAATTTCGGAAATTTCAGCAAAAATCTAGGTGCAGACATCCAAGGATCGTTTTGAGAAATCCTTTTAATGCGTCTGTCTGTCCAAATTTGTCCAAATTGTTGTTTTTTTCGGCCTTCCCGATTTCGGTAGATTCTCTAAATGTCCCCTTTGAATGTAACTTGAAATTATTGTGGATACGCTGTATCTTCGTAAAACAAGCCGTCTTGAAATTGTGGCTTGTATTGTACCTGCCAAGTGTGCATTCACTATTCTCTGCTTTAATTCTTTCGAAATTGGAATACCTCTTGGCATGATTAATGCAGTACAGAAATATAAATTAAACATAAAATAAACTCTGTAAAAATACTTTAACCTTTACCTTTACTAAAACCTTTCTTTTTTAGGAAAATATTAAAATGTTGCTTTACTTTTGACGCATTACAATACTGTACTTGAAAGTTTACGTCAATATCAGTTCATTTGTTTTGATTGTTGGAAAAAGCTGTTGTCGCCGATAATAGAAACCTACTGTGATATTTAAGACACGATGTATTTAAATACGATATCATGCATTTCATATTATAAAATCAAGATTTCTTTTATTTTTCGAAAGTGTTGCTCTACTTTTGTCCGATAGTGTATGTAGATACTTATTAGTAAACAAACACTGTAAAATGCACACCAGTGGTTTTAATTTTTCTCTATTAACCGACCAACACTTGATTCCCCGAGGGTGGTCGCTATTCAGAGATTTTACTGTAATTAGAAATTGGTTGACTTCACAAGTAAGTGCCAAAAAGCCAAGTACTTTAGTGATTTCTATCAATGAAAAATGAAATATGTTTTTATGGTATAGGTACGTATGAAAAATAGGTTTCCTTTTAAAATTCTTTTTCATTTAGGTTAAAACCCACTTATTATTTTTTGCTAAAATTAGCTGTAGATTCGTTTGTGCTTTTAATATATCAGCGGAAATATTTTTATACATCCTGCCGCACATCATAATGTTCAAATTAAATATTCCAAAAACCACTAAAGGGATTAAGGTAAACATATATATTTCTCAAAAGACAATTTTAAGACCTATTAAAATATTCAAGTGATATAGGTACAGGGTGTTTCATTTAGAAAAACAACAACTTGGTGTCTTAAACAAATTTACGTTGTGAATTGTACATGTTCATTTGTTTTATCGAATGACAAATTTTGACGGTTCAGGAAACATAATTCGAATTTAAAGTTCTTTCTAGCACTCAAAGTAAGGGCTCTAGGGATGCTCCAAAATCAAATCAAATTAAATATAATCTCCCCAGCCACTGCTTAAGGTTTGGGATATTTTCATAATTTTTCTACATTCTTTTATAAAGAGTTTTTGGGATATCTGGATCACCAACATTTACAGTGTCGGCTAGCGTTAGTGTCGTTATCAACCCTCGTATGTGTATTTTCCAGTGCGGCGCTTTATCTCCCTCCAATTAACTAGGAAAATGTCTTCTTCCGAAACAGCTTGCTGTCTGAGGATTTCTTTCAGGCAAAGCGGCGTCTTTTTCGTCGAGCCAAATAGAATAAATGAACAACTACGTAGCTCAGACTTGGACCCCTCTCCTTTCGTAGCCCCGATTTTTTTTCCAAAGCCTTCCCCACATCTTGACCGGAAAAGAAAACCGTCTAATAGAGTTCAGGGTTGTGTTTGCATATTGAATATTAAATAAATAAATAAATAAATAAATAAATAAATAAATAAATAAACATGTCTTTATTGTAATTTACAATGTAATATTACAATTGGCGGAGTTGAAGCTTATATATAAATAAATTAAATAATAACGTTAGAACAGTTTTCTACCTAAAAATGGCATTCTAATTAATCGAGTCTTTATGACCAACCAACAAAGCTATGCGTCTTTGTTTTTTAAAAATTATTAAATTTACGACATCATTTAGACTAGCAATGAGGCATAATTACTCAGTGATTTAATATTAAAATGACGGTGCCGGTAAAATAAATCATTATAAAAGCGTTTTCGTGTCATAAATATTCTTCGGTTAAAGACCCATCCAGTGTTATTTACATTGCAAATGACTTGAGGTATATTTAATAAAGCGTTGTTCTTATAGGCGAAAGAAATATTTTCCTTTTATTTACTTTAAAGCTTAGAGCTGGTCTAATTAGGCATAAAATTGAAAATTTTGATTTGTCTTGCTATATAAATGTCAACAATGAATAAAATGAGCTATGGCAAGACGTATACTTTAAAGCTGGAACAGAGGGTTAACACTTAATTATTTTATGTGTTATAGAGAAGTAGTACTAAGTTCGCTTTCGTTACAATGTACCGTTTTTGAGATATTTTCATGTATTTCATTTTCATTTTGATAATAAATAAGGGAGAACAAATAAAAAGTGTAATCCCTCATTAATGTGATTGGATTTTTTTTGCAAAAACAAAACTAACACCCAATTATTTGTTTTAAGACATACAAAGCCCCTGTTTGTTCATTTTACTGAATTAATATTTACTGCAATTCCAGCAATCGTAATCGGGTCTTGCTAAAAAGTATTTTATAAATGAAAATAAAATATTTCCATTTCTCGTAGGAGGAAAATCATTTCCTGTGAAATCATACCACGCGGATTTTTAACAAAATAGCGAAAGGAAACAAAGAAAAATGCTTACAATTATTAGAACGCCAACGATTTGTCATTTCCAGCCCTTCGATGAATTGTGAATAAAGGCGAGATTTTCCAATTTTAACGTTTCCTACAGTTTTTCCACCTCTTTCGTCAGAGGCGGACTTGAAAGAAAAAACAGCGATTTATTAATGAAAAATATGCAATAGAATACAAAATGTTAAAATGCATGAGAGGATGGCGCTATTTCCTGGCTAACCTATGTGGAAACCTATATTATAGAAAATATGATGGATTTCCGAATTCATTTTTAAAATATACTGTCTTTGCTGTTGCTTGCTGAGGGGTTGCACAGGAGAGAGCCGAGGATGATTCTGCTCAAAACTTGCTGAATGTCGCAAAAACAAACCGGGTTGTTTTCACAATGCGCGAACTGAGTGCACCCAATCCTAACAAATCAAGCTTCTTGGGGGTTGTATTGGATCTAAAGTTACAATGGGGGTAAACGCATAAAGACACTGGAAAAGAAGTTTAATAATTCCATATATTGTTATTATTATTAATATTGTTGTTCTACTGAGGGCTGCTCGACATCATATGTTGAACAAACAGGAAGAAAATTCAAAATCCGCATCAATGAACATTGTAAAGAGATAGCAAGAGCTTCCAATCTTATCTTATCCCCTTCTAAAATCAAATCCAATTTTTCTAGACATGTATCTACAAATAAACATAATTTCAACCCAGATACAAACACAAAATGTTTGTATTTTTGTAACATTGTAAATTAGATCTTCTATAAATAATGAAAATAAACAAAATAATTAATAATCCTAACATAGATTGTGTTAACGACCAGATCATCCATAGCAGTACTAATTTCTTCAATACGTTGAATCTGGGTAGTTTATAATCACAACTCAGTCTTTTTACAGAACGCATACCTCTTTCTATCTCTGCTCAATACTTTTAGCCACCCTTACATATTCTGATTGCATCCAACCACTGTTTAAGGTTTGAGAGGCTTTCATCATCATTTTTCTAGATCCCCTTGTAAAAAGTTTTTTGGGATATCTTGATCTCCTACATTTACTGTGTCGGCTAGTGTTAGTGTCGTTAGCAACCCTCGCAAGTGTATTTTCCAGTGCAGCGCTTTATCTCCCTCCGACAGACATTTACAACCCCCTTCATACATAACCATATTTTTTACCATTCGTTGAGAGATGTCTGTGTTCTGCCAATTCTCAAATACTTTATACGTCCAGTGATGCCAACTAAATATCAATCGATTGTATGGATTTTATAAACCTAATTTCGAGTTTGTTAAATCTTCTCACTACTTTTCAATAATCACTTTTATTTTTAATATTTCTAATAATGGTACTTGGTTCTATACCTTTATTGTCACTTTTCTCTTGACATTAACCTCACTTCAACTTCCACGTTGCGGGCGAGTACTGCGCTTGTGATTAAGCACAGGTTATATAAATATCTTATAACCAATTTTTTAAAAATTTAAAAACTATTAAATAATTTTTTAAAAAACAAAAAAAAATGCAAAATATTGACATATATTCAAATATATGGGGCATAGCCCCATACCCGGCACCATGTCAACTAAGACTAATTTTCATAAACATTTAGGACTATTTTTCATAAATATGTAATTTTAATTTTTTCTTAAATAGCTTAAATAGCTTAAATCGCTTATTTAAATCAATAAAATATAAAATAAAACCTTTTCCTTCATATATTTTCAATCAGTTTTTTATTCTATCAAAAATAGTTCGTACCAAGTCTTTAACCTTTACATGTATCATATTCTATAAGTTGTACTCATTAATTTGAGACAACCACCATTTCTGTTAAACTCGAAGTCCTCAAACTTTACTTCATATTCACTGTTCGTTCTCAACTTTGTACTATTCTTTCAGTATCCCCTGATGATGAATGCTTAAGCATTCGAAACATGTCGGGAGCTTAAAATTTAATTTAAACATTAAACTGTGGAGGAAGACTGCATTGTTTCATTTATAATTCCATATACAGTGAGGACAAAAAGTATGGAATAAATTCATTATCTAAAAGACGATTTATTTTATGAGCAATCGCTCGGACACGTCAACTTTCTTTTTATTTTCTACAAATTTTGAAAATATTTTTCCTTATACAGGGTTGCCCAAAAAAGTAGGACACAAGTCAACTTAATTTTTTTAAATAGAAAACACCCTATATATTATTACATTTTCGAATTCTACGTAAAATTCTAAACAATTTCCGTGTAACATGTGCTATACCTATGTCGAATAGTTTCAGAATTACACAGGTTGAAAATTTATTTGTATTCTTATTATTATATTAAAATTAACAGTAGTAACACTAATAGTAAGTAATGCATAATATTGGATACTCTAAAGGTAATTTAATGATATTTAATTAGATGTTCAAAATGTTCACCATTTACTACTTGGCAATATCCAAGTCTATTTACAAACTCAATTTGATTGTTATGCACTACATTAGGAGGTATTAGTCGAATTTCATTTCGAATGCGAATTTTCAAGTCCTCAAGATCTATAGGTTTTGTTTTGAACACTTTACTCTTCAAATAACCCCATAGGAAAAAGTCCAAAGGTGTCACATAATCAGGCGATCTCGCTGGCCACTCAATAAACCCCCTCCTCTAGATCCACCTGTCTGGAAAAACTTCATCTAAATAGGCTCGCACTTCAGCAGCATAATGAGGCGGAGCCCCATCTTGTTGAAACCAAAGCCTGTTATTTGGTAGGTCCGGATTTTCTGGGTTGGGATGTATTGTCGCTAAAGCTGGAACAAGGTCTTCTTCCAGGAACCGCAAATATCTATTACCTGTTAATGACTGTTCAAAAAAGTAGGGTCCGATAACTAAGTTATCAACAATACCCGCCCACACGTTTATTTTCTGATGATATTGGGTATGTCCCTCACGTATCCAACGGGGATTTGTGTCCGACCAGTACCGATAATTTTGTGTATTGACATTTCCGTTGAGGCAAAACGTAGATTCGTCCGAAAATACAATATTTTTAACTAAATATGGGTCTTTATTGCACATATTTTGGAGGCGCTCACAAAACTCTAACCTCCTGTCAAAGTCGCCATCTGAAAGTTCTTGTACAACTTGCATTTTATAAGGGTGATATTGGTTTCATTGTAATATATTTAAGACGGATGCTTTTGCAATATCTAAACTTCCAGCCAAATTGTTAGTTGCTGCATGGCAGTCTTCTTGGATACTTAGCAGTAAGTCTAATTCTTTGTCTTGATTCATACGGGGACGACCCAGTTTAGGAGCATCCCTAACGTGACCTAACTGTCTAAATTTTTGTTTCATTTTACTCACAGTTGATTGCATAATCGGCACACGATCGGGATATTTTTCATTCAATAAATGACAAACTTCTTGTTGGGTACGCACTCTATTCCCATAACCACTCATCATTAATATTTCAATTCTTTCTGTTTCGGTTAATTTCATTTTTATTAGATGAAATTAATTCACGCAATTTTTGACTAAATTTTGATGTTTCTTTTTTGACAGTAAACTTTAATGAAATAATTTGCTGACATTACCTTTAACGCTTTGTTTTTTTTTGGATTTCCAAAGCCTACTTTATTAATAGGTTTTACAAATAAATTTTCAACCTGTATAATTCTGAAACTATTCGACATAGGTATATCACATGTTACACGAAAATTGTTTAGAATTTTACGTAGAATTTGAAAATGTAATAATATATTATAGGGTGTTCTATTTAAAAAAAAATAAGTTGACTTGTGTCCTACTTTTTTGGGCAACCCTGTATAGGGAAAAATATTTTTAAAATATGTAGAAAATAAAAAGAAAGTTGACGTGTCCGAGCGATTGTTCATAAAATAAATCGTCTGTTAGATAATAAATTTATTCCATACTTTCTGTCCTCACTGTATGTATTAAGAAACATTTGTCAGTGAACGAACAGCATAATATATTTATATTTATATACATATATATTCCTTTCGAATATCGCATTATGCAATCTTGGACTATAGGGGAGAGATGTAAGGATTATGAGTGACTTAGGTTATGGGAATGACTGCCGCCATGTGCTTGTGAGTATGGGTTCATTAACTGTACCATCTTTGTTCATTCTGGAATGCCTGTTATATGTTAGGAATAATGCTAAGGGACTCAGGACTCAATCATATGTTCACTACTATATCACTCGTGGTAGGGGGAACTTGAACCAGGATGTCTGGCACTTGAGAAGGTGTCAAGATGGCTCGGGTCACTGGGCAGAAAAATATTTAATGCTTTACCATTAAATCAACAAATTTTACCAATTAGGATTGCAGGAATTCGTAATGAATGGGGCCTTTTAATAAATAAACTATTGGGTCCCAGTTTTATAGGTTTGGGTTAACTCAAAAATGGGAGTTAAATCGAAGGTTAGTATAAAAAGGCATTATATAAGCGGAGTTTATTCTTAACCCTAGGATTAGCCTTCAACTGTGGATCGGGTATAAGTTAACCTGTATTCCTGGGAGCCTGAAAATGGCGTATTTTAGTATTTTTCTTATTTAATTGTCATTACTTTTTAACCTAACATATGTATGTATTTGTATTTTCTGATTTGATTTATAAAATAATACAGCAGGTTTCTTTAAGCGTTTTGTAGTGGATGTTATGGATGCTTTTGATATTATTTACGATTTTCTCTCGAATGATAAAGAGGATTTAGATATATATTATCGATATATTAAACATTTTTTGCTTCTCATCGGCAAATATCTTTTTGCATCTTTTTTACATTTATCCCATTTCTTTCTTAAATTCTTGGAGGTTCGTGAAGGTTTTAGTTATTTGATAAATTAAATTCTTTCGTCAGATCCTCCCTCCCAAGCAGTTGATTTATTCTTCGAAGAGTATAAATCGGTTTTTCTAGAGTCGATGACATTTTGACACTTTCCCACTTACTATATCAATAAAAATGATAAAGTAAGGTTAGCACGTTAACTGCCAAGCTAAACTTTGTAAAAACCCACCAGAGGCCATTATCACTACTTTTGGATTTCACCTGATCAATTGTATAACAAAGTATCTTCATGTTTTTTTTTATCTCAAAATATACACCACTTTTTTTGGAAAAACGTGCAGCAGACACCGGTGTTTTCCTTGGCCTTCTAATAATTTTTTCTAGGAATTTGTTTCATGAGGCCACAGCGTACACAGTTTGCAGGCACCAAAATATGTATGTGGGGGCCACAGCAGACACAATCAGCAGACATTTCTTAACATGCAGATACGGTTTTACGAGTTCCAGCTTGCACTGTATTAGTCATTTATCGCTGTTTCAACATTTGTTGTGATTTCTTGTCAGTTCTTATTCAAATGTGGTACTGTGTTCACCGAAAATAAGCAGAGGAGCCAAGATTTTAAAGCTTGTTTTTGCGAATGGTACTTTCAGCCCACCAGGTAGGTGATAACTAATTACATCGCAAATATTAAAGTTTGTGTTTCGCAATAATAATTTTCAATGTAAATTTTTAAAAAATGTATTTTTAATTTTTTTAAATCCAGATCCATACGAGCCATTGGAAGATTCTCGCAATCCGCTATATGTACCTTCGGACTTTTATGGAAGTTCTGATAACAGTAGTAATGGGCCCGGGTACGTAGAATATTCACCACCACGTGAAGACCGTATTAGTTCTGAAGAGGAGGCCGAAGGCGAACTTACGACGGAGAATGAAGTACATTTTAGTCTTGATGAAAACTAAAGGAGCGCACCTCAACCTCGGCCTCAACTAAATACATGTGATGGACACTTTGGACCTGTTGGGGAAAAACATCAACAATTCTCCTTTACTGGAAAAAAAAAGAATAAATGGAGCTCTGCTTGCTGTATTGCAAGTCGGAGCACCAATAGATTTTTATTTAGTATTTATAGACAACAATATCTTGAACCGAATTATAGAAGAAACCAATCTGTTTGCGACTCAGTGCCTCACTCGGGGTAAAGACATTCAGAGATCTTCAAGAAAACATGATTGGGAACCAACTACAAAAACCGAAATTAAAAAGTTTATTGGACTTTTGGGGTATATGGGGCTTGTAAAAATGCCAAAAGTAACAGACTATTGGAGTACTGACCCTTGTATCATAACGATATTGCACCGAAGCCAATGGCCAGAAATCGATTTGAACTCTTACTACCAATGCTACATTTTTCCGACGAAACCATGAAAGACAAAAGAACGTTCAAAGTGCAACCACTTGTCGATCAATTCATAATAAACAGCCAATCAGCTTTCACACCAGAAGAAACAGTTTGCATCGACGAAAGCTTTATTCCATTTGGCGGAAGACTTATTATGAAACAATACATACCGCAGAAGGCCCATAAGTACGGAATCAAACTTTTCAAATTATGTTGCGACCAAGGATACACATGGAATTTTAAAATTTATTCGGGCAAAGAATCAGACAGAGGAAGATCTGTTCCAACTAACGTTGTTTTACAAGTTAGTGAACTTCTCCTAAATTATGGTAGAACTATCGTGACAGACAATTTCTATACCAGTATACCACTGGCAAAAATACTTCTTAACTCCTCAACACATTTTTGGGGAACATTGAGGAAAAATAGAAAAGGAATCTCTAAGGAAATTTTAGAAAAAAAACTTCGGAAGGGAGAAATAGTAGCCAGAGAAGATAATTCTCGCATAACAATACTTAAATGGAGAGATCAAGGAGATGTGCTAATGCTTTCTACAAAGCACACTGATGAAACAGTCAAAGTAATAAAAAGAGGAACAGAAATTGTGAAGCCTAAAATGATTGTTGATTACAATGCAGGAAAGTCATCTATTGATTTATCCGATCAATTTGCAAGCTATGGTTGCTGTTTACGTAAAACCGTGAAATGGTATAGAAAAATAGCTGTCGAGTAGTGTCGAGGTACTTTTAGGAACTTTAATAGTAAATGCACATTTTTTTATTTAAGTAAGTTACGGGCAACACAATTGGCATTATAGAGTATAGAGAAAGCATAGTAAAAGCACTTTTCGATTCCACTGAAGAAAATGAAGACAAGCAGAAGTTCTTCGAGATAATCGCTTCAAAAACCTTTCTTTTAAAAAAACAACCAGGAAGTTGCCGCGTTGGGCGCAAATATTGTAAAGGGTGTTACAAGAAGAAGGCTACTTAGTATATTCTGACAATACTCATAAAAGGTAAGAGAAGTGCAGACAGGATATGAATATTCCGGCCAGAAAAAATGTGGGCATCGGTGTGAGATGTCCTTCGACGAATTATTTTGGGCAGCTGTCAAAATGTTATAGTTATTTACGATATAAGTGTTGTAAAGATTCATATTACAACACGAGATGTTAAAGTTGTTAAACGAGGCGTCAGCCGAGTTTAATCAAACATCGAGTGTAGTTATATGAATTTACAACAAGAATATTGTACAAAATTTTATCTACTTTCATCTATGAATAAAAATATTTGGCAAAAGGCATTTTTAAAAATAAAAATGCACCTGCTATTAAAAATCGTTTTGTAAGGGCATCTATTACAGCACTAGTGCTGTAATAGATGCCCTTACAAAACGATTTACAGAACTGTAAAATTCATATTACTAAATGAAAGTAGATACAAATTATTAAGTCGGGTTCAAACTATGTGACAGAACATGTTATAGAAAAAAGTTTTATAACTTGTTGGAAAAAAGAAAGGAAAGAAGTTATAAAACACCGTGTTGTTCAACATTTCTCTTGTTATATAAGATGTTTTACGTTATCCATCATGTTATGCTGGTAAGGATCAAAGGAAGTTTTACAATTTTTTGTATAATACTATACTTGTCTATACTTAAAAACATGATACTAAAACATCTAGTTTGGCGCCGGCAACCGACTGCTATTTCATTTAGTATCGCGAGTTTGCGATAACAATTGCATCGCATATACAGATATATACCACCCTTCATGATAATTTTCTGAAATTTTCTGTAGAAAGTGGAGTTAGATTGATGCTATGGAATGGTCGAAAGAACGTGCTACTCATTTAATTAAGCTGTTATTTGAATAACGAATATTATGGGATCCTACCTTCCAGAAATTTAAAAATATATATAAACAGCTCGACGCATAGGTAGACTGAATTTGGTACAGAGTTAGGAACTGATGCAAATCAAGTTAAAAAAGATGCCCATGCTTATGGGCCAATTCCAGCGAGAATTGAAAAAAGTGAGGATGGTAAAGTTTTTAAAACTACAATCACATCAAATATCTCCCTTTAATGGGTCTCCATCATCTCTTGGAAGATCACATAAAAAAGCTGTGTCACTATATTTTTCTCGAGATTTTAGCTATAACCGTACCCAAAATCTTCGGCACCGCCTAGACAATATGACACAAGCTGCCACAGCCACAACTACATCCCCTACGTTTCATGCTATTTCACACACAACTGATGAAATATTAGGTACAATTTGTTTTGTTTTGTTATATACTTTGGATGCTCATCAAAATCATAAAGTTATCTAACAAGTTACATAACAAAGTATAAAACATATTTGTTTCACAACTGTGGGTTATAACATATTTTGTTACATAGTTTGGACCCGACTTTATGATAACAAAGTCAAACTCCGACAGAAGACAGTACTAAGAAAGAGCCAAACACACGCACGGAAAAAAATAACTAGTAGTAGTAGTAGTAGTAGTAGGGGAGGGCACACGGACCTGGCAAGTAGACCAAATGCGATCCTTTTTACCTACCGCTGAGTCTTTCCCCATCCACTTAACCACTCAGGCCCTCGCCAAACCTACCTTCTCATGAAGGTCAGGACATTACTCCAAGCAAGGGTCCTCCTCTTGGATCACCCCTGTCCCAAAGACTTGCCGTCTGAGTCTTCCTAGGGCTTCACAAGCGCACAGGAAGTGCAGTGGTATCGCCTCGACCTCCAAGCATCCCGTACAAATCGGGTCCTCCTCCACACCAATCGTATGCAGGTGCTTTTTTAACTTGCAATGTCCTGTTAGAAGTCCTACCAGAGGATTCAGGGCACGCCTACTCCTGTTCCAACTTGCAGTCTGCAGCCTGGCGTCTGCCGCCATTTCTTCTTGGAGAGGTTGGCGGCCCATTCCCTCAGGGCTGTCCCTACCTGCTATTTCGATATAACTACTGCTTGCTCGTGTCCTAGAAAGGGAACTCCGGCTGCAAGTCGGGCGAGTTCGTCGGCCGTTTCGTTGCTATGCACTCCGCAATGTCCAGGGACCCAGACCAAGAATGTTTTCGTCCTGCGAGCCACCCAAGTGCGTCCGCACACTCCTGCACGAGGATCAAACTGCTCCTGGGCTGGCAGACTTCCTTGAGGGCGGCTTGGCTATCAGAGCAGATATATACAGTCCGCTCTTGACAGTCCATGACCTCCCTCATACTTGCCACCGAGAGAATGGCATATACCTCTGCTTGGAAAACCATCGCGAACCTTCCCAGTGGGTGGCTTCTTCTTATACTGATGTTTTCCAAGCATACTCCTGTCCCTGATGATTTAGTTCCAGCCATGCGCGACCTATCAATGTAGCATACCATAGCATAGTCAGGGAACTTCACCTGCTCTTCCTACCACGGTTCCCTACTGGGAATCGTGAGAGTAGACTTCCTGTTCAGCCTCAGCACTCCTTCAACTGGCATTACTCTAACTAAAGGAAAGTATTAGGATTTCCTTCTTTACCCTCGGAGCTATCCTAGTGTGACCTAAGTCGCCCACCCCAAAAATAAAACTAACCTATTTTTCAAGATTATCAAAAGTTTAAATCATAATATAGTTTAGTACTTATCTACAACACGGCCCTGAATTGCTTAAATTTGCTATATAATACCAAAACAAAATATTTACTCCGGTCCATTTTTTTCCCGCAGAAATGAATAACCTGTCAAATGCAATGGAGCTTTTCATGTATTACCTTAATTTAGAAAATCGTAGGTTCGCATGCTACGGCTCAAATCAAAGCTTTTGATTAAAATCTTAAAGGTTTTTCTCGACTTTGTGTTTATAAGCACTTTATTTTCTCCCCTTTTTCATTCCTTTGGATATCTTTTGTTCGGGGATAAGAAAAACATAACATTTCGTAGATTTGTAGCTTATCTTTTAGTCCATTTAATGCTGATTGGTCGCTAACAGCTCGACGCTATCGCGCTTTTAAACAAAAAAATGATAACTGCTTGAAACTTATCCACTTATCTGGCTTATCTAAGGGAAACTAAGCAGTTACCTACTATAAAAAGCAAAAATTTGCAAATACCTTAAAAGAAATAAAAAAAAAAAATTTAAGGTTTTATTTTCGTGTCCGCTTTGGCGTTCCCTACTTATTATATTAAAGAAATTCACAATAATTTACGTCTTACTGTGCAATACCTGGTTTGTTAGCCGAAATGGATGTTTGAGATAAATACAGGTTTATAATAATAAATAATAGTAATATGGCAAACTAAATAAACATGGCTTATTCTCGTTAAATTAAATAATTTATGATCTTTGTGTACAAACTGCTAAACAATAATATGTGACTATGCGAATAAATCATTTATTGAAAATGTGTAATAATCGCATGTAATTAAAATGCTGCTGATACTGAATAAATACTGGCAATTAGTAGCTTAAGTTTATTTTAAATAATTTCCTATTGTTCACACCGCACAATGAAAATTAAAGGATAATGCACCAAAAACACGCTGTTATGGTATACCTGGATTATAATATACTGTGTCAGTAGCAATTCTCGTGTGTGTGACAATTATGATATTCATGTTTTAATTCTTACGGTTTGGCCACTTTGTACAGGGTTGTCGTGTATATTATTTAGAGTGGAGCGAAATCTACAAGAAATAGAAAACAAATTACAAAAGCATTCGGGTTTTTACCCACTCATCAGAATATTAACAGATAATTTAAAAGAAGATGACAATAATATCGGCAAGCATTTGTTAAAATTATATCAAACTCTATTTTTTCTTACTTAAAATATATGTGGAGCTTATTTTCAAAGTGCAATTTCTGCATTCATCTTCTTTTTGAGTAATTGCATATTTTCTGCAGATAATAAAGGGTGTCTATTTATGGTATGCAAATTGTATTAATTAGTTTATTGTTGCTCTTGAAATTGTATTTAAAAAATATGTTAAACAATATCTTTTTTTACATAAATACATAAACAAAAAAAAATAAATTACACTTTCAAAATACAAATGGGTTTTGGAGCATTTTAAAAATTAATTTAGAGATTTAGATCATACTGAAAAAAAATTAAACAAAGATAGTTATTATTGAAAATATTAACTTCTAAATTAACAACACACAAACAAAGAAAATTATATTTTGACGCGGCAGTCTTCCTCCATACATTGGCAATTTTCTTCACCTTCTTCTAAATCTTCGTCTTCTTCGATTGTGTTGCTTGCACTAACCGAATCTTCTTCTTGCAATAAATTATTGTAGAATCTAAATTTATCATCGATTCTCCATTCCTCGTCATATAGGTTTAATAAGATGTCAATATTTTTCAATTTCTGTTCCTTGATTTTGTTTGTTAAAGGCAACTGATGAATTTTTACGTTGCTGATTTGAATTCCCTGCTTTACAATTGTCGTAATATCTTTGGATTGGTCGGCATTCAGGTAATTTTTCTCCATTTTAACTTTAATGGCAATATTTTTAGTTTTAGTATTTCTTTCTTTCTTAATAAAAGATCTTTTCATCTGACTAATTCTTGCAATTATCATCACTAATTTTCTTAACATCGTGGAGATCCCAATCGATTCCAAGCTTTTTAACTGTTCCCACTCCCTTAATATTTTTTCATAATTTTCTTTCAGCAGAATTACACTCTGCTTTCTATATTTTTTTTCGATGTGACCATATACGCAGTCCGCTGGCATAAATGAATGCCCCCTAACTGGCAATATACCAGTTATATTGTTAAGGTTTTCAGGAGCATTATGATATAACCAGAAATACAGAGCGTGGATAACACAGCAGTTTCACACACTCGTCAGCAAAAAATCGTAGACTTGTGCAAGTCTCTGGTATCTGCAATTCACTTAAAAAATCTCCCAGTGCAGATGCAACTTCATTTGCTCCTCTGCCGGCTTGGTTTTCGAACCACGTGTAGAACACAGGAGTTTTACATTTTAAATCGGCTATGCAAAAGTTATAAAATAATAATTGACGTAAGTATTATGCGTCACCTACCGGTTACTTTGGTAGGGGTTGAACCTGTTGCATATCAAAACAGTTAGAAAGTGAATTTTCTACTTCTGTCTTCATAAAAAGAATAGATTTTTTGACTCTAAGGTTATGGATACGAAGGTCAATTACAATTGGAACTATTGGTTTATTTTCTTTTCTGAGCCTTTATTTTTTAGCCTAAAACATAAGCTGCACACATCGGAGGCTGGTGTACCAAATGCAATGTTAAAATTAGTGTAAAATATTTTGTAAAAGTAACCATAGTTTAAAATATTTTACCGCCATATCAGGATTTTTTCATTAAATATATTACATAATTTGGCAATATTTAATTCCGGTGTTAAATACGAACGTTTAGACTTTTGACGATTATAATGACTCTCTCTAGCTCTGAGACTTCCTATAAATTTTTGTACTCTAAGCTTTTTATTTTAATTTTTCGGCGATTTATGATTACCTCCTTTTCTTTCTTTAATATCTTTTTCATCTTTAATATAACTGGCAACTGTGTTGACCCTACTAGCAGTTATACCAAAACCGGATATAAAAAAATTTTGACAAACGTTTTCTATTTTTCCATCAAGTTTCCTCATTTTATATTTTATTTGTTTCGAGTGTTTTTGATTCCGAGCTGTTGGTTTATACTTGGCAACTCTTCTCTTAGGCGTAGAAACTAACAGCAAGTGTGACAACTTTCTATTCTGTACAGTTTTGTCTGGCACATGAAAAAATTTTGCTCTTGCTCGAACTATGCCCTCGTTGGTAATATTATTACAACTTTCGACTTTCAAAACTCTGAATAAAGTTATGCTTAAAATGATTTCCATATCTAAAATAAATAAAAACATAATTAACATGTAACCTAACTTTCTATTAACATTTAAATTACCTCACTTCTTTAAGTCTCTGTCTTTTATTTCTACCCCTTTTTCTCTTCTTGTGTCTTCTATTTTGTCCGCTACAGCAACGCTATTTATTTTATTATCTGTTTTCTTATTACTTGTCTATATAAGCCGATGTTTATTAGAACACAACAGATCTATGAAACATTTTAAAACACAGTTTAAAATACAAAAGCAAGAAGTGTCTCTTGCAAGGGTCACCGGTCTCTTATATAAATTTAGTTATAACTACGATCACAAAATTATATATTTATTGATGTTATAAAGTAAACAGATTTAAAGGCAATAAAACTTTGAAAACGAAACGGAGAATAAGAATAATACCTAAATTTATTGTTGCTTTCTAAAGGGAATGTATAAGTTATTTATCGTAATCTATTAATCCGAAAATAATTGTAAAAATTTAATTGCTTTTTACCGAATCACACAAATTCTGAGGTGGACGCTATTATCAGACGGTCTTCCTGCTCTTCTCCGCCATTTCCCGCTTAAGTAAAGTTGCCCCCAGAACCATAAGGGCACTGCAAAGACATGCTGAGCGTCCAATGGTAATTTGAGTAAATCAGTTAGAAAAACTTAGAACTATTCAGAGGTGAGTTGTTTTTCTTCTCGCCTTTTACCCACTATTATTCGTGACACTATAATAATACAATTTAAATTCAAGAAATAACTATGAGCGGTATTTTGCTACCTAATCATAATAACGGCTTTTCTAATGTGATATTATTATCGTGACAGGTGGCTACAAACTCTACAAAATGAGAAGTCATTTTAGAAAGGCGAGCGTCCTTCTGTGCTCTATCCGTTTGGCGCTCTTCAGGTCGTCTCAATATATTTCTGATCCTGGGTAGACCAGTCTTGCCCTTGTTTTAGCGGAGAGCGTAGTTATTAGATAAGGTGATGACTTATCCTCTTCTAGGCACCGTCTGATTCCGGGTTGTTTTTGACCCCGATATGCCTGAGGTGCTCGTTCAGATGATAGTTTCCTGTTAGAATCTCCGTCACAATTTTTAGATAGTTCCAGTTCATCCCTAGCAATGATATAGTTTACAGAATGACAAAAAAGTCGCGCATAATGCCTATAACTTTTGAATTACCTCGTATACAAAAAAGTGACCTTTATGAAAGTTGTTCAGTAAATTATTCCCCACATTTCTACCTCCATGAATTTTTCTATCATTGCTGGTTGCCATTTGCCATAGAGACCAACTTACTTTTTTTTAATGGAACACCCTGCATATGATTGCATATATGGAACACTTTTTGTATTTCAAATTTTTATTTATTTGAAATTGTAACAAACTTTGCCATAACAGAATAAATAGTCTAGAAAATTGAACAACTTAACAACGGAATAATAAATAAGTGAAACCTTTTCAGTGGATCAAAATTACCACCATTTTCTGCTAAGCAGAGCGCCAGTCGATCCCTGAACTCGTCTATAACGTTTAAAAGGAAGTTCTCTGGAATAGCCCGAATTTCAGCACTAATTCTGACTTTTAAAGATTCTAGGTCAATAGAATAGACTTTGTTCTTTGAGTGTCCCCACAAAAAGAACTCGAGTGGGGTTAAGTCCGGGGATCGCGCTGGCCAGCCAATAACTTATCTTCTGCATATCCAACGGCCTGGAAATTATTCGTTTATGTATTGTTTAACATTTGCTGGAACCATGCCTGCTCGTTTATCCCATTATTTACACCCGGTAAAGCCATTCTGCAAGAAGAAATTATGTGATTCCTGAGGAGGTCCAAATATTGTTCGCAATTCAAATTACCATCTATGAAAAAAGATTCCACAATATGTCTACCAACTATGTCCGCCCAAACATTAACTTTTTCGGGCCTCTGAGTATGACCTTCCTGGAACCAGTGTGTATTCTCAGCAGACCAATAACGATAATCATTGTGTCTATTAACAATGCCATTTAAATGGAAAGTAGCTTCATCCGAGAAAATGATATTTGTTGCGAAGTTACTATCGTTATTACATCTTTCCATCATCAGCTCACAAAATTCAGCTTTCCGATCAAAATCGTCCTCGTCTAACTCGTGCACCAACTTTATCTTGTAGGGATGCAACTTCTCCTACTTAAAGAAATTTTTCACAGACTGATGAGGCACATTAAATTGCCATTGACCTGGATAATTCTGCTGGATTTTCAGGTATTGAGAGCATGATATCCAAAGCTTTGTCTCCCCTGGTTGCTGCTTTAGGTCGACTTGATCTAGCGGCTTCCCTAACACTGCCTGTTTGTCGAAATTTCTTTACCACTCTACACACCGTTGACTGATTTATTGGTGGCCTATTTGGATATAATTCATTGAAAAGTTGACAAACCTGATTTTGCGATCTCTTAATATTTCCGTAACCGCTCATTATTAAAATTTTAACTTATTGTTTCTCATTTAGATGAACCATAGTGTAAACAAATTAGAAATCAGACAACAGGAAATTAAACAGGAACTCAAAATTGACACCTCTTAGGTCGCTCTCATGAAAACACCTTGATTCAACTGGTGGGTATTAGGTAGGAATAATTATAATTAGGAGGCTTTTCATTTTTGAGCTGCCATTATCTCGGAAACGCTTGCAGATAGGTGAAAATTTGAAATACAAAAAATTCAGAGTCTTCTCAGTATAATGTAAATATGCAATCATATGCAGGGTGTTCCATTTAGAAAAAGTAAGTAAGTCTCTGTGGCATGCAAACCAGAAAAGACAGAAAAAGCAGGTAAAAATGTGGGGAATAATTCACTGAATAACTTTCATAAAGGTCACTTTTTCGTATACGAGATAGTTCAAAAGTTGCAGGCATTATACGCGACTTATTTGCCACTCTGTATATAGGAGTGGGCTCCCTTAGAGGCATCTCGATCTTGTGCCAGGAGCCTTATGCCAGGAATCGATGAACTGTCTGATCATCAGGTCTGTGATTGCTGCAACTCCCAAGATATACGAAATGCCCAAAAACGGTTTAGGTCCTATAGAGCTTTTTGTAGCCCCTTGGTTTATAAGCTTGTCTGCAGCCTCGTTTCTTTGGATACCCTCTTGTCCGGGCTCCCAAGCAAGTATCAGGTTGTTTATTTTTTTTTTAAATACTGTGCTTCCTCATGTATTATTAAAAAGTTATACTGTTTGAAAAATATAATACGGTTAAAAAAGGTGCCCAAATTTTTCTAAACGCACGAATTTAATACTGAACTAACAAATAAATACTAGGTCTCGGTCTCAGTCAATGCATTAGAACAAGGTTACATGTTTTGCATTTAAGGCATTATCAGACCTAAAAAGATGCAAATTCACAAAAACAAATACTAAGTGGGACAACTACATTTCTTAACGACTCTAATATACAGTGTGTCCCGCTTTTCATGAATACACATTAGGGCTTATTTTAGATAACTGTGTCTATCAGATTTAGAATCAGCATCTCCAAAAACCCCTTAATTCATATTTTAAAATTCTCAATTACCCTAATTACGATTTAAACAAATTAAGCAGAGTGCTTTGAAACAAGAAATTTTTTATTGACATTAGGTAATTCGTCCGAATTTTCAATAAGTGAAGCAGTGTTACTTAACTGTTAATAAGATGGCATAAAACCGAAGAGTAGTTCTTACAATTGGAAAAACAGTAGAAATTATCCGCTTATTTGGTAATAATGAAAGATCTACGCGTCAGGTTGTTGGAATATTCAATGAAAGGCATCAGGATCAAGCACCAATTACTCACGATACCGTTGCCAAAATCAACAGATTGTTCGCAAGTACTGGAACGGTTTTCAAGACAAGTCCAAGGAGGTACAACTTAAATTAAAGACATTATCCAGACGACGAACGTATCTTAGCAGAATTTCAAAACAACCCAAATGGTAGTATAAGGGTAGTTGCGAGGATACTGAATTTAATGAAAAAACAAAGTTTGGAGGTGTTTGAAACGCAATAGGATTAGGGCATTTAAACCAAAATTTCTACATACTCTGTTAAATGGTGATTTTGAACGGCCGTTTGAATTTTGCTTATGGTTGCAAGGTAAACTATCTTAACGACAGACTTTTTCTAAAGAACATTATGTTTACTGATGAGGCAACGTTTACGACAAACGGTGTGGTATCTAGTCAAAATTGTAAGTTTTGGGCAGTTGAAAATCCGAGTTGGGTAATTAATTTTAAATACCAGTACAGTAAAAAAGTGAACGTGTGGTGTATCATATTTAACGAACGAATTGTTGGCCCTTTTTTCCTGGATAAATTGACCGGACAAAATTTTCTACATTTTTTACTAAATGATTTTTATGATTTTCTCATGGAATTGCCTTTAGCACAGAGACAAAACTTAACCTTTCAGTTAGATGGTGCCCCCGCACATTATTCTGTGATAGTTAGGAACTTTTTAAATACAACTTTCCCTATGAAGTGGTTAGGTAGAAATTCTCCTTTAGAACCATGCCCCCCCCCAGATCGCCGGATATTACCCCTTGTGACATTTTTCTGTGAGGGCACTTGAAAAATAAAGTGTATGCTACTCGGCCGCGTAATAGAGAGGAACTTTGCATTAGAATTAAGCAAGCGTGTCAGGAAATTACTTACCAAACTTTAAGAGAAGTGAATGTACGTTTAAGAAGAATTTTTAAAAAGTATATTGTTTTAGAAGGTACTTATGTTGAAAACACAAGAATCTAAAATAACGACCTTTTTTCTGATAAAATCAGCTCTTGAGATTTCGAAAATATAAATTAAGGGGTTTTTGGGGATGCTGATCCTAAATCTGATAGAAACAGTTATCTAAAATAAGCCCTAATATCCTTTTCCAAAAAAAAAAGCCTTTTTCACCCCACCAACACCGCACGCCAATGGTAAATAAAAATGTTTACCATGCCAAATACTTTATTTTTCCAACATACAATTACCACCAAAATGTCAAGAAAATCTCATTATTAATAACTGAGATATTAGGGTGTATTCATGAAAAGCGGGACATACTGTATATACCATACCTATACTAGTCAAGTTTTTACACGTAAGGGCGGGACTACACGAGTGATATTTGGGTCGCGGATCGCTCGCGACAGAGTTGCCGCCCTATTTTGGTAATTTAGCGACTGCGATTTAGTCTTTTATTTTTAGTCTGCTAAATTTATTAAAACATTTTAAAATTAACTCTGTTAAACAATAGGTTGTGTTTCGTTACCGCCCTTGTTTTTATGGTATGATAAGGTATATAATATGTTATTTACCAATATTTGTATATTATTTTATACAAATAAAATGTGCTATATACCTCTATCGTTTTATTTTGGGAAGTAAAAGATTAAGCAACTACAAATACAACTTTTTGGTCTCTTGTGTTTTTTTTCATATCTGGCTTCGTTTGCGACAAAAAAATAGAAATCACTTTAACTCATTCTAAGAGCTATCCATGGACAACATAAAACAACAACTAAAAATAAAAAATAAACAATTTTGCTCATTTACTGTAGGGTAAAACTAAAAAAAAGGCAGTGAGGCAGTGGCGTACCTTTTCTTCTAAATAATAATTGGCTGTGGTGCCCACTGACCTAATAATTTCAATCTACTTAGGGCTAAATAAGCGCCTTATTACTTCAAATAACTGAACCAAATATCAACCAAATCGGTTTAAGGATATTTATGACCGATTTTTTTTAAACTTCAATACCCTGTATCTCAAAAACGAATACACTCCGGACGTATGTTCATAGGAACTTTTTTTCTTAAAACGACCATACGTATCACCCTCTGAAGTTTCGTACCGTAGTTAGGAAACAAGCTGTGTAATAACTTTAAACCTTTAAATTTAATGATATACTTAGTGCATAACTTTTTTTCTTTCAAACCCCCTATGGTAAACAAATAAGTGTGAGAACATTTTTAAACTAGGTAACGTCCAAGGCAAGCAAGCCCACGCCGAAAGGAAGAAAGTAAGTATCAATTGTTTCGAAACATGAACTAGTGCCGCCGCAATTAAGAGCTACCGGACTTTATGAAAAGGTTATCACAATACCTTTTCAAATTCGTAAATCTTTTCAAAATCAAAATGTATTATTTTATCATGTTATTCATGTGATTTTTCTTTGTGTGAAATTGGGACCCTCTAACCATTTACCATTTCATGAAAATCTCTAGACTATTGTATTTTTAACATATGAACTTGAATCCTAGAAATCCTGATATTTACTTTCGAAACAACATAAGAATAATACCGTCGTGCTCGTCCTTGTAAGAAATATGATACCTTATCTGAACATGGATTAGTTGTAATGGTGTAATGCCGATCGGAGATCATACCTGCCTGACAATTATTAACACCAAAGAAACTTATAGCTATAAGTTTCTTTGTTAACACTCAGAATCCACGAACCCACTAATAAAATATACTGAAAGTCGCCCATGAGATAGGTAAAACTAAATAAGTTTACTAAACAAACATACAGCAATGGGTCGGCTATTACAAATGGTGTCAGGTGTGGGGTCTCCTCAATAACAGGAAAGAAGAAAAGGGGATGAAATATGAAGCAATCTTCAGTTACAACAAACAGAATATTGTATCAATAAAACTCTTTGTAGCCACTTGCTGACACCTAATTAAATAAGGATTAAAAGAAGTATCCTCCCTGGGCTATTTCATAGTACTTTTGAACCCTGCGATCAAGAGAAAGGCGGGAAAAACCTATATTTTAGGAAAAGAAAAAGGATATAGATCAAGATATATAAATTCTTTAAAAGTTTATTAAAGCAGCACACTAGCTCAGTATTTCTTTCAACGGTCTCGCACTAACGAAAATGTTATTTGTGCATATTATTCTGAAAGGTAGATTTTGAAAAGTTATTGTTGTTGTAACATAACATAACGTATCTAAATCCCGTTCTGCTTTCATATAAAAAGCTACTAACCAAGCTAAACTGTAATAGCTTTTAAATTAAGATATTTTGTTTTATTTCATGTACTTACAAATAGACAGATCTGATTTTCATTCGCAGCAAAAATACAGATAAAATTTTTTTATTTTAAGTTCATATTACAAAAACATTTAGGCCCGTGTGATCCGTTTGCCTAAATATTGATTAAGTCGTTAAATTATAATTATCTCGAAATATCCATGTTTAACAACGATTAAAAGTAGCTAATCATTAAATAAACTAAACATAGTTTCTGCGATGTTTAAATCATCGATATCAGTGATTAACCTCGAAGTTTATTAGGCAATCCAAACCAGGTGATATTTGCCCACCATGGTCATATTAGGATCACAATGTGCTTCCAATAGGGCCATCGACGGCAAACGTCAGAGAAACTAACCTTTATTTTTGTGTGTTTGTCAGTTTGACGTTTAAATAGCGATTTTAGTTTTTTTTGTATTTTAATTTATATTTAATAACGCTTAAAGTTGATGATGTTATTGGAGATGTCAATAATGGCAATTGTATATCTACACAATTTATTGAGGAAAAGCCGTGAAGTTGGTGAAAGGTAATTTAAAAGTGTTTTATGGTATTTGTCTTAAAATCCTCAGTGTTTAAAACTGCCTAAAATGTGGCTGGTGTGTTTATATTAGATGATAATTAGGTGTCTCCTAACTTTAGGTACCTACAGACGGCGATCGTTATTTGAGAACAGCGATTCTTTTACTCTGAGGGCAGTGAATTAAATTTTTCTAACGAGAGAGCGCCACCAGTGTTTAATATTGATATTGTTTTGTATTTATTGCTGAACCACAATTATTACACCAAGGAAACACTAAAAGCTCTTAAGAGTCTACAATCCTAAAAATATTTTGAGGCAGAATTTGTTACTAAAATGGGCACAAAGTTAGTTCAGGTTTTCTTTATTTTGGTCGGAAAGGTATGCCATTTTATTTTCTGGTTTTTTGACTGACTACTTCATAAAGGCCTTGTTCTAGGTAAAATATTCCCAGCAGTCAAATCTGTAGACACGTTAGAGCTATACTGTTTGCTGCAGAGATGCTCACAAAATTAGGAAGGTTACAACTTGTAGAGACAGCCTGGCCAGGACCATCCCCGGTGAATGTTTCTATTGTTCCAGCTAGTGGCATGAACTTTGGAAATACCACCGTACAATAAGTAAAAAAAAATTGCAGCGATGTCTAGTATAATAATAGACGGTTTGTTAAAGAGAGTTCAAGAGCTTGGCTACAGCTCTGCACTAATGAGAATTTTGGAACCTCTTGCTTCCAAAATATCAGTCTCAACTGTTATAAAATTTACTTTTGGTGTTAGATATACAGGGTGTAATTTAATTGAGTGCCGATACTTAAGGGTGATAATCTATGAATGATTCTAAGATAAAAAGTTCATATGGACATATGTCCTAAACCTCTTCATTTTTGAGCTACAGGGTGTTAACATTTTATGAAAAATATAACCTTTTTATATAAATCACTCTTAGATATTTTTATGAAATTTTGTACATACCTTTTAATCAATAAGGAGCATTTTTTGACCTAACAGATTTATAAAAATTTTTACCAGTGACGTCCGTACGGGGTTTGAACTGAATATTTTTAAAGAAAAAATGGATACGCCACTGCTTTTTCTAAAAACGAAACTTACTTTTGAAATTCTCATTTATTTTAAAGCAAATTTCGTTTATAGACTTACTTTTGTACGACGCACCGTTTTCGCGTAAAAAATAAAAACAAAAAAAAATAAAAAATTTTATTTCAAAAATCGCGATTAATTTAAAAGGAAAAATTCCAAACCTTAAATCGAAAGCGAAATGACAAGAGAAGATAAACAGAATAAAGAACCCACATTATTTACAGTAGTTGTTCGAAGTGTCGTCCACACGGAAAAAAAAAAATTATAAGAATATCCAAAAATATAATAGAAGTAACTATATTTTATAGTTCTATATAGGACAGCCATATGGTATATTAAGGAAGACTATAAAATTATAGTAAAAACGAGTTAATATTTTTCATAGTTACTACAAAAATATATAGGAATAAAAAATCCGTTACAGTAAAAACTATTAAACAGGAGTGCAAGTAATATAAAAATATGTTGTTGTTTTTTCTAGCTTCTGTTGTTACGGTTGTAGTAATTATTTGTAAAAACTACCAAGCAGTTTTGCACATTTTACTAATGAATATTGTAAAATTTGTAATATTTTTTCGTAAATTCTATTAATTTTAGTTGAATTTCTACCACCAACTTTTGTTATACTAATTAAATATTTTAGTAAATATTTAAAACTCCTTTTGTAGATTTTTGTAACATTTTTTATTTGCTTTTACACGTGGTATAATGCAATATATTTGGTCTTTCTTTCTTGGTGGCGAAACTAAGTCTTCCAGATTCCATTCTGCTAATAAATCCTCCAAACTCCACATAACAGCACCATAATACCATAAACACAAAATCAGAGATAAAATTAATCAGTTTGAACTTAAAACACATAAGAGTAAGAGTTAGAGGTCCGACCCCTTTAATGGCATAACTGTAAATGCGACCGGCGGCGACGGACGGCGCGGCTTTGACTATTCCTGTAAATTATTTAGGAGTTTCTACTATATTCATTTAGTAAAATACGAATTTTCCTACGAAAATTTTATAAGCGCTTCTATGTTTTTTGATATTTTGCAAATATAGTGTTATAAAAATTCGAATAGTTTATTGTTAAAACAGTCTTACTATAATTACACCCTTCTAAATTCTATTAAAAATTTTAGTAAAGAAATATAGTAATTTTTACTAAGTTTCCCTTATAACCATTTTTTATGCTTGTCTGTTAATGTAATAAAAAATAATAAAAACCACAAAAGGATTTAGTAAAATTCACAATACAGTTTCTTACTTTTAACTAAAAGAAATAGTTATTCAATTTAACCAAATCGCATTTGTAAAATGTAATATATACCTTAGTAGTGGCATAATTATACTATGTTATATAAAAAAGCTAACCATATTTTTTTATAAATTTAGTTTACAATTTTATTTTGGAAAAGACTGGTATAGAGATTTATAGTTATTAAGAGGTTTTATAGAGAAATATACTATAAAATTCTTACTAAACTAAATTTACAATACTGTTTTTTCCGTGCACCCACACGTATGCAAGCATGGACTCTTCTTCCCATAGACTGACGCACATTTTCGAAGATTTCCGGGGTGTTTCTTATGGTTTGGCAGCATACTAATATACGATTTCGTAACTCTTCTTCGGTATGAATCGGCACTTGGTACACTAAGCTTTTCAGATGCCCCCAGAAAAAATAGTCTAAACTGTTAAGGTCCGGAGATCTAGGTGGCCATGGCTGCGTTCCTCCGCGACCTATCCACCGATTGCGATAGGTGTGATTTAAAAATTCACGCACTCGTAAGCTAAAATGTGGAGGCGCACCATCGTGCATTAGCCACATCTGGTTTCTTAATAATAATGGAAGGTCTTCAAGCATTGGCGGCAGATCTTCTTCAAGAAAGTGTAAATATGATTGTCCATCAAGTCTTCTTGGGAGAAAAAATGGGCCTATCAAATAATCATCAATAATGCCAGCCCAAACATTTATTGAGAACTGTTCTTGATGATTTGATTCTACAATTGCATAAGGGTTTTCATCCGCCCATAAATGGTTATTATGGAAATTTCTTATTGAGTTTCGAGAAAAATTAGCTTCGTCGGTAAAAAGAATGTGCCTGTCAAATAACGGATTTTCCATCAGGTTTTGAAGAAACCACACACAGAAATTAATGCGCATCGGGAAATCTCTAGGGAGTAATGCCTGGACTCTTTGAATGTGATATGGGTATAATAAATTTTCGATGAGAATTTTCCAAACAAGAAAATGTGAAACATTAAATGTTGCCGCGATTTTCCTCGTGCTACTTTCGGGGTTCTCCTCAATTTCGTGTAAAATTCCTTCTTCAAGTTCCGGTGTTCTTACTGTTTGATGGACTCCTTTAGCACTGTGGTCTACTCTTAAAGTTCCGGTCTCGTGGAGACGTCTATGAATCCTAGAAAATGTTCTCGGATCGGGTACTACGCGATTTGGATACCGCTCTTGGTATATCCGCCTGGCTTCGTATGCATTACCGTCTGCAAGCCCATAAATAAAATGCATGTCAGTTAATTCACTGTTTGTAAAATTTACCATTCTTTTATTATAATTTAACGTCTTACTGTAATAATAATTATTTAATAATGCAAAATCAATGCCAGGCCTTTTGTCTTTATGAAAAGAAACGTCAAAATTGATGTAGCTTTACCCAGCCTACTGATTTTTATTTGATTTGCTTTAAGAGGGCATTTAATATGGTTACCGTTTTTTTCTTTTCAAACGTTCAGTTGAATGTCACTGGTGAGTAGAAAATAAATTGTTGTCCCAAAAAAAGTGTTTCCACTCATGGTGGGTGCCAACCAGATTCAACAAAATAAATAAAAGCAGTCTCAATGAACCGAAGAAAAAAATGTTTTTTTTGTTTTTATTTTTTTACGCGAAAACGGTGCGTCGTACAAAAGTAAGTCCATAAACGAAATTTGCTTTAAAATAAATGGGAATTTCAAAAGTAAGTTTCGTTTTTAGAAAAAGCAGTGGCGTATCCATTTTTTCTTTAAAAATATTCAGTTCAAACCCCGTACAGACGTCACTGGTAAAAATTTTTATAAATCTGTTAGGTCAAAAAATGCTCCTTATTGATTAAAAGGTATGTACAAAATTTCATAAAAATATCTAAGAGTGATTTATATAAAAAGGTTATATTTTTCTTAAAATGTTAACACCCTGTAGCTCAAAAATGAAGAGGTTTAGGACATATGTCCATATGAACTTTTTATCTTAGAATCATTCATAGATTATCACCCTTAAGTATCGGCACTCAATTAAATTACACCCTGTATATATCAAAAGAGTTACTTATCGAATTTTTTCCTGACGAAAAGTTTTTTGAGAAGAATAATTGTGAATTTGCCTTAAAATTCAATTCTGAAGTAATTATGCCAGAACTGTTGTGAAGATACTTTACCAGAAATGCTGAGACTGCGAAAGTACATTATTGGTGCAAGGTGTTAATGGTGGAAGGCCTATGGTAAAATGTGAGCGGGATGAGCGTGAAATCGAATGGTCTCATATTACATGTGTTGGGTTAAAAGGCACTCGCAGGAAATGACAATGCATAAATTTTGTACCAAAATGTTATTTTTATCATTATTTATGTCAAAGTATATTTACATACTGTAAAGATCTCATGACACACCTAACAGTAACAAAAATTGGGCAGTACAAACGAAAGGTATTATGAGTGTGTTTGCCAGTAACGGAGGCTATTTTTTTGTACAAATTATAAGGCTTTAGTAAATAAATGTAAACTTTATTTTTATTGTCTATAAATTAATTTAATTGTAGTTACTCAATGAACATAGTAGGAGCCATACTATCGAGTTTTAAGCAGTGTGTTATAAGCATGCATACAACTCCTTTTCTGAATGTTTTTTTTTTTTTACTATAAATTTAGGTCGTATTCAAAGAAAATACAGAGATATAAACTTTTATAGTGCTAGCCTCGTGGCACCTTCATTAACCTTGATATTATGTAGTAATTCCTTCTAACTGGATGTAAATGTGTATCCCATCATTTGTGAAGGAACGTAATCGGGTTGATTTTTTCCTCTAAGCTAGCAGGATTTTCTAAAGTTACAAACATTGCATTATTATAAATTAAAATTATTTGTGCCAAATGCTTTTACCTGTTAGTTATGAAATGCTTGCTGGGAACTCAGATTTTTCAATATAGTGTTATTCTGGATAAATCATTCAGGCGTGTTAAAAGTTATAGTTTAAGTTGGTAGGTATACGATAAAACTTATAAAGAGCCCTGTTAAACGCTTAGACTACTCACTAAAGAACCAACACTTTTCGATAAAGGCAGTTGTTTACAGACACATGAAAACCGCCAGATAAGGGAGATGCGCTTACGGGGCCGTTAGAAAGCGGACCAAATGGCCTAATCAACAATTTGATAAATTTGGCGGCTAATTGATTTTTAGGATTTTGAAGCGCACAGGACTCGACTGTAAACTAAGCATTGAATCCGTGTGTATTTGCCATATATTTGCCTTCCACGGCCATATTGAATTGTTCGTTAAATATTTTTGAGTTCTGTGGAATGAATTCAATATGGCCGTGGGGGGCAAATCGGAATTTGTTACATCGTTGGATTGCCTAATTGTGCCTATTTGTGTGTTTTAAGCCTCCGCAGTTTAATTTTATTTTTATTTAGTCTGGGTCCTAAAATGGACTTTTGTTGATAATTCACCTCACTTTTATTGAACCAATCAAAACGCTCATTTTCATAGCAACCACCTTGGTAACGGTCGTCTTACCCGATAAGACTACCGCTAGCTCGAAAAGACGCTTTCGAAAAGACGCTTGTAGCTTTTTTACTTAAATAAAAAATTAGTAACACCTCTAACTTGTATATTTACCTTTATCAGACGGCCTTCATTTTTATGTTCAGTAAATTATCCAATAAAATACACCTCTAGAGGCGGTTTCTTATCTTCATACCTTCGTTTTTCACTCGAAACTCGATTTTCCAAGAAAATTTTCACTCAATGTAATTTTTACTTATAATCAAAGATAAGACCCTCGAGCTAAAGCTCTCGGGATCATATCAGATTATAAGTAAAAATTACATTTCGTAAAAATTTGTCAGAAAATCGATTTCTTGTTAAAAACATCGGTATTACCGATAAGACGCCTCCTCTATCGGTGTACTACTGTTGAAGATACGTTTATAAATGACGAGCTAGTAATTCAGGATATTTTTGATTTCGGATTTCCGCGCAAGATTTACAAAAGCAAAAATAATTTTAACGAATTGGATAATTAAACGTTCTTTATTTAATTTCGTGAAGCGAATTTTACAAGCATTTATTTTCAGGAATAATAGTGTAGCACCCATTGCTATTTTGTTCCAAATTGAATTTCTTTCATTAACCGAGATATTGCCAGTTTTTTTTTTGTTGTCTAACACATTTTTATATCGCGCCAGAGACATTACAATTATTAACGCGCACAAATGTTTGCTATACTATGAACAATTTTGTTTTTGCAGTAAAGGCTATACAGTATTCCCTTTACTTTTCATCGTAAATTCATCACAATACCTAGAAACTATTTTTTATTTAAATTATACTAAACCCAAATCAAGCTGTCAAAGTACTCAAACTCAAAGTGGACGTTGAAATATTATTTCAACCTATAAATTCAACTAACTGCAATTAGCAAACAACCTAAACCTTTTAAAAACTGCACTCTTGCCCCAAGTGTATTTTCCGGTTAGCTAAACAGACTCTTATTTTTGGTTTTGAAACTCATGTACAAATAATCATTGATTAAACACAAATCTCCGATTAATTAATCAATGTTTACACCGTAGACGGCACAATCGACTCCCAATGAAGTTAGGTTAATTAAAAAGTTTTAATCAATGAAATGGAATTCCTTCCTGGATTATTATTACAAATAGGTCGACATAAAAAAAGTTTAAAAAATTTCATGCAACTTACGGTTTATGTCAAGTGTGATTTTACTCGAAATCGGCGTGACCAGCCGATTGTTGGTTGCTTGACAGGTAAAGACTGAATTAAGATGTTTTCTTTCTAGTTTTTCTAGATGTAAAATATTCTGAACTTTCCGATCTTGCAAGTAATCCATTGAGTCGTCTAGCAAAGCATTTTCTAGCCACCATGTTACTTTTGGTAATGGACGACCTAAAACAAATATTAGAAAATAGAGTAAGATATTATATGATTGCGAAGTACCGTGCGAGTAAAAATTATTATCGCTTTGCATCTAAAGTGGAAGAGCTAAATACCTGTTAGCAGTGGCGTAAAAATTGCCCCCGCAGGCCCCGCATTGCAAGGGGGGCGCAGCAAAGCCAGGGGCGCCCTTGATGAAAATAATAAATCAAATGAAAATCGACGAAAATAATAGTTTAATTATCACAATATTAAAGTTAAAAATTAACAATAATAAATATTGGAGATTGACCCTGTAGGAAACAGTGGGACCAGTTGGAATTGAGATTTTAATTGTCATTGTCAATATGGATTTGAAATAAATAGTTTTTTGAACAGTAAATATAATTTGAGCTTTTGAAATATATAGAAATAGTTAATAGAAACCACATTTAGTGGTCCAAATTGATTAATTCAACAGCTTATGTTTTAAAATTTATAGAGTTACCGCAGAAAAAAGTACCAAAAAACGATCGACTACTGTCATATGAAGATATCCAAGCTGCAGAAAAATTATGGTGTTTAGCAGTCCAAAAAGAAGCATTTCCCAAAGAATATAATCAATTATTAAAAGTCAAAAACGTTGAAAAAGAAAGTCGTCTGTATAATTTGGCACCCGTGCTCAAAGAGGGATTGATTTGTATTAAAGGAAGATTGGATTATTCACTAGATTTGGACATACAAACTAAGCAACAAATCATTTTAAATAACACCAATGCTTCTCAATGAAGATGAATTTCTTCAAATTTAAATGTAGCAGATGAAGCTACCAGAGATGATAAAGCTGAAAATTAAACTTTGAAAGTAGATGGTTTAGAGGACCCGATTTTTTATATCATCCTGTATATTTTTGGCCGGAAGAAAAGCTTGCTAAAATTAAAGAAGAGGATTGTGTTCTTACAAACATCGTTGTGGATACCTCAATTTTGCCAGATGTTCAGAGTTTTTCTTCATGGAAAGAGCTGATTAATTCAACAGCTTATGTTTTAAAATTTATACAGTTACTGCAGAAAAAGTACCGAAAAACGATCGACTACTGTCATATGAACATATCCAAGCTGCAGAAAAATTATGGTGTTTGGCAGTCCGAAAAGAAGCATTTCCCAAAGAATATAATCAATTATTAAAAGTCAAAAACGTTGGAAAAGAAAGTCGTCTGTATAATTTGTGACCCGTGCTCAAAGAGGAATTGATTTGTATTAAAGGAATATTGGATTATTCACCAGATTTGGACATACAAACTAAGCAACCAAGCATTTTAGATAACAATCATTATTATACAAGGTTGATTGTGAAGGAGTTTCATATAAAGACAAAACACGGAGGAGTACAAATTGTCCTAAATGAAATTAGACAAAAATTTTGGATAATACAACCCAGAAGAACGGTGAAATCAATTATCGAAAAATGTCTCTATTGTAGAATAATTAGAAAAGCAAAACCACGGATATCAGAAATGGCACAACTTCCAGCAGAAAGAGTCACCAAACCATTGAGACCATTCTATTTTTGTGGAGTAGATTACTTTGGCCCAATAAATGTAAAAATTGCAAGAAGGAGAGAAAAAAGATATGGTGTATTATTCATCTCTTTATCAGTTCGTGCAATACACATTGAAATGGCTGAATCTTTAACTACAGACTCTGCCATTTTAGCTATACGAAGATTTATTGCAAGAAGAGGGCAGCCACACATCATATGGAGTGATATTGGTACAAACTTAACTTCAGCAAATAAAGAATTAAAAAATGAGTTGAAGAATGTAGATGAAAATATTATTGGAGAAAAGTTATTAGCTACTCAGATTATTTGGAAATTTTTACCACCCGCCAGTCCTCATATGGGAGGTGCATGGGAACGTCAAAAAAACTTTAAAAATTATATTAAAAGAACAGTGTCCCAGACCTGAAGTATTAGAGACGCTCTTTATATCCATTAACTTATGTATCTTTAGACCCTAACGATCCAGAAAGTCTAACACCAAATCATTTTTTAATGGAATCGTCAAGTTCCACAAAATCACCTGGTTTGTTTGCGAACCTCTTGAACTCCGAACCAGGCTAGGATAACTTAAATGGCGAAGATCGTTTCCCGCTCGTTTAGTTCTTCAACCAGACGTTGATGGCGCTATTGTAGGGATATTGTTTTATAAGGTTGTTTATATCCTAACGTTGGTAGCAACAATACAATATTTAGAATGAGCATAGTGAACGTTCTGTATCTTTCTCTCTCTGCATTCAACCGTACCAGCTAAGGTGCGATAAAGATAAAAATGACTTATGCGCTGATCTATAATAAAAATATCTTCCGGAGTCGGACTCAACTGACATTGACGTTTTAAAATTAAATTTTTAAACGAAGCGGTGCGACGTATAAGTTTATTAAGTTTATTCTGCTAAAATGGTGATTTATTGTTGCGTTCCCAGATGTAAAGTACAAAGTGGGAAACGTGTGAAAATGCACAGGTTTCTAAAAAGCGACCAGGTAGGTTTTTTGTTGTTTTAGATGAATTAATAAAAAAGGGTGTATCGTAAAGAGCCAAAAAGGCACCTTGCACCTATTCTGTATACAAAATATTGTTGCTATCTAAAAAAAATGTATGCAGGACACCTTTTGATCCTGAATAATCTTAAACATTACTAATATACTGATTTTATTAGAGATATGACAGTTAACGATCTCAGTATAATGTCCGTGTATTTTTAGACGCATAAACTTTGGGTAAATGCTACTCAAAATCCATTACTCTGTGGCAAAGACAACATTGACATTCAAAGAACTTATAGAGTTTGTCACACACATTTTGGATATGACCAGAAAATTGAGCATGGCAGAAGAGGATCGTGTTCAAAGCTGAACGCTGTTCCTATGTTAAATCTTTACAGCACAATCCTAGGTATAAAACTTTCCTTGTTATTATATTAAATTATGTAAATATTTAATATTAATAAAGCTTGTCGCCATATCAGAAACGTTGCTACAACTTCCTTTTATTCTCCCACAATATACTGACTTTAATTCAAAAGGTTCGCGCTTCTAACTTTTCCTTTAGAGTTAGAAGCGCGAATATTTGAATTTAAAGTTGCAAAATTTAAATTTTCAGGCGTGGCGCCGACCCTCCACCCCTCACCACCATTGCTACATATAGTTCTTCAACCAGACAGGAATGGCGCTGTTAGGGAACTAATTTGGTATGTTAAGTTGCCTATCCATCCCTACCATAGACCATTTAAGAACAACCTAAACTTGTCACTTTGCCCCCCAGCAAATATGGCCGTTGTCAAATCTGTTATGGTAATTTCATGGCTTTGACATAAACTTTAACCTAAATTTGTCAAATTTGCCCCCCAGCGACGTCATCCTTAAATGGTCAATTAGCGCATCTCCCTTGTCTATGCTCCGAACATAAAAATTGGTTATCTCGAACTACGCGGGAACTTTTAGAAACTTACGAACTTTGAACGAACTGAGTTTATAAATTGAACTGAGTGTTCCCTTTAGTTTAAATTAAACTCTTGTTTCCAACAACAACTGAACATCAGCTTTGCGAACTTTTTAAGATGATAAATTCAGGTTTATAGTTGCATTCGTTTTTTTTTAGTTAAAGCCAGTGGCGTAGCTAGCATTTTGGGGTGGGGGTTGAACTATGGGAAGGGCGTAGATTGTTGCGAAGGCAAAGCGCCGCAGGGAAAAAATTTTTGGGACCACGCCCAAATTTCGTAGGAATTCACCTTCTTTGTGTTCCCTAGGGAACGAGGGTCTAGCCCCAAATGAAGTGAAAATCCGCCACATAAAAAAAAATTATATAATGTGGTGGGATGCTCTCGAAACCGGTATTATTAAGTTTATTCCCATCGCTCTTCTTTACTAAAAATAAAATAAGGCCGATCTTGTTTTTTAAGAATTATTATTTAAGTAGTAAAGGGGCGGGGAAGACGATCGCCCCCCTTCGCCCCTCTGTGTCTACGCCACTGGTTCAAGCCCTATTGGATGAAAATAATTTTTGCTCACACAAAGATTGTTTGTTATTATCTTAATAACTACTAATTTATGAGCTGCTAATAAAACCAGTTTATAACCAAATTAGCGCCCAGTTTAACTTGAACCATCACATTGAGTATTACTGCGTAAAATAAAATCAATACTTTGAGAATACTTTCCAAGAAAGTTTGTTCTCTGTCGAAGCCATAGAAAAGCACAAAACATCGCAACGTAATAAATTTATTCGAATTTACAAACAAAAACCATTGTTCTTCGATTTAACTTTATTGTATGTAGGCCCTTTGACAACCAGAAAATTAATCTCTAAGGGGCCTGTTAAGCTAGGCTATTTCGAAGGGTTTATCACTATTGAATGCGATAATTCAGCCATTAACTTCAAATATTGGTAATAAGTGAATGGCTTAAGTTGCGGGAACTTAATTAAATTTTAATTAAAAGTGGCGGTGTGTGAGAAAAACATAATTTAATAAAGAATAAATACACTCCCCGACAATAAATTCCGGACAAGAAAAATTAAAGTCATTTTGATAGTCCTGTAACTTTTTTATTTCTTTTCCGATTTTATTGAAATTTTGAGCAAAGTGTAGCCCTATGTTTTGACAAGTTAGCCTAAATTTTAGATTTTAAAAAATACTGATGGCTCGACCAATATATAGGGAAAAACAAAAGTTACTTTTTTACCTCTGTTTTCTTAAGGCCCTGTGGAAAAGTTGAGCGGTGAAATGTAGATTTGTTACATTTTGTTTTAAAGTGTGACCCTTTTTTGACAGAATGTTTTTTGGTTCACTCTAATATCTGCTTTTGAGAAAAGATACAGATGTTTAAAAAAAGTGGTGCAATTTTTTAAATTTTATTTACATTTTATAACGTTACATTATCTTATAGACTAGCTTAAAGAAAATCCTAAAATTTAATAGCGCGTGTTGCCACCTCGTGCCGTTATAACTGCTCTCATGCGACGTAGCATGCTTGCAACGCAGTCTTGAATGGCTTCTTGAGGAATGTTTTGCCATTCTTCAAGAAGAGCTTCTCGCAGATCTGGTAATGTTTCTAAATTTCGATTTCGAACACGTCTACCTAGCATATCCCACACATGCTCAATTGCGTTTAAATCAGGGCTATGCGGGGGCCATTGGAACCGTTGAATGTTAACCTGATCTAAATATTCTGTTACAACCCGTGCAACGTGGGGCCTCGCATTGTCTTGCATTAATATAAAATTCGGCCCAACGAACTCGGCGTAGGGTACCACGTGTTCTGCCAAGCATTGGTTGATGTATCTATCAGCAGTTATAGGACCATTTTCGGCCAACGCTAGCTCTGTACAAGCATGTTGTGATACCCCAGCCCACACCATGACACTACCGCCTCCAAACGGTATTCCTGGAGTTTATGCAACATTGGGCATATCGTTCACCTGGTCTCCTCCAAACCCGTTCACGTCCGTCAGGTCAGCGCAGACAAAACCGCGATTCATCTGTAAACAGGACCTGCGACCACTCTTCTAGTCCCCAGTGTTCATGTTCTTGTGCAAAATGTAACCGTTGTGTACGGTGAGCTGGGAGTAATTTGGGACATGCAACGGGTCTTCTGGACGTCAATCCCGATTCATTTAACCTGCGTTGGATGGTTCTTGCAGAGACTGTGGTACCACGTACATCTAAAAGTCTACGACTAATTACAGTAGATGGTACATTACGATCACGTAAGGCAGTTAAGTTTAGAAATTGGTTATCACGTTGATTAGTAATGCGTGGTCTCCCTGAGCCTCTACGTCGGGTGTACTCGCCAGTTTGGCGAAACCGGCTAATCGCGTCTTGTATAGTACTTTTAGGTTTGCCTAAGAATTCCGCAATATACCGTATATTGCGGCCATCATCATTCGGTGCAACAGCAAGTGTTACATCTTCGGGTCTCATTTTTTTTACAACAAAAGACTTTAAATATTGTCTTCTGTAATGGCAGTATACTGACAATACTTATAACGCTACTACGCAACCAAAAGCGAGGCGACTAGATAAGTAACGTTCTAAAATTAAAAAAAATTAAAAAAATTGCACCACTTTTTTTAAACATCTGTATCTTTTCTCAAAAAGCAGATATTAGAGTGAACCAAAAATTCTGTCAAAAAAGGGCCACACTTTAAAACAAAATGTAACAAATCTACATTTCACCGCTCAATTTTTCCACAGGGCCTTAAGAAAACAGAGGTAAAAAAGTAACTTTAGTTTTTCCCTATATATTGGTCGAGCCATCAGTATTTTTCAAAATCTAAAATTTAAGCTAACTTGTCAAAACATAGGGCTACACTTTGCTCGAAATTTCAATAAAATCGGAAAAGAAATAAAAAAGTTACAGGACTATCAAAATGACTTTAATTTTTCTTGTCCGGGATTTATTGTCGGGAAGTGTATTTTACACCTGTTGCCAAAGAAAATTACAGTTGAACTTTAAACTACAATTGCAATTAATTTTTTTTAACAAAACAGTTGCAAAGAATATAAAATGATATTTACGTAGGGAAAAATATTGAAAAGTTTAAAATGTTATACTTCCGTAGATGTTATTAAATGACAGTTCACATCTAAATTACTAAATCTAGGTTAAAATTGTGTCAAATTTATATTATCGCATGATATGCCAAACTGAAAAATATTAAAAGAAGTAAACAAATACAATAGCTATTTATACAACAAGTTACGAAACAAGGGTCTTTTAGGCACGCGACGTGAAAATTGTCCTACGTAACGAATGGTATACAATATTTTTTCTACGAGCATTTTATAATAAAAAATTAAATTATTTTACCAAACATTGTATTACCTGTGTTTCATTTGCATCTTTCATGTCAAAATAATAATTGACACTTGTCAAAATTTTTTTTTGTCAAAAACTGCGGCAAATATTAAGTTTAGAAGACTCAGACATTAAAAATTCCGCAAATAAGGCAACCTTGTTCCCAAAAAATCAAGGAGTTATCCGATGCTTATAATCCCTCAACTTTGTGGAGTACTTACTCAATGCTTCGAACGATGGTTACTTTAAATAAAAATGTTGATATAGAGACATTTACAAACCTCGCATTTTTGAAAAGGAAATGTACAAGCCCAAAAAGTCGAAAGCTTTTTTCCCAGGAACAAATAGAGAGTTTTGTCAAAGAAGCAGACGATAAGAACTATTTATTGGACAAAGTCATTCTTATTGTGGGAATCTCTGGAGCATGTAGCGGAGAAGAACTCACATATTTAAAGATGAATAATATCGAAATTTCGGGGTCCGTAATTCAAATAACCATTCCAAACACAAAAACAAATGTTGCAAGAAGCTTTGTAATTTGCGAAGGCTCCATTGGCGGCATCTACTTCTTGAATATCGTCCAAAAGTACGCCCAATTACGTACAGCACACATAACCCATGAAATATTTTTTATCACGTACATAAACTCCAAATGTTTCAGACTTCCAGTGGGCATTAATATCATTGGAGCAACACCAAAGAAAGTTCTTGGGGCTTCCAAAGGCAAATGTATATACAGGCCACTGATTTCGAATCTTCAGCACTTTTTTTAGCGGACTCTGGAGAGGATAGATTGATGCTAAAGCGACATGGAGGTTGGCGATCATGGCGTGGCTGAGGGGTGTATAGACGAGTCTTTGGAAAACAAAAGAAAAATTTCCGAAAAAATTCTTGGTGAAAAATCTTTGGACGCTAACAACAAACGTGTTAAATCTAATGAATCAGAGTGTTGTAGCAGCTCTACTAGTGGCATGGGTTTAATTGATATTGCTGTTGCAGATTCATTTTCTATTTCATTTTCAACTTCCTCCTCTATTTTACAAAGAGAAATATCTCAACGTACTGTTTTAGGTTACCCAAGCATTAATTTTAATAATATAAGTAACTGTACTATTAATATTTATAATAAATAAGTAAAATTATAGTCTGTGTTTAGTTTTTAATTTTAAATAAATACTTTTAAGCACAGCGTGTTTAAAAAACTTTTAGAAAGGAGGTTATTTAAAAATCAAAACGACAATCAAAAAGGGGTTATTATAAAACGTGAGTAGAAAAATTTATTTTTGTTGTTTACAAAATTGACAAATTAAGAATATAGAGAAAAGGAGATAAAGATTATAGAAATTGGTTATCGCCGTACTCAAGGCATAAATTCACACGTCTCTTCATATTTTCGAAAGCGTTGACCAGCATCTCTGGAGAAATGTTACCACATTCTTGGATAATCATTTCTTGTAAATGTTCTTAATTTTTAACTACTGTTTTAAAAATATTGTTCTTTAAATAAGGAAAAATGAATTAATCCATAACCGTCAAACAAGGTGATCTGGATGACAATTCAATGTCGGTTCGAAAACTGATCAATTTGTCGTCGAAAATACTACTCAAGTAGTTAATAGTTTCGGCGGATGTATGGGCGGTTGCACCATCCTGTTGAAAATACTCATAAACCTACGTAGTTCAAATGGATTCAAAATATTATCTCTATACCGCTGTGCTGTAACTGTGACATGGAAAAAAATAGGACTAACAATTTACAAGAAAATTGGTATTTTCACTACCCCCACTTGTGTGTATTCTGAGAATTCACATAACCGGTGAGGTGGAACCAGGCTTCATCAGAAAAAAATGTCGGGTGTAATAAAGCTGGATTTATAAACTCAAAAATTGGCGAGGTTGAGGTTCAGTTGGTGTTGGAAATAGGAGTTCAATTTAAACTAAAGGGTACACTCAGTGTTAACAGAACCATTTCTTTACAAAACGTTGCTGCATTTTGCATTAAATTGCAGCAACAAGCGTTATGTCGCTGAATTAATAAAACTTTAAAATTAATTATATACTATCCAAAAAAGGCGATACTGTGAATTTGAGTAAATCTTTTATTTTTTAATATGGGACAACTTAAATCTAATCACAAAAACCATAACTACGGTACTTAACTTAGGCTTTGCCAACAAAAACAACAACTTTGCTCGACGGCCTGCTTCTCTATCGGGCAGTCAGGTGTGGCATGACATGACAGTCAATGCCAAGAATCTGCCAAAGATTGCGGTTATCTACCTTGAATGTTGCATTTACCTGGCATTACATGACAGTCAATGCAAAAAATCTGCTTACACGTCACGGCTGGGCTAGCCGCAATTCAGCAATATTTACAGTAAAGGGGGCCTGGACACCTCAACTCCACATTGGGGCCACAAAAGGGGATTAGTTTTCTATACAAAACGGGACACCAAACAGGGAACAACAAAAAAACTTTCTCTCTGCTGCTACTGACACACTCTTTTTTTTATTACTATCGAAACCGAAACAACGTGTTGGTTACTATGCCAATGAATATTATACCGGGCTGAAAACTTACATCTTTTAATTTTATACCAAAAGTTCTAAATTTAATTTTAAATGAGATTACTCGAAAATTGATTTCCGAACACTCGGTTCCATTTATACACTCGTTCATGTTGTTCATGTAAAGCTCATGTAAGGTTCGAAAACTTCCCGGGTAGTTCGAGATAACCAGCTTAAAGCTGGATTTATAAACTCGAAAAGTTGGTGAGGTTGAAGTTATGATCAAGTTTGTGAGGTTAGATATTCCGAACTCCGAGCATAAAAATTGATTATCTCGAACTACCCGGGAAGTTTTCGAACCTTTCATGAGCTTTAAATGAACAACATGAACGAGTGAATAAATGAACGAGTGAATAAATGGAACTGAGTTTAGTTTAAATTGAACTCCTATTTCCAATACCAACTGAACCTCAACCTCGTCAACTTTTCGAGTTTATAAATCCAGCTTCAATCATCTGTTTCCATTGAATTTTGTGTCAACCACTGACAGTAATTCCTGGGTCTCTTAAAATCCGCAGCTCGAATTTCTCGGAATACTTGCACTTTATAAGGAAACAAATTTAACTGTTTTTTAAGAATTGTCCTGCATGTTCCATAAAATCTTCCCACTTCTTGAGACGGGCGTCCTACACATTTTGTTAAAGTATTATGCATTATTTCGCGAACGTTTGCAACAAGTTCTTCTGTTCTTACAGATGGTCTTCCACCTCCTTTTTCTTTATGTCGAATAGAACCTTTTTCCCTCAACAGAGCCAGGATTATTCTCAGGCAATGATAAAAATCCCCCACAACAAAAGCGAAAATTATCGCGAAAATCGTCCATGCACAAACGCTGATTGCATTGCCACTCGCCATTTACTCTATCCCCGTTTCGAAAATACGCTACAACGATAAATTTCTTGGGCTGTTCCGTAAAATCCATTGCGTTAATTAATTAAGAAATTGCATCAATTAGCGATGAATCAAATTACTTGTAACGACTTCTAAAGATGACTGAATAACTGATTGATTTACTGACACCCAACAGGTATTAAGCTCTACCGCTTCGATGATAATAATAATTTTTGCAGGCACGGTAGTAATACTCTTTGAAGTGCATGGGATCGAGTTACACCTAATTCGATAGCTTCCTATAATCGCCAAATGATTAGTAAATTTTAGATAATTTCAACGATTAATTTTAAAATGGTTACTTCTTTTATACAGGGTGTCCCATAACTAATGGTACACAGTAAAACTGCAGATTTCTGGGGTAAAAATATTGCGATTTGGCCAAACTTAGCTTAGTTCTTGATAATAACCGAGATACAGGGTGTTCAGTTAAAAATTTTATTTTCGATTTTCCTAATTAACTTTTTTTTTAACCAGTATTTTAACGTAACATTTTGTGATTGGGGGTTTTTCGGGGCGAGAAATTTAAATTTGTTAAGAATTTTAATGTAGATTGTAGAGGGCGCTCTCTGCGGCACTCTAGGTACATAGAAACAAGTGTAACTTTTTTGCGCCTTAGTGTATTTATGTTTTTATTAAAAATATCAATTTTCTCACTAATTTTACGCAAAAAAGGTGTACTTTGTAAATGTTGCTCCGAGCAACGGTTTTCGAGATTTATACATTTACAATTTCTAATGCATCCTTTTAAATTTTGATTTGCAAGTGTGAATTTTTTTAAAGTAGGCTTTGATAAAAATAAATGCAATGAAAGCGCTTTGAAACTTCATTTCTGTCAAACTCCCTTGTAATTTGTCAGCATTGTGCGTGTTTTTAAAAAGTTTTTAAAGAAATTGTTATTAAAAGTTAAATTAAAAATGCCAAGACATAATTTGTTTTCTAACGAAGAAATGCGAGATGTGGTTTGCTTATACGCACAAGAAAATTTTAACGGACGCAGAGCACATTGACGATATTTGTATCCAAATCGAAGGCAGCCAGATTTTAAAATTTTTAGAAACCTTTACGACAGACTGGGAGAAACAGGATCCGTTGAGTCCCAAACGTAATAATGGGGGACGTCCAAAGATTATTAGACCCGAGCAGGAAGAGGAAATACTAGTTCGCGTGGCTGAGAACCCGAAAATTAGCACAAGACGTATGGCTGCAGTTACTCCAGTAAGTAAGTCATCCGTTTCTAGAGTTTTTAACCAAGAGAAGCTTTATCCATACCACTTTACGCCTGTTCAGAATTTATTGGATGTTGATCTTCCAGCCAGACTGGAATTTACCCGTTTCTGTCGTGCTCAGCAAAACGCTAACCCAATGTTTCTGAAAACGGTGTTATTCACCGATGAAGCGACTTTCACACGAGGAGGTGTCTTCAATTTTAGAAATAAACATGCGTGGAATTTAGAAAATCCTCATTTAGTAACCGAACGCTATTTCCAGCATGAGTTTAAAATAAATGTTTGGTGTGGACTTATTAGCAATTACATGTTGGGTCCAGTCGAGCTACCACCCAATTTAAACGGACAGCTCTATCTTAATTTTTTGCAAAATCAGCTGAACGACTGTTTGGGTAACCTACCATTAGAGCTAAGAAGATATATGTTTTTTATGCAAGATGGTGTCCCGCCACACTTTTCCAGGCTTGTCAGAGACTACTTAAATACAACATTTCCTAACCGCTGGATAGGTCGTGGAAGCGAAATGCCTTGGCCTGCCCGAAGCCCCGATTTCAACTCCCTTGATTTTTGTGTATGGGGATACATGAAATCACTTGTTTATGAAGAAACGATCAACACTCGGGAACAACTATGGCAAAGAATTGAGAATGCGGCGCAATCGTTTCAAAACGAACACTTATTATTTAAAATCAGGCGGTCGTTCAATAAGCGAGTAGCCAAATGCATTGAAGTTAACGGCAATCACTTTGAGCAATCATTGTCAAAAATTGATCTTTTCTTTTATTAATATATTTTGTATTTATTTATGTAGAAATAAAATTTTTATTTAAATTATTAATATTTTCATTCGTGGCCGTTTAATTTATTAGTAGTCTGAAGTTTTCATAATTTTTAGAATATTAATAAATTATAAATATATTTTAAAATATCTAGGTAAAGTTAGAACTACTGTTATAATCTGAATTGTTTGTGATTAAATTCTGTTATCAAAAATGGAATAATTAATTTTTAACACAATAATGTGTTATTTAAATATGTATTTTAAAATGCGCACTGGACAATTGTAAATGTATAAATCTCGAAAACCGTTACTCGGAGCGACATTTACAAAGTACACCTCTTTTGCCTAAAATGAATGAGCAAATTGATATTTTTAATAAAAACATAAATACACTAAGGCGCAAAAAAGTTATACTTGTTTCTATATACCTAGAGTGCCGCAGAGAGCGCCCTCTACAATCTACATTAAAATTCTTAACAAATTTAAATTTCTCGCCCCGAAAAACCCCCAATTACAAAATTTTATGTTAAAATATTGATTAAAAAAAAAGTTAAGCAGAAAAATCGAAAATAAAATTTTCACTTGAACACCCTGTATCTCGGTTATTATCAACTTTTGAACTAAGCTAAGTTTGACCAAATCGCAATAGTTTTACCCAAGAAATCTGCAGTTTTACTGTGTACCATTAGTTATGGGACACCCTGTATAGTGTGGCAATAAACTTTTCATTGTATTGTATTCAAATTCAAATTTGTGATGACGTGATTTTTGTTTATTAACCTCAGTTTTTATATAGAAATAACTAATTAAAATACAATTCGTCTCTATTACCCACAGAATTTTTTTCGCAAAAAAAAAGAAAAAATATAAAAAAAATATTATAATAGGCGTTTAACACATTTTAAAATGAATGTAGTTCTTCAAATTCTAGGTATTAACCCAAAAATGATTTGCTGTGGTGCTGTTCAAGAAATTTATTAAGTAAGCATAAATGTCTCTTTAATGAATGGTGAATTTCCAGATCTATTAAAAAAAGCTATTGTGATTCCTATCCGTAAGCAAGGGGAAGATATTGCCTCCAACTTTCGACCATTATCCTTACAGCCTTCATTATCTAAAATTGTAGAAAAAGTACTCAAAAAAAGAATGGTTAATTTTTTGGAGGCAAAACACATCTTGAATAAGTCACAATTTGGTTTTCATTGTTCCAAGAACACAAATGATGCCATATTCCACATGTTGGAAAGGCTCTATCTGGGGCTTAATAATGGAGAAGTGGCCGCAATAGTGTTTTGTGATCTGGCAAAAACGTTTGACTGTGTGTCACATGAAATACTGTTGCGGAAACTTGAAGTTTACGGCTTTAGAGGATGTGTTTTGAAATGGCTCAAATCTTATTTGTCAAATAGATGTCGGAAGGTTCGTTTCGCTGATTGCGAGTCAGGGGAGTTAAGTATCACGACAGGTGTGCCTCAAGGCTCTGTACTTGGTCCGCTTCTTTTCCTCATATATGTTAACGATCTACCATTAATAATCAAGAATGGCCAGTGCACATCCTTTGCTGACGACACTACTCTGCTTTGGCATAATAAAGATGCAAATGTTCTCAGGGAGATGATAAACCAGGATCTAGCCAGTGTAAAATGATGGTGTGACAGTAACTGTTTGTCTTTTAATGTGTCAAAAACAAATATTTTAAATTTTAGAGGCATCTTAAATGATGCTTATTTTGATTCTCTGCCCGTTATGATGACAAACGTTAATAAATTTTTAGGCTTAGTCATTGATGACAGATTAAAGTTTGATAAGATAATTTCAAAAAAATATAAAAACTACAGGCCGATCTCCCTAATCTCTAACTTTGGAAAAATTCTAGAAAAAATCTTAAAAATCAGACTAAATAGATACTTAACTCAGCACAATTTAGTTAGCATTAGACAATTCGGGTTTCAAGAAAACCAGTCGACAGCGCACGCAATAGCAAGACTGATAGAACTTATGTATGGGGAAATTGACGGATCAAGGCCAGCGCTATGCGTATTTTTGGACCTGGCGAAGGCGTTCGATACTGTCAGTCATTCTCAGCTATTGTCAAAGTTGGAGAGTGTTGGCGTGAGGGGAGTTGTGTTTGATTTGCTTAGATCGTATCTAAAAAACAGATCCCAATATGTAAAAATTGGAGCAGCTATTAGTGACGTTGCGACTGTGACTTGCGGCGTACCACAGGGAACAGTCTTGGGTCCCCTACTCTTTATCTTATACGTTAATGACATATTGACACAAAGAACTAGTGGAGAAATTATTTCGTTCGCAGATGACACTGCAATATTCTATACTGACAAGTCTTGGGAACAACTAAAAATAAAAGCAGAAACTGATCTAAAAAATATAAAGGCATCGTTTGATAGTAAAAAACTCACCATAAATTCTACAAAAACATTTTTTCTTCCAATAACATCGTATGAAAATAATCTACCTACTTATGACACTTTAAAACTAAAAAACGGTGAGATTACTCGCACATCAACAATAAAATATTTAGGTATTACCATAGATTGTCATTTGCGCTGGGGAGATCATGTTAATCAATTAATGCAGAAAATAAGGGGTTTGTATTATAAATTTAGACAACTTAAAAAATTTCTCACCAGAAAACACATAATTGCCGTTTATAAAGGCTTAGTCGAATCTATATTGAGATATGCGATAATAGGGTGGGGTGGAGTGAGGGAATGTTACTTGAATAAACTCCAAGCAGCCCAAAATAGAATTATAAAAATTTTATTAAATAAAAATATGAGATATCCCTCGGAAAACCTCTATATAGAAACAGGTTTGTTTACAGTAAAACAGCTATATTATCACGCCGCCGTTGTATATCAACATAGGGCCGATAATATGGTCAATGCGACTGAATCGGTGCATGCGCATGACACCCGGTCGAGGGCTCGGGGTCAGTCTGTAGTTCCGAGAATGAGGAAGGGCGTTGGTCAACACTTTTTTGGATATATCGGAGTTAAAACATTGAATTTGATAAAGCGAGATCTCAAACCGAGCAGTAACAGTCTGAGATTCAAAATTGAGAGCAAAAATTGGAATATTGTCAAGGGGTTTTTATATCTCTGAATTATTAAAAAATACTAACTAGTAGTAATAATATAATTGAATAGGCACCTATTGCTACTGAATCATATATTTAGGTATTAGATTTAATTCATTAATTATAAAGAAAGTAGGCATATCAATGAGAGAATGTGGTATTATTTTGTTTTGTTTAGAAAAGTTAAGATTTATTTAGGTCCGCCTGCGGTGTTTTGACTGTAAACGAGAGTCGCCTACTAGCTTTACCGAAAGCTTTCGCGACTTAACTTGTTTGCATCCAGTGCATCTCACGGTCTGATACGCATTTACTGTATAATTCTGATACATACTGTAATTGGATGTAAATAAATAAATAAAAAAAAATAAATATTGAGCAGCTCTGCTCTAGGTTGGCGTCGGGTTGCTTTGCAATACGAACAATTAAAAATGATCTTGGTGAAACAGTGGCTAAAGATGCCTACTTTGCACTGACTGACTCTCACTTGAGATATGGGGTTTGCTACTGGGGGAATTCATCCACCTATCTGCTGGATTCATTGTTTGTCTTGCAGAAGCGTGCCCTGCGGTATCTGTGTGGTCTTAGATATAGAGAATCATGTAAACCATATTTTATTGCTTAACAAATTTTGACTCACCCTGCTATTTTTATACTTGAGACTGTTTGTCTAATGCATAAAAAGTATTCTTCCATAATTCACTCACCTAACTTGAATAATACCCGTTCTACACATAATATAAATTTGCCAATTCCTGCATTGACATGGACACAAAATTCAATTATTTATAGAAGCAAAAAGATATTCAATCATCTCCCACAAACGCTTCGGAAAATAGTAACAAGTAAATTATTTCGGTAGCAGGTAAAGATGGTGTTGCTTGCAAAGGCATATTATAGTATAAAGGAATACTTTTTTGATCATTTTTAGATTTACTTTTTTATTCTTTGTTTCTCTTTAATATTTTATTACAACTATGGTTCATGTACTTTAAATTTGTATTTATCCGAGGTATGACTGTATTATATCTATTATATCATATTTTTTATTTGTTTGTTTCTTCTGTTTGTGTTCTTTTTTTTTACCTCAGTTTTGTTAAAAACATACCATGTTACATAACAATAAAGCTTTATTTGATTTGATTTGATTTCATTTGATTTAGGCGCTCATTACCTGAGGTAAATATTTTATTATATGTATTAATTGCTAAATTTATGGTAGTTTGGACAAGATTTTCGGGAATTTTGACCTGCTAAATCCTATTTATTATGCCTTAACTTTATTAGTACTGCGAAGAAGAAGGATTTTAAGTTTATCACTCCAAACAAAATTTATATTTTAATGTCATTTGGTTCATTCGAGCTCTGAGTTTTGATCAGTAAACAAGTAAAATTTTTTTTTGTTTTGTTTTGTGCGTGGTACTTAACATGTATCGCTTAAAAACATGTCAAGCCGGTGTTTCAAAAACCAACCAGAAGATTTTTGTTATATTTGTGGATATTCCGTTTTGGAAAAGTTTAAGAGGCCAATTGGCGAATTTGTGAAAAATGCATATCATGCTTATTTCAAAATCAAATTAGGAGATCAACATAAATATTAGGCACCGCACGTTGTTTGCAAGGTATGTGAAGAAGGTTTAAGACATTGGGCTAAAGGAAAAGCCCTCCTTATGAAATACCGATGGTTTGGAGAGAAACGCAAAATCATCATGATGATTGCTACTTTTGTCTTTGTGATATTAAGGGGCATAATAGAAAACCTGAAACATATTTTGTACCCCAATAATATTAAGTCAGCTATCAGACCGGTTCCCCACAGTGATGATTTACCTATACCTATACCCCCCAAAGTACTAAAAGAAGATACTGAAAACTCTTCAAGTTTCGGTTCCCTTCAGGTTATGGATAGTGATTTGATCCATCAACCTCAGGTCAAAACCAACCTTAACTATTTTTGCAAGCCGAACTGAATGATTTAGTAAGAGATTTGGGACTTTCAAAAGACCTTCCTGAAGTATTGGGGTCTAGGTTGAAACAAATGTTCTTGCCGCAGAAACTACTTTCTCTTGGTATGGAAATCTTAAGGCTGAATTTGTAAAATATTTTGCACAAAGTGAACCACTTATGTACTGCCAAGCAATTGCTGATCTAGTTACTTGCCTCGGAGCTCCGGAGTACAAACCTTCTGATCGGAGACTTTTCATCGACTCTTTAAAAAGGAGCCTTAAATCTGTTCTGTTACTTAATGGCAATGTTTTTGCTTCTGTTACTTTTAAGAATACAATATGAAAATCACAACTGGAAAGTGTATAGAGATCTAAAAATTTCGGGTCAACGGTCTCAATTTACTAAATTTTCATGTTTCCTGTGTGAGTGGGATAGCAGGAATCGAGAACAGCGTTGGATAAAAAGAGACTGGCCACAAAGAGCGACTTTAACACCTGGAACCAAAAATGTAATTCGCGAAAAAGTTTTACTTCCACCACTTCACATAAAACTTGGACTTTGAAACAATTTGTTAAGGCATTAAACAAAGAAGAAAATTGTTTTAAATATTTGTGTAAAACATTTTCGGCTCTGTCAGAGGCAAAATTAAAGGAGGGAATCTTTGAAGGGCCGCAGATTAGGAGCTTGATGAAAGGTACAAAATTTCAAAATGTAATGGAATATAAGGAAAAATATGCATGCTTTTGAAGAAGTTGTACATAAATTTCTAGAAAATTAGAAAGACCTAAACTATGTTAAGATCGTTGAAAATAAGCTGGAAAAATTCAGGATTGTTGGTTGCAATATGAGCATATTTTACGTTCCCATTTGTACTATTTGCCTATCTTCGGGACGTGAATGAAGAGCAAGGTGAAAAATTTCATCAAGATATTAAACAGATGGAAAAAAGATACCAGGGGCGCTGGGACACAAAAATGATGGCCGATTACTGTTACATACGGAATGCCGGTTCAATTTTGTTCATGGCTGTCGAGCTTTCTTAAAGACCGTTCTCTGCGAGTGGCAATGGACGGATTTCTTTCAGACACATTTAACATCAACACCGGAGTCCCTCAAGGTTTTATATTGTCGCCCACCCTTTTCTTACTCTACATTAACGATATTTTGAAAAAAATAAAAATCCTATATATAGCTTCGCTGATGGCAGCACACTTGTTTCATCTTTTACTTTGGATGCTCGGACATCGGCTGCTAATGCACATCTCTATAGGCAGCAAGAGGTCTCACATCTCAACAAAGACCTGGAAGAAATTCTGTCTTGGGGTGACAGTAACCAAGTAGAATTTAACGCTAAAAAGACCCAGGCGGCAGTTTTTTCTAAAAAAGTTAATGTTGAAGAACCGGATATAGTTATGGCGGGAGACTCGATTCCCTTGGCTTTATCAATTCATTTATTGGGCGTAAATTTGGATAGTCATATGCCTTGGCATAGCCACGTTGCGGCCATTGCTAAGGCAGCCTCGCAGAAGCTTGGAGTACTTTTCCGAACAAAGAACCTCTATACACCCTAACAACTTTTGATGCTCTATAAAGCCCAAATTCGACCATCGCTGGAGTACTGTTCGCATAACATACCCTGAGATTGCTAGATTCCATTCAAAGAAGAGCCATTCGCTTGATCGGTGACCACAGTCTGACAAACAACCTGGAAAGCCTTGAAAATCGAAGCCAGGTTGGCGACTTGAGTCTATTTTACAAATATTTTCATGGCAAGTGTTCAACTGAGGTTGCCCGCTTGATACCACCCAGAGCGGTGCATGGTAGAAATACACGACGAGCAACTGCAGCCCACCAGTACGTGGTTCAGCTTAGTGTCCCTCGAACGACACTGTTTCAAAATTCTTTCATCTGGAGAACGTCATTACTCTGGAACGCCCTCCCTGAGATCGTGTTCCCCAACGACTATAACCTTCAAAGATTCAAGACCAACGTTAATCGTTTCCTGCGTACACGTACCGCTCCCAGAGCGCCATAAAGGATTTATCCTGCAGTGCTGTGCCTTATCATAAAAAAAAAGAAAAAAAAAGACATTGAAAAGAGATCTTCCTTAATATATTATAAAACTAGCTTATAAATGAAATAAATTGTGTTTTTTCTATATTTTTGTATTTTACTGGTTTGAAAAATAACCTTACGTGATACAAAAAAACTAAAAGCAGATTTGAAATCAGCACTACCCAATTACTAAAAAACAGTTAAAATTTTTAAATCAACTTTCAAAGTGTTAAAAAATGCAGGCCTGTGTTATTAACGAATTATTTTTAAAATTATAACCGAGTATTACAGACGTATATACATTTCGACCAACGCAATCACATACCAGAGCAAGACCTGACTCGATATATTAAGATTATTAAGTACCGAAAGACTGGCTCTCTATTGGCGAGCCAAATCAACAGTAGAGAGGCACTAGAAATAGTAGAGAAGCGCCAACGCAAGCAGAACTAAAAATTTTAGAATAAACACGCAGAACGCACGAATAAATAAAGCCTTTGCCGAATAGTCATCAAAATGTATACGAACAATAGTGAATCAGTAAACGTCGATAAAAAAGAAGTCAAAGGATTATCCTAACTTAAAAACACACAGAAGATCCCGTAGTAGTATTGGTAGTAGTGTGCAAAAGCAAACAATGACAATAAGTCAGGAATCACACTGAGCGACCATGTTCGACCCTCCGCGATCGACCGGCTACGATCAACAATTGAAATAGTTCAAATTTACGATTCTAAGTCACACTGATCGACCGACCACAGCCGACCGCTGTTATAAAAATGTCATACCTGGGATTTTAGGTTACGTATGTTTCACAGAAATGTTTACAAACTAACCTTTATTGTTCTGTGTATTTTACACACAACACTAGTAATTAAAATATCTTATCAATAATTATTAGCTAAAAACAAAACTAGCGTGAGAAAGTTTGGTTAGGTTAGAGTTAGGACGCGCACGCCACTTCCACTTGGTGTAAATTAAAAAATAACTAGAAATTTTGTCATGCGCATTAAGTGGGATGGTCCGACGTCGACCAAAATTTCCAGCAGGTTGGAATTTTAAACACGGTCGACGAAAAACGGCCGCGGACGGTGTAGGACGACGGTTTAGTGTGATCTTTGTGGTAAGAATGTACGTGTTTAAAATTTGATCATTACCGGTCGATCGCGGACGGTCGATCATGGTCGCTCAGTGTGATTCTTGCCTTACATTACACTAAAAGCCTCTACACACGACCCAATCTGCAGGGACCCAGATCGGACGGTTGGTTGAGTACGGTTGGGCAGGCCGGTATCCAGAAATTCGTTTCGGGGGGGGGGGCCCAAGGGCGAAAATCATTCAAAAATGTGGACTTATTTTAATTAATTCAGAGCAAACCGAATCACACATTAAAACTTAAATAACTATGTGACGTTTAATCTATTATTATTTATAGTACAATAAAAAGATGCAGTACAAGGTGTACAATAAACAAAAAACTTTCAAATTTCGGGATTTCGGGGGGGGGGGGGGCTGGGCCTCCTGCCCCCCCCCCCTGGATACGTGCTTGCGGTTGGGTAAATTTGAATGAAAGGGAGATGCAAGCTTGGAGAGAGATTTTTTAGCTTTATAGAGAAATGCCCTGCCTGTGGGAACCCCTACTATTTAAATAGAGACAGCAGTTCCTCAAATGTCTCGGTTTTGATTCTCGAAAAGCTTTTAAAGTCAATTGGTCCTAATTTTTTAGAAATATTCATATGGCTAAACTTTTTCCTCTCCAATAGCCACTTCTTAACCCAGCATTTTCTTTTCTTTCTTCGCGAATTATTTTCTAATAGCAAAGTCAGCGCAATTCCGATTTTTTGACATTCACTAGGAGCCATTTTGACAACTAACCTTTATGTTCTGTGATTTTGACCTTTACGAGTCAAGATTCGAAACACACTGACTTTGTTTTTGTTTTCTGTGCATACTGCGAGATCGGGTGGTGTGGAGAGCAACACCCGATTTTCCCTTTCCTATGTGCCCTGCAAATCGGACCCTGCAAATTGGGTCGTGTGTAGAGGCTTTAACAAAAGCTCATGGATAAAAGAAAACAAGGTCTGTCTATACCACCAAAATAAAATATATTTGTCCTTTTAGGGTGAAATAAGGGTTAAAGAGTGTACAAAATTTAATTTGACATTAGGTTGAACTAGTTTCGACTTTAGTCAAAGTCATCTTCAGCAACCAAGTAATTAAGAATTATGTTTTTTAGGATGTACCTAAATAAACAAACTAAAACAAATTAAAAGAGGGAACGAAGTGGTTCAACAATACATGGTCATAACGTATACCTTATGCAGCCAATGGACTCGACAGAAGATAATCACTAATATGATGCTACTTTTAGCAATGAAGGATATTAGATGTACAAATTTTTTTATTATATCCTTATCAATTTATCTTTCATTGCTAAAAGTAGCATCATATTAGTGATTATCTTCTGTCGAGTCCATTGGCTGCATAAGGTACACGTTATGACCATGTATTGTTGAACCACTTCGTTCCCTCTTTCAATTTGTTTTAGTTTGTTTATTTAGGTACATCCTAAAAAACATAATTCTTAATTACTTGGTTGCTGAAGATGACTTTGACTAAAGTCGAAACTAGTTCAACCTAATGTCAAATTAAATTTTGTACACTCTTTAACCCTTATTTCACCCTAAAAGGACAAATATATTTTATTTTGGTGCTATAGACAGACCTTGTTTTCTTTCATAATCTCGCCACAGAAAATGGACTACCTCTTGGCTCATGGATAGTTTTATAACCACAAATCACCGAAATACAACGAGGTGCGTAGTCTTCCATAACGGAAATAAATACGCGAACTTTAACCAAACAAACCGAAAACACACTAAAACTAGAGAAAAAGTCAAAAGAACTATAAAAAAAACACGCTAATACTACACACAGAGACCGAACGATCACAAACGGCATGAAAATTTAACACAACTTAAAAGAAAATCGAGAATAGAAAATTGACAATACACTTCAAATTTTTGACAACAACGAAATCTGCGAGGGTTCTTCTCCTCGATCGCAAATGAACGTGGTGCCCAGTATACGAACTTAACCAAACCAAATTGGGGGATGCCACTACCAGCGCCATCTACGAAATGCGATCCAAACAAAATAATAATGTTTGGCGGGAACGCCCAGCTTACGTTTCTAAATTTATTTCGGTGATTTGTGGTTTTATAACTTATGTCATCATACGTTACCATGGAACAAAATTTTTTTGACACTTCTGTAATTGTTACAATTTAAAATGTCACTCAATTTTCTCACCGAATATCCCTCGAGTATTGATAAGTACCTCACAATTTTATTAGAACTTCCTCAAGCACGTTACTTTCTGACAACAGCCCTCTGCCAAAGTACCGTGCTTTTGAAATCTGTAATAAAAATTATCTAGATGCTATCAATGTTCTTGGGATATTATTAATGATTATTTGTTGCTAAGAAAAAACCTCATAGCTGCTATAAAATTAAAAAAAAAATCATTTGTACAATTATTGTATTTGCGCCCTTCGATAATTACAAAATCAATCCGTTGTGCACGTATTAGCCTGGACCACTTTCCAAAGGTTATTTCCATTTAATCAATCTAGTCAACGTCATTTACCGATTGAACGTTCGCTTCAATCGCCGACCGCAAATAAGGGCAATAAAGGAATGCCGAACTTACTGGAACTCTATTAATTTTCCAATTAACACCATTTGATGTGAAATAACTTCCATTTTAGGATTAATTAGGACCCGTTTTTAACCTGAAGAATTTAAACATTTTACTAATTTGTTTCATATTTTCTGCCAATAGTAAAGTAAAACTCGTACACCCAAATTTTAAGCATTTTCGACCGCTGCCTTTAAACATATCCTTTTGCAACTATATCACATTTTTTCGGGCAAAAAATATTTCATAATAACCGGGTAATTTTCTTAACCTGAAACTTTCAAATATCTCCAGTAATAAGCACGAAAACAATGTCGATAGTCAAAATTTAATCATTCCGCGGAAAAGATACATTAATGCAAAAATTACTCTTCCTCCAGCCCTCCCTGTATGTAGGTAGGGCGGGGGTAACTCTGAAATCTTATATAGGAACCTGTAACGTTGTTGCTTTCAGGTTGTTCTGTCATCGGTGTCATTCGGTCAAACTAAATTCTGACGATGAGTCAAACCTTTAGCCCTTGTGCGAAAATTCGGGAAATCTTTCCCTATCACTGTGTTTTCCACTTGAAATCTTATTTGAGGCACATATAGGGTAAGTTCACAACGTATACTTTCATGAATTAGTGATACTTTTGAGGGATTTTTGCCACATAACTTGAAACTCCATACTTTTTTTTAGACCAGAATTATTCTTCCTTCTACCACATCGTAGCCAAACCAAGCTTTGGACTGTGAGTCTCTGGTCCATTTTAATGAGGCATTTGTGAGGTCTATTCGAAGGCAATATTGCTAGGTAGCCACAAGAGCAACCAGCCACCTCCACGAGGACCCTTATAAGTACCTTCAATTAGAAACTGCATATATCACACCGTCAAAGAATAAATACATTTTTACACATCAACACCCACACGGTCGATATACATGCCGTTGGCCAGTGGGGTCGACTACTGGCGACGCCTCCGACAAAGACTCACCCACAAAACGGAAAATCTACGCCCTTATTGTAATGTCCTCCTTCCGCCGGCACTCCGTGCTGGTTGATTGGATATTTCGCCCACTGCATTGAAGTTGTCTGCTTTGGCGGACATAATCTTTGACTGAAGAAAGTAAAGGTTTTTTTTTTTGGAGGATTTTTCCTCAAATGCCAAGCCGTATTCCAGTTGATTATCGTAAACGCGGGAAATATCTTTGAAGCAGGGCAATATATACTTCCATAATACGCTGTAAGGTCACCACCGGAAAGTTGTTCGCTACCTATATTAATTGTAAATATGCGCCACTATCTAGGCCAAGCTGTAGTTTAAGCGCATAATATGTAGATAAACTAGATTATGAGAATAAATTAATTTAAAAAGAAAAAGAGCATATATCGTAGTGAATTTATTTTTATGGTATAAACAATATAAACATAGCCAAATGTGATTTTCTTTTGCCGTACCAAAACTAGTAATTTCAATTTCCTTTTTTTTTGTTTTAATAAGAGCTATAAGCTACTTTGCATTTTTTTCGACATTTTTTCAATACTATTTCAACACTATAAGTGATATACCTTGTTAATCTAAGAATTCAGATATAGTTATAATGCGATATGCAAAGGAGTTGCAACTACTGCGCCATAATAATGAGTGCTTATTCTAGCTGAACTCATACCTTTACGATTTTGTCTGATTTGGTAAATTAACGGAATTTAACAGAAGTGTAATTAAGTGTTATGCATCTTCCATTTAAAATCACCTTTTAACTTTGACCTCTATTTTTTTAAATTAAATAACTGCTAACTATTCTTGTGTTTGTTTTGACACTTGGTGTGGACCCCATTGTTCACTCACAGGAATTAGGTGTTATTGTGACAAGTCAGGGGCTGAAAGCAGGTTTTATTTTGCTAACTAAATAGTTTTTAAATAATAATAAAGTAGATTAATCATGCATGTTGCAAATAATTGTAATAATAGTTATTAATGATTTTAGTGTACAAAGTGTCATTTTCTTTTGTGAGAAGGAAAATTGGCACTAAAGCGCTAAAAAAATACAAACCCCAAATAAAAAAAAATTATGAAGAAACTGTCAAATTCGTCATATTTTAAAACTTTCGGCGTCTTGCGCGATCTGAAGATATTGTCCGATTCTGATAATTTTTTTTTTGTTATGCAAGTATACACCTAAGGCAACTTTTTCGTGGTATAGCGAATCAAAAATATAAATTTGATTTTTCTCGCACCACCCTATTGAGCAGTGAGAAATTCATCAGACAATAAATACCTCATGATGAAAGTAGCCACTATATTGGGTATATTTTGTGCATGTCGCAGAGAAAAGCTGTGCCATTTGACAATCGACAATATCAAGTTTGGATTATACATTAGTGATAAACATTCCAGATATAAAAGCTAAGGTTCCACGAACTTTCACTATAGTTGACCCATTTTAATTGAATTTGCACAGAAAATACAGAGCTCTTGGGCCAGCATCGACTTCTTGTCAAATATATGAATAACAAATGTGCTAAGAATCCAGTTGGTATCAATACTTTCGGTGAAATGCCTACAGAATTCTTGAAGCTCCCAGATACGAGGCGTTACACTGGTTCCGTCGGTCTTCGGTTACTTTACTCGTAGACTTTGGTGCGAGCCTGAGAGCTATCGAAAGATATAGTAAAGGGAAGTTATTATCAGTGGTAAAAGGGTATATTAAAAACCCACTGGAAAATAAGAAGAGAATTGCCAAAAGCCCGCTTAGGACTTCGTCGTCCAGTTCTATTGTTCAATCTCTCCACAAGCATGCAAAATGACAATAATCCCCTGGTCAGTGGAACTGCAGAAGGAATTCATATTTCTGTTTGCTCAAATTCCACAATAATTCTATTATTTTTTTTTATTTTTTTATTGACTTGGCCGATACTTGCTGGAAATCCATAACTAGTATGTTTTTTGGAAATGTAAAGACTTTTACACAATTTTTTCCAGTTATTTATTAACACATATCACATAACATGTTTCGCTACACGGTAGCTTCTTTAGATGTACTCAGTTTACAAATAGTGGATATATTTATATGCATAATAATGGTCTAATTAGCAATAAGGATTTTACAAAGTATATTTAGAGTAATAAAACTATTAAGATTAAGGGTATTTCCCAAATAATTATTCAAAACATATTAAGCAAAGGAGAATTGTTAAGGTATAATTGTTCATTTAACAAATAGTCGAAATTTTTAAGTTTGTTTATCTCAAGCGACTCAAGCAAATTTGGTTTTATACCTTTCTTTTCTAAATGTAAAATTTGAAAGTTATCATTAAATTGATGATTACATTCTATTAGATGGTTCGCGTAATTTGAATCGGTTTTTCCTTTGATAAAGCTTAAATGATGTTCTTTCAATCGTTTACCGAAGTTTCTAACTGTTTGTCCTATATAGGTATTAGGGCAATCATTGCAAGTTAGTTTATATACTCCAGATTTCTTATTTTTTTCCGTTTTTGTTTTATTATTTTTTATAGCTTTACCTAAAGAATTGTTGACTTTGTAAGCAACCTTAAGTTCTAAGTTATTTAGAAATGTACCTATTTTGTCACTCGTTTGTCCTACATATGATACTAGTTTAAACTGTTCAAATTTCTTTTTTATATTGGGATAAACCATGTCAATTGTTTTTTTATATGTTTTTTTACTCAGAATTTTGTCTATTAATGTGGGGGTATAGCCATTATTTACGGCAATTTGTTTTATTATATTTAATTCAATTTTAAAGCTTTCTTGATTTAATGGCAGTGATATTAGCCTATGTATCATACTGTGAAATGCAGCTAGTTTATGTTGTATGGGATGACATGACTTATTATGTATGATAGTATCTGTATGTGTAGGTTTATGAAAAACTGAAAAAGTATGTTTATTATTTTCTTTTGTTATAGTTAAATCGAGGAAGTTAATGCTATTATTGACTTCTTTTTCTACAGTAAATTTAATGGAATTATGTAAATTATTTATATAGTCAAGAAACTGATTTAGCGGTCTATCTGTTCCTGTAAAACAGGTTAAAATGTCATCAACGTATCTATGCCAGTATATAAATTGATTAAAAAGAGGATGTTTTGAAATTTGATGTTCTAAAAAATCCATAAAAATCTCAGCTAACGATTGAAAGAACATCATTTAAGCTTTATCAAAGGAAAAACCGATTCAAATTACGCGAACCATGTAATAGAATGTAATCATCAATTTAATGATAACTTTCAAATTTTACATTTAGAAAACAAAAGTATAAAACTAAATTTGCTTGAGTCGCTTGAGATAAACAAACTTAAAAATTCCGACTATTTGTTAAATGAACAATTAGACTTTAACAATTCTCCTTTGCTTAATATGTTTTGAGTAATTATTTGGGAAACACCCTTAATCTTAATAGTTTTATTACTCTAAATATACTTTGTAAAATCCTTATTGCTAATTAGACCATTATTATGCATATAAATATATCCACTATTTGTAAACTGAGTACATCTGAAGAAGCTACCGTGTAGCGAAACATGTTATGTGATATGTGTTAATAAATAACTGGAAAAAAGTGTGTAAAAGTCTTTATATTTCCAAAAAACATACTTGTACAATAGTGTTTACAATAAAAGTTAAAAATATCCTTTTATTTATTTTTAACACTAGTGTCATAAACATGTTAGACACTGACAACAAGCGTTAAAAAGTCTAGTTTTAACAGTGTTTGTAGTTAAATGGTCTTTAAAAGATCTTTACAATTCCAATGGTGACTAAACTGCACATATTAAATATTTCTTGCGACATAAAAACAATGTAAAAAGTAATAAGGAATACTGTAGAAAATTAATGTAAAGGGGCCTCCATAAATAAATATTGACTATACCGGTGTGCTGTGGCTCAAAAATAATTGGATTATGCATCCACAAATATTTGACTTACCGCCTGTGGCAACACAAGTAATGTTGATAGACGATCCCTCATTGTACGGACCCAATTTATAATTGGGTATATGTTGACCACTGTCATCCAAAACACTTAATTTTTCAGGTGGAACTGAAAATAAAAGAAAACAATGTAAACAATTTTACCTATATCATTAAATTCAAGTTGAACTTGTGTGTAGTTGACAAATATATAATTTAATAAAACTGATCTCTCTAATAGAGATAATTACTTTGATAACGGCTAACTAAAAGCCTAAATTGGAGCAATTGCAAACAAATATTATAATAATTAAATGAAATTTATATGATTAGAATTAAGTTGATAGACTAGGTAGGTATATTAAATTGAACAAAATAATAATTTATAATAATTAAGCAATTAATTGCTTTGTTTTAACTAAATATATTTATAACATTTATACTGTCACATAGAAAATCCTTTAATATAGTGTTTTAAACACTGCTGTAAAGTTTAAAATTCTTAAAAATTAAAGCCAAAAATTAAAAGAAGCAAGCAGGGATAAGCATACTCAAAGGTAGACACATATGAATATATAGATATTTATTTATTTCATTACAAAATTTAGAATATTATAGAACTGAGTTCTTAAAAGGCATCAGTTAATTATTACAACCTACTATTAACATTAGGTTTCTACATTAATATAATACAAAAGATTGAAAAAACTAAATACATAATATATCAAATCAGTTGACATTAACAAAAAAGTGTGAAGAGAAGCTCTCTTAGTTTTGACTTAAATTTCAAAATTGTAGAAGAGAAGATTGCAATTTCGTTGCAATATTTATTACAAATTATCTGCATTGTAATTACCGGGGTATTGCGTCCTACATTTGTTCTTAGCAACGGTATGTTAAATAATTCCTGAAATCGTAGTTCCCTTGCAGAATAATTTGGAAAAGATAGAAAGTGGTGAAACAATCCGATGGTTTATAAGTTAAAATATTGTTCTGTGTCCGATATGTTTCGCTTGTCGGCAAGCGGTAAAATTTTTAATTTACGGGCTACACTCTTAGGGGTACAAACGACTTTATATGCCAAAGCTTTAAGATTTTTTTTTTTTTTAATTGGCTCGATTCTGTTTATGCATATTTTTAAATTTGGATTCCATATAACTGCAGCGCAAGCGAGTGTACGGTAAACAAAGGCAAAGTAGAGCGATGGGAATGTTTTTGGATTCCTAAAGACTTGATACCTCCTAATAATATACCTATACTACGATCCCAAAATAATTGGCAAAACTGTTCTTATCACCATGACGGTGTGCGGAGAAAATAATTAACATCGATTCACACACTTTTAACTGAAATAAAGGCATTCAAAACCGCTTGGGAAGATTGTGCATTAATAAGTCGTTACATGTTGCCAGGTTTTAAAATATTTCATTTAAATTCTCACTTATAATCTCCCTAGTGCTCGAATTATTTCCGGAAATTTTCCCGAAGGAACGCATTTTTTGAAAATTTTCCCGAGTCGCAGACGAGGGAAAATTTTCTAGAAAAATGCGTGACTGAGGAAGAATTTCCGGATATTAATTCAAGGACGCGGGGGATTCGGTAAGAAAATTTCACACCTAAAATTTATTTGAAAAAAAACTAAAAAATCTGACATGTTTCATTTTGAAACTTACTTTTGCAACAATGAAGTTGGCTGGTTCTTACATTTTGACGTTTATGCGGTGACGCATGTTTTTGTTAAACGTGACATAATTTTATGAATTTGACGTGTTTTTCTTTTCAATCAAAAATATGGTTTGTTTTGGTAGTGAAAATTCTGAAAACATAAAGATAGAAGTGGCACATTTAACTCCTCAAAATACAAAGAGGTCAAAATTGAGCATATGGAGGCAGTTTCTGGTTTTTTGCAATGAAAGGTCTTACAATGTTGAAGATCCAGCCTCATCTATAACGACTTCAACATGAAAAAGAAAAATCCAGAAGATTATAAGGAATCTGTTGTTAAGGTAGGTTAAGTATTTTCAGATTCTTTGATTTAAAAAAAAAACATGCAGAATTGTTGAAAATTATTTTTTTTTATTTCAGGTTATGTGGAACTCCACCGCAAAGCAGCTTCAACATTTTTTTTTTGAAAATTATCAGATTAAATTTGATCCATTTAACGACGTGGAATTCAAAGGTGCTCGAGCAGCTCGCGATGCGAAAAGAAGGCTGCTGCGAAAGTCGAATATTTTGCGAAAGAGTTCAACAACAAAAACGAATTCACAGGCCAGATAGAGTACAACCCCATTTTTACGAAGACCACACAAGGTGGAGCAAGAAAACTCTCCGATAGCAAGTGGCTAATTGAAAATAGACAAAATCCTAAAGTATGTCCGGTTAGACTGTTTCATAAATTAATGGAGAAACGGGGTAATTCAATTATGATTGATAGATTGTTCCTAACACCGAACCCTAAATGGAATTCATCTAACTGGTTCAAAAACTGCCCTGTTGGAAAAAACACAATGTCAATCTGGTTTAAGGAGGGAGCCTCCAAAGTAGGCATTGACACCAAAAAAGTGAAGATCACGAACCATTCCGCAAGGGCTACAGCTGTATCCAATCTGGCCAAAAACAAATTTCAAACAACAACAACTCTAACAGCCAAGCGAGTATTGTTTATAACAATTGTGTTTTTAATGTTACAAATAATTATTAGCTAAAATATTGGAAATCTAGTGTTGTAATCAAGTAGGATAGATTATTTATTAGGTAATGCTTTTTTGAATTTTTAGTAGGTAATATAATAGTGGCTAGTTGAATAGGTAGGTAGCTATAGATTATAGATAGTTATAATAAATCATTAAACGTATATTCATTCAATTTTTATATTTTGTTAATTCCATTTATGAATAAAACTAATTAATTAATCAAAGGTTATCATTCTTCAAGCACTTTTCTTATCCATAATTATGGGAATACTTAAACTTTCAAAAAAAAGTTTCCTCACCGTTTAGTTAAACGAAATGCAAAAAATATAAGTGAAAATTATCCTTTTTATTTATTTTTACTACATTTCATTTACTAACACAAAGGGAAAGCATAGTATAGTCTAGTTTAAGCTAGTTATGCCAGATAAAACAATTTATTTATCCATAATTATGGAAATACTTAAACTTTCAAAAAAAAGTTTCCTCACCGTTTAGTTAAACGAAATGCAAGAAATATAAGTGAAAATTATCCTTTTTATTTATTTTTACTACATTTCATTTACTAAAACAAAGGGAAAGCATAGTATAGTCTAGTTTAGGCTAGTTATGCCAGATAAAACAATTTTTAAAATCTAGGTAGATAGTAGATACCACAGTCAAGTAGGCTTAAGCTTGTGATGTCAAAATCGTCTCTGCTATACGACACGTCGACAGTTATTTCTTAAACGTGCTTCTTTAGTTCACAATAATTAAATCATGGCAGTAAACAATCAAGAAACTTAATTTTAAGCCCTACGGTGTTTGTAAATCTTGCTCTGAAATAGGGGACATTAATATGTCTCATAAAAATTTAAAGTATTTGCAATGTTTAATGGAAAAAACTGAATTAAATCCCCATCAAGAAAACCTTTTCTCAGCTATCCAGAAGATTTTGGAGGAAGATATCCCATCCTTTTTAGGAAAAACCAGAATTCAGCAGAACAAAATTGCATCCAAATATTACATCTATTATATTAAATATAGACATCTGATAGAAGTGGAAAGGGAAGATAACCATTATCCTTGTTATTCTCCATTACGAAGAGAAGAGTTCCAACCAGAATTCCAAAAATATTTAGCCTTAATGAAAGAAATACTTGGTAAATAAATATTTGTATTTATTTAGTATTATAAAATGAATAAAAACATTAAATACCAAAATTTGATTACTGATTTTCGGATCATAAGATAGCCGTCAAGAAAAAATTTCCACTTATTAATTTTGTTCGCCTAGCTTGGCAGGAGGAGAAAAATTTCCGAAAAATTTGAAGGTTGTCATTGGTAACTGTCGAAATGAAAGTGTGTGATTGGCTTAGATTGACAGGTGTGAAATTTTCACAAAATGTACCAAAATCAGCATGTCATTAAGGGCCTTTACACCCTATGGTACTTGGTATACTCAATTTGGTAACGCAGGTAAGATAAACCCATGTCTAAAGGCGCTCGCACGCTTTCTTATCGTTTCTATCCAATATTCAGTGTCGTAGACAAGTTTTAATCAAGAGGATATTAGCAATTCAGTTTTATTATTTTGGTGGTTATTCAAAACAGCAAATATTATAATGCAGGCGAGTTCTTCAGGTGATAGTAACCAACAGGTTACAAAACGACGTAATTTAAAACCTGGGGAGCGTACAATTATAAAAAATATGTATGAAGGAATTCTAAGTACACACAGTCATCATCCACTGATGCATCAGAACTTTGTGGCACATTGACTAAGACATCTTGCTGTACTGTTTATAGAACTATCAAGGACAATAGGAATACCAAAGTGTCCGATCAGAAGGAAACAAGAGGACGGGAAAAGATTTTTATTGATCGGCAAACAAAGTTAGGCATTCGTCGGAAAGTGTACGTAACACCTTTATTAATGGACTGTCCACTGGATTGAAAGCTCCTTCAGGAAAAGGTCGTCGGTTAATTATAACCCACATCGGGAGTGATTCTATTTTTTTTTAAGGTGGGTTAAACGTGTTTAAATCACGTAAAACCGGTGATTATCATGAGGATATGAACTCGGGAGTATTTGAAGATTGGTTTAAATCCATCTTAACGCGTATTAAACGTGGGTCGGTAATCATAATGGATAATGCACCATACCACAGCCGTCGGATGGAAGCTTTGCCAACTTCTGTGCGGCGAAAAGGAAAGATTGTTGACTGGCTCGAAGAAAAAAATATTGCATTTGGCGAGAAAATGCTAAAAGTGCAGTTGCTCGATCTTGCAAGACTTCACAAAAAAAAATATACGAAATATGTCATGGATGAAATGGCTCGTGAATAGTGATGCCGCCGAGTCGAGAAATTCTCGTGTCTCGTCTCGTCTCGTCTCGACGAGACGAGAGTGAAATTTTTTTCTTGAGAGAAGTCACGAGACGAGACGAGAGAAGACCGTTTCTCGTCGAGAAATTTCTCGTTTTTTCTCGAATTTTCTCGTTTGTTAGAACACTGAATTTTAGGTATCTCCTAATATATAGACAGAAAAATAATGTGTTTAACGTTCTCACTCTATCGTATTGTGAAGGCATTTACCTTAAAAGAGATATTCAAGAGAACAGAATCAAATTGTCTAGCCTCTTTCTTCTGTCTATGGTTAGTAGTTGACATTTTTAAATAATTAACCAAATCTGAAAGAAAGCATTTTCGATTGAAAACGTTGTAGCGGCGGTGATCTTAAACCAATTACAGTTTACATTGTATAACTCATATGTAAAAGGACACAATAATTATCTAATGTTACCGCGATTTAGTCCGAATATTTCATAAACTATGAGAGATTGATATGTCAAATAGAGCATTTTCGGAAATACTTCTTTAAGTTCTTTCTCTTGCACTTTCTATTAATGTAATAAAAAAATTAAGGTTTTTCCCCGGATGACATTCTGGGCTAATCCCTTTATTTAGTCGAATATTTTCCAAACTATTGCAGTTAATTATGCCCCGAATTATGCCAAAAAATAAATATTAAAAGAAGGGTAGTTCCATTATGAATCAATAATTATTATTATAAATCGTTCTCCATTCTGTATCTTTTACCACCCCGTATATTTTGGACTGAAAATACCTCGGTGCCAAGCCTATTACATTACGTGAATTATGTCTTATGGCCGCTTGCAACATTTTGTTGATCTAAGAAAAATAGTTTCTAAGTCACATGCCTAACAAACCGACTTATATTAAACCCTTCTGCGAGACGACCAGATACTTTTAAATGTTTACCCCCTTTAAGATTCGTATAAAAAATATTTTTTATGATTCCCTACTCACGAGAAAAAACGAGACGAGATGAGACGAGACGAGACAATGGCACTCTCGAGCGAGAAAAACGCGTTTCTCGTCGAGACGTGATAAAAAATAAATCTCGCCTCACGAGACGAGACGAGAATGGGCCAATTCTTGTCTCGTCTCGTCTCGCGGCATCACTAACTCGTGAACGAGGTATTACAATATTACGTTTACCGCCTTACCATTGTGAACTAGATCCAATCGAGCTTATATATGGGCACAGATAAAGGCGAAGTGGCGGGTGAAAATTAAACTTTTAAATTTAAAGGTGTTAAAGAACTGTTAAAAACGGCAATAGCGAATGTACAAGCAGCAGATTGGCATAAGTGCGTATTACATGTCGAGGGCGTAGAAAAAAAAAAGTGAGACTTAGATGTACGCGTTGAAGTCATGTTAGAACCTATTATTATAGATCCTGCAGATGACAGCAGTAGCGACAGTAATCAAATGTTTTCATCGTCAGTTAGTAAATAATTGCTGTTATGGTAATAATGAATTTAAAATTGTAACGTATTTTCATTATATCAGTTTTTAATGTTGGCGTGGAATATAATTTGTCATATTATTATCAATTAGTGTTCATTAGGTAACAATAGTTAAGAAATTTCTAAACATTTACAATTTAGGTTTAGGTTTTGCCCTTAATCCACTATTATATGTTTCTATTATTATGTAGTGTTATTATATATTATTAATATAGCATTCTGTTAGCTTTATCCACAACCTTATCAAAATAAAAACGAAAAGACCATTTACTACCCAAAACTACACCATGGACCTTTATTTGGTCAACTCCATTTAAAACTTTACAATCAATATTGTAGTTGAAATTAATGCCTTTTTAAAAAAGTTATGTAGATACATTTGTATAAATTCAGAGACAAATACTACTTGCATTCTGCACTTAGCTATCCAGGTCCCAGACAGTCTTCCGTGGCAGTGGCGTAGCCAGCATTTTGGGGCTGGGGGGGGGGGGGCGAACTATTGGAGGGGCGTAGACTGCAGAGCTAAAGCGCTGCAAGCAAAAAATATTTGGGACCACGCCCAAATTTCGTAGGAATTCACCTTCTTTATGCTCCCTAGGGAAGGTGGGGGGGGGGGGGGGGTCTGGACTTAAATGATTTGAAATCCGCTATATAAAAAAAATTAATATAATATGGTGGGACGCCCTCGAAACCGGTTTTATTAAGTTTATTTCCATCGCTCCTCTTTACTAGAAATAAAATAAAACCGATCTTGTTTTTAAGAATTATTATTTAAGTAGTAAAGGGGTGCCAGGCCAAGGAGGGCGATCGCACCCTCCTGCCCCTTTATGGCTACGCCACTCCTTGGCTTTTATTGTACGATAAATCATCGGCAAACAAAATAATATTACTGTTTAAAATGCATTGGCTAATGTTGTTAACTTAAACTATAAAGAATAAAAGCCCCAGGTGACTTGCCCGGGAAACCCCGGAAGTCGAGATATCATCAATTAACATTTCTATTTGGGTTTCATAGTGACCATATTATTAGGCGCAAAACAGTTAAACAATGTTCCACGTTATGACACTAAAACATTATTTTTAGGAAGCTGGTAATGATATTATTTGTTAGATTTTAAGTTAAATATATTAAACCTTTAAATTCGAGCAGCTCGTGTGTGCGGGATAACCACCAGGCGGGTTGTGGCAGATTGACATTGAAAGACAGCAGGTAAAAAAAACTGACTGAATCTCGCGACTTTGTCACGTTCTATAAAATCAAAATGTAAATGTAAAGTAATAGAAAATAGTAGTATATTTCAAATTGTTTAAATTCTAAATAAAAAGTAAAATACAGTCCATATTCGAACAAATATAAACATTGGTCCAGCGACCGGATAGAATTTGCAAGTTTAGTGAAAACCCCCGTTGCGGGAAGAAAATAAGAGGTATCGCCATTGTTATGGTATGGAGTGTGTGAGAGATATAATATAATAGAAAGAGAAAGGAGCAGGTAAGTCCTTGATTCCATTCCCTTACCTTATTCCCAAAAAGAGTAGATTTGTTTGCACTGGTAAAGTGTAGCGAGTTCTGAAGTTGGTTTGGATTTTAAACTCGGTTTCAGATAAATTAAACATGGCAAATTCGGAAGAAAAGGAGAAGTTTACACGGGCGCGCGGAACGTGTAAATCGCAGGTTACCATTTTTTCTAAATTTTTAGAGAAGTACGAAACTAAATTAGATTTATCGGATTTAGAAATAACAGAAATCGAAGAGAGGTTGACTAAAATCAGTTTGGTTAGCGAAAAATTTGATACCGTGCAAGAAAATTTAGAATATATGGCCAGTCTGACTGAGCTAGAAAAAGAGAATGCCGAACGGGTAAAGTTTGATGAGTTGTATTTTAGCGCGGTAGCTAGAGCAAAAAGTTTAATAAAAAAATGCTATGCAAAAAATGCAGTAAATACCCAGATTGAAGATCTTGTCAGATGCTTCACATGTCAGTGTCGTTGGTGCCGAAGGTGGCCACAACGTCGCAAATATGGTAAAATTGCCAATTATCCCGTTGCCTAAGTTTTACGGAGATTATGACAAGTGGCTTGAATTTCGTGAAATTTTCGGAAGTTTAATTCACGATAATGCGTCGCTAAACTCGACACAAAAATTCCATTATTTAAGAGCTTCGCTAGAGGGCGCTGCTTCGGAAGTTATCCGATCTCTGGATTTTTCCGGTGCAAACTATGACATTGCTTGGAACGTTTTGTGTGATAGGTTTAATAACACGCGGTTATTAGTGCATAGACACGTAAAGTCATTATTTGCCCTGCAACCAATCGAAAAAGAGTCTGCTCGCGAATTGCGCCGAGTTATAGATTTAGTAGCAAAAAGTCTTAACTCACTAACCCAACTAAATGAACCAACAGAGCATTGGGACACATTAATTATTTATTTAATTTCTACCAAATTAGATCCAGTAACGGCTCGTGAGTGGGAGCAATTTAAATGCACAAAAAGTACACCGAGCTGGGGTGAATTTAAAGATGTTTTAAAGGGTCGAGCAGATTTATTAGAGACTCTTGAACAGCGGGAAAAAATAGAAAAGCGTGATTTCCGTGATCAGCAGCAACAAAGTGAGCAAAGAAGGGGTTCGCACCGCGGAGGCGGTATGCATGATTCTAGAGGTTTATTTTCTAGCAATGTTAGATGCTCACTTTGCAAAAAAGAACACAGTATTACAAACTGTGAAGATTTTTTGAAAATTCCTATAAATCAGCGGATAGAAAAGGTTAGAAGTTTGAGGCTTTGTATAAATTGTTTAAAATTCGGGCACCTAGGTAAGGTTTGTCGTGGTCATCCTTGTACAAAGTGTAAAAGTAAGCATAACGATTTATTGCATATTGAATATGACAGGAAGGAACAAAGTAATAACGACGGTGCTATTGATAAATCCGATCATGACACCGAGAGGAAACAGGTAGCTTTGTCAGCTTCAGGCGTCAATGATCATGTTTTATTGTCAACGGCCAGAGTGGAGGTCATGGATAAAAATGGTAAATATCATGTTGCTCGTGCTATTTTGGACAGTGGCTCACAGTCAAGCTTTGTCACTTTAAATTTGTGTAATAAATTGAATATTGATAGGGAAAAGATTAGTATCACTGTTGGTGGTTTGGGACAAACCGCATCTGAAATAATGAATAAATGTACAATTATTAAAATTCGATCTTTGCGCAGTTCTTTTGAAGCAATTCTTAATTGTCTGGTTTTGCCTGAAATTGCGGGATTCGTACCAAATGTTAAACTTAATACAAAAAATCTTGAGATCCCCAAAAATTTGCAGCTAGCGGACCCTTCATATTATACGCCTGCCAGTGTGGACATTTTGGTCGGTGGGGACTTGTTTTATCAATTATTATGTATAGGGCAAATTTCTTTAAAGGGTGAAAAGGCAATTTTGCAAAAAACAAGATTGGGGTGGGTCATTTCAGGGCCCATTCGCACAAATTTTCAGAGTCAGACTGTTTGTAATTTTAGCAATAAGATAGAGCCTTAGTTCGACATGACAAAATTTTGGGAAATAGAAAATGAATTTTCTACTAATGTTAAAACATGGTCAAACGAAGAAACTGAATGCGAATCGTATTTTCAAAAAACAGTAAAACGCGACAAGAATGGTCGATTTATAGTGTCTTTGTCTCTAAAAGAGTCGGTTGAAACTTTAGGAGAGACGAGGGAATTGGCGAAGAGGCGTTTTTTATCATTGGAACGTAGATTTGAATCTAACGGGGAATTAAAACAAAGATACAGCGAATTTATGTCTGAATACCAAGCTTTGGACCACATGAGTGAAGTAAAGGAACTTAAGAATCATAAAAATGCATATTACATGCCGCATCACGGCGTATTGCGTGACGATAGTTTAACAACGAAACTTCGTGTCGTTTTTAACGCCAGTGCGCCATCTACCAGCGGAGTTTCATTAAATGATTTGCAAATGGTCGGCCCAGTTTTGCAAAAGGACTTGCTTGGTCTTTTGCTCAAATTCCGGCAACATCGGTATGTAGTTTCGGCGGATATCGCTAAGATGTATAGGCAGGTTTTGATAGAGCCTTGCCAACGCCCCTTGCAGAGAATCGTGTGACGCGAAAATGCTTCACAGCCTATTAAAATTTTTGAATTAAACACAGTGACTTATGACCATGCCGCGGCATCCTTTCTAGCAATCAGATGCATTTTTCAGTTAGCGCAGGAATGCGAAGAAAGTCAACCAGATATCGCTGAGGTTTTGAGAAATTCCTTTTACGTTGATGACTTCTTGTACGGCGATGATACAATAGAAGGGGCTGCACAGGTGTGCGAAAGCATTTTAAAAATAATGGAAGGTGGTTGTTTTCCACTTCGGAAGTGGTATTCTAACGAGCCCAAAATTTTAGAAAAATTCACGAGGTCGGACAACAATTTTAATATATTAGAATTTGGGGAAAAGGAAAATACAAAAACGTTGGGTTTAATTTATTGTTGCTCGTCAGATACGTTAACCTATAAAATTATTGCCCCGCCAAAGATGGAAAAAATTACAAAACGTACAATTTTGTCATATACGGCACAGATTTTTGACCCTTTGGGATTGCTGTCTCCAAGCATTATAATTGTTAAGATTTTGCTTCAAAGGCTTTGGTTAGAAAAGGTTTCGTGGGACAAGTCTTTGCCGGCTAGTATTTGTACTGCATGGATACAATTTCGCGATGAATTGTCATGTCTTAACGACATAAAAATACCGCGTCACGTTAGATATCTTGAAGCTGTTGTTCTTGAATTGCACGGATTTGCCAATGTATGCACATTTTAAATATCGTGGCATTTTCGTTTTTGTCATAGTAGGCTTCTGAAAATTTCATAGATGTCATGTAATTTATTGCAATTAATAGCCATGGAACGCTACACGGTAAAACAGCGCGTTGTTATCGTGAAAAAGTATTATAAATGTGGAGAGTGTTATTCGGAAACAGTTCGTAGAGTGCGAGCCGTTTTTGGAAGAAATAATGCACCAAAACATACAACAGTGCAAAGATTAATCAAGAAATTTGAGCAAAGTGGTTCAGTTGGAAACATAAAATCAACAGGGCGGCCGCGTACTGCTCGATGTATTGAAAATATTGCAGCACTGTCGGAAAGTGTTGGTGAGAATCCAGGCACGTCGATTCGCTGTCAGTCACAGCAAGTGAACATAACATGTAAACAGTATTTTACATTATTTCCTAAAAACATCCTATTATTACCAAAAGCAGTACGCAGCGAATTCTTACAAAAGATTTGCATTTGCATGCCTATAAAATCCAATTGACCCAAGAATTAAAGCCAGCAGATCATGGATTGCGCCGTGAATTTGTTAATTGGATTCTGAAAAACGAGGCAAATGACGGAGATTTTTCGAAGGAAATCTTGTTTAGTGATGAGGCATATTTTCAATTAAATGGATACGTCAATAAGCAGAATTCTCGAATTTTGGGGGGAAGAGAATCCTCGTGTTATTCACGAAAAACCAATGCGTCCTCTACGAGTCACCGCTTGGTGCGGTTTTTGGTTCAGCGGTATAATTGGGCTATACTTCTTTGAAGACGAGGCTGGAACTGCACTTACAGTGAATGGCGAACGTTATCGTGCAATGTTAGAAGAGTTTTTGTGGACTGAATTAGACCGAATTAATGTGGAAAACTTATGGTTTCAACAGGACGGAGCGACCTGTCATTCTGCGCGTGAAACAATGGACTCGTTACGACTGAAATTTCCTGGTCGTGTCATATCTCGCAATGGTGATTAGAATTGGCCACCACGATCCTGCGATATAACACCGTGCGACTTCTTTCTCCAGGGTTCTCTTAAATCTCCTGTTTATGCCAATAAACCAGCCGCAATTCTTGACTTGAAGAACGAAATTTGACGCGTCATTCCTGAAATTATTCCACAAGTATGTAAAAATGTTATTAATAATTTCGTCAAAAGGGCAAGGGCCTGCCAGCAAAGCCGCGGTGGACACTTGTCGGATATTGTGTTTTACACTTAATCGTGATATGTATTCTTTCTAATCCCAGTAAAGTTTTGACATATTTCGCAAAATAAATGTGTTTTGTTAACAAATAAAAATGTTCGTTCATTTTGGGACACCCGTTATATTTGAGGATGCTCCTCGAACAACAGTAAACAATAATTCTTTTGAAGTCATCTCGTTGTGAAATGTGATCAATTGCAAATATTCAAAGCCGATCTGACTCCCTTCGTACACGTACCGCTCGTAGAGAGCCCTACAATACTCTTTATCCATGCTCATAAAAACAATGTCAAATATCTTTACTGCCGCGTTCAATGCATGAAATAATACCTTTTACGACACTGTCGGCTTTCACAGTAAAAGCTTTTTGTCAGTTTAAACTCTCTAACAATTAAAAACCTCTTACAACTTGGCTCTATCACGTGTAGTCGAAACAATAAAGTTGGTAACATGATAAATTGACATTGCCCAATTCAATTTAAGTACACAGTACACTGCTAAACAGTCTTTAATAAAGTTATTGACAAGCTTGATTGCAGAAGTATACAATGTTGTAGGGTGTGGTATAAGTATAGAAAGTGTGATAATATGGAACTTTTTTAATTCTTTAGAGAAGAGCAAGCCAATGATTTGACTAAAATTCTTACTAAAGGTTACTTAACCCATACTATACTTTGTTTCTTAATGCGAGAGAGCAATAAAATGTAAATTTGCAATGACAGTACTCATTAAGCAGAGTAGACAACTTAAAGGTTGCATTGTAAATTTCAGGTAAATTGTAATGATAGTTTTTAAGAATTCCGTATTTCAGATATTTAGGATGTGTACACCCCAAATCGGTCCTAAATTAGTGTCGCCCTAATTACCATACAACAGAAAGACCAATGCCAAGCCAATGAATGATGTAATTTTTTTTTCCAATTGTATTTTTTCGGATTTCAGTGTTAGCTGGCAATATCCATGACTATAACAGACCCTTGAGAAATAAGATCCTGGAAGTATTCTTCAAAGAGATCAGCGTTCATGTCTTCATGATAGTCTGCAGTCCGTTTTGATTTAAATGCTAGTAGGCCGCCATCGTCAAATCCATTTTCGCTACCAATGTGAGTAATTATTAATCTTTTAACTTTTTCCGAGAGTGCTTTTATTCCATCCTTTTATGAAAGCTTGCCTCGCACTTTTTATATGTTTATCCTGTCATATTTTGCCAACCGAATAACCTCCATTTAACAAAGTTTCGTCCATATAATAGATATTCCTCTTTTCTCTTCGAAACTGTCTAACTGCCCTCAAATATCATAGTCGCCAGCAGATGATTTAGTCTTTCTCTATTAAAAGTGATTTTCTGTCTTGAATTTTTTCATAATAAAAATACGCTTCCTTCAAAGTTTTCCATAGTTTCCTCTTACCCATGGGTGGAATGAAATCATCCTTTTCATTTCAGACATTATTTTGTTCAAGGTAGGTATTTCTTTTCTCAAGTAAAACGAGTGGTATGATTCTTCTGATGGCAGTCTTTTCATCCTCATGTACAAGTCTGTTGACTGTCCGACTCCGGTCATATTCGAACACATTTCAACTATTTTTGCAACTCCGACTGTTATATGAAATAATAATTGAACTACGCCTACTGAGTTTTATAGTTTAATAATGATTTATTACTCTCTCACTTTAGGAAATAGACCTGATAGAAACCTGAGTTCCAATTCTTGTTGAAAAATTGTGCTCAATTTGAAAAACAAGTAAAATTTTATATTTACAGTTTTTATTAGAGTTCTATAGAACTCAAAAAATTGTCATTGAGGTTGGTATATGAAGTCAAAAGCTGTATTGTTAACAAACCAGTTTAATCCGTCCATATAAAAAGAAAATCGTTAGCTTAGTGGCATAAAAAAAACCTAATGTAGATCAAACACAGAAGAGCAAAAACAATAAAAAATCTAAAACTGTAATGGGAATGGGAAATGGTTGCCTGTCTAAGCCACAAATATCTTTAATTATAAAAAAGTTGAGGTGGGGGGGGGGGTACACTATAGTATTAGATCAACATGGGACATGTTTCGCCTTCATGAAGGCCATTAGCGCCTTAGGCCTTTAGCGTAATAATAAGATATTGATTATTCGGGTGTTCGGGAAGTAAACCATGGCATAGGGGAAATAAAGTAAAGAGAAGCTAGTCACAATTTTTAGATAATATAAGAATCGGCAAATCGGGTACATTTTGTGTCTTAAATGTATCACTAAAACAGAGTGATTCTCTAGAAACAGTTTTGTATACGGATATAATAATAAATTTCCTTTGCATTATTTTAACAGTACCTATTAAATAATTAGTCTGAATCAGAATGTTTTAAGTTTATGCATTTGTCCAGCATTATTCATTCAGTAATTATGATTGCATATTAGCACAAGTAATTGTGCCTCACAAAATTGTAAAATTGAGTGAGGGCCTTGACAGTATCGTTAGTTAGGAGACGGAGGAAAAATTTTACCTATCGTAGAGATTATTATAGCTTTAAGAGTATCAATGGGTATTTATACTAAATAATAGTAAGTTGTGCTTTAGAAAGTTTGCTGAGTCATAGCAGTTCCATTTCCAACACTTCTTTGATATAATCTTAATGATGCGCAATGATGCCATAACTCGGCACGAAACAGGTATTTTACTGGTTTACTGTCCAATGTGCTTATGAGGCGTAATTCCCTCAATAAGATTTCATATCAAATCTTTCCTTAAGCGATAACGCTTTCTGAATTCATTGTCGGGCAATTCAAGAACATTGCGTTAGTCGCAAAACTTCTTCTCTACGATCTTAGAAGCTCTCTCCGCTCTTCATCCTCTGCCTCATACACAATGCGTATTACTAGGGCTCCATAATATTTAATTTACGCATTAGATATAGGTATTCCAAATTTAAAAAAAAGCAACAACATTAAACGACGAAATATGACTATTGCGATATAAACCACGTGAAAAATAAAAATTGACATAATAACACAACTGTAATCAAAAATTTAGAATACAAAAATAAAACCCTGAGAAAAGATATACTCATGTGATTACGTAATTTTCTATATCCGGATTTAGCCGACGTCCATAGGAAAGAACCATAGAGAATTGCCACGGTAATAGAAAGAACTTTTTTTTTTTTTTTGTTATGGAGTTCGCCAGCAGGCTAAATGTTTCACTTCTTCACACCCTTGAAGTGATGAATTATTATGTGCATAAGAATGTTGTATGTTGTATTTTTTTCAGAAATCCATGAATTAAAAAAAAATACGTTGAAATAGGCAAAAAAAACAAATACTAAGTAATACTCGCCTAAAAACTAAAACGTCGCAAAAGTAAACCATGTGCTCTAGTTGGTTAGTACATTTAATTTCCGAAATTGGCCACCAAAGGGAGTTCTAGTAACGTGTCAAGACTATACTAAAACTAGAAACAGAGAAGGTTTTGTTGTTCTAAAGGACCATCTCGATTGCTTTTTAAACGTCGTAAATATAACTCAAATTTTAAACCTTTATGTAGCGCAGTGAGACCAGCAACAGACTAGCCCTAATTGTTTCCCATAAATTTTGTTCTCTCGTATAAAAGGAATGCGAACTAGGTCATGCAAGATACATAATGACATATGCGAATTCCGGGCTGGTTATATGGGGACCGAACTGTTCCTTTCCTATTATATTTTAGCATTTGCATAGGGTAATGAACATCGTAAAACATATTTGTGTTTTAGTTGTTTTTTCCGGGCAAAGTTATCCTATTACACTAGGGTAAAATTTAGAAGGTAATATATAGAGAGAGGGGGTAATGCATTTTGTACACGAAAAAAAAAACTGATTTTAACTAACTTAAACTAACCTAAAAAGGGGGCTTTTTTGATAGTTTTACTGGCTCCGTCAAAGTACCCTAGTGCCGGTTACTTTATCCTCGATTAAAGCTCGATAATTTTTATTGCTTGGTTAAACTTGATTCGTGACATATTAAGCATTTGATAAACGTAAAATTTTCAATTTAGTTAACCAAGAAAATAAAGATAACCAAGCTTCAACCGCAGATGATAAAACCGGCCCATAAAATAAAAGCTTTTGTTTATCTTGTGAATTCTAAAATCAAATAAACAGTGTGATATGTTTTAACAGGTTAGTAATTTATAATTATAATTGATTACAGTCACTAAAAAAATAGGGCATAAAAACCAGATCTAGTAAGTTTTCTCTTTTTAAGACCATGCTTGGCTCAGTCCCTATGGCTTGAGAAGATTTTACGTGGCATGTTCTTTTGCAGGATGAAAATTCGATCTAAGTCTGTTGCTTGACCGCAATAAAACACCGTGACGATGGGAGTGAGTCAAACCGTACTAGACACCAAGCAGTCGCATGTTTTTTTAACTCAAGATAGCAGAGAATGCCGAGTTAGTTGCAACATGATCTACGTGAGCTGACCATATTAGTTATTCATTGACCATTAAACCCAGGAGCCCCTGCTTGTGATATTGGAGTGCCGTTTAAGGAACGATGTATTCCAAGTGGCGTCTTTTTCCTGTGAAACGTCATTGTGCATAATAGCAGATACTGAATTAAGAAATGCCCTGTTTACAGTATCACATACGTACGAGGATTAATACAGTGAATCCTCAAAGAATGTAGGTAAGTATCTACCAAGAACCATTGAGGACCAAACCTTCATTTTCGTTCAAAACATAGTTTTCGCGGACGCCTATGTTTTGACTGAACGAATGAAATCTAGAAGAGGCTTGATCAATAAATACTAAATATATCACTGTTCATGCCAGAATTCCCCTCGAAAGAGGGAATTTAGTCTAATACAATCTTCCACTGGCTATAGTCCATTATAGTACCGTGTAGTACTAAATGGAGAACGTGACCCTAGCTCGGGCGTTGAGAATGTGAGAACATTGCTAAAGGGATTTGGCTAACGACCTCTGATATCCGGAAAATTACCCGAAAAGAATTGAAATACCATTTTTAACAATACACCGTGAAGCGTATTGGCACCAAAGACGTAGATTGGATGAGCTCAAATGATTCTTATTTGAGGTACACCAGGAAGCGGATTAGCAGCAAAGAGGTGGAAAGTGCCTTTTCTTTTGCGCTCTCTCAGAAATGTCGGCCTGGAAGCACAGGTGGATTGGATATGGGTTAGCGCCTGTTTAACCAAGAGAAGTCTAATTAATACATAATATCTCAAAAAGAATCCAGCGGTGAAATTTTCTAATACTGTTTGCATTATGAATGTTTAAATATTTCTCTTGCGGGCAACTGCTTTCGGGGAATTTTCCTAGATCCAATTTACTTCCACTGCGACATAATTTGGTATGCTCACACAGATGCGCCTAATGATTTTTTTTTATGATAAGGCACAACATTGCAGGATTACTCCTTTAGGGTACAGTGCGTGTGCGCAGGAAACGATTCACGTTGGTCTTGAATCTTTGCAGATTATACTCGTTGGGAAACACGGTCTAAGGGAGGTTGTTCCAGAGTGTTAACGTTCTCCAGAAGAAAGAATTTTTAAATAGCGTCATTCGAGGAACACTAAACTGAACTACGTACAGGTGGGCTGCAGTGGCTCGTGCACCGCACTGGGTGGAATCAAGTCGCGAACCTGCGTTCGATGTTTAAGGGTTTCCAGGTTGTTTGTCAGGTCAAGGTCACCGATTAAGCGAATTGCTCTTCCTTGAATGAAAACATATGCGAACCGTACCCAGCGACTGTCGAATTTGGGCTTTATAGAGCATCAAAAGATGTAAGGGTCTATAGAGGTTCTTAGTTCGGAAAAGTATCCCAAGCTTCTGCGAGGCTGCCCTAGCAATGGCCGCAACGTGACTATGCTAAGACATATGACTAGCCAAATTGACACCCAATCAATGAGTTGATAAGGCCAATTGTGCCATAGCTATATCCGGTTCTTCAACATTAGTTTTATTAGAAGAAACTGCGGCTTAGATTTCTTTGCGTTAAATTCTACTTGGTTACTATCACTCCAAGATTTCTTTCAGGTCTTTGCTGAGATGAGAGACCTCTTGCTGCCTATAGAGATGTGCAGCATTGGCAGTCGATGTTCGAGCATTCAAAGTAAAAGATGGAACAGGTGTGCTGTCATCAGGTGTATTGGCCAGGAATAATAAACACAAGGCAATCCTATTTGCTGGGCATATCTTTGACATTTTTACGCCTAACCTAGTACAAGTGGATAATATCTTGGCAGAGACTGACAACGAAAAATCAGAAGATATTGCTCATGTTACCCCAAAGGAAGTATCAGAGGAAATCAGAACAACCTGAACTAACCTAAAATGGACTTTGCCGAACAAACTTAACCTATCCTTGTAATGACTATGGGTGATTTCTACTGCCCCTTGAATGCCTCTGCATGTTTTATTTGGAACATTAGTTATTGGTCTCTAGGCAAAGGAGCAATTTTTTCAAGTTAACAGATCAATACCAAATACTGTATAGAATATAGTTACCCAAATTGAGCCCAGGTACAATTTGGGATACTGTTTGAGGTTCGATATGAGCAACCGCTAACAAAATGTGAATTTAAAAACGAATAAGTATTGAACTGTTTTAATTATTATAACATGTTATTTATTACTAATATCTGTTGCCCATACCTTATTTGTAGGTTCTGGATCTCCTTAACAACAGACGGAAAATATTACATATCAGGTGGCCATTTAACTTGCTAGCAAAGAATGTTTAGAACTATTGAAATCACATCCTAGAAGCATAAGCTCCTCTACGAGTATTGATTCAACTATGCATGTCTAGGTGGCGCTAGGTTTATTACAAATAAGAAATCTCGAGAGGGTTCAATTTGGAAGCCGGTTCAATATGGACAACCTTAATACGTTGCTCTTTCCACTAAATCGCACTGTTACTTCCGTCATCCCTTGTCGATATCAATATTCGTTAAGTTATGTGGCCCGCCACCTGACTGGGATCATGTTCGTTTATTAAATTAGTCTTCTAGACTTTTATTTCAGTTTGTATACAGGGTTGCCCTTGGGCGTATCTTAATTATGGGAGTGTTACCCGCCTCTCTCCTCTATAAAAATAATAGTATATTGTTTTACATGTGACAAAAATGATCTTGGAAAAAATTGTTTCGGCGAGTGAAACAGTATACTTCTTCCACGACCACGTTATAAAGGTTGTCCAAAATGAGTGATGAACAAGCGCCTGAGAATGCAAAAATCACTATTAAGTATATGCATAAATTATTGTTTTTACAATGATTACCTTGGTTATTAAATATTTGGCGTCGGGTACATTCATCAAGATACACTAAGCGAAATATCGAGTTGATATAACTCAAATATGAGTTATCCTAGACCGACGCGTGTTGCTAATAGGGGACAGCTTTGACCTCTGAATTACGGCAACTAAATCGAAGAAATTGCATCAAGTCACTGTTCATGAGTTACAATAGCCCTGAAGATGGGTTATTTTAGCTAGCTAGCTTAGCTAATCGTAACTGGGTTTGACGAACACATGCGATGTGGGCTGCAGCGATTCATTGTTTAAGCTGCTAGAGACCAATATGGGAATTGTGATGCGTTACTACTCGGGCTAGATTAATTCATGATTCCAGCTATCAAAACTGGACCTATCAATTATTGCTCTAGCTTACTTAACGACTATAGATTTAATCTGTCCTAAAGTTGGAGAATCCTCATTTTCACTCGCCTGTATGAGAAGAAACTCTGAACAAAAATAAAAAAAGATCCCTCCGATTAACGATTGCGCGGATAGCAAGTCCAGTTATGTGGTTCATGACGACGTAACGTGCACGAGGTACTAATAACAATGGGATGAAGTTACCGCGCCAAATCGGCACGAGCGCGAATTCGGAACTTTCCGTTACCTTTCGATCGGTGATATACCCTCGACATAGGTTTTTAGAGCACTCTTTATGACTTATTCTAACTCAAAACTAATTTACACAGTTCAAATAATCCACGTCTGGGTCAAAACGGCACTTTAAAATCAGTTAGTAAGTTTTTCCAATCCAAAAACTGAGTTCAGATAACTCATAAAATGGTTACAAAATGAATGATTGTGGTAATCCCAAATGTGTTTAAAATGTTGATATTTCTGTGTTGAGGCGAATAAAAGAAGCTGAGTTATTGTAGCGTTTTTAAATAATTTGTGATCATTCGTAGGCTAAGTTTGAATAACATAGAAACGTGCGTTAAAGTAGCTCTAATTCTGCAACCGGCGACATCGGTAAACCATTTTTGTCAGTGTATATACAGGGTGTCCGGAAAATACGTTTGCAACGTTTGACGACAGACTCCTGACGTTAAAATAGGTCGATCTAAGCCGACTTAGTTATATCCAAAATTGTCTCGATTAGCCGGTAAAGGGCGTCAAAAATTTGTAAAAATATTGGATTTTCCTAAATTACGTAAAAACCAGCTAATCGATTTTAATGATTTTTAGTATGTAGACTAATAAACTATAAGATGACGTTTTCCAGTAGTATAGTCACCGACTGTAAATAAGTGGAAGTGTTATAAAAGTGATATAATATGTTAACATTTCTCCTGATTTTTTATATCAACGGCGTTATGACAACCCAGATATTTTTGTCGAGTTACTGGGTGTATTTAAAAGCTGTTTTACCTCTTCAATATTTTTCGTTAAATGAGCTGTTTTGCCAGAAAAAGAATAATTACAATTACCGGCTTACATCAATTATTAACATTAGCAATAAAATTAAAATCGAATTACCTGTAACAATAATTTTTTTAGTGACCTTGTTGCTATGGCATTTAATAATTTGACAATTATTGAGAAATTGTCCCCAGTCTATAAAATTGACTAAAGTATACGATCAACATTCTTGAATTACAAATCCATTTTACCATTAAACATGAAAAATTATACGAACCCTGAGAAGGTTGACATGCTCCTGATATACGGGTTTTGTCAAGAAAATGGGCGTCAGAGTGTTAGGGTTTACATGGAGAGATTTCCTAACCGTGGAATACCAAACCACCAAACATTTGCCAATATCGAGGGTCATCTTCGGGAAACGGGCAGCTTTGAGAAAAAATTTGAAGCCAGGGGTCGTATGCGAACAATTCGAACTGTGGAAATAGAAGAGAACATTTTGCAAAGAGTTGAAGAAGAACCAAGTACCAGTACCCGTCGCTTAGAACGTGGGTTACATGTTCCTAAAACGATTGTCAATGAGGTTTTAAAAGAACAGTAGTTGTTACATTCATATTACGTGCAAAAAGTCCAGGAACTTTTACCAACTGATCTCCCCATGAGGCTTACATTTTGTCAATTTATTAGAAACAAAAGAATCCGTGATCCAAATTTTTGTAGAAAAATATTGTTTACTGACGAGGCGTGCTTTACAAGATCTGGAGTAACCAATCTGCCCAACCAACATATTTATTCCGATGAAAATCCTTATGTCATTAAAGTTGCACAGTATCAGCATGAATTTAAATTAAATATTTGGGCGGGTATTATTGATCGCTACCTTATTGGTCCTATTGTTATTCCAGACAAGTTACATGGAAAGATTTATTTAAATTTTTTGCAAGACACATTACAAATTCTTCTGGAAAATTTGCCCCCCTTACTTCGGAGGGAAATGTGGTATATGCATGATGGTGCCCCGCCTTATTTTACCGTTGCCGTTCGGCAATACATTCACCATCAATATCCCAACCGATGGATTGGAAGGGGCAATGATGCACCAGTAATCCAATATCATTTTTTAAGAAGTGTTAATAAGTGTATTCAGCAAGATGGCGGTCATTTTACACATTTGCTTAAGTAATGTTTTTGTATTACTTAGTTTCTTACAATCTTTTTAATACATACTTCCAACTTTGTTGTACTTTGTTTTATTATTATTGTTAATAATTGATGTAAGTATGCAGGTAATTGTAAATATTTTTTTTCTGGCAAAACAGCTCGTCCAACGAAAAATATCGAAGAAATAAAATAGCTTCCAAATACATCCAGTCACTCGACAAAAATATCTGGGTTGTCATAACGTCGTTGATATAAAAAATCAGGAGAAATGTTGACGTATTATATTACTTTTATAACACTTCCACTTATTTACAGCCGGTGACTATACTACTAGCAAACGTCATTTTTATAGTATTAGTCCACATACTAAAAATCATTAAAACCGATTAGCAGGTTTTCACGTAATTTAGGAAAAACCAATATTTTTACAAATTTTTGACGCCCTTTATCGGCTAAACGAGACAATTTTGGATATAACTAAGTCGGCTTAGGTCGACCTATTTTTATGTCAGGAGTATGTCGTCAAACGTTGTATACGTATTTTTTGGACACCCTGTATAGGGTAAACGCGTTAAAGCCCTAATAACTTTTTACAACAATAATTGTCTAAAGTACGCTAACACCACACTTGCTGAATATGAGTTTATCTGATTTTCACTGGCTAATTCATAAATTTGACATACATTTGCTAAAATCTCTCCTTGGATTTTATTGGTAACAATTAAGAAGATTCAGGTTTGTTCAGCTTTTTTTGCAATTTCTGGTAGAATATTGGTGAAATTGATGTCAGTTTCAGAACTCGAAATCATGGTGAACGTGAATTATTCTGCACATTAATTCGAGCAACTGGCAGGCGGTATTATAGACGTCAAGCGTTTCACTGCAAACGGCTGGCACTCGGCAAGTAGATAATATGGGACTCTCAATATCTCAAAATTTCTTATACTCCAGCGATAGTCGAGTTTGGGCTTTATAGAGCATCGAAACTTGTTGGGCTGTATGGAAGTTCTTAATTCGGAAAAGTATGCCAGGCTTCTACGAGGCTGCCTTAACAATGGCCGCAACGTGACTATGCCAAGACATATGACTATCCAAATTGACGCCCAGTAAATAAATTAATGAAGACAATGGAATCAAGTGTCTCGCCATGACTATATCCGGTTCTTCAACATTAACTTTTTTAGAAAAAACTGCCGTCTGGGGATTTCTAGCGTTAATCTACTTGGTTACTGTCAACCCAAGAGAAAATTTCTTTCAGGTCTTTATTGAGAGGTGAGACCCCTTGCTGCCTATAGAGATGTGCATTGGCAGCCGATGTCCGTGCATCCAAAGTAAAAGATAAAACAAGTGTGCTGTCATCAGCGAAGCTATATATACGATTTCTAGTTTTTTCCAAAAGATCGTTAATATATAGTTAAAATAGTGTGGGCGACAATAGAGAACCTCGAGGGACTCCGGCTTTGATGCTAAATGTGTCTGAAAGAAATGCGGCCATCGCCACTAGCAGAGAACGGTCTCCAAGAAAGCTTGGCAACAATGAACAAAATTGAACCAGCATTCCGCATTAGTTAGGAGCTCCTCATGACATACTCGGTCGAAGGCATTAGAAACTTCCAGTGCTAGCGCCCGGAACCTCCATGGTGTTCTATTGCGTTGTTCCAAATGTAAGTAACATAAGCGAGAAGGTCTCCTGTTGATCTAGACTCATGGAATCCATACTGGCGGTCAATAATAATGTTGAAGCCTTAAAGGTACTTTAATAATTTTTCGTTTAACCTTCTCCATAACTTCTCCAGCAAGAAGAAAATATGTCTTTTTTGTAAGATAAGTTATAAGGCCTACAAAATTCCGGTGTCAATTCGTCAGCGCATGTCTTAATTACGATCGTCAGGACCAGAAGCTTTTATTGTGTCAAGTCTCCTCAAAAAGGCACCTTTACTTTGATAACATCTGTCAAAATAAAAAGTTAGGAGGAAAATAGGATTAAACTTTTTGTAAAGTGCCATCTGGTGGCAAGTTTGGAAAACATTTTTACATCCAGATGATGCGGTTTAATGCTTGGGCTCTACACCAAGAAATAAAAGAGATATCAAATTAATAAGAAATAAATTTTAAAATTTAATCAGCTGTGGCTGGAAAACCATGGAAATTTTGACATTTTTCTAAATGACTTACTGCCATTATTTTATCAAGTAAAATCACCTTCTTAAGTTTCTTGACATTGTTTCCGGACACACTGTACCGGGTGTCCCACTAAGAATGGCTGTCGACCGTATCTCAGAAAGTGTTAGTCGTATGACTTGCGGAAAAAAAATATATTAGGTAAAGTGGTCATTGGAAAATATTTTCAAGTTTCTCAGACTGGCGCTAGAGGGCGCAACAGTAACGGTAAATATGAATCACAAAGTTTCCTCAAAAGTCGCCTAGTTAAGGTATCCCGAAAATAACATTTTTGTATATTTCGAAGATTTATTAATAAAATTCACGTATAGAACGTGTTCGTCCCTTTTCAAATAAAGTGGTGGGGGAAGGTTGAACATTATTTGTAATAAATGCTGGAACTTCGGTCTGGCTTACCATAATTTAGTAAACTTAGTTTTGTTAAAATGGGCTTTTCTCACTCTATATATCATCTTATGAACTACGGCAATATGTGTTTTACACTAGGCGCTAGGGGGCGCTGTCTTACAACTGCACAAACATTGCGCGTTTTTTCCATAACTGTAAATATAATAGTATATTCAATTTTACCTGATTATAAAGATGATTAAAAGTCTAAGAAGTTAGCGAAAAACGTAAATTAGAGACCTGTCGGCGTTCCTTGCTGCGATAACTAGATAGTACTTTAGTTCACGTTAGTAGATTAGTTAGTTGTAGAATAGAATTAAGAATCCTTTCAATGAAATAAAATCCGTACCCATCAATCCTGTTTTTATTTCTAAATGCCGCATTTAGGTTATGAAAGAGAACGGCTATCTCAATCACATAGACGGACCCCTGAAGTACCGTTTTCTCTCTAGTTTTACGCTGGTTCTCTGTTACACCTTAAAGCGATAAAGGGGCGTTTTGGAATAGACGTCTAAACGAAAGAGCGTTACACAATTAACGCCCGAGCATCTGTCCCTGTAAGAGCCTTACAAAATTAACGCCTAAGCAAATTTTCCATTCAAGAGTGTTGCAATACAATGAAATATTATTTCGTTTTTCGATAAAATGTTACCATTGGCTCAAAAATAGAAATACGTGCTTTAGTCGGGTCGGCTAAAATAAATTTGTCAAGGATGTTAATTTAAATTTAGTGGAAGCGTGCTAGAACTAGGTTAGCTTTTGTCTCATTTTTCATCGCGTCATGCTGAATTTATGCGTCGGGAGAATTTTAAACATTTTGAGCTCAGCCTTTTAAGTTGTACATAAACAGTTTTACATGCAATTATAATATAACAAGTTTTTTAAATATTAACTTAACCTCCTATAATATTCATGTGGCTAAAAAAATAAGGTAAATAAGAGTTTATAATATAGTAGGTACCGACAATTTTATAGCCAACATCCTCACTTTTTGTCAAAAATATTTAGAACGCTAAAATTTCGGTATGCGTTACATACTAACTAAAATTCTACTTTTCAGGTAGTCAGTTATAATAGGTCTTCTGTCGCATCTCGGCAAGTTTGTGGAAAAGTCATGTAACGATTTAGTATTAATTTTATAGCAACATTTTACCACCAGAACAGTTCGGTTATCGGGCTGCTCATTGTACAGTTTGCCAAACGACTAGATCAACTTCTAATGTGAAGTAACAGTACAGCAGCGGTCTTTTTATACGTCAGTAAGGCATTTGATAAGGTCTAGCACGACGGACTTATTCCAAAGTTAACAACGTTAGGTAAGATTATACCTGATTGCTTGCGTTAATTTTATAACAATCACAGTAACCAGCACGAAGGACGCAGGTAAAAAGTCAAGAATCACGGCCGTCAAGAAATATTAAGATTTAGAATATAGTAATTTTTATGAAGAAGATCAATATTTAATCCAAGAAAGTAAATACAGTCCCCAAGGAAGTCCAGGCGTGCACACTGATTTACCCCTCAGGTTGTTTTCACCTCCTGTACCCTACATCATGTAGTATACGCCTACACATGAGAGTAGTAAAGGCAGTAATAAAAAAATGTCACTATAACTTTTAATAAAAACACATGACGGCTAGAAGGTGGCCAAAAATTAAAAAACATGTTAGTTCTTTTCAAGGGTTGCTTAAATTGAACCGCACCCCAGAATCCCTGCTCTACACTGACCATCTGAATAAGCAGTATTAGGAATTCTCCACTTCAGGAAACGAAACGTCTCGTAATGAATAAAACCAGAAATAAACCTTACCTTGACAAGCACCGAGAATCCCCGCTCTAAACTAGTTTAAAAATCAAAGCGGCGTCGGCTAGCTAGGCCGATCAGCCTGCTGTCGAGTCTAGGAAAAATGACAGAGAAAAACTATTTTTGAATAGACTAAATGACTTTGTGCTTATGCGTAACGTGTCGCCTGTCAAATAGTTTGGGTTTCGACCTGAACATTGCACAGTCAGGCAGACGACGCGACCAACCTAAAATATAATAAAGGCACTAAAACGGGAGCGGTTTTCTTTGACGTAAGCAAAGCAATCGATAAGGTCTGGCATGATGGTCTCCTGTTAAAATTGATAAGACCCGGAGCTCCGAGCTACCCAATCAAGGTCGTAGCTTCTTTTTCGGAGAATAGAAGTTTTGCTGTCTCGTCAGACAATGCACGTTCTTTGAATAAATACATCAATACGGGAGAACCGCAAGGTTTACCTCTCTCTCCGATGCTATACCGGGTGTTGCATCGTCGAGCGGGACATAGGAAATCCCATGTAATTTTAAATGGGGTCAATTATTGGCTTCCCTAATTATTTTAGAGAAAAATTCTATTTAGGTTTATTAAAGAGCACTAAAACCCACATTCAAAAGAATAACTTTAGATATTTTTGATGAGCCCGTTTACGGGTTATCGCCGATTTCTTTTTAACTATTTCTCCTTTTTATGGCCCCGTATTTGCGGGCACCAGTCAAGGTAAAAGATGACTGTCAAATAAAGTTGTCATTTTGAAATGTGTGCTTTATTGTTATAAAAACTCGTACATCGAAAATATTAGCCATGAATTACACTTCTGAAGAAAAAATATTGATGATTAAATGGTATTATCAAGGAAATAGTTATCAAAATGTGTCAGACATGTTTGCTGCTCTGTATCCGAATAGACCGATACCTGCAAAATCTACAGTCGAAAGGACTATCAAGAAATTTGAGACAAAAGGCACTGTAATAAATAACTGCAGATGTGAAGAAAGGCAGGAACAAAGAAGAGATGCAAGAAATGATAGGGACTTGCAAGTTTTATTGTGCGTGGAAGAAAATGTTGGGAAGATCAGCACAAGGAAACTTAAGTATGACATAGGATTAGATCACACCACAGCGTTACGAGCTTTGAAACGACATAAATATTATTCATACAAATATGAAAAGCACCAAGAGCTAAGAGATAGGGACGAAATACGACGACAGGAGTTTTGTTTTGGTATGATGGAAAGAGCAAACATGGATAGGGAATTTTTAAAAAACATTTGTTTCACTGACGAATGCACATTTACCTTAAACAATGAACCCAATGTTCAAAATTATCGATATTGGAGCAAAGAAAACCAACATAGGTTTGTGGAAACAAGGACGCAATATCCACAAAAAGTTAATGTATGGGCTGGGATTTTCGGAGAAAATATTATCGGGCCATTATTTCTTACACGAAATTTAAATGCAGAATATTTTTTGGAACTACTTGAAGATCATATTTTACCTACTTTACATGATGCCGCCAGGGAAAATCAGGAAGTTTGGTACCAAATGGATGGCTGCCCGGCACATAGTACCCTGGCTGTCCGGGAATATTTAAACCGTGCTTTTAATGGAAATGGTATTGGCTTAAATCATACAGTAAGTTGGCCAGCCAGGCCTCCTGATTTATCGCCAAATGATTTCTTTCTCTGGGGCCATTTAAAAAACAGGATATACAAAGATAAAAAATACCCAAATCTAGACGAGTTAAAAAATGCTATTTCTGCCGAATGCAATAGAATTTCAGTTTACCAACTAGCGAATGTAAGAAGAGAATTTTATGATCGCCTCGGTTATTGTCTAGCAGTCTATGGAGGAATATTTGAACATCTTCTTAAATCCTAAAGTTCTAACAATTTAATAGTACCTACCTATTAATTAGTAAAATATTGAAACATGTAAAATGTCATAATTAACCTTGTAATTGGATACTTTATTTTAGTTTTATTCAGATTAATTTGTACTCATAAATACACCTTTAATATTTTCGATGTACGAGTTTTTATAACAATTAAGCACACATTTCAAAATGACAACTTTATTTGACAGTCATCTTTTACCTTGACTGGTGCCCGCAAATACGGGGCCATAAAAAGGAGAAATAGTTAAAAAGAAATCGGCGATAACCCGTAAACGGGCTCATCAAAAATATCTAAAGTTATTCTTTTGAATGTGGGTTTTAGTGCTCTTTAATAAACCTAAATAGAATTTTTCTCTAAAATAATTAGGGAAGCCAATAATTGACCCCATTTAAAATTACATGGGATTTCCTATGTCCCGCTCGACGATGCAACACCCGGTATAACATATTTACTCATGGCATGTCGCACGATAGATTTACGCAGCTCTATCCTTTCGCGGATGATACCGCAATGACTTCAACTGCCAAACAGCCGCGATTTGTCATTAGCCGGATGCAGCACCACATAATCAAGCTAGAGAAATGGCTGTCGGCTCGGAAGATTCGCTTGAATCCCTCAAGTTCAACCTCTGCAAAGTGTTGGTTAGACCGGTTCTCACTTATGGTGCACCCTTATGTTGCAACATAAGCAGAAGGGAGCTTAATAAGTTCCAGGTAATACAGAACACGGCGCTAGAAATTATTGCGTATAAACCCAGGTACACGATGAATCGCATACTTCATCGAGGCTTTCGTATGCAGTCAATAAGTGAATTTTTCACAAAAAGTATTACAGACGCACGGACATATCGACAAACCCATTAATCACGGACTCACGCACGAGATCTAGACCAAGCAGAATGTACAAACTACCCAAAGACTGGCTCTCTGTTGGTCCAATCCCAGAGTAGAGAGGCACTATCAATACCAGAATTAATAGAATAGGCGCGAAAATTTTGCAGTACAAAACCTGTTTAGTCAAACATGAATAATCAAGGCAAAGTCAATTTCGAAATTTCTACAAATGATAAAACCTAAACAGTTTACAAAGAATAAAATAAAGTCGCAGGAGCATTCCTAATTTAAGAAAACACAGAGAGATTCCAAGCAAAAAAAAGTAGGTAGATAATGGCAGGAATTTTTTTTCGAAAACGTGGTGTAAGTAAGTTTTATCGTACTCTACGAAATTTGAGGAAAGCACCTTTTTTTGCAAGATTGCAATGAAGTACATGTCCGCTGCGATAGCGTGGTCAGGCAGACCGAGACTGGTGTCGTCTCTCCCTAGTTAGCAACTTTACAAAGACACATACAAAAGACATTGGAATTATCGCTTACAGATTTTAAAAGAGTGAGAAAAACAAAGTTAGGAGAATTTATCATACATCTGTTCAATGCAAATATTAGAATAGTAGACAAACCGAAATTAGGGCGTGGTCTCCACAAATCCTGCGGCAACTCTGGTAGTGAACTGCCGACCCTGTCTGGCAACTCATGAGCCGGCACTGGTAGGATGCCTGTTAATTCATAATTAACACTTACCTTGGGATCGTTCTGGAAATAAGGCCAGTATATTAAGTAACTTGTATTTTTTTTTTAGATAACTTTAACAAGACATTTCAATTAATTTTTGAATTGCAATGTCGCCTTGGTAATAATGATTAGGAGGTCCTAGGTATTATGACCACAATATTACGAAGGTTCTAGGAAATCCTTTTCCCCCTTTTCAATCAAATACATTTTATTTATAACAGGCTACCAAGGGAGTAAATCCCCTTTGTAAGGCATGCCCCTTAAGTGATGAACTTGAATGTTTGATTGATTTTTTTAGAAATTTTTTAATGGCAGTCAGGTTGATCAACTTAATAAAATAATTCTCATTTTATTTTATAACTGTGTTTTATTGTTAATCGCTGTAGGTACTACAAAGAAAGCATGGTTTCTTAATTCCGGACTTTTTTCGCTTTCGATGGCCGACCCTGACACCGACTTATTATATTCCTGCGATAATTCACCTTGACCTTCTGTTTTAAATTATCGCCAAAAAGCCATACTGATATAATAAAATATAGGTACCAAGTAAAAACTTACTTCTCTGAAACCCCACAGTTATTGCAGAAAATGAAATATGTAAATTACAGTAAATCGTTTCAACCAATCACGCCGCTGTCCGATTCCCAATATCGCAGACCTCAAACATCAACTGATTTTAAAGCTGATAAGCGATCACCCAATTGGCAGAACCTTTAACTATTTGCTGTTCTTGCATATAAATTTGTATTATTTGTTTATATGCTGCTCTATTAATTTTCCCACTCGGAAAAAATAGTTCGTACTTTAAATTGCCAGTGGGCCTCGACGGTCTATCACCAGCGTGTTGGCAGTTCTACAAAGTTTTCGTAAGTGTAGGAGGAAAATTAGGGTGTGTTAATTGTTTATTTTTTTAACAATAGTGAAATACCTTTTAGTTTGATTTAAATTATTTCAGCTTTAGGATCAAGCGGTTTTCCTATCTTCAAACGCTTTGCAAGTATTCAGTTCTGTTTATATTTAAAATAGGTGGCGTCCAATAAGTCAAGAAAGTTTACAACTACTAAAGGCAAGGACATTAGAGCTGCAATTCGCACCATGGTACGTAAAGTTGTCTAATTTTAAGGCACAACTTATGTCACAAGTTTACAGATAAAAAGTAGCAATATTTAAAGTATACTAGCAAGATTATAGCTTCATAAATATTGTTGATGTATAGTTAGGATGGGGTGGGGGTAACTTTAGATGGGCAGTGTATGTAAAACTCTTTGAGCATAGCAACTATTTTATAAATGAAGGGCAACGTAGTGAAACACGGGCTAAATACTAACAAAATCATAAAGCGCATTCACTAAATTGAAATTAAAATATGAACAGGATTTATTTAAAACCAGTACCTCAAAAGCCCATAAAATTTAATTTTTGTTTTAATTTAACCGAATTAAATCAACGCCACGATAAAAAGAAGGAAAAAGTTGCGTATATTAAAAATATAAAAGTCCCTTTAGTAATTGTAACCGATTTAATTTAAACATAGTTAAAAAAAAATGAATAAAATAATATTTTGTTCGGGGAGATTTAGTAAATGGAGATCTAACACATCGATGGTTAACTAGCATTCATCGCAAATTGGGACCAGGATCAGACGAAAAAAAATAATTTTGAGGCAAGAATAATGAAAATTTCGAGGTTTTTAATATTTGTCATTGGGATCATGTTTGTTTCATATGTTAGTCCTGGACTTTAACCTTATTTTCTTTAAAGTGTTGCTTTTCAGCCGATGTTAACAATGGGGACCAAATGCAGGAAACTAATATTCAATGAAAGCAATATTTACGGCAGTTTAAAATCACCAAAATGAAAGACTTGTACATTGTATTTATAAATTAGAGAACATATTTTTATCATTATTTAACAAACTTTGTCCTAAAGAAGGAATATCACGGACATTCCTTAAAAAAACGACAACTCTTGAATTTGTGAACCCATGTGATAAGTTTCCTCTAGAGTATGTAATAAAACTATTTATAAGATTAATAATATTTTATACTATAAAGCTTGTTAATCGTGATGATTGTGCCCATCTCTAACAATTTTATATTTTCTTAAAAATTAATCATGCATGTATATTTTTCATAGCAATATTTTAATTCCTATAATTTCATAAATCAAACCGAGACATTAAAATGCATTGGTGGGGCCAATCTGAGCCTTCTTTACAAGGTCACCGAATTTGCATCCCGATGTTGGCGTTCTTTCGCATCCGTATTATGATAATTTGTGAGTTGGTAATGATATTATATATCATATGGCATTATGGCCATTAATAAAATCTCCCTTTTCAGTTATGCATGTTTGGTTGCGTAAGCACGAATGGAACAATTATTTGTTGACAGAAGAGACTATAAAAAATTAAGTATACAGGATGAGTCAGAAAGCCGTAGAGAAATGAAATTACTTTTTTTTTAATAGAACACCTATATCTCAGAATATTTTTGGATTTTACATAAAATTACAATTATTTTTTATTAAGTGCATTATAAGTCTAAACCTAACAGTTTCTGAGATATCGACTTTTGAAAAATGACAGCAGTTGCAGAAATGCAAGAATTTTGAAAGCTTCTAGCTTTTTAACAGTACGTCTTAAAGTAAAACGGCTTAGGGTACATCTACACGAGCGAGGAAATCGCGACGACAGACTCGCGACGATAAACTTGCGACGATTTGAACACCCGGCAAAAGCATGAAACGAGCGCGAGAGAATCGCAACGGTCCAAGTAGGTACATTCGGAACAATGATTTTGCTTTTAGTAAAAATGAATGTCGTTTAAATTGGTTATGTTGCTGCAATATGCATTTACCGGTGCAGAAACCGCAGAAGTAATCGTCGTTTTTGGATAGCAGATTAACTACTGGACATTTCATTTTAAATATCATGAGCACAGAGAGCACCCTGACATTTTTTTTTCATATTACCGTATGTCCATACAAAGTTTTGATGAGCTGTTATGTCTTGTTTCTGAAAAGATTTCCAAGATATGAATATGCGTCTGCGTATATCACTTGTGAAAAGGTTGGTTATAAGTTTAAAAAAAAGTTAGAAGTTAAAAAAAAATATAAACATGCCACATCATTTGACGTAATATATAATGTGATCAAACATTTATGTCCACAAGGATAGGCTAACAAATCTTATTATGGCTTTTAATTGATAAATTCGATAATAAAGTGGTCTCAATCTTACTTTTGTTTAATTAAAATCAATCATCAGGGGATACAGTTAAAGTTTTGTAACTTGCATAGAAATGCCTAACCAATAACCGCCGATCGTAGGTACAGCTTTAAAAAGTATTGCAATAATCTTATTCACCCCAATTATCATACAATATCATGGCTATTCCTTCCCATAATTTTAGTTTGATGTCTCACTTGCTATATTCTTTCAACTTTGTACTGTACAAAGCTGGTCGATTTTCCACAGCACTTATAAACTTTTCTGTATTGAACATGACTGTACGGTACGGCGTTTCTTCTCCGCTCGTCTAGAAGGCACCATATGAACTAATGAATTGCATTTACCTACGGCGAGGCAATCGTCGCGAGAATCGCCTGCCAACGTCGGCAATTGCGAGTGACACGCTCACGCCGACGATGGCTGGCGCTATCGGGACGAGTTCCACGCCCGTATAGGCTCGCTTACTAGAATGAATGCTTTATATTTAAGCGTGTAAATCGTCGCGAGTCTATCGTCGCGATTTCCTCGCTCGTGTAGATGTACACTTACATGTTCCTACCTTAGTTTTTAACTCTCTTTCTAAAAGTGTAAACTTCCGGTTAAACCGGATGTAGCTCAAAAGCCGGAAATATAGTACTTCCGGTTTAACCGGAAGTTGGTAATTTTGGGAAGATAATAAAAAAGTAAGATAGGGACATGTAAGCCGTTTTCCTTTGTGACATACCGTTAGAAAGCTAGAAGCTGTCAAAGTTTAAAAATGTCACTTTTCAAAAGTCGATATCTCAGAAACTGTTAGGTTTAGACTTATAATGCACTTTAAAAAAAATAATTGTAATTTTATGTAAAATCCAAAAATATTCTGAGATATAGGTAGGGTGTTCCATTAAAAAAGGTAACTTTATTTCTCTACGGCTTTCTGACTCATCCTGTATACTTAGTTTTTTAAAATTCTAATAGACTATAAATAACCCTAAAACTTTTGTCCTTAATATTTTTTGCTAGCTGTTGTACTTTAAGAAATAATCGACCGTTTCCATACATTCCAACGACCCTGTATATAAATAGTATTACCAGTAGGTACTATACAAATTTATAAAATTTGTATCGCTTATTTTTTTTAATTTATATTTTTTAACTGAAAAAAGAACAAGTACTGTGTTTTATAAATCTGCACTGATAAAGAGGATATCTTAATGTAAAGCAAAACGAATTTAAAATAAGGCCGCTGTGATTAAATATTTTCTTGATATGTCTTTGGAAGGAATTTTCGTAATTAGCTATGCGAAAAGAAAACTTTACTCCAACTAAGATAATAGATTTAAATAATTCTAAGCACAGCCTATAGTTATGTTCATTCACTATCTTAAAACAAGGCTAGTTATTTTTTAGTAGTTATCTTAAAGGATCAATTATTTATGTAAGATTGATACTATACTGGTCTAAAATATGACATTCTTGAATAGAAGCCTTTAAATCTGAATGTAATATCTGCAAGGATGTATTTGTTCTGGCTATAAACACAATAAAAATATTTTTTTTAAAAGACGCATATTACCCTTAAATATAAAAAAAAAAAAAACTAAACTGCTGTCTTTAACGAAGTCAATATAGATAATTACCTTCAAGAAAATATACCACATCTAATGGGGTCATTTAGCATTTTTTTATTACATTTTCTGAAAGATTTTAAAAAATTTTAATTTTCTGACGCATCTTTAAAATAATTTAAGAACATCGACTCGCGGAAACCGCGGTGGAACATCGCTATCTCCTATAGTAAGTCGAATCGCGCTCGCTGCCGCGGTCGCGGTTACTTGCTGTTTACGACTGAGAAGACAGGTGTCCATTTTCGTCGCCCTTTCTCTGTTGCTAGGCAACGGAGTTGCCTTCGATAGGAGTAAAAAAAATTTAATAATGTCTTTCTCTTTTTTCTAAGTGTTAGGGAAAGTATTGTATACAAGTCGTACGGAATAGCCTTTCCTACTTGTTATAGGATATACTATTAAAAGTAGTAATAATGAGCTTCTGCTTTAACTGAACGAAGAAACAGTAAGCGCATCTCCCTTGTATATGTACAGGAAAACCGTCGCACAAGTTCAAAGCAGACGAACTATGGGAGATAATAGAGGTAAGCGTTTTACTTCAATTTGATCTCGTACATTTCGAAAAGTACTAATCGGATTGACTTCAAATTTTCAGGGCTGACCATACTTATAAATGCTTCATAAAAATTAGGTAAAGAGTGTAATTTGAGGTATGACTCAATGACCCCATTCGTCGTTCAATTTGGGTTTAAACTACGGACACAACAAATCACAAGTAGCTTAACACATGATCATAAGACTGCCTATCAGTCGTACGATAACAAAACACTAAAAAATCGCATGCCCCGCATCCAATGTAAACATCCAAAATTCACATCCACTAAGCCATAGATGCTTATTATAGCACCAAACCGAGATGCTTTACAGAAACCTCAATTTCTTCGGTCACTGGATACAGACTCCGCGCAGATGGCGATTTGCGTATAAATACCTGCCGTACTCTTGAGACAAGAGCCAGGGCCAGTTACTTTGGCACAAAGAGCTTTATCTTTGTTGGAAATATCATTTTCAAATGTTACAATTCCAGAGACCCTGAAGCTTTTAAACAAGAAATTGTGCCGCCAAGAACATAGCCAGAAATAACCAAAGACACAAAAAATCGTATATTAAGAACACATTCGCTCTAAATAGATTATTCCCTTCAGATTAAATAATTTTGAGTCGTGAAAAAATTATTTGTATCCAAGAGGGTTTGGACTGGAAATCGTAGGGCTTGGTTTAGCTCACAATTGTGTCAAATTCATATTATGACATGGTATGCCAAACCGATGAATAGTGAACTAAGTAAACAAATACAAATTTATTTTTGTTGTTTACAAAATTAACACAGTAAGAATATACACTATGGCTCGAATTAAAGGAGTACACTTTTTAATTGTGAATATTTTTTTTCATTTTGCACTAATGTAATTTATTTTTGGAGTGTTGATGAACTGAAATCCTCTCAGTACAATGTGTAATTTTTATCCAAATATTTTGAACAGGGCCGGATTGACAGGTTTTTTTTTCAACAAACGTGCGCTCATGCTCGGAAATGGAAACTGATTTATTTAAATTTCAGATGATACGTTTTTTTGGTAGTTTAACTATCGAATATTCTCCAGTATAGGTCTCATTGTGAAAAATTTTAAAATTTAAGAAATACGATTTATTTTGTTCAATCTTAATTAACGAATTTAATAATATTAACAATTAATGATATCAAGACTAACTATCAGATTAAAATCGAAAGTAGTCTAAATATTTACAGGATAACATTATGAATATGATCACCATGATTTTCTATCACCAATTGCAGTCGCCTTTGCCATAGGTCAATAGCTGCATTATGTCCTGGTTAAAATTATTCGAGCAAAACTGTAACCTTTCCTTTAGCTCTTCGATGATGTTAAACCTATGATCATTGTGAACATTTGCCTCTAAAATTCCCCATATGGAATGGTCAGCAGGGTTTAAGTATGGACTATTGGGTGGCCAATGTGGCCATATCTCCGGTTTAATGTCATCGGGGCATTGCTCAAACAAAAACATTTTTGTACTCCGAGAGGTATGGGAAGGAGCACCGTCTTGTTGGAACACGTAATCGTCGCAGATTACTTCAATTGTAGGAAGCAAGTGATGTAAAATTTGTTTTTGATACCCGTCCGAGTTGAGTTCTACTCCGGCATCTACAACAATGAGACTTGACTTCTCCAATTTGGCAACTGCCACAGATACCATTACGCCAGGTGAAAAGTGACTTCTCTCGATTAAAAGATTTTTTAAAGGGATTTCCCTCTTTACTCGCACATTTGCGTATACCCGATTATTTTGTGTATTTATTGGCGGCCTCAAGTAAAACATCTTCTCATCTGAAAACCATATCTTTGCGATATTTTTCCGAGAACGGAATCTTCGTTGTAATAGATTACATCTTTTTAGTCGTTTCTCCTTCACATTGACATTAAGTTTTTGACAGTAAACTTTTTTAAAGATTTTAAGTTGGCAATCATTTTTTATAATTCCTTGAACTGTAGAACGGTGAATTCTTGTTCTTTTCGCTATATTTCTGGTACCTACAGGTTCTTCAGGTTGTACACTTTCTATAATATTTCTTACCATGGCAATATTACCTTGAGTTCTTGAAGTTTTCTTTCTTCCCCTTCCAACTTTTGTTTTTATGGATCCATTATTTTTTCTAAGATGTCTTATTTTTTTTTTATGATAAGGCACACCGCACAGCACTACAGGATAAATCCTTTATGGCGCTCTATGAGCGGTGCGTGTGCGCAGGAAACGATTCACGTTGGTCTTGAATCTTTGGAGATTATACTCGTTGGGGAACACGATCTCAAGGAGGTCGTTCCAAAGTGATGACGTTCTCCAGATGAAAGAATTTTGAAACAGTGTCGTTCGAGGGACACTAAGCTGAATCACGTACTGGTGGGCTGCAGTGGCTCGTCGTGTATTTCTACCATGCACCGCTCTGGGTGATATCAAGCGGGCAACCGCAGTTGAACACTTGCCATGAAAATATTTGTAAAATAGACTCAAGTCGCCAATCTGCCTTCGATGTTCAAGGCTTTCCAGGTTGTTTGTCAGACTATGGTCACCGATCAAGCGAATGGCTCTTCTTTGAATGGAATCTAGCAATCTCAGGGTATGTTTTGGAGCAGAGCCCCAAATATGCGAACAGTACTCCAGTGATGGTCGAATTTGGGCTTTATAGAGCATCAAAAGTTGTTGGGGTGTATAGAGGTTCTTTGTTCGAGAAAGTACTCCAAGCTTCTGCGAGGCTGCCTTAGCAATGGCCGTAACGTGACTATGCCAAGACATATGACTATCCAAATTAAAGCCCAATAAATGAATTGATGAAGCCAAGGGAATTCAGTGTCCCGTCATAACTATATCCGGTTCTTTAACATTAACTTTTTTAGAAAAAACTGCCGCCTGGGTCTTTTTAGCGTTAAATTCTACTTGGTTACTGTCACCCCAAGACAGAATTTCTTCCAGGTGTTTGTTGAGATGTGAGACCTCTTGCTGCCTATAGAGATGTGCATTAGCAGCCGATGTCCGAGCATCCAAAGTAAAAGATGAAACAAGTGTGCTGTCATCAGCGGAGCTATATATAGGATTTTTAGTTTTTTCCAAAAGATCGTTAATGTATAGTAAGAAAAGGGTGGGCGACAATATAGAACCTTGAGGGACTCCGGCGTTGATGTTAAATATGTCTGAAAGAAATCCGTCCATCGCCACTCGCAGAGAACGGTCTTTAAGAAAGCTCGACAGCCATGAACAAAACTGAACCGGCATTCCGTATGCTCTCAATTTAGTTAGGAGCCCCTCATGCCATACTCGGTCAAAGCCTTGGAAATGTCCAGTGCTACCGCCCGGGACTCCCCATGGTGTTCTATTGCGTTGTTCCAAACATGAGTAACATAAGCGAGAAGGTCTCCTGTTGATCTAGACTTACGGAATCCATACTGGCGGTCACTAATATTGTTGAAGCCTTCCAGGTATTTTAGTAATTTTTCGTTGATAGCCTTCTCCATAACTTTTGATATAACCAAGAGCAATGCGACTGGACGATAGTTGTTTGGCAAAGTCTTCTTGCCTTTTTTGGGTATGGGCTGGACTCTCGCAGTTTTCCAGCAAGAAGGAAATATTCCTTTTTTGTAGGATAAGTTAAAAAGCCTCCAAAAACTTTCCAACTGTTCCAACATACCAATTTTTTTTAGGAAACTCCTTTACAATTTTTCTCGCACCGTAATTATGTTTTGTCGAAAATATTTCATAAAAATTCGATCCTCTTTACTTAAGACTGCCATTGTAGTGGCGTGTGTGAGTCGGACGAACATGGAAATATTTTAAGCCGGAACAAGAGGACCTCCGACCTCCCCCCCGTTTTCGAGGATGCTGAACACGGTGGCGGCGTTAGAATTTCTCTTTGGGGTTGCACAACCCGCCAAAACGGCCAAAAATCACCCTCAAGAGGGGTTAAACGCGAGAAGGAAAATCCATTTTACCGCTGATAAGAAGAAAAAAAATTCATCCCGTTCAGGGGCCAGTATTGGCCGGTGAAGGGGTTGGAACCGATAACTAACATCAGCACCGTGCTCAGAATTCTCGGGGGGGGGGGGGAAGTATTTGATTCGGCAGGGAAACCTCTTGAAGCACATTTAACCCCTCTTAGGGGTGGTTTTTGCCGTTTTGGGGGATTGCGTAACCCCAAAGAGAACTTCTAACGCCGCCATCGTGTTCAGCATCCTTGAAAACGAGGGGGGGGGGGGGAAGGTACTCTTGTTCCGGCTTAAAATATATCCATTTTTCGGCCTTTTTTCCGAATCACACACGCCACTATTGTGTACGGATTAGCTGTCACGAAGCGTACAAAACATCAAAAATAACATTGTTTATTATTTTAATAACAATCATGGATACTCTGGGTTTTAATAACAGTGATAAATACTCTGATTATTAATAACGGTCATGGATGCTGCGATCATGGTTCAAACGACTTCAAATTTTCAAAATGATAACCGCAATGTTTTAGTAAATCAATAAACAAAATAAATTGTACTTCCTGAATTTTAAAATCCTTCACAATTAGACCTATACTGGACAATTTTCGAAACGTATCATCTGAAATTTAAATAAATCAGTTTCCGTTTGCAACGAACATGGGCGCACGTTTGTTGAAAAGAACCTGTCAATCCGGCCCTGTTCAAAATATTTTGATAAAAATTACACATTTTACTGAGACGATTTCAGTTTATCGTAACTCCAAAAATAAATTAAATCAGTGCAAAATGAAAACAAAAAAAATTCACAATTAAAAAATGTACTTTTTAATTTAAGACACAGTGTAGAGAAGGGAAAATAAAAATTAAATAAATTGCTGAAATTGGCCACCGCCGTGCTTCAAGTATAAATTCACACGTCTCTTCATATTTTTGTTGCGTTGACCAGTATCTCTGGAGAAATGTTGCCACATTCTTGGATAATCCTTTCTTGTAACTGTTCTAAATTTTCAACTGGTATTTTAAAAGTATTGTTCTTTAAATGAGGAAAAATGAAGTAATCCGTAACCGTTAAACAAGGTGATCTGGTATTGTAGAGTAACTCAAGAAAAAAAGACACAAAGTCACGGTCTCAAGTTCTAATTTTTGTATTGGTTACGCGTTTCACCCTAATCGGGCATCATCAGACCTACAAACATATTGCCTAATATACAGCTGTATAGACAATGTTTGAAAGAAATAAAATTTTACCTTATTACTATGGCCCACATAAAGTATTGCAATTAAAATATATAAAAACGTAGACTCGACATCTTTACAACACATTAAAAACAACACTAAAACTAAGGTTAGGAGAGTAGAACATTTTAAAAATAAAATAGCAACAAAAAATTTTTCACAAAAAACTCTTCATAGAATCCAGATTTGAACCCAGTGCCCCGAGAGTCACGTCGTGTGCTTGACCGCTACACCACGGAGTTATTCACAAACAGAAATTAAATCTAGGTCATTCCTCAAGTTATTAAAAATTAAAGCAGGCTCAAAATTGAAAACATCATTCACACAGTTTAGAATAGGGCTCTTTTTGGCTTTCGTTATTTCTAACTTTTCCCACAAATCGAGTTCTTTACCCTTCCAGCGCTCATGTAGAACGCTAATGCTCTATTGGGAGAAAGAGTGTTTTGTGCTTAGTAGGTGGGTAGCGAAGGCAGAGTTGGTTTCTACAATGTCAGTGTGCTCGAATTTCTTGACAATGTTTAAGTGTTCCCGCACCCGGGTAGAGATTTTCCTCCCCGATTGTCCAACATATACTGCATTACAGTCTTCGCACTTCAAAGATTAACCCTCGATTTTGACAAGGTATTAATTCTATCTTTGACATTAATTAAGTCTTTGCTTACTGTATTTACTGTCTTATAAGCAATGGATAAGCCAGATGTTTTAAAAAACTTTCCAAGCTGAACTGAAATTTCTCCGAAGAAGGTTATGCATTTATAGTTGTTCCCTTTAGTTTTCTCTTCCGGGAGTTTAATATGGTAAGAAAGTTTATATTTGTTGACAAATTTATAATATAGTTTGTTTATTAAGTTAATAGAGAAACCATTGTTCTTCGCCAATTGTTTAATTAAATCCAGGTCAGTCAGGAATGCTTCTTTAGATTGGGGTAGTTTCAATAATCTATACAAAAGGGAGTTGAAGGCTGCAAATCTGTGTTGGTTGATTAAGGTGATCTGGGTGGAAATTCAATGTCTGTTCGAAAACTGTTCAATCTGTCGTCGAAAATTTTGCGTAAGTACTTAGTAGTTTCGACGGATGAAAGGGCGGTTGCACCGTCCTGTTGAGAATAACCACAACCTAGTTCATCTTTAAGTAATTGCTCCACAAATGGATTAAAAATATTGTCCCTATACCGCTGTGCTGTAACTGTGTCATGAAAAAAACTAGGACCAACAATTCTGCCTCGGGAAACAGTCAACCAGACACCAATTTTTTGAGGGTACAATGTAGACTCTACAAGAAATGGGGATTTTCACTACTCCACATGCGTGTATTCTGAGAATTTACATAACCGGTGAGGTGGAACCAGGCTTTATCAGAAAAAAATGTCCGGTCTAATAAATCATTTCTTTCCAATAAATTTTGGGTAAACCACTGACAGTAATTCCTGCGTCTTTGAAAATCTGCAGCTCGTATTTCTTGGAATACTTGCACTTTATAAGGAAACAAATGAACTGTTTAGCAACAATATTAACCTTCGAACAATGGCTAAAAATACCTACTTTGAGTGACAATTTTTTCATAAATTTTATCTTTTCTTTTCGAAAAATCGCTATGTACCGTAAAATATAAACATTTCTTTACTTAAATTTAACTTTTCCCGACATGTATGTCAAATAGCCTTTCCAGGATATTACATAAACAAAACGGTGTTAATCATCCTATAAATTTACGCATTGTCTCCCCTTAACAAAAACCGAATTATATATCCCTAAAAGTTATGTATATATTCCGTACGAAAAAAGTAATCTACACCTCTGCCGAGAATCGTTAAAGTGTAAAGTATTAAAAATCACCCCGAAAAGCATAAATCAAGGATAACATAATGAAAAATGGGACAAATGCTAACATAGTTGTAACGAGCGTCCACTGAATTTAAATTACCGCTCCTGTAGGATTTATTTTGACCGACACTTCCATGCAAAGCGCTCGAACACTTGTTTTATTTCAATGGAATTACGTCTACTTGAATGTCACGAACACTGAAAACTCCAATTTATAACAATTAATATTAATTTAGAAGTAATTAATATTCCTAAAGTGACTTCCTGGTATTAATAATTACTTTTAAGGGAAAATTTGGCTTTTGTTATAGTAGTGTCGACATTTGAGAAAAAAATGAACTATTGTGGATGGTAAAGTAAATTTATTGTCTTCATTTTTATATGGTTTCATACCTTGTGACTGTATGTGTGAATAGGCTAATTAAGTGAGGGAGCAAGAAATGCTTAATATACTAAAGAACTCGGAAACAAATTTGCGTTCAGATTAGGTATTAATAATAAATTTATTATTAAATTATCATGGATTTATTATAGTCCTAGGAGAGAAATAATCATTTTTCATTTATAAAATGTGATAAAGTATGGACAAAGACATAAATAACTATAAGGTTACAGTATCCGACATGTTTTCTTAGATCTTTACAGCTGTTTTTCCATTTAATTGCTCTTAAAGTAGCAATTGCCTGCATTAAGTTGGCACTTAGACTTTGACTTGAGTTAAAGTTGTTCTCAACAATGCAATATATTAAAAATAGTGTACTTTTGTAGAAATCACTTAAAGAGTCCATCACCACAAGCCCCGACGGGCACGCGACCGAGCATAAGCAATGGGGTTTCTTGCGCTCAGCTATAAACGAATTTCGAGAAAACTGGTAAATTATTTAGCTTTGGTTAAAAGGATATTGAAAGACAACTTTTATATGCGTGTTTAACCATGTTGCAGATTTTTTATTAAGGATTTACATGTGGAGAAAATCATGCATAAAATTGCAATTCTAACAGCGATAAATATATTACGGCATATATTTCGAAAACGAAAGCCGAATAGAAAAATCTGCAACATGTTAAAACTCGCATATAGAGCTGCCTTTCAATATCCTTTTAACCAAAGCTAAATAATTTACCAGTTTTCTCGAAACTCGTTGACAGCTGAGCGCAATTAATTTACATTGCTGTATGGTCGGTTGCGTGCCGGTCAGGGATTACGGTGATGGACTCTTAAAGTAACACACATATTGGGAGGCTTTAACCCTGTTATAGATATCGTAAGGTAAAAAGTATGTTGTGAAAGTATGCAGTGTAATTAAGCACGCATGAATTAATACTCCTGAAGGGTAACCTAGGTAATATTTAACGACGAATGAAAAGCTTTTATTTTCAAGACAATTAAATAATATGGCAATGACGACAGAACAGAAAGCCTTTATGATCGAAAGATACTTTGGGAATGATAGAAAGATTAATGTGCGGAGGGTCTATTCAGCAAAGGAAGCCAGGGAACAAAATAACAAGATTTGACCAGTTTTGTCAAGTTTTGACTAGTAAATGTGGCTTTTTTTAGAGAAACAAGAAATGTAAATAAAAAGGAAGGTAGTGGAAGACCCAAAGTTTGCACTGCAAAAATGCAGAATAAATATGAGGCAACATGTTAATCTATATGCGGACCTATCCTCTAGGTGCAGTTCAGGAATTGTTACCAAACGACAATCCGCAGCGAATTAAATTTTCGGAATGGTTTATGGATATTTAAATAATAATAAATACATAATTGATTTGTGATGGGCTACATGCTTCTTGATGAACGTGCTTCGACCCTTGCAGATCATTATCGAAGAGGAGTACAATACTAAATTGTACGTGTAGTTACAAAAATAATATCTAAGTCAACAAGTCATTAAAATAAAATTAGGAATATGAAGTGAATTGATAGACTTATTTTGGTCCTTATTAATTTTCAGGTATTGGCCAAAGGTACAACTAAGTTACAGGTGTGATTATAGAGGTATTTACATCTAAGTAATAAAATTAAGAAAATGATATTGTGTATATAATTATGGGGTTTTTCGTTCATAATTATTGACAGTGCTTATTGTATATTTATCCTAAGTTATTAAGTATTAGATCGGCACCTGAAGGTATTTCAATTTGATTATTAACAACATTACATCGATTTTTAAGGCTTTTTTGATTGCTAATGTTTCTAATAGCTTGAGTTTTCTACCCTTGTGTTGAGTATATATCGGTTTTATTTTGCTGGATATTGAATGGTTGTATATTATACAGTGGTCCGCTATTCCTGTTATATTTTGATTTTTTAAAATGGATGTTTTATGTTCTTTAAGGCTAGTATTAAAGTTTCTACCTGTTTGACCTATATAGATTGCGTCACAGTCATCACATTGTATTTGGTAAACCCCGCTATGTGTTAATTTGTCTTTATTTTCAATTTTTGAATTAGCTATGTATTTACCTAGGTTATTTTTATTGACTTGTATGGGGATAAGTTTATGGTTTTTGAGTTTTTTAGAGATTTTTTGACCTGTGTGACCTGAGAACCTTTTTTACTGGCATGGTTTTACCTTTCGGGTTATTCAAATTCTCAACAAATGAGATTGTGGAGTTTATAAATCCACATTCCCTTATGCGTTCTTAAAAAGTTGGCGTCTGGGTTTGCCATATCAAAAGAAGTTTAATTTGACTGATTTTTTCCTAATTGAGTCTCCAGCGCCATACCGCCATCTAATTTTCAGAAATTTTGTAAACGCATTAGACGATGAAGAGATGCGACAAGGCGTCTTCCAGCGTTGGTGTATCAATTTGCGTTACTCTTGATAATTGCAATTTTCTGGAATAATTTTTCGAATAACGAATCATTAGTGATATGCCAGTTAGGTGGCCATTGCCGTCCTACGATCCCACGCCGTACAAGTCCTTTTTATGACCAAACATGAACAATTGGGTTTTCAGAACCCCCTGCGAAAATTTAGATAGATAGATAACCTACGGGCTATTTTCTTAAGAATAAAACTTTTAGAATTTTATTTCTCTTGTAAACGATGGCAAGTTTTTAAAATTATTTTGAGCAGTTTGCAAGAAAATACCTTGTGCCGGAGCGATTTTCCTAGAAATGCTGATAAATATGAAAAATCGGGTCTTTCAGTATTATTGTTTAAGTCAAGTTCAAAATGATGAACTCTAAAATACTATGCCACCTCTTTAATGCAGTATATTACACCGGTGATATCCCGTCAACCGGCTGACGTCAACTTTCGTCTCCATACGTCAAAATCCTAAACCATTTCATCGAAAAATAATAGGAAATACAAAAAGTGCTAAGAAAATACGGGAGAATCTCAATTTAGCTATAAATTTATAAAATGCTATGATTGCTTTATTGACAACTAAAATAATTTCGAAAATATTCGGCACAAATGGAACATAGACTTATATGAATATAAGCAAAATTGAACCAATGATCATTGGTATATATGATAATGTAGAACTTTACATAGACAATTTTACTATTATAAGAAGATATAGAAGGAGTATAATATAAATATCTAGTTATGAACTTAAGAGGCAAATGGGCGATGAAAAAGTTATGTGTGGCAATAACTCGAAACACTTTCACTAAACTTAACCCCAATCTCCTCCGTCAAGAAAGGCATCATCAATTCCTCGGGAGAGTTATCAAAAGTGCTATGTTATAAGGAGGATGCCACTATATGGAGTGAAGACCTAGTTAATAAAAGTAACATCTCTTAATAGGGTAGAAGCCTTTGAAAGAAAACTGCTTAAAATTCTATGGGCAGATCATGTATCTAACGATCAAGGATTGCAAGGAGCTAGAACCCATTGAGAATTGCTAGATGTCGTGATCCAATGTAAAGTATCCTATTTCTTATATCTACGTATAAACTCCTCAATTTAATGGTCACGGACAAAATTGACAAACAACTCTTAGCTTAGGAGTACTCGGAACTGGTGTAATATTGCTGATGCCGCAACGATCTTCAGAAGAGACGAGAATAAAGTAGGCTTTACATTGTGAGATACTGTACCCATGAATACATACACGCTAAATTAAGTCTACGGTAGTCTAAAAAGAAGAATTCCATGGAACAATAAAGTCAAATACCTGCGGTCCATTTTCAATAAACAGATGGCTAACCTGAACGCAAACGCAAACTACCGTTAACCCTCATAAACCACCAGAGCCCAGTAGATGCAAGGACGAAGAAAACCATTAACAGAATTTTACTGAGACCGGTACTGTCATAAAATATAATATACCGACCTGGTGAAACACTATAATAATAAGACTAAGTATAAAAATTACAAATTCTCCAAAATCGAATATCACGGATTTTATCACAAGCGCACCCAGACACACACCGACACGAGCTCTTCACAATTACGTTCATATGGAAACACTAGACGAATACTTTGTCAAAATAATAACGAAATACTACGCACGGGCGGACGTTTCGTACACATGTACCACACGGAGCAATATACAGACTACCATGAGACCATGACAGGCTGCATCAGATATAAATTGAAAAAACATCAGAAACAATTAAAAAGTAACAGCCAGCAACAATTATCAAAGACTGCAGCCTGAATCAAAGAAACTAGCCAGCACCTGTTACGTTAATGCATAGTCTGAACTACCCCCCACATAAACTAAGTATTTAATATCTTTTACCAAAGACCAAGAAATCATGCCGCGTCCTGAGTATTTGATATGCATAGTTCAAGACTCGGAAATATCTTATATTTGCCATCCACTTAAAATGCTTTAACTCGCTCTCTCTGCTTTATCCATTAAAATAAGAAAGGAGATTAACGTCGAGGTCAAAATAGCAGTAATCTCTTAAGGAGGTAAGCTAGAATTAGTTGGATATCAGGCGAATTTCATTTTCTTGCGTTACCTAACTTTGGGGCAATTTGTGGTAATTGCTTCCAGATTTGGAGAATTACTTTAAATTAATAAAGCGGTATGAGGGTCATATTGATTGAGACTGCTAACAGTGGCGGCTGGCAGATTAGAATACTTCATTTAGTTACTGTTTAAATAAAAATAATAAAAAAGTTTAGTTTACTGTAGTAATATGAAAGTTATTACACATGGCAAAGTTGAAGCATAAACCAAAACAAAATACAAACATATTGCAAGAAAAAAGTCCCCAAGGAATGCCATAGAATCAATCACGCATCAACCTAGGTAAAAAGTAAAGGTGGATGAAAAAGAGAACTGTCAAGTTAAGAAGTTATATTTTTAAGAAAACTAAATATTGTTAATCATGGCAGAACAACAAGCCTGTATGAAATGTTACTTTAGCAATGGTAAAAAGGTTAATGGCTAGTGAGTTTTGTCAACACGGGATGCCATTAAGGATTTTCAAACAGAATTTCCCCATATAGCAATGGATTTTGACCAGTTTCGCCAAGTTTCCACTGGATATGTGGCTTTATTTAGAGAAACAGACAGGGTGAGTAGAATGTAAGGCAGGAGGAGACCTAAAGTTCGTTTTGAACAGTTTTTGTGTGTTTTGGGACTAACATGAATATTTGAAGATGGTAGGAAAAAGAAAATGTCTTTCTTTAAGCAAAAAAATTGAAATAATCCAGGAATCGCAAAAACTGGTTTAAGTACAAGGAAATTGGCTAAAAAATTTAAAGTGACTATGTTGCTTCAAAATAAAGCAGAAGTTACAAATTTGATTTAAAAAGGTGGGAAAGATGAACAAAAAAGAAAATTTCCCGAAACCGAATAACTGGCGGTGGACCAAGTTGTTTTTAACTGGTTTTGTAAGGCACTTTTCTAATAACTAAAAACAAAAATCCTCGACGTTTTAACGATGAGTTACCTCTCCAATGGGTCTCGAACAAAACAGCGTGGATGACAGCACACATCATGACAACATGGCTTCACAGATTTGATATCAAGATGAAGAAGCAGAATAGCAGAGTGGTATTGTTTCAACATGCAACGTCTCATCCCAAAATTACACTGGATAATGTCAAACTTATTTTTCTTCCATCCAATACTACCTCACATTGCCAACCTTTAGAGAAAGGCATTATTCAGAGTTTTAAAATTCTCTACAGAAGCTACCTTATTAAGAGGCTTTTAGTATGTATAGACAGTGGTTATCCTCTTCAAAAAATCGAAAGAAATATTACCATAACTAACGCCTTGATATGGGGTTCGATGGCCTGGCCCAACTTGTCCCCAGTGACAATAAAAAATGCTTTATGAAAGCCGGAGTTATGTGTAATACAGATAATATTGACGACTTCGAAGAAGAAGATAATATTCCGATCGCACAACTGTTTCCTAACTTGAAACAATTTGCCTCTATTGATAACGATTTGCCATTTTAGTTTTGATCAATTTAAACAAACATATTTAAAATTATTTACATATTATATGTAGATACTTATTAATAAACAAACACTGTAAAATGCAGACCAGCTGTTTTAATTGTTTTCAATTAACTGACTACCCCTGTTAACCGACCAATATTTGATTTCCCGGGGGTGGTCGGTATTGAGAGATTTTACTGTATAAAAGAATAGACCCTGAAGGAACTTGGCAGTGTCGAAAGTTGGTTGAAGGTAGAGTGACATTCTATCTATAGTAGCTACTCACTAAAACTAGAAAGCCTTTCAAGCCCCAAAATAATGGTGCTTGTAGTAATAATAAATTATGTATTTAAATTTACCAACTGTACCTCGCTTTCTACCCCTTATGTATCAATATTATACAAAGGATTACATCGGTTTTGAATAAATTGGATTCGATATGCATCTGCAGCAAACAAGGTCTTATATAAATTGGACACGCAAAATTAAAATGCGATGCCAACACAATTTAGGCACACACGTTTTTTTGGACCTTATTTAAAATATTTTCTGACAATCACTAACTATAAGTTAGCAGATGGTTTTATCATGCAGATGATGAATTGTTCGAAAAGTGTGTCTCGGTTCACCAGTACAGGAGTCACACACAACTTCTTATTTATATACGTGAGGACCAGAAGTCCTGCATAAATTCGATAAAAAATTAGTGATGCATTTTTCGGAAAAATGCTTGAATACGTAAATTTTTATTTTCATTTGCGCATTTTTTGACGTGAAAGTTTAGTATACAGGGTGACACATGTTAAAGATATGACGTAATTTGTTATTTTTTCTTATGGAACACCCCGATTTCGATTTTTCAATTCTAGTAAACATTCTAAACATATCTGGTATAGCATACCCTATGTCTAAAGTGAAAGATTATCGAGAAATTTTCGTTTGAATTATAGTATTTTTAAAGTCACCTTGAGTTTTATTATTTAAATATATATAGACCAGTCCTTTAAATGTGTTGTCATTAGTTGTTAGTTTATAGCTGACAGCTATCAAGTAACATTTAAGTAATCTTGTCTCATGCAGCATTTCGTTAACTAAATAAAATCGAAAATTCACAAAAGAAAATGAAAGAATAAAATTAATCTACGAGCTTAACGAAGATGATCCAGATCGTCGCTTAGAGTTTTGCGAAACTCTAATGAATATTTGCAATAATGATAATTTTTTTGCACGTAGGATTATATTTTCTGACGAGTCGACCTTCTGTCTGAATGGGGTGATGAACAGACAAAACTGTCGCTACTGGTCTTTTACTAATCCACACTGGGCTGTTGAAGCTCACACCCAGTATAAACCGTCTGTTAATGTTTGGGCGGGTATTGTGGGCGACAGAGTCATAGGACCGTATTTCTTCGATGGCACGCTAACAGGTCAACGTTACTTGGAGTTTTTAAGAAATGAATTGATCCCCGCCTCATGCCGTTTGTTTCCAAATGCGAACAACCCTAATATTCCTGGAGATTTTGTTTGGTTTCAACAAGATGGCGCGCCTCCGCACTTTAGTAGGGAAGTGCGCGAATATTTAAATTACGTATTTCCGGGTCGTTGGATAGGGCGAAGGGGGCAAATAGAGTGGCCTGCTAGGTCGCCGGACCTAACTCCAATGGACTTCGCTATATGGGGCTATCTTAAATATAAAGTGTATATGAACAAACCCAACAATATCGAAGAATTAAAAAATAAGATCAGATATGAAATTCAATTAATAACCCGCGGCGTGAAATGATTCATAATATTTTTGAAGAGTTTGAACTGCGGCTTGCTTGCTGTCAGGAAGTCAATGGAGCACAGTTCGAACATTTACTAAATTAATGATTAATGTTAATATTTTAAGCTTTGATACCCCCAATTTAATAAATATTTTTATTTATTTATTTTTTTTTTTTTATTTACTATTTTTTACGGTCGTCGGCGTATCAGAGGCCATCTTGAACCGGTCATCGACCGTACGGTTTTTAATCGTGCGGTCTACCGACTGGGGAGTGTGAAACGGCACCTTCATCCTACGAGATATCCGATCTCATCCGGCCTGTCCGGCGTGAATAGGATGGTTTTGATGTCGATTCATTTTACACTCTTCCCTAAGACAAGGGCACGCGGTGTTTCCCAAGCGGTCACCCATCCAAGTACTAGCCGCGCTCGACACCGCTTAACTTCGGTGATCTGACGGGAACCGGTGCTTTAAGTGTCGCTAGTCTTTTTGATTCAATCGAAAATTTCTCGATAATCTTTCACTTTAGACCTAGGGTATGCTATACCAGATATGTTTAGAATGTTTACTAGAATTGAAAAATCGAAAAATATGCGGGGTGTTCCATAAGAAAAAATAACAAATTACGTCATATCTTTAACATGTGTCACCCTGTATACTAAACTTTCACGTCAAAAAATGCGCAAATAAAAATAAAAATTTACGTATTCAAGCATTTTTCCGAAAAATGCATCACTAATTTTTTATCGAATTTATGCAGGACTTCTGGTCCTCACTGTAGTATATACTGGGTGGTGCACTCTCAACACAGGATTTCATAGCATCTAAACTACTCAACTTTTTAATAATTTTCAGAAACGGGTCCATAGGCCTACTGTCTAAAATTATTTTGAAGTATACCGGATGTCCCAAAAAAAAGATCCATAGCAATATTATATTTTTTTTAATGGGATACCCTATATCTTACAATATTTTTGGATTCTACATAAAATAGCATAGTAAGTGCATTATGAGTCTAAATTTAATAGTTTCTGAGATATCGAGTTTTGAAAAATGGCATTTTTGAAGTTTGACAGCTTCTAGCTTTCTAGCGGTATGTCTTAGAGCAAAACGGCTTGCATGAACCTATCTTACTCTTCTACTATCTTTTTAAAAGTGTCAACTTCCGGTTAAACCTGATGTAGCTCAAAAGCCGGAAATATAGTACTTCCGGTTTAACAGGAAGTTGGCATTTTGGGAAAGATAATAAAAAGTAAGATAGGGGCATGGAAGCCGTTTTGCTATATGACGTATCGTTAGAAAGCTAGACGCTGTCAAAGTTCAAAAATGTCATTTTTCAAAACTCGATATCTCAGAAACTATTAAGTTTAGACTTATAATACACTCACTAAAAAATAATTGTAATTTTATGTGGAATTCAGAAGTAATGTAAGATATAGGGTATTCCGTTTGAAAAATAGTATGTTTGATATGCCCTGACTGTTTGGGAGACCCTGTATAATTTAAAAACATTTTAAATTGTAGGTCTAATGTCTCCCTATGACCCCGTTATTAAAAAATATTAAAAAGTTGAGTAGTTTAGATGCTATGGAAGCCTGCGTTGAGAGTGGGCCACACAGTCAGGGTGATTCTTAATAACATGCCAATATTTAGGAAGGTTATCCTTGGGTCCATTTTGAGAAAGAAACTTCATATGAACATATTATTATATCCTAAAAGTCTTAACTGTTGAACTGCAAGTCACTAAAGTTTTAAGAAAAAAATCTTTTTTTAAGATAAGTTTGGTATGACCCTATATATTTTTGTGGAACATGGTACGCATCTTCTATGCATCAAGAGGCACTTGCTGTTGTACAACATAATTTTTTATTGTTGCCAGTGGCGTTCGTGCGGGATTTGCACTGAATCATTTTAAAGAGGAAAGTGATGCGCCACCGCTTTTTCTTGAAGTAAAAATATTTTTGAATAATCATTCCTTTCTGAGCAATTCTGGTCTCTTCATTTTGTTTTGTTTGGCGTATGGTTTTCGCATAAAAAAGTAAAATTCATACATTTGCATCTCGCTAGACCACTTACGAGAAAAAACAATTTATGTAACTTTGAATAATAACTTATTTAAGAGAATCATTTTTGAACGGTGAAATTATGAAATTATAGTAGGGCAGAGGCACCACCTATCGTCACCCCAAAATTGGTTTGTTTAATGTCCACTTTTGGGGATATTGAGTTATATACACCAAAATTTAAGTTAAAATTGGCTTGTTCAATACACCACAACAAAAAAGAGACTAATCCCACCAAAAAGATGTTTTCAGTATTTATTTGTTCAACATCCAGCAAGAATATTAAAATACGGTGTCTAGATATTCAATATCCGGATGTTGAACACTCCAATACTAATATAAGAAAAGTTCTACCATAAGTTAGTATTGCTTTGTTCAATATCCATTCTAACCAATTGGAGCTACGTTGCACATCACGTGATTAATATTTTGACAGTCCGAAAACAAAAGTACAGCAAACTCGAATCGTCAAGACGTTAGTTAGTTTGTGTCGTATAAAGAACGGTGTTTTTCACAGTTAAAATATAAATTACTAATTTTAATTATAAAAAATGGTTGAAATGAGAAAAAGTCCAACCTATTCGAGCTCACCGGAGCCAGAAATGGACGACAATTTGAGACGGTAGGTACCTAGATCAATCCTGACGTTACTTTTAACATTATTTAGGCATAAATGTGCGGCTTAGAACTTTGTATTTAAACGTTATTATACTTTTAGCATACTTGATGAAATAGAAATAGATTCTCCAATATCGGAATCAAGAATAATTGCCAATATTAATCATTCTCAACAACTAAACTCTGTGCGAAGAAATCTTTTTAATACAGCGTTGGAAAGCCCTTCTGATAATAACAATGAAATAAACCTTTCGCATGATCTATTAGTAAAGGCTACAGGTGAGATATTAATATGTTTGTTGTGAATCCATCTACAATTTGTTGTGTTTTAGATAACCCTTACATTGCAACTTGTGTTAGCGATATAATTATACTTCCCCTCGATGAAACGCATGAAATAAATGACAGCGTCCACGTAGATGTCAATGCTGTTGATGGTAATAATATGCATACCATTGAAAAAGAAGAAAATCGCAGCGAAAATTTACAAGAAGTTGTTCCTATTCGTAAGTGAAAATGTAGATAATAGCATATCTCATGTTATCAACAAAATGTTTATTTTAGAAAATGACCAATCGATTCAAGTAGAGGAGAACAAAAATACTAGAAAAAGAAAACGCAATGTTCAGAAGTGGAAATGCAATGTTAGAAAAGAGCAAAGAGAACATGGAAAAGAGTACACCAACATAAAAGGGAAAGTCATGGAAAAAAGAGAAATTAAAAAGAAAACTTGTAGACCGAAGTGCACTTTTAAATGTACAGAAAAATTTTGCGAGGAAAATCGAAAGAACATTCACAGCCAATTTTGGAACTTAACCGATTCAAAAAAATCCCACTTCTTTAGTAAATACGTGAGTAAAGTTCAGCCACTTCGTAAACGCACAAAAAAAGAAGTCAGCCGAAATCAAAATGTGTTTCAGTATTACTTCGAATTTAATTTTGAAAAACATCGAGTATGTAAAGAATTTTTCTGCAACACCTTGAATATTAGTCAACAACGAGTTTACTATTTTTATAAAAAAGTACAGAATGACGTAACAAACGTTCCACGATCTCCGATAAAAGGAAAAAATACTAAACGGGCTACCCATCCGGAAAAGTTAGAAGAAGTTCGAAACCATATTAGGTCATTCCCAACCGTAAATTCGCACTACTGTCGTGCTAATTCACAAAGAGAATACTTAGAAGTTAATTTAAATGTCACCAAAATGTACGATTTATATAGGGCTAAACATAATATCCCAGTAAGTCAAGGTATTTACAGTAAGGTGTTCAATACTGAATTTAACTTGTCATTTTTTCGCCCAAAGAAGGATCTTTGTGACAAATGTGAAGCATTTAAAGTTTTATTAAACCCTTCTGAAAAACAACAGGATCTCCATACTGAACATTTACAAAAGAAAGATGAAGGACGACGAGAGAGGAATTTGGACAGGGAAAGAAATGATGATGATGATGATGTTGCAGTTTTGACATTTGATTTAGAAAATGTTTTCTCGTTACCAAAATCCGAGGTATCAAACTTCTACTACAGATCTAAATTATGCGTTTTTAATTTAACTGCTCATTGTAACAAAAATAAAACAGGTTATTGTTCCATATGGCACGAATTCTTAGCAGGACGTGATTCTAATGCCCTTGCAAGTGCTTTAGTACGGATTTTACATGCATTAGCGAAAGATTTACCGAATGTAAAAAAGGTAATTTTGTGGTCAGATAGCTGTGTTCCACAAAATAAAAATAGCGTTATGAGCTTAGCTCTAATGTATTTTCTCCACAACACGGAAAGTAATATTGAAATTATTGAGCAAAAATTCTCTGAACCTGGCCATGGAAACTTACAAGAAGTTGATGCTGCCCATTCAGTAATAGAACGAAGTATAAGAAATATTGATATTTATAGTCCACTGGGTCTGATAAGAATGCTGATGAACATTCGTTCAAAGAAAAATAAGTTCAAGGTTCTCCAAATGAGAATTAAGGACTTCTTAAATTATAAGTCGAGAAGCTCGCAATTCAAATTTAGTAGTATACCATTCACTAAAATCAAACATATTATATACAATAAGTCGTTAAAATTACATTTCAAGAATAGATTTCCACATGAGTTTTCCGAAGAAACGTTGCTCAGGCAAAGAACCCCACGTACTGTAAAAAGGAACAAGGGTAGTACAGAACCCGAAACTCCAGAGCATGATATACTGCAGGTGGTAGTGCCTGTCCTACGAGAGGAACGTAATACAACCGCAAGAAAAGCAAAAGACCTAAAAGAAATGATAAAGTATATGGAAGAAGGATCGGATAAACAGTTTTACAATTCAGTTATCAATACCAATAAAATTAAGAATTATATTTAGTTATTTAGTTTGGGTTATAGTTTCTTTGTTTATAATTTATAAATAATTAACAAATAAATATTTTACATGTTGTGTGTTAGTTCCCCGTAGTAGTAGTAGTAGTAAGCTATTAAATCAACAATGATCTACAATACTCCGAATTAATTTTATTTAACTTTTAAGAATTGGATTGTTCTATATCCTTTCGTTTTGTTCAATATCCAGTTCGTGAGATACATTAAAGGTCTAAATGTTGATATTGTCCAATATCCAATTTAAAAAAGTCTAATATTATATGTTATATACAACAAAATTCGAAAAAAAATTAAGAAAAGAGGTGAAAGTAAATGTATATTAATGTAATTTAATAACAAGTTTGTTATTTTTGTGAAATTAAGTAAATATCAACATTTCTGTTTCATCGCCCTTTTCTGACAAAACACAAAAGTGGACATTGAACAAACCAATTTTGGGGTGACGCTATGGCCAGGTTAAGGGAAATATATACATTTTGTCATTGCTATTGGTCACTAGAAAAGTTAATCAAAAAAATCCAAACGAATTTGGATATTTGTAAGTGTCCTCTATTGGGATGAATACCTAAAATAATTTGTTTTTAAAAAACAATAACTTTATAACAATTTTTAGAAAAAAGTGAAAAATTCCCTACTTTTGGCCATCTGTCCCCACTTATGGCCACATAGTTTTACCACTTATGGCCAGATATTTACCAAGGGTGTTAAATATATTAAAACAGTAGGTTTAAACATTTTTTAATTTTTAAAAAGTTACAAAACATGTTACATGATACAGACCAGCGGCGCGAAATCCTGACTTAACATTTTCTCCCATTTTTGGATCATTAATAATATCAGACAAAATGGAAGGCAAATTACCCTTACTTATTTCCTGGCCTTGGTTATCAATCTTAAACTTTCTGGAAATTTTTTGCCATTTTTTTTTACAGGACCAAAAACTGCTATATCTAGTGGTTGGAGGATATGTGTAGCATTAGGAACCAGTGCTATTAGAATAATCTGATGTTCCCGACAAAATTTACTTAAATGGAGGCTTAAATGGGAAGTATGTCCATCTAGAAACACAACAACAGGAAATTGTATTTCGCTATCCTTTAAATACCCTAAAAAAACATTGGCGAAATATTCAAAAAAACACTCTGCGGTCATCCAACCATTCTCGGTTTTTCCAAGTCCCCATCCTTTAGGCGCTAATTGTATTATTGTTTTAGGTATCCTTTCGTATTTAAATAATGTTAAGGGAGGCGCAAATTTTCCTGAGGCATTTACAGTAACAAGAGTTGTTACGTTTTCTTTATCTGACGAAGTTCTTTCATCGTAAACGTGCTTTCCACGGGGACCGATGATATTACTACTTTTTGGAGCTAGGGGAAATCCTGATTCGTCCATGTTAAACACTCTATCTGGTTTATTTAATACATCAATTGCATTAATTTCCTTGAAAGTCTTATAAACTTCATGAAACCACTTTCGAATTTTTTCCTCTGTCACAGCGCCTCTACCTCCATGTATGTATTCAGGTTCTGTGAAAGTTCCTTGTGCCTCTTCAAAAAAAGCATAATACCACTTTTTTCCAGGCCTATTATTTGAAAAAGGTGTTTTTATATTTAACTGACTAACTAGCTTTTGCACCGATGTTAGAAGACCATCTTTATCTATGGGAAACCCATTTCACCAGTGTTTTTTCAGTATCTTCTTCAAGGAAGGAATAAAAGCCGCATTGTCCCGTCGAATTCCTTGGAGATTTTCCACTTATTTTATTTCTCAGAGTGGTTCGAGGCACCATAAAGACCTTGCTAGCCTTTGAAACAGCCATTCCGTCTGCAATGAACTCTAATGCCAACTTTATTTTTGATGGAAAATACTAAAATTTTGAAAGTTTTTCTATTTTTCCTGATTGGACTCTTTCCGGCATTTTTGTCTGAAAAGAGAAAAACCTACAGTCAAACATGTACGTATTTATTGTTGTTTGCAACATAATATTTTGCGCATAATTGTTCACAGATTTTATAGTGCTCTTGAAGTGCAAAAAAAGTATAAAAAAAAAATGGATGGCCATAAGTGGATTTTGCGATCTCACTAATGGCCACCTTTATGGCCATAAGTAGAAATACGCTTATATTTCGCTTCCACTAATGGCCATCGTGTTTTTAACAAAAAAAAACCTCTTTAAGTATATCTTTATAACAAAAATTAAATTCAAGAACACTTTACTTACCTTTGCACAATGATCCAACCGATCTTTTATTTAAAAAGTAATCAAGTACGTACGATGATTAAAGATTGTTTGCTTAAGAACAACGTTAACAATTTTTGGCACTCGGTGTATCCGATCACTTTGGCATTTATCTTGGAACTAAAACTTATTTCCCAAACTCCTCATAGCATTCTCCCCACTCCTAACATTCCAACGTGTCGGTTCTCGCGTGATATTTAATTTGAAAGTTGCAAGGAATCTTATTATTTTAAGGAACTACTAAAAGTGGCCATAAGTGGGGTAATGGCCATAAGTGGTGCCTCTGCCCTATCTAAATATATTTTGGAATGCTAATACAAAATTACCCTGAACGAACAAAGAAATAAATAAAATCAAATGTTGAAAATCTCCACCTCCTGCAAATATGCATGCCCCTGCTCTTTTTCTCATGGACTCACGTTAGTTTTGGAAAATGCCGAAACCGCTTCTAATAGTTTCGCAAGAAACTATGATTCGATTCCTCAACTGCTGTTCAGTATGAATTGGTATGCTGTAAACCTATGTTTTAAGATGACCCTACAGGAAGTAATCTAAACTATTGAGGTCCGGGGACCTAGATGCCTATTGTAATTTTGGTTTAAATGTACACTGAAGTGCGCTGGCGCACCACCCCGTCTTGCAAAAACCACAGTCGATCTTCCATCAAAGCTGGCAATTCTTCTGTGAGAAACTGCCGGTAATTATGCCCATTTAACATCTCATGAAGAAAATAGGGTCCCATTCAATAATCACCGCACATTCAAGCCCACACGTTAACGGAAAACTGCTCCTGGTGACGGGATTCCAAGATTGCATGTGGGTTTTTTTCAGCTCAAAAATGATTATTGTGAAAGTTTTGGATGGCGTTTCTAGAAAAATTGGCTTCATCGGTAAATAAAATTAGACAATAAATTTGGAAAACGGTTTTCATACAACCGCCTGGCTTTATGGACATGTTTTTTTAATAATATTATTAATTTTAATGACGTAAACACGTAACAACTAAACTAGGTAAAAAACTGTCAAAACTGTTTATGTTTACAAAACAACATCTGCTTGTTACCCACTAGATACGTTTTTAATCCTTGTTAATACCCAACTTCATAACAACGTGTAAATGATGAATTTTATTTTATTTATGCGAAAACCATACGTCCAACGAAACAAAATGAAGAGACTAGATTTGCTCAGAAAGGAATGAGGAATTGAAAAATAATTTTTACTTTAAGAAAAAGCAGTAGCGTATCACTTTTCTCTTTAAAATGATTCAGTGCAAATCCCGCACGAACGCCACTGGCAAGAATAGGCAATCATGTTGTACAGCAGAAAATGCCGTTTGATGCATAGAAGATGCGTACCACGTTTCACAAAAATATATAGGGTCATACTCATACCAAAGTTTTTTTTCTCATAAATACGTAGACACTGTAACACTGCCACTAGAAATATATTATAATTAGAATAGAATAGAATAGAATAGAATAGAATAGAATAGAATAGAATAGAATTTTATTTAACTATGGTTGTACAAAAAATATACATTATAGCAGGTCAAAAAAAAAACAATGTTTAAAATACATAGTAAATAATATGACAATGAAAAAAAGTAACATACAAAAGAAAATATTACAAACTAAAATAAAATAATATAACTAGACATAAACATAGTACAAAGTCGATACATGGCTAAAATAAAATATTACGTGGTCAACGAATGGTACGCACTGCCTCACAGAAAAAGATTTGAGGCAAGGAATTCCTGAACAGAATAAAAACAGTGTTTTAAAAGATAATTTTTTATTTCCATCTTAAACCTTTTCTCGCCCAAACTCTGCATTTCGCTGGGCAATTTATTATAAAGTTGGAGGTTTAATAAGTTTTTAACAGACTTTGCCAATCTTAATCTTGGTATCAGGAGAGTATCCTTTCTTAACTTATACTTATGAATCGTACTGGATGACTGGTAACTTGATTTTTTCTGGTGAATTTCCACCAACGAATAAAATATAAAAATGCATGGCAACGGCATTATTTCGAGTCTTTGAAATATGGGTCGACAATGTGCTCGATAATGAGAGCCAGTAATAGTTCGAATGGCTTTTTTTTGAGTTCTAAATACAATTTGGGCTGCGGAACTATTTCCCCACAAAGCTACTCCATAACAAAGTTGAGAATGAAACAAGGCAAAATAGCTCATCCTCAACACATCAAAATGTACGAGCGCTCTGAGTCTGCGCAACAAAAAGTTAATACCGGAAAGCTTGCCACGGATCATTTCCACATGGCACGACCAATTCAATTTATCATCTATTTTAATACCCAACAAATTCACACACCTGCCCTGACCTACACCGTTACTTGTTGAAATTTTTAATGACTGTGTTTTTTCGGTATTAAGTTTAAACTTATTAGCCTGAAACCACTCCTGGGCTTTTTCGATGCAATTGATTGAGATTGTATCTAACGCGTCTGCGTTACTATCAAAAGAGACAATGGTAGTATCATCAGCATATAGCATACATGTGGTTGGTCGCATAAAATGACATAGATCGTTTATATAAATGATAAATAATAATGGGCCAAGGATGGATCCCTGGGGCACCCCAAAACCGTTATTTTTCTTCTGTGACATTTCACCACAAAACAAGACATGTTGGGATCTGTCCGAAAGGTAAGATTTAAAAAGACTAAGAGCAGTACCCCGAATGCCGTAAAATTGAAGTTTGTTTAAAAGTATCTCGTGGGAGACACAGTCGAAGGCCTTAGAAAGATCACACAGCGTAACAACACAGTGTTCTGAACGCTCCAGACCCTCAACTATGCTTTCTACCACCCTAATAACAGCCTTAGTAGTTGACAATCCCGGCCGGAAACCGAACTGGGAAATATCAAAAAAATCATTACTCTCGAAATACTTTAGAATACGGTCCTTAAGAATACGTTCAATTATTTTTCCTATCAAAGGCACAATGCTAATTGGTCGATAGTTATCAGGTATATTAGGGTTGCCTTTTTTAAAAAGGGGTATTACTTTATTTGTTTTTAAGCAACTCGGGAACTTGCCCTCCAAAAAACACCTATTAATGAGTATTGTAAGTGGGGATAATATTAAATCAAAAGTACCTTCTAAAATTTTATAGTTAATGTTAAAAATATCAAAAGATGAAGTATGTTTTATAGCCCTAAACACATCAAACACATCCTGCTCGATTACCGGAAAGAGAAAAAAAGAAGTGGATTTTTGAGGTACGCTTTCTAAAAGGGTCGAATTATTTAGGTTTATCTCTGGCAAATTTTTTATAATAATGGGAGCCACTTCGACAAAAAAATTGTTTAAATCGTCCGCATTTAATGTAGATTTATGAATAGATATACTAGTGTTCCTTTGTTCGCCCTTTATTATTCTCCAACTATCTCTTATCTTATTTTCCGAATGAATCAAAAAAGAGTCATAAGCTGACCTCTTAGTTTCTTCAATGGATTTTTTATAATCTTTTTTCAGAATTTTGTAAAGTTGTTTATACAGGGGACATTTATTAACTGAATGTATAGTTTTAACTGCATTAAGCTGATTCCTTTTTGCTCTCAATTCGTCAGTGAACCAGTTAACTACCGGTTTATGCTTCTTTTTTATTCTTTTTAAAGGAAATAAAATATCGATATTCTTTAGAAATAAATTGTTTAAAAATTCTCCTAATTGATCAGCGTCAGCTTTCTGATCTTGAAACAGACGCCAATCCGAAACCAAAATTATATCCCTCAATAAATCCAATCCCTGTTCGTTTATTACCCTATGCCCCGTAAATACATCCTCAGTGTCAATCTTACCCTTAAACATTATGAATTGTCCGAAATGGTCAGACAGTCCTGGATCCAGAACACCGCTAACAAACAAGTCCTCCTCTATGTCGGTCACAATATTATCTATGCATGTTGAGGATAAGTCACTCCGCCTTGTACAATCAAAAATTGTCTGTTTAAGCCCATAAGAAGCAAATGTTGATAAAAGTTCGCTCAACGCCACTGACGGATTCTGAAAATCTATATTAAAGTCACCCAGAAAGATGATTTTTTTATTCGGATTATAATATTTTTTTAGTAGTGCCTCCAGCCGACTCACAAATATATCATACATGCCATTACAGGACCTATACGTTGTAATAATTATGGTTTTGCACTCTGTTATTTCTAAACCACAAAATTCGGCATGAATCTCAATGTTAAATTCTGAAAAATCCAATTCCCTGACTATCGATTATCGGAAGCCTGGGAGTAATCTTAAAATACTGATACTGTGGTATGGATTACGTGTCAAAACATTTAGCAATTGACTACACAAAAAATAGCAAATTTGAAATACTTACCAATAATGGTTAAATTAACTTTTATATTCCTGGTTGGAGTTTGTCTAAAGTCTACCCTGCAATAGTAAACTGCCCCGTCAGTGTCCCGAGCCGAATCGAGCATTAAAATTGCTGGTCGGTCCTGGTAACGAAACGTGGCCCTTTGACCCAAGATAGTTTCTTCAGTCCAGTGAGTACCATCTCTTAGAGGTTTGTCCCTAGAATCGAACCTGCAAAAGATAATACATGTTTATGAAAAAAAATATTGAACAGCAATAAAAGATAAATTATTATACGAAAATAGAGAATAATCGAATTTCGCAGTGACATGTAAAATCCGGCTTCGCTAGAAATACTTTACCCTGTACGCAGTAGCTTAGAGAGCTTTAAGTTTGTTATTTATGGGGATCCAGTAAATAGAAAAAAAATTGCAATTTTCGAAAAAATGGAAAATTCACATGATAATAGTAATAATAATAATAATAATAATAATATAAATGTTATCTCCTAGAACTACAACGAAATGCAACACGAACCATTCACAGCGGCAGAAATATGTGCACCACCTTACATAACCGGAAAGCGCCTGGCCCGGATGGAGTACATAATTACTGGATTAAGAAACTCTGGTGCGCGCATCGGAAAGTGGCTGCATTAATTAATGAAATTCTCAAAGACCCCCTAAAGCTGCCACCATTTCTCACCCAAGGAACAACGTTTGCCAAAAGACCGCAAAAATACACGCGATCCATCAAAATATCGACCAATCACTTGCCTCTCCACATTATACAAGCTGATAACATCCTGTATTACTAAGAGAATTTCTTCCCACTGTGAAGGATACAACATTATAGCCCCACAACAGAAAGGATGCACCAAATGAGCCATGGGATGCAAGGAACAATTAATAATTGATTCAGTTATCAGAAATCAAGCTTACTCTAAGCAAAAAAACCTCTATACTGCCTTTGTAGATTACAAGGAGGCCTTTGACTCCGTACCACACGAGTGGCTCCTTTGCATACTAAAGATCTACGAAATCGATCCTTACTTGATAAAATTTCTACAGCACGCAATGGGGCTGTGGAAGACCAAGATCCATCTTAATGAGGGGACCACCAATATTTACACCGATATAGTTCCAATAAAACGAGGAATATTCTAGGGTGATTCCTTGAGTCCTCTGTGGTTCTGTCTAGCTATGAACCCTCTCTCCAACCGACTAAACTCCACAAGATATGGATTCACTACCAAAAACGGCAACCAAGAAGCAAGTAGGGTTAACCATCTATGGATGATCTAAAACTAATGGCCGCTACCAAAAACCAAATGGATCAGATGCTTAAAATAATGGGGGGAATTCTCCAGTGATGTCGGAATGCAGTTTGGCCTGGATAAATGTCGTACTCTCACCATGATAAAGGGAAAAATACAGCAAAATCCGTTCGTTATGCAAAATGGCCAGGAGATTCAAGCAATGGGAGAAGGCAAGAACTACAAATACTTGGGGATGAAGCAGGCTCAACGCATTAGTCGTGGAGCGATGAAGACAGATATAAGGGAAGAGTTTTTTAAGAGAACAAAATGGCTTCTGAGAACGAAACTGAACAGCAAGAACTTGTTCAAAGCAATTAACACCTACGCCTGCTCAGTTCTGTCCTACTCATTCAGCATTGTAGACTGGAGCGTGACTGACATCGAAGGGCTACGGCGCAAAATCAGAACCCAACTTACTAAAACACTCAAACATCACCCAAGAAGTGCGGTAGAGCGGACCATTCTACCACGACATCAAGGCGGAAGAGGTCTGGCAGATATTCGGAAAATAATGGATCAACAAATAACCAACTTAAGGGAGTACTTCTGCAATAAAGCCCAAACTTCAGACCTACACCATGCTATTTGCGAAGCAGACCACTCTACTTCTCTAAGATTGAGGGATCAGAATGTCCTACAACACCACAAGACCAATAAAGAAACGCTACAGATTTGGAAGGAAAAACCTTTGCACGGACGACACCTGAACGAGGCAGCCCAGGATCACATCGACAATCTTGCGTCGAACTACTAGCTCATCTCTGAACAGATATGTCCTGAAACGGAGGGATTTCTACTGGCATTCCAAGATCAGGTCATAACAACTAGAAACTACCTGAAATTCTTAATTAGAGACGACTCAGTACAGGCAGATAAATGCAGATATGGATGTCAAACGGCAGAAACGATCCAACACATCACGGAAGGATGCCAGATGTTTTCTGCAACAGAATACAAGGAGAGGCATGATGCAGTGGCCAATATCCTACACCAAGAGTTAGCGGCGAAACTACAGCTTGTCCAAAACGAGAAGATCCTACATTATAAATATACACCACAGAAAATCTTAGAAAGCAACTAATATAAGACCTACTGGGATCGGACTATTCTTACTGATCAGACTGGGCCCAAAACAGACCGGACCTTGTGGTGTGCTCGTGATCAGGGTAAGTTACCAGTTCTCATATTATTATTAGATTATTCTAGGGCTTTTGATACTTTAAATCATCAAACTTTAAATTATATGTATAATTTTGTGGGCTTTTCAAATCAGGCCACTGCCTTATTGAAAAATTACTTGGAGGGTCGATTTCAGGCTGTGACTTATGGTGAAGTCTTATCTGATTTTGTGAATGTTTTAATGGGGTACTTCAGGGAACCATTTCAGAACCCAGGATGTACACCTTCTATACACAAACTTTTCACATGGCATTTTTATCTTGCAACACACATTATTATGCGGATGATACGCAAATGTATTTATAATTGTACCCTGAAGAATCTTTTCAGGCAGTAGCGGCGCTAAATTATGATCTGCATAATGTTGTAAACTTTAGAACTATTCATTGTCTAGAGCTTAACTCTGACATGTCGGTGGGCGTGGTGTTTGGTGGGAGAGCAGAGAGGGAACGATTTGTTCGGGAGTACAGTGAGTCGATTAAAATTCAGAATCGTGAGATTAAAATAGATAATATTGTAAAAAATTTAGGACTGCATATCGATAATGACCTGCGATTCTCACAACATGTCATGAAATGTATTCAAAAAGCCTTTTGTAACCTCAGACTAATATACCAACAAAGACGCGTTTTAAATAGACCAGTAAAATCAATGTTATGCGATTCTCTCGTTCTCTCCCACTTCGCTTACTGTAATGGTGTTTATGCACCTAGTCTAACCGAATACGATTATCACCCGCATACAGCGGATTCAAAACTCCTGTTTGCGTCTAATTTTTGTCATCACAAAGTATGACCATATAAGTCCTAAATTAGTAGAAAACAAATGGTTGAGCATGCGACAGAGGCGCTATCCATACATGGTTTGTCAATATTATCTAATACTTTACCTCTATATCTCTATAGAAAAATTAGGTTTCGGACAGACGTGCATAATATTAATATAAGATTTAAAGGTGAATTAACAATCCCACGGCATAATTTACAACTCTACCAACGCTCATTTTCATAAAATATCGCGAGTATAATGAATGCATTTTCTGAAGAAACACTGAGTATGTCAAAATTGAATTTTAAAAAATATGTCTTACAGAACTTTATTCGGCTTTAAATATTAAATATATTCAGCTTGGCCTTAGATTAAATTTACTTCCTGATGTTTTAATTAAGGTTTATTTCTCTAACTAGTTTTAGCTATGGGTTAGTTGAACAGACGGCCTGTGTAGTCTAAACCGACCGAACTGAAGCTCGCCCATTTATAAAAAATATTAAATATATTACCATTGTGTTTAAAAAAGATGTGTAAATAAAGACCTTTATTATTATTATGATTTTCTGACAGGTCGCGAGACCTGTCATGCACTCCCTCTACGGGGAACATTCACCCATCCTAGATATCACCGATATCAAAAGGATTGAGCTCTGTGGGGGCCCTTTCCGTGTTATTGGGCCCGTGGGGTTCTACTTTGATTACCCATACCCATTGACTGTTCGGCTTGTTGAAAGTAGCACTACTTTCTGCATATCCTTGTAGAGATCTTGAGGTACGTCTAGTGTTCTGAGGTTTTCCAAAAGTTTGTTTGGGATTACTCCTGTTGTTGAAACAATAATCGGCATGGTTTCGATGCTGTCCATATTCCACTGTGTTCTTATTTGCTCCTGGAGGTCTCGATACTTCGCTATCTTCTTAGCATGCTTCACTAGAAGGTTGTTGTTACTTGGTATAGCTATATCTATCAGAGTCGTTTTCCTGACCCTCTTGTCTACCACTACAAGGTCCGGTCTGTTGTGGGCCATCGTCTGATCAGTAAGAATAGTCCGATCCCAGTACATCTTATAGTGGTTGCTTTCTAAGATTGTCTGTGGTGTATATTTATAATATGGGATATTCTTGTTATGAACGAGCTGTAGTTTCACCGCTAACTCCTGGTGTAGGATCTTGGCCACTGCGTCATGCCTCTCTTACTTTCTGTTGCAGAAAACATCTGGCATCCTCCCGTGATGTGTTGGATCGTTTCTGCCGATTGATATCCGTATCTGCATTTGTCTGCCTGTACTGAGTCGTCTCTAATTATGTATTTTAGGTAGTTTCTAGTTGGTAAGACCTGATCTTGGATTGCCAGTAGAAATCCCTCCGTTTTAGGAAACATCTGTCCAGAGATGAGCCAGTAGTTCGACGCAAGACTAACGACGTGATCCTGGGCTGCCTCGTTGAGGTGTCGTCCGTGCAAAGGTTTTTCCTTCGATATCTGTAGCTTTTCTTCATTGGTCTTGTAGTATTGTGGGACATTCTGATCCCTCACTCTTAGAGGAATGGAGTGGTCTGCTTCGCAAATAGCATGGTGTAGGTCTAAAGTTTGGGCTTTATTGCGGAAGTACTCCCTTAAGTTGGTTATTTGTTGATCCATTATTTTCCCAATATCTGTCAGACCTCTTCCGCCTTGATGTCGTGGTAGAGTGGTCCGCTCTACCGCACTTCTTGGGTGATGTTTGAGTGTTTTGGTAAGTTGGGTTCTGATTTTGCGCTGTAGCCCTTCGATGTCAGTCACGCTCCAGTCTACAATGCTGAATGAGTAGGACAGAACTGAGCAGGCGTAGGTGTTAATTGCTTTGAACAAGTTCTTGCTGTTCAGTTCTCAGAAGGCTTTTTGTTCTCTTAAAAGTCTATATATGTCTTCATCGCTGCATGACTAATGCGTTGAGCCTGCTTCATCCCCAAGTATTTGTAGTTCTCGCCTTCTCCCATTGCCTGAATCTCCTGGCCATCTTGCATAACGAACGGGTTTTGCTGTATTTTTCCCTTTATCATGGTGAGAGTACAACATTTATTCAGGCCAAACTGCATTCCGACATCACTTGAGAATTCCTCCACTATTTTAAGCATTTGATCCATTTGGTTTTTGGTAGCGGCCATTAGTTTTGGATCATCCATATATAGAAAATGGTTAACCCTACTTGCTTCTTGGTTGCCGTTTTTGATAGCGAATCCATATCTTGTGGAGTTTAGTCCGTTGCAGAGAGGGTTCATAGCTAGACAGAACCACAGAGGGCTTAAGGAATCACCCTGGAATATTCCTCGTTTTATTGGAACTATATCGGTGAAAATATTGGTGGTCCACTCATTAAGATGGATCTTGGTTTTCCACATCCCTATTGCGTGCTGTAGAAATTTTATCAAGTAAGGATCGATTTCGTAGATTTTTAATATGCAAAGGAGCCACTCGTGCGGTACGGAGTCAAAGGCCTTCTTGTAATCTACAAAGGCAGTATAGAGGTTTCCTTGCTTAGAGTAAGCTTGATTGCTGATGACTGAATCAATTATTAATTAGAAATAAAGGTCTGTCTTTACCACCAAATATATTATTATTTTTATTTTATATATATTTGGTGGTAAATACAGACCTTTATTTCTATTTACAATCTCGCCACAGAATATGGACTACTTCTTAAATCAATTATTAATTGTTCCTTGCATCCCATGGCTCCTTTGGTGCACCCTTTCTGTTGTGGGGCTGTAATGTTATATCCTTCACAGTGGGAAGAAATTCTCTTAGTAACACAGGATGTTCTCAGCTTGTATAATGTGGAGAGGCAAGTGATTGGTCGATATTTTGATGGATCGTGTGTATTTTTGCGGTCTTTTAATAGAAGATACGTTGTTCCTTGGGTGAGAAATGGCGGCAGCTTTAAGGGGTCTTTCAGAGTTTCATTAATTAATGCAGCCAGTTTCCCATGCGCGCACTGGAGTTTCTTAATCCAGTAATTATATACTCCATCCGGGCCAGGCGCTTTCCAGTTATGTAATGGTGGTGGCGGATATTTCTGCCGCTGTGAATGGTTCGTGTTGCATTTCGTTGTAGTTCTGAGAGATTACATGTTTTTCACGAATCCAACTAGAGTTAACGTTGTAGTTCGCAGGTCCTTCCAGAATTATTATTATTATTATTATTACTATTATTATTATTATTATTACTATTATTATTATTGTTATTACTTACCGCCAACACGAATGTACCACAAAAATGACTCTGAACAGAACAGTTTATTGGATTACATTTAATTTCAAGGCACAAAAACGTTTAAAAAATCAAAGTTGATATATCAAAAAGATAACTTTGATATCAATGGACAATTCTCCATACATATTTGGTCTCTGTCTAGCACGTTACTATAAATTCGAGACGAATTGCGCAAGTCCGGAGACACTCTATTTTGTTTTTGTTCACTTTTAACGCTATAATAAATAAAATGGGGTGTTGTAAATCACGTTGTCTCTTGATTGTTAATCTATGACGTAACGGCAAAAATCCACCATATAGACTTCATCAACAGTTGAAGCAGATCAGACTTACTGTACAAGACAATTATTCGACCAGTGACTATGTATGATATCGCCTCTTGGTGTTTGTAAATAAGTTGACTTTTCGCCACCGTCAGACTTCTCAAATACCCTGCACAACGACCTACAAATGCCGACATAACCGAACACATTGACAAACTTATTATCGAATATTACAAATGGACGGACGTCTCTCTGAATCCTCAAATCACACATCCACTCCAATCCCAATAAATCATGCAGACTATCGAGATACTGGCTGATTCCTCATCCCCTTCCCCTTCAATGACCGATCCAGTTACGACCAACAATTATAAGTAAACTACTTCCCTGCGCCCACATATTTACCTCAATAAACTATGACACCTTATTTCTAAAGTCAACCCACCCTCGTTCAAGAATCGCTTAGCAACAATGCAAAAGTTGAAGTCGCTAGCTAACTTAAGAAACAAACATAAACCTAATTCCCCAACTTTATGCGTAGGCACTTATAGCATAAGAATCACCTTGTATACTAAAAAGCCAAATTAAATCGCTACAGTGAATGCTCGTAAACTATAGGAATAGATCTCTTACTTTGTAAGTCCAAAGTAAATCTGAAAATATCTATTTTTTCTTATAACATGGGATTTTATAAAAAAAATATATTTGTCGTATCCACACAAATAGTATTTACTTTCTCCATAAACCGGAAATAGGTCATCCAAGAGGAAGGAAGCTGTCATCTGCCCGCTGTTTGTTCTGCTCGAGGAGTTTTTCGCGAACGTCAAAAACGGAAGGAAAGGGTGAAAGAGGATTATGAATTCTGGGACAACTATCAATCATGCTTTTGCGCCTGTTGACAGTTCAGAAATGTTAACAATGAGAACTTTCCGTTGAAAGTGAAAACATTCTTTATTTTCGGGAGTTCTCTATTATGATTAAGGATAACAATAACAATACACTTAATTATGGCAAATGGAGTGTACAATAAAAATGAAACAGTTCTTTCGGTTTGTTTACTTTCATAACTGATTTAGTTAATTTGTGAATTTTAAATAGAATTTTTAGCTTTATTAATACCTAAATAAATTAAATTTGTATGCCTAAAGCAGGTGCTGTCCATTTTACTGGTAGGGCAAATTTTGCGGGCAATTAATAACAATTTAACAGGAGAAATTTTTAAACTAGCCTGCATCATTTATTTTCCATCACAGTCAGTTAAAGACATTTTTAATACAAGTACTCGAATAGGTACTACGATTATTAAATACTACACAACTGTACAAAGTTCACAACACAAATAAAATCCAAGAAAAAAAAGAGAATTAAGAAACCGGAAACTACTAAATTTAAACCAATAAGTGAAATGCCAGTGTACTTAAACATAACACAAATTTATGTGAATACATTGAGTATTATTAGGTAATTAGTTTTTCTTCTTCTAGCCGAAATATTTTGCGTCTACGAACACAAGGGCCCCCAAGTAGATTTAAATTTGCGGCCGTCGACGATTTTGCCCAATATTTGTCTCTTTTTAACTTCCTTAAAGCGCGTACGTTTATTTCTGTCTTGACTTCAAACCATTTATAGTTCTCTGCTCCCATATAAACGTCTGAGGTGAATTTAAAATACGGCCGAAACGTTGTTGGTGTAAGCACAGGAATAATAATTAATTATTGGTGCTTCGCTTAGCTCGATTTATTATTGGGAAGAGTTTTTGTATGAAAATGCACTTTTTTTAGGATTAATATGTTTGTATTTGAAAAAATAAATTAGATTAGGAATTCGTAGGTGGGTCATTGACCAAATGACCTTATGAACCAGCCGCGCCGGACCCAAAGTAGTTTTATAATAAATACCTACAACTGGCTGATTACTTCCAAAATATTAAATAATTCACACAATATTATTGCATACAGGCATGATAAACTGACAGTTTTAGGGTTGCTTCAGATTTAACCAATTTACGATTATCTATTTCTCTACTTCAATTACAGAAAATTTTAATAATTATTAATATATACAGGGTGGTCAAACGAGGGTTAAGTGAAAAACTATACAATAGGGTGGGTCGATCCATATAAGGAAAAAAATAAAGTGTGAGATCTCAATAACCCTGGGTGCTAGAAAGTTGTCACTACTATTGTTGATCATTCATGCAAAGTTTCGGCTCTGACAAGCGCCATCTTCAGGTGCCTAGTTCGCTTCAAATTTTCCACAAAGCGTACTACTGAAATATGCAGCTCTTCGCTTATTTCACTCAATAAAAATTGAATGAAATAACCCAGAACTCACCACGTGGAGGTGGCTGCATGTCGAGTTCTTCCCCGCCTCCCTCCCGACCTTCGTCTTATTAATGAAAATTACCAATTTATTGATCTAAAGCCTTTAAAAATTGCTGTTTGGTCTCAGTTTTCGGAATTTTTTTTCTGGAGGCAATCCGAGTTTGAATCATATTTACTACACTTTTGATTGTGTGTGACAAGGGTATTTCAAAATTTCGATGTCGTCAGGAACTGTTAGAATCATCTCTTGCAATGCAGTATCTGAAATTGTTCTTGTGAGTGGTGGTTCAGTTACGCTAACTGACTGCCAGTTTATCAATTCAGTGTAGTCTTGAGCGTCAAAATTCAGTTTGGGACTTTAAACTCTCTGATTTTGCTATTCTGAAGACTCATTACTCTACATTTCAGAATTCTTCTTAGCGCAAGTTCTCTAATAGGCTTTCGAACATCTCTAAGCATTGTCAATAGAATATTTTCTGGATGAGCGAAAAATGCATTCCTCTGTATGACCGGATCAATCACATCTTTAACTGTACTTGGCATAATAATATATCCCGATCTTGTTATCAGAGAGAACAAATGTCTGGAGCCTTCAGTACACGATGATCTGATTTTAATATCGAACCAAACAGGAGCATAAACTTTAATATAAATTCGGTTATTGTTTTCAATTCGTTCGAAGGTTTTTCTGAAGCTACATAAAGTCTTAAAATCCTATTTGCCGTTGTCAGCCATCTTGAATCTTGAGTGTGACATTTTTCCAGGATCACGATTTGATAAATTTGAGGGGACATCACCTCTTGCGATTGCCGAACACATTTGATACAAATAAACTTGATCGGTACTGGTGTCATTTAGGTCGAATTCTGGTAGTTCCCATCAATTTTTTCGAATTTAACTATTGGAAGGTTCTGACATGTTGAAAGAAGCTTTCCAATCGTTCCTGAGAATCCTCTTGGGTCGTTAGTTTAACCATCCATTTTCTCAATCAAATGGCAAAGTGGAAGTTCATTGGCGTGCAGTAGGCAAATCAACCATTGTAAGGAGTGTCCAATTGCTACTTCTAATTGCTTAACAACTCCATTCTTGATACCTGTATTTACAACAGTTCCGTCACAGCCAACAGCAGCAAGTTCTTCAACAGGTCCCAAGTTACTGCTTAGAAAATCGAAAATACTTGATTTGATGTCTTTAGCATTTCCTGAAGTAGGAGTTACATGTCCGAGATAAACAGACCCAGGTTCTGCAATAAGAACAATATGTTCCTCTAAAACGTATCTCTTATGATAAGTGCTTCATTTTTTCTCCGTCAGTAGTGTTCTGTCCTTTCTACCGTCAAAATAGATCCCTGTAATTTTCAAATTTCCTGTTGATTCCTTTTTTAGTTCCGTTCTTCGTCTCTTTCGTTCTCTTCGCAATTTACTACGGTTTAATAATTTTAAAGGGTCGTTTCTACTGACAACGCCAAGATCTTGCAGAACAGCATTCGCTAAAAAAGAAGCACATCTATCCGAAACTCCCGTTCGATCGCAAGCCTCTGCTAAATTTCTGAAATCCACCCCTCGAAGGTCTGTTCTTGCTTTTGAAGTTGATGTCAAAGTCAAAGTCAAAGTCAAAATATGCTTTATTATCAAAGATATAAATCTTGTTGACAAAGCTGAGGAACACAATATAACTTAACTATTTAAAACATCTCTCTATACTTTTTATATTAGAGCAATAACAGTAAAAAAAAAATAAAATAGTAATAGATAACAGTAAAACAAGTAAGTGTATAACATGCTGAAACAAAACAATTCTATAGATTAAAGTAATAAGCATCAAAAAACATCAATCAAAAATTATCAGAGTAGTATTCCTGTAGAGTATAATAGGCCTTATCAACTAAAAGCGATTTTACTTTTGTACGGAATACACTGAGAGATTGTTCCTCTCTGGTAGCCATGGGTAGGTGGTTATAAATCTTTTTACTCTCATAAATAATTGATCTTTTCGTTAAAGTTAGTGCTGGTACTGGGAGAGGAATATCTAAACCCTGTCGCGTAGCATAGTGAGGTTTCGGATCTATAAATTTTGTCCTATTTTTAAAGATCAAGGTAACAGTTTCCAGTATAAAAAGTGACGCCAAGGTTAGAATCTTTTCAGAGATAAATATGGGCCTGCAAGATTCACGCTGCCGAAGGCGATATAGCGAGCGGATGGCCCTTTTCTGTAACACAAATACACCATCAAACAGACCCCGGCCACACATCCCCCAAAAGGCAATGCCATACCGAAGCCGTGATTCGACCAGAGCATAGTATACATTTTTAGCTGTTGGGATGCCCAGCTCCCTCGCAACTGTTCTAACTGCGTAGCACCCCGAAGAAATTTTTTTGCTCAATGCAGTTATATGTGATCCAAATTTCAGATCACGGTCAATGTTGAGCCCAAGAAACTTGGCATTGGGCATATCCAACAGTGAGCAATCTCCAATAGTCATTCCATCCACAGTGCACTTGAAACCGACAATGTTGGTCTTTTCGACATTTAGAGTAAGTAAATTGGAGTCGAACCACTCCTTAACCTTAAGCAAATCTGACGAAATCACTTCCACCAAGGAGTCAACGCTGCCACTCTGCCAGAGAATAGTGGTGTCGTCCGCAAACAGTGTAAACTTACCTCTTATATCGACATGAACCAAGTCATTAATGTAAATCAAGAACAGGACCGGCGCCAACACCGAACCCTGGGGAACCCCATACTTCACCATTCCCCTATCAGACTGAAGCGATCCCACTAAAACCCTTTGGCTCCTATCCTCAAGGTAGGAACGAAACCAATCCAGCACAGTTCCCCTAAATCCATAGTGGTGGAGCTTCAGCAACAGAATTCTGTGGCTCACGCAGTCGAACGCTTTAGACAAGTCGCAGAACACGGCAGCTGAGGCCCCCCCTCGATTTATACCCTCATACACCCCCTCCAAAAAACTAAACATGGCATCATTGGTGCCCTTATTATTTCGGAAGCCAAACTGATTTAAATTTAGAATATTATAATGTTCAAGAAATGAGACCATTCTATCTTTGGTGAGCTTTTCAACTACTTTGGAAAGAGTCGACAATAATGAAATTGGTCGAAAATTAGATAAATTTTCAGGGTCACCCCCTTTAAACAAAGGGATAACTCTGGCCGCCCCCAGGATAGAGGGAAAAGTACCGGATGACCATGAGCAATTGATTGCCTCACTCAGTGCTGTCAAGGCAGAAAGCGGCAAATTCTGGAAGATTTTGACGGATATTCCATCTTCTCCGGAAGAGTTTTTATTTTTAATTGTTAAAAGCACCTTTTGAAGTTCAAAAACATTAGTTGGATTAAAGATAAAAGAATTTGCAATTGATATATTCTTTAAATAATTCATTGGGTCGTTAATAGGGCTTATTTTATCAACCAATTCCTGAGCCACAGTACAATAATAATTATTTATTTCATTTGGATTCAAGTCAGACTCCATAGAATTTCCTCTTCCAGTTTTTTGTCTTAAATTGTTGACTATACTCCAGCTTTCTTTTTGCTTATTGTGAGACGTCTCAAGCCTGTCAGAGTAGTAGAGCTGTTTGGCAGATTTAATAACTCTACGGTAAATGCTCCTATATCTAAAGAAATAATCGTGAAAAGATTGATTGCGTGAGAATTTTCTAATTAAATGAAGGGAACGTAAGTTAGCCGCCGATATTTTTAGTCCCCTAGTAAACCATGGTTTTTTAATTTTTTGCCTTATCTTACAAAGGGGAAAAACACTATTAAACTGATCGACAAGGCTTAAATGAAAAGCTTCCAGGGGATCTCTCGCTAAAAAACAGAGTTCCAGTCTACCATGGAACACAATTGGTAAAACCTATTATAATTAGCATTACTAAAAATTCTACCTAGTCTCTCCCTACGTTGTTGAGAATTAAAACTGTGCACAATGTTACATAGTATGGCTTCGTGGTCAGAAAGACCAGCATTCAACACGGAACAAGACACGTCATTTTGGTTAAAATTTGAACAGATATAGTCAATTTTTGTTGATGAGTACTGTGAGATTCGAGTAGGGGAATCTACATGCATTACTAAGTGAAATGACTCCATAGATGGACTATCTAATTGAAGTTTAAACTCGCTTGTTGTAGAACTTTCACCCAGAAACACACTTTCTTCCAGTGGGGAGGAAGTTGTTTCTAGAACATCCACTTTTCCTACATTTTTCAATTGCTCTAGCCGGCTTTGGTCCTCTTGTTGTTTTTTTGCTTTGAATTTTCTTTGCATACGTTTTTCTAAAACCTTTGTCAATTTAATGTCAACATTTCCAATAAACATTTTTCTTTCTGTTCTTTGGTCTCGTAAAAATTCTTGTTCTGTTTTAAGCACTTTAATTTTGCATTTGCATGAGTCAAAATCTTTACACTTGCACGTCGATATAGCAAAAAGTTTCTCACTTGATTGTCTGAATTTTTCTAGCTTCTCTAAACACTTTTTATTATGTACGGACCCAATGTTTTTTTTTAACTCCGTAACTTCACAACATAGTCTTTAATCAATCGATAAATCTCTTGTTCACTCACCACTTGTAAAGAAGCATTTTGCCAAATGTTTTTCAATACAGATATAACTTTTTTAGAAACATCACTTACACTAGGATCTTTGCCATTATTCTGGTCTTTTATTAATTGCCTGTGCCACAAATATGCTCTCATAACATCGCTATAAGTCGGAAGTATGTTGCACTTAAGTTCTGTTGGTGCTCCAAACACCTCAAATTCAATGTCATTACGTGTGTTCGGCATTTTCACACAAATAAACAATTACGCGTTCACTAAAAAGAGTAAATATAAGTTAATAAGACGTTAACTCTTCGAGTGCGTCGAGACAACTAATCTTGTCGGTTCGGTACAGGAAAGGCAGACTTGCGGCGGCGTACGCGATATTGATATAGCTGCGCGACACTACTTGCGCATTTGCATAGTTGGGCTCAGATGAATATGTTTAGATGAATTTATGAGTTTATTAGTGGCAATTTTTTTATCAACACAGCTATATAGAGGAGAAAGTCAAGATAAAGCACTCATTTAAAGTTTATGAATATTTTCATAATTTTCCCAAATTTGACCTCAAGTAGGCACCTGAAGATGTTATCCCAGAAAGCCCAAATTTTGTATCATAAATACTATATCAAGTTGACAACTTTTGGTTACCCAGGACATATCACATTCGAGAAAAAAAAATTCGGCCCACCCTACTATACAACATCTAAAGAACCTAGTTAATATTACAAAATATATAAAAGACCAGAAGTATTACTCGCCGCGTGCGCAAACGACGCATTCTTTACCCCGCTTAACTGTTGGTAGGTAGCATCGTACAAATAAATAAGGTATGATATCTAGCCGTTTCAATTTCGTATGACTTGCGCAGTGATGTCATCACGTGAGAGATATGTTAAATTGCTTATATAGTTATTTTTACCAGGTAATACAATATTATGTATACCTCAGTGCTAGCTCCACAGAAACATAATTTAACAAAGAATAATAAACATTAACATAAATTGGTGGCGGCGCCGGCCTCTTGTTTAGGGATCTTTAATCCTACAAATTTCTCTGATATGTTGTAATTTAATATACGTTTCCGGTTACTTATCCCAAAGCCCGGACGCTTTACATACACCAAAGTCAAGGCATATCGACCAATAAGTCTTTCCTCTCGATAGTACCAACCGTCGGTCCATCCACAACATGCAACAGTGTCGGTAAGTCAGAGTCAACTTAAATAGAGACCAGGAGCGGATGTGATTCAAGGATGCCCTCAAGGCGGCGTTCTGTCACCACTTTTATGGTAAATGAGCTACTAACACGTCTTAATCGAGAAGGCTACTACGCCCAAGGATAGGCAGACGATGTGGTAATACTCAAACAAGGACCACCCCACCATTAAAACAGGGTTTACGCAAAGAGCCCTGAACAGCGTATAGTGCTAGTGTGAGGAACTCAATTTCACAGTCAACGCTACAAGAACTGCAATGTTACCGTTCACCAAACGAAGAACAATAGGGAACTACCACAACCTCAGCATTTTTGGAGAATAGGTTAAAACAGCAAGTGAAGTAAAGTATCTGGGACTAACCCTAGATGCCAAACTAACCTAGAATGCACAAACCAAAAAAACCTTAAACAAAGCTAAAATGGGCTTTATGAGATGCAGAAGCTTGTTTGTGAAAACCTGGGGTCTGAGATTGAAGATGGTACTCTGGCAATACGTCATAGTTCTTATGGTATAGTGGATGAAAACGTACCAGATCACCACAGCTACACGAACAAATAGCTTACAAAGGCTGGTGTACCTATGCATTAGTGGAGCAATAAGAAGCAGTCCAACTGCAGCCATGGAAATTATACTAGGACTTATACCCCTAGACGTACACATCAAAACAGAGGTCTGCAACAGCGCCTATTTGATGAAAACCACTGGAGAATGGAAACAACCCGCTTTGAAACTATGTCACACAAGAGCAGCGGACATTATCAACGACAATCTCTTGGCAATGCGTACAGGTCACATGAAAACGACGTATAATTTCGAAAAACCACTCAGCATCATGTGCGACTCTGATCTTTGGAATAATGGAACGCCTCCCCAACTATCCGAGGGCCTAGTATGGTGGTGATAAGTCCAAAATGGCAGGCGGACTAGATGCTGGAATATGTGTGGAAAAACCTAGAAGAAACATCAGTATCCCTATAGGAATCCACGCCACAGTATACCAGGCCAGAATTCATGCAATACAAGCATGTATCCTGAATATTGAACGGGACTATCACAACTAAAACATATATATTCTGTCAGACAGCCAAGCTGCCCTCAAGGCTCTAAACTCCCATCAGTTCATATTTAAGATCACGATGGAGTACCTGCAGGACCTAAAAGACCTATCATTAAGAAACAATAAAAATTGAACTTATATGGGTTCTTGGTCACTCAGAGATAGCAGGCAACGAAAAAAGAGACAGGCTAGCCAGGACTGGAGCTGCTCAAAACCTTAGGGCTCCTGAATCTACCCCAGGCGTGTACAAACAGATTGTGAAATCATCCATAAACAGATAGTCCCTACAACAACATCTGAACCGGTGGACCACAATACCTGGCCAAAGACACGCACGGGCTGCAATAGGAAACCACTCAAAAAAATTAACTGATATTCTGCGTCTAACACGTACTCAGATACAACAAGTCATAGGCTTACTAACAGGCTACTGTTCCTTGAGAGAACACCTGCAGAGGATTGATATTCACGCCAGACCCAGAATGCAGACTATGTTGAAAAGAGAAGGAAACCCCCCCAGGCACATCATTTACAACGGCGGTGCGTTGGCACGCAGAAGACTAAATATATTTAGAGCAATTCAACATGGGGCTTCTCTCCCACATGAAAATCTTGGAAGAAAGCTACTGGATCTAACCAAAGGAACCGGACATTTCTAACAAGATAGGAAAGCACAATAAGCCGTAAGGCTGCAGTGCAAGGAAGATTAGGTTAACTCGACTCCCGCCTTTAACCAACCAACCACCCAACATATCTTAAAGGCAACGTGTTCAACAAGGTTTTTATAACAATATGGACAATTTTCGAACGTTTTCCCACATGCTCCTCCGTCGTCTTCCGTTTCATACTTGCATACAATTTGCCTGTAATTATAGATATATTATTTTCTAGTCCCAATGTCCACACTCTTGCTCTGCTAGTTTTAAAAGCACAGCGATATTTTTAAACCCTTGCACCTTCCACAACCAAAACTTCGCTTCATTCACTATACTCAAAAAACGGACCCGATAAAAATCAAATCTACTACAAAAAAGAGGCCATATTCGACTTCCCTTCAAGGACTGTTTATTAACTATATCATTATACTGATTCCTTGAAAGAAGTCTCTAAGCAATCTGGATAATCTTTACGGCCACCCCTACAAATCTTTAAAGTTAAGAAAGTGTTAAGTATTTTACGGGACCCTTATTAAGTTTTATGAGTAAACACAATAAATACAAAAGCTGTCCCTACTTACGCCTGTTCTGTATATTATTACAGCTATTACACGCTTAATCGCATTAAACAAATCATTCTGCTTCTGTTTTTAACATATTCGGAATAATATTTCTAAACGTATAAACTGGGTCATATTAGAGAAACATAGGAACAACATTTTACACGTAACAATAAAATTATTGCTTTTTGTGATGGCCAAGCGAAAAGAAACAATTTTTAAAAATGGATATTCATATAATATAATATAGCTTCTATTATACTACATTTAGAACAGTTAAATAATGATAACCGTTACATAAATTATTAGTATCCGAATGACGATTATCATGGTAATAACCTTATTTTCGCCTCTACTGATGATGGTATATGACCCGAGTTACATATATTATTATCTTCTGACGTAAATTACTTTAAAATATGTAAAATACATCTTTAATATATTTAGAATTCCCATTAGTAATGACTTTAAATTTTCATGATGCGTCCAGGTTACGAAAGAACGAAAGATAGATATTTAAAAAGAAACCGAAAATGTGCTCCAATTAAAAATTCACAGATTTGGCACTCCTTGCAAGTATCGGAGACATTGGAAATGATGATAACACCCTATATAAAACTTAATTAACTGCAGTGGCGCACTTAACCCCGACCACCCTCCCCCACCCAAAAATATTAACATGTGTGACTTGAATATCAAATATTAAAAAAATTAGTTCACCAATCAAGCATACTACAAATTCACTACCACATAAATACTTGTCAGTTGCCGATACCATTTTAATAAAACACAATAGGGTGGTGTATACTACGTCGTATGATAAGCAAATATTCATCCATCGTCTTGTTTAGAGTCATTGCAAGAATCTAATGAACGTCAGCGTAATCAATAGTTTTTTATCTCGATCTGCAATAAGTAACGGCATTAAAATTGTAGTTTCATTCATCGGCCAAAAAGGAGCACCGAATCTACAATATCTTGCATTGTGTTTATAACACGTGTACATATAACGATGAGTATACAGTTGCCTCCCACCAACTAGTAACGATTGACAGTACTTAAAAGAATCCAACAATTCAACTACCTCAGGCATATCTACACTGATCTACACCTTCATGTCACATTGAGGGCTACCTCGATGTTGGAATTCGACACGTCGGAAAAAATTCACAGATATTGCATCTTACGCAACCATCCTATGTATTGAAAATACCCGACACATCTTTTACATTTTAATGTTTTTCTATGTGATGTGATAAAAATCCCTTCCAATATAGGTAATAATAATAATATACTGTTTACTAAGTTTATCTTAATTTGTTATTTGGCAGCATCTTATACCGAGTGGTGAATCGCCAAGCTGGCGATAGGAAATTCAACGTAATGAGAACCATACAATGTATGCTACTGCTACATAAATTTTTTTTTTTTTTTGAATATTAAGGAGAATGCAAAATTGCAAAAGTTAAATAAAATAATGCCAGACACGACTTATACCTTCTGATGTTTAAATCTAATTACTCGTTACTATTATCAAGATTTTGATTTGTGTCAACATTAACCTTCAATTGGTATTTTGCCAAAACAACCAATTTAATTTTTTTAAAACTGGTGCTGTTTGCAGCATCTCAATCGCATTGCCATATTATCCTGGTTAATTATTATTGTAGCAACAGCTGCCATAGTGAGCTAAATGATACCTTTGAAAAATTACCTTGTTTGGCAATAACAACCCATTATTGAAGCCATTTTAAGCAAATTATTAAAAAATTACATTGGTTGTTTTTGCAAAATACCCTTCAATTAAGATGAAAAAATCAGAAAAACAAATATAAAATAAACGCATTTTAATATTCTTAAAGTACCTATGAAAAATGTAAACCTTTTACTAATATACTTCTATGCGGGCCAGAAAGGCCAACAATACCTCTTCGAGAAAAAATAGCAGAAAATGGGCCACAGTAAATACCCACTGCTACAGGGAATTTAAATTTCAAGGACGTCAAACTATTAATGTGTGGTGTGCTATTTTAAACAACAAAATAATAGGTCCCCATTTTTTTAACGGTACTTTAAATGGAGAAGGTTATTTGAATTTTCTCCAAAACGAGCTAGAGGACTATTTTGATGTGCTTCCGTTGGAACAAGAGCGAAACATCGTCTTCCAACAAGATGGCGCTCCACCTCACAGTGTAGTAGCTGTTACAAATTACCTTAATCAAAAGTTCAATGAATGGATTGGACGGAATGCACCAATACAATCGAACTGAACATTTAAAAGAACTTATTAGAGCAGAAATTCAAATTCTGAATGAAGATTATTCTCAATCTATCACCGCCGCATTACGAAGGTTAAGAAAAACGTATATCAAATGTATTCAAGAAAACGGTGGCCCAGTCGAGCAATTTGATTTGTAATTACCAAAAGTTCTTCTTTATTGTTAAGACATTAAATTTAAAAATTATTTTTAATTTTGTATTTCATATTTCATATACTTTTAGTAGTAGGTATAGTTAAATCACTATTTTCGTCTCTTTTCATTATTCTCTTTTTTCTCGCTAGGCTAGATGTTTGTTGCAACTTTTCATAGATTCGATGGAATGTTTTTTTGTCTGAAACGTGGACCCGGCGAATAATTCTATGCAGTTCCCGTTCAGCCAATTTACCGCTATTGTTTGCTTTAATAAATGTTTGCAAAATTACTTGTTTTTCCCTTTCTAAAAAAAAAATGTTATATTTACTTAATATGTCAGTAACTGTCACTAATAAACATAGTTTTTGTTGCTCCGCGACCGCCTAATTCACGGCCACCTAAGAACTTTACTGAAATCTAGAATTTTATTTATATTTGAATGTAGCCGCTTAGGTAAAATGCGATTATTTCGAAAACTATTATATTTAGGTATGAGACATGTTATAAGAAAAATATTCAGAAGTTTTAGGAGATTCTAAAAAGCTAACAATATATAGGGTGTACCATTTAAAAAAAAAATTTTAACCTGTGACTCATTTCTGCAATACCCTGTATATATTTATATTATTCTGCAAATAGCTTACATGATTCTGTATATATAACTTTTATATTTAACATTTTTATCTAATGCAAAAAACAAAAAAGTTAAGAGGGGGGACATTATAAATGATCACCGTGTACAATAGTAATTATCATTACCGGCCTGGTCCATATTGTTTATGGTCGTTTTTTGCCTTTCTGCACCTGCAAACGGCGGCGAAAAACCAGTGTTTCCTAAAATATTTTCCGTTGATGATTTTTGATTTTATTTTGATGGCGTTGGAACATTCAACAAGAAAGGAACAGCTTTGGCAGTAGTATCACTAAGAGTTCTTTATAGTTATAATACTTTGTTTGTTTCTTGCATTACGTGGTTTAATAGTTGTGTTCCCTTACCTATAAAATTTCCGTTTTTTGACAAAATCCCGTCATCTAAAATAGTAAAATAATTACTATACGATCCAGTCACCAGTATAATAGTACTTCCTACCCCTTTACGAAATTTTATTTATTTTATATTATACCAATTTGAAAACTATTAAACACCCAAACACCAAACTATGTATGTTTATTTATTAGACAAATTTGTCACCGATTAAATAATTTTAAAGTTCATTCATATTAGATACGCTAAGCAGTCTCGAGCCCGTAACCGCAATAGCGACTAGAATCAAAGACAGATGATATCCCACTGCCGACTGCCGCCGCGCGCCGCTGCATGTCGTTTTCTTCTGTTGCCCGTCGACTATTCCCATATAAGCGCGCCCATAAGTATTTTCAATACTAAAAATCTATAATACGAAATTCCCCGAATGGCCCCGTCGCTTATTTTAAAGCAGTAATTATTGTATAAACCAATTTATTGAAATATAAACCAGAGATAACTGGATCACTATTAACCAACTCGGCTCTTATTATTGGATTCATACCGTCAAATGTATCGTGCGGAATATCTTGATCTGCTGGTAAATTATTTTGAAACCTATATACAGGGCGTTTCCTAATCTCTCTAAAAAAATGAAGGAGGTAAATCCTCACCTTATTTTAAGACAAATGTGGTATAAAAGTTTTTCTCATGTGGCTTCGTTTTCGAAACACGGGGTGTTAAAAAAGTTTTGTATTTTTTTTTCATTTTATTAATTAATGCCAAACGATATTTTAATGATATTTGTTCAACATATTAGAGATTAGATTAGAGCACTTTACTTTGGGTCAATTTTAAATTTTACAATCAGTTCATTGGCGGGGATCTGGGTGAGAGTAACTTAATTTTTTATTCAGTTATTTTTCGTATTTTTATCATTATGTTGCGTCAAATGATACGAGTAGGCTTTGCTTCGTTCCATGGCAACCACATTTGTTCTCTCCGTAACATTTATCTCCTGTTTAACATCTTTCAAATAATATCCTTTTAAATTGTTTTTGAATTTATTTGTACTACATTACATACTTTTCATAATGGCTGAGTTTACCAATCAAGAAATGCCTCAAATTCATTTTATGTACGCTTTGGCAACTCGAAATGCGCTAGAGGCGAGACGTTTATATGCAGAATGTTTTCCTAATAGACGAGTACCGTGTTCGGAAACATTTACAAGATTGCACCTCAGGTTAGAGGAAACAGGTAGCTTTGCAAAAAGCGTAATAGGCGGCCGACCACTTACAGTTAGAACCGTACAACTTGAGGAAGAGGTGTTAAACTTGGTGGAAGAATCTCCAGGCACTAGTACGAGGAAAATCGGGAACGAGTAACAAAACAGTATGGAGTGTCTTAAAGGACCATTTACTTTATCCTTATCACGTACAAAGAGTACAAGCTATGTTGCCTAGAGACTTTCCAACTCGAGTTAATTTTTGTAACTGGTTTCAAGAAAATCCTTTAAGGGCCCCACATTTTTCGGCAAAAATACTATTTACAGATAAAGCGAATTTTTCCAGAGAAGGCATCATAAATTTTTACAACAACCATATATGGGCGGAAGATACTCCTCATGCTGTCATCGAAGGACATCACTAGTATACATTTTCTTTTAATATTTGGGCAGAGATTATTATAGATAGCTTAGTTGGATCGTATGTTTTTCCAAATCGACTTACTGTTGATGTCTATTACAACTTCCTTAGAGATGAATTGCCAGAATTGATGGAAGCAGTGCCATTAAGAACGAGAACTTTAATGTGGTTCATGCATGACGGCGCTCCCCCTCACTTTGCAGTACGTGTCAGAAACCGTTTATATCAACAATATCCTGCTCGTTAGATAGGTAGAGGAGGACCTCACCCATGGCAATCCCGTTCGCCGGATCTGAATCCATTGGATTTTTATTTCTGGGGTCACCTTAAACAACTCGTTTATATTACTCCTATTGAAACTGAAGAAGACCTTCGACTGCGTATTATTGATGGTTTTAATACGATTCGCGCCAGTCCCGAAATTTTCCAACACGTAAGAGACAATTTAGCACGTCGTGTACATGGGTGTTTACTGACTCATGGAGGACATTTTCAGCAATTTATTTGACTTTTGTTCATGTGAGTTCATTATTAAAAGTTTTTAAATCAATTATAAAAATGATTATTATTGCTTTACTAATTTTTCTTTAACACCCTGTATTTGGAAAAAGAAGCGACATGCGAAAAACCTTTATACCACATTTTCGTCTTAAAATAAGGCGAGGATTCACTTCCTTCATTTTTTCAGAGAGGTTAGGAAACACCCTGTATATATACAGGGTGTTATGGAAATGACTTATTATTTTTTAACCCGTAAATATATAGGTCGAGACGAATTGGGGAAAAATTGCTATAAATGGCGCTTGAAGCTAGAAATTCGAGAAAAATGCCTTCAAAAATTTAGGTCCAAAACACCTACGCGCCAATGACCCAAACAGCTGATTTGGGTAATTGTTTACTTTAGTACAAATGTTGAATTTTTCGCTAAAATTTCGTATATAGGCTAATTAAGGGTAGCTGATCACAATTTTCCTTTTGCGTTTAGGCGGCAAATGCACTGGTTTTGAGAAAAAAAATGTTAAAGTTTTTCTAACTCACCGGTATGTTATTTTGCATGTAATCCTAAAATGTTGCTATTTTCAATAAAATATTACTTGTCGGAGTCATAGTATACACTTCTGAGTTGAAATAAACGAAATATGCCACAAGGAAACTCTGAAAAACGGGATAACTTGTAAGCGAACAGAAAACTCTACGTTATCTGGAAAAAGATGGGAGACAGCTCACTGACAGCTGGCCAAAAAAGCAGAAGCAAACTGCACGACCCATGTTGTCAGATTGTTAGTGTATTATAAATTGCCTATACTTTCAATTCATTTTTATTAATTGAATGAATCCTATTGGCTCGAGCTAGCATATCATTCTCCTGGATGGAAGCCATTAATAATTACAAGAAAAAGAAGAACAATCTGGCAACGTGAGTGCAATGAATCTGAAAAGAGACGTTTCTATTTTGTCGGCGTATTAACAACGAATTTAATTAAATTTGTGCCTTTTCCATTGTTTTTTTGCTAAAATGTTGTTCTTATTTTATGAACAGATAGTTTGGTGAAAGTTTTATCACATATTTTGAAGGGAAAACCATAAAATCTAGGAAATTGAAAGGAAAGTGAAACGCGACACCCAAAGAATACCCTAACCTGTAAGTGAAAAACTTTAACATTTTTTTTTCTCAAAACCAGTGCATTTGCCGTAAAAACGCAAAAGGAAAATTGTGATCAGCTACCCTCAATTAGTCTATATACGAAATTTTAGCACAAAATTCAACATTAATTGCACTAAACTAAACAATTACCATTCCAGCAGTTTGTCTTGTCAAAAACACATGTGTTCAGGGGCATTGAACTATCATGGAAGGCGCACATAGTCCGGTTTTAAGGTATTTTACAAAATTCAAAATACTTCCGATTTTAGAAAAAAAAACTATCAAGTGTAACTCTAGACCACCTCAGGAGTGGCCCCTTAAAATATAATAAGTCATTTCCATAACACCCTGTATATTTCAACAATGGCAACCAATAGGTTTCCACCGCACTTAAGGTAAGAAACACTGTCGACTCGCCTAAAAGTATTGAAAAAAATAATACTCAGTCGTCTGGTTGACTTTGTCATCGCGCGGATTGTTCTCCCCAATGAGCAATTTGGCTTTAGAAGAGAACAATGTTCAGTGAGGCAAACGACGAGACTGGCGACCAGAATTTTGGAAGGATTCAATAGAAAAGCACACACGGGAGCGGTTTTCTTTGACGTCTCAGAAGCTTTTGATAAGGTCTGGCACTGCGGCCTGGCATTAAAATTGATAAGACTGGGGGCTCCCAATTATCTTATTTAGATTGTTGCTTCCTCTTTGGAAAGAAGGAGTTTTGCAGTCTCGTTGGAAAGCATGCTTTCTGAGAACAAACAGATCGAAGCGGGAGTCCCACAAGGGTCTCCCCTTACTCCGATGCTGTACAATTTATACGTTCATGATACCCCGAGAGACAGATTTAACGAGCTGTATTTGCTGACGACATTGCAATTACTTCAGTTTCAGATCAACCACGGCTGGTAGTGGCTAGATTGCGGAGACACATACGAGTTTTAGAAAAGTGGCTTTCGAGGTGGAGGATTCGCCTGAATCCTGCCAAAACGAAGACCATTTTTTTTGAAGAGCAGACTCAGAAGATCCGAGACTACGCTCTTGGTTAACGGTATTCGGATAAACTGGGTCCAAAAAGTCAAGTACTTGTTTTTGATGAGAGACTAAGCCGGAGAAGGAACTCCAAAATGAGATTAAAATTATTAATATACTATTTAAATTAATTTATACAAGACTCTCGTCAGGCCGGTCCTGACTTATGGAGTGTCAACATGGTGCACCATAAGCAGGACAGCGCATAACAAGTTCCAGGTGCTACAAAATAGAGCGTTAAAGATAATTGCGGACACTCCGAAATATACTGTCAATAGAGTACTACACAGAGACTTTGAAATACCGACACTGACGGAATTTTATGACAAAATATTAGCGGATAACTACAAACGTACGGACGTATCCACCAATCTACTAATTACAAGTTCACATATACAGTCACGGCCGAATTCCACCTACAAGTTTCCTAAGAATTGGTTGCCTCCAGCAATAGTGGAGAGGCACCAACGATGAAAGCTTCGAAAAATCAAGCGTTTATTGTAGCTGAAAGAAGAATAAGTCCAAAAAGACGCTTATACCCTTTTTAAACGATCCAGGGCTTCGCTCAACTCCATTTCCTTATTTGAAGTTTGGCCAACAAATGTCCCAATGACTAACAGAACTTAAAGGCAATGCCTGACTTGAAAGAGAGATAGAGATCCAGAATAAAATTACTGTCGGCTCGTCTAATTGTCTCATCATACCAAATAAGTCTAGTTTACGAGTATACCAGTATTGAACTGAATTAGGAGAATGGCGCATTAATGATTAATTCGTTTCATAGTTTCTTTAATGAATAGTCGGTTTTCGATTTCACTTCTAGTAATATTATCAACGTTAGCAGTATTCGTCCGGAATATAAATATAATTGGACTTGACTCTACGTCGCGATGTCGGTCGCATCGTCTTACTCACTTAGCAATCAAATAAACGATAGGTCGCACTGTAAACACTCGTGGTTGACCAAAATAAATCATGGAAGAACACAGCTCTTCAGTGTCTGCATCGAATGGTCGAGTATGCTGTCCTGGAACCAAATCAAGAATCTTATCTTCGTCCCAAAACAACGTTTCCTGCATCCTCGATAAGATTTCTTCTGATGTTATGCGACGATCATTATGCTTAGTAACTTGTTCAAGACTTCACCGAATATTAATATCGATATTGCAATGCTGCTTGCAAGGAGATGGGTGTAACGCAAGGTACCATCATTCTCTATGTTGTCAGGACAATTTCCGTTGAAAACGAGTTATGTATAACAATATTGTATTTTCGATGCAATGCCGTTTTTACTAATTGCTGGAGCCAAATTTTTATGTTTGTAGATTTAAGAAGTAGTCCATATTCTGTGGCGAGATTGTAAATAGAAATAAAGGTCTGTCTTCACCACCAAATAACTTTATTTGCCCCTCTAGGGTTGTTTTCTACCCTAGAGGGGCAAATAAAGTTATTTGGTGGTAAAGACAGACCTTTATTTCTATTTTATGTTTGTGTTGTTTTAATATCAGAAATTATAGTAAAATAAAGCTACTTTATTTCCGCTAAACTATATAATAAACTGTCTAATCGTACATAAAGTTATATATACCATCAATCAGTTTCTGTATTGCTTATAGCAACAGCAGCATAACTCTTTATATCTGTTTCCTGATTATGGACGTTTCTAAGGAAGGTTTTTGCCTTTCTTCTTGTTCCCATACTTTCAATTCCACCTTAAGCAAGGACTATTTATTCATGCTAATTAAGTTTCAATTTAAGTTCATGGCATTTCATCAATAGCCTACCGTTGTTTAAAAGGTAGGTGGCTGAACTGAACTAACCTGAACCGAGCAGTATTATTAGTAAAGGGGTTGCCATAGTTACTATTTGTCGATTGTTACAAATAACATAGGTATACTCATAGTATAGAACACAGGACGCTTCCTTAAAGCAAATTGTCTAATTCCAAACAATCCACCTGAAAAGCAGGACATATGGGGAAAGGGGGCAACATTATTCCTAGTTTCTGGATGAGCTCTTCATGGCCATATTCTTGGGCTTTGCACATGAGCAACTTTCAATCAATCAATGAACATGTGCTTAATGGCCCCAATTATTACTGCATGTTGCATTTTAAAAGAAGTATCTATTTAGATTATTCCAATAATGCTTCAGCAAAATATTTTTTTAATGTTAATTCTTATTCTTATTCGCGCATAATGCCTGTAACTTTTGAATTAACTCATGGAAGTTGTTCAGTAAATTATTCCACAAATTTCTACCTGCATAAATTTTTTTAAACACTGAACACCCTGCATATGATTGCATATTTGGATTCTACTGGGAAAACTCTGAATATCTTGTATTTCAAATTTTTATTTATTTAAAATTGTAACAAACTTTATGATAACACAATAAATAGCCTAGAAAATTGAAAAACGTAACATCGGAATAATAAACAAGTGAAACCTTTTTAGTGGATCAGGTGTTCAAGATGACCACCATTTACTGCTAAGCAGAGCGTCAGTCGATCCCTGAACCCGCCTACAACGTTTAAAAGGAAGTCCTCTGGGATGGCCCGAATTTCAGCACTAATTCTGACTTTTAATGATTCTAAGTCATTTGGACGGTTAACGTAAACTTCGTTCTTTATGTGTCCCCACAAAAGAAGTCGAGCGGGATTAAGTCCGAGGATCGCGCTGGCCAGTCAATAGCACCTATTGTGCCTATCCAACGTTCTGGAAATTGTTTGCTTATGTATTGTCTAACATTTGCCGCATTATGCGCAGGTGCTCCATCTTGCTGGAACCATACCTGTTCGTTTATGCCAATATTTACACCCGGTAAATTCATTCTGCAAGAAGGAGTTATGTGATTCCTAAGGAGATTCAGATTTCTTTCGCCATTCTAATTACCATCTATGAAAGAAGGTCCCACAATATGTCTACCAACTATGCCAGCCCAAACATTAATTTTCTCAGGCCTCTAAGTATGACCTTCCTGGAACCAGTGAGTATTCTCAGCAGACCAATAACGATAATTGTATCTATTAATAATGCTATTTAAATGGAAATTAGCTTCATCCGAGAAAATAATATTTGTTGCGAAGTTATTATCGTTATTGCATCTTTCCATCATTAGCTCACAAAATCCAGCTCTTCTATCAAAATCGTCCTCGATTAACTAGTGCATCAACTTTATCTTGTAGGGATGCAACTTCTCCTGCTTAAACAAATTTTTCACTGACTGATGAGACACATTAAAATCCATTGCATCTTGAGAGCATGATATCCAAAGCTTTGTCTCCCCCGGTTGCTATTTTAGAGCGACCTGATCTAGCGGCTTCCCTAACACTGCCTGTTTCTCAAGATTTTTTTACCACTCGACACACTGTTGACTGATTTATTGAAGGCCTATTTGGATATAATTCATTGAAAAGTTGACAAACTTTATCTTGCGATCTCTTCATATTTCTGTAACCGCTCATTACTAAAATTTCAACTCGTTTCTCATTCAGATGAACCACAGTGTAAACAAATTAGAAATCAGACAACAAGGTTAGTTCCCTTTAGTAAAATGGACGCTTTTAAAAGTTTTTAAAATCATCATGTAATTTACATCGGCCTTTAGGCCCCAAATTTTTAATGTTTTAAGTTTTATACATATACTTGTATGTTGTGTTTTGTGGTTGGTTATATTTTGACAAAGTAGTACTGATGATGGCGTAACTGCCGAAAGCGCTCTACGGATTTTATTCAATAAACTTGCACTAAGTACAAAATTAAAGAAATTCTTTCTTAACAAAAAATTAAACAGAAACTTAAAACTGACACCTCTAAGGTCGCTGTCATAAAAACACCTTGACTCAACTGGTGGGTATTAGGTAAGAATAATTATAATTAAGAAGCTTTTCATTTTTGAGCTGTCATTATCTCCGGAACGCATGCAGATAGGTGAACATTTGAAATACAAAAAATTCAGAGTAGTAGTATCCAAATATGCAATCGTATGCAGGGTGTTCCATTTAAAAAAAGTAAGTTAGTCTCTATGGCAACCAAACCAGGAATGACAGGAAAAATTCATGCAGGTAGAAATGTGGGGAATAGTTTACTGAACAACTTTCATAAAGGTCACTTTTTCGTATACGAGGTCATTTAAAAGTTACAGGCATTATGCGCGACTTTTTTGCCAGTCTGCATAGTTTGTACGTGGCATACCTAAAATAACTTTAAAGTAGTAACAGTCCCATGAATTTGCTGAAAAAGCAAAATGCACAATAAAATAAGTATACCCTGTATAAACCACGACAATTGGGACACCGTTTGCTTGATGTTTTTCCTCTCTTCATAAATACCGTCGGACCCAAGCATATTCCGGTACAATTGATGCTTAAAGTAATAAACCTAATTTGATGCAGTAATTTTCGCGAAATGTATACTAAAACACCAAGTCTATTGTTCCCACGATGAAAGTTTCACGTTCCAATTGTCTGGACACGTTTATTAAGAACTCTCAGAGGAGAGCTCAGACGTCCCTTAGACGTAGGATAGCTTGGTATTGTGGCCGCCCTTTTTTTCAATATAATAAATTAAATTGTAGAATATAGGCAAGCATTTTTTTAGTATCATTAAAACATTATTAGTTTTGTATTTGTTAATAAGTGCAGATTAGAAGGTACTGGTAATGCCGTGGAAATAATCATTATATTGAATTTTATACAGGGTGAGTCGGGAGCAATGGGCCTTACTCTAAGGGTGTAATCTATGCATCAAAATAATAAGAAAAAACTGAAATGTTGTTATCCAATATTCATTTGTTTTCAAGTTATAAGGAAAAAACAAATTATTGCATTAATTTAGCTTTCCTGTCATATATGTTATTATTGTTTGCTTTTGATTGTTGTGCTGTCACTATCCTATTAGTGTCAGTATAAAATGTTACATTGATTCACCGTTAACTTTCGGATTTTTATCCTTTTAATTTCATAAAATGCCACACGTTTATTCATATCTCGAATACGCCAATATCATTTTTATTTATGGTTTGTGTAATGGGAATGCTACAGTGGCTGCTAAAGAATATCGTGAATGATTTCCACATGAAAGAACACCGAACAGAAAGGCCTTTATCAGAGTTTTCAACAAACTCTGCGAGACCGGAACGCTTCCAAGTGCTAATGTAACATCCCAACGAGCCGTTCAACAGGATTTAGAGGAAATAGAAAATGTTCTAGCTTTAGTAGAAGAAGATGCGGCAACAAGCTCACGAAAAATTGAAATTCAGTTGGGGATTCCCCAAAAAAGAGCGATCAATACGCTTCACGAGCAAGGCTTATACCCGTACCATGTACAACGTGTACAGAATCTTCAACCTGGAGACTACGCCAAGCGGATTCAACTTTGTGAGTGGATAAATAATAATCGTCATCTTTTACCGCACATACTTTTTACTGACGAAGCTACATTCAACCGTGACGGCATCAATAATAATCGAAACTCCCATGTATGGTCGGACGAAAATCCTCACGCAATAGTCGAAAGTAATTTTCAACACAGGTTTTCAGTGAACGTGTGGTGCGGCATGATCGATAATAATTTAATTGGCCCTTTTCTTTTGGAAATCGCCTAACAGGGGATCACTACCTAAGTTTTTTACAAAATAAATTTCAAGGACTACTGGAGGAGATTCCTTTAAACATCAGAATTGAAATGTATTATAAACACGATGGAGCGCTTGCCCATTTCGATCGTCGGGTCAAGCAATATTTAGACCAAAGTTTCCAGGGGTTTGGATTGGTCGCGGTGGCCCTATTAGTTGGCCTCCTAGATCGCCAGATCTCACGCCGTTGGACTACAATTTATGGGGTTGGTTAAAAGCTGAGGTTTACAAAGTAAAAGTGGATACTAGGGATGCATTAATTAGACGCATTAGAAATGTTGTACTTAATATTAAAGAAAGGCACGGTTCAATTAGAAGATCCACCCGCGCCCTTCGTTAACAAAGCAGGAAATGTTTGGAAGTCAATGGCGGTATTCTTGAAAATTTACTAAACCAATGATTTATGTTGTTGTATGTTAATGTTGGATATTTTGGTTTAACAATATTATTATTTTATTTAACGCTGTAACTTGAAACAAATGAATATTGGATAACAACATTTGAGTTTTTTCTTATTATTTTGATACATATATTACACCCTTAGAGTTAGGTCCATTCCTCCCGACTCACCCTGCTTATATCATAGTTTAATTTTACTTTAAATATTCCTGTTCGTATCGATTCCACATTAGCCAGAAATGGAATCTAATACACAGGCAAATGTAGGTAGGTAAACCTAAACAGGACATTACCTCGGGTAATTTCCATCCAGACTGTTCTCGATATGCATCTTCCACCATATAGGCGCTTTATACACGCCGTTGGAAAATTAGTATGGATAGTGGAACGCTACTTAACCAGAGATAAATTAAAGAAGGGTTCGTAATATAATTCTGATATAATAATTTCGTCAAATTAGCAGATTTATATACGTTCCTTTAACTACGTGCTGCTGAAGTGTCCCCAGGAACGTATTTTTTTTTAATTATCTTTTACTTACTTACGTCACAATTTTATATCTGGTTCAGAAGGGGGATCTACAAACGTGACCCATTGTGACAGGGGAGGGGACAGTTATGGGTATTGTGACATCACATGTAAAATGCAAATGTAGGAATGTGTTGGGTTTAAGGTAAATTTTAATTTGTCACACATCTTAGATACACAACAAATAAGCGCAATGTTGTTTTGATTGAATTATTACCATCACAGCAAATGTGGCATGTGAAATTTTATTTTTTAAGACAACAACGCTTGTTTGATTTGATTTATTTCATTAAGCATACAATAAAGCCCCAAGGAAGTTCCATAGAACCTAAGATAAAAAAAAGGGATAGGTTAATGGATTAACCCAGTGGCGTAGCCAGCAATTTGGGGCGGGAGGGGTAAAGTATCGTAGCGGCGCAGAATGCGGAGCTAAAGCGCCGCAGGCAAAAAATTATTGGAACCACGCCCAAATTTCGTAGATATTCACCTTCTTTATGCTCTCTAGGAAACAGGGGTCTGGCCCCAAATGAAGTTAAAATCCGCTATAAAAAAAGAAATAAATTAAATATGATGGGACGCTCTTAAAACCGGTTTTATTAAGTTTATTCCGATCGCTATTCTTTACTAAAAATAAGATAAGACCGATCTTGTTTTTTAAGAATTATTTTTTAGGTAGTAAAGGGGCGCCAGGCCAAGAGGGGCGGGGGGTGCGATCGCCCCCCTGTGGCTACACCACTGGATTAACTGGGTGATGCATGGCTTAGTTGAACGTAGTAAATCCTATATAAATTTTGAGGTGGCTAAATATTGGCTCCCCTGTACATTTTGGAGTTTAGGTAATTCAACAAACACCAGCCAATTACACAGCCCTACAAATTAAAAAAAAAAATTGTTGCCTAGTATTTTTAAACGAATTAAGGGTAATTCAGGTCTGCTGAATTTAAAAATAAAAGTCGATTTTCCAAGTTTTTTAGTTTTTTAGATAGTGCATACCATCAATTTTTAAGAAATGTATCCATAACGGGTGTTTTTTAAGAGGCTATATGCGAAAACTCTACTTTTCTCGACAATCCTAGACTTGCTTACTTGCTTCTGCGCATGCATTCGAGCGGCTACACATTAAAGTACACTTTCTTCATAGCCACTTGGATAAACTTCCCGACAATCTTGGGGACTTAAGTGAGGAACAAGGGGAACGATTCCACCAGGATCTAAAGGTGATGGAAAAAAGATATCAGGGTAGATGGGACAAGCATATGATGGCAGACTATTGCTGGAGTCTTCAACCTGATGTTCCTGACAACACATATAAAAGAAAATCATATAAACAGCGCTTTCTCCCTACGGATTGCTTATGAGCACCACTGCTCTATAAATTTTTAATTTTTTTTCTGTTTTATAATATTTAGCTAATTATCCAAAAAACTCGAGCCAATCCAGAAAAATGGTCTTCATATTCGTAATCAGCACCACCAAATTACCTAGAAATCGTTCAAATATTGTTGGCAACATAATTAGTGTTGACCAGTGTTATTATTTGGCATTGGCAAAAAGAAAAGTGCGTCAGTGACAACATTTTCATTGAAGGCGCTTTAATTATAGCTAAATATAAGCTATTCCCTTAAGGAAAAAGTAACTATGACTAAGTGGTATTATACAAGACAGAACAGATTAAGAGCAGTGTCTGACATGTTTTTAGTTCTATTCCCCGATAAGCCTATTCCTTCCATTTCATTAATTAAACTTATCACTAGTCAATGTGAGTCCAGAGACACTGTAATAAATAACTGCAAATGCCCAACTCAGATTGTCAGTAGAGCTGAAGAAAGAGATAATAGAGATCTTAATATTTTACTGCACGTGAAGGAAAATAAAGTTATTAGTACGAGGATTTTTGGACAAGCAGTAGGAAAACAAAAACCACAGTGTTGGGCACTTTAAAAAAACATAAATATTTTCCTTACAAGTATGAAAAACATCAAGAGCTACGGCAAGGTAATGAAGATCGGAGAATGATATTCTGTTGTAGGGTAATGGACAGAGCAAACAGTAGTAGGCGTTTTTTGAGAAATATTTGTTTTACCGATGAATGTACATTCACCCTCGACAACGAACCAAATGTTAAAAATGGCTGGTATTGAAGCCAGGAAAATTAACATCGTCTTGATCATGCTCGGACGCAATATCCACAAAAAATAAATGCTTGGGCAGGAATTGTAGGACGTAACATTATTGGACCATTTTTTATGGAAGGCAACCTTACAGCAGTAACCTATTTGGACTTACTACAAAATCGAATTTACAATTTACCCCTCACTAGAAGAAGGTGTACGCGAAAATCAGGATATCTGGGATCAAATGGATGGTTGTCCTGCCTATAATTCTCTCATGGTTAGGGAATACTTGCAAAATATTTTTAACGGAACTATTGTTGACCCACGGCATCTAATCCTTTGGTCAGTCAGGTCTCCTGACCTTTCGCCAAACGACTTCTTTCTCTGAGGTCACTTCAAAATTTTTATTTAAAAAGATGTAAAATTTGAAAATCTAGACCAGCTAAAGAACTATATTTTGTTAGAATGTGGCAGCATTTCTCAATATCAACCCTGTAATGTTAGAGCTGAAATTTAATATTCGGTTAGGATTTGTTAAGCTGTTAATGAAGGGTTATTTCAACATTTAATTATTAATTAATGTTTTTATGAAAATCTGTAGTCTTATAGGTATGTTATGTTAAATTAATGTCTTAGAAGAGAAACATATTGGTGTCTTTTCTGGACTGGTGGAACGAAAATGTGTTTTTAATGTGAAAAATCGTTATTCGTTATGTCCAGCTTTACGTCAATTTTTAACAATAACGTCATAGAAATTATTTGCTGGTGTTTGCTGTATTACCTAAACTATGATAGTTTCGTAATTTTGCCATCACATTTAATTGAATAAGTAAGGATTACCTTAAAAAAACTTATTCAAACTCGCACATGGGTTTATTATGTCGGCCTCTTCAAAAAATTATAATACAAATTTTCTCTAAAATGTACAGGAGAGACAGTATTTAGCCACCTTAAAATTTACATGGGATTTCCTATGTTCAACTAAGCCATGCATCACCCGGTATGCGTGTGCTCTTAAGTAATTTGCGGTGGGTTCGTGCGAGAGAACACTAAACACACACACATACATGCGTGTGCGCCAATCCTCTTTCTGTCATATTGATTCATTCGTAGACAGTTCTTGGCAAAGATGTCAAATAAAGCGATTGTGACAATATCGGCTTTTTCATTTATTCATAGTATATCAAAAAAAAAGACAAAAAAACGTCTAGAGTGGATGACACGATTGTACAGAAGCAGGCAAAAATAGGTATATGATCGGATTTACTTTAAGATATGAAATTAGAAAACCATTTTGATTCGATTTTGTGTTTTACTTAGGTACCTATAATAAATTATTTCCGAAAATTAGTTTTAGATCCTTGGGGGGATCTCGTTACCGATCAAGATCAGATTAGTGCGTATTTGGTTCAAATCTATTATTTAGTTGGTAAGAATCTAGGGATACTCTATGGCGTATTTATTACCGACACCCTGTAGACTACATAAAACTAAAACCACGCTGTCATATCAAGTTTTAGTGATTATTTTTTTAGGTTCGGTAAACAATAACCAGTGGCGGCGGTAGGTGACAAAATTTTGAGTATCATGCCATTGTCCCTTTATATTTCTTGCTTTATAACATGGAAAAATAAGCAAAACATTTTATAATCGAGCTGTATTGTTTAGTCATATAAATGTTTTGTTTACCAAATCAATTAGGTATTAGTTGACTGTAAATAGGTGTCAGTGGCAGCTTTCCAATAAGAGCTGCAGTGCTGCGGCACTGCCTAGAATAAATTATATTATTCTATTTTTTAACTCAACATTTCACAATAATATGTATATTTAATACTTCTATACGTACGAAGTTATCGGCTATGCTAATTTATTTACCTCGTTGTAACTGCAATGTTATGCGCGTTACACGATTATTATTCAAAGCCTTAAAGTGGCCAATCAGAGTGCCACAATTTCTTGAGACTTATTCTGTTTTTGTTGGCGCCGGGTGGATGTATTCTTGAACCGAGATTATTGATAGTTTACAATATACAACGAGTTTTTCCCGGAGTAATTTTGTCAACTTAGGAATACAACCCCAAAAATATTTTTGGTCTAAGGGATGAGATGCGATGAGATTTTCAAGTTATTAAAAACCTTGTTAAAAAATTAAAAATGAACGTTAATTACATTATATTAAAACATAATATTTCGTGTTTTAAGCAGTTTGGTAAGTAAATGCGGTTTTATTGTATCTAGTTCGAGAGTAGATATTTGCAAAACACTAAAAATGTTGCTTTATATAATAACTGTAAAAAATATCGTTTCCTTTTGACTGGATTTGTATGTAGCACTGCCTGGTTCTGATATCACGAGCCGCCACTGGTAGGTATGCTCCTTTGAAATATCATGCTTTTAGAGAGCCCGAGACAGTTCTTTTAAATTGTCGTACAGCCGCATCACGGATTTTGATTTTTTCGTTTTTGATTAGAAAATAAAATGCATATTATGGCCAATAAAACAGTTTAATTTTGGTTTAATTTCCCGGAAACCATGTATATTTTTGATATAAATTTTCTGAAAATGACCTATTACTACATTTGCCAGTGTTAATTAAATTTAACATTTTAGGGATCGGATGACCATCGTTTTATATTTGAATTTGATCATTGAATGAAAGAGACGAAAATCCATGTTTTAAACTAAAATATATAAGATAAGATTACTTTATACCGATCTAAAAACTGGAGCGGCTATTCGCTGGTAGTTTAACAGTTATTTTTTTTAATTATGTTTTATGGCTCTGGTTTACACCAAATGGCCAGCATCTTTGACAGATATTAAAAATAGTATGTAGATAAATAATATAATATACTATCTGTTGTCTGCTTGACACTGGATCGGTACTGCCAACATTTCCGCCCATGAAAACTCGCCACTGAGTTGGGTTGTGATTATTTTTGAAATATCTTTTAATACGTGATGGGCCGAAAGGAACAAGGAATAATGATACTCATGAAACTTCCACTATACAGGGCCAATAAGGAATTTTCGCAAACATTATTTTAACTGCTTTACTTTTAATGTTGACTGATTTATTAACAGTTTCCAGCTATCTTATATAGAATACCTAATACTGGAGTTAGTAGAACACCTTTGTACCCAACATTACAATTTATAGAAAATATCACGCGAAAAATATTGTTGCAAACAATAATAGAAGAAAATGCCATTAATTAACTCTGATACCTCGATCAGAATATAAGCTTAACCACATTTCTTAGAGTATTGGCAATTAATTTCCTGGAACGTTACACACGAATCGCCACCGTAATACTTACGAGTAAATCGGGATCCTGCGGTCGTCCGTCTCCTTAAACCAGATCACGATGTGCATTTTATCTCCTGCAATGGCAGGGTCGATATCGCAGGGCAGTTTGGCTATGCCTCCCAGGACCGCTTCCACTTCATGCACACTGGTAGCTGCAAAAAAGGGACAAAATGAAAATACGTATACTAAACTATAATTGTATAATATATAGATTTTTTTTATAAAAACATTATATTATCTCTTTTTGACGTATTTTAATACCTTATAATTAAATTTTTCTAATTTGGTTTCATAAAAAAGCTGTTTTGAGATCGTTTTCAGCATCTTAATGAACTTTTTATGAAATAGTTTTCTTTATTTTCCTAAGATTGGTAATGATGTTCACAAACGTTTTATTTTGCTGTCGTGTAGGTTTGGTTGCATTAATTCTATGAAATGGAGATGAGTTAAAAAAATATCAAATAATCTTACAAATTTACTATAGGTGCCTATTATAAAACATAGAACTATAAAATTTACCGTAATTCCCCTTAACTTTGGGGGAGTTGAACTAAACTCATCTTGCTCCATATTATGTCGGTATGTTTTAAACGCTTTTAGTTAATAGACTTCTTAATAACTTTTGATGCGACGAAAGCAATGTAATTCAGAATAATTTAAAAAGTCTATAAAATGCAGGGGTCAATTCATCATCGTGACTTTTAAGCAACTATGACAGAAATTTCTTGAGAACCAAAGGATGTTGGAAAAATTTTATAATGATGAGCCACTATAGGTAGTTGTGACATAATTTACATTTCACGCAATTAATAACATTCCTAAAGAACTATAATTTATTTAGTACGTGTCAACACGGATTTCTAAAAGGAAAATCCACTGAAACGGCCATATTTGATTTTATTCAAAAAATCCTACAACATCTGGAGAACGGCGAATTAACCCTTGGGATTCTTCTAGACTTGTCTAAAGCCTATGATTGTCTAGATAGAGAACTGCTCGTGCATAAGTTGGAAAAGTATGACATAAGAGGATAAGTAAAACTATGGCTAATATCATATCTAAACAATAGAAAACAAATTGTAACCGTAACAAATGAAGGACAAAATGGTAGATCAAAAATGTTAGCAAATATATAGGAATAGCACAAGACAGCATATTGGGTCCTACTCTTTTCATATTGTTTGTTAATGACTTATATTTGTTACTGAATTTATCTCGCGAACATATTGTAAAGTATGCGGTCGATGCGAATTTAATTATTGGAAGTAAACATTTGCAAGATTTCATCACAGAGGCTGGGAGATTTTTTAATTTAGTTACAAATTGGTTTATGGAGAATAAACTCATTTTAAATGAAGATACAACAAACTTACTATTATTTAGGACAAAACAATCAAAAATTGTGAGGCCCTTGTCCTTAGAGTTTGGCAACAAGAAAATTAGCATAATAAATAATGCAAACTTTTTGGGTACTCAGGTAGGAGAACACCTTGATTGGTCATGTCACATTAATAAATCAATGAAAAAGCTAAACTTAATTTGTTACGGCATTAGAGTCGTTAAAATATATGAGTGAAAACTTGCTAAAATATTTGTATTACGCAAATTTTGAATCAGTCCTTGGATATGGGATCATATTCTGGGGAAGGGACAGTATGATCCAGCGTGCTTTTGTGGTTCAAAAAAGGTTAATTCGGATCATTAAAGAAATGACATATTTGCAAAGTTGTAGATCTGTGTTTAAGGGTTTCGGTATCATGACTGTACATGCTGTTTACATACCTATATGAATGTTTAATGTTTTTCTTTAGAAATAAAAACTTTTTTCTACTACCGTGCGTAAAACACTAACTTTACACACTATGGAAGGTGTCTAAAATTTAACTTTTTTTAACTAGTGCGTAAAGTAAATTACTTTACGCACTAGTTAAAAAAGTAAAAAATATGAATGATTACATTGATATGGATACCTGCATTTTTACTTAAAATTGGTCTGGTTGGCCATGGACAAATGGCGATTTCTGTTTGACGTATCTGAATGTTGACAATTTGTGATTTATGCCAGGTGTTTAAATGATTTTAGGAATTAGTGAAGATTTTCATACGGTAAGTTTTGAGTTGTGATATCAAATGTGTTATATTGTTATGATTTCGTTTAATTTTATTTCAGATTTTTAAATCTCAACATTATGGACAGTGATTTATCGGATTTTGAGAACACTCCGCCGAATATTGCAGATTCTGCACAGGAAGCTACTTTGAATTTGCTTCCCAACAAGTCTCGGTTAATTTACGAGCAAAAATATACATTGTTTATGAGTTGGTGCAAGAAAAATAAAGTGACAAGGTACTCAGAAAATGTTTTGCTAGCTTATTTTTCAGATGAATTAAAAAGCTATAAATCATCGACAATGTGGTCAATATTTTTCATGCTAAAGGCTACCTTGAAAATTAAAAATTCAGTAGATATTTTAACCTACCACAAGTAAATTGCCTTTCTTAAACAGAGAAGCAAAGGCTACAAAGCAAAGACATCAGGAATATTTGAGAAAAGTCATTTCATCAAGTTTATTTTGGAGGCTCCGGATTCGAAGTTTTTAATGATAAAGGTAACTTTACATCAATTTAATTCTATTGGTAAGGTAAAATATCATATCAAAATTATAGAAGTTTTACCTTAGTTCTTAATACTTTTAGATTCTCTATAAAATGTTTGTATTTAATAGTTATTATAGATTTTATATCGACACGATTTATTATTTTAGGTTGCATTTATTATTGGCATTTCTGGGGCTTGTCGCAGAGAAGAACTGATGAAAATGACAATAAATGATGTTGAGAACAAGGAAACAGTCCTTATTATAAGAATTCCTGATTCAAAAAATGGTATGGAAAGAATTTTTAAAGTTCTAAACCCAAATAATTCCATAAATTATTTATTGTACATTATAAAATATATGACATTAAGACCTCCTAATATTGAATCATCCAGATTATTTTTAAAATATGCCCAAAATAAATGTTCGAAACAACCTGTGGGCATAAACACATTTGGTAAGATGCCTTCTGTAATAGCTGAATATCTGAAATTGCCAAATCCAACATGTTATATTGGTCACTCTTTTCGAAGGTCATCTGCCACTATGTTGGCAAATTCTGGAGGAGACCTTATAACAGTAAAGAAGCATGGGGAATGGAAATCATCTGCCGTCGCAGAGGGTTACATTGACAGTACACTGAGCAAAAAAATTGACATATCGAATAAAATATTAACAAATGATGCTTCCTCTTCTAATTCCACTAGTACGTTTGACAATATTCCTGAAATCGAAATAAGTAATATTACATCAAATTTGTCTTCTGAAGTTTCAACCAATATAAATAAGCTAACTGATACACCATTAACATCTAGTTCTAATGTGGCTTGTAACAGCAGACGTGTGGATTGTGAAGATTCATAAGTAAATTCTAGACTTAAGAGCCAAAGATTAACTTTTAATAATTCTAATAGCTGTACATTTAATATTCATATAGTCCACAATTAAATTGAATATAAATCCGTATTTGTAAGTACATATATGAAATTTTATTATTGTTATTGTTCCTATAACTTTTGTCTCTCTTCCTTTAAGAAATAATCGACCATTTCAATACATAACAGCGACCCTGTATAACGTCCGGTAGTAGAAAAAATTGTGTATGCAATTCGTGCGTAAAGTGCTTATTTTTTACTCATGTGATTTGCGCACTCGCCTGCGGAACGTGCAACAAATTTCCCTTTCGTAAAAAAAATCATACTTTACACCCTTGTTGCATAAATAACTATTTTGACGTAACACCAAAGCATGAGTATAACACTAGAACTTTGGATATTTACTATGTAGCGCATCGACTTTCACTGACTGAAAAATCTCCCAGCTACAGGTGTATAAAATTGTTTAGCACGCTCCCAGATAGCTTAAAATGTATTAATTCGGAGAAAACATTTAAAAGCAAAATTAGGAAGTTGCTAATTGATTTAGAATCATATAGCTTAGGAAATTTCTGTCCAGATTTGTAAATTTGTTTTCTTTTTCATTTCATTTTGTGCTTAACATGATTAGAAATAAAGATTATTATTATTATTATTATTATTGTTATTATTATTATTATACATTGAACAGATCACCAGTTTTCAATTTTTTTTCTGCAAGCGGTCTCTGGAAAAACAAATCATACTCTGGATTAGTATATTCTGTATCCAGTAGAAAGAATAATGCAAGTGTCCGACAACGAGAATGTGATTTTCCTTCAAGGTTCATATACTATTTCTTCTAGTGATGGACCGATATGACTTTTTTTGCCGATACCGATAATCGGCCGATACCGATAATGTCTTGGCCGATAACGATATATATCGGCATATCGGCCTTTTTTAATTGATAACATTATTAATGTCTAAAATCTGAATATTCTGTAATATAATTTATAATTCTTTAACGTTCAATTTAAAATCACAAAAATAAAAACAAAAATTGCACTTTGGCAACACAGCAATAGGCGGTAATTTATGTGGCTCAGCGCCAAGTCATTGGTGAATCCCCTTAATTTGAATTTCTTGGTGAATCCCGTGCGTTTATTGCCGTGCATTCAGTATTGCATTCTTAAAGCAGATCGTTTTAAGTTCGATTATTTCTTGGCGTAATTTCATGAAATACCATTTAGAGAAAAAAACATCCTCAAGAATATTATAAATTGAAAGGGACTGATTCAAGCTCAGGTTAGTACTAAATTTTTATTTTCCAGTTCACGTTATAAAAATATTTACCAACAATAGGACCTGCTCATTCAGGATTATATTATTATATAGGATTGAGGCACCCAGGAATTTTTTGCTAAAAATCTAGGGATTTATTTTATTAGGAATTTAGGGAATTTTAAGGGAATTTGTGTAAAAAAATTACTGAAAAATCTGAAGAATTAAGTAATTTGTTGGGAATTTGGGGAAATTAAAGGAATTTGTGTAGGAGGGGGGACATTTTTCCTTTTCATCACTTTAAATCGTTTCATTAACAATTAACACCTACGATATGATTTTATTTAAAAACAAATTTCCCCGTTTATTTCAACGTTTTGACTTTTGATCACCCTGAGTCTATTTTTTTTAGAAACGGCTGGACCTTCTAGTAGTTCTAGTAGTACTTCTAACTCTAACTCTAAGCTCACTGGCTGACTCTTTCAAGCAAATGCAAAAGTCGGACATTAATTCATCCAGAGCGAAGGAGTTTCACTACCTTATAGGTGAAATGATATGTTTAGATAATCAGCCATTCAGCATTGTATCAGATGATGGCTTTGCTCGGCTACTAAAGAAAGCTATTCCAAATTATGAAATTCCTTCTGACAAATACTTCAGAGAAAAAGTTGTACCTACCAAATATTTACTCAAGATGTAAAGCACAAATATGTTGGGAAAAGCATCTTTTACTACAGATATTTGGACGTGCGAATATACAAACAGTTCTTTTTTGTCTCTCACAATCCATTTTTTTGAAAAAACATGTTTAAGTTTAAATCAGAGATCCCATTTTTCACTTGCCTGCAAGAAGTTCCCAGGATCTCATACAGGAGACGCCATAGCTGAAGCATTTAATTCTTTGTTACAAGAATGGAATATAAAAAGGGAACATATTCACTTAGTATTAGCAGACAATGCTGCCAATATGAGGAATGGTTTTGTTAAGGCAAAAGTAAATTATGAAGCATGCTTCATTCATTCTTTACAACTTGTAATACAGGATGCTATACAAAGTCAACGTTCAGTCAGTGATTTAATAGCAAGATCAAGAAAAATCGTTTCGCATTTTAATCACTCTCAAACTGCTTGCGATAAACTAAGTAAACTACAAGAACAACTAAACCTTCCCAAACACAAACTTTTCCAAGATGTACAAACACGTTGGAATTCCTCATTTTATCTACTCTCTCGCCTACTTGAACAAAAAGAAGCAGTAAATTTATACATTTTGGATCATGGGACTCTTACATACTTGACATTTTCCGAATGAGAATTAGTTGGAAGCATTTTAAATTTGTTAAAGCCATTTGAAGACATAACAAAAATTACAAGTTCTTCAGACTGCTGCATATCTGAAGTCATTCCATTTGTTTCGACTATCACTGCCTATCTTAACAAAGAAAACGCTAATTTTGCAGGAGTAGGTACAATGAAAGAAGAATTGAAAAACAGCTTGAATAAACGATTTCAGAATATATTTATAAAAAAACATTATACCATCGCGACTTTCTTGGATCCTCGCTTCAAAGACAATTTTTTTACAAAAGACCGTGATTTTATATGCGAATACATAACTACAAATCTAAAGTCCCAAATAAAAGAAAACAATACATCTGTAGAACATTCCAGTTCCCCTGACATTTCGGATTACATTCAAGACCATACAATAAATGAAACTATAGATTCTATAGAAATTGATAGTGATGACGACGAACCACTTGCTATGTATGTTCGAACTTCTGAACCTGAGACTAGTCGAACATCTGGCCAAAATCTGTTTTGGGAAATCTACGAAGAATTTGCCGGAGAAGGGATGAGCTCCACAAAAACAAAAACCATTCCAACAACATCTTCTTGTGACACAAAATCATCTTCTAGGGCATCCATTTGTGAAGAAGTGAATGCTGAAATTACAGAATATAAGAAACATCCTCTTCTTGAAAGAAAAGCGAATCCCATTTCTTGGTGGCAAGAAAAACGAGAAGTTCTACCATTATTATATAATCAAGCTCTTATATATTTATCTGCACCAGGCAGTGTTGCAAGTGAGCAAATGTTTTCAGAAGCTGGAACCGTAAATTCGGCGAAAAGGAATCGGCTGAATCCAGAAACAACCGAGAAACTAATATTTTTACATGATAATTTGCCTAAACTACATTATTCATATTAAATGCCTATTTCATGTTATATCTACCATAATTTCTTAAGATTAACTTATTTGAAATATTACTTTAAATTTAAATATAAAAAAAATGTTTTAAGCTGCTATGGTTGTTACATCGGCCGATATAGCCGATATATATTTACATCTATCGGCCGATACCGATAATCGGCTCTCGGCCGATATAGCCGATATATCGGTATCGGTATCGGTATCGGTCGATCACTAATTTCTTCTGCGATCGAAAATGAAATAGAATAATTGCAAGATTGTACGTATGTATGGTATGAATAAACGATATTATATCCGGGGATATTTTATTCCCAGCCTAGGTTATATTCTGGTACTGTTGAATGTCTCATTGTCCCAAATCACTCCAGAAAAATGTCAGTTTGTGGGCGATCGCAGAGAAAATATTTATTTTTGACTTTTACTTTAGTCTGCAGTTTAACTTTGAAACTTAGATAAAACTGTTCTGCTAAATTCGTCCCTTTGGTTTAATTTTAAAATGAATTAATTGCTCCGGCTTGACATTTTTAGCTGTGGAAATATCGTAATTTCTCGTTAATATTCATTTGGGTACGTGACTTGAAATCCGCAAACCATTTTAAGAGGAATGATTATATCAATTTTGGCAATATAACCGAAAAGTTTTTATTTTTCTTTATTTTGCAATGATTTTCCGTCAGCCTTTGAAATCTACTATATACATAATAAAACACCCGAATTAAACTAACGACAATTTTGTTTGATTTTACAAAAAAACTGTAGCAATTTATTATTCATTTTTTAATACTTCTCAGAATTTTATTACTCACTACCTAATTGAACAAAGAAGATAAGTTTAAAAATAATTATAAGTTAAGAAAAAATGATAATATTCGATTCAACGTATCAAACAGAGCATCAGTTTTTTTCAGTGTTGTAAAGGGATATCTCAAAAACCGCTCGACATAATTTCATGAGATTTTCGTGGGTCAATAAGATGATGGAGGATATATTTAGCCATATTTTTGATATTTATCAGATAGGGGTTTATGTTTTAACTGGAAAAACAACGTATGTGTACGATTGATTGATAATTGGAATTATGGTAAACTAAATTTTCAATTTTCTAATTTCGATTTTTAAATTCCACGAGGAAACGATAGCAAGCCAAAAATTGTTTAGCGGGTCGTTACTATTATACGAAACAAAGGCAGGCAGATACGCTTTATATAGAAATATTTGCTTTGTTTTCTACAATAGATATAGTGATGTCATATTCCAAACATCGATGACGGCTAGCATTCCACTACAAGTGACGTATGTAACCCCATTTTTTAAAACTTCAATTTTTATCAATAAAAGCTAATATTACGTTTAGATCTCCCAATGTACAGATCATCATGTTTCCATTATTTTCCAATTATTTCCATATTATGAAGCGCAGGTAGGATTTTAAGTTATACCTAATCAAAAGAAATTTATTTATTTTTTCTCAACTGGCTGTTGCCTTAAAGATAAATAAATACAATAGGCACTCCTGGGCGTGGACTAATCCCCACTGGATGCGAACAAATCAACATTATTTCATGTATGGTATAATCATAAACATACATCTTTTAAGAAGTCAATTACCCCAATACTTATTAAACCAAAACATAAATCTACATGAGGTTTCTACAGGATGGGGCTCCATCGTTCGGATTGAGGTTTTTCTTCTTTCTGGGGTTATATAAAGGACAAAGTGACTACGATTGTACCTACAACTTTAAGATGATCTTCTTCCTATAGTCCTAACATATTGGCAGATGTGTTGCGACCCATCTTAATGAGGTTCAGCATTCAGGATTACTCTTTTGACTGCATCCCGCTATCTATCTTGATTGGCGGACATAATAAGTTGAATGCGACGTCTCATCTCGCCCTGACAGCTTCCGGTATTCTTTATTCGGGCGCCCAGATAGACCAAATAGTAACGACCTCACAATGACCGATAGTCCGAAACTCGGCATGGTTGTCATGTTCCCTACTAATGATCATAATTTTGGTCTTGTTGTAGTTTGTCCAGACTATACGGGGCACTAGTATCTTAAAGTATCGTCAGCAGATCGAGTATTTTAGGCTGGGAAGCAGCAATCAAGGCAGTTTCGTGAAATTTAAAACAACTGGTCTGCATTTTACAGTGTTTAATCGGGTATTTATGACTGCTTCATATTTTTTGTTTTACTTTTATAAAATTCAGATTCACATTTTATTAGCAATTGAGAAATATTTGTAGACTTGTCAAAATTGTTAACAGTATTAAAAAAGTTTTCTGTTAAACTTGCGTGGGCTTCAGAGAGGCTTGATATTTTTGACACTCGAGCCAGTTCAGGTTCCTGTTCCTTTATCTCAGAGCTGGGAGTAGTTTCATTCGTCTCTTGGATCTCTTCAATACACTCAATGATAGTCAATTCTGCACTTTCTGTTGGCAAATCGTTATCAATAGAGGCAAATTGTTCAAGTTCACAAAACAGTAGTGCGACCGGAATATTATCTTGTTCTTCGAAGTCCTCAATATTATCTGAATTACAAATAAATCCGGATTTTTTTTATTGTCACTGTGGACAAATTGCGCCAGGCCACCGAAACCCATATCAAGGTATTGGATATGGTAATATTATTTTCGATTTCTTGAAGAGGACAACCACTCTCACGTTAAAAGCCTCTTAATAAGAAAGCTTCTGTAGAGCATTTTAAAACTCTTAATGATGCCTTGGTCCAAAGGTGGGCAATGTGAGGTAGTATTTGGTTGAAGAAAAATAAGTTTGACGTTATCCAGTGTAATTTTGGGATCAGACATTGCAGACTCTTGCTTTTGCCTATTATAAGTGGTTATTCACGTTCACCTTCCATATTTGCACAGAACAGTGTAAATCGTTGTTTTGCTGTTTTTTTTTCTAGTACACTTGTCATCTTCCAATGCATATGTTTTTGTTGGCAATACACGATAGTAGAGACCTGTCTCATCTACATTAAATACGTCCCTTAGGGCATAATCCTTTAAAAGGGTCAATAGCCTTTCTTTCCTTATTGACATCGATATTGATATCGGCTCATTCGCCATATATTTTCTTGCAAGTAATATCGTGCGGACGATGGAATTTTTTTAACCATCACATTGAGCAGATTGGAGGGCTTTTGCTTGAATGATGGGCCGGATATTGGTAAGTGCTTGTTTCTCGCCTTACAAAACCAGTTAAAAACAACTTGGTCCACTGCAAGTCCTTCGGTTTTGGAAATTTTTTTTTGTTCACCGTTGCCACCTTCTTGAAACAAATTTTTAGCTTCTGCTTTGTTTGAAAGCAACATACTAGCTTGGGTTACACCCACTTTATATGTTTCAGCCAATTTCCTGGTATTTAAAACAGTTTTTTTACTTTCCTCGATTAATTCAATTTTTTTCGCTTAAAAAAAGACATTTCCTTTTTTCCACTCTCTTTAAATATTCACATTAGTCCCAAAACACCTAAGAACTGTTCAAAACAAAACTAATGTTAACAACCGATTTATCAGCTTTTAAAATAAATTGAATGGATCCGCCTGCAATAAAGTAATTAGTGTATGTACCTATATTTCTTAAGAACTGTCGGGTGCGGTTTCACTGCTTCTAATGGAGGGGTTTTTAGCATTAATGTTTACTAAAAATTCCAATGATGAGTACTCGCGGTCGTTTAACAGATTGGTCGGTAAAGAGGAGTGTAAAATAATGGGATTTCAATTTTTAAATATGGGGAATTCATAACCGATCGTTTAACGCAGTCAGTGTATAGAGGCGGTCGCAACCAGATTTTTACTGTATAATACTAAAAATTTCGATACATGCTAAGCGCTTTTATAGAAATATGATCCTCAGCACGTCATTTTATAGTTAAAACGTGACACTTAGATATACACATAATACACAAGTTACATTTTTCTTAGTGATAAACAATGCCATTCAAAGCATATTTAAAATGAAGCATTAGCTAATTGTTTTCCCTAGAATTGACAGAGCAATATTTATTAAACGGTTTAAGCCTCTTACATTTAATGCGAGGTTTTAGCACTTTGGAATATTCCCTTTCTAAACCATTATTCCTGGCGCCCATAAGTAATAACTGTCTAGAAAGTTTTAACGGCAGTTGAACTTCAACAGGGGCAGTTAGATCCTCAGAATGTCAACTAATTTCGAAATTAAAAGCGGTGTAAATCTTTGTCATCGCAGCAGTTATCTTTGTGGCAACGGCGATGTTACCTAAAGTGGTCGCCCTTTGTATTTGTGACCTAATTTATATTCTATGAAAATGAGATTTGAAAAAGAAAAGAGTTTGGAAAAAGTTTTTTTTAACTTAAGATCAGAACCACACAGTTAAGTCTAGAAAAGGGGATACTATAGATGTACGGCAATTATAAATAGGTAAGTAATTAGTGTTGTCACCCTTGTCTCTTATGTTGTTTTCTCGCTAACCCGTTCAGTGTCTCAAATAAAAAAAACAATTTTTACGGCCTTTAATATAATATGTCCAATTGGTCATTGCATAGCATTTTTAAATACACCTACACTTTTGTTGCGTAGCATAAAAACACTGTTGCCACTTTAACTATGCAAGACTCTTTGGACCCTTGAATTACCAGGTAATATATACCTTTGCACAACAGGACAAGACTCCCAGTTTTGCAAGATTTATTGTCTCAGCCATCATACTACAAGAAATAGCGAATATTTAAATGTTGTACCACATTTTCAAAAAACTTTTTATAAAACTATAGAAACAGTATCTATTAAAGCATATACGAAGTCAATCGGAATAGCAAAAAACTGAAATTCTGGTTATAACCGGCAACTTCTTCCAGAAGCATAGGCGGCGTGCAACGTTAGGAGTGAAAATTATTTTACCACATTAATTAATTTTTATTTTGTGTATACAAAATCAATTGGAACAGTATGAAACCTATTGAGGTCGGCATTGTGCGACAGCATTTAAATTATAATTTTAAAAACTTATTCTCAATAATTTTCGTATAACTACACGGATCTATTTTTTTAAAATTAGTATTATATATGATAAGAAAACACTTAACATCCGTTTATCATTATATTTTATTTCCTGTGAATTTGATAAAAAGTCAAAATTCACTTCCATCCATATACCACTGTCGTTTACTTCATTAACTGCACAAGTACAAAAGCATTGTCAGTTGGCGAGTGGTTATATTTTCTCAGTTTCTTCTTGACTGCAGCCCAAATCGTCTCGATTGGATTAAATATACAGCAATAGGAGGGAGGCGTAAAATAGTATGACCAGGTGCTTCGCATACTTTGTCGATTACATATTCCTTTTAAAAGTTCTTATTTTTTTAATAGTTTCCAATAACACTAGCATTTTGAGGAATTTCCTTGTTTCTACTTTCCATGAATTTCATCCTTCTTTGTGCTACTGTTAAGAACTTTATTGTTATAGACGCGAATAATAGGATGCATTGTCCATATCAATGATACAGTTAGAGGATAGATTTGGCAGTAATTGTTCAATAAACCACTTTTCGAATAGACTGGCGATCATATCTTTACGGTAGTCAGCCGATGAGTGCTTTAGTTGCCAACAATAATAAAGCATTAGGAAACCCTTAGTATTACCAGCGTGTTGTATGACTCGTTTACCGCGAGAACAAGGTTCATTTAGTGTGCACTTATTAATAAGTGTTTAAATAACAATAACAACAGGAACGGTAACAACAACAAGACAATTTAGAAAAATACGACACTTAATAACAATAGTAACAACAGCAACGGCAGCAACAACAAAATAACTTTCTAAAATTTCCAATAACGAATAAAAGAAAAAACTTAATTTACTTCACCCTATTTTAATAATTAAATTACAGCACTGTCAGGGGCAACAGATAAAAAATCGCAGTGGAACAGACATAGTTGAGGCATTATTTTATTTTTTTGTCCACCAAAATTATTTCATCAACTAGAAGCGGCCGGCTGGGAACGCGTGGGCGAAAAAAAATTCATACGCGTTCTAATCATCATAAAAGTAGGTCATTTTTATTTAAAATTTATTGGTAAACTTGGCCGACCCGGTACATGACTCTTTTTTTACCTGTTCGGATTCACTTCGTATAGACTATACTGTATTACTACCTACTTGATGCATATTTTCCATAGACATAGTTCATTGATATTTCCCGAGATATTTTCCCTGTGCCGGCCGTGCTAATTGTATAAGGCTTTGCGCGCACGGACGGTTTTTAGTTGCCGAGCGGTTGCGGTGACATTGCCGTCGTTTATCGGACGTATGTATTTATAGGTATACTCGCGCACAACCCGATTTTTAACCGCGGCTGTAAATAAAACGCAATGTGTTTCGCCGCCTTGTTAAATGAAACACATGGTAAAGGTAGACTTTCGATGGTCGCGACCAATGCGACCCTTGCGACTGATGCGGCTATGCGGCCGGTCGTGCGTGTACCGGTTTAATGCATTTACATATATCTCCTTTAAAGGCACCCCACCGCGACGAGTGCGACAGATACGACCAACGCGGCCGCACGACTCGACTGCTCTAGAAGCAGTAAGGTCGTGTTGGTCGTGTTGATTGCACGTGGTTTTATACTATTTATAAATAATTGTAATTCAAAATGACTCCGTTTTCGAGTGAAGACGAAAGCAAATTAATTTTCAATAAAGATGTTATATGAACCTTTACGAGTACGTGGTATAGTTCCTTAATTGATGTTTTCTTTGTTTCAGTCAACAACGTAAAATTAAATCGTCATCATCTCGTTTCTCCTCCAGTAATAACTTGCAGTACCTTAACTTTTTAGAATGCATTATAATATACTTTTAATAATCAAACCCTACAATGTCGCGAAACAACAGATAATAAACCATAATCGTGCGGGTCGTGACCGCACAAAGTTGCATATCTCGGAAAGGTGGTACAGATGCGACAGATCGCATTGGTCGTCAGCCGCAGCCGCATTAGTCGCAGTCGCGTCCATCGAAAGTCTACCTTAACTAATGGAAGCGAGCGCACGAGCGACTGTTTAGTCACTTTAAACCGAGTCTGCTGTCTCTTGTGGAGGTGTTGGTTTCTAAAGTTTGATATTGCTGCCGAAAGTGTATTGACACTATAAAATTGATCCTAGAAGTTAAAAAAATACCCGACATTTATGACAAAAAAAGGTATAGTTATAGAATAACGAGAGCAAATCTATAGGCAGAAGTGTGTGATGCAATTATGAACGACTGGGACAAAACACGAACTAAAAGGGCACTCACTATAAACTTTTCTTCAAATTTTATATTTGGGATGAACTGTTGTTGCGGTTGGTGGTTTTTACCGCTTATACCTTACCACATGTGAAATTAGCGGTAGTTTAGCAGCCTCCGCTAGCCGCGGAGAAAAAATCGCTCGTGCACGCGTATCCAGGTGTCTTCTTATAAGTCGCAAAGTTTCTCCGCAATACAATTATTGTTTAGTTTCCTTGGAAACGCTCGATTTATAAATTAAATACGGTATTACTGAGCATGAAGTATTGTGAAGCACTAGATGAGAAATAGTTATTAACTACAGTGATTTTAAAATATTTGGTATTTTCGGTGCATGACAAAGAGCTGACTTGATTCGTTTAACCTTAAAAGGTGTAGAAGATAATGCTCGTTTTTCGGTGGCATTCCTTCGAGTTGGTAAAAGGCGTAAGAATTTCCATGATAATTACATTTCTTGATCTATGGGGTTTATGTCGTAAATATAAATTACTCTGTATGGTACATTAACCTTTTAACGCGCAACGTCTCTTCTTAGTTTACTCTACTTACTCTTAGGTTGGTAACGTTGATAGGCGCGCAAGCGCGAGAATTTACTTGTTGCCTTGAGGTCAAGGATAACTCTTCTTTCAACTTGCACTCTTGATTAGTTCAGTCATTTTCCAGTGATTTGTATATATTGTATTATAGTATTAATAAAAGCAGTAATCTTGAAAGAGTTGCATTATTGAAACTCCAAGACATTACAGCTGGCGACAAACAGAAAGAAAAACCCGGAAAAAAAAGTCTGTCTGTGGCAGCTATCATGCTTGAACCGACCGTTGCACCAATTCAGGCAACCGCAGTGGTTAAGCTGAATTTTCATCGAAAGATTCGGACTGGTTAATTTTTAGTGCGAAACTGGAACAATATTTCATCGCAAATAGCATAAATGATGACACCATTAAGCGAGCTCTTTTACTAAACGCGTGTGACGAAGATGCCTACAGACTCACATACAGCCTCTGCGTGCCGACAAGTCTCGAGAGGAAAGGTTTTAAAGACCTCATTTCCTTGTTAGACAAATACGCCACGACACGACCAGTGCTTGTGCAGCAAGATATAAGCTTTACTGGACAGTAAACGAATGGGCTGCAAGAATACGTAACCTGGCGGCAACAGTGCTACGAGATAAATTTATCATGAGACTGGAAAATACTAGAGCGATGGAACGACAGTTCGAAAAAGAAGGACAATTTCTGTCGCAAAAGCAGTGGATTGAGGTCAAGGAGAACTCTCCTTTTACCTTGCACTTGTAGCAGCGTTGTTACGTTCAGATTGTTCTGGTTATGTTTTATTGCGTGTCGAAGTCCGTAGATCTACCTTCGTGCGCAAAACCGCTTTGCATTTCAAGGTTGTGTTCTCTCAAATATGGTTTATTCTCTGTGACTTTCTCGGTGTGTTCTTGGGTTTGATTGAAAACTATCATACTATCAATCGGCCAAACGAAATTCTGACGTCTGGTCAGACCATTTAGCCCTTGTGGAAAAATTTGGGAAATCCTTCCCTTCCTTTTCCATATCAAATCTTAATTAGGGCACATATCATATCACGGAAAAAAAATTGGGATTTTTACTACAATAAAATTTGTAGATAGATTTACTAGAAATTGTTGTAAATATAGGGACAGCAAAATTTGTTGTGAATTTCTATATCATAGTGTTCCTTTTTTAAAACAAATTGTCCAACTATCCGACACAAGTTGTACAAAAAGTTGTTGAATTTAAAGCTATTGTAAGAAATATATTGAAATAATAGTTTGGCACTTTATGGTATAACAGTTTATAAGTTAGTAATGTACACATGTTTTAAGGAGAAATTAAAATGTCTTGTTATCAATTTCACAATATTTTGTTGGAGATATTTCAATATACTATTACAGGAAAAGTTTAAATGTCTTGGTGAACATTTCACAACTATTTGTTGGAAATGTTTTATTAAACATTTCACAACAATTTGCAGGAAATGTCTTACAGAAACTAACGGAAGGGATATAATGAATCTCATAATCTCTGTTACCAATGGTAGGATGCTACACTACTGCTTAGGGATGGACAAAAACATCGATGTTTTAGTTTCGATGTTTTTTTGATAACATCGATGTTTATTTTAAACATCGCAACATCGAAATAAAATCTCAACTCAACCTCCGAACGGTGTAGTATCAAGTCTCAACGCAATTCTAAAGATGGCGTTACCTCTCAACTCAACCTTCAAACGATGTAGTATCAACTAATATAAAATAGACATACAAATATAATAAAAAGAAAGAAAGAAAGACATACAAATAAAAAAATACTCACATAATATATAGGGTTGTCCTTACTGGCATAAAGTTGGGCACATATAAAAAAAAAATTATGGATGGAATATTGAAAAAACTTTTTTTGCTGATTATCTCTGCATAAGGAAAAACCTAAAAATTTATTTTGACATTTGTCACGTGACTACTCGCTTGGCGGGAAAATTGAAAAAAATGTATTTTTTTACAAGAAGTGGTATGTGACATGTGACGAGAGATCGAAAAAGATTATTTGAAAAAAGTGTTTAGATTTTAATTTTATGCCCGTCCGATATATAAGTGTGTTAAGTGATCGAAAGCCAATGTATTAACCTCTTGAATGTACATAATTATTTGTCAGAGGGGTTGAACACACTCAAGTACATGCATGGTAAAAAGCTAAATTTTAAGTTTAAACAAATTAAAACTTTAAGAAACAATAAAAATATTTAACTAATAGATTTGTACCTTGGTTTTCGATCACTTAACACATTTTCATTAAATTCATGGCAACGTGAAAATAATATTGGAAATGTTTTCAAAAGATGTAAACAAAATTTTTTTTTCCAAGTTTTGCTTCAAACTTTGCGAGCAGGAATACAATTAAAATCTAAACACTTTTCTCAAATAACTTTTTCCGATATCTCGTTATCTAATACCTACCACTTCTCATGAAAAGCATTTTTTTTTTAATTTTCCCGCCAAACGAGTAGCCACGTGGCAAATGTCAAAATATGTTTTTAGGTTATCCATTATGCAGAGATATACGGCATAAAAAGTTTTTTCAATATTCCATCAATATTTTTTTTTCCATATGTGTCCAACTTTATGCCGCAGTCACTATATAACTGTATATGTAACCATTTTTTTTATTTAAGAAGGAAAATCAAAATAAAATGTTTTTTTTAATAAATGTGACTAAAATCTTAATTAAGAAAAAAAAACATCGATGTTCTCGAACATCCATGTTTTTTATTCGATGCTTTTTCAACATCGATGACTAGTTTCGATGTTAGCATCGATGTTTTTTTTCGATGTGCCCTGCCCATCCCTACTACTGCTACCTGTAGACCGGTTTCGAACTCTTTGGTTGTCGTCAGCAGAGGGCACAATTATGACAAGAAGTGAGCAACCGACCGTTGGAAAATCGAAACAGCTTAAAGCTGCGATATTTTTCTGCGTAGGCAGTACAAAATGGGCAGCGCCATCCTCCAGCAGTCTCTAGCAATCTAAAGTACTTAATACCGTATGGTGGTTTATTATAGTGTAGTAAATACTACAAATTGTTGAAGATATTTATATTTCGATATGTATTAATCTTGAAAATTGCTTAAGTTTCTGCAATAAATTGTTTTAAATTACACATTTTAAACTAGTGTAGTAAATACTACAACATATTAAAAATTTTCATATACAGGGTGTTACAAATTCGACATACGAGTATTGGAATCTCGGCAACCATAGTAGTTAGAGAAACGGTTAAATGGGAGCAAAGTTGTGCAATTTGGTGCTGTATAAAATGCCACTTTAAAAGTTTTAAAATTCCGAATGCTTCCGATATTATTCGAAAAAAACCAAAATTTTGCAAAATCGTTTTTATTTTTTTCTGAGCGCATTTAAATAGCTATTTAAAAATTAATGACACTTTGTCGTTGCAACTTTTTCTCCTCTACAAAATGGCGTTATTAAACAAAAGATCCGACGTTTTGCGTCCGAGCGGCCAACATCAACTTTATTTTTTTAAATACGGACCTGGAATTTTTTTTACCGATTTTTAAACTCCCCTACCCTCAAAATGTAATGGCGGTATTGCTTTTTAGTAATGAATTGTTTTTGCCTATTTCCTTTTAAATTCGTATTTTACATTTGTCAGTCCGGTCCTGGCAACGAATCACAATATTAATTAAACACTCCATTTTATTTAAAACATTCATACAGAAGTAACTTAATTTATTTTATAAGAATTTTCTAATAATTATAAATTTCTTAATTATAAAACCTAATTTTCTAAATGTTCAAAAATATTGCCGTTTTGCTCAATGCAACGATCGATTCTTCTTCCAATTTTGGCGACAGCCCTTTCAACCGATCTTCTCCTTATCCTACCAACTGCAGCCTGTATGCGTTCTTCCAGTTCCTCCATGGCATCTAAGTCATTTTTATAAATAATAGTATATTATTAATCAAGGTTTAGACAGCCATCATTATTGCCCGAGCGGCAAGGTTAAATCACGAGGAGCGCAGCGACGAGGTATTTAAGACGCGAGGGCTATAAGCTGTCTAAACCGTGGTTAATATAATATTTTTTCCACTACTACAAACTTTTATAAGACATTTATCTTTATAGTATTAATAATTATAAAAAATTATAGGATAGGTGTAAGTATATTTTTTAATCAAGTTACCTGCGCTTTGGAATTGGCAAAATATTTTGTCAATGTCAATGTCAATTTTTGTTCATTTATGTCATCAGATTTCACGAGTTTTCCGTTTTTTTTTTAAATCAAGTTACCTGCGTTCAAATAAATTCTTGAAGATCGGTCAATAATGGATTTCAATGCCTTATTATTGACCATTGAATCCATTATTGACCGATCTTCAAGAATCTATTTGAAGGCAGGTAACTTGATTTTTTGATTGTACAACTTGAATTCATAAACATGAATGTGGTTAGGCAACCAGCTAATTATCAATACATATTAGATTACTTGATATTGTAAAATATCGATACAATCAACATTTTTTCTGCTTCCATCCTTAATTCTGGAGGCGTACACTTAATAATATCACTAACATTTTCTACGCCCATTTTTTAAAAAAACGGAAAACTCGTGAAATCTGATGACATAAATGAACAAAAATTGACATTCACAAAGCCACCTGACAAAACAACAAAATATTTTGCCAATTCGAAAGCGCAGGTAACTTGATTAAAAAATATACTTATACCTACCCATAATTTTTTATAATTAATAATACTATAAAGATAAATGTCTTATAAAAGTTTGTAGTAGTGGAAAAAATATTATATTAACCACGGTTTAGATAGTTTATAGCCCTTGCCGCTTGGGCAATAATGATGGCTGTCTAAACCTTGGTTAATAATATACTATTTTCCACTACTAACCTATAACATCGCCATTATTGACCGATTATTAACGTTAGAAATCGTTTTTCTCTACCTTATAAGTTATTATTGACCATGGTCAATAATAAGGCATTGAAATCCATTATTGACCGATCCTTAAGAATCTATTTGAAGGCAGGTAACTTGATTTTTTGATTCTACAACATTAATTCATAAACATGAATGTGGTTAGGCAACCAGATAATTATCAATACATATTAGATTACTTGATATTGTAAAATATCGATACAATCAACATTTTTTCTGCTTCCATCCTTAATTCTGGAGGTGTACACATAATAATATCACTGCTAACATTTTCTTCGCTCATTTAAAAAAAAAAACGGAAAACTCGTGAAATCTGATGACATAAATGAACAAAAATTGACATTAACAAAGCCACCTGACAAAACAACAAAATATCTTGCCAATTCCAAAGCGCAGATAACTTGATTAAAAAATATAGGTCCTTATACCTACCTATCATTTTTTATAATTATTAATACTATAAAGATAAATGTCTTATAAAAGTTTGTAGTAGTGGAAAAAATATTATATTAACCACGGTTTAGACAGCTTATAGCCCTCGCGTCTTAAATCCCTCGTCGCTCCGCTCCTCGTAATTTAAACTTGCCGCTCGGACAATAATGATGGCTGTCTAAACCTTGGTTAATAATATACTATTAATGTCCCCCATAAAAAAAAATCCACAGGCGAAATATCTGGCGACTCTATTGCCCCACCATTTCCGAGCCACCTATCAGTAAGATCAACTTTAAACAAACTTTAAAGAATTGGAAGAATACTACAACATACAGTCCGTAGGCTATAAAGGTCAATTGAAAGGGGGTAGAATAGCAAGGATCATAAGAAACATCGATCTGTGCATAGGTAGGTACCTCGTACCTATGGGTTAAAGGAAATGTTTTTGAACATTTTGGAAATTAGAGCTTTCCTAATAAACTCAAATTTTCATGAAACCCAATTTCAAAGGTTTTTATAAAAATAACGTTTTTAATTATAATTGTGATTCGTTGCCAGGACCGGACTGACAAATGTAAAATACGAATTTAAAAGGAAATAAGCAAAAACATTTATTATTAGAAAGTAATACCGCCATTACATTTTGAGGGTAGGCGGGTTTAAAAATCGGTAAAAAAATTCCAGGTCAGTATTTAAAAAAATAAAGTTGATGTTGGCCGCTCGGACAAGAAATGTCGGATCTTTAGTTTAGTAACGCCATTTTGTAGAGGAAAAAAAGTTGCAATGACAAAGTGTCATTTATTTTTAAATAGCTATTCAAATGAGCTCAGGAAAAATAAAAACGATTTTGCAAAATTTCGGTTTTTTTCGAATAATATCGGAAGTTATCGGAATTTTAAAACTTTTAAAGCGGCATTTTAATCAGCACCGAATTGCACAACTTTGCCCCCATTTAACCATTTCTCTAACTACTATGGTTGCCGAGATTCCAATGCTCGTATGTCGAATTTAACACCCTGTATTGATAGGTATTAATCTTGAAAATTGTATAAGTTTCTGGAACGAATTGTTTTAAATTACACATTTTTAACCAGTGTAATAAATACTGCAAATTGCTGGAGATTTTTATATTTGGATAGGTATAAAACCTGACAGTTGTTCAAGTTTCCACAACAAATTGTTTTAAATTACAAATTTTATACTTGGAGTAAAGTTGCATAGAAATTGTAAAAAAAATTCACATATCATTATGTATTTTACAAAATTTAACGATTGATAGTATAGTCTGGTCTCACTTATATTGATAGAACGTATATTAGATCTTAGTCAGATTTTAGTTAGATCAGTTTAATATTTTACTACAAAAAATTTCAACAGGCACTTGCGATTTTTAAAATATTTTTAGTATTTTTTTACACATATTAGGATAAATGTTACAACCTGTAGCAAATTAAAAGATACATTATTGTTGACATTTTTTATTTTTAATTTTTTTTCGTGATAGGGTAAGTTCACAATGTATACCTTTATGGATTATCAATATTATTGAGAAATTTTTGCTACATAACCTGAAACTCCATATATTTTGTTTAAACCAGAATTAGTTAGTTCCCTTTACATTGCCATTCCTATGACCACTCTTCCGGTCAACTGAGTTTTGACCCTTGGATTAGCGACCGACGTAGTTGAGGCATTTGTCTACCCACGTATCTGAGCAGCACCAGGGAGCTATCTCTTTAAAGGCAATCATCCACCTCCAGGAGGACCACAATGTTTTTGGATTCTACATAAACCTATTTTTTAATAAAGGCATTATACGCTTAAACATATAATAGCTTCGAAGATATCCCCTTTTGAAAACTGATATTTTCAAATTTTTTAACGGTACGTCTTAGACCCAAACCTGTCCCTATCATTTTTATTATCTTCACAAAAGTGTCAACGTCCGGTTACACCGTATGTAACACGAAAGCCGAAAATATAGTACTTCTGGTTTAACTAGAAATTAATATTGTTGGGAAGATAATAAATTAAAGATAATATATTAAGAAGTAATCAAAAAGGGGAAGTTTTCTGAACGCCTGCACAAAAACTATATTTATGTACAGCATATCATGATTGCCTTAAAAATACTGTGTCCTGTCCTAAAACCTGTTCTGTAATCTGCGAAGTGTCAAATGTCAATGTTTAAAGTTTCCTGAAACCAACGAGGTATTCTAAATACTTTAGTTCGCTGCTATAAAAATTAAACACAAGTTTCCTTGCCACAACACGTTTCGCTTTAATGTTGCTACATTGCACTGACCGCATGTAAAGGTATGATCCCATTATTCCCTAATTCTATACTAACCCAGTGCAGTATGCAATTACAGTTTGCATGAATATGGACATGAAAATCCTAAATTTAGAAAATCTGCTTTTGGCACAGAGAGGCGATTAAAGTTTCCAGTCGGTAGAGTCGCAGCTAAAATTCGTGTAGCCATAATTCAGACGTTCATTATATTTTCTAACCACGAACAGTTTCTACTACATTCGCAAAGACAGAACGTAATTTGTGATAATCGCAAAATATCCATGTACGATTCTATGCCCGACTTGATCGGAATATCTAATTTTATTTATTAAAGCTCGTTTATTGCGTTTTAAACTTAACCTAGTGCCACGTCTTACCTGTTGTAGACAACATTTACATTATTAAACATATTATAAAGGGTATTCCAATTAAGAGCTTGCGGATGTTGATATTGAATAAAACAAAAGCCTTATAACAAGAAGCTACACTTTTACGTGCAATAATTAGTATGATTGATTACAATTATACGTGAAACGTAATATCTACCAAATGACCACCGCTATTTTTCTGGCAGGACACGACTTTTTTGCACAAATTTTGCAAGACAGCGGAGCACACTTCTGGTGTTATCTCGCGAATTATGCGGCTAATCTCCTCTTTATTCTTTAAATGTTTGGGGATTGTTTACATATGCTTTACCTTTAACATAACACCACAAGAAATAATCCAGTTACGTCAGGTTGCATGATCTAGGCGGCCAATTAACGTCCCCATTTCTAGAAAGAATTCTCCCTTTAAACTGTGTACACAATAAATCCACTGTTTCTCTTGCTGTACGATACGTCGCACCGTTTTGTTTAAACCACATATTGTTCAAGCTCATATTCATTATTTCATGCCATAAAAAGTTGTTCGTCATCGTTTGGTATCGCTCTCCATTTTCCGTAGCCCCTTATCGGTCTTTCATCTCAAAGAACTATGGTTCAATAATACCCACAAACCAAAAAACGCACCAACTTGTGACACGTTAAGAATGCATTGTCTTTTCATGGATTTCTCTGGGATTTTCACTGGGCCAGATGCGACAGTTCTCCTTGTTTACGTAGGTACCCACTTAAGTGAAAATGGGCTTCGTCGCTAAAGATGATTTTGTCGCAAAAATTATCGTCAACTGCTTTCATTTTAAGCACCCAATTAGCAAATGCACAGCGTTACCCGTGATCACCTGTTTTTGTTTTTACAGATGGAGAGCCAAGTCCTTTTGCAAAATCCGCCATGTTGTGATTTTGGTAATGTCCAATTGTTGCGAACGTCGTTCAATGGACATTCGGGGATTATCAGCCAACAGCCTTAACATAAGCAACCGAACGATCTCGACGTGCACGTTCTCTTAGTTGTGTTAATAGCAGAAGACCAATTTTCAAAATAAGTTTTCACAATGTATACGCGTTGTTCTACGGTGTACCTCTCTGTACTTAAAATTGTACTGGTCTGCAGAACTCTTTTCTGACACTGACAAAAGAAACACCAAATTGATTATTATTACTTTTACCTAAATGTTTATTCTCAAAGATTTACCTTATTTTTCTAAAAGGATACGTGCGTATGTTAATTTTCCTGAAAATAAAGTTCGTTTTTAATAACTGTAGTTCACTCTGTAGTATTCAGGTTGTACCGGAAACAAGTTTAGACGGTTTACTTAATTTTTTTAAATGGATATTCGCCTTTTTGTAGTATCTCTATGAAGATTTATTAAATTTCTTAAATTACTTATAGATATTCCGAAAGACGACAGCCGGATAAAAGAACTTTTCTAAGGATGAAATCAAATTTAATTGAACACGGTTCATTTTCTAAACATCAGCCTAAAATCTACAACAAGGAAAACTGCGAGACGGATGAAATAAATGTTTTAGCTTCAATTGAAACAAATCCAACTAGTTCTTGTAGAACGGTTAAAGGTTCGGTTGGAGTACTTAAATCTAGAGTTAAAACAATCCTAAAAGAACACAATTTTAGGCCATATAAATTCCACCTAGTACAAAACTTACATCCTGGTGTTGCATAGCACCGTTTAGGGCTCAGTAATTGGTATTTACAAAATATCAACAGAAAAAATAATTTTAAAAGAACCGTAATATGGTCCGATTAGGCTCATTCACCAGTGCTGGTATATTTAATCGACGCAATACGAGGTTCTGGTCTCAGGAAAATCAGAATGTAATATTTCCACTCGAACGGCAAGGCAGTTTCGGCTTTAACGTTTCATGTTATATACTAGGAATCAAAATAATTTATAATATATTTGAAGGCGGCCCTAATGCAAATAAATATTTGGAAATTCTGGAAAACGTTGTGCCAGAAATAACCTGCTCACAATGTGCTACTTAAACAATTCTCAGGCTACTGGATTGGAACTAAAGGGCCTGTGAAATGGCCACCAAGGTCACCCGACTTGTCGGTTTTGGATTTTTTCTTGTGGGGATAAGTTGAAAATAAAGTTTATTCTGTTCAATAAGAAGTAATTGTAGATTTAAGAAATGCCAATCAAAGAGCATTTAGGAAGTTAGAAACTCGGAGTTTTATTATTTTATATTGATTAACGCGAATAAGAACTTTATGTGAAACATGTCTAAGGCATAATGGAGAACAATTTGAGCAATATTTATGAGAAAGTTCTATAAGTTCGCAGCTTTTGTTTCTAATGTTTTACGTAGTAAAACACAACTCGATTTATGCATGTTATTATTTTTACTGAAATATAGCTGCTAATTTGATTAAGGAGTCCAAAATATATTTCTACTGCAGTAATTATCATATCAGTAATAGTTTTTTTTTAAATACCCGCCATGGCCTACTAACAAAAACTGTATATTTTTTAATAAAACGTAAATTTCGTGCTTGACATTAAAAATAAAAATAAGGTATTATATATTTCTGAGAACCTTGCTATAAACTAAATTATATTATTAAAAATATATAGGGGACCTATTTAAAAAAAAGCAAGTTTGTTTTTTTTTTCTCGGAAACTATTGAAAGTAGAAATAATCTGAGTACGTCACTGGATCCGACGTAAAAAAACTACAAAAATAACATTTATTTTCTCTTTGATTAGCTACAGGGTAACCCAAATATATGGGTGTCCCAAAATGTAAAATATTCAATAACATCCCGTGTATCAACTAGAAGGAGGACCAGAAAAATTCTGATTGCGGCATCTTTTGCGCTGCCAAAACCGTATCCTTCTATCTTTACTAATAACAGGGATATCCCTTAACACCATCGAAAACTAGGCACCATATTAGTTTCGAAATTATTATTTTTTAAAATAATCACAAATTAATGATTGCTTTATGGCGATCCTTGGTCAACAAATCCGGTGGAGCCAGTCAGGCGAAATATTATTTTAGCACCATGCCCAGATTTCGTCAGGAATTTATCCAATTTAATTTAATCCATGTTTTAGCCCCAAATTTTAATATCCTAGTAACTTTAACTATAAGATAACTTCTAAGGATACCATTGTTGAAACAATTGTTGTCATAAAAATTATGTGGCTGTTATCGCTTCCAGGACATTGATAACTTGAGTCTTAAGTCTACTAAAAACTTGTAAATTTATTTAGTATATTTTTTTTTAATTCTCCACCCTCCACTATGTTGAGTATAAGAGCGTCAAGAAAGCTTCATTTTAACTTAAAAAAAAATCACCATAGTACTTTGTAAGGAGTGTTATCAGATGTTATCAATAGTTATACAGGGTGTCTCACGGTCGATGGTAGGTTAGACGTTTACGGAAAACGGGACATAGAAAGTTACTGGAAATTTGGCAGTTTGGGTAATTGGCTTTGCTCTATCGATCTAAAATATTTTCAACAACGCAGCGTTGCCACTTATACAAAAAAGTAGCAGCATATTTGATACTTTAAATAGAACACCCCATATATAATTGCATTTTCCGCTATATTATTGATTTCTTATTATTTTTGTATAATACGTCCCTATACCTATCTTTAGCGGTTTTCGAGAAATTAATTAATTTCCATATTTTTTGTTCAAAACATAGCTCTAATTTAATGTTTATTACTGCGGTATTTAGATTCGTAGACAGCTGAAATTTTGGATGTAGTTTACCTTGTCCTGTGTATTAGTTATGCATAAAGAAATTTGTTCTGTGTTTTACAGGGTCGTTCAAAATTCGTCATTTTACCGCTTGATACAAAAATGGTGAAAAGTGCATTTTTTCAAATAGAACACCCTGTATATTATTAAATATCCTGCAAGAAAATTAATGCCCCTTCCAAATGATATATCATATTCCTATACCTAAATAGTTAAGATGTCGAAATAAAAGCAAGTTTTTGTAAAAATCGGATTATTTTGGCATATTTGTCTTAGATAGCCATGAAATCCCAAGATGGAACATATCTTTATGAAAATTTGACAGTTAGTGCATCAATAATAAAAATTTGCTAGTTTTTAACTTTTACTAAAGAATGCGACCTAAAAAGAATTAAAATGGAGGGAAATAACTATTCGAATGAAATTTTGATGAAATTGCTTATTCTTCATGGACAATGTAACCAAATTATAGCAAGAACATGCAAAAGGTTCAACGAAATGTTTCCCGATCAACAACTACTTAACAAGAGAAAGTTTGTGCGATTACAAAATAATTTTGTTAATTATGGGTCAAAACTGAAATCGGAAAGACATTTACCGAAGCCTGTAACTTCTGATGAAGACAACATCATAAATGTTTTAGCCTATTTTCACGCTTTTCCTCAAGCTTCCACTAGAAGTGCAGAAGAAGATTTAGGCATAACTCGTGCCTCTGTTCAAAGGATCCTTGATAATCATGACATGCACCCATACAAGTTCACAAAAGTTCAAGCCCTGAAACTGGAAGATTACCAACGTAGAGTACAATTTTGTGAAGCAATGCTGATCCGCATCCACGAAGATCCTAACTTTCTAAAGAACGTAATTTGGATGGATGAAGCTAAATTCTCCAGGGAGGGCATTTTCAATAGAAGGAACGAGCATTTCTGGGCTGACCAAAATCCACATGTTGTTAAGGAAATGGGATTTCAGGAAAAGTTCAGTTTTAACGTTTTTTGCCTCCTGAAAGATGACAAAATTAAATTAACAAAATTATTTTGTAATCATACAAACTTTCTCTCGTTGATTAGTTGTTGATCGGGAAGCATTTCGTTGAACCTTTTGCATGTTCTTGCTATAATTTGGTTACGTTATCCATGAAGAATAAACAATTTCATCAAAATTTCATTTGAATAGTTATTTCCCTCCATTTTAATTCTTTTTAGGTCGCTTTCTTTACTAAAAGTTAAAAACTAGCAAATTTTTATTATTGATGCACTAACTGTCAAATTTTCATAAAGATATGTTCCATCTTGGGATTTCATGGCTATCTAAGACAAATATGCCAAAATAATCCGATTTTTACAAAAACTTGCTTTTATTTCGAAATCTTAACTATTTAGGTATAGGAACATGATATATCATTTGGAAGGGACATTAATTTTCTTGCAGGATATTTAATAATATACAGGGTGTTCTATTTGAAAAAATGCACTTTTCACCATTTTTGTATCAAGCGGTAAAATGACGAATTCTGAACGACCCTGTATAACACAGAACAAATTTCTTTATGCATAACTAAAACACAGGACAAGGTTAACTACATCCAAAATTTAAGCTGTCTACGAATCCAAATACCGCAGTAATAAACATTTAATTAGAGCTATGTTTTGAACAAAAAATATGGAAATTAATTAATTTCTCGAAAACCGCTAAAGATAGGTATACGAACGTATTATACAAAAATAATTAGAAATCAATAATAAAACAGAAAATGTAATTATTTACAGGGTGTTCCATTTAAAATATCAAATATGTTGCTACTTTTTTGTATAAGCGGCAACGCTGCGTTGTTAAAAATATTTTAGATCGATAGAGCAAAGCCATTTACCTAAGTTGCCAAATTTTGAGTAATTTTCTATGTCCCGTTTTCCGTAAACGTCTAACCTACCATCGACCGTAAGACACCCTGTATATCTTATATGTTAAATGAATCCAGGATTTTTGGAATATCTAAATATATACTCTCTTTATTTCTACTAATAAGGCCAAAATGATATTCTAGATAAATGATTACCTGCAGTAACTAACTCAAAAGAGATTATTATCAGCACTGTAGGCCCGTCTCGGTTTTTTATTTAATCTTTTATACCTCTAAATTGGGGTGCCAAGTTAAATTGAATAAATAAAAATGTTCTTTATTCTTGATCGTCAAGTAAATTACTAATAAAAGAATCTATTAGTGTAGATTGTCGGATTAGGACAAGATTAAATAATTTCTGTTTTAAGCAACGTTTCGACACCCAAGTGGTGTCGTCTTCAGGGCTTATATAAATTACTAAATGTGTCCAAAATTCAAGTATAACAAAGTATATTTATTTCTACAGGACTAGATTAAAGCATTTTTGGAGACCGTTCTCTGCGAGTAAATGAACGGATTTTTTTCAGACGTTTACCACCCTCTGATTACTATACATTAACGATCTATTGAAAAAAAACAAAAATTTTTATATACATGATGTTTCAAAAATAAGGTACGTAACTTGTCTATCATTTTCTAAAAGAAAAAGTCATATGGACATGTGCCCGGAGTTGCCTCGTTTTTGATATACAGGGTGTTAAAGTTTTCAAAAGAAAAAATCGCTTGTTTATAACTTTCCTAAATATCCTTTTCCCGATTGTATTGGGGATCGGTACCGTTATCTATAATGATAAGGAGCTTAATTAGCCCTAACTAGATTAAATTTATTAAGTCCAGTGGCGTCCCGGGGAGAACCTTAACGAATATTATTGACACAAAAGTGTACGCCACTGACTTTTTTCTAGTTTTGATATTCTTTTCGCATTTACCAACTAATAATACAACTTTTTTGTTTGTTGACTTGTTTTCGTATCTTGCTTCGTTTTCGAGAGAAAAAATAAAAACCACATTATTGCATATACAAAAAAAATACCTATGTATTACATACATAAAGGATACACCTATCATGTGCAAAAAAAATCATTTAAATCGGACAATAGGTTTAGAAGATATATAATATGAAAATTGTTGGATTAGTGGTTCGTTAATATTGCTGTTCAGTGTATTTCAAAGTTAATTAAAATATTTAAATTAAAAATAAAATTATTTCTTTAAATAATGATACAAAAAAAAATGCAACAGGTAATCAAAGCAAATGTTGAAAATGGCCACCTTTTGATAAAATGCACGATTGCAATAGTCTCACCATTGATTCTCTTACACGTTCAAAAATGCCTGCATTATTTCGTATCGAATTGCAACTTTCCATAATTCGTCTTGTATACAAGATATTTTAGGTGACCCCATAAATAATTGTCTAGAAGATTCAAGTCGGGACTGCGAGCTGGCCAACATTGGGGACCTGCGCGTTCAGTCCAGCATGTGCATGAACCACAAATTGGTTCTTATTTGTAAAGGTACGTCTTCTAACAGAACGTGAAGTGTGAAGTTCTTCAGATAAAAACTACGTATAGGAGTTTCCATTCAATCGAGGTGGTAAAAAGTATGGTCCAATAAGATAGTCGCCAATGATACCTCCCATATGTTCACCGAAAATTGTTGTTGAAAACAATCTTCTTTAATTTTATGAGGATTATCATCCGCCCAGAAATGTTCGTTATGCAAATTCATAATGGCTTCTTATCAGTAAATAAAATGTTCGGTAAAAATTGTTGTTATGTGCTAGTGTATGCAGCAACCACCTACTAAAATCAAACCTTGACTGAAATTCACGGGGATACAGAGCTTGCACACGTTGAATAAGGTATGTATATAGTTGATAAAGATGCAAAACCCTCCAAGCAGTTAATGCACTTGTTTGAAGTTGCACTGCTACCTTCCTGGCACTAGTTGAAGGATCACCTTCTATCTCTCGAAGTATAGCCTCTTCTAACTCAGGCGCGGTTGCTGTTGCAGGTCTGCCAGGAAGTTCCGTACTACGTTTAAAATACCCAGTTTCACTCAATCTTGCATGGAGCTGTCTAAATGTTTTGGCACATGGCAGTACTCTGTCTGGATAACGTTCCTGATAAATTCGCCGAGCTTCTTCAGCATTTTCATTTGCTAGGCCATAATTGAAATGCATCTGGGCCATTTCAGCGTTGGTAAAGTTATTTATTTTTGACTTTTTATTGACAAAACAGGTAAATTAGATATTAAAACTTACCTTCACCTCATATTTTAATTAACTTTGAAATACATAGGTAACACGGAGCAAAAGTTGCACTATTAGTAGGTAAATCTGAAAAAAAATATAAAAGTTAGAAAGAAGTCAATGGGGTACATTTTCTTCTTAATAATATTCGCTCCCCGGGACACACAGTTAGGGCTAATTAAGCCTTATAAATAGCGGTACCAAATTTCAATAAAATCGGAAGAAGGATATTTAAGAAAATTATAAAAACCCGATTTTTTTTTAACTCTAATACCCTGTATGTCAAGACACATGTTCATATGAACTTTTTCTCTTAGAATATCACAAGAAATCACTCATTCTCTCACCTTTAGTTACGTACCGTACTTCTAAAATACCCTGTATAGCGTCACTACCGGCAGCTGGCTCATCCTTTTTCTTTTATGCTCGACCATCGACTGCCAATGCACAACTCTATAGGCTGCAAGAAGTCTAACATCTCAAAAAAGACCTGGAGGAAATTCTGTCTTGGAATGACAACAAACCAAGTAGAATTTAATGCTAAAAAAACAAGGCAGCAGTTTTTCCTAAAAAAGGTAATGTTGTTAAAAAACAGCTTTACTTTTCAAGCCCAAACGCGACTGATACCCCAAGTCATACCACTACTTGATTTTAAAGTAGTTAATTAAGTTCTTGGCTACGCGGTATCCGTAAGGGGGAAGCAAGCCCATAGGTTTAGCTCCTTCAACAGGGACAATCGATGGGCGTGCTTCGTCTACATATTTTTTGAATAGACTAAAACGTCGGCCAATGCCGATACGTTTATAGAAATTAGTGAGTAATTAGAAGGTTTGATGTTTATAATATTTGTCACCAAACTCGTTCCAGTTTTTTCATATTAAATATGCCAAACATATCATGAACAAATTTTGTAAGGTTATAGAGTGGTCATTAAATGCATGAGGCGGCGGACCTCAAGGGAACTCCTTGTTTGCGTGTTTTAATTAGTCGGTAAATCTTGGGTTTTAAACATATGATTTTATTTCTATCCGGAATCTACGATAAATACTGGCAACCAAACGAAATGTCATATGTTAATGTTCAAAGTTTCCTTGATTTATATGAATGTACCTAAAAAAATGACAAGGATGTAAAGAAATACTGTAAAAAATTCATCCTTCCTAAATAAGGTCACATATTAATAACGTTCTATTAAAATCGTAATATCCACGGAAATTTCGAGTGGTCTACAAAGTTTAAATAATAAATTCACTCAGAACTTTCTAAAAAAAAATTAGACGTTATTAAATAATTTATTAACCCAATCAGTTTCTAAAACTTTTAAACGCTTTTCAGACTCATTTGCTGTTCGCCAGGAATATAAAGTAAATCAAAACCATTTGAGCAGAAAAAAGCGTGTCGTTTTTTTTCAGAACCGGGCTGCAGTTGTTCACCTTTGACTGGGAAACTAACGAGGCATTTAATTAAGTAATTAACTAAGAGGTATTTAAAAAATATTGTAAAATTGTGGTTAGTTTAGGTTAGTTAAATATAATATGTAATGTGATGGTGTAAATCAAAATTTATTAAACCATTAGAGAAAAGGCCAACAAATAAGCAATATTTTGGCTGTGTGTGCAATACGGGCCTACAGAAGAATTTCGCGAATATCGTAAATAGAACATCGTACTTACATCTACATTTGAGAGGGGATGGGTAGTTACTCGTAATAAGCTGATGGGTAAAATGTACCAAATGGTGATTTCGGCGCTTCTCCATTTTTAACCAAGCCAATTCTTTTATTTTGGAAGAGACATGATCATATTTTCGAAGACCGCAAACAAAACTGCAACAACTATTTTGGATTCTTTGAATACGAATCCTGGACTCAAGATCCAGACACGGGTCATAGATAAAGTCACAGTAGTTAAAATGTGATAACATTAGACTCCTACATAAATTACGTTTTAAAGTTTTGTTTAATAAGTGTTTATTAGAATACAAAAGTTTAAGGTTAATGAATGCCCTTTTACTTAATTTTTTAACATATTCACGAAATCATAGGCCCGTGTCCAAAATGACGCCAAGATTCCTAGTGGAATCTACAACATTCAAAGCAACCGCATTGATTTTTAACGATATCTGTCGTTTAACCAAAGTTACCCTATTTTTTGCACCAATGAATAGCACATAAGGACATAAGACTTGTCTGCATTTAATTTAAGGTTATGTTCCAATGACAGTTCATAAATACTTTTTAGTTCGTTATTAATTAATGACTCAGCATTATGAGCATTATTTACATGAAAGTGGAAAAAGGAACCTCAGACAGTATGCTCGTCTGTGATGAAACTACTCCATTAAGAATTATGCTCTGAGTTCTTCCAATCAAATATGATTCAGACAACTTCAAGGCGAGATCGTCAAACCCATAATATTTGAGCTTGGCTAACATTAACTTATGATCAATGGTGTCAAACGCCTTCGAAAAATCCAACAAAATAAGCGCCACAACCTCACCCCCAACACATGCTTCGATTATGTCACTGACTACTAAGGCCAAGACAGTCGCTGTGGAGTACCCCATCCTAAATCCATTTTGAAAGTTTCGCAAGATCCCATTTACAGTTATAAAATTATAAATTTGTTTGTATAAAATTTTTCCAGAATTTTTGAAATAGCGGGGAGAATACTAATGACGCGCAGATCAGAGACATTTTCTGGGTTAGTTTTTTTAGGCAAAGGTTTGCCGACAGCAACATGAATATTATATGAGCGTTTAATATATTATCACCTAGTTTAAATGGATTAAGTTACCTCGAACACCTCAGAGTAAATTTGCCAAATATATAATAATATTAAAAGATTTTTTACTAGACAAAATATATGGTTCGTGCACGACGCAACGGAGTACCTCAACACTTTACGTTAGAACTGATTAAAATAAGAATTATTGAAATCGATTGTATGGCAGAGGCACAGCTTCTTGTCTAGTAGAGAGGGCTGTGGGAGAATTAATTATACTTCTGCAATTTAGCCACCTTGCTCACAGGATTTAACGCCCTTTGTATGGTGAACTCTTAATCATAATGACAATCGCTATACTTGTAAACACCGAAGAAGAATAATTGTGAACACGAATAAAAAATTCAGTAAATTTTACGGTTAAATGCAGAGATTATGGAAAAGGTATAGGTCAACTTTCTTCATCGAATTAATCTCTGTGTACATGACAAGGCTAATTTTGAACATTTACTTAGACTTTTTTTGAACAATTAACGTTGGTCTTTTAGTTCCCTGTTGATTTTCTTGATATTCTTATTGGTCTTTGCAAGGTAATTTTACATTTCTATCATATCTATCGTGTTGCTATTTAAATTGTTATCGTTGTTGTCCCGTTGGCCTTTAAACACTCAAAATTTCTTGGGCCAGTCCTAAGCCTCGATAAAGTGTAAAGAAAGGCAAGAACGAGTTTTAATATGCATTCAAATATTTAAATTTAATTATCTAACAACGGGTACTCAGAACAAACATATATAAAGCTTTACATGTAAGTATGCGAAGTGCTGCTAGTAGCGCCCTCTGCAAGGTACATTGAAACTGTTATAAGATCTGTATTTCGCATTTTTAGAGAAACCCTCTATAAAAGGACGAAGTTGGGTGAATTACTATAAAGTTAAGGATAGATTGCCGTTATTTTTAATGATCAGTCATAAGCACTGCAGTCCGGGAAGAGCCAACAAATGAGAAGCGACAATATGACATTTGGCAAAATCAATGTAGTGGGAGGTAACCCGGACAACTGTCACAAGTTTAAGCCGGCCCGTAGTCCGGTAGTCGATGAGTTATCGTTATCGAGTTAGTTGTCTTTCTTGTTGAAAGAAGTGTATTGTTTAACTGTTTATTTTTGTGAGTGCTGTGCTATTATAAAACTATGACTGTTAATACCTGTGCGTTTCGAGGGTGTCACTCAAAAGAAGGTCAAGGAATAAGCATGCTTTCATTTCCAAAGCATCCTGAACAGTAAGTATATTTGCACCGCTATGATACATTTGTTTATATTTGTTTTGTTGTATTTATCTGCTGTATTTTATTACGTGAAAGGTATATGGAAAAGACCTACCATTATTTATTATGTTATTCAAGTGATGTTGATACTAAATAAGTATATTTTTAGGGAAAGGCGACGGGAAGGAAAAAATATGAAACTAATCTAAAAGAACATGTTTTTATTTTCCTAAAAGTTCTTGTGTTTTTTTGAAAAATATTTCTGAAAGGACAAGTACTTATTTTTTTAGTAGTTTTTATCGAATAATATCATATTTCTACGCGTAGATCAGGGTAAAATAAGTAAAGAGTAAGTAGTAAGTAGCAGATAACTTATTTTGTTTAAACAAAATAAAATATATTATCTACCTACCGTTTAAATTATAAGTACCTATAATTATTGTCCATGTACCTATCGAAGAATTGAAAAATATCCAACATACTCTTTAAAAAAAGAAAATGGTTTGTAGCATTATAGGAGTGGGCTAAGAAACAATTTCTACCTGCATACATATCAAATTAAAGCCGCATAATGGATCAGAATGCTAAAAAATAATTTAAAAGGTAAATTAAAATAGAGCTTTGTTATACAGGGTCGTTGGTATGTATGGAAACGGTCGATTATTTCCTAAAGTAAACAGCTAGCAAAAAATACTTGAGACAAAAGTTTTATGGTTTTATAAAGCCTATTAGAATTAATTTATATAATTAGTTAATACTGCCCTGCTAAGCAAAACCCCCCGTAAATTGATTTTTTGTCGAAAATGAGTTATAATCACTTTCATATAGGTGGCATTAAAATTTATCCATCTACTAAGCAAAAATCCCGTAAAATAAGTTTATATATGAGTATTTACATATGTCTATACCCCGTATTTATTAATATCCCCAGTAATACTAAGCAAAAACATGATAGAATGCTGATACTAAGCTAAAACACCGCAAAACAAACAAATCAGTCAGAATTTGCGGTGTTTTAGCTTGTCTTAAATACGGTGTTCTTCTTAAGTTTGGCAGCGCTGTTCTATTACGCGCGGTAAACGGTAATTTTTCATTTAGTGTAATTTCACCACTAACTTGGTGGTTGTAAAACAGTTGTAGAGTGAGTTTTAATTAGTTTCTGAACAAAAGTTTTACTTTTAGTCAGTAAGGTGTACCTAATAATTATTCAAGAGAGTGAGTAAGTTTCTATTTCTATTCTAAGAAGTCTAATATCGAGAATTCACAATTCCTTCACTTATAAGTACCTATAACCTATGTAGAAATATCACAATCGGAATCCATGGGCGCATAAATTTGGATAGATTTGGTTACTTACTTCAATATTTTTTTACAGAGCGTGGCATTATATTTTTGAATTAGGGCTCAGTAAACAGAAATTTATTCCCAATTTTTCTTCGTTAATATGCCTAATGTTAAAAAATACTTTAACAGTGCGTTTTTCTTTAAGGCGGGGCATAAGGTTTTGCATGGTAAATCTTAAAGCCATATTAGCCTATGTTTCTATTAAGAACTTTATAGGTTGAAATTTTACACAAATGTTTCTTGTGGTATCATACCCAAGTTATGACTATGTTTGTCTTATTTTACTAACGCAAAGTATTAAGAAATATCATTTTAAGTTATAATATCAGGCGGTTTTGTCCAGCTCTGTATATTATATAAATTTACCCAGGTATTTTTGACAGGTATGTGACATTATTATATTATATTATGTCATAAAAATACTAACAGCGGTATCATAATATTCAACTTTACCTAAGGTACCTAGTTAATAACATACATTACAAGGGGTTTCAAAAGTGTAAATTTTACAAAATTAAAAGGCCTTTTTTGGGTATTTCCTAGAATTTTTTTACGCATATTGTAGGAGAAACTTATTTTTCTCATCTCAAATGTTGACTATTCTCAAGTTTTAGTATCACTTGTCTAATACAAATAATGTGTCTCACATAGGATTTAAAATTTACGAAATCCTATGTCCCGTGTTGAAAAAACGCACTGCATATTAAAATCGCAGAGAATTACTTAATCTCGGGCGATCTAAGGTCAGTGCAGCGTGCGTCGTATAGAGTGCACGCATAGACATATGTTATATTGTGTCTATGAGTGCACGCCGTCGGAATTTCTGTTCAATACTTCTTGTAAATATTTTCCTTTTAACTTTAAATCACCTATAGTATTTTTGCACAGCTGTTTATTATCAAACTAAGTGAAAACACGGTAAAAGGCCTTACTGTGATTTTGCTTAGCAAACCTATGATATCTAAATTTTTGGTAGTAGACATAAACACAATTCTACTATTTCTAACTAGAAAAAATTGAAATATTCCAACAATAATTAGTTCAGTACAAATATATAAAAAAAAACTTGAATTTGACAAAAAAAATAAATTAAAAATGCCTATTAGAATTGGTCGGCAATAGCAAAGAGGATAGGACAAATAGAGTTGTCACTTCTATGAGTGTCCCTATGGGAGCATTTTCGTTTTTTATGTTTCAATGCGCATTGCGCAGTAAGCTTTCGCGATCAGCTGAGTGCCGGGGACTAGTCGGACCACGAAATGCAGGGTTGTAGCGGCCCATATGCCGCAATATAAAAATATAACAACTCAGATTATCTAGCCATGATTTTTTTTATTATTGTACTGATATATGAAGTTATTAATTATATATATATACTCTTCTTTACTTTAGGAACCCAAAATATAAAAGAAGATGTATGTTTATACAATTTAATTTCTTTCATAAAGTAATTATTAGGGCAAAAATCCCTTCCATAAAAGAGGAGAATTTTATTATAATTAATCAATAAAGTAATGATATTTCTTTATTTTTGGAAGTAGATACCTACCAGTGGCGCAGCCATGTGGGGGAGGGGAGTGATTAAACCCCAGAGACCAAATAAATGTTTCCAACAACTTTTACTATATCGTTCTTTACTCCCTTTCTATCCCATTTTGATGTCGCCCCCCTCCCCCCATCTATTCTTGGCTGCGCCTTTGGTACCTTTATATACTAAATAATACTGCTATATAGGGTTTCACAAATTAATGGTAAAAGCTTGAAAGCAAGTAAAACAAAATTTTAATTATTTTAAACATTTAATAATACAATAAAGTATAAATAAAATGTATTTATTTACTCTAGGCAGTGACTTAACACTCAGAATATTTTCCCTTTAATACCTTTTTTCAGAAAAAACTTTGAAACAAAAAACACGTCTATTGCTGCAAGTGATTCATTATAGTTTTTAATCTCTAAAACCTAAACATAAATTTCATTTTATTTGCAAGATTACTTGAAGTAAAAAGTATTATAAAACTTAAAATATATACCTAATGTAATACAACACAGTAAGACTATAACAGAATAGAAAAAGCAAACCTTATGCCATACATAGGGAACAATATTGTCATTATGTGTATAAAAATAAATAATAAATTTACAATGATAAAAAAGTTAAATATGGATTAGTTAACATGTCTAAGAATATACTTACATAAATCTACAAATTTGGTACAATAGTTAGTTTATAATTTTTCTCTCTGCTTTTTGAAGCTGCCAAATCACGATTGTAAAATTTGAGAGAAATAAAAAATTTCCTTAGGACTGCCTAATTTTTTTGCATTTATGTTGGCTTCAATTATATTGCAAAACCCTCAGAAAAATACTCTTGGCAAAACTTTAGGACATCTTCCTTCAAAGGCACTTTCTTTTTACTACCACTTGTCCCCAAGTCAAGTTTCCTTGGAGTATCGTGAGATAGTGAAAAGTGTCTGAGTTCTTGTATCTGGAAAAAAGGCGTTTTTGTAAAATACAAATTATTTATTTAAGTTTGTAACAGCGAACAAAGGAATTGAAGATTGTCCATTGTCATAATTATCATTATGATTTGCGTAATAAATGTTTTATTATTATTAAGTTCAATGACAGGGTAGTAAGTTGAACTGTTAACAATTTAGTGTGTCTCATTTTAAGAACCCCATCTTAGGGTTAAAATTAAAAAATATATAATATATTTTTACAAAATTGTAACGGCACTGTGTAAAATGTAAATAAAATTGTAATTTAACATTTTTCTCTCATATACAATAATATAGGTAGTTAAAAAAACACTTACGATCTGTAGAAGGACCTGGAAGAGATTTTTCAATAATTCTCAACTGTTTTACTTTAGTTTTCTGTAGTCCAGACATACTCGTAGAAGTAGATGGCATAAGTGAAAAATCTGAAACCAGGAAAACTATAACAATTTGAAACAAACAGATATTGAATGGTACAGTATTCAGTGAATACTGAAATAGTACATAGTATGTTATTTTACTAAATATAGTGAGGACTTTACCTGCATCGTTTTCTTCTGGTCCTGGTATAATATCTGCAGGCTCAACATCTTTAAGAACTTCAGTTTGTACAACTGAACAACTAGTTGTTGTAGCTGGAGACTCTACAAAAACAATAAGTATAATAAGTAATGTATGAAAAGCAATAGAAATGTTATTGTTATTAAACAACAACTTTTTTTTATTTTGCCCAGATAAATAATGCCTTTTAATATGACTTCTTACCTTTAAATGTAAAAAGGGTTGGTATGGCGGTATGGCTGTTTTAATTAACCAGTTTTAACACTTTTAACCTAAACAGTTGGTAGATTTCATGTACCTCTTCAGCAGGTAGGTGGTTAAGGTCAGATCGTCGACAAATATTCAACCATATTAAACATCTAAAAAAAAATGGACAATTCTTAAATAGTATGGAATCATTCTTACGAATGGTTTTTTAATGTTTACCATATTGGGACTAAAATATATACTTAGGTACTTAGGTAATAACAGGCACTTGTTAAATAACACAAGATTAATAGAATAAATGAGCATTATAGTGGGGCAGATATAATTATCTGGTCAAAGAATACAACAATATTTATGTATCGGTTTATGCAAGCCTCGAGGGGTACACCACCTAAATTGGTAGTACCTACCTACTTATCAATTTTCATGTTTTCTATTATTCGATTTCTAAGCAAGCTTTGTATAGTGTTAAGACATACCTAGTACATGCATTACACAAACACAAATACCTTATTTTTATTGATTAACCAATAAAAACTGTACCCTACTTTAAATTAAAGTTAATGAGGAAATTAAAATAAATATTATTATTCTTGACCAAACCGGCGAAAATGTGAAATCTAATTTAAACTTACCTAGAGTCCTTAGGTATTCAAAAAAAGTTAACAGTTTTATCCTGAAGACGTGTAAACAACCCCTTACTATACACTTTCCTACTCTCATCTTGCTTGGGACACCAAAATATCAGGAGAAATGAAAGGAGAGTCTCTGTACACAAAACACTGTTACATAAAATTAATGAAATGTTTTAAGATTAACAAATATTTCAATAAAACACACTTGACAAACAAAGTAAACAAAGCTCACAAATATGGCGTCGCCTACAGAACGACGGCTGCCGCTCGCTACGTAAAATAATCGATCAACCGGTCCTGCTGCAAGTGCGCATTAAACCGAAAATTTTGAGAATGCGCATCGGAAGAATAGGATAGCGATATATTCCACAAAACGTCATAAGTGAAACCCCTATGGCAATAGGCTTTATAGTAAACGTCATTTATCTCCTTTTGGTGGTTTATCCTTTTGCGGGGGTTTTGCTTAGTGGGGCAGTATACAGGATGAGTCAGAAAGCCATAGAGGAATAAATTTCCCTTTTTTTTATAGAGCACCCTATATCTTAAAAATTTTTTGGATTTTACATGAACTTACAATTATTATAAGTGTATAAAGTGTATTATAAGTCTAAACTTAATAGCTTCCGAGATACCGACTTTTGAAAAATGACATTTTTGAACTTTGACAGCTTCTAGCTTTCTAACGGTACGCTATAGAGCAAAACGGCTTACATGTCCCTATCTTACTTTTTTATTATCTTTTCGAAAATACCAACTTCCGGTTAAACCGGAAGTACTATATTTCCGGCCTTTGAGGTACATCTGGTTTAACCGGAAGTTGACACTATTAGAAAGAGAGTTAAAAATTAAGATAGGGACATGTAAGCCGTTTTACTCTAAGACGTACCGTTAGAAAGCTAGAAGCTGTCAAAATTCAAAAACGTCATTTTTCAAAACTCAGTTTCTCGGAAACTGTTAGGTTTAGAGTTATAATGTACTTAATAAAAAATAATTGTAATTTTATGCAAAATGGAAAAATATTCTAAGATAATAATATAGGGTATTTCATTGAAAAAAAAGTAACTTTATTTCTCTACGGCTTTCTGACTCATCCTGTATACTTCACATTTTAAAATTCTAAGAGACTATAAAAAACCCTAAAACTCTTGTCTTAAATATTTTTTGCTAGCTATTGTACTTTAGGAAATAATCGACCGTTTCCTTACATACCAACGACCCTGTATATCATGACTAATATAACCAAAACTCAAAATTTGCCAAACATTTACTTAAATTTTACGCAGTACCTAATAGTAATCGAGAAATTTATAATTATAATAAAAATATCACAATAAACCTTTTAAATTATGACCCTCATTTGTTACGTAAATTTAAGGACCAATAGACCTAAATATAACATTGTTTATTTTAGTTTTAGGATTGTTGATTAAAAATGTAAGAAACGGTAACAAAACTGCTGTTCAATATTTAAAAAGAAATAAAGGGATACATAAGAAAATACTGTTTTTATACTTCTGTATTAGTAAGAAGCTATTTACGCACTGTCTACTTTATCCGTAAAACTTTAATTACACACACTATTGTATGAAGCCAAGCTGTGCGTAAGACCAGTTACGTAATATTATAATGTCTGCATTAACAAGGGCAGTTTTTGCTAACGCTCGTACCGTAATAAATTTCGAAATCGTGTGTAATAGGCTTCTTACCACTCTTGGCATGTAATATACTATTTCATTTCCTTTCTAAGATGTACTATCAGTAAGTAACGCACAATTAATAAAACATTTCAAAAATATTTTTATTTTATTTCATTTCTTTTTTTGATTTTACGACATTTGCTGGATAGCCAATTACATGAAAGACGGAAGATAATCATAAAAAAATTACTTCTTACTAGGTACCCACATTTTTTAATTCAGTGTAAAGCATTTTCTTAATCGTTTTAGTGCTTCTTTTAGTGTAATAACCCGGACTACTGTCAAAATTTCAAGGTGAAGGACATAATTGGTCCCCATTTAATCAATGCTAAACTCGGGATTTTATCGCTTCTCGTTCGTTGGCTCTTCTCGGCTGCAGTTACAACCGTTTATGATTCTCTGTGAGACGTGCATCTGCGAAGGAAGCGATTCACGTTGGATTTGAATCATTGTAGATTATATGCGTAGAGTGTAGAGGAAGTTCATTCCAAAGTGATGCTCTCCAAAGAAAGAAATTTTGGAACAGTGCCATTTGTGGAATACTAAGGTCAAGTGTGTACGGGCGGGCGGTACTTCTGCCATGCATCGCTCTGGGTGGAATAAAGCCGGTAACATCAATTGAACATTTTCCATGTTTCTGTAAAAGTTGTCGATATTTTAAGGTTTAAAGGTCCTATGTTAGATCTTGGTCTGATTCAGCTCTTCTCTGGATGGTGTGCAACAATCTCAGAGTATTTTTTACAACAGAGCCCCAAATATGTAAGTAACCATGATGATATTTGTAGAGGATATTGGTTCGGAAACGTGCCTTAACCCTTAACTACTACCCACCCGAAACAGATACATTACTACTACCCACGGGTCAAACTGACCCATTTTTAAAAAGTACTAATAAAAATACGATTTAAGAAAAAAAAAAACATATTTATTCTTAAAAAGTAAATGGTAACACATTAATTTATCGTGATAAACAGGAAAACAGGTTTAAATACAATTTGGACAAATTTTTTTAAAACATTGCTGACACACCGGTAATTTGCAGGAATCGCAAAAGGTGTTAGCCTTGCGATCCTATTTTGTGGGGCAAAAAGTACATCTCTTCCTTTTTGATGCTGATTGGTGCTGCTAAGGGGCCTCTTGAACTTCTATGATGACCCCAAGTATATCAGCTGCTAAATCTCTTAGTTTGCGTGGTATTTTATTGTTGTTAATACGCCTCTTCATATGAGGCTCACATAGACTACGACCCAGTACTTTGAGGTAGTCCAGTCTTGAAATTGTGTTTCCATCAGTAGCAAATTGATATAATACTCTGCTGTTAATCCCAGATACATTTAAAATCATATGAAAGATTGCCATTGGCCAGCGGCGGGATCTACGAGACGTAGAATAGTTAGAGCATTTCTGGTCCAACGCGTCAACACCAGCTTTAGTTTCATTATAAAATAAAATTATATCTGGTTTTTTTGTTGTTTTATCCACAGAATTGTCGTTATGCATAGTAGATATTAACATGACAGCCTTGTTCAATTTTGGAACATAAGACACAATGGTATGGTTTGAAGTAAACCCAAAAACAGAAGAACCAGGCTCACGCTGTTTGGATGGTAAAAACTTGATGGAATAAATCTCTTATTTTTTTTCAGCGTACCGACATAGGTTAGGTTTAGCTTTAAAAGTTCTTTTGTTAATTCCAACGATGAATACCAATTATCACCTGTTATATTTCTATTGGTGAAGGCGACAGGTTGAACAAGGCGACATACTGTTTCTGTTGGTACGGAAAACTTGGACTTCTCATTTCGTTTCCCACTGTATATCTCTGAATTGACCATGTACCTAATGTGTTTTTGAATCTGCTAAGATTTGCACTTTTAAACCGTATCTTGCCGGCTTACTTGGTATGTACATTCGAAAGCCACACCGTCCTCGAAACGGTACCAACATTTCGTCAACGGTCAGAAATTCTCCAGGCGAATAACATTGTTTTGAGTTGGCAACAAATTGATCAAAAATTTCTGAAATTGCAGCCAACCTATTTTCTTTTACCCTTTCGCGGCGTGTAGCTTCATCATCAAATCTGAGACAACACAACAGAAAAGAAAATCGTGCTAAAGACATAGTGCAGCGAAATATATCCCTACCAGTCCCATCAGTAGCCCAAAGAGACCAGAGTTCTTCATGGCCAGATTTGAAACACCCTTGCAAATACAAAAGACCCAATAATGCTTCTAATTCTACTTTATCGGTTTCTTGGATAAAAACTGGTGAAAACAGTAATCTACTATTTCTCCTTTTTTTGAATTTACTATACTGACCTTGCATGTTTCTTATTTTTGGGTTTGTATGTATAACCATTTTTTCAACCATAGTGTCTGTTATAAGGAGTCTCCATGCTTCCAAAGGCGAAGTTGGGGGATCTTGTCGAGCTGGGCCTTTCAAACCAGGAAGTATTTTTATAATATTTTGTTGTTTTGCTTTTCCCCTTATTGGTGCCGTTTTCGACCACTTTGTTCTATCTTTTGCCTACCACGATGGAATTTTCCGTACTGCTTGCGTATTTTCAGGTTCGTTCTCTGATGAGCTTCCTGAAGAAACAATTTCGCCATCATTTATGTCCCATTCAACTTCACTCTCAGAGTCGTGTTCGCTTAACTCTTCAGCATCGCTCTCATCTGGATCGCTTTCGTCGCCTTTGTTCAAAATTTTATTGCAGGCAATACGTCTCTCTTCGCTGTCAGTTGCGGTACTACTTGATGTCGCAACGTCCAAATCGATTGTCGTGCTTTTTCCCCTTCGATATCCACCCAAAAGTCGTAATTTTCAACAATTTCAATTAAATCATGATCGCTTAGTGGTTTATTCTCCATGTTCTATTCAAATAAAAATCAAGACTTAGTATACATCCACGATTTAAGCTCTAAATTCCATAAAAAACATTTCAGTCAACACAAGAAAAACTTACCTTTAAACTACCCACGGGTCAATTTGACCCATTAGCGCTAAAAAATATATCAAAGCGACAAACTTTACACCATGCACTTATAGGACTAAAATGCGTCGTCGCTAACTAGAGCATATCTCGCCGCATGCCGCCCCCACTCCTTAGATTCGCCGGAAATCACGCGTATCGACAGATCGTTGGGTCATATTGACCCGGGGGTAGTGGTTAAGGGTTAAGTTACTGCGAGGCTTCTTTAGCTATGGCCCCAACCTGACGAGTGTCAATATGGTAGTCGAGCCACCTACTCACCCTGTGCATACAGCGGATAACTAATTAAGAAAAACAAAGAGAAAAGGCTGGATTGTGCTTGTCGGATCTATAGTTACCAGGTCTTTGGAGCGATAGATCAATGCATTAGTTATGTACTTTTTTTTCGTTTCTGCTTGTTTCATTATAATATGAGCTAAATTTAATTTTAAGTTGTAGTTCAAGGGTTTCTCACCATAGAAAGCTAATATTTTTTGAAAAAAAAATTACGAAATAAAGAATTAGAGTCCTCATCGATTTGCACAATACTTAATATCGAACCGGTTTGCATGAAAATTAGACATTGGCATTCTCTTGTATATCGTAGGATCAATTGTGATAAAGACTAATCTCAGATATTGAATAGCCCTACTCATTTATTCAAATTTGATGTGTGATGGCGCAGTGGGTTAATTCCCTAGTAGTTATATTAATTTTTACAGCGGGGCCTATAGGGTTGCTCACTGGTTCGTTGATTTTCTGCTACTTTTGACTATAACAATTGTTTACTTAGTAGTAGTAGTAGTAGTAGCGGACGCGGAGGCTTTAAGGACAAGCAAGTAGGCCAGTTTTGACCCTTATTGCCAACCCCGTTTTCACGTCTGGGTAATGTTAGCCGGACGGGACCGACAGGTGTTATTCTCGGCACAGTATTTTTACGGTCTTGTTATTATTAACATCTTTTTGCTCACCACAAACCCCGACGAGCCAGCCCTTAAACATCCTTGTGTGCAGCTAAGAGAGTTATTTGTGTCGCGGAGCCCTCGAACCATCCGGAATAGCATCAGACCCGCGCAATCGAGACTCCGCCGGCTACTCTTTGGTCAAGGTTTTTACCTTAACCATACGAATATCAGGCAGTGTCCGAGATACACTATCCGCACCACTAATCATCCTTCATTTAGCTCAAACCCTTTCTTCGACAACATGCCGTTCCTAGAGTACCTACTAGACTAGAGTGCCGTTGAAAATTTGTCAGTGTGTGTTGCATACGCAACACTACGTAGCATGGTGACCTGGGACCTGCAAACTGAAAAAGTCTGCTGGGCCAACCCGGGTTTGAACCAGGTACCTGTAGCAGCAGGAATCGAGAATGCCGCCACGCGACTAGGCCGTCACCCTTGCTTACTTAAATACTTGTGCTTTTATTCCTTAGTGCAGGTCTCGGTAGCATGTTAGAAGAATTGACGACAAAGATACTGGTTGATACTTAACGTTACATTACTAACTGCTTCTTTAAAGTACATCATAAAAACGCCCCAGTATCGTAGGGACTTCAATTTTGTGATAACGCGGAATCGCTAGCTGCTTAGTTCTACTTAAGAAGAAACCACTAATTGCCCAAAAAGGCCTTAAAATTGCGAAGCGTACGTAAAAGCACATGCTTTACGGAGCCATCTTGGAATGTACTACTTAATTGCCCAAAAATGCCTTAAAATCGCGAAGCCCACGTAAATGTTCTTGCTTCACGGAGCCATCGTGGAAGACTACTTAAATTTTGACCGTTGTGCCCTACCGTCTCGTCTCTCTACCGCCGCGCGGTACGATCTGATCACATATTTCGCCCAATAGGAAGCTAGGGTCCCAGCAATAATGTTATAACTGCGTGAACAAGTAAAACCCTTATGTAATTTACAAACAAAAATAGCAGAGATTAGAATCGCACGCACACAGCATTTACCAACCTATTTTCTTTGACGTGTTGATACCCGTTTCCCCAACAACGTGAAATAAAATTATTTTAGAATGATTTAGCAGAAACACACTCTAAAAAATATTTCTGATTTGTAGCAGAGACATTTTTCGCGGTTAACGTTGTAGTTAGCAGTTTAGTTTGACGTACGGGATAAAAATCTATAACTTGTTAAAAACAAGCGATCAGAGCACGACCCTATCCCGTAGCACAATCGTAAGTTCGGGAGATTTTAAGCCACTTATTTGACACGGGGCTTGCAGATAACTTTAGACATCATGACAAGCGTTGTTTAAACAATTCTTAAATACTATGTGCAGCGGTGCTGTTAGCGACGCACTCATGCCCTCAGTATATAATGTATGTGTAGACTTTTAACCTTGATTAATAAGATTTCTCGCCCCGTACCTACGTCAGATTAAACTACTAATTGCAAACTTATAATGTTGTTACGATGTGTCCTAAAATTTATCTAGTGTTTAACTGCAATTACTGTAATTTTAACAATAAGTAATAAAGTTTTTCACAAAATAATGGAACTTGATATTAACATACCACAACAGCTACGTTTTCTCATAAATCGCTTTTCACAGAGCACTTTTTTTCCGATCTTAATAATCCAAATCTAAAGCTAAGCGGAGATTATGATAGGGCCGTAAATAATTCCTATGAAAAACGTTTTCCCTAATAAGGCCAAAATGATTATCTGGATAAATTATAGCTCTTGGTAATCTTTAATAGATTATTATCAGCACCGTAGCCTGGTCAGCAATTTTTAATTTTCTTTCGTCCTTTTAGTTTCTAGCTTACAACAGAAGTTAATTACGAGACAGATAATGTGGCTTCAATATAATTTTATTATCACACTTTTAGTACTATAAATACTATACTTATATATACTTTTTTTATTATAAATATACACTGTCCATGAGTTTACATTTGAACGTGGTAATCTTGTCAGACAGATTTAAATCAATGGAATCACTTCAATATCACACCACATGCCACTGTTTCTACTAAATCTTTTATTTCTTCATGTATAGTCCCTGATAAACCCACACCTGGGATATAGTAGGGTAAAGACCAGTGAATGAACGGACACCAGTTAATGCTGTGTCAGTTTTTAATAAATTTTAAGAAATAAGGTAAACTAGCGGCCATTACCCTTGTAGCAAATAAATATATGGGTATTTTTCTAAGCGGTACTCTTATTGGTTTATAATGATCATGTGACCATTAAATTTCAATGTGGCTATCTTTTACCATATGCGTCGAGTGTACGCAACATGTCTGTAACTACAAAGGTATGCATCTACAACCACTAACTAAATACTAGAATATTTTAATTTTCTTTTACACATAAGTTAGAAGTTGCTAATTATGTTGATGCGTATGGACTTAAATATAGTAGATATGTTAACACATAAATAAGCAATAGAATGAACATTTCGACTAATTTTCGTCGTGTCTACTCTCTGGCTTGAGATTTTAGTCATAGGCCCGTAAATGCACATTGTGTTAATTCACTGGGTTTGGTGACAACACGTTACAGATTAATCAATCAAGAATATATTATCATAACTATATATAACCTCAAAATAGGTATTCAGTGTTCCTTTCCAGTAAATGAATAGGGGGTTTTGTTCATGTTCATTCACTGGTTGCTTCTATAAAATATAATGTACCAATGAATGAACATAAGTTTACTGTTAGGAATTTTCCAATAAGTCGACGTTTCGCATTTATTTAAATACTACATTAGGACTTGGGGTATCCAAAAAACAGTAGTTTGACGGAAGCCCTACTTGTTATTTTGTTTTGGTAGCATCAGTGGCGGCTCGTGACGGAAGTTTGTAGAGGTTCACAAGCATTAAGCATGGCAAAAAAAAAGAACGAAAAATTTGCGCATATCTCCGCCCACCACTACCCCTTCCTTTTATTTCGCCCCTCCATTCCAACCACAAGATATTGTGTAGTTAAGTCACGGCAGATATAACAATCTGCCGTGGTTAAGTGTCAAATTTGCGAGTAAAAAGCTTTCCTAATTTTTATGTTCTCCTTGTACATATGTTAATAAAACAAAATATAAATTTAAATTGAAAACTTACCAATATACAGCATACTTGGGAAGCAGTAACTAGAACAGTCAACAACGACAACATAAAAAAACTACAAATATTTTTAAAAAACAGAACTGATTAAACACAGTGTCTAAACAGAAAATGTATTCTTCTGTCTTTAAGTTTAGCAAATTTCTCAGTAACTAAGTCAGTAAAGTTAGGAATATCTTGCAACATTTTTTTCTCTATCTCTTGATTCATAGTACTCCTTAAAAATGTTTTTATTCTTAGTTCTAATATTTTTGTATACATTTATGCATTATGTAGCTTCGTTAGCACAATAGAAGTAAAAGAATAACAGGACTGAGGGCAAAAGCAGGAGATCTCCTGTTAAAATAGAAGGTCTGACAACACTGCATGACATACACAAGCTATGCCCCGCTTATGGAGGGCTTTACCGCGCTACACGGTTCAGCAAAACATATAAAACGATCTCTCAAAAACCATCCGAAAACAAGGCGGCGGCACCGTATACAAACATCGTATACGGTGGCGGCGGCATGCAGCATAGCAAAAACGTGCTCATTTGAAAGGAATGAAAGCCCATTTAGAGCCGTGCGCTAAAAAGAGATGGGGACGACAAGGTGCATTTATTACGGGAAGCGAACCGTCCATATCAAGTAGCGATAGCCACGGAGCACATTTTTCCTGCGATAAGCATTCGGCATTAGAGACCTGCTACAAAATATTTAGTTAGCGAAACGATAATTGTTTAGGGAGCTTATAAAATCATGTTAGAATTGCTTTGTAACAGACATTGTATTGTAAACTAAATATGTAATTTATAGTGAATATTTGTCGATGTGGGGCTGAATATTAGGGAGGCACGTGCTCAAATGCTCCTATATAAGAGCCGCCACTGGGTAGCATAGCTCTACTCAAGAAAATTTGGATGATTTGAACCATAAATTTTGTATAAAATTATGGTTATACAAATATACACTATTATAATTTTTTTAATAACTCACAAAAATCTCGTGATAAAGTATGTAAATAAATGCGAAACGTCGGCTTAGTGGGAAATTCTTGGTTTTATTTTGGTCCTAAAAACAGACGAATATAGGATTTATATAATTTCTTTAATAATAAAATTATAACTTATAACTTATAATATTAACTATTTTCTCTTTCTTAATGTGGGTGCCCAGTAAAAAGGAATGCATACGATTTCGTTATTGAGAAGATCAGCTGAAGTTGGCCATCGAAGAAGTTCGCAAAAAAGTATGAAATTCCTAAGGCAACACTAAACAATAAAATAAGAGACCTTGTGCCACTGCGCCGAAAAGTGAGGCATCCACCTATATTATGTGAAAGTGAGGAAAATAGATTAGAAGACTGGATTGTCGCAAAAGCCAATCTAGGTTTCCTCATGTACAGGGTGGCCCATTAATAAGGGACGCCGGTTATATCTTAGGAACAGTTAATCGAACGACCCTTAGAAAAAAAAATTATTGGTAAATCGTCAAAAAGAAAATGCTGGAAAATATTTGTAAGTTTCTAAGTTAGAGGGCGTAAATCCAGCCTCGGAGTAGAAAATACTGGTTTAATCAAAATTACTTCAAGTAAACCTATATTGAAATTTTTTTATGTAACCTACTGAAAATATGACAACTTTTTTGTATTTACGTGTTTTCCCTACCTTGTCAAATAAAGGGTGGGTGAAGAGGTAAACGTTGGTTTGAAAAAAAGTCAATAATTTTTTTTCGAAATAACCGATTTCAAATAACCTTTCTTAATTTTAAAGCGCTTTTATGGGCGCTTCTAGTAGAATAAAAACATTTTAAGTTCAGTTATTTTTTGTGTCGGTAGGTGGCGCTTTAGACAAGGTCGCAGATTTTTATGATCTTCTCGAAAATTGAAAGTTTAATGGTATTTTTATTTTTCTTTAGGAAGAAAGAGCATGAAAAATTACAGTTACTAGTGAAAACCGCTGTCCGATATGATAATTCCTTATAGATATATTTAAAAGTATATTGAAACCTAATAACCTAATACTTTACAAGAAAAATAAAATAAGCAGGATTCTCAGTAGCCTACTGAGGGTCCTGCTTATTTTACTTTTCTTGCAAAGTACTAGGTTATTAGGTTTAAATACATTTTTAAATATATATATAAGGAATAAACATATCGGACAGCGGTTTTCACCAGTAACTGTAATTCTTCATGCTCTTTCTTCATAGCAGAAAATAAAAATACCATTACGTTTTAAATTTTTGAGAAAATCATAAAAATCTGCGACCTTGTCATAAAGCGCCACCTACCGACACGAAAAATAACTAAACTCAAAATGTTATTATTCTAGTAGGAGCGCACATAAAAGCGCTTGAAAATTAAAAAAAGTTATTTGAAATCGGTTATGCTAAAAAAAAGTTATTGACTTTTTTTCAAACCAATATTTACCCCTTTCCCCACCCTTTATTTGACAAGGTAGGGAAAAAACGTAAATACAAAAAAGTTGTCATATTTTCAGTAGGTTACAAAAAAAATTTTTCAATATAGGTTCACTTGAAGTAATTTTGATTAAAACAATATTTTCTACTCCGAGGTTGGATTTACGCCCTGTCGCAGTGGACTTAGAAATTTACAAATAATTTCCAGGTTTTTATTTTTGCCGATTTACCAATAATTTTTTTTTCTCAGGGTCGTCCGATTAACGGATCCTGAGATATAGCCGGCGTCCCTTATAAATGGATTACTCTGTGCTATGACGAAGTTCAGTTGGCAGTACAAAAAATTGTTAAAGCTGACCATCATGAAAAGAAATGGTTGAAGCTGTTTTTAAAAAGAAGACCATCCATAGGGGAAAGGAGTACGGAAATTATTTCGAAAGCTCGAGCCGCAATTACCGAAGAAACGATTAGGGATTGGTTTAAAAATTTATGAGAAAATCCCCGCAAAGAAGACCTAGAAAATATTGCTTCTGACCCGACTGGGATCTATAATACGGATGAGAGAGGCATGCAGTAAACATTTTAAAACCTATTAAACTTCCAGCCCTACCGAAAGCGATTCTGATGGCGAAAATGATGACGAGGATGACCAAGATGGCAAAGTTCACGACAATCAAGAAGAACTACAAGAATATAAAGTACATGATTTTGCTACTGTGATATATGATAAAAAAATACTTTCCTCTGAAAATAATAAATGATTAAGATGAAGAATATGAAGTAACAGCAATGATAGGCAGTGAAACAGGAAAGGTATGAAAATCGCTCAATGTTTCAGATAGAGTTTCGTACAAGAAAGGAGATGTTTTAGCAAAGATAGCAGAGCCAAAAAAAGTAAATTCTAGGGGACTGTTCAGCGTCAAAGAGATGAATATAAGTTCAAGACTATTGCCACGTAACTATTTACTAGATAACTATAAGTAGACACCCCCCTAAATCTCATCCTTATTGGCTCTAATATCTTCGTTCATCAACTGGATCTTCATGTTCATTTATTAGCATTTAATATTCATTTACTGCTATATTCTATATTTTGTTATTTAAAATTATTAGCTATTGAAAACTGACGTATTTTTTAATCTTCATGATTTAGTAGTAATAAAATAACCATCTAAACCAAGCCTTAAATTTTATGGAAGTAGTCCATCTCACAGTGGAGTGATATTTTATTTATGGAATAAAACACAAAGTCTGCTCCACTAATTTAATAAAATAAAATTTTGCATTTTGCTTTCAATTTTAATTTCACAGTAAAATTTGAGTTTTACAATAAATTTGAAATAAAATTAAACATCATTAATTAAACAAAAAACCCTTTTTATTAGTCATAATATAGTTTACGTATACATATGAATTCTTATAAAAATTAATATAAAAAATTTTTTCGGCAACATAAGTTTTAATAATTTAACAATGTCATTGGTCTCTTCATAATATTCTTACATCTTAATATTAACCCACTGAGGATGAAGGTTTATGCCTTCGAAACATGTATGGGCATATAATTTTATTTTATCAAATTAGTGGAGCAGACTTTGTGTTTTATGCCATAAACAAGCCTTAAATGTTCGTTCAGTGTAGTAAGATTATAAGAGATTTGTTAGAGTAGTTGGAATTTTGAATATACGGTCGCACGTTGCGGTTAAGACAAAATATTGAACTATTATCACGCCAGAAACAATATTTCAATAAATAAAAATCCTAAAATTGTTGATGTCAACAAAAATAAGTTACTTAGATACGCGTACCTATTCAGAAGGTGCGTATTCTCTTGAAACAAAATACTTACCTATCCTTTTTTTCAATGTACGAGAATAAACTCTAATATCCATTCTCTGAGCAAATTGGATTGGCGGAATGCAAAAACCGATAGCAGACTTAAATCCAACAATATCAGTGCGAGAAAGCACGAATACACCTAAAAATAAATCCGCACTAAGGGCGTGCATAATTCGCATTGACGAAGTTTGACTTTGTTCGGAACCGGAGCTCCTTTTACCGGCGGAAAAGAGAAAAGAACACACCAACGTAACAAGGTAAATTGCGTCTTTGTCTGCATGTCGAACGAATATCTACTTCTTTTTCTTATCTGGAGGAAATTTTATAATACAATATGACTACAATTTAGGAGTAGAGTAGGTACGTCTTCTTATATGAAAAGGAGGCCATATCTTACTGTACAATCAAACTATTAAAAAAAATCATAATAAACATTAAGTGAAATAATTACTGTTTAATCTCATATCGTGAGAAAAGCGTTAACAAACATCCATGTTTAGTACACAAAAACATATAATGCGACCATAGCACGCAAATAGTCATTTCTCGCGAGAGAGCATTTACACTGATGAGGGATAGACGTCCTGTAGTCAGGCGCGATCATATCTCCTTGAGACTATATCAACAGCTTTCAGAATTTTTCGGTTAGTACGTCAGGATTTTCCTTGTGGCAGATTTTTTGGTTTAACTTACCCCATAGAAGACAATCTAATAATGTTAGATCAGAGGATTGAGCTTATTGGCTTAAAACGGTCTATCCACTGATCCCAGAAATATTAAACCAGTTGAAAACTCCTCATGTATCCTTATGTATGCCATATTACATGATTAAGTGTACATCTACACGAGCGAGGAAATCGCGACGATAGACTCGCGACGATTTACACGCTTAATTCTAAAGCATTCATTCTAATAAGCGAGTCTATACGGACGTGAAACTCGTCTCGATAGCGCCAGCCATCGTCGGCGTGAGCGAGTCACACGCAATTGCCGACGTTGGCGGGCGATTCTCGCGACGATTTCCTCGCCGTAGGTAAATGCAATTCATTAGTTCATATGGTGCCTTCTAGACGAGCGGAGAAGAAACGCCGTACCGTACAGTCATGTTCAATACAGAAAAGTTTATAAGTGCTGCGGAAAAGCGACCAGCTTTGTACAGTATAAAGTTGAAAGAATATAGCAATTGAGACATCAAACTGAAATTATGGGAAGGAATAGCCATGATATTGTATGATAATTGGGGTGAATAAGATTATTGCAATAACTTTTAATGTTGTACGATCGGCGGTATGGCGGTTATTGGCTAGGCATTTTAATGCAAGTTACAAAACTTCAATTGTATCCCCTGATGATTTAAATTAAACAAAAGTAATAAGATTGAAACCACTTTATTATTAAATTTTTTAATTAAAATTCATAATTAGATTTGTTAGCCTCTTCTTGTGGACATAAATGTTTATCACATTATATATATTACGTCAAATAATGCGGCATGTTTATATTTTTTTAAATTGCCAAGGCACTGAACCCTGAAGTAAGATTTTGCCGTGGATATGATCCTAATAAATTTTCCGCTAAACCCGATGCGTCATCACCCACTATTACAAACGGGAGAATGAGATTGTTAGTGCCTGCAATTGCCCGACTCTCTGGTATGTCCAATTGTTTCATTGATAACTTTTTCCCTAGAACACTCTTATTAAAAATGTTACTGTCACCTTCTCTTCCATAGGACCCAACATCGATTGCCGTAAAACAATATTCCGCATTCATTAGTGCTAATAAACATGAATGTTATGAAAGCGAACATCATAATTTTCTTAAATAAAGACTATTGGAATATAATGCTGTGCTTTACTTCGTCGGACTTAATAAATTTTGAATGTCTCTTACCTTAAAGTTATAATCAACCTTTTCACAGGTGATATACACAGACGCATATTCATATCTTTTTTGAAAATTTTTTCAGAAATTAGACAACAGCTCATCAACACTTTGTATGGACATACGGTAGTGTGAAAAAAAATTGTCAGAGTGCTCTCTTTGCTCATGATATTTTAAATGAAACTATCCAGTAATTAATCTGCTTTGCAGCATTGGATGTACCCAAAAACGACGATTTCTTCAGCGGTTTTTGCACCGGTAAATGCATAATGCAGCAACAGAACCAATTTGGACAACATCTATTTTAACTAAAAGCAAAATTCTTGTTCCGAATGTACCTACTTGGACCATTGCGATTCTCTCGCTCTCGTTTCATGTTTTTGCCGGGCGTTCAAATCGTCGCAAGTTTATCGTCGCGAGTGTGTCGTCGCGATTTCCTCGCTCGTGTAGATGTACCTAAGGGTGGTTTTAAGGGCTATCTTAGATTCTACTACAAACTAAACACAACCCCTTCGTTGAGATCCTTTAAGCCAATGGAAATACTGAATTAGTTGGGATGACTTGCAAGACGACAAAGAAAAAAAAGCTCGCTTACGCAAAGTCCATCTCTGGTTCTCCCGAAAATTGCAATATTCAAGGTTATGATACTATTGCAAAAGGAGTGCGATATAATAAAATAAAAATTTCTTTACGATCAATTAATTTTTTTATCAGACTTTTTTTTTATAACTCATACAGTTTCCGAGAAAAGGTACAGGGTCGTCTTACGTGGACCACCCCGACCACCCTGTACATCTCTCAGTGTCTGTGGCCGGCTTAATAGGAATAAAATTCAGAGTAGATTTTGCAACATTTTCTCTAAACGAAAAAGAAACTGATTTAATTGAACACAAAACTATCATTGTGTTTTAAATCCAACAATTGTTGCTAATGTATAGACCAAATAGTCACTGACAAGATAGTGTGCATTTAGCCTTAATCCGCTTGGGGTTAGGCCAGTGTAAAGGTTGCCACCTGTACAAGATAACATCTTTAATTTCATGTAGATATCTACATAATAATATCAGATACCGATTCTGATAGTTTAAGACCACAATAATAAGAAACTCAATGTTGCGCCATCCGGCAGCTGTTTACATGTCTCGTATTGCTTCGTGGATGAAATCTAGTGATTATTGAGGAAACCTGCTTCATGACAAGTTAAATTTCTGTTGCGTAATAAGGAATAATCACCACCTTCTGTTTTTGCGAATTAAAATGAAATACTCGTAAATTGCCGATGGCCAATTTGTTGGGCTCATGCTGCAATGCTCAGGCTTCAGTTTTAAATGCTAATCCATTACCATTGCAGAGTGGTCCAAATATTCATTTTGGCCAGGTAAAATATTTCACATGCAATTAGCGTAGCGGACTTAAATAATTGGTGTAATAAAAGGTAACATTTCAACCAGGAAATTATGCTGCGAACAGTTTCGCGGGTAATGGAATATTACATTTAAATGCGTCAGCTTTTGGCTAGGGGCGATAGAAGTAATTTACTTTTCATCAACTAATGCCAACTAGATTCCGTGTGCGATTTTTAAATAGTAATTGGTTTTTTATTTATGTCACGTGACTTCCACGTAGAACAACGATCAGTTTCTTTAATAAAACGCGATCATTAGCAGTTGGTTTCTGTAAAGGCAGGTTGATGAAGTTTAATATTTATCCTTTGTGTTTCTCTTCTATACTATACTAACATTTAAAAAAAAAATTATAACTTCTCGACTATCATATACTTTGATTACACATTAATAAACTTACTAATACAATAAACTTTCAACAATGTCAACTTATATTTATACAATACCGTAACAAAATTTAAACTTCTCTAACTTCTCGATTATCATATTTTTTTATTCCACATCAATATAATACAAAAACATTTTAACAATTTTCATCCTTTGATAAAACTGGTCTTTATTAAGCATGGTTTTGCAATGTTGGCTACTTAAAAGTTGAAACCACTTGTTGGGGAAAGGTTCAGTTATCTACTTGCATAATTTAATAACAAAAAACAAGTATCAATTTAAAGTATAGAAAGTATTGCAACGTCGCCGTCTGCAATCTTTTAATTTATTTCCGGTGCATCGAAATTACAAATTCACATGGAAACAAGAAAAGTCAGTTAAATCCTAAAACGTAGTTGCAACTGCCAAGAGTGGTTTCCGAGAAATTCGCTGTCTACAAATTCAGCTTCGCAGAAGGCGGAATCAGCGTACGTGACCAAAAGCAGGAGTGATAGAGATGTATGTGTTTTAGTTGAATAGTACAACCGTGGTAAAGAAGGGTTTATTGTTCTGCAACTAGATATACTTATGTTAACTGAAATAGCATGACAGGATGCTACTGTGTACGAGAAAGAGGGATGATATATCACAAATACGACGTAACATGTTTTGACAAATCAGATTCGTATAAGCTTTCATGAGAAGCAGACGGTCTCACTCGCGGTAGGTACGCGAGGTTCGTTGATTTTACGGCATCCAAGCTATGAAATAAGTCGAGCAATTCGCGGAGTCATCCCGAATGTATAATAATGTAATTATTATATCCCTACTCGAGCCCAGTTAAGCTTTTGTAAAAAGCAGTCGTAAACTCGTGGAGTTAATGGGGTAGAATGTGTAGTTGATTTAATGAAGTAAGTAGTTACAATACTAAGATGTAATAGTAAAACCGTATTTGCTGCCACGCAGACCAAATGTGACGGTGAGTAACCGATATAACAGAAGTAAATAAATATATTTTGTGTGAGAAAAAGCCTTTTATTACAACTGACATATGTTGAACCACGCAACCTATGTAAATACAGTAAACAATTTATGTTTGGCCAAAGCAAATTAAGGCAGCGGCCAACACCACTGGTCACAATCAGCATAAGCTTCTACCTTTTTATATCAATTTTAATTAGTGAAACTATTCTAGTCGATCACTGGTCAGTCCACTTTATTTTTTCTTACTTTGGCTTTCTATTGTATGATATAATTACTTTTAGTATCCGCTGATGATATTGGAAACAATGAAGTGTAATAACTATTAAATATACAGTATGTCTGGCGTTTGCCCTCTTGTCTACCATAACAAGAAGGCAAACGAACCAAAAATTTCATTTTTAGAGGAAAAGTCATTATTTATAAAAATTTTTCCTTGCTGAAAAAATATTAAATATATTATAAAAATATCAAATTTTTTACAAGAATAAAGTACCCTTATTCTAAAGTGTTTAGCAAAATGCTATTTAAGAGAATTGTTTCAAATCATCACATCTTCTAAGAAATTGGTTTTTACTAAGTTTGGATAGCAATAATATTTTTAATAGAAAGATGTATGTCCCTTGCTCGATTGCCACGGGATGTCGTCACGTGCAACATCTCGCATTTAAATAATATTTTTTGCTTTAAATTTGCATTTCACTGAAAAGCTTGGTAGGCGTACCTTTGATTTTGTATACCTTTACGTATCACCTTTGATTAGGTACCTCGGAAATAAATTATTACAGTGTCAAGCAAAACGTCATTGCCAGTAACTTTTAAAGATTTTAATTTACAATGTTAGCAGCGAAGCAAAAAATACATTCAATCCAATGCTATGGTAACGGAGATTTTTCATACAGATACGTTATTGAAAAATGCCGTGAAAGGTTCCCCAATGTATCCATAACCAGCGGTGTGCAAGCTGGTCAAGAAACTTCATGAAACGAGATCCGTATTATAATAATAAATAATGAATCGTCTTTATTCAGCTATTATAGGATAGTCAAGTGTAGTAAAAGAATTAAATTACAAGAATTGTTCAGTTATGGTACGACTTATTCCAATTGCGGAAGGTCTCTATTCTTAATGTAAAATAAAAAAGACACAAAAGCGACCAAAAAAGGGTATCCATCTCCGTCTTGGAAAGTAGTACGAACCTTGATCTAGCAAGAGTAACTACTCGCGCCATTTTAGTTTTTTTTGTCTACCACCTGGAACGTCACTAACGTTCGCCCCAGTGGCACCGTGTGTTTCCCAGCCCTTTGATACCCAATTGTACGTCGACCTCAATGGTTTGTGGTTCCAAAGGTACCTTGTGAAGCCCCGCCAACCTCCAAGATTAGCCAGGACCACGGTAAGTCGTTTTTAGTGTCGTTTAATAAGCCAATGTGGCTACATTTTGTAAAGAGTTTTATTTCGTCATTGGAATAAGTATCTCCAACTTTTACCCGCCGCCTACGGCTTTTCTACAGTAAATTGTGCTCCGAGCTATCAAAGTTGAGCCCCCACGCTACGCAATCGTTGGTCCTTCGAGCCGGATTATTACACTAAAAGAAGCACCAAAGCGATGAAGTAAATGCTTTACACTGAAATGAAAAATGTTGGTACCTAGTAAGAAGTACCTTTTTCATGAATATCTTCTGTGTTTCATGTAATTGACTTTCCAGCAAATTTCGTAAAATCATGAAAAAATTAAATAAAATAAAAATATTTTTGAAATGTTTTATTGATTGTGCGTAACTTAGCGATAGCACATTTTAGAGAGGAAATAAAATAGTATATTACATGAAACACAGAAGATATTCATGAAAAAGGTACTTCTTACTAGGTACCAACAACTTTCATTTCAGAATTGTATTACTATACCTACATGTTATAGCTGAAAAGGCGAAGTGTCCTCAATAACGGACGTTTTTTTACTTAACCTTATTAGATTTAAAAAGTAAAAAAATACTAAACCCCACACTGTCCTTGAGGAGCTATGCAACTACAGGTGGTCCAAAAAAGTACTATTCAAGAAATTAAAAAAAAAATAAGATATATCCCCACAAACCCCATTATAACCACACATTAGAAGAGGGCGATGATGGCAAAAGGTTGGATTTTTGTTAGTGGATAGGGAGTAAGATTTTAGGTGGTAATAGGGGATTCCATAAACTTATAATGGTCTCGGATGAGCCTACGTACTCGACGACTGGAACTGTAGCATCGCAACATGGTCGCTATTGGAGTGATGTTAATCCTTTGTTCAGAATCCCAACCCGACGTCAATAAAAAAAAAAGTTAATGTTTGATGCGCTGTTTCCTACTATGATACAATAAAACCGTATTTCTTTGAAAATCCTTGTAATAATTGTTAACTTCTTTTTTCTTCTGATCATTTGGAACAACTGCCATTAGATTACCTAAGTAGCATGTACTTCCAGCAAGATGGATGCCCGGCCCGTTCTGCTAGAGAAGTAAAGGTATGGCTTAATTTGGAATTAGGACAAAAATAGATTGGGCGAAATAGCCCCTAAGAGGTCCCGAGCTTACGTTGGCAGATCAGTATTTGTGGAGACGCCTAAAACACCTAACTTATGCCAATCCACTGCCAAATAATGAGAACATTTTAAAACAAAGGATTATACAAGCTGTGGAAGCAATATTCCTAGAAGAAGTGTGAAGGGTCTTATAGCCTAACTGGAGAAATGCGTCCTTCATGGTGGAGCGGTGTTAATATTATGCTACACAAATCATCGAAATAAATTTAGATACGCAACCGGATTCTTAGAACTGTCAAAAACTAATTGGCGCTGATGTCCTAGTATTTGCGATCCGAAACACGCGAGAAAGAAAGAAATCTGTTTGGCAACTATGGGTAAAAATAAAGAAAACTTTATTAACTCTTGATGAAATCTGTTTTATCGGTTTTTATTATTAGTTCAGGGATACACGTTACTTGTAACTCTTGTTTTTAAGTTTGGAGTAAATACCTTGTTGGTAAAGTAACAAATAACGTATATGTATAAAGAGCTCAAATAGAAAGCAGCAAATAAAAAATTATTTAAACCAAGCAATACCTATTTAAACAAATACAGCTGACTAAAATAAAGCGAAATAGGTAATAAAGCATTATTTTTATGATATATATAATATCTATTATAAATGTAAACAAATTGAAACTGCATAAAACAACGTTTTTATGTTTATTACCCCTGATTACACTCCACTTATATGAAACTCATTAGCTGTGTAGTGTAGTCTTCTGGTTTATTCCTCTCAATCCACTCTTCAAAAATTATCGGATCTCTTTTTGGCAAGCGGTGTCGCATGCCATGTTTATTTAAACAGTTTGGAACACAACATTTCTTAGGTTTTAACGGAGGTGCGTAGTCCATAACGGAAATAAATACGCGAACTTTAACTAAACAAACCAAAAACACACTAAAACTAAACAAAAAGTCAAAAGAACTATCAAAAAACACGCTAACACTACACACAAAGACCGAACGATCACAAACGGCATGAAAATTCAACACAACTTAAAATAAAATTGAGAATAGAAAATTGACAACACAATTCAAATTTTTGACAACAACGAAATCTGGGAGGGCGTTTCTTCTCGATCGCAAATAGCAAATGAACGTTGTGCCCTCTATATGAACTTAACCAAACCAAATTGGGCGATGCCACTACCGGCGCCATCTACGAAATGCGATCCAAACAAAATAATAATGTTTGGCGGGAACGCCCAGCTTACGTATCTAAATTTATTTCTGTGATTTGTGTTATGCTATCTGATTTTGGTCTATTTATATATATTATGTTTTAAATTGTGATTATGTATTGGTTTATGTTTATTGTATTTTGTTAAATATTATATTTTATATTACGAAGTAGGTAATTTGAAATAAATAAATATGTGTTCTTTGCTTCGTTGTTAACATTGTAAGCTAATAAAATTTTTAAAAGTTATTGACAATGACTTTTTGCTTGACAATGTAATAATTTATTTCTGATGTACCTAATCAAAGGTGATACTAAAAGGTATACAAAATTGAAGGTGCATCTACTAAACTGTTCAGTGAAGTGCAAATTTAAAGCAGAAATATTAATGCTATCCAAACTTAATGAAAGCCAATATCGTGATGATTTGAAACAATTCTCTCAAATAGCATTTTGATAAAAACTTTTGAATAAGGGTACTACTACTTTACTCTTGTAAAAAATTTGAATTTTTAACTTTTTGGGCACCTTGCATACAATTTCTTTTTCATCGACAATCCTATTTCTTCAGCAAGCAAGAATTTTTATAAAGAATGAGTTTTTCTCGAAAAATAAAATTTTCGGTCCGTTTGCCCTCTTGTCTACCACATCGCCGGAGATACTGTATATTGTGTAGGTAGACCATCTGTATTTTATTTGATTGTATCGACTCCACTTCTTCACGTTTCTAATAATATATAATTGTTTGTCATTGTTAAGCATAGGGTATGCTGGTTCGATTATGTTCATGGCCGTCAAGCTTTATCTGCGAATGGCGATGGGTGGATTTCCTCGAGACATATTTAATATCAATTTCGGAGTTCCTTAAGGTTCTTTATTGCCCCCCACGCTCTTTATACTCTATATTAACGACCTTTAAAAAAAAAAAAATTAAAAATTCGATATACCGGGTGTCCACGAAAGGTGGCTCGGTCATATAACTCTTTTGTGTTTAAAGATAATGGAATGAAATTTGGAGGATTCGTATGCGATATAAAACTGCATTTTTTGACGGGTGATTCAACTTTATAGAACTTCCGGTTTTACCGGAAATTACATAAACTTTCGATTTTTCAATGAGACATCTGGTATATTTTTACTTTCTTTGAATCCATATGATATTCTAAATACAACCATGTGTAACTTGTCACTTTTTGTCGTAAAAAAAAATAAATAAATAAAAGAAAAAAGAACTAAAAATCTACATCCACATATCTATTAATTTTTAGGATTGCAGATGTTCAAAGTGACCTCCATCTTGTTGCTGACATAGTCGTAATTTTTCTAATGTCGCTCTTGAAATGTTTCTTAACTGCTGTGGTGTAAATCTATGAATAGCAGCCCTTACTTTCTCCTCTAATTCATTCCGTGTGGCAAGAGGTACATCATAAACCTCGTTTTTAATAGAACCCGATAAAAAGGAACCTAGAGGCGTAAGGTCAGGTGACCTGAAAAGACTGAAAAAGGAAAAATTCTTAGTAAAGGTATAAATTAAAAACAATTCCGTTTTACCTAGCCGGCTAACTAACTGAACCTCTACTTCCAATCCAGTTTTCGTTGTATGATTCGTTCAGATATTATGTAACTGCCCTCTTGTTGTGTGGTGGGGCACCATCTTGTTAGTAAAATAGTACCACTCGATTTACTTATGGTATCTCATCCAGGAACTGCTCAATTTATTGCGTGAGGAAACCTAGATATCTCGCCCCTGTTAGCGAACCATCAAAGAATATAGGGCCTAAAATTCTGTCCCCTAAAATCCCAACCCAACAGTTAAAACCAAACCATTCTTGAAAATTTCCCTCCTACATCAAGTGTAAATTTTCGTGGGACCAATATCGCTTATTATTTCTGTTGAAATGTCCCAAACTAGTGAAACGGCTTTTGTCAGTATAGAGAATTTTATATGGAAATGTAGTCTCCTTCAAATATTTTCCTAAGAACCAATTGCAATACTCAAGTCTCCTTTCATTATATTTTCATTTGGGTACAGGTACTGATGTAGTTGGTATTTATATGAATGGTATTTATGTTTATTTAAAATATTGCCTGGAGAAGACTTACAAATGCCACATTCTAGCGCGATCTCACTGAGTGAGAAATTGATATTCACTTGCACGTATGCCAGAACATTTATTTCTATTTCTTCACTCACAATAATTGGATCGTTTTCATTATTATCAGGCCCATTTCGCATTTTCTGAACAAGTTTTTGATAATAATGCCGGGTTGGGTGACAGCGTTCAGGATATCTTTGTGCGAAAATACGTGCAGCATCGGTTGAGTCTTGCCCACACTCTCCAAAAACTGATAACATATCAACTTTTTCGCTCCTTGTATAAATATTATTATTTTCCACAGTGGCGGCTCGTGACGGAAGTTTGTAGAGGTTCACAAGCATCAAGCATTGCAAAAAAAAGAACGAAAAATTTTCGCATATCTCCGCCCACCACTACCCCTTTCTTTTATTTCACACCTCCGTTCCAACCACAAGATATTGTGTAGTTAAGTGTCAAATTTATGAGTAAAAACCTTTTCTAATTTTTATGTTCTTTTTGTACGTAGATATGTTAATAAAACAAAATATAAATTTAAATTGAAAACTTACCAATATACAGCATACTTGGGAAGCAGTTACTAGAAAAGTCAACAACGACAACATAAAAGAACTAAAAATATTTTTAAAAAACAGAACTGATTAAACACAGTGTCTAAACAAAAAATGCATTTATCTGTCTTTAAGTTTAGCAAATTTCTCAGTAAAGTCTGTGCGTTTTAAGAAGTCCGCTAAGCCATAAAACCTCTTGAGCATTATGTCGGTGGCTTTCAAACAATAAATTATATTCAAGGTAATTTTGGATGTTGATGAATTACATTTTCTAAATAAAATAATTTAAAGTAAATAAAAAATTAGTTTAGGTAAAGAAAAATAATAATTTTTTAGCTTTTGTGGTATTAAGACAAATTAGTTTTACGAATTCTTTTTTATAAAATTTTGGTTTTAAAAAGAACCGATTTTGTAGTCTTGCGACAGAACGTACCTACTTGTAGATAGGTACTACTAAAAGTAGTCTTCCTCTGCATTTGAAATTTCACCCATGCTTTCAGACTCATCAGAATCAACATCATCGTCATCATCATCATCATTCGTAATAATTAACGGTCTTACTTCGTCTATAACCTGTTCTGTCTCATAAGATTCAAAAATAATTTTTTCTGTGTGTTCAATGCATTTCCGCCATTCTTCTTTGCCCGCTTGGCTAAGCGCCTCCTCCCATAACTTTATAACGCTAGGCTTACCGATATTTTTACAGGCATGTTTGTCATAATAGTTCTTGCTAATACCCCATACCAATTCAATTGCGTTGTAATGACAATGGTAGGGCGGCAATCTCAAAACTTGATGTCCATATTTGAGGGCTAATTCGTCAACAACATACTTTTTTTTAAATGACTGCTCTTTACACTTACTTAAAAGTTCACTTTTTAAATATAAATTTTTGTGGTTTATGTTTTTCTTTGACAACCACTCTTTTATTTCTTCCTTTTTCGAGCTGTTTGTAGGGAATTTCTCTTCGAGTCTCGTATGGTAAGAGGCATTGTCTAAAACAATTAAGGAAGGTTTTTCTAAACTTTTTAAAAGTTTTTCCTCGAACCAAAGCTCAAAAATTTCAGCATCCATATTGCCGTGATAATCATCAGTTTTTTTTGTTGATGAAAATATCAAACTGGCATTTAAAACAAAAGCTTCTTCATTACCAGCATGTAATATAATATACCTTTTTCCATCACTTGCACGGGTACTTGAATAACAATGCTTTGAGTCATCCTGCCAAGACGTTTTTGTTGAAGTTCCGTTTGCAAATACCCATGTTTCGTCAAGAAAAACAACTTGTCTTGACAATTCCGATTTTTTGTTGTTTAAATAATCCCTTAAAAATTGCCATCTTTTCGAAACAACATTGGACAGCTCGCAAAGCAGTTTTCTGTTGTTCGTTTTTTTATATTTGAAACCCATATGTTTTAAGATAATGGACAAACTGTTAGTTCCAATATCGCAAAGTTTTTTCTGCTTTATCTTTTCAAGAATAGCTTTGAGGGTAACATATTCCTTGGCTTTATACATATTGTTTTAGCACTCAAATTTACTATAAATAGCCGACAAATTTGTATTTCGAGTATGGCATAATGGGCTTTTGCATAAAATGCTCTTCCTGGGAATTTCAGAGAAAACTTGCAAGATAATTGCAAGTTATCTGAGCAACAGGACATTTTATGTAAAGGTCGGTGATGTCAAATCGGAACCTAGAGCCTTGTTAGCCGGAGTCCCTCAGGGATCTGTCTTGGGTCCTCTGTATTCCATCTATTCCAGCGATATACCTAGAGCGGGTCGTGTGATGTTGGCGCTCTATGCTGACGACATGGCATTAGCCATGAGTCATCATAGCGCGGCACATCTGCATGGCTTTCTGCAAACAGAGTTAGATAGGCTAATGCGATGGTGTATTGACTGGAAAGTTGGAATAAATAGCCAGAAGACACAAGCCATTCTTTTTCAGAAGCGCAGATTACCACCTTTGGATAATCTGGTAATAGATGATGATGAAATAGAGTGGGCTAGGGAAGCTAAGTACCTAGGTATAACTTTGGACAAAGGCTTAACCTTTAAGTCACACATCAAAAAAGCAATTATTAAGACCAAAGCAGGCATGAGCAGACTATATCCTCTCATCGGGCCACGTAGCACCATGAGCCTCCGCACTAAGCTGATCATGATCAAAGCTATTGCCAGACCGCAGCTCACTTATGGGTCTGCGGCCTGGGGGCATGCAGCCCAGTCATATATTAAATCACTTGAACAGACTGAAAATGCTTATGTGCGGAAGGCAGCGGCTGCTCACTGGTTCGAGAGAAATGTAGATTTGCATAGAGATCTTCAGTGGGAAAAATTGTCTGATTTCCTCCACAGAAAAGCGACTAGGTTCTTCGCTCGGACAGCTAACCATCCGAACGAAGAACTTAGAATGCTCGTAGATTACGATCCAGCTGTTATTTTAGGACGTAGAAGGGCGCATAAGCGCCCTAAATACCAACTATTGCGCAATTAGGTGACATGTATCTCTACTAACAAAAACAAAAAAACGAGACTTGCTTCGCTTCGGATCAGCGCTACTTTGTTCTCGCCCTGAAACAGTGGGATAAGTCTTAAGCTCAATGTCCCCATGGACCGGCTTAAGATAACAAAGATATCTCATCCATTAGCACTTAGTACTTGTACTATACACTGCACTGGGACACACCCCCAAAATACATATAACACATACATAACACTGACACTGCAAGTCTCACCAAAAATAACTAACCCTCTTAACTAATTAGGTATTGTATTGTATGATTGATCGATCAATTGAGTGATCAATTGATTGGTCAATTAGGGAATAAAATATCTTAAGATGATGTAAACCTTATTCCTAGTAGGGTAGTACGAAGCAAAGCACACTTAATGTGTGGAGCGGAAATACACTAAGACTGATCAAAGGTTTATATGCCTAACGGCACGGAAACCGAAGGAACAGCACACGCGGGGAGTTTAGTCGGTCGGGGACGTCACCTTCAGTGGCTCTCCAACCCGACATCACCATGGCATGAGGATGCCATGGTATCTGTAAACAGATTCTCCTCGGTTGTCCAAAAAAAAAAAAAAAAAAAAAAAAAAATTAGATTCAGTCATTCACGGGGGTTCAAAGAGTAAAGATCTATTTAGCTGCAGTCATCATATTACGTCATAACTCGAGATGATGAGTTATTTTTATAATAATTAAAAGTTGTTTACGAATTTAACGGAAAGTTTCCTAAAGCATAATCTGGGACTTTCATGGTTGTGTTAGAGCATCGCAGATCGGATGAATAAAAGTTTTGAAATATTACGCAGTTGTTTAATTTGTGTTTTTAAGTTAGATTAAATACTTACGCATAAAGAGTGATATTAAATAGAAGATTATATAGAGTCAGAATAAGACTCATATATTATACAGAGTTAGAATAAAAACTTGAAACATTTTTATTACGTTTTAACTAAGCTGTTGTGAGTCAGACACATGGTCTTAAATTTCGCAGCAGCCTTAGACCGTATGCAAGACGTGCTGCTACCGTCTTCGCCGAGCGGCTTCCTGGAGGCCTGGATCATCGATGCCATGGGTGGCTCATCACCTATTGGACAATCAGAGCTCCAGGGAGTCAGCTATGATTTTTCCGTCAACGATACGGAGGTGGCAAAGGGCCCAGACCGAGATGCCACATCTGCACCTGGTGTCCAGGACCTGTTAGGGTTCCCTAAACCTCCGTCCGACTGCCGGCCGAGTGGCAAAGAAGTGGCAAGCGACCCAAACCCCGTGGATGGCTCACAAAGGGCGTTAACAACTAAGCCTGAAGAAGAGGATCTCTGGTCGTGGTGTGAAGATGTACAGCCGTGGGGAATGCTGGGTGAAAACGAAGAGAAAGAAGTTTATGTCGAACTAGCTGATCGTCAGCGTATTTTTAACTGGAGTGCGCATGCGTCGGAGCTACCTGGGAAGGTGGACGTATGTGAACGCTTCAATATCATAAACAATATTCCTAATAGAGAGTTTTATCCCTTGGGATAAATTCAAGGTTTTTGAATGGAGTCGAACCCTTTTATATGGTTTGTCCAAATCCTCTTCACTCTTTTTTCGAAGTCTTCTTAAGGTCTTCTCTGAAATGCCGCAAGCATCAGACGTTCGTTTTTGCACTGCCAAAACAGACTCTAACGGGCCCGAGTTATCTTTTTCTAAAGTAAAATAACGTTGCACTTGTAATACCAAACGGCGTTCACCTGGAGATAAATGCCTTCTAGGCGATGTGCCACCTTGCTGAACATTTTCCATAACTTTGCTTAATAACTGATTTTAATTCACACACAATGAGAAACAAACTAAAAGTGAAAAGCACAACTACTTATTTAAAATAAAGTAGAACATACCATCCCGCACTTCAGCAAATTTTAATTATTTCTTGGAAAATAGTAATTATTATGAAGATTTAATTATAATAATCCCAAAATAATGTCATTATCGGAAAAGTATATACCTGACAAAATCTTTAACATATTTAACCATCCCGCACTTGAGCAAATTTTAATTGGTTCTTGGAAAATAGCGATTATTATATAGATTTAACTATAATAATAGCAAAATAATTTAATTATCTATTTAATTATTATTTATGCTCAACGCGTAATTCTAAGATAATTTTGTTTTGAAACCCCTGATTTCGCCCAGTAATAGAATACAGTAAACCAGTGGGATGTTCGGTATGATCAAGTATAGCGAAGGTGCGAAGATATTGTAACTTAACCGACTTACTGTTTTAAAAGCGATAACATCCCTTGGTGATTTAATCCGATATCGGACTTCTTAAAACGCACAGACTTTAACTATGTAGTCTCGTCTTATCCAAAAATGGATATGCTCGAGCCATTTCGTCAAGGTGATTGGTTGGAAAATTGAGCTCATACTCAGGAAAATTGTCGGGCAAAAACAAAAGAGACCCACTAAGATGACTATTGAAAGAAAATCTGTGTTTCATTTGTATTAAAATAGTATCGCATACTTCTTTCGCTGCAACTACTTTTGCCACATACATACATATTTTGCGCCTTTATTTTGTTTTGTGGTATTTTTGTATACATTTATGCATTATGTAGCTTCATTAGCACAATAGAATTAAAAGAATAACAGGACTGAGGGCAAAAGCAGGAGATCTCCTGTTAAAACAGAAGGTCTGGCAACACTGCATGACATACACACACGCTATGCCGCGCTTATGGAGGGCTTTACCGCGCTACACGGATCAGCAAAACATATAAAACGATGTCTCAAAAACCATCCGAAAAAAAGGCGGCGGCATGCAGCACAGCAAAAGCGTGCTCATTTGAGAGGAATGAAAGCCCATTTATAGCCGTGCACTAAAAAGAGATGGGGACGACAAGGTGCATTTATTACGGGAAGCGAACCGTCCATATCAAGTAGCGATAGCCACGGAGCACATTCCTGCAATAAGCATTCGGGATTAGAGACCTGCTACAAAATATTTAGTTAGCGAAACGATAATTGGTTAGGTAGCTTATAAAATCATCTTAGAATTGCTTTGTAACTGACATGTATTGTAAACTAAATATTGAATTTATAGTGAATATTTATCGATGTGGGCTGAATCTTGGGGAGGCACGTGCTCAAGTGCTCCTATATAAGAGTCGCCACTGATTTTCCATGAATAATAACCAATAACGTGCACAATAATTACCTAATTCACTTTTGCAGAAGCGAAGTTCCATAAGTTGTTGACTTATTTTATGTCGCATACGAATCCTCTATATTTCATTTCATTATCTTTAAAAACAAAAGAGTTATAGGGGCGAGTCACCTTCCGTGGACACCCAGTATAGCTGCACCGACGATAGCACACTTATTTTTATCTTTTAGTTTACATGCTTAAACGTCGGCTGCTAATGTACATCTCTATAGGTAGAAAGAAAACTCACAGTTCGACAAAGCTAAAAAAGAAACTATGTCTTCTGTCACGGGGCAGTAACCAAGAAGAATTTAATGACGACAGTTTTTTGTAAGAAAGTTAATGTTAAAGAAGCAGTAATAGTCATGGGTCAGTTTGCCACTACGATATGTTGAAAGTCTACTTCAGGAAGGCCAGGTGAACTTACTTCATCATGTAGGCGTAGTTCGTAGTCTTAATTTTAGTATAGGCTAACTGGAACCATAAGGTCATAATGTGGGTATTAAGAGCAGGCCCGGATTTACCATGCAGGCACAGTAGGCAGTTGCCTCGGGCGGCAAGAATTGAAGGGCGGCAAATTTTTAGATAAAATTTGAAAACTTTTTATATTCGTGGGAATTGAGTTTGCCGTCTGAAAATCGAGACGTAAAAATTTCAACCAATAATCAATAATCGCATACACAATGCTAATTGTTGAATGATTTTAATAAACTGACTATAACAAAATAAAAAATCTGCTCTCAGAAAGGTGCATTTCATTTATTGAAAAACTTTCCGAACCAAATTTATTCCACCATTGAAAAAGTTTCGTAGGGCGGGGGGCGGCAAATTTCTAAATCTGGGCCTGATTAGGAGCCCATATCGTTATGACATGCCGAAGGGCAGAAAAACCAGCAAGACAACCCAAAAATTACAGAAAATATGAAAAAAGGAAATTGCCCTTCTCGATGAAAGGATTTGAAACAAAAGCAAAACCGAAGACCACGAGAATTCCAAGACACCCCTTCTCCTTAAAACTGCAGCGGACTATCGAAGGTGTTGCCAACCTAACAGCACCAAAAAAAAAAAAAAAAGAGAAGACCCTACGACTGTTTAGGACAATTGAAGGTTCTGGGCTTAATCAGAACAAAAATTAAATAACCAAATAAAGAAAATAATAAAATTATTCCGAATAACTTTCTCACATAAACCTGAAAAGACTGATATTATGTAAGCGTTCAGCGGCTTGACGAAAACAGAGATATGTGGTCAAACCTATGTGCCGCAACTTAAAGAACGCGGTGCAAATATCAAACAGAGAAGCAGAATTAAAAATATGCTAAAAGGCAGTATCTACCACCAACCTCACATATTTCAATAGATTTTCTGTAACCAAAGGAACTAAGGATGCAAGTAAGTTAAGTAAATAAGTTATGAGAGAAAATAAATAATATAAAATACACTTTGTCGAAATATGACTATAAAAATCGAAGGTATTGCAGAATCTGCAAGCATAACGCCAAAAATGCTGCAAGATCATTTTCAGAACATGTGGAGGTGTGAAAACTTATTTATTTTACGCATCGAACGTGGCGGAGGATATTTCCGACAGTTACTTTAATTTGCTTTTTTGTTGTTACCCATTAAAAACCGAGATTAAAGGGTTATTAGTCTTTTATTTCAATTTTTAAAATTGTTGTTCATTATATTACCTCTAGAATTAACAATATATTTGCCCGTTATTGATGATGTCAGTATGGCATCTAAACATACCTAAATTTTCAAAGTGGTTTCAAAAGGATGATATAATATGTTTAGACTGCCGTTTCCATTTCATGTCCATTTTTGTTCAAGACAATTTTAAAATCTCGGTAATACATGAAAAGTTACTATAGATCTTTTAAATTGCACGAATAAAACTCTATAATTTTAGTAAAATAAGTTACCTTTGATAAACCAAAAAAAGAAAGGTAATAAAAATATTAAGCCCAGCCTTAGTTGCATTATTTAATCCCCTGTGATTTGTTCGAATTATTCTTTATATTCGGGCCAAAGGACAGCTTGAACATAATGGCACTAGCTGTGAGCATTATTGTTGCTATTTCAGAAAAGATTTTCAGATCCAAAGCTCCGAAGCTACCGAAAAGTTATTTTAACAAAGCGGTTACAATCCTTAAGTACAGCCTAAGGGTTCCGCGAAAGAATATTTCAATGTTTATTTTTAGTTTTCAATACAAAATTTTAGGTAGGTATGTTTGCGTCTGTTAATTTTATATTAAAAAAAAAATAAGAAAAAGTGGATTCAAAAGATAGATACTTATAAAATACAGATTTTGTCGCCTTAAAACCGGTGAGTAAAAAAAAAATTGAGATTAAAGCAAAATCAGCAATTCAGTAAGTAAAGTTGTATCGGGGTTAAAATTGAAACTCAAGTTTTAATACAAAATTTCAATATTTCAAATTTTGTCTGTGTAGTACAGGTTCATCAAGACTACAAAGACGTGACATGAAATGTTGTCACACGACTTAGTATTATCAATGACCAAAAACGCGATGATCAGGCCACTTTTGTATAACCAATCAAATTACTCAAAGCCCAAAGTAGGCGACAGGAGTTCATTTAAATACTTAATTATTAGTTTGGATGACCAAATTATTTGAAAAGTTCGGCAATGGATGATTTAAATTAAAGTTAAAGGTATTTAGTTCTTAACTTGAAATGTACTTCGATTAAATAATTAGTTATTTGTAAATATTTGGTTGTTTTATATTAAGGATTTAATGTAAATACATAATTATTAAGTTTAAATGACCCAGACATTTAAATAGTTCTCTATTGGGTGATTTAACTAGCGATTAACGGGATTTAGTTCCTAAATAAAAATTAGTTCGATTAAATAATTAGTTATTTAGATTTTGTTATTTTAGTGGTTTTTTTAGTAAGATATTTGTTTGAAGGGTTCTATTATTTGACACAAATCCACCAACACTCAAATAATTTTGCAAATAAAACGAAATACTCTCATTTATTTCAGTTAAATAAAATTTAGTTAATTAAAATCACATTTATTTATTACCAATAATTATTCACCAAATAAATCAGATTATTTGATTAAGGGAGTACAGTTTTATCAGTGTATATACACATATAATATGGGTGTTTTTCCGTCATAGTTTGTCTGTGAATAGGATAATAAATGTCCATGTTTCTAGTATTGTAAGTTACATTGCTATTATATCTTAAAAAGGAGTTCTTATTCTTAAGTATATATAGTGCGCATTCCTGTACCGGGTGAGTCAACGATTGCGCGGAGTAATTTTATGCCTTGAAGATAAGATTTGTCGATATTAAGCTTTCGTATTAAGGTATGGTTAGATATCTGGCACATTTTAAAAATATTTTGAATTATACAGGGTGCGCCCAAAAAGTAGGGTGTCATAAAGTTACATTTTTTTAAATAGGACACCCTATATTTGAATATATCTATTAATTCTACGTATTATTTCATAAATTTTTATTACTTATAGTTTTTAAGATAATTCGACTTATAATGAAAACTTTTGAACTTTGAAATTTTGACTTTAAGCGATTCATAATTTTTATACATACTAAATGAAGTCAAAAAAACATATTCACTATGAAATATTTGACATCTCATTTACAGGGTGTTTTCTTTCTAGGACCAAAGTCAGAAAACTTCTAATTAAAAAATATCACTTTTATTAAATGGAACACCTTATATATTTTTCTATCATCTTATTGCTCGTCATAAACTCTTCAACTTTCGTAAAGAACGTCTTTTCCCTATCTCTAATAGTTTTTGAAATATTTTGATATTGTATTTGATGATAATGTCTTCGTTATAGCATCTTTTGTCAATGGATCACAGTCATGGAAGATAAATGAAGAAAATATAGAAATTTTGTTATAACTGTCCTTTCCCCAAATCAGTTTCTTCTTAATAAATGTTCGAATAAATGTCCTTCTTGTTCAACACACTTGCCAATCCTTTTGATGATATTTCCCCTGACATTGGATAACATGCCCGGTGTTATTGTTTGAGAGATATCCCTAATCCTATTCTCCATATCTTGGCTTGTCGTAGGTGGTGTGACATACACCCTATCTTTTATGTAGCCCCACAGGAAAAAATCTAACGGGGTAAGATCACAAGACCTTGGTGGCCATGCAACAAAACCTCCGCGGCCAATCCATCTTTGAGGATAGTGCTGATCCAAATATATTCTTGCTTCACGATAAAGGTGGGAAGAGGCACCATCTTGTTGGAGCTACATATTTTGACGTTCATCATAGTCGACTTCTGCCAATAATCTTGGCAATGTCTGTTGCAAGAATAATTACGTCCGTTTAAATGTTTATTAAAACAATATGGCACCATAATTCTGTTGTGAAGTATGCCGCACCACACATTAACCGACCAATGGTTTTGATGTTGAACTTCTCGTACCCAGTGTAGATTCTCCGTTGCATAATAATGCATATTGTGTCTATTAGCAGCACCATTACCTCTAAATGTAGCCTCATCTGAATACATTATAAATTTTAAAAAATTTCGGTTTACCTCAATTTGGATACTGGTAGTAAGTTACACGCCTTTGAAAATCTTCATCGTGAAGTTCCTGATGTAACTCAATATAGTACGTATGATATTTATACACGTTGTTCGGTTTGCCGTTGACTGTGACGTATCACCGAGCGAAGCTAATTTACGGCTACTAACTAGGGGATTCTCGTGGACGTTTAACAGTATTTCGAGTTCTTTCTCACCATTTGTAGCTATTCTATTAAAAATATTTACGTTTTGAATGTTCCACACTACCTGTTGAATCAAACCTTTCCATTAAATTTTGAAAACTTCGAGGACTGGGTGTTCGCCGCTCGGGATATTTCATCCTGTATAGTCGTTCAGCAAAAAGACAATTTTTATCTGCCTCGCCCAAAATATAACACATATCGATTAATTCACTTTTTGAAAAACTCATTTTGAGTACCAACTTATAAAATGACTGGACAATAAACTTTACAGTGAAAAAGCTTAATTTTTGCATTGATCTGATTCTTAATGTCATCCACTGCCATTATTTTCTTTTGTTTTCCATGACTACTGTGATCCATTGACAAAAGATGCTATAACGAGGACATCAAATCTCTACATATCAAAATATTTCAAAAACTATTAGAGATAGGGATAGGACGTTCTTTACGAAAGTTGAAGAGTTTGTGACGATCTATAAGATGACAGAAAAATATATAGGGTGTTCCATTTAATAAAAGTGATATTTTTCAATTGGAAGTTTTCTGACTTTGGTCCTAGAAAGAAAACATCCTGTAAATGAGATGTCAAATATTTCATAGTGAATATGTTTTTTCGACTTCATTTAGTAAGTATAATAATTATGAATCGCTTAGAGTCAAAATGTAAGTAGCATTTTCACAACAACGAGATGCTTGCAAATGCAAAATTTTCATTCGAGTCGAGTTTCATCAAGTCGAATTATCTTAAAAACTATAACTTTTTTGTATATTAAATCATTAATAAAAATTTATAAAATAATAAGTAGAATTAATAAATGTGTTCAAATATAGGGTGTCCCATTCAAAAAATGTTACTTTATGACACCCTACTTTTTGGGCGTACCCTGCATAATTTAAAATATTTTTAATTTTTAAAAGAAAGATGTTTGTCCCATTTCTTTCCATGGACAAACATCTTTCTTTAATATCACGTTTTCGATTTGCAGAAACCGAGAATTGGCTTTCAGCGCCACCTGACATTAGATACCTACTTATGCGGGTTCCATTCCAGCGTTTGGTCTTCTTTAAGACCACGCTGGTCTGGTTGGGTGGATAAACATCTCGCATATGTATCTGTAAACTTGATTTAGTTTTTGTGACAATATCTCAACCACTTCAAGAATTCATCGATATTATTGCCCAGGAATTTGGTATGTGTACCTCTTCTAACCTCTATATTATTGATAGAAATGTTAGATGGTTTTTCTTTAGTTGTCTTATCTGTACCTACTAAAAATGATAATTTTCGTCCTAAATTTGTGTCATCTGTGTTGGATGTAATATGTAACAAGGAATAATAAGAAACAATTGCAACTATGTAAAGATAGGAATAAGTTTGGCATTGCCGAACTTAAAACAGTAGAAAGTAAAAATAGGCAGAAGCACGGTCTTCTCCCCTATTTTCTGCTCCCAAAAGCTAAAAATTAATTAACAAATAAAACATGCAATGGTTTTGCACCATTGCAAGTCAAGCTCTACCCTTTAGGTATCTTTGTAAATAGTGTAAAGTGTAAATAAGTGAATTTATTAACAATAAAGTTTGTAAATCAGTAACCAAACGTGGTGCTCATTAAGGGCATCACACCAGTACATTTTATGTGTGTAAGAAAATCGTACATAGTGGTCCTTCGAGCCGGATCTACATAGGAGTTGGAGTTGGACTTCTTGAAACTTATCAAAATTATTTTTTTAACACATCTTTTCTTGTTTTAAGTTGATTTAGTAATAAGTCTGTCACAGGCTCATTTTCATGTTCAGAAATGAATCTCCTCACATAAGACAAACCAGCTTTGAGCGTTTCTATATGAAGAACAAGTTTACCTATTTCTTTCTTCGACATTTTACTAGCTATAATTGCATACTTAACTACAAAACTAACAACTGGGCGTAGACATACCTTAATCTATAACCTTTTTCATCATTTTTGTTAAAACTTGCTGAAACATTAAAGAAAATAATGAAAATACACAACACTAACCTAAAAAAAGGATATTTGTTATAAAGTCTACTGTGCTGCCATCCATGAGCAGTCTTTCAAACCATTTACCAACACCAACCGTGATTTTTATACACTTGTCACTAAACTTTTTAATATCCGAATCCTGAATTGCTCGAATCCGATGACATCAAGGATTCGTTGGTTGCCATGGCGCTTTTTATGGCGCGCATAACTTCGTAAAGTAAAGCAAAGGCAGACGAACTTCCGGAACGCCTTACCTGTATTTTATGTACTGCTTCGAATCTCCGCTATAAGGACCATTATGTACGATTTTCTTGCGCACAGAAAATGTACTCAGTGGTGTGATGCCCTTAATGAACACCACGCTTGGTTACTAATTTACAAACTTTATTGTTAATAAATTCACTTATTTACACTTTAACTTTACACTATTTACAAAAATACCTAAGGGTAGAGCTTGACTTGCAATGGTGCAAAACCATTGCATGTTTTATTGTTAATTAACTTTTAGCTTTTAGGAGCAGAAAATAGGGGAGAAGACCGTGCTTCTACCTATTTTGACTTTCTACTGTTTTAAGTTCGGCGATGCCAAACTTATTCCTATCTTTACATTGTTGCAATTATTCCTTATTATTCCTTGTTGGATATTGCATTCAACAATCTGCAAAGCTTGTAATTGCTTGATCTTTATTGTTAATTATTGAATTCAGGTCTTTAACATAAATTAAGAACAGATTAGGCCCTTGCGGGATGCACATTATGTTTGCTATTGGGTCAGGTCCTTCAGGTCGATTTAGGGTTACTGGAAAATTGCGATTTTAAAGGCAAATTACTTTTTTTATGAACAGGCACAGCACTTCAGGATAAACCCTTTATGGCGCATTGCGAGCGGTGCATGTGCACGTGGACGCAACTAACTTAAATTACCTTTAAGCATTTTTTACACATCAATAATTTCCTATTTGTCTTTCCGACCAACCTTATAAAATGCCATGTTGCTAATAACGAAGTTTTAGTAATGACAAATAATGTTATTTCTGCGACCCAAGAAAGAAGAGGGCATTTGTCAGAATGACAATTTACCTAATAAAACCAATTTCGTACCGCTGGCGTTGGTGCCGCCTAAAAACAATTCAGTTAAATTTTTTTCAAAATTCAAATTACATTTTTCTTATTTAATAAAGTTTTTAGCGTTTTCTACATAAACGGTAGGTAACAAATGGAAAATTCAAATTTCCCTTGTGTTTTAGGCGCTTTCTCGCCAAACATTACGCGGAAGGGAAATATATGAGAAAAATAATAATTTGTCACTGAAATTTTTATTATTTATATCCATATTTTGAGAACACGGGACGTTGCAGCAATTAATTTTTGTTTTATTTCTAGGAGCGGTAAAGAAACACGCGACTAAAATAATTAACAAGATTGCTAAATAAGCAATTAACAATAATGACAATCGTTTAAAAAATGTAGAATAAAAAAAGTTTTTGGATTATCTAAATAAATTTAATAAATGATTAAGAGCATATAATATACATATAATTTATTTTTAATCAATCAAAACCGTCTTCTCCATGGGCGTGCAAGATTTTTCAGCATGTATAGATTTAAATAGGCCTAAATTTTTAAATTTGCGCAGAATTAATACAAATATCGACATTAAATTCAAGTTTTGTTTTTAAATATATATTAGGGTGCCCCTTAAATTTTAAGTTCGATATATTTTTACGCATACCTTCTTAAAACTTTCGTAATAACCCAATATTGTCTAGAAAAAAATATTAGCCCGTTTTATAGACGATAACCCGTGCCGACTTGCGATTTAAACTTGTCCATACAAGTTGCGCGGGTAATGAGCTGCGACCCATTAATAGGGTTGCCACATGTCGCGATTTTGACGGGACAGTCTCGCTTTTTAGCGATTTCTCTCAAATGTCCCGTTGTCCCACTTCAATATTTAAATATCCCGCTATCCCGCATTGTCACATTTCACCTGCTTTCAAATTCAAAACGAAGCAAATAAAAAAAAAGTGGAAAGTTTTATATCCCACTCCTATTATACTTCATGCGGTCGTAGAAGCACTTGGTCTTAGCAGCGATGATTTCGCTATTAACAAATCCTCGATTCAGCGAATTTGCACTCAGACGAGAAAACCCAGGGCAGAAGCAATAAAAACTGACTTTCAAAAGAAGGTACCTGATGTACTCATAGTCCATTGGGATGGAAAACTATTACCCGGATTGTATGTACGAAGTTCAAAAGAAGAACGTTAGCCCATTATTGCTTCATTTGACGATAGAGAACAGCTTCTTGCAGTGCCAAAACTAGAGAGTTCTTCTGGAAAACATCAAGCTGAAGCCGTCTTAACTGCTCTCTATGACTGGAGCCTTCATAATAAAGTCAAATAATGTGCTGCGATACAACAGCTTCGAATACTGGTCGTTTTAATGGAGCTTGTGCTGTTTTGGAGCAGACATTAGAAAGAGAATTGTTGCTTTTCGCTTGTCGTCATCATGTTTATGAATTGGTCCTAAAAACAGTCGTCGAAACCAAGATAAAGCAAATTACTAGTAGCCCAGATATTCCAATGTTCAAAAATTTCAGAGACAATTGGAATAACGTCGATTCCAGTGGCATTGAGCTATCTCTTGATTTCATAAAAGATCATATTACCGAGACAAATATTACATCTTCGTTAATGTTTTATAAGGCAGAACTGGAGAAAGGTTTTGTAAGAGATGATTACCGCGAATTGGTTGAACTATGCGTAGTGTTTTTGGGAGGAGATGCAGAGAAGAAATTAAAACTCAGACCCTCCGGAGCTATGCATCAGGCACGATGGATGGCGAAAGCGATCTATTCTTTAAAAATACGTTTGCTTCAGTCACAATTCAGAATTATTGCAAAAGACAAAAAGGCCCTAAAAGAAGTTTGCTTATTTATCGTCACATTGTATGTTAAACCTTGGATCGAATGCACAGTGGCGACTAAAGCACCTAACCAAGATTTGTGCTTCTCGAAATCATTAAAAGAGTACGAAAAAGTTGAAACAACCATTTCTAAAGCTGCTATAAGTAAGTTTAGCCACCACTTGTGCTATTTATGTGAAGAGACAGTCCTTCTACCACTTTTTGATGATGAGGTTGATAACCAAACTAAGATGAAAATGATTGCCAACTTTAACAGGGATAAACGCTCAGATTTTGGCAAACGCTTTGACCCATCGAAGGAAGAACTGACACAAAAGTTGTTTGGTAAGCTAAATTATTATTTTTTTTTTATATTTAACTTCTTTTTCAGATAAAACGCTGGATGATTTTGTATCGGAAAAGAGCAAACAATTTCTATTTCCAGTGCAGATCGACAACAGTTTTCTTCAGAAAGATGTATCTTTCTGGCATCAGAATGCTGCTTTTCTGGAAGCTAAAAGACGAGTAAGTCGTTTGAAGGTTGTAAATGACATTGCTGAAAGGGCTGTCAAATTAATGCAAGATTTTAACGGACTTATCACGGCAGAAGAAGAGCAAAAACAATTCTTATTGCACTGTGTCCAGGAACATAGAAATTTGTATCCGGACTGTAAAAAAACTACACTAAAGAGAAGTTACCCTGACTGATTGGTATATAATTTTATGTTTTAAAATAAAGATTAATGTTTACTTTATTTTATTTAAACTTTTATTCACGTAATTTGTTGCATTAATATTAGTTTTATAGCAGACCGAAATATCAGGACAAAACACGATTTTAAATCAACTTTGAAGCTTAGTCGGCACGGGTTTCGATCATGCTAGAAAGCTGAAATTTCATATTTGAGTATGTTTTAGCATTTATAAAAAATGTAGAGGCTATGCATATCGATAAAAAAAAATTAAAAAAAAATTGTCATATAAGGGACACCCTAATATATATTTTAATATTACATTTTTTAAGCTTAAAATTATGTACAGCCGTACCATTTACTTGGAAATTTAGAAAGAAATTTTATTAAAACTAATAAAATTAGAGTCTAGGTACTTCCGTTTCGGCTCTACTCATTTTATTTCTTTTTTTTGTACCTGATCCTGGTTACCTGTTTGCTAATTATGTGGTTTTTATGCCTTTATGGGTGCCTCTATTGGAATAATATACCTATTTATATCTATACATACCTACCTACCTTGGGTGTTTGTTTCTCAGTAAAACTAGTTAAAGTGTGAGTGTTGACAAAGCAGTGCAATTTGCAGCAGATATGCTTAACGTTGGGAAAACAACAATATATAAACTTTTAAAAGAAGAAAAGGTGTTGGCGTCAAACCCCTAAGAACTTTTCCAGGACTACCAAAACTTGAGCTGGATGACGTTTTATTGCAGAGAAAAGGCGAAAAGTTCATAGTATCTTTTTAAAAAAATAAATTCGCACGCTGGACAAAATTTTGTTCTCAATCCGAGAAGACTGGGACTACCCATTTATGTGTAAATTTTCGGTATAATTTATTAAATCAATATTTTTTCACTTTCGAAACGATTTCTTTACTCTCGAAACGATTCTTTTTACTTTCGGGATGATTTGGGTATCTATGTAGGCGGCTTTGACAATAACATAAACTTTGTATTTTATTATGACACCGCTTGTCATGTAATATGGTCCTTTTTCGCTATTCAAATTCAAAAAATGAAAATCAGTAGTGAAAGTGAGCCTGAAATGATTCTTGCATATTTATTGGAAAAATCCAAAATCTTGAAGCCATCAAGCCTCTGGAGCAATTACTCGATGTTTAAGTCCACAATTAATATTAAAAATAATATAGATATAAGCCGCTATCCCAAGCAAGCAAAATATTGCTTTCCTTAAAAGAAAATCTATTGACTATTAACCAAAAAAAATCAAGAGTATTAAATAAAGAAAAAATAAATCACTTCTTATTAGAAGCTGGAGATATTATCTACCTAATGGCAAAGGTAATATAATTAAATCTAATTGCTCTTCTTCTTTGTAATTAATTTTTTCTTTATTTTAGGTTTCATTAATAATTGATTTAGCAGGCGCTTGTCGTCCTAAAGAGCTTTGTAAAATGAATTTGGATGATATAGAATATAAGGCAACCATGTTAGTGATTAAAATTCCTAATTCTAAAACGAATATGGAAAGAACCTATGTCGTCATTTGAGAAAATAATATTTCTTTATACAAAAAATATTTGTCATTACGTCAAGCAAACACACCACATCGTAGATTATTTGTTTATTATAAAAACGAAAAATGTACTATACAATGTATTCACACTTTTGGAAAAATATCATGCACAATTGCTGAATTTCTTAAATTACCGAATCCCAAAGAATACACCGGGCACTGTTTACGCAGGAGCTCAGCCACTTTACTCGCTGAAAGTGGTGGTAGTATAACCAACTTAAAGAGACACGGAGGATTGAAATCAACCAAGAAAATTCTTTAAGAAACAAAATTCACATAGCTTCACAGATTGAAAAGGGCCGCAACGAAATTAATATCTTGAAAACTAGTACAATTACTGATGCGTCCAATTCTAATTTGAACACTGCCACTTTGTTAATATCCCTGATAATATTAATATAAGTAATTGCCATAATTGTGCCATTAATATTCATTAGTAATGTATTCATAACAGTGATGGTTATATGTAATTGTCTATATAAAATTTATACGGGTACGTTATTATCCATCGCGATCCTTTTTAACATACAAAACGGCTACAGAAAAAATATTGTACGTAGCACGACCCAAAAGTGATTTTACGGGACTCGCAGGATTGTTCCTACTCATCCCGTAAAATATCACTTTCGGAACTTGTTACGTAAATTACTATATCTACGACTACATAGTCCTTTAAATAGATGGGATATCTTTTTGGTAACAAGGTTGCAAATATTTATACCAAACAAGCAAAATTGAAGGGGCAAGTGGACGAAGGGTTTGCCACAATCATACAAAATAACAACAAAACCCTGATCAGTGGAACTACACAAAGAATTATTCATATTTCTGGTTCTTGAAATTGTACAATAAATGTTAATCTAAAAAATAAAAGTTAAAATGATCATTAAATTTATTTTTGACACTAGTGTTAAAAATAATCCACTGTTAACACTAGTGTCATGAAATGACATTTCTGATACTGACAACAAGCGGTAAAAAGTCTACTTCTAATAGTGTTTGTGGATAAAAAAATATTAAAATTTAGTTCAGCTAAGAAATGTTATTTATTCACAATACAATAAAAGAATATCAATATCACACCTAGAAAATGTTTTGCCTATCACTAAAAGCGGAAAGGAGGAATTTTCAAATATTTAATGAAATATTAAATTTACGTTGCCTAAAAATGTGTCCATATTTATCCAAGAAACCTGAATATAACATTTAAGCAATGAACCAACACAAAGTCACGGTCTTAATTAATTAATTTTATATTTTATAAAGTAGCTAACATGTTTCGCTTTTAAGGCAACATCTGACCTAAACAGGTTTGAATTAACACCAACAAGTGAGGTAAACCTACTGGTAAACCTACCTGGTACACCAGAAAACAATAAAAAATAAGACATTTTAAAATACAAACAACGGCAAAACGTTACAACGACGTTGTTACAAGTTAACAGTCAAACTTAAAACATAACAAAAACCCATAAACAAAAAATTCGTTAAATAAGTGCATAGTGAGTGGATGGGGAGACTTATTCTCAAAGCTCAAAACTTCTGTCAGTGACTCATCAGTAGGATATAAAAAGCTCCGGGTTGTGCGATGTCAGGGGAATGAATTCCAGTGCCGCGTGCGTTTCAAAAAAATAATAAATAAATTATTAAATTTTGTCGGAAAATTATAATTATACTTTTTATAAATTCAACTTATTTCATTAATACTTAAAACCTGACCCTATAAGACGACGACCTTTCTTGCTAGGATTTCTTAGTCTATCCATAAACGCCTGCTTTGAACTTTAAATATTTAAATCTTGCCATGCCTTCTCAACTGTGTGCCCTTCATTGAGCCCTGTTTCGTCGGTGTAATATAGTTTTTTTCCCGAAACTCCAGTATTATTTTTAAATATTTTCGCCACCAAACAATAATTTAATTTTTTTCAATTAGTAAAGGCTTTTTTGATTTCGTTTAATTCATTTCTTTTAAAGTCCCTTTAAAAACTCTTAATGATATTTTAAGTAAAGATGTGCCCTTGTTAATTTCAGCCATCATTTTTTATTGTGGTTATATCATTTAGGAAAAAAAATCCATGGGTTCTGCGACAAATGGCACATTTGTGGCATCATAGAGGATTATTTTTGTCCGTTCTCTTGTCCAGGCTTCTCCACTATTTTCTTTTTCGTCATTTTCTTGAGAAACGCCCTTCAAAACTCTAAATACAGTGCGAGAGGAAAATTTCGTTTAAGTGCTACATATTTCTGCAGCATTCAATGTAAGTAGTTCGCTTCATGTCAAATAATTTTTTTTTGTTGGCGGACAACTAGTTGAAGGTTCGTTAATATCCTAAGTTCACTTAATTAAAAGTAGTTAACAACAGTAAATAAAGTTTAATAACTATATATTTGCACAAAACAATATCTATGTGAACGACTAATCACTAGGAAAACTAAAAAAAAACTCTTTGAAGTTGTAAATTCGGTATCTGTGTGTTGCCACAATAATTTTCTCCGGGATCAAAATCCCAGTATCGGAGTCGCTGTGCTATTTTAAATGTACTTAGCTGATTCTAGTTTGTATGACAAAGTCGCCTCTTAAGTTCACTTTATTTGTAGCGGCAACGTTCTTTATATGGATAAAAAAACATTTACGTGTACAATATGTTTATTCTGCAGCTTCCTAGATTTGGTAATTGGTATTAAATGAGTTACTGACAGAATTTGTGAATTTTGGTTCAAAGACCTCAATGCTGTCAATCAATGAATTTGGCAGACTGGGAAAGATTTATGAGGTAAGGCTCAAAATTAAAGACCTCATTAACGCAGGCAAGGACAGGGCTCTTTTTAACCTTCGTTATATCTAGTTTTTCTAAAAGATCTAGTTTTTTACTCTTGTGAGATTCATGCAAAACGTCAACATTTTCAGATGGCGAGAATTGATGTTTTGAGACTTGTTGATGTTCGCGAACCTATCCGACATATACCGCTGGACAATATCCGCAATGTAGCGGATAAACTCCTGATTTTGAAAGAGGGTCTACTTTATCTTTAGTGTTGAATAATGCCGTTTAATAGTGTCGATGGTCCTGAATTACTGCGATATTGTGAGGTTTAAAGAGTTTTGCTAGTTGTGAAGAAATGTTACCACAATCAGTTAAATCTCGACACATATCGAGCTTTAACTTATTTGGCAACATTTTTTTTTTGCTTTATTGCCTAAATTATTAATGTATTGCATAATCAAATTTTTTCTAATTGGTAATCTATGCATACTTAGTAAAGTTCGCACAAATTTCAAAGATGCAAGAGCCAACTTCTTAGTAAAATAATGAACAATGAACGTTGCATATTTCTGAACCATCATTAAATTTTGAAAGACATGCTTCCAGTTTTTAAACATATTGGAAGCGACGTTAAGTTTAAAAAGCGCAAATTTATTGAATTTCGAAAAACGTTACAAAGTATTGTTGCTTTCGTTCTTTCATTTTAATTGCTTTTTTCGCTTTATATTGTAAAAAGTCTTTTAGTAATATCGTATATGGCTGTTTTTGTTACCGAATTTTAAAATAAAATAAAATAGCAATAAAATGATATTTTGTCGCAGAAAATATTTTAATATAAATGTTGTTATGTACGACAAAAATAAAATATTATAATATGAATCCCTCAAAAACATATTCCGCTTCTAAATTTTACGGCAAGTAATTTGGGGCCTTTTGGAATCAGAAAGAGTAAGAAATTGCATTGTTATTTTTATTATAATGAGTTTTTCGGAAATCTTCAAGGCTTGTTTGTATAGTAAGTATTAATTGGATGCATTATTTAAATTTAGAATTGATCTTTGTATCTTATTACCTCTAGAACAAATTTAACTGGACTAAAAATTTAATTAGATACTCCTAAGTAATAATGTAGACCAATCCTTAATTGAGATCAAAGTAAATAAATTAAAGAAATCGTGTTAAAGGCATATTCTTTAAACCTCTATAGTTTTTAAGCTGAAGCAAATCTATCTTTTTTATTTTACGTTAAGGATGTAGAGAAAATAAAGTACATTAATGGTTTAGCATATTTTGTTTTCGCTGAAATAAAAAGCTAGATTAAGACAGAGTTACGAAACACAAAATGATTAATTTTATTATTAAAGGTTGATAGCATAATCAAATATATGGTGTTGTCCTGATTTCAGATGTAGTAAGTAGTACTTTTTGTTTATTCATACGTCTTAATTCGTCTATACGTGGCATTATTTTAATGATCAGGCATAGCACTGTAACATTGTTACTCTCAGGTTAGTTCAGGTTAATAATCATTTTATCATGGTTGTCGTAGAAGTCCGTAAGCAACCGCTCTTTATCTTAGGCTGTACTAGCTCTAATTTCGACTATTTTGTGTGACCTTTGCTCTTTGAGTTTTGAGATTGACGAAAAACCGTCATCTGTGAGATTATACTCTACGCACTGGTCACATACTAAAAAAGAAAAAATAGAAGAATCTTTTTTATCTTTGGGTTTTCCACACCTGGCCCTATTTAAGGCACATATTTGGTAAGTTTACAATGTAATTTTTCATAGACGATCAACACCTTGATTTTTGCCACATATCCTAGAACTTCATACATTTTTTTTAGACCAGTCCTTTTTTACGTTGCTTTCGTTTTCACCTTACCGCTTTCCCCAGTTTGCTTATTTGCCAGTATTTCAGGATTTTCGTAGCCAAATCAAGTTTGATCCTTGTGTTTTCAGTCTGGATTTTTTTTTCAGCCATCTTTGAGGCCTATTTGAGAGCCATAAGCATTACCAGCAGCCAACAAGGGACCATCTCTTAAAATAACCAGCCACCTCCAGGAGGACCCTGCTGATAAGTACCTTTTTATTTAACTGCAAGTGTCTAGTTGATATTTAATTTTCTTATTGCTCTAATCAAAGCCATAATCTATTTTGCTCTACTATTTATAACATAATTTAGCAGAATAGTTCAACATATTCAACGTTTCTAAGTGATTTACCTTATTAATCTTAGTTATTTACATATATAAAGCGGAATGTAAAAGAGTTGCAACTTTTGCGCTGTAATAATGGGTATTTAACCTAGCTAAACTCGTACTTTTAATATTTTTGCCTAATTTGGTAAATCAACTGGCTACAGTTGTTTATAAGATCTTGCACTAAGTATTGTAAATTTTGAATTTAAAATCACCCGCTTTTACATTGACCTCATTTCTTAATTAAATAACTTATAAATATTTCTGTGTTTGTTTTGGCAGTGTGTGTGGGCCCCATTGTTCACTCACAAGAAAATGGTGTTGCTGTCACAGGTTAGAGCTAAAAGCAGCTATGAGTGACGCTCAAAACTCCTCACAATCTTATCTTAGCTTGCACAGCAGCATTCTTTAGGGAGTATAATCTCCAAAGATTCAAGACCAACGTGGATCGTTTCCTGCGCACACGCACCGCTCCTAGAGCGCCATAAAGGATTTATCCTGTAGTGCTGTGCCTTATCATAAAAAAAAAAAAAAAAAAAAAAAAAAAAAATCATATACGTGCACATTGTTATTTAGCTACACCGCTTTAAGTGGAATCAAGCTGGTACCCCCGAGACCTCAACACTGACTGACAAACAAGGACAACCTACTGAAATATGGCCACTCCCACTGTAGAAGGTGACGGAGCGAGATAATTGTACCGCATTGCATTCAAATTGTCCGCTGTAGGCGAAAATAATCAAAATCTGTGATATTTAAAATTCCCTGGGTTTTTTGAAAGTTATCCCAGAATGCTCTGCTATTGGAATACAGTTACCGCTGAAACAATTTCCTGAAATTTTAATATTAAGCTCCACGGAGTAACGTAAGCCTTGTAGAACACCGGTAAGGCACTGCCGGAACGTGTGTGTAACAATTCTTGTAATTTAAATGTCCAAAATTATACCTAGGCCATTCCAACGGCCGCCGGGCTTCTGGCTCGGTTCTTTGGGCGTATTTCGGGCCGTATGCTTACGGTCCGTATACGTCCAAAACTGTTTTTGATCTATCTTAGGAAGCCTTGTGTAACGGTACGATTTTTTAGTTGTGTAGGAGCACTAGGCCCTAGGGTAATCATAAGTATAAACTTGGCATTATAACAAAATAGGCAATAAACAAGTTTAAAAGTGGGTACCCTCAGTTGTACAATTTCCATATTAATATTGGTAAAAGAGGCTCAAGTCACCAACTTGCTTTCGACGTTGAAGGTTGTTTGTCAGATAATTATTACCGATCAAGCGAATGACACTTCTTTGAGTGGAATCCAGCAATTTTAGGGTATGTTTAGGAGCAGAGTCAAATGTATGATTAATTCTCACAATCCATGATATACGGCGAATGCGGCGTTAAATATACATTCGTTCTGTTGTAACTAAATCAAGGGTCCAACAGTCGCAACCATACAGTAACACCGAGAATATGTAGCATCGAGCCATTCAAAATCTGAGTGAAAGGGTTAGTTTATTCCTGCAAAAGAAAATTATTATTTGAGTTTTATTCCATAAATTATTATTAAATGTTATTCTAGCTTGTCCTTTTTGAGAGTGTATTTCCTTTTTGGGATCCTATTCGTCGCTAACATTTCCGTTTTTCCTCAGTATTACCGGCTGCCCATTGGATTTTATTATTACCATTATTTTGGGTTTTCCACCATTCATTCTTCCAAACCTCTCGATGGCGAGAACAAAACGATCAATTATACGCTGGAGATCTTGAGTATTGTTCGCCAATACATTAGTGTCATTGGAATGTCGCCGATTATTAAATAAGGCTCAGTTCACTATTATTCCACTCAAACTTGCATCAAGTGCTTTATCAAAAATTGCGTAGGAGTGAAATTTAACAGGAGAGACGAGAAAAATACATCTGCATCCGACGTCCTTTTAGATGTTTATTACTATCTGATATTTTTTCTCCCAATTAAACCTGAGCTGTCTGGTTCTAGTGCCGCTTCGTTATAAAGTAAATATCTCCCTCATAATATTAGTCTTCTAAAGAGTTTTTATAATCGTTTGGTGTTTGATACAGTCAAATGCTTCATGATAATCTATGAAGCATGCCATGCATAAACGTCTATGTTCATATCTTTACACCGTTGTACCAGAATGTCCAGGAAGAGCTTCATAAGTGCACATTCCTTTTACGAGAAGTAAATTGAGTTGCTTCAATTATGTTCTCTGCACTTTTTGCATATTCTTGTGTGTATACTTCTTAATAACATTTTAAGAACGTGTACCATTAAACTTATTAGTCAGTTATCTACTCATTTATATAAATATGATAAGGTGACGAATGTTGACTTTAGCCAGTCTTTAAAGATCATGTCTAAAGCAAGTTTAAGCTTTAGGCAGGTTATGTAATCTAAAATTTTCGCCGTGGACCAGTTACTTTTACATCCCTGTGCCACTTTAAGGCATATGAGACTTCATTATTGCCAATATCTGGTTGAACCTTATTAGGGTTGCTTGCTGCTTTATTATTTGATCTCCTAGTGTTAAAACTGATTTTATGCATTTTTCCCAAAATTCTAGTTTCTCTCGTGTATTATCTATAGTCGTTGTTTAGTAACATAGGTGTTTAATGCTTGCGTGTTTTAACATGCCTCCTTTATGTTTTGGTGCGTCATACTTCTCCTGTAGAGTCTCTATTTCTTCGCATTTCTCCGTCGGACAGTATTTCTTTTCTTATATAGAAGTTTTGTTAACGTTGCGGTTAAGTCGCGTGGCTAATACTCGATTAAATACAGTGTAAATGAAAACAAACAGTATTGCACATTGATTATCTCATAGCAAAAAATGGTCTTGATAACTTAGTGACATGATGGCATGTATATCTCGATTCTTCTTGTTCTTATAGTGACCTGTCAAGTCACCTTGATGTTGACATAATTCTTCACGATTCTGGGCTATTCTAAACAGTTGTTCCGCACTTCTTATCCCGATGCATTCTCGGATGTTCTTTAACCAAGAGACCTGCTTTCGTCCAGCTCCTCTGAAACCTTCGATTTTGCCTATCATTATAAGCTGGAGGATCCTGTATCGGTTTCCTTTGAGAAAATGGCCAAGCTACGACAGTTTTCTACATTTAACATCTGTTATTAGTTCACGAATGGTGTTAAAGACTGCCTCATTTGTTTGTCTGACTGTCCAGGGAATTCGAAGCATTCGCCGATGCGCCTAAATTTCGAAGGCTTCCAGGCGATTAACTGTGACAACTTTTAAGGTTCAGACCTTAGCCTTATATATTCACCAGATATAACACTTAGCCCTTGGCTGTCGGAGCTTCAAGTTACGATTGTCATTACAGAAGAGTGATTTAATTTTTAAGAATGTTTTATGGGTTGTTTCGATTCTATATTTTATTTCTCTGTCTGGATCCAACTGTTCTTTGATATAACACCAGAGATATTTGAATACGATGAAATTGTCCATTCATTCGTAATACAGCGTGTGGGTATTATGCAAGCAGAATACCATAAATATGGTTTTGGAGATATTTATTTTTACTCCCATTTCCTGTCCCGCTGTGTCAATAGAAGTTAATAAATAGTTTAGGCCTTGCAAGTTATCACTTGAATCACTGAATCGTCTGAATGTCTAACTGTGTTTATCAACTTTCCATTAATTTTCACTACAAATGTATGTGCTTCTATGTTTCTTAAAAACTTTGTCAGTGTATATATTAAAAAGTAGTTCCTCCTCGTTGTATCTAACATTAGTCATTTTCCAATAATTCGAACAACGGCTTTTTGACGCCAGTATGAGTTTTCTATAATCTTTACGTCTCTGCAATCAACACCAATGTCACTAAGTATATTCATTTAAATTTAATGCTGCACCCTGTCGAAGGCTTTCTTGTAGTCAATGCAGCAGGCAAAAACATCTTTTCGTTGATAACAGCATTTCTGGAGAGGTATATTTAGAGCCAATGCCTCCTGAGTCCCTAAAGCATTTCTAAAACCCAGCAATGTCTCGTCCAAGTCCTCCTCACAATTATTTCTTATTCTCCCATGAATAATTCGGATTATTAATCTATAATCACACTACATTTCCTTGCTCGTTGATTTTCTGGCAGAACTATAAAAACCGATTTCAACTATTCCTCCGGTATATCCGCGATCGTGTATACAGCATTAAAGAATTTTAAAGTATTCCAATGTTGTCTTCGTGAATCAGCCTAAAAAGTTGTAATGGTATGTTATTACTTTAATATAAATACATTTGTTTTAAATCTGAGGCTAGCTTGTCTGCCTGCAATGATTTATTGAAATCTGGGACATGTTTATTTTTTGTTGCCGTAACGTCTTTAGTTGAAATTTTTGTACATTTTCTAATTTGTGATATCTTTTTTGTACCTGGCAACTCTGCCATAGCATTTAGTTAATTGTAGAGGAAATTAAAGTCGTACTTGTGGTATTTCACAATTTAATTCAGTTTCCTGACACGTGCTTTACCCCTTGCGGATCATTATCATAGGCATATAAAACAATACTAAATTGTACATATCATTAAAATAAAAATTGATTAAGAAAATTATATTGTGTATATAATTATGGGGTTTTTCATTCGTAATTATTCACAGTGTTTATGTCATATATATTTTAAGTTATTAGGCTATTAAGTATTAGATTGGCACCTGAAGGCATTTTAATTTGATTATTAACAACCTTAACAATCAAAACACAAAAACTACTCCACCGAGGATGTCCCCTTCCATCAAACGCGAAATACAGTTCAATCAGATATACAGGTCACACAAGTCAAAAAATCTCCAAAAAACTCAAAAACCATAAACTTATCCCCATACAAGTCAATAAAAATAACCTAGGTAAATACATAGCTAATTCAAAAATTGAAAATAAAGACAAATTAACACATAGCGGGGTCTACCAAATATAATGTGATGACTGATGCAATCTATATAGGTCAAACAGGTAGAAACTTTAAAACTAGGCTTAAAGAACATAATACATCCATTTAAAAAAAAAACGAAATAAAACAGGAATAGCGGACCACTGTATAATAAATTACCACTCAATATCCAACAAAATAAAACCGATATGTACTCAACACAAGGGTAGAAACCTCAACCCATTAGAAACATTAATAATCAAAAAAGCCTTAAAAAATCGATGTAATGTTGTTAATAATCAAATTGAAATACCTACAGGTGCCAATCTAATACTTAATAGCCTAATAACTTAAGATAAATATACAATAAACACTGTCAATAATTTAAACGAAAAAACCCATAATTATATACACAATATAATTTTCTTAATTTTACTACTTAGATGTGAATACCTCAATAATCACACCGGTAATTTAGTTGTACCTTTGGCTTTGGCCAATACCTGTAAATTAAGGAGCAAAATAACCCATCATCTGTCAATTTCTATTTTAATGATATCTAGATATTAGTATTGTTTTATATGCCTTTGATAATGATCCGCAAGGGTTAAAAAACACGTGTCAGAAAACTTAATTAAATTGTGAAATATAACAAGTACGACAATCACAAATCAATTATGCATTTAGTTAAATTTATATTACTTGTTATGGTTATCATTAGTTTACTATAATGAAATAAATGAATTAAAATCCCGTGGTTAATAGAACCGTCAATTTATTTAGATATTCTGTAATAATACCTTACGAAGTAGTCATCCATCAGATTAGCCTTATTATATTATATTTTTATAATATCGCTAGTAATATAAAATTACCGCCATAACTAGTTTGTGGTTCATTATATATTAATTAAATCCTTTTGAAGCAGCGCTTAATTACGAGAATAATTACCGATAATTACCATGTTATTCTGTCATGTTTATTATTTTGACTACTCTTATACGCTTGAGCTTAAAAAAGTGTTATTGCAATTAGGAAATTACATGCTTCCATTATTGCAAATAGTGTCTTCTTGTTATTTTGCAGACGATTTTTTGTCGTTATTAATATTGAGTGCCATTAGCCTTCTGATAGGCAAACAGTAGTTTTCTCAGTCTTAGCGATAATAATTATCAAAATTTGAGGGATACAGTTAAGCTAAAATTGTACCATGCAAATTGTAATATCCAATAGGGTAAGGTTGCCATATTTGGACCGTTTTTCAAATATCATCTTTTTTTTACGTATTAATACATAATATGTGGGACTTTTGTTACAAAATTAATTTAATACCAGTTGTTTTCATTTAATACCCCTAAAAGTAGAAGATGAATAGTACCTTCTAATATTTAATTTTTACAAAAATCTAAATTATTGCAAAAGCTCAATTTAGGATACCAGTATCCTTATTTGGACCGCCTGTGTCCTAAACTGGACCGACTTTAAAAAATGTCATTAACACGGCGCATTAAAGAAAAAAAAAAACTGAATGACGTAAGTATGTAAGTAATGTAAGTGTGTTTAATTTTTACAGTTTGAACAATAATATATTTTAGGGTTAGGTGAAACATTAGCACATTTTGTGTGAGACCAAGCTTTACATCTGAGGCACTGAATCATTTCTTCAACCAATCCAGTTCCGCATATTTCACAATACTAGTTGTCAAATTTAGATTTAACCGGTTCTACTGCCCTTTCGAAACTTGCAATTTCTGACCATATTAAATTTTTCTTTAAATATGTCAGATTTTGCTTCCAGTTCTTTTGTGTACGGTGAACTGTACAGTTCTATGGCATCTTGAGTACGAGACACTTTTGATGATATCATTGTTTTTGTTGGTAACGGTGAAATATTGTTAACTGTGAAAGAAGTTGATGCCACGATCTTATTATTTGAAATAATTTGTCAAAGGAATATCGTCTCCGGAAGAGGATTCTTCTGCTTGGGGTTCTATATTATCGTCTAAGGGACTACTTAGTAACATCGAAGCGGCAAAATCTGTTTCTTTAAATATATTTGGATCGATTGGCCAAATACCTGAAGCACGAAATGCATTTTGAACATTTCTTACAGTAGCGGTGAGACCATAAGCTTCACCAATTAAACCGGAAACTTCAAACATCGATAATGTACGACCCACGTTACTTCTTAGCCATTTTTCTATGCACTGTCTACAAAAATTTTGTAAGGGTCTTAAGAACCCGACATCTAAGGGTTGAAGACGGTGTGTAGTGTGACTTGGTAACTGTAATAACTTAATCCCATTATCTCTAGCAATTTGTAAGGTTTAAAGGTTCTTATTGTGGGTGCTGTGACCATCCATTAATAATAAAACGGGGTTTTCACAAGTTGGCTTAATTGTTTTAATAAAATGGTTCAACCATGTGACAAGAAGGTCACTGTTTATATATCCAGTGTCGCTAATAGTAACAATGCTGCCAGGAGGAGCGCTAGTTGAAAGAGCGTCTTGAAAACGTCTTCTTTTGAAAATAATCATTGGAGGTATAAACTGTCCTGCAGCACTTGTACAAAAAACCAAAGTAGTATTTACCCCCCTCTCGCCACTCGAAATACTTCCAATCTGGTGTTTTCCTGTTTTTGCCAACACTTTTTGACAATTTCTTTTGTATGATTGAGCAACCGGTTTCATCGACGTTGAATATCTGAGTAGCAGTAAACTGATTTTCGGCAGACATTTTTTTTAAAGCTCAAAAAATGCAACAACTCTTTGTTTGCTAAATACTCTAGCCCTTGCCATTGATGTTTTTTCCGGCTGCCTCAAGGATATTTCTTTATGTCTTGACATACACCCATAGTACCATTTCTTGCCTGCAATAGGCTTCTTGGTATTGAAATTATGCGACAATTTATTTTTTGTTGCCAGTTCAACTTGCGAACATCTGTTATGGTCATTCCGAACATTCGTTCTTCAAAAGCCAAAATATGCATTGCCAATTCATCTTCAAGTTATTTGCTAAGTACAGAAAACCTGCCCATGCTTTTTTTTGCGTTATTTGCACGTTTATTTTGGTTTTCAAGGTGTCTTTTTAGTGTGGCTTTACGCACTTTAAAATGCCGTGCGCATTCATAGAGGCAATAGTCACCAATACGAAAAGCCACAACAGCACTACTTAAGTCTTGTATGGTCTATTGTCCATATCTACCACGCTTTGACATTCTGTAAAAAAAAAACTTGAAGGAGAATCCTAAATTGGACCGGTTCAATTTACAGCATGACTGCCGGTCCAATTTAGGGTGCGGTGTTTCAAAACTACATAACGGCAAATTTAAGTAATCACAACTTATCGTAATTTAAAGGTTATGTCATTAGAACATTCCTAAAAGTACCTGCTATTTAATTTTATAGTTAACATAATATATACATATTTATATTCTGGTTACTTGAACAGCAAGTTGTAATATTTTACTATCGGGTTCGTAAAAAACACTAAAACCAGTGTATTTCCCTTAACGTTAACGCAATAGAAACACGTGTTAGAATCTAAACATATATTACAATGTACTTTTGATTACTATGAATAGGTGGCACCAGTGGCACTTCGTTTGTTCAAAACAGCGATGGTCCAATTTAGGAGTCAAATCAAAATATGCTTTATTGTCATAAAGTATTATTTTTATCGACAAAACCTTTTTTTAAAATTAAATTACCAATAAAATATAATAATATAGTAAAATTTAAAATATCGGAATAAAAAAAAATGCAAATAATTATGACAGAGTATCACCAAAAGATTCATCCAGAGTATAATAAGCTTTTTCCAATAATAAATTTTTAACATTTTTTTTTAAATATTTTAAGATTTGATATTTTCTTAATCGGTCCAATATAGGCGACTCTACCCTATACATTTAAAAATACCGAATTAGAGGGGTATGTACTTGTTTTCTAGTATTGGTGATCAATGTTGAATCCGGAAGATTAACTTCCATGGAGTATATTATCTGAAACCGTTATATTAGAATTTCCGATATATCATATCAAAAATTGCAAATAAAACAATGGCGTCTAAATTGTCAAATTGGTAAAACGACCCGTTAAAATGGAATAAATAATGACCTAACCAAAATCTCGTTGAATAAAATTACTTAGAGTTGCCTCAAATTAATGAGTGCAACTAGAAGTGAGTAGGAACTTGAAAAATTTTTGAAAACGGAGTGAACTTGTAAATTAAATTATATAATTGTCATGTTGATTATATGAAGATTTTATGTGAATTGTGAAACAGTATTTTAGAATGAATAAGTTTTTTTTTTGAAATTAAGACATTTTAAATTTTATTGAGTATTTTATGATACTAGTTGTACTCATTAATTTAAGGTATACCGGGTGTTGCATCGTCGAGCGGGACATAGGAAATCCCATGTAATTTTAAATGGGGTCAATTATTGGCTTCCCTAATTATTTTAGAGAAAAATTCTATTTAGGTTTATTAAAGAGCACTAAACCCCACATTCAAAAGAATAACTTTAGATATTTTTGATGAGCCCGTTTACGGGTTATCGCCGATTTCTTTTTAACTATTTCTCCTTTTTATGGCCCCGTATTTGCGGGCACCAGTCAAGGTAAAAGATGACTGTCAAATAAAGTTGTCATTTTGAGGAATATTTGAACATCTTCTTAAATCCTAAAGTTCTAACAATTTAATAGTACCTACCTATTAATTAGTAAAATATTGAAACATGTAAAATGTCATAATTAACCTTGTAATTGGATACTTTATTTTAGTTTTATTCAGATTAATTTGTACTCATAAATACACCTTTAATATTTTCGATGTACGAGTTTTTATAACAATAAAGCACATATTTCAAATTGACAACTTTATTTGACAGTCATCTTTTACCTTGACTGGAAAAAGGAGAAATAGTTAAAAAGAAATCGGCGATAACCCGTAAACGGGCTCATCAAAAATATCTAAAGTTATTCTTTTGAATGTGGGGTTTAGTGCTCTTTAATAAACCTAAATAGAATTTTTCTCTAAAATAATTAGGGAAGCCAATAATTGACCCCATTTAAAATTACATGGGATTTCCTATGTCCCGCTCGACGATGCAACACCCGGTATAGCTTCAAGTAATTTTATTCAACTCGATTTTGGGTAAGTCATTACTTATTTCATTTTAATTGATCGTTTAACCAATTCGAAATCCCTTTTAGTATCCCCTAAAGATGGACGTCTAGACGGTCGAAACATGTAGAAAACATTTTTCTATAAAAATTTTGTGGAGGAAGACTTGATTGTTTTATTTGCATTACGCGAACTCCACTGTAAGTATGGACTACTTTTTTAATATTAAAAAAAGTTTATTTGTTGAAATCTTTTCACTTTCTCGACAATGCTCTATTTGATTTTTTAATACGATAAGATGAAACGAAATATATTACTTAAGGAAAAAGTTTCCGGTTTATATTCGTGGAAAAGCTGGACTGTCGCATTTTCTTTGGTTTTTGGGTAAAAAGGAACGAACAATGTAAACGTTTAATAAAAGAAAATCATAAAGTGGAAAATTTCTGTCGGTCACTGCAATACTGCACTAGAGTCCGTACTTTACTAAGAATATAATAAGTTTCAGATTTAGTTTCTTTCTTTAAAATACCTATTTAAACGACATGCATTCCATAAAAAGTTTAATAATTTCTAACCTGAAACAAGAGTTATTACTGAGGGTGAAAATTCAAAGTTAAATAAAACCTAATTGAAGGGAAAATGATGCCGACAAGAGGAGAATAATATTCATGCACCTTCTTTTTATTGTCAGAAGAAACAATTTAATAAAGACCGGGAAAAGTACTTAAAATACGTTATAATGTAAGAAAAATTGCTCACGCGATAGATTTATTACAGTAAAATTTCGTGTTCTTTTCAGTTTGCCTTATGTGTATATAAAATGGTCGTTAGATAAATTTGGAGGAAAATAACTTAGAGAAGAAAAATAAATTCGCCGTTAAAGCCTAGAATTGTACAATAAATTTCAGGATATTTAAATATTTGTACCCAGAAATGTCAAGGAACATTTATTCAATAAAATAAATCTGCAAAAATAAAATTAACTACATTTTTGGACTCGATTTCAGATGCAGCAGCTTAAATAAATTGGAGGCATAATCTACCAGATTAACGTTGAGAAGCTATCGCAAGAAATTTCTAATTTAAGTTACTAAAGTCGGTTTCCCATTGGGCGACTTTATTGATCAATATTATTGAATCTATTCTATTGAAACAAAGCAGATTAATGTAAACATCCATTCAACGATATTGCTTAATAATATTGCATTTCAATAAAAGTGAAAGCCATTTCGACTTTTGGTTGAATCGACGGAACTGATTCAATTTAACTAAACAGTGCTTGACCATGAGAACAAGGGTTTAGCCGCATTGAAAGACCGTTGTGTGTGTATTTTTTTTATGTTAGATTGGTTAAATTTTATCCGAACCTTTTGCATCTTATGTTAAACACGTACAAGTTTAAATAAAGGCATAAACATACCTCAAAGTTTTTGGAATTATACCAGAAATAGGAGTGTATTGTATAGGGAACATTAAAAGTGAGGAATATAGAAATACAACAGTGCATGAAAGTTATGAAAAATAAAATTGAATTAGATTGTGGACTACTCCAAGGTTCAGTTCTTGGTCCGTTGCTATTTTATTCTATGCAAATGACCTGGCGTCAATTTTTATAAATGGTAAATTTACCATAATGTTGATGATACAACTTTGGCATAGTAAATGTTGTATTGAATTAATTAAAATAATTCTCTAAATAATTCTCTAAATAATTAATGAAGATTTAATAAAAATTAAAAAGTGGTGGGTCTCTAAAAAATAATAATAATAATAATAATAAAAATAACTTAAACTCACAGGGCAATATAGAAAAGGACGTTCAAGTCCGGTGATAAGAAACCCCTCTGTACGTACTTTATTCAATATCATTGAATCTATATAATGTTCAATTACTAATATTATTTTTGACAATCTAATGGATAACAACGCTAAACTTATAAAATTTTTAGGAATTTACATTACTCTTTTAATGAAACTTTAAGTTGGTATGCCCTGAGAGTGCTTTCTCTATATATGTGTAAGTACTATACGGTTATTACCCTGAATAAGTTAAAACAGCAACTGAGATAGAATATCCAGGGTCATTTTGACTGCTGCGCATGCTCCGCAAAGGCATAAACAAATGTACTCTTATTTTTTTAGAACAGGGTACAAGTATGCCGCAGAGAGTTGGAGAAATGATAAAATTAGCAATTAGCAATCTTGCTAGAAAATTGCAAAAAAAGCATTGAGTCGGTAATTACAAGTGCATTTAAATTATTTGTTTCCATTTCCAAACTAAACCGGGTCAAATAAAGATTTCATATAGCTGGAGACTGACAACGTCTCATTTTTCCTCAACAAAACTTATTAAATTACACTGGATAATCTCAAACTTATTTTTTCTTCCACCCAATGCTACCCCACATTGTCAACCCTTGGACCAAGGCATTACTTAGAATTTTAAAATGCTCTACAGAATCCTATTAACAGCCGTGATATGGTTGGTACCCTGGCGCAATTGTTCCCTAGTGACAATAAAAAAATGCTTTATGAAAGCCGGACTTATGTGTAATACGGATAATAGTGACGACTTCGAAGAAGAAGATAATATTCCGCTCGCACAACTGTTTCCTAACGTTAAGGACACATTTGTGAGCTTGAAACAATTTACCTTTAATGATAACGATTTGCCAACAAAAAGTGCAGAATTGACTATCATCGAGTGTATTGAAGAGATCCAAGAAACAAATGAAACTACTCCGAACTCTGAGATAGAGGAAGAGGCACCTGACCATGCTACAGTGTAGAAAATATCAAGGCTATCGGAAGCCTGTGCAAGCACAGATTAGGTTAATCTGTGGTGCAAGTTTGAGAGATTTCTTTTTAATAATGCTAACAATTTTGACGAGTCTACAAATGTTTCTCAATTGCTAATTAAATGTGAATCTGAACTTTATAAAAATAAAATAAAAGATATGAAGCAATCATTAAATATTTCTGATTATTTTAAAAAATAAGAATTTCAAAGCAAACATACAGTACATTGTAAAATATATATGTTAGTATACACGTGCAGTATATACATATTGGTAATTTGCCATCATCTTATTTAATTTTAAGTCTGATAAATAAACGAAAATATTTAAAATTATTTACATATATGTCAATACTCATTAATAAATAAAAAATACTGTCAAATGCAGACCAGTTGTTTTATTTTTTCTCTAGTAACCAACCACCGCTATTAACCGACCAACATTTGATTTCCCGAGGGTGGTCGCTATTGAGAGATTTTACTGTAAACAAATTTTCCCAGTGCTTAAATATTAATAGGCATTAAAAAGAAGATATGTAAAAAGCTGGCACCTAGCATTCTGACGAACCATAATATATTAATAATCTATGTAAATCCAAAGCAGTGTTAGAGGACCGGTCCCCCAGGTCTGTACAATGTTCTATATTCGAAACATGGCTAAACAATAAAACCCTTATCGGTCGTTTTGTAACTTTTCGTAATTCAGATAGGGTAGATTGTCTAGGCCCAGGGGAGTCTGGGATAAATAGAAACATTGATTTGTTTCTAATGAATTCGTGTAGGTCAAAATGAATGGGTTCTAATAATGTAAAAGTTAGGATCTTTACGTAACTAGATTAGCGGTAGGTTTTAACTTTTTTACTTTACCAAATAAACTTTATTTTAAATAGATATCGAGTAAGTAATTACTTAACGTAAACTCAATAGTTAGGGAGCAAATGCTACGTGGCTTTTAAGTACTAGTCAATATCACATTCTCAGGGCAAGTACTTCTCTGTGGCGTTGACCGGTGTCGAATTCAAGTGGGCAGGGCTAGAATATCCGAAGCCCCGTCCATACGCTGTGCCCCCCAAGGGCCCCAAGTCCCAAATTGCTGTCAGTGACTGATCACTAGCATATACATAGAGAGCTCCGGGTTGTGTGATGTCAAGGAAATGAATTGCAGTGAAGTGTGCATTTCAAAAAATAATAAATGATGAGAATCCATCGGAATGAACAAACATAAACAAAAAACATCAAAATGAACAGAATGCAAGGAAATGGATATTTGAATCGTGTGCTATTATTAATCAGAGATAAGGTATATTCGAAAGAGTTCGTCAATCAATGGTAAGGTGAATTGATGCATGCGTTTCAGTAGGCAACGCTCATTTTCAGCAATTATTGCAAATGTAAATGCTATCAACTTTTTTGTAGAAGTAGTCTAGTCTTAGTCTTGTCAATAATTTTACAAAAACTTTTAATGATTCAATTTGCAAAATTCCAACGCTGTTTTAACTTTACACTCTAAAAATTAGGGGTAATTTTAATAGATATTTACAGGTAAAATAATGGAATATATTTACATATATGCTGTAATTTTACATGCACTCTGTACATTATCTTTAAAAATACATGTTAATGTATTTTTAAATAATTTTTGCAGTAAGTAGTGTGATATCACAAAAAAATACATATAAAATATTAAAATCACATGAATATTACACGCCACTGTAAAAATTATGTGATTCTGCTGTGAACTTACGACATCAGTCTGTGGGGATTGTGGGATTCCCCATCACTTTTCGGCGCAACGAAAGAGACGCGTCCGTCGCGTCAATTGTTTGGCTTTTATCACACCTGCCGGCATCGGTCTGTTGTTTTTTCCTCGTATACAGTTGTAAGTGTTTTATTTTGTGGTTAAAAAAGTACTTAACAAGTAAGTATTGTTTAGTTTTACTATGTATAAATGCTCATTTTGTGGTTTTACTTTAATTAATAGTATTAATAAACTGTTTCCCACTTTCCCAAATAAAAACAGTGTAATAGTTAAGCTTAACTAGTTATATTATAAAATAGGTTGTTTTTTAATGCTTTTGTGTATACTATTTATTTTAGCGTTTCAAAGATCTCCGTAGGTACCTACTTATATACCAAAAAATAGGCATTTTTTAAAGTTTTTTTCTTTACTAACAAAAAGCTAGTTAAAAACTTTAAAATGCTTGTTGGAGACTTGTTTTTTTTGGGTTTTACGTTACCATTTCTATTTAAAAAAAAATAACTTGACACATGTTAGATTTTTTATATTTGTTAGTTATAGTTTTTGTTATACTCGGTTATAATGGACAAGCTGTTTATACGTTTAACATAAATATACACTGTAAAAAAAGTCCCGGACCCCCCAATATTTCGAAAACCTGACGTTTAATCAAAAAGTGTTTTATATAAAGTTTATAGATCTCTTTCCAATGTATATTAAAAAAGTTTCTCAAATATACAGGGTGCACCATAAGGATAGTAAAGACAAAAGTTTTTTATTTTTAGATGGGATAATCTACTTTCAGATGTTTTCGAATTCTATACAAAATTATATATAGGTATATATGTACCTAAAGTATTACAAAACATTATTTTTTACCATTTACATTCTATACCGTTTTATCACCTTAAAAAAAAGCACCAGCCTTGTGGTGTAAAGCACTAGCTACATGAAGTGGCTACAATTTTGTGTAGAATTCGAAAATACATCAAAAAGTATAGTCTCCCATTTGAGAAAATGTAACTTTTTTCTCTACCATCCTTACGTATATTTGAAAAACTTTTCTTAATGTGCATATGCATTGGAAAAAGATCTATGAACTTTATATGAAACACTTTTTGATCAAACGTCACGTTTTTGAAATATTGATCGGGTTCGGGACTTTATACACACAATGTATAGGTATATATTTAAACTAAGTTTATTAGCACCTAAGTGTTGCAAATGTATTTATTATTTTGTCAGGGAATAATACCAGAAATCTTTAATGTTTTTGTTTTACAGTAACCGTTTTCCACTTGTTTTCTAATTTGTTTCTAACGTGAAATAAAACGAGCTATATAAAAAGATTGTATTTTTATTCAATTCCTTCGACAAACAAATTACCAAAAATTAAAATACATACTTAGATTATTATGTAATATTACAAATTTATTACATTAATCATTGCTGTAAAATTTCAGTTTTGGAACAGATAATTTACTGTTATAAGAACTAAAAATATACATTTTATTTTTTTTAAAGTGTGATTAACGTGTAATTTCACCCTAATGGTAGCTGTGATTTTACTAAAAAACTACTCAATTTTTGAAGGAATATTCCGTATTTATTGTGATTCCCTTGTAAATTCACATGAATAATAACAATATATTTAAAGCAAAAATACAGAAAAAAATGTGTTTATGCAGTTATTTATTTACAAACAATTCACATGAATCATGTAATTCTACAGTCACTGGTAATATTACATGCACTATTGCTGGCAACAAATAACCAACAATTATTGCTGTAATTTTACAAGATTTATTTTTAGAGTGTACACCCGTTTTTATCCAAAACGGCTGCTTTCAGCGACAAATAGTAAGAGTATCTTTTATATGTAAAATTAAATAAAGAATAAGTTATAGTTTGAAATGACATTAGTGTGACACATTAAAGTTATGGTTACTTAAATCCAGGTACAACACTGTATGTGGCGCCATCTGACGTTAAAAAAAAACTAAGCGAATAATTGAGTTTCTCTTTATTAATACTTTGAGTATTTCAAATTTGCCATGTTACTGAACAAAAATATAGTCAAAAAACCAAATTAAGATTTTTTTGGACGCCATGTATTTCAAGAACTAAGTCGTTGTGGACCAATGTTCATATGAACTTTTTGTCTTAAAATTAGTCAAGATTCACCCTTTACAGTTTGTACAAGTACTTAATAAACACCCCGTATAGGTACAAATACCTACATTATGCTTTTGATTTTATACCAACGCATGGTTAGGGTAAAGGTTTGTATAGGTGAGCTTATGGTGAGCTGATCAACCTGATTATGAAATAATAACTAATTGAGAATCAATTGAGATTGAGAATTGAGATCAATGAACTTGTTTTTCTTGTTGTTGGTTGATTTTAGGTATATTTAGTTTACAATATCTAGAAAATCGTGTGCAACACCTGCAAAACTTATTTTTTTATACATTTTGTAGAGTTTTTTTTTTACATTAAACGGTTTGCATGAAAAACCTTGGTATTAGTACACTCACGGACAAAATTATTGCATATTTTATTTAAGTCTTTATTTTTTTTTTTCCTTTAAAACTTTTGTGATTTCGGTTGCTAAATCTGTTACATTGTCTTTTACGTTATTAATAATCAAATTAATTACATATTGAAGCTTTACAACAGATTCGTGGAGAAATTAGTGAAATAGCCTGATTTTGATAATAACGTTTAATTAGGAAAGGACAACAATAAAAAAAAAAAAGATTTAACATAAAATATGCAATAATTTTGTCCGTGAGTGTAATTCTAGTCTGCTTACAGTTTCTGAGTTATACTGGAAGAATATACCACGTACGCTTGACAGACTCTTGTAGCCTTGTATTAGACATAATATTATTAAGATCAAATATTTGCATTATTTATTATTAATATTAAGCTTTTTGTTTTCCTAATTGATATTTTTTTGGAATTTAAACAAATTAGTAAGATCAATTTCAAAAGATACTACAGAAGTAAGTTATGAATATTATAATAATAATGGGTATCGATATCAATAAAAAATGCAATGGTAGATGCGTCACTAATAGTAAATTATTAAATTAGCAAATAAAATTTTATCAACCTAATAAACTTTAAATACAGGGTGTTTTAAAAGAACGGCACGTAACTTAAGTGGGTGATTTCTTATGATATTCTAACAGAAAACGAACATGTGTCCGGAGTTGCCCCGTTTTTGATATAAAGGGTGTTAGAAATTAAAGAAAAAAATCGTTTTTTATAATTTTTTTAAATATCCTTTTCTTGGTTTTATTAAAATTGGGTATCATTATTTATAATGATAAGAGGCTTAATTACTAGAATAAATTTATTAGGTCCAGTGGCGTCACGGGGAGCACCATAACCAATATTATTGACAAGAAAATGTACGCAACTGACTTTTTTCTAATTTTGATATTTTTCTCGGATTTGCCAACTAATAGCACAACTTCTTTGATCCCCGAAGTGTTTTCGTATCTTGCTTTATTGCATAAGTAAAAAAATACCTATGTATTTCAAAGTTAATTAAAACATTTAAATTGAAAATAAAATTATTTTTTTGAGTAATGATACAAAAAAACCAATGCAAATGCAACAGTTAATCAAATCAAATGACCACCTTCTCATAAAACGCATGATTGCAATCGTTACACCATTGATTCTCTTACACGTTCAAAAATGCCTGCATTATTTGTATCGCATTGCAACTTTCAATAATTCGAATTCTTAAGTCGAGGCGCGTAACTACAGGGGGGCCTAGGGGGGCCGGCCCCCCTCCCAGACGTCGCTAGGCCCCCCTCCCCCAGAAAAAGGCTGACTTCGTAAGCTCGCTACTCGCCTCGCAAATATAGCATCAATTTATAATTATAATCTATATAAATTATAATAAATAATCTTGCCAAATATCACTCGACCATCATTTTTTTATTGATTAAATTTTCCATTTTTCACTCAAACTTTTTTGGCAATACTCATTGAACTTTGGGCTTGTTTATTCAAAAATGAAATCCCTCGAGCTTCGCTCTCGAGATCTAATCAGAATAAATATGTCCAAATTCAACTCGAAAAATTTCCAAAAAAAGTTTTTGTGACAGCTGAAAAATCTAACCGATGAAAAAACGAGATCTTGTGATATTACTGTTGATTATTAACCAAATTTGTTAAAATTTAGGCGTGGTCCAAAAAAAATTTCGTCTGCGGCGCATTTCGCCTGCGGCGGGCTTTCCGCCGGCCCGCATCTACACGAGCCGCCACTATACAAGTCACAATAACAGACCCACCCTAGGCCACCCCCAGGTCAGAGGGCTAGTTACGTCACTGCTTAAGTCGTTTTTATTTAGTATAGGCGCCTTGTATACAAGATGCTTTAGGTGACACTATAAATAATAGTCTAGAATGAATGAATGAATGATTTAAGTCGGGGCTGCGAGCTGAGCAGCCTTGGGGACCTGCGCGTCCAATTCAGCAATTGGAAAAGTGTTGTCGAGGTATTGACGAGCAACTAGGCTAAAATGAGCTGGGGCGCCGTCTTGCATGAACCACATATCAGTTCTTGTTTGGAGAGAAAGTCAAGTTCTTCAGATCGAAACTGCGTTTAGGAGTTTTCATTCGATCGAGGTGGTAAAAAGTATGGTCCAATAAGATAGTCGCCAATGATCCCTGCCCAAACATTCACCGAAAATTGTTGCTAGAAATGACTTTCTCTAATTTATATAATCTTGAAAAGAGGCCTCATCAGTAAATAAAATTGCTGTTATGTGCTATACTGTATGCAGTAACCATTTACTTAAATCAAACCTTGGATGAAAATCACGGGGAAGCCGAGCCTGCACACGTTGAGGATGGTACGGGTATAGTTGATAAAGATGCAAAACCCTCCAAGCACTGCTACCGTCCCGTCACTAGTTGAAGGATCATTTTCTATCTCTCGAAGTATACCCTCTTCTAACCCAGGCGTGGTTACTGTTGCAGGTCTGCCAGGAAGTTCCGTACTACGTTTGAAACGCCCAGTCTCACTCAATCTTGCATGGAGCTGTCTAAGTGTCTTGGCATATGGCACTACTCTGTTTGGATAACGTTCCTGATAAATTCGCCGAGCTTCTTCAGCATTTCCATTTACTAGGCTATAATTGAAATGCATCTGGGCCATTTCAGCGTTAGTAAAGTTATTCATTTTGACTTGTTATTGATAAAACAGGTAAATTAGACATGAAAACTTACCTCAAATTTTAATTAAGTTTGAAATACATAGGTTTTCTTTTTGTACCGGGTGATCCATTATAAATGTCACCCTCATTAACTCTTTTATTTCAGGTTTTAGAAATAAGTGTTGAATTCAAAAGTTGTAGGATATTTTTCGGAGAATTTTCTACGCCTATTGAAACTTACACAGGATGTCCCAAATAAGAATGGCGCAATAAAGTTATGTTTTTTAAAATGGGACACCCTGTATATTATACCATTATGATGAAGTCCTTACATTATAGTTATGTTTATTATTTGGCCCAAAATACGCCAAAAACTAAATTTTTACTTAGTTGACCGTGCATCGCCATCTTGTTATGAATCGTCTTGTCTTTTGTTTAATTATGACATTAAGGATATCTTTAATACTTGATTTCGGCAAGGATTAAATAGTAAAACTATAAAATAAAATTTTTCAGACAAAACGACCATAGTAATATAATTAAAAAAAGAAATTAGGAGGGAAATAAACAATATAAATAACTGGCTTAATAAAGGTTTAGATAAATAAAAGAACTAAATAGATAGATAATTTTTTGTGTATTGTTATTATAGAGTTATGTATAATATAGGGTTATATAGTTCAAGTTAAGTTTTATACATTTGATATTGAACTTGTGTTTTATCATTATTGCCGTGAAGTATGAAACAAAAAAAAATAAGACAAATGTAAAAACAAAAGACAAGACGATTCGGACAAGATGGCGATCCACGGCCAAATAAGTCAAAATTTAGTTTTTGGCGTACTCTGGGCCAAATATTTAACATAACTATAATGTGTCATATATTTTTAAAATCAGCATTTAAAGGGCTCCCTTATAATGGTATAATATACAGGGTATCCCATTTTAAAAAACATAACTTTACTTCGCCACACTTATTTGGGACAACCTGTATAAATTTCAATAGGCGTAAAAAATTCTCCGGAAAATATCCTACAACTTTTAAATTCAACGCTTTTTTCTAATACCTGAAATAAAAGAGTTAATGGGGGTGACATTTATAATGGATCACCCGGTACATGCAATAAAGTCGTTTCTATTTTTTCTCTCGAAAACGAAGTAAGATACGAAAACAACTCTGGAAACAAAAAAGTTGTATTATTGGTTGATAAATCCGAAAAAAAAAAATCAAAATTAGAAAAGAGGCAGTGGCGTACATTTTTTTGTCAATAATATTCGTTATGGTGCTCCCCGGGACGCCACAGGACTAATATAAATTTAATCTAGTGAGGGTCAATGTAGACCCTTATCATTATGAATAACGGTACCAAATTTCAATAAAATCGAGGAGAGGATATTTAAGAAAATGTACACCCTGTATATCAAAAACAGGGCAACTCCGGAAATATGTTCATATGAACTTTTTCTCTTCGAATATCGTAAGGAATCACCCCCTTAAGTGACGTACCGTACTTTTGAAACACCCTGTATATTGACAACAATTTTGTAGTGTTTTATTGCAGGAACCATACGAAAAAATATTACTATTAAAAAAATCATTATACAAGCTAAAATGGAATAGATGCAAGTATCATTTAATTGGTACAATTATTTTTAAATATTTATGTAAAAACATATTCCATTGATGGAATCATTAGCGAATTTGGTCTAAATTAACGTAAGTTGTGACAAAGTAATATTACGTGTTTGTCCGAAATATATTTTCATTTAGGCAATTCAACTTTACTTAAATTTCTCAATAACTATTTTGTTGCTCGTTTTTAATTAAATACTTTTATTAAATGAATTCGTCTCCGGCTATCCCAATTAAATCTTTTTCCCAATGAGTAAAGACTCATAAAACCGTTAGGATAAAATATAGGTGAAATTTAGGGTGAAAATATTATTATTGCTTGTATGCTGGTATTAAGAAGTAACGTGCCCAAATTGTTTTAAATTTCAGTAAAGCGTTTTAAAAATATATCGAGATTTATGTAAATAATAAGACCCTGGTTCAAAAATGTGATCTCTATATTCCACTATCCTATGACTAAGAAAAAAGGAAATTATAATTTCTAGAAATATATTATTATAGCTAAATTATAAATTGCTTCAGAAAGACAGAGGCCACGTGTTGCATATATTATAACCAATGTCCTTGTTAATTTACGGTGGCTGTTCTTTACCCCAAAACTCAATTATGAATATCAAATGAACTATAGACTCGCACAAAATTTATAAACGTACAATGACCACACGCAGAACTTATAACTGGATTACGGTTAATTTTGTATCCATGCGTTAAGCTATAAGCCATTTTCACAAATACTAAATAATCTTTACTGCTATCCCATTGGTTATTTCGATAGACCTGTTGGACCTCACATTTGCAATTTTATCGGATATCGGCTCACTTGCTATGAATTTAAATAAATTAAACTTACGCCTATGCAAATTTAGTTATTTATTAAAATTGTTACCTAGAGTTAAATATTAAGTTCGAAATTTTAGTTTGCTGCGAGACTACTTTTTTCTTAATCTCACGAAAAAGTATCACAAACCCAAATAATCTCGAAATCGTATAAACCACTGCTTTTGACTATTTTTAGTCGTTTAATAAGATGCTAAACTGATTTTATAAAATATTAAAGTCCTTAGCATCTTGCTATCTTAGTTGAAAAGCTTATCGGATATTTTCTTCTTTAATATAAAAGTGATTTCTATCCACAAAAATATCGATAGTTTATATTATGTAAAGAAACCAAGGGGGACTAGATCATTTATGCACTTACTTTGTAAACATAATAGTTCAATAGATACTAAAAATATTAAGTTTACAACGAGTTCCGTAAATAGATGCTGGCCATTTGATATTATATATTAAAAAAAAAGTTCCGTATATTTAGTGATTTCTTATAGTAAATGACTCTTATTTATTTCTACCTGACATTGACACAATGCCGACTGAGAGCTAGGACCGTCTTAGAAAATACATAGTATTGAAATATTTAATTTAGCAGCTAATAAATATGAAACTGATGTTTAGATAAGTTTATTTAATTCAAAATATAAAAATAGAATTATGGTCTTACACTTACACTTATAATGCTAAATTATTATATTATTCATCATCTTAAGTAATAATAAACCTTTCTGTTGCATTCCTAATACAAATATAATTTTCTTCTACTTTCTTTACATGTTATACACAGTTGTTCCAGTTCAACTCAGAAACTGTTTTAGTTTCATCATGAATTAGAGTTAATACACTAAAATTAAGTGTGGATGAAATATTATTGCGACGAATTCCAGCTTTAAGTTGGTGTCATATTTGTTCAATAGGGTTAAATATACAGTGATTAGGCGGTAGCCGCAATACTATGTGCCCCTTGCTTTTCGCAAGTTCATCGCAGTAATATTCTTTTTGAATAGACATACTTCTAGCACTTCTAATAAGTCTTTCTTTCTATAGTTTTCATGAAAATATATTTCATTACCAAACATATATTCTCGAATTTTGGCTTTAGTGTCTTTTGAAGAAGGAGCTCTGTTTAATTGTCTACTATGATAACTAGCGTTATCCATGACAATTACACTATTTGGTGGAAAGTTCTGCAATAATTTAGTTTCCAATCAATTTTCAAATAACTCCGTTGTTGTGTCTTTATGATAGTCAACACATGATTCACTAATACTTTTTTTCGAGAGAGATAGACCATTCAGTACCCACCCATCTTCAGAACCAGCATGTAAGATGGTTATTCTTTTTCCACGGTTTGACGGGGTACGTGTCACACATTTCCCGCTAAAATCGACCCAATCACTTGACGGGGGTCATGGGTGTTAAACCACGTTTCATCTAAATAAATGATCGGCCTACCTTCAGTTCTGTATTCATTTACTTTTGTCAGATATTCCCACCGCCATTCTTGAGGACGCTTGTACCCCATCAAAACCTGCTGTTCATTAATTCTTTTGAATTTAAAGCCCATGTGTTGAACGCGCTTCCACAATGTCGTTCTTGAGCATTTAATTTCGGTTTTATCTGTTGTCAGCCTTTTCATTAAATTGTCCAACATTGGTACACTTTGTTCTTCATACATTTTATAAATTTTTCGTCGTATAAGTTCCTCGTCCCCTTGCTCCAACGTTCTTGATTTTCCAATATCACTTCCTTTTCTGCGTTCCAAAATTGGCCCTTGTGTAATTTTCCAAACTCTGGAAAGGGATTTTTTTCTAAGTAAAGCCGTTTCCTTTACAACTTCTTTAGGGCACAAATTTCCGCGCGACATTAATGTCAAAAATTACATTCTTTATAATCTGATTGGCATCTGTTGATAAATGCACTCTGTTATTTACTTCAGTTTCATTGCTTTCACAAATCTCACTAGAACACCAAGGACGAAACATTTTCAAAAAACAAACTAAACTCAACAGTGTACGTTGACAGACTAAAATCAAAAATGACCCTGGTTTATCCGGATTTTTATTTACCTGAGTACGGTACTTAAAATTTATTACGCCCATATCATTTCACAGAACTGGTTTATTGTTGTTTATTATAATTTGAATAACCTAATAATAGCAGTCATTTACGTCGGTTTCTTATATTTGTGAACACACTTTACATAGCTTTACATGCTTTCTTCTCTATATTTTTAACAAGTATATGAATTACTCCTTACCTAATCAAATGAATATTTCTCAGTTTGGTGATTTATATCATTCTGTTACAAGTAAGTTTTATCTGTATCTAAATAATCTGCAATCCATATTTCATTTTTGACTTTTTCCTTTTTTTTTGTTTTGATATTAGTTATGGAAGAATACATTTGTTAGAAACAGTTAAATGCTATATCGTACCTGAATCAACAATCCTTCCTTCTAGTAATTTATTACTAATTTAGTCTTATTAGATTAAATGAATTTATGGTCATTATTTCGAAAACCGAAAACAACGAATTTTTCGCTAAAATCTTTTAAATAATAATATTCTAATTAGAGGTCACTGATCATAATTTTTCATTATGCTTTTTCTCCGGAAACGCCTAGTGTTCAAGAAAGAAATAAAAAAAATCAATTACAGGTTAGGTCTCTTTTTCCATTTACTTTCCTGGATTTTGTTGTTTTCTCTTTAAAATCAGTGATTAAACTTACACAAAACTATTTGTTCATGAGATAAGAACACTGTTTCGAAAAAACAACAGAAAAACTGCAAATTTAATTAAAATTCTCGTTAAAATGCAAACAATTGTAATGAAATTAACAAGCTACAATAATTTGATGTGTGGCTTAAACGTTGCGGTGTTGCCATGGTTCTTTTTTTACTAAAATATAGGATATTCAACTACAGCTTGTCCAGCTTAGTCAACTACATCTTTAAAGGAACCATTAGTAATTTATTACAGTGGTACTGCATTTGTACAGTAGACTTACATGGGTTAAAATAGTGCTAACCAGTTTCTCATCAGTCTGCTTGTTTCAAATTCGCGATATAGCAATAATATCGTAACAGGTAAACGTGGCGACAGCGCCTTGGCCAGCCTACGAATGGCCGTCTTTGCGGTCGTCAGCTGTTTTTGTTAAAAATCGACATTTTTCTATTTTCGTATAAGTTACTACGTTTTCGGAATTTTTCCAGCGGTTTCTTGTAACATTTTTCATTTTTTTAAACACAGAATTATTTATTATGAGTAATTCTAGTGTGATATTTTATTGGAAATAGCAATATTCTAAGATTACAATATGCAAAATACCCTACCGGCGAATTAAAAATTTTTTTCCCCGAAAACTAGGCGTTTCCGAAGAAAAATCATTTGAAAAGTTGTGATCAGCGGGTATAGGGTATATGCAAAAAATTATCGAAAAATTCGTTGTTTCCGGTGTTACAAATAATTACATAACTTTAGTTAATAAGCAGGTATCATACAACTTTAATTAATTCATAATTTAGTAATTTTTTTTTCCATTACTTTTTACCGCAGTAAATTTGAAAGACCCCTTTCAAAATCTGAAAATCGTATTAAATAGAGTTTTAGAGCAACAACTATTGATTAAAAACGATAATTTTACCTAATTTTTGATATTTTTTAGATAACGAATTTAATTTGCTATGTATATTTAAAGTAAAAACCTTCCTAACAAAAATCCAAGGAAATTATAATTAAAATTAAAATTGTTTAATTCTTAATTTTTTGACAATTTATCGACAAATTATTGACACCAAGAGCTGTCTAGTCACGCCGCGACATATTATTGCAAGAAAATTAGTTATTACTACTGTAATATAATAAGTAAGTTTAATCAGATATAGCGTAATTATTCACAACAATGGAAACATTACTAAAAGTTCAATTCAATTCGTTCAAAAATCAGCAAATAAAGCACGATTTAAAAAAGAATAGTTCGGTCCAAATTACTCCTGAGTAAATTACAAAATTATAATTAGTGGATGCGGTCGTGCTGGCGGCAGTCGATTTAAATTCTCGCTGAGTTTTCAGAATGACTTCAAATAAATTTCAATAAATGAAAACCTTTTGATGACGAGAAGAACTCATTAGAGACATGGCAAAGCCTCGGACTAATTAGTGAAAAGTTAAAAGGGTAGCAGGTGTAAAAAAATAAATTTTTATTAATAGGTTTTGTTATTTTATAGCAGGGAAGTTTTAAACATAATATAAAACGTATAGTTTTTTGCTAACAAAATGCATACATACATAGTATTTATATATCTACCTATTAGACAAGAATTTAAGGGCTTCAACGGTTACTTTTCTTTTAAGACTCCGCAATATTATTTGCTGAACTCTGCTATATTGCGTGGGCATTAAAAAAAAACACATTTTAACATGGGTGCAATATGTCGTTGTTATAGTTAAAACCCGTTCCTCCTAGTTACAACTAGTTTTAACTAGTGATAATAAGAATATTAATGTAATATAATATATAGGTAAAATTTGAATACTTATAATGAGGAGAACTAAAATGAATAACATGACATTTAAATTAAGAAAATAGATATTTCCTTGAAATATGAAAATTTTTTAGTCATGTATCGTGCGAGAATAGTATATTAAAGTACAAGTTTGTACGCAAGCGGCTGGTTTTCTAACATGGACGCGTGCGCTAAAATGAGCTTTATAAAACGTGTGCTTTATACTATTTTTTCTATAATGGCACTTTTTTCAATAAATAAATTCATATTTAAAAAGAAAATAAAACATACAAATTTTCGAAATTTTTAGGCCTACATTTTATAATGGTAATACAATCAAATTATTTATCATAGTAGACTTGAAATCAACAAATATTTTTATTTCCGTGTCAGCCATTTTGTTACAAAGTTGTCTAATTTTTCTAACATACCTAAATAATTTTAAAATATGGAGCAAGATCAGTTTAGTTCAGCTCCCCCAAAGTTAAGGGAAATTGCGGGAAATTTTATAGTTCTGTGTTTCATAATATAGTAAATTTGTAAGATTATTTGATATTTTTTTAACTCATCTCCATTTCATAGAATTAATGCAACCAAACATAAACGACAGCAAAATAAAACATTTGTGAACATCATTACCAACCTTAGAAAACAAAGAAAACTGTTTCATAAAAAGTTCATTACGGTACTGAAAACGATATCGAAACAGCTTTTTTATGAAACCAAATTAGAAAAAAATTATTTTTTTCCACTACTAACCTATAACATCGCCATTATTGACCGATTATTAACGCTAGAAATCGTTTTTCTCTACCTTATAAGTCATTATTGACCATGGTCAATAATAAGCCATTGAAATCCATTATTGACCGATCTTTGACCTTAACCGAATTTTGTTTGAACGCAGGTAACTTGATTTTTTAATTCTACAACATCAATTTATTGTGGTTAGGCAACCAGATACCTATCAATACATATTAGATTACTTGATATTGTAAAATATCGATACAATCAACATTTTTTCTGCTTCCATCCTTAATTCGGGAGGTGTACACATATTATTATCACTAACATTTTCTTCGCTCATTTTTTAAAAAAACGCAAAACTCGTGAAATCTGATGACACAAATGAACACAAATTGACATTGACAAAGCCACCTGACAAAACAACAAAATATTTTGCGAATTCCAAAGCGCAGGTAACTTGATTAAAAAATATACTTATACCTACCTATAATTTTTTATAATTATTAATACTATAAAGATAAATCTCATATAAAAGTTTGTAGTAGTGGAAAAAATAATATATTAACCACGGTTTAGACAGCTTATTATAGCCCTCGCATCTTAAATCCCTCGTCGCTTCGCTCCTCGTGATTTAAACTCGCCGCTCGGGCAATAATGATGGCTGTCTAAACCTTGGTTAATAATATACTATTATCTAGGTGGGCTTGGCTGAAAAACGTAGGGCTTGCTTTAAGGCTTACACACACCGACGCGGCTACGGTCACGGTGGCGGTGGCGGCCGCGGCAGCGGCCAATATAAACACATTGAATTAAATGAATGAAATCATACCAAGCGCGGATAGATCTAGACCAAGCGGCCTGAGAGCAGACAACTTCAGCGATCTGATCTGCGGTGGCGGCTAAATATAACGTGTCGAGTTTGGACGCGAGAAGTGACTGTAGTAATGGCGAATAATATGATAGAATTATTAATAGATAAAGTCAAATTATATCCCATATATACCTTATGGTTTAAGTCATCCAAATTACAAAAATATAAAGTCTAAATCAAACTGTATGTTTTGATCTTCTTCATCACAAATAGTAATTAGAGATCTTCCACATCGCCTATCAATAACAAATATTAGAAATAAAAAATAAACCGGGACGTTTAAAATTACATTTTTATTACTTAAAATACGTATACAATTAACAGATACCTAACAGCTCCACTCATTGCTTTGCTTTGGTGTGAATACGACTGACCGCTAATATGATCGCTACCGCGGCCGCCACCACCACCGCCACCGTGGCCGTGGCTGCGTCGGTGTGTGGAATCCTTTAGATTACAATTATAAGGGGACAGCATATTTTCATATTATGACATGATATGCTAAAGTGATAAATATTCAAATAAGTAAACAAATACAAATTTATTTTTGTTGCTTATTATAATTATCGGGGGTAATACCACGAGTGCCTCCAATTTTGAAAAACGAGTTGACAAGCAGGCCCGGATTTATTTATTTGCCGCCTCTAGGCAGTTGCGAAAATTGCCGCCCCTCCCCTCAAAACTTCTTCGGTTCTCAGAATCGATAAACTGCACATTGACCATACAAGTTTTTGCTACGATAGAGAAAATCACGTAAACTGTTACACAAGAATCATTGTTTATTTGCGATGTTGTATTTTAGGAATCTGTATGTAAGAAAAACAATTGTAAAGATAACAAACCTGAAATTTATGCCGTTGAAACTTGTCACACGTACCTACTGTTAACAATAAATTAACAATGACGTTAATAATCGATCACCAATGTTCAGTAATAATGACAAAGAAGGTTATGTTTTTTCACAATACACTGTAGGAGAAAATAAGATAACTTTCGATATAGAAACTTATCGAATATTCGATATTAGGCCAATATCGAGACTTGTATAAATCGATTCAGGCATTTTCCACTTATAATGTTGGTACGCGTGCCAACGAAATAAGCGGGAAATTCAATTCCCACAAATAAAACAAGCTTTCAAAGTTTCCGCCAAAATTTGCCGCCCTTTAATTCTTGCCGCCCAAGGCACGTGCCTACTCTGCCTGTATGGTAAATCCGGGCCTGTTGACAAGTAATTTCCAGATTTTTCCACAGGAAAAATTAAATGCACGAATGCTATTTGGTAAGATTATTTCTCGAAATAAAAAAAAAGAAAACTAATAATTAAATTTACTGACAAAAATATGAAACAAAATTATATTTTGTGAAGAAAACTACTGCGAAATTAACAAATAAATGTATTAAGAAAAATATTGAACAAAATTAAGTAATTTTCGTTTGACAATGTCAAAGTTTTTCCACTATAAAACATTCTTTTACGTCAAAATGCGTTGCTATTATTGGGCGAAATATGAAAGAGTAAAATAATCAAAGTAAAAATATAGCGGGAGGAAAGTAAGAATATAGAGGGAGGTAAATAAAAATTATAGAAATTGCTGAAATTTGAGGTCAATGCTATGCTCCAAGCATAAATTCACACGTCTCTTCACATCTTAGAAAGCGTTGACCAGCATCCCTGAAGAATTGTTACCACACTCTTTGATAATCCTTTCTTGTAACTGTTCATATTTGTTCAACTGGTGTTTTAAAAATATTGTTCTCCAAATGAGGAAAAATAAAGTAATCCATAACCGTCAAACAAGGTGTTCTGGGTGAGAATTCAATGTCTGTTCGAAAACTGATCGATCTGTCGTGAAAAAAATTGCATAGTTAGTAGTTACTAGTAGTAGCGGATTTAAAATATTTTCCCTCTTATAACTCTGTCATAAAAAAAAAACACGGCCAATTCTTCTTCGGTAAAGCCAACCAGTCACCAAAATTTTTGAATGCGCAACGTGAGCACTACAAAAAAAATATGGATTTTCACTACTCCAGATGGGTGTATTCTGAGAATCCACATAACCGGTAAGGTGGAACCTATTCTGTTAAAAAAAAATGTAAAAATACACACTGAAACATTGGTCATTTTTATGCCACTCAAATATGTGTTAAATTACATCTTTCCCGAAATTCTACATTTATCATGTAAATATACATTGTTCATGTAAAATTTTAAAATGTAAATCTACCACTAAGGATGGACTATTACAGTAAGTGTGTAATAATAAAATGTAAATATAGTATTGTAGATATGTAATTACACAACCTAGTCGACTCCAATTCATGTATATTTACAATATTTTTGTGTGTACTTCCACATTATACGCAGGTATATGTAAAATACCTCTTAGTTTTTACTATTTAATATGTTTTTTTTTGACGGTGTATTATTATACTGTAATAATATTTAGTAAAAATATATTCTATAGCTGTTAATGGGTTGTTTATTGGCAAACCTTTCTTAACGTATATGATCTATTTGTTTCATCTAAAAACATTTTGCTGGAAATTTACTCTCTTTCCAGCAAAATATTTTTGGGCAGAACAAATAGGTTATATCCAGCAAAAAAAGTTTACCAATAAACACCCCATTATAACATCCAAAAAATATAATTTTAACAAAAAAAGGTTACCAAGCTGAACCCATAAAATATATTAATAAGAACTGGAAAAAATCTGTTGAAAAGGTGTGGTTATAAAAAAATAACCCATCCGTTTAATTAAGTTTCTATTAACCTCAAATTATATTAAGAATTAAGTTCTACATTAAGCATAATAGATGCATAGATATCTTAAACTAATGACAAATTAAAGAAAATAGGTTTCTTTTTAAAAAAAATATAATACAGTAACAAATGTAACAAATAAGGGTCTTAAACAAAAAGAAAATTAAATGGCTTTCTTTGGGCTTTTATTTTTAGCTAACCTAAACCGACATATGTAAATTCAACAAAAAGAAACAAAGGATTAAACTGCAAACAAAATTGCAACATAACAAATAAATTATTTGGTAAAACCTGGATTGCTTCTAGTGAATAAAATGACATATTCATATTTTAAATACTCTCGAGAACTGTATGTAAAATATGAATTTGTAACAATAGTAACATAAGCATGGTTGGTACATAATACGCGACCAATAAAGATATAGACAAAAGTTATTATTTAACAGCAATTGAAATAAATGACATAGTTGAACGCAAAAAATATGGTTTTAAACAAAAAATATATACCAACATAATTTTAATAGTATTGGTTAACGATTTTATCTGCTCTACTATTTTATCAGACTTTTAGTTAGCATCACTTTTTAACCTACTGACACTAGTTTACGGTTTTAAAGAAACTAAAATACAAATATTACACTCTTAAGTTTAGTTACTTTACCAGTGAAAAGTTATAAAACTTACCTGTAGTACTTTTTTAACCAGATAAATAATTTAGAATATACAGGGTGTCAATTTAAAAACTTCCCACCCTTAATATCTTTCTTGCAGTTAAAGATATGAAAAATCGGAAAGACACGTCAATTTCACTTATGGGGGGGACACTTTAAATGAACAGTTGGAGCCTTCTTGTTTCAACCCCCTAGGAGGGGTAGATGTCACCCTTAAAATCTTAAATGGGAATGGGGGTCAAGTGGCACAACGTTTTAGAGGGCGTTTAATTCTCTTTCCAGTGGTATTCTACTTTGTTGCTTTTTGTCCAGAGGTGTCCAAATAATCGCGTTTCAAAGTTGCAGAAACAATTAAGCTTGCCTGCATTGAGATTTTGGTTTTCAGGTTAGTGTGTACATAAAAATTATTGCATTGGGTCTCCTTGCAGTACAAATGATTAGAAGATTAGGCGGCACCGTTAAAATCGTTGAATAACAGGAAGGAAATCTAGTTTAAACAATTGATTTATTATTTATTGATTATTTTATTTCGACAAAAATAACTTTTCATTGCGGAATAGAAATTTCTACAATAAAACACATGGAATCTACTTTCGCACTATCTTATAAGTTGTTCAAATTTTTGTCCATTTTCCTGTAAACAATAATAAAGACTGTTTTCGAACTCCTCCCTAACATTTCGGAAAACTTCATCGGGAATTGACCTGCATTCTGCTGCAATTCGCCTTTTAAGATCATCAATATCAGCAGGTTGTGTTTTATAAACAATGGATTTAAGATGTCCCCAAAGAAAGAAGTCTAAGGGTGTTAAATCCGGTGATCTTGGAGCCCATTCAATTGGTCCCCTTCTGCCAATCCATCTATCCGGGAATCTCTCGTTTAAACACTGTCGGACCGGAAGAAAATAATAAGGTGGAGCACCGTCCTGCCGGAATGTTATCAAATCCTCCTGTAAAACTGAATTACCCTCTGCATCAATTTGAGTTTCTAGCTCATGAGTGATAAAAGGATCAATAGTCTCTTCAAGCATATTAAGGTACAGATCACCTGTCAAGTTTCCTTCAATATATCAAGGACCAGTAATGGCATATCCAAGAATACCAGCCCAGACATTAACTTTTTGGGGATATTGTGTATGTCCTTCTCGAAAAATATGCGGGTTTTCGTCACTCCAATATCGACAAATTTGTTTGTTAACATTTCCATTTAGAAAAAATGAACATTCATCGCTGAAACAGATATTCGGCAGAATATTAGGGATGGCGTTGACTTGACGACTCATGAATTTAAAAAAACTCTATTCTTCTATCAAAATCATCGTCATGGAGTTCTTGAAGTATCTGCATTTTAAGTGCGTTTCTTATAGTCTTGTGTGATATTCCTGTCTACTCTGCTACTGTCCGCAAGGAGCTGGTGGTCTATGCAGCAAATAAACCCAAAACCTCAATTTAAGCTCTTTCATTCATCACTCGTAGGTTATTTATTTTTCTATTACTCACCGAACCAGTTTCGGCGAACTTTGCCACCAAATCCAGCACATATCTGTGACTTACTTCACGATTTCGATTTCTTTCATTGAAAATCAATGCCGTCCTTCGTGCGCACTTTCCAGCCCCTTTATAAATGAAAATAATTTCAGTTCTTTCTTGAAGAGAATAAACCATTCTCACACTTGCGCTTAATAAAAGTTATCACTGAACAGCCCAACAAGCAAAAGCGAATTAACAATAATATTCCTGTTTTGGCTACATCTTTTAAATTTGCTGACCATGTTTTTTTTTGTTAAAAAAACAACGTATTTTTAGAATTTGTTGATAGAATAGCAAGGCCTTTTGTGGAATTTCAGTGATTATTTACCTCATCCATTATAAAAGCGGGTTGATTTTCACCTGATTATTCAGCGATAATCTCCCGCTCTCCGCCATTAGGAAATCGCTCTTGGGCAAGCCCTCGAGCGATTTCCACGGCAAAAAATCTTCGGAATGATTTTCGATAATTTCCCTATCCCTTAATATATTACTACAGATAAGTCATCGAATGAACGCAAATTAACTAGGTACTCGTAGTACCATCGAAATTTTATTAGATTACTTTTTGTGAAAATATTTCGAGGTTACTTTGCCAATCCCCAAATAAAGTTTGAAACGGTGTCACCCATGGGCGTAGCGAGGGAGAGGCAGGGGAGGGCCATGTCCCTTCCTGGAAGTTGCCACTTATTGGAATTTGATAAAAAAAATGTTAATGTATATGATGTTTTGTGTTTATTAGTATTTGGCCCCCCTAAAAAAATGTCTGGCTACGCCCATGATGCCACCTATTCTTCTAATCATTTGTACTACATGGAGACCCAATGCAGTAATTTTTGTGTAAACACTAACCTGAAAACCAAAATCTCAATGCAGGCAAATTTAATTGTCTCTGCAACTTTGAAACGCGATTATTCGGAATCCTCTGAACAAAAAGTAAGAAAGTAGGATACCACTAAAAAGAGAATTAAACGCCCTTTAAAACGATGTACCACTTGACCCCTATTCCCATTTAAGATTCTAAGGGTGACTTCTACCCCTCCCAGGGGGTTCAAACAAGAACGCTAAAACTATTTATTTAAAGTGTCCCATTACAAATAAAATTGACGTGTCTTTCCGATTTTCATATTTTTAACTGCAAGAAAGACATTAAGGGTGGGAAGTTTTCAAATTGGCACCCTGTATAAATTAGCATAAAACTGAAAAATTGCAGGAGTTGCATCACCCAAAACAAAGAACGATCGAAATGGCAGCACGCATGCACGTTCTCTGGTCGGCTGCATCGCGTGATGATCGGTGGTCAGGTAAACGCGTGACCCGAACCGTTAATCTGATTGGTAACTAACTACATTGTAAACTTACAATTTTTATGAATTTTCACATTGAATTTGGTATTTCTACATGGTGGCCTGTAGTTTTAATGCAATTTACATGGAATTGGGGAGTTATTACATAAAACATTGTAAAAATGGGCTCAAAATGTATTTTTACCGTGCAGTGTGTAAATATATCCTCACTGATATGTTCAAATACATATTTTATTATTTTTGTGTATAAAAACTGTAAACTTTGTGTAAAAAATATTGTAAAATTACCTCACTTTTTATCAGTGTAGCTTCATTAGAAACAAATTTCAGGTCTAATAATCCCAATTTCAATAAATTTTTGGTAAACCACTGACAGTTATTCCTGCGTCTTTTAAAATCTGCATCTCGTGATTCTTGGAATACTTGCACATTATAAGAAAACAAATTTTACTGTATTTTAGAATAGTCCTGCATAAAAAGATCTTCCCACTTCTTGAGACAGACACCTTACACATTTTGTTGGCGTACTTTGCATTATTCTACGAACGTTTGTAAGAAGTTCTTCTGTTCTTACAGATGGTCTTTCAGGTTCTTTTTTGTGTTATATAGAATCTGTTTCCCTATGATAAAAATTCCCATCATGAAAAATTTTTGTGTTCCACAGTAATTAGTCAAATTCGTTTTAACTGGGAACACGGGCTTGAACTGTAGCATACATATTAATTTGTGCGATTCTCGCTAGAGGGCGTAACTATTTAGTAAAAGAAAAACAAAATTAATATCTGTAAATATTATTTTAAAAAATTGACCGAAAAGCCACAGTTTTCATATAATGGTAATGGAAAACTTATCCACTTTTGCGGCAGTTTGGTTTTCGTAAGGATGATGAAAGCTGGCGAATAAATTATTTATTAAAGTAAGGTAAACGAGACATGTCAATCGCCATTAAAAGATGGCTAAAACGAACTCTAGTAAAAACCACACACTGTAAGTAATACTGGTTAATTACGTTTTCAAAACTTATTTCACCTAAATCGTTTATACGATCCAGATGACCAATTGACGAATTCATTCGATTTAAACCGTTTTAGTAGATGTTCAATTTAAAGTCCTAGTCTGATGGGAATTTAAATTATCAACCAGCTCAGCCGCGCCTGCTAATTGTATTTTGAGTAATTAATTGCCCTCTGAGGTAATTAAAAATGTGTTTTCGTAATTATTGTGAAAGTGGTCTAATGAAGTTAAAGTTTCGCCTATATCTAAATAATATAAAATTTTATGTTAAACACTATCTTATACAGAATGTCCGTCAATTTATAAAAACACAATAATAAGGAACACAATATTTTCTTAAACTAATTTTTACTATAGTCTGTTGCTTATTGTGAGAGAGTAATAAATCATTATTGAACTACAAAACCCAGTGGTCTTCGCCGTATTCCATAGGCGCAGTGCAATCTTTATTCCATATAACATTCGGAGTTGCAAAAATAGTTGAAATGTGTTCGAATATGACTGAAGTCGGACAGTCAATAATATACCGACTTGTGTACGAGGATAAACGCGGCCCCATCAGGTCACCAAAGAGAAGTACAAGAAGAAAATAAATTGTAATAAATAAGGTTGAAAGGACTGCTATCAGAAGAATCATAAACTCGTTTTACTTAAAAAAAGAAATACCTCCCTTGGACAAAATATTGTCTGAAATGAAAAAGGATGATTTCATTCCACCCATGGGTAAGAAGAAACTATGGAAAACTTTGGAGGAAATGAATTTTGAAACATGAATTCAAAACAGAAACTCACTTTTAATAGAGAAAGACGAAATCATCTGCTGGCGACGACGATATTTCAGGGCAGATAGATAATCTCGAAGGGAAAACAGGAATACATATTATATGGACGAAACTTGGTTAAATAAATGTTAGACCGTTGGTAAAATATGACAGGATAAACATATAAAAAGCGCGAGGCAAGCTTTCATGGAAGGATATCCACTGGAATAAATGCACCCTCGGGAAAAGGTTAAAAAATAATAATTACTCACATTAAGCCCTATGCAGTAAGAACATTGACTTTAAAGTCAATATTGAAATAATTCCAATTAACATTGACTTTCATTTCAATATTGGAAAAAATTGGCATGCAGTAACCGACACTTGATTAAAAGTTATTGAAATGAAAATTTATTGAAATTATTGTCAAGTTTACATTTGGCAACATCGTTTTTCAAAGGCCATTAGATAAAACAGAATAATATTTGTCTTTATAACCTAAAAATTTAGTTAATTTTCACTTTATGATTTGTCAGCAGTGACCCAATTCTCTGGATACTTTAAAAAGTCCTTTAAACTAGCTTCTAGTAATAATAAAGGATCACTTATATCTGTTAGCTGTCGTTTTTGTAAATTTAAATCATGCCTATACGGTTTTTTTTATTAGGTACAATATTTTATGAAAAAATATACTTAATACTGTCTATAAAGAAAAAACTTATGCAAAACAGCACAATAAAAAAAGTCACACACACAAAACATTGAGGTATATTTTTTAATTTAGGTATATTAAACATAAAAAATTAACAACAAAATATTGTAATCCTCAAGGTGCGTACAGCGAGCGTTCGGTAGTGTTTTTCTTTTCTTGTATTGCTTGCTCAACCAAGTGTTCACACTGGACAATTATTGCTTGTAATCTTGTATTCGTAGAAAGATCCAAAAGTGGGATGCATAATATGGGTGATTCAAATGAGTTGATGAGTTAAATGCTCGCCTTTTTTTTTAACTTTCTGCCTTTTTCTTCTAAGCGACGCACCTAAAGACGTAATTTTTTTTGTAACTTTAAAGATGTGAGCGCCAATTAACGTAACAAGCTCTTCCCACGCGATATGCTTATAATATTTATTTAAAAGCTAAAAGGATTTTTGCTCTCTCATAAAACCAAATGTAGATTAGTTGTTTTTAACGAGTTTAAGAAACGAAAGTTCAAACATTAATTTTTTTATCTTACCTTTGAATTTCATTTTATAGCAATCCGATAAACAAAACTAAATCCATTTCCATGAATATACGTATTTTAAAAGTTTTTATGTTATGTTTCCAAAATTGACATAATTTCAAGTTCGGTACCGGGCAAGTTTTCGTTTACGTTAAAATTCTTGACTTTTTTCAGTTTTGACTTGAAATTCATTTCAATTTTTTCGTTAGTGCATACCTATTATTGAAATTTAGGAGATTACTTGACTCAATTCCAATTTCTTGAAACTATTATTTCAATTTATTGATTAGAGTGCCTTCCTGCATACCATACTGGCATGTTTATTGAAATTTCTGTCAAGTGTCGTTTTTATGTCGTAATTTTAACCTTGACATCAAGTCAAGGTACTTACTGTGTAACGAAATAAAAGTTATTTCGTTACATTGAATTTTAAAGTATCTTTAGTAAAGTCCCTATCTTTAGTAAAGTCCCTGTATTGGAAAGTCTGGACACGAGCGGTCGTTCACGCGATTGGTTGGCCTCGAGCTAAGAAATTAATGGCGGTTCCAATAAGAGAAGCGCAGATGACTTATTCGCAGCTATGTTCACATCATTCGCAATCTGTCAAATCGTTTGTTTACTTTTAGAAAACCCAACAAATATTTTTTTTTCTGCAGTTTAAAGTGAAAAGTGATTTGTTTTTTTGGTTTTTTACAATTTAGAAAGGATTTCTTTTGATTTTAATGTCGGGAGTAAAGAAGCAGAAAGGTGGCATATCGGGAGCTTACCCCGAACGCCCTTCTAAAACCGGCGAAGGAATATCATTTTTTAGATTTGCTATGGAGATCACAGGTATGTACCTATATTATAAACAAATATTGTGCTTTTGGAAACATAACATGTATGTGGATTTATTTACTAATTCTTGAATCGTCTACTAATTTTAATATATTTAATAATTAAATTATAGAAGACACAAGTACTACTGTAACGCTCTTTTAATAAATATAAGCTTATAAATTAATCAATTATAATATTAAAAAATAAATAAATTGTCTTATCATAACTGAAATTTAATTCAAACTGCTATTACAAACCACCCCATCCGCGATGGTGCTAAAAGTTATTATACCTCGCATATGAATGAATTTTTTGATGGTGTCCAGTTCTTTCGGCCAACATTAATTATCCATCTCTCACGTCTGTTCTCATCCGAGGGAAATGAGGCCATATAACATTTTCTCCCATAATTGGTATTATTTTTGCAACCGGGATAGCTGCATGTATACATTTTTAAAACACTTTGACGTTTAACGAACGCGAACTGTTTATTTACATCGCGAGATCATATGACAGGAGGGACTGAAACCGCGCGCACGCCCGGGCGCCATTAATTTCTTAAAAGGTGGAAATAGAAAAGGACACAGAGTTCTCTTTCTTACACACGGGCTTTATAGCTCGTGTCCAGACTTTCCAATACAGGGACTTTAATCTTTAGGTATTGGCGCTGCGATCTATGGATAACTCTGCATACTGCAGAATATCGATTCTTTAGACTTTAGACGAACTGTAAATTTGCCGTTCTATAATATAGATTTCTAGGTTATTCTTTAATATAGATTATCGATTCCTTACATTTAATTTAGTTGATATTGTGTCCGGGGATGCGTAAAGGCTCGACTCAGAGAAGTGAATTTTTGACCTCACTTTCGGTTTTATCCTGATACAGGTATGTCACGCTAAGCTTCTGTTTCACTAAATTTATATTTTATCTGAGAATAAATATGTAATTGAACTAATTAAACCATACATATTACTTTCTAAGTAGCCATGACCTTTTAGTCTATTTTAACACAAATTAAATTCCACATTCTTATGTTTTAAACAAAATAAAGACGTGCCGACCATCATGGCGTCATATTTTAATAATCTTCATTCATCTCATTTATCCTTGTAAAGAATGTTGTAAGTGTTTTTAAAGATCTAAAAGCATCATCTTAACAGACAGAACGCAGTCATAAGATTATTTCTTCAGTATGTGTGGATTTCAATCAATATTTTAATAATTTTGCATTCAATTTAAACATCTTTTAAGTTAATCGACAGGTCATGGTTTTGTGTGTTTTTCTTCATCAATTAATATCTAAACTCTCAATTTAACTTTGTTTCTCGGGTTGCTGTCGTTCTTTTATGTTTTAGCAAATATCGTTGGCCAGCTGGTGGTTTATTTAAGTTCTTGATGAACATTGGTGAGAACCAGATATAGGGTAAACCTGGCTGGGCCATTTACAAGGAAACCGACAGATCCAGGCTCTACAGAACTGGTGACTGACAGAATATCCAAGGAAGCTGATATCGAGGAAAGCAGGTGAGTTTTTCTTTTGTTTCTAATCAGAAACCTAAATTGAATTTGTTGAAAAGCTCACCTAGTTTCTCTCAAAGATATCTGTCAGAAATCAATTCTGATTTAACATTAATTTCTCTTAAACTTCTCACTCAATTGGCGTGACATGCTTGTACTGGATGGATAATACCTTAAGTCACATTGTATATAAAATTTCTCTTGTACCATATCTATATCTTGAACTTATCTTGTTCGTATCTTACCTTGGGTGCCATAATTAAGACATTAGTCTGGTACACCAATATCATGTGGTAACGAATGCCTGTAGCTCGTTCAAACCACATGTATCTCGCAAACGATTGTCTTTTGCTCGTTTTTGTATATCGTACCTGCACAAAAGTTAGAAATACTTTTAAATGCAGTTATCTGTCTTGCAAAGGATTGCCTTTTTGCTCGTTATGCATATCGAATCTACACAAAGTTGTGGATGCTTTGAATGCAGTATTTCTTCTAGTTTTGAACATCTGTATTGTATATTTGTACATTCTGTAGAATATAAACTACTTAATTTTTATCTTGTTGGCACAATATAATATGCTTCTTTTGGATTAACTTAAAACTTAGATACATTTTAAGTCAATCAAATCATTTGGTTTTCGTTCTACTTAAACACGAAAGAAAATTTGTTTTTGACCTTATGTAATTAAACATGGTTATTTATTTCTTAATTTAAAACTTTATGCATATTCACTTGAGTAACAGGGAGTAAAAAAATCCTGTGACTATAGTATAGAAATTTAAGTTACAACTGGTACTGTTTACCATAAGTATTCATTTTCAAACCTTTATTGCAATAATACTCGCTGGTCTAATGCCACTTTTCTAAAATTACATGTAAACGAGCAAACCTGAGGCTGACAAACTGACAAGCTCATCAGATGGCATTACTACTATCAATCGCTGTCACAAGAATTCAAGTCTAATCAAGTCCTGACGTCTTTCTTATCGTCTCCATTGCTGAAGTCTATGCATGGAACACCTTCTCCATTGCTGAAGTCTATGCATGGAGCACCTTCTCCGTTGCTGAAGTATATGCATGGAACACCGAACACCTCATCGAGACAACTTACAGGTGAAGAGGACTGGATCTTGGACACACCTCATGGAAGACAATGCAGAGCTAAGTATTTGTCAGTCAGAAGGACAACTTTGTAAAGACCAGCAGACCATTGCTATATTTTCACTTTAATTTTCACCTTTTTATACTGTAAACTGTTTCCTCAGAAACCAATCTCAACAACCATCATTATACAAGTATAGTTTAATAAACTACTAAGTGTTTTTAAGATTTTGTATTATTTCTGGTAGGATGGCGCCCTAAAAAAATTTGTCAGATAATAAGACAAACCCACACCTAACAACAAAAAAAAGAGTCTTTTTAGCCGAGGCAACCCAACATCATTTGAATGATTATCAATAACGTTACAATGGCGTCCAACGTTATCGTTACAACTGCATAGGTCTGATTGGTAGCAAAAATGGATTTGTCGATGGCGGCTTCCTAGCATTTAAATCAAAAAGGGACTGAAGACCATCATGAAGACAAAAACGCTGATGTCTTTGAAGAATACTTCCAGCAGATGCTAGATCCTATTCCTCCTAGGTATATTACAGTCATGGATAATGCCAGTTACCACTCAAGAAAATCCGAAAAAATACCGACGTCTTCTTGGAAAAAAAAATGACATAATTCATTGGCTTACTGTAAATAAGAAGCAATTCCATAAAGATATGCTGAAAAGGGAGCTACTGGAGATTGTAAAGTTGAATAAACCTCTATGTACGAGATTTTATGTCGACGAAATCGCTTTAAAATGAAATATAACATAGAATTGGTGTGGGCGCAAGTAAAGGAGTTTGTAGCAAGGAATAACACCACTTTTAAAACGTGAGACGTTTAAAACCTTTCGCAAGAAGAAATAGAGACAGTGGATTGTGAAAAAAGTGCATCGAACACGTGATTGAAATAGAAGAGAGAATGTGGGAGGGTCATAACATGCTAGAAAACACTTTAGAGCCCCTTATTATTTCTCTGGACCCCAACGATGATAGTTCATCGGACTATTTGGAACATGATGACTAAAATTTAAAAACTAAGTTGTTGTATTGTACATAGTAGATTTTTTTTATAAATATTAATATTTACGCCAAATTATCTATTTTCATATTATTCTTACTTCCATATAAGTTTTTATAATTATTAATATACCTTTTTGTCTAATAAACTACCTGACGTAACGGCGCTGTCACCTTAATTTTATTCACCAAACTCATCTTTCTTTTGTGTGCAACTTAGGGTGACCCTACTTTAGGGCCAATTCAGAAAAATTGAAAATTAAAAAAAAATTGAAAAATTTCTCTTGATTAAAATTTGGAAATCAGTACAAAAATTGCTGGTAAAAAAGTTTTGTGCTAATTGCTTAATTCATCAGATGTTCAAAATAAGCACCTTGAACTTCAAGACACTTTCTTATTCTTAGAATTTCTTGTCGCTGTATTTTCAACAACCTTGCAGGATCATTTCCTAATTGTTCGCAAAAGTGGATTATTCTTTGAAGTAGCTCTTCTCCGGTATTTACTGAAGTTGAGTAAACAAGTCCTTTCAGATGACACCAAAAAAATAAATCCAATGAGTTTAGGTCTGAAGACCTAGGTAGCCATAGAATAGGTCCGCCACGATCTATCTATTATTATCAAAATGATCAGACAAATAACGGCGCACGTCGTTGCTAAAATGTGGCGGCGCACCATCCTGCATAAAACACATAATAAAAGGGTATATTTTCCAGTTAATCGTTTAAATTATGGTGCAAGAATTACAGATAGAAAGCACCATTTAACCGGTAAATTTGACGGTTAATCAATTAATTTTGAAAAGTTTCTGATAAATTACTGCTGATATTAGATTGAGAATATTTAAAAAAGTATTTTTAAATTTTCCACAAATGACAATTATCAGAATATTGACCCTACGAGTGCAGTGCCAAGTCCATTCCGGGCTTCCCTGGCTATATACAGGGTGATTGTTTATATTTTACTCAATGAATATCTCGGTTAATATTGGTTTTAGTTTAAATTCGCAATTTTGAAGTATGTATTTTTGATGGACATTCAGAATCCGTTATCAGAAAAAATAAGAAAGCATCAAAAGCTTAAAAAATTTTTCTAAATAATCTGGTATTTTTTCGATGAAACATTTAATTTTTTTAATCGTTAGAGGTCATTCTCCTGATTTTAAATATATTACATAGTTTATTATATTATTTGATTTTCGAAAAAAAATAGACCCATATAAATCTAAGGCAGCTGTAGAAGGCTATTATACTCTCTGACCTCTTAATAGTCCAGACTTAACTCCATTGAATATCTTTCTATAAGAATATTTAAAATAAAAAACTTATATGGGCCGAACCCGAGATGAAATCCAAACTATAGAAGAAATGCAAATCAAAATAGAGGAAGAAAATAACTTCAACAACTAACCAGAAATATTAAGGGGAACTTAAGAAAATTTAAAGAAAATAAATCGATTGTGTGTTGATGTAAATGGGGGCAATTTTAAACAAATAGTTTAAATTAGTTAACAATAATTAAATTAAACTAAATGTTTTTCTTTTAGTATCCATGGCCACTTTGGTAAATATAAATCAGTATGGTCGTATAATGAGCCTTCTACAGCTGCCTTAGATTTATATGAAAAAATTTTTTTCGAAAATTAACAAAAATGTCCATAGTAAACTATTATTATATTTGATATAAGGAGAATGAGCTCCAGCCATTAAAAAAGTAACATATAGGGTGTTTCATTAAAAAAATACTAGGTTAAGGTAAAATTTTAAGTTTTTGATGGTTTTTTGTTTTTTCTAATAATTTATTCTGAATGTCCATAAAAGATACTTCAGTATCTAATAGAAATTTTTTTGTAAGACCAATATTAACCGAGATATTGAGTAAAATATAAACAATCACCCTGTACAAAAGTGACTCTAGGATGAGTTACTAAGTCCATATGGGCTGTAGAAAGTCACAAATTTCATTAAAATATACAGGGTTGCTTAAAATATAAATCTTCAGGTGCCTCTTTCTTATAAATTGTGCTAGTATTATTTATACAGGGTTGGGCAAATGTTCCGGAACGGCTTAATTACAAGCGAACGAAAAGTGATATCGAATCGGGGTTTTGGGCAATCTATAGGACAAAAATTTCACTATTTGACTGGTATACCATATGTCAGTAATGTCACCAACTGTCAAGTGTCGACGATATTTTTTTATTTTTTTAAATGGAACACCCTGTATATTATCAGATATTCTAGATCTTCAATAAATTACAAATATTTTTCATATAGTATACCATATGATTAAATTCAACTGTTTCGGAAATACGGGCAAATGAATGTAGTACATTTTATTTAAACAAAACCAAGGTAATAACTTTAAAACACAATAATATAAAATAATGGTTATTTAATTAAATGTTCAAAATGTCGTCCTTCAGCCACCTGACAGTGTCCAATCCTGTCGGAAAATTCAGAACGCACGTTTTGCAAATGTTCACGAGAAATAACATGCACAGCATCTAAAATTCTGTTTTGAAGATCCTCCAAAGTCTTAGGTTGTGTACGATATACGACAGTCTTTAAATGACCCCAGAGGTAGAAATCTAGAGGTGTTAAATCTGGAGATCTAGGAGGCCATTCAATGGACCCTCTCCTACCTATCCACCTTCCAGGAAAAGTTTGATCTAAATAATTTCTGACATGTATACCAAAATGAGCTGGCGCCCCATCTTGCTGAAACCAAATGTCATTCGCTAGTATTTGATCGTTAACCTGATCATGATATAAATTAATCAAATTTGGTATAATTCTATTTCGAAGCAGATCTAAGTAGTAAATAGATGTCAAGTTTCCATCAAGGAAGAAAGGTCCAATAATATGGTTTCCAATTATACCTGCCCACACATTTAATTTTTGGGGGTGTTGCGTACGGTGCTCAATCATCCAATGGGGATTATGGTCTGACCAGTATCGACAGTTGTGCCTATTGACGAAACCATTAAGACAGAATGTAGCCTCGTCAGAAAATAAAATACGACTTACAAAGTTAGGTTGTAGGTCTATGTAGTCCATTATTTCTTGACAAAATTGCATACGCCTATCAGGATCGTCCTCTGATAGTTCTTGAAGCAAGCTGACTTTATAAGGAAACATTTTATTTTTTTTGAGGATTCTTCTAAATGATTTTTCGCTGTTTTCATGTGCAAGAGCAAGCTTTGGAACTGACGACTGTGGTTCTTCTTGCAGGGCAAGCAAAACATCCAGGGATTTCTCGTCATTTGTAGCAGTTTTCGGACGACCTGTTTTTGGCAAGTTTTTTACCGTACCCGTATGCTCAAAGTTATGGAATATTCTATTAGCAGTTGATTTAGAAATGGGATCTCGAACAGGAAAACTTTGATTGAAAAGGTCGGTTGCTTCTTGAAAAGATCTCCGTCTATCCCCATATCCTATCATCATAAGCAGAGTAATCCGTTCTTGTTCAGTTAGCTGAACCATAGTTTTATCAGTTATATCAGAGGTTTAGTCGATAAATAAAAAACTCGCACAACTCACTTAATACAAATAAATAAAAATTAAATAGGAAATGTGTCAGAGTGACACTTGGGAGTCATGGAAACTAAGACTTTTATTTGGAATGTCATAATAAAAGAAATATGTTGCTTGATTTTTAAACAAAATGTAATATGGGCTTTCTAGATTCATTTGCCCGTATTTCCGAAACAGTTGAATTTAATCATATGGTATGCTATATGAAAAATATTTGTAATTTATTGAAGATCTAGAATATCTGATAATATACAGGGTGTTCCATTTAAAAAAATAAAAAAATATCGTCGACACTTGACAGTTGGTGACATTACTGACATATGGTATACCAGTCAAATAGTGAAATTTTTGTCCTATAGATTGCCCAAAACCCCGATTCGATATCACTTTTCGTTCGCTTGTAATTAAGCCGTTCCGGAACATTTGCCCAACCCTGTATATCTGGATCTGAATAATATGGCATTATTGATATTTAAACTTTAACAGGTTTTCTACAATTTCTAAATTTCTTGAACTTTCTGCAGAAAGAAAGTATAGTAAACAAAATGCTTGGAATAAAATATTCTACACTGACGAACTATAATTTTTGGTAGTAAAGTAAAATAATGATATCTAGGTGGTACCACTGATGATGATGACAATACACGTCGGCATTAAACCTAAATAATTTAAGTCGATTTAATACCTTTCTTTAAAAAATGTCCAATTTAAAGTAATAGCTCGACGGGAATTTTAATGGCCTGCGAGCCCTGTAATTTTAATTGGAGTAATTAACTTCTGTTGTAATTAAAATGTGTTTCTATAATTATAATATTAGTGCTGAGCATGCTGATTGAATTTTTAGTTTAATTTTCGTTTGAAATTTTTAATGTCAATGATATTGTCATGCTTTGCGAGTTTAATATTTTATAAAATTTTTATAAAATTCTCGCAATAGTTTGTCATTTAAAATATTTTATCTACAAACACTATTATTGAAAGTAAACTTTTTAACGTTGTCGGAGTCTAAAATGTCATTTTGTGACACTAGTGTTCAAAAAAACACAAGAATCTTTTTGACTTTTATTATTAACATTAACATTTATTGTACAATTTAAGCAACAAGAAATATGAATTATTTCGGCAGTTCCATTCATCTGGGTTTTGTTGTTATTTTGTATGCTTGTTGGGGATGGGATACAATAGCACTGGACGTTGACGTCGTAAAAAGGCTTTGGCAATTCTTTAAGAGTTATTTGCGATAAAGCGAATTCATTCCCTAATTAAGGACGGCGCCGGAGCCTGAAGAAAAAAGGGTAGGGTTAACCTGAGTTGTATTTTACCTTATCCTCTTCCCCGTGCTGGCAAAAAATGTTCTCGACCTCTTACACACCGCTATTTTTTTATGGCGGCTGTACACAGCGGCCAATGTGGCTTTACCGAATTACTTTAACCGGTGAAATAGAATGATTTTAATTCGAGGTAGTAAAAGCAAGAGCCGGTTAACCAAAAATTCACAAACTCCGCTTTCGACACTTTGATGGTATTTTCCTTTGATAAAAAAACAACGCAGTCTGCTTCAATTGCCTCCCCTTCCCTATAAAGCTTTATTATTGTTCTGTTCAACGGCAATAACGAAAAAGCACACGGAGTGTTAATAGTCCAAGTGTCCACGATCTCTCGCAACCATTTGAAATAGCGTTACAAATTAAAATAAAAACAACGAGAGAAAACAAATAAGGAAAAATGCCCTTTATTGCCAAATTTCACGGAAAGATTACAAGCAACATTAACGCAATGGAATAAGTATTGGTGGCATAATTTAAGCGTCCCAGCATGATTGTTAATAAATTTTTAATCATTAATAATTTTCTAACGCGGTTATGGCAAACTGATATTAGTAACTCGACTTAAAAGCCGTTGTTAAATTGTACCAATATTTCGATGCCTATCAACTTTCGAAATAGATAACCTTTTGTAAAGCCATCCCCATTTTTAAATGCTGAATAAGATATAATTATTATAAAAATAGGTTAGTTTTGAATTGCATTTAAAAAAAAAATACTTTCCATTTCATTTTTATTCTTCTTTTTTGAACACTCTGTATTAATAATAATCAAACTATTATACGACGTCTGCTAAAGTAATTTTCTTTATACAAAGACAACAACTCAAATTCAATAGTAAAAAGGCAACAGAAAAAGCTGATAATTATTCTTTGGTCTACAAACGTAATTTTTGACATATAATTTGAAATATGTCAAAAATGAGTTAGATATAGAGCGTTCAAATGTTGGTCGGTTAACAGGGGTGGTCGGTTAATAGAAAAAATTTAAACAACTGGTCTGCATTTTTCATATATGAAAATAATTTTAAAGATTTTTGTTTAAATTGATCAGAACTAAGATTAAATAAGATGAAGCCGATTTACCAATATGTATATACTACTGCACGTGCATATTAATATACAGGGTTGGGCAAATGTTCCGGAACGGCTTAATTACAAGCGAACGAAAAGTGATATCGAATCGGGGTTTTGGGCAATCTATAGGACAAAAATTTTACTATTTGACTGGTATACCATATGTCAGTAATGTCACCAACTGTCAAGTGTCGACGATATTTTTTTATTTTTTTAAATGGAACACCCTGTATATTATCAGATATTCTAGATCTTCAATAAATTACAAATATTTTTCATATAGCATACCATATGATTAAATTCAACTGTTTCGGAAATACGGGCAAATGAATCTAGAAAGCCCATATTACATTTTGTTTAAAAATCAAGCAACATATTTCTTTTATTATGACATTCCAAATAAAAGTCTTAGTTTCCATGACTCCCAAGTGTCACTCTGACACATTTCCTATTTAATTTTTATTTATTTGTATTAAGTGAGTTGTGCGAGTTTTTTATTTATCGACTAAACCTCTGATATAACTGATTAAACTATGGTTCAGCTAACTGAACAAGAACGGATTACTCTGCTTATGATGATAGGATATGGGGATAGACGGAGATCTTTTCAAGAAGCGACCGACCTTTTCAATCAAAGTTTTCCTGTTCGAGATCCCATTTCTAAATCAACTGCTAATAGAATATTCCATAACTTTGAGCATACGGGTACGGTAAAAAACTTGCCAAAAACAGGTCGTCCGAAAACTGCTACAAATGACGAGAAATCCCTGGATGTTTTGCTTGCCCTGCAAGAAGAACCACAGACGTCAGTTCCAAAGCTTGCTCTTGCACATGAAAACAGCGAAAAATCAATTAGAAGAATCCTCAAAAAAAAATAAAATGTTTCCTTATAAAGTCAGCTTGCTTCAAGAACTATCAGAGGACGATCCTGATAGGCGTATGCAATTTTGTCAAGAAATAATGGACTACATAGACCTACAACCTAACTTTGTAAGTCGTATTTTATTTTCTGACGAGGCTACATTCTGTCTTAATGGTTTCGTCAATAGGCACAACTGTCGATACTGGTCAGACCATAATCCCCATTGGATGATTGAGCACCGTACGCAACACCCCCAAAAATTAAATGTGTGGGCAGGTATAATTGGAAACCATATTATTGGGCCTTTCTTCCTTGATGGAAACTTGACATCTATTTACTACTTAGATCTGCTTCGAAATAGAATTATACCAAATTTGATTAATTTATATCATGATCAGGTTAACGATCAAATACTAGCGAATGACATTTGGTCTCAGCAAGATGGGGCGCCAGCTCATTTTGGTATACATGTCAGAAATTATTTAGATCAAACTTTTCCTGGAAGGTGGATAGGTAGGAGAGGGTCCATTGAATGGCCTCCTAGATCTCCAGATTTAACACCTCTAGATTTCTACCTCTGGGGTCATTTAAAGACTGTCGTATATCGTACACAACCTAAGACTTTGGAGGATCTTCAAAACAGAATTTTAGATGCTGTGCATGTTATTTCTCGTGAACATTTGCAAAACGTGCGTTCTGAATTTTCCGACAGGATTGGACACTGTCAGGTGGCTGAAGGACGACATTTTGAACATTTAATTAAATAACCATTATTTTATATTATTGTGTTTTAAAGTTATTATTACCTTGGTTTTGTTTAAATAAAATGTACTACATTCATTTGCCCGTATTTCCGAAACAGTTGAATTTAATCATATGGTATGCTATATGAAAAATATTTGTAATTTATTGAAGATCTAGAATATCTGATAATATACAGGGTGTTCCATTTAAAAAAATAAAAAAATATCGTCGACACTTGACAGTTGGTGACATTACTGACATATGGTATACCAGTCAAATAGTAAAATTTTTGTCCTATAGATTGCCCAAAACCCCGATTCGATATCACTTTTCGTTCGCTTGTAATTAAGCCGTTCCGGAACATTTGCCCAACCCTGTATATTAGGTATACAATGCACTATATGTTTGCTTTGAAATTATTATATTTTAAAATAATCAGAAATCAATGATTGCTTCATATTTTTTGTTTTATTTATAAAAAATTTAGATTCACATTTTAATAGCAATTGAGAAATATTTGTAGACTTGTCAAAACTGTTAACATGATTAAAAAAGTTTTCTAAGTCTCTCAAACTTGCGCAGGCTTCAGATAGACTTGATATTTTCGACACTGGAGCAAGTTTAGGTTTCTCTTCCTCTGTCTCAGAGTTGGGAGTAGTTTCATCCGTTTCTTAGATCTCTATATATATAATACACTCAATGATTGGTAATTTTGCACTTTCTGTTGGCAAATCGTTCTCAATAGGCAAATTGTTTCAAGTTAACAAATGTGTTCTTAGTATTAGGAAACAATTGTGCGAGCAAAATATTAACTTCTTCTTCAAAGTCTTCAATATTGTTATCGGCTGATTGGCCACATATTTTCTTGAAGGTAATATCGTGCCGACGATGGAATTTTTTTTAACCATCCAATTGATGCCTTGAAGTTATTTAGTCCTAGACATTCAGCAGATTTGAGGGCTTTTGCTTGAATTATGGGCCCGGATATTGGTGCTTGTTTTGCGCCTTACAAAACTAGTTAAAAGCAACTTGGTCCACTGCCAGTCCTTCGGTTTCGGAAAATTTTCTTTTTTGTTCACCGTTGCCATCTTCTTGAAACAAATTTCTAGCTTCTGCTTTATTTTGAAGCAACATACTCAATTGGGTCTTACCCACTTAAAATTTTTCAGCCAATTTTCTGGTACTTAAAACAGTTTTTTCACTTTCCTCGATTAAAAATTATGTAAGAAAAACACTATTGTTTTATGATTTTCACTATATTTTGTCAACATGACACGTGTTTCACCGTCACAGCGGCTTCATCAGATGTGAGGTATACAAACAAAAAATCTTAATTTATAGGGTCTAAATTACAGGTAACAATGGGAAATACCAGTACTAATATTTAGGTCTTAATTATTTAACAATAGTTGAAAAAGTAGTAAAAAGTAAAAGTTAAATAATTAAGACCTAAATATTAGTAATGGTATTTCCCATTGTTACCTGTAATTCAGGGGCGTGCGGTCCATGGAAGCGATGGAAGCACTGCTTCCCCTACCGCTTTCATAAGACAAAACAAATTTTATATTAATCTATACCTATCCATACAATTAAAATACCCAAGTATTTATTTGTATCTAATTTGCAAACCAAATCCGGCCCTGTATGCATCCCTGACCAACGCAATATTAAAGATCTCAATACGTGTATACTACACTGTATACGCGTATACGAGTAATAATAATATGGACTGCCGTGCCAAGTAAAGGGTAAATCGTTAGATTTCGGGATTTCCTTCGCCGCGATGCGACGCCGGGACAGAGAAACCGGCAAAATATGTCGTTTCCACGTGTTTGTAGAGGCATTTTACGATTATCTGTCGCGATTTTTCGCCAGGAAAACGCGGTATACGGTAGAGCATCTGGCTGATATTTGAGTGTAGTTAAACTGAAACTAACCTTTATGGTTCTGTGGTGTACTTCTTCAGTGGTTGTAAATTGAGACAGTATTAATTATTGTATTATTAATTGTGTATTGACTTTGTTTATCGTACTTCTTGATTTATTTTGTCATGGAGCAACCAATTGCCGGCCCATCGAGTTCGGGAAATGTAAAGTGTATCTGTTCTGTATGCAAGTTATTGGAAAAAGGATTTTCAACGCTTTCCTTTGATGAAAAAAGGAATATTATTGCAACAGGTAGGCCTACACCAGATTGTAATTTAAAGACAGAAGTGAAGGCGGCTAATGTATAGATAGTTTTCTGTATTAGTTTCTGTTATAAAATTTTGTTAACTTATTTTTAACGACTCTTAGGCAGGGTTAGGTCACTAAAGAATTGGTTTTCGACGGGCAAATTACGTAAAAATTAATAAAAAAACATAGGTAGCCATTTAGAAAATAGAAGAAATATTAAAAAATCATAGGTACAGGGTTATCCAACCAAGACTAGACAAGGCGATTTTTTGACTTTTCCTGTACTTTTATAAAAAAAACTGAAATAGCCATCTTAAGTCATTTTCTCCCGCGAATTCGAATATCTTCAGCAAAAAACAATTGAACATCAAACAAAAGTACTAGGGGTCACTTAGATATTTTTTTAAATGGAACACCCTATATCTTCGAATATTTTTGGATTTAACATAAAATAGCAATTATTTTTTAATAAGTGCATTATAAGTCTAAACCTAATAGTTTCCGAGATATCGACTTTTGAAAAATGAAATTTTTCAAATTTGACAGCTTCTAGCTTTCTAACGGTACGCTTTAGAGTAAAACGGCTTACATGTCCCTATCTTACTTTTTTATTGTCTTCCCAAAAACATCAACTTCCGGTTAAACCGGATGTAACTCAAAAACCGGGAATACAGTACTTCCGGTTTTACCGGAAGTTCATGTTTTTGTAAAGATCATAAAAAAGTAAGATAGGGACATGTAAGCCGTTTTACTCTAAAGCGTACCGTTAGAAAGCTAGAAGCTGTCAAAGTTGAAAAATGTCATTTTTCAAAAGTCGATATCTCGGAAACTATTAGGTTTAGACTTATAATGCACTTATTAAAAAATAATTGCTATTTTATGTTAAATCCAAAAATATTCGAAGATATAGGGTGTTCCATTTAAAAAAATATCAAAGTGACCCCTAGTACTTTTGTTTGATGTTCAATTGTTTTTTGCTGAAGATATTCGAATTCGCGGGAGAAAATGACTTAAGATGGCTATTTCAGTTTTTTTATAAAAGTACAGTAAAAGTCAAAAAATCGCCTTGTCTAGTCTTGGTTGGATAACCCTGTACATAATCTCACATTTTCGACAGTACCTACATGACAGTATTCTACCTGTATTTAAACGTCGAAAAATTGGCAATATTTGGAAGTGGACCTCAAAAAATGTTTAGCCTTCGGCGACTTGCCTCCGGCGGGCCTACCGGCGGTGCTTCCCCTTTTTCATAACTCACCGCACGCCCCTGCTGTAATTTAGACCCTATAATAAAACAATAGTGTTTTTCTTACATAATTTTTATAATGGATCTTCACCAAGTTAAGGTCGATACCATCAGAATTTCCTCGATTAATTCAATTTTTTTCGCTTAAAGAAAGGCAATTCCTTTTTCCCACCCTCTTTAAATATTCACGTTAGTCCCAAAACATCCAAGAACTGTTCAAACAAAACTAATGTTAACAACCGGTTTATTAGCCTTTAAAACAAATTTAATGGATCTGCCTGCAATAAAGTAATTAGTGCAGGGATGCACAGACTTATAGGGAACAGGAGCCACTCGGGAAAAATATAAGCCAAGGACGGGCCACTACAAACAATACTTATTAACACAAAATTTTTTATTTTTAAATAGTATGAAATACAATGATAAAAATAAAAGAACCTTCAAAAATGTTTGTTGTAATTATGTAATCGTAAGATAATCGAATCATTATAATGTAATATTTCATGTTTTATTATTTTGATGCATGACATTGCATGAACTAACAAGTTTTTTTATATTTGGCTCCACATTACTTGTCGCCACACGTAAAATTGCTTTCAAATTTTCATTTGCCACACGGTTTCGGTTTTTTGTTTTGTTTAGTTTCATCACTGAAAGCGTTTGTTCACAAATATACGTCGATCGAAATAAGCTTGCGCATTTCAATGCATTTATTCGCAACTCTTTATAAGCTTTTTTATCAACGCAACGGGAGAAGTTGAGTAAATTACCTTCATTAAATTTGTTTCGTAAACTATCATCATTTTGCATGTCTATTAATTCCAGCTGCATTGATTCCGGCGCATTTTCGGGTGAAATGTTGAAAGGACTGCTGAAAATGTCCAATAGAGGTTTAACTTCTTTGAAGTCCACAAAACGATTTTGAAAAGCTTGTATCGAAATATCAATTTTTTCAACATGAGCGAAATTGACGTCAGTTTTATTGACTTTCTCCAAAATTTTTTTGTAGTTCGGAAAATGGCTGTAATTGGCTGAATTGATTTGTGTCCTGAAAGGACTCAATTTGCATTGAAAGGACAAAACATGAGAGTATAACTGCGAAATCAATTGATGTTTGCCTTGGAGTCGCGTATTTAAGACATTCAAGTGATTTGTGATGTCTACAAGAAACGCTAAGTCACACAGCCAATCAGGGTTGTCGAGTTCGGGGACGTCGTTTTTCTTTTCCGCCCGAAATAATTGGATTTCATTAATCAAGTTAAGAAACCGCTGTAGTGTCAACCCACGACTTAGCCACCTTACTTCAGTGTAAAACAGGAGATTACCATATTCGCTTTCAATATCCTCGAGAAATTGTTTGAATTGTCGGTGATTGAGACCTCGTGATTTTATAAAGTTTACAGTACTACAACTTTCATCACATTTTCAAATCCCAATAATTTTGAACAGAGTGCCTCTTGATGTATAATGCAATGAAACTGCATTAATTCCTTGGTATTTATGTTTTTAGTTTGTAAATATTTTTTTAACATAGTTACTATCCCGGATGTACTTTCAACCATTGAAGGTGCTCCGTCAGTCGTAATTCCAGACATTTTCGTTAAATCCAAATCCATCATAGAACATTTTTCCAGAAGAGCTTTGAGCATGTCACTCCCCTTGGTTTGACAAAGAACTCATACCAATCAGTTCTTCACTCACTTCAAAATTTTGTGTTACACCTCGTAAAAATATTAAGAGTTGAGCATTGGAACTCATATCTGTAGATTCGTCGAGTGCTATAGAAAAATACTCAAAACTTCCCGATTTCGTAGCTAATTGTTCTTCTATATTAGCTGCTAATGCGGTAATTCTTCTTGAACAGTCATCCGATTTAACTGAATTTTTTCAAACTTCTTTACATTTTCCGGACAATTTTTTTTTGCGGCGATATCTAAACATTGCTTAACAAACTCACCATCTTTAAAAGACCGACAAGTTTTCGCTATTATTCGAGATATTTCAAAGCTAACTTCAGTAGCTGTTTCAGCATCTTGAATTGGTTTTGTAAACATAGCTTGCTGGCCTATTAGTTCCCGTTGTAAAGTGGAAATTCTTTGCGTTCGATTTTCGCCAGTTAATTTGGTAAAAGTAGGATGTTGGGTTTCATAGTGCCTTTTCACATTATATTCCTTCGGAATAGAAAGGCTACTCTTGCATATTAAACAGACAATTTTGTTATGCGATGAAATAAAAAGTATTTTTCGGTCCAAATATCTTGAAACTGTCGATTTTCATCTTCAACCTTACGACTACGTTTCTTACTGGGGCCTGGTTTATCCATATCAAAATTAATATTATATTGTTACGTAGGTAGAAGCCAAGTCCGAACGACGAAATATTTACTCGTCACAGATTACAGTTCCCAATCAGTATAACGTTCGCTTGTCCGTAATTAAAACTTAACTGCCCCGGTAGCTGGCGATGCGTCGTATTTATACGAATTACCAAACATCGAGAACCTTCCACTTTATTCGGGGATACTATCGACGTGTTTCGCGAATCTTAAAGTAATTTAGTTGATGCGACAAATTTCTAGTCTCGTAACAACATGCTTAGACCGGAGCGCGGCGAGTAGAATACTTTTAAAATTCGTTGGCAGGCCGCATAAATATCGCTTTTAATATTAGTTAGTGGGCCGCATAAATATCGACAGCGGACCGCGGTATATGTATCCTTAAATTAGTGTATGTAAGTGTTTCTTAAGAACTACCGGGTTGGGTTTTACTATCCATATTTAAGGGTATTTCTAGCATTAATATTTACTAAAAATTCCGGTGATGAGTGCCCGCGTCGCTTAACAGTTGGGTCGGTAAAGAGGAGTATAAAATAATGGGATTTTAGAATAATACGTAAACTGATACTAATAATACTTAATTATAATTATAGAGATGGGCAGATATTTGAGATAATAATTATTCTAATATTAAGTAGATAAAAACTTACATAGAAAGCAAGAATAATATGAAAATAGATAAATTGGAATAAATATTATTATTTATTAAAAAAATCGACTATGTACAATACAACAAATTAATTTTTAAATTTTAGTCATGATGTTCCTAGTAGTCCGATGAACTATCGTCGTTAGGTTTCAGAGAAATAATAAGGGGCTTTACAGTATTTTCTAGAATTTTATCACCTTCCCATATTCTTGTTTCTATTTCAATCACATGTTCCACGCACTTACTCCATTTTTCACAATCCACTTCTTTATTCTCTCTTGCAAAAGGTTTCCAACGTCTCTCATTCTAAAAGTATTGTTATGCCTTGGTACAAGCCCTTTTACTTGCGCCCCCACCAATTCTATGGGGTTTAATTCTCAGTGATATGGCGGAAGGGGAAGTACCGTTATATTTTGTTTTGAAGCGATTTCGTCGACACAAATTTCGTATAAAGAGGTTTATTCAACTTTACAATCTCCAGTGGCCTCCTTTTTCAGCATATCTTTATGAAATGGCTTCTTATTTACAGTAAGCCAATGAATGATGTCATATTTCTTCCAAGAAGACGTTGGTATTTTTTCGGATTTTCTTAAACGGTAATTATGTAATAATTATTTACCCATGACTATAACAAACCCATAAGATCTATTTGCTGGAAGTATTCTTCAAAGACATCAGCGTTCATGTCTTCATCATAGTCTCCAGTTCATTAAGCTTGCCTCGCGCTTTTTATATGTTTATCCTGCCATATTTTACCAACGATCTAACATTCATTTAACCAAGTTTCGTCCATATAATAGATATTCCGGTTTTTCCTTCGAAACTGTCTAACTGCCCTCAAATATCGTCGTCGCCAGCCGTCTTTCTCTATTAAAAGTGATTTGATATTTTGAATTTTTTCATAACAAAAATTGATTTCCTTCAAAGTTTTCCAATTTTTTTTTACCCATGGTGGAATGAAATCATCCTTTTTCATTTCAGACATTATTTTGTCCAAGGTAGGTATTTCTTTGTTTACAACGAGTGTATGATTCTTCTGATGTCTTTTCATCCTCATTTATTACAATTTCTTTACTTCCTGTGCTTCTCTTTGATGACCTGATGGCGCCGCGTTTATTCTCGTGCACAAGTCGGTATATTGTTGACTGTCCGACTCCGGTCATATTCGAACACATTTCAACTATTTTTGCAACTCCGAATGTTGAATTTTGGTGGCGAAGAGCGTTGAACACATTGGGAATAATAATTTTCTCATTTATAGAAAGCGCAGTTTTACTAATCGGTTTCTGAGCAACAAATTCAGAAACACTAGCCATTTTCAAGAACGAAGTTTTCCAACAACTGCCGGAAATAATTAAATATTTAAAATTTTTGAAACGGTGAGGCACAGGTAGGTAAACTATCTGTGCCTCTACCTACCCGATCTCGGGACCCCTGACACTAATCATAGGTACAATAATAAAAATTGGACTACACCTATGGAATACGGCGAAGACCACTGGGCTTTATAGTTCAATAATGATTTATTACTCTCTCGCATTAAGCAGCATACTATATAATGTTAAAGTTTTACTTTTATATTGTTTTTTCTAAATAATTTTTGAAATGATGTAGATGTTTGAACTAAAATTGGTATCTAGAGGTTTTTTGAAATGCGAAATTCGAATTTGATGTGCGGATGATTCCAACTTATAGAGTGGGCCACCTAAATGACTTTTTACTCATTTGAGAAGTCATAACTTTTTTATACGTGTCTATTACATTTTTAAGCACAAAATAAATATCTCTATCATTTTTACGTGAAAAAGGTATACTTGGTCGAAGTCGCTACGAGCAACTGTTCTCGAGAAAAAGAATAATAAAAAATAAATGACATTTATTTGCATGTCGCTATGCCCATATCAGATATTGATAAATTTGCAATAGAAACCTTTTATCATATTTCTAAGCAGGAAAACTCTTCTTGAATTTTTTCGCTATATTAATGAAACATCCTGTATATGCATGAACTCCAGGAACCTTTATCATTATTCAGTTCAACAGCATTAACGAAATAGCCATAGCGAGTGTTAAAGTTAACTCTAATATATTTTTCTAATGGGGCTTTAAGACATTTATTTTAATTGTCTCGATCGTGAATTGCCAATGTTGTCAATATAATAGAAGGAATCAATTCCCAATTAAGGTTGGGGTCGATTTAAAGGTAGTAGTCGCACGCATCGATCCCTGGGGAGTTTGTTATCAGCCGTTTGCAGTGATTAATTGTTATTGCTACTGTTTTCGCCTGGTTGGCAATAATTCTAGTTGCTGGATACTCACTCAGCTCGGTAAAAATAATATAATAACGTGTTAAAGATCTCACTAAAACGATGTGATCATTAAAAAGTAGTTGAGCTGCTGTTGGTGCATTAAAAAACGTTACTTAGGATTATCAACGAAAGTGTGTTTCTCGAATACATTAAATTATTATATATAAAATATTTATTTATGCTGTATTAATTTAACTTTTTGCTCAAAATATGCATTATAAAATACACAAAAATGTGCAAGTCTGGTATTTTTTAAGTATTTTGAACACTGCTGTTTTTGTAGATTAAGTATGGGCACATTTGCAGAGAGATTTCTTATACACTATGCTGTAACTTAAATTGATATTTTATGTGCCTTTTTTTGGCACATTTTGTAGTAATCACAAAAAATATAAAATTTAAACCACATGCCAAGAATAACGGAAGCAGAATTGAAGTAGCTAACTACAGGTAGATACACCAGTCCACAGCGTAGCGTATAAGGTCTAGTAAATTCATAGTCAAATAACCTTGACACCAAAAAAGCTTCTGGGCCTGACGCGATTCCAGTCATCGTAATTAAGACATGCGCTGACGAATTGACACCGGTATTTTGTAGGCTTTTTAACTAATCTTACAAAAAAGGAATATTTCCTTCTTGCTGGAAAACTGCGCTGAATCCAGCCCAAAAAAGGCAAGAAGACCTTGCCAAACAACTATCGTCCAGTCGCATTGCTTTCGGTTAAATCAAAAGTCATGGAGAAGGTTATAAACGAGAAATCATTAAGGTAAAGCCTGTCCAGAGATATAAGAAAATTTATTTATTTATTTATTTAAACCGATTTTTACCTGATTTAAAATGAGAGGGATAATCCCATAAAACAAATTATGTTCTAAAAACTGTATATTATAGCCACTCTAGTTAGTTTTAAGCATAGTAATTATTCCTATTTCGTATGTAATACAGCGTTTGTTTAATCGTGTGTGAGTCATGGAAAATATGTGCGAGCCCAATGTATCTCAGAAGATAACCCCGTCGAAAAGCAAAAAACACTTTTCTGTGGCAACTAAGGAAGTTATAAACAATGTCTATTCAACTCTCATTAAACGTGCGGTCAGCAAGCCAGCAGCATTAGAAGAAACGGTCACATTAATAAAAATTCCAACATCAACTGTATGATAAATTGTAAATAATCCCATTTTAGCAAGGAAAAAAGAACCGATACTCGAAGGTAGATGGAAGTGATCAAGATATAATACGGCGTAAAATTTACAAGTTATACCAGGAACAAAGCGTTACTACATTAGATAATTTAATTGGGAGGCTTGAAAAGCATGAAACCGGCGTTAAATGTTACAGAACAACGTTATGGAAGTGTATCCAACACAAGGGTTTTAAATTTAAAAAAATTAACAAAAGACAAATTTTAATGGAATCCAGTAGAATTCGGGAATGGCGATCCGAATATCTACAAAATATTAGGATTTACAGAGATCAGCAAAGGCCGATTATTTACTTGGATGAAACCTGGTTCGACACATATGATACTCCGGAAAAGGGTCGGGTTGACTCAAGCGGCAAGTGTAAAACAAGCGCGCCATCAAAAAGAGGTAAACGAATTACGATTTTGCATGCTGGATCTTAAGACTGATGGATTCCAAATGGACTTTCTCTGTCTGCAAAAAACATTAAAGATTCTTCTTTGGATTACCATGAGGACACCACTGCTGATTTATTTGAAGATTGGTTTAAAAACAAGCTAATTCCAAATATACCTCCGAATAGCGTAAATGTAATGGATAATGCAAGCTACCATAGTAGGCAGTTGACCAAGACTCCCTCCTCAAATGACACAAAAGCAACAATCCAAAACTGCATGTATGATTTTCAGGAAGATTACACCAAAAGGCAATTAATTGAGGTTTTACAAAGTTTAAAACTACAAAAGGAATACTTCTGTGATAATTATGCAAAAAATCTAGGGCATACAGTTTTAAGGCTTCCACCATACCATTGTATATTTAATCTCATCGAACATGTTTGGCACCAACTGAAACCTGCCGTTCGTCGTAACAATATTTGCCCTACTATTAACTCCAGTGTACTTGAGCTTATAGAAACTGAAGTTTTTAACATCCCTTCACAAAGTTGGGCAAATTCTGTTAAAAAAGTGGAAAATCCTATATCCACATAAAAAATGTAGCACAAATAATAATTAGAACAGATGATGATAGCGATAGTGATATTGATATATTAAGTGAATAATTATTAGAAGTACCGAATAATTTGTATATTTTTGTTATCATAAATATAATTTTTAGTAATAAAATAACTTGTAATTTCATTATTTAGGCATAAATAAAATATTATTTAATCTTGAAGAAGTAGTCCATTACAGTGGAGTTGATATGATCAAGGAAAATTCCTGCACGCCAGCATGGTGAAGTGAAGTATCTTTGAGCTGTAATATCCTCTAATTAGCTAATACAATGTAATTTCAACATAAATACTTCACTTCTAGTCGAGATGGTGAGAATCCAGTTTTAATTTTCTTAATCTTCTTCTTCAATCATAAAATTATGTTCATTTTCTACCCCCCTTTAACCTAAAAATTTTGTTAGCCAATACTCCAGGCATGGTTGGATGAAGCATCTTTGAGCACCTATCTACATTATTTTTCTCTAATTAGCTACAAACCTACATAATTGCTTCACCACCTGCCCATTGGCTTCAAATTAATAAATTCCAACCTTAAAAGTAGTATAATTCTCATTTCATTTATTGTTTATCTCCTAAGAATGTGTTTTCAAGTCTAACCCAGTATTTTGTTGTCCACACCCTAGACACGGTGAGATGAAGCATCTTTGAGCACTTCACTTAAATTAATCTCCTCTAAATAGCTACAAATGACATAATTGCTTCACCACCTGTCTCAGTGGCTACAGACTGGGAACCCCCTTCTTCAAAGATACCTTGACCAAAATTTCAAATATCACATCTCATTCAGTCTTGAACATTCATTAGAACCTACAATTTCAATTTTAACATAACTTTTGATCGTCGCTTATGCAAGATAGAGCTATCGTAATCGACTACTGTATCCCTGATGATGGACATTTCTATGTCCGAAACATGTAGGATATAAACATAAACATTTAAATACATATTGTGGAGGTAGACTGCCGTTGTTTTATTTGATATTATTTAATGTCTTACTTATTTTTATTACAAACCATGATTAAATTCTAACCAAATACGGACCTGTTCGGCCATATTTCAATTTTACAGCTGGCCCGGGTCTTTCCTAATAGGGATCAGTTAGTCACCTTCTAGATCTAGTCTAGATTAATAGGAGATCTTCTCGCTTATGTTACTCACGTTTGGAGTAACGCAATAGAACATCATGGGGAGTTCCGGGCGGTAGCACCGAATATTTCCAAGGCCTTTGAACGAGTATGGCATGAGGGGCTCCTAACTAAAGTGAGAGCATACGGAATGCCGGTTCAATTTTGTTCATGGCCGTCAAGCTTTCTTAAAGACCGTTCTCTGCGAGTGGCGATGGACGGATTTCTTTCAGACACATTTGACATCAACGCCGAAGTCCCTCAAGGTTCTATATTGTCACCCACCCTATTTTTACTATACATTAATGTTCTTCTGGAAAATACTAAAAATCCTATATATAGCTTCGCTGATGACAGCACACTTCTTTTATCTTTTACTTTCGATACTCGAACATCGACTGCCAATGCACATCTCTATAGGCAGCAAGAGGTCTCACATCTCAACAAAGACCTGGAAGTATGTTGAAGCTGTACGTTGAGCCTCAGCCGGGCCCATCTTGCGGGCATCCTAGAAAAGATTTTGATGAGCTTAGTAAGCAGTCAAACCGTAGACGTTTGGCAAAATTATCTGAGGTGGACGACTCTGCTGTGAATATAATTCTTAACACCTTTGATATGTCTTATACTCACTCAATAACAGATAATGCAGGCGATGTTTTACTATAGAGGAAAAGTTGACTAAATATCAATATTTGGTAATCAGAAATTTCGTTAATAGTAAAGCTGCATGTCATTTCCCATCCTACAGATGTATTTTGAATGCCAAAAGAAAATTGCTACCCGGAAAATGTATCTATCCCAGAATCAAAAGCTGAAAGTGAATTGCAGAATTTATTAGATCACAGCTTCTAGAATACTCGAGGTACACAAAATATTTTAGATAAAGTGCCAATCGTTTTAATATTAATTACAATTACAATTTAATATAACACTAAAATCTGACTCTAGTTTCCTATTTGCTTCTGTGTCTCTAGCCTCTATACTAGCTATGTTATAAGTAGAAGATATAGCCTTACTTGCCAATGACTCTATTAAAGAAAATATTGTTTTAATTATTCTAATTTCAATCAGAAATAATAGTAAAATAAAGCTACTTTAATATACTATTACAATAAAGTACTACTTTATGACCGCTAAGCTGTATAATAAACTGTACTTATTTATTTTGTGTCATGTAGAAATCTTCAAGGATAGGAGAATAATATATTACCAAAATTGCATTGTTTTAGGTGTGTGTGGTGATGTTTAATACCTAAACTTGATACTAGATAGTAGTATAACAGGCAATTATTTAGTCACATTATTTGCTTTCTAATATCTCAATAACGTTAATCACTCACATAAGTAACCATATAACCTGGTAGTCAAATTCTATTTATTAGGGGTAGTAAATAATTTACATGGATTTAAAACTGTGATAACGACCCACTAAAGTTGATAATAAACGTCCCTTACGTAGATGTAAATATAATGAATATTACTCTAAATTCGTGTTTATTGTTTTCAGTGGAGTAGTTAGCAGGGCTGGGAAAACTCATGCTTTTTTTTAAAAAAATTTTGCTTTTTTTTTATTAAACCAGGTTTTAAACGTGTTTTTAATTCCAAGGAAACAGTAATGTTTAAAAGAAAAAGGACTTGTGTCACAGTCAAAGTTTACGAGATTTGGAATAAGTAGGTTTAGTTGGCGAATTAGCATATACGCGGTTTTCTATGTTTAAAACAATTTGAATAAAACACTACACCGTGATTTAAACATGTTTAAAACGAATTTTTTAAACAAATAATATATTTTTGTTTATTTAAAACACTTTTAATAATACATTATAACTTGCTTTAAATATGTTTTAAACACATATTTATTTCAAATCAAAATGTTTAAAATATAACAATCCAGGTATTTCTTCCTCATATTACAAAATTCTTCTTTGACCTACATCTCTTAGGATAATTGAACTTCAAATGAATTAACATTTTTGGTGACAGTACCTAATATTACAAAACAGTTTTCAATAAATCGATTTCAGAGAACCACTACGGGCTGCCATCAAAAAGCTCTTTTTGTCTGTATATTAATTTGTCAATAGACTAGTGAGTATTGGGGAGTGCAGCAAATAAAAGAATACTCTTTAAAGCTATTCCAAACTTTCCGAAATCTTTATTTCATTTCCATCATCAGAAAGACTACAATTGTATAAATAAAATGAAATTATTAAAATTGTTGCGATCAATAATCAAAATGTTTACTTACAACTTTCTTGAGATTATTCATATGAAATAATAGACATGTAAGAAGAAAACTTGTCGAAATCTAAAGTCAATTGTAAATAAAGCTAATGTCTGAAGGTATTATTAAAACCATTATATAGGGACGAAGAAACACACAAAATGAAAAAATCGAAATTAACTGGTTACATTTTAAAATAATATCATATAATTCAAATTTTATGGAATTTTTAATCGGGAAAACATGTCCAGCGTGTGACTATTTTATGTGACTGAAGTAGGTTAGGAATTAAAGTTCTGAGTAAACATTTTGAATATTGATCGCAACAATTTTCCTAGTTTCATTTGTATAAATTTGTAGTCTCCCTGATGATGGAAATGAGATAAAGATTTCCGAAAGCTTGGACTAACTTTAAAGAGTATTCTTTCATTTGCTGCACTCCTCAATACTCACTAATACATTTCTCAACTAGTCAGCAACGACTACCCTCTCGATATTTGTCAGTATATATACCGGGTGTTGCATCGTCGAGCGGGACATAGGAAATCCCATGTAATTTTAAATGGGGTCAATTATTGGCTTCCCTAATTATTTTAGAGAAAAATTCTATTTAGGTTTATTAAAGAGCACTAAAACCCACATTCAAAAGAATAACTTTAGATATTTTTGATGAGCCCGTTTACGGGTTATCGCCGATTTCTTTTTAACTATTTCTCCTTTTTATGGCCCCGTATTTGCGGGCACCAGTCAAGGTAAAAGATGACTGTCAAATAAAGTTGTCATTTTGAAATGTGTGCTTTATTGTTATAAAAACTCGTACATCGAAAATATTAGCCATGAATTACACTTCTGAAGAAAAAATATTGATGATTAAATGGTATTATCAAGGAAATAGTTATCAAAATGTGTCAGACATGTTTGCTGCTCTGTATCCGAATAGACCGATACCTGCAAAATCTACAGTCGAAAGGACTATCAAGAAATTTGAGACAAAAGGCACTGTAATAAATAACTGCAGATGTGAAGAAAGGCAGGAACAAAGAAGAGATGCAAGAAATGATAGGGACTTGCAAGTTTTATTGTGCGTGGAAGAAAATGATGGGAAGATCAGCACAAGGAAACTTGAGGATGACATAGGATTAGATCACACCACAGCGTTACGAGCTTTGAAACGACATAAATATTATTCATACAAATATGAAAAGCACCAAGAGCTAAGAGATAGGGACGAAATACGACGACAGGAGTTTTGTTTTGGTATGATGGAAAGAGCAAACATGGATAGGGAATTTTTAAAAAACATTTGTTTCACTGACGAATGCACATTTACCTTAAACAATGAACCCAATGTTCAAAATTATCGATATTGGAGCAAAGAAAACCAACACAGGTTTGTGGAAACAAGGACGCAATATCCACAAAAAGTTAATGTATGGGCTGGGATTTTCGGAGAAAATATTATCGGACCATTATTTCTTACACGAAATTTAAATGCAGAATATTTTTTGGAACTACTTGAAGATCATATTTTACCTACTTTACATGATGCCGCCAGGGAAAATCAGGAAGTTTGGTACCAAATGGATGGCTGCCCGGCACATAGTACCCTGGCTGTCCGGGAATATTTAAACCGTGCTTTTAATGGAAATGTTATTGGCTTAAATCATACAGTAAATTGGCCAGCCAGATCTCCTGACAAAGATAAAAAATACCCAAATCTAGACGATTTAAAAAATGCTATTTCTGCCGAATGCAATAGAATTTCAGTTTACCAACTAGCGAATGTAAGAAGGGAATTTTATGATCGCCTCGGTTATTGTCTAGCAGTCAATGGAGGAATATTTGAACATCTTCTTAAATCCTAAAGTTCTAACAATTTAATAGTACATACCTATTAATTAGTAAAATATTGAAACATGTAAAATGTCATAATTAACCTTGTAATTGGATACTTTATTTTAGTTTTATTCAGATTAATTTGTACTCATAAATACACCTTTAATATTTTCGATGTCCGAGTTTTTATAACAATAAAGCACACATTTCAAAATGACAACTTTATTTGACAGTCATCTTTTACCTTGACTGGTGCCCGCAAATACGGGGCCATAAAAAGGAGAAATAGTTAAAAAGAAATCGGCGATAACCCGTAAACGGGCTCATAAAAAATATCTAAAGTTATTCTTTTGAATGTGGGTTTTAGTGCTCTTTAATAAACCTAAATAGAATTTTTCTCTAAAATAATTAGGGAAGCCAATAATTGACCCCATTTAAAATTACATGGGATTTCCTATGTCCCGCTCGACGATGCAACACCCGGTATACTGACAAATTGTTTCCTAACCTCTCTGAAAATATGAAGGAGGTGAATCCTTACCTTATTTTAAGACGAAAATGTGGTATAAAAGTTTTTCGCATGTCGCTTCTTTTTCAAAATAGAGGGTTTTAAAAAAAAATTGGTAAAGCAATAATAATCATTTTAATAATTGATTTAAAAACTTTTAATAATGAACTCACATGAACAAAAGTCAAATAAATTGCTGAAAATGTCCTCCATGAGCCAGTAAACACCCATGTACACGACGTGCTAAATTGTCTCTTACGTGTTGGACTGGCGCGAATCGTATTAAAACCATCAATAATACGCAGTCGAAGGTCTTCTTCAGTTTCAATAGGAGTAGTGTGAACGAGTTGTTTAAGGTAACCCCAGAAATAAAAATCCAATGGATTCTCTATCTCCAATAATCCCTACCCAAATATTAAAAGAAAATGTATACTGGTGATGTCCTTCGATGATAGCATGAGGACTATCTTCCGCCCAAATGGTTGTTGTGAAAATTTATGATGCCTTGTCTGACTGAAAAAATTCGCTCCATCTGTAAATAGTATTTTTGCCAAAAAATGCGGGACCCTTAAAGGATTTTCTTGAAACCAGTTACAAAAATTAACTCGAGCTGGAAAGTCTCTAAGCTACAAAGCTTGCACTCTTTGTACGTGATAAGGATAAAGTAAATAGTCCTTTAAGATACTCCATACTGTTTTGTAACTCGTTCCCGATTTTCCTCGTACTAGTGCCTGAAGATTCTTCCACCATGTTTAAGACCTCTTCCTCAAGTTGTACGGTTCAAACTGTCAGTGGTCGGCCGCCTACCTGTTTCCTCTAACCTGAGAGAGAGAACACGGTACTCGTCTATTGGGAAAACGTTCTTTATATTAACGTCTCGCCTCTAGCGTATTTCCATTTGCCAAACCGTAATGAACGCCAATGAACTAATTGTAAAATTTAAAATTGACCCAAAGTAAAGTGCTCTAATCCCTTATGTTTAACAAATATCATTAGAATATCGCTTATGATCGCATATATGAAATTATTTTTAACATAATGAAAAAATCAGTGAAACCAAGAAACTTCTTAAACAAATTGTAAAGTTCCGAACATAAAATAGCAGTTTGAAAGATTAAGCTTTATTAAAATGGTTATAGTTTGTTGATTTGAGTTTGTTGATTTGAGTTTGTTGATAGATTTTGATTTTGATTTTTGATTTTGAATAAGCATCACAGGAGCTTAAAAGTTATGAAAAGTTAAATATAGCTGTTCATGTCTTGTATCGTATATTTTATACATATGCTTTAATGTCTAGTTAATTCTATAATAAGTTAAACTGGAAACATTTCATTAAAACGTCGAAGTCCGTGACGTGGAGTTTTGAGGCTGTCCTCGATTGGGATACTTTTCCAAATATCTTCGATGGAATAAAATTTTCCGCGCATTTCCGCATTAGAAAACAAATGATGTCTCCGCATTTTGTACTTAATTTATTTAATACAATATATAGACGTATATCAAAAATTAATTTGAAACACAATATGTTGACAAACAACGGGGAAGTTTGACAGTAATTAAATTTGTGTCGTCTGCGTTAACCGTAGAAAAATGTTACATTTAATCACAACTTAAAAGGGCGCACTAAATAATTTGTATGCTGATATCTCGAAAACTGTTCCTCAGAGCGCCCCCAACAAACATATTAAGTAATGTAGACCAGAACGGAAGGAAAATAATCCTAAATTGGTAAATATTTGCTTGTTTTTGCCTTAAATGTTTTCTTAAAAGTCACAAAAGATTCGAACTATAAAACCTAAGTCAAAATTTGGATATCTACGACTTAAATAACTTGTGATAGGGAAATCTATTTTTAGTTTAATTTACCTAGTTAAAAATTACAAATAAATTACCTCTTTGAGACATTGAACATATTTAATCCTAAAAAGGAATATGATTAAGTCATAATTTACTTAATTGTTACTTAAAATATGTATTTATAGTTAAGGAATTTTTTGGGTATTACGCTAGGTAAACATTAACTAATTATTGCATAAAAAAAGTCCAAATAATTTACTGACCATTTAGTTTTAGAAACAAGTAATATTTTGGATAATTTGGCCATATAAATTGTTCACAAAGTTATAGACCTTTTGAGGTTAAAAATTGGGCTACTTCATAACTTTCTGATTAACCTCAAAGGCTAACATTGCGTGAACAGTCAATAATAAAGGGAAAAATAACTTTAAGGTTAAAAATATAAAAACGGCCATATTTAATTATTATTAGTTCTCCTGTTTATCGAGAACTATAAAAAAACAATAATTAAAATTTTAAGAATTACATAAGGTGAGTGGAAAATCCATTAGACTACGATATCTTTCGTCAACGAAAGTTTTTTTAAATCTTTAGGTACATATAATGTTTATAATGAAGACACTCTGTTTTTAGGTTAATGGTAAAAATATTTAAAATTATCGTAATAATACATAGAAAAACGCATATTTTAAGGGCGCGTTTTGTTTTTCGAAGTATCATCACTATAATTCACCAACACATTTCTTTCGCATCCAAATTTCGGTCCAGAAAAATGATAATACCTACTTAATAATATCACTATATTGTTAAAGTTATAATAAGCGGCCATTCCAAATATCTACTTAAGTCGAACTCCATTATATAATTTATTTTGTCCTGTTGGAAGTGTTGGCATAAGTTGTTGCCTTGTCTTTCTAACGCCAGATATAATTTGTTTTCTCTGTATTTTTGTCTAGTCTCTTATTGCTCCTATTTAGGTTATATTTAGGTCAAAAGGTTGGTCTCACTTTCCACATTTAGACGTAAAATAGGTCTATATTTATTTAACTTCGTTTGAACTTATTGGACAGAAAACCCCTATCGACCTATTTTCGACCTTCAAATTACTTTAGTTTCTTTCCCCACATTGGGCAATAGGAAAACAAATGTAGGTAAATTATCCCTATATATAATTGGTCATGCATAATATTTGACCCGTTTAGAGGTCGAATAAAGGTAAATTTAACTTAAAATGTTTGTTGGGCCATCTATAAGGTACACCTTTTTTAACAAATAAAGAAGAGAAATTAGTTTTTTTATTCAGTACGTTCATATTTTAAACGTAAAAAAAGGGCACATACAGCGCCATTATCAATCTACTTTAAAATTTTTTAAGAAATTTGAATTTCTCATCCTAATAACTCCCAAATACCAAATTTTGTACAAAAACGTTTGTTTTTTTCAAGATTGAAAAATAATTTGAAACTTTGACACCCTGTATCTTGGTTGTTGTGAACTTTAAGACTAAGGTAAGTTTGGGTAAATACTGATATTTTTACATAAGGAATCTGTGGTTTAGTTGTGTCCTATTATTAATAAGTGGGCACACTGTATTATTACCTTGTGAAAATACCTTTCGATAAATGTTCTGGTTACATTTTTTTGTGGGTATTTATTTCTTCCATTAAATTTGATGTAATTTTGCAAATTAACCAAAAGAAACGCAAACTCAAAGGGCTCATATGAAAACCAGAAGTACCACAACCCAAAGTTGCTCGGATTGATTCCAATCCTGTAAAAAAGTCCTAAACAATCAGCTGTTCGGATCATTAGAGTTTTATTATCGAACGACCATACAATAACTAACTCCTGATAATCTCTCCTTATACATCTGCACTCTTAGAGGTGCTTTTAGAAACACTTTTTTTACATTTGAAATTAATTTATTTACTAAAGGATATTCAGTTCTGATGGTTTCTGCGACTCGGATTATTCAATGTAAAAGACAAGTCACATGTACCTTATGGTCTAGTTTTACCAGATACGGTGCTGCATCAGACAAAACCACTAAAAACTTCTCATCTGGGACTGGACTTGGTAAGAAAACGCTCTATTCTGTCTAGCTGCTTATCTTCTTGAAGTGCTCCAATCATAAGATGTGGAATATATCTGCCACAAGCATCTGTGCTTTCATCAACAATAATGTAAAAAAATGTATCACCCAGTGAAGCTCTAATTTCTTCTAAAACGGTTTTAAATACTGATTGGACATTCTTCTTTCTAAGCGTGGATTCGTCAGGAATGGTTTGTTGACAATATTTTTGCAAAAATCCTCTAAATGGCGGATTTTGCAATTTCTTTAAGGATATGTTTGCTGCGACCAAAGCCTTGCATAACTCTTTTTGAAAAATTTCCTTTCCAGATTTTGATTTTTCTCCGACATTTTGAAATGCGTTTTTTAAACTTAGCTGAACCGGCTAAGATTTCATTTTTTGTATCTTTGATTTATGCAGCGGTGTTTTCAAATGTTGAACGATTTGGAACTTCTTTGCACAAACAATAATTTTTGCACAAGATTTACAGAAGACTTTTTCTCCACTAAACTCTAACGCTGGGAAATTTTTAATCCACGAAGACGTTTTCGCCACTTTAGACATTTTGAACACAATCATCAAATCACTAGTTTCACACTGAAAATATTGAAATCTTTCGACAAACTAAAACAGAAGTACGTATTACAACCCGATATAAATACAGTTTGTTAAGCAGGTAATGATAAGGCATTATTAAATGACAATAAATAACCCCTAACAATATACCTGCAAACCCCGGAAACCCCCAATAAATACCTTGTGTATAACCAACATGTAAATATTAATTGTTGTATAATTATCTTCAGATTGGAAAATCCATGAGGCAAGTGTCGGACTGGACATTAAACCTATGAGTCTACGAGTTTTCGTGACCGGGCGTTCTTAACTTTTTGATAACGTCGAAAACAAAATATGCCCATAAAATAATAATTTGGGAAAATATGTAATTTATGATAAAATTGACAAAATATGCAATAATGTATATATTCTGCCCTTTATTTATAACTAATTAATACTTCAATATTAGTACCTATTTATTAAAACAAATTTTTATTTTCTATGTAATTCAAGAGCGTACTTTGTAAATCGTTATGTAACTTACTTCAACACTTGCTACTGGAATAATGTTTCGCCAAAGATGAGAAATTATCTTCAGAGCCGCAAGCCAATATCGCCATTTAATTGGCCAACAATAAGCCGATTACTGTAATTAATTGCTATGACCGTTCTCACCCCGTGTGCGACTAATACTACGAGACAGAACAAAAATTCCCGGACTCCACAGATCTATTAATTTAAGGCTCACGGACATTATTCTGCTTCATTCAGTTATTTTAGAGCATCCAAAATTTTTTGGTATTTGGCAATTAACGGTTTTAAAGTACCTTTAGGGTAATTCCGGGAGAGAGACGATTAAAACTAAATAGGATAACAAACTAAAAAAATGTATTTCTATGAATTTAGTATTTCCTAAACGCCACATCTTAGCAGAAACTAGAAACACAAGAAAAACATAGTAACTTTAAGGCTTTACATCTAAAAATATGATTAAATTAATTGAATGCAAATAGTATTCAAACTTATTCATATAGCTAAATGCCTAGTCCTCATGTACGTAAAAAAGCATACTGACTTCCAGTTCACTTTAAGATTATTAAAGGAAACAACACTACAAAGTTAAATACGATAAACTAATGTTGCATAAACCCAGCCTTGCTCTAGTACAAAATTGTTGGTTTGGTTGGTAATCTTGTTTTTATTCATTGCCTATTTAAAAGGATTTTTTGTGTAATGCTTACTAGTTATATTTAATATAAATAGATTAACTCTTTCTTAACGTACCTCTCTGTATCCGTTAGAAATCTGAAAAATAAAATCCCTTTGCCGGTTTTGTTAGGACTCACACGGTAAGCACACGATATACCACCTTTAAGCTTCGTTTCCGACATTTAAACAAATATAATTTAAACACGGACAAGTCACAAAACAATAATAAATTTTAGAATTATTAAAGAATACGTCTTAACACCATACAGGGTGCCCAAGATAAGGAGGGCCTCTATGGGGATCTCGGTTATGGTAAGAGCTACAACTTTGATTAAATGGGGAAAAAGTTGCGCAATCAGAGGACTAATAATATGGCATAAAAAAAGTTTTAGTAATATTTGTAAGTTTTGAGATATTAAATAAAAACTGATATTTTGGATTTTTGATTTTATTTTTCTTTGGCGTTATTATTAAAGTTAGAGCAAAACTGACAAAACTCTCTCACAGCAACTTGTTATGAACTTAAAGATTACATCGCAATTTTTTTTATACGACGTTTCGTTTCCAAGCAAACACCATCAACTTCATTTTTTCTAATACGGCCCTGATTTCTTATTGTCAAATTTTGAGAGCATTTTTTATTCTTAATTCAATGATGTACCAGACAATGTTGTTTAATTACGTTTCGAGCCTTTTTAACCATCTTTATGAAATTTTCAGGGTCCGGACCTGGATCCTAGAGTGTTGCATATATGCTTTTTCAGCTTTTTTATTATTTATTATATATATTAAGAATAAAAAATGCTCTCAAAATTTGACAATAAGAAATCAGGGCCGTATTAGAAAAAATGAAGTTGATGGTGTTTGCTTGGGAACGAAACGTCGTATAAAAAAAATTGCGATGTAATCTTTAAGTTCATAACAAGTTGCTGTGAGAGAGTTTTGTCAGTTTTGCTCTAACTTTAATAATAACGCCAAAGAAAAATAAAATCAAAAATCCAACATATCAGTTTTTATTTAATATCTCAAAACTTACAAATATTACTAAAACTTTTTTTATGCCATATTATTAGTCCTCTGATTGCGCAACTTTTTCCCCATTTAATCAAAGTTGTAGCTCTTACCATAACCGAGATCCCCATAGAGGCCCTCCTTATCTTGGGCACCCTGTATATTATGTATTAGTACTATATGGCGCCTTGCCCATTTAACCAATGTAAACGTAGTGAAGCCGAGGTTCCTTGTTCCGTCAAGGTCATTTCGTGCAGTGCGCATGCGCGAGAAAAAAAAACATACTTTTGTTTTAACGAAAAAAAAATGAGGTTATCACATTTGACTTTGACAACTGGACCGCAATTTGTAAACAAACATTAAAGTTCTTGATTTGTTTAAGATTTTGTATATTATTTCGTTTGAGAAAAGAAAAAGAACGCAGGTAAACATATTAATAAAAAAATTTTTGGATATTTTACAATTATTCTTAGAGTTTAACAGGTAAAATAATAGGTTTTTGTAGGATTCTTTAAAGTACATGCCATTTTCGGTAAAAATAGGTAGGTACAAGTATATCAACAGCAGCAAAGAAAAATAATCTTTAGGAAATGGACTACCTAGTTATTGTTCCCTCACGAAATTAACGTAGGTAAGTTAGAAGGAAGAAACATCCGGTCTAGGTACATACCTGTAGAACGATAAATCTTTGTTTAAGTTTTTACGCCTGTTTAAAATAATGTAAAATATTCTGTTTTGCCTCGGCATCGTCACAAAATAATTACACTTCACACACACAATCAAAATTTGCAGAAAAGTAAAGATAAACGGTACGCAAAAGCCGTTAATAATACCAAAACTCGATGAAGCGAACTGTCAAACAAATTAACATTTGCTAAAGATTTCGAGGTTATGTCGAGTAAAAATGAGACGTTGTCACGTTGTCTACTTCCAGTTATATGAAATTGTTATTTAACGCGTTTTAGTTTAGAAATGAAAACAAATAATTTGAAAGCACTTATTTTACAATTTTTTAGCAAGATTTTTGGTAATTTTATCATTGCTCTAATTTTCTAAGGCTCACTCTTCTGCCCTGTTTTAAGGAAATAAAAGTACATTTGGCAATACCCTTACGGCGCATGCGCACAAGTCGAAATGACCCTGGATCTTCTATCTCTGTTGTGGCTTCAAGATATTCAGGGTAATAGCCATATAGTACTAATACATATGCTTAGCATCCTAAAAACTCCGATGGGAAAAAGTAAAAGAAGGAAACCACAAAAAGTATTACTTTGTTTACGTCAAAACACGATTGACAGTGATTGATAACAAAATATGACTCATCAAATTACTACTAACTTCGTGCATGCGCATACAAATTTGGTTTCGCCGGACTGGCCTTCTTTCGCCTCTTATTGGTTATGTTACTCTTTCTTAAAAGGTTGACTAAACAACAGATTTTAGGGTTTTGCGTGAAGTTTAATGACGTGAAATCAAAAATTTTATAAAATGTCAATGCCAAAATTATTGACAAATGACTTTTTTTTTTAATGGAATGATATATCATTAAATATTTAAAAAAACACTTTTTTTTTTATTAGTTTAGTCTAAATTGACATAAATATCATTAAAACTGGAATTTTACAACAACATCAAGATACCTGCGTTTATTATTTTTGTTTCCAATACCTAGTTGTCATAGTTTAGGTTGAATTATTACAAATGTAATATTTGTGATCGTTGTTGTTGCTGTTTGGTTTGTTCGTTTCTTTATTGCCTCCTAATAGTCCCAATTAGCACCGAGCGACTTTTGTTTATGGGGTCATGTTAAAATTATCGTCAATTCTACGCCGTGCTATTGTCTGGACAATTTAAAGATAAGAATTAGGGATGTCATCCGAGAGGGGCAAAAAAATAGAGACATTCTATTAAAAATTAAAGGACATACAGAAAAAGTATATATTAAGTTCATTGACGTGAAGCAGCACTAAAACATATTTTTCATTTTTTTAAATTGTCTGTTATTTGTAAATTTGATAAATAAATTTGTAGTCCATAGGTTTGAGTAATTTCCTGAAATGTTGTGAGTTTACAAACCGCAAAATTTTCTATCTATCTAAAGTATAAAACCATAAAAACTATGATGATATGATATTTATACCAATTTACACTAGACTAATGAAAATAAAGGGGGGTGTGTGGCATATATTCGTATTTGATAACATTTTTGAATTTCTCATCCTAAAAAACCTTCATATTATGAAATTTTGTGCAAAAACCTTTGTTTCTTCCAAAGTTATTTAAGATAATCGAAAAATAATTTACAACTTTCACACTGTGTTGTGACTTTGGCTTTACTGTGTCCGATTAATTAATGGACACCCTCTGCAGTAGCCAAATATAAAGTGTTTTTCCCTTAGAAACAGCGATTCAATTTGCTTTAATTCAAAGCTTGTTATACTTTATTATAATAATAGGTTCGTCTATTTCTTTTTCATCAGGCCTATCCCCAGATGAAGCTTAAAGCGAGATCTGCCCAAGCTGACAGGAAGTTCTAAAAGTTTAGTGACCAAAGTAGCACCACTGGTTTTTGTACCGAAACCATGGGTTTTCGGTTTAAAGTCGATGAGATGAGCGTTCAAGGCAGCCTGGCCTGGCATTGTCCCGTGCACCTATGACTAGTGAAGGTAATATAGCAAGCTCTAAAAGTTTATTGTTTTTGTCGGGGAGACGAACGTAAGTAATTTTTGAATGCCGAAATAGATATTTACGTTATAAGTCCGGTAAATCAACTTTTACAGTATGAGTGAAATGTTTCGAGACGAGGCGACGAAGGAGCCGAGTCTGGAATTTTGAAACGAATACTGTAAAGGATTTGCCGGACGAATGACGTACAATATTTTATTTCATACTGTTCTGTTGAAAATTATAATTATGTTTTGAAATTATAATGAAGTTTTATTCTGCGTCGTATATTTGAAAAGTGCTTATATTTACTGGTGGAAACATTGTGTGTTTGACATTGATTAAACTAAAACTTACAAATGTCAGTCCGGTAAAGAAATTTTACAGGACTAGTCCGGTAAAAAATTTTTACCGGACTTATTGCTGTAAAACCTTATTTTCTGGACTAAATTCAAATATGTAAAGGTGTGTTTTACAATACGGTATGAAATAAAAGATATTTCGCCTTCATAAAAAGCCTACTACTATACTGAAAACGGTATAGAAATAGCTCTGTATAGAAAAAAATATTTGAAATTAAATAAGAATAATTATTAATGCGCATGACAAATTATTAAGTCATATGATATTAAATCCTTGGCTTCACTTCATGTCTCTTGATTTAAAATTGACGCCTGGGCTTAATGACGTACGTCAAAATCTTGGTTATAAACTGCATTTTCTTTGCTTTATTTATTTCACGTAGAAGCTTTATCTTGCTCTTTTGTTTCTAATTTAAATTGCCCCAAACTTTAACTTCTACTTCCGACATAGCCGCAAATGATTTACAATTTGATTATGGTGGTGCCTATGTGCACTTGATTTATACCTACACGGAAAGCAATTTTCCACATGTTGTGTTACAGATCCAATTTGTACTGCATACAAAAATTAAAAATACTGTACGTGATATAATAAATACAACCTGTGATACAACGAAGGTCTTAAAAGATTTATTTTTACTTAATTTCATTTTGTTTACAATGGCATATCAAAATTTTTCTTGTTTGTTTATTTTAATTTAAGGATGTAAATTCCAGATGAATGGTTTTTGACAAAAATTATAGAATTGATTTAAAAATATTATTAATATAAATACGAAGTGTTTCAAAAAACATGTTCATCGCTCGAGTGGTGATTCCTTACACCAAAATAAGATTTTTCATTTTAAGTCAGTTTGGCTTTTAGACTTCAAAAAACACCACCGATGCCATGTTTTCATTTTTTATAGAACGCTTATACATCAAGCTGAATGGCGGAGAGGTTTCAGCTGCCATATTCTGTGATCTTACCAAAGCGTTTGATTGTGTGAATTACGAGGTACTGTTGGGTAAACTGGAAATATACGGTTTCAGGGGGGCACCACTGACCTGGATAAGGTCTTATCTAACGGCGCGGATTCAGAGTGTGGCTTTTAATAACGAGGAATCGTCAGGATAGGAAGTTACCTCTGGTGTTCCACAGTGATCAGTTCTGGGTCCCATTTTAGTCCTACTTTATATAAATGATCTTTCTAATCTGAACATATCGGGTTCGTTTACAATGTTTGCTGATGATATGACGGTTCTATGGCATCGCGGCGACACCAAAGAGTTGGAGGTCAATGTTGCCAGAGATGTATTGAAAATTAAAGAATGGTGTGATTCTAATTATCTAACTCTAAATATATCCAAAACAAATATAATTTCCTTCAAATGGCAAATAAACGAAATTTCGTTAAATAATCAAGTTGTGCAGAATTTGAACGTAACTAAATTTTTGGGCTTGCACATAGATGACAAACTAAGGTTTGAGACTCATATTCTGCATTTAAATAAAAAAATATCTAGAGGTTGTTTTGCATTACCTGCCATATCTCGAGAGCTGGATATGTCCATGGCGAGGAATGTATATTTCGCGTTGATTGAATCTCATTTGCGTTACGGGGTGTGATTCTGGGGATCTTATTCAAGTCAGTTGTTTAATATGATTTTTGTTTCTCAAAAGCGGGCCATCCGATCCATGTGCAGGATAAAATCGCGTGAGTCCTGCAAACCTTTTTTTATATCCTTAAACATCTTGACTCTACCATCTATCTATATACTCGAAACTGCTTGTCTCATACATGATAAATATAAGCAAGAAATTGAGACTACCAGCTTGTATGCAACTCGCTCTTCCCATTTAACTGCTTTACCTATTCCGTCTTCAACTTTAACGAAAAAATCAATTATATTCAATAGCAAAAAACTATTTAACCATCTGCCTTTAAATATCAGAATGATTAAAAATCCTATTAAGTTTAGAAGACAAGTAAAACTACTATTGGTTGGAAAGGCCTACTACTCTGTTGAAGAGTTTTATAATGATCGCTTGGATTAGTTTTTACTCGTGTTGTACCTACATTCAAATTTTTTTTTTACTTTTTTGACGTTTTGATTCTCTACAACTTACCTTTTCTGGTTGTTCTATATAGTATTTTTTGTACTCTTTGTAACTATAATATAGATTTTATTCTACCTACTATTGTCTAGACCCAGGGTCTGACCAACGTTATGTCGACTAAATTAGATTAACTCGCTTTGTAAATAACATTTTGTTTTATTACAAAAAAGCTATTTTTGACTTTATCTTTGACTTTGACTAAGGTTATGTTCTCTCAAACATGGTTTATTCTCTGCGACCTTTTCGATGGGTTTCTGGGTTTGACGGTAAACCGCTATCGATGCCATTCGGTTAAAAGAAATTCTGACGTCTGGTCAGACCCTCGGCCCTTGTGGGAAAAATCGGAAAACCCTTCCTCATCTCTGTGTTTTCCATGTTAAATCTTGTTTGAGGCATATATATCTTCCTCTACCACTTGTAGCCTTTCCGTGCCACACTGCCGATTTCGTATTCCACGTTGCCGTATTCCGATTAACCATGTCAGACTGACCCTTTTTTTTCGGTGCATTTTTTTTTAGGCGTTTGTGAAACCTATTTGAGGGCCATCGGCGGTATTAGCAGGCAGCAGAGGGTCATCCCTTAGGACGAGGATAACCAACGACCTTGAGGAGGACCCTATCAATAAGTACCTTCTTTTAATTGTCTGCAAATATCTTAGTGATTTTGGAATTGAACACCGCCAAATGTGTTTTTTTTTGTTGTACCTAAAATTATGTAATTTCTATTTTTTTGTTCTAATCAGAGTCTTAAGCTATTTTCAATAATTTTAACAGTATATTTCAATATTATTCAACATTTTAAGCGATTTACCATATTAACCTAAGTAATTCAGATGGACCAGGGGTTATGTAAAGGAGTTGCAACTGCTTCGCCATTATAGTGAGTACTTAAACTAGCTATACTATCTTTACTAGTTTTGTCTGAGTTCGTAAATCAACTAACTATATAGTTGCATGAGCTCTTCAATTCAGTGTTATAAATTTACCTTTTAAAATCACCAACTTTTTACAGTGATAGTTTCCTTAATTAAATAACTTTTGTGTAATCATTTTTGTGTTTGTTTTGGCACTGTGTGTGGACCCCATTATTTCACTCACAGAAATTTGGTGTAGTTGTGTAAAGTTGGAACTAAAAGAGCTGTTAGTGGCGCTCAAAACTCAACTATATATCTAGGTTTGCACATCAAAATCCTTTGGGGGCCACACTTCTACACATTGTAGTTTTACTGGCAATGACTCTATTTAAAAGAACTGTTCGCCTTTTTAAAACGGCAAACTATAGAGTATTAATTGCAAGGTTAAAATTAATCTCGAGTTAGAAGGGGGGGGGGGGGCGGACTTTATTGATGCACTCTATATTATATAGGGTGTTATTTAATAAGAGTCCGATATTTTACAGGACGATTCCTCAGTTATTTATAACCGTGAAAAGTTCATATAAGCATGAGTCCGTATTTTTGAAATACAGGGTGTTAAAAATTTATTTTTATTTTTGTTTTTCGTGAATAATTTTTGAAATAATGTCTATATTTGAACGAAAATTGGTATAAGGGGATTTTTTAATGTCTGGTATAACGGAATTTTTTAATATCAGAAATTCAAATTTGATCTTAGTTTGACCCTTAATTGTAGGGAACGCCACCTACAGGTCTCTCTCTCTCTCTCTCTTTTGGGGCGTCACAACTTTTTCGTGCATGTATGTATCACATTTTCCAGAAGAAAAGTCGATTCTTCTATTATTTTTACGTGAAAATGGTATGCTTGTCAAAAGTCGCTACAAATAGCCGTTTTTAAGATATTTTCATTTAAATTAATCGATGCATGTGTTTGTCAAAAAGTGAAACAATTTTAAAAACTGTTTTTTTAATCAACATAGAAACATTTGAAACGCTAAATTTTAAACAACAATGAACAACGAAACACTAGATATAAAACTAAATCAAAATCACAATTAATGTTGGAAATATCTACCTCCTTGCTGTATGCATGCATCCAATCTTCTTCTCATTGATTAAGGTACTCTTTGGAAAATTCCTAGAGTAATTTGAATCGTTCTACATGAGTTAATTATTCGATTTCTTAGTTCTTCTTCATTTTGGATGGGTGTCTGGTAAACCAAGGATTTTAGATGTCCCCAAAGAAAAAAATCCAAACTGTTAGGGTCTAGTGACCTAGGGGGCCATGGTTGAGGCCCTCCCCGACCTATCCAACGGTTACCGAAAGTACGATCTAAAAATTCTCGCGCAAGGATGCTAAAATGTACTGGGGCACCGTCCTGCATAAACCACATTTATTTCGTTGTCTAAGCGGCACATCTTCCAGTAAAATAAGCAAATCTTCGAGAAAATGACGATATCTCTCTCTGTTTAATCTTCTTGGAATAAAAAATAAGCCTATTAAATAATCTCCAAGGATTCCTGCCCACACGTTAAGAGAGAACTGTTCTTGGAGATGTGATTCCTGTATCGCATGGAAGCTTTCCTCTGACCAAAAATGATTGTTGTGAAAATTGCGTATGGCGTTGCGTGAGAAATTTGCTTCGTCCGTAAACAGGATTTGATTTCTAAATAAAGGATTTTGGATAAGGCATTGGAGAAACCAACGACAGAAGTTGACACGTAATGAAAATTATGAGAGAGGAGTACCGGAACTCTTTGAATGTGGTAGGGATATAACAAGTTATCAATTAAAATTGCCCTTACTAAAACATGAGAAATGTTTAACGTCACCGCTTCTTTTCTGGTGCTTGTTTCCGGGTGTTTTCCTACCAGATTTAGAACTGCTTCCTTGGGTTTCTTGGGTTCTTAACCTCCGATGCGTACCCAAGAGATGAGTATCTTTCTTAAACCTTTCTGTTTCCCTCAACCGAGCGTGAATTTTTGAGAACGTTTTTGAAGTGGAAGTTGTGCGGTTCGGATAACGCTCCTAATACAAACGTTTAGCATCAAATGCATTTCCGTTAGCAAGTCCGTATGTAAAATCTTTGTCAGCATACTCAGCATTGGTAAATTTTAGCATTTTTTAACAAATAATCACAATAATAATAAATAAAACTATTTAACTATGTAATTAACTTGCGTTGGGCTACATTCTTGGTGAAACCGTATATTATCCATTATGGGTAAAATTAAAATTGCTTGTTATGTTTCACTATTTATTCAGTTACCTGACACGCGTGTTTCGACCCTTTCAGGTCATTTTCATCATTCAAAAAATAGAAGTAATGTTGTTAATAATCAAACAGAAATACCTTCAAGTGCTAACCCAATTATCAACAGCATATTATATTAAAATAAATTAAAACATTTTGACAACCACCTGTATAAGAATAAGAAAAACCCACAATCTACCTATCCATTGTAATCCGTAATTTTAATTATTTTAATGATTTTATTACCTATTGATACCATACATTAGAGTTTATATAAATACCTTAGCAATAATTTTTATCTTCGTGCTCCTTTGAAAATGACCTGAAAGGGTCGAAACACGGAATAAATAGTGAAACATAACAAGCAATTTTAATTTTACCCATAATGGATATTTAACTATGTGTCAAGATATTATTTTTGACATGACACAAAATAAACATTGGAATATACACAGTAAAAAATTGAGTGTATAATTTTACACTCAATAGACACTCAGAGTGGTGTATATAGGTCCTGCACTTTGAGTGTAGATGTCACCAATATCAGGAGAGTAAATTTGTCGCCATTCTAATATGTACTAGAGGGTAAAAGTTACTCAGTAGGGTGTGCCCCCAAGAGTGTACAATGTAATTTGAGAGAGTGTAAAACTAACTCAACGCCGAGTAAAAATATCTTAATAGAGTGTAAAAATTAGTTATTAGCGTGTTTATCCAATACACCCAAGAGTGTAAAACTTAACTAATAGGGTGTAAAAATAATGCAGATAATTTAAAAATGTTTCATTTATGTTTTAAAAAATATGGCAACAATTCTAGCAAAAGAAAAAACTAGACATATGCATATTTCAAGTTCAGGCAAGTTATGAAAATAAAAACAACTCAACATACGTAGGAATATTTTAAATAATTAATAAGTGGTTTATCCTATTTTACAGTTTAGTAATATTATATTTTATACTCCTCATTAGTTTACTAGTCTATAGGAACTAGATATTGTTGTCTTAGGAAATATCACAATAAACAAAATCAGCATTGCAAATATTAAAAAAAGAGAAAAACACTGAGAAGGATAATGGTTATATATTTTAAGCATTAGAAAAATTAATAGCAAAAAGCTACAATAGCTTTAGCTGATACTTAGGTGCAGTTTGTAAAAACATATAGCCACTATTATGTTTATACTTATGCATATCATTACACAAAAATATGTTTAGGCACTATATAAGATTCTGTAGAGCCCTGAGCCTGGTTAACCTCATACGGTTCTCGATAAGATATCAACTAAACATTTAAAACATTTATGTCAGTTAAAGGACAAACTAAATATGCATTTAAATTTTCACAAAAGAGTATAGTTTTCCATAATTTGACAACAAAAAAAGGGATTTCATGAAATAAAAATATTTGAAATATTTCTTGAAACTCTGGTTTGTTTTGTTCAACACACGTACAGATAAAAAATGATGGTTTATATATGAAACCATATTTAATGAATTTTGTTTCAGTAACATAAAACTCTTCAGATATTTTACCTAGCTCAAGAATATCTGCATAGAAGGCAGTGTCTTCAATTTTGCAGTATTTGCTTTTATTTTTATATCTTAATTTAAAAATATACATGTTTATTAGCACTGGGGGTTAGGTAGACAAAGAGCACAGTGAGCATACAGAACAAGAACGGCAAGAACTACGTCGCACCACGAACTACAAACATTAAAATGGCGCGTCGCTGAATTGGCCGCTGGCTGGTCGCCTCGATGTCTGGGACGAAAGTAAATTCGTGGAACTACTTTGTGCTTCTAGGATCGCGATTCACACTAAATATGTACAATTTTTTAAATATACACTCAAAAAGTGTAAATTTAATTTAGCAAATATTATTTACACCCATAAAGTGTCTTTTATTTTAACACAAACATGTTTCACACCCGTGGGAATACTTAAGCACCCAACTAATGATAACTACCCGCTGAAAATTCAACCGTACTAACAATTTATTTGGGTGTTAAATAGTGGTAAATAATATTTGCAAGAGTGTAAAAATATACACTCACAATTTTTAACACTCTGAAATTACTTTTACCCGCTTCATATTTTTTACTGTGTAGGTACTTACTAGCCAACTTGATACTTTTATTTTTAGGTTTTTAAAATTGTTTCACTGTTTTTTTTTTCACACGTGCATCGAATAATTTAAGAAAAAATATCTCGAAAACGGCTGCTTGTAGCGACTTTTAACAAACATACTATTTTCACATAGAAATGATAGAGGCATTGATTTTTCTTTTAGAAAATGTGATACATACATGCACGAAAAAATGTGACCCCAAAAGAGAAAAAGACCTGTAGGTGGCGCCTCCTACAATTAAGGGCCAAACTAAGATCAAATTCGAATTTCTGATATTAAGAAATCCCCAAATACCAATTTTCGTTCAAATATAGACATTATTTCAAAAGTTATTTACGAAAAACAAAAATTAAAATCAACTTTTAACACCCGGTATCCCAAAAATAAAGAGCTTGCGGATCCAAGCTTATATGAACTTTTCACCTTATAAATAACTGAGGAATCGTCCTGTGAAATATCGGACACTTATTAAATAACACCCTGTATACATATATTTATTTTAGTAACTACTTTACACTTCTAAATTAATAACCCGACGATATCGTTGTCCAGTCCAGTAGACATATAGTTAAACATACAAAAACCTACTATTAACATTTTTATAGTTATTTACTATGCTGCAAGCTGACACAGCTTAAGCAAGAAATTTAGTATTAAATTCCTTAGCTATTAATAAATTATCTACATTCCTGCAAATGACAACAAACTAAATAAAAAATGCCCTTTCAGTAATGAACAGCAAGACTGCATTCGAGTATCCGGTGATAGTAATACTAGCAGAAATTCTACCCTAACCCGGAGCAGCAGTGCTAACACGTGTGCTGTTTCAGTATTTCCTGTTTTAGGTCTGAACTCGGCACTGTAAATCCGACTTAACCCTATTGACCCGCCACTTACAGGCTTCCTGATTACGTGTTTTGTTCCTGCGTTGTTTCTCGCAGAAAGAATACTTTCGCAAAGGATGTTGAACGGTGCAATTTAAGGAGTTTCCTTGGCCTAATATTACACGTAGCTTAGGTAACAGTTTTTTTTTTTGGAACCTAAAGAATTGGTCGTATTGGAATTATTTCTAGATATACAGGGTGTAATTTAATTGAGTGCCGATACTTAAGGGTGATAATCTATGAATGATTCTAAGATAAAAAGTTCATATGGACATATGTCCTAAACCTCTTCATTTTTGAGCTACAGGGTGTTAACATTTTAAGAAAAATATAACCTTTTTATATAAATCACTCTTAGATATTTTTATGAAATTTTGTACATACCTTTTAATCAATAAGGAGCATTTTTTGACCTAACAGATTTTTAAAAATTTTTACCAGTGACGTCCGTACGGGGTTTGAACTGAATATTTTTAAAGAAAAAAGGGATACGCCACTGCTTTTTCTAAAAACGAAACTTACTTTTGAAATTCTCATTTATTTTAAAGCAAATTTCGTTTATGGACTTACTTTTGTACGACGCACCGTTTTCGCGTAAAAAAATAAAAACAAAAAAAACATTTTTTTCTTCGGTTCATTGAGACTGCTTTTATTTATTTTGTTGAATTTGGTTGGCACCCACCATGAGTGGAAACACTTTTTTTGGGACAACAATTTATTTTCTACTCACCAGTGACATTCAACTGAACGTTTGAAAAGAAAAAAACGGTAACCATATTAAATGCCCTCTTAAAGCAAATCAAATAAAAATCAGTAGGCTGGGTAAAGCTACATCAATTTTGACGTTTCTTTTCATAAAGACAAAAGGCCTGGCATTGATTTTGCATTATTAAATAATTATTATTACAGTAAGACGTTAAATTATAATAAAAGAATGGTACATTTTACAAACAGTGAATTAACTGACATGCATTTTATTTATGGGCTTGCAGACGGAAATGCATACGAAGCCAGGCGGATATACCAAGAGCGGTATCCAAATCGCGTACTACCCGATCCGAGAACATTTTCTAGGATTCATAGACGTCTCCACGAGACCGGAACTTTAAAAGTAGACCACAGTGCTAAAGGAGTCCATCAAACAGTAAGAACACCGGAACTTGAAGAAGGAATTTTACACGAAATTGAGGAGAACCCCGAAAGTAGCACGAGGAAAATCGCGGCAACATTTAATGTTTCACATTTTCTTGTTTGGAAAATTCTCATCGAAAATTTATTATACCCATATCACATTCAAAGAGTCCAGGCATTACTCCCTAGAGATTTCCCGATGCACATTAATTTCTGTGTGTGGTTTCTTCAAAACCTGATGGAAAATCCGTTATTTGACAGGCACATTCTTTTTACCGACGAAGCTAATTTTTCTCGAAACTCAATAAGAAATTTCCATAATAACCATTTATGGGCGGATGAAAACCCTTATGCAATTGTAGAATCAAATCATCAAGAACAGTTCTCAATAAATGTTTGGGCTGGCATTATTGATGATTATTTGATAGGCCCATTTTTTCTCCCAAGAAGACTTGATGGACAATCATATTTACACTTTCTTGAAGAAGATCTGCCGCCAATGCTTGAAGACCTTCCATTATTATTAAGAAACCAGATGTGGCTAATGCACGATGGTGCGCCTCCACATTTTTGCTTACGAGTGCGTGAATTTTTAAATCACACCTATCGCAATCGGTGGATAGGTCGCGGAGGAACGCAGCCATGGCCACCTAGATCTCCGGACCTTAACAGTTTAGACTATTTTTTCTGGGGGCATCTGAAAAGCTTAGTGTACCAAGTGCCGATTCATACCGAAGAAGAGTTACGAAATCGTATATTAGTATGCTGCCAAACCATAAGAAACACCCCGGAAATCTTCGAAAATGTGCGTCAGTCTATGGGAAGAAGAGTCCATGCTTGCATACGTGTGGGTGGACGACACTTCGAACAACTACTGTAAATAATGTGGGTTCTTTATTCTGTTTATCTTCTCTTGTCATTTCGCTTTCGATTTAAGGTTTTGAATTTTTCCTTTTAAATTAATCGCGATTTTTGAAATAAAATTTTTTATTTTTTTTTTGTTTTTATTTTTTACGCGAAAACGGTGCGTCGTACAAAAGTAAGTCCATAAACGAAATTTGCTTTAAAATAAATGAGAATTTCAAAAGTAAGTTTCGTTTTTAGAAAAAGCAGTGGCGTATCCCTTTTTTCTTTAAAAATATTCAGTTCAAACCCCGTACGGACGTCACTGGTAAAAATTTTTAAAAATCTGTTAGGTCAAAAAATGCTCCTTATTGATTAAAAGGTATGTACAAAATTTCATAAAAATATCTAAGAGTGATTTATATAAAAAGGTTATATTTTTCTTAAAATGTTAACACCCTGTAGCTCAAAAATGAAGAGGTTTAGGACCTATGTCCATATGAACTTTTTATCTTAGAATCATTCATAGATTATCACCCTTAAGTATCGGCACTCAATTAAATTACACCCTGTATATAATAGGCAAGACTTAAAAAGGCGCGCAGGTTAATGATAATGCGCTTTTAACTATAAAATACAATTTCGATTAATTTTTTTCATCCCGGGATTTCAAGAACTTTTTAAATTTCGATACCGAGATTTTTTGTAGTCGAACCTGGAATCCCGAATTTCCTTAAGTGATATAATTTCGGTCTCCTACTTATTTATAGAGGGTATCCGGTATATTGCACACTCTGGGAAACATATAACTGAGGTCAAAATAACCCTAATTTGTCATAGAAAAAGAATTCCTAAAGTGACCCTTAACCATAAAGGAATCATTGAAAGGGTTGACATTTCGGAAATCACTTAAATGCAAAAATGTCAAAAATGTAAAAGATTTGCTTCTTCTTGTTTACTTCAGCAGATTATTGAAATGGGGGTATATACCCTATATTTTTTACTTTTTTGGCTTTCCAACATTGCAACGTCCTATGAGAAAGATACTATATTATAACCTTAAAAGGAATACTTTAGGTAACATACAACTTGCATAATCCTCAAAAAATCAGGGGTGTATGTTCTTAAATGTGGGTTTCGTGTATAGCAAAGGTGTTAGTTAAACATAGAACTTTGTAAAATAAGAATCGTATTTTAAAAAATATTACCCAATTCTATGTTGTAACATACAACCTTGTTACATAATATCTTCGAGGCTATGTACTAACTGTTCTTTAGTTCAAATTACGAGTTACTTTACGTTGTCTGGTAGTGTTTTCGTAAAATCCAGGGATGAATGATAATGATTTAAGCCATGGACATGGCTACGACTCTGATAAAGATGCAGAATACATGCCACACCAAAAAACATCACAAAATAAATCACGTAAGAGATTATTTTGTAAAATAATTAAATTAAATTGCAAAATCAAAGACCGTCTTAATGAGCAACGCTTTTATTTCAAATTCGAAAAGTGATTCAAGCAGGTAGTTTGACAATTTGATAGTAAGAAACTAAGGATAATGTTGTTTTTTAGAAGTGAGCCTTGTTCTCTTACTCCGCTATTAAATAATAATAAAACAAGGAAACTAAAGAAAAATGCTTCAGAATAGGCATGCAACATGGGAAAAGCGAGGTTTGATCAGGGTCTGCACTATATATCGTGTCGAAAAAAAATAGTACCGGCAAAAAAAATTAAAAGCAAAAAAGACTATGCGTTCAAAAATGTTGATTCCAGTGCTCTCGAAGAATAAGCGACGATCAAAGAAATGACATTTTTAAAAAATATTGTTTGCTTTTGGCTGCAGAGAAAAGAAATTATATTTTAAAAATCTGCAAATTATCACTATGAAATTTTCATCCTTTGACACCTATTGATTATTTATTATTACTATTTAGCTCTATGGTTTGTAGAAATTTGTTATAAGCTGTAGATGCTATTCATAGCTCTATAGAAAGGTCATTGAGCAGAGTCGAGTATTCTTCTCCGGTATCACTCTTTCTTACCTTTCCTTTTAAAAGTCAACCGACAAGATTCATATAAAATAATTCAGATAAAGAAACATAATTTTATTGATCTTCAGTCTCAAATCAATTAAACTACAACACTGTGCCATTTTTAAAAGTAGTATATTTGCAATTTTCGAGATGCTATTTTGAGCTCAAATATAAAAACTCTTTTAAACAGGCAGGCGAATCTGACGAATTTAAAACCATAAATTTGCATCAACGGAAACTTCAACAAGCTTACGTTACGGCAGAAACAGAACATTCCATTTCTTCAATACTAAAGAAATGTGACAGCAATATTACTCTGCCACAAACAAAGATGGATACTATAAAATTCATACACAAATGGTTTCCTGAAACAGATAGGTAATAGGTACTATGACTCATTTTTAAGCCCTAAATAGCATTTAAAATAAGTTAGTTTAATTTTATTAGAATGTAGTTTTTGAGTTTTAAATGTAAGCAACTTTTGCCCTGTATACGAGAGCTTTTTCATTTGCGGCGTGCTGACTCACATCGCCCGCCCGGCCGAACGATGATATAAGGACTTGGGCAGAGAAAACATTGATGTCGACGCTTTCTTTCGCTAAACTTGCATTTTTGGATTATTTCATATTTTTGTGTAACAATATTGTCTAATTTTGAAAAAGGACTTTTGTTAATTATTCATAGTAGTTTACATAAAGTCCTATGTTACATATCTGCAAAAATCTCTTAGATTTAAAAATATCCGAGTTCTATGTTTTTTTAAATAAATGTATATTTTGACATAGCGTGCTTTTTTTGATAAATCTTGTATTAAAAACATTCGACAGTGCCGGCGTCAATCACATTCCAAAATAATATTTGTAAAGTTTACATACCCAAGAGCTATGGGGAAGGTCGTTTTTAGATTGATTTTTCTCAAAACTACAATGATATAACATGCAACCTTGTAATATTAGGGTGACGAATTGTCAAACATAAGAATGCAATATTTAAAATATCTTGTTCGTATAACATCATCCTAAGTCACATTCTTTTTTTATATGCTGATAAACTGTGATATATTTGTCAAAATAAGAAAGATGCGTTGTCTTTAGAACAAATAATATTATTTATAATTCAAAATTACAGCACATAAAGAAACTTACTAATAATGAAATAATCAAGAATAATAATAATTTAGTGACGTACAAATATTGTATGGTGGGTTAACAAACTTTAATTTTTTAAAATATTTTTTTGCATAGTTTTGTTTATGTAGGTATACAGGGTTATCTAAATTAAGTGTCCACCATTGGTAACCTTGTTATTATTAAAGATACAGAATAGTTTAAATTAGCAAACTATTAGTATTTTTAACGCTCATTAAGATGGAAGAATAAAAAAAAAACAAATGAACATCACGTTTTCGAGTTTGGATGAAAATTACGATTTTTTAAATAGAAACCCCCGTATATAATATTTTTTTCTGTTAGAACTCTGAGTTTTAAACAAAAAAGCTTATAGGTAAGTAATTTTCTACTGGGATGAATATTAATGAGGTTATGAAGCTCAAACTAAAACAGCTAAGTAAGTTTAACAAACTTTATTTTAGGCACTTATACGAAAATGAAAATAAAAAATCACAAATTTTTTTTTAGAAGATGCTCAAAAACACTACCCCGTTCTTCAATACATTTTTGTGCACGTTTCTGAACATCTAGAACTACTTTAAGTATGGTCCTACCTTCTATCTGGTTTATCTTTTCCTTAACTGCAGTCTTTAAGGCGCCGACGTTTTCGTACCTTTTCTTGTAAATTTGGTTCTTTAAAAAATCGCATAAAAAGAAATTAAGCGGGGTTAGGTCCGATGATCGGGGGGCCATTTGTGCCTATCCACTAATAATTAGGAATAGTACTTAAAAGTTGATAAGTACCTCTGTAGTTATGCGCAGGTGTGCCATCTTGCTGAAAATGCAAATTCAGTCTAGTTATAAGGTCCAGTTCGTCTAAGAAATTGTTCAGAATTTCAGTAATAAATTCAATGTATCTTTCACCAGTAAGGGTGCCCTCATAAAAAAACGGACCGACAATTCTGGAACCAATTAAGCCGCACCAAACGTTAAAACTGAAACGGACTTGTGGAGCTCTTGGATGTACTAACAAAAGATTTTCCCTTGTCCAGTAATGATGATTTTTTCTATTATACATTCCACAATTTGAGACATTAGATTTATCTGTCCATAAAATATAACGAAAGTTAAAATTCTTCTTTCTGGATCCCCTGGCAAAAGCGTTTGAACTGGTCGGTACTTATAGGGAATAAATTTGTATTCTTTTAGAATCCTATGCTCAGTACCATAAGACAAATTAGAGTCCTTGACAATATCTGGTATTGAATTATTACGGTAGGCTTCAAGATATGCAATAACTGCGATTTCCGTGGCCTCGCTTATCATGAAATTTTTATTTGTCCTTGTTTTGGCAAAAACACTCTCATTGCCTCTAAATTTTCGGTACAGTCTCAGAAAATATCTCTCATGTGGTTGAATGCGAAGTGGATATAATTCAGCGTAGTATTCTTTTGCTCTGGAAGAGACTTTTCTGCACACTAAGTAAGAAGCTAACATATCACACTTTTCCTCATGGGTGAAAACAATTTTTTATTAAATTTATAATTGACACAACAAAAGTTATAAGCGAAAAACAAATTAAAGCATATATACTAATGTTTGACATAACTTGATAGAGAGCGTTCTCATTGTTTTCCAAAGCCTCCTTGATATTGAACTGCATTTCTGCCTTCTGCGATTCATCACTTATCACTTATCTTAATACCATCAAATCATAAATGTTAATGTTATGTTAATATTTAGAAATTGTAATATCAACGTCATTTTTGACTTTAGGAGAAAATTACTTAAAAGCTTTTGTGTTTAAAACTTAAAGTTCTAACAGGAAAAATATAATATACGGGGGGATTCCATTTAAAAAAATCGTAATTTTTGTCCAAACTAGGAAACGTGATGTTAATTTGTTTTGTTTATTCTTCTATACAATATTATAGTTTGCTAATTGAAACTATTCTGTATCTATAATAGTAACTAAGTTACAAATGGTGGACATTTAATTTAGATAACCCTGTATAGAAATAAATATCATGGCTTTAAGTACTCTCGGAATATCTCTTCTCCCTAAATATATTTGGTCCTTTGTAGGTATGCACGAGAAAAGCTAATGGCTTACGCTCTTTCGTTTTTTTCAGCCCTGATAAATGCAAAATATATTGTCAAAATGTATTATAGTATTTTCCACATTTTTGTGATGACCCAATCCTTGGGCATATTGTCTAGAATGCCCCAGAAATAACTACCTATATTTTAACTACTAATTTATTTTATGAAAAAACCACAACAAACTAATGTAAAAAAGATATTTTTTAAACTTCTCAATTATTTGCGACCGCCTCTATAAACTGACCACCTGCGATAAACGACCCGTTATGAATTCCTCATATTTAAAAATGAAAATCCCATTATTTTATACTCCTCCTTACCGACCTGTCAAACGATCGCGGGCACTCATCATCGGAATTTTTAGTAAACAATAATGCTAAAACATACATTAGGGGCAGTAAAACCCGACCCGACATGTACTGGGTCTCCCAAAAGTCCCGCATAAAATTAATATCAATTAAAAGAAAACGATCTAGGAAAAATGCTCGGACCCGTAAATTATTATTTTTAATTGGGCATTTTTTGACATAAAAGAATATTATACAGGGTGTGTCATAGAACAATTGTCACGTCTTTGTTATGTATTACTAAAATGAAAATTCTAAAAGCGCAACAAATGCTAGAAATGTCCACCGCCCTCTACCTGACGCGCCCCTAGGCGATGGTAAAATCCGTTTACTGCATTCCTTATAAAATCAGGAGGTATTCTGTTTGTTTCTGTCCTTATTCTTTCTTTGAGATCTTCAATGTTGTTAGGTCTGTTTCGGTACACTCTTTCCTTTAAATAACCCCAAAGAAAATAGTCCAGCGGTTTTAAATCCGGCGACCTAGGTGGCCACTCAATAGTACCCCTACGACCAATCCAACGGTTTGTAAAGGTTTCATCTAGATACCGTCGGACCTCCACGCCAAAGTGTGGAGGGGCACCATCTTGTTGAAACCATACCATCTTATTTGGAATATTTGGATCCATCTGGTTAGGAAAAAGAACTGCTAATGCCGGAATTAGATCAAATTTTAAAAAATCCAAATAACGTTCAGCGGTAAGGTTCTCTTGAAAAAAATAAGGTCCCAAAATTCTGTTATTTATTAGGCCTGCCCAGACATATTAACCTTACCAGCATATTGAGTGTGCGTCTCAAGTAACCATCGCGGATTATCATGAGACCAGAATCGATAATTTTGTCTATTAACTTGCCCGTTCAGGCAAAATGTAGCTTCATCAGAAAATAAAATATTACTTGAAAAGGCATTATTAGTATCAATCCTTATCATCATTTCTTGCAAAATTCAAGTCGTCTATCATAGTCATCTTCTAGTAGTTCCTGTACAAGAGGAGGTTTATAAGGATGTAATTTTTCGCTCTTAAAAAATCGATGTACTGTACTACAACTAGCTTTATTATCTAGCGCCAAAGTAACAACTGAAGAGTGGGGGTTTTCAGTAAGCGATAACATTAAATCAATTTTTTATCCTCGGTTAGAACGAGTGGTCGACTGCTTCTAGGTAAATCTCTAACTGTACCATGCTCCTCAAATTTATGGAATACCCTACTTACAGTCGACTGAGTAATTTGGTTTTCTGGATACCTTTCGTTAAACAAAGTACAAACCTCAGCTTGACTTCTTATTTTGTCCCCACACCCTAACATAATTAAAATTTCGATGCGCTGCTTTTCTGTTAACATTTTTAGGTAATTGACAAATTACTTAAGTCAAAGTCAGTATTGACATAATTAAGGACCGTTGATGACAATAAGATACCTGATTTATTTAACATGTTCTAATATAAAATACAATATGTATGTACTAAAAGTATTACCTTTAATAAAAAAAAAAATAAATGTCAATATCTTGGAAACAGCTGAAAATCGGGATAGCAAGTCCTCCATAAAAAATATTTAGAATTTTTCGTTGAATTTGAAAACCTAATAAAAAATTAGGCATTTAATTTAAAAAAATTGTCAAAGACGTGACAACTGTTCTATGAGACACCCTGTATAATATTTTTTATGTCAAGAAATGCACAATTAAAAATAATAATTTACGGGTCCGAGCATTTTTCCTAGATCGTTTTCCTTTAATTGATATTAATTTTATGCGGGACTTTTGGGAGACCCAGTATATCGAAAACTAAGCATTTTAGCATATACGTTTATATAAACTTTTAAACTAAACTTAGTCGAAGAATTACTTGATCTTATTATAACAAAAAAAAATGTCGTTACTAAAAAACTGTTAAACAATTTTTTACCACTTGTAGGATAAAAGGGAGGAAGAGCAGTAAACAAAAACGGAAACAAAAATGTCCATCGGGGATACCCAAAACTAAAACACATCCCGGCGACAATAACTTCTAAAATCGATGGACGACAATAAAGGCCAGGAAAGCAAGTCCATATTGATATTTGCTTTGCAAATATCTTTAAGGCTATAACAATAACAAACAAAGACTTTGAGCTGATATTTTTTCACAGTGGTGGAACAACAAAAAAGTTAGTTAATAAAGAGTAAGATACGGCTGCATTATTTCTGTTACGATGCATGATCCTCCTACGCGTCATGATACCTTTTTAGAAAGGAAATTTGTTTCTACATTTATTTAAAAATTAAACAAATTACTTTTAATCATATTTTCTTATTGTAAGAATAGAGAGATAGATAGAAGAACAGAGCCCGATTCTTCTCAGGCAATGATAAAAATCCCCAGCAGTAAAAGCGACGTTAGGAAATTTTTCGAAAAAGTTGTCCATACACAAGCGCTTATTGTATAGCCAGCCACCATTTACTTTAACTCCGTCTCGAAAATCTGCTTCTACCGTTGTGTCTTAAATGTGTGCTGTTCCGTAAAACTCATTTCGCCAATTATTGAAGAAACTGGATAAATTAGAGATGAACCAAATTACTTATAACGACTGTTAAAGATGACGGAATGACTGATTGATCGATGATGCTGGTATTTACTGACACACAACAGGTATTAAGCTCTACCGCTAAGCAGAACGGCCTAAGAGAGAGTGCCCACCAAAAATGTGCACTTAAGGTAAAAAGGTATGAGGTGCGCGTGAGGTTGGTATGAAGTGCAGCGTACCATAATTTTATATGCTCATACAGAAGCCGCATGGCGGCCGTGTGAAAGAAGTGAGTCGTCTCACTGTGAAGTGCCGAACGGCATGCGTGCTGAAAAATAGAACCTGTTCTATTTTCACTCGGCGCGCGCCGAATTATAACTTTTCAGGTTACAGTGTTCCGTATTGAATGACATTGACACTTTCAGGGCGGTTTGCCCCTGGATAATTATTTTAGTGTTTACAATTTTAATAAAAATACGTGATGATTAACAATGTAATTTTAAATTCGTGCGGCATATCGAATCATGTAGAATGTTTAACACATCTTCATCATTGGACGATGACATTGAAATTAAACTTTGCTCCTCTACGCACTGGATGCAATTTGTACACTGTTTTGATATGCGCGTAGTTCACACATATATGAAGTGCGTTTCAAGTGTGCTCAAGGATACTTCACCTCAAGCAATTCACTCCTCTGGTGGGCGCTCTCCACTGAACTCCCACCAGTAGAAAAACAAAGCTAATTGCCGACCGATCTAAAAATGTCCCCGGTATGCGTGATTTTCCGGAATTGTGACTCATGCGCAGTACGTCGGATTTCTACGATTTTTTGATATTTAACGTTTATATTGTCCAGAACCGGTTGTCACTTAATTCTTTATTTACACAGTATTTTCCGTGTTTATTGTGAGATTTCTTAGCGTTATTTTGAGTGATTTTTAGTTATTTATTGTAATTTGTGGAACTTTCGTTAAAACCTTTTACTAGATTAGACTTTTATACCTAAATAGTTTGGGTTTATTTAGATTATAGTGCAGTACCTTCTAGTGTCAGTTTGTGATGAAAAATAAGTGTATGGTGTTGCTTTGCAAGCCAACGACACAAATTCAGTTCTTCAGGTAAGTACATTTAAAAGATAATATTAAGGTGCACAAGGCAAAAATTCTGCATGAAGTAAAATCGGTAAGTTACAAAAAATTTCAACATGTTTTCAATCAAAATTTAAAAAATAAAACTATAGAGTCATTTCAAGACCTTATTGAAATAATAAAAAGTTGTAAAGATCTTTCCACAGTGACTAAAAAAATTCAAATTCGTCAAAATAATGAATGGATCAATGAGGAGATACTTGGAATGATGAAAGAGCGAGATAAATTATACAAAAAAAAATTGAAATACCCAGATAATTCACAGCTAAAAGTTGATTTTAAAGAAATTAAAAATAAAATTAATAATAAAATAAAGGCATTAAAAAATCAATATTTCAGATCTTCATGGGCAAACGCAGGCAACAACGTAAAAAAACAATGGAGATTTATAAATAAATTTTTTAAAAATAGGGATAATGCAACTATAGTTAAGAATTTAAATGTAAATGGCAACAATGAGACTGATGTTGGTGAGATTGTAATGCATTTTAATAATTATTTTTCACGAGTTGGGAAAAACATTGTAAGCGACCTCAATCACGTAATCGAAAGTATAGGTTTTACTCCAGGCAATGGAGTCTGTGGAAATACCATGGTTGTGGAGCTGACAAGCGAGCATGAGGTAAGTGAAATTATATCTGAATTAAAACAAAATGCGGCACCGGGTCATGATGCCATAACGGTTAGGGACATGCTGAGTGTGAGGGATGATGTCATTCCAATATTAACCAAATTGATTAATAATTGTTTTGAGCTGGGAACATTTCCAGAGGAGCTAAAAATTGGTAAGATTACCCCTATCTACAAATCAGGCAGCAGAGATTGCATGAATAATTATAGGCCTATCACAGTGGTAAGTGTCTTCTCTAAAATTATAGAAAAAATAATAAAGAAAAGAATGACATCATTTATTCGTGCTTACGTCGGGGCTGATCGGTTTCAGTACGGCTTTTCGGAGGGTAGTAGTACATTGTGTGCAGCGATGGATTTAACAGACCACGTCTCCAGGGCACTGGATAGGAAACAGATAGTTATTGCAGTGTTTATTGACCTGCAGAAGACATTTGATGTTGTTAGTACTGATATACTTCTGAGTAAGCTTGACAGGATGGGATTTAGAGGGGTGATTTATAATTTATTGAAATCTTATTTGCAAGATAGAAAACAATATGTTAGCCTTAGCGGTGTAAATAGTGATTTTTTAAATAGCGAGTGCGGTGTACCTCAGGGATCGGTGCTGGGGCCTTTATTGTATTTACTTTATGTTCTGAATCTAAAACATGCTAACCTTCGGGCACAATATTTCACATTTGCCGATGACACGGTATTGGTTTATGCGGGTGAGGAGGAGAGGGCATTAACTGAGGTTGTAAATGACGATCTAAAATTATATCTAAATTGGCTCTATTGTAATAAACTTAAAATAAACATAGGAAAAACAAAATAAATGGTTTTTAAACAAAAAAATAAAAACATACAAAATTTGGATGTCATTGCGGATAATGTTACATTAGAGGAGGTACAGTCCATCAAGTACTTGGGACTTATGGTTGACAATAAATTAAGTTGGAAGGAGCATATCAGCGATCTTATGTCTAAATTAATGCCGATGGTTCCAATCATTTATAAATCTAGAAGCTACCTTTCTGAAAAAACAAAATATATGGTATATAATTCCTTCTTCCTCTCTCATCTGCGTTATCTACTACCAATCTGGGGCTCTTGTAGCAATACTGACTTTAATAGAGTTAAGGTGATGCAAAACAAAATATTAAAGATAATATTTAATTATGATAGGCTAACCAGCTCTGATACACTCTATAGTGAGTTAAGTGTTCCTAAAATTAGTGTAGTACTAGAATTGGAGCAAATTAAGATAGTGTATAAGATTATTAATAGAGCGCAGAAATCAAATATACCCATCATATTGTCAAATGAGGTACATAACTATGACACTAGGTCACAAAATAGTATATATACAGTAAACACAAGAACAAACGTGGGATTGCATAACCCCTTTACCAAAGCTTGTAAGGTATATAATAGTGTACCAGATAATATTAAAAATATAGGTCGTTTTCAATTCTTTATAAAAAAATTAAATTGCATTTGGGTATAAATTAGTAATTAGTGATTAGAATTTTCCAGCGCTGTAATAAATTTAATTTAGATATTATGTATTCTCGGGGCCAGTGCTAAAGGCACTGTTTAGAGAATTTTGTTGGCATATGTATAAATCAAAAGCTTTCGTCAATAAAGTATTTATTTCAAAAAAAGTACCTAGGCTACTTTAAATATTATTTTTAAACTTGTATCCGCCCCGCATAGCATTTACCTTGCTTTCAACACAATCATGTATTTACTTATGTAAGTGTTTTTTTTTCTATTTAAGTTATTCGTAGGTATACCTACCATAACGTTCAAGTACTTTACAAAAATATATCCAATTTGACACTGGACACAGTTTAAGCTATAGGGATAATAATATGTTATTTGTGTCCAACTTGTTAACTGATTTTTTGTTTTTATTACCTTGACAATAACGGCGCATATTTCAAACACTTAATAAAATAATTTGTTTAAACTAAATTAATTGGTTGCATTGTCATAACATTTTTCCACCTAACTCAATTTCATTTCTCTTGGCACGGTTGGATAGCCAATTTAATGCCTGGAGGTGTCAATAGTAAAATTCTATCAAATGTGTAATTCAACTTGTTCCTTGATATCAAAATTGATGTTTCTTGTCAAATGTTATTTCCCTTAAAATAAAGAGATATTTGGGTTGATTCGTTTTGGAATGAAAACCCTGTTATAATACCAGTAATAATAAGTATATATCTTTTTTTTAATGGCTCGAAATTTTTTACTTACTTTTTGCAATATTTTTTAGATCCTTATTGTATAGAGAAAATTGATGCCTTACATCTTCTTATATTTTATATTATACCAAGATTTACTATAGTTGTTTTTTTTATAAATCGATACCTATTCCAGTACATTCAGTTAAATAATTTTAAAGCCGGACCTGAAGTACACGCGAGCTGCGCAGGCTCAACAGTTCCGGAAGACGCCGCATGCTGGGGGCAATTATTCTGTAACACGCTAATTAGCAATATATTGGTTATATATATGTGGATGCGAAGCACACTTTGATGATAATGATTTTTACTCGCACGGTATAAGGATTTTGGATTTGTGAGTCTTAACAAGTTCAGCAAAAGTACAAATTATACTCAAATAGAATATTTGTGTGGTCAAAAATTTAAACAAAGATAAAGATAAGTCGAGCAGGAAAATCGTTCACAGTAACACCGGGTTTAGGTGCTTTTTGGTACCTAATATAAAGATTTAAAGACAAAACAAAACTAGTTTTCAACACAACATTTTACAATTTTAGTGACAACGTAGGGTCTCTCTCGCGCCCCTGGAATTCGGGTTTCAAAATGTTGCGTCATTTATCTTGTTTTCTATGTCCTTTCCCCAAAGGAATTTATTTAATTCGAGCTTCTTGCCCTTTTTTTGTCCCTATTACTTCTTCTTGGCAAGGGATAGAGCACAATGTATAAGCGTTATTAAATTTATAGTAACACTGTCATCTATTATTATTATTACTGCTATTTCTCTGCATAATTTACAACACCTAAGAGCACCTACATAGGAAAATAGTATGCAGCGATTTACAATGAAATCCAAAAAAATCCATTTTTACTATTATACTTAATTAGTAGTAAACTTAACACACAGTGAGACCAAAAATTCAGATGCATTTTTGTATTTAATCTCTACTCTTGAAATAAATCCTGTAGAAGTCAATATAATAAGAAAGTACCCTGTACAGGATGATTCACCATAATGTCACACCCTGTTAACTATTTGATTTTTTGAAAAGGTAAAATTAAATGAATGCTTGCATGTAGGGTGGTGAGCCATGAAAGGAATCCGAACAAAAGAAGCACATTGTTGCCATAATTCTCTGTTTAAATTTTTATTAAAAGTTAATCTCTATGTAATTCAAAGATGTTACTTAAAACAATTAGATGTATACATATTCCTCTATATAGTATACTACCCTGTAACATATATCTCGTTGATTTTCTTCTTTACATTGCAAATTATAATGGTTTAATATAATTTATTACATTCTTAACGCGGTGAGGATAATATGTTTTGGAAAATTTGGCAACTAACGTCGAAATCAAGCAATCAGCGCGGATTTCTGTCCCTTACTAATGGTTGTGTCTCTTTTTATCACATATGATATTAAATTGGTGGGAATTCAAAGCACATCATGACACCTTCACAAATTTTACAGGCGTATATTTAATTTACAATTATAATCATATTTAAACGTTAATGTTTGTAAAATGAATAATAACAGGGTCGTTGGTATGTATGGAAACGGTCGATTATTTCTTAAAGTAAAACAGTCAGCAAACAATATTTTAGATAAGAGTTTTAGGGTTTTTTTAGGTGTATTAGAATTAAAAAAAAATAAGTACACAGGTTGAGTCAGAAAACCGTAGAGAAACAAAGTTACTTTTTTTTAAATGGAACACCTTATATCTTCGAATATTTTTGGATTTCACATAAAATAGCAATTATTTTTCAATATATGCATTATAAGTCTAAACTTAATAGTTTCCGAGATATCGACTTTTGAAAAATGACATTTTTAAATTTTGACAGCTTCTAGCTTTCTAACGGTACCTTTTAGAATAAAACGGCTTATACATGTCCCTTTCTTAGTTTTTTATTATCTTTTCAAAGACATCAACTTCCGGTTAAACCGGATGTAACTCAAAGGCCGGAAATACAGTACTTCCGGTTTAACCGGAAATTTATGTTTTTGGGAAGATAAAAAAAAGTAAGATAGGGACGTGTAAGCCTTTTTACTCTAAAACGTACCGTTAGAAAACTAGAAGCTGTCAAAGTTCAAAAATATAATTTTTCAAAAGTCGATATCTCGGAAACTATTAGGTTTAGACCTATAGTGTACTTATTAAAAAATAATTGCTATTTCATGTCTAATCCGAAAATATTCGAAGATATAGGATGTTCCGTTTAAAAAAAGGTAACTTTGCTTCCCTACGGTTTTTGTACTAATCCTGTATACTTATTTTTCAAAAATTTTAATACACCTTAAAAAACCCTAAAAATTTTATCTAAAATATTTTTTGCTAACTGTTATACTTTAAGAAATAATCGACGGTTTCCATACATACCAACGACCTGTATATAAAAGGTAAAGTTTTTTCTATGCATTTTACCACCCTGCCTCCTAAGACGTTTTAGCTCTAGAACCGTGTGGCGAACAATATTTCAAATACTTTTTGCTTAAATGTCCATAAATTCCCTTAGTCACTTCATATACAAGATATCGTATAAAGTCCTATTTTTTTAAATGGGACACCCTATACCGGGTGTCCACAGAAGGTGGCTCGCCCCTATAACTCTTTTGTTTTTAAAGATAATGGAATGAAATTTGGAGGATTCGTATGCGATATAAAACTGCCTTTTTTGACGGGTGATTCAACTATATAAAACTTCCGGTTTTACTGGAAGTGACATAAACTTTCGATTTTTCAATGAGAGACCTGATATATTTTTACTTTCTTTGAATCCATATGACATATGACATTCTAAATACAACCATGTGTCAGGAAACCTAGATATCTCGTCCCTGTTAGCCTAAAATTCTGTCCCCTAAAATCCCAACCCAAGAGTTAAAATCAAACCGTTCTTGAAAATTTCCCTCCTGCATCAAGTGTAAATTTTCGTGGGACCAATATCGCTTATTATTTCTGTTGGAACGTCCCAAATTAGTGTAACAGCTTTCGTCAGTATAAAGAATTGTATATGGAAATGTATTATCCTCCAAATATTTTCCTAAGAACCAATTGCAATACTCAAGCCTCCTTTCATTATCGTTTGGGTACAGGTGCTGATGTAGTTGGTATTTATATGAATGGTATTTATGTTTATTTAAAATATTGCCGGCAGAAGACTTACAAATGCCACATTCTAGCGCGATCTCCCTGAGTGACGCATTGATATTCACTTGCACGTATGCCAGAACATTTATTTCTATCTATTCTATCTTCTAATTGCATCGTTTTCATTATTATCAGGCTCATTTCGCATTTTCTGAACCAGTTTTGGATAATTATGCCGGGTTGGGTGACGGCGTTCAGGATATCTCTGCAGCATCGGTTGAGTTTTGCCGACACTCTCCAAAAACTAATAACATGTCAACTTTTTCGCTCCTTGTATAAATATTATTATTTTCCATGATTTTTAAACAATAACGTACACAATAATTACCTAATTTACTTTTGCAGAAGCGAAGTTCCATAAGAAGTTGACTTGTCAATTCTTTACAAGACATCTTAACGTTTTTGTTTTTATTAGTTGTGTTCGTCACCGACTACTCGATTACATTTTATTTTATTCTCAAAAGGCGCTTTATTTTAGGAACGTCGAACATAATGTAAAATTTTTACAGTTTTTTAAAGGAAGTTTGTTTAAAACCTAATAGTATGTGGTATCAAATTAATCGTAATAAAATGCTCTTTTTTTTCTAACCCGACGAGCCATCATGTTGCCATTTGAAAAAAATGAGTAATAGAGGTTTTAAAATTTAATTTGACACAGCAGATAGGTTTTGACCGAAAACAGTAAAGTTGTATATTGTCAAAGATGTTAGGACTGAAATTAGTGATTTTAACGTAATCATAGCCTTCTAGAGTAAAAAATTAAATAAAAAGAAAAATCAAAAAATGGTGACAAAAAGTGACAAGTGTCCATTGTTGTACTTAGAATGTAATATGGATCAAAAGAAAGTAAAAATATACCAGGTGTCCCATTGAAAAATCGAAAGTTGATGTCACTTCCGGTAAAAGCGGAAGTTCTGTTAAGTTGAATCACCCGTCAAGAAATGCAGTTTTATGTAAAAATCCTTAAAATGTCATTCCATTATCTTTAAAAACAAAAGATTTATAGGGACGAGTCACCTTCCGTGGACCCCCGGTATATTATCCAATTTTTGAATTCTACCTAAACGTATTTCCATGGAAATCATGCGTTCTTGACATTAATATGATCAAAACTAAACAATCATTATCGCCGAGTCAATCAAGGGACTGTTTGTTTTTTATGCCGAAATATAATATCCCATTTTTATTGCATTTAAAAATTGCCGGTGTATACAGCTTATAAAAAAAAAAGTTATTGAAGGGACTTTTGGACTATCCCACGTCCTTAGACGCAGTTTTTTTTTCTCTATAATATCAACTTGTTTCTATTTCTCGCATATTAGCCATGCTCGCTTAAAAATAAATAATCGTCATTGCCAACTATAACCATAACTTATGACATTATAAAATTTTGTATTGCGAGAAAATTTCACAAAATAGCGCGAAAGCACTCGCAATAAATTAGGTAAATGGCATCATCAAAAATAAATAAAATGTGCATAATAACGGCCATAAATCACTTACAAAAATGGCGTCAGGATTCCGGCAATGTAATTTATAAAACTGCAAAAACACAAATATTCTGGCTGCATCGAAATGGAATAAGTGGTAACTACTGTATTTAGTTTTAAGCAAAATAAAAAAGTCCCATATTATTTAGTACTATGGGGCATAACCTTATATTAACTTAGTTAAATTTAATTTAAAATTAAATTAAAATTTATAATTTTAAATAAAAGTATAATTTAATATAAAAAATTTAATTAGAATTTAAATTAAAATTTAAGAAGTAGTCCATATTCTGTGGCGAGATTGTAAATAGAAATAAAGGTCTGTCTTTACCACCAAATAATTTTTTGGTGGTAAAGACAGACCTTTATTTCTATTTAAATTAAAATGTTTCTTACTATTTTAAAATATAAGTAAAAAGCTTTCCTTCCTTCGAAATATTACCGTAAGTTTACTTATGCTCATTAATTTGGGCTAACTTGAAAAACAGTTTTTTCCAAATCGATTTGGTATCCCCCGAAGATGGACGTTTAGATGCCCGAAACATGTAGGGAACACAACAACTTCTTTAAATCAACTTTATGGAGGAAGGCTTAATTGTTTTATTTTAATTGGTGTATCGGTTGTGTGTCATAAAGACCATAAGAATGTGTATATATTAGTTAATATACGAAACGCATAACTGGCAAATCTCCCATAAATATGACATACAATAGTTATCACTTAATAAGTAAACTGTTAAGAAAATATATGATTAAAATTATGAACTTTACGCGAGTTTCTCACGATTCCATTGAAGTAGCAATATATACTAAGAAGTTTGATTTAAATAAAATAGAAATTTGAAAGGTATGGTAAATACTCTATCAATCGTGTTCCAAAGAAATATCTACTATTTTTGTTGAATTGAATTAATATCATCCTAAATGAATACCTCCCAGTTATCGACACTGTTCACTAATCACTATTAGTAAACATTATAATATAAAATTTGAGGATCAAAACTGTAAATTGCATTTCGTCCATTGTTCAGCAGGAGTCACACGGCTGGTGTATTTGGCCAACATTTGGTAATGGCGTATACTCGCCATCTCGTGTGAATGGGTATAATTATTTGTCACTGTTGTATACTGGTCTCGTTTCCATCCTCTGTCGGTAAAAATTGCACAAGTCCGAGGAACCACAATTATTGGTAAGGCAGTCACACGAGTTGTAAATTTGTGCCGCCTTGGTTCGCTAATATTCAGTCTGTCTAAATAAGAAGATGCTTCACGTCTTTTTGTTATAACTAAAAAAAAATATGATATTCTGTTCTATGAAATAAATAATTTGAGCGTTGACACAACAGAGCAAGTGTGGATAAAGTTTAAATATAATAACGTAAGAAATTTGGTTGGGGTTTTATACAGCACCCCTCCCATTTCAGAAATAATAAATTTTTGTACAGAGTTTGAGAAGAAGATTTGTAGTTTATTACCTGAATGTGATAACTTCGTATGCACAGGCGACTTTAATATCAATGTAATGAATCTGAACTGCAACTATTGATTGTTTTGTCACACTTTAATTTCGCGGACGTGGTCTATGGGCCATGTCTGGTGGGTAAAGATCTGTACCGTATTCAGCTTATCCAGAACTGTTGCGTTCGTCTGATTGGAGGTACAAGAGGACGAGAGCATGGTGTTTCTGCTAAGTTGCAAAATATTAAATAGCTAAGAATGGATGAAAGGCGAGCACTTGTTCTTTATAACAAAATTATTTTGAAACGACTCCCTTAGTATTTATATCAAAAAATTAAATTCCGCGATGATGAACCAAATCTCGATATTCGACACAAATCTACAATTACTACACCTCTGCATTACATAACATATTTTGAAAGATCCTTCAGTTTTAATGTAGCCGAACTTTAACATAAGGTTCCTGCCAGCATGAAGTTTTCTACTGGCATCAAAGTTAAGCTGTCAGTAAAAAAAATAATACGAAATTTTGTATAACAGTTCTTATTTATTTTACTCTGAATTATACGCAAATCAGGTTGATTATATTTTGAGTTATATTTTGAATAAAGTTTCATATTTTTAATAATATTAAATACTCACTTATTACTTAAATAAACTTACTATAGTAAATAGTGTAACGTACTTTGGATTTACAAAGTTTAATTTTCTCTTATTTTGTTGATTAGTTATTTAGTATAGTGATTATTGATTACCTACTATTTAAATATATCATAGTGGTTGAGTGTGGAAGCTTTGCTTCAACTTCACCGTTCATCATTACAATAAAGTTATTTATTATTATTATTATTATTTTTGTTAAAAATCAAAATGGAGTGGTCAAATAAAATGGTGATTGAGTTTCTCAATTTATATAAAAAACGAACCCGTCATAATAGGTGCGCAAAAAATTTGGAATATAAAAACCGAAATGCAATCAACGATGCTTGGAAGAGGATAAAAAAAGTGTTAAATGTTCCATTTTCGGAACAACAGCTACCCATAATGACCAACACTATATTTATCCAGCTAACATTGTATTATTTTGCTGGCGTATAAAAATCAAAATAGTACACGTCGCATGAGCGGCTGTACTTGTTAATGAACTTTGAAGCTGGCTTACTTGTCAAGTATACTAGTCGTCTGACTCCGGCTCAAATTGTCAGAGGAAGCAAAAAACTATTACAGAAGAACTAATTGTCAGCGAAAAAATGTTGGGTATAATACAAAGTCTCTCTATTACAAGTTTTGGTACAAGTAAAAAAAAAACTTAAAAAAAGCAGGAAAACTGTCGGACATAAAGCATTTTGTTTATCTTTAGTGGACAAATTGCCAACCGAATGTCAAAATGTATATCAACAAAACAAACTGTTTGAATACCAAGAACCCAAAAAAGTATTTTAAACTTTTTAAACGAAGTCACTGTCAACATTATCCGCGCATTTACAAGCTTCTTCATCCTCTTCTTGCTCTTCATATTCATTATCACTATTGCCCGTAACTTTTTCAACAAGGATTTTAGTCACTTATTTTAACTTCGGGTCTGTGTCGTCTCTAGATAACTTACAATTCGTTTTATATTTCATTTCCTAGAGGTAGCGGTACTTCAAGAATTTCAATTTGAGCCAGACACTTAGGAGATTTTAGCAAAGTTTAGATTTCTTTGCAGGATCATCGCAATACAACTTCAGATTTGACCACAACCCCTGAGGCCTTGCCTCTCTTAATGATTATTTCTTTTACTTGAGCTAAGTACTACAATTTCTTTTAAACAACCTAAAGCCTACAGAGAGATACGAATGTCCACGCACTGGAAATATATATATATTCTTAATATTGTTTCCTAAGCTACTTATGCAGCCCTAATATAGGCGTATGTACGATAAAACTGGTTTTATTTTGCACCCGCATCCATCAGAAAAGAGGCGAAGAGTGTTTATATTGGAAAGGAAATTGGTGTCTTTAAAAAAATCTATTACTGCCTCGGATATTTCTGTGACTACCCTTGAGCTTAATGCTCCAATTAAGAATACAAAATCGCATTTTCACTGCTTGTAGCAAAGTGACGCAATGGGACTGAGGATTAATATCTCAAAAACAAAGATCATGCAAATAAGTCGGCAATTCGAATAACACCTTCAACATAAATATAAACGGTTCACCAATAGAACGAGTCACACAATTCAAATACCTAGAAAGTTGGATCTGCGAGGATCTGAATCCTGAGATTGAAATTAGATCCCGCATAGAGCAAGCTAGAGCAAATTTTATTAATATGAAGAACCTGTTAACCGACAGAACACTCAATTTAAGCATAAGATTTAACTTTGTTAGATATTATGTGTATTTCACGTTACTGTATGGAGTCGAGGCCTGGACGCTAAAAGTCAGCAGTATTAACAAGCTGGAAGCATTTGAGATGTGGGTATATCGTAGAATGCTTCGCATACAATGGACCGACCATATCACCAATCAAGAGGTCTTACATAGAATTAACAAGGACCGAACAATTCTCGAGACCATAAAAAAGCGAAAGACAGCGTACCTTGGCCATGTCATGAGGCAGGACAAGTACAGATTCCTGCAACTAATTATGGAGGGCAAAATTGAGGGAAAGCGTGGTCCGGGGCGTAGACAGTGCTCTTGGCAGAAAAACATAAAGGATTGGACAGGCTTAGATTCAAACACCCTACTGAGAAGAGCCCAATACAGAGACGAATTTGCCAGAATTGTTGCCGATCTTCATTGAATGGAGAAGGCACCTAAAGAAGAAGAAGTAGCTTGTTTACTCCAGGGGAAGTAATAGGACAGCTGCTGTGCATAACAAGTATCTTTTATAGGTAGTTTTGGTTGAACCGGAACTTGCTGCAGGTCAAAGCAAAAAGACACTAAGGTATTCCACCTGAACTTTTAACTAGGTATTTTGTTGGTTATATGATTAATAATGGCAGGGGCCTAGCGACACATAAAGCACCGTAGATTAGAATAGGTATAATACATAGACTAAGATTAGATTTGTAAAAAGAAATAGGAGTAATAAAGGAACTTAAAATGGAAAATGGAATGGTTTCCGTCAGATCACCGAAGTTAAGCGGTGTCGAGCGCGGTTAGTACTTGGATGGGTGACCGCTTGTGAAACACCGCGTGCTCTTGTCTTAGGGAAGAGTGTAAAATGAATCGACATTAAAACCATCCTATTCACGCCGGACAGGCCGGATGAGATCGGATATCTCGTAGGATAAAGGTGCCGTTTTACACTCCCCAGTCGGTAGACCGCACGATTAAAAACCGTACGGTCGATGACCGGTTCAAGATAGCCTCAGATACGCCAGCGAACCGTAAAAATAGTAAAATAAAAAAAAAATATTACTAATATTTTCTTTTTCTATTACATATCTCCAACTCTAATCTGAACTAACTAGCAATATGTTCACCTTCAAGATCTTCCATTTTAAAAGAATTACATTTTCTATTCTTAAATATGTCCACAACACACTAAGAGGTCTCTAGGCAACACCAAACTGTAGCAGTATTTCTAGCTCAATGGACCAAAGCATCATCAAATGCATTTTGTTTAATGTTTTTGGATAAAATGCATTTTGAAAGTACAGTGAAACTGTTCTAAATCCAGTTTGTATGTCTAGGTATTTTATCTATTTTAGTAACACGTAGGCTTAGTGCAAATTGAATGCACAAGTGTTCAGAAAAAAGGTTGTCACAGGAAACGTCGACTACTGGAGTCGATTGAGGTGTACCGGTAATCGACATAATCATTTGCAAAAAATAATTATAATTTCCATTTTGTAAAATCTTAATAAGTTATTAACATATCGCATAAGTGTTTTATAAAGTTACTTATGTGCTATAATAATTTAAGGAAAATTATAGATATAGTTTGAAATAAATGAATGTGCGGTTCCTTAACTTTCATAAAAATATCAAATTATTATTTGTTCTTTCTTTACCCAAGGATATAAATTTCTGGATCAACAGGATGTACCAGAAGCTTTATTTTTGTTACAATGTCAAAGTGGAAAGCCGCAAAGGCTCGGCAAACAGAAGAGGATTTTCATTAGAAAAGTGTGGAGAGCATTTCATAATCTGATATTAGTGTGCGATGTCACAAAAGCCTGCACAAATAACTTTTACGATTTCTATAATGCAAGCCATGGATAAAAGAGCAAATATTGAAACAGCGAAAACAAATATCTTAGGGGATAACTAAGGCACCATTTCATTCACAATATCTTTTGAAATCGATAGAAGAAAATATATCTGTCTAAAAGAATGCCAGCCAATATCGTGTAATACAGACAAGTTGTAGAGAAATAAAATATACAGTATCATAACTATAACCAGCACCACATGAAACATTTTTTCATTTACCCTAATTTGCATACAAAATAAAGACGAGTTTGGTAAATGAAAGTATTGTAACAGCAGCGTTACTACAGGAAGTTTATTAGAATAAAAGTATAATAACAATTAAACTATATAACTATATGATTATAATTATACAGATAGGCAGGTAATTGCGATATTAATTATTCTAATATAATATAAGTAGTGATGGGTAAATTCCCGGGAACGGAATATTCGGGAAATTCCCGGAAATTTTCCCGGGAATTTTCCCGGGAAATTTCCCCAAAAATTCCCGATATATTTTTTTGAGATAGATAAAATTAAAACAAAGTAAGTGGGTATGTATTTTTATTTTAAAAAGGAAATAATAGAAATATACTCTCGCCCGCAACCTCATGAAGTCATAAATGAATATGATACAGGAACAGGCTACAGGCATAAAACAAATACATTTTATTCTTTTACAAAACAAAAACTTAACATTCTTTTTTTAAAACACATTTTAAAAAGTTCCTTTTCATTTTTTTAATATATCAAAACAACGCAAACAAAAGATTCTGTTATTTTTTACGAAACTTATGTTTTGCCGGGAAATTATTATTTTCCCGGGAATTTGTTTCGGGGAAATTCCCGGGAATTTTCCCGTTCCCGGGGAAATTTTCCAACGGGAATTTTCCCGCTACCCATCACTAAATATAAGTGAGAATAATATGAAAATAGATAAATTGAAATAAATATTAATATTTATAAAAAAAATCTACTATGCACAGGGTGTTTTTTTTTTCGTTGATATTATAGGGTATAGGCTAAACGGTAAGAGAAACAAAAAAACTAAGATATGCGTCCCGTTCCCTTTTTTAGTGTTTAGTTTAATGGCGTAATCAGATCTACGCTAACTAGATTGGTTTGGAAGATACAGGGTGATTCTCAAAATCGGCGGTTTTTATTATCTTTTATGACTCGGTTATTTATGGAGAAAAAAGAAACTTTCAATGCGAAAAACTTTTTACGTAGAATCCAATGGCGTATTTAAAAAAAATATAGATGTGGTAATTTTTGAGATATTACCAAAACTAGCATTTTCTTAAATCGGACACTCTGTATCTGGGTGTCTCAAAAAATTAATTTTTTTCTTGCGATTGCAACAATATACAGGGTGTAACTAAATAAGTGTAAAACATTTAAGGGGCTGATTCCTCATCGAAAAAAAGATAGGATCTTTCATATAAACAAACTTTATTGGAGCATCCCTTATTAAGATACAGCCCCTTAAAGGGGGTACATAAAATTTGTTTAACAATTTTTTTCACAAGCACTAAAAAAGTTACAATATTGAAATTAACCTGACATTTTCTACTACCAAAAAGACACTTAACCAGTAATTTATTTGGTTTACCCCATGGTTGTAAGGGGTGGAAAACGCAACCCCTATAATTTATTTCCAATGCAACTTTTTGCCTTATTATTTGTTTACCATTTAAAAATTAATTTCCGATAGCCTGTTTCATTCTAAACAAAAAATGTCTCTTGAATTTTTTGCCAGTTCGCAGCAAAAAATTATTTTACGACCAAGATACATATCGCCATAAAACGAAAATACGAAACTAATTTATCTAGTAGGCCGCTATTAGCGATAGTGACAATTAAATTGATATCAAGCTGTCAGTTTGTAAATTTTTGAGATTGAAGTAATACTAATTGTGTATTGTTGTTCTGTTCTTAATTTGTTACTTTAATAATTCACTTGTTATTAAAATGGCATACAACTTACAACCATGGGGTAAACCAAATAAATTACTGGCTAAGTGTCTTTTTGGTAGTAGAAAATGTCAGGTTAATTTCAATATTGTAACTTTTTTAGTGCTTGTGAAAAAAATTGTTAAACAAATTTTATGTACCCCCTTTAAGGGGCTGTATCTTGATAAGGGATGCTCCAATAAAGTTTGTTTATATGAAAGATCCTATCTTTTTTTCGATGAGGAATCACCCCCCTAACATTAACACTTAATGTTTTGGTTTGTTCTAAATAGCTAAAGTACCAAGAAACAAAAAATTTTTTAGTTGGTCATGGATTGACTCATTATTCTTTTATTTTATTATAAGTATATTAAAAACCCAGTTAACAGGAATATTAAAACATTGATAAACTAAAACAACAACAACTACAAGAAACAGACAAAAATTGATAATAACACCTCAACAATTATTTCATATGCTTATATATAACAATTAGCATAGGTGCTTAATCACGAAATGTGCTTAAATTGTCTTCCATTCTGCTCGATGCATTTTTGGACTCGGCTTGTAAATAAATGAGTCGCGTTATAGATTTGAATATTTGGCACTTTTTCAATGAAATTAATAAAATTTGCTCTAAGTTCTTCTATAATATTACTTCGGGTTTTATATATTTCATTTTTAAAAAATCCCCAAAAATAAAAGTCGAGTGGTATCAGGTCGGGGGAATCCGGAGGCGATCTGTTTGATCCATATATGTACCAAGCCAATTTTTGCCAAAATTGGCAGTTAGTAAGTGGTTTACCATATGGCTATTATCTGCTGGAGCACCATCTTGTTGTAAATACACGTTATTTCTTGCAGCTAATGAATGGCATGTTATCCAACTCGATTACTACACATTCTTCCAAAATTTGGATGTTTCCTTCAGCGTTCAAATTTTCATTAAAAATCCTGTAATTAAGTACCCTGTTTTGATATAGCGCCACCCATACATGGAACTCAAGCCGTCCTTGTTGTACCCTGGCGACCGTCTGATGAGGATTTATGTTTGACCAATATCGATTGTTATGTCGATTTAAAATTCCTTCGCTAGATATAAAAGTCTCGTCAGTCCATATTATATTTTGAAAAAAATTGGGATTCCGATTAATCTATTGCAAATATCAATGACAAAATTCTAAACGCCGCTCTTCATCTCCAGGATGTAAGTTATGAACATTTCTTATTTTATACGGTTGATACTTATGCTTTCTTAACGTTTTAAAACTTTAAGTTTACTTGTGTTAATATCTTGTTGAATATTACGGCTAGATACCGTCGGATCAGCAGCAACACAAGCTAATGTATTAATTTCATCCCTTTCTCTATTTTCCCTATTGTAAATCTTACCTCTTGGTTTTCCAAATGATCCATACTCACTTAAATTGTGATATAATCTTTGAAATATTTGTTTTTCTTGCTGTCGTCGTTCCGTATAACGCTCAAAATATAGGTCTAAGACTGCGCCTTTATTTTTTTATTACTCTTAATATAGTACTCAAACATGTTTAATTTTTCATAGTTTTGAAAAATATTCATTTTGAACTCCTTTTTTAAAAAAATATAATAGTAAATATTTCATTAACATCAAGTATCAAAACCAATACTTAATTGTTAATGAATTTTATGACATTCAATCCATGGCCAACTAAAAAAAATTTTGTTTTTTGATATTTTAGCTATTTAGAACAAAGCAAAATATTAATGTATAATAATAAATTAATTATATTAATAAATTTGCCTCTATTCCCTCTTGCAAGAGGTTTCCAACATCTCTCATTTTAAAAGTAGTGTTATGCCTTGCTGCTCAAAATATAGGTCTAAGACTGCGTCTTTATTTTTTTATTACTCTTAATATAGTACTCAAACATGTTTAATTTTTCATAGTTTTGAAAAATATTCATTTTGAACTCCTTTTTTAAAAAAATATAATAGTAAATATTTCATTAACATCAAGTATCAAAACCAATACTTAATTGTTAATGAATTTTATGACATTCAATCCATGGCCAACTAAAAAAAAATTTGTTTTTTGATATTTTAGCTATTTAGAACAAAGCAAAATATTAATGTATAATAATAAATTAATTATATTAATAAATTTGCCTCTATTCCCTCTTGCAAGAGGTTTCCAACATCTCTCATTTTAAAAGTAGTGTTATGCCTTGCTACAAACCCTCTTACTTGCGCCCACACCAATTCTATGGGGTTTAATTCACAGTGATGTGGCGGAAGGCGAAGTACCGTAATATCTCGTTTTGAAGGGATTTCATCGACAACAAATTTCGTACAAAGTGGTTTATTTAACTTTACAATCTCCAGTAGTTCCTTTTCAGCATATCTTTATGAAATGGCTTCTTATTTACAGTAAGCCAATGAATGATGTTATATTTCTTCCAAGAAGACGTTGATATTTTTTCGGATTTTCTTAAATGGTAATTATATAATAATTATACATAATTATCCATGCCTATAACAAATCCACAAGATCTATTTGCTGGAAGTTTTCTTCAAAGACACCAGCGTTCATGTCTTCATGATAGTCTTCAGTCCGTTTTGGTTTAAATGCTCGTAAGCCGCCATCGACAAATCCATTTTCGCTCCCAATGTGAGTTGGTGGCCAAGAGCATTAAACACATTGAGAATAATAATTTTCTCATTTTTAGAAAGCCCAGTTTTACTTATCCGTTTTTCAACAACAAATTCAGAAACACTAGCCATTTTCAAGAACGATGTTTTAAAACAACTGCCGGAAAGTAACTAAACATTCCAAATTTTTGAACCAGGGAGGCACAGGTAGGTTAGCTACCTGTGCCTCTACCTACCCGCTCTCGGGACCCCTCACAATATACATAATTAAATAATAATAATTGGACCACACCCATTGAATACGGCGAAAACCACTGGATTTTATAGTTCAATAATGATTTGTTACTCTCTCGCATTAAGCAACATACTATAGGATTGCTTCTCAAATTTTGAAAATTATTTGAAATAAAATTTACTTACCCATTACTTATGCTGCTTTACATTTTTTCATTTTTTAGCTTAATAGAGTGATCCTGTACAAAATTATCTGTTTTTGTCTAAAGCAGTTGGCAGATGGCGCTGTGCGTAAAAGTTATTTATATTGTATTTTAAAAGAATGAAAATGATCATAGACTATTATGCAGTTATAGCAATAATTCATTGTAAAAAAACATTTTATTTAAAGATACTAGTTAAATAATAATAAAAAGAGGGTAAACAGTGCGCTATTTTTCAGTGCATATTTTAAAATTAAACAGGAATTATCACGAAACTTTAAAAAAATTGAGGATTTTAATTCAAAACCACGAAACTATTTTTTTAGCATCTAACTTTCGAATATTGTCGGGATAGAAAAAACGTCAATTTCTGTTAACACTTTGAACACTAAAATTTAAATGTATGTAATTTAATTAATACAATTTTGAAAAGAAAAGTTTTAAAATAAATTAAAGCGAATTATAAGAGGCTTTCTTACATTCCTCTATGCCGAGCGAAAGCATAATTATGTTAATTAATTTAATCTGCAGGAGAACAAAAGTAATTTTCATCGGACAACGGACAAACTCTCATCCAGGAATTCCTGGAATTTGGAACCTACGACCCTAAGGGCAAAATCATGTCATTGCAACTATTTTCATGTTTAATTTAGGTGTACTTGAAAGCTACCGTTATTATTTGTTGTAAATATAGAAATTGTTGAGGCTAAATTGACGGAGTGTGAGTGGGACAATAAAACTTTAATAATTAGTTTATTGCCGAGGTTTAAACATCGTCAAAAGAGGAATAAATTGGAAGCACTAGGTTAATTAAATATTTTTTTATATTAAGATAAGGGTCGTCGAAAATATCTTAATTTTCTAAATATGTAAATATAATTAATTGTTCGGCTTTTAAATGAAAAAATCACTACTGGATAAAATATACAGTATGCCCTATTTATAAATAGCTTTCCAGAGAATAGTTCCTCACTTGATGAGCGTTGTCATTTGTCAATAAACAACTATATTACAGCCATCTCCAACTGACCGAAATAAAAAAAGGTGACGTCGCTTGTTTCTAATAACTTTTTTTATTGTTATATGTATCCAGATAGGTACCAGAATATAAAATCGTGACAAATATTAAAACGTTTAACGCAGAAATGCATTAGTTAGCAGAACAATAAATATAGTGATTTAGGTCAAGTTAAGTACAATAATACAAAAGGCAAGCCTCTGGCATTAGATGATAAGCAAATGTGATATGTTTGGTTCAAGAAGACAAAGGCGAGTAGCACTATTACTTAAATTAGAATAGTAACTGCAAAACATTGGCCTAAAAGTATTTAAAAATAATATCAATGCAGCAAAAACCGTCATTTTCTCAATAATATTCTCTGGTTTTTTGTAACAATGACATTTTTAATCCAGTTATTCCTGACTTAAGAAGTAAATATAAAACCTTACGTTTTAAACAACAATCTTTTATTTTTAATCTTACGGAATACAGAAAAATAATAATACCCAAGTTAGTTTTAAAAATACTAGCCGACCACATACAGGACGTTAATCTGAAGGGTATTATTTAGTATGGTAAAGTAGGTACCAAGGTATACCGTTTGACTTAATGACTGCAATAAAACCCTGCAATAAAACCCCTCATAAACTCGGCTATCGTTTTCGCCTAGACGCAGAGACGTATTAATGCCAGTTTATAATAACAATAGATAGGTACATTACTTGATGGAATCTCAAAATTAATAAATTATCTAATTAAGGTTTTCTAGAAACAACTTAATTATTCGGATGTTTTTAAAAACTTTTTAGTTACAGGTACCTGTTTATATAGCTTATATAAATAGTAAACATAATATTCGAAATAGATTTGAAATTTGAAACAGTGTGCAACAAGTTAATATTAAAAGTATATGGAGTATGACTTGTACTTCGAGAAAACCTATAGTAAAAAACAGCTGCTGGAAGTGTTAAACGCATTTAGTATTAAGAAAGAGTATGTGTGTGATAAAATGGCGGAAGAAATGGGTCACACTGTATTGCGACTGCCACCCTAATGTTGTATTTTAACCCTATTGAACACATGTGGCATCAAGTTAAGTCGAAAGTTAGAACTCAAAATAGCACACCTACTCTTAGTGGCAGTGTAATAGAGGTAATAAAGAAAGTTTTCGGTGAAATTCCAGATAAAAGCTGGAAAAACTCGGTTAACCATGTCTTAAAAATTGAAGACTCTTATATAAATACACAACAAAGCGAAATACATCCTCTTATTATAAATGTGGATGATAGTGATAGCGAGACTGAATTAGGAATAGATTAAAACGTTTTATAATTACATTTAAACCTTCTGTGTATATTACTGTATAGTACATGTAAATATTTTTTTATAAGTGGGTATAGGTACCAATATTGTATATTGTAATTATTAGTATTTTTACACTTGTTTTGTACCTATAATAAGTTAATAAACATAATATAATACGAGTAATGGTAATAAACATTGCTACTATAAGGTATTACTATGACATTTCATTTAACTACAAAATCCGTCCCTGTGCAAAGCTTTTACCCCTTATCTCATTTCATTTTAGTAATATAAACAATGATGCCAGCTCGGACCAGGTAGATTAGGCTGGTTGGCAGGCTCATCAATAATTTTATATGGGTAATTTTACCACTAAATTATTTAAAAACGAAGGTTTGGCAATCGAACAGGTAAACAGGGTTTCTTTGGGTGTTTACAATATAATGAAACTATTATTAAGCCATTAAGGGGTTTTATTGCAGTCATTAAACCAAACAGTATACCTTGGTACACACTTTACGGAACAAAACAATTTGTTAGTAAGTAGGTCGTCGTGTAGATATGTTCCAAATTTTTTTTTTTGATCTTCTGTTAGAATTGCTAGCATGACTCATCATCTAAAGCCAAAAAGATCCAAATCTTTGTTTTGCACCATATACAGATAATTTCATATTATTTTCGTATTCAGTTTCAGCAGTAGTATGCTGCCAGGTATCCTTCTCGGGAGATAACTCGTCAGATGACCACTTGAAATCTTGTTTTATTTTGGAGGCAGGCCTTGCAGAAGTTTATTCATGGTCTAACCGCATGCGTTTTCTCCATTCAGTTGAGGGCAAATTTTCTTCCTGATCACCACAATCAAAATCTTCAGCAGGAGTATAACGATGAGTTTATTTGAACCAATTTCGGCCTGTGCCTTTAGCACGGAAGGGGGAAGGTCATCAATACTAGGATTATCCTTAGCTCTAGAATCTTTACCTGTGTCTTCATTATCAATCGGAGAAATTACTGTAATCATTGTATTATCTAGATACCTATTCACTTTACTCATGCGAACTAAGTTACTTATCGAATATAACTCGCCGCAGATACGATCTGGCATATATGCGTTTTTCAATGGCTTAGTATATAAACGCCCTGTAGAACGCATCAGTCGAAACAAAACTCTAATGAGGAAAAAAACTTTTTCTTTTAACCCGTTGCAAAATCTACACTTATCAGTACACTGACTTTAGACTATCAGACGTACTTAATTTTATTTTTTTCGCGGTAACACGACAAGGACTGTTTTTACCCCTGCACTTGACAACGACACTTTGCACTTCTAAAGTTTTGTTTCGTGGTAAAATAAAACTCCAAATCTCCAATTCAGCACGAATATCGTCAAGAGTTTCAACGTCGCTTCGTTCTCGCTAGATTTTAATTAGTCTTTGCATGGCGTCATCAAGAGTACTCTCAAAATATTGAGCCTGTAAAATTAAGGATATGATGTTAGGGAAAGACGACTCTATTGTCCACAAGTAAAGCTATATTACATCTGAGATTTAGTACAGTTGCAGGGCGATAGGAGTCCATCATTAATCAGCGCATTTCATTATATCTTGTTCATTAAGTTTGGTGCTTGAAGTTTTATCTTACATACTCTGAGTATTACTTAGAACCGACTGGATGAGAGTTATTTGACGACCAAAGTGTCGTCATGACCCTCTCGGCTGACTTTGGGCTCGCTGTAATATGTTGCGGGCACTACATGATGTAGAGTATCAATAGCTCCTTGGATAGGTATTTTATTTCTTACTAGACATGAAAATAAAATACTTCTACTCGGAAAAAACTGACGTTATGACTCCGACTGCAATGTGCAAGCTTTATCGCTGGATTGGTCATAGACTAGTTAATAATAACTGTTGAAGATTTATTTTAAAGGTAATTATTTATTAGCACTTTAGGTTTGTATACGTGTATTATGCTGTAGTTTAAAAATGTAAGACAAAACTCGTAAATAGCTCCACTCAACCCCCACAACGTGAGGTATAGTTGAACTTTGACGCGCGGTCACTTCGAGCGCAATCAATACAGAGAGCTCATTTTGTAGATAGATTTATACAACTTTCCCATTTCTCATTTGCGGTTAACATGTTTATATGAATTTTTCTCTAGCCCTTAAATACAAGAAAATGTACTGAGTACTTAGAAGGCACTCCAGTCTCTCAACTTTCAACAACAGATTCTTAAACCAGCTTTGATATAATATGGATTTTAACTCTGGGGTTGTACTGGCAAGAAAAATATCAATATAATTCAGCTTTTCCGGAACAAAGCGCTTAGAAATATCATTAATACTCCTTGGTACTTCAGAAATAGACCGTCATCGAGATCTCGACATTGACACACCCAGACCATCACTAATTCTGCAAAGAGTCACAAACAACTACTACCTCAACACGTGAATCTCAAGGTCATTCAGCTCATCGACCAACGTGACAAGAAAACTCAAGGGGACGAAACGTTTTAAGTTAGTGAAGAGTTAATACGAGTTGTATACATATTACTTAATAGTTTCAGTAATTTTCTAGAACTTCAGGAACAATGATGAGTTAAAACCTTGGGCCTAAAAGCATTTAACTGTAGTTACTCATTAATTATTAGTAACCTGATCGAATGTATTAAAAGAAAAAAAAAATGTTTGCGGGTAATCTTTCACAGCTTTATCTCTAGCTAAGTATGTAATTATAAATAATAATTGTATTAAATCGACCAAGTAATGATCTGTTAATGATACAAGGTGCGTGTTTAGGCTAAGTTTACCAAAAATATTCCGAAACAAGCTTTTCTGATTAACACGAAAGATTGTTGGTCGATTTCTTGTTTTTAATTTGTCAGTGTCTTGTACCTTAATAAGTGCCCAGTATTAATAGCCCATAAACATGCTATTCTCTACAGAATTTAAAATGTATGAAAGGCAAAATTACTTGAAAATAATAGTGCTCGATTATATTTAATGAGCAGTTAAGCAGCACTGTTGTACAACTTTGGATTATTTCAGCTAGCTCTTCTTTCCGTTTATTGCTGTACTCCTAATTTTTCGTTAGAGAAAGGTGCAATTTTTTTTATTGTCATACAGTCATTCGCACAATGACATTTTTTAATATTTCAAATAATATGAATATGGAGAAAAGGTAAAAACATAAACACGCACACGCTTCACGCACTGGTGTCTGTCAGGGCGACTTTTGTTTTAAAAGACATACCAGAAGACCACTAAAAGGGGTATGAAACGCATAAGGGAAAGACATGGATAGTAATTCTAATGTTTTAACCTTATAATTCTATTTTCACTTTATGTAAGTAGGTACTCGACAAGAATTTCATCAAAGGTAAAGAATTCTTTTATTATTGAAGTTTATATAATTAGATGATAAGTAAAATAACATACATTTGTTAATTTAGTCAAATACCCCTATTGAAATGGCCAATAAAGATCTTTGTGAATTTTTAATAAAAATAAAAGGACTTCACAACAATATTTTTTTAGACATTTCTTATACATTTTTCGATTCCAATTGGCCCATCTCCCCGATCTAGTTACCCGAAACATAAAATAACAAAAACAACTGATAGATCACTACATAACCAGTTGGGAATCAGTTGGCAATCCCTGGGAATCAGTTGACAGTCGCTGGTTATCAGTTGGTAATCCCTGGTAATCCTTAGGAATCGCATAAATATTTGACAATTACCCGGGAATCACTTGTAATATTTGGAAACACTTGACAATCCCTTGGAATCACAGACAGTGATTCCCAAAAGCGGCATGTGCATTTTTAGAAGAAGTGGTTGACCCCTCGAGAAAAGCTTACCACGCAACAAGTCGGAACTTGGAAATCATTTGTAAGTGTAGTGAGGGAATTTTTAGGCAACAAGATGGTTGTAAACTGCGAACAACTAGTTTATGAACTCTTAGGCTCCTACAAATCGCTTGGTTGCCGAATGTCTTTAAAAATTCGTTTTCTCCATTCCCATTTATCATTTTTTCCTGAGAATCTAGGCGCTGTCAGCGACGAGCAGGGTGAAAGTATCCATCAAGATATCAGGACAATGGAAACTCGGTACCGAAGACGATGGGATCCAGCCATGATGGATGATTACTGATGGTTTTTAAAGAGAGAAGATGAGACGTCCCCACAAAAGGAAAAAAAAGAACTTGCAAAATCATTTTTTTAATACATATTAAAGGGTGCCATTCTACATGTGGTTTCTTTAATGTTGCAACGAAAAATAATGCTACAATTCCATAATTATGTTATTACAAGTGGCAACACTGGCATAAAACCAGCAAAATACAAACACCGTCTACTCCTCGGCGAGCTGAACTAATCTACCGATACGGAGTGCCGTAGCCCTTAGTACCATGGTGTTGTTCTCTATTCTTGTAACGTGGCCCTCAACTGTCAATTATTGAGAAAACGCAGATATGACGTAAAAAAAATAGTAATTTATTTTAATGGTTACATCTTCACACTTGTAAACTTTTGCCGCGCGAACAGATTAATATGCTGTAATATGATACAATATGTATAATGAAACAATAAATTATGCAATATATATAATAATAGTAAAGTTAACTACGAATCAGCATACAATCAAAATTGTAAGTTGAATGAAGAGAGAATATACAGAGTTCAATAGCAAAGCATGGATTTTATTACTGATTAGTTATAACAGAACCTAAATTATTACAATGCGTCATATTTTTGCGCTACTAAAATTAATAAAAAAAAAAATAAAATCTTAGTAAGATTTTTATAATAAATCCTTATGCTACTAAAAGTACCGCATAATGAGGCTGCATCTAACAAGGCCAATTTAGTGCTTGTTAAAGCCAGTCTGATGAAAAGTTATTTCAAGAGACATTTTTATAGTAAAAAGATGTTGCAGACGAAAATTTTAACAAAAATTGCTAAACAATCTAGTTACGTCGTAATATGGCAAAACGCTTCGCTTACGTTGGTGCAGGGGTGGGTTACTACCCCCATTACATCCCTTTTTATCCACGCTTTTGCGCTGTAGTGCCGTAAAGTGTTTTATTTTCTCTAATAAAATTTAACCCCCATTTTGTTACAATTTTTAAATACACTCGAACTCGTGCATATAAACGATTTATCTTTATCACGCTTTGAATTTGTCACCGAGAAAACTTGCATTTAATCCGATATTTTTAAAGTTGAAACTCGGGGTCGTCAGCTCTTCTTTCTGCCTGTTCCTTGCCTTCGCGGATTCAGATCTCGCTGTTGCTATTCGCGAAACGCATATTAAGTGACGCCATGGCTGATCTTATTGTTATTCTTCTCGCTAGGATTGGCAAATGTGCAAAAGACATCGGCAGAAGATAAGAAGTTAACGAGGAAGTGCCTGCAAAGAATTTCACAATTTCATTCTACACTATTAACCGGAAAAATGGCGTTTATACAGGCGCCAAAGCGTCACCGGTTTACAGATATTATAAGCAAATTTATATGCACTTACTATTAATAAAAAAAATAATTTTGAATTCAAGACCATACACGGTGTCCGAGAATGACGATGACATATTTGAAGGTTTCTACATAAAAAAACATTGGTCAGCAATTGCTTCCATACGGAGCTACAGGCCCTTAAAGATGGTGTCCTGAAAGGCGTTTTTTTTATTTATTATGATCTAGTTAGAATACAGAATTGGACGTTTTCGAGATAAAAGGAATTTATTGCTAAGAAACTTTTTTGGAGTAATAATTTTGTTAATAAATGCCAACCAACCAATAACAAAATAATAAACAAGGCTCCCCTAATTTCTTTTATGATCAGGCACAGCACTGCAGGATTTTTTATGGCGCTCTACGAGCGGTGCGTGTGCGCAGGAAACCACCTTAGTCTTCAATCATTAAAGATTATACACGTTGGGGAACACGGCTTCAGAGAGGTAGTTCCAGAAGGAGGACGTTCTCCAGATGAAAGAATTTTAAACACTGTCGTTCGTGGGACACTATGCTCAACCATATACAGGTGGGCTCAGCTTGCGATGAAAATATTTCTAAAAGAGGCTCAAGAATAGGTTGTTTGTCACATCAGGGTCACCGATCAAACGACTGGCTCTCCTTCGAATAGAATCCAGCAATCTCGAAGTATGTTTAGGAGCAGAGCCCCCCATGTCAAAAGCTATTGGGGTATATAGCGGTTCTTAGTTTGAAAAAGTATCCCAAGCTTCTGCTCTGCTGCTTAGCAATGGCCCCAACGTGACTATGTCAAGATATATTACTACCCAAGCACCCAATCAAGGGAATCGAGTGTCTCGCCATGATAGTCATGGCGGGACACCTTTAACATTAACTTTTTTAGAGAAAAACTGCAGCCTGGGTTTTTTTAGCGTTAAATTCTACATGGTTACTGTCGCCCTAAGACAGAATTTCTTCCATGTCTTTTTCGAGATGTGTGACCTCTTGCTGCCTATAGAGATGTGCATTGGCAGTCGATGTTTGAGCATCCAGAGTAAAAAATGAAACAACTGTGTTGTCGTTAGCGAAGCTATATTATAGGATTTTTAGTTTTTTCCAAAAGATCCTTAAAGTACAGTAAAAGAGGGTGGGCGACAATATAGAAGGAACTTCGGCATTGGTGTTAAATATGTCGAACAAATCCGTCCATTGCCATTAGCAGAGAACGGTCTTTAAGAAAGCTTGACAACCGTGAATAAAATTGAACAGGCATTCCATATGCTCTCACTATAGTTTAGAGCCCTTTATGCCACACTCAGTCAAAGGCCTTGAAAATATCCAGTGCTACCGCCCTGGACCCCCATGATGTTTTATTGCGTGGTTCCAAACGTGAGTAACATAAGCGAGAAGGTTTCCTGTTGATCTTGACTTCGGCAATCCATACTGGCGGTCAGTGGTAATGTTGAAACCTTTCAGAGAGCTTGTTCTTCACGTCGTACGTTCTTAAAAAGTTTCGTGTGACAATCGTTCACAAAAAACGAATGGTACGCTTGGCTGGCATTCTTCAGTCTCCTTTGCTTGTAGATCATTCGGCGCAAGTGAAAGAACTTGGCAACACTGTAAATTTCGAGTATTTCCCCCTAATATATTCTTATTCTGTGGCACAAGTCGACAAGTCCTAACTTCTAACATGTAATACTTATTTAAATTTTATTTTGTATTTAAAATGTCTCACGTTAATGGCAAGCAAAAGCTAATGCTTTGGAATTAAAAAAAAAATAAAAATGTGGCGACCGGTGCCTTCACGATTACTTTCACCAAAAAGGAATATTTAAGGATTCTTTTAGGAGACAAGTATGGTGTTAAAATTTGTACCAATTGCATAGATACAAATTTGTTTCGTCTAAACATTCTGGTGAACTCACGATCCGATAATTCCTCCAGTGCACCTTTCTCAGCACCATGAATTCTCATATGAAAGCCATTATTCTCCGCCTCTGCATCCTCTTAATTATTAATCAGGTTAGTTCAGGTTAGTTATATATATAATATATAATAGATCCTCCATTCTTTATGAAATAAATGAGAAAAATTCTATTGCTATTTTCAAATTATTGACTATTTAAACAAGAAAATAAGGTTAGGAAGTCTGGTGACAAGCGCTCACATACCGAAATTCCGGCTTGCTAATCTCACCGATCTTCGTACGTTAATTAACCGGTAGAAGTAGTGAAGAATACCAAATTATTAAATATTACTCGCGTATGAGTCATACGCATCACTTTTCACTCGTTTCTCGGGTGAAAAATAAGGTCTCAGGTACTCTAATAATTTTTCGTTGGTGGCCTTTTCTATAGCTTTTGGTATAACCGAAAGCAATGCGACTGGACTTGCCTGTCAAAGTCTTCTTGCCTTTTTTGGGAATATGCTGGCCTCGCGGAGTTTTCCAGTAAAAAGGAAATACTCCTTCTTTGTAAGATAAGTTAAAAAGCCTACAAAATATTGGTGTTAATTCATCAGCGCATGCCTTAATCCCGATGACTAGAATTTCGTCAGGGCCATACACTTTTTTGGTGTCAAAACTCTTTAAGACTAGTTTAACAGGGGGCTGCCGCAAAACAATCTCGGACATTCTCGATTCTACAGCGGGAATTTTTAGTACAGTTTCTCCCTGAAAATTAGGTCTTTCAGTTTTAATCAAATTTTTAACATAGCCATAGGTGGTCATATTTTTTAAAAATCTTGCAAGTTGTGGACTGCGAAATCGGTGTTTGATCTGGATTAACTTGATTGAACAGTTTCCGTACCGCGATAGCTGATCTGCGACGATCTCGGTAACGAACCATCATTAAAATTTCAATACGCCTTTTTTTTTGGTTTATTAAAAAACCTTACTTAGTTTAATCTAAACACTATTGTCAACTCAAACATTTTATTTGTGTTTGTTTATGTGGTTTGATTAAAACTAAAATATTTGAGCCAACAATACTGAAATATTGAATTAAATCGTCCAAGAAATATTGAAAAAAAGAGTTTTTTTTTCTTTATTGTGTTTCTGTAACGTTTTATACTAATGTCTTTATGTAATTGATAAATAAAACCATGTTCAATAGAAAAAAAAAACAATGAATATTTGGTCACTAACTCTTTGGTCCCCAGTACTTTCACGTCCGAATATCTTTATTTTGAGAATAATTCCTATAGTTTCAATTGTATTGATATGAGTGTTTACATAGACTTCATTCGACGAATACCGCTATGATGAAAGGATGAAACCTTGGTTAAATAAAGAAATTTTTTTTATTATTGATCGGTCGCCATTTGGAAATAGCTTGACAAAATCGCGCCAAAATTTAGGAGCATACTGTGTGAAATAAGAGCTTTTCAATGGCGCATCACAGCCGTACGTAGCCATTAAAAAAAATGACGATGACGTCACATCTTTGACAACTATCACTACAAAAGCAATCGAAGTAAGTCAAAAAATAGGAGAATAACTAAACTAAACCAAACTGAACTAAATTGACGTATTGGAGCGTTTCTTGTAAAAACTAAAGGTAACGTAAAAATTAATGGTAGTCCGTACTTTTTTTCCACGCGAATTTATACCCATTCGATTAAAAGAAGCACCAAACATTAAGAAACAATTTGTATAGAGATTTATTATTTATGCCATATGAAAATGTCACAAAGAGAATGAAGCCAGATGGTTCCATCTCGTGGTGCTGGTAAAAACACCAATACTTAAGCATACCTGCCTCTGACATGGACTTACAATGCCACAAATATCAAAGTAAATCCTGTAAAGACAACACGTCACAATTGCAAGAGTCCTCGCTACGCCCGAGCAACCATTGTATTTATAATAAAATGTAGTTTAGGTTAGTTACTAAGGTCCAATTGTATAGGTTGGGATTAACTCAGAGTTAGTTGTAAAATGCATTGTATAACCAGAGGTTACCTCCGACCCTAGGATTAAACTCGTAAATTGGGTATGAGATAACTCGCAATCTCGTATTTTTAACACATTTGTGGTTTTGAACCTATTTTACCATTTGTACCTATTGAATCTCGACTTTATTAACGTAGCTGAGAATGTGCGAAGATCTCGGATTTTTAGGCCTCGTATTGTGAATATGGACTATTAAATAGATCTAGCATCATTGCAAGGTTTAGAATATCACAACGTTCTGTAGAAATGCTAATGCAAGTGATTGGCCAACGCCTGCAAAGAGAAATGTGGTACCAAATCACAGAAGACATTAATGTCTTTGCAACTTACAAATAAAAAAATATTAAATAAAAAAAAAGTTGCAAAGTTAGGTTACTTTTAAATGACATGAACACGACAATTGACAAATGAAATGTAAAATCAGAAAGCAATTTTCATATTCTCATTCCTCTGAATTTAGCAGTTTTATGGAACAGTTGCAACAGAAACCTACCTAAGATTAACTTTAGGTTTAATTTGAGGGTAAATAAATCTTCATATTAATTCCTATACAGTTGGGCCTAAAAATGTGAAACTTTCGAAAATATTACCTCTAGTTCAGTTGTTGTATTCATTCAAAATGAGTCTAAGGATCATTTTATGCCATATTTCCGTAACTAAGGATTTTCTAATTGATTGATTATTTTTAAAGTTATTACAGTAAAAAGCTTTGGCGTCGCTAAATAAAATAAAAAGTCTGGTAAAATGTAATTTATAATGTATAAAAAAAGTCTATAATGTTGCAAATTTTCAAACTGGAAGTGCCTCACTAATAACAACAATAAAAACAGCAAGTGTAAAACAACATAAATAATTCTCACACCCTGTCTTTCGACTACTTCAGCCAATCTATCTGAAATTGAGTGAAATATATTGACAATATAATATAATTCATAAGAATTGCGAGGTCTAAAATTTCTTTTGTATACTTCTTTTAGAATTAGACCCCAGACATTCTCTATAGAATTAATATCGGGACTATAAGCAGGCCATCGCACAACTTCTACATTATTATATTTGTACTAATGAATGATTTAATTTACTTTCTTTCAGTGGACTGTATATTTATTTTAATGAAGCACTAATTACTGTAAAAAACGTATTTTATTGAGACTAACTTTTGTAAACACACACGGGCAGCCATGCCATTTTTCAGAGAGAGAGAGAGAGGTTCATTGTTGCCAACCTGACATAACAGTTGTTGTGGTTTGAGCGGCAAATATAAAAATATAGACAATACAAAGATTAAACATGGCGCCCGCCTTGAAATGGTTAACTATTTCAACATTTGACCAGTATATTAGTCCGACATCTAAACATATGATTAGTTACTATTAAAAACGTGCATCTGTCACTCGGTTTCGTCAGTCTGGGGAAGAGGGCAGACCTTATGTATGGTTCTGCGTACTACGCCACTGCTTGTGCGTACAGACACAACACGCACTTTATTGTCTGTTCCAGGAAACACCTCTACGACCCGTCCAATTTGCCAGTTCATTGGGGGAAGCTTATCTTCTTTAAGAAGCACTAAAGTTCCGATTATAATGTTCGATGATTGTTGACGCCACTTTGAACGTTGCTGCAGAGTATTCAGGTAATCGCTGGACCAACGGTTCCAAAAACGTTGAATTGTTCGCTGCAATTTCTTGTAAGCGGATAATCGATTGGAGGGAAGCTCAGCTATATCTTCTTGTGGAACTGCTATCAACGCCTCCCCAATAAGAAAATGTCCAGGTGTTAACGTATCAAGGTCTTGAGGTTCATTTGAGAGAGGAACGAGGGGGCGGGAATTTAGGATTGCCTCAACTTGTGTAAGAATGGTATAGAATTCCTCGAAATTAAGAGTCATATCAGCAATGACTCTTTTAATGTGATACTTAAAAGATTTCACAGCGGCTTCCCAAATTCCACCAACATGGTGTGATCGAGCAGGAATAAAATGCCACTTAATACTATTTTCACTAACATAAGCGGCAAATTTAGAATGGTGTCGACTACGTGACAGCATTTCGTGAATTTTGAGTAAGTCATTATTAGCACCCACGAAATTGGTACCATTATCGGTATATATATGCTTACACAAACCTCTCCGAGATACAAATCGTTTGAAGGCATTCATAAAACCATCGGACGTAAGGTCTGTTACTAATTCGACATGTACAGCCTTAGTGGCTAGGCAAACAAAAATGCATAGATAGCACTGAATAAAGGTTCTTGTGCGTGACTTTCCGTCCTTAATACTATAGAATCCTGCATAATCAATGCCGCAATAAGTAAAGGCTCGCGACGGCGTTACGCGTGATTCAGGTAAGTCTCCCATAAGTTGATTGACGGAAATTGGTTTTGCTCGAAAGCAAGTTAGATAATTTCGCAGTGCGCTACGTACGGAATTTCGACCGTTTATTGGCCAAAATTGTGTCCGTATACGAGACAAAATAAACTGAACACCCGCATGTAAATATTTGTGGTGTTCTCGTAAAATTAAAAGACGAGTCAAATTATGCTTTCCAGGCAACGACATAGGGTATTTTTGATTAAAAGGTATATCAGCATTTTTGAGTCGTCCTCCTACTCTGATAACACCTTCAGTGTCTAAAAATTAACGAAAGCAATTTACTACCTTTGGGTAAGGATTTTGAATCCTTAAGGCATGCTAACTCAGAATAAAATTTTTTAGTTTGGACCATTTTAAACAATTTTACTGTTGCAGTTTGTAATTCATTTTCAGAAATCTGACCAGTAAGCCTTTTTTTATTTTTTGTATTGTGTATAAAACGCAATATATATACCGTTACGCGTTGAAGTTTACCGAAGTCCGAGTAACGATTTAATAGTGATATATCCAATATCGTATGATATGTTATTATAACCTTTTCTTTACGCGCCTCAGGAATACTATCCATATTAATCACTCGCTCTTGCGGCCAATTTTCTTGGTCGCTTACAAGCCATAGTGGGCCATACTACCAAAGGGGGCAATCTTTTAGTTCTTGAGGATCTAATCCACGGGAAATTATGTCTGCTGGGTTTTCCTCAGACGACACATGTCTCCAGCTAGAATGCTCGGTCAGATTTTGTATTTCGGAGACCCTGTTACCAACGAAAGTTTTCCACTTATTCGGTTGAGACGCTAACCAAGCTAAGACAATAGTAGAATCTGTCCAGCAGAAGGAATTTTCAACCTTTAACCTTAGAGACTGTTCCGCTTTACGCATAAGTTGGGCAAGCAGGAGCGCTCCGCACAACTCCAATCTGGGAAGTGTGATAAGTTTGAGAGGCGCAAGTCGTGATTTCGCGCAACCTAACCTTGCAGAAGTGTTTCCCTCGCTGTCTTGTGAAACTATATAGATACATGCGCCGAATGCTGCCTCGGAAGCATCACTAAACCCATGCAAGGTAATTAAGGTGGGTTTGGTTAAAATAATATGACGGGAAATTTGAATTTGACCTAGGTATTTGAGGCTTTCTAGAAAATGAGACCAAGTCCCTTGAATGTTGATAGGAACTGGCTCATCCCATCCGCTTTGTAATTGCCACAACTGCTGTAGCAGCAACTTAGCCTTTACTATACAAGGACCGATAAGACAAAGAGGGCGAATAGTGATGCAATGTTTGAAAGTATTCGACGTTTCGTAATTGGGTAGGTAGTCTCCGGATATGTAACTGAATATAGAAGTACGTCATCTTGAGGATTCCAGATGACACCTAATGTTTTTACTTCTTTATCGGATATGACATATTGGGAATGATCACTTGCTTGTAAATCAAGTTGATCCTCCTGTTCAAATCTTTCTGGTTTATTTGACAACCACTTTCTAAGAGGTAAACCCGCATTAAGAAGTACTTTTTCAATATTACGCTTTAATTGCCTTGCTTCATCGATATCAGGAGCACCGCAAATTAAGTCATCCATATAGAAATTATTTATAATAGCTTCGCTCGCTAAGGGGTATGTATCCTTAACGTCAAGTCCGATTTGGTGTAATGTTCGAGTCGCTAAGAAGGAAGCGCTTGCTGTACCATACGTAATTGTATTTAAAGCATAATGATCTATAGGATCGGTTGGGTTTTTACGCCAAACTATACGTTGTAGATTACGCTGGGACGGATGTATATTAATTTGTCGGTACATTTTAGTAATATCAGCGGTTATAACTATACTAAAGGTACGCATACGTAATAATATACCGAATTAATCTTCTTGTATAGTAGGGCCGATTTTTAAAATGTCGTTTAAGGAGGTGCCTGTAGATGTCTTCGAAGAAGCATCAAAGACAACGCGTAATCGTGTAGTTGAACTTGAATCTTTAATAACTGCGTGATGTGGTAGGTAATTATAATTTTTTTTAGGATTGTCAAGATCAGTATTAAGCTTGGTCATATGACCTAAGTTTTCGTATTCTTGAAGAAACTCGTCGTATTGTTTATGTAAATCGTCATTTTTAGATAGTTTTATTTCCATAGATTTAAGTCTTTTGACAGCCGTATACAAAGAATCGCCTAACTGACAGGAATTTTTCTTCAAGGGAAGCCTTACCGTACATCGTCCGGTACTATCCTGTTCAAAATATTCGCGGAAATGCATTTCACATTCAAGTTCCTCATTTGAAAGTTTACTATGAGACAAGTCAATATTTTCGATTTGCCAAAAGCGTTCAACTTGTTTGTGAAGTAAATCGGTATTCTGTACGAACAAACAACCATTGGAAAGATTTGAAGACTCGTATGTGGCAATACAATTTTGATTCTCAGGTATTTGCAGGGGACCTGCTATTATCCAGCCAAGCTTCGTGTGCTGAAGAATAGGGCAGTTTTTGCCTAACTCAAGTTTCTGGGAATTAAGTAAGGAGTAAAATATGCTACTTCCAATCAACATATCAATCTTTCCGGGTTCATAAAAATACGGATCCGATAGTGCAATGTGACTTGGAATATTTAAGGTAGTGGGATCAAAACTAAATTGTGGCAAGTTACCGGTTATTTGCTCAATTACTAAACATGAAAAATTATTATATACATAGGATTTATCAGTCGATTGGATTGATACTTGGGTTTTCTTATTAATATTTAAAGCAGCTTGGTTAATCCCGGTTATAGGCAAGTTGACCTTTTGGGCTTGAAGTTTAAGTTTTTTAAGTAACTCATTTGTAATAAAATTAGATTGTGAACCAGAATCAAGTAATGCTCTGCATTTAACAGGTTTATTATTTATATCATAAATATAAAGTTGTACCGTTGAAAGTAAAATTTGATGAGCATGATCGGTATTTGAAAGAAGGGTGATATGTTGTAAAGCATTAGTATTATCCTCACTATTATGTTGTGTACTTGTAGAGGGATGTGATTGTTGTGTAACATGTACTTTATGGTGGATCTGAGATGTTTTAGTTTGTCTATTTTGATTATTATTGTTACGATTAACATTTTGATTATTATATACGAACTTATCAACATGCAATGCGGTATTATGACGTTTTTTGCACAATCTGCAAACCTTGTCACTTCCACAACTATCTACACCATGACCAATTCTCAAGCAGTTAGAACAGATGTTCAGTTTTTTAAGTTCAATGTATCTTGATGTGACCGGAAGCGCAAGTAGCTTTGTACATTTAAAAGTAAAATGAGTTTCCTTGCAAAATGCACATATTATGTCCTGTGATATTTGATCGGTAGCCAGGTGGCTTGCTGGCTTTACACAAGGCTTATTGTAGGAAAAAGAAGGCCTTGAATTGTCTCTAGTATCAAGCGTTTCCAACAATTGTGCTTTATTTTTAAGAAAATCGGTAAACGTATTTAAATCAGGTACATTACTGGATTTTATTGAACTTTCCCACTCTCGCTTAGTATGACTGTCCAATTTGTTATTCAATAAGTAAATTAATAAGGTGCCCCAATATTCCACCGGTTGACCAAGAGATTTTAATGCCCTATAATGTTTTAAAAAGGTATCAATAATCTTTCTTAACACCCCATGGTTTTCTTTAGACATTTGTGGAAGTTCGACAATTCCTCTTATATGACTGTAGACAATAATACGTAAATTCTCATATCTATCACGTAAGAGTTGCCATGCTACGTCAAAATTTTCATTACTTACTTCTAGGGATTGAATTACCTGAATCGAGTCATTTTTTAAGCATGAAAGTAAATAATAAAAACGTTGTATATTATTAAGCGATGAATTGTCAAGCACAAGCGCTTTAAAACCTTCATAAAATGGTAACCAACCTTCATAAGTACCGTTAAAATGCGGAAGATCAATAAGAGGAAGTTTAACGTTAATTATATGGCTAGGTCCCGCACTATTATTGGTTATATTCGGCTGCTGTTGCTGACAATGATATATTTTATATTGAACGATAATATCCCGACCTAGTGCAATAAGCTTAAAATATTTGTCTTCAAATGATTGTCTCTCAGAGGTATCTAATACGTTCAAAAGAATGTCAATTTCTGATTGAATTTCTTCAAATTCTAGCCATGAATCATCCAATCTTTGTAAGCGCGCATGCAATTCTTCGATCTTTACATGATTTGCAACATCCCCGACAAACGTTTCGAATCGTGTTAAATGGCCTTTTATTATACCGCGTTTAATTTTAAGTTTGCCTAATTCGTCATTTTCTGGCATTTTAAATAAAATTAATACGACAATAAGAGGAATATATTAAAACTAGAATAATTATTTTTTGTTTTAACAATATTTATGAAATAAGATAGTCATGCGAACTATTTTGTTCGTTCTAAGATTTACGATGTAAACGCCCTCATTAAAAATATGTATATGTGGTTGCCTATCCCGCGATCGGAACGAAGCTTAAGCGTGAAATCTTTTAATAGTGCAAATATGTTTAAGAATCAATAAAGGCTGTCTGTGTTGATTATTTAACAATCCCTTAATATAATAAATGAACACAATTAACGATCCATTGAGTCACACACAAGTAGAAGGCAATATGAACATGAAACGGTTAAAAAGGAATGGACCTACTTGAATGTTTATCAGCTGCTCTATTGGATGAGTGATGCGATTTTGCTGGCCGACTGTACCGTCGGTAGTCTGCTCCTTGACGTATGTCTTGTGTTTGGCAATGGCTGCGATTTTGCGGTGTAGGAAGGTAAAAAGTGCTGATTCTGCAACCGTACTAACCTATTTGGGTCGATGGACCATGTACTAATGAATGATTTAATTTACTTTCTTTCAGTGGACTGTATATTTATTTTAATGAAGCACTAATTACTATAAAAAACGTATTTTATTGAGACTAACTTTTGTAAACACACACGGGCAGCCGTGCCATTTTTCAGAGAGAGAGAGAGGTTCATTGTTGCCAACCTGACATAACAGTTGTTGTGGTTTGAGCGGCAAATATAAAAATATAGACAATACAAAGATTAAACAATATTCAAACCATCCTCTCACAGGATTTGAAGTATCAATTGGGCAATTATCCTTTTGAAAGACGAAAGAGTTATTTGGATATATTAGTTCAAAAGATGGGAGCACTATGCGTAACAGAACAGACATAAAATCGCCAATCGCTATAAGACACCCAGCCCCGATTCACAAAAAATCGTTCAGGTATAAAACGCAAGATCGCTAGTGTATCGTTCTTCGAATCTTGTGTTATCTGGACGGTATGCTCGGTCTATCTATCTTACAAACTAATTATAAATACTAATCCCTTACCGTCATAATAACCTATTGTGTGAGGTGCAAAATTCGGCCACCTGATCTGAGGACTCCACGTACGGATCAATTTAAAAACTATTATATTATTATATTTTCTCGGTAATCCTCTTAAAATAATTAGGGTAAAATAAAATAGGTTTATTTTAGTTATTTAAATATGCTGATTCTCGGTTTTAAAATTCAGTTAGATGTATTGGTTTAGACAAGAAGTTATTTGTTGCCAATTAAACGTGATATCTAAGAATGTCTCGTAGGTATCTAAGAAAATCGTGATAAAAACCAATTAAAGCGTGACATTTTATCAGTTGATACAAAAAAAGTAATTTTCGACGTTTACGCCACCCTTCTTGAACGTGGTTTTTCAAAATTTAGTGCAGTGAAGGAAGCGGCAGCTTTGACACGCAGGCCAGTGAGCACAGTGTGGTTTGTTGTAAATAAAGTGGAGAGAAGAAAGAGAAAAGACTTTTACTTTCAAGAAACTGGACGCGACGGATGTCGATATAATTCGTAGAAAACCATATGCCATGTACAGGGAACAAATGATTCCCACTTTAAAACCCCTATTGCAAAGATTTAAAAAAGATGATACAGGAATAGAGTGCTGTCGTGAGACTCTAAGGAAATGTATTTTAAGAAACGGTTTTAAAATAAAAATTAACAAACGACAAGTAATTATGAAATCGGCCCGGTTAAAAAGATGGAGGATGAAATACCTAATTGCACTCCATGGATATAGACAGGATAGAAGAGATATTATTTATTTGGACGAGACGTGGTATGACACACACGAGGTTCCAAATAAAGGTGATATTATTGTGACACTTTGGCGGCAGAAATGGGTCAAATGGTCAACCCAATTGAATATATGTGGCACCAGCTAAAAGCATCGGTAAGAAGGAATAATGTTTCGCCAACCTTAAATCATTCTGTGACAGCTTTAGTACAGTCAGAGATGCAAAATATTCCAAACAAGAGCTGGGAAAATTGTGTAGCGTATGTTCAAAAAGTAGAAAAATCATATGTAAATATAGATCTGTTGCCCAGAGAAAGAATTATTGTGAACTTGGATGACGACAGTGACAGTGAAACTGACTTGGGTTAAAATGTAATGATTATTTTTCTGACACGGTACTTTTTTGTAGGTATATGTATATTTTGTTTTAATTAATAACCGTCCTATATATATTATAATTTTAATTGTATTGTATCTTATACAGGGTGACGCGGATCTAAATGAACATACTTCAACACAAGACAAAGAATACCTTGGGGGTTCTTAATCACCCATCTTTGATAGTTCAATTGTCGATAGTTAATAAGATACAGGGTCTTTTATGAACTTCAGCAATTTTTTGTTCTTGTCATATTTTTTAATGCACTCCGTATAAAATTTTCATATTGGGTCAACATCTGTAACCTATCTGTCGCTTAAAATTGCAGTATCAGAAAATTTTAAATTACAGGCCCGTATTAGAAAAAGTTGACATTTTCAATTTTTACATTTTTAACACCCTGTAGATCAATTTTTTCAAAATATTATTTTTTTATTGGAAAGAGCATAAAGAATTGACCCTAACGGCATAATTTTCAAAGTTCCCGCACCCATCACTTGATTAGAATAAATGGTTGTTTTGTAAAAAATTTCAAAATGGTGCATATTTGGAAATTAGAAATTAAGAAAATAACAATAAAAAAGCAAAAACTGCTTCCGAAGTAAAAAAATAAATGTACTAAACGTTTAATAGTTTTAACGAGACTAAATTTTAGGGAACAACACAACAACAAATAACAAAGTAATAATAATAATAACAAAACTGCAAGATAATGATTGCTTTTTAGACATCGACAAAAAATCGTAAATTACAGTCAGAAATTTCAAACTTTGTAAAGTAGGCTTTGCCTCATTTAAAAACAAACCAAAGACTATCGAGTTACTGTTCCATAGCAACAATTCAAGTCACTATCAGATATGTGACAGTTGTCTGACCTTTGTTAGTATTCGGTTAACAATTATTGCAATTTTCTGTTGAAGATGCCTTACCAATTTTCAAATGCCGAATATGCCGACATTATTTTTGTATACGGTTTTTGTAACGGTAATGGAAGAGCTGCTGTTCGGGAACATCGTGGGCGATTTCCGGGTAGAAGATGTCCATATCACAAAACATTTGCAAATGTATTTTTATTTGCTGGAGAACATGGACATTTTCCCACCGACAATAATATTGATCAACCAATACGACATCCAGTTCAGGAGGAAGAAGATATCTTAAATCTTGTTGAAGATAATCCCAAAACATCTACTCGAAAAATTGCGACACGTCTAGGAATCCCGCAAAAAAGAGTTAATGTAACACTGCAAAAGGAAGGCTTGCATCCGTTTCATGTTCAAGAAGTTCAAAGATTGGAACCTGGCGATTATGCAAACCGGTTACTCTTTTGCCAGTGGCTCAGTAGACACCAAAGGAGTCTTTATCGAATCCTCTGGACCGATGAAGCACAATTTACCAGAGATGGTGTAAATAATTCAAGGAATTCCCATGTATGGTCGTTAGAAAATCCACATGCCATCAGACAATCGCATTCGCAGCACAAATTTTCCATAAACGTTTGGGCAGGTATAATAAATAATAAATTAATTGGGCCGCACTTTTTTGCTGAAAGATTAGATGGAAATCAATATTTAAATTTTTTACAAAACATTTTGCCAGGACTTATGCAGAATGAAAATGCTAACGTGAGAGGGCTCTTTTTTCAACATGATGGGGCCCCACCACATTTTGCAAGGGTTGTATCTGAATTTTTAAATATTACGTTTCCTAACAGATGGATAGGCCGTGGAGGGCCCCATTTATGGCCAGCCAGGTCGCCGGACTTTAATCCTTTGGATTTTTTTTTCTGGGGGAATATGAAAAATTTGGTTTATTCAGAAGAAATCAACACGCGGGAGCAGCTTTTGCAACGAATTATTAATGCTTTTCAGGAAATAAAAAATAACCCAGACGCAATTAGAAAAGCAGTGTCAAATTTAAACATCAGAAGACGAAGATGTGAACAAGCCAATGGAGGGTATTTTGAACAGCTTCTTAAATAACAGTGTTCTGCTAAAGTGCTCTTAAAATTAATTCTTGCTAAAACTTTTTCTATGTATTAGATTTTAAGCAGTCGATTTTAACTTGCAGTTTTGTTATTATTATTATTACTTTGTTATTTGTTGTTGTGTTGTTCCCTAAAATTTAGTCTCGTTAAAACTATTAAACGTTTAGTACATTTATTTTTTTTCTTCGGAAGCAGTTTTTGCTTTTTTATTGTTATTTTCTCAATTTCTAATTTCCAAATATGCACCATTTTGAAATTTTTTACAAAACAACCATTTATTCTAATCAAGTGATGGGTGCGGGAACTTTGAAAATTATGCCGTTAGGGTCAATTCTTTATGCTCTTTCCAATAAAAAAATAATATTTTGAAAAAATTGATCTACAGGGTGTTAAAAATGTAAAAATTGAAAATGTCAACTTTTTCTAATACGGGCCTGGAATTTAAAATTTTCTGATACTGCAATTTTAAGCGACAGATAGGTTACAGATGTTGATCCAATATGAAAATTTTATACGGAGTGCATAAAAAAATATGACAAGAACAAAAAATTGCTGAAGTTCATAAAAGACCCTGTATCTTATTAACTATCGACAATTGAACTATCAAAGATGGGTGATTAAGAACCCACAAGGTATTCTTTGTCTTGTGTTGAAGTATGTTCATTTAGATCCGCGTCACCCTGTATACTGTTATATTATTATTTTATTATTATTCCTTATTATTAAATTACGTTTAAAATATGTTTTTACGTTTTCTTTCTAACATAAAAAATCAGTACGACACTTTCGTTGCATACAGGTAGATAAAAAAAATATTTTTTGCCACGCTTTTATACCTATTATTATTATCTTAAGGCAGCGCAACCTTTTATTTTATCAGCAACAAGTGCGTCCCTGTTTTCATTCGATCACACGCTGGGTCTTATCGGTATTAGGGACTAGCATTTATAATGAGCTTGCAAGATAGATAGACGGACTATATACACGAATTTGTCCATTACATGTTGACTGAAAAACCTTTTCGTTAGTAAACACTACCGTGTTTTTTAAATCAGATTCCTTTACTCTGCTGCTGGAGGTAGGTTGAGACCAAGGAAATCCTGTGTCAATGACAGCGTGCCTTGCATTTTAAAAATGATGTGTCTTCAGATATTCCAGAAGTCCATCATCTTGTTCAGGGTTAGATATGCGGGCCGGAGCAACTTTTCTGCTTAAAGACCTCTATTGATTCCAAAGTTCCTTAACTCTTAAGATTGTGTTCTGGCTTTTTCATAAAGATTTCTGTTAAATGGGGGGCATCTTGTAAGTTTGGGCAGTGACAGGCTCTTCATACATACTCATTTTTTTTTAAAGTCGAAATTAATAAAGTCCGATTTACATTATAACAAATTTAGTGTACCTGTTACGCCCCAAAATCGAAAACGCTCCGTGAGCGAAAAAAATGACCACAACGCGTTGTGGGCGAAGCTAAACGACCAAACACCGAAATCAAATTCTTTTTCGCTCTATGGTCATCAACAATCAACCACAACGCGTCGTGTGCTTCGCATCTTGGATGATTTAAGTCGCCCATACATCGGATTTTTAAAGTTCTAACCTGTCTGTTGCTTTTAAGCTTAAGTAGGAGTATTTTATTTATTATGTCTACCAGCGTTATTGACAATAATAGAAAAGTCACGAAAGACATGTTTAATGAAAAATTGACATTTATTGTTGAAAATAGCAATAATAGGAGTGATTACTTTACTACTGAACGTTACAACTAAATTTTGCGGGAAGTGCAAGAAGCAAAGCATTTAAGAGACAATAAACTGCCTTTGTCGTCAAAGCATAGGAGATTGAAAAGGTTCGACATTATAACGATTAGTGGTCAGGAAAACTTAATTCAACAAGCAGAAGAAAAACATTGTGACAATTTTCGCCACTACTGTAAAACTGAAGACCTATTTGATATCATTGAAACTGCTCATATAGTAACTGGACACAAAAGAACTAGATGTTAGCGTTTCTTTCGTTTATTTATTGCCAGTAGCCATTGGTTCCCAAAATGTGCTCCGTATCTTTGGGGTCCCATTTATTCTGCAAAGTGACAACGGGAGGGAATCTGCCAATCAAATTATTGAGAATTTGAGAGAGATGTGGCCAGGTTTGAAACTAGTACATGGAAAACCGAGGCACTCACAAAGTCAAGGTCTAGTGGAACGGTCTAACCAGGATGCAAGAGACATGCTGGTTGCCTGGATGCTAGACAACGATACTAAACAGTGGTCAGAAGGGGTAAGATCTGTTTAGAGCAAAAATAATCGCTCTTTACACGAAGGAATTAGAAAAAGTCCCCATGAGGCCATGTTTGGCAGCACACAAGGAATTGGACTAGCAGATTCTACTCTGGAGAAGAAAATATATAAACCTGGCAACAGAAAAATATTTGAAGCAAGTATTAAATGAGATGAAGGAGGTAGATGAACAAGCTGACGAGAACAGTACAATCGTAGTGCCATATGTGAAGATACTGGAGTTCTTAAAATCTGTGGAAAATGTAATCTAAACGATCAGGTTAGTTAGTTAGTGTAGTAATAAAACAGGACATCAAGTTATATGTAGCCGCTGTAGCAGATCCGAATATATTAAAGATCAACGCGAAATAGTCAAATCCGGATTGGAAAAACACACAAAGAAGATGTTAGCGTCCTCTGTGCAAAAACTATCTTCTGCTGAAGTAGGTCAAAATGTTCCAGTTAGATTCCCAGATGTTGACAGTGGTAGGCTAGCACCAAGAAATGTTTTGGTTATGGTTTTAAGTATACATCAATCTGGTATGTATCAGCTGGGCACTAAAGAAGGTATACTAGAACGAATGTATGGTCGAAATGACTTTACTTTTGCGGGTTAAAACTTCATGGACCGTTCGGAAGTCGCAACCACTTCACTAAGTTTAAGAAAAGCTTCAGCTTTAACGTGGGGATCCAAGCAAGGGTTTGTGTCATGTCACTGCAAGTGCTACTGTAACACTAAAAAGTGCACTTGCCGCTATAAACAAGTACTCTGCAACTCCAAGTGTCACAACAGTAGCCCTTGCAAGAACAAATAATTTGTTAAAATATGTTTTAAAGTATATATTATCATCTTTCTATTGAAAGAAAAGTTCTCATTTTATTTGTTTAAAAATTAGAAGTATTAGTTAATGTTCTTTATATTGTAGGTTACATTTTTATGCCATGGTTGTATCTAAAGTAATACATCTTTGTCAGTTCTAACTATAAAAAATATAAAATGTTTTTGTAATATTCCAAATTTCCCAAACGTGTTGCCATTTTATAATAACTAAACATAACGCATTATTGCCGTTTTTCAAATAACATAATGCGTTCTGGCCGTTTTGGGGGCGTAACGTACCCACTTTCAATGAATACAACAGTAACAGTACCAACCTAACTAAAAAATGATAAAAGGGATAAATAAATCACTTATAATCTTAAGACCTAATATGGCAGTTATTATTATAAAATACGAAACTTGCTAACATTATTTTTCGTAATCTAGGTAGTTTCAGTAAAATTAGTAATATTCTACTTAGAATATAGACAAAATCAATGTTAAGCAAACGTTTTTAGTAAAATCTTTTAGCAAAACCAATATTTCTTTCTTAAGAAATTTTTTAATTTTCTCGCCAGAAAACAGCCGATAATGAAAATATTTATCGTTGTTTCTTCCATGTAGTCTAGTAAGAGAAAGTCCAAAAAAACTCAATAACGATTCCTTTTACGATTACTATATTCCTGTGCTAGCCATGAAAGTAAAAAATCTCTTGTTTACACCATATACACAGCATCATTTCCTTTTAATTTTTCACGCTCGCTGATCCTAAAGGCCTTTTTAAGTCTCTATGTTCTTCGAATGAATTTGCTCATTGGACTGGAAAATTTTCTTACCGCTTTTCTCTTAAGAAATGGCAATCAAAGATATTTTTATCTGTCGTTAGGAAAATTGCGGCTTTATATTTGATTTTCCATGACGTTACATTTTAAAGCTAAGTAGGAATAGAAATATTTTTGAAAGAGAATTTAAGTGAGTTTACAAAATATCTCCGGTAACAAGGATAGTATGTGGAAAGAATAATTCATTTTAGTCCTTATGAACATTTTATTTTTATTAAGTAACACCTACCCGAAAAAATATAATTTTTATGGAGAGTACGAAGCGTAGGTAATAAAAAATGTTTCTTGTTAACTTTAATATTGTTTATGAAAATGTTGCACACAGGCGCCATAGAATAATATATTAAGGCGCGTACTCATTGAAAAAGCGGGCAAGAGCGACCGTGCGCGAACAAGAATTCACCTAAAGATAGACTTTCGATGGTCGCGACCAATGCGACTGATGCGGCTATGCGGCCCAGGGGGTATGAAGCATTTCATTGGGCGTATACGCCAACGTGGGCATTTTTTCATATTTTTTCATTATCTTGTTCCTCCTCCAGTAATAACTTGCAGTACCTTAACTTTTTAGAATGCATTAAAATATACTTTTAAAAATCAAACCCAAGAAAGTCCAGAAAAAACAGATAATAAGCCATAATCGTGCGGGTCGTGACCGCACAAAGTCGCATATCTCGAAAAGGGGGTACAGATGCGACAGATCGCATTGGTCGCAAGCCGCAGCCGCATTAGTCGCAGCCGCGTCCATCGAAAGTCTACCTTAAGCGATTTATTCGGTGTGGACTGTTTAGCAAACATGAGCTGTTGGTTAATGGAACAAGGCGCGGCAAATAGGTTGGCCATGTATTTCTGTTTCTGTTTCCCGTCAAGTCGCAGAACGCCAGTTTTTACTGTAACGTTCAATTTTCGCCAATAAAACTTGCCATTTTAGTCACTAACTACATACTGGCTTATAAGTATTTACACCGCAAGTTATTTTGCCTGATAATTTATTAATTGCACACTTACCAGTGATCCTCAGTATTGCTTGTTCATATGGTTCTATAGATTTTAACCTATTTCCTTGTCAATGCCCTGTTGCCTTGTAATTTTTAGTTTGAACGACTTAAGGCTTCTTTGGTAACAGACACTGCATACCTATAAATAGTTGGGAGTTACAGTCTTACGCTGTAGAATATCATTTATTGATGTTTTGTTCAGACTATACCTTTTGTTTGTCGAGCCCTAAGCTTGCCTAGCATTTTATTCGCTGGATTTTGAGGTATCAAGACCATTCTAGGTTTTCTGTACTAGAATTCACTTCCTATCGGGCCAGTGAATCTGTAGGGTTCCTTAACTTAGGTTTGACTGAATTATTGAAGTACTACTGAAGCCCTAAAAATCATGCATGTAGAAGTTACTGTAACACTTTTACCAGTCCTGTTATTCATTTGTTAAGGTTACCTTGTAGCTTGACTATAGGATTTCACTCTGCCAGGCTGAATCACCGGTAAACAACCGATTAAATAACTTGTTGTTGTTTTGGATTCTGATGCATCTTGGATTGAAGCCTGTATCTGAGGATGGAGTTCTGAATATTTATTGCTAGTTTTATGCTTGTTTTCTGGGCTGGATATTAGTTTTTAATTTAAATTATTATGGGTTATATTTCCATTTTAAAATTATCTGACGTTTGGATGACAATTGTCATATGAACTTGTCGTAGGTTTAAGTTCACTCGCTCGTCTTCTCTTTGTAGTTTAGGCATTAACTTCTTTATTAGGGATGGTGTACTTTCGGTTTCACTTAGTCGTCGATAATGTTTTGTTGGCTTTGTTTTGGGGCTTAATTACCGACTTATTTTGATTGGAGTTTCTTATGTTTGGGTCATGGCTAAGTAATGCCTATGTTTTTATCCTTGATTTTGCTGGTAGCGGTCAGAATCTGACGTTGCAGTGCATGTTGACAGTCGATACATATCGATGATTTTCATCTCCCAGAACTATAGTCTATGGTTGTGACGTATTTCCGGGCAACCATCTTGTTTGCACCTTGATTATAAATTAGGATTTCGACGTGGCTTCGAGGCTTTTTTGACGAATACCTCGTGCAGTGAACTTTCGAGCTGGGCCCCGTTTCTTGAGCAGGTGTTACACCGCCATTATTTAATGGGATAATTCAAGAAACGGCAATGATTTAGTGGTGGTCTGTTGTGTTTTGATTGTTAATTTGCCTTAATTGATGGCCACCCTAGAACCAATGAAGTTGGGATTGTAAAAACCAGACTCGTTTGTTGATGGAAGCCCACTGCATTTTCATGCTGCCTTAGCATAAGACAGAGGATTTTGACCCTTAAGAACAATAGGGTTTCATGGACTGGTCACTATTATCGGTTGTCGATCTTACCAGTTGAAGACCATTTGCTTTCACTTACCGTAAATCTGCCATGTTAGCCTTCTGTGTCCTATAGAACGACACAAGGGTTGTAGCTGCTACCGGCTCACAGCGAGGGATTTCAGATAAGCTTTTATTAATTCTTTAATGTCACTTTGATCAACTCGTTAATACCTCCCGAACTTACTTATTGAACAATAATAATTATTGATAATTTATTTCTCAATCATAACAGTTTATTCGCATATATTTTAACCTGCTTCAGTTTTAATTATTAATATCAGGCAATTAGCCATGAATTCCTTGACGGGATTATTTTTATTTAGTATAGATTTAAACTTTATATAGCGGAGTGATCACAAAGCTGAAATGTTAAATTGTAGCCTGGTTAATTATAGCTTTATATGTTGAGTCGCTAATAGTATTGACATTTTTACGGTATACCTTTAAATAATATTTCTTTTATATGAATTTTGTCGCCTTCATCATTTTGTCAGGCAAATCATTCCTTTGGTAACCTTCAATTTAATCTACAACCCATTACAGGTTAAACCAAATAAAGCCCTCAGCTCTCGCTGATTTTATATTTTCGAGCTTTAAATTTCAATCATTTTGCAAATAAGTTCTTCGTAAGTTGCCATGGTCACTTATACACAATTGTTTTGGTATTACAAAGGAATGGTTTCGTCTGTACTAGAACAACTGTAAATATTATTGATTTTTGGTGACAAGGTTTGCGCAGGCGTATAAAATATTTGATTTTATTATTTTTAAATTTAAAGTAGTCAGTCTATGTCGATCGACAGTAGTTGCAAATGATCGCCATATCATTTTCCTACTGCATAGGGTTAGTTAATGATTAAAATTTTACGACCTGTGCTACACTATTGTACTTATTTTTATTGTTTTATTTATTTACTACGTATGCTTTCAATAGCCAAGGAGGCTAACTTTCATTTGATTTCTTGGAGCAATTGAGCTTTGTTTTTTTTTTAACTGGAAATAAATGTTTCAAGTACTTGTTATGAATTCGAATTTCATTTATTCCTTTGGAGTATCTCGAAGCTACTAGTGCTGGTTTAAGTGAGCCACCCTAACACCGTGGAGTACTTTTCGGCCTCTTAACTGCTAAGAGTCCGTGGCGCCAACGAACTCACGCGAGTCGGGTAATTTGTAGACGAGTCAGAGCCTCACTTCAGCTCGTACTAGCCAGCTAGAGAATATTGGTCCCTTATTTTACCATTTTGTGAAAGCGAAATTATTTTACTTATAAAAGATTTTAAAGCCGAATTCAACGTCTTACAAATTGACGCCCAACGTGTGTGGCCTTTGTTTTTTTTGATATTGACATTACAGTAGCACAGTGTTGACTAGCCTTACTGACTTTAACTTTTGCGCCTTTATTTTCCCGATTTGACTTATAGGTACTGTGACTTATGGTTTATTTTATTACCTTTGCTTTGCTATATGATTTATACCTGCATTTATTTGATTACTTACTTTGATTATTGACTTTGATTATTTACCTTGATTTATTGATTTTGCCCTTCTTTGACATTGATTATTATTTTATTCTCATTGCTTGATTTTTTCTGGTCTATTGAAAAATCCCCAGATACTTACCTTTGATTATTATCAAATATTTCTTTTATTATTCTTATATAGCATTGTGCAAGTGAACTTAGTAGTGTACTTTTACTGCTTCAAAATTTTGTTTTGGTGTCGCATCACTTTCTGTTTATTGATTTAGTGAAAGTGGTTCTACGACACAGTGTTACTAGTGCAAAGTTTAGTGCATTAGTGTGAAATATTTTACTATTATTCATTTATTTTTATTGAATAATTATTATTCTTCACTTTGATTTTATTATTATACTGATTTGTGACTCTACGTATTTACGATGGATTACGTCATGAGAATCGAGTACCTCAAGAAGGACATGCTTATTCATGAGCTAAAGATTCGTGGCATTCCTGCTGATGATTCAAAAACCGTTGATTGGCTTCGATCATCCTTACGTCCTATTATCCAACTGGAGAAACGGAAGAAATCTTTAAGTTATCCTCCATATAACCTCAATTTTGATGAGGAGAAAGTTTACGTGCGGGATGCATTGAAGAAAATTAAATCTTCTTTAAAAACTGTAGCAGGAGAGAGTGCTAAACCTAAGTTTGAGAGATGCCAGACTCATTTGGTACATCTGCTAAATAGGATTGATCGGGTTCCTACAGAAAGTCTGTCAGCAGAAGATGCTGATATTAAAGCAGCACTATTCGTTGACATCTTAACGACATTAGACAACTTGGAACAAGTATCTCGTCAAGATCCGAACTTAAGCCTATTAATGGACAAAACACATTTAGACGAATCTGATACCGATACTTCGTCAGTTGCAGGGGCAACTCAAACACATGGATCTACTCCTCAACGGCAACATTCTGTAAACTTCAAATCTCAACGAGTAGAAAAATGGGGAATCAAGTTTACTGGAGATCAAAAGTACATGTCCGTACACAGCTTCCTCGAGAGAGTCTCAGAACTCAGAGTAGCTCGTAACCTCACTGAAAGAGACTTGTTTGATTCTGCCATTGACCTTTTTGAAGGAAAGGCTTTAAACTGGTTTAGATCCAATCGCTCTAGATTTAATGATTGGAAAGGACTTTCATCATTATTGTGCAAGCACTTCGAACCTCCAGATTATAGATCAAGATTGTTCAAGGAAATTTTGGATCGAACACAAGATCCTTCTGAGAAGATTGTGGATTACCTATCGAGTATGCACGCTCTATTTCGTCGATATGGCTTCATGAGTGAAGACGTTAAATTGGATATTATTTCCAGAAATTTAGCTCCATTCTATACCACTCAATTACCTGTCGTAAATTCACTAGAAGAACTAGAAGATCAATGTCTGATTTTGGAAGGCAAGAAATATAGAGCCGAACATTACGTACCACCTTCTCGGAGACGTCAGAATATTGTTGAACCCGACTTTGCGTTTGTGTCCGATTCGCCAGAAGAGGTCCCTAGCGACAATCGCTTTAGTACACCTAGTGTTCAAGAAATTAGGCACAATACGAACACACCTTTTAATAACAACAGAGCTCCTAGAGAGGCGACTTGTTGGAACTGCCAGAAAACAGGTCATTTGAATAGAGACTGCCCTACTCCGCGCAAGATTCATTGTTATCGTTGTGGAACACCCAACGTGACTGTAAGATCATGTCAGAAATGTTCGAATTCGGGAAACGGATCCCGGGGGAATCAATAGAAGGTCGTGAGATACCTCCCAGTATAAATATTGTTTCGACCAGTGATTCAGACTTTCCAGCCAAAATTCTCTTAGATTTCATTATTAGTCATGCGCAAGGAGATCAACGCCCTTATTTGGAAGTTTCAGTTGTAGGTACTCCTATTAAAGGTCTACTGGATTCCGGTGCTACGCGCACGATTACAGGCCTTCCCGGCTATCAACTTTTTCAGCGCTTAGGATTAAAACTTGTTAGTACAGAAACAAGATGTACAGTCGCCAATGGACAGAGCTGTTCTAGCATTGGTTTTATGCAAGTTCCTTTCTGTTTAATGGGAAAGACACGAGTCATCGACGTACTAGTCATACCTGAACTTTCACATACACTGATTCTAGGAGTAGATTTTTGGAAAAGCATGGAAATAGTCCCTGATCTTAATCAAGATATTTGGCATTTTGCAGAGAATTCTAGTTGCACTCAGGTATGTAGCATTCAGGATGAATCTACACTTACTAAAGATCAACGAATAGCACTAGACAACTTGGTTAAGGAAAAAATGTCATCAATGGGAACCGGACTTGGACTTTGTAAAGTAGCCGAACATACGATTGAGTTGGAACCTGGTACTAAACCCATCAAACAAAGGTACTATCCAGTGTCTCCTTTTAAACAGAAGATCATAGACGAGGAGCTACAAAAAATGATATCTGATGGTGTCGTGGAAATTTCAAAAAGTGGATGGAGTTCCCCTATCTGCCTAGTGCGCAAAAAGGACGATTCCTACCGCTTCTGTGTAGATTATCGTTTACTTAACGCGAAGACCAAAAAAGACGCATATCCCATTCCCTATATCTCCGCCATCTTGGATAGGCTAAGAAACGCAAAATATCTTAGTTCGATAGATATAAAATCAGCTTTTTGGACTGTTCCTTTGAGTGAATCTTCACGTGAATACACTGCATTCACCGTCCCAGGAAGAGGACTATATCAGTTCTGTCGTATGCCGTTTGGGCTAACAAACAGTCCAGCCACTTGGCAACGCGTCGTCGACACAGTCTTAGGCGCAGATCTCGAACCATCAGTTCAACATCTACGACTTTTGGGCTTAGTTTTTGACCGCTTAGAAGCAGCAGGTCTAATAGTATCTCTAGATAAGTGCCAGTTTTGCAGGCCAGAGTTGAAATATTTAGGTTATGTAGTGGATCGTCAAGGTCTCCGACCAGATTCGGAAAAAGTAGAAGCTATTGTTAGGATCCCACCTCCTCAGAACGTTAGCGAAATTCGCCGTTTTATAGGTACAGCATCATGGTACCGACGTTTCGTTCCTAATTTTTCATCTACCATAGCTCCCTTGACTAACCTAACGAAGAAAAGTGTCAAATGGACATGGACACCCGATTGTGACAGAGCTTTCAAAGCTATCAAGGGAGCCTTAATTTCAGCACCAATACTTACCTGTCCTGATTTCAGTCGACCTTTCGTCCTTCAGACGGACGCCAGTTCTTTTGGACTTGGCGCTTGCCTCACGCAAACCTTTGAAGAGGGCGAGAAAGTAATATGCTTCTTATCAAGATCACTTACTAGACAGGAAATGAAGCTGACTGTGACGGAAAAAGAATGCCTAGCCGTCATTTGGAGTGTTGAAAAATTACGTCATTATTTGGAGGGGGTACACTTCACAGTAATAACTGACCATCATTCATTACTATGGTTACATAGGTTAAAAGACCCTCAAGGTCGATTAGCGCGCTGGGCGCTGCGTCTTCAACCCTATGATTTTACCCTAGTTCATCGACCTGGAAAAGACCATGTTGTGGCAGATTTTCTTTCTAGATCAGTCCCTGTATCTGTAGAAGCTGTAGAAGAGAACGACATTTCATTATCTCCCAGTACCGACAAATGGTACAACAACATGTTTGTTAAACTTGAACAACAACCAAATAAATTTTCGTCTTGGCGTGTCGAAAATAACATCCTGTATAAATATATTAAATCTACTTGTCCCGACCTTGCTACTCCATCCAGTTCCTGGAAAATGGTTGTTCCCAAAGATAAAAGGCGCGAAATACTTCATCGTTGCCATGATATACCAGCATCAGGTCATGTAGGCACTTTCAAGACTTATTGGAAAGTTTGCCAGCGATATTATTGGCCCAAGATGAGGAGCGACGTTTCAAGATACATTAAATCGTGTAAAGTCTGTGCTCAGCAAAAAGTGGAACAGAAACCGCCTGCCGGTTTAATGGGTGATCGACCTAACATTAACCAACCTTGGCAATGTATTAGTTTAGATTTTATTGGCCCCTTTCCACGTTCGAAATCAGGCAATACTTACGTTCTCGTGGTTAACGACTATTTCACTAAATACGCTATGCTATTTCCATCTAGAGCAGCGACAGCGAAATCGCTTACGAAACAAGTCGAAGAAAGCATTTTTCTAACTTATGGAACACCACAGTTCTTAATGTGTGACAATGGAACTCAAATGAAATCTAAGGAATTTCAAGGTATGTGTGAACGATACAGGTCGAAATTATTTTATACTGCATCTTACCACCCTCAAGCCGATCCCACAGAACGCGCTAACAGAGTTGTTAAAACTATGATGCGTTCCTATATACAAAACAGCAATCATCGAACATGGGATGAGAACTTGGCTGCTATTGGATGCGCGATACGAACGTCTCGACATGAAACAACCGGATTCACTCCATATTTCCTCAATTTTGGACGAGAACACAAATTATACGGACAGGATTATGCCGAAGAAATTCCTAACGACAACTTAGATCCTGGCGACTATGTCAAGAAGAGACAAGCCGCATTTGTGAAGTTGTATCAGGAAGTTCAGGAGAAAATTAAAACCTCTCGTGCCAGAAATCAACGAAGGTATAACTTACGACGACGACCTGTGGAGTATGTTCTTGGACAGGAAGTTTGGCGTAAAAACAAAAGTATCTCCGATGCCGTGAATTATTATAGTGCTAAATTAGCTCCACTCTATTTAGGGCCGTTTATTAATAAACGAAAAACTGGTACCTGCACTTACGAACTTCAAGATCGCGCAGGAGAAAGTAAAGGAGTTTGGCACGTTCAAAATCTCAAACCGTATAATCCATCAACTTTAGTAGATAGTTCAGATAGTGGATAGTCTTACTCATCACTTTTATCTTTCAGGTATCTTGTAATTTTTACTTACTTACTTCTTTTAGTTTGGGGTTTATTCGCCCTGCAGTTGTGGGCTTGGTAGTATTCATTTCTAATTTGGATCGCGAGATCCCTTAGATTTGAACACTATCATAGTAGAATTTATCTGCACTGGATCGCAGTGGTGGTAGAAGTCCACCGAGAGTCGTGGTAAGATTAGCCCTAAGCGGTCTTACTTCTGTTGTTGTTGTGAGATTAGCCTTCAGTATTCTTACTCCTACTGTTCTTAGTAAGGGGGGCCTTCAGCTGTCTTACTATTTTACTTGTGGGTAAGTCCTGCCTTCAGCTATCTTACCTTTATTTGCCGGTCACTGCACTTTATCTTTGCTTTGGGTTTTTAAGTAGTATACTAGTTTAGCCATTGTTGTGTGGGTACTTACCGCGTTGCGCGAGACGTGATGGGTGTACATACTTCGGTGGATAAACATTAGTTTTTCCTGTGTTTAGCAGTGATCTTTCTCTTTTCGATACCTTTAACTTAATTTAATTTGCCTTTTTGGTTATCTCTGCTTACCTTTAACTTATTAGTGGGATGGGTTACCTTTGTTTTCGTTGTGATGAGTAAGTTATCTTTACTGTGAGTAATTCGATTTACGTCAGTAATTAGTTTTTGATTACCTTAATTTTGGTCTTTGATTACCTTACCTTTTGGATGTGACTACCTTACCCTTTGGATTTGAATTTTGATTTATGATGACTTATGTGAGTTGTGTGAGTAACGAATAAAGGTTCGCTTCTTTCTTTTTTTTTCTGTTCTAAATATTTTTACATCACCTCCAGCGGACGTGGAGTTCTAATGAAGTTCGGTTTCTGTCTCGGCGTGAAACTTGACAGGCCGAATGTAGTTGGTTAGAAATACTCCGCACGGCGTACCCGTGATAGTAGAAATCATATCAAGAGTACGGAGACAGACCAATCGCCTTCAGCCGGTTTGTGTCGTTGGTAGTGAATCAGGCCCTCAGCGGTTTACTACAATGGGTATCAGAGTTGTTAACCTTCAGTTGGCTTCTCACTTCACTTGTAAATGTTGTGGCAAACCTGTTAAATTAATCTTAGCCTTCGGTATCTTCGGTGTATTATTAGCTGTTTCGTAGATTTTTTTTTGTACCATAGTTTCTTGCTTATCGATTATGTCTTTAGGTTGCCACTCCAGCATTTAACATTTTATAGTATTAGTTTTATGACGTTCATTTAGTAGAACCTTTATTCTTGCTTATGCTTGTTTCTTCCCCAATGTTTTTATTTACTTTATTACTGAAGGTCACTCAATTCAGTCTGTGGTTGTGTACGCTGTTGTCTTGGCGTGAAACAAGACAGGAGTGGGTACGACTTTATTTTCTCTAGGAGTTGACTTTCTTTACGTTTTTTTTTTGGTTTTACTTTTCGTTATTTTCCTTCTTTTCATTCTATCTTTACTTTGGGGAACGATTTCAGTACCTACCGATTTTGACTTGATTCCTTGGAAATTTGGCTTTGCCGGATTTTCTTTAGTGATCACCCTGATTTGGACTTAGTATTTTACTTTTACCTTGATTTGTCGCCTTAGTTATTTGGTTAGTTTGGATGGATTGGCTAACGCCGGTTGATCTTTGCTGTCGCTCGTCTTGAAGACGTTATTTATTCATGATGACTTTTTTTTTTTTTTGCTTCGTCCTTCCTTTCAGTTTTAGTGGTAGGTTTTCGTTGTAATTTTTTTTTTTTGTAAACCGTGTTGAGTACGGGATATTTGCAACGAGAACGTAATTTCTCTCTCTGTTTTTGCTTGATTTGCGTTGTTGTTATATTTGCTCGATTTACTTTGTTGGACTTTGAGTTATTTTTGATTGATGTACGTTGCTTTCTAGATAGAGTGAGATTACCCATTTGGGGATTTAAGCCGCTGTTGGAACTGAAGAGTAGCAAGAAACGGAGTAATTTCGTTATTGATGTCGCTCGGATGCGATTTATTGATTATTAATTGATTTTGACTTCGTCATTTAGACGCTTTATACTTACCGATTTTGTCTTGGTTAGGGTATAGCCCGACTTTATATTTACCGATTTTGTCCTATTTATATACAGCCTCCTTTTTTTTTTTTGCTATAGAAAAGGCTGAGGGGCCGTTGGTGCCCCTGGGTGGCGCTTTGCCGTCTTTTGTGGAATTTTCGTTCTGCTAAGGGCAGATTTGCGGGCAGAGTTGTATTGTGGGGGGTGGCTGTCTGACCCCTGATTCAGTCTGTACATCGATGCAGCACAGGGGAGGGCGAAACTACTGCGTATGACCTCGTCCGCAGGTCTCGTGTGATACGCCAGGCCAGGAGCAGAGCCGCCTTTCGGAACACCCTAATTCAATTTTCCGTGGAAGGCTGTGGTACATTTAGTTGTCCTCGACACATTTGTATCTTTAAGTTTAGTGTGTACTACAATACACTCCCTTTGACTGGTGGAAGATCTGGGTTACAATTATTCTTTTTTTTTTGTGTTGATATTGATTATTTTTAGTTTTCCACTTTCTAGTGAGTGTAGGGTTTGTAGGTTTTTGAGATTATTTTTGAGCGTGAGTTGTGGTTTCTTTGTTTAGTTGGTCTGAGGTCGTACACGAGGTCCTCCAAGCCACATTTGGATGAGACGCAATACAGACTGAAGGCCGTTTTCGATCTACTGTTTATTTTTATTTTTGAGGTCATGCCTCTCATTTTTTTTTATTATTTCCTTTAGGTTACTTCTACCACACCAACTATCCGGAGTTGCTTCTTCTTGCGTTCAGGGTTCTCTTGGACTCTTGCGGGCAAAATACTCACTAGAATTACCTATGTATATGCTTGTATATTATAGTTATGATTTCTTTATTTCCTTCCGGTTCTTGCTGGGACTAGTTAGCTTTAGTTTTGTAAATTGATTATCTTGATGAGTTATTATTTGACTTGGCTACATAAAATACCTCTTGAAACTTACCTTTATCTCCACTTTTTCTTTTCTTTTTTTTTAAATTATCGTCGTGAAACCTCTTGTCGCAGGTTTCCCTCCTTCCGAAGGAGAGGGGGAGTTGTAACGTTCAATTTTCGCCAATAAAACTTGCCATTTTAGTCACTAACTACATACTGGCTTATAAGTATTTACACCGCAAGTTATTTTGCCTGATAATTTATTAATTGCACACTTACCAGTGATCCTCAGTATTGCTTGTTCATATGGTTCTATAGATTTTAACCTATTTCCTTGTCAATGCCCTGTTGCCTTGTAATTTTTAGTTTGAACGACTTAAGGCTTCTTTGGTAACAGACACTGCATACCTATAAATAGTTGGGAGTTACAGTCTTACGCTGTAGAATATCATTTATTGATGTTTTGTTCAGACTATACCTTTTGTTTGTCGAGCCCTAAGCTTGCCTAGCATTTTATTCGCTGGATTTTGAGGTATCAAGACCATTCTAGGTTTTCTGTACTAGAATTCACTTCCTATCGGGCCAGTGAATCTGTAGGGTTCCTTAACTTAGGTTTGACTGAATTATTGAAGTACTACTGAAGCCCTAAAAATCATGCATGTAGAAGTTACTGTAACACTTTTACCAGTCCTGTTATTCATTTGTTAAGGTTACCTTGTAGCTTGACTATAGGATTTCACTCTGCCAGGCTGAATCACCGGTAAACAACCGATTAAATAACTTGTTGTTGTTTTGGATTCTGATGCATCTTGGATTGAAGCCTGCATCTGAGGATGGAGTTCTGAATATTTATTGCTAGTTTTATGCTTGTTTTCTGGGCTGGATATTAGTTTTTAATTTAAATTATTATGGGTTATATTTCCATTTTAAAATTATCTGACGTTTGGATGACAATTGTCATATGAACTTGTCGTAGGTTTAAGTTCACTCGCTCGTCTTCTCTTTGTAGTTTAGGCATTAACTTCTTTATTAGGGATGGTGTACTTTCGGTTTCACTTAGTCGTCGATAATGTTTTGTTGGCTTTGTTTTGGGGCTTAATTACCGACTTATTTTGATTGGAGTTTCTTATGTTTGGGTCATGGCTAAGTAATGCCTATGTTTTTATCCTTGATTTTGCTGGTAGCGGTCAGAATCTGACGTTGCAGTGCATGTTGACAGTCGATACATATCGATGATTTTCATCTCCCAGAACTATAGTCTATGGTTGTGACGTATTTCCGGGCAACCATCTTGTTTGCACCTTGATTATAAATTAGGATTTCGACGTGGCTTCGAGGCTTTTTTGACGAATACCTCGTGCAGTGAACTTTCGAGCTGGGCCCCGTTTCTTGAGCAGGTGTTACACCGCCATTATTTAATGGGATAATTCAAGAAACGGCAATGATTTAGTGGTGGTCTGTTGTGTTTTGATTGTTAATTTGCCTTAATTGATGGCCACCCTAGAACCAATGAAGTTGGGATTGTAAAAACCAGACTCGTTTGTTGATGGAAGCCCACTGCATTTTCATGCTGCCTTAGCATAAGACAGAGGATTTTGACCCTTAAGAACAATAGGGTTTCATGGACTGGTCACTATTATCGGTTGTCGATCTTACCAGTTGAAGACCATTTGCTTTCACTTACCGTAAATCTGCCATGTTAGCCTTCTGTGTCCTATAGAACGACACAAGGGTTGTAGCTGCTACCGGCTCACAGCGAGGGATTTCAGATAAGCTTTTATTAATTCTTTAATGTCACTTTGATCAACTCGTTAATACCTCCCGAACTTACTTATTGAACAATAATAATTATTGATAATTTATTTCTCAATCATAACAGTTTATTCGCATATATTTTAACCTGCTTCAGTTTTAATTATTAATATCAGGCAATTAGCCATGAATTCCTTGACGGGATTATTTTTATTTAGTATAGATTTAAACTTTATATAGCGGAGTGATCACAAAGCTGAAATGTTAAATTGTAGCCTGGTTAATTATAGCTTTATATGTTGAGTCGCTAATAGTATTGACATTTTTACGGTATACCTTTAAATAATATTTCTTTTATATGAATTTTGTCGCCTTCATCATTTTGTCAGGCAAATCATTCCTTTGGTAACCTTCAATTTAATCTACAACCCATTACAGGTTAAACCAAATAAAGCCCTCAGCTCTCGCTGATTTTATATTTTCGAGCTTTAAATTTCAATCATTTTGCAAATAAGTTCTTCGTAAGTTGCCATGGTCACTTATACACAATTGTTTTGGTATTACAAAGGAATGGTCTGTACTAGAACAACTGTAAATATTATTGATTTTTGGTGACAAGGTTTGCGCAGGCGTATAAAATATTTGATTTTATTATTTTTAAATTTAAAGTAGTCAGTCTATGTCGATCGACAGTAGTTGCAAATGATCGCCATATCATTTTCCTACTGCATAGGGTTAGTTAATGATTAAAATTTTACGACCTGTGCTACACTATTGTACTTATTTTTATTGTTTTATTTATTTACTACGTATGCTTTCAATAGCCAAGGAGGCTAACTTTCATTTGATTTCTTGGAGCAATTGAGCTTTGTTTTTTTTTTAACTGGAAATAAATGTTTCAAGTACTTGTTATGAATTCGAATTTCATTTATTCCTTTGGAGTATCTCGAAGCTACTAGTGCTGGTTTAAGTGAGCCACCCTAACACCGTGGAGTACTTTTCGGCCTCTTAACTGCTAAGAGTCCGTGGCGCCAACGAACTCACGCGAGTCGGGTAATTTGTAGACGAGTCAGAGCCTCACTTCAGCTCGTACTAGCCAGCTAGAGAATATTGGTCCCTTATTTTACCATTTTGTGAAAGCGAAATTATTTTACTTATAAAAGATTTTAAAGCCGAATTCAACGTCTTACATTACTTTTGGCAATTTTATGTTTAAACAAAGTTGTTTGGAATTATTTTCTTTATTTCATTATTTAATTTAGTTTCTGGTAAAAGCCCAGACTCTCGTATCGTTCTGATCTTTTGTAGTGTGTCTTTGTTCTCTTTTTGTTTTTGTTGGTGTTAGGTTAAGTTGGCAAAACTTTGTGTCAGCTGATTGTTGAAGGAGAAGAGGTTTCTTCGGAGTTCTCGGGGCCTTTAATTTTACTTTCTGAAAATCCTTCAGATCAGAAGATCAAGCCAGCCCCCGTTGGGTCATTTTCTTATCAGACGGCCACGAGGTCTCACCCCCCCCCCCCTTTTTAGTGATAAGCTCTTTCTATTCCTTTTTTTTTTATTGTTCTTGTTGGGATTCAGTGGGTAATTTTCTCTTCTATTATTTTTAGGGGTTTTGTGTCTTGCTTGGTTCGTTTTTGGTTTTGCCGTTCACGTCGTTGTGAGGTTAGGAAACCACCTACCTCATGTGCTCCAAGTAGAGATGTTAGCGACCTACCATATAACTTTTACCTGGCCAACCAGAGAAAACCACATAGGGCCATCCTGATCGATTGATCTAGTTATACAGAGTGGTGTAAAAGTTCTAGATATAGATCTAATGTTTACCGTCACCATACTTTCACCATAAGCCGTTTCAAATTATTACTTTTTTATTTCAATTAGTTAATTAAAATTTAATTCATAACTTTTTTAATGCAAATTAACATTGTAAGGCCATTTTGACAAAGGTAACACTTTTATAACCATACATCATTAAATTTACAAGGTTCTAGAATCTTCCCCGAGGTTATACACAAATTTTATTTTAAATCCTTGCGTCCGGAAAGGCTGTGTTTTCACTCATTCCTTTTTTGATAATTTAAACTAAATCTCAAACAATTTGGCTGATCACAAAGCTGACATAAACCTTTTTTATAATAAAAACTTTATTGCTTGTGTGGGAAAACTTTGGTTTTATTTGTTGCATAGATTTCCAATAGTAACTGACATTGGGTATATTTTTCCTGGTTTGGACTACAGGACGAAGGGAAGGTGTAAGTATAACGGACCACGACTCAGTGCCTCCACATTAAGAGCTACCGTCAGCAGATAGTGACAACCTGTTTGTTGTCCCTGACAAAAGGTTGCCGCTGTCATAATACTAAAAAAAACGATAGATCTAGCGTAACGTCAAAATTGCCCTACACGTCGAGAAAGACTTACTTATCAGATGGCTCACGACTCTCGACAGTTATTAATTATTCTCAAAGTTTATATTTCAATATAAACATAATTGAAGGCCTGTAAAAAGGAACCAAGAATAGAAAGGTAATGAAAAATGGTATATCAATATTTTATTTATTAAATATCTGTCTATCGATATTTGATTTTTTAAATATCCTTATTTGATATATCGATATTTTAGTTTTCAAATATTGATATAGCCGATATTCGATATTTAATTATTAATTATTAATAAATGTAAAAGTTAAAGAAACAAAGAACCTTTCTCTGGTTTTAGTTTTTTTCGTTATGGTAAAATGGTAATACTAACAGCTTGCTGGAGGTTTCTTAAATTTAAAATAAATGTAAGTACTTGAATATGCCAATTGTTATTATTGCGTCTACAGTCCCAAAGAGTTGTGTCCACTTAGTAGATATAATGTTGCTAATGACCAATAATTCATAACAAAATAGCTTCCCTAACTACTAAACTATTTTATTCCCTTAAATTGGCTGACATTAGCGTATCACACCACGAGAACTGCAAAACTAGGTATGTTAACTCTATTTGTGTATAAAGCATCCGTAGTCAAAAGACATGTACCCCAGTTTCCCTAATGTAACTTTCACAGTTTAGCCAGTTTCAGGCGGGTGGAAATGCTCTAAGTAAAAACCATAATTGAATAATACAGGGTGTTATTTAATGATAGGCCGTAATTCCTGAATCAAATTCAAGTAGAAAAGTTCATATATAAACATGTGTCCTAAAAAGTCTGGTTTTCAAAAAATCGGTTTTTTATTAATATCTCAAGATCCCTTTGCCAATTTTGGTGAGATTTAACAGTGTTGTTCGTTGTGATAAGACGCTAAGTACGCAATAACTATATGATAATTGAAGCATTGGGTGGAAAAATAGCGTTAGACTATTAACGCTCTTTTTCGTATTATTGGCTAGAAATGATTATTGCGCCATCTAGTATAGAGTAGTCAAAACCGGAATTGAATCTGGCGTAAGGGTACATATTGGAATGATATGCATAGTGAATAACGCTGTTTTTCCATGAAACGTCAAAACTTGTCGAACTAGTCTGCGAAAAGCTTTCCGGTACAAAGGAAACACTTAATAATGTTGTCAAATATTGGCAATAATAGTAGTGATTTAAGTGATAATTCATCAGAAAGTAATGATGAAGTTGTCGAGAAGAAGGGGGATCGAAAAAAGACGAGGAGTAAGAAAACATGGAAAAAAGAGGTTTTCAAAGGAAAAAGGAAGTCTGGACAAGCATATTCTACATTAAATGGTAAAAATGTAGCCAGAAAATCATTCAGGTAGTACCTACGTATTATTGTTTTGAATTAAATTATTTTATTACAGTATTTTTGGTAATTTTTCAGACCAGTGACTGAATGTTGCCGTCAAAATTGCGTCAGAATCATAAGAGCAAATTCCCAAAACCATATATTTTCATCCTTTTGGGAGACAGGAAACAAAGTTCAACAATACACATATCTCTTAGACTACTTGGAGAGAAAGTTAAAGAAGCAACAAGTGACCGATCCAAATGCGAAACTTCGAGACTTCCAATGGAAATATTTTCTATTTGTGGAAGGTCTCAAAACTGAAGTCTGTCGAAAGTTTCAGCTCAAAGTTCTTCAAATTTCGGAGATGAGGTTAAGAACGGTCCAAAACAACAAGAAAACAGGTTAAATATTTGGTTTTGCTATTATTTTTTTGACTATAATCATTTTTTTCGTAAACAGGTCAACCTGTGAGAGAAAGAAGAGGCGGGTATAGTAATCGTCCTCACAAGATTCCTCAAAACATTTGGAAATTAGTGAAAACTCACTGGGGTATGTATCCACATAAAGAGACACATTATGGACGCAAGAGTAATAGGAAGTACTTTGAAAACCCATCTCTCAATGTAAAGATGCTATATGAAGGATTCAAACAGTACTATTCTGATGTAATTGGTGTTGTTCCGACGATAAGCAATAACACCTATTACAGATATTTTCGTGAAAATAGTGAGTAGGTAATCTTTTCGACAACCACGAACAGACGTATGCGACTTCTGTGCTCAATGCAAAGTTCTGTTAGAATCCAACCCTGAAGATCCATGCAAACTCGAATTTGAGCTTCACACGAAAAAAGTGGAGGCGTACAATCAACTGAAGAATAACCTGACGTCAGGCATGCAAGAAAATTCCATCAAAGACACCATGCATTATCACTGAGTTTGATTATGCCCAGAATTTACCATTACCCAAGTTGAATATAACATCTCAGTTCTACAAAAGTCTATTGTGGTTGTACAACTTCAATGTACATTGCCACAATGATCAGACCAGTTCCTTTTATTGTTTCCTGGAAACAGATGCAAATAAGAAGCCAAACACAGTATGTTCCTTCGTTTATGATTTTTTGAAGAAAAAGGTGGAAGAGTTCCCTAATTTAAAGAAGATTGTTTAACTATCAGACTCCTGTGGAGGACAGAATAAAAACATAACTGTGGTCATGTTCAACACATGGTTGGCAAGAAATCTCAATGTAACGATTGAACATATCTTCCCAGTTAGGGGACATTCGTACAATCAATGTGACCGCAATTTTGGAAGGTACAGCATTTTATTGAAGAACATTGAAACTGTAGGAACAGCGCAACAATATTTTAAAATTATGGCAAATTGTAGAAACAAACCTAGTCCGTTTAATGTGTTTATGGCGAGTTACCTCATAGAAGATTGGAAACAAGCATTGATGAAGATTTTCTCAAAGGCACCGACAGCAAAGACCCGGCGCTTCGCTATACAGCAATTCGTAAAAATTAAGTAGAAGCCTGACGGAATTATTTGTCCGTCTAAAGGTTACAGCTGGCCAGAGCCTGATTTCCTTTTCAAGAAAAACCTTTCATCTACAGCGAAGTGTAAGCTCAATCTTCAAAGAGTTCCTTACGCATGTATTAGCACTCATTTGCTGTTATTTTATATTTTCAAGGTAATTTTTATTTGATTTTATATTCGCTTGGTATCATTTAGAAGCTTAATTTGTTTTCAGAAAATCCACAAAATTCATAAGGGACTGTGCAAGATACCTTGGCAAATGTTGCACAGTAGTTTTTAAAATTGTGAAACGGCATAACTTCCACAACTTTGAATTCACAAAAGTTCAAAAATTAACAGAAGAGCAGAAGCAAAGGCGTTTGAAGTTTTGCCGTCACATGACAAACATCCTCAATAATAACGTCAATTTGTTTAAGAACATTATATGGACCCGATAAATCTTCTTTTAATACGGCTTCAGCTCCAAATCCCAAAAACACACACTTCTGGGCATCGCAGAATCCGCATCTTACAGTTGAAGTGATACGTTATGGTAAGTATCAGTAAATGTGTGGTACGGCATAGTACAAAACAGAATCATCGGTCAAATTTTTATTGATGGATCTTTAAATGGAGTTAAATATCGTGAAATGCTTGCACATGAAATAGGAATTTTATATGGCAGCAAGATGGGGCTCCAGTCATAGTGTTCTTCCAGGTAGAGAATACTTTAATAAGAATTATAACATTTGGATCGGTCGTGGAAAAACGATTGCATGGCCCCCCAATAGTCCAGACTTAACACCATTAAACACATTTCTTTGGGGCTACCTTAAAGACAAGACATCTGCATCCAGACCAAATAGTGTTGCCGATTTGCAGGAACAAATTCAAATTGAAATTGACTTTCTCAACTTCAGTAGGCCAGATATGATTGCTAATGCAATTGAAGAAAACTGTCACTTCCGATATTCAGTTGTTTTTGTTTATTTAATTTTCTGAAGGTTCGGAGAAAATGCTATAACTTTGCTAATTTAACAATTTGTCTAAAACCAATAATAATAATGGAGATATCTATTGGGCAAAATATACGCGAACACCCTGTACAACATTTTTTAAATTTGAAATATTCTTGTTTGTTTCTAAAGTAAAAAAAAAACTAGAAAACGATGACAGATACCATAAAAACGTAAGGGACCAAAAAGAATGAGAAAAGAACGTGGAGTAAAAACAGGATATCAGTATTTATACAAGGTATTCCAAAAAAAAGTTAGGGAGAGTAAAATTGTTGGTAGCGCAAAAAATTTACCACTCTGTATACTGCCTCTGACCATTTAGACATTTTATTGTAAAGATTCCAAAAGCTAATAAGTGTAAAAAATTTGAAATAATTCTTTCGGAAAATGTTGGGAGGAAAACGAAAAAAACTACAAAAAAATTCGAGCTTTGACACCCTATACAGGGTTTTTTACTTAAAACTCCGCACGCCATTATCTCGAAAACGAATATGAATATTTAATTTGTGTAAAAAGTAGTCAATGTATGGGGTCAAGTAGATATTTTTCAAAGCTTAAAAAATTCGAGGCCTACTAAGAGCTAAGCGTCGCCGTCGCGACGCGTCGAAACTATAAATCGATTGCATTGACTTTGAAATTACGCGCATGCGAAAGTACATGTTATTTATAAACTTTTTTATTATTTACTCGAACCTATTTATTTTACTCATTTCTAAGTTATACCGGTTTATAGTAAACATTTCTTGATTGACAAAAAATGCAATTACGGATGATTTTTACAAGAATGCTATGAATATTAGTTACTATGGCAACCATTTTTATCGCAATTGTTTTAAGTGCAATTACAAGAGACAGATGTTGTCATTGCTGCGTCAAAGATATATTGTCACATTTTGTCACAAGAAATATTCAAACTTGTTCGGTTTAAACAAAACTAACAATATTTATATGAAAATCGTTCAATTTAGCAATGAGGAAAAAGTAAACATGTTACTGGTGTTTGGAGAATGCAGGTCCAAATGTAGAGAAGCAAAAAGAGTTTACGCATAGCGTTATCCGCGTAGAAGAGTCCCCGATGCAAGAACCTTTCCAAGTTTATGTAAAAACTTAAGAGAATATGGCAGTTTCGTAAAACCTAAGAGAAATAGAGAAAAGACGACTACAAATGATGAAAATACTGCTGCTGTAATTCAGCAGGTTAATAATTACCCCAAGATATCCCTATCAAAAATAAAAGAGAATACCGGCGTTTCCATAAGTTCATCGTCGAGAATTCTAAATAAAAACTCTTTTCGCCCTTACAAAACTAAACTAGTGCATAAATTATAACTAGGTGATCCCGCTAGAAGAAAGGATTTTTTAGCAAGATTTGCCGATTTGTTTAGCCAAGATGCAAATTTTCTCTTGAACATTCTATGGCGCGACGAAAGTCGATTCCATAATAATGGAATCGTGAACAGACACAACTGTCGTTTTTGGTCCGAAAACCATCCTCGTTGGATTACAGAAAGAGGTAATCAGCGAATTTTTGGCATCAATGTTTGGTGCGGCATAATAAACGGATTCCTTATTGGACCTCACTTTTACGAAGGCAAACTACACTTCCGGAACTGTTAGAAGAAGTGCCCTTTGAGACTAGAATGAATATGTGGCTACAGCAGGATGAAGCGCCTGCACATAATGCCGTAATTGTAACGAGGTATTTAGACAGAGAATACCCCAATATATGGTTTGGTACTAACGGACCGATAAGGTGGCCGGCGAGGTCCCCGGACCTTACACCACAAGATTATTTTCTTTGGGGTCACCTAAAGACGTTATCTATAAAGAACCTATCGAAGATATGGCTGATCTTATTAACAAAATTAGTGCAGCATGTGCCGCTATTACAAGAAGGACGCTCCTACAAGTGACCCAACCTCATCTGTTGAAAGTTTTTAATAGGTGTATTCGAGCAGATGGACATGTCATAATTTTGAACAACATTTTTAATTTGTTTTATCATCTAGTTGAGTGCAATAATAATTTTGTTCATTGGCTTTATTTGGGTTAACTCAGAATCATGTAAGTAGTTAATTGCCAATAATAATTTTTGCTTATTAATTTTGTAATTGCACTTCAAACAATTGCGATAACAATGGTTGCCATAGTAACTAATATTTATGGCAATCTTGTAAAAATCATCCGTAATTGTATTTTTTGTCAATCAAGAAATGTTTACTATAAACCGGTATAACTCAGAAATGAGTAAAATAAATAAGTTCGAGTAAATAACAAAAAAGTTTATAAATAACATGTACTTTCGCATGCGCGTAATTCCAAAGTCAATGCAATCGATTTATAGTTTCGACGCGTCGCGACGCTTAGCTCTTAGTAGGCGTCGAATGTTTTAAGCTTTGAAAAATATCTACTTGACCACATACATTAACTACTTTTTACAGAAATTAAATATTCATATTCGTTTTCGAGATATTGGCGTGCGGAGTTTTAAGTGAAAAACCCTGTATATCAAAAATGAAGCCTTTTTGACCGCTTGTTTATAAGTATTTTTATTCTAGTTATTCACTCCCTTAAATATCTACGTTACATTCATTAACATCCTTTGTACAATATAAAAATATTAAACTAACATATTAATAACCTGAGTAAAGCTGCATAGTACAAATAAACCAGTTTATGCGGCAGAACGGCGGAGAATCGGAGTTTGTAAACGATTTTACCTTAAGTATGGAATCTCAAATTGTTTTTTTATCAACCAGGTTCACAAATAGGGTATATATTTAAGTTGGTCTAATTGAAAAACTATATAAGATTTTAAAGAAATGCTGACCAGCTTAGTTTAGCTAAGTGTTAGGCAGGCTCTAAATTAATTTTTCAGTTTCTCTATAAGGTGATCAATAAATCAGTACTGTGGTACATTGATAGAACTGTACCATGTCACATTTCAAAAATGATAAAATGCAAATACGTTTTGAATAAACATAAAATGAATCACTGCTGAAACTCAATTGGGAATCTGTAGGTTTCAACATCTATGCGAATTTAAACGAAAATTAATCTTAAAATTCTATGGTAAATTTGGTGGTATACCTTTGTTGTTGAGATTGTAATGTCTATATTAACAATGAGAAAGAAAAGTTTGCCCTCATGAAAATTAAAAATATTTAGGTCGCATTTCCTTAAATGGTAAAAGTTAAAAGGAAAAAGTACTTACAAACGACAAATATTTAATAGGAGCGAAGTAAGAAAGTTTTAGCAACTTTGAGATTGTATTTGTCTCCATTTACAATTTAAAATTTTTCTAAAAGTGTGAAATTAGTAAAGTAATTGGCCATAATGTAGGTGGTAGGTAATCAATATAAAAATAAATATCGTAGTATTTTAAAAGTTTGTCGATATAGGTATGTGATGTGCTTGAAAAATCCTTACGATTTATCATCGTGGTACTAGGATAATTGTATGTTTTATTCTGGCTCTTAAACTGACAATATCAATCGCAATAATAATAACTCTTTGTTTTTAAAAATAAATTTCCAATTATTATAACACGTACGCTTGTTACGAAGAATAGTTAAATTTATATGAGTAATAAAGATATTGTATACATTGTATGGATATAAGGATGGATAAAAAATTGGTGAATGTTACGTACAGGATTACAGTGCACTCTTCCTGATGTGCGTAATATTGTTATTATTCCTCTATATTATAAAATATAGAGTAACCTGGTTTTAACTTTAAAAATAACATGCTTTGCTTATACAACTGTTTTTGCTCTTACCCACATTTCAATTTTAATATTTTGGTAATAAACATTTACAGGCGAAAATGGACAGCGAGGCAAAAAATTTAATGTTGCTATAAATTTGAAAAAACAGAAAACCAAAAGAATTATTATGTACACTGATAAAACTGTGCTCCCTTAATCAAATAATCCGATTTATTTGGTGAATAATTATTGGTAATAAATAAATGTGATTTTAATTAACTAAATTTTATTTAACTGAAATAAATGAGAGTATTTCGTTTTATTTGCAAAATTATTTGACTGTTGGTTGATTTGTGTCAAATAATAGAACCCTTCAAACAAATATTTTACCAAAAAACCACTAAAATAACAAAATCTAAATAACTAATTATTTAATCGAACTAATTTTTATTTAGGGACTAAATCCCGTTAATCGCTAGTTAAATCACCCAATAGAGTACTATTTAAATGTCTAGGTCATTTAAACTAAATAATTATGTATTTACATTAAATCCTTAATATAAAACAACCAAATATTTACAAATAACTAATTATTTAATCGAAGAACATTTCAAGTTAAGAACTAAATACCTTTAACTTTAATTTAAATCATTCATTGCCGAACTTTTCAAATAATTTGGTCATCCAAACAAATAATTAAGTATTTAAATGAACTCCTGTCGCCTACTTTGGGCTTTGAGTAATTTGATTGGTTATACAAAAGTGGCCTGATCATCGCGTTTTGGGTCAGTTGTGTTCGATTTTGTCTTGTAGAAATTTATGAGTGAGAGTGAAATCTTCTTTGTTGGTGGCACAGAAGTTAGTGGTTCCATCAAAAATTAAAACGAAGATATGGGGAATAAACGTAATATGAATAATTATTTAGAAGATTGGGGTATATCGAGGGGTATATCCCATATTTTAGATGCTTTTCAAGGTAGGAAACTATATTTGAATATTTTAGTTAGGTACGCATGAAACGAGTTAAAAAAGTAAGATAAGAGGCAAAGAAAAGATACTTGTAATACCTAATTTGAAATTTCGAACAAAAAATCTTTTTAGTAGCCAGGTATTTATAAATCATGGCTACCTAGGTTACAAATAAGACAGTTTTTCTCAATTTTCACCATAATTCAATACCTATCAAACCTCCTAACGTAAAAAATATAATATCATTAATATAATATTAATAATTATTGTACCTAATATTTGCAAATTTGCCTTTATTTAATTTTTTATCAAAGTTATTAATTTCTCTATAATGTTTTATTGACGTATATTTTAAGGGGAACAACAACTAATGGTCGGTTTATACAGCAAGATAACATAACATACAAATAAAATAAGAGTTGAATCTACAAATCTGCCATAAGACGTTTAGAAACACATAACATAACAAAAAATAAAAAATAAAATAAGAGATGGTTATCTTTTAAATTTTTTGTTATTGTCATGTAAAAATCATTGTGCGCGTGCGCGTAATTTGTCATAACTTTTATTTTCGGCAAAAATGTGTTTTTTCTGTTGGTTTGCCCTATTATTTGAACACTATAAACAATTTGATAAGGTTTGTGATTATTATAGTATAGGTACTGATTAAACCATATTCAATAGCAGCATTTCAATATTTCTTATTTTTATGTGACGTCTGTACAAACACGTACTTAAAAGGTATTTAAACCAAATAAATTTATATTTGATCTAAATAAATATAAAAGACAAGTTAAACAATTATGTACTTGAATAAAAAAACAATCACTTTGATGGAAATTACCGGTTTATTTAAATCAAATCACTTAAATTGTTTAATTAAATAACGTTGTTGTTACGGCAAATACATGTAAAACAAAGTAAAATAAATATGTACTTGATAAAATATATATAAATATCAATCAAATAAACATTTTGTTAACTTAACTTTTAACCTATTTACCTTAAGTCATTGAAGCGGCTTATTTAAGTTAGATTACTGTTAAGGAAATTAATATTTGCTTGAATTTTGTATTCAGTGATTAACTCCAAATAAAAAGTAATTTGTATCAAATCAGATAATACTAATTTAGGCAAATAATTCCTTGGTATTTTTCAAATACATATTTGTTTGGCTAATAGGAAACAAATATTTATTTGATTCAATGGTAAATTTTTTTGATTCAAATAAGTAATTTTATCAGTGTATGTAACTATAACTTTTTTTAGTACATTTAAAAGTGCAATAAAAATTATTTATTTCTCATTTTCTAATCTATACCCGTCTCTTCTATACACAGTGTTATTCCCTAAGAAATTTGACATGCAAATTTATATTTCCTTTAGTTATTTTTATGAAAAAAAATGTTAACATATATATAATGGACACGAGGTTATATCTTTTATTATTTTCAAATTTGATGCGTTTACTTATGGCGTTAAGGCGAACTTTCCTATTGCTTAAAATTTAACTGAATGGCGTACGGTTTTATGAAGGTTTTAAAAGAATAATTTGAAAAAAGGGTACCTTTAAAGATAATTTTTTTTTAGCAACAAAAAAAGACTTGTTTTTTTTTATTTTTTGTTGAAAACATCTAATTGTGCGCAATATGAAGAAAGTCAATTAAAAATAAAAACTTTGTTTTCAATTGAATTATTAAAAAAATATGAAGCAGTGGCGTCCAACGGACACATCTAACATCTATGTAAAAATAGACGACCACCATTTCTTCCGCCTGATACCTATCCTATATCTGGAAGTATTTTCATCTAGGAGGTCAAATCCACCCATAAATCTATTGTATTCGGTTATAAGTGATGGACGATTTACATTTATTACCTTTTTGTCGGTTCTTGAAAATGTTTTTACACTAGTTATGGGATGTATACCGTGACATGTTGAAGCCGATGTCACTACATTGTTATCGATCCATTTCAGAACCATTATACCATCCTCTTTATCTATTTTTGCAATGTAGTTTCCTCGTTTCTCTTTTCTAAGTTCCTTCTTTTGCAAAAGTGGACATGACTTGGGTAAACGATTTTCTCGTATTGTGCCCGTACCATCATAACCACGCCGTTTTAAATAAAATAAAACGTTAAAACCGCTGAATAGGTTGTCGCAATAAAATCTAAATGGTAGGCTTTTGATATTATCAGGGATCTCATCAATCATACTTAGCATTGGTGCTATATTTTTCCAAATTCTTGCTCATAATTTATAAAATATCCGGACGGAGCATTCAAACACCACATTTTGTATCCGAATCTAATCGGCTTTCCTCGAATAAACTGCGTACACGAATGCCGGCCGAAATATTTGATCATGTACTCGTCGTAATCTAAATTTTGTTCTGGTATCCAGTTGTTGAGAAACTTTTGTTTCATCATATCCATAAGAGGTCTAAGTTTCCATACCTTGTCTGACTTATCAGGTGTATTATTATCGGCACAGTGCCAGTACCTCAAAATTTGTCGAAATCGATCCCGTCGCATAGCCTGACTTACCATTTCGTTTCGCATGTCATTTTGGGAATCCCAATAGAAGTCTCTCCCTGGTAATTCAGCATATCCGGTTGCAATAAGGATCGCAAAACAACATTTCATCAACTGTTATTTTGGGATCAGGATCGTTCAAAAACAAGGCATATTTATTAGACTCGTTGACTATAAATTAAAAAATGCCGCCATCTAAAAATTTTTCCAATATTTCAGTAGGACACAAATGCATATTAAGTATAGTAAGATTTGGATTTAAAAATTCTCTTTCTGTAGGAATTAGGTCCCCGTCAATCCAAATTATTTTCTTATTACTGGGTCTCTCTGGCAAATTAGAAGCCTCGGGAACAGTGGTTTGAATTGGAGTGTCTTCTATGCCATTATTATCATGTTGGTTTGTACGAGTTCTTATTTTAACGTGAGCTAAATGCTGCTTCCTATTTAGGTTATCAATCAATGCGCCTTCATCCTCTTCACCTGAATCTTCGTCAGTTAAGATGTTGGGATCTGGAGACTCAATAAATATTTGCTCAACATCGATGTCGTCATCATAGACGATATTTAGGGCTTCTTCTAACATAAATCATTTTCTAAAATTGAAAACAAAAATTGCTTACGTATTCGGATAGCGTTACCATATGGTTACACAAAAAAAAAACACGCGACAGAGTTACATCATTGAATTTTTCTATAAATTATAATAACTAATGTAAAAACAATATTTTAGAATCACTCTGTAGCATTAAAATATTAAACATGCATAAAATACAAATCTGACAATACTTACACTAAAAGTCCACCGGTTGACCAGACATATTAAATATATAAATTTAAGGCACTAGTACAAAAAACAAATAGTATTTTACGGCAAATTACCTTTTTGGTACTTGATGATCAATCCCAGTTTAATTTGTAAAGGAGGTAACAGAACTTTTCTGGGGTCAATAAGAGGTATATTCTTTACGTTACCTTGCCCTGAAAAACAGCAATACTTCGTAAATCCACCCTGAAGCCCTAGTAATCGTTCTATGACTTTTAGGTCACCACTTATACGTATCATAGCTTATTGCATTTAAAATTAATGATATACTTTCGTATGTTTCCTTCATGTCAACTGCATATGCAAGAGGAATAGAGGGTCTCTTGTTGCCATTATGGAGCAGATCTGCGTCTAAACTTATTCTAGAACACATTTTATCATGAATAGTAAGAAGCGAGGATAGCTCCTGGTTACGGTTCCTAAATATTGTTACTTTGGTTCCAGTGGCTAGTAAATTCCGTTGATGTAATCTAGAGCCTAATACTTCAGCGTGCTCTTTGGGAAAGTGGAGGTCCCAAACTAGATCATTTAATTTAGCTTGGTCGATTAAATGGGGTGATATGCCTTCAATTTCGGGAAAATAGGAATCGTCCTTGTCTAATGCATTATCGGGTTCTGCCTTACTATCATACATTTTTAAATATTCCTCCCAAGTTGCCGGGGGCGCTGGAACTGGTAAACCTTCTCCATAAAAAACCGGTTTTATTGCTGAGGGAATATCCGGATATACAATATTATATTTGCTCTTCATGACACTTTTGTCATGCAAAAGTAACAGTCGTTAAAATGATTTGCTGGTTCTCGCCAAATCATTGGAACTGCAAAAGCAATAGAAGAGCGCTTGCCATTTAACCAGTTACTTAGATTTGCTGCACAGGTTTGACAACATATGTGAGGAGCTCTGATACTGATGATTCGACGGCTGGACAGTTGCTTTTGTAGCTATTCCCCATACCTCAGGTATTTTCTAGAAGTATCGGGTATCGAGTTCGAGCAGCGACGGCATAATTCTCGTATACAGGGGCCATCCATAAGTAGATTGGGCTACGGGGCAGAGTGAAATTTGGAATTGGGTTTAAATGGGTACTTCCGTTATTTTAAGCCCTAGAGGGTTGAGACTTCGTGGTTAAGGTGTCATCCCTATACACTCCCACAAAAACGTAAATTTGGCAACGTCGCGCTCCGGTCTATTACAAATTTATTTTTGAAATAATGTGATTAAAATATTCATTAATATGTGCTAAAACAAATCATAACTCAAAAATCTCACGTGTTAGGAAGTCTCCATCATCATTTTCGCATTTAGAGACCAAAAAATAACAAAAAACTGCCTTTTACATTACAGTTGCAAATTGATTGTAAACTAGTGTAACTTATAAAACTCGCACATTATTATTGTTGTGTAGGTACTAGGTAATAGTATAATTAGATTTGATAATTTGAATTCTGGCAGTCAAGTTGTTGCGATTATATTGGAGCTGAGACAAGCGCAAAAGCCTGGTTCGGATCATCCTAGTAATTTAGTCGAGTGGCAAGTAATTTAGTAGCTAAACGTGTCTAAACAACGCCGATCTTAGCGTTAATGCATCTAGTGAAAAGAGTGTTACTAGCCGCCTTACTATTTTCATTACATGCATTGACGGTATATGATATCTCCACCTTTATCGTGTACAGCAGATACGACCTTTAGTGATAATATAGTGGGTCTAAAATCACCGTAATTTATCGATCCACCCGTAATTTAAATAAACAATTTTAATTTTGTTTATCATTTCTACACTGTTAGAAATCCTGGCCGTGTTAATCAAAAAATGTCATATTCAATTCGAATGAATCAAAACTAACCTAAAGTAGAAAGTTATTTTAACCCTGTAAAGTTTTGTCAAAATCAATTTTTAGGAACTACCTAACTATTTTAAAAGTCATTTTAACATAATAGTGAGTAAAAATTAACTTTGTCACAGTAAATATAAGTACAAGTTACATTAATTAAATGTATAAATTTAGTTATAAATTTACCCAAAAAAAGATTTAATACGAAATGTTTTTGAAATTTATTTAATCAAAAAATAAAAGTAATATTTACTGTGACAATTACTCAGTGTATGATATCAACATATTAGTAATAGTAAAATATGCTTCTATTAACTATTTGGTTAGTAAAGTTTGCATTTATAGAGAGTAAATGTAAATACTTTAAGGTAGTCAAAAAACGCGGGTGTCCCCACCACCCAGTGTCTTCCGTCCGCCGTCTTGTCTATCCTGCAGCTTGGAGGAACAGACAGGCATTTTTATCATATCTGGGCTGGTAGTTATTGTTCAGTAAATCTTTTAGTTTTAAATGTTTTAACGTACATTTATGGTGCACTGGTAAATTTTTTGGAAAATTACAATTATTTTACAAAACAAAATATGAGCAAAATTACAAATCAACGTAAGCTAATACAAAATTTAATACAATTGGAGTAATATTTCAAGACATGTAAAGAAACCTACTCTAATGACTTTGGTTATTTTTTTATGTAGTAACCCTACGCGTATTGTAATTTTCCCAAACCGTTGGTGAATTTCCAGTAGAAATATAACTAATGCATGAAATATTTCCGGAAATTTTTGAAAATTTTGTCTGAAACCAATTTTTTAACAAAAGCATGAGTGCATTGCACCTGGAAAAACATCGAACCCGCAGGGTGAGGGATTTTTTCTTTGGTGCAATGCACGAATGTTTTTTTTTTTTTTTTTTTAAATTGGCTGAAGACCAAATTTTGAAAAATTTACATTAGGAAATATTTTAGGCACGTGTTATGTTTTGATCGGAAATTTCCCGAGTTGATAAAAGTTTATTTAGGTAGTTGCTAAAAAGTTGATTTTAATATATTTATTTATTTAAATAATACCATACTTTAATAACAATTAATATTTTTTCTAATGCTAATAGTAAAATAAAACTTAAACTTAGTCCTGCTTCTGAAAACTACAATTGCTATAAAATGTACAATGTTTTGATGTTTTGAAACTATAAATGTCAAAAATGACAATTATCCCCGGGATATTTCCAGATGTAATTTTCAAAACGGATGCAATTTCCGCTTATCAATTTTTTAAAATTTCCGTGTAAAATTTCCAGTTAAATTGACACTAGGGAAATGTAGTCATGTCAAATGAAAGAGTTGTAAATTTACAAAAACTATTTGAAATTTGATTTATAATACTTTTTTTGTAAAATTACGAAAAAATGTTGAAACTCAACTTACTATGAGATCATTTAAAGTTTAAAAATATTTTTATTATTTTCATAAAGCAAATTTAAAAATTGCATTCTGATTCTACCAAAAATTTTTATTTCTCTCACACGTATTGTAATTTTACTAAACAAATCGCTGATAAATGTTTAGTAAAAATGCTACAAATATGTTGTAATTTTTTTAAACTTAGTTGAAATGAATTGTGTAGTAAATTTACAATACATCATACTGAAATTACCAACCATTTTCAACAGAATTTGTTGTAATATTTTGATGATGAATGTATTGTAATTTTGCTAAGCGAATTTTCGATAGTTGTTTAGTAAATTTCAACAAATGTTTTGCAATTTTTCTAAATTGAGTTGGAATAATCATGTAGAAAATTTACAAAACTGAATTTTATTATTACTCTATTGTTGTGCGTAAAAACTTCCAACATTTTTTTTCTAAAATTACTACAGAAATTTTAAACAGTGTTCTAATATTTATTTACTTTATTTTACAATACATACTTATTATTTAGATTTGTTATTTCTTTATATTACTTACTAACTGATATGTAGATTTGCGTCAAAAGAAGGTATTCATAAATACTTTTAAATGCATTACGTAAATAATGAATTAATGGACTTAAATGTATTTCTTGTATTTATATATATTTAAATGTTTTTAAATTACATTTAAATTTGATGTACGTATTCGTTTCTATTTAATTGTATTCATTTGTATTTATTTGTATTTAAATGTATTAATATAAATACATTTCGACAATTTCCACACCTATTTAAGGAGTGTCGTACCCCTAGATAGATGTGTAAGTAGGTAACTGTTTTTATCAATTTTTAAAAGAGAATTTGTACACCTAAAAATGTATTATCCTTAAAATTTGTAAATTAAAAGTATTTCATATGTTATAACGGAATATATGTTACAAAGAATTAGTTCAGTTAGTCAAAAGATAATTGCTACAAATAAATACTGCACTGCGGATATTAACAATTACAGAATATGTGTTAAACAAAAATATTGTTGAGAAAGGTTTGCTTTTTCCTTCTGCCAGAACCATCCTCAGACGCGTTTCGCTGTATAACAGCTCATCAGTGAGGCTATGGGTTCTGACAAAAGGAAAAAGCATCGGCGTCTGTTTTAAAACAGAAAAATCGGTTTGATACAGAGAATGAAGCCAGATGGCAATGTCTTTGCAGGTTTTCCTCTGATATTTGTGGCTTGATAAGTCCATTTCAGAGGGCGCAGGTATGCTTAGAAATTGGTGTTATTTACCAGCACCACGAGATGGAGCCATCTGGCTTCATTCTCTGTATCAAAAATATAGTTTCTAAGTTGAATATTCCAAAATATAAATTTTTTTGTAATTCAAAACAGATAGTTTTCTCAATTTGTATTGTATACCTATATTATATATTAGAGTTTTAAGATATGGTCAATAATATTAAACACCATTAGATATTACCGAAATTATTTTTTATTACATGTCGAATATCATTTCAATTGGAAAGATTTTAAATAAATTCAGAGATTAATTAATAATAATCAATGAAATTGGCGATCCCCGCGTTTAAATAAACTAGACTTATGATACTGATTCTTAATATATTTTATAGTTAAAAGTTTGGATGTTTTTGTTTTGGTAACCTGATGGAATCACAAATAAAAATGAAAAAACTAGCTGTAATTTCACAATAATTAATTAGAAATATTTTTTGGTTTATTATAAGAAGAAGCAATTTTTGCAATAAAACTATATTGCGTTACAATTATAGTGTACCTTTTAAATCTGTTTTTCTATTTTATCATTTTTGGAGAAATAAACGAGTAGGTACTCTTCTAGGTTGAGTAATTTATAGTGCTTTTTCACTTTTCTAAAGGCAAATTATTAAATGGTTCATATTGTTCTCAACAATTTACTTATATATATTCATTATATTGGGTACATTAAACTGATATGTATTAAATAACGTATAAAAGTTAGATATATTCAAGGCGAGGTGTTGGCGTGATTAAAAAATAGTAATATTATAACTTGGTAGTTATTTTTACACGGATATTTTTTTAAGTGTGTCACCCGATTGGCGAGTTTCCTGCTGACTATAATAAAAAACAAACTACACATTTCTCAATATTTTTCGACAAGGAAGCCGAATTTAATGTCAAAATAGCTATTTATGCCATCAGTTACGAAATGCCTAATTTTGTGTAACGTGTGAGATTTTTGCGGAACGAACGAAGTGAATAAGTAATGAACAGTCAAATGTTTCATTGGATCATTTTTTTTTAGACAAAACTCTTCAGAAAGTAACTTTTCCTTGATATTACTAAACATACAATCTCTTAGAAATAAAATGAATGAACTATATTTATTTTTAAATAATCATAACTACCTACCCAGATTTAGTTATATTAACAGAACACTGGTTAAATATCCAAGAACCTGTTTTTATGCCAAATTATATTGTTGTTTCTAAATTTTGTAGAGCTAGTTCTTTACATGGCCGCACAATGATTTTTATTAAAAGAGAATCTATTAAATATATGAAATTTTCTAATGTGACTAAATTTGATTGTTTCCTGGTTGAAATAGATTTTGAATTTTCTATAATATTCTTCAAAAAAAGCAATTTATATATAATTTGTTTATACCGGTCACCATTATCTAATACTAACATTTTTCTTATAAGACTTGAAAATCTTTTATCACAACTTCCCCCCTTTGAAGATTTAAATAACTGTTACACTATAAATTTGAAAAATTTACTACAATCATTTAATCTTAAAATGCATGCCAATTCACCACCAAGATTTTCTCAATATTCATCTTCTATAATTGACTATGTTTGTTCTAATAAAAATAATGTTAAATGTGAAGTAATAAATAATTTTTTATCGGACCATGAAGCCATATTATGTGAATTTAACGGTGAGATAGAGAAAATAGAGAAAAATAAACATAAGGGACGCATTTACAGTAAAAATAATTTTAACAAATTTAATAATGCTATAAAAAATTATTCATGGGATAGTATTTTTCTTAATAAAGAGCCTTTAAGTAATTTTCATGCCACAATTTTAGACACATTTACTAAACCTTTTCCAATTACAATTATTAAATAAAATAATAGAAAATGTTGGATTTCAAAGGGTATAAAAATAAGTTCTAAGAATTTACGTTCACTTCATTATATTAAAAAATTTTTCCCATCAAACAATTCATTCATTTCATATTTTAATATTATATAAAAACATTTATAGAAAACTAATTAAAAAAGCCAAGGAAAATTATTTTGAAAATCGTATTAGTAAATCATTAAATCCACGAAAAGAATGTTGGAAAATTACTAATGATTTGAGAGGGAAAAACAACATAATACCTATAAATACCTCATTATCTTCTGACGATCTGAACGATTTTTACTGTTCGATTGCTTTAGATCTTTCTAAAAATATTGATCCATGCATTGATCCACTTTCGTACATGAAGAATTTTGAAATTAATGACACATTTTTCTTTAGTCCAACCGATGTTCAAGAAATAAAATTAATCATTTTGGAAATAAAAAATAAAAATTCTGCTGGATGGGATAATTTATCAATAAAGATTTTTTCACAATTGTCTATTCCTGCTTTAGAAGCTTTAGCGAAAGCAATAAATGTTTCTTTTGATAATGGAATATTTCCACAATGCCTTAAATCAGCTATTGTTATTCCAATTCATAAAGGAGGTGATTGTGAATCTGCTTCTAATTTTCGACCAATTTCTTTACTTCCAACACTTTCTAAAATTATTGAAAAACTTGTTAAAAATAGAATGATTTCTTTTTTAAATAAAAACAATATTTTAAATACAAACCAATTTGCATTTCAAAAAAATAAAAATACTAGTGATGCTATTTTTTCATTTCTTGAACATCTTTATTTTAAATTAAATGAAGGAGATTTTGCTGCAGCAATATTTTGTGATATTTCTAAAGCTTTTGATTGTGTTAACCATAATATATTATTAAATAAGCTTGAGCTTTATGGCTTTAGAGGTATATCGTTTAAATGGTTTAAATCATATTTATCTGAAAGATCTCAAGTAGTATTGTTAAATGGTAAGAAATCAAAAAGTAATAAAATTGATTGTGGAGTACCTCAAGGTTCAGTTCTTGGTCCATTACTATTTTTAATATATATAAATGACCTTGCGTCAATTTTTATAAATGGTAAATTTACAATATTTGCTGATGATACAACAATACTTTGGCATAGTAAATATTCTAATGAATTAATTAAAATAATTAATGAAGATTTAATAAATGTTAAAAAGTGGTGTGACTCTAATCTACTCTCATTTAATATTACTAAAACAAATATATTAACTTTTAAGTGTACACTTAATAATATAATTTTTGACAATCTAATAACTAATAACCCAAAATGTATAAAGTTTTTAGGAATCTATATTACTCAAAATCTTTCTTTTAATGAACATATCAAAAAGTTATGTAGAAAATTAGCTTCAGGATGTTATGCCCTGAGAGTACTTTCTCATGAAATGAATATGGCGGTTCTTCGAAATGTTTATTTTGCTTTAATAGAATCTCTTTTGAGATATGGAATTTGTTTCTGGGGAAATTCAAGCCAGTATCTTCTAAATTCAATTTTTATTTTACAAAAAAGAGCTATCAGATATTTGTGCAAAGCTAGATCTAGAGATTCTTGTAAAACTCTATTTATCTCACAAAAAATTTTAACACTAACTTCAATTTTTATATTGGAAGCAGTTTGTTTAATTCATAAAAATCATAGAAATAGTATTAATTCACATACTTATAATACAAGAGAAACCTTTAATATATGTTTACCTATTCCTTCTTCAAGTCTTGTAAAAAAATCCATAATTTATGATTCTAAAAAAATTTTTAATTTTCTTCCAGTTTTTATTAAGAAAATGTCAAATTTTAAAATGTTTAAAAAAAATGTTAAAAATATATTATTGGAAAAAGCTTATTATACTCTAGATGAATATTTTGGTGATACTCTGTCATAATTATTTGCATTTTTTTTGTTTATTCCGATATTTTAAGTTTTATTATATTATTATATTTTATTGTTAATTTAATTTTAAAAAAAGGCTTTGTCGATAAAAATAATTTTTTATGACAATAAAGCATATTTTGATTTGATTTGATTTGATTACACAAAATTTCATTTCGTAACGTATTGCATACAAGATTTTTTCTAATTTTGAAGAAAGTAATAAAAAAATAAAATTTAATATAATTGATAAAAATTTGGAAAACATAAATTTAGTTTTTCTAATTTTGACATATAACTGAAGGCATAAATAGCTATTGTTGCTGTTACTTCATGTTAGTTGTCAGTTTGACATTTTGTAAAAAAGTCTAGACGGAAGGTTTTTATCGAGATTGATATATTTTTAGTTTTATTTTTAAAAAATGAGTCATTCAAGTTCTGAAGAGCTACCAAGCGATATTGAAGAGGCAGCAGGTAATGCTCTATTATCAGTAATTCCCAAAAAGTCAAAGGCAGTTTATGATTTGGCATACGAAAAATTTGTTACGTGGTGTGATGAGAAGAAAATTAAACATGTTAATGAGAAAGTTTTACTTGCATATTTTGAGGGTAAGAAAGATGTAAAAGTTTCCACATTATGGACACTTTACTCAATGTTAAGGTCTGAACTAAATCTGAAAAGGAATATTGATATTAAAAAATATACAAATTTGGTAGCATATATTAAAAGGCAAGCGGACGGGTACAGTGCTAAAAAGTCAAAAGTTTTTATTAAAAAAGATTTTGCCAAATTTTTATTGGAAGCTGATGACAAAGAATACTTAATGGCTAAGGTTGCAATGATAATTGGAATGGCAGGAGCATGCAGAAAAGCAGAATTAACATTTCTTCCAGTTGAAAATGTTATAGACCAAGGAAGCCATTTTTGTGTTGATATCCCACCTTCAAAAACAAAAGTTATACGGCAGTGTGCAATTACCACTGGAGACATTGAAAATACGAATCTTGTTGAAATATTAAGAAAATATATTAAGTTGCGTCCCCAGATTCTTAAACACAACAGATTTTTTGTAAAATATGCGAATGGAAAATGTACCAGAAATCCTGTGGGAATTAACACATTTAGCAGTCTGCCAAAAGTTATTGCACAATTTCTTGGTCTTTCAAATCCTGTTCTATATACTGGCCACTGCTTCAGAAGAAGCTCTGCCACTTTCCTAGCAGACAGTGGCGCTGATCTTTTAAAATTAAAGAGGCACGGAGGTTGGAAATCTAGCTCTGTTGCGGAGGGATATGTTGAAAATTCCATGAATAATAAAAAACTTATAGCGCAAGAAATATTTGGTAAAATATCTAATGCAATGTGCGTCGCTTCCCAAATAACAGCAAGTTCGAGCAATGAAAAAAATATGTCGTCGGGAATTAATTTGAATAATTGCAATAATTGTGTTATCAATATTTATAATAATTAATTAATTTATAATTTATGTTTTTAACTTGTATTATAACAGTTTAATAAATAGAATAATTCTTTTTGTCACTGATTTTGAAATACATTTTTCGTCACCAATTGCATAAAATTTTACTTTATGCAACTAGTTACAAAAAGTAAGACATTTCATAATGTCAATCAGTTTTAAAAAGTGTCACTTTATATGTCAAAATTAGAAAAAATATATTGGTTTACAAATTTGGCAGATACGACGCCATTTTGATTTTTTTTTAAATGGCAACCCTTATAAATAACTATACGAGTGTAAATTGCAATTGGTGATCTGATTTCAAAAACCTATAGTTGTTGATATTTATTTTCAGCCGTTTCGGAAATACGAGGGTTCCTAATTTGCCTTCATCGATTTTGTTTTTTAAGTGTACGACGCCATTTTGAATTTTTTTAAATGGCAACCCTCATAAATAATAAAATAAATAAGTGCATGAAATATGTTAAAGAAAATAGTAAAACATTTTGCCATTGTTAGTGGCGGTAGTTTGTTGGAAGGGGTAAAAATAAAATCTTTTGTTTAAAGCCAATCACTATAATAATAAATAATTATTCACTTGTTAGAGCTTGATAATAGAAATCTATCTTAATTAAAAAAAAAAAGTAGGTATTGTTTCTTATTGTTTAAATTATATTATATGTGGGATAACGTTTTCATTAAGACACAAGTCACCAGCAAGAAAATTGGGGTTTTCAGCTTAGCGCAGATGGCTTGGTCACGGGTAATTATGTAACTATGAAAAAAATTAAGGTTTTCAGCTCAGAAGGTCTATTTATTAAAGGGGTGAGATACTTAAAAGACAAAATCGATAAAGGCAAAATAGGCACCCCCGTATTTCCGAAACGGCTAAAAATAAATATCAACAACTATAGGTTTTTGAAATCGACTCGCCAAATGCAATTCACTTGTGTGACTATATGAGGGTTGCCATTAAAAAACATTTAAAATGACGTCGTATCTGTCACTTCTTGACATCTGTTGTACTTGATTTGGGGGTCACGGGAAATAATGTAACTGTGAAAAAAATGAAGGTGTTCAGCTCAGAAGGTCTATTTATTAAAGGGGTGAGACATTTAAAAGACAAAATCGATGAAGGCAAATTAGGAACCCCCGTATTTCCGAAACGGCCAAAAATATATATCAACAACTATAGCTTTTTGAAATCAGATCACCAAGTGCAATTTACTCGTATAGTTATTTATAAGGGTTGCTATTTAAAAAAATTCAAAATGGCGTCGTATCTGTCAAATTTGTGAACCAATATATTTTTTGACATTAAATTCGGCTTCTTTGTCAAAAATCATTGAGAAATGTGTGGTTCATTTTTTATTATAGTTAGCAGGAAAATCGCCAATCGGGTGAGACACAAAAAAATTTCCCTGTACAGTAATGTCAACTTAACGTTAAAGTAACGATATATTTTATCACTTACTATTTAACTTAAACACTATGAGTTAAGTTGACAAAAAAGCGGAAGTGGACCTCCTGGGACTTTAAAAAAATGTTAAATTTGATTGTTCTGTTTCAACAGTGTATTAACTAAAATTTATTCTGTCTAAATACTGTAAATTATTTCAGGTAATTTAATATAATTTTCACTGACCAGCACAATTTTTTTGTTTAAGTTATTAATAACTTTTAGTAACAATGAATCCACATTAAACCTAAAATAGTTTATAAATTCCATTTTTTTCGCAATTTTGCCGCAGTCACTGGATTATTAATTTATACTATGCAGCGTTACTCGGGATATTATTATATTACTTCGGAATTTTCATTTGGGTTTTTTTTTAATACATATGTAAAAAGCAGATGTAATAGTCAGAACCAAATATATCCAACAAACTTCTTTTTTTTATCTGAACCAACCTGAAACTAAACAGTAGCAATAATTATAATAATTAACTCTTAATTTACTGAATTTGTTCAACATTGCATTCAATTATGGTTTTTTCTTAGGGTTATTCTACTCGCAGCTGAAGCTTGAAACTAGCACAACTTTTAAACAGTTACATTAGGATAGCTTATCTTTAAATTACTGATGCTCTAACCCCAAATAGGGTTAACATACCCCGTTTACAGTTCGGCGCTAATATCAACTAATTTAAAGAAATAAAGCAGGTCGGTAGTTACAGGAGCCATTTTGCTAACAGCCCATACACTGTTTCTTAATATTAAAATAACGTTAAATCCGGTCTATGTCGAGTAAAGCTATTTTGCTGTAAAGAATATAGGTCATCCTAGGCAACATTATACTTACTAGGTAACCAAGTGATACAATTTTCTTGAAATTTAAATGCAAACGTTAGAAATTGCTTATACACCATTATTTTTACCTTGGCATAGAATATTTTACCATAACGTTTTTTAGATATGTTTAAAAACAATAATATAGTTCTATCAATGTATTGCAATACTGATTTCCTAAATGAAAACTCTTCAAATTAAAAAATAAAGGTTAAATAGTTGTCCCAAACTTGTTGTCAGATTAGACGGCTTTAAATCTAACACTTCTTCATGAATCTGGATGATAATGAGAATGTTCCTTAAATTTATATTTCTTTTTAACAAATTTCACATGCATACAGATTTATAAAGGCGGCGACAACGAAAACATTTTTAACAAAGTGTTGGAAATTGACAAAAACTTCCAAAGAAGGGCATCGAAACAGAAAGACCAGACAGAAAAAGTTTTGCGAAAAAGATACTGAAAAATGCAAATGAACGACTAAGTGATTAATCTTGATACGTCTGGTCTGAAATAATCTGAAGACTACAAAAGTCTCGTTGTACGAGATCAGTCAACCAAAATTTTGCTGATAATGCTTTACGCATTATTCATTTTCTAGTGTACAAGGGGGATTCAAATGCCTTGACAAATGAGAAGCACGTGAGGGGACAAAAAGTGCCATTTCCTGTAGTTTTCCATTGTGAAAAGGAGTTATTAAAAAGCGCATATCAATTTAAAGATTAAAGCCATGGAAACCCTAACACTCTAACACTTCTTTCTAATCAGAATAGATGCTGTATCATACTCGTTGCAAATCAAGAGCTTTTTTTTTTATCTATGGAAGAATTCTTATGTGGAAATTGTCTCGCCAACTGAAATCGTTCTATACAGGGTTTACCAAATTAAGTGCGCACCATTGCTAACTTTTTTATTATTGGAGATACAAAGTCGGTTAAATTAGCAAAGTAGTAGCATTTTTTCAACAATTGGACAAACCGTTTCTGAATAAATGAGGAAAATGTTTTTTTTAAACGGCACACCCTGTATATTTTTATATGGAATATAAAAGTTCATATGCAATATTGGCCTTAAATTGGAAAAATATCAACACAGCCATGGAAATAAAAAATGGTTTGCCTTTGACGTTATCATCGAGACTGCCATGAAAACAAAAACGAATTTATTTATTTATTTCCGAAATTAAAACTCGATTTTATTTTTAGCGGAAGAAATAAAAACAAAACTATATTAAATGTTTAAACACATCAACGTTTTGTTCAATACATTTGCGGGCATTCTTTAATACATGTTTTGTAGCTTTTAAAACTGTTCTGCCATCGATGGATGCTATAATGCGTCTAATGTTCTCTTGAAGTTCGACCAGATTCGCATATCTCGTTTTAAAGACTTCGTCCTTGACATACCCCCAGAAATAAAAGTCTAATGAAGTTACTTGGGGGCCCAACGTATCGGACCATTTGTTGCCATCCACCTATCTCTAAAAAGCCTTTCTAACAATATTCTCACCTCGTGAAACTGATGAGGAGGAGCTCCATCTTGTTGAAAATAAATTTGGTTACGGTCCTCTAAGTTCACATCATCTAAATATTATTTTAGTAATTCTGACATATTAACGTATCCCCTGCGGGTTAGAGTACCTTCATAAAAAATTGGCCCAATAATTGGGCTGCCTATGAGACCACACCAAACATTAATGCTAAATCTTACTTGCGGATTTCCAATGTGCATGTTTTTACGATTAAACATACTCCTATTTGAAAACTTCGCTTCATCGCTCCATAAAATTTCCTTTCAAGAGTTAGGATTTTTCCTACACATAATATATCAAAAATATTATAAAGATATTATCTTGTATCCATTGGCAAGAAATGAGTCGTCTTTCAGTGTCACCAGGTAATAATGTTTGCACTGGTCGGTACTCTTATAAGGTACAAACTTACATTTTTTTAAAATCCTCCAAATTGTAAATAAACTTTTTATCTCTTAACAAAAAATATCTAGTTGAATTATTTTTGTGCGCTTCAAAATATGCCAATACATTTACATACTTCCACTTGTTCACTTATTATAAATTGTTTTTTAGTCCTTGTCTTTATAAACACTCTTTCGTTACTTCTAAATTTTCTATACAGCCTTAGAAAATACCTTCTGTCTGGTTGCTCACGTTCAGGATACATTTGACCGTATTGCTCGAGTGCTAGTACACTATTTTATCCGACTTTTTATCTCCAATAATAAAAAAGTTAGCAATGGTGCGCACTTAATTTGGTACACCCTGTATAGCTTTAAAATCACAAAGTTATTTTTTTAAGAGGCAATCATTTCTCTTGTGCACAATTTATTTAAATTTGGTATGCGTTTTTATCTATAACATTTATTGCCTTCTTAGGTTATGAAATAGCTAAAGCGAAATTATTTTAGGTGTGATACCGTTTAGGTACGGATTAGGATATGGGGGCCACATCAGGGCAGATGAGAAGGTATAAATAAGTAGCAAGGTACGTATATAATATACAATGACATGTAACCGAATAGCGCATCAGAAAGCGAGTGCAAGGGCACCGAAACCCATGTTGTGTGTATTTAAAGCTTAACACGCGTGAAATTGCATGTGTGGAATTTAACACACGGAGCTACTGCGTTTTTGCGGATACATGAGCATCCGCCGCATCACTATCAAATTCTTGTACTTATTACGACTTTTACAATAACTTGGCAAAGCAGCACCAATATATATTAATATTCCAGAATTGTATCCGCGCTCCCGCTAATCTCTTGTATTCTCATGTATAAGTGGTATACAATGTGTACACAGAGGCTTCGCACTTGTATCCCTGAGCTTCACACCATTGTCAGAAATAGGTTTAGAAATTATTTTTAAAAGGCCGATGTTGTATGCGTGATGTTTTGTAAGACGTTCAGCGGAATGAAATTATTTTCTCGTGGACAAGCTGATAATGCTTTTAATTTCGTGTATCCTTCACAATTCTGTAATTTATCGCCATTGTTGGAATTTTTTTATTAAAGTATATACCGGGGTATGCATGGCTTAGTTCAACAAAGGAAATCCTCCCAATCCTAACTTATTCAATTAAATGTGATGGCAAAATTACGAAATCTTCATAGTTGAGGTAATACAGCAAACACCAGCAAATTATTATTTGATATTGGCAAAACTGTAAGTAGCGTCAGTGACAACATTTTCATTGAAGGCGCTTTAATTATAGCTAAATCTGAGTTATTGCATTAAGGAAAAAGTAACTATGATTAAGTGGTATTATACAAGAAACAGCTTAAGAGCAATGTCTGAAATGTTTTCAGTTCAATTCCCTAATAAGCCTAGCCCTTCTATTCCATTAATTAAAATTTAAGTACAAAGTCACTGTAATAAATAACCGTAAATGCTCAACTCAGAATGTCAATACACAGCTGAAGAAAGGGGAAATAGAGATCTTGATATGAGGAAAATAAAATGATTAGCACGAAGATTCTTGGTCAAGTCGTAGGAAAACATCAAACCACAGTGTTGCGCACTTTAAAAAAACATAAATATTTTCCTTACAAGTATGAAAAACATCAAGAGCTACGGCAAGATGATGACGAACGGAGAATTGAATTCTGTTTTGAGGTAATGGAAAGAGCAAATAATAATAGGGATTTTTTTGAGAAATATTTGTTTTACCGATGAATGTACATTCTCCCTCAACTACGAACTAAATGTTCAAAAATGCCGGTATTGGAGTCAAGAAAATGAACATCGTCTTGTTCATACTCGGACGCAATATCCACAAAAAATAAATGTTTGGGCGGGAATTGTAGGACATCACATTATTGGACCATTTTTTATGGAAGGCAGTAACCTGTTTGGACTTACTAGAAAATCAAATTGAACCTGCACTAGAAGAAGATGTACGCAAAAATCAGGAGATCTGGTATCAAATGGATGGTTGTCCTGCCCATAATTCTCTCATGGTTAGGAAATACTTGCAAACTATTTTGAACGAAAATATTGTTGACCCACGGCATCTAATCCTTTCGCCACGTCTCCTGAACTTTCGCCAAACGACCTCTTTCTGTGGGATCACTTAACAAACTTTATTTATAAAGATGTAAAATTTGAAAATCTAGACCAGCTAAAAAACTGTATTATATAAAATGTGACAGCATTTCTCAATGTCAACTCAGTAATGTTAGAACTGAATTTTATGATCGGTTAGGATATTGTTTAGCTGTTAATGGAGTTTGAACATTTAATTAATTAATGTTTTTGTTAAAATCTGTCTTAGGTATGTTATAATAAATTAAAGGCTTAGCAAGAAAAATATAATGGTGTCTTTTATTTTGGATGTGTGATTGCCGGATGGGTGAAACGAAAATGTGTTTTTAATGTGAAATAATCCTTGTTCGTTATGTCCAGCTTTACGTCAATTTTTGACAATAGCGTCATAGAAATTATTTGCTGGTGTATGCTGTATTACCTAAACTATGAAAATTTCGTATTTTTGACATCACATTTAATTGAATAAGTTACGATTGGTACAATAAAATTTATTCAAACTTGGCACATAGGTTTATTATGTCGGCCTCTTCAAAAAATTATAATACAATTTTTCTCTAAAATTTACAGAGAAGGCAATATTTAACCACCTCAAAATTTACATTGGATTTCCTATGTTCAACTCTGCCACGCATGACCCGGTAAGATATTTATTAAAACAGTCAAAAACTAATTAAAAGTAGAAGAAATAGTCCATACTTTCAGTGAAGTCAATGTAATGTAAATGAAACAATGGAAGACTGCATTGTTTCATTTACAGTTTAATATTTAAATTAAGTATTAAGCTCCCGACATATTTCGAATGCTTAAGCATTCATCATAAGGAGATACTAACATCGACTTTAACAGAAATGTTGGTTGTCTTGAATTAATGAGTACAACTTATAGGATATCATCACTTCAACATCATCACTTCAACTTTCACGTTGCGAGCGAGTACTGCGGTTGTGATTTAACACAGGTTATATCAAATTATTTTTTAACCAATTTTTTTAAAATTTAAAAAACTTCTAAATGATTTTTCAAAAAACAAAATAAAATGCAAATTATTTACATATATTCTAATATATGTCACCTAAGACTAATTTTCATAAACATTTAAGATTCTTTTTCATAAATAAGTAATTTTAATTTTTTCTTAAATATCTTAAATCGCTTATTAAAATATATAAAATATAAAATAAAACCTTTTCCTTCATATGTTTTCAATCAGTTTATTATTCTATCAAAAATGTTTCTCCATCAATTCAAATTTTAAAATTTAATCAAAACTTCAATAATATACAGGGTGACTCGGATCTAAATGTACATACATCACCAGGAGATAGTGGACATCTTGGGGGTTCTAAATAATCTATCTTTAGTGGGTCCATCTTTCCTCGTAACTTAGATACAGAGTGTTTTATAACGTTTGGCTCATTTTTGTTTTTGCCATAATTCTTCTAGCACCCGGTATAAAATGTTCATATTCGGTGGAAATATTTTGAGTAGCTATCGCTTCAAAATGCCGTATGAAAATTTTTTGAAATTCAGGTCCGGACATTAAAAACAAGACTGATTTCATTTTTTTAAATTCAACACCCTGTATATCATATTTTTGTAAATTTTATTTTTTATTTGAAAAACACATAAAAAACTACTTCTAATGACATACTTATCAAAATCCCCGCACTCGCCGCTCAGCCATAATAAATTGCTCTTCTTTAGATGTTGAAACACATACAAAATAATAACTGTTTTTATAACGACAATAATACCAATAATAAGAAATAAACCAAAGTAATAAAATAGCGGCGTGTTAAAATTTGAAAATTTTCAATTCAATTTGACTCCATGGCTCGGCACCTCAGAACAACGAAATATTGGGGGGCAACAAAACATAATAAGTCATTGTCAGTTGTAACCTGTCAGATTTTTGGGCATTACGAGGATATTTTTGTTAAACATTTACTTCTCGTTTAAAATGCCCCATCAATTTTCAAACCAAGAATACGCTGATATAATATTTGTATATGGATTTTGCGATGGTAACGGGCGAGCCGCTTCTCGAGAGTATGAATTAAGGTTTCCTGGAAGAAGATGTCCAAACCATCAAACATTTTCAAATGTATTTTCTTTTGTTCGTGAACAAGGACATTTTCCGACACAAAAAAATATTGATCAGCCTGTAGGACACCCAGTTCAACAGGAAGAAGACATTTTAAATTTGATTGAAGAAAATCCAAAAACATCCACAAGGAAAATTGCTAGACGTCTGCATATAACGCAAAAATTAACCCATTCAACAATAAAAAATGAAGGCTTATATCATTATCATATCCAAAAGGTACAAAGGTTGGAACCAGGTGATTATGCTAACCGTTTGGTTTTTTGTCAGTGGATTAGGAGGCACCAAAGAGATATTCACCGGACTTTGTGGACCGATGAAGCTCAGTTTACCAGAGATGGAGTCAACAATTCCAGAAATTGTCATCTATGGTCTCTAGAAAATCCAAATGCTATTAGGCAGTCGCACTCGCAACATAGATTTTCCATAAATGTTTGGGCAGGTATAATCAATGGTAAATTGATTGGCCCACACATTTTTGAAGAAAGATTACATGGAAACCAATATTTACACTTTTTGTAAAACATTTTGCCAAATCGTCTCCAAAATGAGAATGTTAATTTAAGAGGAATGTATTTCCAACACGATGGAGCCCCTCCACATTATGCAAGAATTGTTTCCGAATAAACAATAGATATCCCAACAGATGGATAAGTCGTGGGGGGCCCCATTTTGGGCCAGCAAGATCTCCCGACTTTAACCCGCTGGACTTTTTTTGGGGGTATATGAAAAATTCAGTTTACGAGGAAGAAAAATTTAAAATACAAAAAAATTCAGAGTTTTCTCAGTAGAATACAAATATACAATCATATGCATGAAAAAAGCTAGTTAGTCTCTATGGCAACCAAACCAGAAATGACAGAAGAAATTCATGCAGGTAGAAATGTGGGGAATAATTTACTAAACAACTTTTATACAGGTCACTTTTTCGTACACGAGGTAACTCAAAAGTTACAGGCATTATGCGCGACCTTTCTGTCACTCTTTATATTATTATTTATTTTTAACGAATGTATTTAATTAAGTTAGAATTTAATGTAAAATCCAAAAATATAATTAACATACTATGTCGTATTAAAGAAATGAAAGTCGACAGTTACTTTGAGTATCAACGGAACGGACAGAAGCAAGTTTAGTTTAGTTTACGTGAGCATATAAATTTAACGCACAAAAATTTTAACGTGATTGACGCTGTATATTTTTTCAATTTTATGATAATTCCTAAGTTTTTAATTTTGTCTGGCCTCCCCACAAAAAAAAAATCGCGATCCGCTACTGTAGTAACTTAACATAATTTGTATTTAAAAAATGGACTTGTGGGGGATACTGCTTACCAACTAGTTCTTTCAAACAATATAACAGTGCGAAGTAATAAAAGTTGGAAAATATTAAAACATTTAACGGTGTATTAGGCGGCATCGTTGGTGTTCCACTGTTTACCAATTAACCAGAGCAGAATTCTATATATTATGTGGCGTGAATATTATACGGTATATATATGTTTAAGCCATACACCAACATAAAATGTTATTTTTTACAATAGCACACAACTTATTTAATATATGCCAAGACATGCATAAAAAATCCCAAAAATCTTATTAAAGGGTCGCCAGTTTAAAACAAATTAGTTTTTTTCCTTTCTAACATCAATTTATTTATACCACAGATTACCCTAAATCTGTGTTTATACGTTAAAAAAATTGATGGAGGGCAGATTTTGCATATTGTTTTTTAATGGATTGTCGATGATTTTGAAATTTCCAAATGATTTCTTTAATTTAAGAACCATTTCTGCTATTTTTGGATATGACTTGTTTAAATGTAATATGCAAAACATGCAAATGATGTTCCGGGTGGCATGAAAATAGTGTCATATCGTTTAAACAGTCCTTCGTTGGCATGGGCGCAGGAATATAGTTATTCTTAAATGGCGTTAACCCAGATTGTGTGACAGCGTAATATCATGTAAAATGCACATCAACTACTGCACGCCCAAAATGAATAATTTATCACATATTATTATTTACAAACCAAAATCAATACCTATTATTTATTAAATAAAAAAAAAACGAGACCTGCGTTACACATTTAATTATTCTTCGAAACATTTCGCTAATCTCAGGGGTAAAATCAGCAAACCTGTTTCACAACCAGAAATCTTGAAATGGCCAGCGTATTGATTGCAATTATACCTAAAATACTTAATGGATTATTGCCATTATAGAGTAATTCAGAACTATATTAGGAGTTGTTTAAAAAGTTAAAATTATTATTATAAGTCTGGTTAATACAGGTTAGCTTTAATAGCATGGGTCTTATATATTTGGCGATTTGTATTCAAAGGGTACAGTTAAAAACCAGTAACCACCATGTTATTTCTTTATGCAATAACGATAAAGTTTCTTATAAAATCCAAAACAGGCGAATATTTAGCAACATTGCATAGATTGCGTGGATTGCATGAAGCCGGCATCCGACGGTGCGTACCTTGGTTGAGCCTCATCCGTGGCGTGGGCTTGTTGGGGCTCTTCCAGATTCGGATCAGGCTCGGGTTGGCTTGGCTTCTTGTTTTTGTCTTTCCATGAATGTAGCGCATGCCAGTGTGGTTTATAAAATTAACTAAAATTAATAGGAACAATCGGCGAAGACGATTTCCAGCTACAGTTGATGCAGAACTTTATGCGATATTGAATTTACTACAAACTTAAAATATTCTTCTTTGATACGAACCCACTTATAGCAAATATTTTGTTTATTTAAGCTTGTAAAAATTAATATAATTTGAATTTTATTGGCCGATAATTGGCAACACAAGTCTAAACAGTGCGGTGGCGCCAGCTCGTTCGTTGGCTTAGTTTGACGTTTCATGCAAAACTAACCTTAATTGTTCGTGGTTCCGTGTTGGTGTATGTCTATTTTTTAACAAAAACTCCAGATCTTTTTATAAATAGCAATAAAAAAACAGTTCTATCAGGAGAAACAAAAGTGCACATACATATCTCTGGCGACTACGTAGTTTACTATTTCTCAAAAGTGCTGAAGCATTTAAATAGCCAGTGCAAAGTGCTAGTAGCTTCTTTTCTTCTTCTACTAAACTATTTTCAGGAAGAACTTAACAACAATGGTCCGTTGTTACCCTTGACAGCAGTGCAGAGAAGTAGATTTAAAGAGTATGTTAAGGTCTAGATATATTATTTCTACTTTACTAATTTTTACCGTGTAGCAGCTGCCCTAAATTTGAATATTTCCACTGTAGGCGCAATTTTAACAACAGTAAAGGAAAATAAATTATTTGAATCACCTTAAAACAAACGTTCTAATTCAAAGAGAGCTGTAAATGTGTGAATATTGGAATTTTGTTATAATATTTAAAGTAAAACACTTTTTTACTTCAATTTCCACTTTATTTAATAAATTTATTTAATAAAGTGGAAATTGAAGTAAAAAAGTGTTTTACTTTAAATAATATAACAAAATTATTATGGATTTCCACCAAGTATCGACCAATAATATTAAAGTGAATATTGGATATAAGTTCTATCCATGACTACTATTTATGGAATGTAGGTTGTATTATTTAAGATTAAAAGACAGAACTGTTTGATGGTTGTCTTAACTCTTTAAGAAGCTTCTTCAAGAAAATAGGCTCCGGATGGTAAAAAGATAAACTGAGGCGAGGACTTATGGAACTTTCCCATGTAGCTTTCAAACGACTGGTATTTTTGAAAGATAATATTAAAGAAAAAGAAGCATTCTTGTACCAATTCGTTTTCTTGTATGAAACATGGTTTTTTTAGAATGGTAAAGATGAAAATAAAAGAAGTGTAAGATCTACTAAAGTTGATGGTAAAAGCTATTATGCAGTAAACAAATATATAAACTATGGGAAATTATTGTATATTATTATTTATCTTGTTTTTATGAAAAAAAACTGTGTAATTCCCTCACTCGGATATTTTGGTAACAAGCTGGCAACACTGTCGATAACTGACGTCACTCGAAGCGTATGACATGCATCGGTTTTTGTTTTGCATTAAGTATAGTTTCATACTTTGGCAATAACTTCAATAGCAGACCACTTTATTTTTAAAAATATTAGTATTTCCTATATTTATTTATTTAACTTCTAGCAAGCCAAGGTTTGCTTTCCTTTAACTCGCGCCACACGTATCGAAAAGATGCGGGAAACTTCAAGAGGTCTGGCTCGTGACTCGGCGGTTCATGCGACGTCGGAAGCCGGCTTGATGTTTCTCGCTTGGTGGCAGTAAAGTAGAGTCAGAATTAATCATGAAAGGTACAATGACGTGGGTGACGGCAGAGGTAAAACTTTTAGTTAGAAATATTTGCCGTCACTCATTTGAAGCGACGAAATACAAATTCGGTTCACTTGAGACGCAATGTTGTCATACATCGCCAGCAGAAACTTTAAATCAGCTGATCGAATTAAAAATAGTAATGGTGATTCCGAACAACATATGCTGGCATTCTTTTCAGGAGGAAAATAAATGTGGCAACGCGGCTAGCCGAATGAAGTCAGGTTAGGTCAATCTCTTTGCCATCATCTGCGTCATTGTACCTTTCATGATTGGACTCTACGTGGTATGCGGTATCCGTAAGGGGCGAAGTCATAGGTTAAGCTCCTTCAACAGGGACAATCTGTGGGCGTGCTGTCTTTACCTACACATCCCCTAACTAGCTTTGGTAGCTCCAGGCTAAAACGGCGTCCTATACATCAGGTGCAGCGTTTGCGGATTGGTTTTGATTTTTATCAAAATTTGTTGACTAGGCATCAGCCTAGGGAGCAAGTTGCCGGTGGTGGCGCACGCAGTTCAGTAAAATTAAATTCGTTATTACGCGTAAAAGGTTCCTGCAAGTGGCGAAAGATTTTCGCACGATGCGGACGCGACAAACGGACTGCGAAATTATTTCGCACCGCAGCACAGTGCGATTGGCGCTCAAATATCGGACGTCATTTGGCCGTGCCCTAACTAAGCCATAAAAAAAAAACGAAGAGAACGTTTTCAGCCGGGTAGCTTCGGGTTGCAATATTTCCGGCGGAATAATCTTACAGGGTTGCAATGCAAGTTGAATACGAAGTAATTAATGTAATTGAACCCGTAAAAAGTAAACCATATGTGACAAAACTAGTGAAGAATTTAAAAATAAGCGTTTAAAAAAAAAGGTATAGTAAGAGCTATGCAATTTTCTCGAGAACAACTGGTTCTTTGGATGTACCCAAAAACGTCGATTATTTTTCTTTCTTCGTCTTAAATGTACAGGGTAGGCCTATTAATATGAACCCTCCCTAACTTTTGTCTTTGCCGTTTAGGAAAAAAGACTCTCTTAAAAGTTAGACAGAACAGAGGAAATTTGGAAAGTATGAAAAGAAAACGTCAAGAAAGGAGCCTAAAGGCAATTTTGAATCATGGATGCAACAGCTGGCATTATGATTTTTAACGCATATGCATCAAAAGTCTTGAGATGTCCACATTTATAATTTTTCTTATTTGAAATTTATTGCTAATGAGAAGATGAGAAGGATGCAGAAGATCGATTTCAATTATATTAGGAGCTAGTGTTTTGCATATAAGACAAAGGTGATGATCGGTTCGACACTGGCTCCTACAAGCCAGCAGAAAAACGCGGTTAAAATTAAAAACTAACAAATTTCTTGTTTACTTTTTTTTTGTCAAATGAGAGGTTGTATTTGTGGATCAATTCCAAAAATAGAAATTTCTAGGGAATTTTGACAAAACTGCATGGGGTCTGCAAATAAATAGAACTTGTTCTATTTCAAGAGTGGAAAATGCTACAACTTTCAGTCACGCTAACATGCGTAAATGTGAATCCTAAACTGCGGATCGGCTTTTCAGAATAAATGGAGGAAAATATACTCCTCTATTTTATTGAAGACCCAAGTTGTTCACCGTGAATGGTGGCAAATTTCTTTTTTTTATCCACTAAGTGGTTAGACGGGCTTTGAAGAAACACCATATGAAGCGATTCAAAGTTTTACCAGTTCATAACTTGTTCCCCAAGATCATGCAAACCGTTTACGATTTTGTCAAGAAATTATTGAAGGACAGAATCAGTACATTTTACCAAGAACCTTAACCTATTTACAGATAAATGTTCCTTTTAAACATCAGTTATATTTAATCGGAAAAATCAATGGGCTGCTGTAAATCCAAAAGCAGTAAAATCAATTAAAAAATAAGGCCGAAGAAATGTTAATGTCTGGTGTGGGATTTATTACAATCAAATCATTGGTCCCATCTTCATTGATCACGGGACAAAAATATCTAAATATAATGCAGGGTGACATTGAAGACTTGCTTAATGAATCAATCCGTTTAAATCGAAGACCCCAATTAATATGGCAGCAGGATGGTGCTCCACTTCACAATGGAATCATAATTACAAATTATCAAAACGATAATTAGGAGACTTAAATTGGAAAGCGAAGACCTATCTTTTATCCACCCCGCAGGATTTTTAAAAATATTTAGGCTACGGTGTTCATTCAAAATTTTTAGTTTTAAAGTTACAAGAAAATAGAAGTTTCCACCAGTTCACGTTTATGCTTTATACAATGCTATAAAATATTACTATCAGATAAATCAGAGGCAGGCCACAGAGGAGATGGTTGGATGATATTAAAAGAATAGCGGGAGGAAGATGGTACCATGCAGCGAAAGACAGAACAACATGGAAACGAATGAAAGAGGCCTTTGTTCAGGAGTGGGCAGATAATGGCTGAAAGAGAAGAGAAGAAGAAGAAGAAATCAGAGGTTACGTGGTTCACTCAAAAGTTTGAATATTTTATATTCAAAGTTACAAGAACATTCTAGTTGTCACCAGTTCACGTTTATACCTTATACGATGCTTTATATTATTACTAGAAACTCTATTTGATGTTTGTTACTTTTGTTTATTTAAAAAAATTTTGACAACTACTATTTCAATGGATATACAGAAAAAAAAATTGTGCTTCAGTCAAATCAATCTGCATTCATACAAGATATTTAGTGATTTGTGTATAACGAAGAAAATATATTCTTTACTATAGTATCCTATACTAACCTACGGGGTTCTGGCCTGGTGGACTGCTTTGGAAAAGGCAGTACACACAAAGAAACTAACAAAGATGCAACGTTCAGGTGCCCTTCACTCCACACCGACAGCAGCTTTAGAAGTGATGTTACAATGGCTAGCCGTGGACATTTATGGAAAAAGTATGGCTGCAAAAACTGCTTTACGAATAAAAGCGTCGAAATGCTGGAACGACGCCAACTAAGGGCACAGCAGTATACTAAGGACATATCCAGTCCAAAATTTGCAAGAGCCGACTGATTATATCGTCCCATTAACAGACTTCGGAGAGGGGTTTTCTGTGCTCATTCCGACTAGGGAAGAGTGGGAGGGCAATCAGATTATGATGGAGACGGATCACTTAATCATCACAGACGGTTTAAAAATGGACGTCGGAGTGGAAGCTGGTATCTGCTCTGAGAGCATGAAAATACATAGGTAATATAGACTTCCGGAGTACTGCAGCATTTTTCAAACAGAAGTGGTGGCAGTAGATAAAGCAGTAAAAATCCTGCAGGAACGTCAAGACCTGAGAGCAGCTGCATCAATAGCTATCTATATAGATAGTCAAGCAGCGGAAAGGCAATTCGTTCCAACAACATTCAATCAAAACTAGTAAGGCGATGTTGTAACAATCTTCCAATACTTGGTGCCTGGCATCGAGTCACTCTGTGTTGGGTTCCTGGTCATCAAAGCATAGATGGCAATGAGTCTGCTGATGCGCTAGCCAATGAGGGCGCGCGCATGTCCGCCGATCTAGCAGAGAACACCGTGGCCAGACCACTAGGATCGGTCAAAGAGGAGATATATCATACAGCCAAACAACTTGCAATAAGCAGATGGACAGAGCTAATAGCCTGTAGGATCTTCAAGCAATTGTGGCCTCTACTTGATAACAGTTAAATTCTACTTGGTTACTGTCACCCCAAGACAGTTCTTCCAGGTTTTTGTTGAGTTGTGAGACATCTTGCTGCCTATAGACATGTGTATTGGCAGCCGATGTCCGAACATCCAAAGTAATAGATAAAACCAGTGTGCTGTCATCAGCGAAGCTATAGGTATATAGGATTTTTCCAAAAGATCGTCAATGTATAGTAAAAAGAGGGTGGGCGACAACATAGAATCGTGAGGGACTCCGGCATGATTGTTAAATGTGTCTTACAGAAATCCGTCCATCGCAACTCGCAGAGAACGGTCATTAAGAAAGCTCGACAGCCATGAACAAAATGGAACTGGCATTCCGTATGCTCTCACTTTAGTTATACCATATTCGGCCAAAGGCCTTGGAAACGTCCAGTACCACCGCATTCGAGGCGCATTTTCCGAATAACCAATATACAGTGGGTCCACGGAACGATGGTTTAGAGTAGAACATTAATGAGCACAATATTTAATGTGAAAAACAACACTTAGTAACAAGAACATAGATGTGAGCTTTGCTAAATCGGCGTGTCTTTAACCGTGCACTTCACCAGGAATACTAAACGTCCAAAATATATTACGGCACAAACGTCGATGGATCCTTCTTAAAATTGTTTTGATTTAAGAAATGCCGCATTTCCTGTCTCCGCTTAAGAATGATTATTAGAGTATACAGAGTGGCAAAAAAGTCGCGCATAATGCCTGTAACTTCTGAATTACCTCGTACACGAAAAAGTGACCTTTATGAAAGTTGTTCAATAAACTATTCCCCACATTTATACCTGCATGAATTTTTTCTGTCATTCCTGGTTTGGTCGCCATAGAGACCAAGTTACTTTTTTTAAACGGAGCACCCTGCATATGATTGCTTATTTGGATTCTACTGGAAAAACTCTAAATTTTTTGTATTTCAAATTTTTATTAATTTAAAATTGTAACAAACTTTATAATAACAAAATAAATAGCCTAGAAAATGAAACAACTTAACACCAGAATAATAAACAAGTGAAACCTTTTCAGTGGATCAGGCATTCAAAATTACCATCATTTTTTGCTAAGCGTCTACAACGGTTAAAAGGAAGTCCTCTGGAATGGCCCGAATTTCAGCCATAATTCTGACTTTTAAAGGTTCTAACTCATTTGGACGGTTATTGTAGACTTTGTTCTTTAAGTGTCCCCAAAAAGGAGTCGAGCGGGAGGTTAAGTCCTGGGATCGCGCTGTCCAGTCAATAGCACCTCTTTGCCTATCCAACGTCCTGAAAATTGTTCGCTTATGTATTTTCTAACATTTGCCGCATAATGCGCAGGTGCTCCATCTTACCGGAACCATACCTGTTCGTTTATGCCATTATTTACACCCGGTAAAATCATTCTGCAAGAAGGAATTATGTGATTCCTGAGGAGGTCCACATTTTTTCGCCATTCAAATTACGATCTATGAAAAAAGGTCCCACAATATGTCTACCAACTATGCCTGCCCAAATATTACCTTTTCCAGGCCTTTAAGTATGACGTTCTTGGAACCAGTAAGTATTCTCAGCACACCAATAACGATAATTGTGTCTATTAACAATGCCATTTAAATGGAAAGTAGCTTTAATCCGAGAAAATGATATTTGTTGCGAAGTTATTATCGTTATTGCATCCTTCCATCATGAGCTCACAAAATTCAGCTCTTCTATCAAAATCGTTCTCGTTTAACTCGTGCATTGTATCTTGTAGGGATGCAACTTCTTCTGCTTAAACAAAATATTCACTGACTAATGAGACACATTAACATCCATTGCCATTGGCCTGGATAATTGTGTTGGATTTTCATGTATATCCAAAGCTTTGTCTCCCCTGGTTGCTGCTTTAGGTCGACCTGATCTAGCGGCTTCTCTAACATGGCCTGTTTGTCGAAATTTCTTTACCACTCTACACACCGTTGACTGATTTATTGGTGGCCTATTTGGATATAATTCATTGACAAGTTGACAAACCTGATCTTGCGATCTCTTCATATTTCCGTAACCGCTCATTATTAAAATTTCAACTCGTTGTTTCTCATTCAGATGAATCATAGTGTAAGCAAATTAGGAATCAGACAACAGAAAATTAAACAGGAACTTAAATTTGACAGCTCTTAGGTCGCTGTCATGAAAACACCTTGACTCAACTGGTGAGTATTAGGTAGGAATAATTATAATTAGGAAGTTTTTCATTTTTGAGCTGCCATTATCTCGAAAACGCTTGCAGATAGGTGAAAATTTGAAATACAAAAAATTGAGAGTTTCCCAGTAGAATCAAAATATGCAATCATATGCAGGGTGTTCGATTAAAAAAAAGTAAGTTAGTCTCTATGGCAACCAAACCAAAAATGACAGAAAAAATTCATCCAGGTAGAAATGTGGTGAATATTTTACTGAACAACTTTCATAAAGATCTCTTTTTCGTATACGAGGTAATTCAAAAGTTATAGGCATTATGCGCGACTTTTCTAACACTGTACATTCTTGTATCAAATTTAAAATGAAAACCGTAACGTTTTCTATATTAAAGTATGCTATTTATTTATGCCAAGAATAAATGTTTGATTGAAAAATATATTTGAAGATTATTTAAGTTTTAGAAAAAGTTAATATTATTTCTTTCAGTTAATATTATTTCTTTCGCTTATATATTTTTGATACGAAACAACCAGATTTCATTCAAGACATTTTTTTCAAGAAAATTTATTTTTGTATTTGCAAGAATTTTATTTTTTCTGTATGAATTCACACATCAATTAAATAAAGAAATATACATGAAAACATAAAAACAATAAAAACTTGTTGCAAATATCTAAAACAATTATCGAATTACTACTTTCTTGTAACTTTGAATATGAAATTTTCAAACTTTTGTAAGTATGAACCTCGTACTATTTTTCGACATAATATGCTAAAGATATGTTGTTTCTAGTAATATTTTAAAGCATCGCGTATGGTATAAACGTGAACTGGTGAAAACTAGAATTAGTAGTAGCTCTACGAAGACAAACTGAGTAAAATCAAACCACCCCACGCAATTTTTGCAATGTAGTACTTAAAATGAATTTTTTAATACCTTGCATGCCACAGTGTTCTGCGCATGCGACGCGAAATGCCACAAACAGAAAATCGCGTGAAAGGGCCCTTAGCACCGTTTTAGTACACAAATAGAGAATGGTAACTTCAGGCCCTGCCCTACGTCTAAGCATACTTTCCTAAGTCACTTTAACGTATTGAGCCTACCTACGGCGCAAACTATGCTAAATCTGGCCCTGCCAGTAATGCCTGTATAATTTTCTTTTGACTTCCAAAAAGGCAATAAATGCACAAAAAGTCGTTAAAACACCTCACGCTGCCAGTTTGTACTTACTTCTTCCGAAATAAAATAGACATTAAATTATATTTACAACCTTTACCTTGTCAAGTAATAAAATTCGTTAATACCTAACAACATCATTTAAAAGAATAAAACTTCACGCGGTTCCCTTGTGCTCTCTTTCTGAAGACTAACCAACGCATTATTGTACAATAAAAACGGTCCTTAAAAAGTTAAATAGGTCATTTACGTCAAAGTTAATTTTTAAGGTTGCCGCTTTCAAAAGGCATAAAAGTTCGGGTTTGCGGAGGTTTAACAAATGAAATACAGTCTTGTCTTGTATTTTAATTTATGCATTAACCTCAAAAGTGTTCTTTACAGTGCCGAAAGAAAGATATAAACAATAATTCACTTTCAATTTTAAACGTTGACAGGGTTGTAAATAAATAGGTTATATTTATCAGGGTTTTGGGTGGTGAAAACTTCCACAACTTTTTTGACGACAAATTTCGAGTACTTACAATAAAAACATGGTATCTCTTTATTGTAGGTTCTCCAGTAGAAGAAATCGACGATATAGAATTTCGGCATTTATAGAATGAATCGAAGACAAATCCTTCGTAATTTTAGCCGTAAAATTTGAATCTGCAATAAAAAATAGGTTTCCTGTTTAAGATTTCAAAAATACCCCCCTCCCCACCTACAAGGAAGGCAAAGGGGAACTAATTTTAGCCTTAATGTATTTCCTCTGCGAAATGATTCGTTTTTGATTATGAACATTTTTTTCGTAGAGTGCTGATTAGGTACTCGAGATATTATATTTAAAAGTTTCTATCTCATTTGAAGCAATTATAGGTAGGGCTGGGCGATTATGAATTTTCGCAATCGTTTAATCGATTAATCTATTAATCAAATATTTTGCCTACCCCTAATTATAGGCATCTGATGTACGTGCGTTGTTGCCACAACAATAGGAAAATGTGGCAAACCCTTTGTCCACTTACCCCTTCAATTTTACCCGTTTGGAATATAAATATTTACAATGTTATTACCAAGAAGGTATCCTTATATTTTTACTTACTTTTATTTATGTGGACTGTGTAGTATTAAATATTTAAAAACTTATATTAATAGTAAAAAAAAATAAATATAAACGTCGATTTTTACTGTAAAAGATTTGTTAAAAACTGAAAGTAAATTTTATTTATGTAATGTAGCTATTAAATTAACATACTAGCATGTTTAGTGTAAACTACCTTTATTATTATCCATATTGCTTTAGAAAAAGTAAAAATTAAGTCGAAGTTAAAAAAAAATTAGGGCAAATAAGGGAAAGAAAATATTAGGTTCATCCCATTTTACAAACAAGTATATCTTTAAATCTTTATGTTACCTTATATCCGAAGCTTTGAGAATATGATGACAAATTCTATAATTACTTTAGAATTTCAATTAAATATTTTGATGGATGATATAAGTAAAAACGACTTAATGGCTGATAAACACGCAAGGGGATATTGCATTTCTCCACAAAAAAAACTTATCGTTACTTTGAGGTACAGTTTGTTTAAATTATTGTCAATAATTATAAGCCAAACGCCGTGGGATGCGCGTGTCAATTGAATGGTCCAATATTAATGTACAGGGACATTTTTTTAAGTGTCTCACCCGATTGGCGATTTTTCTGCTGACTATAATAAAAAACAAATTACATATTTCCCAATGAGTTTTAATAAGGAAGCCGAATTTAATGTCAAAAAAATACATAGATTTACAAATTTGGCAGATGCGAAGCCATTTTGAATTTTTTTAAATGGCAACCTTCATAAATAACCATACGATTGAATTGCATTAGGCGATCCGACTCTAAAACCCTATAGTTGTTGATATATATTTTCAGCCGTTTCGGAAATACGGGGGTTTACAACTTGCCTCCATCGATTTTGCCTTTTAAGTGGCTAACCCCTTTAATAAATAGACAGTATCTGTCACTTTTTGACATCTGTCGGATTTGACTATAGCGTAGATCGCTTGCTCACGGAAAATTATGTTACTGTGAAAAAAATTAAGGCGTTCAGCTTAGAAGATCTATTTATTAAAGGGGTGAGACACTAAAAAGACAAAATTGATAGAGGCAAATAAGGACCCTCGTATTTCTGTAACGGCTGAAAATAAGTATCAACAACTATATAGTTTTAGAATCGGATCGCCAAATGCAATTCAATCGTCTGGTTATTTGTGAAGGTTGCTATTTAAAAAAATTCAAAATGGCGTCATATCTGTCACTTTCTGACATCTGTCGGATTTGACTTGGCGTAGATCGCTTGCTCGAAAATTATGTCACTGTGAAAAAAATTAAGGTGTTCAGCTTAGAAGGTCTATTTGTTAAAGGGGTGAGACACTTAAAAGACAAAATCGATGGAGGCAAGTTAGGAACCCCCGTATTTCCGAAACGGCTTAAAATAAATATCAACAACTATAAGTTTTTGAAATCGCATCGCCAAGTGCAATTTACTCGTGTGGTTATTTATGGGGGTTGCCAATTAAAAAAATTCAAAATGGCGTCGCATCTGTCAAATTTGTAAATCTATGAATTTTTTGATATTAAATTAGGCTTCTTTATCGAAAATCATTGAAAAATATGTGATTTGTTTTTTATTATAGTCAGCAGGAAAATCGCCAATCGAGTGAGACACTTAAAAAAATGTCCCCGCACAGTTGCACAGTATTTCAATTCGCGTTTCGACGCGCGAACACGCGCGTCTTTGTCAACCGATCAACGCGCGTGTACGACTTCTCATAGCTTTGTTCTGTCGCAGCGACACATCCCCACTTTACCTCGCAGTGAGACGCAGGTGAAGTTTATTTAAGGTGCGCGCCCACTTGGGCCAAGCGTCGCGTTGCGAAGCGTGGCGAAAAGTTGCATTGCATCACAATAGTAAACAAGCACACCGTATAGTTAAATTACGATCGACAACGATAGGCAACGATTAACAAATATATCGGATCTTCTCTTCTCTTCGTACCGCTCAACTGACCGCGAAGCGTCGCGTTGCGAAAGGTGCCCGCTCACTTGGACGAAGCGGCGCGTCGCGTCGCGAAGCGTATTTTTTCCGCATGACAAAGTTACATGTAAGTAAATGTATACTCGCCCACTTGAGCGGCGCGAAGCGTGGCGAAGCGTCAGTTGACGCGGGAGAAGTCTTGAGACCAAGCAGGCGAAGTTTTACGCAACGCGACGCTTCGCGCCGCGCTAGTCAGCGGTGTGAGGAGAAGAGAAGATCCGATAAATTTGTTATTCATTGCCTGTCGTTGTCGATCGTAACCCAACTATACGTTGTGTTTGTTTACTATTGGGGTACTCTTCGCTACGCTTCCCGTCGCCTAGGTGAGCGGGCAATACCTAAGCGACGCTACTCCTCGCCACGCTTCGCGACGCGACGCTTCGCCCAAGTGAGCGGGCACCTTAAAACTTCGCCTGGTTGCTCTCAAAACTTCGCCCGCGTCAACTGACGCTTCGCGCCGCGCAAGTGGGCGAGTATACATTACTTACATGTAACTTTCTCATGCGGAAAAATACGCTTCGCGACGCGACGCGCCGCTTCGTCCAAGTGAGCGAGCATCTTTAATTCAACTACACGGCGACGACTGCTGGCGACAGAGTAGGGGAAGTTACGGGAAATAAAATACCCATTTTCAATTTTCCCCCACGAGGCTTTGGGTCGCTCTACGAGCGGTACGAGTGCGCAGTAAGCGGTTTACGTTAGTGTTAAATCTTTGGAAATTATACTTGTTAGGTAACACGACCTCAGGGAGGTTCTACAAGACTGATGATATTTTTCAAATGAAATAATTTTTAAACAGTGTCGCTCGAGGAACACCAAGCTGAACCACCTAGGGGTAGGCTGCAGTAGTTCAACGTGTGCTTCTACTATGCATCGCTGTGGGTAGAATCAAGCGGGTAACCTCAGTTGACAGTGGGAGAAAAAATTGAAATATCGTTCATCGCCACTTCAGAGAACGGCCTTTAAGAAAGCTTGACAGTCATGAACAACATTCAACCGGCATGCTGTATGCTCCCATGCACTTCGGCTAGGAGTCCCTCATGTCATTGTCGGTCAAAGGCCTTGGAAATTTCCAGTGCTATCGCCCGGGACTTTCCATGATGTTTTATTGCGTTGTTCTAAACATGGGTAACATAATGTTTTACAAATCAAAAATGCTTACCTAATACATCAGCTATATATTGGCAAACATGGTGTGGCAGCGCAATAACTTACCTGAAAAAAAAAGGAAAACTTAAAAAGAGTTTTAAATTAAAAAAATGGCATAAAGAATTGTAGTAAAAATGGCTGAGATCAAAAAAAATAATTTGGGTAGCTATTATTTTCTTTGCTGTGATCTATTATTGACGGGTTTGGAAACTTACTTTAGATTAAAGATTGTCTTAGGCCATAAATTCAGCGTTTAAATTACTAAGATGGGTATAAGTAAAAGGAAACTTAAATATCCCAAAGAATTAAAAAGTAGTCGATAACTAGCGAAGAAATTTTAACTAAAAATGTCAGTTATCTAGAATCTAGATAAACCAAGATTTCATCGGAGCTTAAAGTTGGTAATATTAAAAACCGTTGGGGGCTAAATATATACCAGGTGATGCATGGCTTAGTTCAACATAGGAAATCCCATGTAAATCTTGAGGTGGCTAAGTATTGGATCCTCTGTACACTTTAGAGAAAACTCTATTATAATTTTTTTGAAGAGGCCGATATAATAAACTTATGTGACAAGTTTGAATAAATTTTAATAAGCCACTCCTAACTTATTAATTTAAATGAGCCAAAATTACGAAATTTTCACAGTTTAGGTAATACAGCAAACACTAGCAAATTATTTCTATGACGCTCTTGTAAAAAATTGACGCTGGACATAACGAATAAATAATATTTCACATTAAAAACACATTAGGGTAAACTATGGATATTAACGAACCTTCAACTAGTTGAACACCTACAAAGATATTTCAATTAACAATAAAAGAACGAATAATAGTTAAAAACGTATACCATAAAATTCGGGAACGAAATCCTGAACTAATCACATTGGATGCTGCAGAAATATGTGGCACTTTAACGAAACTTTTTAAAGAAATTAATTTTAGGTATACTAAATGAAATCGAAAAGGCCTACTAATTAAAAAAAATTAAATTATCGAATGGCGACGAAAATATTTTGAAAAAATACTGGAGTTTCGGGAAAAGGGGAAAACATTGTATTACACCGACAAAATATAGTTCAATGTAGGGCACACAGTTCAGAAGGTATTCCAAGATCTAAATATAAAAGTTCAAGGCAGGTATTTATGGATGGACTACAAAATCCCAGTGGAGAAGGTCTTATGCGGGGTTATTTTTTTAAAACTTGGCATAGGTTCCCTTTTTTATTTGAGGATATATAGACATACATTTTCTAAAGCAATGGTTTAGGAATTAGTCCAACTAAGAAATATATGTGAAAAAAAAAATGAACAAGTTGTTGCCAGAGTGGCCGCTATTTCAAAAAAACTTATTTTCTTAAATGGCAATACAGCATTTTCTTGACAAATTTTGTGATACATGTTGAGATTCAATAGACAAAACATAAAGAATACAAGTTTTGAATTGAAGTGGCGGTATACGAGCTATAATCGTTTAAAATTTAATTTTGGTCCTGATGCAAGTAATGTAAAAAATCGTTCATTGAAAAAAGCAGGGCTATGAATTGTATTGTTTGTCCCTGCTGTCATCAGACGACAATTAGTTTCGTATAGTCTTCGATTAAAATGGATCGTATTACACCTCTTCAAATAAAAAAGTTAGCATATGTCAAGTTTTAAAAATGTAATCCTGTATAATCAGGTTTTAACGGTTAATGAAGCAAAGGTAATTTATTAAGGGTTAAATGAAAATCTTATCATTCATTATTTTTCGAAATGCCCACGCAACTGGTACTCGTTCCCCCGACGTTGCAAAACCTGGAGCTCTCCATGTGCTAGTGATGATTCACTGACTCAAAATTTGAACTTAAATTACAAGACAAATTCCTCGAAGTAGTATATTTTTACTTTTGAATAACCTAAATTAATTGTCAATGCTGTACCAGATAATATTAAAAAATCTTAAAGCTAGTGAAAAATTTGGTAAAATGAATGAAAGTAGAAATGTCGGTGATCTGCTAAATCGCGAGGCAGAGAGAGCGGTCACTACTAAGTAGGACAAAGTTAAACAATTAAGCTAGCCCCAAAATTAACTACCGTAAATTTATAAAGTCACTGCAAAATAAATTTATATCAATAAATGAAAATTGAATTTTTCGAGAAGATAATGATCACAAACATCGGAGCAGACTGCACGGGAAATGGCAACACATTTTTGATTGGCCACAATTTCCAGATACAAATTCTATTGACAATGTTTGGGAACTTACAAACTTCAAGCTGGCAGAAGAAAAGTTGTATGATTTGAAGTAGCTCAGGTTCACGACTAAATTTCAACAAATCTGGCGGCCCCTAACCCAGAAATGCACAGAAAATGTATTATCTACAACAATGAAGTTTTCACTGTATACTACAAGCATAATATTTTAAAACACTGATATGTTCTAAATGCAAAAAAAATATGAAATTAATTTCGGCATGAAAAAAACAAAGCCTTATGATTGATTTACTGATAATGATTATTTAGTTCTGGTCATATTAATGTCAAGGACGCATGAATTAAAGTTTTGCGACATGGCCCCGACGTATTTATTAAAACCGAATAGATTCTGTCCAATGCATCTCCACTACTCCACTGACATACACAAACATCGATCGGTTGTTCTTGCAAGCGGCACGCGACCCTTGTCGACCAACTAAATTAACAAGAGCCATATATTCCATTTATTCGTGCACTATGTTGCCATATTTCCATGATATTTTCTTATCTAAATTAACAGTATAAGAAGAAATTTTAAATAATGTTGGAGTAAAATTAAAATGCTCTTAGTTTCTTAAATATATTATTTATTTGAGTGAATACATTTCATGATTTCCTTGCCCACAGAAATTAAATTATAATTGGTTAACGATATATGGCGACTTCGTAAGCTACTGAACGTTTTATCTCCGCATTCTTTTAGCGGCTACAGATAAATGTGTTGACTTTTAAGTAAGGGCGAAATAGTATTTTCGATGTATTTTTCTCTACAAATTAAATATGTCTTATTAGAAATAATCGCGGATACGCTTTTCTTGAACAGCCGTGACCCTTTCTTGAGTGTAAGCTTAAATTCCAAGTTATTTTCAGATTGTGGTGATATTATGAAACTGTTCATTATTGTTTTTAATAATTTTCAGTGTTCTCTTAATTAACTTAGATTGAAAAGCTCGTCTACTTTAAACTATTAATAATATCGTATTAGTTCTGGCACTAAATAATAGCTGGATTATTACTCTGATGAACTATCACAAACAACTTTAGCGTCAATGAGAAGTATCATTTACCAAGGCAGTCACTATGGAATAATAATTAATCTTGCAAATTCTAAAACGCACACTTAAATTATATTAAATGTGATGAATCATGAAATTTAACAACATGGTATAAGGAACTGATTATGATTTATTACCCGGTGCCACTACAGACTGGATTACTTGGGAAAAGTGTCATTTATATGAAAGCGCGATGCTGTTTTGTAGCTGTCTCAAGTAAATATAGTAAAATTAAAGTTTGCGGAAATAAGCTGCTCCCCAGAAAGAGCGCAGCGTCGTTTTATTGCCTATTTTTAAACTTCTGTCGTTCGAGGACGGTTTAATTAATTTTGATGATTTTTTCAGATTTTTAAAGACCGTTTCTTCTTTAAGCATTAGCGGTTTATACCTTTGACCAAAATAAACACATGTTATTGTACAGGGTGGAAAGAAAGTCACGTAAAAATTAAAAATTTTGACTAAGAGGCGTTTGAAAATATAAAGAGAAGCCGATACAATAGCAAAACTCGGTACCAGGATAGGTAAGCACCATAAATAGTAATTTATTATTATGCTGATATTGATGGTGAGGAGGTGAATATTTATCAAATGATTTTAAAGAATACTGTGTTTAAAACGGCATTACGTTTTTTTTTTCAAACAAATTTATTTCTGACCTTGAAACAGTAACAATACTGATAATAAGGCCTAAACATTCCATTTAAATATACCACATACACCTCAGTAAAATGGTGTAGCAGAACGGATGAATCGGACGATCATTGGAAAAAGAGGAACAATGCTGAATACGTTTGGGATGAAAAAATCTTTTCTTCTAAATATTTTGTCAACCATATCTTTAAAAATTCCAGATAAAATATTGACAAAATTCGATGGCAATAAAACTAAACTAATATGAATTTATTGATAATAGTGACACTGCTTTTGCATATATTAATCTTAATCAAAAAACAATTTTATTTGCAATCGTTGAAACAAAATTAACTGAAAATGCTCGAGCTATTTCGAGAAAAAAGAACAATAAGCCAATGGCAATTAGAGCTTAATTCATGCAAACAAAATATAGGTGAAACAGTGATGAGCTTTGCAAATAAAATTGAAGCATGTTATGTTAGATTGATCAACGGACTTAATAGCAAACTCTCTAAGAAAGCGCGGGAGGCTTGTGCAAATTTACTAAAAAATAAAGCGAATTAAGCAAAGAATTGGAAGTATTGGTGAAATCGTAAAAACCCGATTCCTTGGAGAAGGCTATCGCTCTAGCATTAAATGAAGAACAAGAATTTAAAGCGAAAAAAGAAATATTTAAATATCAAAATCTTAATAATTCATCAGTACGTTTTTGTCAAAATTGTAACAAAGCAGGTCATACAACATACAATAATTGTAGATATAATTCTCAAAATTTTCAGAAAAGAACTCAAAATCAAAATAATATAAGGCATATTTCAAAAAATAATCACTATAATCCAAATCACAACAACTATCAAAATAATCCTTCAAATATAAAATTCTGCCGTTATTGCAAGAAAAATGGTCATCTTATAGAAAAATGTCGGAAGAGAGAATTTAACAATCGAAGTAAAAGTAATTTCAATCAAAATAATAGTCAAAATCAAACTAATCAGGGCAACCCTCGATTCGACTCAATCCAGGGGAGTTAATACAGCAGAGGCCGAATTACCACAATTAACCTTTCAAACACATCATACGTCTTATTAAATATAAATAATTCAAAAACTGATCCTTCTAAATTTCTTATTGATACTGGTGCAGATACCTCATTAATTTAAATCTCAAAATTAAGCGAAAGTGCTCAAAAATTCCATGATAATATTATATTAAAAGGAATAGATTCTAACATAATAAAACCAAATAAAATATTGTTTTATACTAAATTAAATTTTCAAGCAGGAAATAACTCATTTGAATATATTTTTCATGCTGTTGACGAAAATTTTCCAATTAATTTTGATGGAATTATTGGTAACGACCTTTCATTGTATTTTGATTCCCTATTAAATTATACATGACAGTAGGTCAAAGCGTCATTCCGATTTATTACAACAAATGAAACTATATCCTTAATAAAAATCTCTCAAAACTAACGGGCATGAAAGTCTCTAAAGATAAACAAAAACTTCTGTAAGAACAACTCATAGCTAATATTGAAATAATTCAATATGCAAAATTTGAGTCAGTTCATTATTGAAGCTTAATTTTAAGATTATTATTCTAAAGGCGTATTTCTCTGAACTGTAGAGATAAAATGATGGCATGGCAGTCTAGGAGCAATAACATTTTTATCGCATGACAAAAATCGTAACCGTTACGGTTATTGCATTAGAAGAGCCCAAAATACAAAATTTAAAATGTAGATGTCACCCTGTACACACTTTCCCCAAAACAAAGTGCAATTCCGGCTCGAATTTCCATACCGGTCGTTTCTGACATACGCCATAAATTGCAGAAACGGATCTCAAGACGCAGAGAGAACGCGACGTGTTGTAGAAATCAGCTCTAAAAGAGCATCTCGACGAATTTCATTGCTGCCTCTGCACCACATTTGCCAGAATTTTTAAAATAATTTATCGAAAGTGTCCGAGAGACGCCGAGAGAGCCGCCATTTCTCTCTAGCCGCCGACTGAAACTTAAACCAGGGAAGATTCATGTAGTGACGTTAAACGTTATATATTATACAGGGTTTGTCATGCATGTTTGTACTAGTTCAGTATCATTGTTCATTATATATAGGATGTGTCAATTCAGGTATACAAACAAAGTTATTTAGCATACAATAAGAAAATTATATCGTTTGTCTGAAGTTTGATTTTATTGGCCAAAAAATATTAAGAAAATATTAATTTCAAAAATATTTCCAGGTCGGACCTTTAAATTTACGAAATTAAAATACCGTATTTATTTGAATCTGCTTCTATTTAGTTAGTAATATGAATTTTATTGTTCTAAAATTAGCGCTATATTTGATTTTTTATTTTAATAACATTTTTTGGCAAATAAAACCCTGTTCTTTTGAAAGATGATTTATTATTTATGAGAAAATTATAAAACCTGAGGTTTAATAATAATTAATTAGTCTTAGTCATAGTAAATCACTTTATTGTCCGAGAAAATGATATCCATTGACAAAGCAATCACTAAAACTAAAATATCAATAAACACCAATATTCTTAACGTAACTTAGACTATATAAATACTGGTACATCATAAAATATCACTATAGTAGTCCTTCAAGCTGTAGTAAGCCCTTTGTAATAAAATATTTTTAACACCCCTACGAAACAGTCTGTAATTTTCGATAGATTTCAATTCATTGTTTAGATGAATAAATATTTTTTTGCTCTTATAAAAAATAGACTGATTCGCTAAGGTAGACTTTGGTATAGGCACCGTCCAAATATAAGAAGTCCGATCACTTCTTTGAAGTATTGAAAACGCCGGCGGTGACCTCGAATCACACCGAGAACCGCCTACGAGGGAGATACGGGAGTCCTTCAGTAGGAACGGTGGCTTGGCCGCTTGAATATTTTTATACGAGGGAGTTGTGGTAATAAATTTTTTTTGGAATGATTTTTTTCACTTTCGATACGATTTCTTTTTTTTTCGGGTCTATTATTGTTACTTTCGGGACGATTTTGGGTTTCTATGTAAACGGCTTTGACAATAACATGAACATTGCACTATATTATGCAAGCGCTTGTCACGTATTATATATATTTTTTAACATACAAAATAACTACAGAAAAAATATTGTACGTAACACGATCCAAAAGTGAACTCGCAGGATTTCAGAACTCGCCTACGGCTCGCCCTGGAGTTCCTACTCATCCCGTAGAATATTACTTTCGGAACTTTGTTAGGTAAATTACTATTATTTAAATATACCTTCAATACATACATGAAAATTCATAGTTAAAATAAATTAACGAAACGTCGGCATGGTGTGTAATATGTCCCACTAAATCTACTTTGCATCTTACTCAAAGGAAGTAAACAATCCTTTTTACTTATCTTATTGGATCTTTAGGGCACCGAAATAACGAAAAACAATCATCAACACAACAATAAGAAAAACTCTTAAGGTGATTCGCCTCCATCATAAGCTAATATTATACTAATTATAAGGTGGCAGCATACGAAAACTCTTCGCCGAGAGCGCTGTGGATTAAAGTATGCACTTGCAAAAACTAATCCCCAGCCGAACGCCGCTTGAGCGTTGACTCGCTGGGCGCGGGGTAGGGCGTCGGCAGGGGAGAAATTTACAGCGGCAAGAGCAAGTGAGCGGACTTCTTATATTTGGACGGTGGTATAGGCAAGCTTATATTAGTATTGACATTCCTAGTATTATACACATTATCGCTATATATATCGCTATAATACATATTATCGTTTCAAATAACTACAACAAATTTTGTTTTTAATATACCGCATGTGTTTATTAACAGTACATATAATCGTATACTGTGTAGCAATATTAAAATGGCCACTATTGACTTTGTGGGGAATGTTAGACTTACCTTTGATTTTTACAGTTGCAACAATTTTTAAATGGCCACTATTGACTGTGTGGGGAATGTTTGATTTACCTTTGATTCTTACAATCGTATTTCTACAAAGTGCATCTTCTATAGTTATTTGAATCAAAGATTGTTATTTAGTTGTGTCATCTTTATTTCCAGAACCTTAGTCAAATTTGTGGCGAACACACTTCTTCTGCTTTTCCGTGGTTGATGACACCAGGCGCCGCAAATGGGTTGACCATGTATTTCCGTTTCTTGTCTCCGTAAAGCCGCAGAACGCCCATTTTTCACTATTGGCAATTTTAGGTATAAACAAAGTTGTTTGGAATTATTTTCTTCATTTCGTTATTTAATTTAGGTTATGGTAAAAGCCCAGACTCTCGTATCGTTCTGGTCTTTTGTAGTGTGTCTCTGTTCTCTTCTTTTTCTTGTTGGTGTTAAGTTAAGTTGGCAAACTTGGTGTCAGCTGATTGCTGGAAGAGAAGGGAGGTTCGTCGGAGTTCTCGTGGCCTTTGAGCTCGCTTCTTGCAAAATCCTTCCGACAAGAAGGTCGAACCAGCCGTCGTTAGGCCATTTTCCTTGGCAAAAGACCGCGAGGTCTCACTCCCCTTTCAGAGGTAAGCTCCTTTAATTTCTATTGCTTCTTGGTTGTTGTTTGTGAGTACTCAGTGGGTAATTCTTTTTTTAAAATTATTTTTAGGGGTTTTATTGGTGGCTTGTTGAATTTTGTTTGCCATTTCACGGTTTCCCAATTCATAAGGGACCACATGACTTTAAGCCCACAAGCTACCGGATAGTTGTATGTAAGTTTTTTATAACCTAAGTTAAAACTCCACCTAGCCACCTTAGGAGGCCCAGCTGCCAAAAGCTGCCACAGGAGAAGGGAGCAGGCTGGTATACTCACCTAGACTTTTGAATAATATAATTAACTCCGTTTGACTATAATTCATCATTATAATTTCAATCACTCAATAACCAAATTAAGTACCGGGTGACTTCGTATAACCTAGCACCCCCCGTAACTTTTTTATGTTACATTGTAAATGTTTTGGCATAATATGTGGAATTTAATCCAGAAATTAGCATTAGATTAATTGTTAGAGACTTGGGCGTTACTTGCTCTACTGTGCATAGGATTTTATTAGAAGAAAGGTAAGTAATTATATCTATATGTTATAACTTTTAAATAGTTTAGAATAATGCCAATTTTCTCTTAATAGTTTTCAAGTCAATATAATAAGTATTTTGTTTTTCTTTAGGCTACATACCTACCTTATTATGCTCCACCAGACTTTGACCCCGCAAGATTTTGATAGAAGATTGGATCATTGCTACTGGTTGCTCAATATGATATTGGAAGATAGAAATCTCCTCTCCAGAATTTTGTGGACTGATGAAGCTACTTTCCATAGTAATGGAGGAGTAAACCGCTATAATATGCATTATTGGTCGCGGGATAATCCCCATTGGATGCGGGAGGTGGAAGGAAGATGGAGTGTCAATGTCTGGTGCGGCATTTTGGGTGGCAGAATAACTGGACCGTTTGTATTTAATGACTCGCTTATTGGGCAAAGATATTTACATTTTTTAAATTACGAACTCCCAATTCTTCTCGAAGATGTGCCCTTGGATATTCGCAGAACTATGGTTTTCCAACACGATGGATGTAAAGCACATTTAGCGGCAAACGTTCGTCAATTTCTTGACGACACATTTTCTGCAAAGTGGATAGGAAGGGAGTATATTTCCGTGGCCTGCGAGGTAATATTTTAGGATATATTGTGAAACTGTTAATGAAAGTGGTAGTTTCTATTTTAGATCACCTGACTTTGCAACATGCAATAACATTTTTATCTATGGGAGAGATTGAAGGATCTTGTTTTCGTTACCAGACCCACCACAAGGGAAAACATGATAGAAAGGATAATGGACAGCAGCCGCCGTATCCCTATGGCAAAGGTGGAAACTGCAGTATTATCAACCAGGGAGAGATTGGAGTCGTGTATACAGAACGATGGGCGACAATTTGAACATTTAGGGCGTCACTGAGAATTTATGGCGTAACGACAACGACATATTATTTGCTTGAAACATACGTACCTTCATATTTTGTTTTTCCAAGGCCTATTTGACTCTTAAAAAAACCTTTACAATGGCAACTTGAAAATAAAATCATAATGTTCCGTAATTATGATTATTGTTGTCTTGTCTAATTGATCTCCGGATTGAAAATAGATATTAACTTGCGGTTTTCGCTGACTTCTTAGACTTTTAATCATCCTTGTAATCAGGTGAAATTGAATATACTATTATATTCACAATTATGGAAAAAGCGCGCAATGTTTGTAAAGTTGTAAGACAGCGCCCCCTAGCGCCTAGTGTAAAACACATATTGCCGTAGTTCATAAGATGATATATAGAGTGAGAAAAGCCCTTTTTAACAAAACTAAGTTTACTAAATTATGTTAAGCCAGACCGGAGTTATCAGCATTTATTACAAATAATGTTCAACCTTCCCCCACCACTTTATTTGAAAAGTGACGAACACGTTCTATAGGTAAATTTTATTAATAAATCTTCAAAATATACAAAAATGTTATTTTCGGGATACCTTAACTAGGCGACTTCGTGATTCATATTTACCGTTACTGTTGCGCCCTCTAGAGCCAGCCTGAGAAACTTGAAAATAATTTCCAGCAATTTCTCATGACCACCTTACCAAATATATTTTTTCCGCAAGTCATACGACTAACACTTTCTAAGATACGGCCGACAGCAATTCTTAGGGGGACACCCGGTACATCATTGAAAACATAGGGTTCTAGAATCTTCGTAGGTTTTTTCCTTTTACTTTTATAATAAAATCTTTATTGTTTATGCGGGAAAATTTGAGTTTTGTTTATTGCATAGATTTCTAATAGCACTGACATTCGGTATATTTTCCTGTTTTGGACTTCGATCAAACTAGGTGGCGCTCAAGGCAAACCAACGACGAAGGGAAGGTATAAGTATACCGACCACGACCTAGTGCCTCCACATAAAGAGCTACCGTCAGCAGATAGTGACAACCTGTTGTCCATGATAAAAGTTTGCCACTGTCATACAGTCATATTTCCACAAAGTGCATCTTGTATAGTTATTCAGTTCGAAATTTGTTTATTAAATTGTGTCATCTTTGTTTATAGAAAATGAGTCAAAATATGTGGGGTTATAAGTAGTGCGTTCGCTTTTCTGTTGGTTAATTGGACAAGGCGCTGCAAGTAGGCTGACCATATATTTCCCTTTCGGTCTCCGTTAAACCACAAAATTGTAAACTATACAGAAGCGACAGCTTTGTCGGTTCCTTTGATCTTTGTTGTACCCAATTCTCGTGGCCTTGAAGCAGCATAGCTCCCAACGACTTAACACAAGATGGACGGAGTTTGTTTACATTTGGCGTGTCTCCAACAACAGGCCACAGTCATATGTACTATGCAAAATAAAATAAACAAATGGCAATAATTATTCGTTTAAGTAGTGTATTGGGTAGGCTTTGGTAATTTGCAACGTTACATTGTTCGTTATTAGCCCTGTTAGAAGAAGTATATCGATTTTTAAAAAAATTCTTCCACAAATCCGGCAACAACGCTTTACGTATTTACGCAAAACCTTCAACAAGCATGAATGATATTTTATGACCATATGACCGCGAATTTGGTTTCGCTCTTGAAGTGAAGTTGACAGCTGTTAGCTTTTTTCCAGTTTTTTGTATTTTTCTAAGTTTTTGTGACAGTTTGTGATACTACTTAAAGAGAAAATGCCCAGACAGTGCCAAGTGTGCAGAAAAATAGACTATTCACGTCGAAATCTAAGTTTCCACAGGTAATTTGAAGTTTGGGGTTAGGTCTACTAACATAGGCGTGGGAACTGCGGTTTTCGTTTGTTTTACCCATTATATCTCACTTAGGTTGGTTCTCTGGGGTACTAGTACCTATTATGATTTAATCATATCGTAACTTTTAGGTTTCCCGTTGACCCTAGTAGACGAGCACTGTGGCTTAAAATTTTAAATCTTCAAGATAAAGTCCTTCCGAAGAGTGCTGACATAATATGTTCTAAGCATTTTGAGGAGCAGGATTTTACTTATAGGGCAGGTGGCTCCCGCATACTTAAGAAAGAAGCAGTTCCAAAGAAACCATTTTTGCCTTCCGTTGCAGATGACAGGTAACTAGGCTAGGCACACAAAATATGTTTTTACTTTAAACTTTTAAACTAACAAAGTAAAAAAATATAAATATACTGTGGATATATATTCAGATATGTAACATAAGTTTTTACTATTATTTTTTATTTTGACAAGTAAAACTAAAACATTACTTATATAACTATTTAAACTAATAATGATTTTAGCCCACCTCGAACCATCAGCAAGTGTGGATGCCACAAAGTTCACATCGAAGCCTAGATTCCCCATCTACTTTAAAGGTTGAACATCAAAAGTCCTAGTTCAGTAGGATCTTCAACAACCTTAACTGGTTCGGGAACAGAAGTTCAGATATTAAAAAAAAATAGGAAAAGCTTCAAATAGTATATGTAACGAAGAACATGTGGGGCTAAAATCAGGTTTTAAAGGAAAGCTTAGTCTTGTAAGAAGATCAGGAAAGAGGTAAATATTTTTTTACAGTTTTGGTAACAATAATGACTAATAATCATCACAGGTTACCCTATTTATTATATTATGTAAACATAATATAATGTACAGTGTGTCCATGCGTGGAGGAGTTGACAAAGGGAAAATAATTGTTGTAGGAAAGGAAACTACCTTGGAGATATGTCATTGGAAGATTGTGACAGTATACCTAAAAGGAATTTTAAGGTGATGAAAACACAATAATAAAACAGAAAAAAAATTAAGGGACTTAATACCACTATATGAAGGTTAAGAGCAAGGATTATGACTTTAACTGGCTTACTCAAGTTTCTCAAAGAGGGTGGTCAGGAACAAAATTTACTGGTTATGTGAATATTGGTACTAATTTAGATACTCGTTTAGATACTACCCGAGGCAAAAGAAATGCTTCTGTTTATGGTGGTAGGCTTAAATTATTATTGCTATGTATTTGTTAAATGATATAAACTCACAATCTTGGTATAAGATTTCTTCAGCAAGTATGTTTTTTTTTTTTTTAATATAGTTTAGTAATAAATTAGTTTTTAAATTAAAAATTTAAAATTAACCTAAATTATTTACTAAATACCTTTATATAATATTCCAAAACTATATATGTTTTTTATTATGAATAAATTCTATTCCATTCTATTATTATATACAGGTTGTCCGGAAATTCAATTTCAATTTAAAGTCATATATTTCAAGGGGATATTCTACATAAAAAAAAGTTTATATAAATGTAGGTCCTTTAAGGACTGATCAAACTTAATGTTAACTCTCAATATTAAAAATTAGCGTTTATTAATACTAGTTCGTATGCTAAAAGGCACACGGGTCCTTTAAGCTGTTGCAAAGAAATAAAATTGAAAGTAGTCTTTGTAGGTCACCTTTAGACAGTCATAACTTCCTTATAAGACATTTAAGGACTTTTATTCATAGGAACTTATTTTCATATGTAGAATATCCCCTTGAAATATACGAAAGGAATTTCCGGACACCCTCTGTGTAACACTTGTTTTGTAAATAAAGCAAATTACTCTAATTTGATTTACATGATTTATTTAAAAACCCCATACCCGCCTACCTTTTCTTATTTTATCAAACCAAAAAAAAAATTGGTTATATCTAGAGCTAGGTCCATTGTTTTCTTTAAAAAAAAACGCGGTTTTATTGATAAAAAAAAATAAAAATAAAGGAATCATTCAGATTTTACAATTGGATAAATATTTTATCATTAGTTTTCTTTGAACCCTAAACATCTACTGTCAGAATTTTGGCAGGCTAGTTCAGCCGCAAGGCAATTTCATGTTAGAAACCGTAAAAGTATTTTGAATTTATGAATACTTCACCTAAAATTTTCGATCATATTTTGTCAAACTGATTACAAATTAACACGAAACTGTTACGCCACTGAATAATTTTACCAATATGACCATGCTTTGCAGCGTTGCGCTTTTTGTCTCATCACAGTTTGAATCCAGCTTCTAAGTAGAAGCCGCAGTAAATACCCCTCACCCCCCCTTTCCTGTTTGTTGTTGGAGACAGACGATAGATCTTTTTATGAATGACTGGCTACGTCCATCTTGTGTTAGGTCGATGGTAGCTCCTCCCCTAACAGTTTGTACACTGTAAGAAATGACAAGCAGGCGGATGAAACAGAATTCTGATACATTCCGGATTACACTGAGAAAAAAAGGGTTAAGAACAAACACACATTATCTATTGTATTTAAACACAATTTAATGGTATTGTGGGATTATCTGTACATGTGTGTAGATATTATTATTAAAATTTGAAGTATTTAGACAATCAATTTTTAATATTAATTTAGTATGTGTAGGTACATTATCATTTTGGTTAGGTATTTAGTATTAGGGGGCCATAACTGGGAAAAAAATTGTTACTTTTAATAACATGATTATTATTGAAATTACCTAAGTTACGCAATGTGTTGCTTAATAAAATTATTTTTATTAAAATGCCATATTTTATGGATAATTTTATCCACATGTTTATTGCATTTTGCTTATTTTATGCCGGTAATAACGAAAACTAAAACACACTTGTTGCTTAAATATTTTTTTATTAAAATGGTACAAAAGACAATATGCCATTGTGACGAACAACATTTTGAATATAAACAAGTTAAATGAAGGTTGTACAATTTATGGCTTATAGGAAACAATTTTATGTTACGAATAATCGACTCTTAGCAATCTAATTTGAAAATTTTAAAACAGATAATTATTTCTCTAAGTTTAAGTTAACATCAGTTCTGGGTCGCTGACTGAACCAGGGTAGGGACTGAATCAGTTTTCTTTTAACAGATTTAAGCTATAGCCTCAACTTTTGTTTCTTTGGTGACTTAGAAGACAAATGTAGTGAAGTCTGAGTTAAAGTTGATGTAGATAACAGTTTTTCCCCAACAACAAAACTTTTAGCCTTTTGATCGTCAGTCGCTTTCAAAACAAGAGGAGCAATAGATACATCTGAAAGAAAATATAAATGAATATTACAAATAATGAATCTGTTTTTGTATATAGAGTAGTGCTACATAAATAGGCCCAAAAAGCCTTAGTGTAAGTGGCATACCACAAAGCAAAATACTAGAATAGGGTCATACAATATTAATAATTTGAATGGCTGAATTATAATGTATAACAATTTAGTGGTCTTGTCTTGTGTTTACAAAGTGTAATACATAAGTATATATACCGGGTGGTGCACCGTCTAGCTGGCCCTAGAAGATCCCATGTAAATTTTGCTACCCGAAGAACATTTTAACAATTTTACGAAGACTTTTCTAAATATCTTTGATTTGGCTTATTAGAAAATAATAAAATTTGGTGTGCAAGTCCACCATACAAGGACCTTCAAAAAAGTCTAATACAATGTAAATGTAAAATTAAGAGGGGAACCGATATTTGAGGGTAGCAAAATTTACATCGAATTTCCTACAGCCAGTCTAGCAATGCATCACCCGGTATATATATCTATGATGTACCTACCTGGTAATGAAAAAGATGTTGATTCACTTTGGACTGATTCAGTTTTGCTGCAGGAAGGTACTGGAGCCAATACTGGATCTAAAATTATAATTTCTTATTTTACATGAAGATTACGACTAATTTAATAGGCTAGTTTAGGGTAATTAGGTAAAGTTGGAACAAAAAACTTGTTTAATTTCAAAACTAATATAAAAAGAGAAGGTAAGATATGATTACCAGGGTTCAGAGATATAAAATTATTGATATACATTGATTTGGTGAAAAAAAGATTAAAGCTAAATCCTGAAAGCTCTACAGATGTACTTATATTATGCAAATATAGCTTTATAAGAGGCTATTAATTTTATTAGGAGAATTATAGGTAGAATCAAAAATAAGGATAGTTTACCAATGAAGAAAATTAGCATTTGCATGATTTTGGAATACCTAGTATATTGCAATTTAATTACTAATTAGGCACTTCGTTGGACAATGTAAGGATTAAAATAAGAATTCTTTTTATACCTATCCTTGTTCAAATTATAAATATTTTATTTTCTATGGTTTTGTTATCTCCTATACTCTAGTATAAATAGGGGGACATATTGTCTGTATAATAAAGTTATAATTTAATACAGTATTTTTAACTGACCTCTCGAATTTATAATTATACCTATGCCTTTTTTCATCTTTTAAACTATAAATATTAAGCATTTTAACAAATAAAATGAGTTTATGAAAAGTAAGTTACCTGCAATAGCAATGATTTTACAAGAACTTCCTATAATAGAACTTTCTGCCCTTCGTTTTTACGGCTTCACCTATCAGGGTTTTTCGAGTATCTCCTTTAGAGAGATACTTTACCTCAAAGTGTTTTTCACATAATTTGTGGTACTTATGAAGAATGTCAACTTCCTTCTGAAGCAAGTCAGCACGATTACATGCATAAATCCACATCTCTGCTCTAAAAGAAATAATATTTGTAAGTAAAAAGGCTAAGGGTAGGAAACAATAATCCATGCAATGATATTTTATACAAGAACTAGGATTCAATACCAAAGCTCCAATAGAACAAAGAATAAGGCTAGGTTTATTTAGCTATTAAAAAAAGTTACTCGAGGAGTTACCTACTATTGCTTTGTCTAAATCTAAATATCCAGGTACTTTTTTTTATCCAATAAAGCAATTCACCAGGTAAACAACCATCATTACAACCGGTTTTTAAATTCAATTGTGACAACTGTGGTTCACATGAATACCTAAACTATATCAGATTAATTTTCTTACAATGAATATTGTAAGCAAAACAAATTAATTTTATATTATGCTAATGCTAGATTTGATTTTATCAATAAAGCGTAACATATAAAATTATCTACATAAATTCACAACGTTTTACTCTTGGCCCTAAGTAGTCCTTTCAATAACTATAATAAGCCTTGACCAAAACAAAACAAAATTGTGCACCTACCTTTTTCGATCTTTAGGAAAGGCGAAAAGTGATACTCCCATACCGCTTTTGGAGTTACTCTCACGGTAAGCACAATAATTGTTACTAGGAGGCATTTTAAAATCAAAAAGTTAAAAATCACAAAACTGAAATGCACACCGAAATAAAACCTAACCTCGATCACTCAGCCGAAACAATAGTATATTATTAACCAAGGTTTAGACAGCCATCATTATTGCCCGAGCAGCGAGGGCTATAAGGTGTCTAAACCGTGGTTAATATAATATTTTTTCCACTACTACAAACTTTTATAAGACATTACTTTTTATAGTATTATTAATTATAAAAAATTATAGGTAGGTATAAGTATATTTTTTAATCAAGTTACCTGCGCTTTGGAATTGGCAAAATAGTTTGTTGTTTTGTCAGGTGGCTTTCTGAATGTCAATTTTTGTTCATTTATGTCATCAGATTTCACGAGTTTTCCGTTCTTTTAAAAAATAAGCGAAGAAAATGTTAGTGATATTATTATTTGTACACCTCCAGAATTAATGTTGATTGTATCGATATTTTACATATCAAGCATCTCTAATTAGCTAATATGTATTGATAATTATCTGGTTGCCTAACCGTTTAAAATGTATATAAATTCATGTTGTCAAATCAAAAAATCAAGTTACCTGCGTTCAAATAGATTCTTGAAGATCGGTCAATAATGGATTTCAATGCGTTATTATTGACCATGGTCAATAATAACTTATAAGGTAGAGAAAAACGATTTCTAACGGTAATAATCGGTCAATAATGGCGATGTTATAGGTTAGTAGTGGAAAAAATAAATAATCAAGTGACAAGGCGCCAAGGCTGAGGGCGGTAACCGACACCCATCCGTTCGCGCCGGCGCACTCAAAATCAGAACCGATAAAACGGCTCTTTGTCGCTTCTGCATAGTTTATAATTTCTGTGGTTAAACCGCAAAACGCCCATTTTTCACTCCTGGCAATTTTATGTAATAACAAATTTGCTTGGAATTATTTCCTTTATTTCATTATTTAATTTATGTCCTGGTAAAAGCCCAGACTCTCGTATCGTTATAATCTTTTGTAGTGCGTCTTTTGTTCTCTTTTTTTGGTTATGTTAAGTTGGCAACACATTGCGTCAGCTGATTTTTTAGGGAGAAGGTGTGTCTCGGGATTCTCGTGGCCTTTTATCGAATTCCTCCCATCAAGGAAGTCGAGCCACTTGCCGTTGGTATTCTTTTTAAAGAAAAGGACCACGAGGTCTTCACTCCCCTTTTAAAAGTAAGCTCCTTTAATTCCTTTTTGGTTTATTGTTTTTGTTGAGAGTTCAGTGGATCATTCTTTTTGTAATTTTTAGGGGTTTGATGTGTTTGCTTCTTGACCGATTTTGCTGCTCGGCATTGATGTAGGTTAAACCTACCACATGGAACTTTAGAGCCCATGTAATGGCCTACAAGCTTGGGTTCTGGTTGTCCTGCACTAGATCAATTCCACCTGACCTATTTTACCAAGGAAAAGTCACATGGGGCCACCCTGAAGGATTGAAATAGCAGCACAGACTGGCCAGTATAAAGTCATATTATATGGACATATTTTTTAAAATAAGTTAATATTCATAATTCATCGCATTCTTAGTACGATTTAATTGCTTACTGATTAATCTCAATTAATCTTTTCAAAATTTAGTAATTTTAAGTTAATCTTAATGTAAGGCATGAGGTCACACTTTTTGTAACCATACACCCAATTGAAAGATTTAAAAGGTTTTAGAATCTTCGCAGATTCTACCCCATTTTTATGTTAAATCCTTGCGCCCGGAAAGGCTGTTTTTAATCATTTACCAATTTAAATTTAAATCAGAATATTTCCTAACTTATGAAACAAGCTTGCATAAATCCCATTTCTTTTCATTTACTTTTAATTTATTAAATATAAACTTTACTGTTTATGTGGGAAAATATTGGTTTTATTTATTGCATAGATTTCCACTAGGTACGTACGTTCCGTATATTTTCCTGGTTTGAACTTCTCTATCAAACCAGGTGGCGCCCAATATATAGTACCGCGACGTTTAGATACATTATGTTTATAATAAATATACATATTATATTGAATTAAGAAATAATTTTATTTTTATTCCAAGAAAACCTGTATTATTAGATTTAATACATATGTGTTTATTTTGAGAATAAAAAGTATTTTAATATTTTAATATACAATATCTTTAATTTTGAAATACTAACTTTACCTAAAGTATTCATAAGTATTGTTACTTTAAATAATATATTGTATAGCTGCCCAGATGAACACATAAAATATATTTTATATTTGATGTGATATAAGACTCACACGAAAAGAGCTTACTACATAACCCATTATGTTGTATGTTATGTAATATACTATATTATCGTACTGAGTGATGTAATGAACTTATTACATTACTCATTTTGAATCAAACTATGATTTTTTTGTTCCGTCAGTCACTGTCATTTTTTGTGTAATGTCACTGCATAAATATGAAAATCATTTTGAATACATAAAACAACCAAAATTTTGGGTCTTATATAAAATGTTGTATATCACACGTAAGGTAAGGCTCATTACAGCACTCGTGTGGTTACTACGACGAGGTTTACGACCTCGTCGTAGCAATATTCCCCACTCGTTACTGTAATGAAGCTCATGCCGTACTAGTAATATAAATAACTATTATCATACGTAAAACCAAGAGCTTTTTTTTATCGGATTTTTATTTTTTACGAAAACTAGATTGCTTAGAAATTTAACGAGAACAGACGAAATGATTATCATTATCGTTTGTTCGAGTTGGCTAAAAGGTGATCTAGTTTGAGTTTAAAAAATAAAAGTTTATCCGATCTTAAAAAAAAGGTCGAGTGATTTTTAGCTAGAGAAATTCACGAATTTCGGCATTAATAGATACTAAAAAAAAATAATAGTTTACTAAAAAAATGTTTGACCGCATCAAATTAATTTGTAACAATATGTCAGGTTGCCGAGCAATGAAAAAGAAAAGCTACTCGATTTTGAGCTGGAGAGGTTTTTACCATTTATTTTTAGCTGGAGAGGGTTTTATCGCGATAAAAAAGGATGCACCTTTTTTATCGATGTCAAAGTGATAAAGATGCAAATGACAAGTGGACATTCTATTGTAAGAGTGAATTTATCTCAAATAAATATAATTACTTTTAAATTTACGATGTACTTTTTCTCAGTGTAACTGTGAGGTTGACAAAAAAATATAATCTAAATTTTATATAATATATAAAATTTAGATTATATTTTTTTGTATATTATACAGAGTCACAGAAAAGTATTATTAAAATGTCTAACTTTTTAGATATGCCTTTATCTCACTTGGCAGAGAAAGACCTATAGTTTGGTACCTCGTTTGTTGAGTTTCAGTACGGCGTTGCCACGTAATCAATTTTTTTCTGGTGTTCTTTGAATTTCAGAGGATCTCCTAAAAAGTTGTTACCTATGGACTCAATCTAGGCAAATATTTCTTTTTCCGTCGTTAGTCTAAAGTACCTAGTACATATTCCTAATTATTTTTTAATTTATCTCAATATTAAGTAACCTTACTAATCTAAATTTTCTTTATTCAATTGAAAATGTCGAATATCTTTATTTTTTACTGTATGCCCTACACCTACCCCGTATAGGTTTTAAGACATTTTACTTTCTTTGTAATCTAAGCATAATAAGCGGATTCTCAAATTTTCAATACAAATAATAATTAAACAATTATGATATGTGCTGTTATTAACCATAGTTTTTAGAAATTCTTAGGGCAATTTAGTGTTTATTAAGTTTGTCTACTATAATTTTATCAGTTTATTATTAGTATTGCTATAATACATTTTAAGTTATGATATTCATGATGCATCTTGCACATAATGAACTTGTGGATATGATTTACATATTTCTTCAATAACTCCATGTTCTGATTTTCAGTAAAGCCAGAAATACTGTGCATGTAAATTTAAGTTTAATATCTTTATGACGCCCATAGTGATAAATAAAACTACAACCCTTTTAATCTAACGACTTGTTAAAAGTGCCTACCAAACTTATTTAGGCATAGATTGAATTAATACTGAATGGTAGGATATTACCTTTAATGCTTCTGAACAATTTTCATTTTATATTAAATTATTTACGTTTAAACTGTCTACTAAAATAATACATATAATACCGTTATGCATTTAACTTTTTGTTTAAAAGACTCTATATAATTATTTTAATTGAAATCGTTCAGTGGATAAACTTCCATTGTCCTACTTGTTGATTAATGAAGATAAATCTGATCATCATTCTGCACGACTCCGATTTCGTATTGTGTCCATAATGACTTTCCATACATTTTCCCGTCAAATGAAAAACATTAGTATTTGGGGGTCGTTAACACAAATGAGTATTTTGTATTTTATACAGTGTGGACTGAGAAAAAACGCTGTAAGGCAATTTTTTCTTATCTTTCCATTTTTGACACATTGAAGAAATAATATTTTGCGAGAGATTTGCTTGCCCTTTGAATTGTGTATAGAAAAATTCAGGTATTGGATTAAATCAAAAAACAAAATGTTAATAGTTAATCTAAACTAACTTGGTAGAATAAAAATCCCTTAACAGAGATGTCTCGTGCAGACTAAATGCTCGAAAGTGCCTATTCTTTTACAAAGTAAAATATTTTACTAAATTAAGGAAATCCTTGACTGTATTTTATGTACAGTTGTAAGGCGGCAAAACGAACAAAGCAAGTGACCCTTTACAATCCTAGTTTTAGAATATTCTGCGCTTTAAACCCACCAAAAATATGGCAATGGTCTCAGCAGATTGTTAAAATTGGTTTATTTCACCAAATAAACCACACCAGCAATATTAGTTTTATTTCTGTGAATTATTATTTCTTATATAAAATATTAAGGTACAATATTCTAAAGTGAATCTATTTATAACTTACAACCCTTCGTCGGTTAGTATAATGTTCGAATTAGTTTCTTTGATACAACGCCGACTTACGGCCGGGTTACTATTTTATCACAATATTTGTACTAATTTAATATACGCATTGGTCTTGAAAGAAAGCTTTATTAAAAATCGTGTAATAATTATTAACTGAAATATAAACATTAAGAAGTGTCGATACAATTAATATCGAGCGCGCATTACCATTGTTAATGGCGCTATTTTTTACAGCACTATTTTAAAATTTCGGTCACCCATGTTGTTACTCACGCAATTTATCGTATGTGCGCGCAGTGCAATATATTTCTTATACTATGTTATATTATTTCCGCGGCAAAAATATTGCGCGATTAAAAATCGTAGTGCGCGCTCAGCCTTAGAAAGCAATATCCCTAAGCTGCACACTATATTGTCAACATCTGTCATTTTCAAATCCTGCTAACTGTTTATTTTTAAATATCTGTTGGCTCTCTCTATGCAATTCAAATTTTTATTTAAGACAATTAAAAATTGGATTAAAAGTTAGTTCTAATTATTTATTGGTTAATAGGATAAATCTAAATATTCCACTCACGTATAAAAAATCCCATAAGCACAGTGGTATTTTCGAAAACTTACAGCGGATATACAAAATCGAAAACACCAAAACGAAAATACCACTTGTCAGTGTCACTTTGTTGACAAATTTCTATTTATTATTTCAAAGTTGACAAAATGAATGTTTTTGAATTCGTGAAATATTCCTTTAAATACCATGCGTGCTTTAACACTAACCGGATAATTTTAAAGCACTCGTGGTATTACACCCGAATATTCTCACACATAATATTATAATGTATTATTAAGTGAAATTTCTACCAATTCGATATCAAACTTTCTATTGAACCTTGGTCCCACAAAACCGGTCCATTCCTTAATATATCCGAGCAATCAATATTAATTTGGATCAAACTTGATGCCAAGGGAATTTTACTGATAAAACGTCGAAGATGCGTGTCAATGTGCGAATTGTCCGAATTATTGACCATCCTAAACGTATTTATTATTTTATCTGTTAGACATCACTGGTCAAAAAAACATTTTCTTATGCAAGGTAACCTGAACCTTTTCTAGGATAAATCAATTCCGCTGAAATCGAAAATGACCACCAGTGTTTGTTTTCAATTTATTAAAAATATACCTGCAATTATTTAAAAATATGATTTTTTCCGTCAAAATCAAACAACAAAATTAAAAATAACTTCATTTGTGTTACTGTTCGGCAACCTATTTATAGTAATTTTAAATTTTTAGTAGCAAACAATAATTTCTTTAATAGAAATTTTGCTTTTACGTCAAAAAGGATTGATCATAGGGTACAGAAATATGTTATACTGATACATTGCAGATTGTCTTCGCCACCATCTGGTTTAATAATAAACTTATAATATCACAAGAGCTTAAAAAATTTCCAGGAATAACTTACGCTCGTATGGTATTTGGTAATAAAATTTCACACCAAAATTTGGAACAAAATTTTAAATGAAACCTGACATTTCAAATTAATTACACCAAATGGTAAAACTTAGATGGGTAGTACTTCAATCTATCGCCCTTTGGCAATTTTAGGTCACTAAAGGTGGTAGAAATATATTGTTTGCAAATTCGACGAAATTTAGATGCAGGTCCACCATATTTCGTTATATAAAAAGAAATTCTAATTTTAGTTACAACAAATGCTAAAACCCAGATAGGTAGTAGTTCAACCTATCGTCCTTTGGCAATTTTAGTTTACTAAAGGTGGCAGAAATGTATTTCTTTAAAGTAAAAAAACAACACTTCTAATCGAGAAAATATGTGATTGACATAGTTGGTTGCAGGAGGTGGCCGTGATAATTTGTCGATTTTTTCATGTTCTTGGGCTGCCTTTTTTTCTTGGCGATGTTTGTCTTTTTCTTGGAAATTTTTTTGGTATCTTTTGACAATTTTTCTTTTTTCTTTCTTTCCTTGTTTTCTAGATCCGATTTCAGAGGCGTTGCTGTCAAGATGGTAGTGTTGCTTGGTGTTTGCACCTTTTCTAGTATTAGTTGCCGTTGGAAATGGAAAAGGAGATAATATACTTTTACTTGGCGTCCAAAAATTAAAAGGCCCTTGAGGTGGATTTGTAAACTCGGAGAGAGGTGCGTTATTTTTTACTTGGGCGCTTGTTCCAGGCAAATTATTGACTTCAGAATCGGGATTTGCTTGATCTTGTTCGATGAGGCTACCTGTGGAATCGTTCATAACAATAGGTAGCCTGATGCCAGGAAATCTTCTTTTCCAAAAATGGTAGGATCAATGGGCATAACTCCAGATGCCTTAAATCCAGAAACTCCTTTCTGAATTGTAGCTGTGTCAGAGTAGGCTTTGTTAAATATAGAAGCCACATCGTAAGGAGTAATTCTCTGCAAAGCACGACTTTTCATAAACAAATCACCCTCCTTTCGAAAGGCTGCTAAAATGTCACGTCTAATAGTTAAATTCTATGAGAGGTGTGTGGTGGATTAGAGAGCACAACAATGGAATTTTCTCGGCAAAACATATATGCTTCCAAAGACACGTGACTGTAATGATTGTCTAATATGAGAAGGATAGGCTCAGTCGAAGATGGCCTTGCAAACTTTAGAAAGTGTTTGAGCCATATCACAAATAAATCTTGATTTGTCCAACCATTTTTGGAGCAGTGGTAAATAGCTTCAGTTGGCCCATCTTTGCACAACTGAGGTGACATCCTTTTCCTTGAATAAATAAACATAGGGGGTATGTAGGACCCTGCAGCGGACACTGCACAAATGACACTTATATTTTTTCCCCTTTCATAGCTAGTAACTGACCCTACTCTCTTCTGTCCCTTTTCGGCAAGGATTGTACCAGGGTCTTGCACAGTGCTAATACCGGTCTCATCCATATTGTACATTTTAGATGCAGTAAACTGGTGTTTGTCCATAATGACTTCCAAGTTTTTTAAGAACAAGGTCACCTCCCCTTTGTTGAATGCCATCACACGGTTAAGGCTGGTTGCCTCAGGTTGGCGGATAGTAATCGAAGGATTTCTCTTCAAAAAGCCATATAGCCAATCTCTCCCAGCCACTTTTCTCTCGTTGTTGAACCCGTGCTTTATACTCTGTTTCTCAGCATAAGCGTAAGCTGCACGACGAACTTCAAATGCACTTAGACCATAAAATAATTTGCCCAGATGTTTTATATTTTCAGCCATACATTTCTCTTCATCCGGTAAGAAAGTGGAATGCCTTCCTAGAGAAGGTCCGGTGACAGGAAGATTCTTCTTGATCCGTTCTTGTGACGTACTGAAAGGTATTTTAAACTTCTTGGAAACTTTTCGAATAGAATCTCCATTAGGCACAGCTTGTATTGCGTTCTCCAAGTCGTCTTTCCTTCATTTTGCCTTTGTTGTCGTTCTGGCTCTGTTTCGCGGCATCTGCATAAAAAATAAACACAGCCATATCCAGTATTTTAGTGTTGTTAAGATGATGCATTTATATTTATTAATGTAAAAATTGTAATATTGTGAGGGTGGTGAAAAGTGGAAGAATAAAAAAACATAGCAAAATAAGTTGTGTTTAATTAGTCTAGCAAAAATAAAATGAAACAACCTATACTGTGGGTGATACAGTGTTTATGTGAAGCCAGGGCGAACTCCTATCTAAAACAGTTAGCATATCAAAGAAGCAGATGGGTCACTTGCAGGATATCATTTTTTATTATTAACCGCAATGCTTCTATTTTAAATTAAAATAATGAGATTTTAATTATCTTATGTGGTTTATTATTAAATTAAATCGGAAGATTAACGAACCCTTCAAATCAGATTAAGAACAAAATTTCGACAAACTCAAATTAAAAAGTTTCCTAAATACAGTAAAGTAAGTGAAGACTTACAATGTTTTTTGACTTACCCTTTCATGCAGCTATTGCCGGAAAAATCTTATTGCTTTTACTTATAACATATTTTGCTCCCTTATCTCTAGTTAATTATGTTTATTATGTAGCCAGTGAAAAACATTTCATTAGCGTGTTTTTTAATACGATTTAAGGAAAATGATAAATTTACCGCCGACATGTTTGAATAACATAATCTCGTGGGCACTATTTACAACGCTTTTCCGTTGAATCGACAAGATGCAACGGTTTAAGTATGTTCCGGATGATGCATGGTTTAGTTAAACATAGGAAATCCCTTGTAAATTTTGAGGTGGCTTAATATTGACTCCCCTGTACGTTTTAGAAAAAAATTGAATAATAATTTTTTGAAGAGGCCGATATAATAAACCAACGTGCCAAGAAATTTCAATAAGCCAATCGTAACTTTATCAATTAAATGTGATGGCACAATTACGAAATTTTCATACTTCAGGTAATACAGCAAACACCAGCAAATTATTATTTGGCATTGACAAAAAGAAAAGTAGCGTCAGTGACAACATTTTCATTGAATACGCTTTAATTATAGCTAACTATGAGCTATTTCATTAAGTAAAAAGTAACTATGTTTAAGTGGCAATATACAGGAAACAGTTTAAGAGCAGTGTCTGAAATGTTTTCAGTTCAATTCCCTGATAATCCTATCCCTTCCATTTCATTAATTAAACTTATCAACAATATTGAGTCCAAAGGCACTATAAGAAATAACTGTAAATGCTCAACTCGGAATATACATAGAGCTGAAGAAAGGGATAATAGAGGTCTTGATATTTTACTGCACGTGGAGTAAAATAAAATGGTTAGTACGAGGATTCTTAGGCAAGCCGTAGGAAAACATCAAACCACAGTGTTGCGCACTTTAGAAAAACATAAATATTTTCCTAACAAGTATGAAAAACATCAAGAGCTACAGCAAGGTGATGAAGAACGGAGAATGGTATTCTGTTTTGAGATAATGGAAAGAGCAAATAATAATAGGGATTCTTAAGAAATATTTGAACATACATTCACCCTCAACAACGAAAAAAATATTCAAAATAGCCGGTATTGGAAAGAAGAGAATGAACGTCTTATTCATACTTAGGCGCAATATCTACAAAAAATAAATGTTTGGGCGGGAGTTATAGGACATCCCACAGCAGCTAATACTTTGGCCAGCCAGGGCTTCTGACCTTTGACCAAACGACTTCTTTCTGTGAGATCACTTAAAAAATTTTATTTATAAACATATAAAATTTGAAAATCTAGACCAGCTAAAACACTGTATTTCGTTAGAATGTGACAGAGTTTCTCAATATGAACTCAGTAATGTTAGAAATTAATTTTATGATCGGGTAGGATATTGTTTAGCTCTTAATGGAGTGTTGTTTAAACATTTAATTAATTAACGCTTTTGTGAAAATCTGTAGTCTTAAGTTTCTTTGTTAAATTAAAGGTTTAGTAAGAACAACATAATGGTGGCTTTTATTTTGGATGTGTGATTGCCGGATTGGTGAAACGAAAATGTGTTTTTAATGTGAAATAATCTTTATTCGTAATGTCCAGCTTTACGTCAATTTTTGACAATAGCGTCATAGAAATAATTTGCTGGTATTTGCTGTATTACCTAAACTATGAAAATTTCGTAATTTTGCCATTACGTTTGATTGAATAAGTAAGGATTGGCTTATTAAAATTTATTTAAACTTGGCACATGAATTTATTATATTGGTCTCTTTAAAAAATAATAACACATTGTTTCTCTAAAATGTACAGGGGAGCCAATATTTAGTCACCTCAGAATTTACATTGGATTTCCTATGTTCAACTAAGGAGGACGAGGAAATTTTATTTAATCAGACAGTTGTATTACATGCGATACTTTCTATACTAATATATATTATTCTACAGAACCTAACCTGATATCATAAAAATTTTCGAGCTACAAAGTTGTTTGAGTCAACAATGACGTTCGAATTATGGTAGTTTTAAACGCCCAAAAAAATAGAAAAACAACACAAGACACGCATTGTTGATTTAAATTTGGCAAACGAAAGCCGATTTTTTTTTTAATTTAGGAAAGATGTGTAACCGGTCCAGTAAAAGAATTGCCGATTTCTTATTCACATTTCATTAAAGTTTGATATAACAATAACGATTCAATCTTTATAACATCCCTCTTTTATTAAGTTGTCGATAAAAATTTAGCTCAATTTTGGTGTCAAGAGAGTTCTGCTGTTAATAACGTCAACTAGACTAGCGCGTCGTTTGAAGGAATTTCGAAAGAAGTATATATCGAAAAACTTCGATATAATTGGGAAATCAGTAAAAGGCTGTTAGTGAACAAGTTTGTCGGGAAAATTTTTATTTGGCATTTTACGAGACATTTTGTCGAAGTAATGCGAATTGTTTGAAAGCAGATATTTTGTCGCTTCGTGATTTAATTTGCAAACATTGCCTTTTTAATGTTTGAAATACAAAATAAAAATTTTATGAATTCAATCTGTTATTTATTTAGTATAGGAATTTCAATATTTCCTATTTTTGAATATTGACTTCTTGTCTATTTGATTAAAAATTAATCCATTGGCATACAATTTTAATGATTTGGTATATACCATTTTTTAAATATTCTGTTATAACTTCATTAACTCTGTAAACTTATATAAATTTAATATCGCTAGACTATACTTTAACATATACAGGGTGTTTCAGAAGTACGATGCGTAACTTAAAGAGGTAATTCCTTATGGATTTCTAAGAAAAAAAGATCATATGAACATGTGTCCGGAGTTGCCCCGTATTTGATATAAAATATTATTAGGGTATTGATTGGGTTTTCACGTTAGGAATATCCCTTGACATCTGTTGTTTCATCGAAGACTTTTTGGGTCTTGTCGCTTAGTTTTGAATTTTAATTCGGCTATTGCTTTATTTGACGAAGGCTGCATAGTTCTTGCCCACGGGAGCCAATCTTTCGGCAGATTGTATGTAGAGTTTGGTCTTGTATTCGAAAATCCTGATGCGAAACACGGTTCATTGTATATCTTGGAGCATTTGCGATGCGGTTCAGCGCCTTCTTTTGAATCACATAGAACTTATTCAGCTCGGACTTACTTATATTGCACCAACATGGTGCTCCATAAGTAAGTACCGGTCTGACCAACACCTTATAGAGGTTAACTTTGGTTCGATTACTAAGTCTACTCCGCCTGTGAGCTCAATTGACGCAATGCTGCCTTGATTCTATTAATTGAATTTAACCTTTAATTTAGTCGTTGGTCGAAGATAAGTCCCAGGTACTTCACTTTCTGGCACCAATTTACTAAAACCCTACCGACTCTAAGCCTCGTTTCGGGCCGCCTAACGCGACTTCTGGAGAAAAATTCAAATGAATCTTCCAATTAGAAAGACATTTTTCTAATTGGTTTACATGGCGCTGCATACGTGTGACGACTAGCCCCGGTTGCTTAGAAGTTGAAGTTATTGCAGTGTCGTCAGCGAAAAGATAAAGCTGCATTCGCCAATCTCGCGGAATGTCATGCACTGATAAAATTAATTATTTGAGTTAAAAAAATTTACCGTTGACTCAAATAAATATTTGTTTCCTATTAGCCAAACAAATATGTATTTGAAAAATACCAAGGGATTATTTGCCTCAATTAGTATCATCTGATTTGATACAAATTACTTTTTATTTGGAACTAATCACTAAATACAAAATTCAAACAAATATTTATTTCCTTAACACTAACCTAACTTAAATAAGCCAATGACTTAAGGTAAATAGGTTAAAAGTTAAGTTAACAAAATGTTTATTTGATTGATATTTATATATATTTTATCAAGTACGTATTTATTTTACTTTTGTTTTACATGTATTTGCCGTAACAACAACGTTATTTAATTGAACAATTTAAGTGATTTGATTTAAATAAACCGGTGATTTCCATCAAAGTAATTGTTTTTTTATTCAAGTACATAATTGTTTAACTTTTCTTTTATATTTATTTAGATCAAATATAAATTTATTTGATTTAAATACCTTTTTTTAATTTTCAATAGATCAGAATGTTCATTCAAATCAGTTCTTATTTTATCCAAGTACGTGTTTATACAGACGTCACATAAAAATAAGAAATATTGAAATGTTGCTATTGAATATGGTTTAATCAGTACCTATACCATAATAATCACAAACCTTATCAAATTGTTTATAGTGTTCAAATAATAAGGCAAACCAACAGAAAAAAACACATTTTTGCCGAAAATAAAGGTTATGACAAATTACGCGCACGCGCACAACTATTTTTACATAAAAATAACATAAAATTTAAAAGATAACCATCTCTTATTTTATTTCTTATTTTTATGTTATGTTATGTGTTTCTATAAACGTCTTATGGCAGATCTGTAGATTCAACTCTAATTTTATTTTTATGTTATGCTATCTTGCTGTATAAACCGACCATTAGTTGTTGTTCCCCTTAAAATATACGTCAATAAAACATTATAGAGAAGTTAATAACTTTGATACAAAATTAAATAAAGTCAAATTTGCAAATATTAGGTACAATATTAATTAATTTATTTATTAATTATATTATATTTTTTACGGTAGGAGGTTTGATAGGTATTGAATTATGCTGAAAATTGAGAAAAACTGTCTTATTTGTAACCTATAGGTAGCCATGATTTATAAATACCTGGCTACATTTTTCTAAAAAATTTTGTGTTCGAAATTTCAAATTAGGTATTACAAGTATCTTTTCTTTGCCTCTTATCTTACTTTTTTAACTCGTTTCATGCGTAACTAAAATATTCAAATATAGTTTCCTACCTTGAAAAGTATCTAACATATGGGATATACCCCTCGATATAAGTACCCCAATCTTCTAAATAATTATTTATATTACGTTTATTTCCCATATCTTCGTTTTAATTTTTGATGGAACCACTAACTTCTGTGCCACTAACAAAAAAGATTTCACTCTCACTCATAAATTTCTGCAAGACAAAATCGAACACCAATGACCAAAACGCGATTATCAGGCCACTTTTGTATAACCAATCAAATTACTCAAAGCCCAAAGTAGGCGACAGGAGTTCATTTAAATACCTAATTATTAGTTTGGATGACCAAATTATTTGAAAAGTTCGGCAATGAATGATTTAAATTAAAGTTAAAGGTATTTAGTTCTTGAAATGTACTTCGATTAAATAATTAGTTATTTGTAAATATTTGGTTGTTTTATATTAACAATTTAATGTAAATACATAATTATTTAGTTTAAATGACCTAGACATTTAAATAGTTCTCTATTGGGTGATTTAACTAGCGATTAACGGGATTTAGTTCCTAAATAAAAATTAGTTCGATTAAATAATTAGTTATTTAGATTTTGTTATTTTAGTGTTTTTTTGGTAAGATATTTGTTTGAAGGGTTCTATGATTTGACACAAATCAACCAACAGTCAAATAACTTTGCAAATAAAACGAAATACTCTCATTTATTTCAGTTAAATCAAATTTAGTTAATTAAAATCACATTTATTTATTACCAATAATTATTCACCAAATAAATCAGATTATTTGATTAAGGGAGCACAGTTTTATCAGTGTGCGTATAAATGATATTCAGCATTGGGGAGAGAGGTGAGCCTTGCGGCACTCCCGCCCTGATGTGTTTTATTCAAAGACAGTGCGTTCTCCGACGAGAGTGCAGAACTTCTATTCTCTAAAAAAGAGCCGACATCTTGATGAGGTAGTTCGAAGCTCCGAGTCTTATTAATTTAATTTTAGGTTACTAAACTAACTTCGTCTTCGAAAGAAAAAATAAAAACCACTTTATTGCATGTACAAAAAAAATACCTATGTATTTCAAAGTTAATTAAAACATTTAAAGTAAAAATAAAATATTTTTTTTAAATAATGATACAACGAAAAATGCAACAGATAATCAAGGCAAATGTTGAAAATGACCAGTTTCTGATAAAACGCACGATTGCAATCGTCTCACCATTGATTCTCTTACACGTTGAAAAATGCCTGCATTATGTCGTATCGCATTGCAACGTTCAATAATTCGAATATAAAATTTCTGTAACATGGTATTAGTAACATATTGGCTATATACAGGGTCCTGCGATAGTGCGTCAGGCATACATAGCTTCTATACCAATTAAGTTAGGAATTTCGTTCGAACGCAGACCTATACTGTATTTCGGGAAAATACTTTCGCATATACAGAATGGTCAAAAAAAGTATGATAGATAGATAGATAGATAGATAGATAGAAACGTCTTTATTTTAACCTCGGCGAAGGTCAGCAGAGCTGTTTACTTAACCGTGCATACATTATAAATTTAAAAAACTTAACAAATTTGAAAAATACCTACATATTATGATTCGAAATTATTTTAATTCCCTTTAATATATTATCTAGTAATAATTTAGAAATATGACAGTAAGAGTTGGCAACTAAATTCTAGCATATTATATATAATAATGCAACACTATTTTAACTTATTTTGTATCTATCTATTTATTTATATTGACCTAGCAAGAAATATTTATATTTAGATTCAAATGAAAGTAAGCTTAGATCATCAAACTTGCTGACCATGTCAGTATTGTATATTTTAGGAGCCAGATAAGAAAAGTTGCATTGAAAGAGGGCAGTTCGGTGCTTTGGTAAATTTAATAGATTATTAAAACGCGTTGTGCGATTATGCGTGTAATGTCGGAAGTAAAGCTTTTGACGAGGATCTTGAGGAATTCCACTTCCAAGTAACCTATGTAAGAAACAAACAAAATGCAATTTTTGTCTATCCATGATTTTAAGCCATCTAAGCTCAGGCAGTTTATAGGTGACATGATCCCTTGCTCGCATTCCGTAAATAAATCGAACACAGGAATTCTGAATTCGCTGTAGTCTATTCTTGCATTGCAAATCTAGACACGGTCCATACACAAAGTTACAATAACACTGGGGAACAAATTTCAACTTTTTTTTTGTTTCCTGAACAAAACCTATTTTTTTGTATTGAACTACACCCAAGTAAGTTAAAAATACCTATTAAAGATTTTAGTTAGCTCGTACAAAAAATCTGAATTATTTGTTACAAAATTTTAATTTATAGGCATATACGTACAATGAACATTTTAATTTATAGGCATTACAGACAATATATTGTTGGGTCAACAATAGCAATTAAATAGCACATTTTTATCAGTTAGTCTAAAGTTTAGACACTCATTTTACGCTTCTCAGCCTGTCTTTTAAAAGTAGCCTCGGGGGCATCTCTCGTAATAGTCCAACAGTAGTCGGCTAACATCTCACAGTTCCATTTTCCCTGATACCTTCTTTCCATGTTTGTAATATCCTGGTGGAACCTCTCACCGTGCTCGTCACTTACTGCACCAGAATTTTCCGGAAAGTTATCCAGATGAGAATCCAGGAAATGAATTTTCAACGACGTATTACACCCTAGGTTTTGGTAACATAAAAGAAGTTGGGCAACCAGGTCTTTATAGTTTTCTGCTTTATGTATCCCAAAAAATTTGTTGCAACCATTTCAAAGGCATTTCAATCGTCCTTTTCCTTGCCTTCAAGTATGTAATCTAATTGCGCATCTCCGAAAAGTTTCCTAATCTCGGGACCCACAAATATTCCCTCTTTAATTTTAGTGTCACTGATTCTAGGGAACTTTTCTTTTAAATAACTAAAAGCACGGCCTTCTTTGTCCATGGCCTTAACAAAATTGTTCATAAGTCCCAATTTTATATGAAGTGGCGGTAGTAAAATCTTTTCTGGGGAACTACAGGCGCGCTGGCTACATTTTTCTTTCCTGGCTCAAAAGACTCTCTCGGTGGCCAAATTTTCTTTATGTAGTGATCCTTTGGTGCTCGACTATCTCATTCGCAGAGGAAGCAACAGTATTTCGTATAACCTAGCTGCATTCCAAGCAAAATCGCCACAACTTTTAAAACCCCACAAATTTGCCAATTATATCTTTCATATCGTATGGTCTCCAGTAATAATTTAAAATGGCTATACATTCCTTTTATGTGGACTGCATGACCAATTGGGACTGAAGGCAACTTGTTTCCATTATGGAGTAACACAGCTTTAAGACTTACTTTTGGGGAATCAACGAAAAGTCTCCAGTCTTTTGGATCATAGTCGAAATTTAAAGCTGCCATTAATCCCTCAATGTCCCTAAAGACCAAATAGTTTTTAATGTTAAATGGTGTTAAGTTTTTCTGACGGCTTCGGTATACAGAAATTTTTACTTCATCTTGAAGTAAGTTCCCTTGTCGCAATCGAAAGGCCAATAGTTCGGATTTTTTCTTAGGCAATTCCAAATCTCTTATAAGGTCACTTAATTCACCTTGACCACCCCGTTTAGTTGTATCCTCAGGTTACGCTGAATGAGGTATAGTCCCTTGTTAACTTTTTGAATAGGAAAAAAGCCCCGGGTTTCGACGGTTTAAAGAATGCGGCGTTGCGAAACTTACCCGACAGAGCTTTAGGGAATATAGTAAATTTGTCCCAGGCGATAATCAAAGAAGGTCACTTTCCGAGTGCATGGAAACATGCAAAAGTTATCCTTATACACAAGAAAGGTGAGGACCCCACGGCACCGACAAGTTACAGACCCATCAGTCTGCTGTCTAGCCTGGGTAAAATAATCGAGAGAATTATTCTAAATCGCTTAAATGGCTTTGTTTTTGAGCGAAATGTGCTGCCTGATAAACAGTTTGGATTCAGAGCCGAACATTGCACAGTCAGGCAGACAACACGTCTAGCTTCAAACATTTAAAGGGCTTCAAAAGACGAGGCCATACGGGAGCGATTTTCTTTGACGTTAGTAAAGCCTTTGATAAGGTCTGACATAACGGTCTCATACTGAAGATGATAAGACTCGGAGCGCCGAACTACCTCATCAAGGTAGTAGCTTCTTTTCTTGAGAATAGAAGTTTTGCAGTCTCGTCAGAGAACACACTCTCCTTGACGAAAAATATCAGGGCGGGAGTGCCGCAAGGCTCACCTCTCTCCCCGATGTTGTATATTATATATACACATGACATTCCGTGCGATAGGCAGAATCAGCTCTATCTGTTCGCTGACGATACTGCAATTACGACTACCTCTAAGCAACCGTGGCTGATCGTTACCCGGATGCAGCGCCATATTAATCAGTTGGAAAAGTGGCTTTCGAATTGGAAGATTCGTCTGAATCCCGCCAAAACGAAGGTCATTTTCTTTTCAAAAAGTCGAGTACGAAGGCCTGAAACAAGGCTCAGGGTCAATCGAATCGAGTTGAACTGGTGCCAGGAGGTCAAATACCTGGGACTTATCCTTGACCAGAAACTGAACTGGAGGTTGAACTCAGTCAATAGAATCAAGCTTGCATTGCGCCAATTGGGCTCCATCTACCCCCTGCTTCACAGGCGGAGTGGACTCAGTAATCGCACCAAAGTTAATCTCTACAAGGTACTGGTCAGGCCGGTTCTGACTTATGGTGCGCCCTCGTGGTGCAACATAAGCAGGACTGAGCTGAATAAGTTCCAGGTTATTCAAAATAGGGCTCTGAAACTGATCGCAGATGTCCCCCGTTACACGATGAATCGGATACTGCATCAAGATTTTCGAATTCCAACTCTAGACAAATTTTTTCTCAAAATTATTACAGACTATTACAGACGCATAGATGTATCGACAAACCCTGAAATCACCAACTCACATACAAGAGCAAGACCAGACTCGACTTACAAACTCCCAAAAGACTATTTACCTTTACCTATTGTCGGTCAAATTCAATAGTAGAGATGCACTAAAATACAGTTGAGAGGCACTAGAATAGTAGAGAGGCACTGTACCTACGTTATGATTTAACGTATTTGAGGCGCCATACTACTGCATAACTAATACTTCCAGCCAGATAACAAGACACACTCATAAAGGCAAGAAATGCTAATTTTACATTCTTTGTAAATGATAAGGTGTAAAAGCTAAACGAAGAATCAATTGATGTTAAAGGTTTTAGACCTGACGTAAAAAAACATTCAAGAACCAAAGTATAATTCACCTTGACTTATTTTGTGAGGCTTTTTTCTGGCAAGTTCACAGACAAAATCGGAGTCTTGCGAGGTTGATGGGCCGGCGACATTTTCCAGTACACTACCGTTTGAATCCATTGGATCATCATCAGAATCAAGGCTATATTCCTGAGGTGGATTAGGTACAGGCAACTCGTCACTATGAGACACCGGGCGTATGGTGGATTGTAAATTTGGATACTTTATCGCAGACCTTTTTTCTCCGAAAAGCCTTTTTTGATGGGAGGTGTCAAACAAAAGTAACAGTCTTTCGGTTCTCACCAGATCATAGGAACAGCAAAGGGCATCTTACGCTTTTTTCCACTTAGCCAGCCGCGAATGTTGGAAGCACATTTGTAGCAGCAAATATGTAGAGCCCAATATTTATCCTGGTCTCCAAGTTTACAGCCAAAATACAAGGGGTAATCTTTTTGTATTAAAGGACTAAGTGTACATACATTACGGGCAGGTAAATAATTATCATAATTAGCATGGATCTGTAATACCGGAGCCAACTGAGACTTTTGCAAGACAGATTGTTAGTTAGTATAATAAAATAAGTAAGATTTTGCTATTTTGGTCTCGGAAACATTTTTGCTGCTTCTCAGTGTAATTAGCATGAGAAAGAACAAGTGTTTCACATTGGGTTTTTCTTAAATAAGGTCTCAAGATATTTTCACTTTTATAGAGATTTCTAGGAGAGAGATATGACTTTTGAATAAATTTAATCACTTGACTTCTAAACCTAAGGTTGGTATCAAATATAACACCCAAATTTTTATACTCTTGCACAACAGTTATCACGCTTTCAGCCATATCCACTTTCATATTTTCCATTGACCATTCACTATTAGAACCAAACAAAATAACTGCTGATTTGCTTGAGTTTAATTTTAAGCCGCTGTTTAGAGAATAGTCATAAACTGATTTTAGACATTGGGTGAATTTACCTCTTGCCTCAATAGCATCGGATTGATTAAAAGTTATGCGTAATTGTGTATCATCGGCATACCTTTGCATATCACAGTCCTTCTCATGTTGGTTCATGTCAATCGTATACAGTACAAAAAGTAATGACCCCAGAATTGAACTTTGTGGTACATCCCTTCCTACAACCCTAAAACTAGAACGCTTGCCGTTCAAGAAGACGAACTGAGACCTATCTGCTAGATATTCTCCATAGAACTTCACCGAAGACTCATCGAAGCCGAGGGATCGAAGCTTAGCACATAAGAAACCAGGATCAAGCGTATCAAACGCTTTACTATATCAGCGCCGAAGTTTCACCCCTATCGGCAGCTTTAATAAGATCATCCAAAACCTTCAACAGAACAGTTGTAATCTCTACGAAATCCAGACTGAGATAAGGGAAACAGATTGTTTGTATCGAGATACTCAGTTATCTGAAGACAACTAATATTTTCAAACACCTTAGATAAAATAGACAACAAACTAATAGGCCTTAAGTCGGAGACGTCTTTTGGGTGGTTTATTTTAGGTAAGGGTACTACCATGGCAATCCTCCATCTAGATGGAAACAAATATTTCGTGATACAGACATTAAATATGTGAACCAAAAATGGCACAATCACTGGACAACACAATTTAATCATGTGGAGAGACAGTGCATCCGCCCCCGATGCGTTTGATTTCAATTCTGATATGGCCTTTAAAACTTTATCATCCGCAACAGATTCTAGTTTAAAAATGCTAGTGGATCCATGACGAGAATTTTTTTTTAATGGTACACCCTGTATTTTTTGCATATTTTGGTTCTTCGTAGTGTTCTTTCGTAGTTCCCAAAATTTTGTTTGATTTGCTTTAGTCGTTTACGAGCAATGAATTAAAAACAATGAAAAATCGTTATCAAGCCTTGAAAAAATTATTAAAAAAACGGCCTTAGATCTGTTTTGTCTGAGCTACATAGTGTGCCCTTGAACACAAGGGGTCTAACGATACTCTGACATCAAATAGTTTATACAAGGTGTCCAAAAATTGGTTCCAAAAATGACAACTTCCAAACTAGTTCTTAGGATTTTCAAATGAAGCACCCTGTATATTATTTGACTGTCTAATGCAGAATTCAAGTACAAATATTCTTTTTTATCTTATAAGTGTATCAAAATTCTGGACCATTTTCAAGATATTTACCAAAAACCATAAATATGCCCATTTCATTAGTAAATTATTACAAAAAAGATCTCGGCATAGAAAATGTATCTGAATTATTAAAAATTAGGCCATATAAATTTAGTCTTAAAGCTAAATTTTTTCTCAATGCATCTTAATTAATTGCATTATAAAGAATAAGATGTAGGTCAAATCTAATTACACTTTTTACTTAAATATACACGTCAGCAAAATATAAATTTATATTTCGTGCATGTACTTATTTAAGTTTAGACAGTGAAGCGGTTGCGAGAATAATGTAAGCTACTAATTACAGAACAAAATGAACATATTTGTAATGGCTCATTCATCAACGTCATTTCAATGCGTGCACGATAGAATGTACCTTTTGTGGTTGAAAGGTTGTACTATAATTATTACGGATTTCTCAAAAATATTACTGGCGTAAATGCAAGAACTAGCAACACAACGTTTATATCGATGTACATCATGTATTTCTTTTTTTTTTAGTTTTAGTCTACGATCATAGATATTTGCTTTATTTAAGTAATTTATATTAACTAAATTTACGTCGAGTCAATATTGTTTAATTATAAGATTGTAATTAAAAGCACTGGTAGTATTTAGTTTAGCACGAGGCATATTTGGTTTTGAGACTTACCATGATTGAAATTATAATATTTTGTTTATCGCTGATCGGAATAATTAATTCGCTTGGTCAGTCTATTGACAATGATCTTTAAGCCAGGATCTATGAGTTTTATTAGATCTTGCTACGTCATGACCTCTTACGACGTCTGAGCTTTATCTGAATGATAAGTTGAAGAATGCGGCGTTTCTTATTGTGCATCAAGGAATCCCTATTATTTACTTTATTATTATTTTTCTCTAAAATGTACAGGGGAGCCAATATTTAGCTACCTCAAAATATACATGGGATATCCTATGTTAAACTGATATAGAGTTTCTTCGTTTCTTCCGAGTTTTTTCAAGACAACGTCAATATGGATTGAACGAAAGCAAAGCTACTGGTGATGCTTTTGTTATGATTAGTGCATCTTAAAGTCTAAAGCATATATGTATCCCGGACAATTTTTAAATTCTTGTTCACAACATTTCAACATCGCTCGAGTATCTGGCGGCATAAAAGCGGCCTACAGACCTAAAAATAATCGACGCCACACAGTAAACACCGATTATTCCCGAATATGTTTTAAATCTTTGTCAAAACATTGTTGAATTTGAATGCATTTTTTTCACCATCTCCTTCCTCGCTTTAGACTTTGAGATGCACTGATTTAAAAAAAAAAGCGGCACTAATACATTCAGCTTTCGTTAAACCCCTATTGACATAGACTAAAGACTAAAGAATAACTAATTGAGGTAAACTTCATAAAATGCTGAAGTATCGATATTATCGAAACCCCAGGGGTACATACAAAAGTTTATTTTATGAAAACGTTTTGGGGCATCCTGTACAATGTAAAAAAAAATTAGAATATGCGTCTGGGCCGCCCCTACTATAATACATATAAGCATTTTGGATAAGCTCTTTACATTCATCGTAGTCTTCCGCCCGATCATCATTTCACCACCCTGTATAGCTATTGTAAGTTTTGAAATTGTGACCCTGCATAAAATAAACACACACCAAAACCAAGTAGGTAACCCCAATTTTAGCTTAATCCTTTTTTACAAAGAACTTATCCACTTATTCAAGTTTACCCTGCTGTTTTCCCCGCATTTACGAATACAACGGTAAAATTGACAACATGGTACTGACCATGGACTCGATTTAACGGCCTCTTGTAGGTAGACATCGCACAAAAGTCGCTGAAATCGTATTAAGAACTTCCCTGAGGGCAGCCGAGCTCTTTTTCGGGGGTAAATTGGTTGCCACGTCTCCAGAGTTCTGTTGCGTAGCTATTTATTCTGTGCTAGTGCTCACATGCTGTGGACCATGTCTTCGAATGAGCTATAATCCTAAAAGTATCGGCACCTTGCGTGGTCGCGCTTTCCGTCAGGACGATATTTAATTTATAAATTTACCCTTGACATTTTTTTGAATATGTGTTGAGTTTCGCTAATCTTCTGCTTGCGTGTCCCTCAGTAGATTATCGCCACCATGAAAATATCGATCTTTAGAATCGATCTCTAGATAGAGTTACGTTAAAACAATTTATTGTATTAACTAAAACATGCGCTGATGAATTGACATCGGTATTTTGTAGGCTCTTTAAGTTATCTTATGAAAAAGGAATATTTCCTTCTTGCTGGAAAACTGCGCGAGTTCAGCCCATACCTAAAAAAGGCAAGAGGACCTTGCCAAACAACTATCGTCCAGTCGCATTGCTTTCGGTTATATCAAAAAATCAACGAAAAATTATTACAGAACCTGGAAGGCTCCAACATTATTATTTACCGCCAGTATGGATTCCGTCAGTCTAGATCAACAGGAGGCCTTCCCGCTTATGTTACTCACGTTTGGAATAACGCAATAGAACATCATGAGGGGGGTCCCCGGGGGTAGTACTGGACATTCCCAAGGCCTTTGACCGAGTATGGCATGAGGGGCTCCTAAATGAAGTGAGAGCATCCGGAATGCCGCTTTAATTTTGTTCATGACTCTCAAGCTTTCTTAAAGACCGTTCTCTACGAGTGGCGGTGAAAGGATTTCTTTCCGACACATTCAACATCAATGCCGGAGTCCCTCAAGAATCTATATTGTCGCCCACCCTCTTTTTACTATACATTAACGATCTTTCAGGAAAACTAAAAATCCAACATCTAGCTTCGCTGATGACAGCACACTTGTTTCATCTCTTACTTTGGATGCTCGAACCTTGACTGTCAATGTACATCTCTATGGGCAGCAAGAGGTCTCACATACTCCCCAACGAGTATAATCTCCAAAGATTATACTCGTAAACCGTTTCATGTGCCGCTCGCAGAGCGATATAAAGGATTAATCCTGCAGTGTTGTGCCTTAATATAAAAAAAAAAATAAAATATGATACAAGAAGTAATTGTAAATATTATGTCCGTATTAAAATGATTGCCAAACATCTGGATCAATGGTGAACCTGAAAATAATCGCAAAAGCCTGGTTTGGATTATGCTACTAATTTAGTCGAGTGGCGAGTAGTTTAGCAGCTAAACGTATCTGAACAACAAAATTTTAGTCAAGTAGTTTAGTAAGTGATTTAGCCGACTCGATCAATTTTATTCCATATTTTTGGGCGAGTAACGCCCCCCACCACGCTTCACTGCATCGTGATTCATCCACTAAATAAGTGCGAACGTTGCCTAGTTGATTTAGTGGAGTTCATTAGCTACCGTAGACCTTGAGAAGGGAATTAGTAGTTCCTAGTTCATCCCTTATCTTAATCCATTTTCGTATCCATAGTTTTTTTCTTTTATCATCCTAATTTCTCCTTCCACTTCTACTAAAATCATCATTACAATAGGGTTTAGTAGCTTATTTCCTTTTTGGATTGCCTTTTCATCTTGTAGTACTATGTACTGTGCCCGATTGTATTGTTAACGCTTTTTGGTCAGTTCAAAGACGTTTAGTTACTGAATTACTCGTTACCTGACCAAATTACTAGCATAGTCCGAATCAAGCTTAAGTGTAAACGGAAGCCGATAATGCGCCTGTCAACAGCAGCAATCTTAAAAGAATCTTGAGAGAATAATCACTCTCGCTCGCTCTTGCTTGCTTATTTGGTCTGTAGCAGCAGTTAACAGCAGGGACAGGTAGTAAATATTATGAATATTATATTTAACTTTTAACTTTTCGCTTTTTTTACTAATTAATAGGAATAAGGCAATTTGAAATATGTAAATACTTGAAATTTTATACGAAATATATCCGCAACACATTCCTATTTGCGAATTCTTAAATCCTTTGAAATAGGAACATATTTTTCTTGTTAAAGTCCGAACAAAAAGTGTCCCTTTGCTTCAGCTTAGCGAAGGCTTTGGTCTAATCCTTACCGAACAAGGATCTCACGTTCGCACTTTGAACTGTCGGTGAGCGCGTGCCTTCCAAATTCCTCTTGACTTATTGCCGAAACTTTAAAATTTCTTTCTAGTTGGGCCGTCGATCGGGCTTTTGATACGGCCGACTGTCTGTGCCACACAAATCACGCGTGCTAACTTTTCCAGAGTTCCATTAGAGTCCTTTCAAGTGTCCAGACAAGTCACCCTCTTTGGATCGGGCTCGAATGTTCCAAAGAAACGTCAAGCTTAAGTTCCTTTTGTTGAAAGCCATATCAAATATATCGTTTGATATCAGATACTGAAATCGTCCGTGTAATTTCTACATCAGCGGAGATTTTGAATATTATTTATTTGCTGTTATTGAATAATAGTAAAAGCATTTAATATATTTTAATGTTGTTTTCATTTAGCCCATATAAATTTAAATTACCCACAATGAAAGTTTTAATATTATTTCAAGAAGGTCGACATAAACTATCAACTATACAACTAATATTTGTTGTTTGGTGAGGTTGTTAATGTGACGTTCCGTAAGGAGTGTAGCTTTTTCCTGTTTTTGTTCAGTAGCCTAATTGCTGAAATCTAGTTAAATTTTAAAACGCAAATATTGTAAAATTCGGTCGCCACTGTAAACCGACCCGACCGTTCAAAATTCTCGTGATTTCGGTTCGTGATGAAATTTTTACATAATATGTTTTTTGGTAAGGTTGATATTTATTTGCTAGGGTGTTTTGTGATTAAATATTGGTAGAAAAAAATAAAACAAGAAAGATATACACAACCATACAATAAATGCCCTAAAAACCACATAAAAATAATCCTTTAGTTTTTTTATCTTAAACAATTCGAACCGCTTTTTCAGTCTCAATGGTATCACCGCTGTCAAACCATTATTACCCGACCGAAATATTATGATATCCCAGGAGAAGTATGCACACTATGTCAACAATTATTGCATCTGTAGAGGAAAGTGTTGAACCTCGAACCAGTTGGTTCTCTAACCTCACACACTGCAGATTTTTGTTTAATTTGGCAAATATGTTGTTCTTACGTCTGGCTGGAAGACGGCAGCTGGACACACTTGTAATCAAATTATCGCGTGACGGCTTTATGTGTTACTTAATTGTAAATAAATTGCTCGCCTATTTATTATCTGTTAACATCCAATCATATCGTAGATATTATAGTTTTTTTTTTATTCTTTATCATTGAAATTTTTCTTTAGACTTGCGCATCTTGGACTGGACCAATACACATTTTATTGCAAGTTGACATTATTTTCATTATTATATGATCTAACTGTTACCTGAAATAATTTTTATTGTTTCAGATATGCATTTTAAAATGCCGCAAAGTAAATTAGACGTCAAGAGAACACCTATAAATTTTGAAGATTACAGCAGCAAACAAATTTATAAGGCGAGAACTATCAATTAGAAGCGAAATGCTATAAAATATGGAAAACCACGTTGATTAGACACATACAATCATTCAGACAATCGGATGCCACAGAATTTTTATACGTTGCCGCTAATAATATAAAACAAGTTTTTAGTAGAGAAGAAGAAGAGGTGAGGCGTGTGGTTGCCACGCGATGTAGCCACGTGCTGCAGTTCTCGTCTGCTTATTTGTATTTCTGTGTTAAAAACAGTTTGAGGTCCCTTACCTTTTCGTTGGAGCCGGAGCCTTACTGATGAGCCGTAGACGGCGAAACGCGTCCAAAAATTGGGCCTGATAAAAAGTTAAGAAACAACTCTGTACAAGGTTTATTTTAAGTATGTTATTTGTCACAGAAGAAGAAGAAGCTGCGTTAAAAATGTATCTTATTACTGCTTTACGCCTGCAATACGGTTTGATTAAGATGGAAGTTCGTACTTTAGCATACCAGTATGCAAGGGTAAATCAAAGGTTTCATCCGCCTCCTTGGGATCGACAGAAAATAGCTGAGAAGGAATGGCTAAGACAGTTCCTTGGAACGCACCAAGGTTTATCACTTCGTAAATTCGAAGCCGCAAGTTTGGCCAGATAAACATCCTTCAAGAAGGCAAACGTATCTTCGTTTCTTAAAAATTATAAAGAGCTGTTATATCGTGGACACTTTACCCCAGGAAAACTTTGTAATTGCGAGTCCAGGCTAATGACTCGTGACCCATATACCACCAAAAATTGTAGGACCGATGAACATAAAACAATTAGGTTAATTGACCAGTGGTGTTAGATCCCAAAATGTAACCTTGATAGCCCTAATAAATGCAATCGGAAATAATATTCCGCCAACGACAGTATTTCCGAGGGAAACTTTTAAGGCCCATATGCTGAGAGGTTGCCCGACTGAAACCAAAGGAGGTGCAAATCTGTCCGGCTAGTCAAACGAAAGGTTGTTCTTGGAACATTTAGAACACTTTAAAAATCACAGTTGAAAATTCAGTGATATTACTTTTGGATAGTCACGATAGCCAAGCGAGTGTCAATGCTATTAATATCTGTAAGGATAATGGTATTTTAATAATAACATTTCATCCACATACCAGCCACAAGATGCAACCGTTCGACAAAAGAGTTTTTGTGCCGATGAAAACCTAATTAGTGAATGGGTGGATGCTTATGAATCCTGTACAGCCAATTATTACGATTTACAATATCGCTGAACTTGCCGGTAAGGCATTTCTAAAAGCATTTACCACATCTAACGTGTTTTAAAGTTAGTGGCCTTTATCCCGTGGGTAGAAATATATTTGAGGAACATTAGTTTTTGTCAGCATACTTAACTGATCGTCCTTCCCAGTCTACTGAGGGTCATGAACAACTCGATGATAAAGAACAGGAGGGTGAATAAGCTGAAACTACGGCTACGGAAATGGATTTCTCTACACCTTCTTCTTCAAATCGTTTTCAAGCAGGAACTTCTGGAAGTTCTATTACGCCTGAAATATTGCGACCCTATCCAAAGGCAGCTGCTCGCAAAATAAAGTCAGGTAGAGCAAGAGGAAAATCACCTACACTAACTGATACTCCAGAAAAAGAAGAAATACCAGCGCTTAAAACGGGAAAGATTCTAGAGAAGGTGTTACCTGAGAAAGTGTAAGCAGTTACTAAGCGAATAGTTACAAAAGATATGATAAAAAAAGTGATAAAGAGAGTTGATAAGTACGATAGTGATTCAAGTTCAAGTCGTGAAAAACATTCGAGCTAGAGAAGAAGAATTACTCAATGATTAAAAAGTATATGAATTATCTGAAACTGAATAGATAAACAAAGCTGATTTTGTTTTAGTGAAAATGGCTGGAAAATCTTTTACTTGTTATGTAGCCGAAATATTCAACTGTGGGGATAAAAACGAACTTAAATATTTAAACGGAACTATGCGTCATGATGCTTAACACGTTCACTGCCGCGCAGGTCCCATGGGACCAGCAAGTGGTTATTAAATTGGGCAGCGTTGGTCCCATGGGACCAGCACATTTATTTCATTGTAGCCGGCCGCTGGTGAACTTTGAACGTGTTTAAATAACTTGAGGGGACCAGCGCGGCCCCGTGAAGTATCTAAATCGTTTCAGCGTTCAATTTTATTAATTAAGGTCACATGTGGTCCCATGCTCAAAAGTCTAAGGAAAAAAGCATATTTTTACAAAACTATTTATTATATTAATTAGCTGAAAGTACACAAATTATTCATTTCTAACGTGAATACTATTAAAGCATTCTAGACAAAGAGAAGGCTTATTATTGCAATCCATACAATATGTATCGACCTTTTTTGTTCGGTTTGTTGCGCCATTTTTCTACGCCTATGCATATTTCCTTCTTCATGTTGAGCGAATGTGTGTTGTCGTCGTCGTGTCCTTTGATTATTTTGTTCAATATTGTCTGGTTCTGAAGAAAAAGCCAAATGCTTCACGACAGACTTTTTAAATTCGGTAATTGTAATGTTTATACCACACACTTCTTTATATAATAAATATGCATTAACCATAGAGGTCGTAAGCAGAAGTTCAAAAGCCACCTTCCTATACCAATTAAGGGATTTTCTAAGCGGATTTGAATAAGCACCCATTTGATCGGAGAGGTCTACAGACCCTTTTCCTTTATTGTAGCCGCATACAACTTCAGGCTTTCTTTTTACACCCCTTCTGCCTTCTTTTTCCACCATTTTATCATCATGCTTTGTCGACAGCATGAGCACATCCCTAGTATCTTTCCATTTTAAAACAGTTATCCCTCTTTCGTTTTATTTAGCGTATAATTCGCCTTGTTTTAATTTTTTTGTTACCACTTCTTTGGGGATACCTTTTCGATTTTTTCTAACCGTTCCAATCAAATGTGTTTCGGCATCCAACATTTTATTTGCCAGTTGAATACTTGTGTACCAGTTATCGGTCACAACAGTTCTACCCTCTTGTAGAAGATTGTTGGTTAGTAAAACAACAACATCAAATGATGTTGTTTTTCTGTTATCATCATTTTTGCCTGCATAGATAGACAAGTTGTAGGTGTATCCAGATCCTGAGCAAAGTTTAAATAATTTGACACCATATTTGTGTCGTTTGTTTTTTATAAACTGTCTAAATCCAAGACGGCCACGAAATGGTAATAAAGTTTCATCGACGCAGACATATTATTCAGGGATATACAAAGATTTAAAACTTTGTACTAGCATCTCAACCATGGGATTGATTTTATACAGATTATCATTATTATGATTCGCGCTGTTATCGGCAAAGTGAATCATTCTAAGAAGAATCTCGAAGCGATTGCGACTCATTACTTTTCATGGAAACTGAAGGTTGAATAGCTGATTATTACTCCAATAGTCAGCTAAAGATGGTAGTCGGACTATACCCATATATCCAATAAGCGCTAAAAGAAAATTTAGACATTATTACAGTAACAACATAAAAGAAAAATCGTTTACCTAAAAATTGTTTTATTTCCACCACCGTTGTGGGATGCCATTCATGAAGACGTGACCCAGGAGTAACATCAGTCTCTGAACCTAGGATTTGGGTAGCATAAAGGTTCGTCTGGTCAACCATCATTGCAGTAATCCTGTGATCAACAATGGCTTCGTAGAATACTCATTGACGGACCAGCGGCGCAGTAACATAAAATTACTTCTGACGGGCAGAGCTGGTCCCATGGGACCAGCGCAGAAAAATATTCATAACTTTATGTAGCATACTATAATTTTGAAACTTACCTTCTATTTGCTTCTATTGTACATATATGTATGAAAATATGTAAATGGCCTGTTGGGAAAAAATGAAAAATGTGGATGGCAGCGAACGTGTTAATTTTATTACACTTTAATGTTCAGTTTAGCGGATATAATGTAAAATAAGTTTTGTCCACGACTACAACATAACATGATCATTATACATGTGTTTCCTTAATAATAATAATATCCAATATAGACCAGTGCATAATATTTAATATACACGGTGTATAATGAAATCATATGATTTCAATAGGATTTTTACCTACAATAAAAAACAGAGCATGCCATGAACGTCAAGTCGCAGCGCTTGTTGCTATGGCATCACCGGCACCTTGTTTTTATTTAGACAATTGCGCTTCAGTTTTTAATTTTAGTTTGAAACGTCAACAGGTTAGTAATTCCAAAATATTAATGTAGATTTAAATTCGATTCCTACGTTTAACTTAACACACTGTATAAATACAAACATTAATATTAATGTTAACAAATAATTTTTCTCGCTAGTTAGTGAGATGTTCAATATATTGTTTCAATGTTATTAATTCAATGTTGGTTATTTAAAAATAAAGATATTAATATGTGGTACTTAAATGTAGCTAAAACTATTTGGTAGTCCTGAACGAAGTATAGTATTCTACTCGCATATTATTATAATGGTTGTTATTCACTTGGATGATTTATGAGACTCGCCTACGGATCGTGTCATAAACATCATCCGCGTGAATAACAGTCATCGTTATATGCTTGTTGAATAATGTACTATTATACTTGCTATAATATTTTTTTTTCATATTATACTTTGTTAATATGTCGTCAATAGATTTAGTTGTATTATGCTGTTGTTTTTGTTATTTATTTTTCATCACGTTTTCATTATTTTGTTCTCAAATAAATATTGGCAAAATCTGTTCTAATTTTTTATTTCTTTTATACCTCGTTTTATACACCACTTATACATCACAATAAATGACTTAAATCGAACGACGACACACCCTGTTTAATTACATGTGCAAGTTAGCCGCATAATTATTGTTTTAGCGAATCAACTCTAGTTTATTATAATTAATAGTGTGTTGCTTTAATTTTCTCACCACTCCGTGCTATAAATTGGTTTTGAGCCTCATAATTTCTGTGTTATTAAAGAATTCTTCGCACTTGCAAGTCCACTTCTTTTAAAATTATATAGGTAGTTCAATTTCTGGACAGAAATATTACAGTATAATTTATTTTTAAACGATTGTGTGTTTAATAGTAACTTATACAGTGTTGTCAGGTTTTAGAGTATAAACACGTTAGAAAGATCATATATTTTGTAATAGCTTTATTACAAGTAAATCTTTAAATCATGGAGCGTCTCTCTGTCCTAAGGAAATAAGCCGGTACCTACATTGTTTCATTAAAGAGTGCAATCCTTAAATCCTTCGAATTCGTTTTTCACTTAAAACCTATCTTGTTAACTATTTATAAACATTAAAGCTTAAGGAACTTTCCGGATTTTGGATATAAGGCTTCTTAATATTTTTGCGGAAAAGTCTTTTAACTCACGATGTTATCAAATTAGAGAAGCTTTTACTAAAAATGGTATCCCTAATCTCATTCATTACCGTTCAATATAGAAATTTGAAATTTTAGGAATAAATGTGGCTTAGGAAGATGCAAATTTTCTATTTCCGGTTTGACCGGAGGTTAGGTCGCGTATTTCAAATGGCAACCTGTATATTCTTTTAGATACTCGAATAAGGCTCTAAATTCCTTTTTTAATGACATATTATCATGTGAAGTAAAGTCTAAATTAATTGCACACAAACATTAGAAGACTTAAAGGCGAATATTCGTTAAGAAATTGCATAAATTCCAGCTAAAATATTGCAGAAAGTTATGATAGATGATAAAAGTATAGTTGGTCATTATCTGGCTTGTCGTGGTGGTCATTTACTCGACCTTACTTTTTCATAAATAATTTTACATGTATTACTAATTGATTTTTATAAAACTATTTTAAATTTAATTTCTATTTTAAAGAAATTTAGCAGGGTATATTTTGCCGCACCCCATGTAAGGACGCAGGACATTATATAATTCGTTATAGTTATTTATGCATCTAGGGAATTATAATGGTCTTAATTACCGAGGGCAAAGTTTACGTCCCGAGGGTATTTGGCCCGAGGGACAGCAATTGCCCGAGGTAATTAAGACCCTTATAATTCCAGTGATACATAGATAATTTTATTTCTGACCGATTTTAGTAACATTTTGTTCATTTTTAAAGTGGAATAAATGTTTCAATAGATGACAATCAAATTGACATTAGATTCAAGAAGTAGTCCATTTTCTGTGGCGAGATTATTAAAGAAAACAAGGTCTGTCTATACCACCAAACTTAGCAAAAGTAATAGTAAAATTTTATTAAGATGTCATTGTCATTTTATTTCTTACTTTTAATCAAGTTAAATTTATATTGTGACAAAAATGAATTATTCAAATATAGAAATGATCGATATGATTATTTATGTTTTGGGTGCTAGCGATAAAAATGCTTTATTAGCTACAAGAATTTATAAAGAACGATACCCAGAGCGAAGACACCCTGATAAAGACATTTAAAAAGCTAATAGAGAAATTTAAAACTACAGGAAGTGTGGCTTATAAAAAAATTGACCGAAGAGAACGGGTATGTACCGAAGAAAATAAATTTAACGGTCTGTTAAGTATTACTGAGAATCCTCATATTGGTCAGCGTCCTCTTGCACAACAACGGCACATTGGACGAACGGTGGTTCAAAAAATAATCAACTCAAACAAATTACAGCGTTACCACGTCCAGTTGCTGCAAGAGCTTAATGATGAGGACTATGGTAGGCGACTTGAATTTTGTGCGTGGGCGCAAAATAAAATAAGGGAGCAGCATAATTTTGCGCATTTAGTTTATTATTGTGACGAAGCTACGTTCCATAAAAATGGCAACGTCAATAGACATAATTTTTATTATTATGCCACTACAAATCCTCATTTTGTTAGATTTCACTCACAAGACAGATGGTCCCTAAACGTTTGGGAAGGTATTGTAGGAGACTACGTAGTTGGTCCACATTTTTTGGAGGGAACTCTAACGGCACAGATCTATTTAAACTTTCTCCAAAATGATTTACCACAGCTTATTGCCCATATACCGAATATAGTTCAAGAACGCATGTAATTTCTTCACGATGGAGCCCCGGTGTACTCCACAAGGCTCATTAGGGAATTCTTAGACGAAAGTTATGGTCAGCAATGGATAGGAAGAGGAGGGCCTGTATCATGGCCAGCTAGATCACCGGATATGACAAAAATGGATTTTTCTGTATGGGGATTTGTTAAAGATCAGGTATACAAAATGTCTCCGACAACTAAAAAAGACATGAAAATTCGCATAAGAAATTGTTTCCCAAGCAGTTACTCCAGAAATATGTCGCAATTTAAGCGGAGAATTTCAAGATCGTGTTCAGAAGTGTATAGAGGCTAATGGAGGACACTTTGAACATTTGATTAGATAGTTTATGTAAGCAGTTAGATAAACTGATTAAAGCACCTTAAATAAGTAAAATAAAAAAAAACATTTTTCTCAGACTTTTTATTAAAAAAAAAATATTACGCCAAAATTAGCAAAAAAATCCAATGAACCTTTTAACAAAAGTAGAGGGCAAAAACTCTAAAAGACAAAATATTAAATGACAGGGCGTTCCATTTGAAAAAAAGAGTAAATTCATTTTAAAGTGTGAAAAGTTGACATGTTTGTAGGCACACCCTGTACAAAATATAGAATGAAAGAAAACAAGGTCTGTCTATACCACCAAAATAAAACATATTTGTCCTTTTAGGGTGAAATAAGGGTTAAAGAGTGTACATAATTTAATTTGACATTAGGTTGTACTAGTTTCGACTTTAGTCAAAGTCATCTTCAGCAACCAAGTAATTAAGAATTATGTTTTTTAGGATGTATCTAAATAAACAAACTAAAACAAATTATAAGAGGGGACGAAGTGGTTCAACAATACATGGTTATAACGTGTACCTTGTGCAGCCAATGGATTCGACAGAAGATAATCACGAACATGATGCTAATTTAAGCAATGAAGGAGATTAGATGTAAAAAATTGTAATAGAGGCCAAAATTCTTAATGGAATCATTTATAGTTATGATTTATAGATGTCAATAACGAAAGGAAAAAAAAGAAAATTCGCAACATAGGCTTCATTAAATTTATATAATTCTAAAATAAATCCGTTGAGAAATTAAGCTTTGAATATTGACAATTTGATGACCACAATTTTACTCAATGACGTAACTGGTTTTTAACTCATTTTAATTTCCTTCTCCCCCCCCCCTCTTTTTACTTTTTCTTATTAAAAGTCTGACCCACCAAAATATAAATCATGTCCCCTCACTGAGTTGATTCATGAAACGATGATTTTATTGAATTTTCGTTATTGACATCTATATATCATAACTATAAATGATTCCATTAAGAATTTTAGCCTCTATTACAATTTTTTACATCTAATCTCCTTCATTGCTTAAATTAGCATCATGTTCGTAATTATCTTCTGTCAAATCCATTGGCTGCACAAGGTACACGTTATAACCATGTATTGTTGAACCACTTCGTCCCCTCTTATAATTTGTTTTAGTTTGTTTATTTAGATACATCCTAAAAAACATAATTCTTAATTACTTGGTTGCTGAAGATGACTTTGACTAAAGTCGAAACTAGTACAACCTAATGTCAAATTAAATTATGTACACTCTTTAACCCTTATTTCACCCTAAAAGGACAAATATATTTTATTTTGGTGGTATAGACAAACCTTGTTTTCTTTCATAATCTCGCCACAGAAAATGGACTACTTCTTGAATCTTAAAATATATAATGTTCTGAGGGTCTTAAGTCTTGAATTAGTCTTTATCTTTGATACCCTCGAGAATGTTTCGAATGTCTCGAGTTAATTCAATTATATTTCAAATTTTAAGGTGCCTAGTTTTTTCTTCCAAAAAAGAATATTTTTAAATAACTTGGCAACATTGCAAAATAATTAAAAACTATGTTAGCCATGATACGTGCAATATCGAGAGGAATTTAAAAGTGCGAAAATATACAGGGTGTTCTTTTTAAAAAAAAAAATATTTCTTGTTCCTCTTTATTCAGCCACCCTATAGAGTCAAAAATAATTTTACGTTGTAACTCACTTACTGTCCTTCAACTTTTATATTAACATTTTTTGTGTGTTATAAATACAAACGGAACTATTCTACTTTGCCACACTAAACGGCCAACCTGTATGTAGGCTTCTTGAGCAAATACATGTCTCCCTTGTTCTTCTTTATATTTGTGAACTAAGTAGATTATGTTTTCCTTTTTAACTGGATGATGAAAGAAAGTAGTAGTATTTTTACACATTAAAACTACTAACACAACCTTAATACCGAAATGCAGTTTTAACTGAGGGCTATTTGCTAAGTCCATGTATAGTCGGACAAAGCATACACAAGAAGAATACAACAAGGAGCTTTTAGATTTTAGACATAAAAGCTAGGAAAGTCTTACTAGGTTTAAAGTAAAATATCCTTTTGAGTCGTAAAGTCGTAAAATAAACTGGCTTCTGTAGCAGCAGTAAGAAGCTCCAATTTTATTAAACCCAGTGTAAGGATTTCATTTGCTTCAGAAGCGTTATAGTTAGTACAGAAGCTGTTTGTTCATTTCCTTTTACCTAATATGTTATTAGCTTACAATTGAATATACAGGGTCATTACAAAGCAAAACATAGTAATATTTGAATAACCGTCATATTGTCATCATAAAATCGCTCGTATAGGGTTTTTCCTTATAATTTGCCGCCCCTTTAAAGACTTTATTTCACGAGATACAGCAAAAAAGTGAATATATAAGTTTTAGGGTTTTACACGAGTATTTTTATTGTGCTAATTAAAAAATGTATGTCTGCCACATAACCAACAAATTTGAATTTTTTTTTAATGGGAATATTATGAGATTTTTAAAATCTTCTTAAATTCCCCTTTGCAAAAATATATATAACGTCTATATTTGGACCAACGGTATTCGAGTTATTTGACTGCAAATAGTTTCATCTTGTTAGCCGTGCCTGGCCATTCGGAATAATATATTATGACATTTTATCGCTCTTGCCATGGAAATCAAAACAAAGAAATTATTTCTCACTAAATATTTTTCTTCATCTGACGTGAAAATGCATTTCACCGAGGAAGAGAAACTTCGTATCCTTCAAATGTATTATTCAAATGAAAATAATGCGTCAAAAGCGAGGCGTCAATACAGAATTACGTATCCAGTCGATCGAGTTCCAGCCAGAAAAACAATAGCATTTGTTAGAAAAACTCATGCCGATAGAAAAACTCTTCAAAGGAAAAAGAGAGTTGCTAAAGAAAAAGCAAATGAAGATTTGCCAATTTTATTTTATTTCGAAGGTAAAATATTTAATTTAAATGTAAAACCTAATCTACAAATAAATATTTTTTAGAAAATCCATATAGATCAATACCAGAGGTTTCACGACTTACTGGAAAATCCTGGAAACAGATATAATATATAACATTAAAGAAAATACGGCTATCATCCTTTTAAAATCAGACCAGTCCAACATTTGACAGAAAGAAATATTATGCAAAGGTACCGATTCTGTGAAGATATATTAGGGCGATTGCAAAATGATAACCAATTCCTTGATAAAGTTCTGTGGTCTGACGAAGCAACTTTTATGACAGCTGACATTTTTAATAGAAAAAATAAACATTTCTGGGCAACCGAAAATTCACATAAAATAGAGCCAATAAGAAAGCAGGGCCGTAGGTCGCTACATGTGTGGTGCGATTTAATTAAAAACAAAATTGTAGGTCCAATTATTTTTAAGGGAACTTTGACAGGACAACAATATTTTATTATAATAATTTACGCACCTACCAGAGTAGAGAGAAACTAAGAGAGCTGGGCCTGGTGGTGCTGGTGGTGCAATTTACGATCTAACCCAGGTGGTGCGGTGGTGCGTTTTACGATCTAACCCAAGTGGTGCTGGTGGTGCGTTTTATGATCTAACCCGGGTGGTTCGGTGGTGCGTTTTATGACCTAACCCGGGTGGTTCGGTGGTGCTGTTTACAAAATAACCCGAAATTAAACCCGACTTTTTACGACCTAACCCGGATGCTTTCATGAGGCGGCTTCTTATCTAACCCTAACTTGATCCTTAATATTTATGAACTGACCCGAGATAAAACCCGACTTTTTACGACCTAACCCGGATGCTTTCGCGAGGCGGCTTCTCATCTAACCCTAATTTGAACCCAACTTTTTACGATGCGACCTGAGTCATCCTTAAACCAGACTTTTTATGATTTAACCTTAGTGAAACGCCGCTGCTAAAGCGGGATAATTAAATCCCAATTTTTATAAGCCATCCTTAAACCCAACTTTTTACGATCCGACCTGAGCCCTCCTTAAACCAGACTTTTTATTATTTTCCCTTAGTTGAAACGCCGCTGTTAAAGCGTTATAGTAAAAAACATTATTTATTATTTCCCCTTAGTGAAACGCCGCTGGCGGGTAGTAAAGCGAAATAAATCCCTAATTTATATGGTCTAACAAGATAAGTATAATAAAGCGGTACATTTGTCACCCCGCAATAATTATTTATACCTAAATAACCCTCTCAAACCCTCTGCCGACTCGATTTAAAAAGAAAGGGACATAAACCTTTATTTATTATTCCGAAGGACCCTCATTAAAATTCAGTAGCATATCTAATAATTGTTTCCAATTTTTTGCACCACTTATAGAAATACAATAAAATAATTACCATCTAGAACCATTAACTAGCGATTTCTTTGTACTGGAAATGGATAAATTATAGGACTATCTTGTAATGAGAACAGAGTAATAAAAAGTAAATAAAACTTAAATACGTATAAAATACCAAGCAGGTATAGGTACTATACAACTTGTGTTCGCCATCAGGTAAAAGCCCTCATAATGCTTTTATAAAAATTTCGGATAATATCATAATATAAGTAAATAGGCTACAATTTCAGGAAAAAAGTAAAAAAAATTAATTCACAGTGTAAAATTGTAGTTAAATGGATTGTAAATACGAAATAATATAAAAAGCTACCTTTTGTTTGCGATGATGTATGCACAATAACTCTATATTATTCGGTCCTTAAACTGAAAATACCCACTAGATAGGTATCATAAGCTGTATTTGTCATCAGGTAGAACCCCCAATAAAATTATGAATATCAGGCGTAGGCAACAAAGTAGCAATCTTAACTTATTTTCAACACGAGCATAAAAATATGGGATTGTTAAATATTTTACAACCCTAATTCTCAATGGCAACAATAAGCAAATCACGTTGGTTTTTTAATTTATTATTAATCTGGCTAACTTAAGAAACTCACAATATAACGACCATCCAAAAAAATCATAATACATTACTGGGTGTGAAAGCAATTGCGCTGCAAAATATAGTGTATACCGACTCTGAGGTAGTTAATTAAAATCCCAATTAGCGCTAAAAAAAATCAATTAGATATTTACTTTAGATATTTTAATAAAAAAATTCAATATTATTAGCGTCACCTACGCATAGGGCTAAAAAGTATGAGAAACTTTGTGAATATCATTTCCCGTGATTCTCTCGACCACCACATTTCAATATTCTCATCAACATTTAACTTTTGAAATTAGCATAATAACAAATCCTTTACAATGAATTAAACAAACGCATACAAAATTTTAAAATCACATAATAAGAATATAAGCTAAAATCTAACAAGTTCAGACTACTCGAATGACGTCAGTTTACATCTGTAGAGCGAATCATAAAAAATGGTCAAACTTTGTCGGCAAATACCCTTCTATGATGCAGGGGAAGGACAGGTAACTCGAGATGTTTATAAAGAAACGTTAAAGAACATTATTTGCTTATTTCTAGACTCTTAAAAATTAGATGCAATTGAACAATAAATGTTTTCATCATGTATATTTATGAGTAACACATTACCTTCGACATACATAAATTCAAATTGATAATTACTTGCCTTAGTACTTTTTTAGAAGCTTGAATCATTGCATATAACCGTCTGAGGATACCCAAACTTCCCCTAACATATTTCTCCGCAACCGGGGAAAAAGAGGTAGAAAAAGTAAAATAACAACTCCAAGTGTCTTTGCGAACAATCGGCAATAAAATAGAGTATTTCAGTTTTTAATTTTTCGTAAATAAAAGTTGGTTAGATTAATAGTCTCTGTGAATATAATAACATAAACAAAGTGATATGCCGTAAATTTAGGAGTACAGTATAAATTATGCCTCTATTAAAATATACCGCAATAACTAACTATCAAAGGATTTTTGATATTTTGAATATATTTGATGCTCATAGCATTATCACATTTCCAAAGGCTCTAAATTTTAGAAAAATGTTCTAATAGAATATGTCTATCAATATAAAGTAAAGGTATTGTTAGGTTTTTTTAAAAAATACGACCTACAACAGTCTCTGCTACAGCATGGCTGACTCTGTAGAAACTTCTGTGAAACCATAATAATTATATCAATAATCGAGTTGTCCTTATGATAATATTTTCTTCCAATATCCGACTCCACTATCCATAAAAGTTATGTTAGAAAATTCATAATTGAGCGCATTGTAATTTTTTAAAAAGAAATTCACTTCACACACAAAGATGTAGCCATTCAATCCATGAAAATAATGCAAGTCAGTATGCGTATGTTATGGCTAACTGTTTAAATGTCTATTCCTTCCACGTTTATCGGAAGAAATACTTTTTTTATACTAGTATTTTAGTTGAAAATAAGATCATAAATCATCTATACAAAACAAGCGCCCCTTATGGATTTGAACGAAAATCATAGATTCGACTATTTTCATGAAAAATAAATCTAAGTACGGAATAATGCAGGAAGATTATCTATTTTCTTGGTTTAGAAAGTGATGTAGTTAAGATTTATAACTTAGGAATAAATAAATTATTATTAATCTTTTCGACCTATTTCTCTTGCATATTTAATTTCTTTGATAGTAAGAACTAATCTTTTTATTTTACAAAGTAAAAAAAAAGCTAAAGATCGGCGTTGTCAGTCAGGTATAAGAACTGATTTAACACGATGGTTTTTGTACAAACGTTCACATACAATTGTATGCTTTTTAACCGATTGTGTCGGAAAAAATGACGATTTATAGATTAGATATTTAGACGAAGAGCTAACCTTCTCAATAAAGTATTGATTATTGCCCTGCTAGCTAGACAACACTTTTTATGTTAGTCAAAAAAAAATTTTTTTTTTCGGACGCTATTACAGATTTCATCGTTAACTAACAAACATTAAGACCAAAAAATTAGCGTGCAAGATGAAATGTATAGGTTCACTTCATTTCTACATTATTTTACAACTCTCAATCGCATTAAAAACAAGATCGAATAAAAAATAACTTATGACATATGGACGAAAAATGTTTTTCGGGCTATTTAGGTTAGCGACCGCATTACGTCTGAAATACTACATTTTTCGAGCTTATAACATAATTTACTATTTTAACGTTAAAATAGGGGAAATGATGTATCGAAATGGATACTTTTTTTTGTCGATCCCGAGATTATAGTTTCTTTTAAAATGAACTCTAATATTTACAACACAAATTATCCTTTAAGCCACATTAGTTTAAAACTCGTCTGTCGCTTTCCCTCTATTGTGAGTTTGATTAAAGTATAGCGTAGTATATATTTAGATGAATTTCGCAAATGTTGAATACTTTCAAAACTGAAAAAGCCGCCCTTTGCAATAAATATCTCCGTAGAGTTAGGTACCCTGCAGATTAAGGGTATTTCAGCGGATAATCATATACAAATTCAAAGATTTTGTCTATTTTAATGGATTAACAAACAATATCTATAGGATGACTTTACTGATAAAAAAAAAATAACAAAAATCCATAAAGTCTAGGCTCACATGAAATTCCATAAAGAGCAGCTGCATAGCCTTATCACATCAAACTATATTTTTATTTCGTTCTATTGTCAAAAGTCTGTGTTTAGGAGATTATCGTTCATTTTAAAATGAACTCTAATATGTACATCACCATAAACTACCTCTTAAGCCGTCGTAAAAATACACTTTTCGATTTACCTCTATATTGATTTTCTAATATTAAATATCTACAATAGTCGAAATTCGCTCGCTAATACCTATGTATGCAAGGTTTCTTCAAAAAATGACAATTTTGTTGTTTAATGGCTTGAAAAAATGGAAAAAGGAGGTTTTTGCATCCATTTATTTCCAGATGAGTGTTAAAAATACTTATAAAACTCGGTATACCGAAGATCAAGCATTAATGAGAGGGTTGAGTCCTGTTTGCCAAATCCTGATTTTTAATTTGACGTTGGCAACGGTACAATTTTTTAACATTTATCATAAGAGGCGTATATTTTTGGAGCTTAGATCTACCAGTTTATCCACGCCCCATTTATTGTTAGTGCTTTAGTAATTTTACTTTCCAATTATTTTTTACCAAAACGCGTAGTTGAAACAGTGTCTATATCAGAGGATATAATAAATTTTAAGGATTAATTTGCTTACAAATACACTTCAATTTATTTAGGCTAAAGCAGCCAGACATATACTGGAACTACGAAAACCCTATTACAATTTGGTTGCCTAGAGAAAATTTTGTAAAAAACATAGCTTTCTACACAAATGCTTGCACATTATGTACCTATCATTTTAAGATACCTGGCGACATCAATGTAAGCATTGACATAATGACGCAAGATATAGGTAGGTACTAGAATATTCAATATTTCTATTAACGATACACTTCAGCATACATGCGAGATGTCATTAATGTCTACGGAAGGCAACAGACATACCAGCTATTTTTACATGGGATTCCATAGACTTGGACGCTTCTTGTTTAGAAATATTTGATGTCATCTTGAGGAGTTCCGTATTGAAGCATCAAACCTACCTGCCAAATAATTGACGAAATATGGGATATCATAAAATATGCCCCCCCATCGAACTAAATGATCCTATAAACCAGCTTCACAGACCGTAATTTGTGATGCTAACACGATTAATACGCAATAGAACAAGATTAAGAAACAAAATTTAAAGTAGCTCTTTATCACACGAAAATAATTAAATAATTTACGGTTACAGAACAATAATTATTTTAAAAAGCTGTATAACTAAATATATTATGTTATTAGGAATATTCTGTCTAAAGTAACAGCTGATCTTAGTCGAAAATGAGATCGTATTATTGATTGTTGAATTCGTTAGGTATGAAATAAAATTAGAGATTTCGTCTATTTTTTCACGATTAAAAGAAGACCTCTATTTAGCTAAAAATGAAACGATTACAGTGGTAGATTAATTCACTTTACCAAGCATGTAAACTACTAATTTTACAATAAATATCTTCTATATTTCTAGGTAGGTTTACTCGAAAATGTTGGGCTATTTTCATCAAAAATCCCGATACGAAATTGAAAAATTTGCCTATTTTTGTCGGTTTACAAAGTGATAGTGGAATATTGGTTTGATCAAAGAACAATAATTATTTTAAAAATGTTGTATAATTAACTAAATGTCGGTGTTATCAGGCAGGCAAGAAGTTATTTATCTGAATCTTATTTGTACCATTAGCGTTTATATACAAATGTTAGTGGTTTTCAAAAAATTGATATCTCGGAAATTATTAGGTTTAGACTTATAATACGCTTATTAAAAAATAATGACTACTTTATGCAAAATTCAAAAATATTATAAGATGTAGGGTATCCCAGTAACTTAACCAAAGATTTTCGGTCTTCGTAAAGCTTTATACGTTTCTTCAGCGTACCAAACATTCACTTTTTTTAAATATTGACATCGGGTTAGGATTCTGAACATAGGATTAACATCACTCCAATAGTGAACATGTTGCGTTGTCACAGTTCCATTCGTCGAAAAGTAAACAAAACCGTTTGAGCTACGTGGGGAATAAATAAAGTTGGCTTGTTGAAAAATTTTAATATTTATTAAGGTAAAAGACTATAAATATATCGATACAACACTTTGGCATTTCTAATACTACAAACATGAATATCTAAAATGTGATATTTACAACCAACAACTCTCTCTCCCTTCTCTAATTTTGGTACACCAATGCTGTCTTCTAAGTTTATAATATATGGTGTCCTGCAGTTTAATTCCGAAAATGTTTTAACTAAAAATTCCTCTTTAACACGTCCTTTAACGTAAATAATGTCTGCGTCTATCAGATTGTTGGATATGATATTATGTAGTTCCTTGTAATCGGTATCACCATAATTATAAAGGATACCATGATGATTTCCAAATAGATATTTGACTTGTTTCTTGCAAGCCTTACTTAAGGTGTCGAATGGTTTAACTGGTTTAAAAAAGTAACTTTTCATACTATTCCCATCATAAATAGCCAATTCTTTCGCGCAAAATTCAGGTATGTTAAATCCTTGAATATCGACTACAACGAACTTCATTGTCTGAAGACTCAAATCAAACAAGTATATTTTCATATTTTTATCGCTCTTAAGTTCGATTTCAAAAGCACACCCCCACTTTTCGATAATTTCACAGTCTTAGCACATAGATCTTATATTTTTATTTACGATCAATTCATCTTTATTCGCCAATCGTCTCAAACGAGTCTGCTTTTGAAAGTAATATAGCCTTAGTATTCAGAAAATATTAATGATATCAGAGCCTAAAACATCCTTGACACTAAAAAATCATTGTGTTTCCTAACAAAACCCATCATCTTGTCTATTTAGCTTGCTTTCCTATTGTTTAGCAGGTTAAATAAAATTATTATTTCGCTCTTTTTGTCTGTACTGAATCGTTAGGGGAATACGTTTCTAGTTCTATAAGAGAGACAGTTAAAATTTATGTAAGCAATCAAAAATCCTACACTATGAGCTACTTAGTTAAAATTTCATATTTCCTTCCTGGGTCAGGCAAAATTTGTGATGTGTCGGGCAAAATTTATAAAAATACGAAAAAAATGCTGGATGCATTTTTAGCGTGACTTTCTATTTAATACCATCTTATTTCAAGGTATAATTCGGTTGTCAAAATGAGAATAAAATAATTTTCCCATGGTTTATGTCATCTTAAAAAAAAAAGTCAAAAGGTTATATTCTGTAGAGGGTCAGATACATTCAAATTTAAATATTTTCTCCAAGAAGAATTTTAAGATAGTATTATAGTAAATAAAAATTCTATACCTCCAATATTTCTTGGAAACATATCGTGTTCTAGCGACATAACCCAAAAGTACCTCTATTCAGAAACGCATCGTACTTTTCTTGTCAAACTTGACTTTGTTGTAATGTTGTATGCAGAGCACTTTGAAAACAAAAATTAGATTAGAAACCGCCGCCTCTTAAGGTATACTTTTTTAGGTCTTACATAGGGTACACTGGTATACAGAACAAATGTCATCTTTAATTATCTCATTGTCCCATCCATTACATTATTATAATCTTAAAGCACCTGTTACCAGCATTATCTGTTTTTATGGTTTTCATAAAACATAGCGATTACCGATGAAAATTAAACGAAAACTTAATAAATAACTTTTTTTTCCACTGAAATAGACTGATTTTCGATGGAAAAATGTTACTTATAACTAAAAATGAATATAAGACATATACGCAATGATATTTAGAATAAATCAATCTTTTCTAAAATTACTATGAAATATTCACAAAATCGTTTCGTTATAACCAAAGTAGCAAGGCCTGCAGATTTCGTATAGAGTTCAAACGCGATACTGAGATGATCTTTTTTTATATTTTTGTAGGATAATGCACCACTACGTTGTAAGTACTTGAGAGAGGACTTTCTTGAAAAATCCTCAAATTTCTCTGCAATTTTGTTCCTTCTAGAGTTAAATTCACACAGAAAACCCCGTATTCTTATCTTTCAGGTTGGTATATTAAAAAGGGCTTATTAGTATGGTTTAGAAAACAAGCAATATCAATTAACGGATGTTTTTTCGTCGTATGAAGAGTTGAAAAAATTTTTTTTCCACTCCAATGGTTGCGATGCAGAGAGTCGGGTTTCATCATAATCTTTCAGGGTAGCTCAGGTTTGATTGCATGTAGAGAGTCGGGTTTCATCATAATCTTTCAGGGTAGCTCAGGTTTGATTGCATGTACTAAGGTTAGTGCTCCTTGCAATCGGTTTCAGGTTTGACGCGCCCCCCTCAGGTTTGTTCAGGTTTCTCAAACACTTGAGAAACCTGAACAAACCTGAGGGGGGCGCGTCATATATTTTTCAGGGTAGCTCAGGTTTGATTGCATGTACTAAGGTTAGTGCTCCTTGCAATCGGTTTCAGGTTTGACGCGCCCCCCTCAGGTTTGTTCAGGTTTCTCAAACACTTGAGAAACCTGAACAAACCTGAGGGGGGCGCGTCAAACCTGAAACCGATTGCAAGGAGCACTAACCTTAGTACATGCAATCAAACCTGAGCTACCCTGAAAGATTATGATGAAACCCGACTCTCTACATGCAATCAAACCTGAGCTACCCTGAAAGATTATGATGAAACCCGACTCTCTGCATCGCAACCATTGGAGTGGAAAAAAAATTTTTTCAACTCTTCATACGACGAAAAAACATCCGTTAATTGATATTGCTTGTTTTCTAAACCATACTAATAAGCCCTTTTTAATATACCAACCTGAAAGATAAGAATACGGGGTTTTCTGTGTGAATTTAACTCTAGAAGGAACAAAATTGCAGAGAAATTTGAGGATTTTTCAAGAAAGTCCTCTCTCAAGTACTTACAACGTAGTGGTGCATTATCCTACAAAAATATAAAAAAAGATCATCTCAGTATCGCGTTTGAACTCTATACGAAATCTGCAGGCCTTGCTACTTTGGTTATAACGAAACGATTTTGTGAATATTTCATAGTAATTTTAGAAAAGATTGATTTATTCTAAATATCATTGCGTATATGTCTTATATTCATTTTTAGTTATAAGTAACATTTTTCCATCGAAAATCAGTCTATTTCAGTGGAAAAAAAAGTTATTTATTAAGTTTTCGTTTAATTTTCATCGGTAATCGCTATGTTTTATGAAAACCATAAAAACAGATAATGCTGGTAACAGGTGCTTTAAGATTATAATAATGTAATGGATGGGACAATGAGATAATTAAAGATGACATTTGTTCTGTATACCAGTGTACCCTATGTAAGACCTAAAAAAGTATACCTTAAGAGGCGGCGGTTTCTAATCTAATTTTTGTTTTCAAAGTGCTCTGCATACAACATTACAACAAAGTCAAGTTTGACAAGAAAAGTACGATGCGTTTCTGAATAGAGGTACTTTTGGGTTATGTCGCTAGAACACGATATGTTTCCAAGAAATATTGGAGGTATAGAATTTTTATTTACTATAATACTATCTTAAAATTCTTCTTGGAGAAAATATTTAAATTTGAATGTATCTGACCCTCTACAGAATATAACCTTTTGACTTTTTTTTTTAAGATGACATAAACCATGGGAAAATTATTTTATTCTCATTTTGACAACCGAATTATACCTTGAAATAAGATGGTATTAAATAGAAAGTCACGCTAAAAATGCATCCAGCATTTTTTTCGTATTTTTATAAATTTTGCCCGACACATCACAAATTTTGCCTGACCCAGGAAGGAAATATGAAATTTTAACTAAGTAGCTCATAGTGTAGGATTTTTGATTGCTTACATAAATTTTAACTGTCTCTCTTATAGAACTAGAAACGTATTCCCCTAACGATTCAGTACAGACAAAAAGAGCGAAATAATAATTTTATTTAACCTGCTAAACAATAGGAAAGCAAGCTAAATAGACAAGATGATGGGTTTTGTTAGGAAACACAATGATTTTTTAGTGTCAAGGATGATTTAGGCTCTGATATCATTAATATTTTCTGAATACTAAGGCTATATTACTTTCAAAAGCAGACTCGTTTGAGACGATTGGCGAATAAAGATGAATTGATCGTAAATAAAAATATAAGATCTATGTGCTAAGACTGTGAAATTACCGAAAAGTGGGGGTGTGCTTTTGAAATCGAACTTAAGAGCGATAAAAATATGAAAATATACTTGTTTGATTTGAGTCTTCAGACAATGAAGTTCGTTGTAGTCGATATTCAAGGATTTAACATACCTGAATTTTGCGCGAAAGAATTGGCTATTTATGATGGGAATAGTATGAAAAGTTACTTTTTTAAACCAGTTAAACCATTCGACACCTTAAGTAAGGCTTGCAAGAAACAAGTCAAATATCTATTTGGAAATCATCATGGTATCCTTTATAATTATGGTGATACCGATTACAAGGAACTACATAATATCATATCCAACAATCTGATAGACGCAGACATTATTTACGTTAAAGGACGTGTTAAAGAGGAATTTTTAGTTAAAACATTTTCGGAATTAAACTGCAGGACACCATATATTATAAACTTAGAAGACAGCATTGGTGTACCAAAATTAGAGAAGGGAGAGAGAGTTGTTGGTTGTAAATATCACATTTTAGATATTCATGTTTGTAGTATTAGAAATGCCAAAGTGTTGTATCGATATATTTATAGTCTTTTACCTTAATAAATATTAAAATTTTTCAACAAGCCAACTTTATTTATTCCCCACGTAGCTCAAACGGTTTTGTTTACTTTTCGACGAATGGAACTGTGACAACGCAACATGTTCACTATTGGAGTGATGTTAATCCTATGTTCAGAATCCTAACCCGATGTCAATATTTAAAAAAAGTGAATGTTTGGTACGCTGAAGAAACGTATAAAGCTTTACGAAGACCGAAAATCTTTGGTTAAGTTACTGGGATACCCTACATCTTATAATATTTTTGAATTTTGCATAAAGTAGTCATTATTTTTTAATAAGCGTATTATAAGTCTAAACCTAATAATTTCCGAGATATCAATTTTTTGAAAACCACTAACATTTGTATATAAACGCTAATGGTACAAATAAGATTCAGATAAATAACTTCTTGCCTGCCTGATAACACCGACATTTAGTTAATTATACAACATTTTTAAAATAATTATTGTTCTTTGATCAAACCAATATTCCACTATCACTTTGTAAACCGACAAAAATAGGCAAATTTTTCAATTTCGTATCGGGATTTTTGATGAAAATAGCCCAACATTTTCGAGTAAACCTACCTAGAAATATAGAAGATATTTATTGTAAAATTAGTAGTTTACATGCTTGGTAAAGTGAATTAATCTACCACTGTAATCGTTTCATTTTTAGCTAAATAGAGGTCTTCTTTTAATCGTGAAAAAATAGACGAAATCTCTAATTTTATTTCATACCTAACGAATTCAACAATCAATAATACGATCTCATTTTCGACTAAGATCAGCTGTTACTTTAGACAGAATATTCCTAATAACATAATATATTTAGTTATACAGCTTTTTAAAATAATTATTGTTCTGTAACCGTAAATTATTTAATTATTTTCGTGTGATAAAGAGCTACTTTAAATTTTGTTTCTTAATCTTGTTCTATTGCGTATTAATCGTGTTAGCATCACAAATTACGGTCTGTGAAGCTGGTTTATAGGATCATTTAGTTCGATGGGGGGGCATATTTTATGATATCCCATATTTCGTCAATTATTTGGCAGGTAGGTTTGATGCTTCAATACGGAACTCCTCAAGATGACATCAAATATTTCTAAACAAGAAGCGTCCAAGTCTATGGAATCCCATGTAAAAATAGCTGGTATGTCTGTTGCCTTCCGTAGACATTAATGACATCTCGCATGTATGCTGAAGTGTATCGTTAATAGAAATATTGAATATTCTAGTACCTACCTATATCTTGCGTCATTATGTCAATGCTTACATTGATGTCGCCAGGTATCTTAAAATGATAGGTACATAATGTGCAAGCATTTGTGTAGAAAGCTATGTTTTTTACAAAATTTTCTCTAGGCAACCAAATTGTAATAGGGTTTTCGTAGTTCCAGTATATGTCTGGCTGCTTTAGCCTAAATAAATTGAAGTGTATTTGTAAGCAAATTAATCCTTAAAATTTATTATATCCTCTGATATAGACACTGTTTCAACTACGCGTTTTGGTAAAAAATAATTGGAAAGTAAAATTACTAAAGCACTAACAATAAATGGGGCGTGGATAAACTGGTAGATCTAAGCTCCAAAAATATACGCCTCTTATGATAAATGTTAAAAAATTGTACCGTTGCCAACGTCAAATTAAAAATCAGGATTTGGCAAACAGGACTCAACCCTCTCATTAATGCTTGATCTTCGGTATACCGAGTTTTATAAGTATTTTTAACACTCATCTGGAAATAAATGGATGCAAAAACCTCCTTTTTCCATTTTTTCAAGCCATTAAACAACAAAATTGTCATTTTTTGAAGAAACCTTGCATACATAGGTATTAGCGAGCGAATTTCGACTATTGTAGATATTTAATATTAGAAAATCAATATAGAGGTAAATCGAAAAGTGTATTTTTACGACGGCTTAAGAGGTAGTTTATGGTGATGTACATATTAGAGTTCATTTTAAAATGAACGATAATCTCCTAAACACAGACTTTTGACAATAGAACGAAATAAAAATATAGTTTGATGTGATAAGGCTATGCAGCTGCTCTTTATGGAATTTCATGTGAGCCTAGACTTTATGGATTTTTGTTATTTTTTTTTTATCAGTAAAGTCATCCTATAGATATTGTTTGTTAATCCATTAAAATAGACAAAATCTTTGAATTTGTATATGATTATCCGCTGAAATACCCTTAATCTGCAGGGTACCTAACTCTACGGAGATATTTATTGCAAAGGGCGGCTTTTTCAGTTTTGAAAGTATTCAACATTTGCGAAATTCATCTAAATATATACTACGCTATACTTTAATCAAACTCACAATAGAGGGAAAGCGACAGACGAGTTTTAAACTAATGTGGCTTAAAGGATAATTTGTGTTGTAAATATTAGAGTTCATTTTAAAAGAAACTATAATCTCGTGATCGACAAAAAAAAGTATCCATTTCGATACATCATTTCCCCTATTTTAACGTTAAAATAGTAAATTATGTTATAAGCTCGAAAAATGTAGTATTTCAGACGTAATGCGGTCGCTAACCTAAATAGCCCGAAAAACATTTTTCGTCCATATGTCATAAGTTATTTTTTATTCGATCTTGTTTTTAATGCGATTGAGAGTTGTAAAATAATGTAGAAATGAAGTGAACCTATACATTTCATCTTGCACGCTAATTTTTTGGTCTTAATGTTTGTTAGTTAACGATAAAATCTGTAATAGCGTCCGAAAAAAAAAATTTTTTTTTGACTAACATAAAAAGTGTTGTCTAGCTAGCAGGGCAATAATCAATACTTTATTGAGAAGGTTAGCTCTTCGTCTAAATATCTAATCTATAAATCGTCATTTTTTCCGACACAATCGGTTAAAAAGCATACAATTGTATGTGAACGTTTGTACAAAAACCATCGTGTTAAATCAGTTCTTATACCTGACTGACAACGCCGATCTTTAGCTTTTTTTTTACTTTGTAAAATAAAAAGATTAGTTCTTACTATCAAAGAAATTAAATATGCAAGAGAAATAGGTCGAAAAGATTAATAATAATTTATTTATTCCTAAGTTATAAATCTTAACTACATCACTTTCTAAACCAAGAAAATAGATAATCTTCCTGCATTATTCCGTACTTAGATTTATTTTTCATGAAAATAGTCGAATCTATGATTTTCGTTCAAATCCATAAGGGGCGCTTGTTTTGTATAGATGATTTATGATCTTATTTTCAACTAAAATACTAGTATAAAAAAAGTATTTCTTCCGATAAACGTGGAAGGAATAGACATTTAAACAGTTAGCCATAACATACGCATACTGACTTGCATTATTTTCATGGATTGAATGGCTACATCTTTGTGTGTGAAGTGAATTTCTTTTTAAAAAATTACAATGCGCTCAATTATGAATTTTCTAACATAACTTTTATGGATAGTGGAGTCGGATATTGGAAGAAAATATTATCATAAGGACAACTCGATTATTGATATAATTATTATGGTTTCACAGAAGTTTCTACAGAGTCAGCCATGCTGTAGCAGAGACTGTTGTAGGTCGTATTTTTTAAAAAAACCTAACAATACCTTTACTTTATATTGATAGACATATTCTATTAGAACATTTTTCTAAAATTTAGAGCCTTTGGAAATGTGATAATGCTATGAGCATCAAATATATTCAAAATATCAAAAATCCTTTGATAGTTAGTTATTGCGGTATATTTTAATAGAGGCATAATTTATACTGTACTCCTAAATTTACGGCATATCACTTTGTTTATGTTATTATATTCACAGAGACTATTAATCTAACCAACTTTTATTTACGAAAAATTAAAAACTGAAATACTCTATTTTATTGCCGATTGTTCGCAAAGACACTTGGAGTTGTTATTTTACTTTTTCTACCTCTTTTTCCCCGGTTGCGGAGAAATATGTTAGGGGAAGTTTGGGTATCCTCAGACGGTTATATGCAATGATTCAAGCTTCTAAAAAAGTACTAAGGCAAGTAATTATCAATTTGAATTTATGTATGTCGAAGGTAATGTGTTACTCATAAATATACATGATGAAAACATTTATTGTTCAATTGCATCTAATTTTTAAGAGTCTAGAAATAAGCAAATAATGTTCTTTAACGTTTCTTTATAAACATCTCGAGTTACCTGTCCTTCCCCTGCATCATAGAAGGGTATTTGCCGACAAAGTTTGACCATTTTTTATGATTCGCTCTACAGATGTAAACTGACGTCATTCGAGTAGTCTGAACTTGTTAGATTTTAGCTTATATTCTTATTATGTGATTTTAAAATTTTGTATGCGTTTGTTTAATTCATTGTAAAGGATTTGTTATTATGCTAATTTCAAAAGTTAAATGTTGATGAGAATATTGAAATGTGGTGGTCGAGAGAATCACGGGAAATGATATTCACAAAGTTTCTCATACTTTTTAGCCCTATGCGTAGGTGACGCTAATAATATTGAATTTTTTTATTAAAATATCTAAAGTAAATATCTAATTGATTTTTTTTAGCGCTAATTGGGATTTTAATTAACTACCTCAGAGTCGGTATACACTATATTTTGCAGCGCAATTGCTTTCACACCCAGTAATGTATTATGATTTTTTTGGATGGTCGTTATATTGTGAGTTTCTTAAGTTAGCCAGATTAATAATAAATTAAAAAACCAACGTGATTTGCTTATTGTTGCCATTGAGAATTAGGGTTGTAAAATATTTAACAATCCCATATTTTTATGCTCGTGTTGAAAATAAGTTAAGATTGCTACTTTGTTGCCTACGCCTGATATTCATAATTTTATTGGGGGTTCTACCTGATGACAAATACAGCTTATGATACCTATCTAGTGGGTATTTTCAGTTTAAGGACCGAATAATATAGAGTTATTGTGCATACATCATCGCAAACAAAAGGTAGCTTTTTATATTATTTCGTATTTACAATCCATTTAACTACAATTTTACACTGTGAATTAATTTTTTTTACTTTTTTCCTGAAATTGTAGCCTATTTACTTATATTATGATATTATCCGAAATTTTTATAAAAGCATTATGAGGGCTTTTACCTGATGGCGAACACAAGTTGTATAGTACCTATACCTGCTTGGTATTTTATACGTATTTAAGTTTTATTTACTTTTTATTACTCTGTTCTCATTACAAGATAGTCCTATAATTTATCCATTTCCAGTACAAAGAAATCGCTAGTTAATGGTTCTAGATGGTAATTATTTTATTGTATTTCTATAAGTGGTGCAAAAAATTGGAAACAATTATTAGATATGCTACTGAATTTTAATGAGGGTCCTTCGGAATAATAAATAAAGGTTTATGTCCCTTTCTTTTTAAATCGAGTCGGCAGAGGGTTTGAGAGGGTTATTTAGGTATAAATAATTATTGCGGGGTGACAAATGTACCGCTTTATTATACTTATCTTGTTAGACCATATAAATTAGGGATTTATTTCGCTTTACTACCCGCCAGCGGCGTTTCACTAAGGGGAAATAATAAATAATGTTTTTTACTATACCGCTTTAACAGCGGCGTTTCAACTAAGGGAAAATAATAAAAAGTCTGGTTTAAGGAGGGCTCAGGTCGGATCGTAAAAAGTTGGGTTTAAGGATGGCTTATAAAAATTGGGATTTAATTATCCCGCTTTAGCAGCGGCGTTTCACTAAGGTTAAATCATAAAAAGTCTGGTTTAAGGATGACTCAGGTCGCATCGTAAAAAGTTGGGTTCAAATTAGGGTTAGATGAGAAGCCGCCTCGCGAAAGCATCCGGGTTAGGTCGTAAAAAGTCGGGTTTTATCTCGGGTCAGTTCATAAATATTAAGGATCAAGTTAGGGTTAGATAAGAAGCCGCCTCATGAAAGCATCCGGGTTAGGTCGTAAAAAGTCGGGTTTAATTTCGGGTTATTTTGTAAACAGCACCACCGAACCACCCGGGTTAGGTCATAAAACGCACCACCGAACCACCCGGGTTAGATCATAAAACGCACCACCAGCACCACTTGGGTTAGATCGTAAAACGCACCACCGCACCACCTGGGTTAGATCGTAAATTGCACCACCAGCACCACCTGGCCCAGCTCTCTTAGTTTCTCTCTACTTACCAGTTTTTTCAAAAACATTGATTTTCTTTTTTGATGTTTATTTTTTCATCAGTCGGATCGATATAAGAAGCCTAAACAAAGTTATGAGTGGGGCATGCCGTAGATAGCGCCCTCTACTGGTTACACAAAAACTATGGATAATTTTGAATTCCTCACCTCAAGAAACCCCAAAACCCTTAGTTTTGTGCCGCTATGTCGTTTCGTTAAGAAATAATCACAAAAAAACGAAAACAAAATTAAAACTTTGACACCCTGTATCTTGGTTGTTATCAATTTTGGAATAAGGCAAGTTTGAATAAGTCGCATTATTTCGCCTTAAGGAGACTGTTGTTGCTCTGTGTCCCATTACTTTTGGGACACCCTGTATATCGCTGGTACTTTAAATTGTATGAAAGTAGTCCGCCAATTTTGAAACTACAGTTGTGTTCTGGCAAAATCTAACACTGGATTTAAAATGACACATAATGACCTCAAAAACGCTTATCTTATTATGATTTTGATAATAACTTGTGCATCTGATACAAAAGTTGCAACCAATTGGTTTATTGTTGTTTGTGTAAAAGACCCACGAACAAAACTCATTTTAATTTTACGACTTATACGTAATATGGCTTGGCTTTCTACAAATATGTATTCTAAGAAATTAACTTGTAACAAAGTAAAACTTGCTGTAAGCTTGATTCTTGCATTTTATTTCAAAACTTTCAACAAGGTCTAGACACAGTTCGATTTAGTGCCCCATTTCTGTTTTTACTATGAGCCTAATCCAATTTCTCAACTAGTTTCGAAACTCGATTCTTTATTAGACATCCCAAAAAAAAAATCGATAAAGAAGCGAGAAATATCGCCTACCCATCAGGAAGCTATAATCAAACGTAATTAAACAAGTTAAAAGTTTCTTCGTTTGAGGCAGTAAATTTTCGAAACGGCAGATAATTAAGTCGATGTCAGCGACCACTCGATATCTGTAAATCTGTTCCAAAAATCAATCCGATAGAAAGAAGGGATTTGTAGAGAAAGGCGAATAAGCTGGCATTAGTCTGCAACACTAACCCTGGCTAGGTCAAATATGTCAGCAGTTTGAATTATTATAAAAATGTGGCATAAAGATATGAAACGAGAGGAGATAATAGGAGTGCAGAGGATCATGGGGCGTCCCCGGCAATGCCAATGGTGGACGCTTATCGTCTGGAAATAGCGACTTTTTTGAATACACCATAATTTGAGGTCGTTGATTACGAATCCAATTTTTTGTTCTCGGGAATCTACTAGTTTTTGAAAAAAAAATATAACAATTTTTTCACTCACAGGTATAAAATTTTGCATGTAATCCTTAAACTTTTGCCATTTCCACTAAAATACCATAACTTGTAGAACTCATAATATAAACTTCTTTGTTAAAATTAATGAAAACTGCCAAAAAAATCTGAAAAAATACTGGAAAACGCAAAAACTTGCAAGGAAATAGAAACATTTAGATTTTCGGTCGAGAGCAGCTGACTGGTGAAGAGACAGCTATTCGTTGCCTTTTTGGTGTACTGTTGCCATGTTTATAGCAGAGTTTTCCTTTAGCTACCGATGAAGACGAACCAATGTTAGTTATAGTAGGGAATGCTAACTATGGGTCCGGTAAAAGAAAGTATTCAACTTGCTCTTTCAAGTAACATTTCAAAAATACGTCGTACCTTCTTTTTACTCTAACCGCAAATCAGTATGTATTGCTCTTCCATGCATAAAAAAAACCCTGTAGAACAAAGAAAAATTTTAAGATGGCGAATTTTCAACAAAAAGACAATCAGAACAAGGTTATAGCTCGTGTAAGTGTGGTGTAGAAATGAAGTGTCATTGCATTTATTAATGGTTTCTTAAAAAATATAGACGACTCCATAGACATCGTAACTATTAGACCGAACAATAACAAATAAACGTGATGTCATCATCGTATTCCAGTGTAAAGTAAATCAACATACAAGCTGCTCCCCTCCACTTGGTTTGCCAGACTTACGCCACAGAAAACGTAGTTTTCTGAAAAGTATGTACTTCTATGATTAACTAGATTAACATGATGTGGAAAATATATAACATTACCTAAAACCTTGTAAAAAATCTGTAGTATGGCAACGCAGCAATAACGGATCCGCCCAGATTTCATCATTTTCGTGGCCATCCGCATCGACTCGACAATACTCGGCATATCAGATGTTGTTTTCCTGGAGTTCTGTCGCACGCATATGTAAAGACAGCGTAATTCCTACTCCCGGCCCCACCTACCTCCTCACAGCCTCTCGCCACCAAACGATTTTGGCATCACAATTTTATAGTATTTATGAATGGCGTGTCGGATCTATAGTTACGATGCCTATGGACGACTCTTTGATAATCTGTATTAGACTATCTACATTTCAGGTTAGTTCGTCACAAGTCATATTATTGCGATTTGGTAATTTCGCCATAATTGCTAACATTTTATACTGACGACTTTACAGAAAAAAACTAAATATGCTGAGGATAGCTAGCTAGGATTATTTGTTCAATCTTTTACTTAGGTTGTACTTTCGTTCCTCGAGCGTCGACTGTCGATGCACATTTCGAATGCATTACAGGACTATTATTACCATTACAGCGGATCTTTAGACATCTTCTTTCACTTCAAAGTAAATAGATTCTCCAAATCCTTCAATAGCAGGAAATCTGCCGACTGTAAATTTTGCTAAAAGCTTCTAACATCCTTCGGTATATTCGGCAATAAGTTTTTAATATCCGCAAACTTTCTATATAATCTTCTTCTTCGAATGTACATTGAGGAAAGTTGAAAACGAAGAATCTATTGTTACTTTTATAACTTCAGTTTTTAGGCAATTGAACTTTTCGCCATTTGTGTAAGTGTTTCGATTTCCAATACTTTTTTCCCTATTTTCTGTAGTAGTTTGTGTATAGATATACCCTAATCTGATATTTCAGATTTCTCTCAATTTTACCAAAGTCAGATAACTGTGGCCAGGAATAAGAAATTTGAAATATATACTGTCTAGTGAATTATCGGATTATAGTAGAGCTTTAAGTATTAGGACCCTTTTTATGTTTCTATTATGTTCTCTACACGATCACGACCATAGTGTCAGTTCGTTTATATCAGAAGCTAAGAATGTTTCAATATACTTCTTAATACAGAATCCAACTTCTTCTGCTGCCCTGACAGCTCTGCTCTCCTTCCATAAGAAAAGTACGATATATTTGCAGAAGCAGTATGTACCTTCTTATTATACAGCGACAATTGTCTTTTGTAGTATACTATGTTTCTCGATATCTTGGGCAAACCTAACCCTTTCTCCATAGGTTATAGCTTCCAAATTCTATTCTTTAGTTGATCTTTTCGTATCTGCTTTCATCAGATGCAGCTCATTTTGTATCATTTGTCTCATCGTCTTCAGAGTTTCATATATTTATTATTAGTTCGTCGCATGTGTTGCAAGTATCCTTTGTGGGTTGTTTTCTCCTTAAATTAAAGTTGGCATAAAATATTCGTTTAAAAGTTGAAAACGACACCTTCGGATTTCCATCAAATAAAGCGGATACATTTTTTGAAGTCATAAATCTGGTGCTAAAAATGTTAACTTTGTTTCTTTTCAAGTTCGAAACGTAGGTGGAAATATGCGAAGATATTTTATTATGAAACTTTCATAAAAAAAAGTGCATAGACATAATCTTCCAAACAGAATGTGTGACGTGGTTCATTTTCATTAAATTCGCACTGCGGTATTTCTTGTCCTTTCATCAACAAAGGGCTCTGAGCGCTTGAGTCTTTTTCGAATATCTAATTTAAGTTATCAAGAGTCGAAGTAGCTCAAATAATTAAAATTTGTCGCTTGGTTCCTTTTCGAATAACGCTAACGAATGTGTCATCCAAAGAACGTGCTTGCTTGATTCCACCCAGAGCGGTACATGGTAGAAATACATAACAAACCGCTGCTGCCTACCATGATAACGACACTGCTCAAAAATCGCCTCACCCGGAGAACTTTATCACTCTGGATTAACAGGATTTTTCCTGCTAGTGATGGATCTCATAAAAAAAATAAATAGTTTGGTAGTACTGGTAGTAGACATCAACTAACGTGGATAGAATAATTGTTATTATTATATTAAGTGGGAATACGACCACTGTACAGGGTTATTTCAGAGTGCCGACGTTTTCCAGATGAAAGAGATCCTTGAACAAACTCGCTTAACTGCTACTAAGCTAAACCAGGTATAAATGAGCGGTAGTCATGAAAATATCTGCCTTTTCGGCTCACCAACCGTGTCTCCAATGTTCTAAACTTTTAAAGTGGTTTCTTAGGTGGCCGAATGAGTAAATTGCTCTTCCATGGATGAAATCCATTTTTAGAGAATGATCAAAAGCATCAGAACACCGATGATCGAATGTGGGTTACCTTAAGAACCCTGGTACTTGACTGTAAGTAACAATCAATGCAGCCTCGAGACTCAATTTAGAGACTATTGATCATTGTCAAAATCAGGTCAAATTAATATTTCCTACCTAAATAAATGACACTTTCTATAGCAACGAATTTAAAAAGAAATCTTGAATAATCATAAAATGTATGTTAAAACTTGTAAGAAGGGAAAAAATGAATAATACATGGCCCTAAATAGCACCCACCTGTAACAAATTCGTATGGAATAATAAATGAGTGAACAAGGGGGAACAGTAAACAAAACAATTTCAGGAATAGGGAACAGGTCAATTTTTCTCCTCAGGCGGAAAAAGTAGGAAGAAGAAAATTTACCGAAACTTCCATTATTTAAATTTAACCCGTAGTCGACACAGATTGAAAGTTTTGGTCTCCCCGGGCTAAATAATAACCTTTATGGTTTAGTTTTATTTTCACCGGAGAAAAATAGCAAAAGGAAAATTTTCTGCTTGAAACTTAGGAAGAAATTGGATGCCGACAGTGCAGTGGTGTACCTAGTATTTGTGGTAATTTTTATACCTAATCATAGTTTACATAAATTGTACTAATTTATTCTAATAAGTTAATTACTTCAGATGAAACAAAAGATATGACGAAACATTAAACCCTCAAAATATAAACTGTACGAAGTCTTCGAGTAGTTTCTGACTTAAGAATTAAGTATGAAAATGTTGCACCCACCATAAAAAATGGAACTTAGGAATCACCCTGTTTATCCGTCATTAAAACAGTAATGCAAAAAACCTAAAACTGAAAAAAATATTAATGGTTATGTAATATATTTTAATTTAGAAACCTGAGTACCTTCGACCGCACTGTATTCCTGCTGTAATGTTTTTGACAACTCAGTGGAATTGTTTTACAAATTTATTGCTTTGGCGTAAAACTATATACGCTCACAAACGAAATGGTCTTCTTTGAATATCAATAAAGCATTTATTTTATATTTTGTTATGCAGCATCTAAATTACTTTCAGTTTTAGCTTTATTAAATATAAACCAGAATTTTTAACTTAAATAATAATTTTGAAGTTTGAGACTGTGTTTTTTTTTTAAGGAAGATAATTAATACATTTTCTTGCTGCTTTTAAGGATTTTACGGTACTTGATACAAAATTGGTTATTTTCGCTAAAGAATTTTTCTGAAAATAACCAAACCGATTTAACATTTTCTTTCAAACGAAAAACTAACTTCCCTAACAGAACTGTTATTGCATATAGGGTTAAGATTGGATCCACAGTCTATTGTAGTCAGCTTTAATGAAACGCTGGGGATAATCTTTTCCCCGGGGCCAAATCGTGACGTTGCACTAATGTTGAAGATTTCGTAAAAAGTCACGACTTAATTATTTTCTTTAAGGTTAAATTAAAATCGTCGAGTCAAGGAGACGAGAAGATAGGTAACTAATCTCTAACGATATTAGATTGTTGAAGTTTAAGCACCACCTGCAAAAACGGGTTTTGAACCCAATATTATTGTGACATTTGAAACGACGGAAGCCATAATACTGTGTTGTCATTGGTGGTTTGTATTGGTGTTTATGGTTTCGCTTGCCACGTCACTGACAATAATATATAATATATATTAAAATTCAATGTTTAGCGATTTTAGGGAAACTCGCACAAGAAAATCCTGACAAAGATAAATAATTGACTTGTGATGGGCTACATGCTTGGTTAAATGGATGTTCCATGGTAGAGGAAATTAAAGTTTTACTTGTTATATTTCAAAATTTTAAATTGAAGAAGTACAAGACAATACTAAATTCTACGTGTAGTTACAAACGAATTTGTATCTAAGTAATAGTAATGGTAAACATGTCATTAAAATATAATTAGGGAGATGAAGTGAATTGACAGATAATGGGTTATTTTGGTCCCTAATTTTCAGGTATTGGTCAAAGGTGCAACTAAATTAGAGGGGTGATTATAGAGGTATTTATATCTAAGTAATAAAATTAAGAAAATGATATTTTGTATATAATTATGGTTTTTTTCGTTCGTAAATATTGAGAGTGTTTATTGTATATTTACCCTAAGTTATTAGACTATTAACTATTAGATTGGCACCTGAAGGTATTTTAATTTGATTATTAACAACATTACATCGATTTTTTTAAGGCTTTATGCATGCTAATGTTTCTAATAGTTTAAGTTTTCTACCCTTGTGTTAAGTATAATATACTTTATATCGGTTTTATTTTGTTGGATATTGAGTGGTTATTTATTATACAGTGGTCCGCTATTTCTGTTTTATTTTGTTTTTTTTTAAATGGATGTTTTATATTCATTAAGCCTAGTATTAGAGTTATCAAAATTGTGAAATATTTTCAAAAGGAATATGAGAAAATTGAGAAAGTAAAGTAGAAACATTTTAAAATAAATATCAACAACTATATATTTTTTAAATCGGATCGCGAAAAGTAATTCACTCGTGTGGTGATGGATGAGGGTTGCCATCACTAAATTCCCACCAGTAGAAAAACAAAGGTAATGAGCGATTAATCTAAAAATATTCCCGGTATGCATCTTAAAAATTCCTTTAGATTTAATCATTCGCAATGCGTCGGATTTCTACGATTTATGCTTCCCTAAAATTAATATTAATCTTGTCCAGAGCTGGTCATTTATTTCTTCTTTATTTACACAGTGTTTGGTGTGTGTTTTGTGAGATTTGTGCCTGTTATTCTCAGTTCTTTATTATATTTTGTGAATCTTTCGTCGAAAACGGGTTATTAAATTAGATTAGTTAAATTATAAGTTCCAGTGGCGTCCCAGGGGGTTGTCTTACGAATAATATTGACAAAAAAATGTACGTCACTGACTTGTTTACCAGTTTTATATTATTTTCGAGTTAAGCAACTACAAGCGAAAAACAACTTTTTTTTGTCTGATGTTCTTTCGTATCTTACTTCGTTTTCAAGAAAAAAAAATAAAAGCCACTTCATTGCATGCCAAATTTTTTTTTTCTCGAAAACGAAGTAAGATACGAAAAAATAGCAAGAGACAAAATTTGTAACCCCGTATTTTCGGAACGGTCGAAAAGCAATATCAAAAACTATATTGTTTTTGAAAACGGATCGCGAAATTTAATTCATTCGAGTAGTTGAATAAGGGTTGCTACTTAAAAAAATTCAATATGGCGTCATATCTGTCAAATTTGTAATCCTATATACACCGTGGGCAAAAAGAATGGAATACCCCCCATATTTTTATAACCATGCATATTTTCGAAGAACGCTCGGACCCGTCGATTTTATTTCTAATTTTTTACAACTTTTGATAATTTTTAGCATTATACAGGATTGCTCAAGAATGACCGCCGAGTTTAACTTCGCTACTATCTACCTAGCGGGTACAGTGGCTCACCAAAAGTACAAAAACAGGTTGTTTTTACCTTTCTTATTAAAAAAAAAATTCTTACAAGTCAGTCCAGTAAATGCTGGAAATGTTGCTCCTGGGCCTTCATGCAATAGTAGAGATTTTGTTCAGGACGCTCTCGTACATTTTGAAGCATCTGTGGCGTGATTTGAAGACATTCATCAATTATCCGTTGTTGTAGGTGTTTCAAAGATGTCGGCTGGGTGCCTTAAATTTAAGTTTTCAAGTGGCCCCATAAAAAAAAAACCTAACAGACTTAGATCCGGAGAACGTGGGGCCACTCAATACTTCCTCTCCTTTCAATCCATTATCCTGGGAACGTTTGGTCCAAATAGTGACGAACAGTGAGTGCAAAGTGGGGTGGCGCACAGTCTTGCTGGTCAACTTTAATATTTTAAATAAAATACCCCAAGTTTCATTCGATTTTTCAATTCCACTTAAAATTCTGAATATTTCTCATGTAACATACCCTATTTCGATATTCACCTGTTTTCGATATATCACAATCTAAACAATAATGATGGCAATTTTCATGGAATTTATGAATAAGGAAGAAAATACGGAAACTTATTACTTTATTGTAGTAACCCTGGTAACCAAGCACATTATTGTAAATTTTCGTCACTGTCATTTTATTCTAAGTGACAGTATTGCCAAAAAGAGTTACGTTGTATTGTTAGAACCACATATTTTAAGTTAAATGCACTAAAGTGAAAGAGAGCGCATAGAAATCCTCATGATGGTTGGCTATGGCGCTAGAAAGAGATCTACATTTAAAGTATCTGAACTTTTTAATAATGTTCATCTACAGTAAATAAGATTTTTTTAAAATTTACAGAAACTGGATCTGTGCGCAATAAACTAATAAGTGGCCGTCCCAAAATATGTGATGAAACTAGATTAAATGTTTTACTGTCATATCAAGACGATCCCCATTCCAGCACTCTAGATGGATAGGTAGAAGAAGAGAAATAGAATGGCCAGCCCGCTCACCCGATTTAACGATTTTCTTTTTGTGGGGATATTTCAAAGAAAGAGTGTACAAGAACAAGCCATCGGATTTAGAGACATTAAAACTGATAATACAACACGAAATTCGACAAATTCCTGAACAGGTTATTGGGAACGTTCAAAACGAATTTGTTTTACATTTATGTCACTGCCAAATTGTCAATGGCCATCTATTTGAACATTTAATTAAGTACTCTACTTTTTATAATCAGATTTAAAAGCTGTTGTTTTTACCTAATAAACCTACCACTTAAATTTTGTTAATTATTATTGTTTAGATTGTGATATATCGAAAACAGCTGAATATCGAAATAGTCATCATTTCATGTTACATGAAAAATATTCAGAATTTTAAGTAGAATTCAAACATCGAATAAAACTTGGCATATTTAATTTAAAAAATTAAAGTTGACGTGTGCCCCGACTTCTTGAGCAATCCTGTATAATACTAAAAATTCTCGAAATTTGTAAAAATGATAAATAAAATCGACGGGTCCGAACGTTCTCCGAAGATATACATGGTTATGAAAATATTGGAGGTGTTCCATTCTGCTTGCCCACGCTGTATATTAATTGACATTAAATTTGGGTTCCTTGCGGAAAATCATTGATAAATGTGTATTTTGTTTTTCATTATTGTCAGCAAAATCGCCAATCAGATTGGATACTCACAAAAATGTCCGTGTACTAATAACTACTGTTATAAAAAAAAATAATTAAACCCACAACAAACAATTTAAGTGTGTTATAAAGAACCCAAATTACGCCCTGGAGGATGTTCTTCAGACACCCCTTAGCTAGCTCAACTCAGGGTAGGTTCGCTATTCTGTTTCTAGTTTGAGAGGTTTAGCACTCTTATAAGTAAGTTATAGTCAAATCCTGAAGGCGCCACCTTAGTTTTATTTTACTTAAAAGCCTTTAAATGTTCTAGTGTTTGGCCTCAGATAAAAACAAACTAGGAAAAAAAAACACTTATGTCACAATCGGTATACCCTAGCTTATTATAAGCTCTCATTCACTCAATTCCTCAATGTCACTCTATTTAAAATAAAAGCCAAATTTTCGCAGAGGCCAATACAAATATTTATTCTTAAGGTGTTGTTAAGCTCTTGGTTACTTGGTTTTATAAATGCAAGCTCCTCTTACTTTGGTGGACAATAGATACTTAAAGTTAAAAGATAAATAAGTGAAATGAAATATTAAAGTGATAGTACTAGGTTTGACAATAAAATTTCTGAAGGTTTAAATTTATAAAGTTTATCGATAAAAGAAAGCAAAAAAGTCAAACCCTGTTTGACACGGTCTTGCGCAAGACGGCAGCTGTCAGACCTACACTGTAAAAAATGACTGTTCAGCCTGATCTGGCAGCCACATAGACCTACATCCAGGACATTGCCTCAGAAAAGGAATTCCCTCAAGGTCTGTGCAAGAACCTCTCACAACTAACTAAATTTACCATAAAATTTCTATTAGAGTATATTACAATATCTTACGAGTACCTGTGGTTACTCAATAAGCATACCTACTAGCCACTCGGCCATAGATACGTTAAAATGTTAATTAATGAAATTAAATAAGTTACAAGTGTTAAATTCAGAAGAATCAAATGGCCTTTAGCCGGGAAACAAAAATACTTACTTTATAATCATAAATTGTAACTATATTTACAACAAAAGTAGCTGTAACAGACTACCTAACGCTCTGAAATACTAGAGACTCTTGTGACGTCTTAACGCTATGTCGACATACGCTACACGTTTACATTGCACAAGCTCTGTACATAACATGGGTGCAAAACTTTACCAAAACACTGTATATCGAACAATACGCAAATGCAAAATATTGATATTTTAAGTTGTTTACTATGTTATAACATACTCAAGACTCAAGAAAAATGGTACTTAGCTAAAACCTTACATGCTACTCAGGGTTCATGAAGACTCAATCTTCACACACACACACATGGTCCCTGAAACAGCTAGCGTGGAAACTGCTACACAGCTAGTCTCCAAGAAATCCCATAGTACACGGCAACTGGCACGTCCCGCGTCCAGGCAATTCCAACAAAAATAAACTAGTACATCACTTTGTACTCGGACTTTTAGCCCCTACCAAAAAAAAATCCCTCAAATAACTAACGAGGGTTCCCAATTTACCAGATGGCGTCTATGACCGCTGTTGAAGTTCATTAAAGCATTTTAAATCGGCATTCCGCCCAAAGGAATAAGCAACTACAAATCCATACGCTTTTTAATGCATTTGTGGATGCTATATCGGCATTACATTAGCCTGCATGGCCCAAAAAAACTAAACTTGGGGAGCTACTTCCACAAACGTGCTCTAACTTCCAGTGTCCATGGTCGAAAGGGACGATTCTTATTTTTCTCCAACGTACATAGTTACCGAAACAAAACAATCAAAAATTAGTCACCCTATGTATGTAAACTAAGCTCTTTCAACAACACAGAAAACTCATGGCGACCGAAGTCGACCCACGCGACCAAGCAAAAATTAACCAGAAGTCGCTGTGAAAACGCACAGACTGACACTGACCTCTTATCGATTTTCTTAAAACACAGCTGACTTACAACATTCGAGACATTTAACTTATTTAACCTACATCTCAAATAAAAGAAGTTATAAATTACCAAATACCAAATTAACTAAAAGAAAGATTTGAAATCAAACCTATCTGCAAGTAGTATTAAACGATGAACAGAGGAAATCAATCCATTTAGCTATGTCGTACAAGATACAAAACATTCCTGAAATATAAACAACAACAAAGGTTTGAAATTAAACATAATGAAAATTTTGGGCTATTACAGGTAACTTAATTAACAATTAATGTTTAAGGTGAGAGTCTACATATGTATTTTAACAATTTAAAACCGAAAACTTAACAGAGATAATTAAACTTATAAAATGCAAATTTCAAACTGTAACACTACTGGTGTGAATATTTTTAGTAACACAGTACATTCGGTGCACGGTCGTAACACAGTATACATCTTAAAGCAAGTAGCCTTTGTGGGTAGTGTATGATTTGTCACCAAACAATTCAAATAAAATATGGTCTGCTATATTACTCAAAGGAAATATAAAAAGTGTCTTTCATTTCATCCTCTTCAGTGAAATTCCGATTAAAACACATCAAACGAATTGCCTCAAAGTTGAAGCTTAAATTACTTTTATTTTAAATAGGGCAACAACTAAAAAAACATGTGTCTTTACAAAGTCATTCCGTATTTTACTAGATCTAAAAATAAAGGCTCCAATATTGACCGAAGGTATAAAAACATGGGATTTTTTTTATTAAAGTAGGATTATCCTCCTTGAGCTTCAAAGGAATATGTTTCTTTTGTTCACGTATACCATTTCAAGTTGAAGCTATACTTTTGAAAAACGATATTACTGGATTTTCTGGAAAGATCAGAGAAATATCTTGCTTTTATTATATTATGTTTCGCTATGGCACCTTTTACTTGTTGCTGCTCATTTTTTATAAAAAATTTAGGAAATTCTTTAATCAATTCGTATTGTTCTTACTGTTTTTTTCTTCACAATGTGATAAGATTAAATATTTTGTTTTAAGCGAAATCCATGGATCAATACAAAATAAAGCAACAGATATATAATATTTTTTTTAAGCCTAGGCAGAGTTGTTTCAGCTTAACCACGTAGCAGTGAGCTGAGGTAGTTCGCCGAATATTTCAACCATGTACCGTTCCGGCTAAAATTAAGCGCGTCATATCAGTTAAACGTCTTTCATAAAAATATTTGTAAAATGTCTTCTAAGCTCTCAAAAGGTTGTTTGTCAGATCACGGCTGCTGATCAAGCGAATGGTTCTTCTTTGAAAGTAGCATGTTTAGTGGCAGAGCCCCAAATATAACAGCAGTATTCCAAAGACGGGTCAAGACAAAGAAATTTACCATTAGCCTGGTTCCAGCTCCCACCGAGACGCTTGTATACGTGAAAGGCACCGCAAGACGGACATAATAACCGGACTATACGAAACCATATCAACTTTATAATGATTAATCGCCGCTTTCGTAACAGCGTAACTACTGTAAAATCATACCCTGGAGCGGATATAAATACGGACCACAGTCTGCTCTGCTTCACGATAAGAGTAAAGTTAAAAAGGATACAAATTTCGTCCAAGTCAAGCAAACTATCGCTGGAATCAATGAAAGACGACACAATGAAGGACATGCTTATTAATGAGATAAACAACAGTTTGCACAATATTGATACGATATTCAACAAAGAAAAGACTATTGATGAAAACTGGAAGGACATCAAAACATCCATTATCCACTCTACAAAAAAGTCATTACCACGCCTCAAAAGAACAGCTAAAAATAAGTGGATGGCACAGGAAATTCTAGACCTGATGGAGCAGAGAAGAGACTTTAAGAACAGGAATAGAAAAAAAAAACCTTAAAATACATAAAATAATTCGACATAAAATCAAGGAAGCCAAGGACGCATGGTTCAGAGACTGTTGCCGGGAAATAGAAGAGCTTTAAAGGAAACACGACCACTTTAATTTGCACAAAAAGCTGAAAGCCACAGTTGGAACTCAAAAAACTAAAAATATAAGTATGCGTAAAGACTCCAATGGAAAAATCATAACTGATCTGGATCAACGTTGCAAAGAGTGGGAGAACTATGTTCGAGGACGTTGAACGTGTAGACCAACACTTCTTTCTAGGAAAAGACTTAAACAGGAGAGGACCAAATATCCTAAATTCAGAAGTTGAAAGCCATAAAGCAAGCATAAAACAACAAGATACTCGGGCCAGATCAGATCCCTGCTGAACTACTTAAATTACTGGATGAAGACAGCATCACACACTTAACCACCTTTTTCAATAAAATCTACAACACTGTGCAGATACCTGAAGACTGGTTGGAATCCCTCTTCATCACGATTCTGAAAAAGAGCAAACCTTGCAGGTGTGGCGATTTCAGATTAATCAGCCTGATGAGTCACACTCTTAAGATTCTGCTATGTATTTTTCAAAATCGCATTATGCGAAGGTAATTTAACGGATGAATAGTTTGGATTTCGGAGTGGATTGGAAACTAGGCAGGTATTGTTCAGTATGCGAGTCCTCCACCAAAAGTATTGTGAATTTTGAAAAAACGTTTATGTATGCTTCATAGATTTTGAAAAAGCTTTTGACCGAGTCAGACATAATCTGCTGCTCGAATATATGGAGTCGATAGAACTGGACAATTACGATCTTAGGCTAATAAAATACCTATCCTACCACTAGGTGGCTACAATAGTAGTAGATGGAATTACCTATTTAAATAAAATCCCAATTAAACGAGGGGTACGTCAAGGGTGTGTGTTGTCGCCCACACTGTTCAATATATATTCCGAACCAATATTTCGAGAGCCTATGGATGGCCGAACAGAGGGGATAAAGATCGAAGGAGAAACAATAAATAATATTAGATATGCCGACGATACCGCCATCCTGGCTGAAAGTCTAACAGGGCTCCAGATCCTGGTTAACACAGTATGCGAATCAAGTCGTCCAAGAGGTTTAAAAATTAATATTAACAAAACTAAATGGATGGCAGTGGGAAAGGTGAATGTTGACCCAGGGCAAATGCTTCTGGATGGGGAGGTGGTGGAGCATGTTGATGACTTCAAATACCTTGGTAGCTGGTTGAATGCGGAGGGAGATTCAGATGAGGAAATCTTAACTAGAATTGAAATAGCTCGTAAAGCATTTATATCATGGAAACCAGTTCTGTGCAATAGAAACCTGTCCATGCATCTTCGCAAGAGAATCCTGAGGTGCTATATTTGGTCGACATTGCTCTACGCCTGCGAGACCTGGACTTTGAAGGCTACCACCATTAATAAACTGGAGGCTTTTGAATTGTGGTGCTATCGTAGAATCCTTAAAATACCCTGGATCACACACACATCCAATGAGGATGTGCTCAAAATGATTGACACAGAACGAAAGCTCTCGAACACTATTAAACTAAGCAATATCAGACGTTGGAAAGGTCTAAAAGTGAAAGATCTTTTCAGAATACCGACAGACAGAGATAGATTTCACGGAATGGTCAGCATGATGATAGCCAACGCCTGAACCCAGGCACGGCACTCAAAGAAGAAGATTCCAGAGACGGGTTTTAGATAGCACCAAAATTTGGTGAGGTGTATAAAAACTGTTATATTGGAAAAATATTCAAAGCTTCTGCCAGGTTGCTTTAGCTATGGCCATGAGGTAGCTATGTCAAGACATAATGTGGCCATCCAAGTTGACGCTCAATAAATTAATTGGAAAAGGAAGTAAGTGTACCGCCGTGGCCATATCTAGTTCTTTATTTATAAAACTGCCGACTGTTTCTTTTTTTAAATGTGAACTCTACTTGGTTAATGTCACCTTAAGATATCATTTCTTCCAGGTACTTGACGACATGAGAGAGACTTCTTGCAGCCTTATGAGATGGGCATTGGCAGCTGTTGTTTAAGTAACCTCAGTAAAAGATGAAACAAGTGTGCTATCGTCAGCCAAGCTATACAAGAAGTCTTTAAAATGGTAGCACAAATTCCTAAGGCTAAAATATTACATTCTAGCCCAACTTGGTTCAAAAGTTGATAGTTTCAAAGATATTATTTTTTACACTTTTTTCATATTCATCATATTCTGGTGACTCTAACTACAAGATAACTTCTAAGGATACCATTGTTGGAAAAACTGTTTTCAAAAAATTCAAAACGGCGTCGTATCTGTCACTTTTTGACATTTGTTGTATTTGATTATAGCGTCAATAGGTCGGCCGCGGGAAATAATGTAGCTGTGAAAAAAATTGGGGGTTTCAGCCTAAAAGGTATATTTATTGAAAGGTTGAGACACTTAAAGGAAAAATAAAATAATAAAACAAAAATATTTCCGAAACGGCTGAAAATAAATATCAACAACTATATGTATGTTTTTGAAATCGGGTAGCGAAATGCAATTCACTCGTGTGATTATTGATGAGGGTTGCCATATGAAAAAATTTAAAATAACGTCGTATCTGTCAAATTTGTGAACCCATATATTTTTTGACATTAAATTTGGGTTCCTTGCGGAAAATCATTGAGAACTGTATGATTTGTTTCTTATTATAGTCAGCAGAAAAATCGCCAATAGGGTTAGACACTAAAAAAAATGTCCCTGTACTTATTACACGAAATAAATCAGACAATGTAATAGTCCGAGGAGAACAATTTTACAAACATACCACTAGCATCGCTTAAGGCATTTGTAAAAAAGAAAAACCGTTTCTTAACGTCAATCCTGAGAATTTTGGTTAGTTTAGCTATTTCGGAAGAAAGGTGCAGGTAATTTAGATATAGTTATACCTGGTGTAACGAATGCTTTAAGTAAAGAGTAAATAACAGGTGAAACAGGGAAAAAAGATACCCTTCGTGAACCACATGAGATGAAAGTAGATTTAGTATTCTATTAGATAAAAGCGTTTTGTAATACTTATATTATATAAAATCATATTATGTGGTCAGTTGAAAATTGGCAGAAATAATTAATACTTTTTCGAATATGACATTCAAAACCTGTTCAAGTATTACTCTCAAAATTAGATAATAATATTCTTCTTCAAAAATTTTAACGGTTTTCAAAGGAATGTCTCTATAAAAGCATCAGTTTGGCATACAAATTGCAAGTAGAAATTGATATTGAGGAAACTGACAGTTCCTTGTGACTTGGAGCTACCGAGCTACTATCAGCTGATGGCTTTTGATAGCTCTTTGAGAGATTTTGATAGCTGCTTTCTGTATCACCGAGGATGCTATTTATAATAATTGGATTATTTAATAATGACTTATTATTTTGTTATTATAAATGTTTGTATAACATCAATAAATAGCAGACTCGGCGTTGCGCTTTAAATAGTAAATAGTAAAATAATAAATAGTAAATTAATAAATTTGGAGGCCATCAGGCTGAGAAACGTAAATTCATGATTTAAATGTACAGGATGAAATAATTCACTGGTCAACACTAATTATGTTGCCAACAATATTTGAACGATTTCTAGGTAATTTGGTGGTGCTGATTACGAATATGAAGACCATTTTTCTGGATTGGCTCGAGTTTTTTAGATAATTAGCTAAATATTATAAAACAGAAACAAAATTAAAAATGTATGGAGCAGTGGTGCTCATAAGCAATCCGTAGGGAGAAAGCGCTGTTTATATGATTTTCTTTTATATGTGTTTTCAGGAACATCACGTTGGAGACTCCAGCAATAGTCTGCCATCATATGCTTGTCCCATCTACCCTGATATCTTTCTTCCATCACCTTTAGATCCTGGTGGAATCGTTCCCCTTGTTCCTCACTTAAGTCCCCAAGATTGTCGGGAAATTTATCCAAGTGGCTATGAAGGAAGTGTGCTTTAATGCTCATATTAGTACCCAAGGTTTTAAAGTTTATTAACATCTATTGCACCAGTTCATCATAATTATCCGCTTTGTCGTTACCCAAGAAATTCTTAACCACCGAGACAAAGCTACACCAAGCAGCAGCTTCAAGAGTCGTCATGTAATTTGTAAAATTAGGGTCCTTAATAAGTTTGCGAATTTGAGGACCATCAAAAATACCCGCTTTTAGCTTTTCCATACTAAGCCTAGGAAACGATCTACAAATGTAGTTGAAGCAATCGCCATCTTTATTCAAAGCCCTCACAAATTGTTCTATTAGGCCTAACTTGATGTGGAGCGGAGAATGATTTTTTCCCGGTCCACTAATGGTTCGTTTATGACATTCGCTGTTCCTATAGTCATGCCCAATAAACATTTTAAGTAATGTAGACCAGAACGGAAGGAAAATAATCCTAAATTGGCAAATATTTGCTTATTTTTACCTTAAATGTTTTCTTAAAAGTCACAAAAGATTTGAACTCTAAAATCTAAGTCAAAATTTGGATATCTACAACTTAAATAATTTGTTATAGGAAAATCTACTTTCAGTTTGATTTACCCAGTCAAAAATTACAAATAAATTACCTCTTTGAGATATTAAAAATATTTAATCCTAATAAGGAATATGATTAAGTCATAATTTACTTAATTGTTACTTAATATATGTATTCATAATTAAGGAATTTTTTTTGGCTATTAAGGTAGGTAAATATTACCTAATTATTGCCTAAAAAAGTCCAAATAATTTACTGACCATGTAGTTTTAGAAACAAGTAATATTTTGGATAATTTTGCCATATAAATTGTTCCCAAAGTTATAGACCTTTTGTGGTTAAAAATTGAGCTACTTCATAACTTTCTGATTAACCTCAAAGGCTAACATTGCTTGTACAGTTAATAATAAAGGAAAAAATACCTTTAAGGTTAAAAATATAAAAAGGGGATATTTAATAATTATTAGTTTTCCTGTTTATCGACTATCGACTATCGACTAAAAAACCAATAATTAAAATTTTAAGAATTACATAAGGTGAGTGGAAAATCCATTAGACTATGATATCTTTCGTCAACGAAAGTTTTTTTAAAACTTTTGGTACATTATATAATGTTTATAATGAAGACATTCTGTTTTTAGGTTAATGATAAAAATATTTAAAATTGTCGCAATAATACATAGAAAAACGCATATTTTAAGGGCGCGTTTTGGTTTTCGAAGTATCATCACCATAATTCACAAACACATTTCTTTCGCATCCAAATTTCGGTCCAGAAAAATGATAAAACTTAATTATATCACTTTATTGTTGAAGTTATATTATAATAAGCGGCCATTCCAAATATCTACTTAAGTCGACCCCCATTTTATTATTTATTTTGTCCTATTGGAAGGGTTGGCATAAGTTGTTGTCTTTTCTTTCTAACACGATGCAATGTTTTTTCTGTATTTTTGTCTAGTGTCCTATTGCTCCTATTTAGGTTATATTCAGGTCAAAAGGTTGGTCTCAGTTTCCACATTTAGACGTAAAACAGGTCTATATTTATTTCACTTCGTTTTAACTTATTGGACAGAAAAACCCTATCAACCTATTTTCGACCTTCAAATTACTTTAGTTTCTTTCCCCACATTGGGCAATAGGAAAACAAATGTAGGTAAATTATCCCTATATATTGGTCATGCAAAATATTTGACCCGTTTAGAGGTCGAATAAAGGTAAATTTAACTTAAAATGTTTGTTGGGTGCTTTGTCTTATTGGCCAGTTAATCCTATTCCAATGATCTTGTTTCGCCCTACTACAAGCAGATAAAACAAGGGTGTTTTGTATACCCACTTTGCTGCCCAAGCAAGAAGTTCGCCATTTTCAGATCCACACAAATAGAAAACTGATGCTCATCATAGCATAGTTTCTGCAATACTAACTTAATGTTTGTATATTGTTCTTTAAGTTTTGTTGAGTGGGCTATAGGAAGCGAAGCATATCGGTTGCCATTGTGCAGCAAAACACACTTTAAACTTCTACTGGAGCTGTCTATGAACAGTCGTCAATTTTCTGGGACAAATTGCATTCCCATGTGACGAAGAAGTCCAGGGATATTGTTACAATAAACAAGTTCTTCATTTTTACTAAAGTAAGGAACAAGTTGCACCTCTCGTATTCTATAAATTGTTATTTTTACATCTGACTTTAGACAGTTCTTTTCTTTTAACCTGAATGCTAGAAGTTCAGATGCTTGCTTTGATAGAGCGAGATTTCGTATCAGGTCATTCAGTTCTTCTTGGGAGAACTGCTGGAATGTTGAAGGTATTCCCTCATATTCACTTCCACTACTACTACTTAAGTCCTGGTCCTCTTCGCTATGTGGCACAGGTCTCCTTGCAGATTCCAAATCAGGATATTCCCATTTGCGTTTCTTAAATCTATTAAAACCTTTTACATTCACTAAACAAAAATAAGAATCGTCATGGTGGTTTTTCGATTCTCTCCTTACCATTCGCACACAGATTCAACACAGGTTTTGCACACTATATGAGGAGCCCAGGACTTGTCTTGATCTCCAAGCACTACGCCAAAATAGGCTTGGAAGGCTAGCCTTACAAAATCTGTAATATTTTTTCGTTGTTTCTCTACAATATATTCACCACAAATGTAGCAGAAGACATTGGGATTGTTCGAACAGCGTCTTCGTGAAGAACTCATTTCTGTAAAAAGCGAGCGTAATTTTGTATGTTAAATACGTACATATATAAGTCACATACACACCTACCTTCTACTTGAAGTCTTTCACATTTGTATAAATTCGCTAGGTACGTAAAACCAGTAAAACGTAAAATAAGACAAGATAATAAAAAAAAACACAATAAATGCGACGCTACGCGCTTAGTTTAACTGCTAGGCAGAACTCGCGCTAGTTACAATTAAGACAAGTCTGTGTAGCCGCTCGAATGCACGCGCAGAAGCAAGTAAGTAAGTCTAGGATTGTCGAGAAAAGTAGGGTTTTCGCATATATCCTCTTAAAATCCACCCGTTATGCATACATTTCTTAAAAATTGATGGTATGCACTATCTCAAAAACTAGAGCCAATTTGGAAAATCTACTTTTATTTTTAAATTCAGCAGACCTGAATTACCCTTAATTCGTTTAAAAATACTAGGCAACAATTTTTTGTTTTTTAATTTGTAGGGCTGTGAATTTAAAAAAAGGCCTCTTTTCTTGACAATACATAATATTTCCAACGAATATAATATCTGATTTTGCATCTAGGGGCCTCATACAAGTTATTTGACGGTTATCACTAACAGTACATTGAAGATTTGGGGAAATTACACGACATTTTGCAGTAATAATTTCTTTGGGATGCAAAATTTAGATCTAATAATAGTTTTGATGTAAATTGCAGATGGCGTCATCAGCATACATCCAAAGCTAAATTTTTATATATTTGTATTACAATACATCTTTTATTTAAACAGGGTATACTTGATATGTTTTGCTCCGAGCAGCAGTTTTTGAGATAATTGAATATAAATAACTCGTTTTCCACACTTTATCAAGGCTTGGGAATTACTCTACAAATTTGAAGCGTGTTCGAAGGCCGATGGGTCAAGAACAACAAACATTTAAAAGAGCTAAGCGTTAGCAAAGCAGAAATGTTACTTGTCCAAAAAACCTCTAACCAAATGTTCTTGGTGACCTCCATTTTCATGTAGACAGAGATTTCAGGACATGGAGAAACTTGAACTGCACCTCAGAATTAATATCTACATACAGCACAACTCTGGAGAGCATTAATAGGAATTTGAAGGGTTTACTTTTTGTTTACTTGATTGATCGGGCTAGCCGGCATTGGATCAAAGGCGTTTATTGTCAACGTTTTTATTTTAATATGTATTTAAGGTAAATTAGAAACAGAAGCCGGTTGTAAAAGATATTTTTAAAAAAGCGGAATAATTATTTGGATATACGCCTTTCCTTACTTTCTTACTGTTATTTTCCTTTTATGGCTGGCCACAAGCAGTGAATCAGCAGACAATAAATACGAGTATTTTAATAGTAGTATGTTGTATAATAGGGGTGGCTCAAACGCATATTTTAAAATTATTTTACATTGTACAGGGTGGCCTAAAATCTTTAATGAAATAAACTTAAAGTTTGTTTTTTTAAACAGAGTGACCTGTATTTTATCATTTTAAGTTCTAGCTGCCATTGTCTTGAGGCCTATTGAAGTATTGTGATCAAATGTTAACACTTTTTACAAAAAGTTAACTTGCTTGTGGAAACGTTCTATTTTTCATAACATTCCTGGAAGACCTAAAAAGAAATAAATAAAATACGTGCTTATCAAATGTTTTAGTTTATGAGCAGATTAGTTTTGTTTCCAAACCTTTTGTTTTATACAAGGTGGCAAGAAAAAAAATCATAACTTTTCACAATTATTTTAAATGAATATTTCAATTTCAGGCTTATAGATCGGCCTGAACATGGAAAGCAAGGAGCAAATTATCTGGACTAGTAAAAAGTAATATCTATAATAATATAACAATGTTCCGTCTGCAATTTATATGCCTCAAGGGTATTGTATCTACGTTGAATCGGTTGTTGTTATGGCTGCAACCTAATTATAAATTGAAAATGAAATCATGAAGTCTTCCTCCTCAACGTTTGTGAAGGAAGACTTCAGGTTTCATTTCCATTACATTAACTCCACTGCAAGAAAATATGAACTATTTTTTTAAATTTAAATTATGAATTGTTTGTCAGAACATCAGAAAAATACGAATTAATTTAGAACAAAAAATGTATCCAGAAAACTTCCGAAAATTCAGAATTTTTTTTATTATAATATTATGTATTAGATTTATATGATATTATTTTTTTTTAAACTACATCATAATGGAGCTAATAAGAGTACTTTTATCAGATGTAATTTGTCACTTCTATCGAACTGATTTAAAACGAATGTAGCAACCTTTATAAGTGATGTCTTTATTTCATTCATTAATCAAAGTCGGATCCATTCTTTTTCTAAAACTGAGGAAAATAACTCTGCGAATTTGTCACCCTACTGCCTAATCATTCAAAGCTTTTAAAATTCAATTAGTAGTAATTTCATTTAACGCCGCTTTGGTTTGGTGGAAAAAAGCATGTTAGCTTTTTGCCGGCGCGTTTTTTGTATTCATTCTTTTGGAAAGTAATTTATCTTATTTTTGGGATTTTATTCATGGGAGAAGATATCTTGTAGAGAGAAACGATGAAAAAGATTTTGGTAGGATGTTTTGTGTGTCGAGCCTTTTAATGTAGGTATATGTCGTAAATTATGAGAGGACTAACAGTGCTTTAAAAAACATTTTTTTGCCCGTTTTAATGGTAAAAACGTCAAAACCATTTTAACAGAATAAAAATATACACAGAAAATAATTTTAAAATACTTTTTTGTAATCTTTTCAGATAAATTATTAAAATTAGGGGTGTATGAATGAACAAATTTATTACTTTCATTTTTAATATAAACTGATCCCGTTAACACAATGATTTGGCAAGAAAATACCTTTTATCACACCCTGCGAGTGGCGATGTACAGATTTCTTTCAGTCACATTTTACATCAATGCTGGAGTACCTCAAGGTTCCAGATTATTCCCCATCCTATTTTTACTATACATTAACGATCTCTTGGAAAAGACTAAAAATCCTATATATAGCTTCGCTGATGACAGCACACTTGTTTCATCTTTTACTTTGGATACTCGAACATCGACTCCCAATGCACATCTCTGTAGGCAGCAAGAGGTCTCACATCTCAACAAATACAGTCATGGCGGGACACTTGATTTCCTTGGCTTCATCGATTCATTTATTGGGCGTCAATTTGGATAGTCACATGGCTTGGTATAGTCACGCTGCGGCAGCCTCGCAGAAGCTTGGAATACCTTTCCAAACTAAGAACCTCTATACACCCCAACAACTTCTGATGCTCTATAGAGCCCAAATTCGACCATCGCTCGAGTACTCTTCGCATGTCTGGGGCTCTGCTCCTAAACATACCCTGAGATTGCCAGATTCCATTCAAAGAAGAGCCATTCGCTTGATCGGTGACCATGATCTGACAAACAACCTGGAAAGCCTTGAACATCGAAGGCAAGATGGCGACTTGAATCTATTTTACAGATATTGTCATGACAAGTGCTTAACTGAGGTTGCCCGCTTGCTTCTATCTAGAGCGGTGTATGGTAGAAATACACGACGAGCCACTGCAGCCCACCCGTACGTGGTTCAGCTTAGTGTTCCTTGAACGACACTGTTTACAATTTCTTTCATCTGGAGAAGGTCATTACTTTGGAACGACCTCCCTGAGGTCATGTTCCCCAACGAGTATAATCTCCAAAGATTGAAGATCAATGTGAATTATTCTCTGCGTACACGCACAGAGCGCCATAAAGGATTAACGCTGCAGTGCTATACATTATCATAAAAAAAAATGCTTGTTGAAAAGCAGAAAATTATAATATAGTTATTTTCCTAACAAGTGCACAAAGTGTTACTTTTTCGCACGTACATACAGTTACATGAACGACGCGAAGCTTGAAAGAAAGAACTAGGTATACAACAAAAAATTAGATAGCAATAAAAAAAAATAATAGAAAATTAAATTATTTGTTCATAATATTTATAACAAAAGAATAATTATTGACATTTTGCAAATTGATGGGTGGCTTATGGTACGGCTTGATGAACAGTGATGATGAGTTAATATTATGGCTCGATGAAGGTTGATTTAACTAAGGGCAGTAGTTCGTCGCCAATATTTTATTAGACCTATCCTTTTTTTTTGATTTGTCGAATCATCAATGTAGCTCTCGCCGACATTCGTCGATTTTCAGCCTCCGAGTGGCTTAGCATTAGTAATTCCTGCTCCAGAATCATCCAATATGGTAGCCAAGGAACGACGGAAACTATGTCCTGTATACTGCTCTGGATTTTTTAATTGTAGCAGACCATTTCAGAACATATGATTTTGACAAAAAGTATAACCTAAACTTGTCACATTGCCCCCCAGCAAATATGGCCGTTGTCAAATATGTAATGGTAATTTCATGGCTTTGACATAAACTTTAACCTAAATTTGTCAAATTTTCCCCCCAGCGACGTCATCCTTAAATGGTCAATTTTCGAAGGCATTTTACCAAATGAATTTATTCCAGCACATTGAGTACTGCATTCTCCTTTTATATACTGCACAAAAAAGAGCCTGTGCGGAGCGAATGGTTTTCGCAAATTTGCGTATTTATGATAGATTTGTAAATAGTATCCCTTATTTGTTTCAGTGGATACAACAAAGATCCTTGAAGTTCTTGCTGTTAGGGATTTTGACGACTATCAAATTTCCTTTATCCTCTATGTGATCACCAGTATCTTACAAAGCTCATCGCGTATGCAAGCACCGGCCAACCGAAAAATGGTGGCGACTTTTATTAGAAGGTAAATTTGATCAGGTGCTTCTTCCATAAATCTGCAAACTTCAATTTTGTCAAAAGTTTTGACTTTTTCGGACCGCATCCGACATTTTGCTTTTTTAAAAACGATGCTAGCTTGAAATACTGACTTAAATCCAAGTTATTTTTCTTACTTTAACGACACTCTTTAAAATAAAGTAGTTACTCCATAAAGTATTTGGCTAATATGTTTTTCGTAAATCTGCAAAATAGGCTAGAAAGATCTCCTCCTGGAAACTATTTGTCCCTTTTATTGTTTCTCATATTTTTGTTGAGATTTAGCGGGCAATAAATTTAAACTTGCAAGGTTTGTAGCCTCTAGGCTGGGATCTGGTAGTAGTATTTTGCCAGAGCTGCTTATTTTAACAGCGCTTAAACCTTTTTATGATTTGATGGAAAGAAAAGTGTCGGTGTTTTTAGATTCCTATGCTGAAATAGAAATGGATAAAAGATAAAATCGACAGGTGCACTTATTGTTCCTTCACAATATTATAGTCATTTATCATTATACAAGGCACTTAAAAAATATTGTTTCTTTTTTGTTTTAAGTTGAAATAAAAATATCAGGAAGTACGATTAAAAGGTTAGAGGAAAAGGAAAAGTAAATACACTTGCAACGGCTTCACAATTTGTATAAAGTAGTCTCCAGCTACTAAAATAAATATAAATTTTCCCTACCTACTTAAAACTTGGTACCCGGGGGTTTTTTGGGATTCGAAACCCGAATACGGGCACCTTTTCACTGTGGCCATTAGAGGGCGCTTCACAATACACTACTTCTTATGGTTTAGAATGGCAATATTTTTTTTATCAGTGTAGTTTTTTTCTTTTTTTGTTAAGTAACATTTTGAAATATAAATGGTACTTTTGTGAAAATCCGCTAAAGTAAGCCGCTTTTGAGATATTTCGGTTTTTAGTGTTCGATGTCGCACCGGCTAATTTAAATTATTCTGATTAAAAAATGGATTTTTGGATGTGATACTCCAAAAAAGGATCTAAAAAAAATACATTTTCCACTGCTAATTCAGACCACATTTCATCCTTAAAGATAACAGCAAACATTTTTTATTCAGAATAATTTAAATATTCCGGTGCGGCATCGAACACTAAAAACCGAAATATCTCAAAAACGGCTTACTTTAGCGGATTTTCACAAGAGTACCTTTCTTGTTTCAAAATATTCAAAAAATTAGTTCCTTAACAAAAAAAGGAAAAAACTACACTGATAAAAAGAATATGTAGGTACGTATTCGGGTTTCGAATCCCAAAAAATCCCCTAGTACCCAGTTTTAAAGTAATACGTTAAAAAATGTTTATTAATTTTAAAAAATTCGATTTCTATTTTTTAACTTTACCACCCTGTATCTCGGAAACGGAGCTATTTCGGACTAAGGTAAGTTGCTTTAAATCGCCTTATTTTGACCTCAGGAAAATGTGCTCAGATTTTGTACAGACCTTTTAGAGACACCCGTAAGGTAATTAAAAATTAAGAGTTACACTTTCAAACAGGTTTTTCAAGAGCAAGGATTTATGTAAATAAATCGTGTATAACCTAGGGGAAGATTTTAGAACCTTTATATCTTCATTAATGTATGGTTATAAAAAACTATCAGCTCTTGTCTAGATAGTCTTACAAGTAGGTAAAAAAAGCTTAATTTAATTTGATTTTTAACGACTAGGAAAATAAATACAAATTGAAATGATTCAAGGAAATAAAATCTTTGGCGAACGAAAAAAAACAAACAAAATATTAAATTGTACTCCTATGAGCCTGCAAGCCACAAGCTCCTTAAGCAGGGTCGCATGTGGATACTGAAAACCTAATTCCTTAACCTCACATAAATGTCGAAAAGCAGGTGAAAATGGCGAAAACAGCCAAAAACGTATTAAATACCTAGGCAAAACTTGGTACACCTAAGCAATAGCAAAAGCAAACCCCCGAAAATAGAAAAGGAAAATTACCCACTGATACCCTAAGTCTCCTTTTCCAAAAAGACGCCATTCGGCGTCGCTTCCTTCTTGGATGCGGTTTGAACAAGGAAAGCAACCAACGAAGATAATTAATAATCAAATTGAAATACCTTCAGGTGCCACTCTAATACTTAATAGTTTAATAACTTAGGATAAATATGCAATAAATACTATTAATAATTACGAACGAAAAAACCCATAATAATATACACAATATCATTTTTTTAATTTTATTACTTAGATGTAAATACCTCTATAATCACACCTGTCATTTAGTCGTACCTTTGGCCAATACCTGTAAATTAAGGACCAAAATTACCCATCATCTGTCAATTCACTTCATCTACTTAATTTTATTTTAATGACATGTATTTTCCTGTATTCCTTTGATAATAATCCGCAAGTGTCGAAACACTTGTCAGGCAACTGAATTAAAATTGTGAAATATAACAAGTAATACTTTAATTTCTTCTACCAACGAAGATAAAGGTTAGGCTTCATAAAGTAGCAACCCCCATTTAATCTCCCAAAGCGGCAGCTGACTGTCAATTTAAAAGTTGTTGCCATAAAAAAAAAAGAACAACAAAACACCCTTCGACGAATTAGGGCACTGCTAAAGTTTGTGCTCAATCAGATCTTAATTAAATGAATAAATTAAAAAATGGAAATATTCTGAACAAACTCTCTTACACAGAACTGACAGCGAAAGCGTTATGCGACTTCACGAAAATGCGGACGGGAATACGTGGTCAAACCTATTAGCCGCGCCTTAAAGACCGCGGTGCAAAAACCCAACACAAAAGCAAAACTAAATTCGGTAACGAAGCACAGGGTTGGATCAGTAGAAAATTTTAGGGAATCTACCTACTTAGGTAGAAAGCAGTAGAAAACTGGTTTTCGAGATGTCTTGGGTAAAACACATAAAGTGTTCTAACAATCCAATGCGATTCACATTATTTGGCAACTTCAATATACAGGCTCAACTGGAGTCCGCTTATTGGATAAACATTCAAACAGATAACGAAGAGGTAACAAAAAATTTGTGAAAAATTATTGACTGCGTTAAGCTTTGCGGAGCATTTGAGCTTGCATTACGGGGGCATTCTTTCAGTAAAGTTGTCGCAAATAATATCGTTTTTTTAAGTAGGAATTGAGATTAACAGAGTCAATTATTTTATCTCTTTGTAATTATTGTGATGTAGTTTAAGGCCCCTGTCTGCAAGCCCACGACCGACACAGACTACAGGTTATGCAGAATGTGTGTATGAGGTTTGCTGCATGTGTCAGGCGAAGAGATCATATAGCACCATCATATTTGCAATTTGGTTGGTTCAGAATGGAAAAAAGGCGTGATGTTCATTTTTTTCGTTTTTTACAAGAAATTATCAATTCCCACACACCAACCTATCTCTACGAAAACTAACTTTTGCCGATGGTGTATTTGTTAGATCGAGAAGGGTACCAATTTTACTTCATATACCACCACATTCCACCTCTGCTTTCAGGGGTTCTTTTCCCTATCATTTTTGTTTTTTATTTAACTTAACAATCTATTTAAAATCAATTAGTAATAAAAATGCATTTAAAAATCAGCTTAAGAATTATTACAAATATGTATAGTGTCAACCACTCGTTACTGTAGGAGTTACTGATAGTGTTCCAATATCCCTATCCTCTAGTATAGGTAGACTTAATTATTCTTAATTTCCCATAATTTGCTTGATAAACTAATATTAATCAGATTAATATATATTATTTAGTTATTTTCAATAATACTGTATATTTGTTTTTACATTTGTAAGATATTTCACGTTGGGGCTAAGCAGCCTGTCGCTGAGCCCCGCCTTAATAAAGACTTTTTGAATTTGAAATTGAATATAATAAAACAAATTTTAAAACTTTCTTTGGCTTAGCCTCCAGAGATATCGATGCTCTAACTACACCTGCAGTTTTATTCATCAATTACACCTCACAAGAAGAGCGCACAGCGGCAACTGTTATTATATCGCACGAGCAGAGAAAAAGGAAAAGAGAAACAATTTGAATGAAAGATGGTTAACAAAAACGTAGCACTTTCTTCCACATGGAGCTTATACCAGAAATCAGAGAAAAGTATAATTGCTACATTTTCTTCATTGTTTCCGGATTTGTCCAATACATAGACGTCGTAACTATTAGACCCAAAAATAATACATAAACGTGTTGCCATCAATGTATTCCAGTCTAAAGCAAATCAACATGCAAGCTGCTCCCCTCCACTTGGTTTACTAGACTTACGCCACAGAAAACTTAGTTTTCTGGGCTTACGCTGTTAAAAGCATTAACTTCTATGATTAACTAGACTAACATAATGTGGGAAATTTGTAACATTGCCTAAAACCTTGTAAATAATCTGCAGTATGGCAACGCAGCAATAAAATATCCGCCGAGATCCCATCATTTTCGTGGCCATCTGCATCGACTCGGCAATACTCGGCATGACGGATGTTCCATTCATTTGTGACAGCGTTTATCTGTGGGATTTCCTTATGTTTTGTCACATGCATATGTAAAGGCAGCGTAATCCCCACCAAGCGATTTTGTCACCACAATTTTGTAGCATTTATGAATGGCGTGTCGGATCTATAGTTACGATGTCTATGGTCCAATATATCTACGCAAGTATATAGAGAGTGCTTCCCTACATTATCCTTGATCTGCTGCAAACAGAAACTAGTCGTAGTACCAGAGCGAAGGCGTGTAAGGGTGCGGACACGCTTGCGAGCGATTAATCGTGAGAGATAAATCGTTCACGACAATGTAGCGGGCGACAGGCGAGAACCTGTCCACAGGAAAGCGACTTATAAATCAGTTTTCGTCATGCGTCTCACACGAGCGCGTCGAATTGCCCTTCTTTTGGAAGATGATCCATTTATAGACCCCTTTTTAAAACGCAAACGAAAATATGGTGTTTATCCTATCAATAGATATAGAAAAGCACATGGGGAATTTCATCACTTGTACAAACAGTTGAGAAAATACCACAGGTTTTTCGAGTACACTAGAATGAGCATAAACACATTTGACTTACTGCTAAATAAGATTAGAACCAGTCTTGTAAAAAAAATTCACAGATATTGCATCTTACGCAACCATCCTATGTATTGAAAATACCCGACACAACTTTTACATTTTAATGTTTTTCTATGTGATGTGATAAAAATCCCTTCCAATATAGGTAATAATAATATACTGTTTACTAAGTTTATCTTAATTTGTTATTTGGCAGCATCTTATACCGAGTGGTGAATCGCCAAGCTGGCGACAGGAAATTCAACGTAATGAGAACCATACAATGTATGCTACTGATACATAAATTTTTTTTTTTTGAATATTAAGGAGAATGCAAAATTGCAAAAGTTAAATAAAATAATGCCAGACACGACTTATACCTTCTGATGTTTAAATCTAATTACTCGTTACTATTATCAAGATTTTGATTTGTGTCAACATTAACCTTCAATTGGTATTTTGCCAAAACAACCAATTTAATTTTTTTAAAACTGGTGCTGTTTGCAGCATCTCAATCGCATTGCCATATTATCCTGGTTAATTATTATTGTAGCAACAGCTGCCATAGTGAGCTAAATGATACCTTTGAAAAATTACCTTGTTTGGCAATAACAACCCATTATTCAAGCCATTTTAAGCAAATTATTAAAAAATTACATTGGTTGTTTTTGCAAAATACCCTTCAATTAAGATGAAAAAGTCAGAAAAACAAATATAAAATAAACGCATTTTAATATTCTTAAAGTACCTATGAAAAATGTAAACATTTTACTAATATACTTCTATGCGGGCCAGAAAGGCCAACAATACCTCTTCGCGCTCCATTTGAGTAAAACTTTAAAATTGCTTTAAATCGCATTAATTAAAAAAAAAATTATGTGTCACTTGTCTTTTATGATGTTACAAATGGGTACAATTTCGACTTTAGTATTTTTAATCTCATTTGGAATACTACAGTTTTTGACCTGATTTACGGGTATTTATCATGGATATTTCATCTATAAACCTTGGACACTGGCCATCCCTTACCTATAAAATTTCCGTTTTTTGACAAAATCCCGTCATCTAAAATAGTAAAATAATTACTATACGATCCAGTCACCAGTATAATAGTACTTCCTACCCCTTTACGAAATTTTATTTATTTTATATTATACCAATTTAAAAACTATTAAACACCCAAACTATGTATGTTTATTTATTAGACAAATTTGTCACCGATTAAATAATTTTAATAGTACTTCCTACCCCTTTACGAAATTTTATTTATTTTATATTATACCAATTTTAAAACTATTAAACACCCAAACTATGTATGTTTATTTATTAGACAAATTTGTCACCGATTAAATAATTTTAAAGTTCATTCATATTAGATACGCTAAGCAGTCTCGAGCCCGTAACATGCCGACTGCCGCCGCGCGCCGCTGCATGTCGTTTTCTTCTGCATGTCGCCCGTCGACTATTCTCATATAAGCGCGCCCATAAGTATTTTCAATACTAAAACTACTAACTTTGGAAAACCAATTTCAGTTGAAGAAAGATTAGTGGTCACAATAAGGTAAGTAAAAAAACGATTTATTTATTATAATTCTTAGGGGAGACCAGATCCATATATTTTTAAAATAGTTATCTATATAAAAAACAAATTGAAGCATTGTTTTTATCATCATTTATCTAAATATTAGCTATTATCAACAAATGTCGCTAACAAAAGTCGCTAGAAAATCAAACCGAATTGAAAACAGAACGACACGCTTAGCCGCTAAGCGATTTCTCGCTGAGCGATTTTGTAGGTATGGCCATTCCAATAAAATTCAATGGGTTTGAAATATTTTTTTGTCGTTCAGTCGTGAACGATTTATCTCTCACGATAAATCGCTCGCAAGCGTGTCCGCACCCTAAGGCGTGTAAATGTCGTCAGCAGAAGAATTGCTTATTCTTTACATTTTAGCCTTTTCTGATTGCACTTCTTAAATTATTTATCTTATGTTTCACAGATTCTACAGTAGCTTTAACATTTCCTGTTTTATACAGTAAAAGTAATTCTTCATAACTATTTGTTGGCAAAGCTCTGTTGGTCTATGCAGAGTTTTTTATTTTCCACAAACATTTATGTATACTGTATAAATCAGTAATATCTTTGATAAAGATAGGTTGGCAGTCCAATACCGACCGGCGAACTACTACACACAACGAGTCGTCACTGTAACTTCCCAGTTCATACTGCAGGAATAGTGAAGGAATGGTTTCAGCAGAACAACATAGAAACTTTCTTGTGGCCTTTAAGAAGTCCTGATATCAATATAATAGACAATGTGTGGGGTATAGTGATGAAACAAATTTACGAGTTAAACTTTAGACCCAACAACAGAAACGAGTTGATAAATTTTTACAAGAAACATGGGACGAACAAAGTGATAACCCCAATTCAATACGAAAACTTCATTCTTCTGTTGCATACATATAAAATAATATTTAGAAATAATATGGGGGCCAAGACCAAATAGTAAATAAATTAACCGAGAAATTAACCTTATTATTTTTTATCATTAAAAATTATATGTGCAGGAAGTATAAAGTTGATTATTTCGTTCACCTGCCAATTTCGCCGTTTCGTCCAATCGAACCGTCTCGATTAAGCCAATCACCTAGTATAATACTGATAAAACCTCTTGGGATTTTAGCGATTAAACGTCGCCATTGGCTAGTTCTGTCACAATATTTCGGAGTATAAATCAATGTCAATTATTTCTTTCTAACTTTTTCATAAAATTTCTGATATTTTAATACAATTACATTAGTATTATATTTATTTACCTAGTACGAGTTTTTATAACAATAAAACACACATTTTAAAATGACAACTTTTTTTGACAGTCATCTTTTACCTTGACTGGTGCCCGCAAATACGGGGCCATAAAAAGGAGAAATAGTTAAAAAGAAATCGGCGATAACCCGTAAACGGGCTCATCAAAAATATCTAAAGTTAATCCTTTGGATGTGGGTTTTAGTGCTCTTTAATAAACCTAAATAGAATTTTTCTCTAAAATAATTAGGGAAGCCAATAATTGACCCCATTTAAAATTACATGGGATTTCCTATGTCCCGCTCGACGATGCAACACCCAGTATATCTTTAGAAAATAAAAATATGACATTTTTTGTTCCAATAAACTTAAATATAATATGAGAGAGAACCAGTAGATTTTGTGTATTAACTGTATAATCTTCTAAAACTTTTAATGCAGAACGCTTTCAGCCTTATCAGTGCTTCTTTGTCAGGAAACAGGAAAACTTCATTGATAAAAAATTTGATAAAAAAATTCACATCACATAAAACACTCAGTTTCTGAAATTGTAAAAGACATATATAGACGCAAAAAAATGTCAAATTTCGATTTGCAGGCACGTTTTCACGTGTAATATAAAAATGAAAAGAAAGAAGAAAAATGATAATTATGGTGTTCATGCTCACTTGGAAAATTTTTTATCAATGAAGTGTTCCTGTTTCCTGACAAAGAAGCACTGATGGTGGCCTAAGGCCGAAAGCGCTCTGCATTTAAAGTTTAAGAAGATTATACACTTAATACACAAAATCAACTGGTTCTCTCTTAATTCAAAAAGTGTACCTTATCTGTGCAGGTTTATTTAGTACAACATTTGTGATACTTTTTATGAACAGATCATACACCTTCAGACTAAAAAATACTGTTTTCAACATAAGTTTCGGTTTTGTTTCCATTTTGTCGGATTGATGTTTTCAATAAACGCATCGAATCGTTTTCTCATTTGGAGACTTTTTATTGAAGAATTTGCTAAAATAAGCTTATGGACATCCATTGCTTAATAATTCTAACTATTTAGGTCTATCGTTTACAGAAATTTGTAATTAGCTCTTTGGTCGAATATTTAATTTTTTAATTTTTGTGGATTAAATTTAGAAATTATGTTGCAAAAATTTTGGCGCCTTTTGGTTAAATTTCTAATATTTGTGCATGTCTATTTTAGTGCCTCTCTACTATTGTGGGATGGGATTTTGACAAGCAAGGAGCCAGAGCCTTTTGATAACTTGTACGTTCCAATTCGTCTCGATCTTGTATGTGAGTCGGTAATAAGTTAGTTTGTCGATACGTCTGTACGTCCATAATAATTTTCAAGAAAAACTCATTAATTGCCAACATCTGAAAGTCATTATGTAACCCTACATTCATAATGTATCTGGACGCGTTCGCAATGATTTTCAGCGCCTTGTTCTTAATCATCTGAAACTTATTAATGTTGCATCATAAGTTGGAACCGGCCTGACCAATATCTTGTAGGGGTTGTCCTTAGTCCTATTAGTCTTTGGTCAAAGATAGGTCCCAGGTATTTGACCTCCTGGCATCAGTTCACTTGAACTCCATTGACCGCGGTAGCCTCGATTCAGGCCTGCAGACGGTGCATTTCGAAAAGAAGATGACCTTTGTCTTGGCGGGATTCAAGCCAATCTTCCAAGCCAAAAGCCATTTTCTCAGCACGTGACGCACCCAACCTGCCCTACCCTATCCAACGCGATGGAACGGAACCTGAATTACAACCGACCCAACCTAGTCGCAGTATCCAAACCTGGCCCAACCCGCCCTACCCTACCCAACGCGACGGAACGTGACGCTGTATCCGGCTGACGACCATTCACGACAACTTAGTAGTCGAAGTATATAAACCTATATAAATTAATGTTTTAATACATTTGCTCTTAAATAATTTTATGCACGATATTGCCCTCTCAATTACGATCAAAACAATTTCTAAACAGTAGTTATTTCGGTTAGTAAGTTAGCATAATCAGATAGGAAGATCCTGGCAAACTATGTGCATTTCTGCATCAAATATCTTAGTTTAGTTCCCGTCCATTTAAACATTCTAATAAGTGCATGTTTCGGATTTGTAAACGTGATTGTATTAAGTACCTGAAACCAATTAAGTTCGAACGTGGCAGATCGAGAGCCATTACCGCGTTAGTCCTTCCAGTGGAAGATTATCCTGATGAGTCAATTGAAATAAATGCAAACATTGAGCTAAACTTCTTATTGTAAAACTATTTAAAATAGTCACAGTATAAAATAAAATTGCTTTCATTCCGTGGATCGACTTGACTCTACTAGGTCGGTAAATATGGGTATTCTGAAAATAATTTGCCTTGATCATTATACAGGGTATTCGACTAGTGGCGATTCCTGGCCATACCTTCAGGATAACAAATGTTTGATTGCTACTGTTGTTATAATAGTGGTAAAAATTAGAAAATAGAAGAGAGTATAAAACTGGTAAAAACTTTAAAAGCGGTAACAGTTTCCTCATGTAAATTTATTAAATTGGGGTTAGAAGTCCCCCTCCTCGTGATAATGTTTGAGTAACAAATCTAAGAAAAATGAAATTTTAATAATAGCAGTAATTTGTTAACAAAATACCTATATACGATTAGGATTTTCTAATTATTTAAGGAAATATTTGCAAATTTCCTTTTCAGGTGAATTCATGGGCTACACAATTTTGGTTAAGTTAATTACAAGGCCAACTTAGCCAAGCAGCACAAAAAATACGTTTGTTAATTTTTTGTATAGGGTTAAGGCTTTTCAAAAATAACTTAAAAACCAATAAAAATATTTTCCCACGGTTTTCGCCAGAATCTGTGAATCTATCTGTATGCTTTTTTAAAATGTTGTACAAAAAGTAAAACACATATTTTTTTAAAAAAATTTTAAAATTCACTTCTAATTAAAACAAAAATGTTAACTCCTGATGCATTAAAAAGAAATAATACATTTTCGGAGGTGTTGCGGGCGTAGAGGGAAATATTTTTTTGTAAATATGAAAAACTGAATTCTTTACACTCTATGAATCCAAACTTTTGCCGGGTATTACGTTTCTTAAATTTAAAAATATACGTTTTCACCTAGGGTGTTAGTTAAGCACGCGACCAAACTAGGAGTGATTCTTTAAGTGATTCTAAGACGAAAGATTATTTATTAATATAAGTCCGGTAATACTTCGTTTTCAAGATACAGGGTGTCCAACTTAAAAAAAAATCGTTTTTTCGTAAATATCTTAATAATCCTTTAGCCGATTTTGTTGAAATTTGGCACTGTTATTTATGGTAGTAAGGGGCTTGTGGCAGCCCGGAAGACACCTTAACTAAGATTTTTGACAAAAAAAATGTGCGCCACTGATTTTTTTGTAACTTTTGTATTTTTTTCGCATTAGGCAACTAAAACTACAACTTTTTTATTTTAAGCATTTTTTTCGTATCTTGCTTCGTTCTTAAGAAAAAAAACATAAATATCACTATATTGGATGTCCCTGTTACAACATAATAAAAATTTGTTTTTTACCGGGTGTTGAAATATTTAAAAAAATCCTAGGTAACAAAAAGACGCAAACTAATATGACGTTAAAACTTGGTGACTATTATAGTTATTTTTATATTAAGGGCACACCCGAGGGTATAGACATCAAGTAATGCCCGTGGTGCATACAATATTTTATGTCCTACTTCAGATAATTCCAAGTTAAATTAAAAGAAAATTCAAAATCACGAAAGGTTTCTTACCTATATAGTTGCTAAATAAACGAAGGTAATAAGTGTTCATTATTGTGCTGTGCCAAAGTCAAAACTGAAATTCATATAAAATAATGGATTTTCCGTTGATTCCGGATATAATTGCTGTGAATGCTGCCAAAGCTTTGGATAATCTTGTCCCAAAGAATTCTAAATACGCCTATGATAAGGAATACCAAAGGTTTGGGGATTGGATGAAAAATAATGATGTAAAAATTATCAATGAGACGCTGCTACTAGGATATTTCCAGGGATTGGTATGTTAAAATTGCTCTTGTAAATTATATTAAAATACTAATTATGTATATCGATTATAGTCTGGAACATTCACTCCTAATTCCCTATGGACGAAATATTCAATGTCATATAGAAGACAATAATAATTAATAAAAATATAGACATTGCAAAATGTTGCAAGTTATTCTTCTTCTTTAAGTGCCGTGTCCTCCCAGAACATTGGCGATCATTCGCATGATCTTCACTTTGTCCACAGCCGACCTGAAGAGTGTCGTGGTGTTTACTCCATACCATTGGCGAAGATTCTTGAGCCATGATGTTCTTCGGCGACCAGGCCCACGCTTTCCCTCTATTTTTCCTTGGATAATAATGTGGAGCAATTCATATTTTGGGTTTCTCATTACGTGGGCAAAGTACTCCAGCTTTCTTCTTTTTATGGTGTTAAGTACCTCTCTTTCTTTATTCATACGCTGTAGAACCGCTTCATTCGTCACCCTGTCCATCCACGATATCCTCAGCATTCTTCGGTAAGTCCACATTTCGAAAGCCTCAATCCTCCTGCACATTGTTTCAGTGAGGGTCCATGCTTCCATCCCATAGAACAATATGCTCAAGACATAGCAACGTAATAGGCGTATTCTTAAGGGAATTTTTAGAGCTCTGTTGGTGAGGACTTTTTGCATGTTCCTGAAAGATGTTCGTGCCTGTTCTATTCTGCTTTTGATTTCTTGAGTTAAGTCCCATTCTTCATTCACCCAGCAGCCCAGATATTTGTATTTTTGCACTCTCTCCACAATTTCTCCGTGTATGCTGATATCTGTTAAGTTGTCCTCTATATTTTTGCTTTTGCTGACAACTATCCATTTGGTCTTCTTTATATTTAATCGTAGACCCATTTGTTGGCTATGGTCTGTAACCGCTGCTAGGAGTGCCTGTAAATCATCTTTGTCTGTTGCTAGTAAAACCGTGTCGTCCGCATATCTTAGATTGTTGATGGCTGTTCCATTAACAATTAGCAGCAAGTTATGCCAGTATCTAAAGCAAGCATCCAAAGGATATGAAGCGAAGAAATCGAAAATTTTGACTCGAGAAGATGTGCTGAAATTCATCCGTGAAGCTCCCAATGAAACTTTTTTGATGTACAAAGTGGCTCTGTTATTTGGTGTATTTGGTGGGTGCCGCCGCCAAGAACTAGTTAATATGTTGGTTGATCATAATATAGAGGATAAAGGATCCGTAGTAATAGTTAATATTCCCGATACAAAGACCGATAAAAAGCCTGTCTTCAAAATTATTGATGAGAAGGAGATGGGTTGTTAAAAGCTACTGAGAACTTATTGGTCTTTACGCCCGATGAACTGCAATATCAATAGATTCTTTTTGTGTTACCGTAACGGTCGTTGTTTTTCACAGCGAGTTGGGAAAAACACCATAGGCAAGATTCCTTCCATTATTGCAAAATACCTGGGTCTAAGCGATGCGGACAAATATACTGGTCATTGTTTGCGCAGAATCTCTGCAACTTTGTTGGCAGACGCGGGGGCAAACATGACCACATTGAAGAGACATGGCGGTTGGAAAAGTTGTGGTTGAGGGATATTTGGAAGAAAGTGTGTCTTCTAAAAACAAAATTTCGAAATTGATAGCTGGAGTACCATCAACATTAAAAAACGTTCAATCATTGTCAATTTCTGTTAGTGATAATCACGAAATACTAGAAAACATTAAGTTATCAAAAGCCGGTAAATTCGTTAGTACTGGCTCTTTTCATAACTGTTTATTTAGTATAAATAAAAGTTGGCACATTCATTTTTCCTATTTATTTCTCTTAATGACCGAGGGCATTAGAAACTTCCTTAATGCCCTAGGGTATTATATACCATTTGAATTTAAAGTGTCTGGTAACTATAGTATTATGAAACAATAATATTCGAGTAGGACATAAAAATATTTACGAAAAAACGATTTTTTTTTTAACGTTTGACACCCTGTATCTTGAAAACGAAGCATTAACGGATCTATGTTTATATAAACTTTTTGTCTTATAATCACTCAAAGAATCGCCCCTTGAAGTTTGGCCGCGTACTTAAATAACACCCTGTAGTACTGCGTCCCCTAAACCTAATAACATTGACATTTATGTTTACATCACTATTGGAAACAGCTGCAAACAAATGCTAATTTTTGTACAAAAACACCAGTTTTTCTAAAGTTATTGAAAAAAATCTAAAAAGGACTGAAGGTACACTTTGTCACCCACTATCTCCGACATTGTAAACTTTTGAAATCGGGCATTATTTAATTAGCGTAGCAAACACCCTGCATAATCAAAGTTGCATTATATTGATTGTGGCGCAACTATTTAATTCAAGGTAGGTAAGGAGAAAATATTAAAAAGCAGGAATTAATTTTTAAACATCTATACTGATATTCATGCAGCAATTTAACCCTAACTACTTACGTAAACTACAGTTAAACGCAATGCCGCGGATTAGCTATATAGCCACGTATCCGCGGATACGCCATGTGTAAACTAGTTTCACGCACAATTTTCCCAAAATTGGTTCAAAGGTTTGGCGTAGCGTTATAATTTAAGTCTGCTCACATGACTGGCTTACATTTGCCACACACGAAGATATCTCGCCTGTGAAGGTATAAATTTAGCTTTTTAGAGGGATTTTTAAGTTAATACGACGGGAGACGTAAAAGGAGTAAAATATAATCCGAAAATTGTGTAAAATTGTACGAGCAATTGGGGCAAAATGAGTTTTTGCGATTTTCATTTGATTTACCTTTTTGCATATTTCTTCTAAATCAATTCAGTCGTCGTGAGGAGAAAAAGTGTCGGTTGGCGGGGTTCTCTCGTACCGGGACGCCGCTCTAGGTTCACAAGGCTCACACCTCGGGGCTTGAGAATCAAGTGTTATACCTTATCGCATACTTTCCGGTTCTCCACGCATACCCCACAGCACCTCCCTTCGACCCTGCTATGGGTAATCTGGGTAAACGTAGGTGCAGTGTCGTGCGTGCGAGAACAAAAAAGGAAACTTTGTGACAATATATTGAACTACCAATAATAGCTGATAAATGTACAGTTATTGTTTAAATTCGAGAAGGCGTTCGAAAGAAAGTCGACAGATATTATTGAAGTAAAATATTTAAAGAAGTTTAGGAAAGCAGAATTAAAAAGTTGTTCGAATTACAATTAACACGCATGACATAAACGAAATATAACGGAAAAGAGACTAAAGAATTTGTAACAGGAGATCAAGAAAGTCAAAAAGAAGATGTGATTGTTAAAGAATAATTAATTCCAACACACACAAAAGATATTGTTAAGGAACTACTTTGAGAAGTTAGGAAACTTACAAAAAACAGATAGTATGTTCAGCAGAAGGAGGTGGTAGGAATTGGCAATATAGAAGAAAAATGGGGGCAAAGTGAAACCTTTGGATTTTGCATGTATATGTATAGCAAGAAAGCAAAGTGAGAGACAGATAAAAAATATTGTTGAACTGGTATTTAATATACACGGGATTCATTCTATAGGGAACATTAGACTATACGTCTCTGAATACGTCTAGTGAATCAGTCGATTAACGAGACGATTCAAAAATTCGTTTTTTTTAAATAAAGGGACATGCTCTAACCCAGCTAAAATATTGCCGACAAGGCGGTGTTACCGAAAGTAGTAGGAACTTTAATATTTTAAACGCCCTGTATATAAACTCACCTTTGTAATCTGTATTACTTCCTTAACAACTTTTCCTGTTCCCTATACTGTTTTCGGGATATTAATTAATTTCCATTTTTTTTAAATATTTTTTGATGTTTTTCAACTCTGAGATATTAAGGGTAAGAACATAGTGGAGTAGTTTATCTAGCCACGCTACTCGCCGCACTACTGCGATAAATGAACAATACCACAGAAACTACTGAACAGAAACATCACAAAACAGATAAAAGGTTAGAAATGCGAACTACGTAGAAAACCAGAGAAACAAAGATTCAAGTTGGCCACCAGTCCACCCCGAGCGCTACGGTAGGAAATTTATTGCGGGTGGCGGGTAGTTTAAATAACTCGTTTTCAAATTACTGGTTTACTGTTCAAACAATATTTGAGATTTTTAAAGACGTTTTATCGCTTTTTGATTTAATTCACTCTAAAATACCATGTATTCACTAAATTTCAGAATTTAATGAATGTATGTATTTTATATCAAATTATACCAAAAAGTCAATAAAAGTCATTAAAAACCAAATATTGTTGTTATTTATGAATGCCCATGTAAATAACAAACAAAGCTTATGAAGAAAAATTCAAAATTTATTTAAACTTTACCATAAAACATAATGTGAACAAATTCTGACAAAAATTGGTATCGAAACAATAGAAATACTTTATAGGTACATTCTGTAAAAAATAAACCAAAAATGTAACTAATAACAGCGACGTGACTAAAATGGTTAAGTGTTTAATGAACCAGGGTTTGCTCGAGGCAAATAGGTGAATTCTTGACATTTGGGCGTTGTCCCAAAAAAAATGTTTGCTTCATATCAAGCCCAGGTCTTCTAGTTACTCTACTGACTATTAATACAAAATAGCAATCTCGTAGCCAGATGCATGATGTCTTAGCCAGGTATAGGTCAAATGTTGCAGCTAGAGTTAAATTGTCACAGTATTTGGGCTTGATAAGGTGTCCATGCAACAGAAAAAAATGTTAATAATTATTACCAAAATGACTAACAGACTGAACAAAACGTAATTTTTTAATTATGTACTGAGAAACTGAAAGCAGTGAAAAAAAATTCGATAATATAAAGTGGAATGTGTACATGTGTCAAAAGTAGAAGGGATAAATTTAGAGGACCAAGCAGAATGTTTTAGACAGCCAGTAAAAAAGAATTGAACTACCATAGTTCTACAGAGAATGTGGAAGTGATCCTAAAACATCAGGTGGTAAAAGCTCAGGGACAGTTTGAGAACAGCATTCCAATTAAGCCTTTTTCAAACTGAGTTCTAAAATTGACAAACATTGAAATGATTTTCACAAATCCTGAAGTTTTTGCACTCGATGTCAGGATTAATATTACATTTATTCTCCCACACTCTTAGTCTTTCATCATCAGTAAGGGGAAATGTATAGAAAAATGGTTATTGACACAATTATTAGGGTCAGATAAAGATCTAAATGCACTCTTGCAACCAGGATATTTACAGTTAAACTTGATATTGGTTATTAAATGGGCGACACAGGCCATCATAGATACTGATAGAGGCAAATAAGGAGCATACACTTAAATATAACACTTAAAGTATTAAATGGCAAGGAACAAAATGAAAAACTTACACGAGGCTGAACATTAAAACTCCTTCGGCATGACTTATCATACAGTTCTATTTGCATTCGCTTGGGCTGTGGATATGTACCTCTTCTATAAACTATGGTTGGTAGACCTTCTTGAAGAGTATGCTAAAAATATTAGAAAATTAATTTGAAAATTCAGCAAACCTAACCTTCAAGGCGTAAATTTTACATTTAGGTTACATACCTGTGATATAAGGTCGCGTAACAATCCTAAAATTCTTCAAACCTCGTAAAACGGCCTGTAAAGGATTAAAACGGTAATTATGATATAAAAATTTAAAAAAAAATCAAGTTTTTAACAACAATTCGTTCGGGGTTTACATTTTACAAAATTGACAGAACTTCTCTTCTTCTTCTTCTTTTATCCAAAAAACGGATAATAAAGCCCTTCAGTTAGTTGGCGTAATATATATTTCGTTTTTAACAAGGTCTGTCTCTTTTTATAGGTAATATTATGAGAGATAGTCGACAGATTAATATGCAAGTCTGATTTGACCAGGAGCACATGGTAGTGACCGTTCGAAGAGCCCTCTGGTGGACTGGTGGCCCACTAGGTTTTTGTAACGGTTTTCTTGTTGCGAAGTTCCCCATATTAGTTTCACCCATGTGAGAAACATACTAGATTCAGGCATCTAAGCTCGCACGTCGCCACGCATCTCGCCGTGACTCGATCAATATCATTTTATTGGTTTTTGGCAGGCAGCTGCCTAAAACTAGCTCCGCGACTGGTTCATACCATCGCATCGTTCGTTAATCGCCGCGCTCTAGATCCATGTCAGTATTTTAATCTTATGACGCCAGAGTGATTTTTTAAATGTTCACAGATTCAGACAGTGAACTACTAGTTTTTTTTCCTATTGCAACTTCTGGTGGGGTGAGCAAATCCGCATATCGTGATTTCTCACCCTCAATGACTTTGGGCTGCTATAAAAAAGCATAATTTATGGAATGGTTTAACTTAACAAAGGTAACAGCAATGTAACAAACGTTGCACAAGTATTTCTTAAAACCTATTGGACCCCATTTTCTATTTATTTTTGCATGGTAAACTTGAGTGACGTTTACTTGAACAAAGTGTCTTTTTCTTAACGCACAGGCATCTTATTGTTCCACGGTTCTTTTTGCAACTGCATCTAACAAATCCTTGATCGGTTCCCATAGACTGCAATGTTGCAATTGAACGTAGTGTAATTTCGTTATTAGGAATATCTTTAATCTCTAAGAATCTTTTTGTTGTTTTTGTTGTGTTTATTATATATACAAATATTATATTATACAAACCGTAAACTGGCACCTGAAATAGAGCGATTTAACCACTCCTTCCTTAGTACCGACCTAGTACAGTCCATCATCTGTTTTCTTCATGATAGTGGCTAGAATATTATGAGCATCATCTCGTCTCCTATCAACTTCGGGCACTGGAATTCTGACCGTTGTACCGACAGATACTGACGGAAATTTTTTGTCACTACGTTTCAACATTTTTTTTGCTTGTTGTTTTGCAGAATAACGATTCTATGTTGCCAGTATATCTTTTGAACATAAAGGACATGACATCTGAGACCTATGCCCCTCATCACTGTTTAAATTTTCTGGTACAGCACAGATTGAATGAATAGGTTGTTTACACGCTTTGCAACTCTGACTTCCCGTAGTTTCTTTAAAACAAACACAACATAAAATATTTGATGGCTCGTTACTCATATCTCCGGTATCTAATGGTTGGTCAGTTACATATTCTCTAGCTGAAGGCTTGCCAAGCGACTTTAACGTTTTAGAGATTAAGTTCTGAGAAGGTTCTCTTTCATTACTATCTTTATGCCTATTTTTGTTGATAGCTCTTTCCAAATCTGCTTCACTTTCGAGATTTTGCGCAACTTCTTGTGGTAATGCTATATGCCTACTTTTACTTTGCATCCAGAAAGAGCTTTGTAAGGTGTTCGCTTGAATCCAGAATGATATGCTCTATTTTTCACCAGCTGTACGAATTTTAACCCTTCATTCCAATGTCCGGTATCGTTATCTTGCATCCATGTAGTCAACATGTTTTCAATATCCTGGTTCGCTCTCTCAACACTCCCTTGGCTCTCAGAATGTCTAGGCTTCCCATGCACAATAGTCAGTGAAGGCCAATACTGCTTCAAATTATAAATAATCCGAATAATTGATAATTGAAGAATAGCGGGGGCACCAATTAAGGTAAAAATATCTAACAAAACATAAGAAACTTCTTCCGCCCGTTTCGATTTAAGTCCTCTCAATACAACGAATTTGGTTAAATGATCCTGGTAAACCAATATAAATTTATAGTCACCATCTGGGTGCGACTGAAAGTCAATCAAGTCCACTTGACAACGGGAATTAAACTCGGAAGAAATAATGGGCTTTACAACAATACCTTTTCTAACACCTTTTTGTTTTTGTTGACATGGTTCACAAAGTTGAATTACAGCTCTATATTATAACGGGTTACGTTTTTATATCGACATGAAAGTTCTTTTATCATGCGATTTCTTCCCCCATGACCAGTAGTAATATAAGCTTCATGTAAAACATCAAATAGTTCACTATCAGAAACATAGTAAAGTATGTTGCTCCCAGGTTCTTTAACAGGAAATATAAGTTTGACATTCTGATCAATTGTCAAAGTATCATAACGTTTCAGCAAACAATAATCCCGAGAAACTTTTTTCGTTGTTGATTTCGCATTTTGGACATCATGAAATAACACTGTGTACTGATCATCTTCAATATAAACACAATTCTTAGCATTTGAACGTCCTTAATTTTTAATTCTGCGTAAAATCTATTTTTCATAAACAAAACCCGTAAATCGGACATTATGTACCTAAACAACATGTACGCGACGAGAAATATGATGCAATACCTACTAAACAAGAACGAACAAATCACGTTGCGTCACAAGCATGTTTCAAATCGGTATTCTATAAAATGAATAGGAGATATATATAATATAATTTATTTCATACAGTGCCTGATAGTATTAGGAATTCTATATAATACCTAGGAATTCTATACAATGTCGAATTTCAAACTTTGCCGTTAACATATACACTTTAATGTTTTACAACGGTGAGTATCGATTATTGGCGTTATGCGCGACGAGAGGAACTACTCCACTATGTTTTTACACTAAGGCATTGAAATTTGGTTGGAAGTTCTTTGTTGTATTATACGGAGTGATCTAAAAACACAAATGTATATTTTTACTTTGGTGCTTCAAAAGCTGCTGAAATATTTTCTTCATTTATGTATACCATATCTATCCTCAAAAAATTGTGTTCAATTACTTTTTGGTAATTCAATTACTTTTTGGAAATAGTAATATGTAGTTGGTTTTCCAACTACTATTAAGTAATTGTAATTGGTAATTGGTTATTAAAAATTTAAGGTAAATAAATTACTTATACGTACCCTCGATTCCATTGGCTTTATCAACTTATTTATTAGGCGTCAATTTGAATAGTCATATCTCTTGGCATAGTCACGTTGCGGCTATTGCTAAGGCAGTCTCGCAGAAGCTTGGAATAATTTTCCGAACTAAGAACCCCTCTACATCCCAATAACTTTTGATGCTCTATAATGCAAATCATTCAATTACATAAAAAGTAATTGAATTACTCCGAAATAATTATATTCCATAAAGAGCAATTGAGTTACTGCCAAATAATTCGATTACATAAAAAGTAATTGGAATTCTAATTTTTTTATAATTCTGTTACTCTAAAGGGAAACTAAGTATCGCTTGATTAAAGCGCGGCTAAAGACAAATGTTTGTATTTGAAATAGGCGGTCGCTCTCTGATGCTTTACCGGCATGTCAATGCAATTAAATATGTTTTATAAAATAGTCTGTGGGAGTAGGATACTAGTTCTATTAACCTAGGAAGCAAAGGAGGCAATTATTATAATTCAAAGCAATTCTAGTAGTAGTATAAAGACTTTTCTTGAATTGGATACTAGGACGACTATGACGAGTTGGAGATTCTCCAGTATCTTAATGACCCTCCTTTGCTTCAATTGAAAGACTGTTTTCTTTCGCTGAGATCCGCAATAGCCCCAACATTTCGAAGCATTAGTTATTTGAAAAGCAAATTGTAGGTATTTGTTTTTGTTATGGAATATTTCGTGTTCGGTATCGCCAAATTAGAAGTAAAAGTTTAACTATTGTGTGGTGTAGAAAAAATCCTAATTTCTTAAAAGTTCCTTCTATAATAAAGTGTTTGTGCTGTAATTCAAATGCGGAAATTGATCACGGAATCAATTGTTTTAGTGAGCCACTGGTAATTAAAATATTTATATCATACTGTTAGTAATTATTGGGAATTTATTGTAATTGATGCTTCGTTCGGAGCGTATTGCGCAACTGCAATTGAATTACTTTTTAAGAGTAAAGGCTTACACACACCGACGCGGCCACGGCCGCGGTGGCGGTCATATTAGCGGTCGGGCGTATTCACACAAAAGCGGTAAGTGGAGCTGTAAGGTAGTTGCCGTTTACAGATTTTATGTATACGAAAATATATTTTTAAACGTTCAGGTTTCATTTTTATTTCTATTATGATAGACGATGTGGAAGAAGAGTCTTTTTTACTATTAGCTCTTTGCCCCACACTTTGTTTTTAGCCCTTATGAATCAAAAAGTATGGTATATAAGTTACCATTTTCTATTAAAAATCCTATTTTAATATTCGCCATTACCACTGTCACTTCTCGCAGTCAAAGTTGACACGTTGTATTTGACCGTCACCGCATATCAGAACGCTGCCCTAGGCCGCTTGATCTAGACCTGCCCGCGCTGATATGTTTTAATTCATTTATTTCTATGTGTTTAGATTGGCCGCCACCGCTACCGTGGCCGCGTCGGTGTGTGAAAGCCTTAATGCGACATCTCTCCCTATACTTAACTAGTCAAGTTTCTGATTTATTAGCATTTATTTGAAAAAGCTTCCTGCAAAGTTAAAGAAATTTTGACAGTAGAAACTAAAATTAAATATTTGGTTCATACTATTTTGTGCAGATTTTTATACAGATTAAACTAAAACTCACCTGTCCCGATCTCTAAAAAATGAATATTGAGTAATGCACGTATGACTCTACTTTCACCGTACTACTTATTAATCTAACAAAACTTCCAATGAGTTCGTGAGTTTCTTCAGAGCTGCTTAAGCTGACGAAAACCGGTTTTGATAATATATTTATACATCGTACAATGACACTCCCCTACTTGAAAAAAAACGATCGATATACTAAGACTTCCTTCGCCATCCCTTATTTTTTTAAAGACCTGTTTTCCATATTTCTTCTCCGAAATCCAGACGAAATGGGGTTTCTGGCTTAAATATATCCAAATACTTTAAAATTTATTTTTCGTTCTCTATGCAACAATATGTAGGAAGAATATTCAGAATTCTGCCTAGCTTATAAAACCTACATATTTTAAAGAGGCACGAACAGAAATATACTTCATAGACATTACATTTTTCAAACGTGGGGTTTATTTTCGTATCTACTACCTATGTAATGGATCTCGCAAGTAAATAAACTGTTTTTAAATATTTACACAAAAAGTAACAGTCAAGGTTGATCGCTGCGACTAACAATCATATAATAATATGTAGGTCTATTAAGTACTCTTAACTAACAACCTGCTTATTAGTGCTGATAATGGTATTAGTATTAATCTAAAAAAGAAACATTAAATATATCTATTATACGATGTATAAAACAAAGACTTGTATTTATTAAATCCTGCTGTGTTCACTTGCAAAGAAAAGCTAAAAAGTTACTTTGTAGTCTGATAGCCGAAGGGGATTAAAACTAAGTAGCTCTTCTAGACAATCAATAACTTTTATATTTTGGCTAAAATACCTACAGTAAAATCAAACAAAATCTGGTCCACGGTTATGGTATGTTTCATAATTTTGTGAGATGTATTTTATATAGGAAATCTACCGTCGAAAAAGAAGTTTTTAGGCCAAGATACTAATATAAGTAGTATACAAGGCTATTCAGATGAAAATTCATACAGTTGATGCAAAACAAAAACCGATGCACGTAATCAATCAGCTGATGATTGTAAATCCGTAAGAAAACACAGGGAAATTAAAGTCGGGCAAAAAGTATTAAAACCTTATGCGATATTGAACTTACTCCAAACTTAAAGTATTCTTCTTTAATACGAACCCACTTATAGCAAATATGTTGTTTATTTAAGGTTGTAAAAATTAATATAATTTGAATTTTATTGGCCGATAGTTGGCAACACAACTGTAAACGGTGCAGTGGCCCCAGCTCGTTCGTCGGTTTGGTTTGACGTTTCATACAAAACTAACCTTAATTGTTCGTGGTTCCGTGTTGCTGTGGGTCTATTTTTTAACAAAAACTCCAGATCTTTTCATAAATAGCATTAAAAAACTTTTCTATTAAGAGAAACAAAAGTGCACATACATATCTCTGTCGATTACGTTGTTTACTATTTGTGAAAAAAGCCGAGGCATTTAAATAGTCGGTGCAAAGAGCTAATACCTTCTCTAAGAAGCTATTTTCAGGAAGAACTTAACAACAATGGCCTATTGTTACCCTTGACAGTAGTACAGAGAAGTAAATTTAAAGAGTTTGTTAAGGTCTAGATATTTTATTTCTACTTTACTAATTTTTAGCGTGTAGCAGCTGCCCTAAATTCGAATATCTCCACTGTACGCGCAATTTCAACAACAGTTAAGGAAAATAAAATATAAGAATCGCCTTAAAACAAACGTTCTAATTCAAAGAGAGTTATAAACGTGTAAAGATTGGATATAAGTTCTATCCGTGACACTATTTATGGAATGTACGAAACAAGTAAGTTGTATTATTTAAAAATTGTAATATTTTACGTCGGTTATTCATAAGCCGTAACTTTTTTTAGAACATCATGTAACTTTAACAACTTTAAGTTAGAAATTAAAAACAGAGAATTGTTTGATGGTTGTCTTAACTCTTTAACAAGCCTCTTCAAGAAAATAGGCTTCGGATGGTAAAAAGATGAACTGAGGCGAGGGCTTATGGAACTTTCCCATGTAGCTTTCAAACGACTGGTATTTTTGAAAGAATATATTAAAGAAAAAAAGCATTCTTGTACCTATTCGTTTTTTTTTTACGAAACATGGATTCTTCAAAATGGTACTATTGGTCGATGTGTTAGATCTACTAAACTTGATGGTAAAAGGTATTATGCAGTAAACAAATATATAAACTATGGAAAATTTTTGTATATATATATCTTGTTTTTATGAAACAAAAATTGTGTAATTCTCTCACTTGGATATTTTGGTTATAAGCTGGCAACACTGTCGATAACTGACATCACTCGAAGGGTATAACGTGCATCGGTTCTTGTTTTGCATCAACTATACAATGAAAAGGGTTTGCTTTTTGCTTCTGCCTGAACCATCCTCAGACGCGTTTCGCTGTATAACAGCTCATTAGTGAGGCTATGGGTTCTTACAAAAGAAAAAAGCATCGGTGTCTGTTTTAAAACAGAAAAATCGGTATAATACAGAGAATGAAGTCAGATGGCTCCATCTCGTGGTGCTGGTAAACAACACCAATTTCTAAGCATACCTGCGCCTTCTGACATGGACTTATCAATCCACAAATATCAGAGGAAAACCTGCAAATACAGAACGTCACAATTGCAGGAGTCCTCGCTAGGCAGCGCTATGCGTTTTGTCGGTTTAGTAACCGAAAACTTAACACATTGAAAAGGGTGTTGGGTAACAGACTCCTAATGTCAAAATAGATCGAATGAACTCAATATCCTTATATCCAAAATCGCTTCGTTTAGTTGGTACAGGGCAACATTTTTTGTTTTCCTACCCTGATTTGATGCATAACACTACATAATTACGTTTCCTAATGGTTAGAACCGGCTAAAGAAAGCGGTAGTGTTATAACAATCGACCTCAGATTGAAATAGTATTGTAAAACGGAAGCAGCGGATTGTTTACGAGAGCTTTTCATTCATTCCTAGAAAAACTGTTGGGAAACGTGTATCAACACGTTAAAGAGAATAGGTTGCTAAATGATGTGTACGAGCGATTTCAATATCTGCTATTTTTGTTTGTAAATTAACGCAGTTGTTGACATTAAGTCACGTAGCTAGTAAAAAGACCACCTCCGCGATACTTGTAAAACGTCATTGGGACGCGAGCTTCCTATTGGGCGAAAAATAGGTTGACTCGCATCACGAGTTATTTGAGAGAGGCAAGAAGCACGGCGCATGGGTGAAGCCAGCAGTTTTCCAAGATGGCTCTATGACGCAAGTGTTCTTATGTGAGCTCTAGGTTTTGAAGGCCCTTTTGGGCCATGAAGTAGTTTTTCCAAGATGGCTCCGTGAAGCAAGTGCTTTTACGTTCGCGGCCACGATTATAAGGCCCTTTTGGGGCAATGGAGAGAGTCTTAAGATGGCTCGGTGAAGCGAGGTACTCTTATGCACGCTATACGAGTATAAGGCCTTTTTGGACAATTAACGGTTTCTTTTTAAGTATAACTAAGCAGCTAGCGATTCCGCGTTATTTGGCGTACAAAATTACACTTCCTACGATACCGGGGCGTTTTTGTGATGAGCTTTCAAGTGATAGTTAGGGAACCAATGTAAAAAAGCAGTTAGTAATGTAAACGTTAGTATCGACCAGTGTATTTGTGGTGAATCCTTGTAACATGCTACCATAACCTGCATTAAGGAATGAAAACACAAGTGTTTAAGTAAACAATCATTTTAATCGAAGGTAGCCGAATACTAACGAACTAGTGAGCAACCCTATTGACCACGCAGTAAAAATTAATGTAATTACTAGGGAATTAACCCAGTGCGCCATCAAAAACAAATTGTGTTCTCGCAAAGATTCACTGTTTCTAATAGAGAATAAGTAGATGCGCATTTTTTTTGCGGTACAAGATCCAAGAATCCGAAGTTAATAATTAATTTTTTTTATAAAAATCCGCTTTTTTGATAATTTTCTGCACAAATAAATAATCTTCCTTAACCCTTATTTTTGTTTTTGCTTAAGTAACTTGTGGATACCGTTCTTCTTACCTCTATGAGTTGTGTTGAATTTCCGGAAATTATAAGCAAAAAACTTGGGGGTAATTCTGCTCGAAAAATATCTTACCTAGTATAGCTGTTCCAAGCTTAATTTGACGACATAAAAAAGCATTTAACTCGTGAACATAGCCGTTGCTTCTACCAAATAATTAAAATACGGATTGTTGTAAATGTTTAAGTTTCTTTTGGTACTATGTTAGTTCGAATACACAGTTTTTAGTTAGAATTCACTATATATATTTTAACAACAAATTGATCACATTAGCAGAATCACAGTAAACGTTCTGTAATATAACAAGTTTTTAAGAAACGTGTTGAATGAACATAATTGTTTAAACTTCATAAACAATTTATTGACTGGGATAGTCAGAACTTTCTGATGTAGAATCATTTCGAGGTTGTTTTTCTGTTTCTATAATATGAGCTAGCCAATTTCCCCATACATCGCTACTTGTACTTCGTTATTACCTGCCGAATATTATTAAGAACCACTGCGCTTAAAGTTGGAGATTGATTATCGAATGATATTCTTTGCTGACAAGAGCAGCAAGTACCAAAAGTACAATATATACTGTCTACCCAATCATGCCTAACCAAGTTTCGTCTAAATAAATTATAGTTCTATCGGATTCATGGTACTCTTTATTTTGCGCAAATGGTCCTGTCGTAGTTCAATGATAAGCGAGGATTCCATTATAACCAATACATTATCTCATTTTTTATGTTTAAGGCCAAAATTTAGCAAGACACCACGCAATATTTCTAAACATTGGTACTTATAATCAGGGCAACCTCGCATTTTATCACGAACCAGTTCTAAAGTTGGCACTATACTATCCTCGTAAAAGTTCTAAGTAGTTCGCAAAATAAAATCCCTTCTAGTATTGTCAGCCGTTTTGAATTTTTGATTTATTGGCTTGCGCTTTATGAAATGACCGGTTACAGTCCTAAAATGAATTACGTTATAAATCCTTATAAAGCCCAAGTTGTCTTAATTCATTACAAGTACATTTTCAGTTTTTCCCGGATTTTCTTTTTTCAAACACGCGTACATATTTAAAATATTGCGGTGACATTGAACATGTAAATCTTTGTTTCGTAATTCCGAACTTATTTCGCTTTCGATGACCGACTCTGACACCGACTCATTATATGCCTGCAATAATTCATCTTCTGTTTTGAAATTATCGCCTAAAAGCCATACTGATATAATAAAATATAGGTACCAAGTAAAAACTTACTTGTCTGAAACGACACAGTTATAGCAGAAAATGAAATATGTAAATTACAGTAAATCGTTTTAACCAGTCACAATCCGATTCCCAATATCGCATACCTCAAACGTCAACTGGGTTTAAAGCTGATAAGGGACCACCCAATTGGCAAAACCTTTAGCTATTTTCTGTTTTTGTCTACAGCACTGACTTTGGAAAAAGTATATCAGTTATAATATTTGTTCAAAAGTGGTTCACCTTAGGACTAGTGCTAAAATAAGTTAAGTCATAATATACAAGCACATATTGACACACATCCATTTCTTTTCCCAAACGACAGGTAAAGAAGTCGGGAATAAATTCTTGGAAGGTTTTTGTTTCTGAAAATAAGAGTCTATAACATCGCATTGGATATAAAACTTACATCAATATAGTGTGGCAAATAATGTATATTTTATTATAAACTAATTGAAAAAAAAATCAGCTTCAAAACAACTCCTTTTTGCTAAGTGCAACTTCTAGTTTAGACCTTCCACTCTCTTGGAAAAATACTAGCTCGGGGTTCTTGCTTAGAAAACATAATTAATTTTTATTGGGCAAAATTGCAAGCTTCAATAAGCAGTACCCTAGAGTTAGCTAAATTACCAATAAATTACATTATATAATAAGCATTTCTTTTAAGCCATTTTTAACTTAGGATTCATTAAAACTTGGATTTCGGAAAGAAATTGAAGGAGAACAAACTTGTTTGTTTAAGTGGTCGATTTAAAAGAGAAAGCCCCTTATGTTATAAGTATATATTGCTGACTTAATTTATTTTCACGAGACTCCAATAAAGGCATACATCAATGAAATGTAACAATTAAGTTAATTAAAACCTGCATCTTTGAGGTTCATGTTCCAAATGGTTTGTCTGGATTGTGTTTTCCCTGAAAGTGATAGCATAATTATTATAATAAATTATCTCTCCCCTTGGTAAAAGATATGTGTTTGTTTGCGTTCAATATACTCGGTCTATGACAACCCTTAAATGATGTATTTTATATTTATTTATTTTCCAAAAAATAGTTATAATAATGTATAAAGTAATATTTTACGACCTAAACGTATGGGTTTGAATGAAAAAGTCCTATATTATAATAAACATACAAAGATTTTGATTTTTTTAAGTCGGTAAAAAAGTATTCCCTTGCGCTAAAGGCCCACTAAAATACGTGACAAATCGTGTTTATTCACATTTTCCACTTATAGGAATTTCAAAACAGTGCCATTATAAATAAAGGTAGAACGCGCCTTTACCATTTGAGAAAGGGACGAATAACATTTTTTTTATGTTTCAATACATGCATGTTATATCGTAGGGAACGAAAAGGAGTATTAAAAAAATAAATTTATTTTATTAGTACGACTAACAACAATACAACAATGGATTTTTCTGAATTATTGATCCATTGCTCTTAGGTTGGATGTATGTATAAGCTATTCAAGACGCAATATTGACTGGTTTCCTGATTGATAAGCAGCTTTAACTAGGTAGTTGTAATTCTTCAAAGGTATTCTGCAGAACGATATTTTGCTATACACGAACATCTTTTGTATATAAGAGACCTCTCATAGTATGATGCATATATAGGGTGTAACGTTTACACCACGCTTAATATACAATTTTCGAAACTCTACAAAATATCAAAAAATAAGTTGGGGACGGAAGAAAAATCGAATCTTTATAACATTAATGCAATTGATACACACTCCTTTTTGAAACATAATTTCGTAAAGTATGACAATCCAATACCTATTATAAAACAACCAATTATTCGTATATTATGATTATTGTACTCTCTAGCGCAAAGAAATATGGCTTAGCTTATACCGCTGGATACATGTGTTTAAAAATATAATTTAATAATCGTATACTTATATTTAAACTTATATTTAAAACTTATATTATATTTTTAGTTATTATATTAATAAATAGATTGCGATTCTTTGGTAGATTTAAAAACGGCATTTGTTTATTTTTTTATATAGGTAAATCCCCATGTTTCCTAAAAATTTTCTATCTAAAATTCTACTGTATTCGTTACTGAATACTACCCGATATTAGAGTTAGACTGTGTTGCTATTTGAAGAAATCAAGACATAAATAAACATTCTCATATCACGATAAAAAATTATATCAGACAGACCATATTATTTTTTAAAATTGTTTCTACATGAAGTCACCATAGTTAATTAAAACAGTCTCTCTAAGTGCTGCTGACTAAACAGTACTATACAGGGTTATCTAAATTAAGTATCCACTATTGGTAACTTTGTTATTATTAAAGATACAGAATAGTTTAAATTAGCAAACTATTAGTATTTTCAACGCTCATTTGGATATAAGAATAAAAAAAAAAAAAATGAACATCACGTTTTCGAGTTTGGACGAATATTACGATTTTTTTAAATGGAAAACATAATATTTTTTTCTGTTAGAACTCTGAGTTTAAAACAAAAAAGCTTATAAGTAATTTTCTACTGGGATGAAAATAAATAAGGTTATGAAGCTCAAAGTAAAACCGCTAAGTAAGTTCTACAAACTTTATTTTAGACATTTATAAGAAAATAAAATTAAAAAATCACCAGTGGCGTATTTAGGGGGGGGGGGGTCCGGGGGGTCTGGACCCCCCCCGTGGACTCAGTAGTAAAGAAAACTGAAATTCACATTCATTTATTTGCAATAAATAACATGAAACATTATTTCAAATTTTCCAGATGTTTGGGGATTTCCACAGTCTTTTAGTATAATAATTGTTGAATTTTATTTTTTGTTCCGTGTTTTCTAATTCAGGTGAGTAAAATAGTATACCGTTATATATACCTTCAAAAAACTAATATTTCAAATGCAAATATTGGCGTTTATATTTAAAAATTGCTTTATTTCTACGTTTTTTTTGAGCCGGGCTCTCAAAACGTAAAATTTGTAAGTTTAGACAGTGCAAAAAAGGGCGTGGCACCTAAAAAAATTTCGCCTGCGGCGCATTTTTTTAAAACAGGTAAGTGGACCCCCCCCGTGTCACAATCGTAAATACGCCACTGAAAATCACACATTTTTTTTTTAGAAGATGCTCAAAAACACCACCCCGTTCTTCAATACATTTTAGTGCACGTTTCTGAACAGCTTGAACTACTTTAAGTATGGTCCTACCATCTATCTGGTTTATCTTTTCTCTAACTGCAGTCTTTAAGGCGTCGACGTTTTCGTACCTTTTCTTGTAAATTTCGTTCTTTAAAAAACCCTATAAATAGAAATCAAGCGGGGTTAGGTCCGGTGATCGGGGAGGCCACTGAAGTAACAACTAAGTAAGTTTTACAAACTTTATTTTAGACATTTATAAGAAAATGAAAATAAAAAATCACAAATTTTTTTTAGAAGATGCTCAAAAATACCACCCCGTTCTTCAATACATTTTTGTGAACGTTTCTGAACAGCTCCAACTACTTTAAGTATGGTCCTACCATCTATCTGGTTTATCTTTTCCCTAACTGCAGTCTTTAAGGCGTCAACGTTTTCGTACCTTTTCTTGTAAATTTGGTTCTTTAAAAAACCCCATAAAAAGAAATCAAGCGGGGTTAGGTCCGGTGATCGTGGAGGCCACTGAATAGGGCCATTTGTGCCTATTCACTGATCATTAAGAATAGTACTTAAAAGTTGATATGTACCTCTGTAGTTGTACGCAGTTGCGCCATCCTGCTGAAAATGCAATTTCAGTCTAGTTATAAGGTCCAGTTCATCTAAGAAATTGTTCAGAATTTTAGTCATAAATTGTAATGTATTTTTCACCAGTAAGGGTGCCCTCATAAAAAAACGGAGCAACAATTCTGGAACCAATTAAGCTGCACCAAACGTTAAAACTGAAACGGACTTGTGGAGCTCTTGGATGTACTAACAAAAGATTTTCCCTTGACCAGTAATGATGGTTTTTTCTATTATACATTCCACAATTTGAGAAATTAGATTCATCTGTCCATAAAATATAACGAAAGTTATTTACATTTTGGCGACAGAAGTTAAGATACCAATGGCAAAAAACAATTCCTCTTTCTGGATCCCCTGGCTAAAGCGTTTAAACTGGTCGGTACTTATAGGGAATAAATTTGTATTTTTTTAGAATCCTATGCACAATACCATAAGACAAATTAGAGTCCTTGACAATATCTGGTATTGTATTATTACGGTAGGTTTCAAAATATGCAATAATTGCGATTTCCGTGGCGTCGCTTATTATGAAATTTTTATTTGTCCTTGTTTTAGCAAAAACACTCTCATTGCCTCTAAATTTTCGGTACAGTCTCAGAAAATATCTCTCATGTGGTTGAATTCGAAGTGGATATAATTCAGCGTAGTATTCTTCTGCTCTGGAAGAGACTTTTCTGTACACTAAGTAAGAAGCTCACATATCACACTTCTCCTCATGAGTGAAAACCATTTTTTTTTTAAATTAATAATTGACACAACAAAAGTTATAAGCGAATAACGAATTAAAACATACTAATGTTTCACATTACTTGATAGAGAGCGTTATCATTGTTTTCCAAAGCCTCCTTGATATGGAACTGCATTTCTGCCTTCTGCGATTCATCACTTATCTCAATACCATCAAATCGTAAAGATCACGTGGCTTTCGTAGCCTTCTTACTATTTTTACTGTTAATATTTAGAAATTGTAATATCAACGTCATTTTTGACTTTAGGAGAAAATTACTTTTTTTTGTCCAAACTCGGAAACGTAATGTTCATTTGTTTTTTTCATCCCTCCATCTCAATGAGCGTTAAAAATACTAGTAGTTTGCTAATTGAAACTATTCTGAATCTATAATAATAACAAAGTTACCAATGGTGGACACTTAAATTAGATAACCCTGTATTGTTTACATTTCAAATATCACTTACACAACAGATTTCGTAAACTGTTTGACCATTACAATTTAAATTTTTCGTACGAGGTACACAGGTTTACATTATCTACTTTAATCAGGTCTGGCAATTATGGTCTTGAAGCAAAACTGTTTTAAACTTTTCATTTAAACCACTTTCCGCTTTGAACGAAAATTAAAAAGTGACAATAAATAATATTATATTTGCCAGAGTGTATTCCAAAAGAGATAGCAAATATTTGTGTCAAACAAAAAAGAGTTGAAAAGTAAAATTAAAAAGAAAACAAGCAAGATAAATAGTTATTAATAGCTAAATAACTAAAAATTAAAGGAGAACAATAATTGTGAATATTTTTTTTCATTTTGCACTGATTTAACTTATTTATAGAGCGAATATGAACTGAAATCGTCTCAGTAAAATATGTAACTTTTATCACAATATTTTGAACAGGGCCGTATTGACAGTTTTTTTTTCAACAAACGTGCGCTTATGTTCGTTGCAAACGGAAACTGATTTATTTAAATTTCAGATGATACATTTTTTTGGTAGTTTAACTATCGAAAATCAAGAAATACAATTTATTTTGTTCAATCTTTATTAACAAATTTAATAATATTAACAATTAATGATATCAAGACTCACTATCACTTAAAATCGAAAGTAGTCTAAATATTTACAGGATAGCATTATAAATATAACCACCACGATTTCCTATCACCGATTGCAGTAGCCTTCGCCATAGGTCAAAAGCTGCATTGATTATGTCCTGGTTAAAACTATTCCAACAGAACTGTAACCTTTCCTTTAGCTATTCGATGGTGTTAAACCTTTTACCATCGTGAACACTTGCTCCTAAAATTCCCCATATGGAATAGTCAACAGGGTTTAAGTATGGACTATTGGTTAGCCACATATCCGGTTCGATATAATCGGGGCATTGCTCAAACAAAAACATTTTTGTACTCCGAGAGGTATGGGAAGGAGCACCGTCTTATTGGAACACTTAATCGTCGCAGATTGCTTCAATTTCAGAAAGCAAGTGATGTAAAATGTGTTGTTAATACGCGTTCGAGTTGAGTTTTACTCCGGCATCTACAACAATGAGACTTGACTTCCCCAATTTGGAAACTGCCACAGAGACCATTACGCCAGATGAAAAGTGACTTCTCTTGATTAAAAGATTTTCCAAAGGGATTTCTCTCTTTACTCGCACATTTGCGTATAGGTACCCGATTATTTTGTGTATTCTCTGGCGGCCTCAAATAAAACATCTTCTCACCTGATGAACCATATCTTTGAGATATTTTTTCGCAGTAATAGATTACATCTTTCTAATCGTTTCTCCTTCACATTGGCATTAAGTTTTTGACAGCAAACTTTAAGTTGGCAATCATTTTTTATAATTCTCTGAACTGTAGAACGGTGAATTCTTGTTCTTTTCGCTATTTTTCTGGTACCTACAGATTCTTCAGGTCGTACATTTTCTATAATATTTCTTACCATGGTAATATTTCCTTGAGTTCTTGAAGTTTTCTTCCATCACCTTCCAACTTTTATTATTTATGGATCCATTATTTTCTCTAAGACTTTAAAACTTTCCAACTGCTCCAACATACCAATTTTTTTCAGGAAACTCCTTAACAATTTTTGTGGCACCGTAATTATGTTTTTGTCGAAAATAATTGATGAGAATTCGATCCTCTTCACTTAAGACTGCCAATTGTGTACGGATTAGCCGTCATGAAGCGTACAAAACATCAAAAATAACATTGTTTATTATTTTAGTAATAGTCATGTATACTCTGATTTTTAATAACAGTCATGGATACTCTGATTTTAATTAACGGTCATGGACGCTGCGATTATGGCTCAAACGAGTTCAAATTTCCAAAATGATAACCGCAATGTTTTAGTACATCAATGGACAAAATAAATTGTATTTCTTGAGTTTTAACATCTTTCACAATGAGACCTATCCTGAAGAATTTTTGATAGTTAAAGTACCAAAAAAACGTATCATCTGAAATTTAAATAGAGCACGTTTGTTGAAAAAAACCTGTTAATCTGGCCCTTTTCCAAATATTTTGATAAAAATTACACATTTTACTGAGACGATTTCAGTTCATCATCATTCGAAAAATAAATTAAGTCAGTGCAAAATGAAAAAAAAAAAACATTCACAATTAAAAACAACAAACAAAAATCCAGCTGTCAAAAGAGATATAAATGCTTACAACAAAAACATTCAAAAGCTCATCCAACAATTTCGACAGAATAAATGGATAAAAGTTTGTAATGAGATAAATGAACAACAAGGGAAGACATATTGGCAACAAATACAAAGACTAGCAAAATACAAGGTCAAACAAAACATTCCAGTCCTGATTGATGGAAATCAATCACTTCAAGAAGATTTTGAAAAAGCCCACCTCTTCGCCAAACACTTTGAACAAGCATTCAAAACTGATACTGACCCACAGTTTGATGAACACAACTACAACAGAATTAATACATGGTTCCAAAATTATTTCAAAAACAACGAAAAGTCAAACAATACTCCGGCAACACAACAAAACATAACCGAAGAAGACTATTACAGTGTAATCGAGAAATGCAAACATACTGCTCCTGGTAATGACCTAGTATCAAGAAATATATTACAAAAACTGGATAAGTAAATACATGACTATATTTTAAAAATCTACAACTACAACATAAATAATCAGTATTTTCCGGCTTCTTGGAAAAAAGGAATAATTATCACAATAGGAAAACCAAACTGTGACCTCAGCAACCCTGCAAGCTATCGTCCCATTACTCTCCTACCAGTTTTAGCACGAAATTTTGAAAAAATAATAAGAAACAAAATACAAGAGCAAGTAAAGAGATTTATCCCGAAATTTCAATTTGGCTTTAAACCAAGAGCATCTACTCTTCATCCACTCACAATTCTTATATCTAATACACAAACAGCAAAATTACAGGGCATGCAGACTGCAGCTGTCTTTCTGGATATCAATAAAGCATTCGACAGTGTCTGGCATAGAGGAATCCTATACAAAATGTCTGAGATGAACTGCCCCAGAGAAATGATACTTCTTGTCAAAGAGTTCCTAACTGAAAGATCACTAACAGTAAAGGTCAACAACACACATTCAAACGCATTTCAACCTGAACAAGGCGTTCCGCAAGGGTCACCTCTATCGCCATTACTATACAATATTTTCTGCTATGATATTGATGTAAATGATGTAAACCAAGTAAACCAACAAGCTCAAATCTTAGATAAAAGCTATATTTTACAATTTGCTGACGATACTGCCTTGATTGCACATAGTTCTTCCACCCAAAAAACTACGAATATTCTCCAGACATTAATGAATAGGACAGTACAATGGTTCAAACAATGGCGGTTAAAGGCAAATCCAAACAAAAGTCAGCTGATATTATTCAACCACAAATACAATGACGAGACCCCATCAATTTCACTAAATAACCAAACTATTAGAGCAAAACCCTCAGTCAAATACCTAGGTGCACATATAGACCAAAAAATCAATTTAAATCAGCACACTAAAATAATAAAACAAAAATGTATACAAAGAGCAAAGCACTTTAAAAATCTTACATATAAAGACCAAGGTATATCAAGAAAAACAGCAACACACATATACAAAGCTATATGTAGACCTTTATTAGAATATATGCACCCAATGTATAGCAACATGAAAAGACCAGCTCTAAAAAATTTAGAAACAGCAGAAACAACAGCTCTAAGAATTATTACCAAAATAAGGCATCCAAGTAATCCTCTACACAACCCATCCAACGAGAATCTACTGCAGCTAACAAACATCCAGCCGATAACGGACAGAATTGCAGATCTGACTCGGAGATTTGCAACCAAAGCCGAAACTTTACCGCTGATCCAAGACCTGTGCATTGAACGAGACCACAACCAAAGGCCAAGAAGAAAATATCCAAACCAAACATTATTTGAAATTTTAATATCTATGAACTAAATTAACCGATACATAAACTCTTTTTTTTTTTTTTTTTTTTCAAACAAGTTTTATATAACTCTTCAACAAACAGAACCTAGAATTAGCTATTATAATGTAGAACCTCCATGGGCTGAAGGACTTAGGTCGATGGCCCTTTGGGGCATGTGTAAAATTGCTTTATATATGTACTCAATAAATCACAATAAATAATAAAAAAAAATAAAAAGTGAACTCCTCTAATTTGCGCCACAGTGTATGATGATGAAGCGACTTGTTGATGTCGGGGTGTGCGGGACGATATTGAAATGCGCTTCGTCCTACATTTGTGACCAGGAGTAGATTACTGATGTAAACGGGTATCACTCAAAACCATTTGGGTCGACTTCGGGGGTTCCCCAGGGAAGCCACTTGGTGTCTTTGTTCTTAAAAATTTATATTAACAGAATAAGCCAACGCATTTTAAACAGTAATTGTTCGGACAGTATCCACGTATAGGCAACCAATATAACGATTACTAGTGACATTTTTGGGGTAATATGTTATGTTGGTATACACGAGAAGAGAATCGAGACGGGTTACCGAAAAAGAAAAACAATTAAAATTTGGAATCGAAAGATATCTGTTAAAATGTATGAGTTTTTTGTGATTTTGTTTAAAAAACAGCAAAAGTAATAAATGCTTGTTTTGGTTAGTACAAAAGTGTTTATGCTATGAAGCAGAAAGAAAATCCACGACAGTAATTTTATTTTGTATGCAGTGATCTTAGCGAAGGCGAAACATATCGGACATATTTACAATATTTAAACTTATAAACCATCGTATCGATTCACCACTTCTTTTATCTTTTCTAAATTTTAATGCTCCTCCCAGGAGATATAGGAAGTCAGGAATTAATTAACATACCGTTGCTTAGAACAAGTTTGGAACGCAATACCCAGTTAATTAAAATGCAAATAATCTGTAATAAATATTGTACACATATTGAAGTATTTTCTGCTTCAATTTAAAAATTTAAGTCAACTGATTTGATACAATATTATGTATTTACGTTTCGTAATATTTTATATTATATTGTAGAATGCTGAAATAATAGACTTAGAAACAATATAGACTGAGAATCCCATGCATAAAGGTATCGCGAAAGCGCTAAGTTATTGTTTAAAATTTCTATTGGTGCGACGAAGACCTATATCGCGTGCCAGAAAAAATGCATCACCGCGTGATATTTTATAATTTTGCTTTCATACTTAGCGGCGAAAAGTTGTCCCAGGACTTAAAGAGTCCAATTTGGTACAAACTTGGCACTGCCGAACCATATTTAAATCTACAAAAATATAAATTAAACACAAAAAATGCACGAAATCCAACATCACATATAAGAACCGCTCAAACCAGTCGATTTTTCGGCAACATTTCTTCTGAAGCAAAATGAATCGCCAGTCAAAAATACGTGGTACCAGCTTTGTCCATTTTCCAATCACATATTTTATTATACTACGTAGTGTGCATCTAAATCATTATATTTTTATGCACTGTTTATATCAAATCAGTCTGCTATCATGTCTGGGCAAGGTTGTTGAAAAACTTATACTGAATAGTATCACGGATTTTGTACTCGACAACAACATTTTACCATCAGAGCAGTTCGGTTTTAGATCTGTGCACGGTTAGTGCGCCAAACGACAAGACTGGCGTCCAATCGCCGATTTCACACAAGTGCGGTTCTGTTCAACGTGAGTAAAGCTTTCGACAAAGTCTGGCACGACGGGCTGATACTCAAGATGATAAGGTGAGGTACGCCTAATTACCTAATAATAGCTATCCATTTTTTTTTACAGACAGAACTTTCGCAGTTTCATCAGAAAATGCGGTTTCAACTGTGCAATACGTCAGAGCCGGAGTACCTCAAGGATCCCCTCTTGCACCGACTCTGTAAAATATTTATTCCAGTGATATCCTAAAATTTGGTCAAACACAACTTTATCTGTTTGCTGACGATACTGCGATTACCGCCAGTGCCAAACAGCCCACGTTAGTAGTCTCAAAGCTGCAAGTTGTTATTTGGTTGCTGCCACGTCTAATCTTCCGAATTGCTGTTTATGTTGGTTTTCGAACACTTATTGAAATAAAAAGTGATATTTTCGTGTGTTTTTTTCCTATCTGAACAAATTAAGATAAATAAAGATTTTTCTAATTTTCTCGAAAACGAATCAACCGATTTTAAAAAATCAAACGTCAAAATAAAGCACTTTGAAAGACCTTTCAAACAAGCTATTACTTGATACCCCTTGTCATTTAAAATTTTTAAGGGGTTGACCCCGGGGGGCAGAGGGTAAAAGGGGGTGAAGCACTTTTTGGTTAAAAAGTTGTCTCCTTTGGCAAATCTTTTGACGTGTCTCGGCGTTTTTTCTTTTAACCAGTGGTTTTCGATAAATCCGTGGTGGGAAGTTTTCAAATGAACACCCTGTATATAAATAATTGTCATTAAGAGTGTAGCATAATGAAAAAGTAAAAATTCCATATAATAAGAAAAACAAAATGCACAATTACATAGACTTGCCAACACTGCTTTGGAGAGCTACTCGACCACAATACAGTCGACCAGTATATAAAGTTGTCAAGGGTTATTATTATTACCGTATTTATTTTTTTTCAGTGTGTGGTGGAAATCCAAAATTAATATTAGGTTGTAATTAGCGGATGCTTTTTGGAACTCAGTTCTGTAGTATCCTAAACTTTGTATATAAATAAATATAAAGCATACTTAAGATACATTTTTGACAACTACATAATTACATATAGTAAATAAATAACCCGAACCATCAACTATACATTCAAACCTCTCAACGTATTATGCACAACATACAACTACCCTAAAATTATAATCACATTTTCCTTGTCGTCGAAACATTGTAATACCTCGCAAACATTATTTTGCAATTTGGCTAATGAGATTGTAAACTATCTATACTGTAACTTCGCTTTTAGGCCCAAAAAGCAATATACTAACGCAAACAAAGTAAGTGAGCCTAAAAATTGTAAAATAATAAACCAGCGGGAAAAAGAAGTTTTTTTTATAATTTAGTTAAAATATTGCTATTGTTCACATAGGTAATATGAAACCCATTAATTCACTTTTGGTCTACGAAAAGATAATAAAATGCAGATCGTAAGTGAAAAAAAGCTGTTTGCGATATCTTTAGCTCTTCGAAAAAGTAGCGTCGTAATGTAAATACAGCACATCTGCATCTTTATTAGTTACCGAGATACCAGGGGCGGTCATATCAACATTTTGAGGGGGGGGCCATGCAGTGGCGGCTCATGCCAATTTAGAGAGGCGGTGGCAGGAAAAGTCTTAGCGCCGCAGGCGAAAAATGTTTGGGTGCCACGCCCTTTTTTGTTGATGATTCTTGGTTTTCAAGTAGGAAAAATACGCAAAAAACGGCTAAGTAAATTTTAAGAAAATTATAGATACCTATATTATGTATATTATACCTACTTACTTAATTATTTTTATTAATATTTTTAAAAAATTAAGGGTTTGACACGATTTCGATTTATGGAGGCAGGGCTTTTATAATGTAAATCGACGCGCCTGCGAGATACTCTTCAATTAGGGTAAAGGTGACAGTGGTTGGCAGGCAGACAGTCTTTGGCACCTCTTTACGTTTTGTTTTATAATCTGTAAAAACTTATATTAACTGCGTCATAGATTTATTTAAACGAATGTTGGCACCCTTGGACTCAAAATTAGGCAATTTTTCTACGTGCAGTTGGTGGTCCTACTTCAGTTTGTCAATGAGAATTTGGCGCGCTTTTAGATCTCTAATAATTTGTCCCGTTGGGGCTTGTGTTCACGTTGGAAAAGTGTTTTTTTTTTGTGCTGGTGAAAAGATAAAGGCAGGTAAGTGTTTATTAATGCTTAGGTATTATTAATACATGTAGGTATTATTGAGTAAAAAACTTATTTTTCTATAAATTATAACCTAAAATCTTAACATGCCAACCACTGTGTATTACTAAACTTGAAATTTTAGTGGTTGGCATAGGGTGCCAATGACTGTAACATGGCCGTTTTACAATAATTTAATGATTGGCATGTTGATTCAAATCGGGTACTTAGGCGCTTCCATGGGTAGGGTAATGGTTAATTTAAATTTAATAACGTTTTAAAATTCGGTATTTTTAAAGAAAATAAATTAATGTCTACCTAGGTAATACCTAATATAATTTTTAAATTCGTTCCTACCTATTTGTATTTTTTTTTTCGTAAAACTAAAGTGGCGGCCACCACGCCAAAATTTACGATTTTTTAAGATTTGCAAGAATTTGTCAAAAATCAAATGGTATTTTCAAGTCCAACAGACAGAAATAGTGAAAAAATGGAACCCTCCAATGAGAAGCACAAAATTGAAGTGGCTTTTGACACTTTTAAAAATAATAATGCTAAGCCTACAACTTCAGTTGAATCTCCTTTGAGTAGCGTTCTTATCTGGCCAGAAAGTCCCAAAAGAAAAATCAAAAGAAACATAGAAAGACTGCCTTTTGTAATCACTTCTAAAAAGTGGAAAATCATCACTGTGGAGAAAGACAATAAAAAAAAGATAGAAGAGAAAGAAAAAGAAAGAAAGAGAAAGGTCCGAGAAGAAAATAAAAAGGGCAAAAAAATGGGGTGCAGAAGAAAAAAACCAAAAATAAAATAAATATGATTCAAAACATTAAAAGTAGCCCAATTCAAAATGAAAAAACAAAATATACTTTGGCTGGGAATAAAATAAATTGCACTGAACTTTCTGAAGACGAGAGCAAAGAAAATATGGAACTAAAAACTGTGAGAGAAAATGATATTAAGCGGGCTAAAGAAAGAGATATACAACAAATAATATCCTTACAGGAGAACGAAGAAACTAAACTAAAAAAGGCAGAAGAACATGAGATAAAGCCGGCTAAAAAAATCAAGTAGTAAAAATAGAAACAATGAGATAACGTCAGCTGAAGAAAAAATTGGAACAGAAAAGAATCTCCCCAGGAGCAAGAAGATACCAAATTAGAAAAGGAGATAGAAAATGAGATAGGAAATGAGATAAAACCGGCTATAGAAAATGATGTAGCAAAAATAGAATTCCCTCAGAAGGAAGAAAAGAAAGATGTGCCTGTTCACTCAGAGGTTAAAGACAAAAAGAAATTCTTACCAAAAGGAATTTGCTATGCGTGTGGAGAGTTAATGTCATTGAACAAGAGGGGACGAAAATGCTCGAAATGCAACTTTACTTTATCAGTGCACAAATAAGTCGTTTCTTTTTCAGTTTTTGTATGAAATAAGTGTGTAGGTTCTAAAAACATTTTGTAATAGGTAATAGGACCTAGGTGTGTCCTACCGCAGCCTAGTGGTTAGTGTGTCCGACTACTAAGCCGAAGGTCCCCGGTTCGATCCCGGGACCATGCGTCGATCTTTATTTATTCGGTCGTCACCTCGTGGAAGGCAATGGCAAACCACCACGTAGTAATTTGCCTAGTACAACCTCTCAAATAGTGCCGTTCGGAACCGGCGATAAACTCTAGGTCCCATATACCTGTGAAAAATCTGAAAAAAGGCACACATCACAGGTATATGCGAGAGGTCGCCTACGCTCGAATGAGCATGGCACATAAAGAAGAAGAAGTGTCCTAAAAAAGTGGGATGTCAATTACTGTATTCACAGATGCCAACAACTATGACAGTCCCGCCAACCACTATAAAATCTGACTATCTTTGTTTCTCTTTAGGATAACACTATTTAAAATAAGGATACAGGCAAAGCAAAAGCCGTAGTTAAATAATACAGAGCTCTCTCCTTCCAATTACCTGGTGTATTAAAATTTTCAGACAAGGACTGCTTTGTGACGTGTGATAAAAAGTAGCGGCCTCTTAATGGTGCCAACGACTATCACCTGCAACAACAAGGTGCCAACCGCCTAAGCTAGGTCCTTGGAACCTTCTTGCTCTCAATATAATTTAATTTTTGCATTTATAACCTCGCCAATCTCTTTATAATTCATTGCGTGACGCTTGTCACCTTTTTGCGCAATGTTAGGTAGGGCTTTATACAGGGTGTTTCTCAAGAAAGTGTAGAAAATTAAACAGCGTATTTTTAATGTCAAAACAAGAAGAAAAGTTCCTATAAACATATGTCCGTAAGTTCGTCGTTATCGAGATACAAGGCGATACATTTTATCTAATAAAACGATAAGTTTACGAATATTTCGAAAACGAACGGAGGCATTAATTTGAACTTTTTGTGTTAGTTAGACATTTGAAGATGCATTATAGGTGCGCGTGTCGGTGGCCTCAATCAATTAAATATCAGAAAAGGTACGCAACTGCATTTTTTTCTTTAATTTAATGATTCTTGTAGTTTTTTTACTATTGTGGGCCGTTTTCGATTTAAAATAAAACAGGAATCGGGTTGTGCATAATTTAATACAAATAATAACACTCAGATTAGAAAGAACTTAGTTGAGGATTCACTCTTATGGCATGTGTCACTTTCTAGTTAGTTTAATTTTAGGTGTATGTTTATGTTCATTCAGGACCGGCTTTAATATTAATTTTTATAGTAATTTAAATGCGGCGAGGTCTCTTGACCAACAAAATCAACTTTAAATTATGGAGAATAACTTAAGGGGTTTTAAAATTGAGCCTGTCTAAAATATTAATTGGTTAAATTGCCATGTTTAATTCATGTCTTCTTCCAGAGGTACTGGAAACACATATTAATCGTGATCCATAATTCTCTAATTTTCACAATAACTATAAACTCACACAAAGAAACTGCCCAAAACATCACCAAAAGGAATTAAAGATGCCCCGAAAATCTGCGGAATGCCACCACATGGAAACAAGGAATGTGACAGTTTGGTGACAATTAACAAACGAAATAAATAAATAGGCCCTAATATGATATATACAAGGTGTCCCAAAAGTAATAGGACACATGGCAAAAGCAGATTCCTTAAAGCCAAATAATGCGATTTATTCAAACTTGCCTTATCCCAATATTGATAACAACCAGGACAGGGTGTCAAAGTTTTAATTTTGTTTTCGTTTTTTGCGATTATTTCTTAACGGAACGACATAGCAGCACAAAATTAAGGGATTTGAGGTTTCCTGAGGTGAGGAATTCAAAATTATCCATAGTTTTTGTGTAACCAGTAGAGGGCGTTGTCTACGGCATGCCCCACTCATTTTAGAGGGCATAACTTTGTTTAGGCTTCTTATATCGATCCGACTAATAAAAAAATAAGTTACTTTACTTCTTCTACATCAAAAACATATAACTTATTGAAGTCGCTAGGAGCAACCATTTTCGAGATAGTAGCATTTCATATTTTTAATGCAAGAATGCTAAAATATTTAAAATAATTGTGACTCGTATTAGTGTTATTTATCACAGCTGGCATTGATTAAAAACAACGACGTTTCTAAGGCAACAACATGTTACACAAAGTATCATCTGTCAAAGTTATTAATTTTCTAAGTACAATACGCAGATATTATTCGATTTTTTAGTAATGCCTCGACATAATTTATTTTCCAATGCGAAAATGCGTGATAATATGCTTTGTATTTACGCACAAGAAAATTTTAACGGTCGGAGTGCAGGGCGCAGGTACCAAGAAATATTCCCGAATAGAGGGCAACCAAACCGCAAATTATTTCAAAATATTTATGGCCGACTAGGAGAGACTGGTTCGTTTCGACAAAAAAAAGAGGTTTCGGGCAGTCCAAAAATATAACACCAAAACAGAAAAAAGAGATTTTAGTTCGTGTAGCAGAAAATCCAGAAGTGAGTTAGCCAGTTACAGGTGTAAGTAAATTTTCAATTGTTAGAATATTTCACGATGAAGGCCTGTACCCATACCACTTTACACCCGTACAGTGTTTACTGCCGCCTGATCTTCCAGCCAGACTTCAGTTTTCTCATCTCTTCCAAAGTCTGCAAAATACAGATCCAATGTTCTTAAATCGTGTGTCGTTCACTGACGAGGCGACATTTACTCGACGGGGTGTATTCAATTACCGAAACAGACATGCGTGGGAAAATGAAAACCCGCATTTGGTTGTTGAACGTCACTTCCAACACGAGTTTAACCCTTTAAGGCGCAAAAGACCTTTTTTTTTTTTGATACCTGTTTATGTTAAAAATTTAACTCCAGCGTCGAGTTTTTCCCAAAAAACTGGTGGGAAGTTATAATCCCAAAGATTCTTAAGGTCAATTTTTTTTTGGGATATTATTTTCCCACTTAACGAAAACAGTTTGGAATTCAAATTAAAAAAAAATGTATTTCAAAATAAATGTACAAACATTAGGACTAACTAACTAAACGAAATTAAAAAGAAAAAAAATGCTTATAACTAAAATAATATATAGAGCGCTACATCCTTTACATGTTATAACAAATGAGATCTAATAACCACCCTATAAAAAAATATCTATATTCATACGGAATTTCAAGAGGCTAAAAGATAAACAAACAACAAAGACTAATTAATTGCTCTTGTGAAAATCGGCAAGTCAGCCTTTACATAGTGCAACATTACAAACAGGACATAGGATGTTGCTGCGTTTCTCTTTTGCCTTAGTACTACCTTGGGCACACCTCCTATAGGTCTTTATGACCATTTTATCACCAACAGTATCTTTTTCATTTTCAACTGAAGAAGTGGAAGGCCTATTAGATACACCTTGAGATGTAGAAGATGTATTCCTTGGTATAACTAAGTCATCTTCCGCGTCAGAATCACCGCCCACATCCGAATTGACAGCTTGCTCATCGTTTATTTCAGCTAGCTGATTTACTATTCTTTCGAGTTCTTCCTCAGAAAGTGCAGCCATTAGATCTAAAAATATAATAATTGGATAACATAACTACGAAATAATAAAGAAGCTAGAGTTATGTAATTTCGTAATGGTAACATTTTCACATAAGACGATTTTTTGGAGAAATGTCAAATATTACGTCTGCCGTACTTATTCTCATATTATTATTTACTGTGGTTCCAAAGTAGGTTGATACACAATCAAGTTATCTATAGAAAGCAGCCGATTTATTTTTGTTTACTATTTTTTTTTTACTTTGAAAACTATTTTTTTTTTCTATTAATTTTAGTTTATATGTTTCTCCTAATAAATTTTTGTAGTAAAAGCTACATTTTCTTCTTGAAAATAATATATTTTTAAAAACTAATTATTTCTTTATAACACTTAACAATTTTTACGTTGCTGACATTCACTGATTTATCAAAAATTATATCACAAAAAAATATTACAATAGTCACTAATATATTTATTACCTTGGGTTCCGTTGGGATATTATGTTCCCACCAAAACACATCAACCGTCACTGTCGACTTCTGAAACACCACTGACCGTTTATATTTGAATTCTGAGATTATTCACGTCTGTTCTTGCCGCCCGCCCAGGTGGGGATACACTAATCCAATGGCACTTAACGTTACATATGGGTGGGAAGCTATTATCCCAAAGATACTTAAAGGGTTGGTCAACATTTGCTGTGGAATTATCGGAAATCATCTTATAGGCCCCTTTGAATTACCGCTGACTCTATACGGAGATTCATATTTGAATTTTTTACAAAATAAACTTGGAGGGCTTTTAGAAGATGTATCACTAAACGTCCGGCGAAATATGTATTTCATGCATGCGAATCTGCTCAGAAATGATGAAGATCTTTTGTTTAAAGTCCGACAGTCTGTTGTAAAAGCCTGTATAGCGAAATGTATTGAGATCAATGGTGGCCATTTTGAGCAAAATTGCTATCACGGCGTTACCATTTTTATTTCTAGCTATTTTGTTACTTTTGAATGTTATTAAACTAAGTATTAACTAAGATTTTTGATTAAAATAAAATTAGTAATTCCGTATATGAAAAAGTGTGTTTATTAGAAAAAAATAGTCAGCCTTAAGTATCTACATTAACTTTGACACTTAGCAAATGTAGCTGATTTACAATAATTTTAAGTCAAAAATTCACAGTTGCTCGATTTTCCGTTGATTTTGGACCACGTACTTAGTTTAATTGGACATATAAAATGCTATTATCTCGAAAATGGTTGCTCCTAGCGACTTCAATAAGTTACACGTTTTTGATGTAAAAGAAGTAAAGTAACTTGTTTTTATTAGTCGGATGGATATAAGAAGCCTAAACAAAATTATGCCAGCTAAAATGTGGGGCATGCCGCAGATAGCGCCCTCTACTGGTTACACAAAAACTATGGATAATTTTGAATTCCTCACCTCAAAAAACCCCAAAACCCTTATTTTTGTGCTGTTATGTCGTTTCGTTAACAAATAATCGCAAAAAAAAAACGAAAACAAAACTAAAACTTTGACCCACATCTTGGTTGTTATGAATTTTGAGATAAGGCAAGTTTGAATAAATCGCATTATTTCGCTTTAAGGAGTCTGCTGTTGCTCTGTGCCCCACTACTTTTGGGACACCCTGTATATATTGGGTTGCTTTCTTTAGTAACTGGAAATTGACACATGTCATAAAATTTTAACCTCAACTAACTTCTTTCTAGATTGAAAACTACTATACTAATAACACATGTAATTAGTTAAGATGGAGTGGTGTATCTTTTCTAATAAAGGGTTTTCCAATAAGAACGATATGATTTTGAAACGATATGGTAACCATGGTAATAAAGTTATACCTGTCACCAGTTGTCAGTTATTGTCAGTAAACTATAACAATTTATTATGGCTAAATACGCGCTTCAAGAACGTTTGGTTATTATCCAAAAAGTTTATGAAAATAGACGATCTTTTGTGAACACTTATCGCGCACTTCGCGAAAACTTTGGTGTAAATAATCGTCCTTCTTTGCTTGCCATTCGTCGCATCGTTGAGAAATTTGGAAATAATTTTACTCTTCACGATGCAAAAATACCAAGAAGACATCGAAACGCAAGAACTGTTGAGAATATTGCTGCTGTAAGAGCTAGTGTTGCAGTGTATCCAAATTTATCAATTCCTCGTCGTGCTCAAGAGTTAAGGATTAAAAAAACGACAACTTAGCGTATTTTGAAAGAAGACTTGAATTTACACCCGTATAAGATTGTTTTGACCCAAGAACTTAAGCCACTGGACCATCGTCGGCGCAGAGAATTTGCTGCTTGGAGTTTAGAACAACTTGAAAGGGATCGTAATTTTGCCAAAAAAATTATCTTTTTAGATGAAGCTTATTTTTGGTTAAGTGGATACGTTAACAAGCAAAATTGCCGTTTTTGGTGTGAAAAGAATCCACAACAGATTCATGAGAAGCCTTTGTAGCCGCTAAAGGTAACTGTATGGTGTGGTTTATGGTATGGTGGCATCATTGGACCATTTTTTTTCCAAAATGAGGCAGGAGATGCAGTTACAGTGAATGGTGAACGATATCGACAGATGTTAAGAAATTTTTTGTGGCCAAATATAGATGCACTTGATTTGGAGGATATGTGGTTCCAGCAAGACGGTGCCACATGTCACACTGCTCATGAAACTATTGATATACTGCAAGAAAAGTTTGACGAAAGGATAATTTTAAGGAATGCTACTGTTCAGTGGCCTCCAAGAAGCTGTGATTTAACTCCTTTAGATTACTTCTTTTGGGGCTATTTCAAATCTAAGGTTTATGCAAACAGACCACAAACACTTGATGCATTAAGGTTGAACATTGAACCCTGCATTCCTCAGATCACGCCCGATTTATTGCATAAAGTCATCGAAAATTGGGTTCGTCGAATTCGCTCGTGTAGTCGCGGAGGACATTTAAACGATGTGTTATTCAAAACATAAATGTTATCAACTATACTTTAAAATAATATAAAAAGTTTTATTGTATCTGAAATAATTTTAATTTTATTTAATTTTGAAATCATATCGTTCTTATTGGAAAACCCTTTATTTAATAGATTAATGGAGACCCATACGCGCGTCACTGATGCATCTTCAAGTATCTAACTAACTCAAGAAGACAGTCTTTTTTGTCGTAATTACCCATCCTAATTTTCAAATGAATGCCTGCATGCGTTTTCGAAATATTAGAAATATTATAACAAATAATTATAGGAACTTTGCTTCTTGTTTTGACGCCAGAAACACGCCTGTCAATTATCTACACGTACAAGAAACACCCTGTATAGAAGATATCTCAAAAATAGGAAGGAGGTCGCTTGACCTCTTGATACTCTACAGAGGTGTAGATTATCCAATTCCATCCCAAAATGTGGTTTCCATAGGGAATATTGCGTAGGCATTAAGCGGTACCTTCTAATAAACCAATATGTTTGAGAGATTTATAAAAAGGTTCTTTAGTTAACTTTTTACTTTTTCACAGTAGAGAAGATATTATTTACAAATTATTTATAAAATGTGGTTTGGGAACTCGATCGGTTATAATAAACTCAGACCTGGTTTTATACCTGAACAATGATTTCCCGATCTGGTTACATAAACATGATCAAAATATCAATATTGATCAAAGAGTATGTCAGTGAATTTGATGGAGACTATACCTAAAACTTAGAGAACAAATTTTGCACAAAAAGAATATCTAAAGATAATATTCGGCTGAGGAGACGAGACGCTGTAAAACTTTATACGCTCTTCAAACACGACTGACTTTTATTATTTGAAATTCATTTTAGTATGACCCACATCACAATAGTAATGGAGCGAAATAAGTAAAGAGCTTCCCAACAAACCGTTAATATAGTAAAAGTTGTTGGTTATGTTAACCAAGATATTGTTATTTCAGTAGTTTGTTACTAAACAATTATTACTGTAAGGTTTGCGGTATTTAACACAAATCCATGGTAAAATAATTTAAGTTTACATATAATAATAAAGAAAACACTTAATTAAAAACATTTTAGTTATGTTAACAGTTATACAGGGAAAATGAGGGAAATCTTTTAGATTCAGATACAACATGAAAACATAAGACGATAAGTTCCAATAGATTCGTTTCTTACAGGCCCTACCTACGAAGATATGTGCCCTTGAAGAACGCCGCTGGAAATAGGTTTTTCTTGAATAACTGTCAAAGTACTTAATATAATTTAATAAAAATTAAATGTGATGGACACTAGTAACGACCTCTTAAAATAGTGTCCTTGAAAGTTATTTAGCTTTTTTAGTCTACCTGGACTAAGCTTTAAAACTTAATTATTAAATTTTTAACGCCCTGTATGATAAAGACTTAAAATAAATAAATTTGGGTAGCTTGCACCCTAGACTAAAAAAAGATACTCTTGTTTATCGTCGATAGGGTTACCCGTTTTCGAGAAAAAAATATCAAATGAATAGTTGCAGAAGACCTATGTTCGCAAGAAAAGCGCGTTTCATTTATTAATCGACACCAAAAAAGGTATTGTTGCTACGAACGTTACTATGGTACGAAATAAATAAAATATCCTGCATTTTAGAACTTGTCGTCTTTCACATCGGTGACACATTGATCCTTCATATCGATATTAATTTACTGATTTTTGAATTTCGTGGTGAATTTAATTGTGAATTAATTCGAACTATGGAATATACGTTTATTGAGTGTGCAGATATGTAGGTATCTGATGTATGCTCTTGCATCTGCAAATAGACGGTGGATCATTTAAGGTTTGCGGAAGCACATCTCTTGATGCAAAAACGGAATTGGTATTTGTAGAGCGTTTGAGGAGGGACAGGAACACTGTGCCTCTTGCTTCCTTTATTGGAAAAAACTTCATTTTTATGCAAGATAACGCACGTCCACGTACGTCGAGAGTATGTGGAGGATAAGGGAATATCTAGCAGAAACTGAAATTACTGTAATGAATCGCAAAGCTTGAGGCCCAGATCCTAACCATAACATTCATAAGACCGAATAGGTAAACAGATTCTTGCAGACGCTAATCCGCCAGAAACTTTAACTCAGTTGGGATTGGCCCTACGAAGCATATTATGGGATATCATGGACCAAATATTTATAAAAAAATCTGATTCTCAGTATGTCAAATCGTTGTCAAGCTATCATCAATACCCGAGGAGGAACCACTCGTTATTAATTTTTTTCATACTATTACCTAAGTTGTTTCTCCAAGTTGCTATTACTATTGTTACATTGGCAGTATCGAATTATACTTTCATGGGCTTACATTTTTTAATGATTCACTGTAGAATCACCAGATTTTACCGGGCTTGGTATCTTAGTCATCAGCTTGCAGAAAATAGACGTAAAGTGAGGTCAAGCAGATTGTTCTAAGTAGTCCAAGAGGCAGCCAACCCAATAAACTACTAAAGGAATGGATTAATCGAGTTCTGATGAAAATATGGACATTTAAATTTCGAGTACTATTTTACCTATTCCATAATTAATGGGCGCAGTATTTAGGAATACCAGATGTGCTAAAAATCCAGTTGGTATCAATAGTTTCGTTAAAATGCCTGCTGTTATAGCAGAAGTCTTTATGCTCCCAGATCCGCAGGTTTAAACTCATGGTCAGTATTTTCGTCAGAATTCAGCCACTTTAGTGGCAGAGTCTGGAGATACTGAGAACTATTAAAACAGACAGTGTATGAAAGTACTCAACAGTGGCAGGAGGACATATTGAAAACTCACAAGAAGATAATTGCCAAAAGCCTTTGTCGTCTAATACTGTTGTTTCCATTCCCTCCACAAGCATACAAAATAACAATAAAACCACGATCAGTGGAACTGCAGAAGGAATTCATATTTCCAGTTCCTCAAATTACTAACTAACTGAACTAACCTGAACTAACTGAGCTATACAGGGTGTCCCAATAAAAACTCTCAGGCCAATTATTTCGAAAACTATAAGTGACATGTAAATTCTGTAGACGCCAGTTTCAAGCCTCTATGATTGGCCTCACAACTGTGTAAAAAATTTGTTTAAATAATACAAGATGTAGGTGGCGCCATGGTGCAAAGAATTTTTTCGATGACAGGAACTTTTAAATGTTGTGGTCCTTAAAGATAATTAACTTTTGATCAAATTATGTATCATACAAATTTTTGATAAATCCAACATGAATGGAGATATTTGGGGTTAAGTTTTTTATTAAAATAATTTTAACGAGTATATTAATTATAAATATTTTTAATATCCTTTAGCAGATTTTAGTTTAATTTTAGTAATGATAATTTTAGTGATAAAACGCTCGTGTAGCGCTAAATTATTACGTCCGGTGACGTCTCAGGGGATCGACGCCTTAACAAATAATATTGGCAAAAAATAAGACGCCACTGAGTTTTTGGTAATTTTTATATTTTTTTCGGATTAAGCAACTAAATATATCCTTTTATTGTCTGTTAAATTGTTTTCATATCTTGCTTCGTTTTCGAGAATTAAAAATAAAAACAATTTGATTGCATATACATTAAGAAACAAAACCATAAATTATCAATACGTTGTATTATTTGTTGTTTAAAAGCAAAGTTAAAACATTAAAGCATAATAAAATAAAATTAAAAGATGTTTTAAATTTTATGAAAGAACTGATGAGAAATTATACAAAATTATTAATGACAATTAGAACAATACCAAAAACTAACTAATAGGGTCGAATGAGGTTTTCAAAATTATTGCCGTCTTCATAAACACACATAGCAAATCGATATAATAATTCGGTTCTGCAAACTTTCAATAGTGTATTTCGATTAATAGCGGCTATAGTAGCATAAATTTTGTTGCACAGGTCAGCCATGTCTTCTATTGGTTCGTTGTAGATTTCATTTTGTAAGTAGCCCCATAAATAAAAGTCCATCGGGGTGAGATCAGGGGACCTTGCTGGCCATCTAAGATCCCCATTTGCGCTGATCTTTTTTCCTGAAAACGTCAGATTTAGATGATTCATAACGATATTGCTATTGTGTGCTGGGGCACCGTCTTGATGAAACCAAACCACATAGTATTTACGTCAATTCCTACATTTTGTAACAGCAAAGGGAGATCGTTTTGCAGGAATTGTAAATAACGAACTGAAGTTAAATGTTCATGGTACAAATAGGGCCCGATTATGTAACCATTTACAATACCACCCCAAACATTTACCCCAAATCGTGTTTGAAATTGTAACGTAAATAAAAGTTATTTCGTTACACTGGATTTTAAAGTATAATAAATCTTTAGGTATTGGCGCTGCCATCTATGGATAACTCTGCTTACTGCAGTTAATATCGATTCTTTTAAGTTTGTATATATATGAAAGGAGCAACTGTAAATTTGCCGTTCTATAATATAGATTTCTAGGGTATTCTTTATATAGATTATCGATTTCTTACATTTAATTTAGTTTATATTGTCTCCTGGCCATTTGGTTTCAACCGGAGCCGTTGACTTAACACACACACATTATATTGTCTCCGTGAATAGGTAAAGGCTACTCAGGGAGGTTAATTTTTGGACTTTCACTTTTGGTTTTGTCCTGATACAGGTATGTCACGCTAAGTTTCGGTTTCACTAAATTTATATTTTGTCTAATAATAAGTATGTAATTGAACCATAAATATTACTTTCTAGTAAGCCATGACCTTTTATTCTATTTTTACACGAACTAAATTCCACATTTTCATGTTCTAACAAAATAAAGACGTGCCGACCATAATTGCGTCATAAATTAATAATCTTCATTCATCTCATTTATCCTTGTAAAGTATAATGTTATTAAAGATCTAAAAGCATCATCTTAGTAAACAGCAGGGAGTAATCATATTATTTCTTAGATAAATGTGGATTTTCAATCAATATTTTCATAATTTTGCATTCAATTTGAAAGCACCTCTTTTTCATCAACAGGTCATGGTTTTGTTTGTTTTTCTTCATCAATTAAAGTTTAAATTCTCAATTTAACTTTGTTTTTCGGGTCTCTGTCGTTTCTTTTACGTTTTAGCAAATATCGTTGACCAGTTGGTAGTTTATTTAAGTTCTTGACGAACATTGGTGAGAACCAGATATAAGGTAAACCTGACTGGACCATTCACAAGGAAACCGACAGATCCAGGCTCTACAGAACTGGTGACTGAAACCTAAATTGAATTTGTTGGAAAACTCACCTCGTTTCTCTCATTGATATCTGTCAGAAATCAATTCTGATTTAACATATACTTTTTCTTAAACTTCTAACTCAATTGGCGCGACATACTTGTACTGGATGGATAGTATCTTAAGTCACACTGTATATACAATTTCTCTTGTACCGTATCTTGAACTTATCTTGTGCGTATCTTACCTTGGGTGCCATAATTAAGACATTAGTCTGGTACGCCAATATCATGTGGTAACGAATGCTTGTAGCTCGTTAAACCACATTTATCTAGCAAACGATTGCCTTTTTGCTCGTTATGCATTATCGAATCTGCACAAAAGTTATAGATGCTTTTGAATGCAGCATTTTCTACTAGTTTAAATATCTGTATGATATATTTGTACATTTTGTAGTATATTAATTACTTAATTTTTATCTTGTTGGCACAATATATGCTTTTCTTGGATTAACTTAAAACTTAAATACCTTTTAAGTCAACCAAATCATTTATTTTTCTCACTACTTAAACACGAAAGAAAATTTGTTTTTGACCTTACGTAATTAAACATGGTTATTTCATTTCTTAATTTAAAACTTTATTCTTATTCACTTGAGTAACAGGGAGCTAAAACATCCTGTAACTATATTATAGAAATTTAAGTTACAACTGGTACTGTTTAACCTAAGTATTCATTTTCAAACCTTTTATTGCAATATTATTCGCTGGTCTAACGCCACCTTTCTACATGTAAACGAGCAAACCTGAGGCTGACAAACTGACAAGCTCATCTGATGTCATTACTCCTATCAATCGCTGTCACAAGAATTCAAGTCTAATCAAGTCCTGACGTCTCCCTTACCTTCTCCATTGCTGAAGTCTATGCATGGAACATCTCATCGAGACAACTTCCAGGTGAAGAGGACTGAATCTTGGACACACCTCATGGATGACAAGCAGATCTAGGTATTTGTCGAGTCAGAAGGATAACTTTGTAAAGACCAGTAGACCATTTATTTATTTTCATTTTAATTTTCCATGTCAAAACTGTTTCTTCGGAAACCAGTAACAACAACCATTATTATACAAGTATAGTTTAATAAACTACTAAGTGTTTGTAAGATTTTGTATTATTTCTGGTAGGATGGCGCCCTAACAAAATTTGTCAGATAATAAAACCCACACCTAACAAACAAAAAAAAAGTCTTTTTGGCCGAGGCAACTCAACATCATTTGAATGATTATCAAAAACGTTACAAAATTTAGTCTGTCGCATCCAGTTAGGATTTTCCCGGGACCAGTAGCGACAATTATGTCTGTTAATTACTCCATTATTGTGAAACTGGGATTCGTCACTCCACATAATTTGGTTTAATAAATTTTGATTTTCTTCAAGAAGAATATGAAAATGTGCCAAAAAGTTTAATCTGCGCTGGTAATCTTCTGGTTGTAGATGATGCACTAAATGAATCTTGTATGGAAAAAACCCACTTCCTTTTAGGATTCTGCGACACGAACTGACTGTAATATTAGTTTCATCTTTTAATTTTTGTAATGACGTTTGTGGCCTATTTTCTACCGTTTGTAGGACTATAGCTACATTTTCGTCATTCGTAACCCTCTTCCTTCTTGGAACCTTTTCCTTTTTAAAGCTACCATGTGTAGCTAAGTTGGTACACAAAGCTACAAAAGATTTGCGATCGGGCGTTGGTCTATCTGGAAAACGAGCTCGATAGCAGCGCACAGCTTTTGAAGCATTTTGACGGCATTCTCCATAAACTAAAACCATGTTCAATTTGTTTTGATTTGTATGGTGAACCATTTTTATTTCAAAAATGTAGAAGTTGCAAATTCTGACACTGACACTGAGTGTTAATAATGTTAATTATTTAATGATTTTTGTTTTCCAGAGGTATGCATTTTTATTTCTCGAAAACGAAGCAAGATATGAAAACAATTTAACAGACAATAAAAGGATATTTTTAGTTGCCTAATCCGAAAAAAATATAAAAATTATCAAGAACTCAGTGGCGTCTTATTTTTTGCCAATATTATTTGTCAAGGCGTCCCCTGAGACGTCACTGAACGTAATAATTTAGCGCTACACGAGCGTTTTATCACTAAAATTATCATTACCAAAATTAAATTAAAATCTGCTAAAGGATGTTAAAAATATTTATAATAAATTTTTATGAGACATTATTTGATCAAAAATTAATTATCTTTAAGAACCACAACATTTAAAAGTTCCTGTCATCGAAAAAATTCTTTGCACCATGGCGCCACCTACATCTTGTATTATTTAAACACATTTTCTACACAGTTGTGAAGCCAATCATAGAGGCTAAAAACTGGCGTTTACAGAATTTACATGTCACTTATAGTTTTCGAAATAACTGGCCTGGGAGTTTTTATTGAAACACCCTGTATATCGAATTTTTTCTAGTACTAACAGCCGAACTAACACCAAAATACCTAATTTTTATTTTGAAATCAGCCATTTCCCCTATTATTCAAACATATCGAAATATCAAGTAGCCTGGGGCTTAGCAACTAATAAAACAATTAAAACTGATGGGTTTCAATAAACGTCATTATTTTAAAAAAATTATGGCCACCTTTTGAAGGTTTTAAGTAATAGTTTTACAATAAACTATTAAAATATGGCTAAGAATCTTAGCGACCAAAACGACATTGATTTAGAAATGGAAAATTGTACCCCGCCTGAGCTCCGAGAGGCAGCGGCTACTGTGAGCCACGATTTGTTGCCTGAAAAATCAAAGCGACTTTATGTGAAGGCATACACTCAAATAAAGAAATGGTGTCGCTAAAATTACTGAAAATGTCATGCTGGCCTATTTTAAGGGAAAACCGGAACACAATAAGTTATCAACGTTGTGGGCAAGCTACTCAATGTTGAAGTCAACTCTTTCACTGAAAGAAAACATCGATATTTTGAAGTATTTTAAAGTAGTAGCATTTTTGACAAAGAAAAATTTCGCCTATAAACCTAAAAAATCACGAATATTCTCGAAAGAAGAAATTGATACACTTTTAAATGAAGCCCCTGACGATGAATTTTTATCAAAAAAGGTATGGATTTTATTATACTAATTTTTTGTCCTGCTTTAATAAGCTCTAAATTTTAGGCTATTGTGATAATTGGCGTAGCCGGTGCTTGTATAACAGATCAATTTTGTAATATGGTTCTTGATGATGTGGACATCCGAGATGGGATTATTGTGATAATTCACCTCACTTTTATTGAACCAATCAAAACGCTCATTTTCATAGCAACCACCTTGGTAACGGTCGTCTTACCCGATAAGACTACCGCTAGCTCGAAAAGACGCTTTCGAAAAGACGCTTGTAGCTTTTTTACTTAAATAAAAAATTAGTAACACCTCTAACTTGTATATTTACCTTTATCAGACGGCCTTCATTTTTATGTTCAGTAAATTATCCAATAAAATACACCTCTAGAGGCGGTTTCTTATCTTCATACCTTTGTTTTTCACTCGAAACTCGATTTTCCAAGAAAATTTTCACTCAACGTAATTTTTACTTATAATCAAAGATAAGACCCTCGAGCTAAAGCTCTCGGGATCATATCAGATTATAAGTAAAAATTACATTTCGTAAAAATTTGTCAGAAAATCGATTTCTTGTTAAAAACATCGGTATTACCGATAAGACGCCTCCTCTATCGGTATATTACTGTTGATAAGCATTCCTAACTCAAAAAAATTTATCGTCCAGGAGATTTGATTTGTCATTGTCAAACAACAACGGATTAACGTCGTAAAAAAATACTTGGCTAACCGGCCGACTGACATTAGAAAACTATTTATTTTATATCGCAAAGGTAAACATCGTAGACAAAATATTGGGTATAATACTATTAGTAAAGTACCATATGTTATGGCTCAATTTCTGAAATTACAACATCCTTAGTGTTACACTAGTCATTCTCTACGGCGCAGCTCGGCAACACTTCTAGCAGAAAATGGAAGAGACCTACTAAGTCTAAAAAGGCACAGTGGATAGAAGTCAGCTACAGTAGCTGAAGGATATATTGGGGAATCGATACCGGACAAGAAGGGAATAGCCAAACTAGTACAAAAACCCATCTTATCCAATGAAAATTTAAGTATATCCTCCACTTCTTTCGCACATCAAGATGGTCTGGCAGAAAACTTACAGACTGATAACTTAGTACCAAGTGTTAATGAACGTTCACAAATTATCGAAAATATTCGTAATACTGAAGTAAATTTACCTATAATAAATAATGGTAATTCTATGAATAATGGAAATGCAGCAGTGCACATGAGTTGTAATAACGGTACAATCAACTACTATTTTAAATGATTTTTATAGTTTTTGATGATTTTCATTATCTTAGGACATTTTCTAGAGTTTATTTTTCATGTTCACTTCGTTAAATCAATAAGATTTCAGTCAATTTCTTTAAAAAGATAAAAAATCCTCATTATTAACCTAGGTAAATAATAAATAATGAATCATCATTATTTACCTAGGTTAATAATGAACTACTTCTCATTAGACAAATAAGGGAAATAATAGGGTTTTCTCATGTTAGTAGTAGAAAAAATATACTAATTTATTACCAATAAATTTTTGATAATTATACCACTCATTTAATAATGGAAAACAATTTTTTTAGGTATTTAAATTTCGGTATTAAATATTAAATTTTTTCACATTTGGACCATGTCAGCGCAATGCGTTTACCTGCAAGATTTTACATAAGAATTATTAATTAGATAAAGGTCTAAACTATTCTGGCGAATTCAAAAACTTTTAAACATAAGATTTAATTAGATAGCCATTAGGTGTTTACAATAAGGCTATGTTTCTAATAGCCATTAAACTTAGTAAAGTTTAAGAAAATCGTTTAAATGTTTATACAAAAGAAACTTTTAAAATCTCCGCTTAGTTCGAAAGACAAACTGTGGTAATTAAAATTTCGTTCTCGAAACTAAACTCGGGTTTTATTATTTGAAATCCATTTAAATGTTAACCCGAATCACATTCGTAAATTACTGCAGGAATAAGTTTAATTGATTGGTTAGTTTAATGAATTTAAGAGCCTGGAAAGTTGTATGATTTGTTGACTTCAATATAGTCCGGTTAAACCCCTCAATACATTTTTTGGACCAACAAAAATCACGATTTAAGTTAAGCTGACTTTATATTTTATTCGCAGTGTGACATTGAAATGTTGATTGATTGAGACTAGACATGATTGCTTCTCCTGCACTGATGAAAACTAAATAATCCGATCTACACGGATAGCCACAACCTATCTTAGAAATACTATTTCTTTTCTGTGGGTGTTTTATGGAATACATATACATTTTTTGGTATCAAATTCTAATTCAACGGCACTCACGGGCAGATATGCTTAGGAAAAGTTTTCTTTGCCAAGAGATATGTGTAACATCATAAAATCTTTTATTTTATTTGTATTTAAAAGGCTTGCTTCACTGGAAGAAACTTTCCCAAGAAATACGTTAACATGTGGCTCGTATTTGGGGAAAGCAAGGGTTTATTGTCTTTTAAAAAGCCAAACACTAAATCAAACTATAGAACATCTTTTCTGTAATATAGACCTGACTCCTTTTTGGACCTAATTTCATTCGTTATGGTACTTCCCGACTAAATTCAATAACCATAATTATTTCTGAGATTGACAAGTTTTGAATTTGAAAGAAAATATTCTCTATGGATACCTAAAAGATAAATCTGCTGAAAAAAAAATACCTTTCTTAGAAAGTACCCTTACCCACTATGGTTTAGTTTAGAAAGTTGGAGAACACATGGGTTTTTTATTACATGCAACGGTTTTCGAAAACAAAGAATTCGCGGGAATTAAATCATATAGTTTCATATTAAAAGAAAAATAGATAAAGCTGCGACTTTGAGACAAACCGGTATCTGCCCTATACACCTTGTACAAAAGTTAGATCTGTTTTTTTACCTATCTGAAGCCTAGAAAGCACAAGAAACAAGCAAAAACGACTTTGTAGGTTTTTCTTTTAACATTTCTTTTTTTAGGTATAGTTAGATTAGGACTTTGTTGCTTTGTATAAATTATAGGTTTAAGTCATTTTCTATGAGAGAAAACCAAAATTTTCAATTATATTCTTTCCGTGGACCAAGTGAGCAATCTATCGGCGAACAACCTAAGAATATTGAAGGGATGGTCAATAAGGCTCCAAAACGTAAGAAGTGCAGTTACACTTGTTATTGGTCAAGTACCATCAGTCATGGGACGCGGGAACTACCATTACTTGTTTTGGGAATTTTAATTGGTTTAAAGTTAAAAGGTTGGGATTTTCGGAGCCAAGGGGTGTGGTATTAAGGTCACAAGTCCTTTTCGAGAACGCAGGGAAATCAGTTTTGTGATTTCTACCCAGCTTGTCGACTTACTAATTCTCGTGTTAAGTGATCTTTTTCTTAATTTTATATAGTTCTGAGATTTTTACCGAACTCTCTGGTCGACTTACTAATTATCGTGTAAAGTGATCTTATTCTTAATTTTATATAGTTCCGAGATTTTCACCGAACTCTCTGGTCGACTTACTAATTCTCGTGTAAAGTCATCCTTTTCTTAATTTTATAAAGTTCAATTTAATCTCTTATCCTTTATTAATCAGTGCTTTGGGGTAAGATGTGTACCATCTGGCAGTACATTCTGTTCTATTTCTTTATTTCTTTTATTGGGCATTTTACATTCGAAATTAATTTCTCTATTCTTTTTATTGGGGATTTTCATTAGTCGCATGTCGATTATTCAGTTGGAGTGCTGAATAATTATCTAGTTGGGATTTAGTTTCGAAACCTCTTTTTCTCGCTTGATGTAAATATATATTTGTAAATATATGTGAGGCTCTTTTTGTAAAATATTACTTTTTTTTTCTTTCTAATATATTTTAAGTATTTTGAGAAAGTAGTTGTGTTATTTGGCTAATAATAATTCTTGACCAAACTACTTATAAGGTTCACTTAACAAAGATTTTGCAGGCCGGGTAATACTATTCGTGTGACTGCTGACCAGCTGACCAGAGGAGTAAGGGATCATTCCCCCGCTACAACTGACTGTTAGGTTCAGACAAGGTCCAGGTGGGTAAGTGCAACTGAACTGGTACTAACAATATTAATTAATGGCTACATCCGACGATATCAGAACTTCGGGATACGTCTAGATACCATCTGATCTTTCAGATTCTTCAAGAGTGCTTTTGCCCGGATTTAGATTATAGAATAGATAGGAGGGACACGTCTCCATTAATATGTGCGGAATGGTACTGACTTGGTCTCCACGCTACCACGTTCTCTAGACCAAGTCTATTGCCATCACGTCATTTTGTCACATATGTAAGAACAGGGTCTCTGAAAAAAAAAATAGTTGTCAGAAAAGCCATGTTTATATCATATTTAACGGTTTCTCGGTCAGTTCACATTTCGGAATCCTTCCCTAACGTGAGTTTCTTCAAGGCCGTCGATATAGCAATTGACTGCCTAGATGGCATCTTCGTTGCATTCAAATTTTTGTCCTGTCGGTTAAGTTTTGAGTTTCGGCTTCCGAGTTGACGGTGCCAAGTCGGGTGCATAGGCTGGATAAATTTGAATGATGAAACACCTTTTTCGGTCATTCCAGGACGTTTTACCACAATCGGTGCCTTCAGTTTTGACATATGGGATGCGTATTATTCGCCTTCTCGAAGTAGTAGACCAGGTTAGTTGTCAAAGACAGACGTCCCCGGCTGATAGACTGTATATCGCTTTTTTTGGGGATACCGTTCTCCTCTCGCTTTGAATGTTGCAATTTCGTCTATTCTTACAAAACGCTGCAAACAATTGGCAGAATTATTTTTCAATAGTTTAAAACATTCGGCAGATATCTGCATGCGATTGAATTTTACGCTTGCTCAAACCTTTGTAATGTGTAACTCATCACGCTAAATGAAATGTACCCAGGTACTTAAGATTCCTGTGGCCTCCAATAACTCACACATTTTCAATCGCCTGTAGGCCACAACCGAGTAAGTATCTCGTAGCAACGCGGACAGAACTGGTGTTGCTAAATAATTATATCTCAACAGTATTCCATTAAATTTTATTTGTAAAAAGAGAGTGACCACAAAGAGAGCAAGATGAATATACTTCCACGAATCTATTGAGCAAGCGCAGTCTTATCGCTATCCTTGTTTTGCCCGGAAATCAGACAAGAATGCCCATTTCGTATTTACAAAAATAAAAAGGTCTATACGTGTCAACGAGAAACTCGTCGTGGAATGCACTAAAAATCAGCTGTTTTTCATGTCGGACCCTAGGGTCGAATACTCAACTTTCTACCCGCTCCGTCGGCATCGAAACTCATATTTTCAAAACATGTGTTATGAAAAATATATTTCGTACTGGTCGCAGCTGATGTGTTAATAATGCCAGTTCCGTCCGAACAACCATGTGCAACTTAAGTTGTTGTTTTTAATAATAACAGTTCTTTTTCTGTTATCATTCCACCTTTAGATGTTAAAACTATAAATACACTTATAAGTCTCCAATGAAGTTTTCGGCTTTGCGCAAAATGTTTCAGATATTGCATCCAGTTAATTCCTAATTAAATCCGCAACTAGGCGTGTATTTGTAAATTTTGCCTAGGTTTTTCGTTACGTTAAAGCCCTTTAAGTACGAAACTTTGGGAAAATATTTGAACTGTTTGTTCGAATAAAAGAAACTTTTAAATAGCCCGCTTAGTTAGAAAGACAAAATGTGGTAATTAAAGTTTTCCGTGCTGTACAAACTAAACTCGAGTTTTATTATTTTAAATCCATTCCAATGTTAAACCTAATTACTTTCACAACTAACAGATAAAATAAGTTTAAATTGAATGTCGCGCATTACTTTCTCGTAATAAGTAATAATAAAAAAGTAGAAAATGTCAGTCGAATTAGCTTTAACAATAAAGCCGAAACTGCTCTCCAAAGGGGACATGTTTAATGAGGGATAAATAAGAATGGGAAAGTCCTATCGCCTTCTTTATTTAAAAATTTTATTCCTACGCGTTTCGATCAATAGATCATCCTCAGGGCGAGTCTGTAAGCAAATGTGAACTAGTTATAATTAAACGTACATTATACAATCTTGTGGAAGTACTTACAGGTTAGAATGAAAGATTATCAATATTCAACAATCAGTTTACATAGTCATAGATTAAAATCGGTTAAACTCTTAAAATACATTTAAAATCAATTAAAATTGCGAAACAAAACACATAACTACCACAAAACAAATTAAAACTATTGATCAGAGGTAAACTATTTTTCACTGTGGTTTCTGCTGAATCGTATAGGTTGTGTAGAAAAAATTCAGTAACTTTTTCAGTTTGTGTTGGCAAATATGGGTCGGCCGTCGCAGGCCGGTCTGGACCATCGAAGTTCAAGGTATGTGGAGTGGTCTTTAAATAATTTAACAGCTGAGACATATCGACGATAGGTTTGGTTTGAATGATCGTTGAGATTTTAAAATGTTTAAACTCACACAAACAGACCATATTATGATACCATGGGATCCTTGCCATCATTTATCTCATAAATTAGCCGCTTTAAATACTTCCTTCCATCGACTTTTTTCAATTCCACTGAAACCAGAAAACTTTGAACTTGAGAAAAATATTATTTATCAGATTGCTTTTAAAAACGGCGTCCCAATAGAGATAATAGAAAAAACTTTTAAGAAAATGAAACGGAAAATATTATATGAAAATTCTTATATCAGGTTTGTTCGTAGAGAAAAATTGGCCACCAAACGTTTCGTCACACAACCCTTTGTAGGTAAAATATCAACCATTATAGGAAGACAACTTAAGAAACTGAATGAAAACATTTTCGTCTGTTACAGATCAGTTGACACTGTGGCTCAACTTCTTTCATCTCTTAAAGATAAAATACAAAACTTGGACAAAAGTGGAGTCTACTTACTGTCATGTGATTCTTGTCCTGCTGAATATGTTGGCCAAACTGGCAGATCTTTCCATACAAAGATAAAAGGACATCTTAGATCCAAAAGATTTCAACCCGACAATAAGTCACTCTTTGGAACCCAACTTAAAACCACCAGACATGATTTCGATCCAGAAAGTTTTACACCACCTAAATAAGGGCAAACTGGATATATCTAAAAATATCGAAATAAGTATATCTCAATCACGTTCACCCCAAAATCTCAACGATCATTCAAACCAAACCTACCGTCGATATGTCTCAGCTGTTAAATTATTTAATGACCACTCCACATAATTCGAACTTCGATGGTCCAGGCCGGCCTGCGACGGCCGACCCATATTTACCAACACAAACTGAAAAAGTTACTGAATTTATTCTACACAACCTATACGGTTCAGCAGAAACCACAGTGAAAAATAGTTTACCTCTGATCAATAGTTTTAATTTGTTTTGTGGTAGTTATGTGTTTTGTTTCATAATTTTAATTGATTTTAAATGTATTTTAAGAGTTTAACCGATTTTAATCTGTGTGGTTCTAACCTGTAAGTACTTTCACAAGATTGTATAATGTACGTTTAATTATAACTAGTTCACATTTGCTTACAGACCACTCACCCTGAGGATAATCTATTGATCGAAACGCGCAGTAATAAAATTTTAACATTGGAAATGTTTATATTATCGCACGGGCACGTTAGTATGGGTACGGAATTCAACGAAATTCTTGTGTTTTGCATTTGTCCCTTACGTCACACAGTCTAACGACACCGAATTAAAACGATCCACAACACGCGAGCCGCCGCCGCCAAGCCGATGCACTACCACCGAAAAGACAAGGCCGTGAAACGCCCGATTTTATGGACCGATGAGTCATCACAAGTCGACCCAAAAATTCTAAAATATAAGTTTACGCGGTGCATGGAGCATGTTTTTTATTTGTGTGTTTTATGGTATTTACTACCTATAATCTTGTAAATTACAGATATTTTTTGGTGTTTAAGTGCTTGTATTTAGGTACTGTGCTTCTATCGTATACTTTTACTTAGACATATAAAACACACGAAAAACATTGAGCCAGGTTATTTTATTTTGATAGAACTTTTAATTAAAAATCATGCCGGATAGTTGTTGTGTTCTAAACTGAAGGGGAAATTATGTTACCAGTGAGAAAAGTGACAGTTTTTGGATTTTCTCAAGACCCCGGGCTGCAGAAACAATGGTTATGGGCAATTAAAAGGAAATATGTTGTTCATACTAAAGCAAGCAAGGTAGGTTTGTGTCTATGAATATTTTAACAACTTGTTGAAATACACTTTCAACCCAACTTCACTAAAAGAAAAACAACCTTCTAGATTGGGGCAACTGGTGAAGTTATGGGGGCAGCACTAAAAATTCCACGATTAGTTAAAGGTAAGAGATATTAGAAAATATGATGTAAACATAAACATAAATGTTTGATGTAGGTAATAGTTATTTACGATATAAGTGTTGTAAAGATTCATATTACAACACGAGATGTTAAAGTTGTTAAACGAGGCGTCAGCCGAGTTTAATCAAACATCGAGTGTAGTTATATGAATTTACAACAAGAATATTGTACAAAATTTTATCTACTTTCATCTATGAATAAAAATATTTGGCAAAAGGCATTTTTTTTTTAAATAAAAATGCACCTGCTATTAAAAATCGTTTTGTAAGGGCATCTATTACAGCACTAGTGCTGTAATGGCATCTATTACAGCACTAGTGCTGTAATAGATGCCCTTACAAAACGATTTACAGAACTGTAAAATTCATATTACTAAATGAAAGTAGATAAAATATTTTATGCTTGTTATTGTTAATTTGTACTATTTTTAAAAATACTTCTTATTTATTTTAGGACCTGTCCTAATCCAGATGTCCATCGTACTTGTCGAAAGATGATATCCCTATGCGAATCTCTCCAGAGTTTAAACGCCTAGAAAGTATAAGACCATCAGCAATTTACAATGAGTCAATTACTTTCTCTAACTTGGTTGAAGTATTTGACAAGTTGACAGAACCAGGATGTGGATGAGTAAAGGGAAAAGGAAAATAAAATAATCAGGAGGTCGACCGCCATGGGTCGACATGTGATGACTCATACTTTCTCGCTTCAAGGCCTTGTTTTTCGGTGGTAGTGGCCGGTGGCCCGATGATGACGGAGAAGTGAGAAGGGACGAAGGACGACGGGATCAGACCAAGTCGAGAGTTAAGCCGGCCACTCACTACGCGGCACTTGCCAAGTGACTTGACTTGGAATAAACTTGGCAAGTACTTGTCCAAGTTCAAGTAAATTGTATACATTACGTGCCTACTATGAAGTTTTATTGTTTTTCGGGAAGTACAAGTCAGACGGTCAAACGACGCGTCGAGTAGTTTTTCAAAATGGAGGAAAGTGATGATACGACATCCTTGGCTGCTTTTATAACATTAAGTTGTGTTTTTCTTTTACTGAAAAATAAAAATAAAAAACGCAGACACAGAAGATGATGGGCAACATCTTTGAATAATAGTAAAACACGGTAAACAACAATTAAATTGTAGCATTTACTTTGTACACAGGCCCGCGTAATGTAGCGCGCATAGGCAAGTATAAAAAAAACTTGACTCGCCGCCTTTGACTTGGGACCGTTTTCCGACACATGACGGGAAGTAAAAGTAACTCGACGAGTCTATACGAGTCTTCATACACACACCTTGCCACTTGCCAAGTACTTGGCAATTACTCGGCAAGTGCCGCGTAGTGAGTGGCCGGCTTTAGAGGCGCGTTAGAGTTTATAACCTTTATTTTACTATTTTTTACATTATGAATCAATAAAACTTATATCAACTACCTAAATATTACATTCAAACCTATGAGTTTTCGCAGATCTCAAATCTCACAATAGTCCCAAGCGTTGCACTCTGCTTCGGCATTTTCAATGTCCTTCCCGGTTGCATCTTTGTAAAGGACAGTAAATTTTCAAATAAAGAAGGTGACAGGACTTTCCTATTCTTATTCATCCCTCATTAGCTTTAACAAGTTTCAATAGAAGAGTAAAGGGTACGTCATACTTAACCTTAAATATAGAAGGAAACCTGGCTCGCTTAAACGATATTTAGTGTTCGTTAGGATTTGTAACATTTTGATAATATGATTAATTTTTTATTTTTCTTTGGCTTATTTGTTATACATTCTCCAAAAAGTAGTGAGATTAACATAAGCATAACGTGTTGCTCTGAATTCAAATTTTCACAGTATCATCAGAGAACGCGCTTTCCGCGACAAAACGCATCGGGGCTGGAGTGCCTCTGTCCCCTATGTTGTACATACACTATTTACACGCACGATATACCGCGAGATAGACAGACGCAGATCTATCTGTTTGCTGATGATACTGCTATAACTGGTTTTCCAAACAGCCATAGCTAGTCGTCACTCGTTTACAACGCCACATAACTCAGCTTGAAAAGTGGCTTTCAGCTTGGAGGACTCGTTTAAATTCCTCAAAGACGAAAGCCATATTTTTCTCGAAAAGCAACGTTAAACGACCTGACACTAGGCTCAGAGTCAACGGAACTGTCAAGAAGTGAAATACCTGGGACTTCTTCGATCCTTGATCAAAGACTGAACTGAAGGCTGAATTTAATCAAAAGCTCTGCGTCAAATAACTCCATCTACCCCCTGCTTTCGGCGGAGTAGACTTAGCAACAGAACTAAAGTTAACCTCTACAAGGTCTTGGTCAGGCCAGTCCTTACCTATGGGGCGCCATCATGGTGCAACATAAGCAGAGCGGAGCTGAATAAGTTTCAGGTAATTCAAAATAGGGATTGAAAATTATCGCAAATGTTCCTAGGTATACAATGAATAGGGTTTGGTACAATGACTTTAAGATTCCAACAACAAATGAGTTCTTTTTGAAAATCATAACGGACCATTACAGACGAACAGATGTATCGACAAACGAACTAATAACAAACTCACATACAAGAACTAGACCTGACTCAACTTACAAATTACCTAAAGACTGGCTCCCTGTGCGCGAGCCTAATCAACAGTAGAGAAGCACTGGAAATAGTGGAGAAGCACTGCTCGACATTGTCCAAGTGACGAGGAAAAAGGCGCCAAGAAAGCAGTACAATAATTTAGAAGAAACACGCACACACGGCCAATGAACATTCAAAGCTTCTGCTGAATAAACAGAAACGTATACGAAAATGCTGCAAAGTGAACGATGATTGGAAAAAAGTCAAAGGTTTTACCTAACTTAAAACCACACACAAGAACCAGTATTTGAATTTAAACCTTAGACCGAACCTGTTGGAAAACTTGTAACGAAATAAAACTTATTTCGTCACACTGGATTTTAGTAAAGTCCCTGTATTGGATTTTAGATATTGGCGCTGCCATCTATGGATAACTCTGCATACTGCAGAATATCGATTCTTTAGACGAACTGTAAATTTGCCGTTCTATAATATAGATTTCTAGGTTATTCTTTAATATAGATTATCGATCCCTTACATTTAATTTAGTTGATAGTGTCTCCGTAGATAGAAAGGCTCTACTGGGAGGTTAAAGTTCTTTTGACTTTTACTTTCGTTTTTATCCTGTTACAGGTATGTCACGCTGAGCTTTTGTTTTCACTAAATTTATATTTTATCTGGTATTAACTATGTAATTAAACTAATTGAACCATAAATATTACTTTCTAGAAACCCATGACCTTTTAAGCTATTTTTACACGAACTAAATTCCACATTTTTATGTTTTAACAAAAATTAAACACAATACATGCCGACCATCATGGCGTCATATTTTAATAATCTCCATTCATCTCATTTACCCTTGTAAAATATAATGTTTTTAATGATCTAAAAGCATCATCTTAATAGACAGAACGTAGTAATAATACTATTTCCTCAGTAAGTTTGAATTTCAATCAATATTTTAATAATTTTGCATTCAATTTGAATATCCTTTTAAGTCAATCAACAGGTCATGGTTTTGTGTGTTTTTCTTCATCAATTAATATCTAAACTCTCAATTTAACTTTATTTCTCGGGATTTTGTCGTTCTTATATGTTTTAGCAAATATCGTTGGCCAGTTGTTGGTTTATTTAAGTTCCTGACGAACAGTGGTGAAAACCAGATATAGGGTAAACCTGGCTGGACCATTTACAAGGAAACCGACAGATCTAGGCTCTACAGAACTGGTAACTGACAGAATATCCAAGGAAGCTGATATCGAGGAAAGCAGGTGAGTTTTTCTTTTGTTTCTAATCAGAAACCTAAATTGAATTTTGTCGGAAAGCTCACCTAGTTTCTCTCAAAGATATCTGTCAGAAATCAATTCTAGTTTAACATTAATTTCTCTTAAACTTCTTACTCAATTAGCGTGACATGCTTGTACTGGAGGGATAATACCTTAAGTCACATTGTATATAAAATTTCTCTTGTACCATATCTATATCTTGAATCTATCTTGTACATATCTTACCTTGGGTGCCATAATTAAGACATTAGTCTGGTACGCCAATATTATGTGGTAACGAATGCCTGTAGCTCGTTATACCACATTTATCTATCTCGTAAACGATTGTCTTTTGCTCGTTTTTTGCATATCGTACCTGCACAAAAGTTACATACTTTTGAGTGCAGCATTTTCTACTAGTTTAAATATCTGTATGATATATTTGTACATTTTGTATATTAATTACTTAACTTTTATCTTGTTGGCACAATATATGCTTCTTTTGGATTAACTTAAAACTTAGATACATTTTAAGTCAATAAAATCATTTGTTTTTCGTACTACTTAAACACGAAAGAAAATTTGTTTTTAATCTTATGTAATTAAACATAGTTATTTCATTTCCTAATTTAAAAACTGTATGCATATTCACTTGAGTAACAGGGAGTAAAAACATCCTGTGACTATAGTATAGAAATTTAAGTTACAACTGGTACTGTTTACCATAAATATTCATTTTCAAACCTTTATTGCATTAATATTCGCTGGTCTAATGCCACTTTTCTAACATTACATGTAAACAAGCAAACCTGAGGCTGACAAACTGACATGCTCATCAGATGTCATTACTCCTATCAATCGCTGTCACAAGAATTCAAGTCTAATCAAGTCCTGACATCTTCCTCATCGTTCTCCATTGCTGAAGTCTATGCATGGAACACCTTCTCCATTGCTGAAGTCTATGCATGGAACACCTTCCCCGTTGCTGAAGTATATGCATGGAACACCGAACACCTCATCGAGACAACTTACAGGTGAAGAGGACGAAATTTTGGACACACCTCATGGAAGACAATGCTGAGCTAAGTATTTGTCAGTCAGAAGGGCAACTTTGTAAAGACCAGTAGACCATTGCTATATTTTCATTTTAATTTTCACCTTTTTATACTGTAAACTGTTTCCTCAGAAACCAATCTCAACAATCATCATTATACAAGTATAGTTTAATAAACTACTAAGTGTTTTTTAAGATTTTGTATTATTTCTGGTAGGATGGCGCCCTAAAAAAATTTGTCAGATAATAAGATAAACCCACACCTAACAACAAAAAAAAAAGGTCTTTAGCCGAGGCAACTCAACATCATTTGAACAACTATCAATAACGTTACAAACTAGTTCCAACACGAATTTTATAATTTAGTTTAAAATTATGCTCTCTACCTATTTAACAATTTAAAATATGTCAGGTACCGTCGACCGGTGGACATTGTCATTTCCTGGGCAACTGACTACCAAAGTTTTGCAACAATATTTTTAGAGACGTCCAGAGAAGGTCAGTAAAAAATCTTGTGGCTCTCATGAAGTAGTTTTTTATTCTCTCAAAAATCACTATATTTTTGACCTAGTTGACCCCTTTTTTGCTCCCGTCAGTGGACGACTCGTTATAGTATTTATCTACAAGCGTGCGGTAAGTAACTACTTACCGCACTGATTTGAGTGCGGTCAGTATCACTTTATCGCACTAGTGCTGTAAGTAATTACATACTATAAAAACAAGTCTTTATATTATTCAAGTGTATTTTTTATTTTTAAAAGAAACTCTATTAAACATTATATGTATAACAAATACTTACATATTTAACGTTCTAATCTAATCCAAACTTATAAATTAAGAAATATTAATATTAATTGTAGAATTTGTAACATTTCCAAACGATATCGATGGAAGTGTTTTACTATCCGATGAGACACAAGAATTGAAATTTACAGATTTACTAAAACAAGAGGTTCTCTCTGCATATTCTTCTACACCATTTATTTGCTTTGCAATTCCTATTTTATTTTGCACCGAATTTTCAATATAGCCCTCCGCAACACTGGAGGACTTCCATCCACCATGTCTTTTTAAACTCATGATTTCCCCGCCAGCATCTACTAATAATGTAGCTGATGTCCTTAGTAACAATGTCCCGTATATTCTTTGGGACTGGACAACTTTAAATATGATGCAATCTGAGAAGGTATTTTTCCAAAAGTATTTATACCCAGTGGTTGGATAGTGCATCTTCCTTTTTTATATGCAATAAATAACCGTGTATGGGCAGTATGATCGGGTCTAAGGGCTGTATACTTCTTGAAAATTGAATTATTAATTTCTGATGAAAATTCTTCCACGTAAACCACGAACTGTCGATCTACATGTGTCTTTGTATCCGGGACAGCTACAACAAGGTGGGTTTCAAATTCCTTAATATCTTTAATTTTCATTTTACATAACTCCACTCGGCGACATGCCCCAGCGATGCCCACAATGAGTACCACCTGAAATAAGCAAATAAGTTGTTATTTAAAGGTAAATTTTAAAAAAATCGCAATTAAGTACCTTCATTAATAAAAACTCCTCATCTGGTGCCGCAACAAGGAATTTAACAACCTCATTCTAGGAGAATGCCTTTGATTTCTTAGCTTTGTGTCCCACAGACTTCCTTTTTAAATATGCCATCAGTTTTGCATACCTGCTTATGTCGACATTATTTTTGCTCCTTATAGTAGATCTGAGCATTAAGTAATAACTCCATAAAGAGGATGATTTACTGTCCTTAAATTTATCTACAAAATAGGCAAGCATCACATCTTCACTAATTGCCTTAACTTTCTTTGATGAACACCAGTCCATGAAGAGCCCATATTCCTTCTCAGATCTATGCCGTGATTTATCCGGCAATAAATTAAGGGTAGCTGCTTTAGCAATGTCCAGAACTCCCTTCGGAATTTCATCATCACTGCTGCTACTTACTTCCATTTAAAGGACGTAAAACACACTTTCACGAAATTGTTACAAAAATAGTTATCGTTTATTCCGTTGTCAAGTTTTACATCTGTCATATAAAAGCCAACTATTAAATTTCTATAATTTATTTCCCTAGCAACCTGATGTTAATGCATTGTTGATAATGACTTACAAGGCACCTACGGGGTAAATTAAAACAGTGCTCTTATAGAGTTTTTAATATTGGTGCCCTAAAACATGCTTGTAGATAAAATATCGTACAATACACTTACGGTAGGTGTCTTTACCGCATTTGTGTGATTTACCAAACTCGCCTTCGGCTTGTTTTGTTAAACATCACGCACATGCGGTAAAGCCGTACCTACCTTACTTCTATTGTAATATACTATTTTGTGTTAATAAAACTCTGACAAAATCAATCACGACCCCTTGCAAATCATCGCTGTTTAGCAGTGTACCAGTTAATAAGAAGAATAACCATTCCTAAGGTAGGAACGATCCTATACATACATGTACGAGACAGTTTTTGGCAGACAAATGCGAGGCCAATATAGTTGGTTATACTGCATTCCTTTGGATTTTGTTAACAATTGAGAAGTACGAGTAAATATACTTTCTCACATTTTGTAAATCGTAAAGCCGCGCAGTTGGTTTTACGCTGATACATCATTTTAAACTCTTTGAAGTTGGACAAATAAGCTGTTATCCATTTACAACGGATTTCAGTGGATCTTGTCGCATTAATAACATTTTACTTCGGTAACATTTTGCTCCTGAAATTTTTAATTTAATTATGATGTTACGTAACGATTGAACAACCATTTGTAAGTTGTAGAAATTGTTTTTTAGTGTTAATGTTTTCATAATAGACATTGTAATTATTTTGACGTATTGTTGTGTGTCATATAACCTTGTAAAATTTCAAGGTAGATTTTTACACGTCATAAACCTTTTTTATTCCGCTTATTGTTAATCTAGTATTTATATTTAATTGATTTGACACTTTTAGTTTAATGTAATTTAATGCAAATTTCACTACGGAAGATACAATAATTAATATATGATATTTGTACAAAAAATATATCAAGAGTTTTATTGAACCACCCCTTTGGAATTCTACTGTATGTTTTTTATGCGACGTTGTACTATACAGCTCGCACCCGTCTTTGATTTTGTAGAAGACTAAGTTTCTCCTGCAGAACCATTGGTTGCGCTAATAATAATTTTACGAATTTGTACACTATTAAGGGAAAATTATTTCTTAACAATAGTGTAAAAAAACGTTTTTTTATTTCAGAAAAATGACTACTATGTACTTATAAACGTAAATCTACAAGGATGGCTGGAGCGTGGCTAATTGGAAAATATATAGAAACTTTTTGCCATGCAAGGCTTCCATCAAATGAAAATGTGCTTAAAAGATACAATTTTCATCATTTATGAGAAAAGAAGACTATTAATAGAAGTATTTGAGAAGCGGCAACAGCAATGTTGCTCATTTGTGCAAGAATCTCTACACGAAGAATTGATTCCGTTGAAATAAAACTTAGCGCACTTGTAATTCGTCCTTCTAAAAAAGAATAGTATGTAAAGCAAAATAAGTTGGAAATATTTGATATTACAGTTAACGACGTATGAAATATTATGAAGAGGCAAAACGTCTCTTATAATGCAGAGAGAAGATAATATGAGCTGCAGCATTGCAGGCGTAGATAAATGTTTAACACATAAGATAGCGGAAGAAAGTCGAAGCATCTGATACCATGAAAGTACAAAATGTAGAAAAGCAAAAAACAAGTCAAGAAATTGTTGACTCAGTTTCTGAGACAATATATTATTCTAATGATTCCAGTAAAGCGGCTCTGACACTGCATCGTGTGAGGAGTTTCAAGCTCCTTCAATTTCTTCCTGCAGTGAAAATAGAAAACTTCCAGACGCTGTTATGTTTTTACCAAAGATGTTTTCTGCGGACCGTCTTAACCTTTCTAATCGAAATACAATGTTTGTCATTGGAGCCATAGCTCAGGTATTGGGTACACCTATAGGCAACAAATATATCTTTATTGCCTAGTACAATACGCCGTGCAAGGAACAAAACTCGTAAAAACATAGCAGACACAGACCAGGTCTCATTTATTCCAGAAAGCCCACTTGTGTTACAATGGGATGGCAAATTACAACCCGATATTGTTGGAGGAGCACAAAACCAATTCATCCTTACTGCAGCAGAAAAAAGGCTCCTGGATTTGCTTATCAATGAGGGACAAAAATTGCTACATCATTCCTTATCAAAAATCCTACAGAATGGAAGGATGAAGTTTATAATAAAATATAAGAAAAAGTTCGTCAAACTAAAAGTGATAAATGACTGTGTAGAGCGAGGGATTGCGTTGATTCCAAAATTTAACTTTAGTATTACAAAAAATGAAGAGCAGCAACGATATATGCGTCGTGTAGCCGATCTGCATAGGAAGAAATTTCTCAACGCTTCTAAGGCCAATATCATGAAGACGATTTAATTTGATTATTTGTACCCATAAAATTTGTTACATTATCTTAGCTTAAGAAAATTAGAGTAAGGTTTTTATATCATTTTATCTACCTTGTCCTTTTGTGCCATGTTTTCACAATAAATATATTTGATTTGATTATGGGCGAGTACAATCTTCCACCTTGAGAAATATAATATTTTTCTCGATAAATAAGGCCTGCAAAAATAAGATCTGTCTAATTTTAACCTTAACCCCTACAAACCATTAACCCCAGCGATCTCTAAATATTACCCTAATAAGGGCCCCATATATTTCGTTATTTTTCATCCGTTCGAATCGCAGCGATTCTTGAATAATAATCCAGCCGCTTCTGACAAGAAACCGCCGACTTGAATTGGAACTTGGACAATGCGAACCGTCGGTACTTTACCATTCACTGGTAGTTTTGGACCGAAGTTGGATCGCGGCGATTCGAATAAATGAGAAATAGATAATTTATGGGGGCCTTTAGGCTCAAATTTTATACAGGTGTTTGAGTTAGCACATAAAAACAACCTTGTAGGGAGCCTATATTTTATACTTTAAGAATATGGGCCACCCTAATATCCAGGGAGTTTCCTCAAATTTTGACAGCTTCTAGTGACACTGTTGTCTTATTGTATACTTTTTGAAATCGAATATTATTTGTTTAAATGTCTAAAATTCCCTTTTCAGGTTACTTTTATATATTTATCTATGGGCTATTTAATGTCAAAATATTCCACATTTATTATATGAATTCTGACAGTATGGCTAAATCTCAACAATTTTTGTCTAAAAAGTTTTTTCTATCGCGAATGATATGTAAACATTTTAGGATTATCCCTGTACTTCCTTGGACTTTTTTATTAATCGCATTTTAAGACAATTATTTTATATACTTCTAAGCTTTCAAGCCATTATACAAGTAGGGATATTGACATTTGAAAATTTACATTATTCGAATCTTTAACTAGACTAAAAAGCTTTTAAGTCCCTGTTTTCGGTTTTCAATTCCTGTTCAAAAAATTTAACTTCCGGCTTAACCAGAAGTAATAAATTCAGACTTGTCCTTCCGGTTAGATTCTTGGCTAGCGAATAAAAATCTAAATAGGAACGCGAATACATTTTTGGTCGGGGTTAAATCAATGTGCTAGAGCATATTAAAAGTTCAACTATGCCGATTTTTAAATGTCAGTAGATATTTTATTGATAGAACGTTAGGATACAATGGCACCCTTAATTATAATAACGGCTTAATTACGAAAGAACAGAAAGTTATATCAGATCCAGGAATTTGGCGACCTACAGAACTACCATTTTACTATTTGACTATGCATTCCATATGCCAGCAACGTTATCAACTGTTAAGTGGTGACGTTACATTTAATTTTTATAGAACACCCAACATTTTTTTTAATAAAAACATCACTGAATGACTAATGACTGAATGACTAATTCTTTATGGCGCTCTGCGAGGCTGTGCGTGTGCGCAGGAAACGGTTCACGTTGGTCTTGAATCATTGAAGATTATACTCGTTGGGGAACACGGCCTCAAGGAGGTTGTTCCAGAGTACTGGTGGGCTGCAGTTGCTCGTCGTGTATTTCTACCATGCACCGCTCTGGGTGGAAACAAGCGGGCAACCTCAGTTGAACACTTGCCATTAAAATATTTGTAAAATAGACTCAAGTCGCCAACCTGCCTTCGATGTTCAAGGCTTTCCAGGTTGTTTGTCAGACTATGGTCACCGATCAAGCGAATGGCTCTTCTTTGAATAGAATCTAGCAACCTCAGGGTATGTTTAGGAGCAGAGCTCTATATATTCGAACAGTACTCCAGCGATGGTCGAATTTGGGATTTATGGAGCATCAAAAATTGTTGGGGTGTATAGAGGTTCCTAGTTCGGAAAAGTATTCCAAGTGACTATGCCAAACCATATGACTATTCAAATTGACCCCCAATAAATGAATTGACGAAGTCAAGGGAAGGAAGAGATGTGTATTGACAGCCGATGTCCCAGCATCCAAAGTAAAAGATGAAACAAGTGTGCCATCATCAGCGAACTATATATAGGATTTTTAGTTTTTTCCAAAGGATCGTTAAAAGAGGGTGAGCGACAATATAGAACCTTGAGGGACTCCGGCGGTGATATTAAATATGTCAGAAAAAAAACCGTCCATCGCCACTCGCAGAGAATGGTCTTTAAGAAAGCTTGAGAGCCATGCACAAAATTGAACCGGCATTTCATATGCTCTCACTTTAGTTAGGAGCCTGTAATGCCATACTTGGTCGAAAGCTTTGGAAATGTCCAGTGCTATCGCCCAGGACTCCTCATGGTGTTCTATTGCGTTGTTTCAAACGTGAGTAACATAAGCGAAAAGGTCTCCTGTTGATTTAGACTTACGGAATTCATACTAATAATGTTGAAGCCTTCCAGGTACTTCAATAATTTTTCGTTGAATTGTTAAATCGTTGAATATTGTTAGCTATTTTAAATTCTCAGTAAATTTAACATAAATTAAATTTTCCTATAGCATACCATATGTCTAAATTCAACTGTTTCGGAAATATTGACAAATGAGTGTAGAAACCCCATTAACCATCCTCCAAAGAGTTAGCTTTTGTGTGTTATAGGACAGTCTTTAAATTACCCTAGGGGTAGAAATCTAAAGGTGTTAGGTCTGGAGATTAGATCATTTTGAGCATTTTTTTTTCTATAACATCCTATCGTTGTACGAGATGTCGAAGAGTAACTCAAGCCACGATATGATAATTAGATAGGTACTATCATGACTGATAATAACGAAATTCTCACCCTAAACATATCTAAAACTCAAGATATTGGCCCGAAAAGAATAAAACTATAAAAGCGTGAATTAACTTCACGCGTGGGTCACATTTAAGAACTATATCTCTCCGGTATTATTGGACGGTGCCAGTCAAAGCAAAAAAAAACTTGTTTTTAAATTTTGTCTGTAATAGTTCATGAGTACTAAGGAAAAGTTAGTAAGGAAAATTACATACTAATAAATGGTATTCATAATTTTTAGCTTAATTACTGGATATTATTCTTAATATAAGAAGGCATAATTCTACTCAATGCGAGGGTCTTATTTTCAGTTTGACAATAACACTCTCCTTCCATTACTGAAGCAGTATTTTCGTATTTAATTTTACAAGATCAGTTTAAACGTGCGAACTTAACTTTGTTTTTAGCTACAAACTAATTTAATTATTTAAACCTTATTTGAAGGTTAAAATTAATATTCTCTTGTAGTGTTAAATTTAGAATAACAAACCCTATGTTAAAACCATGGCTGCGTTGATAATAAACAGATATGTGACAGCGTAAAATTAATTTAACTTACCAGCTGTGAGAAACATTACAAAGAAAGGGGAACATTTCTCCTGTTTTAACCTAGTTACTAATAACACTGGTCAATAAGATTCTGACCTAGAATCAAACTAGATATAGGCTGATCCCCGTTAAGTGTGCACCATTGGTAATTTTGTTAATACTAAAGATACAAATACGTTTAGATTAGCAAACTACTTTTTTTTTTATGATAAGGCACAGCACTGCTGGATAAATCCTTTATGACGCTCTGGGAGCGGTGCGTGTGCGCAGGAAACGATTCACGTTGGTCTTGAATCTTTGAAGGTTATAGTCGTTGGGAACACGATCTCAGGGAGGTCGTTCCAGAGTGATGACGTTCTCCAGATGAAAGAATTTTGAAACAGTGTCGTTCAAGGGACACTAAGCTGAACCACGTACTGGTGGGCTGCAGTTGCTCGTCGTGTATTTCTACCATGCACCGCTCTGGGTGGAATCAAGCGGGCAACCTCAGTTGAACACTTGCCATTAAAATATTTGTAAAATAGGCTCAAGTCGCCAACCTGCCTTCGATGTTCAAGGCTTTCCAGGTTGTTTGTCAGACTATGGTCACCGATCAAGTGAATGGCTCTTCTTTGAATGGAATCTAGCAATCTCAGGGTATGTTTTAGAGCAGAGCCCCAAATATGCAAACAGTACTCCAGCGATGGCCGAATTTGGGCTTTATAGAGAATCAAAAGTTCTTGGGGTATGTAGAGGTTCTTTGTTCGGAAAAGTACTCCAAGCTTCTGCGAGGCTGCCTTAGCAATGGCCGCAACGTGGCTATGCCAAGACATATAACTATCCAAATTAACGCCCAATAAATGAATTGATGAAGCCAAGGGAATCGAGTGTCCCGCTATAACTATATCCGGTTCTTCAACATTAACTTTTTTAGAAAAAAACTGCCGCCTGGGTCTTTTTAGCGTTAAATTCTACTTGGTTACTGTCACCCCAAGACAGAATTTCTTCCAGGTCTTTGTTGAGATGGGAGACCTCTTGCTGCCTATAGAGATGTGCATTAGCAGCCGATGTCCGAGCATCCAAAGTAAAAGATGAAACAAGTGTGCTGTCATCAGCGAAGCCATATATAGGATTTTTAGTTTTTTCCAAAAGATCGTTAATGTAAATAAGAAAAGGGTGGGCGACAATATAGAACCTTGAGGGACTCCGGCGTTGATGTTAAATGTGTCTGAAAGAAATCCGTCCATCGCCACTCGCAGAGAACGAACGGTCTTTAAGAAAGCTCGACAGCCATGAACAAAATTGAACCGGCATTCCGTATGCTCTTACTTTAGTTAGGAGCCCCTCATGCCATACTCGGTCAAAAGCCTTGGAAATGTCCAGTGCTACCGCCCGGGACTCTCCATGATGTTCTATTGCGTTGTTCCAAACATGAGTAACATAAGCGAGAAGGTCTCCTGTTGATCTAGACTTACGGAATCCATACTGGCGGTCACTAATAATGTTGAAGCCTTCCAGGTATTTTAATAGTTTTTCGTTGATAGCCTTCTCCATAACTTTGGATATAACCGAAAGCAATGCGACTGGTACTGGACTAGTATTTTTAAGGTTCATTAAAGTGGAAGAAGAAATTATTATTGAGCGTGTTTTCAGACTGTGAGGTAAAGTACAAACTTTTTATTTATGAAAACCCCTGGAAATTATATTTTTTTTTCTGTTAAAACTTTAAATTTAAAACAAAAAAGTAGATGAAGGATAGGATGAAATTTATTATTAAAACAATTGAGTTATATTTACAAGCTTTATTTATATTACATGTAAACACATTGTGACGTTGTTAAGCTATGAATAAAAATTTAGCTGGTTGCGTACACCCCAGAAAGAGAACGCATTAAATGAAAAATAGAGGCATGGTGCTTCATACTTACATACTTACCTAACAGACAGGACCTTCTGTGTAAGAGTAGAGGGTGCGCTGTCCGCCCCAGTGATGGTTACTACGGGGGTGCCTCAAGGCACAGTCCTGTCCCCAGTCCTGTATAATCTATAAACTGCGGACATACCCAGGTACCTCCTCACAAAGCTGGCACTGTAAGCGGACGACGCACTAGTATATGCTCACTCCTACTACGCAGAAGCTGCCAAAAGACAGATACAAACCCACATCAACTTACTTACACCGTACTTAGACAAATGTAAAATTGTGATAAGTAGAGACAAAACAACATGTACGATACTTAAAAAATTTACAAACAATCGAATTTTCGTACCGAGTAAAATCAAAGACACCTACATAACACCGCAAAAACGACTGAAATACTTAGGACTGACCATAGATGAGCGTTTATCTTTTCATATAACTTTACTAATAACGGAGATATCCCATAAAATCATCGAAAACTGGACACCCTATACATGGGCATTAAGAAAGTTTTGATTTGGTCAGAATGCTTTTCAATATATTCCTGAGACTTGTTTATTTTAGGTAAGGTGCAACAAATATTTATTTATTGAAAACTTTTATTCTTACCGGTGGGCTCTTTTAGTTACTTGCCTTGGGTAGTCTTTTGCTTACCTGAAAATTTAAAAAAATATATATTAGTTGCCAAAAAGGACTACTTTAATCGAAAGTTGAAACTTACATTCAAAATAATTTAGTCAGTATTTTATTATAAGAATTTTGCTCTTTATGACACGTCAACGGAACGCTCCAGAAATTTGTCTTCTTTTTGTATAGATGAACACGTTCTACCAAGCAAAAATATTTTCGAAGAAAAAAATTGAAATTAATTAATATTTCGAAACCGATATAATAATACACAGAGTGTCCGTTTAAAATATCAAAGCTGCCATTTGTTATTAGTCAAAGTGGCAACACCGCATTGACAAAATTTTTTTAATTCTTTAAATTAAATTCCTAATCCATCCAATATACCTTTAAATGGCGCGAAGTAATAAATGCTCATTAAACATGGAAAACGCATACCGGGGTATCAAGAACAATTTGAACACCATCCCTTAAAATCTATTGTGTTTACATTAAAGGATCCAAATAATAAGTACTCTTTAGGTAGGTCCACCCTCAATTTATCGCAAGATATTGTTATATTTGATGATTTACCATTGTTAGCAGGTACAATCCCTTATTCAGAAGCATGTATTGGGGAAGTTTTTAAATTAAAAACCTTAAACATGCGTATTCTCCTAAAACTGTATTATATTATATTCGTAGGTAATAACATTTGAAAACATTTAAAAAACCGTATAAAGTGATAAATAACAATGGGTGGGACTATTTTACATAATATAATTACAAAACAAGATATAATATAGAATCTTACAAACAAGGCATTTTCAAGAATCAAATAATACTTTGTCGTTATGGCTTAATCATAGTCCGATTCGGAACATGACCTTTTATTAACATCGTTCATAATAAACGGTTTAGCCATTTCTTCGATTATTATATCTACCTGCCACATAAAGTTCATATATTCCATTCTATCCGCAAAATCCCCTCTTTCCCCGCTCAATAAACGCCTCATTTATCAACAAATTATAAGACCCGTAATAACATATGCCGCGCCAGTATGGTGTTAAGCCTCAAACACGCAACTACAGAGGGTTCTCAGGCTGGAGAATAAAATTCTGCGATGTGTTACGTCATCCGATAGGTACGTACGCATCGCAGAACTGCACCGCATGGCCAACATACCGAGCATATTAGACTATATTAGAGACATATCAACCGACTTTTATACAAACAAAATAAACAACTCACCATTGACAGCAAACGTAACTAACAATAGACATGACATAAACAATCCAATAAAACACAAACCAGTATACGCAAAACTACCCTTGTATCACCTCCCCCTGCCTTAGGTATGGGTATCAACTAATGAACACGAACACAATTCAATATAATACACAGAATTAAATTCCAAAAACATCACCACACAAACACGTCAAAAAATAAATACATTTTTACACACCAACACCCACACGGTCGATACACATGCCGTTGGCCAGTGGGGGGGCCTACGGGCGACGCCTCCGACAAAGACTTACCCACAAAACGGAAAGTCTACGCCCTTATTGTAATGGCCTCCTTCCGCCGGCACTCCGTGCTGGTTGATTGGAGATTTCGCCCACTGCATTGAAGTTGTCTGCTATGGTGAACATAATGTTTGACTGAAGAAAGTAAATGGGGTTTTTTGGAGAATTTTTCCCAAAATGCCAAGCCGTATTCCAGTTGATTATTGTATACGCGGGAAATATCTTTGAGCCAGGGCAATATATACTTCCATCATACGCTGTAAGGTCACCACCAGAAAATTGTTCGATATCTATATTAATTGTAAATATGCGCTACTACCTAGGCCAAAGCGTAGTTTAAGCGCATATGTAGATAAACTAGATTACGAAAATAAATGAATTTAAAAAGAAGGTGCTTCGCGGATAGTATGGTCTAAATATACCGTTCTTTACTCTATAAAAGTCTCGATAAGTATGACAAATTTTGTCTTTATCTACGGCGCATCGAACGGGCGGCACATATTTCATATTCTCATATATCTTAAAATAGTTCTACTTTCAGGTTGTTTTCCATTCTTGTGCTTTCAAGTCTGATTTTATCATAATATTGCATCATATAGTGACGAGGTACTTCTTCCCACACGCACGACACTGCCTCTGCACGTTCAGAGAGAGCCCATGGCAGGGCGGAAGTGGGGTGCAGCGGTCGTGCGTGTCCACCGGCCTACCGAGTTAGGAGACTTAGCGATTGTCCTTCGAGAAAGACGGAAAGAAGCCAGCGAGAAGCGCCCCAAAACTATAATCGACGCCTCGTGACACTTCCCCCGTGACGGCATGGGAACTTAATATGAGGTAGGTCAGGGTTAACCTATAATTCATGTATTCATAAGAGATTTTAATATTAATACAAAGCTGCAATAATTATGATGACCATCTTTTAATCAAGCCCCCCCGGTGCCCCTCCTGAAAACATTGTGGTTCTCGTACAACCGCAAGGCCGTGATTTTACCTTCTTGTGCGAAACCGATTTTCATTTTAGGCTATGTTGGCTCAAATCTTGTTATTTTGTGTGGTTTTAAGGTTTACGAAAAACCGTCATCTGTGTCATTCGGTCATATCTTGCTGGCCGCAGACTACCTTATGGGTAAAAGTGAAAAATCCATTTTTATCTCTAAGATTTCCACACCTAATGTTGACTAACGTTCCTATTTGGTAAGTTTACTACCATACTACTATTAGGCGATATTTTTTTCACATAACCTCTGAAACTCAATATGTATTTTTAGGACCAGTTTTTCACTTTTACGTTTTCCAGATTTCTAATTTTCTAATTTACTGATTCTCCGATAATTCGGACTTTTCCGGCGAAATCAACCCTATTTGAGGGCAAGCATAAGTACTACGCCGCCAGCAATGGGTCATCTTTTGAAAGAACCAGCCACCTCCAGCAGGACCCTGCAGATAAGTAATTCTTCATTGAAAGAACAAATATCGTGTTGTATTTCAATTTTTAATGAATATTCAGCCACATGTATTTTCTCGCTTAATCTAAAACTTAGTATAGGTAGTTTTCATTTTATTCTAATTAAAACCTTAAGTTATTTTGCCCAAACTATTTATACATAATTTAACAGTATGTTTCGACTAATTCAACGTTTTAAGTAATTTACCTACTTTATCTATTTAGTATCCAGATATAGGTATTAACTGGAATGTAAAAGAGTTGCAGCTTTAGCGCTGTAATAACAAGTGTCAACCACTTATCGACAAATCCAATGATACAAAACTCACACATACGATCGACATTACACAACAACTTTAAATATCCGAAAGATTGGCTCCCACCCTAAAAACACAAAAACAAAAACAAGGATTAACAAAAACAATAGAGAAACAAAAAAAAAAAAAAAAGTCATGAAAAGTACCCAAATAAAAAACTGATACAACACCAAAAAAAAAAAAAAAAAAAAAAAAAAAACAACCCGGAACAAAATAGCGAAAATAAGCAAGCAAATCAATGAAGAAAACAGAACAATGCAAGAAGATCATCGCAACAAAGAAATTCCAGTATAGCAGAAGAATAAGCACCAACAAATTTAAAAGAAGTAAAAGCTCAAGGGAGCTGACTTAAGAGAAATACCAATACCATAATAATAATAAGTGTCAACCTTGCCAAACTCATATACTTTTACAAATACTATCTGCTACACTTTGTGTTTGATAATATGCCATTCACAATGGATCCTTATAATCATAATTTTATTTACTATACCAATAATAACCATAAGGTTATGTTTTTGCTCTTTTAAAATTGGAAGTGAGTTTACGTCACTACGTCGCTCAATTTAAGCGTCTCACGTGAGGTCACGCGTGCCTTTGTGCGAAATTGTGCTTACAAATCAGCATTCCAGTATTACGTCGTGTCATTCATAAGTTTATTTTTTTGGGTTTCAAACAAATACGATGCACATAAGTCATCCTTAAACAAATAACCTCTGCGTGTCACCTGTCCTAGTTGATACTGCTTCGTACGTGATCTTCGCAACCGCGTTTTCATTAGGTTGCGGAACGGTGGTTATTTATATTCGTATCTTGTGACTCTGTCAAAACCGCTGCTGTTATGTGTGGTGCGTGCTCGGTTGTCGGCAAATGAACATCAAGTGGGTAAACGTTATATTCTATTTTAACGGAGGTTCCTCATGATATTATGTGTCTATACAGAGTTTCCTTAGAATGTTTGATTTTTAGAAAGTTTTAATATGATATACCTACCTACTTTTTTGAAAAAGGTTTAGATTTTTTAAGAATATAATATTTACAAGGCAATATAAATTAGAACGAAGAGGGCAAAAAATAATCTTCTTGTGTTTTGACTGTATTTAACTAACTCGGTTTATAGACACCATCTCCTCCGGAAAATATGGGCGTACTTTCACGAACAATACCAACAACAAAGGTAAATAATAAAAAGAAAGTTGCATGCAACCACAACAGAATAAAAAGTAAAGCAAGTCAACCGAGCAAAGTTTGCAGTAAACACTCTGAAAACTTCCCAAGAACCAAAATGAAGCTGAAGAAGAAAGTATGCGGTAAAGTCTGTCTATCTATCTTACAAACTCATTATAAATGCTAATCCCTTACCGTCATAATAACCTACTGTGTGAGGTGTAAAATTCGGCCACCTGATCTGGGGACTCCAGGTACGGATCTATTTAAAGACTATTATATTATTATATTTTCTCAGTAATCCTCTTAAAATAATTAGGGTAAAATAAAATAGCTTTATTTTAGTTATTTAAATATGCTGATTTTTGGTTTTAAAATTCAGTTAGATGTTTGCATTGGTTTAAACCGAGGGGTATCTCACTAGTTAAAATTTGTACACCGACTGCCGATTTCGGCAGTCAACTGCCATTGATTGCCAATGACTGCCGATGACTGCCAGTGATTGCGAGTGACTGCCAATGATTGCCAGTGATTGCGAGTGACTGCCAATGATTGCCAGTGATTGCCGAAGACTGCCAGTGATTGCCGATGACTGCCAATGATTGCCGATGACTGTCAGTGACTGGCGATGACTGCTTCTGATTGGTGGCGCAGTCAGAAATAGGTCTTGGGGGGGTTGTCAATATGTAAATGTTGTTTGGGAACATTTATTTCATCTCCCTTTTAACCCCAAAACTCCCCCGGGGCTGCGCCACTGCTTCTGGCCGATGGCACTGACTGTCAAGGATTGCCAGAGATTGCAGTGAGTCGTAGCAGCACGACAGCCCGAATACGCTTTTAAAACCAGTTCAGAAGAAAAATAAATTTTAAAATATCTATTTAAGCCAATCACCAAAAACGTAAAATCCGCTCGCGGAATTCCGTTGGGTGAACATGCCAGCCGCCCTTATATAGGTAATATATATGTATATATATATATATATATATTTTGTTTTCAAAATTTAAGGAAGCTCCAAAAACCTTTATTGTTAAACAGAAGAACTGTATATTTATGGTATGGTGGCAATGGAATGGATATTGTCAAAGCCGCCGTAACCTTTTTTAAAATAATTGGGAAGTTGAATTTTACATTTAGTTTCTAAATATGAAAATATGTTTTACTCCTCCATAATCTGTGTTTAATTTTCGGGATGATCCCCAGGATCTATATTTTCTCAATATTTTCGTAGGAACGAAAAGAATACTGTATAATTTATTAAAAATCTGTGTGTTGAATTTAAAAGCACCTAAAACTACAATGTAAACAACCTGGAAGGAATTTAAAAATGCGAGTAAAAAAAACGGTTTCTCAGCCCTCAGAGTTAAACATATTTTTTTATACGACCCGCACATTCTGTTGTTAAACTCAAGCTTGTCGTTATACACCTAAAAGTACCTAAAAACGCGTTATAATGCTTTAAAACGCTACATAATGCTTCAAACATTTTTTTATACCTTATTAGTTCATTATTACAAAATTTTGTAACCTTGAACGCTTCTTGAAGAATGACCCATTAGGATATTTCTTTATAAATTTTTAGAGAACCACCCAAATATATTTTTTCGTAAATTTGACTTAAAAATGGTTTTTAAAAATATCAAAAAACATTACAGAGGCCTCAATATATTTTTTTTCCTATAAAGCTGAGTAAAAAGGATCCTTTTAGTTTTTGGTTTAGGAAAATAGTGTCAAATTCAGTCTTTAGTGCCGGTTTCTCTGTCAACGATTAAAGTCTGAAGTGTGGTTCTTTATTTCATTCTCCAACCATATGTATGTATTTTGACAGTTATATGGTTGCGTAATTACGTTTGTACTACCAAAGGACTAAACTGAACTAAGTAAATAACTGTAGTAAGGGATGTAACTCAGGAAGTATTTATATTAGTAAAATTATCATATAATATCCATACGCCAAAAAATATGCGTTCTTATTGGTCACATCAAAATGAATTCCGATGAATGCCGATGATTGCCGATGACTGCCAGTGATTGCCGATGACTGCCAGTGATTACCGATGACTGCCAATGATTGCCGATGACTGCCAGTGATTGCCGATTACTGCCTAGACATTTGTACACCGACTGCCGTAGTGAAACACCCCTCGGTTTAAACAAGAAGTTATTTGTTGCCAATTAAACGTAATATCTAAGAATGTTTCGTCCGTGGGAAAACACCAGTACGCCAAGGGGATCTACGGGTTGTGATAAAAACTAATTAAAGCGTGATATCTTATTAGTTCACACGAAAAAAGTAATCTTCGACGTTTACACCACCCTTCTTGAACGTAGTTTTTCAAAATTGGGTGCAATGAAGGAAGCTTTGACACGCAGGTCAGTGAGCACAGTGTGGTTTGTAGTGAATAAACCTTTAGTGGAGAGAAGAAAGAGGAAATACTCTTGAGAATTGAATACCTAATTGCACTTCATGGATATAGATAGGATGGAAGGGATATTATTTATTTGGACGAGACGTGGTAGACACACACGAAGTTCCAGATAAAGGTTGGGTGGATTTATCTGGTCAATGTAGAACCAAAGCTCCATCAAAAGTTACCATACAGGACTATATGATGGAAAATAATATGTATTTCGAAGAAAATTACACAAAAAAGCAATTGCTCGAAATTTTAAAATCATTTTCAATAAAAAAGAAATAATATTGTGACACTTTGGCGGCAGAAATGGGTCGTACCGTGTTAAAACTTCCTGCTTATCATTGCATGATCAACCCAATTGGACATATTATATGGCACCAGCTGAAAGCATCGGTAAGGAGGAATAATGTTTAGCCAACCTTAACTTCTTCTGGTACAGCTTCAGTACAGTCAGAGATGCAAAATATTCCAAACAAAAGCAGGGAAAATTGTGTATCGCATGTTCAAAAAGTAGAAAAATCATACGGGAATATGGATCTATTGCCCAGAGATTTTATATATATTATTATCTTAAAGCAGCGCAACCTTTTATTCCATCAGCAACGAGTGAAAGTCGAATGAAAGCAGAGACGCGCTTCCATTCGATCACCCGCTGGGTTTCATCGGCATTAGGCATTAGCATTTATAATGAGTTTGTAAGATAGATAGACGGACTTCACCGTCCGCGTAAATTAACACGACACATTAAGTCTCGGTAGTGACCAATTTAATAAACTAGGCTAAAGTATAATTCATTTAGATGCGAATCACGAATTGCGAATTGCGAATAATGCTCTGATTTACATTTAAATGTTTTTTTGGCGGTAAAAGTTTTAGAACGAAATTTTAAGATTTTGCGAATTCGCAAGATTTAAAATCTGGGGGGCGGGAATCTTGAATGACTTTCAATATTTTACAAATATTCGTGCGATTTTTCTGACGAGCATGCGCCCCTGTATCCAACCGCACAGGTGTTTTGATAATTCCTACAAGGTTAACTTTAAATTTAAACGTTAAGTATGTTTTTAAAATTTGTGGATATTCTTTATAGATATGATATGTGATTACAGTCATAATGAAAACGTAGAAATCACAGGAGAAATGAATAAATAAAGGTTAAACAAACTAAACATTTACATTTTGTTTGGCCAATGTTTTGCCAACCGTTTAAAATGTTGATAACTAAAAACAATAAAATATCCTTAAAACACCAACGAAATTCGCATCTATATGATATAGGAAAAGAAAAGGTAATTTTTCGGATGCGAAATTCGTGATTCGCAATTCGTGATTCGCATCTACATGAACTAAGCTCAATCCTGCCCACAAATTTTGTAATAGACTCAATATATCCACGTTACGAGGAGCCGTCAATAAGAATTCTTATTTAAATGAAGGTGCTAGTAAACAGATAGTTCGAGAAAACGAAACGGTCATCTGCAGTCTATCTATTAATATAATTTGCATGACAAATATATTCTAAATATTTCAAAATCTGTGTGTTGCCGTTTTGTGAGGGATGGTGGAATCCAACGAGCACTTTGGTCAGTTGACTCTATAAAAATTAAAGGAAAAGCACCGGTGTGCTGAGGAATCCGTGATTGGTATCATTCATAGACAAGGGAAATGCGCTTATGTGAGTGCCAATTTATTAGCAACGTATATTTGACAGCAGGTTGACAATTAATGCATTGCCGTACCGTTACTACCTTGCGGATAGGTGTGTTTTAAACTAATTAAAGAATGAAGAGATTTTTAACTAAGGAATAAAAAGTAATCTTACTTTCAATTTAAAATAATTCATTATAGTTACTTGCTTTTATGCATGAAAATGTACACTCTAGACTCTGGATCAGGGGTGTGCGTTCCATTGAAGCGATGGAAGCACCCCTTCCCTCACTGTTTTCGTACACAGAGGAAAATCGACTAGTTAAACAGAATTATTAAAAATATTCTTATACTAGTACCAAAATGATTATTAACTACAATTAAACGATCAATAACTGTAGCAAAAAAAGTTAACTAGCGAGCAGCATACAGAGTTGCTACCTCGCGTTTTATACGAACAATAAAGCAGAGGAAAAAGCAAACTTACTGGCGGAACTATTCTCTTCACATTTAACTGTTAGTTTTCAGAGAAAAGGTTTACCGAACATTTCTCCTATAGAATCGAGAATGACCGAGATTGTTTTCCGGCACCGCCATGGTAAACGAATTTTGAAGAAGTCGACACCAAAAAAGCTTCTGGTATTGATGAAATTCCAATCATCGTAAATAAGACATGCGCTGATGAATTGATAGCAGTATTTTAAAATTAGGTACAAAATGTAACTTCACTAAAAAAAAAGAAAATTTGCTTCTTGCTGGAAAACTGCGCGAGTCCAGCCCATACCCAAAGAAGACCTTGCCAAACAACCATTGTCCAGTCGCACTGCTTTCGTTCATATAAAAATTTATGGAAAAGGCTATCAACGAGAAATTATTAAAGTACATGGAAGACCTTAACATTTTTAGTGACCGCCAGTATCGATTCCTTAAGTCTAGATCAACGGGAAACCTCCTCACATATGTTACTCACATTTGAAACTACGCAATAGAACATCATGTGGGGTCCCGGGCGGTAGCACTGGACATTTCTAAGGCCTTTGACCGAGTATGGCATTAGGGGATCCTAACTAAAGTGAGAGCATACGCAATGCCGGTTCAATTTTGTTTATGGCTGTCAAGCTTTCTTAAAGATCGTTCTCTGCAAGTGGTGATGGATGGATTTCTTTCGGACATATCTAACATCAATGTCGGAGTCACTTAATGTTCTATATTGTTGACCATATCAAACGACACTGTTTAAAAATTCTTTCATCCGGAGAATCACTCTGAAGTGACCTCCCTGAGGCCATGTTTCCCAGCAAGTATGATCACTAAAAATTCAAGACCAACGTGAATTGTTTCCTGAACACACGCACCGCTCGCAGAGCATCATCAAGGATTAATCCTGCAGTGCTGTGCCTTGCAACGGCTCTTTCTATGCTAGATTTTGTAAAACCTAGCATATCCGGCACTTCTCTATAGAAATAACTAACATCATGAAGAGAAACGGCTCTAGCTGAATCTTCGGATGACAAAGGCATCGTGAAATAAAAAATAAATTCGGAATTCACTCACGAAACGTTTTAGATACCGAAATGTCTGATAAAACTGTTTGACAAATGCAGAATACGTTTCCAAAGAAACCTAAACATTCCAAAAAAATCAACAGTGTTTTCACTAATTGTTGCAAAAGTGTAATGTTTATTTCAAAAATTCATATCTCTTAAACCGATGACGATACCGGGAAGAATAAAACAGCAAAATGTTAAAAATGAATCAAACTCTGCAGAAAAGTATGTCCAGTGTAGTTTGCATTACAAAATTAATTTACAGAGTGTTACAAACTTAAGAGAAAAATTATACTTTTTTATTTTCGTGTATATTTCAACATGTAAACTATATTTTTTAAAATTGAATGAAATTAATTAAAACCGAAATAATTATCTACATTTTGAAAAAAAGATTGAAATCGGACTATGGAAGAAAAAGTTCATACATTAAATTTGATCTAATAAAATAAATCTGGAGAATCACTCTGGAGTGACCTCCCTTAGGCAATGTTTCCCAGAGAGTATAATCACCAAAAATTCAAGACCAACGTGAACTGTATCCTGCGCACACGCATCGCTCGCAGAGCGTCATCAAGGATTAATCCTGCAGTGCCGTGCCTTATCGTAAAAAAACATTAATTAGTATAACCGAATTATTGTAAAAATGCATTTCAGTAAAATATTCTTATTGGAAATAAAAATGGTGTTATACGACATTCAGATTATATCAAAGATAAAATGCTTTATTTGGGATAATAATTACATTATTGGTTCTTATTAAACATTCACTCACCCGTATGCACCATACGGGTGAATAAATGTTTAATGTTAATAAAATGTGCATCGACAAAATAAATCATTGATTTTAAGAGGACTACAAAAAACCAACAATACTCCAAAAAGCTGCTGCAAAAAAAACTAATAGTGCACCGCTTCGGTCAAGGCCCTCAGAGTGGCAGTAGAAACTTTGGGTTTCCAGAAACCTAATTATCCTGAAAATGATACCTCTTGTGGGACTCGTTTCATGTATTAAGATAAATGTTCTCCGGGGGATAACAAAAAATAGAAAAAGAACAAATTAAATTAGGGACAGCTTTAAGATAAAGGCCGCCGTAATAGTGAGGTATAATTTGTTTTTGAACTGTTTCTATCCTTTATAAAGCATAGCAAGCCATTATCTGACTCTGTCACGTGATTTCGATCTCCCGGGCTTCTCAAGGAAATACAAAAAAGGAAAAGGGCATCGAATGCAAAATAAAAAACTGTTTTGCCTACAAGCATGTTTCTATAAAGTAAACAGAATCCCATCAACGACATTTATTTACATTTTAGAAGCATAAAAACAATAAATTCTGCATCGGCCCTATTAAAAGGCATCGTCTGCAAAAGTGACTTTACAAAATGGTTTTCCGTGTCTATGCAACGACAAATAATATTTTTTATGTGTATTGTGCTTTTAATATCGACCTTATCGGGAAAGCGCAGCCCTGCTACGTGATATTTCTGTCCAATTTTCGTACCGTTGCAGAACAAGGCTTTACTATAAAAATTATTCAAATTTAGGTGCTATCGCTGTAGTAAATTTTAAGTTGTTAAAGTTGAATTTTTACAAAATAGGTTTGAAGTGGTTGAAAACTAAACGGCATCGGCATTAAGTAGAGCAAATTCTAAAAATTGAAATGGAACAAAGAAAATCTTAAAGTCTTTCTAACTTGAAAAGTATTAAACACATTTTTTAATCCAAAGTGATCTTAGGTAGTTGATCTTAAAATGACGCAAGGTATCAAATCAAATCAAAAATACATAACAAATCAATAAAATTATTGGCAGTGTACAAGTCACCTACAATAAATATTACAGATTTTAATGAAGGCCTACAAAGCTATTTTCTAAGTGAGGAAAAGGTTGATTATTCGTTGATTGTGGGAGATTTGAATATTGACCTATTTTCTCAGAGTATTTTGGTTCAACAATATCTAGATATTCTATCTAAAAGTGGGTATGTCTCTCAAATTAATAAAGCTACAAGAGAACAGACACAATCGAGAACATGCATAGTGAAATTGCAAATACATTTAATTCCTATTACATAAATGTAGGTAGTCAACTGGCAGAAAATATTAAAAATGGCGCGTCTTGTACAATTTACGAAAACGAAACAAATATATTCATTAATCCTACTAACAGCTTAGAAGTCTTAAAATATATACAGGAGTTAAAAAATGGTAAAGCGGTAGGTAAAGACGGCATAAGGACTGAGACCATCAAAATAATTCAGGACTATATTAGTCAACCTTTGACTTATATTTTTAATCTAGTTTTTGAACAAGGCGAATATCCCAATTTAATAAAGGAAGCTATAATAAAACCACTATTTAAAAAAGGCGATAAATCTCTCGTGGAGAATTATCGACCGATCTCTTTGTTATCTTATTTTAATAAAATCTTAGAAAAAATACTTAAAAAAAGAATATCAGACTTTCCAAACAAATTTCAATTAATATCTAAAAACCAATTCGGATTCCAAGAACGTAAGTCAACAAACGACGCTATAAAAAGTATTACTTCAAAAATGTATGATGCAATGGATAGTCCCGAACCGGCATTAGTAATCTTCTTGGACTTAGCGAAAGCGTTCGATACGGTCGATCATAACAAACTTTTAAAAAAGCTGGAGGTAATTGGTTTTAGGGATCTTAGTCTTAATCTCATGAAGAGTTATCTTATAGGTAGAAAACAATATGTCAAGATTTCAAACTATCTCAGCAATAGCGAACTTGTCCAATATGGGGTACCGCAGGGTACAGTTCTTGGACCATTACTATTTACTCTATATATCGATGACATTCTCAGACAGGAATCCGAGGGAGATGTAGTGTGTTTTGCAGATGACACTGCTATTTTCTACCGAGCCTCTTCGTGGTTAAATTTAAAGAATAAGGTGGAAAGAGATATGCAAAAAATAAAAAAGTTTTTCGATAGTAACATATTAACTATAAATTATGAAGAAACATATTTTTTACCAATAACTTCTTATAATAACAACTTACGATTGATATACAAGAACAAAATAATAGGATATCTATAAAATCAACAAAAAAATTAAATATCTGGGAATATATATAGATTGTCACTTGCGATGGAATTTTCACATCCAATCAATAATGCAAAAATTGAGAGGATTAGTGTATAAATTTAAACAGCTTAAGCCGATTATGGAAATAAAACATTTGAAAATAATATATACTGCACTAGTAGAGTCAATTTTAAATTATGGAAGTATGGGCTGGGGTGGGGTAAGAAGGGCATACATAAAACCGCTAAAAAATCTGCAAAAAAGAATCTTAAAAATTATTTTTAATAAGAAAAAAATGTTTTCAACCAAACTTTTATTTAAAGAAGCCAATTTATTCTCAATAAGACAACTATATTGCTATAATTTGTTAATTCACCAACATAAAAACAGGGGTTGTCAACCTAAAATCACTCATAATTATAACACAAGAAATAAACAATTAGGGCATTTTAAAATTAACTTTAAATCAAAAATAGTGGGTCAAAGACACTTTCTGTACACTGCACCAAAGCTCTATAATTCTCTTCCCAATGAAATTAAGGAGGGGATCTTCATTACAAAATATAAAAAATGAATAAAAATATGGATTTTGGAACTAGGATTAGATATTTATGAAAAAATGTTTATACAATAGTAGGTATAAGAAATATAATAAGATTAATCGGAGAAATCTGCATCGTCTGTCCGTTTTGTTCTTATACTATTTATTAAATGATTATATTTAGGAATTGACCTGGCTATTGTATGGGTGCTGTACTTTTTGTTGATTGTTTGTTATTAATAATTATATAATGGGGTATGTTTTTGTATTGTGAACTTAATTAGTTTTACTGTCGATATTATCAATTATTGGTGGTGATTTTATGCTAGGAACTCTTTTTTATAGGTTACAATCTTTCTGCGTACAAATTTTCTCCAATAAACTTAAGCAGTAATATTAGTATATGTATAGGAAAGCTGTATCTCTGTATTTTTGTATATAATATGTAATGTTGGAATAAACAATTAAAAATTCAATTCAAATTTAAACCGTCTCCTCCATGGACGTGCAAAATTTTTCGGCATGTATAGATTTAAATAGGCCTGAATTTTTAAATTTGTGCAGAATTAGAACAAGTATCGACATTAAATTCAAGTTTTGTCTTAAAATATATATTTTAATATTACATTTTTTAACCTTAAAATTATGTACAGCCGTACCATCTACCTGGAATTTTAGAAAGCAATTAACAAGCAAAAATAATTAATTAGCTGCTCTAATCATTTTATTCCTTTCTTCTTGTACCTAATCCTGGGTACTCGTTTGCTAATTATGTAGTTATCATTCCTTTATGGGTGCCTCTATTGGAATAATACACCTAGTTATACCGGGTGTTGCATCGTCGAGCGGGACATAGGAAATCCCATGTAATTTTAAATGGGGTCAATTATTGGCTTCCCTAATTATTTTAGAGAAAAATTCTATTTAGGTTTATTAAAGGGCACTAAAACCCACATTCAAAAGAATAACTTTAGATATTTTTGATGAGCCCGTTTACGGGTTATCGCCGATTTCTTTTTAACTATTTCTCCTTTTTATGGCCCCGTATTTGCGGGCACCAGTGAAGGTAAAAGATGAATGTCAAATAAAGTTGTCATTTTAAAATGTGTTCTTTATTGTTATAAAAACTCGTACATCGAAAATATTAAAGGTGTATTTATGAATACAAATTAATCTGAATAAAACTAAAATAAAGTATCCAATTACAAGGTTAATTATGACATTTTACATGTTTCAATATTTTACTAATTAATAGGTAGGTACTATTAAATTGTTAGAACTTTAGGATTTAAGAAGATGTTCAAATATTCCTCAAAATGACAACTTTATTTGACAGTCATCTTTTACCTTGACTGGTGCCCGCAAATACGGGGCCATAAAAAGGAGAAATAGTTAAAAAGAAATCGGCGATAACCCGTAAACGGGCTCATCAAAAATATCTAAAGTTATTCTTTTAAATGTGGGTTTTAGTGCTCTTTAATAAACCTAAATAGAATTTTTCTCTAAAATAATTAGGGAAGCCAATAATTGACCCCATTTGAAATTACATGGGATTTCCTATGTCCCGCTCGACGATGCAACACCCGGTATGTATACATACTTACCTTGGGTGTTTGTTTCTCAGCGAAACTAGTCACATTGTGAAGTGTCAGTGTTTTTTATTTCAATATGGAGAATTTTCAATAATTGCCTAAACGCCCTAGAGTCGGTCCATGTAGGTGTCTGCTTTTCGACGCTTTCGACGGGTATCTCCGTTATTAGTACAGATAGAATGATGCGGTTTTCGCAAACCTTTGTCACCTTTTTTATTAAACAAACGATGCACTAAACGGATTTATCATGGCCATCTTGGTTTTTGAGATACAGGGCGAAATTGAAAATGGTGCATTTTCACACACCCCTTGTATTACAGTTATCTTATACCCTATCGAAAATGTAAAAACAGGTTGTTATACAGCTTTTTACGTAGAATTCAGTGGCGTACTTAGTATTTTTCGAGGTACCCCCATTTGTGAGAAATATACCAAAGTTATGTTTTTTTAAATGGAACCCCCTGTATATTTATTCATAGTTGCATTCTGCTTACTGAGAGCTTTCCAAGAACATATAATAGTTGACACTTTGTTTTAACAGGACGGACGGTTCAAATTAATATTTTTTGAATAACAAACTTTAAATTGGCAGTAGGCCTTGGATTCTGTTTTAATAAAAATAATTTATTAACGATACAATACACAATGAATATTACCTTATAGTTTAATTTCAATTTTTTTAAGTTTTCTAATACTTACAATAGTAAACAGGAATTTTTTCTTGTATATTAATGGAATAAACAAAACCATCTACTAGTAGGCCTAGACTTATTCAGGCTATAAAACAAAAGTTTCATAGTGGCGTTTTTTATTAACGATGGCCCAAAAGTTTGAGAATTATGAAAAATACGATTTGCTAAATAAATTATCAGTAACTTTTCAAACTTTAATACTTAAATCCAATTCTGACAAGAGCCAAAGGCCATTATGAAACTTTTGTTTTATAGCCTGAATAAGTCTAGGTCTACTAGTAGATGTTTTTGTTTATTCCATTAATATACAAGAAAAAATTCCTTTTTACTATTGTAAGTATTAGAAAGCTTAAAAAGTTTTAAATTAAACTTTAAGGTAATATTCATGGTGTATTGTATCGTCAATAATAGTATATTATTAACCAAGGTTTAGACAGGCATCATTATTGCCCGAGCGGCAAGTTTAATTTTAAAATTTAAGACGCGAGGGCTATAAGCTGTCTAAACCGTGGTTAATATAATATTTTTTCCACTACTACAAACTTTTATAAGACATTTATCTTTATAGTATTAATAATTATAAAAAATTATAGGTAGGTATAAGTATATTTTTTAATCAAGTTACCTGCGCTTTGGAATTGGCAAAATATTTTGTTGTTTTGTCAGGTGGCTTTGTCAATGTCAATTTTTGTTCATTTATGTCATCAGATTTCACGAGTTTTCCATTTTTTTAAATTAGCGAAGAAAATGTTAGTGATATTATTATGTGTACACCTCCAGAATTAAGGATGGAAGCAGAAAAAATGATTGTACCTATCGATATTTTACAATATCAGGCGTCTCTAATAATTAATATGTATTGATAATTATCTGGTTGCCTAACCACAAGAAATGATGTTTATGAATTCATGTTGTAGAATCAAAAAATCAAGTTACCTGCGTTCAAATAGATTCTTGAAGATCGGTCAATAATGGATTTCAATGCCTTATTATTGACCATGGTCAATAATAACTTATAAGGTAGAGAAAAACGATTTCTAACGTTAATAATCGGTCAATAATGGCGATGTTATAGGTTAGTAGTGGAAAAATTATTTTTATTAAAACAGAATCCAAGGCCTACTGCCAATTTAAAGTTTGTTATTTAAAAAATATAAATTTTAACCGTCCTGTTAAAACAAAGTGTCAACTATTATATGTTTTTGGAAAGCTCTCAGTAAGCAGAATGCAACTGTAAATGAATATACAGGGCGTTCCATTTAAAAAAACATATCTTTGGTATATTTCTCACAAATGGGGGTACCTCGAAAAATACTAAGTACGCCACTGAATTGTACGTAAAAAACTATATAACAACCTGTTTTTACATTTTCGATAGGGTATAAGATAACTGAAATACAAGGGGTGTGTGAAAATGCACCATTTTCAAATTCGCCCTGTATCTCAAAAACCAAGATGGCCATGATAAATCCGTTTAGTGCATCGTTTGTTTAACAAAAAAGTGATAAAGGTTTGCGAAAACAGCATCATTCTATCTGTACTAATAACGGAGATACCCGTCGAAAGTGTCGAAAAGAAGACACCCTGTACAGTAAATGAAAAAAAAAATTCTTAACTGTTACGATTCTATTAAAAGTAAGAATGCGGATTTGAGTGCTGACAATGCAGTGCAATTTACAGCAGCTATGCTTAACGTTGGGAAAACAACAATATATAAATTTTTAAAAGAAAAAAGTGTTGGCGTCAAACCTCCAAAAAATTCTTCAGGACGACTAACACTTCAGCTAGATGATATTTTAATGCAGAGAATAAGGCGAAAACTTCATATCTCTTTATTAAAAAGAGAAATTCCCACGCTGAATAAAATCTTGTCCTCAGTCCGAGAAGACCAGGACTACCCATTTATGTGTAGAAATACGCTTTGGATATTATTAAAAAAAAAATGAGCTTCCGGTGGAAAAAACATAATAGGTAATCGAATTTTAATAGACAGAAGCGATATCGTTTGTTGGCGAAGAAATTACTTAAGAAGCATCCGAAAAGTCAGAGAAGAAAACAAAAAAATATTTTCCCTAAACGAAACATGGCTAAATAAAGGCCACACTGCGACTAAATTATTGGCAGGAAGAAAATATTAAAAGTTCAAGACAAGCTTTTTTGGAAGGATTGATCACAAGATTAAGACCGCCATCTGGAAAATGGCATCGACTTATCATAACCCATATTGGAAGTTCTGAAGGCTTCGTTAACTACTGATGTTCCAATCTAAAAATACAGGAGACTATCACAAAGATATGAATGCCGATGTCTCTAAAGAATGATTCGAGCAAATGTTGAATCTTATACCAAAAGATGCAATAATTGTATTGGATAATGCAAGCTATTACTTTAGGCTGACGGAAAAAATACCGACAAGTGCGCGGCGTAAAAGTGAAATTATAGAATGGCTAAGTTTAAAAAAAATAGAATTTTCATTAGATTCCTTAAAGAAAGAACTATTGGTACTAGCCAATTTACATAAAAATGCATTCAAAAAATATGCAGCCGATGAAATGGCAAAGTTCGAGGAATATCTGTACTCAGACTCCCTCCTTACCACTGCGAATTAAACGCGAGCGAACTTATATGGCTCAAACACGACTTATAAAATGGTGCTATGAGTAAAATCAGTGCGGAAAAGTGGAAAAAGTGTATCAATCATGTGGTAGAAGAAGAAGTCAAAATGTGGTAGGTAGATATAATAATCGAAGAAATTGGTATATGCAGAATACAAGGTCTGCACTTTGTTTAAATATTTTCACATGAAACCAGGGCACGTCCTTTTTAGAGCTTATAATATCCTATATTATCTCGGCCGGGTTGCTGGTCCCATACCGAGCGCCTCCCCAGGTGGCGGATAGGGGAACGACGCCCAGAATGGGGGCACCGGCAGATATGCCGGGGCGGACCAAAACCAGCTCACGGGGAGACTGGACTCGCAGGCCGCGGAGAAGGCAGCCAGTCTAGGGAAGGAGACCCGAAAAAAACCAAGAACCCCAAGCTCAAGGTGTAACACCATCGTGCCGAGGAGCTGCATGGTACAGGGGTAAGTGTGTCATAAGCGATGCCCGGAGGAAATGGCGAACCGAAGGGGACAAACAGCCTTAGCACGGGAAGGGCGCACGGCCGTGCTGGACCTATAATTCGACCCAAATCGTGGGAACACATGGAAAACTCAAATCTAAACATTTCAAACAAAGAAGACGAAATAGGAGAAGGGGTGGACGTGACCAACCCGTTTAGTAGAAGGGACTCAATAGCTAGATCCCCTCCAAACGTAGGAAACCAAGAAGAACAGACAAGTAGAGAAAATGTAAAAGACCCAAAGGAACGACAGGTATTTACACTAACCGTGAAAGGAATAGAAGGAGGGACACGAAAAAAAGAGAAAGAACTCAGCGTAAGACATTTCTTTAAAAAACTGGCAGCACCTACACCAAAATCAAGATCTTTAAGCTCTATAGAGAGAGCAAAATCAGTGGATATGGATACGGACCCAGACACAAAAAAAAGGAAAATGCCAGATTCATCGATAGTGATCTCAGACGAGGAGGAAATCCACAAGGGAAAAAAAAGAAAGCGAAGAATATGTAAGACTAAAAGAGATACTGAATAATATAACCAGAGCGGCACAAAATCTAGAAAGAAATTTCGAATATAATACAAAGAAAGAAATAAGAGATATGGCAGCGAAAATTAGGAGAAATATTGAAGCTGCAAATAACACCAAAATCTCGACATGGCTTGACAACCACAGATACGAGGGTTCAGAAACTATAGGAGAAGAAAAAATTACACAAGAACAAAGAAAATATAAAACCTCTCAAATAAATACAAACACCCAGACAGAAGAGAGCACAGATACAAGCGGAGAAGAAAGGCTAACAAAGAAAAAAGTAATATACAAAGACGCGGAAACCCAAACGGAGGACTCCACAAAACCAACAGAAGAACTAGTAAAAACGATAGAGGGAAAAAGGACACTTGAAGAATATAAAATTCTGGCAAACCAAACTTGGGCTGAAGAAGTCTACAAAAAAACCGAAATTAAAATAGGAAATCCCCTTAATACAAACTCAGATGTGGTGAAAGTAGTGCTGGTAGAGCCGTTTGATAGAAACATGGAAGAAAGCATTCAGGGGCTATACAAAAGAAGATTTCCGGAGATTGCAGAAATCGCCGAAGAATATGGTGTAATGGAGCAGACCACGAAAATCAGAGGTAATAATGCAAAAGGACAAAAGATCATCAAGATATGCCTAGACGCAAGTGATGAAACATTATGGGGACACCTCCAGGAACTAAAACAAGAAACTAGAGAAGATGAGTGGGTGGCGCTACATCATGTCAAGAGATTAGAAATAGAAAAGTTCCGGAAAATGGTAGAGATGATTTTCCAGGACACAGAGACAAAGGCGCTTATATTCACTACAAGAACAAATGCGGAAAAAAAAGGGGAAACAATAACAGTACAACCTAAGACTCCAAGAAGCAATACAAGAACGTACGCAGTTATAGCGGACCAAAAGGGAAAGGACTTCAAACAACTACTGAAAGATGTAACAAACAAGGTAATGGGCACGGAGGATAGACAAATAATAAAGGGCATAAGAGAATCCAGAGACGGGAGATTAATTATTACAACAGATAAAGACGAAGAAGCTTTAAAAAGACTCGGACAGAAGATCAAGGAGAGTTGTCAGGAGGCAGAAGTAAAAATAAAGGGAAATGCAGAGAGCTCGCCAAGAGAGGCAATCTTTATAAGCGGCCTAGATGCAATTACTACTAAGGAGGAAATAGCAGAGGCTATAAGAGGTCAAATAGGCGAAGAAGAAGACGATGACATCCGACTGAGCGAAACAAGACCTAGTATAAATAATACTCAGAAAATTACGGTATGGATCCCGAGTGAGAAGGCTGACAAGCTAATGAAAACAAACACAGAGTTAAGGATAGGACTAGTGAGATGTAAACTAGAGAGAAAAGTTAAAATGGAAAGATGTTTCAAATGCTGGGCTTACGACCACCAAGCAAGTAACTGCACAGGCACCGACAGGAGCGACCTTTGCTTCAACTGTGGCAAACAGGGACACAAAAGCAAGGAATGTAAAGAAGAAAAAGCATGCCCGATCTGTAATAAGGCCGGACATAAGGCTGGAACCGGCAAATGTAAATACCACTTACTTGCACTGACAAAAGCCAAAACTTATAGAAGTAAGGAAGAAGGGAGGGGGGATCCCTCAAAAATAAACTAAAATAAAAGTTCTCCAACTAAACCTTAACAGGTGTTGGGCAGCGCACGACCTGTTAAGTAAAACGATAGAGGAGGAAAATATAGACATAATTATAGGACAAGAAGCAAATAGAAACGCTAAAAATGTAGATTTCTGGGACTTGGAAAAAGACAGCTTTATAAATATAAACAAAAATATACCCGTAGTTCGTAGCAATAAAGGCAAAGGATACGTGTGGGTAGAGTTAGAAAAGTACCTGATAATATCGTGCTATTTTTCACCAAATGGGCAAGATGAAGACTATGAAATACTATTGAATTGTCTAAAGACGGTACTGAAAAGAAGTAAAATGATAAATAAAATACTTGGCGGGGACTCAAATGCAAAAACTCCAATTTTTGGATCAGCAGTTAGTAACAACAGAGGGATAATGTTAGAAGACTGGATAGCGGAAACAGGAATGGTGATAATAAACGAAGGAAATATACCCACATACGCAGGGCCACGAGGAAACTCCATAATAGACATCACCGTGGCAAGCGCGGGAGCCAGTAAAAACATACAAAACTGGAGAGTGGAGGATGAGAAAGAAAATTATAGTGATCACCAATCAATAATGTTCGAAATTATAAATACTAAAATACCGGATAAAATAGAAGAAAATATAAATAAAAGATGGAAAATGAGCAGCACGACACAAAAAAACTTCGCAAAAGAGTCTCACAAAGTATTTAGTAAAGAAAATATCTTAAACCCACAAGAATTCATACAAGAGATCAGAAACGCATGCGACAAACATTTTAAAAAAGCAAACCCCAAGCACAGTAAGCCTCCAGTATACTGGTGGAACGACAAAATTGCACAAAAAAGAAAAATATGCAGCAAACTAAGAAGGAAAAGGACACGAGCAAGAGGAAATAGAACGGAGGCGGGTGAAATGCACATCATAAACGAAAGTTATAAGGCGGCCAAACAGGACCTGAATAAAGAAATCAGAGCTAGCAAAAAAAACAAATGGATACAATTATGCGGAGAACTGAAGGACAACATATGGGGAAAGGCGTACCAAATAGTTATGAAGACTTTTAATATGTTTAAAAAAAGAAAAATAGACCCGGACACCCTAAGGGAGCAAATAGTCAAATTATTCCCGAGTAACCCAATAAATACATGGCCTGTATTGAGATTTGAGAGAAACGAAATACCTACATTTAATGAAGAAGAACTAAAAACGGCCGTAGGAAATATGAAGATGAAAAAAGCTGCTGGCCCGGATGGTATCCCACCAGAAGTAATAGCAGAATGTGCTAAAGGAAATACCATGGCCTTCCTAGAGATATACAACCAATGCTTAACAAAGAGCAGCTTTCCGACAATATGGAAAAAATCTAGAGTGGTACTACTGGAAAAACCAAAAAAAAGGCAGGACGATCAAACAACATATAGACCAATATGCATAATAGATACAGCGGGAAAGCTGTTCGAAATTTTAATAAAAAACAGACTTCAAAAAGAAGCTACAGAAAAAAACATGATAAGCCCAAATCAGTTTGGATTTAAGAAAGGTAAATCGACGATCGACGCACTAAATATGGTAAAAACGATACATGAAGAAATAAATAGAAAAACATTGAAAAATAGGGAATTCTGCGTAATGGTCCTTATAGATATACAAAACGCTTTTAACTCAGCGCCGTGGAAAGGTATAATGGAGACCCTAAAGAAAAGGGGAACCAGTAAATACTTACGTGCAATCATAGGGTCCTACTTAGAGGATAGAAGTATAATCACCACAAACAACGAAATACGAAAAGTAAGTTGCGAAGTACCACAAGGCTCGATCCTGGGACCGCTACTGTGGAATATTTTTTACGATGAGATTCTACGCACGGACGTCGAAAGAGGAATAGACCTAGTAGCGTATGCCGATGACCTGGCAGTTATAGTTAGAGCTAGGACAAGAGAAGAACTGGAAGAAAAGACCAAATTTACAACAAGAAATATAATAGAGAAATTAGAGAACATGAATTTATCAGTTGCACATAGTAAAACGGAGATGGTAATACTGGCAGGACGTAGAACTATAAGAAATTCAGAAGTAAGACTGACACACGCAGTAATACAAAGTCAATTAGCAGTTAAATATCTGGGGGTATATATAGACAGAGATATGGAGATGAAAGAACATATTAAAAAAATGGAAGAGAAAGCAAACAACACGATAAACTCACTCATGAGGATAATGCCCAAAATAGGAGGCCCAAAAAGACACAAGAGAAAAATACTGACAAGTGCTGTGACGTCAGCAATTTTATACGCAGCCCCAATCTGGAGTAAAGGTATTAAATATAAAAAATATGTAAACATGCTTCATAGAGTAAATAGACGACTGGCGATAGGTATAATATCGGCATACCGAACCATATCACTAGAAGCGGTGCAGGTACTGGCAGGAACGCTGCCCCTAGATCTGGCAGTGAAAGAGCGGTCAATGATTTACAAGGAAGGGAAAGACTTTAAAAAACAAGCTAGAGAACAGATGCTGAACGAATGGCAAGCAAGATGGAATACATACGAAGGCTGGACAAAAAACTTCATCACAGATATACGAACTTGGATCAAGAGAAAAGGCGGAGATTTGGACTACTATACAACACAAGCGATGTCAGGACATGGGATTTTTGGAACGTACCTAAAAAGAATAAACAAACAAGAGGACGAAGACTGCTGGTTTTGTGGAGAGAGGGATACCCCAGAACATACTATATTCAAATGTAATAGACATATAGAGGGTAGAAGAAAAGCAAACATAATATGCCAAAGAGAGATTACAAAGGAAAATGTGGAGGAGATAATCACAACATCAGAAAAAGGATGGAATGCAGTTATGAATATGTTTAGAGAAATCATGAGAGAAAAAGAAAAGGAAGAAAGGAGACGATAGAAAAGAAGAAATATTATAGGAAAAAAAGAGTAAAGAAACCCCGAAGTAATGCCGAGAGGCGGTTCCGAATAGAGTGAGGACAGGGTTTTAGTGGGTCAGTCATGCGCTGTAGTCCCACACGCCTGTAGCAAAACGACAATCATTGCTACAGAGTGCATAGAAAAGCATTTCCTAAACCTCACTGAAATAAAAAAAAAAATATCCTATAATATATACCAGATGGGAATGAACTTGCTAAACAGAACCCCTAATAAAACATACAAAATCTCATTTTTATTTAGTGTCTGGAATATTGAAATACATAGACAAGGGAAACACATGGTTACAAAAAAAAATATCAGTAGCCGAATTAAGCCTTCAGACCATAAAGGCTGGACACACAAACTATGTTAATAATATTAAATATAAGTTGTAGTAAAACACAATATACTGTAACTAATTATCCGACAAAATTAGTATAAAATACAGGGTGTCTCAAAACGACTTAACGATTTTAAGCAAAATAAAAAAAATCTGCTTATTTTAATTATTATTTATTGTTATTAATCTAAGGAAAATATTTGCTCACTTCTTGAAAATGACATTCTTAAAATGACGGCAATATCCGTCGCAGCACTTATTAAAGTTTTGACGGATTCTAATAACCTTTACAAGAAGTTGTCTGGCAATCAGTTCTATTGATCAAGAAACCTGACCAATATAAAGAGAAACTTTGAAAAAAAATATAAAGATAACTTTCTAGAAGCTTCCGTGACAATGATGGGAAGCGGCGCGAGCGGAATTACCGTCATTTAAAAATAAACAAAAATTGAAAATTTTCTTTTTTTTTAAGTCAACCATAAATTATAATTTGTTTTTATTTTAATTCAAAATAGATGACGCATTTAAAAACATCCTGTATTTAATAAGTTTTTATTGGTTTTTGCAAATTACTAATCTCAGTTTTCTTCAACTGTTTGTCAAAACTTCTAGCAGCAGAGCGACTTTTTCCAAGACCTTATTCATTATGAATAAAAAAATAATAAATATAAAGTCAATAATTTCCCCAATCCCTGCTCTGTATAAACGATAGTCGCACAACACTCCGTTCAGCGAGAATGACTATCTGCATCCAGAGAAAATGGCGAATCGCTTGCTTAGGATGCTGTCGCCACGCTTACATTTTTACGCTGAGTACTCCTGCTGGTCTCTTTATGATGCAATAATATACAACTATGTAGGTCGAGCAATATAGTTTGAGCTCTGACCTTTGCGGGCGCAGTAGAAGTTAGGTAATAGGTATCTCGGTCGCACACTGACGTATCTCTGTCATACCTGACTATCTTTTTCTATCTAACGACTTGTACGTTAATAAGACAGAAGGTATTCGGTAAATGACATAGAGCGATAGTTTAAAAAATTATTGATTGTTTACGTAAGTGAAATAATTTTTGTTACGAATCAAGTGAAGGGAAAATTTTTCCGTCAAAAGTCTTTTTAACCTATACAGCACAATGGGTTCGCTGACAAAGTATATTCCAACTATAGGTTATAGCTTTTAATTTTATACTGGTGCAGTAGGGGCGTTAGGCGACCGGCCAGGGCACCAGATATGAAGGGGCGTCGAAGGAGTTGCATCTTGTGCCTTATTGCATTCTCAGCAGAAGCCAGGTCACCTATAAGAGTCTTAAATTCCCTATAGTGCTGAAAAAGACAGAAAAACTTGAAATTAAATATATCTTAATAAATGAGGGATCATTTACTGATTTCATTCATGATTTTATAAATACTTTGGCTTTGGAACTGAAAGAATTCAGCTTCATTGGTTGTTTGGTATGAGAGATACTTTTTCAGATCAATGTAGTAAATCTCTGCAATCAATAGACATAGATCTCGGTAAATGCACAGAAATGTTGAAAAAATGCTCTGCTTTCTTGGAAGAATACAGAAAGATGGGCTTTAACAGTGCCATTTTAACAGCAAAGGAGTTGGCTGAAGAACTAGAAATTGAACTTGTATTAAAAGCCACAGCAAGAATTTGATGTGCTAGACGCCAAGCTAGTGAAACTGCCCGCGATGAGCGGGAAAATAAATTTAAAGTTGAATTTTTCAACTGTCTATTGGACACTACCTTAATTTCACTTAATGAAAGATTTTAACAGCTAAATGAGTACTCCGAATCTTGGTCTTTTTTGCAAAATATAAAAAAGATTACAGAAAAACCTAGTAAAATTAACTGTAGCCTCGAAATCAGATATAGATAGTTGTATGTTGTGTGATGAACTGATAAGTCTGTCTATACTTTATATTTCACTAAAGATCGCTAGAAGAACTGTATCCAAATGTATGGATAGCATTGCGAATATTGATCACTATACCTTTAACGGTTGTTGTCTTATTGGGAAAAGAATTTTCAAACCTTAAGCTAAAAATCTATCTGTGATCGACAATATCTCAATCTAGATTGACAAGCTTGGCAACTTTGTCAATCGAAAATGAAATTGCGGAACTTCGGATTCTTAATAAGAGAGCTTTCCGATAGAAAGGCCAGAAAAGTAAAATTCTATTATTTTTTTTTAATACTTGAATTGTTATTTCATTCTATCCCTTGTTTTGGAGTTTTCAACTTCAACTACTAATCTTTTATTGCACAGCAATAACTCCCATTGTCTACCACCTTGCCAAGTTCAATATTCAATTTAATTTACCGAATTTTCAGTTTTCTCCCTCGTTTTCTTCTATTTCTTCTTATTCAACTTTGTACCATATTCGTGATGGCATATTGATATTTGATAATTTTGTTAACGGCTGTAATAAAAAGGGATCCAGTTGATTCAGTGAACCGTTCTCGGAATGATAAACGTTTCCTCTTTATGAGTCTTAGTTTAAGGTTAGGATAGCAGATGCGGAGCGCCGTAGAAATCTCATCCAGGGCGCTGTTAGTGCTAAAACCGGCACTGTACTCGTGCGCCTGTAGCATTAAATCGTTGGATGTATATTTTCCCATATTCTCTTAATATCTTAGATGTACCTTATCTGAATAAATCTCAAAACAACATAGGATTTTTTTAGCAACACACAAAATTTGATTCAGATAGACCCTTAAAAAGTCTTACGGGATCGGTTTTCTTAATAGAGGAAACATGATCCACTTGAAGTGTCATTCAAAGGCAAACCACGTTCGTTAAACCCAGGTTTTCAACACTAACTCTACGGGTCCGATCACGATTATTCACTGAATCTGTTCTAATAACGGGTTTTCAAAGTGTACCTTCTTTAACACTACCGCCCGACAAACTAATGCCCTTTTCACTTTAATGCTGTCGGGCTATTCAGGCTGCTGCTATTTGACCCTTGTGTTGTTCAAGAAATAAAAAATATAGTAATAAAATGTAAAACTTTCAGAGGGTAAATCACGAGGAGCTTTGAATTTTGCTGGGAAAATTTCAGGTAGGTGGGTTTTCGAAACTTTTTACTTCTAAAATGTTACATATTTGACTGTGCACCGCAAATTAATAACTTGAGAACAAATTTCGCTCAAAGCAAAAGTTTAAGAAAAATAGATCTACGTGAAATTTACCTGGCAAAATACAACGCTTGAGTGGTTTATGTTAAGATTATTTACTAATTTTATATTTCTATGTATAGGTAAATTATAGGATAAAGTCTACGTTCTTAAACTATTGTATATTAAGGGTATTTTAATAAGACTTTCCGGATGCTTTTTGCTGCTACTTCTCTTATCGCAAGTTTTTGTGGTGATATCCTTTATTTGTTGCATTCTGCAGACCGTTACAATTTTAACAACGAAGAGGTGCACGGTATACAGGGTGCTCCATTTAAATCGCCCATTTTTAAAGCTTAATAACTATGTTGCTAATTATCCTATCAAAAAAAGTGTCCATATTTCTCTAAGAGACCTGAATATAATATTTAAGCAAAAGAACCAACAGAAAGTCCCGGACTCAATAAATTTAATGTTAAAAAAATAGTAGGTAAAGTCCGTTCACAGATTTAAGAGAATGACAACCTGCCTTTAGTTATCACCCATCATAACATTCTTTGTTGAAAGGGTTTCAAGGATCATAGAGATAATGGTTTTATTATCCAGGTAGGGACCGTACTTGGCCGTAATTAATTTACAAAGCCTTATTAAATAATGGGAAAAAATAAGTAGACAAATCACTCTTGCAAAACCAGCAATTTTATTAGTTCGTGTGAAATAATAACGCAGCTTTGATTATCCAAATATGTGGCGTCCGTGGATTGGTGAATCTAATATGGAACAGCCGGAGGGGGTACAGGTACAACCACACTGCGAAAATGAAAATGGAAGAAGACACTTATCTTTAGATTCTAAAAACATTAAAAAAATGTATATACAACTCTCATAGATCGTAAAAAGTTGAGTAAAATGGAATGTATGGAAGAAACAGCCACATTGACTAAAATTTCGGAAAAAATAGTATGAAAAATTGTGAATAAACCAATCACCGAAAGTAAGAGAAGGAGAGATTCTGAGACTTGCAAAAAATTAGATCGCAGCCATGAAGATTTAGTCCGACACAAAATTTATAAGATGTATGAAGAGCATACAGTACCAACACTGGATAATTTACTGAAAAGACTAGAGATAGATAACATGGCTATCAATTGCGGTAGGACAACGCTGTGGAAGTGTCTTCAACGAATCAGCTTTAAATTTAAAAAAGTCGATAAACAGCAAGTTATCATGGAATCGCAACGACTTAAGACATGGCGATTTGAATATTTGACAAAAATCACTCAGTACAGAAGTGATAACAGACCTATTATATACTTAAATGAAACCTGGTTTGATACCCATGATACCCCATCAAAAGGTTGGGTTGATTCTAGTGACAGGTGTAGAACAAAGGTACTGTCAAACAGAGGAAAAAGAATAACCATAGTACATGCAGGGTCCGAAGATGGTTGGGTACCAAATGCACTTTCATTGGCAGCCAAGAATATAAATGACTACTGTTTGGATTACCATAACGATACCACAGCGGAGTTATTTGAGGATTGGTTCGAAAATAAGTTAATTCCTAATGTTTCTCCAAACAGGGTCATTGTTATGGACAACGCAAGTTACCACAGTAGACAGTTAAACAAGCACCCTTGTTCAAAAGATACGAAAATGGCAATACAGGAAATTATGTGTCAGTCAAGTTTATTAGTATTTATTAGTATCTAAACATGCCTTGCCTTTAAAGCATCATCAGACCTTATACACCAACTTATACTGTTTAAGTTCTGACTGTTAACCTGTAATGATGTGATTGTGTTGTGTTGTTCACTTTGTGTTGGTTCTCTTGCTTAAATAATTATCCTATCACTAAAATTTAAATGCCATCTTGTATTGAGAACCTGCCAAAATTTTGTTCCTTACATCTATACAGGGCTAACGACAAAGTCAGAATGAAGTAAAGTTATTAAAAACGAACTTTCTATTCAGGAGAATGTTAAAGATGTCACTCACGATATTCCGCGAGATAGATTTACACAGCTCTATCTTTATGATTCAGCAATTACGTCAACATCTATATCACCGCGCATTGTCGTCAGCCGGATGTAGCGTGCGCAGGCCTGAAAGAAGTTCAGGTCAATGGAGTCTAAGTGAATTGGTGCCATCAGGAGGTGAAATACCTGGGACTTATATTTGGCCAAAGGTTGAACTGGAGGCTCAATTCAATTAGTAAGGGTGAAGCTTGCATTGCGTCAATTAGGCTCTATCTACCTCCTGCTTCACAGTCGAAGTAGACTTGGTAATAGGACAAAGGTTAACCTCTACGAGATATTGGTCAGGCCGGTTCTCACTTATGGTGAATCTTCGTGATGCAACATAAGCACAACGGAGCTTAATAAGTTCCAAGTAATTCATAATAGGGCGTTAAAAATTATGGCAGACGTACCTAGATATATATTGAACCGCGTACTTCATCAGGACTTTCATATGCAAACGATAAATGAATTTTTTTCACAAATTATAACAGACTATTACAGACGCATGGACGTATCGACAAACACACTAATTATAGACTCACACACGAGATCTAGACAACACGTTACATACAAACTACCGAAAGATTGGCTCCCTGTCGGTCCAAACCCATAGTTGTGAGGCACTAGTAGAAGAGAGGCACTATCAATAACAAAATTAATGGAAAAGGCGCCAAAATTATGCATAACTAAATTTTTAATCACACACGAACCACAATAATCAAGGCAAGAACCGATTTTAAAATTCAACAAGTTACAAGACCTAAACAGTTTTCAATAAACCAATAGAAGTCAAAGGAGCCCAGGGAAGATCCCGAGTTAAAGATGTCAAATTATTAGTACGTTCACGTCGAGGTCGTTTGGTTGCGAATTTTGAGGCTGTTCGTGACAGTGTGACTGATAAACCCCGAATGTCAATTGAACGACGATTTTTGACTAAAAACGATTTTACATAAAAGTCGTTGGATTTTATCTATCTTTATAAGCTTTTTTACTAAAATTTAGGAAAGAAAAGTTATAACATGTAAAATCACCTAACAATTATTTGAATTGATATAAGTACTACAGAGTGTTCAAAATTTTGGTCCAAACTTAATGAATTTAAAATCAAGGTTTCGTTTTTTTTCTTAATGAAACACCCTGTATTTTACATCTTTTTCGAAAATATATTTTAATTCCCTTTGATTTAATACCAATATCTGATACCTTATTTCAAAAAGTGGTTGAAGGAAACATGATTTCTAAAATTGTGTCTTAAAAAACCTTAATACTATGAACAATTTTGATGTTAGCTTATTTATTTTTAAATTTACTTCCAAAAAAATTGAGAACTTTATAAATTAGTTTGCAATTCATATCTAAGTAGTTATAAACAATTTTACAGAAGAAACTTAAATTATTACCTATCGAAAAGTACGTAAATCTATCTTCAATTGTGAAAATTTCTTTCACCAATTTAAAACGAATACATATTAACGCATTAAGGAATCAAAGTGTCTACCATTTTGCAAAATGGAAGCGTCAATTTGTTTGAAGAACGAGTTCCTCACATTTCTCAACATTAAACGGGTAATTCTACCAAATGATTGTCGGATTCGTTCCATCATGTCCTCCCTTCTTGTTGCTGGTGTGCTGTAAACATCGACCTTGACGGTACCCTACAAAAAGAAATCCATGGCGGTTAGGCCAGGTGACCTTGCTGGCCAACTGATCAGACCCTAAAATAATAAAATTAGGTAAAAACGAAATTTCATAGTATTGGGTTTCCAACAACCATTTCTCCCTATTCACCGCTCTGGAAACTGTGCATTTAAATGTTCCCGAACATGTCTGCTGTAGTGAGTGGGTGCCCCATCGAGCTGAACCCACATCCTGTTCGTTATAAACTCCGGGAGATTATCAGCCTAACAAAGTCATGTTGCAAAAACTCCAAAAACAAACGACCATTTAAGTGTTCTTCAAAGAAATAGGGTCCAATGACATAATCGTGGATAACACTACCCCAAACGTCTAAGCTCCACTGATGTTGAAAATTATTTATTAGCAAGACATGTGGATTTTGGGTGCCATAAAAGTGAAAATTATGTCTATTGACAAACCCATTCCTATGAAATGTAGATTCGTCGGTGAACATGACGTATTTAAAAAAATCTTTATCTTCAGCAGTGGTATTTTGGGCCCATTGACAAAATAATCTTCTTTCAAAATCATTGTCTCCCAATTCTTGATGTAATTGAAGCTTATAGGGATAAAATTTGTTTGCCATTAAACAATTATTCACTAAAGATTTTTAATTCCCAAATTAGACCTAATTTTTCTAACACTTATTTTGGATTTTCCACCACCGCCAATGCAGTGCCTAGCTGGTTATCTTCATAAAGCACTGTTTTGGTTCTAGATGTTTTTTCATACTCTACGCTCCCCGTTCTTTCAAACCGATCTTTTAGTTATTTATTGATCTTTCGTCCGGACATCGAGCCTCTGGAAACTTCTGAGCATATAAACGTGATGCCAAGAAAAAATTTCCATCACTTTCTCCAATTGCGTAAATCATATTTACTAATTCTACTCGAGTGTAATTAAAATTCATTTTGAAAATTAACGTAGACGAGGCCACGGTAAAACGTCAAATAATTAAAATTATCATGTCTGCCATTTGCAGAAAAGTTGAATTTGATAGAACTGCATGGCCAACTAGTTATTAAATTTAAAGTATCACGAAATTTCGCTTGCTTTTAAGACACAATAATTTTTTGAAATCATGCTTCCTTCAACAACTTTTTGAAATAAGGTATCAGATATTGGTATTAAATTAAAGGGAATTAAAATACCTTTTCGAAAAATATGTAAAGTACAGGGTGTTTCATTTAAAAAAAAAACGAAAACTTGGATTTAAATTCAATAAGTTTGGACCAAAATGTTGAACACTCTGGTAGCACTTATGCCAATTCTAATGACAGTTAGGTGACTTTACAAGTTACAACTTTTCTTCTCCAAATTTTAATAAAAAAATTTGTAAAGAATGTTAAAATCCAACGATTTTTATGTAAAATCGTTTTTAGCCAAAAATCCATTGAAAAATTCATAACTTGACAACATCGCATTTGATCATTAAAATTTTTTAAAGTAGAATAGGAAATACAAAAGGCTTCAATATAATAGAAAAAATATATGGTGTTCTATTTAAAAAATATATGTTTGGCTCACCCTGGATTTTTGAGCCAACCTGTATATTTAAAATTATTGTTAAAAGGTGCGCGGCGTTAACCTCTACAACTTTTGCATACAAGCTTTTATCCTTAGGTCCTCTTTAGTACTTATGCCAACTCTAATGACAGTTAGGTGATTTTACATGTTATAACTTTTGTTTCCTAAATTTTAGTGAAAAAAATTGTAAAGATAGTTAAAATCCCACGATGTTTGTGTAAAATCGTTTTTAGCCAAAAATACTTGCATTGAAAAATTCATATCTCGACAACGTCGCGTTCGATGATTAAAATATTTTAAAGTAGGATAGAGAACTACTAAAGGCTTCAATATAACAGAAAAAATATATGGTGTTCCATTTAAAAAAATATATGTTTGGCCCACCCTGGATTTTTGAGCCAACCTGTATATTTAAAATTATTTTTAAAAGGTGCGCGGCGTTTACCTGTACAACTTTGGTACTTTTTTATCCTTAAGTCGACCGTTAACGAGATATAGTCCACCGGCACACTAAATGACACCCTGTGTATGACAATCAAGAATGAAATCAATCCTAAATACTTAAAATGTTCAACTATTTTTTGAGTTAATTATTTTAAAATCTGATAAGTTATTATTTTCCAGTCTATTTTTAAATGGAAACACTAAATCTCGTTTAAAAAGAAATCATTGCAGTTACACAGTTCTTCAGTTATTTTAACATCATTTCTCATTGATTCAATATTGACATTTTCATTATCCATTTTCCAAATCAATATCATCACCATATAATCGAATTCTTCTAACTAAATTTAAATGAAAAATGACATTTATATAAATTAAAAATAGGAATGGCTCCAGGGCTGGCCCCTGAGAGACCCCATATTTTATTAAACTTCTATTACTTTGAATTCCGTTAATTTGCGAAATCTGCTTTTAAATAATTGGAACTCATATAGGGTTGGAAGTTCAATACCTGGAATTCTATGACCCAAATAAACAACACCTACAAATAGTACGTATTGTTAGAAGCCTAAAAAAAGTGATAATATTTAACTAATGTTTTCTTATTCCAGTCACGTCCCTAAAAATCCTAAATTTTTACACACATTCTAAAGGCTCGGGCAAAGATTGCTTCGCGATTCTTTTCGATAACATCTTTTGAAATGTGCCTGCTCTAATACCGCCGCCTTATAAGCCAATGTCCTTTTTACTTTAATCTCTTTTCGGCTATTGAGACGGCTGCCGTCTGACTCTTTTATATCCTTTATGCTAGGAAAATAATTTGTTAGGTAGCGGAAAAAGAAACATTTTTATTGACGGATTATAGGAAATTAGTTTGCTCGAAAAAGGTTGCCCGATACATTTTATTCAGGTTAAGTTAGTAGGGGTGTATTTTGTAGGGTTCACATCTCCGCTTACTGTAATATAAAGTTATTAATGTTATTAAGTACACACTGAGGAAACACTTTTTCTTCTGCGAATTCAAACGCTTAATTGATTCTTTGTTAATTATGGAAATGCAGCCTACAATTTATCAAGTGAAATACAGAATCAATAGCGATCTGAAAATAGTATCAGAGGTAAAGTCTGTTCACAGATTTAAGAGAATGACTACCTGCCTTTAGTTATCACCCATTATAAAATTCTTTGTTGAAAGGGTTTCAAGGATCATAGAGATAATGATTTTATTATCCAGGTAGGGACCGTACTTGGCCGTAATTAGTTTACAAAGCCTTATTAAATAATGGGAAAAAAATAAGTAGACAAATCAGTGTTGCAAAACCGGTCATTTTATTAGTTCGTGTGAAATAAAAACGCAGCTTTTGGCGTGTGTGGATTGGTGAATCTAGTATAGAACAGCCGGAGGGGTACAGGTACAACCACAGTGCGGAAATGAAAATGGAAGAAGACACTTACCTTTAGATTCTATAGAGGTTATAAAAAATGTATATACAACTCTCACATTGACTAAAATTTCGGAAAAAACAGTATGGAAAATTGTGAATAAACCCATCACCGAAAGGAAAAGAAGGAAAGATTCTGGGACTTGCGAAAAATGAGATCGCAGCGATGAAGATTTAGTCCGACGCAACATTTATAAGATGTATGAAGAGCATACGGTACCAACACTGGATAATTTAGTGACAAGACTTGAGATAGATAACACGGATATCAATTGCGGTAGGACAACGCTGTGGAAGTGTCTTCAACGAATCGGCTTTAAATTTAAAAAAGTCGATAAACGGCAAGTTATCATGGAATCGCAACGACTTAAGGCATGGCAATTTGAATATTTGACAAATATCGCTCAGTACAGAAGTGAGCACAGACCTATTATATACTTAGATAAAACCTGGTTTGACACCCATGATACCCCATCAAAAGGTTGGGTTGATTCTAGTGACAGGTTCAGAACAAAGGCACCATCAAACGGAGGAAAAAGAATAACCATAGTACATGCAGGGTCCGAAGACGGTTGGGTACCAAATGCACTTTTATTGGCAGCCAAGAATATAAATGACTCCTCTTTGGATTACGATAACGATACAACAGCGAAGCTATTTAAGGATTGGTTCGTAAATAAGTTAATTCCTAATATTTTTCAAAACAGTGTGATTGTTATGGACAACGCAAGTTACCACAGCAGACAGTTAAACAAGCACCCTTATTCAAAAGATACGAAAATGTGTAACGGTTTAATTTTAGTACTAGGGGTTGAAGCCTATTTTTGCTAAGGTGTGAGAAATAATCATTAAGGTAGTACAATGTGCTCTATGAAAAACCATTAGTATGTGGTGAATTGAAACAAACCAAAATTTTATTTAAAGTTTATTATTATGTCGCCTTCACCTTTTTGTCAAGAACCTTTCAACATATTTGTTTTGCTGTTTATTAAATGTACATAGATATTTATAAAACATTTTACTAGTAAAAATAAGGCTATACATATATATATATATTACTCGTATCATTGTACTGTTACATAACTCTCTCTCTCGGTGTTTAGAGGTTGCTTTCCTTTCTTATGACATTTGTTGATTACCTGGTTCCTCCTTTATTTTTTTGGCAATGCCGTTACCTCGAGTGGCTGATCCAGCTTGTGTTGTACCTAAAATAAAGATAACTATTTGAATTCTATGACTGCAGACTAAGATCTTAGGTAATTTTGCCTTCGATGGTACGTAAGGTTATATAGGTATGTAAGAGTTGTTAAAACGGTCTCTGGCTGCGAATGCCTGGTTAATAAAGCAGATCCTTACCTTATCTTTCATCTTGATTCCATATCTCCCTTGGCTTAGGGGTTGAAAGTCGATTTTTCTCCCTTGTTAAATGGCAGACCGTGTCCTAAGTTAGTAGCCTAAAAACAGTCAGCTACAGACGGTGTAAATAGAGTAAGTTATAGGACTTACCGCTATGGTTGTGTCAAATACATTTTCGTGGGAAATACAGTGGATTTTCCGTATTATATTTTCCTTTGTTTGGTTCTAGAATGGTGTGACAATCTGATCGTTAGGTACATTTCACTTTGTAGGTTATAAATAAACCCTGTTCCTTTAATTTATATGAATAGAAGTGGGCGTCAATATCGATTTTAATCCCTTCGATCGACCTAACTTATTGATATTGTATTGACTGCTATCGGGTGATTGTTACCAGCCAATTGCATTGTATTGAAATCTGTTTATCGTTATGTAATGTAGGAGCCACTTGGGTGTTTATTTAAAGCTGGTAATTGGTGTAAAGTCATTTAGTTTCTAGGTTGACATCTATCGACCTTTGCGAGATCGATTATATCGCTTATTCCTTAGATGTGGGAAATATTTATCTGATGTACCGTTGGTTGTATACGGGTGACCGTGTTTGGTAATAATTTATATTGCCCATGTATTAGTTAATTAAAAACAAATTTCTTTAGTTTCACCGTCGCGCAGGAGGGGGTACAAGGGTAACCCAGGATTCTATTGTCTCCGCTCTTTGGTTATTTTATTATTTGTACGGGTTCGCTTCGGCTAGGTTAGTTCATTAGGTTTTTGTGTAGGTACGAGGTTTTGAATTCTAGCGCCCTTTTTATTGACAGGAAGCTTTCTATTTTGTTGGTAGGATTGCAGCTCTTCCGGGAGGTCGTGCGCGATTGTTACGGCCTTGCTTACTTACTTACTGACTTGTCTCCGTCGTGAAAGCGTGTGTCCAGCCAATTTTTTTTTTTTTCACGTGAGTGGATTTTGGACACCGTTTTCTTATTAAAGCTTTTAAATTGCTTTAGTTTAGTGTTGGATTGAAAGCTTTTTTACGGCATAGCCGGATTTTAAAGCGACGGAGTGCAAGTCAGGAAACGTAAAAACGTGTAAGACCCCATCGTCATCGGGGTCCTTATACCGGGGTGCTTCCACCCAGCTCCTATTACGTGAGCTTCTTTTATCTGGGGTCCACCTGGCAGTTGCTATGCTGGGGTACATCAAGGCCATCAGTTTGACCTAGAGGCGCTACCAGCCTTTTATACTAGGGTGTACCTAGAGTTGCCCACCAGGCATAGTACCAAGCAGCCACGGCAGTATCGGTGATACCATCCCGATAAAGTAATACAGGTTTTAATTTTGAGGTGTCAACCGTATCATTTACTTTATCTATCGTTATTAGTAGAAGGTAATAGTTGTGATCATAACCATAGGGCGGATATACAAGTGTATGGTTCTGTAATTTCCCAATTTAATTCAAGTGAATTCATTTTTTTTGAGGGTCGAGCCCAATTATTAATTTTTTTTTTTTTTTTTTTTTTAATAAATGTACTAAGTGTGCTTTTAAAAATTTTTAGTTTTATTTGAGACGTCCCACAACACCCCTTCGTAATTTGCTTTTCTTCTTTTTAATTTTTTTTTTTTCTTATTCATTATTAAGTTCAGTGGAGAGTGAGCACCCACCGAGATCGCGGAGGCTTCCGTTTTGGCCTGGCTACAAAACGGTGGCGCCCCTTATTACCCCCCCTACTCTTCGGCATTTGAGCTAGGGCATTTGCTCGCTCTCTCAAGGCCTCTCACCCTCGGCTGAACTTTGTTGCTGTTAATTCCTTTTTTTTTTTTTTTTAATTAAAAATTAAATTCTTTTTTTTTAATCTTTGGGCAAATAAAAGCGTAGCAAATTTTGGCGCTCAACGTTTGGGGCCATGTTTTGGTAAATCTTTTTTTAAAAAAGTGTTGTTGGGCGTTCTCAAGTAGAGCAATTTACTTAAGTATATATTTGGATTATTAATTTCATTGTATTGCGCCTACCCTTAAGGACTGTAATAACTTTATTGAATTTTGAATTGATTTTGCATACCTTGTTACATATTTATATTGGTTGACCTTAAATTTACAGTATTATACCTTGCCCTGATTTTACCTGCAATTGCTTTGAATCAATCGTGGCCTTCGGTGTTTATATTTTTTTTTCATTTTCGTGCTCGCACAGAGCGTATTGATTTGGTACTGATTTCTTTTTTATTTTTGGCTTACTTTGTTTTGCGATATTGGTGACCTTTTAGTATTACCTAATTGATTGGCTTACTACGTTAATTACTTGACTTTCATTAAAATTGTCTATTTAAAATACTACCACTGCTACTCACTTGATATTTTGAATTTGAATTTGTTACTGCTTACGTAAGTGAAGTGAAATCTAGTGATTTTATTTGCATAGGGTCACTATAAGTGAGTGAGTTTGTGTTGCTTTACAGTGAATAGTGTTATTATTACTTTATTCTGTCATTGTTTGACTTGAGGAAAAAAATGGATTACAATATGAGGATCAACTACCTGAAGAAGGACATGCTAATACATGAACTGACTGTCCGTGGAATTCCCTCTGACGATTCCAAAACCGTCGATTCGCTGAGAGCGACACTGCGTCCGTTACTCCAACTGGAGAAGAGGAACAAATCCTTGAGTCATCCACCCTATTCTCTCGACTTCGACGACGAGAAAGTTCTCGTGCATGATGCGCTGCAGAGAATTAAATCTGCACTGAAATCAGTGACTGGAGAAAATGCTAGGGCCAGATTTGAGCGCTATCAATCTCGTCTAGTACACCTACTCAATCGCGTAGATCGCGCACCACCTAGTAGCTTGACTGCTGAGAATGTGGATACGAGAGCGAAGCTTATGGTCGATATTTTGGCCACTCTTGACCACTTAGAAACCGTGTCAAGGCAAGATCCCAACCTTAGTGCTATGTTAGCTGCTGCTCAGACTGAAGATTCGGATTCCGATGATTCGTCCGGCGTTCAAGGTGCCTCGCTACCTGTTTCTACCCCAAATAGACAACCTTCATACTTCAAGGGTCCTAAAATGGATAAATGGGGAATTAAATTCACTGGAGACACCAAGAGTATGTCAGTTCACGGCTTTTTAGAGCGAGTTTCAGAACTTAGAGTAGCCCGTCACGTGACTGAACGAGAAGTATTTGAGTCCGCCATAGACCTGTTTGAGGGAAAGGCTCTTAATTGGTTTAGATCGAACCGATCCAGATTTACTGACTGGAGAGAACTATCAGACCTACTTCGACGACATTTTGAACCGCCAGATTACAGAGCTCGACTCTTTAGGGAGATCTTAGATAGAACGCAGGATCCGTCCGAAAGCATTGTGGATTACTTATCAAGTATGCATGCTTTATGTAGACGTTACGGTGGAATGTCCGATGATGTGAAGCTGGACATTATTTCCCGAAACTTAGCTCCCTTTTACACAACTCAACTTCCACTAGTCAATACATTGGAAGAATTGGAGGAGTGCTGCTTATCTTTGGAAGCCAAGAAATACCGTGCAGAGCACTACGTGCCACCTTCTAGAAGAAGGCAAGGATTTGTCGAGCCTGATTTCGCCTTCGTGTCAGATATGCAAGAAGCCCTTTCTAGCAATCATTCGGACGAATACGTACAGGAAATTCGTCACTTTAACCCAACTAAAAACGATAGACGTCCCAGGGAAATGCCTATGAACGATAGACGCCCTAGAGAAATACCTATAAATGACAGACGTCCTAGAGAAATGCCTACGAACGATCGACGTCCCAGAGAAGTGGTCTGCTTTAATTGTCAAAAGGCCGGGCATTATAACCGAGATTGCACTAGTCCTCGGAAAATGCACTGTTATCGTTGCGGAACACCTGACGTTACTACCAGAAATTGCCCCAAATGCACGAATTCGGGAAACGCTTCCCGGGGGAATCAATAGGTCGTGAGATGTCTCCCAAAATCGATACCACTTCGACCAACAACGATACTGGCTTTCCTGCAAAATTTCTCTTAGACTACATTATTAGTCACGCTCATGGTGATCAACGTCCATATTTAGAAGTTACTATCTTAGGCACTCCAATTCGAGGATTATTAGATTCCGGCGCTACAAGAACCATCGTCGGTCTTCCTGGATATGAACTATTACAACGGTTAGGATTAAAACTTTTGGCGAAAGAAACAAAATGCACAGTCGCCAATGGACAGAGCTGTTCCAGCATCGGTTGTATGCAGGTTCCATTCTGTTTAATGGGCAAAACCAGAATCATTGATGTGCTCGTCTTACCAGAACTTACTCATACCCTCATCCTAGGAATAGATTTTTGGAAAAATATGGAAATAGTCCCCGATCTGAGACAAGATATTTGGCATTTTGCAGATAGCACTGATCCGATGTTCATTAATAGCATTCAAGACGAAAGCACGCTCACAAAAGATCAGCGAATACAACTTGATAATTTAATAAAAATAAAGCTTTCAACTATGAGTTCGGGATTGGGATGTTGTAACGTAGCAGAACATACTATTGAAGTTAAACCAGGTACAAAACCCGTCAAACAACGATACTACCCCGTGTCTCCTTTTAAACAAAAGATCATAGATGAGGAGTTAAAGACAATGTTAAAAGACGGTGTGATAGAACCTTCCAAAAGTGCTTGGTCTAGCCCAATATGTCTAGTTCGGAAAAAGGATGATTCCTATCGCTTTTGCGTCGATTATAGGCTGCTGAACGAAGTAACCAACAAGGATGCGTATCCCATTCCATATATCTCTTCAATCCTGGACCGCTTAAGAGATGCTAAATACCTCAGCTCTATCGATATTAAGTCTGCTTTTTGGACCGTCCCTTTGTCAGAGTCTTCGCGTGAATACACCGCTTTTACTGTTCCTGGAAGAGGATTGTTTCAGTTTCGCCGAATGCCGTTCGGATTGACCAATTCTCCGGCCACGTGGCAGCGAATTGTCGATACCGTGCTTGGAGCTGACCTTCAGCCTTCAGTAATGGTTTACCTAGACGACATTATCCTAATCTCTCAGGACTTTGATGAACATTTGCGACTTCTGGACTTAGTGTTCGACCGCCTTCTCGAAGCAGGATTAGTGGTTTCATTGGAAAAGTGTCAATTTTGCCGACCTGAATTAAAATATCTAGGCTATGTAGTGGACCGTCAAGGACTTCGGCCCGATCCATCGAAAGTAGAGGCTATTGTAAATATACCACCGCCGAAAAATGTGACAGAGATTCGTCGATTTATAGGAACAGCGTCTTGGTACCGACGATTCGTACCGAATTTCTCCTCCAAAATATCTCCGCTAACCAACCTGACCAAGAAAAACGTTAAGTGGTCATGGACATTCGATTGCGACGCTGCTTTTAGAACCATCAAAGAAGCCCTGATTACAGCACCCATTCTTACTTGCCCCGATTTCAGTCGTCCATTCGTTCTTCAAACTGATGCGAGTGGCTTTGGCCTTGGAGCCGTTTTGTCTCAAACCTTTGATGAAGGTGAGAAAGTAATATGTTTCCTATCGCGCTCACTATCTAGGCAGGAAATGAAATTGACTGTGACTGAGAAAGAATGTTTGGCAGTGATTTGGAGCGTTGAGAAATTGCGTCATTACCTGGAAGGAGTTCACTTCACTGTGATAACTGATCATCACTCGTTGCTGTGGTTACATCGATTAAAAGACCCACAAGGGAGACTAGCACGATGGGCACTTCGTCTTCAACCGTACGACTTTACTTTAATTCATCGACCTGGAAAGGACCACGTAGTTCCCGATTTTCTCTCGAGATCAGTTCCTGTTTCTGTTGACACTATAGATGCCGAAGTCAAAGAAGACGCATTCTCATCCACCACCGACAAATGGTATAAAAACATGTTCTCCAGACTCGAAGAGCATCCTCACAAATTTCCCACGTGGCGTGTAGAGAATAAAATGCTGTACAAATATGTGAAATCCAGTCCTTCTGAATTAGCAATTCCATCCAGCTGCTGGAAACTCGTCGTTCCTAAAGATAAGAGGCGCGAAGTACTTTTCCGTTGCCATGATATACCAGCTTTAGGTCATGTAGGCATATTTAAAACTTATTGGAAAGTATGTCAACGTTACTATTGGCCTAAAATGAGGAGTGACGTAACCAGATACGTGAAAGCATGTAGGATTTGTGCCCAGAACAAAGTGGAACAAAGAGCACCGGCAGGTCTAATGGGAAATCGACCAAACATTAATCAACCTTGGCAATGTATCAGCTTGGATTTCATCGGCCCGTTTCCTCGCTCAAGATCAGGAAATCAGTATGTTCTTGTGGTTAATGATTATTTCACCAAGTTCACCGTCATGTTCCCATCGCGTTCTGCGACAGCCAAATCGCTTACTAAGCAAGTAGAAGAAGGTATTTTCCTGATGTTTGGATCTCCGCAATTTTTAATGTGCGATCAAGGAGCTCAAATGAAATCTAAAGAGTTCCAAGGACTTTGTCAGCGTTATAAAAGCAAAATTTTCTATACAGCTTCTTACCATCCTCAGGCTGATCCTACTGAACGTGCAAACCGAGTGGCAAAAACTATGATTCGTTCATACATTCAGAACAATAATCACCGTACATGGGACGAAAATTTAGCCGCTATTGGTTGTGCTATGAGAACTTCACGACACGAAACAACTGGATTTAGTCCTTACTATCTAAATTTTGGAAGAGAGCATAACTAACCTAAACTTTATGGACAAGACTTCGTCGAAGATATTCACAAGATCGATTTGGATCCTCAAGATTATGTCAAAAAGAGACAAGCCGCATTTTTAAAACTCTATGTGGAAGTTCAGGAAAAGATCAAGGCTTCTCGCCTTATCAGCCAACGACGTTACAATTTACGTAGGCGACCAGTCGAATATACACCTGGACAGAGAGTTTGGCGTAAAAATAAAAGTCTCTCGGATGCCACGAAATACTACAGTGCCAAATTAGCACCAACATACTTAGGACCTTTTATTATTAAAAGAAAGACTGGTACTTGCACATATGAGCTTCAAGATCAGACCGGTCAAAATAAAGGTGTTTGGCATGTACAGGACCTCAAGTTGTACAATCCGTCGATTGCAAGTGAGAGTTCGGACAATGAATAAATTGAGTTATTTATCTTTACTTATCTTTTCTTTTACTTCATTACTTTAAACTTTATTAATTTCTTTTGTGTGTGAGTAACGAATAAAGGTTCGCTTCTTTCTTTTTTTTGTTCCAAATATTTTTACATCACCTCCAGCGGACGTGGAGTTCTGATGAAGTTCGGTTTTTGTCTCGGCGTGAAACTTGACAGGCCGAATGTAGTTGGTTAGAAATACTCCGCACGGCGTACCCGTGATAGTAGAAATCATATCAAGAGTACGGAGACAGACCAATCGCCTTCAGCCGGTTTGTGTCGTTGGTAGTGAATCAGGCCCTCAGCGGTTTACTACAATGGGTATCTGAGGAGTTAACCTTCAGTTGGCTTCTCGCTTCACTTGTAAATGTTGTGGCAAACCTGTTATATGAATCTTCGCCTTCAGTATCTTCGGTATATCATTAGCTTTTTCGTAGATTTTTTTGGTACAATAGTTTCTTGCTTATCGATTATGTCTTTAGGTTGCCACTTCAGCATTTAACATTTTATAGTATTAGTTTTATGACGTTCATTTAGTAGAACCTTTATTCTTGCTTGTTTCTTCCCTAATGTTTTTATTTACTTTATTACTTAATTGAAGGTCACTCAATTCAGTCTGTGGTCGTGTATGCTGTTGTCTTGGCGTGAAACAAGACAGGAGTGGGTACGACTTTGTTTTCTCTAGGAGTTGACTTTCTTTTCGTCTTTTAGGTTTCACTTTTCGTTATTTTTCTTCCTTTCATTCTATCTTTACTTTCGATTTCAGTACCTACCGATTTTGACTTGATTCCGTGGGAATTTGGCTTTGCCGGATTTTCTTTAGTGATTACCCTGATTTGGACTTAGTATTTTACTTTTACCTTGATTTGTCTTTTAGTTATTTGGTTAGCTTGGATGGATTGGCTAACGCCGGTTGATCCTTGCTGTCGCTCGTCTTGGAGACGTTATTTATTTATGATGACCTTTTTTTTTTGGTGCTTCGTTCTTCCTTTTAGTTTTAGTGGTAGGTTTTCGTTGTAATTTTTTTTGTAAACCGTGTTGAGTACGGGATATTTGCAACGAGAACGTAATTTCTCTCTCTGTTTTTGCTTGATTTGCGTTGTTGTTATATTTGCTCGATTTACTTTGTTGGACTTTGAGTTATTTTTGATTGATGTACGTTGCTTTCGAGATAGAGTGAGATTACCCTTTTGGGGATTTAAGCCGCTGTTGGAACTGAATTGCAAGTAACGGAGTAATTTCGTTATTAATGTCGCTCAGATGCGATTTATTGATTATTGATTGGTTTTGACTTCGTCATTTAGACGCTTTATACTTACCGATTTTGTCTTGGTTCGGGTATAGCCTGACTTTATATTTACCGATTTTGTCCTATTTATATACAGCCTTCTTTTTTTTTGCTATAGAAAAGGCTGAGGGGCCGTTGGTGCCCCTGGGTGGCGCTTTGCCGTCTTTTGTGGAATGTTCGTTCTGCTGAAGGCAGATTTGCGGGCAGAGTTGTATTGTGGGGGGTGGCTGTCTGACCCCTGATTCAGTCTGTACATCGATGCAGCACAGGGGAGGGCGAAACTACTGCGTATGACCTCGTCCGCGGGTCTCGTGTGATACGCCAGGCCAGGAGCAGAGCCGCCTTTCGGAACACCCTAATTAAATTTTTCCGTTGAAGGCTGTGGTACATTTAGTTGTCATCGACACGTTTGTATCTTTTAGTTTAGTGTGTACTAAAACATACTCCCTTTGATTGGTGGAACATCTGGGTTACAACTGCTATTTTTTTTTTGTTGATATTGATTATCTTTAGTTTTCCACCTTTCAAGTACTGCTGTGTATTTGCTTTCCTTGGGTCTTTCTTGTGGGTGCGAGGTTGTGCCGCGAGTTTGTTTGCATGAGGTTAGTACACGAGGTTCGCCAAGTCACATTTGGTTGCAACGCAATGCTAACTTAAGTCCGATATCCATCAAGTTCGCTTTTGTGACCTCTATACCATACAAACAGCTCGGGGTTGCATCCTTTCCTCTCTCGGAGTCTCCGTGGGTCGACAGCTGCGCAACGGTGCTTGAAATGATTTTAGGTTTCTATTATTTTTATTTTATTGCTTTTAGTGATTGACTGCTATATTTTAATGGCTACGTCGGTAGCGTCAAATTTTTTTTTTTTTGGTCTAGGAGTTGATTGATAACTCGTGTGATTATTTTGTACATATAACTGATATATGATTCCGTATTTAGAGTTAGCTTACCTATCTGAATATTTCTGTTAACTTCATTGGATTATACATAACTGGGTACCTTGTGTTCTCTTGTGCTGGCGCGAGTATTAATTTTTTTTTGTTTGGTTATTACTTAGTTGAATTATCGTCGTAAAACTTCTTAGTGGAAGTTTTTCTCCTGCCGAAGAAGAGGGGAGTTGTAACGGTTTAATTTTAGTACTAGGGGTTGAAGCCTATTTTTGCTAAGGTGTGAGAAATAATCATTAAGGTAGTACAATGTGCTCTATGAAAAACCATTAGTATGTGGTGAATTGAAACAAACCAAAATTTTATTTAAAGTTTATTATTATGTCGCCTTCACCTTTTTGTCAAGAACCTTTCAACATATTTGTTTTGCTGTTTATTAAATGTACATAGATATTTATAAAACATTTTACTAGTAAAAATAAGGCTATACATATATATATATATTACTCGTATCATTGTACTGTTACATAACTCTCTCTCTCGGTGTTTAGAGGTTGCTTTCCTTTCTTATGACATTTGTTGATTACCTGGTTCCTCCTTTATTTTTTTGGCAATGCCGTTACCTCGAGTGGCTGATCCAGCTTGTGTTGTACCTAAAATAAAGATAACTATTTGAATTCTATGACTGCAGACTAAGATCTTAGGTAATTTTGCCTTCGATGGTACGTAAGGTTATATAGGTATGTAAGAGTTGTTAAAACGGTCTCTGGCTGCGAATGCCTGGTTAATAAAGCAGATCCTTACCTTATCTTTCATCTTGATTCCATATCTCCCTTGGCTTAGGGGTTGAAAGTCGATTTTTCTCCCTTGTTAAATGGCAGACCGTGTCCTAAGTTAGTAGCCTAAAAACAGTCAGCTACAGACGGTGTAAATAGAGTAAGTTATAGGACTTACCGCTATGGTTGTGTCAAATACATTTTCGTGGGAAATACAGTGGATTTTCCGTATTATATTTTCCTTTGTTTGGTTCTAGAATGGTGTGACAATCTGATCGTTAGGTACATTTCACTTTGTAGGTTATAAATAAACCCTGTTCCTTTAATTTATATGAATAGAAGTGGGCGTCAATATCGATTTTAATCCCTTCGATCGACCTAACTTATTGATATTGTATTGACTGCTATCGGGTGATTGTTACCAGCCAATTGCATTGTATTGAAATCTGTTTATCGTTATGTAATGTAGGAGCCACTTGGGTGTTTATTTAAAGCTGGTAATTGGTGTAAAGTCATTTAGTTTCTAGGTTGACATCTATCGACCTTTGCGAGATCGATTATATCGCTTATTCCTTAGATGTGGGAAATATTTATCTGATGTACCGTTGGTTGTATACGGGTGACCGTGTTTGGTAATAATTTATATTGCCCATGTATTAGTTAATTAAAAACAAATTTCTTTAGTTTCACCGTCGCGCAGGAGGGGGTACAAGGGTAACCCAGGATTCTATTGTCTCCGCTCTTTGGTTATTTTATTATTTGTACGGGTTCGCTTCGGCTAGGTTAGTTCATTAGGTTTTTGTGTAGGTACGAGGTTTTGAATTCTAGCGCCCTTTTTATTGACAGGAAGCTTTCTATTTTGTTGGTAGGATTGCAGCTCTTCCGAGAGGTCGTGCGCGATTGTTACGGCCTTGCTTACTTACTTACTGACTTGTCTCCGTCGTGAAAGCGTGTGTCCAGCCAATTTTTTTTTTTTTCACGTGAGTGGATTTTGGACACCGTTTTCTTATTAAAGCTTTTAAATTGCTTTAGTTTAGTGTTGGATTGAAAGCTTTTTTACGGCATAGCCGGATTTTAAAGCGACGGAGTGCAAGTCAGGAAACGTAAAAACGTGTAAGACCCCATCGTCATCGGGGTCCTTATACCGGGGTGCTTCCACCCAGCTCCTATTACGTGAGCTTCTTTTATCTGGGGTCCACCTGGCAGTTGCTATGCTGGGGTACATCAAGGCCATCAGTTTGACCTAGAGGCGCTACCAGCCTTTTATACTAGGGTGTACCTAGAGTTGCCCACCAGGCATAGTACCAAGCAGCCACGGCAGTATCGGTGATACCATCCCGATAAAGTAATACAGGTTTTAATTTTGAGGTGTCAACCGTATCATTTACTTTATCTATCGTTATTAGTAGAAGGTAATAGTTGTGATCATAACCATAGGGCGGATATACAAGTGTATGGTTCTGTAATTTCCCAATTTAATTCAAGTGAATTCATTTTTTTTGAGGGTCGAGCCCAATTATTAATTTTTTTTTTTTTTTTTTTTTTAATAAATGTACTAAGTGTGCTTTTAAAAATTTTTAGTTTTATTTGAGACGTCCCACAACACCCCTTCGTAATTTGCTTTTCTTCTTTTTAATTTTTTTTTTTTCTTATTCATTATTAAGTTCAGTGGAGAGTGAGCACCCACCGAGATCGCGGAGGCTTCCGTTTTGGCCTGGCTACAAAACGGTGGCGCCCCTTATTACCCCCCCTACTCTTCGGCATTTGAGCTAGGGCATTTGCTCGCTCTCTCAAGGCCTCTCACCCTCGGCTGAACTTTGTTGCTGTTAATTCCTTTTTTTTTTTTTTTTAATTAAAAATTAAATTCTTTTTTTTTAATCTTTGGGCAAATAAAAGCGTAGCAAATGGCAATACAGGAATTTATGTATCAGAGTGATATATATTTTCATGAAAGTTACACTAAAAGAGAGTTACTTAATGTGCTTAAATTTCTGAGCCTAGAAAAGGAGTACTACTGCGACAGCTGCGCTAAAAGTAGAGGGCATACAGTGCTAAGGCTTCCGCTGTATCACTGTATATTCAATCCCATAGAACACTTATGTCATCAATTAAAATCTGCCCTTAGACGTAATAATGTATCACCTACTATAAACGCTAGTGTACTGGATATTATTATTACTGAAGTGGACAAAGTGCCTGTGAGTAGCTGGAAAAATTGGGTTGCGCATATTAAAACTGTTAAAAATTCATACATTCAAATTTGGAATATTACAGAAAGATTTATTATTAACATAGGTGTTGATAGTGACAGTGAAAATTAATTAAATGAGTAAACTGTAGTTGCATTAATTAATTATAATATATAATTATAATATATTCTATCTAAAATTGTTTATTATTTGTGTCAAATCATCCATGCTTAAAATACAATTCAGTGCGGGCCATGTGCAGACCCCAGTCTGGTGTTAAACAGGCGTCAACACGAGTCGGTAGGTCATTCTCTTAAATCTGTGAACGGACTATATCGCATGCCCATGGTCTTATCTTGAATGTGAGTAAAGCTCAATTAGTTATTTTTCCCCAAGAATAAATCTAATCATTTTAATAATCTTAATGTCATACTTGGGAACACTTCAATAGAGCCTACAACTGTTTGTAAGAGAATCTGAGTGATTTTCTGGATGATGAGCTTAGATTTAGCAGACACATATCGTCAATTATAAAGTAATCAATTTTTATGACTGATTCATTAGTGCTATCATACAATGTAGGATTTTGGCCATGTCTAACCCAAAGAGACAAATTTAATATAGTCTTTAAAAATTGCAAACTTCATGCTAAAGACTTTCAATTAATCTATGCGCGAGCCGGTTTATTTTAACGACGAGCACTGATGTCCAGGGCCGTCAGACTCATCATAATCATTAATTTGTTCAACATCCCCAAGCACCGCACTGCCTTCTTCGTGTAGCATTCATTTTTACTATAGATGTATATTTATAGGATGCTACATGGTTTTATGTAAGATAGTTGCTTACATTACCTTTCTATGTTTTCTGTGGATTTTAAGTTTAGTGCTCTGGTGCAAATGTTCATGTTTTACATGCCACTGTCATGAATATTATTTTTAGTACATTCTTCAGTCAAATTTCCTATTCTTTTTAATTAACTCGAACGAAGTAGATAGCTGAATATTTTAATGTTTTTATGGGGGTATGGTAATTTATGATTACCGGTCAGTAGTTCATTTGTCTTATAGTATGTCCGATAACTTGCTCAATTTGAACCTTGATTAGTACATTCCAGAACATTTATAATCTTGCACTTTTCACGGTTTGATGAATTGCCATGCCATTATTGGTTTTTAAATTGCATATTATGCATGGGAAAATGCTAGTAGTTTTCCACATGTCAAGTTGGTTTTGGTTTTGTCATTTTGTCGAACTGAGACCACTTTCTTCATTTGTCTGAATGTATCTATTTTTCTGACATGACAGTTAAGGGTCACCTGTCATTTGATCTTTACCTTTTTCGAAGGGGTTTTGACTTTGGGTCACTTCACTTAAGATGACCCATGAATGTGGAAGTCGGCGAGTTTTAACGGGCCCACTTTTATGTGATTTGAAAAGGTCCACCGCCCCAACCTTAGTTGGCACATTATGGACAGTAGAGCATCCTCATCTCTTTAATGATTTGCACATGCTACCCCAATTCTTTTTTTGTTTATTTGAAATGGTAGCATCGGACAACCAGTGAGGGTTTTTTTTTCAGTTGAAGTTTTCTTCTAACTTCTATTTTTGAATATGTAAATAGTCTTATACATTCCTATTCCTTTTGTCCACGTATTGTGGTTGGAGGTGGATCTTCGTTGAAAGACCACATGGGCCTTTAACCTGTAGATTTATGTGCAGTCTTGTACTGTTTGGGTTCACCAGACTGGAGACAGGGTGCCTATTAATTTGAAACAAAACCACTTGTGATTTGGAATATCAGGGAAATAAGGCCACTGTATTGTGATACTTTTAATTTGTTTAAAATCTTAACACCGTAGATTTAACTTTTAAATTAACCTTTAATTTGTAATACCACCTCGGTAACATTTAGAAACAATCTTTAGGTATTATGACCATACAAGTAGGAAGGTTCTAGAACATTCTTTTTTTTTCCTTTTTATAAACGGTAGGTATGTTATAACCAGTTATCGGGCGAGTAAAAACCCTTCAGGCCTGCCCGTAAGTGTGCAATTTTTTAATTTCAATATTTAACTTACTTGTGGATTTTAATGTTTAATTGATTTGGTGGAATCCATTTTGGTAATCTTATTAAAATAATTTCCATTGTTTTATATCTGTGATTTATTGTTACTCACTGTATTGCAAGACGAACTATTACCATCTTTAGAAGCAAGCGGTTTTCCTATTTTGAAACGCTTTCTAAGTTTTTAGTTTTTAAACCATTCAAAATAGGTGGCGTCCAAGACATCAAAAAAGTGTACAACTGCTAAAGGCAAGAACTCCGAGCCTCCGACATAAGAGCTGCAGCATAGTTGAATACCGCCACCCCATTAATAACTATTTATTGTAAATTTTCCATTGCGTAATATAAAGGCATTTTTATTTTGTCTTATTTATTTTATTAATAAATGATTGTGGCTGCCTTGATAAAACTTTTTGTAGATGTAAACATTTAACTGGCTCCTTTACTGTTTCCTGGCAAGTATGATTTCTCGAAGGTATGTTGATATTTTCATTTCTCGCATTTAATTTAATCTCATTTTAACTTTCTAAATATACTTTCTATACATTATACATTTTGATAAAAACAAAACTTATGTTATTATAAACGAGTATGATACACTATGCCATTATTTAAGGTTTTAGGTTTTAAATTTCTCTAAAAAGATTTGCTGCAAAAATGTTATTTTAAACACTAGAAGCACAGCTAGAAGTATTCTTCTTAGACAATTTTTGTTGTTGTTCCTAAATCAATTTCCACGATGCTAATATAATATGAACTGAATAAGTATGATTTTTAAAGTTGCAAATAGTATATTTTGGCCACAATTTTAATATTACACCTATTTTCTTTCGTAAGCACTTATACAGGGTGTCTGAAAAAATGTGGGAAATCTCTCGGATTCAGATAGAATATAAAAAAAATATTAATATAAATAACAAAAATTTTTATAGGCCCTCCCTCCGGAGATATGTACCCCTGAAACGCAGCTTTCTTGAATAACTTTCAAAGTACTTAATATAATTTAATAAACACTTAATGTGATTGGCGCTAGTAAGGACTTTTTAAAATAGTGTCCTTGAAATATACTTATTTTTTTTTAGTTTACCAGGGGAGCACTAAGCTTTAGAACTTAATGCTTAAATTTTTAAAACCCTGTATGATAAAGACTTAAAATAAATAAATCTGGGAGCTTGTACCATAGAATAAAACAAATGTACTCTTGTTTATTGTCAAAAAAGTGAACGGTTTTCGAGAAAAATAATAATAAACGAATATAGTTATAGGAGACCTATGTTCGCAAAAAATGAGCGTTATATTTATTAATCGGCACCTAAAATACGTATTGTTGTTGCAGGCGTTACTGTGGTACGAAATAAATTATATATCCTGCATTTTAGAACTTGCCATTTTTCACATCGCTGACACATTGATCCTTTACTTCGATATTAATTTAGTGATTCTTGGTATTTCGTGGTAAATTTAATTGTGAATTAATTCGAACTATGAAATACACGTTTGTTGAGTATGTAGATATGCATCTGATATAATATGGTCTTGGGTCTGTGCTTTAGAAGCCAGATTGTTATATCACGAGATATTTTCTAATCGTACTATGCCAAACCAGAAAACATTTCAACGAGTTGAACAACGTCTAAGGGAGAATGGTAATACATATTATTGACTTTCTTCATAATTTTAGGAACATTTGGAAAACGTACGCCACAATTAGAGGAAAATATTTTAAATTCTGTAAATGACACTCCATCAACGAGCACTCGAAAATTATCGGCACAGTTTAATACATCAAAAACAATAGTACATGAAGTTCTTCAAGAACAGCTGTCATATCCATATCATTTGCAAAAATAACATTAACTGATTCCTGAAGATTCTCCTCGTAGAATGCAGTTCGCAAACTGGCTATTGGATCAGCAACGAAGTAATGTAAACTTTATTAGCATTATTCTTTTTAGGGATGAAGCAACGTTTACCAAAAATGAGATCACCAATTTGCATAACACACATGTATGGGCCGATGAAAATCCTAATGCCACTATTGTTTCGCATCATCAACATCAGTTCCAATCAATTAATATCTAGGCAGGAATCATTAGCAATTTCTTGAATGGACCATTCGTATTGCCGGAACGCTTGAATTAACAACTTTATTTAGAGTTCCTCCAGAACGCTTTTCAGAATTTAATAAAGCACTTACCACTTAAAACACGCTAAAACATTTACTATATGCACGATGAGGCACCACCTCATTTCAGGGCTGGTGTGCGGGAGCACCTGGATAACGGCTATCCAAACCGTTGGATAGGTAGAGGAAGATTTACTGCCTGGCCTCCTCAATCTCCCGACCTAACGCCGTTGGAGTCTTACCAGTGGGGACCAGTAAACAACTTAAAATCAAACTTTTCTGTTGTTTGAATGATTTTCGTGTCACACTTTGTTGTCGAGAAAGGAAATAGAAATCATGCTCCTTTTTATTAAAAATAAACCATGAAATCATTTATTATTCTTTTCCTCGAAAACGGTTCATTTTATGAACAGTAAACAAGAGTATCTTTTTTTTTAGTTTAAGATGCAAGGTACCCAGATTTTTTTTTTGAGTCTCTATCATATAGGGTGTTAAAAATTTAAGCATTAGGTTCTAAAGCTTAGTCCGTCCCTAGTAATTTAAAAAAGCTAAATATGTTTCAAGAACACTATTTTAAAAGGTCCTTACTAGTGTCCGTTACATTAAATTTTTATTAAATTATATTAAGAATTTTGAAAGTTATTCAAGAAAAACCGATTTTTAGCGGCGTTCTTTAGGAGCACATATCTCCGTACGGAGGGCCTGTAAAAAAAAATTTTATAGGAACTTGTCACCTTATTTCTTCACGCTCTATCTGAATCCGAGAGATTTTCCACATTATCCCGGACACGCTGTATATTATTACAAAGTATATTATAGGCACAATAAAACAATATGTCCTACCTTCTTATAAATATGGCTGTTATCTGTAACGCACAAATTTTGTTTTTATTTCAAAGAGCCCATCCATAATAATTCTCATTGAGACCTTTATAATTATTGTTTTTATGTCAGACTTCAGAGTTAATTTAAATAATAATAAATTTTAACAACAGAATAGGAGGAAACCGAGAATTCGTGTAATTATACCTGGCTCTCCTGATGCCACTTTAAAAAAATTACATCTACATAGGAAATTGTTGTGTACGTAATTTAGCGTATTCCAAATCGACAGAAACATTTGTAATGGAAATAAACCATTAGGTTTGCTTATTTTACCTTGCGGAACATGAGAAATCTAGTTAGCAGGAAATATATCCGGTGTATGTATAATATATTCGTCTGTTTATTTTATGGCAAAGTAAAGGCTTACTTGATGTTTTCATGCTTTCTTATTGGAATGGCGTTTTCTCTACAGGATCCTAAAACTTGAAACGATTTGATGATAGTGATGACGAAAAAACAAACGTTGATAATAGGTCATACTTTGTTTATTACTGGTAATAGATCAGTAATTCCTTGCTGCTACCCTTTTTTTTATGATAAGGGATAGCACTGCAGGATTAATCATTTGTGGCGCTCTGCGAACGGTGCATGTGCACAAAAATCGATTCACGTTGGTCTTGAATCTTTGGAGATTATACTCGTTGTACAACACGGCCTCAGGGAGGTCGTTCCAGAGTGATGACGTTCCCTACATGAAAGAATTTTTAAACAGTGCCGTTCGAGGGACGCTTAGCTGAACCACGTACGGGTGGGATGCAGGATGTGGTGGCTCGGCGTGTATATCTACCATGCACCGTTCTGGTGGAATCAAGCGAGCAACCTCAGTTGAGCACTTGCTATGAAAATATTTGTAAAATAGACTCAAGTCGCCAACCTGCCTTCGGTGTTCAAGGCTTTTTAGGTTGTTTGTCAGATCATGGCCACCGATCAAGCGAATGGCTCTTCTTTGAATAGAATCCAGCAATCTTAAGGTATGTTTAGGAGCAAGGCCCCAAATATGCGAATAATACTCTAGCGATGGTCTAATTTGGGATTTATAGAGCATCAAAAGTTGTTGGGGTGTATAATAGAGGTTCTTAGTTGGGAAAAGTATTCCAAGCTTCTTTGAGGCTGCCTTAGCTATATTAGCCTATATCCGGTTCTTCAACAGAAACTGTCGCCTGAGTTTTTTTAGCGTTAAATTCTACCTGCTTACTGTCACCCCAAGAAAGAATTTCTTCCAGGTCTTTGTTCAGATGTGAGACCTCTTGCTGCCTATAGAGATGTGCATTGACAGTCGATGTTCGAGCTCCAAAAGTAATAGATGGAACAAGTGTGCTATCATCAGCGAAGCTATATATAGGATTTTTAGTTTAGAAGACAACATAGAACCTTGTGGGACTCCAGCATTGATGATAAATGTGTCTGAAAGAAATCCGTTCTTGACAGCCATGAACAAAAGTGAGCCGGCATTCCGTACGCTCTCACTTTAGATAGGAACCCCCATGTAATACTCGCTCAAAGGCCTTTGAAATATCCAGTGTTATCGCCAGAGACTCCCCATGGTGTTCTGTTGCGATATTCCAAACGTAAGTAACATAAGCGAGAAGGCCTCCTGTTGATCTAGACTTACGGAATCCATACTTGCGGTCACTAATAATTTTGAAGCCTTCCGTGTACTTTAATAATTTTTAATTGATAGCCTTTTCCATAGCTTTTGATATAACCGAAAGCGATGTGATTGAACGATAATTGTTTGGCAAGATCTTCTTGCTTTTTTTGGGTATAGGCGCAGGTTTTCTGTAAGAAGGAAATATTACTTTTCGGTAAAATAAGTTAAAAAGTCTACAAAATATCATCAGCGCATGTCTTCATACGATGACTGGAATTTCATCAGAACCAAAAGCTTTTTAACATGGCGCTGCCGGAAAACAATCTCGGACATTCTTGATTCTACAGGGGGAATATTCTGTGAGAATTAACCGTTGATTGCAAAGAAAACAGTTCCGCCAGTAAATTTGCTTTTTCCTGTACCTTGGTCGCAGTAGCGCCATCAGAACATTTACATGTTAGAGGCGGAATGGTTGACTGGTAAAGTTTTGACTAGCGGCCTTTGCTACCGACCAGAATGATCTTGATCCATTAGGACATTCAAGAAGTTTGTCTTTGATCCTCTGGTTGCATTGGTTTCGAAGGTTAACAAGATTTTCGGCGGTAGGGTTTTGACGCCATTGTCGGTAGAAATAATTTCTTGATTTAACAATACTGATTAGCTGATTTTGATTTTATGCATACACGCTCCTATTGCGTCCGATAAGAAAAAAAATTGTAAAGTTCATTCACTTAAATGATTTCAAGTTTTGTCTGGTCGTGTTCTTGATTTCTGCTAAATTATTGATGTTCTTTAACTATGGGCAATTTTAATTGACTTGTATGTTAGATCATACAGATATTTAAAATTTTCATGGTTAAGTATACTGGCAATTGGTAATCCTGCATATAAAATTCAAATTTGTAATAAAATATCAGTAAAATGTACTTTTTACCTCATTATTTTCAACATTAAGATCAATCAATGTCCTTACAGTATATAGCTGATTGCCTTTCCATTTTCACAGTATTCAAATCTACAAAATTCAAAATATCATTGTAACATTTACTAATAATAGCGATTCTCTTTGTTAGCCATCAGAATGACAGAAATCTGTAGTATTGAAGTAAACAAGCCGCGAAACACTATATTTTTAAATGAACTATTTGATTGTTATTTGCACGGTTTTTATTATTTGAATGTGGCTCCGTCATTTTAAATTCGTTTGAAATTCGAAAACGTAATGAAATAGAATATACCCTAGCTGAAAGAATAGAAATAATCTTTTTTACAGGGTTGATACATGTTGTGCGCGTAGAACCGCTATATTTAGTATTCAATGAAAGGCAAATACGTTGGGCATAACCATATCATAGATATATCATAAAATCATATCTTGTGCGAAAGTATGAAGAGACTGGATCAGTACGCAAGACAAAAGATAATAAGACAAGTACACAAGGTAGGGCTTTGGAAAAAGCTTGATGTATTTGGTATACTTTTTCCAAAGTCAGTTTGATGACATAAAAGAGCTTCTAACGGGCTTCAAAGGGGCCGGCATCATAATCGGGGTTGTCAGATCTTTTTTTAAAAATGTATTGTTTTTATTATTGAAAGTGTTCTTTTATATCAGTATTCAATTGATAGTCAGTAACTCTCTTAGAAAGCTAGTTTGCAAATGTACTTTGAACCCAGAAATTTTGAATGCCAAAGAAAGAAGGAACATGCCATTCGTGAATATAATAATAATATTTTTAGTACTTCAGCAATATTATTTATACAATAATAATTTAAATCAAAATAATAACGATTTTGACTGTTGTTAAACAAAAACAAATAAACGATTAACAAACCATTATGTTTCTCCTACACTTACGAAAACTTTGTGGAACTGGCAACACCCTGGAGACAGAATGCCGACGTACGCTACCAATTTTAAAGAGCGAACTATTTTTTTCGAGTGGGAAAGTCGAGGGGAAAGTTAATAGAACATATTATATGCATAAATACAAATGTATATGCTGTAGACAAGAACAACAAATAGTTTAAGTTTCTGCCAATTGAGTGACCCTTATCAGCTTTAAAATCAGTTGATGTTTGAGGTATGCGATATTGGGAATCGGACAATGGCGTGACTGGTTGAAACGGTTTACTGTAATTTACATATTTCATTTTCTGCTATAACGGTGTGGTTTTAAACAAGTAAGTTCTTACTCGGTACCCATATTTTATTATATCAGTATGGCTTTTTGGCGACAATTTCAAACATAAGGTGAATTATCGCAGGAATATAATGAGTCGGTGCCAGAGTCGGCCACCGAAAGTAAAACAAGTTCGCAATTAAGAAAATAATTTATTTAGACGAAACTTAGTTTGATACTCATGATGTTGTTAAGTATGGTTGAGCAGACAGTACAACTTGTACTTGTGGTACACCGCGTTCGAGAGGAAAACGCGTTATTATTTTTCATGCCGGAAGTAAACATGGCTTTGTACCTAGTGTGTTGCGCTTGTCAGTAAAGAATATCACTGAATAATCAATTACCAACTTTAAGCGCAGTTGTCCTTGATAATATTCGGCGGGCAATAACGAAATGAGTAGCGATGTATGGAAAAATTGCGTAGCTCATGTAATAAAAACATAAAATGGATATTTTTCTTCACCACCAATAGCGCCAGTAGTAATACAACCTGGAAACGATTCTACTTCTGAAAGTTCTGATAATTCCAGTCATTAAATTGTTTATGAATTTTAAATTAGTTATGTTCATTTAACACGTATCTTAATAACTTGTTATGTTACAAAACGTTTACTGTGACTCTGCTGACGCGATCAATTTGATGTTAAAATATATAATATAATGAATTTTACTACTGAACTAGTAACTATATGTTCCAACTAACATAGCACCTGTCCCTATCCTTTCTTGACCAGAAAATCTCATACCTTCTTACGGTCCTTGCTGGACAAATACAATCTTTGTAAATTGTTTTCGGCAAAATGAGCATTTTTTTTACCGAAAGACCATTTAAAAAATATTCTCTGCATGCCAAGTCATGGGTACAAGCTTTTTATCAATATAAACTATAATGACCAAGCTGTAATATATACTATTTAATCATGTTATAAATTTACAACAATCCGTATGTTAATTATTTGGTAGAAGCGACGCCTATGGTCAGGACTTTAATGCCTTTTTATGTCATCAAATTAGGCTTGGAACAACTATAAATGTGTAAAGTTGAAAAAGTAGTCCATACTTTCAGTGGAGTCAATGTAATAATAATATTATAAGAGTGCATTATTACATGGTTTTCCAATTTGTTAGTCAAGTACTTTGGTGTTAAGTTATATACAAAATCCAAAATAACTTAACACCAAAGTACTTGACTAACAAATTGGAAAACCATGTAATAATGCACTCTTATAATACAAGAAATAAAAGAAATTTTTATGTTACAACTAAAAATAAGAAAAGTACAGAGAATGGACTGTATCATAAAGGCTTGTTGGAGTTTAATAAGCTTCCAATCGAAATTAAAAATGTGGCCAATGTTAAGCAATTTAAAAATGTGCTAAAGCAAAGACTATTGCGAGAATGATAGTTTAAGTGCATGTCAAGCTTTGAGTCGAGAGTATAGATTTATGATTTACTCCTATGGGTAATGCGTAATAACTTTACATTATAATAGTAAACTACGTTTTTTTTGTTTTTTTTGAGTTGTATGGTTTGTATATGTATGACTTTAGACATTAGGATGATTTTGTGCAGTATTAAGCTGATTTTTGTAAGCAAATTTGGATATAATGTTGTAATTTGTTATTAGCCAGGTGCTAAATAAAGGATCTATATATATATAAAATAAAACAATGCAGTCTTCCTCCACAGTTTAATTTTTAACATAAAAAAAGGTTTTTAAGCTCCCGACATGTTTCGAGTACTTAAGTACTCATCTTCAGGAGATACTGAAAGGATAATATAAGTTTGAGAATGAAAAAGTATACGATTGAGAAGGACTTACCCAACATCGAGTTTAAAACATCGAAATAAGTTGTCTCAAATAAATGAGTACAATAGAAAGGCTGGAGACTTGGTGTATTAGATAGTTATGGAAAGAGAAGTGAAGTTGAGAATGAGTGTTATGATTTAGATGAGTGAAACATATTTAGGTGTGATAATAAAAGATTATGACCTCTGAAGGAAAGAAATTTCTTTTAATTTTGTTAAGCATTTGAAGCATGGATTGTATTTATTGAGAAATAGGAAAAGTTTAAAGAAAGGTTTTTTATATAATTAAGAATCATGAGCTTGCATGATTAAGTTTCGATAAGTAAAAACAAATATTAAATGTAAATAAACAAAGAATATGACGTCTGGAGGAAAGAAGTTTTCATTTAATTTATTAATATCATAGGTTTTATTTAATAAAAATATTTATGTGAAGATTGGAAAATTGGAGTGGTTTTTATCAATATATTGTTAACTTATGATGATATGGGGCTTTGCCCCATATTTTAGAAGAATTATAAATGTTTATCATTTTAAGTTTATTTGGTACTTATTAGAGTTAAATTGGATGAAAAGTTTATAAAATTTTTTTATTTGGAAATTTGTTTTATTATTTAGAAAAAAAAATTTTTATATAGAAAAATTTTTTTTTATTTATTTTTTCTTCCTTTTTAAATCAATAAAAAAAAATTTTCTAAATAAAAAAAATTTATAAACTTTTCATCCAATTTAACTCTAATAAGTACCAAATAAACTTAAAATGATAAACATTTATAATTCTTCTAAAATATGGGGCAAAGCCCCATATCATCATATAAGTTAACAATATATAGATAAAAACCACTCCAATTTTCCAATACTTCACATAAATATTTTTATTAAATAAAACCTATGATATTAATAAATTAAATGAAAACTTTTTTCCTCCAAACGTCATAATCTTTGTTTATTTAAATTTAATATATAATATGTTTTTACTTATCGAAACTTAATTATGCAAGCTCATGATTCTTAATTATATAAAAAACCTTTCTTTAAACTTTTCCTATTTCCCAATAAATACAATCCATACTTCAAATGCTTAACAAAATTAAAAGAAACTTCTCTCCTTCAGAGGTCATAATCTTTTATTATCACACCTAAATATGTTTCACTCATCTAAATCATAACACTCATTCTCAACTTCAATTCTCTTTCCATATAATTAACCATCTAATACACCAAGTCTCCAGCCTTTCTGTTGTTCTCATTTATTTGAGACAACGTATTTCGATGTTTTAAACTCGATGTTGGGTAAGTCCTTCTCAATCGTATACTTTTTCATTCTCAAACTTATATTATCCTTTCAGTATCCCCTGAAGATGAGTACTTAAGTACTCGAAACATGTCGGGAGCTTAAACACCTTTTTTATGTTAAAAATTAAACTGTGGAGGAAGACTGCATTGTTTTATTTTATATATAAATGTGTAGGTCCAACTTCTTTTATTCCAAAAGCCGCCAGGCTGACGAAAAGTTCTACTGATCCTGTATACAATTTCAAAAAGTCTTATTACAAAATACAGATTTTTATACGAAATCAACGAAGGCGATTATGACGGGAAGATGGAGTTCTGTGAATTTATGTGCCTAGAAATTCAACGTTTGCGCAAGCATTCTTGAAAAAAAATTGGTCCACTCTCTATAGAAGAAAATTTAACTAGTCGATTGTATTCGAATCTTTTGGAAACTGTGCTAGACTCTTTAATTGAACAATCTTTGAAAAACTTAATGAAGAAAATTTGAATTAGTAAGATGGAGGTTCTTCCCACTAATCAGTAAGCGAGTGGCTTAGTTAACGGTTTTGTGGCAAATAGACGGGTAGACGAGATGCAATACAGTAGCCAACAAGATCTCCCGATTTGACTGGGCTTGATTTCTACTTTGTGGCCGCGTCAAAACTGAAATTTTTAGAACCCGGCCTGGAAGTATTGGAGGCTACCAAAAAAGAATGTCAACTCAAACTTTCCTCAAAGTCCTTGTATCGATTAGTGTTTCTGAGTATAGGCAGGGCCTTTTATTCTCATTTGTTTGTAGTGTGGCTTTCGCTTTAATTAACTGAAATTAGTTTTAGATCCTGTCAATGATTTCGTTCCTGCTTCTCATATGAAAAAGCATATTTACGGTGTAAGCCAGTCGCGTGGCAATATGCATGTGCGACGGAAGGGGGTTCGCGTATGGGACTGTGTGATTAGGGCGTTGTTTAAGAGGTCTGTGGTTTTATAGTAGTTTGTAAGGAGCTTGTGTAGATGAGATTGTATGGTGTCTATTTTTAGGTTTCTGTGCAAAAGTCTTGTTGGGGTGAAAAAGGGCGCAATAGTGATCAGTTTCAGAAGTTTGTTTTGGAAAAATTGATATTTTTTGTGACTACTCACAGACATCGTGCACCACGTGGGTGTGCCATATAAAAGAACAGACCCGATCATAGTTTTGTATAGGTTAAGTTTAGTTTTTGGCTTAACTTTGCTTTTTCTATTAAGAAGGGTGTACAGCGCAACCACTTGTGCGTTCGCGTTTTTTAGTCTATGGGTGGCATTGAGACTCCAGTCCATTTTTCTGTCAAAGTGTAAGCCTAGATATTTAATATTGTCGCTCCATTTTATGGCTGTATTTTTGACTTTGACCCTAGTATTTGGGAGGTTTGTTCTAGCCTTTGACAGAAAGATGGCCTGAGTTTTGGCGCCGTTTAGCCTAATTCTCCAGTTGTCCAGCCACTTCTCTACACAGTAAAAAATATCCACCAGGTAAAAATCATTTCAGGAGTGGTAAAAAAAAGTAGTGTTAATGTTAACACCCGGATCAACATAATTTACCACATTTTTACACTCATATGGGACCAAAGTTGTTGTATTAAATTTGCCTATGAATTTAACTCCCTAAAAAGTTAATTTTGTTCAATGGGTGTTATTTATTTTATATTCCGCTCTATTAGGAAAATTAAATACAAAGACAATTAATAACACCATATTAGCGTGTAAAGAAACCCCGCTAGAAGGTTATTTTAACACATTGAGTGTAAAACTTATTTTTAATCGTTTTTTTACACGGCCCCGGCTAAAAATACCTAAAATCGTGTTACCGAAAAGACAGGCAGCAACAAGTGGTGTGAAATTCTAGGAATTGACAGATGACGCCGACGCTACATGCAAATTCAACTTTCAAGTCAGTCTGATTGTGGTCTTTGAATGTGATATAGAATAATGTTATATTTAAACTAAAACATAGAAACAAAGCAAAGTTCTGTAAAGTGCCAAACGAGGGTGCCTCTTATGAGGATCTTGTTAAATTGAGTAAGCATATTAACGAAATTTAATAGAAACCTTACCAATAAGTACGCCATTTTTAAGAAAGTAAGTAGGTATTTACATTGCTACAGTTTTCCCTTTAGCTTTTAAATTATTCTGATATAAGCTAATAATATAAATGTATTTCTTTTTTATATAAATACTTAGGTATAGTTGGAGTCAAGCAAATATTTGACGCGTGACACTTCCATCTTGTCATATTTGTCCAATACTAGGTTATTTCGATTTCACCAACTTTAAAACAGCTGATCCTTAGTCAGGGCCGGACTGACGAATATTGTTATTTATAAACCTTTGCAGAAAATGCTGGGAAATTGGTCTAAGAATATGAATTATAATATAAATAAATTTGTTTTGATAAATTCTGTGCATTGTAATGGTGGGATTCAGGATTGACCATTAATATCACAGGTCTTAACAAAAGCAATCTTAGTAGTGTATAACGATTAAATTAATAAATAAAATGCGGATCTGCAGCCCATATGATTTGACCAAATCGACGAGAAGGTAACTCGGTTTATGTATATCTCTTTTTAGTCATATAAAAGGATAAAGATACAAATAATTCGAGTGGGTGGTAATTATTATAATATAAATTAGCCATTAGTAACTTTTATATTATGAGTGGCCTGCCGTATTTGACACCCATGACAATATGGAAGTGTCACGCGTCAAATATTTGCTTGACCCCAACTATACCTACCTACATATTTTAGTTCATAGATCTCTAAATAAATATACGATTAATATAATACTCGTCATTTTCATTCTTTTATATTGTTTTAAAGCATATTTTTATTTAGTTGTTTAGTGTTCTAAGTATACATATATTTATTATGTTATTTGTTTTGTTAAGCTTAACAACGAGGTACATTAAACGTAGATATACAGGGTGTCCCACGACGATTTTCCCAGCATATTGCTCGGAAACGGAACCAGATAGAAAAAAAAGTTCAGGAACAAAAATTGAGGGCTTGTAAGGGAGCATCTAGGAAGGGTAATTTTAGATATACAGGGTGTTTTAAAAATAGTAATATTGCTGCCAAGTCAATTTTTTTAAATGGAACACCCTGTATATTGCTAGTTTTTCGAAAAGCCTGTTTCAAGAGAAATTCAACCATACCATACTTGTTACGTTTCTATTTTAAAATGACTGAAATATGCGCGATTAAATGATCAATTACGTAAGCGTGAACAGATATGCAATAATAACAATAACCACCAGCGAAATATTGAAGAGTATAACGAGGGCTGTCATGTCACGAGTCAGAAGTAGTTTCATTGTTAATTATTTTAAGTAGTGAGAAATGCCTTCGCTTTTTACATATGACGAGTATGTCGACATACTCCTGATATACGGAGAATGTCACAAGAATGGAAGACGTACTCAAAATCTGTACAGTCACATACCCGAATCGTGAAATACCAAGCTATAGAACGTTTTGTAATGTTGAACAAAAATTAAGAAGTGGTTCCTTTCCCAGTGGTAGGGCGCAAACACCAAGAAGAAAACGAGTCCGAACAGAGGACAACAATATTAACATCTTGGCCTATGTTCAAGTGTATCCACATGTCTCAACTCGACTCCTCGGGGAAGAATTAGGTATTGGAAAAAGTACACTTGAAAGGACACTAAAAGATTATAAATACCACTCCTACAAAATTCATCTGGTGCAGGGCTTAACACCAGAAGATCCTGAACGCCGCCTAAATTTTATTGATGAGATAGATGTCAATGAAATTTGAACAAGACCGTCTTTTTTTCAACAAAATTTTATGGAGCGATGAAAGTAGGTTTCACAACAACGGCATAGTAAATCGCCACAATTGCCACTACTGGTCATCTGTAAATCCTCACTGGATGAAGGAGACCAATTTTCAGGTAGTTTGGGGGGTTAATGTTTGGTGCGGTTTATTTAACGGCTATCTTATAGGTCCTTACTTTTACCAAGGGACACTAAATGGAGAACGATTTTTAAATTTTCTTCAAAACGAACTTTCCTTATTACTTGAAAATATCCCAATCAATGAAAGAGCCTCTATGTGGTGGCAGCAAGATGGAGCTCCCCCTCACTTTGCCAGGCCAGAAGTTACAAATTATTTAGATACCACGTTTCCTGCGCGCTAGATTGGCCGAAATGGTGTGATCCGGTGGCCACCACGGTCACTGGATTTGACCCCTTTAGATTTTTTTCTTTGGGGATAACTTAAAAAAATTGTGTATGTAAACCAACCTAGAGATGTCGAAGATTTGCAAAACAAAATCATAGCAGCTTGTCGAACTGTTACTCCAGCTATGATTACAGCAGCGTGTACCAGAAATCTTATAAACAGATTTGAATATTGTATTAGTGAGAGTGGTAACCAATTTGAACATATTTTAAGAAGAAGTCGTAATTAATTTTGTTTAGTTATCTTCTTATTTTCGATTGATTGTTACATAATTTAATAAAGTGTTATAAATCGCTCATATTTCAGTCATTTTAAATTAGAAACGTAACAAGTATGGTATGGTTGAATTTCTCTTGAAACAAGCTTTTCGAAAAACTAACAATATATAGGGTGTTCCATTTAAAAAAATTGACTTGGCAGCAATATTACTATTTTTAAAACACCCAGTATATCTAAAATTACCCTTCCTAGATGCTCCCTTACAAGCCCTCAGTTTTTGTTCCTGAACTTTTTTTTCTATCTGGTTCCGTTTCCGAGCAATATGCTGGGAAAATCGTCGTGGGACACCCTGTATATATGTTAAATTTACTAAATTGTAAACTATATAATAGGTGGGTCATTTTGCTCAACTAGTTATAATAATAAGTGTAAAAAATCACAGGGTTTTCCAGTTCTGTTGTAACCATCATTTTGTTAAACGATAAATAATACTCAATATTTTCATTCATTTAACAAACCTTTTCCAAGCGATCTGAAGATTTATATACAGGGTGTTATGGAAATGACTTATTATTTTTTAACCCGTAAATATATAGGTCGAGACGAATTGGGGAAAAATTGCTATAAATGGCGCTCGAAGCTAGAAATTCGAGAAAAATGCCTTCAAAAATGTAGGTCCAAAACACCTACGCGCCAATGACCCAAACAGCTGATTTGGGTAATTGTTTACTTTAGTGCAAATGTTGAATTTTTCGCTAAAATTTCGTATATAGGCTAATTAAGGGTAGCTGATCACAATTTTCCTTTTGCGTTTAGGCGGCAAATGCACTGGTTTTGAGAAAAAAAATGTTAAAGTTTTTCTAACTCACCGGTATGTTATTTTGCATGTAATCCTAAAATGTTGCTATTTCCAATAAAATATTACTTGTCGGAGTCATAGTATACACTTCTGAGTTGAAATAAACGAAATATGCCACAAGGAAACTCTGAAAAACGGGATAACTTGTAAGCGAACAGAAAACTCTACGTTATCTGGAAAAAGACGGGAGACAGCTCACTGACAGCTGGCCAAAAAAGCAGAAGCAAACTGCACGGTACAAGGAGCCTGTTTGCAGGTTCACTGCACCCATGTTGTCAGATTGTTAGTGTATTATAAATTGCCTATACTTTTCAATTCATTTTTATTAATTGAATGAATCCTATTGGCTCGAGCTAGCATATCATTCTCCTGGATGGAAGCCATTAATAATTACAAGAAAAAGAAGAACAATCTGGCAACGTGAGTGCAATGAATCTGAAAAGAGACGCTTCTACTTTGTCGGCGTATTAACAACGAATTTAATTAAATTTGTGCCTTTTCCATTGTTTTTTTGCTAAAATGTTGTTCTTATTTTATGAACAGATAGTTTGGTGAAAGTTTTATCACATATTTTGAAGGGAAAACCATAAAATCTAGGAAATTGAAAGGAAAGTGAAACGCGACACCCAAAGATATCGAAATAAACAAACCTCGGATCGGCTCCAGACAAAATACGCTGACGGTTTGTTTTTGTTAGATTTGGTCGAGGTGCTGAAGAAAGCAAGTTGAAAAGAAAAGTAGTTGACTAAGAACTTTAGAGTTCATATGGTCGGTTATCGGTACACCTTTGAGTTAATTTTATCGCTTTATGTTTTCCTTAAATTACCTAATTAATAAATTTGTTATAATCGTTACAAATTTATTATTTCTTAAAGACATCCTTACAAAAGAATACCCTAACCTGTAAGTGAAAAACTTTAACATTTTTTTTCTCAAAACCAGTGCATTTGCCGTAAAAACGCAAAAGGAAAATTGTGATCAGCTACCCTCAATTAGTCTATATACGAAATTTTAGCACAAAATTCAACATTAATTGCACTAAACTAAACAATTACCATTCCAGCAGTTTGTCTTGTCAAAAACACATGTGTTCAGGGGCATTGAACTATCATGGAAGGCGCACATAGTCCGGTTTTAAGGTATTTTACAAAATTCAAAATACTTCCGATTTTAGAAAAAAAAACTATCAAGTGTAACTCTAGACCACCTCAGGAGTGGCCCCTTAAAATATAATAAGTCATTTCCATAACACCCTGTATATATTGGGGCTACTACTTAGGACCACTCAAAGAGCCATAGAATGGATCATGTTAGGAATAGGTCTTAGAGACCACATCACAAACGAGAATATCAGACAAAGAACTAAAGTCGAAGACGTCATAACACGCATAGCCCACTTGAAATGGAGCTGGGTAGGGCACGTTGCCCGACAGGACGACTTGAGATGGTCAAGACGCATCGACGCATCATTCAATAAAGGCCTCGCTTACACAAACGCAACGTTGGCAGACCACAGTTACGTTGGCTTGACGATATTAAAAACAAGGTGGGGAATAGATGACATCAACCTGCACAGGACAAAGAAACATGGAAAAATATAGGGGATACCTATGCCCAGGAGTGGACTGTGAAGGGTTGCTGAAAGAAGAAGAAGGGGCTACTACTTTGGGCTTTGATTAAGTCATTCAATCATGTATCAAACTTAACCGAGGTTAATAATGTAAAACTTCTTAAATGCATAATTTTTTACATTTTAATTATAAACGCCCGGTTAGTTTGATACGGGATTAAATGACTTAAACAAAGTGGAAAGTATTCTAGCCCTGGGTAGGTTATTTTATTACACTCGCTGTAGTAAAGTCACACCCAAATAAAATAAAATTTACACTACAATAATATGATATTTACACTAATTAATCACAAATTACCATTAAAAATGGTTTATTTACACCTCTCGTTGTTTCTTTTACACCCTAGAAGGATAGGTTTACAATCTGTGGGTTTAATTTACACTCGATAGTCTAAATTAATGTACCTACCCATAAATTAGAAGAATTTACACTCATCAAAAAGTAAAAAAAAACACTCAAAAATATCTTTTTTACCAGATATACTGATTGGTTAATATACCCTATTGTGTGTGGTCATATGTACCACCATTGAGTGTTAAATTCAATACTCAATTTTTTACTGTGTATGAGTCCGAGAAGAATTTTAAAATAGACTTTATTATTGTCTTGCCAATGACGACGCACAGTGTGAACATTTGATAAACTAATTTGTTAAAAATTAATAAAGTAGTTGCATTGTCGTTACAGTTTTTAATATAACACGTAAACCGATTACCCGATTTCGCATTTTTTGGTACGGTTTGAAAGTAAGGTTGGTTGGAGGTTTGGAGGTAAATGGTAAAATTTTGACAACTGTGTAACTAAACTTCCCCTCGCTATTAAAATTGATGTGTTTTTCCCTTAAGATCCAGAGATAATTGGGTGGTTCGTTTTGCAATGAAAACTCCTCAGCATGCATATTTGTATATTGTTTACAAAAAAGTACTTTAAAATTTCATTGTAATATTTATGTGTTGTCAAATGTAATTCTGTGAGGGGAAGAAAAGTACTACTATCTCTTACAAATGAGAGAAAAAAGGATAATTATCCATATACTCGCAGAGAGTAGAAAAATTCATTACTTACCTTTCACAGAGTGATAAATATCCTGCACAGTTTTATTATTGTTGATATCTTTATATTGAAAATGATTACCATTGTGTATGCAAATTTCCGCCATCTGTTTTCTAACTACCCCAATTCCAAAAGTAATTTTAAACTAACATAATACTAGATCTTTTACCTTTATCTGATCAACATTAATCTAATTTGCACAAGACAAGTTTCTCCCAATGCCCCCGCGGGACTGCTTAACAATACAAAGGTGGAGGAGGGACTAGCTATTGCAATAGCAATTCTAAACTAAAACTAACTTTGCCAGACAATTCGTAGTTCGATTATTAGTGACTTTGAGAAATCTTTAATTTAAAATTATCTCACGAAACCAGTGGCGGCTGGCGAGCTGGCAGCCTGGCCGGCAGTTCGGTATATTATATTATAAAAAAAATGATCACAGAATTTTTTTTTTTTTTTTAAGTATTTTAAATTTTTTTATTTATTTTTCTAACACATTTTTGATTTAAACTACTCGCTAACTAAAAATTTACTGCCATTAGATAAAATTGAAGATATTTAAATTTGTAAATTAGTTTTATTCGGCAAGTTTAAGACGCTGCAGAATGGTGAATTACGGCATCATAAAATTCAGACGACCTTTCTAGTCCCTTTAGATTTTTTTTCTATTAACAATAATTATTGTTTCAAACTTGACAGTCGCTCCTGGTTCATTGTATTACTAGAATAAGTTTTAACGCACTTTAGACACGAAAATGATCGCTCATTTGACACAGATATGTGTGATAACGACAATAACAGTAGTCATATATAGGTAAATGTTTTGTTTAACAAATAAGTAAAGATTGAATCATAGATATCTCCGAGATTAAGATTAATCATATTGAAGAGGAAAGAAAAATCCAAACTTCTTCAAAAATATTTGAAGCCATTTTCAAGAGCTGTCTAAAAAGTTAATTTATATAATAATCTCAATTTCAAAACAAAATTATTAGGTATTACTTACATAATATAATCACAAACTTTACATTAAGGACACAAACAAGCTCACAATGGCGAACACAGGTTAACTAACTATATAAAATTGATCAACGGGATAAAACCAAAAATCATTTAAAAATAAATCAAAACATACCGAGACAGAGCGACATCTAGGTTGCACAAAAGGAGGTACTATTATTGAAACAGACATTCACTACTTAAACTCGCTCACAATTCTCGCTGCTTCCCTATAGTGGGCGTTGACAGGATCGTTCAAACACTCAAATTAGAGATAAATAATCAAGTTGACCAACCAACGAGAAGCAACCGTTGAAGCATTCAAGTGATGTTTGCCCGTTGTCGGTCAAAACATCACAGAACCTAATTTACATATTCTCAAAGCCGCAAACCTATTGCAAAGCTACCGATAAACGGTTTTCGTAGACGTCAATTTAATATTATTCAGTTTAGAATAAAGCACGTTTTTATATTTACAGAAGACTTGATGTTTCCGGAGAATTAGGATAGTGCGGGATAAAACACTAATGCTTTTTAACCATAGGCTAGACATTTGGCGATTTTGCCAGTAAAATAGAATAAAAATATCTTGTTGCTGCGCTAGAAAACTGAAGGACTCTTGAACACAGGTGGCGTTTTTCCTTTATTGCAGCGTTGCCAATTCGCAGACGTTGTTGCGACGTTGACAGATTAATTTATGTTTATTACTTTGATTACTAGAAAACATGTCTCCCAAACACAGTGCAGTTACTAAACAAATAATTTTATGTAAAATCCAAAAATAATAATTTATATCTTGGTGTTTAATTAAAAGAAAATGCAGAATTATATGCAAATAAAATAAACTAAACGCAACCACTCGCTTGAGACCTCTCTAAATTGATAAACATGAATCGCATTTACAATACTATGCTAATGACCAACAATGAGCACACGCCTAGAAGCCAGACACTTCCTCTGGTTATGTGGAACCTGTGTCAATTAAAATTATTCTTTATGGCCCGCTGCCTTAAGGTCGTCGCGTTGACCTGTTGCCAGATTTGGATAATTAGATTAAATTATAATTTATTAAGAGAGAAATCATTTTTATTTCTTTATTAAATAGAGGAATGATTTGATGAAAATTAAAATGATTTTCGTAATATACCAATATTTTAACACATTTACATAGTATAACAATAATTATATACCTAGTGTAATATAAATAAAAATTTAGATGTTCAAATCAAAAGATCAAGTTGTACAAAAACATATAATAAGACTAGCAAGAAAATTTATGATATTTTACTTTCGAAAACCATGAAATTTTCATGCTTAACAAAGTAGACATTATTAAGAATTAAATTACAAAAAAGGAAACGGTTTTACTTTCTGCTTTACGAGATAACAACCAACGTTGTAACATCGCTTTCGACCCGAACATTATACCGTTAAGAAAATGAAAATAATTTTCCTGCCTAATAAAAAAAACTCCCGCATCGTATTTCGCGAATACGTCATGTACTTGAGTTGCCAAGAGAATGCTGAGGGTATTTTCTTAACGATTTAAGTTCAAGGCTATCCCGTTATGAAAAATGTGACTTTTAAACTTGCTCCCCAACCGAAAATAAATGGTAAAAAATTTTAAATGTCGTATTTTTTGGAAATTCTATCTGAGACAACGGGGCGTTATTATTTCAGGGTGACATTCTTGAAACGATTTTAAGAAAAATCTTTATATGAATGTATGTCCTAAGCCACCTTGCTTTGGAACTACAGGGTGTTAAAATTTTAAGAAAAATATCTTTTTATTATTATAACTTTGACAAGACCCCAGATTTTGTGTGAAATTTGGTACACACGATCTATACAGGGTGTTACAAATTCGACATACCAGCATTGGAATCTCGGAAACCGTAGGAGTTAGAGAAACGGTTAAATAGGGGCAAAGTTGTGCAATTCGGTGCTGATTAAAATGCCGCTTTAAAAGTTTTAAAATTCCAAATACTTCCGATATTATTCGAAAAAAACCGAAATTTTGCAAAATCGTTTTTATTTTTTCCTGAGCTCATTTGAATAGCTGTTTAAAAATAAATGACACTTTGTCGTTGCAACTTTTTCTCCTCTACAAAATGACCTTATTAAACTAAAGAAAGAGCAAATAACGTTTCGTCTCCGAGCGGCCAACATCAACTTTATTTTTTTAAATACGGACCTGGATTTTTTTTACCGATTTTTAAACCCCCCTACCCTCAAAATGTAATGGCGGTATTACTTTCTAATAATGAATTGTTTTTGCTTATTTCCTTTTAAATTCGTATTTTACATTTGCCAGTCCGGTCCTGGCAACGAATCGCAATATTATTTAAACACTCTATTTTATTTAAAACATTCATACATAAGTAACATAATTTATTTTATAAGAGTTTTCTAATAATTATAAATTTCTTAATTATTATAAAACCTAATTTTCTAAATGTTCAAAAATATTGCCGTTTTGCTCAACGCAACGATCGATTCTTCTTCCAATTTTGGAGACAGCCCTTTCAAACGATCTTCTCCTTATCCTACCAACTGCAACCTGTATGCGTTCTTCCAGTTCCTCCATGGTATCTAAGTAATTTTTATAAATACAATTTTTTAATGCCCCCCATAAAAGAAATCTAGAGGCAAAATATCTGGCGACCTCGCTGGCGACTCTATTGCCCCACCATTTCCGATCCACCTATCAGTAAGATCCACTTTAAACAAACTTTAAAGAATTGGAAGAATAATACAACATACAGTTCGTAGGCTATAAAGGTCAATTGAAAGGGGGCAGTATAGCAAGGAACATAACAAACATCGATCTGTGCATAGGTAGGTACCTATGGGCAACGAACATTAACAAGAGTTAATGTTCGTTGCTATGGGTTAAAGGAAATATTTGTTTTGTACATTTTGGAAATTAGAACTTTCCTAATAAACTCAAATTTTCATGAAACCCATTTGTAAAGGTTTTTATAAAAATAACGTTTTTAATTATAATTGTGATTCGTTGCCAGGACCGGACTGGCAAATGTAAAATACGAATTTAAAAGGAAATAAGCAAAAACAATTTATTATTAGAAAGTAATACCGCCATTACATTTTGAGGGTAGGGGGGTTTAAAAATCGGTAAAAAATATTCCAGGTCCGTATTTAAAAAAATAAGGTTGATGTTGGCCGCTCGGAGACGAAACGTCGGATCTTTCGTTTAATAAGGTCATTTTGTAGAGGAGAAAAAGTTGCAACGACAAAGTGTCATTTATTTTTAAATAGCTATTCATATGAGCTTAGGAAAAATAAAAACGATTTTGCAAAATTTCGGTTTTTTTCGAATAATATCGGAAGTAATCGGAATTTTAAAACTTTTAAAGCGGCATTTTAATCAGCACCGAATTGCACAACTTTGCCCCCATTTAACCGTTTCTCTAACTACTATGGTTGCCGAGATTCCAATGCTCGTATGTCGAATTTGTAACACCCTGTATATCAAAAAGCATTTTCTGATGTACAAAGACATTTCTTAAAGTGTCTCACCCGATTGGCCATTTTCTTGCTGACTGTAATAAAAACACAATATAGACATGTCTCAATAATTTCCTGCAAGGAAGCCAAATTTAATGTCTAAAAATAGGGTTTCAAATTTGACAAAGACGATGCCATTTAAGATTATTTAACTGGAAATCCTTATCCATTATCCCACGAGTAAATTGTATTTTGCGATCCTATTATTAAATTTCTCACTTCCTTAAACATGGATCCTTTTTTTGTAACAACCTCTATATAATATAAAAACAGATTTTCCAAATTTCTGGAACTGTTGAAAATAAATATCAGCAATTATACGTTTTTGAAATCGGATCGCAAAATGCAATTTACTCGTGGGGTTATGGATGATGGTTGTCATTTAAGAAAACCCCAAATGGCGTCATATCAGTTAAATTTGTGAACCTATATATTTTTTGACATATAAATTTGGCTTGAGAAATGTGTAATTTTTTATTTAGTAGAGTCAGCAGGAAAATCGCCTATTAGGTGAGACACTTAAAAAAATGTCCCTGTACTGGGGTTTTCCTTATAATTTGCCACCCCTTTGAAAAGTTTATTTCTTGAAAAAAAAAGAAGATAAATACAAAAGTTACATGATTCTTCCTGACCATTTTTTAATGTGTTTTAAGTATATGCTTCAATTTGATCGCAAAATTAAAAAATTGGGAAATAATGTTTTTTTTTTTAAAGAAACAGTCTACATATTGTCACATCTGTGAAATCAGCTTATATTTCCTTATTCCAAAAATATAAAATACGTCTATGCAATATACCTGCCGTTTTTGAGATATTCCACTTTAAGTAATTGCATCTAGTTAGCTTGGTGATTGATAACAAAAATGGGACTCTTTATTGCACTGACCACGGATCACTATGGAAAATAAAAGAAGTTAATTATATAGCAGTAAATGATTATTTGCGTTTTGCGAAAATGCTTTTCACCGAGGAAGAAATACTTCGTATATATCAACTTTATTTTTCAAATGAGAATAACGCTTCAAAAGAGATGCGTCAGTACAGAATAAGTTATCCAGTTAATCGAGTTCCATCAAGAAAAACAGTAGCATATTATATTATAAAGAATCATGATGTCATATGCCATTTATTCTGGAAGCAATTTTGACAGCTGAGCACTATTTAGAATTTTTAACAAATAAAATTGAAACTCTCTTAGAAGAGCTTTCAATTCACGAGTATAACCTGATTCTTTGGCATCAAGATAGGCAGCGCCCTATAGTGTTCAAATAGTTATGGATTATCTAAATATTGAAAGACACGGCCCCATTCAATAGCCAGTAAATTGCCCCGATCTCAAGTCACTTGAGGGTACTTAAAAGACACAATTAATTATAATGGAACAAATAAATTGTTAGAATAACATAAGTAACAAATATAGTTTTTTTATTACGAAAGAAATTCATAAATTAAATGAAATATATCAATATTGCTTTAATATTGGGGGTTCTCATGGAAACAATTGAAACGTTTGTTTTAATGAAATATTTACTTTTATTCCTAAACTTTTCACTTATTTATAATAATATAATATCATACAATTATTTATGTATTCTGTTTCCAAACCGCCACATTAATGTTTTAATGGCCAAGCACGGCTAACTAGATGGAAACTATAAGGAAAACCCATATATTATGTATTAGTACTATATGGCTATTACCCTGAATATCTTGAAGCAACAACAGAGATAGAAGATCCAGGGTCATTTCGACTTGTGCGCATGCGCCGTAAAGATATTGCCAAATGAACTTTTATTTCTTTAGAACAGGGCAGAAAACTGAGCCTCAGAAAATTGGAGCAATGATAAAATTACCAAAAATATTGCTAAAAAATTGTAAAATAAGCATTATGTCTGTACTTCCAAGTGCTTTCAAATTATTTGTTTCCATTTCTAAACTAAAACGCGTTAAATAACAATTTCATATAACTGAAAGGTGACAACCTCGAAATCTTTAGTAAATGTTAATTTGTTTGACAGTTCGTTTCATCGAGTAGATTTGGTATTATTAACGGCTTTTGTGTACTGTTTATCTTTACTTTTCTGCAAATTTTGATTGTGTGTAATAATTTTGTGACGATGCCGAGGCAAAACAGAATATTTTACATTATTTTAAACAGGCGTAAAAACTTAAACAAAGATTTATCGTTCTATAGGTATGTACCTAGACCGGATGTTTATTCCTTTTAACTTACCTACATTAATTTCGTGAGGGAACAATAACTAGGTAGTCCATTTCCTAAAGATTATTTTCCTTTGCTGCTGTTGATATACTTAGGTACCTACCTATTTTTAACGAAAATTGCATGTACTTCAAAGAATCCTACAAAAACCTATTATTTTACCTGTTAAACTCTAAGAATAATTGTAAAATATCTAATGAAAGTTTTATTAATATGTTTACCTGCGTTCTTTTTCTTTTCTCAATCGAAATAATATACAAAATCTTAAACAAATCAAGAACTTTAATGTTTGTTTACAAATTTCTGTCCAGTTGTCAAAGTCAAATGTGATAACCCCCCATTTTTTTCGTTAAAACAAAAGTCTATTGTCTTTTTCTCGCGCATGCGCACTGCGCGAAATGACCCTGACTAAACAAGGAACCTCGGCTTCACTACGTTTACATTGGTTGAATGGGCAAGGCGCCATATAGTACTAATACATATATTATGGGAAAACCCCTGTGCAACATTTTTTTTGCTTCTAAAAATGGCGGTGGGGCCGGATTTTAAACTAAAAAATATATGAAATTTTAGATGTGGCTATGGTATTGGTAGTAGAGGAAAACGGAGAGAGCGAGGCCAGGTGGTGCTGGTGGTGCTGGTGGTGCAACTAACCCAGGTGGTGCAGGTGGTGCGTTTTACGATCTAACCCGGGTGGTTCGGTGGTGCGTTTTATGATCTAACCCGGGTGGTTCGGTGGTGCGTTTTATGACCTAACCCGGGTGGTTCGGTGGTGCTGTTTACAAAATAACCCGAAATTAAACCCGACTTTTTACGACCTAACCCGGATGCTTTCATGAGGCGGCTTCTTATCTAACCCTAACTTGAACCTGAATATTTATGAACTGACCCGAGATAAAACCCGACTTTTTACGACCTAACCCGGATGCTTTCATGAGGCGGCTTCTTATCTAACCCTAACTTGAACCTGAATATTTATGATCTGACCCGAGATAAAACCCGACTTTTTATGATTTAACCTTAGTGAAACGCCGCTGCTAAAGCGGGATAATTAAATCCCAATTTTTATAAGCCATCCTTAAACCCAACTTTTTACGATCCGACCTGAGCCATCCTTAAACCAGACTTTTTATTATTTTCCCTTAGTTGAAACGCCGCTGCTAAAGCGGGATAATTAAATCCCAATTTTTATAAGCCATCCTTAAACCCAACTTTTTACGATCCGACCTGAGCCATCCTTAAACCAGACTTTTTATTATTTTCCCTTAGTTGAAACGCCGCTGTTAAAGCGGTATAGTAAAAAACATTATTTATATTTTCTATCTTAGTGAAACGCCGCTGGTGGGTAGTAAAGCGAAATAAAACCCTAATTTATATGGTCTAACAAGATAAGTATATTAAGGCGGCACATTTGTCACCCCGCAATAATTATTTATACCTAAATAACCCTCTCAAACCCTCTGCCGACTCGATTTAAAAAGAAAGGGACATAAACCTTTATTTATTATTCCGAAGGACCCTCATTAAAATTCAGTAGCATATCTAATAATTGATTCCAATTTTTGCACCACTTATATAAAATACAATAAAATAATTACCATCTAGAACCATTAACTAGCGATTTCTTTGTACTGGAAATGGATAAATTATAGGACTATCTTGTAATGAGAACAGAGTAATAAAAAGTAAATAAAACTTAAATACGTATAAAATACCAAGCAGGTATAGGTACTATACAACTTGTGTTCGCCATCAGGTAAAAGCCCTCATAATGCTTTTTTAAAAATTTCGGATAATATCATAATATAAGTAAATAGGCTACAATTTCAGGAAAAAAGTAAAAAAAATTAATTCACAGTGTAAAATTGTAGTTAAATGGATTGTAAATACGAAATAATATAAAAAAGCTACCTTTTGTTTGCGATGATGTATGCACAATAACTCTATATTATTCGGCCCTTAAACTGAAAATACCCACTAGATAGGTATCATAAGCTGTATTTGTCATCAGGTAGAACCCCCAATAAAATTATGAATATTAGCCGTAGGCATCAAAGTAGCAATCTTAACTTATTTTCAACATGAGCATAAAAATATAGGGTTGTTAAATATTTTACAACCCTAATTCTCAATGGCAACAATAAGCAAATCACGTTGGTTTTTTAATTTATTATTAATCTGGCTAACTTAAGAAACTCACAATATAACGACCATCCAAAAAAAAAAATCATAATACATTACTGGGTGTGAAAGCAATTGCGCTGCAAAATATAGTGTATACCGACTCTGAGGTAGTTAATTAAAATCCCAATTAGCGCTAAAAAAAATCAATTAGATATTTACTTTAGATATTTTAATAAAAAAATTCAATATTCTCACCAACATTTAACTTTTGAAATTAGCATAACAAATCCTTTACAATGAATTAAACAAACGCATACATAATTTTAAAATCTCATAATAAGAATATAAGCTAAAATCTAACAAGTTTCGACAAGTTGAAACTTGTCAGTTTACATCTGTAGAGAATACCCAACTCTCGAATCATAAAAAAATGGTCAAACTTTGTCGGCAAATACCCTTCTATGATGCAGGGGAAGGACAGGTAACTCGAGATGTTTATAAAGAAACGTTAAAGAACATTATTTGCTTATTTCTAGACTCTTAAAAATTAGATGCAATCGAACAATAAATGTTTTCATCATGTATATTTATGAGTAACACATTACCTTCGACATACATAAATTCAAATTGATAATTACTTGCCTTAGTACTTTTTTAGAAGCTTGAATCATTGCATATAACCGTCTGAGGAGACCCAAACTTCCCCTAACATATTTCTCCGCAACCGGGGAAAAAGAGGTAGAAAAAGTAAAATAACAACTCCAAGTGTCTTTGCGAACAATCGGCAATAAAATAGAGTATTTCAGTTTTTAATTTTTCGTAAATAAAAGTTGGTTAGATTAATAGTCTCTGTGAATATAATAACATAAACAAAGTGATATGCCGTAAATTTAGGAGTACAGTATAAATTATGCCTCTATTAAAATATTCCGCAATAACTAACTACCAAAGGATTTTTGATATTTTGAATATATTTGATGCTCATAGCATTATCACATTTCCAAAGGCTCTAAATTTTAGAAAAATGTTCTAATAGAATATGTCTATCAATATAAAGTAAAGGTATTGTTAGGTTTTTTAAAAAATACGACCTACAACAGTCTCTGCTACAGCATGGCTGACTCTGTAGAAACTTCTGTGAAACCATAATAATTATATCAATAATCGAGTTGTCCTTATGATAATATTTTCTTCCAATATCCGACTCCACTATCCACAAAAGTTATGTTAGAAAATTCATAATTGAGCGCATTGTAATTTTTTAAAAAGAAATTCACTTCACACACAAAGATGTAGCCATTCAATCCATGAAAATAATGCAAGTCAGTATGCGTATGTTATGGCTAACTGTTTAAATGTCTATTCCTTCCACGTTTATCGGAAGAAATACTTTTTTTATACTAGTATTTTAGTTGAAAATAAGATCATAAATCATCTATACAAAACAAGCGCCCCTTATGGATTTGAACGAAAATCATAGATTCGACTATTTTCATGAAAAATAAATCTAAGTACGGAATAATGCAGGAAGATTATCTATTTTCTTGGTTTAGAAAGTGATGTAGTTAAGATTTATAACTTAGAAATAAATAAATTATTATTAATCTTTTCGACCTATTTCTCTTGCATATTTAATTTCTTTGATAGTAAGAACTAATCTTTTTATTTTACAAAGTAAAAAAAAAGCTAAAGATCGGCGTTGTCAGTCAGGTATAAGAACTGATTTAACACGATGGTTTTTGTACAAACGTTCACATACAATTGTATGCTTTTTAACCGATTGTGTCGGAAAAAATGACGATTTATAGATTAGATATTTAGACGAAGAGCTAACCTTCTCAATAAAGTATTGATTATTGCCCTGCTAGCTAGACAACACTTTTTATGTTAGTCAAAAAAAAAATTTTTTTTTTTCGGACGCTATTACAGATTTCATCGTTAACTAACAAACATTAAGACCAAAAAATTAGCGTGCAAGATGAAATGTTTAGGTTCTCTTCATTTCTACATTATTTTACAACTCTCAATCGCATTAAAAACAAGATCGAATAAAAAATAACTTATGACATATGGACGAAAAATGTTTTTCGGGCTATTTAGGTTAGCGACCGCATTACGTCTGAAATACTACATTTTTCGAGCTTATAACATAATTTACTATTTTAACGTTAAAATAGGGGAAATGATGTATCAAAATGGATACTTTTTTTGTCGGTCACGAGATTATAGTTTCTTTTAAAATGAACTCTAATATTTACAACACAAATTATCCTTTAAACCACATTAGTTTAAAACTCGTCTGTCGCTTTCCCTCTATTGTGAGTTTGATTAAAGTATAGCGTAGTATATATTTAGATGAATTTCGCAAATGTTGAATACTTTCAAAACTGAAAAAGCCGCCCGTTGCAATAAATATCTCCGTAGAGTTAGGTACCCTGCAGATTAAGGGTATTTCAGCGGATAATCATATACAAATTCAAAGATTTTGTCTATTTTAATGGATTAACAAACAATATCTATAGGATGACTTTACTGTTAAAAAAAAAAATAACAAAAATCCATAAAGTCCAGGCTCACATGAAATTCCATAAAGAGCAGCTGCATAGCCTTATCACATCAAACTATATTTTTATTTCGTTCTATTGTCAAAAGTCTGTGTTTAGGAGATTATCGTTCATTTTAAAATGAACTCTAATATGTACATCACCATAAACTACCTCTTAAGCCGTCGTAAAAATACACTTTTCGATTTATCTCTATATTGATTTTCTAATATTAAATATCTACAATAGTCGAAATTCGCTCGCTAATACCTATGTATGCAAGGTTTCTTCAAAAAATGACAATTTTGTTGTTTAATGGCTTGAAAAAATGGAAAAAGGAGGTTTTTGCATCCATTTATTTCCAGATGAGTGGTAAAAATACTTATAAAACTCGGTATACCGAAGATCAAGCATTAATGAGAGGGTTGAGTCCTGTTTGCCAAATCCTGATTTTTAATTTGACGTTGGCAACGGTACAATTTTTTAACATTTATCATAAGAGGCGTATATTTTTGGAGCTTAGATCTACCAGTTTATCCACGCCCCATTTATTGTTAGTGCTTTAGTAATTTTACTTTCCAATTATTTTTTACCAAAACGCGTAGTTGAAACAGTGTCTATATCAGACGATATAATAAATTTTAAGGATTAATTTGCTTACAAATACACTTTAATTTATTTAGGCTAAAGCAGCCAGACATATACTGGAACTACGAAAACCCTATTACAATTTGGTTGCCTAGAGAAAATTTTGTAAAAAACATAGCTTTCTACACAAATGCTTGCACATTATGTACCTATCATTTTAAGATACCTGGCGACATCAATGTAAGCATTGGCATAATGACGCAAGATATAGGTAGGTACTAGAATATTCAAGATTTCTATTAACGATACACTTCAGCATACATGCGAGATGTCATTAATGTCTACGGAAGGCAACAGACATACCAGCTATTTTTACATGGGATTCCATAGACTTGGACGCTTCTTGTTTAGAAATATTTGATGTCATCTTGAGGAGTTCCGTATTGAAGCATCAAACCTACCTGCCAAATAATTGACGAAATATGGGATATCATAAAATATGCCCCCCATCGAACTAAATGATCCTATAAACCAGCTTCACAGACCGTAATTTGTGATGCTAACACGATTAATACGCAATAGAACAAGATTAAGAAACAAAATTTAAAGTAGCTCTTTATCACACGAAAATAATTAAATAATTTACGGTTACAGAACAATAATTATTTTAAAAAGCTGTATAACTAAATATATTATGTTATTAGGAATATTCTGTCTAAAGTAACAGCTAATCTTAGTCGAAAATGAGATCGTATTATTGATTGTTGAATTCGTTAGGTATGAAATAAAATTAGAGATTTCGTCTATTTTTTCACGATTAAAAAAGAATACCTCTATTTAGCTAAAAATGAAACGATTACAGTGGTAGATTAATTCACTTTACCAAGCATGTAAACTACTAATTTTGCAATAAATATCTTCTATATTTCTAGATAGGTTTACTCGAAAATGTGGGGCTATTTTCATCAAAAATCCCGATACGAAATTGAAAAATTTGCCTATTTTTGTCGGTTTACAAAGTGATAGTGGAATATTGATTTGATCAAAGAACAATAATTATTTTAAAAATGTTGTATAATTAACTAAATGTCGGTGTTATCAGGCAGGCAAGAAGTTATTTATCTGAATCTTATTTGTACCATTAGCGTTTATATACAAATGTTAGTGGTTTTCAAAAATTGATATCTCGGAAATTATTAGGTTTAGACTTATAATACGCTTATTAAAAAATAATGACTACTTTATGCAAAATTCAAAAATATTATAAGATGTAGGGTATCCCAGTAACTTAACCAAAGATTTTCGGTCTTCGTAAAGCTTTACACGTTTCTTCAGCGTACCAAACATTCACTTTTTTTTAAATATTGACATCGGGTTAGGATTCTGAACATAGGATTAACATCACTCCAATAGTGAACATGTTGCGTTGTCACAGTTCCATTCGTTGAAAAGTAAACAAAACCGTTTGAGCTACGTGGGGAATAAATAAAGTTGGCTTGTTGAAAAATTTTAATATTTATTAAGGTAAAAGACTATAAATATATCGATACAACACTTTGGCATTTCTAATACTACAAACATGAATATCTAAAATGTGATATTTACAACCGTCAACTCTCTCTCCCTTCTCTAATTTTGGTACACCAATGCTGTCTTCTAAGTTTATAATATATGGCGTCCTGCAGTTTAATTCCGAAAATGTTTTAACTAAAAATTCCTCTTTAACACATCCTTTAACGTAAATAATGTCTGCGTCTATCAGATTGTTGGATATGATATTATGTAGTTCCTTGTAATCGGTATCACCATAATTATAAAGGATACCATGATGATTTCCAAATAGATATTTGACTTGTTTCTTGCAAGCCTTACTTAAGGTGTCGAATGGTTTAACTGGTTTAAAAAAGTAACTTTTCATACTATTCCCATCATAAATAGCCAATTCTTTCGCGCAAAATTCAGGTATGTTAAATCCTTGAATATCGACTACAACGAACTTCATTGTCTGAAGACTCAAATCAAACAAGTATATTTTCATATTTTTATCGCTCTTAAGTTCGATTTCAAAAGCACACCCCCACTTTTCGATAATTTCACAGTCTTAGCACATAGATCTTATATTTTTATTTACGATCAATTCATCTTTATTCGCCAATCGTCTCAAACGAGTCTGCTTTTGAAAGTAATATAGCCTTAGTATTCAGAAAATATTAATGATATCGGAGCCTAAAACATCCTTGACACTAAAAAATCATTGTGTTTCCTAACAAAACCCATCATCTTGTCTATTTAGCTTGCTTTCCTATTGTTTAGCAGGTTAAATAAAATTATTATTTCGCTCTTTTTGTCTGTACTGAATCTTTAGGGGAATACGTTTCTAGTTCTATAAGAGAGACAGTTAAAATTTATGTAAGCAATCAAAAATCCTACACTATGAGCTACTTAGCTAAAATTTCATATTTCCTTCCTGGGTCAGGCAAAATTTGTGATGTGTCGGACAAAATTTATAAAAATACAAAAAAAAATGCTGGATGCATTTTTAGCGTGACTTTCTATTTAATACCATCTTATTTCAAGGTATAATTCGGTTGTCAAAATGAGAATAAAATAATTTTCCCATGGTTTATGTCATCTTAAAAAAGTCAAAAGGTTATATTCTGTAGAGGGTCAGATACATTTAAATTTAAATATTTTCTCCAAGAAGAATTTTAAGATAGTATTATAGTAAATAAAAATTCTATACCTCCAATATTTCATGGAAACATATCGTGTTCTAGCGACATAACCCAAAAGTACCTCTATTCAGAAACGCATCGTACTTTTCTTGTCAATAATTGTCTCATTGTCCCATCCATTACATTATTATAATCTTAAAGCACCTGTTACCAGCATTATCTGTTTTCATGGTTTTCATAAAACATAGCGTTTACCAATAAAAATTAAACGAAAACTTAATAAATAACTTTTTTTTTTTCAACTGAAATAGACTGATTTTCGATGGAAAAATGTTACTTATAACTAAAAATGAATATAAGACATATACGCAATGATATTTAGAATAAATCAATCTTTTCTAAAATTACTATGAAATATTCACAAAATCGTTTCGTTATAACCAAAGTAGCAAGGCTTGCAGATTTCGTATAGAGTTCAAACGCGATACTGAGATGATCTTTTTTTTTTTATATTTTTGTAGGATAATGCACCACTACGTTGTAAGCACTTGAGAGAGGACTTTCTTGAAAAATCCTCAAATTTCTCTGCAATTTTGTTCCTTCTAGAGTTAAATTCACACAGAAAACCCCGTATTCTTATCTTTCAGGTTGGTATATTAAAAAGGGCTTATTAGTATGGTTTAGAAAACAAGCAATATTAATTAACGGATGTTTTTTCGTCATATGAAGAGTTGAAAAATTTTTTTTTCCACTCCAATGGTTACGATGCAGAGAGTCGGGTTTCATCATAATCTTTCAGGGTAGCTCAGGTTTGATTGCATGTAGAGAGTCGGGTTTCATCATAATCTTTCAGGGTAGCTCAGGTTTGATTACATGTACTAAGGTTAGTGCTCCTTGCAATCGGTTTCAGGTTTGACGCGCCCCCCTCAGGTTTGTTCAGGTTTCTCAAACGTTTGAGAAACCTGAACAAACCTGAGGGGGGCGCGTCAAACCTGAAACCGATTGCAAGGAGCACTAACCTTAGTACATGTAATCAAACCTGAGCTACCCTGAAAGATTATGATGAAACCCGACTCTCTACATGCAATCAAACCTGAGCTACCCTGAAAGATTATGATGAAACCCGACTCTCTGCATCGTAACCATTGGAGTGGAAAAAAAAATTTTTTAACTCTTCATATGACGAAAAAACATCCGTTAATTAATATTGCTTGTTTTCTAAACCATACTAATAAGCCCTTTTTAATATACCAACCTGAAAGATAAGAATACGGGGTTTTCTGTGTGAATTTAACTCTAGAAGGAACAAAATTGCAGAGAAATTTGAGGATTTTTCAAGAAAGTCCTCTCTCAAGTGCTTACAACGTAGTGGTGCATTATCCTACAAAAATATAAAAAAAAAAAGATCATCTCAGTATCGCGTTTGAACTCTATACGAAATCTGCAAGCCTTGCTACTTTGGTTATAACGAAACGATTTTGTGAATATTTCATAGTAATTTTAGAAAAGATTGATTTATTCTAAATATCATTGCGTATATGTCTTATATTCATTTTTAGTTATAAGTAACATTTTTCCATCGAAAATCAGTCTATTTCAGTTGAAAAAAAAAAAGTTATTTATTAAGTTTTCGTTTAATTTTCATTGGTAAACGCTATGTTTTATGAAAACCATGAAAACAGATAATGCTGGTAACAGGTGCTTTAAGATTATAATAATGTAATGGATGGGACAATGAGACAATTATTGACAAGAAAAGTACGATGCGTTTCTGAATAGAGGTACTTTTGGGTTATGTCGCTAGAACACGATATGTTTCCATGAAATATTGGAGGTATAGAATTTTTATTTACTATAATACTATCTTAAAATTCTTCTTGGAGAAAATATTTAAATTTAAATGTATCTGACCCTCTACAGAATATAACCTTTTGACTTTTTTAAGATGACATAAACCATGGGAAAATTATTTTATTCTCATTTTGACAACCGAATTATACCTTGAAATAAGATGGTATTAAATAGAAAGTCACGCTAAAAATGCATCCAGCATTTTTTTTTGTATTTTTATAAATTTTGTCCGACACATCACAAATTTTGCCTGACCCAGGAAGGAAATATGAAATTTTAGCTAAGTAGCTCATAGTGTAGGATTTTTGATTGCTTACATAAATTTTAACTGTCTCTCTTATAGAACTAGAAACGTATTCCCCTAAAGATTCAGTACAGACAAAAAGAGCGAAATAATAATTTTATTTAACCTGCTAAACAATAGGAAAGCAAGCTAAATAGACAAGATGATGGGTTTTGTTAGGAAACACAATGATTTTTTAGTGTCAAGGATGTTTTAGGCTCCGATATCATTAATATTTTCTGAATACTAAGGCTATATTACTTTCAAAAGCAGACTCGTTTGAGACGATTGGCGAATAAAGATGAATTGATCGTAAATAAAAATATAAGATCTATGTGCTAAGACTGTGAAATTATCGAAAAGTGGGGGTGTGCTTTTGAAATCGAACTTAAGAGCGATAAAAATATGAAAATATACTTGTTTGATTTGAGTCTTCAGACAATGAAGTTCGTTGTAGTCGATATTCAAGGATTTAACATACCTGAATTTTGCGCGAAAGAATTGGCTATTTATGATGGGAATAGTATGAAAAGTTACTTTTTTAAACCAGTTAAACCATTCGACACCTTAAGTAAGGCTTGCAAGAAACAAGTCAAATATCTATTTGGAAATCATCATGGTATCCTTTATAATTATGGTGATACCGATTACAAGGAACTACATAATATCATATCCAACAATCTGATAGACGCAGACATTATTTACGTTAAAGGATGTGTTAAAGAGGAATTTTTAGTTAAAACATTTTCGGAATTAAACTGCAGGACGCCATATATTATAAACTTAGAAGACAGCATTGGTGTACCAAAATTAGAGAAGGGAGAGAGAGTTGACGGTTGTAAATATCACATTTTAGATATTCATGTTTGTAGTATTAGAAATGCCAAAGTGTTGTATCGATATATTTATAGTCTTTTACCTTAATAAATATTAAAATTTTTCAACAAGCCAACTTTATTTATTCCCCACGTAGCTCAAACGGTTTTGTTTACTTTTCAACGAATGGAACTGTGACAACGCAACATGTTCACTATTGGAGTGATGTTAATCCTATGTTCAGAATCCTAACCCGATGTCAATATTTAAAAAAAAGTGAATGTTTGGTACGCTGAAGAAACGTGTAAAGCTTTACGAAGACCGAAAATCTTTGGTTAAGTTACTGGGATACCCTACATCTTATAATATTTTTGAATTTTGCATAAAGTAGTCATTATTTTTTAATAAGCGTATTATAAGTCTAAACCTAATAATTTCCGAGATATCAATTTTTGAAAACCACTAACATTTGTATATAAACGCTAATGGTACAAATAAGATTCAGATAAATAACTTCTTGCCTGCCTGATAACACCGACATTTAGTTAATTATACAACATTTTTAAAATAATTATTGTTCTTTGATCAAATCAATATTCCACTATCACTTTGTAAACCGACAAAAATAGGCAAATTTTTCAATTTCGTATCGGGATTTTTGATGAAAATAGCCCCACATTTTCGAGTAAACCTATCTAGAAATATAGAAGATATTTATTGCAAAATTAGTAGTTTACATGCTTGGTAAAGTGAATTAATCTACCACTGTAATCGTTTCATTTTTAGCTAAATAGAGGTATTCTTTTTTAATCGTGAAAAAATAGACGAAATCTCTAATTTTATTTCATACCTAACGAATTCAACAATCAATAATACGATCTCATTTTCGACTAAGATTAGCTGTTACTTTAGACAGAATATTCCTAATAACATAATATATTTAGTTATACAGCTTTTTAAAATAATTATTGTTCTGTAACCGTAAATTATTTAATTATTTTCGTGTGATAAAGAGCTACTTTAAATTTTGTTTCTTAATCTTGTTCTATTGCGTATTAATCGTGTTAGCATCACAAATTACGGTCTGTGAAGCTGGTTTATAGGATCATTTAGTTCGATGGGGGGCATATTTTATGATATCCCATATTTCGTCAATTATTTGGCAGGTAGGTTTGATGCTTCAATACGGAACTCCTCAAGATGACATCAAATATTTCTAAACAAGAAGCGTCCAAGTCTATGGAATCCCATGTAAAAATAGCTGGTATGTCTGTTGCCTTCCGTAGACATTAATGACATCTCGCATGTATGCTGAAGTGTATCGTTAATAGAAATCTTGAATATTCTAGTACCTACCTATATCTTGCGTCATTATGCCAATGCTTACATTGATGTCGCCAGGTATCTTAAAATGATAGGTACATAATGTGCAAGCATTTGTGTAGAAAGCTATGTTTTTTACAAAATTTTCTCTAGGCAACCAAATTGTAATAGGGTTTTCGTAGTTCCAGTATATGTCTGGCTGCTTTAGCCTAAATAAATTAAAGTGTATTTGTAAGCAAATTAATCCTTAAAATTTATTATATCGTCTGATATAGACACTGTTTCAACTACGCGTTTTGGTAAAAAATAATTGGAAAGTAAAATTACTAAAGCACTAACAATAAATGGGGCGTGGATAAACTGGTAGATCTAAGCTCCAAAAATATACGCCTCTTATGATAAATGTTAAAAAATTGTACCGTTGCCAACGTCAAATTAAAAATCAGGATTTGGCAAACAGGACTCAACCCTCTCATTAATGCTTGATCTTCGGTATACCGAGTTTTATAAGTATTTTTACCACTCATCTGGAAATAAATGGATGCAAAAACCTCCTTTTTCCATTTTTTCAAGCCATTAAACAACAAAATTGTCATTTTTTGAAGAAACCTTGCATACATAGGTATTAGCGAGCGAATTTCGACTATTGTAGATATTTAATATTAGAAAATCAATATAGAGATAAATCGAAAAGTGTATTTTTACGACGGCTTAAGAGGTAGTTTATGGTGATGTACATATTAGAGTTCATTTTAAAATGAACGATAATCTCCTAAACACAGACTTTTGACAATAGAACGAAATAAAAATATAGTTTGATGTGATAAGGCTATGCAGCTGCTCTTTATGGAATTTCATGTGAGCCTGGACTTTATGGATTTTTGTTATTTTTTTTTTTAACAGTAAAGTCATCCTATAGATATTGTTTGTTAATCCATTAAAATAGACAAAATCTTTGAATTTGTATATGATTATCCGCTGAAATACCCTTAATCTGCAGGGTACCTAACTCTACGGAGATATTTATTGCAACGGGCGGCTTTTTCAGTTTTGAAAGTATTCAACATTTGCGAAATTCATCTAAATATATACTACGCTATACTTTAATCAAACTCACAATAGAGGGAAAGCGACAGACGAGTTTTAAACTAATGTGGTTTAAAGGATAATTTGTGTTGTAAATATTAGAGTTCATTTTAAAAGAAACTATAATCTCGTGACCGACAAAAAAAGTATCCATTTTGATACATCATTTCCCCTATTTTAACGTTAAAATAGTAAATTATGTTATAAGCTCGAAAAATGTAGTATTTCAGACGTAATGCGGTCGCTAACCTAAATAGCCCGAAAAACATTTTTCGTCCATATGTCATAAGTTATTTTTTATTCGATCTTGTTTTTAATGCGATTGAGAGTTGTAAAATAATGTAGAAATGAAGAGAACCTAAACATTTCATCTTGCACGCTAATTTTTTGGTCTTAATGTTTGTTAGTTAACGATGAAATCTGTAATAGCGTCCGAAAAAAAAAAATTTTTTTTTTGACTAACATAAAAAGTGTTGTCTAGCTAGCAGGGCAATAATCAATACTTTATTGAGAAGGTTAGCTCTTCGTCTAAATATCTAATCTATAAATCGTCATTTTTTCCGACACAATCGGTTAAAAAGCATACAATTGTATGTGAACGTTTGTACAAAAACCATCGTGTTAAATCAGTTCTTATACCTGACTGACAACGCCGATCTTTAGCTTTTTTTTTACTTTGTAAAATAAAAAGATTAGTTCTTACTATCAAAGAAATTAAATATGCAAGAGAAATAGGTCGAAAAGATTAATAATAATTTATTTATTTCTAAGTTATAAATCTTAACTACATCACTTTCTAAACCAAGAAAATAGATAATCTTCCTGCATTATTCCGTACTTAGATTTATTTTTCATGAAAATAGTCGAATCTATGATTTTCGTTCAAATCCATAAGGGGCGCTTGTTTTGTATAGATGATTTATGATCTTATTTTCAACTAAAATACTAGTATAAAAAAAGTATTTCTTCCGATAAACGTGGAAGGAATAGACATTTAAACAGTTAGCCATAACATACGCATACTGACTTGCATTATTTTCATGGATTGAATGGCTACATCTTTGTGTGTGAAGTGAATTTCTTTTTAAAAAATTACAATGCGCTCAATTATGAATTTTCTAACATAACTTTTGTGGATAGTGGAGTCGGATATTGGAAGAAAATATTATCATAAGGACAACTCGATTATTGATATAATTATTATGGTTTCACAGAAGTTTCTACAGAGTCAGCCATGCTGTAGCAGAGACTGTTGTAGGTCGTATTTTTTAAAAAACCTAACAATACCTTTACTTTATATTGATAGACATATTCTATTAGAACATTTTTCTAAAATTTAGAGCCTTTGGAAATGTGATAATGCTATGAGCATCAAATATATTCAAAATATCAAAAATCCTTTGGTAGTTAGTTATTGCGGAATATTTTAATAGAGGCATAATTTATACTGTACTCCTAAATTTACGGCATATCACTTTGTTTATGTTATTATATTCACAGAGACTATTAATCTAACCAACTTTTATTTACGAAAAATTAAAAACTGAAATACTCTATTTTATTGCCGATTGTTCGCAAAGACACTTGGAGTTGTTATTTTACTTTTTCTACCTCTTTTTCCCCGGTTGCGGAGAAATATGTTAGGGGAAGTTTGGGTCTCCTCAGACGGTTATATGCAATGATTCAAGCTTCTAAAAAAGTACTAAGGCAAGTAATTATCAATTTGAATTTATGTATGTCGAAGGTAATGTGTTACTCATAAATATACATGATGAAAACATTTATTGTTCGATTGCATCTAATTTTTAAGAGTCTAGAAATAAGCAAATAATGTTCTTTAACGTTTCTTTATAAACATCTCGAGTTACCTGTCCTTCCCCTGCATCATAGAAGGGTATTTGCCGACAAAGTTTGACCATTTTTTTATGATTCGAGAGTTGGGTATTCTCTACAGATGTAAACTGACAAGTTTCAACTTGTCGAAACTTGTTAGATTTTAGCTTATATTCTTATTATGAGATTTTAAAATTATGTATGCGTTTGTTTAATTCATTGTAAAGGATTTGTTATGCTAATTTCAAAAGTTAAATGTTGGTGAGAATATTGAATTTTTTTATTAAAATATCTAAAGTAAATATCTAATTGATTTTTTTTAGCGCTAATTGGGATTTTAATTAACTACCTCAGAGTCGGTATACACTATATTTTGCAGCGCAATTGCTTTCACACCCAGTAATGTATTATGATTTTTTTTTTTGGATGGTCGTTATATTGTGAGTTTCTTAAGTTAGCCAGATTAATAATAAATTAAAAAACCAACGTGATTTGCTTATTGTTGCCATTGAGAATTAGGGTTGTAAAATATTTAACAACCCTATATTTTTATGCTCATGTTGAAAATAAGTTAAGATTGCTACTTTGATGCCTACGGCTAATATTCATAATTTTATTGGGGGTTCTACCTGATGACAAATACAGCTTATGATACCTATCTAGTGGGTATTTTCAGTTTAAGGGCCGAATAATATAGAGTTATTGTGCATACATCATCGCAAACAAAAGGTAGCTTTTTTATATTATTTCGTATTTACAATCCATTTAACTACAATTTTACACTGTGAATTAATTTTTTTTACTTTTTTCCTGAAATTGTAGCCTATTTACTTATATTATGATATTATCCGAAATTTTTAAAAAAGCATTATGAGGGCTTTTACCTGATGGCGAACACAAGTTGTATAGTACCTATACCTGCTTGGTATTTTATACGTATTTAAGTTTTATTTACTTTTTATTACTCTGTTCTCATTACAAGATAGTCCTATAATTTATCCATTTCCAGTACAAAGAAATCGCTAGTTAATGGTTCTAGATGGTAATTATTTTATTGTATTTTATATAAGTGGTGCAAAAATTGGAATCAATTATTAGATATGCTACTGAATTTTAATGAGGGTCCTTCGGAATAATAAATAAAGGTTTATGTCCCTTTCTTTTTAAATCGAGTCGGCAGAGGGTTTGAGAGGGTTATTTAGGTATAAATAATTATTGCGGGGTGACAAATGTGCCGCCTTAATATACTTATCTTGTTAGACCATATAAATTAGGGTTTTATTTCGCTTTACTACCCACCAGCGGCGTTTCACTAAGATAGAAAATATAAATAATGTTTTTTACTATACCGCTTTAACAGCGGCGTTTCAACTAAGGGAAAATAATAAAAAGTCTGGTTTAAGGATGGCTCAGGTCGGATCGTAAAAAGTTGGGTTTAAGGATGGCTTATAAAAATTGGGATTTAATTATCCCGCTTTAGCAGCGGCGTTTCAACTAAGGGAAAATAATAAAAAGTCTGGTTTAAGGATGGCTCAGGTCGGATCGTAAAAAGTTGGGTTTAAGGATGGCTTATAAAAATTGGGATTTAATTATCCCGCTTTAGCAGCGGCGTTTCACTAAGGTTAAATCATAAAAAGTCGGGTTTTATCTCGGGTCAGATCATAAATATTCAGGTTCAAGTTAGGGTTAGATAAGAAGCCGCCTCATGAAAGCATCCGGGTTAGGTCGTAAAAAGTCGGGTTTTATCTCGGGTCAGTTCATAAATATTCAGGTTCAAGTTAGGGTTAGATAAGAAGCCGCCTCATGAAAGCATCCGGGTTAGGTCGTAAAAAGTCGGGTTTAATTTCGGGTTATTTTGTAAACAGCACCACCGAACCACCCGGGTTAGGTCATAAAACGCACCACCGAACCACCCGGGTTAGATCATAAAACGCACCACCGAACCACCCGGGTTAGATCGTAAAACGCACCACCTGCACCACCTGGGTTAGTTGCACCACCAGCACCACCAGCACCACCTGGCCTCGCTCTCTCCGTTTTCCTCTACTATTGGTAATACAAATATAAGCGGCGTCAATGAAAATTAAAATAATTTTTGGTCTTTTTTCAGTGTAAATTATTTTCTATTCAGTTTTTAAGAAGTTAATTTTAAATATCGCATTTTTAACCAATTTGCGCCATTTTAGTCTATGTTATAAAATAAATGCTTTAAGGAAAATAATGAATCTTTACTAAAAAAACTAACCTGTTAAAATTAATGCGAAAATTACAAACGCGCAACAATCTTTCTTTCAAACATCCACTAACGAGTATAAATGGGGGAAATATCAGAGATTCGTTAGACGTTTCGCGCGGAAAAAACATGATGGGACAAAGACGCATCCAATACCCTTAATAGAGCCTGATATTGATGATATTCTAGCCTTGTGCGTAATAGCACTAAACAAGAAAAAAATTATTGTTAACATTTTTAATTTTTCATTTTGGCAAAGTTGTCTTATATTATCTTATCTTATATTGTCTTGTTCTAATTTTATATTGAAGCTGAAATAGTCTCAAAGTGGGATAACATGCATCCGATTTCCGAAGATACGATGACTCAATAGAGTCGCTGATTAGTTAGAATGTTTTGGCGCCAACTTTTTTCGAACTCTGATCGATTTTTGTATTAAATGTTTTTATAATAAATTTTATGACGTACTTGACGCGTGTATCCCAAAAACCAAAAAAGCAAGCAATACCCTATATGGTTCGAACAACAAATCATTAAGGATATAAAACAAAAGAAAAAACTAAGATTAAAAAGTCAAAAGACAAGAATATGAACTTAAAACATGACTTTATACAATTACGTTCCAAAACAACGCATGATATCAAAGGAGCCTATAATATGTATATAAATGATATGCAGCGTAACATTGGTCAAGATTCCCAAGTATCTTGGCAGCATTTAGAAAACAAAAAAAGGGTAGGTTCTATCCCCGGTAAGATGCACTTAAATGGGTAATGAATGTGAAACCGGAGATGCTATCTCTGATCTGAATATTTTGGTTTTGTTTATGAACACGCAGATGACATGGAGAATGTTCAGTTTGTTGACGAGTGTAACCTATTTGATGTAGTTAATGTTCCATATGTTAGTTCTGAGGAGATATATGAGGCAGTCAAAGGTCTAAAAATTAATAAGGCTGTCGGTCCAGACAACTTCCCAGCATACATTGTTAAATGATTGGTGGGCTTTTTCTCGACTCCATTAAAAGTTTTGTATAATATATCTCTTAAATCTCACATTTTCCTGATAAGTGGAAGGAAAATATGTGCCGTATACAAAAACGGGAATAAAACAGAACAAAAATTATAGGCCGATAGCGATACTACCTATTCCAGCTAAAATCTTTGAGTCAATAAGTTATAAATAAATATGTATAATTTCGTTTCTAGAAAAAATTCTTTAAGTCAGCACAGATTTATGGAAAAACAGGTCTACTGTAAGCAACCTGTGTAACATTACTGAATACATATCAGGAAGCCTTAACAATAAGTATCAAGTTGACGTAATATACACAGATTTTGCCAAAGTATTTGATAAAGTGTCGCATAGTATACTTGTAGCAAAACTGTATAATGGATTTGGGTTCCATCCTAACTTAATAGCGTTTTTTGTATCATATCTGACAAACAGAAAACGAACAGTTATAATAGAAAGTTATCAATCGGACTATCTTCTGGCAGGATCGGGGGTATCACAAGGCTCCAAACTCGGGCCATTGCTGTTTCCGCTATTTATCAATAGTATAAGTAGGGATACTTCCAACTGTAACGTTCTGTTATTTGCAGACGATCTTAAGTTGTATTCAAGAATTAAAAACATTCATGATTCACTATTAGTTCAAGAAATATTAAATAGAAAATTAAAACTGTCTAATGAAAACACAGAAAAAAAGACACCAATTCACTTTGAATATATAATGAATGAAGCACCATTGGCTCAGGTTGAAGATATGCGAGATCTTGGAGTTACTTTTGACCAAAAATTACTATTTAGGTTACATATTTCCTAAAACTGGCAACAAAGCCCTATAAGTGTATGGTTTTTTTGGGTAAAAACAGTAGACCATTCAGAGATATTAAGTACATGCGACAGCTCTATATATTTCATATCTCAAAAGTACTTCAGAGTATTCATCTATGGCATGGAGTCCTCAATATGATAAACACAAATACTGCATTCAAAGAGTTCAAAATACATTTTTTAAGATACCCCAATTACAAAGAAACTGGAAACTATGATTTTAACATCCCTAAAACAGAGTTAATACAAAAGTATAAACTACCAAATTTAGAAAAACCTAGAATGTTCGCATCAGGAATATGTATGTACAAAATATTAAACAATCAAATAGATCACTCAGTGTTCTTGTCAGAAGTCAATTTTTATATACCATTTTATAACACAAGAAACCCTTTAACTTTTTATATTGAAGATGCAAGAACTAATAATTTTAGTAATTCCCCCATTAATGTTATATGTACAACACTTAATGAAGTTCGGGTGGAATGTGAGATATTTAGTATTCCGCTTAAACAACTAGAGGCAGAATTAGAAAATCATTATAATATTTAAGTAATTAGTATTAGATAGATTAGTTGATTTGTGTAATTGCGCCTACTCTGTAATTGGATTGCATAGTCTGTAGAGTCTGTAATAAATTAAATAAATAAATAAATAATCGGACCTTTGTGTCGTGCCCTCAGAAATCGGATTCATGAGATCTCACCTTTAAGACTTTAAAATCGCTATCACTTATGTTGTTGCTTATGATAATTGCAACCTATTTTTATCTTCTTCTTTGAGTGCCGTGCCTGCGTTCAGGCGTTGGCTATCATCATGCTGACCATTCCGTGAAATCTATTCCTGTCTGACGCTATTCTGAAAAGATCTTCCACTTGTAGACCTGTCCAATGTCTGATATTGCGTAACCACGATAGCTTCTTTCGACAAATCCATCTCCTTTCCTCCACCTTACCCTGTATTATGAGCCGGAGCAAGTGATATTTTGGACCTCTAATAATATGGCCAAAGTACTCAGTCTTTCTTAGTTTAATAGTGTTCAAGAGCTTCCGTTCTGTGTTAATCATTTTGAGCACATCCTCATTGGAAGCGTGTGTGATCCAGGATATTTTAAGGATTCTACGATAGCACCACAATTCAAAAGCCTCCAGTTTATTAATGGTGGTAGCCTTCAAAGTCCAGGTCTCGCAGGAGTAGAGCAATGTCGACCAAATATAGCACCTCAGGATTCTCTTGCGAAGATGCATGGGCAGGTTTTTATTGCACAGAACTGGTTTCCATGATATAAATGCTTTACGAGCTATTTCAATCCTGGTTAAGATTTCCTCATCCGAGTCTCCCTCCGCATTCAACCAGCTACCAAGGTATTTGAATTGATCAACATGCTCCACCACCTACCCGTCCAGGAGCAGTTGCCCTGGGTCAACATTCACCTTTCCCACTGTCATCCATTTAGTCTTGTTAATATTAATTTTTAAACCTCTTCGACGACTTGATTCGCATACTGTGTTAACCAGGATCTGAAGCACTGTTAGACTTTCAGCCAGGATGGCGGTATCGTCGGCATATCTAATATTATTAATTGTTTCTTCTTCGATCTTTATCCCCTATGTTCGGCCACCCATAGTCTCTCGAAATATTTGTCCGGAATATATATTGAATAGTGTGAGCAACAACACACACCCTTGACGTACTCCTCGTTTAATTGGGATTTTATTTAGGTATTTCCATCTACTTTAACGGTAGCCACCTGGTGGTAGTAATCACATTCCTGTGACAATGAATTGCCATTTTAAAAACCGATTTGGTGGAAATACTGCATTTATTTAACCAATTCACAAGACCTATGCGCTCCAACTAAATATAGACAGTAGGTATATCGAGACATAAAACAAATCAGTTCAATTATGCAGCTGATGAAAATTCATTTTCATTTGCCATATGCCAACTTACGCAGCTTTTCATTTGTATAAACAAAATAGTAAAGATCAAAACAGAGCAATAATTTGATAAACATTTTGCAAATTTAAAGCGCAAAAATGAAAAGTAAACACGTGAAAACCCAAGTGTATATAAAATTATTCGCAGGTTTTGTTTGAACGCCGTCTCTTTGGAAATCAAAACAGGGTGCGGAAAAAAGGAATGTGCAACTCGGGAATTGGGGAATTAATAATTGCCCTTGTAACGGTGTCGTGAGCGGGGAAACGGTTTTATGGTTTCTTGTCTGCCGCAAAATTAACTAGAAATTAGCCGTGGAAGCACGTATAAAAAGATCCCACTGGGTGTCTTAAATCTAAAACACTTGATGTAATTTTAAGTTTAAAGAAGGCAATTTTGTTATTTCTAAAGGAAGACCTATTAAAATTTTAATTTTTGATTTCCTCTCCGTGTTTTAGTTACAAATTATTCCGGGAATGGTAAATATTTAAATAAGTAATCCAAGAGCCGATGGTCGGAATTGTTGTTCGTGATACATGCGCATAAAAATATGAAATTTTGCAGCTAACTTTAAATACAGGGCTTCTATTTCAAAACAAACCAACATAAATGAGTCTCGATTTTGAGAAAAATAAGATTCGAAAAAAAAAAACGTCAAGTTTAATATCGAGGGGGAAGTTTAATTAGATATTTTAGAATATTACTATTGACCTGCATACCTCGAGTCAAACTCACTTTGAAATGTCAAATGTCACTAACTATTAAGTGATGCAACATAGCAAAGGGCGTTAAATTTCCTATCTAACCGCGCCAAGAAAAATGAAATTGCGTAATCGGTTTGCCAGGTGAAAAAGTGTAATAGTAATGCAACTAATTTATTTGGTTTGAACAAGTGTGATCTTTCGCGTTTTGCCTTTTCTTCTTTTTTGTTTCAAATAAATTTTTTTTTGTTCGTTTTCTCAGATGTTATTAAGTACTTGTCTTAATTCAGTCTTGTAAAAATCTTAGCGGTGTCATGGGCTAAGAAAGGAAGAATAAACCTCTAGCTATGTGTAAGGATAAAACAAAGCCCTATCTTTCTTCCTAATTTTTTTTGTTATTATTAAAAAGCTCTTGCCTACGCGTTTCGGCTAATTAGGACATCATCAGGGCGAAAGGGTAAGAAAATCTTAGTAGTTACTGTTACTGTGCTCAAATGCGATAAAAACGATGAAATTAAATGCAACCAATGTTTTCAGAATCAATACTACTTTTTGTTTAGATAAAATAGCTGCTTTTCAAATATTATAACTTGCTACAGCTATTATTCCATTAGCAACACAATTCCTTAACGGTCAGAGAAACAGAGAAACAAAATGCATCAAATGTTTGTAGAACGAATAATACTGTCGTCTAGACAAATAACAAAACTTGCAAATATTATCATTTAATATACCTACTATTTCCTAAATAAGCGGCCTGTCGCTACGGCTAATTAGGCAAAAAAGTGTTCTCATAACAATTCAATGTTAAAACATCTATTTTTAGAACGCAGATTCTTTGACACGTTTTGCCGCCAGGAAATTGAGCCCATCGCGGTACAGAAAACAGGAAAAATAACAATTGGTCCACAGAAAACATAGCGGAACAATAAATAGCCTATTAGAGACAAGGCGGGAAATATGTTAGTAGTGAGAAACGGAGAGTTCTGGATCAGGTGGTGCTGGTGGTGCTGGTGGTGCAACTAACCCAGGTGGTGCGGTGGTGCGTTTTATGATCTAACCCGGGTGGTTCGGTGGTGCGTTTTATGATCTAACCCGGGTGGTTCGGTGGTGCGTTTTATGACCTAACCCGGGTGGTTCGGTGGTGCTGTTTTACGAGACCAGTGATGCTGGTGGTGCTGTTTTACGAGACCAGTGGTGCTGGTGGTGCTGTTTTATGATCTAACCCGGGCGGTTCGGTGGTGCGTTTTATGACCTAACCCGGGTGGTTCGGTGGTGCTGTTTTACGAGACCAGTGGTGTTGGTGGTGCTGTTTTACGAGACCAGTGGTGCTGGTGGTGCTGTTTTACGAGACCAGTGGTGCTGGTGGTGCGTTTTATGATCTAACCCAAGTGGTTCGGTGGTGCGTTTTATGATCTAACCCGGGTGGTTCGGTGGTGCTGTTTATGAGCTAACCCGGGTGCTTTCGTGAGGCGGCTCTGTCAATATCTCTCTACTGTGTTAATTTATGCGGGTAATAAAACCGACAAGGGTCGGATCGGCCTGCATGCTTATAGAGGTAAAAAACCGCTTTAGAATGTTTTTGGTATATCTTTTTTAGATAATTTTGGGGGAAATAATTTGCCTGAGATGCCAATTAAAAAAAGCCTACATTTAATTGTATTTTAGATTCTTGAATTTTGTACATGGATTAAAAATCTACTATTTCTTGAAATTGTATACATTATGTTAGATAATTAAGGAATAAAAAAGATGAAAATAGCAATTATAATTAGAAAAAAAATATTTTAATGTTATTAAGACTTTGTAAATATCTGTAAAAACTGTTCTAAATCCTGTCATTTCTGAAACTTGTATACTGAGTGTTTAGAATTTAGTAAAAAATTAAAAAAATGTTTTAACGTTATTAAGCCCTGTGAAACTTTGTAAAAATGACTAAAACTGTACAGAATTGTATTATTTTCTGAAAATGATATACTGAGTGTTTAGAATTTAGTAAAAATTAAAAAAAATGTTTTAAATTTGTTAAATCATGTGAAATCTTGTATAAAATGACTAGAACCGTTCTTAATCATGTCATTTCCGAAAATTGTATACTGAGTGTTTAGAATTTAGTAAAAAATTAAAAAAAATCTTTTAACGTTATTAAGCCCTGTGAAACTTTGTAAAAAATGACTAAAACAGTCGCAAATCGTCCTATTTTCTTAAAAGTGTATACTGAGTGTTTAGAATTTAGTAAAAATTAAAAAAAAATGTTTTAAATTTGTTAAATCATGTGAAATCTTGTATAAAATGACTAGAACCGTTCTTAATCATGGCATTTCTGAAAATTGTATACTGAGTGTTTAGAATTTAGTAAAAAATTAAAAAAAAATGTTTTAACGTTATTAAGCCCTGTGAAACTTTGTAAAAAATGACTAAAACAGTCGCAAATCGTCCTATTTTCTTAAAAGTGTATACTGAGTGTTTAGAATTTAGTAAAAATTAAAAAAAATGTTTTAAATTTGTTAAATCATGTGAAATCTTGTATAAAATGACTAGAACCGTTCTTAATCATGGCATTTCTGAAAATTGTATACTGAGTGTTTAGAAATTAGTAAAAAATTAAAAAAAATGTTTTAACGTTATTAAGCCCTGTGAAACTTTGTAAAAAATGACTAAAACAGTCGCAAATCGTCCTATTTTCTTAAAAGTGTATACTGAGTGTTTAGAATTTAGTAAAAATTAAAAAAAATGTTTTAAATTTGTTAAATCATGTGAAATCTTGTATAAAATGACTAGAACCGTTCTTAATCATGGCATTTCTGAAAATTGTATACTGAGTGTTTAGAATTTAGTAAAAAATTAAAAAAAATGTTTTAACGTTATTAAGCCCTGTGAAACTTTGTAAAAAATGACTAAAACAGTCGCAAATCGTCCTATTTTCTTAAAAGTGTATACTGAGTGTTTAGAATTTAGTAAAAATTAAAAAAAATGTTTTAAATTTGTTAAATCATGTGAAATCTTGTATAAAATGACCAGAACCGTTCTTAATCATGGCATTTCTGAAAATTGTATACTGAGTGTTTAGAATTTAGTAAAAAATTAAAAAAAAATGTTTTAACGTTATTAAGCCCTGTGAAACTTTGTAAAAAATGACTAAAACAGTCGCAAATCGTCCTATTTTCTTAAAAGTGTATACTGAGTGTTTAGAATTTAGTAAAAATTAAAAAAAATGTTTTAAATTTGTTAAATCATGTGAAATCTTGTATAAAATGACTAGAACCGTTCTTAATCATGACATTTCTGAAAATTGTATACTGAGTGTTAAGTATTTAGTGAAATGGTGGCTATTTAGTTAATTCGTGACTTGTTTTGTACAGATTCTTTAGCATTTCTTAAGAACCGAAAAAGAAAACAGAAAAGAAAAAATAAAAGAAAAAAACAACTCCAAGTGTCTTTGCGAACAATCGGCAATAAAATAGAGTATTTCAGTTTTTAATTTTTCGTAAATAAAAGTTGGTTAGATTAATAGTCTCTGTGAATATAATAACATAAACAAAGTGATATGCCGTAAATTTAGGAGTACAGTATAAATTATGCCTCTATTAAAATATACCGCAATAACTAACTACCAAAGGATTTTTGATATTTTGAATATATTTGATGCTCATAGCATTATCACATTTCCAAAGGCTCTAAATTTTAGAAAAATGTTCTAATAGAATATGTCTATCAATATAAAGTAAAGGTATTGTTAGGTTTTTTTAAAAAATACGACCTACAACAGTCTCTGCTACAGCATGGCTGACTCTGTAGAAACTTCTGTGAAACCATAATAATTATATCAATAATCGAGTTGTCGTTATGATAATATTTTCTTCCAATATCCGACTCCACTATCCATAAAAGTTATGTTAGAAAATTCATAATTGAGCGCATTGTAATTTTTTAAAAAGAAATTCACTTCACACACAAAGATGTAGCCATTCAATCCATGAAAATAATGCAAGTCAGTATGCGTATGTTATGGCTAACTGTTTAAATGTCTATTCCTTCCACGTTTATCGGAAGAAATACTTTTTTTATACTAGTATTTTAGTTGAAAATAAGATCATAAATCATCTATACAAAACAAGCGTCCCTTATGGATTTGAACGAAAATCATAGATTCGACTATTTTCATGAAAAATAAATCTAAGTACGGAATAATGCAGGAAGATTATCTATTTTCTTGGTTTAGAAAGTGATGTAGTTAAGATTTATAACTTAGGAATAAATAAATTATTATTAATCTTTTCGACCTATTTCTCTTGCATATTTAATTTCTTTGATAGTAAGAACTAATCTTTTTATTTTACAAAGTAAAAAAAAGCTAAAGATCGGAGTTGTCAGTCAGGTATAAGAACTGATTTAACACGATGGTTTTTGTACAAACGTTCACATACAATTGTATGCTTTTTAACCGATTGTGTTGGAAAAAATGACGATTTATAGATTAGATATTTAGACGAAGAGCTAACCTTCTCAATAAACTATTGATTATTGCCCTGCTAGCTAGACAACACTTTTTATGTTAGTCAAAAAAAAAATTTTTTTTTTTCGGACGCTATTACAGATTTCATCGTTAACTAACAAACATTAAGACCAAAAAAATTAGCGTGCAAGATGAAATGTATAGGTTCACTTCATTTCTACATTATTTTACAACTCTCAATCGCATTAAAAACAAGATCGAATAAAAAATAACTTATGACATATGGACGAAAAATGTTTTTCGGGCTATTTAGGTTAGCGACCGCATTACGTCTGAAATACTACATTTTTCGAGCTTATAACATAATTTACTATTTTAACGTTAAAATAGGGGAAATGATGTATCAAAATGGATACTTTTTTTTATCGGTCACGAGATTATAGCTTCTTTTAAAATGAACTCTAATATTTACAACACAAAATATCCTTTAAACCACATTAGTTTAAAACTCGTCTGTCGCTTTCCCTCTATTGTGAGTTTGTTTAAAGTATAGCGTAGTATATATTTAGATGAATTTCGCAAATGTTGAATACTTTCAAAACTGAAAAAGCCGCCCTTTGCAATAAATATCTCCGTAGAGTTAGGTACCCTGCAGATTAAGGGTATTTCAGCGGATAATCATATACAAATTCAAAGATTTTGTCTATTTTAATGGATTAACAAACAATATCTATAGGATGACTTTACTGATAAAAAAAAAAAAATAACAAAAATCCATAAAGTCTAGGCTCACATGAAATTCCATAAAGAGCAGCTGCATAGCCTTATCACATCAAACTATATTTTTATTTCGTTCTATTGTCAAAAGTCTGTGTTTAGGAGATTATCGTTCATTTTAAAATGAACTCTAATATGTACATCACCATAAACTACCTCTTAAGCCGTCGTAAAAATACACTTTTCGATTTACCTATTTATTGATTTTCTAATATTAAATATCTACAATAGTCGAAATTCGCTCGCTAATACCTATGTATGCAAGGTTTCTTCAAAAAATGACAATTTTGTTGTTTAATGGCTTGAAAAAATGGAAAAAGGAGGTTTTTGCATCCATTTATTTCCAGATGAGTGTTAAAAATACTTATAAAACTCGGTATACCGAAGATCAAACATTAATGAGAGGGTTGAGTCCTGTTTGCCAAATCCTGATTTTTTAATTTGACGTTGGCAACGGTACAATTTTTTAACATTTATCATAAGAGGCGTATATTTTTGGAGCTTAGATCTACCAGTTTATCCACGTCCCATTTATTGTTAGTGCTTTAGTAATTTTACTTTCCAATTATTTTTTACCAAAACGCGTAGTTGAAACAGTGTCTATATCAGACGATATAATAAATTTTAAGGATTAATTTGCTTACAAATGCACTTTAATTTATTTAGGCTAAAGCAGCCAGACATATACTGGAACTACGAAAACCCTATTACAATTTGGTTGCCTAGAGAAAATTTTGTAAAAAACATAGCTTTCTACACAAATGCTTGCACATTATGTACCTATCATTTTAAGATACCTGGCGACATCAATGTAAGCATTGACATAATGACGCAGGATATAGATAGGTACTAGAATATTCAAGATTTCTATTAACGATACACTTCAGCATACATGCGAGATGTCATTAATGTCTACGGAAGGCAACAGACATACCAGCTATTTTTACATGGGATTCCATAGACTTGGACGCTTCTTGTTTAGAAATATTTGATGTCATCTTGAGGAGTTCCGTATTGAAGCATCAAACCTACCTGCCAAATAATTGACGAAATATGGGATATCATAAAATATGCCCCCCATCGAACTAAATGATCCTATAAACCAGCTTCACAGACCGTAATTTGTGATGCTAACACGATTAATACGCAATAGAACAAGATTAAGAAACAAAATTTAAAGTAGCTCTTTATCACACGAAAATAATTAAATAATTTACGGTTACAGAACAATAATTATTTTAAAAAGCTGTATAACTAAATATATTATGTTATTAGGAATATTCTGTCTAAAGTAACAGCTAATCTTAGTCGAAAATGAGATCGTATTATTGATTGTTGAATTCGTTAGGTATGAAATAAAATTAGAGATTTCGTCTATTTTTTCACGATTAAAAAAGAATACCTATATTTAGCTAAAAATGAAACGATTACAGTGGTAGATTAATTCACTTTACCAAGCATGTAAACTACTAATTTTGCAATAAATATCTTCTATATTTCTAGGTAGGTTTACTCGAAAATGTTGGGCTATTTTCATCAAAAATCCCGATACGAAATTGAAAAATTTGCCTATTTTTGTCGGTTTACAAAGTGATAGTGGAATATTGATTTGATCAAAGAACAATAATTATTTTAAAAATGTTGTATAATTAACTAAATGTCGGTGTTATCAGGCAGGCAAGAAGTTATTTATCTGAATCTTATTTGTACCATTAGCGTTTATATACAAATGTTAGTGGTTTTCAAAAATTGATATCTCGGAAATTATTAGGTTTAGACTTATAATACGCTTATTAAAAAATAATGACTACTTTATGCAAAATTCAAAAATATTATAAGATGTAGGATAACCCAGTAACTTAACCAAAGATTTTCGGTCTTCGTAAAGCTTTATACGTTTCTTCAGCGTACCAAACATTCACTTTTTTTAAATATTGACATCGGATTAGGATTCTGAACATAGGATTAACATCACTCCAATAGTGAACATGTTGCGTTGTCACAGTTCCATTCGTCGAAAAGTAAACAAAACCGTTTGAGCTACGTGGGGAATAAATAAAGTTGGCTTGTTGAAAAATTTTAATATTTATTAAGGTAAAAGACTATAAATATATCGATACAACACTTTGGCATTTCTAATACTACAAACATGAATATCTAAAATGTGATATTTAAAACCATCAACTCTCTCTCCCTTCTCTAATTTTGGTACACCAATGCTGTCTTCTAAGTTTATAATATATGGCGTCCTGCACTTTAATTCCAAAAATGTTTTAACTAAAAATTCCTCTTTAACACGTCCTTTAACGTAAATAATGTATGCGTCTATCAGATTGTTGGATATGATATTATGTAGTTCCTTGTAATCGGTATCACCATAATTATAAAGGATACCATGATGATTTCCAAATAGATATTTGACTTGTTTCTTGCAAGCCTTACTTAAGGTGTCGAATGGTTTAACTGGTTTAAAAAAGTAACTTTTCATACTATTTCCATCATAAATAGCCAATTCTTTCGCGTAAAATTCAGGTATGTTAAATCCTTGAATATCGACTACAACGAACTTCATTGTCTGAAGACTCAAATCAAGCAAGTATATTTTCATATTTTTATCGCTCTTAAGTTCGATTTCAAAAGCACACCCCCACTTTTCGATAATTTCACAGTCTTAGCACATAGATCTTATATTTTTATTTACGATCAATTCATCTTTATTCGCCAATCGTCTCAAACGAGTCTGCTTTTGAAAGTAATATAGCCTTAGTATTCAGAAAATATTAATAATATCGGAGCTTAAAACATCCTTGACACTAAAAAATCATTGTGTTTCCTAACAAAACCCATCATCTTGTCTATTTAGCTTGCTTTCCTATTGTTTAGCAGGTTAAATAAAATTATTATTTCGCTCTTTTTGTCGGTACTGAATCGTTAGGGGAATACGTTTCTAGTTCTATAAGAGAGACAGTTAAAATTTATGTAAGCAATCAAAAATCCTACACTATGAGCTACTTAGTTAAAATTTCATATTTCCTTCCTGGATCAGGCAAAATTTGTGATGTGTCGGACAAAATTTATAAAAATACGAAAAAAAAAAATGCTGGATGCATTTTTAGCGTGACTTTCTATTTAATACCATCTTATTTCAAGCTATAATTCGGTTGTCAAAATGAGAATAAAATAATTTTCCCATGGTTTATGTCATCTTAAAAAAGTCAAAAGGTTATATTATGTAGAGGGTCAGATACATTCAAATTTAAATATTTTCTCCAAGAAGAATTTTAAGATAGTATTATAGTAAATAAAAATTCTATACCTCCAATATTTCTTGGAAACATATCGTGTTCTAGCGACATAACCCAAAAGTACCTCTATTCAGAAACGCATCGTACTTTTCTTGTCAATAATTGTCTCATTGTCCCATCCATTACATTATTATAATCTTAAAGCACCTGTTACCAGCATTATCTGTTTTTTATGGTTTTCATAAAACATAGCGATTACCGATGAAAATTAAACGAAAACTTAATAAATAACTTTTTTTTCAACTGAAATAGACTGATTTTCGATGGAAAAATGTTACTTATAACTAAAAATGAATATAAGACATATACGCAATGATATTTAGAATAAATCAATGTTTTCTAAAATTACTATGAAATATTCACAAAATCGTTTCGTTATAACCAAAGCAGCAAGGCTTGCAGATTTCGTATAGAGTTCAAACGCGATACTGAGATGATCTTTTTTTTTTTTTATATTTTTGTAGAATAATGCACCACTACGTTGTAAGTACTTGAGAGAGGACTTTCTTGAAAAATCCTCAAATTTCTCTGCAATTTTGTTCCTTCTAGAGTTAAATTCACACAGAAAACCCCGTATTCTTATCTTTCAGGTTGGTATATTAAAAAGGGCTTATTAGTATGGTTTAGAAAACAAGCAATATTAATTAACGGATGTTTTTTCGTCGTATGAAGAGTTGAAAAATTTTTTTTTCCACTCCAATGGTTACGTTTGAGAAACCTGAACAAACCTGAGGGGGGCGCGTCAAACCTGAAACCGATTGCAAGGAGCACTAACCTTAGTACATGTAATCAAACCTGAGCTACCCTGAAAGATTATGATGAAACCCGACTCTCTACATGCAATCAAACCTGAGCTACCCTGAAAGATTATGATGAAACCCGACTCTCTGCATCGCAACCATTGGAGTGGAAAAAAAAATTTTTCAACTCTTCATACGACGAAAAAACATCCGTTAATTAATATTGCTTGTTTTCTAAACCATACTAATAAGCCCTTTTTAATATACCAACCTGAAAGATAAGAATACGGGGTTTTCTGTGTGAATTTAACTCTAGAAGGAACAAAATTGCAGAGAAATTTGAGGATTTTTCAAGAAAGTCCTCTCTCAAGTACTTACAACGTAGTGGTGCATTATTCTACAAAAATATAAAAAAAAAAAAAGATCATCTCAGTATCGCGTTTGAACTCTATACGAAATCTGCAAGCCTTGCTGCTTTGGTTATAACGAAACGATTTTGTGAATATTTCATAGTAATTTTAGAAAACATTGATTTATTCTAAATATCATTGCGTATATGTCTTATATTCATTTTTAGTTATAAGTAACATTTTTCCATCGAAAATCAGTCTATTTCAGTTGAAAAAAAAGTTATTTATTAAGTTTTCGTTTAATTTTCATCGGTAATCGCTATGTTTTATGAAAACCATAAAAAACAGATAATGCTGGTAACAGGTGCTTTAAGATTATAATAATGTAATGGATGGGACAATGAGACAATTATTGACAAGAAAAGTACGATGCGTTTCTGAATAGAGGTACTTTTGGGTTATGTCGCTAGAACACGATATGTTTCCAAGAAATATTGGAGGTATAGAATTTTTATTTACTATAATACTATCTTAAAATTCTTCTTGGAGAAAATATTTAAATTTGAATGTATCTGACCCTCTACATAATATAACCTTTTGACTTTTTTAAGATGACATAAACCATGGGAAAATTATTTTATTCTCATTTTGACAACCGAATTATAGCTTGAAATAAGATGGTATTAAATAGAAAGTCACGCTAAAAATGCATCCAGCATTTTTTTTTTTCGTATTTTTATAAATTTTGTCCGACACATCACAAATTTTGCCTGATCCAGGAAGGAAATATGAAATTTTAACTAAGTAGCTCATAGTGTAGGATTTTTGATTGCTTACATAAATTTTAACTGTCTCTCTTATAGAACTAGAAACGTATTCCCCTAACGATTCAGTACCGACAAAAAGAGCGAAATAATAATTTTATTTAACCTGCTAAACAATAGGAAAGCAAGCTAAATAGACAAGATGATGGGTTTTGTTAGGAAACACAATGATTTTTTAGTGTCAAGGATGTTTTAAGCTCCGATATTATTAATATTTTCTGAATACTAAGGCTATATTACTTTCAAAAGCAGACTCGTTTGAGACGATTGGCGAATAAAGATGAATTGATCGTAAATAAAAATATAAGATCTATGTGCTAAGACTGTGAAATTATCGAAAAGTGGGGGTGTGCTTTTGAAATCGAACTTAAGAGCGATAAAAATATGAAAATATACTTGCTTGATTTGAGTCTTCAGACAATGAAGTTCGTTGTAGTCGATATTCAAGGATTTAACATACCTGAATTTTACGCGAAAGAATTGGCTATTTATGATGGAAATAGTATGAAAAGTTACTTTTTTAAACCAGTTAAACCATTCGACACCTTAAGTAAGGCTTGCAAGAAACAAGTCAAATATCTATTTGGAAATCATCATGGTATCCTTTATAATTATGGTGATACCGATTACAAGGAACTACATAATATCATATCCAACAATCTGATAGACGCATACATTATTTACGTTAAAGGACGTGTTAAAGAGGAATTTTTAGTTAAAACATTTTTGGAATTAAAGTGCAGGACGCCATATATTATAAACTTAGAAGACAGCATTGGTGTACCAAAATTAGAGAAGGGAGAGAGAGTTGATGGTTTTAAATATCACATTTTAGATATTCATGTTTGTAGTATTAGAAATGCCAAAGTGTTGTATCGATATATTTATAGTCTTTTACCTTAATAAATATTAAAATTTTTCAACAAGCCAACTTTATTTATTCCCCACGTAGCTCAAACGGTTTTGTTTACTTTTCGACGAATGGAACTGTGACAACGCAACATGTTCACTATTGGAGTGATGTTAATCCTATGTTCAGAATCCTAATCCGATGTCAATATTTAAAAAAAGTGAATGTTTGGTACGCTGAAGAAACGTATAAAGCTTTACGAAGACCGAAAATCTTTGGTTAAGTTACTGGGTTATCCTACATCTTATAATATTTTTGAATTTTGCATAAAGTAGTCATTATTTTTTAATAAGCGTATTATAAGTCTAAACCTAATAATTTCCGAGATATCAATTTTTGAAAACCACTAACATTTGTATATAAACGCTAATGGTACAAATAAGATTCAGATAAATAACTTCTTGCCTGCCTGATAACACCGACATTTAGTTAATTATACAACATTTTTAAAATAATTATTGTTCTTTGATCAAATCAATATTCCACTATCACTTTGTAAACCGACAAAAATAGGCAAATTTTTCAATTTCGTATCGGGATTTTTGATGAAAATAGCCCAACATTTTCGAGTAAACCTACCTAGAAATATAGAAGATATTTATTGCAAAATTAGTAGTTTACATGCTTGGTAAAGTGAATTAATCTACCACTGTAATCGTTTCATTTTTAGCTAAATATAGGTATTCTTTTTTAATCGTGAAAAAATAGACGAAATCTCTAATTTTATTTCATACCTAACGAATTCAACAATCAATAATACGATCTCATTTTCGACTAAGATTAGCTGTTACTTTAGACAGAATATTCCTAATAACATAATATATTTAGTTATACAGCTTTTTAAAATAATTATTGTTCTGTAACCGTAAATTATTTAATTATTTTCGTGTGATAAAGAGCTACTTTAAATTTTGTTTCTTAATCTTGTTCTATTGCGTATTAATCGTGTTAGCATCACAAATTACGGTCTGTGAAGCTGGTTTATAGGATCATTTAGTTCGATGGGGGGCATATTTTATGATATCCCATATTTCGTCAATTATTTGGCAGGTAGGTTTGATGCTTCAATACGGAACTCCTCAAGATGACATCAAATATTTCTAAACAAGAAGCGTCCAAGTCTATGGAATCCCATGTAAAAATAGCTGGTATGTCTGTTGCCTTCCGTAGACATTAATGACATCTCGCATGTATGCTGAAGTGTATCGTTAATAGAAATCTTGAATATTCTAGTACCTATCTATATCCTGCGTCATTATGTCAATGCTTACATTGATGTCGCCAGGTATCTTAAAATGATAGGTACATAATGTGCAAGCATTTGTGTAGAAAGCTATGTTTTTTACAAAATTTTCTCTAGGCAACCAAATTGTAATAGGGTTTTCGTAGTTCCAGTATATGTCTGGCTGCTTTAGCCTAAATAAATTAAAGTGCATTTGTAAGCAAATTAATCCTTAAAATTTATTATATCGTCTGATATAGACACTGTTTCAACTACGCGTTTTGGTAAAAAATAATTGGAAAGTAAAATTACTAAAGCACTAACAATAAATGGGACGTGGATAAACTGGTAGATCTAAGCTCCAAAAATATACGCCTCTTATGATAAATGTTAAAAAATTGTACCGTTGCCAACGTCAAATTAAAAAATCAGGATTTGGCAAACAGGACTCAACCCTCTCATTAATGTTTGATCTTCGGTATACCGAGTTTTATAAGTATTTTTAACACTCATCTGGAAATAAATGGATGCAAAAACCTCCTTTTTCCATTTTTTCAAGCCATTAAACAACAAAATTGTCATTTTTTGAAGAAACCTTGCATACATAGGTATTAGCGAGCGAATTTCGACTATTGTAGATATTTAATATTAGAAAATCAATAAATAGGTAAATCGAAAAGTGTATTTTTACGACGGCTTAAGAGGTAGTTTATGGTGATGTACATATTAGAGTTCATTTTAAAATGAACGATAATCTCCTAAACACAGACTTTTGACAATAGAACGAAATAAAAATATAGTTTGATGTGATAAGGCTATGCAGCTGCTCTTTATGGAATTTCATGTGAGCCTAGACTTTATGGATTTTTGTTATTTTTTTTTTTTTATCAGTAAAGTCATCCTATAGATATTGTTTGTTAATCCATTAAAATAGACAAAATCTTTGAATTTGTATATGATTATCCGCTGAAATACCCTTAATCTGCAGGGTACCTAACTCTACGGAGATATTTATTGCAAAGGGCGGCTTTTTCAGTTTTGAAAGTATTCAACATTTGCGAAATTCATCTAAATATATACTACGCTATACTTTAAACAAACTCACAATAGAGGGAAAGCGACAGACGAGTTTTAAACTAATGTGGTTTAAAGGATATTTTGTGTTGTAAATATTAGAGTTCATTTTAAAAGAAGCTATAATCTCGTGACCGATAAAAAAAAGTATCCATTTTGATACATCATTTCCCCTATTTTAACGTTAAAATAGTAAATTATGTTATAAGCTCGAAAAATGTAGTATTTCAGACGTAATGCGGTCGCTAACCTAAATAGCCCGAAAAACATTTTTCGTCCATATGTCATAAGTTATTTTTTATTCGATCTTGTTTTTAATGCGATTGAGAGTTGTAAAATAATGTAGAAATGAAGTGAACCTATACATTTCATCTTGCACGCTAATTTTTTTGGTCTTAATGTTTGTTAGTTAACGATGAAATCTGTAATAGCGTCCGAAAAAAAAAAATTTTTTTTTTGACTAACATAAAAAGTGTTGTCTAGCTAGCAGGGCAATAATCAATAGTTTATTGAGAAGGTTAGCTCTTCGTCTAAATATCTAATCTATAAATCGTCATTTTTTCCAACACAATCGGTTAAAAAGCATACAATTGTATGTGAACGTTTGTACAAAAACCATCGTGTTAAATCAGTTCTTATACCTGACTGACAACTCCGATCTTTAGCTTTTTTTTACTTTGTAAAATAAAAAGATTAGTTCTTACTATCAAAGAAATTAAATATGCAAGAGAAATAGGTCGAAAAGATTAATAATAATTTATTTATTCCTAAGTTATAAATCTTAACTACATCACTTTCTAAACCAAGAAAATAGATAATCTTCCTGCATTATTCCGTACTTAGATTTATTTTTCATGAAAATAGTCGAATCTATGATTTTCGTTCAAATCCATAAGGGACGCTTGTTTTGTATAGATGATTTATGATCTTATTTTCAACTAAAATACTAGTATAAAAAAAGTATTTCTTCCGATAAACGTGGAAGGAATAGACATTTAAACAGTTAGCCATAACATACGCATACTGACTTGCATTATTTTCATGGATTGAATGGCTACATCTTTGTGTGTGAAGTGAATTTCTTTTTAAAAAATTACAATGCGCTCAATTATGAATTTTCTAACATAACTTTTATGGATAGTGGAGTCGGATATTGGAAGAAAATATTATCATAACGACAACTCGATTATTGATATAATTATTATGGTTTCACAGAAGTTTCTACAGAGTCAGCCATGCTGTAGCAGAGACTGTTGTAGGTCGTATTTTTTAAAAAAACCTAACAATACCTTTACTTTATATTGATAGACATATTCTATTAGAACATTTTTCTAAAATTTAGAGCCTTTGGAAATGTGATAATGCTATGAGCATCAAATATATTCAAAATATCAAAAATCCTTTGGTAGTTAGTTATTGCGGTATATTTTAATAGAGGCATAATTTATACTGTACTCCTAAATTTACGGCATATCACTTTGTTTATGTTATTATATTCACAGAGACTATTAATCTAACCAACTTTTATTTACGAAAAATTAAAAACTGAAATAATCTATTTTATTGCCGATTGTTCGCAAAGACACTTGGAGTTGTTTTTTTCTTTTATTTTTTCTTTTCTGTTTTCTTTTTCGGTTCTTAAGAAATGCTAAAGAATCTGTACAAAACAAGTCACGAATTAACTAAATAGCCACCATTTCACTAAATACTTAACACTCAGTATACAATTTTCAGAAATGTCATGATTAAGAACGGTTCTAGTCATTTTATACAAGATTTCACATGATTTAACAAATTTAAAACATTTTTTTTAATTTTTACTAAATTCTAAACACTCAGTATACACTTTTAAGAAAATAGGACGATTTGCGACTGTTTTAGTCATTTTTTACAAAGTTTCACAGGGCTTAATAACGTTAAAACATTTTTTTTTAATTTTTTACTAAATTCTAAACACTCAGTATACAATTTTCAGAAATGCCATGATTAAGAACGGTTCTGGTCATTTTATACAAGATTTCACATGATTTAACAAATTTAAAACATTTTTTTTAATTTTTACTAAATTCTAAACACTCAGTATACACTTTTAAGAAAATAGGACGATTTGCGACTGTTTTAGTCATTTTTTACAAAGTTTCACAGGGCTTAATAACGTTAAAACATTTTTTTTAATTTTTTACTAAATTCTAAACACTCAGTATACAATTTTCAGAAATGCCATGATTAAGAACGGTTCTAGTCATTTTATACAAGATTTCACATGATTTAACAAATTTAAAACATTTTTTTTAATTTTTACTAAATTCTAAACACTCAGTATACACTTTTAAGAAAATAGGACGATTTGCGACTGTTTTAGTCATTTTTTACAAAGTTTCACAGGGCTTAATAACGTTAAAACATTTTTTTTAATTTTTTACTAATTTCTAAACACTCAGTATACAATTTTCAGAAATGCCATGATTAAGAACGGTTCTAGTCATTTTATACAAGATTTCACATGATTTAACAAATTTAAAACATTTTTTTTAATTTTTACTAAATTCTAAACACTCAGTATACACTTTTAAGAAAATAGGACGATTTGCGACTGTTTTAGTCATTTTTTACAAAGTTTCACAGGGCTTAATAACGTTAAAACATTTTTTTTTAATTTTTTACTAAATTCTAAACACTCAGTATACAATTTTCAGAAATGCCATGATTAAGAACGGTTCTAGTCATTTTATACAAGATTTCACATGATTTAACAAATTTAAAACATTTTTTTTTAATTTTTACTAAATTCTAAACACTCAGTATACACTTTTAAGAAAATAGGACGATTTGCGACTGTTTTAGTCATTTTTTACAAAGTTTCACAGGGCTTAATAACGTTAAAAGATTTTTTTTAATTTTTTACTAAATTCTAAACACTCAGTATACAATTTTCAGAAATGACATGATTAAGAACGGTTCTAGTCATTTTATACAAGATTTCACATGATTTAACAAATTTAAAACATTTTTTTTAATTTTTACTAAATTCTAAACACTCAGTATATCATTTTCAGAAAATAATACAATTCTGTACAGTTTTAGTCATTTTTACAAAGTTTCACAGGGCTTAATAACGTTAAAACATTTTTTTAATTTTTTACTAAATTCTAAACACTCAGTATACAAGTTTCAGAAATGACAGGATTTAGAACAGTTTTTACAGATATTTACAAAGTCTTAATAACATTAAAATATTTTTTTTCTAATTATAATTGCTATTTTCATCTTTTTTATTCCTTAATTATCTAACATAATGTATACAATTTCAAGAAATAGTAGATTTTTAATCCATGTACAAAATTCAAGAATCTAAAATACAATTAAATGTAGGCTTTTTTTAATTGGCATCTCAGGCAAATTATTTCCCCCAAAATTATCTAAAAAAGATATACCAAAAACATTCTAAAGCGGTTTTTTACCTCTATAAGCATGCAGGCCGATCCGACCCTTGTCGGTTTTATTACCCGCATAAATTAACACAGTAGAGAGATATTGACAGAGCCGCCTCACGAAAGCACCCGGGTTAGCTCATAAACAGCACCACCGAACCACCCGGGTTAGATCATAAAACGCACCACCGAACCACTTGGGTTAGATCATAAAACGCACCACCAGCACCACTGGTCTCGTAAAACAGCACCACCAGCACCACTGGTCTCGTAAAACAGCACCACCAGCACCACTGGTCTCGTAAAACAGCACCACCGAACCACCCGGGTTAGGTCATAAAACGCACCACCGAACCGCCCGGGTTAGATCATAAAACAGCACCACCAGCACCACTGGTCTCGTAAAACAGCACCACCAGCATCACTGGTCTCGTAAAACAGCACCACCGAACCACCCGGGTTAGGTCATAAAACGCACCACCGAACCACCCGGGTTAGATCATAAAACGCACCACCGAACCACCCGGGTTAGATCATAAAACGCACCACCGCACCACCTGGGTTAGTTGCACCACCAGCACCACCAGCACCACCTGATCCAGAACTCTCCGTTTCTCACTACTTATGTTATCTTGTGATTGATCCGTATGACAACGGGGCGTGACTTTCTGGCGACGGAGCAAACTTTCGGTTCCTCGGGACCGACTGCGAGTTAAACCATTAGAAGGTAAACACGTACGTCAAAATTAATGAAATAACCTAAACCCGAGGAAAATTCAAAGCCTCACTTTTAATGTTGGGAGTTAAAAATACAACTTAATTTCCACAGTTACAGTACAACGAGATGCGCACGTTTACCACAATACACAGAAATTTTTGACTCTTCTTCAAATGAAATCCATCAGTCAATTGTTCATTGTGACTATGTATATTTTCTTAGCCTTTCGCCGTGGTGATGACCTAATAAGCCAAAACACGAAACACGTAGGCAAGAGTTTTTTTATAATTAGAAAATAATGTACATTCCACCGTCAATGGATGTATCTGTGTACAAGCCCCCACCTAAACTCAGTTTCTAGTGCTTGTGATGCGTTTAAAACTGTGTCGGTTGTGGTAGATTATAAACTCATTTAACCTGGGCTCCCAGCGATGATTTTCCTGGTCCCTTGCCAGGTAACGTTAAATCTGCGATTGAAATCTTATTGTGTGGCACGACTGGTTCTTTGGGCTTATCCCAGTTCAATTGTGTTGTGAATGATTATGATAATATCCTGTATCTATGTTTTGCCAACTTTGAACTTGACTTAAGTGTAAAGTGCGATTGATTCGTTCATTATGATTCATATCACCCACCTTTTGAGCTATCACTATGTTCTAACAATACAAAATATATGGACTGTGCATACTGCTCTTATTATGACTTTAAGCAAGCGAATTGTGTTCTAATTAACAACTTTTTCCAGTCCTATGATTGGCTGTCAATTGTAGATACTAATATTGATGTAATGTTACATCATTTTTATACTGTGGTATTTCACTGTTTGAAATGTTTGTTTAGATTTCCAGTCTGGTTCTCACATGACCTTAAAATTCTTTTATTTAGTAAAAAAGTTGACCACAAAAGATACCAACGATCAAATAGCGAGGCTGATTATAATAACTTTCATCTTTTACGTATGCAATGTAAATCACTTTCTAGGGAATGTTACCGTCATTACATAACCCATGCAAAAGACACTATAAATAGCAACTCTAATTTCTTTTGCAACTTCATTTGCTCTAAATCCAATCAGGGTGTCTTTCCTAAGGAAATTCACCTTAACTAACTTAGCTAACCTTTTTGCGCAATATTTTTCATCAGTCTTCAATCCCAAAAACAGTACAGCTACTAATCCTGTTTCCACAGAGAAGTTCGAGACATCAGCATAGGTGCTGCTAGCATTCAAAAAGCCTTAGCTAAGCTTGATGCTAACAAGGCCCAGGCCGCATTCCTAATAGGGTTTCAAAATATTGTTCGCTTTCTCTCTACCTTCCATTGTATCATATCTTTTCAAAATCTCTTACTTTTGGAATTTTCCTTAGTGCCTGGAAATTGTCATATGTCTGTCCTATGCATAAAAAATTACGTAAAGAAATAATTACCAATCACTTTTCTTTCGGCTATACCTAAACTACTTGAGGACTCCATTGAAACTGTTCTGACCAATACCTTCCAGTAAATAGTCGTGAGTAATCAGCATGAATTTACCTCTGGTCGCTCTGTTGATACAATTTTTTTTCTTTTTATTAATCGTATCAATATAGCGTTTGATAAGAGTGCTCAGACCCACGCTATCTATACAGACTTTAGAGGCTTTCAACAAGGTGGATCATACCATTCTGTTTTCTAAGCTGTCCAATTACGGGATTACCGGCATATTACTCTCTTGGCTGCAATCATACCTCTCTGACAGAGAGCAACAGGTTAAGATCGACGATTATCTATCAGAGCCATTTAAAGTTACCTCAGGAGTTCCCCAGGGATCTAACCTGGGGCCCCTGTTATTTAAACTTTTTATTAATGACTTGGTTGGTATGCTGACCTCTAACCGCTTACTATTTGCCGACGATTTAAAAATTTTCACCCAAGTAACATCTCTTCAATATATCATCTCGTTGCAAAACGATATCAGCACTATGTTTTCCTGGTGTCAACTCAATGGCATGTCACTGAATATCGAGAAATGTTGCTTTATGAGGTTCAGCAGATCGAGAAACTTGTTCTCTCATCGGTATGTTAGCAATAATATAGCTTTAAAAAGGTGAAAGCGTGAAAGTGAAAAAATATCATCAACTATGAGAAATACAGATAATCTGGTTTACAACTCGACTATTACAGACAATCAGAAGTTTGAGGAGAAAGCAAATGCCTGATGAATCTGTGCTGCCTGATCTTTGTATCCAATATTAGACATGCAATTCCATCGAACGTTAAATATTTTTGGTCATTTGTAAATTCCCTAAAGAAGAATCAATGAATTCCAAAAACTAAGGATTAGAGTGGTGTGGCAAAGAATACACCTGATTCTATCGTAGAGGTCTTTGCCCAACACTTTGAATCACGCTATACTGATTACCGGAATAGCCAAATATCTCTAAGGCACTTTAAAGCGGTTAAAGATTTTGGCGTGTACTTGGACACACAGTTAACATTTTCTGAACACTTTGAAAAACTAACGCCCAAGGCGAACAGGATGCTGGGGTTTGTTAAGAGATCGTGTAGGGACTTCAAAAAACTTGTAAAAAAGTTATATATTTCCTTTGCCAGATCCATTTTGGCGTGCTCAAGCATAGTTCGGTCGCCGTACTATAATATTCATATCAATAGGCTGGAAAATGTTCAGAAAAGGTTCATCAAGTTTTACAGACATATTCTTTTTAACCCTGGAATCAACCTAACCAACGACCAGGCTATGGCTTATCTAAATCTGAAAACGCTTTTCCGCCGAAGGGAGTACTACGATGTCTGTTTTGCCTTCAAAGTATTGAACAATATTATTAAGAGTCCTGAATATTTGGAAACTTTTTATATTCATGTTCCTAGTTACCAGACTCGCAATCCTTCCCGTCTGCATGTTTCATTTCGCAGAACGAATTATCTAACAGCGGTTCTCAAACTTTTTTGGTGACGGAACCCTTTTGGGAAGCAAAATACTTGATGGAACCCTACAATAAAACAATAGTTTTTAAAAGTGTATTCTTTATTAATAAGCCGTGGCCTTTTCGTTGATAGTTTTTGTTACATGCATCATATTTTTTTGACTTTCCAATAACTGATCTTTTTTACGAACAAAAAATTCTTTATTCTTGTCTTTAGACTCGGGGTGTACAGTTTGTAAATGTCGGCGCAATTTGGCAGGTGCCATGGAACTATTAGGAAGCAGTTTACTACATAGCATGCAGAGAGGTGAGCCGTTGGAAACAACAAATCCGAAACTGATATATGATTCATCATACTTCCTTTTTTTCGTCTTTGAAACCGTCGAGCTTGACGTCGTGGCATCATCGTCTGGATCGGTGATTGCTATATTCTCCGCGCGTACTGCTTTTGAACATTCAGCGTCATTAGAAGATGTTGTTGCAACACGTTTAACACCTTTAAGCCAACGTTCCATTCTTCTTTATTTATAATGTTACACGTCAGGATGGTGGGGTCTAAATAATGCACAATCGTTACTGCGTATAAGAGACTAAGTTTAGTACAATGAAGAAATGTATAAAACTGAGACAACAGAATACAGCAGGCAGTAGAACAATGAACACTAGTTTCTCGCTAGCGAGCTTGTAAGTAGGTAGGTAGGAACTTATCGCTCCGAACGCTAATCGTCAACTGACTGACGAGGCGCGACGCGCGATCGCCGCTTTTATACTTAGTCCTAGACTCGATCTCGAATATTCTCGAAAATATTCGAGTCGGCGCCTTTGATAAACAAAAAGCAAAAATAAAAAGAGAAATATAAAAATTGCGTTGTAAACAATTCAGAGGCGGCTTTTATCAAAGGGACTGCGCGCTCACAAGTATACAAGTATACATGTTGATACCAAACTTATGAGATATTGTACCAGCTATTGTAACACATGTTTATACAAATACAAATAAATAAATAAATATACCTACGCGCGGCCGCGGAGTCAAAACGTTCGACCAGAGAGAGGTGCTTTGATTTTTTTGCTAAATTCTTGAGGAACCCCTACAGAGGTATCGCGGAACCCTAGGGTTCCGCGGAACACACTTAGAGTATAGCTGAATCTAGCACATAGTCCTATAAACAGGTTGTCGACCAATGTCAATAAATTTTATAGTTCCTTACATTTCTTTAATCAGTCTGATGATAAATTTAAAATTCTTGCCAAAAGGATTATCCTAGGTTAGGTTAGTTTATTTAATTCTGTAATTTGTAAATGTTTTTTATCTTGAATATCTTGAATATCTTGAAAATAAATAAATAAAGTAATAAAGAAGGTTTGCTTCACCCTTGCATATTGATAATATCCCTTCTGGAGAGTAGTTAGGATTTAACCCACCAAGAAAATTGTAAAGAAGGCAAGTTATATGGGAAAATACGAATATTGACGGGATCTCTTATTCACGTATCCTATTTTGACGAAGAGCTGGACTTTATAGAATTTTATAAGAAATAAATCTTTTGTAACAAAAATCGCAGCAATAGGTGATACGGTAAGCCGAACTAAATACGTTATTCGTCTTTTAAGTATGTAGGTCAAGTTGTTAGAAATTTCTGTTTAGAAATAGTTGATTTCGATTTTCTAAGTAAAAATATTATTAGGAATGCCTACAGGGTGATTTAACTCATATTATTAAACTTGAAGAAGTAGTCCATTACATTATTAGATCAGCTACGACCAGTGCAGTAAATAAGCGCATTTTTAAGTGTTTGGAAGTAAGTTTTGAGCAAATGTTTTAATATTGCATTAATTTGTTTTAGCAGTTTTAATAATTACAATAGCCTTTGAATGCACTTAAAATTGAATATAAAGTAACAAAATGCGCTAGTTGACTGCACTCGTCATGACAAATCTAATTTCATTTAGATCTAGATCTCGAAATGCTTGGTTAACCCTATATAGCAACTGTTTTCTTGAATTTATTGGTGATTTGTACATTTTGTTCTTTAAAAAACCCCACAAGTAAAAATCGATTGGACTAAGACCGCATGATCTCGGAGATCAATTTCGACAGTTTTAAATAATTGCTGCTATAGATATGGTATACAAACATAAATGAAAAACAAATTTCATGAGTTTTTAGATATTTTAGATTCTATAGACTTTCTAACTCTTCTAATGAATCTGCTTTAAGATAAAAAAAAGAGGAAACAGAAAAAGAGAACGAGATTCCATTTCAGATGACGATCTAATGAATGGATGTCCCGCAGGGAAGGTTGATCCTTTGAAGGCCCAGATATAAAGGGCTGGTTGCTTGGTTTACAAGAACTTCATTCTAAGATCACCTGGGACAGCATATTTAGATATACGCTAATAAGTTAGTGATTCCAATGGGGTAACCGAATTTTTCTACTTAAACGGCCCACTTTGGTTGACGCTTATTTGACACACACTAGCGGTAGCCGGTCCTCCTGTCTGCGTGTTCATTACTGATACCACAAAAGAAAAGAAAATATAAAACTTCGTTCACGTTTAAACCATACCTCAGAAATATTATAATGCTAAAAGAAGAATTTTAAAAGCAAACTTAAAATAAGTTCTTGTATAGAGTCCCTTCCCGTCAGACCCAATCCTTGGATGCGTTTCGCCATTTAGCGGCTCATTAGCAAGGCTCTGGGTCTGACAAAAAGAGAAAGGGACCTTAAAGTACTATTATAACACAGAAATGTGAATAAGCAGACAAGAGTTGCAGCAGGTGGCTACATCTTGCGGCAATATTCAGATTTCGGTAGGCTAAACTGATGGATTAGCTTTCAGCGCCACCCAACGTATGTTTGGTATTTACAGTGCGTACTCTTAGCGACTTAGTACTCTTACACTTGATTACCTTAATCGACAACATCTGCTGTATATTTAAAAGTAATTAAAAAATTAAAGGTTTACCTCGAGGATTTCTTATAAGTTTCTTTGGACAACTAAACAATATGGGATAGGACTTATAAATAAACTCTACGTCAGCTAAGTCTTTAATGGCGACCGACGCCATATTTTAAATATATTTGCCAACTTGTGATTTAGAAGTTCTTCCATTCAAAAATCATGTCGCGGACACAGGCAATCGCTGTATTTTGATTCCAGGGCAACAAAATTATATTTAAGTTCTTCATAGTTAAGAATATCCTAAACACCAACCAGCTTTAACTATTTTGATACGAGTTATCAAAACATTCAACATCAACTATTGTTTTAAGGGGGTAAATTTTTCATCATATTTTTATTTATACAGGGTGCGTCAGAAAAGCTCGATGTATGTCATTTTGTATTTTTTCAATGGAAATCCATAATTTTTTTCGTATTTCTGGATTCCCCTACAAATAATAAACACTTTTTGTATTACACATCCTATAGCCAAATCAACAGTTTTTAGAATATGATCGTGAGAATATGGAAACATTTTAATGTTTTACTATGTGTGGTAAAAATACGACTTTATGTTCAGAATTCACTTTATTAAGTTTTCAAAATGTGCTCCGTTATTGTCTAAACAATAATAGAGCCTATTCTCGAATTCTTCGTCAACATTGGAAAAGTCTGCCGGTTAATTTGACTACATCCTTAAGTAATTCTGTTTCTCAATTCGGGAATACTCTCGGGCGCAGTTTTGTAAACTAGGGACAAATATCCCCACAGAAAAAAATCAAGAGGAGTGAGGTCTGGGGATCTCGCCGGCCATTCCACAGGACCTCTCCTACCTATCCATTTTTTGGGATATCGTTCATTGAACCATGTCCTAACAGGTAGCGCATAATGCGGCGGGGCTCCATCTTGCTGGAAATACAAATTTTGTTCATCTAGTTCCATATCCCCCTCTTGATCAACTTGATTTTTCAGAGATTGGGTAATAAGAGGATCTATGACATTTTCCAACAGATTTACGTATAGTTCACCTGTCAAGTTTTCTTCTATAAAAATTGGCCCAATGATCTCATTTCCAAGAATGCCTGCCCATACATTTATCTTTTGAGGATATTGGGTATGATCTTTGCTAAATAAATGTGGATTTTCATTATCCAAATATCTGCAATTATGTTTATTCACGAATTCATTTAAGAAAAAAGTTGATTCGTTACTAAAACATACATTTTTAACAAAATTCCGGTCGGCTTAAATCACCTAAGTCATTGTTTCGCAAACTTCAATTCCTCTGTTATAATCGTCTTCGCTGAGTTGTTGAAGGATTTGTATTTTATAAGGAAAAAACTTATTTAGTTTCAAAGTTTTGTCAATGAAACCTACTAACTGAAACATGGACCTAATATTTCAATTTGCGTACCTTCATCTAGAACCCTTGCTTGCTCATTAACTCGGTTGCATACGGAGCCGGTTTCTTCAAACTTCCTTACCAGCTCTATAACATACCTGATACCTGTAACCTACATGTTTGTCAGGGTGTATGTCGTTAAAGCTTCGAGCTGTTCTGCGAGCACAACGATTTTCAGCGCCATACATAAAAATTATTTCTCTCCTTTCTTGGAGAGTATAAACCATTGTAAAGTGAATATTAAACCGATTTTTTGTTAAATCATAAGTAAATCACTTGTCAGTGGTAGGCGAAAAGTCACTTTTATTAATTAACTTGTGACTGTTTCGTTTCTATGAGGACGGGTATAAGCCGCCTACGACCGTGATGTATTTAAAGTTTGAAAATGTAAGAAAGCGAATTCTGAACATAAAGTCGTATTAAAAATGTTTCGATATTTTAAAAACTGGAAAATTTGGCTATAGGATGTGTAATACAAAAAGTGTTTATTACTTGTATTCCAGAAATACGAAAAAAATTATGGGTTTCCATTGAAAAATACAAAACGACATAAGTCCAGCTTTTTGACGCACCCTGTATAAATAAAAATATGATAAAAAATTGACCCCGTTAAAACAAAAGTTAACATGTTTTGACATTTCGTATCAAAGTTGTTATTTCTACCTAAAACCGGGGTGGCTACTTTTGAAATGAAAACCCTGTATATGTGAGAAACTATATAATACAAGTATTAAACCTGAACTAACCTGAACTAACCAAATACGATAAGGATTTGGCGTTTTCTGACTAACACTGTAAGTACTAAAATACAAACTCAGATTGCAGAAACAACCGGAAAGAAAGGAATTAATCTGTGTTTCCAATAATTATAGGATGCTATACTGCTGCTGCTTGTAGAGTTGTTTATTTTAGTACTAATAGTGTTAGTCAAAATACGCCAAATCGTTATTGTATAAGATCGCAACAACTGGCTAGATAATAAAGTTTCTCAAATACATACATATTTATATGTCATACTATGATTCCCACTTGTCAAGTAGTAATCAGTTGTTATTGAGTTCATTTTACGAGGAAAGTTTTTATTTTAAATTACTATAATGTTGTTCTCTTTCATTAACAATATTGTAAAAGATATGATAATACATACAGATTTTATAGATACACACTGTTCCGACTTGTATTATATAGCCCCCTAGTAAATACATTTTCAATTCATTCTAAAAATTCGGTCGTCGTTAAATGTCTCCATCTTTCCCAATCAACAAAAATTAGTATATATTACAGTAAGATTGAGGTTAGAAATAAGCTAAGAAAAACATTTAGGACTCAAAAACGGCAACTCACATTTAAGAAATCTTAAGCGATATCAAGCCTTTCTTAAATACTGGTGCAAGACAATTTTACTACTTAACAATTTAGAGCGACTTATGTAGTTCTTAAAAGCTTGGCGCAAGTGGAACTAGGGATGGATTTTGGTCCTGACAAAATTTAAGTTATGTAAAAAGAATGTTACTAGAAATTACATATGGCGTCGGGGCCATTAAAGCTGGCGTAGACTTTACATACCTCATTAGTCGAAAAATACTAGATACAATTGCATCAAGAAATAAAAGTAATATTTTCTAAACCTTTTAAATTATCATCCAGACATAGATAGAAAGAAAGAAAAAAAAATACCTCGCTATCTCTATTTTTTTTTTCATTGAATGAAATTCTAAATATAAATAAGACTGCAATTTTCCCGTTGTAACTATAAATAGCTAACTAATAAGTTCGTATTTCTTTGCCAGCTTAGAGAGGTAATCCAGAAAAATCGCTTCTTTGTTTAATTAGCGTAAAACAAAAATTTTACGAAATACACTCTCCAATCTTCTAACGAGGATTACCTGAAGAGATATTAACGCTATTCGTTTCAATTAGACTAATGAGCCAAAGAAAGCGCAGCCCAGTTTCATTCAAATTGCCCAATCCGTCTCTTTTGTGGTTTTTCAAAGACAACCTCTAATAAATTATTTAGTGTAGAAAATACCTTTTTGTTGGTGATCGAAACACTGACGTAGTAGTTGAATTAATTCAATAAACGTTTTCCTTTTTACAATAAAATATGTGATGTTAAAACATTCCCAAAAATAATGTAACTATTAAAATCATTAGTTAAACAATATAATATTATCCACTCTGCATACTGTGGCAAACCATAATGAAGAAAAGTGTTTGTTGCATGCACCTATCACCTCACGTAAATCATAATTATTCAAAACAAAAAAGTATTACTATGCAACTGCATGTATTGACAAGAATGTAAAACTGCGAACTATTTTCGTATGGTAGTTTCTTAAAACTAAAAAGTGAATAAAAAGGTATTACATAATATATTGAGACGTTGGTCAAAGATCGACCTGAAATTAATGCAAAACCTATGTCTTGGCCTTTTGGAATATTTCTATCAAGTTTAGGCTTAGAACACATAATACATGGACTAAGCTTTCAAGATGGCGAAGCCGTCCAATATCTAGCCTGTTTCATGTACAGTCGTATGCACGGTTTTTGAAATTAACTGGAATTTATTAACTAGCATTAGTAAAGTCCTATGCACCGAACTCTAGTTTACTTACTTCTCGGTAAATGCCGTAACAATCTCGCAGCATCACGATATCTAGTAAATATCTGTTTTTAAATTTGCCATCATTGAAATTTTGACTTTGACAGCTATACCATGCGTTCCGCGTGTCGGTAGTTTTTAAATAATTTTTTTGACGTATAGTTTTAATATTTGCAAGAAAATTATACTTTTTTACGAAATAATCATATACTATGGAAGCATTGGACAACAGCGAAGTGAAAAGGATAAGGTCTCCAAATTTTACACCCCAAGACAAACATGCATTAGAAGGAATAATTTCAAAAGACTTCATATTCTAGAAAATAAAAAAAAAACATATTGAATGCTAGTGAAAAAATAAAAACATGGAGAATAATTGAAGCGAAGTTTAACGCAACAAGCACAACAGGAGTTTTTAGGAGCTGGAAAAATCTTAAACTTTGGAGGAAATGTCTTTCTTTAAGCGAAAAAATTGAAAAAATCGAGGAATGTAAAAAAACTGGTTTAAGTACAAGGAAATTGGGTGAAAAATTTAAAGTGACTATGTTGCTTCAAAATAAAGCAGCAGTTAGAAATTTGTTTTAAGAAGATGGCAGTGGTGGACAAAAAAGAAAATTTCCCAAAACCGAAGGGCTGGCAGTAAACCAAGTTGTTTCGAACTAGTTCTGTAAGGCGCGAAATAAGCACTTACCAATATTCAGGCCCATAATTCAAGCAGAAGCCCTCGAATCTGCTTGATGTCTAGCACTAATAACTTCATGACATCAAATGGATGGTTAGAAAAATTCCGTCGTCGGAACAATATTACATTTAAGGAAATATGTGGCGAATTAGCAGGAATCAATATTGAAGACGTGACTGCTTGGAAAGAAAGGTTATTGACCATTTTAAAGGATTATGCCCCAAGGACTGTATTTAATGCAGATAAGACAGGTCCCTACTATCGTGTATTGCCAACAAAAATATATGCATTGAAAGATGAAAGAAGGTGAGAAGAAAGAACCACTTATAATAGGCAAAAGCAAAAATTCACGATGTGTTAAGGGCGCACATATCGATCAGTTACCTCTCCAATGGATCTGGAACAAAATAGCATAGATGACAGCAGACATCATGACAACATGGCTTCACAGATTTGATACCAAGATGAAGAAGCAGAATATAAGAGTGATGTTATTTCTGGATAATGCAACGTCTCCCAAAATTATACTGGATAATATTAAACTTATTTTTCTTCCACCCAATACTGCCTTACATTGCCAATCTTAGGATCAAGGCATTATTTAGAATTTTAAGATGCTTCACAGAAGCTACCTTATTAACAGGTTGAGTGCCACTGTCCAGTATACTGGACAAAAAGGTTCTTTATCAGAGCCCGCGTCCAGTAAACTGGACGTTACTATCATGGTGTTTAAATGCAGTTTAAAAAATGCGGTCTCTAGGAATAACTTGTTGTTTATAACGTGGGCCACCTTCCAATTCCTGAGCAACTTAAAATCTTATTATAACGTGGTCTGTAAATGAAATGAAACTAAAAAAATATTTTGTCGCACGTGGTGTGTAGTTGTCATAATCTCGCGCTGTTATTTACTTTGTTTTGAGATTTCGGTGTGTTCGTTGAGCAATTTTGAGTTGTTTTGAAATGGCTGACGGAAAATTTCCTGACCCGGTACCGGGGTAAGTAATTTTATTGTATCTTACATTTTAGTTGATAGATGAAATTGGATTAAAGTTTTGTCTTGTGTGTATTTTATTTCAACATAACCTTTAAATAGAATGTTATAACGCATGTTTTTTTTGCGGTGTTGCCAGCTTGCGCATATTTTCTTTTTCTTACCAGACTCATATTTTGCGCTGTAGCGTAGCGCTAAATAACACATTCGAATTTTATAAATGAGGCGTCAATGGATTCATTTATTATAGCCCGAGTTGGGTTGTTATAGATTATTTTTTCCTTTCTAATAATTTTTTTATTCGTTTCAGACCAAGCGGATTGAGAAAACGAAAACGGGATGCATGTAAGAAACAGAAATTGACAACCAAGGAGTTAGAAGAGCTCTGGGAGAAAACGAGCGAAAGTGATTTAGATTTTTCGAGTGATGACGACGTAGAAGATAAAAACTACTCCCCATCAGATAATTCTTCTTCCGGAAATTCCTTATTTGGTGCAGAGGCGGAATATATATCAAATTCTGGATCCGAAGCAGAAAGAGCTTTGTCTGTTTCGCCTGCAAATATTCCATTACCCGCTGCTAATGAAATCGATGAAAATTTGTGGACAGATACTGAGGAAGAGCCCATAGATATTCCTTTTCTAGGAAATCCCGGTATAAAAGTAGATATTCCTCCTGACGCCGAGCCTATATATTATTTCTCTTTATTTTTTGATGAAAGTCTTTTTGAAATCATTACTAGTGAGACAAACAGGAGAGCAAACGAGTTTTTACAAACACGAACAAGGAGGTCTAAAAGAGAACAAAAATGGAAAGATGCTACTGTAGACGAAATGAAGAAGTTTATAGGGATTTGTTGTTTAGGTGGTACTGTAGTTTTTCCATTGCTTGCCAAGCAATGGAGTACGCACCCTTTATACCACCACCCAATATTCAGCCAGACAATGCCAAGAAATAGATTCCAAATGATACTCCGAATGTTGAGGTGTGTAGATCACAATGTGGCTGATCAAGAAGATACAATTTTTAAAGTGCGGCCAATCTTACAAAAGGTTTTAGAGAATATAAAAACAACATTTTACCCTAGTAAAAACTTATCTATTGATGAGGCTATGGTTGGTTGGCAAGGACGATTATCGTTCAAACAGTATATCAGCAATAAAAAAAATAAATATGGCATAAAACTATATGAGTTAACCACACATGATGGCTTTGTGTTAAATGTTTTGATATATACAGGAAAAGGTACACTGCAAGAAGACAACAAGCCTCATACACATGCGGTTGTAGAAGAACTACTTACTGACTATTTGGACAAAGTGTGGACATACAGTGTATTTAGATCATTTTTATAATAGCGTCGGTTTAGCCGAAGCACTACTTGCAAAAGGCACTTTATGTGTTGGCACACTTCGTGAAAATAGAAGAGGAAATCCAAAGGAAATAGTGAAAAAGAAACTAAAAAAAGGACAAGTAATTTGGAAAAGAAAAGGTCGAGTATTGGTCACAAACTGGAGAGATAAGCGAAGTGTACGAATGATTAGTACAAAACATAAGCACGGGATGATCGAAGTAAGAGCCAAAAGGGGCAATAAAATAAAACCTATCTGTGTAGAAGATTATAATAAAAACATGTCGGGTATTGACAGATCAGATCAAATGATCTCATATTATGCAACCCCAAGAAAAACGGTACGCTGGTATCGAAAAATATTTTTCCACCTGATTGACCTTTCGATTTGGAACGGGTTTTATATTTATCAAAAAGTGAATAGCTCAAAGAAACAAAAATTGCTAGAATTTAGAGAAAAAGTTATTATGTCCCTCTTAGGGGTAAAAAGATCCAAAATAGAAGAAAAAAACCTTAATTTGGACAATTTTCACTCTTTGGAACCCAATCCACCAACTGAAAAAGATAAAAGTGCAATGCTAAGATGCAGGCAGTGTAAAAAGAGGAAAACTAGATATTTTTGTCCTGTTTGTGAAAATAAACCAGGTCTTTGTGTGTACCCATGTTTTAAAGACTACCACACCATAAATCAAAAAGATTTAAAGGCTAACTAATATTTCATTATTTTTATTTTTCATAAAAAATGTGTTTTTTGTTGTTTAGAAACTTATTTTTTTATCCTAGAAAATGTGTTTTTGTTTTATTATATTTCTAGAGACACTCAAGGTCTACTACATGTTTTGTACAGTGTTTATTTCAAATATATGTTTATTTTTTATATTTTGATATGCTTTGTTTTCATTACTAATATTGATTTTACAAATATGTCCAGTAAACTGGACGTCCAGTCAACTGGACGAATGGGATACTCGAGTTACGATTATTAAAATATCCCGACCGCCAGTAAACTGGACAGCTACTAACAACTGTCAAATTGACAGATAACATTTATGGACTGTCTAAACTATGCATGTGTATCAAAAAAAAAATTGAAATAATAATATTTGCTCTTGGGCTCCCGGTAAGGCTTACTTATTTAAGCGTGGCACTCAACCTGTTAAGAGGCTTTTAACATCGAAAATAATATTACCATCACCAACGCCTTGATATGGGGTTCGGTGGCCTGGCGCAATTTATCCCCAGTGACCATAAAAAAATGCTTTATGAAAGCCGGATTTGTGTGTAATATAAATAATATTGACGACTTCGAAGAAGAAAATAATATTCCGCTCGCACAAATTGTTTCCTAACATAAGGGACACATTTGTGAACTTGTAACAATCTACCTCTATTGATAACGATTTCCCAACAGAAAGTGCAGAATTGACTATCATCGAATATATTGAAGAGATCCAAGAAACGGACGAAACTACTCCCAAGTCTGAGGCAGAGGAAGAGGAACCTGAACTTGCTCCAGCGTCGAAAATATCAAGCTTATCTGCGTAAGTTTAAGATACTTATTAATAAACAAACACTGTAAAATGTAGACCAGTTGTTTTAAATTTTCTCTATTAACCGACCACCCCAGTTAACCGACCAACATTTGATTCCCCAAGGGTGGCGCTGTTGAGAGATTTTACTGTATTTTCTTTGATGTTCTCTTATAAATAAATAAATATAAATAAATAATACATTTATTGTTTCAACCATTCAACAGTTAAGTACAAACATTTTACAAAAATGGCAAAAAATGAAAAAAATGGCAACAATAGGCCTTGGTAAGGCAGACATCCAGAGGACCCAGATACTGTTCAGGCCTTAATTTAATATTATAATTTCATATAATACATAACTACAAATTAATATATTAATTACTCCAAGCGAAGAACATTAAATTTAAAAATAAATATGTTTAATGATTTGGCTAAAAACCAGAGATAGGATGGGTGGGGGGGGGGGGGGGGGGTTGAGAAGCAGAAAATAAAATAAAAAAACGAAATTTATCCTATAGGTACTAACTCTGCATGGTCATTGCAGCGAAAATAAATGATTTCTAATACTTTTTTTAAAACTCAAAACGGATTGGTCTGTATTTAAGGCCCTTACAGCATTAATGCAAGAAGCGACACCATAGGAGAAAGACCTTTTATAAATTTCTTTGCGGTGTTGGGGTACGGTCAGATAGTGCCTACGGCGTAGATTTAAATTATGTACGTCTGTTCGAAACCTAATTTTTTGGTATAAGTACGCGGGTGTTTTAAACTTAATTATCTTAAACGCAAATGTGGTGAAATGTAGTTTAAATCTGTTATTCATATTTAGCCATCCTGAAGTAGCGAGATAAGGGGAAATATGGTTTCTTCGCTTTATACCGTATATTAATCTAAGGCATGCATTTTGAACCTTTTTGATTCGGTAACGATCGGCAGCATCCAAACAGGGTACATATACTCCACTGCAATGGTTAAACTGTGACAAAACCAAAGTATCGCACAACAATTTCCGAGTTTCGTGAGGAAGGGAATGTCTATTACCATAAATAAGCTTTAGATTGCCATATGCAGATCTTAATTTAGCTGTCACGTGTTCTTTAAAGCGCAATCTAGAATCGATCGTTAAGCCCAGACTTTTACACGAATCACAGTAAGGTAACGGTACATTATTTAATTTGATTGTCATATTGTTCTTCACAAAATTAATTTGGCTTTCATTTCCGAATAAAATTACCGAAGATTTGCTAGGATTGAGTTTTAGGAGATGATCTGTGGCCAAATTATAGAAGTTGGTTAAGTCTGACATAATAGCAATTTCGGCCGCATTTAGTTCATCCTCGCGAAACGAATAGTAAATTTGACTGTCGTCCGCGTAAAAGTGGTAATTGCAATGTTGGAGTGCATTAAGGAATTTCGAGGTATATATAGTATACAAAAGGGGACCCAAAATGCTACCCTGTGGAACTCCTATGCGAACATCTAAGAAAGATGAATGTTTTTGATTACATATAACTTGCTGAGTCCTGTTAGATAGAAATGAATTTACAAATTGTTCAGCAACATTAGAAAAACCCACGTAATGAAGTATTGCTAAGAGCACCTCATGATTTAGCATGTCAAAAGCCTTGCTAAAATCCAGCAAAACTAAAGCACTGATTTTATTTTGATCTGCAGCTTTTAAGATGTCGTCAGTGATATCAGACAAAGCACTCTCACAACTATAACCAGTTCTAAATCCTGATTGTTTGACGGGTAAAATATTGTTTAAGTTTAAAAAATGTACTTATATATTATTTTTAGATCTGATGCCTTAACGCGCGAAATATATAAAAAATATATATAAACAGGCAATTTTGGAACTTTGCGTTTTTATCGCTTTTTGACTTATCTACACATTGAGAATTATTAACGTTTTTTTCTTTAATTCCACAATTACATGCATTTTTAATGCTTCCGTATGCACGAGCTTCGTCGGCTATGATAATTTGCACACCTCGTTGTCGCTGTTGAAACACACCGTCATGTGCACGTCCTCAGATTGTTCGCAGCCGAAACTTCAACGTCATCCCTAAGCTTGGCGATCGTATCGAAATTTAGCCTTGAGCTGGCAAATCAGAGTGCCATAATTTCCTGATATTCGTACTGCACTGGTTAGCACCGGGCGGATGTATTCTTGAATCGAGATTACTACTTTTGATGGTTTACCATATACAGGGATGAGATAAATTAAGGAAACAATTCAATATTCCGAAAATTGGAAAAGCAACCTTAAACCCCTCGGACATGTCGATTTAATTTTACTTTTGCGCAGACTATAAAATTATTTTGAATTATACAGGACCACTCACAAAAGCTCTACAACTATCAACTTTGGTTTTTTTAATGGAACACCCCAGTTTTTTTTGGCTGTTTTGGATTTTCTGCACAATTCTAGCCAAATTTCGTATAACATAACATATGACTAAAATTGACAGTTTTCGAGATATTTATAGATTAATTACAAATTTGATACATTAAAGAAATGTAAAATAAAATGACTTTAGTGAAGGAAAAGTTGTATATTCTACCTTATATTTTAATGAATTAAAATTAGACATTTAAAATGTCAAATTTATCAAACAATTGAGAAATATATTAATTCAAGCAACATCGCAAAACAGAACTAAATATTAAACAGAACTACTACTTTAGGAACTGTTGAAAATGGCCACCATTTACAGCTCTGCAGTGCTATAGTCGGTCAACAAATTCCTGTTGCACATTATTAATTAACAACATCAGGTTGAATAGTTCTTATCACATTACGAATTCGATCTTTAAGAATTTCGACGGTATCGGGCTTATTTTTGTACACGATGCCTTTAATATATCCCCAAAGAAAAAAATCTAAGGGAGTTAAGTCCGGCGACCTTGCTGGCCACTCTATTGCGCCAAGTCGCCCTATCCATCGCCCTTGATCTTCTGACGTTAGCCGCATAATGGGGCGGTGCGCCGTCTTGTTGATACCACAGATGTTCAATTGGGAGGTCAGGATCGTTTGGATTAGGATATAAAGTAGCCAATGCTGGGATTAGACTATCTTCTAAAAACTCGAGGTACAGCTGCCCTGTTAGTGATGCATTAAAAAAATATGGACCTATAACTTTAGTATCAACAACACCAGCCCAAAAGTTCACACTTTGACGATACTGTGAATGACTTTCCCTGTACCAGTGAGGGTTTTCTCTTGCCCAATATCTAAAATTTTGTTTATTGACTTCACCGATGAGACAAAATGTGGCTTCATCCGAAAAACAGATCCTTTTAACAAAAAATGGATTATTATTGCACATGTCCGTCATTATTTCGCAGAATTCATTTCTGCGATGTGGATCATCATCTCAACTCTTGAACGAATTCTAATTTATAAGGGTGAAAGTTTTCTTTTTTCAAAATCTTTGCCACCGTTGTTCTGTGTACATCGTTATCACATGCCGCTTGGGTCGTCGAAGAATGTGGATTTTCCTCATAGGTTAACAGAAGATCTAACTTTTTTTCATCTGAAATCCTAGGGCGACCTTTTCCAGTAAGATCCTTCACACTGCCAGTTTCCCTCCATTTTCTTTCAATTTTGCTCACTGCTGATTTACTTATGCGTTCCCTATGGGGATATTTGTTATTAAACATTTCACGAACTTCCTGTTGTGTCCTAGTCTTATCATCAGTACCAAGCATTATTAAAATTTCCATTCTTTCCTTCTCGGGTAAACGCATAGCCAATATTTGGATCCAAAAGAACAGCAATATTTTATTGACAACTATTGACAGTGACACACTCATTAAAACTAGGTGTTGATACCTCCTAAAACAATTGCGTAAAGGTATGTGTTTATAATCAAATTATTAAGGCGATATGACATAGGTTATTATGTTTTATAAATATTTAAATATCTCGAAAACTGTCAATTTTAGTCATATGTTATGTTATACGAAATTTGGCTAGAATTGTGCAGAAAATCCAAAACAGCCAAAAAAACTGGGGTGTTCCATTAAAAAAACCAAAGTTGACAGTTGTAGAGCTTTTGTGAGTGGTCCTGTATAATTCAAAATAATTTTATAGTTTGCGCAAAAGTAAAATTAAATCGACGTGTCCGAGGAGTTTAAGGTTGCTTTTTCAATTTTCGAGATATTGAATTGTTTCCTTAATTTATCTCATCCCTGTATAGTTTATCCAGGACTAGTTTTGTCAATTTTAAAATATATTCCAAAAATATTTTTACTAGATCTTATGAATGAGATGCCAACTAAAGTGCAAAATGCAAGAATGGCAAGTTTCAATTTTCCCTGTTAAAAACTAAAAATGGACGTTAATTATATTACATTGAAATATTAATTTTTCGCGTTTAAAGCAGTTTGATAAGTAAATATCGTTTAATTTTATCTAGTTAAGGAGAAGGTATCCGCAAAATATAAAAAATATTGGTTTCCATAATAACTTAAAAAAAAGAGGGATATTATGCAGCACGAGCCGCCACTGTTCAGATTGTTTTTCGTATCGAACTACCATTGGAATACACAACAAATAAAAATAACACTGTAACTACATTATTAATAAAACCATTTAAGAAGTGGCTCTCCACCTCCACCTAATTAGATCCCCCTTGTTCTCCGTTGGTCATTTTTGGCACTCGACCTCCTTCGAACTTATTTTCCACTGGTGTCGTTATTAACAAATCACTCATCAATAAGTATGACAAAACCCTGTATTAATCCATTAAATATTAAAATCAATTGTATCAAGTAGCGCACAACTATTGAAATATAATTTCCATTTAGGCTAATCCTAAGCGAGGCATCAATCTGCAAAAACCTTTCTCAGCTTCCGGCTAATAAAAGAACTCTTCGGATAAAGCTTATAAAAGCTCTGCAATGTAATTTACGTAAAAGCTTCTCGCATGGAGCACTAGTTGTCACCCGGATTTTTGCCTGCCAGTATTCGAGAAAATTCGTTAAACGGACACTAGTGGTAAATTAAATGTTCAAACGTGAATTTATTTCATCAAAATTATTTACACCTTGCTTTAAAAAAAATATTTGTAAAGTAGCAAAAAGCATTTAAACTTATAAAAATTATTGTGATAATTGAAATAGAACAAAGAGTTAAGTAAGTTTAAAATTATTATTAAACTGATTTTAAACTTCCAGGAAGATTTAAGAAGATCAATTTATGGCCCATCTATTAGGTGTAATCTAAAGCAAGGTTTTCTTTCTATCTGGGGACAGTGGATTGCGCAAAACATATTTCTTATAATTCTTCAAAGAAAACTCATAATATTGCCACACATCCATTCATTCTTACCAAGAAAATAACATTTTTATTAAGAAATTTAGTATAACAGAGTTTTCGCAACTTCTTCAACGTTAGAAGGTAATGACTTTTCAGATTCGTCCATTGTTAAGCGGAAAATTAAGAAATAAGGGATACTTTTTCGCAAATATTTGTTCATGTTTCATGGCAATGGGATTAAATAAATATATAATGACTTTAGTATTATCTGAACCCAAAAAAAAATGAATCGTAACAAAGAATAAATTATGCTACTAGGAGTAGAAAGCAAACATTATTAATGTGTTAGAGCCTAAGAAGCTGGCACCAACGAGGCTGCAAATTGGGCGCAATACATATAGAGCCTTCTACTCAAACTGACATATTTATATTGATTTTTCTTTAAAGGTCATAATAAATGAAAATACAAACATATATATGTATATTGTAACGTTTTTCCATAACAACAAAAAAGAGGCCCTTCTTCCTTTTCACCCTGCATTTTTAACCCTGCGTTAAAATTGCATGCAATTTGGGATTCACATTTATGCATGTTAGCATGAGTGAAAGTTGCAGCGTTTTTCACCGTTAAAATAGAACAAGTTCTAATTATTTGCAAATCCCCTATTCCAAATTCCCTAGAAATTTCTGAGCTGGTGGAACTGAAAACAAAAAAATTACCAAAAACCAAATTTCGAGTAAAGAAAGCCATAAATGTGGACACATCAGGACTTTTGATACGCATGCGTTAAAAATCATAATATCAGTTGATGCAACCATGATTCAAAATTGCAGGGTGAACATGCATAGGTGCGGATCGGCCTTAACTAATAATGACGTTTGACCAAAAAAAATAAATATAAAACCATGGTGGACTTGATCATTGGAAACACCGCTTCAGAAAGGTCCTTCAAAAGTGATGACGTGACGAATTTTCGGTAGGCAATGGGTAAGAATAAATTTAAGAACTAAAAAAGCAATGTAAAAAGAAGCAAATGTTGAAACGAATAGACAAGCTAAAGGAACAAACGACCATTCTCTTTTGAGTTTATCTTCTGTAGTAAAAGTAGACATGCACCGACATCCGATATGATAAAAGTTGATATCACAAAAGCAGCCCTACGATCAAATACACAAGTTAACTTCAAAATTACCTGTTTTTCAACCACAGTCAAAAATTAACAAGTAGGCTTTTTTTGGTTGTTGTCATGGAAACGGTACGTTAAAAGTTAACTTGTGTATTTGACCATAGGGTTGTATATCTTCTACAAAGTAATTTAAAAGAAAATAGAACTAGAGAAAGGTTAAGTATTCATAAAAACTTTATAGTATATATGTCTCACACTTAGAAAATGTGTGTACTCAAATAACTGATTAGTGAGAAATCAGATAACCAAGCTATATCTAGTTTTGATTATTCTTTTTTATGCGACTCCCGAATAATTTACACAGTCGGTACTGTCTAGCGTACATGCTTAATTTTTCCTAAATGGCATTTAACCTGATGTCATGAATCACCATCTACGAATGAAACTCTGTCGTCTGCGAAAGATATCACATCACCTGTATAACTCTGAATTAATAAATTATTAATATATATTATATTAAACAGTAGAGGTTCTAGCACTGTACCCTGAGGCACGCCACAATTAATTTCTCCTATAGTGCTTGAGGTTTCAAGGATCGCCAGTGCGGGTTCACGTATTCCCACGTTCTCTAATCCTGACAATAGGCTACGATGATCCACTGTATCAAAGGCGTTGTCAGGTCCAGAAAAACGGAGGCACAAATGTTGCTTGAATCGACATTTGCATTTACCTTATTTGATAAAAATGCAATAGCGTCATTGGGGGACAGGTTTCTTTGCAAAGCAATAATCCTCTTATTTAGTGCACTTCCAATATTTTGCTAATATTAGAAATAAGACTAATTGGCCTGTAATTTTCCATCCTTACCATATCTCCTTTCTTAAATATGGGTTTAATAACTGCGACTTTAAAGTGGTTAGGGCAGGTACCTTTAGTGAATATTAAATTTATTGAATAGGTGAAAAAACGAAGTGATATGTGTGGTGAAGAGAAGCTTTTCAGAGAGTTGATTACCGATTCTGCTATAAGTTTGTCAGTCAACCGAAGAATTGAAGAATTGAAAAATTGTCTTGCTGCCCTACAAAATTATGTTGGCTTGAGTTTATTAACTGATTGGGCTGTATAGAGGCTGATTTTTCGCCGACTGTAATATGGTGCTAATTAAAAATATCAATAAAGGTAAACCAAACATATTTGAGACACCCGGTATAATTCCTACTAATTTTAAATTATAGACCTAATGCCTCTCTATAACCCTATTTTTAAAAAATATTAAAAAGTCTAGTAGTTTAGATGCAATAGAATGATGCACATAAAAAAGTCGGGTATTTTAAAAGGCTCTTTTTATGAACTTAAAAATAGCTGTAAAATATACAGGTCAATCAATTAAAAATATATCTATTTATTGATGCACCCAGCGTATTGCTAAAGTTATTAAATATTTATGTTTCCAGCTTCATTAAGGAAAAAAATACACTTTTGGTTAAGGGGGCTGTAAGAATATAACTTGACACCCTATTAAAAAATGGGTATGCAACCCGTTAACTTCATCTCAGTAGATTAATGTTAGTATGTCAGCACTAACATTAATTCACTGAGACGAGGTCGACTGGTTGCATACCTATTTTAAACTATCCTATGTACCAAAAACCTATTGTATTTTGTCAAAGATAAATAGTACCCATTTAAACCGAGCGATATATTTTTCAAAAACACTGGCACTACCGGTAAAGTTTCTAACAATTGGATTCCAAAGTTACGGTCAGCACAGAGAAATTATTTTGCCGGTCTGGACTATTATGTCGATACTACAACGGCCAAATTGCTTACGGACTTCCATTATACAAAGTTATTTACCAAATTAAAGAATTTATAGCGCGTTGCGTTCGTAAAAACCGCACGGAAGATTGATTAGAACATTTTCATTGAAATTCGGGTTGCCCGCTTTTCTTTATCCGGTTGAGTTAATTGAAAATAATTGTTTTATTAATTTGGAAATTTATATCAATAACATGGTTGCACTTCGGTTAAAATATGAGTCTAAAGTATATTTTCAGTCTGCTCATCGGAAAATGTCTGAACAGTAGACACTGTGTCTATGCACGGTGCGCGACTTAAAATTCTCACGAGATTCTGTAGAACCTTATCTAAAAATATTGTTTGACATGTGCATTAATAACGACACAACACCGGAAGACTGGCATTATGCTATTGTTGTTCCCATATACAGGGCTGCCCAGAAGTCCGGAATAAAATTAATATAGCCTTAACCTGTAACTTTTGGGGAAAATGCTCGGACACGTCAGTTTAGTTTTATATATGCTCACATTTATTCGTTTGTTTTTTAGACATTTGTCAAAGGTATGACGACATCGATCTTTTTTTTAAATGGAAACATACAGCTTGTGATACATCATTTGAAAGCTAATATCTCGTACAGTATGCTCATAAATTTTAGCGCGATGCTGTCAAGCTATTTCAAAATGGCGACTGTTAAAAGTTTTAAAAAAATCCCTATTTAAATAAGCGGAAATGATAAATCATTGATGTTTTTTTTTACCTTTTCAAGGTAAGAAATCTTCATTGTTTCACGTTCTGACATTTTGTGACATTGTGACTTAACAACAGTTATGGTTTATTAGTTATTTATTTTGTCAAAAAAAATAAAAATGTAACGAAGCAAAACAAAACACAACAAAAAGGTGGTTTAACGTGGCAAATGCTGGAAATGTCCTCCACCCTCTACTTGGCATGCTCCCAGACGATGTTAAAATCCGTCGACGGAATTTGAAATGGTTTCGGCCGGTATGTTATGTGTCTCCAATCTAATTTTGCTTTCCAAATCTTCAATATTATTTGGCCTATTTTGGTAAACTTTTTCTTTTAAATATCCCCAAAGAAAATAGTCTAGAGGCGTTCAATCTGGGGACCTCGGTGGCCATTTAATTGTACCACGTCGTCCAATCCAGCGACCTAGAAATATCTGATCTAAATATCTTCTCACATTGACACCAAAATGCGGGGGAGCACCATCTTGCTAAAACCAAATTGTTTCATTAAGATATCTGGATCTACTTCGTTGGGAAAAATTACAGCTAGAGCAAGATTAAACTTGAAGGTTAAGAAATCCAGGTACCGTTTAGCTGTGAGGTTTACTTTTGAAAAGAATGGCCCTAAAATTCGGTTATTAATGATACCTGCCCATACATTTACTTTCTGGGGCCGCTGAGTATGCGCTTCAAATATCCATCGTGGATTTTCTTGACTCCAGAAACGACAATTATGTCTGTTAACCACCCCGTTTAAATAGAAAGTAGCTCCATCCAAAAATAATATGCTCTGTGGAAACCTATTATACTCGTCACACCGTCTCATCATTTCTTCGCAAAATTGCAAACGCTTATCATAGTCATCTTCTAAAAGCTCATGGACAAGACATACTTTATAAGGATGGTATTTTTCTGCTTTCAAAAATCTTGCGGATTATCCTGCAGAGATAACGCAATATCCAATTCTTCATCGTCGCCTAAAACATTCATCAAATTTGTGGAATATTTTACTAACAGTGCCCTGTGAAATTTGATTTTCCGGATATTTAGCATTAAATAAAGTGCACACTTCACTTTAACTTCTTATTTTATCTCCACATCCTAACAATATCAAGACTTCGATACGCTGCCTTTTCGACAAAACCATTTTTTTTTAGAAAAGTGTAAAATAATACTTCGGAAATACCTAAATTAATTTTACAAGTTCACAATGTCACAAAATGTCAGAACGTGAAACCATTAAGATTTCTTGCCTTCAGAGGTAAAAAAAACATCAATGATTTATCATTTTCGCTTATTTAAATAGGGATTTTTTTAAACTTTTAACAGTCGCCATTTTGAAATAGCTTGACAGAATCGGGCCAAAATTTATGAGCATACTGTACGAGATATTAGCTTTCAAAACAAGCTGTATGTTTCCATTTAAAAAAAAGATCGATGTCATCATACCTTTGACAAATGTCTACAAAAACAAGCGAATCACGTCAAAATGTGAGCATATATAAAACTAAATTGACCTGTCCGAGCATTTTCCCTAAAAGTTACAGGTTAAGGCTATATTAATTTTATTCCGGACTTCTGGACAGCCCTGTGTAAATCAGGTGGCAGGTCAATTCTCCTATACTGCCGCCCCAGTAGCTTAACATGAATCGTGTCTAAAACATTTGAGCAACCTTTGTCACATTATGTTGGAAGAGAGTTGCACAGTAAAAATTTCTTTTTTCCCACCAATATGGTTAAGACCTAATTGTTCATGCGGCTCAGCTCTTGCAATATTTGTTGGTGAATTGGTTAACTCTGTCAATGGCGGTGGGCTGGTATCAACAATAAAACTTGAACTGTAAAAGAACATTTTGATAACAAAATCGCCAATTTTGCTATCTTTCTAAATCCAGCCATGCTGTAGGTACTCCCCCACCCACATCTACTCCTAAAAATCCTACCAGCGCAGATAATGATGCAGAGGGAACTCCAAAAAAACTGCCGGTCCCTCCTGTGGTTTTACGTAATAAAGTTAAATTTAACGAAGTTAATAAAATTGACTTTAGCAAAGCCATTACTGTTGAGGGAGGCGTGAAGCTCCACCCGTCGATCGCAAACGATTACTTTAAAATCGTTTCTCGATGGCCAGAAAATTCCTTACCATTCTTTCCGTTTCCCGGACGAGACGGATCTTCACGTAGTTATACTGGGCGTCATCGAGGCCAAGGTCAAGGAAGACTTGGAGGCCCGACCAGAGTGATAAGGTGGAACAACACAGACGGTCTTCTTCTTCCTCTAACGTTAGTAATTTTACCAAAATTAGAAAAAAGTATTTACGACATAATAGAGCTAAGACCGTTTAAAAATAAGGTTAGAGTGGCAACGTTCCAAATCTAATATTTCACAGTGCCATAGATGCCAACTCTATGGCCACTTTCAGTTTAAATGCACGGCGCCTATCAAGTGTCTTAAGTGCGTCAACGATCATTTTTCTTTTGAAGGCAAAGATTTTAGACCAGATCAATTAAAATGCGTTAATTGCGGTGTGAATCGCCCTGTCTAAGGATGTCCCACGCACCCTAAAAATTTGAACAATAACAACAAGCCTCCAACCTCTGTTAAGCCAAACATTCCTCCGCCTCCTTTCAGATGAGGCATTCAAAATAACTCAAACTTGAGCAATAAGTCCTCTAGCAAAATACCAGTATCAGAGGCTTGGAAACAGCATTGCAGGCTACACTGCAGCTGCAGATTAAAAAATATGCCATCGACTTTCACATTTACTAAAAAGTAATGGCGTTGCAGTTCAAAATTGCTTACTTTAACTTGGCTATGATAAATATTTTAACGGTTTTCAAGGCAAAAAACTTGAAATTATCGACTTTGTTGAGCGAAACGAGATTGCCATTCTGCTTGTTTAGGAGACATGTTCTCATGTTCCTCAATTTCACGATATTTAGGAATGACCATCCATTAAGGCAAAAGGGGGGTACCATGGTTCTTGTTTGAAAAAATATCATTGCACCGCACATTAAGGGCACTAACCTGAACTAACCTGAACTAAAACCAAATGGGTTCACCTGGGTTCTGCTTACTACAGCCCATCTGTCGCATACGATTTCGATAGCACATGTCTGGGAAAGGTTTTTGGCACCAACGAAACGATAATTATATTTTAGGTGAAGACTTAAACGCCAAACATCGTATTTGGAGATGCCGTTACCAAAATAACAAAGCCCGCATTTTGTACAACAAGTCTACAGATGAAGACAACAGTATATACAAAATGACAAATTCACTGACAAAGGGCGGCAAAAAGCCAGTGTCATGTGTCAGAAACCCTATCAACAACACTTTAGTCTCCGACCTCAGGGAAAAGGTTCAACTGTTTGCGGATATCCTCTACGAATAATTTGATGATAAACTAATGACTTATCCAGGGAGGAACGTGCAGATCTCCAGGACAATACGAATTTGTAGGTCGATCGAGCACCTCATTTAGAATATCCGCAATATTCAAATAGACGAAGTCAAAGACGTTATCAAAGCTATTAAACCTAAAAAGGCGCCGGGTTTCGACGGTAAGGTCAAAGCGTTAAAAAACTTGCCAGATCATGTAATAGCGGATGTGGTAAACATTGCACAGGTTATTATCGAAAAAGGCCGGTTTCCCCAGGTTTGGAAGAAAGCCAAAGTGGTTCTTATTCCAAAACCTAAGCAAGATCAATCACTAGTGACCAGCTACAGGCCCTATTGTCTTGTCTTGGCAAGGTTGTTGAAAAACTCTTACTTCATCGTATCAGCGATTTCTAATCTAACAACATTTTACCGCTAGAATAGTCGTACTCATTGCACGGTGCGCCAAAGTACTAGACTGACTTCCAACGTACTCTAGGGGATCACTACAGCACAGGAGCTTTTTTTGACGTTAGTAAAGCATTTGATAAGGTCTGGCATGACGGACTGATTCTAAAGTTAATAAGGTCAGGTATGCCAAACTACCTAATAAAGGTGATTCACTCGTTTTTGACGGACAGAATTTTCGCGACTTCGTCTGAGAATGCGATATCAACTGTGCGGCACGCCAGAGCCGGAGTACCGCAGGGTTCCACCCTTGCATCGACACTGTGCAATATCTATACCAGCATATAGTAAGTACAGGGTAGCTTGTGATATATCGGTTTGTATGTTGTCGGGTTGTCCGGGCCTGTGATATGATCCGTTATGTAGTCTATGCCGGCCACATGGTAGAGATCCGCGATGCGCACGTATCTGTCAGATGACGTAACGCATCGCGGAATCTTATTCTCAAATCGCAATAACCGTTGTAATTGGGTATTCGATGCAGAACGCCATACTGGTGCGGCATAAGTTAGAATAGGCCTGATGATTTGTATATAAATACTTCACCATATATACTATTTTTCAAAGTGTTACGCATATCGAGATATCATCGTTTTTAGTCTTTCGTCAATTGTCATGCCAAGATAATTTATTCGTCGTTGTGGAGGTATATAGGTATTGTCGATGTTAATTGGAATAAAAATGTTACTGTTAGTAAATTTCTTTGTTAAGGTTGCACAGACTGTTTTAGTGTAATCAGTTAGGAGGTTGGCATGCGTCTGTATTTTCTTCTTTGCTGCCTCGGCGTAGAACGACTGTGCGTAGATGAGTGCGTCATCAGCGTATAGAGCAAGCTGGGTCAGAGGGTACCTCGGGATATCTGACGTAAATAGATTGTATAAAATTAATGAGAGGACAGTTCACTGAGAAGCCCTCGTGTTAACTGTTTTTGCGCCCGATCACGCACCCACTACCTTACCAAAGAATTTAAAAAAGTTTATATAGAAGTCCTTTGTGCCATACAGTATCGAAGGCTATCTGGATGTCTAGAGATAGTAAAACTGTATTTATTTGTTGGTTAAATTTGCTCATGGCATCCTGCACAACCTTTAATACTATCATGGTAGTCCCGCGTCCTTGTTTAAATCCAAACTGTTTGGTCGGTGTTGGAGAAATGTTCAGTTGTCTAGTTGTGTAAGTACGTCAACGTTGCCGTTTAACACCTGTTAAAATATCGTCGGTGCATAGAAACCACAAATAATAAAAGTCCGTTAATTTCGGTTAAATTGTAAAACGTATCTTAACTACCAATAGTAATTTCTTAGAAAATAAGCCGAAAGCGGGCCAGTAAAACGAACTTCCAAGAATAAGCAAGATGGCATCTCTACAGGCATCCGTGGCAAGCAGCAAGCGCCAAGCGGCAATCTTCAAACAAGCGGTTTCATCAAACACGGGCGGCCGCTTATCAAACCAGACGGGCAAGGTAAATACAGAGTAAGAAGGGTTTATCGCTAAGGCAACTAGAGATACGTGCGGGATGGGTGGAGTAGTATGACAAGATTTTACTCTATGTACGAGAAGGAGGGAAGGCTTGACATACTAACCTTCCAGATTAACACAAATGAGTTCGACATCATAGTTGAAAGCAACAAGGCGGGTTCCCTCGTGGTGTTTATACGAGGTTAGTTAAGGTTATGGTATCGAAACCATAAAAAAAAAGAGTCTCTCGCAGCACTCTTGTAGAAAGCACATGGGCTTTTCTCGCGGCATTTTAGCTCAGTTTTAATGGATTTACGGCACACGGGCCGTGGAAATAGTTGTAAATTTCGCGGTATTGTATCCCGAAGTTTATATACCACGACGCAAGTACAGTTAACTCTTGTAAATGCGATAAAGCCTCAATAGTTTAAGACTAAATTATTGTATCCAGAGAGAATTGTTGGTTTAGTGATGTAATATTAGTGATGTACTATGTATTGCAGTAAGTACTTATCTGACTAAGTTGTAACAATGACACTACATAAATTTGAAGATGAGTGAATGACATACCAGAATTAAATAGATATATTTTTGCGTAAAAAAAACCTTTTATTTTAACTGACATATTTTGAATCAAAGCAACCTATGGCAAATACAGTAAGCAATTTATGTTTGACCTAAGCAAAGCAAGGCTACGCCATCAGTCGGTATTTGGTTGGTTAAGTTGTGTTAGTTTAGTTTAAGTAATATTATTTTCTCAGTTATTTTTGATAGCGTATTAGTCAGTGGGATTGGTCGGTAGCTGTCTGGTAGTTTGAGGTTTTTGTCTTGTTTTCGTCCAGTTTTGCTTTGTCTTTATGCAGCCTAAGCTCAAGTGATGTAAATTTTGTTTTCCAATTTATGCAACTATTACAACCATATTATAAAAGCCAAGGGTAGCTGTGATTGGACATTGAACACATTAACTGATGTTACCTGTAACATTTATCACGAATAATTTTAAATTTTTCTTTGACGAGAAACACTTTTCAAATTAATGCAATACCGAGGCTTAGCATAAATTGGAATTATGTGGGAATATACGTTCGGTAATTGACGGCCATTTATATGAAGCCGGTTGCTAAACAACGATTGGAGTGCGCTAAGCCGACAAACCGCCGATTATTGGTGTGCTTGGGCAATTTTGATTATTCTAGAGCAAAGTTGTGACATTTTATGTCTTTAGTTGTTGGCGCATTAAACCAAATAAAGTTTACTTTTAATTGATACACATAAAAAAATATGAAAAAAAGTTCATATTAACATAGGTCCGTAAATACTTCCATACAGAGCTCCAGACCTTTGAAGATGGTGTTATCAAAGTAATTTCCTTTTAATTTATTAGGATCTAGTTATAATAGAGAAATTACTTTTTAGGTATTAGAATTATTACAGGTATTTTTTTTTAAATATCTGGTGACTCATATTGCAACCACTAGTGTGGTAGCAAAAGGGTGGTGGATTATTTTAGATAATTTTTCGTCCTCTGGTCATACGGTCGTATAGTCGACCGTTTTCGAGATAAAACTTAAAATGACGTAAGTAATAATAACAAGAAGTAGCTTGCATAATATTTTAAGTACGAGGCTAACACTACGATGCATGAAGGGAAAGTGGAAACAAAAACCATAAATATGGAGATTAAGGCCGCGTGTCATAGACGTATCTTTTCTAAATAATATGACTTCTTTTATTACAAATTTAGGTTTTATTAACAGAAAATACATAACTATATAAAAACGAAATAAACTAAACGCAATAGCTCGCTTGAAACGCCTTTAAATTTATATATACAGTGTGTGTATAAAGTCTGGAAACGACTTAATAACATCACGCAATTTATTGGCCGATTCAAACCAAATTTGGCACAGTTGTGTAAGAGGATCTGACGCACCGAATGACGATATTGGCGTTGTTGCCACCTTTTTAGTTTCTCTGGAATTGGAACGAATTTTATATTTTTAAATGTAACACCCTGTATATTTTTTCATTTATAGTTTTTACTTTAAATTTGTTACACTTTTGGTATAACATACTTTGTTCCTAATATCAGTAGTTTTCGAAATAACGACGTGTTTTAAAAATATCAACAAATTGTGTTTTATTTATTAATAAATAAAACAACAGTTCAGTTTTGATGTAAAGTCATAAAAGCTGTCATTTGTACACGCAAAAATGTCTTTAACTGAAAGTGAAAAAATTACAATTCTTATGATGAGAGAATATGACGATAGGGTCAGGTCTTACGAAGAGGTTAAAAATGTATTTAATGACGCATTTCCAAACCGAAATCCAATTTCAAAAGCAACTGTTGTAAAAACTGTCCGGCGGTTCAATGAAACTGGTAATTGTAGAGATAGGCGACGATCAGGACGACCAGCAGTAGTAGATGAAGAGAAAAGTTTAGAAATTTTACAACATGTTGTTGAAACCCTTGTTTCTTTATTAAGAAAAATTTCTCAAGTAAGTGACGTCTGCTTCAAATCCGTTCATAATGTTTTAATAAAACATAAATATCACCCTTCCAAAATACATGTAGTTTAAGAGTTATCAGAAGATGATTATGATTGAAGAATTGTATTTTGTGATATTATGATGTCAAGGTTTGACCAAAATAACCAGTTTTTCAAATTTATAGTATTTTCGGACGAAGCAACATTTATGTTAAATGGTAAAGTCAATAGACACAACTGTAGGTTTTGGGCAAATGAAAATCCCCACTGGATGAGAGGTCATACACAACGCCCTGGAAAATTGAATGTGTGGGCTGGGCTTCTGAGTAACCACAAGATCGGTCCATTTTTTATTAATGGAAATTTAACATCACAACTTTACCGTAAGCTCTTGGAAACGCAAATAGTACCTAATATACGAAATGTGATGGGTCCAAATTATGCAAGTACATTTTTCGAATAGGACGGAGCTCCTCCCCATTTTGGTCGAAACGTGCGCGAATTTTTGAACAACGCTATTCCGAATAGGTAGATTGGTAGAGGGGGTACAATCAAGTAGTCACCTAGGTCCCCTGGTTTCTCGCCTTACGACAGTGGCGGCTAATCGTATAAAACAACTGAGGCCGGCCCTCACATGTAAAATTAATACATTATTTATTTAAATATAAAACGTTTTTTAACTAATTTCCAATCATTAAAAGTATCAAAACAATAGAACATCAAATTACCATCAAAGTTCAACATATTATCTTTTAAATTTGGCGCGCACCTCATCCAACATTAATTTTGAAAACTGAAATCGTTGTCCGACGGCATAAAAAGAAAATTGTAATCCCAAAAACTTGAGCTTCCTTTACGTCACAAATCGCTTATAAAACGCTATGCTCTCCAACCCGGCACCTCCACCGCTTTAATCGCGCACAACAGGAAAAAAAGTCGAATTTTGCAGGCGAGTGAGGCCCACTTATTTGGGCCTACATCGCATTATTTTTAGAGTAGCTTGCAATGGCTTGCATGTTGCCAAATGTTGATTAAACAAGGACACTTATTGACTTATTTACTTATTATTTAAATGTTTTATTTTTAAAAACATAAAAAAATAAGTTAGAAATGATTGATAAATGTTTTCATTGTTCTATAAGATATTATTAATAAATATGCAATTAAATCATAATAACAAAAAACGAAAAAACAGATAAAAATTAAAGATTACAGGTGGGTGCCTAGTGCCTATTTGAAACTTGGCAATGTTTTATTGTTAATGGGCTCATCTATCTTTTCTTCTCAAAGGATCAGGTGTCGGCTTATTAGATTTAATTAGATAGTTGGAAAAGCCCTTTGCCGTTAGTACACAGACTTACACCTTGGTCTATGCCGTTAGGTTACGAGTTACGAAGCGTGCCATTCGTTTGTGATTGTTAACCTATCGTGATTTTAGATTTTCGAGGCGGGTCTGCGGGTTAAAATACTGACTGGCATAAGGCCATTAGTTTTTATGGTGTTTATGTAAACATATAGATGCTTAGAATTTAAATAGGGCATATTTTTAGATATTTTAAAGGGTACCGTTAGAAACGGCAGGTTTTGTTAGACATTCGTCGGGTACGCCTTAAGATTTGTATTTGTCGATGTTTGAGCGTATTCGTACATAAAAAAGTTGATTATTAAACTATATCACTGATATATTTCGTTTTTTCTGTAGAAGTTCTTACAAGAGCAAAATAGAGACACAATAGCGGATGCACTGAGAGAAATTGACAATGACCTTGCAAATTGAAAATTTACACACTTAAAAAACAGAGTTTATACCACAAAACCTCAAGATTTCGCCTATTTGCAGAGTCGAATTCACACTGTCAAGCTGTACAGGAAAAAAAATGAACATTTAATATAAAAAAATACATTTTTTCCAGTTTCCTCGAACCGTCGGACAGTTTTTAGAACAGTTGCTTTTGAAATTGGATTTCGGTTTGGAAGTGCGTCAATAGATTTTAAACCTCTTCGTAAAACCTGACCCCATCGCCATATCCTCTCATCATAAGAATTGTAATTCTTTCACTTGCAGTTATAGACATTTTTGCATATAAAAATGACAGTTTTTATGACTTTACATCAAAACTGAACTGGTGTTTTATTTATTAATAAATAAAACACAAATTGTTGATATTTTCAAAACACGTCGTAATAACGACGACTATCAAAAAAATTACTGATATTAGGAACAAAATATGTTATACCAAAAGTGTAACAAATTTAAAGTAAAAACTATAAATTAAAAAATATACAGGGTGTTACATTTAAAAATATAAAACTCGTTCGAATTTCAGACAAACTAAAAACCTGGCCACAACGCCAATATCGTCATTCGGTGCATCGGATCCTCTTACACAACTGTACCAAATTTGGTTTAAATCGGCCAATAAATTGTGATGTTATTAGGCCGTTTCCAGCCTTTATACACACACTGTATATTTTTTCTAGCTTGTTTCTTGGCCTTGACCATTGCTCATTTAGCTACGAGTGGTATGATAATATGAGAGTATAATACTATAAATGTCTCAAAATTTGTTAACAAATTTGTCCTCGCATTCTATCTATAGTTCGCCATACGGTTCTAGAGCTACAACCCCTGAAGAGGCAGAGCGGTAAAATAAATAAAAATAGTTGTTATTACGGTGACAGTATAGGCATGCGTAATAGTTTTTTTTTAAATTATTTTAGTTTTAAATTGTGTGAAATATATAAATCAATACCTACTGATTTATTGACAATTACTGCCCTAGCCTGATTATAAATACCTTTACCTTTAATATATTTATTCATTTTACAAACATCAATGTTTAGATATGATTCAAATAAATTAAATATAATGATTTCAAACTCCGGCAACGCCTGTAGAATTTCTGAAGGTGTCGAGATATGCGCTCTATCCCCACTAATTCAATATAATATACGACAAAAAGAGACAAAACCGTTAGTAAGGGACAGAAGTCCCAGCTGATTGCTTGATTTTGGCGTGGGTTGCCAAATTTACCATAACATATTATCCTCAAGGCTTTAAGAATATGATAAATTATATTAAGTGATTATGATTTGCAATGTGGAGGGGACAAATCAACGGGATATATGTGAAAGTGTATACAATATACAGGGATATGCATACGTCTAAATGTTTTAATTAATATATTTGAATTACATTCAAGTTAATATTTTATATTTTATATTATTTATTTATATATATAATATATAATATAAGAGAGAAGTACGGCAACAATCCAAATAAATTGGCTCTTGCTTCTGAAAAATTACAACACAAATTATAGAATAAAATTTATATTTTGTAGTTTTAAGATGCTACGTACTTTAAAACCAAAAAAAATGCTGTATTTCAGATTGTGGGAATAAACGGAATAGCACCAGACAGCTTTCCAAAAGGGGATCCCGAAGTTTTTACACAATGGATTCACTATATCACAATAATACACGTATGTTTTGCGTTAATAAATAATAAATAATTTTTGTTTAAATATACAGTAATATGGCTAATTTATTACGTTTATTTCATGTTTAAATTATTAATTTTTTCCTTGGCTTAAATGTGCATTTTTTGATGATGATATTTCTTACTTTAATATCGCCATAACTAAAAATATAGGCTTTATAAATAATGACTAGGCAAATCAGAACTAGGATATTTTTATGGTCTCTTTTCTTCCTAATGCCTCCACATTACCTGTCAACTAAAATTAATTTTAATTGCTACTACACGAATATCGCACTTAAATCAAAATTAATTTTAGTGGGCCGTAGAAACATTAGGAAATAATAATATATCCATATAACCATGCTGCATTTTTTAAGTAATTTTTAGTCTCCCTGTTTCTAAGTGTAAAGACTACATTTTCAGTTTTGTTTCGATAATAAAGTAACTAATAACGCGTCTCCAGTAACAAACATACAAAGCGGCAAAAAATAAATATTCAAACCTAGCAATATCAATTTTGCATACTTCATTAGGTGGAGGTAGGAACTGATACGTTCATTTACTTCCTAGAGTGTTTTAGATCGCAAATACCATGACTACTTTAGCGACAAACTCCATTGAGTCCCTCACGGTTCTTTATATTGTCGCCCACCCTCTTTTTACTATATATTAACGATCTTTTGGAAAAAAGTAAAAATCCTATACATAGCTTCGTCAATGACAGCACACTTGTTTCATCTTTTACTTTGGATGCTCGGACATCGGCTGCCAATGCACATCTTTATAGTCTCACATCTCAACAAAGAAGGAAGAAATTCTGTCTTGGGGTGACAGTGACCAAGTAGAATTTAAGGCTAAAAAAAAACAGGCGGCAATTTTTTCTAAAAAGTTAATGTAGGAGAACCGGATATAGTCATGGCGGGACACTCTATGTCCTTGGCTTCATCAATCAATTCATTGGGCGTCAATTTGGATAGTCATATGTCTTGGCATAGTCACGTTGCGGCCATTGCTAAGGCAGTCTTGCAGAAGCTTGGAATACTTTTCCGAATTAAGAACCTCTAATACCCCAAAAACTTTTGGTGCTTTTTAAAGCCCACATTCGACCATCGCTGGAGTACTGTTCGCATATTTGGGGCTCTGCTCCTAAACATACCCTGAGATTGCTAGATTCAATCCAAAGAAGAGCCATTCGCTTGATCGGTAACCGTGATCTGGCAAACAACCTGGAAGGCCTTGAACATCGAAGGCAGGTTGACGACTTGAGTCCATTTTACAAATATTACGTGGTTCGTGGTTCAGCTTAATGTCCCGTCCCTCGAACGACACTGTTTAAAAACTCTTTCATCTGGAGAACGTCATCACTCTGGAACGACCTCCGTGAGGCCGTGTTCTCCAACGAGTATAATCTCCAAAAATTCAAAACCAACGCGAATCGTTTTCTGCGCACACGCACCGCTTCCAGATTACAATTTTTGACAATAAGAAGTCAACAAATAAATTAAATTTTAAGTTTAGAACCAACCTGAAGTATAGTCCGACGCACGAGTCTACAGCTACAAAAGGAATTTAAGGAATGCGGTCCGAAATACAACATTGTTGCCGTAACACTCTGTTTAAATTTCCATAAAATCCTAAATTGTATGGAACTCAACTAAGAAATATAAGACAATTAGACGTATGAAGTATGCATATCCCTGTATAATGTATACATCCTGTAACATATATCCCGTTTATTCTTCCCCCTATATTGCCAATAATGGTCGTTAAAGCGGTGAAGATAATATTTATGATATAGTAAATTGGGCAACCCACATCTAATAGAGCGGGGATTCCCGAGCCAGAAATTTTTACCTGTGCCTTAATACCGGTTTTATCTCTTTCTATCGTACCTATATATCATTGAATTTGTTGGAAGTTGGAAGGTGCTTGTCATCATGACATCTTCATAAATTTTGGCGGGGTTTAGAATTATATTATTTCATTTCTAATTAATAATTATATTAAAACATATGTAGCTGTTTTTAAAATTAATACATATAAAAAAGACAAAGTAATAGGCATAGCCAAGCTATAAATGGTGCCATTGATTGTTTCAGTTGATGACATAAAAGCGCTCGATACTATAATATCATATTATCTACTTAATATTACTGTGCTTGACAAAATGAAGTCGCACTACTTATATTGTATTATATACACTGTGGGCCAAATTTATTTGGAACCCAATTTCACTCTGAATAACTTTTGCTATATTTGTCGGATTTTGGTGGTATTTTGTGTGAATATTAAAGGGGCCTTTCCTTAATTGTAGAACAAATATCCAATCACTATGTACAGGGGGAGCCAAGTAATAAGAAATATTTGTAATCATTGCTTTTGGGGCTGTTGCAAAATTAAATGGTTTATTCTAAAACTACAAAAATTATTTTAAATTATTAAGAGACTATCGGAAAAGAGGCTCCGAAAAAAATTGTTCTAAAAACTTTAGGTTTTGTATTAAAAACGTATTTTTTTTCGAAACTTTATTAAATAATATTACCATACAGCTTTATTAAATATCAAGTTAACAGAGCAAAAATACGTAAATAATTGGATGTCGAGTTACCTATGAAACAAAAGAAAAAATGCCGTTGGATCCCTTGACAACAGTATGTAAATATTAGTAACTTGGCAGTGTGTTAAATTTATTTCAAAATGGTGTACTCGTATTTATCATTTGAAGATAAAATCTTAATTTCACCTCTAAGAGTCAAAGGTTATAGTGCAAAGATGATTACTAAAAGTTACCCAGAGCGTAATTGGAAATTAAGTACCGTTAGGTATTTTCTACGGCATTTACTCGAGACCAATGGTTCATTCCAAATGAAGCCTGGAAGAGGAAGAAACAAGACTGGTAGAAGTATCGAAAACGTTGAAAGAGTTAGGGCAATTCTTAATGCTGTCGAACCCGGTAATACGATAAGTTCAAGAAAAATAACAAAAACGACTACTATTAAAAGATCACCGGTAAGAAGAATTATTAAAATTGATTTGAAGTATCGACCCTTTAAAAAAATATACTGTCACAAATTTTCAAATGATGTTAAGAATATAAGAGTAGAAAAATGTCAAGCATTGTTAAGAAGATTTAGACGACGCGATGATATTGAAAGAATTTGGTTCTCAGATGAAAAAGTTTTTTCTTTGCGCCAGCCAAAAAATTCTCAGAACAACAGAGTATATTTTAATGTACAAAGAAAATCGGAGATACCACTGGAACATCTTCTGGTTCCCAGAGATTATTTTTCTAAGTCAGTTATGGTTTCTCTGGCTGTATCGATGCTAGGAAAAACTGAAATTTATTTTATTGGCTCTGGAGTAAAAATTAATTCCGAAGTTTATCAACGGGACATTATAGAAGGTATGCTTCGAGAAATAGAAATAGTTAGCGACAACTACACATTCCAGCAAGATGGCGCACCAAGCCATACGTCAAGAAGTACTGTAAGATACCTGCAGGAAAATTGTCCTGATTTTATTGAACCAAACATGTGGCCTCCAAATAGCCCGGAGTTAAACCACGTCGACTATAACATTTGAGGGACATTAGAGGGAAAAGTTTATGAAAATACTCGGAGTAATACGATTGATCAGCTTAAAGAGAGAATAGTCTACTGTTGGCAACAATATAATCAAGAAATTATTAATAACTCAATTGGACAATGGCGACGAAGACTTCAAGCTGTTGTAGATAATCAAGGTGGTCATATTTACAATAATTTCTTGTAAACTTATTGAAAAATATTTTTTTTTATTACATTTTTACTCTGTTAATTTGATATTTAATAAAGCTGTATGGTAATATTATTTAATAAAGTTTTCGAAAAAAAATACATTTTTAATACAAAACCTAAAGTTTCTAGAACAATTTTTTCAGAGCCTCTTTTCCGATAGTCTCTTAATAAATTCAAATAATTTTTGTAGTTTTAGAGTAAACCATTTAATTTTGCAACAGCCCCAAAGGCAATGATTACAAATATTTCTTATTACTTGGCTCCCCCTGTACATAGTGATTGTATATTTGTTCTACAATTAAGGAAAGGCCCCTTTAATGTTCACAGAAAATACCACCAAAATCCGACAAATATAGCAAAAGTTATTCAGAGTGAAATTGGGTTCCAAATAAATTTGGCCCACAGGGTACAACCAGAGACATTTTTCTTTATTCTTATGTTTTTACGAATTTAATAACTTATTCATTTATGAAACGAAGCACGCCTATGCCGCTACAGTTAAAACTGACTTTTTACGCCTTTTACCACCCTGTCTCCTCAGCCGTCGCAGCCAGACTCGTAATTCGAACTATGGTACCATTGAATTGGAACTCTATCCCAAACAGTGTTAACGGCTACTATGTGACAATTAGTCACTAGAAGTTTATTTGTGTCAAAACCAGTTGTCCACTTTGGAAGATTTTTTTTTTGTATATCGTCGAAAGAAAGTAATTTTAGCTATAACTAATAAAATTATAAATTATAGTTTGTGTAGACATCACAATAGAAAAACAAGCAAAACTGGCTTATAAAAAGTGAATCGAAATATGGAATAAATACGGGTAAGTAATATTTGGTTTTGCCTGCTTATAATAATTAAATTTCTGACTTGTAATTCAATCCTAAATTTCTTTTTTTTAATCTAGTTCTCGAAGCACGATAACAAGGCCACTTTTATTTTATCTTTTATTATTTTTACTTTTAAGTTACAGTTGTAATTGGTGTATTCCTAACGAGAGGAAAACAAAGTTAAAACTCCGTTTATCCAACAAGCACGTAGTAATTTCCCACTCGAGATCTACTGGGAGTCGACGATAATAAAATACAGATAAAGAGTTCGCAAAAAGAAAAAAAAATAGAGACCGGAGTGTATCAGCCTTGGGACTTAAATTTGCTATAAGAGGTATTAAAGTTAATTACAGGGTGTTTCAAAAAACATGCGCCATCACTCGTGGGGTGATTTCTTACCCAAAAATAAGACCAATAGTTCCTATCAACATAGGTCCGCAACCGCTTTATTTTTGAGATACAGGGTGTTACAGCTTTTAAGCGAAGCCGTTTTCTCCATTGATAACACAGTTTATGTAGGCAGTTTAATGATAATAATAATTTTTTAGTTCCTGCTTTGTTTGCGATATGCAAATAAATGTCATTTATTTTTAATGGAAAACCGTTGGTCACACAAAGAAAAGTCCAGGAGCTATTTTTACTAAGTGATTAAGCACAATTTTAAAAATAATATTTATTTTGAAGAAAACAGTTAGTACCTACTAAAATTCAAAATTATATCTAAAGCAGTTTAAAAAATATTAAGGAAAAAAATTTTTTTTCGATTTTCAATTTCCCAAAATCGAGTTGCAGAAATTTTTTTGGAGTTATTTAATTTTTGCTGCTCTATACCGGGTGACAATGAAATCGTTTGACAAAACCTCACTTAATTGTCATTTAATATAGAAATTTAAAACTTTAGTAGTAAATGTGGTTTAGGGAGGTGCAAATATTCTATCAAAAATATTTTGAATATCACTTTCTATTTTAAATGACACCCTGTATACTTTCTTAGATCATCGAATAGAGCTTTTAATTTCCTTTTCAATAACATATCACAAGTTGTCATTTGTTTTTAAAATGGCGGGGTAGGATAGGATTTCCTTATCCTATGACGTTTTAAAATTGTAACATTGGGTTATTTTCTTTCAACTTTTAATAAAATTAAGGTGAAATGTGTATTTAGAATCTCATGGGATAGTTTTAATTTTTATTTGACATTAGCAATAGTCGGGCTCATTTTTCTCCATGATTTTTAATGGAACCTACCAAATGTCAAAATACCTTGAAATACTACAGTGAGTTATTTATTTACAAATGTATAATGTTTTATCCTATTGTAAGGAATTTTAAGAGAACATTTTTAATAATTGTATTAGGTACACATATTTTATTTTACTTCATATTATCTGCCGTACTTGAAAATCCTTTTTATTATTATGTTACTAATTTTTTCTTACACACTGATACATATCAATATTTTGGTGACTTAGCTAATGATTAGTTTTAGTGGAATATTACACCAATGCCGTGCTGTTGATAGTCTGTGACCGTGCAGTCCATCTTATTTCACCAAAGAAATTAGTTTCGCAGCAGGCTATAGAAACAAAACATGAAAGTAATTTTGACATTACCAAATTGAATAAGTAGAAATAAATTGGCGTATCCGGTTTATCGGTATTTTGGCTAGATTTATACGCATCCAATAATAATGGTTGATACGAGGGAAAATAAAATTAATATGCTCCTAATTTACGGCGAATGTAAGAAAAACTCAAGGCTTGCTGCAAGATTATATACCGTACGATATCCAGATCGGGAGATTCCATCAAGGGGCTATTTCCTTTGCCTTGAAAAACACTTAAAGAATGAAGGTAATATCCAATATAATATAAATTGTAATAATCAACGTTTTATAGTAAGTGAAGAAAGCGAAATAACCGTTTTGGCTTATGTAGAATATGATCATACCGCTTCAGTTCGCGAGTTAGAAGTGGAGCGTGGCGCAGGACAAATTTTGGAGAAACATGGTTTCAAATCATTTAAATACCAAGTTTATCACCATCTTTACGATAATGACTTTCCAAAAGGATCAACTTATTGTAATTGGTTTTTGGCGAGTCTTGGGGTATCTGGGTATGTTTAATCGACACAACACTCGATACTGGGCAAAGGAAAACTAGCACTTGGTAAGGGATGGTGCTATTCAAGAGCGTTTTGGTGTCAATGTGTGGTTGGGTATTATGGAAACCAATATTATTGGTCCAATTTTTTTCCACGGGCCTTTAAATGTGGAGATGTATTTAGCCTTCCTGCAAAATCAGATTGAACATATTTTACATAATAGCCCTGGAAACGACAACATAATACTTCAACAAGATGGTGCCCCAGCACATAACTCATGCATTGTAACCAACTATTTGAGCCGCAGATTCGGAGAAAATTGGCTCGGAACAAATGGACCAACCCGTTAGCTGGCAAGGTCCCCTGATTTAACTCCGCTTGATTTCTCCATATGGGGCAATCTTAAACAAAAGGTTTATGCTATACCCCTTTAGAACCTAGAGGATTTGGAAAATCGGATCACGACAGAAATTCAGGGTATATCAATAAGACATTTACGAAATTTATAAACTGAAAATATAGATCGAGTAACATTGTGTCAGCGACGAAGAGGTCAAAGAATAGAACATTTAATAGAATAGGTAATTTGGTTATATTACTATAGGATAAAATATAAAATTTATGTAGCGTCTAAAAAAAGAAACTGGGACACGCAATTTTACTTCTATCTTCCAGGCTATTTCAAAATTTTCAACTTTGATGACTTGAACTTGACAGTTTGTTTGAAAACATGTTGTAGTCCAAGAGCTAGAATATTTAGAAAATTTTGTTGTCCCAGTTTTATTTGGGCGCAATGGTACCTATAACCTTCTTATAAAATTTTCTCTTAAAATTCTTTACATTATAATAAAGCATTATACATTTTTAAATAACTAACTCACGGTAGTATTTCAAGGTATAAAGCCCAATTTCGACCATCGCTGGAACACTGCTAACACTGCTCCAAACCAGACCCTCAATTTGCTGGATTTCATTCAAAGAAGAGGACACAATACACAAACAAAATATGGGTGGCAAAAAATCAAGGCAGGAAGTAAACGTTTGGACTCGAATTCTTGAAGACGAGAGATAATAATTAGACCATTTCTCATACATGTTAATGAGAATACTTTAAAATATTTAGAACTGTTTCAGCATCATGTTATCCGCATTGAGGAATGCAGTAATGCAACGGAAGGACAATATTTCAACATGTTAAAGCTTCCATTCATCATATTACAGCAGCTATCACCGAGTTTTTTAATGCCACATTTCCAGGCGTTAAATTCTCTGTTTTGCACCTCTTAGATAACTTAAATGAAAGAAGAAATTTCAAAATTTAAAACGGAGTAGGTAAACTTGTGAATTAAAATGGGAATGGTGTCATGTTGATGATATGAAGATTTTATATTATGGATTATAAAAAATCATTTTAGTTTTAAGTGAGAGAAGATTTAAATGACTATTTCACTAGAGTGTATTACACAGGCAATAAAATCGGTATTCAGCTAACAATACAACTACCTGGACTGGTGGTCGATAAAATCAACCAACCTCGTATTGCCGCGACCATTTTTTGACATTTAGAAAAAATGTCACCTGAAAATACAATCATTTTTCTTATTTCTATGACAACAATTATTTAATTGAAGTCATGCCAAACTGAATCCTATTTTTTATCCGATTGTGTCAAAAAATGACGTTTTATAGATCAGATATTTGGACGAAAAGGTAACCTTTTCAATAAGGTATTGATTATTGCGCTGGTAGCTAGGCAACCTTTGTCGTCCTAGTCCGAAAAACATTTTGTCGGACGCTAAAATATTTTCAACAGTTTATTTTATTCAATTATTTACAATATTTATATTAAATGTACAATTAGAACAATTTTGAACAAGAACGGGGTGATGTAAATTTGATTTTGAGGATGTGTTATTATTTTTGGTCTCCGTTATGATATTATTCTCCAATGTTGAACTCGATTGGGAGACGGATTGCGACACCTGAGTCGAGACTGACTGCAGGTCAGATTGTGGAATGTTGAATATTTTCTTGGTCAGCTCTAACTTATTACTTAAGGAATCATCTATGTAGCCCTCGGCTACTCCCGAAGACTTCCAGCCTCCATGCCGTTTTAGAGATGTTATGTCTGCTCCCGCATCTACAAGTAATGTGGCCGATGTTCTTCTGAAACAATGTCCCGTGAATTCCTTGGCATTCGGCAGTTTTAAGTAAGACGCTATTTCCTGAGGTATAGAGCCAAATTTGTGTATACCGACAACTTGCTTATGGCATTTTCCATTGCGATAAGACACAAAAAATCGCCCATCACTTATATTTGTTGGACGTAAAGCCAGATAATTTCTATAATACTTTAGATATTCTCCAGTCACCGTAAATGATCTCGGTTTGTTTGTTTTATTATAGGGAATTTTTATTAACAAAGCCGTTCCCAAATCTTGTATGTCATCAATTTTCATATGAGCCAGTTCTTCTCGACGACATGCGCCCGCGATTCCAAAAATAAAAGCAACCTGTAATTAAGAAAATTGTTAGTCAGAAATTTAAAATACTATTATATAGTTACATTTACCTTCAACATTAAGTATTTGTCATCTGGAGCATGGCAAAGGAATTTGTGAACCTCTTCTCTAGTTAAAATCCTTGATTTCTTTGGACAATATCCAACACTTTTTTGTTTCAACAATGCTCGTAATCTCATGTATTTAGATATATCAATATTCTGTTTTACATTTACCACTGCACGTAGCATAGAATACTGCGACCACAGAGTAGATGACTTCATAGTTTTCGATAATTCCGCCATATAGACCAAGAAGACGTTTTCGGAGAACGACTGTATATTTTTTTCTTGCCGGTAATCCATAAATTTTTTATAAGCTCTTTCATATATTTCCTTAGATTTTTGTGGCAATAAATGTAACATTACTTCCTTGGCAGTTTCTTGAATGTCAGGTGGTGTACCTTCTATAAGATCATCGTCTATTTCCATTTTTAATTGTGTTTTTCAGGTTTTAAAACTAGCAGAACACGAAAGATTAGTTAAAACTATCGCCTGATTGATAAAACGTCAGTTGATAATATTAATTTAATTATTTGTTAGATCCATGAATACGCATATTACAGGTTTCATTGTTCAAACATTCAAGGGACAAAAAATTACAATGCAAGATGAAATATATTGGTTTTCTTAATTTTTACATTATTTTATAATCCGAGCAAAAACACAATCGGATAAAAAATAACGTATGTTATACGGACGAAAAATGTATTTCGGACTATGCGGGTTACTGGCCTTACTGCATTTTTCGTCCTTGTAACATAATATACTATTTTACCTTATACACCTCCCAGTTAACTAACGATCTTAGGCACGCTTCAGTGCATCTTTACGCTGATGACACTCAACTGTATATGTCATTTCGACCGGAAAATATTCTTGAGGCAAATGACAAATTGTCAAGGGATCTTGACCTACTACTGGGGACCTCAACTAATCATTGCCTGGAGTTGAATCCAAAAAAATGCCAAATACTTCTTTTCGGACGTATCCAATGTAGGGATCAATATCAAGATCTTCTTCGTGTCGCCATTAATAATGAAAGTTTGACCTGCTCAAATGTGGCTAGAAACCTTGGATTGATGCTTGATGTTAGATTGAGGTTCTCAGAGCATTTTAGTCAAAGACATCTGCGAAATATGAGCCTCAAGAAATCATTATGTGACAGTCTGGTTTTATCACAATTCACTTTTTGTGACACATTATATGGACCTTGTCTTCTAGAGAGAGATTCTAACCGGATCCAACTTATCCAGAATTGTTGCATTCGCATGATTGGTGGTATAAGAAAGTATGATAGAGGAGTGAGTGCAAAAATGAGAGAAATCGAATGGCTGAATATGAGTGAAAGGCGTATGTTTCATAGTTTAATTTTATATAATAAAATAATTTATAAAAAGAGCCCTGAATATTTATATCAAAAAATAAAATTTAGATACGACGCTCATGCTCTAGATCTGAGACATAAACTCACTATAACTCCTCCCAAACACAATACCACTCTTATTGAAAGATCATTCAGATATCAAATAGCTCTGAACTATAATAAAGTCACAGTCTGGCTGTCTATGTTGTTAATAAGGATGACTGCGTATCAGCCATTCGATATGTACCACCTTATCAATTATCAATACTTAACTTTATTTCATTGACTAACTTAATCTCGTGTTATTGTGCTGCTCTGTAATTGTATTTAGTTATGTAGTTATTATATCTTTCCTTTTTATACAAATAGTGCAAGGGATAAATTTTTGTATTTATATCTTGGGTTAAGTGAGGAAGCTTGCTTCAACTTCGCCCTTTGTAAGAAGCCTGCTGCTTTTAACAATTAAGTCATTATTATTATTATTATTATAAATAACGCGCAGATCATCAACTACAATAATTGTAATTTTTATATGTAGGTAGTTTTTATTACCTTTTTTATTACTGGATTTGTTTAAAATTTAAATAAAAGTTGTTTTAAAACATCCGTTTCCATTTATTCTCACTCTCGTAAAATAGTCATGTCGAATACCACTCGAAAAAAATTTAAGTCTGCAAAATTGTTCTCTTGGTTTATTTAAGTTTGTTGCTTTTAGTAATTTCGCTCATGAAATTTTTTACAAAAATTGTTGGTAAAAATTTGATTCGCGATATTGCGTAGCAACAAGCTTTCATACCAATCGAAAATTTTTGCCGACAAAATTTTTTCTCTTGTGGTATTATGTATGAAAATTGTAGAGATTAAGACATTTTAGATTTTATTAAGAATTGTTTATTAATTCAAAAATTTTAAAGAAACATTCTTCAAATGCAAAGAAAAAAATTTAATTAAAAACGGAGCTATGCCCCATGCTAAGGGATAAGATAATTGTCATTATTGGTTAGAGAATGGGCTATGCCCCATGGTAGTAAAAATTGAAAAACAATAATTAGTTTCATAATTAGATTAAAAAAATTATTAAGTTATTCAGTGCTAACCACTTGTCTTAAAGTGAAGTTAAATTGGAAACGGATATGACATCAGCAACAAATGACATCCATCCTAAAATCTAAAAATATTATCGTTTAGAGGTTGGAATTAAACTCGATATTGGGTTTACAACATCCGTGGGGATCTGTCAATTATTTTTGGAAAAGAACATAGACATATAATATATGTCTATGGAAAAGAACCAATATGTTGTAGGTACTGGACGCATAAAGTACCTGAAGAATGGCCGCACTAGAGACATCTGCCAGCGAATGATTAAATCATATTCTGGTTTGTCTATTGATTGTTTTTTCGTTAATTTTCTTCAAAATAAATTTTCTATAATATTTTTTAAAATGTGGTCTTGTTTATTTTTCTGTGCCAAAAATTTCCTCATAATGTGTTATACTCAATTGGCAAATGGCAATGGTTTTATCGTTTCGAATGACACTTTATTGAATTGTGTTTTCATAGAAAATTGGTATTAGTTTTATGCTCATAATTTAAAAACGGCTCAATATTGGAACATATGGATTATTGGCAATTAAACAGGAAATTCAATTTTTCTTTTATTGATAAATTAAATTAATCAAAAAAATTGACTTGTTAATGCTTTATCATAACAAAATTTAATTTTAGAAACTCCCTGTATAAAAAATATTCAACATTTATTATGAAATAAAAAGGACCGTATCTTGAGGTAACTCAGAGTTGTGGATATGTAAATCAGCACATTTTAGTTTATTTTAAATTTGTTAATAAAAGTAAGAGAATTTAATTATTTTTTATGAGCATGGTATAGAATAAATTTTAATGATTAATATATGAGCATTTTTAATAAAGCATTTTTAATAAAACATGGTTTATGTGGAGAAACCAAAAAAGAAAGAAACAATTTTTTTAAAGTTATTTTATAAAAAACTATGAAATTTCATGTTTTCTTGAATTATATAGAAAAATACTAAATATAGTAGGATAGGGGCTAAGCCCCTATGGGTTTAAATAAAAACACATTTTGGTATGGAGAATTAGACAAAATTTTTTAGGAAAAACAAAGTTTCGTGCTAATCACTACCACGCTTGACCTAAAAAGAATCTCAAGGAAAGTGTGGTTAATGTATGAAATGAATGAAAGGTGGTTTGACATATGGCATAACGAGTATCCGACTGTAGAAATCTTAAAAATTGAAGTGTCGGTACTCGGTACAGTCTGGAGTAACTCGATAATGGGTTTACAAAGTCCACAAGTCATAGTGTACCTGATGGTTGAAAGTTGTAATTGTTAAACACATAAAGTACCTGAATATGGGAAAGATTGAGACATCTGTGAATGATTGCATAAATCAATAGTTTTCATAAAGTAGTAGTTTTTTAACAATTAAATAAAAGAAAAATATAAGGGGTGGTCAGAAAACACGAGCAGAACTAGCTGTGGAGCACGCGTAGAAGGGGTTTAACAAGCGCCACCAGCTTTGCCACAGGAAAAGCTGGAAACCTCCAAGATGGTCGTAGAGCTAGCTCTGCAAAAGGGCCAGGGTGGAGCTGTATAAATAAAACGCTGTAATAAAACAGTATTATTGATGGCTTTATTTAATTCAAAAAACAAAGGGGTGTTAGTTACTAATACCACACTTAACTGAAACTAATGATGCTGTAGACTTGGGTAAGACTTCCAAAGGAAAGTCTCAAACGGCAGAGAGAAGATAAGACAGACGTCATTCAAAAGAAAGACAAGGAGAAAGACCCTAGCAGCAGCTTGTAGGGCCTCAAAATATGGTTATTCAGGGGTCAGGTAGGGGTTGTTGCGTGCTTCAGAGGTTTTGGCCCTCCTTCTGGTGAGACTTACTTTTAAACAGCAAAGAAAGTACAAAAAAACAGCAATGCGGTTTTCCTTGGGCCGCCCAGTGCGTCAGGTATCCAAAAATATCCATACCGCAACAGACCTGAAGTATAGTAGGCAACGTGGAAATTTACTCTTCAATCCAAAATCCCGCTAGGATAATTCAGAAAATCGTGGACAAAAAGACACTGGCTTCTTCTTCCCCGGTTAAGAGTAAAAGTGACACCAAAAAGACAAAGAACCCAACCAAGAAATCTCAGAAGCGTGAAATGTCAAAAAATAACTAAAAATCACCACTTGACAAACGGCCACATTCAAATTTATGATTCGTGGAAAAAATAAAATATAGTACTTGAGGTCATTAAACATTCTCACAAGAAGGAAGAGCTAACCTCTAAAGTTTTGAACCAAAACTTACAATTACAATTATTGAAAAATACCAAAACAAAGAAATGTATGCGAAAATACTGTTATATATGGATCAAATGATATAGTAGTTGATACAAGGAAAATATGGTGATTAAAGATATGGGCGAAATGTAATCGCGCTTAACCAAAGACACCAAATGAAAGGTCATTAACCTTAAGTGGGAAACCAAGATAAAGTCGCTAAAGTTAGGCATGTAGTTTTATACAGAAAATAAAACATTGAACTTTTTCACCAGTTTTAAAGCTAAAATTCAAATCAAATATGCCATATGAGTTAACTATATAGTGACAAAATTGACTTGTTACAAGTTGCTTGAAATTATATCGAAAATCCAAAAATGTTAAAAAATATAAAAATATCAAAGTTTGATTTAACTTCCGGTATAACCGTAAAATAAATATTCCAAAAGGAAAATAAATCCATGAGAAAGCTTTTATAGCACTGCACTGCACAAGTGTTAACTACAAAAAACATTCGTCCGTAGTAAATTGGAATTTTTCTTATTTCAAGGTGGCCTAACCCTAGATATGTTACCTCCAGATGACATAATGATTTATTTGGTAAGTACCAAAGTCATTTTCATCAACTAAAGAAAGAAAATTATTATAAAACAAACCCAGATTCCTTAAAATTGTTTGCAGTCGATCTTCAGACTTAAAGCTCGATATTCTCAATTAGCGAAATTCTTCGGACTATTGTAAATTTCTAAGGGAAATTATGTTTTCTTAACCGAAAACTTTTCGCCGAACATCTGCTGTCGTTTGCACACAGTTATTTTGCATTAAGCACGAGGCGGATATTAATGGTGGTTAAACAGCAATTAACTTGAAAATGGTGTTAGTAATTAACTAAAAGATGACAAGAAAGAGAAGGACAGTAGTGGAATCGGAAAAGAGTTTAATAGCAAAATTAAAACCGCCGTTTGTATATAAGCGTCATAGAACAGAAAAACAGGAATACCATCCAAACATCGGTATACAGAAAAGAAACATCGCAGGTCAGTAAAATCGACTATAGACATCAAGGGCGTCGCCAGCCAATGGACCAGGGGTGGGGTGGGGGGAGGGCAATATTATGATTTAAATTTGTATAGAAAAGTTTTTATTTTAAGAAAAATCGAAAGAAAGTTCATTAAAACATAATTGTTGGGAAGCGAAAATTCCAGGGCTCTGCTCTCCTCAGTCAGTCAGCAGCGTCACCAAGTACAGTTGCAGTGTAATAGTATATTTTTAGCGCCATTCCCAAATGATACCATTTTCGTTTTTCATTTTATTCACTCAGTTAAAACCAATAACCGAATCTATGAAGCGGTAAAATAAAAATATTACAAGTACAAGTAAATGCTTTTATGCATGTAAGGAACGCTGCTGCTACAATTACAGTGAACTTGAGAGGCGACGTTGTCATACAAGCCGCAGTCAGCTAAAATTTATTATTTAATATAGCACGGCGTTTCGGATACTGGGATTTTGATCGCGTAGAAAATAAATGTGGCAACACAGACAGACCAAATTCACAACTTCAATGAGTTGAAAATTAGCATGACGGTAGAGTTTTTGCACTGCTTTAATTATTAATTTTTCCAGCCTGATCGTTGCAGAAGTTTCTCTCGCCTGATCTGATCGATTCTTGTTAGAACTAGATCCAGATTTGATTGCCACGAGATATCTCCCTATGGTGCATCTGTCGTTGTTCACCCACTTTTTAGGGTCATACACACTCTCCGATGTTACTTCTTTTCGTCGGGTTCTAGCCTTACTAACTCCGCCTCCAGCGAAAGGAAGCAACTAACCTTTAGATTTCTAAATAGTATCTATAATATTTCTTTCTTAAATTTCGAAGTCGTCTTAAAATATATTTTAAGACAAGCAACACAATACAACAACAATGTATACCAGATTGTCTTAAAGTCGGCCCTGGATACACAAAATTATCCTTTTAGTTTCAGTTTTCGTCTGTAAACTGGCAGCAAAAACATTATTAAGTTAGCTAGCAAGATTCTCAAACAACTAACGAACTGTAGGCAATTAAATTCGGTAGCAAAATCTAAAGAAAATACTGGCGAAATAGTTTCACATTAGTCATAAAATTGCTAAATAATATCTTATTTGACGAGAATGTAATAATAGCTATAACTCATGAGGATGAATGTTGCGACCCAGCCGAAGGCCAGTGAGTGTCGTAGTAATGATCTACTTACTAATAGTTTGTTACTTGCGAATAAAATACTACACGTTTTCCACGACCATTAATTACGTAGAACGGTACCATTTAAGATTTATTAACAAAATTATTTTACGAGCTTCTTAACCCTGTAGATCGACTATATTTATAAATTATATTAAGCTAACATCTAAGAAAAAAGAAAATATCAAAAATAACTATTTGAAACACACTCATTCTTATTTTTCCTTTTTGGAATTTGTACAGTAAACGTCGGGGCGGGTAAGCTTTTGTAGAATATTGATTACATTTTTGACAAACGTTCCATAAAAATTTCATATCAATATACCTACCTAAGTTAGTACGTTATCAACATCTATTATGAAAAAGCAATTTTAAATTTTTTTTGTCCTTCAAATTTGTATCTACATTTCGTGTTCGTTTTATCGAACGTTATGCGTCGTGACCACTTTTGTTCCTGGAAACGGCATCATTATTTTACGTTTGTTGATTGTTCGTAATTTGCTTACAGATTATCGCTTGCCAAACTGCTTGATACCTTAGAAGATAGTGACATGGAGGGTGGCGATATATATGTTACACCACCCAGAGATGGTGAAGACACCGATATCGATAGTGATCAGTCCAATGACGATCATGAGGGCGATATTTCCCACCTAGGTCCAGCTAGGCTGCGGGCAGAAAGTGAATTTGTTCCTGCTAGCATTTGTAATAGAAAAATACCCAGTGAGGAAGAGTATGATTCGGATGATAATATACCACTAGCAACGTTGTTTCCAAATGCAGCAATAAAACTGGCTATCAAATGATATTACGGCTTCATCTTCTAAAAAAAGAAAAACAGAATCTTGGACTAATCAGGAAAGCAGTTTCAATGTTGAAAAAGACTGCACAGAAAAAAATCCGCCAGAAGAAGTATATGGTAAAACTACGCATTTGGAATTTTTTCACCTGCTTTTGATGTAGATGTGCTATCCAACATAGAGGAACAGACGAATATTTATGCGCAGCAAAAAAATCTGGACTTGAGAATGTCCAGAAGTGAACTGCTTGCTGTATTTGGAGGACTTTTACTCTACTACTCAGGATATGGTAAATATCCAAATAAACGGATGTACTGGTCCAACGAAAACGATATGAAAACGATGTTCCAAAAATAGTATCTGTAAGCATGCGATTCAATAGTTAGGTTTGAGCTTATATTGAGACATCTACACCTCAACGACAATAGTCAAATTCATAATGAAAATAAGTTATACAAATTACAGCCCCTAATTGATAAACTAAATCTAGATTTTAAAAATTATGGTGGATTAGATGAATACATAAGTATTGACGAGAGCATGATTCCATATTATGAAAAACATTTTACGAAACAATTCACAGAAGGTAAACATATATGGTTTGGTTTCAAAAATTAAGCATTGTTCACAAATAATGGATATATAGTATTTCAATGCAAAGATAACAAAGTTGTCACTGCAGCGTCGAATTTTGAATCATCCGAAATCAAAGACACTACACGGTACTGTAGGGAACGTAAATCAAAAATTGCGGTACCGCAGCCTAAAATATTTTAAAATTATAACAAGGGCATGTAACGAGTGGATAAACTAGATGGCTTGGTTGCAGTCTATAGAACTAGAATGAAGCAACGCAAATGGTGGTGGCCTATACTTTCTTATTTATTTGACGTATCTGTTGTCAACGCTTGGTTATTATTCCGAAAAATTCATCCATCTGATGAAATGTCTTCTGGTTTATTGAAATTTAGAAGATATTTGGCTTTGAGCCTTTGAAAAAGTCAAGGTAAAAAATCAACAAAAGGAAAAATAACACCTGCTCCACTTTATGATGTTAGGTTTGATTACATAAACCACTTGCCAGTATATACGGAAAAAGAAAGAAGATGTGTTCAGTGTGGAAAAACTGCCAAAAACACTAAAATTATTGAAATAAAACATGATTATTAGGTTTACAGTTTTATGTAATTAAAAATTATATCTATGTTCTTTTATGCATAACGTTCGATAAAACGAACATCCTGTATCCTTTTTAATAATAAAAATGTCAAAAAATTTTATTTAAAAAACTTAATTGTACTCCACTCAATATGCATGTGTAGTAAAAAAAATTGTTCATTTTAACATTTATAACCTTATACACTAATGGGTTAATGCGTGCTAGTTCTGGATATCTACGTGTAAAACTAAAATAGCAACTAAATAAAACACGCCAATTTGCTTAAACATGTTCAGGTTCATATGTCATAATAATAATCATTCCTTCTTTGATTTTACACCACACATCATCGTATCAATGTTAAAGATAATAACACATAATGTAACCCAGTTTTAACAGTTTTTCACGAAACAGTTATGCTGTTAGGAAATACGTTTTAAAATTTAAGCGTATTCGGTATAACGGAAAAGGAAATTAAAAGCCATTTACTACGTCAGTTTCATCCGAACTTTTAAATTCTAACGAGCTTTTAAAAGCACGACCCATAATAAAACAAAAAAGTATCCCGGGGCTTTTTTTGTTTTTATTGCTGTCGATATTTGGTTTTGGTGAAATATAATATATCTACACGAGTACAAGAGAAAAAATTATAATGTAAAAGAAATTACCTTTGCTTTTTGATTAGTCACTTAATACCATTTAAACTATGGATTTAGTGTTTTTTTCATGGCAAAAATAGGGAACCTTTGAAAGTTTTGACCCAAATAATTATAAATAATGTTCTTATTATTTTTAGAATTCGATGTAACTTTACTTATTTTTTTCCTTTTTGTTGGGAATGAATTCTCAGTCCTAAGAGTGTACTGTATCTTTTATCTTTTAGAGATTAATAGGCTTAGTTTATTGGCCAAGAACCAATCATTAACCTTACTCTGCGACTTCTCGTACCATGGGAGCACCGGCTCAGTACGATGATATTTAAAGGTGTTGGTAGTATCATCAGCAAAAAAAATTAGGTTTGAGGCATTACTGTAATTTGCAAGATCACTAATGTATATTAAAGAGAGTAGTGGTCCCAAAACCGAACCCTGCGGTACTCCTAGGCCCAGGCTCATTGCAGGAATGGCTCCCATTCAGAGAGACAAACTGAGTACGGTTCGACAGATAAGATCTCACCATATAAAGACTTTTATTGCGAATGCTGTAATATGACATTTTTTGAAGTAAGATATTAAGACACGCAGTCGAAGGCTTAAGTGAGATCATAAAATGTGGCGTATGAATCCAGTTTCTCTTCGAGGCCCTCAGCAATAATAGTGATGGCCAAAGTTGTAGATCTATTATTTCGGAAGCCATATTGGCTTTGCACAAAGAGACCATTCCCATCAAACAATACAACTATCTGATCCCTTAAGATCGCCTCGAAGATCTTGGAGGACAGATAGATAGATAGATAGAATCGTCTTTAGTTTTTACTCGGCGAAGTGCAGCATAGCTGTTTGCTTAACCGAGCATTCAAAATACAAGTTTACAACATAATTCTACATTATTTTTGCTAATAATATAAATAAGTACCTACCTACTAAGTATAAAACAATATAATAATACCTACCTACAACTTGTTATCATATATTCAAAGAAAATAATATATAACAATAAAAATTACATTCAATGTTGTTGTAACAAAAGTATTTTAAATTTCCGTTTAAAAAAATTATATGACATATTCTTAAAATATAATTTATTTTCATTAAACATTTTGGGAGCCACATATGAAAAAGATCGCTGAAATAAAGCTGTGCGATGCCGAGGTAAATTAAGCAAATTATTTTGGCCAGTGTCGCGTTGTGAGTTGCATATCTAAAAGAAAGCTTCTCATGGAGATATTGGGGAATCCCACTCTCGAGTAGTTTATAAATAAAACAACCAAGATGTAATTTTAACCTATCTTGCATATTTAGCCACTTCAATGTTTTTAATTTATGAGATACATGGTCACGCATTTTTAGTCCACAAACGAAACGTATACACGAATTCTGAACTCTCTGAATCCTATTCTTTGACTGTAAATCAAGGCACGGTCCATAAACGATGTCTGCATATGTGCAGTGAGAGAGAACCAGAGATTCACATAGTTGTCTTTTAAGAGAAAAATTTAGTATTTCTTTGTTTTTATAAAGATTTTTCAGGGATAGAAAGGACGTTTGTATTATTTTAGATACCTGCTTCTTAAACCTAAGACTAGAATCAAACACAATTCCCAAATTCTTGTACTCCACAACTACAGGAATCGAAGTATTATCAATAGCTAATTGAATGTTGTGACTAGCCCAGTCCTTGTCCGGACCAAAAAACATGACAGCTGATTTATTAGGATTTATTTTTAGGCCGTGGTTTTTCGAATAGTGATAGATAGACTCTAAAGAATTATTCATGACTTGATTAGCCTAGGGTGCCCCCTCTTTATTAAAATTTACACGCAACTGAGTGTCATCGGCATATCTTTGCATATGACAGTTTGTAATGGCCAGGTTCATGTCAATAGTATAAATTAAAAAAAGCAATATGGATAAAAGAGAGATAGGCCGATAATTAGAAGGGCCATCGGGAGATCTCTTGTTTATAAAGATCGGTGTAACCTTAAGTGCATTAAGGAATATGCCTACAGTTATGCATAAGTTTATAAGTTTTCTAAGTGTTTAGTTTTAACTATTCCTGCGTTAAGATTATAGCAATCCTGACTCTAGCTATTTTTTAGGATGTGGAAGGTTTGCAAGAATCTTCTGCAATATTTACAAAGAAGGAATTAATTGAAAGGTTGTGCATCAGGAGAATTTCCTGTCGTTATTATTTTGGGTTGTGATGAATTTTGTTTAATAACCTGCCAAACAGAAACCTGGGGACTAGTGAAGCCTCTAATAAAATAATGATAGATCCCCTATTCACTTTGGTACGCCTAGTTCGGTATCTGTGCCTTAAAATAAATTTAAAATAATTTTTTGTAAATCAATATGTAGGGTAACCAGTTTTCGTGTGTTTTCATATACGAGCTCCCTTATTATAAAAATAGAAAAAATAAATCTTTCATTGCTCCAAATCAAATTTTCATAGCCCTCTCAGTTTCTGATTTTGAAAATTTGTCATTTTTGACGCTCCCCTGTATTTTCATTATTTGATAACTTATCAATAAGGTAAAAGTAAGTTATTATACCGGGTGTTGCATCGTCGAGCGGGACATAGGAAATCCCATGTAATTTTAAATGGGGTCAATTATTGGCTTCCCTAATTATTTTAGAGAAAAATTCTATTTAGGTTTATTAAAGAGCACTAAAACCCACATTCAAAAGAATAACTTTAGATATTTTTGATGAGCCCGTTTACGGGTTATCGCCGATTTCTTTTTAACTATTTCTCCTTTTTATGGCCTCGTATTTGCGGGCACCAGTCAAGGTAAAAGATGACTGTCAAATAAAGTTGTCATTTTGAAATGTGTGCTTTACTGTTATAAAAACTCGTACATCGAAAATATTAGCCATAAATTACACTTCTGAAGAAAAAATATTGATGAATAAATGGTATATATTATCAAGGAAATAGTTACCAAAATGTGTCAGACATGTTTGCTGCTCTGTATCCGAATAGACCGATACCTGCAAAATCTACAGTCGAAAGGACTATCAAGAAATTTGAGACAAAAGGCACTGTAATAAATAACTGCAGATGTGAAGAAAGGCAGGAACAAAGAAGAGATTCAAGAAATGATAGGGACTTGCAAGTTTTATTGTGCGTGGAAGAAAATGATGGGAAGATCAGTACAAGGAAACTTGAGGATGACATAGGATTAGATCACACCACAGCGTTACGAGCTTTGAAACGACATAAATATTATTCATACAAATATGAAAAGCACCAAGAGCTAAGAGATAGGGACGAAATACGACGACAGGAGTTTTGTTTTGGTATGATGGAAAGAGCAAACATGGATAGGGAATTTTTAAAAAACATTTGTTTCACTGACGAATGCACATTTACCTTAAACAATGAACCCAATGTTCAAAATTATCGATATTGGAGCAAAGAAAACCAACACAGGTTTGTGGAAACAAGGACGCAATATCCACAAAAAGTTAATGTATGGGCTGGGATTTTCGGAGAAAATATTATCGGGCCATTATTTCTTACACGAAATTTAAATGCAGAATATTTTTTGGAACAACTTGAAGATCATATTTTACCTACTTTACATGATGCCGCCAGGGAAAATCAGGAAGTTTGGTACCAAATGGATGGCTGCCCGGCACATAGTACCCTGGCTGTCCGGGAATATTTAAACCGTGCTGTTAATGGAAATGTTATTGGCTTAAATCATACAGTAAATTGGCCAGCCAGGTCTTCTGATTTATCGCCAAATGATTTCTTTCTCTGGGGCCATTTAAAAAACAGGATATACAAAGATAAAAAATACCCAAATCTAGACGAGTTAAAAATGCTATTTCTGCCAAATGCAATAGAATTTCAGTTTACCAACTAGCGAATGTAAGAAGAGAATTTTATGATCGCCTCGGTTATTGTCTAGAAGTCAATGGAGGAATATTTGAACATCTTCTTAAATCCTAAAGTTCTAACAATTTAATAGTACCTACCTATTAATTAGTAAAATATTGAAACATGTAAAATGTCATAATTAACCTTGTAATTGGATACTTTATTTTAGTTTTATTCAGATTAATTTGTACTCATAAATACACCTTTAATATATTCGATGTACGAGTTTTTATAACAATAAAGCACACATTTCAAAATGACAACTTTATTTGACAGTAATATTTTACCTTGACTGGTGCCCGCAAATACGGGGCCATAAAAAGGAGAAATAGTTAAAAAGAAATCGGCAATAACCCGTAAACGGGCTCATCAAAAATATCTAAAGTTATTCTTTTGAATGTGGGTTTTAGTGCTCTTTAATAAACCTAAATAAAATTTTTCTCTAAAATAATTAGGGAAGCCAATAATTGACCCCATTTAAAATTACATGGGATTTCCTATGTCCCGCTCGACGATGCAACACTCGGTATAGTTTTCTATGTAAAATTCAGTGGCGTAGTCAGTTTCTCTCTAAAAAGTTTTGTTTTTGAGTTCTGACCCAAACTTGTGCTTTCTTAAATGGGACTATATATTATTTCTTAGTCTTATCCCTCCTTTTAAGAGCTTTTTAAAAATATATAATAGTCCATATTTATTTCTTAGAGAAATGGATAATTTTAGCATTTTTTGTAAAATTAATCATTTTTCGTATAGTCAATCACGGATAGCCATGACAGAAAACCGAATTCTGTAAATGCGCCATTGCGGATTGTTCTAAAATATTACTGGTATTTGTTGGGTTTTGCAAGTTTATCTTTTATTTCTGTGAAAAATTGTTTTACATGGCACAAAATATTAAATATAAAAATTATGAAAAACTCGATATGCATGTTTGTTTCGTCCAAGCCAATAGGGACGCGAGCGCAGCCTCGGAGCTGTATTTTAATAGGTAAGTTTTAAAATCATTTGTTAGGTACCATTACTGTTTATAGGAAAAATAAAAAAATTTTAATCATAACTGTAATCTATTATTAGCTTTTTGTTACATAATTAAATCTTTCGTAGGTATTCAGAAAGACAACAACCAGATAAAAGAATATTTCAAAAGATCCAAGTCAATCTCATTGAGCACGGATCTTTTGAAAACCAAGGCCTAAATTTTACAACAAGGAAAACAGGAAAGAAATAAATATTTTGGCCTCTGTCATGGTACAACCATCCATATATCATAATTTATGATGAAGTTGGGATTAAAAAATCAAGAAAGCAGTCAATTAATACTAAAAAAATATAAATTTAAACCATACAAACACTATCTCGTTCTACATTTGCATCCTTGTGACGCAGAACGTAGGATAGTTTTTTACAATTGGTACCTACAAATGTTGCAGGAAAACGCACATTTTGAAAGAAGGGTGGTATGGTCCGACAAGGCTTATTTTACGAGTGCTGGTATCTTAAACCAAAACAATTCAAGGTACTGGTCCCAGGAGAGCCAACACGTAATCCACAAGAACATTAAGGTCGGTTTGGATTTAACGTGTCTTGCTTTATTTTTGGAGCTAAAATTAAGTATTTTAGCCATGAAGGAACTAACTAACCGAAAATAGACACCTAAATATAATACGAGATGCACTTAACAATTCTCATATAGTGAGAGAATATTTAGAAACCACATTTCCCGATAAATAGATTGGTACCACTGGACCTGTCAGGTGGCCTCCAAGATCACCTGATCTTTCTGTGTTGGATTTTTCTTAAAGGGGTATATAGAAAATCAGTTGTAATCAGTATAAGAGACAATACCACAATATTGATCAACTTCGAAAAGCTACCCATCAAACATCATTGCGAGGAATCGAAACGGTGCGTCGAAAGATTTTAGAACACAACGAAGCCCAGTTTGAGCAATTTTTGTAATTTAATAAAATAATATATTTGTTTTAGTGTTAGTTTAAAGTTATTTAATTATATATAATTTGTATAATAAAAATAATTTTGTTTATTTTGTTTTTATTTGCGGGCATAGCTTTCTATACCAAAAATGATTAATTTTACAAAAAATGTTTAAATTATCCCTTTTTAAAAGAAGTTAATATTAAATATTACATAATTTTGAAAAGGTCTTAGAAAGAAGTATATGACAAAGGAATAATATCTAGGATGTCCCATATAAAAAAAACAGCACAAGTTTGGGATATAACTCAAAAACAAAACTATTTAGAAAAAAAGTAACTGCGCCACTGAATTTTACATCAAAAAATTCTATTATATCCCATTTTTACCTTGTTAATAAGTTGTCAAATAATCGAGATACAGGGGAGCGTCAAAAATGATAAATAAAGTATGTTAGAAACTGAGAGGGCTATGAAAATTGCGTTTCCGGCAATAAAAGTTTCATAAAATCATAGAACAGTAAGCCCCAAACCCTATCTTTCTATCTTTTATAATAAAGAAGCTGGTATGTGAAAACACATGAAAACTGGACACCCTATACAGTATGTATAGGGAATAATAATATTACAGTCTATAGTAATCTAATTTCAAAGACAAATTTGTCTACTTTTGACTAAATATTGTATTAGTTATGCTGTAGAAAATGGTGCTCGCGAACATACTAAAAAATATTGTAGTATTTTCTAATAATAATCTTTACAGAGGTCAAAAAAAGTTTGGATCGACATAATTATTTATAATATCATAATGCTATAATAGAAAGGCATGAATGGTTTGTTCTTCTTTACGAATCATCTTGTATATGACAAAATAATTTTATAACGAGCGGCTGCTTAACCTTGACCCTGTAGGCTGGGGGACTACCCCATCATATTTGCTTTGACATTAGGTACTCATATTGATATCGAGCTCCATATTCAAACGAGATTTAAAAGCCAATAATAAAATAAATCAAACAAATATAAGGATCGAATGGCTTTATTTGATGTGTTTTCGCAATGAATAATATATTTCAATGGTATTTTCATTTCCGAGAAATTTTACAAAAAACTGTGTTACTTAACGTAATTTGATATAATAAGAAAGTAAAATCATGTTTATTTCATCTAGAAAAAAGTACTTTTGTAATTCGATGTGTTTAAAACGTAAAACAAAAGTATATTGTATAATATGTATTATAATAGTATAAAGAGTACCTAATTCTTAAATCACGAGAGATTTTAAGTTTGTTTACAGTACTTACCTGTGATATGGCAAATTAAAATATCAATAAATTACTGGTTAGTATTCTCCCTACTTTACGACGAAGATACATGGATAAACGAGAGCAAGAAACAGTGGGTTGGCCGAGGGGTGGGTAGCGCATTAGGTTGTCTTTAGCTAAAAAAAGTTTTGAGTCTCCTTGCGTATAAACATTTATATTGGTAACTTTAGGGAAGTATAGTCAGCGTAGATTAATAATATAACTTAGCCCTAGATCACCAATGCCAACAGCAACATAAATTCTAAGGATACCATTATTGGAACAATTTATATAACTAACAAGACATTGATACTTTGAATTTTAATGATTTGTATCAAAGCAAAAAAAACGAAAATTAGAAAAAGGGCACCTCCAAAACGAAATAATTTAAAACCAGTTAGTTCAGGTTATAATATGTGGACATATAACATTTTTTTGTTAGCATAACTTAAGGAACTGCCCGTTTTAATTTGGCAGCGCACTTAAAGACCGCCCCAATTGTGCATAGTATCTATAGATTACACTGGTCTGTGTTATGATTTCTTTTGTCTGAGGTCAAAGTTTGTTTTTAGATAAATGCTAAGTGCTGATTTAAAAAATGCAGCGCATTTTTCGACATCAGGTCAAGTTTTTTTGCTATCCGTATATTTTGATGAAATTAAAAGCTGAACTTATACCCCTAAATATTTCATACAGATTTATTTAAAGTAAGGGTATAATAACAACAATGCTGTATACAAATTATTGTGGCCGGAAAGGTTTTTTCAAAGATTTTCGAACGCGCTTGATTCTTGAACATCCCTTTTTAAGCACAAGCAGTAGTCTGCCAGTATATTTACGTCCCACCGGCTCTAATATTTTTCCTCCATTACACGAATGTCCTGGTGAAAACGTTCGCCTTGTTCTTCGCTAAAATCCCCACAGTTTTCTGAAAAATAATCCAAATGTAAACTTAAGAAATGCATTTTTACAGACATGCGTGCACCAAGAGATGGAAAGCTTTGTAACAGGTCTTCTACCACTCGTTGATGTTCTTGGCATATCTATGCATGTTTTTCATTACCTTCCATATTCTGGTCAAATTCCTAGTTTTTATCAGTTCTTAGAGTTAAGGACCGTCAAAAATTCCAGCTTTCAGGTTGGCATCACTGATGTTTGGAAATTTTCGACTAAGAAAACTAAAAGCTCGACCTTCTTTATTGAGAGCCTTGACATAATTTTTCATAAGCCCTAGTTTAATACGTAATGGGGAAAGCAGTACTATTTTTGCCTCCACTAAAGCATGTGCTAGAACGTTAGTGAGCCAGGTTGTAAACCAAAACTTACTTTTCAGTCGCGTTTTACATAGTGCTCTTTATCGGCTCGGCTATCCCATTAAGGGTATTTGGTATAGCTGCCTTATAAGCTAAGCAATAAAGATATAACCTGAAAATAACAAAATATGATCAAAGATAACTCCGCCCCGGCATCTTGTGGATGAACCAAGTAGTCTATCAGATGTCGGTGCCGGTCCCAAGCCCGGATAAAGGAGGAGGGTAGAGCGGGGGGCTAACTACTCACCCTCGTCAGAAGACCCTAGTTACGAAAACTGCAACACTGCCTCGGACGGATAAAATATCAAACGACAAACGCAATGGAGAAGGAACATGAATATTGGAACCTGGAACGTTCAAAGCTGGTATAGACCCGGAGCCTCGACGAATGCCGTGCAACAACTCGAACATATAGGCATCGACATAACAGCAGTCCAAGAAATAAGATGGCCCGAGAATGGAAATATAAAGTTAAGCAAGTCTGTCGTATTTTTCAGCGGGAACGAAAACGGAAAGCACGAATTTGGAACGGGTTTCGTAATCAGGGAAGAATTAGCCGAAAACATACTAAGTTTCAAACCAATAAGCGAAAGAATATGCTACATCAGACTTAAAGGACAATCGAACAACATCTCAATCATATCAGCACATGCGCCAACCGAAGAGAAAGATGAAGCCACCAAAGATGCCTTCTGCGACGCCCTAGAAAGAACCATGTATACAATGCCCAAACATGACATGCGACTACTCTGTGGCGACTTCAATGCCTAGATAGGCAAAGAACCTAACCTAAAGCCAATAATAGGCAAACACAGCCTACATAACACATCCAATGATAATGGCCAAAGACTTATAGAAGCAGCCACATCTTATAACATGTTGATAAAGTCCACCATGTTCCCACATAAGGATATTTACAAACAGACCTGGGTTTCAAACGATCACGTTACTCGAAACCAGATCGACCATATCATCGTAGATATACCAGCCACGGAAGCAACATATTAGACGTAAGAAGCCTTAGAGGAATAGATGGGGACACGGACCACTACTTGGTACGAGCAAAAGTCAGAATCAGAATATCCACACGCAAATACCAGAAAACCAGGACAACCCCACAATGGAACATGGAGGAATTGCGGAATGAGGCAAAACAACAAAAATATAGAGAAAAACTCGAACAAACACTGAATTTTGAAACGGAATATAATGAAATTAAAAAGCTATGGGAGACAACTGCAGAAATAATAACAAAGACCGCCGTAAATGTATTTGGAAAAAGCAAAAGAAAGAGGACAAAAACATGGTTCGACGAAGAATGCCGAAAACAGCTGGAAAAAAAGAGAAACGGTAAGGAAGATAATGATACAACTACAGACAAACGAAAGTAGAGAGAAATACACAAACTGCCGGAAAGAAACAAGAACGCTATTAAGAGCAAAGAAAATATGAAGCACAAAAGTATGAAGCATAGGAAATATACCGTCCCAAGCCAGGATCCAGAGAATTCTACAGGGCAATTTTTTTGGAGGGGAGAGGTCCTAAATTCAGGGCCATCCCAACACTGAAGGACAATCAAGGCCGCATGATACTCAGTGACGAAGAACTAATTGAAAAATGGAAAGGACACTTTAAAGATCTCCTAAACGTAAAACAGGAAGAACCGCACAAAGAAGAAACGTACATTACAGCGGACCTACCAGTTAAAGAACCCTCCCTTGAGGAAACACAAAAGGCAATAAGTAAACTAAAGAATTTCAAGGCACCTGGTTCGGACGAGATACCTGCAGAGTTCCTAAAATATGGGGGAGACGCAATACATCGACAAATTCACCGATTAATAACTCTTATATGGCGAAAAGGAAAAATACCAGCGAGATGATGGGAAAGCATCATTGTGCCCATCCACAAAAAAGGGGACAAATCAAAATGTTCCAACTATAGAGGAATCTCACTAATAAACACCACATATAAAGTTCTCTCAAACATCCTACTATGCAGACTAACACCATATGCAGAAAATCTGCTGGGGGAATACCAAGCCGGCTTTAGGACAAACAGGTCAACAATAGACCAACTCTTCACCCTGAGGCAGCCCCTGGAGAAAGGATGGGAATATAATAGAACGGTACATAACCTCTTCATAGATTTCCGCCAGGCGTATGATAGCATAGAGAGAAGTCAAGTATGAAATGCGATAGCGGAATTCTCAATACCAAAACAGCTCATCCAGATGACCAAAGTTTGTATGGAGGGCGGAGTATCTAAAGTACGAGTAAACAACAAAAAAACAGTCTATCCAGTAGTTTCGAAATACACAGTGGACTTAAACAAGGCGACGCCTTGTCACCACTACTTTTTAACCTCGTCTTAGAGAAAGCCGTGAGATCAGCCGAAATAAAAACCGAACTGCTAACAACCAAATGTCCCAACCTACTGCTAGCATACGCAGATGACATTGATCTCATCGGAAACTCCATCGTTACCGTAAAAGACATTTTCAACAAGATCGAAAAAACAACAAGTGAAGTGGGATTGAAAATCAATGAAGAAAAAACGAAATACATGTGTATAAACAGAATGGGACGAAGAGATAGAATAGGACAAAACGTCACAATCAACACCCTAAATTTCGAAAGAGTAGAGCGTTTCAAATACCTTGGAGCTACAATAACTGCTGATAACGACGTTACGGAAGAAATCAAAGGCAGAATCCAATCTGCAAACCGCTGTCTATACGCACTTAACAATCTTATGAGGTCAAAAAACCTAACCAGAACATCAAAGATTAAAATCTATAGAACCATTGTCAGGGCAGTAATAACATATGGATGTGAAACGTGGACAATGACCAAAGCAAACGAAGAAAAACTCAGACGCTTTGAACGAAAAATCCTCAGAAAAATCTTTGGAGCCCACCAAGATCCTACAACAAATCGATATCGTGTTAGAACAAATATTGCAATACAGGAGCTCTGCAACGATAGCGATATCGTACAAGAGATTAAATCCCAACGATTAAGATGGGCGGGCCACGTACACAGGCTGCATGATGAAAGACTGGTAAGATTGGTGTGGGAGGAAGTCCCAACAGGAAAAAGACCACTCGGACGTCCCAGAATGCGTTGGAGAGATAGCATTAGACCAGATCTACAGAAAATGAGTATCCCCTTTGACCAAAGATTGATGGAAGACCGCATCAATTTGTTGTGCAGTCAGCCAAGACCCACCCAGGGTTGTAGCGCTAGATGATGATGATGATGATCAAATTTCGTGATGGCGCAGTAACCAAAAGAAGCTGAAGCAATTTTTAGAATAAAAAATCTTTTAAGGTTACGTACGGATTACATACCACTCTCTTTGAATAACTGCATTTAGGGTTCTGCTGGATAAATCGATAAACAACCCTTATTCGCTAGAATCATGGCTTAAACCTAAAGTATCAATGTAAACTAGTGCTGTGGTTTTATCTTTTTTTAAAAAAAATTTGAAACTCTTCCTCTCGATCACGATACCAGTAGAATGTTGTTCCCGGAGCTAGTCAATTATTTTCACGAAGACGAAATCCTAGCAATTGTGCGGACTTCCTAGACAGACATAAGTCTCTCGTCAGGTCACCTAATTCGCCTTGCGTGAAAGGTTTCAGTTGATTTATTTCAACGGAGTCCTCAAAATCAATATCATCATCTGTCTGCTTATCATTAAATTCTGAAGACAAGTCTGTGTATGTATCTGGTGGTTCTGGAATTGGAACTTCTGGACCATGCCTAACAGATTATAAAGCAGATGACACATTGGGATACTTGACATGTTGGCGATTGTTTTAATTTATTCCTTAAAAGTAAATTTTACGGGTATTCCTTTAGCAAAATAAATGAAATTTTATAAATTCTTACCTTGTAGATTAGTCATACAAAAATAACAGTTAGTAATATGGTCTTTCCCTTCCCGCCAAACCATCGGTATACCAAAAGGTAGGCCTTCCTGCTTCTTAGTGCTCCAACGTCGCAAACCTCTTAGGCATGTTTGGCAGCATAGGAGAGGTTCGAATGACTTGTGTGATTTGTCCACATATGGAGCAAAACCTGTCTGGGTCATTTTTACATTTTTTTGTATTCATTATATAAATAGTAACGCTCGCACTCAAATAAAAATACACGCACCACCCCTCGGATGGCTTAAGAACGACTGAGGCCGACTTGTGTGCACCGAGAGAATAAAAACACTTAACTATAGCAAACTGTTTGCGCGGCGTTGCCAGTAATTGCGAGATTTCCTGTAATTTTCGTTATTAATAAAAATAATACTTAAAAATAGTTAAAATAATAGTTTTTTACGGTACAATGAAAACTTAACCTGATTGAGCAAAATTACACATTTTTCTGAGATTAGCGTGCAGAAATGGTTATAAGTCCTAACCTAACCCAACAAAATCATGACCTCAGAAATGTTGCAGACCAGTGTTATAGAGATTAATAGTCAAAATGAAAGGAAAAACGATTTTGTGAAAATCCTGGAGCAACATCATCTAGCAAAATGTGGACAGCTAATAATTGGAATTCATGAGGGTTACTTGTTGTCAGGTAATAGGAAATACAGTATACTCCAGAATGTTCAATGTTATCAAAAATTGACAATAAAATGGAGTTGACATAAAAGACTTGTTATTTTACCGCACTAGTAGGGTATAGTGGATTTGATCCCACTAGTCCTATAAAGTACCACTTATGACGCAGCTACCATGTCAATGATATTTTCGTATTTTTCCGAAGTCAAGATAAAGCAATTTTTAAGAAGGTAAAAGAATAAGGACGCAAGACAATTAGGACGCAGAAAGAAAAGAGAAAAAGGAGAAAAAATAGAAATAAAAGAAACACGAATATAAGTCATAATTTTCAGTGTGTAGGTACTCTTCTACCTTTGGTCCAGTAAAATTTCAAAATTAACATTATTTATTAAATATTATAATAAAAATAAATCAACAAAAACAAAATGCCAGTCACATTTTATGCGATCTGCTAATGACGCACTTCCCACAGCTAAAATTCATAAAATCATTAGCACAGCTTACCACTAAACATAATTGGTTTTTGCTCAAAGTAAGTTAGGCCTTTCGTGTTGTCGCCTAGGTACCTACACGCGAACAAAACAAAAGCAACATTAATTAGGACAATGGCTGACAGATCCGTGGTCCGACGAGATTTTTGATCCGTTGCTCAAAAATTTATCACCTCTGAAAATTTGTTTATGTCATGAAGCCTTTGTGTCATCGGGCTCGTTTTTATCTGGTTTATTAAAAGTAAACTTCAAAATTGCGAAAACAAATTTGACTGGAAAAAGGCATAAAAAAGCAACGTAAAATTAAATGGTTTTAATAATTAAGAGATAAAAAGTAAATACGTGAAAATGGCAAAATACGGGTATTCTTAACCGGTAAAAGTTGCATTTCATTCTAATTAGAAATCAAGGGTTAGTTGTGATTTGGATACTGATCGAATTTAGAACAAACCTAAATGACAAAAAACTACTATTCTACCGTCTTGATTCTATTTTTAATCTTTCCCAAGGCCATAAAATGTGGCTTGTAATACACCTAAAAACGGCTTTTTTTCTAAAAATTTTAACACCCTGTTTAACAGAAACGGGCCAACTCCGGACACATATTCATATGAACTTTTCTCTTAGAATATCACAAGAAATCACCCCTTTAAGTTACGTACCGTATTTCTGTAACACCCTGTGTAGATAGCGGTCAAAATATAACTAAAAATCCTGGAACATTTTACCACAAACCCCAAGACCCTAGCTTAATTAATTTTGAAATAAATAGTAAAATTTGTTAATACCAAAAATGAATTACCTTTATTGTTCATATTACTTTAAAGTTTGTTTAAAATGGCCACGATGAACTTATTGGTGGTAATAAAGTCGAGTTTTGTACTCATTTTTCACACTCTCGAAAATGCCAGGTGGTATTTCCCGAATAACGCTGACAATTCCTTCTCGTAACTCAAATTTTCTAGCCTTGTTAGGTATACTCGTGCTTTTAAGTATTCTTAAATGGCCAGAAACCAAGAGGGGAAAAGTCCGGAGAACGATGTGGCAAATCAATAAATTCAAGAAGCCATATATTTAGAAATATCCTGACTGGTAAAATAAAACAAAAAGTCTAGCTGTTTCGATAAAGTTCTCATAGGACTGTATAAAGAAAAAATATTTCAAATGTGTTCGATATTCAAATATTACCTTAGAAGGTAGTTCGAGTAAATTGATAATTCAGAACTGAGAAGTCCTTTTCCAGGGCTGCGGGGGTTAAATAAGTGAAATTGGTACATAGATTTGTTGAACAATATGATACACATAAAATGTGGTGGCTCTATTTTTACTGATAGCTAAGAAACATGCCAATAATAAGACTCCTCAGACACCCTGTATAATATTATAAATATAATAGTATAGGAGAATATCCCCACAACACCACAAGAAATAAGAACCCACCCAAGATTTTACCGTTCTCATTATTTAAATATAAATATCCCTTAAATCTAAACTTACGTTACACAAAAAAATATACAGTTAAGCTGCCATATCCACCTAAAATATCTGCTATACGAGTGAAAGCAGACCAGGAAAAACTCATTCATTATATTTCCCCTATTTCAGACACGTTATGGGCCAAACTCCTCCGCCTTGTATAAATAAAAGCAAGTGGGAAAAATGTGTACCAATAAAAAAGCTGCACAATGGCCTGGAAATCGTACGGTTACGCTCGACCCTCTCCGAAAACAATCATCTCCATGTCCTTCCGTTTTGGGTCCGGCAAATATCTATAGACCCTTCGGAAATACTGTTTATAGGCAGAAACTATATCATACAGAATTTTCTTTTTTGAGGTTTTTTATTAGGTAGTTGATATTGACGTATATTCTGCATTATAATGCGTTTTATGTATTAAGAAACTTAAAATAATAATATAATGTTAATTTAATATTAAATATATAGCGACCGAATAAATTATCTTTTAATGATTTAGAGTTATAATAGAAATGTTAAAAAAATCGTATTTCCACAAATTATATTATTTATTTATGGAAAGTGTAATAGTTATTTATGCAACTAGTGCAAAAACAGCCTTTTGAACATGTTGCATACAATATTTTTTCTATGATCGAACCTATTTTATATAAATTATTTATCATCAATGCCCGGTCCATCTCCAATTAATATTAGCAATTGCACTTATTGTCACATAACCATAAACACACATTTCAATAAATAACCACTTTCTAATGTTGTACAAGTGTAATTTTTGTATACTTCGTCTTTTCATTTTGTAACTTAATAATATTAAATAAAACAAGTTTTGCCGAAATTAGGGTTTGTTTATATTTTCAAGCAAAATAAAATTTACAATAATAAAAGAAATAAGTTTGGTTAGGTTTCTTGGAGCTTTATTCAGCATAATGTTCCATTGTCAGGGTTTAAAAGTACTATTAAATGTTTTTGATTAAACGGTCTTTTGTTACAGTCTTCGTTTGTTGTTGGATATTATGTTGCTAAATGTCTCTTAAAATTTTTCTTTTAGGAAATATATAATAAATAAGCAATAAATAAGGGTAAAAGTTTTGAGGAACTTATTCTAATTGACTGAGGAATAGGCAACCAACGGCCACAACGCCAAGTTAAGTAGGCTGTGGTTAAGTGTCGCTTCGGTGGGTTGTGGTGAATATAGGCACCCAAGAAAACACTTTATTGCACGCGTGCAATAAAAGCTAACTTTTGCCATAAGACGGTGACTACAAAAGTTGTCCCTTTTTGCATGATCGTAGAAAAAATTATTTTTAACATTTATAAATCAAGTGATAATGGATTTCCACTAAGTAAAAGCCGAATGAATTCAATAATTTAAAGGTATTCGTGTCACTTTTCAAATTTAGTAAGTTCAGTGGCGTCCCGAGGAGCACCTTAACGAATATTATTGAGAAAAAAATGTACGCCACTGACTTTTCTCTAATTTTGATTTTTTTTTTCGTATTTGCCAACTAATAATACAACTTTTTTGTTCCTTAAATAATTGTTTTCGTATCTTGCTTCGTTTCCGAGAGAAAAAATATAAACCACTTTATTGTATGTATAAAAAATATAAATATGTATTTCAAAGTTAATTAAAACATTTAGATTTGAAATGAAAATATTTTTTTTTTTTAATAATGATACAATATAAAATGCAACAGTTAATCAAAGGAAATGTTGAAAATGGCCACGTTCTAATAAAACGCACGATTGCAATCGTCTCACCATTGATTCTCTTACACGTTCAAAAATGCCTGCATTATTTCGTATCGCGTTGCAAGTTTCACTAATTTGAATTTCTAAGTCGTTTTCATCTAGCGCGGGCGTTTAGTATACAAGAAGCTTTAGGTGACCCCATAAATAATAGTCTAGAGGATTCAAGTCGGGACTGCGAGCTGGCTAACCTTCGGGACCTGCGCGTCCAATACAGCACTTAGGAGAAGTGTTGTTGAGGTATTGACGGGCAACTAGGCTAAAATGAGCTGGAGCGCCGTCGTGCATGAACCACATATTAGGTCTTATTTGTAGAGGTACGTCTTCTAACAGCACGTCTAACTGCGTATAAGAGTTTCCATTCAATCGAGCCGGTAAAAACTATGTTCCAATAAGATAGTCGCCAATGATCCCTGACCATACATTCACCAAAAAGTGTTACTAAAAACGATCTTCTCTAATTTTATGAGAATTATCGCCCGCCCAAAAAATGTTCGTTAAGAAAATTCATAATGGCTTTTCTTGAAAAAGAGGCCTCATCAGGAAATAAAAAATTGTTATGTGCTACTATAATGCAGCAACCACTTACCAAAGTCAAACCTTGGCTGAAAATGACGGGGAAGCAGTGAATATGGAATGGGTATAGTTGATAATGATGCAAAAACCCACAAATAGTTGATGCACCTGTTTGAAGTTGCACTGCTACCTTCCTGGCACTAGTTGAAGGATCATCTTCTATCTCTCGAAGTATACCCTCTTCTAACCCAGGCGTGGTTACTGTTGCAGGTCTGCCAGGAAGTTCCGTACTACGTTTGAAACGCCCAGTCTCACTCAATCTTGCATGGAGCTGTCTAAATGTTTTGGCACATGATAGTACTCTGTCTGAATAACGTTCCTGATAAATTCGTCGAGCTCCTTCAGCATTTCCATTTGCTAGGTCATAAAAGAAATTCATCTGGACCATTTATGCCTTAGTAATGGTATTCATTTTGACTTGTTATTGACAAAACAGGTAAACTAGACATCAAAACTATCATTGTGAATAACGGTATCGAATTTCAATAAAATCGGAAAAAGGGTAATTATAAAAAACCGATCATTACAAGTTCATGGTTTGTTTTAAGAAAATATCCTCTTTTCAGTCACGGTTTTTTAGAAACAAACGATAATATTCTTTTTAAAATGTCGACTGTTGTTTGTTAGATTAAATTCCTAAAAAATTGAGTAATTCAATTTTATTTAGCCCTACACGTTACGGATGTTTTTCGTATCGGCATTTTTTTAGAATCGGGTTTTCCACCGGGGGGCATTCATTGAAATGTGAACGTTTAGTTTAGGCGATTTGGGAACATTACCGATAGGAGAAAAAAAAAACAGTAACGTGTGACTACGCTGTAAAGAATATGGCTGCATCGCTGATGAAAAATATTACAATATTTAAAAAAAAAGCGTATTAGTTTGCATAATAAACGGTTAATTTGCCTTAAAACCACCCTCACACATTAAGTTAATAAGTGATAATTGTACCATAAATGTTTAGTTTTTAATGTATTCATTTTCCTCAAATGTAACTCAACTTTTTTTTTATTGCATTCGATTCCTGTCATCAACTTTTCCCTGGAAGTATAAAATTTTTATTTTTAATAGTTTCCTGGGACAAAAAATAACAAATTGGTTAAATCAGAAATATTTCCAGGAAACTATTTAGATTATTGTTCCAAAATATGTCCATTAAAAGGATACGACATGTTGTTACTGATCCTATTCTATAAGTAAGGTAACGCCGGGTAAAATTGACATATCTTTAGAATTATTTTTTTTGCTTTATTAATATTAATATCAGAAATTTGAAAACCTGGGTGTAATTAAGTTACTATGTTGGTAGCTCATAGTGAGTAGCAATTTCGTGTTTAGCTTGAAACCTTGGATCTTAAAAATTATTTTTAAAAACTATGCAAATGTCAATGTTACCCTCCTATGTTGGTAAGATTGACACCCCTTATAAACTGCTTTATAAAACTATATTTGCTAATGGTGTGGTATCATTGACATAAAATAAGTTAATTAAACACTGTTTTTTTTTTATTTGAACAGAAATGTGGGTTATATTGTTAAAAATAGAAATGACAGAATAAAAAACATAAATCAAAACTACAAAATAATCGTAGCTTTGCCATTACCAGAAGCAAAGTTTGTGGTAAATATGTGCATTCCTCGATGAATGGTAGGTTGTGGCAAAATCCTCACTATGTCTTTGAGCAAAACTGTGGCCTCGTCAGGAACATTTGGATAAACGAAATGCTTTTTTTTCCGTCTCAAAAATGCCACTGTTACTTCCTGATTCTTGGAAACAAATTCTTTTATTTTTCCAATGTAATGATAGACGTCAGTCGACCTCTGTTTTTCAACAGTAAATTTTACAAGAACCCAAGAATTCACCAAAAAAAAAAAGCAATTTAAAACAACCTACCTTCTACAAAAAATATTGTATTACACCAGGATGGCTTAGATAAACAAAGATTCTTCTCGGCGTAAATACTATAACCACACTTAGGCAATGTTTAAATGTCCAGCAAAAATTTAGGAATTGACTGTTGCACAATTTCTGTATTCTCACAAGAGGACGACACTATATATTAAATTGTAACATCGCAAAACATGCATTGTTTTATAACGTACCTACCAGTGCTGGGCGGGATATTTGAAAATGTGCCAATGTTTACCCCCTGTCAATGTTACCCGGCGTTACCTTAATAATTGGATGATGCTTATTGAGAATGAACCACGCGCCAAATTGCTATTTTGAGATATATTTAATTAAATGATGACGTTCAAAAAGAACCAACGACCAATAAGCTGCCGTGGTCGTCTAAACAAAATACAATCATGTTAAAAGTACGGTTAGAATATTTTAATCATTAATAAAAGATAAACACAATTTTCATATAAAATTAGTATTTTAGGTAATATTTTTAAAATTTTTATAATAAAAACACATGTTTGGTATAGTTGTTCCAAGTCTAATTTGATGACATAAAAAAGCATTAAACTCCTGACCATAGGCGTCGCTTCTACCAAATAATTAAAATACGGATTGTTCTAAATTCTTAATATGATTAAATAGTATATATTACAGCTTGTTCACTATGGTTTATATCGATAAAAGATACGTGTTAAACGAACATAATTAATTTAAAATGCATAAATAATTTAGTGACTGGAATCATCAGAACTCAAAACTTTCAGCAGTAGAATCGTTTCCAGGTTGTATTACTACTGGCGCTATAGGTGGTAAAACAGACTATCCATTTTCTATTTTCATAACATGAGCTTCGCAATTTTGCCATGCATCGCTACTTATTTGGTTATTACCTACAGAATATAATAAAGGACAACTGCGTTTAAAGTTGGCGATTAATTACTCAGTGATATTCTTTGCTGACAAGAGCAACACATATTAGGTACAAAGCCATCTTTACTTCCGGCATGAAGAATAATAACGCGTTTTCGTCTCGAACCAGTACCAAAAGTACAATTTGTACTGTCTGCCCAACCATATTTTACAACATCATGAGTATCAAACCAAGTTTCGTTTAAATAAATTATTTTCTTAATTCCGGACTTGTTTTGCTTTCGATGGCCGACTCTGGCACCGACTCATTATTTTCCTGCGATAATTCACCTTGACCTTCTATTTCAGATTGTCGCCAAAAAGCCATACTTATATAATAAAATTTAAAAAAACAACAAAAAACTTACTTGTCTAAAACCACACAGTTATGGCAGAAAATGAAATATGTAAATTACAGTAAATCGTCACGCCGCTGTCCGATTCCCAATATCGCATACCTCAAACATGAACTGATTTTAAAGCTGATAAGAGATCACTCACTTAGCAGAACTCTAAACTATTTGGTGTTCTTGCCTACAGCATATAAATTTGTATTTATATGCTGCTCTATTAATTTTCCCACTAGAAAAAAATAGTTCGCTATTTAAAATTGCCAGCGGACAGCGACGTTCTGTCTCTAGGGTGTTGCCAGTTCTACAAAGTTTTCGTAAGTGTAGGGGGACCTTAAGGGTTTGTTAATTGTTTATTTTTTTTTGTTTAACAACAGTGAAAATCTTTTTTTATTTTGATTTAATTTATTTTTATATAAATAATATTTCTGAAGTACTAAAAACATTATTATAATATTCATGAATGGCTTGTTTCTTCCTTTCTTGACATCGAAAATTTCTTGGTTCAAAGTACATTTGCAGACTACCTTTCTAAGAGAGTTACTGATTATCAATTAAATACTGATATAAAAAACACTTTTAATAATAAAAACTTAAAGTTGTCCAAACACAAAACACGTCGTCGACATATCTCCCCAAAAATGTATATTTTTAATTAAGGGATCATTTATGTTGAATTCTTAGCTTGTTTTCGAAGTTTGCCATATATATTTCAGCTAGCAAAGGTGCAAGGGGGGATCCCACAGGTATCCCTCATTTTGTATATAAAATGTGTCGTTAAACCTGAAATAACTTTGGTCAATGCAAAGATTGGTGAGCGCAACTATCTCGTGTATATTGACTGGGATTTGGCTAGTGATTATGTTATTGTATATGGTATTTTTTAATTCAGTTCTAGGTACAGATGTAAATGTAAAAAAGGAGTTAGTTAGATTTTGCTTAAAAAAATTATTTAGTTTTAATTTACCGGTACCCTGAATAACCGTGATAAACAAGATACATAATAATTCTATTAGCTACTGCAGAGTTTCTCAAACTGTGGATTGCGGTAAGATACTAGGAGGGTCGGGAATTACCAAAGTGCCATCTACTAGCGAAGTAACGAGTAGCGTTAACTTGGAAAAGTATCGCGATGTAGACACAAACAAAGATATCGCTATGTTCTTACAATTTGCAGTCGATTTCTTATCATTTATTTTTATTATAAATGGTAGTCTGGCAGAAGAACTACTAGTTACTAGTGAGACATATCGCAATTAAAATAACTGTTGAATTTAATTTTTAATTTATATAATTTACACTTAAACAGTAAGGTAAAATAAAACTTGAGAAACAATCAGTTACTTGTAATTTAGTTATTTTATCCTTATTTTGGTTTCAGTGATGAGTAGGGGGTTGAAATAAAATTTTTCATCAAAAGGGGCCGCGCTTTAGAGAAGTTTTGGAAACACTGATTTACTGTATAATAAACTATAAAAAAATAAGAAATGGCTGTAGAAGCTTATCCGCGGCTAAAATTGAGGCAGCCGTATTTTCTACTGAAATACCAATAAATAAGAGCTTATAAAATGATGGAAACATTTTGAGCATTTGTGATTTTTTTATCGCTAAATTGCTAATTAATGCTAGATTTAAGATTTGTGCACGTTTTCATATTCATAATTCACATTTATATTTTATTCACTGGTATTGGTATTTATTTGACCGCTTGACCTTTTATTATACCATTTATACTGTATTTCACAGTATAACATAAAATTAGTTGTTATCCCGTTTATTGCTTAAACCGTTGGTGATATTGATTTGCGGTTTGGACGAGTGGTTTTCAATGCTAATTCTCTCCTGTACTACAAAAAAAAATATATCATCCAATTTAAAAATACCGATAAATATCAAGAAATAAATTTGACTAAATAACAACGCGACCTTAAAATTTTATTAGAAAACTTGTGTAACAAATCCTGAATTTAAACTCCAACAAAACTTCCTATTAAACAAGCTTAAGTTCAAGAAAATCCGTAGAAGGATAACGACATAATGACAATGGCAGTTTTTTAAAAATGTCTTAAACTAACCTTTATTAGGCGAGGCTGCGATTTCAAAAACTGTTAAGTGGCATTTTCCGCCGTAGAATGAATAGGCCATTACGCTCTCTTGCGGTAATTTTCGAAACATGAAATTGTTTCTATTGAATTTCTCTTTGCAATTTTTATAATGGTATCTTCTTTTTAAATCTGTGAGACGTTTTTGAGATTAGAATTAGTAAAACACATTTCATCCTTAAAAAGTACAAGTTCGCCAGGTCTGGACGGTATCTCGTCTAAATTGATTAAACAAACTCACAGCCAAATCATAAAACCACTGCTTCATATAATAAACAAAGCTTTTGTTCTCATTTAAAAATATCAGTAATAACTCCAATTTATAAAAGTGGCTCTAAATCATTAATGAGTAACTATAGACCTATGAGTTTGATGAAGCAGATTATGGCCGCTTCGTATCTTTATCTGGACATCCTGTATAAAATTACTGACAACAAATAAATGGTATTATGGCACAATAATTTTATGTCAACAACGTTATTTTCAAAATATATTTAGAAAAAATAATTACTATAACCAATTTTATTTTTTAAAATGTCCTTAATCACTGATAATTTTTTTTTAACCAGCCTCTACAGAACAGAAACTTTTTATCGTACTTAGAGGTAAAATATTTATGCTTGGATAAAAAGGCCGGTCATAAATCAAAAAATGATGAAACGGGATAATCATACAACGCAACGTTGTGTTAAAAAATACATTTTGTAAGGTAATAAATAATGTCTTGTATTTACAAGCTCCAGCAGCGTTATACCACCTTAATGTTCCGTTTTTACTAAGAACTGACCGACGAAAATATTATTATATTTATTTTTATTCTTCGCAACCATGCAGAAGTAATTTTGCTACGTGTTTTACTACTTGCGGATTTTTATATTTTCTTTGTTTTATTTATTTAGCTACTAACGTAAATTACTGATGAACTTAAAAAACTTTCTTTGTTTTCTCGTAAGACTTTAAAAAAGACTGTATTGCAACTAACCTGAACTCTGAACACTGAACTAATAATACGACTACTGATGTTTTTTTAATGTTCCTTACTCTTTAGTCTTAAATATTATTTTGAATTAATTTTGTAAATTATTGACATAACGAGGATATTAAAAATAAAATTAATAAATTATTTTTTCTCGCTGAAATCATGCGCGTAAACTAGTTAATAACCGACAAATGTTTTAGAGTAAATGTATTTAAATTTATTGAATTATTGCATGGGAGATCCAGAGCACTTGACTCTTCTGCTCAGAAACCTCTATGAAAACAGCATAAAAGTAACGGTCAATAACATACTGTCAGAACCATTTGGCTCGAAATCTGCAGTAAGGCAAGGCAGCACTATCTCACAAACATTGTTCAACATATATGATGAATACATAATGAGAAAAGTCTTGCAGGGATGGCGAGGAGGACTAACGATTGGTGGAAGAAAATAACAAATCTCAGGTATGCTGAGGACACATTAATTTTAGCCTGTTCAGAGGATGAGCTTACTCAGATAAGGGCAAAATTGGATAGGAATAGTTATGGTATAGGATTCCATATTTGTGTTGCAGAAAAGGGCAATTTGAAATTTGTGCAGAGCAAATAACCGTGAACACTGTCAACCTTTTTTCAGAGCAAGAATAATTTTAAATGTACCGTCTTTATTCATTTTGGGAACTGTTTGTCTTTCGCATTAAAGATGTTCTAGATCAGATGCGCTGAGGAATTTAACTACAGTACTAGATCCAGCATACTAAAGTTTCGGAAAATTGTCAAAGACCTCTTATTGCAGTAAGCCTAATACAGTTTAGATGACTATTACAGTGACGTTTTTTAGTTGGTTTGTGTTACTTATATTGTTGTTGACATTGCATTTTATATTGGTATGGGTGTATTAAGGTGTAATAAAAAATATTTGTAATCATTGCCTTTGGGGCTGTTGCAAAATTAAATGGTTTACTCTAAAACTACAAAAATTATTTGAAATTATTAAGAGACTATCGGAAAAGGGGCTTTGAGAGGAAATTGTTCTAGAAACTTTAGGTTTTGTATTAAAAACGTATTTTTTTTCGAAACTTTATTAAATAATATTACCATACAGCTTTATTAAATATCAAGTTAACAGAGCAAAAATACGTAAATAATTGGATGTCGAGTTACCTATGAAACAAAAGAAAAAATGCCGTTGGATCCCTTGACAATAGTATGTAAATATTAGTAACTTGGCAGTGTGTTAAATTTATTTCAAAATGGTGTACTCGTATTTGTCATTTGAAAATAAAATCTTAATTTTATCTCTAAGAGTCAAAGGTTATGGTGCAAAAAAGATTACTAAAAGTTACCCAGAGCGTAATTGGAAATTAAGTACCGTTAGTTATTTTCTACGGCATTTAATCGAGACCAATGGTTCATTCCAAATGAAGCCTGGAAGAGGAAGAAAGAAGACTGGTAGAAGTATCGAAAACGTTCAAAGAGTTAGGGCAATTCTTAGTGCTGTCGAACCCGGTAATACGATAAGTTCAAGAAAAATAACAAAAACGACTACTATTAAAAGATCATCGGTAAGAAGAATTATTAAAATTGATTTGAAGTATCGACCCTTTAAGAAAATATACTGTCACAAATTTTCAAATGATGTTAAGAATAAAAGAGTAGAAAGATGTCAAGTATTGTTAAGAAGATTTAGACGACGCGATGATATTGAAAGAATTTGGTTCTCAGATGAAAAAGTTTTTTCTTTGCGCCAGCCAAAAAATTCTCAGAACAACGGAGTATATTCTAATGTATAAAGAGAATCGGAGATACCACTGGAACATCCTCTAGTTCCCAGCGATCATTTTTCTAAGTCAGTTATGGTTTCTCTGGCTGCACCGATGCTAGGAAAAACTGAAATTTATTTTATTGGCTCTGGAGTAAAAATTAATTCCGAAGTTTATCAACGGGACATTTTAGAAGGCATGCTTCGAGAAATAGAAATAGTTAGCGACAACAACACATTCCAGCAAGATGGCGCACCAAGCCATACGTCAAGAAGTACTGTAAGATACCTGCAGGAAAATTGTCCTGATTTTATTGAACCAAACATGTGGCCTCAAAAATAGCCCGGAGTTGAACCCCGTCGACTATAACATTTGGGGGACATTAGAGGGAAAAGTTTATGAGAATACTCGAATTAATACGATCAGCTTAAATAATAGTCTATAATAGAATAGTCTACTGTTGGCAACAATATAATCAAGAAATCATTAATAACTCAATTGGACAATGGCGCCGAAGACTTCAAGCTGTTGTAGATAATCAAGGTGGTCATATTCACAATAATTTCTTGTAAACCCATTGAAAAATATTTTTTTTTATTACATTTTTGCTCTGTTAATTTGATATTTAATAAAGCTGTATGGTAATATTATTTAATAAAGTTTTCGAAAAAAAATACGATTTTAATACAGAACCTAAAGTTTCTAGAACTTTTTTTTCAGATCCTCTTTTCCGATAGTCTCTTAATAATTTTAAATATTTTTTGTAGTTTTAGAGTAAACCATTTAATTTTACAACAGCCCCAAAGGCAATGCTTTCAAATATTCCTTATTACTTGGCTCCCCCTGTACATTGTGATTGGATATTTGTTCTACAATTAAGGAAAGGCCCCTTTCATATTCACAGAAAATACCACCAAAATCCGACAAATATAGCAAAAGTTATTCAGAGTGAAATTGAGTTCCAAATAAATTTGGCCCACAGTGTATATATACGTTTTTGTTATTAATTTTACTCACATTTTAAGGACTTAATTTATACTCACTTTGTTAATAGGAATTCAGTTTTCTTAAATAATAAAGCATATATTGATTGATATTGATTGATTGAAACAAAAAGAAGACCAAGCTCATAACATTTTACCGCAATCTCACAAATGTTACAGATTGGTGGTTTTGATGTCATCGAGAAGTTTAATTATCTTGGATTTCTCATAACAAAAAAAGGAGGGTGTGACAAAGAGATCATACGCATCATCATCCGATCAACTGAACGATAAAACTAACTCGAATATGGAGACACTCAGCTATATCACAGCAAAGCAAACTCAAACTGTTAAACACAGCAATTGCCTATTGCCACCTATGCATCCGAGACTTGGACACTAAAAACTGTCAATCGTAGAAAAATAGATGCTTTCGAAATGTGAGCGTACAGAATAATTTAGCGAATATCGTACACAGAACATTGTACTAATGTCTCCATACCTAAACAGTTAAAGATCAACACATATCAAGAAGAACCGACGGATTGGAGAAACTTATTGTGAAGAGAAAAATGAATGGAAAACGACCAAGTGGATCAGACCAGAGAAATGATTGATTATGGAATACAAGAAGCTTCTCTGGCAGCCCAATACAGAGAAGGATCAAAAACCATAATCCGAGCAATTGAGGCATGATGTCACTATACTGTCCAGATAGTTAGCGCACAGAAGAAGAATATTGAATTATTTATACCCTCGAAACAATACCCGCAAAATAAATAAAATATACATACACAATTTATACAATTTGTGCATACATAGAAAGGATACTTTTAGTATACGGCAACTCTTAAATTGTGTACAGCAATCAAGAGTATCTACCTGCTTCATACATGACAACGTTCATACTTGAAAATCGAACAAGCCTCTGACGTTAGTGCTGTCAGCGGCTGGCAAGAAAAAATTGTGTAATATTTCAGCCAACTTAAAAAATTTATTGAGAAACCATTTTAAGTGCTAGGAATGCATGAAACAAATTAAATTATTAAGAGAAAAGTTTCCAATAATGAAAATGTCTGAGTGAACTGGTGCCAGGAGGTGAAATACATGGGACTTATATTTGATCAAAGGCTGAACTGGAGGCTCAATTCAATTAATAGAGTAAAGCTTGCATTGCGTCAATTAGGCTCAATCTACCCACTGCTTCATGGGCAGAGTAGACTTTCAAATAGTACTAAGGTCAATCTCCACAAGGTATTGGTCAGGCCGGTTCTCACTTATGGAGCACCTTTGTGGTGCAACATAAGCAGAACGGAGCTTAATAAGTTCCAGGTAATTCACAACAGGGCATTAGAAACTATCGAGGGCGGACCTAGATATACACTGAACAGCGTACTTCACCGTAACTTTCAAATGCAGACGATAAATGAGTATTTCTTGAAAATTATTAAAGACTATTACCGGCGTACAGACGTATCGACAAACCCACTAATCACAGACTTGCATACGAGACCTAGACAAAAACGACATACAAACTACCAAAACACTGGCTTCCTGTTGGTCCAAATTCAAATCCATAGTAGAGAGGCACTATAATATGACATATAATAGAAAAAGGCACCAAAACTTTGCAGACAAAAGCTTTTAAATAAAACCGCACGAACCAAAATTAATTAAAGCAAGAGCCGATATCAATAGTCCTACAAACGACAATACATAAACAGTTCACAATGAATAACTGATAAAATCCTGACGTAAAAATACATTGAAGAACTCAAGATGATAAGAAAAAAGGAAAACTTGCTGGGTAAAGATGTCTTAATACAAAAAATACTACTAACTGCTACACTCCTAAAAAAAACTGCAGTTTAACAAAATTGTCGAAAATGCCGTATGTCATTGTTCCCGTAAATGAGAATAATCCAGTCTTAGTCTTTTCCAGCCTCTCATGGGTTAAAAAATCCGTTTATTGACTTCTAAGCTGCAAGGTATTAAACATATCCTATATTGTTTCTTTTTTGTGTTAATCATCGCTTAGTTTCGTATATTTATAATATAATAAACGGGATTCAAGAAAAAAAGAAAAAGAGCAGTAGCCCCAGAATTTTTCAGTTGTTTAACTAACCTGTTATATTTATTGAGTTTGTGTATTTGGTTCACTGGGCTGTCAAAGGACATCACAGTTGAAACCAATCGTTAATGATTACTAGTTTTATTCGAATATTAATAACTTAAATTAGAATTATGCAGGAACAGCGTAAAATACAAAATTGAGAAGGACTACAAACCGAACGAACACTAAAAATTCTAACAGCTATAAACAGTACCAGTTGCCAATACAATTTAAATATTAGTGTCATTATATATACAAAATTATTGTTGTATTAAGTGTACGGACCAGAACTAAAAAGAAACCCGCCCAGATAATACTCCTAATTTTAAAAACAAAACGAAACGGACACTTTCAGTGACTTATCATAGTTATTATTGATACGGGCAAATAGATATAAACAATATCACCAACCATCTACCGTGCAAGGTCAAACAGTTTTTTTTTTTAATATTTACCTATTTTTTAATTCCCGCAAATTTATTTCATTTACTATAGAAACAATTAAGATTAGCTAAAAGTATTGTTTATGTGATGATAGAATTTACTTAAGTCTTGAGCATCCGAATTTAAATTGACGGGTTCTGTGTATATGTGCCATTTCCAGAAATGGAAATTATGCATGGCTGAACTTGACTTTGGATTGTGCGGGTTAGTAACATCACAGTTACGTCTATGGTCTGCTATTCTAGTTTTCAGAAGCAAGGTCTATATTGGGAGTTCGTAATTTTTTGCAAAGACTTTCGGACAAGTTTCTAATGTAAGAGATCCTGAAGTATTTTTTATTATTAACTATACCGTTAGGTAAGGTAGACGGTGCTTTATTTTGTATTCGGGATGGTGGGTGAAAATGTGGATTATTTAGCGTTCTATTGATGATCCCCTTTAGATAGTTATTCCTTGAAAGTGTTGATCGCAACTTTTTAACATCTCTTTTGTAAAAAGTAGGGTCCGATAATTTGCAAATTTTATTTTTAAATCGCTTGATGATATTAAGTTCTTGGTGAGGTTTAACTTCGATTCCAGCTAGTTGCTCCAGTTTTTTGTATAGATCCAGAATTACCTTTTGAGTTTTGTTATAATTTAGCAAATCTAAAAAGGGTGGTGCGTTGTTAGTTTCGACCTAGATTGTGAAAAGGATATTTTCATCAATACTATTGAATATTTGTGACAAATTGACTATCCTTCACGTGAAATCGCCATCAGGCAATTATCAACGTAGAAGAAAAGCGGGATTTCGAAATCCAAGCGTTTTATCACCTTGACCATGACTAAGTTTAATAATATTGGACTAATGGGCGCACCCATGGGAGTACCAACTATTTCTGAATAAAATTGTTCTTGGAGCGAAAAATAGCTGGTTTTGAATGCAGCTGAATAAGTTATTAAATTAAAACAACACTTCTGTCTTCCTCCACAAATAATATATATTTTGAAAATTTAACGATTGTCCCTACATGTTTCGACTATATATACAGTCATCTTCAGGGGAACTAAAAGGAATGTGTGAGAATACAAAGATAATAACAGGTACCATAAGAGACTTATCTATATGGAGTGTAAAATGGGATCCAATAGTTGTCTCAAATTAATGAGTACAACATTTAATATCGTAGCAAGTAAAATTTGTGTAGTTGAAGACTAACTTGAGGTAACTCAGAGTTATGGATATGTAAATCAGCACATTTTAGTTATTTTAAAAAAATTTTGTTAATAAAAGTGAGAAAATTTAGTTATATTTAATGAGCATGGTGTGAAATAAATTTTAATGATTAATATATTTATATTTTTTGATATAACATGGTTTATGTGGAGAAACCAAAAAAGAAAAGAAAGAAAAAATTTTTTAAGTTATTTTACAAAAATATTAAATGTCATGTTTAACTTTAGTAATATAAATGAAATAAAGTAGAATGGGGGCTAAGCCCCTATGGGTTTATAAATAAAACCACATTTTGGTATTTAGAAAAAGAATTTTTTAAGTTTTTTAAAAGAGAAACGAAATTTCGTGCTAACCACTACCACGTTTGACTTAAAAAGAATTTTTAAGGAAGGTGTGGTTAAAGTATAAAATGAATGACAGATTTGACATATGGCATAACAAATATCAGATTGTAGAAATCCTAAAAGAATACCAACTGCAAAACACCAGGATTCGCAAATCGACCCCATAGCAGCAGCCTCAAAACTGAACCCGTGAGACTAGTGACCAGCCGATGCACTGATACATGAGTCGCTGATTTAAAGGTCCAAAAGCGACCCCCAATGCCCACCGCGAGAAGTTGACAGGACAACGCCAACCCCCAGAGACAAAAACAATCGTGATGCTATCTTAAATTTAGAGCATTGAAGAAATTTGTACTGCTATGAATAATTTGGTCAATGACGCAATTTATATTAGTGTTGTTGAAATTTTTATTAATTTCAACAATCTCAAGCAGGTCCAGCTTATTGCCCTTAGCACAAAAATGTAAGAGTTTAGTGTTGGTTTCAGGATTAAAAGTATGTTTGTTAGCTGATACATGTCTTGAAAAATTTGATTTAATATTAGAAGGTGATAAATTAAGTCTTGAAGCTCTTTTGATCTCCTTGCAATGTTCATTTATGCGAGTTTTGAACTTTCTACCTGTCTGCCCAACATACGCTGTAGAGCAGCCATCCGTCGAACACGTAACCTCATATACACCAGATATATCCATGAGTGGGATGACATCTTTTGCATTGGAAACGAATGATCCTAAGGTGTGTTTAGTTTTAAAGCTTACGTTGAAGCCATAAGATTGAAGAATATTTTTGAGTTTATTTGATAAGGGGCCCCAGAAAGTTAAGGAACAATATATATTGTTATTAGGTTCTTTTGATATTAGTTAACTTAGATAACTCAACTGGCTAGTGAACTACAGAATCTTTTTATATTTGACTCATCCTTTTTGATCTCACTCGATATTACTAACATTTTCCCAAGTATCCCAACTAATGAGTGTTCCCAGCTAGTACATTCACTTCTTTCAGAATCCACTGACCTCCAACAAACCCATATAGACAATATATGTCTACTAGTCAATTTGGTTCTTGAACAAAATTTTTTCTTATTTAATAATAAATTCTATAAACAAAATTCAGGTTTAGCTATGGGATCTGCCCTCTCACCTCTTCTAGCAGAACTTTTCATGTCAACACCCCTCCCATTAGTACTACAGCATTCGTATTTGCTTCATTAATATATCATTAATCTTTCCAATCCATTATATATTACTAAACCTTGACAATTAATTGTTACTTATATCATACCTACGTCAGTCTGCCCAATATTCATTCTAGTTTGTTAGATTCAATCTTTGTTGTATTATACTGTTTTCCTTATAATGTTATTATAATCTTTGATTTAAATTCTTAAATGTCCACCTAGTGTAAAGTGCAGTGAACCTTGACTCTAAATATATGCTTCGGTGCAGTAGTATCTGCCCTCCCATGAGCTTTTATAACTTCCTTTTTTAAAAATAATTTTGTAAAATTGTTGAAAACTACTAATTTATGAAAACTATTAATTTATACGTTCAGTCACAGATGTCTCAATCTTTCTCATATTCAGGTACTTTGTGTGTTTAACAATTACAACTTTCAAACATCAGGTACACTATATCTTGTAGACTTTGTAAACCTATTATCGAGTTGCTCCAGATTACACAAACACTTCAATTTTTAGGATTTTTACAATTTGATATTTGTTATGGCATATGTCAAATCTGTCATTAATTTTATACTTTAACCACACCTTCCTTAAAAATTCTTTTTAAGTCAAACGTCGTAGTGGTTAGCACGAAATTTCGTTTCTCTTTTAAAAAACTTAAAAAATTCTTTTTCTAAATACCAAAATTTGGTTTTATTTAAACTCATAGGGGCTTAGCCCCCATTCTACTTTATTTTTATTATTATTTGTGTTACCTCAAGTTAGTCTTCAACTACACAAATTTCACTTGCTACAATATTAAATGTTGTACTCATTAATTTGAGACAACTATTGGATCCCATTTTACACTCGATATAGGTAAGTCTCTTATGGTACCTGTTATTATCTTTGTATTCTCACACATTCCTTTTAGTTCCCCTGAACCTGAAGATGACTGTATATATAGTCGAAACATGTAGGGACAATCGTTAAATTTTCAAAATATATATTATTTGTGGAGGAAGACAGAAGTGTTGTTTTAATTTATTACCTACACTTCACTGCAAGTATGGACTACTTCTTCAAATTTGAATAAGTTATATTTAGTTTGTATCCTAAAACTCACTTTAGCTTTTATGAAAAATTAATTATTCTAGTTTTACCTTTAGATTTCTGTCAGCTAGTAGATGTTTACACATCTTGACGCGATCTGTACCTTTACCAGTTGTCTGTTACATTGTTACTCACCTGAAACAAAATGAAAGTGAATATAAATAATAATTTACAGCCTATGGCAGAGAAAAAATTAACTTGTATCTTTGAGTGAGTACAACACATCAGGTTCGTAGACTAAGGCTAGGGCTAAATGGCCAAAAAATACGTTTGTAGGCACGGTGACGTGATGCCAACTAATTTTATAGAGCCAAAGGCCGTTTTTTTTTGTATGGAAATGCCTAAACAAAACTTGGCAAAATACGCCAATAAAAATAACAAAATAATTATTTTAACAAGGATGCGGGATTAGGCCAATATATTAAAGAAACACCTTTTCTTTCCTTGCAAAAGTTTTGGTTTATTTTATGACCTTCTCCGGGGCTTAAAAAGTTCGTATTTTCATGTAAGGGGCATAAACCGTTAAATATATTTCATATCATATTAATGGAAGAGGGTCGGACAACACATAAGTAATAAAGTAATTAACAATCCAAGAGTTACTATCACAAAACTAAAACGCATATTGTATTTTGTAAATGTTGTCCATCACTTGTCAATGTATATGAATGATGATGATCTTTGATGGTTTATGACATTTGTAGGAAATACCGTTGTTTCGAGTCCTCAAACCAAATTAACCTAACCGTCGGTAAAAGAAGAAAAGGATTTTCTTTAGTGCCTGCATTGGCTGATCATTTGTTAAAAGAATTAACTTGCCGCTTACTTGTTAAAAATAAATTAATAATAATCTGAAAGCACCTGTTATTATTCATTTTATGCGAGTTTGCAATTTCTTACAATTAATCTTGCTAATTACTATTTGATAATATATTTTGGTATAATTGTCTACTGTAGTTTTTGACCATGTTTAAGAAATAAAATTTATTTGGCACTGTAATTATGAAGCATGCGCAGATGCCACGATGACCTTATATTTCTACATAGCTGCTTCAATTTGTTAAAGGCAATAGTCATTTACACTTTTAATCACATATACAGTGTGTTTCTTAATGGCATGCTAATATTTAAGGAGGTTATCCTTGGGTCCATTTTAAGAAAAAAAGTTCACATGAACTTCATATTTTCTAAAAGTCTTTACTGTTGAACTACAGGGTGCTAAAGTATTAGGAAACAACCTTTTTTCAAGATAACTTTGGTATGACCCTATATATTTTTGTGAAACGTGGTACGCATCTGCTATGCAACAAAAGGCATTTTCTGCTGTACAACATGATTTTTTTTAATTCTTGCCAGTGGCTTTCGTGCGGGATTTGCACTGAACAATTTAAAAGAGAAAAGTGATACGCCACTGCTTTTTCTTAAAGTACAAATTATTTTTGAAATCCCATTCCTTTCCGAACAAATCTGGTCTCTTCATATTTTGTTTCGTTTGTTGCGTTTTCGCATAAAAAAATAAAATTCATTTATTTGCATCTCGCTAGACCACTTGAGAGAAAATAGCTATTTATGCCATCAGTTACGAAATGCCTAATTTTGTGTAACGCGTGAGATTTTTGCGGAACGAACGAAGTGAGTTTCGCAAAAATTCACAAGTTACACAAAATTTCATTTCGTAACGTATTGCATACAAGATTTTTTCTAATTTTGAACAAAGTAATAAAAAAATAAAATTTAATATAATTGATAACAATTTGGAAAACATAAATTTAGTTTTTCTAATTTTGACATATAACTGATGGCATAAATAGCTATTGTTGCTGTTACTTCATGTTAGTTGTCAGTTTGACATTTTGTAAAAAAGTCTAGACGGAAGGTTTTTATCGAGATTGATATATTTTTAGTTTTATTTTTAAAAAATGAGTCATTCAAGTTCTGAAGAGCTACCAAGCGATATTGAAGAGGCAGCGGGTAATGCTCTATTATCAGTAATTCCCAAAAAGTCAAAGGCAGTTTATGATTTGGCATACGAAAAATTTGTTACGTGGTGTGATGAGAAGAAAATTAAACATGTTAATGAGAAAGTTTTACTTGCATATTTTGAGGGTAAGAAAGATCTAAAAGTTTCCACATTATGGACACTTTACTCAATGTTAAGGTCTGAACTAAATTTGTAAAGGAATATTGATATTAAAAAATATGCAAATTTGGTAGCATATATTAAAAGGCAAGCGGACGGGTACAGTGCTAAAAAGTCAAAAGTTTTTATTAAAACAGATTTTGCCAAATTTTTATTGGAAGCTGATGACAAAGAATGGCAGGAGCATGCAGAAAAGCAGAATTAACATTTCTTCCAGTTGAAAATGTTATAGACGAAGGAAGCCATTTTTGTGTTGATATCCCACCTTCAAAAACAAAAGTTATACGGCAGTGTGCAATTACCACTGGAGACATTGAAAATACGAATCTTGTTGAAATATTAAGAAAATATATTAAGTTGCGTCCCCAGATTCTTAAACACAACAGATTTTTTGTAAAATATGCGAATGGAAAATGTACCAGAAATCCTGTGGGAATTAACACATTTAGCAGTCTGCCAAAAGTTATTGCACAATTTCTTGGTCTTTCAAATCCTGTTCTATATACTGGCCACTGCTTCAGAAGAAGCTCTGCCACTTTCCTAGCAGACAGTGGCGCTGATCCTTTAAAATTAAAGAGGCAAAAGTGGGGAATCTTTTAAGGTTTAACCAATATTTAATCCTAGTTTCCATTAAAAGTGGAAGATTCTTTAAGACGGTTGGAAATCTAGCTCTGTTGCGGAGGGATATGTTGAAAATTCCATGAATAATAAAAAACTTATAGCGCAAGAAATATTTGGTGAAACATCTAATGCAATGTGCGTCGCTTCCCAAATAACAACAAGTTCGAGCAATGAAAAAAATATGTCGTCGGGAATTGATTTGAATAATTGCAATAATTGTGTTATCAATATTTATAATAATTAATTAATTTATAATTTATGTTTTTAACTTGTATTATAACAGTTTAATAAATAGAATAATTCTTTTTGTCACTAATTTTGAAATACATTTTTCGTCACCAATTGCATAAAATTTTACTTTATGCAACTAGTTACAAAAAGTAAGACATTTCATAATGTCAATCAGTTTTCAAAAGTGTCACTTTATATGTCAAAATTAGAAAAAACAATTTATGTAACTCTAAACAATAATTTATTTAAGAGAATCATTTCTAAACGGTAAAATTATGAAACTATAGTAATCTAAATACATTTTGAAATACTAACACAAAATTACCCTGAACGCACAAAGAAATAATTTAAATCAGATGTTGAAAATGTCCACCTCCTGTAAATAAGCATGCCTCTCCTCTTTTTCTCATGGCCTCACGTACTCTTTGGAAAATGCCGAGATTGTTCCTGATAATTGCGCAAGAAACTACGATGCGATTTCTCAAGAGATACAATATTTTAAGATGACCCCACAGGATGTAATCTAAACTATTTAGGTCCGAGGACCTAGGTGGCCATGCTTGTGGTCCTCCGCGACCTATCTAGCGATTGTTGAAAATCTGGTTTCAATGTTCGCGCGCCACAGCACTGAAGTGCGCTGACGCCCAGTCGTGCATAGACCACAGACCACAGTCGATTTCTGACTAAAATGAGTACATCTTCCATCAAAGCTGGCAATTCTTCTTCGAGAAACTACCGGTAATTATGCAAATTCAACCTCTTATGAAAAAAATAGGGTCCAATTAAGTAATCACCGCATATTCCAACCCACACGGTAACGGAAAACTGCTCCTGGTGACGGGATTCCAAGATTGCATCTATATATATTTTTATAAAAAAATTAAATGAATTCCAAATAGATGCTTATATAAAAATGAAAAGTATTCACACAACGACAAAAATTAAAGACAAAAATGTAAAAAATAAGTTAGCATTTTTAGAAAAAATGGTGCAGAACTTCCAATTGGGTCATATCTCTAGGCTAGATTTTGTAAAAACTGTAGCATATCATTCCTGAAGTATAAGTAATTTTCAGATTTTGAGTAAAGTATACTAGGTATTTATGTTAGTAATGAAATTTAATTTTGAAATTAAAAATCGAAATATACAAACCATAGGTACATTGCATTTTCATTTCATAAATGATCCAAAACACAAAAGATCATAAAAAAATTAAAATGGTTCAAAAATTAAAATGTTATAATATTAGACTGTTGGGGCCAAAAGTTCCTGTCAAAATCTGGTTGCTACCTGGCCGGGGCCGAAATTGCCTACGCCCATTTTTTTAAATCTATGATTAACTCTTAATTCCGAAAATAGCAAAGTAAACTTCACACATTTTATACTAAAGCATAGTATAATTAAACTCGCACCAGAGAAAAATGTGTTTTTTATTACAAAATAAGGAACCCAAATCGTATGTAAATAAAATCCATGTATGTACCGATAAAATTGCTGCACAATGGTCTGGAAATTGTTTCGGTTGTGTTCAATCCACTCAGAAAATGATCATAGATGCCCTCGCACTTGGGGTCTGGTGCCTTTCTCGGTCCCTCTCAGGGGATATTGCTTTTAGCATTATAGAAACTTTTGCTTTGGATTGCTTGTGCTGTTACGCTGTATATTTTTTAATAAATATATTACTTACAGGGTGGCTGATTAGTGCGAGGAAGTCCAATATCTCCGTTGTTCTTAAAAATATCGAAATTTATTAAATACAAAGGTTCTAGGATAAACAAAAGCGCACATTTTAAAAATATTTTTGAATATACAGGATGCCCCAAAAAAGTGGGGTTTAGCAAAGATGTATTTTTTCAAAAGGAACACCCTATATGTTATATTATTTTTGGATGCTACATAAAATTACAGTTGTTTTTCAATAAGTGCATTGTAGTTCTAAACTTAATAGTTTTAGAGTTATCGACTTTTCCAAAATGATATTTTTGAACTTTGACAGCTTCTAATTTTCTAACGGTACTTCTTAGAGCAAAACGGCTTACATGTCCCTATCTTACTTTTTAATTGTCTTCCCAAAAATATTAATTTCCGGTTAAACCGGAAGTAGTATATTTCCGACTTTCGAGTTACATCCGGTTTAACCGGAAATTGATATTTTTTTGAAGACAATTAAAAAGTAAGATAGGGACATGTAAGCCGTTTTGCTCTAAGAAGTACCGTTAGAAAACTAGAAGCTGTCAAAGTTCAAAAATGTCATTTTGGAAAAGTCGATAACTCGGAAACTATTAAGTTTAGACCTATAATGCACTTATTAAAAAATTACTATAATTTTATGTAGAATCCAAAAATAATATAACATATAGGGTGTTCCATTTGAAAAAATACATTTTTGCTAAACCCCACTTTTTTGGCGCATCCTGTATATCCAAAAATATTTTTAAAATTTGCGCTCTTGTTTATCCTAGAACCTTTGCATTTAATAAATTTCGATATTTTAAAGAACAACGGAGATATTGGACTTTCTCGCACTAATCAGCCACCCTGTATGTGTTTTACAAATCAAATTTTTATTCAGTTTTCAAAAATATTTTCCTTAAGGTGATAAATGATCGCTTGCCTAGTTAAAAAGTAGGTAATCGCCTAATATTAGTCTCGACAGTAAGTTTTCCTTAATCATTTAGGGAAATATTTTTCTCACTAACTTGTTAAGTGCATTTCAGGAATATTATTAAGGGTAACGGCTTTGTCGGTACTCCCCATCTTTCCCCGCGAAATTAGATTCGATTACCTCAGAACCGCGAAATGTTAATGGATTTTAATTATGTAACGAAATGTGAATATTTGAAAAAATTGTTTTCACAACGTAATTTAGCATCTTTGATAAGGGGGTTGCGTAGAATTACCATTATAACAAGCTTCAAAATTGTTCATATTTCATTTTAATAAAATTGGTATAATGTCTAGACTAAGTACACTCCCGGACAAAAAAAAACCGGCACCCTGGATTTTTTGCCAAGTTCAATTATTTATAACTTTTTTGTTTTTAATCTGATTTTAGCAGTTCTTTGGCCATTTTATAGATAATTTAATTAAGAATGTGCTGATTTCAATAGGGCGATGGTATACCGGGTGAATCAATGTGGGGTTTCTTGTCCTAAGTTTTTAATACCCTGTGGCGATTTTGGGGCTGTTAGTTTTCATACTAATAATAATTTCTTGCTAAAGTTACATGTTTTCTTAACATTCTCTTTATTGACTCAGTAGGTTAGCTCTATTTTTAGAAGTGATACAATTTTTTTTAGTAGAACTCTGTTTTTAAAGCCTTTTTTATTGAAACAATTTTAAAACAAAGAAAATAATAAGATTTATATCCTCCTCTAGCTTTAATAACAGAGCGCATTCCTCGCCGAACAACTCTGTTAAACGGATTCCAAAAATGTTTAAATGGGTTTAAATCCGAACTACATACAGGCCAGTCTAACCGTCGAATACCAACCTCATATAAATATTCATTTACCACCCGTGCAACATGTGGCCTAACATTATCATGCATTAGTATAAATTGTTCGCCGATTAAGAGAGCAAATGGGACTACTGCCTCTTGAAGAATATCTTCAATGTACCGATGTGCATTTAGTGTCCCATTATCCACAAATATCAGTTCAATTTGCAAATACCCGCCCATACCATAACGGAACCACCATGATAAGATAATATATCTGTTATGATGCACTCGGCAAATCTTCAAAATTGAAATTGAAAAACCTGATGCTAATTTCTTATATTTAGTTCAGTGACATGTTTTTCGAATTTAAGTTTAGAGTCTTTAAATAGTCCCAGAAATTAAATGGTTGCTTTATTTTCAATTTGACTGTTATCTAAGAAAAAATCATTACAGTTAATACCAAAGGTCAAAATATTAATACGCAGAGATACGATGAAAACGATCCATGTGCTGTGCTACGACTACCATAGCACTGAAGCTTCTGCAGCGGTACTCGGTAATTAACAAAGCCGATTGCTTTGGAAAAGTTACTGAATACTGCCGCAACACAATCAAATCAAAATTTTTTGTCCTATAAACATACTCATGATCATCCGGTGACCGAGGATAATTCCTCGACTCATCTGTGAAGAGAACATACCCCGACAAGATCTCATACAAAATCCTCAAATTCCTCCCTCGCAAAAACTTGGCAACCATGGCATCCATCACCAATGCCATACTCCGCCTTACCTATTTCCAAAAAAAGTGGAAAGAAGCCATTTTAATAATGATCCCCAAACCCGGAAAATACCACACTTTTCCCCAAAACCCCCAGCCGAACTGGAAGTATTTCCAGACGAAAATTTCGGCTCTTGCGAAAATCTAAATACCGAACTCCAAGCCCTTAGACTCACTGAGTACATAACCAAGGAAACCTGGAATCAGTACGTCGGTATAATATAATAATATAATAATATAATAATAATAATTTACAAGATGACAGCCCTTGGTTATCCCACCAATCTTGTTTGTCTAATACAATCCTACTTAGGCCGGCACAAAATTCATCCGCATAGGCTCTCAACCCCCCGAACTCTTGAATCCGGCGTCCCTTAAGGCGCAGTCCTCTTCCCACATCTCTTCAACATATACATCCATGACATCCCCAAAGCCCTCGACAACACCCTAGCCCTCTATGCTGACGATACCGCCTTCGTCGTAAGGTCACCGAGTCCACGCATAGACACGCAAAAACTGCAAGATGCAGCAAACGAATTTTCCAGTTACTGTGTAAACTGGAAACTTCGTCTAAAAACCCAAAAAACCGAAACCATCCAGTTTGCACGTAGAAGTCAGCCACCCTTCGACGTGATCAACCCGGATGGACGTGACGTCCACTGGCGCGACATATTGAAATACGTCGGTATCACCCTTGACAAATCCCTCCATTGGAGCCCCCATATTCAGAACACAGCCAACAAAGCCAGGCTTTTCTAAAGCCAATTATACCCACTGCTCAATCGACGCAGCGCCCTCAGTCATAAAAACAAATTTCTTCTCATCAACTCAATCATCCGCCCTACCACACATTTAGCAGCTTGGGGATACGCAGCCCCAACCAACCTCAACCGCCTCCAATCCCATGAAAATCTTTACATTCGCACAGTCATAGACATCCCATGGTTCATCCGTAACGTAGATCTACACCGAGATATCAAACATATCCTCCTCACCCAATACCTCCGTGAAAGAGGAACTAAAATCCTCACCGCCACCCTCACTCACCCCAACCCGCTCATCAGACAAGCCTACGACTATGACATAGGTGCCCCGCGCCGATACAAATGTCCCCGACACCAACTCCTATAGGTGTAGCCACACACACCACCTCTTCCCCAGTGCCCCCCCCCCCCCCGCGATATTGCTCCCAAAACCTTCTAAAAACCCACATACCCGACTTCATGTGAACAGCGGAGTTTGCTGTTAATGGCGAGACCCTGCGGAAAGGACCGCGAGGGGGCGAGGCAGGCAAGCCTAGGGGGAGTAAGCGGAGATCAGAGCTCGTAATAGCTCTGGCCTCCGATAATTCTTCAAGGTGGGCTCACCTTACTACTGAAGAGAAGAGAACATTACTGCACTGCTCCACTGTCCAGTTTAAATGTTCTCTGGCAAATCGTAAGCGTTCTCGTCAATGATGTCGAGATAATTGTGTTTTTTTTGCCGACCTACGTGAATGGAGCTCAGCTTTGTTTAACCTCCTTCGAACCGTCACTAATATCGTATCCACGTATCATTCTTAACTCATTTTTTAAAACTACGGAAGTTGCTCTTCATTCCCTTAAGGATCTGTTTGTTTGTTTCCTGTGTTCTATCTACCTTAGAAGTTTGTAACATGATCACATTAACACCCTGTATATTTATCCGTACATATATTGGTTATATAATTTATTTTAATAGATATTATATTTTTGTTTGAAAATAATTTTTTCAAAAATCCTTTATTGATATTTCAAGAGTCTTATTAATTATTATAGGAAGACATTTTTGTGATAACATACTCTGTCATTGCGGCAATAACCGAGGCATAACACTGCAGAAGGTGAAGGTAATTTTTCGAATCAATAACCTTCATAATTCCAAATAGCTTTTTAAGCTTTATAAGGAAAGTCTAAATTTAATTAGCAAGCGGAAAGGTACTCTTTTCTTGCAAGAAAAACGTTGAGAAAGTCACCAATTTTACTGCTAGATTTCGTGCTACTTACTCGCTTCATTAATTTAGAGTAAAACAAATTCGGTGATCCAGTGTGACTATTTGTTTTCGCAGATAGTTTTTAAAAAAAGATCAATGTAAGTTTTCATGTACCTCTGAGTGGCAATTGCATGAAATGCCACCCGTATGAATAGAAGAAACCACTTTTTAGCTACTCGAAAGTTTGAAAGAACAGTATTCAAGAAAATGAGAGAGCCCACGTGCATTTACTGAAAATGACCTAACTATAATAGCATTATTTAATTTGATCTAATATCCTCAAAACCTAAACAATATGCAAATTGCCTCTCTTATCTATCTTTTATAGGTACATGCACTGTTTGCAAAGGATTTTTCTTGTGCTTGCGTAAAATCATAAAAAAATCAATCACATTGCATATAGAGCTAGACTTGTCACAATAGTTGTACTAACATGAAAAATCACCAAAATAAACCATTCATATAAAACGTCCGTAAAAAATGGCTTCCGCTCTCCTGTCTTGTATAAATAAAGCCAAGTGGGAAAAGCATGCATCGATAAAAATGCTGCACAATGGCCTGGAAATTATTCAGTTGCGCTCGGTCCTTGTAGAGAATGATCTTGAATGTTCTTCCGGGTCTGGCGACTTTCGATGAACCCTCCAGGGATGCCATTTCAGGCAAAAGCTATGTTTTTAAGGGATCCTTTTTAAATTGTTTTTATTATTGTAAAATTGGCGATCAACAAGTTAAAAAGGGTAGCGCGTTAAGGTTAAAAATGCCCTGCCACGGACAATCCTTTCAAATTGGTGTAATTAATCAACTACTTACGTAAACATAAATTTTATTTAACAGGAGCTTTAGCTCATTACCTAATCCACTTTATACTATTTTATGTTAAACTTACCATTTGTAAGCATTATAAAATTTAATAATCAACAAGTGTGTTTTTTTGTCATATTTTTTAATAACGCCTAAAATTGTACAAATTTTAACTTTTCCATGTTTAACCGTTATTTATACAGGGCGAGTAAAATATTTGCTAGAATTCAAAAATGCCTTTAGTGAAATGTATTACACTTAGTTTAAAAGTCAACACTTCTAACTTATTCAATTTTTTATTACCACAATACTTTCGGGTATTGTCTTAAAAACTACACTTTTTAAGTACCTCATGGGGAAAAATCAAGTGGGGTAATATTCGGAGATCTCGGTGGCTATTCTATTGAACCCCTTCTGCCAATTCATCTATTTGGAAATATTTGGTTTAAATAATCACGAACAGGCCTCGCATAAGGAGGAGAAGCCCTTACCTGCTGAAACCAGATATCTACATTTGGCACTTGTCGATCCAAAGCATTGGGAAACAAATCTGCTACATTAAGAACAAGTGCTTGGTGTAGAAATGACAAACATTGCACTCCAATTAAGCTATTGTCAAAAAATATGAACCCAATCACTCTATTCCCAGTGATTCCAGCTCCAACATTAATTTTTTGGGGCTACAGGGTCTGTACTTCCCTCATCCAATAGGGATCTGCCCAATAACGGCAATTTTGTCGATTAACATGGTCACGTAACGTAGTGAGTTTACGGCCATTCTGTCAATTAAATCCATCATTATCTCACAAAACTGCAGTCTCCTATCTGAATCATCTTCTGTCAATTCTCGTATAACGCTGATGTTTTTAAAGGATACTTCCAACAAATGCAAGTTCTTATTCCTCCTGGGTCCGTTATAGTCATGGATAATGCCACTTCCACTCAAGAAAATCCTAAAAAATACCAACGTCTTCCTGGAAAAAAATTACACATACTTACTGTAAATAAAGATATACTGAAAAAGGAGCTACTGGAGATGTAAAGTTGAATAAACCTCTTTGTGCGAAATTTGTTGTCGACGAAATCGCTTCAAAACGAAATATAACGGTACTTCGCCTTCCGCCATATCACTGTAAATTAAACCCCGTAGAATTGGCGTGGGCGCAAGTAAAAGAGTTCGTAGCAAGGCATAACACCACTTTTAAAATGAGAGACGTTGGAAACCTCTTGCAAGAGGGAAAAGACAGTAGATTGTGAAAGATTGAGTAAGTGCGTCGAACATGTGACACACAAAATATCGTATTAAAAGAGCACACACATATTAATATTTTTAAAGCAACTGATACATCCGAACATGTGGATAAAACTTTAAATTTATTTCGTGTCTTTCGACAAATATAAAAAACTTAAAAGAGACCCTACAAAACGGTATAACAGGGAATTAATATAAACAAAAGTGACATATATAAATTATATAAAATATATTCTATAATATTAAACTCCATAAAGAAAATTCATCATCTGTCAGACTAGTCGCATCGTTCTTTACAGCCCATACAACTAATATTTCGAGTAAACTAATAGATTTAATTTCAAATTACACAAATTCTAGACCATAGTGTCAAAAATTCCTATAACAGTAAAATTAATAAATTAACCCTCCCAAATAACGCAAGATTAATATTTTTTTATGTCCAGAATCTCTTCCAAAGCATTCCACTTAAGGATGAAATCATATTAGTTTCTGAATTGTTAGACAAAAATCATACCAATATAATAATAAAGAATGCAATTTTGACGTTGTTAAAGATTTCTTTAGAATAAAGCTACTTTCGATTTGACAATAATATATATCGATGTAACGAAGGTCTAATTATGGGGAATCCTCTGAGTTCACTATTATGAGAAATGTTTATGGATCATTCAGAATCAGAAATACATAATAATAATTTAATAAAAAACTTCATTTACTGATAGAGATATGTTATGACATTATCACATGCTTCACAAGTATTACACTTAAATTATTTTTTAAAATCAATTAATGAACTACATCCAAATATAACATTCTGAACTGAAATCGTACAAAATAACTCCTTAAACTTCTTAAACTTTACCATTAAAATTAATAATAATAAAAACGAATTCAACATTCATCACAAGACTAATCATATAAGATACCACTCTACATAATAAATCCACCCACCCATATCAACACATCAGCACAAAATAGCAGCCGATAACAGTATGATCCATCGACTTATCAACTTACCACTATCTGAGGGAAACAATTACAGAAGTGAATTAATAGACAATACACTCAAGAATAAATAAGTATAATAAAAAAAAAGGAATTAATGAAGTCTTCCCATATACACAACATATTAAAGAATCAAAATTTGCAGTTCTTTAATATGTTGGTAAATCTTGTAATAATATTTGTAAGTCTCAAAAAATAAAAAGAATCTGTAGCTATTCAACAACAACTTAAGAAACTCATTCAAAATAATAAAGACAAAACCCTACACTCAAACAAATCAGGATTATACAAATTAACTTGTAAAAACTGCCGTAAAGTTTATGAAGGTCAAACTAGCCGTCCTTTAAGAAATGCCTGTTAGGGCATAAATACTCTTTTATCAAGACTCTACCATTGCTAATCATTTATTAGAAGAGCATTACAGTTTTACTGAAAAATTTCAAATATAAGATGTAGAAAACAAAATCAAAAACTGTCTTAATTAGAATCCGTCGAAATATATAAAAAAATAAAAATAAGAAACTCAAATATTATAAAGAATCCAAATCGAGACAAATTATTCTCCTTTGGTTAAGATGTTTATTAAATAATTTTATGGTATCAACATTCACACTTTATTATTTTATTACCTTTACAGGCACCCGAGCAGGCACCCTTCATAATTGATGTGTTTTCCATTATTAATATACATACACTAGTTAAGCTACCTATACAAATTCGGTAGATTAGTAATTTAATTTATACTGAACGTCTGAAAATGCCATATACCGGTAGGGAAACCCGTTGGCCGCCCATATCCTAGTAATAAGTTAGAAGAGTAAATATATGAAGTATTGCAAAGTGAACAGAAATGGGTAGATTAAGTTTCCCCCACTCCATCGTATTGCATTTCGCTCATTGTTCTGCTGAGATGCACTGTGTTGGACACACAGGTGTCATAAAAATAACGTACTTCTTTCTCTCACTCCTGCGACAACATAATTCAAGTGGGATACGTGACACCAGCAGAACAATGAGCGAGGCGTGATACAAAACTTAATTTACCCATTTCTGTTTACTTTACAATACTTCATATATTTACTCTTCTAACTTATTACTAGGGTATGGGCGGTTAACGGGTTTCCCTACCGGTATAATAAAAATGAGTGAATATCTACAAAAATATTGTTCCTTTTTGTAGTGTAGTTTTAAAAAAGGAATACCAACAAGTATAGTTAATACTTTATATGCAGAACAATTAAAAAAATAAGGAAATTTAACAGAACTGTGTTATAGGTATTATAAGGTGTTATTAAAATTGCAAACTGTTTGCTTGCCATCCATATAACATACTATTAACAAAATAAATTACTGGCGCACACGAATACGACTTAGAGTTTGGTGAACTCTTTTATAGCTCGTTTTTAGTTCCTAGATTTTTATTACTTGCAAGAGAGTTGTATACGGCCAACACGTTTCCTATATATACTCAATTGATTTGCTTTAGCCATCGCATTAAATTTTGTGTGGAAATTTATTACTAAAAACTTTTAAGTCTGTGCCGTTTTAAGATACTCTTATTCTTTTTAACCACTGAGTTATTGAACTTTTTAAAACAAAGTTATAAGGAACGATATAGGCATAAATTTCACTTAAAACTTTGGAGATATTTTAGTCGATATGCTGAATAGATTATCCAAACTATCTCATCTATGAAGGTCTTAACAACGCAAGCCACTAAATAGTTTAAAAATTTAGTTCGATTTTAATTGACTTCGAAGTTAAAAGTTCTAGCATTCTATACTGTGTTTCCTTTTGTAACCACTTAATAAATGCAAAATACAAATTTTGGGTTACAATAAATATATTATTTTTAGTATATCTTTTTAGTTAAGTGTGTTCACAAATATAAGACACCGCCCTAAATGACTGCTATTATTAGGGTATTCAAAATATAATAAACAACAATAAACCAGTTTTGTGAAATTATATGGGCGTAATAAATTTTAAGTACCGTACCCAGGTAAATAAAAATGCGGATAAACCAGGGTCCTTTTTGATTTTAGTCTGTCAACGTACACTGTTGAGTTTAGTTTGTTTTTTGAAAATGTTTCGTCCTTGGTGTTCTAGTGAGATTTGAGAAAGCAATGAAACTGAAGTAAATAACAGTGTATTTATCAACAGATGCCAAACAGATTATAAAGAATGTGTTTTTGACATTAATGTCGCGCGGAAATTTGTGCCCTAAAGAAGTTGTAAAGGAAACGGCTTTACTTACAAAAAAATCCTTTTCCACAGTTTGGAAACTTACACAATGGCCAATTTTGAAACGCAGAAAAAGAAGTGATATCGGAAAATCGAGAACGTTGGACCAAGGGAACGAGGAACTTACACGACGAAAAATTTATAAAATGTATGAAGAGCAAAGTGTAGCAACGTTGGACAATTTAATGGAAAGGCTGACAACAGATGAAACAGAAATTAAATGCTCAAGAACGACATTGTATAAGCGCCTTCAACACATGGGCTTTAAATTTAAAAGGATTAATAAAAAGCAGGTTTTGATGGAGTCTAAGAGTCTTCAAAAACGGCGGTGGGAATATCTGACAAAAGTAAATGAATACAGAACTGAAGGTAGGCCGATCATTTATTTAGATGAAACGTGGTTTGACACCCACGACACCCCGTCAAGTAGTTGGGTCGATTCTAGCGGCAAATGTGTAACACTAGCCCCGTCAAACCGTGGAAAAGAATAACAATCTTACATGCTGATTTTGAAGATGGGTCGGTGCCGAATGGTCTATCCCTCTCGGCAAAAAATATTAGTGAATCATGTGTTGACTATCATGAAGACACAACAGCGGAGTTATTTGAAAATTGGTTTGAAACTAAATTATTGCAGAACATTTCACCAAATAGTGGTATTGTTATGGATAACGCTAGTTATCATAGTAGACAATTCTTCAAAAGACACTAAAGCCAAAATTTAAGAATATATGTTTGATAATGATATATATTTTTATGAAAACTATAGAAAGAAATTGAAGAAATAGTCCATACTTTCAATGCAGTTAATGTAATATAAATAAAACAAAGCAGTCCTCCTCCACAGTTAAACGGTGGAGGAGGACTGCTTTGTTTTATTTATATAGAAATAAATACTTATTAGAAGTGCTTAGAAGTATATCTATTCAAAGAGCATATTACTGCGATGAACTTGCGAAAAGCATGGGGCACATAGTATTGCGGCTACCACCTTACCACTGTATATTTAACCCTATTAAACAACTATGGCACCAACTTAAAACTGGAATTCGTCGCAATAATATTTCACCCACACTTAATTCTAGTGTATTAACTGTAATTCATGATGAACCTAAAAAAATTTCTGAGGTGAACTGGAAAAACTGCGTACAACATGTAAAGGAAGTAGAAGAAAGTTACATTTGTATTATGAATGCAACAGAAAGATTTATTATTACTTTAGATGATGATAGCGATAGTGAAGTAGATTTAGTTGGGTAATTTATTATTTAATATAATAATTTAGCATTATAAATGTAAGGGTAAGACCATAATTCTATTTTTGAATTTTGAATTTAATAAACTTAAATAAACATCAGTTTCATATTTATTTGCTGCTAAATTAAATATTTCAATACTATGTATTTTCTAAGACGGTTCTAGCTCAGTCGGCATTGTATTAATACCCCTATTTAGGTAGAAATAAATAAGAGTAATTTGGTCAGTTTCTTATATTTGTGAATACACTTTTACAATACAGGTATAAATCGACATACTTGTATCTTTTACAATAGGGTCGGAAAATTATAACAATAGAGCAATGTCTAAAAAGGTGTCTTCACCATCACTAAATTCAAGGATTCGTATGTGAAGTCCCACATTTTTTTTCCTCTTTAATTACATGTTTTATAGCTTCTTGCCAATATTCTCTGGTGATATTTGTTAATGAATATTTCAATAACTCACGTACATATTTTATTTTAAATGTAGTATTATTTCTTGCTGCATAGCCTTTCATTTGTTGACCAGATTAACTCAATTTGATTTAATCCACAATGGTAAGGCAGCAGTCGAAGTAAAACAATACCAAGCTTTTTAGTTATTTCGTCGTTTAAGCATTTTTTAAAACATATTTTCTCGCACTATGGTGCTGCTTTGTTGGTTTGTAATAAAACACAACTTGCTTCTATGAAATCAGTCTTGCATATTCTGTCTCATTGATAATCTTTAGTATTTACATAAACCAAAATGTATATAAACATCACATATAACATTACCATTAAGTTTACATAGTAACCCAATATTAACATTCTAAGGAAATATAACAATAATATAATTAGTTCCTACGCGATACTATAACTTAACTTATACCTACTTGAATCCATATCCTATAATAACAATGGAGATTCGCCTTGACATAACAAATAGTGCACTGCCCAGGGGGGGGGGATAAGGGGTAACACAAAATACTCTTCCAATACGTCAGCAGTCATTTGCTTATGGTATATATTTGTTAATTTTTCAAGCAAACCACCGTTTACAAATCCATTTTCAGTACTTATATGCGTTATTATTAACCTACCACCTATACCTGTAGGTGCTTTCAAACCAGTAGACAAACCTTTTATAAATGCTTGACCAGAGTTTTAAATATTATTATCCTGCCATATCTTTTACACTGAATATCCTTCGTTTAGCCCAGTTTCGTCGAAATAAAAAATGCTCTTTTTTTCACTTCTATATGTGTCAAGGTCTCAAATAGTATCTTGTCTATCCAGTAAGATTGCCTTTCGGTTGTGTTTTTTCAAGAAAAATTTACTTTATGTAAAATTTGCCACAATTTTTTTTAACCTAGGTTGGGTAAATTATCATCTTCTCTTATAACAATTAAAATTGTATCCAATGTTGGGGATCTCAATATGGAAACAACAATCATGAACTTTGCTTCTATTTTCTATACTTTCATCTTACTTTTCACACCCTTATCAGTTTGTACATCTTTCCCTGAGAAGCTTGTAGATTGTTGATTCATTAACTCCCGTCATATTAGCACATGCTGATACTCCGTTACGAACAGTACTAGAGGGGGTTTAGTGTACAGGGTGGCCAACTAAGAATGCGAGGTACTGTATCTGGGAAACTATCCATCGTAGAGGCTTGCGGCAAAAAAAATTGTTACTAAAAGGGCCTAGAGAAAAACCTGGAAAATATTTTTAAGTTTCTGAAATGGCCGCAGGGGGGCGTAACTGCAATCTTGAATCTAAAATTCTGATGTTTCTGTAAATTCCGCTATATTAACCTAATAAATAAAATCCTGATCCTTAAAGTCAAGGATAATCTGAACCTTTTTTGTTTGACCCTTTTTGCAGTATCTCTAAAAATAAAGTGGTGGGGGTATTCAAACGTTTCCGTAAATAACATCCTGTATCTTCGAAACAGCTAGGCCGATTTGAACAAACTTGGGCTCGTTAAAAAGAGCTATTCTTGTGCTACAAACATCATTATATTTGAAGTTTTGTAAGTTTTACATATCGCCGCTAGAGGGCTTTTTTCGACATTCCAACAGAAATGGTTAATTTTCTCAACAAAATAAAATGCATTGGTACGATTTTTTTTTCATGAAAAAGTAGCTAAATAATGCCTAAACTAGCTCACCAAAAACTGCATCTCGATATCTTGTTCCTAACCCAAAATATCGGCAATAGAAAATTTTATACGAAAATCCCTTAAATTTTCATATTATTGTAACTATATTTTTCTGGAATTCTTTCTATTATGTAAGTTGTGGCCCTAAAAAGGACCGATTTATAAAAGGAAGATTTTTAGTGCCCCTGCAAATGCTCGAAATGCTGATCATTACGTTCTATGCACAAAAAAGACAATTAATAGAAGCAGGCCATGGAAACAAAACAAATACCTAATCAAAACATAAATAATCCAAATTGTCAATAGTTGTCAAAGTTTTGCGTTACTTTGAGTAATTTTTGTGTTTACAAAATGCATTTTACAAATGATGAAGCTGTTGATATGCTTGCGGTTTATTTTGAATGTCTTCAGAATGCCGCAGTAGCTAAAAGAATTTACGGCGCTCGATATCCAAATCGGCGTCCTTGCGATGTAAGAGTTTTTCCCCAATTAGTGGCGAGTTTACGAGCCAATGGTTCTTTTCGGCCTAAGTTTCAACGGCAAAGAATTGGAAGAACACAAGAAAATATTAACTATGTACTGGGGTATATTGAAGGAAATCCTCATGTTGGCACAAGAGCATTATCCCTTGAGTTGGACATATCACGAACAACGGTTCAAAATATTTGGAAGGACCATAGGTAAGTTCTAATAGCCATCAAAGTTAGGTATTCGTTAAAACTTTTTTTAATTACTTTTAGAATGCACCCATATTATGTCGTTTTGCATCAGGCCTTGAAAGGGAAAGATTTTGATCGGAGGTTGGACTATTTCCATTGGATGTTAGGTATGATACGCCAAAATAGAGAATTTTTATTTCAAATTCTTTGGACCGATGAAGCCATCTTTAGTAGTGACGGGAGAGTCAATCTACATAATATGCACTATTGATCTGCAGAAAATCCGCATTGGTTGCATGAAGTTCAGCACCAAGGACGTTGAAGTTTAAATGTGTGGTGTGGCATACTGGAAGGCAGAATTATTGGGCCATATTTTTTTGAGCAATCCCTAAATGGCAATGTCTTTCTTCACTTTTTGGCCAATCAATTACCGTGGTTGTTGGAAGATGTGCCTTTGGAAATAAGGCAAAACTTGTTTTTGCAGTTGAACGGCTGCCCAGCACATTTTGCCGTTAATGTGCGAGAGCATATTAATGCAGTATTTCAACAGGATTGGAAGAGGAAGTCTGTTTCCATGGCCTCCGCGATCACCAGACCTAACTTGCCTGGATTTTTATTTATGGGTGCGGTTAAAGGACATCGTGTTTCAGACTCAACCTACGTCCAGAGAAGATTTGAAAAACCGGATTCGTAATGCAATACGTAATATACCGAGAGCCGAAATTGAAGGTGCAGTTTTGTCTACCCATCAGAGGCTTCAGCAATGCATAGAACGTGATGGTCAGCATTTCGAGCATTTGCGGGGGCATTAAAAATCTTCCTTTTATAAATCGGTCCTTTTTAGGGCCACAACTTACCTAATAGAAATAATTCCAGAAAAATATAGTTACAATAAAATGAAAATTTAAGGGATTTTCGTATAAAATTTTCTATTGCCGATATTTTGGGTTAAGAACAAGATATCGAGATGCGGTTTTGGCGAGCTTGTTAAGGCATCATTTAGCTACTTTTTCATGAAAAAGAATCATACCAATGCATTTTATTTTGTTGAGAAAATTAACCATTTCTGTTGGAATGTCGAAAAAAACCCTCTAGCGGCGATATGTGAAACTTACAAAACTTCAAATATAATGATGCTGTAGCCCAAGAATAGCTCCTTTTAACGAACTCAAGTTTGTTCAAATCGACTTAGCCGTTTTGAAGATACAGGATGTTATTTACGGAAACGTTTGAATACCCCCCCACTACTTTATTTTTAGAGATACTGCAAAAAGTGTCAAACAAAAAAGGTTCAGAATATCCTCGACTTTAAGGATCAGGATCTTTTTTATTAGGTTAATATAGCGGAATTTATAGAAACATAATTTTTTTAGATTCAAGATTGCAGTTATTATTATTATTTCAGAAACTAGAAAATATTTTCCAGGTTTTTCTCTTGGCCGTTTTAGTAATATTTTTTTTTGCCGCTATCCTCTACGATTGATAGTTTCCCAGATACAGTACCTCGCATTCTTAGTTGGCCACCCTGTACAAGTGCGTCATGTATCCACAAGCTTTCGATAACACGTTGAAAACTAAACTAAGTAATTTCGAAATATTCTACTATGAAATACGGTACCTGTATAAATAAGTGCCTGTTATTGTCCCACCAATGTATTATTGTGATTTTACGACTAATTGCTCTTCGCTGCACTGTCAACAATTAAGACGTAGAGGATAGCATGCGTCCTCGGTGTATCGTTAAGCAGTGCCATAGACGATCAAATTTTAAGCTTTCATTTCTGGGTAACATCGAAACAATACATTATATCGCTGGGTTGAAAATAATTGACTAATATAGCAAATCAGGTAACGCCTTCATCTAGTTTTCTTAAACCCATTTTGGCATAAATTATCCAGTTACTGTTAAAAAAGCTACGCGTCTATTTAGTGATTTTTTTTTGTTTTATTTATACAGCAGCTGCATCCTCCAAAAACAAATGCATTTAATAGTAGCGAAACAAAAGCACTTTTAATTCTATGGGCGACATGAATACATTTATCGGGAAAATTAGGTCAATAAGGTTTTAAAACCTGACGTGCTGAATTGGCTCCAGTAACAATAGGAAAAGTATTTTAAATAGTTGGCAACAATGCGAGTACAATAAGTAAATATTTAAATATACAGTTTATTTATTTCAAAATATTAACAGGAAACCAAAATATCGTAAGATCAAAATAAAACGTCCTCAAAGTATGTCGTGGAATCAATCATGTCTTGAAAGGCAACCTAAGTAAAAGATAAAGGTTAAGCTTTTGTTTTAAAAAAATTAAATATGCTTAATACAGCCCAACAAAAAGCTTTTATAATCGAAAGAGTTTTTGGAAAAGGTAGACGTCCTGTAGGCCTGACACGGAATGACATTCATTATTTTCAAACGAAATTTTCACACATTGTCATGAATTTGGTCCAGTTTCGCCGAGTTTTAACTATATCTGTGGCTTTGTCTGGAATAACAGGAAGTGCTAATAGAAAAAAGGTAGTAGGGGAACTAAAGCTTGCACTGCACAATAAGTAGAAGAATTGAGGCAAATTTTTGACAATCCACAGCGACTGCAAAATACAGACTTTGAAGTGCGACAATGCTACTTCCTGAAGGATGACTCAACAATTCACGTACTAATTAATAATTCGAATATTTTGGAAAAAATTGAACATTGATCGAAACTAAGAACATTAGAAACTCGGTTTTCAAACCCCTGGCAAGAATTAAGAAGAATAGAATTAGAAATACATTTTAGACGATGACAAGCAAGAATACCCACTATTTGAAAACAGAAACACCTTAAAGGTACGATAGTGATCTGCGTAGGCAAGTAATACCGTATATATGGTACTATTAAATTGGTTACAAAACTGGTGTCGGTATAACAGGATATCGGAAACACGCTGAATAATCTTTTATAGAAGTGGCTGATATGAGAGGTCAAAAAGGTCCTTACATATGGAAGATATATCCCAGAAAAGTATACCCGAAGTAAGAGTCACACAGACACATTCCACCCAACAGTGTCCCATCACTTTTGCTGTAGATTAAAAAAAAAATTTTAATTATTCGAAAATAACAGAAAATAATTCATTTTTCGTTAGTCGACTCGTTTGCTTCAATGACACTTTTGCGAATCTACAAGAAAATGGTATTTATATATATTTCTTGTGATGTGGCATGAAGCCAGTAAATGCAGCACAGGTTCTGATGTGGTGTCTACATTTTTTAACGTTCTTAAAAATATGTCATAGGACGTAAAAATGTAATTTTTTGGGCAGACAATTGCGCCGCCCATAATAAAAATTGAACTTTGTTTACCACTTTCGATATTTTTGCCATGAAAATTGGGGCCTAGATAACATAAAACGGTCAAATCTTTTGAGTTAGGCCGTTCTTTTATAAAGGCAGCACATGGAGCGATAAGTAGACAGTGGAACAAAACCAAAGAGTTTTTGAGTTTTCAGGATCTTTTAGAGCTTACAAGAGAATCTTAAAATATGGAACTTTATGCGAAAGACTTCTTACAATTTCAAAAAGGATGTCAGACGAGAAAGCAGAGATCAGAATTACCTTCATTATATGTAACAAGATATCAAAATCTATTAATTCAGAAAGGGTAGTAGATCTTTATTTTATAAACAAGAAACTAAAGAAAAGTGTTTTAATAAAGTAAAATTTCCAAAGCCTAAATTTAAATATAATATAGGTACTAATTAGGAAAATATTTCCCAGCCATCTGATATAAACCTTATACTATAAGGCCGTATTTGGCTAACACAGTTAGCGCTACAATACTTTAATTTAAATTTAAATTAAACATACTCTTTCAGAACGTTAATCAAACTCCTACTTGTAGAGGCATAAAAAAATAGAATATTTTAAACAAGTTGGTACCTCAAATACCACCTGTGAAACAGCTGTTGTTTTAGCGTCCACTCTATTTTTGATACTTACCTCTGAAGACCTTAGAAAATTGGTTGAAAATGAGTACCCTACAGTTCTATCACCATCCTATATTTTTAATGAAAGCTCCTAGAAGTTGTCAGTTTAGTTTAAGCTCCTAGAAAATTATTGTATTTAACTTTATAATTTTTTTTTTTAATTATATTAGTATTTTCTAGCAGCATTAAAATTTGTTTCTGAGACTACTTGTTTATGAAGTTTAAGAGCAAAGTTCAAATATTTCGTATAGTTTTATGTGATTTAAAGATATAAATCGTTGTAAATAGTAGAAATAAAAACTATTTCCATCGATTACAAATAATTTAATTTGTCATGGATGTCATGGATCAACGATCAAGAGACACCATGATTTACAACTCCTCATCCTTATTTATTATAGCCTTCAAAGTGAATAAAAACATAATAGGGCGTCTCCGTGGTTGCACAATACGTCTTGAATTCGAAAATGAAGACAGAGACAAAAGATATTTGGAGAGTTGTACACAAAGTCACCGTTTTAATCCGTCAACATTTTTAAAAAAATCTATTTAACAAGAGCATACTTCATAATAGCTATTTATGATATAAGTCTTAAAAGTCCATTCTCACACCACGCTTTTGAAAGTTCGCTTCGCTCATTCTGCAGTTGAAATATAGTGCCTTAAAAATACTTTTAGCCCAAATATCATACAATACTTTTTCTACAAACGGGAACAATAACACAGTTACAGATTAAATTTTTAGAATGTTTAATAAATTGGAAGCAGAAAGTTTTAAATGGTATAGTATATAAAATTATCGAAGTTGAGATTTGTCAATAAAACCTAACAGCCATTGTTGGCACTTTAAGGGAACATAATAAATTTTATGGTTATAAAAATGAAGTCGTAAAGAATAATATAATATCAGTTGAGGTTTTGCTATAAAATGTGTTTAACATATTTAATAAAAAAATTTATTTATTTTTCACAAACAAAAATATGTAAATAATCAAAATGCTAAATTTTGACGAATTTTCAATAGTTGGCGCCCTTATGCCGACTGTTGGCGCAATAGAATGTCCAATTGTTGGCACCCTATTCGCAAACTAAAATAAATTAAATAAAACAGGGTTTCAAAATATTTATTTAGAAAAACTCTTTAGCATAATTTTGTAAAACCAAAATGTTACAAAAAACAACCAACATCTAGGTTTAAGGAAAAAATTTTATTATAAATTAATTTTTAAAATTAAAATTAAAATTTAAAACTTGAACTGAAGCAAACATCTAAAATATACAGAATAGTTCGAATACACAGATGCTTAACAACTATCACATTTTAATTTGCACCTTTTCCAAACAAAGTTTTCTTTGTAAATCTGGTGTTTTACGAATTTTATTTTTAATTCTTTTTATTTAAAAAGGCAATTTCTGGTACACGTAGAGCACTTCATCCCTATATTAGTCGAGCCAATTCTAAATGTACACATAAAGTACCATCCATTCTTTACAGTTGTATTCTGCTTTAATTTTCATTGTGTCTTTTTTCTCTTTACATTCAGGCTTAATTAATTTTCTTACATGATTTTGTGCATTTCTGCTATTTTGTGTATTATCAGTTGCTTCTAAAAACTTTTCCGCGTAACTATGCCTTTTCTAATATGCAATTTCTTTACATCATCCTTTTTCTTCGGTTTTTTAATCGATTTATTAACTTGCAGCTTTTTTTCCTTTTTTATTTGACTGTCTTCACTTTTTAACTTATTTTCATATCTTTTCTTTTCCTTCACGATTATTGTTTCTTCATTTCCTGAAAACATTTTTTATATTCCGAAGAGACCAAAACAAATTATGAAATTCCTTTGCCGCTTCCTTCGGGCGTTATATGTTTTTGAAAGTAATCTAATATATTTTTTGATTAGGCATAAGGCCTAAATTTTCACGGGCTTTCGCATCGCTAATTTCTAACATTATAAATATTTCATTGTCGGCTATATTATTCTCACCTTCATATTCTTCGGCTCGTTTATTTGGACTGTGAGTGTTGTATTCTGAATTACGTTGAGTTTTCTTTCTTCTTTTCAGGCGTGTCATAGCAGGAAACATTTTTATTTAGTCTCAATTTGAGGTTGTTCTGGACTTTTGTTTATTCTTTTTATTACCGTTATCTTTTTTGTCCCTTTGAACCCTAAGGTAAGTTCCTCTTTATTGTCGATCTGCCAAATCTCAAAAAGAACTGGCATGTTCAACGTGTCTTCTTCGTAAAATGATACTGTCTTCAATTTCCGCTTATGTAATGTCATTCTCAATTTCCACCACTGCTTTATCATCTGCACAGATATTTATATTATTTGATGTTTGTTTTAAGTTATATAATATCACATAATTACAAGAGACATTCTTAACATGACGCTAATTTTCCAGGACTTTCAGTACATCAAACCATACTTTTCACCGGCTATGTACTGGCGCCAAATGACACAAATGGACCGCAATGGTTGTCAAATATTGGGCAGGGTGTCCGCTATTCCTCTGATATCCTTTATTTTGCTTTTACTTTAGCAAGACTTTCTACATTAACGAAAACTTAAAGGACTGCCAAAGTCTTTTGAGGTTTACTTTCAAATTGTGACAATTCACTTGTATAGTCTATTTCAAAAAGGTGTAGAGTAATAAAATAGGAAATTCCGTCCAGTTCGGCTCAATTTCGGTGTCGGCCATAGGCGCAGGTAAACTTTGTGCATTAAATTATTTATGATAACTAGCTAAAAATTTTAGAGAATTAGCTTAACGGGTATTAAGATAAAATAATATTGTTTGTAATATTAAAATTTCAAGTAATTGCGTAAAAGGATTAGGAACGGTATGTTTTCTAGCCTAAACTGTCAAAATCGAAATATTGTATAGGGATTAGTTAGGTAGTAGATTATAAAGTAACATTTTGCGTTTAACAGGTACCATTTAACAGGTACCGAGTTTGGTTCTGGCCTCTTTGGCTGGATCATGTAAATAGTTGTTTATAACTAGAAAACTTTCATGGACCACTTTAGAAAACATGGATTTTGTCTGGGAAAAGCATAACCGTAAATCACTTTTACTGGAATGCGATGAAATTGTTTGCTGCCGACGAAAATACTTGAGAAGTATAAAGCAGTACAGAAGAGAGCAGAAGAAAATCCTTTATCTTAATTAGACGTGGATTAATGGAGGTTGTATAGTACCAAAGATGTGGCAAGACAAAAATATAACCAGTGCTCGCCAAACTTTCATGGGATTTTTAAAAGAAGGTTTGCTAACCTTTCAGTCGTTCAATAGGGGAGATTACTACGAGGACATGAATTCGAATGCTTTTGAGGACTATTTTAGTAAAATGTTAAAATATCTTCCAGCTGATTCAGTAGTAGTTATGGATAACGCAAGCTATCATTCACGACGCACAGAGAAGACTCCAACTTCATCTTGGAGAAAACAAGAAAATATCGACTGGTTAACCACCAAAAGTATTGAATTTGAAGACAATTTGATAAAGAAGGAACTATTAGCTATAGCAAATTTACACAAACATCGTTTTATCATTCATCTCTAATGTTGACCAACGAGAATCTTGCCGACCCCTTTTCTCCTCCCAGAGGATTCTAACTCTTAGCTCCGTGTTTGTTTTGGAAACGGCTTCGCTAATTTATAAGAATTATAACAACATCCAACGTCCTGCCCCTCAGCGTGTCACTCGACGGGCTTTGGACCTGCACTTGCCGATACCTACCAGGACACTAATTAAAAAATCACTTATTTATGAAGGCAAAAAAATGTTTAATCACTTGCCGATTCAAGTAAGGAACAAAAACACCTTGAAGTCTTTTAGAAGATCTGTTAAGGCATTGCTTGCCGGAAAGGCCTACTATAACTTAACCGAATTTTATTCTGATCCACTTAGTTGATAATGATTAATTGTATTTTATGAATGGAGTTATTTATTATATATATATATATTCCGAGCTGTAAACCCAATGTTTTTGTGTTATTTTCAAATTGTTATAATTATTACTTTTAAATGCATAATAATATGTCTTTTTATTTTTATTTTTGCGTTTGGTGTGTTTTGTTGCAGTATTCTAAATATAAGTAACGGAACAGACCAATTGTTTTAGTTTTAGACTGCTTTGTCAATGAATTGCTCTTTCTGACAATAAAGCATTTTTGACTTTGACTTTGACTTTGACTTTGAAATATGCCGTGGAAGATATAACAGAAAAACATAGTGTAACTATGCTGCGCACACCGCCATATCATTGCGAACTAAATCCTATAAAACTTATATGGGCGCAAGTGAAAAGATTTGCAGCAAGACACAACACGACATTCAAAATGAAAGACGTTAAGCACTGTTTGATCAAGCCATTAAGGAAGTGACACCAGAGAACTGGCGAAAAGCAGTCCATCATGTCATTGAAGAAGAGGAGAAAATGTGGGATCTTGACCACCTGATCGATCGGACCGCCGACCCGTTAATTATAACGCCAAGAGGAGATGACAGTTCCTCAGATGAAAAAGAATATTATGATTTTTTATAATTTAATTTCTGTATAATGTATTTTTTGCATTTTGTATTTTTTTTTTATAATGTTTAATAAAAAATAAGTGTACCTAATACTATGTACATAATGCCTAAATTTTATTCTGTTAAAATAACATTATTTCTTTTTTACGAGTATATAATTTAATTTAATATAATTTTTAAAAGTATAATTTAATTTCTGTATAATGTATTTTTTTTAAATGTTTAATAAAAAATAAGTGTAGCTAATACTATGTACATAATGCCTCATTTTTATTCTGTTAAAATAAAATCCTATCCTTTTTACGAATATCCTGCCGGCACGCGTTTGTCACACCATTTTCAGTGTTTGTGAATGGATAACAATACTGCCGTCATAAAGAAGAACCACGTAAACAACAAAATCATAATGTCGAGAAAATGAGGGAAATAGTTTATATTATTAATAAAACGGATATATATTAGATTTAGGTGAACAGATTTTTTAACCAAAGTTGCATTATATAAAAATAATTAAATGGCTACAATAATCTAATGGTTAAGCAAATAGAATTTGTTTTATAAAAAGAAAATGAAAAATACGGCGTATTGACAGCAAAATATGAATTGTTGTACTAAAGAAAAAGCACGTACTAGCAGCTTCCTAGGGAATAACTGCGTATATTGTGGTTATACGCAGTTTTTTCTTAGCGAAATGTAAATAAATAGGTAGGAACATGCTTTTTATTTAATATAAGACTACTAAGTTTTATATGTATCTATTTTAGAAAAAAAAACATAATATGTAAAAAAATATATTTGGCAAATTTTAAAATAAAAAAAAAGTTTAACAAGATACGTTATTAATAATAAGGTTATGGTACTGATTGCTACAAATTGGCATATCTTGCCAAAAAGGTAATCTGCTGTCTGGCATCAGTGGTCCCAAATTTTTTAATATGGATTCCTTTTTTTCCTTGGCTATCCCACATGGGGTACTACGGAAAGTGGGTCGCATAAGGTTATTATTTTTCTTATATTTTTCTTGCAGAACGTATACTTCAATAAATAAATCTCTTGCAAAAGTTATATACGAAAATGAGAATTTTCCTTTCGTAAACATTATTTCTGAGACTTCACGCAAATATGGCCTGGGATTTAATTTATTTATTTTTGTAATTGAAGAACAGTTTTTCCAATCCGCTATATCATTTATATCCATACATTTAACTGTTGCGTGACTTTTATTTGAGCTTTGGACCGCTTCAGTAAAATCCTTAAAGTCATATGTTTTTTTTTTGTTTTTAAGGCTTAATTCTACCTGATGGTGAAAACTATCAGCCGACATATAACTATGTCCGGGTTCAAAATACTTCAAATGAACATTTTCTGTGCCAAATTCAGGACTATTGACAAAAAAAATTAAAGGCGTTATGAACGTCCAATTTTTGTTTTGACTCGTACAGTTATCTGCCCAAATTATAATCTGTTGGACGTCTCTATTAGATTTTAAGAATGTATGGAAAGCACTCATAATTTCTTCATGTTTTCTTACTGCTATCCCTTAATGCCAAAGAACTGCTAATGGAAAATGTTTTTTCTGTGACCCAAGAGGAACAAAACTTTCATTGTAAACACTAATTCTTTGTTGAAAGAGGGCTCTTTTAAACATATCTGTTCTAGGTAACATAATTACCTTTTGCAGATCAGCCGAAACTGCTAAAAAAGTTGTCTGATTCGGTTCCAGTGTATTTGCTTTTTCAACATCCTTTTGGTAAGCCATTCCAGTGTATTCCACATATTGTTAATGAACTTTCCAAAGTTTGCATATTTCACACTCATTATCCAAAGACTGTTTGGTATGAGAGACATTGTGGAATGAAAACCCTTCACATTTTTCACAGTCTTCGTTACCAAGTTTGGTAAAAGCAATATTTAACACTAAGGTTGAGTTTAGATTTCCTTTAAAATTTTCCTTGGATTTGTCAAAATCTATAATACAAAAATATAATAAGTAATAATAATATTAATAATAATAATGATAATAGTAATAATAAATAAATAATAAAATAATTTAATTAAAATGCTTACCATCATTTAAGACATATGACATATATCCAATTTCGTGGTTGTCTTCAGTAAATATAGGTAAACTTGATGTTTTATCTATTTGAAGACCACTATCGGTATTTTCTTCAGAGGGTACATACCGGGTGTTGCATCGTCGAGCGGGACATAGGAAATCCCATGTAATTTTAAATGGGGTCAATTATTGGCTTCCCTAATTATTTTAGAGAAAAATTCTATTTAGGTTTATTAAAGAGCACTAAAACCCACATTCAAAAGAATAACTTTAGATATTTTTGATGAGCCCGTTTACGGGTTATCGCCGATTTCTTTTTAACTATTTCTCCTTTTTATGGTCCCGTATTTGCGGGCACCAGTCAAGGTAAAAGATGACTGTCAAATAAAGTTGTCATTTTGAAATGTGTGCTTTATTGTTATAAAAACTCGTACATCGAAAATATTAAAGGTGTATTTATGAGTACAAATTAATCTGAATAAAACTAAAATAAACTATCCAATTACAAGGTTAATTATGACATTTTACATGTTTCAATATTTTACTAATTAATAGGTAGGTACTATTAAATTAACTAACCTGAACTAACCTAAATAGAATTTTTCTCTAAAATAATTAGGGAAGCCAATAATTGACCCCATTTAAAATTACATGGGATTTCCTATGTCCCGCTCGACGATGCAACACCCGGTACTTTTAGTTTGTCTTAATACCCCAGTCAACACTTTCTTTTTTATTTCCTGCATTATTTAATGCTAAATTTATTAAAAACCGTCCGCGATTCATAATAAAATTAATATTATGTAGTGCGTACGAGTGTGGTGAAACACAAAATACGTGTGTATATCACGCCTAAATCTGCAAGCTTTATCAGGAATAAACCGTGGATATGTCTAATGCTAAGCAATAACTACGTATACTTAGATTTGCTAAGAAACAACCGCGTAAGCGTTATCTTTTTACGCGGGTATTTCTTAGTTTTAGATGTATACGTAGTTTATGCTTAGTACTCGGTATTCAGCGGGTGCAAATACGTGTGATTAAAGCGGGACTGGCGCGGCGGTCCTATTAGTATAAAATACGTGGATTTTTCTTCGTAACCCTGTTTAAAAAGCCTATACAAGTCCTATAAATGATATATCTCAGTTTTGAAAAAATTGTGGTATACGTGGTTTTTTCTTATGACGGCAGAATAGGCAAAACCCATAAATTGACCCAAACGCGGGTGGTACTACCTGCACTTGATGAAAGAAATAATTTTGCAATGACATCAATGTTAAGTTATGAAAGGGTCTTAAATAATATAATATTCGTTGGGTCACTCTGTAGTCCCTTTGTATACCTAATGAGCTTTTATTACTCTACACCTTTTTTTGAAATAGACTACTATACCTAACAGTAGTGTCTTAAAGTAATGTTTTTAATGCTACTCCGGGGGGGGGGGGGGGTGTACAAACGTGTTAAAAATTCCATTTTTAACACGTTTGTACACAAAATTGGAACAATAAATTAAGAATTGTGCAATTTTTAAATTTTAACACTTAAAATTGAATTTCCTAAAACTAACTTTTTCGAATTACTAGGTTTTCGTATTGCACGGCAGTCACATTATTAATCACATCTCCAATATAATCGCACACTAAGGAACCACAGACAAAATAACAAAATAAAAAAAAATATGTAGCCGCAGATTGTTATAAAAATACAATATATATCGATCAAACTACAAAAATAAAATCGGCATAATATAAAACTAGATAGTATTTTTTATTATTCCATCATAAAATCTCTATAAAGAGCAACCAAAACTAATAAAATCGAGAAAAAATTTGGCCCTAATCGGCTATTACGGAATCAGCTCAAATCCCTTAGGGTTAGAACGCAAAAAAAACCGACCCTTAAAGCGGTAGTACATAAACATTATTCTGCCCAATGAGGCTAGGAGAAATCAGAGGAAACAATCTATTCTTAAGTAACAAGTAGGTTTTCTTTTAACCGGGATTCTGGAACTGCAGAAAACGAAAAAGTTCGGGCTGCCGATAACATTGATGAGCACATATTTTTCAAGTAAATCTCCAACATCTGACCCGAAATCTTAGTCTTGGGTTTAACATTGCGGGACGGGGATTCCGAAACATTTATTTTTGTGGCTCAGTTGTGACCACCGCTTGTCTGATGTTTGCTGCGGAATGTAAAGAATGGCATTTTAGGAATGAAGCGGAAGTTTATTTTTTACTTTGTTCGCCAACAGATTTTCTTGTTTTGTGTTTCCTACTGTACTTGAAAATTATGTACAGGACGCTGCACGGAACAGTAATACGTTTTGCTTTTACGCAATTATATCTCAAACTATATAATATTTCTTAAATTACGTGTAGACCCGTTTTAAATTAAGGTCGTAAAACTATCTGACGATACGACTATGTGGTGTTTTGTATGATTTTTTTTTCATAAATTATTGTCATAATAAGCCTCGTAATAAGCACTTAACAAAACATCATTGCAAAATCAGGAACTTTTATTTTTTATATCAGTAATTTATTATTATTTCCATTCTCTATCGGAGAGGATTATTGGTCACCCCCAACCGCCGCGTCAGTATTATTAGGAAAAAATTATTTCTATTGAACAGGCACAAAACATACACATATTGATACAAAACAAAAACCGATGCACGTCATCAATTAGCTGATAATTGCAAATGCGTAAGAAAACACGAGGAAATTAGATTTGGGCACAAAGTATTAAAACCTTATGCGAGAATAAATTTACTACAAACTTAAAGTATTCTTCCTTGATACGAACCCACTTATAGGAAATATTTTGTTTATTAGGGCTTGTAAAAATTAATATAATTAGAATTTTATTGGCCGATAGTTGGCAACACAACTGTAACCGGTACGGCGACGCCAGCTCGTTCGTTGGTTTGGTTTGACGTTTCATGCAAAACTAACCTTAATTGTTTGTGGTTCCGTGTTACTATCCGTCTATTTTTTAACAAAAACTCCAGATCTTTTCATAAATACCATTAAAGAACTGTTCTATTAAGAGAAACAAAAGTGCACATACATGTCTCTGTCGATTACGTTGCTTACTATTTGTGAAAAATGCCGAAGCATTTAAATAGTCGGTGCTAAGAGCTAATAGCTTCTCTAGGAAGCTATTTTCAGAAAGACCTTAGCAACAATGGCCTATTGTTACCCTTGACAGCGGTACAGAGAAGTAAATTTATATAGTATTATTTGAAAATTATAATAGTTTACATCGGTTATTCATAAGCTGTAACTTTTTTTAGAACACCATGTAATTTTGACAACTTTAAGTTAGAAATTAAAAGACAGACAACTACTTGTGTGGTCCATGCGGTGGAAAATACATCACAAAAGGGAGCTGACTCAGCACGAAAGAGTTTACATAATATATTTTTATAGATGAAAAGGAAAGTAGTCTGTTTTGGTAATTCGAACAGAACGTGTATTGTATTATTATTGTTTGGGAAATATATAAGTTTCGCGATTAATAAGTGGTTTCTATGCATTTCGGCCTAATCGTCGGTTTCTGTGAACCGAAAACGTGATTATTTCCTTTTCGTCAGACTCTATAGCCTTGCAGATGAGCCGTAAGTTGATCTAGTTGAACTAAATATTACATTTTATATTATCAATGATACGAACTTAGATGACGATGTCCTCATCGGGAGAAATTTTACTGAAAATAGGAGCATTATGTATTATCGCATCGATGATAATCTTAGTTTTAAAAGTAAAGAAGGTAAACCAGAATGGATAAAAGATGTAAAAAAAGGTGAGCTCTCTGAACAAAAAGAAAATACTTTATGTAACATGTTGTTAGAATATGAAGATTGTATGTTTTCCGACCTTAATAATCTTGGTAAAGCGCACTCGATCTCATTAACAATTGAATTAACTACCGATAAGCCGGTAACTCATCGGGCATATCGTTTTAACGAAAAGGATAAACAAATATTAAGAAATATGATAAACCAGTTATTAGAAGCTAAAATTATCCGTAAAAGCAACTCATCTTATGCTAGCCCAGCACTTCTAGTTAATAAAGCAGATGGTACCAGGAGGTTAGTAGTTGACTTCCGTTCCCTCAATAAAATTACGGTAAAGAGAAATAACTATCCGATGCCAATAATAGAAGAAATTGTTGACAATTTATGCGATTATAAATATTTTACAAGTCTTGACTTGGCATTAGGGTATCATCAAATACCAATGGACCCTAGATCTGTTCCTTATACTGCTTTTATTACACCCGAAGGGCAGTACGAATATCTTCGTGTTCCTTTCGGGTTATGTAATGCCCCAACAGTATTTCAAAAGTTTATGAATGAAGTTTTTGCACCTGTTAGAAAATTTAACGTAATCCCCTATTTAGATGATATCCTTATACCATCAAAGACTGTAGAAGATGGGTTGGAAATGTTAAATAACGTACTGAAAATAGTTCGAGAATATGGTCTTACGCTAAAAATAAATAAGTCATCTTTCCTAAATGAAGAGATAACTTATTTAGGTTACAATATTTCATTAAATGAAGTGACCCCGTCAGAAAATAAGACTGAATCGGTACGGAATTTCCCGTTTCCCAAGAATCAGCATCAGCTTCGGCAATTTTTAGGTTTGGTTGGGTATTTTAGGAAATTTATAGAAAATTTTGCTCGAATAACTGCTCCGTTAACAAAACTATTAAAAAAACAGTCGCGTTGGCAATGGAAGGAAAGTCACAATCAAATTGTAGACGAACTAAAAGCAAAAATTTGTACAAAACCAGTTTTATCTATATTCAATTCAAAATTAGATACGGTAGTATACACGGATGCCAGTCGCGACGGATTTGCAGGAATTTTGGTTCAGAAAGTGGAAAATAAAGAGAAACCTATAGCATTTTTCAGTAAGCAAACAACGGAAGCGGAAAAAAACTACCACTCGTTTGAACTAGAACTGCTCGCAATTGTTAAAACACTAGAACGTTTTAGATATTGTTTAATAGGTTATAAATTTACAATTATTACAGATTGTAACGCTGTCAAAAATGCGCTAAATAAACAAACTATTATCCCACGAATAGCCCGATGGGTTCTATCTTTACAAGATTTTTCTTTTGAAATACAACACAAAAGTGGAACTCAAATGCAGCATGTAGATGCATTGAGTCGTAATTTTGAAAATCAATCTTGTAAGGAGCAAATCTTAGTAATTGACGAAAATGACTATTTAAGAGAGGCGCAAAACCAAGATGAGGATATTGTTAAAATAAGGAATATCTTGTTAAGTGGTGATCCTGAAAATAATAACAGAGATATATTTAAAAATTATGACTTAAGAGGTAATAAGGTGTACAAACTTACGTCATTCGGTCGTAGATTGGTAGTACCAAAGAACTGTAAATGGCAGATAGTCAAGGGCAATCACGACGATATAGGTCACTTCGCAGTGGACACAACAACAGAACGCATAAAACAAAAATTTTGGTTTCCAAAAATGAAACGATTTGTGACAAAATATATCAACTCGTGCTTGCCTTGCCTATACCATAAGGAACGCGAAGGGAAAAAAGCAGGTTACCTACACTCTATACCCAAGTATGCTAGACCACACCACACGCTCCATTTAGATCATTTAGGGCCGTTTGTAATATCTGAAAGTGGTAATAAGTATCTATTAGTGATAGTGGATGGATTTTCAAAATTTGTTCATATAAGGGCAGTACCTGACACTTCAGCAAAATATGTAATTGAAAAATTAAGTGAGTTAATTACAACCTTCGGAAATCCACGGAGGCTAATTGCAGATGCAGGGGCAGCTTTCACCTCAAAGAGGTTTAAAGAGTTTCTCGAAACAAAAGGCATTAAGTTATTCACTACGGCTGTTGGCTTGCCTAGAGGAAACGGACAATGTGAAAGAACAAATAAGACGATCTTAGATGCGTTGGCAACGTCCGGAGCAAATGTAAGCAAGAACAAATGGGACACTACAATAGCAAGTGTTCAGCAGGGCATCAACAGTACTAAACACCGCATTACTCAAAACACGCCCGCAGAACTCTTATTGGGTATACAGCTACATACAGACATTGACAGGCATGAATCCAGTAACGATGAAACTACAGTTAATGTGACAAAAATTAGAGCAGATACAGCTAAAAGATTAGAAGAAAATCGTATGAAACAGAATACTAAATTTAATGAGAGCAGAAGACCACCACAAATATTTCAAGTAGGGGACCTAGTTTTAACAAAAGTAACGTCTTTCCCCGCCAACGATGAAAGTAAAAAGCTGTTACCAAAGGTTCGTGGTCCATTTAAAGTAGTGGAAGTCTTACCTAATAACAGGTATAGAGTTCGAGAAGACAGATTTACAAAGAGATCCAGTCGACCATATGAAGGAGTGGTTGGTGTGGAGCATATAAAACCATTCGAGTTCCAACATCGATAAGGTAGGCAATAGTTGCTCTCAAAGGCAATAGGCCGCCCTCAATGGCATTAGTTTGCTCTCAAAGGCAATAGTTCGCCCTCACAGGCAAAAGTTCGCCCTCAATGGCAAAAGTTAGCCCTCAAAGGCAAAGTTAGCCCTCAATGGCAATAGTTCGCCCTCATAGGCAAAAGTTCGCCCTCAATGGCTTAGGTACTTCATGCGTCCAAAATAAATAAAAATGTTATGCTTATTTTAGGTTTACAATGGAAGGGACGCTCGGGACGAGCGTCAATCCAGGATGGCCGTGTGGTCCATGCGGTGGCAAATACATCACAAAAGGGAGCTGACTCAGCACGAAAGAGTTTACATAATATATTTTTATAGATGAAAAGGAAAGTAGTCTGTTTTGGTAATTCGAACAGAACGTGTATTGTATTATTATTGTTTGGGAAATATATAAGTTTCGCGATTAATAAGTGGTTTCTATGCATTTCGGCCTAATAGACTACACTTGATGGTTGTCTTAACTCTTTAAGAAGCCTTTCAAATTAAATAGATGGATAGACGGATGGTAAAAGATGAATCGAGGGGAGGGCTTATGGAACTTTTCCATGTAGCTTTAAAACGACTGGTATTTTTGAAAGAATATATTAAAGAAAAGAAGCATTCTTGTACCAATTCGTTTTCTTGGATGAAACATGGATTTTTGAGAATGGTACCATTGGTCGAGCTTGGCAAGATGAAAATAAAAAAAGTGTTAGATCTACTAAAGTTGATGGTAAAAAGTATTATGCAGTAAACAATAATATAAACTGTGGGAAGTTTTTGTATATTTATCTTGTTTTATAAAAAAGAAACTGTGTAATTGCCTTATTTTTTTTGGTTACTAGCAACCCTGTCGATAACTGACGTCACTCGAAGGGTATGACGTGCATCGTTTTTGTTTTGCATCAACTATATACAAATTTATTGGACAGAAAAAATTTAAAATTAAGATAAGATAAGGAGAGAAAATTAATCAGAACTATCATTTTGGGCGCTTTACAGAAATTATCCCTTGGGTTTTCTGGAATATTAATATTCAAAAGTCATGTTTCTAGCTTCGCCATATGCTTCTGTGTGTGTAGATCATAGGCATCGTAACTATAGATCCGACACGCCATTTATAAATGCTATAAAATTGTGATGCCAAAATCGTTTGGTGGCGAGACGCTGTGAGGAGCTAGGTGGGGCCGGGAGTGGGGATTACGCTGGCTTTACATATGCATGCGACAAAACTCCAGGAAAACAACATCCGCTATGGCGATGCGGATGGACACGAAAATGATGAAATCTGGGCGGATCCGTTATTGCTGCGTTGCCATACTACAGATTTTTTACAAGGTTTTAGGCAATGTTGTATATTTCCCACATCATGTTAATCTAGTTAATCATAAAAGTTAATACTTAAAACTACGTTTTCTGTGGCGTAAGTCTGGCAAACCAAGTGGAGGGGAGCAGCTTGTATGTTGATTTACTTTACACTGGAATATAATGATGACATCACGTTTATTTGTTATTGTTCGGTCTAATAGTTGCGATGTCTATGGTGTAGATAGACCGATGCTGATGCCTAGTTTCATGATTCCCAGACAGCTAAAAGTGTTGTCACTTTGGAACCATGTTGTGTTTAACAAAACATGACTAAAATTGGTTGTAGAATTCAAAAATATGAAAGCTACATCTACATTTCCTTAAAAAAAAAGTGATAATTGTAGCAATTTTTTTACCCACCCTGTATAATATTTGTTTGTTTAAAAAAATTAAATTGAGTGAGCGATTGATTGATTGATTAAAATCTGCTGTAATTCATTTATAAGGCTGATCCCTCTTTATCGCAACCATGTTCGCATGAAGACCAGAGGTCATAGTACAACTAACTATACTCAAAACCTATAATTATTGACAGTGACGTAGCAGCTAGAACAATGGAAACCAATGCAAACCACCAAGGACAATTCAGTATTATGCCAGTTTCCAAGGTGTGAACTGTTACGCCACTGACAGTAATATTGGGATTTGAGTATAAATATTACATATTATGTATTTTTTTTATTAAAACATGCCACAGTGTATTTATTACTGTAACTCATAAAACTGCACACTGCATAACCTGAACTAACCAAAACAAATCGACATAGTTTAAAACTGTGTTAATATCCTTGACTGCTTTTTGTCATAGACGTCGTAAATCTTTGCAAGTTTCTACCTTGTTTTTGTTTATGCCCTTTTATGCCTTACACATAACTTCGTTGACGATATAGGGATAATAAAGTTTTGCAGGAAGTTGCTACACTGTTTTTCTAACGAGTGGAGTTAAAATAGAACAATACCATATCGCCATCAAGAACATTTAGCTCAAACTTATATTAGCCATAAAATTGTCAGAAACTAGTATTCTAGGGAAATTCTACTTTTTACTTCGTTATTTATTTTATTAAGACAGAAGATCTGTCTGTCACTTTTTATAACTAAAGGAGCTCTAAAGCCTTTGTAACTATGTTATTTCAAAGAATCCCGAAAGAAAGCGTAGAGACACATAAGCGCATAAGAAATATCCGCACGTGGAAAAATGCGCACACGGATAAAATCGTACACGGAAAAAATCTCACATGGAAAGAAACGCAAATATTTAATTATATTAATTAATAAGTAGATATTTTAAAAAAGAAATCTGCATATATTATTGAAGACACAATGTTTATTCCTATAACCTAATGTACATACATATAACATACCTAATAGGTATAGAAAACGAACAGAAATATTACCTATTGTAGATTAGCTATTCTCCTTAAAGATAACTTGTCCTCTGTTTGATGATATTTTTGTACTGAAGTGGCTACAAGCGCGTAAAGTTGTCTGTGCTTCTTTTTAGTAGGTCCCAGTAGCTTGAGAGTGCACTAATGTTAGCTTGTGACACGATAAATCTCTTCTTAATCCATCGAAAAAGTCCACATACTCGGATGACTGCAATGAAATATAGAGTTAAGGCCGTTGTGAAACCCTTCGCAACAATTAGTTGTTCTTGTCGATTCATTAAGAGCTGCATCGTAATGGTTCCATGTTCTAGAATGGAATTGTGGACTTCTTCCTGCGTCACCTTTTGTATATGTGTCAAAAAAAGTAGGTCAGGATGTCGTTAAATCTCTCTTTATCAGGAAAAGTACTCGACAGGCTATTAAAATTATCTTGTGCGTGTTCTAGCGGCAAAAACGATAATGCTGCCAATTGTACAGCCAATCTGTAAAATTTGCGAAAAAAAAATACCATACCCTTGACTTGATTTTCCGCCAAAAAGGTAAGTCGCAGAGAAACATTTTGTAAACAAATTTTGTAGAAAACAATATTCTCCACAATTTATCTCATGGAGTCACTGCGCTACGACTAAAAGTGCAGAAAGCAGAAGGCGCCAAATTCGCCAAAAATCACTTTTTCCTTATTTTCGACGCGAAAAATTAATATTGACCCTTATCTGGCACACTAATCACAGGAAACTGTTACGAAATAAAACAAATGAATATTGGAATTTAGTTTAACATGCAACCCTGGGTAACTTTAAGTAGAACATCCAGTATATTTTAGAAAGATGTAATGCATTTTTTCTTTTAATATTAAAAATATAATAATATTATGTTGATATTTGCTCCAGCCGTGTTAAAAGTTAAGCTAAAACTAACTAAGCACTTACTAACCGAAACTAAAGAGGTTTCCATACAAACGCGCCAAAACATTCTTCTCATCGTGAAAAAATTAATTCACAAATACCTTTTCTTGCGTAGACTTCGAATGTACTCACCATAAATTCGGTCAATAAATGAACTTGATATATGGAGTTCCAAATACAAAAACCAAAGTTAGCCACAAAAAAAAATTAAACACCCCAAAAAATCTTTTATAAATTTAATAGACATAAAATTTAACATTTGGTTGGCTTCAGATAAAAAAAAGTAGAAAGTTTATACAACTTTCACATAAATTTTACGAAGGGAAGAAACTTTTTGTTCGGGACGTGGATTGCAAATATATTTCTTTATTTTGCGAGACACAGATGTCTACAAGTGTTTTTTTAGGGGAAGTATATTCTTATAAAATTTCTGTAGGAAGGAGATTAATTACCAAAGTTTTTAGCGTTAAAATAAAGTTCTTTATGGAGATACTTAAGTAAGAAGATTTTAATGTGCCTAGGAATCTCAATTGTAAACAAGGTGGTATAATATTAAATTTCATTAATATAGTCAAACATTAAACTTGTGGATAAGAATGTTTTCGGTGTTGTAGTGGTATGTAATATGGAATACTTTATTGATGTGATTGTCTGGCCTCTTATAAAATTCATAAAAATATCAACACACAGATTATTCTTTTAAACAACCAAGTTCAAATAATAAAAACAAGCTCCCGGATAAATTCTTCCACTTAAAGAGAGACCATTCTCATTATACCAGGGGCAAACTTTTGGATTTTGGCTACCCAATACATTCGCTGATATTATCTGCAAAAAAAAACTTTATTATTCAACTGTATTAATAATATTGAACCGTACACAGTTCGAGAATACCTAGACTTTAAAGAGTAAAAAGTAAGTGTTAAAATTTTAGTTTGTTGTTAAAGATGTATAACATTTTGTGTTGTTCACTTTTATATACGAACATTGTTTACTTTCATATACCTATATTTTAATGACGTATTTCAAACTTTGTAATCATTGCAAATCTGTTTTGAAAAAAATGCTTATCTATTTATCTATCTATCTATTTATCTATTTGCCCATCTATCTACCCATCTTTATCTACCTATCTGTCTACAGGGTGCGGGCGATGTTTGTGAAAAAGTAATATGTCGGCTCTTCTATTCAACATATCAAAAAAAAAATGTCTACAAAAGTTGTAGGGTATAAGCAAATATAAACTCTAAAATCAGGGTTGAAAAAAAACATGTTTTTTTTATATTTAAACAAAACATGTGTTTTTTATTGTTTAAAACAGTTTTTTTTGTTTCAAACATGTTTTTTATTAGGCAATTAAAAACATGTTTTAAACAAAACATACCCATGTTTAAAACACGTTTTAAACAAAGATAAATTCAACTTTGACGACTTGTATCTCATGGGCAATTTTTTATTTAACTGTCTGACAAAAGTTTAAGCAAAAATAAAATAATTTTATATGTAAACTACGAATTTACAGAGTGGCCTTCAGTGGCTAATTCTACGTTAAAATATGGGAAAACTCATAAAATTGATTGTTAGAAATTTTTAATTATGTGCACTATAAGTGAAGCGACAGAGATTTGGGTCAAATTAATGCAGACATTTGAAGGAGAAAAAGCAAAGGGAGAGTTTGGCCAACGGGATGTACAAAAAGTCAAAGATCGCATGGAAATGGCTATCACTCCGGGTCATTACCTTGCAAATTTACTTGATCATCGATTCATGGGAGAGAATCTAACTCAGCATCAAAGAAACACTGCAATGGAGTACGCCAAAACTTACTTTCCAGATGCTATGCCGACCATAATCAATTATCAAGCGAAGTGCACTCCATTTAAACCATACATGTTTTCTACGCAACTAAAAGAAAATGTTACACCTCTAGCATGGTAGAGATCTATAAAATGTTTGGATCATTTTGTGATACAACTTGTGCAACAGCTACATACAGCAGTTTCATCATCAGCCAATATTGAAAGACTTTTTTCGTCATATGGTTTGGTTCACTCAAAACTGAGAAATAGATTTGGCAACGATAAAGCAGCCAAATTAGTTTCTATTTTCAAAGAGCAAAACAACTCCTAGTTTTTATTTTTTTGGGTGTACTCAAACAAATATATTATTTTATGGTTTTTTTATGTTGAGTTAAAAATATATCTAGTTGAATGTTTGTTTTTTGTTCCTAGAATTTGAATAACTGTTAGTTTCTCTGTTTCTTTTAAGATCTACACTAATATTTAAGCTTACTTTGCATTATTTGTTTGAAGTTATTAGTATTAGTCCTGTTAAATGTTAAATGCTCAACTTTAGATTAATAATAATGTATCCATATGTATGTTCCAATTATTTTTGTGTTTTTTTTTCAATTTTTTTGGGTAATATGAGAAGACAAAAAAAAGTGATATTTGACATCTACTACATTGAGAAAAAAAGAAAAAAAACAGTATATTTTAATAAATGTTTTAAACATGTTTTAGACATGTTTAAAACATGTTTAAAACACCTGTTTAAAACACTGTTTAAAACACCTAATAAAACATCGGGTCGTGTTTAAAACATGTTTAAAACATCTGGTTTAAAACACTTTGTTTTAAACATAACAACCCTGTCTAAAATTATTTTGAAGTATACAGAGTAGTCCAAAAGAGTAGTCAATAAAAAGATACATTTTTTTTAAATGGAACACCCTATTGTAGCATTTTTGGAATTCCCACAAAATTATCCATTTGACGCCATATTTGGTTTTTAAATTTTTTACAACGTTGCCAAACAAAATGAAAAATTCTAAAAATTTTAGGAAAAACATAATGGTATAAAATAATCTGTATTTTCTTAATTAGAAATCTTAAATACAAGATGTCTTGCAAACTCGAAGTATAGGGATATAAGAACTATTTAGAACAAAGAACAAAGTGGTCGAATTTTTATACAGGGTGTTTTCTGTGGACATCCGTATATAGAAAATTTTCAAATACAATAGCTCTGTTTATTCAATTACAACACCCTACATATATGAGGCTCATCCTATAGAGAATTTAATTCCCTTATATTCTTGGTAAGTCATCCCTATACGTATCTTCAATACTTTGGCAATATTTCGATTTTTACTTGAATTCTCGTAAAAAAAATGTGATTTTACTTTTTCTAGCAATTAATTGAAATATTTAAAAAATAAGTTTTCCAAATTCTGAAATGATTTGCATTATTGGTGCAAGTGACAACAATCGATTATTTGCAACAAGACTTTATCACGAAAAATATCCAGACAGGCGGCAACCTAATAAACGAGCATTCGAAAAATTGATGGAGAGGTTTGACGGCACAAGAAGTGTAGGTTATAATAAAAATAATAGAAGAAAAACTGTTAGTACGGAAGAAAATGAGCTAAATGTTTTATTGGCCATCACTGAAGATTCTCACATCGGCCAAGGACCTCTTGCACAACAAACTGATATTGCAAGATCATCAGTTCAAAGGATATTCATTCAATAATATGGACCCATAAAATTCATCCATATCATGTGCAGCTATTGTAAGAGCTTAATGATGAACATTATAATAAACGAGTAGTTTTTTGTGAGTGGGTTTAAAATGAAATGAGAGAACAATGGAATTTTGCGAATAATGTGCTTTTTTGTGATGAAGCAACTTTTCACAAAAATGGGAACGTAAATGGGCATAATTTTCATTATTATGCGACAACTAATCCCCATTTTGTTAGAATGCATTCTCAAAATAGGTGATCTTTAAATATTTGAGGACGGGTGGTAGGGGACTATGTGATTGGGCCATATTTTTTAGAGGGTAGAGTAACAGGTGGAGTATATTTGGATTTCTTACGAAATCATTTGCCACAATTAATTGCCCACGTTCCACATGCACTTAAGGGACAAATGTGGTTTCTTCACGATGGTGGGTGCCCCATTTCATTCATTTTACAGGGCAAATTATCGGTCATTTAAATGAAACTTATACTGAGCGATAGATAGGAAGACACTGAACAGTTTTGTGGCCACCTAGGTCACCAGATCTAACATAAATGGATTTTAGTATTTGGGGATACGTGAAGGATACAGTATATAAAATTTCTCCTACAACAGTTAGTAGAGGATATTTAAACCAGAATCAGAAATTGTTTTCAAAATATTACAGTGGAAATATGTAGAAATTAAATGAATCATTTTTTAGGCGTGCTGAATTGTGTATAGAAGTAAATGGGGGTCACTTCGAATATTTGTATAGATTTATAGAATAAAACACTTGTTTCTTAACTATAGTTAGTGGAAAAATAGAAACAAGTGTTTCATTCTATAAATTTAATATGGATCTCCATCAAGTATCGGCTAACTCCATTCAATATTTGTATAGACAACTAGGAATAAGATCGTTCCCTTTTACAGCCTTGGCAAGGTGCATTGTTGTATGGGCTAGTTTAAGTTATTTCAAATGGACGTTAAAAATTGTAATCATTGCATTTGTTATGGTTTTCCGGGTCATGGCTAACTAGAATAAGAAAAGTCACAGTTTTTTTTTACGAAAATTTAAGTAAAGATCGAAATATTGCCAAAAGTGTTGAAGATATTAAATATATTATCAAAAACCGACGGGTCGGAGCGTTTGTTTTTTAAAAACCTGGGGTGCCCAAAATTGACTTTGTTTAGTTCTTAAATGGCCACTCTGTATATAAATTCTATGACTACTTTTAAGCAAAAATGTTGCTATTAACTTTTCCCGAATTCCTAACAGTTCTTGGTGGTGATCCCATTGCTTGCACACCGCGATCTCCGGATCTCATCCACTAGACTTTTTCATGTAGGGACATGTGAAGACACTTACTTATTCGATGGCAAAGACTAATAACAAGGGCAAACTCATCCAGAATATTCATGCAGCGTTTTATGAGGTGAATAACAATATGAAGAACTACTGGGAACGAGAACTCTGACGGAGAATTGAGATGCATTGCACAAGGCGGTGGTCACATTAAGCAGCTATAATAATTGCAATGTCATTACGCTTTTATTAAAATAAACCACATTTTTTCTTAAGTCCTCTGGTAATTTAGTTCAACTTCAAAGCCCGATATTTCCAAAACCGTTAGGAATTCGAAAAAAGTGAATAGAATTATTTTTGCTTCAAATCAGTCATATAATTTCTGTACAAAGTATCTCGCATACCTTGTTGGCCACCCTGTATAGTAGGGGTTGTGTATAATACAGAGTAGCACAAAAAATTTGCGCATAATGCCTGTAACTTTTGAATTACCTCATATACGAAAAAGTGACTTTTATGAAAGTTGTTCAGTAAATTATTCCCCACATTTCTACCTGCATGATTCTTTTTTGTCATTTCTGGTCTGGTTGCGATAGAAACTAACTAATTTTTTTTTAATGGACCACCCTGCATATGATTGCATATTTGGATTCTAATGGGAAAATTTTGAATTTTCTGTATTTCAGATTTTCAATCAGCAAGCGTTTTCAAGGTAATGACAGCTCAAAAACAAAAACTTCCTAATTATAATTATTCCCAAATACCCACCAGTTGAGTCAAGGCGTTTTCATGACAGCGACCTAAGCGGTGCCAATTTTGAGTTCCTGTTTAATTTTCTAATATCTGATTTCTAATTGGTTTACACTATGGTTCATCTGAATGAGAAACAACGAGTTGAAATTTTAATAATGGGCGGTTACGGAAATATGAAGAGATCGCAAGATCAGGTTTGTCAACTTTTCAATGAATTATATCCAAATAGGTACCTCCAATAAATCAGTCAACGGTGTGTCGAGTGGTAAAGAAATTTCGAAAAGCAGGCAGTGTTAGGAAACCCGCTAGATCAGGTCGACCTAAAATAGAAACCGGAGGAGACAAAGCTTTGGATATCATGCACTCAATACATGAAAATCCAACACAATCATCCAGGCCAATGGCAATGGATTTTAATGCGTCTCATTAGTCAGTGAAATATTTGTTTAAGCAGGAGAAGTTGCATCCCTACAAGATAAGTTGGTGCACAAGTTAAACGAGAACGATTTTGATAGAAGAGCTGAATTTTGTGAGCTGATAATGCAAAGATGCAATAACGATAATAACTTCGCAACAAATATCATTTTCTCGGATAAAGCTACTTTCCATTTAAATGGCATTGTTAATAGACACAATTATCGTTATTGGTCTGCTTCCAGGAAGGTCATACTCAGAGGCCCGAGAAGGTTAATGTTTGGGCGGGCATAGCTGGTAGACATATTGTGCGACCCTTTTTCATAGATGGTAATTTCAATGGCGGAAAATATCTGGACCTCCTCAGGAATCAAATAATTCCTTCTTGCAGAATGGTTTTACCGGGTGTAAATAATGGCATTAACGAACAGGTATGGTTCCAGCAAGATGGAGAACCTGCGCATTATACGGCAAATGTTAGACAATACATAAGCGAACAATTTCCAGGACGTTGGACAGGCAGAAGAGGTGCTATTGACTGGCCAGCGCGATCCCCGGACTGAATCCCGCTTGACTTCTTTTTGTGGGGACACTTAAAGAACAAAGTCTACGTTTACCGTCCAAATGACTTAGAATCTTTAATAGTCAGAACTAGTGCTGAATTTCTTTTAAACGTTCTAGACGGGTTCTGGTTTCGACTGGCGCTCTGCTTAGCAGAAAATGGTGGTCATTTTGAACACCTGATCCACTGAAAAGTTATCACTTGTTTATTATTCCGATGTTAAGCTGTTCAATTCTCTAGGCTAATTATATTGTTATTATAAAGTTTATTACAATTTTAAATAAACAAAAATTTGAAACACAAAATTCAGAGTTTTCCCAGTAGAATCCAAACGTGCAATCATACGCAGGGTGTTCCATTTAAAACAAGTAAGTTGGTCTCTATGACAACCAAACCAGAAATGACAGAAAAAAATCATGCAGGTAGAAATGTGGGGAATAACTTACTGAACAACTTTCATACAGGTCACTTTTTCGTATAGGAGGTATTTCAAAAGTTACAGGCATTATGCGCGACTTTCTTGCCACTATGTAGTTGTATTGCAGATCTTTTTAAACCGTCCTTTATGGTAATCACTGCTGGTTTATTGAAGGCTAATATACACCCACACAGTATTCTTGTTTTAAACGGTAAACAAGCAAATCTAAAATAGGGTAATAACTAAGAAATCAAATACATAAACAATTTGGTATAAGGAAGAATAATATGAAAATCAATTCAAAGATCTGCTAGCTTGCTAAACATCTCCAACGCTATAATAGTAAGGATAAATAAATACCATTAAATTCATTGAAATGTATGCAAAATAATGAAATTTATTGTCAATTGCGTACTGATTTTCCAGACCTTATGGGCAGCTCAATAGACATACCATTAGTCCGCTTGAGCGGCCAAGGATTGAATAAAATGAAAAACCTTTGACCCATTTACATATAAATTGTTCGTAATACTTGGCCGATCAAAAAGATGGGATAAGAAAAGCAAACTGACGATGCTTTGTCGGAGTGATTCCGATGTGCTCGGCCAATCTATTTGATGTTATCCGATAGCACGAAAGTGTGGAGGTATAAATTTTAAAAATGGTGTTGGCTGTATTGGATCATCAGACAGTAGGAAAGTATAATTTCTGGAATATTCGATATTAAATAATGTTAAATTGGTTTATTTCTTATTCTAACAAACCAAAATAAAACGTCGTCAAAGAAGGTATACAAACTTAAAGTTATTGATATCCTAAATAGCAGTGGCGTAACTAAGGGCATGTGCGCCCCCCCGCAAAATTTTGAAAGCTCCCTGCTATTTTGCACCTGTCTGAATTCTTTACACTTTTATACAATAGTAAAAAATATTGTCAATTGTAAGCGTTGTTTAATATAGAAGGATATAAAGTATTATAGAGAACAAAGAACAATTTTTTGTTGTAAAAATGATGAAATTTTAAAGTAATGTACTGCAATTAAAAAAAAATGTGATAATTAAAACAGACATAAAAGTTGTGTATTCACTGAGATAAGAAAACAGTCTTAAAATATGTATGAAAGGGGAATTAGAATTAGTTAAAAGTTGGAATGTATATTATTTATGCATATTTTCGTCGATTTTCATTTGATTTATCATTTTCATCAAGGGACTTGAGGGCGCCCCTGGCTTTGTTGCGCCCCTCCGCAATGCGGGGCCTGCGCGGGCGGGTTTTACGCCACTGCTAAATAGTCACACATAGTTGTGGCGTTGAGAACTAACTCCAAAGCGGGCAACCTCAGTTGAGCACTTGCCATGAAAATGTGCAACCTGCATTCGATGTTCAAGGCTTTCCAGGTTGTTTGTCAGATCATGGTCCCCGATCAAGCGAATGGCTCTTTTGAATGAAATCTAGCAATCTCAGGGTATCCTTAAGAGCAGAGCCCCAAATGCGATTGTCGAATAAGGACGTGTCGATGTTAAAATGGAATAAAATAAGCTCTGTGTAAGGTATTAACCAAATTCGATTTTTATTTGAAAGGTCTATGGTCACGTATGGTCACGTATGCCATTATTTATGCAATATGACATCGTTCAAATATCCGCCGCGGCTTCTCACGGTGGCACGGATCCAAGTGGTCCAATTTTCAATGACTCTGCCGCATAGATCCGGCTGAATTTAAGAGATAGCCTGGGTTATATTCACTTTAAGGGCATCGGTCGATTGATGCTTATTGGAATAGACCTGAGATGTCAGAAAACCCTACAAGAAATAGTCCAGCGGGGTCAAGTCGCATGATCGTGGTGGCCAATTCGCGTCACCTCTGCGAGAGATAACCATACCCTCAAATCGTTCACGCAGAATGTTCATCGTGGCGTCCGCTGTGTGACACGCTGCTGGAACCACATGTCGTTCACGTTTATATTGTTCAGTCTGGGAAAAAAGAAATCGGTAATCATCGTTCTGTAGCGGTCGCCGTTGACGGTGATACGGACCAATGACGCCTCCGGCCTAAAATCCGCACCAGACGGTAACTTTTGGTGGATACATTGCCACCTGATGAACCTCTTGTGGGTTGGCGTCACTCCATATATGGCAATTTTGCTGGTTCACAAAGCCATTTATCCAAAAATGCGCCTCGTCGCTAAAGATGATTTTTCTGCCAAAATAAGGATCCTCTTCCAAACGCTCCGAAGTCCAGTCAGCAAACAAACGGCGCCATCTATGGTCATGAACTTTGAGCTCCTGGGTCAACTCGATCTTGTACGGGTGCAGGCCAAAGTCTCGACGCAAAATTCGCCAAGTTGAAGTCTCCGAAAGGCGAAGTTCTTGTGCACGGCGAGGAATTGACTGCCTCGGGTTCTCCCGCACACTTTCACGAACAGCAGCGATATTCTCGGCCGATCTGGCATTTTTTTGACGTACAGGTGTTGGCTGATTGTTTACGAAACCGGTCGTCTCCAATTTGACCACCGAACGTCGGAGAGTCGACTTTGAAGAGCCACCGCGTCTGCCGTAAAATGGGCGCAACGCACACAACGTTAGAGCTAACGAACACTCAACTTAATAATAACATTTTATTATTTGGACGTGTTGCTCAATCGTGTAACTTGTCATGGTGATTTGGCATCAGTGACAGAATAATAAACAACAGGTTAAACAGATGCCGTCAAAACAACATGGCCGCCACAGGTCGCCAACTTTCACCCGTCCTAATTGAAAACCCCCTTAGATCATCAATAGCTGTTAGAGTGTATAGAGGTTCTTATAGTTTAAAAAAGTAGTCCAAGCTTCTGCGAGGCTGCATTAGCAATGGCCGCAACATGACTGTGCCAAGAAATATGCCAATCCAAATTATTGCCCAATAAATTAATTGATGAAGCCAAGGGAATCGAGTGTCCCGCCATCACTATATCTTGTTCCCCGTCATTAACTTTTTTAAAAAAAACTACCGCCTGGGTTTTTTAGCGTTAAATTGTACTTGGATACTGTCACCCCAAGACAGAATTTCTTCCAGGTCCTTGTTGAGATGTAAGACCTCTTGCTGCCTATAGAGATGTGCATTGGCAGTCGATGTTCGAGCATCCAAAGTAAATGATTAAATAAGTGTGCTGTCATCAGCGAAGCTATATATAGGATTTTCAGTTTTTTCCAAAAGACCGTTAATGTATAGTAAAAGAAGGGTGGGCGACAATATAGAACCTTGAGGGACTCCGGCGTTGATGTTAAATGTGCCTGAAAGAAATGCGTCCATCGCCACTCGCAGAGAACGAACGGTCTCTCAGAAAGCTTGACGACCATGAACAAAATTGAACCGGCATTCCGTATGCTGCCAATTATTTATTATTATTATTACAATAAGAAATACATACCTTGCGTTCCTATAGTAACGGCACTTTAAGAAACTTCATCTAAAAAATAAACAGGTTATACTGGCGAAATAGTCAACAAGTATTAACCTAACCTCGTGTCAACAACTACTAAATTAAAATATAAACGTGGCCTAACCCGCAATAGACCAGCATTGCATTTAGACTTGTAAGAAGAATCCTACTACCAAAGAAAATGATAATATACATTTTCTTTGCTACTACTAAAGTGGAATTTATTACTTGAATCATGAAACCAATGTTTACTGAGGGTTAGGCCGGTGTTCTACTGGAATTTTGAATCATGAGCTATTACCCTGTGATTATTGTGTAAATATTGAAATAATTTACTTAATCCTTTTTTTTTTATTAGATCACGCTTAATTCATTTATTGCACATTTTAGTGCAATACCGAAGTATGGATTTCTTTTTGTGACAATGACAACTTTTCATTTAAATCTAAATGTAATCGTCTGTTACCTACTTTTATTCGTTAAGGCCCTACATGATCAAATATTTCCGAATAACCAAAGGGGCATAACAAATATTCAGTAACATTTACCTTAGATAACTTAGTATTTCATGAACATACCTATCAACGTTTAAATAAAATAAAAAATTAATTTTTTACTTCAATTAGCTAAGGTGGTGGTTATTTGGGAAAGGACATGAAAGTATTTAGAATCGAATATCTCGAAATTGGTCGAGTGTAGGGCTTCCAGACGAGAGTACTTTAAGGGCATCGGTCGATTGCGGCTTATTGGCATAGACCTGAGACGTCAGAAAACCCCACAAGAAATAGTCCAGCGGGGTCAAATCGTATGATCGTGGTGGCCAATTCGCGTCACCTCTCTCTGCAAGAGATAACCATACCCTTAATCGTTTACGCAGAATGTTCATCGTGGCGTCCGCTGTATGGCACGTAGCGCCGTCCTGCTGAAACCACATGTCGTTCACGTCTATATTGTTCAGTCTGGGCCAAAAGAAATCGGTAATCATCGTTCTGTAGCGGTCGCCGTTGACGGTGATACGGACCAATGACGCCTCCTACATGATCAAATATTTCCGAATAACCAAAGGGGTATAACAAATATTCAGTAACATTTACCTTTAGATAACTTAGTATTTCATGAACATACCTATCAACGTTTAAATAAAATAAAAAATTAATTTTTTACTTCAGTTAGCTAAGGTGGTGGTTATTTGGGAAAGGACATGAAAGTATTTAAAATCGAATATCTCGAAATTGGTGGAGTGTAGGGCTTCCAGACGAGAGTACCTTTTTTACTCAGAACTGTCCACTATTTCAGACAGGCGTAGATCCAGGAATTTATTGACAGGGGGGGGGGGGGGGGGGCGAGCACTGCAGGCGATTTTTTTTGGATCACGCCCAAACTTCGTAATATTAATAGTTGAATTCTAAATTTCTTAGTCCAGTTTTCGTTTCCGTCTCGCAAACCTATGCATAATATAACATACTTTAAATAATAACTTTTAAATAAGATAAAAAATTTTGCTTTTTAATGTTTCAATTTATTTAGAGAATAAATCACTCTACATGTTTCGGCTTATTAGGCCTTTTTCAAGAGCAATACAAGATGAATACTAAATCTAAAAGTAACAATACGGGTGTTTATAAACTTAATAATAAAGGAAGGTTTTTATTGCACCTATCTAAAAGTTGGGATTTTCCTAGACGTTGTTATGGGTAGACTTAATGAGGGTGTCTATTATCGGGGTATTTATAAAATTTTGTTGATCATTGGTGGTACACGGATTATTTTTTATAGATTTTTTGATTTCATATTGTTCTAGTAAATCTAGACGTTTTCCTTTTCTTTCACTGTGTAATAATTTAAAATTGTCGGTATCTATGAAGTGATTTTGTTCTATGCAGTGTGCTGCGATGCCGGTATTTTTTATGTTGTTTAAGATGGAGTTTCTATGTTCTTTTATTTTTGTTTCGAGATCTCTACCGGTTTGCCCAATATAGACAGCCTCACAGTCTTTACATTTAATTTCGTAAACACCAGACTTATTTAATATAGGGGTTTTATCTTTATTGTTAACTAACGTTTGTCCTAAGTTGCGTTTATTTACAATTATTGGAGTACAGCCTAGATTTTTAAGTTTTTTTGATACTCTATTACTATATTTAGGTATATAATTAATAAATCTGAAGTTTTCTTCGATCTGGTTCGAGATGCTATAGAATTCTCTATTTAACAATTTACGCTTTTTGTTTTTAACCATATTGTCTATTAAAGACTCACTATAACCATTGTTTCTGGCAATCTGTTTAATTAAGGATAGCTCAATATTGTAGTTTAATGTGTTTAAGGGGAAATGTAATAATCTATGTATTAGGCTATGAAAGGGTGACATTTTAATTTTCCATGATTGTTGGGAATTTTTATGGATAACCGTGTCGGAGGTTGTCGGTTTCCTATATATATTATATTCTAGTTTGTTATTACATTTTTTTAAATTGATATCTAAAAAGTTTATTTCATTATTGTTTTCTAGTTCCATTGTAAATTGAACTCTTTTATTTAGTGAGTTGATAAAATTTAAAAATTGGTTTAATTTTGTCTGTCCCAAATACAAAATACGTCGTCAACATAACGAGTCCAATAAACAACATGGTTTTTTAAAACGTTATCATTGTTAAAGATTAACTTTTCGAGGTGTGACATAAATATTTCTGCTAATAAAGGAGATATGGAGGAACCCATAGGTACACCTTCTTTTTGTTTATAAATTTTGTTGTTAAACTGGAAATAGCTTTGATCTACGCATATATTATATAGGTTTTTTAATTCGATTTTTTCTTTTGTTGTTATTTCTGACTTTTCTATTAGATTAAAAACGATATGTGATAATTCTTTAATAGGTATAGAGGTAAATAAACTTTTTACGTCGAAAGAAACTAATTTAGCATTATTGGGTATATTGATGATTCTGGTTTTTTCTATAAATTCGTAAGAATTTTGAATGGAATGTTTAGAATTAAAATTGATTAATTTGGGAAGAACATTGCTTAACTCTTTGCAAAGTTTATAGGAAGGTGCATTCACATAAGATACTATTGGTCTAATTGGTGCGTTTTCTTTATGTATTTTGGGGAGGCCATACAATATGGGTGCTGAAGGATTCATTGTTTTTAGTTTATAGATATTTATATTGGATAGTATTGTTTTGTTTTCTTTTAGTGCTTTGACTATTTCTTGTTGGTATTTATTGGTAGGGTTGTAATTAATTTTTTCAAATTCGTGGGGATTTAGTATGGTATCGATTTTTGTTGTGTATTCTGATTTTTTAAGAATTGTTGTTGTATTACCTTTATCTGCTTTGCAAAGTATCAGGTCACTGTTCTTCAATTTATTTTTGATGTTTTTTATAATACCCATTTCTCCTTTATCGATCTTACATTCCGTTTTTTTAAAAATATTAGCTACCTCGTGTTTATGAAATTGAGAAACATTGCCTAACGAGTTAATTGCAAGTTCAGTATTAACGGTTAAGAGTTCTAAGTCTTTATTGTTAGTAATATTGGGTGAATATTTTAAACCTTTGTTAAGTAAGTTTTGTTCGGATTTGGTAAAGGTTACATCTGTTAGATTTACTACTCTGGGGTAAAATTTAAAATTGGATCTGTGGGTGTTAGGTTCGTTGTTTTTTGTTTCATTCTTCTTGTTGTTTTTATTTTCGTACAGGTTCTTTTGACTAATTAAATTATTTAGTTTGGTAGATTAAATTCTATGCATTTTGTCTATTTCTTCATTTACGTTATCTCTAATTTGTCTATCTAAGTGTTGAAAAATAAAGTAATTTTCTTTGAAAAGAAGTTCGGTGTGTATTAATTTTAAATGCATACCCAGGTTGTCTCTTCTTGAAAACCAATGTTCTTCTTCTTTGTGGAGCCATGTTTTGTATCCTGTTTTTACTGCTGATAGGGCTTGGGGAGATTTGTGATTTGTTATTATTTTCATATGTTTTGGAGTAACGTTGTTCACTAAACACTGTTTAATAAACCATATATGATTGGAGCACTTTTTGAACTTTAGTATACATCGACGATACATAATCGCTAGTTTCGCGTTGCTGGCGTTTTTAATACATTGTACTGATTCGGCGGTTGGTTCCTTGTGAAACATTTTAATAATAACTTTTAAATAAGATAAAAAATTTTTGCTTTTTAATGTTTCAATTTATTTAGAGAATAAATCACTCTACATGTTTCGGCTTATTAGGCCTTTCTCAAGAGCAATACAAGATGAATACTAAATCTAAAAGTAACAATACGGGAGTTTATAAACTTAATAATAAAGGAAGGTTTTTATTGCACCTATCTAAATGTTGGGATTTTCCTAGTGGTTGTTATGGGTAGACTTAATGAGGGTGTCTATTATCGGGGTATTTATAAAATTTTGTTGATCATTGGTGGTACACGGATTATTTTTTATAGATTTTTTGATTTCATATTGTTCTAGTAAATCTAGACGTTTTCCTTTTCTTTCACTGTGTAATAATTTAAAATTGTCAGTATCTATGAAGTGATTTTGTTCTATGCAGTGTGCTGCGATGCCGGTAATTTTTATGTTGTTTAAGATGGAGTTTCTATGTTCTTTTATTCTTGTTTTGAGATCTCTACCGGTTTGCCCAATATAGACAGCCTCACAGTCTTTACATTTAATCTCGTAAACACCAGACTTATTTAATATAGGGGTTTTATCTTTATTGTTAACTAACGTTTGTCCTAAGTTGCGTTTATTTACAATTATTGGAGTACAGCCTAGATTTTTAAGTTTTTTTGATACTCTATTACTATATTTAGGTATATAATTAATAAATCTGAAGTTTTCTTCGATCTGGTTCGAGATGCTATAGAATTCTCTATTTAACAATTTACGCTTTTTGTTTTTAACCATATTGTCTATTAAAGACTCACTATAACCATTGTTTCTGGCAATCTGTTTAATTAAGGATAGCTCAATATTGTAGTTTAATGTGTTTAAGAGGAAATGTAATAATCTATGTATTAGGCTATGAAAGGGTGACATTTTAATTTTCCATGATTGTTGGGAATTTTTATGGATAACCGTGTCGGTGGTTGTCGGTTTCCTATATATATTATATGCTAGTTTGTTATTACATTTTTTTAAATTGATATCTAAAAAGTTTATTTCATTATTGTTTTCTAGTTCCATTGTAAATTGAACTCTTTTATTTAGTGAGTTGATGAATTTTAAAAATTGGTTTAATTTTCTTTCAGTGCTGTCCCAAATACAAAATACGTCGTCAACATAACGAGTCCAATAAACAACATGGTTTTTTAAAACGTTATCATTGTTAAAGATTAACTTTTCGAGGTGTGACATAAATATTTCTGCTAATAAAGGAGATATGGGGGAACCCATAGGTAAACCTTCTTTTTGTTTATAAATTTTGTTGTTAAACTGGAAATAGCTTTGATCTACGCATATATTATATGGGTTTTTTAATTCGATTTTTCCTTTTGTTGTTATTTCTGACTTTTCTATTAGATTAAAAACGATATGTGATAATTCTTTAATAGGTATAGAGGTAAATAAACTTTTTACGTCGAAAGAAACTAATTTAGCACAATTGGGTATATTGATGATTCTGGTTTTTTCTATAAATTCGTAAGAATTTTGAATGGAATGTTTAGAATTAAAATTGATTAATTTGGGAAGAACATTGCTTAACTCTTTGCAAAGTTTATAGGAAGGTGCATTCACATAAGATACTATTGGTCTAATTGGTGCGTTTTCTTTATGTATTTTCGGGAGGCCATACAATATGGGTGCTGAAGGATTCATTGTTTTTAGTTTATAGATATTTATATTGGATAGTATTGTTTTGTTTTCTTTTAGTGCTTTGACTATTTCTTGTTGGTATTTATTGGTAGGGTTGTAATTAATTTTTTCAAATTCGTGGGAATGTAGTATGGTATCGATTTTTGTTGTGTATTCTGATTTTTTAAGAATTGTTGTTGTATTACCTTTATCTGCTTTGCAAAGTATCAGGTCACTGTTCTTCAATTTATTTTTGATGTTTTTTATAATACCCATTTCTCCTTTATCGATCTTACATTCCGTTTTTTTAAAAATATTAGCTACCTCGTGTTTATGAAATTGAGAAACATTGCCTAACGAGTTAATTGCAAGTTCAGTATTAACGGTTAACAGTTCTAAGTCTTTATTGTTAGTAATATTGGGTGAATATTTTAAAACTTTGTTAAGTAAGTTTTGTTCGGATTTGGTAAAGGTTACATCTGTCAGATTTACTACTCTGGGGTAAAATTCAAAATTGGATCTGTGGGTGTTAGGTTCGTTGTTTTTTTCATTCTTCTTGTAGTTTTTATTTTCGTACAGGTTCTTTTGACTAATTAAATTATTTAGTTTGGTAGATTGAATTCTATGCATTTTGTCTATTTCTTCATTTATGTTATCTCTAATTTGTCTATCTAAGTGTTGAAAAATAAAGTAATTTTCTTTGAAAAGAAGTTCGGTGTGTATCAATTTTAAATGCATACCCAGGTTGTCTCTTCTTGAAAACCAATGTTCTTCTTCTTTGTGGAGCCATGTTTTGTATCCTGTTTTTACTGCTGATAAGGGCTTGGGGAGATTTGTGATTTGTTATTATTTTCATATTTCACCCTCATTAAGTCTACCCATAACAACCACTAGGAAAATCCCAACATTTAGATAGGTGCAATAAAAACCTTCCTTTATTATTAAGTTTATAAACACCCGTATTGTTACTTTTAGAGTTAGTATTCATCTTGTATTGCTCTTGAAAAAGGCCTAATAAGCCGAAACATGTAGAGTGATTTATTCTCTAAATAAATTGAAACATTAAAAAGCAAAATTTTTTATCTTATTTAAAAGTTATTATTAAAATGTTTCACAAGGAACCAACCGCCGAATCAGTACAATGTATATTGTTTAAATATATTGATAATTTATATACATATATAAAAATGCAAGGCCATTCAGTCTATCTTGAGCAATGGTAGATCGAGGATATGTTTTTTAAAATTCTCAAGGTCTAGAAACTTCGCCAGCATTAGCTTCAGATACAGGATGCGCAGAAATAATTTTTTACGCATTATACAGGGTGTTATTTAATAAGCGTCCGATACTTTCAGGACGATTACTCAATTATTTAAAAGGTGAAAAGTTCATATAAGCATGGGTCCGAAAGTCCTTCATTTTTGAGATACAGGGTGTTAAAAATTTATTTTTATTTTTGTTTTTCGTAAATAATTTTTCATTTTCGCGTAGAAATGATAGAGAAATCAATTTTTCTTCTAGAAAATGTGATACATACATGCAGTGGCGGCTCTACCATAAGGTCATTTGGGCAATGACCTCCCACGCCAAGTCACCAACCACCTAACATATTAATATTTAACTTTAAAATTAAAATTGATTCAATCAACCAAACTTTACCTCTGCGCTCGGATACTATTACCTCTAAAATATATATCCCTCGTATTTATTAATGCAATGCACACGCAGCAAAACAAACTAGATGTAATGCTACTTGTTATGCGTCCCCGCAAAAATTTCCGGTCAAAATCGAGCTTGCCCACAAAAAATAGCGTCACCCAACAAATCCTGTGGGGGTAAAGAGAGGAATAAATAGCATGTTATCACTCTCGCACTTGTATTAAATTCGAAGAAAAAGAGGTTTTGTGGGCTGTCAGCCGGTTTTTTTTTTTATTGAGCTTAGACGCACGTTGCAATTTTTAGAATGCATGGGAAGAAGACAGAAGACCGTTGATTTCTGCAGTCGGCAGTCTGTAGTTCTTTATAGGGATGTTGATTCTGATATCGAAAAAATATTATATCGTTACAGATTTTTCGTCATGCGTCACTGCCACTGCGCGAGCGGTGCCGTTGACGAACATACATTTATCGTTAAAAATATATCGCTATACACAGGGTCTCCCAAACTCGATGGCACATTAGAAGTATCTCGAGAACTAATAGAAATATATTTTTGAAATTTTGAGAACGCATATAAGACATACAATTCTAGCCTCTAAAAATTGTTTTAAAAATGCGGCGTGGCCAGTTGTACCCCTCTAACCTGTATAGTTACTTTTTTCTATTGATACTCTGATATATCGGAATAAAAATTAAAAAATTTAAAAACATGTCCAAAGAAAAATATCATCCATTTGATATTATTGATATTACGATACATCCATATATATATATCCTGTCTCTCCGTCGTTCTAACAAAAACCTAACCTATAATTTGTTTTGTGTTGATGGATGTGTCCGCGTCGCGCCGCGAATTCCCGCGATAATCTTTATTCATTTCTAATTAATGTTTTCGTGTATTTTTAGTATGTAGTGTAATAATTATAAAAACGTGTTTTATCGTAGTTATTATGTGCTAAAGTGTCCGTTTGTAAGATGTCGGTGTCGGTGGTTCAAAACATAAAAAATTTTAAAAACAATAATAAGTTAGACTTCCAGAAACGCTTGGAATTTAAAATTAGTGGTCGTCCAACACCCAATTTAAATATTCGGCAGAGTAGTATGGACAAAGGTAAGGAAGTGCATCGCAATTTTAGAAAATCTATGTATGATTATTGTCAGTGAGGATTGGTGTTGTGTTTTTTACTTTTCCTAATTGAAAAGCAGGTAAATTACCATCATTGATAAAAGGGCGTGGCACCCAAAAAATTTTCGTCTGCGGCGCTATTTTTTTTTTAAATGACCTCCCACTTCAAATGGCCACGAGCCGCCACTGCATACATGCACGAAAAAGTTGTGACTCCCCAAAAGAGAGAAAGACCTGTAGGTGGCGCCCCATACAATAAAGGGCCAAACTAAGATTAAATTTGAATTTTTCATATTAAAAAATTCCCAGATACCAATTTTTGTCCAAATATTAACATTATTGCGGACCCATGCTTATTTGAACTTTTCACCTTTGGTAAATCATCATTGTCATAGGCCACTAAAGCATCTAAAACGTTATTATATAGATGTTTGAACTTTTTAAAGAGATCTACTTCCGCCATTAATAGTGTGATTGAGGGCTAAATTTTTCCACACTTTTGTTTAGCTGCTTGCCAATATTACAGTTTCGGATGTTTTATTTTGAGAATTATCATATACTCTCAGTTCTAGATGGAAAAAAGTTCATCAAAAAAACACCTCTACCGTATATTAGTTTAATTTGTACACGACTCAATTTTATATGAAGCTCAACACAAATAAACAAAATATAATTTAATTGGCATTTTTCTAGAAGCTGCAACAGAATCAAAACTTTTTTTTATTCACCATTGAAAGGACTTGGTAGAGATTAGTTTAGATTAATTAGTTAGTAGATAGGGACTATTTTTCTTATTTTTAGGAGAAGAGGTTGACCAACTTCACCAATATCATTTTATTAAATCAAGCTGGATGATACTTCATCGCATGATAACAATTATTATAATATTAATACATGAAAAATATTCAAATTTTGTTGATATGTTCCATAATTACCGCTCGCTGAAGCTAACATAATGTATCTAAAATTCCATTTCACAATCAAGGTTTCGAAAACTATTGAAATCCACAAAGGAAACGTTTCCATCTATAGATTCGTATAATTAAGCGTTCCAAGGATCCCATCACCTTGCCTAAGGCTAGGTTAGATTCCAGATTTAGACCAGATTTGCGAAGCTACTGTCAATATCCATTATTATATATATTTGAATTAAATATCACAGTTTCCAATTCGTTCTTTTACTTCCCTATTGAAATTTACTACACACATAGCTGCTGGCAACTAACCCATTTCATATTACATAACCGCTTTAACCGTTCGAATATCTATAATATTCGTTCGTAAATAGTACTTACTACAGATAAGTTAAAGGGCGTTTCAGGAAACTAGCCCAAAAGTGCTTTTATTGTTCGGAATCCCATTGTATATTATATCTCAATATAACTTTACGATTAAATGACATGAAAAGCTTGTAAGGTATGGTAGAGTTTACTTTTGTTTTATGAATCGACTTCTAACCTTACATTTAAATATTTAATATAAAACAGTATGCCCCAAATTCTATGCTCACCATTGGGATCTCGGTTATTATTAAAGCTAGAGACATGATAAAATGAGAATGTTTTAGAGAATCCTATGCCTATTTTAAATAATAAAAATATTTCCTTTTTAAGATATGTTGAAAAAAACTGAGAATTGTCGATATGGTTTCTTGCTATTGCAAACTATTTATTTGACATGCATGTTTTCCGTGTTACTGTCATTTTATGTCTTACAAAAAAGCAGTTTACACAAAAGGATTTGTGGCAAATAAATAATGCATGGTCATAATAGTATGGAACGTTGAGTTTTATTCTGGGCTGTTATTCTACCAACTTCTTAATAATTGCTTGCGAAAACCCACAATGTTGCCTTGTTTACAAAATATGGTAGTTATTACTTCCTTTTCAATTGATTAATGTTTCTAGATACTTTAAGGCATGAAATACATATAGTAAAATTTTAGTGTCGCCCGGGAGACCTTAAAGACCTTTTGATCTTAATGGTGTGGCAGCGAACGTATTACAAGGTATCTAAACAAAGTAGTTTTAGGTTGCGAATTGCATTATATGCAAAGTTTAAGTTATTTGCCACATGGTTTAGTTTAGATGATATATCCACGGTAGCTTTTCATCTAAACAGGGTGTTTGAATATTATACCGACAAACTGAAACAGGTAATTCCTTGATAAAAAATAATGAAAAAAGTTCCCATTAATGGAGGTGCAGAAACCCCTCATTTGTAAGTTAAACTTTCAATTTGTTTCGGTTTTTCCTATTTATTTTTGCGTGCTTAAAGATTATTTATTCAAATTCTGTACTTTTGTTACATAATTAAAGTATCTAAAGAATTACCTATTGTCATTAAAAACTATCTACAGAGTGTTATATTTTTGGGCGTCATGACCACTGCGATAGGGGGGGTCGTTTTTTTGATACGACACTCACTATCCTTTCATATAAAAACGACCTTTTTGGTTTATCATTTACCTTTTTTATTTCTCACACTATTTTGATATCTTACACGGTTCGGCTGATATTTGGTAAAATATGATTTAAAGCTGGGCTACATTTCCGTCAGTCCGTACTTAAAAATGTCATAAAGTAAACTGCAAATCCGGAAGACGTAATTTCATTGTTAAAGTAATAGTTTGGTGATTTGAAACCGATTTTTACCTGATTCAAAATGAGAGAGTTAATCCCATAAAACAAATTATGTTCTAAAGACTGTATATATAGCCATTCGAGTTAGTCTTAAACTTAGTAATTATTCTTACTTCGTGTGTAATACAGCGTTTGTTTAATCGTGTGTGACTCATAAAAAATATATGCGAGCCCAATGTATCTTAGGAGATAACCCCGTCGCGTCGAAAAGCAGTTCTGTGGAACTAAGGAAGTTATAACCAATGTTTATTCAACTCTCATTGAACGTGCGGTCAGCAAGCAAGCAGCGTGAGAAGAAACGGCCACATTAACAAAAATTCCAACATCAACTCTATAATATGGAAAATTGTGAATAATCCCATCTTAGCGAGGAAAATAAGAACCGATACTGGCATTTTCTCGAAGGTAGATGGAAGTGATCAAGATATAATACGGCGTAAAATTTACAAGTTATACGAGGAACAAAGCGTGCCTACATTAGATAATTTAATTAAGAGGCCTGAGGAAGATGAAACCGGCGTTAAATGTGACAGAACAACGTTATGGAAGTGTATCCAACATATGGGTTATAGATTTAAAAAAATTAACAAAAGACAAGTTTTAATGGAATCCAGTAGAATTCCGGAATGGCGATCCGAATATCTACAAAAAATTAAGATTTACAGAGATCAGCAAAGGCCGATTATTTACTTGGATGAAACCTGGTTCGACATATTATATGATATAACCCCGGAAAAGGGTTGGGTTGACTCAAGCGGCAAGTATAAAACAAGCGGGCTATCAAAAAGAGGTAAACGAATTACGATTTTGCATGCTGGATCTAAAGACGGATGGATTTCAAATGGACTTTCTCTGTCTGCAAAAAGACATTAAAGATTCTTCTCTGGATTACCATGAGGACACTACTGCTGATTTATTTGAAGATCGGTTTAAAAGCAAGCTACCATAGTAGAGAGTTGACCAAGACTCCCTCCTCAAATGACACAAAAGGAACAATCCAAAACTACATGTATGATAATGACATCTATTTTCAGGAAAATTACACCAATAGGCAATTAATTGAGGTATTACAAAGTTTAAAACTACAAAAGGAATACTTCTGTGATAATTATGCAAGAAATCTAGAGCATACAGTTTTAAGGCTTTCACCATACCATTGTATATTTAATCCCATCGAACATGTTTGGCACCAACTGAAATCTGCCATTCGTCGTAACAGTATTTGCCCTACTAATAACTCCAGTGTACTTGAGCTTATATAAACTGAAGTTTTTAACATCCCTGCACAAAGTTGGGGAAATTCTCTTATACAGGGTGTTATGGAAATGACTTATTACTTTTTAACCCGTAAATATATAGGTCGAGACAAATTGGGGAAAAATTGCTATAAATGGCGCTCGAAGCTAGAAATTCGAGAAAAATGCCTTCAAAAATTTAGGTCCAAAACACCTACGCGCCAATGACCCAAACAGCTGATTTGGGTAATTGTTTACTTTAGTGCAAATGTTGAATTTTTCGCTAAAATTTCGTATATAGGCTAATTAAGGGTAGCTGATCACAATTTTCCTTTTGCGTTTAGGCGGCAAATGCACTGGTTTTGAGAAAAAAAATGTTAAAGTTTTTCTAACTCACCGGTATGTTATTTTGCATGTAATCCTAAAATGTTGTTATTTCCAATAAAATATTACTTGTCGGAGTCATAGTATACACTTCTGAGTTGAAATAAACGAAATATGCCACAAGGAAACTCTGAAAAACGGGATAACTTGTAAGCGAACAGAAAACTCTACGTTATCTGGAAAAAGACGGGAGATAGCTCACTGACAGCTGGCCAAAAAAGCAGAAGCAAACTGCACCCATGTTGTCAGATTGTTAGTGTATTATAAATTGCCTATATTTTTCAATTCATTTTTATTAATTGAATGAATCCTATTGGCTCGAGCTAGCATATCATTCTCCTGGATGGAAGCCATTAATAATTACAAGAAAAAGAAGAACAATCTGGCAACGTGAGTGCATGCAATGAATCTGAAAAGAGACTACTTTGTCGGCGTATTAACAACGAATTTAATTAAATTTGTGCCTTTTCCATTGTTTTTTTGCTAAAATGTTGTTCTTATTTTATGAACAGATAGTTTGGTGAAAGTTTATCACATATTTTGAAGGGAAAACCAAAAAATCTAGGAAATTGAAAGGAAAGTGAAACGCGACACCCAAAGATATCGAAATAAACAAACCTCGGATCGGCTCCAGACAAAATACGCTGACGGTTTGTTTTCGTTAGATTTGGTCGAGGTGCTGAAGAAAGCAAGTTGAAAAGAAAAGTAGTTGACTAAGAACTTTAGAGTTCATATGGTCGGTTATCGGTACACCTAACCTGTAAGTGAAAAACTTTAACATTTTTTTTTCTCAAAACCAGTGCATTTGCCGTAAAAACGCATAAGGAAAATTGTGATCAGCTACCCTCAATTAGTCTATATACGAAATTTTAGCACAAAATTCAACATTAATTGCACTAAACTAAACAATTACCATTCCAGCAGTTTGTCTTGTCAAAAACACATGTGTTCAGGGGCATTGAACTATCATGGAAGGCGCACATAGTCCGGTTTTAAGGTATTTTACAAAATTAAAAATACTTCCGATTTTAGAAAAAAAAACTATCAAGTGTAACTCTAGACCACCTCAGGAGTGGCCCCTTAAAATATAATAAGTCATTTCCATAACACCCTGTATATGTTAAAAAAGTGGAAAAATCCTAGATCCATACAAACAATATAGCACAAATAATAATTAGAACTGATGATGATAGTGATAGTCATATTGATATATTAAGTGAATAATTATTATAAGTACCGAATAATTTGAAAATTTTTGTAATCATAAATATAATTTTTAATAATAAATTGACTTGTAATTTCACAATTAAACATAAATGAAATATTATTTAATGTCTTGCTTATTTTTATTACAAACCATGATTAAATTCTAAGCAAAATACGGACCTATTCAGCCACATTTCAATTTTTCAGCTAGCCCGGGTTTTTCCTAATAGGGATCAGTTAGTCACTCTCTTATATCTCTGAACAGACTTTACCTGCTTGATGCATTAACAATTCTGGAACTTGTCTATCATAGGCTATGAGGTAAGGTGACGTCCGGTGCTCGCGTAGCCTATTGGAACCAACTTTAAAAACGTATTGTGAATAATTGCGTTTGTGGCAATTATAGAAAAAAGTTGTATAGAAACTTTATTTTCTAAACAGGGAAAGGGTTGCGGGGAACCATAAGAGACTTATTTAGTACAGTATGTTGTAATGAGAAAGACTTTTAAAATAAATACTTTTCGTCCAGTTCCAATCCTTTCCTTTTTAATTTTTTTCAAGGACATCAAATTCGGGTTTTATATATTTTTTATAATCTCATTAGGTACCTTTAAAGTAATTTATTAAAATTATTATAAGAAAACATCAAATATTTTATTTAATTCTAAGCGACAGCACCAAAGTTATGCTCCATTCCACAATAATTCGTTGATTTCCCGACCGCAATAAAACTTAAACCCAGCCATAAATAAGTGCATTGTGAAAGAGTACAGGGTTTTCTTTTATATTTAGACCCCTATTTAGAGGAAAAACTATAAGAGATAGAAAAAAACTTTAAATATGAAAGTTTTATGATTTTTACTGAATCATCAGAATATTAGCAAAAAATTATTAAAATACTATTACAATGCCGAAAAATATAAGCAACTTATGTTTTTTTAAATGGAACACCCTGTATTTATTTCATTAAAATTATAGATCTTTTTTTCCTGATTACAAAAATATAGGGTTTGTCTATATTAACTCCAACCAGTTTTAAGATATAAACGATCAAAATTTTAAGAAGTTGTATTTAGTCTCTAGTCTAGAATGCTTTGGAAATAAAAAATGATAAAGGTCTGTCGCCATTGAAAACACATGTTATTATGACATTTTTGTCGTTGTTTGCTTGTATTAAACGAACATTTTGCTACGTACTTAAAACAATAACATGGGATATTCTACAGCAGAAAAATTCGATATTATCCATCTATATTATTCTAATAATAGAAATCCATCTACAACTCTTAATGAGTACCACAGGATATTTCCCAATAGAATTTTACCTTCCAAAAGCACTATTAAATATGTTGTGAAAAAATTTGAAGAGACCAAAAGCTTAGAAAGGAAAAAGAGGACAGTAATGAGAGATGAGCAATTAGATTTAAATGTCTTGCTGTTCTTTGAAGGTAAACATTCTAGTTTATACTAATTCTTAAATCCTACAATAATTACTTAAATGTTGTATTACAGAAAATCCTGAAAATTCTATACCAGATGCGGCAGGCCATTTTAATAAATCCCTATCAAAAATACACGAAATTTTGAAAAAATACGGATATCATCCATATAAATTTTTACCAGTCCAAAACTTAACAGAAGATCACAAGAGACAGCGGCTAGAATTTTGTTTGGATGTTTTAAGAAGGCGTGAAATTGATGGGAATCTTTTAAACAAAATTTTATTTACCGACGAGGCAAATTTCAGCACAGCTGGTATGTTTAACCGAAAAAATAAACATTTTTGGGCAACTTCAAATCCCCACAAAATTCAGCCTGTTAGAATTCAGGGTCGTAGGTCTATAAATGTGTGGTGTGGCATTATAGGAAATAGGGTCATTGGTCCAATAATTTATAATGGGAGTTTAACTGGTCCAAGATATATGGAATTTCTTGAAAATGAGATTGAAAACATTTTGGAAGAGCTTCCTCTCAACCAATACGCTACGCTCATTTGGCAACAGGACGGTGCCCCACCCCATAATGTTGTCCCTGTTACAAGATACTTAAATGAAAAATATAATACGTGGATTGGAAGAAACGGACCAATAAGGTGGCCGGCAAACAGCCCTGACTTGACGGTTCTGGACATTTTTCTTTGGGGCTATTTAAAAAATAAAATTTATTACAATAGGCCAGAAAACGTTCAAGTTCTGGAACAAAGAATTCACGAAGAAATTTTGGTGCTAAATAGGGACTTTCCAGTGTTCATTATGAACGCAATAAATCATAAGTTATTAGGAAACATTCAAAAATGTATATTAAATGAAGGGGGTTATGTTGAAAATCAATAATTTTCTATGGTTCTGCATTTTTTCTTTATTTTGTATTAAATATATTTTAAAATTTCATAAAAGAAAGTATTTTTAATTTTTATTTTATATCGCTAATATCTTAAAACTGGTTGGAGTTAATATAGACAAACCCTATATTTTTGTAATCAGGAAAAAAAGATCTATAATTTTAATGAAATAAATACAGGGTGTTCCATTTAAAAAAACATAAGTTGCTTATATTTTTCGGCATTGTAATAGTATTTTAATAATTTTTTGCTAATATTCTGATGATTCAGTAAAAATCATAAAACTTTTATATTTAAAGTTTTTTTCTATCTCTTATAGTTTTTCCTCTAAATAGGGGTCTAAATATAAAAGAAAACCCTGTACAGGTCCTGATTACCTACTAATTTCAATAGTTTAGGTTAGCTATTTTCTACAAAACAACAACTATAAAATAATAGGTAAGTATCTTTATTTTAATCAAGTAATTAAATTTACAAAAGTACTAATCTACAATATTATAATAATACAATATTTAACTTAACCTACTCTATATTTAGCTCTGTTTCACTATCACTATCGTCACTATCTTTATTTTAATCATGTAATTAAATAGGTATTAATATTGATACAAAAATACTAATCTACAATAATTTAATATCATCTATGCCTAAACTAATATAGTGACGATACTGATAGTGAAACAGAGCTAAATATAGAATAGGTTAAGTTAAATATTATTTTAATATTGTAGTTATTAGTATTTTTGTAAATTTAATTACATGATTAAAATAAAGATACTTACCTATTATTTAATATTTGTTGTTTTGTTGAAAATAGCTAACCTAAACTATTGAAATTAGTAGGTAATCAGGACCTGTACCCTTTCAAAAGGCCCGGTGCCTACACAATAGGCAAGTTATTTATGGTTGGGATTACGACTGAGGGTTGTCATTTAAATTTTATTGCGGTCGAGAAATCCACGAATAGTTGTGGAATAAAGCATACAAGTGATTCCAAGTATACAATTATATTAGCGCTCGTAAAAAGGTAATATTCTAAAAATTTAATTTAAAAATCGTCGATTCCCAATATTTCTGAATATTGCAAACAATGTTGTGTTCGTACAGTAAAGCTTTGTGGACATTTGCCATTTGGTGCATAAAATTATTGAACCATTTGGCTTTTTTATATTTTGCTCTCTATTTACCTTTTTCGGTTTGGCTCTGTACCTTCATTTTACTTGATATATTAGTTTTGGCATCAGATCAGTTTAATTTATGGACATATTTTGGCCGTTTAGCCAAACGCCAAACAGGGATAATATGTATTTTTTCATTTAAATTTAGTAATAAAATTGGATGCCTGGAATTAAAGTTCTATAATAATCCTTTTTCTACTACTAACATGAGAAAACCCCATTATTCACCTCATTTGTCTAATAAGAAGTAGTTTATTATTAACCTAGGTAAATAGCGAGGGTTCATTATTTACCTAGGTTAATATTGAAAATTTTTTATCTTTTTAAAAAAATTGACTGAAACATTATTGATTTAACGAAGTGAACATGAAAAATAAACTCTAGAAAATGTCCTAAGATAATGAAAATTATCAAAAACTATGAAAATCATTTAAAATAATAGTTGATTGTACAGTTATTACAACTCATGTGCACTGCTTCATTTCCACTATTAATAAAATTACCATTATTTATTATAGGTAAATTTACTTCAGTATTATGAATATTTTCGATAATTTGTGAACGTTCATTAACACTTGGTACTAAGTCATCAGTCTGTAAGTTTTGTGCCAGACCATCTTGACGTACGAAAGAAGTGGAGGGTATACTTAAATTTTCAATGGATAAGATGGGGTTTTGTACTAGTTTGGCTATACTTTTCTTGTCCGGTATCAATTCCTCAATATATCCTTCAGCTACTGTCGCCGACTTCCATCCACCGTGCCTTTTTAGGCTTAGTAGGTCTCCTCCATTTTCTGCTAGAAGTGTTGCCAAGCTGCGCCGTAGAGAATGACCAGTGTAACACTCAGGATGTTGTAATTTCACAAATTGAGCCATAATATATGATACTTTACTAATAGTATTGTGGCCAATATTTTGTCTATGATGTTTACCTTTGCGGTAAAAAATAAATAGTTTTCTAATGTCAGTCGGCCGGTTAGCCAAGTATTTTTTTACGACGTTAATCCATTGCGGCTCGATAATGACAAATCTCCTGGATGATCCATTTTTTTGAGTTAGGAATACTTATCACAATAATCCCATCTCGGATGTCCACATCATCAAGAACCATATTGCAAAGTTCGTCTGTCCTACAAGCACCGGCTACGCCAATTATCACAATAGACTAGGATTTAGAGCTTATTAAAGGAGTACAAAAAATAAGTATAATAAAATCCATACCTTTTTTGATACAAATTCATCATCAGGGGCTTCATTTAAAAATGTATCAATTTCTTCTTTCGAGAATACACGTAATTTTTTAGGTTTATAGGCGACATTTTTCTTTTTCAAAAATGCTACTACTTTAAAATACTTCGAAATATCGATATTTTCTTTCAGTGAAAGAGTTGATTTCAACATTGAGTAGGTTGCCCACAACGTTGAAAACTTATTGTGTTCCGATTTTTCGTTAAAATATGCCAGCATGACATTTTCAGTGATTTTAACCACTTTTTTTCTTAATTTTATTTCTTTAATTGAGTGTACACCTTCACATAAAGTCGCTTTGATTTCTTAGCCAACAAATCATGGCTCGCACTAGCCGCTGCCTCTCGGCGCTCAGGCTTTGGTCGCTAAGATTCTACTACGCGCCTCAGTTTATAAAAGTGCTCGGGCAATAATGGCTCACTTCTCACTCTAGGTATATAATATACTATTATGTAGCCTTGGCCAAAACCTTCTATGAAATATCTTTACAATACTAATCGTTACATATACACAAGTATCATTGCAAAAAATCAAGCAAATACAAATTTACAAGAAGAAACTGTGCTGTCAAAGATGTATACCATAAAAAATCACACAATCACATCAATAATACCCTATTTGACACTAATAACTAAAGGGCGGAAAAACGCACGAAAAATATTTTAATATTGCGTATTTTAATGCATCTCACTTTAAAAAAAATGCAAGGATATGCTTAAAATATGCAAGAATATGCTTTAAATATGCAAATTATTTAGGTTCCGAATATGGATTAATTATATAGTAATTATTGCATTAAAGCTATTTTTGAAGGTTGAAAATTTTATTAAATATTAATAAAGCCAAAAATGTACTTACAATTATAGGTACTTTAAGTTATATCAAAAATAAGCATGAACGCCATAAAATTTTACTACAAAAAAATGGATTAAAGGTTATTAAACAAAAAATTATGGTATACTTACTTACTTTTACAACTGAATGTTTTTCGAAATTTTCTACAAGAAATGATTTCTTTCTATCTGTTAACATATTATTATTATAAACAAATAAAAACTTCTTTTCACGTAAACCAAGGTAATTGGGGTAAATTTTAATCTTGGCACTAAATTTTTTTTAATTTCAGTCTAGGTACAAAAATCACCCAAAAAATATTTGATACATTTTGCAATTTTTTGACCTCACAAGCCGAACTCTCTTCCAAACGTAAAGTAGCTTTCGATACAAAACTGTAATTATACAAGCCGTTATTTAAGAATGTGGCCAAACTTCAAGGGGTGATGCTTTGAGTAATTCAAAGACGAAAAGTTTATGTAAACATAGGTCCGGCAATGCTTCGCTTTCAAGATACAGGGTGTCAAACTTTTTAAAGAAATCGTTTTTTTGTAAATATCTTAATAATCATTTAGAAGATTTTGTTGAAATCTGGCAGTGCTATTTAGAGTAGTAAGGGGCAAATTTAGCTTAAACCAGATTAAAGTTTTTAGGTCCGGTAGCGTTTCTGAAGGTACCTTAACTAAGATTTTTGAGAAAAAAATGTACGTACTGAAAAAAAAGTGACGGGACGGCTGAGACGGCTCTGCAAATCAGCTGTAAATCTGGAATGTGATCAAATAAAAGAGGAATAGATAGACGGATTGTAGACTGACGGAAAGAGATTTAGGTGTAAAGGCGTTAGAAAAAGATGCATATCTACACGACACTTGTAGTGAGTTGTAGTAGATATTTCACATGTTTACGCCTTTCCGGCGGAACGGATTATATACGGTATATTTATCTTCGTCGCGAACTTGTAAATATATGATCATTTATATATCCATCTGTATATATCAACGCCACGATTGCCAGTGTTAGCGTGACGCTTTTTCAATTAAGAGACTTTTAAGTCACAGGTTGGCAAATAATATGTTTGAAATATGGCGTCGGCCGCCATTAAATTGGTAGCTGGCGTAGAGAATTTACTTTTTGTTATTTTGAAATTTGACATTTAAAAGTAGTAAAATTAAAGGGAAGCACCCTTTTGGTTATTCCATAGTACCTAATGGATAATGATTTTGTTTCATTATTAATAGCCAACAAAGATTTAGTTAACAAAATTAAGAAAAAAACACTGTTCCCTCACATTTTTCACTATATGTCTTGAGCCTATATCATCTAATCTCATGGGAGCTCAAACTTAATAAGGATTAAATAAAAAAAAGCAAATGGTTTCAGTGTATCCTTTAATATCTAGAAGTGGTAAAGTTAGCAACTCGACAAAACTCACAATATACAAGACAACAATACGACCTATCCTAACACATGGAGCATCAATATGATGCACAGCAAACAAAACAAGACGATGCGAATAATAACTAACTCACAAAGACATGTACCAGTGACAGTACTTCATAACGATGCAAGCATAGAGACAATGGAACAACACACGACTAAACTAATAACAAACTACCATAGACGGACAGACGTATCGACCAACCTACTTATAATAAACTCACACATACGTTCAAATCCTCTACACTCGCACTGTTTCCCTAAAGATTGGCTTCCACCTTAGCTTAACTAACTGAAATAGAATAAATTCAAAAATGACAACAAATGAATCTCAAGAAATAATGAAAATAAACAAAGAAGCAATAAACATCTAGAAGAACAATGAAAAAGAACACCCAAACCCAGCTTCAATAGTCACCGGAAAGGAAGACACGAATAATGATTAAAAGTATAAGCCAAACCTGGCTAACTTAAAAAACTGACATTATAATGATCATGTAAGCTACATGAGGTTAAAAGCTGTAGTTTATTAGAAAGCCAATATTCTTAGTAAACCTCAATATCAGTTATTTTAAGTAATAAAATTAACTATGTTTCGCAACGCCTTGGTAATAATATTGTTTTATATATTTTTCTATTAGAATAGGTATGTCGGGCTAATGATTGAAAATGGTTGAAGGGCATACCTATTAATAACCCATAGTTGACTTGCGACCACACAGGATTAACGATATCCGTTAACATAATGATATTAATAAAATCTGAATCTAAGTTAGGAGAAAAATGTTCTAAGTTTATATTTAAAGCCAATATTAAAAATTAAACGCAAGAGAAATTCTTCATAAAGAGATGGTAGTAAATGAGTTGTTACTATGTCAAAGTGATCTTAAATAGGTTCCTCAGTAAATGACAAGTGAACAATAAAAATGAACAGACAAATAATACACCTAAAAAAATTAAAAGAAATATATATTCCATAATGGTTTTTTAATAATTTGTTTGCCAAGACTACGGTTGCTAATGAAATGATGGCCACTAAGGTACGTTAGTAACCAAGAACAAGAAGAAGAAGAGTTATTAGAAAATATCATATAGATATTAATGATAGGGTATGATAAAGGTGTAGCAATTTAAAATGATAGCTTAAAATTAGAATTGCTTCCGTTTTTCGCGTATCATGACAGTTGAAAATTAAAATGATCTTACCCGAAATAAAACTCAACTTAAGTAAATTACAGCGTTTCGTTATATCCATTGATTAAATCTGTCCCTCAGTCTCCTAAATTTAAGATGTTCAAGAAAGCTTAAGGAGAAAAACCGATACTGTCAATAATGCGTTTAAACCTTTAATGGATATCTCAAGAATTCAATTTGGCGCGTTCAGTTTGGCCGCCAAATCTAAAGCCAGGTCTAAAGCCAAATTCTTGACGATGCTCTAGTTTTAAAGCAGAGGCGCGGTATAGCACTTTGCATTAAATTGCTGCTTTGGATATTGAATGGTAAACTAGGATCTAAAACTTACGAGATAAAAGATATGTGGACTTTTGTATGAATAATACTGGAGCTAGTTGCAATATCACTGGTGCATTTTAAATGTTTATCTCTCGGGTTATGTATTACTAGAGTAATAGCCAGTCGGTGCACTCGGCTATTAATAAACTAGTTAAACTGCTGATTAAAAACAAAATAAGACGTAAAAAACACGTCCTTTTAACAAACTAGTAATATACAAATCAATAAACAACATAACCCAACCTAATGTGCTTCATGAGATGCAAAAGCTTGTTTGGAATAACCTGGGGGCCTGAGACCGAAGATGGTAATCATCAGACGATAAATAACATATGGCGCTATAGTTTGTGATAAGTTGAAGTTTTTCTTTATATTTGAACTCGAATTTTTGTTGGGTTTTTGTTTTGTCCGGTTAGTGGAAAACCGCCAAAATGTTGCCAGCAAATACAGCTAGAGACCAGCAGTACAGAAAATCAAGGAACCGTTCCGTTTATAAGTCTACAACTATTCTTACCTATTGTATGTAAATTGTTAATCAGCTTCCCCATTTAGTTATTTTAAAGGTACTTCCTTTTAAGGCAAGTTCAGCCGAACTAAAACGAATCTTCTGATAAGTACCTTATTCATCAGATAATACACAATTCTTGTTTGTTTTATTTTATAATTATTGTAAAAGCAAAAACAAATCAATCTTTTACAAAACGACCGTCGATACGCCAAACTAGCCGTGGTCTGTAATGTCGAGATCGAGAATGGCCAGATCAGTTTAGTGACTTTTTCGACATCGGAATCGAGAAATAACTAAATCTCGTGTTTTCTGGTCTCGCCTCTTCACTATGTATAATTATTACTTCAGTACTTACTGATATTAATGGACGCCAAATGTCAGATCAGTTTGTGAAGCAGTTCCTACTTAAAATAACAAACAAATAAAACGAGAAAACATGTTTCCACTTTTATTACAGTACAGTTTGTTGTTTCTTTAGATTTTTATTTGTATAAAAGTTACCTCGACGATTTATGTTGAAAATTTTGCCAATTTAAAATGATGTTTATTGACGACGACGAGAATTAGTGCTCTCAAAGAACAGCTGCCGTTTTTAATAAAAGGCAATCAGAAAAACATGTTTTACACATTTACATTGTTGGTGCAAAAAGGGACAGACGTTGTCGCAGATAATAAAAGTACAAAATCGTCTGTTATTGAGCAGCAGAGATTACAGCAGAAATCTAAAACTTATTTTGTTGCTTTTTTTTTTAACTTAAGGTTAGTTAATTTGTCTTTCTACTGTTTTATGTTAAAACTATTGACTGGACGTTTACACAAGCAAGGTTTCAAGGTTTATAATACTGTACCCTGTGTACACCAACTTTTTGGTAATAAAATTGTGTTTTTATGAAATCAGAGGTATCACTCTTTATTGTGTGCATTTGGCAATATGTTAGTATGTCGTTAGTTCAGGTTATTGAGCAGCATAATAGTACATCTTATTCATATTTTTGTGTAAGAATCATCCCGAAAATGCCTATTTTCTTTATAATTTTTAGTTCCTAAGCACCTAACTACTATCCGCACACATGCGTGCCGAAAGTTGCACTTATCCTCATTAGTTCCAAAAGTTTTCCCAACACCAAGAGTAGTGTTGACGCAGGAAAGAATATTTTAAAAATCACATACCTGTGTGGCCACTTTCCTTACATCTCTAGAAAAAACATTCTAGGTACCTAACATATGCAGAAAGTATTTTCCAAACTGGTCGAGAAGTATCACTTTCCATGCTTATTAGGTAACTAGATAGCTATTTTCGGTACTGCGTTCCGAAAGTAACAGGCAAATCTATTTATTTATAAAACTTATAAAAAAACAGTTTTTAGGGTTGTACAAATTTAGTAAACGACAGTTACAGAAAAAATAGTGTACGTAACACCAATGATTTTATTGAAATTTGGTACCGTTATTCATAATGATAATGGGCTTAATTAGCCCCAACTACATTAAATTTATTAAGTCCAATAACGACCCAGATAGCACATTAACAAATATCATTAACAAGAAAATGTACACCACTGACGTTTATCCAATTTTGATATTTTTTTTCGGATCTACCACAACTTTGTTGATCCTTGAATTGCTTTCGTATCTTGCTTCGTTGTCGAGAGAAAAAATAATAATCATGCTATTGCATGTACAAAAAAAAACCTGTATGTATTTGGAAGTTAATTAAAATTTGAGGTGAAGGTAAGTTTTGATGCCTAATTTACCTATTTTCTCAATAACAAGTCAAAAATAAATAACTTTACTGACGCTGAAATGGCACAGATGCATTTGAATATCAGAAACGTAATTCAAACAGAGTACTGCCACGTACCAAAATATTTGGACAGCTCCATGCAAGATTGAGTGAGACTGGAAGTTTTAAACGTAGTACGGAACTTCCTGGCATACCTGCAACAGTAACCGCGCCCGAGTTAGAAAAGGCTATACTTCGAGAGATAGAAGATAATCCTTCAACTAGTGCCCGGAAGGTAGCAGTGCAACTTCAAACAAGTTCATCAACTGTTTGGAGGGTTTTACATCTTTATCTACTATACCCATACTATATTCAACGTGTGCAAGCTCTGTCTCCCCGTGATTTCCAGCCAAGGTTTGATTTTAGTAGGTGGTGTTGCTGCATACAGTAGCACATAACAACAATTTTTTACCGAACATTTTATTTACTGATGATGCCTCTTTTTCAAGAGAAACCATTATGAATTTTCATAACGAACATTTTTGAGCGGACTAATAAAATTAGAGAGGGTCGTTTTCAATAACAATTTTCGGCGAATATATGGACAGGGATCATTGGCGACGATCTTATTGGACCACATTTTTTACCACGTTGATTGAATGGAAACTCCTTTACACATTTTCTGTCTAAAGAACCTGACGTTCTATGAGACGACGTACCTCTACAAATAAGAACTAATATCTGGTTCATACACGACGGCACCCCAGCTCATTACTTCTAAAACACCGTGTATAAAAATTAGTTTGAAATTTATTTTTTTTTAACCGTGCTAGCCCCTTGACTTGCTGCCCGTGTGCCCCGCGCCCCTGGCATTCCCGGGTTGGAACGTCTCTGAGTAAACACAGTTTTATCAGGGGAAGCTAAAATCGTGTTTCAGGACCTAGCGGTTACCGATGTGCCGGCGCTTATGGTCGGACAGTGAGATTTGCGAGCTTTAGTGATTAGTGATTTATAATTATGCTATTTATAATAACGGCAGTGAGATTTTGGAGCACATTTCAAAACATAGCCCTCAAAATAGTTCGCCATTCGATGTTATTGATAATATTACTAATAGATACTTTTTCTAAAATCCCCAAAAATAAAAATCGAGAGGAGTAATGGCTGGTGAACGCGGTGGCCATAAAATTGGTCCGCGCGTAGCTTACCAACGGTGTCCAAAGTGTTCTGTAAATAGATAGGCAGCAACGTAGGTGTTGCGCGGTGACGCATAAGATTTTTGCGAGTTCGGTATCGCGAGTTTTTTCTATTAAACATGACTCTATTACTAAAATTATATTCGTCACTTCATAAATTTACGCGCAATATATTTGGATTATTATCATTAACCCTATTAATCAGCCACTGACAAAATTTCACGCGTCTCTCTTGGACAACCTGCATTAAAGACTGTGCTCGTCTATACTTATACTGCACTATTTTATACTCATGGTACAATAAACTATCTTCAACTTGCTTTTGAATCCCTCTGGGACAATGACATTATTCATAGCACGCTTGAAGGCCCTGCCGGTAAGAGTGCGCAGGGCAGTAATAATAATAAAGTGTGTAGCCTTAACCAACCAATATCATCGGCCCCAGTAAGAGTTTTAGCCTGTCCTGCCCTTGCTTAGAACCTGGATTAAGATTAGGATAAGATATACAACTTAGTACCCATGTCGGCTTAATAGTTAAGGTGCCACTGTAATTATAAACAAACAATAAAAAATAAATTTTAAAGTGAACCAATGAAAAGTAAGATATCGAGCAGACAATGCGTGGTTTAGTGACGTCATCGCGTGAGGAGCCCCGGCGGTTAACGAGCGCTTGCCATATTTAGTAATTTTACTGGTATTGGGTCGTTATTTTTTTTTAAATTCTTTTAAATAACTATAATATGGGGTGTGCTGATACGGGTGCCATGTAGATCCCAGAAAGAATTTTGATGAAAATATAAGGTTTTCACTTTTCCTATGGATAGCAAAACAAAATTAGAATAGATACGTTTGTCTAAACGTCTTAAAGATAAATTTATTCTAATTTTCGCACGAATGTGCTCATAAAGATGATTATGTTCTAAATTTAAAACACGTTTTCCCTTTAAATGCACTTTTAAGACTAACCTCATTACATTTTTCGCACATATTTGAAAACAACCTGTATTAAATAATGTAACTTTTGTAACATACTTTTATTTAAATACATATGCAAGATGTTGCACATGGCGACATCTCGTGGCAATCGAGCTATCCACTCAACCAGACTGGTGTCGCCACGTGCAACATCTCGCATATGTATTTATACATTATGTGATGAAGTTCACTTTGAGATTCCTTTCCTTTTCATCAGACTCTATAGCCTTGCCGAAGAGCCGTAATACGGCGAAACGCGTCCAAGGATTGGGTCTGACGGAAAGAAAAGGGACAAACTTCTTTCTTTTATACTCTTATTTGTTTAAAACATTATTTTAGCTTTAAGCTATGTTTTATATGAAATAAACATAGATACTACGATAATAATTTTACATTTCAGCAGTTACCCGTTGCACAAAACTTTTTAACAGCAAATAATACTAAATCGCTTCATTGGCTATCATTAAAAATACATATTTTCATAAAAATAATGGCTTGTCAGTTAGTTTAATTCTTTGTTAAATTATGTATCTGAGGAGGTTGCACTGAGATATACCCATCATTGTATGTATTGTATATTTATACTTGGTAAAAATTACTATGTAATCATAAAACAATATCCAAAAGTTAATAACAACATGCATCCATAAGCAATTTATCTCACGCTATGACGCCGCTGTACGAAATTGAAAAGGCTAGATAGGTATAGATATCATACCTTGTTTATTTGTACCATGATTCATACTTGTGTTTTTTTAATACTTTATGAATAGTGTCCAGAACCTAGTTCAAGATGTTGCACACAGTGTTTTGTAGAGTTTTCGCGAAATGCTAAAATACGCCAAAACATTTATTCCATTATCTTCGTTGATTACAAATGCTTTTTTGGCATTTATTTCTCAAAAATTTTTTTTTGGCTAGAAACTTCTTGTATAATAAAATAAATATCTGCGGTCTGGGAAATTTTCGTTCAGGAGTACCGTGTTTTCTGAAAAAAAATTGCCAGACCGGAGATATTTTTTGATATTAGGGGGGAAGTTTCGTTCTAAAGCACGTAAACTATTTTTATGCCACGCTATGTAAGCTTCAAGCTAGTGCTAGGAATCAAACTCGGATAATTCGACTATTCGAATATTCAAATACTTCAATATCGAATATTTTTCTTTAAATTATTCATGTGTTCGAATATTCGAGTATTCAAATATTTGATTTTTCGATTAATTGCATGTTTAAATATTTCAATATTGGAGTATTTAGGTATTTATCAAATATTTTTACTATAAAATTGTTTAATATTACGTGCACCAGCCTTTAAAAAATTTTATTATACAGGGAGTTTCAGAAATACGGTACGTAACTTAAAGGGGTAATTCCTTATGATATTCTAAGAGAAAAAGTTCGGTGTTTTGTAATTTCTTTAAATATCCTTTTCCCGATTTTATTGAAATTTGGTACTGTTATTGATAATGATTAGGAGTACAATCTTTGAAAATAACCCGAAAGGGCCGAAACACCGTGTCAGGTAACTGAATATGAAAACTGGGAACCAGAACAAGTAATTTGTATTTCCACCCATAATGAATATACGGTTTCACCAAGAATGTAGCCCACCACAAGTAAATTATAAATAAAATCATGTTAACTGGAACTTATAATTATCATCTAGTTAGTGAAATGCACCCTTGGAAATATGGCCAATAATTAAGTAACACCCTGGAAAAAATAAAATATAGTGCCTATACTTAAAACTTTTCATTTTTATACGTGGAATCTAAAGCTAAAATTTTAATTAAAGGTATTAAAAGTCAAATAATAAAATTATTCAATGTTTGAGTATCACTACGAGTATTCAAATATTTCAATATTTGAATATTCGAGACCGAGTATTTGAATACTCATAGTTGATATTCGAATATTGAATAATTTGAATATTTGAATAATAAATAAAGTGAGTATTCGAATACTTAAATTTCAGAAATTCCGAGCACTACTTCAAGCAGATCGCATTTTTTAAAATGTGTAAATATCATTTTATTCCAAAAATATCAAACTGAACTAAAAAATTTCAAAATAAGATGTTGATTATGACAAATTAACACATCGCTCAAAGGTTTCGTTACTGGCAATACGATACAAGGGCCGCCTTCGAGAAGAAACGGAAAATGAAATGAAAATATCTCGGTTATAATTAATTTCAGCGCAAATATGTAGTAAAGGACAAATTTTCTTTAGAATTTCACTATTTATCAAACGATTATAGCATATTGCATTTAAAAAAATATATATTTTTGACAATATCACGGTATTCTGACGTTCAATTGGTTTTTTGATATAATAATTAGCGTAAAAAACTAAACTACTTTGCTAATTTAGTCGAATTCGTAGCTTTTATAGTAAGAAAGTTGGCAATAGTACAGAATTCATTTTGAACAAGCTGCATACAGGGGCGAATTTGAATAATAGGCCACATAGACGCTTAGCGATGCCAATTCTGTGAGGCGACAATGTGATACGAATATTCACAATCACGGTACATATTTCCCACTTACTGGATAAAGATTGCCCCCGACTTTATATTGTATATTCAGTTCATCAAGAAAATAAACCATAAAAAATATTTCCTGACTGGCAAACCCAACATTTAATAACTTTTAGTTAATGAAATGCCACGACGTTTTTATGCGAGAACATAAAAAATACGAAAACAAAACTTGCTTCAAATTATTACGAGAAAAATTCTCTCCAAACGGTTTTTTATATTCATAGAAATCTTTTATTTCTTTTCGTCCGGTCGTTTGTTGTTGTCTTTTGGCTAAAAACAAACGCAATCACGAAGTCATTCCAGCCAGAAAGTTTTAACCGTTCCCATAGTTTTTTACTACAAAAGAAGCGCCTGCTACAAACATTTTCGACACACAAAAAGTACAACTAAATTTAAGTTACATTTATTTATTTCTAAGTAAACAAAAGAACAGTTTCGAGCCCGAAGGTCTCGCCCAAATGAGAAACTTTTATTGAAATCGATGTGTTTGGACATTTTGTTTTTGTTGTTCCTGCTATTTGGAAACTTTTCTTTTAAATGAAATAGGATATAAAAGAATTTGGATTACCGAAGAGTAATTAAACGTAAACGTTAACTACTTCAAACAACTTATTATGTCAATCAATAAAAATGTATTAGGTAAGCTAATGTTAAATATAATATAACCAACCTGAGCCAACCTTAATCGTAGCTCATATGGTTACCAGAAAATAACACAATAGGTACTTGCAAAAGAAAAAAAAAATTAGAAAATATTCCACACTATGAAAATTCGTCGATCTTGAAAATGTAAAGTATTATTAGAGCATTAGCAACGTCACATTGTTCCTCCGAGAGTGGCTGGATAAATGTTGAGGTTAAATGAACATGAGACTCATGACACCTTTGTCTCGAAGCCGAGGATAAGGCTACCAAGATCGAAAATAAAAGTTAGCAATAGGCAGATATTTTGGAGTGACAAAATTAAATATCTTAGCCTCATCTCTGACAAAAACAATGGCTTGAAATGAGTGCTTGCTAAGGTACAGAAGCAGATATGTGCAGTATATCCGCTGCTTTGTGCCAATAGCAAAATTAATTAAAAGACTAAGACTGCACTCTACAAAGCAATTATCAGACGACTTCTACTTTACGGGGTACCGACCTGGTATACCGTAGACAATGCTAGACGTAACAAGACACAATTTTTTCAAAACAAAATACTTCGAATTATTACAAATGCGCCAAGATTGATGTCTATAGACGTATTATATAGAGATATGCATATGGATAGGAGCGACCATTACTTTACAAAATACTTTCAGGGAACCGACGCTGAGTTCACTTATCATCAATTAACATATACAGTCAAACGCACTCCAAAAACAAAGATACCCAAAGACTAGCGCCCACCCTAAACCCTGTGCAAAATTGGATTAAAGTAGTATATCTAAAATCTCACTAAAAACACCAAACTAAATAAAATCATCCTTACCTAACTAAATCTTTAAATTCAAAATTATAATTAATAAACCAACCAACTTTCAATAGTCATCGATAAGCTATTTACAATAAACAATAAGAGTGAAGGTTTAACCAAACTAACTCAAGAAACTAACCATACAATGATGATGAGATCCTAGAACAGTTCTTTTTGGAACAGGTTCCTCCAGCCAGTCAGTTAAATTCTTATCTTGAAAATCGATTGTTGCAGTGGTAAATTAGCTGAGCGACCGTTCAAGGACGATACTGGTACGGTTTTTGGTCATGTTGGAACAAATCCAATAACAGCTGGTTGTGATTAATCATAATATGACAGACTACAGGTTAGATGTAAAGTCCCTGTATTGGAAAGTCTGGACACGAGCTATAAAGCCCGTGTGTAAGAAAGAGAACTCTGTGTCCTTTTCTATTTCCTCCTTTTAAGAAATTAATGGCGCCCGGGCGTGCGCGCGGTGTCAGTCTCTCCTGTCATGTTATGTCATGTGTTTTAAAAATGCAAACATGCAGCTATCCCGGTTGCAAAAATTATACCAATCATGGGAGAAAATGTTATATGGCCTCATTTCCCTCGGATGAGAACAGACGTGAGAGATGGATAATTAATGTTGGCCGAAAGAACTGGACACCATCAAAAAATTCATTCATATGCGAGGTATAATAACTTTTAGCACCATCGCGGATGGGGTGGTTTGTAATAGCAGTTTGAATTAAATTTCAGTTATGATAAGACAATTTATTTATTTTTTAATATTATAATTGATTAATTTATAAGCTTATATTTATTAAAAGAGCATTACAGTAGTACTTGTGTCTTCTATAATTTAATTATTAAATATATTAAAATTAGTAGACGATTCAAGAATTAGTAAATAAATCCACATGCATGTTATGTTTCCAAAAGCACAATATTTGTTTATAATATAGGTACCTACATACCTGTGATCTCCATAGCAAATCTAAAAAATGATATTCCTTCGCCGGTTTTAGAAGGGCGTTCGGGGTAAGCTCCCGATATGCCACCTTTCTGCTTCTTTACTCCCGACATTAAAATCAAAAGAAATCCTTTCTAAATTGTAAAAAACCAAAAAAACAAATCACTTTTCACTTTAAACTGCAGAAAAAAAAATATTTGTTGGGTTTTCTAAAAGTAAACAAAACAAACGATTTGACAGATTGCGAATGATGTGAACATAGCTGCGAATAAGTCATCTGCGCTTCTCTTATTGGAGCCGCCATTAATTTCTTAGCTCGAGGCCAACCAATCGCGTGAACGACCGCTCATGTCCAGACTTTCCAATACAGGGACTTTAGTTAGATGCAACGTATAGCGACATCTCGTGTCTTTAGGACACAGAAGATGTCGCCTTATGTTAAATCTCACTTTCAGTATTCTACACATTGTGTAGCTCTCTATGTGTCGTTTCCTTTCATGAGCATCCAGCCTCACTGACGAGCCTGAGGATGGATCTGCCGAAAGGAAAGGACAACACTTCGAAATCGAAATATTTATATTTGTCAGATGGTGTTATGCAATTTTTACCTTAAAAGCTTTTTGTAAACTCTCGGTGTTTTCGTGTTCCAGAATGACACAGCGTATTGTCAAATAGCGTTTCAGTCATTCTGAATTAGCCAATTAGTTGGAAAGGTACCTATTACGTTACTTTCGCATTTAAAATTTTTGATACCTAACGTCTTCCAGATAAAATCCCATCGCATCCAAGATCTAAATAACGTCATCCCTACGGACTGCTTTTCCTGAGGTCACGTTCTACAGTCTTCGAAAATTACACTATAGTTACAGGCCACAATTCCTGTCAGTAAATCATTTAATGTGAACCAAATCTAGGAAGCGGCAGAATAAAAATATTTTTTAATGCATATAATAAACATTGCCGCTACAATTACAGCCAACTTTAGACGCGACGTTGTCATACATGCCGCAATTCGTACAGCTATTCCGATTAGCCTGCGCTGGGATTCTGATCGAGAAAAAAATAAATGTGCCAACACACACCGGTGGGGTTGTAGCACTGCTTAATTATTTTTGTTTTTATTATAAATTTATCGACAGATTTTGTGAGATTTTTCAGTTTTCGTCACATTGTTTTGTGTAATATATAGTTATCAAACTTTATTTAGTATTGTTAACTGCTATTAATTCAGTAAATTATGCATATTAACGAACATTCAACAAGTTGTCCGCCTACAAAAAAAATTCAAATAACAATAATAGAACGAATAATGGTTAAAAACGTATACCATGGACTTCGGAAACGGAATCCTGAACTAACCACATTGGACGGTGCTGAAATATGTGTCACTTTTCCTAAATGAAATCATAAAATAAAGAACAATGATGGCTAAAATTAAGGACACATCTTCACTATTTCATGCGTCAGAAACATTAAGGCGGGGGTGCCGCAGGGATCGCCACTGGTCTCTCCACTATACAATATTTATACTGGTGATATTCCGCGGGATCCGCTTACCCAATTGTATTTGTTCGCTCACGATACTGCAATTACTGCAACCCCGAAGTTGCGCTGGTTTGTCTGCAATGCCATATTAATATCCTTTGGAGACGGTTGGAATCTTGGAAACTTTGTCTTAATGGTGGTAAGACCCAAGCAATTTACTTTTCAAAAGCTATTACAAAACTTCCTCAAACAAGAGTAAGAGTGGGCAACTCACAAATTAATTGAAGGAACAAGATAAAATATCTTGGCTTCACGTTTGACAGGAAATTATTGTGAAACGACACGTGACAGAGAGACTTGCAAAGGCACAAGATCAGCTAAGTGCAGTCTATTCATTATTGAACAATAGAAGTAGACTAAACGTCAAGACGAAAACGTTGATTTACAAGACAATAATAAGACCTGTACTTGCATACGGTGTACCTACGTGGTGCACCGTAAACAAGACGAGACTGATAAAATTACAAATATTACAAAGTAGAGTTTTACGCATAACTACAGACGCTCAAAGACAGGTACCGACGGACATACTGTACAGGGACTTATAAATGGAGAAACTAAATATTTTTTTCTGCTAAAATTATTAAAAAATATCATACGCGAGCGAGTACATCCATGAATCGGCTCATTTTAGACATAGGTACAAACACACTCATTACCAAACTCGAAACACAAATTCCCTAAACAATAATACAGATATGTGTTAAAAAGAGTAAGAAAAGCACGGAAGACTAAAACAGAAAAAGATGAGAAGAAAATCAAATACAAAATTAAAAATCAAAACCTTTTAAGATTGTTATCGACAAGAAAACTATAACAAAAAAAAGAGCAAAAGACTGATGTCTGGCTCAAGAAAATTGATTATAAGAAGACACATCTTCACCTAAAATATAATTAAGAGTTTTTAAACGAACTTTTGAAGAAATGAATTTAGGTATATTAAATAAAATCGAAAAGGCACATTAATTGAAAAAAATAAAATGACTGTATAGCCGCAAAATATTTTGAAAAAATACGTGAGTTTCGGAAAAAGGGAAAAAATTGTATCACACCGACGAAACATGGTCCAATAAAGGGCACAGAGTTGAAAAGTTACGAGAAAATCTAAATATCAACACTTAAAGGCAGGCATTTATGGATGGACTTTCGCAAGGACTAAGATATTGTTATGAAAGAGGTCGTTAGCTAAGAAGATCAGGTTAGTTTCGTTCCGACGAAATTTCATCATTCATTATTTTTTGGAATGCACAGCACACGCCACTAGAATTCATTACCCCGGTGTCACACAACCCGGAGCTTTCTATGCGCTTGTTATAAGTCACTGACAGAAATTTTGGACTTGGAATATACTAAACAAGGAGAGCGCGCTTAAGAGTTAGGAGTTACAGTCCTCGTTAACTGTTACTGGACTCCATAATATTAAGTCAAGGCCCACAGATTCTATCAACCGTTTAAATAAGTAACAAAATCCATTATTTCAATCAATTTAATTTATCTCCTATTTTTTTAAGATCTTTTAAATTGCATGCAAAATTGGAATAGGACAATAGTAGCCCGGACTAAAATGATTTCCACGGCTAGTGATTTTTTGCTCCCGTATCCGTTGAACCTTGTTAAAACGAGGGGAGAAGCCTGTACCTTGAACCACCTTGTACCTTGTAGCATTAGCATAATTTCAAATTGAGCGCGTAAATCTTGGTAAAGTTCGGTTTGTTGGTTGACATGTCCACTACCAATGCGAAACACTATGTTTAAGGGATCTCTGCTAAACGGTTTTCTTGTGAGCGAGTGTATGTTTTATGTGCGTCCAAAAGTAAGTATTTTGACTTAATTCTAATCTTTTCTATTCTCTTATACGGTACCTACATAAATAATATTTTTACATACCTTAGGTTAAAATTTGGTATGTAGACAAATTATTTTACCCATGTCCGATGTTTTATTTTTTCTAGTTATGGGTTACCAAAATCATTCCTTGTTAAATTTAATAGACCTGTACCTTGGACTAAATATCTGTCTTATACCTTGAGCCATGGTCCAAGGTACAATACATGTTTTAACCCGCTTGTTAGACGGATAGTTCTAAATAAAAAATTTTTAGATGCCCAGATGTAAACGTGGTGTAAAGAGAAATTCCCCCAACCTTCCCTCATTACAAGCTGGAGCAAATGATGTACGAAATGAACATATTTCACAGCGTATTGCATCCAAACGCTTTAAGGTGTCCCGATCGACATTAAAAAGGTATTTGATGAAACTTGAGCAGAATGTATGCTACAAATCTTTTGAAAATTTTGCCGCTAAAAAAGTGTTTACGAAATCTGAGAAAAAAAGCTTATGTGACCCGTCGAGATCTTCAGGTCCTGGCCTACGACTTTGCAAAGGCAAATAACAAAACTATCCCTGCTTCTTGGGAAAACAAATGTCGTGCCAGAAAACAATGGTATTTGGATTTTGTTAAACACAGAAACACAATCAGCTTAAGAAAACCATAAGCGACAAGTTTGGCTAGGTCTACTAGCTTCAACAAGTACAAGGTTTCTACATTTTTTGTGAAGCTTAAGAAGGTTATGAAAAAATACAAATTTACTGGTGATAAAATATACAACTTGGATGAAAGCGGCAACACAAACGTTCATATGCCAGGTAAATTTTTAGTGTTTTTCTTATATTCTTGTTTTTGACATCGTTAGAAAAATTTCAACCCGTGACAATAGCCTTGTTTTTGGTTTCAGATAAGATTTTGGCCTGTAAACGGGCGAGGCAAGTTGGTAGCGCTACTTCAGGAGAAAGAGGTATCAATGTTACGATTTATTGCATGTGTAAATGCCATAGAAAACAGTGTTCCTCCTTTATACATATTTCCTAGGGTATATTATAAAGAATTTATGATTAAAGGAGCTCCTCCTGAATGGGATGGATCTGCTCCCCTTGCGGCTGGTCTAATAAAACAATTTTTATACGATATCTTCACCACTTTATAAAACATGTAAACTGTTCTTCAAATAATAAAGTCCTAATCATCCTAGATAATCATAAAAGCCATGTTACTATCGAAGCATTAAATTTAGCAAAAGAAAACGGAATAGTTATGCTTACGCTACCGCCCCCCACACAAGTCATAAGTTCCAGCCGCTAGAGCGAAGCGTATTTAGACCTAACAAAACATACTACAACACAGCATGCACCGACTGGATGCGTTATTATCCTGGAAGACCTATTTCAATATATGATGTAGCAGAAATATCAGGAATAGTCTACCATTTAGCATTCACACCTTTAAACACTCAGTCTGGTCTCAGAGTATCAGGTTTTTGGCCTATTAATGAGAACGTCTTTCAAGACCATGAATTTATGGGATGATCAGTAACTTATCGACCGTATGACGAACCGTCTAAGTTACAAGAAATCTATACAACAGAAGAAACTCCATCTTTAGATCTACCAAGTGTAATCACAACAAACGTTGCTACATCTGTATCAAGTGTTGTTGCAATTTCATCCACTATTTATTCATCCACATCAAACGCTGCTCCGTCCACATCAAACATCACTCCGTCCACACAAAATATAACTTCATCCACGTCACATTTATTCACCTCACCCGAAATGATTCGTCAATTTCCGCACGCTGCCCCAGGCACTGCTTCCGCAAAATAATACAAATTGAAGCTAACAAAGATGCTAAAGCCAAAGAAAGAAAATGTTAATAGAAGAATGCCAGACTGAACCCACATTGTCGGAATGGCAATAGGGCTTCCATATTTTTGATTTAGATTTGAAGATGTACAATGTTGAATACCAATAATTTATTATTTTGCGTTTATTTTTACATTATAATATGTGCCTCAATGTACACGACTACTGGCCCAAGGTACACTACGGGTTTGTACCTTCGACTATATTCGTAAAAATAGATAAAAGCAGAAGAAAAAACTATTTTTTGTTTTATTATAATAATCCTTTAAAACAGTGTTCTAGTATGTATAAGCTACAAGTTTGATAACAAATTTTACCTTTAAATTTTAAAACGTAAAGAAAATGAAGTACCGAAAACTCGGGTCCAAGGTACAAGCCCTACTATAATTGAACATTATTATGATATATTTTCAGCGATTACAATTTGGCGCTTACGACATACGAGCAAAAATGTCTAGGGCACGCAGAATTAGGTAAGATACTTTTTAAAGAACCAGAAAATGTCAAGACTTGCGGTGGAACCAAAGCTTGTTTATTGATCGATGGAACTCACAGCGGAAGCCTGAAATTATAATGTTTTATTTGAAAATGACAACACGAATATCGATAATACCCATTTTCAAAGGAGGTCCAGGATGGAAATGTTTTTGAATAACAGTAGATTCTTAATTACTGCTACAGGGATAAAAATATAATATATACAGGGTGTTTCCTAACCTCTCTGAAAAAATGAAGGAGGTGAATCCTTACCTTATTTTAAGACGAAAATGTTGTAAAAAAGTTTTTCGCATGTCGCTTCGTTTTCGAAATACAGGGTGTTAGAGTAAATTTTGTATTTTTGTTTTCATTTTATTAATAACTAACGAGATAATTAATGCCAAACAATATTCTAATGATATTTGTTAAACATAAGGGATTAGAGCACGTTACTTTAGGTCAATTTTAAATTTTACAATTAGTTTATTGGCGGGGATCTGGGTAAAAGGGTACTTTAATTTTTTAGTTATTTTTCGTATTTTTATCATTATGTTGCGTCAAATGATACGAGTAGGCTTTGCTTCGTTCCGTGGGCAACCACATTTGTTTTCTCCGTAACATTTGTCTCCTGTTTAACATGTTTTAAATAATATCCTTTTCAATTGTTATTGAATTTATTTGTACATTACATTATACATACTTTTCATAATGGCTGAGTTTACCAATCAAGAAATGGCTTAAAGTCATTTTATGTACGGTTTGGCAAATGAAAATGCGCTAGAAGTGAGACGTTTATATGCAGAACGTTTTCCTAATAGACGAGTACCGTGTTTGGAAACATTTACAAGATTGCACCTTAGGTTAGAGGAAACAGGTAGCTTTGCAAAATAGGCGGCCGACCACTTACAGTTAGAACCGTACAACAGTATGGAGTATCTTAAAGGACTATTTACTTCATCCTTATCACGTACAAAGAGTGCAAGCTTTGTTGCCTAGAGACTTTCCAGCTCGTTGGTTTCAAGAAAATTCTTTAAGGGTCCCACATTTTTCGGCAAAAAGACTATTGACAGATGAAGCAAATTTTTCCAGACAAGGCATCATAAATTTTCACAACAACCATATTTGGGCGGAAGATAATCCTCATGCTGTCATCGAAGGACATCACCAGTATACATTTTCTTTTAATATTTGGGCAGGGATTATTGGAGATAGCTTAGTTGGGCCGTATTTTTTTCCAAATCGTCTAACTGGTGATGTCTATTACAACTTCCTTAGAGATAAATTTCCAGAATTGATGGAAGCAGTGACATTAAGAACGAGAACTTTAATGTGGTTCATGCATGACGGCGCTCCCCCTAACTTTGCAGTACGTGTTAGAAACATTTAGATCAACAATATCCTGCTCGTTGGATAGGTAGAGGAGGACCTCACCCATGGCCACCCCGTTCGCCGGATCTAAATCCATTGGATTTTTATTTCTAGGGTCACCTTAAACAACTCGTTTATACTACTCCTATTGAAACTGAAGAAGACCTTCGACTGCGTATTATTAATGGTTTTAATACGATTCGCGCCAGTCCCGAAATTTTCCAACACGTAAGAGGCAATTTAGCACGTCGTGTACATGGGTGTTTACTGACTCATAGAGGACATTTTCAGCAATTTATTTGACTTCTTTTCATGTGAGTTCATTATTAAAAGTTTTTTAATCAATTACTAAAATGATTATTATTGCTTTACTAATTTTATTTAACATCCTGTATTTCAAATTGAAAAAGTAGTCCATACTTGCAGTGGAGTTTACGTAATGTAAATAAAACGACAATGTCTTCCTCCACAAATTTAATAAAGGTAAAATTCTTGTTCCCTACATGTTTCGGGCGTCTAGACGTCCATCTTCAGGGGATACTAGAAGGAATTTCATCTTTACAAAGCTAGTTAGAATCATGGTGAACACTGACTTACCCATAATCGAGTTGACTATAAAAACTTTAAATGGTTGCCTCAAATTAATGAGTACAGCCAAAATTGAGTAGGAACCTCAGAAATTGGGTGGACTTGTGAAAAATTATAATATATATATATATATATACAAATTATAATTTTTCACAAGTCCACCCAATTTCTGAGGTTCCTACTCAATTTTGGCTGTACTCATTAATTTGAGGCAACCATTTAAAGTTTTTATAGTCAACTCGATTATGGGTAAGTCAGTGTTCACCATGATTCTAACTAGCTTTGTAAAGATGAAATTCCTTCTAGTATCCCCTGAAGATGGACGTCTAGACGCCCGAAACATGTAGGGAACAAGAATTTTACCTTTATTAAATTTGTGGAGGAAGACATTGTCGTTTTATTTACATCCTGTATTTCGAAAAAGAAGCGACATGCGTAAAACTTTTATACCACATTTTCGTCTTAAGATAAGGTGAGGATTCACCTCCTCAATTTTTTCAGAGAGGTTAGGAAACACCCTATATAAGTAATAATATAAATACATTTTATTTGTTCCTCATTGAATGAATAAAACGTTCCCCAAGAATTACCAGACACTGGATAAATAGAAGAAATGGCAACTGAAAAAAAACGCTTGCAATTTAATAATCGTCTACACAGACGTAAATTAAGTATAGCAATAAAAAGAAAAATAAAGCAATTCCGAAGTTTAAAGATATTAAGGTCACAACATAATTTTGCTTCGGGGAAAATTCGCCGTGCGGAAATAATAAACGTCATAAACTGATTGATGTTTTTTCCGAGGTAAATATTTTTTGCGGTTTATGTCTTATTTGATTTTGGTTTGAGCAAGAAGAACGAGTTGTTCCCTTCTTTTTCGTTAAAGTTTGTTTTTATGCCACTAAAAAGTTGAAATTTAAGGTAAAAAATATTATTCCGTACTTTCCAAGTATTCAAAATTGAAGTTTTGGTTAGTTATTAGTTATGTACGCCATGTGGACTGAGAACCAGTTGGAAAATGTATGATAAATAAAAATAAGTAATAGAGTAAAACCTCCGTTTGCGACCGCCTCTATAAAGTGATCACCTGAGCTATACGACCAGTTATATTTGAAAATGAAAATCTCGTTATTTTATACTCCTCTTTACCGACCCATCTGTAAAACGACCGCGAGCACTCATCATCAGAATTTTTAGTAAACACTTATGCTAAAAATACCCTCCATTAGTGGCAGTAAAACTTGACCCGACAATTCTTAAAAAATATAGGTACACTAATCACTTTATTGCAGGCGGATCCATTCAATTTGCTTTAAAGGCTGATAAATCGGTTTTTAACGTTAGTTTCGTTTTAAACAGTTTTTGTGTGTTTTGGGACTAACGTTAATATCTAAAGCTGGTGGGGAAAAAGGAAATGTCTTTCTTTAAGCGAAAAAATTGAAATATTCGAAAAAAGCGAAAAAACTGGTTTAAGATCCAGGAAATTGGTTGAAAATTTTAAAGTGGGTAAAACCCAAGTGACTATGTTGCCTCAAAATAAAGCAGAAGTTAGAAATTTGTTTAAAGAACGGTGAACAAAAAAAAAATCCCAAAACCGAAGGCAGTAGACCAAGTTGTTAATGGTAACTGGTTATGTGAGGCGCGAAACAGGCACGCACTTACCAATATTCGTGCCCATAATTCAAGCAAAAGCGCTCGAATCTGCTGAATGCCTAAAATTAGATAACTTCAAGGCATCAAATGGATGGTTAGAAAAATTCCGTCGTCGGCACGATATTACCTTCATCAAAATATACGTCGAATCAACCGATATCAATATTGAAGACGTAACTGCTTGGAAAGAAAGCCCATTGACCATTTTAAAGGATTATGCCCCAATGGACGTATGTAATGCAGATTAGACAAGTCTCTACTATCGAGCATTGCCAACAAAAACATATACATTGAAAGACGACAAGTGTACTGGAAAAAAAATGGCAAAACAAAGATTTAAAATTTTGTTTTGTGCAAAAATAAAAGGTGAGAAGGGATAACCATTTGTAATATTTAAAAGAAGAAATCCTCGATGTTTTAAGGGCGCGCCTCTCCAATGAATCTCGAACAGAAAAGCGTGGATGACACCAGACATCATGACAATGTGGCTTCACGTATTTGATACCAAAATGAAGAAGCAGAATAGAAAAGTGGTATTGTTTCTGGATAATGCCAGGTCTCATCCCAAAATTACACTGGATAATGTCAAATAATGTAAAAATTTTTCTTCGACCTAATACAACCTCACATTGCCAACCTTTGGACCAAGACATTATTCAGAATTTTAAAGTGCTCTACGGAAGCTACCTTATTAAGAACCTTTTAACATGTATAGACAGTGGTTGTCCTCTTCAAGAGATCGAAAATAATATTACCATAACCAACGCCCTGACATCGGTGGCCTGGCGCAATTTGTAGTGACAATAAAAACATGGTTTATGATGGATGGTATATGTAAGACAGATAATCTTGACGACTTCGAAGAAGAAGATAATATCGACACCCCCAACGAACAAGGTTGTAACTCATTTTTTGTTATTTCTCAGGAAAGCAAAAAAAGCTGAAAATAATATTTTAAAAAATAAAAGAAAAAACTTGACAACTTATTTCTTTGCTAAGTAAATACATTAAAAACATACTATTTTTCGCTCCTTTTATTATAATTTAGTACTTGTAGGTGCAAGGGAAAGCGGAATTTTAGTGAGATACAACCATAAGTGGTTACAAAACTGGCCGTAGAAGAAGGTTGTAACTCGCACATACGACCTTCTTACAGACCATATGATGCTTGTTTTCCAAATTTGGACGTTTGAAAAGACGAATCTTTAAAAGTTTTAATAGTTTTAGTGTCCCTTCCGACAACCATTGCTAGCATAGGAGGGCTGGGTTAACTAATTAGTGCTTTTGACGCTTCGGTACAACGCTGTGTATCATAAAAATGTGTAGGTACAAGCAAATTAGCGGCGTATTAGTAACAATTAGCTTTGGTAATTGAATAATGTTCTTACTATAGTTAAGTTAAAATTACATTTTTCAACATAATATAGGTAAGTAGCCAACGCTTTTAAAATATTACATTTTTTAATGTCAGTAAGAACAATAAGAGATCTCCTTGAATTATTTTGACTAGTTTTATTTCTATACTAAATGAATAAAATCTAAATAGACATTGTACAACAAATCGATAACCAGCTAGGGTAATTGTAAAGGAAATATTGATACAAAATAATAAATTTAAAAACTAGGAAATATCTATACTGTCAAAAATATCTAATACTATGTTATACTAAATACTAGAATTAAGATTCAAGAAGTACAAACACAAAATACACAAACTTAAACAACAAAAAATCAGTTATAAAATACAATAAATATTATATATAGTTATTATATTATATATAGACAATATATTTATTGTGTTATAGTACCATACGGTATCTTTCACATCAGATTGCTAGAAACTGCTGGAGGATGGCGCCACCTGTATTGTACTGCCTAGGCAGAACAATATTGTGGCTATAGAGTGTTTTAATTTTCCAATGATAGGTGTGCTCGCTTGTCATGCTTGCCCTGTACTGACGAGAACCAAAGAGTTCAAAACCGGTCTACAGGTAGCAGCAGCGTAGCAACCTATCATTGGAAATAAAGATTCATTATTTTCTTTCCTGGTAGTTTCTGCAATCTGAGTCTGTATTTTACGCCAAATTGTGCTATTTAATTCAGCGCTCGTTGGGGCATGTAGCCCAGAGAATAGCTGTTTTAGCATAATTTGGTTAATCCTTATTGTATAAGGTCTCAGCAAGTGGCTTGAGAACAAAGTTCTCACATGTATACATATTTATATGTCATATTAAGTTATAAAATAGGTAAGTATAACTAATATACTTAAAACTTAACAAAAACATACCAAGAAAACATTTTTAAGGGTTAAAAAAGGTTTGATGTCAGGCTTATTATTTATCAGTATTTTAAAATTTAGAATGTTGCATTGGTTTAGCTCATGAACTTTTTGCACATCTTATTGTTGTAACCCATTGCTCTGGCACGTAAACGATTTGTTTTTTTTTTGCGTCTCTCAATGAGAGCATGCATAGAGTCACCCTCATTTTGAGTGTGGCCTACTTCGAAAAAAACATGGGTAATATTAACATCACAGTTTTCAGCAGCATAAGAATATATACTAAAAACTATTCGGTTTCGATTTTGTCCCCCGCAATTATCGGAATAAAAAAAAGTCTTTAACCCCCTCTATTACCTTCATTTCAATAAACAAGTATACAGAACTACTTATTTCGTTTGCACACTTTTTTTGCTATTGTTTCGTCCCAAACATAACAAAAGCCCTCGCTTTTTCTGGCGTCAAATATAGGTAGTGAAGTTGTAGAGAGCAAGCTTTCGCTTATAGTAAAATAAAGACACTTCAGACATAGGTGTCGTCAATATCTTCTGCAAATCATAAGCTGCTATTAGAACTGTGTTACGTTGTTGAGCTAACAATTTATGTTCTGCCTTAAGTTCTCTAACTATAGATTTGTGAGCTATGTGATTTGTAAAATTTGTTTGGAGGGCTTCTATCTCTTCATATCTTTTTTTGGCTTAAAAAATCAATGTTGTATTCGTTATAAAACAAAGTTCGATATTGCCTTTCTGTAGCTCTCAGCCCTGGTTCGTAATGATTTTCGACTAGCCACTCTTTATAAAGCCTATATAATTTTGGAAAAATTAAAGATTCTTCGAAATACTTCTTTTGTGACCTAGCCCTTACGTAATGTGAGTCGACTATTGGTATTTGCGAAATATGCATTCTGACCGTCGGCGTCGCTTTAATGTCTTCATGTATTTGATTTGGTTGATTATCGTGAGGTCCGCGCCGATCATTAAGAACTGCACAGCTGGATTCTTGCGTGTTCATCTTTTCGTAAATTGTAGTGACCCATTTATCAGTGATATTCAACATATCAAAGAACATTTTTTTACATACCTGGATTTTTTTGTCGTCTATAGTAAACGGGAGGTTTCAATAGTAGACATGAGAATCTCCGTCTTGTACACTCTTTCTACACATCTGCTTACAAGCTGTATTCGGTTATTGTGGTCACCGAGAGCCCAACAATTAGTAAAAATGGATTTCCTTTTATTTCAGCAGTCATTTTTTCAGCACCATTTCTGATGCGTTTTTCTTTACAGCCTGATTTCATTTCTTTTTCTCATTAACTTACCCCGTTGGTTTATAAATTCTTGCCCTAATTTTTTTTGCCTGCGTTTAATGTTACTTTCCCACTTTTCAGGATCCCTCTTCCTCTTACGGCCCAAATTACTTTTTTTTTACGTATTTCTAGATTTAAACAAAAAACGTTTAGCACTAAAGCAAAGCTATAAGTCAAGAACTATCGCAAGTTTACAGTGCTAATTTTCGTCGAACAAAGTTGTATCTCAAATTATGATATAAAACTTAAACTCTGATGATAAAAGTGTTACTGGGAACAAGGTTGTATTTCAGTTACCGTCTTTATTACGGAAAACTACTTAAAATTATTGGTATTAAGAAAAATGGATACCACATTACCTACAACCATTTTAAAGTTGAAATTAAAATATCAAGATAAGATACTTCCTTGTTATAATGGGATTCTGCAAAACTATTGGTCGTAGAGATACGTCTTTGTTATTGCCATGTTCGTTTTTTCTTGCTGAGTACGCCCGTAGTAAAAACTCAAAATGTGCCTAACTTGAGTTACGACCTTGTTCGTTGGGGGTGTCGATATTTCGCTCGCACAATTGTTTCCTAATATTAGGGGCATATTTGTTACCTTGAAACAATTTGCCTCTATTGATAACGATTCGCCAACAGATAGTGCAGAATTGACTATCATCGAGTGTATTGAAGAGATCCAAGAAACGGATGAAACCACTCCCAACAGAGAGATAGAGGACGAGGAACCTGAACTTGCTCCAGTGTCAAAAATATCAAGCCTATCTAAAGCCTGCGCTAGTTTGAGAGACTTCCTTAATAATGTTAAAAATTTTGACACAAATATTTCTCAATTTCTATTAAAATGTGAATCTGAATTTTATATAAATAAAATAAAAAATATGAAGCAATCATTAATTTCTGATTATTAAAAAAAAAGAATTTAAAGCAAACATAAAGTACATTGTATAATATGTATGTTAGTATGCACGTGCAGTATATACATATTGGTAAAATGGCTTCATCTCATTTAATTTTAGTTCTGATAAATTTAAACAAAAATATTTACATATATCGTGGGCATACTGCCAAAAGTGACCAAGTCAATTACCATTACTTTCTGGATAATTGATGTTGAAAATTCTACAGTTTTTTGGGGATTTATTTTTAAGGATTTAAATAAAAATTTTGCCTTTTTTTTGTATCCAGATATTCAGTATGGAGTTAGTGATTTAAAATAACTCTAAATTTCGTGGTCACTTTTTCTGGTTTTCAAAATAATATTGACTTGGTCATTTTTAGATGTATACATTTAGCCATTCTGAAATCATGGTCAAAAAAAGAGTATTTATATTCAATAATAAAACACAAAGAAAATATCTTTTATTTTTATTTATTTACAATGTTGTGCTATACTTGCAAACAAGCAAAAGTAATTATTGTTTAAGTGGGAAAATAATGACAAAACTTCAACGTTTTGTATAAGAACTAATCCGAATCCGAATCAGACCATACTGATGGCTCTGGAGCTACATCTTTCTTTGCACTATCTGTTGGAATTGACTGATACCAGAGATGAAATTCCGAAGGAATTGCTCCCGTCCTACAGAGCTTCAAAAGATCTTGCTTTTTCAGGTTAGAAATAGGAATTTCTTTGGAGTACAATCGTGGTATCTCTTTTGCCATAATATTGTTAGCAGTTCGCTTACTACGTCCAGCTACATTGAGCATAAGAAACTCTGGCTCACTATAATTGTACTTAAACAGCACACACTGAGGTTTATCTCTTTCATATCTCATACATTTAATTTTTAACCAGTTAATACGATTTCCATTTTCGTCTATGGTTCTATTTTTAAAAGTATTAGCAGCAAGTGTCTTTAAGTCAAGAAACTCATTGTACTTTAATTCATGTACGTTGTATGGATCACTTCTTTTATTTCGGCCCCGATTGGAGCGTGCCAGTCTAAAAATGTTTAACCAGTCATGCATCGTGTATACTGGAACATTCCTTTTAGCATTCTCTATCGCACTATGCATGGAGTCTACTTCCATGTAAGAATGACCAGATTCTAAAAAATTGTGCTGTACAATATTTAAATTGCTGTTTTGTACTATGAACACAAATAATGCTGCAATAAATTGATTCCTATTCTGACCGCTACAGGTATCTGAGAACAAACTTATTTCGGTAATAATGTGTGGCAAATTTTGTATAAAATTTATCAGACATGTTCCTATTTCTGAACTGCCCCTCTGGCCATTAATTTCGGTCCACGCGTAGCAGTGGGCTTTTTGCAAAGCTGCTTCGTAAATAGTGAGATTGTATGCGCATAGCTTTCTGCTATAATACATTAGTGAGAGATCTGAATATGGTATTTGCAGAACGCTTTGTAAATCAAATGTGACGCTTACAAAACTGTCGTCCGCCATTGCACGCTCTTTATCTGATTTTTTTGCTGCATTTGCTTCATCCCTTCTTTTAATATGAGATTGATAATTTTCTTCTAAATCAGCTGATTTTGTCTTCATGTAATTCGCGCATGTCAGGCACTGATCTTTTTTAGGCTTAAAAAAGGACAGGTTGAAGTTGGTACCAAAAATGCGGCGGTAAGTTATTTGAGATGCATATTCCTTTCGGGCATTTTTACAATCTTCGGCATACAAGGCGTACATTTTTGCGACAGATAAATTAGCATCTAAATATTCCCGTTTAGTTGATGCTCTACAATAATGGGATGCCATGGTTGGAAAACTTTGTATGTGAGCACTGATTGAAGCAATGATTTCTGGTTTTGTTTTATTTGCCGGCGCTTTTTTACCCCGTTTGTCACTAGTAATAAATATTCCTGTTTCATTTACCCCAGAAAATGCCTTATCTACTGGTCCATGGCTTATACACAAAGTACGTAAAAAAAATATCTTGCAAACACGAACTTTTGTACCCTCCTTTAGAAAGTAATAGAATCTGCTCCTAGTTTTTTGTGGACCTGATCCAGATCGAATTCTCCTACAAGCAGGTTCTGTGCTTGCAACACAAGAGAGAATAAAATCCTTTTGGCGATTGTAATCTAGTTTCCAAAACTCCGAGCATAACTGGTTTCTCAATTCATCACTAAAACTAAGGGAGCATTTGAATTTGCAAGAGCTGCAATTACAAAATATAGGTTTCTTTGCTGCCCTGGCTACTCCTCTGGATTCGTATGGCAAACTAGACATTCTGTTTTTCTTATTAATATTCTTTTTCCATCGTGAAGGATTAGCTCTTTTCCAACGACACCGTCGTTTTGATAAGGGTGTGTCACTATCAGAAGATGATTCGGCATTTGACAAGCCTTCATGATCACTTGGTATATAATTATCGCTACTGCCAGCAGAAAAATCTGAACCACTTTCAAGAACATTTTCCTCCAATGAATGTACAAGGTCACTATGTATTTCAATAGAATTATTGTGTTTTTTGTGATTTTTGATATCCTCTTTCCAATTATCAGCATCAGGAGCAATTAAAACTAACGGTTCCTTCGTTGGAGGATTGGCGAATGTGCCTAATTAAAAGAATCTTACGTTAGGACAAAAACAATAAATTTTAAAATGTTTATTTACCTTCGTCTTCGTCAATGCTGCTTGCCGAGAGTCTAGGAAGGTCAGTATGTATCTCAATAGAATTATTGCGTTCTTTGTGATTTTTCTTGCCTTGTTGCCAATTATTAGTGTCAGGAGCAATAATTGTAACTAAAGAATCCTGCGTTGGAGGAGTGGCGAATGTGCCTAGTTAGAATATTACGTTAGGACAGAAACACTCAATTTTAAAATGTTTATTTACCTTCGTCAATGCTGCTTGCCGCAGGTAAAACAGAAAGATTTTCGGTCGTCGATTGTGAGGAACATAGTTCTAAAAACAATACCAATTATTAGTAGGCTACTTGGCCAAATAACTATAAATTTTATTTGAAGAAATAGTCCATTCTCAAAGTGGAGTTTTAAGTATAGGGAAAGAAATGTTTACCTATTAAACTTGTAGAGGAAGAGTTTGTGATTCTTTTCTTTTCCGATATAAATTTTACACCTCCTTAAAAAACACAATGATAATAAAAACTAAATAACATATTAACTTGCATCAGAGGCATTGTGGATGTTTAGGCAATGGTGGATTTATATGCTAGTTATTTATGTAAGGTAAAAAGTTAATCTGAGAGAATGCTGAATAATATTTCACTCAATATTTCGTTGAGCTCAACATAACCTCAAAGTTATTTTAATCAAATATTATACAATTACAACACTTACCTGCACTATTTTTCTGTGAAGTACTTGCTTCTACATTACCTAAACACATTTGTACTAAAAACTTTCCTCTGGAAGTCATAATATCAGGATAAACTTTATATTTGTTTTCCTGCACGTGAACGATCAACGAATAAACATACAATTTACGGAACATCAAGAAGTGACCAAGTCGTAACAGTCAATTGTCGCTGTTAGCTGTTAAGCCTTAATTATAGTACATAGAAAAGTGAACAAGTCAACATGATCACTTCTGCCAGTATAGAACCTAAATACTTTGACTTGGGCATTTTAATCTTATGCGTGTGGGTCATCTACATGTCATATATTGACTTGGTCACTTTTTCCAGATATTCGGCAAGTACTTCTGAGTCACTTGGACTGATTAACTTAAAATCAGTATAAATGTGACTTGGTCACTTTTGGCAGTATGCCCACGATATGTGATACTTATTAATAAACATACACTGTAAAATGCAGACCAGGTGTTTTAATTTTTCTCTATTAACTGACCACCCTTGTTAACGGACCAACATTTGATTCCCCGAGGGTGGTTCCTATTGAGAGGTTTTGCTGCAATATAATATCATTTAAGAGTATGAAGGATTAAATTTGCGATACGAGCCGAAAGTGGGTGAAGTAGTTATAGGGCGTGCGCGGTCCTGGAAGCGCCACTTCCCCTGATGCTTTCTTAGAAAACAATGTTTTAATTAAAATTAATTTAATCTATGCCAATCGAAATTCATATTACCAATTTATTTCCACTTTTTAAACCAAGTCGGATCCTGCAGGCCTTCCTGACCAGCGCAATATAAAGCTTCTTAAATTAAACATTGCCTTCTGATTTGCCGGACGAAGTCATCTCTTTAACGCTATACGCGTAATCTATCGAGTTTCGAGATGGTCATCGCTCTGCAGCGAGGGGTTTCGGGTCAGCTCGGTTAACGGCCTTATCACGCGCCTTTTAAATTATAATCAAACAGACGAAATATCTAGTTCACCCTCCATGGATTCGGCAGTCAAGCGCGATCTTTCGGTATATGAAACACGGCTTCCACGAGAGTATCTATCTGCATGATTACTGTTTTTGTGTCAATGAATTCTGTGAGAGTGTATTTGCTTTTGTACTTTGTTTTTGAGTTTTTCTTTATTATTTTGTGATGGAATATAGCAGTAAAATGCTTTGTGTAAATTTACCGCATAATTACAAACCGAGTTTCGGTTTAATTAAAAGCAAACTGTAAATGCAAGATATAAATGTATATTTTTTGGATGAATATTATGAAATATTGTTATTTTTAACGTCTCTTAGGCATGGTTGGGTCAGTAGAAAACCTTAGGTAATCTACCTATGAAGAAAACTGGTTTTCGACAGGCATATTACGTAAAAAATCATCAAAACGCTTGTTATGCCTAATATGGTCAAAAAATGATGACAGCTGGGTATGACGGGGGTGGAGGCTGCGAAGTGAAGACTGTCATATGTTTTTGTGCCGATTTTGTTTGTTTATTTTTCATAGACATGGCATAGTATCATGGCACTGACATGTGCGGTTTTAAATAAAATGAGAAAGGTGCTCAGCGCCTAACATTGAACTTGATAGTCAGGTTGGTGAGATGTTACATCTTCTCTGAACTTCTTTATGGCGTAGAAGCTTGAACGTTTAACGCAAGAGCTACCAAGAAAATTTAATTATTTGAAATGTCTACCGAAAACTTCTGAAAATTCCATGGACTAATTACGTAACAAATACTAACGTCATGAAGAGACTGAACAAGGAGAGCGAGATAATAGAGACCATTAACATCCGAAAGTTACAGTACTTTTGACATATCACACGAGAGGACAAATTTTTCTATGCTGCAACTGATTGTACAGGGAAAGATCTGTGAAAAGAGTTTGGATCCACCTCGGGTCAACTTTCCAGAGCAACAACCTTCAAAGTCAGGATAGCCATGATGATTGTCAACCTCCGTCATGGAGATGGCACTTAGAGAAGAAGAAGAAGAAATTAATCGGCATCCATTCACGGCGGTTAGAGGCCAGATGAGATCGGAGATCTCGTAGGAGGGGGGTAAAGGTACGCACTCCCCTATCGGTAGATAGGGGGGCAGGTCGGGATGGTTGCCGTGATTAAGGACCGTGGTTTAAAGCCCACATACGATCAAGCTGCTAGGTTGATGTCTGTACAAGACAAGAGGACATCGTAAGCTAGTAGAGCTAGAACTAACTTGCTGCATTACAATTCATTTGGCTGGCTAGATGGTAAACTTTAGCACGAGGTTATTGTTGTACAATAGAATTAGAACTTTGAAACAGCTTATAATGAATCAGTTTGAAGCTTATCCTGTTAAATATATGATTTGATATACAGGGCTGCACAGAAGTCCGAAATAAAATTAATATAGCCTTAACCTGTAACTTTTGGAGAAAATGCTCGGACACGTCAATTTAGTTTTATATATGCTCACATTTTGACGTTATTCGTTTGTTTCCTTATAGATATTTGTCAAAGAAAAGGCGACATCGCCCTTTTTTTTAAATGGAAACATACAGCTTGTGATATATCACTTGAAAGGTAATATCTCGTACAGTGTGCTCATAAACTTTGGCGCGATTCTGTCAAGCTATTTCAAAATGGCGACTGTTAAAAGTTTAAAAAAAAATCCCAATTGTAATAAGCGGAAATGATAAATCATTAAGGTTTTTTTACCTTTCAAGGTAAGAAATCTTCATTGTTTCACATTCTGACATTTTGTGACATTGTAACTTAACAATAGTTATGGTTTATTTGTTATTTATTTTGTAAAAAGAAAATAAAAATGTAACGAAGCAAAACAAAACACAATAAAAAGGTGGTTTAACGTAGGAAATGCTGGAAATGTTCACCTCTACTTGGCATGCTCACAGACGATGGTAAAATCCGTTGACGGAATTTCGAATGGCTTCAGCCGGTATGTTATGTGTCTCCAATCTAATTTTGTTTTTCAAATCTTCAATATTATTTGGCCTATTTTGGTAAACTTTTTCTTTTATATATCCCCAAATAAAATAGTCTAGAGGCGTTAGGTCTGGGGACCTCGGTGGCCATTCAATTGTACCACGTCGTCCAATCCAGCGACCTGGAAATATCTGATCTAAATATCTTCTCACATTGACACCAAAATGCGGGGGAGCACCATCTTGCTGAAACCAAATTTTTTCATTAAGTATATCTAGATCTACTTCGTTGGTAATAATTACAGCTAGAGCAGGCCTCAACTCAAAGGTTAAGAAATCCAGGTACCGTTCAGCTGTGAGGTTTTCTTCCAAAAATAATGGCCCTAAAATTCGGTTATTAATGATACCTGTCAATACATTTACTTTCTGGGGCCGCTGAGTATGCGCTTCAAGTGCCATCGCGGATTTTCTTGACTCCTGAAACAATAATTATGTCTGTTAACCACCCCGGTTAAATAGGAAGTAGCTTCATCCGAAAATAATATGTTCTGTGGAAACCTATTATTCTTGCCACACTGTCTCATCATTTCTTCGCAAAATTGCAAACGCCTATCATAGTCATCTTCTAAAAGCTCTTGGACAAGACATACTTTATAAGGGTGGTATTTTGCTGCTTTTAAAGATTAATAGTACCTCTAGATGTATCATGATTTTGAGCCAATAAAACTGTTAAAACATATGGATTATCCTGCAGAGATAATCCAATATCCAATTTTCATCATCGCCTTAAATACGTGGCTATCCATTCCTAGGCAAGTCCTTTACTGTGCCATGTTCATCAAATTTGTGAAATATTTTACTAACAGTGTCCTGTGAAATTTGATTTTCCGGATATCTAGCATTAAATAAAGTGCACACTTCACTTTGACTTCTTATTTTATCTCCACATCCTAACAATATCAAGACTTCGATACGCTGCCTCTCCGACAATACCATTTTTGTTTAGAAACTTGTAAAATAATACTTTGGAAATACCTAAATTAATTTTACAAGTTCACAATGTCACAAAATGTCAGAACGTGTAACAATGAAGATTTGTTACATTAAAAGGTAAAAAGAAAATAAATGATTTATCATTTCCGCTTATTTAAATAGGGATTTTTTTAAAACTTTTAACAGTCGCCATTTTGAAATAGCTTGACAGAATCGCGTCAAAATTTATGAGCATACTGTACGAGATATTAGCTTTTAAATGATGTATCATAAGCTGTATGTTTCCATTAAAAAAAAAAGATTGATGTCGTCATATCTTTGACGAATGTCTATAAAAAAACAAACGAATAACGTCAAAATGTGAGCATATTTTATAAAACTAAATTGACGTGTCCGAGCATTTTCCCCAAAAGTTACAGGTTAAGTTATATATTTATATGAATATGGCTGCCTAAAACAAATAACTTTTATGGCGATATCAATGGTTTTTTAACCGACTTGATTAGACAGAGGAAAATGAATGTTGGATTTCCAGGAAAAAAACCTCAATTCGAATAATAATTTCAAAGATAGGGCAATGATTAAAAAAATAACATGTTTCTAAAAAAAGCTACTTTCAAACAAAGGGTAATTATTTTTTGTACTACCAATCTCAGATATCGCCATTATTTACTCCATTTCCCTTACGAAAAGGAACATTTTTCTACCTAGGTAAATATTTAAAAACTTTTATGTAATGAGGTTAAGTTACGAACGATTTCAGCATTTTTACTCACTGTTTTTGGTTTTAAGCCTTGACTAACCATTTTAAATAAAAAAGCTCCGGAAAAAAGTACCAAATATTTAAATAAAATATTTCAAAAGAAAACTGTTATTTTTGAAAATGTTAACAAGATCGCAAATTTTCTATCGTATCTCTTTATAGTTTTATTTTTTAGTTTCATACCGGAAATCCCACAACGGCCAAATTTTTAAAACATTTTAAAAATTAGCGGGAAATGGCTAAACGAATTAAATATGTAATATTCTAGTGCCAGTAGTAAAAAAACATCTATATATGCAAGGGCATTCAGAAATACGATACGCAACTTAAGAGGGTGATTCCTAATGATATTCTACCAGAAAAAGTTCATACGAACATGTGTCCGGAGTTGCCCCGTCTTTAATATACAAAGTGTAAGTTTTTTAAAAAAAATCGGTTGCAATCGCGCGTAAAAATCTGTTGCATTTTTCTTTGTATCATTACTTTAAAAAATAATTTTATTTTCAATTTAAATGTGTTAATTAACTTTAAAATACATAGGTATTTTTTTATTTACATGCAATTAAGTGGTTTTTATTTTTTCTCTCGAAAACGAAGTAAGTCGGGAAAAGGTTATTTAAGAAAATAAAAAAAAAACATTTTTTTTTAACATTAACACCCTGTATATATATAGAATATCATAAGGAACAAATCCCTTAAGTTACGTACCGTACTTCTGAAACACCCTGTATATACCTCAGTTGAGAAAGCTGTTGTATACCTCGCACATTATATCCTTCGGTGTTCTGCGCCTCAGGATATAAAAGCTTTCGCTGTATAGGTAATGAGCTCACTTCTCAACCTAGGCACTATTATTTTGAATACAAGTAAGGATCTAATTCATGTGAAGAGAATTTCCATTACTAATATCCTCGCTAATATCCAATAGCTCAAAGACAGTTTATCCACATATAAAACGGTTTATCAAAATCGGGTAACTGATATCCAAGTTATCGGTCTATGAATTTACCCCAAAAATCAGGTGCGTAAGTAGAGGAAAACGGACAGAGCGAGACCAGGTGGTGCTGGTGGTGCTGGTGGTGCAACTAACCCGGGTGGTTCGGTGGTGCGTTTTATGATCTAACCCGGGTGGTTCGGTGGTGCGTTTTATGATCTAACCCGGGTGGTTCGGTGGTGCGTTTTATGACCTAACCCGGGTGGTTCGGTGGTGCTGTTTTACGAGACCAGTGGTGCTGGTGGTGCTGTTTTACGAGATCAGGTGGTGCTGGTGGTGCTGTTTTACGAGACCAGTGGTGCTGGTGGTGCGTTTTATGATCTAACCCAAGTGGTTCGGTGGTGCGTTTTATGATCTAACCCGGGCGGTTCGGTGGTGCGTTTTATGACCTAACCCGGGTGGTTCGGTGGTGCTGTTTTACGAGACCAGTGGTGCTGGTGGTGCTGTTTTACGAGACCAGTGGTGCTGGTGGTGCTGTTTTACGAGACCAGTGGTGCTGGTGGTGCGTTTTATGATCTAACCCAAGTGGTTCGGTGGTGCGTTTTATGATCTAACCCGGGTGGTTCGGTGATGCTGTTTATGAGCTAACCCGGGTGCTTTCGTGAGGCGGCTCTGTCAATATCTCTCTACTGTGTTAATTTATGCGGGTAATAAAACCGACAAGGGTCGGATCGGCCTGCATGCTTATAGAGGTAAAAAACCGCTTTAGAATGTTTTTGGTATATCTTTTTTAGATAATTTTGGGGGAAATAATTTGCCTGAGATGCCAATTAAAAAAGCCTACATTTAATTGTATTTTAGATTCTTGAATTTTGTACATGGATTAAAAATCTACTATTTCTTGAAATTGTATACATTATGTTAGATAATTATTAATATAATGTTATTAAGACTTTGTAAATATCTGTAAAAACTGTTCTAAATCGTGTCATTTCTGAAAATTGTATACTGAGTGTTTAGAATTTAGTAAAAAATTAAAAAAATGTTTTAATGTTATTAAGACCTGTGAAAATTTGTAAAACTGTACAGAATTGTATTATTTTCTGAAAATGATATACTGAGTGTTTAGAATTTAGTAAAAATTAAAAAAAATGTTTTAAATTTGTTAAATCATGTGAAATCTTGTATAAAATGACTAGAACCGTTCTTAATCATGACATTTCTGAAAATTGTATACTGAGTGTTTAGAATTTAGTAAAAAATTAAAAAAAATGTTTTAACGTTATTAAGCCCTGTGAAACTTTGTAAAAAATGACTAAAACAGTCGCAAATCGTCCTATTTTCTTAAAAGTGTATACTGAGTGTTTAGAATTTAGTAAAAATTAAAAAAAATGTTTTAAATTTGTTAAATCATGCGAAATCTTGCATAAAATGACTAGAACCGTTCTTAATCATGACATTTCTGAAAATTGTATACTGAGTGTTTAGAATTTAGTAAAAAATTAAAAAAAATGTTTTAACGTTATTAAGCCCTGTGAAACTTTGTAAAAAATGACTAAAACAGTCGCAAATCGTCCTATTTTCTTAAAAGTGTATACTGAGTGTTTAGAATTTAGTAAAAATTAAAAAAAATGTTTTAAATTTGTTAAATCATGTGAAATCTTGTATAAAATGACTAGAACCGTTCTTAATCATGTCATTTCTGAAAATTGTATACTGAGTGTTTAGAATTTAGTAAAAAATTAAAAAAAAAATGTTTTAACGTTATTAAGCCCTGTGAAACTTTGTAAAAAATGACTAAAACAGTCGCAAATCGTCCTATTTTCTTAAAAGTGTATACTGAGTGTTTAGAATTTAGTAAAAATTAAAAAAAATGTTTTAAATTTGTTAAATCATGTGAAATCTTGTATAAAATGACTAGAACCGTTCTTAATCATGACATTTCTGAAAATTGTATACTGAGTGTTTAGAATTTAGTAAAAAATTAAAAAAAATGTTTTAACGTTATTAAGCCCTGTGAAACTTTGTAAAAAATGACTAAAACAGTCGCAAATCGTCCTATTTTCTTAAAAGTGTATACTGAGTGTTTAGAATTTAGTAAAAATTAAAAAAAATGTTTTAAATTTGTTAAATCATGCGAAATCTTGTATAAAATGACTAGAACCGTTCTTAATCATGGCATTTCTGAAAATTGTATACTGAGTGTTTAGAATTTAGTAAAAAATTAAAAAAAATGTTTTAACGTTATTAAGCCCTGTGAAACTTTGTAAAAAATGACTAAAACAGTCGCAAATCGTCCTATTTTCTTAAAAGTGTATACTGAGTGTTTAGAATTTAGTAAAAATTAAAAAAAATGTTTTAAATTTGTTAAATCATGTGAAATCTTGTATAAAATGACTAGAACCGTTCTTAATCATGTCATTTCTGAAACTTGTATACTGAGTGTTTAGAATTTAGTAAAAAATTAAAAAAATGTTTTAACGTTATTAAGCCCTGTGAAACTTTGTAAAAATGACTAAAACTGTACAGAATTGTATTATTTTCTGAAAATGATATACTGAGTGTTTAGAATTTAGTAAAAATTAAAAAAAATGTTTTAAATTTGTTAAATCATGTGAAATCTTGTATAAAATGACTAGAACCGTTCTTAATCATGTCATTTCTGAAAATTGTATACTGAGTGTTTAGAATTTAGTAAAAAATTAAAAAAAATGTTTTAACGTTATTAAGCCCTGTGAAACTTTGTAAAAAATGACTAAAACAGTCGCAAATCGTCCTATTTTCTTAAAAGTGTATACTGAGTGTTTAGAATTTAGTAAAAATTAAAAAAAATGTTTTAAATTTGTTAAATCATGTGAAATCTTGTATAAAATGACTAGAACCGTTCTTAATCATGACATTTCTGAAAATTGTATACTGAGTGTTAAGTATTTTAGTTGAAAATAAGATCATAAATCATCTATACAAAACAAGCGCCCCTTATGGATTTGAACGAAAATCATAGATTCGACTATTTTCATGAAAAATAAATCTAAGTACGGAATAATGCAGGAAGATTATCTATTTTCTTGGTTTAGAAAGTGATGTAGTTAAGATTTATAACTTAGGAATAAATAAATTATTATTAATCTTTTCGACCTATTTCTCTTGCATATTTAATTTCTTTGATAGTAAGAACTAATCTTTTTATTTTACAAAGTAAAAAAAAAAGCTAAAGATCGGCGTTGTCAGTCAGGTATAAGAACTGATTTAACACGATGATTTTTGTACAAACGTTCACATACAATTGTATGCTTTTTAACCGATTGTGTCGGAAAAAATGACGATTTATAGATTAGATATTTAGACGAAGAGCTAACCTTCTCAATAAAGTATTGATTATTGCCCTGCTAGCTAGACAACACTTTTTATGTTAGTCAAAAAAAAAATTTTTTTTTTCGGACGCTATTACAGATTTCATCGTTAACTAACAAACATTAAGACCAAAAAATTAGCGTGCAAGATGAAATGTATAGGTTCACTTCATTTCTACATTATTTTACAACTCTCAATCGCATTAAAAACAAGATCGAATAAAAAATAACTTATGACATATGGACGAAAAATGTTTTTCGGGCTATTTAGGTTAGCGACCGCATTACGTCTGAAATACTACATTTTTCGAGCTTATAACATAATTTACTATTTTAACGTTAAAATAGGGGAAATGATGTATCAAAATGGATACTTTTTTTTTGTCGGTCACGAGATTATAGTTTCTTTTAAAATGAACTCTAATATTTACAACACAAAATATCCTTTAAACCACATTAGTTTAAAACTCGTCTGTCGCTTTCCCTCTATTGTGAGTTTGATTAAAGTATAGCGTAGTATATATTTAGATGAATTTCGCAAATGTTGAATACTTTCAAAACTGAAAAAGCCGCCCTTTGCAATAAATATCTCCGTAGAGTTAGGTACCCTGCAGATTAAGGGTATTTCAGCGGATAATCATATACAAATTCAAAGATTTTGTCTATTTTAATGGATTAACAAACAATATCTATAGGATGACTTTACTGATAAAAAAAAAAATAACAAAAATCCATAAAGTCTAGGCTCACATGAAATTCCATAAAGAGCAGCTACATAGCCTTATCACATCAAACTATATTTTTATTTCGTTCTATTGTCAAAAGTCTGTGTTTAGGAGATTATCGTTCATTTTAAAATGAACTCTAATATGTACATCACCATAAACTACCTCTTAAGCCGTCGTAAAAATACACTTTTCGATTTACCTCTATATTGATTTTCTAATATTAAATATCTACAATAGTCGAAATTCGCTCGCTAATACCTATGTATGCAAGGTTTCTTCAAAAAATGACAATTTTGTTGTTTAATGGCTTGAAAAAATGGAAAAAGGAGGTTTTTGCATCCATTTATTTCCAGATGAGTGTTAAAAATACTTATAAAACTCGGTATACCGAAGATCAAACATTAATGAGAGGGTTGAGTCCTGTTTGCCAAATCCTGATTTTTAATTTGACGTTGGCAACGGTACAATTTTTTAACATTTATCATAAGAGGCGTATATTTTTGGAGCTTAGATCTACCAGTTTATCCACGCCCCATTTATTGTTAGTGCTTTAGTAATTTTACTTTCCAATTATTTTTTACCAAAACGCATAGTTGAAACAGTGTCTATATCAGACGATATAATAAATTTTAAGGATTAATTTGCTTACAAATACACTTTAATTTATTTAGGCTAAAGCAGCCAGACATATACTGGAACTACGAAAACCCTATTACATTTTGGTTGCCTAGAGAAAATTTTGTAAAAAACATAGCTTTCTACACAAATGCTTGCACATTATGTACCTATCATTTTAAGATACCTGGCGACATCAATGTAAGCATTGACATAATGACGCAAGATATAGATAGGTACTAGAATATTCAAGATTTCTATTAACGATACACTTCAGCATACATGTGAGATGTCATTAATGTCTACGGAAGGCAACAGACATACCAGCTATTTTTACATGGGATTCCATAGACTTGGACGCTTCTTGTTTAGAAATATTTGATGTCATCTTGAGGAGTTCCGTATTGAAGCATCAAACCTACCTGCCAAATAATTGACGAAATATGGGATATCATAAAATATGCCCCCCATCGAACTAAATGATCCTATAAACCAGCTTCACAGACCGTAATTTGTGATGCTAACATGATTAATACGCAATAGAACAAGATTAAGAAACAAAATTTAAAGTAGCTCTTTATCACACGAAAATAATTAAATAATTTACGGTTACAGAACAATAATTATTTTAAAAAGCTGTATAACTAAATATATTATGTTATTAGGAATATTCTGTCTAAAGTAACAGCTAATCTTAGTCGAAAATGAGATCGTATTATTGATTGTTGAATTCGTTAGGTATGAAATAAAATTAGAGATTTCGTCTATTTTTTCACGATTAAAAAAGAATACCTCTATTTAGCTAAAAATGAAACGATTACAGTGGTAGATTAATTCACTTTACCAAGCATGTAAACTACTAATTTTGCAATAAATATCTTCTATATTTCTAGGTAGGTTTACTCGAAAATGTGGGGCTATTTTCATCAAAAATCCCGATACGAAATTGAAAAATTTCCCTATTTTTGTCGGTTTACAAAGTGATAGTGGAATATTGGTTTGATCAAAGAACAATAATTATTTTAAAAATGTTGTATAATTAACTAAATGTCGGTGTTATCAGGCAGGCAAGAAGTTATTTATCTGAATCTTATTTGTACCATTAGCGTTTATATACAAATGTTAGTGGTTTTCAAAAATTGATATCTCGGAAATTATTAGGTTTAGACTTATAATACGCTTATTAAAAAATAATAACTACTTTATGCAAAATTCAAAAATATTATAAGATGTAGGGTATCCCAGTAACTTAACCAAAGATTTTCGGTCTTCGTAAAGCTTTACACGTTTCTTCAGCGTACCAAACATTCACTTTTTTTAAATATTGACATCGGATTAGGATTCTGAACATAGGATTAACATCACTCCAATAGTGAACATGTTGCGTTGTCACAGTTCCATTCGTTGAAAAGTAAACAAAACCGTTTGAGCTACGTGGGGAATAAATAAAGTTGGCTTGTTGAAAAATTTTAATATTTATTAAGGTAAAAGACTATAAATATATCGATACATCACTTTGGCATTTCTAATACTACAAACATGAATATCTAAAATGTGATATTTACAACCGTCAACTCTCTCTCCCTTCTCTAATTTTGGTACACCAATGCTGTCTTCTAAGTTTATAATATATTGCAATCGGGTTCAGGTTTGACGCGCCCCCCTCAGGTTTGTTCAGGTTTCTCAAACGTTTGAGAAACCTGAACAAACCTGAGGGGGGCGCGTCAAACCTGAACCCGATTGCAAGGAGCACTAACCTTAGTACATGTAATCAAACCTGAGCTACCCTGAAAGATTATGATGAAACCCGACTCTCTACATGCAATCAAACCTGAGCTACCCTGAAAGATTATGATGAAACCCGACTCTCTGCATCGTAACCATTGGAGTGGAAAAAAAAAATTTTTCAACTCTTCATACGACGAAAAAACATCCGTTAATTAATATTGCTTGTTTTCTAAACCATACTAATAAGCCCTTTTTAATATACCAACCTGAAAGATAAGAATACGGGGTTTTCTGTGTGAATTTAACTCTAGAAGGAACAAAATTGCAGAGAAATTTGAGGATTTTTCAAGAAAGTCCTCTCTCAAGTACTTACAACGTAGTGGTGCATTATCCTACAAAAATATAAAAAAAAAAAAAAGATCATCTCAGTATCGCGTTTGAACTCTATACGAAATCTGCAAGCCTTGCTACTTTGGTTATAACGAAACGATTTTGTGAATATTTCATAGTAATTTTAGAAAAGATTGATTTATTCTAAATATCATTGCGTATATGTCTTATATTCATTTTTAGTTAAAAGTAACATTTTTCCATCGAAAATCAGTCTATTTCAGTTGAAAAAAAAAAAAGTTATTTATTAAGTTTTCGTTTAATTTTCATTGGTAATCGCTATGTTTTATGAAAACCATAAAAACAGATAATGCTGGTAACAGGTGCTTTAAGATTATAATAATGTAATGGATGGGACAATGAGACAATTATTGACAAGAAAAGTACGATGCGTTTCTGAATAGAGGTACTTTTGGGTTATGTCGCTAGAACACGATATGTTTCCATGAAATATTGGAGGTATAGAATTTTTATTTACTATAATACTATCTTAAAATTCTTCTTGGAGAAAATATTTAAATTTAAATGTATCTGACCCTCTACAGAATATAACCTTTTGACTTTTTTAAGATGACATAAACCATGGGAAAATTATTTTATTCTCATTTTGACAACCGAATTATACCTTGAAATAAGATGGTATTAAATAGAAAGTCACGCTAAAAATGCATCCAGCATTTTTTTTTTTGTATTTTTATAAATTTTGTCCGACACATCACAAATTTTGCCTGACCCAGGAAGGAAATATGAAATTTTAACTAAGTAGCTCATAGTGAAGGATTTTTGATTGCTTACATAAATTTTAACTGTCTCTCTTATAGAACTAGAAACGTATTCCCCTAACGATTCAGTACAGACAAAAAGAGCGAAATAATAATTTTATTTAACCTGCTAAACAATAGGAAAGCAAGCTAAATAGACAAGATGATGGGTTTTGTTAGGAAACACAATGATTTTTTAGTGTCAAGGATGTTTTAGGCTCCGATATCATTAATATTTTCTGAATACTAAGGCTATATTACTTTCAAAAGCAGACTCGTTTGAGACGATTGGCGAATAAAGATGAATTGATCGTAAATAAAAATATAAGATCTATGTGCTAAGACTGTGAAATTATCGAAAAGTGGGGGTGTGCTTTTGAAACCGAACTTAAGAGCGATAAAAATATGAAAATATACTTGTTTGATTTGAGTCTTCAGACAATGAAGTTCGTTGTAGTCGATATTCAAGGATTTAACATACCTGAATTTTGCGCGAAAGAATTGGCTATTTATGATGGGAATAGTATGAAAAGTTACTTTTTTAAACCAGTTAAACCATTCGACAGCTTAAGTAAGGCTTGCAAGAAACAAGTCAAATATCTATTTGGAAATCATCATGGTATCCTTTATAATTATGGTGATACCGATTACAAGGAACTACATAATATCATATCCAACAATCTGATAGACGCCGACATTATTTACGTTAAAGGATGTGTTAAAGAGGAATTTTTAGTTAAAACATTTTCGGAATTAAACTGCAGGACGCCATATATTATAAACTTAGAAGACAGCATTGGTGTACCAAAATTAGAGAAGGGAGAGAGAGTTGACGGTTGTAAATATCACATTTTAGATATTCATGTTTGTAGTATTAGAAATGCCAAAGTGATGTATCGATATATTTATAGTCTTTTACCTTAATAAATATTAAAATTTTTCAACAAGCCAACTTTATTTATTCCCCACGTAGCTCAAACGGTTTTGTTTACTTTTCAACGAATGGAACTGTGACAACGCAACATGTTCACTATTGGAGTGATGTTAATCCTATGTTCAGAATCCTAATCCGATGTCAATATTTAAAAAAAGTGAATGTTTGGTACGCTGAAGAAACGTGTAAAGCTTTACGAAGACCGAAAATCTTTGGTTAAGTTACTGGGATACCCTACATCTTATAATATTTTTGAATTTTGCATAAAGTAGTATTTTTTAATAAGCGTATTATAAGTCTAAACCTAATAATTTCCGAGATATCAATTTTTGAAAACCACTAACATTTGTATATAAACGCTAATGGTACAAATAAGATTCAGATAAATAACTTCTTGCCTGCCTGATAACACCGACATTTAGTTAATTATACAACATTTTTAAAATAATTATTGTTCTTTGATCAAACCAATATTCCACTATCACTTTGTAAACCGACAAAAATAGGGAAATTTTTCAATTTCGTATCGGGATTTTTGATGAAAATAGCCCCACATTTTCGAGTAAACCTACCTAGAAATATAGAAGATATTTATTGCAAAATTAGTAGTTTACATGCTTGGTAAAGTGAATTAATCTACCACTGTAATCGTTTCATTTTTAGCTAAATAGAGGTATTCTTTTTTAATCGTGAAAAAATAGACGAAATCTCTAATTTTATTTCATACCTAACGAATTCAACAATCAATAATACGATCTCATTTTCGACTAAGATTAGCTGTTACTTTAGACAGAATATTCCTAATAACATAATATATTTAGTTATACAGCTTTTTAAAATAATTATTGTTCTGTAACCGTAAATTATTTAATTATTTTCGTGTGATAAAGAGCTACTTTAAATTTTGTTTCTTAATCTTGTTCTATTGCGTATTAATCATGTTAGCATCACAAATTACGGTCTGTGAAGCTGGTTTATAGGATCATTTAGTTCGATGGGGGGCATATTTTATGATATCCCATATTTCGTCAATTATTTGGCAGGTAGGTTTGATGCTTCAATACGGAACTCCTCAAGATGACATCAAATATTTCTAAACAAGAAGCGTCCAAGTCTATGGAATCCCATGTAAAAATAGCTGGTATGTCTGTTGCCTTCCGTAGACATTAATGACATCTCACATGTATGCTGAAGTGTATCGTTAATAGAAATCTTGAATATTCTAGTACCTATCTATATCTTGCGTCATTATGTCAATGCTTACATTGATGTCGCCAGGTATCTTAAAATGATAGGTACATAATGTGCAAGCATTTGTGTAGAAAGCTATGTTTTTTACAAAATTTTCTCTAGGCAACCAAAATGTAATAGGGTTTTCGTAGTTCCAGTATATGTCTGGCTGCTTTAGCCTAAATAAATTAAAGTGTATTTGTAAGCAAATTAATCCTTAAAATTTATTATATCGTCTGATATAGACACTGTTTCAACTATGCGTTTTGGTAAAAAATAATTGGAAAGTAAAATTACTAAAGCACTAACAATAAATGGGGCGTGGATAAACTGGTAGATCTAAGCTCCAAAAATATACGCCTCTTATGATAAATGTTAAAAAATTGTACCGTTGCCAACGTCAAATTAAAAATCAGGATTTGGCAAACAGGACTCAACCCTCTCATTAATGTTTGATCTTCGGTATACCGAGTTTTATAAGTATTTTTAACACTCATCTGGAAATAAATGGATGCAAAAACCTCCTTTTTCCATTTTTTCAAGCCATTAAACAACAAAATTGTCATTTTTTGAAGAAACCTTGCATACATAGGTATTAGCGAGCGAATTTCGACTATTGTAGATATTTAATATTAGAAAATCAATATAGAGGTAAATCGAAAAGTGTATTTTTACGACGGCTTAAGAGGTAGTTTATGGTGATGTACATATTAGAGTTCATTTTAAAATGAACGATAATCTCCTAAACACAGACTTTTGACAATAGAACGAAATAAAAATATAGTTTGATGTGATAAGGCTATGTAGCTGCTCTTTATGGAATTTCATGTGAGCCTAGACTTTATGGATTTTTGTTATTTTTTTTTTTATCAGTAAAGTCATCCTATAGATATTGTTTGTGAATCCATTAAAATAGACAAAATCTTTGAATTTGTATATGATTATCCGCTGAAATACCCTTAATCTGCAGGGTACCTAACTCTACGGAGATATTTATTGCAAAGGGCGGCTTTTTCAGTTTTGAAAGTATTCAACATTTGCGAAATTCATCTAAATATATACTACGCTATACTTTAATCAAACTCACAATAGAGGGAAAGCGACAGACGAGTTTTAAACTAATGTGGTTTAAAGGATATTTTGTGTTGTAAATATTAGAGTTCATTTTAAAAGAAACTATAATCTCGTGACCGACAAAAAAAAAGTATCCATTTTGATACATCATTTCCCCTATTTTAACGTTAAAATAGTAAATTATGTTATAAGCTCGAAAAATGTAGTATTTCAGACGTAATGCGGTCGCTAACCTAAATAGCCCGAAAAACATTTTTCGTCCATATGTCATAAGTTATTTTTTATTCGATCTTGTTTTTAATGCGATTGAGAGTTGTAAAATAATGTAGAAATGAAGTGAACCTATACATTTCATCTTGCACGCTAATTTTTTGGTCTTAATGTTTGTTAGTTAACGATGAAATCTGTAATAGCGTCCGAAAAAAAAAAATTTTTTTTTTGACTAACATAAAAAGTGTTGTCTAGCTAGCAGGGCAATAATCAATACTTTATTGAGAAGGTTAGCTCTTCGTCTAAATATCTAATCTATAAATCGTCATTTTTTCCGACACAATCGGTTAAAAAGCATACAATTGTATGTGAACGTTTGTACAAAAATCATCGTGTTAAATCAGTTCTTATACCTGACTGACAACGCCGATCTTTAGCTTTTTTTTTTACTTTGTAAAATAAAAAGATTAGTTCTTACTATCAAAGAAATTAAATATGCAAGAGAAATAGGTCGAAAAGATTAATAATAATTTATTTATTCCTAAGTTATAAATCTTAACTACATCACTTTCTAAACCAAGAAAATAGATAATCTTCCTGCATTATTCCGTACTTAGATTTATTTTTCATGAAAATAGTCGAATCTATGATTTTCGTTCAAATCCATAAGGGGCGCTTGTTTTGTATAGATGATTTATGATCTTATTTTCAACTAAAATACTTAACACTCAGTATACAATTTTCAGAAATGTCATGATTAAGAACGGTTCTAGTCATTTTATACAAGATTTCACATGATTTAACAAATTTAAAACATTTTTTTTAATTTTTACTAAATTCTAAACACTCAGTATACACTTTTAAGAAAATAGGACGATTTGCGACTGTTTTAGTCATTTTTTACAAAGTTTCACAGGGCTTAATAACGTTAAAACATTTTTTTTAATTTTTTACTAAATTCTAAACACTCAGTATACAATTTTCAGAAATGACATGATTAAGAACGGTTCTAGTCATTTTATACAAGATTTCACATGATTTAACAAATTTAAAACATTTTTTTTAATTTTTACTAAATTCTAAACACTCAGTATATCATTTTCAGAAAATAATACAATTCTGTACAGTTTTAGTCATTTTTACAAAGTTTCACAGGGCTTAATAACGTTAAAACATTTTTTTAATTTTTTACTAAATTCTAAACACTCAGTATACAAGTTTCAGAAATGACATGATTAAGAACGGTTCTAGTCATTTTATACAAGATTTCACATGATTTAACAAATTTAAAACATTTTTTTTAATTTTTACTAAATTCTAAACACTCAGTATACACTTTTAAGAAAATAGGACGATTTGCGACTGTTTTAGTCATTTTTTACAAAGTTTCACAGGGCTTAATAACGTTAAAACATTTTTTTTAATTTTTTACTAAATTCTAAACACTCAGTATACAATTTTCAGAAATGCCATGATTAAGAACGGTTCTAGTCATTTTATACAAGATTTCGCATGATTTAACAAATTTAAAACATTTTTTTTAATTTTTACTAAATTCTAAACACTCAGTATACACTTTTAAGAAAATAGGACGATTTGCGACTGTTTTAGTCATTTTTTACAAAGTTTCACAGGGCTTAATAACGTTAAAACATTTTTTTTAATTTTTTACTAAATTCTAAACACTCAGTATACAATTTTCAGAAATGTCATGATTAAGAACGGTTCTAGTCATTTTATACAAGATTTCACATGATTTAACAAATTTAAAACATTTTTTTTAATTTTTACTAAATTCTAAACACTCAGTATACACTTTTAAGAAAATAGGACGATTTGCGACTGTTTTAGTCATTTTTTACAAAGTTTCACAGGGCTTAATAACGTTAAAACATTTTTTTTTAATTTTTTACTAAATTCTAAACACTCAGTATACAATTTTCAGAAATGACATGATTAAGAACGGTTCTAGTCATTTTATACAAGATTTCACATGATTTAACAAATTTAAAACATTTTTTTTAATTTTTACTAAATTCTAAACACTCAGTATACACTTTTAAGAAAATAGGACGATTTGCGACTGTTTTAGTCATTTTTTACAAAGTTTCACAGGGCTTAATAACGTTAAAACATTTTTTTTAATTTTTTACTAAATTCTAAACACTCAGTATACAATTTTCAGAAATGTCATGATTAAGAACGGTTCTAGTCATTTTATGCAAGATTTCGCATGATTTAACAAATTTAAAACATTTTTTTTAATTTTTACTAAATTCTAAACACTCAGTATACACTTTTAAGAAAATAGGACGATTTGCGACTGTTTTAGTCATTTTTTACAAAGTTTCACAGGGCTTAATAACGTTAAAACATTTTTTTTAATTTTTTACTAAATTCTAAACACTCAGTATACAATTTTCAGAAATGTCATGATTAAGAACGGTTCTAGTCATTTTATACAAGATTTCACATGATTTAACAAATTTAAAACATTTTTTTTTATTTTTACTAAATTCTAAACACTCAGTATATCATTTTCAGAAAATAATACAATTCTGTACAGTTTTACAAATTTTCACAGGTCTTAATAACATTAAAACATTTTTTTAATTTTTTACTAAATTCTAAACACTCAGTATACAATTTTCAGAAATGACACGATTTAGAACAGTTTTTACAGATATTTACAAAGTCTTAATAACATTATATTAATAATTATCTAACATATTGTATACAATTTCAAGAAATAGTAGATTTTTAATCCATGTACAAAATTCAAGAATCTAAAATACAATTAAATGTAGGCTTTTTTAATTGGCATCTCAGGCAAATTATTTTCCCCAAAATTATCTAAAAAAGATATACCAAAAACATTCTAAAGCGGTTTTTTACCTCTATAAGCATGCAGGCCGATCCGACCCTTGTCGGTTTTATTACCCGCATAAATTAACACAGTAGAGAGATATTGACAGAGCCGCCTCACGAAAGCACCCGGGTTAGCTCATAAACAGCATCACCGAACCACCCGGGTTAGATCATAAAACGCACCACCGAACCACTTGGGTTAGATCATAAAACGCACCACCAGCACCACCAGCACCACTGGTCTCGTAAAACAGCACCACCAGCACCACTGGTCTCGTAAAACAGCACCACCGAACCACCCGGGTTAGGTCATAAAACGCACCACCGAACCGCCCGGGTTAGATCATAAAACGCACCACCGAACCACTTGGGTTAGATCATAAAACGCACCACCAGCACCACTGGTCTCGTAAAACAGCACCACCAGCACCACCTGATCTCGTAAAACAGCACCACCAGCACCACTGGTCTCGTAAAACAGCACCACCGAACCACCCGGGTTAGGTCATAAAACGCACCACCGAACCACCCGGGTTAGATCATAAAACGCACCACCGAACCACCCGGGTTAGATCATAAAACGCACCACCGAACCACCCGGGTTAGTTGCACCACCAGCACCACCAGCACCACCTGGTCTCGCTCTGTCCGTTTTCCTCTACTTGCGTAATATTATTTCGAATTAAGTAATCAGTAAAGTCAAGACACGGTCGTTCTTTGCCGGTGCGTCATTAATTCCACGCGACTAAAGGTCGATTTATAAAACTTTTCGTCACTGTTCCCGTTCGTTGTCACTGCTCCCGCTCGTCGCCGCCGTTGGATAGGTATTCATAAAAAAGTCGGACTACGAACTGCGCCGCAATAACAAAAGAAGGTTTGAGGTTAGAAAAACAAAGTAAAGAATTGTATTTTCTTTTAAAAAGCGTGATGTAAGTACCTTATTATATGATATTAATGTTCTTTTTGTAGTAAAATCCACAAAACAGCAAAACACTCTAAGTACTCTAACCCTAAAATCGCTTCCTTCAAAACTTCAAACCATATGGTCGAAAATTTCTTTCTTCCCATTGGCCAGAAGTGGGAACGACGAAAGACCAAGGTCAGCGGGAACGACGCGATTTAAAAATTGGCCAATTCAGAACTACCAACGGGAGCGGTGGCGGCTTTTCTGAACGTATACGCTGTTTCCCCTTAGGTTAAATTGCGACGGGAACGGCGGCGACGAGCGGGAACAGCGACGAAAAGTTTTATGAATCGGCCTTAAAACCATATGAATCTAATCAAAATTACGAGGTTCAAAAAGTCAAAACATAAATTCATAAACGTCAAAATTTTTATGGCTAGCGCTTGGACTTAATAATAATAACAAATATCCATAATTACTTACCGCCAACACAAAAGTGCGATAAAAATGGCTCCGAAAAGACAAGTTTATTGGATTAAATTGAATTGCAAGGCACAGAAACGTTTAAAAGCAAATTAACGGAGACAGATCGAAACGTTGACTTTGACATCAATGGACAACTCTTCAAATATCTTTTGTATGTGTCTAGCACGTTACTTTCATTCGAGACGTATTGAGCAACCCCTAAGATGCTCTGTTATGTTTATATTCACTTTTAACGATATAATAAATAAAGATAGGGTGTTGTAAATCACGTTATCTCTTGATCATTTATCTATGACGCACCGGCAAAGAACGACCGTTTCGACTGTATATTGCATTTCTTAATTTCAAAACTTACCATTGCTACTGCCGGTCAAATTTTTCTTCAAATTTGGTGATACGTTTTGAGGTACTGGTAAAAGTTTGTTATTTACTTACCTGAAACAAAGAAAAAAATAGAAATAGTTTATAAAGTCAACAAGATAATATTAGGGTGTATCTTTGGACTTTTTACCAGAGTCTGTTGCACACAATTTCAAATTTTTCTTATTTTTATTCATTGCCTATTAAAAATATAAAAAAGTATCTTAGATCTCAGTCTAATGCCCGGTTGTATAAACAAGGTTTAAGTTGGGTGTAAAGAAAAGGTTACCTCAAGCCAGCTTATACTGTTGTACAATTATTGCTTAAGCCAAGTTCTAGAAACAAATAACCTGAAAAGTCAAGTTTGACGTACTTATATGATAAAAAAATTAAAATTTAAAATGCACTTGCATAATTTCAAAAATATTACTGATGATGAGGCGTTTCTGAAATTACTTGATGTAGTAGGTCAGTACTATAGTCCAACGTTGCCAATTTGTGTATTCAACTTTAATCAAGAAAGCCAAGAACTTCAACTAAACTTGGGCTTAAGTTTCTATATACAGGGTGATTCACGTTGAGTGTCCTATTAAAAGTTCTGGCGAACTAAAAAAGATAGCTTTTTCAAATTCGGTGTGCCGCCTTAATAGGACATAGTCTATCTTTTAAAAATATGTTCACAGTTGCTGCGTTGCCAGTTCTACCCGAAACCAATGGCAACATTGGAATTTCAAATGGAACACCCTATATATTATTGCATTTTTGAATTCTACGCAAAATTGTAAGAAACTTTTGTTAATATTTCCCTATACTTATCTCTTGCCGTTTTAGAAAAAAAAAAAATAATAATAATAATTTTTGATAGAAAACCACCGTTTCAATAAAGTTGAGTATTTTCGTGCGTAAACGAGCTAGCTATTTGAAATTTTCACACGGGTTAGATAATACATGTGTTTAAGAATTTCATATGAAATATTGGCGATACTTTATACAGGGTATCTCAAAAATGTATATTTTTTAAAGCAATTTAGAAATAATAAAAAAAATGTTTTTTTAAATGCAACTCCCCGTATTTCATTGTAACATCAAATAGGCAAATAACTTACCTACAACATTGCCATACATCTTCCTATACCTATCTCCCTCCGTTTTTTAAATACAAGCGGAGAAAAATAAATCCCTATTTTCAAGAACTACCCATAAGAAATATACCCGCTTAACCAATGTTTTAGCTAGGTAGGTCATGGCAAGTTTTTTGTTTTAACTCGTCTTGACGACTATTTGACATGGCAAACAATTTTTAATTTACTAAATTGTTAAACTGTATAATAGGTGTGTCATTTTGTTCAACTAGTTATAATAATAAGTGTAAAAAAGATTACAGGGTTTTCCAGTTCTGTTGTAACCATCAACTTGTTTACAAATAAACAATAAATAATACTCAATTTTCATTCATTTAACAAACTTTTCCAAGCGATTTGAAAATTTATATATATTAGGGGCTACTACTTTCGGCTTTGATTAAGTCATTCAATCATGTATCAAACTAAGCAAAGGTTAATAATGTAAAAAATCTTGAATGTATAATTTTTACAATTTAATTATAAGCGCCCGGTTAGTTTGATACGGGATTAAATGACTTGAAAAGAAAGTGGAAAGTATTATAGCCCTGGGTAGATTATTTTATTACACTCACTATAGCAAAGTCACACCCAAATAAAATAAAATGTACACTACAATAATATGATATTTACACTAATTAATCACAAATGTCCATTAAAAATGGTTTACTTACACCTCTCATTATTTCTTTTACACCCTAGAAGGATAGGTTTACAATCTGTGAGTTTAATTTACACACGATAGTGTAAATATACCTACCCATAAATTAGGAGAATTAACACTTATCAAAAAGTAAAAAAAAACATTCAAAAATGCCTTTTTTACAAGACTGATTGGTTAATATACCCTATTGAGTGTGGTCCTATATGTATGTAGTATTAAATTTAACACTCAATTTTTGACTGTGTAGATGCTCCAAAAAAAGCACTAACCTAACCCAATCTGAAACTTCTATCCTATATTTTTCTAGAAAAGAAAATATAATGTTCCTTAATAAATATTTAAAACTGTCTCGCTGATGTCAAATAATACCCTATATAAATCAGAATTTAAAGGGGCAATTGAGAGTAATGGCACCCGCAGCTGTTAAACTTATGAGGTTCTAACATGCAATCCCGCCATGCATCTTATGGTAAGTGCTGGATAAACTGCTCGCGAACCATCAATTACATTGTCATATTTGTTAGTATAAAGCATTGTTTTTCTGCCTATAAATCACGTGCTTATGCTCATTAGTGTGTAGTGATTAATTAATTAAAATATTAGCTTTCCGCATTTTATAGTGTTTTTTTTTTTATTTTTAAATTTATATTGTTGGCACCTCTCATGGTAAATACCCAAACTTTTGCGTTGCATTCATAATAACTCTAATAATAACTAGGAACTTAACTATCTATGATTTTCAAAACTTTTATCTTTTAAAGTGGTTTTGTATTATAGCTTAAAAGTTATTTGACAATATGGGTATTTATATAATGAATTGCAGTCATAAAATTACCTATACTCATTTTTTGCACTGCACTAAATCAAATTTCGGTAGGAAAATTCAGTTGATTGAAAATATTAAGAGCGTCATTGATGAAAAATTTCTCATTGTTCTCTTGGTGTCACACTTTCCGTTTTTTTTATGACAAGGCACAGCACTACAGGATTAATCCTTTATGATGCTCTACGAGCGGTGCGTGTGCACAGGATACGATTCACGTTGGTCTTGAATCTTTGGAGATTATACTCGTTGGGGAACACGGCCTCGAGTGATGACGTTCTTCAGATGAAAGAATTTTAAAACAGTGTCGTTCGAGGGACACTAAGCTGAACCACGTACGGGTGGGCTGCAGTGGCTCGTCGTGTATTTCTACCATGCACCGCTCTGGGTGAAATCAAACAAGCAACCTCAGTTCAGCACTTGCTATGAAAATATTTGTACAATAGACACAAGTCGCCAACCTGCCTTCGATGTTCAAGGCTTTCCAGGTTGTTTGTCAGATCAGGGTCTCCGATCAAGTGAATGGCTCTTCTTTGAATGGACTATAGCAATCTTAGGGTATGTTTGGGAGCAGAGCCCCAATTATGTGAACAGTAGTCCAGCAATGGTGGAATTTGGGCTTTATAGAGCATCAAAAGCTTTTGGTGTGTATAGAGGTTTTTAGTTCGGAAAAGTATTCCAAGCTTCTGCGAGGCTGCATTAGCAATGGCGGCAACGTGACTATGCCAATACATTTGACTATCCAAATTGACGCCCAATCAATGAGTTGATGAAGCCAAGGGAATCGAGTGTCCCGCCATGATTATATCCGGTTCTTGAACATTAACTTTTTTAGAAAAAACTGCCGCCTGGGTTTCTTTAGCGTTAAATTCTTATTGGTTACTGTCACCCCAAGACAGAATTTCTTACAGGTCTTTGTTGAGATGTGAGACCTCTTACTGCCTATAGAGATGTGTATTGGCAGCCGATTTCTGAGCATCCAAAGTAAACGATGAAACAAGTGTGGTGTCATCAGCGAAGCTATATACAGGATTTTTAGTTTTTTCCAAAATATCGTTAACGTAAATTAAAAAGAGAGTGGGCTACAATATAGAACCTTTAGGGACTCCGGCGTTGATGTTAAATGTGTCTGAGAGAAATCCGTCCATCGCCACTCGCAGAGAACGCTCTTTTAGAAAGCTTGACAGCCATGAACAAAATTGAACCAGCATTCCGCTTGGACTGAATCTTAAAATGTAGTGCTATTTACGCTGTCCAACAGGTGTCATAAAAATTACGTACAGTTTTTACTCAGACGGCAACGTTCGATAAAATGAATATTAATTTTATATTAATTTAATCGAAGTGGGAGGTGTAATATCAGCAGACCAATGAGCGAGATGCGATACCATGAAGTCACACAGGCGTTGCTTGGTGTTGCCTTGAAATAGAAATATTTTTGTTTGTGGTGTATGTTGTGAAACTTATTATTAAAGGTATTTTAAATGTATTATATATTTCATTGATGCGCATTCATTAAAAATCAATAATATGACTAAAAAAGATGTTGAACTTCTTGAGCACAGAAAAATTTTAACACTAAATGTGAGCAAAATTTATATCATAAAAAAGATCATCTTCATGTCAACACGTTTTGGTAAAAGTATTGTTGTTACTTTGTATGATAAAACACACAATGTACCATTTGAGACTTTTTTACCTAAATGTATTACTTAAGCATTATCAGAGGAATGATAAATGGCAAATTTACCTTGGCATATTTGGGACAAAGATCACAGGTATATACAGAGTGGCAAAAAAGTCGCGCATAATGCTTGAAACTTTTGAATTACCTCGGATACGAAAAAGTGACCTCTATGAAAGTTGTTCAGTAAATTATTCCCCACATTTGTACCTTCATGAATTTTTTCTGTCATTTCTGGTTTGGTTGCCATAGAGACTAACTTACTTTTTTTAGATAGAACCCCCTGCATATGATTGCATATTTGGATTCTACTGGCAAAACTCTCTTCTGAGATAATGATAGCTCAAAAATGAAAAACTTCCTAATTATAAAAATTATTCCTACCTAATACCCACCAGTTGAGTCAAGGCGTTTTCATGACAGTGACCTAAGAGGTGTCAATTTTGAGTTCCTGTTTAATTTTCTGTTGTCTGATTTCTAATTTGTTTACATTATGGTTCATCTGAATGAGAAACAATGAGTTGAAATATTAATAATGAGCGGTTACGGAAATATGAAGAGCTCGCAAGATCAGGTTTGTCAACTTTTCAATGAATTATATCCAAATAGGTCACCAATAAATTAGTCAACGGTGTGTCAAGTGGTAAAGAAATTTCTAGAAACAGGCAGTGTTAGGGAAACCGCTAGATCAGGTCGACCTAAAACAGCAACCGGGGGAGACAAAGCTTTGGATATCATGCTCTCAATATACGGAAATCCACCACATTCACCCAGGCCAATGGCAATGGATTTTAATGTGTCTCATCAGTCAGTGAAAAATTTGTTTAAGCAGGAGAAGTTGCATCCCTACAAGATAAAGTTGGTGCACAAGTTAAACCAGGACGATTTTTCTCGGATGAAGCTACTTTCTATTTAAATGGCATTGTTAATAGATACAATTATCGTTATTCGTCTGCTGAGAATACTCACTGGATCCAGAAAGGTCATTTGTAGAGGCCTAAAAAAGTTAATGTTTGGGCGGGCATAGTTGGTAGACATATTGGATAGATGGTCATTTGAATGGCGAAAAATATCTGGACCTCCTCAGGAATCACATAATTCCTTCTTGCACAATGGTTTTACCGGGTGTAAATAATAGCAAAAACGAACAGGTATGGTTCCAGCAAGATGGAGCACCTGCGCATTATGCGGCAAATGTTAGACAATACATAAGCAAACAATTTCCAGGACGTTGAGTAGGCAGAAGAGGTGCTATTGACTGGCCAGCGCGATCCCCGGACTTAACCCCGCTCGACTTCGTTTTGTGTAGACACTTAAAGAACAAAGTCTACGTTAGCCGTCCAAATGACTTAGAATCTTTAAAAGTCAGAATTAGTGGTAACATTCGGGCCATTCGAGAGGACATCCTTTTAAACGTTGTAGACGGGTTTAGGGAACGACTGGCGCTCTGCTTAGCAGAAAATGGTGGTCATTTTAAACACCTGAACCACTGAAAAGGTCTCACTTGTTTATTATTCCGATGTTAAGTTGTTCACTTTTCTAGGCTATTTATTTTGTTATTATAAAGTTTGTTACAATTTTAAATAAATAAAAATTTGAAATACAAAAAATTCAGAGTTTTCCCAGTATAATCCAAATATGCAAACGTAATATGCAGGGTGTTCCATTTAAAAAAAGTAAGTTGGTCTCTATGGCAACCAAACCAGAAATAACAGAAGAAATTCATGCAGTTAGAAATGTGGGGAATAATTTACTGAACAACTTTCATAAAGGTCACTTTTTCATATACGAGGTAACTCAAAAGTTACAGGCATTATGCGCGACTTTCTTGCCACTATACATATATTTTCTGGGATAGCACTATAGTTTTATTAAATTTTGGGTGTTTAAAATAGAAATAAATGTTATTGAGGATATTTTAACATACAGTTTATCATATTTCTCAATTTTAATTGAAATGTAATAAGTGTAATATACCTAATACCTATAGATCAGAGAACACAGTAACATTCTCATTAAACCCTATTGTAGATGTTTCTGTACCATTTTAAAAATTATATTGTCAACATAATTAAATATAACATACTGAATTAAGCAATATTGAGTGATATTACAAAATTTACCTACTATACACTATATTGCTAGTGTATATTATTTCGAATATCCTGTAATATATACCTTTTAAAAATTTTAAATTTAAAACTTATTTACCTCATATTATCGACCTTTAGGAGAATCTATCCCGTGAAGCTCCGTACATCATACCAGCATTTGAAAATATTGATTCATGTCAAATATTTGATGTATGCAGCCCGTTCATCTTACATTTTCTGTAAGACATATCGTATGTCAAATCTTATCACCATAAATTTGCAATATCTTTCTAAAATGTACTTTAACCCGTATTTTTACTTTGGGGTTACGGCTGCCATTGATCAATGTATTTTACGATGGAAAAACAGGATCGTATAAAACGTAATAAGCAACGGATAATATCTCTATCAATATCAAAACTGATATTTAATAATAAAAAGCCAGTAGAATAAGAGACAAAGAATTAAGCAAAAAGACCTTTCAAAATGATTATTTTATACTGAAATATATAGAGCATTTTTATGAAAGCTGCTATGCAAATATCTTCAGCATATAAAAAGTAAAATGCAGCTGTGTTTCAGTTTAAGTCCGAAAAAAGATAATTGGGTTATTGCAACCTAAAAAATTTTATTTGAACAACGACAGGGTTGGAGGACATGGACAGAGAGAAAATGCCTTGTTTTACGTTTTCGACAGTCATAAATATACTGTTGTTATGTACTGTCAAAAATGTGGGGTTATGCATGATATTCCTTTCCGTATTCTAAAACCATTATTTCAAGTTTTTTGAAAAATTTTTACTTAATTTATCGCTCATTTTTAAAGCTTAATAACTTAGTTACTATAATTGGACCCTGTTCTACATAACTGTATTAACCCACGGAAGGTTAGTTTAGAGTAATAAGTCGTCAAAGATTTTAGGCATATATTAATTGTATTTAAGTTATAAAAAAGAACAAATTAAAAATTCTGATATCAGTGTATTTGTTCGTTGGTCTAGTTGTAACACGCTTAAGGCTTACACACACCGACACGGCCACGGCCACGGTAGCGGTGGCGGCCGCGGTGGCGATCATATTAGCGGTCGGGCGTATTCACACCAAAGCGGTGAGTGGAGCTGTAATGTAGTTGCCGTTTACAGATTTTATGTATACGAAAACTTATTTTTAAACGTCCCGGTTTCATTTTTATTTCTATTATTTGTTATTATGATAGACGATGTTGAAGAAGAGACTTTGTTACTATTAGCTCTTTGTCCCATACTTTGTTTTTAGCCCTTATATTTTCATAATTTGGATGAGATATAATTTAGCATTTTCTATCATATTATTTGCCATTATTACTGTCACTTCTCGCTGTCAAAGTTGACACGTTGTATTTGACCGTCACCGCGTATCAGAACGCTGCCCTAAGCCGCTTGATCTAGACCTGCCAGCGCTGGTATGATTTCATTCATTTATTTCTATGTGTTTAGATTGGCCGCCACCGCTACCGTGGCCGTTGCCGCGTCGGTGTGTGGAAGCCTTAAGAAATGCTACCCGAATTTAATTTTCGTTTAATAAAAACACAAAAATAGTTCTTGCGAATTGTTTAGCCGGTGACAATAAATGCAATAGACAGTTATGAAGAGCGTGCTGTATTTTTCATTTCATAATAATATTATATACACTGTACCACAAAATTAACCGGACGGAAAAATTTTGCTTCAATTCAATCTTACATAACTTTTAAGTTTTTTTTACAAAGTTTGATAATTTTTTGACATGTTGCAGATGCTGTCGTCTTCATCGTGTTCTGATATCGTTTTTACGAATAGTGTAAATGGATATGTTGACAAACAGGGTAGCACAAAAAATTGCATTTTATACTTAATTACTAAACATCCTGTGGAAAGATTTAAGATTTTAATGATGTTTCTTTGTACGACATTTTTAGGTCCCATCTTTTCTCAGTAACTTGTTTTTTGATTCACACCGATATCTGAATTATTAAAGGAAAAACACAGGTTTAAAGGAAATAATGCAATAATCCTTTATTAGGAACAAAAAATTATAAAATTAATTTGTAAAACTGACTTTGTCTTTCTGAATCCAGTTTCCATGGCACCGTGGCTTGTCAAGAAGATTCTTGTCAACAAACAAGATTGAATAATTGCTGTACTTCTGGAGTTTGTTAAGTAAGTTGTTGGTTATTTTGTGCTTTGAAACTATTCCGTAAACGGTAAGTAATTAATGTAAATTGAAGATGTGACCAAAAGAAGTGGCACAAGCTGTTGCTTAACAAGATGATGGTCGTCCCGTTCTGTATATTGCAGAAAGGCTTGGTTCTTACTCGAGAAGACCCGGGCAGAGAAGACGAAGAAGAGCCACAAATGCAGTTGAAGATCGACTTCTTCGTCTTCAGGTTCTTCCGGTTTTAGCTATAAGATTGGCAGATGTTCGTCGTACATTAATTTTATCTGAAACCGTACGCAGAAGGAATTTGCTCAAGCTCATGCAGATTAGGACATGAACGACTGACAAAACGGTCTCTTTACGGAGAGTTAGGCATAACTACGACGAGTTTAAAAATTTTGGTTGCGTTAGCACAGGCACTGACAAACAAGTTGCAGCAGATGCCCCAAGACGCGGTTGCTGCTTTAATTGAATCTATACCTGAAAGGATAAGAGCAATTATTCAGGCTCGTGGAGGAAATACTGGATTTTAATAAAATAATCTTAATACCACTATTGCCCATGTGTTTCTTTAATTTTATGTTGCTAATAAGGATTATTGCATTATTTCCTTTAATCCTGTGTTTTTTCTTTAATAATCCAGATATCCGTATAAATCAAAAACAAGTTGTTGAGAAAAGATAGGACTTAAAAATGCCGTACAAGGGAATATCAATCAGTTCTTATATTTTTCCACAGGATGTTCAGAAATTAAGCGTAAAATACCATTTTTTTTTGCTACCCTGTATGTCAACATATCCATTTACACTGTTCGTTAAAACGATATTAGAACATGATGAAGACATCATCCGCAACATGTCAAGAAATTATTAAACTTAATAAAAAAACTTAAAAGTTATTTAAGATTGAATCGAAGCAAAATTTTTTCCATCCAGTTAATTTTGTGGTCTAGTGTACTAACAGCGTATAAGAATTTGTTGTTTGTTCAAAATGGTGTATATAAAAAATGATATCAATAATATTAGTAATAACAATAATAAAAATATATATTTTAAATGTGAATATACAGGGCGTTTAAAAAAAAACGTGTCATCGTATGGTGTTAAAATTTAAAAAAGGAAAGATTTTTCCTTAATATTTTTTAGGTCGCTTTAGATATAATTTTGAATTTAAATAGGTACTAACTAAGCATAAAAAACACATTTTCTCCATAGGAAAGATTTGACCTACTTTTGTGAGGACAGTGTCAATTCAGATAATGTTTTTAGAAAAACGTTGAGACATGTCAAGTAACTCATAAAAATGCGCTTTCTTTTGACACTTACAACATTTATACAGGATCTCGCGGTTAGAAGATTTGATTGTATAGAATAGATGATTTTTTTAATGGAATATACTTTAAATTATGATTCCTTAGAAGTTGCCGCTTTTAAAAACTTATTACACTTAAGGTCTAAAATTCGTAGTTGAGAAACCAGAGCATCTTAATGAAAAAATCCCTAATTAATTTTTATGAAATCACAAAAAATCTAATAAGAGTTAAAATCAAGCAAAATTAATTTGATGTTAAATTTGTCCTCCTTTTTTTGCGCTTCACAATAACCCAATTGAACAATCTCGTTGCACATTACTTACTCTCTCTCTCTTTCTTCAGATATTTTGGCATATTAGATTCTTATCCTACTTTTTAAACCTTCGATACTAGCTGGTCTACTTTTGTATACCACATTTTTCAAAGGACCCCACAGAAACTAGTCCATGAGAGTAAGATCCGGGGACCTGGGTGGCCACTCAATGGTACCACGCCTTCCAATCCACTTGTTGGGAAAAACTTGATCAAGGTATGCTCGGACCACTACAGCATAATGTGGACGTTCGCCATCTTGTTGATACCATAAATTTTCACAGTGAACCCCAGGTTCATTTCTACTTGGAAATAAATTAACCAGTTTTAGGTATAAGAAAGTCTTGCAAAAACTAAACTGAAGATACTTCTGCCCGTTTATGTTACCGTCAAAAAAAAAATGGCCCCAAAATTTTATTTCTGACAATATCCGCCAACAGACTTTCTTTTGCCCAGTATCTGCAATTTCGTTTGCTAACCTCAACGTTTAATTATAAAGTAGACTCATTGCAAAATACTATATTTTTTACCAGAAGTCCATTAATGTTTCACAGAATTCCATTCTTCTTTTAGGATCCGAAAACTCCTGAACAAGATTTACTTTAAAAGGGTGCTATTTTCCTATCCTCACTAAATTATGCATTGACATAAAAGAGGTTTCCTGCTCTGGACCAACCTGACGTGTGCTGTTATGAGAAATTTCTTCAAAGGTTAATAAAATATTTAACTTGGTTTCCGCTGGGCGTCCTGTCTTTGGTCGATCTTCTACAGAACCAGTTTCTCAGAAACTTTCTTTCTATTTTGCTTACAACTGATTGGGTTATGGGCCTTTCTGGATATTTAGCATTAAACAACGTACATACTTGCTGTTGTGTCTAAAATCTATCACCATACCTAATCACCATGAGTATTTCAATTTTTTGCGTCACAGACAAACGTATTGTATTTTTAAATATAAAATATTCTACAACTCAAATTAATTTGATGCGATAAACCTTAAATAGAACAGAAAAAGAAATGTCACGGTCAAAGCATCACAACAAGTCCATAGTGGCACTGGCTTCTAAACTACGAATCTTGGACCTTAAGTGTATTAGGTTTTTGAGAGCGGCTTTTTTTGACGAATCGAAATTTAAGGTAACATACCGGGCATTCTATTACAAAAAAATCCTCCATACAATCATATCTTCGAAACGCGACATCCTGTATAAATACAAATATTTTTCTTGACCGTATAGCTCTAAATTCTGGTTTTTGTTTTTTGGGTTTTCGGTCATTAATAAAAAATCCTGTTTTCGGTTTGTTGCGTTTCGGTTTATTCAACCATCATCAGACTAGAAAAAATTTATAAAATATTAACGATACATAGTAATACAGAAAGAGACCAACATTTAAAGTTACACTTATTATAGGAAATATCACAAAAATTAAGTATCTTTTTACAAAGAAAACATATTTAGAAAAACGTCCAAGTGAAAAATTAATCATAAAAAACATCCTTTTCTGAGTGTCTATCCAAAATGCACGTATATATTTTTACAACTTAAACAGCAAGCGGTTCACAATACATTCTTGTTTGCATTTTAAAACGATACTAAAAATATTAATCCCATATAGACTCAATTTGGCGATAACAAAGGTGTATTTTTGTGGACATTAAAAATGTTGTAGTTTTTTATTTATTTTTTTGTTATCATTTATCAAATGGTGATATGATTTAATTAGAACTGAAGTAATTATGCTAAATTATTAATTTAATAGATCATTATAAATACAACTAAGGTTATCGGTATCTGTTCTAAAATTTAAAGTATTATTGTTTTTCTTTATGCGAATCATTTCCTTTATAATTCTTCTCCTGTAATTTGGTTCGTAATCCAAAACTTGAACTTCTTCGAAATTATAATTATTAATGAGGTCTAACGCGTGCTTTGCAAGAGCGGTATTATTTTGACCCAATTTTCTTATACTCCTTTTATGTTCATTTATCCTGTTTTTTAAGTATTGTTTGGTTTGTCCGATGTAAGTTTGTGTGCAGTCCATGCAGTCAATTTTGTATATTATATTTGTTTTTTCCAATTTTGATATTTCGGGTTTTAATTTGGTGAATAAGCTTTTAGCGTTATTACCGGGTTTTTCGGCGATATTAATTTTATAAGGTTTAAGGATATTTTTAATTTTATTGTTTATTTCGGGAATATATGGTAGTGAAACAAAATTATTATTTATGGTTTTATTGGTTGTTTGTTGTTTAGAGTTATAAATTTTATGTATTTTTTTCTTAATAATTGGGTCAACAAAATCTTTGGGTTATTCATTTTCACGAAGTGTTCCCCTTACTTTCTCCAAACATTGTGGTCTATGCTCAGCATTAGTGAATATTACAGCCCTATCAACTAGCGAATTAATAACACTTTTTTTATATTTCTTAGGTGTAAAAGAATTCAAATTTAAGTATCTCCCAGACCATGTAGGTTTCGTGTACCATTTTATATTAATATTACCATTGTTGTCATGGCTAACGTTGAGAACAAGAAAATTAATAGATTTATTTATTTCTTCTTCATGTGTGAATTTTAGTTTTTGGTGAAAGTATATTGAATTTTATTTTCAGGAATGCAGAGTAAGTTTCTGTATTACTATGTATCGTTAATATTTTATAAATTTTTTATAGCCTGATGATGGTTGAATAAACCGAAACGTAACAAACCGAAAACAGGATTTTTTATTAATGACCGAAAACACAAAAAAACAAAAACCAGAATTTAGAGCTATGCGGTCAAGAAAAATATTTGTATTCTAATTACCAGTTGGCATGGGTGAAAGAGCCAATACTTCTGCTTACAAGGAGAACCTTCTTAAGTGCTTCGAAAACAACACAAAAAACCTAGCTAAGGAGATAAATCGTAGAAACTTTCTACTGCGATGTAAAAATCTACAATTAGTTCCTAAATTTATAAACATTAAACACAAAAATTTCAACTTCTATACTTAGAAAAGGATCTGATAACAAATATGCAAAGATCTTTCAATATTTTCTATTTCCAAATAATTAACATTAATTTGTATAAGTGATTGTTTCGCAAAGCTGAAATTCCTTAATGGTGAGGTTGGTAAGATAAAAATTGAACTTCTAAATAACTATAACAACAATTTTCTTTTGAATTTTTATAAGTTACAGGATGATTAATTTAATTTCCTTTTTAATAAAATAAAAGACAAACATAGGAATAAGATTGACAACTTAATGAATAAACAACACTGTATTAATAATGAGCCTAAAATTAATGAAAACCGGCTATCTAATCTAACCAATATAGTTATACCTGGCCATATTAAATACATTATATCTATGGGACCTAAATTCTCCATAAAGAAACCTACCAACCCAAAAGATTTTCAAAATATCATGACTAACATCGAATTCAGTATTGACCTTATTGACCCAAATAACAAGGAAATATTACGTAATAAAATCACCAATGTGCTTTGTAATTATAAAAACAAAATTAACAACTCTAATAAAAAGATTAAAAATAAAACTAATTACTATTTGAAAGAAACCAAATCATTTTTAAACAAACAATCACTGTATGTTTTGACCGCCGACAAAAGTAAAAAGACCGTTCTAATGGAGAAAAATGAATACAATAAAAGAATGACTAACCTATTAAATGACTCTTCCACTTATAAAAAAGAAACAAAAGACCTTAGTAAAAATATTCAAACTAAAGTAAATAACCTAAAAAATAAATGGTTCAAAAATAATTTCATTGATAAAACATTAAAATTGAAATTAAATTGTCATAATGGTCAACAGTCAACAGCCCTATTTATACGGAGTACCAAAACTATATAAGGCTAACATTCCATTGAGGCCCATAGTCAGTACCATCGACTCAGCGACTTATAATCTATCAAAATTTTTATCTAACATACTAGCTAACATCACTGGTAAAAATGAACACCATATAAAAGATTCTTGGGATTTTCATAATTTTATCAAAAATAAAAAGGTACCTGTAAACCATGTACTCGTTCCTTTTGATGTTGTATCTTTATACACTAACATTCCAATCGAGCTCGCAATTACCATTATAAAAGATAAATGGAATTATATCAAAAAGTATACTACCATACCAGAAAATGAATTTATTGATGCTACGAAATTATGTTTAACTTCCACTTTCTTCACATTTGCAAACCAATACTATTCCCAAATTTATGGTGTAGCAATGGGATCACCTCTATCCGCAACTATTGCTAACCTTGTTATGGAATACGTTGAGACACAAGTGCTCGCTACCCTTAATTTTAAACCATTTTTTTTTCAAAAGATTTGTTGATGACTGTTTACTCTGCATTCCTGAAAATAAAATTGAATATACTTTAAACAAATTTAACACCCTTTCACCAAAAACTAAAATTCACACATGAAGAAGAAATAATTAAATCTATTAATTTTCTTGATCTCAACGTTAGCAATGACAACGATGGTAATATTAATGCAAAATGGTACACGAAACCTACATGGTCTGGGAGATACTTAAATTTTAATTCTTTTACACCTAAGAAATATAAAAAAAGTGTTATTAATTCGCTAGTTGATAGGGCTGTAATACTCACTAATGCTGAGAATAGACCACAATGTTTGGAGAAAATAAGGAGAATACTTCGCGAAAATGAACACCCCAAAGATTTTGTTGAACCAATTATTAAGAAAAGAATACATAAAATTTATAACTCTGAACAACAAACAACCAATAAAACCATAAATAACAATTTTGTTTCACTACCATATATTACCGAAATAAACAATAAAATTAAAAATATCCTTAAACCATATAAAATTAATATCGCCGAAAACCCCGGTAAAAACACTAAAAGCTTATTCACCAAATTAAAACCCAAAATATCAAAATTGGAAAAAACAAATATAATATACAAAACTGACTGCACGGACTGCACACAAACTTACATCGGACAAACCAAACAATACTTAAAAAACAGGATAAATGAACATAAAAGGAGTATAAGAAAATTGGGTCAAAATAATACCGCTCTTGCAAAGCACGCGTTAGACCTCATTTATAATTTTAATTTCGAAGAAGTTTAAGTTTTGGATTACGAACAAAATTACAGAAGAAGAATTATAAAGGAAATGATTCACATAAAGAAAAACAATAATACTTTAAATTTTAGAACAGATACCGATAACCTTTGTTGTATTTATAATGATCTATTAAATTAATAATTTAGCATAATTACTTCAGTTCTAATTAAATAATATCACCATTTCATAAATGATAACAAAAAAATAAATAAAAACCTACAAAAATTTTTAATGTCCACAAAAATACACCTTTGTTATCGCCAAATTGAGTCTATATGGGATTAATATTTTTAGTATCGTTTTAAAATGCAAACAAGAATGTATTGTGAACCGCTTGCTGTTTAAGTTGTAAAAATATATACGTGCATTTTGGATAGACACTCAGAAAAGGTATGTTTTTTATGATTAATTTTTCACTTGGACGTTTTTCTAAACATGTTTCCCTTGTAAAAAGATACTTGATTTTTGTGATATTTCGTATAATATGTATAACTTTAAATGTTGGTCTCTTTCTGTATTTCTATGTATCGTTAATATTTTATAAATTTTTTATAGTCTGATGATGGTTGAATAAACCGAAACGTAACAAACCGAAAACAGGATTTTTTATTAATGACCGAAAACCCAAAAAACAAAAACCAGAATCCTGTATGAATATTGTAGGTGTCAAAGAAAGCGCATTTTTATAAGTTACTTGACGTGTCTCAGCGCTTTTCTCATAACATATTATTATCTGAATCTTAATCGAATTTATTCCATGCATTATTTACACACTCTATAATATTTATACAGGACTATTATTAAATGGAACACGTTATATTATTTTATTGAATCCTCTGTAGTTTTCCACCCCAAGAATATTATCACATTATTACTTCTTAAGATTAATATTAAAAACGAAGTCTCTATTCGGGAATATATCACAGTACAACAATATGTGGATCCAATTAAATTAAAAGTGGCTATTGCTAAAGAGTGAATTGCCATCAACCCAGAAGTAGTATCGGCAGCTGTACAGCAACTGCCTTTTAGAGCAAGAAAATGTCTTCATGATAACGGAGGTAATTTTGAACACCTTCTTTGAAGGTTGACAAATGAGAGTTGCAGCACGTGGCTACATCTCGTGGCAGCCACACGTATCAACCCAACCAGGACAGCGAGAATCCATATAGGTTCAAACGCTGGCAAGGCGGCCCATTGCGGGCAAACTACGTTGGGTGTCGCTGGAAGCCAGTGTATCGGTCAGCCTATTAGTTTTGTAATATTTAATCGTTTGCTAGATTGACTTTGTTATAAATTTTATTTGTATATTTAAAGATCTATTAAATATTCCAATTGTCTTGCGAAACTAAATTTCCAAGTTACTTTTGTTGTGTTTAGAAAGAGTTAATTAATATATCCTAAAATACCTAGAGAAGCTAAACAATGGTTACACTTTTAAAGGTTATCTAAGGTATGTGCCGAGGTATGACTTTAGGATCCTCCTTCCTTGGTTATGAGTATGGCGTCATGCCTTTAACTCCCTTTCTTTATTCGGCGCCTTTAATCGCCCGAACTTCGTATAAACAATTTGGGTTGGGCACACCCCTAGTTAGTTGAAGTGATTCAAGAGCGCATCTAAGCTTGTTTATGTCACCTTTTTCTTAACAAAATCTGCACTTTCTTAATTTTCCTTGATGTCGAGCCCTCCAGTTCAGTGCCTCGTCACTACTACTGGAGGTACTCAGTAAGGTGAACCCACCTTGAAGGAGTAATCGGGTGCCAGAGCTATCACGAGCTTGTCTGCGTCCACTTCGCAGGGTCTCACCATTTACAGCAAACTCCGCTGTCCCATGGAGTCGGGTATGTGGGATTTTAGAAGGTTATGGGAGAAATACCTGGGGGGGGGGGGGCACTGGTGGTGTGAGTGACTACACCTAAAGGAGTTGGTGTCGGGAACGTTTGTGTCGGGGGCGTTTGTGTCGTTGCGGGGCACCTATGTCATAGTCGGAAGCTTGTCTGATGAGCGGGTTGGGGTGAGTGAGGTTGGCGGTGAGGATTTTAGTTCCTCTTTCATGGAGGTATTGGGCAAGGGGGGGTATGTTTGATATCTCGGTGTAGATCTACGTTACGGATGAACCATGGGATATCCATGGCTGTGCGAATGTAACGATTTTCAATGTTGAGGTTGGTTGGGGCTACGTATCCCCAAGCTGCTGAACCGTATGTGAGGGTGGATGATTCAGTTGATGAGGAGTTTGTTTTTATGACTGAGGGCGCTGCGTCAATCGAGCAGTGGGTATAATTGGCTATAGAGGGGCCTGGCTTTGTTGGCGGTGTTCTGAATATGGGGGCGTCAATGGAGGGTTTGGTCGAGAGTGAAACCAAGGTACTTCACTGTGTCGCGCCAGGGAACATCGCATCTATCCAGGTTGATCCCGTCGAAGGGTGGCTGCCTTCTACGAGCAAACTAAATGGTTTGGGTTTTATCGGAGTTTAGACGAAGATTCCAGTTTACATACTAACTGCCAAATTCGTTTACAGCTTCTCGCAGTTTCCGCGTGACTATGCGTGAACTCAGTGACCCTACGACGAAGGCGGTATCATCAGCATAGAGGGCTAGGTTGTTGTCGGGGGCTTTGGGAATGTCGTGGACGTATATGTTGAAGAGATGTGGGGAGAGGACTGTGCCTTGAGGGATGCCGGATTCTAGAGTTTCGGGGGTTGAAAGAGAGTGGCCTATGCGGACGCGAATTTTGCGCCGGCTTAAATAAGAGTGTATTAGACGGACGAGATTGGAGGGATAACCAAGGGCTGTCATCTTGTGGCATTAGCGATGGATCCCATGGCTGCCAAGCCTTTACGGTGGAGAAATTTAAGGATATTGTATGAGATCTTGTAGGGCCTGGGGCTTTTTTGGATTTGCGCGAGCAAATGATGTCAGCGACTTCGCGGTGGGAGACAGGTCTGAGGATTTCCTTTGTTTCGAAGAAGCGTCTGATTGTTTTGGCGGTTCGCTTCATTAGTCGTCTATAATCGGGGTCAATGTCATGATTATCGTTGAGTCTGCTCTGTCTCTCGTATGTGTCAGCGAGGGCTTCCGCCTTGTCTGCTTCCACGTATTTGAGACCCTGTGCAGAGCGAATAGAGGGAATTTTGGAGGTGGTTTCAGTACAGAGGGCTACCTGCATTCTCCAGATGCTACTGTCTTAGGGGTTAAGTTCGCGGAGTCTGTTGGCCCATTGGGTTTGTTTGAATTCACGGAGGTCTGTTGTTGTCTGTCTATTTAGGACATTGTAAGCGAGTTTCTTTCGGGGATTTCGTGTGTATTGGTAATGTCTGCGGGCTCTGTGTTTGTCAAGGATAAGTTTTCGGAGGTGAAAAGGGAGGGTGGTGTGGTATGGAGTGGGTCTTGGAGAGGTTTAAGGATGGCGCTGGCTTGTATGGCCTGGGTGAGGACGGCGTCATCCAGCTTATGTTTAGTGGAGATGGGGGAAATAGGGGAGATGTGTTGTTCAATCTGTCTGTTAAGTTGGTTCCCGACTGGAGGTAGCCAATTCTTCAAGCATTTATAGGTGAAGCCTGGCGGAGATTGCGCATGAGTCTGTATGATCAGCACCGAGGTATGACTTTGTTAATGTCAGGGATGCGTATGTTTTGCTGAACAGAAAGTTAATTTTTAATAAAGAAAGAATTAATAGGTGTGATCTATTTTTGGAGTGGGAATTACAGTACTTCGAAAAGAAAAAATACCAATGTGTTCCATTCAAAAAATTGCAAATTTACCTTATTCTGACTTTATGGCATGATAAAAAGGTATTTACTTACCAAAGTGGTTAAAACGCCAAAAATTATATTTTAATATACTTAGTATAGTTATAAACGTCCTTGTTTATTTTTTTAAGAAGGTAAATTTAAAGTTATTATTTTTTCATTTTATATTCAACTTCAACACTAAAATATTTTCCTACATTTATTAATTCTTTCTGCGCCTGGAGCTTTGTAGCTGCATAGAATATAGTTAGGGATGTTCGAAAAATTGAAAACGACATACAGTTAACAGACGAACTGTAGGAAAAGCCCAGGATTTATGCCACAGGGTGTATATATTGCTTAGTAGGTAAGTGATAGAGAAACTAGGCATAAGAAGACTTAGTGGTTTACAGATATCATAGAGACAACCCTAATGGCACTAGGTTTAAACTTGGATCAAGTATTGTTTGTGTTCTGTCACCTGCTGCCTTCTTTTGCTTTAGTGTATCCAAATCCAATTAAAGGCGAATATTTAAATTTTAACCCAAAAAGTATAATTAAACTCCAAATCCCCTCTATCTGCATAATCCAGTTCGTGATATTTAGAAAATAAACTCCCCCAATGATAAGGTAGCATGCAAATACCCATTAAACGAAATCCTTTAATCTTTCTGTTGTGTTTGTTAAATGTAATCATACAAGAAAACAAGCACTATATACGGTTTTTGAACATTTTAAATTGTACAAGTGTATTCAACATGTCTATTTATCTACCAGCATAAGGTTGCCTATGTCTGTTGTTTTATAATAATTATAATGTTTTAATTTATATGTTCCCGTTTCTCTAAAAATACATGTACGTTTAATAAAAACTTATTATTAAATATCCTGATTAAAAAATATGCAAAGCGCTTTATTATGCCACGTCTACACCAAACAAACAAGAGTTCGAGACACAATGTAACAAGTTTTTTAATCGTACGGTAAATGTTTACGTTATTCCAGACAATGTGGTACTTGCCTGGGTTAGTCCTGTTGAGTAAAATATCTTGGGTTCTGTAACGTATCTCTTAACGGACCTGACAGATAAGTTCTCCAAGTATAACATACATTTTATGATCCTCTATTAAATGTGTTGAAGTTGAAATATTATTTATGTCATAAATCAACTCCTTTGGGAATTTTTCGAATGTAAATAAAATTAGATATTAGGTTGTCAGGCTAAAAATTTCTCCGATAAATGGGAGGGATATAGAAGTCACTGCGCGGCTGGTGAAAGATTAACATAAGAGACGAGGAAGATATACAGGGTGTCCGGATAAGGATACGGAGCGGCCATATCTCGGAAACGATACGTCCCACAGATCTGAAAAAAAAGCTCTCATCATAAAAACTGCCAAGAGAAATTCATTCAAAATAATTTTAAGTTTCGGAAATTGCCGCAAGAGGGCGTAACGGCTTATTTATTTTTTAAAGTTCATTTTACGGCAAAAAATGCCACTTAACCGTAGAAAAGCAAATAAATAATTAAAATCAGTAGATTGTTTACTACAACTTTTGTTATTGTTATTTTTTTGAATCTCGCCTAATAAAGGAGTGGGGGAAGCCTTTAGGACATTTTTCAAAAACTGTCATTATGTCGTTATCCTTCAACGGATTTTCTATAACTTGGACTTCTTTGAAAGGGAATTCCTTGGAGTTTAAATAAATGATTCAGGAATTGTCACAAGTCTCCTGATACAATTTTAAGATGGCGCTGTTATTCAATCTAACTTATTTTTTTATTTTTCTCGGTATTTGCAAATTGGATGGTATAATTTTTTTCGGTAGTAATAGGAGACAATTTGCATAGGGAACGATTAGTCCAAACCGCAAATCGATATCACCAGGGGTTTAAAAGTTATTTTGATTTTTCTTTAAAAAATGATACAGTTTCCATTTACCGGTACCCGGTATACCCCTAATAAGCAAGATAACAACTAATTTCATGGCCTACTGTTTAATAAACTATAAAATTTATAATAAAAGTTTAACGAGTCAAAGAAACATCAATAACACTGAATAAAATATGAATATTATGATAATATCATATTATGAGACTTAGACTATGAAAAAGTGCACAAATCTTAGAACTAGAAACAATTTTATTGGCAATTTAGCAAGACAACAATAATAATTACAAATGTTGAAAATGTTTTCCGTCATTTTGTAAGCACTTAATTATTCTTCTGTTAGTTGATAATACGGCTGCCTCAATTTCAGCCGTGGATAAGTTTCTAACGGCATTTGTTATCCTTACCATCATGTTTTCCCTTGTTGTTGGTCTCTCTTGGAAAACCAGATCTTTTAACCTACCCCATAGGTAAAAATCAAGACAAGTAAGATCCGGTGAACGAGCCGGCCAGGAAAACAAGCTTCCTTGGATTTTCCCTAATCATATTTAATAGCCAGTGACAGAAAAATCGATAAAAGGTTTGTACCCTCGACTTCGCTTGCAGAGAATATCCTTAAAATGGCCTTTCTCTAAAGAATAATACTAATTTTGCCAAAAACAATTTAAAAATATAGTTAATATCGATAAGAGGTTTATACCCGTGATATCGCCTACAAAGAACACATGCATTTAATATTTTTAGAATGCTCTTTCTGTAAGAAAAATGCTAATTTTGCCGAAAACAATTTAAAAAAATTCTCTTTGTCTAACCAGGACCGCGAGGAGGTACAATCAGTTTCTCTTGCCAAGAAAAGGACGGGTACTATGTTAGTTGGAATATATAGTAAGTAGTTAGAATTCACTATATACAGTGTCCACGTAAGTTGGCGGCATATGGGAAACTTCTTTATTATTAATTGTACGAAAAAAAGTTATTTTTCATAAAAAGTTCTGCATGGTCCAAAACCTAAAATGCAACCATCGGATGTTAAATTTTTTCAGTCATATACGAGGTTTGTCAAAAAATGTGATTTTTGCTCTAGAGTAAAGTACCTTTCTTTTTGACAATATCGAAAATTGTTATAAAGAAAAGATGTTTAGAATTAAAAATAGCTTTCAAATATTCAGCAGTGTTTATTTACATTAAAAAAATATTTTTTTCTACATTTTCTCTGCGATTACGTTGGAAATTTAAGTTTGCACATTAATGCATTGCATTTATTAATTATAAATTTGATTAAACAATTATAAATAAACTTTTAAAAACAATTATCTCTTAATTTTTATCGAACACTGATAACCTTTAAGTTGCTTAATCACTAGTTTGTAACGTTCTAACGATGCATTTAAATAAATAACAAGTTGTATGCATAATCTACTTTGTTACAATAAATACTAATGAATAATCACTATCTTCAATTTACTAATGCCTCCACATATCCTCCATTACTGTTTATACATGTAACAGTTCTATTACAAAATTCTCTTAAGACATTGCTAACCATATGGGGAGTTATATTACGAACCACTTCTGCAATTATTCTCTCTAAATGGTCAACATCTTGAAATGGCCTTTGAAGGTAAACTTTTTGCTTTAAGTAACCCCACAAGAAAAAATCGAGTGGGGTTAAATCTGGAGAAAGCGGAGGCCAAGGAATTTCCGAAAAACGATGAAAAACTCTTCCATTGAAAATATTTTCAATGTATTGACGTACATCTAATCTGCTGTGACATGGGGCACCATCCTGCTGGAACCATATCTGCTGACGTTCAAGTAAGGGAAGGTTGTCAAGAAAATCGTTTATTCTATTGTTTAAAAAGCACAAATAACGATCAGCATTCAAGGTTTCTCGAAAAAAAAAGGTCCAATTATTTGATTTTTATACATTCCGCACCACACGTTTGTTTTGAACGAATATTGGTCCCGAGTTTTCAACGTAAAATGTGGATTTGTATCACTCCACCAACGACAGTTTTGGCTAGAAACTGTCCCATTTGATGAGAATGTTGCTTCATCCGTAAAAATAATACACCTTGACATAAATGGGTTATCTACTAAGATTCCCTGTATGTCACAACAGAATTCAAATCGTCTATCATTATCTCCTGGTCTTAAAGTATGAATTTTTTTAGGTTTGTAAGGGTGATATTTGTGTTTATTTAGAATCTTTGAAACTGTACTTTTTTTATATCCATTGGCAATGAAGATGCCCTTTTTCGCAAAGGATATTTAGGATGCTCAGTTGCAGAGAGCATTACTTGCAACGCAATGTCATTATTTTCTACCATGCTTTGGCGTTTTTTTCCAAATTTATTATGTACATCTCCACAAGTCTTAAATTTATTAAATATTTTTCTAACAGTTTCATTGTGAATATTTTTATCTGGATGTCGGAAATTAAAAATGTCTGCTGCTTCTCGAAATGTTTTATACTTATCTCCCACTATTAGCACAATCTCAATTTTCTCTTCCAGACTTAATGTTGGTGGCATGTCTAACTTTTCATAAACAAATACGTCTGTCAAACATAAAACTGTACAATACGGATCTCTAAAAACTTTGAAAAACACTGTTAGACTGCCTAAAAAAGTGTTTATACCGTGGCACTTTTTGAAATACGATTGTTGACGTTTCTTCGAATTTTCGATATTTAGACAGTTCGCAAAGCCTACTTTAATTATCAGTTTTAAAAAATGCCAGTGCATCCTAGATTAATTATGCATTAATGTGCAAACTTAAATTTCCAACGTAATCGCAGAGAAAATGTAGAAAAAAATATTTTTTTAATGTAAATAAACAATGTTGAATATTTGAAAGCTATTTTTAATTCTAAACATCTTTTATTTATAACAATTTTTGATATTGTCAAAAAAAAAGATACTTTACTCTAGAGCAAAAATCACATTTTTTGACAAACCTCGTATATGACTGAAAAAATTTAACATCTGATGGTTGCATTTTAGGTTTTGGACCATGCAGAACTTTTTATGAAGAATAACTTTTTTTCGTAAAATTAATAATAAAGAAGTTTCCCATATGCCGCCAACTTACGTGGACACACTGTATATTTTAACAACAAATTGATCGCATGAGCAGAATCACAGTAGACGTTCTGTAATATAACAAGTTTTTAAGATACGTGTTAAACGAACATAATTAATTTACAATTCATAAACAATTTAACGACTGGAATTGTCAGAACTTTCAGAAGTAGAATCATTTCCAGGTTAGATTACTACTGGCGCTATAGGTGGTGAAACAGAAGATCCATTTTTTATTTTTATAACATGAGCTACGCAATTTTTCCATACATCGCTACTCATTTCGTTATTACCTGCCGAATATTATCAAGGACAACTGCGCCTAAAGTTGGATATTGATTATTGAGTGATATTCTTTGCTGATAAGAGCAACACATTAGGTACAAAGCCATCTTTACTTTCCGCACGATAACGCGTTTTCCTCTCGGACACGGTGTACCAAAAGTACTGTCTACCCAACCATAATTAACAACATCATAAGTATCAAACCAAGTTTCATTTAAATAAATTATACTTTTATCGAATTCATGGTACTCCTTTATTGTGCGCAAATAGACCTCTTGTAGTTTAATGATACGCGGGGATTCCATTATAACCATTAGATTATCTAATTTTTTATGTTTAAAGCCACATTTTAACAAAACATCACGCAATGTTTTTGTAACCTCGAAATTAATCACGAATCAGTTCTAAAGTTGGCACTATATTATCCTCGTAAAAGTTGTAAATAGTTCGCAGAATAAAATCCCTTGTAGTATTGTCAGCCGTTTTGAATTTTTGATTTATTGGTGTGCACTTTATGGAATGACCGGTTACAGTCCCCAAATTTATAACGTTACAAATTCTTATAAAACCCAAGTTGTGTTAATTCATTGCAAGTACATTCTTGTACAAAACGTATTTTCAGTATTTCCCGGATTTTCTTTTTTAAACACGCGGACATATTTAAAATAATGCGTTGATATTGAACATGTAAATCTTTGTTTCTTAATTCCGGACTTATTTCGCTTTCGATGACCGACTCTGGCATCGACTCATTATATTCCTGCGATATTTCACCTTGACCTTCTGTTTCACATTGTCGCTAAAAAGTCATACTGATATAATAAAATATAGGTAACAAGTAAAAACTTACTTGTCTAAAACCACACAGGTATAGCAGAAAATGAAATATGTAAACTACAGTAAATCGTTTTAACCAGCCACGCCACTGTCCGATTTTTAATATCGCATACCTGAAGCATCAACTGATTTTAAAGCTGATAAGGGATTACCCAATTGGCGAACCTTTAACTATTTGCTGTTCTTGTCTACAGCATATAAATTTGTATTTATATGCTGCTCTAATAATTTTCTGACTCGGAGTCTCATTTCGCACTTTAAATTGCGGGTGAGCCTCGACGATTTATCGCTAGAGTGTTGCCAGGTCTACAAAGTTTTCGTAAGTGTAGGAGGAACATAAGAGTTTGTTAATTGTTTATTTGTTTGTATAATAACAGTGAAATTCCTTTTAGTTTGATTTAAATTATTTTGGTATAGATACTATTTCTGAAGTAATAAAAAAATTATTATAATATTCATGAATGACCTGTTCTTTCTTCCTTTGGCATTGGAAATTTCTTGGTTTAAAGTAGATTTGCAAATAAGCTTACAAGAAAGTTATTGACTATTAATTAAATACTGATATAAAAGAATACATGGCGGGCCCCACATTATAATTATATTTCTTACACCTTTAGACCGCTGTGCGTTGAGATCGCAGACCACTGTGCCACCCAGTTTAAAGATCAATTGAACAATAGCAGCACTATCGGTGCATAAATACCCGGTGGACATGGTATATCTTCGTCTTTCCGACTGGTCACCCCCTTTCGAGTTAGTCAAAATACAGCTAATATTTGCTTTGTAATACTGCCGTTGGGGTATATAGCCCAGAGAATACCTGCTTTAGCATAATTTGTTTAATCCTTATTGTATAAGGTGTCATTAGCACGTTCTCTTATTTATCCATATTTATATGTATCACTTGTCAAGTGATATTCATTCATTATAGTTTTTGTAAAAGCAAACTCTGTTCATACACGTCAAATTTATGTGGGATGTGACAAACAAGTCTGAAATGTCAGTCATCCTGCAGTTACAATAAAATGAGATGTGCAGTGATTTAAGCTAGTTCTACTACCCATCCCATTTCTAGTTGCCACTAAAGTGACCAAAGCATCTAATACTCTTAGAAATCACCAACAATGTTGTGTGAAAAGTGGTAAAAGTCGTTTATAAACTTGTAGTTAGTAATATCCAAAATAATATTAAACAGCTAAACTAATCGAACCTTGCTCATCCTATAAATCAGTTTTAATAAATACTTTCTGGATTACGCTTTATTTTATGCAAAAATAAATGGATGAACGTATTTCGTTCCATTGCATTGTTCCAAATTGCAGTCAATAAATTTTCCCAAAACATAACGAAAAATAAAAAATTATTACGCTTAGAAATTTAATAAAAATCCGGAATTCCGCTGCCTCTATTCAAGTTATTATTGCCCTGCATTAGTTAATCTTGTAATAAGAGAAAACTGTCAAAGAAATTAGCATAAAGCAGACACTAAAAGCATTTAGAGAAGTTGGGAAGGTTGTAATGTAATTTTAATTGCACCAAAGAATGTGTAAATGATTTTGTCAAATAAGATAAATCTGAAATGGCTCAAATAAAAATAGAACTGAATAAAATAGGTTTTTGTTTAGATCTTAGGTTTTAGCTGTAGCGTACGAAGGCGTAGAAGGGCCACATAATTTTTTTTTTAATTCCGACTTTAAACTCGGAATTTAACTAAATTTCGATTTTGAACTCAGAATTTAAGGATTTCACGTTTAAAACTGGGAACGAGTGTTAAGTTTTAGTTAAAAAGGAATTTTAAGCTTTATCCAATTGTATGAAAAAACATACAGGGTTGTATTAAAAGTTCATGACTTGGACGGAAAAACCGGAAGTGATATTCAACTATTTCTTCATGGAAAGTATAAGTCTCAATAAGCTATTCCTTTAACCTAAATTTAAAATTTCTGACCTAAAAGAAAATTTAATGGCGCATTGTAAAACGACTTTGTTGTCACCCGGTAGACTTCACAGTGGATATTGATTTTACGATTATTTATATTACAGATTGATATAAGAATTCAAAAAACCAACCACATAAACCTATATTTCGCTTGAATAGGAATAGCCGGGCCCAAATATCCTTGTAATATTATTGTAGCTACTTTAGGTATTTTTTTTTTTTTAATTATTATTAATTTTTTATATTTTTGTGTTAAGTGTTGAATTTTTCGGATAAATAAATAACATGTATTTTTGGTTAAAGTTAATTTTAGTATTTTTTAATCGTCTCCCCTTCCCTTGAGAATGACCTTAATCTTTCCTTGCCAAGAACAAACCATTTGAGTTATTTGTCTGTTCACGAAACCAAGTGTCCATCAGTTACATGTGTATATTTTTTCTAAAGTTTTAATTTAAAATAACAGTAATGTTGGGCGTAGGAAATTTCGGCCCCGGCCAGGTAGCAGCCCGATTTTGACAGGAACTTTCGGCCCCGGGATGGAAGGGTCATGTTTTTATTACAGGCATTTTCGGCCCCAATGGTCTAACGTTATAACATTTTAATTTTTTTATGATCTTTTGTGTTTTGAATCATTTATAAAATGAAAATGCAATTAACCTGAACTAACTCAATTTTTGACCTGCAACTCGGCTAATGCGGTTTTATAGACTTATATTGGTTAAACAGCGCTAACACGGCGTCTAATCCACCTTTTTGGTTCCAATTCGCCTTTTTCAAGTTCACCAGGGAATATTATTATTAATTGTTTGCCCCTTTTATAGACTTATATTGGTTAAACAGCGCTAACACGGCATCTAATCCACCTTTTTGGTTCAATTCGCATTACCTGCAATGTTTGGGGCCGAAATTTCTTGCAATATTACTTGACCTAAAATTTCTAGCAGGTACCTTACCCAATATGGGGCCGAAAGTTCCGCCGCCCGTAATGTTCACGTAGGTAGTTGATTTTTATTTATTAACGAAATATTTTTTGTAACAATTGTCTCAATATTATGTACAAATCTACAGCTTTATACGGATCAGTTTCTTGTATATAACTATTTGTACATTAGAATATCGCATAAATAAAAAAATCTTTGTCACATACCTAGATACTGCAAAAATGCATTGTTCACGCATTGATGTTTTAATTCTTTCCACAGTTTTATTTCTAGAAACCATATCAGATCATATAGTCTTCGGACATCCTCCTATTAGTTGTATTCCATTTAGATTAGTACCAATTAGCACAAATAACACAAGTAGATTTCACAATACATAACTATTTACCTTCTCAAAAACCAAACTACCAATGAAGGTTAAATTCCGAGTTCAAAGTCGGAAATTAGTTTAATTCCGAGTTCAAAGTCGGAATTTAGCTAAATTCCGAGATCAAAATCGGAATTTGGTTAAATTCCGAGTTTAAAGTCGGAATTTAGTAAACAAAAAAATATAAATTATGTACAGGGTTTTCGTTTATATTTAGACCCCTATCTAGAGCGAAAACAATTAGAGATAGAAAAAAAACTTTAAATAAAAAGTTTTAGGATTTTTACTGAATCATCAGAATCTTAGCAAAAAATTTTCAAAGATGATTACAATGCCGAAAAAAATAAGCAACATATGTTTTTTTAAATGGAACACCCTGTATCTATTTTATTAAAATTATAGATATTTATTTCCTGATTCCAAAAATATATAGTTTGTTTATATTAGCTCAAACCGTTTTTAAGATATTAGCTATCAAAATTTGAAAAAGTTGTATTTATTTTCGTTTATAAGTCTAGAATGCCTTGAAAATCAAATGGCTTACATTGGTGATGCTTCTCTTACTATTAAAATATTATTTAGGAGGCGTTGAAAACTAAATGCAACAAGTTTAATTCCATTTGATATCTATCAAAATTTTTATTTAATCATTAAGTATTAATATTTTAGTAACAATAATTAATTAAAATAAAAAATTTACTTTTATGATTGTTATTTAAATTTTAAAAGAAAATTAATACAATGTTAAAAAGGAAAATAATTAAAAATAAACAAAAAAGTACTGATTTTCAACGTAACTCCCTTGATTTATTATACATTTCTGAATATTTCCTAACAATTTATGATTTATTGAGTTCGTAATGGACCCTCGATAGTCTCTAGTTAGCACCAAAATTTCTTCTCGAATTCTTTGTTCCAAAACTTGAATGTTCTCTGGCCTATTGTAATAAACTTTGTTTTTTAAATAGCCCCAAAGAAAAATATCCAGTACCGTCAAATCGGGGCTGTTTGCCGGCCACATTATTGGCCTGTTTGTTCCAATCCACAAGTTATATTTTTCATTTAAATACCTTGTAACAGGGGTAACATTATTGGCTGGCGCACCGTCCTGCTGCCAGATAAGCGTAGCGTGTTGGTCGAGAGGAAGCTCTTCTAAAAAGTTTTCAATTTAAATGTCAAGAAATTCCAAATATCTTAGGCCAGTTAAAGTCCTATTATAAATTATTGGACCAATGACTTTATTTCCTATAATGCCGCACCAAACATTTATAGACCTACGGCTATGAATTCTAACAGGCTGAATTTTGTGGGGATTAGAAGTTGCCCAAAAATGTTTATTTTTTCGATTAAACATACCAGCTGTGTTGAAAGTTGCCTTGTCGATAAATAAAATTTTGCTTAAAAGATTTCCATCAATTTCACGCCTTCTTGAAATATTCAAACAAAACTCTAATCGCTGTCTCTTGTGATCTTCTGTTAATTTTTGGACTGGTAAAAATCTATAGGGATAATAACAGTATTTTTTTTTTAATTTCGTGAATTTTTGATAAAGATTTGTTAAAATTTAATAATAAGTAAAAATAATGGAAATAATCACTTTCATGGAACAGCAAGACATTTAAGTCTAATTCCTCATCCCTCATTGCTGTCCTCTTTTTCCTTTCTAAGCTTTTCGCCTCTTCAAATTTTTTACAGCATATTTAATAGTGGTTTTGGAAGGTAAAAATCTATTGGGAAATAACCTGTAGTATTCATTAGGAGTTGTAAATGAATTTGTATTATTTGAATAATATAGATAGACGGATAACATCGAATTTTTCTGCTGCAAAATATCCCATTTTATTATTATAAATACGAAGAAAAATGTTAGTTTATTACAAGCAAACAACAAACAAGTAAGCAATGGCAAAAATGTCGTAATAACATTTGTTTTCCATGACTTTCTAGACGTAATAATTGCAATTACAAAAAGGCCGACATACTTTATCATTTGATTTGTAAGGCATTGTAGACTTATAATCGAAAATAAATACAACTTTTTAAAATATTGATTGCTAATATCTTAAAAACGGTTTGAGCTAATATCTATAAAAAAAAATATATATATATTTTTGGAATCAGGAAATAAATATCTATAATTTTAATCAAATATATGCATAGTGTTCCATTTAAAAAAAACATAAGTTGCTATTTTTTTCGGCATTGTAATCATCTTTTGAAAATTTTTTGCTAAGATTCTGATGATTCAGTAAAAATCCTAAAACTTTCGCATTTAACGTTTTTTTCTATCTCTTATTGTTTTTGCTCTAGAGAGGGGTCTAAATATAATCGAAAACCCTGTACAGGGACATTTTTTTAAGTGTCTCACCCGTTTGGCGATTTTCCTGCTGACTATCATAAAAAACAAATTACATATTTCTGAATGATTTTCGATAAGGAAGCCGAATTTATTGTCAAAAAATACATAGATTTACAAATTTGACAGATGAGACGCCATTTTGAATTTTCTTAAATGGCAACCCACATAAATAACCACACGATTGAATTGCATTTGGCGATCCGATTTTAAAACTAATATAGTTGTTGACACTTATTTTCAGCCGTTTCGGAAATACGGGCGTTCCTAATTTGCCTCCATCGATTTTGTCTTTTAAGTGTCTCACCCCTTTAATAAATAGACCTTCTAAGCTGAACACACTAATTTTTTTCACAGTGGCATAATTTCGCGTGAGCAAGCGATCTACGCTATAGTCAAATCCGACAGATGTCAAAAAGTGATAGATACGACGCCATTTTTAATTTTCTTAAATGGCAATCCCCATAAATAACCACACGATTGAATTGCATTTGGCGATCCGATTCTAAAACTATATAGTTGTTGACACTTATTTTCAGCCGTTTCGGAAATACGGGGGTTCCTAATTTGCCTCCATCGATTTTGTCTTTTAAGTGTCTCACCCTTTAATAAATAGACCTTCTAAGCTGAACACACTAATTTTTTTTTTAATTTTAAAGAGACGGTCACAGCCACCTTTAAAAAAATGGAACCAATTTTGCTACATCTTCCAAATAATTAAGTTTCAGGAAAACGCTGGAACAATATAATTTATTTAATTTTTTTCTCATAGGTTGACATTATTTTTTGGTTTCATAAGTGAATATTGTGAGAGAACGCGCCATTTAAGTATTTCTTGACGTATAATTTCCATTAATATAGGGTGACCCACCATAATATACGATAAGGTCTTTACGGATAATATGAAAAAAAGATTATTGTTAATGCAGACAACCTATGAGCACAATTTGAATCCATGTTGAAACATACAGGTTGTTACAAAAAACAGGATCCGCGATTAAGGGAATAAGAAATTTAATAATAGGATCGCAAAATGCAATTCGCTCGTGTGGTTCCTTACAGCGGTTGCCATTTAAAATAATTCAAAATGGCGTCATATCTGTCACTTTTTGACATCTGTCGGATTTGACTATAGCGTAGATCGCTTGCTCACGCGAAATAATGTCACTGTGAAAAAAATTAGGGTGTTCAGCTTAGAAGGTCTATTTATTAAAGGGGTGAGACACTTAAAAGACAAAATCGATGGAGGCAAATTAGGAACGCCCGTATTTTTGAAACGGCTGAAAATAAGTGTCAACAACTATATAGTTTTAGAATCGGATCGCCAAATGCAATCCAATCGTGTGGTTATTTATGGGGGTTGCCATTTAAGAAAATTCAAAATGGCGTCTCATCTGTCAAATTTGTAAATCTATGTATTTTTTGACATTAAATTCGGCTTCCTTATCGAAAATCATTCAGAAATATGCAATTTGTTTTTTATGATAGTCAGCAGGAAAATCGCCAATCGGGTGAGACACTTAAAAAAATGTCCCTGTACACCTTTTACGCCATCGTAGTTTTAAAATTAATAAACGGATTTTAAGGTACCCCGATAGACTTTTGAAAAAATAATAACGCAGAGTCAAACATATAGTCATTTTTGTCAATATTTCTTTCAGTTGCTTCGGACGTGAAATGTTTATTTGTTATTTTAATTTACTTCGGACGTGAAATGTTAGTGTAGGTAGGTACTCACTTTTTCAATCAATTTCGTTTGTGTATTAACAAGATTCTTTGTACCAAAATGGCATTATTTTGCTTTTACTTTGTCAAAAGTAAAGACTTTGAACCCCTATTACAAAGCGAATGTTCCAAAAATAAATATGTTGATCATTTGACATTTAAAATAATATAATGGTTTTAACCCTTTGTGTCCGGATTTATTTTATTTTGCAAATCGTGTTCCAATCATGCATTTTTGCATTTAAGTATATTCAAAAAATACACTTCTTAAAGTTTTACACACACCCACTTGTTTTTAAGGCCCCCAGGGGGAAGTTTCACCATGAAACCAGTAGGAATAAGATAGGCAACTTGTTTTTCAAATTTTATTAAACTTCTTACACATAAATAAGAAATTAAGTTTTGTGGTAGTTCAAAAAACAGTTTTTCTTATCTGTAAGATATAGACCAATGTTGCACCTAAAAACAGCTTTCAGGAAATAAACATAAAAATACATCTATGGGTGTTTCTTTCTCGGTAGGTATATTGGGACCGCTATCGTCATTGAACTGCTTCATATATTGAAGACAATAATCGCTGTAATTTGTTCAAATGCTTTTTTTTGTTGCTAGCTTGCGTTGTCATATATAGTACATAAGTGATAGTTCATCTTCACTGTCCCACTCAGTCACGTCATCTGCAAAATCTATTGGTAATTCATTCATATCAAATAAATCCTCATTATTCAAAACTCCTTGTTCTTCACTACCCTGATCTTTACTAACATCCTCAATGTCTGACTGATAGTCACTTGGAATTTCATCCAACAAAGTAAAAATTTCTTCTGATTGCAATTTTTCGAGGTCCCAAAAATATAAAATATTTTTCCTACCTAAAATAAAAATAAAAAATAAAAATTCTTTATTGCCCACCGGTTACACCATGGAACCAGTTACTTTTTGCAGTAGAAAACATACTAAAAATATAATATTTTGTTCCAAAAATTTTCTAAAAGTTTTAAGCCACTCTCTTTTGAATAAGAAAACAATATTTTACTTACCTGACATTATCAAAAACACCTTTTACTTCACAAATTTTACAGATAAACAACCGTTAGCAGCTGACTACATGTAAATAAACCAACAAGTGGAAAATAAATAGATTATGGCGCCAAACCACTGGTCCGCCGCATGGAGAGCTATTGTGATTTATGGACACGCCCACTGGTAACGCAGCGAAACCGGTAGGAGTGAAGATAAAAATTAGATTGTTTGCGGTTTTACTGTGAAACCGGTGGGCAACAAAGGGTTAAAGGAACAAGGTTATAATTATTAGGTATCTACAAATTTCCTCACTTCGTTCTAACTGGGGTATAACGAATATAAAACTAACCTGAACTAATTTACCACAAATTTTAAGCTAAGTTTCGGAATATTTTTTTATAGTAACAGTGTTAGACTCCTGTGGTCTTTAAAGAGGTTCTTCCAAATTTCAAGAGTTTATTTCAATCGTGGATCTAAAATGAAATGCGAACTATTGCTTGTGTAAACATTTTTTTAGTCATTAGCACACCACACACAAATGAACCATAGACAAATTGCAAAAACTAAATTGTGAGGTTTTGACGCATCTCTGATCTTAAGAAAATTACACTCAGTTCCAGAACAAGTCACGCCGCTGATTTTTGGGGTAAATTCAAAGACCTACAACTTTTAATTTACCTGATTTTAATAAGCTTTTTTTATGCTTTATGCAAGAAATTTCGAAAAAAATCGAGAAAATGATTGGTTTAGCAAATATTTATTAATATGAAATAGGTAAGTACTCATTATTTATTATAAATAAAACTTGGTAAATTAAGATAATATTAATGGCTGTATTGCTTAAAAAGGTGGGGTTGGTACTGAAACCTAAACTTCTCTGGTGGTGACTTAAATTACTTAAAAAGAAGACTGCTCAAAAAAACTTCAAGACAGTCCAAACGAGTGCTCTAAAAGAACTCCGAAGACGGGAAAAGTCAAGAGGAAGAAGACCCTAGTGGGAGCTCCTAGGGCCCTAAGGTTTAATTTAAGGTTCAAACAAGGATGTTGGGTGCTCCTATATGTTTTGGCCCTCTAAGCCATGTACAGCAGATATACCGGCCATTAATTCTCTTGAAAAAAGAAGAGAGCTAACCAGAACTAACCTCTAAAGTTTTGAACTAGAATTGACAATTAATATTGAAAAGCAAAACAAAAAAAATGTATCGGGAATTATCACGAAAAACACTGTTATATGGATCGAATGATATGGTAGTTGATACAACTAACAACATATTATTTTAAGGCCAAAACATTAGTAAAAGAGATTTTTGCCACGCTTTATGGGAGTTAATGGAGAAATTTAATTGTAATTGTAACAAGTATTAGACGGTTTTTTTTTATATTAAAAATATGTGCCTCTTGTTTGAAAGTATATTTTTTAGAAATATTTAATTTTTTTAATCTTTGCTTTCCTGAAGTTATTTTTTTATTTTGTTGAATAGTCAGGTATGTCGAAAAAAAAGGCAATGCGTCACAAACATTGTCACTGAGACACAACATGTGAAATCCAGCCACTTTCCTAGCTGACAAACCATTGACAGATTCTTAGCAATTGAAAATGACTCGGCTTAGTTGAAACGAAATGGAAAATTGGGTATTCCTCTATAATAATGAGGTAGCTCAGAAGGCTGTCGACGATATTAATGACGTCAGGCAAAGAGCGGTTTCCGAACTGCTATAGTGCTTGAATCGAGTCAAAGCTGGATTTTAAATAATCATGGCGTTAAGCAAGGTTCACACGTCCAGTAGTTTAGTAGAGTAAAGTAACTTTTGCAGTATCATTAGAGAACTCGCTTTACGCGACAAAACGCATCGGGGCCGGAGTGCCGCAAGGCTCACCTCTGTCTCCGGTATAATATTTACACACAAGATATACAGCGAGATAAACAGACGCATCTCTATCTATTTGCTGATGATATTGCAATAACTGCTATTCCCAAGCAGCCGTGGCTAGTCCTCACACATTTACAACGCCATATAAATGAGCTTGAAAAATGGCTTTCAGCTTGGAGGATTCGTTTGAATCCCACCAAGAGGAAGGCCATCTTTTTCTCAGAAAGTAAGGTAAAACGACCTAAGACTAGGCTCAGAGTCAACGGGGTTCAGGTAAATTGGTGTCAGGAAGTGAAATACCTGTTTCAGGTGAGAAAATATACTATGAATAGAGTATTACATATTGATTTTAGAATACAGACATTAAACGAATATTTCTCAAAAATTATAACATACTATTACAGACGAACGGACGCTTTGACGAACATAATAATAACAGACTCACATACAACAGCCAGACCAGACTCGACCTACAAACTACCTAGAGACTGGCTCCTTATGTGAGAGCCCAATTACCAGTAGAGAGGCACTGGAAACAGTGGAGAGGCACTATCTAACACCGTCTAAAAGACGGTTAAAGGCGTAAAACTAGCAGCCCCATTAAAAAATCCAAAGAAACACACCCGACCAACAAAAGCCGAGTTAATAATTCAAAATCCCAATGAAATTGCTAAATAGCTCACACACAAAGCTGGTGGATGCCCAGTTAAATAGCTCTATGAGAATTATCAGCGGAACCATTAAGCCCACTCCCTTTTACTGGCTGCCCACTTTGAGCAATGTTCCCCCTCCGCATCTTCGTCGCTCAAATGCCCTGTGTAGAGAATACAAGAAGATCCAGAAAAATCCTCAGCTTCCGATTCATAATGATATTGAACATCTAGGTCACAGACTACGCTCCAGAAAACCGCCTATTCAAACCGCTGAACTCCTGGTAGCCAACAACTTTAACCTAGAACTGGAATGGGAACGAGAGTGGCAAACTAGCGTACCTGCCACCATTCACGGAACCCTCCACACCAACCAGCCCTCTCCTGGTTTCACCTTACCTCGCAAAACGTGGAGCGGGTTAAACAGAGTCCGAACTAACTGTGGAATATGTGCGGATTCCCTATTTAGATGGGGCAAATCCGAGACCAGCACATGTGACTGCGGCGAAGAAAGACAAACATTGCATCATCTTGCCCTTGACTGCATCAACAGGCCTAGTCACTGTACAATCGAGGACTTCCTGAGAGCCACCCCAACTGCTGTTATTTGGATAGAAAATCTAAATGTAAATGTATGAAAATTAAAATTAAAATAAACATAATTATATTCATGTGTTGTAGCCATACGATAAATAAATAATAAGCATGCGAAGAAAGAATACATGTCAAAGGTTTTACCTGACGTAAAAGCCCCCTCAAGGTCCTGTATATAGTTGAGTAAAGTCACACAGGTGAAATAAATTAGTAGAGTTTATTTATTCAAGTAGAGTGGAAACAACCGTTCACATCTAGCTGGTTTTCAGTCAAATTGTTTAGAACCAAGTCGAGTAATGAGTTTTTTAAAGAATTACAAAAATATTATTATTGTCATGAATCGAAAGGAGCAGATTTAAAACAAAAGATGTATTCGATCAATTTTAAGACATCCTATTGTTGTTCATTATATATCGATAAAGGGTTTGTATCCGTGACTTCGCCTGCAGATAATATTTTTAAAATGGTCTTTCTGTAAAGAAATGCTCATTTTGCCGAAAACAATTTAAAAAAATTGTCTTTGTCAAGCCAGGACTTCGAGGAGATATGAGTTTTCCTTGCCAAGAAAGGATTGGGGCAGGTACTATGTTAGTTGAAATATACAGTTATTTTAACAACAAATTGCGGATCGCATCAGCAGAATCACAGTAAACGTTCTGTAATATAACAAATTTTTAAGATACATGTTAAACAAACATAATTAATTTAAAATTCATAAACAAATTAATGATTGAAATCGTCAGAACTTTCAGAAGTAGAATCGTTTCCAGGTTGGATTACTACTGGCGCTAGGGGCAGTGAAACAGAATATCCATTTTCTGTTTTTATAACGCTACGCAATTTTTCCATGCATCGCTAATCATTTCGGTATTACCTGCAGAATATTATCAAGGACAACGCTTAAAGTTGGAGATTGATTATTGAGTGATATTTTTTGCTGACAAGAGCAACACATTAGGTACAAAGCCATCTTTGCCTCCGGCATGATAACGCGTTTTTCGTTTCGTCTGAATAAATTATACTTTTATAGGATTCATGTTACTCCTTTATTTTGCGCAAATAGTCCTGTCGTAGTTCAATGATACGCGGGAATTCCATTATAACCATTAGATTATCTATTTTTTTTATGTTTAAACCCACAGTTTAATAAAACACCACTCAATGTTTCTGAAGATTGGTACTTATAATCAGAGTAACCTCGCAATTTGTCACGAACCAGTTCTAAAGTTAGCACTATATTATCTTCGTAAAAGTTGCAAATAATTCGCAAAATAAAATCCCTTGCAGTATTGTCAGCCGTTTTGAATTTTTGATTTATTGGTTTACGCTTTATGGAATGACCGGTTACAGTCCCCAAATTAATTACGTTATAAATTCTTATAAAACCCAAGTTGTGTTAATTCATTACAAGTACATTCTTGTACAAAGCGCATTTTCAGGTTTTCCCAGATTTTCTTTTTTTAAACAGGCGTACATATTTAAAATAATGCCTTGACATTAAGCGTGTAAATCTTTCATTCTTAATTCCGGACTTATTTCGCTATCAATGGCCGACTCTGGAACCGACTCATATTCCTGTGATAATTCACCTTGACCTTATATTTCAAATTGTCACCAAAAAGCCATACTGATATAATAAAATAAAGGTACCAAGTAAAAACTTACTTGTCTGAAACCACACAGTTATAGCAGAAAATTAAATATGTAAATTACAGTAAATCGTTTCAACCATTTACGACGCTGTCCCATTCCAAATATTCCATACCTCAAACATCACGTGATTTTAAAGCTGATAAGGGATCACCCAATTGGGAGAACCTTTAACTATTTGCTGTTCTTGTCTATAGCATATAAATTTGTATTTATGTTTCTCTATTAATTTTTCCATCCGGAAAAAATAGTTCGCTTTTTCAATGTCCTTTAAATTGCATGTGGGCGTTGACGGTCTATCGCCAGGGTGTTGCCAGTTCTACAAAGTTTTGGTAAGTGTAGGAGGAACATAAGAGATTGTTATTTGTTTATTTCTTTTGTTTAATAACAGTAAAATTCCTTTTTAGTTTAATTTGAATTATTTTTGTATAAATAATATTCCTGAAGAATTAAAAAATTATTATAATATTCATGAATGGCTTGTTTCTTCTTTCTTTGACATAAAAAATTTCTTGGTTCAAAGCCCATTCGCAAACTAGCTTTCAAAGGGAGTTACGGACTATCAATAAAATACTGCTATAAAAGAACACTTTTAATAATAAAAACTTAAAAGAATTAAAAAAAAAAGGTCTGAGAACCCCGATTATGATGCCGGTCCCTTTTAAGCCCGGTCGAAGCTTTTTTATCGAGTTTTTTTCTCATCAAACTGACTTTGGAAAAAGTATACAAAAGGGGATTGGTAGAAAAAATGAGCTTGTAGCCTCTAGTCGCCTATTGAAAGAACTGGCATCCCACAGGCATTAATGTTTAACACATTCTTCAACGAATTGATATCTTCCGACTAACTTGCCATTATTATTAAATAGTATTACACATTATTACTAATGCACCAGGATAAAATAAAAGTTAATACTAAACTAAATTAGGCACTTGCTTGTCCACACACGTTTGGCTGATGCGCCAGTCGGTTATCATATGTGGTGGGAGCTGCGACTGACCCACAAAAATAGAATCCAGTTCTGTTTACTAAACTTGACCGTTGACTCGACGATTTCAGTGAACTCGACTAAAATTGATGCGACTAAACTACTGGCTGGCTCTGAACCGGGCATTAGAGTAAAAACTGAAAGACCATTTCGACAGGTTTGTCTCCTGTGTTAAAATCCAGCCCAAAATATGTTAAATTCGTATTCATTTTTATGTTACAACGTATATAAGACAATTGAAAGAAGTCGTCCATATTCTCAAAGAGACCTGATTTTACAAATCTATGGGGTTGGTAGACACAAAGTCTCGGTCTCAGTAAAACATATTATATTAATTTAAAAAAAATTTAAAAAACGATTACACGTGTTTCGCCCAACACGGGCATCACCAGACCTTAGTTAAATAATTGACGGTCACCAAATGAACATAATATATTATGTTACATTTTACCAGAAAACATGAGAAAACCCTATTATGTACCTCATTATTGTCTAATGAGTGTCGTATAACTAGTCATTTAATGCTATTTTATCTAGTGCATAACCCCTGTAGTAGTTTTTAAGTTTAATTTAGTTTTCAATTTTTTAGGAATAATAATTTGTTAGTATTATTATTATTTTTTTTTTTTAAAGGCACAAATAATGAAAAAATTATTTGTCAGAAACAAAAAGTAATTTTGGCAAAAAGTTGTTTTCGATAAAAGTTTTGAAGTGTAAAATGTTAATTCACGGTATGAAGTGTATTTGCCTTCTGTATTGTGGGTCATTTGTGTTTAGTTTTACGAGAAAAGTCGTTAAATGACTTCAGGCGGACAAATGGGATTTGTATTTTTTGGTCTCTGGGATGTTTTTAAATTTGGTTTTCGTGAGCGGCTTTTATGACAGTCAAGTGAAGAATGGGTACAACGATTTCGCGTTTCTATTTATAAGCCATTCAACTCCCTTAACAAGCCCCGCCTTTTGGTCATTTAGCGATGTTTTGTTCATTGATTGGTCGCGTTTTTTGATATACCCCAAAACATTTTCGGCTGGTAAAATTAATGCGTAATTAGCCCTGAGTAAGTCAGGAGGCTCCTCCCTGTTTCATACATATTTTTGACAATTGTTGCTAAAATTTGTATCACTAAACAAATAAAAGTTGATATTTTACTTTAATATAATGTAACCCATCGAAATGCGATATTTTTTCAAAAAAAAAAAATTATTGATTATAGAAAATATCGAGTTGTAGTTTTTCGCTGGGTTGTCATTGGCTGAAACCGTTTATTGCGTTGTAATTAAATGGATAAGAATATAAAACGCGGCGTTTTTGGTTCATTCGGGACCTGAATTTTGCTTGCTAAAGTACTTCACGTCAGTTTAATTTTTGAAGTTAAACTTAAAATTTTTTTTTTTAAATTTTCCACTTGTCATCAAGTGTTGTGCCGTACCTTTCAATAGGGGGGCAATAAAGTTTTCGCGTCTATCGAGGAGGTGATTCCCGTCCTTTTTGATATAGTTATCTTTCCGGGATTTACAGTGATTTGATTGGAATACTATTCAAATGTTATTCCCTTGATTAGTTGGTGGATTCCTGTATGTCAATCAAGTGTTATTCCCTTGATTTGGATTATCAGTGATTTATTTTTTGGATACTTCTGTGGATTAGTATGCTCATACCCATGCGGACCTGGGTCGTGTTACGCGAGGTATTGGGGAATCGGAAGTAGGGGGGAAAATATTTTCGGGCGCGAAATTTAAATGTTTCAGCTCTGGTTTTCACGTCGTCGCTTCGCATACAGGCAAGTAAGGAATTCCAGAGTTGAATAGTTCGTTGGCTGTTACCGAACTAGTCCTGGCACTGCAGGCTAGTTTACGAGGTAACAACCCCTAGATTTCTTTATAAAAATAAGAGAGACGCAGTCCCCCAGACTTGGCCGTCTGCCAAAAAGAGCCATTGCGAATTTATTAAGTGGGGCGCAGCCCCCCAAGTGAAAATAAGCTTGATTATTATTTATTTGTTGTTAATTGTTTATAATAATAGTTTACTGAAACTAATTTCGATAAACCTTTTAGTTTTTATAATTGAAGTTTTAGTTTTAAATCATTTTCTTCTTGAGGTAAAGTTTATCGAGATTGGATGTTATATGTTATAAATGTTGGGTTAATATTAAGTTTGTCGATTGTCATTATTGTAATGTAAAAGGTTTTGAAAAAATATTGAAATAAACCAAAACACTTTATTCTCTTTTGCCCTCCGTGGAATTACATATTACAAATTAACATTAATTAAAAGTCCTCCCCTTGCCCCCCCCCATAAATTAGTTAAAAAAGAAAATAGAGAAAAAGTATTTAAGAATTGGTAATACGTTACCTTCTCTCTTACCATTAACCACCATGAGGTTATTGGTTGACCCCTTTTGATTAAATTTTTGATTTCTCTTCAAATATTTTTATCTTAATTTTGGTGGACCGGTGGCCTTTCCGCCATCGGGGTTAAAGGAGGTGGGACCACCCTTAACAAAGAAAAAATTAATTAATATTTTTATGATTGATTTTTCTTATAAATTTAGTTTTTGATTTTTTTTAAAACCAATAAAAAAATCTGGCATCCCTAAATTATCAAAATGACCGAAAAAACCATTGAATGCTCGGGTAGTATAGAGTCCCAAGTAAGCCCTGAGAATCCTGAAGCCCAGGATTTTTCAACAATGGTAGAATCAATCCAAACTTATTTAAATATAACCAAAAATGCCGACCAGGACGCCTTACTTGCTTCCCAAACCAATCCTCGGTGGGACCGAGAACCACTCCCAGGGATAGAAACGCACTCCAATAGGGACATATTGGGCAACGTTAGGCCAACTCGCCCAGCCGAGTTGGCCCCAATGCGAGAAGTAGGAGTCGACCCTCTCTGGAATCCGGCTTTACTTAGGAGAACGCTACTCGGTCAAAAAGACCTCGACTCTGACTCGGGCTCTGAAGGTAGCGTATCTTTCCACAGACCGCCGAAGCAAAGACATCCACAGGGCCGTATCGGCGACATGGCATCCCTGGTGGGGAAACAAATTGATGAAATAGTTGCCCCACGTAACCAGTTTGTACAGACCGATGGATCTGGAGGACCCTATACGAAGTTTGCCAACTCCACTTCTTGTGAAACCAAAAAAATGACAGATGTACAGGACCTTGTGCAGGCGATTGGAAGCTTAGTACATATAATCGGTGATCAACGAAGTAATCCCCCCGCCCCCTCAAATAAATTACGAGAAACTTTCAGCGGGTTTCAACACGAAAGCCCCGATTTATTCTTGATAACACTGCAAAGATATTTTTTACAATGCAATATTTTAGATGAAAATGAAAAAATTAATATTGCAGTGGAGCAGCTTCAAAGGGGGGCCCGAAGTTGGATAGAGCCGCTAAAAGGACTAATTTTGAATTTTGAAGAATTCGCTAAGCGCTTAAGCAGACGTTTTAATAGCCCCGAGCTAGTAAGCGACCTAAAATCAAATTTATACGGACTTAAACAAAAGAATAACGAAAAAGTTGAAGAGTTCATACTAAAAAAGAGAGCATTATTTAGGAGGTTGGTGCCCTTTGGGACAGAACAAGAATGTGTTAATGTCATTGTGCCCTTATTAATACCAGCCCTCCGTTCTAGGATAAGATGCGTGGACATATTGGATACCGATCGCCTTACGTGTCTCACGATGGCGATCGAGCAGGACCAGACTGAAGAACGACAACAGACAATTAATACTAACCCCCTCAATCCAACTAATATAGTAAATAATAATGAACGACCAAGGACGAATAATGTCTCGAATAGGCCAAGACCTCCTGTAAGGTCACGCCCCTGCCGACATTGTCAGGGGGAACATTTTGATCATGAATGCCGCCAAAGAACTTATGAAGAAAAGAAGACTCCCCCTGCCCGTGACCAAATTTTGGAAAATCAAAATTCCAAAAAGGAACAGGCCAAAAATAATTCCCAAAAAAAACTAAGCGCTGATCGATCCGCCTTGGGGCAGGACGATCCAAGACCATTAAAGACCCCAATTAATGTAATTAAAGAATCAATTAATTCGATAGGCTCGCGGCCCTTAGTCCGAGTGCAAATGTTTGATAAAGATTATGAAGCCCTCATTGACACGGGTTCTGATTTAAATCTGATTTCAGAGGATCTAATCGAATCTGAAATATATATAGAAGATGATCGGGTTCTCATATTAGCAATAGAAGGTGCTAAAGCGAGAGTTCTAGGATTAATTGAAGTCAATTTAGTTTTAGGGAATTATAGTTATAAAGTAGTTTTCAATATTGTTGCAGGATTAACTGCTAAAATTATATTAGGTAGCGAGTTTTTAAGGACAGAACAAGCCCTAATGGACTTCAATAGAAGCTGTATATATATTGGACAGACTCTACGTCAAACCATATATTGGAAACAATTCCATTCGGTAGATATGCCATGCGAATTGCCGGAAATGGGACCGGACGTCCCGGGAAATATCAGGGATCTTATTCAGGAATTCAAAGACATTTTTCTAATCGGATTAGCACAGCCAACAACTTGTACCACCCAACATAGGATCGTCTTAAAGGATAATAAAGTCATCAATCAACGCTGTTATAATTTAAATCCAGACAAGAAAAAAATCTTGAATGATCAGATCCAAGAAATGTTATGCGCAGGCGTAATAGAACCTACACAGTCACCGTTCTCTTCGCCACCTTTGCTTGTTACGAGGCCAGGAAAAAACCCAAGATTCTGTATCGATTTTAGGCGCCTGAACGATATTAGTGTCGCAGAATCCTCGACCTTGCCACGTATACCGGACTCCGTGAAAGCTTTAGCCCAAGCCAAATATTTTACAGTTTTGGACCTTAAGAGCGGATACTGGCAAATTCCCATGGAAGACTCCAGTAAACAGTATACCGCTTTCACTACACCAGACGGGGCAAGTTATCATTTCAATGTGATGCCATTTGGGCTAAAAAACGCACCCAGTACCTTCCAGAAACTTATGTCGACAGAAGTATTGGTAGGCCTGATACAGGAGTTTGTACAGGTCTACCTTGATGACATTATAATATATTCAACCGACAAGGACACTCATGCTAGACATTTACGAATCGTTTTCGAGCGACTTCGGATACATAATTTGAAAGTAAGCGCCGAAAAATGCCAGATTTGCCAAACTAGCATAGACTATTTAGGATATAGGATTTGTGGCGATTACACTGAACCACAAACCAAACATTTGGAACAAATCAAAGCATGTCCCGAACCAAGGACCAAGAAGCAACTGCAGTCTTTCCTGGGATTATGCAACTGGGTACGGGAGTACATTCCGAATATGGCCGAACTTACTGCCCCGATGACCGAAGCGTTAAAGGGTTCAAAATTTACATGGACTAGCCTGCAAACTGACGCATTTATGAAAACTAAAACTACTGTAGCCCAAGCAAAGCAATTGAGTCGCCCTAATTTTGAAAAAAAATTCATATTACAGACGGACGCCTCAGCTATAGGCATGTCCGCTGTACTGTATCAAGAACCTGAAGATGGCTCGGAAGTACGAAACATTATTTCATACGCTAGCGCAAAATTTCATTCTTCTCAACAGCGTTACCACATTAACGAACAGGAGTGTCTTGCGCTCGTCTGGGCTATTCAATACTTCCGAGCCTATCTGGAAGATCGGCCTTTTATGGTCCGTACGGACAGCAAGTCATTGACCTGGCTCCAAAAATTTAAGGACTCACGAGCCAAGCTGACCAGGTGGGCGCTCCTTCTTCAGGAATTTAAATTTGAAATTCAACATGTTCCCGGATCAAAAAATCATTTACCTGATTTATTAAGCCGCAATCCCGAGGAGACTCCCTATGAAGCGGAACCAGACAATGATCGATTGTTGCCCCCCTCTGTGGAGACGACTAAATCAACGGTAGCTCAATGTGCTGTAGTTATAGCCGACCTGGGTGATTTATACACTAAAATTGCCGAAAACCAGGAGCATGATAAGGCAATTCGGCGTTTAAAAGTCACTTTGGACCTGCTTGCAGGCCAACAACCAACGGATAACAAACAAAGACGTGTATTGGAAGAGTTCGTACTTATTGATAATTTATTATGGCGTAGACATCCACAGGGAGATAGACTTGTTGTGCCCCGACAATATACACAACAAGTTATTTATATGCACCACGATGACCCGGAACAAAGCCATCCTGGAACTGAGGAAACTGTCCGAAAAATCGCAAACAAGTATTTTTGGGGATGTATGCACAAAGAGATCACAGAATATGTATCTAAGTGTATAATTTGCTCAATTTGCAAAACCCAGCAAAAGCAAAAGCATGCTCCCCAAACGCCACGCACTCCTACCAATCCCTTCGAGATGATAAGTATCGACTTGTTAGGACCGTATCGCGAAGCCGCCGGAACGCACAATCAATATATTCTTTTTGCCGAAGATGTTTTCTCTAAATGGATAGAGGCACGAACTTATTCGGATGTAAGTGCCAAGAATGTATTAGAATTTCTAAAGACGGAAATAATTGCACGATACGGATATCCTAAGCATATAGTAAGCGATAACGCCAAGATATTTAAGGCGAACGTACTAACGAAATTTTGCGAAGTAAAAAAGATTAGACAACATAACTCCAGTGTATACCATCAACGGGCAAACCCCGTGGAGAGAAGAGTACAAGAATTAAAAAAGGTATTGCGAGTTCTTTTATTAAATAAACAAGAAAACCAGTGGGAGCGAGTTTTGCCTCAAGCCCTCCAAGTATTAAGAAGCAGGCGAAATAGAGCCACCGGGGAAACGCCGGCGTCGATTATATTGGGGTATGAACTCAAATGCCCAGGCGAATGGCAAACTAAATGGACCCAGTACCAAAAAACCCAGACGAAAGAACAAAGGGTATTAACAAGAAGACAAGTTTATGCAAAACAGTTGGATTTTCAACGGAAAGAATTTTCTGAAGCCGGATCTGCCATACTTAAGTTAAATGTTGGAGATATGGTAAATGCAAAGTTTCACCGTACAGGAGCTTTTCAACCTGCCTGGACCGGGCCTCATCAGGTCACAAAAGTCTTGGGGAATTCAGCTTATGAGGTTATAGTGAACGACAACCCCGTTAACTTCCATATCGACGATCTGCGAAAAGCGAAGAACGGAAATCAAGTTGACCTCGACGAATACCCCATATATGAAGAAAGCGATGACAGCGACGCGGAATTCGAATTTTCCGCTGAGGAGGTTCCCCCCCAAAATGTCGAAGACTCTGAGGAAGAACCTGAACAACCTCAAGAAAATAAACAAATGGACGAGACGACGCCTCAATTACATGCAATGCAAATTGATCAATGTTCGAGTTCCGAAATACTGGGGAACAAATTGCCCACCGAATTCTTGCACCAGCAACGACTCCTAAAAGATGTTGAACGAAACGTCAATGTTTTAAAAACCAAAGTTTCCAATATTCAACACTTTCAAGATTTATTAATCCTAGAGGAATTGCTCACCCAGGAAATTCAAAATGTAGAGAAGATCGAAACGTTGGGGCATGAATGTTTGAGAAAACAACGAAAAAACATTGTAGACAAAATTGAGGTTGTAATCGACGATATGTATCTACGTGATCATATCCCCATGAAGACAAATCTACGCGATTGTATTCAACCAGAAACCCAGAAGACAAATCTTACAGTTCCTGCAGCCCTAAAAAAAGAAAAGGACGATCTAATCTCAAAAGCAAGTACGAAGTACTTCTATAACTCCAGGCTAAACAAAGACTCAGTACTACCCGGAGCTTATTGTAATAGGTGGGGTGATTTCTTTAAGTTAAAGGAAGAATTTTGGGAGGGGGTTCTTAATTGTTTTTGAGGGTTCGTAGAAATAAACTTAAAATTAAGTACTTTAAGTTATTTTTCCGTCTTGTGGGGGGGGTGTCGTATAACTAGTCATTTAATGCTATTTTATCTAGTGCATAACCCCTGTAGTAGTTTTTAAGTTTAATTTAGTTTTCAATTTTTTAGGAATAATAATTTGTTAGTATTATTATTATTTTTTTTTTTAAAGGCACAAATAATGAAAAAATTATTTGTCAGAAACAAAAAGTAATTTTGGCAAAAAGTTGTTTTCGATAAAAGTTTTGAAGTGTAAAATGTTAATTCACGGTATGAAGTGTATTTGCCTTCTGTATTGTGGGTCATTTGTGTTTAGTTTTACGAGAAAAGTCGTTAAATGACTTCAGGCGGACAAATGGGATTTGTATTTTTTGGTCTCTGGGATGTTTTTAAATTTGGTTTTCGTGAGCGGCTTTTATGACAGTCAAGTGAAGAATGGGTACAACGATTTCGCGTTTCTATTTATAAGCCATTCAACTCCCTTAACAAGCCCCGCCTTTTGGTCATTTAGCGATGTTTTGTTCATTGATTGGTCGCGTTTTTTGATATACCCCAAAACATTTTCGGCTGGTAAAATTAATGCGTAATTAGCCCTGAGTAAGTCAGGAGGCTCCTCCCTGTTTCATACATATTTTTGACAATTGTTGCTAAAATTTGTATCACTAAACAAATAAAAGTTGATATTTTACTTTAATATAATGTAACCCATCGAAATGCGATATTTTTTCAAAAAAAAAAATTATTGATTATAGAAAATATCGAGTTGTAGTTTTTCGCTGGGTTGTCATTGGCTGAAACCGTTTATTGCGTTGTAATTAAATGGATAAGAATATAAAACGCGGCGTTTTTGGTTCATTCGGGACCTGAATTTTGCTTGCTAAAGTACTTCACGTCAGTTTAATTTTTGAAGTTAAACTTAAAATTTTTTTTTTTAAATTTTCCACTTGTCATCAAGTGTTGTGCCGTACCTTTCAATAGGGGGGCAATAAAGTTTTCGCGTCTATCGAGGAGGTGATTCCCGTCCTTTTTGATATAGTTATCTTTCCGGGATTTACAGTGATTTGATTGGAATACTATTCAAATGTTATTCCCTTGATTAGTTGGTGGATTCCTGTATGTCAATCAAGTGTTATTCCCTTGATTTGGATTATCAGTGATTTATTTTTTGGATACTTCTGTGGATTAGTATGCTCATACCCATGCGGACCTGGGTCGTGTTACGCGAGGTATTGGGGAATCGGAAGTAGGGGGGAAAATATTTTCGGGCGCGAAATTTAAATGTTTCAGCTCTGGTTTTCACGTCGTCGCTTCGCATACAGGCAAGTAAGGAATTCCAGAGTTGAATAGTTCGTTGGCTGTTACCGGACTAGTCCTGGCACTGCAGGCTAGTTTACGAGGTAACAACCCCTAGATTTCTTTATAAAAATAAGAGAGACGCAGTCCCCCAGACTTGGCCGTCTGCCAAAAAGAGCCATTGCGAATTTATTAAGTGGGGCGCAGCCCCCCAAGTGAAAATAAGCTTGATTATTATTTATTTGTTGTTAATTGTTTATAATAATAGTTTACTGAAACTAATTTCGATAAACCTTTTAGTTTTTATAATTGAAGTTTTAGTTTTAAATCATTTTCTTCTTGAGGTAAAGTTTATCGAGATTGGATGTTATATGTTATAAATGTTGGGTTAATATTAAGTTTGTCGATTGTCATTATTGTAATGTAAAAGGTTTTGAAAAAATATTGAAATAAACCAAAACACTTTATTCTCTTTTGCCCTCCGTGGAATTACATATTACAAATTAACATTAATTAAAAGTCCTCCCCTTGCCCCCCCCCATAAATTAGTTAAAAAAGAAAATAGAGAAAAAGTATTTAAGAATTGGTAATACGTTACCTTCTCTCTTACCATTAACCACCATGAGGTTATTGGTTGACCCCTTTTGATTAAATTTTTGATTTCTCTTCAAATATTTTTATCTTAATTTTGGTGGACCGGTGGCCTTTCCGCCATCGGGGTTAAAGGAGGTGGGACCACCCTTAACAAAGAAAAAATTAATTAATATTTTTATGATTGATTTTTCTTATAAATTTAGTTTTTGATTTTTTTTAAAACCAATAAAAAAATCTGGCATCCCTAAATTATCAAAATGACCGAAAAAACCATTGAATGCTCGGGTAGTATAGAGTCCCAAGTAAGCCCTGAGAATCCTGAAGCCCAGGATTTTTCAACAATGGTAGAATCAATCCAAACTTATTTAAATATAACCAAAAATGCCGACCAGGACGCCTTACTTGCTTCCCAAACCAATCCTCGGTGGGACCGAGAACCACTCCCAGGGATAGAAACGCACTCCAATAGGGACATATTGGGCAACGTTAGGCCAACTCGCCCAGCCGAGTTGGCCCCAATGCGAGAAGTAGGAGTCGACCCTCTCTGGAATCCGGCTTTACTTAGGAGAACGCTACTCGGTCAAAAAGACCTCGACTCTGACTCGGGCTCTGAAGGTAGCGTATCTTTCCACAGACCGCCGAAGCAAAGACATCCACAGGGCCGTATCGGCGACATGAGAAGTAGTTCATTATTAACCTAGGTAAAAAATTATGATTCATTATTTGCCTAGGTTAATAATGAAGATTTTTTATCTTTTTAAAGAAACTGACTGAAACTTTATTGATTTAACGAAGTGAACATGAAAAATAAACTCTAGAAAATGTCCTAAGATAATGAAAATGATCAAAAACTATGAAAATAATTTAAAATAATAGTTGATTGTACAGTTATTACAACTCATGTGCACTGCTGCATTTCCAGTATTAATAGAATTACCATTATTTATTATAGGTAAATTTACTATTATGAATATTTTCGATAATTTGTGAACGTTCATTAACACTTGGTACTGTACAGTCTGTAAGTTTTCTGCCAGACCATCTTGACGTGCGAAAGGAGTGGAGGGTATACTTGAATTTTCATTGGATAAGATCGGTTTTTGTACTAGTTTGGACTTTGGCTATTCTCTTCTGGTCCGCTATAGATTCCTCAATATATCCTTCAGCTACTGTACTACTTGTACTTTAAAATACTTCGAAATATCGATATTTTCTTTCAGTGAAATAGTTGATTTCAACATTGAGTAGCTTGTTCACAACGTTGATACCTTATTGTGTTCCGATTTTTCCTTAAAATAGGCCAACCTGACATTTACAGTAATTTTAAAGACTTTTTTTTCACGCCATTTTTTTAATTGAGTGTATGTGTATGCCTTCACGTAAAGTCGCTTTGATTTTTCAGGCAACAAATCATAGCTCGCACTAGCCGCTGCCTCTCGGAGCTCAGGCGGGGTACAATTTTCCTTTTCTAAATTACTGTCGCTTTGGTCGCTAAGATTCTCAGCCATATTTCAATATTTTATTGTAAAAGTTTACTTAAAACCGTCAAAATGTGGCCATCATTATTTTAAAATAATGACGTGTATTGAAACCCATCAGTTTCAATTGTTTTATTCGTTGCCTTGACAACTGAGCCCCAGGCTACTTGATATTTCAATATGTTTGAATAAAAGGGGAAATGGCTAATCTTAAAATAAAAATGAGGTTTTGGTGTTAGTTTGGCTGTTAGTTAAAATTCTATATATACCTTGGTTGAGAAGACCATTATTGACCTCGCAAATTATATCCCTCGGCGCTACGCGCCTCAGGTTATAAAAGTGCTGGGTTAATGATGGCTCACTTCTCGCCCTAGGTATATAATATACAATTTATTATGTATGGTATATTTTACTTGCTAAAAATAACTATATAATCATAGAATCACGTCCAAAAGCTAATAACAACATGCATCTTCATAGGCGATTTAAAATATCCCTCACGCGATGACGTCACTGCGCGCGCCGTATGAAATTAAAACTGCTCGGTTTTGATGATGTTCATTGTTCATTCCGTCATTTGATGCTGTTCGGTTAGGATGGATTTCTTCTTTGATAGAGTTAATTTCGTCCAATTTATTTTTACTTTTGTTCACCTATATTAGAGTTTAATTTATAACTTTTAATATCAGATGTTGTTTTTTGTGACAAACGTGAATTATAGAAAAGTTATACTTTGATATAATATAATTCTGTAAACGTTATTTTGAATATTATGTTGAATTCTCTCTTTGTTTTCTCTGATATGGCATGTTTTCCTCGATAAAACCACCCAAATAAGTTTTTGCAATTTACGTGTCTACTGTTCATTTGTGCATAAACATCCTGCATGCAACAGTTCCTACTTCGTCTTGGTCTCAAGATCAAAAGAAAGTTTTGCCAACAAAATTTGGAAGAACCTATTAAAAATCAAACATCTCTACTAATTAGAAAATATTTCACTGTGAAATTTATCTAAAAATTTGTCGTATCCATTTCGTCTCGTTAGCAGTTTAATTCAATATATTGTTATTATTAGTCCTTAGGTATCTCGTTTTTAGGAAGGACATGCAAAGCAACACAATGAAATCAAGTTTATCAAAAATATTGGGCCCGGGTCACCCTTATATCACAACGGAGCAGAATGGAAAGCTAGAATCAAATCTGAAAGAACATTATTTACATAAATACATATTCTGAAATTGGTCTAGCGCAGGAAGTAATGCATAAATCTAGACGAGCCTCTGGCGTTCCTGCAATCTCGGTTGTCTTTTAGAATCATTGGCAGTTCTAGGCCGGAGATTTAAATTGGAAATAAGAGGAAATATTATTTCAAAAAATGTCATTTATGTCTCTAGAAAACTGTGTACATAACACAAAGGACTAAATCAAAATGCAATGCAATGTTTAGTTTTGTTCGGGTATATCCGGGAGCTGTCCGAGTTTTTTAATTATATTAACTAGGTATCTATTTTTCTTGAAATACTAAATTGGGCAACTTTGCCTAAATTTCGCCGACTTTGTGTCTTTTACGGTTTTTAATGCATTATACAATACAATACAATACAATAATATTTATTTCTTTGATAATAAGATGCTTACATTTACTATAAACATAATAAAAAAAAACCCAATAGGGGCTGTTAAACAATGTCTGGGGAGATTTTTGTAAATAACTATTTTAAATTTGTAATAATTACATTGCATTTAGACACTGACAATTTTGATAAAATTACACATGCTTAAAATTGTAACAAACATTTAAAATTTAGGTAACACTGAATTATTCCTTTATCAGGATCATCAAAGAATTCATTAAGGTTGTAGAAGGCCTTACTGACTTAATATTTTGTTAAGGTATATTTTAGTTTATTCTTTGGCAGGTTTCTAATTTCGTCTGAAAAACAATTAAAAATATTTATGATACAATATTTATATTAAATATTACAATATTTTACATTTTTTTGGAGGTATGTATACCTAGTTATATTTTTTTGGTACTAAATTACTTTTATGGCGAGTATCATAATCATGTTTCACATTACAATCGAGGAAAATATCCCTATCCCAAATATTACAGAGTCCAAAATGTACATTCCTATTACCGTCAGAAATTTTTTTCTACAAAAATAAACCTACAACTTTCCTGCTGTTTCACCCTAAAAATATTTCGGATGCACCTTTTTTGCATGACCATAATTCTGTGTATTCCTGATAAACTACCCCAAAATATCACTCCATATCATAACCTGGACTGGATATATTCATGATAAGATGCAATGGCAGCCTCGGTATTCACGTGATCGGATATTACACGCAGGGCGTAGCAGTATTGGGATAAAGTGCTTGTTAAACTCTCAATGTGCGCCTTCCAGTCTAGCCCACTATCAATCTGCCATCCCAGAAAACGCATACTCTCTAATGCGTTTAACTCTTTGCCTTTGTATGTGAGCGCAACATTATCCTGTTTTCTGTTTCCAAAGATTAGGGTCTGTGTTTTTGACACGTTCAGCAGCAGATCATTTGCCGAGAAATACTCGTCAAGGGCCTCCATTGAAGTCTGTACTTTATACAGGGTTTCGCTATTCTCTTTACCAGATATGAGCGACAAATCATCGGCATATAATACAGCATACTCGTCAGGTACATTGGGTAGTTCGTTCGTATATACGATATATAAAAGAGGCCCCAAGATTGATCCCTGAGGAACTCTCCTAGTGACAACTATCTCCTGTGATTTGCATAAAACACATAGGTTTAGCATCCTGTATGGGAAGTTTAGGTCATATTAACATACTAGTAGTAGCTTTTGCTTATTTTTAATGTACTATGTCTACAAGTCCAAGCAAATCTAGAGGTATTTCATTAATTTATTTATCTAAAAAGAATTAAAAATAAATAATAAAACTTGTATGAGTAATTATCGTCCCATTAGTATAGTAAGTACATTTACGAGGATTTTGGAATTTGTGATAGAGATTAGAATGATGTATTTTATTAATAAATATATACCACTCGGGTTCTTGAATGTATTTTTAAGTCAGGATTTTATCTGTTGTTCATTGTGTACTGTTTAGGTGTTGTCGCTCATAGAAATTTTGATATCGGCTCTTGCCTTAATTAATTTTGTTTCGTGCGTTTTCTTTTAAAAGTTTTTGTTTGCAAAGTTTTGTCACCTTTTTCTATTATATATCATATAGTGCCTTTCTACTATGGATTTGAATTTGGACCAACAGGGAGCCAATCTTTTGGTAGTTTGTATGTCGTGTCTTGTCTAGATCTCGTATGTGAGTCTGTGATTAGTGGGATTGTCGATACGTCTGTGCGTCGGTAATAGTCACGGTGAAGTACCCTGTTGGGTGTATATCTATGTACGTCCGCGATAGTTTTTGACGCCCTGTTTTGAATTACCTTGAACTTATTAAGCTCCGTTCTGCTAATGTTAAAAATATATACCAATGGAGCAAAATGAAGCAATCCCAACATGGCAAACAAAATAATACTCTCAGTGCAGTTACTGATCATATAGACAACATATCAGTAAAAGTAGATACAGGGAAAATAGTTGTTGCAATATTTATAGATTTACAAAAGGCCTTCGATGTAGTGTAGATATATTATTATATAAATTACATAAAATGGGTTTTAGTGAAAATTTGTACAATATTATTAAATCACAGAGTTCTGTCCTTGGTCCCTTATTTTACACTTTTTTTGTTCTGAGTCCAAAAAATGCAGGACTAGTGGCACAGTATTACGCTTTTGCAGATGATACGGTGTTGGTATATAGTTTTGAAAATGCGAATATGAGATAGAGAATATTATAAATACAGACCTTAAAGAGTATACAGATTGGCTCCTGAATAATAAACTAAAAATTAATATAGGTAAATTAAATTCATGATATTTAAATAAAAAAATAAGATTGTTGAAACACCAAATATTAAAATAAATAATAAACAAATCGAAAATATTTTAAAAATTAAATATTTAGGATTAATTATAGGCAATGGACTTAGTTGGATGGAACATATAAATCATTTATCCAATAAGTTATTGCCGATGATGACTGCCTTATATAAAAAAATATAGGAGCAAAATTAATGTGTACATTGCTTTCTGTCTGTCTCACTTTAGATAATTGATTCCTATTTGGGGGACACGGGGTTGTGAATTTTAATTTAATTCAAGTATAATGAAACAAAAATTTGAACATTGTATTCAACTACGATCGATTAACACATATTGTGGATCTATATAGGGACTTGGGCATCTGGCAGTTAGGTAAGATAGTGAGGCTTGAGCGAGCAGTGTAAGCTATAATCTACCGAATAACCAATAAAACTCAAAAGTCAAATGTTAATATTGTGTGTTCAGGAAATATAGATGCGAACACACCGGATCAAGTGTTAATATATTCTAAAATAAAATAAGAAGTAATAAAGGGTTATATAAACCTATTTATCAGACATAGAGAGTATGATAGGTTACCGGACAATATTAAAAACATTTGAAAATGTAATGCGTTTGTTAAGGAACTAAAAAGTTATATAAATATAACTTCGGATCTACAATTTGGCTACATTTGAATGACGACATTTACAGAAACACGCTGTTATTAAATTATTGTATATTATTTATTTTATTCAACAAATGATTTTTAAAAGAAATGGTGGCCATTTTCAGCATTTAATAAACTAATCACAAAAGTAAGTAGTCTTCCACTATTTTAGCTGTCATTTCGTTAAAGATGAAAATTTTGAAGCGAAATTTTATTGTCAGATAGTACTCGATAAGGTCTTCAAAATGAGGTATCGCAACACCCCTCATCCCTATTCAAAATTAGGGGGTTGTGCTCACCCCCGTTAGGGGGTTGAAGTTACGGAGACGAGAAATCGACGGGTCCGAGCGTTTTTTCACATTTTCATTTTAAAGCAGAAAAATCGAGGTGTTAAATTTTCGTTGGACCACCCTGTGTAAAGATCTCAACGAATTAAATAGGTAGTAATATCTTAGTGTTAAAAATCTATATATACCTCAGTTGAAAAAGCTATTATATAACTCGCACATTATATCCTTCGGCGCTTCGCACCGCACTATATAATAACTCCCTACTCAACGTAGGTATATAATGTACAATTTTATAACGTGTAAACATATGTTAATTAGAAATTGAAAAAGTAGTCCATACTTGCAGTGGAGTTTACGTAATGTAAATAAAACGACAATGTCTTCCTCCACAAATTTGTGGAGGAAGACATTGTCGTTTTATTTACATATGTTAATTAGATTGATAGATATTATTATAGCAAGTGTACACACAGGCACTAAGGCATATTGTACACTATAATTATTACTGACTAATAAAATAAATAGGTATATTTAAACTCTGTAAAATCTTATAAAGTGGATAAAGGATTGAATAAAGAAATTTGTTTGTATTTTCTTGAACAAAAAAGCTCCTTACTACGTGTATAAAAAACTCAATGTTTTACAAGCAAAATATAATAAGAATTTAACATTTTTGTTGACAAAGCCTGCGCGACTCTATCAAAATTTAAAAAAGAAACTCACCCAGCACTGTCCAATAGCCAAAAATAGCAACAAAGTAATTATATTCCTACTATACAGGGTCGTTGGTATTTATGGAAACAGTCGATTATTTCTTAAAGTACAACAGCTAGCAAAAAATATTCTAGACTAAAGTTTTAGAGTTTCTTATAGTCTATTAAAATTTAAAAAAACTAATTATACAAGATGAGTCAGAAAGCCGTAGAGAAATAAAGTTACTTTTTTTTAATGGAACACCCTATATATTAGAATATTTTTGGATCTTCCATAAAATTACAATTATTTTTTAATAAATTCATTATAAGTTTAAACCAAATAGTTTCCGAGATATCGACTTTTGAAAAATGGCATTTTTGAATTTTGACAGCTTCTAGCTCTTTAACGGTACGTCTTAGAGTAAAACGGCTTACATGTCTCTATCTTAGTTTTGAATTATCTTTCTAAAAGTGTCAACTTTCGGGTAAACCGGATGTAACTCAAAAGCCGGAAATAAAGCACTTCCGGTTTAACCGGAAGTTGATATTTTTGGGAAGATAATAAAAAGGAAGATAGAGACTTGTAAGCCGTTTTGCTCTATGGCGTACCTTTAGAAAGCTAGAAGCTGTCAAAGTTCAAAAATGTCATTTTTCAAAAGTCGATATCTCGGAACTTATTATTAAGTTTATGCTTATAAAGCACTTATTAACAAACGATTATAATTTCATGTAGAATCCAAAAATGTTGTAAGATATAGGGTGTTCCATTAACAAAAAAGTAACTTTGTTTTTGTACGGCTTTCTGACTCATCCTGTATACTTATCTTTTTTTAATTCTAATAGACTTTAGAAAACCATGAAACTTTTGTCTTGAATAGTTTTTGTTAGCTGTTTTACTTTAAGAAATAATCGACCGTTTCCAGATATACCAACGACCCTGTATATTCTAGCAGAGTGAATCCACGTCACATCACAAAAATGTCACACAATACGTATTATGTATAAAAATGCTTTAGTCTTAGCCCGTATTTCCGAATCCTTTTAAAGATGTCTAAATAAAGATAATTCTCGGTAGCGCAAACCATGCCCTTCATATTATTACAAAACGAACGTAAACACAGGCACTGATACTTGTTTACTGAAATTATATTCTTTGCTGCGAGGTTTTGACAAAAAAAAGTTATCCGCAAAAAATTATATTCTATCGAAACGGTTTTTCAGTCTAGCTGCTATTCTTTGCAAAAAAAAACCACAATGAATTATTCAAATTGAAAATAAATTATTGGAGTGTAAATTAATTACTGCAGCCGCGCGCCGGCGCCGCATGGGAAGCTTTGCTTGCGGTGACGTCATTTCTTTTTATGTTGAATTATGTAATTAGAAATAAAGAAGTTTATTACCTATTAGTACTATTTGCTTTAGCACGGGACGCATTGATGATTTGTTTACGTCAAAATGAACTTGTAGAGTCACCGTTTTGTGAGGGATGGCAGTAGTTATCTAACGAACACATTGTGAAACTCCGGTTAGTTCGCTTTAAAATAGAGGGTTGCTACTGTCATCCATTGAAGAAAATGTACAGGTGGGCTTAGGAATCCGTGACTGCATGGTGAAAATTTAGTGGCGTGGTTTATTTGACAGCAGGTTGAGAATTATATTGTTGTACCCAGCGATGGCTTTCCAGGGCCGGCAGGGTTTTGTAGCCTCATTCACTGTATACTAATGGAATAATAGCTTACATAATCTATGTATACATACAGGGTGGCCCATCTAAAACGTACAGCAAAGCATTACAGGCTGAGAAAGGACTTTTCGACAATAGCCAAAACCACGTCAAGTTTGTTTGTCAGGGGGACAACTTTTGACGTAAAAATCATAGCAAAACCTTCAACCCCCTAAATGGGGGTGTCATCCCCCAATTTTTTTCAAATGAGAATGGGGGTCAAGTAACACCTCATTTAAAAGAGCTCTTTATTCCCTATGCATCGTTGCTTACTTTTTGAAAATCGATTGACTCGTTTAGAAAATATGAACCTAACAATACGTTTCACGCAAAATGCAAAAATCCATTTAATTTTACTTAAAAACTTAACGTATTAGTCAAGTAAATGCTTAAACTGTTGTCCGCCAACGTGCATACAGTGATACAGGTTACCTTCAAACCGTTGCCGTACATTCTGAAGCACTTGTGGTGTCACTTGGCGACATACGTCAATGATTCGGCCTCGCAGATCTTAGGTGTTAGGTGGAGTGCTGTAAACTTTGCTTTTTATACGCCCCACAAAAAAAATCTAAAGGGCTTAAGTCGGGTGGCCGAGAGGGCCACTCAATTGCACCCCTTCGGCCTATCTAGCGTCCTGGAAACGTGTCATTTAAATAATTGCGCACATGTAGCGAGTAACGCGGATCTCCGTCTTGTTGGAACATCAGTTCCTGTTCATTGTGTATTTTCTATGATATTTGTTAGAGCTGGGTCGATGGCATTTTCTAGTAAATCCAGCTACATATCGCCTGTTAAATTTCCAGGAAGGAAAAAAGGGCCTACAATGGAGTTTCCAAAAATACCAGCCCATACATTCAACTTCTGGGGGTGTTGTGTGTGTGTCTCGTGGAAAATCCTTGGATTGGTATCGGCTCAGTAACGACAATTGTGGCGATTCACTAAACCATTTAAGATGAAGGTATACTCGTCCGAAAAACACACATTAAATAGGATATTACCATTATTAATCGCTCGTTCAGTCATAATTTCGCAAAATTGATCAAAGTCGTCTTCATTTAGTTCTTGCACTAACCGAATCTTATAAGGCCAATTGTCTTGTACTTATCGTACTATCCATTGCAACTTGTCCCGATACTGCTATCTCCGTAGGTTCATTTAGTACTAGATTTTCTAGCTGCCTCTTTTTGTTATGAACGGAACCTGTTTAGCGAAATTTGGCCACCAACTCCCGAACAATTTTTCCAGAAAGGATTGGGGTAACTCTCAAAAATGTAGTAAAATACTACCCTATAATTTTCTTGCCAATATTTCATGAAAATAATATAAACAAATAACAAAGGAATTAGCACTCCACACTACTCCAGAGTCCGCCTAACCACGCTGCCATGCGAATAATCCAGCATGTCGAAACGTGAAGGATAAAGGCAGATTAATTGAACACGTGATCCTATATACGATCCAATTGGCAAAACCGATATTATTAATGCATTCTCATATCTTAATATGTAATTTTCCCTTGTAATGTGAATTTTTACGTTATAAATTATAATAAATATCGAAAATAAGTACAATAAAAAAGAATAATTTAATTTGCATGTACAAATTTTAATGAAAACACACTATTTAAAAGGTATAAACACATAAATATGTTTATTGTATAAAAAGTCATTCATATGCACGTAAAAATAATACGTAAAACTTTATTACTTTTTATTAGTATCAATTAGAAACTTCTCAATTAAATAGCATGAATGGTACAACCGCTTTGACGTAGTCTTTAACCTAAAGCTTTAATTTTGATGACAAACTTTGAGTGAAATGCTGATTATCGACAACGTAGCCCGCTACTGAGTTGAGTGGCAAATATACCCATTTAATAATAATATAGGCTCGCTCGAGGCAAACCAATCACAAAATTGGAAGCTTTTACACAGTGTTGTTGCATAATTATTACGGTCCCCAATTTTCTATAATAGCCATGGCTTACGCAGTGTATAATTAAGTAAAACTCCAAGGAATACAAATATTTCTTTTATCTTCTTTCCTTTGTAGCCAAGATAAGGGAGTCTCGTTTATATAAATTATTTCAATTTTCTGGATCTCTCTCTAACTTTTTGGCATACAAATAACCCCTCCTAACCGAAATGCTCCCCCAAAGAGCATACTAAGCAGGTTTCGAAAAAATAACTTACAAATTTGTATAAGAGTTCATATTTTTTTAAATCTTAAATGAGACGACGTATTTCCGTATTTGAAAGAGGGTTTATAAGTTTTACTTCATTTAATAATGAAGGAAAGAGTATTCAAATAAATGTCCCAGATAATCCAGAGGCGTTTCCGTTTCATTTAATTATATTAATAGTAGGTATTAAAACAAGACAAATCATTATTTTTTTTATTTATTTATTTAATCACAAATAGGATGCATACAGGCCAAAGGCCCAAGTGTGGCACTCATGAGTTACAATGAGGTATACAGATAAATTATTACATAATATAGTTACCTGGGTAATACTTAAGACAGTGATATGATTTTTTATTATTTTCTTTTAACTCAATAAAGATACATTAAATAAGTCAATATCCTGATTAACAGTGTTGTAAATAGAAGTAATTCTATTAATAGGGGAGTGTTCGTTCTGCAAAAACAGGTGGAAAATAGGTATGTGCTGCGAAATGTACGTGAAGGAAGATTGAAACAAATGCTTGGTAACAAATTTGGAGCATCGCTCTCATTATTTGTGGAAAGACTAATTTTAACGAAATGCAAATCGTGCAAAATAAATTTTTAAAAATTTTATTTAATTATGAGTACCTTACACCTACAAATACTTTATATCAGGAATTGAATGTACCTAAACTAGAGAGTTTATTGGAACTTGAACAATGCAAACTCGTTTATAAAATACTTAATAAACTATTAAAATCAAATACCAATTTTCAAACTGTTAGCGACATTCATAATCATAGAACAAGATGACATTCAAATCTGTATCTATCACAGAACAGAACTAACATATTTCTAAATAGTCCTGTTCAACTTGCATCCAGATGTTTTAATAGTCTAAGCCACGACATTAGATTTGCCAATCCTTACCCAGTTTTTGTGAGAAAATGTAAAGACCACCTGAATATTCATTGAACAAATTTATATAAATATATATAGGTATTAACTATTCTAACTAGTCAACAAAGCACTGTTAGGTTTAAGTTACTTAAGACTCGAGGCCAGAGCTATCTTAAAGCACTGATTTGAGTTTAAAAAAAAATGTAAATAATTGTTGTAAATTTAATTGTAGTATAAGGTGTAGTATAAGGTGTAGTGTAAGTAAGGTATAGTATAAGGTAAAATTAAGACAGTTAGTATTTTACAGTATTTTACCTATTTTATTAAATTAGTTTATATTATTAAACATTGGTTTAGATTGACAAGGTTACAACCATGAACGTAAGGTGCCAGCTTTGCTTGTAATTGATAAACATAAACATATAACATATAACAAACCGTACCATAGTTTAAGGTTACCCAAACATATATATATTTTGATGAACTAGATTTAAAAGAATATAAGTTAAGAGATGATGATTTGATAATTTTAACATTTTGCTACTATTGTACTAATACCGTAATGAATATACGTCATTTTCGTTATCCAAAACCTGTGTGCTAATTTCGAACCAGGTAATCATCTTACATGGCGATCCTGCCAGCGGGCTTAAGTTAAGCCCTTGGTAAATATAAAGTGACTACCTAAGTGAAAGCAAACAAGTGAAACAAGTGAAGTGAAACAAGTGCAGATGGGGACAACAAATTCAAAACACGCAGAAATAACAGACTCTGGTGTCGTTAATTCGAATTTCATTGTGGAACAAGAGGCGATCCAGGCACCCTTGGACATTCGCATACTGTTGTATATCCTAACTGGAGCAGTCGTCCTGTTGTTGGTGTTGAAGCTCAAACAGATGTACCGCAGAACACTGAAGAAGGATTTATCAAGGAGTATGTACCTGAGGACAGCACCTAGGGATCCTGAAGCAATCTAAGTTCTTATAAACCCCGTAGATAAGCCTAAAGAAGAAGAAAAGTCACTCCATTTCATTTTGACCGCATTTGCATATGCGTAGTAGCAGTCCCAAGTCGAGCAACAGCCAAGCAGAACGTACTTGTGAGGCCTTAATGGAAGGTGAGGCAAAAGCCGCTCGTACGCAACGTGGGATTAGTTCATGGGCATCAAGGAGTTCCAGTACTTGTTAGAAGAGGCAAGGGTACTGTATAGGAATCTGAAAAAGGACTCCATCGAAAGGCGCAGCTCTAGGACTGTCACCGTAAGCAACTTAGGAAAACTAGAGACACTTGTAAGTGAGTTTAGCAATTTAAAAAATGAATTTAATAGGGTCCCCGTCCCCACTAAAACCGTATTAATAGCCCAAGTCAAAGATTATGCCACACAGTTAGATAAATATTTTGAAGCTATTAATGAAGTTTTACAGGATAGGCTAAAAACCGCCGATACGAAAGAAACAGAATCTGTAGCAAAAAATCCCGATTCTGATTGTTTTGTTGAAGCTAGAAACATGAGTGAAAAATTTGATTTGAAAACGGCCGCGTCTCTGTTGCCGCGCATGGACGGCACTGAGAAAACGACAAAAGAGTTAATTGACGGCATCGAGTTATATGACGCATTGCTTGACGAGGCAGGGAAAAAGAGTTTAACGAATTATGTCCTTAAGGCAAGATTATCGGGTAATGCAAAAATAAGGTTGCAGAGCGCATACGCAACGAATGAAGCCCTTATTACTGATATTAAAGCTCTTTTTCTCACCAAAAAGTCAGCGGGAGCATTGTCCGCCAGATTGAACGGTGCTAAGCAAGGGGGTAAATCAATCGAGGAGTTCGGTAGAACTATTGAAGATCTACTCCTGGACCTTACTGTCGCACAGTCCGACGGGAATGACGAAGCTGTACGGGTGTTAACTTCCGTAAACGAGAAGCTTGCTATAAACGTATTTGCCAATGGGTTGCAGAGTAACGACATGCGCACTTTTGTTAAAGCACGTAATTACGACCGATTAAGTGATGCGATAAGGGCAGCAAAGGATGAGGAGTTTGGAAAAAGTGACACAGGCTCTCATCGGGTTTTTCATATCCAAAATAGGCACGCGAGTAATAGGGTCTTCAGAGGTCGAAATAATCGAGCAAATTTCAGTTCTTTTTCAAATAATAGGTCTCGTGGTCGGAATTTTTCAGGTCCCGCAGGGAATAACAGGTATAACAGTAATAACAACAATTACAGGTTTCAAAATAGGTCACCGAATTTTAGGGGTTTCCCAAATCGCGGAAGAGGTTTTCGTGGTAATAATAATAATAATAGGTCATATTGCATTAGGGACGAAAGTACTAGCGAGTCTAATCAATCAAGCGAAACATTAGAAAATCAGTTTTTTCGAGTCTAATAATGAATTTTTTATTTTTAATTTAAATGGTCTCAATTTTATTCAAGTCAAGTACAAAGGTACCAAATTAAATTTATTAATAGATACAGGTGCTTCAATTAGTGTAATATTTAAAACCTGTGTTGATAAACACGAATATGTAAACACAGCAACTAAAATAAAAATTAATGGAGTTACCGGCTCCACACTGTCTCATGGCGTTGCGAACTTGAAATTTAATATTAATAACAATAACAATAACAATGTAATTAATTTAAATCATAATTTTCACCTAATAGACAGTTTTGAGAATAAAATAAACGGAGTCTTAGGTTCTGATTTTTTCCAAAAATATAATGCCACTATAAATTACGAAAATTTTAATTTTTCATTTTTTCTAAAAAATAAAAATATCTCGGTACCAATGTTTTCAAAAGAAAAATCTTATTTTAAAATACCAGCTAGATGCGAGGTAATTAAATTTTGCAAAGTGAATAAAAATGAGGACTGTATTGTATTACCAGAAGAAATCGGAGACGGTATATATATAGCCAGTACTTTAGTACGACCACAAAGCAATATGATTCCAATAAAAATTTTAAATACCCGTGACATGGAAATTTCATTGACAAATTTTTATCCAAAGCTTGTAAATTTTAGCGATTACGAAACATGTTGTTTTTTAGAAACGGAGAATAATTCAGTAGGGCGAGTTGACAAATTGTTGAAATTAATTAATACTAAGCATTTAAATAAGGAAGAAAACTTTTCAATACAAAAAATTTGCGCTAAGTATTCGGATATTTTTCATTTAGATAACGATCCTCTTACTACGACTAACATCTACAAACAGACATTACGACTTAAGCCTGACGCGTCACCGTCATACGTAAAACCATACAGACTTCCTCACGCACAAAAGGCAGAAATACATAAGCAAATCGAAATAATGGAAAAACAAGGAATCATTGAAAAGGCTAAAAGTGAATAGTCCGCACCATTGTTAGTTGTACCTAAAAAAGCCGACCAAACAGGCATTAAACGCTTTAGAGTTGTAATTGATTTTCGTTTGCTCAATAAAAAGTTACGAGACGACGAAAAGTTTCCATTGCCATCTATTACTGAAATTTTAGATTCATTATCTGGTGCTATGTATTTCTCGCATTTAGACCTGTCCCAAGGATACTACCAAGTGCCTTTGGAAGAGTCTAGTCGACCGTATACAGCATTTACGACCGAAAGAGGACAGTACCAAATGACACGACTTCCGATGGGTTTAAAAATTAGTCCAAGTGCTTTTTCTAGAATAATGACTATTGCAATGACAGGGTTAAATTATGACAGTTGTTTCGTTTATCTTGATGATTTAATTGTTTTTGGAAACAGTTTAAGGAATCATAACCAAAATCTAGTGAAAATTTTTCAGAGGCTTAGAGACGTAAATTTGAAATTAAATCCAAACAAGTGTGAATTTTTGAAAAAAGAAATTTTGTATCTTGGGCATGTGATTTCGGAGAAAGGTGTTTTTCCTGATAGGGAGAAAATAAAGGTCCTTCAGAGTTATCCCGTACCCAAGGATGCAAATGAGACTAAACGATTTGTTGCATTTGCAAACTATTATAGAAGATTTATTCCAAATTTTGCAAAAATTTCAATTCCATTAAATAATTTAACCAGGAAAAAAGTAAAATTTTGTTGGACAAATGAGTGTCAAAAATCTTTCGAAAAATTAAAAACCGCACTTATAAGCCCTCCAATCTTACAATATCCTAATTTTGATAAAGATAATATTTTCATTTTAAAAACCGATGCATCAGGGGGTGCAATCGGAGCAGTTTTGTCAAATATGGACGATAAGCCAGTTGCTTATGCCAGTAGGTCTTTAAATAAAGCAGAACGTAATTATTGTACAGTAGAAAAGGAACTTTTAGCAGTAGTATGGGCAGTTAAGCATTTCAGACCTTATTTGTATGGACGAAAATTTTCACTTGAAACCGACTGTAAACCTCTTATTTCACTTTTTGGTATGACTAACCCTTCTAGTAGACTCACTAAATTTCGATTAGTTTTGGAAGAATACGATTTTGATATTAAACATGTTAAAGGGAAAGAAAACGTCATAGCGGACGCGCTTTCGAGAATAGAAATAAATAATGAGGAGCTTAAAAGCTTAAGTAATAAAAATAATAATGAATCTTTATTTGCTACGACTAGAGCAGCCGCGAAGCGACAGACAGACAAAACAGATGACGTAGGTTGTAGTTCGGGTACTTACGAACGGATTGATCACCCGGGAGTAACAGAAGTACTGAAACGGCCTAAAGAATCGTGTGAACTCTGTCCAGTGTCAAACGCGAAGTTTATTGAATTATGTAAAAATGAAAATTACGATTGTAATATAGAAAATTTCGTCTATTTCAAAAATAAAAACGTCATTTATATGGGCCAGGATTTTCGATCGACGTTGACCAGGAAGGCATCGTTGAGAAACCTGAGTTTCGACGAAGCGGAATTTAAATTTTAGAACATCCGATCGGCGTTACCCTTAAGTGGATCGTTGAGGATACTGAAAGCTATATGTGATAAATATAATATCCGCGAATTAATAGTAATTAAAGACGGAAAGAGCGCTCAATTCTTAAGAGAATTATTAAAATATAAAAAGTTGATAAATGAAACCGGTATAAAAATATGTGTTATTAAAGACGTGCAAAAAGTATACGATCGTGAGACAAAGCAAATAGTGCTTAATGATTTTCATTTACTGCCGACAGGAGGTCATGCAGGAATAAATAGGATGTATAATAATGTTAAAAAATATTATTCATGGATAGGTTTAAGACAAGACGTTGAGGACTTTGTTAAAAAATGCGATGATTGTCAGAGGTATAAACATTCAAAACTAAGTATAGAGCCAATGACTATTACGCCTACAGCTGATTCAGCATTCCAGAGAATTTGTTTAGATTTAGTTGGTCCTTTAGAATCAGATGTTGATAACAATAAATATGTTTTAACGTTACAGTGTGATCTCAGTAAATTCGTGGAATGTTATCCTTTAAAAAATAAGGAAGCTGTAACAGTAGCCCAAGCGTTCGTTGAAAATTTTATTTTGAGGTTTGGAATCCCAGATGAGATAGTGTCAGACACCAAGGCACTGAATTCTTAGCTGCAACCCTTACGCAAACGTGTAAATTGCTTCAAATTAAAAAACTTAATTCAACGGCCTACCATCATCAGACCATAGGCGCATTAGAAAACTCTCATAAAACATTAGGAGCATACTTACGAATGCAAATAGCGAAAAACCCAACTAATTGGAGTAGTTGGATACCTTTTTGGTGTTTTTCCTATAACACTAGTGTTCATACTGAAACTCGGTATACCCCGTATGAGTTAGTATTTGGCAAAACGGCTAATTTACCTTCGAATTTGTTACGAGAAGTTGACCCTCTGTACAATTTTGATAGTTATCCTTTAGAGTTACAGTATAGGCTCCAGCAAGCATGTGCTGATGCAAAAAGTAACTTGATGACGTCAAAAGGTAAAAGAAAGACTGTATATGATAGGAAAAGTAGCATAGTTAATTATAAGAGTGGTGATAAAGTGCTTTTGAAAAATAATTCGGGAACAAAAATGGACGCTTTATACAATGGACCCTTTACAGTGATAAGTGAACAGTCTCCAAATATTTTGTTAGATATAGAGAATAAGCAAGTTTTAGTTCATAAGAATAGAGTTAAGAAATATTTTGATTGATATAGATTGGTTGATTATTTCAAAAAAAAAATTCAGCATTAGCATTCGATTTTTTTTTTCTGCCGGCCGGAGGTGTAGTATAAGGTGTAGTGTAAGTAAGGTATAGTATAAGGTAAAATTAAGACAGTTAGTATTTTACAGTATTTTACCTATTTTATTAAATTAGTTTATATTATTAAACATTGGTTTAGATTGACAAGGTTACAACCATGAACGTAAGGTGCCAGCTTTGCTTGTAATTGATAAACATAAACATATAACATATAACAAACCGTACCATAGTTTAAGGTTACCCAAACATATATATATTTTGATGAACTAGATTTAAAAGAAGATAAGTTAAGAGATGATGATTTGATAATTTTAACATTTTGCTACTATTGTACTAATACCGTAATGAATATACGTCATTTTCGTTATCCAAAACCTGTGTGCTAATTTCGAACCAGGTAATCATCTTACATAATAAATAAAGTTGTTTAAAAAAAAAAAAAATTTATAACTTTAAATAGAAAAGAGACATCGGAATTAGTACGCCGAGCATCTAGACTGAGATGTCTCGCGAAGGTTTATCAGGTTAGCATGAAAATCAAATATGCCATTTATTTTAAAATTTAAAACTTTAGAAATTTATTCTGAATACTTTTCACTTTGCCCTTATTATATACGGCATATTGCGGTGACTAGATGACAGAAGCAAAGCTTAGTCTGCTATAGACGAATGCATTGTGAAGATGATACATATTTACAGGATCTAATAATAAAACCTAACATTGTGTTACATTTAGCGGTGATGTAATCAATATTCTTTCCAAAAATCATTTTCTTGTCGTATACAGGGTGTCCGGAAACTTCGTTCGTAAATTTTAAGGGGATATTCTACATATGAAAATATGAAAAAAAGTTCATATGAATGTAGGTCCTTAAATGTCTTATAAGGAAGCTATGGCCGTTCAAAGGTGACCTCTAAAGATTAGTTTCTCTTTTATATCTTTGCAACCGCTTGAGGTACCGATGTGCTTTTTGGCACACAAACTAATATTAACAATTGCTAATTTATGATATTGAGAGTATGAAATTTAGTCAGGGACGTTCTTACGGGGGGGGGCTTAGTTTATTTATTCCTAATTTTTCTACACGACACATTTAAAAAATTTTACCCAAAAATTATAATTTCAGTGATTTTTCTACACAAAAAAGGTATTCTTAAAAAAAATTATTGGGCCAATGATTTAGGAGAAAAATCGGTTTATTTAAATCATTGCATAAACTATTATCGAATTGTGTTTAAACTGAAACATCAAAGTAGTCTTATGACAAATACAAATTTAAAGTCAAAAACATCAAGAAGCCCATGGTTAGCGTTAAAATATATTGACAATGACGTTTTTGCGATTTTTTGTAGTGATCATTGCTCAAGTGCAAAGTGTTTTTGACAGGGGCGGCTCGTCAATAAGTGCGCCCGTGCGCGCGCACTGCCTAAGAAAGCCAAGCAATAAGCAAAAATAAAATTTATATAAAAAAAATATTTAACTGATATCAAGAAAACTTGTATATAAGAATGGTGAATGCGAAAGACTTCAAGCGCGACCGGAGCGTGCACCCACTCCTACTGATTGAAAAGGTCTGCCGTGTGTATTCGTTCGGTGTTCGGTGCTCTCTCTGCCGCTCTCGTTAAATGGATTTTCCCTGTGCGGATTGATCTGGAATATTCGGTTAGTCGCCCGATTAGAGGACGTCGCCGTGCGCTATCTGAATACACACTTCAATAATTTAATTTGATTGTTTTAGAGTTTTTTGACGCGATTAGAGAAGTTTGAAGTTTATTGACGGTGTTGTGGGTGTTTTTTGTTGTTTTAATTTAATAATGGCTAGTAGTTCGGATTGTGTCACACGAAGTGTTATAGTTATGGACCAAAATTCTGTTGAGAACATTCTAAATAACTTTTCGACAATCGATTTCCAATTGAAATAAAAATCCCATTTAAAAATCGCGTTTTTTTTTTAATATTCTTCTCGAATAAAAAGCACAAAGAAAATCGATAGAAAGGTAAAAAGGGGCGTGGCACCTCGAAAATTTTTCGCCTGCGGCGCACACCCTAAAGTAAATATCACGGGCCGCCACTGGTTTTTGATTAATAATTAAGGTGCAAATTTTAAAAGATGGCAGATTATTCATTTGCTGAGTTAGCTGATATGCATTTTATGTATGGAAAAGCTAATGGTTGTGCTCGAGAAGCTCGCAGGTTGTATTAAGAATATTTTCCAAACCGTCAAAGTCCTTGTGAGAAATTATTAATTAATTTACATCAACGATTAAGAGAAACCGGACCTTTTAGGCCAAATATGAATGAAACTGGGAGAAGCCGTACCACTAGGACTCCACAAGCAGAAGGACGAGTGCTCGAATGCGTTGCAGCCAATCCGGGTATAAGCACAAGAAGAATTGCCTTACAAGAGGGTTTCCTAAGAGTACAACATGGAAAATTTTGCATGAACAACTTCTTTATCCATACCATATACCAAGAGATCAGGCGCTTAAGCCTCAAGACCTACTTCCTTGTGCACAGTTTTGTCAGTGGATGCAGAGAAAATGTCATCAAGACCGCTTTTTCTACATAAAGTCTTGTTTACTGACGAAGCAGGGTTTTACCCGTGAAGGCATCGTAAATTTCCATAATAACCATATATGGGCAGAAGAAAATCCCCATGCAATTTTCGAAAGTCGATTTCAAAATAAATTTTCAATTAATGTTTGGGCAGGTATATTGGGCGATTGATTAATAGGACCATACATTATGCCTCAACGTTTAGATGGGCCTGCATATTTAGATATTTTACAAGACTCTTTGCCTGTTCTACTTGAAGATGTGCCGTACCAGCAAAAACTTAAATTGGCTCGAGATTATTTAAATCAAACATATCCAAACCGATGGATAGGCCGAGGTGGGCCCATTGCCTGGCCTCCCCGTTCACCTGATCTCAATCCATTGGATTACTTTCTTTGGGGATATCTGAAGTTTCTGGTATATTTAGTACCTATCGAAAATGTACAACAATTGGAACAACGTGTTATTTATTGTTGCGAGGAAATTCGTAATAAGGAATTAGTTTTCGCAAGAGTACGAACATCAATGAGAAATCGTTTAGTTGGTTGTATTGATATGAATGGAAACCATTGTTAACATTTGTTGTAACTTTTCTACTTTTTTCAGTTTATTATTGTTAAACCAACAACTCTTGTTTTGTTTAAAACTTACAATAAAAAAACGTTTTGACTTAATTATTGCCATTGTCAATTTATTTTAACCCTAACCATGGGCTTCTTGACGTTTTTTGACTTCAAATTTCTATTTGCCATAAGACTACTTTGATGTTTTAGTTTAAACACAATGCGATAATACTTTTTGCAATGATTTAAATAAATCGATTTTTCTCCTAAATAATTGGCCCAATAATTTAATTTTTTTTAAGAATACCTTTTTTGTGTAGAAAAATCACTGGAATTATAATTTTTAGGTAAAATTTTTCAAATGCGTCGTGTACAAAAATTAGGAATCAATAAACTAAGCCCCCTCCCGTAAGAACGTCCCTGACTGAATTTCATACTCTCAATATCATAAATTAGCAATTGTTAATATTAGTTTTTGTGCCAAAAAGTACATCGATACCTCAAGCGGTCGCAAAGATATAAAAGAGAAACTAATCTTTAGAGGTCACCTTTGAACGGCCATAGCTTCCTTACAAGACATTTAAGGACCTACATTCATATGAACTTTTTTTCATATTTTCATATGTAGAATATCCCCATAAAATATACGAACGAAGTTTCCGGACACCCTGTATAATACCAATTTTTTTTTATTTCGTCAACTTGTTTAGGTAAAATTCCACTAAAATTGTAACGACACGAGAAGATACTAAAGTTTCCTTAAAAAGATATAAATGTATCATTTTTGCAGTACAGTGAAGATTCATGGATGAGAAAATCTTTATATCGTCCGCATAAAATAAAATTATACGAGACTTGGTCGATTGGGGCGACACAACCTTGTAAGTATACCTCACTACCTTTCATTAGGGACATCACCCCTGAACTCTCTAGAATTTTCAACCAAATTGATAACATAAAAATTGCTAACAAATCTGCCCTCACAATAAGGACAACAATCAGATGTGGTTTACAGTATTTCATGTGCCGATTGTGACAAGATATACATTGGTCAAACTTTCAGACCGTTATCTGGCAGAATCACTAATCACAGGAGTGACTGTAGACTTCACCCTGAGAGATGTGCACTCGCAGAACATTCCAATAAATTTTTACACAACATAGACTACAACTCGGCTAAAATATTAACGATTCAATCAAACCAAACTAAAAGACTCTTCCTTGAGATGGCTTTTATAGCACAGGAACCACAATGCATAAACAAAAGAACAGATATTCAACGCCTCAGTGAGATTTATTCATACCTCCTTTTCTTAGATAAAAATAAAAATAAAAATAATAACTTTAATCGTAATAACTTAAATAATTCATCTACATAAAATCAAAATTAAATCAAACGATGTCAATAGTTTACTGTACAATAAAATATAAATGACAATCTTGCACACCATGATGATTGGATTCCGCTTTCTTCGTCTTCTTCTTCGTCTTCCAATTGTTAATGGCTTGAGACAAATAAGCCACACAAAATGACAGACATCAACTGTCAATTTTTTCAAAAATGAAATCTGACGGAGATTCATAACCTGTCTTTATCACGGTGGTTTGCACGTTTTGTCTGCTTATTCGTTCCAAATGACTGACATACCTTTTAAAGTTAGCTAAACTAACTCAATCAATTAAATAAAATTCGTATTAAGTATGTGAACGCAACTAAGTTTTCCAGTTTCATGTTCGTGATTTGTCCTTATACAATTTTAAAATCTACCTAACCTATGCAAACTCTTGTTTTTTTTGTCTTCAACGAATTTCACTACTGCTTTGATGCTCCAATTACGAATTTCTAAGATCCACATGATCACCCTCAACAAAGTTGTAAGTAATTTAACACTATATAATTGTATAGCAGCCTCACTGTTACTTTTTTCTTATTTTTGTAGTCTCCCTGATGATGGAAGTGATAATAAAGATTTCCGAAAGCTTGGAATAAAACTTTAAAGAGTACTCTTTCATATTGCTGCACACCCCAATATTCTACTAGTTTGTCTTCTAACTAGTCAGCAAAGACTACCCTCTCAAATAAATATGTACCTATATATGTGAGAAACTTTGTTCTCTAGTCACTTGTTGGGACCTTATGAAATAAGAATTTGGCGTATTTTGACTAACACTGTTAATACTAACATACAAACCCAGATTGAAGATAATACTGAAAAGAAAGGATTGAATCTGTTTCCAATGGTAGGATGCTCTACCGACCGATGCTGACCTGTACACTGGTTTCAAAATTTTTGGTTCTCGTTAGTACAGTGCAAGCATGACAAGTGAGCATACTGGTCATTGGAAAATCAAAACACCTTATTTCCACTTGCCAAGTAGTATTCATTTGCTACTGTGTATATAGTACCATACTTCATTTTTCACTTCAGATTGCCTGAAGATGGCGCTACGTAAATTGTACTGCCGACGCAGATCAATATTGTAGCTATAAGGTGTTTCGATTTTCCAATGGTGGGTATGCTAACTTATCATGAAAATTAATTTACCAGAAACTATGAACAACGACTTCATCAGCATGCAAATGTAGAGACTATCCGGCTCTCCGACAATACGGATATAGGAAGAAAACTGAATCCTTTTGAGTTGGTCCAGTAAATGAGACAAAAGCAGATTATGGTATGCATATGCGTAAACAATTAGAAATCTAAGGACACTGTTAAGTAAATCCTTAGTTCAGGTTAGTTCAGGTTAGTTATATGTGTGAAACTTTGTTCTACCAAGATCAGATGATTGACGCAAATTAAATTAGTTAGAATATACCAGATAAAACAGAAAGTTCTTACAACACCAAACATGTTTTATATCATTAAAATAAAGGAAAGTACTAGCCGTCAGGTGCGATTTGTTGATCAGGGGAAACTGACTTGCTAGTTATCGGTTAGCGGCAAGTCGAAATTGGAGAGTCGTAGTCGGTAAGTTCAGGCTAGCTTGCTGGACGACTTTGTTATCTGGACTACGTCATTTCTTCCTATCGTTGGGTTCACCTAATAAATGTTTCGCCATATAATTAATATAATAAATTTAATAGCAGCTCATAATACAGCAGTTTGAGCCGCTTTGTTTCATACTGCTAAACTACTAGACTTGATAATAGGCAAATAAACGCGACAAAGTAAATTTACAGGTGGAATATCCTTTTATAGCAACGGCTGAAGGCTTTTTATGTCTATACTACCCGTGTGATTGACCCTTAGTCTAAACATCTAGTATAGGGCTACCCATAATTCGCGAGCACAACCCTTTAACCGCATGAAAAGGGCAAGAATAATAATCACGTTAACACGGACGTTGTGGACGGTTAAACCAATAAAGAATGCCCTTACTTAAATTCAGCAGTAAAATATGAGATTTCATAAACGGCTTTCGCATAAATTCTACTTATTTTTAGGGAAAGGCAGGCGACCACCCGGAACGCATGTAGGAAACAGCCGCTTAGAGAATTATTCTACGTCGGTATTTTATGCCTTACAAGTGTGCTGTGTCATCTGAAAATTTTAAAATTAGGACCCTTTTCCTAAATTGATGGCTTTAATTTTTTAAACATGCTTAGTAAACCCTTTTCAGTGTAATATAGGTTAGGGAGACAATTTGTTAGCCCAAATATGAAATACATGCAGTCAGTGGCGGCTAGTCGTATAGGGATTAAAGGTAAATACATAAAAATACAACTCTCGGTCCTGAAAGTTAATGCGTAAGTTTAACGATGAGTCGACATACAATGCATTGTTCTAAGTATATCATTTTTATTTATGAACTATTAATGTCTTTCCCTAATAGTACTGAAGATGAATCGACGGCATGACTTGCCTTTTGCTAGTTCTATTTTTTTGCATAAAGTAACGTGATTTACTTGATTGCGCATCACTTTACTAATAACATAAAAACAACCCTCAAACATGGGTCACGTAAGCAGATGGTATATTTAAAATTGAAGAAGTAGTCCAGTCTCACAGTGGGATTGATGTAATGGAAATAAAAAACTGAAATCCTTCTCCACGAAGTTTGTTAAAAGCAAAGTGATATTATTCTCTACATGTTTCGATACTATAACGTCCATCTTTAGGGGATACTAGAAGAAATTATTCTAAGACTGAGCAATTGAGCATGGTCATGATAAAGGTGCATTAATAAAAAATTTACAGTCCTTTACAAAGATGCAACCGGGGAGGACATTGAAAATGCCGAAGCAGAGTGCAACGCTTGTGACTATTGTGAGATTTGTGATCTGCGAAAACTCATAGATTTGAATGTTATATTTAGGTAGCTGATATAAGGTTTATTGATTCATAATATAAAAAAATAGTAAAATAAAGGTTATAAACTCTAACGCGCCTCTAAGGTATGGTTTGGCTGAAGCAATCAGCGGCCGCGGCTGGCGTTCGCGATTGGTAGCTCGGTACTGGTTTAATGCAATTTGTATGTACACGGTTTCACCGCCGCAGCTCAGCGACCCAGCGCTCGCCGTCAATTGCAGTGGCTGCGTTCGGACTGCTAGAGAGACCAGTCCAGCCGTGATCGCTCAGCAGAATGCCACCGTTTTCGGCAATTGCTGACGAGTGTTTGATAGAGGAGGTGCAAAAGTACCCCTCTTTATACAACTATGAGAACGAAAATTACAAAAATGTTGTAATGAAAGAAAATGCATGCAAAAAAGTGGCAGCAAGTTTAGTGTAGGGAAGAACGGTAAAGTGTACAAAACCATTCTGTTTATTTTTCAGCATTACATTACAAAGCTTATAATTAGGGTAGACTGGGGCAACTGCGACGCCCTTTTTAATAGTTCAAGTTTATTTCCTTCCTACTTTAAATATACAATATTTATAAAAGTGTCTTTGTAAGAAAGTAATAGTTTAATATGTTTACTTTTCATACTGCATAGGGCACTCATGAATTATTTTTGAGATCTTGAGATTAGAATAATTTTTTTTTTGTACCGAAATTTTACACTTAGGTACTCCAAAAAGGGAAAGTGTAAAATCGGAATACAATTTCCATGCATGTTCGCAGAAGTGGTAATGGGAAAATGTAAATGAAGTTTATATATCCCATGCCAATTTTTCTTTTTACAGACTTAAAAAAAAATAAAAATCTGGGAAGTTATGAACTTTTTATTGTTGGGAAATAGTTAGCCAAGCAAATCATAAAAACGAAAAATTAAAAGGTACCTCTGAAAAATAATAAGTAATCCAAAATAACCCTCAAAAAATTCCTAATAACAAGAATAATATTTTTATAAACGTATTTATCCGTTCAAACCCCAATGTTTGGCTTTAATCTCTAAAACAGTAGGAGTTATTCCCAAGGAGAAACTAAAACAGAAAAGAAAATTAAAGTTTAAAAATTCGAATAATTTTATGGAACTTGTTAAATATTGTATCCCGCAAATTTCACATTAAAATGAAAACCTCCTCGGCGTGTTACTACCGGTGGCCATAAAAAAATCGTATTTTAGTTTTCTAGTAAACTTGATTTCAAAGCCGTTGTCAACAGTATTTACCTGGCCAATAAAATGTTTCTTTGCCTTTGGTAATGTGTATTTAACCAGTACCCAGTCTTCAATGGAAATATTGTCTTTGTTTATTTCAGGAATCTGATCTTCGCAATCCGATTCTAAAGTGAAACTTTGATCCGATTCCATAAAAGGTACACTTTCATAATCTGATTCACTGAAGCTGGATTCAAATTGATACGGACTTGGCCGACTTTGTTTACTCTTTCGGTCAATTTTCATAGCTGGTTTAGATATAGTAGATGAACTTGTAGAGATTTTTGACTGACTACTTGCGATAGTACCTGCAATGGTTTGGCCACCTTGAATTAAGCGCTTTCGTTTCCTTGGATTAGAAGAAGGACTCTGCCGGAGCGAATCAAATAGTAGATCATCAAAACTTGTCTTCTTTTCTTGCCGATTTTCGGTTGTAGCTGATACTACAGGTTCAGTTATAGGCTCCTGATGATTATTTAGTATATTTCTTCATTTTGATCAGAGCTGACAATTACTTTGAGATTGGTGGCACTAGATGCTGAAGGAGCTGTAAGTAATTCTGCATTAGATGCTAGTTTCCTTTTAAATGAAGCGCCAGATGTAGAAGGCTCTACTGTTTTTAACATTGACTGTTCGAAAGTAGCGGTTTTTTATGTTACATTCGGTGCTACAGCATCATGTTCATTCCTTTCAATATCAATGCGTTCTGGCCTCGGTTGTAAATCTGGTACAGATCTTTGATTTTTTAAGTGTTCCTGCCATCTTTTTAGGGCATCGATGTCATAATTTTCTTTAGGAATAACATGTCTATTAAATGGAACAATACCACCCTTTCTGAATCCCGTTTTTATGATTCCGGAATCTACTTCAGCCCAGGTTTTCACTAGCAATGTGGCGAAGTCCTCTTTTGGTAGTCATTGTCCCTGATGACGTCTTTGCCATGTTATTACTTCCCTCTCCCATATTGCCTTAAAGGATCTTCTTCTTCTTTCAGTGCCGTGCTTGTCTTCAAGCGTGGGCCATCTCCATGACAATCTGGTTGAATTGGTGTCTATTCGTCGCTACTCGGAATAGTTGTCCTACTCCCAGTCCGGTCCAATTTCTAATATTTCGTAGCCACGATAGCTTTTTGCGACCTATCCATCTTCTGCCCTCAACCTTTCCTTGAATGATCAGTCGAGGGATGTGATATTTGGTACCTCGCATTATATGCCCGAAATAACTGACCTTTCTTGTTTTTATGGTGTTCAGGAGTTCTCGATCCTTATTCAGCTGTCTGAGTACCTCTTCATTACTGGTATGTGCAGTCCAAGGGATCTTGAGGATTCTCCGATAGCACCACATCTAGGATCTAAACATACTCAAATCGAGAGGTTGAAGTAAATGGCTTGTATGCGAGACATGCCCATCATATATAACAATTTAAAATAGAGTGCCGAGCCCCAATTCCCGCTACACTCTATTTTAAATTAAATAATTTGGGCGCTAAAAGACTAGACTATATATAACAATAATTGGTGCCTGATCACGAACCAAAGGAATAAAAGTCTTTAGAAAGTAATTTCTAAATATTTCGGAGGTCATCCATCCATGTTAAAAATATAAATAAAAAGTTTTTTATTTAGATGATAAAGCCAAAATATTAGATAATGTGAAAGTAAAAAAGAACCTATGGACATAGAAGATGTATCTTATAACTCCAACCATCATATAAAAGAAGAAAATATATTTAAACTGGAGTGTCCCGATGTTCCTGTGGAAAATAATTTTTTCTGCTACTGTATAAATAAATTAACCTTCGGGCCCTAGCAACACGAAAGATCACGAAAGTAAACATTAGAGTTACCTGAATATTATACGTTGCTAGCTACGAAAGTAGTATGTTTCTAGCTACGAAGGTACTACTTTCGGTGCCAGGACAAAAAAGCACAAATAGTCACAGCCAATTTGAGCATGAAACATTGTGACCATAGGAGGTGATAAGGCTTCAGATTTCTCTAAGAAGTACGTTAACATCACATTTTCGTCAATTTGAGAAACGTTTTTATCCGCGAACCATTCCAGAAACAGGTTGTACGTTTGATAGTATCTATCTTTCGACTTCTCAGGTAACAGTGACGCACATGCCAACTCGGCCGCCTTCTGAATAGCAACGTTTTGGTCTTGGTAGAATATTTTAGACTAGCGAAATTAAAAAATTCGAATTGACAGACTCTGACAGTACTCAAATAACTTGTTGTCATGGATTATTTTACAGGTGGAAAAACCTTATTGTATCATTATAATTTGAATAAAATCAAAGTTCTTTACTTAATAATTTATTGATCAGAGGACAGTAGTAGAAAAAATTTAATACATCACACGATGCGAAAGCCTTTTTTGATGTTCGGGGGTATTGAATCACTTCGGCTTTGCCTCGGCTAGTCAAAGACCTCCTCATACCAAAAAATTAACTTTCGCATCTACTAAACTTTCAAAATGGATGACCTGTAGACACTTCAAAATTCGAAGAGAGTGAAGGGGCGCCGATTTCTTTAAAAAGTGAAAATGTGGATACTCCGTTAGTAAAAAAATGATGATAAAGTCAGTGAACATAATATTTGCTTATAAAATTAATTCTCTAATGACATTCCTTTAAAACCCCTGAATATTAACATAATATTTATACCATTAAGTCGATTCCCGTAACCATGACCAGCTCTCTTCCTTGCAGGTGTTTCCTTTCAGACTAATTTATGTCGAGTCGGGTGATACATTTGATCGCAACGAGATGTCACTTTACGTTGTATTATCGAGAAATTATGACTGTCTAAGACAATCACATTTACGGGGGTAGTTCGATAAGCAACTTGGTTAGCAAATTAAGAGAAAACGACAGCCATATCTTGATATGCGGTTTGCAGCTTTCTCATATTAAATTATCACTCTACAGTTACAAGTAATTTTGGAACTAGCTAATTAATAAGCAGATGAATACAAACAGCTTCGGCAGTGCGAAAATAAAATTAGAATTAGCGGTGTGAAAAGAAAAAAAGCAAATTCAAATAAGACAGGAAGAGGCACCATGCTCTGGGGTTATAAAACCTGCTGTGGCTCCAAAAAACATCGGAAAAGTCCACCATACTGTTTTGCTCGATGAACGAGTGAAAGGTAGCAGAAGCTGCAGGTATCTTAATTGACTGAGTACATTTCACTTGGCACAATAAATGGCTCATAAAGAATTCTTGTGCGAGATGGCTTAGAACTGCTTTCGCATCCATCCCATTCTGTTCCCGAAATTCACGGCTTTCCTGCCTGGATAAAAATTTGGGTTCAATGAATGCAGGCGGGCAACAACTCTTTCCAGGGCCTTAAAGAAAGTTACTGGAGGGAAGGAGTCGAGAACCTGAACAAATATTGAGCCAAGGTCGATGAACTTCGAAGAGACTAAGTCGAAGAATAAAATAAGATAGAAAATATCAGATGTTATTTATCTCCTTAAAACTGAAGTTCGAATTAGACTCATTGTCTGCTTGGAGTGAAATTAATTGTATGGAGTTAAATGTAAACAAATATAAAATTTTAACAGTTTGAAAGAAAAGGAATAATTTGGTATTTGGTTATAGAATTAATGATGAGCCCTTGGATAAAATAGACCAAATGTGTTTACTTTGATAAGGAGTTTAGATTTGATGTCATATAAATTATATAAAGAATAGGGCTCTTAAGTTGTTAGGATTTATGACTCCTACCTTGAGGGATGTTGATGATGTTAGCTATTTTAAACCTCTGAACTGTTCTTTTTAAACCTCTGAACTGTTCTTTTTAAACCTCTTTACTGTTCTTTTGTAAGATCTTTGGTTGAATAAGCTGGTGTATGGTCTCCCCATTATAATATTTTTATTGAATTATTAGAGAAAGTTCAGCTTAGGTTTAATAGATATATTGACTTTAAGTAAGGTATACCGGTTGATAACATTAACTACAGAGAGATAGATAGCTCATTAAATTTACAATCTTTAAAGAAATCGGTCATTTCAGAAACAACATGAGTCGGTTTTTGTTGAAATTGACACTTCATTACAAACCCCTTTTTTATTTGTCTACGCAGCATTCCAAGTAGAAACAACATGAGTCTGGCTTTGCTTTAGTAAACTGCGGCTCATACAAATACCGGGTCCTTTCTGAAACCACATGGGTCATTGACTAGTGTGGTTTCTGCGTGGAACTATAAAATGATAATAAAATATTCAAGATGGCCGAAATGATTGCTACAAGTAGTAATGTTGATTCCCAAAAAACTGGAAAAAGAAAGGGTTAAAAGAGCACATAATATAAGTCAGAAATTATTAAAAAAGCGAGACTGTGTGGAGAAGAATATGTAAACTATAAAGGTTATGCTGTACCTGCACGAGAGCAAGGAGAAAACTGTAGGTAATTTTTGAGGTTAAGTTAGGTTTAAAAAGTAAAATATTAAGTTAATTATTTTTTTGTAGGTGTCGCTTGAACTGTTTTCAAAATGTTAATGTGGCCATTAGGGCTGAAATACTTGCTAAATTCAGAAGCATGCTTACCAAGGACGCACAACATTCATACTTACAAGGGCTTATGGGAAAGAGTGAAATAAAGCAAATACGACCACGTAAGGCTCATCCGGTAAGATTATTGTATGTAAAAAAGCGTTCATTAGTATTCATGCTGTGAGCTATGAACGCATTCGAAGAGTTTCTTGTCTGCTTGTGCAAGGGAAAGCCCCACTAGATAAACGTGGAAAAAATGTATCAGGTAATGCTAAGTCTGAAAATATAATACAAGAGATTAAAACCCACATTGGCAGTTTTCCCACTAAGATTGCACATTATACAGGAAAAGAGAAGTTTTACTTAGACAAAAAACTTAATGTTCGAAACATGTATGACCTATTTTGTGCCAAATTTCCTGATAATAAATCGGTGAAGTACAAGTTTTATTTGAAAGTTTTTCAGGAACACTTTTCTCTGTCTTTTGGACGTCCACAGGTAGACACATGCTGTGAATGCGAACAATTAGAAGTAAAAATAAAGAGTCCGTCTTTAAACGAAACAGCAAAACGAGTGGCCGCTGGGGAATTAGCTGTACATAAGAGACGGGCAAAAAAATTTTATAGAAAAATAGCAGAAATTACAGAGATTTGCAAAACAGATACCAGTGTATGTGGCATAACGTTTGACTACATGCAAAATCTTCAACTCCCGGTTGTTATTTACGTCAACTGACCTACAACGTCTTTTAAGTTCGTAATATGCAAAAAAATCAAGGGATGCTTTACACCTACCACGAGGGTCAAGCCCTAAAAGGCCCAAATGAAGTTGCGTCCCTCCTTGTGGATTATATTAACTCCGAACTGATGCCAAACATTTGCACGTTTTCTCTGACAGCTGTCCGGGTCAAAACCGGAATCATACCATTGTGAGATTTTTGGTTGCTTTGGTGGAAGTTGGAAGATTTGAAACCATACATCAATACTTTCCGCCGAACGACAGGAACTTTGCGGCAATAAAAAGAGTCATTAAAAAATGTGACCGTGTTTACAACCCAAAAGAATACACAGAAATGATAGTGAACTCTACACGAGACAAAAAGTTTTTTGTTAAAATGGTGGAAACGTCAGATATTTTTGAATTCAAAAAGTGGTGGCCTACACATTACAAAAAAAACTGTTGGTCTGTCGATTCGGTGGGCAGAAAAGTCCAAAAGAGTAAAAAAATTGCTTTTCAGATTTCAAACTACCTACTCGCATTTTTTTTATTCTTCAAAATAACCAGGAACTGTAACAGTGTCGGAAAATATTAACAGTTTTGTCACTAACAACTTTAAACTTAAAATAAAAGATCAGTCTCCATTTCTACCAACAACGCCGGCCTATCCGAACGGCAGAGTACCAATCAATAAAAAAAAAATTGAGGATATTCGCAAGCTAATGGTCTATATACCAGAAGAAAAAAATACTATTTTTTGAAGAAATTTTGCAGTGGCCTACCATTGATGCAACTTATGATGATTAATACTTTTACGTTGCTACTTGACATTTTGTAACGACAATAAAAATTAAAAAAAAAAAATAATACATTTCATTCCTTGTCAGAAACAACATAAGTCACTTTGCTAAAAAACAAACTATGACTTAAGGAAAAAATATAATAAAAAAAAAATATGTGAAACATTAAGTATAAGGCCATGGAATAAATTAAAAGGTTACATTAAGAAATTTTTTTATACATCACTGTAAAAACAGTTTTTTGTGATTATCTCAAAACTGTAATTTCTGACTCATGTTGTTTCTGAAATGACCGATTCAAAGGTAAGACGAACCTAGTTTGGCATAATAATACTGTTCAAAATCGTTAACAATATCATAAAGTGTCCTGAACTGCTTAGTCAAATGTCATTGCGTTTGTCGCAGAGGACGATGCGCGATCATGAATTATTTTTTGTTCGGTTTCATCGCACCAATGATGGTATGTTACTGCGATGACATGGATTTCTTTGATACTACGTTCAACTTCTTTAAATTGACACTTAAGAGATTGGACTGGTAAATGTAATTGCTCCAAGAGTGTATCGGAGTTTTAAACTTCCTGTGTCACTGGTTTCTTGCAGGGTTGAGATGATTAAAATCAATTGATTAAAATGACGATTAAAATCATGATTTTAATCAGTATGATTTTTTTTTTAAATCATGATTAATTTAAAAAAGAGTTTTAAAATTTTAACACTTGTTCATACAAAAAAGAAAACCCAGACGCATTTCTATATGGTGGTATTTATTATTTTATTATAATAATCGAAGAGAGCAGCTGGTTATTACAAAAATAAAACTTTAAAAAAATTAAAAAATTAAAACTAATAATACAAAAAGATACTTAATTTAAACAAAAAAAAAATATAAAAAAACCTAAGTGTTATAATGCTTAAATAGAAATACTAGTTTAGCTGCTTTGTCACTGCCAAGTCTATTTTTTATATCTGAATGTACGAATCCATAAGTAGAAAACATCATTTCGATATCAGCAGACCATGCACAGGCACACAAAACAGAAATTACTATAGAGAGCACTTGCTTAATTTCTGAAACATCTTCTTGAGATCTCCACCACTGCTGTTACATTTTTGATTATTTCCTCTGAAAACAGAGTTTTGTGGAAAGGGTCCGACTTAGCTTCCAACTTAATTAGTAATGGTAATAATCCTGTGTCTGCAAAATATTTGGAAACAATGTGTAGAGCATCTCTCTTTTCTTCAGCTAGTAATGGATATTCTTCTTTGTTTATTGTAGGATCCAAAATATACGCCAAAAAGTGAAAGGGGGTAAGAGCTTGAACATATATATTCTTAAATAATTGATATTGACGCAAGCTTCTTTCTTCTTCAAATTCAAAACTGTCAAAAATAGTCATTAACTTTTTCCATATGTAAACTGCTTGAGATAAAAATGCACCTTTTTGTTGCATTGCATCCAGTGCTATAGAAATTGGTTTTAGCAACTGTAGAAAATCTTCAACTATCCTTTTTATACAGATATCTGAAACTTTTTTAAAAATCAATGGATCAATTTGATCTTTATGCTCTTCACATATTAATAACAATTTTGGCCACACATTTACATAGATTTCAAGACAATCTGAAAGTGTATTCCATCGAAAATCCTGAGGTAAGACCGATTTCTTGTCCGCTTTTTCTTTATACCAAGAATTTGGCAAATGGGTATTTCTGAAGTATTTCACAATATGTACTATATGTTCTTTTATCTGCGATGCTTCTAAATCTTTGGAGAGCAAAGTAAGTAAGTGTGCCGGATATCCATATGTAATTATAGGGTAATTGGACGACTCGGTAATTTTTTTCTTCATACTGGCCATGTTGCTCGCATTATCTGTAACAATACTGGTAACTTTACAGTTATATTTATTTTTGCACTTATTTATTGAGTTAATAGCAAATTCGGCAAGATAGTCAGCTGTATGGGGATGACCAAATGTATCTATGCTTTCTAAAAGAACACTGTTTCCATCCTCTGCAGTCAAAACGACACAAATTATCGGCTCATTATGTATATTGGACCATCCATCTAAGGACATGCAAACAGATTGTCCAGATAACTTGTTAAAACAATTAGATTTTTCTTCTTCAAATATTTCGTTTAAGAGCGTTGATGATAACTGAAATCTAGATGGTGGAAGGTAACCAGGTCTTAGCATTTCTATGGCCTTTCGAACCTCTTTACTTTCTATAGCTCTAAAACTGCAATTTGTTGCGTACACGGCTATTTGTCTGTCCAATTCTTTTTTCTAATCTTGTCCAGTTCGCACAACAAAGGAATCCAAATGACCGCTACTTCCACTATTTTCACGTTCACCTACACTTCCCTTTTCACAGTTATCGCTTTTCTGTTTCTTTGCCAACTAGATAATTTCACTCTGGCTATATCCAGGCTGTGACTGACAATCACCATGCAGAGTTTCAAGACCACTGCTGATATCACTAGTTTCACTTTTGCAGGTTTCCCAATGACTTTTTAGTCTGTCCACTAGACGTTGCAATTCTTTAGCACACTTTTTACATACTGCTCTACAACCTAGTTTGCCCATCACTTTCTTTTTTTATAAAATGCTGCCAAACACTAAATTCCTTTCTGCCCCGGCTTGTCATGAGTTCAAATGTTTTGATAGATTAACCCCTAAAGCAAAAATATTACTGTTAACTAAAATAAGTGCGTATCGTTTATATAGCCGGGCGTTTTCTGCCAGTTATTACAAGTTTTGACAAAGCGGGAAACTTGCAATACTGCGCGGACGAAATTTTCACGTTAATACAAGTTTCGACAAAGGCGCAAACTTGCAAAAACTACGCGAACGAAATTTGCATGTCAAAACTTCTCCAGTTTTGCTTCGTATCTGTACTATTCCTGCCTAAAAATATTTGTTTACTTAACAAAGCAAAATATAAGCAGTTAGAAATATTTAAAAATTATAATAATTGTAAAAGCTGGTAAATTTTTTTAAAAAATAAAAAAAAACATAATTTTTTTTTTAAAAAATTATCGATTTTTGATTTTTTTTATCATAACCCTGGTTACTTGTATACTGCCTTTTTGTTATTTTTTAATACAGTAATTATGAAATAATTGTGTTAAAAAGTTATTCTCTATTTTAAATTACATAGGAAATCGTTAAATAAATTATTATTATGATTATTATTATCGAAGTTTCGAATCGAGCCACCCTCGTAAAATATGTAGATATGACGACTTTAAAAAAAAAATTACAAATTGCCTGTAGTATGTAGCTAGATTATTACAAGACTCTGACAAGCTTCAAGTAAATAAATAATAGTGCAATCATTATCTAATTTTTCAACGATCTTTAATAACAACATAATCATAATTTTTATTTGGTAATAAGTTTTAAAATAACGTTGTTATTTTGAAATAAGGAGGGAGTAAGCCCATATAATATTTACTTAATCGTGTCTTATATAATACGCCAAGGCCCTCTCTGCAGAGTGTCGTAAAGGCAGAGAAACGTTTGAAATATTTATAGAGCCCCGGCACGGTCTCCTTTTCGGAAACTTCCCTCCGACTTGGGAACAAGTTTGTTCCACAAAACACAGAGTAATACATGATATAAGGCCCCATATATTAGGCGTTGAGCATACACCAAGAATGTAATGGAAAATTTATGAAGGCCCTATTGAGATTAAGTTCTAAAAATCAGGTGCACCGGAAAACTTTATGGAATCATTTTTGCTAGTAACGCGTTTTTAGTTTAGGTTAGTTTGGGCATTTACAACTAGACATGAAATTTGCATTAACAAAATGTTACCCATAAACAGATTGAACAATGTGTTTAGTATAGCAGATCGAAAAAATCTTTTTGGGAAAGACCACGCGAGGATGACCAAGTTAAAAAACCATTTATTGTTAAACCAATTTAAGGAGCAATGTAGTTTTACCTTATATCTATCTAAACATTTTGAAAATCACCCATAAATGAGCTAAAATGCCATATAGTAAAAACCATACTTGCGTAGATCACTACCACCGAAAAACAAGGCCTTGAAACGAGAAAGTATGAGTCATCACGAGTAGACCAGTGGCGGCCGATCTCCTGATGAAATATATTGCAATAAAGATTTATTTTTTAATATTTGGATTTACTATGATAAATTTTACTTATGTAAAGTATTATTCCATACCAAAAAAGTATTTTAGTACTAACAAATGTGTAATCCAAATATTTTTATCTAAATAGGTATTATTTTTATATGGATATCAATTAAAGCGCTTGTATTGGGTTATTTTATTTTGCTTGGATAGGAGATTGAATTAATAATGAATTCAAAGGGGAGCATGGAAAGAAAGAATACTGTAACTGCATTATGGTTTTATTTTATATATTTTTATAAAAAAAACGAATTATTTCACAAAATACACAAGGGAAGAATATGAAAATAAATCAATCGCAATAATTATTTCAATCACATTTCACATTGTTTCAAAAAAAATATTTACACATAGTAAATAAATAAATAAATAAACTCTTTATTTCAAATCATCAAACAAAAATCACAATATTTCTATAAATCTGGACTAAAATCACATAAGCAATATGACCCTAAATTTATTATAATTTCCTAATCTGTACCTACTTTCATTTTTTTTTTCGGACACAATACATTTTATTTCTTTTGGTAGGTATATTGTTAAACAGCTGAACACACATAATATTATTATGTGGTGACTTTTCAGTCAGCCAGCCTATGGGGTAAGTATTTAAAGTTCGGAGTTCTAAGCCTACTATCACTTTTATAACTATTTTATGCAACTCGTTACCAGTCATTTTACTTACTGGAAGAACATGAACTACATCTTGATATGGCGACAATAAGCTGCTAATCATAAAGGTGTGAGCACTGGTGGCACGTTCAGCTGCGCTCTTGTAGGCAAAAAGTTTTCATCTTTGCTCCAAACGGGGATCTGTGTTGAAGCTTGCACAGATTGTCTTAAGGGTACGTGGAGATGGAAGTATAAGTCTATTTGCACTTCTTAAAAATTTATACGCGTGAGGAGAGATGGAGTGTAATAAGCAAGCAAACAGTGACAACTCGCAAGAATATCTCAGGCAGGTATTATTACTCACTGTTACTAACTTAAGCTGTTCTTGAATAAACTGTAAAACTCCTTTTATTTCTCCCAAAAACTCCAAAATGAAGTTAAATTTTTTTTTCTTTATCTGAACTTTTCTCCTGTAAATCATCTAATAAAGGCACTTTTAATTCCGATAACACAGTTTTTAAAGTATTAATGTCAGTCACTCTTAGGGGAAATTTAAGAACACTTTTGTCACTACACAGAATTTTTTTGACCTCAGTATTAGCAAAAAACACTTTGACATTAAGTTCGTCGTTTAAAAACACTGACAATTTTGGGGCAAGGTCATTCTGTGATTCATTTATATAGAAAAAACAAATATTTTGTGTGCCTTTTCCCTTCACCCATCCACAGCCTGGTTCTGTCAATTTGTCAAAAGCTTCCACAAAGTTAGAGAAAGTTATTAACTCATTATAAATTGCTGATGCTTTTATACTTTCTGTAGCAGCTTTTTCTACATCTCGACATTCCATTCGAAGGCGTTTAGACTCCGGAGAGATTCGCACAGGGATATCATCTTTCGACAAATATGATGGTCATCGAGGCATCTGGGTTGGGACAGTTCCTAAAACAAATAAGAATCATTTAAAAAAAAATCAGTACCAATTATTTGACCAACAACAAGCATAAAATATTTTACCCACATCATATTTTCTAATATCCCTCTTACCTTTAACTAATCGTGGATATTTTAGTGCTGCCTCGATAACTTCACCAGTTGCCACAATCTGGAAGGTTGTTTTTCTTTCAATGAAGCTGGGTTCAAAGTGTAATTCACACACCTAAAAATAATTTTATTTTTGGTAATTACAAGCTATTAAAATATCCATTGACACAAACCTACCTTGCTTGCTTTTGTAGGAACAAAATCTTTCCTTTTAATTGCCCATATTATCCATTGTTTCTGCAGTTCGGGGTCTTGAGGAAATCCAAAAACTGCCACTTTTGGCCTATTGATATCATATATTCCCCTACAGTTTGGAACACAACAACAATACGGCATGATTTTTTATTAAAATTTTTATCAAAATAACATAACCTAGACGTTTACTGCCTGTATGTTTTGCAAAATTCTAGGTGTCCTGAGTAAGTAAACGATAGAAGCACTGTACCTAAATACAAGAACACGTATAAACACCAAAAAATATCTGTAGTTTACAAGATTATAGCCGAGAAATTATAGGTAGTAAATTCACAAACGAAAAGCGTGCACTGTACCGAGCCTAAAATCCGGTCTACAAGCGATGACTCATCGGTTCATAAAATCGAGCGTTTCACGGCCTTGTCTTTACGGTGGTAGTGCGTAGATACATTTAAGGAAGCTTTATTTTGTTTATCATTTCGTGTTAAATTTCAATAAGGTCCGTAAGTGATCAGAAAAACTTTCCTCAAGATGTATTATATCATCAATCAACATTATTGGTGTGTATTTTCAAAAATGTAGTTACTGCTGTACATCTGTACAATCTTGTAGTAGCTCCCCTGCAGGGAGTAGCCCTGGTGCAACCCGAGGCAAGAGAGTAAAAAGTGGCAGGTAGTCCATTTACAAGATGTCGTCCGAATAATAAAAATCATATAAACAGTAAATAGCATGACATGACGAATCCAGATGACACTTCCAGTATTGCCAGATAATCGCAATATGTTGCCAATTAAACAGGGGACAAATTTTCTGGGATGACAACACAGCTGCATAAACTCGTGAGCGAACCATGATCAATTCTCATGACTTTACCGATTTAATATTGTTGACAAGTTGTTTTAAATTCTCTTTTAGGTCTGGGAAACTATTTCAATTATCACTGTCTTTTCTTTATGATAAGGCACAGCCGTACAAGCGGTGCATGTGCGCAGGAAATGATTCAAGTTAGTCTTGAATCTTTGGAGATTATAGTCGCGATGGGGAACACGGCCTCAGGGAGGGCATTCCAGAGTGATGACGTCCCCCAGATAAAAGCATTTTTAAACATTGTCATTCGAGGGACACTAAGCTGAATCACGTACGGGTGGGCTGCAGTGGCTCGTAGTGTATTTCTACCATGCACCGCTCTGGGTGGAATCCAGCGGGCAACTTCAGTTAAGCACTTGCCATAAAAATCTTTATAAAATAGACCCAAGTCGCCAACCTACCTTCGATGTTAAAGGCTTTCCAGGTTGTTTTTCAGATCATTGTCGCCGATCACGACTCTTCTTTAAATGGAATCTAGCAATCTCAGTGTATGTTTATGAGCAGAGCCCCATGTATGCCAACAGTACTCCAGCGATGGTCGACTTTGGGTTTTATAGAGTATCAAAGGTTGTTGGAGTGTATAGAGGTCCTTATTTCGGAAAAGTATTGCCTTCGCAATGGCCGCAACGTGACTATGCCAAGACATATGACTATCCAAACTGTCGCTCAATATATGAATTAAAGAAGCCAAGGGAATCGAGTATCCCGCCATGACTCTATCTGGTTGTTCAACATTAACTTTTTTAGAAACAGCTGCCGCCTGTCTTTTTTTAGCGTTGAAATCTACTTAGTTACTGTCACCGCAAAACAGAATTTTTTCCAGGTCTTTGTTCAGTTGTGAGACCTCTTGCTGCCAATAGAGATGTGCATTGGCAGTCGATGTTCAAGCATTCAAAGTTAAAGGTAAAACAAGTGTGCTGTCATCAGCGCAGCTATATATAAGATTTTTAGTTTTTCCAAAAGATCGTTAATGTATAGTAAAAGAGGGTGGGCGCCAATATAGAACCTTAAGGGACTCCGGCGTTGATGGTAAATGTGTCTGAGAGAAATCCGTCCATCGCCACTCGCAGAGAACGTTCCTTAAGAAAGATAGACAGCCATGAACAAAATTGATTCGGTATTCCGTATGATATCACTTCAGTTAGGAGCCTCTCATACCATATTCGGTCAGAGGCCTTGGTAATCCTCCAGTGCTACAGCCCGGGACTCTCCATGATGTTCTATATGTGTTGTCTCAAACATGAGTAATCCATGCTGGCGGTCACTAATAATGTTGAAGGCTTCTAGGTACTTTAATAATTTTTCGCTTACAGCATTCCCCATGACTTTTATATAACCGAAAGCAATGCGATTGGACGATAGTTGTTTGGCAAGGTTTTCTTCCTTTTTTTGGGTATGGGCTGCACTCGCGCAGTTTTCCATCAAGAAGGAAATATTCCTTTTTTGTGGGATAAGTTAAAAAGCCTACAAAATACCGATGTCAATTTGTCACCGCATGTCTTAATTACGATGACTGGAATTTCATCCAGAAGCTTTTTTGCGTCAAGATTCGTTTAACATGGTGCTGCCGGAAAACAATCTTGGACATTCTCGATTCTACAGGGGAAATGTTCGGTGGAGTCTTTCTCTGAAAACTAACCGCTGAATTTCAAGAAGTTTGTCTTTGATTCTCTGGTTGAATGCTGCTTTGCATTGGTTTATCGTTTTGCTTGCATTAGTTTCAAGCGTAAAAAAAGATGGTACGATTTTCGGCGGTAGGCTTTTGACGCCTTGTCGGTTGAAATAATTTTTTGATTTTACAGCTTTCACAATTTTTGGAAATCCAAGGCTTGCTGTTAGAATAGCACATTTTCGAGAAAGGGATAAAAGCTTCTATGCCAGTAAGGATAACCTACGATATGACAAGAAATATCACTGCGGACAATGAGACAAAGGTCAAAATTGCGTCTAAATGGGTGATGAAAGTCGTACCCAGGATGTAAATAGCTGACCGTACTAACCGATGATCTGACCTTAGTTTCGGTTTGTGCGAGTATATGAGGTTTGGTAAATTGTAGATATTGATGGACTGCATTGATGTTTGAGTTCAGTCCTCTTACATTCCAGAAGTCAATTTGGAAGCTGCTAATCTTGGGTCATTTAGCAACTTAAGTTGCTATTCGAAGTACCAGCCTGGCTTCTGGAAATGGTGAATGTTGGGATAATTTTGCTTGTTGAGGCGCCAGGATGGTTTGATTTCTTTAAACTGCTCTTGGATAAATTTTAAGAAAAATATCTTCTGGTTGGACCCGTAGATTCAGTTTGAAAACAACTTTAAATTTTTACAAATTTTTGAATCACAAGGCGGTATATTTTTCTTGAATTATCACCGATTCCACTTTTTAAACAACAAAAGTAATAATGTATGTACTTATAAGTCTTCGCTTCTTTTGTATTCCTTCAATTTCACAAGAATTATTTTGCTGCTCCACTGATGTAACAATTCCAAAATCCCGAGCAAAAATATATTAAATGGAAATTTACGTATTTTCAGAAGTTGTCAAGTTGTAAAAGCTTTATTAAAAGCACAAATATCTCTAGGAAATGTTTTCCAGAAATTTGTATTATAGCAAAAACACTAGGGAAGGATTGCAGATTATGTTTTACACTTGTATTCGTGTACTCCCTGCGGAACAACGCCAGTCGCTTTAACAAAACGGCAATATACGACAGTAGACTAAAGTATCAAAGAAACTTAATGGAAACAACTGCTGAGAATGTTACTAATAGAGTTATTTATGGAATGTTTTTTAATTACGTAAAGTAAGAGGTGTTGTTGAAATAAATTAATATGATTTACTATTGCAGTTGTACCCTGTATTAAAGGCAAACAAGAAAAAAGGCTCGTTCATACACAAAAATAGTTCGTCTTCTATATACTGTACTTCTTCTTTCCTGTAATAATCCACCATTTAGATAAAAAAAAAACATTAGTTTTAGGGTCATTCTCTCCACAGCTAGATAATCCAGAAAAGAGTTTTTAAATGTCGGCATTTTATTCTCTGTATAATGCTTACACAAGGCCTATATTATATTAAGGTCAAGAAGGGTGAAAGCCATAATGAGTTAAGAAAATGGCAGCTAGGTGGAATGTCAACGACTATTAGCAAAAAGGCTGCCCTTCGTAAAAGTTATTTCTTCCTATTAGATGCAGCTTGTGAGCTCTGGATTCTAGAGAAGTTAAATTAATTACAAACTTGTTTAAGGAAAAGTATTAATTGTTTTATCTAAACTTCTGGAACTTTCAAACACATAATGAAAAATTTTTAGTCTATATTTGAATATCAAATATTTAGAAAGGCAAACAAATGGTGGGGATGGAAGAGAGGGGCAAAGGGGTACATTTTTGAAAGAGTTGTTCATTGCGCATGCCACTCCTAATTATTGGCACCCAGCTGCACTCGCGGCTCACGTAAAATTACCTTCAATTACCCGATTACCCGAGCGCATGCATTGATTTCTTCTATACCTAATTAAGTAATAGAAAAATACAAAAAATTAATATCTTAATAATATTTAGTAAAAAAAAATATTCCTTCATCCTCTAAATCCTTGCGAAGGTATAAACCGGTCACATATATTAATTTTCATTTATTTTTCGTTGTAACTTTTACTGAGAAACAAATAATTCACCTGGGGACACTTTCTGCAAAAATAATAATTATAATTATCTGTATCTTTTATTATATTATCTACAAGTGCCATATCCGGTCTTCCTGACGTTGACAATAACATTCGCAAGTCCTCCGCGATTTTGTGCCAAACGGAACAGTTCCTCAGCACTATATACTATATATGCCTGTCCATTTACGAATGTTCCTTAACCAGAAGGCCTTCTTCCTTTCAACGCCTCTAGGACCCTCGACTTTGCCAATCATTATTAGCTGAATGCTCTCGTATTGCTCTCCTCTGAATGATATGTTATCTTACAATTCTTCTGCACTTAACGGTAGTTGGCAGTGAACGGTCTGCATCAGCCCTATTTAACACTGCTTCATTGGTCTGCAGAGCTGTCAATCGCATTTTAAGAATTCGTGAATGTATCCACATATTGAAGCGTCTAGAGTATAGACGATTAACAGTAGCATCTTTTGTTGTCAAGATCTCCGCTCTGTATAGTAATAGTGACCACATACCGGCATGGAAATTCGCTGGCCGCCCATATCTTAGTAATAAGTTAGAAGAGTAATGATTTGAAGTATGGCAAAGTGAACAGATATGGGTAGGTAAAGTTTCCTCCACTCCCTCGTATCGCATCTTGCTCATTGTTCTGCTGGTGTCACACCTCTCGCTTCGATTCAATTGACATAAAATAAATATTCATTGCTTTGTACGTTGTCTCCTGAGTGAAAGAAAGTAGTAGTACGTAATTTTTATGACACCTGTGTCCAACAGAGTACATCTTCCTTTAACAGCGTAAGTAGCACTCAAAAACTAAAATTTTAAATTCAGTCCAAGCGGGAAGTGTTACACCAGCAGAACAATGAGCGAGATGCATTGCGATGTAGGGAGTGGGGAAAACTTAATCTACACATTTTTGTTCATTTTGCAATGTTTCGTATTTTTAATTTTCTGACTTATTACTAGGATATGGACGGCCAATGGATTTTTTCCACACCCGTATAAGTTTTCACTATTCTCTTACGCAATAAATAGTAAGGTAGGTGTGCTCGCTTGTCATGCTTGCCCTGTACTGACGAGAACCAAAGAGTTCGAAACCGGTCTACAGGTAGCAGCAGCGTAGCAACCTATCATTGGAAATAAAGATTCATTCTCTTCTTTCCCGGTAGTTTCTGCAATCTGAGTCTGTATTTTAGTACTAACAGTGTTAGTCAAAATACGCCAAATTGTGCTATTTAATTCAGCGCTCGTTGGGGCATGTAGCCCAGAGAATAGCTGTTTTAGCATAATTTGGTTAATCCTTATTGTATAAGGTCTCAGCAAGTGGCTTGAGAACAAAGTTCTCACATGTATACATATTTATATGTCATATTAGTCTCTTACGCCATTAATTTTAAATTTTAAATCGTTACAGAAAAGTGAGTTTATTTTTTGGAACGTCGGTCGTTCGGGCTGTCTCTGTTCTAAATTTTATCCCTGTATTATGACAGTGGCAATCTTGTGTCATGGACAACAGGTTGTCACTATCTGCTGACGGTAGCTCTTGATGTAGAGGCACTAGGTCGTGGTCCGTTATACTTACTTTACTACTCCCTTCGTCGTTGGCTAGCCTTGGGCGCCACCTGGTTTCACAGAAGTCCAAACCAGGAAAAATATACCGAATGTCAGTTCTTATTGGAAAGCTACACAATAAATAAAACTAATATTTCCCACAGAAACAGTAAAGTTTTTATAAAAAAAAGAAATACCTATACTTAATAAAAAAAAATGGTTTATGTCAGCTTTATGATCACAGTGAAACTGTTTAAAATTTAGTTTGACTAAAAAAAAATGTATGTTTAGGATTAAAGCATAAAAAAAATTAATCTGAGCTTTTCTCGACTAGTATTTATGTAAAATGTGTGTATATAACCTCTAAAGATTCTAGAAACTTTAGTACGTCAATTCGTTATGTCTGGTTATACAAAAAAAAGATGACCTCAAGCCAAGTTCGCTTTACAAAAACCATTATTGATAAGAAAGGTTAAAAAAGTAATAAAGTGAAATGGTTACATTTGATAAACTTTATGAACGATAAGAATTAATTGAATTGTAAAAATGCATCCAGATAACTGTATACCACTCTGTGTAACTAGACCAATCGATCAGGATGGCCCCATGTGGTTTTCTCTGGTAGGCCAGGTGGAATTGATATGGTAGCTCGTTAAAGTATCTACTTAGAGCACATGAGGTAGGTGGTTTCCTAACCTTACAACCCCGTGAACGGCAAAACCAAGACGACAAAACGGCTAAACCAATCCACCAACAAAACGCCTAAAAATAATGAAAAAGAGAATTATCCACTGAATCCCAACAAGAACAACAACCCAAGAAAAGAATAAAAGGAGCTTACCTCTAAAAAGGGGTTAAGACCTCGTGGTCTTTTGGCAAAAAAAAAATGACCTATCAGCGAGGCACAACCTTCCTCTCTAAAGATATTTTAAGAAACGAGCTCAAAGGCCTCCTTCAACAACCAGCTGACTGAAGTGTTGCCAAACAAAAAACAAACTACAAAAGATCAAAACGATACGAGAGTCTGGGCTTTTACCAGAACATAAATTAAATAATAAAATAAAGAGAATAATTCCAAACAACTTTGTTATTACATAAAATTGCCTAAAGTGAAAAACGGGCATTCTGCGACTTGACGGAGACTGAAACGGAAATACATGGTCAACCTACTTGTAGCGCCTTGCACAATTAACCAACAGAAAAGCGAGCGCACTACTTGTAACCCCACATATTTTGACTATTTAAACTAATTGTCTGTAAGGAAAGATGACACAATTTAATAAACATATTTTAAACCACATAACTATATAAGATGCACTTTGTGGAAGTATGACTGTAAGAATCAAAGGTAAGTCTAGGATTCCCCACAAAGTTAATTAACTAATTTTAAAATTGCTACAGTGTCTGGACCTAGATATATCATCCGTTATTTAAACTGAGCTGTCCTATCTATGTTTTCTCCGTCAATTTATAGTGAAGCGTTGAGGTACTGCTGTCGACTGAAGATCATGAATTTAGCCTTGCTGATTTTTGTATTGACGCCCATATTTTCCCCCTTCGTGTTAATGCAGGTTAATTAATAGGTAATGTAGGTCATGTAGCTTATCACTTAGAATGACGATATTAATAGCACAAGGAATTAGGTTAATATACTCTCCATTCATTTGTATTCCCATTTATTGTACTTGAATAGCCCGCCTTAAGATCTTATCGGAGTTAAAAAGCGGTGCAAACAGTTTTCAGACCTGCCTAATGCCAAATAATATTATATAATCGTTTATTTGCTCGCTCGATCATAATATCTCTTTCGATATTTTGTCCGGATTTAAACGAAAAAGAATAATTTATAATAACCAAAATACTTTTAATTGATAAAAAAGGTTAATTTAGAAAATAATTTAATTAGTCTAGAAATATCTGCTCAGTATTTCCAATACTACTGCGAAAAGGTATAATATTCGACACCCAAATGCTTATATGAGAAAACCAGTTTTTAAACCCGGTCCTTTTATGAACTGAAATTTGAACCAGGATATTGACAAACGTATTTATAAAGTTTTTCTTTACTATTCAAGGAATCAGCTTCCCTAAATATTACCATGATCTATAGAAAAAGTCAGGTATTTTATACACGACATTGCTATTTCCATAATAGTTTTCACTAGTAAGATTTTTAGTTCGTTGTAAGATAAGACAGTCAGTGAAAGAGTAAATATATTGAATACAAAACGTCCCTCGGGCAATCGTGAGCAAACGATTGGGGATTTTGTCGCATCCCAATAGCTGAAATAGAAATCATTTGATATTTCTTACATTATATACATAAATGTAATTTTTGTATGTGTCAAGAGTTGTTTTTTGAACCAAGGAACTGCCTGTGGATGCACGATTTAGTACACATACAGTCAGTCCAAAAAGTCTCCATACACTACATATTTTTTACATATTTTTTATTAGTTTTAACCAGCTGACTGAAACTATGAAAAATATAATTTATTATTTCAGGCCTAACCAATAAAAAATTGAATAAAAAATAGCTGCGAAATATTTTATTGAAATGTTACATCATTGTTTAGAAATATTTAACAAAAAATACTATGGCAAAAAAGTCTCCATACACTTAACAATAATCAATATTAATTTAACAGAAAATTACAATATCTTTTAACCTAATATTTAGTTGGACCTCCGTTGGCCTCGATAACCTCTTATAACCTACTTGTTATGCTTGCAACCAGTTTTCTAGTAATTTCTGGAGGTATGGTCTCCCATTCGTGTATTATTCTATTTTTTAACTGTTTCTTATTTAAAAAATTGTGTTTGCGAATGCGCCGCTTAAGATCATCCCACAAATGTTCGATGGGGTTAATATCGGGTGATTGTGGAGGGGTATAAAGCTGCTGTCGCACATTATGGATCATCCATTCGCGGACTATCTTTGCGGTATGTTTAGGATCATTGTCCTGTTAGAAACGGTACCTTCCCTTGAGTCCCAATTTCTGGACACTTTCTCGCAAATTGTTCCTTAAAATGTTTAGATAAACATGCTGATCCATTGTACCATCAATTAAGTTTAAATTTCCTACTCCCCCTGAAGACATGCATCCCCAAAGCAGAACACTGCCACCGTAGAGCAAATATTTTCAATTTTTAATGCTGTATTCTTCTTTCCTTAAATTTTAGTTCTGTCGTCAGAACCAAAAAGATTGATCTTACTTTCGTCACCAAAAATTATTGTTTCCCAAAACTCAGGAGGCTTTGAAAAATATTCCCTAGCAAACTCTAACCGTTATCTACGATTAATTTCTGAAATAAACGGCTTCTTCCTGGCTACACGTCCATTATAACCTGCCCTGTGTTCTCACAGTTTGCGGACAAACGTTTTTCGAAAATTCTTTTCTAATTTCTTCTGCAACTTTGGGTTCACTGTTCTTTGAATCTTCACCTATTTCTCTAACAATACTGGCCTCTTCACGTGGAGCTAATATCTTAGGTCGATCGGAGCGGGGTCGAATCTTATACAAACCAGTTGATTTGTGTTGATTTACTTTCTATGTACTGAACCGTAGCGTGTGTTTTCCCTATAATTTTTCCTATATTTGTAAATGATTTTCCATCTTTCCATTAATCAATTACAATCTTTCGAACTGAATTGGGAATTTTACAATTTCTTTTACTCATTTTTGTAACAATTAAATAAATTCACTGCAAAATCAATTACAACGGGTGACAGATTAAAAAGTATGGCTGAAAATGATTCATTCGTTTTAAATTTAGTTAGCAATGACTACTTGATTAAGTGCAACTGAATATATTGTAGTTTTCCTTGCGTATATCTTACTGTATGGACACTTTTTTGACTTAGTTTTTGTTAATATTTTTAAATTATGATGCAACATTTCAATAAAATATTTTGCAGTTATTTTTTATTTAATTTTTTATCGGTTAGGCCTGAAATAATAGTATACATTTTGTTTTTTCATAGTTTCAGTTAGATGGTTAAAACTAATAAAAAATATGTATAAAAATATGTAGTTGTGGAGACTTTTTGGACTGAGTGTAATAAACTGCATGGATATTAAAAAAGAAAACAATATGCGAAAATAGTAAACAAATAATAATTTAAATCCAATTCTGTGGGTGAGCACAAACACAAACTTAGAATAAGTTTGTGTACAAAGTTGTCCCTTATCCTTTCCGTCAGACCCAATCCTTGGACGCGTTTCGCCGTTTACGGCCCTTCAGCAAGGCTCCGGGTCTGACGGAAAGGTAAGGGACCTCAAAGTGCTTTAACACAGAAATGTAAGTTTACGAATGAGAGTTGCAGCACGTGGCTACATCTCGTGGCAACCACAATTTCCTGTATCATATGATATCAGGTTTTGTAACCAGAAAGAATAAAAATGAACAATTTTTATATCTTGACTTAAATGTTAGAATCAGATTACTATTCGTTCTCTTAGCTTTTTGGAATAGTAGAATCAACTTGGTAGAGCAAAATCAATTTGGTAGAGCAAAATCAATTTGGTAGAGCAAAATCAATTTGGTAGAGCAAAATCAGTTTGGTAGAGCAAAATCAATTTGGTAGAGCAAAATCAGTTTGGTAGAGCAAAATCAATTTGGTAGAGCAAAATACTAAAAAAAAATCCCTTTCTAAATTTAAGCATAAAAACACCGAGAATTTATAGGGTTAAAATAATTCCTTTATTTAAATATAAGTGTCGTAATTGGAGAAATTTTCAAAATATTGATAAATATAAAAACTTTACACACAATAGATACCATAAATTAATTAAAAATAACAGACACAAAAAAAATAGAAAAAAAAACTCTATGCTGTGAAAATGATCCAACGAAAATCCAATATTATAATTACCTTTTGTTCTCTAATTGATTACAAAAAGCTTACAATTCGTGCCAACATCAAAAATCAGCAACTTAATACCAAATCCTGAAAACATTTATAAAACACTACAGCACACCTTTCGTCCTAATTCATATTAAAACAATTAAAGTTGTTAAACTAAAAAAAACGGATATTAATTATACAGGTAGCCAACCTCACACGGCCAAAAAGACTTTAATCAAGTGAATATTTATAGTTTTTACAATCCCATTAATTCCCACAACAAGTGCAATTCAAATTAACCTAGCCGTCCTCTCAGGGCTCCAAAATATAATAATTAAACTAAAAATCTCAAAACTCCCCTGCAAAAATCTACTTGGACATTTATTAAATAGATGTGCTTTCTAATGCTTTCAGAAAATAGTAACAGTTATAAATATATATTCTTTTTCTTTTTATACCATGACCAAAATATAAAGTTTATTCGAAACCAGACACTTACTTCTCATTGTTCTTCGTTCACTGTACGGTACGACACTGGCAAGTATTTTGACAGAACTAGTCTTCACTAAAGAAACCACTCACTCATAAATAAAAATATTGAAAAATATAACTTTTTTAATCTGAACTCATGTTACTTTTCTAAGTCTCAAAATATTATATTTATTTTAAAAGAAATTAATTAATTAATTAGTAATTAATTTTTGAAACGGGCAGAGTTTCGTTCTGCAACTGGATATTAAGATCTATCTTCTTTTTCTGAATTTCACACTGCTTTTATAGCTGGAAATCGAGGGTCTATTTGCGTCACACAACGCACTTTTCCTTTGTTCTTAAGAACCGTGGCAAAATAGAACGCAATACTAGACTCGTGACAATGACACCATCATGACCCAAATTGGGTTCAAAAGAAGTTCAACAACCGAAAACTTCTAGATTGTTCTCGAAGCTTTTGGTTTGACGTCACAATCTTTAGCCAAAGATATCAGATGTTTTCGTGCCTGTGACGTGTTTTATATGTATTTAATTTCTACACGAAAACAATCATTGTCTTTTGACATCGACATTGATTTAAAAAAAAAACAAAGATTTTAAATGTCAATTAATGAACCTTTTGTGAGAGTTAGCTGAAAAATTCAAGTGAAGCTAAAATTATATTGTAGTACATTTTAAACTAAAATTTTTTTTAGTAATTTGTCACCCTGTATCGGGCATCACACACTCTTTGTTAGTGAGTGTGGCGCTTTTCTCGTTTTATTTATTAACATCACTTTGTTATTAACTTTTTTCTTAATATTATTAATAATGAGTAAGAGTAAATCAGTTTGCTTTGTGCTGGGGTGTAAAACAGTATATTCTTCCGATAAGAGGATCAAGAAAGAACTCGGAGAAACAACCAAAGCTTCTTCCTAGCTCCAAAGGTAAAATAAATGTAGCTTATAAACCATAATTATTAAGTAGGGGATATCAAACTTATAAAAATATTATAGTGCCAATTTTAGTATTTTTTTTCACTACATTAATTATTACTATTATAAATTTTGCACAAAACCTAAAAAATACATTAAATTAAAAATAGTACATTGTACGTAATTTGTTCGGGAAACGTGTATCAACACGTCAAAGAGAACCGGTTGGTAAATGATGTGTGCGTGCGATTTCAATCTCTGCTATTTTTGTTTGTAACTTAACGCAATTATTAGCATTCAGTCACGTAGCTAGTCTAAAACGCATCGCGATGGTACTTGCAAAACGTCATTGGGACGCGAGCTTCCTATTGGGCGAAAAATAGATCGACTCGCATCGCGCGCCAGTTGATAGAGACAAGAAGCATGGCGTAAGCCGAAGGGTGAAACCAGCAGTCTTCCACGATGGCTCCGTAAAGCAGGGGCTTTCACGTGCGCTCCACGATTTTAAAGCCTTTTCGGACAATAAAGTAGTACATTCCAAGATGATTCCGTGAAGCAAGTGCTTTTATGTACGCTCCACGATTTCAAGGCATTTTTGGGCAACTAATGTTTTTTTTTTTAAGTAATACTAAGCAGATAGCGATTCCGCGTTACCTGACGTACGAAATTGAACTCCCTACTATACCGGGGCGTTTTGAGAAGAACATACGCAATATCCTGAAAAGGTTAATGTTTCGGCAGGAATTGTTGAAGATCATATCATAGGTTCCTTTTTCATTAATGGCAATTTAAATGGCGATAATTATTTAGCACCGCTCCAAAATAAAGTCTTGCCAACTTTGGCAAACCTATATCCTGATCCGGCAAACCCACAACTTCCAGCGAATATGATATGGTTTCAGCAAGATGGAGTACCGCCCCATTACCAAATCAATGTCCGGCAGTACCTCAACCGAGTATTTCCAAATCGGTGGATAGGGAGGCATGGATCGATGGAATGGCCAGCACGATCCCCCTGATCTGACGTCATTAGACTTATTCTTATGGGGTTATGTCAAAAATATTGTATACAAAACTAAACCCCTTGACTTAGCTGACTTAAGAAGACGAATAACGCTTGCGATTAGATCGGTCACGCCTGAGATGTTCGGTAACGTTAGAAGAAATTTCTATTTAGAGGTTCGCGGCGAGCATTTTCAACATCTCCTACATTAATGGTTTTTTTTGTTTTTTACGTTATCAAGAAATAAACAGTATTACTTATTCGTTTTTAGTGTGCTGTTAATTTTTGCCAACAATCTGAAAACACTTAATATTTCCGAAACAGTTGAAGACAGATATAAGATATTGTACATGAAATATGTCTAAAATTTTCTGAAGAATCCAAAAATTGAATAATATATAAGGTGTTGCATTTAAAATAGGAAAGTTAGTTTTGACCACTGTTACATGACACACCCTGGATAAAAAGTTTTTATTGAAAAAATGCGCAACTAGAAATGCCAATCAAAGTGTCCGAGCGTTTTTTTGGTCACGCCCCCATGTATTGAATATCAAATTTATTCCATTTGGCTGGTACACACCGTATAGAAAAAACTTGTATGGGCATATAATGTAAAATTGTCACCACCTGACGTAGATAAGTACTCGTTGCTGGGGATTTCATTCCAGCGTTTTGGACTTCTATAAGTTCTTGTTGGTTTGGTTAGTTTGATTAGCTAGATTACCGCGAGATGTCGCCACCTGCTACATTTCCCATAATATGTCCCTTTATATTTCACGTTGAAGTAACACTGCGAGGTCCATTTCCCTTTCGTCAGACCCTACAGCCTTGCTGACAAGCCGTTACATGGGTATTGGGTCTGACAGAAAGGAAAAAGGCGATCTTCTTTAAGTTTGTTTGTTGTAAAGCCAATTAAAATATTCAATATTTTAAAACAAATACACAAAACAAAGTGTTGCTTGTTTCAACTTAAATCAGGGCCGTAGCCAGGGGGGGCCAGGCGGGGCGCCGCCCTTCCTAGAGAAAAATTCGCCCTTCCTGGTAAAAAACAACAATTGTATGACAATAACCCTTTCTGGTTATTTTAACTTTATACCTACATTATAAAATGTTCATTCAATACTTACTATTTGTCCTATAGTGTTGTAATTATCCAAACGTGTTTTAGAATATTTTTTGATTTATTATGTTATTTTTTTTCTTTTTTCATTTTCATATAAAATACTTACCTATGTACTACCTACTAAAATAAAAAAAAAGTTTAATAAGTTCGCCCTTCCAGAAATGTTAACGGCCCTTCCTAACATTCAAGCCTGGCTACGGCCCTGACTCAAATTTGGATTCGACCCAAGTAATGATTTTTTTTTTAAGCCTAACGTGATAAGTCCAATAAAAACAAAGATAGTACATTTTTAACAGTCCAATTCTTGGAGCTGATGTTAGTGTACTCGTCGCCAGATATAAGTGAGACCTCCTATAAAAACTCATATTTTTTTTCTTCTAAAACCTACCGTCAGTATTTAGACCCGGCGCATAGTTTTTCTGAATAGTTTAAATAAATATTAAAATAAGTTCGTTATTTGTATAAAATTATTGTTTATATTTATTGCAAAAAATGTATTTTAATCAGTGGATATGTTATTTTCAGAATAATTAAATTTTTAGCAAAAACTAGAACAATATATAGTTGGGGTCAAGCAAATATTTGACGCGTGACACTTCCATATTGTCATGGGTGTCAAATACGGCAGGCCACTCATAATATAAAAGTTACTAATGGCTAATTTATATTATAATAATTACCACCCACTCGAAGTATTTGCATCTTTATCATTTTATATGACTAAAAAGAGATATACATAAACCGAGTTACCTTCTCGTCGATTTGGTCAAATCATATGGGCTGCAGATCCGCATTTTATTTATTAATTTAATCGTTATACACTACTAATCGTTATACACTACTAAGATTGCTTTTGTTAAGACCTGTGATATTAATGGTCAATCCTGAATCCCACCATTACAATGGTGCAATGCACAGAATTTATCAAAACAAATTTATTTATATTATAATTCATATTCTTAGACCAATTTCCCAGCAATCATTTTCTGCAAAGATTTATAAATAACAATATTCGTCAGTCCGGCCCTGACTAAGTATCAGCTGTAATAAAGTTGGTGAAATCGAAATAACCTAGTATTGGACAAATATGACAAGATGGAAGTGTCACGCGTCAAATATTTGCTTGACTCCAACTATAGTAGGTCTAAAGTTTATTTAATTTAACATATTCTCCCGCACTAAATTATTAAATTCACATTTTTTGCTGTGCTATACTTTAATAATTTTATTTTGCCTTGTAAAAAAACGGTCCCAGAGCCGGAGTAGTATTAACAAGTGTGTTTGTGTTTTAATTTGCTATGTAGTCTAGCATCTACACATTGCGTTGATTTAGTATTTTCATGTTCAGTTTGTTGTTGCACACTTTGGTGTTTTACAGTTTGGCGTTATTTTGCGTTAATTATAAATATACAGGGTCGTTGGTATGTGGAAACGGTCAATTATTTCTTAAAGTAAAACAGCTAGCAAAAAATATTTAAGATAAAAGTTTTATGGTTTTGTAAAGCCTATTAGAATTAAAAAAAGATAAGTATACAGGATGAGTCAGAAAGCCGTAGAGGAATAAAGTTAAATTTTCTTTATTAGAACATCCTATATCTTAGAATATTTTCGGATTTTAGATAAAATTACAATTATTTTCTGTTAAGTGCATTATAAGTCTAAACCTAGTAGCTTCCGAGATATCGACGTTTGAAAAATAACATTTTTGAACTTTAGCAGCTTCTAGCTCTATAACGGTACGCTATAGAGCAAAACGGCTGACATGTCCCTATCATACTTTTTTATTATCTTCCCGAAAATACCAACTTCCGGTTAAACCGGAAGTACTATATTTCCTGTTTTTGAGCTAAATCCGGTTTAACCGGAAGTTTACACTTTTAAAAAGAGAGTTAAAAACTAAGATAGGGACATGTAAGCCGTTTTACTCTAAGACGTATCGTTAGAAAGCTAGAAGCTGTCAAAATTAAAAAATGTAATTTTTCAAAACTCAATTTCTCGGAAACTATTAGGTTTAGACTTATAATGTACTTAATAAAAAATAATTGTAATTTTATACGAAATCCAAAAATATTCTAAGATATAGGGTATTCCATTGAAAAAAAAGTAACTTTATTTCTCTACGGCTTTGTGACTCATCCTGTATACTTAACTTTTCAAAATTCTAGTAAACTATAAAAAACCCTAAAACTTTTGTCTTAAATATTTTTTGCTAGCTGTTGTACTTTAAGAAATAATCCATACATACCAACGACCCTGTATATAATAGTAAAAATTATTAATTTAGTGTTTTATTTAGGATTTATATTTCTTAAGTTAAAATACTTTTGTTCAGTGCTCGTGTTTCGCGATTTTGATTTTTCTATTGGAGGACAATGTTTCGGCCGTGGGAGGAAAATTCTCATAGGCTTTGGAGACCATGGAAAGAGAATTATTGTGAACCTGAAGATGTTCTAAACGACCCTGCTGCAAATTTGGTTGAATCCTTTTATTTAGTTTTAGGCGAGTAATTAGGAAAAGGAACGTTACAATAAAAGCGTAAAGTATTTTTGAGTTTTTATGCAAAGGAAAATTGTTTAAATATGTATAAAAGCCTAAAACAAGACCCTATGCACATAGAATATAGCAAATCCGAAGTAGTCAAAAAAATTTCCAAGCTAACCAAAGGTTCCTTTTAAAGTCTATAAACAAAGAAAATTAACAAAGGAAAAACGATCCGATTTAGGTAAACCTAATTGACTAGAAAACCAAATGGATTTGGCTACAGCTAAACTATTAAGAAGTTTACTGAATTAAAAGTATAAAAATAATGAAGTTCCCATAATAGTAAAAAAATTTCAAGAGCTCGAAAAACTTTGTTCAAAAAGCACTTTACGACAAAGGCTTAAAAACTGGGATTCAAGTTTAAAATTGTTAATAAGCGTGCTGCAATAGTGGATAGTAGCAGAATCGTAAAATGGCAAACAGAACATTTAGAAAATATAAATGAACTTAGAAAAAGGGGAAATATTAAATATAAAAAAAGGTTAGACTGATGACTAATGACTCTAGCAGATGTCAATTAAAAAATATACCTTCAAGCAAAGGATCTCGTATTGTCACTTTGCATTGTGGATCTACGAATGGTTGCGTTATAAATGTGCTTAAATTGTGCGTATAAAAGTTGGAAGAATATAATGTGGAATACCGCAAAAACATAGATTCAAATATTTTTGAGGAGCGGTTTGAAGATCCTTTAATTCCAAACTTAAAATCTCAGTGTCATTGTACTAGAGAATGCAGCTTATGATTCTAGACAAATCCATAAATTATCCAATTTGTCCTCCAAAAAACAGAAAGTTCAAAAATTTCTTCTTAACCATGACCTAATTTTCGAAGAATCGTATACCAAAAAATAATTGTTGGAAGTACTTCATCTTAAACAATAGGAAATACAGTATGTTGTAGACAATGGTATATCAGAAAAATACGTCCGTACTGTTTTAAGGCTACCGCCGTATTTTTGTATTTTTAGCACCATTGAACTTATGTGGGCACAATTAAAAATTTGTAGAAGAATATCGAAAATTGCGGCAAGTTCTCTCAATGGTGTTGATAGATTTTGTTATCAATCTGGCAGAGGATGCAGAAGATTATTTAGACGTATCTTTGGATAAAAGCTAAAGTTGAGACATCTAGGGTAAGTTAAAAATCAGAAAAAATATGCTTTCTACCTTAAGCTAAAGTTCTGCTTAAATTTATAATTTTTTGATCTCGTATTACATAATATCTACGATTTCTGAAAACCTCATCATAAATTTCATCAATAATCATTTAAAAATTAAAAATAATATTGCAAAACTAACGAAACGAATCCGACCCTGGCTACTTTGAAATCGATACTGGCGGGGTCTTTGTCGGTATTTACGAGTTTTTATGAATTTTTGTTTAAACTCACTTATAGTTGGCGAGGACTATAAAGAAATCAGCAATTATTATTTTGACAACTTTGTTAAAAAGCGGATTTTCAAAATGGAATTCTTATCTGTTTTTCTGATCTCCTAAGTGAAGTTATATTTTTCAAGTAATCATAATTTAAAAATGCATTTATTGCTCTTTGTTTGAACCTTCCACAAGATTACTTTGCGAATTTTTTTTTGAAGAAAGGAGATAATAATATATAAAAATGAAGGAAACAGATGATTTATAAAATGCCTCTAACTTAAATCGAAAACAAACACTTGGAGACCCTGTCATAGAAGTCACTTAGATCCGGCAAGTCCCAGTGGCTCGAAAAACAGTCCCATTCAAAATTTCTCATAAAATAGAAATATGGCGAATATAAACACATAACGTGAGGGCCTAAGATGATAAAAGTCTGATAGGGATTTCCAGAGGCCTATATATTATATATTTTACACGTGTATGGTGGCGAAAAACCGACGTTCTTTTATGTAACGTTTTACGTCTTTTGCGTCGTGTGTCGAGGAGCGTCGGAAGGAAATTTGCTTGACAAATTTATTTCCTACTGCTTAAGGCATATTATGTCTTTTTTATATTCCGGTGCTCTTTCCCCGGAGAGTGAAAAAATAACCTGGATCAAAATAAGAAGCGTGTGAGAAATGCGATATGGCAAAATCTTATACAGTGTGCCAGAACACTGTTAAACGCGGCGTTTTCTACTCAACTTAAACCGTAAACACTGACATTCACAAACATTAATCGCAGCATTAAAAAAAAATTGAAAATGAAGTTTAAAAAAAAAAGAATCTGATATATGGATATGCTTCGATTGCTCTCCTTAGAAAACGGTTCTGATTCTGGATCAGAGTCGCAGGAACGAGGTCAGAAAAAAAAATACTACAAAACGGTCTTCTGGCAGTAAAATACAAAGTGATGACGTGTCCAACAAAGAAATAAATGCGAAACAAAAAAGTTACAGGGGGGTAACATTATACGCGATCACCCTGTACACAGCCCTATTCTATCTATTTAATAATAACCAGAAAAACACGAATACTAGGTATCTAAACATAAATAGGTACAATAAAAAACACTTTGCCCAAACAAACTAAAAATCCTCAAAAACCCAACAATAATTACTATTAAAGTAACATCGGTACATGTCTTCTTTTTCAAGCCAAATCATGACGAAAGACTAAAAAAATGTAAGAACACACGTTTAAAACCTGGAAATCTGGAACTACAAAAGAAGCCTTTTTGAGGCGCAATGTTTTATGTAAATTTTCGTATTTTAACAGAATTTGCCTCTCTCTACCAATAGATTTTCATTTTTATTTTAGCATATGTAAAAAAAAAGACATTTCCTTACTTGTTTTCCGATTTATATAATGAATTTTGCTAAACTTTTGGACACCCGGTACGCTAAAGTCACTTCCGTTACGAAATATTTTAGATGAAAATCTTCCACTACTTTCATCAATAATTAATTATCTGTTTTGAAGAAATCAAGACATTTGAGAAGTAGTTTTTGAGCCACCTTAATTAAAAAACGACTGTTTATGTGAACTTTCGTATTTCAACAACATCCGGTCTTTAGCCAAAAAGACATCTAAGAAAAACTTACTTTCAAATCAGGAATCCTCATTCATTTGAGTTAAGAAGCAGCTTTTGAGCAACATAAATTAGAAAGAAAGATATAATATATTACTTACCCAAAACGAATATCAATTTGGCCCATTTTTACATAATACTCTCATGGGCAGAAAATAAAAGTCCGCGTCGTAAATCGATATTTTAAAACTCATTTGGAATCACGGAAAAAACGTATTCGCTCTTAGGTCTATGGTCACCAGGAAAACATTATTTAGAACACATAATATATCACATTCTTTAAGCTTAACATCATGTATAATTACTGCAGAAATGATACTAAAACACTCATTGTCAAAACTTGACGTCTCTGGTAAATTAATTTAAGCTTTGGCAAACACCTGTTTCGGTCATGGCCCACCATGCATTAATTGGCATTATTGAAATACCCGGAAAAGTGTGATTTTTGGCAATTTTCGTGGCACAAAAAGTCCTATATTTGTAAAATTTATGGAAAACTTTTATTTTTTTTGGGTGAAAGTCGTTAAAAAAAGATGAGGGAATCGAACAAACCCAACCCGGATGTAAAAAAGATACATTTCCTATAAAATATTTCAGTTTAAAGAGAAATATTTGTTTATTTCACTTTTTGCACACAATTTGAAAATTCATATCTCATTATATCTCTTGAGAAGCGCTTTCCGATGAGATAATCAAAATTTTGTCCAAAATTATTTTAACGTAAAAAAAAATAAAACCTGCTTTAAAAAATTTTAATTTTTAGTTTTCCTCGAAAATCGACAATTTCTAAATTTTTTAGGTATAGAAAGACGTATTGTAGAAAGAAAGTATTTGAGATGCTCTATTTAACAGTCTAACCCGCATTTTAATCCAAATTTTCGTTTCGAAGCTATTAATTTTCGAATAGGGGCCTATTTCGACTTTTAATCGGTAAGAAAAAATACCTGCCATTCTCCAATCTTAACGAAAAGCAATAGGCTGTAGGTCGACGTTCTCCACAAAATCAGAAAGTTTCAATCGATTTTGCCCAGTGGTGTGGCCGCTACTACAGCGCAAGTGTATTTTTTTTGCAACTTTTCCGAAACACCTTATATAATCGAATTGTATATCACCAAATAGCTTAAATAGTTGTCGAATTGTTGAGAAAGTGTAATCGTTTCTGAAGAACCTAAAAAAAAGTGAATTGATTAAATTGTCGATCTGACACGGCGACCATAACAACAACCACTGCCACACCACACGAACATTCTAGTACAAAGGTGATTTATAACAATCGGGGCGAAAACCCGATTGTAACAAATTTGTTAACAAACTTTTTTCTCTAATAGGCAAACACTGATTGGAAATCACGCAACATCTCATGTATCGAAAAATATTACAACTTTACCATTTTTGTAATCTAATCGAGTAATTTACAGATCGATTTATGCACGAAAACAGTATTAACACAGAATACAGAACTCTGGAGACGTGGCAATAAATTGGCCCCCGGTAAAGAAATCGGCTGGCGGCGGCGGAGCTCTTAATACGATTTCAGCGACTTTGGTGCGATGTTTACCTATAAGAGGCCGATAAATCGAGTCCTTGGTCCGCACAATGTTGCCGAACTTAGCGTTGTTTTCGTAAACGCGGGGAAAATAGCACATGTAAGTTTGAATAAGTGAATAAGTACTGTGTAAAAAAGGAAAAAACTAAAATTGGGGTTATTTGCATCAAGGCGTCTCTTAGTAAAATTGCAATTAGTTTTAAAGTTGAAATTTTATAACTTATAATATGATCGGGTGGAAGATTATGAAAAGCTAAAAAGCTTATCCAAAATCTTTAAATGTGTTATATGCTCAGTCGCATATTTTAAAATTAATTTACATTGTACAGCGTCCCCAAAATATTTTTATGAAATAAATTTATGGTTGTTTTTAAACGGGATACCCTGTATTTTATGATTTTGAATTATAGTTGGCATTGTCCTACTCATTTAAATAAAGTAGTGGGTCAAATGTTAGTAGTTTTTACAGAAAGTTATCTTGTTTGTGGAAAACGTCCTATGAGTGAATACAATACACGCTTATCAAAGATTGGTTTAAATGTTGTAGTTTATGAGCAGACTATTTTCAAATGTTTTATTTTATACAGTGTGTTAAAGAAAATACAAATCATAACTTTTCAAATTTTTTTTAAACGAATATTATTATTATTAAGCTTATATTATTTTGTAATAGAAGCACCTTTAAATAAGTTGTTAATGTGATAAACCATTAAGCGTGTTTAATATTAGCTATTTTTCTAAAGGATCAATTCAAACTTGCTAATATGTACATCATTTATGCAATAATTGTGTGGGCCGACAAAAAAAATATTAGGGGAGACTTGCTTAATTCATACCCCTTAAGAACAAATGCTTACTGAATAAAAAGTAAGAGGTTTAAGACGACCCAAGCAACGAAAACGGTATATGAATATAGGAACATGGAACGTACTAAGCTGGTATAGACCAGGAGCAGCCCTTCACGCTATAAGACAGCTGGAGAAAAACAAAATGGACATTACAGCTATACAGGAAGTAAGGTGGCCCGAATCTGGAAGCGTAAAGATTAGCATGTCCACGGTTTACTTCAGTGGCAGCCAACAAAGCAGGCACATGTTCGGCACGGGTTTTGTAGTGGCGGACCATCTCGTGGATTCTCTCATCACATTTCAACCAATAAACGAACGCATATGCTACATCCGTTTCAGGGGCAGGTGGTATAATCATTCCTTCATATCAGCATACGCACCAACCGAGGAACATGATGAGGACAACAAGGATGTTTTCTACGATGATTTGGAGAGAATAATTGCGAACGTCCCAAAACAAGACCGACTAGTACTATGTGGTGACTTCAACGCTAAGATCGGTAAGGAGGATTTCCTGAAACCACATGTGGGCAGTTACAGCCTTCATGACATATCAAATGATAACGGTTTGAGACTAGGCGGCCTAGCAACAGCTAATAATATGATGGTAAAGTCTACTATGTTTGACCATAAGAACATACACAAACAAACATGGATGTCAAATGACGGAATCACAAGGAACCAGATTGACCACATTTTGATTAATGCTAGACACGGGAACAACATCACGGACGTAAGAAGCCTTAGAGGAATAGATGGAGACACTGACCACTTTTTGGTGCGTGCCAAGGTTACGGAGCGAATATCAAGCACAAGGAAGGAAAAGACCACTTCTGCAATAAAATGGGACACGGAAAAACTACGAGAACCTACCCATAAACAAGCATACCAGGACCATATAACCAACCTCCTAAGTAGAATTGAACATCGAGAAGAAGTAGAATATTCCTGGACATGTATCAGGGACGCGGTGAAGAGCGCAGCAAGTGCCACGCTAGGAACAAAAACAAAGAGTAAACGGAAAGAATGGTTTGATGAGGAGTGCAGAAGAGTACTGGAACTTCGTAATCAGGCAAGAGGGTTAATGCTGCAAGATCCGACAGAACCAAACAGGAGACGTTATAGAGAACAAAGAACTGAAGCAAGGACAACATTGAGACGGAAGAAAAAAGATCATGAACTGCAGAAATTCCAAGAACTGGAAAAGGAACGCCTAAACAACCGTCCAAGAAAATTCTATCAAGAATTGTCAAATATCAAAAAAGGTTTCCAGCCTAGAGGAGAAACAATGATCAGGAAGGAGGACGGCAACTTAACAAGCGACAATAATGAATTGCTTCGAGAATGGAAACAGTATTTTGATGCACTTCTAAACATTAACAACGACATTGGTCATAGCCCATCAATATACCACTCAGCAGAACCGCTCATGGAGGACCCTTCATACGAGGAGGTGACAAAAGCCATAAATAAGCTTAAAAACAATAAAGCCCCCGGAAATGATATGATCCCTTCCGAGTGTATCAAAAATGGGGGAGAGACATTGTACAGACACCTGCACAGACTCATCCTATCGATATGGGAAGAAGAAATAATACCAAATGAATGGAAGGAAAGTATAATCGTCCCTATACACAAAAAAGGAGATAAAAAGAAGTGCAGTAACTACAGAGGAATCTCTCTCATAAGCACTACATATAAAATTCTAGCCAACATAGTCCTGGAGCGCCTAAAACCAATTGCAGAAGACAGTATTGGAGACTATCAGTGCGGCTTCCGAAGAAGCAGATCAACAGTTGATCAAATTTTTACCATAAGGCAATTACTAGAAAAATTCTGGGAGTTCAATCGAGACGTACACCATCTTTTCGTGGACTTTAGACAAGCATACGACAGCATAATGCGTGTGAAACTATGGGATGCAATGGTGGAAATAGGAATTCCTAAGAAACTTGTAAATATAACCAGGATGTGTGTAAACGGTTCCCGAAGTAGAGTGCGAATCGGTGATGTACTTTCCGACCCTTTTGAGGTAAACAGCGGGCTTCGGCAGGGGGACGCGATATCTCCAATTTTATTCAACATTGCTCTCGACAAAGTAATAAGAACCGCTGAAATAAGCGTTGAACTTTTTGGTCGGGATGGCCCAAGACTATTGCTAGCCTTTGCCGATGATATCGACGTAGTGGGTAACTCCGTACTGACAGTGAAAGACCTCTTTTCGAGAGTAGAAACCCAGGCTGAGCAAATAGGGCTCAGAATAAACGAAGAAAAAACCAAGTATATGTACACCAGCAGAACGGAGCGTAGAGATAGAGTGGGCCAGAATGTCACCATGGGGGAATACAATTTCGAGAGGGTCGCAACTTTTAAGTATTTAGGAGCCACAATTGTCCAGGATAACAATCTGACGGAGGAAATTAAGGTACGAATTCAGAGTGGAAACAAATGTCTCTATGCACTGAAGTCAGTGCTAGCATCGAAAAACATCTCGCGAAGAACAAAAATCACAGTTTATAAAACCGTCATACGACCGACTGTTATGTATGCTAGCGAAACCTGGACCCTAACCAAAGACAATGAACGGAAATTGAGAGTTTTTGAAAGAAAAGTCCTACGCAAGATTTTTGGGCCGCTACATAGCCCAGTAACACAACAGTACCGGATAAGAACCAACCAGGAAATATCAGATTTATACAAAGACCCAGATATTGTCAAAGAGATAAAGGCAAGAAGGCTGCAATGGGCGGGACATGTGCAAAGACAGCCTGACACACGGATGTTAAAATTGGCTTGGGAAGGAGCACCAATGGGACGAAGGCCTTTGGGGCGCCCCCGAATGAGGTGGCGTGACAACATCAGAGCGGACCTAAGGACCATTGGAATAGAATACGACCCAGCAGTGATGGAAGATCGGCAACAATGGAGGCGAATAGTACAGTCGGCCAAGACCCACCCCGGGTTGTAGAGCCATGGAGTAAGTAAGTAAGGTTTAAGAAAACAAACTGGGTATTAATAAACGCCTTAGTTGGTAACCAAACATTTTTAATACAAGAAAAAACAAAATCAAGTAATATAGGTAGTGGAAAAAAATCATAAAAAAAAAGTGAAAAAAGTACGATTTAAGGTTAATATTTCTAAATCGTACCATGTTTATCCTAAATCCTACTTTAAAAATTGAACTGTACAGTAGTCACAAACATATTTAGAAATGCTTCCTTCAACTTCCGCACAAAGTTCATGTATCTATCCTTTGCATGTGGAGCACTGTACCATATTTTCTATACGATTTTCATCACACATTATGCAGTACCACAGTAATTTCTGAATCTATTTTTTTAAATTACGATTTGCTTTTTAGGAGCATTTTTCGATATATTGCACAAATCTCTGGATACAATTTTTTTGTTTAGCTCGTCCTGCTTTTTCTCCAAATCGTTTTTGTAGGGACGTTCGGTTAACACTTGAAAAGAAGAGGTCTGTTTGGGTATTTTTTTCTGGGTTACCACAATGCGACGCTTTGGAGCGATCGCTTCTATTTGAGCTTCTATTGATATACTTGGACGACATGACGAATCTGCAGGTAATGAACACGATGGTAGAAAAGGTTCGGGTTCTTCCTGACCTACTTCTTCTTGTGCTACTTCTGCTTGTGGAATCGGGATTTCATCGATGTTTCGAACTTTTGTTTTAGGTCCTACTAATTCATCCGCCAATTCGCATACTACATATTCATTATCACTTATGGCATAACGATTGCATGGCCATAACCCACAAGATTTAAAACCATTCATCATAATTTTCATACAAGCCGATCGTGGATATGCTAGTCCTAAAATCTCAGATATGTTGGACTGTTTGATTACTGCCTCTGGATGGTTTCGCATTCACATGGTACTAGTCTGATTGAAGTGATGTTTCAGAGATTTAAAAAATGATTTATCCAGCGGCTGAAGTTTATGAGTTGTATGGGCTGGTAGAGATAACATTATTATACCATAATCTCGAGCAAGGCAATGATGCTAGTATCCACCCACTGTCAGAGCAGGTGTATGCAGCATTAGGAGGACCTCTCCTTGTAAGTTTACCTGTCATCCATTTGCGTTTAAAGATAAGCCTTGGTGGTATAAATTTGCCAGCAGCATTCATGCAACAAACACAAGTCGTATTCGTTTCTCGCTCGCCACTTGTAACTGCACCAATTTGATGCTTACCTTTCTAAGCTAATATTCTACCTGGCTTGTGCATGTGCACTGTGCTAAGGCCGGTTCCATCAATATTGTATATTTGACTTGAAGTACATTTTTCTTTGTCAAGAATAGATTCGTATTTGTCAAAAAATTCACTAACAGCTTTCTTGTTGAATCCCTTGCAACGCGCCATAGAGGTTCGCTTAGGTGTTCTTACAGGAATTTTGGATGATCTTTAATGAATTCGTAATACCATATCCATCCAGCTAGTTGTTTCTCTATACTAAAACGATGGGAAAAATTGAATTTTCCTGCTAATTCAAACGCTAAGCGACGTAAGTCATTAATTGTTAAGCCAAAAAAACAAGATTCCAATTCAAGAACGTGTCTTACTAGTTCTGTTTCCATCTCTTTAGTTAAATCTTTGGGCCTTCCAATATTTTCATATGAATTTAATCCCTTTAGGTGTCTTCTAAAAGTAGGTTTTGGTATATAATATACACGACATGCTTCATTAAATTTAAGTTCCCCACTTTCATATTTTTCTAAAGCGGGTTTTATATCTTTAGGAGACCATTTATTGTATTGGCGTTTTTTCATTTTGCTTTGCTGTCTTTAAATAAAAAAAAAAACAAATCAAATAAAGTCCTATTCCTAAATCATACCAGTACAAATTACGCACATGTATGAGGTACGAATTATGCGCAGACGAAAATTTTCATAAAAGACAAAGCGCCGAACGGCAAGTTTGTTATCAAAAATGTACATACAATCAAACATAGTTTTAAACAGAAATTAACTAATATAAGATTTAAAAAAAAAAAACTAGCCAAAACCCTTAAATAACACATAAAGATTTTCCTCAAAATTGGTAAAAAAACTCACGTTTAACAGTTTATTAACAGATTAACACAGCGTTCCTGTTTGTTTACATAATCATGGGGAACTGTTGGTTATATTTTCCGCCGCTAGGAGCGATTGTAGTTGTCATCGCTTGCAAGAAACAGAGGAAGTACGATTTAGGCGCAGGTACGAATTGGGCAAGTTTACCCTACTCTAAAATTTTTTACGTCATGTTCCAAAAACTACTTTCCTTATATTTATTTAGTTTTGGGATTTTTCATCTATAAAATCTTTTTTTAAAAAGCCATTGTCTATTATTTTTGGGTTTGCCTGCAATTATTATTCTTTACAAAAATTGAAAAGAATGCTATTTCTTATGATTTCTATTTTTTTAATTGTCTTTTTTGGAACTGGTAATAGAAACGTTGTAAATAAACGTTTCAAAAAGATGTTTTAGGAATACATATTATATTATAATTATGTACAGGGATATTTTTTTAAGTGTCTCACCCGATTAGCGATTTTCCAGCGCATTATAATAAAAAACAAATTACATACCTTTCGATCATTTTCCTCAAGGAAGCCAAATTTTATGTCACAAAATATATAGATTCACAAATTTGACAAATACGACGCTATTTTGATTTTTTTTTTAAAGGCAACGAACCTATATTTTTTGACATTAAATTTGGCTTCCTTGCAGAAAATTATTGAGAAATATCTGCTTTATTTTATTATTATAGTCAACAGGAAAATCGCTAATCGGGTGAGACACTTAAAAAAATTTCCCTGTACATAATATACACAGTGTGTAAAAAGTCCCGGACCGGTCAATTATTTAGAAAATGGTGCACAATATAAAAGAACTTCCGGTATAAAAGTTGTAGGCCTTAAAAAACTCTATAAAACTAGGACACCTGTAATTATACAGGGTGCCTCAAATAATCATGGTAAACAAAACTTTGGTTTATTTAAATGGAATGACCCCTTTTTAATCACCGTTTCTGATTCCTCTAAATATTCTCAACAACAATTATGAAACATGTCATATGGCCAAACCCATTAGTTTACGAAATAATTTGAGTTAAAGGACATAAATACAACAGGTAAGATATTACCTACATTTTGCATTTTTACAAGCTGGTACTAGAATGTTTTACGTCACTGCCATATTAATTTCTGAAAATGTCTCTCAACGAAAGGGAACGTATAACTTTACTAATGATCAGAGGTTTTGGAGACCGACAAAGATCATTTACCGAAATAAAGCAGTTTTTTAATATAACTTTTCCAAACCGACAGCCTATACCAAAATCTACAGTTGTGAGAACAGTTCAAAGATTCGAGGAAACCGGGTGTTGCAGAGATAAAGTTCGTTCCGGAAGACCAAAACCGGCAACTAGTGATGAAAAAAAATTAGAGACATTACTTCATTTTGTTCAGGATTCACATTTGTCGTTGAGAAAAGCTGCCACCCAAGTTGATGTATGTTTTAAATCAAATGAAATTATTTAAAAAAACAGCAATGTTTACTCCTACAAAATAACTTTGGTCCAGGAATTATCAGAAGACGATTTCGAACGTAGAATGGAATTTTGCGAAGTAATGATGCAAAAACAGGAAGAAAATATCATTTTTTTTTAATCAAATAGTTTTTTTTCCAATGAAGCAACATTCATGTTAAACGGGAATGACAATCAACATAATTATCGTTACTGGGCTCATCAGAAGCAGCATTGGATGAGAGAAATATACACTCAACACCACCAGAAAGTAAATGTGTGGGCCGGTATTATTGGCAATAGATTAGTAGGACCTTTCTTTATAGAGGGGAATTTGAATGCAGAATATTGTCTCCATATGCTGCAAAATCAAATTGTGCCAGCAACATTACGACATACGTGGTTTCAGCAGGACGGAACTCCTCCTCATTTTGGGCCAGCTGTAAGAGTTTACTTAAATAATACTTTTCCTAACCGCTGGATAGGCCGAAGAGGCTTCATAGAATGGCCCGCTAAGTCACCAGACTTAACGCCCCTTGATTATTTTCTACAACTAAAAAATACAGTGTTAGTGACAAAACCTGCAGATCTGAACGAATTAAGAAGAAGAATTATTGAATAATGTGAATCTATTAACCAAGAAATATTACAAAACGTCATCGACAAATTTTATTATAACCTAGCCTACTGTCAAACTGCGGTTGGGGGATATTTTTAACATTTAATTAAATAACGACTTACTTAAATTTATTTTTGTTCTTGTGAATCTGTTATTCATTTTACTGCTTGTGTTTAATTTAATTGTTATTAAATTTTTGACAAAACTTGCGTGAGTACATTTAGTACAATTTGTATGTTTTTTTACAGTTTTAACGCAAAACATTCTGGTACTAGCTTGTAAAAATACAAAATGTACGTAATATCTTACCTGTCGTATTTATGTAAAAGAAATATTAAAATAAAAACGTTGACAATAAACGTGTTTGATCCAACGCCGCCTACCTGATCAATCACCTAAACAAGAAGTGCGCCGCCGGCGCGGCGCCGGTCAAAACCCTTCAAATATTATTAATGCGATTAAAAATATTATTTATTTTTACAAGAATCGAATTTCGAGCGGTAAGGACGATATGTCGACATGAACACGCTACATAAAAATAATAAAGAATCTGATTATGGTGGCGACACCTCGAGGATTTTATAGAACGAATAAGAGAGTTTTCGCACGTTTGCGTTTTCCAATGCTCTCCAGAGTTCTGTGGTGTAGCTATTTGTTCTGTGGGATTAGGCTCTAAATGAAAGTGAACCTGTCTTGCTTCGCAATCAATAAAAATGAAGTTATGAACTATTAAAAGTATTTTTTTTTACATTATAAAAATATAAAATATTTCCTTATTATTTTAAAGTATTGAAACCTTTCAACGACTACCTATAAATCCAACGAGTTAAATGCATTTAGTTATAAAATCTTCTATTTTACGATACAATTCCTAATTGATACGCTCCATGACGGGCAACAGTAAGACGGGCGACTAATTAAAGTAAGTCAACATGCATTTCATCATTTCTCTGATGCTCTTCCATTACTGCGGGGTAAAGTTTACTTAACTGCAGACTCTAATAAGAGCTTTGATTAAAAGGGATTCTGGCAATAGAGTAATTTTGGTCAAGGATTTAGTGGTTTATTCAAGAGAACCGTCGTATCTATTGAGATATTGACCAATGTCAATTTAAGTTTAGGAGCTTACATATTTACCATTATGATTGCATTGTATAGATTCTATTTATTAATCTCTCTATTATCTGTGATAATACCAAATTTATTTTATTAAGAGGGATCGAGTTGATAATATATCATATTACTGCATTATTATTGAAAATTTCTTAAATTATTATCTAATTTCAGTATCCATAGAGGTACCAACCTTCATGCAAAACTATTTATACCAATGTATCCTTGTTTTCATTTTATAATGAACCACCCAAAATGAATAATTCTTGATTTTGGGGGAAAAAGGTTGGACAAAAAAAACACGTCAATTTTATTATTAAACTGTGTCATACATTAAAATATTGTGCTTCCCCTTACCGAGACCTCGTAGCCACGGACTCGTGCGTATAGGCTGTCGTTCCAGTCTGTATCTACCAAAAGTATTTAAATAATGTGTAGACAAAGAAAGCATGCCCATGGATTGTCCACGTTGAAGGACCTTAACCTATGGATTCGCTTCTCTCTTACGCATACCGCTTAGCTACAGACTAAAACGACGTACTTTATACCTGTATCTGTGACTGTTTATGTGAATTAAACAAAACAGCTAATGAATACGATCTGATAGACATTATACAGTATTTTACCAAAACCCCGACTTTTAAAATGCGACAGATAGTAAAAAGACAATTAGTTCGTGAAAGCCGTGGCAGATAGCGTAACAATATTTCATTACACTATATGCCGGCATTTTATAAAATTACCAGGCTTTATGAAATGACGAATTTCGCTAAAAGTCTAAGGGTGACTATTTAATGGCCTAGTAACTCTATCAAATAGGGTAAGTGCGGGAGAGTTGCCGCACATTTTAAAAAAATTGTACAATTTTTGTTTAAAAACATGTATTATCTCCAACCTTGGTCAAACGTTAACATACATAGTAGTCTTTGAAAATATGTAAGAATATACATTTAAACTTTTATACAAACAAATAAAATAATATAAACAAAAATCATATGCAAATGGCATCTCTCCCTTACCCTTAAGGAGAGACGCCCCATTCAAAAAGGAGACATGCCGCACAAAAGGAGAGATGCCGCACACCTTAAAACATAGTGTTTGTACATTTTTTGGGCATCTCTTCCCTTGAACAGACGGTACAAATGTCGCCGTACATTGTACTTGTTACATGTAGCCATTGTTGGCGTTTTGTACACTGTATCCAATCAACTTTTTTTGTCGTCTTCGAATATTGCTCAAAACACTTGATCAAGAACAATTATTACCAACGTCTTTATCTTTTTTAATAGAGGTTCTTCGTCGCTCTTACTCCAGATATCCTTTTCTGATATCTTTGGGGTTGTTTTAAACTCTTTTTAATCTAATTTAATGGGCTTACTTTTTACCATACGCTTTTGGCTTATATTTTCGTAATTTATTTTCTGTTTTCTTTTTTGTTTTTGTCGAGGTTTTTGTTTTTGTTTTTCTTTTGCTTTTTCTTTTTTTGTTGCAATGTTTTGTGGAGAATTTAGAACTGTTGCACCTTATTTTAGCCTCTTGCTAAAGGAAGCTGGTATGACAGGAATTGGTGAAACTTCTGGCAAATGTTTGCTTGGTGTAATGATTACCTCCTTGTTCTCTGTTGAAATGGTGTGGGAATTTGTACCTACTTATATTTTGATGGAAAGAACATGATGGTCTTGGTTCTGGACTCGTATATTCAGGAGTGGGTGTTTTCCATGAAGGGTCTGGTTCTGGAAGAGTAAGCTCAGGTAATGGTGTTTTCGAACGTCCATTTGGAGTATCAGTTGCCGACTCAAGCATGGTAAAAAAGTGACCTGGAATAGTATTTGGATCGAAAGGAAATATTTCTGTAGCTTTAACCCGTTAACAGCATTTCCTGCACTGGCTGCTTTTATCCATGCTTTACCGATTACTGTACCAGCTTGATATCTGGTTAAATTTCTTGAACTATGATTCTTAATCCATAGCTGAGCTTCTTGATTAAAATACGCTTTTTCAGCTTGTTAGGATTGCAGATCATCCCTAACTTTTAAACAGCTTCAAATAGTTGTTCTTCTGTCCAAATGCTCTTTTCGAGAGCAGTTAAAGATCTCTGATATTTACGTGGCATGATATACCTGAAAAATACAGTAATTCCTTATTTTAGTAGGTATTTAATTCCTGTGGCACCATGCGGCATCTATACCGACGTTCAGAGCGGCGTCTATCCTTTTTGTTGGAAGAGACGCCGCATGCCATTATTCTCGACGTTGTAAACATTGTTATCCTAACATTTGCACAATACCTTTAAGAAAGACCCAAAACAACAGCAAATTTCGCAAACATGCAAAACTTTTAACAAGCACTTTGTAATTCCATAATCTAAACTAACGAATAAACTTTTTTGGCTAAATTAAATACTTACGATTGCAAAATGCCCGACAAATCACAAACCGTTTGTTTAAACGCACATAGCACAGAATAATACGTAATTGAACAGCACTCTTTATTAAATAAATTTTTTGTGGCGCCATCTGATACGTGGGGGCCAAATTACACAGGGTGCGGCATCTCTCCAACCGCGGCATCTCTCCCGCACTTACCCTAGATATCCTTCAAAGAAACCATTGCTGAAAGAATTATTGCCTAGGAACTTATGTTGCTGTGCTAAGACTAACAGAGCATTGATATAGGTAGTTAAAGACACAGATAACAGAAATAGTTTGGTACGTAATTAGGGAACTTCTTTTGTATACAGAGTGGCAAAAAAGTCGCGCATAATGCCTGTAACTTTTGATATATTTCGTATTCGAAAAAGTGACCTTTATTAAAGTTGTTCAGCAAACTATTCCCCACATTTCTATCTGCATGAATTTTTTCTGTCATTTCTGGTTTGGTTACTATAAAGACTAACTTACTTTTTTTAAATGGAACACCCTGCACATGATTGCATATTTGGATTCTACTGGGAAAACTATGACTTTTTTTATATTTTCTTTAAAATTTTAACCAATCTGCAAGCATTTCCGAGATAATGACAGCTCAAAAATGAAAAACTTCCTAATTATAATTATTCCTACCTAATACCCACAGGGTGTTTTCATGACAGTGACCTAAGAGGTGTCAATTTTGAGTTCCTGTTTAATTTTCTGATTTCTAATTTGTTTACACTATAGTTCATCTGAATGAGAAACAACTAGTTGAAGTTTTAATAATGAGCGGTTACGGAAATATGAAAGATCGCAAGATGAGGTTTGTCAACTTTTCAATGAATTATATCCAAATAGGCCTCCAATAAATCAGTCAACAGTGTGTCGAGTGGTAAAGAAATTTCGAGAAACAGGCAGTGTTAGGGAAGCCGCTAGATCAGGTCGACCTAAAACAGCAACCGGGGGAGACAAAGCTTTGGATATCATGCTCTCCATACATGAAAATCCAACACAATCATCCAGGCCAATGGCAATGGATTTTAATGTGTCTTATCAGCAGAGCTGTGAGTAACTTAATAAAAAAGATACTTTTTAGTATCTAGATACTTAAAGTAACTAGTTACTTAGTAACTAAGATACTTTTTTAATTATGCCACAAGTTCGTTACTTTTGAAAAGTATCTTGATCTAGTTTTTTCTTTTTTGAAACAAATTTATTTCTGACCTTGAAACAGTAACAATACTGATAATAAGGCCTAAACATTAAGTATTTACAATAGGTAAGGTAGGTTACAGTTTAAAGCAACATAATATTAATATACAATATATAATTTACAGTATAATAAACAGTAGGTAAGTGAGTCTATTAGTTTGAGTTTAAATATGTTTTTAGTTTGTGACATAGTTTCTTCATTCTAGTGAGCGATGTAACTTCGTGAGGTATAGTATTATATGTTTGAATGCTTCTATAAATTGGTGAATCCTGAGCTTTTTTTGTTCTTGCAAAATCAGTATGATAATTTAATTTTTGTCTTATGTTATATTGGTGGAATTCGTTTGTTTGTTTTAGTTCAGAGTTTATTTTAATATTTTTTGTTTTTATGTTATATTAGTTTCATTTGTTCTAAAGTCCTCAACTTCTATATGTTTAGTATTCTTGTTTGGTTGTAAATGGTTTCTGAAGAAGTATAATATCTCATGTTATACAGTGCCTTAATAGCCTTGTTTTGTGATAGTTGTAATTTGTCAAGCAGGTATTGTCCGGCATTTCCCCAACATGAAATTAAGTACCTTAAGTGTGGTTCAATGAAGCCGCTATACAACATAGTTCTAGTTTTATTATTTATGAAACTTGAACACCTTCTTATAACACCAATCATTGGTGCTATTTTTGATAGTATACTGTTTATATGCTTCGACCAGGTTAATCAATCGTCTATTATAAGTCCTAAGTATTTATAGATGGTAACATTTTTTAATTTCACATTTCTTAAGTATAAATTTAAGACACCACCAGGTTTATTTTTTTGTTTAAAAGTCATATATACTGTTTTTTCAGCATTTAGAGTAAGTTTATTTTTACACAACCATTTATAATAGATCTGCAGGTCTTGATTTATTTTTGATTCTAGATTACTTATATCACTATCCGAATAAACAAGTGCAGTGGCATCAGCAAACATAAAATACCTAGCTTTGGGTCCAGCATACTTTAGATTATGTACATATAGCAAGTATTCTAAGGGGCCAAGTATAGATCCTTGAGGTACTCCAACATTTACCGTGGCAGTAGAGCTTGTCTGTCCATTGATAGTTGTATAGTGCTGTCGGCTTTTTGAGTAAGATTGCATCAGGGTGTAGGCAACTCCTTTTATTCCCATTTTATATAGTTTTTCCAGCAGCATTTCTATGTCCACAGTGTCAATGCCATGAGTAACTATGTACACTTAAAAAGTAACTATAGTTAAAATTGTAGATTTTTCAAATATTTTGAAAGCCTCTGTATTTATTTTTGATTTTTTGGCGGCACATCATTGGGCCCATAATTACTCAACTTTGCCTCAATTTCACCGACTTCGTATCTCTTACCGTACACACCCTGTATACAAGGTGTCCGGAAATTCGTATGCCATACTTCAGGAGGCGATTCTACATGAAAAGATAAGAAAAAAGTTTCTATAAACCTATATCCGCAAATACTTCAATTTTAATGTACAGGGTGCTAAAGTTCTTTAAAATAAATCGATTTTTGTTATTATTTTAATATCATTTATACAGGGTCCTGCAACACTGCGTCAGGCTTCCATAGCTCCTATCCGAATTAAGTTAGGAATTTCATTCATATGCTTGCTTATACTGTATGGGATTCATTTCAGCAAAATATTTTCGCATATACAGGGTGGCCCAAGAAAGTCTGATAACATAAAGTGGCATTTCTTCAAAAGGAGACACTCGTATTTTTTTGCATATTTAGATTCGTACTAGTATCCTTTATAATTGTCCAAAAAATTATTTGATTTGAACTGTCTACATAAATGTGCGACCAAAAAGGAAAAAGGCAGTGGCGTTCTTATTTTTTGTTCTGCTTAAAGATTTCACCTTTGAATTTCAACCCCATTGTATGTCAAAATTGGATCATTTGCGGACATAGGTTTACAGGAACATTTTTTTACTTTAAAAGTGTCTTAGTTACTTTTAGAGTATCTTAGTTACTTTAAAAGTATCTTAGTTACTTTAAAGTATCTTAGTTACTTTTAAAGTATCTTAGTTACTTTAAAGTACCTTAGATACAATAACTAGTTACTTTAACCAAGTAACTTAGAACTATGTAACCTTTTGTGGAAAAAAAACTATTCCTATTAGGTATCTAGATACATTTGTGCAAAAGTATCTACAAAGTAACTGGTTACATTTCTATAGTATCTTTCACAGCATTGCTCATCAGTCAGTGAAAAATTTGTTTAAGCAGGAGAAGTTGCATCCCTACAAGATAAAGTTAATTCACGAGTTAAACGAGGACGATTTTGATAGAAGAGCTGAATCTTGTGAGCTGATGATGGAAAGATGCAATAACGATAATAACTTAGCAACAAATATCATAGGCAAGGGCCTAGCGACACCTAAAGCACCGGTTCCCGTCAGATTACCGAAGTTAAGCGGTGTCGAGCGCGGCTAGTACTTGGATGGGTGACCGCTTGGGAAACACCACGTGCTCTTGTCTTAGGGAAGAGTGTAAAATGAATCGACATCAAAACCATCCTATTCACGCCGGACAGGCCGGATGAGATCGGATATCTTGTAGGATGAAGGTGCCGTTTCACACTCCCCAGCCGGTAGACCGCACGATTAAAAACCGTACGGTCGATGACCGGTTCTAGATGGCCTCAGATACGCCGACGAACCGTAAAAAAGTAAAAAAAAAAAAATAAAAACAAATATCATTTTCTCGGTTGAAGCTACTTTCCATTTAAATGGCATTGTTAATGGACACAATTATCGTTATTGGTCTGATGAGAATACTCACTGGTTCCAGGAAGGTCATACTCAGAGGCCCGAAAAGTTAATGTGTGGACGGGCATAGTTGGTCGACATATTGTGGGACCTTTTTTCATAGTTGGTAATTTGAATGGCGAAAAATTTCTGGAGCTCCTCAGGAATCACATAATTCATTCTTGAAAAATGGTTTTAACGGGTGTAAATAATGATATAAACGAACAGGTATGGTTCCAGCAAGATGGAGCGCTTGCGCATTATGCGGCAAATGTTAGACAATAAGCGAACAATTTCCAGGACGGTGGATAGGCAGAAGAGGTGCTATTGACTGGCCAGCGCGATCCCCGGACTTAACCCTGCTCGACTTTTTCTCGTGGGGAAACTTAAATAATAAAGTCTACGTTAACCATCCAAATTTTTAAAAGTCAGAATTAGTGCTGAAATTCGGGCCATTCCAGAGGACTTCCTTTTAAACGTTGTAGACGGGTTCAGGGAACGACTGGCGCTTTGCTTAGCAGAAAATGGTGGTAATCTTGAACACGTGATCCATTGAAAAGGTTTCACTTGTTTATTATTTCGATGTTAAGTTGTTCAATTTTCTAGGCTATTTATTTTGTTATTATAAAGTTTGTTACAATTTTAAATAAATACAAATTTTGAAAACAAAAAATTCAGTAGAATCCAAATATGCAGTTATATGCATTTAGAAAAAGTAAGTTAGTCTCTATGGCAACCAAACCAGAAATTACAGAAAAAATTCATGCAGGAAGAAGTGTGGGGAATAATTTGCTGAACAACTTTCATGAAGGTCACTTTTTCGTATACGAGGTAATTCAGGCATTATGCGCGACATTTTTGCCACTCTGTATAGTTGCCGGCTTGTAATTACCTATAAGTTTGTGAATGTCAGTGATTGGTTGATAAGACAATGATATTAAAGTATTAAAAAACGTAATTTACATAAGTAATACATAAAAAAACTCTTAGCTAGTAGTGGAACAGTAAATATATTTACTACGGTTGAAGGCCGAATCTCAGTACAGAGTCGAGTCAAAGCTCGCGAACATTTCTGAACATGTATGGCTCGACACTTGTATCTGTAGTAACCGATAGAATGCGGACAAAGAACGTTCAGTGGTTTCCAATGTTGCCACATACAGTTACTTGATTATAATTTAAAATTTATTAACAAGGAAACCCTGGAATTACTTAAATGTCTTTATTAAAAAAAAATAATAATATATTTAAGAAACTAAGAGTATTTTAATATAATACCAAAATTATTCAAAATTTCTTTTTATTTTATTAATTTTTATATTGAAATGGTATAAAAATATGTCAACATAGGTGAATATTTTTGATTTGATTGACTAACGCCAGTCGCTTGCAGCTCGCAAAAGTAAGCGGTCGATATTCGTATGTGTTAGTGGAGTAGTGATACAATGAACGAAAGCTATGCAGTTTTTATAAATACGTTGACGCCGTGTCGCAAGACTTCCTGCATCTTTGATATAAGATCAAAACTAAAAAATCGTTATCACTGAATCAATCATACAGCTGTTTTCTTTTTAATGACGAAGTATAATTTCCTATTTATATTACATTTAAAACATGACTGCACAATGTTTTAAAAAATTGTGCTTCTCTTTAAGCCAATCCCACATGATGCGTCCAACGTTGGAACCAATGTTCGGCACACTAAAATGTGGCAAATCTGTCTGCTTCACGATGAACTTAACGTTTGGTGCAACATTGGAAGCACATGTGCGCCAACGTTCGTCAGTGTCGTAGTAACCTAACCTTAATCTAACTCACTTGCGAAAAATATAAACGGTGAAAATTTTAATCATAATTCAACAGTGTCGCTTCACAGATATATTTACTTATTCCGTTTTTTAACACACACACTGTAAAAGTAAACAAATTTAATGACGAATATTTAGTCAGAAAAGAAATAAGTAATCTTTTTGGTGATCCTGAAACCGTCAAATATATGATCGCTTGTGTTGTGGGCGTGTGAAGAACGACGCTTCCAATGTTAGAACCTCCTTTGATGGGGGTCAAATTAACCGACCAAAGCCCAAGCGTGGCGTGTGGCCAACGTTGGACACATGCAAATCGCCAGCGCATGCCCACACGATGTGGCAAATGGCGATGTGTCCAATGTGTGGGACCGGCTTTACCGATACGTCGTAGCCACAGACTCGTTCCCAGTAAGTTGGCATCGCTTCGCGTTGCCTCAGTTCTACTTTCGGATAGTCGACTGAGCATTTTTTTGACACTACGACGCTCTGACGCTCGAAAAACCAGTTGACTCGCAAATAAGCTCTTCGTTTTTCCTATCTTCTTATTTGATTTTCATTATAAACTCACATTACCGCTATTAATACACTATCATCACTGCTAGATGTTCACATATTGAAGTCTGAATAATGCACCTACCTGCTAATACTCTTGTATGCCGTTTGCTTTAAAACAAGGCGATCGCGATGCTCTGATGATGGTGGAGGTAACGTCAGCTTCTCTTTAGCGCGACGCGACGCCATGCGACGCTCTAATAGGGATCGGCCTTTAAACACCCATTATGGCCCTCGCGTCTTAAATCCCTTGGCGCTTCGGGCCCCTTGGTTTAAAATTGACGCTTGGGCCATAATGACGTCTGTCTAAATATTGGTTAATAATATACAATTAAATATATTTAATATTCGCTCATTACTGTTTAAGATTTATTTATCTTTAAAAAATATGTTGTATTGTTCTGCTAAGTCATATTAGGGAAAAATTCATATTAAGTACAAAGTTAATACCATTGGAAAAAAAATCAAAAAAGGTGCCTACCATTATTAATCCCTCTTTAACTAAAAATGTGTTAATTTATAAAAGCAAAGACTGTGAATAATAAAATTTTGAGAAGTATAATTTTTAATAAGTAGCCCCGAATATAATATAGAAGAACTTTATTTCGATGACTTTAAAGCCGCCCATACAGACTGCACCATGCGACCATGCATGCATCGACTCCACCGTTTCAAGACTGTGTGTGGACTGAAGTCGAATGATTTGCATCAGATGCAGTAAGCCGCACCGCGGCTTCTAAAGTCTCGTACTGGATGGTGAGCAGAAATACAGAATCGGTGATGCAGATGCAGGTTTCAGCGTGTATAGGCTTGAAGCAATGCAAGATCAATGAATTTTAGTTTTCCCCCTTATAAATCATTTATCTATGGTTCAGCTTGGGTTCATATCTTCTATTTGTGATATCAATAGGTACGACCATACGCAACACAAATTCCAATCTTTCAAAATAGAAAACCTTGTCACAAGGAAACATCTACATGGACTGTAGATTATTTTGAGAGTCATGATTCTTGGGAAGCGATGCCGCATGCTTTTATGTATGTAGATAGACCGATGCTGCTGCCTAGTTTCACGATTCCCGAAGTCGGCGCATACATGTTGCAGTGTATGGGTCACTTAAACCTTAGTTAACGTTTAATGTTTAAACGTTAGTTTTCGTTTTAGACTTTAAGATGCGCTGATTATAATAAAAGCAGCATTAGTACCTTCAGCTTTCATTGGATCCAGGGTGACATACACTTCACAAATTGACAGTAGTATCGAAATATCGTCGACCCCGGCTAGTACAAATTTTCGTTTCAATAAATAAATAAATAAATAAAAATGTATTTATTTCAGAATATACATTAATTTACATGAAAACAGAAAATAAAAACAAGAAACAGATAAACATGTACTCTGAGATAGTCGAAGTACAGATGAGGCACCCTAGAGTATGTCCCTGATCACCTCAACCTAACTTATACTAAATGTATCCTAAACTAACGTTATATTGGTGTCAGGTAGCTTGAATACACAAAACCAAATATACGTAGTATAAGTAAGTAGTCTAAAGACAGAATGCAAAAGATCCTTAAATTTGCTTGGTAAGGGGTTATAGTATTAAGCAATGTTATACGTCAAATTTCGATCAAAGATTGCAATTCGATGATGCGGTGGGGTTACTCTGCCTCTAAATCTAATACTAAGTGTATGTGCATCCGTTCGTAATACAATACGATTATATAAATATGCAGGACACTCCACGCTATCTGACATGATGAGTCTGAGATGTACTCTGTATGCACACTACTACAACGCCATCATCCGATACTACGTTACTTCACTTTTTAAACTATTCTATTGCGAGAAGAGGCTGTTCTGATACGATGCCATGCCATGCTATTTGACGCAACGTCAGAAGGATCTAAGACCGTGTATTTTTATGTGTATATTTATATTGTGTTCATATTGTTCTGATGCAATCCTATCCCATACTAAGCGACGTCATCCGATGTGGTATGAATCCCAACTTGCGTGATTTTCATCATGGCATAACCGGTAGGGTGGTGACGCGTCTCAACAGTTTGCAAACAAAGGAAATCATACCCATGAAACGGCAGCAAAAATTGCCTGCTAATTAAGTTGGTTCGGAAGCATGAATGCATCTATAATATAAAAAGCAAGCAATATAGAGGCCAAAATATGAGAGGCGATGGATGGGAAAAAATTGCGCAGAATATACGCCATCATCAATCCATCAATTTTAAGAAACCTGGTAATGGAAGATGAAGTATTTCCTGCGGAATTAGAGTGCTTGTTTTTCAGTTTTTCATCTTATAAAGACATTCATGCTTCCGAAAAAAACTGAATTAACAGCTCTTTTTCCGCCATTTTATGCGTATGATTCCACCTTCGCGTGCAAACTATTGAGACGCGTCACCACCCTGCCGGTTATGCCATGATGAAAATCACGCAAGTTAGGATTCATACCACTTCGAATGACATCGCTTAGTATGGGATAGGATTGCGTCAGAACAATATGAACTCAATATAAATATATACATAAGAATACACGGTGTCAGATCCTTCTGACGTGGCATCGAATCAGAATAGGGTGTTCCCGCCTTTATGCAACTCTCTCCTCTCCGTCATATTAAACCAGTCACACGTAACATTGTTGTCAAGACGTTGTTGGATATATTCTACTGAATTTTAAAAGTTCATCGCTTGTTGCTGTGTGGCTGCAATTATCATCCTGCCTGTATAACCCATAAATCGATGTTGTAAAGTAGTTGTTCAAAAGTTGCCCCGATGTTTCCTGATCTATTTACCACTTTAGCTATTTTGCCGAATAGCTTGTTTTTTAAGATATATCTTTTTTTGAGACAATATACTATATAATTCAGTTATTAATAACATATGATCAGCCCTATGACCAAACACACAAGTTAACTCTAGACGCTAACCTCAAAATCAACTGTTTTCAACCACGCAGTGAAAAATTAACAAGTAGGCTTTTTTCGGTTGTTGTCATGGGAACGGTACTTTGAAAGTTAACTCGTGTGTTTGATCATAGCGCTGATAATCTTTATTTAGAAATACTTGGGACGAAACAATTATAATTTTTTTCTTCAACAATCTGTCCCAATATTGTGACATATTTTAGGTTTAGGATAACATATTACGATGCTCCAAGACCGCTGCCTATTTTTATGATTTTATGATTATGTTGTCATTGCAAAAAATTCCCCCAAATATCCCGAAACAAAAAACAAGGATTACTCTGCCGAGAAATCTCCCTTTTCATGATGAATAACAATTTAAATTGTGTCGACATTTTAAGCCTTGATAAAGTTTTATTAAATCGGTGCGGTGTGGTTGCTATTGTTTTTCTTCTGCTTTTTATTTTCGGAAACCAGACAGTTTTTACAGGCTTTGTTGTTTGTTTCTGGATCTTTATAAATTGGATTAATTAGTGAATTCTGTGCTCTTTCGAATAAACGAGAATATTTGAGCATATGGTGCAGTTTTATGTTCGTTTTAATACAGGCGTACTGAGCTTTGTATTTTTCGGAATTACCCCAATATTGGAACAGAGAAATCTATAAAATATTTGTCATATTTTAATAAATTATGGAAATTATTTTTACTTTAAAGTAAGTCTAAGAAGGCGACTACGTAAAAACCTATGAATATTAAAACTTTTTCATTTTTATGTAAGAAACCTAAACAGCAAAATAATAGAAGTAGTTTAGAATTGCCACTATTGACTTTGTAGGGACTAGGCTTACCTAAATTTTTCCACAAAGTGCATCTTGTATAATTATTTTCTTCATAATTTATTTCCTAAGATTGTGGCATTCTTTGTTTACAGAAAATCAGTCAAAATATTTGGGGTTACTAGAACTGTGTTCGCTTTTTTGTTGGTTATTTTTATGTTCTGGTAAAGCCCAGACTCTCGTATCGTCCTAATCTTTGGTAGGGTGTCTCTTGTTCTCTTCTTTCTTTTCTTGGGGTTATGTTAAGCTGGCAGAACTTTTGAGTCAGCTGTTAGTTGTTTAAGGAAAAAAGGTTTCTAGAAATCCTGAAGGCTTTTGATTCAAATTCTTCAAATCAGAAGGTCCAGCCATCTGCCGTTCTAATTTTTTGAAAAAAGTCCACGAGGTTCTCACTCCCCTTTTAGAGGTAAGATCCTTTTAATTCTTTATCATTTGTTATTTTAAGGGGAATTCAGTGGGTAATGTTTTTGGTTATCTTTAGGGGTTTGGTCTTTGCCATTTTCACGGTTTTGCCGTTCGGCATTCAAGTAACTTAAGAAACCACCTACCACATGGGATTTTAAGGCCCACGTCATAGCCTAAGAGCTTGGGTCCTAGTTGTCCTGAGCTAAATCAAATTCCACCTGGCCTACCAGGAGTGGCCCATAACCAGCCATTTGGGGCCATCTTGATCTCACACAGCAGGATTCATCGTGGACTCACTACAGACTGGTATAAAGTTTTCTGGATGTATTTTGTTTTATTACTAAATTTAATATTATATAATAATTTAAGTTAATTAACTTGTTTTGTTTATTATAGTTTTATCTTTAACATTTCGGTTTTACAACTTCCTTGTACTATTGTTTCATAATTAATTTAAATTAATCTTCCTTCTTTCAATTGGTTAGATTCGCCAGTGCTTTCGTCCCTCATGCAATATGTCCTATTGTTATTACTATTTCCGTGAAAACCTCTTCCACGATTTCGAAAACCCCTATAATTCGGTGACCTATTTTGAAACCTATTATTATTGTTATTACCATTATACCTTTTGCTCCCTGCGGGAAATGAAAAGTTTCGTGCGGTGCTATACCTATTATTTGAAAAAGAATTTGTTCGATTGACCTCTGGGAAACCTATTATCTGCGCGCCTATTTTGGAAATGAAAAACCTGCTGCCCTTATCGCGTCGCTTAACCTATCGTAATTACGGGCTTTAACAATAGTGCGTATATCGTTACTATGTAAACCATTAGAAAACATATTTATGGCAAGTTTCTCGTTTATGGAAGTCAACACTCGTACAGGCTCGTCATTACCTTCAGACTGCGCGATCGTTAGGTCCAGGAGTAAATCTTCAATAGTTCTCCCCAACTCCTCAATTGATTTACACCCTTGCTTATCATCGTTCAATCTGGCGGATTATGCCGCCGCTGACTTCTTGGTGAGAAAAAGAGTTTTGATGTCTGTAACAAGGGCTCCATTCGTTGCATACACAGTCTGCAATCTTATTTTTGCGTTACTTGATAGTCTTGCCTTAAGGACATAATTCGTTACTCTTTTTCCCTGCCTCATCGAGCAATGCGTCATATAACTCGATGCCGTCAATCAACTCTTTTGTTGTTTTCTCAGTACCGTCCATGCGCGGCAACAGAGACGCTGCCGTTTTTAGGTCAAATTTTTCACTCATGGTTCGACAAAACAATCAGAATCAAAGTATTTTCCCACAGATTCTGTCTCTCTCGTTTCAGCGTTTTTAAACCTATCCCTTAAAACCGTATTAATAGCTTCAAAATATTTATTTAACTGAGTTGCATATTCCATAACTTGGGCTATTAATTCGGTTTTAGTGGGGTCTCTATTAAATAATATACTTTTTAAATATTTAAATTCACTTACAAGTTTATCCAGGTTTCTTAAGTTGCTTAGGGTTACGGTCTCAGAGCTGCGCCTTTTAAGGGAGTCCTTTTTTAGGTTCCTGTGCAGCACCCTTGCATCTTCTAACAAGTACCGGAATTCCCTGATGTCCATGAACCAATCCCCCGTTACGTACGAGCGGCTTTTGCCTCACCTTCCATTAAGGCCTCACAAGTACGAGCTGCTTGGCTGTCGCTTAAATGTTCTCCTGGCTTCTAGCTATTTCACGTCTTATCTTGTCCTTGAGTATCTTCTTACACCGGGAAATTACGTAGGCCAATATGCATATGCAGGCTAGGACACATACAGCTATGCGAAAAATTTCTCTTGTAGACACTATACTTGCTGATGCGGACACTCCATCACTGCTCCCTGCTTGGGCTATGACAATTTCTTCCTTAGTTTGACTGCTGCCCATTATACACCTCTTCACTAACACACACTTCTTTTTACCAAGGGCTTAACTTAGGATCGCCATGTGAGATGAGTACTCTGGTTCGAATTAAGACAACTGTTTTTAGTAACGAAAGGTCGTATATTATGTCACGATAACATAGACATTATTCTTCTTATTCTGTTTTACAATAAACATCTATATATATATATATATGTATATGTCGTAGGCTGATAGTGAAATCCGTCATTTCAGGAAAAGCCTAGTCACTATCAGCCTACGACATATATATTGTTACAATTAAAACAGAAGATATAGACTTATATTGGTTAAACAGCGCTAACACGGCATCTAATCCACCTTTTTGGTTCCAATTTTGGTATTTCAAGGAAAAGGATTAAGTAATTATGGTACTCATGAAAAATATAGAAGAATTTGCGATTAATTGACGTGTTTTTATACAATCTGCCGACGCTTCATGAGGTGACTAGGCTTTTCATGAAATGACGGATTTCACTATCAGCCTACGACATATATATATTTAACTAACCTTAAACTATGGTTTGTTATAAGTTTATATTTAATAATTATAAATAAAGTAGTCACGATGGTTCATGGTAATCATCTTGTGGTCAATGTTAAGAATTTGATAATATAACTTATAATTTAATATCTAGTAAAATAAGTAAAATAATAACTAACTAATTATTACGTTTTACTACATTATACCTACTTATTACACTAAAATGATAATGATATTTTTCGAAATGTTAAATTTATTTTCAATAATAGTCTACTAAAAGTAGAAACAGATATAATTTTTAATGCCAATCAACATTTCCTTATTCCATTTTGCTCTAAAATTAAAATTAAGGGTACTTTTCTCGTATGTAAATTTTGATTTTTTTACTTTTTGATCATCCTGTACATGCTATCTCAAGTTTGAATAGTCCAACACTATTTTTTAGTAAGCAGAACTTTCTATAAAGAGTAACTTTTCTTCGTAAAATTAATATTAAAAAATTTTCGTTTATTCATAAATTCATAAACGCTTAGATGTCTCCATGTTAGTCAAAAAATATTGTTAAAAATACCAAAATTGACATTTTAACTTGTATTGTGCCGTTTTTTTTTTTTTTTTTTTTAAAGAACTATAATGTTATTAACTTCTTGTATCTGATGATGGTAATATACATTGCCGAAATGCATCATACATTTCAATAAATGAAATTGCATTTTTTTCTTGTGGAGAAGACTTTCCTTCAACTATCATTCAAAAATATTAAAAAAGTTTCCCATATGTACAGAACTTAAGCGGAAACACTATATACATCCTATCATCTTAAATTTTATTTATGTAAAACTATTAGGTACGTGATAAATATTCTTTCATATAATTTTAAGGTTAGTTAATGAAATTTTTTCAGTTTCTTAAAAATCTCCGCATAGTGTAATATCCTAAAAATATCAGAAATTTAATTATTTTTATCATTCAATACGTTAACTAAGAGGTTTTGTTTGTTAACTTTTGGCTTTATATATTATTCCCTATTTTATGGTATAAGGTTCATGTTCTATGGGTTTCCTATAGAAGTAATATGTTTTCAAAGAAAAACTGTTAAAAGACACAGGATTTTTACCGAAGAAAGAACAGATGGATTGGGAGGAGGGTCAAAAATATAGGTGGAGTGCCTACAAGAAAATTGAGACGTAAATATCGCTTTTCTAAAGATTAATTGGAGCTGTTAATTCTGTTATTTACAATATTGTTAATTATATAAAACAATAAAAATTATTAGTATTTCATGCAACAAGAGCATAAAGTAGTACTTTTTCTCACGACTAGGAAGTCCTGGGAGTGAAAAAAAGACGCATTATGCACGAGTTTCATACAATATTTTTTCTACGATCGTAAACAAATGACTGCTTGACATTTCCATATATTTACAAATAACGTCGCTGCGCAATGTTATCGTAGAAACCCGACCTTGCTGAATTTTCCATAGTTTCTGTGTAAGAATGTAATAAAGTAATTTGTGCGTGAGACATACGTTATTCTTAAAAAAATGTAGGTATTACGGATTCACGCAATATAACCGTAATAAGGTGAACCGTAATAATATAAATAATATATAAGTTACAACATGACAATCGATACTGATCCCTAAGTACCTTATTTCAATACATGAATTGATTTTAAAAATCTGGTTGATTGAAAGAAAATGCATCAAATACGGGAAATGAATATGAACAAACATAATGATAAAAAGTTTTTCCAAAGTTTATGTTTAACAACCCACAATTATACCATATAATAACATTGACAAATTCATTTTCAATAAGGGGTTTTAATTCTGCCCAGATGTTACTCACATAAAAAATAGCCATATGCAGCATGCACCAAAATATGTGTTTTAATAAAAAAAAAATTAAATATGTTTTGTCGATTTTGTACAACATACTTTTTATGGGAGTAGCATAATGATTAGGAAAATTTATAATTAAAACTATTTTGATATGTTCTACCATAAAATAATATTGATCGAATATAGATAATAATTGAAATTTTAATTATTATGAAAATAATGCAACACTATCGCATTATTTCGTTTTGCGCAGTAAAGTTTTATGTAATTATTTCGCTTTGTGTTTTCGATTTTAACTTGTTTATTTGTGGGGAAGTATTAAATTTTTTTTGTTTGCACGATTCAAGCATAAATACCATACTTATATAACGAAACAATTAATAAAATTAAAAAATATGATATAGCCTACCTACATGAAATGTATATAATAAACTGTCCCCATAACACATAATAAACAGCAGTGCCTTATCATTTTCTATATTAAAAAATATATAACATAATATATTATTTCAGAAAAACATATTACGAAACATTACCAATGAATTTTATTGTAAAAGCAAGTAGGGACGGAAATAACGAAGTCAAATTTAACGAAATAATTAATTTTATTAAAAAACCTAAGCATATTAGTTCTTTTTGATAAAAAAAAAGATTAATCTAATATTAAAGTTTCAAAAATGAAGTGTCCTATACTACTATAGCCACATTTGCTGATGCTATTCTCGCAGATGATCAAGATCATGAAAGCTCTACTAGAAAACTCCAAATAGCAAGCAACACGGTAGCTGACTGGATAAGATAATGGAAAATCAAGTTTAACAAACTTAAATCAATCCATGTAAATTTTACTAACAAGAAGCTAGCACACTTCTCCTAGATGTTAACGGTACAGTTGTGCCCCATAAGATTAAATGATAAATTCTTTTAGTATAACTCTTGCTAAACTACGCTGGAAAGAGTATTAAAGCACAAAAATATATTATCAATCTACAATAAAATGCTTATTAACAACCAGATTTTAAAACTAGTCAGGCGTTACGGTATTCAATTTTGAGGCTGTTCCTGTGATAGCAATATCAAAATTATACAAACGTTCCATAACAAAGTGCCGCGTAATATAGTGAATGCTCCTGGCTATGTTGGCAACTTTATCAGACTTGTATAGAAAGTTGTGTTCAATAATCCCAATGAAGTCGTTCATGTGATCAAAGGAGTAAATTATCCAGCCAAAATCAGGCAAGTAGTCAACGAAAAGAGAAAAGCTAGAAGAAGATGGCAAGAGACGAGATATCTATATAACAGAACAATTTTCAATAAGAATCTCCAGAAGCTCAGAAGAAAGATTTAAAAGTTCAAAAGAGACAATAAGCTCTTATTCACAAAATTTGTCTTTACTAACTATTCTGTCTGGAAATCAACCAGAAAAAAGGCTAATAAATCATATTCCTATTATCAGGAAGGATAAGGTGTATGGGCCAGGGATAATAAACAAAAGGCGATCCTATTTGCTCAGCATCTCTTTGACATTTTTAGGCCTAACCTAGTACAAGTGGATAAATCTTTGCAGAAATTGACAACTAAAAATCAAAAAACATTGCTCGTGTTACCCCATAGGAAGTAGCAGAGGAAATTAAAATAAAGTTAAATCCGAAAAAGCACCTACTTCGACTTAATCACTGGCGAAATTTTGAAACAGCTACCTAGAAAGGGTATGTTCATAATAACATACCTTATTATTAATGCATTCTTTAAATTAAAACATGTACCTGCTTGTTCGAAAGATGCAGAAGTAATAATGTTACCAAAATCGGGTAAACCACCTAAATAAGTCACCTCTTATAGACCTATTTCCCTTCTAACAATAATTTTAAAATTATTTCAGAAAAAGCTACTACTTAAGAGACTACGGCCACTGATAGAAAATAATAACCTAATTCTGGTCTTTCAATTCAGATTTAGGTACATACATTCAACGACTGACTGAGGCGAATAGAATCAATGACATAATTCAAAGTGCGCTTGAGGAAAAACCAAGCGTGTTCTGCAGTATTGGTTGCACACGCGTTCGATAAGGTGTGGCTTGAAGGGTTAATATACAAATTTAAAAAAATACTTCCTAAGCAGTATGTGGAGATCTTAACACCCTATATCGACTTTTTAGAATCAAGCAGGAGGATAAATATTCGTTATACACAAATTTTTATATCTAGTGAAATAAAGTGGTGGGGGGAATTCAAATGTTTTTTTTTACATAAACTACGATTACTCCCATTTGGCATACCCGATATTAACAAACATGGTCTTATTTAAGAGAGGAGTATTTTATCTACAAATTGCACTTTTGTTATTACATCCTTGAATTTTGCCTTCGCCGCTAGATGGCGTTAACTGAAATATAAGCGAATATTAGGCTTTTTCGCAACAATGTTAAATACAATGATAGGCATGTTTTAACAGGATCTGATAGAGAATTAAACTTCTAACATTTTCGTATAAACTTCATATTTTTATCTTTTATAGAATCGGAGTTATTGACCAAAATAAACTAATATAACGTATTCTTCCGTTTTAAGGGCGTTTTCTAGCAACCTGTACCATTTGAATTAGGAGTGAAAAATAAAACAAATAAATTATGTTAAAATGGCTCGCTGTCAAAATATCTAATAAGTTAGTTTTTCACTGAGATCGTTGGTTTTTATTGCGCACAGGAAAAGTTTTTTTTATTAATATGCGGTATACAAATGACGAGGCATTCGATATGATAGGCGTTTATTTCGAATGCATGCGAAATGAGAGAGTCGCTTCCAGGGTTTACGCCATACAATTTCCTGAAAGAGTGCATCATACGAGCGGGGTTTTTCGTAGGCTTGCGGAAAGGCTCAAGACCACCGGATCTTTTCGCCTTCCTCTGCATAAAAGGCAACCCAGAGGCCGAACGGAAGAAAATATAAATGTGTTATCGTATATTGTATTTGATACACATGTGGGGACCAGAACCCTAGCTAGAGAGTTGGGAATTTGCCAGACTACGGTCGTAAACATATTAAAAGATCACAAGTAAGTTTTGAAAATTTTATTTTTTTCTGTGTAATATTCGAGATATTGACAGAATATTCAAAAATATATGTTTGAGAGTAATACAGCTAAAACTAATTAGGTGCTGATAGACTGGCAAGAAAATTCGCGGAAGTTACAGTGTGTCACTTGTCTAAACGGCGTCGTCAGTGGATTTAATGAACGTCGCGGAAGATCTTTAGACTAGTGACACAGTGTAACTTCCGCGAGTTTTCTTGCCAGTCTATCAACACCTTATAAGAAACAAAGAGTTTAGTCCAAGCGACCCTACTACGGAACGTGCGCGTGAGTTGTTCTCACACTAGCCAAATTATTTTTTAGGATGCATCCATATCATATCGTTCTTCATCAGGCTTTACTAGCTGAAGATTTTGATCGCCGACTAGACCATTGCCGATGGCTATTAAATATGGTAGCGGAAACCCCCGAAATGCTGTCTTATTTTCTATGGACGGACGAGGCAACATTTAGAAGCGATGGTAGTGTGAACCTACATAATATGCACTATTGGTTCAGGACAAATCCATGTTGGATGCAGGAAGTGCAGCATCAAGGTCGCTGGTCGGTAAACGTATGGTGCGGCATTTTGGGGGGTAAAATTATTGGACCCGTTTTCTTTCACCAAGCTCTCACTGGAGAGGTGTATTTAAATTTTTTAGTAAATGAACTGCCGCTTTTCTTAACAGATGTTGCTTTGGATGTTCGCCGTGACATGTTTTTTCAGCACGATGGGTGTCCGGCGCATTTTGCTATAAACGTCCGGGAGTTCCTAGATCGGGCATATCCTGGCAGGTTGATTGGACGATGCAGTTTATTTCCCTGGCCAGCTAGGTCACCAGACCTGACCGTGCTAAATTATTATTTCTTGGGGAGAGTCAAGGATATTGTCTTTGCAAACCGGCCAACAACGAGAGAAAATATGATGGAGAGAATAACATAGGCGTTAAGAAATATATCCGTTGCGGAAATTGAAACTGCTGTTTTATCTACGCGGGAGAGGTTGCAGGCTTGCATTACCAATGATGGACGTCATTTTGAACACTTGGGCCGTCATTAACATATTTTTCATCAAATCTTTAGTGTGCGTTTTTAAATAAGTAAATCGCAGTATATAAATAATATATTTTAAAAAGTGAAAATATAGGTAGGAGTTTAAGAAAATATTTATATCGTTGTAGCTAACACTTTTTGTAACTGTCTGTTCATTTATAATTAATGTGTGCGAAACACATCCAATATGTAAACCACAATCGCCCCTAAAACGGAAGAATACGTTTTATTAGTTTATTTTGGTCAATAACTCCGATTCTATAAAAGATAAAAATATGAAGTTTTTACGAAAATGTTAGGAATTTAATTCTCTATCAGATCCTGTTGACACATGCCTATCATTGTATTTAACTTTGTTGCGAAAAAGCCTAATATTCGCTTATATTTCAGTTAACGCCATCTAGCGGCGAAGGCAAAATTCAAGGATAGGTATAATAACAAAAGTGCAATTTGTAGATAAAATACTCCTCTCTTAAATGAGACCATGTTTGTTAAAATCGGGTATACCAAATGGGAGTAATCGTAGTTTATGTAAGAAAACATTTGAATTCCCCCCACCACTTTATTTCACTAGACATAAAAATTTGTGCATAATAAAAATTATTACGAAATATGTAAGGATTAAAACTAAGATGTTTTCGGTGCCTCTTATTTAGTCAAAACACGAAGATAATCTTAATATCTGCCCTGGTCATGACTGTGACGCCCCCTTGCGGACATTTTACAAACTCGAAAACAATTTCCAACATTTTTTCTTGAGCACTTTTACCAAAAAATATTTTGCCTGAAAGCTCTACGACTGCCAGATTTTGAGATATAGCCGGCGATCTTTCTTAGTTGTTTACCCGGTACTTGAAAGAAATTAAAGCCGGCGTACCCCAATAAAGCATTCTAGGCCCCAGTATTTATTTGTTATATATCAGTGACTTACCAGAATCGGAAAAACCTATTATAGCCACATTCGCTGATGACACTGCTATTCTCGCAGTTGATCAAGATCATGAGAACTCTACTAGAAAACTCCAAATAGCAAGCAACATGGTGGTTGACGACAAGATAATGAAAAATCAAGCTTAACCAACTTAAATCAATCCATGTAAATTTTACTAACAAGAAGCTAGCACGGCCACTTCTCCTAGATGTTAGGGTTATAATTGTGCCCAATGAGATAAATGCTAAATATCTTGTCATGACTCTTGATGCTAAACGGTGAAAAAAGCATGTGAAGAAGAAAAGAGCTGAGCTAGATTTAAAATATAAACAACATTATTGGCTTCTGGAAAGAATTTCCAAACTATCAATCTACGATAAAATGTATTGATAGCAATATCAAAATAATACAGATGTTCCAGAATAAAAGCTGCGTAACATAGTGAATGATCCTTGGTGTGTTTGCAACTGTGATCTTCATCGATACATTGGAATTTCAACAGTAAAAGAAGAGGTCAAAAGGTGTGCCGGCAAGCATGAAGCCCGACTTCACCTGCATATCAACGCAGAAGCTTTACAGTGTCTGGACAGCAACATCGGCTCCACAATGTCACTCGCACAACAACAGTGTGCAATCAGAATAAAATATTTGTGATTAAGCTTTATGAAACATTTACTTTAATATTAATCTTTGATTTAGAATTCTGCAAATGATTCTATTTAATAAAAAATGCGCATATTTTCTCTCGAGTAGAATACATTGAAGTCAAATTTAAACATATGTCAAGATTTGTAAAGGCCATTTTGCGGGTATGCCTGCTAAAGGCGATTAAACCGAAAGAGAAAATCCAATATAAAGAGAAAATGTCGGGACACGTAAATCTCTCTCGTGGTTAATAACAATGCAAATCAGCTGGCTTAAACAGCTTCCTTGTGAGATCAAGGCGGCCTTTGTGTCGTCATTTACATCCCAGGAGGCAGTCGAGTGAACCTGCTGTTACATAACTATAACTATTTTAATAAGAGCTTTTCCGTTTTCCCGTGTGCCACCGACATCAGCCCGGAGATGTTCCTTGTTGGGCTTATTGAAATCGTTTATCAGGAAAAATTGTATAAACGTTTGTAGTTTGTGGCTTGTAATTAACCCTATATTGGATACGTGCTGTGTTGGGAAGTTTTGTACTGTTACTGACACACAATGTTTTCAGGTGGGAAATAATAGTAAATTTTACATCGAGCATGAAATGATAACCGTATCCCGCAGTACGAGCATTCCCCTCAGGTTCGTCGAAAATAGCTATTCCATGCAGGCTGTACACTATACTATTACTTCGACTGATATTCAGCGTACTCAACATTAGAACGTAGAGAAAACAGGGCTGCATATGAGCAATGAATAAAGCCAGACATTACGCTGCTATTCTGATCTTATCCAATATACTTACACTGTACTGCAGCAATACAAGTAAAGATGTATGAAAAAATAATGTGGTCAACTGGGAAAAATTTCAAATCCTTCACCTGGCATTTCATCGATGGCAATAATTGTTGTTCTTATAAGACGCGAGAGTGACAGAGATCTTCAAATAATGCTGCAGGAGCCTTAAAGACAATATCAGTAAACAAGTTTGTACAGGGTAATTTTCAATAATGTCCCATTCCCTTAACTTTATTTGTCATGCCAGGTAAAAATATAAATGTTAGCGTATACAGGGTAATTGCCAGCGTTCCGGCTCGATTAACACATCCTCCATACATAACAACAACAAATATTAATCACCTAAGTGGATGACAGTTGCAGGCAAGTGCAAAAATTCGCAAAGTAGACGGACCATTTCTCTAACCGGTGGTTATGACGATGATTCTCAAGATGAAAGTCAGGTTGATGCTCAACATAAAATAAAATAAATAAATAAAATGAAGATGTCTTTTATTAGGAATAAAATATAAATTACAATAAAAAAATCATTAATAAACGTGGGGGTATTCAGCAGAGCTGCTGCTCATACAACCACTGGAAAACAACTACATACAAACAATAAGTAAAAAGAAAAAAATATTATGTTTAAGAATGCAGAATGTAGAACTAACCTGTCCTGTAATTACTTAAAAAAGAAAAAGAAATTAATAAATCAGCAAAAATTTAATAATAATTAAATGTACAAGAATAAATTAGTCGTGATTCAAGCAGTATAATAAATACATTTAAACCCTTTTCTCAAGAATGTGATTTCTCAGCAGTGAATTAAAGGTGGCAAAGGTAGAGGTTTCCCTGACATTCGGTGACAATGAGTTGAAGACTTTGGTGGTATGAAGGAGCGCTGGAAAAACGCGGTGCTGTGTCATGGAATCCTAAACAAACCTCCATGACGTGTTAGCCGGTTATGCGTATTCGAACCCGTAGCTAATTTTTCCAGTAAGTACCTGGGTTTTTTTTGAAATAATGACGTTCTAAACACATCGTCAAAATTGAATTTCAAATCGTTCTTGCATATTCAACCATCCTGACTGTAATACGCATTGAGAAATATGATCATATTTACGTACATTAAAAACGTATCTTAGACAATAGTTTTGAAGCATTTGAAGACTGTCTTTATCTTTTCGCAACAGTGCAGGCCAATACACTATATTACAGTAAGCCAAATGGGAAAGCACTATATTCATGTCGTACGCCAGAAAAAGTGGTGACCACATTTTTGAAATAACTGTTAGTATCTGACGATAACGACGACCAAAATCTTCTAAACCAGTGATTGAAAGACTACATGGAAACAGGCTGTCACTATCTGCACGGTACCTCTTTTTGTGGAGGCACTAGGTCGTGGTCCATATACTTACACCTTCCCCTCGTCTTTGGTTGCCTTGGGCGCCACCTGGTTTGACAGAAGTCCAAACCAGGAAAAATATACCGTATATCAGTTCTATTGAAAAATCTATGCAATAAATAAAACCAGAGTTTTCCCATACAAATAATAAAGTTTTTTTTTTTTTTATTAAATACTTAAATGTTACTCAATAACAAAAGGGGTTGATTGTTTTAAATCTTAAAGGAAAATTCAAATTTTGCATTGACCTGTACTATTCTAATTACAGAATTATTATTTAAAAAGAAAAAACAGCCTTTCCAGGCGCAAGGATTCAAATTAAACATTGGGTATAACCTCAAGGAAGATTCTAGAACCTTAAAAATCTTTTACTAGTGTATGGTTAAAAAGTGTTATCCCTTGCCTAGATAGCTTTACATTATTAGTTTAATTTTTGTTAGCGTCAATAAAAAGGTAATGAAATTGAAATGCTTAAATGTGCTGAACCTTGGCGAATGATAAAAATTAATTAAATTATAACAACTTATCCAGGTTACTTCATACTGTCCTAAGAGTCCACGATGAATACTGCTATGCAGCTACGTCAATCAATCAGGAGGCTTCCATTGGCCAGGCGGAATCGATCTATCGAAGGACGACTAAAACCCAAGCTGTTAGACTGCTACGTGGGCCTTAAAATTCCATGTGGTTTTGATTTAAGCTACCTAAATGCCGATTGGCAGCAAAACGGCTAAATCGGCCGAAAACCAACAAAACCACCAAGCCACCAACAAAACCCCTAAAAATAATAAAAAGAAAAATTACCCACTGAATACCCACAAAACGATGATCAAGAAACAAAAGAAAAGAAAATAACTTACCTCTAAAAGGGGGGTTGAGACCTCGTGGCCTTTTGCCAGACATAAATGGCCTAATGGCGGCTGGTTGTACCTTCTTGGCTGACGGATTTTCAGAAAGTAAAATTAAAGGCCACGAGAACTCTGAAGACCCTCCCCTTCTCTTCCAACAAAATCGGCTGACTCAATGTTGCAAACTGAACATAAACCCCAACAAAAGAAAATAAGAAGAAGAAGAGAACAGAGACACACCATAAAGGATCCAAACGATCAGAACGAACAAGAGTCTGGGCTTTTACCAGAACCTAAATTACATAAGGAAATAAATCAAATAATTCCAAACAACTTTGTTTACAAAGTCGACAAAAGTACAAATGGGCGTTCTGCGCTTTCACGAGAACCAGAAACGCACATACGTAATTCAACTTAACGCGGCGGTGGCTAGCGCCATCAACCCACAGAACAGCAAAAGTAGTGCGTTCGCCCCATATTTTGGCTAACGTTATGCAACCAAAGATGATACAACAATGCACTTTGTGGAAACATATCTGTATAAATCCAAGGCAGTCTACCTCCCACAAAATAAATAGTGGCAATTTTAAAATTGCTACAACATACATGAAAATATTCGCTATGATGGACAAAACTACTTGATGATTCCAGCACGAATTACGAAAACAAGGGCGTTGCGCAATATGTCAAAAGAGTGTGACGAAAATATGCGAAAAAGGTAATGCCAAACTACATAAACAATGTTTTAAAGGTTTCCATTTTCGAGCATTACCGAAAAAATATATCTCAAAACTTGGACAAAAGAGGGGTTAATTAATGCTATTTTTATAATATATTTTAAATATCTGCAAACGTATATAAAATACGATTCAAAAATGTAATAATTTGTCCATACTTAGCAAAATTTCTGATAAAAGAAAATATATTTGGGTCGCATAGAATAATGGTAGTGGAAATTAAAGTCTTACTAGTTTTATTTCACAATTTAATTTTGTTTCCTGACACGTGTTTCGACCCTTGCGGATTATTATCAAAGGAATATAAGAAAAATATACGACAATACTAATAACAATAAGAAAATGATTGAAGTTATTAGGCTATTAAGTATTAGATTGGCACCTGAAGGTATTTCAATTTGATTATTAACAACATTACATCGATTTTTTAAATGTTGTTAATAATACTTAATAGCCTAATAACTTAGGATAAATATGCAATAAACACTGTCAATAATTACGAACGAAAAACCCCATAATACGTGTCAGGAAACTGAATTAAATTGTGAAATATAACAACTAAGACTTTAATTTTCTCTACCATGGAATATCCATTTCACCAAGCATGTAGCCCATCACAAATCCATTATATAATAGTAGCAGTAGTAGTTAGGTAAATTTTGACACCACCCTATTTCTGGCGCCACTTTTAAATTGTCCACATTTTATCCATAATAGTTCGATTCGGCATGTAAAGCCTACTAGAACACCTAACTTTCAAGTGTGTATCTTCATTAGTTTCGAAAACATTAAGAAAAAACATCTTTAGGGCCTCCCCTTTAGGACTTTTAGCTCGGTTATGGGGACTATTTTGACCCGATCTACCCGATCCCTAATTATTGACCATACCTTTCAGGACACCCTATATTTAAACAGTCAGTAGTTTTATATTTATATTAAAAATAATTATTATTTACCTATAAATGAATAAGCCATGCAACTGCGTAAATATAATATATAATAATGTGCAACAAAATTACATTCGTGTGAAAATAAAACATTTAAATAACTCATATATCCATTTTCAGTCCTTAATTTAAATTGAAAATGTAATAGCCAAAGGAAGTTTAATGGAGATTAAGGGAAAAAGTGTAATTACTTTTATTTTTACCCAGGCCGGGGAATTTATTTATATACCTCAAAAGTCTTTAAAATGTGAAGGGTGCCATATGCAAAAAGCTGTAAGTGCCACTTTCTGGCAAATGCGGTTTTTGAGCTAAATGGGTAGTATGTGCCATACTTTACTTGCACCATAAAAATTATATCGATGGCACTTTTTTAACGTGGTCAAATTAGGAACTAAACATCAAAACGTAGTAAGTGCCTAATGTCAGTTGCTTAGTTTGACATAACCTTATTAACCATTCTTGATTTTTGCGTCGGGGTTTGTGGTATTTCGGCCTCACAATAAGTAATATTTTCCACTAAAATGGACGTTCCTAAAGTTATTCGTGCCAAAAAACGAAAGGTAACTGGCGATTTAAGAAAAGAAGTAAAAAGCCAAAAAAGGTCTAAAGCCCGAAGTACCAATGGACTTGGTGCGTATAATGGCAAGTGCACGGCTAAAAAATCCTTTTGTAATTAACTGTACTAAAAAAATTTTCCAGTGGATGGAAATTGCCAAAAATACCCTAGTAACCACCAACCTGGGTATTTCACAGGCTGTTATGCTAAAAATCTCCAAGGAAAGTTTAGGGTATATTGAAGTTAAAACCTCGTACACAGATTATGCGCCATGGCGCAAAGTTAGTGTATTTAAACCAAGCGTAACACCCCAATTTTTTGAAAGTTTGAACGTTGAACTGGTTGAGCAGCAACCCCGCAATTGGAATAAGGATAAAATTAAGGAAATTAAAAGTATGTTTCTCTTTATTTCGCCTCCAAATCAAATTTTTTAAAAAAATCTTGTTCAGGGACAAGAAGCCTTACAGAATGCTGAATAGGTTGTATAATTAATGACATTAGTTGATCTGATTAATGAATAATAATGTATTTTTGGTAATAAAAGTTTTAAAAAATATAAAAAATGGTTATATTTTAGAATAAGCCTTTATATGATTTCCGGTAACCAGTTACCACATGTGCAACTTTTATAACACATACTACGTTTTGAAAATTAACGACGAATAATAATATTAATGGCTTTCTTTCCATTACAAGATACATTTAAATACATGCATATTATACCACCTTTTGTATATGGCACCCTTCATGTATCAACCTGAAAACAACAATGTTAAGCAGCTAATAAAAGTATAACTTTATAAAAAGTTTAAAACAAGTTGTATCTTGAATGGAGTTTTCAATTAATAGTATACGTTATGTTATACCTATAATTAAAAAACCTAATTTACATTTTTTATATTGTGACAAATAAAATGCTTTTCCTACGCTGATGTACCTAAAGGCTATACAAATGCATACAGTTAATGCAAAGCAAAACCCGATGCACGTCATCAATCAGCTGATAATTGTAAATCCGTAGGAAAACACGAGGGAATTAAATTTGGGCAAAAAGTATTAAAACTTTATGCGATATTGAATTTACTACAAACTTGAAGCATTCTTCTTTCATAGGAACCCACTTATAGCAAATATTTTGTTTATTTAACCTTGTAAAAATTAATATAATTTGAATTTTATTGGCGGACAGTTGGCAACACAACTGTAAACGGTGCGGTGGCGCCAGCTCGTTCGTTGGTTTGGTTTGACTTTCATGCAAAACTAACCTTAATTGTTCGTGGTTCCGTGTTGCTGTGCGTCTTATTTTTAACAAGAACTCCAGATCTATTCATAAATAATAATAAAAAATTGTTCTATTAAGAGAAACAAAAGTGCATATACATATCTCTGTGGATTACGTTGTTTACTATTTGTGAAAAATGCCGAAGAAATTAAATAGTCGTTGCAAAGAGCTAATAGCTTCTCTACGAGGCTATTCTCAGGAAGAATTAAACAATAATGGCCTGTTGTCACCCTTAACAGCAGTACAGAGAAGTAAGTTTAAAGAGTATGTTAAGGTCTAGATGTTATATTTCTACTTTACTAATTGCTAGGGTGTAGCAGCTGTCCTAATTTTGAATATCTTCACTGTAAGCTCAATTTCAACAACATTTAAGGAATTATTAGAATTACCTTAAGAAAAACGTTCTAATTCAGAGAATGTACGAAACAAGTAAGTGGTATTATTTAAAAATTATAATATTTTACATCGGTTATTGACAAGCTGTTATTTTTTAGAATATCATGTAACTTTGACAATATGAATATGACATATAAAAATATGTATACATGTGAGAACTTTGTTCTCTAGCCACTTGCTGAGACCTTATACAATAAGGATTAACCAAATTATGCTAAAACTGCCATTTTCTGGGCTACATGCCCCAACGAGCGCTGAATTAAATAGCACAATTTGGCGTATTTTGACTAACACTGTTGGTACTAAAATACAGACTCAGATTGCAGAAACTACCGGGAAAGAAAAGAATGAATCTTTATTTCCAATGATAGGTTGCTACGCTGCTGCTACCTGTAGACCGGTTTCGAACTCTTTGGTTCTCGTCAGTACAGGGCAAGCATGACAAGCGAGCACACCTACCATTGGAAAATCGAAACACCCTATAGCCCACAATATTGTTCTGCCTAGGCAGTACAATACAGGTGGCGCCATCCTCCAGAAGTTTCTAGCAATCTGATGTGAAAGATACCATTTATTGTGTTGACAATATTAAGTTAGAAATTAAATGACATAATTGTTTGATGGTTGTCTTAACTCTTTAAGAAGCCTCTTCAAGAAAATAGGCTTCGGAAGTTAAAAAGATGAACTGAAGCGAGGGCTTATGGAACTTTTCCATGTAGCTTTCAAACGACTGGTATTTTTGAAAGAATATATTAAAAAAAATAATTATTCTTGTACCAATTCGTTTTCTTGGATGAAACATGGATTTTTCAGAATGGTACCATTGGTCGATCTTGGCAAAATGAAAATAAAATAAGTGCTAGATCTACTGTATCTATGGTAAAAGGTATTATGCAGTAAAGAAATATAATGTTGGATGAAGCTGTAAAAAGGCTAAAAGAAATTAAGAGCTTTTTGTCTGGATATCGCTGTATTGAGTATGAGGAAACAGTAGTTGTAGCTAGTGAAATTTTGAAAGATCTCGATGTAGAACTAACATTTGAAACAAAGCCAATACGAAAAGTCAAAAAACAATTCGAGTATGAGGGTCATGATGGTCCACTCAACTCGGAAAAATCAGCTGAAAAAGTTTTGCAAATTGAACTTTTCAACGTCGTTGTGGATGGTGCTTTATCGGTTGTGTCCGAACAGTTTGAGAAATTTGAAAACTACGAAAACCTCTTTGGATTTCTGTACGATCCAAAAAAGTTGAAAACATTATCTGATGACGATTTATTAAAAAAGTGTAAAGATTTAGATTTGGCGCTGCGTCACGAAAATAAGAGGGATCTGGATGGTGCTGAGCATTTTTTTTGGAACTTAAAATTTTTCGGCATTTTATCACGAATGAAGGTTCTTCAATTTCTCCGTTCGTGCGGTATTTGTTTCCCGAATACCATTATAGGATATAGGATTTTATTGACCATTCCAACACCTAAAAGAGTCGTCGACAAAGTTATTATTGTTCAGTAAGTATCAGATTATGTATTTCCGCAATTTTCCCAACAACTATAAGTAGTTTCCATTAAATGAATTATTTAGCTTCTATCGAAAAGTAGTTTGTCTAAGTAGCCATGGCCTCCTAGACAAAAATAATTGACAAGTGCTTATAACTATCGTTGCGATGTTCGGTAATTCTTAAATTTGAGGAAAATTTGGGCCATCGTATTCTGTGTCACCAACGTGAAATCAGTTCACTTTTTCGACCTCCACGTCCATGATCGATTGGATCATAAATCTTTTAAGCAAAAGCTCAGTACTTCTTCTAAATCAATGCCAAATCAAGAAAGACAGAAAACTTTAGAGTAATAGCTTTCGGAAAATTAATTCTGTTTTTCTTATTTTGCAGATTGAGAATAAGTACAAAATTAGCGCTTCGAGCATTAATAACGTGTATCGCAAAAACAAAAAAGGGTAAGTTTTTAGAGGATTTTTTTTTTTTAAATATTGTACGGAGTAGTTGTAAAGAAGTGAACTGGACACTAACGGTCTAAGGCCCAGTATTATAGGTTTCAATAATCTTCAAACTGGTGGAATAATATTTCTAATTGAGATCAACTATGGCTTAGGATCGCTTGACATCGCATGCAATTTTCTCCATCGAAAAAGATATTTCACGTACCATAAATTTCGGCACCGTCATTGACACATTCGCAAAAAAAGTGTACATGACTTTAATTAAACTTATTATAGCATACCGCAATTGTAACAGAAAAAAAAACGCAATAAATGATATTATGATGTATGGTCATGTGAATGAGCATATTTTTAAGAGTACTAGATATCAAATAAAATAATTTGTATCGTATGTAGTATATTATTTCCTTCCCAACAAGGATACTCATTCAATAAAGTATTGATTAAACCTACAGCAATACTATAGAATAATAATAATTGATTCATGGACTTCTCTGTATCGGTAAAAATTCTTTTAAGATATCACCTTTCACCTCTTTAGGTCACAGGTGAAATTAAATCTTAACCGCGAAGGCCTCGCAAGAAGCACACAACCCTTGTATAAAATATTATATCAAAATACCGATTTATTACCTAGGAACATTTGTTTGTGGTAAATAAAAACTAGTCTAATGTTATAGAACCGATACTGTATACCAGAAAAAACTAATAATATTACTACAATATACCTTGGAATATATATTAGCACAATCGATAACCAATCATATGCCCGAAGAATCTGTTTTACCGACATTGCCACCGCATGTCACATCCGTTTGTCGCCCTCATTTTTCATTTTTGTCGTCGGCGTCGGTGTTGTTTAGTTGTTACTGGTTATTGGTGACTGTGAAGCTGTATATATGAAAACAAACGAAAAATCTGTAGTGTGTCAGCAAATTAGATGTTCATTTTAGGTTATCCAATGTGGGAAAAATTAAATGGAAAGTACAATGTTCTCTTAAAGTTCAAATTTGCATTTTGCGTGGCGTTCCATGTCTTTCCAAAGACCTATTTTTAAAAGTTGGATCTTTATTTTTATGCATAACATATGTTTTTCGATAATCTATATTATAAATATTCTTATCATTGTTAGTCGTATTTCCCTATTATATAATTTTGCAATGTAACATTATATTTTATTTGTCTATCACTAAACCTAGGTCGATTGGCCAAATATCTGGTATAAAATGAATGTGCAAATATTAAATGGATAAAATTCAGCTTACGGGTATGTTTATACCAGTGGCGGCTCGTGGATTTGAAAAGTACAGGGGCACACGGTAGAAGCTCGCCGCAGGCGCCGCCGGAGGCACCGCCGGATGCACCGCCGGAGGCGAAAAATCTTTCGGGGGCCGCGCCCAAATATGGCTATTTTGAGGACCCAAAAAATAAAATTCGCCTCTTGAGCCTTCAAAAAAATAATAAAAAAAAATACTTTGTCCGGTGCACGGGTGTACCTAATACCGTGAAAAAATTGTGCGAATAATTTAAAGAATATAGACTCACCTAAATTTACTATTTGAACTGCAACTCTATTCTTCTCGATTTTTGACAAGCAAACTTGTCTATCACTTTTTCGTTAAAGTTTGGAATGTTGTTAATCAACTGTTTTTCTATGGACAACATAGCCAATAAATCGATTTTTATATTTTTAGACACCTGTTTCTGTTTACAAACACTCAAATACGATATACGCCGGTCACGCCACGCGGGTTAAATCAGTTAAACTGAACTGTGAACTCTGATCTAAGAAACGAAATGCGGGATGACACGTGACGAATTATACGTCATAGAGAGAGGGCTGTGCCCAGACTTGCCGTATAATGCTGAACGAATAGCCACAGGCCACAGTAATTTACTATTATCCAGTACTCTGTCCTTATTTCGCATACGATTTAAAACAAAGAAGCATGCAGGGGCTCACAATAGTGTGCCAGGTGCCTATGTTCGTTCGTTGTACGTTGCCCGGTTGCCGTTCGTTCATAGTATGTTGCCCGTTCAACAAATAATGTAGTGCGAAATATCAAGAGTTTACTTAATAATAGTTATACCTTTATACCTCGGGAATTTTCTAGGTGATTTTTCTAGATGGGGCACGTGCCCCAGTGCCCTAATGGACGAGCCGCCACTGGTTTATACATCTGATACAATATGATTTACTGCCAAGTACCTGACATATAATGGATGTCCACTCCGAAGTCAGGAATCTGTGAGTCAGGAATAATAACTAAAGTTCGCCACACGGCTGGTGCGCTACAGAAGAAACCAGAGCAAAAAAATTCTCATTGTTTTGTGTACTTATCTCTTTAAATTTCCATAAAATATTAATTTGTATGTAATTCAAATATATTATTTAAAACAATTAGACGCATGACAAATTTGACAACCCACGCCGAAATCAAGCAATCAGCGTGGATTTCTGTCCCTTACTAACGGTTGTGTTTTTTTTTTATCGTATAATGAATTAGTGGAGATACAAAGCACATCTTCACACCTTAGGAAATTTTACAGGCATTGCCAAAGTTTAAAATTAATATATTTAATTTATAATTTATCATATTTAAGCGTTGACGTTTGTAAAACAAATAAATATATAAAAGGTAAAACCTCTGTGGGTCCACCGCAAGAGTAAGAAAGCCTGTAGAGTTATTATGGCTAAGTAAAGGTGTTCCTTTTAGGTTTTGAAACTATGACACTAACATTTTACGATTTAATAAGGCAACGTACGGGAGTGGTTGCATAAGTAACTTGATAAGCATACTAAGAAAAGACAACCGCGATATCTATGAATGTAATCTTGAAGCTTCATAGCTACAAGTCATTATAATATCAGCCCCTTATTTGGCAGTTGCTTTAATCAAACCATTTCGAGTGAAAGTAAAAAATAATTAACATTAAAATTCTTCTTTCCGGAAGAGCAAAGCGAAGAAAGTTTATGAGAGGATTCCACCTTGATTGGTGATTGGTGACTAATGCCATTCCTACGACACTTTGAGGCTTTGGGTCTACCAATTCAAGCGAGGCAGCCGCAAGCGCTTTTCTTTTAACACATATCGGAATGTCGGATTTGAAAATGCCTTCAGTTCCTTCGATTCCTTTTTCTTAAACTCTTATTATTTTGCTAGGTAATAAATTGTTTACCACTTTTGCTTCTGCATAATTTATAAAATGACCTATAAAATATTAGTTAAATTCTGCACGAGCAGGATTTTATGGGTTAGTTAACTAGCCAGAAGCAGGAGCACATACTATATGCATGTTACATTGCAAATCATACATGCAATTATCTAATTGTACTGCAGCACAAATTGACTCAAATGTTCCCTGGGGATGGCAAGATATTAATATACTAACCTGGTGCAGATTTCGCAAAATTAACTAGAACTAATAATTAGATTGTTGGGGTATCCCTCGAAGCCTAGTCGCACTTAAGTAACGACTAAATAATTACTATAAGATAATAGATATTTTAAAATTATGCATATTATGTGGATTTATCTACACTGCGTCCATTAATTATGGAATCGGTAAAAAAGTACTCAAATTTTAAACATCCATATCTCCATCAAAATTATATCAATCCATTCAATTTTCGATTTATTAGGTAGGCCGTCCCTTGGACTACTTAGCACAAAGTATTTCACCTTACTTTATGTCTTTTTTATACAGGATGATGGCTAAGATACCAAGCCATGTAAAATGTGCTGATTTTAAAATTAATGTTTGGAAAATACGAAGCAATGGAAATTCAATTTTATTAGTGTACTGGTTACAGCTTTATGTTAGGTACTTACTGTACAAATTACAGCGCAGTGCCGTTCGTGTCAATAAAAAAAAATAAAAAAATAAAAAATGGAATAGGTAAAAAAGTACTCGAATTTTAAAATCAATATCTGCATCAATCCATTCAATTTTCAGTTTATTAGGTAGGCTGTCCCTTGAACTACTTAGAACAATGTGTTTGACCTCACTTTATGTTTTTTTTATACAGGATCATGGATAAGATACCAAGCCGTGTAAAATGTGCTGATTTTAAAATTAATGTTTGGAAAATACGAAGCAATGAAAATGGAATTTTATTAGTGTACTGGTTATAACTTTATGTTAGATACTTACTGTACAAATTACAGTGCAGTGCCGTTCGTGTAAATTAAAAAATCTGTATATTGCAAATTATATTGACTGAAAACGTTTTACTTCTATTTGGATTTACGTTGCTAGTCAACCAATTGCCCTTGTCAATTTATCAAGATTATAAATTTGTTGGCAGTTCTTGACAAGGCCTTTTGTTTAGTTTCTTTTTTTAAATGAATGCCAATATCCGATTCATATCTCCAGGATAATGTTCCTATGCAAGAGGACTGTTTGAGCAGGGCCGGTCTCAGTCTGATATTGCCAGAATCATGAATAAAACGCAAGGGGCTATATCAAAAATTTTAAAACGGTATCGAGAATATGGATCGAATCAAAGAAGAGCAGGGCAAGGCCGACCAAGGAAAACAACTGCTAATCAGGATCGGTTTTTAACAATGCAATGTGTTCGGGAGCGATTTACAACAAGTACCAAGCTACAAGCACGGTTGTCAAACGTTCACAATGTTCGACTATGTAAGCAAACAATACTTAATCGCTTAAAAGAGGTCCAACTGAAACCGTACGAAGCAGCGATAGGACCAAAGCTGGAACCGCACCATAGACGTGAACGATTGCAGTTTGCTCAAGAGCATTTGCCATGGGGTGAAGATGAATGGGCTAATGTTTTATTTAGTGACGAATCCCGTTTTTGTCTATACAGCAATGATAGACGTTTAAAAGTGTTTCGAAGACCTGGTGATCGCTATGCTCAGTGTAATTTTAAAGAGCGGGTTAGTTATGGCGGTGGATCAATTATGGTTTGGTGAAGTATATCTCTAGAGGCAAAAACGGAATTGGTATTTGTAGAGCGATTAACTAGTGACAGGTACATTACGGAAATTCTTCAGGAGCATGTTGTGCCTTTTGCTCCCTTTATTGGAGAAAACTTCATTTTTATGCAAGATAACGCACGCCCACATACGGCGAGAATAGTAACGGAATATCTAGCAGAAACGGGAATTACCGTAATGAATTGGAAAGCTCGAAGCCCAGATCTTAACCCTATATAGCATTTATGGGATCGAATGGGTAGAGAGGTTCGTGCAGAAGCTAACCCACCAGAAACTTTGGCTCAGCTGAGATTGACGCTATAAAGAATATGGGAAAATATGGATCAGGTTTTTATAAGAAATCTTATTCTCAGTATGCCAAATCGTTGTCAAGCTGTCATTAATGCCCGTGGAGGAAATACGCGTTATTAGTTTTTATTCTTATAATTAAGTTGTTTCTTTAAATTGTTATTACTATTGTTAAGTTAGTGTTATATCACGATTTTTTAATTTTTTTTCATTAACACGAACGGCACTGCGCTGTAATTTGTACAGTAAGTACCTAACATAAAGCTGTAACCAGTACACTAATAAAATTCCATTTTCATTGCTTCGTATTTTCCAAACATTAATTTTAAAATCAGCACATTTTACACGGCTTGGTATCTTATCCATGATCCTGTATAAAAAAGACATAAAGTGAGGTCAAACACATTGTTCTAAGTAGTTCAAGGGACAGCCTACCTAATAAACTGAAAATTGAATGGATTGATGAAGATATTGATTTTAAAATTCGAGTACTTTTTTACCTATTCCATTTTTTATTTTTTTATTTTTTTTTAATTGACACGAACGGCACTGCGCTGTAATTTGTACAGTAAGTACCTAACATAAAGCTGTAACCAGTACACTAATAAAATTCAATTTCCATTGCTTCATATTTTCCAAGCATTAATTTTAAAATCAGCACATTTTACATGGCTTGGTATCTTAGCCATCATCCTGTATAAAAAAGACATAAAGTAAGGTGAAATACTTTGTGCTAAGTAGTCCAAGGGACGGCCTACCTAATAAATCAAAAATTGAGTGGATTGATATAATTTTGATGGAGATATGGATGTTTAAAATTTGAGGACTTTTTTACCTATTCTATAATTAATGGACGCAGTGTAGTTATTTAAAAGACATCCAGAACATTAAAAATAATAAATAATCATCTAAGTGAGTGTAATAAATCTAAAACATTATCTTCTTACTAAGAACTTTTTGATTTTAAATTTATCTGGAATATAATGTTAATAAAATTTACAGATATGTACACCTAGTGACATATTATACAGGGTGGCCGTTTAGTGTGGTAGAACAGTTCCGTTTGTATTAATAATACACAAGAAATGTTAATATAAAAGTTGAAGGACAGTAAAGTATAACGTAAAATTATTTTTGACTCTATGGGAGCCACCCTACAAAGAGGAACAAGAATCTTATATTTTTTTTTAATAGAACACCCTGTATATTTTTGCACTTTTAAATTTCCCTTGATATTCCGCGTATCGTGGCAAATATAGTTTTTAATTATTTTGCAATGTTGGCAAGTTATTTAAAAATATTCTTTTTTGGAAGAAAAAACTTGGCATCTTAAGATTTGAAATATAATAATTGAACTGAAGACATTCGAAACATTCTCGAGGGTGTCAAAGATAAATACTAATTTAAGACTTAAGACCCTCAGAATATTTCATGTTTTGTACAGGGTGTGCTCTACAAACGTGTCAACTTTTCACATTTTAAAATTAATTTACTATTTTTTTTTCAAATGGAACACCCTGTATTTTAATATTTTGTCTTGTAGAGTTTCTTGCCCTCTACAAGTTTGTTAAAAGGTTCATTAGTTATTTTTGCTAATTTTGGCGTAATATTTTTTTTTAATGAAATGAAAGACAAACTTTTTTTTTTTATTTTATTTTTTTAAGGTGCTTTATCCCTTTGTTGCCCACCGGTTTCACAGTGAAACCGCAAACAAACTAATTTTTACCTAGACTCCTACCGGTTTCGCAGTAATACCAGTGGGCGTGTACATACATTACGCCACTATCTATGCGGCGGCCGATTGGTTTAGGATCATACCCTGTTTATTTATCACTTCATGCCTTATTTACATGTGGTCAGCTGAGGTCTATGGTCTATTTGTGAATTTTGTTCAATAAAAGTGTTATTCATTATGTCTGATAAGAAAAATATGTTTTTTTTATTGTAAAAATAGTACCCTAATACTATTAGAATATTTCTGGAACAAACTATTATGTTTTTACATTTTTTTTTATGCAAGAAGTTAGTGGTTTCGCAGCGTAACCGGTAGGCTACAACATATTTTTTAATTTTAGGTAGAGAAAATTTGTTATATTTTCGCGATCTCGAAAAAATGCAATCCAATGATATTTTTACTTTATTGGATGAAATTCCCAGTGATAATGAGTCAGACTCAGGGGATACTAGTGAAGATGAGGGTGCTGACGAACAAGCGGTTCTAAATAATGATGATTTGTTTGACATAAATGAACTACCCATAGATTTTGCAGATGACGTGGTTGTGGCTCAGTGGGACAGTGATGATGAACTACCACTTGCTACGATAAGACAACGTGAGCTAGCAACAAATAAACCCATTTGGACAACTTCCAGCGATTATTGTCTTAAAAATATGAAGACATTCCATGAAGATAGTGGACCCAATATACCTGTTGGGAAAGAAACGCCCACAGATATATTTTTTTGTTTATTTCCTGAAAGGTTTATTGAAGATATAGTTTTTCAAACGAATCTTTATGCTGTTCAAAAATATGGTATCACTTCATTCAAACAGACATGTTCAAAAGAAGTAAGAGCATTTTTAGCTGTTAATATTATGATGGGGATCAAAAGACTGCCAAGCTATAAAGATTACTGGTCTTCTCGCCCAGAGCTTAGGGACAATTTTATTAGCCGGGCTATCCCTAGAGATCGATTTATTTGGCTTTTAGGTAACCTACACCTAAATGATAATTATCTTATACCGCAAAAAGGTTCACCGAATTATGATAAACTTTATAAAATACGACCATTACTTGACACACTGTCAGAAACATTTAGCGCCAATTACAAACCATCAAAAAATCAATCCATCGATGAATCTATGATAAGATTCAAAGGTCGAAGCAGTTTAAAACAGTTTATGCCTCTAAAACCTATAAAACGTGGATACAAGGTTTGGGTTAGGGCGGATGAAACTGGCTATCTTTGTCAATTCCAGATATATACAGGAAAAATTGGAGATAACTCCGAAAAAGACTTGGGCGCTCGAGTGGTCACAGACCTAACTAGAACTCTAGTCGAGAAGGGACACCACGTGTACTTTGATAATTATTTTAACTCTGTTGCTCTTCAAAAACAACTTCAAAGTGAGAGGATTTATTCTTGCGGAACAGTAAGACGTGGCAGAAAGGATCTCCCGGAAAACATAGAAGATGACAAAAATCTAATCAGAGGTCAATCAGACTGGCGGGTAAGCAAAGATGGTATAGTATACCTAAAGTGGAAAGACCGAAAGGGGGTCCATTTTCTAAATAATAACTGTGATCCATCTGAAGCTGGCACCACAAACAGAAAACAGAAAGATGGTACTCTCAAAGAAATCCCGTGTCCACTTATTGTGGTCAATTATAATAGACACATGGGATACGTTGATAAGTTGGACATGCTCAAATCGATATATGAAATCGACAGAAAATCCAAAAAGTGGTGGCACAGGATTTTTTGGTACATGTTAGACATGGCTGTTGTTAACTCCTACCTTATTTTTAAAAATAGGGCCAATGATTCAGCAGCTTTACCACTGAAATCATTTAGAATCGCTGTAGTACTAGGACTGATCGGAGCTGAAGAAAATTGTCCTAAAAAAGGAAGACCATCATCTACTACCAATTGTTTCAAGGTCCATGTTGCCCCGGAAATTAGATTTGATTCCTGTAGTCATATGCCTGTACACGGGAATTCAAGGCGGTGCGCCCTATGCAGTGAAAAGTCGGAGACTCACCGTACCCGATGGATGTGTTCTAGGTAAACTATTCCTCTTTTGCTAAAAAAATTATGTATTTTTTATTGTTTTTTTTTAGGTGCAACGTTGGTCTATGCCTAACAGACAAGAAAAACTGTTTTTTGAACTACCATAAAATTTAGTTGTTTATTTGTGTGTAAGTAGTATGTAGTTCAATAAAATTTGAGAAAACAACTAGTTGCCTATCTAATTCCTACTGGTTTCATGGTGAAACCGCCCCCTAGGGGCTTTAAAAAAAAACAGGTATGTGAAAAACTTAAAAAAATGGCATTTTTATATAAATTTTAATCCAAAAATACTAGTTTGCATCACGATTTAAAAAATAAAATAAATCCGTACACAAAGGGTTAACCAGTTTATCGAACTGCTTACATAAACTATCTAATTAAATGTTCAAAGTGTCCTCCATTAGCCTCTATGCATTTCTGGACACGATCTTCAAATTCTTCGCTTGAATTGCGACATATCTCGGGAGTAATCGCTTGGAAACAATTTCTTATACGAATTTTCATGTCTTCTTTAGTTGGCAATATGGGCAATAAGCTGTGGTAAATCATTTTGGAGAAAGTCCAAATAGATCTGTCCCGTTAGACCTCCCTCGAAAAATGTGGACCAACTACGTAGTCTCCTACAATTCCTCCCCAAACGTTTAGTGACCATCTGTTTTGTGAGTGAAATCCAACAAAATGAGGGTTTGTAGTGGCATAATAATGAAAATTATGTCTAAAGACGTCGCACAAACAAACTAAATGCGCAAAATTATTAATTAGAAATAAAATGACAATGACATCTTCATAAAATTTTACTATTACTTTTGCTATTATTTGCTTTTGTCTTTCCGGGCTCAATATAAAATAAAATTAAAAAAAAAAAAACATTTTTCTCAGACTTCTTATTAAAAAAAAAAATATTACGCCAAAATTAGCAAAAATAACTAATGAACCTTTTAACAAAAGTTGTAGATAGAATATTAAAATACAGGGTAGGGTGTTCCGTTTGAAAAAAAGGAGTTAATTAATTTTAAAATGTGAAAAGTTGACACGTTTGTAGAGCACACCCTGTACAAAATATGGAATGTTCTGAGGGTCTTAAGTCTTAAGTTAGTCTTAGTCTTTGATACCCTCGAGAATGTTTCGAATGCCTTGAGTTAATTCAATTATATTTCAAATTTTAAGTTGCCAAGTTTTTTCTTCCAAGAAAGAATGTGTTTAAATAACTTGGTAACGTTGCAAAATAATTAGAAACTATGTTTGCCACGATACGCGGAATATCGAGGGAAATTTAAAAGTGCAAAAATGTACAGGGTGTTCTATTAAAAAAAAAATGCTTGTTCCTTCTTGTTAAGCCACCCTATTGAGTCAAAAAAAAATTTTACGTGATAACTCACTTACTGTCCTTCAACTTTTATATTAACATTTTTTGTGTATTATAAATAGAAACGGAGCTATTCTACTTTGCCACACTAAACAGCCACCCTTTAGGTAGTTTCAATTATTATAGCATCTTCAGTTCAACCATAAACATGAAATATTTATACATGAACACAATAAACAGCTATTATTATCCATTTGTATGTCTATTCTCCAGTTAGGTGGTAGGGAGGTATTATCATCAAGAAAAGTGATATGCAAATACAACCTCTCTCGGGTTCTTGAATGTATTTTTACGTCAGGATTTTATCCTTTGACATATGTTATTCATTGTGTACTGTTTAGGTATTGTCGTTGATAGAAGTTTTGATATCGGCTTTTGCCTCAATTTTGGTTCGGGCGTTTTCTTTTAGAAGTTATTATCTGCAAAGTTTTGGCGCCTCTTTCTATTATATATCATAGTATAGTGCCTCTCTACTATGGATTTGGATTTGGGGCAACAGGGAGCCAGTCTTTTGGTAGTTTGTATGTTGTGCCTTGTCTAGATCTCGTATGTGAGTCTGTGATTAGTGGGTTTGTCGATACGTCTGTGCGTCGGTAATAGTCTTTAATAATTTTCAAGAAAAACTTGTTTATCGTCTGCATTTGAGAGTCGCGGTGAAGTACCCTGTTGGGTGTATATCTAGGTACGTCCGCGATAGTTTTTAACGCCCTATTTTGAATTACCTGGAACTTATTAAGCTCCGTTCTGCTTATGTTGCACCACGAAGGTGCACCATAAATGAGAACCGGCCTGACCAATACCTTGTAGAGGTTCACCTTTGTCCTATTTGAAAGTCTACTTCGCCTGTGAAACAGGGGTAGATAGAGCCTAATTGACGAAATGCAAGCTTTACTCTATTGACTGAATTGAGCCTCCAGTTCAGCCTTTGCTCAAATATAAGTCCCAGGTATTTCACCTCCTGGCACCAGTTCACTTGGACTTCATTGACCCGTAGCCTTGTTTCGGGCCTGTAGGCGGTGCTTTTCGAAAAGAAGATGACCTTCGTCTTGGCGGGATTCAAGCGAATCTTCCAAGCCGAAAGCCATTTTTCCAGCTCGATTATGTGACGCTGCATCCGGCTGACGACAATGCGCGGTGATTTAGAAGTCGAAGTAATTGCTGTATCGTCAGCGAAAAGATAGAGCTGCGTAAATCTATCTCGCAAAATATTATGAGTATAAATATTATACTACATCGGAGATTGAGGTAAGCCTTGCGGCACCCCCGCCCTGATGCGTTTATTCGAAGAAAGTGCGTTTTCTGACGAGACCGCAAACCTTCTATTCTCCAAAAAAGAAGCTACCGCCTTAATTAAGTAGTTCGGAATTCCGATCCTTATCAATTTTAACAAGAGACCATTATGCCAGACCTTGTCGAATGCTTTACTCACGTCAAAGAAAACCGCTCCGGTGTGCGCCTTTTTGTTGAAACCTTTGACTATATTCGAAGTCAGTCGCGTCGTCTGCCTGACTGCAATGTTCGGGCCGGAACCCAGGCAAGCAGAACATTTTGTCTAATTACAAGGTCATTGATCCTGCTCAGAATGAGCTTTTCAGCGATCTTTCTAAGATTCGACAGCAGGCTGATCGGTCAATAGCTAGCCGGCGCCGTAGGGTCCTCACCTTTTTTATAAATCAGAATAATCTTTTCATATTTCCAGGCAGTCGGGAAGTGGCCTTCTTTGATTATAGCCTGGGATATGCTTACTATGTTCCCCAGAGTTTTGTCAGGTAGATTTTGCAACGCCGCATTCTTTAAACCGTCAAAACCCGTGGCTATTTTAATATTTAAAACGCTTATTAGGGTCTTAACCTCGTTTAAGGTGAATTGGGCAAATTTAACCTAAATCGTACTCTTTAAAGTAAAAATCACTGTTCGCTACTATCGCTAGTTAGGAGAACGCGTTTTGTCACAATTTTTTTAAAGAATGAGACCATATAATGAGAAATGTTTTGACCAACATCCGTGATTAGTTAAAAATAAAAAGCATCTAATGTGAGCCTATGATATGAATAATACTTACTTCTCTTAAGCCGCCCATATACACTGAAATATGCGGCGATGCATGTATCGCCTCCGGGAATCATGAAACTAGGCATCAGCATCGGTCTGTCTACACACACAGAAACATGTGGCGAAGCACGTATCGATTCCCAAGAATTATGACTTTTGAAATAATCTATGTAGATGTTTCTTTGTCACAAGGTTTTCTTTTTTGAAAAACTGAAATTTGTGCCTACGGTCGTAATATCATTGGTAGAAGGTATGAACTTAACATGAACAATATAGATAAAGGATTTATAAGAGAGAAGACTAATATCCATTGATATTGCATCTATCTAAGCCCACACATGCTTAAACCTGCATCTGCATCACCGATTCCGCATCTTTGCTCACCATCCAGTACGAGACACTAGATGTTGCGGCGTACCTTGCTGAAACTGATGCAAATCTTTCGACACCAGTCCACACACTATATGCATTGCATTTGGCAATATTAGAAAGTTTCTCCATTTTGAAATGCAAAGTTCCAAAAGTGCCCCCCCCCCCCCCAAACAGCGTCCATAGTCGCTACTAGACATTTTGATTTATTTTTATGATAAGACCCAGCCCTGCAGAATCAATCTTTAATGGCACTCTACGAGCGGTGCGTGTACGCAGGAAACGTTTCACGTTGGTCTTGAATCTTTGGAGATTATACTCGTTGGCGAACACGGCCCTAGGGAGATGAAACAATTTTTAAATAGTGTCATTCGAGGGACACTAAGCTGAACCACGTACGGGTGGTATACAGTGGCTCGTCTTGTATTTCTACCATGCACCGCTCTGCGTGGAATCAAGCGGGCAACCTCACTTGAGTACTTGCCATAAAGATATTTGTAAAATAGACTCAAGTCGCCAACCTGCCTTCGATGTTCAAGGCTTTCCAGGTTGTTTGTCAGATTATGATCACCGATCAAGTGAATGGCTCGTTTTTTAATGGAATCTAGCAATCTCAGGGTATGCTTAGAAGCAGAGCTACAAATATGCGAACAGTACTCTAGCGATGGTCGAATTTGGGCTCTATATAGCATCAAAAGTTGCTGGGATGTATAGAGGTTCTTAGTTCGGAAAGTATTCCAAGCTTCTGCGAGGTTACCTTAGCAATGGCCGCAACGTGACTATGCAAAGACATATGACTATCTAAATTGACGCCCAATAAATGAATTATTGATGAAGCCAAAGGAATAGAGTGTCCCACCATGACTATATCCGGTTCATCAACATTAACTTTTTTTAAGCGTTAAATTCTAATTGGTTACTGTGACCCCAAGACAGAATTTCTTCCAGGTCTTTGTTGAGAAGTGAGACCTCTTGCTGCCTATAGAGATTTGCATTGGCACTTCATGTTCGAGCATCCAAAGTAAAAGATCACACAAGTGTGCTCTCATCAGCGAAACTATAAATATAATTTTTAGTTTTTTCCAAAAGATCGTTAATGTATAGTAAAGAAAAGGCGTGCGACATTTTAGAACCTTAAGGCATTCCAGCATTGATGTTAAATGTGTATGAAAGAAATCCGTCCATCGCCACTCGCAATTGAACCGGCATTCCGTATGCTCCCACTTTAGTTAGGAGCCCCTCTGCCATACTCGTTCAAAGGTCTTGGAAATGTCCCGTGCTACCGCCCGGGACTTTCCATGATGTTCTATTGCGTTGTTCCAAACGTGAGTAACATAAGGGAGAAGGTCTCCTATTAGTTGTAATAAAGACAAACTAGGTCTAATTTCCACATACCCGATGCGTTTTGCTACACTGTAGCGTTATCGAGGGGTTTTACAAATATATTGAAGTGCTATAATCTTATAACCAAATATCTCGTTATAGCTACAGTGTAACGAAACGCGTAGTAGTTGCGTCGGTTATGTTAAATAAATATATATTTGGAAATTAGACCTAGTTTGTCTTTATTGGAACTATTTGTAATGAATTTCCATCAGGTAGAAGCCAACACTATTTGTAGTATAATTTTATATGTTTCTATTTTTAATTGTATTGTAATGTTCCTGGTTCAAAATTTTCTTCTGCAGTTGAGCTGACGCGATTAAGGAACCATGGTGAGAAATTATTTGACCCCAGTTCTCCGCGCTTAGGTACAAATCGTTGCATCATCTAGAATAAGTACGATTACACTGAAGAAAAATCGTTTCTTGTGCGAATTGAAACGCTCAATTGATTTTTTGTTAATTACTTCATCACGTGAAATATATTTCAGGGAACATATTAAGCGAAAAAAATTTAGTCGATTCAATAAAACTAATTAATTGCTGAATATTTTCTCAGCTTATACGAAGTTTCATTGGGTCAATTAAATTTTGCTAATTATTTTTCTCCGGAATTCCTTTCATTAAAGCTTTATTATTCGTTCTTCATTTGCATTCAGTAATAAGTCGGCGAGATGTCACAGGGACGCGCCATTTATGTATTGTACTGGTTTGGTTTCTGGCAATTGTGTATTTAACTGATTGTTAGAGGACTGGAGAAAGGTGTTTGGGTACTATATATGATATGATTAGCAGTGAAAGTGTGCCATAAGAGCAACATTGAAATAATTCAGCGCTTTTAGAATAAAGTACAACGAACATAGTATTTGCTATGAAAGTAACGAAAAACTACCTTTCTACTACGTTAATGTCGAGGCTATCCTGCTCATCGGTAACAAGGGTTCAAAAAGAAGACTCGAGAGACTAAAATCCTTTGAATAAGTCAAATAGTTTAAGTGCAAAGCGGAGTAAAGTGCGGTAGCCCTACACATTAATACTATAGTGTGTTATTAGAGCATAAGGATTATAGTTGCAAGATTACATAATATCGTATGAATTAACTTACTAAACTAAGTTAAATCAGATCTATAGTAAAAGATGTGACGACAGTAAGACAAAACAACGCAAGTGTAACTTGTTGTCGGAATCATTATCGAACTTGATCGAATTAAATGCAAGTTGTGATAAAGTACTATTACGTATTTGTCCGGAATGAATTTAAATTAAGGCAATTAAACTTTAATTAAATATCTCAGTCAAATAATTTAATTCGACGAATATAATATTTTGTTGCTTATTTTTAATTAAACAATTTTATTGATTAAATTCTCAATTCGTTTAAGGTTATCCCAATTATATCTTTCCCAATAACACATTTTTTACCTATAAGGAAGGCACGTTATGCAGCCCCTTAGGAAAGATCAGAAAATTTCCTGCCTCGGTACTTACTACCAATCAACGAAAACTCATAGTTGTTGGGTGTCAAATGTCATTGTTCAAGATTGGCCTCAAAATGCTATACAAATACCTTGGGTCCAAACCTAGAACTTTGCAGACGTTAGACAGGTTCTTAACCCAGCAAGGCTAAGTAATACAATAAACCAATATATTATATGAAATAAACGTCTTCGCCAAATATAGCTATCCTAGAAATTTTCCGCCGCATCAAAAGCCAAAATATTAAACGTATTTGTTGGAAAAAAGATAACGCTGCTCCGTGTAAAAGCTTTTAGTGTAAGTGTATTTTTTGTGGCTGGTTTCATAATTTCATCAATGAACGTCCGCTATGCGGATAACCTGGTTATCCGGCCAAAAAATTTTAGGTAAACAGAAAGGTGAAAAAGAGAGATAAAAGAATTGGTATTTTTTCAAACGGCAGGCATTGTAGAGCTACTTCTAAAGGAACCTTAAAAAAGGGAGAATACATTTTAAAAACTATGGCATGCTCATTTAGGAATGAAAATGATCATATAAAAAAAGTCTAATCGTTTCGACCTTTACCCATTGATAAACATCCATAATAAATATTGTAAAAGAACACACTTGTACTTTATATTATCAACCAGACGTGTGTGCAACAAAAATATTCTTAATATAATATAAGTCCTTAGTTACAGCTACAATCCCCTTTTTAATAAACTTTGTGGAGGAAGACTTCAGTTTTGTATTTCCACAAGTACAATAGTTTGGGGAAATCCAGAGTATAACTATTTCTAATTATTTTACCAAGGACTAATATAATAATAGTTATCTACTTTATTACTTCCAATACATTTAATTTAAAACCTTTTATTCTCTATTGTAGGAAATTACAATTTTTTTTTAAATATGATCTCCGGTTCTTAGATGACCTGCGTATGTAGGATGTTTGTTATTTTAGACAAAGAAATCATGACGAGACTTTATACTTCTTATACAGGGTGTTTCATAAGTACGCTACGTAACTTAAGGGGGTGATCCCTTATGATATTCTAAGGGAAAAAGGTTATATAAACATGTGTCCGGAGTTGCCCCGTTTTTGACATACAGGATGTTAAAGTTTAAAAAAAAATCTTTTTTTTATAACTTTTTTAAATATCTTTTTCCCGATTTTATTGAAATTTGGTAACGTTATTCATAACGATAATGGGTTTAATTAGCCCTAACTAGATTAAATTTATTAAGTCCAGTGGCGTTCCGGGGAGCACTGCCGTGAAAAGGTAAAGGGCATTAAGTAACAATATTTAAGAAATTAAGGTTTGTGAACAAACACTGTTGGCAGTAAGTGCTTGATTTTTTGCTCTCGGATTGGTTAAGCTACCTTACTTTAAAATGCTAGAAAACATTCATGGAAAGTAGCAGTAAGTGATAAATGTCCTATCATGGTAAGGCATCTGGCAGTATTTCACTTTTATTTCAGATACTACCCTCTGATAAATTGCCAAATGATAAAAAATAAATATGAAAATTTTACAAAAGGCAGTAAATGAGAAGATGATAAAATATTGCTTTTTGCAATAACAACAGCTGATGTAAAATCATTAAGATTATTAGGCAAAAGGCAGTATATTGACAAAATCACAGCTGATGTATAAAGTATAAAAGTGCGGAAGGTAAAAAGCAGTACATCATTAAATTCTCAGATACTGCTATTTGCCAAGATATCGGCAGATACAAATAAAGACGGTTATATGACAAAAGGCAAAAATTTGGACAGAATTTTACCAAACAGATCACAGCAGAAGGCAAGCTTGGTTACATAGTCGAATGGTTCAGGAAGACAAAAAACACAAAATAACAAAAGCAGAAGTTAGTAAACGAACAAAATCTTTGGTTTGTATGTTTCCTGACGAGGAAGGTAAACTACAAGAAGTCCGCAAGATATTTTTTCTTAAGACTCTTGGCTGCCATGCAAAAAATGATAAAATGATAACAACAATGTTAAAAAATTCGACTAAAGGCTCCCTAACGCCTCAGTTAGATAGACGAGGTTCAGCACCTGCAAATAAATGTGATCGTAACTTAATGATATAATATAATATTCAATCATTTTATCCTTGCACTAGTCTAGCCTATCAACGTATCGTAAAGTATTAACAGAAATGAATAAAAGTTTTACGAAACTAGGAAATGAATATATAAAAATAAAAATTATAAATAAATATACCAGAGTACGAAGACAAAATAACTGAAGTTCTCAGTAAAGGAAACTACACTGTCTTGAAAAAGGATCCCACTACTTCCATAGAAAGAAAAATCTATTTGTCTCTCCGAAAATACAAGGATTATTTTGACGACAATATCAGAACTAGACTCACACCACATCACAGCAAACCACCGCACCTTTATGGATTACCAAAGATCCATAAGCCGAATATGCCCCTCAGGCCAATCACTAGCTCCAGAGACTCGCCAACATACAAGTTAGCAAAATACCTACTACCGATAATTCAACAACTTAAGAATAATAGCACCTCCTTCGTAAAAGACTCCAAACATTTTGTTGACATCATGCGAGCTGTCTCCCAAGAACCCGACGATCGTTTCATCAGCTTTGACGTGGAGAGCCTATTTACGAACGTCCCGATACAAGACGCCCTTGAAATTATACGAAAGCAACTAGAAGACGATTCCACACTAACAGAAAGAACCACACTACCAACAGAAGGCATAATGGACTTACTAGAATGCTGCCTGAAAAATTCATACTTCCAAGAAAAGGACAAATTCTTCTCCCAGGATGATGGACTACCTATGGGATCACCACTTTCATCTACAATCGCCGACATCTACATGAACTGGTTCGAGAAAGAAGCGATAGAAACATCTACAAATAAACCAAAAATGTGGTTAAGATATGTGGACGATACTTTCATTATTTGGAATCATGGAGATAGACAACTGGACCAGTTTTTGGAACACATCAACGATTTAAGACCAACTATTAAGTTCACGATGGAGAAAGAGAACAATAACGAATTACCTTTCCTAGACGTATTGGTCAAAAAAAGTGAAAATCGGATCACCACCAACGTATATAGAAAACCAACTTACACCAGCCAGTACCTGAACTTCACATCCAACCACTTAAATGCAACCAAGCAAGGGGTAGTAAGATCTCTACTAGACAGGGCCAACAAAATCGGCAACACGACTGAAGGGCTACATCAGGAACTAGAATTGGTTAAGACAGACTTAATGAAGAATGGATACTCAGACAAGCTAATAAAAAAAGTTCAGGAAAACATGAAGAAAAGAAGAGAACCAGATGAACCAGAGCAAAGACCGACACTCACAATTCCATATGTTAAAGGACTATCAGAAAGGATAAAACGCATCGGACAGAAATACAAAATTAGAACTGTGTTTACATCGGCTACAACTTTGCGCAATTCACTCACGAAGACAAGACCAGAGAAACAAAAGGACTCCAAGAACTGTATTTACAAGATTCCATGTGAATGTGGAGAAGTTTATATAGGAGAAACTAGACGACCACTGGAGATACGAGTTAAAGAACATAAAAACCATACCCAACGAGGGGAAACTTCTAAATCAGGACTAGCACAACACGATTGGGACAATCAACACAGGATTCAGTGGGCAGAAGCAACCATAGAGTACAAAGAACAACACTGGTATAAAAGAAAATTCAAAGAGGCAGCCTTCATTCAACATAATAAAGGTGTTTTCAGCAAACCATCGGTGGAAGTCAATAAGATCTGGAGACCACTACTGAAAACCAATACAAGGCTGACACTCTCCAGGAACCAAACAAACTAGACACGGACGTCACACCCATTGATTTTCACGGGTCGCTGCACAGGACTTTAGTATTTAAGCTCGTAGTTTAAGAATATTTGTCAGTATTCACTTGAGAACGATTGGAGATACTACTCAATCGAAACGTCGTGAAAATAATAGCCAAGACAATGCAAGTTCAAAACAACTCTTTCAATAGGAAATGAGGAATGCGACACATGGGTGCAACAGAACCATCATGAGTAGGTATTCCCTTACTTGAGACCGTATCTCCTAAAAACACATGTATTTTCTTATGGAGAAATTTCCATTATTCAGCCATGCGCATTCCGTTATGATGGCATCCATTTCAACCCAAACATTATAATGTACTTTTTTCCTTTTTGTGACATGCGTAATTGATATAGTAATTGTAGATATGCTTTAAAGTTCCTGTACAAACCTGTTTAGGACTCTGTTGACTGATGCAGTGTAGATTAAAAATATTATTATTTTAAAATTATTTATTAAATTTAAGGCACAAAACTTTGTTTATAAGTAATTGGTATAATTAATCGGTGTTATAATCATAAGCCTCTTGATTAAGAACGACCATTTTAATTTAATTGTATATTATGTTGTTAATGTTACATGGTATATTTTACGTAGAATAATAGTTTTAGATTTAGGATTAGACAATCTTCTTGTATTTACATTAAATCATTAAACAAGTTACATAAAAGGGGGGGGGGTTTTACGTTTTAGTATTTAAGTTAAACATACGTGTATGTCAAGGATAAAGCTAGATCAAAAGGATGGAACGAAATCGAGAAAAGAATTCAAGTAGTTGGGATAATTTTAGGGTTTTTCACAGGGAACCGACCTAGATGTCTAGGTAGATTAAATAGCAGTTGCTTGTACCTGATCGCAAAATGTGTTTACCAATCAAGTTGTAGTTAGTTAAAAAAAGGCATTGGTTTTATCTGGATTAAACCGTTCTGATTTAAAAATAATTATTATATCAATGAAATATTCTTATGAAATATATAGTGTAACATACACAAACCTTTATATTATATTCATCGAATTGAATGATTTTCACACTTACATAGAGTGGACCTTCTATTGGATGGCCGAAGGCAACATAGATTTTTTTCTCTTCAATAAATAAAAAAAAGAACCACATGCGGACGCTGAACTCTAATCAGCATATTTTACTAGTAAATGGACCTATTATTGTTGTGTACAATGATTCGATGATTTATCATAGTTTTGTATGCGATCTACGAGGGTTCCACCCATATGCTATTAACGACTCACTTTTTTCAAATATCACTCGATGTCAGTGTTGTAGTTCTGGTTGCGATAACACAGAGTAATTGGCTGTTGACAGTGTTTATAAAATAAAAATAGACTAACCTTTTCTGCAAACGTTCTTAGGGACCGTTGTCTTCTTTTTTTTATAACGGATATTGACACAAAAACGGCAGTATAGTGGTCTTTTGTTAATTTCGGATTTATTTGATGTGTGGATTGACGAGGCAAATATCATTGATGATCAGTGGTGATGATTGATATTTACGTTTTACCTGTTAGCCTGACTTTGTAATCGTTTTCAAAATTTCTTCACATTACGACCCTGATGATGAGCTCGCAAACGCATAGACAAAAAGTTTTTTAAATATAAAAGGTTTAAGGAGAACGTTTGCCCTTAAACATTATACGCTTATTTAAGACAATATTAATTTAAACTACAAAAAAGTATATTGTTTTTATTAAAATTGTACTATTTATACTTTAAGTATGTATAGATATTTTTATTATTTTGTAACTATGGTGAGTTCTTTGTATTCCAAAAAAGTGGATTTTCTGAATTATTTTATTTTACTATTATTATACAGTATTAGTATTTGTCTATCATTAGTTTGCTATAGCGTTAAATAAGGCCACTGCATTTTATGCATTTTTAATTATGAATTCAAGACATATTTCAATTCAACTAACAATTTGCATGTTTAAACATGTAACTGTTTAAAATAACCACCTGAAAAGTAATAACATGTAAGAACTAGGTCCAGTAAAAAATACTACAAAAACTAAGATTAGGGTAAAATCACCTTCTAACCAAGTATGGCTGATTCCAAGAAGATATCACTTCAATGACCCTACACTCCCAGTATAATTTACTTTTAGTTCATTACCTCATTAATTCAATCTCGCGAATTAATTATCCCCTCCCGCTTCATTTTTGAGTAACCCAATAAGTTCTTTTCCCCCACCCCTACAATTCACTACCCCCACTCCAATCTCGACAGATCCTACATTATAACTAGGCGTCTGCAGAAAGACCTTGTCATATCTACTTTAGACAGGCAACCGGACAGACACATCTTGTAGAAATTTACAGAAAGATGGAGAAGTTTATTATTGTTAAAGACGTTGTTAAAAAGTTACGAGAATTTAACCTTACAGGACGCACTCTAGAGTTTAAGTTAAAACCTGTTCCACAGGGAGTTGAACCAGTTGGTTGGGTGGAAAAAGGAATTAATCAAATTATTCAAAACGCTACAGTAGGCCTACAACCCTTAGATCGTGTGGGTTTTAGTTTTTGCTCTAAAGACTTCAACCGAGGAGAAGGTTGGATTCGCTTCAAAGCAGCTAAAGACATAACCTTTCAAGATGTTTGGAGTGTTATAAGTGGCATTTATCAGTCAAACTCAGCAGGTCTTAATACAGAATCATTTTGTCTTAGTGTGACAACTGTTAGATTACCTGTTGGTGGGGGCAGAGGAAAAAATTATAACAGTTTTCACGAGGAATGTGACAAGCGACGAGGTATTATAAGTATTAAAAATACCGATAACCTGTGTTTACCACGTGCTTTGGTAGTCGCCATTGCCCATAATAAAAGAGATCCCGAATTCAGTAAGGTTAGAAGAGATATTAGTAAAATTCAAACCGAAAGAACAAGATCATTGTTGGAGAGAGCTAAAATTAGCATTCCTGAGGCAGGAGGTGGAATTCCCGAGTTAATACAATTTCAAAATCATCTAAAAGAATATAAATTAGTTGTTTATAGCTATGGATCAAAAGGACGAAATATTATATTTGAAGGTTCAACTGAAAGCAATAAACGGCTGAACTTATTACATTACAAAAGCCATTTTAATGTAATTACATCGCTGACAGCAGCTTTTTGTTCTAACTATTTTTGTGAAAAGTGTTACGTCCCATATGATCACAAAAATGAGCACCGATGTGGTGGAACCTGTCAGGCATGTCAGCAAGCCCCTGCTTGTGAAATAGCAATAAAAATTAAATGCCAGGACTGTCTACGATTTTTTAGAAGTCAAAACTGTTACGAAAATCATAAAAAGGATTATTCGTCAGGCAAATTTACAGTATGCGAACAAATTAAACTATGTTCTATTTGTTTAAAAACCATTAAAGCCAAAAGAGCACATGTATGTGGTGAAATTTATTGTAAAATTTGTAATAAACATGCACCCGAGAATCATCTATGTTATATTCGGCCTGATAAGGGAAAACCTAAGATTAAAGATGTTCTTTTTGTATTCTACGATTTAGAGACGAGCCAAGACAAACTATTGGAAAATTCAACGTTTTTACATGAAGTCAATCTCTGTGTTTTCAAACAATACTGCGATGAGTGCATGGATTCTGAAGCAGATACTTGTAAAAAATGCGGTCTAAAGTTACAAAAAGTCAGAGGTATAGACCCAGCGGGGACATTTACTAACCATTTGTTACAAATGAGGAAAAACTTTAAAGAAATTATTGTAATAGCCCATAATGGTCAGGCTTTTGATCACCAGTTTATATTAAACTACATTATGACAAAGACAGATTTTACACCTGAGTTAATCATGAGAGGTACCAAAATAATTACGATGCAACTTGAAAATGTAAAATTTATCGACTCACTTAACTATTTCCCTATGGCTTTAGCCAAACTACCAAAGGCATTTGGACTTGATGATATTTTTAAAAAAGGCTACTTCCCGCACCTATTTAATACAAAGGCAAATGAAAACTATATAGGACCTCTACCATCAATTGAATATTACTCCCCAGATAGTATGAAAGAAGAAGACAGAGCCAAATTTCTTAAATGGTTTGTAGAGCATGAAAATGATGGTTTCGATATGCAAAGAGATCTGGAAGACTACTGCGTATCGGATGTCGAAATTCTTGCACAATCATGTTTAAAGTTTAGAGAACAACTTATACAAACTACCAATGTATGTCCATTTACTGAAGCCACAACTATTGCTTCAGCATGCAATAAAATTTTTAGAAGAAATTTTTTGAAGCCTAATACTATAGGAATCATACCAAAAAATGGATACCGATGGAGAAACAGGCAGAGCAAAATTGCCATAGATTGGTTACTTTGGACCGAGAATCACAGAAAAATCAACATCTTACATGCTGCTAATGGTAAAGAAGCTGTTTTAAATGGTGTAAAAGTTGATGGTTACTGCTCCGAAACAAATGAGGTATTTGAATTTCAAGGATGTTATTTCCATGGATGTACTGTATGCTATAAGTTCGGCAGGAACGATCCTCTTTCCGAGGACCCCTCAGAAACGCTAAATTTAAGATATGAAACCACAAAGGCAAAAATTATGAGACTAAAAGATTTCGGTTTTTTAGTTAATGAAATGTGGGAGTGTGATTTTAGAAATTTATTAAAAAATAATCCAGAGATAAAATCCTATACTAATACCCATTACAATAAAATTTTGACAAAACTAAATCCAAGAGATGCTTTTTATGGAGGACGAACAGGAAATACATGCGAATACTATGAAATAAAAGATACGGAAAAAATTAAATACGCCGATGTTTGTTCCCTCTATCCGTACATCTGTAAGAGTTCTAAATTTCCACTATCACATCCAGAAGTGTATGTAGGAGATGCGTGTAACAAATTAAACCTAAATAATATAGATGGTTTAATTAAATGCACAATTCTCCCACCAGAAGAGTTGTACCATCCAGTACTCCCTCAAAAAATAAACAATAAATTGATGTTTATTCTTTGTCGAACATGTGGTCAAGACATGAATTACAACGAATGTAAGCATACCAGCGAAGAAAGGGTACTTGAAGGAACATGGGTTCTGGACGAGGTACTTAAAGCCCTAGAAAAAGGATATAAAATACAAAAAATACATGAAATCTGGAAATATAACGTACGAAAGTTTAATAAAGAAAACGGTGAGGAAGGATTATTCACATCCATGATGAATAAATTCATTAAGATCAAACAGGAAGCATCAGGCTGGCCTAAAGATTGTGAAATAGAGGAAGACAAAGTTAAATACATTGATCAGTTCTTTGAAAAGGAAGATGTTAAACTAGAGTATACCAAAATTATTGAAAATCCAGGGCTAAGATCACTGGCGAAATTAATACTTAACTCGTTTTGGGGAAAATTCGGTCAAAGAGAGAATCAACCAAAGACGAAAATTGTAAATAAACCAGCAGATTTATTTGCAATGTTTATTAACCCTGCAATTTATATCAATGGGGTTATACCCGTCAACGATAAAACATTACTTGTCAATTATGAATATATAGAAGAAGCCAGCGATCCGTTGCCGACTGTTAATGTTGTTATAGCGGCTTACGTAACAGCGCAAGCGCGCCTTAAATTATACTCCTATCTTGAAGCTCTTGATAAAAGAGTCTTATACTATGATACAGATTCCGTGATTTATGTTTCAAAAAATAATGACCCCGATATATCAACGGGGCAATTTATTGGAGACATGACAGACGAGTTGGAGAGTTATGGCTCTAACTCATACATAACTAAGTTTGTTTCTGGAGACCCCAAGAATTATGCATTTAAGGTTCACTCGACGAAAAGTAATTTAGAAGAAACGGTCTGTAAAGTTAAAGGTATAACTCTCAACTATGCCGCATCACAAGTAATAAATTTTGATGCAATCAAACACATGATTCTTCAAAAATCCGAACCGATCCCCATCATATCCAGAAGCATACGGCGTAGCAAGGAGCACATTGTGACAACTTGTACTGAAGTCAAACTCTATAGACCTATTTCAACAAAGAGAAAATTTCTATCGGATGGAAGCTCCGAACCATATGGATATAGAAAAAGAAAAACCCATTGAAAATAAAATATATTGTATATTTTGTATGTATTGTATATAAAATATATTATAAATATTGTATATCTAGAACCGCTATGGAGTTTAAAAATGTAAATTAAGTAATAAACAATTTAAAATATCCATTTTGGTTTTATTTTTTTCTTTAACAGTAAGAGTTTTCAAAAAAGTATTTAAATAAGTAATTATGTACATATTAAAAAAATATGTTTTTATTTTTACAAAGACATTTATAATTTAAATAGTTTGAAAATATTATCCAGTCATTTAAGTACTACACTTAAACTTAAAGAAAAGTTCTCCGAAGCCACAAAAAACACTAAGGGAATTGGTTCTTTTCAGCTATTTTTCTGTTATTCTTATAGTAATCCATAATCGTTTCAAATTTGAACGACCCACATGATAGTCTTTTTTTTTTTTGTAATTTATGCATATTTGATTACACGATTTCATATAACTTTAACAAATAAAAGTTGTTTTTTTCTTTTATTTTTTTTCTTTTCTGTTTTCTTTTTCGGTTCTTAAGAAATGCTAAAGAATCTGTACAAAACAAGTCACGAATTAACTAAATAGCCACCATTTCACTAAATACTTAACACTCAGTATACAATTTTCAGAAATGTCATGATTAAGAACGGTTCTAGTCATTTTATACAAGATTTCACATGATTTAACAAATTTAAAACATTTTTTTAATTTTTACTAAATTCTAAACACTCAGTATACACTTTTAAGAAAATAGGACGATTTGCGACTGTTTTAGTCATTTTTTACAAAGTTTCACAGGGCTTAATAACGTTAAAACATTTTTTTTAATTTTTTACTAAATTCTAAACACTCAGTATACAATTTTCAGAAATGCCATGATTAAGAACGGTTCTAGTCATTTTATACAAGATTTCACATGATTTAACAAATTTAAAACATTTTTTTTAATTTTTACTAAATTCTAAACACTCAGTATACACTTTTAAGAAAATAGGACGATTTGCGACTGTTTTAGTCATTTTTTACAAAGTTTCACAGGGGTTAATAACGTTAAAACATTTTTTTAAATTTTTTACTAAATTCTAAACACTCAGTATACAATTTTCAGAAATGACATGATTAAGAACGGTTCTAGTCATTTTATACAAGATTTCACATGATTTAACAAATTTAAAACATTTTTTTTAATTTTTACTAAATTCTAAACACTCAGTATACAATTTTCAGAAATGACATGATTAAGAACGGTTCTAGTCATTTTATACAAGATTTCACATGATTTAACAAATTTAAAACATTTTTTTTAATTTTTACTAAATTCTAAACACTCAGTATACAATTTTCAGAAATGACATGATTAAGAACGGTTCTAGTCATTTTATACAAGATTTCACATGATTTAACAAATTTAAAACATTTTTTTTTAATTTTTACTAAATTCTAAACACTCAGTATATCATTTTCAGAAAATAATACAATTCTGTACAGTTTTACAAATTTTCACAGGTCTTAATAACATTAAAACATTTTTTTAATTTTTTACTAAATTTTAAACACTAAGTATACACTTTTTAAGAAAATAACACGATTCAGTACAGTTTTTACAGATATTTACAAAAGTCTTAATAACATTAAAATATTTTTTTCTAATTATAATTGCTATTTTCATCTTTTTTATTCCTTAATTATCTAACATAATGTATACAATTTCAAGAAATAGTAGATTTTTAATCCATGTACAAAATTCAAGAATCTAAAATAAAATTAAATGTAGGCTTTTTAATTGGCATCTCAGGCAAATTATTTCCCCCCAAAATTATCTAAAAAAGATATACCAAAAACATTCTAAAGCGGTTTTTTACCTCTATAAGTATGCAGGCCGATCCGACCCTTGTCGGTTTTATTACCCGCATAAATTAACACAGTAGAGAGATATTGAGAGAGCGAGGCCAGGTGGTGCTGGTGGTGCAATTTACGATCTAACCCGGGTGGTTCGGTGGTGCTGTTTATGACCTAACCCGGGTGGTTCGGTGGTGCTGTTTATGAGCTAACCCGGGTGGTTCGGTGGTGCTGTTTATGAGCTAACCCGGGTGGTTCGGTGGTGCTGTTTATGAGCTAACCCGGGTGGTTCGGTGGTGCTGTTTATGAGCTAACCCGGGTGGTTCGGTGGTGCTGTTTATGAGCTAACCCGGGTGCTTTCGTGAGGCGGCTCTGTCAATATTCCTCTACTGTGTTAATTTATGCGGGTAATAAAACCGACAAGGGTCGGATCGGCCTGCATACTTATAGAGGTAAAAAACCGCTTTAGAATGTTTTTGGTATATCTTTTTTAGATAATTTTGGGGGGAAATAATTTGCCTGAGATGCCAATTAAAAAGCCTACATTTAATTTTATTTTAGATTCTTGAATTTTGTACATGGATTAAAAATCTACTATTTCTTGAAATTGTATACATTATGTTAGATAATTAAGGAATAAAAAAGATGAAAATAGCAATTATAATTAGAAAAAAATATTTTAATGTTATTAAGACTTTTGTAAATATCTGTAAAAACTGTACTGAATCGTGTTATTTTCTTAAAAAGTGTATACTTAGTGTTTAAAATTTAGTAAAAAATTAAAAAAATGTTTTAATGTTATTAAGACCTGTGAAAATTTGTAAAACTGTACAGAATTGTATTATTTTCTGAAAATGATATACTGAGTGTTTAGAATTTAGTAAAAATTAAAAAAAAATGTTTTAAATTTGTTAAATCATGTGAAATCTTGTATAAAATGACTAGAACCGTTCTTAATCATGTCATTTCTGAAAATTGTATACTGAGTGTTTAGAATTTAGTAAAAATTAAAAAAAATGTTTTAAATTTGTTAAATCATGTGAAATCTTGTATAAAATGACTAGAACCGTTCTTAATCATGTCATTTCTGAAAATTGTATACTGAGTGTTTAGAATTTAGTAAAAATTAAAAAAAATGTTTTAAATTTGTTAAATCATGTGAAATCTTGTATAAAATGACTAGAACCGTTCTTAATCATGTCATTTCTGAAAATTGTATACTGAGTGTTTAGAATTTAGTAAAAAATTTAAAAAAATGTTTTAACGTTATTAACCCCTGTGAAACTTTGTAAAAAATGACTAAAACAGTCGCAAATCGTCCTATTTTCTTAAAAGTGTATACTGAGTGTTTAGAATTTAGTAAAAATTAAAAAAAATGTTTTAAATTTGTTAAATCATGTGAAATCTTGTATAAAATGACTAGAACCGTTCTTAATCATGGCATTTCTGAAAATTGTATACTGAGTGTTTAGAATTTAGTAAAAAATTAAAAAAAATGTTTTAACGTTATTAAGCCCTGTGAAACTTTGTAAAAAATGACTAAAACAGTCGCAAATCGTCCTATTTTCTTAAAAGTGTATACTGAGTGTTTAGAATTTAGTAAAAATTAAAAAAATGTTTTAAATTTGTTAAATCATGTGAAATCTTGTATAAAATGACTAGAACCGTTCTTAATCATGACATTTCTGAAAATTGTATACTGAGTGTTAAGTATTTAGTGAAATGGTGGCTATTTAGTTAATTCGTGACTTGTTTTGTACAGATTCTTTAGCATTTCTTAAGAACCGAAAAAGAAAACAGAAAAGAAAAAAAATAAAAGAAAAAAACAACTTTTATTTGTTAAAGTTATATGAAATCGTGTAATCAAATATGCATAAATTACAAAAAAAAAAAAGACTATCATGTGGGTCGTTCAAATTTGAAACGATTATGGATTACTATAAGAATAACAGAAAAATAGCTGAAAAGAACCAATTCCCTTAGTGTTTTTTGTGGCTTCGGAGAACTTTTCTTTAAGTTTAAGTGTAGTACTTAAATGACTGGATAATATTTTCAAACTATTTAAATTATAAATGTCTTTGTAAAAATAAAAACATATTTTTTTAATATGTACATAATTACTTATTTAAATACTTTTTTGAAAACTCTTACTGTTAAAGAAAAAAATAAAACCAAAATGGATATTTTAAATTGTTTATTACTTAATTTACATTTTTAAACTCCATAGCGGTTCTAGATATACAATATTTATAATATATTTTATATACAATACATACAAAATATACAATATATTTTATTTTCAATGGGTTTTTCTTTTTCTATATCCATATGGTTCGGAGCTTCCATCCGATAGAAATTTTCTCTTTGTTGAAATAGGTCTATAGAGTTTGACTTCAGTACAAGTTGTCACAATGTGCTCCTTGCTACGCCGTATGCTTCTGGATATGATGGGGATCGGTTCGGATTTTTGAAGAATCATGTGTTTGATTGCATCAAAATTTATTACTTGTGATGCGGCATAGTTGAGAGTTATACCTTTAACTTTACAGACCGTTTCTTCTAAATTACTTTTCGTCGAGTGAACCTTAAATGCATAATTCTTGGGGTCTCCAGAAACAAACTTAGTTATGTATGAGTTAGAGCCATAACTCTCCAACTCGTCTGTCATGTCTCCAATAAATTGCCCCGTTGATATATCGGGGTCATTATTTTTTGAAACATAAATCACGGAATCTGTATCATAGTATAAGACTCTTTTATCAAGAGCTTCAAGATAGGAGTATAATTTAAGGCGCGCTTGCGCTGTTACGTAAGCCGCTATAACAACATTAACAGTCGGCAACGGATCGCTGGCTTCTTCTATATATTCATAATTGACAAGTAATGTTTTATCGTTGACGGGTATAACCCCATTGATATAAATTGCAGGGTTAATAAACATTGCAAATAAATCTGCTGGTTTATTTACAATTTTCGTCTTTGGTTGATTCTCTCTTTGACCGAATTTTCCCCAAAACGAGTTAAGTATTAATTTCGCCAGTGATCTTAGCCCTGGATTTTCAATAATTTTGGTATACTCTAGTTTAACATCTTCCTTTTCAAAGAACTGATCAATGTATTTAACTTTGTCTTCCTCTATTTCACAATCTTTAGGCCAGCCTGATGCTTCCTGTTTGATTTTAATGAATTTATTCATCATGGATGTGAATAATCCTTCCTCACCGTTTTCTTTATTAAACTTTCGTACGTTATATTTCCAGATTTCATGTATTTTTTGTATTTTATATCCTTTTTCTAGGGCTTTAAGTACCTCGTCCAGAACCCATGTTCCTTCAAGTACCCTTTCTTCGCTGGTATGCTTACATTCGTTGTAATTCATGTCTTGACCACATGTTCGACAAAGAATAAACATCAATTTATTGTTTATTTTTTGAGGGAGTGCTGGATGGTACAACTCTTCTGGTGGGAGAATTGTGCATTTAATTAAACCATCTATATTATTTAGGTTTAATTTGTTACACGCATCTCCTACATACACTTCTGGATGTGATAGTGGAAATTTAGAACTCTTACAGATGTACGGATAGAGGGAACAAACATCGGCGTATTTAATTTTTTCCGTATCTTTTATTTCATAGTATTCGCATGTATTTCCTGTTCGTCCTCCATAAAAAGCATCTCTTGGATTTAGTTTTGTCAAAATTTTATTGTAATGGGTATTAGTATAGGATTTTATCTCTGGATTATTTTTTAATAAATTTCTAAAATCACACTCCCACATTTCATTAACTAAAAAACCGAAATCTTTTAGTCTCATAATTTTTGCCTTTGTGGTTTCATATCTTAAATTTAGCGTTTCTGAGGGGTCCTCGGAAAGAGGATCGTTCCTGCCGAACTTATAGCATACAGTACATCCATGGAAATAACATCCTTGAAATTCAAATACCTCATTTGTTTCGGAGCAGTAACCATCAACTTTTACACCATTTAAAACAGCTTCTTTACCATTAGCAGCATGTAAGATGTTGATTTTTCTGTGATTCTCGGTCCAAAGTAACCAATCTATGGCAATTTTGCTCTGCCTGTTTCTCCATCGGTATCCATTTTTTGGTATGATTCCTATAGTATTAGGCTTCAAAAAATTTCTTCTAAAAATTTTATTGCATGCTGAAGCAATAGTTGTGGCTTCAGTAAATGGACATACATTGGTAGTTTGTATAAGTTGTTCTCTAAACTTTAAACATGATTGTGCAAGAATTTCGACATCCGATACGCAGTAGTCTTCCAGATCTCTTTGCATATCGAAACCATCATTTTCATGCTCTACAACCCATTTAAGAAATTTGGCTCTGTCTTCTTCTTTCATACTATCTGGGGAGTAATATTCAATTGATGGTAGAGGTCCTATATAGTTTTCATTTGCCTTTGTATTAAATAGGTGCGGGAAGTAGCCTTTTTTAAAAATATCATCAAGTCCAAATGCCTTTGGTAGTTTGGCTAAAGCCATAGGGAAATAGTTAAGTGAGTCGATAAATTTTACATTTTCAAGTTGCATCGTAATTATTTTGGTACCTCTCATGATTAACTCAGGTGTAAAATCTGTCTTTGTCATAATGTAGTTTAATATAAACTGGTGATCAAAAGCCTGACCATTATGGGCTATTACAATAATGTCTTTAAAGTTTTTCCTCATTTGTAACAAATGGTTAGTAAATGTCCCCGCTGGGTCTATACCTCTGACTTTTTGTAACTTTAGACCGCATTTTTTACAAGTATCTGCTTCAGAATCCATGCACTCATCGCAGTATTGTTTGAAAACACAGAGATTGACTTCATGTAAAAACGTTGAATTTTCCAATAGTTTGTCTTGGCTCGTCTCTAAATCGTAGAATACAAAAAGAACATCTTTAATCTTAGGTTTTCCCTTATCAGGCCGAATATAACATAGATGATTCTCGGGTGCATGTTTATTACAAATTTTACAATAAATTTCACCACATACATGTGCTCTTTTGGCTTTAATGGTTTTTAAACAAATAGAACATAGTTTAATTTGTTCGCATACTGTAAATTTGCCTGACGAATAATCCTTTTTATGATTTTCGTAACAGTTTTGACTTCTAAAAAATCGTAGACAGTCCTGGCATTTAATTTTTATTGCTATTTCACAAGCAGGGGCTTGCTGACATGCCTGACAGGTTCCACCACATCGGTGCTCATTTTTGTGATCATATGGGACGTAACACTTTTCACAAAAATAGTTAGAACAAAAAGCTGCTGTCAGCGATGTAATTACATTAAAATGGCTTTTGTAATGTAATAAGTTCAGCCGTTTATTGCTTTCAGTTGAACCTTCAAATATAATATTTCGTCCTTTTGATCCATAGCTATAAACAACTAATTTATATTCTTTTAGATGATTTTGAAATTGTATTAACTCGGGAATTCCACCTCCTGCCTCAGGAATGCTAATTTTAGCTCTCTCCAACAATGATCTTGTTCTTTCGGTTTGAATTTTACTAATATCTCTTCTAACCTTACTGAATTCGGGATCTCTTTTATTATGGGCAATGGCGACTACCAAAGCACGTGGTAAACACAGGTTATCGGTATTTTTAATACTTATAATACCTCGTCGCTTGTCACATTCCTCGTGAAAACTGTTATAATTTTTTCCTCTGCCCCCACCAACAGGTAATCTAACAGTTGTCACACTAAGACAAAATGATTCTGTATTAAGACCTGCTGAGTTTGACTGATAAATGCCACTTATAACACTCCAAACATCTTGAAAGGTTATGTCTTTAGCTGCTTTGAAGCGAATCCAACCTTCTCCTCGGTTGAAGTCTTTAGAGCAAAAACTAAAACCCACACGATCTAAGGGTTGTAGGCCTACTGTAGCGTTTTGAATAATTTGATTAATTCCTTTTTCCACCCAACCAACTGGTTCAACTCCCTGTGGAACAGGTTTTAACTTAAACTCTAGAGTGCGTCCTGTAAGGTTAAATTCTCGTAACTTTTTAACAACGTCTTTAACAATAATAAACTTCTCCATCTTTCTGTAAATTTCTACAAGATGTGTCTGTCCGGTTGCCTGTCTAAAGTAGATATGACAAGGTCTTTCTGCAGACGCCTAGTTATAATGTAGGATCTGTCGAGATTGGAGTGGGGGTAGTGAATTGTAGGGGTGGGGGAAAAGAACTTATTGGGTTACTCAAAAATGAAGCGGGAGGGGATAATTAATTCGCGAGATTGAATTAATGAGGTAATGAACTAAAAGTAAATTATACTGGGAGTGTAGGGTCATTGAAGTGATATCTTCTTGGAATCAGCCATACTTGGTTAGAAGGTGATTTTACCCTAATCTTAGTTTTTGTAGTATTTTTTACTGGACCTAGTTCTTACATGTTATTACTTTTCAGGTGGTTATTTTAAACAGTTACATGTTTAAACATGCAAATTGTTAGTTGAATTGAAATATGTCTTGAATTCATAATTAAAAATGCATAAAATGCAGTGGCCTTATTTAACGCTATAGCAAACTAATGATAGACAAATACTAATACTGTATAATAATAGTAAAATAAAATAATTCAGAAAATCCACTTTTTTGGAATACAAAGAACTCACCATAGTTACAAAATAATAAAAATATCTATACATACTTAAAGTATAAATAGTACAATTTTAATAAAAACAATATACTTTTTTGTAGTTTAAATTAATATTGTCTTAAATAAGCGTATAATGTTTAAGGGCAAACGTTCTCCTTAAACCTTTTATATTTAAAAAACTTTTTGTCTATGCGTTTGCGAGCTCATCATCAGGGTCGTAATGTGAAGAAATTTTGAAAACGATTACAAAGTCAGGCTAACAGGTAAAACGTAAATATCAATCATCACCACTGATCATCAATGATATTTGCCTCGTCAATCCACACATCAAATAAATCCGAAATTAACAAAAGACCACTATACTGCCGTTTTTGTGTCAATATCCGTTATAAAAAAAAGAAGACAACGGTCCCTAAGAACGTTTGCAGAAAAGGTTAGTCTATTTTTATTTTATAAACACTGTCAACAGCCAATTACTCTGTGTTATCGCAACCAGAACTACAACACTGACATCGAGTGATATTTGAAAAAAGTGAGTCGTTAATAGCATATGGGTGGAACCCTCGTAGATCGCATACAAAACTATGATAAATCATCGAATCATTGTACACAACAATAATAGGTCCATTTACTAGTAAAATATGCTGATTAGAGTTCAGCGTCCGCATGTGGTTCTTTTTTTTATTTATTGAAGAGAAAAAAATCTATGTTGCCTTCGGCCATCCAATAGAAGGTCCACTCTATGTAAGTGTGAAAATCATTCAATTCGATGAATATAATATAAAGGTTTGTGTATGTTACACTATATATTTCATAAGAATATTTCATTGATATAATAATTATTTTTAAATCAGAACGGTTTAATCCAGATAAAACCAATGCCTTTTTTTAACTAACTACAACTTGATTGGTAAACACATTTTGCGATCAGGTACAAGCAACTGCTATTTAATCTACCTAGACATCTAGGTCGGTTCCCTGTGAAAAACCCTAAAATTATCCCAACTACTTGAATTCTTTTCTCGATTTCGTTCCATCCTTTTGATCTAGCTTTATCCTTGACATACACGTATGTTTAACTTAAATACTAAAACGTAAAACCCCCCCCCTTTTTATGTAACTTGTTTAATGATTTAATGTAAATACAAGAAGATTGTCTAATCCTAAATCTAAAACTATTATTCTACGTAAAATATACCATGTAACATTAACAACATAATATACAATTAAATTAAAATGGTCGTTCTTAATCAAGAGGCTTATGATTATAACACCGATTAATTATACCAATTACTTATAAACAAAGTTTTGTGCCTTAAATTTAATAAATAATTTTAAAATAATAATATTTTTAATCTACACTGCATCAGTCAACAGAGTCCTAAACAGGTTTGTACAGGAACTTTAAAGCATATCTACAATTACTATATCAATTACGCATGTCACAAAAAGGAAAAAAGTACATTATAATGTTTGGGTTGAAATGGATGCCATCATAACGGAATGCGCATGGCTGAATAATGGAAATTTCTCCATAAGAAAATACATGTGTTTTTAGGAGATACGGTCTCAAGTAAGGGAATACCTACTATCATGTTAAGTCGAGCAGTTAACAGTTATGGAAGAAAGTTTAAATTCAGTTATAGGTACTACAAGAAATGTTTCATCACGGGAATTGCTAAACACAACAATCATTTATCCAAGTCTTACTGAATTTTCTATTCAGAATCAAGAAACTTGTCTAGACTGTAGAAATGGTTAGAACATTCGAAGAAAGCGCAACTATCAAGGGCTGAATATAGAAAAGATTTAGCAAAGGGGAAATTCGCAACAGATAAAGTAATAATGCTTCCACACATACCTGGAAGTAAAAAAACTTGCTTTACCTGACGTATTGTTGTATTTCATCAAACATTTGCAACAATGGAAGATAAAAGATCAAAAAATAATAAGAAACATATTTCTGTTTTATGGAGTGAAGCTCTTGCAGGCATTGATGCCTGAAAATAGTTACGGCAACTGATGGAGTAGATGACTTAATTGATAATAAATAAAACTTTAATTATTGTATCCTGTTTATGTTAGAATTTTTGTTGAAAAAATTGTGTTAATGTTTTATAATACTCCTTTAATTACTTTTAATACCCTGAGTACTTTTACTATTATTATGGCATTATTCTCGTTTAATGCTTGGGTCAATATTATCATATTTTAACAAAAAAAAATAGGCAAAGAGCAGTAAGTGCTTTTTCTTTGTTGAAAATACATTTTATAACCTGTAATATGCTGTATTAAATTAAGGATTTAAAAAAAAAATACGTTTAGAAAAATAACACGTAAAATTAATTAAAGAGTGTGTAAATAATAGATTTCTTTAAACCTTAATATTTCCATTTTTTCATTTGTGCACATACTGCCCTCTACCTTTTCACGGCAGAGCACCTTAATGAATATTATTGACAAAAAAATGTGCGCTATTGACTTTTGATATTTTTTTCGGATTTACCAACTAATTATGGGGTGTTGTTAATCACATTGTCTCTTGATCGTTTATCCATGACGCACCGGAAAGAACGACAGTTTCGACTGCATATTGCATTTCTTAATTTCAAAACTTACCATTGTTACTGCTGGTAAAATTTTTCTTCAAATTTAGTGATACGTTTTGAGGCACTTGTAAAATTTTGTTGTTTACTTACCTAAAACAAAGAAAAAAATATAAATAGTTTATAAAGTCAACAAGATAATATTAAGTTGCATTTTTGGACTTTTTACCAGAGTCTGTTGCACTCAATTTTAAATTTTTTTATTTTTATTCATTGGTTATTATTATAAAAAAGTATCTTAGATCAGTGGCGTAACTAGCCCTCTGACCTGGGGGTGGCCTAGGGTGGGCCTGTTATTGTGACTTGTAGTGGCGGCTCGTGTAGATGGGGGCCGGCGGAGAGGCCGCCGCAGGCGAAATTTTTTTGGACCACGCCCAAATTTTAACAAATTTGGTCAATAATCAACAGTAATATCACAATCACTCGTTTTTTTATCGGTTAGATTTTTCAGCTGTCACGAAAAGTTTTTTTGGAAATTTTTCGAGTTGAATTTGGACATGTTTATTCTGATTAGATCCGGAGAGCGAAGCTCGAGGGATTTAATTTTTGAATAAACAAGCCCAAAGTTCAACGAGTATTGCCAAGAAAGTTTGAGTAAAAAATGGAAAATTTAACTAATAAAAAAATTATGGTCGAGTGATATTTGGCAAGATTATTTCGTACATCGTTGAATAAACATGCCCAAAGTTCAACGATTAAAATTGCCAAATAAGTTTGAGGCTGACAACCAAAATACATTTAATTTAATTTTACGTATTAATGTACGTTTATTTTTATGTGAAAATTGATGCTATATTTGCGAGGCGAGTAGCGAGCTTACAAAGTCAGCCTTTTTCTGGGGGGAGCCTAGCGACGTCTGGGGGGGGGGCCCGGCCCCCCTAGGCCCTCCTGTAGTTACGCGCCTGTCTTAGATTTAAGTCTAAGTCGGTTGGACAAACAAGATTTCAGTTGGGTGTAAAGAAAAGATAACCTTTAGCTAGCTTATACTATTGTACAAATATGGCTTAAGCCAAGTTATAGAAACAAATAACCTGAAAGTATCAAAAATATTACTGATGATGAGGCGTTTCTAAAATTACTTGATGTAGTAGGTCAGTACTATAGCCCAACGTTGCCTATTTTTGCACTCAACTTTAATCAAGGACGCCAAGAAGTTCAACTAAACTTGGGCTTAATTTTCTATGTACAATGCTCGAAAGTAGCGTTTTAAGACGCACCTCATTTCTTGCTTAAGCGCGAATTGTACGGGCATAAATCTTTCAATGTATATATTAGGTAGAATTGCTTTAATAATGATGGTTTTTGAAATTAATCTTCAATTATCTTTAATACCAAAAAAATCAGCAATTGTGCGAATTTTTTTTAACATACAATGTTTATAAAATAGGGCAAACTAGATGCCCCAAAAAAAGCACTAACCTAAACCAACCTAAAAACTTCTATTGTAGGAAATTACAATTTTTGTTAAAAATATAGCCTCCTATTCTTAGATGACCTGCGTATGTAGGATGTTTGTAATTTTAGACAAAGGAATCCTGATGATATTTTATATTTTGGATACAAGGTATTTTAGAAGTACGGCATAGAACTAAAACGGACCATTAACTTACATATTTCTGAGATATCTGGTCCTGAAATAACAAAACTTAATTTTAATCAATGGAAACTTGCACAAAATCTTAATAATATTCTTGAACTTTTCGAGGAAGTTACAATAATTACCAGTCATGAAAGCAGTAGTATTTCCGGAATTATGTCATTTGTAAGTGCATTGAGAAATGTCTATTAAAGGATAATTAACCTGGAATAACCTTTTCAAAATATGCTAGCCAAACAACATTTGACAATGACTACATCCCTCGAATCCCGCTATAAAAGAAAATTTTATGATAATGAGTTGGGAGATCGGGTATTATGTAAAATTAGGCAAATAAATCTTGGTAAAGAACATAATTTAAGTGAGCAGCCAGTTACCTATAATACTGAGGAAGAAACAGTATGTTATCGACAATATATCCGAAAAATACGGCCATACTGTTTTAAGGCTACCGCCTTATTTTTGTATTTTTAACACCATGGAACTTATGTGGGCACAATTAAAAATTTGTAGAAGAATATCGAAAATTGCGACAAATTCTCTTATAGGTGGTGATAGATTTGTTATCAATCTGGTAGAGGATATAGAAGATTATTTAGACGTATTTTTGGATGAAAGCTCCAGTTGACACATCTAGGGTAAGTTAAAAATCAGAAAAAATATGTTTTCTACTGTATTATTTACGATTTCTGAAAACCTCATTATAAATTTCATCAATAATTTGAAAATTTAACACGTTCGCTACCGACCAGAAAATGGCAGGATCCCGCTGTGAACCAGAACCGTATTTTGGGATATACTTGGGATATTTTGATGATTTCTCTACACACACTATTGCTATGACTTAGAGAGTTAAGGTCACTACATTTGACCTTGAGCCACTCTAGTGGCCCTCGGTTCATTCATAGGTCTCGGATTAGTATGAACCAACGGCCACTTTAGTGCTATTTGAGAAGTCGCCTTCAAATAAAAATACATATCAAGATTTCCATACTTATTATATTTCAAAACTAAAAAAAGTCATAACTTTAAATAATAAACAAGTAAATAGACCATTCGATCTAATATAAAAACATAACTTTCAAAAATTATGTTTTCAAGCCTAGATGCTAGTTCTTGAAGCACGGATCAATACATAACCCAGGTAAGTCTGGGCAAGATGGGCAGTGATACCGTGAACGTCTCCGTACATTACTTTTGGAGCAAAAACGACACCTCTTTTTTTCCTCCAGGTATGGCTACCGGAAAATGGTGTCCTTGGAAATTTACTGGTATTGCTTCTGACGGTTTAGCTTTTATTAGATCTTTTATTATCTTGTCACGGAAGTCCAAAAGACTTTTCTTTGTTCTTTTTTTGTAAACGAAGTAAGCGTTTCATATACATGTATCTACAAGGTGGAAGAATATCTTACGGTACCACCGAATAGTTTTTCTCGGACTCGAATGGTAAGACATCACTTGGTCGGCTCTATCAATGCCAGACATATGTTGTTTATAGTCAAGAACGCACTGCGGCTTCAGTTTTACGTCGCCCCTTCTGGGTCTTGTTTCAACCATCTGATGTTTGTGGCGGGTACTCATCATGCGGGCCTCGCGTTTGTCTTTCTATTTAATTACGACAACTGGACCTTTCCGCTTCCAAACTGCTTCTCCCTTCTTCAGCTTGGTTTTCAACAACTTTTTTGGGTTGCCTTTCCTATTTTCACGTAGTGTTCCAAGTACAGCAGTTTTTTCGGACAACAATTCCGCAAGTGCAACGCTTGAATAAAAATTATCAACATACAGCACGTAGCCCAAATATTCACGTATTAATTGTTTCACTACAGAAAATGAATGAGATTCTTCGTCGACTTTCAGGGTTCCTTTACCTACACATATAGTTTAATCAATTTAAAAAATAGCCTTTCACAATTTACCAACAGTCAATATTTGTATGAAACTAGATATAATTGTGACAATAAGCAATGCACAATGGTTTTATCTACACGCGTTTAATGACTAACCTGAACCAAGTCCCAATGGCCATTATAGTGGCAACGGACTGACCACAGACCGCAAAAAGGTACACAACAACTGCGCGTAGACCAGATCCAATGTAGATGCATAAAAATGAATGTGAATTCTTGGCCACTACGAGTTTTTATCGAGTTTTTTTAAACTCACTTATAGTTGGCGAGGACTATAATACTTGCCACTATGGTTAAGAACTTTAAGAAAAGTATAGACATAAAAGAAAACAAAGAGAGGTCCTAATCATTTGGTATTAACCACTATTGCACTATAGGGTGATTCTCAACTTACGGATGAGCATAAACGTAGGAAACAATAGTTTATGATAAATACTCAAAGTCAAGTAATCGTTTCTTAGTTACTACTACGCAAATTTGAAACAGCAATATTCGCAATCGTAAAGTTCAAGTTTCAGTACTTATCATAAAAACTAAGCTACAGGCAAGTTAGGATAACATAAATGTTCGGTATTACCAGTAATAAAAGGTGTCGGCAGTTGTCATGGTTTATAATCGAGGTTTATTCCATGAATAAAATAAAAGTGATGGCCAATAATTTCTTCAAGGAAAAACTTACGGGCGTCGTTCTAAAGTTTTCTTAAAGATATCATTCTGGACGTCAATGTGTGGTTTAATATGACGGAGAAAGTGGTATCTTCGCATATCTAGGTATATTTTATTTATTTATTTCTCAACTCAAATAAACAGGCGTGTGCTGCTCAAATAGTAGCTGTGTAAAAGACAATACCTAATAAAAACAAATCACCTTATACCACTATTCTGCAGGCAGTTGCGCAGAAGGTCATTAAGAAGAAACTAAAAGTATGGGAACAAGTAATAAACCTTCATTCTTACCCATATCCGTCCGGTTCTAAAAAAATGTATAAAAAAATTGTTTAAACAGTCTTGTTGTTCTGGAAGGAACTATATAGTTTATAGACCAAACAGGCCAAAAAAGAAAGAATTTGACCCTGTGCCTCATCAGTGATTCCAGACCTAAAGTATTTAAATGCTCATTGTGTGTCAGTGTCACCCTATAAATTTTTAAATTGAAAGTAAAACGTTGCGAAATTTTATTTGAACTCGTTCAATTCTGGCAATGTGGGTCCTATACCTAAATAAGAGATCACACGATGCTACAATAGTCCAGGTGTCTTCTGACCAAAGAGAAGTATAAAGACGTAAGTACTTCGACATTTGAATAAAAGGGATTTTAAATGCAGTACTCTAGAATGAGCACCAAAACCCGCGGCCAAATTTCGCATATTGCAATACATAGTTTGGAAGATGTTACTTTACCCATTTCCCTTACACCGGGTACAAACTTTACTACCAAGGGATCTTTAGCTTTATGTGAACTGTTGTAAGTGGTTGCTACACTAGTAGCAAACAAGTCCGAACTTATCATATAAAGTTAAACAAACACTTTTAAAAATACCTGTTTAAACAATATTAAACCAGATTCAAGATTTCTAGTTGGGGTTTGTAAGAATATTTTTTACAAACTAAAGTGAAATGGCATTAAAACAAAGGTATCATCAATTCACCAGCCCCTTGTATTTAAGTAAGAATCATAATTCTTATTGACGACTTCTTGTAAGAGATTCAACGTAGACTTGACGAGTCTGTCATGAAATTTTTGAGCGGGATTATAAGCTTACCTCATTTGATTGGTCACTATCGAAATATAATGTGTAACACGAGTTGCATACCACGCACACACAAGTTTCCAACTGCTGCAAGTAATCAAAATTAAGTATGGTCTCGTTTCTCGGAATCAAGCTAAAAACAAGTAACAAAATTGCCCTCTGAATGGTGAAAGAATTTATAGTAGATTGCCTCGTTGGTCCAAAAAGCCTCTGGCTACTTATCGCTGCCCTTACGCCCAATTTGTGAGAATGTTGCTTTTCTGTTACAAAAAAATGTGAATTATTTAGGCTCCACAATCTCACCTACTGTGAGTTGGCGTACCCAAAGCCAAAAGAAGAGGCGAAACAATTTCTCATCATTGATCTTATATCAATTAATAGAGTAAAGCTTGCTTTGCGACAATTCAGCTCTATCTTCCCCCGGCTCCACAGGAGAAGTTGAATTGGCAACAGAACAAAGGTCAATCTCTACAAGTTCTTGATCAGGCCGGTTTTGACTTATGGTGCACCCTCGTGCAGTAACATAAGCAATGCGGAGCTGAACAAGTTTCAGATAGCTCAGAACAAAGCGCTGAAACTAATATCGAATGTACCGAGATAGGCTATGAACCGAGTTCTACACAATGTCTTTAAAATACAGACCATAAACAAGTTATTTTTAGAAATCATAACCGACTACTACAGGCGTACGGACATTTTGACCAATGAATTTACAATACACTCACATACCACAGGAAGACCTGACTCGGCAAACAAACTACCTAAAGATTGGCTCCCTATTGGCGAGCCCATTTAACAGTAGGGGGGAATCAGAAATAGGGCGTCCAAAACAAGCAGCACGAAGATCCCAAATAACCACGCATAAGACACAAAAGTCTAAAGCTGCTGCCGAATAACAATAAAACATTATATTTGAACAATATCGAAGAAGTAAACGAGGAAAGGAAGGAAGTCACATATAGAAGATCCCATAGTATTAGAAATAATGTACTCTATGTCGCGGGTTTTATGTTAATGCCAGTCTCTCTAAATAAACTTACGCAGTTTGATAAAACATGATAAAAATTCAGGAAATTTATCTAAAATAAGAGGTTGATGTACGGAATATACCCACTGACTATCAAATCTTCTACCATTCTAAAGATACTTTCTAAGGTGTGCATCTTTAAACATTTCAACTTTTAATACCCTGTACACTGAAAACCAAGCATTTTCGGCCACATGTTTATATGAAATTTTCGTTATAAAATCGTGTGAGTAACCGTCTCATAAAAAATCTAAAAAGTTGATTTAAATTCCGTAAATAACTTTTATCACAACATATTCTGAAGAAAATAGACGCTTTGTAAAAGTAGTTCTTGAATACCTCACTCTTTTAAGCTAGAAGTTTTTAAGTCTTGTATATATTATGTATTCTTGTTTAGATAGTCAGCTTATGTTTAAAAACCGTACTTACATTACATTTAAATTTTCTAAAATTGTCAAGTTATAGTTTGTAATATTATTAGTCCCGTTTCAATAGTATAGGAAGGATTTGTAGGTGATGGGTATTTGTAGACGTTGATTATAATTGGGTGAGTATACACGTTTCTATTAAAGGGACGAAGAAACGAGATTAGGCGATTGATTAAATTCAAGCCTACATTTCTCCGGGAAGTGGGTAAATCCTAATTAATAGATTTCGCAGAACGGAAGTATATGAATTGTTGCTAACCTCGATAAGCTGTGGCCCATTTGTTTGTCTCTAAGCTCAGTAGTATAGTAGTTAATAAAAGGAATTAATTTTATTAAGACATTAGTGGTATACAGGATGTATTTTGGTAGCTTAAGATGGCTCGTGCCATTAAGTTTAATGCTACACAAAAAAAGAGTCATTACACAAATTTATATTCAGAAAATCCTGGTTTTGTAAATAATATAACTAGTATCGAGGTATATATAGGAGGACTATAAGGCTGGCAAAGCAGATTTATTACTCGAATCAAATGACTGAGATAAACAAGGGGTAAGCTGGAGTATTGTGAATGATCCTTTTGGTAGGAGTGGTGTGTCGGTTATTCCTGGCCGGACGCCGCTGGATGTAGTGAATTTGTATTACTGTAATGTGCTAATGTTTCGGGTTCTACCGAGTCTACGAGGGATGCTTGGGATTTTCTTACGGGTATTTCTGTAAAGGATACATTTTACTTTAAACCAACATTATCTAATGAAGAAAAGAAGAAGAGTTAATGAGCTTTAGACCTATCCCGCTACTTCCAACTTTAGCAAAAATTGTAGAGAAACTTGTAAGGGACGCATAGTAGGTTCCTTGAATAGGTACATTATCCTAAATTTGGCTCAGTATGGATTTCAGGCAGGGGCATACCGAGGCGGGGGTGTTGGTGGTCACACCCCGTCGGCATTTTCGTGCGATCGAAAGTTCTGTATCATTTGCGAAAAAACTCAATATCAATCCGGAAAGTGACTTGGCTAAACAACATCGAAAACGACGAGCACCAAAAAAACTTGATGAGAATCCCGAAACTACGTTTACTTTTGATCTTTTACGTTTCACTGTACCGAGTTCAAAACAATATTCGACGTATTTACGTCTAGCCTTCGGAAAACTTAGAAGAATTTATTTCAAAATTCGAACCAATTCAGAAAGTTTTTGAAATTACAGCCAACAGGAAAAATTCTACTATTGAATCGATTAACTCTATTGTTGAATCGCAACTGAATTTTTTGAACAGGAACCCGAAAGCATTCAGGTAGAAATACAAACGCTTCTTGAGTCATGTAGTCAATGTGAGAATTTCGTTGATATTTCGAAGAAAGCATACAATTTACGTAAGATTTAGCCATGGGCATAAAGAAGTGTAACTAACCGAAAAGTTAGAACTTCACTTGGTTCGTTGTTTCATTATAATCGTATGTCATTTTTAATATGGATCAATAAAGAATACTACAACATTAAGTTGTTATTTTAACATATACAACCAACTAACAGTAACCAGAAATTAAAGAAAAATCAGTACACATATACACATGTTCTTTATGTGCAGCTAATTCTTTATGTGTAGGTGAATTCAATCTGTATTATACATGCGGCAAATTTTTCTTATCGAGTCGGCATTTTTAACATGATTCACCCCCTCAAATTTATGAGGCTCCGTACGCCCCTGGTTTTAGACAAATAAATAAGTACGAGTGACGCTTGAAGATTTGTACCCCCGACTGAACGATCAGCAGTTTACCTTGGCGGTAGTCTGCGACCTCAATATATCATTTGGTTTAGGTGTATGGCTTTAGGGAAGTTGCCTTATCGTCGGCGACTTCTTATTACTTGTCTGGGCGGTTTCAGTCTCTAAAGGGTGTCCATTTTTCAATGTAGTTGCAGGTAATTGAAAACTGTTCCTAATAGAGTTTTTTGAGAAGAATTTAGTGGGTCGCTTGCTTTCTTCTGGGAGTTTTACTTTTCGACATTTAAAGCAAACATATGATATTTTTAATGGAACACCCTATATAAATTGCTCTCATTTGATTTAGCTATTTTTAAGCTTTTCAAAATTATATATTAGTTGATAGTTACTATCAACAATTAACGCACAAATCGAAAAATTTAGAAAATGAGGGTAATAGGTCGTGAAATCATTGAAACAGACAAAGGAATGTCATGACTTCTAGAATAAATATTCATTCATATGACTATACCTACTACATTTTTGTCATTTTTTGAAACTTTAGTGAACTGGTGACATATAATTTAACAAAACGGATTTTAGCTTATACATTTTGACAAATAAACATGACAAATAAGTATTATTTTGTTTGTTTCAATGGTTTCATAGCCTATACTACCCTAATTTTCTGAATTTTTTGATTCGCGCGTTTACTGTTATTAGTAACTATTAACTATTATACATTTTTGCAGAGCTTAAAAATAGCCCTATCAAATAAGAGAAAAATATATAGGTCTTATTTATCTCATTTAAAATATCATAGGTTAGATTTGAACCTCTAAAAGTGAGACTCTGAGAAAAAAAAGTAAGCACGGCACTGAATCTTGCTTTAAAAACTCTCTTTAAAAACCCCTGTAGATTAAAAACTAAGAAACCTTTAATAATTCTGCTTGCGGCATCTTTGGTTCGCGAAAATGTAGCGCAGTAATGTAAAAACCGCAAGTCTCAATCTTTACCAGTTCCCGTGATTTCCTGCAATTACTTCGGGACATGGACACCCTGTACTGTCTGACAGAGATCATTTCCAGCGAATAACAACGCTCCATATTTCTCTTAAGTTTACAATGGTCGCCGCTGACAGGATCATACTCTCATAATGTAACATTCTGCTGATGTTAACTGAATAGAATTTTTAATGATAATCTAGTAAAGATTAAAGAGTGGTGCGAGACTAATTATTTGAAGCTTAACATTTTTAAGGTTTGATCCTTTCATCAACGGATAGCGCTATTCATCGAATTATGTCTATGGAAACAATTGTCCACACGATTGAAACTATAGCAGTTATTTTGAGAATAAAGACATTTGGACGTGAAAGTACCGGGACTAAGAGTAACATTCTATCCTTGAGATGTAGACTCAGTGAGGTGTCTTTAGATTCTTAGATGGTGCGAGCAGGGACGCGCCGTCCATATAGGCAAGGTCGTGCGGCGCACGACGGCGCCAAGGCCTTAAAGGCGCCAGGCCTTCAACACAAATTAACATAAAAGTAAAAAAATTATCTATGAATACCGGTGATGAAAATGCATTTATCCACCAACACCGACCACCGGTCGGGGCGACCAGTACCAGTGGTAATTTTACTACTCCTCTTCCTGTGGGGGCGCGAAAATCCGCGTGCGTTCGGCGCGCTGGTTTAAACTTGCAAAATTTTGCGTGGTCGTAATCGATGTAGCAGGTTAGCTCAGTTAATTTTTCATTCTGGTCTTGATAAGCGCATAAGACGTATAGAGTGCCTTATTTGCTATTACGTATCTACCGCAATTGTGAAAAATAATTACAAATAAGCTCGCAAATAAGGTAAGTAAGTGATTAACGAAATTAATTGACAGGGATGCAAATAATTGTTTTTCTTTTTAATAACTTTTGTTTATGGAACAAATAAGGCTTGGTGTTTAATATTTTTATTTATTTTATTTAGATGGCCAGAGAAGAAAAAAAGAAATTGCCTGGTTACCAAAACTTGCTTAACAAGCGAAAACGGGAGGAAGACTTGGAGAAAACCAATTTCAAAATTAGTAAATTTTTTCGAAAGACCACACAAGACACTACTTCTGATAACAGTGATTTTCTACATTCAACAAAATCAAACTTGCCATCAGAATTAGAAAAGCAAGCTAATAAGGATGAAGATCCAAAAGAATTAGATCCTGATACGTTTCAGTCAGTGTCGATACCATCATGTTCGAGTAAGCAAGACGAACTATCCGAAGAAGCGCCCCTTTCTAACGATCCAGGTCTTTGACCGAGTGTATTGTCTCCTATCCATGCAGTTCTCAAAAAAGGTCCAATGCATTATCAAAATAAAACTACACATGTATCCTAAAGACAAAAGTAGACATAAGTTTTCCGATATATATTTTACTTGAATTTTGTTAAATGGTGAAAAGGTTCAGCGTCATTGTTTGCTATATTCTATTGAAAAATATGCAGTTTTCTGCTTCTCCTGTAAACTATTTAATGACCCCAACCCCAACAATCCATTGACTTTTAAAACTACTAAATTAATTAACCAAGACGGTTTCAATGATTGGCATCATTTAAGGGAACATTTGAAAATCCACGAAAAAAGAAAATCTCATTTTCAAAACTTACGTGTCTGGAACCGTTGATTAGGAAACGCTAAATTTATTAAAAAATTAAACTAAACATTGGCGCAGTGTCATTGAAAGAATAATTTTTGGCTGAACAAAACTTGGCTTATCGTGGTCCTAGTAACAAATTATTTTAAAGAAATAATGAAATTTTTTTTTAAATGTATATAAATGATAGCAAAATTTGATCCAGTCATGTCTGCACATATTAATAGATCTCAAAAAAATATTCCACTTTACCTTGGAGATAACATTCAAAACGAAACCATTAAACTAAATAGGTGACAATATAAGAAATAATATTTTAAACGAAGTATAGAAGCAAAGTATTTTTCTATATTACTCGATTGTAGGTACTCCTGATGTGAGCCGTCAGGAGCAGGTTTCTGTTTGCTTAAGATACGTTAATTTAAAAACAATAAACTTAGTGCCGAAGAACGTTTTTTAACATTTCGTTCTATACGTGAAACAACAGGTGAAGGTTTAACCAACTTTTTACTAAAAACTTTGGAGAATTGTGGTTTAGACATTTATAATATGCGCTGCCAAGGTTATGATAATGGTTCAAATATGAAGGGTAAACATCAAGGTGTACAAAAAAGAATTTTAGACATTAATCCAGGAGTAATGTTTGTACCTTGTTGTTTTAATATTTTGAATTAGTGTTTTGTAACTTTGATACTGTTTTTGTTTTGTTACTGTTGTTTCGTATTCTATTAATATTTTTTGTGTACTTTCTGTTTGTCACAAATAAATATAGACGTTAGTACTAGAAAGTGTAGAGTTTTCTTCAAAAACTTCAACGATCAACTATGAGAGAATGGTGGTAATTTTAGCTCAATATTATAATATTGGTTAAAGGCGCCTATCATTATTTCGCACGACGGCGCCGAAAATACTTGGCGTGTCCCTGGGTGCGAGGCCCTAGGTTAAGCAAGTTTTCGGGCCTGTTTCTAGATGAGAGGTTGCGATCTAAAAGCCGTTTTTTGTCAGTAACCAGAAAATTGTCAATATATTACTTTGTACTGAGCATTGTCGCCAATAAGCTTGGTACTTTTGTGTATTTTGTGTATTTTTTCCCGAGTATCTTTTCAATATGATCCTCGTTGATCATTAGAGTCATGTTAGGCTACTGTTTGTTTAGCATGATATCTTAACACTTACATGTGTGCTTATTAAGGAATCTTCCTCTCTATGTCACTAAACAGTTTAGTCACAGATTCAGTCGATCGATAGATCTTCCTATTCCTACCTTCCTGACTTATACATCGCTTATATTAAAAAGCAGAACATTTTTATTGCTCTCCAATTACACATGAGGAAAATAGTTAGCTACAAGAAATTTAGAAACGATGTTCAAAAATTATTGAATAAAAAACCGTACTATTCTGTAACAGAGTACTTTAACGTTCACGGTGATTCTTGAGTTTTTTATGACTCATTTTTTAATTTTTTAATAGCAAATGTCTGTTTAAAACTTTTTGGTGTATACTTAACTATTATCAGTGTATTAGTATCCATTGATTTTAGTAGTGAAGTATGTGCTTCGTTAATATTTTTTTTTAATTTCATTTGATTAGTATTTTATAATATTGCTTTATATAACTTTTATTATCCAGCCAAATTAAATACTTATTATCTAATTTATTTAGTTGAGCATCAGTTTAAAACGTTTTAATATTTTTGTAATACAAGTGGTTCAAAATGATAATATATTACTGAAGTTTATACACATTTTATACGTCCTTATTATCTTATCATTTTTAGTTCGTCCCTGTACGAAAGAGACCCGTTAAAGAAAATTAGGTGCTTATTATCTTATTCTGGGACAAGTAATGTAAAGCTCTAAAGGATATTGGGAAAAATAAACGAGTGGCTGGAGACGACCAGGAAAGATATCACGGGAAACGAAATGGTACTAAATGAAAAGCAAGTCATGAATAATGATTTGGGAAACTGCGTTTTTACCTCGCAAAAAGCCAAATTTGTTTTTTTCTTTTTGTTTTTATATTTTGCTCTTACTAAATGATGGCTAGATCTAAAAGTGAGACGCATATTATGTTTGACAGTTGTAGAAAATTACAGATTGTACTGACCCTTATTGTTAGGTACTCCAGGAACCTCTAAGAGTTTTAAAAACATTAAATTTGAGACGAGTCATATTTACAGGCGATTAGGGGTGACTAGCAAAAATTCAGTTTAAAACATGTGAAACCAACCCCGTTTGGCACCAGCACCATCTTGTATTTTATTAGTCCAGTGTTTCGCATATATCTCGGTCCCATTTGATTTTACGACGAGGATTGAAGAATGTAATATTTTTCGGAAGAAAATTGACAATAATATTTTACTTATAATAATTTTCCACAATTAGTTTTAATATTCACCGAGCTATTGCTCAATATAACCATATTACTCTGTTGCTAAATGCGAGAGAATAATAAAATGTAAATTTGCAATGACAGGACCTACTAAGCAAGTTGGACAACTTAAGGGTTGCATTGTAAATTTCAGGTAAATTGCAATGATAGTTTTTAACAATTCCGTATTTCAGACCTACACACCCCGAGTCGGTCCTAAATTAGAGTCACCCTAATTTGCATATACAAGAAAGGCGAGTTTGGTGAATGAAGGTAATGTAACAGCGGCGTTACTACAGGTAGTTTATTAGAATAATAAATATCATAATAATTATACTTGATTATAATTATACAGATAGAGGCAGATAATTGAGATAATAATTAGTCCAATATTAAGTATATAAAAACTTATATAAAAGTAAGAATAATATAAAAATAGATAAATTGGAATAAATATTAATATTTATAAAAGAAATCTACAATGAAAACAACAACTTAATTTTCAAATTTTAGTAATCATGTTCTCAGTAGTTCGATGAACTATCATCGTTGGTGTCCAGAAAAATAATAAGGGCTCTACAGTGTTTTCTAGCATGTTATCAGCTTCGCACATTCTTTCTTCTATTTCAGTCACATGTTCGACGCACTTACTCCATTTTTTACAATCCACTGTCTTTATTCCCTCTTGCAAGAGGTTTCCAAAATCTCCCACTTTAAAAGTGGTGTTATCCCTTGCTAAAAACCCTTTTACTTGCGCCCAGACCATTTCTATGGGGTTTAATTTACAGTAATATGACGGAAGGCGAAGTACCGTTATATTTCGTTTTGAAGCGATGTCGTCGACAACAAATTTGGTACAAAGACTACAACTTTACAATCTCCAGTAGCTCCTTTTTCAGCAAATCTTTATGAAATGGCTTATTGTTTACAGTAAGCCAATGAATGACGTCATTGTTTTTCAAGAAGACGTTGGTATTTGTTCGGACTTTCTTGAGCATTCATGTCTTAATGATGGTCTCCAGTCCGTTGTGATTTAAAAGCTAGTAAGCCGCAATCGACAACTCCATTTTTGCTCCCAATGTGAGTAATTATTAATCTTTTACCTTTTCCTGAGGGTGCTTTTATTCCAGTGGACCATCCTTCCATGAAAGCTCGTCTCGCGTTTTTTATATGTTTATCCTGCTATATTTTACCAACGGTATATCCTTCATTTAACCAAGTTTCGTCCATATAATAGATGTTCCTGTTTTCTCTTCAAAACTGTCTAACTGCCCTCAAATATCGTCGTCGCCAGCAGATGATTTCGTCTTTCTCTACTTAAAGTGATTTTTTGTTTTGAATTTTCTTATAATAAAATTTCATTTCCTTCAAAGTTTTCCATAGTTTCTTCTTACCTATGGGTGGAATAAAATCGTTATTTTGTCCAAGGTAGGTATTTCTTTTTTTAAGTAAAACGAGTGTATGATTCTCCAGATGGCAGTCTTTTCATCCTCATTTATTTCAGTTTCTTTTCTTCCTGTACTTCTCTTTGGTGACCTGATGGGGCCGCGTTAATCCTTGTGCATAACTCGGTATATTATAACTCCGAATGTTGAATTTTGGTGGCGAAGAGCGCTGAACACATTGAGAATAATAATTTTGTCATTTTTAGAAAGCGCAGTTTACTAATCCGTTTCTCAGCAATAAATTCAGAAACACTAGCCATTTTCAAGAACGAAGTTTTCCAACAACTGCCGAAAAGTAAGCTGACAATAATCATAGGTACAATAATAATAACTGGACTACACCTATGGAATATGGCGAAGCAACCGACTATAGGAGTTGAAAATGCTTTCGCATAGCTTGTTCGTTTCCTCTCGTTCCAGTGGTAAAAGTAGAATATAGATAAAATAGAAGTTATTGAAGTATACGACTATATTATTATGTACTAACCTTCGTTTTGTCAAAAGTGCGAAATATAACGTAAAATGAAATAAACAAGTGCAGATTTCAAATTTAATATCAATGCCCGATTAGTGATTTTTAAATTTAAGGTTAGTATCTCTTGTTCATATGCATTATTTTAAAAATTATTTAGAAGAAACTAAAATAAACATACAACTTAAAAACCCTGTATCTTGTAAACGAAGAATTTCCAGACATAGGTTTATAGGAACGTTTTCCTCATGTTTTTACGCAAGGAAACTTATCCTGAATTTTTCCGCAATATTAACGAAACTATACTTGTGGGATTGCATAGGATTTTTTTTTTCGCCATTTTTTCACATAAAACATTGCTAAATGCTAGGGTACGTCAGCACAATATGTATGCGCATAAAGGTTATAATATTTATTTCAATTAGGTAGTACAATTTAAATCAAAAGATAGAAATTCGTAGTCGTAATAATTAATTATAATCATGTTGGTTGACCCTGTATGTAAAAATTTAATTATAAAAGAGTGTAAGCCCATATCAAAAGCCCCTGAATGTACAGGATACGAAAGAGGTGTGGCCATTGTATAAATCCTGCTCCACGGGAGCCATAAAGCGTAACCACTAAAAATAGAAATCAAAGGATGTTTTTTGTCGCCAAAATTCATTGTTCCATAAAAGCTTGCCCGGCCAAGTCAATGATTTTAAAGGGAACCAAAGTGGTGTATTGTTTTTTACCAGCACGAGGGTGAGGTAATTAATATAAAAGTGTACTGGTGCGGAGATGTTAAAGTGAAAAGGTCAGGAAAAAAGAAAATGCTTAGGAAAGTTCTTAAGGAAGGGTCTGTCTGAAACGTAATAACTAAAAGTCTTTTTTTGCGCTAAATTAATTTATATCGAAACGTATTCTTGCATTCTTTCAGAAATATAAAGGAGATTGGTCTTTAATATGAACCTGAGCGTAGGGTTAGGGGGTTATCATATTTAAAGAAAAATAAAATTAAAACTTTTCTCACTGATAAAATTCTATCAAACTCAAGATTATTGACTTATATTAAACTAAAGCAGAGTGGTCAATTTTTGTGAAATGTAGTCTTTCTTGTCCATAATATCCCAAGAGCATTTATAATATAACTAAGAGATAATTTAATTTATATTTCATCTATCAATTTTTTACTTATATTACCTTAGAAACGGTTGCTATAAACATTATAATATCTAAGGAAATATTAGCGGGCGATAAAGTTCATAGTGCCCGATGATTTTCGTAATGCCCGGTAATTATTTATCAAAGAAAAGATTGAACAAAATTTGTATTTATTTTTAACAATTTTTTTACATAATATTATTCTGTTTTTCCTATGTTAATTGTACACTTTTTGAATTTTCCTGAGAAAAAGCTAGACCAACTATGAAATTTTGCGACTCGATTGCTAAGTTTCTCGGTGTGCATGCGGGTTTCTGCTCCATTTCAACATTAATTAACATATTTTCTTTTTCGGTGACAGAGCTAGCTATCATTTTTGCTATTCGGTTTTTCGACGTGATGCTTTCCTCTATATAACCCTCCGCTACGCTAGTATTCTTCCACTTGCCGTGTAGCTTAAGGGTTGCAAGGGAAGCACCACCCTACCACCCATAAAATATTAACAAAAGATGAAAAACAACGTCAATGTATACTGCAAATTGTAAGCGAATATAGAAAAGAATTTAAAGATGTCAGTAAGACGACCCTTGCGGAAACTTTTATTTTATTTGTGTAAATACTTAATAGGGTTATATCTTAGATATAATTTATAAATATTATATACCTATAATACCTATATAATATATATATATGTACAGTGTGGCCCAAATTGGGCCTACATGTATGGGTATCTTGGAAACTATAGAAGATAGAGAAACGGTTAAATAGGGAAAGTTTTTGACAATTATATTTCTAACTAAAAACCGTTTAGTACGCGGCCCTATCTTTTTTGGTTTTTGAAATATGTTGAAAAAACCAAAAAGATGTATTTTCGAAAATATGCTGTAGATTTCTTATTATTCACTATTTTGGCAATCTGTAAAAACATTTTTAAAGCAACTTTTTAAGTAGATTTCAGTTCTGCAATTTAATTTTGAACACGACGTTTCAGTTATTTTATACCATCATCAGGTTCATTTTTTCTTGTGGGCGCCATATTGTATTTTATACTTAAAAGGTAGCTTATGACGTCCGCTTTTCAACGATGTATTATTTGTTGGAAAATAAATGAAATTGACTTGAAAAATAAAGAAAATTAATTTTCGCAACACGTCAAATTTGACAACTGCACTATAACTCCCTAAATTGAATACCAATTAAAAGGTTTACATTTTGTAGTATTCACAAAACACTGCTTGCATTATTTCAATCAACAATATTACAATAACCTATGAATCAAAAATAAAATCCAGTAGCCTATGACCTTACAATAACCTATGAATCAAAAATAAAATCCAGTAGCCTATGACCAACCACTACCGTTTGAAAATGAAACAAAAATATTACTTGTCAGAACGAGTAAAAGTATAATAGTTTTTATTATTATTATCTAATAATAACGATTTATTTGTGTATTCTGAATTTAAAAGAAAATGGCATTGCGTTTTTCTCACGAAGAAAAATTTGATTTGCTAGAATGTTACATTCATTGCAACAGAAATGCAAACCATGCAGGTATTTTGAAAATTTTCCTGAAAGACCGCAGCCAAGTGTCAGACTTTTTCCAAAAATTGTTATGAACCTGAGAAACCATGAAAGTTTTGAAAAACCGCGGCCCAAGAGTTACGAAAAAGCAGGTAATAACGAGCATGACGAAAATGTCAGAGCCTATTTTAATGCCGCTCCGACATCATCTACAAGAGCGTCGGCAAGAGACTTACCAACCCCGCGAAGTACCATACAAAGAGTCCTTAAGGAAAATAAATATCGACCATACAAGCCAACTATAGTTCAGGGTTTACGAGAAACGGATTATTCAAGAAGAATGCAGTTTTCAAATTGGTATGTGAATCAATGCGAACAAAATCATGATTTCAGTCGTCTTGTAATTTGGACCGATGAATCACATTTTACCAACTGCGGGGTATTTAATAGACATAACCATCATTTTTGGGCAACAGAAAACCCTCACCAATTGGCTCAACGAAGACTGCAAACCCGATTTGGTTTTAATGTATGGTGTGGTATGTATGGTAAGTAATGTCACCTAGCTTGCTAAATACATAGCAGGTATTAAGTAACCCAGCTTTACTTTTCTCCTTACATTTTAGACAACAGACTTATAGGACCATTCTTTTATAATCATACGTTGAATGGCCAAAGATACTTGGAGCTGTTAGAAGATCAAATATTACCAGCAATTAGAGCAAGAGTTCCTCAAGATCAATTGAATAATATTTGGTTTCAACAAGACGGTTGTCCCGCACATAATGTTCGGGAAGTTCAAACTCTCTTAAGACAGATATTTGATGACAAATTAATTTCAAACGGCGGACCAGTTAATTAACCTGCTAGATCCCCTGATATAACTCCTCTCGATTTTTATTTATGGGATATATGTAAAAAATGAAGTATATGAGTTTGAACCCCCGGAATCTGTACAAGAATTAGAAGAGAGAGTGAGGAATGTGTTTACGAGCATAAATGGCAAACACGCTTCGCAGGGTCATCAATACTGTGTTAAAAAAGTGTCAAAAATGTATTAATAAAAACGGCCAACATTTCGAATAAGTATAGTAAGTTAGATATTTTTTCTTATTTTCTTTTCAAAACAATAATTATTATTCATTGCGTTTTTAGTTTTTTTTTATTTGAAATGTTAATATGAGATTTTTAACCATAAGGAAAAAATAAAATAATGTATTATAATATTATGATATTTTAAACAAATTTAACCCTGCCTAATGTGTTCTTCTCAAATTTGACGTGTTGCGAAAATTAATTTTCTTTATTTTTCAAGTCAATTTCATTTATTTTCCAACAAATAATACATCGTTGAAAAGCGGACGTCATAAGCTACCTTTTAAGTATAAAATACAATATGGCGCCCACAAGAAAAAATTAACCTGATGATGGTATAAAATAACTGAAACGTCGTGTTCAAAATTAAATTGCAGAACTGAAATCTACTTAAAAAGTTGCTTTAAAAATGTTTTTACAGATTGCCAAAATAGTGAATAATAAGAAATCTACAGCATATTTTCGAAAATACATCTTTTTGGTTTTTCAACATATTTCAAAAACCAAAAAAGATAGGGCCGCGTACTAAACGGTTTTCAGTTAGAAATATAATAATTGTCAAAAACTTTCCCCATTTAACCGTTTCTCTATCTTCTATAGTTTCCAACTAGTTGAAAAACAAGTGTGATTTCTTGGGGATTCAGTCGGGTTTGGACTTGAAAGTTACATTTTACCTTACTTGGTACTTTCTTAAAAGAACACGCTGTTTTTTATACTCGAATTTTTGTTGTAGTTCTTATTAGTACCGCCAGTCGCACATTCGCGAACGCGTCTCTCACTCGCGCGAGCGCCTAAGGGACGTGCAGTACCAACTCACTAGATGGCACTTTATATATAAGTACTCTGTTCCTATTAGAGGTGGGAAGTTCGATTCTTTTTGGTGACTCAATTCATTTGATTCATTCAGTTAAAAAGATTCGTTCAGTAAGATTGTTCTTAAATGATTCACTTACCTACTTTTAAATAATTTTACGTTTTAAGCGCAAAAATGCTAAATCGATGTTTGTTTAAATAACAGCCAGTCGTTTGTTATGAAGATTATTGCCATAAGTGGTAACAAAATACCCAAATGTTGAGCCCAATGTTTACGTTCTTGAAATGTCTTCAATGAATAATAAATAGATTCCTATCCAAAAATAATATTCTTCTCTTGTTTATTAAAATTTGTTCAACCATTTGTACAGTTACACTATAAAAAAATAATCAAATAAATACCAAAGAAATCAAATATTTCATGCTATACATTTATCTCTTTTCCTTCTACTGTACTTTGCGTATCTAATTAAAATGCTGTCTTCCTCTACATCATGAAAATGGAAGACGGCATCCCGCATCGCCGAGCGACGGCCGTCAGGACAACTCTCGAGCTCGATCGTTCGAACTGCGGACTTGCGAACGAGTGAATTACTGAACTGGTGAATTGCCTTTTCGAGTTTCGGGTAAAGTGAACGAAATGCAACTTTGATTCATCAATTCTTTAAATTATTCCTGACTTGGTGAATCAAAAAAGAATCGAATCTTTTAGGAACGATGAATTAATTCTTTCGAGTCAGTGAAGTGATTCGTTCGTTTTGAACGAATCGTTCGTGAACGACCCACCTCTAGTTCCTATGTAGTCAGTGGTAGTTATGATAATGAAAGTGTTAAAATTTAAAAACCTTTGTATTTCATTCTATCGGCGGCACCATTTTGGATTAATTAAATGACTTGAAATTTTGCAAACGTCATATTCTTGACACTTGTAACATTTTTAAAGAGATCAAAGAAAGAAAAAGTCGCAAAATGTGGGCCACTCTAACACATAACCTCCACAATATGATGCCAATAAAGTTTGCGTAAAAAGTAGATTTACAGTTTCCAACTTACAATTCCTTTAATCCAAATACCCTTAAAACATTTCAATATGTCTTGACTTTCCCACTCAAATGCAGTCAAAACTCTCCTGAACTTCCCTCTCGGCCCAAGTTAAAAACTAAATTCAAACCAAGGCCTGGGCAGAGTTTGTTTTAAATTTTGAAGGATGCCCTTAATTAGTTCCAATTGTGCTTATCGTAGTTTTCACTATGATTTTAATTCCTACGTGGTTTTCTATTTTTATTTACTCAACTATTATGCGATAAATTAAAATATATGCTGTAAAGATGCAAAATCTAAATATAAACTTTGTGCTTAAAACTGTAAAAATAATTGTGATAAATTAAAATATATAAAGCATATTAATACTCACCTAGATATTTATTAACCTGGTCATCTACAGAATTCGTATATAAAAGTAAAAGGAATTGCATTAAACAAAATTGCCATTAATAATAATTATATAGTTTGCAGAAAAAATTCGAAAAATTACAATAGTGATAAAGAAAACTACTAATTAAAATAATAATTGTATTAATATAATTTTCATGTTGAACATAGAATGAATTGTTTACTACGGTCTTTGAATTTAAATTCGTTTTATAAACACGGTAATAATTTATAGTTATGGGTCATATATTGGTTACATTTAGATAATTTTTGTTTATCGCTAATATACGTAGGTATATGGTTGCGTACACCGTACATCAGAACGTGTGTTAACGCTACTTCATATCGGGTGGTTCTCATTTCGACGCACTGGGCGATTTCTGCAAATGGCAGTGAGAACCCTGCGATAAAATAATAATAATGAGGAGATACTGTTGGAAGCCTTCGAGAGTGGGTGTCAGGTTGATACCATTTATACCGACTTCTCGAAGGCTTTTGACAGTGTTGACCATGACATCTTAATCAAAAAGCTCTCGGCAGTCGGAATTTTTGGAACTCTTCTCAACTGGTTTGAAAGCCATCTAGTTGGAAGAAAACAAGCTGTTAAAATTAAAAACTACATATCGTCAGAGATATCTGTTACTTCTGATGTTCCGCAGGGTGGTCACCTGTCATCACTTCTTTTTAATATCTTTATTAATGACATAAAAAATGTTTTTCATGACTGCCAGTTTCTCGTTTTTGCCGACGACTTAAAGATTTTTAGAATTATTAGATCGCCGTTTGATTGTCAACTGTTGCAAGACGATCTAGATAGATTTTTATTATGGTCTAAAAGTAATAATTTGTCTCTTAATATCAACAAATGTAAAGTAGTTTCATTCACTAGATCCAGGAATCCTTATTTATTTGATTATAACTTGGACTCTGTGGAGCTTGAGAGACAGACCCTAGTTAAAGACCTTGGAGTTTGGTTAGACTCCGAGCTAACATTTACTAAACATATTGATTTCATTACAACCAAGGCAATGCGCCAACTAGGATTTGTCTTTCGTACTCTACGAGGTTTCGAGAATCTCTTTGCCTTTAAGGAGATTTACTGTGCTGTGATTCGTTCTATTCTTGAATATGCCAGTTGTGTGTGGCAACCATATTATGTTGTTCACAAGCAAAAGTTGGAAAGAGTCCAAAGAAGATTTCTTAGGAGAATTGCATATAAATTAAATATACCCTATGATGAGATCGATTGTAATGAAATAATGAAACTTCTTAATCTAACATCTTTGGAAAAAAGAAGACAATTTTCTGATATCTCAATTTTTTATAAAATTATTAATAACTTGTGTGACTCTCCTGCTCTCCTTACTGACATTGGTTTTCGTGTTCCTCCGGTTAATACTAGAAGTAGAGTCCTTTTTAATGTTGACTATCATAGAACTAATTTTATTATGGTATTAATTCACCGTTAAATCGAATGTGTAAATTGGTAAATGAAATTTTGACCCCAAATAATATAGATATATTTTGCGATAATCTGAACATATTCTTAGGTAAAGTTAAAAAGTTATTATATGAGTGAAACACTGAAATGTCTTGGTTCAATGACTTTTATTTTTTATTGTTGATTTGTTCCTATATATATTGTGATTAGTTTAATTTAATTTTATACCACTTGACACTGCTTGTCCTTATACTAATAGTTGTAATTATATACCTTAAAGGAAACCTAATTGTAAATGCTAAATGCGTCAATAAAATTTTGATTTTAATTTTGATTTTGATAATAATAATAACAATAATAATACTATTTTACTACTATTTATAATTATTAAAAGCCAAGTTAAAAATGTTGATAGTCTTTCATTTCACTTTTTAGAATAATTGTGGTTCATTATTTTACCTACAATGAATAATATATTTGCGCCTTAATATGAGATGTACGACCCCATTGCATTCTTAGAATATCTGTAGGAAACAAGAATATTTAGAATTTTATATTTTTGACACTAGTAACACCCTTTGAAACAATTTTCCGATGGTAGCCAATCTATATCAATATAGTTATCACAATTCAAAGCCTTAAACCTCGTATTTAACCACGTATATATAAATACACCCAATGTAGGCAAACTCAGTATTAAGCTGATTTTGAAAAGAGCCTACGTCAATCCCTTTAGTGGCTTATCTTGTTGTCGTCTATGCAAATACGGGTTGATTTTCTGCTATACGTCGACGTAATCAGCTTTTCACTAATATGGAAAGGAGCAGTTATGGTTACGCTTGGACCCATTGAACTGCGAGCTTCTATGTCATCTCATGGATATATTTTTAATTACAGTAAACAAAACTATGTGAACGTAAGCTTTTAGTGTTTATGGGCAGGAAATTTAGGGTTTACAATAATTAAAATATTTTGAAACAAAGAATTTTTACTACTTAATTAAACTCATATACATCGATATTTGAGTTTTTATTATTACTTCTTCGTTTTTTTAAAAATATTTCTGTGCTTTTCGTATGTTATAATAATAGGCAACGGTGAAATATTCATTCCATTATCTACAGGCAATACGTCTACAAATAGTCCACAAAAGGCATTTAGAGGTAAATGTTGCAAGTGTTGATGCTCCTGCATTTTTTCTAATTTAATTTCATAAAAAGGCTGTTTCGATATCGTTTTCAGTATCGTAATGAACTTTTTATGAAACAGTTTGCCTTATTTTTGTAAGGTTGGCAATGATGTTCACAAATGTTTTATTTTGCTGTCGTGTATGTTTGGTTGCATTAATTCTATGAAATGGAGATGAGTTAAAAAAATATCAAATAATCTTACAAATTTGCTATATCATGAAACATAGAACTATAAAATTTACCGCAATTTCTCTTAACTTTGGGGGAATTAAACTAAACTCATCTTGCTGCACATTTTAAAATTACGTAGGTATGTTAGAAAAGTTAGACAACTTTGTGATAAAATGACTGACACGGAAATAAAATTATTTGTCGATTTCAAGGCTATTATGATAAATAATAGGATTGTAATACCAACATAAAATTTAGGCCTAAAAAATTAGAAAATTTGTGTTTTATTTTCTTTTTAAATATGAATTTATTTATTGAAAAAAATGCCAAAATAGAAAAAATAGTATAAAGCACACGGTCTATAACGCCGCTAGTTTTCTAACATGGACACGTGCGCTAAAATGAGCTTTATGAAACTTGTACCTTAATATACTAATATGGGTTTTCAGATAATATTTTCGATTTGATAAATACTTTAGCATATTTATTTTACATATATATATTTGAAAAGGGTTTGCTTTTTCCTTCTGCCAGAACCAGCCTCAGACGCGTTTCGCTGTATAACAGCTCATCAGTGAGGCTATGGGTTCTGACAAAAGGAAGAAGTATCGGTGTCTGTTTTAAAACAAAAAAATCGGTATAATACAGAGAATGAAGCCAGATGGCTCCATCTCGTGGTGCTGGTAAATAACACCAATTTCTAAGCATACCTGCGCCCTCTGACATGGACTTATCAAGCCACAAATATCAGAGGAAAACCTGCAAAGACAGAACGTCACAATTGCAGGAGTCCTCGCTAGGCAGCGGCTATGCGTTTTGTCGGTTTAGTAACCGAAAACTTAACACATTGAAAAGGGTTTGCTTTTTCCTTCTGCCAGAACCATCCTTAGACGCGTTTCGCTGTATAACAGCTTTTCAATGTGTTAAGTTTTCGGTTACTAAACCGACAAAACGCATAGCGCTGCCTAGCGAGGACTCCTGCAATTATGACGTTCTGTCATTGCAGGTTTTCATCTGATATTTGTGGCTTGATAAGTCCATGTCAGAGGGCGCAGGTATGCTTAGAAATTGGTGTTATTTACCAGCACCGCGAGATGGAGCCATCTGGCTTCATTCTCTGTATTATATATATTTATAAATTTCTAAAATATATAAATTAACATCAATTATTTTACGCCTTTGCTACGAATAATAAACCTTGTTTACATTGAATGGTTTAGGCTCTACCTTAGTGGATAATTTTAAGGGGAGATAAAAACCTAAAAAGTTAGGGAAATGCAATAAGTTGCCTTCTAATGCAAATAGGGTAATATATACAGCGTGATTCAAAAGTACTTTGACAAACTTCGGAAGGTAATAGCCGACAATATTTTAAGATGAAAACTTCTTATAAACAGTGGTCCTTGAATACTTCGTTACGGAGATACAGGGTGTTGAAATGTTAAAAGAAATAGTAATAATTTTTAAATAACTCCATAACGAGTTATTTTTTTTTTATAAAATTTAGTTAATTAAATAAGCATCTAAAGGCACTTATTTTTAAAGTACAACACGTTCGTAAATTTAACCAGTGGCGTCGGTACAAAATGTTGCTATAATATTTTTTTGTGAAAACTATGCTACACCACTGACTTATTTTATTTCAACTTTCTTCTTATGAATCATTTACAACAAAAAAGATTACGTGTATTTTTTTGATACGAGGGACGGTTTAAGGGTAAATGATTATTTTAGTTGACTATACACAAATATTAAAAAATGTGTTTTTAATTCAAAGATTTATTAAGGTATACCATTTAATTTAATTAAGTAACTAAGTACGTTTGTGCCGTAAAATTACCTTTACAATGCAACTTTACGTACCATGGTGCGAACGGCAGCTCTTGTATCGGAGGCTCGGAGTCCTTGCCTTAAGCAGTTGTACACTTTTTTTGATGTCTTGGACGCCACCTATTTTAAATGGTTAAAAAACTTAATACTTACAAAGCGTTTTAAAATAGGAAAACCGCTTGCTTTTAAAGATGGTAATAAATCGTCTTGCAGTACAATGAGTAACAATAAAACACAGATATGTAAAACAACAATTGGAATTAATTTATTTGGATCACCATACTGGCTTCCAGAAAGAGATCAAATATTGCAATCAGTAACTAAATCAAATATTAAAGTAAAAAATTATACACTCATGGGAAGACCTGAAGGGTTTTTACTCGCCTGGTAACTGGTTATCACATATAGTTTATGAAAAGGGGAAAAGAGAATGTTCTAGAACCTTCATACTTGCATGGTCATAATACCTAGATTCTTTCTAAAGGTTACCAAGGTGGTATTACAAATTTAAAGTTAGTTTTAAAGTGAAATTTACGGTGTTAAGGTTATAAAGAAATTAAAAATTATCACAATACACTGGCCTTATTTCCCAGATGTTCCAAATCCCATGTGGTTTCTGCTTCAAATTAATAGGCACCCTGCCTCCAGTCTGGTGGACCCGAACAGTACAAGACAGCACATATTTACAGCTTACAGGCCATGTGGTCTCTCAATCGAAGATCCAATTTTAACACGTGGTCAAAAGGAATATGAATATGTAACGCCTGTTACATATTCAACAATAAACGCTTCGATAGAAGCAAAAGGAAAATTGCAACTAAACTCTGAAAAAAACCTAAAATCGAAACAGCGAATCAGATATCTGGTTAAATCAAATTGAAAATATATCCTACATCATTGGTTGTCTGGTGCTACCATCTCAAAAAATTTTGCAAAGAAATGAGGCCTCATGTGCAAATCATCAAAGAGATGAGGACGCTCTACTATCCTTGAGGTGCCAACTATAGTTGGGCGGCGGACCTTTTCAAATCACATAATAGTGGGCCCCTTTTAAACCGCGACTTCCACCTTCAAGGATGATCTTAAATCTAGTGACGTAAAGTCAAAATCTCCTCGAAAAAGGTAAAGCTCAAATGACAGGTGTCCCTTAACTGTCATGTCAAAAAAATTGGTACGTTCAGACAATTGATGAAAGTGGTCTCAGTTCGATAAAATGACAAAACCAAACCAACTCGACATGTGGAAAACTAATAGCAGTTTACCCTGCATAATATGCAATTCAAAAACAAATAATGGCATACCAATTTATCGAATGGTGAAAAGTGCAATATCATCAATGTTCTAGAGTGAACTAAGCAAGGTTCAAATCGAGCAACTCAACGAACATACTATAAGCCAAATAAACTACTGACCGGTTATCATAAATGAACATAACACCAAATTTTGACAATGAAAATATTTAAATATTCAGATATCTACTTCGTTCGAGTTAATTAATTATGAAAGGAATGAAGGATGTACAAAAAAAATATTCATGATAGGACCGTGGCCTGTAAAACATGAACCTCTGCACCAAAGCACTATACTTAAAATCCACAGAAAATATAGGAAGGTAATATAAACATATATCTTACACAAAACCATGTAGCATCCTATAAATATACATCTATAGCAAAAATGAATGCTACACGTTACAGAAATTAAATGATTTTTAAATAAATTGTTCAAAATGTCCACCTTCAGCCAAGATGCAGGCATCTAATCTCCTTTGCATGAAATCTCGTACGCGTGCTAAGATATCTGATCTCTTTCTTATTACTTCAAAACCATCGATTATTCTTAGCACTTCTGGATTTTCGACTGGCGTTTTGTAAACGATTGGCTTCAAATGTCCCTACAAATAAAAATCAAGGGGATTTAAATCTGGGGACCTTGGTGGCCACGGTTGATTTCCTTCCTCAACTCCCTTACCGATCCATCGATTTGGATAAATTTGATTTAGATGAGTCCTGGCCACTATGCTGAAATGAGCGGGAGCTCCGTCATGCATAAACCATATACGTCTTCGAGTTTCTAAGGGTACATCATCCAATAAGAGACGAAGTTCATTTTACAAAAAGTGTCGGTACGTATCGCCATTAAGCCGAAGTGGAAGAAAAAAAGGTCCTATCAAGTAATCGCCAACTATTCCTCCCCACACGTTTAAGGAAAATTGGTACTGAAAATTTCGTTCACTAACTGCGTGGGGATTTTCCAAAGACCAGATATGGTTATTGTTAAAGTTTGTAATCGCACTCTGAGAAAAATTTGCCTCGTCCGTAAAAAGTACATAATTTAAAAATTGGGGATTTTCAGCCAATTTTTCAAAAAACCACTGACACAAATTAATGCGCTGAGGAAAGTCCCTGGGTAAAAGAGCTTGTACCCTTTAAATGTGGTACGGATACAACTGTTGACCGTGCAGAATTCTCCAAACTATGGCTTGGGTGGAATTGAGAGCATCAGCAATTATTCGGGTGCTTGTATCTGGATTTTCCACTACAGCATTTAAAACATCTTCTTCTAATTCTGGGGTTCGGACTGTTCGTGGTCTTCCAGGAATGTCACGTGGCCTTGTAAAACTCCCTGATTCAGCTAAACGGCGGTGAAGACTTGTAAATGTTGCAGCAGCAGGCAGTACTCGGTTAGGATATCGCTCCTGATAAATTCGTCTCGGTTCTCGTGCATTTCCATCGGCAAGGCCATATACAAAATGCATGTCGGCTAAATGCGCATTATTTCTTAAATAATTCATAGTAGGTACCTTATAAACAATACTAATAATATCCAACCAAAAAAACCAAACTGAAGAAATAAACCACATTAGCAACTAACTGTCAAATATGTTTTAATTTATCGACAAATGCATTTCCAAAGCCGCCTTGTAAAAATACAAAATATTAAAAAATAACATACTAATAAATAAATATGTATGCCACTGAGAACGTATTATACTTAGAAAATAGGCATCTTCAGATGCCTTTCTTAGGCATATACTTATTTATTTATTATTAAGTATATAATATGTATTCGTCAAAATACTTTAATAAATAATTGAGGGTATTTGTGAATTTAAAACACATTTTTCAATATTTGTGTAAAGTCAAATAAAATAATCATTTACCCATAAACCGTTCCTCGTATTAAAAAAACACACGTGATCTTTTTTGTTGTAAATGAAGGGGGGGGGGTCGTAAAAAGAAAGTTAAAATAAAATAAATTAGTGCTGTAGCATAGTTTTCACAAAGAATATGATAGCAACATTTTGTACCGACGCCACTGGTTAAATTTACGAACATGTTGAACTTTGAAAATAAATGTCCTTAGATGCTTATTTAACTCACTAAACTTTATAAAAAAAAAATAGCTCGTTAAGGAGTTATTTCAAAATTATTACTATTTCTTCTAACATTTCAACACCCTGTATCTCCGTAACGAAGTCGCCAAGGACCACTGTTTATAAGAACTTTTCATCTTAAAATATTGTCGGCTATTACCTCCCAAAGTTTGTCAAAGTACTTTTGGATCGCCCTGTATAATAGCTCACAAAACAGAATCTCTTTAGCAGTCAAGATCTTTAGAGTTAGCATAAGTAATAAATGAATAATTACTGACTATAATATTAGCGCAAATCCCAAAAAAGTCAAAATGAAATTCACAAATTGCAATTACAGAGAAAGAGCCGAATTACACATGAATTATTATGCCGGAACCAACACAGCTATTACTACGACTTATCGAATTGCATTCGCTCAGTCACTGATTGGATAAATGACATAGGATTAGTTACAGCTAATAAATTTGATTATTTTGGTTACTAAGGGGCAATAAAATGAAAAACGACTTTTCTCGACACAAAAGCTATTGCAGTCGCCACGACGATATTTTGGATGTAAACAAACACGTAGAAGAATTACTTCTTTTAGTAGTACCGTAAGACGTGTAGGACTTAAAGAGATCGCCCCTTATAAAAGTGAGGGCATCGACTTAGACGCTTTGCCATAGTAATATCGTAACCCACAATTAAAAAGATATACTAATTGTTATTTTAGCCTCCTGTATATAAATTTTTAAAATCAGGTAAAGTACATTTCTGTCATAAAGTATTATCGGCACAATGCATGAAGCAGCAATCAAACCAGATAAATTTGTAAGAATAATTGTAACCAGGGCTGGCCCTAGGAAAATAACGCATAGAAAGATATTTCTAATATATTAGCATTATATTAGTAAATGGTGTGTGTTTAAGGATCATGCTTCAATATAACTCAAATTCATAAATAAAATCCTATTTTTCTGCGATGTAAAATATTATGCTAATAGAAATACTTTAACTAGTTTAGTTAGTTAACGCAGATTAGAACCGACAAAACTAGAAAAGAATATTTTAAGAGGTAATTCCTAGTTTAAAAATATTTTTCTCCGTAAAGGACGCAAACCGGTTTAAAATTCCAACCTGAAAGAAACGTTTCGAAAATATCATTATGCAAATAGAAGATCACAAAAAGTATACACTGTATTTTGGAAAATAGGCATTTTAGACATTTTATTATACATTTTTGTTTATAAGAAGACCTGAGAAATACCTATTTGAAATAATTTAGATTAAATAGTTAGAAAAAAACCTGCATTTACTAGTATTTTGAACCAGGAGGCTATAACTACCAGTCAATGACTATACAGGGTCTCCGGGAAAATGTGGGAAATCTCTCGGATTCAGATATAACATAAGAAGATAAGATGACAAGTTCCTATAAAATTTTTTTTTACAGGCCCTCTCTACGGAGATATGTGCCCCTAAAGGACTCCTAAATGAACCGTTTTCCAGAAAAAGTATAATAAAAGAATAGTTATAGAAGACCTATGTTCGTAAAAAATGGGCGTTTTGTTTACCTATCGGCACCAATAAAACGTATTGTTGTTGCAAACGTTACTATGGTATGAAATAAATAAAATATCCTGAATTTTCGAACTAGTCATCTTTCACATCGCTGACACATTGATCCTTTACTTCGGCATTAGTTTACTGATTTTTGGATTTCGTATGGTCTTGCGTCTTACAATGCTTTAGAAGCCAGAAGGTTATATCACGAAAGATTTGCTAATCGCACTATGCCAAACCAGAAGACATTTTAACGAGTTGACCAACGTCCAAGCATATTATTGACTTTCGTCATAATTTTAGGAAAGTTTAAAAGAAATAATACTGATGTTGGTCTGCGAAGAACTGTACGTATGCCACCATTAGAGGAAAATATTTTAAATCCTTTAGATGAGACTACATCAATGACCACTCGAAAATGATCACAACAGTTAAATACATCCAAAACATACACACAAGATCGGTCCATTTTTTATTGATGGAAATTTGACATCACAACTTTACCTTCAGCTCTTGAAAACGCAAATAGTGCCTACTATACGAAATGTGATGGGTCCAAATTATGCAAGTACATTCTTCCAACAGGACGGAGCTCCTCCTCATTTTGGTCGAAACGTGCGCGAGTTTTTAAACGAACACTTCACCGAATAGGTGGATCGGTAGAGGGGGTACAATCGAGAGGCCACCTAGGTCCCCTGATTTGACGCCTAACGACTACTTTTTATGGGGACACTTGAAGAACAAAGTTTATACCACAAAACCTCAAGATTTGGCCGATTTGCAGCGTCGAATTTTGGACGAATTTGAATTAATAACGCCAGAAATGATTTGCAACACAATTGAAAAATTTTATTTTCAATTAGCATACTGTCAAGCTGTACAGAGAAAAGAGTTTGAATATTTAATATAAAAGATATATTTTTTCTAAATTATACTCGTTATTTCGAAAACTACTGATATTAGGAAGAAAGTATGTTATATTAAAAGTGTAACAAATTTAAAGAAAAAACTATAAATGAAAAAACATTCAAGGTGTTACATTTAAAAATATAAAATTCGTTCGAATTCCAGACAAACTAAAAAGCTGGCAAGAACGCCGATATCGTCATTCGGTGCGTCAGATCCTCTTACACAACCGTACCAAATTTGGTTTAAATCGGTCAATAAATTGTGATGTTATTAAGCCGTTTCCAGACTATATACACACACTGTATGTATGGGCTAATGAAAATCCTCATGCCACCCCTGTTGCGTATCATCAACATCAGTTCAAATCAATTAATATCTGGGCAGGAATTATTGGCAATTTTGATTGAATAATTCGTATTGAGGGAACGCTCGAATGGACAACTTTATTTTAAGTTCCTTCAGAACGCTTTTCAGGATTTAATAGAGCACTTACCACTTGAAACCGGCCGAAACTTCTACAGAGGATCACGTTTCACTGTGATGTGATAAGGACCAAGGCTGGGTTATTGTGGCGGGTACAGCAATCCTCAATTCGCCGTGCCCGCGAGTTTATCAGACTTCACGGAGCCCATGTTGAACTCTCTTATAAAGTTTTTTAATAATTTTTTGAAATTTTTGTATTTATCGGGTTATACAACTTAGAATAAAATTTTTGCGGTGTTTGAATGACTTTCGTATCACACTTTGTTGTTTGGAAACAAAATCGAAATCATGGTTCTTTTTATTAAAAATAGAAAATGAATTTGTTATTATTCTTTTTCTCCAAAACGGTTCATTTTATCGACAATAGATAAGAGTGAAAGATTTTTCACCCTAAATGGTATCGACTTATTGACTGCAATAAAACTACCGGTTTAATCCCATTGTTATACACAATCAACAAGCAAATACACTACAGGGTAGGACTTTAGATATTTAATTCGGTATATAATATAAAGGTAATTATGCAATCTAATTAAAATTATTGAGGTTTTTAGGGAACAAGTAATTTTACACACATTGCTACGTTTAAATAATATATTATTTAATGACATGAAATATTCTAAATAAATAATGCATATCAAATCAAAAATCATTTATTGTCAATTTTGCCATTATTGTATTAGCAGTGGCGTAGCCAGGTAGGGGCCAGGGGGCCCCCGCCCACCTAGCTTGGCGCCCCTTGGTGCCCGTATACATAATAAAAAGATACTTTTATTACACCCTGTAACATATTAAATTGAAATTGAAAAATATTTGGTAACATATTTTGAAAAACAAACACCATGTTTTTAATACTAATAGTGGTTCTAAAAAATCATAAAGCGCCCCCATGTATGTTTGCCCCTCCCGCCCTGCAAGGCTGGCTACGCCACTGTGTATTAGACGCAAAATCTTACAAATAAATTTAAATATAAAGCCTTATACATAGTATATCAAGTAAAATCTAATAAAACAAGAACTTTTTGTATTTGGTTAAAATTGCTTCAGATAAGTCTTGCAAAAAGTAAAGAAATAATTACATTTGTCAGCGATATGATATATAAAAAAAATTACATATGTAGGTATACCTACCTATAACAAAAATGTTTTACACTGAAAAGCCGCAATACCTAGTAGTTAAACTTATATTATATTACACATATATTATATGTATGCTATACAATACAATGCTATTCTATATTTAGTTCTGTGTCGCTATCGCTACCATCCAAATTAATTAGAATCGGTTTAACTGTGTCTAGAGTAACATATGAATTTTCAATAGTTATAACATGACGAACTGAATTTTTCCAACTATGGGGGGGAATATCAGGAACACAGTTTCTTATTAATTCTACCACACTACAACTTAAAGTCGGAGAAATATTTTGTGACCGAACCTTTGTTTTTAATTGGTGTTACATTTGCTCTATGGGATTAAAAATACAATAATGAGGAGGGAGGCGTAGCACTGTTTGTTCCATTTACGCTGCCATTGTGTCACATACATATGTTTTCTTGATAGAAAATGCATTTAAAACTTGTAAAAGTTAATTTTTTGTATTGAAATTCTAATTTTGTGTTATTTAAGCCTGGAATCTTCCGTAGTTGTCGACTATGATAGCTTGCGTTGTCCATTACTAACACGCTATTCGGAGGAATATTAGGCAAAAGATAATTCTGGAACCATTCTTCAAACAGCTCTGCCGTCGTATACTCATGGTAATCTACACAGAAGTTTTTCGCAGAAAGCCACAAGGCATTTGGGACCCAACCGTCTCCTGCATCTAAGTAGTAATTCTTTTCCCTTTATTTGACGGAGCTTTTATTGTGCACTTGCCGGATGAATCAGACCATCCTTTGGAAGGTGTTTCGTGGGTGTCAAACCACGTCTCGTCGAGGTAAATTATTGGACGATTTTCAGATCGGTATTTTCTTATGGATGTTATATATTCGTAACGCCATTTTCTTAAACGGGCGGATTCCATCAGTACTTGTCTATTATCAATTTTACGATATCTGAAGCCCATTTCAGACAAAATTTTCCAAAGACTAGTGATGCTACAGTTTATTTGGGTTTCGTCATTAGTGAGCCGCTGTTTTAGACCCTTAAATGTAGGGACACGTTGCTCTTCGTACATGGTGTAGATTTTTCGTCTTTTGGTCCTTATCGCCTTCATCGATACTTTTCTTGAAAGCGGTATCTATACGCTTCTTTCTTGATTTGACAGGATTTACTGCAATTCGTCTTTCTGTAGTAAGAGGCACCTTAATCATATCACCAAACTTGTTAAACTTGCGGCAGCACTCGCCTCAAGTCCTTGGTCAAGTAGAGAACTATATACATTTTTTACAATGTTTTAAGCATCAAGAGATAAGTGGTTTTTCTTCAACGGAACACTAGAAGAACCACTATTAATATTTACCCACGGACGCCACATAATATCTGTTTTTATACGTATAAATTTTTGGTAAATAATTTAAAATTATTGTATCGTAACCGTAGCATAACTTGAACACTTCCTAAGAAACACAAAGACTGAAAGATGTTATCGCAAGCACAAGATAGTTAAATATTACCTGCTATAATTACAAATAATTATAATCCGACCCTGACCGAGAGTTTATTTGCATTTTTATGGCCGAGCTCTTGCAAAACGTCCCAGGTAGTTAAACGGAGTAAACCATTTATTGTGAAAAATTGTTTACCTTTTTTTTAGTCTAAGGTGCAAACCACCCAGATTTATTATTTTAAGTCTTTATCATACAGTGTGTTAAAAGTGTAAGCATTAAGTTGTAAAGCTTAGTCCGCCCCTGGTAAACTAAAAAAAAAAAGAACTAAATATGTTTCAAGGACATTATTTTAAGAGGTCTTTACTAGTGTTCCTCACCTTAAATTTTAATTACATTATGGACTTTAAAAGTTATTCAAGAAAAACCGATTTTCAGCGGCGTCCTTCAGGGGCACTTATCTATATTGTATAGGAACTTGTCATCTTATTTCTTCATGTTCTATCTGAATCCGAGATATTCCCCACATTTTCCCGGACACCCTGTACAGTTAACAATTTAACAATTCACCAACTTCGATGTTTACTCGTTTTTCTTCATTTATCAAATATTTAGAAATCATATATCTTTGATAATATCCAATTCTAAAAAATATTTCCTCTCTATCCGAAGTTAACTCGATATTTACCGCGAAGCTGCCCTTTCTGGTTAATTGCATGATCGAGCAAATTGAAACAAGAAAGCCATTAATTATATTTGAAGCTTCGGTGCTTACAGTTGTAACTATCTCTAATTAAGAGTAATTGTTCCTCTTCACGGTATTCTATTTGGTCTCGTTATATGAAGCAAATACTATGTTTAGAAACTACTGGCATTTTTGTTTTCTGAAACAAGACATTCGAGGCGTACAATTATATAGGTAAATTAATATGACATATTTATATGTTATTTTAACTTACACAAGGCAAGCAAAATTTTTGTGATTTAATAAATTAAATTGGAGATACTTACATCAAAATTCACAATAAGTATTTTTTCCTTTAAAAAAGGGTTCCTTCCTGGATGTATTATTTTAGAAGTTCTGCAGCCCTTAGAGCTTATAAAATATAAACTACTGCCCTCATAATATATAATATATATACATATATATAGATTTATTTTAATTTAATGCCCTTTTAATCCGACCGGAAAGCTTAGTTACCAAAATAAACACCTTTAATTCTAGGGTCATAGCATTATTCAAAATATCTAGTTTTCATAACCCTACTAATATTAGATTAGGCACCTAAATTAACCCAAAACAAAACACACACGCTGACATGTTAATCTTTGTAAAGGATTAACATGGTATTGGAAAGCGCAATGCCTGCCCTTTGAAATTTATTTGAATGCCGGAAATTCACTCCAATATTCTATTTGCGAAATTACGTATAACTCTGGGGTAAATATATAGGACGCACGTAATATTAAACACTAACGAAAGGCTTTAGGAGTCAATTATAATGTCTTTTTGATAAAATGCTTAAACAACAGATGAAATTGTGCACAAAAAAAATGCCTTTCTTGAAAAATGAATGTAAACTCATTCTAGAAATCAGAAGAACGAGCATTGCAACACCAATTTAAAGTCACCTTATTTATATACCGATATATTTTGCTAGTAGTTCCATTACGTAGAATTTGCTTACCATATTATACTATATTTTTAAAATATATATATGGGCTTCTCTATTTCTTATACCTTCCAGACAAGGCTGTAGCCAGGGGAGGGAGGAAGGGATCAAGGGCATTGGAAACTGATCCAATGCGACTAAGGCGATATAAACGAAGTAATAGTGCAGTGTGTGAAATAATAGTGGAATAGTGCTGTGTAGTGAAGTGAGTAATGTTATGATTTTTGCAATTTAAATTAAAATTAAAAGGATTTGATGCCTAACTACTCGTATTCATTTTTTTTTAAATCTTTATCGAAGTAAATATTTGGGTTCAAATGGAATTAATACTTGGCTGCTTTTTTTAATTGTTGCAGGTCTGTTCAACATTTGAAATGGCAAAAAGGACGTAAGAAAATACATTATTGAAATATTTATTTAAAAAATCTAAACCTGGTAGTCCTGGTACTGATAGTGAATGTTTTACTGAAAATCAGTGTTTAAGTGTTTTTGACAGTGATACTGTTACAAGTAGTTCTGGTACTTCTGGTGCCGTTCCTGGGATTGTGGATGATGTTTCTCAGCATATTTTAGATGTGGGTTGTTATTCGGGATCAACCACCAAAATTGATGATGATTTAAAGTACAGATTGTCGAAATCTCCTTGGATGCCAGAAAGGACATTCAAGTTTCCAGTAAATGACGATAAAAGAAAGCTAAAATTTCAAAGGCAATGGTTTGAACGCTTCTCGTGATTGGTTTACACGAGTACAGGGCAACAAGGTGCTTTATGCAAATACTGTGTATTATTTGCCAGAGATTGAATCCTTAGTTACTCAGCCGCTCACTAAATGCAAAGATGCTGTACATGATTTCAAACATCACAGTGAAAGCCAGTACCACAAATCTTCTGTATTATTGGGTGATAATTTTATGAAGGTGTATAATAAATCTCAACCACATATAATGAGTCAGATTGATAGCAGATACTTAGAGTAACTAGCTGTAAACCGACAACAGCTCATTCCAATTGAAATAATTAAATTATGTGGACGCCAGGTCCAATAAAATTAATGATCCTGAGCCAGAAGCAAATGATGGAAACTTTCGTGCTAACTTACAAATGAGAAGCAGATGTGAAGACTTAAATCTAATAAAGCACACGGAAAATATGACGTTGAACCCTGGTGAAAAAGTCCAGAAAATAAATTGTGCAAGGATTGAATAATGCGAAATTTTTTTCAATCGTTGTTGACGAAACTACTGATGTTTCACGACAAGAACAGATGTCCATTTGTGTGAGATATGCCGAGCCAAAAGATGATGGGTTTATCTTGCGTGTAGATTTTTTAAACTTTTGTAACAGTTGAAAATACAGAAGGAAAGTATTTAGCTAATGCAATTTTATCTCAATTAAAATCTTTGGGAGTAGATGGCGAATATTTAATCGGGCAAGGATTTAATGGAGCTTCTTCGATGAAATTAAGTTTTAAAGGTGTGCAGGCAGTAATTCGTGAGTCACATCCAGAAACTTTATACGTTCATCGCAGCTCACATTCATTGAACTTAGCTCTGGGCCATTCTTGCCAGGTTCAGCCTATTCGAAATGCTATTAGAATTATAAAATCGGTTGGAAATTCTATCAAGTCCTCGGCAAAACGAACCAAAGAGAATATCGAAAAAAACTTCCCCGAAATAAAATAGAAAAACCTTACGGCAATGTGCGAGACCCGTTGGCTTGAAAATCATGATGAGTTGTTAAGATTTAAGGAAATCTATAAAGCTATTGTTGATACACTAGACGACCTAAGCACTGACATGGATTCTGAAACATCGTCAAAGGCTAATTCTTTTCTGAGGTCAATCATTTCAAGGGATTTTGTTGTAAGCTTATGTTGCTTAGGAATGTTGTTCCCATACACACTGACACTACACAAAATACTTCAATCTCCCCTATGCGATTTGGCAGCAGCTTTACAACGTGTCGATTTAATTATAAAGACTATTGAAGATGTTCGCCAAAATATTGATTTAAAATTTGCTTAACTTTTCAGGAATGCACAGAATTTGCTCAGTACTGTCAACGAGGAAATAAAAATTCCGCGAATAACGTCACGCCAAGAGCATAGGACGAACTACAACACAAAAGGTCCTGAAACTTATTTTAGAATTACTATAATGATTCCACTTTTGGATGATTTTATGGATCAGCTTCAGTCGAGATTCCAGACTTTGTAAAAGCTAAATTAGACATGTGGCGGATAAAATGGCTGGAAGAATCTGAACTAGATCGACCAACATGTGCTATTGAAGCTCTCGGAGAATGCAACCAGGCCTTATTTCCAAATATTCACAAACTTTTAAAGATTTTGGCGACACTGCTTGTTTCCACATGTCCCCCTGAGAGGACTTTCTCTTCTCTGAAACGCCTCAAAACTTATTTAAGAAACTCCACAGGTCAGAAAAGACTAAACGGTTTGGCGTTAATGTCGGTCCACCGCAGAATTGACATCGACACCGAGGAGGTAATTGATTTATTCGCTGCAAAGAAAGCTAGAAGACTAAATTAAATTTTGTGTTAATATTCCTGTAATGGTTTTCTAATAAATATAAGTAACACCATATTTTTCTTTTATTAAAATTTTTTTATGATTTTCTACTGTTCCACCAAACCACCAAACCCCCACCTCCCCCCTCCAACCTCCCCCCTCCCTCTTCAAGAAATTGTTTTCTGTCATATAATGAATGAATGGTTGATCTATTTAAAACGTAAATATTTTAGACATAATTATATTGTTTCAGAAATGCCTTTTCTAAATTAAGTGTCATGATTAAAGCAATTATTCCCCTTAATTATTCCATTTAAATTACGATAGAGTAAACCAGCCTACTCACTCATATACATATTTAATGAATCGAAAACGAAACATGTCTGATGTCATGTAGTAAGGGATTAAGGTAGTTTTGAAGAGTGCATTGTAGGCCTCTCAAGTTTATTCAGGTGCTTCTGAAAATTTGATTCGATATTTTATTGGCAAAATATGAATGAATCTAATATTGTTAGTGTCCCAGGATAAGTGCAAAGAGAGGTGTAAAACTTTCTAGTTAAAACTTAACACATTGGGGTTCTTACCCGCTAATTTAGTAGATACATTTTGCCATTTTGTGTGCAGGTAAAGTAGACCTCTTTAGAATAAAGATATCAAACAAATCTGTAACAAAAAGTTTCTCATATTGTAGGATATTGTCTGTTGCTGTAATATACTATTGGTACTACGGAGAATTTTACAAATAACATAGCGGTTGTACCCAAAGTTAGTGCAAAACAAAGTTTAAAACATATACGTCGATATTTATTGATCAAATTCATTCGCTTTCAGTGCACCTGACAAAATCGAAAGTCAATTAAAATTTAATTAAAATACAACATTAAACACAATTATTACAAACAGTGACAACTTTCACTGATATTCATAGAACTTGTTTATAATTTAGGGGTAAAACAGTTAAGTAACTTCATCTGGTAATTTATTGAAGAAAAGAGGATCATACTATAGATTTTTTCTCTCTAATGAGAAGCTAAATTTCTCTACCTAGGTAAATAATGAAAAACTGTCTGTGTAGTTAGGTTAAGTTCTACACGATTTTAGCATTCTTACTCACCATTTCTTCAACATGTTATTGGTTTTAAGTTTTGACTAACAACACATTTTTTACAAACTGACATTTGAAATCGCATTTCTATAGTTCCCAGGCTACTTGATTTTTAAAATATTTTAAAAATTGGGCGAAAATGGCTAACACCTATACAAATATACATTTCAACAAAAATGTCTTGTTGCCATATTTGAGAAACGAAGCAAAATTGAGATTTGTCATTTAGGTGTTTTGATAATGTTGGAACGTTAATTTGATTACAATAAAGGAAAAGAGAGACCTCCATTTAAAAAAACTGAAGTTACTTACAGTATCACCGAAAAGGTAAGCTAGGCAGCATTGCGTCTCCATATTACCATCCCCAAAAACCCCCAGGTAGCAAGTTTTGTATTTTTTTTAATGGTGGACCTGAGATAATATGTGACTGTTTCAATAGCAATTTACACTTCTGTATTAAATCTGCTAATAAATAATTAGGTAATTATATTAATTTAAATGATGAAAACTATTCAGAAAATGTTTTATGAGAAAAAAATCTAACGAAAATTTTTTAACGTAACAATACTCGAATTGATTTCGTCTATTTGTATCCACGTGTGCAAAATCAACGAATGACAATAGCATTAAGCTGGATTTATAAACTCGAAAAGTTGGTGAGGTTGAGTTATGATCAAGTTTGTGAGGTTAGATATTCCGAACTCCGAGCATAAAAATTGGTTATCTCGAACTATTCGGGAAGTTTTCGAACCTTACATGAGCTTTACATGAACAACATGAACGAGTGTATAAATGGAACTGAGTGTTCCCTTTAGTTTAAATTGAACTCCTATTTCCAACACCAACTGAACCTCAACCTCGCCAACTTTTCGAGTTTATAAATCCAGCTTTATACTAATAACAGCCCAAGGATAACAAGAATAATTATCACTTATGTCATCATACGTTTACCATGGAACAAAAAATGTTTGACACTTTAGCAACAGAACTGTTACAATTTAAAATGTCATTAAATTTCCTCACCGAATATCCCTCGGGTATTGATAAGTAACTCAAAATTTTATTACAACTTCCTTAAAGACGTTATTTTTTGACAGCAGCCCTCGGGCAGTTGTCACGTAACGTGCTTTCGAAATCTGTAATAAAATTATCTCATAGTTATCAATACTCTTGGGATAGTATGGATGATAATTATTTACTTCAGATATTAAATAGAACGAATAAAAACTCTAATTTCCATAGCAACCACCTCGGTAACGGTTGTTTTACCCAAGAAGATATACCGCTAGTTCTGTAGCTTTTTGTCAAACAAATAGTTTTAATTTTAAGAACTCAAGCTTAATACACACATATTCTACCCCCTAAAAAATATAAATGACACAAATCTTTATTTAAAGCTAGTTTTAGGGCATAACTTTAAGTTAAGATGGATTTTTTTAAGGAAATATTTTATGCCAAAATGTAATGTTATATTGAACCTCAAACTCAAACTCAAACTCAAACATTTTATTTCTCAATTTAAGCTATATACAAAGCTGTGGAGAAAAAAAGAATATACATAGGTGCTACGCAAAGTTTCAATATATAATGTTATAACACTAAAGTATATATAATAAATAATAAATGAAGAAGTAAGCAATATAGTTGTAGTGCAATTTCATATAAAATAATCTTAGAATAAGTTTGAATTTTCCTAGCCAAACGCGAAATCAAAGAATTCGCTCAGAGTGTAGAACACATTGGCATGCAGTAACATCTTTAAATGTTTTTTGAACTGTCCGAAATTGGGAAGGGTTGTGATATTTGTTGGTATGTGTCTGAAAATCTTTATCCCCATGTATAAAGGTCCCCTCCGGCAGCACTCAAAAGAAAAGTCAGGTGTAATGTAGTTGTTTTTGTTTCGTGTGTTATACGAGTGCAGTTCAGAGTGTTTCTGTAGTTTATTCTTATGTTTGTATATTAGACATGATAGCTTCAATATATATATGTTCGTCAATGTTAAAAAATTGTAATCCCTAAAATAGTCCCGGCAGGACTGTCGCTTGTTAATTCCAAAAAGTGAGCGTATAGCTCTCTTTTGCAAAAGAAACGTGGTCTCCACATTGACAGAGGCTCCCCAAAATTCAATTCCATATTGCATGATTGACAAGAAATATGCATAATAGACTATTTTCGCGGTTTCATAGCCAAAGCTATTTTTTATAGTTGTTATTGCGTAGATAGCTGAACTAAGTTTTTTGTTACATTGTAGTATATGATATTTCCAATCGAGCCCCTCATCTAGATGAATCCCTAAGAACTTTGTGTTAGTGGCCGGATTAATAGTTCCGATAGTTGAATTAAGAGGATACTATCCAATTTTTTTATTAGGTTGAAAGATTATATTGAAAGTTTTATCGGAGTTAAGTAGCAAATTGTTTGCGGCGAACCATTCCGCTACTTCTGTAATTTTATCCGATGCGTTTTGCTTAAGACTATCTATATGGGCATGGCTAAACAAGATGCTAGTGTCGTCAGCAAATAAAGAAAATTTTAGGGATGGAAAGTTTGATGTCAGGTCATTTATGTAGATTAGAAATAAGATCGGTGCGAGAATAGACCCCTGTGGAACGCCTCGCTTTACAACACTGGGCTCTGAATAGCATGAGATTAGATGATTTTCTTGTTGGGCAGTGATTTGGACTCTTAATTGTCTGTCCTTTATATATGATGCAAACCAGTCATTTGCCACCCCTCTTATGCCGTAATATTGAAGTTTTTGTAGAAGAGTATCGGCATCAACACAGTCGAACGCCTTTGAGAGATCGCATAGGATAACTAGCGGGATTTCTTTGTTTTCGATGACGTGGTTTATATTAGTAATAAGGTCAAAGGTCAAACCAAGTAGGTATGCTTGGTTTTGACGTAAGCTTAGGCGATCTTAGTGTTTGCTTAGTAACTTACTCTGTAAAATACACCTCACGAGTCGGTTTTATATCTTCAGACCTTTGTTTTTCAATGGAAATTTCCCTAGTGTCAATTTAACTGAAAATTTTACACGGAAATTTTAAAAAATTGATAAGTGGAAATTGCATCCGTTTTGAAAATTACATCTGGAAATATCCCGGGGATAATTGTCATTTTTGACATTTATAGTTTCAAAACATCAAAACAGTCGACCTGTCAAAATTTTAAATCAGCATAAACTTAGTGTAGTAGGCTATTATAATTAGTTACTATTAGCATTAGAAAACATATTAATTGTTATTAAAGTATGGTATTATTTAAATAAATAAATATATCAAAATCAACTTTTTAGCAACTACCTAAATAAACTTTTATCAACTCGGCAAATTTCCGATCAAAACATAACACCTGCCTAAAATATTTCCTATAATGGAAATTTTTCAAAATTTGGTCTTCAGCCAATTTAAAAAAAAAAACATTCGTGCATTGCACCAAAGAAAAAATCCCTCACCCTGCGGGTTCGGGATTTTTTCAGGTGCGATGCACTCATGCTTTTGTTAAAAAATTGGTTTCAGACAAAATTTTCAAAAATTTCCGGAAATATTTCATGCACTAGTTATATTTCTACTGGAAATTCGATTTTCCACGGATGAGCTAAAACACTCAGAATCATATCAGATTATAGGTAAAAAATTCACTTAGTAAATATTCTTGAAAAAAATATTTTCTTGTAAAAAAAATAGCGGTAATACCGATAAGATGCCTCCTCTATCGGTAAAGTCTATTCAGAGATATAAGATAGTTACTAACTCATCCCTATTAGGAAAGACCCGGGCCAGCTGTAAAATGAAAATATGGCCGAACAGGTCCGTATTTTGCTTAGAATTTAATCAAGGTTTGTAATAAAAATAAGTACGACATTAAATAATTATTTATTTATGTTTAAATATGAAATTACAAGTTGTTTTATTATTAAAAATTATATTTATGATTACAAAAATATACAAATTATTCTGTACTTATAACAATTATTCACTTAATATATCAATATCACTATCGCTATCATCATCTGTTATTTTATTATTATTTGTGCTATACCTATTGTTTATATGGATATAGGATTTTTCCACTTTTTCAGCTTGTATAACAGAATTTGCCCAACTTTGTGAAGAGATGTTAAAAACTTCAGTTTCTATAAGCTCAAGTACACTGGAGTTAATAGTAGGGCCAATATTGTTACGACGAATCGCAGATTTCAGTTGGTGCCAAACATGTTCGATGGGATTAAATATACAATGATATGGTGGAAGATTTAAAACTGTATGCCCTAGATTTTTTGCATAATTATCACAGAAGTATTCGTTTTGTAGTCTCAAACTTTGTAAAACCTTAATTAATTGCCTTTTGGTGTAATCTTCCTGAAAATATATATCATTATCATACATATAGTTCTGGATTGTTGCTTTTGTGTCATTTGGGGAGGAAGTCTTGGTAAACTGCCTACTATGCATTGTCCATTACAATTACGCTATTCGGAGGTATATTTGGAATTAGCTTGTTTTTAAACCAATCTTCAAATAAATCGGCAGTGGTGTCCTCATAGTAAGATTCTTTAATGTTTTTTGCAGACAGAGAAAGTCCATTTGGAATTCATCCGTCTTTAGATCCAGCATTCAAAATCGTAATTCGTTTACCTCTTTTTGATGGAGCGCTTGTTTTACACTTGCCGCTTGAGTCAACCCAACCCTTTTCCGGGGTATCATATGTGTCGAACCAGGTTTCATCCAAGTAAATAATCGGCCTTTGCTGATCTCTGTAAATCCTAGTTTTTTGTAAATATTCGGATCGCCATTCCCGAATTCTACTGGATTCCATTAAAACTTGTCTTTTGTTAATTTTTTTTAAATCTAAAACCCATGTGTTGGATACGCTTCCATAACGTTGTTCTGTCACATTTAACGTCGGTTTCATCTTTTTCAAGGCTCTTAATTAAATTATCTAATGTAGGCACGCTCTGCTCCTCGTATAAATTATACGCAGTATTATATCTTGATCACTTCCATCTACCTTTAAGAAAATGCCAGTATCGATTCTTTTTTTCCTCGCTAAAATGGATTATTCACAATTTTCCATACAGTTGATGTTGGCATTTTTGTTAATGTGGCCGCTTCTTCTATCGCTGCTTGCTTGCTGACCGCACGTTCAATGAGAGTTGAATAAACATTGTTTATAACTTCCTTAGTTTCCACAGAAAAGTGTTTTCTGCTTTTCGACGGGGTTATCTCCTGAGATACATTGGGCTCGCACATATTTTCCATGACTCACACACGATAAGACAAACGCTGTATTACACACGCAGTAAGAATAATTACTAAGCTTAAAACTAACTAGAGTGGCTATATATTCAGTCTTTAGACCGTAATTTGTTTTATGGGATTAACCCTCCCATTTTGAATCAGGTAAAAATCGGTTTAAGGTCACCAAACTATTACTTTAATAATGAAATTATATCTTCCGGATTTGCAGTTTACTTTAAGGCATTTTTAGGTACGGACCATAATTTATCTGCATTTATTAATTAATTCATTGTTTGTTTATGGCCACCCTTGGATAATCCCATTCAAAGGCAAAGTGTAACTTTCTTATATCTCTGGACAGGCTTTACCTATGTTACTGGGTATAAGACACTTCTTCCAGGCTTTCGATACAGTTTTTACCTAAGTTACAAATATCTACTAATATTTTGCCAAATTATATCAGATTCTTTATGGCATCCCCTTAACCAAGTTTTATATATACCGTAAATTAAACACAAACTCCATCAACTCAGAACTGGTAAAATAATTTCAAAAAATAATTAATTTCCAGGTAAAAACCAATTCATCATTTTCTGAACGAAACAAAGAAAAGTCAATAGGGAGCGAAACTCCCAATTCGGAGTAAAAAATCTCTATTGCAGCATACCGATCAGTTTTCACTAATTAGGTTTTCTTTACCATTCCAACAATAAATCACAAAGTCGTAAATAGAGCCATTCACGGCCCATAAAATAGGTGAAAATTATTTGTGCTAGAAATACATATCGATTTGCGATATAAATTCCTATTTTTCTATGATTGATTGTTGCATGGCCCATTAAAATCACGTTAAAACGCTTTGTATGCGGGCCTTGTTAGTGATAATCGAAATAAAAATAAATGACTCACAAAAACCTATATATAAAAATCTGCCCGTTTGGCGCAGTCATTCTACTTGGATTATAAAAGATTCCGGAAATCGTACAAATACGGTCTGCATTGTCAAATTTATTATTTTGACAGCTATGAAAATTTTATCTAGAATAAAGGCCGTATTGGGGTGTTAAGTAAAAATATCTTTAATAAACTATACTAATCGGTAAATTTAACGGAACAAAGAAAATGGTGATACAATTCAATTATCAGAAACTTCCTATTGTGCCTATGTATCGATTTCAGTAAAAAATTTGGAAGATTGTGGCCTTATTATACAGTGTGTGTATAAAGTATGGAAACGGCTTAATAACATCACAATTTTTGGCCGATTTAAACCAAATTTAGTACAGTTGTGTAAGAGGATCTGACGCACCGAATGACGATATTGGCGTTGTTGCTAGCTTTTTAGTTTGTCTGGAATTGGAACGAATTTTATATTTTTAAATGTAACACCCTGTATATTTTTTCATTTACAGTTTTTACTTTAAATTTGTTACACTTTTGGTATAACATGCTTTGTTCCTAATATCAGTAGATTTCGATATAACGAGTACAGTTTAGAAAAAATATATTTTTTATAATAAATGTTCAAACTGTTTTCCCTCTACAGCTTGAGAGTGTGCTAATTGAAAATAAAATTTTTCAATTGTGTTGTAAATCATTTCTGGCGTTATTATTTCAAATTGGTCCAAAATTCGACGCTGCAAATCGGCCAAATATTGAGGTTTTGTGCTATAGACACTCTGTTCTTCAAGTGTCCCCACAAAAAGTTGTCGTTAGGCGACAAATCAGGGGACCTAGGCTCAATTGTACCCTCTCTACCGATCCATCTATTCGGAAAAGTCTTGTTCAAAAACTCGCGCACGTTTCGACCAAAATGGGGAGGAGCTCCGTCCTGTTGGTAGAATGTACTTGCTTAATTTAGACCCATCGCATTTCGTATAGTAGGCACCATTTGCGTTTCCAAGGGCTCAAGGTAAAGTTGTGATGTCAAATTTCCATCAATAAAAAATGGACCGGGGCGTTGTGTATGACCTTCTCTCATCCAGTGGGGATTTTCATTTGCCCTAAACCTACAATTGTGTCTATTGACTTTACCATTTAACATAAATGTTACTTCGTCCGAAAATACTTTATATTTGAAAAACTGGGTATTTTGGTCAAACCTTGACATCATAATATTACAAATTCAATTCTTCGCTCATAATCATCTTCTGATAACTCTTGAACTACATGTATTTTTAAAGGGTGATATTATGGACGGATTTGAAGCAGACGTCACTTGTTTGAGAAATATTTCTTAATGAAGAAAGAGGGGGTTGAACAACATGTTGTAAAAGTTCTAAACTTTTCTCTTCATCTACTGCTGGTCGTCCTAATCGTCGTCTATCTCTACAATTTCCAGTTTCTTCGATCCGTCGGACAGTTTTTAGAACATATGTTTTTAAAATTGGATTTCGGTTTGGAAATGCGTCATTAAATAGATATTTAACCTCTTCGTAAGACCTGACCCTATCGCCATATCTTCTCATAACTACTGGTATTAGGAACAAAGTATGTTATACCAAAAGTGTAACAAATTTAAAAACTATAAATGAAAAAACATACAGGGTGTTACATTTAAAAATATAAAATTCGTTCGAATTCCAGACAAACTAAAAAACTGACAACAACGCCAATATCGTCATTCGGTGCGTCAGATCCTCTTACACAACTGTACCAAATGTGGTTTAAATCGGCCAATAAATTGTGATGTTATTAAGCCCTTTCCAGACTTTATACACACACTGTATTATTGTTCATTATCTAATTTTCGGGGTTAAAAGAATCATACAGACATTTTTTAATATACTAAGGGTAACAAAACAGCGTTTTTGTTCCATAACTTAAAACACTACGTGGAATTATAGAGACAGGGAAGAACATCATGTTTAAATTTCACATTTCCTATTTCAAATTTTCTTTTTTATTCACTTTGTAATCTGTTCGCTAAGAGAAAATAAAAAAAAAACACATTCCTTCATTAGCCACCCTGTACCAGCTACCAATAAAGTTACGGTAAGAATTTAAATGATTGGCGTTGAGTTTCCTTCACAAATCAGCCCCATTTGGAAAGTGTTGGTTTTCTCATAGGGTACAGTATGGTTGTAAATAATGAAACTTGTTGCATTTCAATGCTAAAAGATATACAGTAGAACCCCGATTATCCGTGCGCGCTTTATCCGGGCGGCAGATTTTCCGTGGCTGGCGGCCAGAGGTTGGCGCATGAACGCTAAATGCACCGTGCAGAAGTTCGTCTCGGGATATCCCCAAGTTCGGGAAATCCCCCATTTATGTGTTTACTTATTATTTTCGTCAACTGCCGACCGACTCGTTAGTTAAACGTAAACAGACACAAAATGCATCGTACCGGTGCTAATGAAAAGCGTAAACGTAATGTTTTAACTATTAAACAAAAAATGGTAATTTTAAAACAATTTACAAATAACATAAGTGTTTATTAAAAAACACAAACTTAAAATAAGTTTGTGTATAGAGTTGTCCCTTATCCTTTCCGTCAGACCCAATCCTTGGACGCGTTTCGCCGTTTACGGCTCCTCAGCAAGGCTCCGGGTCTGACGGAAAGGTAAGGGACCTCAAAGTGTTTTAACACAGAAATGCAAGTATAAGTGTTGCTGTGTTGGCTAAAGCATATAACATTGGAAAACAAACGGTTCCTGACATTGTGAAGAAGAAAGCCGAATTAAAGAGCTTTGTAGCTAGAGCTGACAGTGCAAAAGCTATTTCTGAAAATAAATCTCTAAAAGGGTCTACTTTTTGAGAGCTTGATGATGCTATGATCAGGTGGTTCTTGCAGAAAAGATCGGAAGGAAACTTCTCGGCATCTTCGAAAAGGTAAGGGACCTCAAAGTTCACAGAAATGCAAATTTGAAGAAGTAGTCCATACTTGCAGTGGAGTGTAGGTAATAAATTAAAACAACACTTTTGTCTTCCTCCACAAATAATATATATTTTTGAAAAATTTTAACGATTGTCCCTACATGTTTCGACTATATATACAGTCATCTTCAGGGGAACTAAAAGGAATGTGTGAGAATATAAAGACAATAACAGGCACCATAAGAGACTTACCTATATCGAGTGTAAAATTGGATCCAATAGTTGTCTCAAATTAATGAGTACAACATTTTATATCATAGCAAGTGAAATTTGTGTAGTTGAAGACTAACTTGAGGTAACTCAGAGTTGTGGATATGTAAGTAAGCACATTTTAGTTATTTAAAAAAAAAAAAAAAATTTATGTTGATGAAAGTCAGAAAATTTAGTTATATTTAATGAGCATGGTGTGAAAATAAATTTTAATAATTAATATATTTATATTATAACATGGTTTATGTGGAGAAACCAAAAAGAAAAGAAAGAAAAATTTTTTAGTTATTTTATAAAAATATGAAATTTCATGTTTTTAGAATACTGTTATAAATAAATAAAGTAGAATGGGGGCTAAGCCCCTATGGGTTTAAATAGAACCGCATTGTGATGTTAAGAAAAATAATTTTTTAAGTTTTTTATAAAAATTTAAAGAAGAAACGAAATTTCGTGCGAACCACTACCACGTTTAACTTAAAAAGAATTTTTAAGGAAGGTGTGGTTAAAGTATAAAATGAATGACAGATTTGACATATGGCATAACAAATATCAGACTGTAGAAATCCTAAAAATTGAAGTTTTGGTGTAATCTAGAACAACTCGATAGTAGGTTTACAATGTCTACAAGATATAGTGTACCTGATGTTTGAAAGTTATTATAAATGTTAAACACAAAGTACCTGAATATGAAAAAGAATGAGACATCTGTGATTGAATGTATGAATTAATAGTTTTCATAAATTAGTAGGTAGTTTTTAAAACGCTATTAATAAAACAAACTTTTTCTTCAAAGGGGACAGGTCTATTTTCTAAAATATACTTTACCGAATTCATAACAAACATCAAATACGACAAATACACCGAGAAAACAAAACAAACAAGGCCTGTTAACAACCTGCGAATCGAAAACTGGCGAAAAAGTTGCAGAACTTTTGTGATCATAGCACGTGTCCTACGCCACATCGTTGTCATAGCAACTGCAATCTGATTGGTCACCTTACAACGCGTCGTCTTGAATGACACGTCATCCCACGTTTGTTTGCGAGATGAGACCCTGTGGAAGTAAGTTTAGAGGCGCGCCCGATCTACCGTTTAAATTTGTGCTAAGGGACTCTAAACTAACTACCTTCTAAAATTTTATTAAACGAAGACGCTGCGAGTGCTGTGACGTTACGAGGAGAGTTTGAATAGTTGGGTTTCTGGTATGAGTGGCTTTAATAAATATTTTTATATAGATATGTAATTGGGGGGTTCGTGACCCTGTGCCCCCTGGCAGTAGCCGCCACTGGAAAACAGTATAACATAACCAAGATTGAATCTAACAAAACTAGAATGAACATGAACAGAAATGCAAGTTTACAAATGAGAGTTGCAGCACGTGGCTACATCTCGTGGCAACCACACGTATCAACCCAACCAGGACAGCGAGAATCCATATAGGTTCAAACGCTGGCAAGGCGGCCCATTGCGGGCAAACTACGTTGGGTGTCGCTGGAAGCCAGTGTATCGGTTTAGCCTACCGAAAGCATGTAAATTAAAAAACACAAACTTAAAATAAGTTTGTGTATAGAGTTGTCCCTTATCCTTTCCGTCAGACCCAATCCTTGGACGCGTTTCGCCGTTTACGGCTCCTCAGCAATGCTCCGGGTCTGACGGAAAGGTAAGGGACCTCAAAGTGTTTTAACACAGAAATGCAAGTATAAGTGTTGCTGTGTTGGCTAAAGCATATAACATTGGAAAACAAACGGTTCCTGACATTGTGAAGAAGAAAGCCGAATTAAAGAGCTTTGTAGCTAGAGCTGACAGTGCAAAAGCTATTTCTGAAAATAAATCTCTAAAAGGGTCTACTTTTTGAGAGCTTGATGATGCTATGATCAGGTGGTTCTTGCAGAAAAGATCGGAAGGAAACTTCTCGGCATCTTCTGGTTGACTTTATAGGTTTGAAAAACGTCATCGAATACGAGAATTAGCTCTTCAAGGGAAGAAATTAAGTGCTGATGATGCAGCTATGGTAGAATTTTGCTATGATTTGGAAAATCTTATAAAGGAGCACGAAATAAAACCTGAGCAAGTGTATAATGGAGACGAAACTGGACTTTATTGGAAAGCAATGCCGAAAAGAAAACTTGCTGCATGCTCAGAAACTAGTGCACCAGGTTAGCTTTACATATATATTTTTACGTATACAGTGTTTTTTTAAAGTTGTATGTAATTTTTTTTTTAGGTTTCAAAGTAAGCAAAGACCGTTTAACAGTGTTATGCTGTGCTAATGCAACAGGAACCCATAAGCTTAGGCTAGCCGTCATTGGAAAATCCAAAAATCCGAGGGCTGTTAAAAATGTAAAAACACTGCCCGTTGATTATTATAATCAAAAGGCAGCTTGGATGAATCGAGTAATTTTTAAAAAGCGGTTTTTAAAAAATTTATACCTCAGGTAGCTCAAGCTTATCTGCAAGAAAATAATCTTCCACCCAAGGCTGCACTGTTACTGGATAATGCGCCATCGCATCCTGATGTAGACCAACTAAAGTCAGCAGATGGGAACATATTCGTAGCATATTTTCCTCCAAATGTAACATCTATTGCCCAGCCAATAGACCAAGGTGTTATAGAGACCATGAAGAGGCTTTATAGGAAAGACCTTATGCTTCAACTGTTGGGAGAATGTGACTTTATGGGGTTTTGGAAAAGTCTAAATTTGAAAGAAGCAATTTATGCTGTAGCTTGCGCTTGGAGTGAAATGAAAGCGACTAATATTAAAAAAGCATTTTTTCCACTACTAACCTATAACATCGCCATTATTGACCGATTATTAACGTTAGAAATCGTCATGGTCAATAATAAGGCATTGAAATCCATTATTGACCGATCTTCAAGAATCTATTTGAACGCAGGTAACTTGATTTTTTGATTTGACAACATGAATTCATAAATGTTTTAAACAGTTAGGCAACCAGATAATTATCAATACATATTAGATTTTTAGACATGCTTGATATGTAAAATATCGATACAATCAACATTTTTTCTGCTTCCATCCTTAATTCTGGAGGTGTACACATAATAATATCACTAATATTTTCTTCGCTCATTTTTTAAAAAAACGCAAAACTCGTGAAATCTGATGACACAAATGAAAACAAATTGACATTGACAAAGCCACCTGACAAAACAACAAAATATTTTGGCAATTCCAAAGCGCAGGTAACTTGATTAAAAAATATACTTATACCTACCTATAATTTTTTATAATTAATAATACTATAAAGATAAATGTTTTATAAAAGTTTGTAATAGTGGAAAAAGTATTATATTAACCACGGTTTAGACAGCTTATAGCCCTCGCGTCTTAAATCCCTCGTCGCTTCGCTCCTCGTGATTTAAACTTGCCGCTCGGGCAATAATGATGGCTGTCTAAACCTTGGTTAATAATATACTATTATAAAATAATTACCTTAGAAAAAATTAGTTATATTAGAGATAATACCACAATATTGATCAACTTCGAGAAGCTGCCAATCAAATCTTTAGGCTTTTGCAGAAAAGGTCAATTATTTTATTAAATGCATTGCTAAGAATCGGAACGGTGTGTCGCAAGTGTTTACAACATAACGGAGCCCAATTCTAGCAATTTTTGTAATTTAATAACATAATATATTTGTTTCATTGTTGGTCGTATAATAAAAATATTGTTGTTAATTTTGTTTTTTATTTGCGGGCATAGCTTTATATACGAAAAATGATTAATTTTACAAATAATGTTAAAATTATCATTTCTTAAAGGAAATAAATATGGACTATTACATATTTTTAAAAAGCTCTTAAAAATAGAGATAAGACAACAAAAAAATATATAGGATGTCCCATTTAAAAAAACCGAAGTTTGGGCCATAACTCAAAAACGAAACTATTAAAAAAAAAACTAAAGCCACTAAATTCTACGTAAAAAACTCTATAATAGCCCAATCGTACCTTATTGATAAGCTATCAAATAATCGAGATACAGGGGAGCGTCAAAAATGCCAAATTTTCAAAATTGTCCTATATGTTAGAAACTGAGAGGCTATAAAAATTTCGTGTGCGGCAATGAAAGTTTCATAAAATAATAGAACCGTAAGCCGCAAACCTCACCTGTCATTCTATCTTTTATAATAAGGGAGCTGGTATATGAAAACACAAGAAACTGGACACCCTGTACACCGGCACAGTGTTGTTAATTTGCTTATGATATAAAGTATATCAATAAAATTATTAAAGTCGTTTTATTTAAAGTTTAAATAACGTTAAACATTTTCCTAAATTAAAAAATTCTATTATTAACGCTTATTTTTTTTAATCGATATTTGCACATTTAGAAAGAAACATAATATTCAGATACTCAAACATAAAATAAATCTATATGGCTATAAATAACCTTCCTATCATGATTACGGCAAGCTGCACAATGCAGAACTCCCCATGTCATATTTATTGGCCTTAATTGTTTGGGAAGTTCAGTGGAAAACTTCCCAAAACTTTCGAAGCTATCAATTTAAAGCTGTATTAAATCACCACGCCCAGTTTTCATGGTAATTTATCCTGTGGCAACTATGTAATAATTTATCGATAAATAATTGTCCATCTACTTGCTTCCAAAACAACACATTGGTTAAAAGATGGGCGAAAATAATGTATTTTTTATTGGAATCCCGATTAAAATCATAATATTTCCTTTTTAAGCTCAAGGAATATCGCAGCACCGTTTTTTTATGTTATAAGTAATAATTTTTTATTTTTAGGAAAATGATGTATATTAGGCGAAAAATATTCATGTCAAGAGGGTAGGTAGGAAAAACTTAATGCAAAACCTTTGAAATGATTGAGAATATAGCTTGTGAGCAAATTTGTTTTTGTTGCGTTTAATATTTCTTTATTCTAATATAATATGTTGATAAAGTTTTTTTTTTAATTAAATGCGTGTTATTAACGCACTATAACGTTGTTACTTTCAGGTTGTTCTGGTTATGTTTTATCTTGCGTGGTAGAATCGCAATTCCGTAGATCTACTTCCATGCGCAAAACGCCTTTCCTTTTAAGGTTATGTTCTCTCGGATCTAGTTTATTCTCTGTGACCTTTTCGGTGGGTTCTTGGGTTTTACTGGAAACAGTCTTCGGTGTCATTCGGTCAAACGAAATTCTGAAAACTGGTCAGGCCATTAGCCTTGTGGGAAAATTCGGGAAATTCTTCCCCATCTCTGTGTCATACAGGGTGCCCAAGATAAGGAGGGCCTCTATGGGGATCTCGGTTATGGTAAGAGCTACAACTTTGATTAAATGGGGAAAAAGTTGCGCAATCAGAGGACTAATAATATGGCATAAAAAAAGTTTTAGTAATATTTGTAAGTTTTGAGATATTAAATAAAAACTGATATTTTGGATTTTTGATTTTATTTTTCTTTGGCGTTATTATTAAAGTTAGAGCAAAACTGACAAAACTCTCTCACAGCAACTTGTTATGAACTTAAAGATTACATCGCAATTTTTTTTTATACGACGTTTCGTTTCCAAGCAAACACCATCAACTTCATTTTTTCTAATACGGCCCTGATTTCTTATTGTCAAATTTTGAGAGCATTTTTTATTCTTAATTCAATGATGTACCAGACAATGTTGTTTAATTACGTTTCGAGCCTTTTTAACCATCTTTATGAAATTTTCAGGGTCCGGACCTGGATCCTAGAGTGTTGCATATGCTTTTTCAGCTTTTTTAATTAAACCTTACGATACTGTTTAAAAAAAAATAAAAACTTCCTGGGTTTATTTTCTTTTTGAAACAACACAAATCTACGCTGTTTCAAACTAAGTATTGTTCTTTTCCCAAATTAGCGAAGTAGGCATTGGAAAAAAAAATGAGTAGGTATGGTGTCAGACAATTTGGCATTACTTCAGTTGAACTAAATATGGCAGGTTATTATTCAAATGAAGAAAAATTTGATATGTTATCATGTTTTATTTTAAGCGGAGAAAATTGTAATGTAGCGGAGCGGATGTATTTGGACAAATATCCGGAAAGGAGACAACCAGCTAAACGGACTTACAGTAAGTTAGTAACTAGCCTTAAAGAACACGGTGCATTTAAAAAACCCATGCTCTCCCGAAAAAAAAATAGTAACCAGGAAAAGGTTTTCAGCGTATTATTAGCTGTTACTGAAAACCCTGGAGTATCAACTAGAGAAATTGATGGAAATGTAGGCGTAGCGAAATCAACTGCTCAATTTATTTTAAACAAACAAAAATTTCACCCATATAAATACAGAATTTGTCAAGGACTGAGGCCAGGTGATGCAGAAAGACGTCGATCATTCTGCGAATGGTACACCAGAAAATGCCACGAAAACATAAATTTTCCTTACCAGATAATTTCGTCTGATGAAAGCATGGTAAATCGAAACGGGATCTTTAACAGAAAAAATGTACATTACTGGTCTAAGGAAAATCCACGTGTATTCAAAGAATCAAGACACCAATACCGTTTCGGATTTAATATGTGGGCTGGAATTTTGGGAACAAGAATAATAGGACCTTTTTTCTATCAACATAATTTAACATCTGAGCATTACCTGAATTTACTCCAAAATGACTTAGAGGAGGCTCTGGATAATTTACCTCTGGCAGAACAACGCGACACTTGGTTCCAGCAGGATGGTGCACCTGCACATAATTCAAGGGTAGTTAGAGAGTACATTTCAGCAAGATTTCCAGAAAAAAGTATCAGCACTTATTCTGTAACACCCTGGCCGGCGCGTTCCCCAGATTTAACCCCGCTTGATTTTTTCCTTTGGGGATATATCGAGAATTGTGTTTATAAGCAGAATTTTGAAACAAAAGAAGAGCTTAGACAACTAGTGCTTGCAGCCTTTCACAGCGTAACGCCACAAATGTTAACTAATGTCCTAAATAATACAGTTTTAAGATCCTAATTATGTTTGGAGAACGACGGAAATCACTTTGAACACCTTTTGGAAAATTAATTTTTAATGAGTTAATGTTAGTTTTATTTCAATTAATTAAAGTTTAATTATTATGGGTTCGGAATCAGTATTTTACAATGTTAAATAAATAATTAAAAATCTATTATGTAATTTTATTATTTTTTTTTAAATTCATAATGAAACTAAAAAGATTACGTTGTTACCTTCTACATCCATCATTTTCATTTTTTTAATTAAAAAAGCTGAAAAAGCATATGCAACACTCTAGGATCCAGGTCCGGACCCTGAAAATTTCATAAAGATGGTTTAAAAGGCTCGAAACGTAATTAAACAACATTGTCTGGTACATCATTGAATTAAGAATAAAAAATGCTCTCAAAATTTGACAATAAGAAATCAGGGCCGTATTAGAAAAAATGAAGTTGATGGTGTTTGCTTGGAAACGAAACGTCGTATAAAAAAAATTGCGATGTAATCTTTAAGTTCATAACAAGTTGCTGTGAGAGAGTTTTGTCAGTTTTGCTCTAACTTTAATAATAACGCCAAAGAAAAATAAAATCAAAAATCCAAAATATCAGTTTTTATTTAATATCTCAAAACTTACAAATATTACTAAAACTTTTTTTATGCCATATTATTAGTCCTCTGATTGCGCAACTTTTTCCCCATTTAATCAAAGTTGTAGCTCTTACCATAACCGAGATCCCCATAGAGGCCCTCCTTATCTTGGGCACCCTGTATATGTATTAGTACTATATGGCGCCTTGCCCATTTAACCAATGTAAACGTAGTGAAGCAGAGGTTCCTTGATCCGTCAGGGTCATTTTGCGCAGTGCGCATGCGCGAGAAAAAATAAATTGACGTTTGTTTTAACGGAAAAAAAAATGATTTGACTTTGACAATTGGACAGAAATTTGTAAACAAACATTAAAGTTCTTGATTTGTTTAGATTTTGTACATTATTTCGATTGAGAAAAGAAAAAGAACGCAGGTAAATATATTACTAAAACTTTTATTAGATATTTCACAATTATTTTTAGAGTTCAACGGATAAAATAATAGGTTTTGTAGAATTCTTAGAAGTAGATGCAATTTTCGGTTAGTTCAGGAAATGGACAACCTAGTTATTGTTCCCTCACGAAATTAACCTAAGTAACTTGAAAGAAAGAAACATCCGGTCTGGGTACATACCTGTAGAACGATAAATCTTTGTTAAAGTTTTTACGCCTGTTTAAAATAATGTAAAATATTCTGTTTTGTCTCGGCATCGTCACAAGATGATAACACTTCACACACGCAATCAAAATTTGCAGAAAAGTAAAGATAAATAGTCCACAAAAGCCGTTAATAATAACAAATCAACTCGATGAAACGGGCTGTCAACCAAATTAACATTTGCTAAAGATTTTGAGGTTATGTCGAGCAAAAATGAGACCTTGTCACCCTCCAGTTATATGAAATTGTTTTTTGACGCGTTTCAGTTTAGAAATGGAAACAAATAATTTGAAAACACTTGGAAGTACGGACTTAATGCTCATTTTGCAATTTTTTAGCAAGATTTTTGGTAATTTTATCATTGCTCTAATTTTCTAAGGCTCACTCTTCTGCCCTGTTCTAAAGAAATAAAAGTATATTTGGCATTATTCTTACGGCGCCATAGTCATATAGTACTAACACATATTCAGACCTATGATCAAACTCGCAAGTTAACGCGAGCCGTTAATTTCAAAATTAAAGTGAGTGGGTTAAAATCCAATGCTATTTTCCATTTTGGTATGATGCAACTACAGTTAACGGTCGTGTTAATTCTCGATCTCGTCATCCTAAACAGGAGTGACGCAATCCTTAAAGTGAGTACTTTAGCATATTTGAGCCAATCAGGGACGAGTTCGGTTATCAATCGCGGAAATTTTGAAGATTGTTTGGAAATGTCATGTTGTCAAGCTGTCAATGAACTTTTGCGAGCGGTTGACGGCCACAGCTGGGTTTTATTCACATATTTGTTGATTTTGGGAAATTTTTGCTTCAAAAATTAGTAATCGAATAGTTTTTGGTGAAAAATGCAACGTTTGTTAGATGTATTAGCTCGTTTTTTTATAAAGAAATGGAAATAAATTAATAACGGTAAGTTAAAAACACAATTGTAAGTACATTGTTGGTATAGATTTTTACAAAGGATTTTACTTTCAGATTATTTTACTTTAAAAATCTTGAAATTACTGAACAAAGTTGATTTGATTTGATTTACAACTCCCTTATAGTGACTTTTATACCTTTTAGATCATAACAAAACATGAGAGGAGAGAATTTCGAGGAGATTTCCTTCTATTTACCTAAATCCGTACCAGCTACTGAATTACACGTAGAAGTGGATAAAATATAAGAATTATACCATTTTCTAATATTTATTGAAGCCTTCAAATAGTTTCCTATAATTTACAAGCTGAAAAATACATGATGTTAAAGTTAAATTCAGCTTTGGCAACAATTTATACCTAATAGAGGTAAGTTTTTAAACTAGGTAGCTAGATACTAGATAATTATTAAAACCTGGATCAACCAAGTATTGTTTCGTACAAATTACACAACTTGTGTTGTATTTATAGATCTTTTAGTAGGTACCTAATGTTTATAAAAAATTGAACCACTAGGGTCACAATTCAAAAGCCCAGGTAGGAATACAAAAGTGAGAGTAAGGGCTTTGTCCCTTGGTATTCGTTGGGCTTTGATCCATTTTTCTAAAATATTTACAACAGTTTTAAAGTTAGAAATAGAATAGAGAGTAGATATTTTTGTTGTTTACTTACCTAAGTGCTTGTAAAAATATCTCATAAGGTAAGGATTCAGGTTAGTTATCCTATCTATCCTATGCAGAGCATTCCTTTGTTTATTTTTAATAAAAATATCAATATTCTATCTTATTAAACCTTTTTTTTACCATTTTATTAATAATTTGATTAGATCGAGATGATGTCTACTAGTATTAAAAAAACATTCAGTCCTATTTTTATACCTACCAGTATCCTAACAAAGAACATATGCACCTGTAAAATTCAGAAACTAAAATATTACTATCGAGGAATGGTAGCCTAGAGCAAAGTTAATACTAAAAATATTTAAATAAGTTCGAATGTTATTTTACTATTTTTTGTTTGTAGGCAAATGAGGCAGAAGCAGCTGGATGCAATACGAAGAACTAGTATAGAATGGGCAAGATTAGAAATTGAGATGTAGAAGGAAAGAATGCCAACGAAGTTAAATTTAAAAATACCTTAAATGTTCTGAGGTGCAAAAATTATTAAAGCAATTAGTGTCAGAAACATGGACAATGGATAAACTTTAGACTGCAGTAAAGTCGCGACAGGAACAGGGTACAGCCCCATATTTATAATAAAGATATTAAATTATAGAAATTACTTTTAGATAACTTTAGGTATACTAAAATTCTAAAAGAATCGCTTAACATAACAGCATTGTTTAAAAACATGACTCTTTTTATATTTCCTGTATGAAGGTATCTCTGAGACTTCCTTAAAATTTTATCGCAAAAACAGTAGGTATAGTATCTTTCGGTTTAGAAAGAAGTTAGTTGAGGTTACATTTTTATGGCATGTATCACATTCTAGTTACTTTTATTTTAGGTGGAGATATATGTTGATTTAGGACCGCATTTAATATATATTTTTTATATATTAATTAAAATGCGACGAGGTCAGTAACGAACAAGGTCAACTCTAAATTATTAAAGACATGTTAAGGGGGTTTAAAATATTAATTGGTTAAATTACCACGTTTTTCCGGAGGTACAGGGAACAGTATACTTATGATTTCCTGATCGAAAATTTTCTAGTTTTCACACTAATTTTAATATTAGATAAAGAAGCTGTCTCAAAACATCACTAAAAGGATTAAACAATCAAGGTTACAGTTTTATAATAATCATCAAATAATAAATAAAATACTCCCGAATACGATTTTGTTTTGAACAAGTTTCTTTTGAGTTTTGGGTTACTTTTTTTAGTAAGCAGAAAGTGACACATATAAAATTCTAACGTTAACTAACTTCTTTTTAAACTGAAAAATATTATAGCTTTGTCGTGAAACCAAAATACAAAAAAAATTTAGCAAGTTCTTGATACGATATTATTTTAGTCTTGACAATCGTGTTGAATATTATTAGCAGTACCTACCTACCAGATTTTGTAAAAATTGTAAATGTGATTTTGCTCGCTAATAAATAAATAAGTAACAACGAAAATAGTTTATATAATGGTTTTACTAAATTAATATCTAAAATTACAGGAGTAATTTAATTGTTAAACCAAATTTACATTTTATAACGTAAAATTACAACTGGAAACAGCAAACTAGTGTCATGTCTCATGGCTTTGTGTTTCATGTGGTAGGGTTTTCTCTATCTACTGCAACTAGATATTCCAAAAACCTAAAATTGTTAACAGCTTTTTACAAATTAATTTTTTACCTAGCTACAGGGCATCCTGGAATGTCACTCCTAAAGTTTCCCATTTGACAAACCTACTTTTATGATTGCTCAAAAAAGGTTTGTTGAATGAGAATTTTGGAATGAAATTCAAAAATAAATCAAGTTTATTTTAACATATTTTTAAATTGTATAGTAATTATCCCCATGGCAGAAAGCAAAAACTAAAATGTCTACACATTACTAACGTCGAATAATATACTATGTAGTTTATAGTAGATGAAAGCGAGACCTTTTATGTAGGGTTGACTACAGCCAATTATTAATGATAAGCCTTAGCACTTTTTTTTATCAATTTTAAGTTTACATTTGCAAACGATTAGGTCAGGTTAGTCAACCGAAACGTTGTGTTCAAATCAAAATAAAACGAATAAGGATTAGACAAATTTCGACTTTTGTCATTCCATCTTTAAAATAATCTTCAAGATTTTACCTATTTCTAAATGACTGCAAAATAATATTGTCAAATGCTGCCTGCTAAAGGACACAAATAGACATCCAAATACGAACAGTTTAAAACGTAGTATTCAAAAATTCGACAAACAGTTTAAAATGTAAAGTTAAAAACTCTTTCAAACTATTATACAGCGTTATAGATGAGCAGCGAGGTAACACTATTTTTAAACCCATAAAGTGGTAGTTGTTTTATATTATTAGGCAACTTGTTAAAAATTTGGATGACAGTAGAATCTGGTCTTCTTTGACACTTCCTTAGTCAGCAATATGTTGGAACCAACGCATCTCTGCTCCTGGTTTCATACTCATGCACGTCTCTATGTCTAGTAAGATATTGTTCATTCTTTTTGACATGTAACAGGCACTTTAATATGTACTGAGATAGAAAAGTGGGAATTTTTAGCTGTATAAATGCCTATCTGCAGTTTTTTCTCCAGCCTAGTCCTAGAGTTATTCAAACTACTATCCTCTGCAGACCAAAAACTTGCCCTGACTGGCTTGCACAGCCTCATGTCAGGACTGCATAGGACATCACTGAGTGGAAGATGGCAAATATATACCATCCTCATTGTAACCTCTGACACACAATTTTTGGCCATGGCTTTTATATAATAAGTTATTAAATGGTCTTCTCCCATCTTACCTTGGTGGATTTATTGCCCATGACAGTGATGTACATAATTACCATACTCGAAATAGAAATGATTTTTATATCAAGAGGACTAATTCCAGGACAGCTATGAATTCTTTATTTTTCAAAGGTCTTAAAGAGTACAATGATCTACCGATATATGTCAAGGAGTGTTCATCGATTAATAGTTTTAAAAGAGAGCTTAGGACATTTTTTAGAAGTTAAGATAGGCTTTTCCGATATGATGATGTTTTGTAGCCTGAAATATAGATTTTATTTGAGTTTCTAGTGTTATATCTGAAGTATATTAAAACTTGTAGGAGTGTTTTTTAACAAACATCAGTGCACTAAGAATCAGAATACCTGGAAGTGTGAGAATCTAATGCTGCTGAAAGGTTTCTTTTCATGACTCAAGTGGGCTTAAGGAGTAGATTTTACAAACAATTTTTTTTTGAAGAATAAATAATCTTTGAAGTTCTGAGTAGTTTGTCCTCAGTAAAGCACAAAAAGAGTTAAGTGGCTGTGGGCCAAAAAATAATATATATTTAACAATTGTTTGGGGTTCATAAAGGTTTTTTTCTAATTTTGTCTCGAAAAATAGATATTTCGAACGCGCTAGCGAGTTCGAAATATATCCATTTCGAACTCCGAATTTTATTTTTTAAAAGTTGGCATTGGTTATATTTAAATGTTTTATTCTGTTGACGTCTGACGTTTCCTGTTATTGTTATCCATGAGAAAAGAAAGTTTGCGGGATTTCTCTCGTAAAAGTTGATTTATCGTTTTATTAGCAATATCCCTTAACTCAGGGGGAGTTAAACTTAGATTATCATGCTCCATATTTGTTTAATTATAATTATGAACAACTCTATGAAATATTAAATCACAAATTTCGTGACAATGACACAAAGAAAATATTATTTATAGTCAAGGCTACTATGATAAAAAGAAATTTAGAGTATTACCAACATAGAATTTAGACACACAAATTTACAAAATTTGAAGGGTTGATTTTCTTTTTAAATATGTATTTTCTTATTGAAAAAAATACAAAATAGAAAAAATAGTATAAAGTACGTGTTTTATAAAGCAGTTAGAGCACTTGTCCCGTTAAAAAACTCGCCGCAAGCGGCTCGTTTTTTAACATGGACGCGTGCTATAAGATGATGCTTTATAAAACATGTACTTTAATATACTATTAAGTTGACAAAGGCATAATAAGCAGTTTAGTTTTGCAGCAACATTGTCTACATGGGCTGTTTACTTTAATTGTGAGTCTAGGTGAAGACCCAGAAACTTGCATTGTTCTACTCTTGTAATAAAATTATTATTCAATTTTAAGTATAAATCAGGAACCTGCTGCTTTTTATAGAATGCCATGTAATGGGTTTTATTTGTGTTAACAACTAGATGATTTGTTTGGCACCAAACAGAAAATCTAAGCAGAATTGTATAAGTTATTTCAAGTAGTTGATTAAGTGTAGAAGCAGGTATGACTACTGTTGCATCATTTTTTCAAATCGTTAATAAATAATGCAAAAAGCAAGGGAGAGATTACGCCTCTTTAGGGAACGCCCTATCTGATATTTAGTTTCTCCGAATAGGAGCCCTAAAGTTTTACTCTTATTTGGCGATTAGAGATAAATGATTCCAGCCAGTCAGAAATATTACCACGTATTCCCATAGCATGCAACTTTCTGAGCAAGATGGCAGTGTCGACGCAGTCAAACGCTGGGCTAAGATATGGAGTGATATTTTGGGGTAGTTCAACGGAAATATACAGAATTATAGTCATGCAAAAAAGGTGCATCCGAAATATTTTTAGGATGAAACAGCAGGAAAGTTGTAGGTCTGTTTTTGTAGAAAAAAATATTCTGACGGTAATAGGAATGTACATTTTGGACTCTGTAATATTTGTATGTGATAATAGGGATCTTTTCCTCGATTTTAATGTAAAACATGATTATGACACTCGCCATAAAAGTAAATTAGTACCAGAAAATTATAACTATACTTACATAGGTACCTCCAAAAAAATGTAAAATACTGCATCATAAAAATTTTTAATTGTTTCTCAGACGAAATTAGAAACCTGCCAAAGAATAAACTAAAATATACCTTAACAAAATATCTAGTCAGTAAGGCCTTCTACAACCTTAATGAATTCTTTGATGATCCTGATAAAGGAATAATTCAGTGTTAAATTTTAAATGTTTGTTACAATTTTAAGCATGTGTAATTTTATCAAAATTGTCATTGTCTAAATGTAATGTAATTACAAATTTAAAATGGTTATTTACAAAAATCTCTCCAGACAATGTTCAACAGCCCCTATTGGTTTTTTTTTTTATTATGTTTATAGTAAATGTGAGCATCTTATTATTGAACAAATAAATACTATTGTATTGTATTGTATTAAATCGAAAAATAGAGCTATAGTATAGTAATTATAATCTATTGTTTTATAAATATATTCCAAGAGATCGTAAGCAGCTGTGCTAGTAGAGAAGTTTGAGCAATACCAATAAAAAATTAGGTAGGTACTATATTTTAAGACGGGACCTACCTTCACATTATTAGATAATGATCCTTTTATTAGTGAATAAAATTGAATCGAGTTTAATCACATTGGAATCTTCGTGAGTCCTGATATGTGCTGGTAATTTTAGGTTGGTCATATCCTATAACATCACATTATATCACTGAGAAAAAGGCTAAAATAAAAAAAAAACTAAAATTATACAATACATACTTTGCTTTCACTGCGAATAATCTCTTGAGTTATCTGTCTAGTTGAAAAGCATCTCATACCATAATCTCTTTTTTTCTAAGTGAGTTTTCTGACACAAGTTGTTCTCAATTTCTGTTAAGCAGATAAATTATTGAGTACCTACTTTAATTTTCATGCAGCAACCACATTCTACTGATGTTAATACATAAGTGTAAGCCGGACTACAAATACAAATACTAATAATCTTTATTCCCACTAGGAGCCCTAAAGTAATTAAAAGTATATTTAATATGAAGTACCTAGTAGGTAAATACATATAATTGTTTAGTAACTAACCTCTTTACGTATCAAATATTTTCTTGGTGAAAACTTGTCACAGTTACCAATTGAAATAAACTTTGTCTTGTGTCTGTGTTCTTTACTGGTTAATACTTTGATTCCAATCCATATTCTAAAAAAAAACAGCTGTAATAATGTAAATATGTAAACAAGCATTCAATTGAAATATATAAATAGGTACTTACGACATAAAATAATGTATCTCGAACGCACACTATAAAACTTTCTCTCTAAAATCTAAAATCTATACTATATTTAGGTTAAGAATTCTGACACTTAAATCTGACAATCACATCCGATAACTTTAACGGCTCAGCTGTTTCTCCACCACAGTGAAAAATCAACAAGTAGGCTGTTTTCGGTTGTTGTCATGGAAACACTCACGTTAAAAGTTAAAGTGAGCATTTGATCATAGGGCTGATTATATGCTCGGTGTTTTCCACATCGAATCTTATTTGAGGCACATATAGGGTAAGTTCACAACATATATTTTCATGGATTATCGATATTTCTAAGATATTTTTGCCACATAACCAAAAACTCCATACCTTTATTTAGACCTAAATTATCCTTTCTCTACCACATGGTGGTCTCATTGTCACTGCCGTTTTCATTTGCCGTTTTATTTCCTTGGAAAGGAAAAAACTATTAAATTTCTCACCACCGCAGTATTTAAGTGTAGGCTTTGGAGATTGCGTCACATATATTCATAGTTGTCAAAATGGAACATCGTATCTTTTGCGTTGCAACATTTTATGACTTTAGCTCAGTTGTTGTTGTGCAAAGACGATTTCGCCACAATGTTGACGTTCTCCGATGCTCTCAACGTAAAACAATAATGTCGTGGTATCGTAAATGGAAAGAAGCCGGGTCAGTTTTAGACCAATAAAGTGGAAGACCAAAGTCTGCTTGCAATGAACGTTACCACGGAAGAGTAAGAGCAGCTGTTACTTGACAGACAGGAGCATGAGAAGAATGTTGAAAACACTGAAGGCCCACCCATATAAAATTGCCATAGTTCAGGAATTAACTCATCAATATAAGATTAAAAGGCTTAAATTTTGCCGCAATATTATGACCTTGAGGGAAAATCATGAAGGAACAGAAAATTAACTTTTCATGAGTGACGAAGCACATTTTTATCTGAACGGTGATATAATGACCGTTATTGTGCTGAAAATAACCCTCAAGAAATTCATCAGCGATCTTTTCATAGTCCAAAGGTAACCGTCTGGTGTGTCATTTCAAGATTTTCAGCCCATACTGTTTTGAAGACAATGGTGTAACTGTTACTGCTTTGTTTGAAGGTTAGAGACAATGATGTGTCATGAATGATAAACGTGGTTTGAACTCCATTCAGTGCGTGGTTGCGATGTACTTTGATCTTTGTTTCAAGGGATCGTAGGGTTTCACCAACACAGGATTGTCCGCAATCGCAAAGTATTCTATAATTCTTGATGTTCTTTTAACTTGTAGGCTTTGTTCGAACGTTGTATTGTTGTCCTAATCTTCGAATTTTTTCGGAGATTCCTTTGACATATGGCACATTTTCGGTGGGTCCAGCTTCGACGTCATCCTTCTGTCTATATTGGTGTTATTCCTATGTTTCTTGATGGCCTGCTCTAATAGTCTCGTGGGATAGCCACTTGTGTTAAGGTCTTTTTGACGTAGTTAATTTCTTGTTAAAGAGCTTCCTGGGAGTTGTAGAGAATGAATGCCCTGTCAACAAGGGATTTAACTCTTCCATATATAGTGCTATTTGAATGATTTAAGGCATAAGTAAGTGTGTGGGCTTGCTTCCTGTATACCGAAGTTTGGATGATATCGCGGTTTCTCTGTACCATGACGCCTAAAAACGGTACTTTGCTGCTTTCTTCTTTCTCCATGCTTAATTGTTGGTGCCAAGTCATTCACGTGCTGCAGGAAAGCTTGGAGTTTGTCATCGCTTCTATTCTAAATAATAAATGCGTCGACTCCGTAACGCAGCCATAGTTTCGGTTTTATTTTTACCTTTTCAATTGCCTGATTTTCAAGCAATTCCATGTAAATATTGGCGATTACTGGAGAGAGGGGTGATCCCGTCGGTGGTCCGTCCAATTGGCTGTAGAATCTATTATTTTCTTGGACGTAGGAATTATTAAGGCAGCATTCCCGTAAGTACATTATGGCATTGATGGGTAGTTAAGTAACGTTCGTTCCTCAAGAGTATGGTCCGCGTCAAGTTTCCTTCGGATGACCTGAATCAATCATCGGGTTGTATTTTCTTTCCACTTATGATCTTAACGAAATGCTGCGAGTTTTTTACAAATTATGCGGTATGTCCTTCTAGTGGTTACCGTATTGGGAGCAGAAATGTAGCCAGCTCGTATGTTGGAGAATTTCTGGAGCTTGTAATGGGTCGCTAGAGGCACCTTGTATTTGTGTTTTTTTGGAAACTGTATAAATATGGGGGTCTGCTGTAATACGGTGTTAAGCGCATTCGAGTTTTATCTAAAATGAATCGTTTGTGCTTCTTGAGTATACGGTATATTCTTCCTTCAATAGTAGTAGTGGGGTTCTTTGGGATGATCTGGTAGTTTTCTTTTTTCAAGACTTCTTCGATTTCTTGGTTGTAGGTGTCAACATCCATCCATCCAGGTAGAATCTTGATGATCGTACCTTTGCATAGTTTGGACATGGCAATTGCATCTTCTTTTCGAATGCTTGGCTTTGGGGGTTTGCGCTATGCAGAAATGCTTCGAGCGCTCTTTTCGCCATTAGTCCGAAACGATTTCAGCAAGATGAAGCAAAAAGTCATACTGCGAGAATCAATATAGCTATTTTAAGCCTTGTTCAAAACAGACTAATTTCCAAAAATTGCAATTTTCCTTGGCCTGCAAGGTCTCCGGACCTCTCAGTCCCAGATTTTTTCCCCTGGGGGAGTAATGCATGGATTTATCAATAATTTAGAAGAATTCATTGCTCAGGAAATCGGCTATTTGCGGGACACTATTTTAAAGACATGACAATCTCCTGTTCCTTAAGTTAAAAAATTTGTATTGATACTTCCTTTTGTTTAAGTTAACACACTTTTATAACTCGTTAAAAATTGGTAATACATTTGGCCGGACCCAGTATAAAAATATCTTTGATATTATTTTCATTATTTGTTGACATTGACTTTCTTCCATGAAAACTCTTATAATATCACGATTTGTGAATTTTTATCGTTATGGAATTAAAAAACTGCCTTTAAGATTATATTAATCTAAACGTAACATTTGCTTTTTCGTAATAACTAAATAACAAAAAATCTTGTAGGACACACAACTAGTTTTTTGCCCACCGTACCCATGTTGAACCAAGAGCATAACACATCTATTTAAACATAGATTTTTAATATTTCTAATGGAAGCACATTTAAAAGAATGCTTTTAGATCGTCAATATCGTTAACCACTAAAACGAGGTTTTTCTTTGTTACTTTCATAACTCTATTGTTGTGTATAAAATAGCAACAATAAGCTAAACATTTGTTATATGTTTGGAAAAGGAAATTACCTTTCTATTTGTATTTACGTTTCCAAATAAACAATTTTTGTGCGCTATTGTTAAAACATGCCCCGCTTTCTAGCTACTTTGAAAAGGCATATTATTTTCTATGGCTAGTTGTTTGTATTTGTAGTATACTAACTCGTTTATAGTTCAGACTACAAAAGAAGCTCGGAAAAATTGGATAGAACTTTAAGGTAAGTTTACAATTCAATTTTTTTTATCGGTATTCAGGATGTTTAAAAGAGACAGGGTAAAAAGCTACTACTCTACTTCATATACATACAACACTTATAGTTAGGTATTTTTTTTAAATGGGTTACCACTAAATAAATGATAATGTGTACAATTTGCCAGTAAATAAGGTATTTTGGACTTATCCCGTACCATCGCGTGTGTAACCTGAACTAACCTGTAACTACCGATAATCGTCGACAAGGACAATGGTGGAGTATACAGAAAAACTTCCTTTTTCTAGGCTGATTTGCAAAGGGTACGTGTGCTAAGGAAGCGATTCATGTAGGCCTTAAATCTTTGACGAATATGTTTGTTGGGGAATATGACTTCAGGAACAAACTTTTGGACAGGGGAAAAATCTTTATTATTTATTTTATGACCAGAAGTCACTCTTTATAAGGAGTTCTGCTTGTTAAGAAAATTAATTCATAATATAGAAATTTTTGGTCAGATGTACAGGGTATCCATTCCAAATAGAAATGTCATAGCTTTCTTAGTTTTTAAGCTACAGGGTGCTTTCGAATATGTTTGGTTTTTGACCACCCCCTGTATTTCGGTTAATCATTAACTTATCAAGAAATTGAAAACTGTTTCTAAGAGAATTTTTTGAGTAGAATTCAGTGGCGCGCTTTTGTTCTGGGAGTCTTACTTTTAGAGATTTAAAGCAAATATATGATTTTTAAATGGGTTGCCCTGTATATTCTTTCCTTATTTAATTAGGCTATTTATAAGCTTTTTAAAAATATATAATAGTTGATAGTTACTACTAACTATTATTATTATTACTATTAACCGAAATGCAGGTAGTGGTCAAAATGCAAACATTTTCAAAAACACCCTCTAGCTTAAAAACTAAGAAAGCTGTGACAATTTTGTTCATGGCATCTTTTGTTTTACAAAAAAGTAGCGCGGTAATGTAAAAACCGCAAGTCTCTATCTGTACTAGCTACCGAGATACCCTGCAATTACATTGAAAAATGGACACCCTGTACAGGGTGTTAATAAATTAGGAAAACATAAAATTGCTTCAGAAGAGAAGTACCATTATTTATCACTTTTAACAAAAATTTTATGAAACAGAATTGTTTGTAAACTAACAATAAGTCTGAATACAAATTTTGAAATAAGAATTCGAATATTTACAATTATTCTACATAGCTCCCACCTCGACAGACTTCTCCAGGAACTTAATCTTATTTGATCTTAATTTATCGTACACTTTACGAATGATTCGCCGTAGATTCAGTTCATGTATTGCTTCTTGTATGCGCTCTTCTAATATTTCCCTATCATGTGGAAAATTATGTGAATTAACCTTTTGCTTTAGGCACCCCACAAAAAAATGTCTAGTAATGAAAAATGAAAAAAAAATGACAAAATGTTCAAGTACAGATGTTGGTTTATATTTCCCTCTAGTTCGTTTGTTAATTACATAATGAGGATTCTCGAGAGCCCAATGACGACTATATTAGGAAGATACTGTAACGATACTCCCAAATCTTTTATTTTCTATTCGTATCCGTTCATAATTTTCTTTTTCCTCGTAAGGAACACGTAACATAATCTGTTAACCTTTTGACACAATGTCACTTCTGACGATTAATAATTCGTTCATAGTTTTCTTTTTCCTCGTAAGGAAAATGTAACCTAATCTGTTAACCTTTTGACAAAACGTCATTTCTGACAAATTCATGTAGAAATCCAATATTTCCTGGTCCTCCTGTATAACAAACAATTTTGATAGCAACCGACGAGTATAAAAGGAGATGCAGCGCGATGGAACATTCATTCGAGCTCCAGCTTTCAGAGAAGCAAGAACTTGAAGTATCCTGAAAGGTGAGATCCTGAAAGGTTATTTATTTAGGGTTAACGAGTATAAAAATTCGTTATTTCCTGCTGTTGGATTTATATCCCATAACAGCGGAGCCCTATTTTATTCTCGGCTATAAAAGATCGTACACTGCGACCTGACCTGGGTGCGATTCTTTATAATAGTAGAGATTCTATTTTATTTAATTCTTGCTGTTGGGTTTGTACCCCAATAACAGCGGAATCCTATTTTATTCTCGGCTATAAAAGATCGTACACTGCGACCTGACCTGGGTGCGATTCTTTATAATAGTAGAGATTCTATTTTATTTAATTCTGGCTGTTGGGTTTGTACCCCAATAACAGCGGAATCCTATTTTATTCTCGGCTATAAAAGATCGTACACTGCGACCTGACCTGGGTGCGATTCTTTATAATAGTAGAGATTCTATTTTATTTAATTCTGGCTGTTGGGTTTGTACCCCAATAACAGCGGAATCCTATTTTATTCTCGGCTATAAAAGATCGTACACTGCGACCTGACCTGGGTGCGATTCTTTATAATAGTAGAGATTCTATTTCATTTAATTCTTGCTGTTGGGTTTGTACCCCATAACAGCGGAGCCCTATTTTATTTCGGCTATAGAGAACTCACAAGCTGTGCATTACTAGACACAATAATTGTGAATTGATTCTCCTTCATAGTAGAAATATCTTTATTTAATTCTTGCTGTTGGGTTTGTACCCCATAACAGCGGAGCCCTATTTTATTTCGGCTATAGAGAACTCACAAGCTGTGCATTACTAGACACAATAATTGTGAATTGATTCTCCTTCATAGTAGAAATATCCTTATTTAATTCTTGCTGTTGGGTTTGTACCCCATAACAGCGGAGCCCTATTTTATTTCGGCTATAGAGAACTCACAAGCTGTGCATTACTAGACACAATAATTGTGGATTGATTCTCCTTCATAGTAGAAATATCTTATCTAATTCTTGCTGTTGGGTTTGTACCCCATAACAGCGGAGCCCTATTTTATTCTCGGCTATAAAAGATCGTACACTGCGACCTGACCTGGGTGCGATACTTTATAATAGTAGAGATTCTATTTTATCTAATTCTTGCTGTTGGATTTATATCCCATAACAGCGGAGCCCTATTTTATTCTCGGCTATAAAAGATCGTACACTGCGACCTGACCTGGGTGCGATACTTTATAATAGTAGAGATTCTATTTTATCTAATTCTTGCTGTTGGATTTATATCCCGTAACAGCGGAGCCCCATTTTATTCTCGGCTATAAAAGATCGTACACTGCGACCTGACCTAGGTGCGATACTTTATAATAGTAGAGATTCTATTTTATCTAATTCTTGCTGTTGGATTTATATTCCCTAACAGCGGAGCCCTATTTCATTCTCGGCTATAAAAGATCGTACACTGCGACCTGACCTGGGTGCGATTCTTTGTCATAGTAGAGATTTATTTAATTATTACTATTAGATTTACATTCCTTAACAACAAAACTTTATTTTATTTTGACTACAGAGAACTCGCAAGTTATACTTTAACCGACACAATATTGGTTCTGAACCCACCGGAATTAGAGGATATACATTCAGCGACTGGACCAACGAACAGATTGGAGTCATTTTGAAAAGGCCAAGATTGGAAGAAGGATTTCTTTTTGTTTATTTTATCCTTGTGGACTGAATATTGGGTTATAAATAAAAGAAATTGTCAAAGTTAAAATTGACTTATTTATGAGTGAATCTCCACTGAATACTACCTAGGTATTGTGATAGACAGTTATTGACGTTAATAAATTATAACCACAAAATAATTGTTGTCACAATACGTACCTGTTTGTGCAAAATGCAGATTTGCAAATTCAAGAATATGCGGCAGCTCTGGCTTAAAAGGTATAATTTTTGTTTCCTTAAAATCTGTTTGTACTTCACTTTTGCTTAAACGCACTGTTTGTGCACGCTTCCTTAAAGATTAGTTCGGGTTATCTAGAACTCACTCTTTTGCTAATAATGGAGCTGCATCATTTTCGTCGTATGCTTTCTTAGATTTCTTCACATTCATCACCAACCCAGTTTCATTCAATTTTTTAAATAAATTTCAAAATCTTCTTTCGACACAGGCGTGTTAGGAAATTTTTCATGGAAAACATCCATATTATCGCTTATCGATAAGACAAATTTCCTATAGCGCTACATTGTATTAAATAAATCCCGCTCATCTTTGGTTAACAGTTTTAAAAATGTCTTCTCGGAATCAGAATACTGGCAGATGTAAATAAGATGTTGACGTAACCTGGACGTTTACAAAATCGATTATCTTAATTTTTCTGTAGAATGCAAATACATTACATGAAACCACCATTACTGCTCTATTTTTAAATATTCGAATTTTTATTTCAAAATTTGTATTTAGACTTTGTGTTTATAAACAACTTTATTTTATAAAATTTTTGTTAAAAGTAATAAATATTGATACTTCTCTCTTGAAGCATTTTCATGGTTTACTAATTTATTAACACCCTGTACATCTGATCTAAAATTCTTATATTGCGAATTACCTTAATATCCACATAGCATATCAGTTATAAATAATGACCCTTAAAGCATTCTTTAAACTTTTGCTTGACTTTAAATTAATTTACTTAGTAACTGGACAAACAGTACAATGTACCTCCATTAGGATTACTTAAACTTGGGATAATTATATTATAAATTCTCTTTTGATATTAATATAGAGGTAATTTTCTTTGAGTAAACTAATTTCTGAAGTTTATTCTCGTCTTCTCTTTGTTTACCAATTAAATTATAATTGATTGTTATATTTGAAATTGAATTAATCTTCTTCTAAACTTTATTGAACGAATCAAACTTTTACTTTGGGTATTTTTCCATACAATGCTAATATTATGCTATTGTACTGTTGCAGTTACCAGAAATATTTTATTTTTACTACTAATACCGGGTGGTGCACTAGATTGGCCATAGGAAATCCCATGTAAATTTTTCTACCCTTAAATATAGACTCCCCTATTAAATTTACATCAAAATTATATTATACTTTTTTGAAGGTCCTTGTATGAATGTATGAAGCCAATTATAACTTATTTATAAAAAAGTCTTCGTAAAATTCTTAAACATTATACGGGGTTTTTCGCGTTAATCAACACAACATATTATAACCAAATTATTCGTTTTGGATAAAAAAAAAAGCTTTCGGGGTGGATAAGGGTCTGTTAAAGGTACATTTTAAAATTATTGTCATAACGTGCACGAAACGCATAAAAGCTTTTTTTACCATGCTTTTCGTTTGGTCAATGTTTATCTTGAGCTTGTTAGAGTATACCCAGTTTACATATGTCTCTAGGTCACTGTTGATCTTCCTACTAAGTTCGTCTGCACCATCTCCTATATAGGTTAGAGCCGTATCGTCCGCGAATGTAAAGTAACCTGATTTAAGACTTGCACATTTTTAACTAAGAACGTACAAGGAGTACAACAGTGGCCCAAGGACGGTTCCCTGGAAAACACCAAACTTATTTGATTTTATATCACTACTGACACTATTTACTTTAACGTACTGGTTTCTACCCTCAAAATAACTTCTTATTAGATTGAGCGTTATTCCGGTAAATCCCATATTTTTCAATTTACCCAACAAAATATCCAAACATACCACATCAAAAGCCTTTCTCAAATCTACATAAACAGAAACCACAATTTTCTATTACCCATGTTCAATTTTTAAAAGTGTTTCGTTGCAAATCGTAATTTAGTTTTAATGGTGGTAGCTTATGTTTTTTTTTTTTTCTGTGTTTTAAAATGATAATTTATCCAAAAGAACTAGGAATTGATATGATTTTTATTCTTGGAGAATGTGCAAAACTGCTTACTGACTTCATAAGTTTACACTCAAAGATTTCCCAACAGAAATCATTCAAATAAAGTCGTTTTTTAAAGACTGTCCGACTCGATCTAGACAGACTGGGAGTGTTTAGTATAAAAAAAAGCCACTAAAAGGAAACATGTCACGGAATACGAAGAAACTGAATTTGCTGTAATTGGGTCTGTAATAGAAAATTTCTATATAGGTCAAAACCAAATGGCGCAAAATATCAACTTTAGCCAATCAGAATGTATATTGTTGTGGTGGATTAGATTATATGTAAATTAAATTAAATGAAATTGCTTCTCCTTAAAATGGTCAAACCAATTGGTGAGTACATAATTAATAACAATAATATTATAACATATATAACAAACCGTTAAGTAATGAGATTAGATATATCTTATTGGTTTCCAAAATTTTCTAAAATTAGAAATTTTCTCCTTTCAGATGTATTCCCAAATTTTTTACCAGAAATGACATAGTTTCGTTTTGGCAATTTTAAGGAGAAGCAATTTCATTTAATTTAATTTACATATAATCTAATCCACCACAACAATATACATGTCCCCTCACTAAGTCAGTTTCATTTTAAATTAAGAATGAATTTCTTCTTTTACAACATGTTCTAATTTCAACATTCTTAAATCACTGTAATATGATTAGGGTCTTTTATCCTACTTGCGTTTAAATCATCTCCTACCATTGCATAGAGATACATCGTCCTTATAATAAGCTGCTGTCTATTCCAATGGTTGCATAATCTGCATTTCATTGTATTTTATTGTTGAATCACCCATTGTTCTCCCAACTGTTTCAACTACTTTTCATAACAAAATTTCTTAAATGATTAGTTGCTGAAGATGACTTTCCCTAAAGTCGAAACTAGTACAACGTTAAGAAATTTATTTTAATTCTTCATCATTTTATGTATTTTCTATAACCCTTGTTTTCTACCCTAGAGGGGCAAATAAAGTTATTTGGTGGTAAAGACAGACCATTATTTCTATTTACAATCTCGCCACAGAACATGGACTACTTCTTAAATCTTGACTATAAGTGGTAGTACACCACCATTTGGATCTCATTCTTTAACAGCTTTTAAAGCGACATTTTTTTCACTCTCTGTTAGTGTTAGCTGAGTTTTTGTTAAGTCAAGAAGATTTGCCTACAAATGATATGGGGTTATACACTGTTCATAACGCCTCTTAAATTTTTGCAGTTGATTTAAAGTGATGTCCGTTTTATCAAAATGAGTTTCTAATATTTTAAATTCTTTCGCAATATCTGAAAGACTGGCACTGTTTCTTTGTTTTTTTCTATTGCGATAGAGATAGGCTTAAGTATTGTTAGGTAATCTTCGACAAATCTTTTTAAGTGAATGTTGGAAATTTTTCCTCTTATAATATTGTCAATTTCGTTTTTGTTGTATCGTATTGTATATCCTTGGAAAATTATAATAAAAATAAAATTTAAAGAAACAAACTTATTTACTTATTATTTTATTCTAATATGCTGTTTGTGTACTTGCAACTGATTCATTACCCTTTTCGATTTTTGTAGGTACTTTACTTTCCCTACAGCGTTATTGGATTTTTCTATGAAATGTATCCAGATAGGGTATTTTTTCCTTTCACTTCTATGAAGAGTTGACATTGTTACACTATTTGCAGATTTTTAGGTAACCTTTAGAAATTTACAGTAGAAATCACGCGGCGCGCTGCGTATTAGACGGCCAATTATCAAATACTGCGGGTTAGGGCGGACGCATTTTTATATAAACAGTGGAGGGTTTTCTTGTTCTGACAAGAATTTGCAGCTCTGAGCGTTTGCATTTTCAGAAACTATCTTCATTAAAATTTAAACAACGTGTTAAAAATAGCAACTTATTTATATGAAAAAATTGATAAAAATAAAAATAGAAAAAAAAATCGAAAAAATCAAGAAAATCGCGATTTTTGATGTTTTTCAAAAAAATCATGATTTTTTTCAACCGTGCTTTTCGAAAACCATTTAAATGGAAATGTTTTTAGAGTTTTTGATAAATCAATTACCAGTATTATTACAAAACATTTCCACAGCCACAAGACAACTGATGTTGCTTCAAATGGATGGAGCACCCGCACATTTCTATCGTAGGGTCCGTGAATTTAACCGTCCAATTTCCAAATCGATGGATTGGAAGAAATGGACCTCAGAATTGGCCCCCAAGATCACCCGACTTGACTTCACCCGATTTTTTTCATGGGGATATGTAAAAAGAATCGTTTACAACACAGCTCCAAGAACACCGAATAACATGAAGGAGCACATTTTAGAGCATCTCTCCGAAATACAAGCCCAGCAATGTTGTCAAATGTTAATGAAAGTTTTAAAAAGAGGATGTGTTTGTGTTCAGAGTCGGATGATCGCCATTTTGAACACTTGATATAAGCAGTTGTTTGTTGGATGTCTATCATTTCCTTCTTTCGTTACCTTTACATTATTTTCACTAGTAAGTAGTGCACTTACTGTAAACCTTTTCTTTTACGACCGATTCTGACCTGTCAAATTGCCATAGGTGACTTGATTACTTGATTTATATTAAATTGGTTAAAATCAGTCTGTATTATGAATATTTGTATTTTTCATGAAATCGTGAGCAACTACTTATGGGAAAGCTTAATACTTTTTGATAGGCAATTAAATTTTACATCTATTGCTGACAAGTTATTATCATTTCAAACTTCTAATTATTTTGCCGCACTTTTTGGACACCTTGTGTAAGTTAGTGAATTTTTCATAAATGCAACATGAAACCTAATCAGTTAGTAGACTCCAGTGTGAATCTGGTTTGAGGAAAGAAAATATTAATCATTATTATTATTGTTATTACATTTTCACAAAATACGAAATATTTCAAAACCCGTAGAGTTTAACTACAATAAACCCCTATGAAACTTATTTTTATTATTTTCGTAGAAACCGAAAGTAAACTGATACACACCGTCGAAAACATTTTATCCAAAGCAAATAATCTAGCTGTAACAATAGTATACCGGGTGATGCATGGCTAAGTTGAATATAGGAAATTCCATGTAAATTTTGAGGTGGCTAAATATTGACTCCCCTTTAGAGAAAAAGTGTGTTATAATTTTATGAGAAGGCCGATATAGTAAACCCTAATGCGGGTTCAACTCGATTTTGTAGTAAGTCCAAATAGGTTACTGCTGTAAGGTTGCCTTCCATATAAGATTTCCCAATAATGTGATGTCCTACAATTTCCGCCCAAACATTTTTCGCGGATATTGCGTCCGAGTATAAACAAGACGATGTTCATTTTCTTGGCTCCAATATCGGCAATTTTGAACAATTGGTTCGTTGTTGAGGGTGAATGTACATTCATCGGTAAACAAATATTTCTCAAAAAATCCCTATTATTATTTGCTCCTTCCATCACCTCAAAACTGAATACCATTCTCCGTTCTTCATCACCTTGCCGAAGCTCTTGATGTTTTTCATACTTGTAAGGAGAATATTAATGTTTTTTTCAAAGTGGGCAACACTGTGGTTTGATGTTTTCCTACGGCTTGCCCGAGAGTCCTCGCGCTAGTCATTTTATTTTCCTCCACGTGCAGTAAAATATCAAAATATCTATTATCCCTTTCTTCAGCTCTATTTATTACAGTGCCTTTGGACTTAAATTTACTAATGATAAGTTTAACGAAATGGAAACTGTTTCCTGTATAATACCCCTTAATCATAGTTACTTTTTCCTTAATGAAATAGCTCATATTTAGCTATAATTAATGCGCCCTTAATAGAGATGTTGTTACTGACGCTACTTTTCGTTCTGTCAATGCCAATTAATAATTTTCTGGTGTTTCCTGGTTCTGTATTACCTAAACCATGAAAATTCGTAATTTTGCCATCACATTCAATTGAATAAGTTCGGATTGGCTTATTAAAATTAATTCAAACTTGGCACATGAGTTTATTATATCGGCCTCTTCAAAAAATTATGATACAATTTTTCTCTAGAATGTACAGGGGAGCCAATATTTAGCCACCTCACAATATACATGGGATTTCCTATGTTCAACTAAGCCATGCATCACCAAATCAAATCAAATCAAATCAAATCAAAATAATTTATTGTCACTTTTGCAATTGCATTAGACACAAAGTTTTACAAATTATTTAAAATATAAAAATATATAAAATATAAAACCGTATACATAGTATGTCAATTATTAATATCTAATAAACCAATAAAACAAGAATTTTTGTGTTTGGTTAACATTGCTTTAGATAGTCTAGAAAAACTAAGAAAACAATTAAAACTCGTCGCGATATGAATATTGTATATAATATATATATACAGGGTGTTATGGAAATGACTTATTATTTTTTAACCCGTAAATCTATAGGTCGAGCCGAATTGGGGAAAAATTGCGTTAAATGGCGCTCGAAGCTAGAAATTCGAGAAAAATGCCTTCAAAAATTTAGCTCAAAACACCTACGCGCCAATGACCCAAACAGCTGATTCGTACTACTTGTCAAAAAAAAATTGTTGACAAAAATCTGACAGTTACTGTCAGATAGTCTTTAGATATCGTCAGCCCAAAACATGTGTTTTGACCAGTGTTGCCACATTTACTACATCAGTTTCATCAGATAACCTTTTTTGAATATTTAATTTTTTCTACTTAACTTTAATATGCTTTAGTTTCTACCCTATTACACGAAAAATTGTCTACGTATTGCTCTAGTTTTATTTGTACATACCTTGAAATAAAAAACATATCGGCAAGAAATCCACGTTATACCGTTACCATTTCAAATGATTCTAGCGGGACATTTATTCACTTTAACAACACATTAACTGTTCGGGACATTATCAAGTTATTAGCTCTTTAATTCTGTGTTATTAATACAAGAAATTACTAGTTATAGACTTAGAAATACTTTATAACAAAATCCGGATTGAAAACAACGCGACACACGTTTGATACGGTTATGTTCTTTCTCTTCTTCTGTGACTTCTGTTCTTCTTGGTAATGATAATAGCTGGCTCATTGTCGTCAAGACAGGTGGCCATTGCAATTAAGAATAATAATTACGGTATCCAATCCAGTCCTCTTAACTGGACACACAACATTTAAACACGATAGTCCAGGGGGCGGGAAATGTGATTTGTTGCTGTTCTGTGATTGGGTACTGAGCAGTTCAAAGTCAATGAGCGCATTCGGGAGACGAAACTGCTCCGAAGCAGTTCCTAAATCGTCTTGTTGTCTGTTGTGTCGACCGCTACTTTTACGACACTTTCCAACATGTTACGGAACGGTCGCCATTTTGGGTAGCATCTTTCACTTCCGCTGCTTGGAGAGAGCGGTTCGTTATGTCAATGGGGAAATGACGTATGCAACAAAAGTTTGGTTACGAAGAACGTAGTAAATAGAATGGAGGAACAAAACATATACATTAAACAGGAAAACGTACTTTTTAACTGCCACCAAAGAGTTTCAACCAAGGGATGAGTATGTTGGTAAGCTTCACAAAACAAGAAAGGTTAATGTTTGTTACGCACAGCTGATATGGATTTGACATTTGAACCAAACGTGATGATCTTTTGGTCGAAATAGTCGAAATCCATGGAAGCCGACGAATCGGTAGCGGTTGGATCATAACCGGTAACCACTGCGGAGCAGTTTCGTCTCTCGAATGCGCCCAATGGCTTCATATGTGGCTTCATAAATTTGTTTTTAATATCATTTCTTATTATTCATTTACTTGCAACGGCATAAAATTTGTTTGCGTTTTGCTGCTGGAGTGTATAGTTGTTGAATAATGTGATACACATGTGATGGGAATGTTTTGTGATGTGATAGTTTATCTGTGTAAATTTCCAGACATAGGGCTTGTTGTTGGTATCTACGATTTTTACTCAGCGAAGTATTATGATAGCAATACAATTTCATGGGGTGAGTAAAAACTATACCTATTGAATAAGGCTTGTTTAATTGAAATCGCAGTATAGTTTTTGATTTAATCTTTTTTAAAAAACCTAAAAAAAAGATTTTCCCGAATACTTGGCAATGTCGCAAGGTAATCAGCTGTCTGTAGAAATTCCGCCAATTTGTCATGTCAAAAACACGTGTTTAGGGGTAATGAACTTTCATAGAGGCACAGATGGTCCGGTTTTAAGGTATTTTACAAAATTCAAAATACTTCCGATTTTAGAAAAAAAAACTATCAAGTGTAACTCTAGGCCACCCCAGGAGTGGCCCCTTAAAATATAATAAGTCATTTCCATAACACCCTGTATATATATATATATAAAAAGAAAAAAATAAATAAATAAATAAATAAATGAGACATATAATAAGTACAACAAAAAATGTTTTACATTAAAACATTATGGGGGCGCAGCATAAAATTTACATACGAAAAAATAGTACAGTATTCAAACATAAAATACAAAACAATAAAAACACTAGTCAGTATAATATAAATATCAGAGATGGCCCAGATAATTTATAAACTCCTGCATATCATAAAAGGCTTCACCCAACAATATCCTTTTGATTCTTTTTTTGAACAAATTAATGCTTAGGGTCTTCATAGATACAGGTAGCAGATTATACAACTTTATACTCTGATAGAAAGAACTATTAAAATATTTTGCAGTGTTTGGAAGAACCGGACGGATGAGGTCATTGCGAAGGGGGTAGGCGGTACTTGTGGATGTGGAAGGATATTTTCTTTTTTGTTTATGAACAGTGACAAGGCATTTAAATATAAAGCAGGATGGCAAAGTCATCAGTCTACCCTCCTTGAAGAACGCCCTGCATGAGACTCTGGGATTTAAGTTATTAATGGCTCTAACACATCTCTTCTGAACTCGAAAAATGCTTAAACTTAAGGGTTCACATCCCCAAAACTCCACCGCATACACCATTCTTGAGTGAAAGTACCCATAGTATACACTTATAAGCACTCCTGAGGAGACTATCTCTTTCAAAACACGTATAGAGTAACATATTGAATTTAATTTAAGCTTTAGTTCCTTTAAATGAGTCTCATATTTAAGTGCTATATCGACAGTCAGCCCAAGGATCTTAGTTTCAGGGACTGCTTCAATTTTTTTATCGCAAATCAATATATTTTTACAAACACGTCCCAAACTTCTGTTTTTGAAAACCAAGAAATTTGTTTTATCCAAATTTATTTTTAGTTTATTAGAATTAAACCACTGAATCAGCTCATTAACACATATCTTAGTCTCTGATTCCAAAATGGCTAGATCGTTATTACTGACTATACAAGTTGTATCATCTGCATACATAACCACTTTTGCCTTGACATGATCTGGAAGGATATTAATAAATATGCTAAAAAGCAGTGGTCCCAAAACTGATCCCTGGGGGACCCCCGACGTAACGGGCTGTATCTCAGATTCACACGCACCATTACCATCCTGAACACAAACATACTGACTTCGGTTTGAAAGGTAGGAACGAAACCAATCCAACACTCCACCTCTCACACCAAGTATTTCTAACTTTTTTAATATCAAGTCATGCCTAACAGTATCGAACGCTTTTGATAGATCACACACTATTGCTATACAATATTTTCCCTCATTACGCCCGTCATAAATGTAATTTAAAATGTCATACAGAGCACTCTCAGTGGACCTTTGTGATCTAAAGCCATGTTGACACGAGGATATTAAATTATACCAGGTATATAATAATAACCCCGATAATAGATATGAGATCATGTGCGTTTTCTTAGTTAGATTCAATCCCTAACTTCTTTTCTTTCTTCGTTCAACTGTTCGGCTGGTGATCATTAGATAAGTCTTGGATTCGGAAAGAATTATTTAAATAATTGATGTGTGTCAACAGCGTTCAAGTTGGCACTTAAATTGATTGAATTTGGAAGGTTACTTTAACGAAATTAATCGGGTCTTGGTAGAAACCAGTCTTTTGGTAATTTATATGTACTGTTTGGTAGAGAATTAATGTGGGAGGTTATAATGAATTCATTTTGTGACACGTCTGGCCGTCTGAAGTAATTTGTTATGACTTTATCAAAAAATTTATTTAACGTCGGCATTCGTAACTCATTGTGTAGTACGTGAGTCATGATGTAGATGCGTTACAACCCCTACAGAGCTCAATAGACATTAATAATGCGGTTACACAGATCACAGATCACAGATGACATCAACGCAGCGTTAGCTCAAGTTTCTGTTACAAAGACGTCCAGGTATTCAAAATACGGGACTTTGACACATGAAATTAAAAATCAAATCAAAATTAAAAACCGGTTAAAGAATAGGGCGTATCGCACTGGAGATCCTCGCATAAAGGCGGAGGCCAATCGGGCGGCTGGGGTAGTCAGGGAATTGTTGATCGAACGGCAGTCGAACCTCTGGGACAACAAGGTCCAAAGTCTATCTATAGAGGATAATTCCATCTATGGAATGACAAGGATCTTAACCAGGGGAGCACGAGCACCCATCTCTCACCTGATAAATCAGGAAACAGATGCTGTTTTAATCGATGCCAAAGATAAAGCTGAATTACTCGCGGACAAACTATGCAATCAATTCAGCGAAAACCCGACCAATGACGCGTTTAGAGATGAGAGGGTCTCAAGGACGATACAAATTTATAAATCAATGAATTTCCCGTTTCAGGCCTTTCCACAAGTCACCTTAGACGAGGTAAAGTCCCTATTAAGCGTATTGAACATTAGAAAAGCCCCGGGTTTTGATGGTTTAAAGAATGTGGCGTTGCTAAATCTACCTGACAAAGCTTTGAGAAATATAGTAAGCATATCCCAGGCAATAATCAAAGAGGGCCACTTTCCGTCCTCCTGGAAGCATGCAAAAGTCATCCTAATATATAAAAAAGGTGAGGATCCTACGGCGCCGGCTAGCTACAGGCCGATCAGCCTGCTGTCGAGTCTTGGGAAAATCACAGAAAAACTAATTTTGAATAGACTTAATGACTTTGTGTTTGTGCGTAACGTTCTGCCTGTCGAACAGTTTGGGTTTCGAGCTGAACATTACACAGTCAGGCAGACGACGCGACTAGCTTCAAAACACAATAAAAGGCTTTAGCAGGAGAGAGCACACGGGAGCGGTTTTCTTTGACGTAAGCAAAGCATTCGACAAGGTCTGGCATGATGGCCTCTTGTTGAAATTGATAAGACTCGGAGCTCTGAACTACTTAATCAAGGTGGTAGCTTCTTCTTTGGAGAATAGAAGTTTTGCTGTCTCGTCAGAGAACGCACTTTCCTTGAATAAACACATCAGGGCGGGAGTACCGCAAGGTTCACCTCTCTCTCCGATGCTGTATAACATTTATACCCATGACATTCCGCGCGATAGATTTACGCAGCTTTATCTTTTCGCTGACGATACCGCAATCACTTCAACTACCAAACAGCCGCGACTTGTCGTCAGCCGGATGTAGCGCCACATAATCAAGCTAGAGAAATGGCTGTCGGATTGGAAGATTTGCTTGAATCCCTCTAAGACGAAGGCTATTTATTTTTCGAAAAGCAATGTTAGTAGGCCTGAGACAAGGCTTCGTGTTAACGGAGTCCAGGTAAACTGGTGCCAGGAGGTAAAATACCTGGGACTTATATTTGATCAACGACTGAACGGGAGGCGCAATTCAATTAATAGAGTGAAGCTAGCATTGCATCAATTACGCTCTATCTATCCCCTGCTTCACAGCCGGAGTAGACTTGGTAATAGGACTAAGGTCAACCTCTACAAGGTGTTAGTCATGCCGGTTCTCACTTATTGTGCACCTTCATGGTGCAACATAAGCAGAACGGAGCTTAATAAGTTCCAGGTAATACAAAACATGGCACTAATGTACCCAGGTACACGATGAATCGCATACTTCATCAAGACTTTCGTATGCAGACAATAAATGAATTTTTCACAAGAATTATTACAGACTATTACAGACGTACGGACGTATCGACAAACCCATTAATCACGGACTCCCACACGAGATCTAGACCAAACAGTACGTACAAACTACCGAAAGACTGGCTCCCTGTTGGTCCAATCCCATAGTAGAGAGACACCAATAGTAGTGAGGCACTATCAGTCAACCACCAATCACCCAATCAATTCATAATCAATGGAATAGGCGCCAAAATTTTGCAATATAAAAACTTTTTAAATGAAACAAGCAAAAATACGAATAATCAATTTCAAAATTTCTACAAGTGATAAAACCTAAACAGTTTGCGAAAATCCAATTGAAGTTGCAGGAGAATTTCTAACTAAAAGAAAAACAGAGATCCCAAGTAGCTCCGATACATACCTTAATACCTGATACATACCTTACTAAACCTACCAGTAATAATTATAAATGTTACAAGACGTTTACTTTTTTTATTTTTGACATATTTTACAGTAATCAAGAAAAAATATTGATTGTACTTATTTAATAAACGCAAGTACTTAAAACCAAATAAATAAATAACAAATATTAATTGTACTTAGGGTATTTAGGAAGTATATATGTTTATCAGATTTCTAGTGAACGAACTGAGTTCCTATTTGGTAGTTATCTTTCCCCTCATCATTCCGTTGGACTTCTGAAAAGCCAGTAGATTGTATGTTTATGTTCCCGTGCAAGCTCATTTTATTATTCGTTTATTAGTAGGAAGCTTTTTCTAATTAATTTGCTTCCATTTAAAGACCAACCAAAAATTCAAAATAACAGTTAAAAAATAACCCAAAAATATTTTCTGGAAACCTAAACAAATTTCAGATTATTTAAACCACTTTCTTTAATCACTGTTTGCTTAAAAATCTTGAAAAATCGACAATATTTTCTTTTGTTATTTCTTTCTATACTTCTTTCTTAATCCTTATTTTATGGATTTTGGTTGATTGGGTAACTTCTTTTAAATTGGCCTAATTGATATTTAATTGCATTAATAATTCATAATACCCCTTAAAATGCTTTTTAGCGTAAATAATATATTTGCAATGGAGAAGGCAACGGATTAAATCTGAATACGCCCGAGTTATTCCAGGGGTGTTACCAATTTCTTTAACAGGATATGCAGGAATATTTTGTAATGAATTCTCGATATTGTTGATCAAATTGTGATTCTAATAATGTTACTATAAAGTTATTATAAAATGGACCCAACCAAATAAGCACAAAACTAATAACGGAAAATCAGATTGGATTTATTTCGTTCAACACGGAACTTTTCTTTTCGTTTTATTATCATTTTAACTCACTTTGAGCACACCAATTATACTAATTCTCAAAGTCGTAATCAATCTTGTACTTGTAGTTTGTTTATAAAATTAATTATCATTTAAAACAAGTTATTTAAAGGGCCCTTGGATCTTTATTACAAACGTTCTTTTGGCCTCCTTTAAAGGTTTTGATCAAAATGTTGCAGTAAAGTTTCCCGTTGAACCATCACGTTTTCTTTAACTTTTACTCTGCATTGCGTTACTTTAAATATTGCATCAAATTAATAAAAATCTCGTAAGTACGTACAGCGTGTCTTATTTCCGACACTTTTAGGGGGTATTGAAGTTATTACCAAAGATCTATAGAGTGTTGTGGTTTTCATCTTGTTTAACTTTACAACAATGGCCTTCGCATTCAACGGTGAATTTTCAGGGAAAATCTCTATAAAACATTCCTGCTGTTGAATCTAGAATGTTTTCCCAGTGATCGTGATTAAGACATGAGCCGATGAATTACTGGCACCGGTATTCTGTAGCTTGTTCCTGATCCTACAAGAAGGGAATATTTCTTTACTGAAAAACTGCTAGACTCCAGCCAATACACAAAACAGGCAAGAATACCCACAAATATCGATCAGTCGAATTTCTTTTGGTTTAGTATCTGGAAGGGTTCAAGATTATCAGTGACCGCGAATGTGGATTTTGTAAGACTAGATCAATAGGAAACCTTCTAGCTTATGTTATGCATCGTTGGCATAACATATTAGAACATCATGGGAAGTTCCGGGGGGTATCACTGCAGCTTTTCAGGGCCGTTAATTTAGACTTGCATGGGGGGCTCCTAGTTAAAGTGAGAGCATACGGTATGCCGGCCGGTTCAATTTTATTCGTGGCTATCAAGCTTTCTATGGTGGCTTTCCACGGCCCGTAATATTGCAGGCCGGGCTAAGCCGTGTCGTTTTGAATGGGCGCGCCCGCGTCACGGACGATCCCACACCACCTCGGACGGCACTCTTCCCACGGCGCGTCTTGGCCCAAGGGCTTGTCTCAACCAGTAAACCAACTGTCATTCCCAAAATGAGGAACGATCAAACTGTTGCTGCCGTCGCTTTTGTGTTATTTAGTGGATTTTATTTACCTACTCAAAAAATCAAGGAAGATAAAAAGACGCTAGAGGTTATCGTCATTTAATAAGAGCCGGCCTCGGTAAGTTCCTATTTGTATGATAATAAATTGCAGAAACAGGGCATAATATGCCCGATTTATGCCAACATAATCGGTTTTTTAATTTCAGATACAGTGGATCAGATATGTTGTCTGATTTTGTTAAAGAACCAAGGCAAAAATCTGTAAATTTCTGTACAATGTCTGCAGATGCAGAAGACTATGAATATCTTTTAAATATAATTGGGGTTCATATTACAAAATGTGATACATGAGAAGGTGTATTCCTACTCAAGAATGGTTTGCTATTGCTCAGATTCTTGGCATCTGGATATAGCTACACAAGTCTTGCATATCTTGTTAAAGTGTATATTTAAACAGTTTCAAGGTGCGTCGAAGATGTTTGCAAAGCATTGATGCAAGAATTATCACAAGAAATAGAAGTATCTATATCTACTTAAACATATTTGTAACGTCCAATTCGTGAAGTTCTTCCAATGAACCTTTTGGAGCTGGTGATATTTCTGAATGTGGTGAGGGTTGTGGGGACGAAAAAGGGTGAAAACTGGTGAATGTTGTGACTGGTTACATATTTGCATGTCATGTGATGATTGTGAAGAAGTTGAGGAGTGGAGAATTCGTGATGGTTGTGGGGAAGGAAAGGAATGAAAAGTTGGCGATGATAATGCTTGTGGGGTCTGAGAGGAATGGAAACTTGGAGGCAGTTCTGAATGGTTATAGATTTGCATGTTTGGTGATGGTCCTGGATGGTAGGTGTTATTTGTTGCTAAACGATTTAACTGTGTGAATGGTTGGAACCGATGGAGATTTTGATAATTTAGAGGCTGTGACTGATATATTGATGCTAATGGAAATTGCGTTTGTGAGTTTGACGAAAACTAAAACTGCATTTCTTTTTGCATTAGATGAAAAATGAATTTATCAATTTTAAGCATAGCAATTTTACGCGTTTTCCCTTGTAGTCCTCTGAGCTTTTTGTGTAATTATTTCGTATATAAAGAGCATTCATCTTGCTATGACTTAGGGGTAATTTGTTTCTTTTTAATATCTTTTAACGGGATGTTATCGTCCTCAAATTTTCATACAAACTCAAAAACTCAAATATAGGGTCGTTCCTCCACTCCATATTTATGTAGAAACTTAAGCGCACGGTTAAACATTTGAATAATAAACAAGAAGGGACAGGGTCGCTCGGGCCTCCACAGGCCGTTCCGAGTGTGCTCGCGCCGCGCCTTTGTAGCTACCGACTCGCAGCGGATCGGACGCGCCGTCGCGGATCTGCCCAGGTCACCTCGGGCGGCACCCTTCCCACGGCTTGTCGGCGCGAGCTGGCGCGGCTCGGGCTGCAATATTACGGGCCGTGGGAAGCTACCATTAGCCAGACCACACACCAAAGATGCACGCCGGTAGGTGTCACATGCGCGATTTAAATATATCGCGACACAATTAATGCTCGTGTATATTTCAATATGACCATGCATACTGGCTTAATATTTGTGGAGCGATGGTTTTGCAGCGTGTCTGCAGTAAAGCCGCAAGTTGCAAAAATAGAACGTGTTCTATTTTGGCGGCGCGATATCGGCGACACGCAAACTAAATGAAAGATGATTTGGATTTAGGTACCGCTTTTATTCAAGAAATTGAACAAACCCCTGTAGTATATGACTACAGTCTTCCAGTACTTTGTATTTTGCTTTATTATATATGGCCCAATTAAATCCGATTGTAAGTGGTCTGAGACATTCTATCATACGAATACAACTTTTTTTCGTCATGATCTAATTCATCCGAAACTTCGAACGATTGCACAATGATAATGGTACGGATGGACCTATTGGTAATGACGTACTTTTTTATTTCTAATTAAATTCATCATTAAGAAGTCATCTTCGTCGGACGACGATGACGATGTCATGATCACTACACGCGCCATATATAGCTCCACTAATCTTTACAACACAAATGTAGCAGATACAAATATGTTATGCATGTGTCGTGCATCTTCTGTATGCGGCCCGCCTTAAAGACCGTTCTCTGCGGCGGGCGGATTTCTTTTAGATACACTTACCATCAACGCCTGGTTCCCTCAAGGTTCTATTTAACCTCTTTCTACTATACTTACATTAACTACCATTTGGAAAAAATTGAAAAACCGATATCTAGTTTCGCTGAAACCAGCACACATTTATCTATTTACATTGGATGCTCAACTATCGGCTGCCAACGCACATCTCCATAGGCAGCAAGAAGTCTGACAACTCAACAAAGCCCTGGAGGAAATTCTGTCATGGGGCGACAGTAACCAAGTAGAATTTAATGCTAAAACCCTCAAGCGGCACTTTTTTTCTTAAAAAATTAACGTTAAAAACCAGTCATGACAATGGATCCCCTTTTCTTCATCAGTTTATTTACTAGGCGTTAATTTGGATAGTCATATTGTGCATAAGACAGCCTCGCAGAAGCTTTTGGTACAATTAATTACAACAGTTTTTCGCGCTCAATAAAGCCCAAATTCGACAATTGCTAGAATACTGCTCATATATTTGATGATCTACTTGAAAGCATACTCTGAGACTGGTAGATTTCGCTTCATTGGCGACTATGATTTGACACAAAGCCTGAAAACAGATTAATGATTTGAGCATTCTCTACACAGTTTTTTTTTATTTTTTTATTTGCAAGTTGTTAAAGAAGAGATAATGAATCTGTTCTAGAATTTTTGGATTTTCATTCATATTGACCTCAATAACCGTAATTTTGTTTATGATGCCGACGCTTGGAAAATAATATATTTAAATATGGATGGATCTAGGTGCAACGGCACTTTCACGTCTTTATTCTCAGAATAATTGCTTTAGTCTCAATTGTGTCGACAATAATTGTTTCCATAGACATTATTCGACGAATAGCGCTATCCGTAGATGAAAGTGCATAAGCCGTGTTATAATAAATTTAAGAAATATGCGAAAAGTGGAAGAGATGCAATATACAAGCTTTTTATATTTTTGTAATCTGCCTATATTCGTTACCGAATAATCGTCATTTCCATCCCGAATATTGCTTGGAGAAGAGACCATATAATGTCGTGTTCAGATGACTTAAATAACAATGCCTTAAATATACGCTGATGGGGATGAAAAGGAAGATGTGATAATTTTGAGGAAATGGGGTTAAGTCAAACCATATGCCAAAAAAATGTGCAAGACACCTGTCTCAAGAAGTTGAACATGCAGGACTATTCTTAAAAAAACAGTTACATTTATTTCCTTATAAACAACAAATACCAGCTGCAGATTTTGAAAGACGCAGGAATTACTGTAAGTGGTTTACTCCAAATTTATTATAAGATTAACAAGTTCTAGGACTACTTCATCCTACTGAGATCCGTCCAGAGCTTTCCACACAAAAGGTGATGCACGCAGATTTGGCTAAATGTTTGAAGAAGTGATTTATAAGATCTGACATTTTTTTCTGATGGAACCTGGTTCTACCTCACCGGTTATGTGAATTCTCAGAATACATGCATGTGGAGTAGTGAAAGTCCCCATTTTCTTTGTAGAGTCCACGTTGCACCGTCAAAAACTTGGTGTATGGTTGGCTGTTTTCCGAAGAAGAATCGTTGGTCCTATTTCTTTTCATGACACAGTTACAGCGGTATGGGGACAATATTTTGAATCCATTTGTGGAGCAATTACTTGAAGATGAACTACGATTAGGGTATTGACAGATTGATCAATTTTCGAACAGATACGAACGACAGTAAAAGTTTCATCATATTTTTATTTATACAGGGTGCGTCAAAAAAGCTGGACGTATGTCATTTTGTATTTTTTCAATGGAAACCCATTATTTTTTTCGTATTTCTGGATTCCCCAACAAATAATAAACACTTTTTGTATTACACATCCTATAGCCAAATCTAACATTTTTTAAAATATCGAAATATTTTAAATACGAGTTTATGTTCAGAATTCGCTTTGCTACATTTTCAAACTTTAAATACATCACGTTCGTAGGCGGCTTATACCCGTCCTCATAGAAACGAAACAGTCACAAATTAATTTATAAAAGTGACTTTCCGCCTACCACTGACAAGTGATTTATTTATGGTTTAACAAAGAATTGGTTTAATATTCACTTTAAAATGGTGTATACTCTCCAAGAAAGGATAGAAATAATTTTCATGTATGGCACTGAAAATCGTTGTGGTCGCAGAACAGCTCGAAGATTTAACGACATACACCCTGACAAACATGTAGGTCACAGGTATGTTATAGAGCTGGTAAGGAAATTTGAAGAAACCGGCTCCGTATGCAACCGAGTTAATAAGCAAGCAAGGGCTCTAGATGAAGGTACGCAAATGGAATCATTAGGTCATTTCGCTATGAATCCTTCTACGTCAATTCCAAAAGTATCACAATTGACACACGTTTCAGTAGGTTCCATTCATAAAACTTTCAAACTAAACAAGTTTTTTTTTTATAAAATACAAATCCTTCAACAACTCAGCGAAGACGATTATGACAGAAGAATTCAATTTTGCGAAACAATGACTCAGGTGATTCAAGCCGACCGGAATTTTGATAAAAATGTATGTTTTAGTGATAAATCAACTGTCTTCTTGAATGGATTCGTGAATAAACATAATTGCAGATATTCGGATAATGTTAATCCACATTTATTTAATAATATAATAATATTCTTGGAAATGAGATCATTGTGCCAATTTTTATGAAAGAAAACTTGACAGGTGAACTATGCGTAAATCTGTTGGAAATGTCACAGATTCTCTTATTACCCAATCTTTGGAAAATCAAGTTGATCAAGAGGGAGATATGGAACTTGATGAACAAAATTTGTATTTCTAGAAAGATGGAGCCCCGCCGCATTATGCGCTACCTATTAAGACATGGTTGAATGAACGATATCCCGAAAAAGGGATAGATAGGAGAGGTCCTGTGGAATGGCCGGGGAGGTCCCCAGACCTCACACCTCTTGATATTTTTCTGTGGGGATATTTGAAGTCCCTAGTTTACAAAACTGCGCCCGCGAGTACTTCCGAATTGAGAAACAGAATTACTGAAGGATATAGGCAAATTAACCGGCAGACTTTTCAAAATGTTCGCGAAGAATTCGAGAATAGGCTCTATTATTGTTTAGCCAATAACGGAGCACATTCTGAAAACTTAATAAAGTGAATTCTGAACATAAAGTCGTATTTTTACCACACATAGTAAAATATTAAAGTGTTTTGATATTTTAAAAACTGTTAGATTTGGCTATAGGATGTGTAATACAAAAAGTGCTTATTATTTGTAGGAGAATCCAGAAATACGAAAAAAATTATGGGTTTCCATTGAAAAAATACAAAATGACATACGTTCAGCTTTTTTAACGCACCCTGTATAAATACAAATATGACGAAAAATTTACCCCCTTAAAACAAAAGTTGACATGTTTTGACATTTCGTATCAAACAAGTTATTTCTACCTAAAACCGGGGTGGCTACTTTTGAAATGAAAACCCTGTATATTAAAATTCGGACATCAGGATCATGGTTTGAATACCTTAGAAAATATAATAGAATATAAAATGTTATTATTTTATATTATTATACCCTAAATCAAATTTTAAATTTGAGTTTTGTTCATACCTCACTTGTTTTTTTTCTCTCCATGGATGTTAATTTTAGTTCTCGTTTTCGGCTACCCCGGTAACTATCATCAACAACGTGCTCACCTTGCAAAGATTCCATGGAAACGCAAAAAGGTTGCAATACTAGTAAATAAATGGAAATAAAAGTTTGGTTATGAATACAACGTATTTACGGCTGGACTAAATGCGGTTTGTTCGACATTCAGAGAAAACGCTTTTAGCTTGTCTGATGTCAATGGACTAAATGCATTTTGCATGTCTAAGTTGTTTTCACAGTACATTTTAAGTGAGACATAATGCGATTTGTACGTCCAACATTTTCTCCTAAAGATTCAGCTAAATATTGTAACACCACCTATAGTTGAAAAATTGAAAATTTGAATTAACTGAGTCTGCTCCTCATATTATTATTGTTATTATAATAAACCTACCAGTACTCACGTACAGTTTGTAAACATTAATTCCTGGCACAAAATCTACTATCCATAAGTAAAATGTTTAATGTTTAAAACCCAACGCTCTTCTATTTCCAACTTTTTTAACAAAATTAGAATTGCCCTTCTGAAAGTAGTCTAACCCACAGCAACATAATTAGGATATTCTGGTGCATTCTTGTTTACAATAAAAAGTTTTTCAAGCTTTAAACAAGTTCAAAGCGATAAAACTTTACTTTGGTTAACTAATTTGCCAAGTTTCAATTCCATTGTACTTTCTTATTATTTACCTAACAAAATGGTAATTGTTAGTTTGTTATTTTAAAGTTTGTTCAAATTTTTAATTAGTTTTTTCTTAGCCTACACGAGAAAAATAATCTAAACTGCATTGGCCATGACCAGCAATATAAACGCACCTCCAAGGTCGGCGAAGGACATGGTGGGAGCGAAGAGTAGTCTCCACCTGAAGAAAAGGCAGGTGGCGAAAAAGCTAGCATTGGCGAAAATCATTCCATGTTTTTCCTAAAAACAATCGTCAAAGTCCCCATTTACCTTATTATTGCTTATGTTAAACGAGAATTCAAATCAGCCGCTTGCTGGAACGATTAGTCAACGACCCAGATATATTTTTCGAAGCGAAGAGAAAATTAAAAATTTGTAAGACCCGGTAAAATCTGTAAGTGAAAAACATCACTGTTGTGGGGGGATCGTTAGATTTCCTTGACTTTCATTGACAACACCGAGTATTTCTTGCACCAGCAAGACAACGAACGAGAGCTAACCAAAACTCAATATTCGGATTTTTTTATAAATTTTCTTCCGGTGTTAGTATTAAAGTTACAGCAAAACTGACAAAGCTCTCTTCAGCGCCATTTAATGAGCTTAAAGATTATATTAAAAAAATATTCGACGTTTCGCTTTTAAGTAATCATCATCTTCATTTTTTTAAATGCTGCCCTGATTTTATAACGTCAAAACGTGAGAGCATTTTTTATTCTAAATGTAATGATGTAGATACTACACATTATCGTTTCATTACGATTCGATGATTTTTGGCCATAATTATGAAATTTTCAAGGTACGGACCTGTATTTGTCATAATTTTGTAAAGAAACAATTAACTGCAGTAAACAGTAAGTTTAATGAATAGTCCACCGAACATTCCCCTTGTAGAATCGAGAATGCCGAAGATAATTTTCCGGCAGCGCCATGTTAAACGAATCTTGAGGAGCTTTGACACCAAAAAAGCTTCTGGTCCTGACGAAATTCCAGGCGTAATTTAGACACGCGCTGATGAATTGACACCGGCATTTTGTAGGTCTTGTGACTTATCTTTAAAAAAAAGGAATATTTCCTTCTTGCTGGAAAACTGATCGAGTCTGCTCATACTCAAAAAAGGCAAGAAGACCTTGCAAAATATCTATCGTCCAGGCTATCATTGAAAAATTATTAAAGTACCTGGAAGACTTCATCATTATAAGTGATCGCCAGTATCGATTCCGTAAGTCTAGATCAACAGGAGACCGTTTCGGTTATGTTACTCACGTTTGGAACAACGCAATAGAACATCATGGGGAGTGCCGGCCGGTAGAACTGGACATTTCCACCCAGGACCAAGTATGGCACGAGGGGCTCCTAACTAAAGTGAAAGCATGCGGAATGCCGGTCCAATTTTGTTTATGCAGCCATGAGCTTCTTTGAAGACCGTTCTCTGAGAGTGGTAATGGGCGGATTTGCTTCAGACACATTTAACATCAACGCCGGAGTCCCTCGAGGTTCTATATTGTCGCCCAACCTCTTTTTACTATACATTAGCGATATTTTGGAAAAAAACAAAAATTCTATATACCTACCGGATATCTCAGAACAACAGTACGTAACTTAAGGGGGTGATTCCTTATGATATTCTAAGAGAAAAAGTTCATTTGGATATGTGTTCGGATGTATTATAGCTATAGAGCGAAGTCATAGAATAGCACCATAAATATTGCTTACATCCGCTATAAATTTATATACCCAATACCAGCGGAATAAAATCATTATAGCGTCATTTGCTTAAAAATGTGACACTTCCTGCTAGTATTTTGACAAGTAAAAAAAATTACATATCAGATCTAACGAGAAATTTTCCAAAATTGTCGTAAATTTAAATAAAAAGGCATTTAAGGTTTCGTGGATTTCTTCTTCTTTTAAAGTCAATTAGTAATAATACGAAGTCTGCTTCAAGACAGTTAATCAAATATATTTTGACAAGATACATCTGGCGTCACAAAATGGGACATTTGTAGTCCACTGTAACTTTGTTCTTCACATCCAGCTCTTGGGTTCTTCAATGTTTCTTTACATCAGGAGAAACTCCTTTAACATCTATTGATTATTCGTTAATACTGTTCAGCTCTATGGTTTGTAGAAATTTGTAATAAGCTCTTTGCTTGGATATTTGTGCTTCTTACGGATTTAATTTAGAAGTTATTTTTCAAAAGTTTTGGCGCCATTTCGTTAAAAATATAATATTTGTTCATGTCAATTTTAGTGCCTACCTACTATTGCGGGATGGGATTTGAACCAACAGGGAGCCAGTCTCTAGGTAACTTGTACGTCCTGTTTTGTCTCGATTTTGTATGTGATAAGTTGGTTTGTCGATACGTCTGTACGTCCGTAATAATTTCTAATAGTTTTCAAGAAAACTCGTTAATTATCAACATCTGAAAATCATTATGTAACACTATATTCATAATGTATCTCGGCGCGTTCGCGATGATTTTCAGCGCCTTGTTCTGAATCACCCGGAACTTATTAAGCTTCGTTCTGCTTATGTTGCACCACGTAGGTTAGAACCGGCCTTGTAGAGGTTGACCTTAGTCCTAATAGCAAGTATACTTCGCCTGTGAAGCAGGGGGTAGATAAAGCCTAACTGTCGCAATGCAAGTTTTATTCTATTAATTGAATTTTGCCTCCAATTAGCCTTTGGTCGAAAATAAATCCCAGGCATTTCAGCTCCTGGCACCAGTTCACTTGGACTTCATTGACCCGTAGCCTCGTTTCAGGCCTGCGGACGGTGCGTTTCGAAAAGAAGATGACCTTCGTCTTGGCGGGATTCAAGCGAATCTTCAAAGCCGAAAGCAATTTTTGACGACAATTCGCGGTGATTTAGTACTCGAAGCAATTGCTGTATCGTCAGTAAGGTCGCAGACAGATATTTGTTATTAGATAATATAGAAAAAATGGATGTTTGTATTTCGAGGAAACTTAAAATAAAATTATGCAATATACACCCACACGTTTTCTAGTTTAAGGGTATGAAGTTTTTAGTAGCTGGTGCAACATATGACTTTGGATATATATGACCCAAGCTATTCAGCAGATCCAAATCGAAAAAATCATATTTGGTGATATATCAGCTTTAATTGGATACTTGAGTAAAATTTCAACAACAGTATAAAGTAGAAATGCAAATAGGGTGATCTAACGAGAAACTTCCAAAATTGTAGTAAATTTAAATATTTAAATGGAAAAGCAATAAAATTATTTAAAGGGAAATGAAAGTCTGTCTTTACCACCAAAATTTTTTATATATTAACTACAATACACCCTAGATTTTTTAATTTTGTCCTTATTTCTCAGTCAGTTGAGTGACTGAGAAATAAGGACAAAATTAAAAAAACGAACTAAAACCTAAATATAACATAAAACAAACCTTTAGTACTATCTTACATCTAAAAATGTTACATTAAAAATTAAAAATTAACCCACCTTAATTAAAAAGTCTATTCCACAAAGAATACCACCACAAATTCAAAATCATAATCCTTTTCTCTCAATAATATATGTAATGAAAATAAATAAAATCATTTCTCTACTAGCATGTGTCAAGAGTAAAAACAAACTTGTTTAAGACCTACTTCTCCTACTGTTTACAGTTATTGGCTTACGTCAAATAAATATAAAACCTCTACACTCGATACTCAACAAGTGTATCAATTAACCCCTTATTCTTAACCATCTGTGTAGCCAAAGGGACGTTCCCAGTCAAGTCCATGGGTAGGCATACACATTCATTGAACCATCCACTACTGTGTTTTAACTTGTTTATATTACAATTATATAGAGTTGCTGATGATGATCTTTTCTAAGGTCGAAACTAGTCCGACTCAATTTTCAAACTTATATTGAACATCTAACTCATATGGTGAATCCCTCCCATATATATGCCCTCGATACCCAAATCTAGGGTGTATTGTAGTTAATATATAAAAAATTTTGGTGGTAAAGACAGACTTTCATTTCCCTTTAAAATACATAACCACAGACCATGGACTACTTCTTAAATCTTAAAATTATTTAAGGTTTAGTGGATTTCTTCCCGTTTTAAATTTTATTTGTAAAAATATGAAGTTAGTTTCAAGACAGGTAATCAAATATATTTTGACAAGATTCATCTGGCGTTACAGAATAGGACATTTGGAGTCTACTGTAACTTTGGTCTCCCTATCCAGCTATAAGTTTATAGTGATGTACTCGAGTAGTATAAAAAACTTGTACACCGATTACTAAACTAGGGTAATTTACATGATTTCTAGCGACTTCTAATTATTTACCACTGATTTCCAGTGATTACCAATGATTCCTACTGATTACCAATGATTTCCAGTGATTATCACTGATTTCCAGTGATTACCGATGATTTCCAATGATTATCGATGATTACTATTGATTTCCATGATTACCACTGAACCACTGGATACTGGATACCACTCACTTTCAAAAATACTGATTCACGAAGTAGACACACTGTTAGGTAAGACAAAGGTGAAGCCCTCCTTGAACGCCAAATAAAAGGGGGAGCCAAGCACATCGCCACTCTTGCTATATTTGGCAATTTTTGGGTGTCCGGATTGAAATTATAGTTTTTCATCTAGTAAATAGTATTACTGGGCGACGCTCGTTTAGCGATTGGTTTACCTGTCACCAAATATCATCTCTAATATTTTATTAAATAACAATATATTTAGTATCAATGGACAACAAAAGCATCAGTCGTTGTTTGTCTTGTAACAGATTTTTAATTTAGGCGTTTCTTGGAAGAATTGTTTTCTTAAGTTTGCCTTTTTATTTTATACTAACACAAATTGTAGTATATTTTATATATTATTTGTTTGGAGAACGAAAATTAAGTTGAAAAATCCCCTACGTGAAGAACAGGAGTTTAAGACAATATTTTTAAATTGAAGTAAATCGTATGGGCGGTTTTGCAGAAATTCGGTGACAGCGGCGGGCAAAAATTGGGTTTATTTAACATGCGCTGATGAGCTCTTAAAGTAATTACTACTGATTTTAAGTAAATAACACTAAATTTCGACGATTGCCATTAAATAATAAAAGGTAGTTGCATATAACTATACTAATATATAAAATTTGCAAGTGGCTCACTCAGTCATTTTTATCACGACTTAAATTAAACCGCTGGACACAAACTCAAATTTCTAAGGGTCCCCCAAATAGGAATAAATAATTTTTATCTCAAAAATAAGTATTTGGTGTTTTAAGAAACTGCACAAACAAGAAATTATTCTAAGTTCTAAAATCATTTATTAACTTACCTAGTACCTGATATTTCAAAGTGTTGATAAGTTACCAACAATATAAAAGGCATTAAGAGCTATTTTATTTAACACGGTATCTTCAAGGATATTCTGTGAATAATACCTCTTGAGGTCGTCATAGTGAAAGTCCGTTGACCATACGCCTGTCGGGCAATTTAAAAACACATTGAAAAATCGGGCCTAGTTGAAACTATAACTTGTAAGTAACACAAAATATTGATTAATTGATTACACTGCTTTTTTAGGTCCTTGTATTGCATAAATATTTATAATTTTTCACCCCTCTTTAGGTAGAATGGACCCGATCCTTGAAGATCCACAAGACCATAAAATATAAATTTTGTTTGTACCACCTGAATCGCTAGTTTTTGGCCAAATCAAATAATTTACGTCTTCTTTTAAAATCTTAATTTTCATACTACTTTTGTTAATTTTTTCTAGAATTCTTCCTATGTAATAATTTTCATTATAAAAAACTGCATAGTAGTGTTCTTCTTTGCATACAATTTTATCTATTGTGTAACCGTCTTAAGATTCGGCTAAAATATTTTCAGAATCGAGATCTGAGCTCCTGAAATTCGAGATCAGATTGGCTCTGACTTTAAATTGCACTACTTACCACTTTTCTAACCTTTTACCATGCATTTATCTGTGCAGCAGAAAAATTATGGTACAATAAACAGAAAACTAGTGTCCACGTAGCCGACGCATTCCAAGCAAACATAATCACATTCACGAATCGCTATCGGCTGGCCTGTCGACCGTTGCCGAACGTCGCCGTCACGTGCCCTTGGCGGCAGATTACTAAGGATTTTTGTTTATTTCCCTAAATAACGCAGTTATTACCAGGTGATTACCAGTTGATTACTGGTGAATACCAGTTGAATACTGATGATTACCGATGATTTCCCAATGATTGCCCATGATTTTCAATGATTTTCAATGATTACCGATGATTTCCAGTGATTTTTAGCGATTTCCTTACAGTATGTACACTGACTACCATGGGTGAGACACCCCTCGGTTGTACTATTACCGCGTTATAGAGCGAAGTAGTTAGAGAATAAGACCTTAAGTCATTAGTTCTTTATTGCATTAATTTTTTTCATTATTCAGGTTTCATTCATTTCATTAAGCAGAAAAAGCATATTATATGAAACGCTTTAAGATCCAGGTTCGTATTTTGAAATTTTCATAAAGATGCTTAAAAAAAGGGTCGAGAAGTAATGAAACGAAAATCTGTAGTACATGATTGAATTTAGAATTAAAAGACTTTTAAAATTTGACATTGTAAAATAAAGGCGGTGTTGCTAAAATTAAGTTGATGATGGTTACCTTAAAACGAGACGTCGGCGTCGAATTAACATTGTTTTGTGCTCTTTCGGCTTATTAAAACTTGCAATGAGGAAGTTTTGTCAGTTTGCTTTATCTTTCATATTAGCGCCGAAAAAAAAATGTTTAGCATCATGCTGTTAGACCTATAATTGCGCAACCTTTTTGCCATTCAAGCAAAGTTGTATTTCTTACCATTACCGAGATCCCCATACTTGCCGTCCTTATCTTGGGCGCCATGTAGATAAATTGATAATAAATAAAAAACCAATTAATTTCCTAAAATTCAAAAGGAGGATGCAATAAAATAAAATGTCTACACTTTTTTCATCGCGAATGATAATTGTTTTCCTGAATTGCTTTTATTTATTATATTTCCAAAACCCATATTTTTCAAAGAAAGAAGAAGGGGGCTCCAACACCCCTAGCTCGCTACCTGAGCTGGAATGTTTCGATGGCCCAAACAACCTTAGAAATGTATCACAATTTTTATATTATAATTGGTTTTTCCGGATTGTAAACTGTATTGTTAGAAGATATTTTTCATTGTTTACCGGGTATAATGAACACATTGCGTTTCTTCCTCAAAATTCACAACACCCTGTACATATTTTAGCTTCCATAAAATATTGCGTTTTAAACATAATAGGCCTTGCTTAGAAATAAATTTCTATAGAAAATACAATAAATTAATTAAAATCGTATTGGTTTATTTTGTAACTACCTATGTCCTATATATTCGGTTGCCAGTTACCTAAAATTTTCAGAAGATTAAACCCGTCCAGTTAGTTCTTTATCACTTTTTGACCTCTGGCTGGCTGGTCTTATAAATTCTTTGTCCATTGACAGACTAAGATTTAGTCACGTCGAGAAAATATGACCAGCCGGACAAAAACTACCGAACGGACGGAGACAATTGATACTATAGGCAGTCAATGGAATGACGGTGATTCGTCTTCTGCTAAAGGTTAGATGGGCTGTTGATTAAGGGGCTTTACAGATTGTCTTTCGATTGATTGCTGATTTTACTATCTGAAACGTATACTTCGTTTGATTATCTTTTCGCCTGATTTAAATTGGTGACATTTTAGGGCGTTTTAAATTGAAGGAATCAAATTAATGGCTGATTACTTTATTTACAACCCTATAGGACAGTTGCTCACTAAAAAATTCGAGACCCCTGCATTCATGTGTTTCTGAATAGCTTCCAAACTGGCAACATGAAAAAATAACTATTTTCTGAGTTGGGCTATTCTCCAAAAAAGTTAGTAAATCAGTCAGGGTATAAAAAGTGTAGACTAATGTAGCTATGAAACAGAGAATGAAATCAGATGGCTCCATCTCGTGGTGCTGGTAAAGAACACCAATTCTTAAGCATACCGGCGCCTCTGACATGGACTTGAATGCTATCAATATCAGAGGAAATCCTGCAAAGACAGCACGTCACAATTGCAGGAGTCCTCGCTAGGCAACGCTATGCCCGAACTGGGCGTCTTGTCGGCTTAGTAACCGAAAACTTAACCATTTTAAAACAGATGATTATACTTTTCCCTTTTGTCAAGAACCTAGCCTCACGGACGAGCTGTTATACAGCGAAACGCATCTGAGGATGGTTCTGGTGAAGGGAAAAACAAACCCTTGTCATTTTGTTAAATTTTCGGTTACTAAACCGACAAGGAGCCCAGCTCGGGCATAGCGCTGCTTAGCGAGGATTCCTGCAGTTGTGACGTGTTGTCTTGGCAGAATTTCCTCTAATATTTGTGTCTCTGTAAGTCCATGTCAGAGGATGCTAATATACTTAAGAATCGGTGTTCTTTACCAGCACCACGAGATTAAGCCATCTGGTTTCATTCTCTGTTTTATCCCGTTTTTTCTGTTTTAAAACAGACGCATATGCTTTTTCCTTTTTGTCAAAACCCATGGCCTCACTGATAAGCTGTTACACAGCGAAACGCGTCTGGGGATGGTTCGTGCAGAAGGAAAAAGTAAACCCCATAATCTAGTTATTGCACCCTGGTTTCTAGAGTATAAGGCGTTTTTTCACTACAGAACAAATGAACTTAAATCACTAACGTACATTGACTATTTGGTATATATGTACTCATACCCTTTAAGCAAATCATTTGTTAGCTGAATCGGCATTTTACTGTTTTAGGCATTTACAAGAGATTTAATAGTTCCGTGAAAAATCGATGTTCTTACGTAACTAAAGACAAGAAGCACCAAAACAGAAATTTTACTTATGTAAAAAAGTGTAGAATTTTTATTTTACAGCATGCTCCTTTTGAATTTTTTGAAATCAATTCGCTCATCAATTTATTATTGATTTATCTCCATGGCGTCCAAGATAAGGAGAGTAAGTATGGAGATCTCGTTTATGGTAAGAGATACAACTTTGCTTGAATGGAGAAAAATCATAGGACCAACAACATGACGCTCAAAAAGGTTTGGTGAGACTTTTAAGTTGTGGGTTATTAAAAAAAAAAAACTGGACATTTGAGTTTTTAATCAATTAAAACCTTGGTTAATATACAGGGTGGTGATAAAGTTTGGAATAGTAGGAATATTTCTGAACAGGTTAACTTAAAAAAAAAAAAAACGCTCAGACACGTCGGTTTTTATTTTTATTTCTGCATTTTTTTAGCTACTACTAGAATATACAGGCTGTTACATAAATGAATTATTACGTCAATGTAACTTTTTGTAAATGGAATACCCTGTATATTATTCCATTTTTTGATTCTACGCAAGATTCTAAGCAGATTTCGTTTATGATGTCCTATACCTACCTATCTTCAACTGTTTACGAATTATTGACAATAATTAAAAGTTAGACATCTCAAATGAAAATAAAAATATAAATCGAATTGTTTGAGCGTTTTTTTTTTAAGTTAACCTGTTCACAGATATTTCTATTATTCCCAACTTTATTTTCATTCGTATAGGGTGTCTCAAAAAATCAGTATCAATTTCAAGTTGGTTTTTATAAACGAAATGAAGCTTTTTTAAATTTTAAACATATTATTTTATTTAATGAACATTATTTACAATAAAGGAATATGCCTGCCTATTTTAATAAATGTTGAAAGTGGTATCCATTCACAGCTCTACAATGACCCAATCTATCCACAAAATCTCTTTGGACGTTAGCATGGTTACCAATATCTGGCGTTCATGGTGATGTTATTTGATGTCATTCTAATTCACTTTTTTGACAAACGCCTTGTGAGTATTTGATTATTTTGTATTATTTTATCATAATGCTCTTAACAGAAACGCAAAGAATCGAGATCCTCATTATCGCTGGTTGTGGAGATAAAACTCGAACGCAAGAAGAACTGTGTGAGATGTTCAATAATAAATACCCGGAGAGACAGCCAATCAGTCAGGCCACTGTAAGTACATTAATAAATAAATTTAATAATTTCGGACATGTCAGAGACAAGCCGCGTTCAGGACGACCAGGCATCCCTGAAAACACTAAAATTGATATTTTAATGTCGCTGGAAGAAAATCCTCATTGAAGTACTAGATGTCTTTCAAACCAAGACAACATTCATGTGGATCATTCAGCTATTGTGAAGTTCTTAAGGAAAGAAAAGTGGCGTCCTTATAAAATAAAAATAGGTCAAGAGCTATATGACGATGATCCGGACAGAAGGAATCAGTTTTGTGAGGCAATGATGGATATCTGCCAAAATAATAATAATTTTGTAAAAAGCGTGATTTTCTCTGACAGTTTGCCTTAATGGGGAAGTAAATAAGCAACATTTTCGTTATTGGCCAAATAGAAATCCACAATGGTATAGAGAGGGCTATACGCAGTATACGGAGAAAATTAATGTTTGGGCGGGAATTGTTGAGAATAGAAGTTTCAGCAAGATGAAGCTCCTGCCCATTTAGCGCAAATGTTCGAAGATATTTGGATAATACGTTTCATCATCGTGTGATAGGCCGACGGGTCGAAATAGAGCGGCCACCAAGGTTACCCGATTTAACTCCGCTCGACTTCTTCTTATGAGGCTACGTTAAAGAGAGAGTATACAAAAATAAACCACAAAATTTAGAAGACTTGAAAATAAGAATAAAAGCCACGATACCGCAAATTACCCCAGATATTGTTACTAACGTCCAAAGAGAGTTTGTGGATAGATTGGGTCATTGTAGAGCTGTGAATGGATACCACTTCCAACATTTATTAAAATAGGCAGGCATATTCCTTTATTGTAAACAATGTTCATTAAATAAAACATTATGTTTAAAACTTAAAAAAGTGTCATTTCGTTTATAAAAACAAACTTGAAATTGATACTGATTTTTTGAGACACCCTATACGAATGAAAATAAAGTTGGGGATAATAGAAATATCTGTGAACAGGTTAACTTAAAAAAAAAACGCGGAAACAATTTATATTTTTGTTTTCTTTGAAGATGTCTAATTTTCAATTGTCAATAATTCGTAAACAGTTGAAAATAGGTATAGGACATCATAAACGAAATATGCTTAGAATCTTGCGTAGAATCAAAAAATGGAATAATATACAGGGTATTTCATTTACAAAAAGTGACATTGACGTGATAATTCATTTATGTAACACCCTCTATATTCTAGTATTAGCTAAAAAAAAATGCAGAAATAAAAATAAAAATCGACGTGTCTGAGCGTTTTTTTTTTAAGTTAACCTGTTCAGAAATATTCCTATTATTCCAAACTTTATCACCACCCTGTAGTATTGTCTACAACTCAAACTAATAAACATTTTCATTTTGCGTTCGATATTGAGTAGTATTAAAGCCACATTTTTGATAGCAAAATATACTGACAGATAATACAATCAAATGTTGTCATTTTATTAACAGGTAAGAGTCTGAATATTAAAATTAGAAGTTATAACAAAATTGTTGTTTCTATGATGTAACCAAAAACAAATGATTATTGTGATATAAACAATACCAACAATTCACACAGGGAATACAACACAATAAACCGGCCATTCATATAGCTGCTAGATGCACAACTAACCATTATTTGTTAATTGAAGTAAAGTGCAAAACTAATTTGTTAATTATATTTATTATTTTGAACAGTGGAGTTGTAAATATTGAAATTAGTAAAAACTCTTAACGTAAATCGTTGTTTGAGTTAAAGGGTATTTTAAACTACGATAAATAAATCGTGAAATAATGAAAATATGATGGTCTCTACACTGAGAAACCTAATCATATTATCAGATAAAACACATCGGTCTATCTTCACATTATGTATTTGAAAAATTATTTTATTTTACTGTTTCAAACATCTTTCGGACATAGAAATGTTCATCATCAGGGGATACAGTGATCGATCAGAGTAGCTCTGTTCAGTGAAAACGGTGCTCATACAAGGAGAATGCTAAATTAGGGCAAGTTGTGCGAAGGAGTCAATAATAATAAAATCATATTTAAATGAGACGAGTGGTCTGAAGTACCTAATGAGGAATTAACGTATCAGATGTGTGTAAATTATCTGTTGATAAATAAGTTTTATCATCATGTAATCGAAGTGGTGAAAAATTCAAGTTAAAAAAAAACGAGTAACGTAGCAACCAGAAGAAAGCTTGGATCAAGAATACAATAGTGATCTTACTCTTTTTTTGTCAAAAATTATCTTTTTAGCAGTGAATATCGAATTTAAATAAGAAATTGCAAGTATGGTTGCAAAACAAAAACCCATGCACGTCATCAATCAGCTGATAATTGTAAATCCGTAAGAAAACACGAAGAAATTAAATTTGGACAAAAAGTATTAAAACTTTATGCGATATTGAATTTACTACAAACTTAAAGTATTCTTTGATACAAACCCACTTATAGCAAATATTTTGTTTATTTAACCTTGTAAAAATTAATATAATTTGAATTTATTGGCCGATAGTTGGCACCATAACTGTAAACGGTGCGGTGCCGCCAGCTCGTTCGTTGGTTTGGTTTGACGTTTCATGCAAAACTAACCTAATTGTTCGTGGTTCCGTATATCTATTTTTTAACAAAAACTCCAGATCTTCTCATAAACAGCATTAAATCGATTACGTTGTTTACTATTTATGAAAAATGTCGAAGCATTTAAATAGTCGGTGCAAAGAGCTAATAGCTTCTCTATGAAGCTATTTACAGGAAGAACTTAACAATAATGTATTTATGGAATAAAACACAAAGTCTGCTCCACTAATTTAATAAAATAAAATTTATATTATATGCCTGTTTGAGACACACGTCATATTTCTGTCGTGACCCAGTACAAAGTTAAAGTAAAAGCGTGGAACTTAATTCTATGAAATGTAATGTAACGTAATACTAATCTAAGCGGCAACGCCGCATTTGTGCTCAATTACTATGTTTTTATGTAACTACTAAATGCTAAAACAATGAGGAAAGTACATTATATTTACATGCAATATAATTGGCAATACCGCATATTAAAGTAATGGCAACGTTGTGCATCCATAAAAATATAAGTTAAATCAAAACCTTATGTATAAAAAACACGGTCGGCGATTTTGTATCATTTCCTAACACGTAAATGTAAATATGATAAACGCCGCTTGCATAGTAACAGTGGATGTCTTTCTCATCGGTTGGCAACAGTATTGTGACGTGAAATAAACCATCTTGGATTGTGACGTATCAGTACCTGATTGGTCAAGGTGTCGGTAGACGGTACGAAACGGACAATGTTTTGTCAACAGACTAGTGTCACGCTGATTTCTACAGAGAAAGGTTCCGCTCCGTGGAACGACAAATCCTCTACGTAAAAATGGTTGGAAAGTATTTGAACGTATTTGAAAGTATTTAAAAGTAGTAAAAAGTATTTAAGAAGAGTTAAGTGGTTGTTTGACGAGTCTAAGTTAGAAATGTGTTAGTATGTCATACCCATGCTAGGGTATAAAATGACAAAGTGATTGATTTGTTAATAAATAACTGTGCAATAAAATTCAAAAGAAATTTTATTTCCCAGTTAAAGCAAAGTTTTGAACCAGTCGACTTATGGAGATACAGGTTAAAGTATTTTGTGTCGTTCATTGTTACAAACGTGTTCCCGCACAATGCCCATACATGTTTCGAAGGTATAAACCTTCATCCTCAGTGGGTTAATATTAAGATGTAAGTATATTATGAAGAGACCAATGACATTGTTAAATTATTAAAACTGAAAGGGGAAGGAAAAAAAATACAATTAGACAATGTGAAAGCAACACAGGCATCATCAATAAGAGTTTAATAATAGGAAGAAAATATTTTTATATCATTTCAAGATTAATATTAAACCGCGATTAAAGTGAAATAAAAGCTAGAGACTTACCTTATGTTGCAGAAATTTTTTTAAATTTTTATAAGAATTCATATGTAACGTGATTTAATTTAGTAATACATTATAACTAGTCTATCTTCTCTCTTTATTTAGTTGTTACTCCATTTGTCTGAACAGAGTTAACCTTTGACATTGTCGCATTGCGACGGATCTGACGGTTTTTTTGAATAAAATAAAAAATAGAAAAATCCATTCACACTTTGGCTATACAAAATTTTTACCATTTGGTATGACTTCACCATGATGGCCGTACCCTATTTTGATTTCATTTTAATTTCCCAGTAAAAGTTGGCTTTTACAATAAGTTCAAAATAAAATCAAAATAAATTTAATCTTCATATTAATTAAACAAAACCTTTTATTAGTTATAATGTATTACTAAATTAATTCACGTTACATATGAATTCTTATAAAAATTAAAAAAATTTTCTGCAACATAAGGTAAGTCTCTAGCTTTTATTTCACTTTAATCGCGGTTTAATATTAATCTTGAAATGATATAAAAATCTTTTCTTCCTATTATTAAACTCATATTGATGATGCCTGTGTTGCTTTCACATTGTCTAATTGTATTTTTTTTCCTTCCCCTTTCAGTTTTAATAATTTAACAATGTCATTGGTCTCTTCATAATATACTTACATCTTAATATTAACCCACTGAGGATGAAGGTTTATACCTTCGAAACATGTATGGGCATATAATATAAATTTTATTTTAATAAATTAGTGGAGCAGACTTTGTGTTTTATTCCATAAATAAAATATCACTCCACTGTGTGAGATGGACTACTTCCATAAAATTAACAATAATGGCCTATTGTTACCCTTAAAGTACAGAGAAGTACATTTAAAGAGTATGTTAAGGTCTAGATATTTTATTTCTACTTTATTAATTTTTAGCGTGTAGCAGCTGCCCTAAATTTTAATGTCTACACTGTAAGCGCAATTTCAACAACAGTTAAGGAAAATAAATTATTAGAATCGCCTTAAAACAATCGTTCTAATTCAAAGAGGGTTGTAAATGTGTGAAGATTGGATATAAGTTTTATGCGTGACACTATGTATGGAATGTACGAAACAAGTAAGTTGTATTATTTAAAAATTATAGTATTTTACATCGGTTATTCAAAAGCTGTCACTTTTTTTAGAACATCACGTAACTTTGACAACTTTAAGTTAGAATTTAAAAGACATAGAACTGTTTGATGGTTGTCTTTACTCTTTAAGAAGCCCCTTCAAGAAAATAGGCTTCGGATGGTAAAAAGATGAACTGAGGCGAGAGCTTAAGGAACTTTCCCATGTAGCTTTCAAACAATTGGTATTTTTAAAAGAATATATTAAAGAAAAAGGAGCATTCTTGTACCAATTCGTTTTCTTGGATGAAACATGGATTTTTCAGAATGGTACCATTGGTCTTGGCAAGATGAAAATAAAAGAAGTGTTGGATCTACTAAAGTTGATGGTAAAAGGTATTATGCAGTAAACAAATATACAAACTATGGGAAATTTTTGTATATTTATCTTGTTTTTATGAAAAAAACTCTGTAATTCCCTCACTCGGATATTTTGGTTACAAGCTGGCAACACTGTCGATAACTGACGTCACTCGAAGGGTATGACGTGCATCGACTTTTGTTTTGCATTAAGTATAGGTATGTATTTATTAACAGCTATTGCAGATGCATGCAGTGTGTGAGGCATAATACAAACTGTAAAATTTGTATTTTATTTAATTCTGATATTTTAAGTTAAAGAACAGTTACATAGGATACAAAAGTGAAAGGTGTTTGCGTTCTACGAAATAAAGGGTTTTTCAAAAATCATATCATAATCACTATGCTTAAGATCAAAGACAAAAAGGTTACATTTAACGACCTTTCGGTATTTCTTTCTTGGTGGCCTTAGGCAGATTATTTCATTTGGCTGTGGTAATCCGATAGAGAACCCATTAATCAAAGAAATAATGTTCTGATTTGCTCTGGGGTAAACAACAACTGCTTTGTTACGTTTTTTTTAGGATATTACGTTGCTGCTTCCAATTAAAAACACTCAGTCAAAAGGAAAGGGAATATTAAGAAATCCTATAAAATACCCATTTTTGTAATTAATTTTCTCATATTCTTTTTTATTGTCAAAAGTTCATTTTAAGACTAGTTCTGTTCTAAAATGAGTTTTGTCATACACAAGCACAAGACATATTGACATAATGTATTTCCATTTAATTTCACTAAGAAAACAACATCTTTATTAAAGAATTTTACCGTGGGAGCAAAACTTATTATCATTAAAGTGTGCTTTGCATCTAGCTGCGGTAGCGCTTAATACCTGTTGGGTGTCAGTAAATAAAGTTCGCCCAAGTTCAAATGGGTACATTAAATAGCGGCCACTAAAGTTGCGCAGTGGTTTATTTACGTTCGTTGCCTAGCGACGGCCACGATGCAGCGTCATCTGAAGCGATTCAGTGTCGTAACATTGTTAGAGGGTGGCAGAAGTATTAATATTAGCGTAGAAGTGATATATTGTGTAACGTGTTGTGTGAACTGATGTTGTTCTGTTTAGAAGATAATATTATTATTTTGGATTTGAATGGCTCAAACAAAAGGACATACCACACGATCCAAAATTAACAAAACCTGAATTATATAAAATAATACAAGACAATAAATACAGATTTCCGCTAGCATATAGATTGGACAATTTACTGGCAGTCCACGAACACAATGTAATTCGTCTTCCACCATAACACCCTGACCTAAACCCAATAGAAAAAATATGGGTATCTGTCGAAAACTGGATCGCAGCCCGTAATAGAACTTTTACTCTAGCCGATGTGGAAGCATTAACTCGCCAAAGGTTTGAAGAACTGCCGGTTGAGGAGTGGGTCAACATTTGCAAACATGTGAAAGATTATGAAAATGGACAAATTGAAAGGAAGCATTTGTTGGATACCACCATGGACCATTTACGCTTTACGGTAAATACTGGGACATCGGACGAAAGCTTGTCAAGTTCAAGTGCACCAGATAGTCGCAGTTGCAGTAGCTTAGGAGCACACTTCTTGTCTGATTCAGACTAAAATTATGATTATAACATGGATGATGTAGTTCAAGCACGTTTGGAAGAAATCCAGGATCTAGGGTTAACATTTCATTCTCGACTAGCAGTTATTTAAAACTCATATTTTGAATATAACGAAAAAAGCATCTAGAATGTACTGATTTATTGTAAGGAATTGTAGACAGTTTACAAATTTAGATTGTATCAGACTTCTGTTTACATCATACGTACGTTGTATTCTAGAGTATGCTAGTATAATATGGAGCCCAGGTTATGAAATTCACAAATATGCGATTGAGGGGGTACAAAATAAATTTTTAAGGTATCTGTATTATAAAATAAACCGGTGCCTATGATTTAAATGTAGCCAAGACATAAAAAATGTCCAGGTATAAGTTACTTAGTTTGGAAAAACGTGGGAATATTGCTTCTGTTATCTACTTGCACAAGTTATTGCATAATAAAATTGATGATGTAAACCTCCTCCAACAAATAAAATTTAATGTTCCCTCATCTAGAACAAGAAATACATTAACATTTTATTTAAAGAATTCTCGTACAAATCACTGAAGTAATGCACCTATTAATGTAATGTGTAGGTTAGCTAATATCAATCAATTAAGATTTGACATTTTTTACATTACTCAGAAGCAACAAATAAGAGCCATTTTAGCCGAGGTATTGAAGTTAGAAATTGGGTCTGTGTAAGTCTTTTGTAACTTCTGTGTGTGTGTGTGTGTATGTGTGTGCTATCCTACTTTATAATTAGATCTAAAATGTATCTGTAGAGTTTGTAAGGTAAATAAGTAAATAAAGATATGTATGGCGAAAGGAACTTTATATTTTTTTGAAATAATCTGTTCAGTGCCAGTCAATTTGGATTCATTCAGAAGTTCGTTACTCTGAGGTGACATAGGCGCGAGATAAAATTATTGTTGGGGTGCACAAGGATATATCCTGGGTCAAATATTATTTCTGATATATATTAACGATCCTTCATCAGCTGATCCAGTGTCTAAATTCATGCTTTTCACCGATGACACAGCAGTGTGTGTCAATGCGGATACTCTGGAGGAATCTATGGTTGTGCAGGAAATGGCCTTGAGATAGTTTTACCACAATAAACTATTGCCAAATAGATATAAAACAATCGGGATGGTATTTTCGATGAGAGACCTGGAATGGACCTGAATGTACAGAGCACTAAACTCCTGGGAGTGCATGTTGACCGGCGACTCTTATGAGATACCGCTATTCGCTTTGTCGGATAGAATCCTAGGGATGCTAAAAAGAGCTTATTGCCTCACCCTTTTCTTGGGTAATTTTTCTAGCGCTGACCCGTCTTTTCGGTGAGAGCCATTCGAATTTTGGCCGGTTTGGGATTTGGGGAGGATTGTTTTTTTTAAAGTCAAACGTGGTAGTGGTTAGCACGAAACTTTGTTTCTCTTTTAAAAAAACTTTAAAAAAATCTTTTTCTCCATACCAAAATGTGGTTTTATTTAAACCCATAGGGGCTTAGCCCCCATTCTACTTTATTTAATTATTTATGAAATTTCATATTTTTTATAAAATAACTTAAAAAATTTTTTCTTTCTTTTCTTTTTTGGTTTCTCCACATAAACTATGTTATATCAAAAAATATAAATATATTAATCATTAAAATTTATTTCACACCATGCTCAATAAATATAACTAAATTTTCTCACTTTTATTAACAAAAATTTTTAAAATAACTAAAATGTGCTGATCTACATATCTACAACTCTGAGTTACCTCAAGTTAGTCTTCAACTAAACAAATTTCACTTGCTACGATTATATTAAATGTTGTACTCATTAATTTGAGACAACTATTAGATCCCATTTTACACTCAATACAGTTCCCCTAAAGATGACTGTATAGATATATAGTCAAAACATGTAGGGACAATCGTTAAATTTTCAAAATATATATTATTTGTGGAGGAAGACAGAAGTGTTGTTTTAATTTATTACCTACACTCCACTGCAAGTATGGACTACTTCTTCAAATTTTTTAATAGTGTGTAATTTCAATATAATATAATTGCATTATATTTTAAATAATAATATAAGGTTATATAGGCTTCGTTTTGTCTGCCTCCTTCACTGGGCTATTTTCAAGAACCACGATTTAAATACTTTTTATCCAAGTGCATGCTATTGGTTGTTCAATTAATTAAGGGACCATTTAATTAAAATCTGAGACAAGAATATGAATGGAGTTTCTAGGGAAAATTTAGGAACTATTTACTTTATTGTACAAGTCTAAGACATGAATGTTGTACCTGCAAAAAGAAATCAGTCATTTCAGGTGCGTGAAAAAGAATCTGTTGGTTGTGTAAATTTAAATATATTTGTTTGTTCTCTTTTTTTAAATATCTGCATGTGGTAAACAAATGTTGGTTCTTATTCGTGCATAAAATAAACGTTTGCTTTAGAAATGAATAAATACACGATAAAACCTGTAGGATTGTAGACATACTATATCTTATACTTAATATGCTGTTGGGATTCCAATATCGATAAGTGATGTTATTTATATTTATTTTCTCGATAAACGTAGTGATAACAAGTATGTTACTTCCTGTCCCCTGATGGTGTAAACTTACAGATGTTTATGTTTTGCCTCATAAAATTATATGCAACTGATAAAAATACTAATATAAAAAGAAAAAAAAAAAAACTTCCCCAAATAAAAAAATAAACATTCAATTTACATTCTGACGTTTCGATATCATTGCATATTTCACATGCATCGTCTTCTTTAATCTCATGAACTTTTCATAACGTTCAGTATTATAAATCATTATTACAACACATCAAAAATTCAGCCTACCCGCCATTTATCTGATCTTAAATGGCAGATTAACTGTGATAATTAAACATTTGTGGGACGTGTATAGTCATACCCAAAAAATGGTTTATTTCATTAATAATCTCATGAACTTTTCATAACGTTCAGTATTATAAATCATTATTACAACACATCAAAAATTCAGCCTACCCGCCATTTATCTGATCTTAAATGGCAGATTAACTGTGATAATTAAACATTTGTGGGACGTGTATGGTCATACCCAAAAAATGGTTTATTTCATTAAATAATTAACAATCGATTTTTTTCCAAGCATACTGGCACTTGTATGATGTTTCAATGTTTAAAATTTTTGCTCTAATCTGTAGAGCTTCTAACCTCGACACCGACACTTTACCAATTCGGATGTCCCGTCCAATGTTTCTAAAAGATGAGGTTTCAATTCGCATCAAGAAGTAACTTCTTTCTTCTATCTTCTACACTTAAAACTTTTCAAGGACTTCAGTACCAGGTAAATTCCTATTATTGCAAGCGAATATTTCAGAAAAACAGAACAATAGGTGTAATTTCTATTGAATTCAATTCAATTCTTTATTTGTGTTAATATTACTTCTAGCAATCACAATTTAAAATATTCAAAATTTCTAAAATTTAAAAACTCATTGATGCTGTAGAAAGCATTTTCAGCGAGGATGCCTCGAGCTTTTCCTTTAAATTGTGAAATGAGAGATTCTTCATCTCCTCTAGTAATTTATGATAATACTTTACGGCCCAGTATCCAGACCTGCTGTGGTACCTCCTTGGACGCCAGAAGTCTGGCACAATGTCGCCTTAATTTCGTGTCTCATATTGATGAGTATTTTCGTAAGTTTTGTAGAGATATATTTTATGTATAACAGATTTTGCACGCCTACAATCCTCCCCAAATCCCAAACCGGCCAAAATTCGAATGGCTCTCACCGAAAAGACGGGTCAGCGCTAGAAAAATTACCCAAGAAAACGGTGAGGCAGTAAGCTCTTTTTAGCATCTCTAGGATTCTATCCGACAAAGCGAATAGCGGTATCCCATAAGAGTCGCCGGTCAACATGCACTCCCAGGAGTTTAGTGCTCTGTACATTCAGGTCCATTCCAGGTCTCTCATCGAAAATACCATCCCGATTGTTTTATCTCTATTTGGCAATAGTTTATTGTGGTAAAACTATCTCAAGGCCATTTTCTGCACAACCATAGATTCCTCCAGAGTATCCGCATTGACACACACTGCTGTGTCATCGGTGAAAAGCGTGAATTTAGACACTGGATCAGCTGATGAAGGATCGTTAATATATATCAGAAATAATATTTGACCCAGGATATAACCTTGTGCACCCCAACAGTAATTTTATCTCGCGCCTATGTCACCTCAGAGTGACGAACTTCTGAATGAATCCAAATTGACTGGCACTGAACAGATTATTTCAAAAAAATATAAAGTTCCTTTGGCCATACATATCTTTATTTACTTGAATTCTTTTTTCTACTGTAACTAACGATATAACATTTGGCAATATTAAATTTATGATTATTTATTTGGGACCATTGCAGAATCTCATTTATATATTTTCGAATGTTTTGACAGTCAGCAACATTTTTTACAACAGAGTACAGTTTTAAATCATCAGCAACCAACAAAATTTTACTTTTCTTAATTTTCTTTGGTAGATCGTTCACAAATAGGAGATACAGCAATGGTCCAAGATTAGAACCCTGCGGAATTCCTGAGGTAGCTATATACGAATTAGACGTGTAACCTCCTATAACTACTCTTTGTTTTCGACCCTGTAAATAAGACGAGAAGAATTGAACAATCGTAGGGTGAAAGCCAAATTCATTATCTAACTTATAAAGCAATACCTGATGTGGGACTTTGTCAAAAGCTTTAGCAAAATCAGTATAGTATAGATGACGTCCACTTGGCATTTATTGTCTAGACTTTCTAAAATATATTGAGTTATGTTACACTTAAAACTGTTGACCTGTTTTTCATAAACTTGTTTTGAAAACTAGATATTTTTTGTATAACTTATTTATTTATAAATAAATAATAAATAAATTTATAAATAATGGCCTCTAAAATTTTAGTTGTAAATATTATTGATAGTATTGGCGACAGGGATATTGGTCGGTAGTTCACAAACTATTCAGGATCGCCCTCCTTAAGTAGAGGCACAACAAGTGCTTCCTTCGGTATAGATGGGAACATATCATAATCCCTAATGTGCAAGTGTTGTAAATTTTTAGACAGTCTTGTATTTTAGAATTGTGTTTTTCTATGTAAGGTTTAAACCATATTATTATAACTTTCTTACCTTGCCAGATAAATTATTTACTTCAATATTAAAATCAGCATTTTGAATTTTCTTTAACATTGAATGTTTTCCTTCGTTTCATATTTTAGAGGGGATTCAGCCTCTCTATGTTGGATCCGCCACTGCGAAGTAAAAAAAAGGGTACCGTAAATGTAGATGGTTAGCGAGTTTAAAAAAAAATAGTTTAGGGGTTTAGCAGAACTTCCAGCTGGAAGAATTTACTTTCAGATAAAAGACACAGAGAGGACCTGATGGCCACCACAAGAATCAAAATGAAGCAACATGGAATTACACAGTTTTTAACCAGATCCGACGTCTCATATACTTCAGACACCTGAACTTCTAGTATGAGGCAAACACCTAAGAATGTATTCTTTATTTTCCAGAGCATCTTAACGCTTTTTCGTGAATAAAAAAGAAAGTTTTACGGCAACTTCACTTACTCTAATATAAGGGATCATTGACTGGTAAAGCGCTATCCTGGTTCTTTTATTCTTTTACTTTTTGTTTCCATAAAATCTTTTACCAAAAATCTCGTCTGATAGATATCTAAAGTTTAACAGCAACGCGAAAAATAACGATGACGCCAGTGAATAATAAATAGGCCGGGGATATCTAAAGGATCCCATAATCCATCGCACCCTCTATTCATACATCTAAATATTCATAGTGTTCTCGATCTCCACCGATGCACACTCATACTTTCATAATCTGTTTCCATGACTCGACAAATCGAAAAACAAAACCCTTTTTTATTATTCGTGATATATGCTTGAGAAAGAAGACTGTTCAAGCCCTTTTCGTCACCTATTGAAGCTCCAGTATTAATGAAATGGGTCTCGACACTAGCGTATCTTTTTATATTTGAGCTAAGTTATGCTAAATAAATAATATTACCCTGATGCCTTGCTTCTTTGGAATGACTTTAGTTGGGGTCCCCTTTAGTTTAAAAAGATGTCAGGTTTTTTTTTTAGATTTCTGCATTTTATTCTCGATTTTATTCTTTTTAAGGTATATAAATCGTTATTTTTATTTAAGAAGTAGTCCATATTCTGTGGCGAGATTGTAAATAGAAATAAAGGTCTGTCTTTACCACCAAATAACTTTATTTGCCCCTCTAGGGTAGAAAACAAGGGTTATAAAAATACATAAAATGACGATGAGTTAAAATAAATTTCTTAATGAATGTGTTGTACTAGTTTCGACTTTAGAGAAAGTCATCCTCAGCAACTAACCATTTAAGAGATTTTTATATGTAAAGAAGTTAAAACAGTTGGGGGAACAGAGAGGTGATTCAATAATACAATACAATATAATGCAGATTATGCAACCTTTGGAATCGATTAAGAAATTTATTTTAACTCATCGTCATTTTATGTATTTTTATAACCCTTGTTTTCTACCCTAGAGGGGCAAATAAAGTTATTTGGTGGTAAAGACAGACCTTTATTTCTAGTTATTTTTATTGTTGTACTTGAAATTGTTAACCAGTAATATTATCAGTATTAACACAGTAAATTCTCTCAATAGCGACCACCCTCGGGAAATGAAATGTCGGTCGGTTAGCAGAGAAAAATTAAAACAACTGTTCTGTATTTTACAGTGTTTGTTTATTAATAAGTATCTACATATGTGTAAATAATTGAAAATATTTGTGGTTTAAATTTATCAGAAATAAAATTAAATGAGATGAAGCCAATTTACCAATATATACAGGGTGTTCATTTGGAAACTTCCCACCACTGATTTATCGAAAACCACTGGTTAAAAGAAAAAACGCCGAGACACGTCAAAAGATTTGCCAAAGGGGCCAACTTTTTAACCGAAAACTACTTCACCCCCTTTTACCCTCTGCCCCCCGGGGTCATCCCCTTAAAAATTTTGAATGACAAGGGGTATCAAGTAATAGCTTGTTTGAAAGCGCTTTCGAAGTGCTTTATTTTGACGTTCGATTTTTTTAAAATCGGTCGATTCGTTTTCGAGAAAATTAGAAAAATCTTTATTTATCTTAATTTGTTCAGATAGAAAAAATAAACACACGAAAATTTCACTTTTTATTTCAATAAGTGTTCAAAAACCACATTAAACAGCAATTCGGAAGATTAGACGTGACAGCAACCAAATAACAACCCGACTTTTTTTCAGCCATCTATTTATAAACACAGATAACATGGGCGAACTGTATTTATTCTTATACCTGTTTAGTTTTTTATAGTTGCTAAGGAAAAGAAATAATTTAATTTGCTGTCAGTTACCTTTGCGGTTATCTTGGGATAGTGAAAATTAATTTATTGATTCAGATTTTACTTCCAAAATGGTTTACACACTAGCCGAAAGAGTGGAAATGATTCTAATTTATGGTGCCCAAAATCAATGTGCTCGGCAAACTGCCGTCACATTTAACGCCAGACATCCGGAAAAGATAACTTCGCATAGGTATGTTTTGGACCTTGTTACTAAATTTACTCAAACTGGATCTGTTGCAAATAAAAAACGTAATCATCGTAGAGTTTTGGATGAAGCCGCTCAAGTTGAAGTTTTGGGTCATTTTGGCATAAATCCTAATACTTTATTACGCAAAATTGTTGATGCGACTAGTATTTTATTAGGCTCTGTACACACAGTTACTAAATTACATAAATTTCGTCCATTCAAAATGAAAATATTGCAAGAGTTAACCGAAGATGATTGAAAATCCTGATGCTTTTGTAGAAGGGCATACTCAGTACCCCCAAAAAATTAATGTATCGGCAGGCATTTTAGGAAACAAAGTAATTGGGCCATTTTTTATTAATGGGAATTTAAATGGAGGCATTTATTTAGATATCTTGGAAAATACCATCAATCCGCCTATCACTAAAACCATTGAAAACCAAATCGAAGACGATGAAAACCCTATACTTGATGAGGCTGAAATATATTTCCAGCAAGACGGCGCTCCTCCTCACTATGTTCTTCCGGTTCGGCAATGGCTAGACGACGAGTTTCCAGATAAATGGATAGGGCGAAGAGGGCCTATAGAATGGCCTGCTAGGTCTCCAGACTTGACGCCATTAGACTTTTTTCTATGGGGCCATTTGAAATCTATTGTGTTCACTCCCCAACCTGAAAGTTTGGATGAACTTCGTCAACGCATCATGGAAAGCTGCCATGATCTCCCACAACATGTTTTTGAAAATGTCCGTCAGGAATTTGAACATCGCCTATATCATTGTTTGGCCAATAACGGGCAACATTTTGAACACTTATTGAAATAAAAAGTGATATTTTCGTGTGTTTTTTTTTTAAATCTGAACAAATTAAGATAAATAAAGATTTTTCTAATTTTCTCGAAAACGAATCAACCGATTTTAAAAAATCAAACGTCAAAATAAATCACTTTGAAAGACCTTTCAAACAAGCTATTACTTGATACCCCTTGTCATTCAAAATTTTTAAGGGGATGACCCCGGGGGGCAGAGGGTAGAAGAGGGTGAAGTCGTTTTTGGTTAAAAAGTTGGCCCTTTTGGCAAATCTTTTGACGTGTCTCGGCGTTTTTTCTTTTAATCAGTGGTTTTCGATAAATCCGTGGTGGGAAATTTTCAAATGAACACCCTGTATATATACTGCACGTGCATACTAACATACATATTATACAATGTACTGTATGTTTGCTTTGAAATTCTTATTTTTCATTCATAGAATTCAGATTCACATGTTTAAAAGCAATTGGGAAATATTTGTAGACTGGTCGAAATTGTTAACACTATCAAAGGAGTGTCTCAATCTTGCGCAGGCTTCAGATGGGCTTGATATTTTCGACATTAGAGAAAGTTCAGGAGTAGTTTCATCCGCTTCCTAGATCTTTTCAATATACTCGATGATAGTCAATTATGCACTTTCTGTTAGCAAATCGTTATCAATAGAGGCAAATTGTTTCTAGTTCACAAATATATCCTTAATATTAGGAAACAGTTGTGCGAGCGGAATATTGTCTTCTTCTTCATAGTCGTCAATAATGTCAACATAATGACGGGCTCCACATTATAATTATATTTTTTATACCTCTAGACCACTGTGCGTTGAGGTCGCGAACCACTGTGCCACCCAATGTCAAGACCAATTAAACAATAGTCAGCACTTTTGGTGTATAAATACTCGCACATTGGGTGGACACGGTACCTTCGTCTCAATGACTGGTCACCTTCCCTGAGATCAGGAGCGCCCAAGTATCTTAAAGACTCCAGGCCTCTCTGCTGATCTTCCTTGATTACCCTTAGGCGCGCCCATACATCTTACAGACGCAAACAACTCTCCTGGGTCCTTTAACCATCCACCTTCTCCGAAGACGTACGGAGACATGCTGGGTTTCCTCCAGGCTTCCTCCAGGCTTCCTGGTAAACAAATAGTATAACGTAAATAAAACGGCCTGTGTTTTTTCTAATCAATGTTCATTCACGCCCCGCTAGGAAACTACCGCTAATGACAATATTACACAGTGAACTGTGCTTCAGTGAACAGAACATACTTACAAAGTCTTTGATTTGTATTAATCCAATTTCAGAATTGCATCCTTAACGCAAAATCACCATCTTGCAAATATTGAACTCGTTGTAAGTGATATGGGTATGAACAATTAATGTGAAGATCCCTCGAAGCAGACGATGGTGTAATTTGATAGGTATCGGCAATTCGTCTTGTACTTAAGCTTGGATTATTTTCGACCACCACGTTAAGGATAGCCTCTTCTAGTTGAACATTAAGTCCAGATTCCCGTTCAGATACAATTCTCGCACTTGAAAACATACCAGATTCTCCAGCAGTAATAAAAACTTCTTGAAAACTCCTTCTATCTAGTAATCTCGGATTAGGAAATCGACGCTGGTACTCGGTGACGGTAAGATTTGAGCTCCTGTTGTAGAAGCCATAAACGAATATCACATCACCATATTCACGATAAGAGAATGTCGCAGGCATAATGAAATTAATCTAATGTAGGTTAGTATAGGTCTTACAATGGCCGTATAAATCCAGTGTACTATATGGGGTTTTAATCCCCACTTTTTACCGATGGCTTTTTTGCAGGCATAGAATGCAACTGACGCCTTATTGACTCATTCTTGTAAGTTCATGCCCCAGTTTAGCTTGGAATCAAGTATCAGTCCCAGATAATTTGCTCTTGCTTTCAGCACCAAGGTACTATTGTCCAAGACTGGGAGCCTAAAGTTCTCAATCACCCTTCTGCGTGTGAACTAGCTCCGTTTTTCCTTGGTTAATTTGCAGGCCATATTTCGAGGCCCAGCGTTGAATATTTCGTAGCGCTCTTCGTGTTAGATCGCTGATGGTATTTAGAGATTTGCCTGACCCCAGTATAACTAAATCGTCAGCATATGCAACCACTTTAATTCCAGCTCTTTCTAATGTTATAAGAGCTTTATTCAAAACTATTAGTCAGAGTGTTGGTGACAGTACCCCGCCTTGCGGAGTTCCTCTTCCGGCAAATCTGACCATCTCACTGCTACCCAAACTGGAGTAGATTTGGCCGCCTTTTAACATCTTATGAGTCCAACGGCAGATGTAGTTGTCAACCCCTGATTCTGTTAGAGCGTCGCACACTGCCTCGGTCGTGACATTGTTAAAGGCTCCTTCGATGTCCAGGAAAGTTCCTAGTGTGTACTCTTTATTTTTAAGTGATTTTTCAGTGACGCCTACCACCTCGTGTAGCGCTGTTTCCACTAATTTTGGCAGTGTGTTCCTAGGAAAATGAGAATCCTCCATCAGCAATTCCAGGGTGTCCTTGCTACCTTCTGTAAAGGCCCCATCGCTTTTTCTTAGGTTGGAAGGAACACTAAGCTCCTTCGATAAAACTTCAAGTAAAGTCTAGCAGCTTCGCTTGTTTCCTTTATCCGCTCGCTATAGTTTTGCCAGGAGCTCCTTTGCGATTTCCTAATGGCTTTTTTATACGCCCTTAGAGCCTCCTTGTAGGCGCTCTCGTCTTCCGTACGTTTGCTCTTCGCTTTATTGAAGAGCTTTCGCATGTCTCTTCTTAGCAGACCCAAGTCCGCGTTCCACCATGGTGGGTATGACTTTTTGGCCGGTCTGCTAATCGGGCAGCTCCTAACGAAATCTGACTCAAGACTATCTGTCAGCTTGTCGATCGCGCTATCAATTGAAGCAGTATCTAGCAACAGATTATTAGGTGGTTTTGCCAGCTTATGCGAGATAATTCTGCAAAGTTTTTCCCAGTCTGTTTTGGCAGGATTGTGGAAGGTTTTAGAAGCGTTCATGGACGCGCTGACATCGAACAGAATCCAACGATGGGCTGAGTACGAATTTTCGCTGGACACTTTCCAGTTCTCTAGTCTTACATCACCAGATTCACTTGCAAACGTAACGTCCAGAACCTCCTCTCTATTCGCAGTGACAAATGTGGGTGTGTTACCGTTATTACAGATATTTAAATGAGTGGTAATAATAAAGTTAAAAAAAACACTCACCTCGATCATTGATGTCCTTGCTTCCCCACAGTGTATGATGGGCATTGGCATCACATCCCAAGATTAGACTTAGTCCTGCAATCCTAGCAGATTCCACGATATTTTGGACGTCTGTCGATGGTACTGGAACGTCGTGAGCCATGTAGACGAATGACAACATTAATGCTGCATTTTTATAGGAACTTCTATGTTTATTTTGGGTCCCCGAATATGTACCTGAAATATTGACATTTGCTCCTAAAACACCTAGGTCAAAAATTGTTCAGCTTACTACCCCATAATCTGAAAAACATCATTCATACCGCAAACTTTAACAGGAAAATCACTGAATAGCTTATCGAACATTCACCTAAAATATTATAGTACACGCCAATATCAATATGCCCCTTCATTGATACTTTCTATTTATTACTCATAAATTTTGCATACCTTGTCCGTTTGGTTTGTTTTTCATTTATTTTCTTTCTATTTTTTCTTTGTGCTGCGTTTATTGACTGAAACCTCAGGTTTGAAAATCCGATTTCTTTCACGCAATTTTTCTCTCGTCCAACCAGGCATTTTCTTAACTAGACTTTACTTTGTAATACAGATTTTCCTAATACTTTAAAAATGTATCCTTTCTATTGCACCGAAGCATAAAATACGAGGAAAATCTCAAGATTCGCAGTCAAGCCAGTGACTATGTAGATCTCGATAGGCATCAAACTACTTTTTGCTGTTTTTTTTCGGTGCCTTAACTTTCCTAGTATTTAGACATTATGTTCTCTATGACTACATTATTAGACTTGTTTGTTTCCTATTTATTTATTTATTAAGAAATGTTTATAACAATTATGTATTTGTGTAATATTACTCTGAATAAAATATTAACTATTATATTTTTTCAAGTATCCAGAACTGTTCCATGATCATTCAAGGAAATGGTAGGTAAGCAAGCACTTCAGAAATACAAAAAGATTTGTATAAATAAAAAATATATTCATTTTAGTGTAATTTTACAATCACTTGTTATTTAGGCATGATCTGATTATCCTACCCTAAGAAATTACCATCTTGGTCGTCGGTTCAAGGACTGTCAAAAACTTTCAATAATTCAAGAAATTCAGTCTGAAAATTTTGTTTCGGTCTCACAGAAGATGGATACTCGGTTGACGCTCACCTTAACAGATGTTGCTTAACATTTCAGAGCCCTCAACCTCAACAAGGTCTCGTTTCCTACCGCAGGCAAGCGAGATTAAGAATTAATCAAGGAGTGATTCAAGGGCCTGTTTTATAACAGAAGGGCTAAATTTCAAGTTATAAAGTACGGGTGCAAATAAAGTAAAATCGCTGCTGATTCTGCTGTCTACGGTTATGTAAATTAATGAGTTTTTGTGTTGGATATAATTAGGTGTACGTATAAGTTTGAACAAAATTATTAATAATGCCAGATAGAGCGAGTTGCGTGAAATTTAGTTTTAGAAGTAAATTGAACCAATTCTAATTAAAAACTGTGACACAACAAGATTTATACTCTAAGTCCAAAATTGCTTTCAGTGGCTCATCGCACGTAGAGAGCTCCGGGTTCTGTGACATCAGGGGAATGAATTCCAGTGGCGTGTGCATTTCAAAAAATAATAAATGATGAAATTTAGTCCGAAGATGACGACCTTTTCCACTAGAGTTTCTCAGTCCTCGATAAATACCTGCCTTAAACTATGAATATTTCGATCTTGCCATACCTTCTCAACTGTGTGCTCGTCATTGAGCTATGATTTGTCGGTGTAATGCAAGTTTTTCCTATCGTCCCGACACTTCCGTACTTTTTCCAAATATTTACGCCGTTACACAATAATTTATTTTTTCTTCTACTAATATTTTTCTACCTATTATTTATCTCATTTGTCTTATCAAAAGTAGTTCAAATAATGATTTATTATTTACCTAGGTTAATAGAATTACCATTATTTATTATAGGTAAATTTACTTCAGTATTATGAATATTTTCGATAATTTGTGAACGTTCATTAACACTTGGTACTAAGTCATCAGTCTGTAAGATTTCTGCCAGACCATCTTGACGTGCGAAAGAAGTGGAGGGTATACTCAAATATTTATTGGATAAGATGGGTTTTTGTACTAGTTTGGCTATTCTTGTCCGCTATCGATTCCTCAATATATCCTTCAGCTACTGTCGCCGACTTCCATCCATCGTGCCTTTTTAGGCTTAGTAGGTCTCCTACATTTTCTGCTAAAAGTGTTGCCGAGCTGCGCCGTAGAGAATGACCAGTGTAATACTCAGGATGTTGTAATTTTAGAAATTCATAACATATGGAACTTTACTAATAGAATTGTTCCCACTGTTTTGTCTATGATGTTTACCTTTGCGGTATAAAAGAAATAGTTTTCTAATGTCAGTCGGCCGGTTAGGTTTTTTACGACGTTAATCCATTGCGGTTTGACAATGACAAATCTCCTAGATGATCCATTTTTTAAATTAGGAATACTTATCACAATAATCCCATCTCGGATGTCCACATCATCAAGAACCATATTGCAAGGTTCGTCTGTTCTCCAAGCACCGGCTACGCCAATTATCCGAATAGCCTAGAATTTAGAGCTTATTGAAGCAGGACAAATAATGAGTATAATAAAATCCATACCTTTTTTGATAAAAATTCATCATCAGGGGCTTCATTTAAAAATGTATCAATTTCTTCTTTCGAGAATACACGTGATTTTATAGGTTTATAGACATTTTTCTTTTTCAAAAATGCTACTACTTTGAAGTACTTCGGAATATCGATATTTTCTTTCAGTGAAAGAGTTGGTTCCAACATTGAGTAGCTTGCAGACAACGTTGATACCCTATCGTGTTCCGATTTTTTCCCTAAAATAGGCCAGCATGACGTTTTTAGTAATTTTAACGACTTTTTTTTACTTCAAACCATTTCTTTAATTAAGTGTATGCCTTCACATAAAGTCGCTTTGATTTTTCAGGCAACAAATCATGTCTCGCACTAGCCGCTGCCTCTCGGAGTTCAGGCGGGGTACAATTTTCCATTTCTAAATCACTGTCGCTTTGGTCGCTAAGATTCTTGCTATATTTTAATATTTTATTGTAAAACTTTTACTCAAAACCTTCAAAAGGTGGCCATAATTATTTTAGAATAATGACGTTTATTGAAACCAATCAGTTTCAATTGTTTTATTCGTTGCCTTGGCAACTGAGCCCCAGGCTACTTGATATTTCGATATGTTTGATAAATAGGGGTTTTAGAATAAAAATGAGGTCTTTTGGTGTTAATTCGTCTGTTAGTAGTAGTTAAAGTCGTACATATTTCTGCAGCATCCAATATGGTTAGTTCACGATTTTGTTCCAAAATTGCATGGTATTGGATTTGAACTATTATTCGTTCTTTTAATGTTAATTGATATTTTTTTGTAGCCGGACAACTAGTTAAAGGTTCGTTAATATCCATAGTTTACTTAGTCAAAACAGTTAACACTAAATAATAATAATAATGTATATTTACACAAAACAGTATCAATGTGAACGACCCATATACTACGAAAACTGAAAAACTCACAAAATATATGTGTAAATTAATGGTAAAAATACAAATTAGTCAAGTAGTGCAAAAACCCTGCCGGCACGCTTATTTTTCAATCTTTGAAGTTGTAAACTCGGTCTGTGTCTATTGCCACATTTATTTTCTGTGCGATTATAAATGCATTTAGCCGATTGCGGCACGACGCCCAGTGTTGCAGGGTACAAGGGATATTGGACAAAAGTACTTATTACTTTACGGTGGAAAATATACGCTTCTCCTTCATTTACAACTTTGCAACTAGTGACTTACATACAAACTAACAACTAAATTATGATTTTTTAAACTTTTTGTACTCTCGGTAGGTCAAAAACTGAGACTAAGTATAGAAGTTATAAAATCAAAACATATCAGAACTTATTGTTCCAGGAAGTAAAGAGACAAACATTTTTTTTTGTTTTAGTGTGCAGTAGAAAAACTAAAAGTTTTCAAAAGGCATGATGTAAAATTAGTTTTGCAGAGATGCCTACTAAAACGAATCTAATCTACGATAAGAAAGATACGAAATACAGATTTACCCCAGACAAAGAAGGTACTCGTCGATTTTGAAGACTTTCCCTACGTGGGCTGTGAGAAGCTAAAAAACTTGGTATAGCATATATTGAATCTAATAGCCAAATGTGCGGTTAAAGTTATTGGATTTTAGCACATCTATGCAAATGCTAGTCAGATTGATCACTTTCGCTGTCAGTACATAAGTCCTTGGATAGGTCCAAGGGAAAACCGGAATCTTCCAAAAAATTAAGCAGCTCTTCAGGCAGCACTCATTGATTGAACTCATCATTGGAACCGATATTTTGGGATCCCTTTGCACATTTTCTGTAAGAAGCTTATTTCGGGTCTGACGCCAGTAAAGGAGTTTTTATTATGTCGGTAATGGCATCAATTCTTGAAGTTTTTCGGCTGTTACATAATCGGATTTTTCTGAATTCCTTATGTCTAGCCTCCAAAGTATCCTCCAAGAGCTGCTCAATGGGTAATTCAAAAAAATCGCTCATGTCACATCCATGTACCAAAACCTTGTGTAAAGAACTCGGCATATAATACCATTTATAGAGGCTTAAGTATAAAGCTCGGGTTTCACTCAGTAAAATCTTAAAATTTGTCACGTTAATTTTAAGTCCAGATGCCAATACTCAGCAGATTAACTGGAACTTAACAATTAACTCTTTATTAATCCCTGTATTCCCATCATTTGAGGAGCCATATCCCGGTTTCGGTTTATCAAACTATTAAAGCCATTTTGCTCTTATAATTTTTGTCCTGAATAATCTTTTTAGCATTACCTACAATTTTTTTATTTTGGTCACCTTTAACATGCCAGGTTTTTATTGGTAAACGATATGTAGTAAACACCTAAACAACCTAATCCAGAAGTGAAGTGTTGATATGCCAAAGCGGTAGTTTTGAACTACAGGAGATTTAGTTTAAAGTTTATAAAAGTTCATTTCTTGTGGAGTAGCTCCACAAATGATGCATTTAGCTGTAGAGTTAGTCCCGGACAAAATATTTGCGACACTTCCGTCAAATATGGTTAATATCATTTCATTACTGCCTTCATTACTTGTTCTTCTTCTTGACGGACAAGTTCAGCGTTTCCCTTTGTAATTGTATTTTTTATGTATCAATTAATTTTAAGGGCACCCATGCTGTTAAAAACATGTATTCATCTGTATCAGAAGACAATTGGAATTTTTGCTTGTTCAGACTGTGTCCGGAGCTTCCATCGAAACTCCACTTACAACTAAGTTTTACGTTAGGTTCGTAACTAATATTCGTAATATTAGAAACTTTTCAAATGCTATCTGTACTTTTCTGTAAAAGTTCTTGTAAATCAACTTCTGCAGATATTTTGTTACGTTAAAATTGACTGGTAAATATTTATTTTTAAGTGTTAGTAGGGTTCGATAACTCGGAAAACAGTCTGCGTGAAGCGCGTTTACGACAGAACGTAAAGTATTATATTTTCTGTCCGATAGATTTATATCGTAAAAAGGTGCTAAAGCCCGCAAAGGTGTTAAACCTTTTGTTGTGGGTACTTTTCGTTTCAAAGATTGTCTATCTGCCATGGACCTTTCAGCAGCAAAACATAATTCCTTTCTAGAGTGCTGTTTCACTAAAGGCTCTACTCTTCGAATCTTAGTTTTCACAGAGGACTCCTCAAACAATTTTCGTGGTCTTCCGACTATTTTTTAGATACCTATAGAACTACCTTCTGATTATGTAAGTTTTTTTCGAGTTTTTTCTGTAATAGTTAGTGTAATGGTTCCACTAAACCATTTACCGTGATTCGTTTCCAATCTACAACGAGTTTGATTGCTTTTCTTCCACAAACTTTCGGCCTGAATACGAAAAAGGTGACTTGCCTGCTTTAAACAGCGCTCTGTTTCATCTGAAATGTCTTCACTTGGGTTTAAAAATGTGTTCATTTTCGAAACAATTTTTTGTTTTGGTTAATTTTGCTTACTTAAGTACCATTCTTGAAATAGTATATTTCTTGGCACTTTGTAAGAGACATCTAAAAAAATTAATAACTAACAAAGGGGCAGGTTGAGGCAGAAAACCTAAGCGGCATTATAAAGCCCAATGGTAGGGGTAGTTCAGTCCAAAATATCTGAGGATGCAATTGATGACATTTTTTTAAAAGTCTAGTTAAAGCTAGGATAATATTTTTTTCTTTTATTTAAAATCACTTTACTTAACCTGCATATAAATATGCTTAAAACAATTAAAATCAGTTAAACGATATTAGCATGATAAAACCCCTAACATCACAATACATATTTCGTCACACGGCAAATATTTAACTGTATTAGGGAATTCACATATTGATGTTGCACTACCAAGAGCGTCGTATTTACTGCTAGTCATAAAGTCATAGAAAAATGAAGCTGCTAGCTGGGCCTGATGCAGAAATCTTTCACCCATCTGGAACCCCCTCTGCTACTTGTGTCCGCCTTGCACTTCGAACATTTTATGTGGTTTTAGAAACTAGAGCTATTGCACTACAAATTGGTATATTTCATTTATTGAAAGTCGAGTTTTCGTTTTCTAATTTTGTTCAATAGGCGCAACACAGTGCGACGTCGTCTCTTAAGTTCCTGTATTTGTATCGGCAAAGATTAGTATATGCATAAAAACATTTACTTGTAGGTAGGTTTTTTGATTGGTATTAAATAAGTCACTAAAAGAATATGTGAACTTTGGGTATATGAAATATGGAATATTGCAGCTGAGGCCACTTAAGTTTTTTAATTTTGGTTGCCAATATTTGGCGACTATTATGATATTTAGTCTGTATTCACTCCAAATAATTACGCTGTTTTACAATAAAATACCATCAGCAGCGATTGACAACGTTATTTCATTTTCCGCTGACGATTCTATTCCAAAACCATTTGTCACGTTTTTAAAGTGTCGGTTAAATAAATTTCATACGCCTATTAAAAGAACATCCAAGTAATTAATTAGGGTCTGTAAATGCCCAGGAAACCAGTAAATATGTAGTTTCCTAGCATTCGTTACATTAATTACTTGGTCGATTAAATATACGTATAAGTCATAATAAGTGATTTAACGACTGTAAAATGTAAAATATTTTTCTGGATATGGGCGACTAAAATTAACCAATTAGTAATACCCGTGTCTGGCAGTCACCCTCGCATGCGCTCACAGCGTGAAAAGTCAAACCCCAAAATTATAAGTTCTATAGTAACCATTCTTTTAGGTCATAAATTAAAGAGATGCTGGTTTAGTTGTAGAAATAAAGACGGCACACATATCTATTGTGAATTGAACACTTTATTACCTTCTAACTGGCTTGACTTTATCGGGCAATGCATTATGCTATCTAGAAAGAAATAGGAGGTGTTGTTTAGACAGAAACGGAAGAAAAATTTATGAACGTGATAAACTGACATACCGGCAGATGGAAATTCAACAATGTTCAGAGTAATCTATGGAACGTACTGTTATGCAAATGATACAATACATAGCAAAGCTTGATATTTTGTATTTGATTATTATAACTAACCTGAACGAACCTAGTTCTCAACGTAGCAATTAATTTGAAACTATCCGTCATAATAAAAACGACGGGTGATGGGTCTTGTTCCAAAATTAATTTTTCAGGGGTGCGTTCATATTGTTGCACACGGTCGACACAATAATTTTATATTTAAAAAATTTAATAACTAAAATGATGGTAGAAAATTAGATAAATACTATAGAGTAAGACCTCTGACTAGCGACCAACCTCGGGAGATATTTCCTTTTTTTCCGCCAATTTCAAACATTCACGTTTGTCCCAAAACACGCGAAAATTGTTCAGTTGCAATTGTTTTTATGGCAAAATTCAAACTCATCATGGATAATGATGAAATTAATGTCACAAAGGTGTATTCGTATTGTTGCAAAAGGTTGCATGTAGTATGAATTTTGAATATACCTTTTTAATAATTATAGTTTTTTTAATCATTTGTAATTTAAAGAAACAAAGTAAATAGAATGTTAAATAAATTAAACAAATTCAACTCCACTTCGAGAATGGACTATTTCTTTAAATTAAATTTTAATTTATTTCAGCAGATAACATATTAAATATCAAAATTTGAATTAAATTACACATTGGCTAAATTTTTGTTGTGTAATATCAGGCTAGAAAAATGTTCCCAATTTAAAAGGTTACTTTAAAAATTAACAAGAAAAGCTACTTAAACCCACGAGTTATCAAATCCCCAATCTATTACACAGAACGTCTTGAAAGTTCTTTAGCCAAGTTTAAGACCTACACAGAGGATTTTCCATGAAAGTAGTAGAAGTATACCAATGAAGAAAAGGCAAAATAAAATTCCAAGTCTGGTCAAGATAAAATATAAGAAGTACCTAAACTAACTTTACAGACACCATGAACCAGTAATTTATGTGGGGCATTTTTCTAATTGAACTATTATTACAGAATTTAAAAAAAAGGTTTAAAAAAAAAAGTACAAAATAAACACAGCTTTAAAACTCTTGAAATTCTGATTCGTCAAATTCATCTTCAGTAGTACCTTCACTATCCTCTGCATTTGAAATAATAAGTGGTTCCACTTGAACATCCAATACTTTTTCTATGTTCCACCAGTCCAGGATAATTTTTTCTGTATGTTCTACAGCTTTTTTCGAGTAGTCCCCCGTAACGTGTGCTAGGGAGTTTTTCCAAACTTCTTCTACCTTATCTGAACTTAGACAATTACCAACATTTTTTTCATAGAACGATTTTGCGCCTGCCCAAATTAGCTCTATAAGCCAATCCAACGATGTGTCAAGTTACGATTTGCCTGCCACGGCCATATTGAATTCGTTCCACAGAACTCAAAAACATTCAACGAACAATTTCGTATGTCCAAATATGTGGCAAATATACACGGATTCAATGCTTAGTTTACAGTCGAGTCCTGTGCTGTGTATAGATATACACTTGCCATTGTTAACATCTCCAATAACATCATCAACTTTAAGTATTATTAAATATAAATAACAGAAAAAAACACATACTGAACTACAGTGTGTAGTAGTGTGGCAACACAGTGTAAACACGTTGATTGAGAGTCGTTAATGAAAATACCTTAAAAAGGCAGAAAGTTATCCAAATTATTAGTGAAACGGGTGTCCAGATTGCTGCAGGTGTGCATGGCGTTACGTACTTAGGTTTTCAACTGGTTTTAATACGACAAATAACCAATATTCAATCAAAATTAATACTGCCGGATTGCAAGGTCGGTTCACGGTCGTGTTTCTTCCAAAGGCGGATCGAGGGATTGCCATGCGGCGTTGTCGGTGTTATCGAGATGTCGAAGGAAATATGTAATTTGTGCAATTTAGCAGTGGAAGATAACCAGGATGGCCTATTATGCGAGACATGTTTTGCCTGGAAGCACAGGGAATGTGTCGCTATGACAAAGAAAACGTATCAACGAATTAGCAAGGCCCCAGAGCCATAGATCTGTGATGGGTGCACGACAAATAAAACTAAAAATGATAGAAAAGGACGTGCGAACAAAAATATCACACTGGAAGACATCATGGATAAGCTGGAAAGTATGGAACGAAAATATTCCGATTTGGTAACTAAGTATAAAGAACAAATACAAATTAATGAAATCGTCCAAAACGAATTGAAAGAAGTCAAAAAGCAACTTAATAAGTCCGAACAGGGTAAGCTAAAAAACAATTTGTTAGTACAGGGTGTACCGCGCAAAGAAAACGAAAATTTGCAAGATATTGTTAAGCAAATGGGGCAGTATTTGGGTGCACCAGTAAAGAAAGCCTTTACCGCATACCGTTTAGGAAAGAACGACAATAGCCCAATAAAAATAGAATTTGAAGATGGCAACGAAAAAGAACAATTGATTAAATCAAAAAAAAGACTTCACTTAGAAAGTAGCAACTTGGGTTACCCAAACAACACCAAAATATATCTTAACCATGAACTAACAAAAGAGAATATAAAGTTACATACAGCGGCAAGAGGGTTTAGGAAACAAAACAATTTTAAATTTCTTTGGGTTGCCAATGGAAATATTTTCCTACGGAAAAACGAAAATACTAGAGTGATACTAGTAGATAGTGAAGACGTACTGCAAAATCAATAGGTAATAGGGCCTCGTAAACAAAGCATTAAAGTTGTATATATGAATGTTCAGAGTGTTAGGAATAAAATCGAAAATTTGGAATGTTTTACAATAAGTAATGATTGTGATGTTCTGATACTAGTAGAAACATGGTTGAGTAAGGAGGAGTGCTGTTTGTATGGGATTGAGGATTTTGTAGCTATACACAAGTGTAGGGAGGGTAGAGGCGGCGGGGTGTCAATCTATGTCAAATCGAATATCAAAGTAAGAGAAATAAATAGATCAACAAACGATCAAATTATAGACTGGTTATGTGTTAACATAGGTGAACAAAATCTGAAAGTAAGTGCAATATACACTGCGCAACTTATTTAACGCACAATCAAAAATTTGTCTCAACTTTGATCTTATGTATTTTCGTCATTTTTTGTTCGTTTTTATTGATTTTTTTGTTAAATTGTAGGTTTTTCTATTGAGAGTGTCACTGCGTTAGTTGTTTTGGTTAAAAAAGTTCTTGTGGTATTATACCGGGTGATAAGAAAATGTTATTTTTTTTTTGGAAAATTGCAGACACCCTGTAGGGTATATTAGCTATTGCGAGTTATTCCAATTATAGCTAAATTGAAGCCTCTAGTTTTGTTTACATTTTCTTTTTTTATTTTTTTGTTTATCTCTGATACTTTATGAAATACACTGTTTTGAAACACCACGTGCTGTTATTACCTGAAATACACTTTAGAAAGCTATGGAAAATAAAGTGAAATCTGTGTTATCGGTTTTTTGTTGGCAGTCCAGCAAGAATTATAGATATTTTTTGTTTATCTCTGTAATTATTGCCAAAAAAAACTAAAAAAAAACAACCTAAAATGTACGAATTGCTTTAATAATTAAGGAAATTGACTTCTGCAATATAAGAGGACTGAACTCCAACATCAATGCAGTCCATCAACATCTACAATCTACCAAACCTCATGTACTTGCACTAACCGAAACCAAAGTCAGATCATCGATTAGTACGGTCAGCTATTTATATCCTGGGTACGACTTTCATCACCGATTTAGGCGGAATTCTGGCCTTTGTCTCTTTGTCCGGAGTGATATTTCTTGTCAACGAGAGGAGACACTCGAGCCTAACGACTTTGATGTAATGTGGTTTAAAATATCAACGCAGAGAATTACTAAATTCATCTGCTGCCTTTACCGGCCGCCAAGCGATACCCATTATAGAGACTTGTTCTCCTCTCTTGCTAATACTATCGACTTTTTGCAAACCCACCATCCCAATTCCGAAGTTATCATCTTTGGCGACTTCAACATTCATAATGTCAACTGGCTCAAATACTCAAACATGACTGACGAACAAGGTCGTGAAGCCGAATCCTTTGCCATCAGCTCTGGCCTCACCCAGCTGGTGGGTGAACCAACTCGGATTCCAGACCGAGATGGTGATTTTGCTAGTTTGTTGGATCTTTTCTTAACTTCAAACCCCGACTTGTACACTGTCACCGTGAAGCCGCCGTTAGGAACGTCTGACCACAACCTTATTTCGGCACTGAACAAACTACCAATTAGTGCTGAAGAGCCTCCTAAACCACGCAAGATATGGCATTATACATCAGCTAAGTGGGAGGACCTAAGGGACCATTTTCGAACCTTTCCTTGGCGGGACGTTTGTTTTACCTCTGATGATCCATCCATCTGTGCAACAGAAATATCGGAGGTTATCCTTACTGGTATGGAAGCCTTCATCCCTTTCTCAAAAAAGTGCCCTTCTAACGGCAAGCCTTGGTTTACCAAAAATTGCGAACGAGCTGTTAAATCAAAAAATTATTTCTACCGACAATGGCGTAAAAATCCTACCGCCGAAAATCGTACCATCTTTGTTAACGCTCGAAACCAATGCAAGCAAACGATAAACCAAAGCAAGGAAGCACACAACCAGAGGATCAGAGACAAACTTCTTGAATGTCCTAGCGGCTCAAAATCATTTTGGTCGGTAGCTAAGGCCGTCAGTCAGAACTTTACCAAGTCAACCATTCCACCTCTAACACGTTCTGATGGCACCATTGCGACCAAAGCACAGGAAAAAGCAAACTTACTGGCGGAACTATTCTCTTCACATTCAACGGTAAATTTTCAGGGAAGTACTCCACCGAACATTACCCCTGTAGAATCGAGAATGCCCGAGATTGTCTTTCGCCACCGCCATGTTAAGCGAATCTTGGGGAGTCTCGACACTAAAAAGGCTTCTGGTCCTGACGATATTCCAGTCATTGTAATTAAGAGATGCGCTGACGAACTGACACCGGTATTTTGTAGGCTTTTTAACTTATCCTACAAAAAAGGAATATTTCCTTCTTGCTGGAAAACTGCGAGAGTCCAGCCCATACCCAAAAAAGGCAAGAAGACCTTGCCAAACAACTATCGTCCAGTCGCATTGCTCTCGGTTATATCAAAAGTTATGGAAAAGGCTATCAACGAAAAATTACTAAAATACCTGGAAGGCTTCAACATTATTAGTGACCGCCAGTATGGATTCCGTAAGTCTAGATCAACAGGAGACCTTCTCGCTTATGTTACTCATGTTTGGAACAACGCAATAGAACACCATGGGGAGTCCCGGGCGGTAGCACTGGACATTTCCAAGGCTTTTGATCGAGTATGGCATGAGGGGCTCCTAACTAAAGTGAGAGCATACGGAATGCCGGTTCAATTTTGTTCATGGCTGTCGAGCTTTCTTAAAGACCGTTCTCTGCGAGTGGCAATGGACGGATTTCTTTCAGACACATTTAACATCAACGCCGGAGTCCCTCAAGGTTCTATATTGTCGCCCACCCTTTTCTTACTATACATTAACGATCTTTTGGAAAAAACTAAAAATCCTATATATAGCTTCGCTGATGACAGCACACTTGTTTCAACTTTTACTTTGGATGCTCGGACATCGGCTGCTAATGCACATCTCTATAGGCAGCAAGAGGTCTCACATCTTAACAAAGACCTGGAAGAAATTTTGTCTTGGGGTGACAGTAACCAAGTAGAATTTAACGCTAAAAAGACCCAGGCGGCAGTTTTTTCTAAAAAAGTTAATGTTGAAGAACCGGATATAGTTATGGCGGGACACTCAATTCCCTTGGCTTCATCAATTCATTTATTGGGCGTTAATCTGGATAGTCATATGTCTTGGCATGGCCACGTTGCGGCCATTGCTAAGGCAGCCTCGCAGAAGCTTGGAGTACTTTTCCGAACAAAGAACCTCTATACACCCCAACAACTTTTGATGCTCTATAAAGCCCAAATTCGACCATCACTGGAGTACTGTTCGCATATTTGGGGCTCTGCTCCTAAACATACCCTGAGATTGCTAGATTCCATTCAAAGAAGAGCCATTCGCTTGATCGGTGACCATAGTCTGACAAACAACCTGGAAAGCCTTGAACATCGAAGGCAGGTTGGCGACTTGAGTCTATTTTACAAATATTTTCATGGCAAGTGTTCAACTGAGGTTGCCCGCTTAATACCACCCAGAGCGGTGCATGGTAGAAGTACACGACGAGCCACTGCAGCCCACCAGTACGTGGTTCAGCTTAGTGTCCCTCGAACGACACTGTTTCAAAATTCTTTCATCTGGAGAACGTCATCACTCTGGAACGACCTCCCTGAGATCGTCTTCCCCAACGAGTATAGTCTCCAAAGATTCAAGACCAACGTGAATCGTTTCCTGCGCACACGCACCGCTCCTAGAGCGCCATAAAGGATTTATCCTGTAGTGCTGTGCCTTATCATAAAAAAAAAAAAAAAAAAAAAAGGAAACAACAATAAATAACTTAACAAAAAAAAACAAATTCATTACAGAATCAGTATCTGGTGTTTCCACCCCTTTCGCGAATGACCTCCCGACATCTGTTATTCATACTTAAAATGAAGTTTCTTATTACGTTTTGATCTAAGCCATCCCATAATTCGACTAGACGTTCGGCCAATTCTTGTAAATTTTGTGGTTGTCGTCCTTCACTTCGTAACCGCCGACCAATATAGTCCCAAAAATTTTCGATGGGATTTAGGTCGGGGCTACGGGCTGGCCATTCTATGTAATTTATTCCAATTTCTGCAAGATAATTTCTTACGATACGAGCCGTGTGGGGACGCGCATTGTCGTGCATGAGCAAAAAATTAGGCCCTATATAGGGTGCATAAGGCACAACATGTTCTTCAAGAATATCTGTGATATATCTTTCAGAATTAAGATTTCCATTTACAATTGCCATCTGTGTTCGCCCCGTCAAAGATATTCCACCCCATACCATGACGGATCCACCTCCATATAAAGTTGTGTGCAAAAAATTGCATTGACTGTATCGCTCACCTGGTCTGCGGTAGACGCGGATACGTCTGTCACAGTTATACAAGTTAAACCTCGACTCATCAGTCCAGAGAACACGTTCCCAATCTGCTTCCAACCAATTAACATGCTCATTAGCAAAATTTAATCTGGCTCTTCGATGAGCTACTGTTAATGCGGGTCCTCGAGCAGCAATCCTGGGTCTTAAATTTTCTTCTCTTAGTCGTCGACGCACAGTTTGAACACATATGAGTGGACCACCTGCACCTTGAAGTTCTGATCTTAAATTTCTTGCAGTTGTAAATCTTTGTCGTACAGCGCTTACTCTTAGAAAACGATCCTGGTTAGGAGTTGTAACACGACGTCTACCTTGACCGGTCCGCCTGGAATGCTCTCCTGTTTCTGCGAACCTTTCAATTACCCTCGCTACAGTTGTGTGCCACACTCCCAACCTACCAGCTATGCGGTTGTAACTCCACCCTTCACCATGTAATGTAACCGCCTGAACACATTCATCACGTGTTAAATTTCTGTTTTGCCGTTCCATTATTAACTAATTCTTGCTGGACTGTCAACAAAAAACCGATAACACAGATTTCACTTTATTTTCCATAGCCTTCTAAATGCATTTCAGTTGTCACTTGATTTTCCATAGCCTCCTAGCTGTTTAAGGTTTCCGATAAATGCATTTCAGGTAATAACAGCACGTGGTGTTTCAAAACAGTGTATTTCATAAAGTATCAGAGATAAACAAAAAAATAAAAAAAGAAAATGTAAACAAAACTAGAGGCTTCAATTTAGCTATAATTGGAATAACTCGCAATAGCTAATATACCCTACAGGGTGTCTGCAATTTTCCAAAAAAAAAATAACATTTTCTTATCACCCGGTATAATACCACAAGAACTTTTTTAACCAAAACAACTAACGCAGTGACACTCTCAATAGAAAAACCTACAATTTAACAAAAAAATCAATAAAAACGAACAAAAAATGACGAAAATACATAAGATCAAAGTTGAGACAAATTTTTGATTGTGCGTTAAATAAGTTGCGCAGTGTATAAACCGCCTTCTTATAGTAACGTATTATTTTTTAGCGATATTGAAAAAATTATGTTGAAATACCCAAAAAATCATGTAATTGTAGGAGATATTAATATTAACTTATTGCAAAATTGTAAACTAACCACAGACTATAAAAACCATCTAAGCCTTCATTCTTTTAAAATTTGTAATACTATCTCAGAGAATTATCCAACAAGGGAAACGATTAATAATATTAGCATAATTGATCACATTTTAAATGATATAAATTCTAACTTGGTGCATTCTTTAGATATTCAAAACAATCCGCTATCGGATCACAATCGCTTATCATTCAAGATTAGTCAAAATAATGTTAGGAAGTATATACCAAAGGTATCCTTTAATTTACAATTAATTAACTATAAACAGTTTGTAAACCAATTTAGTATTAAACTTAAGGATATAAAAATAACAACTTTTGAACAGCTTATAACTCTAATAATTGTAACAAAGAATAACTGTAAAACCTATAGGACCTTAAAAATTAAAAAAGGGAACGAATGGATTAATCAAAATATATTAGATAATATTAAATTGCGAGATCAAGCGTATAGTAAAAAAATTAAATGTCCACAAATTCAAAGGTTTGATATAGAGCTTAAGCACTACAAAAATCGGGTAAATAATCTAATAAAATCTGCAAAAAATTTATACTTCCGACAAAAATGGGAATCGGCGGGTACTGATACCAAAAAGCAGTGGAGGTTTATTAATAACTTCTTTGGTAAACAAACAGGGACAACGGATATTGAGTGTGTTGAAGTAAATGGTAAAATTATTTATGAAAATAAGGATATTGTGAATTGTTTAAACCAATATTTTGTGGAAATGGGTGAATTTATTGTAAAAGATGTAACGAGTGAAATAAGTAATCTAGGTATAACTAACACCTTTAGGGAGATCACTTGTGATAACTTAATATCTAGGTTAGAGTTAACAAATATAGAGGAAATAAATGAAATTATACTGGAACTGAAAAAAAATTCGGCACCTGGAAATGATGAGGTGTCTGTTATAGATTTAATTAACCTTAAAAATGTGATAGTCGAGCCAATTGCAACATTAGTAAATCAGGCATTTACAACTGGCATATTTCCACAGACGCTTAAAACGAGTAAAGTATGTCCCATTTTTAAAGCCGGTGATAAAAAGTCAATGAATAATTATAGACCGATTTCTGTGGTCAGTGTATTCTCTAAAATTCTTGAAAAGGTATTAAAAAAAAGAATGACACAATTTATGGTTGAGAACTCATTATGTGATAAGTTCCAGTATGGTTTCATACAAAGAAGTAGTACCTTGTCCGCAACCTTTGATTTTGTGAGTTTTGTGACGAAGGCTTTAGACCAAAAAAAATTGTAGTTGTGGTATCAATTGATTTACGTAAAGCATTTGACACGGTTAGCATAGATATACTTTTGGGAAAATTATATAATGTCGGCTTTAGGGGAAAATTTTATGATATTCTGAAATCTTACCTAGGGGATCGTAGCCAGTACGTTAAAATGGGCAATATTTGTAGTAACACATTGCTAAATAATTATGGGGTACCGCAAGGTTCGGTCCTTGGCCCGCTACTTTATTCGGTGTTTGTCCTTAACTTACAGACTGCTGATCTTAAAGCCCAATATTATACATTTGCGGATGACACATTATTAGTGTACACAGGTGAAACTGAAAAAGAATTGGAAAACCTAATTAATGAAGATCTTGATAGATATCTTGGATGGCTGTATTCTAATAAATTAAAAATAAATATCGACAAAACCAACTTTATTATTCTTAAACAAAAAAACAAAATAGTAAATGATTTTGATTTAAAAATTAACAATGTTAAATTGGAACAAGTAACATCTCTTAAATATTTGGGTCTAATTGTTGACGAGTATTTAAATTGGGAATTGCACATAAATAAAATAATAAATAAGGTAAATCCTATGATACCTATTATTTATAAGTGTAGAAATTACATTTCCTCTAAGACAAAAAAACAAATATATACTGCTTTTTTCCTAACCCACTTAAGATATCTGTTACCCATTTGGGGAACCTGTGGAAAGACTAATTTTAACGAAATGCAAATCGTGCAAAATAAATTTTTAAAAATTTTATTTAATTATGAGTACCTTACACCTACAAATACTTTATATCAGGAATTGAATGTACCTAAACTAGAGAGTTTATTGGAACTTGAACAATGCAAACTCGTTTATAAAATACTTAATAAACTATTAAAATCAAATACCAATTTTCAAACTGTTAGCGACATTCATAATCATAGTACAAGATCACATTCAAATCTGTATCTATCACAGAACAGAACTAACATATTTCTAAATAGTCCTGTTCAACTTGCATCCAGATGTTTTAATAGTCTAAGCCACGACATTAGATTTGCCAATCCTTACCCAGTTTTTGTGAGAAAATGTAAAGACCACCTGAATATTCATTGAACAAATTTATATAAATATATATAGGTATTAACTATTCTAACTAGTCAACAAAGCACTGTTAGGTTTAAGTTACTTAAGACTCGAGGCCAGAGCTATCTTAAAGCACTGATTTGAGTTTAAAAAAAAAAATGTAAATAATTGTTGTAAATTTAATAAAGTTGTTTCAAAAAAAAAAAAAAATAACTTAAAATACACAAAACCAAAAAAGCGGTTTACACGTCAAACTGACGTTCACACAAAAATAAAGGTTAGTTTCTCTGATGTTTGCCATCTACGGCCATATTGGAAGCACTTTGTGACTCCAATATGACCGTGGCAGGCAAACATAACCTGGTTTGGATTGCCTAATGGCATTAAATTGGCAATGGTACGGTGGTAACCGCAAAACTTCATGACCGTGTTCTCGCAAAATTTCGTCAATATCATATTTATCAAAATTTGACTCGTTCGCTTGCAATTCTTGGTATTTCGCGCAAATATCTTCTGTCACAGTCCATTCTATAACGAAATCCCAAGTTTTTTAATTAGCGCTGACAATGACCTGAGACCTATTTCTAAAATACCTTGTTCCTTTAAAGCATCTTTTAAAACTGAAAGCGTTATATCAACTTATGATGCATATAAGTCGTATATAACATTCCTTACATCCATTTTTTTACCTTCCTGTAAAGTTTCACTCTTCGTTTTCCTTGATCGTCGTTGAATTTTCTTCATTAGTATACTTCTACTACTTTCATGAACAATCCTCTGTATTGATCTTAAACTTATTTTTAGTGCTTCCGAGACTTTCTCTTTAATAGACTTGGAATTTAATAAATCGCCGGTTTCAGTAGCCTTCTCCAGTTCATTTTTAAAATAATCTATTAAACTGAGAACCACTTCTTTCACCTGGGGATGCAAAAACCTGCAAACCGCTTTATATTCGTCATTTTATGTAACAATATTTTTAATAAATGACACATTCGTCACACCTAGGGAGCTTATTCACGACATTATGTAATACGGGAGTGTTCTTCAACACATTTTGATAATTACTTAAAATTAGATGTGCTTCTCTCTCCGATTCATAAATAACCAATAAGTTTATCGCGTTTATATTACGAATCTTTATAATGCCGTTTTAACCTTGGTTTGAGCAAGACAACACTATATTAGTTTCTCTATGATAAATTTATAACGCGCCTAGTTAAGTGGAAGCCGACTATAACAAGGGATGTCAATCCCGGGATCTCGGAAGGAAAACCTGTCTCGAAAATACCAAGATTAGACCTGTTAATCTCGGGATAAATACCGATTTTTATGCATATATTAATTTGCTTCATTTCGCTATTTCAAAACTAAAGTAATTAACGCTAAAGCTGATAACGTTGCTGCAATGCAATCCGAAAACACGCCTCTTAGAGAATTCTATAAAAAATACCCTAATTGATCTAAACAATTTTGGACTGAGAATGGCAAACTATTAAAACGTTGTAAAAGTGCTCCAGCCAATAAAATTAACAGTCGAAGCCTTATGTCGACGCGACATAGATTTATATAAAGCGAATGCTGCATTAAAATTCATGTTGAAAGAACTATTTAAAATTATAACAGCACTCAGCACATATCTACAAGACTCATTAAGACAAAGGATTAAGCAACGCAGAACCATTTATTCTGAAATCTTCAGCTATCTCACAAATTCGAAATTTATAAACTATGAACCAGATGATTGCTTCAAAACATCAAATATTTCTCTAATTAAATCTGAATTAGAAAAACTTTTAATCAGGCTAGACAATGAAGATGCATCCGGAAGAGAAACCACCGACGACAGCGACGAGGATCTGATGCCCATTGCGGATATTTTGAGAGCAGAAAATGAACCCTTAAAGGTAAAACTGCAGAAGGCATTGCAACATTGCTCAGAGTCAATACAAAAGCAGAGAAAAAAAAATGTAATAAGACTCGACTGCCAGACATCATTACTCAAGAAACTGATTTATACGCAAATGGTGGTAGTCGGGGACGTAATCTTCAAAAAACCTTTGAATTTTTATTAACCATTCAGCCCATAAGCCTGGAATCTAAGAGATGTTTCTCTTCTGCAAAGTTTTTATGTAATAAAATTTGTTTAAGGCTGGGAGATGAAACTTTAGAGGCACTAACATTTTTGCGGTATTTTTTAAAAATCTATAAGCCTAAAACTTATTTGTTGGTATTTGCAACACACTTCTTTAAGTTCGTTTAAGAGCTTTTTCTTTGTTAAATTTTGTGATTTAAGTTAATACAATAAAACTTTTTGAATGTTGTCTGATTTTTTTCGGTACATCTAATCCCGGGATAAGATCCCGGGATCTAGGGATTTGTCGTACAAATTCGGGATTAAGAAAACTTTTCGGGATTGACATTCCTAATGGTAACTGATTAACTTATTAATTACGTTGTTAAAAACTACACATATTTTACCAGTTATTAAGGAATCGCGTTCTGAAATGCTCTAGAAATCAAGACTGACGGGTTTCTCATAAATAATTTTTTATTATTAGTAAATAGACATTCAGCATTAATAATGCATTTATATAAATCAATATGCGTCTTCTGACTTCTATAATATTACATTCTTTACGTGATACCTACTTGGCGCCAGTATTTGACGCAACATATAGGATTACATTCTTCCGCTCGAAGGGCACAAATTACACAAATACAATTTTATGCAATAACACATTTTGCATTAATAATAATAAAAGTAAATATATGTTATGTAAATAAAACAATGCACTCTTCTTCCACAATTTAATAAGTGTAAAAACAAATAAATAGTTCCCTACATGTTTCAAACGCTCAAGCGTTTATCCTCAGGGGATACTAAAAAGAACAGTACAAAGTTAGGGACGACCAGTAAATATAAAGTAAATGTTTAAGTGGAACTTACCTATAGTCTATTTCTTAAAGCAAGAGAGTGGATAAATCATAATTGAACTATATAACCCAGTCTTCGTCGTATTCCATAGGCGTAGTTCAATTATTATTTCATATAACATTCATTATTTCATATAACATTCGGAGCAAGCACGTATCCAGGGGGGCCCCCCCCCCCCCCGAAATCCCGAAATTTGAAAAAAATTTCTATTTTTGAGGTTTTTCATAGAAATTTCATTGGTACTGATTTAACTTTTGTTATTAACAGGTCTTTTTTGTTGAACAATAAAAATGCTCAAACTTCTTTCAAACATAGGTAGTAGCTGTTTATTGTACACCTTGTACTGCATCTTTTTATTGCACTATAAATAATAATAGATTAAACGTCACATAATGATTTAAGTTTTAATGTGTGATTCGCTTTGCTCTGAATTAATTAAAATAAGTCCACATTTTTGAATGATTTTCGTCCTTGAGCCCCCCCCCCCCCCCCCCGGAACGAATTTCTGGATACGGGCCTGATTCGGAGTTTCAAAAATAGTTGAAATGTGTTCGAATACGACTGGAGTCGGGCAGTCAACAATATACCGACTTGTGCACGAGGATAAACGCGGCCCCATCAGGTCACCAAAGAGAAGTACAGGAAGAAAAAAAAACTGTAATAAATGAGGATGAAACGACTGTCATCAGAAGAATCATACACTTCTTTTACTTTAAAATAGAAATACCTACCTTGGACAAAATAATATCTGAAATGAAAAAGGATGATTGCATTCCACCCTTGGGCAAGAAGAAACTATGAAAAACTTTGAAGAAATCGAATTTTTGTTATAAAAATACTCAAAACAGAAAATAACTTTTAGTAGAGACAGACGAAATCACCTGCTGGCAACGACGATATTTGAGGGCAGTTAGACAGTTTCGAAGAGAAAACAGGAATATCTATTATATAGACGAAATTTCGTTAAATGAAGGTTATATCATTGGCAAGATATGGCAGGATAAACATATAAAAAGGGCGAGGCATTCCTTTCATAGAAGGATTGTCCACTGGAACAAAAGCACAATCGGGAAAAGGTAAAAGATTAATAATTACTCACATCGGTAGAAAAATGGATTTGTCGACGGCGGCTTACTAGCATTTAAATCAAAACGGACTGGAGAGTATCATGAAGACATGAATGCTGATGTCCTTGAAAAATACTTCCAACAAATGCTAGATCTAATTCCTCCTGGGTCTGTTATATGCATGGATAATGCGAGCTACCACTCAAGAAATCCGAAAAAATACCAACGTCTTCTTGAAAAAAAAAATGACATCATTCATGGGTTTACTGTAAATAAGAAGCCATTTCATAAAGATATGCTGAAAAAGGAGCTACTGGAGATTTTAAAGTTGAATCAACCTCTTTGTACGAAATTTGTTGTCGACGAAATCGCTTTAAAACGAAATATGACGGTACTTCGCTTTCCGCCATATCACTGTGAGTTAAACCCCATAGAATTAGTGTAGGCGCAAGTCAAAGGGTTTGCAGTAAGGCATAACACCACTTTTAAAAAGGAGAGATGTTGAGAACCTCTCGCAAGAGGGAATAAAGACAGCGGATTGTGAAAAATGGAGTAAGTGCGTCGAACATGTGATTGAAATAGAAGAAAGAATGTGGGAGGCTGATAACATGCAAGAAAACAGTGTAGAGCTCCTTATTATTTCTCTGGACCCCAACGACGATAGTTCATCGGACTACTGGAAAAATAATGACTAAAAATTAAGTCGTTTTATTGTACATAGTAGATCTTTTTATAAATATTAATATTTAGACTACCTGTAGTAACGCCGCTGTTACTACAGGTAGTTTTTATTTCATTCACCAAACTGGTCTTTATATTATATCTAATTAGGGCGACCCTAATTTAGGACCGATTCGGGGTGTACACGTCTTAAATATCTGAAATACGGAAATTTTAAAAACTATCATTGCAATTCACATGAAGTTTACAATGCAACCTTTAAGTTGTCCACCCTGCTTAATGGGTCCTGTCATTGCAAATTTACATTTTATTGCTCCCTCACATTAAGAAACAAAGTATAACATCGAGGTGATGACTACGAATTGATTGTATTACGATTCAAATATAAGTGAAATTTTATTTAATGAAGAAACATTATGGATGAAAGAAAATAAAATGAGTTATAAATTTTCTCCTTGTTTTCCAACATAGTAGGTAGTAGTTGTTAGTTCAGGTTAGTTCTTGTTGACATATATCTACAAATAAACATAATTTTAACCCAGATGAAAATACTAAATTCTTAAAGTTTTGCAACAAGACAATAAACTAGACCTTCTTGAAATAAGGGAAATAAGTAAAATGATGAAAGATCCAAATACAGATTGTGTTAACGACCAAATCATTCAAACCAGCACAAATTTGTTCACCGCTTTAAATCTGGGTAAATTCTAATTATAATTCAGTCTTTCTTGTATAATACTTACCTCTTCCTATCTTTACTCAATATTTTCTAGCACTGTTCGAAGTTTAACAACGTTTTCATTACCTACTTTTTAATAATATTGTAAAAATGGTATTAAATTTTAAATTTCCTACATTTATCATGCGATCTAGTGTCAGTGTCGTTACCATCCCTTTCAAGTATATCCTTTAGTGCAGCTTTTTATCTCCCTTCGATAGACATTTATAACCCCCCCTTTTAACAAAACCATGTAACTTGGTCATTCGTTGACCAATGTCTGTGTTCTGTACGTTAAACGTCCAGTGACGACAACTAAAGATCAATTGATCCTGTATGGGCTTTATAAACCTAATATAGAGTTAAATCTTCCCATTTGACTGTAACAATCGTTTTGATATATAATATTAACATGTGGTTATACGTCTTTAATGTCATTATTTTCTTTAAATTTACCTTACTTGAACAATCTTGCAGTAGTTAACACGGTTGTGGTTAGCACAGGTTATATTCAATTTTTTATAAACACCAACCCTTTTAAAAAAAAAAACATTTCTTAAAAAATTAAAACTACATGTTAGTTAACAATAATAATTATCCTTCAACAGTTAACAATTAATATTTCTTGATCTTTATATTACAAATCTAAGAAACTTTTATAAAAAACCTTTTCTCCTCGAATATTGTTATAACTCATTTAATTATCTTTCATTCATAATGTTTCCTCGTTAAATAAAATTTCACATTTACAATTATAATTTCACTTATATTTGAATCGTAACACAATAAAATTAGAATGTTAACATAATTAATTTGTCTAGTTAGTACAGGGTTTTCGTTTATATTTAGACCGATATCTAGAGCGAAAACAATTAAAGACAGAAAGAAAAAATTTAAATAAAATGTTTTAGGATTTTTACTGAATCATCAGAATCTTAGCAAATAATTTTCAAAAGATGATTACAATGCCGAAAAAAATAAGCAACTTATGTTTTTTTTTAAATGCAACACCCTGCATCTATTTTATTAATAATATAGATATTTATTTCTTGATTCCAAAAATATATAGTTTGTCTATATTACCTCAAACCGTTTTTAAGATATTAGCAATCAAAATTTTAAAAGGTTGTATTTATTTTCGTTTATATGTCTAGAATGCCTTGAAAATCAAATGGCCTACATTGGTGATGCTTCCCTTTCTATTAAAATAACATTTAGGAGGCGTTGCAAAATAAATGCAACAAGTTTAATTCCATGTGATATCTATTAATTATTTGTAGTTTGCTATCAAAATTTTTATTTAATCATTAATTATTAATATTTTAACAACAATAATTAATTAAAATAAAAAAATTTGCTTCTATGATTATCGTTTAAATTTTAAAAGAAAATTAATACAATGTTAAAAAGAAAAATAATTAAACATAAAAAAGAAATTTCTGATTTTCAACGTAACTCCCTTGATTTATTATACATTTTTTAATATTTCCTAATAATTTATGATTTATTGAGTTCATAATGGACCTTCGATAGTCTCTATTTAGCACCAAAATTTCTTCTCGAATTCTTTGTTCCAAAACTTTAATGTTCTCTGGCCTATTGTAATCAACTTTGTTTTTTAAATAGCCCCAAAGAAAAATATCTAGCAGCGTCAAATCGGGGCTGTTTGCCGGCCACATTATTGGCCCGTTTCTTCCAATCCACAAATTATATTTTTTATTTAAGTACCTTGTATGTAATAGGGGCAACATTATGGGCTGGCGCACCGTCCTGCTGCCAGATAAGCGTAGCGTGTTGGTTGAAAGGAAGCTCTTCTAAAAAGTTTTCAATCTCATTCTCAAGAAATTCCCAATATCAATGTTAAAGTCCTATTATAAATTATTGGTCCAATGACTTTATTCCTATAATGCCGCACCAAACATTTATAGAACTACGGACCTGAATTCTAACAGCCTGAATTTTGTGGGGATTAGAAGTTGCCGAAAAATGTTTATTTTTTCGATTAAACATACCAGCTGTGCTGAAAGTTGCCTCGCCGGTGAATAAAATTCAGTTTAAAAGATTTCCATCAATTTCGCGCCTTTTAGAAATATTCAAACAAAACTCTAACCACTGTCTCTTGTAATCTTCTGTTAATTTTTGGGCTGGTAAAAATGTATAGGGATAATAACAGTATTTTTTTAAAATTTCGTGAATTTTTGATAAATATTTGTTAAAATGGCCCGCCGCATCTGGTACTCAGGATTTTCTGTAATACAAAAGTAATTATAGTAGGATTCAATAATAAGTATAAATAAAGGAAATAATCACCTTCATAGAACAGCAAGACATTTAAGTCTAATTCCTCATCCCTCATTGCTGTCCTCTTTTTCTTTTCTAAGCTTTTGGCCTCTTCAAATTTTTTTACAACATAATTAATAGTGCTTTTGGAAGGTAAAAATCTATTGGGAAATAACCTGCGACATTCATTACGAGTTGTAATGAATTTCTATTATTTGAAGAATATAGACGGATAACATCGAATGTTTCTGCTGCAGAATATCCCATTTTATTATTATAAATACGAAGAAAAGTGTTAGTTTTAATACAAGCAAACAATGCCAAAAATGTCATAATAACATTTGTCTTCCATGGATTTCTAGACGTGATAATGCAATAAGAAAAGGCCGGCAGACTTTATCATTTGATTTTCAAGGCATTCTAGATTTATAAACTAAAATAAATACAACCTTTTAACATTTTGATTGCTAATATCTTAAAAACGGTTTGAGCTAATATAGACAAACTATATATTTTTGGAATTAGGAAATAAATATCTATAATTTTAATAAAATATATACAGGGTGTAAAAAAAAACATAACTTGCTTATTTTCTTCAGCATTGTAATTATCTTTTGAACATTTTTTGCTAAGATTCTGATGATTCAGTAAATATCCTAAAACTTTCATCTTTAAAGTTTTTTTCTCTCTTATTGTTTTCGCTCTAGATAGGGGTCTAAATATAAGCGAAAACCCTGTACACTAGGTATTCACTTTTACATTCCTCATCGTGTTAAGTTGTATGTACTCATTAATTTGAGATAACTTACATTAACAGTTTCGCTCAACTCGATGTTAGGTAAGTCCCACTTAAACTTTTTCTTTATATTTACTGGTCGTTCCTAACATTGTAATGTCATTTTTAGTATCCCCTGAAGATGAACGCTTAAGCGCTTGAAACATATAGAGAACTATTTATTTGTTTTTACACTTAATAAATTGTGGAGGAAGACTACGTTGTTTTATTTACATTACTTTGACTCTACTAACAGTATCGACTAATTCCTTAATTTCAAATATATGTTACAATACTACAGTGCTCGTATTAGTAATGTAATATTAAGACCATATGCCAATGTCCGCAGATGTTTTGTTCAAAAGGTAAGGGTGTTCAAATTTTTAAATATTTTCGGTTTTTTCAAAATGTTTTCGAAACGGCTTCAGTAATTTAAGTAAAGTTTGGGTTGTGAAAAGTACCTACAATAGCACAAATTTAAGCAATAAAAATGTTCAGGTACGCCACTGACTTTTTCACATTTTGATAGCACAATTTGTTAATAATTTTAGTGCATTTCTTAATGCTTTTCTTAAGTCGGCATCGATTGAAAGATAAATGCAATTTTATTAGGTAGCGTAACACGATTTTAGCAAATTAGGTATTAATTGTTTTATTAAAAGAATTATTTATTATCTACCTTATGATTACAGTAAATGTTGGAAATGGCCACCACCAGCTTCATTACAAGCATTTAACCTTCTACATGAAGATCTTCTTACTCTGACACAAATACGAGGATTTTGCCGAACTCGGACAAACGCCATTTCAATTTGTTCTAAAAGTTCTTCTCTACTTTGTACTGGCGTGTTGTAGACAAGCTCTTTTATATGACTCCACAGATAAAAATCCGGATTTAGGTCAGGGGACCGAGGTGGGCATGCTATTGGACCATCACGACCAATCCAACGATGACCATGTGTTTCCACAAGGTATTCCCGAACACGTGTTGCAAAATGTGCCGATGCTCCATCGTGTTGAAACCACATTCTATTTCTCGCTAATATGGGCAGCAGCTCTGGTAAATAATTTCTAAGAAAATTTAAATAAGACACATGTTCTAGTCTATTTGGCAGAATAATAGAACCAATTATATCATTTCCAATTATTCCAGCCCAAATGTTGATTGAAAACTAATACTGCGAGTTTGATACTCTAATTAAGTTGGGATTTTCTTCAGCACATGTGTATGCAAATTATGATAATTTATAATTCCCTTTCTTGTTAATGACGCCTTGTCTGTAAAAAGGATACGACGAGAGAATGTCCATCATTCTCCAACTTATTTAAAACCCAGTGACAAAATTCTTGTCTAGGTTCATAGTCTCTAGGTAAAAGTTCTGGCACTCTTGTAAAGTGATATGGTTTTAACTGTTGCTCTTTCCAAATTCTATGTACAGATGGTGCAGAAATATTTCCTATTTCGTTAGACACGATTCTAGTACTTATAGAAGGGTTACGATCCACTATATTGGGAACCGCGTCCTCAACCTGAACAGTTCGTCGGTATCTTTTTCGACCAGAATTAGATTTAAATGATTTTAAGGTGCCGGATTCTCTTAGACGTCTACAAACGTGTTCGAAAGTATTTTTAGATGGACATGCTCTTTGGGGATATATTTCAAGATAAATCCGTGCTGCGTCTCTTTCATTTTGTCTTGCTTCACCATAAATTAATATCATATCAGTTAATTCAGCCAATGTATAATGTATAAGGGGCAATTTAATGGTACAAGATAATTTACGATTTTAATACTATCTAATCTTTAAAAATTTTAACGAACACATGAAACTACTTGCTTAACTTACTAAAATTTTAAAAATAGTAGTAAACACCAATGACAAAGGGAAATTTGGAAAACGCAATCATTAATAATATTATGTAAAACTACGAGTCAATAAATATCACAGATTGTTAATTTGCACTGTTTTAGAATCGGCCATGTAGCATACTACATTTTTTTTTACTTATTTATTTTGCATATGTTTCAATATTTAACAGAGTTTCATAAAATTGCATTTATCTTCTAATCGATGCCGACTTTTATTTTCTTTTTTGTCACTAAAATTCTTAACAAATTGTGCTATCAAAATGTAAAAAAGCCAGTGGCGTACCTTTTTTTGTTCAAAATTAGTAGAGCATCTGATCGCACGCCCGCCCCTGGTCAACCTGTTCACACATTTTTATTGCTTAAATTTGTGGTATTGTAGGTACTTTTCACAACAAAAACTTTACTTAAATTACTGAAACCACAGTATAGGGGCACTATACAGTAGCGACATGAGGCGATTTAGAAAGACCCAAATTTCTCTGCGCAATGCGCGTAGCGGCCATCTTTTTAGTGGCAAATAAGTCAGTCAGAAAGGTAAACAAAGTTTGTGTGGATTGTAGTTTGTTTACTTTTTGTAATTTATTGGTTTTTATCGTGCGTTTAAGTATTTGAAGGTGGTTTGAAGTGTGTGTGTCGAACTTTTGCTGACTTTCGATGGATTCCCAAGAAAAAAGAAGGAGCAGATGTGCTTATCGCCCTTGCCCTGCCCAAAGTGATATTGGAACCAGTTTTTTTGCTTTTCCTAAAGACCCAGAAAGGTATGTTTTAAATTTAATTTTATAGCTGTAAAAACGGTGGATAAATACTCAGAAATATAAATGCAGAATAATTTTATCGCTGCTAAAATAAACAGTTTGTCTCCTTGTTATTTGTTTTTAGGAATAATTTAATTTATATTTTAGGGCTAAAATCTGGCTGAAAGCTTGCAACAGGGAAGATTTACTGGGCATGGATTCAAATAAAGTCAATAAAAATTATCGGCTATGTGATAAACACTTTGAACAAAAGTTTATATCCAAAGGTGGTGTACGACCACGTTTGTTTGATAGGGTCCAACCCACATTATTTTTACACGCAATACCAGGTAAATTGATAAAGTCAAAGGCTTAACTATTACCACAATATAATCCATTTATACTGTACCTACTATTACAGTTAATTTTTGGTTCCGAGTGTCTTATATCTGGAAAGTTGAACATATTATTGAGTCACAAATAAAAAAGACCTTTATTTGTACCTATTACTTTTTTGTTTTATATTTAAAATAATGTTAACTTGTACATGTTTCAAGTGTCGAAGAGAGTCAATCCAGTCAGCCAAAAAGAGCTTGTATTGTGCCTTCAATGGAAGCATCAACATCATTCGCAGGTATGACATTTATCTTTATCACCTTCCAAAAAGTTTACATTTTTTGTACCTATCAACAACTTTTACTGATAAAAAGCAGTAAAGTAGTGGAAGCAAGTTTTGTAAATCATAAACAATGTTTAGGTTTATATCTTATTGTACTTTATAAAATACTTTTATTAGTATGTTATTTTGTTTTGAAAAATGTATTATAAAACTAGAGTGATTGTAGTACCATAAAAAAAAGTTATTGTATGCTTCGGTCATAACATATGTTGTATATAAATTAAACTTTTTGTTTAAGGCCAAAGCACTGTTCATTGTTCCGGACTTACTATTGTTTGTGCAGTTGCTAGTCCTTCTTCACCTTTGCACTCCCCAACAATAGGAACTCAAACACCGGCAACCTTAAGCTCCGGAACACCAAGAAAGCAAAAAGTAAGAGGGCAAATTAAGGCTTTGAGGAAACAACATAAGTCTGTTCTTAAAGTAGACAAACACGAGTGGACCATTGATGACTTCTATGCAATTTGTGATAAATTTATTACTGTAATGCATATCAAAATTTGTCTTAATAATACAGTAAAAATTTTGTAACCTTTTGTATTTTATTTGTTTATTAAATTTTAATATAATACTATAATTTTGTTTATTTTTCTACTTTGCTGCTTCCACACTTTTAAAGATGCAACGTAGCAAATCCTGCAAATCGCCAATAAAACGGCTAAACATTTGCAAAATTATTTATGCAAGTTTCGCGGTTTTGTAAATCTTTTTAGGATTTTTTAAAAAATATATATACAGGGTGAGTCGGGAGGAATGGGCCAAACTCTAAGGGTGTCATCTATGCATCAAAATAATAATAAAAAACTGAAATGTTATCCAATATTCATTTGTTTTCAAGTTATAACGAAAAAACAAAATATTGCATTAATTTATACTCTAAAGTCTAAACCCGATATTATAGTCAGTAACGTAGCTATCAGAATCATAGAAACCGCCAAAATCCTGTATTGTCATTTGTGGTTTGCATTCGTTTCCATGGTTCTGATAGCTACGTCACTGACTATAATATATTGGGTTTTGGGTATAGCTGTCCTGTACTTAAATGGTATTATTTTTCGCTTTTCAGTAATAATTGTTGTGCTGTCACTAACCTTTAGTGTCGGTATAAAATGTTACATTGATTCATCGTTAACTTTCGGATTTGTATCATTTTTAAAATTTATTAATAATTTATAAAGTCCCACACATTTATTCATTCACATCTCGAATACGACAATATGATTTTTATTTATGGTTTGTGTAATGTACAGAGCATCACTACTTAAGTTTTTTAGATAGATTACACCCTTATAGTTAGACCCATTCCTCCAGACTCACCCTGCATGTATATTACTTCCAACAACTTCACGCTGGTCTATTTCTTCACCTTCTTAAGCAACACACTCTGGTTCACAACACAGGGTAATTTAAGATGTGTACCTAACCTACCTTCTTGTGCAATTACTACTCAAAATAACGGGTCATACGAGTATATATTGCTCCGAAAAGGCAACTTAACGTTAATAAAAACCTCGACAAAAACGGAGAAATTTACTATCTTTAATTAGTTAGCATGTAGAATAAGTTTTATCAAACAACTAAAATATAATCTGAACTGAATATCTTCATGCTATTATTGATTGTTTTTAAATGGACTTTTTTTCAGTGTAAAAGCGATTTCAACATAAATTATCATATGTTTTCTCAGTGTAATAGAGGACAATACCGTCATCCTTCTGTCACTGAAACTGACCCCTGAAGATCAAAGGGACCGACAGCTCGTGTCGCTACTGTATAGTTCCGTATACTGTGCTGAAACCGTTTCAGAAACATTTTGAAAAAACCGAAAATATTTAAAAATTTGAACACCCAGTATCTTTTAAACAGAGCATCTGCGGATCTATGTTAATAGAAACTATTTGCCTTATTTTTGGATAAGGAATCACCACCCGAGCAATGACACATGTTTTTTGAAACACCCTGTATATCAGTGGCAACTTTTTAATACAACCTGCAGTGCTGCAGCACTACCTCAAATTTTAAACAAACATTATACAACAATATGTATCTATTTGGATTTCACTTTTAATTAATACTTCTGTATGTACGAACTCGTAGGCTATGTTAATTCGCACACCTCGTTGTCACTGTTAAAAAGCACGTTACCCGATCGTTGCAGCCTAAACTTCAACGTCATTTCTTTAATAATAGTATATTATTAAGCAAGGTTTAGACAGCCATCATTATTGCCCGAGCGGATTTAAGACGCGAGGACTATAATAAGCTGTCTAAACCGTGGTTAATATATTTTTTTTCCACTACTACAAACTTTTATATGACATTTATCTTTATAGTATTAATAATTATAAAAAATTATAGGTAGGTATAAGTATATTTTTTAATCAAGTTACCTGCGCTTTGGAATTGGCAAAATATTTTGTTGTTTTGTCAGGTGGCTTTGTCAATGTCAATTTGTGTTCATTTGTGTCATCAGATTTCACGAGTTTTGCGTTTTTTTAAAAATGAGCGAAGAAAATGTTAGTGATAATATTATGTGTACACCTCCCGAATTAAGGATGGAAGCAGAAAAAATGTTGATTGTATCGATATGTTACAATATCAAGTAATCTAATATGTATTGATAATTATCTGGTTGCCTAACCACAATGAATTGATGTTGTAGAATTAAAAAATCAAGTTACCTGCGTTCAAACAAAATTCGGTTAAGGTCAAAGATCGGTCAATAATGGATTTCAATGGCTTATTATTGACCATGGTCAATAATGACTTATAAGGTAGAGAAAAACGATTTCTAGCGTTAATAATCGGTCAATAATGGCGATGTTATAGGTTAGTAGTGGAAAAAAATCTGAAGTGGTATGAAAGCTTGACATTGAGCTGGCCAATCAGAGTGCCACAATTCGTACTGCACTTTATCCCATCGGATGGATGTATTCTTGAACCGACATTACTATTTTTGTAGGTTTAGTAAAATAAAAATAGTTTATCCAATAAATTTTAGAATAAACCCCCAAGCATATTTTTAGTCTTTGGATGAGATGTGAATTAAAGTGCAAAATACCAAAATAGATATTCTCAATTTACCTTGTTAAAAAATTTAAAATGAACGTTAAGTATATTATATAAAAATATAGTTATTCACGTTTTCGGCAGTTTGGTAAGTACATTCCGTTTTATTGCATCTAGTTCGAGAGTAGGTATTTGCAAAACTTAAGAAATGTTGCTGCATAATTAAAAAACTTGTATGCAGCACTGTCTGGTTCTAGTATCACGAGCCGCCACTGAAATAGGCCATAATTCACCTAAATAAAATAATATCGTAATGAACTATTGGTCAAGTAGTTATTTCGTTTCGTTACTTCTTCGCTCCAGGCTTTCAGTCTTATTACTGGTTTATATTTCCCGTTGAAGTGATCGCCTTTGCCCAGAATTAATTTAATATTTTACCGCGTTAGTGCTGTATAATCAGACCATCATTCATCATATCATTTGCTAAGATAAGGCATTCAGGTAATCATTCTTCGGTAGAGAAGTGACTGAAAAAATTTATGGAGTTCAGTATTCAATTAATGATGGAATCGAGGCAGGTCTCTTAAAAACCGATAAATAAATTTAATGTTGTTCGTTGTACTAAAACTGGTCGCATAAAATTTATTACACACAGGGAAGAATATGGACATTTTTAGTACAACAGGTGATGTCTCGCCAACTATAAGTCATATTAATATTGTTTACATGTATAAAAGCCACGAAAACTTAGAAGAGAACAAAGATACCGCCAGTACTATATAGGTACAAAAGAAAGATTACCAGATCTATTGCGTTTTGTACAATAGGGTATTTTACACAATTTAAAATTTGTAAACGAATAAAAAGTTGAGAAACCTTAACACATTCGTTTTTATTGATAAAAATATAAAATTAATTTTATATTAATATAGTAGAGGTTATTTAGAAAGACCGAAAGGGCAATAAAATCTGCAACAAAGAAAGCTACAGCTTTTAATCATCTTTCTTTCTTCTAAACAAATCATAGGCATGAAATTAGCAGCTACGAACCCTTAATAGCCTCTTCTTGTTAGGTGTGAGAAATTAAAGCGGAACAAAGAACATTTTCCCAGGTACCCAAAGATTCAGGTACAGGCGAGAAATTTTGGGGTTTATTCGACATTCGACTTAAAATATTTAGTGCAAAATGTTTAACGCTGAGACACGGAAAATAATTTTAAACGTTTTGGAGTATTTTCAAAATGAAAAAGAAAATAGCCTTTAGCCAATTTCAGCTGTGAAATGCACTTCAGCAGCCTGTAAGATTAGTGAGAAAACTGCAGCCAGGATCCGAAAGGAATATTCAACAGGAACCTCTTCCAGGGTGTCCCACAGTGGATGGCGTATTAGACGTTTATGAACCAAAAAATTATGCGATTTTTATATTATACAATATATAAGGATTGTAATTTATTATAAGTATTTATATTCAATTATAAAGTAACAAAGGAACATGTACTCATAATATTCAATTTCCTTTTTAGGCTAACAGAGACAAGCGTGCCCCAAAAACAAGGGATTTAACTGAGGCAAGGAAAACTCAAATAAGGAACGTAGTTTACAATATGATTGACACGCATAAGTATGTCACGCAAAAGCTTAAAGAGAAACTGCATGCCAAACAAATTATTGACCTAAGCAGCTCCACATTAGGTTATTTGTTAAAGCATTTGGGATGTACACTTAAAAGGGACAGTGGCAGGCGCTACATTACATTACGGAGAAACCAGATATTGTTTCAAAACGTATACAATTTTTGAGACAATATACAGAAACTTGTTATTATAAACTCCGTTATATGTGTTTTTTATAGACGAAACATTGATATTTCAAAATGGTAGCGACATTAGAATATGTCATGATGACAACATCAAAACAGTTTGAAATAAAAAAACAATCAGACGGCAAAAGATATAGTTCTGCATGCTGGCATCAAAGATGACTTTATAGATGGGGCAGACTTAATTTTTTCTACAAAAAATTAAAGCGCTGACTATTTTTAGTCTTCGGATGGAAAAACAGCTTTTACCTCGGCTCGAAAAACCCGCGCTTCTTGTTATGAACAATGCAAAGTCGGTACAATTCACGGCTCAGCGTAAATGTGCCAAATGCTTCAACGAGAAAAGCTGATATCATTTCCTGGCTACAAAGCAAAAATATCAATTTTAAGGAAAACGCACTCAAACCCAAATTGCTATGAATAGTAAAACAGTACAAAGCTTGGGTGCCTGGTAAAAGATAGAACACTAAGACTTATGTGTTCTATTATTTTACTCTCTTTAAAGGGCGTCAAGTGGATATTCCCTTTAATTTACTCTTGCATCTGATTTGTTTGAAAACAAAGAATACCAGCTTTTGAGTGTACACATCACAACCAGTGAAATGCTAGCCGCAATGATGGTTTCCTATGCAGTGGCGTAACAATGTAGCTACAGGCCTGTGTTCCCGTGACTAGTTGTGGGGTATAAATGCAAAACGCGACATGTCCATTTTTCATCAAAGATGGCTTCTTTGTCATTTATTATAGTGCATAAAATTCTCTATCTGCCAACCTTTTTCTACTTGCAAACTGCGACATTTACGCATTACAATGTTCATTTAAAAATTCCGGTTAAATGCAAAATGCGACACATGGTTCTATGTCTGAGATTCAAATCGCGACATGTTCCACGCGGCCAATCACCGAGTGAGTTACCAACACGTGACATTCTGTTCCCAACTTCCGCGACTATGACGTTGGAATAGTAGTATTAATTTGTGTTTTGACCGTTAAACATGTCGGAAGAAAGTAAAAGAGTTTTGCCTGATACTGAGAATCGGACCAGAAAAAGATCATTACGACCACAAGAATGGAAGAGGGAAAAAGCAAAAATAGCAAGGTGGGTATAATAAATATTTTTTTTATTATATTTCTCATAAGCGCGCATTGCGGAAAGTACAGGTGTGTACAATCAAATCGTACAGATAGTCTACAGTTTAAACACATGCTGAACTATCTTCTTATGACATTATCGTTTATACTATGAACTACCTCAATGATTTTATTGTCCGCCAAGGTATATTTATTTTTGACAAGCATTTTTTAAACAAATTTTCGCCTTCTTGACCGTAAAAATGTTGGTAATACACTTGTTGTGTTCACAATTATTTATAAAGGCCCTTTAGAAGCGATGTCACAAATTTAAATTATCTTTTTTATTGCAGATATTCGCCAAAAAATTTACCAGAGTTTCCCCAGTGTGGCCATAGAGATGATAATAAAGGGTCATTTATTTTCTGGCATCTTACTATGAATGATATTAAGATCTTTCACGAACGCTTTTATTCATGTAAAAAAAAAGCTGATCAAGATGCATTCATTTTAGCTATTGCTCTGGAACACCGCCTGTGAGAAAAAGAGCTAGAGGAGGTGTTTGTAATAAATCAAAAGCAGTTTCCTTAACCTATAGGGTTAGAAAACAAGATGGTCAACTGATAATAGTATGTAGAGAAGCGTTTCTGGGTATTCTGGGAGTGAAGAAGGATAGAATTTTGCGTCTGGTGAAAAAGTTCATGAACACAGGAAAAACACCAAAGGAGAATCGAGGCGGCGATCGAATTAAGAGTAAAAACGACGATAAAAAGCTTTCTATAAAAGGGTTTATTGAATCATTAAGATGCACAGAGAGTCTCTATTGCCGATCCCACAGTCCACATCGCGAGTTTACTTGCCTTGCGAACTAAATATAAAAAAATGTGGAAGATTTACAATAACCAAGCTGAGCCAAATCTAAAAGTAAAGCAGTGCTACTTTAGAAAATATTTTAATAAAAATTACAATGTTGGATTTGGAACCCCGCAAACGGATCTCTGCTCAGCTTGCCTACAATACAAAGAAAAAATTAAAAATTGCAACGATTGTAACGTTCCGTTTTTTTTGTGGAACCATTTAATTAATTTTTGAATATTTTGTTTCTAAATTTTATTTTCTAATTGTTTAAACAATAAGTGTCGCCAAAGTGTCAAGAAAGGTAGGTAGGTTCACTAAACGTAAACGCAAGGTTTCTTACCTATTTATAATAAATTTAAATTTAAATTTCCATAACGTAGCGACCCTCAATAATTATTTTTTTCTCTCAATTATTGATCTTATTCTATCTTCTATTGTTAGTTATGTTTATTATTTTGTACAGCATTAATGATATGATTTGCTGTGTACAATAAGAAATTCATACAGGATTTGTCAAAAGTTAAGTGCGTACGGACATTCCTTTAAATGGTAATATTTGTAATAAATTTTTTAAAATAAATAAGCAGAAGGTTTTCTATATATTCTATTTTCTCTTTATTTCGCATAGGGTGTTTTGTCGTGTTTTTTTTCTTCTCTGTCTTAAGGAGGGGGAGGGATTTGTAATTCGTAGCGATTAGGATCTTAATTTAGATACACTTTTCCTGAAACTGACTAAAACGCTATTCATTTTTTTTTTAAATTTATTTTGCTGGCCATTATTGTAGAAAATCGTTGTTGAGATTTGATATTAAATATGGATATCGGAAGACTAAAAAGTGATGAATTAACATATGAGCTTTTAATACGGGGATGCGCGATACCACGTACGGTTGATAATAAACGATCGGAACTTAGGAATTCGATCCGACAAGAAAGTTTAGGACTTTTAGTTAGACCCGCGATATATTATGATCCTGTTAAGGAGTTAGAAACTTGTCATAATAAACTTACTGAATTATTATTCGATATCGACAGGTTTGATAGACAGAACGCAATTAATGAATTTCGTAGAATAAATTCTCGTCTTTTACATATTGAGGGTCGACTAGAGCGAGTAAATCCTAATTCCGAGGATATCGGAAATAAAAGAACCGAAATGTTAACTTTACTTAAGGATAGTTTTAGAGCTCTAAACGAGGCTTTTAGCGGAACTCTTATAAATCAAACTTTATCAAACCATGAGGCGTCTCTTTTGGACCAACCGAATCCTCCACTTCCTGAGCCCGACTTGGCTTTTGGTAATGGTGAAGCATCAGGGGTAAATAATAATTTAATTAATTTAGGGGATAACTCTGCTAGTGGGGAAAGTTCGGAGGAATCAGATGACGTACCTCGTCAACAACAACCGCGTCAATCCGACATATTGGCCGAACCGAATAATAGTAATCGTGCTTCCGACCTAATACGGAAACTTAGTCAGATGTCAGTGCAAAGTGGTAGAGTTAGTGATAATGTTTCATTTGATAGGGATGTTTTTAGTGGTGGTGCAACTAATAATAGTAGTCGTCGCTTATCGTTTCGAAATCCGGAAGTGACAAGTGTTGGCTTTTCAGATAGATCTGAATCAGTGAGAAACAATCATAGGGACATACATTTTAATAACGCTTTCTCAAATTTACCGAATAATGCGAATTATTATCAATACGATGAATCAAAAAGATTTGTTCCGATCTCTAAGTGGAATGTGTTTTTTGATGGAAATGTAAGTGTGACCACATTTATTGAAGACGTTGAAGAATTGGCTGATGCAAGAGGGGTCTCGAAACAACAAATATTTCAATCAGCTTCGGAGTTCTTTAAGGGTGACGCTCAGCTTTGGTTTAGACCCAGGAAAGACAGCTTTCTAGATTGGGAGGATCTAAAGAGAAAACTTAGGAGTGCTTTTTTGCCTCCTGATTATGAACTGAACTTAATGGATGATATTCGAAGAAGGACACAAGGCCCGGATGAGAAGTTAATTATGTATGTGTCTAGGATGCAAAACCTTTTTAATAAGCTGACTCACCAACCGTGTGAACTGGAACAGGTTAATGTTATTAAAAGAAACTTGCTTCCTTATCTTCATACGGCATTGGCACTACATGAACTGACCACCATTGAAGACCTTCTTAGGCTAGGTCTAGTGGTAGAGGACTCCCACCGGAGAGCGCAACAGTACTGCCCGCCACCATCTAACCCAAGGTTAATTCAAGAACCTGGACTAGCTTATAAACGCTCACAGCAACCAAGACAGGGAATTCTTCGAGCGATTGAAGTGGAGGAAGAGAAAGTTGAAGCACCATCACAAACTGATAGGAACGTGCAGTACGCGAGTCATCGAACTAGCAGACCTACGTCTCGAGCAACACCATTAACATGTTGGAATTGTGCGCAACCTGGACATCGACGCTCCAACTGCCCACGTCCAGTGAAAATTCAGTGCTATGGTTGCCATACTCCTGGATATACTAAACGCAATTGTCCAACGTGTTCGGGAAACGAACCAAGGGGTCACTAGGGAGCCGAGGAGTGACTCAGCTTGGCGACGAGTCGGCTCATATATCAAAAAAAGTCAATAATGTAAATAATGTATATAAAGTACTTCTAGATTATATTATAGGGCATGCTGAAGGAGATCAGCGACCTTATTTAGAAATAAGTGTACTTGATTACCCAATTTTAGGTCTTCTGGATTCCGGTAGTACAGCTACCGTAGTTGGACCAGATGGTCTAAAGGCTTTGCTTAATTTAGGATTAAAATTGGACACCTCTCGGCAAGGTCGTTGTACCGTAGCAAATGGGGAGACGTGTTCCAGTACCGGAGTAGTTAGGACACCTGTTGCTCTTATGGGGCGAATTAAGATTATAGATATTTTATTTGTGCCATCCCTTATCGATACTTTGATTCTGGGAAAGGATTTCTGGGTAGAAATGGATATTGTACCGGACTTAAAACGAAACGTATGGCATTTTGGAGGTGACAAAGAAATAAGAATGTGTGGCATTGTGAGCGAAAGTGACTTGACTATTGATCGGCGCCTTGAGCTGGACACCCTTCTAAAAGGAAAATTCCAACTTATGGGTAGTGGATTAGGCTATACTTCAGCGGCAGAGCATGAAATCGTTCTAAAGGAAAATACATCACCCATAAAACAGCGATATTATCCAGTATCCCCATATAAACAGAATATTATCAATGAAGAGCTTAAAAGAATGTTGGAATTAGGTGTAGTTGAACCTTCCAAGAGCGCTTGGTCTTCACCGGTTCTGTTAGTACCTAAATCAGATGGTCAGTATCGATTTTGTGTGGACTACAGAGCGCTAAACGCTGTTACAAAAAAAGACGCCTACCCATTGCCATATATGTCCGCCATTTTGAATAGACTCAGAGGAGCTAGATATTTAAGTTCTATGGATATAAAATCTGCTTACTGGCAAGTTCCTGTTAAGGAATCTTGTAGAGAATTGACAGCGTTTACGGTTCCTTCTAGGGGACTCTACCAGTTTAAAAGGATGCCGTTTGGGTTATCAAATGCCCCAGCTACTTGGCAAAGGCTAATTGATAGAATACTTGGAGTGGACTTAGAGCCGTATGTTTTAGTTTATCTTGATGATATAATAATCATTAGCCCAAGTTTTGAAACCCATTTAGAAATCCTAAGGAAGGTTTTTGATAGGTTGATCGAGGCTGGACTGACAGTATCAGAAGAAAAGTGTAAGTTTTGTTTACCCTCCTTGCGTTATTTGGGATATGTAGTCGATTCAAAAGGTCTTCATGTTGACATAGAGAAGGTAAATGCAATATTGAAGGTTCCGACGCCCAAAGATGCGTCTGAGGTACGCCGCTTCGTTGGAATGGCCGGTTGGTACAGAAGATTTATCCCCAACTTTTCTAGTATTATTTCTCCCTTAACCAGACTAACACAGAAGTCTCATAAATATTATTGGACAGACGAATGCGAGCAGGCATTTAAGACAGTCAAGACTCATTTGGTTACTGCACCCATCCTAACTTGTCCAGATTTTTCTCAGTCTTTTGTTTTGCAATGTGACGCATCTTCCTATGGATTAGGAGCCGTGCTTACACAAACTCTAAATAGTGAAGAGAAGGTCATATGTTTTCTGTCAAGGTCACTTACAAAACAGGAACGAAACTATTCTACTACTGAAAGAGAATGTTTAAGTGTAATATGGGCAGTAGAAAAGTTGCGTCACTACCTCGAAGGAACACACTTTACAGTTATAACCGATCACGCATCTCTGGTCTGGTTAAACCGTATAAAAGAGCCAAGTGGACGACTGGCACGGTGGTTGTTAAGGCTTCAACCTTTAGATTATACAATAATTCATCAAAAAGGAAAGGACCACGTAGTTCCCGACTTTCTCAGCCGTTCTGTTCCCATCTCAGTGGGCATTGTTAATGTTCATCCAATCACAACCTTTTCTACGTCCACGGATCGTTGGTATTTGAAACTTCTACAGGATGTGGAAGATAAACCGGATACGTACCCGCAGTGGAGACTGGAAAATGGAATTCTTTATAAATATGTTAAGTGTACCATTCCAGAAATCAGGAAGGAGTCAGATTATTGGAAAATTGTAGTACCTAAGGATCGACGTAAGGAGATAATTAAGTTGCATCATGATGAAGAGCGTGCTGGACATGTTGGTTCCTATAAGACTTATTGGAAGATTGCTAATCGCTATACCTGGCCTTTGATGCGCGCTGATGTAGCTAAATATGTTAGAAAATGTGGCGTTTGTGCGCAGCATAAAGGGGAGCAAAAAGCACCTGGCGGTCACATGGGGTCTCGACCGGTGATTGATTGTCCATGGCAAATGATAAGTTTAGACTATATGGGACCTTTTCCTCGGAGTAAAAGTGGATATACTCATCTTCTCGTAGTAAGTGACTACTTTAGTAAATTTGTCCTTCTCCAGCCTTTTCGTTCGGCTAAGGCTAAAACCCTTTGCCAATTTGTGGAGGATAATGTTTTCCGTATGTTTGGGGTTCCGAAAACCCTGATTTGTGATAATGGAAAGCAAATGCGAAGCAACGATTTCCAAAGTCTATGTAAAAGATACAATACTCGACTAAACTACACATCGCACTATAATGCAAAAGCAGATCCAGTGGAGCGATATAATAAAATTATAAAGACTATGATTGCTTCCTACATGAAGGGCCCGGATCATAGAGATTGGGATAGGAATCTTGCCTCCATAGGCTGTGCGATAAGAACCTCAAAAAGTGAAGTGACAGGTTTCTCACCCTATTTTATTTTGTTTGGACGAGAATATGTTGGCGATGGTGCGGATTATCAGTATGCAGTTCCGGAAGGAGAAAGTGTAGCCCCATTGCAAGAGTCGGAAGTCAATAAGCGTCTTTTAGGGTACCAGCATATGTTTAATCAAGTTAAAGATAGACTTGCTAATGCTCAGGAGAAAAACCGTAAGGTGTACAATTTGCGACGACGTCCAGTTCAATTTAGTGTTGGAGATTTGGTCTGGCGTAAAAATAAAATCCTCTCAGATGCATCCAAGAATATAACTGCGAAACTCAGCCCGAAATATATTGGTCCTTTCAAGATCATTAGAAAAGTGGGACTGGTGACTTATGAGCTTCAGGACGGTACAGGTAGGTCCACCGGTATGTGGCATGTACAGGATTTGAAACCCGCCCATGTTGATGACGACGGAAGTTCATAGGGAAGAAATTATAGAGAGATTCACTCGGTGATTTCCTTCAGGAAAATCACCTCTTTCCAAGGAAGGGAGGAGTGTAACGTTCCGTTTTTTTTGTGGAACCATTTAATTAATTTTTGAATATTTTGTTTCTAAATTTTATTTTCTAATTGTTTAAACAATAAGTGTCGCCAAAGTGTCAAGAAAGGTAGGTAGGTTCACTAAACGTAAACGCAAGGTTTCTTACCTATTTATAATAAATTTAAATATAAATTTCCATAACGTAGCGACCCTCAATAATTATTTTTTTATACATTCAAGTGTTAACAAAATATTTTCCCTCATTCGTTGGCGGTAATCTATTTTAAACTGCGTTTATTCCCCCGAAAAGTAACTAGACTGGCGCATTGGATTGAATGTCGTGCATCGATCCGTATCGAGCCGTCAGAGGCGGCACACATTTTTAATGCCGGTTAAATTAATTATCTTTCAATAGTCATTTAAAGATCTATATTAATATATTGATTAGGTAGAATTAATGTTATAACATTGGGAATGCCCAAATTTAATTGATTGCTATGTGATGAGTGCAAATTTTAGGAGTTTTGGTCCAAAAGTTTAAATGCTTAAATCTATAATGACGAATCGCTACTGTTTTTTTGATAAGTTAGAATGGTAGATATTTTGGAGGCCTTTGGCTATATGGGGATTTTGTTTTCTTACCATACTGGTAAAACTAAGCATTTTGGTGGGGAATTGTCTGGCGCCGAAAACGGAAGTCACCATTTTGGTACCAAAAGTTGTGCTCCAGCGTGTTGGCTAAAGTCGTGTTCTGGTTTGTGAATTTGGGGTGATTGTGGAATCCAAATTCATCCGTATTGGGATTAACCTGGAACTACGGCTCGATTTATATTTCCGATTGGAATTTGTTGATTGTTGATGTTCCAATGGAATCTTCCTGAAAGGGGATTAAATAAGCCATCAAGTAAGTGATTGTTTTAAGAAATGGCCATCTTTGCATTATGGCATACTATGTCTTCCTTTTAGTCGCTGGAATCCATCAGATTTTGTTCATCCATCATCTACTTTTGTAAAGGCAAGGAGCATTTCACCGAAATCCAGGATTACTAAGAAAACCCTCCGAAAGAGGTAGGTTTCGTATTATATAACTATTTTCTCATGTTTCTTTTCTCCATTTTAATGAGTCCTGAATTATTTTAGGGTTTTTTTTATTTTCCTGTCATCCTTTTGACGTTCCTGTCTTACTCGGGATTTTCCTCTTCTGCACCCGGTTTCCTATATTGAAACTGGTGAGGGTGCCACTGCAAAGTTCCCGAGCAGAGTGGCAAGCGATATATTGCCATAACGCTGACCCGGACAATACCTGACTGGTGCCCGAGACGGATCAACAACGTTATTACGCAACAGATAAGTCGTAGACAATAGTGTTATTAACCTTTTAAAATAAATCGTTGCTTGCCAATATACCTATAGTAAAATAGTCTGGTCTGATAGTCATTATTAAATAATACCTCTAGCTTTTGACATAACTTGTAAGGGGACCTTGTAAAATATGGATCCATATTAAAAGGGTAGTTGAAGTAACTGCCTCCCTTGTGCGATATCCGGCTTTTATTTATCATATAAATATACATATTGTGTTCTTTTACCTACTTTCAGCAAATATATATATTCCGTAATCAGAATAGACATTATCTCTAATGCTTGTTTTTTTCCTTATTTCATTATTTCTTTGGGGGATAATTTTCTGGGTTAAATTTGAGGGTAGTTCAGGGGAATTACTAAGGGATAAATCAACTAGCAAGGTGGACCACACCTATTAATCCATATAACCCAGTGGCGCCGATTTCTAGCTTGGGCTCTTTGGTTCACCTTAATTACAGAACACCCCGAATTACTGTCAGCCCCAAAGAAAGGAAAATATTCGAAATTCATATTGTTTACTTTTACCGAGCTAGCCTGGGTATATGCCACATTTAAATTTTTTTTTTGGTTTATGTTAAGCGACCCTGAGAGCGTGGCACGATCCTGCAGCAAGACAGTCACTTATAACAAATTACAGAGTCCATAAGCTTCAGGCTAAGAGTTTCTACGATCTCCTTAAACAAAGCTCTAATGAAGTAGTCAGTTTTTCATTTGATTGTGAAAAGAATTTACCTCTACCAAAATTGCCTGATCAGCAGGCATATTTTTCAATGCAAATAAATTTTTATAACTTCGGAGTTGTTATGGGAAATTCGAAGGCAGCACTTTCACCTAAAAATGTGAATTGCTATGTATGGTCGGAAGTGGATAGACAAAAGGGCTCCAACGAGATAGCATCTGCTATTTATCATACTCTTAGTAAGTATGAGTTTAATCCTAATATCAAAATTGTTCGACTTTTCTGCGATGGATGTGGGGGGCAGAATAAAAATTCAATATTTATTGGAATGCTTTGCAACTGGTTTAGTTGTTCTGCGCCCCCAAACATTCAAGAAATACAAGTTATTTTTCCTGTGGTAGGGCATTCTTTTATGCCTTCGGATAGGGTATTCGGAAATATCGAAAAAGTTGTCCGAAAAACCTCGGAGATTGTAGAGCCTACTCAATATATAAACATTATCCAAGAACGTGCAAAAGTGCTACGAATGGGGGTAGATTTTCAAGTTTTCGACTGGAAAACTGAGATGCAAAAAATTCTAAAACCCACTACCCAATGGCATTTTAAATTCAAACCAGCGAAAAGGTTCATTCTAACAAAAAACAAATCAGGTATGGTTTTAGTCAGGGGCGAAGTTGTCTATAGGAGCGATGTAGGTGAAGGAAAAGGTATTTACAGAAAAGGGAAACAAATTCAAGTAGCGAGGCCGAGGAAACTCTCTATTGGAATGCCAGTTAAAGAGGACAAGGTGAAGAGCATTTCTAATTTGCTAAAGACACACTACGGGGACGACTGGACATCAAATACCGCCTTACAATATTTTAAAGACATTTTTAATAATAAAGATCTAAATGCAGAAAGACAAGAAGATGCCGAAGAAAATGAAAATAACGACCAAGAACTCGGCATCTAATAATTCTTTTTTAGTAGTAGCACAAGAATGTATATTTTCCATTTAACAGTTTGTTTGTGTTTTACTCTCTAAGTATTTTATGATTTAACAATTTTACTAATTTTGCAGCTATTTTCTTTTCTAATAAAGTTATCCTAACTTATTATATTTCTTTTACTCAATGAAAACAATCATGCAAAATAACTTAAACAACGTTTCTTTATTATCGACATGTCCTTGAGTTAAATTCAAAATGCTACAACTCCAACGCTGAGTTTCAAAATGCGACATGTCCAATATTAAAATTTAAATTTTAAGAGTTTTAATCATTTTCGATCCATCAAAGTCGCTGAGTACTCATATTTAACAATTTTCTTCAAAATAATCCTTACAAATTATTTTATCAGATTATAGAAAACGTGTTAACAGTTTTTTCCAATTTTCTAAAAATACAATCTTATGGACAAGTCGCGTTTTGCATTTATACCACACAGTTGTTTGTGTTAATATGGGTTAGTTTGGGTCAATTTTTGAGTTTGCCATATTATTATTAGGAGCTGTTAAATGGAGACAAAACAATACTTTCGGGGCATTATACAAAAGTGAGTAAGTACTTATTTGTATAAATATTATAAGGTACCTATTTCTTTTTTAATTAGTCTAGTTTTCACATGGCTCGTAAAACGGAAAACAAATAAATAGTTCATTTTAAAAATGTTTACTTATATAACAAAACGTAAACAAAAAACATAAAGATTTGTTAACAAATTAACCAGTAAGTAGAATTATTTTATTAAAAATATTTTTCTTGTTTTTAGGTGTGCAAATAATGATACTATATTTAATTCATCTATTTTGCGCACAATTTGATTTTCCTTTGCAAAAAGCGCTAGGTTTGATAACTCCTCTTTTCCCATTGTATTTCTTAGAATTTATTTTATCATTTTTAATCTTGAGAAAGATCTTTCTGCTGAAGCCACCGAAACAGGAATACTAAATAAAATATGGCATGCAGATAAAGTCTTACGAAAAAAAACTTCCTTGGGTCATTGTAGAGCTATGAATGGATACCACTTCCAACATTTATTAAAATAGGCAGGCATATTCCTTTATCGTAAATAATGTTAAACAAAATAATATGTTTAAAATTTAAAAAAGTGTAATTTTGTTCATAAAAACAAACTTGAAATTGATACTGATTTTTTGAGACACCCTATACGAATGAAAATAAAGTTGGGAATAATAGAAATATCTGTAAACAGGTTAACTTAAAAAAAAAACGCTCAAACAATTCAATTTATATTTTTATTTTCATTGAAGATGTCTAATTTTCCATTGTCAATAATTCGTAAACAGTTGAAGATAGGTTTAGGACATCATAAACGAAATCTGCTAAGAATCAAAAAATGAAATAAAATACAGGGTATTCCATTTAAAAAAAGTGACATTGACGTGATAATTCATTTATGTAACACCCTGTATATTCTAGTATTAGCTAGAAAAATGCAGAAATAAAAATCGACGTGTCTAAGCGTTTTTTTTTTTTAAGTTAACGTGTTCAGAAATATTCCTATTATTCCAATCTTTATCACCATCCTGTATAACTTTAAACCCTGACTTACATAATACGTGACATTTTAGTTACCGTTCAAAAATAAGATATATTCTTGGGGGCCAATCATTTTGCTTTAGATTCTTCAAGGCTAAATATGGATGTTGGATTCTTTATATTTAAATGTTTTCTTAAATAATTTGATATATTTTCATTTTTGTGCGAATAAATACTTTTACATAATATATATAATTATACATAAACATTATGCCTTAACATCAGATAATACACTAAAATATAGCCAAATAGCACTTCGCTTCTATGTTTGCGGTTGTAGGTAGCAGAACTTCATCCTTTTAGTGATCACTGGAGAACAAGGAAGGTTTATAGTTAATTTTGTAATAATTGTAATATTTTATTTTGGTTACTGATAGTCCGATTCACTATTTCGGCCCATAGATTCATAACAAAACTGGTGTTGAAATCTCTAATAATTATTTTATTTTCTAGATTCCAGTAGGTTCATGTTATCAATCTTAAATATTACTGTGCATTCAAAAATGGCCTCATCGGTCAAAAAAATGAAATCAAAGTATTACGGATTTTCTCTGCAACCATTCAGTGGCCATCCCTTTAATCAGACATACACCCCTTAGACTTTAAAGAACTTACAGAGAACATCAAAGAAGTGTTCTCGACCTTTGCCAAATAATTTTGTTAAAATAATGGCAGAATAAATAAGAAATAATTAATTCAAGCGACTAAAGCGGAAACGGGAGGAAAACACTTTCAACATTTGGTGTGAATAATGATAATTTCTAAAGTTACTTCAAGAAAGCACATTGTTGTTTTACTTTAAATACCTAAATCTAATTACAATATTACGCTTTATTATAGGTATAGCTTTCTGTATGAAGTGTGTTTTTAACGACAAAGGGATGTGTAGAAACCCTTACAAAAAAGAATTGCGATAACTCAATAGATGCTAGTTTAACGAAATATGCATACAACGTAAAAGTTTTATGAATAATGTACCCATTAAACATGGTTAAAACAGAGTAAAAATGTTATAAAATGTTTGCGGAATAGGTATATTTCAAAAGATTAAGGTCATTTCTGCACGTTAATTGAGATCATGCGTGTTCATTAAGAGAGACATTGACTAAAGACTTCTCTTATCTCACTATGTTGCTGCTGAGCGGGACTTGATATGGGGGTTGCAGCAGAAAGTTGCGTTTATAAATAAGTCAGATAGGTTTAGACTTATTTCCTGTGGACCATGACTGAATTGATCATAGTGTATGAGGCGGAGACAGAGAAAGGACAGAAGTGAGCCAGTTTTGTGGTAATTTGTATGATTTTGCTGGGTTCCAGTGGATATGGGATCGTGTTCAGTGAGAGGTATGCCCGTTGTAATAGTAATAAATTTGTCTATTTATTCCGTGAACTATATTCTGGAAGGTTTAAAATTTTTTAAATACAGACTTATTTAAGGTACACCAGACCAGGAAGCAACACCGTAAGTAAGTACTGTTAAAGTTTTGGTGGGCTGCTTCTATCATTTATTAGTGTGTAGATGGCACCAAATTGAATATTTGCTTTTTTAAGCATTGATCTGCATTGTCATTCTGAGTCAGCCACTTGTTGAAGCTCAAACCCAGATATTTGACTCTACTACATCAGTGGTACCACTCAAGAAAATCCGAAAAAATACAACGTCTTCTTGGAAAAAAAATGACATCATTCATTGGATTACCGTAAATAAGAAGCCATTTCATAAAGGTATGCTGAAAAAGGAGCTACTGGAGATTGTAAAGTTGAATAAACTTCTTTGTACGAAATTTGTTGTGGACAAAATCGCTTCAAAACGAAATAATAGCGGTACTTCGCCTTCCGCCATATTACTGTCAATTAATCCGCATAGAATTGGTGTGGGCGCAAGTAAAAGGGTTTGTAGCAGGACATAACACCACTTTTAAAATGAGAGACGTTGCAAACCTCTCGCAAGAGGGAATAAATACAGCGGATTTTAAAAAATGGAGCAAGTGCATCGAACATGCGATTGAAATAGAAAATCAAGTTATTGTATTGTGCATAGTAGATTTCTTTTTATAAATATTAATATTTATTTCTATTTATCTATTTTCATATTATTCTTACTTCTGTATAAGCTGTTATCTCCTTAATATTAAAATAATTAATATCTCAATTATCTGCCTATCTCTATAATCATAATGAAGTATAATTATTATTATATATTATATTATATCACATTATTCTCATTCACTAAACTCGTCCTTCTATTGTATGCAAATTAGGGTGACCATAATTTATGGCCGATTGTGGGTGTGTACGTCCTAAATATCTGAAATACGGGATTTTTAAAAACTATCATTGCAAATTTACATTTTATTACTCTCTGGCATTAAGCAACAGAATATACATTTGAGGCATTTTATGGCCAGAGGAATAAGTAGGATTTTATGGCAGTCCAAATGTCAACGGTATAATGTAAACTTTACTAGGACTAAACCATAGACATTAAACAACCTAAGTTTTCGAATTCCGACGTGTAAAATGTACAATGTTCATTGTATAATGTATATTGCAATTGAACTACAATAAGAGAAAGCAACGAGAACAAAAAATTAGATTCGTTTGAAAAACTGACACGTTTGTACGGCCTAATTTTACTTTTACACAAGAGAGAATGCCGTTGATATATACTGTTTACAGAGTATAATCAAAACGAATAAAGAGGGAGCAGCAGCTTTTCTCTATTTTCCTGTTTCCCTTAGATCCAACAGGGATAAGCTAATTCATCCGGCTTTCAAGGCTTTACGAGAATTAGAATTGATTAAGATTCCTTTTAGTGCTTTTTGTTTTAACTTTGCACAGTTTTTGTGGAATTTTTCTTTTTCTGCGTTCGAGAGATATAAGGATGTTGAATTATATAATAGATTAAGATTAACCCCGGAATTTATGATTCTGAAAATAATTTATTTTGGAATTCGTATTAATTTTACGCACCCTTTGTTGTTTCGAAGGGTGGCTTATTTACGTACTACGTCTCACAATTTGGCTTTTAATTTAAATACGGAGTGTGTAAACCTCAGGGCTTTGCGTGGTAAAATCGAACGTGCTTTAATAGATAATATGACATATAAATATGTATATTATGATTACAACTTGCCAAGTAGTATTATTTTGCTATTGATTGCTTTAATACAGTTTAAAAAAAAATATTGATTATACTCTAGTTATTTATGATGTTACTGTTAAAAGTGTTATTTTATTTTGTGACAAGGGAAATTGGATAAGGAGAGTAGCGAGTGATCCAACACTTCGATCAAAATTAAAATCAACTTTAACACGCGCATCAAACAATATTTAATATTATCTGTAAACACTATTAAACGCTTTTAAACTAGACACTAAAAGGAACAAAAAAAATAATACCTTTTCTACCAAATTAAAAATTAATGCCATAAAAATCATTGCTTACCTTATTTCTTTGTTATTAGTTACATTACAACAAACTGTAGGTATTGTTGTTACTTATGGAAAAATCCGCAGACAGAAACTTGTAGAAAGCATTTTTTTTTTTTATTTGTGCGATTTTCGATGGATAATTTGGAAGAAAGCAATCCAAATGTAGAAATAAATGAAGCAGCTAGTAGAGTTGTTGCCGAAAAAGTCAAAAAAAAAGGACGAAATTGCTTATGAATAATTTCTGCAGTGCTGCGATTTAAAAGACGTTTCTCGAAAATACAATAAAAATATATTTGGAAGAGAAATCTAAGGTGGGGAAGTTTTCATCCCTGTTGAAATTAAATTTTAATATCTATAGATAGGTATTAGTAAATATTATAAACTTGTGGCTTGTCTATGATTTTGACGAGAGACCAAATTGAGCAATTCCTCTGATGAAGGTAGCTATGGGGAATATGGTGATTATCGCAGAGATGAGTTGTGCCATTTGACAATCGACAACATCAAGGACTACATTAGTGGTAAACATTTCAGATACAAAAACTAAGGTTTCGTAAACTCTCAATCTAGTTGAGCCATTTTATTTGAATTTGTACAGGAAATTGTTATCAAATATATAAATAACAAATGCGCTAAAAATTTAGTTGGTATCAATAGTTTCCCTAAAATGCCTGCTGTTATAGCACAATTCTTAAAGCTCCCAGATCCGAAACTTTACACTGGTTACTGTTTCCGTCGGTGGGTGGAAGTCCTCAACAGTGACAGAAAGATACCTACATGAGTTATTAGCACAATATGTGCAAAATCAATGTCCCTCTGTAATAACTTCTTTTCTTACCACATTGTTTTTTTGCTAAAAAGGTATAAGTTTAACGTCCTCCACAAAATGATTTTAGAAGTACCAAAATATCATTAGCGTAGACCCGACCCTCGTTTTTATACAAACATCGTTTATAATATTAAACATTTGAAAGAAGCTCTATTCATTTTGTCTATAATAGTGCAGTAAATTATTTTCTCAAAAATATATCAGTATGCACTGATCCAAATTTGAATTGGTTTAAAAAAAAATCGAATTTAAATATTGTCTCGAACTTTCACGTCATTAGCGTGGACTCATATTTAAATTTACAAAACCCGCCCAATATCTGAAACCGGAAGTCTACGAGGCTACACGATGTTAACAACGTATTTAAACTACTTTTTGATGGTTAAAACGGTTAGTGTCGATGATCTGTCTTCAGAGGAGGTCACTGTTGCTTTAAATTTATTTGGTTAAGGATAAGTATACTCTAACCGCGTCATTTGAGTGGCAGTTGTTATTCTAAGAAGTGAAAGTAAACCGACGTGACAATATTGTGAATTCATTGGGGTCATTTAAATTCAAATCAATCAGAGGTTTGACAGGTAACCTCTCCGATTTTGATAATTTTTGGTTCACTCATTGCACCTATCTAGTAGCTGAGAAATCCCAAATTTCAAATTTTTCTGAGAAGTAGTTTTTTTTTAACTCGTTTTTTAATGATTTTTGAAAATCAAAAAAATTACCATTTTCCCTAAACATACACTAAGAGAAATCGAGATATCTTAAGAACTGTTTACACTAGAGCAGTGAGTTTAATCTGATTTAAAAACTCTTGAAAATACCTTTCGAATGAGGTACCACTCGATATAGGTGTTCCAAAAAAAAAATTAAAATCTTGAAAAAGAATTTTTTTTTTCAAATTTAAAAAAAAAGTATTTTTTTATTTTCTTCGAAAAAATATATTTTTTTTGTCAATATTTTAGTAACATATTGGCCTAATACTAAAAAAGAATTTAACATTTCTTCTTTAGTAAGTGTGTAAGTTCGACCTGTACCAGTAACCGGCTGGACATTCTTTATTATTGGATCTCTTTTAATTACTAAAATATCTGTTTTTTGGGGGTAAGATAATAAAATGAACTAGATGCTCCATTTGGATGCAAAAAACTGATTCTAAGCTCATCATTCATTTTTTCCAATAATACACGCTAACCACCACAAGTTATCATACTGAACAGTCGCAATACCAGACTAGGAGTGGCATAAAAATTAGCAGGGAGAATTAGAAAAAATCAATTGGATTGTAGTGTCTGAGCACTTCAGGTATTTTCTTGTAGAAAAGACAACCAAGGGTGGTAGGGAGAGGTAGAAGGATACTTACCAAATTAGATGCGCGCGTATCAGCAAGTTTTAACAAGTTACTGCTTGGAAAAAATAGCAAATATTGAAACTTATGGTCTTGTTGATTTTTTTTTTCTAGAAAGGGGTGGGGGGTGGGATGGTTAAGGCGCACCTGTTTAGTAGGAGTTTTAGCAAGTTTCTGCTTAAAAAAATAGCAAACATTGAAACTTTTGGTTTTGTTGATTTTAGTATTGAAAATACTTATGAGAAAATATATATGAGAATAGTCGACGGGCGACATGCAGAAGAAAACGACATGCAGCGGCGCGCGGCGGCAGTCGGCAGTGGGATATCATCTGTCTTTGATTCTAGTCGCAATGTTACGGGCTCGAGACTGCTTAGCGTATCTAATATGAATGAACTTTAAAATTATTTAATCGGTGACAAATTTGTCTAATAAATAAACATACATAGTTTGGGTGTTTAATAGTTTTCAAATTGGTATAATATAAAATAAATAAAATTTCGTAAAGGGGTAGGAAGTACTATTATACTGGTGACTGGATCGTATAGTAATTATTTTACTATTTTAGATGACGGGATTTTGTCAAAAAACGGAAATTTTATAGGTAAGGGATGGCCAGTTTCCAAGGTTTATAGATGAAATATCCATGATAAATACCCGTAAATCAGGTCAAAAACTGTAGTATTCCAAATGAGATTAAAAATACTAAAGTCGAAATTGTACCCATTTGTAACATCATAAAAGACAAGTGACACATAATTTTTTTTTTAATTAATGCGATTTAAAGCAATTTTAAAGTTTTACTCAAATGGAGCGCGAAGAGGTATTGTTGGTCTTTCTGGCCCGCATAGAAGTATATTAGTAAAATGTTTACATTTTTCATAGGTACTTTAAGAATATTAAAATGCGTTTATTTTATATTTGTTTTTCTGATTTTTTCATCTTAATTGAAGGGTATTTTGCAAAAACAACCAATGTAATTAATAAAATGGCTTGAATAATGGGTTGTTATTGCCAAACAAGGTAATTTTTCAAAGGTATCATTTAGCTCACTATGGCAGCTGTTGCTACAATAATAATTAACCAGGATAATATGGCAATGCGATTGAGATGCTGCAAACAGCACCAGTTTTAAAAAAATTAAATTGGTTGTTTTGGCAAAATACCAATTGAAGGTTAATGTTGACACAAATCAAAATCTTGATAATAGTAACGAGTAATTAGATTTAAACATCAGAAGGTATAAGTCGTGTCTGGCATTATTTTATTTAACTTTTGCAATTTTGCATTCTCCTTAATATTCAAAAAAAAAATTTATGTATCAGTAGCATACATTGTATGGTTCTCATTACGTTGAATTTCCTGTCGCCAGCTTGGCGATTCACCACTCGGTATAAGATGCTGCCAAATAACAAATTAAGATAAACTTAGTAAACAGTATATTATTATTACCTATATTGGAAGGGATTTTTATCACATCACATAAAAAAACATTAAAATGTAAAAGTTGTGTCGGGTATTTTCAATACATAGGATGGTTGCGTAAGATGCAATATCTGTGAATTTTTTCTTCTAGTAAGGAGGGGGGGGAATGTGGAGGAGGATGGGTGGTAGGACGGTTAGGTTTTTGTTTAGGCTTTACTTTAAAAACATGAAAGGATGTAAACAATTAACCAAGCTTTGTAAACACCTCGGTAAATTCTGAAAAATGGTGTTTAAAATAAAACACTTTTTTGTAATTTTTGGTATGTTTTCAGATTGTTAATATTCTTTTCCCTATGAACCCATCATTTCTCCATCCCGAAATTTGATGAATATTTTGCTAAAATATTGACAATAATAATATAATTAAAAAAAAAATAAAAAAAAAATACTTTTTTGAAAAATTAATTTTTTTTTTAATTTTCATTTAATTTCACCTTATTTCAAAGGTATTTTCAAGGCCTTTTAAATGAGATATAGCTTACTGCTCTAGTGTAAGTGTTTCTTAAGATATCTTGGATTTCTTTTAATATAGGTTTAGGAAAAATGGTCACTCCTTTTGATATTTAAAAATCATTTAAAAAAAAACTACTTGTCAGAGAAATTTGAAATTTTGGATTTTTTATTTACTAGATGAGTAGAATAACTGTACTAAACGTTATCAAAGTCGGTGAGGTGATCTGCCCAACCTTCTTTTATTTTGGTTGGTTTGATGTGAAATGACCTATTGGCATCTGGTTCCAGTTTCGCTACACTCTAGCTTCTTCAGACGTGTAAAGTTTGAAGTTGCATCTGAAGAAGCTTAAGTGTAGCGAAACATGCCATTATATTAGTGAATTTTGGACTCTGAACTACGTTTCAAAATGCATGTTAATAATTATACCTTAAAAAAAGTATATTTTTCTTTAAAAGCGCTGTACCCACTTCGGCACTTTCTCGACAGGGAGATCAAAAAATTATTGTGTGACTCTTTAGTTTTATCGCATTTTAACTATTGCGATAATGTTTATGGTCCTTGTTTGGATGCTGCTGATGTGCACAGAATACAGAAAGTTCAAAATAATTGTTTACGTTTAATATTTGGAATTCGCCGACGTAACAGAATATCACATAAGCCTAAAGACCTCTATTGGCTTAACATGGTTTATAGGCGTAAACTGCATGCAACTTGCCTCTATTACAAGATTTTAAAATTTCGTTCTCCTCCCTACCTCTATAATAAAATTACTTTTCGTACAGATGTTCATCAATTAAATTTACGTAGAAAAAACATAAACATTCCTAAACATAAACATGAGTTTTTTAAAAGATCTTTTTCATATAATGTTGCCTTATTAATTACATCATTAGATCTGGATTTAGCTCAAGTCAATATGTCATGCAATTCCTTTAAAAATAAATTAAATAAAATCTTGTTTAACAACCAATGTCATGGTCACAGATTATAAGTAGTGGAAACTCTTCATTTACCTCTTTTCTGTTTATTTTTTTTTCTTTTCTCTTCCTATCACTAGTAAATCTAGTAGGTATCTTCGGGATATATAGCAGCGTATTAATGACATAAATTATTATATTATTTAAGTTCTTGGCCTCATGTTAATAACAGAATCTGCCGAGTGCAGAAGTCTGAAATGATGGCCATTTATTTGCTCGTATTTATAGTATAAATATCATTTTATTTCCAATTTTTATAATATAGTGTAATGCTGTGAATGCATGGGTACATAATAAACAGTTATTTATTTATTTTTATTTTATTTATTTTTATTTTATTTATTTTTATTTTATTTATTTTTATTTTATTTATTTTTATTTATTTATACACTGGAAAACTTTCTAAAAGTTCTTTACATTACTCAAAAACCCTTTTACTCTATACCTCATTTATATTACAAAATTCTTAAAGTATTCCACAGGTATTATTGAGAAAATCACTAGAGAATTTTTTGCTGTCAACTTCATGGCGAGAAGCGACCAAAGTTTTCACTGAACGAAACTCAAGGAAAGGCACAACTTAAAGAGTATAGATGTGTTTAAAAAAATTAGAAAATCTATCTATTCCAGTGTCAAATGAACTCTTTAAAGTTCCAAATGCTGCCTTATGCCTTGAAAAGTATGTTCAGTTATTTACTTTATAGAATTAATGTGAAGACTGGTTACTTTTTATATAGTTCTGTATTTTTATATTCATGTGTCTTAATAGAATAATATTTTCCAGTGCTGGTTTATTGCTTCTTTTGTGTAGGTTCTACTTGCCAGAAGTTGTATAGGAAACAAAACAATTCCCTGATTCCTATAGATATGGTCTTAACACGTCTAAGCATTTTTAGGTTCAAGTTTGTTCTTGTTTCAATAAAATCCATAAAATAATTATCATTGGCGTGTTCATTTGATCATTAGCATAGATAGTATAATTTTGAAAAATTCATAAAAAGAAAAATTGAGCTTGACTACTCATAGCGTTTGTCTTACATTAACCTACAACCCATCATATATTTTCGTCAAAAAATTTTTCTAACTCAAAATTTGCCTGCACTATTATTGCATATATTGTGAGAACACCCCATATTGAAAAGTCACTGAAATATTGCCAGAAGCCTCCTTACAACGACGTCGTCCAGTACTATCGTTTTCATTCTCTCCACAAGCATACAAAATGACAACAAAACCCTGATCAGTGGAAGTGCAGAAGGAATTCATATCTTTGGTTGCTCAAATTGTAGAAATGTTAATGTTAATAATAAAAGTTAAAAAAATACTGGTATTTATTTCCATAAAATGACATTTTAGACACTGACTACAAGAGTTAAAGGTCTACTTTTAATGCCATTCAATTGAGTGCCTTATAAATACTTTTTTCCACTACTAACCTATAACATCGCTATTATTGACCGATTATTAACGTTAGAAATCGTTTTTCTCTACCTTATTAGTTATTATTGACCATGGTCAATAATAAGGCATTGAAATCCATTATTGACCGATCTTCAAGAATCTATTTGAACGCAGGTAACTTGATTTTTTGATTCTACAACATGAATAATTCATAAACAAGAATAACCTGAAAGCTGATTTCTTGTGGTTAGGCAACCAGATTACTAGAGATGCTATCGATACAATCAACATTTTGTCTGCTTCCATGCTTCCATCCTTAATTCTGGAGGTGTACACACAATAATATCATTAACATTTTCTTCGCTTATTTTTTAAAAAAACGGAAAACTCGTGAAATCTGATGACATAAATGAACAAAAATTGACATTAACAAAGCCATCTGACAAAACAACAAAATATTTTGCCAATTCCAAAGCGCAGGTAACTTGATTAAAAAATATCCTTATACCTGCATGTCATTTTTTATAATTATTAATACTATAAAGATAAAATGTCTTATAAAAGTTTGTAGTAGCGGAAAAAATATTATATTAACCACGGTTTAGACAGCTTATAGCCCTCGCGTCTTAAATCCCTCGTCGCTCCGCTCCTCGTGATTTAAACTTGCCGCTCGGGCCATAATGATGGCTGTCTAAACTTTGGTTAATAATATACTATTACACAAATACTATACAATATTTTTTCTACAAACGGCCATAAAAAGCAATAACACAGTTACAAATTAAATTTTTAAAATGTTGGAGAATTGGAAGCAGATGGTTTTAAATAGCTTCGTAGAAAAAATTATCGATGTTGACATTTGTCAATAATACCCAAAGACACTATAACTATTAGACTAAACGTTTCATTCATAATTCCCATATAACTATAGACTATTATTGTTTTAAAATAATTGACGAGTGCGAGAGAGAAAGGCAGATCTCTTAGTCCCGATTGGCAACATCCTGAACCGTCCCTTGATTTTGTTCGCCAGTGGTGCACAGGTTAAAACCTAGCAACAATGTAATTACTATAAAAGTAATACAATATTTTTTTTTGCATGAGAATTTTTTCGTAGGAATGGAAATAATAGGCTACAAAAAATATGCTATAATAAATGTGTTCCTAAATGACCTCACTTGACCTGAATGACTTTATACTTACTGATACAAAAAAAAATATTTTTTTAACAGTGTGTGGTAAATGGACACCCTGTATAAGTACTAATTTGATAAATTTTTGAAGTGTGGTGTGAGTACCTTCTGATGAAAGTAGCTGCAGTCGTGGGAATATTTTGTGCCTGCCGCAGGGAGGGGTTTTGTTTTGGGAATCAGATACCAAAACCAAGGTTCTACGAAAATTCATAATTTTTGAAAAATTTTACTTAAATATTACTAGAAAATACATCGCTCTTCGTCCAGCAAATGTAAGATATCGGCCGCTTTTTCCAAAATACGTGAAAAGGAAATGTACCAGAAATCTGGTCGGAATTGATTCGTTTGGAAGGATTACTGTTGCAATAGCAAGATTTCTTCTACTTCAAGATTCGATCTTCTATACGGGGCATTGTTTCCGCTGTTCTTCAGTGATCTTACTTGCCGATGCTGGAACAAATTTGAAGACAATTAAGCGGAATGGGGGTGAAAATCCTCTACCGTTGCTGAGGGGTACCTCGAAGATTCCTTGGAAAATAAGAATTCTACTGCCGAATCCGGTTGTTTCTGTTCATCCTCCTCAACCACAAAAAGTGGTAGAACTGTGGAGGGAATTTATTTTTGAAGTTGTTTAAGTTGTACTATTAATCTTAATGTTATTAAATAAAATACAAATGTTTTTTGACGCCCTCTTTCAAAATGTGACACTTTACTTTTAACAATAGTGCCTTAAAGTACTTTAAGGCTGCTCGGTGCGGGGAGGGTGTTAAAAATTGCATTTAACACGCTTGTGGACAAATGCTAATTAATGTGCAAAAGTATTATATTGATATTTATCTTTAGGGCTAGTATGAATTTGGTAATAGGTACTATCCCATGATCTACTTTGCGGTTTGAGATTTTAAATTGATCCAAGTTAACCGAAATCAAATAACTTGCAAAATGCATTAATATTATCCTTTTGATCAAACCAGCGATGTGGACCCCCATGACAAATATATTTAATCAGCGATTCCACATAATTAATAAAAGTAAATAAATTAATATAAATCTCCTGAAATGCTTGTTTTTGTTTAAACATAATTTCACGTTAATATATTGTTCAAATTAATTCCAATTTAGGCCGAATAAATTGGTACAATCCCTTTAAATATTAAAATTGTAAAAATCAATAGTATATTTTGAATAAAAATTAATTAAATGTAATTTTACCATAATGTACCTAAAGCAAATGAAAAAAATTTACGATAAAATTACTACCGCAAAATCTCTCAATAGCGACCACCCTCGGGGAATCAAATGTTGGTTGGTTAATAGGGGTGGTCGATTAATAGAAAAAATTAAAACAACTTGCCTGCACTTTACAGTGTTTGCTTATTAATAAGTATCTGCATATATGTAAATAATTTGAAATATTTTTGTTTAAATTTATCACAACTGAAATTAAATAAAATGAAGCCAATTTACCAATATGTATTTACTGCACTAACATATAATATATTATACAATGTACTGTATGATTGCTTTGAAATTCTTATTTTTTTAAAATAATCAGAAATTAATGATAGCTTCATATTTTTTATTTTATTTTTGTAAAATTTGGATTCACATATTAATAACAACTGAGAAATATTTATAGACTTGTCAAAATTGTTAACATTAATAAAAAAGCCCTCTACCTCAGAGCTGGGAGTAGTTTTACCCGTTTTTTGGATCTCTTCGATACACTCGATGATAGTCAATTCTGCACTTTCTATTGGCAAATCGTTATCCATAGAGGCAAATTGTTTCAAGTTTACAAATGTGTCCTTATTGTTAGAAAAATAGTCGTGCGAGCGGAATATTCTTCTTTGAAGTCGTCAACCTTATCTGTATTACACATAAAACCGGCTTTCATACAGCATTTTTTTATTGTCACTGAGGACATATTGCGGCAGGCCATCGAAACCCATATCAAGGCGTTGGTTATGGTAACATTATTTTAGATTTCTTGAAGAGGACAACCACTGTCTATACATGTTAAACGCCTCTTAATAAGGTAGCTTCTGCAGGAATTTTTTTAATCATCCATTTGATGCCTTGAAGTTATCTAGTCCTAGACATTTAGCAGTTTCAAGGGCTTTTGCTAGAATTATGGGCCCGTGCTTGTTTTGTGCCTCACACACCCAGTTAAAAATAACTTGGTACACTGCCAGTCCTTCGGTTTTGAGAAATTTTCTTTTTTGTTCACCGTTGCCACCTTCCTATAACAAATTTCTAACTTCTGCTTTATTCTGAGGCAACATAGTCACTTGGGTCTTACCCACTTTAAATTGTTGAGCCAATTTCCTGGTACTTAAACCGGTTTTTTCACTTTCCTCAATTATTTCAATTTTCTCGCTTAAAGAAAGACATTTCCTTTTTCCGCCATCTTCAAATATCCACGTTAGCCCCAAAACACACAAAAACTATTCAGAATAAAACTAATGTTAACAACCGATTAATCAGCCTTTAAAGCAAATTGAATGGATCCGACTGCAATAAAGTAATTAGTGTATGTAAGAAATAGATGAAATTCACATAAAAACTCTTTTTTCTGCAACACTTTTTATTTCGTAAACAAAATACAATCCGCCTTGATGAGACGCTCTCTCTCTCTCTCGTAGCGTCACAACCCTTCGTGGGTCTTAGCTGCATCTACGACTCGTCTCCATCCATCCCTGTCCAACGCAACCTCCATCCAGTCCCGTACTCCCAAGGTTTTTGCATCCTCTCCGATATTGTCCCTCCATCTGAGCCTTGGTCTTCCTAAAGGTCTCTTTCCTACTGGGTTTTCCTCCCATATCCTCTTGATAAGACGTTCATTCGGTGATCTCTGTACGTGTCCGGCCCATTTGAGCCTCTGTGCTTTTATTTCGTTTACCAAACTCGCACCCTTGTACAAGTTTTTGAGCTCTTCATTTGTTCTTATTCGATATTGACCCGTTCTCTCCTCTATTGTAGGCCCATAGATTTTCGGCAACATCTTTCGTTCAAAGCGTCTTAGTACTAGTTCGTTCTGCTTTGTCATTGTCCATGTTTCCGAACCGTACATAATTATTGGCTTGATTACTGCCGAATATATCCGTATTTTAGAGTTCCTAGATATCAGTCGGGACCTAAACAGGTCCTGCAAGGCATAAAAACATTTATTGCCCTTTTGTATTCTTGCTTTTATTTCGGTGCTGATGTCGTTATCCGATGCTATAACTACCCCTAGGTACTGAAACTGGTCCACGCATTCGAAATTGTAGGTGTCCATTGTTATGTTTTGTCCTATTCTGTCCCTTCCTGCTCTCCGTTTGACATGCATATATTTGGTTTTGTCCTCGTTGATCGTTAATCCTACCTTCTTGATCTCCTTCTCTATGTTCATGAACATTTCTTTTGTTTTAATCGTACTGTTTCCTACCGTATCAATGTCGTCGGCATATGCTAGTATCATTTCCGGGCCCATATTTGTAAATATTTCCAGACCAATATTCGCTTCCTTGATAGCCATGTCCAGCACTATATTGAAGAGCAATGGCGACAAGCCATCGCCCTGTTTTAGGCCATTGTTGATGGAGAATGTTTCAGTGTTGTTCTTTCCTATCCTAACCTTGGCTTTGGAGTTTTCTATGCATATCTTTGTTAAATTTATGATGATGAGACGCTCGGTTCTTAATAATCCTCCAAAACATAGAAAACCCCTTAACTCTCACTTAACAGTCAATCCTTATTCACTAAAGCCTATATCTAAAGAAAACATCATAAAATTGACAAACGTGACAGTTATTACTAAAAATAATTAAAAGGCGACGGCGAGGTTCTACATAGCTCGGGTCGAATTTCAACAAGTCAAGAAAATGCTCACATGTATGTACCTATATTTCTTAAGAATTATAGGGTCGGGCTTTACTGCCCCTAATGAAGGGTGTTTTTAGTATTAATGTTTACTAAAAACTCCGATGATAAGTTCCCGCGGTCGTTTAACAGATGGGTCGGTAAAGAGGAGTATAAAGTAATGGGATTTCCATTTTTAAATATGGGGAATTCATAACCGGTCGTGTAACGCAGGTCGTCACTTTATAGAGGGGGTCGCAAACAGAGGTTTTGCTGTATAAATAGTTATTAAGTAATGAAAAAATCAGAATTGAAAATATGCCCGCCCTTAGCTTAATCTCATTCGCAAAGAATATATATTTTTTACAGGCTAGTATTATTATTAATTCAATGCGAAAAAACATGTAATTACTAATCCGTCAACTGCGTGGAAAAACATAATCCGTTTACATAATTAAAAACGAGATTAAAAATGTAATTTATACGGTAACACCATTCAGGCCACATGAGAACCCGAGTAATAAACGTAACGAACGACATTTAATACGTCCTTTCTGTCAAGTGGCCACCTTGGAAATCGTGCCTGTTTCATTAATGAAAAGAATATTTATATAAAAGGAAACTGGTTAGAATTGAGATGCGGAGCAAAAGCAGGTGTATTTAAAAACTAAATAAAACGATTTGGAAAAGGCGAGACCTTTTCAACGGGGAGGACAAAGCTAGTCAACTCATTTGTTTGGCCAGCCTAATTAAATATTTTTACTGCCACAATATGACGCTTGTAGATGGTTTATCGCTAACATAAACTCACCTTTGGACTAAGAAGACTGATGTATTATGCAGGATGAAGATTTAAAGTATTACAATGCCAAATCCGAATAACTAAGCATTTGACATTTTAAATTTATTACCAGCCAGATAAAATCTGGCAGGAGGGTAAACGTCAAAAATGTTTTAAAATTTGTCCCCTAACCTCCCTATTGGAGTCCTAAAATTTGAATTAAATATTTCCAATCGTTTTTCGATTCTTGCATTTTAACACTTTAAAATTGTCACCCTGTATAAATAGTATTTACTTTTTATTTAGTTTGATAGCTTTTTAGAGGATAGAGGGTACATAATTTTAAAACTGAACTTTTCGGAACTAACCCCATCATCATCAACATCTATAACCATTTAATATACAATTTATAATAGTTTACTTACTTTCTGATGGTGTGTTTTGCTGCCGAGCCTTATGTCTATAAATAGTTATTGTATATAGTCTTTGAGGCTTGGATAACTAGACACTACTACTTCTAATTACCAATACAAAATAAACAATAGCACAACTTTACTATACTCCGGTACCAAAATAATTGACAGTGACTCATTTTTACCGGGGTGTGCAAGACGTAAGGGGAACGCCAATTCCAGAGGCGTGCCGTTTTAAACAATAATAATTCGAAAAATATATGAATTTTTTGTTTATTATTATAATATATTTACATTTACTATAATAAATATAATATGATAAATTAAACTGAAGAATAAATCAAGTTTTTACATTTGGTGATCTAATGAAGTAATTAGAGAAACTAAATTACCCAGGCATAAAATCCAAAAAGAATAATAAAGCAACGGTATATGTTATTTTCATAATGTTTTTGTTATACTACATAACAATAGAAACATATAATAGTGGATTAAGGGCAAAACCTAAACCTAAATTATAAATGTTTATTCCAATTTTTTTAAAATTTTTCAATTAATACGTTACAAGTTTAAATTCATTATTATCATTACAGCGATTATTCACTCTCTGATGATGAAAAGATGTCATTACTGTTGCTACTGCTGTCATCTGCAGGATTTATAGTAATTCTAGTATAGTATTCTATAGTAAGTTCTACCATGACTTCAACGCGTACAACTAAGTCCCACACTTTTGCCAATCTGCTGCCTGTACATTCGCTATTGCCATTTTTAACAGTTCTTTAACATCTTTTAATTTAAAAGTTTTATTTTCACGCGCCACTTCGCCTTTTATCTGTGCCGATATAAGCTCGATTGGATTTAGTTCACAATGGTAAGGCGGTAAACGTAATATTGTAACAACTCGTTCACGAGCCATTTCATCCGCTACATATTTCTTATATTTTTTTTTGTGAAGTCTTGCAAGATCGAGCAACTGCACTTTTAGCATTTTTTCGCCAAATGCAATATTTTTTCTTTGAGCCAGTCAACAATCTTTCCTTTTCGTCACGCAGAAGTTGGCAAAGCTTCCACCCGACTGCTGTACGTAGTATGGTGCATTATTCATCACGTTTACCGACCCACGTTCAAAACGCGGTTAGACGGATTTAAACCAATCTTCAAACACTCCCGAATTCATATCCTTATGATAATCACCGGTTTTACGAGATTCAAACACGTTTAACCCACCTTCAAGAAAACCAGAATCTCTCCCGATGTGCGTTATAATTAACCGACGACATTTCCTGAACGAGCTTTCAATTCAGTGGACAGTCCATTGATAAAGGCGTTACGTGCATCTTTAATATTGAGATCTTGACAAATGTAATTCACAGTATGTCCTTCATTTAACCATGTCTCGTCCGTAAAGTAAATTCTTTTCCCTGCATAGCGATATTGTTGTATTTCTTCTAGATACTTTCTACGCCACATACGATTTCTTCCTTTTCCACCAAAAGACTTTTGCGATTTCATTTTAAGAATCGAAAATTCAATTCTGTACGCATTAGAACTCTTCGTGAAATTTTTTGCAAATTTTCATCCCTTTCAATTTCGGCATAATTTTTTTTGAAATTCGGAAGTTCATTTCGAAAAAAAAATCTATGCACTTTCCGACGAAAAGCGTGCGAACACCATTAGACATGGGTTTTTCCTACCTGCGTTGCCAAATTAAGTAAAACAGGTACCGTAGGGTGAAAAGGCCCTTAATGGCATGCCGATTTCAGTAAATTTTATGGAAACTTCAGTGATATCTATTAAAACTCGGCAACATGTAATGACCTATTTATGCACAATCTTCCCAAGCGGTTTGAATCGCTTTTATTTAACCTAAAAGTGGGCAAATCAATTTTAATTATTTTCGCCGCATACCGTTAATAGTTATATGAACAGTTTTGCCTATTATTTTGAGACCGTAGTATAGCTATATGGCAGTTGATTCATCTACTACGACAACGATCAAAGTAGTATTTTCAAAGTAGTAAAATAGCAGCTAGTACGGAATTGTACCAACACATTAAATGAGCTAGTAAAGCAAAATAAATAATCACATTAGAACGTGAAGGCCACCAACGCACTGAGAAAGCCTTTGTCATTTAAAAGGACCCGAACCATTTTACTGAATAGTCGAGAATTGTATCATTTAATCCGCGGATAAACTAACAGAAGCCTTACTCAGTCACAATCCAGTCCGTAATAATAATGATAGGGCTTGTAGTAGGACCATGACCATTAAATGATTGTTATAATCTTACTATCCAATAAAACTTTACGCAAGGTCTGCTAGCTGCTAAAGGACAAATATTTAGCTAAAATATCATTTCGAAAAACTCTCGGTATCTAAATAATGGAAGCTACCACGGACGTTAAACTACGTAGAGGAGACACTGACCAGAATGGTTCAAATGTGCAATTGAGCTAAGTACTGGAGAAGGGTTAGAATATATCGCTGGAACAAAGACAGTTGGGTTAGCCCGTTTTATTAATAACTCCAATGTTAAATTAATATAAAGTCAGTAAAAAAGATAGTGGCGGTACTGGAATCGCTCGCCAGTTCACAGCTTTTCCTATTCTTGTTGCTGCAGTAAGAAACTTTGTAGTGGGATTTGCTTTTGACTTAGCACTTTTGCTGTAACATGACATTAGATGTCTGGCACGTTTTAATAATTAAATCCCTTGCACAAACTTCTTTAGTACACTTACAAACTTCTGCTAGATAATGTAGATGACACCAACAATTTAACACGAATTCTATAACTACGCCAGCTTCCAGTTTAAAATTATTTAAATGGGAGAGAGTAGATAAACATGCAGCATAAATTTTCAAATGGTTGTGAGGCTGTGTATATTGGCAAAATATATTAAAACATTTTGATGGAATTTTATCTACCTAGTCTGAATACTTTAAAATCTGTTAGCAAACTTTTACAGATTTCAATAATTTTATTTGCACTAAACTCAATATCCTTTACCTAAAATGGTGGTGTGCTCATTACTTCTTTTCAGGGTTCAAAGGATTTAAATCAATTGATTTAAATCATTACTTAAATCACTTGATTTTTTCCAAATTAAATCATGATTAAAATCAATATTTCTAATAAGTTATAATTAAGAGAAAATAAAAACTTTCAGTTTTAATTAATGGTTAATTATATCAAAAAAATAAAACCGCTGTACCTAAATAATGTTTATTTTAGTTCATTAAAGTGCTTGTACAAAAAAAACTGATTTTGTAGCTTTTTCCGTTCCTAATCGATTTCTGAGTTTGGAATGGACTAAATCAAATTTTTGCAGTTGATTTAAAGTTATGTCCGTTTGGTCAAAATAAGTTTATAATATTTTAAATTCTTCCAGAACGTCTGAAAGATTGGCACTGTTTTTTTGTAGTCTACCTATTGCGATAGAGATAGGCTTAAGTATTGTTAGGTAATTGTCGACTAATCTTTATAAGTAAATGTTGGAAAGTTTTCCTCCTAGAATATTGTCAATTTCGTCTTTGTTCCCTTCAGCAATTTTGAAAAGTATGGGCCACGACTTTACGCAACCTTCTGAACAGTCAACAAGCGAATTCCATCTGACATCATTTGGCAAAACTAGTTTTTTGCCTCCTTTTTTGGCATATGCTGCAGAGGCAAAATGGTTGTTACGGAAGTATTTGGCAATGAAAACAACATACTCCTTAATATCAGCGATTTCCAAATCCTTACATAGTAAATTTAAAATATGTGCAGCACAATCATATGAAATAAGGTTTAATTCAGCAGATGTTTTTATTTGATGTCGCATTGCAGCCATGTGAGCTGCATTATCTGTGACAAAACTAAATACTGTACAGTCATATTCGGTTTTAAGCTTATATGGGTGCTGTTGCAATTTCTGTGAAATATACAAAATTATGTGGGTTTCCAAAAGTATCTAGAGTATCTACTAAGACGGTAAATCCATATTTTGTTGTAGCCGTTGCACAGATTTATCGGTTGGTTATGTACATTTGACCATCCGTCAAGTGACAGACACACACATGTTCCCGACAAGTTTTGAAAGCATATGGTTTTTCCTTCGTTATAAATTATATAAAGAAATTTATTAGAAACATCATATCGAGAAGGTGGTATGTATACAGGCCGTAAAAGAGCCATAGCTTTTCTTACTTCCGGTTGCTCCGTACAGTTAAAACTGCTGTTTGTAGCGTAGAGGGCTCTGGCAATCTGTTTGTCAATTTCCTCTTTAGTGGATTTGCTAGTGCGTAAGACAAAAGATGACAAAGATCCAGAACTAGAACTTGCTGACCCTGTTTCTGATTCTGACACTACTTTCCTTTTCTTTCAATCTGGAGTGGAAAGACTGGAAAGTGACTCTAAAGTTTGTTGTGAAGTATATGGTTCCTGTGACTCCTGCGAGTTAGGGCGGACGCATCTTTACATAAACAGTGGAGGGTTTTCTTGTTCTGACAGGAATTGGCAACTCTGAGCGTTTTTCGACAGGAACTATCTTTAATAAAATTTGGAGAACGGTGGGAATAAAATCAAAAACTTGTTAAAAATAGCAACCTATTTATAGGAAAAAATAGATAAAAATAAAAATAGAAAAAAATATCGAAAAAATCAAAAAAAATCTTGACTTTTTAAAAAAAAAATCGCGATTTTTGATGTTTTCCAAAAAAATCATGATATTTTCAACTTGCAACAACAGCTTTTTTTAATTTAATTGAATTTAATCAAATCAATGGGTTTGTGGATCGTGTCAAAGATCTGTAAGGAGAATCACTACCTCAGTCACTACCTAAATAATGGGTCTGTACTACATTCTACATAGTTATGTCATTTCAATAAAATCTGTTTAGTACATAGTGACAAACTTTAACTAAATAACTCACTATAATATAGATATGATTTTTTACAGAGTTAAATAACTACCGCACCTGGTAGATGTAATGACTCTTTAAACTCATAATTTTATATTTGTTTTTATACGTCGATGGGTCACGCAGTAACGTCGTTAAAATGTTATTAATAATAAATTTATAAAGTTTGGAAAACAAACAATAGTACGTTGTAGGTGGGCACATAAAGTTTCGTAAATAAAGTGGTAGTCAGTCAACAATTTAATAAAATATCTGAATAATTTATTTTGAAATTGAACCAACAAATGAAAGTCACGCGTTGATAGTATTAAGGAAAAGTATTGAATAAAATGTTTGGTATATTTTAACAAAAATTGATGCCGAAAATAAAAATAGTTATCATAATAATAATGCATTATTATTTAATTATTTTCTTACCCTAAGTAGTATAGTATATGTTATATTATACTCGATCTAATTACAATTAGAACAATGTTGGTAATAATAAAACTAATACAGTATACTATAATATTTTACAAAGTAAAGTACTTCCCAACATATTCCGTTTGGCTTAATGACTGTCATAAAACACCTCATAAACTCGGCTTTTGCTTTCGCAGAGACGTATTAACCCACATTTATTTTTAATGCCAGTAAATAATAACAATAATAGGGTATATTATTTGATTTGTTATTAAAATTAATAAACTGTCTAATTAAGGTTTTCTAGAAACAACTTAATTACTAGGATATTTCTCAAAACTTTTTAGTTACAGGTACCTTGGGAATCTTCAGCTAATGCGATATCTAACTACCCTAAACATTCCAGGAAGCATTTATCTTCTGACGCCAAAGTGATCGCGAAAAGTGTATGTGAATCGTTATTAAAGAGCGGCCACCCTAAAGTAATTGCCATTAAAAATACCAGTGAAATGAGGAAAGTTCCATTATCGAAGGTACGAGAGATATTATGCTAAAAGGATATTTAAAAAAAAAAGTTCGCAAAGATACCGGAAAAATAAAGTGCGTAGATGATTGTGACAAAGATGTTATTCGGAGGAAAATAAAATCCGAAAGATTCAGAAAAATAAGACTTCTGTTCCTTAGGGAAATAAAAGAGTTTAGATTCGAAAAACGTTCAATAGGTACTTTACCTAGATGAAACGTGGTTTGACATTCATGAGACTGTCAAAAAGGGATGGGTTGATTTAACTGGAAAATGCCAAAATAAAGCCCCTTCAAATAAGGGAAAACGAGTAAGAATAATTCATGCAGGTTGGGAGAACGGATGGATCCCTAATTGTTTATTACTGTCGGCAAAAAATATAAAGGATTCAAGTTTGGACAATCATGAGGATACAAACGCCGCTCTTTTTGTAAGCTGGTTTAAAGACAGTTTGCTTTCAAATGTACCAGAACACAGTGTTATTGTGATGGACAATGCAAGCTACCACAGCCGGCAACCGGAAAAAGAACCGGATGCATCGAGCACAAAATCCGCAATAAAGGAGTTCATGTTAAAAAATGACTTGTACTTCGAGGAAACGTATAGTAGAAAACAGCTGTTAGAAGTGTTAAAGGCATTTAGTATTAAAAAAGAGTATGTGTGTGATAAAATGGCGGAAGAAATGGGTCACACTGTGTTGCGACTGCCACCCTATTATTGCATTTTTAACCCTATTAAATACATGTGGCATCAAATTAAATCGAAAATGAGAGCTGAAAATAGCACACCTACTCTGAGTGGCAGTGTACTAGAGCTAATAAAAAAAATTTTTGGGTGAAATTCCAGATGAGAGTTGGAAAAACTCAGTTAACAATGTCTTAAAAATTGAAGACTCTTATATGACTACACAACAAAACGAAATACCTACATCCTCTTATTATAAATGTGGATTATAGTGATAGCGAGACTGAATTAGGAATCGATTAAAATGTTTTATAATTACAATTAAACCTTCTGTGTATATATGTAAATATATTTTTTTACGTAGGTATATTAATTGTTATTATTACTTTTACCTAAATGCCTGCGAAAAGTTGCCCTTTTCCGCACGCAAACTTTTCACACTTGTCTTGTACTTATAATAAATTATTATACATATAATACAAGTAATGGTAGAAATAAACATAATAAACATTGTTACTATAAGTTTTACTATGGCTTTCCATTTAACTACCAAATCCGTTCCTGTGCAAAGCAGTACCCCTTATTTAATTTTAGTAATATAAACAGTGATGCCAGCTGGGGCCAGGTAGATTTCGCTGGTTGGCACGCTCAACGACAGCTTTATATGGGTAATTTTACCAAGAAATTCTTTAAAAACGTAGGTTTGGCAATCGAACGAATGACGCTAAAATAATCAATATTATTATTGAGATAATATCTAAAAAGAACCATGCGCCCTCATTTCATAAAGCAAATTACGAACCAAGAGAACGTCGGCGGTTGGTTCCTTTAAGATAAAATTTTACTTGGGTAAAAATATTTATATTGTGGTTATTTTGTGTTTTTAAGGAACAGTGTGGGCCTGAGCAACAATTACAGAATAGCAGTTCCACTTTAAAAGACATAGGTAAAACTATATAATTATAAATGATGTACCTAACTACCTACTTCAGTTCTATACTGAATACCTTTTTATTTTTCAGGGGTAAACATTTCGAACTTTGAAGATATAAAAACAGATGTGACAAACATTCAAATTCAAAATAATGAAAACTCAACTGTCACCGAATCCAGTTCGAATTCAAATAATATAATAATTAAAGAAATTCTGGTGTTCAGGAGCCCATTTCAACAAATTCGGATACTTACGCCAAGCTCAGCAGGTAAAAATAAATTAAGTATTTTAATACTTAAGTAATAATGGATTTTTTTGGGTGTTTTCCATTTAAAATAACAAAATATACTAGGTACCTAAATATTATTGCTGTTATTATAGGTACTTCAGGGACACACACTGATGAAAACCTACAAAATGAAAAAACGTTCGAAATGGAAGAGACTCCAGATCAGAACATGGTTGCTAAATATACAACTTTAGTCAAACGAAATTTACCGAAAGTAATTGCTCAATAAGTTCCGAACGTTAGGACACTAAATGAAGAAATTGTGGTTCCAAATCTAAGCTTAACAGGTAATAATAAATAAAATTTCTACTTTTAATGATGATATTGGATCATTTTTTGATAATAACAAAATTTACAGTATACCCATTTTATTTTTTAGGGTTGGATTTTGTGACTACAGAAAATGAAAAATCGGGAAACTCAGAGTTTCAATACCAGTATCAATGAAGACTTATCTGAAAAATATGCGATTTCAAGAGACTTACCTAAAATAGCAATTCATGAAAATATAAATAATAACTACGAAAATGGTTTTGAACAGGAAATACAAGACCAAGATTGAGATGACAGTGTCAGAGACCGTGACTTTATTCCTGAAGAGGAAAGCGGTAGTAGTTCAAGAGAAGATGATGATAACTTCCTATTTAGTGAAGAAGAAATTGAGAGAAAGCAAAAATTGGAGGAAGAAAAAAAACAATGGAATGGACGTTCTAAGAAAGGACGACATAACAAATATCCTGGGCAAACATTCGCTACGAGAAAAAATTTGAAAGATTCCAACAAGACTCACTATACTGTCAAAGGAAAACTAAAAGAAGCCACAGAATTTTCTGATTACAAATGCGGGTGTCTAAAAAAATGTGGTGAAAAATTACCAGTAGATGAAAAACGAAGTTTTTTTCAAAAATTTTATGATTTAGCATCATATGATTTGCAAACAAGTTACATTGCAGCAACAACTAAAGATATGCCTATCAAAAGAAAGCGAGCTAAGAATGGGCCAGGTAAATCATATACTAGAGTCTACATGCTTGAAAATATTGAAGTGTGCCGTGATACTTATATAAACACTTATCAGATATCAACAAAGCGGGTTAACACTGCTTTAGAAAAAAAACGTAGCAGCCAAATAAAGGATGAGCGAGGAAAACCTGGAGGAATGAAAAAATTTGTGAAGAATCAATAAACAAAATTATTGATCATATAGCCAAATTTCCTACCTATGTTTCTCACTACTCCCGTTCAGAAACGGAAGCTAAATTTTTCCCGTACGACCTTACAGAAAGAAAAATGTACGAACTCTATTTAGAAGATAATAATCTCAAAGTTAGTTTTCAGTTCTACAAAAATATTTTCTACAAACATTTTAACTTGAGGCGAAAACCCTCTATCAAAGAGACGTGTAACAAATGCGACATGTATTCGTCACAGGTAAAAAATGCGCTAGATGATAACCAACAACTAGATTTAAAAGACATCTTGAAAATGCGAAGCTTGCCCGAGATCAGTTGAATAAGGACTTAAAGGAAGCAAGTAAAAACCCACTGTTAGAAACCCTTACCTACGATATGGAAAAGGTCCTAGGATTACCTAAATTGCCAACAAACATTATTTATTATAAAAGGCAATTGAGTATTTTTAACGAGGGAGTACATTCAGGCTCCACAAACACTCCATATTGTTTTTTTTTGTGGAAAGAAGGAGTAGCCGGTCGAGGAGCACAGGAAGTGGGCTCATGTTTAAAGAAGTTTATCGAAGTGCACCTTAAAAAAGGGGTAGAGGAGTTAATATTGTGGTCGGACAGCTGTGGGGGACAAAACCGCAACATAAAAATTGTGCTTATGTTAAAAACAATTTTAATGCAGCACCCTACATTAACCAAAATTTATTTTAAATTTCTTGAGTCGGGACACAGCTTTTTGCCCAACGACACAGGTTTTGGGCAAATAAAGGGGGCACTTAAGATGCAGGTTCGAATTTACACCTTGAAATATTTTATATCTATAATTGGAGGTTGCAAGACACAAAATAAATTTGTAATAAAGCTTATGGAGCCTGACGATTTTTACTCGACAGAAGATATCGAAAAGCAAATTTCAAATAGAAAAGTGACTATTGATAAAGAAAAAATTAGTTGGTTAAAAACAAAAATAATATAACTTGAAAAGTCAAAACCAAATTCTATATTTTTATGTGAGTCACATTCACCTGAGGAAAATCAGTTTAAAGAAATAGATATCTCAAAATCAACACGAGGTAAAAAAATTCCTATTGATCCCCAAAGACTCAAATTGCATTACCCAGAAGGAAAACCTATTTCTAAAAAAAAATGGGATGATATAAAAGCTTTATTAAAGTTTCTCCCCAAGGATGCGATTGAATTTTACAGAATAAAAAATGTTGAGAAGTTCGAAGACGATATTGACGGTTTTGGCTCCACCATAGATTTTGATTTTGAAGATTCAATTTAAATGTGGAAGGGTGTGTGATTAGATTTAAGGTTTACGATTTTTTTGTTACTAAATGATCCCTTTGATATCATTAAACTAAAATTTTTTGTTTTTATTCGTTTTTTTTTAAACGATCCATGTTATTCTTTCCCTAGTCTTTAAAAAGAACCAGGGAGCTTGGATCTTTTTCAGTTGATAAAACACTATTATTTATTTATTGAGAAGGATCCATCTGCCAAAATAAGGGTTCAAATTATATTTTAATAAGTGGAAAAAAGATAATTCACTACTGTTTATCATTTGCTTTTAAACGTACAACATTTTAATCTCGGAAAAACTTCTAAAAATATGATAATTCTTAAATGCGTGATAAATTACAAAACCGCTGATTACGCAAATTAACAATTTGGCGCTTGGTTCCTTTTCAATTAGCATCATCCATATGCGAGATGTCGCCACGTCAAGCAAGCAATCGAGTGATCCACCTAACCAGACAGCGACGACAGAAGAGCTGGAATGGAACCCGCATATATACGCATACGTTACACATAATATGTATAGCACCTAATTCTTTAGCTTTAGGCTGGTCGTTGACTGGATACCTGTTACTTAACTTAACTTTACTCAATTCAATTCAATTCAAATATCAATATCAAACGAGTACTTTTTAAAGTCCAGCAAGTTATCAAGGACTGCGCAAAATGCTTTGCAAAAATTAAAAATTTTAATAGGAATTAATTATTTATTTCATTCAGGATTTACTATAACAGAATAAGTTATAAAAAGACGGACGGAGCAAATTAAAGGAATAACAGGACTGCCGCTAAGGCTGCATGAACCGTAAAATTTTAGAGACTGTAAAAATTCTTTTAAATGGGTTAATGGACGAAAATGAACTGCATTTCTGCAAATGTATAAATTCTGCCATATATGTACGTTTTATGGTTTTACCAATTTGTCGTCTATCGCATTAATTCGTAAACATTTTGTTTACAAGTTTGTTACGCGATTGATGATCCTAAAAGGCGAAACGACTTTTTCTTTAGTAGTAGGAATTTCACGAGATTATTATCTATCTACATATGAAGAGATATTCTTTTAATTTAGAGTCGTTGTATTTTTATGTGTTGTTTCACTGGAACAGTGTTTAAGTTACACTTTAAAAAAGTACTTACACACACTGACGAGTTCCACAGGTGTTTCATAATTATTGCACGCGAGTACTTGAGTGCCCTATTTTAAGAACAAATGCTCATATCAATAGAGGGTCGGAAGGCATGCTTCAAATTTTTGCAGAACGAGTGATAGAGTGAAGACAGAAGGCTTATAATATTTTTATACTTTTTGAACTGAATAAAAATTTTTTAGATCTGAAGTATGCAAAGTATGTTACACCTTTACCATTAAAGGGTAGAGTTAAGGTATAGATCTTCTGTTGTCACATTATAAACAAGAACTTTTGTACGGGGTGATCGCATATAATGTCTCCCAATCTTAATGGTTTTATTTTTCATTCTTTTTTGTTTTCAAAAAATAAAGTATTTGCAAGGGGGTCGAATATCACTCTATGTGTGTCTATACATAGGGGGGATCAAAATGTTATATTTTTTTAAATGGGACATCCCGTATACTGCACCCAAATGCAGCAGTTATCGAGATATTGAGATTTGAAAATTAGCAGGACTTAATGTTCCAAATATCTAAAAATGCACGGATAAAGTAAAATCGACATTGCTGTGGGAAACAAATAACCGATAACCCGCGTCACGTATTAATTAATGCCAGTAAACTAGCTGAGATTTGAAAACCTAAAAAATGTCTTATTCTGAAATTGAGAAATAGCATACATTAAAATAATTGTAATTTAAGGACGGCACGACAAGAGCTCTGGAGAAATAATGCTTGGAAGAGAGCTGAAAAGGCTAAGTTGAATGTATTACTTTTGCTATCCAAGAAGATCCAGATTAACCTATTAGAACTGTTTCAAGTGAAATACGATAAATATATTAATCCTCCAAATCCTTCATACAGGAAAGTTCAAAAACTGGCTACAAGACTTTTAAAATCAGACCCACTCCATAACTAACAGCAAGGCAAAGAGAGAAAAGAATAGAATATTATCGTCTAATTATGGAGAAAATCAACACCAACCATAATTATCTAAGAAGTGTTCTTTGGACGGACGAATCTACTTTTTCAACAAGTGGAATAATAAATGGGAAAAACATTAGACACTGGGCTACAGAAAATCAACACTGCTACAGAGAGTCTCAAGTTTTAGTAATGTGTGGTGTAGCATCCTGGACAACAACTATTTGCACCTGAATCGACAATTTGGCGACTGAATTGGAAGAGATGCTTCTATTAAATGGCCTGCGAACAGTTCTGATCTAACCCCAATCGATCCACTCTTATAGGGATATTTGAAAGATAGAATAAATGCGAATAATATACAGAACCAAAATCATCTCATCCATCTCATAAGAACCGAAATTAATGCCTTAAATAAAAATTATTTAGAGTCCATTAGGAATACCCTGGAAAAATCTAAGAAGAACTTTAATAAAATTCATTGAGGTAAATGGCGGTCCAGACGAGCAGTTCTATATTTCGTATTTAAAAATGAAAATTAAAGTATTAAAATTTAAAATATAATACTTATAGGTATATTAAGTAGAATAATATGTTTATTATAATATGTAGGTATAAACTGTCTGTATTTTTGCTCGGAAGTTTTTGAATTAAAATTCTGCTTTTTAAAGCCACCGGTCTCATTCCTACATTGTTGGATATTTGAATTTTTTTTTTATGTTAAGGCACAGCACTACAGGATAAATCCTTTATGGCGCTCTAGGAGCGGTGCGTGTGCGCAGGAAACGATTCACGTTGGTCTTGAATCTTTGGAGATTATACTCGTTGGGGAACACGATCTCAGGGAGGTCGTTCCAGAGTGATGACGTTCTCCAGATGAAAGAATTTTGAAACAGTGTCGTTCGAGGGGCACTAAGCTGAACCACGTACTGGTGGGCTGCAGTGGCTCGTCGTATATTTCTACCATGCACCGCTCTGGGTGGTATCAAGCGGGCAACCTCAGTTGAACACTTGCCATGAAAATATTTGTAAAATAGACTCAAGTCGCCAACCTGCCTTCGATGTTCAAGGCTTTCCAGGTTGTTTGTCAGACTATGGTCACCGATCAAGCGAATGGCTCTTCTTTGAATGGAATCTAGCAATCTCAGGGTATGTTTATGAGCAGAGCCCCAAATATGCGAACAGTACTCCAGTGATGGTCGAATTTGGGCTTTATAGAGCATCAAAAGTTGTTGGGGTGTATAGAGGTTCTTTGTTCCGAAAAGTACTCCAAGCTTCTGCGAGGCTGCCTTAGCAATGGCCGCAACGGGCACTGCCAATTTATATTACATGAATTACGTAATTAGACGCAAAATTGGAAAATCAGTTAGTATTCCTTCCTATGTATATAGACAGACCTTGACTGATATTCGACACCTGAACTAACCTGCAAATTTATATTACATGAATTATGTTATTAGACGCAAAATTGAAAAATCAGTTAGTATTCCTTCCTGTGTATATAGACAGACCATGACCAAAAACTTGCATACCCATTTTTGTAATTTTTCTCAAGTATGGAAGAATGGCGACAAAAAATCAGCGACATAATGTTGGTGCCAAAACTATCCGCGTGCATTTGGTGGCGAAATGTAGATTCCCAAATAATTTCACTACGGAATAATAATAATAGCTGCTGTTACATGTAGGAATATTTACTATCTGTTTTCTTAAACTGCTTACTTCTTCCTACGTTTCTATAATATTAAAACATAGTCTAATAAGTCGTTTTTGAGAGTTCTTTCTTCACAAATTACCGTAATGTCCATAAGTTATGTTATTAGAAAGATAACTATAAACTAGTGCAAAGTAAGTAAAACTGTAGCTATAAGACAGCAAAATAGCGACAAAAATCAAAAAGTCTCTTTAACAATATAATCTCAGTGACTTTGACAAGAATAATAAAATGACATTAAAAATATTTACTTTCTTAATAACCTGCCTAGGTACAACATTTCAACTAAAACATTAAGGCGCTCTTTTTATTTGTTATTTAACTAGCCATGGGTCACGGTTTACCTTTTTGTTGCCAACAATCTTGGCGCCAGCCTTAAAGTGCCCCATTGCGAATAAACTGCGATAGAGTACATCCATTTGCCAGAAGATACAAGACTTTAATAGTGTTCCCCAGGGCCCTGCTAAATAAATACATAAGACGATAGTTTAGTGGAAATATATTGCGTCCAGAAAACTCTTATATACACTGCCGCTTTTCAAATTTATAGAAGTTCATTTTGTTTTTGTTCTTTGTTGACCTCTAAGGGGGGACTTTATACTATTTTTGTATTTGATGTAATTTATGATAAACACAATTTATGAAAACTTTGGACACTGGTTTTTTGTAAGTATTAACATCAGGTCAGAGAGAAAAAGCTTTTACTATTTGACACGATATTTATGCGGTAGGCTGTGTAGTAGGCATAGGCTTTAAAGAAAAGTGTACTAATACCCTATGAAGGCCATTAGTCTTATTTATACTTTGTTTTTTAATGGGAGAGAGCACTAAAATGTAAATTTGCAATGACAGGACACATTAAGCAGGGTAGACAACTTCAAGGTTGTATTGTCAATTTCAGGTTAATTGCAATCATAGTTTTTAAGAATTCCGCATTTCAGACCTACACACCCCGAATCGGTCCTAAATGAGGGTCGCCCTAATTAGCATACGATAGAAAAACCAGTTTGGTAAACGAAATGAAAACTACCTGTAGTAACAGCGGCGTTACTACAGGTAGTTTAAATATTAATATTTATAAAAAAAATCTACTTTGTACAATAAAACAAAATTTTTAAATTTGAGTCATCATGTTCCGAGTAGTGCCATGAACTATCGTCGTTGGGGTCCAGAGAAATAATAAGGGGCTCTACAGTGTTTTCAAGTTATTTTAATCACATGTTCGACGCACTTACTCCATTTTTCATAATCCACTGCCTTTATTCCCTCTTGCAAGAGGTTTGCAACGTCTCTCATTTTTAAAGTGGTGTTATGCCTTGTTACAAACCCTTTTACTTACGCCCACACCAATTCTATTGGGTTTAATTCGCAGTGATATGGCGGAAGGCGAAGTACCGTTATATTTTGTTTTGAAGCGATTTCATCAATTCAACAAAAATTTCGTACAAAGTTAAAGTACTCCAGTAGCTTCTTTTTCAGCATATCATTATAAAATGGCTTCTTATTTGCAGTAAGCCAATGAATGATGACATTTTTTTTCCAACAAGACGTTGGTATTTTTTTGGATTTTCTTGAGTGGTAGCTGGCATTATCCATGACTATAACAGACCCAGGAGAAATAGGATCTAGCATTTGCTGGAAGTATTCTTCAAAGACATCAGCGTTCATGTCTTCATGATAGTCTCCAGTCCGTTTTGATTTGAATGCTAGCAAGCCGCCATCGACGTCGACAAATCCATTTTTGATACCAATGTGAGTAATTATTAATCTTTTACCTTTTCCCGAGGGTGCTCTTATTCCAGTGGACCATCCTTTCATGAAAGCTTACCTCGCGCCTTTTATATGTTTATCCTGCCATGTTTTACCAACGGTATATCCTTTATTTAACCAAGTTTCGTTCATATAATAGATATTCCTGTTTTCCCTTCGATACTGTCTAACTACTCTCAAATATCGTTGTAGCCAGTAGATGATTTCGTCTTTCTCTATTAAAAGTGATTTTCTGTTTTGAATTTTTTCATAACAAAAATTCATTTCCTTCAAAGCCTTCCATAGTTTCTTTTTACCCATGGGTGGAATGAAATCATCCTTTTTTATTTCAGACATTATTTTATCCAAGGTAGGTATTTCTTTTTTTAGTAAATCAAGTGTATGATTCTTCTGACTTTGAGACTTTTCATCCTTATTTTTTACAGTTTCTTTTCTTCCAATACTTCTCTTTGGTGACCTGATGGGGCCGCGTTTATCCTTGTGCATAAGTCGGTATACTATTGACTGTCCGACTCCTGATTTCAGCCCTTTTTGCAAGTCCGAATGTTGAATCTTGGTGGCGAAGAGCGTTGAACACATTGAGAATAATAATTTTCTCATTTTTAGAAAGCGCAGTTTTACTAATCGGTTTCTCAGCAACAAATTCAGAAACACTAGCCATTTTCAAGAAGGAAGTTTTTTAACAAGTAATTAAAGATTTCAAATGTGATACCAACTCGATCTCGGGACCCCTGACGATAATCATAGCTACAATAATAATAATTGGACTACATCTATGGAATACGGCGAAGATTACTGGGTTTAACAGTTCAATAATGATTTATTACTCTCTTGCATTAAGCAACTGACTATACAAATTATGTTTTTCCTCGCTTCTTAGGAAGCACTGATGATGGCCTAAGGCCGAAAGCGCTCTGCATTAAAAGTTTACAAGTTATACACTTAATACACAAAATCTCTCTCCTAACTCAAAAAGTGTACACAGTACACAGCCCTACCCTATCAATAAATATTTAAAGTTTAAAGCAGACATTTATGGATGGGTTTTCGCAAGGACTAACAAATCCTAGCGGAAAAGGTCGTTATCTTATAGGATCAGGTTTTAAGGGATAATAAAATAAATTTAATTTATAAAAAATTATATGATATTCTGACGAAATTTCATGATTTATTATTTTTTGAAATGCACAGGCCACTGGAATTCATTCCTCTGACATCGCACATCCCGGAGCTCTCTATCTACTAGTGATTTTGAAATCAAATTACTTAAATTTTTGACTGTTTTTCAGGTTCATATTTATTATTCGTTTCTTTTTACTTATTTACTGCTAATTTACATAATATTTATGGATGCCCTCACCAGAAGAGAGTTTTTAAAATAAAAGAAAAAGACTAAAAGTGAGATAATAATTCATGTTAGTTCATGAGATTGATTAAAAAAATATACTTATGTAATATATATTGTGTGTAATTAGGTTTATGTTGTCGAAGATTAATATGCATTCAAATATGCGTTCAAAAATAACGCTCCGTAGGCAAAATATAACATTACTATATCACACTAGGTAGCGATAATTATTAGGCACTCAAGCAAAATAAAGTGACCAAAAAAGAAAGAAAAAATAGGTACAGTCACGCCGCGGAAAGACCTAAAAAGTTATTGATGTTCTTGAATCCGAATAACAGGTGGGTCTCGTGTACAAAGTGCCATAATGTCATTAAAAAATCCTCCTTTAAAGTTTTTACAGGTTCTGCATTTAAAAGTAAAATTCTGTTTCTGTAAAATTTTTATTCGAGTTTCTTTTGAGTGTTATTAAATTATAATCACCCCAAAAATGGCTTGATTTAAAAAATATGATTGAAGGGTTATCTTTCGTAACTTCCAACTCTATAATTTCCATCTATTCAAACGCACCCATCGATGATATTTTTGGATGACAAGCGCAAAAATTGAGAATATTTCTTATAAAAATTTACATACTCGTCGTCGCATCAAAGAGCATTTTTAACTTTATGTGATGATTTCTCCTTGGCAAGTGCACAACTGAATGTATACAGGGTGTCCGGTAAGTATACGGCATACTCTTGGGAGCGTATAGGAGATATCAAAATAACCCTAATTTGTAATAGATAAAAAATTCCCCCGAAGGGATACCCAGCGACTTACCTTTACGGCTCTAACTTTTGAACGGACATGTATAATTTAATCAAATTTTAATATTTTATGTAGGCCATAAAGACTCATAAAACCATAATACAGTAGATTTTATTGCACTGCAAAATTAATCATTTATGGCGCTCTGCGAGCGGTGCGCGTGTGCAGGAAATGATTTTCGTTGGTCTTGAAACTTTGGAGATTAAATTCGTTGAGAAACACGGCCTCAGAGAGGTCCTTCCAGAGTGATGACTTTCTCCAGGTGAAATAATTTTTAAACAGCGTCGTTCGAGGAATACTAAGCTGAACCACGTACGGGTAGGCTGCAGTGGCTCCTCGTGTATTTCTACCATGCGTGCACTTGCAATAAAAATATTTGTTGTCGATGTTCAAAGGTTTCCAGATTGTTTTTTAGATCATGGTTCCCGATCAAGCGAACGGCTCTTCTTTGAATGGAATCTAGCAATCTCAGGGTATGTTTGGGAGCAGAGCCCTAAATATGCGAACAATACTCCAGCGATGGTCGAACTTGGGCTTTATAGAGTATCAAAATTTGTTAGGATGTATAGGGTTTCTTAGTTCGAAAAAGCCTTCCAAGCTTCTACAAGGCAGCCTTAGCAATGGCCGCAACGTGACTATGCCAAGCCATATGTCTATCCAAATTGACACTCAATAAATGAATTAATGAAGCCAAGGGAATCGAGTGTCCCGCCATAACTATATCCGGTTCTTGAATATTCACTTTTTTAGAAAAAACTGCCGCCTGAGTTTTTTCACCGTTAAATTCTACTTGGTTACTGTCACCTCGAGATAGAATTTCTTCCAGGTCTTTGTTGCGATGTGAGACCTCTTGCTGCGTATGGAGATGTGCATTGGCAGCCGATGTTCGAGCATCCAAAGTAAAAGATGAAATAAGTGTGCTGTCATTAGCGGAGCTATACAGGGTGTCCCACGACGATTTTCCCAGCATATTGCTCGGAAACGGAACCAGATAGAAAAAAAAGTTCAGGAACAAAAATTGAGGGCTTGTAAGGGAGCGTCTAGGAAAGGTAATTTTAGGTATACAGGGTGTTTTAGGAATAGCAATATTGCTGCCAAGTCAATTTTTTTAAATGGAACACCGTGTATATTGTTAGTTTTTCGAAAAGCTTGTTTCAAGAGAAATTGAACCATACCATACTTGTTACGTTTCTAATTTAAAATGACTGAAATATGAGCGATTTATAACACTTTATTAAATTATGTAACAATCAATCGAAAACGAGAAGATAACTAAACAAAATTAATTACGACTTCTTCACAAAATATGTTCAAATTGGTTACCACACTCACTAATATAATATTCAAATCTGTTTATAAGATTTCTGGTACACGCTGCTGTAATCATAGCTGGAGTAACAGTTCGACAAGCTGCTATGATTTTGTTTTGCAAATCTTCGACATCTCTGGGTTGGTTTACATCCACAATTTCTTTAGGATATCCCCAAAGAAAAAAAAAGGGGTCAAATCCGGTGACCGTGGTGGCCACCAGATCACACCATTTCGGCCAATCCAGCGCGCAGGAAACGTGGTATCTAAATAATTTGTAACTTGCCTGGCAAAGTGAGGGGGAGCTCCATCTTGCTGCCACCACATAGAGGCTCTTTCATTGATTGGGATATTTTCAAGTAATAAGGGAAGTTCGTTTTGAGAAAATTTAAAAATCGTTCTCCATTTAGTGTCCCTTGGTAAAAGTAAGGACCTATAAGCCATTAAATAAACCGCACCAAACGTTAACCCCCCAAACTACCTGAAAATTAGTCTCCTTCATCCAGTGAGGATTTACAGATGACCAGTAGTGGCAATTGTGTCGATTTACTATGCCGTTGTTGTGGAACCTACTTTCATCGCTCCATAAAATTTTGTTGAAAAAAAGACGGTCTTGTTCAAATTTCATTGACATCTCAGCAATGAAATTTAGGCGGCGTTCAGGATCTTCAGGTGTTAAGCCCTGCACCAGATGAATTTTGTAGGGGTGGTATTTATAATCTTTTAGTGTCCTTTCAACTGTACTTTTTCCAATACCTAATTCTTCCCCGAGGAGTCGAGTTGAGACATGTGGATATACTTGAACATAGGCCAAGATGTTAATATTGTTGTCTTCTGTTCGGACTCATATATAGGACCTTGAGGGACTCCGGCATTGATGTTTAATGTGTCTGAAAGAAATCCGTCCATCGCCACTCGCAGAGAACGGTCCTTTAAGAAAGATTGACAGTCATGAACAAAGTTGAACCGGCATTCCGCATGCTCTCAATTTAGTTAGGAGCCCCTCATGTCATATTCGGTGAAAGGCCTTGGAAATATCCATTGCTACCGCCCGGGACTCTCCATGTTTTACATCATCAGGGAAGTCAGGAGCGGACTTGCCACTACACTCGTTAAACCAAAATTCTCACAGCTGGCATTTTACAGAGCTGCAAATTAATTTTTTAAATATTCTGGTCATTCCTCTTTTCAAAAGGTACTCTACATTTGTTGTGACAAAATTAGCCGTTTTCGAATAAAATACATTTTTTGCATAATCGTTTAAGCATTTAATCGAAATGTATTTAGCAATCAAATTTATTAGCATAGCATAAGAACACAGTAACTAATCGAATGACAACATTACTAATTATCCGCATTAGAATAATAAAATTTGTCATTATTACATCTCATTAATGCTCCAATGCATCTAACTTACAGACAAGCACGCGGCAATTGTGTGGATGCAAGAAGAATTTATTTGGAAGTGTTTCCAAATCGAAATGTGCCGCATAAAGGATTCATTGAAAGGTTTGACATTTAGGAAATCACCCAAAAATGTAAAAATGTGAGGGACTTGCTTCTTCTTCTTCACTTTAGCAAATTGTTGAAATGGACGTCCTTACACGGTGATCATTTTTAATGTCCCCGCCCCCCTCTTAACTTTTTTGTTTTTTGCATTAAATAAAAATGGTAAATATAAAAGTTGTACAGAATAATGTAAGCTATTTGCAGAATAATACATGAATATACAGGGTATTGCAGAAATGAGTCACAGATTAAAATATGTTTTCTTTCAATGGTACACGCTATATATTGTTAGCTTTTTAGAATCTCCTAAAACTTCTGAATATTTTTTTTATTACATGTCCTATACCTAAATATAAAAGTTTTCGAAATAATCGCATTTTAACTAAGCGGCTACATTCAAAAATAAATATTCTAGATTTCCGTAAAATTCTTAGGTGGCTGTAAATTATGCGGTCACGGAGCAACAAAAACTATGTTTATTAGTGACAGTTACCGACATATTAAGTAAATATTACATTTTTTTGATAAATATGCCTTATTCAGAAAGGGGAAAACAAGTAATTTTGCAAACATTTGTTAAAGCAAACAATAGCGTTAAATTGGCTCAACGGGAACTGCGTAGAATTAATCCCCGGATGCACGTTCCAGACAAAAAAACATTCCATCGAATCTATGAAAAGTTTCAACAAACATCTAGCCTAGCGAGAAAGAAAAGAACAATGGAAAGAGACGAAAATATTGATTTAAATATACTAATAAAAGTTGAAGAAAATCCAAACATTTCTATAAGAACAGTAGAACAGTATCGAAAAGTTTAAAGGAAGAGCTTGATAATTTAAAAAATACCTCTTATGGAAGGGTTCAAAACACTCTTAAAAAATGTGAATATAAAGCTTTCAAAATTAGGCCTGTAACAAAATTAACGCAGAGACAGCGAGAAAAAAGGGTTGAATTTTGCCAAACTATGTTGGAAGAAATTAATTTAAATCCTAGTTATTTCGGAAATGTATTTTGGACCGACGAGTCATCATTTTCAACTAGTGGCATGATAAACAGAAAAAATAGCAGGCAATGGGCTACAGTAAATCCCCACTGCTACAGGGAATTTAAATTTCAAGGTCGTCAAACTATCAATGTGTGGTGTGCTATTTTAAATAACAAAATAATAGGTCCCTATTTTTTTAACGGTACTTTAAATGAAGAAGGTTATTTGAATTTTCACCAACACGAGCTAGAGGACTACTTTGATGAGCTTCCGTTGGAACAAGAGCGAAAAATCGTCTTTCAACAAGATGGCACTACACCTCACAGTGTAGTAGCTGTTATACAAACTACCTTAATCGAAGGTTCAACGAATGGATTGGACGGGCTGCACCAATACAATGGCCACCTAACAGCCCTGACTTGACGCCGATGGATGCATTTTTATGGGGAACGCTAAAGGATCGAGTGAATGCAAATACAATTGAAAGCACTGAACATTTAAAAGAACTTATTAGAACAGAAATTCAAATTCTGAATGAAGATTATTCCCAATCTATCACCATCGCATTACGAAGGTTACGAAAAACGTATATCAAATGTATTCAAGAAAACGGTGGCCCAGTTGAGCAATTTAATTTGTAATTACCACAAGTATATTTTAAATTTTGTATTTCATATACTTTTAGTAGTATATTTAAATCACTATTTTCGTCTCTTTCCATTGTTCTCTTCTCTCTCGCTAGGCTAGATGTTTGTTGAAACTTTTCATAGATTCGATGGAATGTTTTTTTTGTCTGGAACGTGCATCCGGGGATTAATTCTACGCAGTTCCCGTGGAGCCAATTTAACGCTATTGTTTGCTTTAATAAATGTTTGCAATATTACTTGTTTTCCCCTTTCTGAATAAGGCATATTTATCAAAAAAATGTAATATTTACTTAATATGTCGGTAACTGTCACTAATAAACATAGTTCTTGTTGCTCCGTGACCGCATAATTCACAGCCACCTAAGAACTTTACTGAAATCTAGAATATTTATTTTTGAATGTAGCCGTTTAGTTAAAATGCGATTACTTCGAAAACTTTTATATTTAGGTATAGGACATGTTATCAGAAAAATATTCAGAAGTTTAAGGAGATTATAAAAAGCTAACAATATATAGGGTGTACCATTTAAAGAAAGAATATTTTAACCTGTGACTCATTTGTGCAATACCCTGTATATTCATATATTTTTCTGCAAATAGCTTGCATTATTCTGAACAACTTTTATATTTAACATTTTTATCTTATGCAAGAAACAAAAAAGTTTAAGAGGGGGGGACATTATAAATGATTACCGTGTACCTCTATAAATATCCTTAGCCGATGGATGTTTTCTCGTTGTACTTGAAACAACATTCAAGGATTGTCTCGAATTTTGTTGAAATGGTGTGTTATTCTTTTTATCAGATCTTCCCTGATGTGAACTGGCGTCGAATATATATCGGTTTTTAGCTCTGTAAACTGACACCTGTCAAAATGTTGGCCCAACGACTGTGGTGGCAAGTCCGTTCCTGACGTCCCTGGCGTCCATGACGATGTAAAATGTCTACTGTAGTATGGTTTTATGAGCCTTTATGGCCTACTTAAAATATTAAAAGTTCATTAAATTAGACAAGTCTGTTCAAAAGTTAGACCCAAAAAAGTAAGTCGCTGGGTACCTCTTTGGGGCTCTGTATCTTCGTTAAGGGGCACTTTGGGAATTTTTTTTTCTATGACAAATTATTTATTTATAGTTATTTTGACCTCCCTTATACGCTCCCGAGAGTATGACTTGATTGATGTATTGACTGCTTGATTTTGCACGATGGGCTAATATATTATTAAACTAATCGATTCTATATATTGCTTAATTATTTTTACTTCGCCCACTGCAACTATTGGCAGAAGACTCGCTCGATCATCATAACCAAAGTTTTAATTTACAACTACCTGCTAGAGTTTATTCAATTCAATTATAATATCAATATCAAACAATTTCTTTAAATAGTCCAGGAAGTTACTAAGAACTGCGCAATATGTTTGGCGAAAATTTAAAATTTTAATTATCTTTTATTTTATTGCGGATTTATTAATATCAGAATACGTTATAAAAAGACGGATGGAGCAAATTACAGGGAATGACAGAACTACCATTAAAGCTGCATAAACCGTAACATTTTAGAGACTTTAAAAATTCTTTTAATTCGACGAAATTATGTGCTGCATTTCTGCAAATGTAAAAATTCTGCCATATATTATGTACGTTTTATGGTTTTGCATTAACTTGCAAACATTTTGTTTACTAGTTTGTTTTGTGTATTGCAGTGGACGACATACCTAGAAGAGCATTGCGGCTATTTTTACTGTGCCCACTGCGACCATTGGCAAAATGCGATAAAACTCTATTGTTGGATGTGCTTTAAAAATGCATATGGATATTTCTGATGATCCTCATCGGCTTATTGCTTTATGTCATGTGTATATAACACTCACCACAGTTCTCGGTGGCTTTATTGTAAAACTTTAAAGCGACTCACACACAAGCTACTTTTGCGGCGTTGTCGCCAGTGTCCAAAACGCACAAAGGTCGCAAGAAAAAAGCCCGTGTGTGAGTATGTGCTGCCGCGCTAACGACCCGCTGAGCGACTCAGAACGCCTGACGCTGAAATCAAACTAGTTTGATTTCGGCGATCTAAACGCCAGTTTTGCTTTTATTCGGTTATTTAGGCAAAAATTAGTAGTGTGACTTTATGTAATAATAATATGAATGTATCCTCATCCATTCTTAGAAGAATGCTATAGTCATCTGCACTGAGAAAATTAGGCAACTAAGTAAATTTGTTAAAGTTTTTTGGTTGCAGTAACTTGAAATTATGGTTCTAGCAACAATGTTTTTGTTACCGCAACGCCAATGAATAGCTACAACAACCAACTTATTTTTCCTGGCTTGTATTACTGCTCCAGCCAAAAAATTTATTCCAGCAACTAATGTAAATTAAGTGTTTTATTATCCGCTATTATTTTAAATAGTCTTTTCACTGTGGGGACGCAGAGTTTGAATAAATGGTGAGAGCGCTTTAGAACGTATTTTTAAATGGCGAAGGCGCAAGAACGTGAACAATTTTTAAACTAAAATATTAGCTACCACAGTCGTCTATATTTGTAAGAACAACCAATATTTTAGTTATTTTTACTAAAAATTTAGTTCTTACAACTACTGCATTTAGTTATAGCAGCTAAACGAAATGCTTCTGCAGTAAATGGTTTTAGTAAGGGCAGCCAAAGAATTTGTCACTGGTACTTAGCTACGCCAACTAAAAATTTTAGTTGTGGCAACCAACCTGTCATGTCGCCGGTTCAACAAATTTAATTTGGTTGCCCCAACTGGAAGCTTAGGCTGTCCTCTATTTAATGCATAATTTTTGTTGGAGCAACCAATTTCTTGGTTGTGGCAACCAAATTTTTCCCTCAGTGTGGATGTAGTTTTGGTTCATTCACGAAATTTATATGGGATAACTAATGTTTCAATTTTTCAGCAACTCTTTCGCCTACGCTTTTTGGACGTTCTGTTTTCGTCAATAAAAATTAATGCGCTTCTTGTTAATTCTTTTTGCTCAAGTAACATTTGCAATATTATTCCGTCAATGAGTCGGGAACTTAAAAAAGAACAAACAACTTCTCAGATTTAAGAATAATTTAAGACCATAAGTAAGAAACAGGCTAAGTGCCAAAATAACAAAACAAAGTTATTGATGAAAAACATTTTATTACCAACAGTTTTCAAAATTTAGAAATAAAATTTAACTCAGGGATGTAAAACATTACGGAAATACACCCTGTACAAAAATAAAATAGAAATTGTTATTAACATTGAAAAAAAAATTGTTTTTATTTAAAATTTTTCAAAAGAGCTAAGTACCACACGTTGTTAAAAAGAGCTAAGTGCCACTAAAAACTTTATGCTTTTGGTCTAGCCTGAAAGTTGATGAAATCGTGTTTTTCCATTTCCACCACACTCATGCCGATTTAACCACCTCAATTAAATCAGACGGAATAAAAGATTTCATCAGTCTCTTTTTTCCACCTGGGCAAAGTCACGGTCACAACTTAAAAAACTATGGCCACTAACTAAAAACTTTTGTTCAATAATGTCAAAGACACCCAATGATACCAAAAAAAGAAATGTAAACACCATCATACGGTTTTTGTTTTGACCGCAGCAGTTATCACTCCATATCACTAAGTGTTTTTTTATCCGAAATGCCCTCATTTAAAACATTTAACAAACAAGAACTGATTTCATTGCCTCCACGATTTCCAATGCTTTCATTCCACATATACATTATTGGTTGACCAATATTCTCTAGTTTTATTTCAAAATTGAAACAAGACAGCTGCCTGAGATAAAACATTTCAGAGTGCGTAAGAGTTGGTGCAAAAAGCACCTGTTCTAAGTCTATAGATAAAACGCAGGTATTGCTTCCAGGTCTCCGTGAATGAGTTATATCTTCCTTCATTATTGCTCTGGCTTTCTCACTTATGCGATGATGTAATTCCAACTGTACTATAGCCGCTGTACTTTCTTCATTTTTAAGTTTAATTTTAATATCTAGGAGATCGCAGGTTTTGCAAGTGTTTGTTCTAGGTCTCTTGAAAGACAACTTGGGAAAATGTTTTTTAAATACTTCTCGATAATAACTTTGAGAAATATTACTTGTTGGATGTTCCTTTTGAAAAGCTTTATAAAGACGACTAATATTCAAATCTGGGCCCATGTACAGGGTCATTCCTCATATATCGACACCCCATCTACAGCAGTTATTTGGCGGGTTGCAAAAAAATTCTAGAGGCAAAAGATTTATGTTTAACTCTATATTTTTAGAATTCACTATCAGAAAAGACAATGGCACATCGGAAATGTAATATTTCTGCATAACTATCATTTTTTTAAATAGAACACCCTGTATATTATTCGATATTTGGGTGGAGCTTTTTTTTCTGATTTCAAAAATATATAGTTTGCCTATGTTTGGTTAAGAGGTTTTTGAGATATTGGGACTAAAAATAAAATAAATAGGGAAGTAGGAAAACCGAATTTATTGATAAATAACGTATTTACAACTGCTCAATATGACCTCCATTTCTATTGATGCACTCTCTATAATCTTCTTCTATTTTATTTATAGCATTAACGATAAACTGACTCTGATTTTCATTTGTATCATTAATGTAAAGCAGAAGTCTTTCTCGCATTTCTTCAATATTTTCACTACGATGTTCATAAGCTTTATTTTTTAAAAATCCCCACAAAAATGAATCATATCGGGGCTGTTTGGAGGCCATTGAATGGGTCCATTACGGCCAATCCATGTTTCATACTTTTCATTTAAATAGTTCACTACAGGCAAAACGTTGTGTGGTGGGGCTCCATCCTGATGCCAGATAAGTTCTTGGTATTGCCGTAATGGTAAGTTTTCAATAAAATTTTCAACTTCATTTGTCAATATATTAAGGTATCTTTCGCCAGTCAAGTTCCCATCATATATAATTGGGCCGATAATTTTATTATTTAAGATGCCACACCACACATGTAATGATTTTCGGCCTTGAAATTGTATTTCTCTGAATGCATGGGGGTTCTCGGTAGCCCAAAACCGAACGTTTTTTCGATTATAAACGCCTGAAGTAGTGAAGGTGCTTTCATCAGACCACAAAATTTTCCTAAAAAGCATGTTGTCTTCCTCTTTCCGTTGTAACATTTCCTGACAAAACATCATACGGCTATTTTTCTGAGCCTCTGTTAACTTCTGCACAGGCAATATTTTATATGGATGATAACCATTTTTTTTTAATGTCGTTAGAATTTTTTTTGCAGATTTTCCGAAATAATTTTTTGCGTCTTCTGCCGATCTATGTGGGTTTTCTAAAAACAAATATTCTTATTTCTAGACTTGTAATGTAACAACAAACTATCAATCTTACCTACAAAATACAACAAAATGTTTAATTCTTCCTCTTCATTACCATTCACTGTTCGCTTCTTCCTTTTAAGATCTTTTCGTTCCCTGAATCCCCTTTCAATGGTTTTAAAAGTACTTCGCGCTGGTACTGCTCTTAGCGGAAATATTTGCCTATGTTCTGCTCTCGCTGCTGATGCGTTATTATTATTTTTGTAAAATAAACTAAGAATATCACATTTTTCCTCAACCGTGTAAGGCATTTTGACAATGACATGAATGAAAATATTGACAAGCAACAATAAATTCACTTGTTTTTAAAATCTAGACGACGCGACACGGCAATGAATTATGATTCATGGCCAACTATCGTTTTTTTTTATTCAATAACGTTTTAAAGACTTTAGGGCCCAATATCTCAAAAACCTCTTAACCAAACATAGGCAAACTATATATTTTTGAAATCAGAAAAAAAAGCTCCACCCAAATATCGAATAATATACAGGGTGTTCCATTTAAAAAAATGATAGTTATGCAGAAATATTACATTTCCGATGTGCCATTGTTTTTTCTGATAGTGAATTCTAAAAATATAGAGTTAAACACAAATATTTTGCCTTTAGAATTTTTTTGCAACCCGTCAAATAACTGCTGTAGATGGGGTGTCGATATATGAGGAATGACCCTGTACATTTTCGATGATTTATTTCGAGAATAGTGGCTTATGTCCTTTGGTATCGATTGGATAGAGATCTTACTAATTTGCTCTGAGCAACAGTAAATTTCTTTCTAGCAGTTCTGGTTCTTTTATCCTTAAGCGTATAATCGCCAAGTTTTTTCTTCTTAGAAAGAAGAAGCCTTCATTAATGCCGCAAAATATAATAAACGATAAATAAATAAATAAATAAAAAATAACAAACAACACGAATCGTTAACTTACCGTTTTACTTGGTTCTTTTTTCGCAGGCCGCAACGTATTTTTGTGCGTTCTATATTCTTTTCTCACCACCTCCCCTTTTTCTTCTTGCTTTGTTAGCCTCATTTTGAGTATTTTCCATCTCTAACGTAAAATATTAACAATACTGCACAAAATTAAACTAGTCACAAACAAGCTCAAACAAGCAAGAATTCCACGTGTAAATAACATGTACCATATGAACGTCAAGCGAAACACTGACTGTAATTCCCAATAAATTACTGAATCCAAAACCACCGACAAAACAATAAACACAAACACGGTACTTAGCATATTTCTAAATTAACAGTAGGGGTGGATAGCCGATGCGTCAACTTCATACGTCGCGTCGGCTGTAACGACAATTTTAGGTTTGGCACTTAGCGCAATTAATATTGTATTCTTAAGTGTACTTAGCATATTTTAAGGATAAAAACTTAATTTTTTGTGTTTTGGCACTTAGCTAGTTTCTTACTTATGGTCTTCAATTAGTATTTTGCCCACAATTTCAAAAATTTTGGGAAAAGTCCTCTACAATCAGATTTTAGCTTTCCTTAAAGAAAATAAAATAATTTCCGACTTCCAGTGTGGCTTCAGAGACGGTTATAGTATATACAGCTACTGCACTAGCTTCCGTTATTGACGATTCAATAAGGGCGGTCGACATAGGAATGGTAAATGTGCTTGTGCTGCTGGATTATTCCAAGGCTTTTGACATTCTGGCCTATGGACTTTTATGTGCAAAGTTGAAATATTATGGATTTATCCCCGATGCTCCCAAACTACTATAATCCTTTCTATCAAATCGTTCTCAGAGGGTTTCATGTAACGGTTTTGAGACCAGCAGTTTAAGCATCCATTCTGGAGTGCCTCAAGGCTCTGTCTTATCACCTTTAATGTTTATAATTTATACTATTGATATAATAACCTCAACAACTTACTGTAGAACACAGGCTAATGCTGATGATACACAGCTTTATTATTCTTTTCATGTGCCAGATACAGTTCAAGCGACTCACGATCTGGAAAATATCAGATCACTTTCAGAGGAACATAATTTAATTTTAAATTCTAAAAAATCTCAATTACTGTGTATCGGTACTAAGGCTAAAAGAAGTTATGTGAAGAACAACTTGAAACTGTAAGTTTTTAATACTCCGTCGAACTTTCTCAACTCTGCTAGGGACTTGGGCCTAATGGTCGATGAAGAACTATGATTTCGTGAGCATATAAAAAAATCTTACTAAAAAAGCATTTGCTTCACTTAAACTTTTATATAGTAATCGCCACATAATATCTACTCAATTAAAGAAAACGCTCTGTGAAAGCTTCGTGTTATCACACTTCACCTATTGCGACTTCATCTATGTGCCTTGTCTCTGCGAGGAGGACAAATACAAAGTGCAGAAAGTACAAAATACATGTTGTAGTAGTCTACAACATGTATTTTACAACATGTAATTTATGGTCTTCGCAAATATGATCACATTTCGCCTGAGATAATTGAATGCAATTGGTTTAGTATGAATAATCGCTGACTTCACCACCTTGGTAACTTCGTACACAGATTACTTAACTCACCCGACTCTTCTAATCTGGTAGAAAGTAAATTTATTCCTAGAACAACTACTGTACATACTAGAAACATCAGATCTAGGAATAGGTACACAATGCCACAATATCGAACAGCAATGTTTAAGACAAGTTTTTCATTTAATGCTATTAGTTTGTATAACTCTCTGCCTAAGGAATTTAGATTATATTATTATAACATTAATAAATTTAAATTCAAACTCCGTAATCATTTTTTGTTAAATAGACAATGATATGCTTCTGAAAACCTCGATAATTTTCTAGTTTAGAACGAATTCATCATGCCTCTCCTACTTTTGTCTTTACTTTTGTGTTTTGTATTATACAGGGTGGCGCATCGAAAACGAAACAGAGACATTTACTGGCAGCTCAGTACTTTTTTTGGAAAAACGCTCAGACCAGTCGATTTTGTTTTCGAGGGAGACACAAAATTGGCAAAAAATCACGTTTACACGTGCAGCCCCCTTGGCGGGGGTGGCACCACCCCTAAAATCTTAAACGGAAATGGGGGTCGAGTGATACCTTATTTTAAAGGTCTTTTAATTCCCTTATATAATAATGATGTAAAATTCATGTACTTCAGTTCAGTGTTTTGGATATTTAATGATTTGAAGCTTAAAGTAGACTTTAATAGGTACATCAGATTAGTTTGTACTACTTTCAGAAGAAATTTGAGTAAAATCATTTACTTAATAAGTAAATGCTTTTCTTCACTACTACGCCCATGGTTTCTTTATCATTTTAGTGTTAAAAATAGCGATTGGAGCGTTTTTGTGGCAAAAAAAGTTGTTTCTTGAAGAAAGATAAGAAGGGAATGTCTCGTACTTATTTTAAATAGGAAATTAGTACATAGTTTGCGATTGATTCGACCAAACTTTGTTGTTAAAATACCTTTTAACGCTTTATACATAAATAAACCATGGTATGTTCCACGGCAGAAAGGGTTGAAATTATCGAAATATTTTTCGGAAATAATCAGTGCGCTAATAGAACAGCACAAATATTTAATGACCGACATGAGAACAGTAACGTGCATCGAAAATATGTTCTAGAACTTGTAGCTAAATTTTGGGAAACTGGATCAGTCGCCAATAAAAAGCGCAACATTTAAAATCCCATAAGGAACGAAGCAATAGAAGTGGGGGTTTTAGGGCAAGTTTATGTAGATCCTACGTTAAGTACCCGCAAATTGGACACTGTGTGTGGTGTTAGTCGACGTAGTATCCAACGGATTCTAAAGGCCCATAGTTTTCATCCGTATAAAATTTACCTTGTACAAGAACTTAATGAAGACGATCTTGATCGGCGATTACAATTTTGTGAATATATGAGTGAACGAATTATAAACGATGAACATTTTCTATTCAACACTTGCTTTTCCGACGAATGTTCCTTTTTCTTAAATGGCGTAGTAAATCGTTAAAACTGCCGATATTGGTCCGATTCTAATCCCAGAATTTATCGTGAGGTACACACACAGCAGCCACAAAAATTAAATGTTTTGCCTGATATTTTTGGCGATCATTTAGTTGGTCCTTTTTTCTTACCTGGAAATTTGACCGGTGAAATGGATTTGGAATTACTGCAAGACGCCATAGATCCAGGATTAACAGCCATAATTGAAAATCAGAATGATCGGCGGTACATTGCAAATAGGTTGATGTTCCAACAGGATGGTGCCCCACCACATTACGCATTACGTGGTCGACAATATTTAGCTCAGACGTTTCCAGGTCGATGGATTGGTAGAAGAGGTGCCATTGTATGGCCCCCAAGATCGCCAGATTTATCACTTTTGGATTTCTTTCTGTGGGGGCACTTAAAAAGCAAAATCTATGCTACTCAGCCAACATTGTTAGAAGATTTGCGACAAAGAATTGTGAATGAGTGCCTTCAAATTACTCCTCAAATATTGCAAAATGTGCGGCAACGTTTTGAGCAAAATCTTTATTACTGCATGGAGAATCATGGTGGCCATTTCCAACATTTAGTTGGCTGACGGGTCAGTTCATTTTTAATTTTTACACTACTTTGCTGCCAAATGTATTGATCTCCACCAATGATGATGTATTAGAGTTTTATTTAAACTTTAAATCAATAAATCGCCAAAACTACTGAACTGAAGTACATGAATTTTACATTATTATAAAGGGAATTGCAGGACCTTTAAAATAAGGTATCACTCGAACTCCTTTCCATTTAAGATTTTAGGGGTTGTGCCACCCCCGCCCTGGGGGCTGCACATGTTAACGTGATTTTTTGCCAATTTTGTGTCCCCCTCGAAAACAAAATCGCACGGAAAAAACAGTATTGTAAATTTAGTTTAGTAAGAATTTTTTAGTATATTTCTCTATGAAACCTCTTAATAACTATAAATCTCTATATCAGTCTTTTCCAAAATAAAATTGTAAACTAAATTTATAAAAAAATATGGTTAGCTTTTTTATATAACATAGTATAATTATGCCTCTACTAAGGTATATATTACATTTTACAAATGCGTTTTGGTTAAATTAAATAACCATTTTTTTTAGTTAAAAGTAAGAAACTGTATTGTGAATTTTACCAAATCCTTTCGTGGCTTTTATAATTTTTTATTACATTAAGAGACAAGCATAAGAAATGGTTATAAAGGAAACTTAGGAAAAATTACTATATTTCTTTACTAAAATTTTTAATAGAATTTAGAAGGGTGTAATTATAGTAAGACTGTTTAACAATAAACTATTTGAATTTTTATAACACTATATTTGCAAAATATCAAAAAATATAGAAGCGCTTATAAAATTTTCGTAGGAAAATTCGTATGTTACTAAATGAATATAGTAGAAACCCTAAATAATTTACAGGAATAGTCAAAGCCGCGTCGTCCGTCGCCGCCGTCGCATTTACAGTTATGCCATCAAAGGGGTCGTACCTCTAACTCTTACTCTTATGTGTTTTAAGTTCAAACTGGTTAGTTTTGTCTCTGATTTTGTGTTTATGGTATTATGGTGCTGTTATGTGGAGTTTGGAGGATTTATTAGCAGAATGGAATCTGAATGACTTAGTTTCGACCACCAAGAAAGAAAGACCAAATATATTTCATTATACCATGTGTAAAAGCAAATAAAAAATGTTACAAAAATATTTAAATGAATCTACGAAAGGAGTTTTAAATATTTACTAAAATATTTAATTAGTATAACAAAAGTTGGTGGTAGAAATTCAACTAAAATTAATAGAATTTACGAAAAAATATTACAAATTTTACAATATTCATTAGTAAAATGTGCAAAACTGCTTGGTAGTTTTTACAAATAATTATTACAACCGCAACAACAGAAGCTAGAAAAAAACAACAACATATTTTTATATTATTTGCACTCCTGTTTAATACTTTTTACTGTAACGAATTTTTTTATTCCTATATATTTTTGTAGTAACTATTAAAAATATTAACTCGTTTTTGCTATAATTTTATAGTCTTCCTTAATATACCATATGGCTGTCCTATATAGAACTATAAAATATAGTTACTTCTATTATATTTTTGGATATTCTTATAAATTTTTTTTTTCCGTGCGACGGGTCTGAGCGTTTTCCAAAAAAGAAATGAGCTGCCAGTAAATGACTCTGTTGCGTTTTCGATGCGCCACCCAGTATGTATTATACTATGAGCCTACCTTTGGCTAAGTAAGAGTAGCCAGAAGGCTAGACTTTGCCAAACTAGGCTCTGCCTCTTTTATTTACTTTTAACTAATTTATAGATATTTACACATAATTCCTTAGGTAATTTGCTATGTATTTTGTTAATAAAAGTCATTAATATTATTATTATTAACTACTTGGACGCTTGTGTGCGGTGAAAGTGATACGATTATATCCCAAGATTTGGTCAAACACAACTTTATCTGTTTGCAACGCCATATAAAACTTCTGAAAAAGTGGCTGAAAATATGGAAAATTCGTTTAAACGACACTAAAACCCAAGCTAAAGTCCAGTGTGAAATTTCCGGAATTCGATTGCTTATAAATAACACCAGAAGAAACTGGCGAGATAATATCAAATACTTGGGTTTCTGATTTGATAAGCGGATGGTTTGGACGACAAACGCAAACCAGCGCTTAAAAAAAAGCGAATGGTCAGCTTGGTGTCATTTATACACTGCTAAACAGGAATAGCATGATAGACATACGGACAAAGACGAAGTTGAACAAAATAATAATAAGACTAGATACTGACATATTATTATGGTATTTCGACATGATGCACTATTAACAAGGCTGAAATTGCAGCGTACTAAACCAATTCTAAGCATGAGAAGTTGAATAGAGTTTCTTGTCAGGCCAACATAAAGAACGCACTCCTGTGCTCGATTTTTATTACTAATTCAATGCCCTAATGGCTGTTTTCAAAATAAGTTAAATTGCAACTTGTTGTAGGTTTTTATGTAGTGTTAAAATATTTTTTCTATACTTTCTATTTTTTGAGTTATAACACTAAGTTGGGTTATTTTAAGTAGGAGACCTTGTATATTCTTAGACAGCTCGATCAAAAATTAATTTACCTTTTAACTAATATCATACATTTTATTTTTTTCTTTGAACAAAAAGCTCAAATCAAAAGAAAACATCTATTGTTTTTCTAGAATTTAAAATATAGCGTCACCCTGTAGGTACACCCTAAACAAAATCAAAATGTTACCACACTCCTTTATCCGAATTACCCTAAATAGGATCTCATCAATTTCATATCATACTTGAAATGTTTTCTTCACCATTTATTATCTTTCCCATTGACTGATATTGGAAAGGGTCGGAAATGAATTTAATAGTTGGTCCCTTTCATTTTAAACCAGCCTACCTGTTTGTAAACTGTCAACCATCAATTGGATATTTATAAGGGGCCCACCGCGGTTATGCGACCCCGATTGAAATTCTTGTTTTACGTTTAATTAAGTTCTAGATAAGTATTTGCTGTTGAATTTAACAAACCGAGTAATTTCCAGTTATCTTCTTTATCTGCCGTGTCGAATTAACCCTTTGGAGCTGATAAAAATTTGAAATTTAAATCTCATCGACTACCGGTTACATTTTCGGCCCTCTTTCGTGATAAATAGATACGACCCGGCTTTTGCTCAAAAAAGGGCCGATTTAAATATTGCTCTGTTAAAAGGGATGTAAAGACTAGTAAATTTTGATTTAAATATTGAATGATAAGGTCAGGAAAAATTGTTATTGATAGCCTTCTAGTTGGTAAAATAACATAAAAATGTGAATTAATTCGAAAAAACGCTTTTAACCACTTAAAAACAGGAAATAGTGAGCAGTAAAAAGCAGTGCGAGGCAATGATATCAAAAATGTTCCAACAATGTGAGAAAATGCGAAGCAATGTAAGAGAATGCAGAGCAATGTAAGAAAATGCGAGAAGCGATGCGCGATGTAGAAAATGTTCAGCAATGTAAAAAGAATTGGCGTACTTTTAGCAATGCTGCTCGTTTTCATTGCTTAACGTGGTAACATGGCACTTTCGTTTTAGCGAAATCGTCAACATTAGATAATCTAAGTTTTGTATTTTCTTACAATTTTTCATGTTTCTCTGCGGTTTGCCGCGCTTGTTTTTTGTCACAGTTTGCATTTATTTCAACACAGTGTATTTTGTGAGTTCTACAAGTCCTACTTATTTCACTGGCAATTGCAAAATGTTAAAGATCCCATGCAAATACCCTTCTTGTACTACTTGTAAGTAAAAAAAAACTAAATGTTTTTTCTCGAAAACTATCAGAGCACCGAACGAAAAAAAAACGGATTCGTTATCAGCGACCTAGACACCCTATGTATGCAAGAAATTAGCGAAAATTCGGCTCGTCCACCTTCGCCAATAATAATTACCAAAGATGTATCTGGGTTATTCTCTGAAATTTGATCAAAAATCAGTATCAGCTCATTTGAATCGGCCATATTCTGCTTCCAACTTTCGGATCATTCTGCGAACACAAGATTAAAAGCAATAATTGAATCTACTAGTTTCAAAACCCGCTAAATTCACTGACGTCAAATACTGATAAATCGTCAAAAACTGATTTCACATATTCCCTTCTTTTTATTTTAAAAATATTTGGCAGCCTTTTAAAGAAAAGGGTGATAAACTTAAAACTTTACCTGTTTTTTCGAAAAGTATAACAACAATGCAAAAATTTTAATAAGTAGAATGGAGTTGTCGGTAATTGATTCTGATATTTGGATTTGTCGGGTTTTGCAACTTCCTTGCATAAATAAACAGGGATTTTCCAAAACAAAAAAAGAGTGGTTTATTATTTAATTTATAAATAAAATAGGAAAAAAGACATATACAACTTCAAACGAAATTATAGTAATAACTACACTACTAAGTCGGGAATTTGGTCCGTTGGCTCACATACAGGGCTGCCCAGAAGTCCGGAATAAAATTAATATAGCCTTAACCTGTAACTTTTGGGGAAAATGCTCGGACACGTCAATTTAGTTTTATATATGCTCACATTTTGACGTTATTCGTTTGTTTTTTATAGGCATTTGTGAAAGATATGACGACATCGATCTTTTTTTTAAATAGAAACTTACAGATTTTGATACATCATTTGAAAGCTAATATCTCGTACAGTATGCTCATAAATTTTGCCGCAATTCTGTCAAGCTATTTCAAAATGGCGACTGGTAAAAGTTTTAAAAAAATCCCTATTCAAATAAGCCCAAATGATAAATCATTGATGTTTTTTTTACCTTTCAAGGTAAGACACCTTTATTGTTTCACGTTCTGACATTTTGTGACATTGTGAACTTGTAAAATTAATTCAGGTATTTCCGAAGTATTATTTTAAAATTTTCTAAACAAGAATAGTTTTGTCGGAAAGGCAGCGTATCGAAGTCTTGATATTGTTAGGATGTGGAGATAAAATAGGAAGTCAAAGTGAAGTGTACACTTTATTTAATGCTAAATATCCGGAAAATCAGATTTCATAGGGTACTGTTAGTAAAATATTCCACAAATTTGATGAACATGGCACAGTAAAGGACTTGCCTAGGAATAGACGACCACGTGTTTTAGGCGATGATGAAAAATTGGATATTGCATTATCTCTGCAGGATAATCCGCATATTTGAACAGTTTCATTGGCTTAAAATCATGATACATCTAGAGGTACTATTGAAAGATTTTTGAAAGCAGAAAAATACCACCCTTATAAAGTATGTCTTGTCCAAGAGCTTTTAGAAGATGACTATTATAGGGGTTTGCAATTTTGCGAAGAAATGATGAGACGGTGTGACGAGAATAATAGGTTTCCACGGAACATATTATTTTCGGATGAAGCTACTTTCTATTTAAACGGGGTGGTAAACAGACATAATTATCGTTTCTGGAGTCAAGAAAATCCACTATGGATATTTAAAGCGCATACTCAGCGGACCCAGAAAGTAAATGTATGGGCATGGGCAGGTATCATTAATAACCGAATTTTAGGGCCATTCTTTTTGGAAGGAAACCTCACAGCTGAACGGTACCTGGATTTCTTAATCTGCGAGTTGAGGCCTGCTCTAGCTGTAATTTTTCCCAACGAAGTAGATCCAGATATACCTAATAAAATAATTTGGTTTCAGCAAGATGGTGCTCCCCCGCATTTTGGTGTCAATGTGAGAAGATATTTAGATTAGATATTTCCAGGTCGCTGGATTGGACGACGTGGTACAATTGAATGGCCACCGATGTCCCCAGACTTAACGCCTCTAGACTATTTTCTTTGGGGATATATAAAAGAAAAAGTTTACCAAAATAGGCAAAATAATATTGAAGATTTGAAAAACAAAATTAGATTGGGGACACATAACATACCGGCTGAAGCCATTCGAAATTCCGTCAACGGATTTTACCATCGTCTGGGAGCATGCCAAGTAGAGGGTGGCGGACATTTCCAGCATTTGCCACGTTAAACCACCTTTTTGTTGTGTTTTGTTTTGCTTCGTTACATTCTTATTTTTTTTGACAAAATAAATAACATAAACCATAACTATTGTTAAGTCATAATATCACAAAATGTCAGAACGTGTAACAATAAAGATTTCTTACCTCGAAAGGTAAAAAAACATCAATGATTTATCATTTCCGCTTATTTAAATAGGGATTTTTTTAAAACAGTCGCCATTTCGAAATAGCTTGACAGAATCGCGTCAAAATTTATGAGCATACTGTACGAGATATTGGCTTTCAAATGATGTATCACAAGCTGTATGTTTCCATTTAAAAAAAGATCGCTGTCGTCATATCTTTGACAAATGTCTATAAAAAAAACAAACGAATAACGTCAAAACGTGGGCATATATAAAACTAAATTGACGTGTCCGATCATTTTCCCCAAAAGTTACAGGTTAAGGCAATATTAATTTTATTCCGGACTTCTGGGTAGCCCTGTATGTACACAGTAAAAAATATCCACCTGGTAAAAATAATTTCAGGAGTGGTAAATCAAAGTAGTGTTAATGTTAACACCCGGATCAACATAATTTACCACATTTTTACACTCATATGGGACCAAAGTGGTTGTATTAAATTTGCCTATGAATTTAACTATCTAAAAATTAATTTTGTTGAATGGGTGTTATTCATTTCATTGTAAACTCTATCCGGAATATTAAATACAAAAACAATTAATAACACCATATTAGCGTGTAAATAAACCCCGCTAGAAGGTTATTTTAACACATTGAGTAAAAAACTTATTCTTTAATCGGGTTTTTACACGGCCTGGGTAAAAATACCTAAACCCGTGTTACCGAAAAGACAGGCGCCAACAAATTGTGTGAAATTCTAGGAATTGACAGATGACGCCGACGCTACATGCAAATTCAACTTTTAAGTCAGTCTGATTGTGCTCTTTGAACGTTATATAGAATATTGTTATATTTAAATTAAAATATAGAAACAAATAAAAGTTCTGCAAAGTGCCAAATGAGAGTGCCTCTTATGAGGATCTTGTTAAATTGGGCAAGCATGTAAACGAAATTTAATAGAACCCTTACTAATAAGTACGCCATTTTTAAAACAACTAAGTAGGTGTTTACATTGCTACAGTTTTCCCTTTAGCTTTTAAATTATTTTGGTATAAGCTTATAATATAAATGTATTCATTTATTATATAAATACTTAGGTACCTACCTACATATTTTACTTCATAGATCTCTAAATAAATATACGATTAATATAATACTCGTCATTTTCATTCTATTATGTTATTCCAAATCATACTTTTATTTAGTTTAAAGAAATAGTCCATTCTCGAAGTGGAGTTGAAATATAGGGAAATTTTGAATTAAATATAACATTTCACTTTTATTTACAATTTTAGTATGCTGATTGCATTCAATTTTTTAATATCTTTTCAAAATATTTTTAAAAAAAGCTCCATCAACGTCATTTTCCACCAAGAGTTTTCTCTCTACTGCTAATAATAACTGCAGCACTACTTTAGTCTCCTGAGGATGAAGGTTACTACCTTCGGAACATGTAGAGACGTTTTATTTTTGAAATTGAGCCTTTGATAGCTCACTATTAAATTAGTGGAGAAAGACTTTTTTACTTTCTTTCCCCTTTTCCCTTTTATTTAGTTGTTTAGTGTTCTAAGTATACATATATTTATAATGTTATTTGTTTTGCTAAGATCAACAATGAGGTACATTAAACGTAGATACACATATGTTTAATTTACTAAATTGTAAACTATACAATAGTCAATCATTTTGTTCAACTAGTTATAATAATAAGTGTAAAAAAAAATCGCAGGATTTTCCAGTTCTGTTGTAGCCATCATTTTATTTATAAATAAACGATAAATAATACTCAATATTTTAATCCATTTAACAAACCTTTTCCAAGCGATCTGAAGGTTTATATATATTACGAGCTACTACTTTCGGCTTTGATTGAGTCATTCAATCATGTATCAAACTAAGCAGAGGTTAATAATGTAAAACATCTTGAACGCATAATATTTTACATTTTAATTATAAACGCCCGGTTGGTTTAATATGGGATTAAATGACTTAAACAAAGTGGAAAGTATTCTAGCCCTGGGTAGATTATTTTATTACACTCACTATAGTAAAGTCACACCCAAATAAAGTAATTTTTACACTGCAATAATATGATATTTACACTAACTAATCACAAATTACCATTAAAAATGGTTTATTTACACCTCTCGTTATTTCTTTTGCAACCTAGAAGGATAGGTTTACAAACTGTGAGTTTAATTTACACACGATAGTGTACATGTACCTACCCATAAATTAGAAGAATTAACGTTCATTAAAAAGTAAAAAAAACATTCAAAAATATCTTTTTTGCCAGATATACTGACTGGTTAATATACCCTATTGAGTGTGGTCCTATATGTACCAATATTGAGTGTTAAATTTAACATTCAATTATTTACTGTGTAGGTATATTAATACACAATATTGGGCACAAAGTCAATATGGTATATGGTATGGTGCATCACATAATATCAGAAAATACATAAGGTTAGCATTTCTAGTAGGATTTTTTTGTATTGAGAAAAAAGAAAATATCGCAATATTTTTTTAAAAAACGTTAAGTCGGGATACAAAATTACCCGGAGTAGTGTAAGGAAAGTTAATTATTACAAAAATTAATTTTAAACAACATTTTGAAAATAAACTCTCAAACCAAATGGCAAAAACAATGCGAGCACATTAGTAAAACTAAGCCATTCATCTACCAATCACATATTTTTTTTTATGGGATTTATTTTAACTGGATCGCACGAATACTGAAATATTGTAAGCTATTTTTAGCTGCGAGCATCATTGACTGTGTCATAGAGCCACCCTATTTTGAAACTCCTTCCGCACGATCAATTATTACCAAGTTTTTCTAAGCCCTCTGGAATCCCTCCCTGCTCCAGGTTTAATTTCATCTCAGATGAGTGGTGCTGAATTTTTCTGTCGGATAATTTAAATTTATTGTCTGATGTAAGAGTGGTCGAATTAATTCGTCTTTTATAAAAAGATCTTGTGTTTACATCGAAGTAATTTTAGAGAGAATATAATCATTATTCTTAGTAGAAAAAAATATCAAAATATACTTGGTTTATTAAAAATTGAATCATTGATATCAGGTGGCATTTTGCCTTTTATGTTTAGGTATTTATACCAGATTTTCAGAAATGTATTTTTCGGTGAAACTGAGTTGCGCTCATAGTACCTAGAGTCTCATAATCCATTATTGGAATTGCGCTCACTGTTTGTATACGAATGGAAGACCCTAAGATAAGACTCGAAATGCGATCAGAATGATTAGGCAGGTACTGTCACATGTAGTATCAGAAGTCTGTTATTGTGCTTATTACATTATTAAAGCACAATTAATATTTTTTTTTTAATTTACATGCCACAACTTTAAGAAGTTTATATGAAACACATTTTACACATTTGCTTCGATATATTTTCCGCCTTTAACAGCTAACCTAAACTGTACAATTTTTCTTTGTATATTTTATATTCCTACTCTAATAAAACTTCCAATAAATCTTTTTTTATTTCGCATTGTAGAATTTTATTTAACATAAAATATGGATTTGTCGGCATTTCTAATAATGTTTTTTAAAACAAATGCATATTTGGATGCGATGACTCATCCTTTTGAAAACTTAGAGAAATGGAATAACATTCACAAGCATTTGTAGTTCGTGAGGTGCTTGAAAATTGGTCAGCCCATATTGCCGAGGGAATATAGAGTTACTGTCAATGTAATTCTCGACCAAATAATCAGCAAGATGACCTACTCGATCGTCTTGTGGTTTTTTGGCAACAAAATCTTCAGTGAAGCAATCTCCCACTTCATATGCTGAAAGAAATGGTAGCTCAAACATATGCCTCAGCCATGATCCAATTAAAGATTGTTAATTCCTATGTTTTGCGCCACCATAACTAACCTAGGCAACATTTAAGTGGCAACCAATAATTGCCTGTTCCTTTGGAAAAACTTCTTACAGGCTGAAGTGAATGGCAACTTCAAAATCTATTGTAGTATTACTAGGTTTTAAGACACAACCCAAACACACGCATTTTTGTATTAATAATTTAATATGTAATATTTTTCTTGTCTTTTAATAAACAAAATACGATAGCTGCGTAAAAATCCATTGGGAAACCTGAGTAAATTCGTATTCTTAAAATCGCCACAGATTTCGCATATTATTGCTGAACGGCATAGCCGCATTGATGTTCGTAATGCTTGTGCCATAAATCTATTGGCGTCGCGCAGAATCGCCAAACAAAATACAGTGAAATTCCCTTTCGCGGACACCCCTGCAATGTGTTAACTCCCTCTTAGATGGACATTCTTTTGAACGGACGCCGTCACAAGAAAATGTTCTCTTAAACGGCCAAAAGACAAAATGAAAAATAAACGCTTTGCCTCATTTTTCTGTCGTGAGTGTCGCTGTTGCATTACTACTTACGCCGCGCGCCATCTTCACTGCCTGCCTCACTGAGGGCCTTTCCTGAGTTAACCGGGCATTCACCGACTTCAGTCTTTCGGTACAAGCGCAGCCTACGTCGTGGGACAGTCTACATTCAGTGCTTTTTCTGGTTGGCTCAATAAATTTAGAATTCGCCAAAAAATAAGTTTTAGAGTGATTTCGGAAGAAGGAGCTTCAGTTATTGCTGAAGATGTTTCATCGTTCTTGGAAAATTGCCCTTCTTTACTTGAGGGATGTTCACCAAGAGACATCTATAATTCCGATGAGACTGCAGTGTATTTTAGGGCTATACCCAACAAAACGCTAACATTAAAAAACGAAAAATATTTTGGGGTAAGTATCCCAAAGAGGGTTTTACAATTTTGCCTTGTGCAAATATGGCGGGAGAAAAAGGAAAAACTCTTAGTTATTGCTAAGGCAGCTGAACCCAGAGCTTTTGAAAATATGACCATAAGTAACCTGCCTGCTACTTGGAAACTCAATAAGAAAGCTTGGATGACAGGACAAATAATGACAGAGTGGTTGCAAGGCCTAATTTGGAAAATGGCCAAAGAAAAAAGAAACGTTTCGTTATTTTTAGATAATGTCGGATTTCATCTGAAAGACGGGATTAAAAAATATAAAAATCTTGTTTCTTTCCCGTAATTGTACATCAGCTTGTCAACCACTAGACCAGGGGATTATAAAAAATTTCAAAACTTATTTCCGAAGTCAAAAACCAACTAAACTAACCTGCTAGTAAACTTCGTAAAAACTGCTTGGAAACAAAGAAACAGTTAAAAATAGCTTCCGTAACGCAGGATTTAAGCATGAAATATGCAAAGTCAAGACCAGTTAACTGAGGCTGTTACATCTGATCCAGAAGATGACTTACCACTTAGCGTACTTGCAGATATTCTCAAAAATAAGAATTTGTTGGAATTGACTGATAATGAAAACCTTAATAATTTTTTTGAACCCAGATGAAAATTTGTGTGTTAAAAATCCAGATTCAGGACAAGAAATTGAAATTACAGTTGAAATACAACAACTTTCCGAAGATACCAACAGAGGCTTCCCAAATTATGGTGAAGCTATTACCCTAACCAATCAGCCAAGACGTTGTTCGCTCAGTGTGTAACGTGTTACTTTCAGGTTTATTTTATATTGTGTCGTAGATCCGCGACTTTGTGGTTCTGCCTCGCTTCGCGAGACGTATTTCAGGGTATGGCACAGTTCTGTGGTTACGGTCTAAATACATGGTATTCCCTGTTTATCTGTGGATGTTCTGGACTGACAGGAGAATCTTTCACCAACGTCACTCTGTCAAATACATTCTCTGTGACTGGCCAGAACATTGCCTTTGTGTAAGAATATCCGGAAATCGCTTTCCATCTCTGATTTTTCTACCCTAAAACCTATTTGAGGCACATAAATGGTAAGTTCGGAAAAGGTATTTTCATGGGGGACCGATATTTTTGAGACATTTTTTTTTGCAATATAACCTGAAAGTTCATTACCCTTTTAGACCAGTTCCTAGTTCCTAATTGCAGTTGATCGATGTCCCTAGCTTGGATATAGCTAATATGTTACACCGATAGCTTGTAGCTGACTACAGCTGATTGTTAGCTCCTATTTCCAGGCCTAGCTATAGACTTTCCGGCCAGGTTGGATTTTTCTTTGATTGCCCCGACTTGAGGCCAATTGAGAGCCATCAACGTGGCTGACTAGCCTAACTAGGACCAGTCACTGCAAGAGGACCTCCTCCGATAAGTACCCCTTCATTATTTAAAGTCCACGTCATTTGATATTTTTTAAACATGAGTATTAATACACAGCCGAATGTAATATTAAAATACCTAATTAGTGATTACGTAACTTACCCTTTCTCTTAATAAAGCCATCAGCTAGGTTACATTCAAATAACATACTTTCACAGTAAATTTCAACACTTTAAGTGATACACCCCGACGGTTTCAGATTCAGAATGTATTGAGCACAATGTAAGAAAGTTGCAACTTTTACGCCCTTTTAAAATAGTACATAAGGCCCACACTTTCTTATTTCTACTAAATTAGTGCAACTATAGAACAACTGTCGACGTTTGCCTGCCTACATATTTTTTTTATTAAATAACTTATCAATCTAATTTTGTGTTGTGTTTTGCCACCGTTGCGGACCCCATTGTCTACTCACAGAGATTTGTTGTTGTTAAGGCGGGCCAGAATTAAAAAGAAACTGAGGGTGGCGCTCGAAATAACACCATTTGGCTTAGTTTGCCTAGCAGCATCCTCTGGGGCCCGCACCTGTGCATTTTGTTGACCCACTGGCAAGTACCCCTGCTAAAACCCTATTAAAGGACCACCCCAACCAATAATTGCCCCAAGCTTGGGCTAGCTGAGGCAAGTGATAGCCGTGGACCATATATGAGAAAAAAAAAAGGATAAATAACTTTATTTAAGTACCAGCTAACACGGTTACAGTGGCACCGCAACGTGACGGGCCTGAGGGTTTTTTCAGTTTCAGTATTTTTAATTTTTTGCATTAATGATTATGCTTTTTTGGTGTATACTTGCCCAGTGAGCTTCAATGTGTACAGGGTGTGTAAAACCTTTTGAGTTATTAATTTTTTTGATAACATTTCATATTGATACATTTTGGCTTTTCAGTTTTACGTAATAAATTTTGTTTTTTTCTTTACAATTATCCTTGTAGGTACTTATCATTCGTTTTTGAGCTTTTGCTACTGAGTAGGTACTAGGTACTTATAGTGTTGGTAATTATTTTGGCAATCTTGGTTTATTGCGTAACATTCGACTAAAACCATTTTACTTTTGCGAAGTTTTTTTAAGCTTATAGTATTTTAGACCTTATGAGTCTTTGAAATTACTTTATGCATGAATAATGTCATTTTTTTTAGGTGGAGCCTAAGTTTATTTGACCTTGAATAAGGTATATTCCCTGTCTAATTTATTTAGATATTTGTTTTTTTGATATTTTTGCTTAAGCGACTTTATTGTTTCATTATGTGTGACATCATAGGTGAGATTGACCCCTGGCTTTTAACTGAGGCTGAATTAAATTATGAGTTACAAGTACGGTGTATAAAATTGTCGACTCGGTCTCAAAGGGATTTGGAAGCACGGCGCAAGGTCTTGGCTAGCAGTTTGGTCAGAAGACAGGATTTTGAAAGTTTTGTTGATAATGATTTTAATCTCCAGATTCAAACTGATTTTATTAAGAATACCTTGACAGCTCTAGAGATGTTGATTATCGATTTTAATGGCACTGAGTCTGATGTACTTTGCAGATCTCTAAGAGCACGGTTGATGTCACTGTTTTTCAGAATTAAACGCTTTCAGATTCCTGTTGATGAACAAGACGAGTATCAAGATTTGGTTTGCGATTGGACTTGTAAATGTTTGGAGTTAAATACAACACTTCTTTTTAAAGTATCGCCTAATATGAAGCCTGGAGCTAGGTATACAAATCCTGGAATTGTTCCTGTCTCTATCCCTACTGGTGTTAATCAGACGCCAACTGTCATTCCAATTTCGATACCTGCAGTTTCTTCTACCCCAGTGTGTAGATGGTCTGTCACATTTTCAGGTGGCACTAGTGTAAAAGCTTTTTTAGAGCGAGTAACAGAACTTGCTAAGGCTAGATCGGTTTCAAATGATCAACTGTTTCAGTCTAGCATTGATTTATTTGAGGGTCCTGCTTTGACTTGGTATAGAGCAAACCGTGATAGTTTTAAGTCCTGGAATGATATTGAGGCACGTTTGTTGAAGGATTTCTTGCCATCAGACTATGACGAGATCTTATTAGACCAAATCAAGGGTCGTTTTCAGGGTAGGTCCGAGCCAGTAAACCTTTTTGTTTCCTCCATGCATAACTTATTTTCTAGACTTTCGACTCAGCCAAGTTTAGTGGATCAGTTGAAGATAGTTCGTAGAAATGTTTTGCCCAAATACGTGAATGCACTAGTCCTGCAGGATATTAAGTCATTAACTGAGCTTCTTGACTTATGCAAGTTGATTGATGAAGCATCGCAAGCAAAATCACGTTATGTGCAGTCGAGTGCTGCGAATTGTTTGGAAACTGATCTGATTTTTAAAGAGACTTCTTGTAGTGCAACATCTAGTTCTTCTGGTAGGAATTTTTCGAGGCCAGAAAATAAAGTTGCTGTCATCTGTCATAACTGCAAAAAGGACGGGCACACTTTTAGGGACTGCACTGAGCCACTTAAGAAGTTTTGTTTTAAGTGTGGTTTGAATAATGTGACAGTTTATTCTTGCCCTAAGTGTAGACCAAAAAACTAGTTAGAGAGTTTGTTGTGAACCGCAATCAAACTCCTAGAGTCAAAATATATAGTCGGTTATTTTTTAATAGTAAATTTTCAAATAGTCACTTAAGTAAAAGTAATTCTAGAGTTTCTGTGCACCCTACTACTGACCTTAAAGATTGAAATTCGTGGAAGTTGTTAGTTAGGGATTTTTTTAGACACACAGCGCCCGTTTTTATAAATAAACCATTAGACAACAGACCATACATATCAGTCACCTTGTATGATGAGAATGTAACTGCGCTTCTAGACAGCGGTGCTAATCAAACCTGCATCGGCAAACTTGGCCTTAAGCTTCTTGACAAGTACAAAATATCAACTGACTACTCACTACCTCGTACTGTAACAGTAGCTGACGGCAGAAAGCAAGAGAATACAGGTGTTTGTCAAATCCCATTGTGTTTAGGTAATGTTTGCAAAATTTTAGAAGTTTTAGTAGTACCTTCACTGAAATATGGTCTTATTTTAGGAAGTGATTTTTGCAGAAAATTCTCATTAAATGTAAATTTTAAAGACAATACATGGAATATCTTGTCTGATTACAATGATCTATCAGTTTCTCTAGTTTCAAATTCAGACCAGGTACAGGTTGATGATGATGTTGGTCTTAGTTCATTTTTAGCGCCAGAACAAAAACGTGTTGCTGATGGTGTTGTAGAGTTATTTAGGGATTTATCGTCAAATGATAGGTTGGGTCGAACTGACAAGTTAAGTGTTGATATCAATACTGAGGATGCCAAACCAATTAAAAAGAGGCAGTATCGTTTGTCGCCTTTTATGATGGGACACCTCAACAAGGAAGTTGATGAGATGCTTAGGCTTGGGGTGATCGAACCTTCTAAAAGTCCGTGGAACTCGCCCATTCTGATGACTCCGAAGAAGAATGGCAGCTACAGGTGTTGTTTAGACAGTAGAGGTCTTAATTTACTGACCAAGAAGGACAGTTATCCTTTGCCTAGGATTGATGACATACTAGCCATGCTGAGAGATGCAAGGTTTATTTCTAGCATTGATCTCCGGCACAGTTTTTGGCAGATTCCCTTGTCTGAAAGTTCGAAGGAAAAGACTGCTTTTTCGGTGGCTTCTCGAGGTTTATTTCAATTTGTAGTTTTACCTTTTGGCCTGACTAATGCTGCGCAGAATCAACAGAGGTTGATGGATTCCATTTTTGGTCCTGAATTGCAACCCAAAGTTTTTTGTTATTTGGACGATTTGATTGTTCTTGGTAGCAGTTTTGAGGATCATATTTCTGTTTTAAAGGAAGTCCATCGCCGTTTGCTTGATGCGAATCTAACTGTAAATTTTGAAAAATGTCAATTTTTCCGTGAATCCCTGAAATATCTTGGTTTTGTTGTTGATGGTTCTGGGTTGAGAACAGATCCATCCAAAGTGAAAGCAATGATTGAGACATTACCTCCCAAAACTACCACGCAGGTTAAGAGTTTTGTTTCTATGTGTTCCTGGTACAGGAGATTTATTAGTCATTTTAGCACCTTAGTTGCTCCTTTAAACGATCTCTTGAAAGGTCGAGGGAAACATCAGCCTGTTGTCTGGACAACAGCAGCCGAAGAAGCTTTTAAGGAAATTAAGGAGAGATTGGTTTCCGCTCCGATTCTTACTTCACCAGATTTCTCGCTTCCTTTTACTATTGACTGCGACGCAAGTTTGTATGGAGTTGGTGCTGTTTTACTTCAAGTACAGGATGGTGTTGAAAAGGTAATAGCATATGCTAGTAGGAGTCTCACTCGTCCGGAGAGGAATTTGTCAACTACCAACAGAGAACTTCTTGCTTTGCTTTTTGGTCTCAAACAATTTAGGTGTTACGTTGAAGGTCAAAAATTCCAGGTACGAACTGATCACGCCAGTCTTCAGTGGCTTCGTAACATGGAAAATCCTCAAGGTAAACTAGCGAGATGGTTGACAACTATTCAGCAATATGATTTTGAAGTAAAGTATCGTCCTGGAAAGGAGCATGTTGTGCCAGATTTTCTATCTAGATTGGAACCGACCGGCAATGTTGACGTTCTGGACGTTTCTTTAAGGGATTTAGAAAATTGGTTTACCAGTCTTAGAGAAAAGATTTTGAGGGATCCAGACAACTACCCTCACTGGACTGTTAAAGATGGGTATATTTACAAACATACTTCCGACAGATTGCCTTTAAAGACTAATGTTTCGGAGTGGAAACTTGTGGTACCTCGGGCTGAAAGAAAAAACATCTTATTTTCTTGCCATGATAGTCCTACAGGGGCGCATTTAGGTTATTTCAAAACTTTAAAAAGAATTCAGGAATCTTATTATTGGCCAAATTTAAGGTCGGATGTATTAAAGTATGTACGTCGTTGTGTAACTTGTCACAGTCAAAAAATGCCTAATTTTTCGCGTTTTGGTACTATGGGTGTACAGAAAAAGGTTTCGTTCCCTTTTGAATTATTGGCAGTGGATGTTATGGGTCCATTCCCGCGTAGTTCCAGACAAAATGCCTTTTTAATCGTTGCTGCTGATCACTTTTCCAAATTTACCCTTGTTAAACCGGTGCGCCAAGCAACCGCCCAGGCGATTTCTACCTTTTTGGAGGACATTTTTCTAACTTATGGTGTTCCTCGTATTTTAGTTCTTGACAACGCGCCGGCTCACACTGGCAATGTCTTTAAAAATCTCTCTCAAAAGTTTAAAATCAATAAAGTTTGGTTTAATTGCCGATACCACCCACAAGTAAACCCAGTTGAAAGAATAAACAGGACTATTGGTGCAGCCATTCGATCTTATATTAAAGATTCACATAAAGAATGGGATCTCCATATACAGGAGATTGCAGCAGCCCTCCGAAGCGCTGTGTCGGAGGTTACTGGGTATAGTCCGAACTATCTAGTATTCGGGAGAAAAGTACCTATCTCTGGGGACTTCTATGATCAGGTGGACTAAGGTAATTTAGACCTAAACGCTTGTGACCGGATAGCGTATGCTTAAGAACTAAAAAAGTTTCCACCCCTATACAAGGAAATTCAAAATAAGCTTGACGATGCATACAAAAAAAAATTGTCATCAATATAATCTAAGGCGACGTGATCAGGTTTATCAAGTAGGTGATAAAGTTTGGAAAAGAAATTTTGTTTTGTCGAATGCAGCTAACGATTTTTCAGCTAAACTGGCAGACCGTTTTGTTTTATGTAAAATAAGAAAAGCACGTTCAAACATCGTATACGAACTTAACAACTTGGACGGTACTGATGCTGGAGTTTGGCATGTGTCCAAATTAAAGCCATACCTAGGGTCTACCTCTAACTTGTCAGAGCCCTAATTTTGCCCTGAATATTTGTCTAAGTTCTTTTCTGTTCTTTGAACATGTACAATTTTTTAGCTGGAATAGGCATCAATCAGGACTAAAATATTAATTTTTTTTTGGGATAATTAAAGATGTCAGCTTATTGGTGACCTCTGAGGTCAAATTTTTCGTTTTACGGCCATTAGGGTGCGTTTTTTTTAATCATTATGGTGATTTAATTTTCTTTGGTTTTGAAAACCATTAGTTGGGTTAGGTGGACTCGATGTGTATAGCAAGAGCTCTTGTAAATATGTATAGATCGATCTAGTTTAGGGAGATGTGGTGATTTTATCATCAGGTCTTATTTGCTTCAGCTAGTACTGCTGATATAGTAGGTTAAGAACTTGTATAGTAAGATTAGGTTACCATGGCCATGGGTTAAGATAGATGTAGGTATCGATATGGAACTAACTCTAGGGTTTAGCATTATATATATATATTGTATCGATATATACCAATATTAATATATAAGTAGTATAGGGTAGATTTAGGGAGTAGTTTGCCTTTTTCAAGCCTAACTTTCCTGTTTATGACAAATCGCATATAGTAGTTTTAGAATTTTAACTTAACACCCCTTCCACTCAGGAAGCTTAGTTGTGGCTTATTTGGATGCGTGGCGGGCTGCAGTATCGCTACGTCGTTAGAGTTGTTGGCCGTCTGAGCTCCGGTCGAAGAATTGGCTCAGAGATTTGTATCAACCTAATCGTAAGAGGCGAGCAAATGAACACCACTCTTTATTTGAGCAATCAACATCCTACTGTTCACGTAAAATTGTCTGTCAGGATTGGCGTGTGTTAATGGCAATTTTTCCAGATTTACGTTTTATGGCTGACTGAATTTAAATGTCTTGTGGTCGGGTCATTTTAACATTAATTATATCATTTAAACACTCAATTTAGAGGATGGCGAATGGTAAGCTCTCAGGCGGCGCGAAACGTGTGCAGGGTGAACACTTTGTTGTTCAAAGAACAGGGTGTGCGGTTTTTTATACTTTTGATCCGTATAGTTTCACTCTATTTTTTTTTCTAATTTTCTTGCAATATAATTAAAATTTTTACAGTTTAGGTCTACAAATTTCACTATTTTTATGAATATTTGGTCCGCTCAATTTTGTCTAATTAAGAACCTCAGCTTAGTCATTTAACGTGTAATCTTTGCGTCTTTGATTTTTTTTGGCCGCAAGTCGGTTTTGTCTGGACCTACTAGGGGGTTATAGCCTATCACGTTAACGTTATACTTTAGCGTTAAAATTGTACGGGCGTTTTTTTTTGGTCTGCATTTAGTTAACATCAGCTTTTGTAAGTCGCTTGGTACCGAGTGGTACAGGTTTTTCATTAAGTTAAATTTTTACGTGACTGTTTTTTGCCAGGTGTTGGCAGATTTCGAACTGTGGGTTAATAGTAAAACGAGCAGTGGCGATGGAAGCCTCGTATAGGGCAACGTTATGTTAAATCATGTGAAAGACCATGAAGGCATAGCGACCTGGGTATCAGGTACGCTCCCCATTGTCAGAGTTCGGAAGGCTATCAACAGTGTCTAATCACGGAGTATCCCATTTTGTTTTCATTTTCAATTTCCATATATTAAGTATATGTTTTAGCGCGGTGTTTTGCTATAAAGATACCAGGGCATTGGTCATGTCCCGGGCGTGAGTCCAAATTGGTTTGTTTACTTAAAATTTTTATATTAACTTTTCTATGATTTTGTTTAGACCCTTTGGCCGCTTATTTGGTAGTGCATTGGCTTGATTAATTTCGACAGTATTGTTATGGGTGGGGGATTTTGTTGTTCTGTGAACTTCTGTTGGAGGTTTTAATTTTCGTTTTTAGGTGCCAAAAGAAACCGACGATCCACCATTTTGACATCTTAGTTGGAAGGTTCTTTTCGGTGCCCCACCTATGATAAGTCTGTGGTTTTTTTTTGTGTTGAGCATGATCAAGTAAGTTGGTCACTGCATACAGGTGTACGAGTTACAACCTTTTTACTCTATATATATATTTTAGTTGTCTTCATAATTTCTGATGTAGATCAGAGCTATGTAAGTTTTGGCTGTAGTTGCTTTTATTATGAAAATTTGTCAATTTTCCTTTTTTGGAGGGGGGCAGTGTAACGTGTTACTTTCAGGTTTATTTTATATTGTGTCGTAGATCCGCGACTTTGTGGTTCTGCCTCGCTTCGCGAGACGTATTTCAGGGTATGGCACAGTTCTGTGGTTACGGTCTAAATATATGGTATTCCCTGTTTATCTGTGGATGTTCTGGGCTGACAGGAGAATCTTTCACCAACGTCACTCTGTCAAATACATTCTCTGTGACTGGCCAGAACATTGCCTTTGTGTAAGAATATCCGGAAATCGCTTTCCATCTCTGATTTTTCTACCCTAAAACCTATTTGAGGCACATAAATGGTAAGTTCGGAAAAGGTATTTTCATGGGGGACCGATATTTTTGAGACATTTTTTTTTGCAATATAACCTGAAAGTTCATTACCCTTTTAGACCAGTTCCTAGTTCCTAATTGCAGTTGATCGATGTCCCTAGCTTGGATATAGCTAATATGTTACACCGATAGCTTGTAGCTGACTACAGCTGATTGTTAGCTCCTATTTCCAGGCCTAGCTATAGACTTTCCGGCCAGGTTGGATTTTTCTTTGATTGCCCCGACTTGAGGCCAATTGAGAGCCATCAACGTGGCTGACTAGCCTAACTAGGACCAGTCACTGCAAGAGGACCTCCTCCGATAAGTACCCCTTCATTATTTAAAGTCCACGTCATTTGATATTTTTTAAACATGAGTATTAATACACAGCCGAATGTAATATTAAAATACCTAATTAGTGATTACGTAACTTACCCTTTCTCTTAATAAAGCCATCAGCTAGGTTACATTCAAATAACATACTTTCACAGTAAATTTCAACACTTTAAGTGATACACCCCGACGGTTTCAGATTCAGAATGTATTGAGCACAATGTAAGAAAGTTGCAACTTTTACGCCCTTTTAAAATAGTACATAAGGCCCACACTTTCTTATTTCTACTAAATTAGTGCAACTATAGAACAACTGTCGAAGTTTGCCTGCCTACATATTTTTTTTATTAAATAACTTATCAATCTAATTTTGTGTTGTGTTTTGCCACCGTTGCGGACCCCATTGTCTACTCACAGAGATTTGTTGTTGTTAAGGCGGGCCAGAATTAAAAAGAAACTGTGGGTGGCGCTCGAAATAACACCATTTGGCTTAGTTTGCCTAGCAGCATCCTCTGGGGCCCGCACCTGTGCATTTTGTTGACCCACTGGCAAGTACCCCTGCTAAAACCCTATTAAAGGACCACCCCAACCAATAATTTCCCCAAGCTTGGGCTAGCTGAGGCAAGTGATAGCCGTGGACCATATATGAGAAAAAAAAAAGGATAAATAACTTTATTTAAGTACCAGCTAACACGGTTACAAGTGTAAGGGGCATTTTGGGAATTTTTCTCTAGGATAAATTGGGGTTATATTGACCTCCCCTATAAACTCCCGAGAGTATGTCATATACTTTCCGGACACCCTATAAATCGGGTTTTTAATTCACTTCTTGTATTTTAAAACAGATCCAAGCGAAACAAACTACACCTTCAAGTCCGATTTCAATGGCGTCCACATAGTTTTGAGGCTTGTCCTACCACTAAGTTGGCGCAGATAGGAATTGAAAAGTATACACATATCCATTATAGAATTTAAAAAAATATACGTCGGTGTTCGTACCATTTTAAAATTAAGACAAGGTTAGTATAGTGTTTCTAAATTATTTTGTAAATATATTTTTTCTAATAAAATTGTACAAGTCCAAATAAGCACATCTTTTATTTTTATAAAACTGAATTATATCCACTGCCGCTAAGGCGCATACCCAATATAATAACGTTTTATAAAGAATATAAAACTAATTTTAGCGGTTATAAAATACCTGATAGAGGCACGTTTTATAGTGCCAAACAAACAATACTTAATGACAATAAGACGTGCTAATAAGTACTATAAATCAGTACGATATTACGGATATAAAGCAGTCTTATTATCGTTATATACCTGTCTTAGCAGTCTCTGGTCTATAAAGGCTATAAGCAGGTGCTGCTGTCCCAAATTGTATTAAATAATTACATAAAGGTTAGGAGAAATCTTATAAAGAGTAAAATACTTTTCGCTCAGTGTAAGGGACATTTTGGGAATTTTTCTCTATGATAAATTGGGGTTATTTTGACCTTCCCTATAAACTCCCCAGAGTATGTCATATACTTTCCGGACACCCTGTATATCGGGTTTTTAATTTTCTCTACAGGTCGTCGAGTTAGAAGGGTACAAGACAATATGGAGCTTTAAGAGACTCCGGCAGCGGTGGTAAAGCATGTCTGTCAAATCATTCGTCGCCACTTGCAGGGAATGGTCTTTAAGAACGCTTGGGGGCCATCAAAACTCAAAAGCTTACCAGAGCAAACAGAAACGGATCTGGTAGACATAGCCAAAGCAATACTCGAAATGGGCTAATTTCCAGACACTTGGAAAAGGGAACGGTAGCATTGATTCCAAAGACTGGAAAAGATCTAACGGTGGCGATCAGATATAAGTCAATTATTTAAGCTTTGTATCAAACAACGACGTTCTACCAACAGAGAAGTTTAGATTTAGAGCTGCTTATTGCAGGGTGCGCCAAACTACTAGACTGGCACCTAACGTTCTAAGAGGATTCAATCGCTGCATGTCAATAGGAGCAGTCTTTTTTGATGTCTACAAAGCGTTTGATAATGTCTGGCATAACGGACTTATACTAAAGTTAATAAGGGCAGGTATACCTGAATACCTGAGCTGGCTAATAATAGTGTCAGATCTCGAGGACAGAACCTTTGCAGTCTCCACAAAAATTGCAATATCAACGTCGAGGTAAATTAAAGCGGGAGTCCCGCAAGGGTCGCCCCTAGCTGCTATACTTTACAATATTTATACTGCTGACATCCCTCGGCATGCCTAAACACAATTATATCTATTTGCTGACTACAATATCTACCACCCCAGGACAGCCCTGGTTAGTGGTATCACGTTTGCAATGCCATATTGCAGTCTTGCAAAAATGGCTTAAATCTAAATAAAGAAAATACCCAAGCAAATTTATTCTCGAAGGCAAGTCTAAGACTTTCTGAAACAAGGGTCCGAGTCAATAATAGTAAACGGGAATTACAAAATTTAATACGTTGGCCTTGTCTTCGATAGGAAATTGTCTTGGAATGGCAGTGTCAATGGCCGTGTTGCTAGATCACAAAAACAACTCGAGGCAGTATTTCCTTTACTGTGTGTCAACAGTATAATAAGCAACAAGACAAAAATCTCTAAATACAAGACTATAATCAGCTATAATCAGACCAATAGTAACGTACGGAGTACAGACTTGGCGCACAGTACTGCACAGTAAATAAAACATGACTGAAAAAGACACAACTTTTACAAGACAGAGTACTACGGCTAATAACCAACGCACCAAGATACATACCAGTAAGAATACGTTACAAAGACATGAGACTTGAGACACTCGAAGAACGCTACAAAACTAATCACAAAATATTACAAACGAACGAACGTATCTGACAATATACGTATAACGACCACACACATTAGATAACAACCAATTGACAGATACAGATACCTAAAAGATTACGAATGAGTGTTGCAGCACGTGGCTACATCTCGTGGCAACCACACGTATCAACCCAACCAGGACAGCGAGAATCCATATAGGTTCAAACGCTGGCAAGGCGGCCCATTGCGGGCAAACTACGTTACCCAAAAGATTGGCTGCCACCCTAAGAACCGAATTACGTCAAAAATACTCTAAAATAAAAAATTAGAAAAATTAGGCAATAAAATCAGAGAAGAAGATCAAAAAATTATCAAGAAATCAAAAACTCCAAGATTTATTCGAAACGAACAAAAGTAAAAGCTCTTTCAAGTATAATTTCAATAGTTAATGCCTCATCTAACATCAACTTTCATATAAATTTTCATAATTATAAAACTCTTAGAACTCTAAGAACAGATTCCCTTAATGCAATAGGGCGAAAATTTGCCATTGTACATTACGAATATCATCAGAATACAATTGGATAAACAACTTTCGATTTTGGCAAACTCTTCAAAATAGTAATTTGAGAGAGGGATAGAGAGAGGTAGAAGGAATTGGTATATCACTGCATCGGAAAGAGACTAGCACTGTGGCGGGATACAGCAACAACCAGGACTACACACAGAACCGACTTCTATGCAGTACTAATATTAATAGTAATACGAAGAGGATATACCAATAGCTAGATTTCTCTCTAAACTGGTAACCAAGAGATTCTTAAAGCTTCAACAAACAACAGCCTTAAAGGAGTGGTTCTGTACACTGGAGAATCTGGCGCAACCCAACAGGACTTACCTGGAGTGGGGTTCTCCGCACCTTGTTGGTTACTAGGAAATATAGTATAGTAATGCCCCAATGAGCAATGTTTCAAAAATGCTATAATTTTTTAAGTCACCCAGAAATACGATTTGAAAAATAATATTTGTATCTTGTAGGTAACTGATTAATTTCTTTAACTAGGTCGTAAAATATGAATTTTTCAGCTGAAACAAAACACTTTAGATCAAACTTAAACTGGTGTCGCTCTTAACTCTGGAACAACAAATTCAAGTACCTAATTGCAGCTACTGAACGAAATCTGGCCCAAATTATACCCTTGAAGAACGCTTTTATTATAATTCTATACGATGCTTTAAATGAATTATCGAAAATTATTGCTCGTTTGTATGCTGTAATGCTGTAATAAAAGTAAAATACGTTAAGGTCGTTAATTTCATTGGTATACTTATTGCAGAGATCAAACTTAATAAAACTATTAAACAAAAACTTTTTTATTTAATTGACTGATATTTAAATCTGCAGGTTAAGACAGTTCTCAATCGACAGCATCTAATGTTGACATTCTTGCCTTACTTCGTCTAGTTCCAATTGCAAGACGAGACAAGCCATCTTTCAAGACATTTAGGCAAGAAATCTTAAGAAACAAGATACGAATTGTTGCAATAAATTATACTTATATACTTTCACAATACCTGATATTATTAAGTGTCTTAAGGGATTAAAACGAAGTTATTCACTCGGGCCCGATAGATTGTGTAGTGAGCTTTTGTTTCTTGCTCGAACTTCTGTAGGACCTTATCTAAAAATATTGTTTGATATGTGCATTAATAATAACACAACACCGGAAGACTGGCGTAAGACTATTGTTGTTCCCATATATAAGTCTGGTGGCAGGTCAATTCCCCTAAACTACCGCCCTATTAGCTTAACATATATCGTGTGTAAAATCTTTGAGGAACTTTTGTCAAATTATGTTAGAAGAGAGTTGGACAGTAAAAATTTCTTTTTTTCCAACCAATATGGCTTTAGACCTAATTATTCATGCGAGTCAGCTCTTGCATCTTTTGTTGGTGATCTGGTTAACTCTGTCGATGGCGGTGTGCAGGTGGACGCTGTCGTCATAGATTTCAGTAAGGCTTTTGATGTGGTTCCACATGACATACTGCAAAATAAAATGGCGGAACTAAATATTGACAAAAGAGTAATATCTTGGTTACATACATTTTTAAACAATAGAACACAACAGGTGAGAGTTGGTGACAGCATTTCTACTAGTTCTGGTGTAACATCTGGAGTGCCTCAAGGCAGTTTCATTGGCCCTCTAGCATTTATAATTTTCATTAACGATATCTATACTAACATCCATTCAACTATACGTCTTTTTGCTGATGATGGTATCATCTACAGACAAATTAGAGATGCTAAAGACTGTGAAACTTTACAGAGTGATTTAAATACACTCCAGCACTGGGTAGATGTAAATTGCATGAAGGTAAACACTAATAAAACTCGGCAGATTTCCTTCGGTAAAAAACGTTTTCACCACAATTATACTCTCAACAATGAAAACATCTTAACGGCCAATGTTATCAAATATCTCGGAGTATATCTTACTTCATCTTTAAATTGGTCTGAGCAGGTTAATAAGACCGTGGCTAATGCTCACAGGGTGCTCAATTTTGTGATGCGCAACTTAAAAAAGGCAAGCCTCTAGAATTAAAGCCTATCTGACCTTGATCAGACCATCTTTAGCGTACTGCTCATCCATATGGCATCCCCATCAGCAGACTCTGAAAACGCAGTTGGAGATGGTCCAAAGAACGGCTGTTCGCTGGGTTTATTTGAATTTCTCTCACTCCTTTAGTCCCACTGCTGCATTAAGGGAACTTGGGTGGCCATCGTTAAACCAACGCAGGGAATATTTCTTGAAGGTTCTCATGTATAAGATCTATAATAGGTTACCATCTTGGACAGCACTTTCTGATACACTCGCTAAACCTAACTACCACTCTAGAGGGGACCATGCATTTAAAATTAGAAAACCTTTCTGGCGGACTGATGTCGGTCTTTTCTCGACATTGGGATTGGGTGTTGACCTATGGAATCAAATAAAAATTTTTGACAGAACAATGCCTACTCTGCAAAATTTTAAGAGGCGTTTAAAAATTGATTAAAATTTGTAACGCAGCGCATTGTGCTTACTTTTACTTATACTTTTGTATGTTATATATTGTCTTATTGTTATATTTTATCTTTTATTGATATAATTTGTATTTTATTGATATATTTTATATAGTATTGTAAATGTCTCTACAGATTATATTTTGAGTATCCTAATTATTTCTGTACTTAGCATCCACAAGTGTTTATACTGCTGTATGTGTTACCCATAAATAAATATGTGATACTCCACTCTATAAAAATTTCACAAAATTAATTTTTGTTTTGTTAGAATATCGCGATTTCTAGCGTCGCCATTTAAATTATTATCTCATAATAGAGCCTGTCTTTTTAAACATTCATTTCTTTAAATTCACATTTATATTAAATTTATAAATAAAATAGCTTTGGAGGAACCGGACCTTCTCAAATTTTCTATGGATCCACTAGAAGTAAGCAGTGGCTCTGGCACGCCTGCGCTGTTGCCCTGCCTGCTCGAACCTTCAATTGTTTCAGCTATTTTAATTTGGTCCGGATTAAATATTTTAGGTCGCCCTCTGCTACCGACGAGGATTTCAAACCCCCATGGCGATACCACTGATTAACATAAATTCGTATTAATTTATAGGCTATGGCATGGTTTCTGCCACTGCATTCGAGTGCAATATTAAAATAATATAATATATCCAGGAGCCAAATTATGAAATAACATACATACATACCATGTGTTACTTAATGATATGCTGTAATTCTAAGGACGCAAACCAAATTCAAGTAGAAAAGTTCATATAAGTATGTGTCCTAAAAAGTCTGGTTTTCCAGATACAAGGTGTGAAAGTTTAAAGAATGTTGGAAATGACTACCTCCCGCTTCAATGCAGGCTTCTGCTCTTCTGCTCATCGGGTGATGAACTCTTTCAAAAATTCTATAGTTTTACATCCGTCAATACTTCTACTCCTTAGTTATTCCACTATCTCGATTGGTGTAACATAAACTAATGATTTTAGGTGCTCCTGCAAATAAAAATCTAGGTTGTTCAAATCAGGCGATCTAGGTAGCCAGAATTGAGATCCTCCATGACCTATCCAACGATTTTGGTAAGCTCTATTCAAATTCTCACGAGCCAATATGCTAAAGTGGGCTGGAGCACCATCATGCATGAACCAAGGTGGTTGCCGTAACTGAAGAGGGACATCTTTAAGGAGTAAAGACAAATCATTTTGTAGAAAATTGCTGAGAGATTGTCCGCTAAGGCATTCTGGTAAAAAAAAATGGTCCAATCAAATAGTCACCTATGATACCGATCTAAGCGTTGATAGAAAACTGTTCCTGAAAATGTGTTTCTGTAATAACATGAGAATTATCATAGCCTCAGTTATAATTATTATGGAAATTAAATATTGTATTTCTGGAAAAATGCGCTTTGTCTGTTAACATAAATAATGGAATCAAAGTGAAGATTTTCTGCAAGTCCTTGAAGATACCATCTACAAAATTGCGTAAGCGCTTCAAAATCTCTTGGAGGTAGTGACTGAACCTTTTGTACAAAGTAAGGATACAATAAAGTGTAGTATAAGGTGTAGTGTAAGTAAGGTATAGTATAAGGTAAAATTAAGACAGTTAGTATTTTACAGTATTTTACCTATTTTATTAAATTAGTTTATATTATTAAACATTGGTTTAGATTGACAAGGTTACAACCATGAACGTAAGGTGCCAGCTTTGCTTGTAATTGATAAACATAAACATATAACATATAACAAACCGTACCATAGTTTAAGGTTACCCAAACATATATATATTTTGATGAACTAGATTTAAAAGAATATAAGTTAAGAGATGATGATTTGATAATTTGAACATTTTGCTACTATTGTACTAATACCGTAATGAATATACGTCATTTTCGTTATCCAAAACCTGTGTGCTAATTTCGAACCAGTTAATCATCTTACATGGCGATCCTGCCAGCGGGCTGAAGTTAAGCCCTTGGTAAATATAAAGTGACTACCTAAGTGAAAGCAAACAAGTGAAACAAGTGAAGTGAAACAAGTGCAGATGGGGACAACAAATTCAAAACACGCAGAAATAACAGACTCTGGTGTCGTTAATTCGAATTTCATTGTGGAACAAGAGGCGATCCAGGCACCCTTGGACATTCGCATACTGTTGTACCGCAGAACACTGAAGAAGGATTTATCAAGGAGTATGTACCTGAGGACAGCACCTAGGGATCCTGAAGCAATCTAAGTTCTTATAAACCCCGCAGATAAGCCTAAAGAAGAAGAAAAGTCACTCCATTTCATTTTGACCGCATTTGCATATGCGTAGTAGCAGTCCCAAGTCGAGCAACAGCCAAGCAGAACGTACTTGTGAGGCCTTAATGGAAGGTGAGGCAAAAGCCGCTCGTACGCAACGTGGGATTAGTTCATGGGCATCAAGGAGTTCCAGTACTTGTTAGAAGAGGCAAGGGTACTGTATAGGAATCTGAAAAAGGACTCCATCGAAAGGCGCAGCTCTAGGACTGTCACCGTAAGCAACTTAGGAAAACTAGAGACACTTGTAAGTGAGTTTAGCAATTTAAAAAATGAATTTAATAGGGTCCCCGTCCCCACTAAAACCGTATTAATAGCCCAAGTCAAAGATTATGCCACACAGTTAGATAAATATTTTGAAGCTATTAATGAAGTTTTACAGGATAGGCTAAAAACCGCCGATACGAAAGAAACAGAATCTGTAGCAAAAAATCCCGATTCTGATTGTTTTGTTGAAGCTAGAAACATGAGTGAAAAATTTGATTTGAAAACGGCCGCGTCTCTGTTGCCGCGCATGGACGGCACTGAGAAAACGACAAAAGAGTTAATTGACGGCATCGAGTTATATGACGCATTGCTTGACGAGGCAGGGAAAAAGAGTTTAACGAATTATGTCCTTAAGGCAAGATTATCGGGTAATGCAAAAATAAGGTTGCAGAGCGCATACGCAACGAATGAAGCCCTTATTACTGATATTAAAGCTCTTTTTCTCACCAAAAAGTCAGCGGGAGCATTGTCCGCCAGATTGAACGGTGCTAAGCAAGGGGGTAAATCAATCGAGGAGTTCGGTAGAACTATTGAAGATCTACTCCTGGACCTTACTATCGCACAGTCCGACGGGAATGACGACGCTGTACGGGTGTTAACTTCCGTAAACGAGAAGCTTGCTATAAACGTATTTGCCAATGGGTTGCAGAGTAGCGACATGCGCACTATTGTTAAAGCACGTAATTACGACCGATTAAGTGATGCGATAAGGGCAGCAAAGGATGAGGGGCTTGGAAAAAGTGACACAGGCTCTCATCGGGTTTTTCATATCCAAAATAGGCACGCGAGTAATAGGGTCTTCAGAGGTCGAAATAATCGAGCAAATTTCAGTTCTTTTTCAAATAATAGGTCTCGTGGTCGGAATTTTTCAGGTCCCGCAGGGAATAACAGGTATAACAGTAATAACAACAATTACAGGTTTCAAAATAGGTCACCGAATTTTAGGGGTTTCCCAAATCGCGGAAGAGGTTTTCGTGGTAATAATAATAATAATAGGTCATATTGCATTAGGGACGAAAGTACTAGCGAGTCTAATCAATCAAGCGAAACATTAGAAAATCAGTTTTTTCGAGTCTAATAATGAATTTTTTATTTTTAATTTAAATGGTCTCAATTTTATTCAAATCAAGTACAAAGGTACCAAATTAAATTTATTAATAGATACAGGTGCTTCAATTAGTGTAATATTTAAAACCTGTGTTGATAAACACGAATATGTGAACACAGCAACTAAAATAAAAATTAATGGAGTTACCGGCTCCACACTGTCTCATGGCGTTGCGAACTTGAAATTTAATATTAATAACAATAACAATAACAATGTAATTAATTTAAATCATAATTTTCACCTAATAGACAGTTTTGAGAATAAAATAAACGGAGTCTTAGGCTCTGATTTTTTCCAAAAATATAATGCCACTATAAATTACGAAAATTTTAATTTTTCATTTTTTCTAAAAAATAAAAATATCTCGGTACCAATGTTTTCAAAAGAAAAATCTTATTTTAAAATACCAGCTAGATGCGAGGTAATTAAATTTTGCAAAGTGAATAAAAATGAGGACTGTATTGTATTACCAGAAGAAATCGGAGACGGTATATATATAGCCAGTACTTTAGTACGACCACAAAGCAATATGATTCCAATAAAAATTTTAAATACCCGTGACATGGAAATTTCATTGACAAATTTTTATCCAAAGCTTGTAAATTTTAGCGATTACGAAACATGTTGTTTTTTAGAAACGGAGAATAATTCAGTAGGGCGAGTTGACAAATTGTTGAAATTAATTAATACTAAGCATTTAAATAAGGAAGAAAACTTTTCAATACAAAAAATTTGCGCTAAGTATTCGGATATTTTTCATTTAGATAACGATCCTCTTACTACGACTAACATCTACAAACAGACATTACGACTTAAGCCTGACGCGTCACCGTCATACGTAAAACCATACAGACTTCCTCACGCACAAAAGGCAGAAATACATAAGCAAATCGAAATGATGGAAAAACAAGGAATCATTGAAAAGGCTAAAAGTGAATGGTCCGCACCATTGTTAGTTGTACCTAAAAAAGCCGACCAAACAGGCATTAAACGCTTTAGAGTTGAAATTGATTTTCGTTTGCTCAATAAAAAGTTACGAGACGACGAAAAGTTTCCATTGCCATCTATTACTGAAATTTTAGATTCATTATCTGGAGCTATGTATTTCTCGCATTTAGACCTGTCCCAAGGATACTACCAAGTGCCTTTGGAAGAGTCTAGTCGACCGTATACAGCATTTACGACCGAAAGAGGACAGTACCAAATGACACGACTTCCGATGGGTTTAAAAATTAGTCCAAGTGCTTTTTCTAGAATAATGACTATTGCAATGACAGGGTTAAATTATGACAGTTGTTTCGTTTATCTTGATGATTTAATTGTTTTTGGAAACAGTTTAAGGAATCATAACCAAAATCTAGTGAAAAATTTTCAGAGGCTTAGAGACGTAAATTTGAAATTAAATCCAAACAAGTGTGAATTTTTGAAAAAAGAAATTTTGTATCTTGGGCATGTGATTTCGGAGAAAGGTGTTTTTCCTGATAGGGAGAAAATAAGGGTCCTTCAGAGTTATCCCGTACAAAAGGATGCAAATGAGACTAAACGATTTGTTGCATTTGCAAACTATTATAGAAGATTTATTCCAAATTTTGCAAAAATTTCAATTCCATTAAATAATTTAACCAGGAAAAAAGTAAAATTTTGTTGGACAAATGAGTGTCAAAAATCTTTCGAAAAATTAAAAACCGCAGTTATAAGCCCTCCAATCTTACAATATCCTAATTTTGATAAAGATAATATTTTCATTTTAAAAACCGATGCATCAGGGGGTGCAATCGGAGCAGTTTTGTCAAATATGGACGATAAGCCAGTTGCTTATGCCAGTAGGTCTTTAAATAAAGCAGAACGTAATTATTGTACAGTAGAAAAGGAACTTTTAGCAGTAGTATGGGCAGTTAAGCATTTCAGACCTTATTTGTATGGACGAAAATTTTCACTTGAAACCGACTGTAAACCTCTTATTTCACTTTTTGGTATGACTAACCCTTCTAGTAGACTCACTAAATTTCGATTAGTTTTGGAAGAATACGATTTTGATATTAAACATGTTAAAGGGAAAGAAAACGTCATAGCGGACGCGCTTTCGAGAATAGAAATAAATAATGAGGAGCTTAAAAGCTTAAGTAATAAAAATAATAATGAATCTTTATTTGCTACGACTAGAGCAGCTGCGAAGCGACAGACAGACAAAACAGATGACGTAGGTTGTAGTTCGGGTACTTACGAACGGATTGATCACCCGGGAGTAACAGAAGTACTGAAACGGCCTAAAGAATCGTGTGAACTCTGTCCAGTGTCAAACAAGAAGTTTATTGAATTATGTAAAAATGAAAATTACGATTGTAATATAGAAAATTTCGTCTATTTCAAAAATAAAAACGTCATTTATATGGGCCAGGATTTTCGATCGACGTTGACCAGGAAGGCATCGTTGAGAAACCTGAGTTCCGACGAAGCGGAATTTAAATTTCAGAACATCCGATCGGCGTTACCCTTAAGTGGATCGTTGAGGATACTGAAAGCTATATGTGATAAATATAATATCCGCGAATTAATAGTAATTAAAGACGGAAAGAGCGCTCAATTCTTAAGAGAATTATTAAAATATAAAAAGTTGATAAATGAAACCGGTATAAAAATATGTGTTATTAAAGACGTGCCAAAAGTATACGATGGTGAGACAAAGCAAATAGTGCTTAATGATTTTCATTTACTGCCGACAGGAGGTCATGCAGGAATAAATAGGATGTATAATAATGTTAAAAAATATTATTCATGGATAGGTTTAAGACAAGACGTTGAGGACTTTGTTAAAAAATGCGATGATTGTCAGAGGTATAAACATTCAAAACTAAGTATAGAGCCAATGACTATTACGCCTACAGCTGATTCAGCATTCCAGAGAATTTGTTTAGATTTAGTTGGCCCTTTAGAATCAGATGTTGATAACAATAAATATGTTTTAACGTTACAGTGTGATCTCAGTAAATTCGTGGAATCTTATCCTTTAAAAAATAAGGAAGCTGTAACAGTAGCCCAAGCGTTCGTTGAAAATTTTATTTTGAGGTTTGGAATCCCAGATGAGATAGTGTTAGACCAAGGCACTGAATTCTTAGCTGCAACCCTTACGCAAACGTGTAAATTGCTTCAAATTAAAAAACTTAATTCAACGGCCTACCATCATCAGACCATAGGCGCATTAGAAAACTCTCATAAAACATTAGGAGCATACTTACGAATGCAAATAGCGAAAAACCCAACTAATTGGAGTAGTTGGATACCTTTTTGGTGTTTTTCCTATAACACTAGTGTTCATACTGAAACTCGGTATACCCCGTATGAGTTAGTATTTGGCAAAACGGCTAATTTACCTTCGAATTTGTTACGAGAAGTTGACCCTCTGTACAATTTTGATAGTTATCCTTTAGAGTTAAAGTATAGGCTCCAGCAAGCATGTGCTGATGCAAAAAGTAACTTGATGACGTCAAAAGGTAAAAGAAAGACTGTATATGATAGGAAAAGTAGCATAGTTAATTATAAGAGTGGTGATAAAGTGCTTTTGAAAAATAATTCGGGAGCAAAAATGGACGCTTTATACAATGGACCCTTTACAGTGATAAGTGAACAGTCTCCAAATATTTTGTTAGATATAGAGAATAAGCAAGTTTTAGTTCATAAGAATAGAGTTAAGAAATATTTTGATTGATAGGTTGATTATTTCAAAAAAAAATTCAGCATTAGCATTCGATTTTTTTTTCTGCCGGCCGGAGGTGTAGTATAAGGTGTAGTGTAAGTAAGGTATAGTATAAGGTAAAATTAAGACAGTTAGTATTTTACAGTATTTTACCTATTTTATTAAATTAGTTTATATTATTAAACATTGGTTTAGATTGACAAGGTTACAACCATGAACGTAAGGTGCCAGCTTTGCTTGTAATTGATAAACATAAACATATAACATATAACAAACCGTACCATAGTTTAAGGTTACCCAAACATATATATATTTTGATGAACTAGATTTAGAATAATATAAGTTAAGAGATGATGATTTGATAATTTGAACATTTTGCTACTATTGTACTAATACCGTAATGAATATACGTCATTTTCGTTATCCAAAACCTGTGTGCTAATTTCGAACCAGTTAATCATCTTACAAAAGATTATTTTAAAATTTCCCATACCATATTATAGCAAATATTAAGTTCCCTACCAATTTTTCTTGTACTACTTGCTGGATTCTCCTCGACCGCATAAAGGACAGCCTCCTCAACTGCCGGAGGTATGAGGTCTTCCCCAGGAGGTATTACGTTCGAAACACGAGAAGAGCAAACAACTAGAAGCGACAAAATCCCGAGTTTAGCATTTATTAAATGGAGAACAAATTATATGTCCTTCACCTTGAAATTTTGACAGTTGGCCGGGTTATTACACTAAAAGAAGCACTAAAACGATGAAGAAAATGCTTTACACTGAAATAAAAAATGTGGGTACCTACTACCTAGTAAGAAGTACTTTTTTTCATGAATATCTTCTGAAGACAACTAAACTTGATAACAATAACCATCGTGTACCGGACTAACGGCTGAAACACGGCCGGCTTAAACCTATTACATTGATTTACCTCCCATTACATTGATTTCGCCAAACATCATATTGTCGCTTCTCATTTTGCTCTCCTCGGTTTGAAACTACCAGATTCAGCCAGATGACCGTTTATAAAAATTTCTCTGCCTGGAAGGACACGATCAGGATACCTTTCTTAATAGAGTCGCCGGGCCTCCGCAGAATGACCATTGGCAAGACCATGAAGGAAAATCATTTGTGTCATCTTCAAATTAGAATAATTATTTATCATTTTTTTGACAACACAATCTACCTTTTGACCAGAGGCAAAGATCGGCTTGGTGGGAGTTCATGCTTTAGTGCAATATTTCATGACGATGGTGTCTTCCATATCTACCTGCTTGCTAATTTCTCCGAGTGTTTTATCAACCGCTGTCCTATCATCAGCAGATTTTTACGACATGATATAAACAATAATATATTTTTTATGGTTTTAAAAAGGATGAAGTAAATAAAATGCCTTGAGCCTTAAATAAATACTTTTTTATATTACACTTTCAAAAAATAATACTACCATAATAATATTACTAAAGTTCTTCCTTCTACAAGTGCTGTACAAGCTTCTAGAACTGCTCTGGATACCACTGATTAGATTATTTTATAATTAGACAATTTAAAATGATACATAAGTGAGTGATATAAATTTCCAGTAGCTAAAAACCGTAGAGTTAGAGCAAGTCGATCTTGGCAAGAAAAAAGTGTTCTAAACTTGGTGTTTTGTTAGCTGATTCGCGGCCCAACCAACTGTATGTAATATGTCAATATCGTGTTTCAATAAATCATTAAAGTCTAAATTATGAATGCCCTTGTATCTCTAACTACCAGATAACTTATAAGGATACTATTCTTGGAACAATTGCTGTCCTGCAAGTTATGTGGCTGCTATCACTAATAGCTAGACTTGATTAACCCAGAATCACGGTTTTATTCGGACTTGTTTTCTGAAGGCCATGATTATAAATGCTGCGGATGCAAGAAGAACATCATCGTCATCAACTATTCTGCTTTCTCTGAAGATTTGAAATGTTTTTTTTATTAATTACAAGCCGTGCCGAGCCGAACAAGTGGAAACAAGAAACTCCGTTGTGGTATACCGAATAGCAATTGAAATACAAGCTTTTGTTGAATCTTGTAAAGTTTCTTGAACCCCTTCCGATTCTCAGCGCATTCTATTACAGGAACATCATCAAAATTGAAGCCTTGGTTTATAGATACTAACCTCGCGGTATGTTTTGTGGTAGGTACGTAAGATAAACTATTGATGACGTGAATTTCCGCATAACTGAAATTGTCATGTACTTAAACTTTAGTAGAGTAATTAAAGCGATACTGCTACTGGACTGGCTCGTATACCTATTTGTATAACTTTATAAATTAATTAAAGGCGCAAATAATTCCTTGCTAATGGCTTTTTCTAAGTAACATTTTACCTTTTAACCTTTTAGCGATTAATGAAATGATCTATTTGATGCCGAGTTCGCAGACACACGCATATTCGTTATTGATAGCCTGGCTGAAAAAGATTCTGTTACTAAAAATGATATCAGATAATTAATTAATTTTTCCTCTGAAATCTCGAGCTCTCAGCCCTCGGGCAAAAGCGTTTTCGCCTTTCATAATCGATCAAGTGTGTATAATTTTAATTGTAACCTTCAAACAATACGCATTGAGGCAAATTACTTACTTCAGTGCACATAAATCTAACATCTGATAATTAAATCATTGTCCCCAAATCGCATTCTGCAAATTGAAAAAGTACAAGGTAATAACGAAATAAATAAGATGATATTACGGTATTCTTTTAGGATTTAGGTCTGATTATCGAAAAAACAGACGACCCAACAAACAAAAACAAAATTCCTAAGATGACATTACAACAATAATATACAGGTCCGATATTTTACACGACGATTCCTCAGTTATTTATAAGGTGAAAAGTTCATAATAATATAAGCATGCAAGCCCTTTATTTTTGAGATACAGAGTGTTACAATTTTTAACAGGAACAAAAAATATGTACGCCACTGCCGTTTTCTCTTTTGATAACACTGTTATGTAGGCACTTTATTGGCTAATGCAAAGTACATTTTCATAATTTTTTTGATTTCGGCTTTGATGAGGAGAAAAATGCTACTTCATCAAACTCTGATATGGTCATAGCGATATGCAAGTAAATGCCATTTATTTCTTTATTATTCTATTCCTCGAGAACGATTGCTCGTTGCGACTTCTACCAAGTATGCCTTTTTCTTGTAAAAATGATGAAAAAATCTATTTTTTCGCTTGAAAATGGAATACAAGCACGTAGAAAAAAGTTATGACTCCTCAAAAGAGTAAAAAGACACGTAGGTGGCGTCCTCTACAAGTGGGAGCCATACTAACATCAAATTCGAATTTCGCATTTCAAAGAACTCCTAGGTACCAATTTTCGTCCAAATATAGACGTTATTTCAAAAATTATTTTCGAAATTTTTAAAATATCGGACACATATTAAATAAGACCCTGTATACAGGGTGTCCCGAAATTAAGGGGCAATACTTTATAACCATATTCTCCGGCTAAAAATAATAGAATTTTTTCATAATATGGACATAAGTGCAGAAATGGTTGTTAAGGGAGTGTGGAACCCTGAAATCGTTTTTTTTTAATATTTTCGAACCCGTTCATAATTAGATTTTGAAATTAAATAATAATTAAAGGCAAGGACGACCTAGGGGGGACTGTGATTTGGAAAATGCACTTCAACAAATAGTAGATAATTGAAGAAGTAGTCCATTCTTGCAGTGGAGTTGAAATGATATGAAATAAAAAGCTCTTAGTCTTCCTCCACAAATATTGTATTAAATTATCAGGTGTTAATCCCTACATGTTTCGGACGTTTAAACATCCATCATCAGGGGAAACTAGAAGAAATAGTATATGTGTAAATAAAAGATGAAGTTCAGTTCATAAGAAAAGACTTACCAAAATCGAGTAAAAATATTGAAACTAGTTACCCCAAATTAATGGGCATAACTGTATTGTTTTATGAAATGTAGAAGAGTTCCGATATATTGGGTGGATTTAGAAGATATTTACATGTTTTAGGAGGAAAACTGTAAAAAAGAAGTTAATAGAGTACAATATTCTTAACTGTAAATTATTATTAATTAGAAAAAAATAGAGTAAAGTGCTCATAGCATTAAAAAGATTATTATTTTATTAGTTAGATAGTAAACTACAGAATGTAGAGGAGTATACTTACAAAATTAGTTATTTAAGTCTGTGGAAGATCATTAATTAAAATTTATTATTATTTATAGGGCAAGGATGAAGAGATATTAACTGAAGAATTGTTTGAAATATAAAGGATTTTTTGGGCTTACGCCCGAGAAGACGAACTGGGACATCGTCTTATTATTAATTATTTAAGTTTAAATTACGAACTATTTGAATTTAATAGAAGTTCTCCACACTTTAACACGTGTAGTTGTTTGAGAGAATGAAGTTGACGTAAACGTTACTCTATGACAGTATTCAGAGTTGGTGGTTGTTTACCTCAATCGGTAAATATTAAATTAAAACAGGTAACCAGTATTGAAAAGTTGCTCGATTCTGGCTTACAAAATTATGTTTTAGTTGGCGACACTGAACTAATAAAGTGCTTGTTTAAGGTACAGATGTACTAGAGAAATCTATTTACGGATTAGATAGTTTTAGTAGGTAATCCTCAAGTTGGACTCAGACCATTGGCTACAGAAGTCAACGTTCCGAAATCAATTATAATGCGTTTTACTTTACCATATTGCTATCCATAATTATAACGAATATTTATTTTAGATAGGAAGAATGACTCAGATGCAAGGTCTTTACCCATGTCATTACCAGAGGGTTCAAGAGCTGTTGCCTAGAGATTTCCCACCCAGAATCGAGTTATGTCGGTAGATTTTAGGACATCAAAATTTGCTAATCAAAATTTTGTGGTATGAAAAGGCAACATTTAGTAGAACTAAAGTCTTTAATACTCGTAACACTCACTTTTGGCACGATGAAAATCCAAGAGCAGTCCGAAGAACTAATTGTGAATGTAGGTCCTCCGGCAATTTGTGAGGGGGAATAATTAGAAATCAGTTAATTGGTCCAATTGAAATGCCCAATAATTTAACCAGCGAGAGATATTTGGCCTTTCTTAAAAATCAGTTAGCAGGACTGTTGGACGAAGTACCCTTAAGGTCCAGGTTGGGGATGTATTTCCAACACGGCGGTGCCCCTGCCCATTTTGGATGGCCTGTTCATAACTGGTTAGATGAGAATTATCCTGAAAGGTGGATAGGCAAAGGTGGACCAGTATCCTGGCCAGCGAGATCGCCGGACTTTAATCCACTCGATTATCATTTTGGGGGTCATATAAGCAACACAGTTTATGCAACGGAGGTTGGAAATGAAATAAGAAGAAATCCTTTTCAGATTCTTCGGGCACCTCACAACATTCGCCGTAGAGCTGGACTTTGTATCAGAGAAAATGGGGGTCTATTTGAACACTATCTGAAGGAGTAGTTCTTGGTATAAATTTAAATTTTATTCTTCAAAAATTTTTGTTAAACAACCCTATTTTTACTCTCTAAATAAGTTGTCATATTTATTTCGTTTTCAATTAACTTAGTTTCACAAAATTTTCATTTTCATTAATTTTGTAGTTTTTAGTACATTTTCGATATAGAAGCTTTAAGAATAATTTTATTAATTAAGTCCTTTATGGACGTGATTTTCCTTAAAACAATTTTAATCAAAAACTGTAAGTCCTATCAAGGTGAACTAAGGGTATCTTTTTACGCAGAATACTTTGAAATTTCATAATTATTAAGAAAATAATAAAAAACCGACTGATTAAAAAAAAATGGGACTATTTTAACACTTAACCACCCCGGTATGTAACGCCTATGACTATATTTTTGAAATTTTAAATTCAGAAACTGATTTATCGTTAAAAGTTTATAACCATAAATACAACATTTTTTTCTCTCTAAGCAGTATTTTCAAATTGCATTTACGTATAAAAGGTGTCCGGAAATGACGATCATAAATTTTAAGGTATGCTCCTACATAGTGGATGAAAGTTAATATTAACATAGGTCCCCAAGTGATTACATATGGAGCTAGATGCCTTTAAAGATGGTGTCATTATGTTACCTGGACCTAAGTTGGTGTGATAAGAGGTCACTTTTTTAAAATATCAGGGGACCCATATTGTAGCCCGTGGCGCGTTAACAAAAAAATGGTGGGTTATTTTTCTAGGTCATATTTTTTTCGTCGAGTGTATTTTCCGAGACCTCTTCGCTATTTTTTTAATATAATATATTTTCAATGTATTTTTGCGAAACGCCTTTTGAATCGCACCACTGCACTGCAGAAATTTTCCATACGCAATTTCGTACTGACTTTCTCGACAACAACTCAAAGTTAACCTCCACTAACTGCTTCATTTATTTCTACATTTGGATCATTTCCTTTTAGATTATTCATCGAATATATACTCTTCCAGCCAAATCCGTGAATGCTTTAACTTTAAGAAGTCGACTTTTAGTTGTAAAAAGTTGTCTGACAGGAAAAGAAAATATGAATGTTAGTGCCAAAAACAATTCCATTTCTTGAACAAAAATGTGTTGGGTACACACCGAAAAAGTTTAAAGTATTAACTGCAGGTTAGGTATTTTCGGTGCATGTTAGCTGCTTTTTGGTGATCTACGGTCCCCTGGGTATATGGTTGTACCCGTAGTCGAACAGTTTCGAGATAAAAATAATTAATAAATCTCCTAACTTTTTTAAAAGTACCAGGTATTTCTTATAATTTCGCGACCAGCAAGCACCCGCTGTTCTAATTATCCCTCAACGCTGCCAACTGGTACTTCCTATAGTACTAAGGATTATATGTAATCCCATAAAAAATAATCTAAAGGATTTAAATCTGGAGAGCGAGGTTTCCAACCTACAGCACCCATCGCTCAGGATAAACTTTATTTAAATGCTCCATCACATTAAGGTGAAGCACTGGCTTGCATGAAATACATTTCTATCAACATAAGACACATCATCAAACAGGTCTTAAAGCACTTTTCTCAGGAGGTCTAAAGTATGATTCACCGTTTAATATATTTGGTAAAATGAAGAGCCCTATTAAAGAGCCCCCAAATATTCCCGCCCAAACATTAATGGAAACTTTTTCTTAGTGCCTTGCTTCAAAAATCGCCTGCGGGTTTTCGTCTGCTTAAGTATTTGGTATGGAAATGTATAATTCCATCTCTAGTAAATCCGGCCCCATCAGTGAAAAATATTTTATTTACAACCATGCATGTAAAAATGACATTTCACCAGGTTGCAAAGTGGACGTTTTTCAACTTTTACTTTTTACCCCGAAATTATTAGGTAATTTTTTGTAATTTTATTAAAAATCGATATCTCGAAACAACATACGAACGCACCAACGCAGACACTGTAATACGCTCACACTCATTACACAAATTTAACGACCAAAAAATGTTTATTTTTTAAATGAATTATAATGACATTTATAAAAAACAAAAAATTAACATTGTTTATGTTTTACTTATAAAAATTAATTATTATATTGGTATTACTGTAGGCAGCGACTGATATATTCAAACCTTGCTGCATTTATTTTTTTAAAAGGTTTAATTCATGATTATTTGCAGTTAAAGCAGTTTAATAAAATTTGAACAAAGTAGCCGCTGTTCTTCTGAAACAGTGGCCAGTAAAACTTTCAATATTCAGCTTCAGAAAAGCAGCAATTTTTTTTGGAAACTAACTGAAAGTTTTGTGCCCAATATATTGTTTAGTAATTTTTCCATATCTGATTTGCGTGAAAAGCTTTCCATCCTGTATATTTTTCCGAAAAGTTATGTACTCCTTAATTGGTGCAATTCATTTCCTATTGGTTCTGTCATCTTGCTTTTACCATTAATTTAGCAGCAGCATTATAATATATTGGTGGTATCTGATCATATTATTATAGCGCTCCGACAGAAAATCTTAAACAACTGTTTTGTAATTTCTGCAGGCTTCCCCTATCCCTCTCCAACAATGCCGGCCAATAGACAACATACGGATAAGGCAGGGCTGAAAGAATAGGTGTGTCACATATAGCTTAAGCTTAATATCTCCAGTCAGGTAATTTGTGTAGATGAAATGTTTTAAGTTTGGCGAGCCTTTCTGGAGAAGAAAAAAAACGTGCCTATCAAAGCGTTAGTGGTAGTTCATAATTGTTTCCAGATTCCTAGAAGTCTACGAGGAATCTATATATTGGTTATCAATTTTAATTTAAAAATTTCCCTTATTATACAACAACTCTTTGTGTTCGCTGAAAATAAGTAGGTATTTTAGTTTTACTGACATGCGCCCCCGAATGTCTGAAACATTTTTATGATCTCCATTAATAGTACCAGATGCATCGTCGCTCTATTTAAAATGAATTATTAATAAATCTGCGTATCATCCGCATACTGTTGTGAACTGCAGGTTGTTAAGAATTTACCAAAATCGGACATATATAGAGTGTTATTTAAGTACGTGACCAAACTTCACGGAGTGATTTTTTGAATGATTTTAAGACGAAAAGATTATTTAAAAATAGGCCCGGTAATGCTTCGTTTTCAAGATACAGGGTGTCAAACTTTTTAACAAAAATCGTTTTTTTGTAAATATCTTAATAATGCTTTAGCCGATTTTGTTCAAATTCGGCAGTATTATTTAGGGTAGTAATTTAGCCCTGAGTAGATTGAAAATTTTAAGTCCAGTGGCGTCCCGAAAGGTACCTTAACTAAGATTTTTGACAAAAAAAATGTGCGCCACTCATTCTTTTCGTATCTTGTTTCGATGGGGCCCCACCCCACTTTAACATAGTAGCACGTCAATTTGTGGATGCAACTTATGGAGAAAAGTGGATCGGTCGCGCAGGTCCACAGTCATGGCCACACAGGTCACCGGATTTAAATCCCTTAGATTTTTCTCTTTGGGAGCATTTAAAGTGCCTCATTCATAAAACTCCAGTCAACACTGAAGAAAAATTAATCCAACGGATGCGGGTCTCATGTGATCAGATAAGACATACGCCGGGAATATTTTAACGTGTTCGGCAATCGATGTTAAGACGAGGTAATACTTGCATTGAAGTTGAAGGACGACATTTTCAGTAACTATTGTAAGTTTCGCGTTACCTATTGTTTAATGTTGTCTTACTAAAAAAATAGCTTACCATTTGTTTGAGTGTGGTTATAATAAAGCGTTTTTTTTGTTTGTTTGTTTTTATGTTGTCTCAGGGACACGCAATAAAGTGATTTTTATGCCCTTTCTCAAGAACGAAAAAAATGCTAAAAATAAAAAAGTTGTAGTTTTAGTTGCCTAATGCGAAAGGAATATAATAATTGCAAAAAAATCAGTGGCGCCCATATTTTTTGTCAAATATCTTAGTTACGTTGCCTTCCGGGACGCCACTGGACTTAAAAATGTTAATCTAGTGGGACGCCGTTGTCTATTGCACAAATGTTAGATGCCGAATTGCCCACGAGAATACGCTGGTGCCTGTTCATGACGTAATTTTTTATGAAATTTAGAGGATTAGACCCTAGACCAAGAAATTTTAGTTTAGTAAGCAAACGCTTTAACGTAATCCAGGAGAATTAGGCAGCTTTTCTCATCTAAGTCACATGCTCTGTACAGATCATCAGATACTTAACTCGTGACCGGTGACGTTCAATTTCTGTTACAGAACCAGTGACGTGGAGTCTTAGAGACTCCTATAAAATATTTTGCTTTTACTAAACCAGTTTCTTTTTTTTTATTAGCAATTGTAAAACAATTGTATAAGTCATTATCAACAAACTAAGATGTATATAGTTTTAAAATATCAAGTTTTTCGTTTTTAGTACAGCATATTGCAAGTGGAAGTAACTGAACAAAAACAAAAATTAGCCGTAAAGAAAATATAACGTACAAAATTTAAAAAAATTAAATTAAAAATGCAAACAATGATTTAATTAGAACGACAAATGAGTAACTTATTTCTACCAAAAATGAAATCATTATCTCTAATAGAAGGAAGACCACAACGAAAACCGAATCATGGTCGCTCCTTATTCCATTATCTATATCGTCTACATCACTATTGTCAGAATCGAGGAAAATATACCATTTAGTAACTGTCTTCTCAAAGTCACGATCTGTCCAAGAACAGTGCGTGATGTACATGCTTCATTAGCCATATTATAATCAAGTGTAAAACAAATTCATTAGAAGTCAATATGCACAACCCAATTTAATTGCATTAACGGTGACGTGGAGTCTGACGGACTCTGAGGGGTGGTTTTGGGCGGTTTACTCGACTACGTCTAAATTAGCACTAGCGCTCTTGGCATCCACCCATACGTCTTCTACTTTCAGAATGGTAAATGGCGCTACATGGCTATTGAATTACCGAAAAGACTTTTATTGAAACATAATATGGAAGAAGTCTCGTAGACTCCACGTCACCGGTTACGGGTTAAGTAAATGCTGTTGAAGTATTATGTAAAGGATAGAAACCTGAGTGAGTTGACGAGAGCGAGTGATTGAACCCAACAAATTCGGTATTCTTTTTAATTTCGTAAAAAGTTTTATTACTTGCGGTTAGAGAAATAGTATGCGATTATTCATAAACAGAAATATAGGGAAAACGCCGTGCGGCGTTTGTAAAGGCAATTTTAGTCGCAAGCTTGTTTTTATATTGAAATTTATTCGTTTTTAAACATTATTGTTTGCGCAAATGGATGTATTTTTTTATGAAGCGAATGATCTACAAATTTAAGTTTTATTTGTACGCCAGAACTAATGTTTAAAGAAATTTTATTCTGTAAACTTTACGAGGACTGTCAAGACATGAAGCTGTAATTCTGAAGATAGATAGGTAGTAAGTTTGGTATAGGTGCTCCTATCGCAATTATTCGTTTTTCTAATCGATCCGATCGATATTCCGTTCATCATAACAAATACTGTAATATCGTTGAAACTAGTCTATCAATTATTATACAAAATACAATTTTAAGATTTCCAGTTCGATTTACAGTTAATAATAAAAGTGGTGAAACCATGCAAGTTTCGTTTCCCATTTAAACCTCAAAGCGACGTATTGTCTGTCATTCGATCACAAATTTGTAGCTCTCAAACGATACGCATCGAACCAAATTACACGCTTCACTGTGCAAAGATCGAACAATGGGTTGTAATTAAATAATTGTCAGCAAAGGGTATTGTTCATACAATTTCAACTATGAAAAAATAATAATAAATTGTCTAAAATATTATGAATCTATAAAATTTTGTACGTAACTTACGGGAAAGTTACCAAATACAGTGGCTTTATCGTTTTGTTTACTTCAAATTTAATTTTGCAGTTTACAAGGGCTAAACTGAACCAAAAGTCCACGCACCTTTCTTATGGAAAATATCTTTTAGTCCAATTGTCTAAAAATTTGATAAGTTGTCATGGTTGCAACAAAATCGTAAGACTAGTTTTTGAAATACAGTGCGTCAAAGTTGGATGCTTCTGAATTTTATGAAAAATTCTCGGAAAAATTAAAAATTTTTGTATTTTACGGTTTACAAAACAAGCACACAAACATAGCCAACCACACACGAAAGGCAACTTTTAAGATTTAGTGTCCATTGTGATCAAAGCTACCATTGGTATCCCGTTAAGAAATATCCACATTTTAAAAGATAATTTTGACACCTCGTTTTACTCCTCTTGTTACAACTTACTTGTTGCGGAAATTTCGGAGCATTTTTCCTTGCCTTCAACGGATTCTAAATATCACATAATATTATGTTATTCATGGGTACTAGCAAAGATAATTATAGCTACGCAACAGAAGTCCGATGTAATGTTAATAATTCGATCTCTCGATGGATCCCAGTTTTTAAAGCGGAGATCCTTCTTCGTTAAGCGACCGGGTTTTGCCAAATGCACGTCCAGAGTTGTGGTCATTCCGGGTGCGAAGCAGCGAATACCATTATAATATATAATATAGTCTTCAGGATTAATAATTGAATTTGTAGACTCGTTATTGGGATTACTAGATCCAACAGAACAATACGGCGTGGCCGGCAAAGGTGAACCAATATTTTCATTTTGGGGTTTACCAAAGAGCTGAAGTTGATATAAAAATGTTTAAATCTAGGAAAGTTTATTGTAATCTTTAATTTTACTACCCCAATCGATTTTTGTAGTGTGTTCACGAAATTTATTCCTTTAAACTTAGACGAAATATTTTGACATACTCTCTTGACAAATTCTAGCATTTTTGAAATACTGCTAATACTTATAAAATTGACTAGTTAATAATTTATGACGGAAAAATAAAGTCAAAAATCCGGAAGAACTGTATAAACAACATAAAAAGGGATATAAAATGTCTGCATAAAAGGTGGTTCAAAAAATATCCGTTTGTATATCTAAGAAACTTTACATATTTTTTTGTATAGTTGGGGTCAAGCAAATATTTGACGCGTGACACTTCCATATTGTCATGGGTGTCAAATACGGCAGGCCACTCATAATATAAAAGTGACTAATGGCTAAATTTATATTATAATAATTACCACCCACTCGAAGTATTTGTATCTTTATCCTTTTAAATACACTAGTAAATATTGGGGACTGCAGCAAATGAAAGAGTACTCTTTAAAGTTATTCCAAGCTTTCGGAAATCGTAAATTTTATTTCCATCTTCAGGGAGACTACAAATATACATAAAATGATATTAGGAGATTTGCTCTAATTAATAATTAAATGTTTTTACTTACAACTTTGGTGAGATTGTTCATACAGATGTTAATATAATAATTATTAATAAAAGACATTCGAGCAGAAAAACGTGTTGAAAATCCAAGTCAATCATAAATACAACTACAGTTCAGAGATAATATTAAAAACATTGTATATGGACGAAGAAACACACAATTTATAAAATCAAACTTAGTTGTTCACATTTTTTAAAAAATTCGTTAATTATTTGAAATTATGGAAATATTAAGCGGGAAAACATGACTTGCGTGTCACCATCTCAAGTGACTGAATAGGTTAGGAAATACTGTCGTTTTTATATGTCATTGAAATTTGTCAGAATTATTTATAATGCGGTTTGTATCAAGATAATATTGAATTGAGAAGATTCGGATTTAAGTGGACATGTCATTACCAACCACATACATACTAACATAAAACAAAATTCATTAATCCATAATCTATACAATAAATCAAAAAAGTTTCTTAAAGATAACCCTAATCTAATTTTAACAAGATCAGACAAGGGTAATGTTACAGTGGTCATGAACAAAACACAATATATTGAATTGTCAGACGACATTATCAGTAACAACTCATCCTACACTAAATTACGTAATGACCCTACATCGTCTATTCAAACCAAATGTAACAATTTAATAAAAAAACTACATAATACCAACCAAATAGATGAACCTACAAAAAAGAAACTAACTAACTACAAGGGCATTTCTCCAAAATTTTATTCACTTCCAAAAATTCATAAACCCACTCTTTCAGTAAGACCTATTGTCGCGTCCATAGGCGCACCCACCGAGTTTATTGCAGGTTTTATTACAGACATTCTCACAAAAGCATATGATTATAATAATGAATATTACATCAGAGATTCCTTTGAAATAGCCAACACTTACAATAACTTACAATTGCCTACAAATTATGCCCTGGCAAGCTTGGACGTGGTCTCCCTCTTCAGCAACGTTTACCTTGACGCTGCAAAAAAAGCGATTCACAAAAATTGGCACCGCATCAGTAATTTCTGTAATATCAACAGAGAAACTTTTTTAGACATAATATCATTTCTATTCGAAAATACTTACTTTTCTTTCAATAATTCTTTCTATAGACAAACTTTTGGAACACCTATGGGTGCATCAATATCACCTATTTTGGCTAACTATGTCATGGACGACCTGTTGGACGTTGTCTTACCAGTTCTTTCTTTCAAACCCTTCTTTTTAAAAAAATATGTTGACGATATCATCCTTGAACTTCCTGCAGATGGCATAACTGAAATAGTAGAGACTCTCAATGACTATGATCAATATATTCAGTTCACAATAGAAACGGAAGATGACTCTCATTCAGTTCCGTTCCTAGATACCAGATTTATACGCAATATAGACAACACAATTGTCATAGACTGGTACCAAAAACCTTGTAGTGCAGGTAGATATTTAAACTATCATTCCTACCATAAACACAGCGTTAAAGTGAACTTAATAAAACAAATGAAAACGAGAGTTTCGAAAATTTCACATCCATCTTTCCTAAATAAGAACCTTAAAATCCTCCTCCAACTATTCATCAATAACTCATACCCTGCCACACTGGTAAAAAAGATACTGTTCAGCACGTCTTCCACTATAACACAAGCACCTAACATGAACGATATCCAAAATGCAAACAGGAATATAACTGAAGCAACTTTAAACTTTAAATTCACCTCATTGCCTTACATAAAGGAAGTCACCCCAAAATTATCTAGACTATTCAGGGAAATCAATGATATAAAGATTGCATACAAACCTGTACTTACAATAAACTCTATTCACTCAAAAATCAAAGACAAAACACAGTCTAATCAATTATCAGATGTTGTCTACAAAATCCCTTGTGCAGACTGCAATAAAGTATACATAGGTCAAACTACTAGACCCTTGTCTAGTAGGATCACGAACCACAGGAGTGACTGTAGACACCATCCAGAGAGATGTGCCCTTGCAGAACATGCAAATAATTTAGACCATAACATTAATTTCAATTCAGCTGAGATTTTAACCTCACAAACTAACTATAAAAAAAGATTGTTTTTGGAAATGACATTTATTGCACAGGAACCTAATAGTATGAACAAAAGAACGGATATCCAACATTTAAGTGTAATCTACTCATACCTGCTTCATTTAGACAAAAATTTACTCACAATCAATACCAATATCAATGATAACATTTCGAACCTCGTATAATACAGTACAACGATTTTTCAAGTATGCTGCATGATAACACTTAAATCCGAATCTTCTCAATTCAATATTATCTTGATACAAACCGCATTATAAATAATTCTGACAAATTTCAATGACATATAAAAACGACAGTATTTCCTAACCTATTCAGTCACTTGAGATGGTAACACGCAAGTCATGTTTTCCCGCTTAATATTTCCATAATTTCAAATAATTAACGAATTTTTTAAAAAATGTGAACAACTAAGTTTGATTTTATTTTAAATTGTGTGTTTCTTCGTCCATATACAATGTTTTTAATATTATCTCTGAACTGTAGTTGTATTTATGATTGACTTGGATTTTCAACACGTTTTTCTGCTCGAATGTCTTTTATTAATAATTATTATATTAACATCTGTATGAACAATCTCACCAAAGTTGTAAGTAAAAACATTTAATTATTAATTAGAGCAAATCTCCTAATATCATTTTATGTATATTTGTAGTCTCCCTGAAGATGGAAATAAAATTTACGATTTCCGAAAGCTTGGAATAACTTTAAAGAGTACTCTTTCATTTGCTGCAGTCCCCAATATTTACTAGTGTATTTCTCAACTAGTCAGCAACGACTACCCTCTCGATTTATCCTTTTATATGACTAAAAAGAGATATACATAAACCGAGTTACCTTCTCGTCGATTTGGTCAAATCATATGGGCTGCAGATCCGCATTTTATTTATTAATTTAATCGTTATACACTACTAAGATTGCTTTTGTTAAGACCTGTGATATTAATGGTCAATCCTGAATCCCACCATTACAATGCACAGAATTTATCAAAACAAATTTATTTATATTATAATTCATATTCTTAGACCAATTTCCCAGCAATCATTTTCTGCAAAGGTTTATAAATAACAATATTCGTCAGTCCGGCCCTGACTAAGTATCAGCTGTAATAAAGTTGGTGAAATCGAAATAACCTAGTATTGGACAAATATGACAAGATGGAAGTGTCACGCGTCAAATATTTGCTTGACTCCAACTATATCTGCCGAAACTATTTTATTTTTGGGCACTTAGACGTGAGTAATAAACGTTTTTTGTCATAGATCTAAAACGACCAGAACAAAAAATTGAAACCTTACTTGTTGCCACAAAATGGCCTAACATACAAAAAACTTGTTAAAAGTTTTCATTAGGGTCGTATTTAGTTTCGATAGGAAAGTACGAGTTACGAAACCTTTTTGGTCATAGGTCCTAAACAAAAAAAAACTTTGAACATTGCGTCATTTTTATTTAACGTAATATAATAATAATAATAATAATAATAATAATAATAATAATAATAATAATAAACGTTTATTTGTAGTATACACAAATACATCGTTACATTTTTCATCAGATAAAATATACAGCACCCAAATAGAAACATGAGAATACTACAAAAGGGGACCAAAAGGCAGTGACACTGATACTATGTTTGGCCCCAAAGAGCAAAATTTTGAATCTAAAATATCAACAATTAGTTATGTACAGGGTTATCCAACCAAGACTGGACAAGGCGATTTTTTGACTTTTCCTGTACTTTTATAAAAAAACTGAAATAGCCATCTTAAGTCATTTTCTCCCGCGAATTCGAATATCTTCAGCAAAAAACAATTGAACATCAAACAAAAGTACTAGGGGTCACTTTGATATTTTTTTAAATGGGATGCCGTATTTTTAATGAGCTTATCCGATTTCTCATATAAATTTTGATCTAAAATGTTGGATTTTTAATTCAAAAACGCCTTTTTTCTTCAGTTTTAAATTCGGAAAATGTTCGTCTACCGTAAGATTAATACCTGATAGATGGATACCCGTTTCACCTGTTCACCCTTTAACCTGCTTTAAAGCGTCCGTCAGTTAGACAAAATAATCAAGTTTCAAATTTCTATATATTTTTCACGAATTAATTACAAATAATGAAATATTCTTTAGAAGAACGGCTAAATGTAATAAAATTATATTACAAAAGTGGAGAGAATGCTCGACAAACACAAAGAACATTTTTTGAGAGTTTCCAGAGACACATTTCAGTGGATACAATTCTCAGAATTAAGACCCTATTTGAAGAAAGTAAGACATTGAAAGATAAGCCAAGAAAGATGAAAAGACGGAATATAAGGGATCGAGCTATTGTTCAATATTTTACTATAAATCCGAAGAGTTCTATTCCGCAAGCGGTACGAGAAGTAAGGTATGGTCCAGGGCTCCGGAGAGTAAGCTATGGAACAGTTCACAGAACTTTAAAAAAATGTGGTCTAAAACCATATTGCATCCTTCCCGTTCAATACTTAACACAGCTTCAAAAAGAACTGCGATTTCGATTTGTTGCTTTAATGCTGATGAGAGAGCAAGACGAAGATTATAATTTATATAATAAAATTCTATGGAGTGACGAAGCGTCATTTACAACATCGGGGGTATACAATCGGAAAAATACAAGATACTGGGCAGCAGTTAACCCTCATAGATATGAAATGATAAAGTTTCAAGGTTGGAGCTCACTTAATGTTTGGTGTGGGATGTTAGAAAATCGAATTATTGGACCACTATTTTATCGTGGCTCTTTAACAGGCCAAAGATACCTCCATTTTCTTCATAACGATATCGAGGATTTCTTGGAAAGGTTGCCATTGCAAGCCTACAACAATATCATTTGGCAGCAGGATGGTGCTCCGCCTCATGCAGTTCGAGAAGTGGTAACATACCTAAACGAGCGTTACAATCAGTGGATTGGCCGTAACGGAACAATTCATTGGCCACCAAATAGCCCCGATATCACGCCAATGGATACATTTTTATGGGGTCATTTAAAAAATGTAGTTTATCAACGACCCAACAGAAGTCTGGAGGACATTCAGCAAAAAATTATAAATGAAATTAATAGACTTAACCAGGACCAAAATATTGTAAGAGATTCTTTGGAGAGATTGAAAAGGGGGTATCGGTCATGTTTTGAAAATAATGGAACACACATAGAACAATTATATTATTGAGATTAAAGTTATTCACTTTAGTTTATAGTTTTTTCTAATATGTCATACTTTTTTTATACGTAAGCAATAATAAATTTGCAAAAACTACTAAATTTGTAATTAATTCGTGAAAAATATATAGAAATTTGAAACTTGATTATTTTGTCTAACTGACGGACGCTTTAAAGCAGGTTAAAGGGTGAACAGGTGAAACGGGTATCCATCTATCAGGTATTAATTTTACGGTAGACGAACATTTTCCGAATTTAAAACTGAAGAAAAAAGGCGTTTTTGAATTAAAAATCCAACATTTTAGATCAAAATTTATATGAGAAATCGGATAAGCTCATTAAAATACGGCATCCCATTTAAAAAAATATCAAAGTGACCCCTAGTACTTTTGTTTGATGTTCAATTGTTTTTTGCTGAAGATATTCGAATTCGCGGGAGAAAATGACTTAAGATGGCTATTTCAGTTTTTTTATAAAAGTACAGGAAAAGTCAAAAAATCGCCTTGTCTAGTCTTGGTTGGATAACCCTGTGCATAGAATATAATACCCAATATAAAAAAATATTTATTTTGAAATCCGCATGTGCAGCACAAAAACAATGTTAACAAAATTTATGAAGAGATAATAGGCAATGTTTAGAGAGAGGAAATAAATAAACCAAAGCAATAAAAACACGAACGGAAAGTGGTGGGAGGACACGGCTCTAGACATTCTCGAGCAACATTTTTTTATAAAATATTTTGAAAGTTTGTTGTTTTAAAGATTTCAGTATTATGTATTAAGTATAAAAAAAACATTTCTATTTCTCATGCTAGGTAAAAATAAAAATTTTAGCATGTAGAGTATTTGAAATACTTTTTGCAGTGGTGTCCATAAATTCCCTTAATCGCTTCATATACAGGATATCGCATAAAGTTATATTTTCTTAAATATATTATCCAATTTTTAAATTTTACCTTAAATTGTAATCGTATTTTATGTAACATGCTTTACACCTTAACAATTTTCAAAATATTCACATTAAAATGGGAAAAGATGCCTCAGAATATTCACATTTACCTAAACTAGCGGGTTTTCGTTTGGTTAGGGTATAACATGGAATACGTTTAGAATTTTAGGTAGAATACAAAAATTGGATAATAAGTATAACCAAATTAAAATGGGATACAAAAAAATTTTTTATATAAAAGTTGTTGGGTTTACCAAAAGGTATATAAAACGTAAAAATATTGTACCACATCCTCAGTGGCTGAAAAAAAATTATTACATAAAAATATGTGTTTTTTAAACCCTTTATAGTTTTTACTTATTTGATTATGTAAAGAAATGCCTTTATATCCGTCTTTTGATTTTTAGATTCATTTTAAGGAATTTTCAGCGACTCGATCGAAAAATCAGTTTTTCGAGAATGTTATGGTTAGTGAGCCTCATCACTAAACATAACATTTTAGAAAAATGGATCTGCTCACAAACATAACTTTCATTATTTTGACACTAGTAACCATTTCTCAAGGGAGAAGTTAAAACAGTAGTATGGGTATGTACCGCGTATTAACGTACTAATGAATGTACTAATAAAACTAAAAATTTTGTTTAGCTAAGCTGAATGCCCACGCTATGATTTTTTTATCGAGCCACTTAAAATTCTCTCAAAGAAAATAATTACTTGGCAGCGCCACAAGAAAATTTAAAAACGAAAAGACGGATACAAAGGTCTTTCATTACTGAATAAAATAACTAAAAAATATAGAGATTGTGTCATTTAAAAAAAAATATGTTTATGTAATTTATTTTTTGGTCGCTCAGTATGCTGTTAAATAGTTTTGCGCTATGCCTTTTGGTAAACCCAACAGCTTTTATATAAAACTTTTTTTTTGTATCCCTTGTAGTTTGGGTGTTATCAAAGACGAATACCTTACTAAGGCAACCTGTTATACCTATACACTTATGTACAAGTTTCTTTTGATTTCGAAATAGGTACAGGAGTACTTTTAAAAAATATTAATTTTTTAATTCTCTTTCGACTAGGTAGAAGATTGAACCATAATTGGTACATAATATCCTCTTACAGGCTGCTATGTTGTATAAAAGAAAGAAAATTGGCACCATATAAATTTGTTTAAATCTCAGATTGATTCCTAGATTTGAAAAGTACTTCCCAAATACCCCTTTTAGCACGCGTGTGTTAAAAGGCGTTTTCTTGCCAAGTTAACTGGACTGTTTTGCTTACCTTTCACAGTCAAGGTTTTTTGTGATAAATAAATTCTTAAAAATGATCGTAGAAAAACTATAGTATTTTACTGGCAAGTAATAAAGCTATACCACGCCAGTCAAATAACATACTATTAATCTATAAATCTACAAATATTATAGCAGAAATAAATTTACAAAAAATTCAATGCAACAAAAAATAATAAGAAAGAAAAACACTTGGAAGTAGAAACAAGCTCGCGACTGGTAAACGATATTTATCTAAAAGACCTAACCACTGCGCCTCAAGCACATGTTAATGGCATGAAGTAGATTAGTGATCCTTCTGGCCCCGAGATCCGATGAGAAAATTTAAAACCTAGTTCCGTGTGGTTGTATTAAGTATCTTCTTTCCCTGACTGTAGGCAAATTTAGCTTTTATTATTAAGATTAAGCAAATAATAGATGCAATAACTTTCACTTCTATATTTTAATTGGAACCTTTTAAGAACGTATACAACTATTGGCAACGTAGCTCTCCATCAAGCTCAGCACGGGACGCGCGAATACAAATTTGCTGCAAAACCTTCTGTTAATTAACCTGGTACAGCGCCTCTCGCGGTTCTAAGTCGCTCATAAGCATTACACTTGAGTTGACTTGAGCGTTCCATATCAAAACTCGCCTTATCCCTTTAAGCCTATTTTCAGAAAATTCGGAAAAACCGTTTATGTTCTTATCACTGGCGAGATGTTTACCGTTATTTCTATATACATTTATAAGACACTAAACAACTCTTCTGCTATGCTAATTTAAATCATCTTTTAAACAATTATTTTATTTTTAAATTTTAATTTTGGAAAAGGCGAGTGTTGAACTACCTCTGTGGAGAAGGTGCAAATGCACAAAAAGTTTTACACGCAAACTAAAATAAACAAAATATAAACAAGAATTATAACTAAACCCTAAGTTCTTTACTTTCCCCGTTATTTTCTTGGCAGAAGCCTTCGAGATCGTGAACACCACCATTTTGAACTACTTTTTCATCATCTACCTCAGTAGTCAAAAGGTTTTTATAAAACGATTTGTTAAAAGCTTCTCTACATCAAGAAACTTTTTTGGCTTCGCAAGTATTCCTTTTTGTATAACCGTACGGCAAAAATTAGAAAGGTTCTTTCCTCTTTTTAAAATCTGTTTTGAGTACTAAAGCAATAAGAATATGAACACAGAATCACGCAGCAAAAGTTGTTATCAGGTGATACCAAATCGAGCATTCCCATTGGGGGGATAAGGCGAGTTTGATTTGAGTGTCGATAATAGTCCCATTCAATTTCTGAAGGATATGGGGAGTTTTGCCCCGTTTTGGGATACAGGCCGCATAGGTATTAGGACGAAGAATAAATTAACGCATCAAACACGATTTTTACAAAAAGTGGATAAGGCGAGTTTTGGCATGGAACGCCTCACTTCTATTGCGTAGCTATAATTTTCCTTGGTACTGACAAGGCATCCCGAAAAGTTTATCACTCCTTTCATAGGCCAGTTTAGGTTAGTATGTATGACAGTATGCTTAAAGAACACCTAAAAAAGGGAAAAGTTGCAGTACAATTTACCTAAACCGTTTACAATAGTTATGGATCCTAATTAAGTAACCACAACTACTTCAATTGCAATAAGCTCAACTTCCAGTATATCTGTCTTCTCCTCAAAAGCGGTCGTTTCATACATTCAAAAAATTGCAAGAAAAAATTCTCCATATAAAATTCTCAGGGCGCATCCCTTCCTTGGTGACAGACATAAGGATTAATAACGAGGTTCTAACACTTAATGTCGTTGATATGGCGTATATAGAGTCCGTCTATCTATCTTACAAACTCATTATAAATGCTAAACCCTTACCGTCATAATAACCTATTGTGTGAGGTGTTAAAATACGACCACCTGATCTGGGGACTCTAGGTACGGATCTATTTAAAGACTATTATATTATTATATTTTCTGAGTAATCCTTTTAAAATAATTAGGGTAAAATAAAATAGGTTTCTTTTAGTTATTTAAATATGCTGATTTTTGGTATTAAAATTCAATAAGATGTTTGTATTGGTTTATACAAAAGTTATGTCGTCCGTGGGAAGACACTAGTCCACCAAGTGGAACTACGGGTCGTGATAAAAACCAATTAAAGCGTAATATTTTATCAGTTGACACAAAAAAAGTAATTTTCGACGTTTACACCGCCCTTCTTGAACGTGGTTTTTCAAAATTTGATACAGTGTAGAAAGCGGCAGCTTTGATACGCAGGCCAGTGAGCACAGTGTGGTTTGTTGTTAATAAACCTATAGTGGAGAGAAGAAAGAGGAAACAATCTTTTACTTTTAAGAAACTGGATGCGACGAATGTCGATATAATTCGTAGAAAAATTTATGCCATGTACAGGGAACAAATAATACCCACTTTAAAACCCCTATTGCAAAGATTAAAAAAAGATGATACGGGAATAGTGTGGTCGTGAGACCCTAAGGAGATGTATATTAAGAAACGGTTTTAAAATGAAAAAAATTAACAAACTACAAAAAATTATGGAATTGGCCCGGTTAAAAATATGGAGGATGGAATACCTAATTGCAGTAGAGACGGGGTATGACATACACGAAGTTACAGATAAAGGTTGGGTAGATTTATCGGGTCGATGCAGAACCAAAGCTCCATCAAATAAAGGAAAGTGTATAACAATAATTCATGTTGGGACAAGAAACGGATTTGTACCAAAGGCTTTGGCCTTATCAGCCAAAAATATAAAGGACCCCCTTGTTGATTATCACGATGATACTACGGCAGAACTATTTGAACACTGGTTTAAAAACAAACTATTACCAAATATATCACCAAATCGTGTGATAGTGATGGATAATGCGAGCTACCACAGTCGTAGCTTAAATAAAGTTCCGTGTTCCAATGACACAAAGGTTACGATCTAGGACTATATGATGGAAAAGAATATGTGTTTTGAGGAAAATTACTAAAATTACTAAAATCATTTTTAATAAAAAAACCATATTATTGTGACACTTTGGCAGCAGAAATGGGTCATACCTTGTTAAGACTTCCTTCTTATCATTGCATGTTCAACCCAATTGAACATATTATTATATGGCACCAGCGGAAAGCATCGGTAAGGAGGAATAATGTTTCGCCAACCTTAAATTCTTCTGTGACAGTTAAAGATGCAAAATAGTCCAAGTAAAATCTGGGAAAATTGTGTAGCGCATGTTCAAAAAGTAGATAATCATACGTAAATATAGATCTGTTGCCCAGAGAAACAATTATTGTGAATTTGGATGACGACACTGATAGTGAAACTGACTTGGGTTAAAATGGTATAATTATTTTTTTGACACGGTACTTTTTTGTAGGTATATGTATATTTTGTTTTAATTAATAACCGTCCTATATGTTATAATTTTAATTGTATTGTATCTTATGTACTGTTATATAATTATTTTATTATTATTGCTTATTATTAAATTACGCTTAAAAATGTTTTTGCGTTTTCTTTCTAACATAGATAAAAAAAAATTTCCACGCATTTATACCTACATATATATTATTATCTTAAAGCAGCGCAACCTTTTATTCTATCAGCAACGAGTGCGTCCCTACCGTCATTTGATCATCCGCATTTATAATGAATTTGAAAGATAGATAGAGTATACTTACTAGTGCTGGACGGTTAACGTAAGGAATTCATATCGTTGGAACGAGGTAAATGCACCACTTTATTGATGTAAATATTATTTACAAATTTTATCATAGGTAGGCATTATTTGATCGCTTCTCCCTCAATAATTCACAATATAGCTATCATATTCCCATTGTTTACCATAATACACTGTATTAATTAATATAGTTTCAGCCTTTATGGTAATAATAGCTGGAAGCGGAAATATTTAAAGTCTATTATATTAGTGTCAAAAATGTTCAATTACTACCGGTCAAATGTTCATGTTTGTTAGTTAGTCAGTCTATAATTGCAATTTATTTTGTTAAATGAAATGAAAACAGCTGGGAGATATCCAGGTTTTCACAATTCGTAGATCATTTTAGGTTTTAAATAACTTTAGAAGTACACCTTAATCTACTTTAATTAAACATAATAAACTGAAAAGGTTAAGAGTCTCACAATAATAATTAGACAATTCAGAGTGATTTATAGATAATTTACATAATAATGAAAACTTTATTGAATACAGCTTATTTACTGATGAGACCTGGATTTACCTCTCTGGTCATTTAAATTCCAAACAAACAAGAATGTGGAGTTCTGAATAGTATCGACATTTCTTTATAAAGAAAGAAGCCTCTGCATTTTTAGAAAGCTGGCGTGTGTGCGGCCATATCGAAAATAAGGTTAATTGGACAGATATTTTTGTAGGGATTGCGACAAGGCTACCTACGGCAGGGCGGTGTGCTAATTAACGTAACTCATGATAATTTAGAATTTCTGGAAGAATTATTCCAAGAACGACTTATTAGTCATAATACGACAGGACTTTTTTTTATCTTATGTTACCTACCTTTACTAAATTTTACATGATGATATATTAAGTCACACAACCTAAATAAGCTTAGATATTATTTTGTTTTAAAATTACCTAACTATTAATTCGAATCGAATATACCTGCTGATGCTTAAAGAACCTTTTAACTATTTCACACGAGACAACAGACCGCTATAGACCTAAGTGGGTAACACCCGCTGCGCCATTAAGAACAAAGCTTGATTATTTGAGAGAACTCGAAATACCAAATAAAGCCGAACAAACCTTACAGAATGCATGCTTTTGTCTTAGTAAATAATATTGAATATATTTTAGAAAATCAGATAATATTTAAATATTCTTATTAGAAGATAATAGTCTTTTGGTTGTTTTTTAATTTAATTTGCATTGTCAATATTTATTATAATTTCGATAACGTTGAATATGAGAACATCCTCTATCCATCCAAAATATTTTCAGCGTTCTAGTATGTTAATAAATTTTCAGAATCACCCTTTACTTCTAATACATAATGTCTTTCTTAATACTGTCTCCTTATTGAAAAATTTGTAAATTATCGCTCTAAATCCACGAAGAGTTAAAGTTTTGGTTATAATTGAGAGAAATCTAATGGATTTAATCCCCATATAGAAATAGATTTAATATTATACAGGGGGGGGGGGGGGGGGGTTATTTCTCTTAGTTCAAAAAATGGTCCAATCTCCATTATTTTTTTTAATAGATTTTAGTATATTATTTCAAAAATGACAGAAAAATTTAATTTGCTTTCACATGATGTAAAATTCTTTATACTTTATCTTTATTATATTAACCGAGATATTAACATTACTTTAATAAATAGTGAAAATGTTTACCATTACACTTACAATCTAAACATTTTAAAATGTACGTACGACTTGTAGTGGCTCTTTTAAACTCACTGGGATTCAGTTGTTCTAAACACTGAACTATTTGCTCACGCAGCTCTTTTTTGGTGCGAAGTGGTGTCACGTACACTTTTTTCTTTAAAATTTCCTCATAAGTAAATCTAGGGGTGTAAGATCGGGCGATGTCGCTGGGCAATCTCAAGGCCCTAAACGTCTAAATGAACGATCAGCAAACATTTCATTTAGTTCCTGTGAGACTGCGTGGGTGCAATGAGATGGAGCTCCATACAGTTGTTACCACAAGTTTCGAAATTCATAAAGTGTTAAATTTTGAAGTAAATCGTTTAAAACTGTTTTTAAAATATCGAGGTATCTTTCGGAATTTAATGACTCATCATAAATTTAGAAGCTAATTTTGTTCTTCCACAAAAAGCGAAACACATTAAAACTAATTTTTTCTGGAAACCACATTTCTTTTATGACATGTGGATTTCGATTAGCGCAAAAATGTTTCTTCTGGTAAAACTCCCTTCCTTAGAAAATTTTGCCCCTTCAGTCCAAATAACTTTTGATAAAAAATCTGGATCATCCTATATACTGACTAAAAGGGTTTCACAAAAATTTACTCTTCGTTGATAATCTCCCGGTTTTAGAGCTTGGACTTAAATATTTAATTTAAATGGATGCAGGTCGTGACTGCAATTCATTGGACTGACGTGTACGGTATGCATAAATCTACTTTTGCACATCGAATGGAAGCCTCTGAATACGCATAGAGGTATCCCAATTCCCAAGACATTTATAATATTTACTTCATCTGAAGTTATAGAATTTAATAAACTGATGGACGCCTTTAATTTTAAACCATAATTCATGAATCTTTCTCCGGTTTATTTATGGTAAATCAGGATATATTACATTAAACTTTCTGTAAGTTCTGGCTATAATTTAGCCACACTGTCCATTAGGGTGGGTCGAAAAAGATAAATATTTTTTTTTCGGAACGCTTTAGTGCGGAAAAGTTGCCTATTGAAATAAGAATAAAAATGGCATAACAAAATTAAATCGGTTAACGCCTTCCGTTCGCGAATCGTACTTACATTTTATGAAAAATTGCAAAAATAACGATATTTTTGTAATTTATTCCTGTTAGGTAAAACTTTTAAAATAAACACGCTTTAATTATTTCTGCTTGTTTTATGGTTTAAATGACCTAAATAAATTAAATTCTGATTATACATATATTTTTTTCCGATCGCGTAACGTCCTTGAAAAAACAGAAATGAACAATTTTCGGCAATTTTTACAGTGCTACTTTTCGTTCGTTTCGTCAGAACAAAACGAACCAGAACTTACTTTAAATAGAGAATCTTCTATTGGCAATGCTTGTTGATGAAAGAGAACATATTCGAAAGCTTGGTTACAGAAGGATCTTAAAAGCAAGACAAATCATCCAAAAAAAGAAATTTCGTACCACCGAAGATAAACTTTGAAGCTTCCGATTACACTGAAATTATTAACTGGAGTTCTTGTGTGGCTTATTCTCCCCCAATGCTGCGAAACCTAAGTGAAGATGATATTAAATTACTCATCAATGCCGATCCTACGCCCATCAGAGAAAAACTATATTTTCCCTGTCACACTCAAGCTGCGAAGAGGTGTCAAAATTGTGACAGAGGCCTCGAATAAAGTATGTGGACATGACTCTAGAGATGGCTATATCCGAGAAACACTGAAGTCTAGATCGGTTTTACCTTATTTCTCCAAAAAATCATACTTTAAATGTATATAGATATGTATATAATAAACCCCACAATTATTGGATGGTTGGTTGGGAAGGGTGTGGGTGGAACTCGTCGTGCAACCACCTCGGCGTGGTGAGTTCTGGGTGGTTTTGTTCTAGCAAATCGAGAGAAGAGTTGCACTGTAAAAATTGTTAAACATTGTTCAATTTCTGTGTTTTAAATGATGTTACGCGAACGGAAAAAAATAGATGTATAATCAGAATATAATTTAATTAGGTCATTTAAACCATAAAACAAGCAGAAATAACTAAAGCGTGTTTATTTTAAAAGTTTTACCTAAGAGGAATAAATTACAAAAATATCGTGATTTTTGCAATTTTTCATAAAATTTAAGTACGATGCGCGAACGGAACAAGCTAGCCGATTTAATTTTTTTTTATGCCATTTTCTTCTTATTACAATAGGCAACTTTTCCGCACTAAAGCGTTCCGAAAAAAAAAATATTTTTTTCGACCCACCCTACTGTCCATGCAGAATAAATAATCTTAGGGAGAGAGAACAGTTATTTTCGTTCAGTTTGGAAAGCTCTTTAATAAAAAGTTAATACTAAACTATCATAATATCTACTTAAATAATATGGATATAACAAAAAAAACTAAAAATTTTATAATTAAAAAAAAGCTTTATTGTTACAACCAAAAGGTTGAGTATAAAGAAATTACACATCACTTAAAAGCAAATTTAATGGCCTATTGATTTTTGGAATAATATACGGGGTATTCCGTTTAAAAAAGCAGTAAGAAAACTAAAACTAATTTTAACCCCACCTGTCGGTATAATATTAAATCGATTTCTATAATATGCAGGGTGACAATTTGAAAATTTTCAATGCAAATATCTGGAATACTACAAAAGTTAGAACAACGCGATATGATACAAATGTTATTTGAGTAGGGGGAACTATAACCACCATACTTTAGTCAAGAAGTCGGTCACCCCCTAGGCGCCCCACACCACCACTTTAAAATTTCAAATGGCACCACCCCCTTTGTTGTACCTCAAATGAAAGATCTCATTGAGTAGTTTTTAGCTGCATAAAAAAAATCGATATAAAAGAAAATTTGTAATTTGAGTTGAATGTTAAAAAAAAATAGGACAAAATACCAAAGAATTTTATTATTTCATCATTCTAAGGTAAACAATACCATAGTTAGTCATTCGAAGTGGTTGGCACTGCAAAGTCGAAAAACGTCAAACAGTGATTTCGTGTTGAAAGAAACATAAATTTTTAATTTTTAATCAAGAATGGTTTTCACGTTGCCTGAAAGAATTCAGATAGTTTTCCTTTATGGATCTGAGAACCGTTGTGCATTAAGGACTGCTGCAGCATTTAATGAAATGAACCCTGATAAAAATGTCAGTCATACTTATGTCAGACACAGGGGCGGTCATATCAACATTTTAAGGGGGGGGGGGCATGCAGAGGCGGCTCGTGCCAATTGAGAGAGGCGGTGGCAGGAAAAGTCTTAGCGCCGCAGACGAAAATTTTTTGGGTGTCACGCCCTTTTTTGTTGATGAATCTTGGTTTTCAAGTAGGAAAATACGCAAAAAACGTTTAAGTAAATTTTAAGAAAATTGTAGATACCTATATTATATTATACCTACTTACGTAATTATTTTTATTAATATTTTTTGCGTTTAAATATTTTTAAATAATTAAGGGTTTGACACGATTGGTCAGTCTTGTCTTTGTCACACGCGCCTAGCGCTGAATTGAGTAAGCGGCAGGGCTTTTATAATGTAAATCGACGCCAAGGGGGGGGGGCATGGGGGCCCATGCCCCCCCCCCCCCCCCCGTATGACCGCCCCTGGTCAGACAACTTATTCTAAAATTCTAAGAAACGGGATTAGTGTAAAACAAAAAAAAGGGTTCAAGGAAGAGTAAGAAATAATGAAGCGGCCCAGGTGGAAGTGTTAGGACACTTTGCCATGAATCCTGCAATGTCCCTATATACGCCAAGCCAAAGCGGTTACAGGAATTTGTCATGATAGTGTCATGTCAATAGTTAGATAAACTGATTAAAGCACCTTAAATAAGTAAAATAAAAAAAAACATTTTTCTCAGACTTTTTATTAAAAAAAAAATATTACGCCAGAATGAGCAAAAATAACTAATGAACCTTTTAACAAAAGTTGTAGAGGACAAAATACTCTACAAGATAAAGTTTTAAAATATAGGGTGTTCCATTTGAAAAAAAGAGTAAATTAATTTTAAAATGTGAAAAGTTAACACGTTTGTAGAGCATACCCTGTACAAAATATGGAATGTTTTGAGGGTCTTAGGTCTTGAACTCGGTCTTGAATTAGTCTTTATCTTTGATACCCTTCAGAATGTTTCGAATGTCTTGAGTTAATTCAATAATTATATTTCAAATTTTAAGGTGCCAAGTTTTCTCTTCCAAAAAAGAATATTTTTAAATAACTTGGCAACATTGAAAAATAATTAAAAACTATGTTCGCTACGATACGCGGAATATCGAGTGGAATTTAAAAGAGCAAAAATATACTGGGTGTTCTGTTAAAAAAAAATAAAAAATTCTTGTTTCTCTTTGTTGAGTCACCTTATAGAGTCAAAAATAATTTTACGTTATAACTCACTTACTGTCCTTCAACTTTTATATTAACATTTTTTGTGTATTATAAATACAAACGGAGCTATTCTACTTTGCCACACTAAACGGCCACCCTGTAGAATAGTATTAAGATCTACTAGCATAAAAGTGATTCTAAAAACCTAATATAATATACGGGGTGATTCGTTTAAAATAACAAAGTTGCAACTATTTCTTGGTAGATGCGGCAACACTGGAACCCTGAAAATATTTTAGATGAATTTTCAAAATAATATTAGATAATTTTCAAAAAGAATCCTATTACCCATTTTTCATATTATCCATCCAACGTACCTTCGACAGAGGATCACCCCATATTGAGATGTACCTAAGATCCGATTCTGCCGTTAACAGTATAAACAATGATTAGTTAAAGAGACTTGTTTTTAACCAACGACTATTTGTATATGATTTGCACCACTCAAAATAAGAGTCCCTTTAGTTAACGGGAGAATACACTTTCCAACAGTCCCGTGTTTTAAATTTTAGGTTTTTTGCTAATTTCAATAATTGAAAATACGATAATTTTTCAACGTCCACTTTGAGTACTTTGACAGCTTGATTTGGATCTGGTTGAAATTATATTAAAAGTAGGTACCTACCTAGTATTTCTATTGTGTTTGCGATGGATTCCGACAAAAAGAAAAGAGAACGCTGTATAAGCCGTACTGCGGAAGAAAAATTGTTAATAGCTAACATTTGTACTCGATATAAAAATGTAAGTATTAGAAAATTAAAAAAAAAACAGACATATCTCGTTTAATAAAAGAAATTTAATTTGGAACAAAATAGCAATGAGTGCTACACTATTGTTCCTGAAAACAAACGCTGGTAGAAATCACTTTGCTAAATCAAATATACTTTACTTACAAATCATTATTCAATTCCAAGTCTTCTTCTGATATTAAGTAAATTATCAAATTATTTTTTTTATTGTACCTAAATGTGGCGAGAAAATCCTAAATCAAGAATATATAGAATTTCCAGATTGTCATTTACAAACATACATATTATGTATCTTCAAATAAAATTCATTTTAAGACCCATCAAAAATAAATAAAAATAAAATCAATCTGCCGAAACTAACAACATACAACAAACTTTAAGGTTAATCACTGATTTTTTTTATTAATCGGTGAGTTCAACATCCCAGAAGCTATGTTTAGTTTAAGTAATGATTAGCTGCCTTTAATTATTGTTTGACGGCACAACAGATATTTTGAAATAATCATTGATTAACGTTTTAATCAATGTTTAAGCGAACCGAACGGTACGAACGGGTCTAAGTGTATTTAGAAAAGTAACAATAATTTAAAATTTGGTCATCATTTTTTAATCAGTTATTTAGTTGATATTGTATGACTTCGTTTCTCTAAGATTTGTTCTCGGATTTGCGTAATAATGTGAATTTCGGAACTAAATACGCGAGAACAATGATATGATAGGAACAAATGAGGATGCGGGAATCGAGACATGAAGCTTAAAGTAGGAAATGCCGCACCAAAATCGGGGCAAATGACCACTTTATAAATGGGTTTTGCAACTAAAGGCGAGTTTACCCAAATTTGTAATTTAGAAACTTGGTGCTTATTCCCAACAACGTACAATCTCATCGTCTGTTATCGTTCAAGTAACCAAATAATAGCAGGTTAGTTCAGTTTAGCAACCAACTCTCTTACTCTGTATATAATTGAATACGAGAAATCAAAGAATTACGCACTAAATTACCATACATACAACATGCTATAAAATGCACATAATGGTAAGAACATAAAAAAGTTTTATAGAGGTTCTCATTATTTCCGAGTTATTTTTCATTAAGCTTTTTTTTTATTAGAAGAAAATATTTCGTTCTAATTTCTGCATATTTTTTTGTCTGGCGACTTAAAAGTATGACATCGTTTTATGTAGGTATATTCATAAAAGAGCGCACCTCCATACGCTTAATTTGTAGTTGTTAAGGTGTTATTCGCTTTTTTTCGCCTTGACGTAAACTAAGAGCCCCAATTTTAGAACAGTGTAGTATTTAGATACAGATGAATAGACTTTCCAATTCAGGTATCTATAATAGACAAATTCGTGACTACAGACCAGACAATCCAAGATTGGAAAAGCTGTACGCACTCTAGCATAGTTAGTAGCTCGCTTAGTAGTTATTGTTCGGTGACTAGATTAGATAGCTACCTTGCTTTTAGGGTTGGGCGCTTTTCTATTAATGTATGAGATTGTATAAGTGAAATGTCCATCGGCTTGGTGTATTCTGGCTATTGAATTGGAGGGAGTATGCCTAACAAAGGTTAGTTTGTGAAATGACGCCACACGTTGAATTTAAGTTAACAATCACGTTAACTTTACAGGGTAGTTATCAATAATTATAGGTAACTGGTGTACAGAAATGACAAATTTTTATCGGTTTTGAAGACTCTTATTGACATCACAACGTATAATCTTATTTTCGTGTTTGAATCGAAATCGTTGATTGTTTGTGTTTTTAATCCAGGCCTCGTTAGCAGTAGATATGAATTACGATAAATAATAGTATATTATTAACCAAGGTTTAGACAGCCATCATTATTGCCCGAGCGGCAAGTTTAAATCACGAGGAGCGGAGCGACGAGGGATTTAAGACGCGAGGGCTATAAGCTGTCTAAACCGTGGTTAATATAATATTTTTTCCACTACTACAAACTTTTATAAGACATTTATCTTTATAGTATTAATTATTATAAAAAATGATAGGTAGGTATAAGTATATTTTTTAATCAAGTTACCTGCGCTTTGGAATTGGCAAAATATTTTGTTGTTTTGTCAGGTGGCTTTGTTAATGTCAATTTTTGTTCATTTATGTCATCAGATTTCACGAGTTTTCCGTTGTTTTAAAAAATGAGCGAAGAAAATGTTAGTGATATTATTATGGAAGCAGAAAAAATGTTGATTGTATCGATATTTTACAATATCAAGTAATCTAATATGTATTGATAATTATCTGGTTGCCTAACCACATTCATGTTTATGAATTCATGTTGTAGAATCAAAAAATCAAGTTACCTGCCTTCAAATAGATTCTTGAAGATCGGTCAATAATGGATTTCAATGCCTTATTATTGTCCATGGTCAATAATAACTTATAAGGTAGAGAAAAACGATTTCTGACGTTAATAATCGGTCAGTAATGGCGATGTTATAGGTTAGTGGTGGAAAAAATATTTAAAGAACTTGTAACTGATACGGGCTTTTAGTAATAGATGCAATACAAGGAAACACAAATAGGTATACCAGGTAATTCATAATAACATCCTGAAATTCCAGTGAAACTCGAATTAACTTTTAGAATGTTGCTTTTGTTATGGGTGTTGCTAATTTAAGATACATATGGGCATAATGTAATAATATAGATATCTATTGGTGATAATTACACTACTCTTAATAAATACTTTCAGGGTAATAGTAGAGAATCCGAAAAAAGGCTTTTGAATGCAAATGTTTGTTAATGCCATTTGCCGTCTGCTGCGAATATATTAATAATTCATACTACTTATAATTATTATACCTACTACACGAAAAAAATAGTATTGTAAATTTAGTTTCGTAGGAATTTTATAGTATATTTTTCTATAAAACCTCTTGATGACTATAAATCTGTATATCAGTCTTTACCAAAATAAAATTGTAAACTAAATTTATAAAGAAATATGGTTCGCTTTTTTATATAACATACCTACCTAGTATAATTATTATGTCACTACTAAGGTATATATTACATTTTACAAAGGCGTTTTGGTTAAATTGAATAACCATTTATTTTTAGTTAAAAGTAAGAAACTGTATTGTGAATTTTACTAAATCCTTTTATGGCTTTTATAATTTTTTATTACATGAAGAGACAAGAATAAAAAATGGTTATAACGGGAAATGAGTAAAAATTACTATATTTCTTTTGTCAACATTTTTAATAGAATTTAGAAGGGTGTAATTATAGTAAGACCGAGTAAGACTGTTTAACAATAAACTATTTGAATTATTATAACACTATATTTGAAAAATATCAAAAAATATAGAAGCGCTTATAAAATTTTCGTAGTAAAATTCGTATTTTACTAAATGAATATAGTAGAAATTCCTAAATAATTTACAGGATAGTCAAAGCCGCGTCGGCCGTCGCATTTGCAGTTATGCCATCAAAGGGGTCGTACCTCTAACTCTTACTCTTATGTGTTTTAAGTTCAAACTGGGTAATTTTGTCTCTGATTTTGTGTTTTATGATATTTTGGTGCTGTTATGTGGAGTTTGGCGGATTTATTAGCAGAATGAAATCTGGAAGACTTAGTTTCGACCAAGAAAGAAAGACCAAATATATTTCATTATATCCTGTCTAAAAGCAAATAAAAAATGTTACAAAAATATTTAAATGAACCTACAAAAGGAGTTTTAAATATTTACTAAAATATTTAATTAGCATAACAGAAGTTGGTGGTAGAAATTTAAGTAAAATTAATAGAATTTACGAAAAGACATTACAAATTTTACAATATTCATTAGTAAAATGTGCAAAATTGCTTGGTAGTTTTTACAAATAGTTATTACAATCGTAACAATAGAAGCTAGAAAAAACAACAACATATTTTTATATTATTTGCTAAACTCCTGCTTAATAATTTTTACTGTAACGATTTTTTTTATTCCTATATATTTTTGTAGTAACTATTAAAAATATTAACTTGTTTTACTATAATTTTATAGTCTTCCTTAACATACCATATGGTTGTCCTATATAGATCTATAAAATATACCTAGTTAGTTACTTCTAATATATTTTTGGTTATTTTTATAATTTTTTTTTTTTCGTGTACTTACTAGAATGTATTCTAATTAACAGTGTAAAGTATTTATGATAAATAAGAAATGTCAATGGGCCACCACCCGTTTTAAACTTCTCAATTTTCTCCTCATCATTTCCTTTTTCTTTGTTTTTTAATATTACCCATTTGCCCCTTAATTTTTTTGTTGTCCTTTGTAGAAAACTCGGTACCTAAGTTGTTTCACAATTATCTCCCAAAAGTATTCCTTTTCTTTGCAAATAACACTATCTGTTGTCTTACACTTCATAATGTTTTATATTTTTCTGCTTCAGATGAAATGACTACTGATCGTCAGAAAAATTGACTATTCTTTTCTTTATGTTTTCGGTTAGGTATTAAAATTTAAAATATTGATCAACGATAATGAATACACCTGTGTTATTATGTCAGATATTGAAGACAGATTACAATTGAAATCAAAGTTAATTTTTGCCATTTTTAAAATACCCACCCCTTAACGTTTTGAAGTATAAATTATCTGTTGAGCTAATTCATTAAATTGTTATTAAACTTGTCCTATTGTTGCTGTTCAATATGATTTTTATTTTGTTTATAAAATAAAATATCCTACTTTTTTAGATTTTTTGGCATAATATAAAATATTATAATCACTAGCATGATAACCTTAAGAAACAACAAGTCACAAAAGTCTGGGTCAAAGAACTAAAATATGACAAAAACTATTCTTAATACTTGTATTGTATAGAGCTATTTTTTCTAATAAATATGTATCTACAAATGCGCTAAACACTTCCTTAGATTATAGGGATTTTAGGGGTAAAAGTATAGAATAGTTTAAATTGGGTTGAATTACAGAGACCCGTGTTTAAAGTCAACTAAAATGGTGCATGGTGCTTTCCACTAAGTAGATAAGTTGTCATGATCCATCATCCATTATTTAAACAAGTATGGACATTGTATGTTTGTTTAAAGTATAGGTACCGGTGTCAGTTATTTCAGAACTAAAAGTACCTACCTATTTAGGTTTGTACTATGTCGCGGCTTCTATAGCCAAGGAAATATCCAAGATATAGAAAATGTTCACGATGAAACGTAGATAATCAGGTATTTTACTACATTTAAATATCAACTATTGCAACCTACCAGGTTCATCCTCGAATTTTTCTGCATCAGCACCAATCCATATAATACATAAATATATCGTCCCCAGCATCATTATCCACGACTGATTACAGACAAGTTTTGATATCACTAATAATCTACCCATTGTTGGTTTCACTTTACTTAAGTAGTTATCCTTATATTATTTAACTTAATTGGAGTACCTAAACTAGTGCGAACTAGAGGAACCACAATTTTCCGACGACACGCCGCACACACGCACACAAACAAACAAATTCACTTTTATGTATTTTTTGTCAAAAGAATCCCAAGGTTCGCACAAAAAAAACAGTTGGTAAAAGCGGAAGATAAAGTTTAACTTTTGGAGATAATAAGAAATAATTGCAGGCTCATTTTTCCGCAAAACTTAAAAACGCCGTCAGTAAGCCTCCAGTTCGTAATCAAGCGTCTAATTACCGCGTTTTCGAATGAAACGCTGCAAATCAATTCGAGCGCTCCAATCCGCAGAAATCGAAAATTGCCGCGAAACCGAATTGCAGGAATTCCAAGTACGCGCGTAAATCGTAAGCGAATCCTGCTAGGGAAATCGGAACGCTAAACTTTCGGATGTGATGAAAGCAGCGGACGGTTTGCCACTGCTGCTATAGTGGCGCTAAAAGGGCGAAACGCGCGCGCTGGACCAATAGCTTGCAGGCCGATGCATACCGAACGCCTACGATCGCATCGGTGGTTGCTGGTCTTTCTTCGGCACTTCTTGGAGATGGCATCATCTTACAGAGGCTGCGGTTTGGTTGGTTAATTTGCTTGATTAATATGAAGTTGTATAGGTGAAGAAGTCGAGTCGCACTACTGCGGCCATAAATCGCTTTATTGCATCGATATCGGCAATAAACGTTTTATGACAGCACGATAAGAAACATATTAGGGGTTGATTTAGAAATGGCATTAACTGTGTAGTTGGGGAGAAAAGGTCTTTGTTTAAAAATAATAAAGAAGAAATGTCTATTGGTTACTGACCGCAACGCACATTTTATAGGAGATGCGCCACTTCGTTATTGACTATTGACATCAAGTTTAGGGTATATTATTGGCGTCGGTGTCGCTAAAACTCGTTGATCACTCTGCCTTTTTGCCGATATATGACTTGAAACATTTTCTGATGCCTCAAAGATGGGATGGGGAGTTAGTTGTGGGGGAGAAAGTTCTCATGGCATTTGGTCCAATATAGAGAAAAGTCAGCACATTAATAACCTTTTATTTTCACCCTTAATAACTGACTAATTTTGTACAGTACTATTTTTTGTAATAAATCTATAAAACTAGTAAAATAGAAAAGATAAAAAGGAGAAAAATAAGACCAAATAAATGGATTATAATTAAAAATAAAGGTAAATCACTTACGGTTTTGCTTTGAGAATGGTATTCCATACCCAGGCACTGGATAATGACCAGATGCGATCACAGAGCCGTGTCGATTAACAGGAAGTTGTAATCGTCCACAGTTTGTGACAAGCGATCTGTCTGGTCCTCCTGGATAGACACTTAAATTAACTACATTAATGTCAGTGGTTGTGTTACCTGTAAAAATTAAACATTACTTTGACCTAACTTAAATTACTGATAAAAAAAAAACTAGATGGAAACCATTAGATGTCGAAAACTGGACCTCAAATTAGACTACCTACAGGACAAATCCTATTGATATAACTAACATGAAAATTGTAATGTTCATTTTGCCTAAATGACCTATCTACTTTTCGATGGCCACATGTACCTAAGTTTCCTCATACTAGACTGCAAGTCGAAAACTGTAGACTAAACTGGTTGATATAGAACTTTTAGCGCTTTCCTTTGGATTAAAATGATTTGCTGAAAAAGTCACATTGTATAATTCTGGGTCGTTTCGATAACACAACAGCCCAAGCCTATATTAATAAAATAGGCAGCGTACAATATCCAAAACTTAATAATCTTTATCGTCTTATTTGGCAATGGTATGAAAAAAGAAACTTGCTTCCTTACGCTTCATACATAAGATCCAGCGAAAATAAAGAAGCGGACTCTGAGTCTCGTAATTTGGCAACGGAAACCGAATGGTCTTTAAATCAGGCAGTATTTCGTAAAATTATTAAACAATTTGACATACCTGACATAGACTTATTTGCATCGAGATATTATAAAAAATATAAAAAAGTTTGTGTCCTGGTTGAGGAACCCAGAGAGCTTCGCTATGGATGCTTTCATTTTAAATTGGGAAGAATTCTATTTGTATGCTTTCCCTCCTTTTGCATTAATACTGTGAGTACTCCAAAAAATAATGGCAGATAAAGCCAGGTGTATTGTGTATAATTACCCAACTAGCAAAATGAATTTTATAAGGGTAGTATAAACTGCCATACAATAAATTTTATAGAAGCTTAAAATTCCTATAACGTGGTTATATGAAATTTATAGTATCAAAAAGGGCCTACTTTTATAAAACATTTTGATATTATAAGAGTTCTATAGAAGTTGAGTACCACACTTTTAAAGCAATTTAATGCCACAACTATAAAATTGTTTTGTAGTGTGCATTAGGTGAAATTTACACAACAATATTTTATCGACACTTTAAAGGTCTTACACATATATTATATAGTGATTTTATGCAGTCTGATAGCAGTTTTACTGCCCTGTGATGGTTATCACCCTGCATTGTGCGTTAATTTCAGGCCTGCAAATAGGTACTTCGAATTGTTAACCTTTGATCGTACATACTATAATTTTAGGCGTGCGGATTATGTTGGATTAAATTATTATCTCTTAACCATGGACTGGCAGGGCCTTCTCTCGGGACCCCCAAACGTTACTGAGAAAGTTGATTTATTTTATAACATGCTCTTTACTGGCATTAATTAATATGTTCCTACTGCCACTTTAAAACCTTCAAAATTTCCACGTTGGTATAGTTCTGATTTAAGGCAGCTTATTTTTGAAAGATAGGTTGTTCATAAAAGATATATAAGGAGAATAAGCTGTGGGACGATTACCTGGCCTTCTCGGCTATGAGGGCACGCTGTAAGCATCTTACTAAAGAGTGCTATTTATCCTTTATACATAATACTGAGAATTCTTTGACAAATAATGTAAAAGTGTTTTGGAACTTTCTAAATGCTAAAAAAAAACGATGGCGGATTTCCCGAAAGAATGTTTTTTAATGATGAGCATGGTGATGGTGGCGAGCAGGTGGTCAATCTGGTTGCCAAACATTTCCAGTCAGTTTACACTGTCTCTCAATCCAATCCTAATTTAGCTTTTGACTTCGACAGAGTGATCGATGTCTTTGATTGTCACATAACAATCGATGATGTTCTTGAAGGATTGGGTGGACTTGATCACAGCAAGGGACCTGGTGCCGATAATGTTCCACCTGTACTTTTGAGAAAGTGTAGATTTTCCCTCGCGCAACCCTTGCAGATTTTGTTCACTGAATCTATTAAGTCTGGTGTTTTTCCCATTCAATGGAAATCAAGTTATGTAACTCCGATTTTTAAGTCCGGAAATAAGCAGGACATTAAAAATTACCGACCTATTAGTATCTTAAGCACAATACCTAAACTCCTTGAGAGTTTGGTTGGTAATCAAATCAAGAGCAGGCTGTGTCAGACTTTCATTGATGAGCAGCACGGTTTTCGTGAGGGAACATCTACTAGTACCAACTTGATTCTGTTTGTTCAATATGTGTTGGAAGCCCTGGAGAATCGTGAGGCAGTTTATACTGACTTCTCTAAGGCTTTCGACACTTATGACCATTAAATTTTAAGTTAGAAAATGCGTGTAATTGGATTTGCTGGCGGATTGTTGGAGTGGCTGATTTCTTACATACAAGACCGTAATCAGATTGTCAAAATAAAGCACTTCATCTCTAGAGAGATACAGGTGACCTCTGGTGTGCCGCAGGGTAGCCATCTAGGTCCATTGCTTTTTAAAATTTTTATTAATGATATGACAAGCGAAATATCACACAGTAAAGTGCTTTTATATGCAGATGATTTAAAGCTTTTCAGCACCGTTAAGTTTAATGCAGATTTTAAAAATATACAGTCAGATTTAAATGGAATTGCACGTTGGTGTACAAAAAACCGACTAAAACTTAATATAAATAAATGCAAATCCATCTCTTTTTCCAGGTCAATAATTGGGAATGATGAACAGATTGTTTATTACATAAACGGTCAACCTTTAGAGGATGTGACTTCAATATCGGATTTGGGAGTACAGCTTGACAGTCAGTTGGATTTTAAGAAACATTATAGTCACATACGTAATAAGGCCTTAAAGTTGCTGGGCTTTATATGTAGACACACCAAGGACTTCAGAAATGTAAACTCCTTAAAGCACCTTTATGTATCTCTAGTGAGGCCAATCTTGAATACGCAACCTGTGTTTGGTCACCGTTTTATTTGGTACACAGGAACTCATTGGAAAATATTCAAAATAGGTTTCTCTTAAATATATCTCGCAGACTTGGTGTGTCGCGATTGGATTTCTCTGCTACACACATGCGATCTTACCTGAACATGTCGGACTTGGTGTCTCGTCGCAACCATGCCGATCTACATCTACTCTATAGGACTTTGAACAACATTATTAAGTGCTCTGATTTGTTGAAGTACTTCGCTCTCAACGTTCCGCCAAGACAAACTAGAAGCACACAAACATTTTCTGAGGCTTATCACAGAGTGAATTACGGAAAGTTCTCTCCAATTGCAGGCATTCTTGCTAACGCTAATGGATCTCGGATCTGGCAATATGCACTTTTTTGGAATTGAAATTCCGAACATTGAGACGCCGCGGCCTAGGTCTAATATCTATAGATAGTAATTAAATAAGAACTATTTTATTTATTCGCTTTTCTAGCGTTGTTTTGTTTGTTTTTGCTTTGCTCTTGCTTCTTTTTCGTTAAAATTAACTTTGAAATTGCATATTATGGTGGCTGCAGGGTTATTGAGCTCGTAAATTCTATTTTTCCTTTTTTTTTTCTTTACTACATTGTTAATATTTTGTAATTTTGTATTTTTGTATTTTTTGAATTTTGTAATTGTGCAATTTAGTAATTTTCTACTTGTAACTTGTAACTTGTAAATGGATTATTTTATCCGTAAATAAATAAATAAATAAACAGATATTTAATTTTTTAATGCACAATTTTGGAACCATATTATTTTAAAAGGGGCGTATAATAACGAAGATTATAAACATGTACATACTTATTTAAAAATTGATCAGCCAAAACTTAATGGCGCTCATTCGTGAAAAATTATTGATATTATATCACCTATAGGTATCATTTTACCAATCTCGGATGTGTTAAGAACTTAAATTTCATTGCGCTGGAAATTTTATTAATAAACTATGTATATGTCTGTGGCACAAAAAAGATGCGCATTAGTTTTGGCCACGTTTGCTTTAAAATTAAAGAAATATATATATAACTTTTTTTATTATTCCGATATTTTTTATATAATTATAATATTAAGTTATTATTTTAATTAAGAATAACGTTAGAGAATAGTCTTTAAAAACTAATAAAATACCGTTAAGTTAAGACTACATTTTTACGTCTCTGACTTAATTTTACATGATGGCGGTAGATGCGTATCCAACAAATCATTATTTAAACATGGTGCATTATAATTCAACCATTTTATATCAAATAAAAGCGTTTTATAATATTCTAGTGTGAATTAGAACTGTATACGATGAAATGGTTTTATAGTGTTGCATAGGTATTACGGCGTTTTAAATTGTTTTGTAACGTGGAAGCAAGACGTTGGTGTTACAGCGCTTTAGAAAATACCAGATTTCGTGAAGCCAAGACTTCAAATACAATAATCGTTATAATATTCTTATTAATATATTTCCCTACAAAACAACGGAGCCCTGAGTGACCAAATATGCAAGTGGTGAGCAAAATTGCCTCCAGGCGCTCACAATATTTAGTGTATTATCACATTGTAATTATTAACTATGAAGTTTGTAAGCCCGTCCATGACAGAGGGAGCCAAACCATTTGCGTCCATTTCGGGATGGTTATTTTATTTATTTTGTTATTGTTACCCTGGTGGCCGCAGTCTTATGACCCAAGCATTGAAGCTCGGGAACTTGCCGGACGACTCGCCCGACATATGCCTCGCCTCAATAATATGTCTTCAGGTAGGCTAAGTAACAGGCCAACGTGTCCAAACTTTAGCAAGCATCGAAATTAATGATATAGATAGAACAATTCGAGGATAGGCTAGAAATTAAGATTAAAATGAGACTTTAAGCTTTTAAGGCTAACAAGACCAAATCCACCTTGAATTGGCCATTTTATAGTAGAGATGAAAAAATATGTCCTGCACAATCCTTTCTTTCTTATTAAAAAAATACTGAAAATATACGAAATACTACCAGTACTTTGTTCCTAACAATTACGCAGCTCTATAAAGCAGCATCTGCCCAAACTATTAGCAGATGGTTAAAAAAATTTCTAGAGAAAAGTGAGCTGGACATTACCAAATTTGGTGCACATAGCACAAAGCACGCATCAACGTCTGCTGCTAGAAAGAATATTAGTTACGACAGTATCCGACTAGCAGCGGCTGGACTGAAAAATCGAAAATGTTTGCTATATTTGCTGATTTCGCTAATGCTGTCCTAAGTTGTAAGTTACTATTTTAGGTTTAAGTTTTGTTTTTTATTTGTTTTAATGACTTTTCAATTTGCTCCCAGTTATTTTGTTTTAAGTATCATTATTGTTATGTTCAATCGTATATTTTTCGATAACTGTTGAGTTTAGGAATAGGACACGATATATGAAACATACTTAAAATTCGATTCAAAATTCAAAAATTAAATAAAATATAGATGTTTTTATTTCAAGAAATGAAGTTGATGGTCGTATCTTATTTTTGGACTACCCCGTAATTTTAAATGAATTTAGACATTACTTCTGGAAATCACTGAATAGTACAGTTAAATAAAACATATTTAAATTTACACAATTAAATTTTCATTGTCTATTATTTGAATTATTGTGCTGGGGCAATGATTTTTCGAGCGATCGTTTTACGCGCATGTTTTACCCAGTTATCTTTGCAGCACAGTTACAGTTACAGTTATATAACCATATCAGTCAATAGAAATCGATAGACCACTCATGTAACTATTATGGTACTCATAGGTAGGTAAGTATGTAGGATATGTACGATCAGTATCTTAAGAAAAAGCTGACTAACAAAAAGTGCATTTTTTTTCGGAAGACTCCAGCAACTACCGAGGATTGATCTAACGTATTATAATTCATGGATCAATATATTGTAGAACTAGAAATTTTAACTAGCAAAACCCAGAAAAAGGCGAAAATTCCCAAAAAAATTAGGTAAGCTATAAGTATCGGGGTTTCTAATTAAGAATAATGTAGTTTGAGAATGTGCTATTGTTATAATATTTAGTACTTTTTTTAATACAATTAAGGTAACTTAGGTACTTTAAGCATTTATGCCATGTAAGTATTTATAGGTCTGTTCCAACCATTAGTTCCTGACCGTTTGAAGCTATCAAATACAATCAACCAGTTGTAGAACAAAGCATCCTGGTGTCTACATGGAGCATTCATCTGGTAGACTCTATTTGTGATTAAAAACTATTCCCGGACTACTGGTTGGAACAAGTCTATTGTTCAAAGAAACTGTCCATTTTTTCGAAGAGACCCGTTTTAAATTACAACTAGGGAAATTGTAACTCAAAATCACGGTCTCAATATAAAAATTTTATTCACTACCTAAGCAGGCTTTATGTTTCGCCATTTCTGACATCATCGGGCCTAAAATAATTTAATGAGAATGTAAAACCCATGTCGGAAAATTTACGATTCCCAACTTACCCAATAAAACACCCTTAAAATAAAGTTAAAAATCAAAATAAAAAACAAACAACAAAACAACCACACCCTGCATGATACAAACGACATAACATATAGGTATACAACTCAATAATCAAGGATGAAGTGGTCAGTAAGATTTGCCTGTACAGTAGAAAAAAGAAGAATATCTGAAGTAAAACGTCAAAAAAGAGCGGGAAAAATGATAGGTTGTGATAAACTCCAACTGCCGTGTTTGTAAAGAACCAAGTCAATCAACCAAATTGTTAAAAATCAAATATGGGTCGAAATTAAAGACTTCGTTAACGCAGGTGAGTATTGGGCTCTTTTTTGCTTTTGCAATTTCAAGTCTTTTCAATAAATCCAACTTTTTACCTTTTTGGCATTCATGTAAAATTTTTGCATTTTTAGATGGGGAAAATTGGTGACCTGATTCTAAAGGGTGGCTTGCGAGGCCTGATTATGTGTTACATATGTTGGTGTTACGAAATTTTGTAAGTAGGTAGTTAGATGACCCGAGCTACGTTCGCTCGGGGGGAGGGGGGTCTGCAGTCCGTAAGTTCCTCATAGCCAACTGGGAATAATTTTATTAAACTTAATATCCGCAGCAAAATTGCCATATAAAAATATTATAGTGACAATATTTCGAAAACTACAAATTTTCCGACGGGACAACTTTATACAAACTTATCTTTATTTTTAATGCTAAATAAAGACTTCCTTATAGGAAAAATTGATAATTATTTTATGGCCTGCAAACGTAATTTTTTGACATATAACTTAAATATGTCAAAATCGCGTAGACTTGGGTATAGGACATGATATACAAAATCTGCCTACAATTTTACGTATAATTCAAAAATGTAATAATATACAGGGTATTCTGTTTAAAATAAGCAAGTTGACACCTATTTCCAGTATAACCAGAAGTGTCACCCTATTGAAAATATTTTAGCCGGGTTGCCCCCAGCAGCAACATTAGCATACTATCAAATTTTCAAAAAATTTCTATGTATAGTTTTCCATATTAGATCATAGCGGTGGGACTGTATATTATTATTAAAATAATAGTTGTAAACACTAAAGAGATTTAAAGGTGTTATGATAATTTAAGCGTGCAAAAAAATAAAACGGAAACCTATATAACTATCAGTTCTATCTCATCAGTTGAGATAATTGAATTCTGGCGTTATTATTTATTTTATTATTTTAGTGCTAATAACAATCTCTTAAGGAAAACTCCCTAGTTCCCAAAACACTCTCTTTAATTTGAACAGACAGCAGATTATGGTTTATTGATTTAGTATCAGGTTATCACTTGTTCCTCTAACTTTTTTATTAAGCGATATATTTGTGGATGGATGAACCATTTATTAAATATTTAATATTGCATTCAATAAACAATTTTTTTCACCACTTGACAGGGGGCGTTGAGAGTTCTATTAACGCATTGACGTGGGAAACAATGCGTTAACAATTACCAGTGGCGGTTCGTATTATAAAGGAACAAGAGTTTGTGCACTATTGGAGGAAAAAACACATAATTTTTACCATAACATCTTATTTAGGTAAATTCTATAAAATTCTACATTCAAATTGAACCCATAAAAACACGCTCTTTTTAACGTATCGAGTTCCTTTTCAGTTAAAGTTCAATTCACTAATTTTTGGGATCGTATCGGGATCGAACCGAAATGTTTAATCATAAAAACGTCGTGAGATCGAAATAAGATTAGAAATCAGCTGCCACTCATAACCTCTACCAATTACGGTTTAGGTTTAAATATTTCCGTTTCAAAGTGTTTATTGACGGACATTACTCGGAATTTTTATAGAGCACCACATACTAAGGAAAAAGTTTTTCTTGTGCGAATTAAAACTTTTAATTGATTTTTTTTAGATACTTGTGGCAATGCAGCTTATATTTAATCAAGTGAAATATATTGTAGGGAAGATATACCTAAACCGAAAAAAATTCAATAAAATTATTTAACTGCCGATATTTTCTCAACTTAAACTAAATAATATTGGGATAAATTAAATTTTGCTAGTTTATCAATAAATCATTCGGGACGGGCGAGTTTCCATGATATCTTAAGCAAGCGGTGCTTATTCCATTGGTGGGGAAGGTTCAGTTATCCATATCGAGATTATCTATATCGAGATTATTAAATTCGGTTTCATAGCTACTTTTTAGCCTACGTGACTGGAAGCAGACGAGAGGTACGTAGCAACCTTCGTCTGAAGAAGACGGTCTCCTCGCGGCATTTTGCGCGGGTTTAGTTGATTTTATGTTATACAAGCCATGAAATAAGTTGGTAAATTCGCGGTAGTACATCCCGAAGGTGTGGTAATGTGATTACTACATCCCAACTCGAGTTCAGTTATCTACTGTAAAAGACATAAGAATATAGTGTTGCATCACGATGTTTTTGTTTGTTACTTAGTAATGTAAAATGTGCAGAGGATTTAATGAAGTAAGTAGTTGACGTGCTAAGTTGTAACAGTACACCGTATTTGCTGCTACTCAGCCCAATTGTGAAGATGAGTAACTGAAAAAGAAGTAAATAGATATAGTTTGTGTGAGAAAACGCCTTTTATTTCAATTGACATATTTTGAACCACGCAACCTATGGAGAAATACAGTAAACAATTTATGTTTGGCCAACGCCAATAAAGGCTCAGTCAACGTCCATTATTCAAAGGAGGTGATTCTACTGATCCTTCCAATTTCCGACCGATTTCTCTCTGGTCAACACTTCCAAAGGTAATGTCAACAAGAAAATAATGAAATGTTTGGAGGAACAGGACATTTTGACTTCTGTTTAATTTGGCTTTGTATCAGTTAAAAGTACAAATGACGCTATATTTTCCTTGCTCCACGATATTTACTTTAACATAAATAATGGTGATGCGGTTGCCGCTACATTTTGTGATTTTTCGAAAGCTTTCGATTGAGTGGACCATGAAATATTGCTGCAAAAGCTACATCGCTATAACCATGATAAGCTGATAGTTAAGTGGTTTTCTTCCTATCTTTATGGAAGAAGGCAAGTGATAAGGGTAGGCTCAGCATGCTCTAATAAAGTAAGCGCCAAAAATATACCATTACTGTTCACATTTCTGTTTTCTGAATGAAAATTTAGCAAAAACTGCCTCCTCTATGCGATATGCATTGCAGCTTAAAATGTGAGGTTTCGTCGAGCGCGTTACTTGAAACTTAAAAGCCAGATGCCGCCGAGTACGATTCGTACAGACGTGGGCCGTCCTCGCATCTATCTCTTTTTAATGCAGTATAGAAAAGAACAGAGCGAAGCCGTGTCGGCGCTTCGCCAGTCGAGTTTTACATGGTGATATCAATTTCTAACTCATACAGCCAATGAGAAACGGAAAATGGGCTTTGAAGGCCAATAGAATGTCTACAAGTGGTAATTAGATATAACTTTCTTGGCGTCCACGTTGACTCACCCGGGTATTGTCGCTTCCTTTGATACATTTTTTGCTGCAGTTTTTATACAAATATTTAAATGTGAACGATAATGTTATATTTGTGGCGCTTACTTCACCTCCAGAAAGGAGTGCTTCAGGGCTCGGTGTTAGGACCAGTTTTGTTTCTCTTATATTTAAACGATTTAGCATTTTTAGATATTCAGGACGCCTTTACATTATTTGCATATGACACTAGGCTCCTGTGTCATTGTAAAGATAAAAATGATTTAAGGTTGGTTATTGAGATTGATCTACGTAAGGTTAAAAAATGGTGCGATACAAACCTATTATGTTTTAATATTAACAAAACAAATATAATGACTCTTGGGTTTAGTTTTAGTGAGTTAAATCTTGATGATCAACAAATTCAAAATAAAGCACTTACAAGGTTTTTAGGTCTAACGTTAAATAATAAACTAAAGTTTGAGGAACACATAAATGTATCAAGCAAAAAATTGGCTGTTATGCAATAACGACAGTCTGTAATGAAGTTAGTAACTTAACCGCTAAAATAGTATATCATTTCTTGTTTAAATCGCACGATTTGCAAACAGACAGTTGCTAAACTCCATATTTGTGTTGCAGAAAAGAGCAATTCGATATTTGTACAGAGCAAATAACCGTGAACACTGTCAACCTTTATTCAGAGCAGAAATAATTTTGACTGTACCGTTTTTATTAATTTTGGAAACTGTTTGTCTTTTGCATGAAAGATGTTCTAGATCAGATGTTGAGGAATTTAATTACGGTACTAGAACTAGCGTACTAGAATTTCGACTATTTTTTTATTAGACTATTCTTGTAAAACAGTCGGTTTTTTATGAGAGCAAAAAGACTTTCAATCATTTAAGTAATGAGCTGAAATCAATTGTAAATTTCGGCCAGTTTGGGAAAAATGTCAAAGACATCTTATTGCAAAAAGCCTACTACAGTTTGGACGAGTATTACAGTGACGTTTTTGAATTGCATTTTATATGCATACTTGTATGTGTATGTGCAGGGTAAAGTAGGGACAGATGACGCAGCAGGAGAGATGACGCACCCTTTAAATTAGCCGCGATTTTCCATAAAATCAGGTTGTTTAAATATTAGTCAAAAGCTCTCAATAGCCGCTAGTTGTTAGTGTGAAAATATTAATAAAATATGCGTAAATAAAGTAGTAACGATACATTTATAGTTTGGTAAGTACCGCAAAGTTTTTCAATAATGTTAATTATACGTTTGTAAAAGAAAAAATAGCGATTTTAACACAATATTGAGTAATATTCCGAAAAATAGGTTAGGTTGGGGAGTGCCTACAGTCACTTAAGCTCAGTTTACACTTAGGAATGTATCACAATATGGTGCGTCGTCTATCCCTTGGTTTTGGGACAGACGACGCATGTTAATTTGGGAGAGATGACGCGGTTAGTTAAAAGTAAATAGCATGTGTGTTTTTTTTCTTTTTGATAAAATGCCAAAATTTTACGGCCCAAGGAAACGTAGTAGGGGTCAGTGGTCAGAAGACGATCTCCGTAAAGCTGCTGATGCTGTATAGTTATTCATAAGGTTCCCATTAGGCAAGCAGCTAGGGAAAATAACATTCCCGAACGAACTTTAAGATTTCGCGTAATAAAGAACAATTTTAAAAAGGGAAGCATGGGTGGACAATCTAGCCTAAAAATATTTTTTCTTTTAATTTCATGTGTTCTTCATAAGCAATGTGCCCCATAGCTGATGCGTCGTCCCACCTATACAATGTGGGATAGGTTGCCAAATACAGATTTTTTTCTTTTTTTTGTTTAATGAATAAACTTAAGTTAATTTGTTTATTATTTTAAATAAATGTATTAACAACCAACTTATGTTGATCCTATTATTTTCCAATTAAACCTAAATTAACCATTGTAGATTATTTTAAAAAAAGGTGCGTCATCTGTCCCTACTTTACCCTATGTGTTATATACGTTTTTTTTTATTTTTACTTATATTATAAGGACTTAATTTATACTCGCTTTGTTATTAGGAAATCAGTTTTCTTGAACAATAAAGCATATATTAGATAGTTTTCTACGGAATTTCTTTTATTAAAGCTTTATTATTGGAATGAAACATTGATTTCTTCAAACATTAGATGCAAAACTAATATTATTAAACTTTTATTCCCCGAAATATTCATCCCCAGGGAGTGCCGACTGGGGCAGACCGCCCCTCCCTTGCTACGCTACTGATTGTTGCAGCCACATATAAATTGTGTTTGTTTATTTAGATAGATAATATCTTTAGATACATACTGCATGATGCATTACGCATTATATTATGGTAAGCAATCTAAGACCCCTAATTGAAAGAAATAAAGTACAGATGTATGCATTACTATAATATGATCAAAGAAATAGTTATAGATCATCATAGATCAAAGGTGAAGAATAGTGTCAAACCAATCTTATGACTTTAAACCTTATCATTATTAACCTCATTATACAACTAAGCACCTTAAAAAATGTGTCTAACAAGGTGATATTTTTAAAGCCTCTACCTATCATCTTCTTTGATTATACCCTTTCCGAACATACTGCAAGACGTCAGTTAAATGCCTGAAATTTCGTTCCATGGGCTACACTATAATTTTATACCTGATTTTGAAGAACTGATACCCTAAAATTATGTTGATTAAAGTTATAAGGTAAATATTTAACTAGAAAATAGCCGTAAGGCAGTGATTTTGTGAAATGAACGACAAGCTCGAAAGTTTTCAAAGGCATTACAATAATTTTAATGTGGAATATTGTGGAAGTCAAAAAAATAAATTTTAAAGATTTTTTCAGCATAAACAGGGTTAGCAATAAGAAACCGATCAGCTTTATAAATGAAATTTCGCCTATTTCATCAAAAATGGCTCGGACCCGTCAACTTTTTTTTTATCGAAAAAAGATATACAGGGCGGCGTAGAAAACTGATATTTTTAAATAAATCACGCTGAATGGGGTGAACTAAACTGCTTGCTAGATGATACGGATAAAGTCTGTGCGTTTTAAGAAGTCCGCTAAGCCATAAGACCTCTTGAGCATTATGTCGGTGGCTCTCAAACAATAAATTATATTGAAGGTAATTTTGGATGTTGATGAATTACATTTTCTAAATAAAATAAATAAAAAATTAGTTTAGGTAAAGAAAAATAATAATTTTTTAGCTTTTGTAGTATTCAGACAAATTAGTTTTACGAATTCTTTTTTATAAAGTTTTGGTTCTAAAAAGAACCGATTTTGTAGTCTATAAATCCAAGGTTTTTGAATGGAGTCGAACCCTTTTATATGGTCTGTCCAAATCCTCTTCACTCTTTTTTCGAAGTCTTCTTAAGGTCTTCTCTGAAATGCCGCAATCATCAGACGTTCGTTTTTGCACTGCCAAAACAGACTCTAACGGGCCCGAGTTATCTTTTTCTAAAGTAAAATAATGTTCCACTTGTAATACCAAACGGCGTTCACCTGGAGATAAATGCCTTCTAGGCGATGTGCCACCTTGCTGAACATTTTCCATAACTTTGCTTAATAACTGATTTTAATTCACACACAATGAGAAACAAACTAAAAGTGAAAAGCACAACTACTTATTTAAAATAAAGTAGAACATACCATCCCGCACTTCAGCAAATTTTAATTATTTCTTGGAAAATAGTAATTATTATGAAGATTTAATTATAATAATCCCAAAATAATGTCATTATCGGAAAAGTATATACCTGACAAAATCTTTAACATATTTAACCATCCCGCACTTGAGCAAATTTTAATTGGTTCTTGGAAAATAGCGATTATTATATAGATTTAACTATAATAATAGCAAAATAATTTAATTATCTATTTAATTATTATTTATACTCAACGCGTAATTCTAAGATAATTTTGTTTTGAAACCTCTGATTTCGCCCAGTAATAGAATACAGTAAACCAGTGGGATGTTCGGTGTGATCAAGTATAGCGAAGGTGCGAAGATATTGTAACTTAACCGACTTACTGTTTTAAAAGCGATAACATCCCTTGGTGATTTAATCCGATATCGGACTTCTTAAAACGCACAGACTTTACTACAAATTTTTGGATACATTTCGATTTGAAATATTTTTCATATTAATAGAGATAGATGTCTACGGATTCGAATAGGTTTTTTCAAATTTCATCGACAAGAGTTTGTGCCTATCGTGAGATGTAAATAAAACAGGAAATATTACATACAGGGTGTTTATTAATCTTATTATAATTTTGCAAAATTGAATTACTTCCGAAAACAAATTATCATGGTCCAAATTGGTTTACTAGATCTCTTTCTAACTTCTGAGACACCTGCAGTACGGATGCTATATTCAGAGTGTGCAAAAACCTACCAAAAATTTATTAATATCGGATAATCCTAAGTCATCTTAATCATCTAAGTCTTAAATACGCTCCTAAATAAAAACGAATACGAATTTGACAAATTTTCCGCCAGATTTTAAAACATGGGACAATACTATCGAAATACTTTTTCAGTTTTTATTCTAACGCTATCTGTTGTCTGTCTGTTATCCATGCGCTATCTTATTTATAGTATATTATACAGGGTGTCCAGAATAAGAATGGCATGGCATTGGAATCTTGAAAACGGTAGGAATTAAAATGTTGGTTAAATTAGGAAAAAGTTGCACAATTTAAATACCTTTTACATGGTGTTTGCAAAACTAAACTATCTTTAACCGATTTCGATATTTAAAAAAAAAATTATTTTTTGCTGTATTATTTTTATTTATTTGTTGCATTATTTTAGCAGATATAAAAAAATGAAAAATACTTTTTTATTGTCACTATTTAAGCTGAACAAGATAGCGTTTACAGATTTTCAGTACGACGTTTCGTTTTCGAAAAAACTTCCTCAAATTTCTTTTTTTAAATACGGTCCTGTGTTTTTTTTTTTAATCGAAGGCTATTTTGAACTCTAAAATAACTGATCTATTACTTGAACAAATTTTCAGCTTTTTCTCTATCACGGATTTTTATTATGTAACGAATAAAATCCTCATATCATAAGACCGTACAATAAACATAGTGGGCTTTGAAACAAACGTTCGTCTTTCTTGACAACTTACTTCTGTCATAAATACAAAATTTAATAAGGTACGAGGTCTTTCACTTCGTCTAAAAATGGTTGTACATTTCTCTTTTAAGGAAAAGTTTGATATGTTAGAGTGTTACATTTTATGCCATAGAAATACTCGAGAAGCTGAGCAAATGTATTTAAATAATTACCCAGAGAAATTACAACCAAATAAAAAGATGTTTGGAAGAATTGTTGCCAATTTGTTGCAGTATGGGTCATTTAATAAAGCAGTTGTCACTAGAAACAAACCATGTAATGAGGAAATTCAAAATAATGTGGCATTAGCTGTAACGGAAGATCCTACAACATCAGTTAGAAACATTGAGAAAGTAAGTGGAACGCCAAAATCTACGGCACATTTTATTTTGCGTAAGAACAAATATCACCAGTACAAATTTCGAATCTGCCAAGGACTAAAACCGGGAGACGACATAAGGCGAAGGGTATTTTGCGAATGGTACACTAGGCAATGTCAAAACGACGAAAATTTCGTCAATAAAATTTTATTTTCTGATGAAAGTATGATAACCAACAACGGAATCTGTAACAGAAGAAATACGCATTATTGGTCCACAGAAAATCCACGGTTGTACAAAATGGCTAGACACCAACATCGTTTTGGTTTCAACATGTGGGTAGGAATTTTGGGAACAAAGATAATTGAGCCAATTTTTTACCACGGAACACTAAATTCGGAGCGGTATCGAAATTTACTGCAGCATAATTTGGAAGAATGGTTTGATAACAACTTACCACTAGCAGAAATGAATAACTTTTGGTTTCAACAAGATGGGGCCCCCGCTCATAATTCGAGAATTGTCCAAGAATATTTAACAGATTGATTTTCTGACAGATGGATAGGTACGCGTTCAGCTGTTTCTTGGCCTGCACGATCGCCTGATCTAACTCCTTTGGACTTTTATCTCTGGGGGTACATCAAAAACTATGTGCACCAACGTAATTTTCAAACGGAGGAAGGATTGCGTCAACTGCAAGCATTTCAAACGATTATCCCAGATGTACTTAACAATGTTTTGAATTCCACAGTTAGACGATGTTATCTATGCTTAGAAAATAATGGCCATTTGTTTGAACACTGTTTGTAATTAAGTTCTAATTTGGTATTATATTAATTAATGTTTTTGAGCATTCAGTGCCGAACTATGGAGATTTTTCTTGAACATTTTTAAACGATAGCTAAAAAGCTGAAAATATGTTTAAACCAATGCAAGTGGTACATCAGTTATTTTAGAGTTCAAAATAGCCTTCGATTAAAAAAAAAACACAGGACCGTATTTAAAAAAAGAAAGTTGAGGATGTTTTTTCGAAAACGAAACGTCGTACTGAAAATCCGTAAAGGCTATCTTGTTCAGATTAAAAAGTGTCAATGAAAAAGTATTTTTAATTTTTTTATATCTGTTAAGATATGCAACAAATAAATAAAAAATAATACAGCAAAAAATAATCTTTTTAAAAAATATCGAAATCGGTTAAAGATAGTTCAATTTTGCAAACACCATGTAAAAGGTATTTAAATTATGCAACTTTTTCCTAATTCAACCAACATTGTAATTCCTACCGTTTCCAAGATTCCAATGCTATCCCATTCTTATCTTGGACACACTGTATACCTAGGGTGAGAAGTAAGCCATTATTGACCTAGCACTTTTATAACCTGGGGCGCGTAGCGCCGAGGGATATAATTTGCGAGGTCAATAATGGCCTTCTCAACCGAGGTATATACAGAATTTTTTCTACTACTAACAGCAGGACTAACACAAAAAGACCTCATTTTTATTTCAAAATTAGCCATTTCCCCTGTTATTGAAACATATCGAAATATCAAGTAGCCTGGGACTCAGTTGTCAAGGCCACGAATAAAACAATTGAAACTGATGGGTTTTAATAAACGTTATTATTCTAAAATAATTATGGCCACCTTTTGAAGGTTTTATGTAAAAGTTTTACAATAAAATATTAAAATATGGCTGAGAATTTTAGCGACCAAAGCGACAGTGATTTAGAAATGGAAATTGTACCCCGCCTGAGCTCCGAAAGGCAGCGGCTAGTGCGAGCCATGATTTTTTGCCTAAAAGATCAAAGCGACTTTATGTGAAGGTACAGACTCAATTAAAGAAATGGTGTGAAAAAAAAGTCGTTAAAATTTTATTTATTTATTTTAAGGAAAAATCGGAACACAATAAGGTATCAACGTTGTGGGCAAGCTACTCAATGTTGAAATCATTTCTTTCATTAAAAGAAAATATCCATATTTCGAAGTATTTTAAAGTAGTAGCATTCTTGAAAAGAAAAATGTCTCCTATAAACCCAAAAGATCACGTGTATTCTCGAAAGAAGAAATTGATACATTTTTAAATGAAGCCCCTTATGATGAATTTTTATCAAGAAGGTATGGATTTTATTATATCATTTTTTGTCCTGCTTAATAAGCTCTAAATTCTAGGCTATTGTGATAATTGGCGTAGCCGGTGCTTGCAGAACAGACGAACTCTGCAATATGGTTCTTGATGATGTGGACATCCGAGATAGGATTATTATGATAAGTCAAAAAATGGATCATCCAGGTGATTTGTCATTGTCAAACCGCAATGGATTAACGTCGTAAAAAATACTTGGCTAACCGGCCGACTGACATTAGAAAACTATTTATTCTTTATCGCAAAAGTAAACATCATAGACAAAATATTGGGCACAATACTATTAGTAAAGTACCATATGTTATGGCTCAATTTCTAAAATTACAACATCCTGAGTGTTATACTGGTCACTCTCTATGACGCAGCTCGGCAACACTTCTAGAAGAAAATGCAGGAGACCTACTAAGCCTAAAAAGGCACGGTGGATGGACGTCGATATTAATGAACCGATAAAGGACAAGAGGAGAATAGCCAAACTAGTACAAAAACCCATCTTATCCAATGAAAATTTAGGTATACCCTCCACCTCTTTCGCACGTCAAGATAGTCTGGCAGAAAACTTACAGAGTGGTGACCTAGTACCAAGTGTTAATGAACGTTCACAAATTATCAAAATATTCATAATACTGAAGTAAATTTACCAAAGACCTATAATAAAAGAGAGACAAAATTGTTTACCTTTTAACCCGATCACACACCGTTTTAATCAGAAATCAATGTTAACGAACTTCTGCGGATTGCCCTAAATCTACCGCCGGTGTTTGAACACAAAGGGTATTATTACTTATATTAAATGCATCCTTTTGTGTGCGTAAGTAAGAATATTATACTAAATTATTTGCGTGCTCTTTTCCTGAATTAAGATACATAATTTCTGCTTTTAAAATTATTTATTGTTTCCTAATTACACTAAGCAATAAGTAGAAGGAAATACCTGTGGCAACGCTGTACGGACGTATTTAACACGTGCGACGCGAAATCTTAAATGATTCATTCATGTTATTTCTTTTGCGTCGAAAGATAGTATTACAGTGTTGTTCCACTGCGGTTGTGCCCTTTTGCGATTTTTGACTGATTTTCAGTGTTTTTTTTGGTAATAGAACTAATAAAAGTCTTATTAGCAATCTAAAATGGTTCGCCAGTGCGTAGTTTGTAAAAAAAGTGACTATTCTAACCCCGGATTGATATTTCGGCGGTAAGTAAGGTTATGTTTTTTTTAGCTGAAGCAGTGCGGTGGTTAATAGGTTAATTATTGAATATTGTATATAATTTATTAAATTAAACTGCAGAGACATTTTGTCTGTCAAAAAAGAACAATAAGAATAATTCTTAATCTGGGCGTAAGAGAATCATGCAGAGGTAAATTTAAACAACATAAACTGTTGACAGTGTCTGTGTCTGCAGACTACATACAAGAGAATATTGTTTTTCAATAGACATAAACAACTTTTTAAGATTAGTGACTCACAAAGAACTTATGCAACACATACTCTAAACTACACATACCCTAGACATAGGCTAGCACTGTATGAAAAGGGTGCATATTAGCAATATATTAAAATCTATAACTCTTTGCCAAATTTATTTCAATTAGTAGTTTAATTGTTAACATTATGGAACCATATACCGTTGAAGAATATTATAGACATTTGAGTACTTAATTTGAACTTAAGATATTTTGTGTGACACTACCTATATTGTTAAAATAAAAAGTTTAGTTATTTGTTTACTGCTACGCAGTGACGTGTGGCAATTAAAATGCATTGGCCACCAGGTTAAATGCGATAAAATAGAGTAAATATTATGTGTTAAGCAAAACTGCTAATTAAGCATAAAGACAAAATCGAGACCTAAAAAATATATGTCGGGGAGTCTAGATCAAGTAATTATGTTTTTCAACTTTAAGTTTTGTTTATGGTTGGATATTGTTGCGACCGGGATCAATAAATTTAGAGTTAACAGTTTTATAGATTGTTTAGGATAACGGACAAGAAACGCACTTGATATTATTAAGGTAATATGTCAAGTTGGGTGGGGAGCCGGTAAGTGAAAATAAAAAAAGGTGAGGGGATTCACTGAAAGGTATTGAACTCGGTACTGAACTAGGTATTGAACAAAGTACGACCGGCTCTGGATCGCTAGTTCTTTGTTTCTTTATTTCATTTTTTTTTAATTGTGCTAAGTAGTTGGATTATTTTATTATGAATTGATATCATGTTGTCGAGCGTGTTGTTTGTTATTTGAACTTGAATAATTTACATATAATAAGACAGTTAATTAATTGCAGTGTTTAAGTGTTTGTTTTTCGTGCTCAACAATATTAATGTCTGAACAACAGACCTCCTGTTCTCTATTTCCGACATATACTTAAGAAAAATATAGGCTGTAAGAAAATAAATAAAAGCAGCTCGGCTTGTATTAAAGTTTATTTTGTTGTTTCCCTGCCCTGTCCTTTGCTTAAGAATAAATCTAATATAAATTAAAAATACATTGTTTCTTATAATCCTTAAAAAAACCGCACGTCTCTGGCCAAGATAATAGGCGAAGGAGACCGGCAGATTACAGCGTTGCCATTTTTTAAAGCCATCTTTTTTCAACTTATTTAAAGCTATGAAGTTATGTATGATTGTAAACAAATCGTGTTTTATGAATGGGATGTCCTGTGTCCTCTTTTTTATATGTCTATGAAATTTACCCATAATCTATAATAAATAATGGTAATTCTAATAATAGTGAGAATGCAGTAGTGCACATGAGTTGTAATAACTGTACAATCAACTATTATTTTAAATGATTTCCATAGTTTTTGATAATTTTCATTATCTTGGGACATTTTTTAGAGTTTATTTTTTATGTTGACTTCGTTAAATCAATAAAGCTTCAGTCAAGTGCTTTAAGAAGATAAAAAATCTTCATTATTAACCATCATTATTTACCTAGGATAATAAGAGACTACTTCTCATTAGACAAATGAGGTAAATAATAGGGTTTTCTCATGTTAGTAGTAGAAAAAATATATCATAAAATATATTTCCGACTGCCGATACTCTTCTATATCATGTAAATATTCTTCCCGCGATCCAACTATCCGTTATCACTTGTGACTGCATTATTAATTTTTTTGTTTTTATATCTAAAGCCATCATCAGAATACCTAGCAATGTTGCCAATCAATTGTAGTTATGATGAAGGTAGTTTTAAGTTTTTCCTTTATCATTTCTCGTGTATCTTATTTTCTTATAAAAATTATGGACGATTCTGCGAATAACTTCTGTGTCTCCTTTGTCAATTTGTTTAAATTTTTGAGTAGTTCGCTTATTGTTGACAATGATATTTTGGTAAGTTCGCAAATTCTTCTTACAATATTTGTATCTAATTTTTTTTATGTTCTTTTGTTAGGCACTCATACATATTCAAAATAAGGCTTTGGCACTGGACATGTAAGTCTTTGCTTTTAAATTCTAAACTAGATTATACAAAAGTTAATTCCGGATTAACATTCTTCTTATCTTCGGGGTTATCTTCAAAAAATAAAAAGTAATTATACTTAATCAATAAATAAACTGATTACAAAACCGAGTTGCTAACAAAATAATTTTGATCAAAAAATAATCAATCGCTTGTCGCTGCCACTGGCACTAGTTTTAGCTTTTGTCACGCGAGCTGAGGGACGGACGATTAAGAAAAAACATAGACACATCGCAATTATTCATAGTTTTGCGCGATAGGTCAAGCCGAATTTGATAGCCCGCTGTAATATTTTTTTTCCACTACTAACCTATAACATCGTCATTATTGACCGATTATTAACGCTAGAAATCGTTTTTCTCTACCTTATAAGTCATTATTGACCATGGTCAATAATAAGCCATTGAAATCCATTATTGACCGATCTTTGACCTTAACCGAATTTTGTTTGAACGCAGGTAACTTGATTTTTTAATTCTACAAAATCAATTCATTGTGGTTAGGCAACCAGATAATTATCAATACATATTAGATTACTTAATATTGTAAAATATCGATACAATCAACATTTTTTCTGCTTCCATCCTTAATTCGGGAGGTGTACACATAATATTATCACTAACATTTTCTTCGCTCATTTTTAAAAAAAACGCAAAACTCGTAAAATCTGATGACACAAATGAACACAAATTGACATTGACAAAGCCACCTGACGAAACAACAAAATATTTTGCCAATTCCAAAGCGCAGGTAACTTGATTAAAAAATATACTTATACCTACCTATAATTTTTTATAATTATTAATACTATAAAGATAAATGTCATATAAAAGTTTGTAGTAGTGGAAAAAATAATATATTAACCACGGTTTAGACAGCTTATTATAGCCCTCGCGTCTTAAATCCCTCGTCGCTTCGCTCCTCGTGATTTAAACTCGCCGCTCGGGCAGTAATGATGGCTGTCTAAACCTTGGTTAATAATATACTATTTTCCACTACTAACCTATAATATCGCCATTATTGACCGATTATTAACGTTAGAAATCGTTTTTTTCTACCTCATAAGTTATTATTGACCATGGTCAATAATAAGGCATTGAAATCCATTATTAACCGATTTTCAAGAATCTATTTGAACGCAGGTAACTTGATTTTTTAATTCTACAACATGAATTCATAAACATGAATAACGTGAAAGGTGATTTCTTGTGGTTAGGCAACCAGATAATTATCAATACATATTAGATTATTAGAGATGCTTGATATTGTAAAATATCGATAGAATCAATAAGAAATATAGGGTATAAGAGACAATAATTCGCCATATTCATTAGATGGACAGATTCGGGTCGTAATAAAGCTTAAAATCAGTAATGTCAAAATAAATTAATTAAAAACGGACTTTGTCACTTTAATAAATATTTTAGAAAAATATCGACACTTTGATATATCGACGAATAACTTTCCTAACAGAACCTAACCTAATCTCAGGATCAAAGGAAAATAAAATGAAAGCATTACTAAAGAACACTATAACAACAAACTCGTGAAATCTGATGACATAAATGAACAAAAATTGACATTAACAAAGCCACCTGACAAAACAACAAAATATTTTGCCGATCCCAAAGCGCAGGTAACTTGATTAAAAAATATACTTATACCTACCTATAATTTTTTATAATTATTAATACTATAAAGATAAATGTCTTATAAAAGTTTGTAGTAGTGGAAAAAATATTATATTAACCACGGTTTAGACAGCTTATAGCCCATAGGCATATAAAAAAGGTCTAAACCTTGGTTAATAATATACTATTTCTGTTCCTTTCGTTCTTCTTGCTCAGGCGTTCGAAATGTGGCAGCGTCCGATCAAAATATTTAACGAAAAATAGTCGTTTATTATTTGATTTCAGTCGCGCTAATACTGAGCAATCCTTCTAGAAACAAGATTTTCAACTGAGATTAAAAATACGATTCACATGTCGTACACTAACTTTCCTTCTCTATCATCTACGCATCTCGGAGCTCAAGATAGAATGCACGATCTGTACATAATATTATGCTAAATAGCTTTAGATTGAATAGGGCGATGTTTGTAACAAATATAGTCAAATATTTCTTTATTTCATGCTTTAAATCTAATTTTTAGTACTGATCGAAGCTGACCAAATATAAATATAGAATTATCCACTAATTAGATGAGACATTGTAAATATATGGTGTTGATTTTTTACGTTTTACCCAAATTAATCCAAAATTTAAATATTAAAGTTTCGCTGATTTATAAGAGCAATTCAATTATTTTTATGACTTTTTTGTTTTCGTCCAATTTAAAACATCGCAAATCACAACATTTATTCGAAAAATCCATTTCTTGCTAAAGTTTTGGACGGGACGTTAAGTCCTTTTTATCATGGAGCGACACTTTTTTATTATTTACGATGAAGTTAGCCGGAACAAACAGGCCAATAAAATTGAGTTTCAATTTCATCCTCAGCCAAAAGAAATAAAAAACTGATCACTTATCTCACTTTAATCCGGAACAAGATATAAATCAAAGATATATAAAACTGTTACATTGGTCGTTTTTATGCTTTAACTTTGCTGTTTTCGTTTTACAGGAGGACTAATTTATAATATCCACTGGAATGTTAATGCTTGTATTCGCATTTTTTGAAAATTATGTTTGTAGGAAATACATATATACCGTAACGCAGGGATGCACAGACTTATAGGGAACAGGGGCCACTCGGGAAAAATATAAGCCAAGGAGGGCCACTACAAACAATACCTAATTAACACAAAAAAATTTATTTTTATATAGGATGAAATACAATGATAAAAATAAAAGAACCTTCAAAAATGTTTGTTGTAATTATGTAATCGTAAGGTAACCTGATCATTACAATGTAATATTTCATGTTTTATTATTTTGATGCATGACATTGCATTAAACTAACAATTTTTTTCATATTTGGCTCCACATTACTTGTCGCCACACGTAAAATTGCTTCCAAATTTTCATTTGCCAGACGATTTCGGATTTCCGTTTTGTTTAGTTTCATCACTGAAAACGTTTGTTCACAAATATACGTTGATCCAAATAAGCTTACGCATTTCAATGCATTTATTCGCAACTCTTTATAAGCGTTTTTATCAACGCAACGGTACAAGTTAAGTAAATTACCTTCATTAAATTTGTTTCGTAAACTATCATCATTTTGCATGTCTATTAATTCCAGCTGCATTGATTCCGGCTCATTTTCGGGTGAAATGTTGAAAGGATTGCTGAAAATGCCCAATAGAGGTTTAACTTTTTTGAAGTCTACAAAACAATTTTGAAAAGCTCGTATCAAAATATCCATTTTTTTCAACATGGGCGAAATTGGCGTCAGTTTTATTGACTTTCTCCATAATTTTTTTGTAGTTCGGAAAGTAGCTGTGATTGGCTGAATTGATTTGTGTCCTGAAGAGACTCAATTTGCATTGAAAGGACGAAACATGAGAGTATAACTACGAAATCAATTGATCTTTGCCTTGGAGTCGCGTATTTAAGACATTTAAGTGATTTGTGATGTCTACAAGAAACGCTAAGTCACACAGCCAATCAGAGTTGTCGAGTTCGGGGACGTCGTTTTTCTTTTCCGCCAGAAATAATTGGATTTCTTCAATTAAGTTAAGAAACCGCTGTAGTGTCAACCCACGACTTCAGTGTAAAACAGGAGATCACCATATTCGCTTTCAATATCCTTGAGAAATTGTTTGAATTGTCCGTGATTGAGACCTCGTGATTTTATAAAGTTTACGGTAGGTACTACAACTTTCATCACATTTTCAAATCCCAATAATTTTTTTAACAGAGGGCCTCTTGATGTATAATGCAATGAAACTGCATTAATTCCTTGGTATTTATGTTTTTAGTTTGTAAATATTTTTTTAACATAGTTACTATCCCAAATGTACTTCCAACCATTGAAGGTGCTCCGTCAGTCGTAATTCCAGATATTTTCGATAAATCCAAATACACTATAGAACATTTTTCCAGAACAGCTTTGAGCTTTGAGCATGTCACTCCCCTTGGTTTGACTTGTCAAAGAACTTATACCAATCAGTTCTTCACTCACTTCAAAATTTTGCGTTATACCTTGTAAAAATTTTAAGAGTTGAGCAGTGGAACTTATATCTGTAGATTCGTCGAGTGCTATAGAAAAATACTCAAATCTTCTCGATTTCGTAGCTAATTGCTCTTCTATATTAGCTGCTAATGCGGTAATTCTTTTTTGAACGGTCATCCGATTTAACTGAATTTTTTCAAACTGCTTTACATTTTCCGGACACATTTTTTTTGCGGCGATATCTAAAAATTGCTTAACAAACTCACCATCTTTAAAAGGCCGACAAGTTTTCGTTATTATTCGATATAGTTCAAAGCTAACTTCAGTAGCTGTTCAGCATCTTAAATTGGTTTTGTAAACATAGCTTGCTGGCCTATTACTAGTTCCCGTTGTAAAGTGGAAATTCTTTGCGTTCGATTTTCGCCAGTTAATTTGGTAAAAGTAGGATGCTGGGTTTCATAGTGCCTTTTCACATTATATTCCTTTGAAATAGAAACACTACTCTCGCATATTAAACAGACAATTTTGTTATGCGATGAAATAAAAAAAGTATTTTTCGGTCCAAATATCTTGAAACTGTCGATTTTCATCTTCAACCTTACGACTACGTTTCTTACTGGGGCCTGGTTTATCCATATCAAAATTGATATTATATTGTTACGTAGGTAGAAGCCAAGTTCGAACGACGAAATATTTACTCGTCACAGATTACAGTTCTCAATCAGTATAACGTTCGCTTGTCCGTAGTTAAAACTGAACTGCTCCGGTAGCTGGCGATGCGTCGTATTTATACGAGTTACCAAACATCGAAAACCTTCCACTTTGTTCGGGGATACTACCGACACAGAATTCTTGTTAATTCTGTGCTACCGACGTGTTTTGCGAATCCTAAAGTAATCTAGTTGATGCGACAGATGTCTAGTCTCGTAACAATATGCTTAGACCGGAGCGCGGCGAGTAGAATTCGTTAAAATTCGTTGGCAGGCCGCATAAATATCAGGCGACACTAAATATCACCGAAACCTCGGAAGCATTCGGCTTCTTTCGGAGATACCCTAGCGGGAATTTCGAATGGGGATTTGTTGGTGGCGTCAGAAATAGGGCATGTCGGTCGGAAATGTCAAACAAGATATTATGTTACGTAACGGATTGGAACACTATATTGCTTAACTCAACTAAATAATGCTGTAACTAATAATTATAGACTTATATTGGTTAAACAGCGCTAACACGGCATCTAATCCACCTTTTTGGTTCCAATTCGCCTTTTTCAGGTTCACCGGCCAATTATTTACCAGCCCTTTTTGAGTCGATCTACTTTAAAAAAAAAAATAAAAGAGTTATAAAAAACTAAAAAAAAAGTCATAAAGAAAAAGTGCCCGAAACGGGAATCGATCCCGGGACCTTCTTTCTTTTTAAAGTCTTTTATTTCCTATTAGGTATAATACTAAGCTTAATATCTAAATTAATCTACCTGGAGCCTATTGCCCTCACACAACTAAATTAATGATTGCGTAATTACAAAGTCCCCTAAGTATTTAATTTTAACAGTGTTGGGCGCATATGGGCCGTATAAATACGACCCAAAATGCGCCCAAAAGACAGAGCCATAGGCTCTGCGGCCGTTGGAATGGCCTAGGATACAGCTTAGTATTTAAATATAATTTTTATTTACACCCGTCCCGGCAAGTGCCTTTACGGGGTGTTGACACGATGCATTGCCTCACGGCTCAATAAAATTTTCTCAAACTTTTAACACACATAAAATCATGAAGAACTGAAACGCCAAAGCAAGCACTCTGGGAAAAATGCAAAAAAACCCAGTCAGTATGGCTCATACACGGATGCTATATCCACAGTACCACTCAGTTGCTTACAAACTTCAGTTAATCTAGTAACCGTAGAATAAAAGCCAGCGTTTCTCCGACCGGAGCCGATGAGCCGAATGCTTCCGAGGTTTCGGTGATATTTAGTGTAGCCTATAAATATCGCTTATAAAATTCGTTGGCGGGCCGCATAAATATCGACAGCAACCCGCATGCAGCCCGCGGGCCGCGGTATGTGCATCCCCGCGTAACGCAACCAGAAAAGAAGATATCCCGTTCCTTTTTTGTGCTGCATACTTTCTAATAAAACATAATTACGGTCACACTGTAAAAATGCATAAAAATGTCGTAACCAATTGAAATCCACTTGATACATTTTTAAATCACGTAACATACAGGGTGTCCAGTTTTCGATGGTTTTACGGGGCATCTCCGTTATAAGTAAAGATAGAAGAATACGGTTTTTGCGCCAAATGCATCAACCAGAATTTTTCTAGTCCTCCTTGTTTTTGATATTTATATTTTGTAGCACCCCCATATTTAGGTTACCCTATAGTTTATCAAAGAGAAAACAAATGTTCTTCTTGTAGTTCTTTACGTAGAATCCAGTGAGATCCTCACATGTTCCTACGTTCAGTAGTTTCCGAGAAAAAAAACAAACTTGCTATTTTTTAAATGGGTCACCCTATATATTTTTTAATATTATAATTTAATTCATAACAAGCTTCTCAGAAATATATAATACCTTATTTATATTCTTAATTTTAAGCACGAAATTTACGTTTTATTAAGAAATATACATTTTTTGTTACTAGGCCATGACGATTATTTAAAAAAACTTACTGGTATTATAATTACTGCAGAAGAAATATATTTTGGACTCCCTAATCTAATTAGCAGTTATATTTCAGTAAAAGTAATAATAATGCATAAATCGAGTTGTGTTTTACTACTGTTTTACTACGTAAATCATTAGAAACAAAAGCTGAAAATTTATAGAACTTTCTCATAAATATTGCTCAAATTATTCTCCTTTATGCTTTAGACATGTTTCATACATAGTTTTTATTCGCCTTAATAAATTTAGAATAATAAAAGGTCGCTTTTGTAACTTCCTAAATGTTCTTTTAGTGGCATTTCTTAAATCTGCAGTTGTTTGGTATTGAATAGAATAAATTTTATTTTCAAGGTATCCCACAAGAAGAAATCGACAAGTCGGATGACCTTAGTGGCCATCTTACAGGTGCAAATTATTGTTCAAGTAGGCCCTTATAATTAGCGCATTATGAGCGGGTGCTCCATCTTGTTGCAGATGCTAGTTTTTGAGACCCGCTAAGGGCACATCTTCTATTATTTCCGGTACAACTTTATCCAGAATTTCAAAATATTTATTTGCATGAAACGTTAAAGCTGAACCTGCCTTGCCGCTCGAGTGGAAATATTACATGCTGATTTTCCTGAGACCAAAATCTCGTATTGTGCCGATTAAATATACCAGCACTGGTAAAATGACCCTCATCGGACCATAAAACGGTTCTTTCAAAATTATGTTTCGTGTTGATATTTTGTAAATACCAATTACAGAACTCTATACGGTGCTGTGCATCACCAGGATGTAAGTTTTGTACTAGGTGGAATTTATATGGCTTAAAATTGTGTTTTTTTAGGATTGTTTGAACTCTTCATTTAACTACTCGGACCGAACCTTCCACCGTTCTGCAAGAACTAGTTGGATTTGTTTCAATTGTAGCTAAAACATTTGTGTTATCAGTCTCGCGGTTTTTCTTGTTGTAGATTTTAGGCCGTGGTTTAGAAAATGAACCGTGTTCAATTAAATTTGATATTTAGAAAAATTCTTTTATTCGGCTGTCGTCTTTCGGGATATCTGCAACTAATTTAAGAAATTTAATAAATCTTCATACAGATACTACAATAAGGTGTATATTTACCTATTGAAATACACTTCGAATGCTTCATCTGCATTTTCATTACAATGGACATAACAAACGAGCACGTATTTTTCATTATTTTCAAAGTTTACATTTTCTGCCATAATTAGGACAAACTAATTTTTACTATTAACTATTTTAGAACAACAGAGAACCTGAATACTCTGACAGAAACTAAACAAGTTTTTAATATGACATAAAAATGTCAGTGTGTTTTCCTTTTTTAAATACCCGTCAGGGCCTATTAACAAAAAATGTATATTTTTTAATAAAACATAAATTTCGTGCTTAATATCAAAAATAAAAATAAGGTATTATATATTTCTGAGAAACTTGTTATAAACTAAAGTATATTATTAAAAAATATATAGGGTGACCCATTTAAAAAAAAAGCAACTTTGTTTTTTATTCTCTGGTATGAATATATGATAGTAAGACAAAATCGGTTCACGGTATGACTTAATATAAGAAATGTTAAGCGTAGCGGAAACCAAAGCTGTGGCAAATACATTGCATTTAAACAAATAATTGTCCGCATACCAGTGGCCAGAATATATCTATCTATCTCAATAGGTTGTAGCTCAAACTTCACCGCACCGAATCTCCTGGACGTGGTTTCTCGAATCAGGGGAATGATTTCTCTTAAGAATGTTTAAACTGTATCCTTGAAAGTTAAAATGACTATTCACTTTTATCTTAGTTAGGAGAACGCGTTCTCTCGGAATTTTCTAAGAGATTGATGTGAATATTCCCTTCTCGCGAGAGAGCATTCACTTTTCTTAAGTTGGACAATAGACGTCCTGGCATATTGGCTCCATCAAACGACTGCCTTTGACAACGTTCAGGACACTCATAACACATGACACATTAGCCCTTTTTGACTACTGGGCACAAGATGTGATAACGGGTGCCTGCGCACCCATTTCAGGATAATTATGCTGTATTGTGTCGGGTTCCTTATTACATAATGGCCACTCCTCTATGACTGAGTTTACTGCTAGGTGCTTGTGTGCTTTACGTTATGATCTGTATATTTGTATATTCCCTACTTATCATAATTTTGTACACAAGTCGATATTGCTATAAGTATTTTTCAGTTTAGAAAGAAGTTAGCTGAGAATTTTATGACATGTCGGGCGTATTTTATTTATTTCGTTTGCTGATTGTCACCAAACTGTCACATTGATTGCCACACACACACACATACAGTATCTCTGGAAGAAGCAATGAAGTAAACATGGTAATTTAACCAATAATTATTTAAAGCCGAAACTGCTCTCCAGAAGGGACATGTTTAATGAGGGATAAATAAGATTGGGATAGGACTTTCCCAATCTTATTTATCCCTCGTTAATAATTGTTTTAGACATACACAATTTTGCAACCCCTTAACCTAACCTCAACGCATGGTAATTAATATAAAGAAAATATTAAATCCCGTCCTGAATCAACATAAACGTACGCCTAAAATAAAAGCAACTAGAAAGTGACACATGCCAAAAAAGTCTAACCTCTACTACTTCTTTCTAAATTGAAAAATACTAGGTATATAACTTCTACTTGAAAGAGTGTGCATTTTCAGGTTGATATATAATATACCGTTGCGCGTCAATTCGCCAATAATATGATTGATCGCTATACTCTCCCCTATAATATGATTAGGGTGTGTTCTGATCCACCCAAGTCCTTGTTTATTTAATACTAAGAGAGAAAACCTTCATTGCGCGACGTTTAACTAAAAATAATCATAATCCCTTTCCAAAGTAATATATTTTAAGATATGAAATATTTGTTAAAGCTCCTACTTTTGTCGATTAAACGTTCAGCTGTAACCCATGTTACAAAAAATATAGCTGAGTAGCTAATTACTGCAGAATTTACAATAACGATAGCAGCCAACAACTTTCTGAATATAGCCCTGCCCTGATGCAAGAGGGTAGTGTAGGATATAGACTCACAAAGAGACATGGACAAATGTATCAAAGGGGCAGATTCAATCATTCGAATAGTAAAAGCTAACAGAATAAAAAAGAAAATATGCAGTATAATGCAGTAATCGGGTTGCTGTATTCACTATGATAGAAAGCAATCTCATACTTAAAGGTACTTATGTGTGAATATACAGCTACTAGGCTAAAGATAATACACAAAAGAAGTGTAGAGGCAAAACACAATATAGCAGATGCGATGAAGAACACAAAGAACAATAATGTAAATGTACCAAAATGAAATGCAGCGATACTTAAATGAAAGAAACTGGTGGCAATAGAAATATCATCACTGGATGCTTCAATTGTCTTATCAGGCACAAAATCAGTAAATATTGTCGAAATGGCCGATTTCTTCAGAAATATCCCCTATTCCTGTGCTGATCCTGTGACACTTCCTGTTTAATTTTTTTAATTTTCTGGGGATCTGACGTTGCTCTAACATGCCTTGGGATATCTGAGAGTTTATAATTATTTTTCAATTTTTTGATCAAAAGCTCTATTTTAATATTTTCCATGATCACGTCATTTCTGCTTGTGATTACTGCCTTGGTCTGTGGGTTAAAGGGTTTATATCCCTTTACTGTTTCGCCATTTTCTCAGTCTTCTTATCAAATTTCCTTATTTTAGTATGAGGAGCGTGTACCATAGCAATAGAATTAAAGATTTTTCAATGTTTTAGCATTATTCCGTGTAATCAGGTGATTCTTCTTCTAATTGAAGTTACGGCATGGAAAATACAACGTTGCCAAGAGCAAACTTCAAATTAATTTCAATTCAACCGCTGTCGCTGCATTTCAATTGTGTTGAACAATGGTGAAGTCAATTTTTTTGTTTAGTTTTTTGAGAATGAAATTACCGTCAAAGGAGCTGAATTTTTTTTTGTGATATCGTTTTGCATTAAAAAATTTAGATATACCAATATTATGTTTAGTTACGAGGTAAGTATTTTATTCTATAGTTTTCATGTTATCTCTAATAAACTAAATATTGTCCATCTAAAAGGGACTAATATTTCAAATATTAATCATTTTAGGGCTGTCCTGTCGATTACTGCGATGTCGATCACTAGGTCAACTCTGTCGATCATTGGGACAGGCGGATTGATCATCATATTAATTTTAATCATTATTTAAAACATTGGGGATCAAAAGCCGATTTCGCTGTTTTATGAATAAAATAATAAGATAATACAAATTGTACCTTAATAGTTATTTATATTACTAGTACGGTATAAGCTTTATTACAGTAACGAATGGGGAATATTGCTACGACGATGTCGTAGACAGAGTCGTAGAAACCACACGAGTGCTGTAATGAGCCTTACCGTACGTGTCATACATACAACATTTTATATAAGACCCAGAATTTTGTTTGTTTTATGTATTCAAAATGATTTTCATATTATGAACGTGACATTACAAAAAAAATGACAGGGACTGACGGAACAAAAAAATCATAGTTTGATTAAAAATGAGTAATGTTCATTACATCACTCAGTACGATAATACAGGGTGACTCGGATCTAAATGTACATACATCACCAGGAGATAGTGGACATCTTGGGGGTTCTAAATAATCTATCTTTAGTGGGTCCATCTTTCCTCGTTACTTAGATACAGAGTGTTTTATAAGGTTTGGCTCATTTTTGTTTTTGCCATAATTCTTTTAGCACCCGGTATAAAATGTTCATATTCGGTGGAAATATTTTGAGTAGCTATCGCTTCAAAATGCCGTATGAAAATTTTTGTGAAATTCAGGTCCGGACTTTAAAAACAAGACTGAATTCATTTTTTTAAATTCAACACCCTGTATATCATATTTTTGTAAATTTTATTTTTTATTTAAAAAACACATAAAAAACTAATTCTAATGACATACTTATCAAAATCCCCGCACTCGCATACACATACAAAATAATAACTGTTTTTAAAACGGCAATAATACCAATAATAACAAAAATAACAAAAACATAATTATTTAAAAATATTTTCAAAATGCCCACCATTAACTTCTTCACATTTTCTTCCTCTGATATTTAAATTTGAAACTGCAATTCTGATTACACCTGGTATATTTTTTATTTCCTGAAATGAAGTGATGCGTTGCAAGAGCTGGTCCCGTTTATTAATTTCTTCCTCGTAAACTAAATTTTTCATATACCCCCAAAAAAAGAAGTCCAGCGGGTTAAAGTCGGGAGATCTTGCTGGCCAAGAATGGGGCCCCCCACGACCCATCCATCTGTTGGAATATCTATTGTTTAAAAGTTCGGAAACAATTTTTGCATAATGTGGAGGGGCTCCATCGTGTTGGAAATACATTCCTCTTAAATTAACATTCTCATTTTGGAGAAGATTTGGCAAAATGTTTTCCAAAAAGTGTAAATATTGGTTTCCATCTAATCTTTCTTCAAAGATGTGTGGGTCAATCAATTTACCATTGATTATACCTTCCCAAACATTTATGGAAAATCTATGTTGCGAGTGCGACTGCCTAATAGCATTTGGATTTTCTAGAGACCATAGATGACAATTTCTGGAATTGTTGACTCCATCTCTGGTAAACTGAGCTTCATCGGTCCACAAAGTCAGATGAATATCTCTTTGGTGCCTCCTAATCCACTGACAAAAAACCAAACGGTTAGCATAATCACCTGGTTCCAACCTTTGTACCTCTTGGATATGATAAGGATATAAGCCTTCATTTTTTATTGTTGAATGGGTTAATTTTTGCGTTATATGCAGACGTCTAGCAATTTTCCTTGTGGATGTTTTTGGATTTTCTTCAATCAAATTTAAAATGTCTTCTTCCTGTTGAACTGGGTGTCCTACAGGCTGATCAATATTATTTTGTGTCGGAAAATGTCCTTGGTCACGAACAAAAGAAAATACATTTGAAAATGTTTGATGGTTTGGACATCTTCTTCCAGGAAACCTTAATTCATACTCTCGAAAAGCGGCTCGCCCGTTACCGTCGCAAAATCCATATACAAATATTATATCAGCGTATTCTTGGTTTGAAAATTGATGGGGCATTTTAAACGAGAAGTAAATGTTTAACAAAAATATCCTTGTAATGCCTAAAAATCTGACAGGTTACAACTGACAATGACTTATTATGTTTTGTTGCCCCCAACATTTCGTTGTTCTGAGGCCGAGCCATGGAGTCAAATTGAATTGAAAATTTTCAAATTTTAACACGCCGCTATTTTATTACTTTGGTTTATTTCTTATTATTGGTATTATTGTCGTTATAAAAACAGTTATTATTTTGTATGTGTTTCAACATCTAAAGAAGAGCAATTTATTATGGCTGAGCGGCGAGTGCGGGGATTTTGATAAGTATGTCATTAGAATTAGTTTTTTATGTGTTTTTTAAATAAAAAATAAAATTTACAAAAATATGATATACAGGGTGTTGAATTTAAAAAAATGAATTCAGTCTTGTTTTTAAAGTCCGGACCTGAATTTCACAAAAATTTTCATACGGCATTTTGAAGCGATAGCTACTCAAAATATTTCCACCGAATATGAACATTTTATAAAGGGTGCTAAAAGAATTATGGCAAAAACAAAAACGAGCCAAACCTTATAAAACACTCTGTATCTAAGTAACGAGGAAAGATGGACCCACTAAAGATAGATTATTTAGAACCCCCAAGATGTCCACTATCTCCTGGTGATGTATGTACATTTAGATCCGAGTCACCCTGTATAGTATATTACATAACGCAAACAGGGTAAAATGGGTTATGTAATAAGCTCTTCTCGTGTGGGTCTTATACATAAAACAACGCAAAAATCCTAAAAATTTAGTGACACGGAACCAAAAAATATCCTCGTTTGGCCCGCTATTTTACATAAGATGGAAAATACCAAAATATGTCTGCTGGTCTGGCCCGGTCAGATATCTCGCATAGCGGCAAATCTACTACTATGAATTTGGTAATGAATATTTATGAAGCTTTAAGAGCATTACTTGTAATTTTGCCCTTTTTTGTCCACCAAACAAAACAGAGATCCCGCTTTCGGGCTAAATTTTGTTTAGCATTAATGAAATAGGCGTAATTGTTTTGCTTCGTGTTTGTTTAGGTTCGCCATACAAAGTATCTAAAAACAATCTACTCTTTAAACTAAACAGATCTTTGTTACGAGGTTTGTTTTGCTATTATGTTTTATTAGCAGAACAGGATGGTGTATCCTGCGGGATAAGATGCTAAGATGTTTAGACAAGTTCACTGTAGGAGAGAAGGTGTATTGAATAATAATCGACACAGATATTTGTTAAGTTTTATTTCGCAGTAACTTCAGTCATAGCAAATATTAAAAGCATCCGTAATATTATACAGCTTGTTTAAAATTTAGTCGGCACTACCGCTAACATCGTTTTTATAAAACCTATGGACTTATAATAGTTCAATCAGAAAAGAAACACATTTTTATATACCTACTGAATTAGACAGCCATATCTGAAAATCAGTTCTGTTCAGTTATTTTAAATGCAATAATCTATATCTGGCTTAACCGTTTGATACGTAATTTGAAACAAAAATGGAAATTTACGGTTTTATTCTACAACTAAGGTATTCAGATTTAAATTAACTTTACAACAGTTATCTTAGGCAGTTAGGTATTTGTACTGTAATGCAAATTATTATCATGTATACTACGATCCCAAAATAATTGGCAAAACTGTTCTTATCACCAATGACGGTGTGAGGAGAAAATAATTAACATCGATTCACACACTTTTAACTGAAATAAAAGCATTCAAAACCGTTTGGAAAAATTGTGCATTTATAAGTCGTTGCCTGTTGCCACGTTTTAAAATATTTCATTTAAATTCTCATAAAATGTACCAAAATCGGCATGTCATTAAGGGCCTTTTCACCCTACGGTACCTATTTTACTGAATTTGGCAACGCAGGTAGGAAAACCCCATGTCTGAAGACGCTCGCCTCCTTTCTTATCGCCTCTAACCAACGTTCAGTGTCGTAGACAAGTTACAATCAAGAGGATATTAGCAATTCAGTTTCATTATTTTGGTGCTATTTCGGTGGTTATTCAAAACAGCAAATATTATAATGCAGGCGAGTTCTTCAAGTGATAGTAACCAACAAGTTACAAAACAACGTCACTTAAAACCTGGGGAGCGTACAATGGTAAAAAATGTGTATGAGGGAATTCTAAGTACACACAGTGGAATATCATTCACTGATGCAGCAGAACTTTGTGCCACATTGACTAAGACATCTTTCCGTACTGTTTATAGAACTATGAAGGACAATAGGAATACTAAAGTGTCCGATCAGGAAGCAACAAGAGGACGGAAAAAGATTTTTATTGATCAGCAAACAAAGTTAGTCATTCGTCGGAAAGTGCACGCATTGTTTTTTCGAAATGAACTTCCGAATTTAAAAAAAATTTCTGCCGAAATTGAAAGGGATGAAAATATGCGAGAAATTTTACGAAGAGTTCTAATGCGTACACTACGAGAATTGAAATTTCGATTCTTAAAACGAAATCGCAAAAGTCTTTTGGTGGAAAAGGAAGAAATCGTATTATTGCGTAGAAAGTATCTAAAAAAATACAACAATATCGCTGTGCAGGGAAAAGAATTTACTTTACGTACAAGACATGGTTAAATGAAGGACATACTGTGAATTTCATTTCGCAAGATCTCAACATTAAATATGCACGTAATGCCTTTATCAATGGACTGTCCACTGGATTGAAAGCTCCTTCAGGAAAAGGTCGTCGGTTAATTATAACCCACATCGGGAGTGATTCTGGTTTTCTTGAAGCTGATTATCATGAGGATATGAACTCGGGAGTGTTTGAAGATTGGTTTAAATCCATCTTACCGCGTATTTAACGTGGGTCGGTAATCGTGATGGATAATACACCATACCACAGCCGTCGGGTGGAAGCTTTGCCAACTTCTTCGTGGCGAAAAGGAAAGATTGTTGACTCGCCCGAAGAAAAAAATATTGCATTTGGCGAAAAAATGCTAAAAGTGAAGTTGCTCGAACTTGCAAGACTTCACAATAAAAAATATACGAAATATGTAGTGGATAAAATGGCACGTAAACGAGGTGTTACAATATTACGTTAACCATTGTGAACTAAATCCAATCGAGATTTTATGGGCACAGATAAAAAGCGAAGTGGCGCGTGAAAATAAAACTTTTAAGTTAAAAGATGTTAAAGAACTGTTAAAAACGGCAATAGCGAATGGACAACCGGCAGATTGGCATAAGTGCATATGACATGTCGAGGGTGTAGAAAAAAAAAATGAGGGACTTAGATGTACGCGTTGAAGTCATGGTAGAACCTATTATAATAAATCCTGCAGATGACAGCAGTAGCGACAGTAATGAAATGTTTTCATCGTTAGATAGTGAATAATCGCTGTAATGGTAATAATGAATTTAAAACTGTAACGTATTGTCATTATAACACTTTTTAATGTCGGCGTGGAATATAATTTGTCAAATTATTATCAATAAAATTAGTGTTCGTGAGGTAACAATAGTTAGGAAATTTATAAACATTTATAATTTAGGTTTATGTTTTGCCCTTAATTCACTATTAAATGTTTCTATTATTATGTACTATAATAAAAGCATTATGAAAATAACATATACCGTTGCTTTATTATTCTTTTTGGATTTTATACCTGCGTAATTTAGTTTCTCTATTTACTTCATTAGATCACCATATCTAAAAGCTTAATTTATTCTTCAGTTTAATTTATAATATTATATTTATTATAGTTGATGTAAATATATTATAATAATAAACAAAAAATGCATATATTTTTTGAATTATTATTGTTTAAAATAACACGCCTCTCGAATTGGCGTTCCCGTTACGTCTTGCACAGCCCGGTAAAAATGAGTCACTGCCAATTCTTTTGGTACGGGAGTATAGTATATACCTATCACAGTCGACCCTAAAAAGTTAAAAATATGTGCACCAACTACGTTATTAATCTGCTACTTCAAGAATTATTTCTTGCTTCGGTAGAAAGTGCATGTTCTCACTCTTCCTTTTACAAAATTTTGTGTGCTCTTGGGAGGAGTTGCTAATCTCCAGAGATCTATTTGTGATTTTAGCCCGTGGGTCTTCTATATTTTCGCAAGAGGTGTGGCCATAAAAATAGGTCGTACGGCGTAAGATCGTAGAACCGTGGTGGAAGTCTAACTGTCACAAAATGATTCCTTATTCGAGAAATGCTTACAACAAATTTCCTACTGGAAGTAGCCTTGTCGCATCTCTTCGTCGTCTAATGCGTTCACAGAAATTTCCAAAATTTTATTACGGTATCGCGCAGAATTGAGAATCCTTTAAAAAAATAAAGAGGTTTCTCTATGGAGAAATGTGAATTAATTTGATTAGACGTGCCCGTGCGACAAGGCTACTTCCAGCAGAAAATTTGTTGTAAGCATTTCTCGAATAAGTAATCATTTTGTGACAGTTAGGCTTCCACCACGGTTCTACGATCTTACGCCGTACGACTTCTTTGTTCAGAATTTAAATAAGCAGAGAGGTAAAATCATAATTAAATTATCACGTTAGTAAAAAAGGTTTTTCAAATACCTACGTGCATTAGACGACGAAGAGATGCGACAAGGCTACTTCCAGCAGGAAATTTGTTGTAAGCATTTCTCGAATAAGGAATCATTTTGTGACAGTTAGGCTTCCACCACGGTTCTACGATCTTACGCCGTACGACTTCTTTGTTCAGAATTAAAATAAGCAGAGAGGTAAAATCATAATAAAATTATCTCGTTAGTAAAAAAGGTTTTTCAAATACCTACATTGCATTGATGCATGATAGTTGACGGAGCCTTTAGTCTCTCTAACTCAATGATTTTGTTGTTCAAATGCATTTTGATGCATCAATGTATTATACAGTTCGAGGTTCTAATTTGGAATAAACTCAGTTAGTCCAGTATGGTTTCATTTTTAGAAAAATGCTCGGAAAGGGATATTGATATTTTATAGTGTGGTATTTTTATTTTCAAGATATTGATATAGTGTGTTCTAAATTAGAGATATGACGTCATCGAGAATTTTTTAAATGTCATGTTAAATGAGATCGGCGGACATGCCCGCACCCTCCATGGCGAGCGCATCAGCAGTCTCATTGCCATTTATGCTGTGATTACCAGCAGCCCAACACAGAGTGACTTGATGCCGGGCACCAAGTATGCGAAGATTGTTATGACATCGCCTTACTAGTTTTGATTTAATGTTGTTGGAATAAATTGCCTTTATCGCTGCTTGACTATCTATGTAGATAGCTATTGACACAGCTGCTCTCAGGTCTTGACATTCCTGCAGGATTTTTACTGCCACCACTTCTGCTTGAAAAACGCTGCAGTAGTCCGGAAGTCTATATGACCTCTGTATTTTAATGCTCTCAGAGAAGATACCAGCCCAACTTCAATGTCCATTTTTGAACCGTCTGTGGAAATCGAGTGATCCGTCTCCATTGTTAACTGATTGCCCTCCCACTCCTTCCTAGTCGGAATGAGCACAGAAAATCCCTCTCCAAAGTCTGTTAGTGGGACGATGTTATTAATCGGCTCTTGCAAATTTTGGAATGGGTATGTCCTTAGTATACTGCTGTGCTCGTAGTTGGTGTCGTTTCAGCATTTCGACTTTTTTAGTCGTTAGGTACTTTTTGCAGCCATACTTGTCCATATATGTCCACGGGCAGCAGATGTAACATTACTTCTAAAGCCGCCGTCGTTGTGAAGTGAAGGGCACCAGTTACTCCTAAACAACCTGTCCGTCGTATCTTTGTTAGTGTCTCTGTGTGTACTGCTTTCCAAAGCAGTCCACCAGGCTAGGACCCAGCAGGTTAGTATAGGTCTTACAATGGCCGTATAAATCCAGTGTACTATATAGGGTTTCAATCCCCACTTTTTACTGATGGCTTTTTTGCAGGCATATAACGCCTTTTTCACTCGTTCGTGTAAGTTCATGCCACAGTTTAGCTGGGAATCAGGTTTCAGTCCCAGATATTTTGCTCTTTCTTTCAGCACCAAGGTACTGTTGTTTAGGACTTGGAGCCTGAAGTTCTCGATCAGCCTTATGCGTGTAAGAGACCCAGCGTTGAAGATTTTGTAGCGCTGCTCCTGTTAGATCGCTGATGGTGTATAGAAATTTGCTTGACACCAGTATAACTACATCGTCAGCATATGCAACCACTTTAATTCCAGCTCTTTCTAATGTTATAAGAGCTTTATTCAAAACTCTTAGCCAGAGTGTTGGTGACAGCACCCCGCCTTGCGGAGTTCCTCTGCCGACAAATCTGACCATCTCACTGCTACCCAAACTGGAGTAGATTTGGCGGCCTTTTAACATCTTATAAATCCAACGGCAGATGTAGTTGTCAACCCTTGAACGCGTGGATTTTTATTTTGTCCTTTGTTGAAAGGAAGTTATTTCAAAAATCGTTCAACGTAATGCCTAACTTTACCGAAAAATACGAAATTGAAATTCTTATGATGATTGAATACGGAGATAGGAGAAGAAAATAAAATAAGGTTCTTTATTTATTCAGAGAGACATATCCCTATTTACCACCCATATCCCAAGGTACAGTAAGCAAGATTGAAAAGCAGTTTCGAGAAAATAGGCATGTTAGGCATGTCATCGACAGAGTGCCCTCAATGAAGAGGTCAAAGTTAATGTACCATTACGCGGCGGCCGCGTTGAAGGAAACATACCTTTAGGTATTCAAGCTAACTGTCTAACCTAACTAACCCTAATATTCCCACCCGGCAGCTAGCTATCGAACACGAAATAAGTCAATCTACAATCGATAGAAGATTACCCTGATAGGAGACTTCACTTCTAAGAGCTAATAATGGACCTACTAGAGAGGAATAATCTAAACCAGAAAACATTATTTTTTCCGATGGACCAACGTTCATGTTAAGTGGTAACGTAAGCGGACAAAATTATGGTTATTTGGCAGACGACAATCCACACTGGATGAGGGAAGACACACTCAACACCCAGAAAAATCAATGTTTGGGCAGGCCTTGTTGGTGATCGAGTTAAGACAAATTTTCTTTAAAGAAAATCTCAATTAGGCAAGATATTTGTAATTTTTGCAGCAAGAACTAGTTCCGAGTTTGGCTCCTCTGTTTCCAGGTCCTGTCGACTTTAAAATAGATAATATATTGATAGATTAAGATATGAGTATAGGGTAATTTCTCCCGAAGAAAACGAGCTTTTCTTTCGTTAAGGATATTGTCAAATATAATATATGGACAACATTTTGAGCACTTATTAGCAAAAAAATTTTAAAAACGAACAGAAGTATTTTTTTTCTTAAGTAAATAAAATTAATTTTTGTTTCATATCTTATAAATGACAAGGATTAAAAATTTGAAAATAGGTCTATTCAGAGATGTAAGAAAGTGACTAACTGATCAATATTAAGAAAGACCCGGGCCAGCTGTGAAATTGAAATATGGCCAAACAGGTCCGTATTTTGCTTAGAATTTAATCATGGTTTGTAATAAAAATAAGTAAGACATTAAATAATATTTTATTTATGTTTAAATATGAAATTACAAGTTATTTTATTATTAAAAATTATATTTATGATTACAAAAATATACAAATTATTCGGTACTTATAATAATTATTCACTTAATATATCAATATCACTATCGCTATCATCATCTGTTCTAATTATTATTTGTGCTATATTGTTTATAGGATTTTTCCACTTTTTCAACATGTGTAACAGAATTTGCCCAACTTTGTGAAGGGATGTTAAAAACTTCAGTTTTTATAAGCTCAAGTACACTGGAGTTAATAGTAGGGCAAATATTGTTACGACGAATGGCAGATTTCAGTTGGTGCAAAACATGTTTGATGGGATTAAATATACAATGGTATGATGGAAGCCTTAAAACTGTATTCCCTAGATTTTTTGAATAATTATCACAGAGGTAATCCTTCTGTAGTTTTATGCTTTGTAAAACCTCAATTAATTGCCTTTAGGTGTAATCTTCCTGAAAATAAATGTCATTATCATACATGTAGTTTTGGATTGTTGCTTTTGTGTCATTTGAGGAGGGAGTCTTAGTCAACTGCCTACTATGGTAGCTTGCATTGTCTATTACAATTACGCTATTCAGAGGTATATTTGGAATAAGCTTGTTTTTAAACCAATCTTCAAATAAATCAGCAGTGACTCATGGTAATCCAGAGAAGAATCCAACCCTTTCCCGGGCTATCATATGTGTCGAACCAGATTTCATCCAAGTAAAAAATCGGCCTTCGTTGATCTCTGTAAACCCTAATTTTTGGTAGATATTCGGATCGCCAAATCTAAAACCTATGTGTTGGATACACTTCCATAACGTTGTTCTGCCAGATTTAACGCCGGTTTAATCTTTTTCAAGCCTCTTAGTTAAATTATCTAATGTAGGCACGCTTTGTTCCTCGTATAACTTGTAAATTTTACGCTATAGTATATCTTGATCACTTCCATCTACCTTCGAGAAAATGCCAGCATCGGTTCTTGTTTCCTCGCTAAAATGGGATTATTTACAATTTTCCATACAGTTGATGTTTGAATTTTTGTTTATGTGGCCGTTTCTCCTAACGCTGCTTGCTTGCCGACAGCACGTTCAATGAGAGTTGAATAAACACTGTTTATAACTTCCTTAGTTTCCACAGAAAAGTGTTTTCTGCTTTTCGACGGGGTTATCTCCTGAGAGACATTGGGCTCGCACATATTTTCCATGACTTACACACGATTAAACAAACGCTGTATTACACACGAAGTAAGAATAATTTACTAAGATTAAAACTAACTAGAGGGGCTATATACACAGCCTTTAGAACATAATTTGTTTTATGGGATTGAGCCTCTCGTATTGAATCAGGTAAAAATCGGTTTAAAATCACCAAACTATTACTTTAATAATGAAATTACGTCTTTCGGATTTGCAGTTTACTTTAAGTCATTTTTAAGTACGGACCATAATTCAGGTATTCATTCATTCATTGTTTGTTTATGGCCACCCTTGGATAATCCCATTCAAATTAAAGTGTAACTTTCTTAAATCTGTGGACAGGCTTTACTTATGTGTAACTTAATATGCTGTCTAAAAATAGTGAATTTAAAACTAGTGTTGCTAATGATTTCCAGAAAGCCGCTTTGATACGAAAATACAAAGCGATTAAAGTTTTTAGGCAAAATCAAAATTTTATTACAAAAACATTGCAGTTAAGCTTCTTGATCTTACAGGAACTGCTGAAAATGACTATCACCAGCTAGGATGCGTGGTGTTGTCCATATTTGTAATATCTTGCTCATGTTTTAAATGACAATAACGTATTTTTCTATGAGCTTGCGGATCAGTACTAATATGTGTGCTGAAAGTTGCACTTTCTCGACCTAGAACTGGAAGTTTTGCAACTGATAGTAATGCTGAAAATTTTTTAACAATGACGCGGTAAACATAACATCGACGCTCGTAGAAAAAAACTTTGTACACCTAACACGAGCGGAAAGTGATACTTTTACACTTTTTCGCACTTGTTAGGTAAATAACAACGGATATCTTTTTTTATTTTTTAGACCAGTACCTACAGTACGTCATAGTTTTATTTAGGCTATATATGACAGTTTCTAGGTTTCTACATTTGCATCAAATATCAGTATACAGGTTGATGTTATTGAACTTTGTAGATTGTTGTAATATGTTGTGCACGTAACACAAAAAAATGTGGGGGTCAATATGTGATTTGTTTTAAACTTGTTGTCAGAACAGCAATTATTATAATGTATGGACATAATGCTATAAACATTATATCCATTTATTTACTTCATTGTTCCTATACAATACAATCAAAACCTTTTAAAATCAAAATTGGATTAGCTTCACAAAGTATTATTTTTTTAAAACGAAAAATGATCATGATTTTTATATGCCGACATATAACACATTTCCTAACCGAATCGATAATAGCAAGATTTGGATTCCAATTTTATTTTAAAGCTTTACGAGAAACATAAAATCGAGACAATGTGTCGATTGTCGATTATTATAACTCAGAGAGCTGCGACAACATTATTAAAGCTGGAAAGGTCGATTCTTGCTGATAAAGCGTATTAAACTTTTTTAAAATGAAATGCAACTGACATTGTGATTTCTTCTAACGAAATTATTATGGACGATGATTATTATCTTAATTATCGAGAGAGCGCCAGGACAGAAACGCTGCATGTAAAATGTTACATGGTTGTACTAGTAGATAGCTTGTACCTGTACCCTGTGTTTACGATATAATATAGGGTATTGTAGGCATAATGAAACTACATTCCCGCACCCTGTATATACATTAATTATTACACGCGTTATTTGATACTGATAAATTAATTTGTTGTTATGCTATTATAATTATAATAATAAGTTTAGGTAAATATGAATAATAAAATTTATGCAGAAAGTTTTTAAAAAAGGCATCACATAATTATATTTTAGGTCAAAACTTTCGGGGTTAATAATTGTTTTTCTATTGGTGAAATTCTTAGAAGCAATTTCTTGTAGTAGGTAGCAAGTAATTTTTTACATCCAGAAAATCGGCATTTTGACCGCGAGATTTGTTTAGATTCCATAAACCCTACCAGGTGAGTATTTCCCTCAACCCTGCATCTTTTGTCAGGTATCGGTTGAACACTACGTCTTTTGCTTCCATTTTTTGGAAAAAGCGGGATCCAATCGGCTCAATGGCTCGTCGTCTAAAGATTTCCAATCTTCAACTAGCGTCAATATGCTTTCTGGTTCCTCAACATTTTGAGGAATTAAATCCTCTTCAAGATCATCATCTAGATCAATTTCATGAACTAGATCATCATTAAAGGGCGGAATATATGCAAAGTGCATATATTTATGTTTTCGGCGTTATCAAAAAATTAAAAACGCCCGGTCATGAAAACTCGTAGACTCATAGGTTTAATGTCCAGTACGGTACTTCTTCCAAGGATTATCCAATCTGAAGATAATTATATAATAATTAATATTTACATTTTGGTTATACACAAGATATTTATTGGGCGTTATCAGGTTTTGCAGGTATAATGTTGGGGGTTATTTATTGCAATTTATTAACGCCTTATTATTACCTGCTTAACAAACTGTATTTATATCGAATTGTTATACGTACTTCTGTTTTAGTTTGTCCAAATATTTCAGTACTTTCAGTGTGAAACTAGTGATTTCAAATTTGTGTTCAAAATATCTGTGTGGCGAAAACGTCTTCGTGGATTAAAAGTTTCCCACAGTTAGAGTTTAGTGGAAGTGGAGTTTTAGGAGAAAATGTCTTCTGCAAAGCTCGTGCAAAAATTATTGTTTGGAAAAGAAGTTCCAAATTTGGAAACACCGCTGCATAAATCAATCAAAATGAAATCTGAGCCAGTTCAGCTGATTGTAAAAAACGCATTTTATAATGTTAGAGACAAATTAAAATCTGAAAAGGAAATTTTTCAAGAAGACTTATGCAAGGCTTTGATCGCAGCAAATATACCCTTAAAAAATTGAAAAATCCGCAATTTAGAGGATTCTTGCAAAAATATTGTTAACAAACTATTCATCACTAATCCACGCTTATAAAGAAAAATGTCCATTCAGTATACGAAACCGTTTTAGAAGAAATTAAAGCTTCATTGGGCGATAAAAATGTTTACATTATTGTTGATGAAAGCACAGATGCTTGTGGCAGATATATCGCACATCTTATGACTGGACTAAGAGGATAAAGTAACAAATCCATATTTAATAGCCTCTAAGCAGCCAGACAAAACTAATACCGTGACCAAAACCCGATTTATTCAGCAGTCCCTACCGAGCTTTTTCTTACCAAATCCAGTCCCAGACGAGAAGTTTTTAGTGCCCTTGTCTGATGCAGCACCGTATATGGTAAAAGCAGGCCAAAACTTAAGAATCTTTTACCCCAATATGGTACGGAATGAAAAAAAGGGGTGAAAAAATTTGCTCAATTAAACTTGAAATTGGGCAGGGAGCTAGAGTTCGTGTCTGAAAATATGTAAAAAAAAATGATTTGCTCCATGTGTCGCCATCGCTTTATAACAGTTTTTTAAAATTTAAATGGGCAAAATTTGATAAAGTAATTCCAATATGGATGAAAATTTGCACACAGGTTTTTTGACTCCTACAGAACATCGAAAAATTATTTTTATCCAAATTTATTGCGGCCAAGATCAAATCTTCCAGAACATGCATGCAAATTTTTACTTACCATTGAATAGTCACTCAACATTTTACCACCTCTCGGGAGCATTTCATTTTTTTTTTATATTTTTAAACCAGAGACAAATAAGTTTACGAAACTTCCATCTAAATCTCGCAGAAAATTTACGGAGAACTCCGGGATCAAAATCACGCGTGTTGGCGAGGTTTTTTGTTGATTGGCATACTTTAGCCAGGCTCATTTTGGATGAAAACTTTTTTTTTAATAACATAAATAATAACGATTCATTTTAGTCCGGTTGCATGCATGCGGCTGATTTTTTTTCTATTTCGGAGTTTTGGTCCATTTAATTGTACTGGAGCTTACGGCAAGGATCAAATCGGATGAAAATATTTTTCCGGTAATTGGGGGGTTGCCTAGATGCCCTCCAGTAATTTTTATCCGTTTGGGAAATATTTTTTTAAACCGCTGGTCAAAATTTGGAAAAATATTATAGCCGCTCACCGCCGAGCGCCAGACCCCTACTCGACAACACGGATTTCGAGAACGACACTCGAACTATACAAAAACGTGCTTCTCATCCGTTTGGGAGTTCTAAGGTATTTTTGTCACCGCGGCTGTAACTATTACCCTATTTTACTATAATTAAATAAGAAATATTGCATACCAGTCATACCGTTGTGCATATTTGCTCAAAAAAGTGCATATAACTGCATATTTTAAAGGCAAACAAGGCACATATATGCGCATATTTTGGCTGAATTTAAGTGCATATATTCCGCTCTTTAGTCATCATCTATATCCGACTTGCCCGGTCGGCAAGCTCTTGCAGGCCTTTTATCGTCAAAGGGCCCAAAACAAAATCCTTTCTGTTAATCAAACCGCCAAACCAACATAATAAAAAAATTGAAAAATATAGTTCCACACGTCCAAAGTATCACCACTAATACCATAGTAAAATTATCTTACCGCCTTGGATTTGCACATTTGACTTTTATCAAAATACATACTATGGGCATGCATGAACTATCGGCAGAATAATAATTTTACGCATAAAAAATATAAGAGGATCGTACACTCAGTACTCACGTTTATTTTGATTCAAGTTCTTTTTAAGGTTAGGTAATGACGCCGCTAGTTCAAGAAACAGGTTGGGATAAGATAAAATGCACGAACGGACGTATATCATATAGCATGTCATGGGTTTCAAATCGATTTTTACAGCTTAAAGAAAAATAAAAAATAATTTTTGTGGGTATCATAATGATCTGAGAAAAATAGAGATTAGATATTTTTTCAATTTTTATTTTTTTTTGAATAAAACATCCATTTGAAAGAAAACTTACCATACAATCTTTGTAAGATTGTCCCAAATTTTATGTTGGTAAAGCCGCTCATACACACTGCAACATGCGGCGATGTATGCGTCGATTCCGGGAATCATGAAACCAGGCATTAGCATCGGTCTGTCTACACACATAGTTGCATGCGACGAAGCATGCATCGCTCTCCAAGAATCATGACGCTTGAAATAATCTGAAGCCCATGTAGATGTCGCAGTGACAAAGTTTCCGTTTTTGAAAAACTGAAATTTGTGTTGCCTACCATCGTAATGATATTATTGGTAGAGGGTATGAACTTAAACTGAACCATATATAAAGGATTTACAAAAGGGGAAACTGAAATACGTATCTTGATGCAACTGACGCAATCGTTCGACTCCACTCCACGCACTATGCAGCATGAGTCTTGGAACGATGGAGTCGACGCACGCATCGCCGCATGTCGTAGTGTCTATGGGCGGCCTAATAAAGGGCTTTTTAATTTGGGTTAGTGCAGGTTAGTTCAGCTTAGTACAACCTTCAAACTAACTATGAAGGTAAAATTTTATTTTCTGACGAGCTTACATTCTGTCTTAATGGCTTTGACAACGGGCACAACTGCCGGTATTTGTCAGACTATAATCCCCATTGGATGATGGAGCATCATACGCAACGTCCCAAAAAATAAAATGTGTAGACAGGCATAATTGGAAACTGTATTATAAGGGCCTTTAATTTTTCGCGGAACTTTGACAACTAATTCTTACTTGGATCTATCTCGGAATAAAATTAGATCGAGTATAATTACTACCTACTTTAATATCATGGTCCAGATAACGATTAAATATTTGAGAATTACATTTGGTTTCAGCAAGATAGGGCGCCACAGCATTTTGGTATACATTACATGAAACTATTTGGATCACACGTTTTCTTGGTGGATACTTAGGAGAGCGCCAATTGAATGTTCTTCTAGATCTCCAGAACTAACACCTTTAGATTTCTACATAATCTGGGGCTATTTAAAGATTCAGAAACAGGCTTTCACGTGCTCTGCTTGTTATTTTAATTGTGTGTCATTCAATATCACTTTTCGTGTCCCTGTAATTAAGTCGTATGGGAATTGCCCAACCCTGTATAATGTTACGCGTGTTTTTCAATAAACCCGAGAGAAAACCGTGTCTTTAAATGAAGCGATATGAAACGCATAATATTACTGTACTTAACATTGGCATTTCCGCAAATACCTTAAATATGAATTTAGCGTTCTTAAATACAAAAGTGTAAAACTAGCTAACAAAAATAAATAAAAAAGTAGGAATGATATTCGCCATTATGACTTATTCATGAAGGGATGAAAAGAATGGTAATTATTACTTCTCTTCTTTATGATAGCTGCAAATACAACCTTTTTCTTTATGTTAGTTAGAAATACAATTTGGTGCAACATATCTGCCGGCCATTGCATATATAAAAGCAGATCACCTACATCTTAGGCATCCAAACTTAAAATAAATTTTGTATAATTCAGGGTTTCAATTCTAATAAACCCACCTAGTAATGTTAAGCACGAGTTATAATGCCACTAAAAGTCAAAAACTCTCATCTGCTTAGACAATGATTTAAACTTAAACCAGTAAAACTTATGTCCCCATAAAAATATTTGTTCTCAGTTAGATATTGTTGATAAACATCACACAGCCAATTAGGTTTGATTTAAGGGGGATTTTATAAAGTATGTTTATCAATAAATTATGTAAAGAACTATATTTAGGTAGGGCAAATTGATCCGGATTATAGATGGTATTATTTATAATTAGTTATTAATACTATTTAGATTTTGTCATACGGCTTTGTTGCCAGGTCAGTATTTCGTAAATAAAACCAAATATTTCAGTCTACGAATTTTTTAAGCCTTATCTGATATTTTAACTTTACAACCGCAATGTACACTTTCATTTATCGATTGTTTATACCTGTATACAGGATGATCAAACCAGACCCTTAGGTGGATACTAAATCTAAACTACTTCGCCAAAATATGTAGGTATTCATGTATTATAATTGGGGTCGCCCATACACGTTTATTATAAAAGTATTGTACATTGTTCTGTTCTTCAATTTGTATTAAATGTAGCGCAATCTGTGCTATCAACACCCTTAGAGGAGCCTATGTTTCTGGAACGTGACTTCAATAGGTCTAAACAATTTCATTCCTGTACTAACAAGTTAAACTGCCTTAAAAAATCCTCCAAAGAGTTGGGTTTCATGCGATATACGACGGTCTTTAAATAACCCCAGATTATGTAGAAATCTAAAGGTGTTAGATCTGGTGATCTAGGAGGACATTCAATATGCCCTCTCCTACCTATCCACCAAGAAACATTGTGATCCAAATAGTTGCGGACATGTAATGTATATACCTACCAAAATGCGGTGGCGCAGTATCTCGCTGAAACCAAATGTAATTATCCAATATTTAATCGTTATCTGGACCATGATACAAAGTAGGTAGTCATTATATTTGGTCTAATTTTATTCCAAAATAGATCCAATTACGAATTAGTTGTCAAGGTTTCGCGAAACATGAAAGGCCCTTATAATACAGTTTCCAATTATGCCTGTCCACACATTTAATTTTTGGGGACGTTGCGCATGATGCTCCATCATCCAGTGCATGGGGATTATGGTCTGACCAGGACCGACACTTGCACCCGTTGTCAAAGCCATTAAGACACAATGTGAGCTCGTCAGAAAATAAAATAATACTTTCAAAGTTAGGTTGAATGCCTACGTAGGTAGTTCATTATTTCGTGACAAGATTGAATATGCCTATCAGGATCGTCCCCTGATAGCTCTTTAAGCAACCTGGGTTAATAAGGAAACATTTTATTTTCTTATATGATTTTTTAAATGGATTTTTTGCTGTATGAATATGTAATATTTTCCGTCTGTTCTTAAGGAGATTTAAAACCTATAAATATGATAAGGGCGACATTGATATTAGTAATAAATAACTTATCGATATCTCAGGAAAAAATCAGAAATTCTTTCACTTATTTGAGAAAGCAATTAGAAAAATATGTCGAGTATGGGGGTGGAGTTTTAGGCACTTTTTGGAATAATTAAAACAGTTAAATATTTAGGAATTCGTTTTTAATTTAAATTTTGTTGTCGGCTGCTCATACTGAACCTCAATCAGTATCCCAAATCGTCCTGGGTTCAATTTCGGCAACTTTATTCTATACAGTATTTGGTATTGATCTGTTAGCTTAGACAATGCTCAGACCATTATTGCCCGGTTGTACAATTCGCGCTTAAGCCCGAGTTGAGATGCGTCTTAAACCACTAATTCAATTCATCGAGCGTTATATGTGGAAACTTAAGCCCTTAAGGCTATATTGATTAAAGTTAAGTGCACAAATTGGAAACGTGGGACTAGGGTACCGACTATTACATCAAGTAATTATGGAAACTCCTCATTGTCAGTAATATTTTCGAATATATTAAATTTTACCTTTTTATCATAAACGTCAAACTTGACTTTCTCGGTTGTTTGTTTCCAAAACTTGGTTCAAGCCATAACTGTACAACACTTAAGATTACCTTTCTTTAAATCCAACTTAAGCCTTGTTTGTGGCACATAAAAAGCAGAGGTATTCAGAAGGCAACAGAAATTACCAGCAGTTCTTATAAGGACACTCTTTTAATCAGTGTCGAAAGGAATAAAAACAAAAAGCCAAAGGGACCCTTGAAGGAATTTGGAAAAACTAAAAAGGATTCAGAGAAGTGGTTCTGTGGAGAATGTGAAATGAAAGAATACAGCGACATGTTGCAATGTATACGATGCAAACATGGTTTCATTGCAAATGGGTAGGTATAGGTTAAAAAAAAATGTTTCTTGTACTTCGTGCGTTGAGTAGTTATTCGAATATAAAATATCTGTTTTAGTTGGATAATGATATTTTTGAATTTTAGAAGCACATTTATTTGTTATATTTAATTTCATTAAAATAAAGCTTTTGTTTTGTGACAAGTACTGTTTCTTAGTTCTATAACCGAAAACCCTTCCTTGATTAACCTATGTTTATCGATATTATTTAGTACCAACATTTCTCTAAATATCCAATAGGCATTTTAGATACCTGGAAATAACAATTTTAACATTCTTCGCGAGGCTACAGCAATTCTTTTAAAAATTGGTTCAATATTTGTTGGCAACCTTACCCTAACCTTTTCAATTATTTTAAAATCGGACACTAAGTAAATTAATATTATAAAATTAAATAATGAGATAATTGGTGATCATTCTTATCGGCTTTTTGATTTGGAACAGTGGTGATTCCACCGGTGGTAGTCAGCAACCCCGCTTGGAATAACATCCTTACCTTCATGAAGGCTGCATAACAGTTGGGAATTGTTTATTGCTGCAATAAAAAATTGCAGGATTTCTGTTGCAAGCATGCGCAAAGCGAGGTTAGTAATCAGTCCTTGCAATTTATATTGCGATTTCCTGAAATAGCTCCGGCCCTATTTTTATTGCAGTTGTAAGAGCAAGTCTGGGGAATTAAGGCTTACACACACCGACGCGGCCACGACCACGGTAGCGGTGGCGGCCAATCTAAACACATAGAAATAAATTAATGAAATCATACCAGCGCGGGCAGGTCTAGATCAAGCGGCCTAGGGCAGCGTTCTGATATGCGGTGACGGTCAAATACAACGTGTCAACTTTGACTGCGAGAAGTGACAGTAGTAACGGCAAATAATATAATAGAATTATTAATAGAAAATGTTAAATTATATACCATACTTTTTGATTTAAGCCATCCAAATTATAAAAATATAAGGGCTAAAAACGAAGTGTGGGACAAAGAGCTAATAGCAACAAAGTCTCTTCTTCCACATCGTCCATCATAATAACAAATAATAGAAATAAAAATGAAACCTGGACGTTTAAAAATATATTTTCGTATACATAAAATCTGTAAACGGCAACTACCTTACAGCTCCACTCACCGCTTTGGTGTGAATACGCCCGACCGCTAATATGATCGCCACCGCGGCCGCCACCGGCACCGCTACCGTGACCGTGGCCGCGTCGGTGTGTGGAAGCCTTTATTTGGTAATTTCAATGTCACTAACCTGAAAAAATATGAGTATTTCCATACTCCATATACCATTCAAACGTAGATTTCTATCCTTTTTATAGGGTGGTTTGTTTTTGTTGTTATTCTTGCATTTACATGAGATTTATCCATTTTAATTATATTAATAAATAGCAAACCGTGCATACTCAAAAACAACGCGAAAAGGTTAGGTTATCTGCCATTTTATATTATTTTGTCGACAGCGTGTACAAAATCAAAAAGAAAAATGATCAATAATTGCACGTCGTAAAGCAATTGGCAATTTTCGTTGCCGCAATTAAAAATTGCTTCAATAACAAAATTTATCAGAAAAACTTACCAACTGTAATGCGGCTTTGAAATGGTGATGCGGCTTTGACGAGAGGTTGGGTGGTTAAGTGGATGGGGGACGATTCAGAGGTAGGCTACTTACCAGGATCGTGTGCCTGCCCTTACTGATTTGTACGAACCTCTTTAGGTTTGGTAGCATAAATAAGGAAATAGTTTTCCCCATTGGCGCAATAAGGGGTGGTACCGAGTGGACACCCCCGCTGAGAGTCCTTTTAACCCAGAATATAATCTTTCTGCACACCCCAGAAATGAAAATAATAATCTCCATAATCTTGTACGTCACAAAAAATCGTATTGTGACCCAACGCAATAAATTTATGAAATTTGTTTGTAGACAAAAACATGAGTCGAGTCAAGTTAAGCGAATTCCTGATGAAATCTCGACTGCAGGGCTATTATTTACGTCATCACGGAAGCCGGCCCCCAACGCAGGAAATCATTGCTTCGTCTATGGTTGGACCAATCCTCTTTGGGTTGGACCCTGTTCCCATCCCAAAATATGATGATATAAAATATGAAATAACTTTTCTAATATAATGTTAAATGCAATTTCTGTTAAAGTCAGGGAAATACCCGTTTAATATACATATTGGAAATGTTTCTTCTCACTGTATTAATCCGATTTTTCTAATTTGTCTTATGATACTTTTAAAGGTAACTCCAGGAAACATTTTTTTAGATTTTCTTGCAGTTGCTTTAGACGCCTCAAATATTATAATTATGTCGTCTAGTGTAATCTTCTAAACTTAATAAGCTTTTGAATTAAATTTTGTTAAGCACAGTTTATATAGTATTATCATAGCCGTATATTAATAATTATACTGTTAGACCTTTAAGATAATTAAATTAAAATTTTTATTGCTTGTATGCCATTACAGTCTAATAAAATGAATTTAGGATGATTTTTAAACACTTTAATTAATATAAATCAAACTTTTATTATAAATTTGTGGCCTTTATCTTTACAGAGTGTGTAGAACAAGAATTTGATAAAAGATGTTATTCGTTCTTTTTCTTTTAAGTTATGTTCGAGGGGGTCACAAGTAAAATGGTACATTTCATATAGAAATATGCTATCTGTCTATATTATATTCCCACAGGTGCAAAAGTTATTATTATTTGGTAGCAAAATATTGCGTATATTTAAATTCTCTTTAGTGTTACGTTATTTATTATGAAAAAATGCGTCTCATATCTCAGCAAATACCTGGAAGAAATTCTGTCATGGGGTACCTAATAGTAACCAAGTAGAATTTAACGTTAAAGTTATAATTAAAGTTTCTAAAAAAGGTAATAATACAGTACAGGTAGAGTCATGGCGAGACAGTCGATTCCCTTGGTTTCATCAATCCATTTATTGGGCGTCAATTTGGATAGTGACATACCTTGGCATATTCACGTTGCGGCCATAGCTAAGGCAGCTTCGCAGATGCTTGGAATACTTTTCCGAACAAAGAACTTCCATACATCCCAATAGCTTTTGACGCTCTATAGAGCCCAAATTCGACCATCGCTGGAGTACTGCTCACAAATTTGGGGTTCTGCTTCTGAACATACCCTAAAACTGCTGAATTCCATTTAAGGAAGAGCCATTTGCTTGATGGACCACTATGACCCGTAGGCATCGTAACTATAAATCCGACACGTCATTCATAAATGCTATAAAATTGTGATGCCAAAATCGTTTGGTGGCGAGACGCTGTGAGGAGCTAGGTGGGGCCAGGAGTGGGGATTACGCTGCCTTTACATATGCGTGCGACAAAACTCCAGGAAAACAACATCCGCTATGCCGAGTATTGCCGAGTCGATGCGATTGGCCACGAAAATGATGAAATCTGGGCGGATCCTTTATTGCTGCGTTGCCATACTACAGATTTTTTACAAGGTTTTAGGCAATGTTATATATTTCCCACATCATGTTAATCTAGTTAATCATAGAAGTTAATACTTTTAACAGAGTAAGCCCGTGTGGCGTAAGTCTGGCAAACCAAGTGGAGGGGAGCAGCTTGCATGTTGATTTACTTTACACTGGAATACATTGATGACAACACGTTTATTTGTTATTGTTCGGTCTAATAGTTACGATGTCTATGCTATGACTTGACAAATTACCTGGTGTCCAAGATTTGATCTTGTAAAACCTTAAAACCTGGGTATAAATAATGTGCGGCCATCCTTCGTGTTAATAAGCATGGACTAGCCCGTCTCGCCGTCAACATTCCTTTTTACCTAGACACGCCACCCGCGGGAGTGATGATCAGACAGTAGAGCAGAGTAGAGCGGCGAGAGTAAATCGCTCGCACGGCCTTCACGTGGCAAAATACCTTTTGTTTGTCATAAGTAATGTCATGTCAAATGTTTAATTGTGCCAAGTTGATAGTAAAGGTTTGTGCTACTTAGATGCGTGTTTTATTCCTACGAAGGGGAACCAGTTAAACCAACCAAGCTATATAGGGTAAATCTCGGCGACAATTGCGGAGCCGCATCCCGTGCACCTGGAAAGCCTAGAATATCAAAGGCAAGTTAGTGACTTGAGTCTCTTTTACACATATTGTCATAGCAATAAGTGGTAAACTGAGTGTGCCCGCTTAATTCCATCCTATAGCGGTGTGTAATAAAGAATTTATCTTGCTGTGTTGTTTCTGATCATAAAAAAAATACATCAAAATATTTTTAATTTTTGTCTACCCTTGATTAAATAAGGAACGGGACTAAAAAATACACAAAAAATAAAGTTCTTAAATGAAGACTTACTGGTTTCTATCATGTTATTCAAATACAGAAATACATTAGTCAACCACTCTGAGTTTAAGACGTGTTCAATGAAGGATCAAAAATTGGCCATGCGCAACAAAACACTACACAAAAAATTAAAACGGCGAAGCATACGAATATTCTAATCCGCTTGAACTAGGGTACACCCCATTCTACAAAAAATTTTAAGCACGATACGTAATGCAAAATCTGCAGTAATGCAACACAACAGATGGTATCGCTGGAAATTACTGGCAATGACAAAGAAGACCGTCTGGTACTGAAATCGGATCATGAAAACTTATAGCGACTGTTAGTTGAATAAACACAATTTTTATAAATAAAATTGAGTTCAATTATAAAGCTGTTGTTATACAGAGTTTTTATTTCAATACGAACCACCATAAAATGTCTTGGTTTTCAGGAAAATAAGATTTGACAAAAAACATGTAATTTTTCAAATGAAACTACCTATCGAGTGATACATCGTTGCAAAGTGTAATAAATTGCCTAACCAGCTATGGCAAGACAACTAAAATCGGGTAATCGGTGGAAAAGATGAGCGTTAAAACAATAAAAATTAAAACTGTGAAGGAAGACTGCATTGTTTTATTTTATAATAAAAATTAGTTTGGCTTAACTGTCTTTCCATTTTGGAAGTATTAAATTGTACAAAGTGCAATTGTAACATTTGATAATAGGGTTGTTCCAACGAGCAGTCCGGGACTAGTTTTAATCAAAAATAGAGTCTGCCAGATGTAGATCCTAGTCCTACAACTCGTTGATTATATTTGACAGTTCGAAATTGTCAGGGACTGATGGTTGGAACGGACTTAATATTAGTGATTGTCAAATAGGTTTGTTTTAACCATCAGTCTCTGGCAGTTTTAAACTGTCAAATATAATCAACCAATTGTAGGATTTACCAGGGCATCCTGCCATATTTGTCTGACTAAAAACTGGTCCCGGACAGCTGGTTGGAACAAGCCTTTTATCAGCCCAGGAATGAGACAAATCGGTTATTATAGAGTCTTCGGAAATCAAGTGGACGATAATAGCACCTGGGAACCCAATGAAGAAAATTTGCATTTTCAGCAAATGGAGTTCCTCCCCTCTACGCATTACCAGTTAGAGAGTAGCCTAACCACTACGTTCCTGGCAAATTGACTGGTAGGCGAGATGCAATGGAGTGGCCAGCAAGATTTCCAGACTTGACTCCTCTTGATTTTTTTGTTCGCGGCCACTTAAAATCGCAAGTTAATAGAATCCCGCCTGAAAGTATTAAAGACCTTAAAAATAGAATCACAATGGCATGTAGGCGCATTACCAGACAAAGTTTCGTCAATAACCGAGAAGAATTTTAAAAGAAACTTTATTATTGTCTTGCCAATAACGGCGCACACTTTGACACTTATATATTAATTTGTTCAAATTGAATAAATTAGTTGCGTTACTATTATATTTTTCCACCTAACTCGCAAGAGGATTACCCGATCTTGGCACGGTTGGATAGGCAACTTAATGCCCTTTGCAAGGATGTATCATTCGACAGGTAATGTCAATTGACAAGTGATTCTGGCCTGGTTATAGTGTGGAGGCCAATCAATTATATTATATGTGTAATAATTAATCTCCTCCCTCGATATTTAAATTGACATGTTTTTGTCAAATCTTACTTTCGTCAAAATTAAAAGTTACTTAGGGTGGTTCTTTTGGAAATGAAAATGTATTATAGAAATAGATTTGGATTAAAATTTTTAGAACTAACTTAAAATAATTGTTTACTAAAACTTTCAAACATTAATAAAACGTAAAGCTTGATATCAGTATATTAAATAATTTAGCATACCAACAATTTCTAGGAGACCATACTCAACTTGCGAGAGTGGTTGAATCAGTAACTTGGTTAATATAAAAGACCGCAATCTGATTTTTGTATCTTACTTTATTTATCGGCATTATCCCTCCGATCATCAACACTCTTGGCCCCAAGAATCTCGAGGCTCCCGGTTCCTTCCCTAAAGTGATTTTCCTCACGGCTTCAATTGCAGCACGCCTGAATGTACAGCCAGAAGAGTTTTAAGTTTCGGGAACAAATGAAAAGTGAAATATGCAGAGAAGCCCAAGTGACACGAATGATGGACTTTTTAACTTGTTAGACATAAACTAGACCCGAAGGAAGTACTCAATTGTGTGCAGGTCTTACGCACTTGTTTCGGAGCATTGTTAGTCTAAGATGAGTGAAAACATATGCACCTCGAAGACGACGGACCAGAATTTTGTTATTTCTGGGATGAAAGTACTGAGAAACGCGGATTTATCAGATAGGTACATGCATTTTCGATTATGTAACCAGTCATCTAAACTAGAACATCTTTATCTTTTATATTCTAGTCCGACCATTGTGGAGGCCAAAACAAGAACCAAGTCATCATAAGCAGTCGTCATTGTTTGTGTGGCAAAAGAAAAAGCTAATGATGGTCATACTTTCATATCATATGTATGGTAAAGGATTTCTTTTGGTTCTTCTCGATAAGAATTTGGTTCCCTTAGTTAATATATATTTTGTTACTTTGTATATGCATTATCTAATAGGTATTTGGGCCGTTTTGTAAAGAAAGCGTATTACACCCTAGCTATTTTCGTCTAGGGGTAGGAGATTAGGAAAATTTCCATTGTATTCCAAAAAACTTACGCCATCACCTTCTTAGCTCATGGAAAGCATTTCGCATTTTTAGGAGCCGGTTTCCTCGTATAGCCTAACACCTCAACAAATACAATGGATTATTCTTGATTTAAGAGTTGCAATATGTTGAGACAGATGTCACTTGTAATCTCGTTTATACTCTGGAATGAGCTATATGCAGTTCATCGTGCAAAATGAAATTAACTTGGTCAATTAAGATTGGCTAACTGAGGAACTTTCACTCACGCGAAAACGTAATCGTGGACCTTTTGAGTGTTTCCTGGAGCCCCAGAATGGTGCCTCTTCGATGTTTGTTCTGCTTTGCCTGAAGTCGTTTACCCCAAAATTCCACAGTCCCGTAGAAATTGCAATCATCCCATGAATGTCCTTTTCTTCTTCAAAATAAACGATAAAGCTCAGATCGCCACTCACAGCTGCTTTTAGCCCCTGACTAGTCACAACAACACCAAATTCTTGTGAATGAACAATGGGATCCACACACAGTATCAAAACCAACACAAAAATAGTTAACTAAAGTTATTTAATTTAAAAAGGTGGTTTTATTTAAATGGATGCACGATAATTAACTCAACAACTACTAAATGTATACAGGTAGTTAGTTGACTTACCAAATCAGACAAAAGGGTAAAGGTATGAGTTCAGCTAGATTATACACTCATTCTTACGGCGCAGCAATTGCAACTACTGTACATAACGCTTAACAAATATATCTGAATTTTTCGATTTAACAGGGTAAATCACTTATTTATTGTGTTGAACTAATATTGAATTGTACTGTTAAATTATATCATAAAAATTTCAATGGCTCAGATTAAAACAATCAAAGGAAATCACATTAGGCTATGTCTACACCACGAAATAATCCACCACAGTATGAGTAGTTTAAAAATCAAGGGTACTTATCGGGGTACTTACAGGTGACAGGTTCCCCTATGAAATGGCTTCGCAGCAACGTTGGCGAATTACAATATCGGTCCTCAAATAAGTCTCACAAAGGTTCCAAACATCGACCGGAAACTCAAGAGTTAATCAGGCGACAAGTTGGAGAACGGCAGTGATAATGAGACCAACAATGTGGTAGAGGAAGGATAGTTCTTCTAATTATACTAATTCTTCCAAACACTATTCTGGTTATACTTATATTGGTCTACAAAAAAAGATATTGAGTTTCAGGTTATGTGGTAAAAATCTCTCAAAGATATTGATAATCCAAGAAAATATACGTTGTGAACTTACCCTATATGTGCCCTAATTGAGATTCCGTGTGAAAAACGCAGAGATGGGGAAGGATTTCCTAAATTTTTTCAAAAGGCGAAAAGTTCAACCAGATTCCAGAATTTCGTTTGACTGAATGATACCGATGTCATTCCTGCGTCAAACCCAAGAACCCACCGAAAAGGTCACAGAGACTAACCTTAAAATCAAAAGCGGTTTTGCGCATGTAGGTAGATCTACGAAATTGCGGTTCTACGACGCAACAGTAGGACCAAAATAGAAATCAGGAAAATCAGGGTTGCTGTTGAATTAAATTTGGTTTGAAATAATAATCATTTTGTAGTTATTTTATATATATATATATATATAATATAACTGTGTCAATTTGTGAAGCTGATTCTGTATCAGAATCGAATGAAATCTTGTTGGCATCAGTTAGATACCGGTAACCAAAAACTGGACATAAAAATTAAAATCACTGCATTTAATATGCGCTTGCCAACAGAGGCAGAGGCCAGGAATTGTTGTCTGTTCTACTCTGCTAGGCTGTAGTGGACTATGTTGCGCTTTACTTAAAATACTTGTATTTAAGCAACTGATAAGTAACGAGCTAATATCTATACTCAAAATCCAATATTATTGTCATTAACGTAATAGTCAAAACCGTGGAAACTGCCAAAATACTGTGTTGTCATTGTTGGTTCGCATTGGTTTCCATGGTTTCGACCGCTACGTCACTGACAGTACTAGTGTGGTTTAAGTAAAGTCTATAATATCTCCGTTGTGCGAGATAAAAAGCAATGACAAATCATACCGTTTGCTTATTACATATGAATACGAAATTAATAATAATTATAAAATATACACAGGCTAATATGAGGCGACGCATTTTGACCAGTTCTAAATATCCCCTATATGTGTTTGGTTGAAGTTAAAATTTAACTGACTCACCCAGTATTTAAATACGAGATAAATCAGAAGCGCCAATAATTAAATTAAAACTGGAAGCTTAAGATAATTTGAAATTTATAATGAAATAGTGAATTTTATGACACACTATTAAATTTTATCGTCAGTAGAGATAACTTATTTTGTTTATTATTTCGGTTTATTAAAGCACTGGTAGAGTCATTTAAGGTAAAATTTTAATTTTGGAAGACTTTTCACAAATCTATGGGTTAAATAAATTATAGAATTTACCAATTATTATTATTGTGATTGTGGCCTTATTACCTTAGAAACTATGAGATTATCTCAAGAAATTTAAGATTAAGCTTGATTTAAATTGCATTAGTAATAATTATAATTAATAAGTTATAATGTAGTTAGCCAGTTGTACTTATCTTTTCATGTGGGATATAAAAACTAGATATTCTTTAATAGTTATTTTACTATTTGTATAGTTAACTAAATTTTAGTATTTATTGTAAGAATGTAATATTGTTGAAAAAATTGATGATTCGTGATTATTTATGCAATTGTTAGCGAAAGTACCCAGCTATCAAATTTATTTTGGTCAGAAGTGGATATGAAATAAAAAACGGCTGTCCTAGCCTTTAAAAAAAAAGTAAATCAAGTTATGGTATCATCAAAATTGGTCAAGCATTTCTGGTAAAGTTTTCTTGCTATTGTAATCATAAGCTGGTCTTAAGTTATGGGCTTCAAAACATGATTTACATGATCGAAGGCTATTTTGGAACTGGGGTGCTAGTTAATGGAATTTGAAAATACAATGCGTGTCTTACAAATTGCATGTTTGGTGCAACTGGCTTTGGGACTTTGGTGCTGCTCTGTATAAAAGTAGTTGTTAATGACGTTCGTCAGCGCTGTAATAAGAGCCTACAAGACATTTAAAACGTTTCGTTCAAGAAATTTGACATTCTCTTGAAACATGCCAAACGATTATAAAGAAGACCTTAAACATTCATACTTAAAAAGATGCAATCGTGTTAAGTCCTTTTGACGGCAGATCACCACAAACGTCTTGCGTACTGCCAATGGTTTGTCAATGATTTATTGAACCCACTATTCTCTTGTGATAGTGCGTAGTTTCATCTTTTATAATTTTAAAATTGCTCGGTATGATCGGATTATTGCTTTTTTGGCTATCTTTGACTGGGATACTATCCTGGGCAATAACTGTGATATTAATGTGATTGTTAGTGAATTTTATAATGTTGTTTTCTTGGCTATTGATTTATTTGTTCCTAAATGTAGAGCTAAAAATTCAAAATTCCCAGATTGGATGTCTCCTGAATTAAGGAATTTAATTATATATAAAAAAATGACTCATAGAACTTATAAATCCACTGATTCACTGAGGGACTATAATGATTTTGCGGATATTAGGAACAGATGTAGGGAGTTGTCTGTGATTTCTAGAAATGACAATATTGCCAGGGTTAAGTCAGCTATTTTGTGTGACCCTGTTGAATTTTGTAAATTTATACATGACAAAAACAACGATATGTTTTTACCTAGTAGTATGTCATATCAGGGAAGAGTATCTGATGATATTCATGATATTGTAAACATGTTTGCTACTTTTTTTGGTTCTGTGTATACTAGTGGTAATGAAATGATAACTGATGTCCCTTGTAATTCTCCGGTGAATCTGAATAATGTTAGCGTAGGCTTGATGGAGGTTTTTAACACTATTGAGAGGGTTGGACCTGGCTTGGGTATGGGGCCTGATGGTATACCTTACATTCTTATATTTAATTGTAGATTTGTTCTTGCACCTGTTCTCTGTAAAATTTACAACCTCTCTCTGTCCAATGGTCATTTTCCGGAAATGTGGAAAACTTGCTATATAACTCCGATATTTAAAAGTGGGATTAGGAGTGAGGTTGAAAATTACAGAGCAATTTCTAAAATATTACTTTTTAGCAAGATTTTTGAACGGATTGTGACTGAAAGAGTGACGGATGTGCTTGGTAGAGCTCTGTGTTTTGAGCAGCATGGGTTCCTGAGAGGCCGCTCTACGATCTCTAATTTACTTTTTTATACTGAGTATCTGTCGGAGGCTTTGGAGAGGATGTGTCAGGTGGATGCTGTTTACACTGACTTCTCCAAGGCCCTCGATAGAGTTAATCACGGTGTTTTATTGGCCAAGCTTGCAGCATATGGGATATGCGGTAGTTTTTTTGATTGGTTGCGGGATTATTTGACTGATAGGAAGCAGGTTGTCTCGATCAATAATGTATGTTCAATCTTGGTGAAGGCCTCATCTGGAGTACCTCAAGGAGGACACCTTTCGCCACTTCTGTTTAATATTTTTGTAAATGACTTGTCTACTTGTATTCTAAATTCTAATTTCCTTTTATATGCTGATGACCTTAAATTTTTTAAATGCGTTGAAACTCTGGAGGACTGCTAGCTGATGCAGCAGGACTTGGACAGATTTGGCCAGTGGTGTCTTTTGAATGACCTAACTTTGAATGTTGACAAATGTAGCATTATGCAGTTTTACAGAATACAGGGTCCCATCATATTCAACTACAGTGTGAAATCTACTATATTGAATAGGAGTAAGAGTATTAAAGATCTTGGTGTCATGTTTGACCGTAAATTATCATTTAATCTGCATATTGAAAATATCTGTAATAAGGGATTGAAGATGTTGGGATTTTTGTCTCGCTCGTTGAGTGAGTTTAATAATATCTATTGTTTTAAAGTGCTTTATTGTTCAATTGTCCGCTCTGTATGCTTGTCTTATTTGGAACCCTTTCTACAATAAATATATTGACATGCTGGAGAAAATTCAAAGACGATTTCTAAGGATTATTAATTATAAATTGAGGATTCCAATTGATCAGCTTGATTACAAACAACTTACGCTGATCTTAAACCTTGACTCACTTGAGAATAGAAGATTTTTATTTGATATTAATGTATTGTACAAAATATTAAATGACGACATTGACTGTCCATCTTTACTGGAGCGAATACACATTCGTGTCCCTCAAAGAGATACAAGAAGTTTGGATCTCTTCTTCATCCCCTACCGTCGAACAAATCATGGATTGGCTTCCCTTATATCGAGAATGAGTGGACGAATGAATCAGCTAAATCTGGATGTCTTTAATTTGACCCTAAATCAGTTCAGGAGACTATCTAGATCCTTATTATAAATACGTGATCTGAACAGTTCGCCATCTTGTGTTGTCTGTTTTGAGTGCCTAATATTTGAATGTATATGGAGTACTCTTATTGATTTTTTTTATTCATACAGTTATGTAAGTGTATTGTGTAAGTCGAGGCTTGAATTTTGTTATCCGAGTAGCTATGTATGGAATAGATTAGAATTTTATTGTAAATTACACTTTTAGCATAGCATTGTAATTTGTATAGTGTAATTCCATTTTAGTCATCGATTATTGTTAAATTTTATAGATTAACTTATTATAAGTATATTGTAATTGGCAAGCCCGTTTAATAAATAAATAAATAAATAAATAAATAAAAAATAAAATAAATAAATCAATATAGAAATGTGAAGCACTGACAATCCTTCTGTTGAATCTCCACTACATGGTGTATGTATGGTAGTTTCGCGCAGAAAAATAATTGGGCCCATTATTTTTTTTGTTCCATCATTTGTGTTGTTGCAAAAAGGTACAGAAACAATATTTTCAGTGAATTTGCTTAACAACTACATGATGATGAATTTTAGCCTCACTGTTTTTAGCAGGACGCTGCAACAGCACATACTACACGAGACACTATAGCTTCTCCCGCGAATTTTTTTTATGGCCGATTGAAAAGTCTGCAATTACAAGTTAAGTTCCTTCCTCGGTCACCGTGTTTGACGATTATGGGCTATTTTGTGTTTCTTTACTAGAAAATGGAATTTTCCTGGAACTCTTGCAGATAATTTGTAAGAACCGAAACAAAAGATTGTTAACGAGTGTGTTACCATGAAGAAATGCTGCAAATGCTTCTGAGAGAATGTGGAGGCGTGTCAATTTATCTATTCAGGACTTAAAAAATTATACTGTATGTTTCTAAATATTATTTTCCTATTTCTAATTTTTGCTGATGCTGCCACTAATACATGCAATTTAAAAAAAAGCTTTCCGAGACGAAACGCATCGGGGCCGGAGTGCCGCAAGGCTCACCTCTATCCCCGGTATTGTATAATATTTACACACACGATATACCGCGAGATAGACAGACGCAGCTCTATCTGTTTGCTGATGCTACTGCAACAAGTGCTATTGCCAAACAGCCTTGGCTAGTCATTACTTGTTTACAACGCCACATAAATGAGCTTAAAAAGTGGCTTTCAGCTTGGAGGATTCGTTTGAATCCCGCCAAGACGGAGGCCACCTTTTTTTGAAAAGTAACGTAAAACGACCTAGAGAGACTAGGCTCAGGGTCAACAGGGTTCAGGTTAATTGGTGCCAGGAAATGAAATACCTGGGACTTATCTTTGATCAAAGACTGAACTAGTGCCTGAATTCAATCAACAAAGTTAGGCTCGCTCTGGGTCAGTTAAGCTCTATTTACTCCCTGCTTCACAGGCGGAGTAGACTAACTAACAGAACTAAAGTCAACTTCTATAAAGTCTTGGTCAGACCGGTTTTGACTTAAGGTGCGCCATCATGGTGCAACATAAGCAGAGAGGAGCTAAATAAGTTTCAGGTGATTCAGAATAAATCAAATCAAATCAAATCAAAACATGCTTTATTATCATAAAAATACAAGGTATTCATAGACAAAGCTTTTTTGGAGTATAAAGAAATATAAATCATAGAACATAAAACAAAAAACAAAATAAAAGCAATTAATAACACCTACAGAGACAATAATGTAGTAACACACACAATAATAAAAAAAAAAAAAAAAACATATTTAATGGGTTCAATAGTTATTGTTACAAAAAAGAGTAAAACAGATTAAAAGTAAAAAAAATAAATAATAAATAAATAAAAAATAAACTCTGCCAACCAACATGCTCATATAGAAACCAAAACAAAAACAAAAATTGTCCATCCAGTCTCAAAGGGCAATACATCAGGACCAGTCATCTAAATAATACTCTGTTAAAGTATAATAGGCTTTCTCCTTAAGAAGAAACGCTGCAGATCTTTTGAATTGTATCTGTGTTGGAGACTGCTTTATACCTTCAGGGAGGTGATTAAATATTGAACATTGAAAATGATCGCAGGTGCGCCGAGATGAATAGAGAATTGCATAATGATTTTAAAATACAGATATTAAACGAATATTTCTTAAAAATTATAACAGACTGTTACAGACGAACGGACGTTTCCACGAACATACTGATAACAGACTAACATACAAAAGCCAGACCAGACTTGACCTACAAACTACCTAGAGACTGACTCCCTATATAAGAGCCCAATTACTAGTAGATTGGCACTGGAAACAGTGGAGAGACACTATCCAACAGCGTCTAAAAGACAGTAAAAGGCGCCAAAGCTAGCAGCCCCATAAAACACGACCAACAAGAGCTCATGCCGAGTTAAAAATTCCAAATTCCAATGAAATTGCTGAATAAGCAAGCGAAGAAAGAATAAATGTCAAAAGTTTTACCTGACATAAAAACCCCCTCAAGGTCCTGTATATGTAATTTTAAAAGGTTTGTTTAATACCTGAGGATATTTTAAGCTATAGGGTAGTAGGGGACAGGTCAATAAAATCTTGAGCTTAGTGTAGCAATTTTAAAATTGCCACTATTGACTTTGTAGGGAATGTTAGACTTACCTTGGATTCTTACGACCATATCTCCACAAAGTGCATCTTATATAGTCATTTGGTTCAAAAACTGTTTATTAAATTGTGTCATCTTTGTTGACAGAAAATTAGTAAAAATATGTGGGGTTAGAAGTAGTGCGTTGGCTTTTCTGTTGGTTAATTGCACAAGGTAAGTAGGTTGACCATGTATTTCCGTTTCAGTCTCCGTCAAGTCGCAGAATGCCCATTTTCCACTTCTGGCAATTTTATGTAATAACAAAGTCGTTTGGAATTATTTTCTTTATTTCATTATTAAATTTATGTTCTGGTAAAAGCCCAGACTCTCGTATCGTTATAATTTTTTGGACTGTCTCTTGTTCTCTTCCTTTTTTTTGGTAAGGTTAATTTGGCAACACTTCAGTCAGCTGGTTCTTGAGGAGAAGGGGTTTTCTTCGGAGTTCTCGCGGCCTTTAATTTTACTTTCTTAAAATCCTTCAGACACGAAGGTAAGGTCAGTCGCCGTAAGGCTATTTTTTGTCAAAAGACCACGAGGTCTCACCCCCCTCTTAGAGGTAAGCTCATTAATTTAAAGCTTAATTAACTTGCCTTCAGTTTTTATTGCAATTTAAATCTATTCAAACAAATTTTACCCTTTTTAAGATTTATTCGATCTAAAGTTTAACCTTAATGTAAAGCCATCTTGGCAAGAGGTAACACTTGTTATAACCCAGTACATTATGGAAGATAAAAAGGTTCTAGAATCTTAGTAGGTTATACCCAATTTTTTATCGTAAACCCTTGCGCCCGGAAAGCCTTTTTTTTAATCATTCATTTAAATAATGTAAAGTCTGTATTAAACTAGAAAATTTCAATAATCATAAAAGTAACCTATACCCCCTTTTCTTTATAATAAAAACTTTATTGTTTTGTTTAATTTATTGTGTAGCTTTTCAATAAGTACTAACTTTCGGTATATTTTTCCTGGTTTGGACTTCTGTCAAACCAGGTGGCGCCCCAGGCAGGCCAACGACGAAGGGAAGGTGTAGGTTTAACGGACCATGACCTAATGCCTCCACATTAAGAGCTACCGTCAGCAGATAGTGACAACCTGTTGTCCATAACAAAAGGTTAACACTGGCATACTAGTCAAGTTTTACTCTAATACCAGCTTCTAAATATATAAAGACTTTAAGGTCGTTGATGACTGGATCTGAGGTTTCCAGATCGGAATACACAGATAAAAACATATCGTTTACTACGCCCAATAAGGAATAATTGTTAACTCATTTATGATTTTTAGAGGAGAATAATATAATCTAAATTACGAGACAGTCGACCCCACACGTGTCCTTTCACGGTCACTGATATTGACGATAAGACGATATAGGAAGATATTTCAGCTATAATTTGTCGTGTGAGATATTTCAAGGGCGTTTTAAAATTGAATTGGTGAGTGTTAAATGGAACTAAATGTTGAGAAAGTTAACAAAGCTATTCCTAAGCTACGGGACTCAGTTTCCTATATATCTCTGTCATATTTTTTACAATTTAAAACGTGGGAATATAAGTTTCTTACCTCGCCAATCGATCGGCAGTGCTGGGCAATATCACTTCTTATAGTGTTAAAGACATAATAGTAAATTTTTGAAGTTAAATCCTTTTAATACTCGAATACGAATTTAATTATCAAGTCCGCAGACATGGGCAAGCTTTTTTGTACCGGGTCGAATAGGAGTACTTAGTATGGACTACGGGCACCACAAAAAAATTGATAATTGTACTTATTTATTTAAAGGAAAGAAAATGTTTGTTGGTTTTGCAATAAAATAATAAAACGATAAAATTAAAACTTAAATGAACAAAAACTTCTTATACACTTTATGCTACAACTAGTGAGACACTTGGGATTGCCTTTCTTTTGCAAGAAGTTCAATGTTTTGGTGAAATTGATATTGTTGCTATGAGTAAAGAATATTTCAAATTAGTATCGATAATCCTAGATCTGTGTTTTGATTTCGTGAAAAAAATTCTCCCAGCAATAATTACTGCCGAAGGGAGACATAATTATTAAAACAAAATTAATTAAATTTGAATTTTTATCTTTGTCAATCCACCTTAAATAAAATTCTTGAACAAGTGCCTCACGAAATTGTTCAGAACATTATCTGCCTGTAGTCTTATTAATTAATTCCATTTGAGGCAACATTTCCCCTTGCTTCACGTACACTAAGGCCTAAACATCTCGAATATTCCTGAATTTACTAGCAGTTTCCCGTCGGTAACTTTCACTGACTGACTGTTGTCTTATGACTTAAGTCTGATTTTATAAAAGAGGATATAGAACACTATCAACGAAAAATTATTAAAGTACCTGGAAGGCTCTAACATTATTAGTGATCGCCAGTATGGATTCCGTAAGTATGGATCAAAGTGAGAGCATGCGGAATGCCGGTTTAATTTTGTTCATGGCTTTCAAGTTTTCCTAAAGACCGTTCACTACTAGTAGCGATAGACAAATTTCTTTCAGACACATTTTATATCAATGCCGGAGTCCCTCTTTTTACTATACATTAACGATCTTTTGGAAAAAACTAAAAATCCAATATATAGCTGATGACACACACACTTGTTTCATCTTTTACTATGGATGCTCGAACCTCGACTGCCAATGCACATCTCTATAGGCAGCAAGAGGTCTCACATCTCAACAAAGACCTGAAAAAGATTCTGTCTGTGTGGGGTGACAGTAACCAAGTAGAATTTAACGCTAAAAAAAAACAAGGCGGCAGTTTTTACTATGTCATGGCATAGTCACGTTGCGGCCATTGCTAAGGCACCCCAACAACTTTTGATACTCTATAAAGCCCAAATTTGACCATCGCTTGAGAATTGTTCACATATTTAGGGTTCTGCTCCTAAACATACCCTAAGATTGCTGGATTCTATTCAAAGAAGAGTCATTCGCTTGATCGGTGACCATGATCTGACAAACAACCTGAACATCGAAGGCAGGTTGGTGACTTGAGTATATTTTACAAATATTTTCATAGAAAGTGCTCAACTGAGGTTGCCCGCTTGATTCCACCCAGAGCGATGCATGGTAGAAATACACGACGAGGCACTGCAGTCCACCCGTACGTTGTTCAGCTTAGTGCCCCACGCAGGACACTGTTTAAAAATTCTTTTACCTGGAGAACGTCATCACTCTGGAACGACCTCCCTGAGGCCGTCTTCCCCAACGAACATAATCTCCAAAGATTCAAGACCAACGGGAATCGATTCCTGCGCACACGCACCGCTCGCAGAGCGACATAAACGATTAATCCTGCAGTGTTGTGCCTTATCATAAAAAAAAACAATCTCCAATTTTCGAAGCATTTATTAAAATCAAATGGATAATATAGAACAATTCTACCACATTAACGAGAACATTTTTTTAGTAATAAAATTATTTTGTATTGGGATATTAAAATATAAATTATTATTAATGCTCGTTATGTTATCTACCGTTTTTTGGTCCCAGTAATTCCGAATAAAATTACCTTTCCCCTTTTGGCATTTGTAGTACCCTTTAAAGAAGATATTTTTTTACCTGTTCAGGTATAAAAGCCAATATTATTATTACGTTATATTAAACCTAATATTAGTTATTGTTGTATAATCAATGTAACATCACTATAAAATACTGTTGTATATGAAATAATAGGATAGTTGATGCCACAAAAATAAGGTGATTGAGGATATGGGCAAAATGTATTCCTGCTTGGCGCAACCTCGAGTAGGAAACCAAAATAAAGTTGGTATGTAGTTTTGAACAGAAAACAAAACACTGAACTGTTCACCAGTTTTAAAGCTAAAGTTCAAATCAGATATGTGATATACGTTACTAAAAATAGGCCAGTTCTACTTAGTAGTGACAAAATTGAATTGTCACAAGGCGATAATGACTGGATCCGATGAAAAGTTTATTCTATATATGCAAAACGGTATCACTACTGGCCGTTCTTTATAAGCGCGACTTATTGCCGATCAAACAAATATCTTAAATTAAAAAACACAAACTTAAAATAAGTTTGTGTATAGAGTTGTCCCTTATCCTTTCCGTCAGCCCCAATCCTTGGACGCGTTTCGCCGTTTACGGCTCCTCAGCAAGGCTCCGGGTCTGACGAAAAGGTAAGGGACCTCAAAGTGCTTTAACACAGAAATGCAAGTTGACGAATGAGAGTTGCAGCACGTGGCTACATCTCGTGGCAACCACACGTATCAACCCAACCAGGACAGCGAGAATCCATATAGGTTCAAACGCTGGCAAGGCGGCCCATTGCGGGCAAACTACGTTGGGTGTCGCTGGAAGCCAGTGTATCGGTTCAGCCTACCGAAAGCATGTTTAAATTAAAAAACACAAACTTAAAATAAGTTTGTGTATAGAGTTGTCCCTTATCCTTTCCGTCAGACCCAATCCTTGGACGCGTTTCGCCGTTTACGGCTCCTCAGCAAGGCTCCGGGTCTGACGAAAAGGTAAGGGACCTCAAAGTGCTTTAACACCGAAATGCAAGTTGACGAATGAGAGTTGCAGCACGTGGCTACATCTCGTGGCAACCACACGTATCAACCCAACCAGGACAGCGAGAATCCATATAGGTTCAAACGCTGGCAAGGCGGCCCATTGCGGGCAAACTACGTTGGGTGTCGCTGGAAGCCAGTGTATCGGTTCAGCCTACCGAAAGCATGTTTAAATTAAAAAACACAAACTTAAAATAAGTTTGTGTATAGAGTTGTCCCTTATCCTTTCCGTCAGACCCAATCCTTGGACGCGTTTCGCCGTTTACGGCTCCTCAGCAAGGCTCCGGGTCTGACGAAAAGGTAAGGGACCTCAAAGTGCTTTAACACAGAAATGCAAGTTGACGAATGAGAGTTGCAGCACGTGGCTACATCTCGTGGCAACCACACGTATCAACCCAACCAGGACAGCGATAATCCATATAGGTTCAAACGCTGGCAAGGCGGCCCATTGCGGGCAAACTACGTTGGGTGTCGCTGGAAGCCAGTGTATCGGTTCAGCCTACCGAAAGCATGTTTAAATTAAAAAACACAAACTATACACAAACTTATTTTAAGTTTGTGTTTTTTAATTTAAACATGCTTTCGGTAGGCTGAACCGATACACTGGCTTCCAGCGACACCCAACGTAGTTTGCCCGCAATGGGCCGCCTTGCCAGCGTTTGAACCTATATGGATTCTCGCTGTCCTGGTTGGGTTGATACGTGTGGTTGCCACGAGATGTAGCCACGTGCTGCAACTCTCATTCGTCAAACAAATATCTTCTGTTCGAAATCAACCCGTTGGAATGTTCTAATCCAAATGAGTTTCAAATATCGTAAGGTCAATAATAAGAGGTAACTATTGTTGGAATCGCAGAGATTAAGACAGTGGTGATATGGGTATCAAACAGTGAATAATTTCGTGGGTACTTTAAAGCAATAATAATCTGATTAGTTCAGGTTAGTTACAATTCTATTCGATATGTAAGTTATCTTATTCTTGCACGAACCATTTTGAACCTCTAAACGTGAATTTTGTTTTAGTTTATATTAGTTCTTAAAATTTCAGTGTCTTTAAAAACATCGACATCGGTGCAAATTCGCTTGTAAGTTATGCGACAAGAAGAAAATTGAGGATATTCTAGTTTTCAAAATGTATTTATTTCATTTCCGTCACGTAATAAATGACAAAAACCCTAATCATAGGTTATGTCCCTAATTCGCGGCAGTTTTTCACTAATTAGCCTCAAAACTGTAAACATTAACCAAACTTGTTATAACGGCCATCCATCTTTATCATCTGGATAACAATAAAGGGTTAATTTCGAATATTAGCCAATATCCGGGTTAGGTCTAATCATAGTAATGGAAACATTACTCGAATATTTTAAGTGCCACTTTGTTCTGGCACTAGTAATTTGTAGAACGGGGTAGTTTTAATCTCTAGTAGCTTTGGCCATTAAAAGTCCCGAACAAGGATGGGATAATAATGCAAAGTAGGCCGGCGAGCTTTGAATATTAAATGTTGTGTTTCATGTTTAAGAGTAATAGGATTTGTAGACCTTTTAGATTCGTGTTTAGTGGCTAATGCTGATTATCTCCTAATAAAATCCACAAATTGGATGCTAATAGGTTTGGATAATTTTATTATATCTTATTCATTCCATTATGTTGCGTCCTTTTATGGTAACAAAATAAAACTGTTGGTATTCCTTTTTTTTAATAATAAATAAAAATTAAAATTACCACCTACCTAATGTTGTGGTATTCGCCACGTGGAAATCGGCTATAAAAAGCGCGATTTCACTGGGAATATTCAGTCGGTGCAGAACCATAAGACAGTAAACAACTAAATATTCGTTGAGCAGTAATTCTGGTTTTTAAAATCTGCATAAGTCTTTTTCTTTGGACGACCATCGCCAAGTAAAATTGCCAGTCGAACTCGGAACTGCCGAGCACCTGGGTATGTCAAGAGGGCATACGTGAACCTGAAGATTAAAGCAGAGCGTAGCTGAAGAAGCACCGGTGGAAGGACGCCGTAGTCGAGCCCGATACTGTGAGGAAACAGTGGTTCCTAGCTGATCCGCGGCGTTGGTACCAAGGTACCAGCAGGACCGAAACTTAATCTTAAGAATACTCATACGCCCCGGCCATCGCCGACTTTGCCGACGTTGGACTAACTGTGCCACAACCGTAGCAGCCGACGCCATCGCCGAGGAGGCGTATACAATAATTTACCACCTGGGCATAACCTGCACCAGGTCGGCAAAGAAGAAAAACCCTACGGCAAACTCAATTCAAGCCGAAGAAATACGGAACCGGTCATCGCCGACGTTGCCGACGTTGCCGACGTTGGACTAACTGTGCCACAACCGTAGCAGCCGACGCCATCGCCGAGGAGGCGTATCCAGTAGTAAACCACCTGGGCATCACCTGCACCAGGTCGGCGAAGAAGTAAAAGTACACGGCAACCTAATTTTAAGAAGAAATATACGGAACCCGGTCATCGCCGACGTTGCCGACGTTGGACTAACTGTGCCACAACCGTAGCAGCCGACGCCATCGCCGAGGAGGCGTATCCAGTAGTAAACCACCTGGGCATCACCTGCACCAGGTCGGCGAAGAAGTAAAAGTACACGGCAACCTAATTTTAAGAAGAAATATACGGAACCCGGTCATCGCCGACGTTGCCGACGTTGGACTAACTGTGCCACAACCGTAGCAGCCGACGCCATCGCCGAGGAGGCGTATCCAGTAGTAAACCACCTGGGCATCACCTGCACCAGGTCGGCGAAGAAGTAAAAGTACACGGCAACCTCATTTTAAGAAGAAAAGTACGGAACCCGGTCATCGCCGACGTTGCCGACGTTGGACTAACTGTGCCACAACCGTAGCAGCCGACGCCATCGCCGAGGAGGCGTATACAACAATTTCCCACCTGGGCATAACCTGCACCAGGTCGGCAAAGAAGTAGAACCTAACGGCAAACCGAATTAAAGTAAAAATAATACAAAAATCGACACAGCCGGCGCTGCCAGCATTGGACACATAGTGCCACACCTGCAGCAGTCGACGCCATCGCTAGGAGGGCGCATACAAGAAGCTACCACCTGGGCATAACCTGCACCAGGTCGGCCGAACGTGAAAAGCCCATGGCAAATATCATAATGACCGAGAATATGGCATTATTCGACGAAACCCCTCCAGCCCGGATGGCCGAGGATGAAACTACGCACGACATGCTCTCTACCACCGAGGCCGACCCCAAACCAGTACCTGGGGCGGTCTCAAACTGCCCTGCACAGATCGCCGCCCCTGAGACAACGACTGACGCTAGCCGCGCAACCGCCAGGGATAAGCCCCTTGAAGGAGGAAGCGAAGGCGAATTGTGCCAGGACATGGCGCCCAACTCGTTGACTTACTCGAAACACAAGAGTAACAAAGAACCCTGTGACGACGTTAGGCCCGCTGGCCTAAACGTTCGTAAATCATTTGAATACCTACCCATGGAGTGCCCAGCGTTCAATACTAGAGCGAAACGCAGACTATGGGAGGAGAAGTACAGTGTAGACGTGGAGATTCATAGCGAATCCGAAGAAGACTCGGATGATGAGTCCGAAGACACGTCAAGTGACGAACAAATACCATGTAACCAGGAAGCCTCGGTTATGTTAAGAGAAATTCGAAGAAAATTATCAGGAAATGAAATGCCACCCGAAGAACAACGGATGCCACCTACCCTGGATGAAGAACTAAGAAGGCCAAGCTATGAAGACAAGCCTGGAGGTTCGGCGCTGCCACCGTTAAGTCGGCAAGTTCCGCCAACTCAAAGGGGAGTCCGGCAGAAGCCAGATTACGAAAGGAAAATTAGAGGAATGGCATTGCCACCTCTACAGGAACAACTAGCGGAGCCAGGACAGGATTGGCAAGCCATGGAAACATTGAGATGGAAGACTATGGAGGGTTTAGCCCAGTCCATAGGGCAGCTGATTGACAAACCGAGGAGAATAATTCCGGCACCACCACCTAGATTTGCAGGAGCCGATACAGAGGACCCGGTGCTATTCTTAAAACACATGAAAGAATATTGCATAGAGAACGGAGCACCGGCATACCAATGGACGGACCTGGCGATAAGACAAATAACCGGACAAGCAGCCATCCGGATGAAGATTTATGCCGGAGGGCAGATTACTTGGAAGCAGTTGCAAGAAGCAGTGCTTAGGGCATATAACAACAGCGAATGCGTGAATCACTTACGCGCAGAATTATATGGCCAGGACCAAGCTAAAGGAGAAGGTGCGGAGGCATTTTTGATTCGCAAGAGACAAATTTGTCAACGGATAAATCCGAGATGGCAGGAGGAGGAAGTGGTACCGCTGCTGCTGAGTAGATTAAATGGTCCGTTGCGAGCTGCGCTACGTACTTGGAATTGTCAAAGCACAGAAGAACTATTGAACGCTGCAATTACGGTGGAACGGGATTGGAAGAGTTCCGAGGTGTACACCGCACCCAGAGTGAATATTAACACTCAAAATGGCAGGGATAATGGTGAATCTAGACAGTTCCAGTACCAGAACTATCAAGGCGGTCAAGGCTACTATAGACCGCAGTACAATAGAGGACCTCAACAACAAGGAGGTCAGGCGCAAGCACCAAATAGGCCACAGTATAACAGAGACGGTCCAGAAGAAGGAAGAAGGCCTCAACAACAAGGAGGTCAGGCTCAAGCCCCAAATAGGCCACAATACAGCAGGACGTGGGAGAGACGGGATATTCCAAATCCAAACAGACAACAAGCGAGTGTAGTTAAACCAAAGAAGCTAAAGTTTGTATTCCCAGATGGGTCACCGGTAGAAATCCCTGGTACTAATAAGCATGGAGCGATGATTATGCGCGCCATGCAATATCAGATTGATCATCCTTCGCAGGGACCGGACTATAAACGCCAAGCGTTGAAGGATGGAATGTGGTACGCGTTGCATGCGGATGATGAGGACTATGACCAAGATCTCCTGCGTCAAGAGTGTGGTATTCAAGGAAGAGATGAAGAAAAAGATACGTCGGAAGAAGAAGAAGAAATAGAGGACCCAGAAAAAATGCTGTTTAACTTCCGAAATAATGACTATATTTCTTGTGTGGATGACCTGGCAGATCCGGAAAACCGACACCCGATTCAGTCAACAAGCCAGATTATTGGCAGTTTACCAATAAGAGTTCCAGCCACCATGGAAGATAGTGAGGAAACAGTTAGTGATACCACGTCAACTGATGAGGATACGCTAACAAATGAGGAATCACCGATGACGGAGATTCGAAGGGACCGTAGGCAGCACCGTCGAGTAAGACGGCTTAGACAGCGTCATGCTTCACCCCCAACTTCAGATTCGGAGGAGGGCGTGAAATTTAATAAAAGAACGTGCGTAGCGCTGTTGCAAGCAGAGAACGATGAAATTGCAGCTGACCGTTTGTTGCGACAAGGGAAGCGAGTAAAATATGAAATTTTGGAGCCACCAGACGTGACCCAAGAAGATGAAGCGATTGCAGATAAAGTGTTGGAGCCACCAGACGTGACCCAAGAAAATGAAGCGATTGCAGATAAAGTGTTGGAGCCACCAGACGTGATCCAAGGGGACATAGCAATTAAAGATGAAGTATTGGAACCACCAGACGTGGACCAAGAGGTCGAGTTCAATGTAATCTCGCCACCTCCGGATTTTGAAGACAAAATAGAAATCAAAGAAGAAGAGCTGTTCGATTCAACGGCCGCCACAGCTGCAGGGTTTGATCAACCAGTAGTTGCAGAATTAGCAGAAGCAAGAGAACCGGCGTTGACGGACCTGCGATTGAGAGATGGGCAAGAAGGCCGATGCCCAAGAGAAGATTATGTAGGGTGGACAGTAGTCGCGGTGAAACGTACGCCACTGCCAGAATCCAACCCAATAGCGGCTTTTGTGGAGCCACCTGTGACAGACTTGTACTTATGTCCTCCAAGTTTGGAGACTCAGTATGACCAACGAAGTGTTCCGTGGAGATATGTGCCCACCAGAGTTCCCGCACAAATCCAGCTGCATAGCCAATCCCCTGAAATCCCTGAAATTCCGGCCCCTCAGCCCGAGGTCGCCGAGGTACCAGTGAGGCAGCCCAAGAAGAAACCACCAGACGTGGAAGAAACTACGGCCCCTCAATCCGAGGTCGCCGTCCCAGTCTTGAGGCAGCCAAGAGAGAAGCCACCTGAAGCCTCCGAGGAGTCCCCCAGGTCGCCAGGAAGCTACCCACAGGAGGCCTATACCAGGTCACCTGGAGGAGAGCCACCCATTGACGACATCGCCGTGGAGGTTGAGAAGTCGCCTCGAACCAGGGAAAAAGAAAAATCGTCTTAAAGAACAGAGTGATTTTAAATATGTTTATTGTTGTTTTTGGACTTAGTTATTAGTTTTTATTGTTGTTTTTGGACTTAGTCGTTAGTTTTAGGGTTAGTTATGAACTTAGTTATTTGATTTGTTTGTTGTTTATGAAGTTGATTATTTTTAAGAATTTGAGATTGTAAATACAGTATAATTGTACCAGATGGGTACAGTTAAATAAACATACCATAATTACCGCTCTTAAGGGGGGGGGGGGGGGTGTTGTGGTATTCGCCACGTGGAAATCGGCTATAAAAAGCGCGATTTCACTGGGAATATTCAGTCGGTGCAGAACCATAAGACAGTAAACAACTAAATATTCGTTGAGCAGTAATTCTGGTTTTTAAAATCTGCATAAGTCTTTTTCTTTGGACGACCATCGCCAAGTAAAATTGCCAGTCGAACTCGGAACTGCCGAGCACCTGGGTATGTCAAGAGGGCATACGTGAACCTGAAGATTAAAGCAGAGCGTAGCTGAAGAAGCACCGGTGGAAGGACGCCGTAGTCGAGCCCGATACTGTGAGGAAACAGTGGTTCCTAGCTGATCCGCGGCGTTGGTACCAAGGTACCAGCAGGACCGAAACTTAATCTTAAGAATACTCATACGCCCCGGCCATCGCCGACTTTGCCGACGTTGGACTAACTGTGCCACAACCGTAGCAGCCGACGCCATCGCCGAGGAGGCGTATACAATAATTTACCACCTGGGCATAACCTGCACCAGGTCGGCAAAGAAGAAAAACCCTACGGCAAACTCAATTCAAGCCGAAGAAATACGGAACCGGTCATCGCCGACGTTGCCGACGTTGGACTAACTGTGCCACAACCGTAGCAGCCGACGCCATCGCCGAGGAGGCGTATCCAGTAGTAAACCACCTGGGCATCACCTGCACCAGGTCGGCGAAGAAGTAAAAGTACACGGCAACCTAATTTTAAGAAGAAATATACGGAACCCGGTCATCGCCGACGTTGCCGACGTTGGACTAACTGTGCCACAACCGTAGCAGCCGACGCCATCGCCGAGGAGGCGTATCCAGTAGTAAACCACCTGGGCATCACCTGCACCAGGTCGGCGAAGAAGTAAAAGTACACGGCAACCTAATTTTAAGAAGAAATATACGGAACCCGGTCATCGCCGACGTTGCCGACGTTGGACTAACTGTGCCACAACCGTAGCAGCCGACGCCATCGCCGAGGAGGCGTATCCAGTAGTAAACCACCTGGGCATCACCTGCACCAGGTCGGCGAAGAAGTAAAAGTACACGGCAACCTCATTTTAAGAAGAAAAGTACGGAACCCGGTCATCGCCGACGTTGCCGACGTTGGACTAACTGTGCCACAACCGTAGCAGCCGACGCCATCGCCGAGGAGGCGTATACAACAATTTCCCACCTGGGCATAACCTGCACCAGGTCGGCAAAGAAGTAGAACCTAACGGCAAACCGAATTAAAGTAAAAATAATACAAAAATCGACACAGCCGGCGCTGCCAGCATTGGACACATAGTGCCACACCTGCAGCAGTCGACGCCATCGCTAGGAGGGCGCATACAAGAAGCTACCACCTGGGCATAACCTGCACCAGGTCGGCCGAACGTGAAAAGCCCATGGCAAATATCATAATGACCGAGAATATGGCATTATTCGACGAAACCCCTCCAGCCCGGATGGCCGAGGATGAAACTACGCACGACATGCTCTCTACCACCGAGGCCGACCCCAAACCAGTACCTGGGGCGGTCTCAAACTGCCCTGCACAGATCGCCGCCCCTGAGACAACGACTGACGCTAGCCGCGCAACCGCCAGGGATAAGCCCCTTGAAGGAGGAAGCGAAGGCGAATTGTGCCAGGACACTAAGCTAGCTTAAATTTGTTGCAATTGTAACCAGGGTGGTTCATAAAAAACAACAATGTGCACATTGCGAAGGATGCTGCTAAGCAAGCTACGTCATAAGATTTAGTTGTAAGCGACACTCACAGCTGCTTTTAGCTCTAACCTAACACAGCAACACCAAATTCTTGTGAATGCATAATTGAGCCCACACACAGTGCCAAAAGAAACACAAAAATGAAATAAATAAAGGTTATTTAATTTGAAAAGTTCAAAGATGGGTAAACTGAAAGCAATGATAGTTATACACTCCCTATTAATTATTATAGGGCAAAAGTTGCAACTTCTTTTCAGCCCGCTTTATATCTGAATCAGTGTGATCTTTAAAATGACCAAAACGTGGTTCATCGTCAAGGAATTGCTCCACAAATCGATACAAAATATTGTGCCTATACCTAGGTCTAATAAGTCATTTCTTTCCAATAAATTTGGGTAAACAACTGATAGTAATTTAAAAAACCGTTTTTTAAGAATAGTCCTGCATGTTCTATAAGATCTTCCCACTTCTTGCAGCAAGTCCTTATGTTCTTACAGATGGTCTTGCAGCTCCGTTTTGATGTTGAATAGAACCTGTTTCCCTAAACAGAGCCACGGTTCTTTTCAGGCAATGATAAAAATCCCCAGCAGTAAAAGCGACGTTAGGAAGATTTTCGCGAAAATCACCCATGCACAAACGCTGATTTTATTACTACTCACCAGTTACTCTAAGCCCGTTTCGAAAATACGCTTTAATCATGAATTTTCTATGCTGTTCCGTAAAACAAATTGCGTGATTGGATAAATTAGCGATGAATGAAATTACTAGTAGTAACTGATACGGATGATGAAATAGCTGATTGATAATATTGGTATTAACTGACACCCAACAGGTATTAAGCTCTACCGCTAAATAAAATGGCAGTAGATGCAAAGCACACTATGCTGATAATAGTTTTTGCTCGCACGGTATATTGTTATCTGTGTCGTTTTTGCTTAGATGCATATTATATGATCATATTATAACATAAAGTTCTGAAGGTTTAAATTACAAAGTTATCAATAAAAGAATGAGTAAAAGTCAAACCTGCTTGACAAGATCTTGTACAAGACGGCGACTGTCAGACCTACACTGTAAAAAAAATGACTGTTTAGTCTGATCTGACAGCCACATAGACCTACATCCAGGACATTGCCTCGGACTTGGAATTCCCGCAAGGTCTGTGCAAGAACCTTTCACAACCAACTAGATTTACCATAAGAGCATTGTTGAGAACACGCCGACTGTTAAAGCAAAGTACGCCACTGATGGCATTCTTGGAAGTCTAATTGATGTATATAGTGTATATATAACGCTTATGTAGCTATCGTACGATGCAATAACAAACGCTGTGCTGTCTGCGTTTTTATTAGTTCATCTCTTTTTCTCACGTATACGTAAATATCCAAGATTCATCATAAAACCCACATAGTAACAGCGCGGCATTGTTGTCATATGTAATCAGGCGCTTCACCAAAAATAATCACCTACCAAGCTGCGTGAGGAAGGGAGACAGATGCGAGAAGGGATGAGGCAACGCACCCTCCAGACGGTCGCCAAGCAGAGTTTGGCTAAACGCATAAAATATAAGTTTATCAAGGGGACTGTTCCCCGAAAGTTCGGCGGTGCATGTCGCACGACTGCTTTTAAAAAGTAAAGCACGTCACCGAGTGGAAATTGTCCACATTTCTTGTACTATGTAGTTAAAGTTAACAAAAACAAAGTTCAACAAGTTAATACAATGTGAAAGTATTGAGTATTATGGAAACGTATGTGTGAATGCAATTTGAAGTGTAACTAGTAATTTGATGTCGTGTATTCTCAGATAGTGGGAAGTTATTAAGTGAATATTGTAAATAAAACGTTAGTGCTACCTTACGAATAAAATGCTGTTGGAATTAAATACAGTGTTTTATTAAATCGACAGATCTACACACGAGCCAGCCTACGGATACACAGTAATAACAAAATAAGTATTAAAGGCTGAACCATAGTTGACTTTTAAAACAAGCATTCTTAAAGTACAATACAAAATCTTACGAGTACCTGTGGTTTCTCGATAAGCATACTAGCCACTCGGGCGTAGATAAGTTAAAATGTTAAAGTTACCAGTGTTAAATTCAGAAGAAACAAATGGCCTTTAGCCGGGAAACAAAAATATTTAGTTTATAATAATAAATTGTAACTATCATTACAATAAAATTAGCTGTAATAGACCACCTAACATTTTAAACTACTAGAGACTCTTGTGACGTCTTAACGCTACGTCGACATACGCTACATATTTACAATGCACAAGTTCTGTACATAACATGGGCGCAAAACTTTGCCAAAACACTGTATATCGAACAATACGCAAATGCAAAATATTAAGATTTTAGGTTGACTACTTTTTTAAAAGAAATGATCACAGGGTAATGATACTTTGCTGAAACTTTATGTGCTACCCATAGTTCATAAAGTCTTGATCTTCAATAAAACACACACACATGGCCTCTCAAATAACTAACGTGAATACTGCTACACTGCTAGACTCCAAAAATTCAAACAGTACATGGCAACTGGCACGTCCCGCGTCCAGGCAGCTCCAATAAAATAAAACTAGTACTTCAGTTTGAACTTGGACTTTTAGCCCATACCAAAAAAAAAACCCTAAAATAACTAACGAGGGTTCCAATCTACAGAATGGCGTCTAGGACCGCTGCCGAGTTGATGAAAAAAGCATACATGGCCTTCCCTGCCTAAGAAAACTAAAATTCGGGAGCTACATCCACAAACGTGCTTTCCTTCAAGCGTCTATTGCCGAAAGGGCCGGATGTTGTTTCGTCTCCAACGTACATAGTTACCAAAACAAAACGTCGACAAATTAGTCATACCTATCTATAAAAACTAACCTCTTTTAATAACGAAACCTTGACAACCCGCGTCAACCACTAAAATATGTATAAATTAACCCAAGATCTTTAAATTAACCAGACGTGGTCGTAAAAATGCACAGAACTGTCAGTCTGACACTGACCTGCGTAACAAATTATCGATTTTCTTAAAAACAGCTGATTTACAACAGCCAAGATATTTAACCTACATCTTAAATACAAGGTTAAATAGTTATCCCTATTGACCACCAACAAATTAAACATAGTGAGAATATTGGCTATTACAGGTAATCTAATTAGTAATTAATGTTTAAGGTGAGAGTCTACCTAGGTACTTTAAAAAATTAAAACAGAAACTTAACATAGATAACCAAACTATGAAAATGCAATTTTCGAACAGTAACAAAACAAGAAGCAGTCCAAATCATTTTAAAAATAAAAATGTTACCAGTTAAAGCGGGACTAAATCTGAGACCTGTCTATAACTGCTGCTTTGTAACAGAGTGGTAAAATACTTGCAACAAGTATGCCACAAAACGATGACAAGAAATTTCTACAATCTAAATTTTATTGGTGTTTGGATATCTACTAGTACACTTTTTCAACTCTCGAGAATACAATAGACACGTCCAACTCGTTTTTTTTTTTTTAATAGAAAGCTCTATTCAAAGTTATTATCTGTAAATGATTTTAAAGTCCTAAAGAATACTTTATAGCAATTATAGATATTATATAGTATGTCCACGGATGGAGTTTACAAGAGGACAAATGGACTAAAAATTGAAAGATACGAAAAAAAGTCACTCTTAATAAATGTTTTTGCTTGTCTAGAAAATATGATTCACCATAACAAACTTCAATTTTTTTATACAGGGTGGGTCAAAACTGCAAAAATGTTATTTTGCTTAGGAGTAGACATAGTTTATTTTGAAAGATACGAAAAAAAGTCACTCCTAATAAACGTTTTTGCTTGTCTAAAAAATACGATTCATCATAAGAAACTTCAATTTTTTTATACAGGGTGGGTAAAAACTATGTTATTTTGCTTAAGAGTAAACATACTTTATTTTGAAAGATACGAAAAAAATCCACTCTTAATGAATGTGTTTTCTACACAACAAACCGAAGTAGAACAATTCATTAAAAGGTTTACCTATGTAAAAATTATTTCCAAAAAAGTATTCGCTGGCACACCTCTGACTGGTGAACCTAGTTAAAATTATAATGACACTTAAGGTGATAGGTACTTGTTGTCAATGTCTTTATTTAATGAAGTTATTATTTAAGTAGAAATGCTATCTACTGAACAAAGAGTTTTTATATTATAATGTTGTGGGGATGGTCAAGTTTCATACCGCTACGTCGTGGAACAATTTACCGAGAAACTTGTAGGAATCCCAATAACTAGGATGACAATCTGCAAGTTAATAAAAATGGTCCAGAGAACTGGTTCGGTTTTGGATCTCAAAAAAAAAAGAAGAAATACGACCATGATGATGCTGCTACAGTCTTAGTTCTTCAATATGTTGAAGAAAATCCTATGACGTCCCTTAGAAATCGTGTTACTCAGTTGGAAGTTGTGAAAAAAAGTCAAATTCAGAAGATCCTTAAAGCAAATAAATTGTATCCGTATAAACCGCACTTTAATCAAAGATTGGAAGAGGGAGATGACGCGAAACGACTTGATTTTTGCTTGTGGATAAGAGACAAAATTTTAAGTGGAAATGTTGATTTTTATAAATGTATCATGTTTTCTAATGAAAGTACATTTTTTACCAATGGAACCGTTGCAACCCAGCACGTTAGGTACTGGTCTTTCGAAAATCCCGAATTCAGAATAAAATTATGACGAGAATACAATATTTCACGAAATTGAACGTGTAGTGCGCGATATCCATCCATGGCATCATAGGGCCATATTTTTTTGATAACACGTGCAATAGATTATCATATTTAGAAATGCTGGATACATTTTCAATGATGAACTCGAAAATCTACCATTAAATTTTCGACAAAATATGTATTTTCAGCAAGATGGTTGTCCAGCCCATTTCGCTCGTGAGGTTAGAGAATGGCTTGACCGCAGATTTGGTCCAAGGTGGATTGGCAGGAATGGTCCAGTTTTGTGGCCCCCAAGAAGCCCCGACTTAACCTTGGCGGATATGTTTTTATGGGACCGTTTAAAACAAATTGTTTTTGCTACCGCAGTACCAAATAATATTGAAGTGCTGAAGCGCACAATTATCCAGGCTGTCCAATCGATATCTCAGGAAGAAATCAGAAATTCTTTCACTTATTTGAGAAAGCAATTAGAAAAATGTGTCGAGTATGGGTGGAGCTTTTGAATTATGAAATCGTTATCGTATTTTTTCATGTTAATAACAATGTTCGTATTATTATTATTATTATTATAATTACTTCATTAAATAAAGACATTGACAACAAGTATCACCTATTCATTATTCAAGTAAAAACGTTTATTAAGAATATAAGAAAGTATGTTTACTCTTAAGCAAAATAACATTTTTGCAGTTTTTACCCACCCTGTATAAAAAAATCGAAGTTTCTTATGATGAATCGTATTTTATAGACCAGCAAAAACGTTTATTAAGAGTGACTTTTTTTCGTATCTATTAAAATAAAGTATGTTTACTCTTAAGCAAAAAACATTTTTGCAGTTTTTACCCATCCTGTACAAAAAAATCGAAGTTTCTTATGATGAATCGTATTTTATAGACCAGCAAAAACGTTTATTAAGAGTGACTTTTTTTCGTATCTATTAAAATAAAGTATGTTTACTCTTAAGCAAAAAACATTTTTGCAGTTTTTACCCACCCTGTATAAAAAAATTGAAGTTTCTTATGATGAATTGTATTTTCTAGACAAGGAAAAACGTTTATTAATAGTGACTTTTTTTCCTATCTTTCAATTTTTACTCCATTTGTCCTCTTGTAAACCCCATCCGTGGACATACTGTATATATTATTATTATTTATTTCATCTTCTATTTCCATCATATTCAGATATAAAGTTATTAAAAAGAAACTGGCTCATTGGCGATCGATAAAAGACAATATACTTACTTTAATATTATAAATGTATTGTTCACGTTGTAGTTGTGTGTTTTTCATCTAAAAGGAGTGGGTCAACTTTTAAAACAATGACTAGACTGCGCTCCACTTTTGTTACTAAACTAAACCCTCACAAAACTAAACAGCTGAATTTAACTACTTTTCAGCAAGAGAGATAAAGTTTAAAATGTAACTTTTTAGGTCAAAAATTAAACGCGCATACTAAATACGCGAAAAATTGTTTCAATGCGACGCGGATCGTTAAAAGGGAAAAATTCTGGCTTGTTTCAATTAACGAAGTTCCGCGAATATGGAATTGTGATGCACGCAGTGCATGTAAAAAAATGCATTTTGGTTCCGATTCAGTGTTATAGTTAAGCAACATACCTTTAAATATTTTGGATGAAGTTGCTTTATTTACCTTTCATTGATTTTGTTAACACGTGATGATATGCATTTCGTTAGGTGAGAATCATCTTATTCTACAGGGTGTTAATTTGAATACGAACAGCATGTAATATTTCTTCGACTGGTGAATCACGTCAATTTAGATTTGAGCAACTATAGGTTAAAGGGAAATGAAAGTCTGTCTTTACCACCAAAATTTTTTTAATATATTAACTACACTACACCCTAGATTTGGGTATCGAGGGCATATATATGGGAGGGATTCACCATATGAGTTAGATGTTCAATATACATTCAAGTTTGAAAATTGAGTCGGACTAGTTACGACCTTAGAAAAGATCATCATCAGCAACTCTATATAATTATAATGTAAACAAGGTAAAACACAGTAGTGGATAGTTAGTTCAGTGAATGTGTGTGCCTGCCTATGGACCTGACTGGGAACGTCCCTTTGGCTACACAAGTAGGTTAAGAATAAGAGGTTAATTGGAACACTCGTTGAGTATTGAGTGTATAGGTTTTATATTTATTTGACGTAAGCTAATAACTGTAAATAGTAGGAGAAATAGGTCTTAAACAAGTTTGTTTTTTCTCTTGACCCATGCCAGTAGGGAAATGATTTTATTTATTTTCATTAAATATATTATTGAGAGAAAAGGATTTTGAATTTGTGGTGGTATTTTTTATGGAATAGACTTTTTAAATTAAGGTGGGTTTTTTATTTTTTAATATAACATTTTTAGACGTCAGATAGAACTAAAGGTTTGTTTTATGTTAAATTTAGGTAACTTTTAGTTCGTTTTTTATCTGCAAAGAGAGAGAAAGAATATTTTAGTGTTGAGTATTTTAGGAACACGTGTAAGAGCTGTACTACAGAATCAATAAAATGTAGATAAAATTGTACTCACTTGTATTTCTGTAGTACAGCTCTTACACGTGTTCCTAAAATACTCAACACTAAAATATTCTTTCTCTCTCTTTGCAGATAAAAAGCGAACTAAAAGTTACCTAAATTTAACATAAAACAAACCTTTAGTTTTATCTGACGTCTAAAAATGTTATATTAAAAAATAAAAAACCCACCTTAATTTAAAAAGTCTATTCCATAAAGAATAACACCACAAATTCAAAATCCTAATCCTCTTCTCTCAATAATATATTTAATGAAAATAAATAAAATCATTTCTGGCATGGGTCAAGAGAAAAAACAAACTTGTTTAAGACCTATTTCTCCTACTATTTACAGTTATTAGCTTACGTCAAATAAATATAAAACCTATACACTCAATACTCAACAAGTGTTCCAATTAACCTCTTATTCTTAACCTATTTGTGTAGCCAAAGGGACGTTCCCAGTCAGGTCCATAGGCAGGCACACACATTCATTGAACTATCCACTACTGTGTTTTACCTTGTTTACATTATAATTATACAGAGTTGCTGATGATGATCTTTTCTAAGGTCGAAACTAGTCCGACTCAATTTTCAAACTTGAATGTATATTGAACATCTAACTCATATGGTGAATCCCTCCCATATATATGCCCTCGCCCTCGATACCCAAATCTAAGGTGTAGTGTAGTTAATATATTAAAAAAATTTTGGTGGTAAAGACAGACTTTCATTTCCCTTTAAAATACATTACCACAGACCATGGACTACTTCTTAAAACTATAGGTTAGTTAGTTAGTTAGTTAAGGGATTTGCTGTTATACTGAATGACCTAAAATCTTAAATTGCGACTCCCCACTTATTCCGTCATATTTGAATTCCTTGCATCCTCTAAGCGGTCACCCCACCTCTTTAAAAGTATGATGACGAAAGAAGTTAAATTTTGAAATCCCTGCCTGCGTATTACTTCATGAGTTGTTCAAAATGGTTATCTTTGTTTTTTGTAAGCGCAAGTACAGGGTGTCCATATTTTGAAAAATTATATCATAATTCTTTGAAGAGGCCGATATAATAAACCCATGTGCCAAGTTTGAATAAATTTTAATAAGCCAATCCTAACTTACTGAATTAAATGTGATGGCAATATTACGAAATTTTATAGTTTAGGTAATACAGCAAATTATGGTTTGGCATTAACAAAACGAAAAGAAGCGTCAGTGACAACATTTCCATTGAATGTGATTTAATTGTAGCAAAATATGAGCTACTCCATTAGGAAAAAAGTAACTATGATTAAGTAGTATTCGACAAAAAACAGTTTAAGAGCAGTGTTTAAAATGTTTTCGGTTTAATTCCCTGATGAGCCTATCCCCATTTTATTAATTAAACTTATGATTAGTAAATTTGAGTTTAAATGCACTGTATATGTGATAATAGAGATCTCCATATTTTACTGCACGTGGAGGAAAATAAAATGACTAACACGAGGATTCGTGGGCAAGCCGTAGGAAAACATCAAACCACAGTGTTGCGCACTTTAAAGAAACATAAATATTTTCCTTACAAGTATGAAATCATCAAGAGCTACGGCAACGTGATGGAGAACGGGGAATGGTATTCTTGAGGTATTGGAAAGAGCAAATAGTAATAATTTGAGAAATATTTGTTTTACCGATGAATGTACATTCACCCTCAACAACGAACCAAATGTTGAAAATTACCGGTATTGGAGCCAAGAAAATAAACATCGCCTTGTTCATACTAGGATGCAATATCCACAAAAAATAAATGTTTAGGCAGGAATTGTAGGACATCACATTATTGTACCATTTTTATGGAAAGCAACCTTACAGCAGTAACCTATTTGGACTTACTACAAAATCGAATTGAACCCGCACGAGAACAAGTTGTATGCAAAAATCAGGAGATCTGGTATCAAATGGATGGTTATCCTGCCCATGATTCTCTCATGGTTAGGGAATTCTTGCAAAATATTTTTAACGGACATATTATTGACCCACGGCATCTAATCCTATGGCCAGCCAGGTTTCCTGACCTTTTGCTAAACTACTGTGGTCACTTAAAAAATTTTATTTATAAAGTTGTAAAATTTGAAAATCTAGACCAGATAAAAAACTGTATTTCGTGAATGTGACAGAAGTTCTCAAGTATAACTCAGTAATGTTAAAAATTAATTTTATGATCGGATAGGATATTGCTTAGCTGTTAATGGATGGTTGTTTGAACATTTAATTAATTACTGTTTTTCTGAAAATCTGTAGTCTTAGGTATGTTATGTTAAATTAAAGGCTTAGTAAGAAACACATAACGGTGTCTTTTATTTTGGATGTGTGATTGCCGGATTGATGAAACGAAAATGTGTTTTTAATGAAATTATCTTTTTTCTTTTTGTCCAGCTTTACGTCAATTTTCGACAATAGTGTCACAGAAATTATTTGTTGGTGTTTGCTGTATTACCTAGGCTATAAAAATTTCGTAATTTCGCCATCACATTTAATTAAATAAGTTGGGATTGGCTCATAAAAATTTATTCAAACTTGGCACATGAGTTTATGATATCGGCCTATTCAAAAAATTATTATACAGTTTTTCTCTAAAATGTACAAAGAAGCCAATATTTAGCCACTTCAAAATTTACATGGGATTTCCTATGTTTAACTACGCCAGGCATCACCAGGTATATTCATAATTCACACAAATAAGGTTAGTAGTAAGTTATAATATAATAAATATTTTTTTAAATATATCTATTAAATATTGTATTTCAATAAACCTCATTATCTATTAAATATTGCCAATGTATTGAAAAGACATATTTATATTGTCTGCATCACTCAAAAAACTCTAAATATAAAAGACGCACTAAAATATAAATAAATATTTTAAAATATGTATTTATATATTGTAATGTTACATAACTACAATATTTTGCAAATATTGGGATTATGTTGACAATATTGCCACAATAATCATTATTGCATAGATGCCTTAATATTGGGTGCTACTAGGAAATCTTTAGTGCCTATATACTAGTTACAGTCGTCACGGTGGATCTTTGACGGTGCTTCATTACTTGCACGTGATTAAAACCATTTGAATCTAATCAAGATTACAAGTCTAAGTTCATAAATGTCAAACTTTTTATGGCTAGCATTCGGACTTAATTAAATAATAACAAATATATAAATACTTACTGCCAGTACGAGAGTATGATACAAATAGCTCTGGAAACAACAATTTTCAGGATTAAATTGAATTCCAAGGCACAAAGACGTTTAAAAACAAATTGAAGTTGGCAGGTCAAAACGATGACTTTAAAATCAATGGATAACTCTCCAAATATTTTGCCTCTGTCTAGCACGATACTTTGACTTCGAGACGTATTGCTATAATAAATAAAGATGGGGAGTTATAAATCACGTCGTCTCTTGATCGTTGATCCATGACGCACCAGCAGACATCCACCGTGCCGACTTTAGGTGGTCACCAGTGTCCTGCGATCTCAAGTCATGCTACTTGTTTTTATTGCCATACATTAAAAAATCTGTGTTTAAAACCCTTTGAGAAAATTTGGATGACTTACGGGCTGGACTACGAATAAATTTCAGGACAATAACAACCTCACACAAATGCTTACCAATGATTCCGACTCTGTAAATAGAAGAAAGATAACATGTTTGGAAGCAGAAGGTGAACGTCTCTCATTTAGATATAATTAAAATGTTTTAATTTCTTTGTTGTATAATTATTTTTTTTTAATTCTGAGTTACGCAACGATAACTCTGCTATAGTTGATGCAAAACAAAAACAGATGCACGTCATACCCTTCGAGTAACGTCAGTCATCGACAGTGTTGCCAGCTTGTAACCAAAATATTCGAGAGAGGGAATTACACAGTTTTTTGTCATAAAAACAAGATAAATATGCAAAAATTTCCCATACTTTATACATTTGTTTACTGCATAATACCTTTTACCATCAACTTTGGTACATGTAACACTTCTTTTATTTTTATCTTGCCAAGACTGACCAATGGTATCATTCTGAAAAATCCATGTTTCATCCAAGAAAACGAATTGGTACAAGACTGCTTATTTTTCTTTAATATATTATTTCAAAAATACCAGTCGTTTAAGAGGCTTCTTAAAGAGCCAAGACAACCATAAAACAGTTGTGTCAAACAGTTCTCTGTGTTTTAATTTTTAACATAAAGTTGTCAAAGTTACATGATGTTCTACAAGAAGTTACAGCTTATGAACAACCGATGTAAAATATTATAATTTTTAAATAATACAACTTACTTGTTTTCGCACATTTACAACTCTCTTTGAATTAGAACGTTTGTTTTAAGGTAATTATTATAATAATTTATTTCCTTAACTGTTGTTGAAATTGCGCCTACAGTAAATATATTCAAATTTAAGGCAGCTGTTATGCGCTAAAAATTAGTAAAGTAGAAATAAAATATCTAGACCTTAAGTGCTCCTTAAATTTACTTCTCTAGCTCTCTATAGAAACTATTAGCTCTTTGCACCGACTATTTAAATGCTTCGGCATTTTTCACAAATAGTAAACAACGTAATCGACAGAGATATGTATGTGCACTTTTGTTTCCCTTAATAGAACAGTTCTTTAATGCTATTTATGAAACGATCTGGAGCTTTTGTTCAAAAATAGACGCACAGCAACACGGAACCACGAAGAATTAAGGTTAGCTTTGCATGAAACGTCAAACCAAGCTAACGAACGAGCCTGGCGCCACCGCATCACAAATAGTAAACAACGTAATCAAATCAAATCAAAAATCTCTTTAATCAAAAAATTGCAGTCTTACAGAAAAACCGACAATTGAAAGATGCGGCGTCACAATATATAATACAGTAACAATGTAAAACAATATAATACTCCCTAATTACTAACATTGAATCGAGAGACAAAGGTTACATTTAAAATTTACATCAACAATAAGTTATATTAACAGGTCATGTAAAAGTCACTTTTTTTAAAAACACAGAAATACGCAAATTATTATATTTAATATTTAAAATTGATAGTTTAAGAAATCAGACACCGAGTAAGGCTCTATTTCTAAAATTAGTTTACTTAATGATTTCTTGTACTCACTTAAGTTATTCATAGCCTTATAATAGTTCGCAGGCAATTCGTTATAGAATTTTATATAGGAATATGCTGGTCGGGCTGGTCCTCTCTCCGTAATAGTTAATCTATGCATTGGTATCTGTAAGCCCTGATATCTGGTATTTATATGATGACTCCTTTCTAAATGAGAGAACTGGTCTCTGTTTTTGAAAAAGAATATCAGACACTCGCATATGTAAAGTTTCAGAAGTGTAAGGATGTTGAGCTCCCTAAACCTACCACTACACGACTCTCTATATTTTATAGATTTCAAGGCTCTTATTGCCCTTTTCTGTGCAATGAACACCCTGTGAGCATCAGTGCTCCCTCCCCAAAATATAATGCCAAACCTTAGAATCGAATGCACATTTGCAAAATATATATCACGGAGTGTGTTGTGATTCAAATACCTTGCCATGACTCTCAAAGAATAGCAGGCCGAGTTTACCTTTTTACATACGTTTGCCATTTGATCTACCCAATCGAGATGTTGATCTATGTGTATACCCAAAAGTTTTATGCTCTTACATCCTTTGCAGCAAGCGGCACCTCACTTGTAAAGTCAATGTTTCGTTGTTTTGTCCCAAAACACATGCAATTCGTTTTTTCATTGTTTAGGACCAGCCTGTTTCTAGAAAACCAGTCTTGGGCCTTTCTCAGCTGATTACTGGATATATCAAGAAGTTCAGAGAGAGTTGAACCGATAGTTAAAATAGTTGTATCATCGGCAAATGAGACAAAATAAGTGTTCCGGCTAAGAATCTAAAATGCTAAATCATTCACATAAAATATATACAGCAGAGGCCTCAACACACTACCTTGGGGAATTCCCAACTGAAGAGTCCCTTCTTCAGAAAAATATCGCTCTCCACTCTTCTCGATTACCACTCTTTGCTTACGATTTGTCAGGTAGCACTTAATCCATTCCAGAGCTGGTCCTCGCACACCATAGCGCTCAAGCTTATCCAGAATAATTGAGTGATCTAAACTATCAAAAGCCTTGGACAGGTCCAAGCACAAACCCATTGACAAACTGCGATCTTCAAAGCCTCTTAGGATCCTATTAACAAAATCGTACACCGCTGTTTTAACAGACTCACCCGAGATAGCAATGCTGTGTGGAGCTAAATTGTTTTTCACCATAAAAGAATGACAGAAGCCTTGAGGCCACAGCAACTTCAAAAATCTTTGAGAAGGTGGGAATCAAAGATATTGGACGATATTTTTCCAGTAGAGTAGCGTCACCCTTTTTGTGCAGAGGCTTAACAAGAGCCAACTTTAGGTTCTCGGGAAAGATACGATGCTTAAATGAGTTGTTAATGACGTGGCATAATGGAATTGCAAGTTCCTCTGCACACTTCTTCATTAAGTTTGACGAAATCTCATCATACCCCGTGCTCATCTTGTTTTTAATCCTGACTGAAATCCTAAGAAATTCATCCACAGTGATAGGCAATAAGAAAAATTGAAGGTTGAAAAAGTAGTTCATACTTACAATGGAGTTAATGTAATGTAAATGAAACAATGCAGTCTTCCTCCACAGTTTAATGTTAAAATAAATTTTAAGTTCCCAACATGTTTCGAATGCTTAAGCATTCATCATCAGGGGATACTAACATCCAGTTTAAAAGCGATGTAGATTGTCTCAAATTAATGAGAAAAATGATTTATTATTGAGCGGTATGCTAGAAGTAAACAAAGTCTGCCCTGGCAAGCCACTTATGAGGTTCGGTGCTGCATTTAGAACAAAATCGTTAAAATCATTACATATCTGATCTGGGTTGCCCACAATATGACAATCTCCATTTCCCTTGCCCCCATTTTTTATTTCTCCAACTATCTTCCAAGTATCTTCTTAGATTTATTTTCGCTGTTGATAATACGATTTCTGTATTGTAGGGATCGTGCCTCGGTAAGTAGATTGTTATATTGGCGCTTTTTTGTCCTGTATGCCGCTATATATACATCCTCAGATCTGCTTAGAACCAAGAGAACATCAAGTTCTTGTTTGATTGTTTTTATTTCTTCAGTATTGTATTCAACTCTTTTATGTTCCAGATTTAGTGTTTTGTGTTGAAAGCAAGGCCTTCCACTGCAGGTATACCTGAGACTCAGGTAGTGCAAAAGCATCCTCCCATTTTTCTTGAGATAACATACCTTTAAAGTATTCTTTATTTTGGGCCCTAAATATGCGTCGTCTTAAACTGTTTGTGTTCTTACTTACCTTTACATCAATAATTGCTTTCTGAGCTGTGTGGTCTGATATGTGAGTGTCTAATATCTCTGATCTAACAGAATCACAGTTTGTTAAGATATTATCAATACAAGATTTTGCATCCCCGCGTATGCGTGTATACCCTAAAACAGATGGAAAGAGATCGACAGAGATATGTATGTGCACTTTTTTGTTCTTAAAAGAATATTTTTTAAATACTAATTATGAAAAGATCTGTAGTTTTTGTTAAAAAAGAGACAGCACAGTAAGACAGAATCACAAAACAATAATTAAGGTTAGTTTTGCATAAACGTCAAACAAAGCCAACGAACGAGCTGGCGCCACTGCACCGTTTACAGTTGTGTTGCCAACTATCGGCCAATAAAATTCAAATTGTATTAATTTTTACAAGCTTAAATAAACAAAATATTTGCTATAAGTGGGTTCGTATCAAAGAAGAATACTTTAAGTTTATAGTAAATTCAATATCGCATAAAATTTTAATACTTTTTGTCCGAATTTAATTTCCTCGTGTTTTCTGACGGATTTACAATCATCAGCTGATTGATGACGTGCATCGGTTTTTGTTTTGCATCAACTGTAACTAAATTATCTTAAAAATAAAAACTTCAGAACTTGATAGTTACCTGTCAAAATAAATAATTCCCCGGCATACTTAGGCCCGTTTGCTCACGTTCCACTTATTTCTGTCTTTTAACGAAGTGGCACTTAATATTAGGGTTACCCCTAAAGTTAAGTTGCTTGCTAATGTTCGGCTTAAACAAAATTTAGCTAAGATACGGAAGTGAGTGGCAACGTCGCCTTCGGCTAGGGATTTTATTTTTGTATTATAGTTTTTGGCAAGTTTTGACGTTTTATTTAATATTTATTGAGGTTATCTGTTTCACAGTTTCACGTACTTGACGTACTTCGCTCTTTATTATAATAATATTATAATTTTCTATAATCTATGACCGACAACGAGATACCGGACAAAAAAAAAAGATCCCCGAATTACTCGAACCGCCAGAAGAGCCTCCTGTTAGAAACTGTGTCGGAATTCAAAGAGATAGTAGAAAATAAAAAAAACAGATTCTGTAACTTGGAAAAATAAGGACGAAGGGTGGGATTCAATTGCCAAGATATTTAATTTTCGTTCCACCGAGAACATATACCGAACAAAGGAGTCTCTACGAAAATATTACAAAAATGTAAAAAAAACGTAAGGAAACAGGCCGTAGAAGAAAAGAAAGAAATATACCGTACTGGTGGTGGTGTACTACCTAAAGGTAGTTATGATGAATGCACAGAACTTGTCTTAGGTATTATCAACCATAAAACGGTTTATGGTTTAAGCAAACTGTATGATGGAGATTCACAGAGTGTTAACAAACCTGAAATGTCAGAATGCTCAGCTACTACGTTTGAGAAGGAAACCGATCATAATGCAAACCAGGAACATACCTACTGCATTCAACTGGACAATGAAGGAAAAGAACCTACCCCTGCAATAGTCCATAAAAATGTAAGTTGCTCAGAAATAATCCCAAATATTTTTTTTTTATTTGACAAAATTGACTTCGCTTTTTTGTTATATATTAAGTTTTCTTGTAGGAACACAAACAAATTAACACTGCCCAATTAAGAGAACCCAAAGATACTGCATTAACACACAAATGGACAAGCAGAAGAAGGACTGCAATTCAGCAGCAGCATTCCAGTAGACTAGCTGAAGAATACTCAGAATTGGCAAAATTGAAAACATCACTATATAAAGAGGAACAAGACAATAGTAGAAGACTAGAAGAAAGAAATAAAGAAATGCATGAATTACAAAAACGGAAAATATTATTAGAAATTGAAAAAACCGAATTAGAAATAAAAAAAATGAAAAAAGTGGATTGAAAAGTAAGAATGTTTTTTACCTAAACCAAAAGTGATTTTGTTTAAAAGTTTGTTTTTGAGAATTTTTTTTTAAGTTAAGTAAGTTTAGTTAGAAGTTTGTATTTCATACTTTTGTTTATGATATTCATTGCTAATCTATTATACCTATCCTTATTTTCAATAAGTCAATCTGAGGTCAGGTGCAAAGAAGCAAATAAAAAATAAAGTTAGATGTTTTAGAATATATTTTTGTTTTAAATTACTTATACCTATGTGTAGGTATATAGTACAGAAGGTATTGTTGCAAATGGCAGTCATCAACTGGCTCATTTCACTGATTGTTTAGACCTAATTTATTACTAACACTGAAAATCCATTGGTATAAAAATACTACCAAAAATTCAACACTACCTCCTGTACTAGAGTACCTATCAGAAATTATTTACAATAATACAAGGTGTGTCAAGAATTAGATATGTATGATACACTACAGTTTACGTTTGTTAAGCTGGGTATCTAAACCTGTATTTCTTTTTTGTATTACAGGTATCAAGGTAAGCTTTGTGTAAAAATTTAGTGCACTACTTATTCATCTAATGTGGCAAAGTAATTTAAAAGTTCTTGTCTTATTGCAACTCCTTGAGCAGGCCCTGGACCCACAGCAGGTATATTTGGAACGTCATCTTCTTGCATTATTTCTAAAAAGAGTTCTAGATCTTCAGGATCTGGTGGTTCTGCTTCATTATTTTGTCTGCAAATATTATGCAATACTGCTACAGCTACTATAACAATTAAGATGGTGTCTAATTTCAATCTGATGCCATACGCTAATACAGGAAATCTGCGCTTCCAAACTCCAAATAGCCTTTTTACTATATTTCTAGTCCTGATATGTGCCTCGTTATAGAGATGCTCGGCTCTATTTGCTGGATTTACAAGTGGAGTAAGTAAATAAGAGCGCTGAAAATATCCACTATCACCTAAAAACAATTAACAACTTACAAATAGATACCTTTGTTGCATGCAGTATATTTCATACCTAACAAAAGGCAATTAGGATACAAATTGTTTTCAAATTCCAGTTTTACTGTACTGTTATTAAAAATAGTGCTGTCATGCGTGGACCCAGGCCACCTCAAAACTAAATTAGAAATTTTTAGATCCGCATCTGATATAGCTTAAATATTTATTGAAAAGAAACCTTTTCGGTTCCGAAAGATTTCTGCATCTTCACCACCTAAAAAATGAAAAGATAATATGTACTCACAGAATAAAGATAGAAAAAAAAATTACTGGATAATAAATGACTTTTTTAAGATCTATATAATAATGTTATATATTTTAAAAAATTTACACCCCTCTTCCTGGGGTGCTTAATGTCTTCCAAAATAGCAAAAATACAAACCAGATGACTGTATCCTTATATGTGTACCATCAACAGCGCCTATTATTCTTGGAAATCGAGCTTTTTCATAAAATTCAAGACTGTAGGTCAATTCTGTGCACATCTGTAAGCAAATCTATAGCTTTCTGTAAGCCAATGGACAATTTGCAATTCTGCGCTTCCTGTAGTTTACAGAATATCTTATAGTATCGTAAAAATTTCCGATCAGATGTTTGGCTCTCGATGCGTCTTACAGTTTGTTTTTGTGAGGTTATTGTGCTGTGTATTTATTATTAAAGTGAAAAATTGAAATATGGAGATTTTCCATAATGTAAATGTAGATTTGTTTATCGGCATACTATTAGAAGAAGATCGTGACAGGTATTCTGATGGCCCCATATCATAGCAATATATGATCTGATAATAAACTATTTTTAGAAATTATTTGAGACTTCAACGGAGAGTTGTAAGGGATGAGATGGATCCTTATGAAATGCCGGATTTTCAGTTTAAACAATTGTTTAGATTGGATAAACAAACAACCATGAATTTAATTACCGATTTATTACCCCACATTCCACAAAGGAATAATTCGGCCATTACTTTGACAAAAAAGGTAGGATGGAGGGTAAATAATTATTATATGTGCTTATTTATGCAGTTCCTACACATAACATGCATAATATCTTCAGGTACTCCTTACTCTACATTTTTTGGGGGTTGGATCCTTTCAAAATTCGGTAGGGGCAAACACCTGGCTTTCCGTTAGCCAAACGACAGTGAGCCGGGTAATCCATGAAGTTTGTACGGCCATTTCCACACATTTGCTACCAGCTTGGGTTAATTTTCCTCAGACAAATGAGGAGATTATTAGTGTGAAACAAGGGTAACTATGAAAAATATTGATATTTCAATTTATTGACTCAATAAATCCTTTCAGTTTTTTCAGAAAATATGAAATTAGAGGTGTAGTAGGGGCAATTGATGGGACACATGTGGAGATTTTAGCACCACCAAATACAGATATTAACCATCCACCTTTCACTTATATTAATAGGAAAGGAAAACATTCAATAAATGTTATGCTGGTACTTATATAATATTGTAAAATTTTAAATATCACAGTTTAAAAAATATATTTTTTAGATATCAAATGCCAATGCAAAAATTTTAGCCTGTAATGCGAGATATTCAGGTTCAGTCCATGATTCAGCTATATGGCAAATTAGCACTATTCGCAATCACTTACGAGCAAATTTTGAACAAGGTGATACAACGACTCATTTAATAGGTAAGTGTATTCATTAGATTATTTTAAAAATTGTTTAGGAATAATACTAATTAACAATAATAATTACCTACAATTTTTTGAGGTGATAGTGGTTACCCTCTTGAACCCTGGCTTTTCACCCCTTTTTTAAATACACGCAACCAAGGAGAGGAAGCCTTTAACAATATACATTCTTCAGCCAGAAATGTTATTGAAAGAACAAACGGTATCCTTAAAGGAAGATTTCGCTGTTTGTCCAGTCAAAGAATTTTAATGTACCACCCAGTAAAAGCAGCAAATATAATTTATTCTTGTTGTGTATTGCATAATATGACCAAAGAAGCAAATTTAGAAGATGCAGAAATTGAATGGCCTGAATACAATCAAGAAATTAATGGTATGTATTAGAATAATTTATAAGCTGTATTCTGTACTTAAAACTCATTTTTATCTTTTTCAGAACCTGTACCTAATGATGGTAATATTTACCAATTGGGACAAGCCGCTAGGGCCAACTACATAAGAAATAATTTCAATGTTGAATAAAACAATATCTACGTATTTGCATTTTTATTAGTATCAAAAATATAAAAACATAAACAACCTAATGCAACACAATACCTACTTAACAGGTAATGTGTAATCAGTCAGAAAAAATAACTAATAAATAACATAACTCAACAAAATAAATATAGTACATGTTTAAATAGTTTAAAAAATTAAAGGTTAGTTTAGGTTTTGGTTGGTATTGGAAATACTGTATCAATCGAATTTTTCGATGATTTTTTTTTACTGACTAATTTGAGGTCCTAGAACACGAATTGAAGGTTTTTTTTGGGGGGAAATCAGTAATTTTTCCAAAAAAAATTTTTTTATTTCACACATTCTGCCACTACAGGTATTTTCGCTTCTTATTGTCCTAAATTAGGACATAAACTTTAACTCCTGTCCCACTCGAACCAACACACCTTTTTTTCAAAATTTCCACAAGTTTTTTTTATTGAAAAACACCATAAATGGTTTTAATGATTTCCCCCAAAAAAAAACCTCAAATTAGTCAATAAAATTAAAATCATCGAAAAAGTCGATCAATACAGTATTTCCAATAATTACCAAATTAATTACGGACATGACAGTTCAAGTATTAAAATCATGATTTAAAAATTTGAATTTTTTTATTTCAAAATTCAATTTTTCTCTTTCCAAACTTATATACGTTTCTGAAAAATGTTTAAACAATTTTATAAACTTTCTTTGGTTTTCTGTACTTTGGCCCGTAACATTAATTAAATTTTCTGCCAAACCTGACAAAGGCTTGGCTCTAATTCTTTTTCTTTTTTCTGGTCTGGATGTTGAAGGAACATTTTCAGGTTTTAATGTGGTTGACTGTGCTAGTAAATTCTCTTTGTTGCTTTTTTCATTATTAATAATACTTGTATTTGCAATTATGTCATCATAATTTATTACGTCTGCTACATTGAAAACCTGAAAATGTTCCTGGGATGGAGATGAAGGAATTATGGTGATGGTTTCACTTATAGAACTGGATTGTGGTAAAGCCAGTGCTGGAATACCTTCATACTCCGTCACAGTTTTTACCCCTTCGACTGTAACTCTGCCCCATATGTTTAATGCACGGTCTTCCAGGGCAGTTAAATGAATTTCAATGTAGGGCCCTCCACCTGTTTGACACCTATGGCTTAAATTTTTTCTATATTTTGCCTTGGTGGCATATTTCCAATCAATAAACCTCTAAAAGTAAAAAGAATACCGTATATAAAAAAGACATGCATGTAATTAATTGTATTTACTTTTTTCCACTCATCCACTGTTAGGGCTGGTCCATCCCCTATTCCATTTAATTTCGCAATCAATTCTTCCCACTTGTGGTTTAGATAATTTGGAGGCAACGAAGGGTTTATTGTATTACTACGAAAAGCATAGTCCCCTTCCATTGCCTCCAAATATAACTCAAATTGTTGAGTGGTGGTGTTTTTTGATCGTTTTCTTCTTACGGCAGTCGTGGTTTTTGCGTTGCTACTAAAAATGTTATTATTTATTACTTGTCCTTTTAAAGATATTTATATTCCCTTACCTCATTTCAAACCTGTTTCTTCCGTCTATGCTCTGCTCCCCTATTTTACCAATAGTTATTCGTAAAAATCACAAAAAAAGTTTAAAAAAAAACTGGGAAATGCAGCCAAGGTTCGTTAAAACATTCTACCGCAGAGATTTAGGTTATCTACCGCTACCGTAAGGAAATAAGCGAGAAGTTTGCAGTAGTTCATTCGTCCCACTGTAAATTAGACGTTTACAGAAAGTATCGCAGAATTGCCATTTTTACGATTCTATAAACACAAAAGTTACAGGTCATCGTAAGCTATAGCTTTACGGATTTATAAAAATTTTACGAGTGAACCCAGAATTGACCTGATTACTCTATCTCTTTCATATTGAGTTCTGGGCATCGTAATAAATCTGTTATACAGTCCTGCTATAGCTCTGCCTACCCTAACTACTATTCGAGAAACTGTAGAGTAGTGAACACCAGCAAAGTCTCCAACTAACGAAAGGTGACTGGCCGTAGCACAAAGTCTTAAAAAGATGAGTAATTGATTTATTGGAGCCACACTGTTATTGCTAAAAATATAATCCAAATAATAAATAAAATAAACACAAATATTTAATAATACTTACTAGTCATATGGATGCTCGATTTGATTTTCAATTAAATGCAAAATATCCAAAGCTGTTTGCTTCGTAACACGGTACCTTTTATAAAAAGTTAACTGATCGAAGCTGTGGAAATAATTAAATCTTTCATAGATACGGCGTGTAATTCCAAATATTATTAAAGTTAGGTCATCTAGATCATCATCATCGTGGAGTTTATTTAAAATATCCATTTTTAAGCACGGACCAAAGTCTAACCTCTCTTAAAAATTTGACGTTTTTCTAAAGCGTGACTTTAAGCCGAAGCCAGCCTAGGCCTATCTTATTTATTGTTAAGTGGCGCTTAAAAACATTTTTGGCTACTGTGCAAACCGGTAAGTGCCACTTTACATTAAGTGTCACCTAACTTTGGTTAAGCGTGACCTTTGCAAACGGCCCTTAATACCTACTGTTTTTCCACTACTAACCTATAACATCGCCATTATTGACCGATTATTAACGTTAGAAATCGTCTTTCTATACCTTATAAGTTATTATTGACCATGGTCAATAATAAGGCATTGAAATCCATTATTGACCGATCTTCAAGAATCTATTTGAACGCAGGTAACTTGATTTTTTGATTCTACAACACCAATTCACAAACATGAATAACCTGAAAGGTGATTTCTTGTGGTTAGGCAACCAGATAATTATCAATATATATTAGTTTATTAAAGATGCTTGATATTGTAAAATATCAATACAATCAACATTTTTTCTGCTTCCATCCTTAATTCTGGAGGTGTACACATAATAATATCACTAACATTTTCTTAGCTTATTTAAAAAAAAAAACGGAAAACTCGTGAAATCTGATGACATATATGAACAAAAACTGACATTAACAAAGCCACCTGACAAAACAACAAAATATTTTGCCATTTCCAAAGCGCAGGTAACTTGATTAAAAAATATACTTATACCTACCTATAATTTTTTATAATTATTAATACTATAAAGATAAATGTCATATAAAAGTTTGTAGAAGTGGAAAAAATATTATATTAACCACGGTTTAGACAGCTTATAGCCCTCGCGTCTAAAATCCCTCGTCGCTCCACTCCTCGTGATTTAAACTTGCCGCTCGGGCAATAATGATGGCTGTCTAAACCTTGGTTAATAATATACTATTTTTTTACCTTACGTTATAATGTAATGGTAAGTGTTGTTCCTGATAAAAGAGCACCAGTAATAAAACTGAACAGTTTTATACGCCTTTGCACAATACAGGTGATAAAGCCTTTTAATATTATAATAAATTTACACTTATATACAATTTAGGGTTAGAAACGAAAACGTAGGTACTTATTGTGGGTTAATCTGAACTATAAAGTAAATGGAAATAAACTTCTTTACTGTTATTAAAGTAGATATAAACCACCTGTTATACTGCGTTCTGGTTGCTTTGTAGCGTGTATTTTATTTATTTCAGTAAGTATGTTGATTGTTTTAACGCTGAAATAGAAATAGTTACCATATACATTGATATTTTTATTCCTTGTTTTGTTAGGCTTTTTGAAATAAGTTTGCTTTATTTTCATAATTCAGGTTATTTTAAACTAAATCATCATCAGAACTACAAACGAAATGAAAAAAATAATTTTAATATTTAAATGTCAGGAAATTAAGTTAAAAACATACATTTTCATTAATATACCACTCACTTATATTTTTAATAAAAATTACATATTAATATCTTTTAGTCACGACTTACAACGGAACTGAATTTTAAATGTGGAAAAAAAACTCCAGGAAGCAATCTTTTCTGAAAATAATTTTAATAAATCGCATTTTATTAACGAAAATGTATACTAATACCTATACTATACAGGGTGCCACTTAGTCTTAAATGCTTATTTTAATGAATCAATTTTAAGTTGAAAAATTCAAATAAACTTATATCCTTAAATGCTTAGTCTTTAATTATACAGGGTGGTAACATTTTTAATTTTTTTCGGTTTTTATAAAAAATCTCGAAAATGGTTTAATATACAGGGTGTTTCAATAAAAACTCCAGGCCAATTATTTCGAAAACTATACTAAAGTGACATGTAAATTCTAAACGCCAGTTTTTAGCCCCTATGATTGTCTTCACAACTGTGTAAAGAATGTGTTTAAATAATACAAGATGTAGGCGGCGCCATGGTGCAAAAATATTTTCGATGACAGGAACTTTTAAATACTGTGGCTATTAAAGAAATTTAATTTTTGATCAAATTATGTCTCATAAAAATTTTTGATAAATCCAACATGAACGGAGATATTTGGGGTTAAGTTTTTTTATTAAAATAATTTTAACGAGTATTTTTAATTATAAATATTTTTAATATCCTTTAGCAGATTTTAATTTAATTTTGGTAATGATAATTTAATTTTAGTGATAAGACGCACGTGTAGCGCTAAATTATTACGTCCAGTCACGTCTCAGGGGGCGCCTTAACAAATAATATTGGCAAAAAATAAGACGCCACTGAGTTTTTGGTAACTTTTATATTTTTTTCGGATTAAGCAACTAAAAATATCGTTTTATTGTCTGTTAAATTGTTTCCATATTTTGCTTCGTTTGCGAGAAATAAAAATAAAAACAATTTTATTGCATATGCAATTCGGTTCTGCAAACTCTCAATAGTGTATTTCGATTAATAGCGGCTATAGTAGCATAAATTTCAGATCAGGGGAACTTGCTGGCTATCTAAGATCCCCATTTGTGCTGATCACTTTTTCTCGAAACGTCACATTTAGATGATTCATAACGATATTGCTATTGTGTGCTGGGGCACCGTTTTGATGAAACCACATAGTATTTACGTCAATTCCTATATTTTGTTACAGAAATTGTAAATAACGAACTGAAGTTAAATGTTCATCGTACAAATAGGGCCCGATTATGTAACCATTTACAATGCCACACCAAACATTTACCCCAAATCGTGTTTGAAATTTAGTCTGTCGCATCCAGTTAGGATTTTCCCGGGACCAGTAGCGTCAATTGTGTCTGTTAATTACTACATTATTGTGAAACCGGGATTCGTCACTGTACATAATTTGGTTTAATAAATTTGGTATTTCTTCAAAAAGAATATGAAAATGTGCCAAAAAGTTGAATCTGCGCTGGTAATCTTCTGGTTGTAGATAATGCACTAAATGAATATTGTATATTCCTTTTAGGATTCTGCGCCACGAACTTACTGTAATATTAGTTTCATTAATTTTAATTTTTGTAATGACGCTTGTGGGCTATTTTCTACTGTTTGTAGGACTATAGCTACATTTTCGTCATTCGTAACCCTCTTCCTTCTTGGAACCTTTCCCTTTTTAAAGCTACCATATGTAGCTAAGTTGGTATAAAAAGTTACAAAATATTTGCGATCGGGCGTTGGTCTATCTGGAAAACGAGCTCGATAGCAGCGCACAGCTTCTGAAGCATTTTGATGGCATTCTCCATAAACTAAAACCATGTTCAATTATTTGTCTTGACTTGTATGGTGAACCATTTTTATTTTAAAAATGTAGAAATTGCAAATTCTGACACTAACACTGAGTGTTAATAATGTTAATTATTTAATGATTTTTGTTTTTCAGAGATATGCATTTTTATTTCTCGAAAACGAAGCAAGATATGAAAACAATTTAACAGACAATAAAGGGATATTTTTAGTTGCTTAATCCGAAAAAAATATAAAAATTACCAAGAACTCAGTGGCGTCTTATTTTTTGCCAACATTATTTGATAAGGCGTCCCCTGAGACGTCACTGGAGGTAATAATTTAGCGCTACACGAGCGTTTTATCACTAAAATTATCATTACCAAAATTAAATTAAAATCTGCTAAAGGATATTAAAAATATTTATAATTAAAATACTCGTTAAAATTATATTAATAAAAAACTCAAATATCTCCGTTTATGTTGGATTTATCAAACATTTTTATAAGACATAATTAGATCAAAAATTAATTATCTTTAAGAACCACTACATTTAAAAGTTCCTGTCATAGAAAAAATTATTTGCAACATGGCGCCACCTACATCTTGTATTATTTAAACACATTTTTTACACAGTTGTGAGACCAATCATAGAGGCTAAAAACTGGTGATTACAGAATTTACATGTCACTTATAGTTTGTAATAATTGGCCTGGGAGTTTTTATTGAAACACCCTGTATACAAAACTTGTATGACAAAATGACATGTTTTGACCTGAGTATTTTTAAAATAAACATGTGTTATGCCACTGATATTTACAACACAATTCCTTCGTAATTGATTACTAATCAAATTAAAAAAAATAAAAGTATATTTTATGTTTTATATAAATTTCTAAAAATTAGGATTTATTTTATGCTTGAAAAACATTTTTTTTTACAATATGGTATTTGTGTTTGGGGCTCTGCGTATAAAGCTCATTTGGACAAGCTTACAATTGTACAAGAACTTTTTTATAAAAAATATATGTATAAGAAGAAAAGAGATTATCCCAGTGATTATCTGTATCAAGAGGGTTAATTATTGGGTATAAATCAAGCATTTTGTTTTGAAGATCTCAATGTATAACATGAAAAAAGAACCAGCTACAAACAATTAATCATGGACATTACACTAGGCATAAAATAAGTAAATAAACTACAATACTGAAAGCAAAGAAAAAAATTGGACAAATAACATTTTACTTTTTATCCTCGCACAGATAATAATATGTAGGTACATATTCCTGAAGAGAGAAGAAACGAATTCATAAAGCAAAAAATAATAAGTCTTTTAAAAAGTTGGATCCGTTCATTACCTAGGTTTAAAGCGCGCGAATTTATTGATTTAGCAAACTGATAAAACATATAAATCCAATACATTAATATATTGCCATTAATATTCATATTTAGTAAAAACTAAACAAGTTTTTTATACCTACGGGTCCATTATTGTATATTTCCTTTCTTCATAAATGAATTGCTTTGATACTGTAATATTGTTCTTATAGAAATATATAACATTATATTATTATATTAGAAAAAACTGTTTTTCTTAAGATTTACCGTGGAAGAAAACAATTTAAATAATAATTATTACAGGATCGACATTACTAATACTTTACTAACACTTTACTAATAAACTAGGTATTTGCAAACCATTTTTGCTTTTTTGATTTAAAGTATCATAAGCCTGAGCCAATAACAAAACAATTTTGACAATAAATGTTGAGAATTACTACCTTCTCTATGCAAGCTTCTACAGGTCGGTGCACCAGTCCGTGGCTACGGGGATCGGTAAGGGGAAGGGAATCATGGGCGTGCTACACCGACATGTTTTAAATGTAATAAAAATAGGATTTTAAATTTCGGAATGAAAAAAAAATAGCCTTATGATTGATTTAGTGGTAATGATTTTTTAGTTTTGATCATATTAATGTCAACGATGCATGAATAAAAGTTTTGCGACACGGTGCCAACGTATTTATAATAACTTAACAGCTTTTACTCGTTTCCTGACACACGTTGTTACACACACATATCAATCGTTGCGGCACGCTGCGCGGGTAAACCAATCAAATTTAACATTTAACACGTATTTCCTTCGATTGTACACTATGTTGCCATATTTCCTTGTCATTTTAAAATCTACATTAATAGAATAAGAAAACATTTTCCTATCCCCAAAATAGGCAAGAAGACCTTTCCAAATAAATATCGTCCAGTCGCATTGCTTTCGGATAAATCAAAAGTCATGGAGAAGGCTATCAACGAAAAATTATTAAAGTACCTGGAAGGCTTCAACATCATTGGTGACCGCCAGTATGTATTACGAAAGTCTAGATCAACAGGAGACCTTCTCGCTTATGTTACTCACGTTCCGAACAACGTAATATAACATCATGGGGACTCCCGGGCGGTAGCACTGGACATATCCAAGGCCCTTGGCCGAGTATGACGCTTCTAACTAAACTGAGAGCATACGGAATGCCGATTCAATTATGTTCATGGCTATCAAGCTTTCTTATAGACCATTATCCGTAAGTGGCGATGAACGGATTCCTTTCAGACACATTTAACATCAACGCCGGAGTCCCTCAAGGTTCTATGTTGTCGCCCACCCTCTTCTTACTATACATTAACGATCTTTTGGAAAAAACTAAAAATTCTAAATATTGCTTCACTGATGACAGCACACCTGTATCATCTTTTACTTGGATGCTCGGACAAAGGACTCACATCTCAACAAGGATCTGGAAGAAATTCTGTCTTGGGGTGACGTTAACCAAGTAGAATTTAACGCCAAAAAAATCCAGATGGCAGTTTTCTCTAAAAAAGGTAATGTTGATGAACCGGATATAGTCATGGCGGAAGACTCGATTCCCTTTGCGCTCCATCAATTCATTTATTGGGTGTCATTTGCGGTCATTGCTAAGGCAGTCCTGCAGAAGCTTGGAATGCTTTTCCGAACTAAGGACCTCACTCTATGCACCTCAACAATTTTTGATGCTCTATAAAGCCCAAATTCGACAACTGCTGGAGTACTGTTCGCATATTTTTGGGCTCTGCTTCTAAACATACCATGATTTTGCTAGATTCTATTCAAAGAAGAGCCATTGGCTTAATCGGTGACCGTGATCTGACAAACAACCTGGAAAGCCTTGAACATCAAAGGCAGGTTGGCGACTTATAAATATTTTAATGGCAAGTGCTCAACTGAGGTTACCAGCTTGATTCTACCCAGAGCGGTGCATATTAGAAATACACGACGAGCTACTGCAGCCCACCCGTACGTGGTTCAGCTTAGTCCCCCTCGAACGACACCGTTTAAAATCTCTTTCATCTTGAGAACGTCATCACTCTGGAACAACCTCCCTGAGGCCGTGTTCCCCAACGAGTATAATCCATCTCCAAAGATTAAGGACCAACGTGAATCATTTCCTGCGCACACGCACTGCTCGCAGAGCGCCATAAAGAATTAATCCTGCAGTGCTGTGCCTTATCATGAAAAAAAAAAAAATTGAAAAATTTTGAAATTATAATAAACTTCTCTTAGTTTCTGAAATGTATTGTTATTTACGTTCAATGAATACATTTAAATCCACGGTTTCCTTGCTAAGAAATGTTAAATTATAATTTAATAAAGGTATGTGGGAACTTCGTAAAGCTATGAAGGGTTTTTTGCCCGAACTTTTTTGGTAGCTACAGTTAAGTGTGTCGTGCTATACTCTTCTTCTCATGGACCCACGAATTCTTATTATTCTATTTCCTAGTTCCCTCAGTGTCTCAACTGTGGTAATATAAACAAAATTTTTAAGATGCTCTCAAAAATATTAGTCAAGGCTTTTCATATCTGGTGATCTAGATGGCCATGATTATAATTTTTTACGACATATATAGTGATTGTAATAAACTTTGTTTAAATACTCACCAGCCAATATACTGGGATGGTCCGGCGCACCATCATGCATAAACCTATTATGCTGCCTTACGACAAGAGAGACATTTTCTAGTAGAATCGGCGACTCATTTTGCAGAAAACTTTCGAAAGAATTTCTGTCAAAAATGCGACTCTTTAATTGGATAAATGTTTTTTTTCTTATTGCGTGTCTGGAGAAATTCGCTTAATCCGTAAATAGTACAGGGTAGTCTGTTATTAGTTAAAGAGCATGGTACCTTGGGTCTAAAAAGCAAAAATAGTTTGAAAAAACAACTCTTAAAATTTTTTTTTGTTTTATTAACGTCGATCCTGAATAAGAGAAATACCGTGGAAGCAAGAAATATTTTCATCCAAGAGGGACCGGACTAAAACGTAGGGCTTGGTTTAGATCAAAATTATAAGGGGGCCAAAAAAAAATCTAGTTTAAAATTGTGTAAAATTCATATTATTCATTTCAAGCCAAACTGATTAATATTAAAATAAGCAAATAAATACAAATTTATTTTTGTTCTTTACTAAATTATCAAAGAAAAAATATAGGGGAAGGAAAATAAAAATTATAGAAATCGCTGAAATTAGTCAACGCCATGCTCCAATTATAATTTCACACGTCTCTTCATATTTTCATAAGCGTTGACCAGTATCTCTAGAGAAATGTTACCACAATCTTGGATAATCCTTCCTTATAACTATTTTTAATTTTTAACTTCTTCGTCTTCTTCATCGCCCTTCTTCCATCCACTTCTGGACATAGGCCTCTTCGTATCTTTTCCAAATTTGTCGATCTCTAGCAGTTCGGGATCAGTTTTCTCCCACCACTTCCATAATGTCGTCTATCCAGCGTCTCTGTGGTCTACCTCTGCTTCGCTTGGTCTCCCTGGGTCTCCAGTGTGTCACCTTGATAGTCCATTTCTCGTCTTGCTGTCTCGCGATATGAACTACCCAACGCCACTTTATCCCTGCCTGCCACACGTGATATGACGTCAGCCACCCGCATTCTCCTTCAGATTGTTTCGCTTCTTATTCTATCTCGTAAGGACACCCCCAGCACAGCGCGCTCCATCGCTCTCTGTGTTCGTCTTAATCTGTTTGTACTTTGTTTTGTGATGGCCATTGTTTCGAGGTCATAAGTAGCTACGGGCAGAATACATGTGTCATATACCTTACGTTTTAGGTTTTTAGGGATTTCCTGATTTATAGGGATATGTTGGAGTTTGCCGAAGGCGGCCCAAGTAAGTCCGATTCTTCTTGATATTTCTGCTCTTTGGTTTTCTTTCCCCAATCTAATTGTGTGACCGAGGTATACATATTCGGTGACATTTTCGATTATGCTATTATTTAGGGATACATGCAGTTGTTCTGGACTCATGATTTTGGTTTTTTGCAGTATTCATTTTTAAACCTATGGCTTTAGATGCCTCGTTTAGCTGCTTCAGCATTGCTCTCAACTCGTATGGGTCTTCCGAGATGAGGACTATGTCATCCGCAAATCGTAAATTGCTAAGATACGATCCATCGATTCTCCGACCTTTTCCCTGCCACTGTAGTGTTTTAAAGACTTTTTCCAGAGCCAATGTAAACAGTTTTGGTGATATGGTGTCACCCTGGCGGACTCCTCGGTTTAACTTTATTTTTCTTGTTGTAGTGCTATCATTGATTCTCACATGCATTGTTGCTTTTTGGTAGATATTCTTTATGAGTGCGCTGTACCTTGAGTCTATTCTTGCGGTATTTAAACCGTTTAAAAAGGAACGTGTTTCTATGGAATCGAACATAACCTTATGAAAGTCTACAAATGCTAGGTATATGGGCATATTCAAATGGTGTTTTAAAAATATTGTCTTTAAATGAGGAAAAGTGAAGTAATCCATAACCCTTAAACAAGATGATCTGGGTTGGAAATCAATGTCTATTCGAAAACTGATCAATCTGCCATCGAAAAGGATGTATGAACGGTTTCAACGTCCTGATGAAAATAACCAAAACGTAGTTTGTAGCGGACATACATAGAAATATAATGTGACCAACAAATTATTTTGTATGTATTAGCTGGTCAAGGTGGCGTACCTTCCCGAGAAATGGCATTAAAACATGTGCATCTCATTTTGACCATCCGTTACGGCTTCAACCCTCCGATCAGGAATCGGGAGTAATAAACTTAATAAACAGTACAGGCAATAAAGCAGGCCTCTAACGGTAGTTCCAGGGCATCTCTTAAAAGTTTATTGTCGACGCCTTTTGGGTACCTTTTTATAAAAGGCAAAACAAAATATAGACAGTTCATCTCAGCTAGCCTTTTCAATACGTTTGGCACTCTGAGACCGCGAACGATACCACGTTTAGTCATTTTGTATATATTGTAATGTTAATGTAAATACAGTTTAAGTGTACATATAACACCGGCTTCTTATTTCACAAAACACTCTATTCACGAGCTACGCACCCCCAAATAGTTCATCGTTATGTAACTGCTCCGCAAATGGATTCAAAATATTTGCCTTATACCGCTGTGCTGTAACTGTGTCATAAAAAAAAGTAGGACCAACAGTTCTTCTTCGGGAAACCGCCAACCATACACCAACTTTTTGAAAGCGGAATGTGGATTCTACAAAAAAATGGGGATTTTCACTACTCCACAAGCGTGTATTCTGAGAATTTATATAACCGGTGAGGTGAAGCCAGGCTTCATCAGAAAAGAATGTCAGGTCTTAACAAATCAATTATTTCCAATACATTTTGGGTAAACCATTGACCGTAATTATTGGGTCTTTCAAATTCTGCAGCTCGTATTTTTTGGAATATTTTCACTTTCTAAGAAAACAAATCCTTCCTCTTCCACATCTTGTTGGCGTATTTTGTATTATTTCACTAACGTTTGCAACAAATTCTTCTGTAGGTACTTACAGCTGATCTTCCAGCTCGTTTTTTATATTTAATAGAGCCTGTCTTCCTAAACAGGGCTACGGTTCTTCTCAGGCAATGATAGAAATCCTCAGCAGTAAAAGCGACGTTACTCATCATTTACATGACCTAATCATGTTCTTGTCTACTTACCAACTTCGTAAATTTATTGCGTCAGTTCACATTACGATTTTCTATGACGGACAAGATTAATGAGATTATTAATTTGTTAGAATTTTAAGCTCATCCTGGGCTTTATCACTATCATACACGTTACCTACTGACTACTGACAAATTTAATTTACTTGATTTAAATAATGAAGAAATTTCCCATATTATGCATATTTTATTGATACACTAATACATAGTGACTATATTATGTACATAACAGAGCGACAATTATTAATAACTTATATCAGGGCTTCTGATGTTAAAAAGTTCCCATTAATCATCCATATAAGGTGTGTTTACTTTAACAGGAACCCAAACCGAAACCAATATGTTTAATGCATGTCCGTTATGAGTAGTCATTAATTTAATGTTAAAATATACTGGGTAAACTGGGTTTCCATTAGCCCTATAGACAGTTGCCACCCAAATTGTTCTTGTTAATATTGTTTTCTAAGGGGGGTTTCTGTAGTTTAATTTAGGATCGGTCTAATAATATAATGATTGTAATAGATCAACATAATATAAAGTTGTTATATAATTGCATTTTGCTTTATCTTGTTAGCACATAAGTTACATTAATAAGGTGTCGCCAAGTCCATCCATCCCTAGATATGGGATGGAATACACACAAAATAATAAACTAAAACTAATTTATTTTTGTGAACAGAGACAAGAACTAAAAACCCGCTCAAGTTGACATCCCATGGTTGGTATTTTTTGAATGTTTTCTTCGTATTTTTTATATTTTAATACTTCCACTCCTGGGTTTGGTAAGTTTGTTTAACGGAGATCATCGCAGATCAACTAACGAGATACGGGAATTCTACAATCAAGTCCATCCAGATCGGATGCCGCGCCGGTTTTGCAGTCCACGGTTTACAAGATTAAAAAAAATATAAAAAACGAGGCTATGTTAAAAATTTGCATAAAAGTTGACTTAAGATCAATGAAAATATTCAGCTTGATATTTTCTGAAGAAAATCCACATAGTGTTAGTCGCCAAATAGAACTTGATATGGAATTAAGCCACAAGTCGGCGCTAACAATTTGGCTCAAGGAATATTACCAATTTTATAGTGTCTGCCTGGTACATAAATTAAATGAAGACAATTTCGACGGAAAGCAGCAATTTTGTGAAATGATGCAACCAATTTGTCATCAAGATCAAAATTTTGCAGCAAATATTTTATTCTCAGATGAAGCAAACTTTCTACGTTAACGGTATGGTGTATAATATGTAAAATTGTCGATATTGGTCCAAAGCAAATCTACGCTGGGTTGAAGAAGCTTTTAGCCAATCACCCGAGGAACTCAAGGTATGGGCAGGCATATTAAAGGATAAAGTGGTAGGTCTATTTTTTTTTAAGGAAACCTTACAAGAGAAGCAAACATGGAGTTATTTCAACTGGACCTTTTACCAGCTAGTTACTCTCCACCCTAATCCCAATAATTCCGATTTGCTTAGTCCGGAAATTTGGCTACAACAAGATGGAGCCTAACCCCACTAAGCAAGACGATTTTGGAAATATCTTAATTTGACGTTTCCGAGAAAATGGATTGGTCCACGAGATTCCGTCGAATGGCCAGCCAGGTCACCTGATATAACCACTCTCGATTTTTTTGGGTTACTTGAAATCCAAAGTGTTTTTAAATCGTCCAAGAAATATTGATCAACTGAAGTGCTGCACAAGAATCAAAATAACAAAAATTTCACCCGCACTTACTAAAATAAGTTATTTATACATCGCAGGTAATCCTTATTTTAATATTATTTGCAAATAAAATTTTTTAGTTCCATTGTCATTTTCTTTGTTATGTTCCTGTAATGTTTTATTTAATACTAGTGTTTTAGTGCAATTGGTACTTAATTAAAGTGTCGAATTAAAAAGAAACAAAGAATAGTTGGTCATTCACTCTTAGTTATATGAAGATATTTTTTTACGGGCGATTTGAAACTCCGCAGGTCACGCAATTTTATGACAGACTGGTATACGAAACTTCGCACGTCGTAATTATACAATTTCAATAAACCTAAAGAATCTAAAGAGAGGGCTATAGTATATTAATAATACAATTACATCATACAAAATTAAAAAATCAACATATATTTGACTATAATAGTGTGATGTTAGTTTAATAAATAATTGTTGAATGCCAATACTTCCTGCTTGGTAATTACAAATGTGTTTTTTCAAATAAATTTGATTTTTTTTGGACCTACCATTTTTAAACTTATAGGGCATATTAATACTATTTAATTTTATATAAACTTCCATTTGAAATTTTAATTTTATCAATAAACACAAACAGTGATGGATGTGCCTGATAAAATACGAATTAAACGACTCGCATGCGTTAGTTGTTCGAGTTGATGATGCACTATTTTTTGCCTATAGTTGTGGAGGAAAATGTGCATCCTCCAATATATAATTATCGATCAAATAGTCTGCAAACTTTTGCACTTTTTCACTTTACGGTTAAATTGCACATAGTTCAAAAACAAAAGCGTCACTCACTTTTTCTGGTTCTAGGAATAAGAGTCTAAAACAGTAACCAAGCCACTGTCGAATTTCCGAGGCTTTTGTCTTTATATTCTACTGTTAATCCTAGTTGTTGTATTATGTGCCACCAAGCTTGCGTCAAATGGAACCTGCATCCAACAATTTGGATCTCTGGCCATACATCTTTGACGGCTTTTTGGATAGCTTTTGCGAAATGCCTTACAACATACTTTGGCATCAGTTGTAATTCATTTTTACGGCATGGTAAACAAGGCGTAAGCATAGTTCTCGCCAACTATAAGTGAGTTAAAAAAAAACTCGATAAAAACTCGTAAATACCGACAAAGACCCCGCCAGTGTCGATTTCAATAAGTAGCCAGGGTCGGATTCGTTTCGTTAGTTTTGCAATATTATTTTTAATTTTTAAATTATTGATGAAATTTATGATGAGGTTTTCAGAAATCGTAAATAATATATAATACGAGATCATAAAATTATGAATTTAAGCAGAACTTTAGCTTAAGGGAGAAAATATATTTTTTCGGATTTTTAACTTACCCTAGATGTCTGAACTGGAGCTTCCATCCAAAGATACGTCTAAACAATCTTCTGTATCCTCTGCCAGATTGATAACATCATCATCATCTATCATCACCATTGAGAAGAACTTGTCGCAATTTTCGATATTATTCTACAAATTTTTAATTGTGCCCACATAATTTCAATGGTGTTAAGAATCCAAAAATAAGGCGGTAGCCTTAAAACAATATGGCCGTATTTTTTTAATATACCGTCAATAACATACTGTTTTTCCCATTGTTTAAGATTAAGTACTTCTAACAATTCCTTTTTTGGTATACGATGCTTCGAAAAACAGGTTATTGTTAAGAAGAAATTATTGAATTTCCTGTCTTTTGGAGTACAAATTGGGTAACCTATGGATTTATCTAGAATGGTAAGCTGCATTATCTAATACAATGACACTGTGAGATTTTAAGTTTGGAATTGAAGAATCTTCAAACCGCTCCTCAAAAATATTTCATTCCTTTTTACCGCACAATTTAAGCAGATTTATAACACAACCTTTCGTGGATCCACAATGCAAAATGACAATAAGAGATCCCTTGCTTGGAGGTATATCTTTTTATTGACGTCTGCTAGAGTAATCAGTCCAATCTTCTTTTATATTTAATATTATATCTGTTTTCTCCTTTTCCTAAGTTTATTTATTCTTTCTAAATATTCTATTCGCCCTTTTACGATTCTGCTACTTTCCATTATTGGAGCATGCTTATTAACAATTTTAAATTTGAATCCCAGTTTTTTAAGTCTTCGTCCTAAAGTGCTTTCTGAACAAGGTTTTTCGAGCTCTTGAAGTTTTTTACTATTATGGGAACTTCATTATTTTTATGTTTTTAATTAAGTAAACTTCCTAATAGTTTGGCTGTAGCCAAATCTAAATCTTAAGGTTTACCTAAATCGAATCGTTTTTCCTTTTTAATTTTCTTTGTTTATAGACTTACATAAAGTACTATAAGGAACCTCTGTTAGCTCGGATTTTTTTTTACTACTTTGGATTTGCTATGTACTATGTACATAGGGTCTCGTTTTAGGTTTGTGTACACATTTAAATGAATTTCCTTTGCCTGAAAGCTCAAAAATACTTTGCGCTTTTTTTGTAATGTTCCTTTTCCTAATTACTCGCCTAAATCTAAATCAACGGATTCAACCAAATTCGCAGCAGGGTTGTTTGGAACATCTTCAGGTTCACACTAATTATTCTTTTATGGCCTCCAAAGCCTATGATAATTTTCCTCCCACGGTCGAAACATCGTCCTCCAATAGAAAAATCAAATATATCAAAATCACGAAACACGAATACTGATCAAAAGTATTTTAACAAATCCTAAATGAAACACTAAATTAATATATGTTACTATTATACATATTTATAATTATTACCGCAAAAGAACACCAAACTGTACAACAACAAACTAAACATGAAAATACTAAATCAACGCAATGTTTCGATGCCAGACCGCAAATTAAAACACACACACACTTGTTAATACTACTCCGGCTCTGGGACGGTTTTTTTTACAAGGTACAAGACAACTAAAGTATAGGACAGCAAAAGATCGGGAACTGAATTTAATATTTTAGTGCGGTAGAATATGTTAAATTAAATAAACTTTAGACCGACTATATTGTTCTAGTTTTTGTAGAAAATTGAATAAGTCTGAAAATAACATATATGCTGATTAAAATACATTTTTTGCAATAAATATAAGCAATAATTTTGAACAAATAACGAATTTATTTAAACTATTCAGAAAAACTATGCGCCCGGTCTAAATACTGACGGTAGGTTTAAGAAGATAAAAAAATATCAGTTTTTATAGGAATCTCACTTATATCTAGCGACGACTTTACACTCGTTTTGTTTTTGTAAGCAAAAAACCATTGGGATGTAATGTCCCTTTAGAAAACCATTAACGGTAAAAAGTTGAGTAAAAAACTTGGTACAATAATTGAAAGTTTTATCCATGTATAACTTTTCAGCTAAACATAAACACTGTAGGTTGGTTCTCGTCGTGAAAATTACAATATTACTATTGCTATCATTTTCCAATAAGTCTTCTCCTCTATTAGTTATGGGCTGAAGGTCATTTTGAGCTCTTTGCACTCCTTCTACACTTCTGGGCAATGTGGGCATTGATTTCCCTCTGGCATTATACATATTCTCCTTGATACATTTGAGATTACTAATTTGCAAATGCTCGTCGTTATTGTGCAAAACAGAGCATAAAATGGCCGTTCGCAATGATCATCCGTTGCTTTACGTTTAGCAGCTGGCGAAATGTGCTGCCCCTGAAGTACACGATCACTTATGTTTTCATGATTATGATTAACATTTCCACAGCTCGCCGTTCCTCCAGTTCCTTTTTCAATAGTAAGAAGCAAGGCTTTACAATTTTTTTGGATACATCGCCATCGGGTTATACCAGATAATAGCACACAATTAAAACTAAAGTTGCAATTGTCACAAATAATCTGAGATTTACCAAGTTGGCTAATAGTTTCACTTATCGCATACATATTCTCTCGAAATAACGGACTACTTGTAATTACAAAGGGTTATACAAGACTAAATTTATGGGAACAAGTTTAAGTTATATTTATTTATTGAACCATAATTATAATATAATTAACCTCGGCGCGCACTACTAGCCCCAGCTACCTAGAAAGTACCTGTGCGGAGATTCGTATACGATTAATGGACGTTATATTATATAAGACCCACACGAAAAGAGCTTATTACATAACCCATTTTAGCCTGCTTGCGTTATGTAATATACTATATTATCGTACTTAGTGATGTAATGAACTTATTACATTACTCATTTTTAATCAAACTGTGATTTTTTTTTGTTCCGTCAGTCACTGTCATTTTTTGTGTAATGTCACTTTCATAATATGAAAATCATTTTGAATACATAAAAAAACCAAAATTCTGGGTCTTATATAAAATGTTGTATATCACACGTACGGTAATGCTCATTACAGCACTCGTGTGGTTACTACGAATCGGTCTACGACCTCGTCGTAGCAATATTCCCCACTCGTTATTGTAGTGAAGCTCATGCCGTACTAGTAATATAAATAACTATTGTGTCACTGTACTGATTACAAATTTGTGCGGAGTTTTATATCGCCCTTTTTTACTATTGATCGGTCGCCATTTTAAAATAGCTTGACAGAATCCGCAATAGTTTAGGAGTATACCGTGTGAAATTCGATTATTTGAAATGATGTATCAAAAGCCGTATGCTGCTATCAAAAAAAAAATGTCGATGACATCTTACATTTGACAGACAACTGCCAATAAAAAAAAATGAATTAAGTTAAAAAGTAGGTGAATAATAAACGAAATTAACCTATTCACGTGTTTCTTATAAAAACCCTAGATTTTAAGGGTAGTCTATACTTTTTCCATTTTCCCAAGGGGCTGCACGTGCAAACGTGATTTTTTTCCAATTTCGTGTCCCCCTCGAAAACAAAATCGACGGGTCTGAGCGTTTTTCCAAAAAAGAACTGAGCTGCCAGTGAATGTCTCTGTTTCGTTTTCGATGCGCCACCCTGTCTGATATACGAGAAGGGACTAAATAAATTTATTTCCTGGTAAGGTGTGGATTATGTCATAAAAATTAATTTAGATTTAACCAAAGGTGTTATAGGAAATTAGTGCCTAACTGTGTACTAATAAGAGATATTATGTAAATGCATAATTGTTTTATTGATTAACGTGTTAATTGGGAATTTCCTGCAAGAACCTCACAACTATAGGTTTTTAATAACAAACTGCTGGTTTATGTATACTGTAGTATTCCTGTCTCAAAAGTAATATTTTCTATAATCATAATTAAGTATTGTGTTCGGACAGTATCTACGTATAGGCAACCAATATTACGATTACTAGTGACATTTTTGTGGTAATATGTTATGTTGGTACACACACACACGAGAAGAGATCGATGGAATCGACACGGGTTCCCGAAATAAAATTTAATTAAAATTTGTAATCAAAAGATATCTGTTAAATTGTAAGAGTTTAATGTGATTTTGTTTAAAAAACAGCAAAAGTAATAAATGCTTGTTTTCGTTAGTACACAAGTGTTTATGTCATGAAGCAGAAAGAAAATCCACGACATAGTTTGGTCCTTCGACACGAATAAAAAGTTCCAGCCAGCCAGCAGCCATTAGTCTCGGTGAGCTTTTTCCATGTTATACTAATACTAATCCTTTTTCCTAGTCGAAAGTTCAATCCGACTAGTTTCGATTGCTCGGTTTCTTGTAGGCAGTTTAGCTAACCAAGTGCATAATTATTTGTTTACCATTCATCGCAATAAATTTCTCGATTCACGAAAAGAAAAGAAAACTCGTTTGTCACGTAAAAAGTCTCGATTCACGAAAATTATAGCTCGTTCTAAAGAAAAGTCTCGATTCACGGCAGTTTCCCGTAATTATTATATTATTTAAATCGATAGGTACGTAGGTACCTAGAAAACCCTTTTATTTCTCATTTGTTAAAAGTAAATTTAACATGTCACGAAAAAAGAATAAGACCGATAAACCAAACAGCGACGAAGAACTCGCAGAATTATTGCATGTGAGAGAGGTCGTGTGCGCCAGGTTAGATCGTTTTGGTAAATATTTACAAGACAAAACATACAATAACGTAACACAAATTCAAATAAGGTTAAAAAGTGTAGAAGAGGATTTTGCAGAATTTGACCGATGTCAGACGCGAATAGAGTTCTTAAATCCTGACGAAACTCAAGATAGGTTAAATATCGAAGATTCATTTTATGAGACCATAAGTTTTGCAAAAACAATAATAAATACAGAAGAGACGCAGCGCGCTGTCAAAAGTCCGCCCGTTTCTATTTCGAATATTCCGATTAACAATGTTGCCAAATTGCCCGATCTCGGTTTACCTCAATTTCATGGCACATATGATACATGGCTAAGTTTTAAAGATATATTTAAATCAGTTGTGGACAAACGCACGGACATTAGCGATGTAGAAAAGTTTTTATATTTAAAATTATGTTGTAAAGATGAGGCTTTAAAATTAATCGAACCACTCGAGGTGACTGACGGTAATTACAAGATAGCTTGGGAATTAATTGAAAAAAGATATGATAATAAACGTGCCATGGTTAATCACCACGTTAATAATTTATTATTTAAATTACCAGAGGTATTCAAAGAGTCGTCTGTTGCATTAAGAAAGTTACTAGATTCTGTGTACCATCATAAAGCCGCATTGGAAAAATTAAATTTACCGGTTCAACATTGGGATGTACTTTTAATACCGATCATCTTAAACAAAGTAGATGACAGAACGCGACGCGAGTGGGAAAATAAATTAGACGATTCAAACTTACCTACACTACAAAAATTAATTGATTTCTTAACGAAAAAATGTTTTACCCTTGAAGCGATAAATTTAGACAAATCACATGATACTCGACATGACACTCGACATGACACTCGACATGATACTCGACATGATACTCGACAAATTGTTAAAAGACCAATTTTACCTCCAAAAAATGTATACGGAAATCAACAAAAATTTCAGTCTTATTCGGTAACGGAATCTTATGCATGGCCTTCATGCGTCTTGTGTAAAGAACAACATTTCATTTATTATTGCCCGAAGTTTGCTGGTCTCTCGTTATCGGATAAGTATAAAGAGATAAGAAATAACAAATTATGCCCAAACTGTTTAAGAAAAGGCCATTTAAAACACGAATGTAGATCTAGCGGATGTAAAAAATGCTCTTTTCAACATAATACGTTATTACATAATCCACAATTTGAGCGCTCACGAGGTTATCAAGCAAACGATTCTAGAAACATCAATCGCAGTGGCAACACCGATGAACAGCGCATCATAGAATCGGCAAGCTCGCCAACGTCTACGGTAAAAAATGAAAACAATAGCGCGCGGGAATTTCAAGCCAGCGGAGTACGGCGTGGTGTGGACAGTGACGTCAAGAAGGTCGAAATAGCAAGGCCTACGTTGCTCGCGTTCGGCCAGAATCAAGCGGAATTCGATCAATCAAATAGCGATTTAACAAAAAATATAGAATTAACGGATGAAAATCGAACTAACACGCAATATGAAAACTTGTTGAAAACTAGTTACGTTGTTTTTAACACAAATCAAGTCCTCTTGTCTACTGCAACAATTTTAATTCAAGATCGCGATAATAACTGGCAAGAATGTAATGCTTTATTGGATTCGGGTAGCCAATCGAATTTGATAACTGAATCGTTATGTAAAAAGTTAAAAATAAAATGTTATGATGTTAATGTACCAGTGTCAGGTATAAATCAAACAGTTACAAAAATTACCAAACGAACGTTCGCGAATATTAAATCGAGATTTAACCCTTTCAACGCAAACTTGGCACTATTGGTACTACCGACTATAACTGAAAAATTACCTTTAATTGAATTTTCAAAAACTATGATCAAATATCCAAAAGATATTAATTTAGCGGACGAAAACTTTAACACGCCAAAAGAGATAGACATCTTGCTAGGTGCCTCTATATTCTATGATCTTCTTGAAAACGACAAAATAAAGTTAGGAAATAATATGCCAACGTTACAAAAAACACGTTTCGGATGGATATTTACAGGTTCCGTTCATTTTAATAACGCAAATAATCAAAAAACTGTTTGTAACTATGTTTCAAAAATATCAAATCAAGAATTGCAAAATTCATTAACAAAATTTTGGCAAGTCGAAGAATTACCTAAGCAAAGGTTTTTATCGAAACAAGAGCAGTACTGCGAAGATTATTTTAAAAGCACTACAACAAGAGACAATGACGGTAAATTCGTGGTAAAATTTCCGTTTACGGAAAATTATGAAAACAAGTTAGGAGACTCTAAAACTATGGCATTAAAACGGTTTTTACAGTTAGAAGCGAGACTAGAACGTAACGAATATTTAAAAATCGAATATAAAAAATTTATGCGTGAATATGAATTACTTGATCACATGACGGAAAAATGTGACTTAAACACAGACAGTTCTATCGAAAATGAATCATATTTCTTACCTCATACAGCGGTATTACGGAATTCAGAAACTACTGCATGCAGAGTTGTGTTTGATGCTAGTGCGAAAACAACCACCGATGTATCACTAAACGATATGCTTTTAGTAGGCCCGACTATTCAGGAGGACTTAGTCTCAATTTTGCTACGACTGCGTTTAAGAGAGTATGTTCTTAGCGCTGATATTAAAATGATGTATAGATGTATTTTTATGGATTCAAATCAATGTAAGTTTCAACAAATCTTATGGAGATATAACACTAATGAACCGATAAAGGTATATACTTTAAAGACGATCACGTACGGAACTTCTTGCGCCCCCTTTCAGGCAACTCGTTGTTTGCAAGAATTAGCGATTCAAAATAAGGAAAAATACCCGCGAACCTCCAAAATAATAGAAAATTCCTTTTATATGGATGACCTACTTATAAGCGTTAATTCAAAACAAGAAGGAGTAGAAATATTTCACGAACTAACGGAAATTCTAGCACAAGCAAAATTCGAATTAAGGAAGTGGTCCTCTAATGACAAGTCTATTTTAAATTATATATCTCAATCAAGTGTTAGTAAAGACGAAAAGTTGATATTGTTTCACGATAAAAAAGAAATGAAAACACTTGGAATATCATGGGATGCAAATTCGGATTTATTGAAATACTCGGTAAACGTAAAAATAAATGAAAATCAAATAACTAAACGTACAATTCTCTCGATTTTATCTCAAATTTTTGACCCATTAGGCCTAGTTGGACCCGTGATTATAAAAGCAAAATTAATTATTCAACAATTATGGCGGTTACAGTTAGATTGGGATCAAGAAATACCAATTGATTTAAAAGAGTCTTGGTTACAGTTTGCGTCACAAATCAATTTACTAAATCAAATAACAATACAAAGACACGTGTTAGCCAAGGATCCACAATTTGTTGAATTATTCGGGTTTAGTGATAGCTCAGAGAAGGCGTATGGTGCATGCGTCTATTTGTGTTCAGTGAACAAAAATGGAGAACGAAAATTACAACTGTTAACGGCTAAATCAAAGGTAGCACCGGTCAAACAGTTGACTCTACCTAGGTTAGAATTATTAGCCGCGCACTTACTAGCCGAACTAGTAAATAAAGTAAAGGCTACAATCGATATTGAAATCTTGAAAACTACCTATTTTACGGATTCTACCATAGTCTTAGCATGGTTAAGAATCGAACCTTGTAACTTAAAAACATTCGTAGCTAATCGCGTATCTAAAATAACAGAAATATCAAGTATTGAAGAGTGGAACCATGTTCGAACTGAAGACAACGTCGCAGACATTATCTCGAGAGGATTAGACCCCATAGAATTGGTTCAAAATACCACTTGGTTTAACGGTCCTGAGTTTTTAAAAAATGATATAAAAATTTACAATTCTCAAAACCAAGTCGATTTAAATTACCCATTATTGCCAGACATGAAATCACCTAATAAAATTACGTTAACAATAGCTGAAAATTTAGAAAACAATCCAACTGAAAGAAAAGTGGACTGGTTTGCTAAATATTCTAGCTTAAATCGATTACAACGAATATTTGCGTATATTTACAGGTTTAAAACGAGAACTTTAAAAAAGACTCCAGTGATTTCAAATTCTTTAACTGTCGAAGAGTTAAACGAATCTTTAAATTGGTTAATAAGAATAGCACAAAAAGAAAAATTCCTTAAAGAAATAACACTTCTCAAAAAATCTAAAGAGGTTACAAATGATAGCAAAATTTTAAATCTTTGTCCTTTTTTAGACATACATAATGTGCTAAGAGTGGGAGGTAGACTCACAAATTCAGAGTTAAGTTACGATGAGCGACACCCGATTATTCTACCAGACCAACATAAACTCACAGATTTAATTGTAGCACATTTTCACTCGAAATATTTACACGTTGGCACACAAAATTTGCTATCCATTCTGAGGTTAAAGTATTGGCCAGTTAATGGAAAAAATATAGTTAAACGTATTGTCAGATCGTGTGTAAGATGTTTTCGCGTGAAACCAAAACAGATGAAATATTTAATGGGTGCATTACCAAAATCTCGCGTATCGCCCAGTAGGCCTTTCAGCAATTGTGGCATTGATTACGCAGGGCCAATTTATGTAAAAGAAAATACTTCGCGAAAGGGTAGATTAGTAAAAACATATGTTTCTATTTTTGTTTGTTTTGCTACTCGCGCAGTGCATTTAGAATTGGTAAACGATTTGACCACTGACAGTTTCTTGAATGCTCTAAAAAGGTTTTGTTCACGACGCGGAAAGCCAACTGACATATTTTCAGATAACGGTTTAAACTTTGTAGGAGCGAACAATTATTTCTTGGAACTTTATAACTTGTTAAATAACGAGAAGCATAATGAGATAGTATCCACATTTTTAGCAAATGACCAAATCAAATGGCATTTTATACCCGCAAAATCGGCTCATTTTGGTGGCTTGTGGGAGGCTGCAGTGAAGTCGACCAAATTTCATTTAAAACGAGTATTAGGTAACGCGGATTTAAGTTATGAAGAAATGTACACATTATTAACGCAAATCGAGGCTTGTTTGAACTCTCGGCCCTTGACTCCAATTTCAACCGACATCCATGACTATTTACCTTTAACGCCATCCCATTTTCTTATCGGTGATTCCCTCCTAAGCTCACCCCAACAAGACGTTAAAGAAATTAGATCCAATCGTCTGTCCAGATACCTACATTTGCAGCAAATTTATCAGCAGTTCTGGAATCGATGGTATAAGGAGTACTTGACCAATTTACAAGCTCGAACAAAGTGGAAGAAGAAGACGGAGAACTTGCTCAAAATCGGTTCGTTGGTAGTGCTAATCGAGGACAATATGGCACCGTTACGATGGCCCATGGCAAGAGTGACTGAACTGCATCTCGGCAAAGACAATGTAGTGCGAGTGGTATCAGTACAATTACCTAATAAGAATATAGTGAAACGAGCGGTTTCAAAAATATGTTTACTTCCGGTTGAGACTGACGAAAATGGTGGTGAACATTAATACGCCTTGAAAAGTATGAACTTTTCAACGGGGTCGGCATGTTCGGACAGTATCTACGTATAGGCAACCAATATTACGATTACTAGTGACATTTTTGTGGTAATATGTTATGTTGGTACACACACACACGAGAAGAGATCGATGGAATCGACACGGGTTCCCGAAATAAAATTTAATTAAAATTTGTAATCAAAAGATATCTGTTAAATTGTAAGAGTTTAATGTGATTTTGTTTAAAAAACAGCAAAAGTAATAAATGCTTGTTTTCGTTAGTACACAAGTGTTTATGTCATGAAGCAGAAAGAAAATCCACGACATATTGTTAAAACTTTAGAGTGGGTGGCTACTACTACCATTTTAATAGAGACCTGGTTGAAGTATTACTTAAACATCAGATTAACTTCTAACATTAGCCTTATTAGTTTTGTTTTGAGCTGCAGCTGTATCTAGGGGTGGGCGATTATCAGAAGTTATAATCGATTATCGATTATGAAAAATAATCGATAATTTCGATTTAATCGATTAATCGGAAAATCGATTATTTCGATTAATCGATGTTTTGATTAATCGATGTTTCGATTAATCGATTATTTCGATTAATCGATTATTTCGATTAATCGATTATTTCGATTAATCGATTATTTCGATTAATCGATTATTTCGATTAATCGATTATTTCGATTAATCGATTTTTTCCATTAATCGATCTTATTATATTTATCATTTTGGATAATTTCGATGTAATCGGTATATCGATTATTTAGATTAATCGATAAATGGGACAGGCAATAAATTTATTGTCCAATAATTTATTTGGTCCTGGTCGATTAGACAATTTTTATTTAATTAAAACAATCTCCTTTTATGGGAAAAATTATAATATAACAATATTATGTTTAAGCAACGTTTCACTTTTTTTCAACATTAGAATAAGAACACACAACAAAGCAACATGTTTATAAGTAATATTTTAGAGCTTTACAAATTTTTTATTAATTGAAAGAAATATTAGTTGTTCTATATGATCTCCCGTAAGTGATGACCTAAGATCACTGACTATGTGACCACCTTTACTAAAAACTCTTTCGGAGGGAACGCTTGAAGCTTGTATGGTTAGAAATTTTTTGCCGATTTCGGCTAGATATGGAAATGATATTGCATTCTGTTTCCACCATAACAAGGAATCTTCTTCCACGTCAATTGTTGGGATGTTCATATAGTGGTCAATTTCTTTTTTAATTATTATGTCCACGCTTACGGGGTGAGTTACCTCAGTACTTTTGCGAGATTTAAAAATGAATGAAAGACACCTTTTGTTTTTGTCTTGAGTCTCGGCTTTTTGTTCTGACATAGAGACAACTAGATTAATTTCATTTCTGCCTACTTCTGTTAATTTCAAAATCATTCAATAACATAATAATTTATATTTTCGATTATCGGGTAAAAATTTATTTACACTCGATTTTACAATCGACTAATCAGAAAATCGGAAAATCGATTAATCGGAAAATCGATTAATCGAAAAATCGATTAATTGGAAAATCGATTAATCGGAAAATCGATTAATCGAAAAATCGATTAATTGGAAAATCGATTAATCGGAAAATCGATTAATCGGAAAATCGATTAATCGAACAATCGATTAATCGATTAAAATTTTTCTTAAATCGAAAAATCGATTAATCGATTAATCGATTATATATCGATTAATCGATTATTTTGCCCACCCCTAGCTGTATCTATATATCGTTGTTTAGGTATCTGATTTATGGCAGCTCTTTATCTGTGACTTTACATGCATTTTATTTTTCTTAGAACCGGTTAAGGTTTGACGATACATAATAAAAATGTCTGATTAATAATAAAAATATACAATAGTTTCGGGTGCACATAATCAGTTTCACCTATTATAAATTACAAGATTTCTCTCTTAAGAATTAAATTGTAAATTGGCGTGTTAGTTTATTTTGTTAACCTGTTTTATATCATTTGGTAATATAAAATTTTCATTATATTCTAAGAAATCCCGTTCTATCTTCTGATTTTTTATATCTGTACTGCTAACTTCATAGGTAAATGTGCTAATTTTTTTCTGAGTTAAATAAAATGATTTTGATTTTAGGAAATAAATTATTAAACAATATTTTTCGGAGCGCTGTTTATTAGGGTGGTCCGTTTTTTATTTTATTTTATGTTATTTCTTAATAGGTATAGCGATATAAGGGTGCTAAATAGCGTCAAAACTACGTATTTTAAATATTATTCTTAAAAGTCTTAGTGCCTCTGGATTGCTGTCAACGTTCTAAACAATTATGGTTTTAGAGGTAAATTTAAGTTTAAAAAAAAATGGTTAAAATTAACTTTTTAAAATAATTTACATCAAACTTACTCTATTTTAAGTATAGAACTATTAAACGTTGTTTATATCAATATCTGAAGGTGTCAGAAGCGTGGAGTGGGAGACGCCAAAGCCTGATTTTACTTATCTTGGCATGCTAAAATAGGTAATTTAATGCCTTTTCAAACCATGTGACAATCGATAGGTAGTGCTATTTGACAAGTGAGGTTGGCTGGATGTGTGGAGCTCAATAGTAAAATTGTATCATATCATCAAACTGACTGAATATCAAGAGTTTGCTCTTTCCTTGTGCCAAAACCATTCCCAGAGCGTTTCGCTGTATAACAACTCGTCAGTGAGGCTATAGGTTCTGACAAAAGGAAAAAGTATAGGGTGTCTGTTTTAAAACAGAAAAAGCGGGATTAAACAGAGAATGAAGCCAGATGACTCCATCTCGTGGTGCTGGTAAAGAACACCAATTTTTAAGCATACCTGCGCCCTCTGACATGAACTTACAAAGCCACAAATATCAGAGGATCTTCTGCAAAGACAAAAATTTGTTTTTTATTATAGTCAGCAGGAAAATAGCCAATCGGGTGAGACACTTAAAAGAATGTCCCTGTACATTCCATAAATAGTGTCACGTCACGGATAGAACTTATATCCAATCCAATCACGCATTTAGAACTCTCTTTGAATTAGTTTGATTTAAGGTGATTTTAATCATTTATTTTCCTTAACTGTTGTTGACATTGGGCGCACAGTGGAGATATTCAAATTTAGGGCAGCTGCTACACGCTAAAAATTAGTAAACTAGAAATAAAATATCTATATACTCTTTAAATTTACTTCTCCGTACTGCTGTGACGGGTGATAATAGGCCATTGTTGTTAAGTTCTTCATGAAAATAGCTTCTTAGAGAAGCTATTAGCTCCTTGCACCGACTATTAAAATGCTTCGGCCTATTTTCACAAATAGTAAACAACGTAATCGACAGTGATATGTATGTGCACTTTTTTTTCTCTTAATTGAACAGTTTTTAAATGCTATTAATGAAAAGATCTTCAGTTTTTGTTAAAAAATAGCCGCACAGCAGCACGGAACCGCGAACAATTAAGGTTATTTTTGCATGAAACGTCAAACCAAGCTAACGAACGAGCTGGCGCCACCGCACCATTTACAGTTGTGTTGCCAACTATCAGCCAATAAAATTCAAATTATATTAATTTTTACAAGCTTAAATAAACAAAATATTTGCTATAAGTGGGTTTGTATAAAAGAAGAATACTTTAGTTTGTAGTGCATTCAATATCGCATAAAGTTTTAATATTTTTTGCCCAAATTAAATTTCCTTGCGTTTTCTGACGGATTTACAATTAGCAGCTGATTGATGACGTGCATCAGTTTTTATTTCGCATCAACTGCTGTATTTGTATTCTGAAACAAACACCAAATCTTCTCGAATCGCGGCATTTCAAAAATTTCTGGGGCGTTAATGGGTTGTTGGGTCTACAAAAGTCACTCTAAATATTTATAAATCATTCTACTCTGCTTTACCATAAAACAATTTTGTCTTATTATAAACAACACTTCTAAATTTATTAGAGACATACTACTGTTAAGCCAATTCACTGGTTAATCTCCCTATTTTTATTTTTTAATTCTACGCAGGACATTCCTAAACGGTTTTTAAATAATAAGTTATTGTTCTTTAACGTTATATTAAACAACTAAATGATTTAACCATACAATGAATGTTAAAATAAAATGTATGGATGTATTATTTTCTAATAATATTTTTATTATGCGGGAAGTATGTAATGACACACAAGTTTATTCCAAAAGCCTCCCATATGGATTTTGGAAAAATAGAGGAATTTTAAGGAAAACAAAAGTATTCCCTTTAGAAAGCCCAGTCAGTGTTTTACCCTAATAAATACTAACATCATAAAGTCAAATCTTAGTATTTAGTTTAATAATTGCATTATTTCATTATATTATTATTATTATTTTTATTTATAACCTCTCCTTGAGTGAAAATCATGCATACCTACGCACTTCTTGTTTCAATATTTTGTTGATTAATCATGACTTTTACATAATCTTTTAATGGAAAATTAATGTACTCAATATACTAATAAAATTAGTATACCTTCAAATGGAAGAGGTTACCCCATATCTATGATAATTAAGTAATTAATATTACCGACACTTGGGATTACCAAATAAAAACCTAAATCCTTACAAATTACCCCATTCAGATATGCCTTCAGCTCCCGGGGTGTTAATGAAGCCTATAACATTCACTCTATAAATCTTTCCGTTTTACAATCAAATATAAACTCGCTCATTGTAATTGTCTCATTGTAACAACAGCTTTAGATTTATTACTAAAGCTGATGTTAAGCCAAGGCACTAATAAATTCTTTATTTCTTTTATTTTTAGAACAACAACTTGATTACTTCGGAAACGGTTTGAAGAATGCATTTCGGTATGCGGGAGCAGGTGCAAGCAAGTCGAAATAAGAAGCAAAGTCCGGCGGATGAGATCTAAAGTTAAACTTGAATTATTTACTTGAAGACAGAAGACTTCGTTTTGATTTATTTATATCTTGAGGGGTATCTTGTTTTGAATAATTTAGATAATCGTTTCTGGAAAAGAAATAAATTTATTTTGGTAGACTATTCTAATTATTGGGGTTTTCGAAATTGGTTCGAGGGTCGATTTTCTGGTAACCCTTTTTGCTTGCCCTAACTAAAGTAATAAGTCACCGCAAATTTTAACCCAAATCATTTTATAACGAGAATCAATAATTCATTTAAAAATATAAAAAATGAAATTCAATCTATTACCTTCAAAGAAATAGTCCGCCATTCTCAAAGAGACCTGATTTAAATATAATAAATAAAGACACACTAAGTCATCAACAATCTATTACCTATTAGTTTTCACCCAATAAAATGACAAACGAAATAAATAAACAGTAAAAAAATCCTAAATCAATGTCAATGTCACAACGTTTTTTATCAGACGAAGATAAAAAAGCTAAAGTATATAGCAAAATGAGACAGAACGATATGTCTCTTGGATAGAAAGGCCCTTCGAGCTTTCTCTATCTGTCTCTTCTCTATCGCCCTTTCGGTCATTTTCGGCTACCCGCGGGATCAGCCGAACCTAGTTACAGAGTACGAAATAGCGAAGCGAAGGGAATTTTTATTGCTATTTTGTTACAGAGTGCCAGTCCTAGTGGTGACGCTTGATGGGGTTTTTTGGCAGCCTTTTCCCCAAATTTCAGCCGTATTATTTTGTATGCCCTTTTTCTTTTAACATATTCTTAAATATTAAACTTAAATCCTTTTCAGACATAAGCCACCAAAGAAATATTTACGAATGAGAGTTGCAGCACGTGGCTACATCTCGTGGCAACCACACGTATCAACCCAACCAGGACAGCGATAATCCACATAGGTTCAAACGCTGGCAAGGCGGCCCATTGCGGGCAAACTACGTTGGGTGTCGCTGGAAGAAAGAAGTCCCTTACCTTTTCGTCAGACCCGGAGCCTTGCTGAAGAGCCGTAAACGGCGAAACGCGTCCAAGGATTGGGTCTGACGAAAGGATAAGGGACAACTCTGTACACGAACTTATTTTAAGTTTGGGTTTTTCAAAAAAATATTTAGTTGATGACCTGGCTGAGCAATATCAACATAATGTTTTACGGCTTCCTCCACACCACTGTATGTTCAATCCGATTGGACGTATTCGGGGGATAACCAAATATTATTATAACAGGCATATTGATCGAGATGGCACTACAGAAACTAAGTGTATGTGGAAAGAATCATTGGGTACTGCTACTCCTGATGTTTGGAAAATTTCAATTCGGCATATTAAAAGCGAGATATTAAAATGGTATGGAAGAAAACATGTATTAGATAGACAACCTTTTATTATTGAAGTAAATGCAACGAGTGATTCAAGTGATTTGGAGGATGATTGATGATCGATCTATGTATTATTATCTTTTATTATTGTTAATATTGAAACCCAAAAACTAAAAAATTTGAGTCGTTAAATAGAGACTACCTACGTGTAATTTTAGGTATATTTTTGTCTCGCCTTCTTTTATATAAATACAAAATAATAAAATAGATTAATAACCAAGGCATATACGGGTGTGTCAACAAGGGGTTCGCCTTCGATAGCGCCTAAACTGCCAGAGATATAAGAAAAAGTTGTATATAAGAGTTATAGGGTTTGCAATGCAGTACAACGTTAAAATATTTTGCGTTATACAGGATGACTCAAAATATTGGTACTACATAAAAATGATTTTTTTTTTTAAATGATACACCCTATATATTTTTTCTCTTTCTAATTCCGCTAGAGAGAATCTCTACAGTTATATTAATTTTTTTGAATTTGATAGCGACGTTGTCAAGTAAATAATTATTTCCTGGTATTTTATGATTTTTATTTGACTTATTAAAAAAATCATAGTTGCCTATGGAATCAATAGAATAAAACAAAATCTTTACCATAAGTAGCTTAAAGTAGTTGGTACGTAACCATATCACTATTTGTTCTATTTATTATAGGTACGGGGTGTTCGTGTTGACTTGACGAATTTCGCTAATTAAAATATGCATTATGTCAATGTTTTTAAATGGAACACCCTGTATTTTTTCAACTGATAAGGTGTATTTTTCAAATGCCTTTATTTTTTGCTAAATACGTCATCTACCTAAATGTTCTAGTTTTTGAAATATTGTATAATTTATGAAAAGCTTCACACGATAATTAGTAATTTTATTATTTTATTCAAGAATGCCATGGTCAAAATAATTAAAATGGGCATAAACATCAAAACTGATACATATTTGTAAGAGTCCTCTTTAGAGAATTTTAGAAACGAAAAAAATGCATAGGTATTCGGTCAACGTAGGAATATGATCTGTTCTTTTAAGTATTAACATTAAATGTATTATAATTAAAACGAACATTTTACATCTTACAGATTTATACTATAAATAAACCAAACTAAAAAGAAATATTAGAGATAATAATTAAAGAAAACCCGTCTTGCTACAAATTTTGTTCAATGTGTCCTCCAAAGTTCAAATTACATGAACGAATTCTTTTCGCAAATGAGTCGTTTACATTTCTTAAGTTATTTGCAGTGATGGTTTGAAACACCTCTCGAATTCGATTTTGCATATTTTCTCTTGTGGTAGGAGGTCTTATATACTATTTTCTTTACATATCCCCATAAGATAAAATCTAGCTTGGAAAGGTCGGGAGACATTGCCGGCCAAGATACTGGGCCTCCCCTATCGATCCAAAGGTCATGGAAACGTCGGTTTAAAAAGTGTATCACTAGTTGACTGTAATGAGCTGGCGCTCCATCCTGCTGAAACCACATTCTTTCCCGAGTATGTTCTGGTAACCCGTTTAATAGCACTTCTAAATGAGTCTGCAAAAAATCAAGATACACGTGACCAGTAAGGTTTCCATGAAATAAATATGGACCAATGATATTATTTCCTATTATACCAGTCCAGACATTAAGCGACCACCGATGTTGAAAATTAGTTTCTCGTGGAAAAAAGGGGCTGCTAGTATCATAATAATGGAAGTTATGTTTGTTCACACATCCGTTTCTATGAAATGTAGCCTCATCACTAAACATAACATATTCAAAAAAACGAGGTTGTTGTTGAATCATACTTTCAGCCCACTGGCAAAATATTACTCTATTCTCATAATTTTGCGGCTCTAATTATTGCAATAACTGAATATAATATGGATGAAAATGTTCACGACGAAGCATTCTTGACACTGATGATGCACTAAACGGCAGGTCATTGCCTAGCTGTCGAGTACTCTTGTGAGGATCTTCAACTACACTTAAAGCTGTCATTAATTTATTGTCATCGTTAGTCGCTGGCTTGACTCGTTTATGTGTTTCATAATCGATATTTCCTGTTCTTTCAAATCTCTCTTTTAATTGCTCAAAAGCAGTTGGATGAGAATGTCTACTTTGTGGATGTTGTTGGGCATAAATCCTCGAAGCTAAAAATGAATTTCTTTCACCTGCTCCCAAAGCATAAGTCATGTCAATAAGTTCTGCATGTTAAAAGTTCATGGTCAAAATACACCAAGATCAAAAATAGTTATAAAGGAGAAAATTTAAACAATATTTACAATATAATACCAATATAAATAAGTTTAAAGAGAAATAATAATGACAACTTATGTCAAGGTAAAGAGTTTATTTTGTCATGATCATCTTGATATATGTTTCTATTTTCCCAATGAATATTCCAATTTTAATTATTTTGCCCATGGCATTCTTGATTAAAATAATAAAATTACTAATTTTTGTGTTGCTTTTCATAAAATGTACAATATTTCAAAAACTAGAAGATTTAGGTAGATGACATATTTAACAAAGAATAAAGGCATTTGAAAAATACACCTTATCAGTTAAAAAAATGCAGGGTGTTCCATTTAAAAGAATTGACATAATGCATATTTAATTTAGCGAAATTTGCCAAGTCAACACGAACACCCCGTATAATAAATAGCACAAGTAGTGATATAGTTACGTACCAAGTACTTTAAGGTACTTATGCTAAAAATTTTGTTGAATTATATTGATGCCATAGGCGACTATGATTTTTTTAATAAGTCAAATAAAAATCATAAAATACCAGGAAATAATTATTTACTTGACAACGTCGCAATCAAATTCAAAAAAGTAAATATGACTGTAGATATTCTTTTTAGTGGAATCAGAAAAATAATTAGGGTGTTTCATTAAAAAAAAAATAATTTTTATGTAGTACTAATATTTTGAACCATCCTGTATAACGCAAAATATTTTTAAATTATGCTCCATTGCAAACCCTATAACTCTTATGTAAAACTTTTTCTTATATCTCTTGCAGTTTAGTCGCTATCGAAGGCGAACACTTTGTTGACACACCCTGTACTATAAAATAAGTACCAATTAAATGACATGACTATTTCAATACAATTTAGTCAATTGTCATCCTTGAAGATTTTAAAATAAGGTAAATAAATTTGTGTTTATTTTTGTAAATTTATCTTGTTTTATTAAAAAAACAGTGTAATTCCTTCACTCGGTTATTTTGGTTGCAAGCTGGCAACACTGCCGATAACTGACGTCACTCGAAGGGTATGAAGTGCAACGGAAATTGTTTTGCAAAGAGTATATGTATATTATTTATCAAAAAATTCCTTAATTAAATATTCAAATTGCTTCCCATTTACTTCTTGAGAGTATTTATTTTTTGTTTGATATATCTATATCGAATTTATGCGGGACTTTTGGCGGTCACTGTATACATAATGAGTGAGTACCCTATATATATGTAAATATGTCTCTAAGGTCTAGTACATTTCGCCGCGGCCCTTCCGCCGCGGCCGTTTCGCCGCGAGGACTATTTCGCCGCGGCCATTTCGCCGCCAAATAAATGATAATGTAAGAATGTGGAATGTACACAACAGAGTTATATAAGGATTTAACCGAACCAACAAGAACGCAGAAGCTGCAAACAGAAGATTGCAAAATGAATTGGGAATGGACCATCCATCAATATGGAAGTTTATTGAAGCATTAAAAATAATACAAAGAGGCAGAGATATGTACTTAGAACAAATAGTCGCAGGATATGAACCGCAAAAAAAATTAAAAAAATATATTCAAGCAGATGAAAGAATTTTAAGATTGGTGAAGGAGTTTCACGCAAGAGATATGCTAGACTTCTTGGGGGGAATTGCACAAAATTTCGAAAAAAAAAATCAATAAAATGTTGTTATGTTTTGTTTTTATGTCAAATGTTTCTAAATAATAAATAAAGAAAAAAAAATATATATATGTAAATTTGTTTGAATTTCATAACTATCATTTTATTATTTGGCGGCGAAATGGTCCTCGCGGCAAAACGGCCGCGGCGAAATGTCCCTTCCCCAAATATGGGGCCTTTGTGCGAAACAGTTAAAAATTACTAAACAATAACAATTTTTTTGCAGCCACTGTCCAGGGTTCAAAATAGTATTAAGGATTCGAATCAGATCGTCAGCTACTTACGAAATTATAAAAATGTAGGTAACGTAATTTTGGGTCTCTCAAAATCGAACGCAAAACTTTCTCTAGTGCCACGGCTATAAAGTAAGGAAACAAAATCTAACCACACCGCATACTTGACTTCTCAAACGATTCACATAATCGGTCTCGGAAGTTGTCCGGCTCGACCGCAGCCAAACTTACTGAACCGGACGCAAACTCATCTTTTATTATAATTCTTTTCATTCCAGAACATTGACCGATTTTAAACGCCGTCGAACTGACTATTATGATCCATAAATATTACTTTTACACCATCTTTCGAAAAATTATCCAGTTTTAATCTTGAAAGTTTGAGCACATATTGTGGAAAAAGAGCTTATTCCGAGCCAATTTTTACTAAAGCTGTAAATTTTCTAATATTTCTGACGTTTTTGGAATACAGAGTGATACCTAAGGAATTGCATTTTTTGGTATTTATTATTCCTTTGGTGGTTAAGCAACGAAACTTACCTAAAAAACTTCATATCATTTTTTTCTTTAGCCGAAACACTAAAAATATAGATTTCATCGAGTTTAATCGAGCTGCATCGGAGACGGACTGGGGAGTGTATTTTTTGTGAATAATATTAATCACAAACTTAGTATGTTTGAAGACAAAATTTTACATTTATTTAACATGTATCCTCCAATTGAAAATGTGCGCAAGCGCATTACTATTACTTTTAAAATCATGATGAAAATCGGAGATAATGCACTTTCTGTATATCGTAAATCCCTTAAAAATGTTAATGTTACCACTTTACAATCTTAGGCAAAATGATCTTTTCATAAGAATATGGGAAATTTTGTTACTGCCTCAATACGTCGAGAGAAGAAAGCTTACGTGAACTTAAAAATAATTTTAGGAACTCCAGAGCCCTCTGGAATACGTTGGATATGCTAGATGTACACAAAAAACAGAACAAATTGCACATTCCGGAAGAGCTTTTGGATCCTGAAAAAATTAATGATTTTATCAACTCGATTCCTTGCCTTACGCCTGCAAATGATAGTATAAATTATTTTGATTCACATAAACACGCAGCTGTTGTCCACAATTTTGAATTTTCTTTTGTCTGCTTGAAGGTAAGGCATGGATGGATGCTTAGGTTTTGCTTATTTAAACGATAAACAAGAACAGTAGAATAGATAACAGGACCAAGACAAACATTTACAAGATAATAATTAGACCAGTACTGACATACGGTATACCGACTTGGTGTACCGTAAACAAGACAAAATTAAAAAAGTTGCAAATTTTTCAAAACAGAATTTTACGAATAATAACAGACGCACCAAGATACATACCTACAAGAGTACTACACAATGACATGCACATGGACACAATACACCAGTTTTTCGATAAAATACTCACAAAATATTACGCACGGACAGACGTATCGGACAATTTTCTAATAACACACTCACATACACACGCGCCCCACCAGGCAACTTACAGACTCCCCCGTGACTGCCTCCCACCCTGAAGATAGTAACCAAGACACCCAGAACCTTTTAAACATTCAACATTGAAAACCACTCTACAAGCGAAAGCACACCATAAATTAGCAAAGCTGAATAACAACTGTTTATGAAGATATTCCAAAAAAGAAGAACGACAAAGAAAAGGAGTAAAGAACATTGTTCAACTTAAAGATTAAATATGTCATCAACAATATACCAGTCAAGACTTAAAACATGGAGAATATTTTTTTAAATCTATTTTAAACCTATGAGCATAAAAATTTAAAGATTGGTAAAGTAGGTACCACCTTACCTCACTGCATAATTTAGCTGGACTATTTTAGTGAAATGCCATAACAAGTTCAAAGACAACATCTTAAAACACGATTTTATGGTGGTTTTTAAGTAAATCGGTTTCCATAATCCATGACAACGGTTGCACTGGTAGCTTATGATATTTTTTTATGTTATTATCTTAGTAACGGCTATGATAAACCTAAATAATAAAGCGTAACGAAAAAGGTGTGAGTTGGAGGAACCACTAAGAGAAAAAAGAAAATGTCATTAAGGAGCACGTTTTTTTTGTTCTATAGAAGTATTGTTTCTACTTCGGGTAATTGCTAGTGAGATACTAAAAAAAAATCGAACACTAAAACAGTAAAACCACCTGCGTTAAACGACCGGTTATGAATTCCCCATATATTATATAAAAATGAAAATCCCATTATTTTATACTCCTTTTTACCGACCTATCTGTTAAACGACCACGGGCACTCATTATCGAAACTTTTAGTAAACATTAATGCTAAAAACGCCCTTCATTAGGGGCAGTAAAACCCGAGCCGACAATTCTTAAGAATTATAGGTACATTCACTAATTATTTTATTGAAGGTTGAATCCATTCAATTTGCTTTCAAGGCTAATAAATCAGTTGTTAACATTAGTTTTGTGTTGAACAGTTTTTGTGTGTTATGACACTAACGTAAATATTTAAAGATGGCGGGAAAATGGAAATGTCTTTCTTTAGGCGAAAAAGTTGAAATAATCGATTGTAAGGCGCGAGACAAGCACTTACCAATATCCGGACCCATAATTCAAGCAAAAAGTCTCGAATCTGCCCAATGTCTGGGACTAGATAACCTCAAGGCATCAAATGGACGGTAAGAAAAATTCCGTCGTCAGCACGACATTACCTTCAAGACGTGAATTGCCAACAGAAACATATGAGGTGAGAAGGAAGAACCACTTATAATAGGCAATAGCAAAAATCCTCGATGTTTTAAGGGCGTATATATCGATAACTTACCTCTCCAATGAGTGTCGAAGAAAAGAGTGTGGATGACAGCAGACATTACGACAACATGGCTTCACAGATTTGATGCCAAAATGAAGAAGAGTGGTATTGTTTCTGGATAGTGCAACGTCTCATCCCAAAATTACAATGGATAATTTCAAACTTATTTTTCTTCCACCCAATAATTCCTCACATTGCCAACCTTTGGACCGAGGTATTATTCAGAATTTGAAAATGCTCTACAAAAGCTACCTTATTAAGAGGCTTCTAACATGTATAGACAGTGGTTGTCCCCTTCAAGAAATTGAAAATAACATTACTATAACCAACGCCTTGTATATGGGTTTCGGTGGCCTAGCGCAACTTGTCCAAAGTGACAATAAAAAAATGCTTTATGAAAGCCGGATTGATGTGTAATACAGATAATATTGACGGCTTCGAAGAAGAAGATGATATTCCGCTCGCACAACTGTTTCCTAACATTAAGGACACATTTGTGAACTTAAAACTTTTTTAATAATGTTAACAATTTTGACGAGTCTACAAATATTTCTCAATTGCTATTAAAATGTGAATCTGAATTTTATAAAATTAAAATAAAAAATATGGTGGTCGCTATTGAGAGATTTTACTGTATATGTCAATTGCCTTTAAAAACAGGTCTAATGAAGTATTCTTCAGTCCTATTTAAGTTTCACAAACCTTAATCATGACATCTTCTGATCTTACTGCGTAGGGAGCAACCAATATGTTTTCCATCTTATCAAATTTGTATCAAAAGTCACATACGGGCATACTATGTAGATTAGTGGAAGCATCACAGTAAATTTATAGGCAAAAATACATCGATAACCGTAATACCATGGGAATGTCATGAAAAGCCCATTTATCAACAAGTAGAGATTACTTCAATCAATGCGTTAACAGGCATATAAATCCGTTACATTGTTAGAGCCACATATGGATGGTTTCCGTGGAAACTCAAACCTAATGAAGCATCCTTAAGGGAATGTTCTCTCTGATTTTTCGAGTTTTTATATTGATAATGAAGTAAAGGTATTTCAATCAAAAATAAAATAAAATAAAGCTTCTATGGGAATATAATATTTGCTGGGGCTCAAAAGAAATTATTTTAACAGGAAATAAAGCAGGATTCTTGGTACTTTTAAATAATTGTCAAAAGCTTAGGATCTTGTCTTTACGTCCAGGGATTCTTAATTTTTAATAATTTAACTTGCCTTATTTTTTCTTCTGTGTTAAAAACAGTTGCAATATGGCTGTAGATAATTTAGAAAATACTCGCCCAAACAAAGCGCTATTTAATTAATTTACGATTCAGATGAGAAAAGGAACAATAAATTTGTTAAAGGGGCCTTCGACTTACACATCTGGTCTAGCCCCGGGCCGTACAAATGAATACGCCTTTGAGACAAAGGTCTACCAATGAAAAATACCCTATGGTGCAAATTTCAACGGTTTTTCGTTTCCAGTGCTTGACGGTGCCGCTGGGGATGAGTATGTAGTTTTAAGATTTACATAGTTATTATGTTAATCTTTTTTACACGCAGAATTTTTTTTCTAAGTAAAATGTGAAATTTAAAAATGACTTAAATGATTATACCATGTCCGTTAACGAAGCGGGGACGGAAAGTTAATCCTTATCGAAGAACTTATCGAAGAACTTATCAAAAATACTAAAAAGCATGAGGTCTGGATTTAGAAGTGGCATATTTTAAAAGTATTTTACATTATACAAGGTGGCTCAAAGAAGTGAGGCGAACTAAACTTATATTTTTCTAAATGGAACAACCTGTATATGGAAGAATGAATGAAAGATGGATAGAGAGCTGCTGATTCATTGGATTCATTTTGGTTATAGTTTAAAAAATAATTACGATTTGATTTAAAAAATTGCCCAAGTTTAGTAACCATTTCCAAATTACTTAAAGTAACTGAATGCAACAGAAGACTCAAAAATAATATTTTAGAACGTTGTCATCCTTATAATAAAAAATATTTGCGTTCAGTGCATTAATTATACAGGGTGATCACATTATGCAATTTAATAAAATTCACCCTTTTTTTTAAATGGAACAATCTGTATATATTTTGATTCTTAGAAAGCCCTTTTGATATCCTTTCTAGAGGTACTATTTGTTTAATACCACTTATACCTCTTACCGTATTTTAGATATTTGGATATTAACTGTAAAACTAAACACTTTTGCTATATTTTATTTATTTCATTTTATTTTTATTCATAATCGAGTTGCCATGATTATTTTTGTTGTTTAGATTATCTCTATGACAGCCGAATATAATTATTCGTTCAGTTGCGAAAATAAGGTACTAACTTTCACAAAATGTCGAATTCTACCACTTTGGAAATGGTAAATATGATTTTTATATTGGGAGAATGTGCAAGAAATTGCCTTTTACAAAGTCGAGTGGATGCTGAAAGATATCCAGTTATTGAGAGAAAACCAAGTCCAAAGGCCATCGAGAAGCTATTGCATAGATTTTTACAAACCGGAAACGTTGGATAGAAAAAAGATAGTAATCAATTAACCCGTTGTTAATGAAGAAAATGAATTAAGGGTGGGTCCTATTGCCAGTACAGGAAAATCCTGCGACGGATGTTGAAAAACTATAAATATCATCCTTATCACATAGAATTACACCAAGAACTTTATGAAGATGATTTCTTAAGAAGAATTATATTCTATAATTGGATGCTTAACACAATTAGAGAAGTACCAGATATGTTATCAATAGTTCCCCTTAGTGACGAATGTACATTTAAAAATAACGGAATCGTAAATAGACATAATATGCATTATTATGCTACTAAAAATCCACAGTAGGTTCGACATGTAGATAACCCAAGTAGCATTTTTAGACACATTATGATAAATGTGTCTAAACTTGTTTTTGTTTCCGAAACAAATTGGAAATTGTTGGCAACAAGTATGGAAATATTCTCGAAATGTATACATTTTAAATGGCGCATTAGCACGTGTTTCCAAGTGGTTGGTACAGGCTGTGACTTTCGCCGTTTCGACGCAAAATCGAAACTTTTATCGAAAATGTTTCGAAAATTTTTCGGAAAGTTTCGAACATGTTTCTATAAATGTGTCTAGAGTGACATGAGTTCATTTTATAAAGAGGGCGCTGAGTGTTGGAAATGTGAATTGTCAATATGGAAACATTAGGGAAACAAATAATTAGATATTATACCTGTAGGTTGTAATAAAATAAAACGAAGTAAACAATAAATGAAGACAGCATAATTTCGCCATAATGAATTTGTCACCAAAGAGTATTTTCTATAAGTGATAGATTTATTTTGTATAGTTTATTGCAAAGGAGATCCAAAAATCAATGACGAAATAAATTTTATCGTGCAATTTAGTAATTTAGCTTTATATTCTTAAGACGCTCCCGTTTATTGACATCTACACATAAAATAAGTACTTTGTCAAAAAATAAAATTTTAAATATTTTTAAAATTTTACTTCATTCTTTTTTCCATTGATTAAGCTAACAAAATGGAACTAATATAACCACTTTTTTACACTTCAATTTAAGCAGGAAGTTAATTAAAGTCCATTTTAATAATATAAAAATGCATTTGTCAAAATGGCCGCCAGAAAGCGAGAATTATTCTGGTCCGAAATGGGGTCTACACACAATTTCTAGTATTTGGTTTCTATAATGTTTCGAAAATCATGTAGCTATAATTAATAGAAAATGTGTCGAAACATGAAGAATGTTTCGATATTGTATCGAAACTACGCGGAACAAACGTCGCTAAAGTAAAAATATTACGGTCCCGTCAAGCGGAAGGGTAAGCTCAGAAGCATAAAACTTCTGTATACCGTCACGTTATACACTGCCACTTGTCCTTAGTCTTCATTGAGTGTACTTACATTCTGTGATATACATAACCTACATCTTCATTTCTTGCACTACGATAGCAGGCTAGGATAACTTGAATGGTGAAGATCGTTCCCCGTTCGTTTTGTTCTTCAACCAGACGATGATGGCGCTACTGTATGGATTTTGTTTTATAAGGTTGTTCATATCCTAACGTTGGTAGCGGTAAAACATGTATTTAGAATGAGCGTGGGGAACGTTCTCTATCTTTCTCTCTCTAAACTCAACCGTACCGGCTAAGGTGCGATAAAGATAAAAATATGACTTATGTGCTGATCCATAATAAAAATATCTTCCGGAGTCGGACCCAAGCGACATTGACATTTTAAAATTAAATTTTTAAACGAACCGGCGCGACATATAAATTTATTAAGTTTATTCTGCTAAAATGGTGATTTATAGTTGCGTTCCCGGATGTAAAGTACAAAGCGGGAAACGTGTGAAAATGCACAGGTTTCGAAAAAGCGACCCGGTAAGTTTTTTGTTGTTTTAGCGAAGTAATAAAAAAGGGTGTATCGTGACAAGCCAAAAAGGCACCTTGCGCCTATACTGTATACAAAATATTGTTGCTATCTAAAAAAAATGTATGCGGGACACCTTTTGATCCTGAATAATTATAAACATTACTTATATACTGATTTTCTTAGAGTTATGACAGTTTATACGATCTTAGTATAATCGTCCGTGTATTTTTAGACGCATAAACTTTGTGTAAATGCTATTCAAAATCCATTACTCTATGGCAAAGACAAGATTGGCATTCAAAGAACTTAGAGTTTGTTACACACATTTTGAATATGACCAAAAAATTGACCATGGCAAAAGAGGATCCTATTTAAAGCTGAACGATGTTCCCATGTTAATTCTTTACAGCACAATCCTAGGTAAAACTTGCCTTGTTATTACATTAATTTGTGTAAATATCTAATATTAATAAAGCTTGTCGCCATATCAGAAACGTAGTTACAACTTCCTTTTAATCTCCCAAAACATATTGACTTTAATTCAAAAGGTTCGCGCTTCTAACTTTTCCATCAGAGTTAGAAGCGCGAGAATTTGAATTCAAAGTTGTAAAATTTAAATTTTCATTCGTGGCGCCGACCCCCCGCCCCTCGCCCACATTGCCAGATTTAGTTCTTCAACCAGACACGAATGGCGCTATAAGGGAACCAATTTAGTATGTTAAGTTGCCTATCTATCCCTACCATAAGCGCATCTCCCGTGTCTATGGTGAATAGTTTAAAAAATGTACAACTACTTATTTTTAAAGAACTTACCGTGGATCGAGATGTCGATGGGACATCACTAATTGAAAAATCAGGTTGTGGCTTAATTTTTTTCTTTTGAATTTAAAATTCTTTTTTTTTCCTTTTTAGTGTTTTGTATAACCGCGAGGAATGTTTAAACTGTTGTTTTCTCCCCATATTATAACAAATAAAAAACGTAAAATGATTCAAGAATATTTAAAATATCAAAAACTAAAAGAACTCCAATGTAGAAATTATAGGTTATACAAATTAATTGTTCCGGGATTTAAATGTTTCTGGCAGTTTCGAGAATTGCTTTCTTCACAAGTTTCGTAATTAAATTAATAGATATCAATGTTTGGCAAATATTTCGAAACAGAAGAATACCAATTTGTTTTGATTAGCTTAATTCGAAAATGTGTCGCTACAATTTGGGAGCACATGTGTCTTAACACAATTTCATAATTTTATCCAAAAATGTTTCGAAACATTTCTTCCGTGCGTATCGTAAATGTATCGACACTGTAGTTTGGAAAATATTTCGAAACTAACAGTTCTAAATTGTTTCTAGGAAATTAATTCGAAAATATGTATCCACACAATCTTATCATTTTAATCGAAAATGTTTCGAAACGAAATTTGTGTCCAATTTGTGTCTATAAATGCTACTTGGGAACCAAAATCGCTGGTCGGTTAATGTCTAGGGAGGAATATTAAGGCCTCAATTTTATTGAATTAGCCGATACTTGCTGGAGATCCAAAATAATAGGATGTTTTTTAGGAAATAATGTAAAATACTATTCACATACTTTTCTCCAATATTTAATAATATGATTTTATATTAATGGGACATGTTTCGCTACATTGTAGCTTTATCAAACAAAGGCTTGTGGACCTTTTTATATTCAAAATTTTAACACTACCTTACATTAATGGATTTTCCTAAATGTATACAGTATACAGATTACGGTCTTAATTTGATAATGTGTTATAACAATTAATGATGAGGTTTATTGTGGGTATAAATATTTAAAACATATTCAATAGAGGTGAGTTAATCAGGTAAATTATTATCTGATCATTAAGTAAATGTTAGGAATTTTTAAGTTTGTTTATTTCCAAAGACTCAAGCAAATTTAATTTTAAACATTTCTTTTCTGTATGTAATACTTTGAAATTTTCATTAAATTGGTGATTATATTCTATTAAATGGTTGGCATAACTTGAATCGGGTTTCCCTTAAGAAAGCTGCACTGGTGTTCTTTTATTCGTTTACCAAAATTTCTACCTGTTTGTCCAATCTATGAATTAGGGCAATCTTCGCAAATGAGTTTGTAGGCACCTGATTTTTCATTATTTTCCGATTTCGTTTTATTATTTTTTATTAATTTACCCAAATAATTGCTTGTTTTGTACGCTACATTGAAATCTAGGTTATTTAAAAAAGTACCTATTTTATCACTAGCCTCCCAATATACGAGATTAATTTGTAATTTTTTGATTTATTTTCAATAATTGGATAAACCATTCCAATTGCTTTTTTACATGTTTTCTTGCGTAGAATTATATTAGACATGTAGTAATTGTTTATTGCTATTTATTTTATGATTTCTAATTCAGTCTCAAAATGTTTTTGATTTAATGGTAGTATTATTAATCTATGTAACATACTATGGAATGATGCTTGTTTATGTTGTAAGGGATGGCCTGAACTTTTATGTATCGTTGTATCAGTGTGTGATGGTTGAAGACTGAAAAAATGTGTTTATTGTTTTCTTTTTTTTATAGTTAAATCAAGAAAATTAATACTATTATTGATTTATTTCTCAATGGTGAATTTAATGTTATTATGGAAACTATTTATTTAGTCTAGAAATTGTTTAAGTTGTCTGTCAGTCCCTGTAAAACATGCTAAGATATCATCCACATATCTATATCAATAAAAAAATTGACTAAAAACTGGATGATTTGAAATTTAGTGTTCTAACGAATTCATAAAGATTTCAGCTAGTAACGGGCTAAGGGTTGCCCATGATTAAATCTTCGCTACTTGTGTAGAAAAATTGTTTTTGTACTCTTTTTTTTTAAGACACACCATTCCTGAGATATTGCGATTCTAAAAGTTGAAGAATTCGTATTCTACATAATATGCACACATGTCCGCATCACCTGTGAGGTAGTGCATTTTTTTTTAACGTGGTGTCCCCGGTAGGCATAGTCCACGATTTATTGTGACTAAGTTCTATTAACAAATATTGTATTAGTATTAACTAAAAAATGGTACTATTGAAAATGATTTAAATCGCACGAATTATTGTTGGTTTCGGGAAGATGTTATTATGACTGATAATCTTTAAATGCCACTTCAACAGTTATATCTTCTGCGCTTTCTTCTCCTTGCTCCTCTAGCTGAATATGTGAAAAAGATACATCAGTTGTCTTCTCATCGATATCATAAACATCTTCATCTGTTGAAGTTGATTCAATATTGGAGCAAGACTGGCCTTGGCAATTAGTACATACTGGTGAACAAAATAAGCCGAATTTTTTACAGCCACATTTTGCACTACAACCCTTTTTGTAATTGCAAAAAATGGTGCTGAGAGATCTTTCCGGAGCAGGTGGAAGTAGAGTTTGAATTGGCTCCACAGTATTATCTACTAATTTCCAACCCCAGTCTTCTGGGTTCAGTTAATTGCCTAGCCATACTTGAACTTGATAGAATACTCGACACTAGCAGACATGACTTAATTAGTTGCGCAAAAGTATTTCAAAAGATCGACTATTCTCCATAGGACATCATCACAAGCGGGATTCGCTTTCTTCTTGCTCTATATGGATCTCCAAAAAAATTGATTGTTTAGACAAGTATAGATATTTAAATTTTGTAAAAAATAAACGGAGCAATAAAAGAGTGCAATTATCTTGTCTTTCTCTAACAACTGCTTCTGCTGCTGTGTCGAGTATACTATCAAGTTCAAGTATTTCCATTGCGGGGCCATAATTTAAATGGATCTGGGCTATTTCAGCGTTAGTAAAGTTATTCATTTTTGACTTAACAAGTAAATTATTGATAAAACAAGTAAATTAAACATAAAACTTACCTCATATTTTAATTAACTTTTGTACATGCAATAAAATGGTTTTAATTTTTTCTCTCGAAAAATAACGAAATGACAACAATTCAAGGAACAAAACAGTTGTGTTATTAGTTCAGGTTAGTAAATCCGAAATAAAATATCTAAATTAGAAAAGGGTCAATGGCGTACATTTTCTTGTCAATAATATTCGTTACGGTGCTCCCAGGGACGCCACTGCACTTAATAAATTTAATCTAGTTAGGGCTAATTAAGCTCCTTATCATTATGAGTAATGGTACCACATTTCAATAAAATCGGGACAAGAATTTAACACTCTGTATATCAAGAATGGGGCAACTCCGGACACATGTTCATATGAACTTTTTCTCTTAGAATATCATAAGGAATCTCCCCTTTAAGTTACGTACCGTACTTAGGAATAGCTCGTCCATATATTTTTTACCTCCATGTGGTAGATTAATAGCTATTAGTCAAAACATCGCTTTTCGTTATCTTTTTGATTGAGTCGCCTATCACTTATAGATTATGCTCTCAACCGATTTGTAATCAATTTTAACTTTGAGAAAGATCTTTCTCGTCTACAAACGATGTCATAAGTGTTAAATATAGGGTATCCAAAAAGTTGAAAATTCAAATTTTTTACAACAGTAAGGTACCCTTGTACTACCACATCTCCGAAGATATTGGTTTGGGAAACACCGCGTACTATTGTCTTAGGGAAGAGTGTAAAATGAATCGACATCCAAACCATCCTATTCACGCCGGACAGGCCGGATGAGATCGGATATCTCGTAGGATAAAGGTGCCGTTTCACACTCCCCAGTCGGTAGACCGCACGATTAAAAACCGTACGGTCGATGACCGGTTCAAGATGGCCTCCGATACGCCGACGACCGTAAAAAATAGTAAATAAAAAAAAAAGGTTGAAAGCAATAATATTTTTGCTTTAAATTTGCATTTAACTGAAAAGTTTTTTAGCTGTACCTTTGATCTTTTATACCTGTAAGTATTACTTTTGATTAGGTACCTCAGAAATGAATTATTACAGTATCAAGCAAAACGTCATTGCTATTAAGTTTTAAATATTTTATTAGTTCACAATGTTAAGAACGAATCAAAGAATACATAATTATTTATTTCAAATCACCTTTCAATCACTTCCAAATAAAACATTTAAGAAAATGCGATAAACATACACCAATACATGATCATAATTTAAGGCATAATTCATAAAAATAAACCAAAATTAGGGGCGGCGGAACTTTCGGCCCCATATTGGGTAAGGTACCTGCTAGAAATTTTAGGTCAAGTAATCTTGCAAGAAATTTCGGCCCCAAACATTGCAGGTAATGCGAATTGGACCAAAAAGGTGGATTAGATGCCGTGTTAGCGCTGTTTAACCAATATAAGTCTATAAAAGGGGCAAACAATTAATAATAATATTTCCCGGTGAACTTGAAAAAGGCGAATTGGAACCAAAAAGGTGGATTAGATGCCGTGTTAGCGCTGTTTAACCAATATAAGTCTATAAAACCGCATTAGCCGAGTTGCAGGTCAAAAATTGAGTTAGTTCAGGTTAGTTGCATTTTCATTTTATAAATGATTCAAAACACAAAAGATCATAAAAAAATTAAAATGTTATAACGTTAGACCATTGGGGCCGAAAATGCCTGTAATAAAAACATGACCCTTTCATCCCGGGGCCGAAAGTTCCTGTCAAAATCGGGCTGCTACCTGGCCGGGGCCGAAATTTCCTACGCCCAAAATTAGATAGCATAACTATAATTATTCAAACACCGCTCCACCATGAAGTACGCATTGTTCCAGTTGTGATATAAGATAATCATAACTTCTTCGCACTTCTTCTAGAGATATTTCTTCTAGAGCTTGTATAATTCTTTATTTTGAAATATTCGCATCCTTTGGCAGTGGATTGGAATAAGTTAACTATTTTATTTCTGACCGGTATATTATTAGCTTATAACGTCTTAGTTACGCGGGAATTATAAGGGTTATAACTCCCTTGGGATATTAAGAAAAATTTGACATAAAATCAAACGATTGACATCTAATGTCAATTTGATTGTCATCTATTGAAACATTTATTCCACTTTAAAAATGAACAAAATGTTACTAAAATCGGTCAGAAATAAAATTATCTATGTATCACTGGAATTATAAGGGCCACAATTACCTCGGGCAATTGCTGTCTCTCGGGCCAAAGGCCCTCGGGACGTAAACTTTGCCCTCGGTAATTAAGACCATTATAATTCCCTAGATACATAAATAACTATTAGGTATCCCCATAAATACATATCTGTCAACGTAAGGTCGGGACATTTTGGGGGCCACAAAACTGAACCATTTCGCGTGATTTTTGTTTAAACCGAACTTAGTTATACAAGGGTCCTATTGAAACCCGCTAGTTTCGAAACGAAATCACTATATTCTTTATAGGTTAAAAGATCGAAAACTTATTAAACAAATCCTCGCCACCCCTTGTTATTCTACCAACTCAAAGCTACTCTCAGACGGTTGTGTAATGTGGGAAAGTGTGGAAAAGATTAATTAATTTCAGCTGCAGCACTGAAACAGAATTAAGAGTGGCTTGTTTGCGCTGTTTTAGTTGTTTATCAACGTTTACTTTCTTTAGTGGATTTACATAGTTCTGTACAAACGAATTCTAGTTGCTAATCTAAATAAACTCGGCATTTTAATTATTTATTTTGCGACCTGGGAGACCCTAGATTATATTATACTGTGAAATTGTTTAAAAAAATATGCATAGTTTTCGTTTAGTTGTTTGTGTTGTAAAAGTTATGGCTGACTTAATTTCTGTGCTAAATTATGATGTTTATAACGCAAGATAAAAAAAAACGTCTTTATCGTATGCCTAGGTAAAAGGTAAAGGTGAATGAAAAATAGAAATGTTACGTTCCTATACAATGTGTGTATAAAGTCTGGAAACGGCTTAATAACATCACAATTTATTGGCCAACTTAAGCCAAATTTGGTACAGTTGTGTAAGAGATCTGATGTACCAAATAACAATATTGGCGTTGTTGTCAGCTTTTTAGTTTGTCTGGAATTCGAACGAATTTTATATTTCTAAATGTAACACCCTGTATATCTTTTCATTTATAGCTTTTACTTAAAATTTGTTACACTTTGTTCCTCATATCAGTAGTTTTCGGAATAACGAGTACAATTGAGAAAAAATATATTTTTTATATTAAATGTTCAAACTGTTTTCCCTGTACAGCTTGACAGTGTGCTAATTGAAATAAAATTTTTCAATTGTATTGTAAATCATTTCTGGCGTTATTAGTTCAAATTTGTCCAAAATTCGACGCTGCAAATCGGCCAAATCTTTAGGTTTTGTGGTATAAACTCTGTTCTTCAAGTGTCCCCATAAAAAGTAGTCGTTAGGCGGTAAATCAGGGGGCCTAGGTGTCCACTCGATTGTACCCTCTCTACCCAAAGTGTTGTTCAAAAATTCGCGCCCGTTTCGACCAAAATGGGGAGAAGCTCCGTCCTGTTGGAAGAATGTTCTTGCATAATTTGGACCCATCACATTTCGTATAGTAGGCACTATTTGCGTTTCCAAGAGCTCAAGGTAAAGTTGTGATGTCAAATTTCCATCAATAAAAATACATTCAATTTTCCAGGGCGTTTTGTATGGCTTTCTCTCATCCAGTGGGGATTTTTATTTGCCCAAAACCTACAGTTGTGTCTATTGACGTTACTATTTAACATAAATGTTGCTTCGTCCGAAAATAATATAAATTTTAAAAACTGGTTATTTTGGTCAAACCTTGACATCATAATATCACAAAATTTAATTATTCGCTCATAATAATCTTCTAATAACTCTTGAACTACATGTATTTTGAAAGTGTGATATTTATGTTTTATTAAAACATTATGGACGGATTTGAAGCAGACGCCATTTACTTGAGAAATTTTTCTTAATGAAGGAACATGTTGTAAAATTTCTAAACTTTTCTCTTCATCTACTACTGCTGGTCGTCCTGATCATCGCCTATCTCTACAATTTTCAGTTTCTTCGAACTGTCGGACAGTTTTTAGAACAGTTGCTTTTGAAATGGGATTTCGGTTTGGAAATGCGTCATTAAATAGATTTTTACCTCTTCGTAAGACCTGACCCTATCGCCATATTCTCTCATCATAAGAATTGTAATTCTTTCACTGTCAATTAAAGACAATTTTGCATGTAAAAATGACAGCTTTTATGACTATACCTCAAAACTGAACTGGTGTTTTATTTATTAGTGAATAAAACACAATTTGTTGATATTTTCAAAACACGATGTTATTTGGAAAACTACTGATATTATGAACAAACTATGTTATACCAAAAGTGTAACAAATTCAAAGTAAACCTATAAATGAACGAATATACGGGGTGTTACATTTAAATATATAAAATTCGTTCAAATTCCAGACAAACTAAAAAGCTGACAACAATGCCAATATCGTCATGCGGTGCGTCAGATCCTCTTACACAACTGTACCAAGTTTGGTTTAAATCGGTCAATAAATTGTGATGTTATTAATCCGTTTCCAGAATTTATACACACACTGTATTTGAAGAAAATGGCATTATTGCAATTTTCATTGCCTACTTACAGGATTAAAATAGAAAAGCATATAGGTACAAGGTATAAGAAAGAAACTAGAAATTATAAATTTTAATTAAACGGTACTGTTAATCTTCTACTTCTAAACAGGTTCTTATTCTTGTTACAGAATTTATAACATTGCGACACTTGGGTGGAGTTGTTGATCTTCTGAAATTTTTTCGTAATTCTAGCATATACGTCCTTTAAATTTTCGCAACCGAGTTTTTAATTTGTGGCTATAAAAATAAAAGTGGCACAGCGTGAGATTATAGGTCCATGGTGGCCACCTAACTGACATGTTAAGACTAATTATTCGGTTTTCGTCACATCTGGTCATCATCAAGTGAGTATTATAAAATTTTCAAAAAATTTTATGACGTTATTACATCGAATTGAGAATTCCTTAAAAGTATATCGTTAAAATTAACCTTCTGGCTACCCAGACGCCAACTTTCTGACAATGCAGAGACTGCTCCTTAAAAAAATGTGGATTTTCAGAACTCCACATTCTTATTTGTCAAGGTTTTTATTAACATTTGAATCGCTTATAATTCACTCTGAGAATTGCATTTGCTGCGGATTGTCGTTTGGTAACAACGTGGAGTGCGTATGCAAGTCACATTTTTTAACGATTATATTATATAAGTTTCGTAGGATATATTTACTTGCTGGCTTAAGCGACGAATATTGGTTTGTGTGTATTTGAGAAATGCGTGGCAATCTAAATAAAATGCAAGCATAAAGTTATATTCTTCCTACATAGTAGAAGTATCCTGCTAAATTAAATAAAACCTTAAGAATATTTAATAAGTTGTAAGCGGCATGAAACAAAGAAATCCACCTCGGAATAATTCTGTTTCTAAACTATATTTACATCCAAATTTAATTTTTAAGAATTTTACGAAGAGTTTTTTCCAAAACCACTTTTATTCGGCTTATTGGAAAGTTATAAAATTTGGTGTACGAGTTCATCATATAATGATCTTCAAAAAAGTCTAATACAATTTTAATGAGAAATGATTAGGGAAGCCAATATTTAAGGGCAGCAAACCAGTCTGGAGGTGTACATCCAGGCATAGGGCGATATTTTCCATTTAACGTATTTTGACATAAAGTTATAATTTGACAAATAATTCACTGGTCGGATATTCACGAATTTTATTTAGAATTTTATTATACCAATATCACTTAGAAGAAACCATTTACTTTTATAGTCTATTTCTGAAAGGTGTAGAGTAATAAAAGGTCATTAGTTATGCAAAGGGATTACAGAGTGACCCAATGAATATTTAAGCTACTTTCATAATTTGGCATTGAATTCATTGCAAAATTCTTTCTTTTCATCAAGTGCAGCTAGTGCTCCTCGGGTTTGGGTCAATTTATGGGTTATCCATTCACAAACACTGAAAATGGTGTGACAAAGGCGTGCCGGTAGGATATTCGTAAAAAAGAAAAAAATTTATTTTAACAGAACAAAAATTAGGCATTATGTACATAGTATTAGCAACACTTATTTTTTATCAAATATTTTTAAAAGAATACGTTATACAGAAATTAAATTATAATCGTAAAAATTATACTAAATTAAATTATACTCGAAAAAAGGAAAGAATTTTTATTTTAACATAATAAAATTTAGGGATTATGTACATACTATTAGGTACACTAATTTTTTATTAAACATTATAAAAAAAATACAAAATAGAAAAAATACATTATACAGAAATTAAATTATAAAGAATCATAATATTCTTCGTCATCTGAGGAACTGTCATCTTCTCTTGACGTTATAATTAACGGGTCGACGGTCCGATCGATCAGGTGGTCAAGATACCACATTTTTTTTCTCTTCTTTAATGACATAGTTTAGGACATAGCATAGCAAACAAATGGTCAAAATGAAAACACTTATTATGACAGTATTTTAAGGAAATAAATCGTAATGTATTCTAGAGACGCATCAAAAATATTGTAAGCGCCGGGCCTGGATATATTATATGGAAGCACTTTTATTGAGAGGTTATAAGGAAACTGTTTCCTTATGTAGGGATCAATTTGGTTTGTTTTAGGACAAGGCAAAACAACTTTCTAGCTTGGAAGATTCGGTTGATCTGTACAAGTATTCTAAAGAAAACCCGATGCGAAAGAGTTTCCTGACGGCTAAGATGAATTTCTTTTAGATGGAAGAAAAACTTTAAAAACTCGATTTGATTTTTATATATGTGATTTAAATCACAGTTTAATGGATACATTTCCGAACATTTAAACAATCCTGAAAATATCCTTGTTAATACCGATCGTTAACTGTGAAGCAGATTGTTCTTAAAAATTTTTATCTAGCGTTCTACTTGTATCCAAATTTCCGCATAATTAGAGTATGTAGGTGGTAGATGTTGGCTCACCCAACATCGCCCGGTGAAATACCATCGCATCGGCTTAGGTGCAGTGGCGGATTTAGGATTTGGTCTTGGGGGGGGGGGGGGCGCAAAAATGGTTTGTTGCGGCGAAGGCGCCCCTCTGCGCCGCAGGCGAAAATTTTTGGGTGCCACGCCCTTTTTTTGGGTAAAATACCTAATTCTAATTTTTCTTCCAAACTTAGAGAACTAAAAAACAAACTTAAAAATAAAATAAGATCTTTTTAGTGTTTTTTTGTCAAAATCTTAAAATGGATGGATTAATGGGCCCCGGTTGGCCCGACGATTTGTCCGTTACTGGGGGGGGGGCGCGCGCCCCCCGCGCCCCCCCCCCCCTCTAAAGCCGCCACTGCTTAGGTGGCGTGAAGTTGCTCTTTAAGCTAACATTTCGTTGATGTGCCAATGTCTCCGGTTTCCAGGGTGGGGAAATATATGAAAAATGCTATGATGATGGTTTCAAGATCAAAATGCTCCGGAGAAAAACACGCCCCCCGATCGGATCTTCGGGTGGTCCTGGCGCCTCATCAAACGAAGTTCAAACATCCACCATTTCCAGCTGCCAGGCGGGTCCTTCAAACTACATTCAAAATGGGAATGGTAGTAGTAGTAGTAGTAGTAGTAGTAGTAGTAGTAACAAGATTTATTTTAGCAATACTGCTACAATATTATAAATTCTAGTTTTTTTAACAATAATTGAAACATTTAAAATTACAATTTTATGCACCAAAAATATTTTTAAATAAATTTTATCAGATATTTTGTTTTCTAAGTAATGATATTTTTAAGGATTTTTTAAATTTACTTAAGGAATTTTGTTTCTTAATTAAATAATCTAAATTATTATATTCGTGAAGTCCTTTAAAAAATATTGATTTATATGTCAAATTCTTTGTCACTTTCCCTAAACAAAAATTTTGATTGTTTCTGGTTTGATAGTTATGATTTTCAAAGTTTTTCGTTATAAAGTCTTTTAAATGAGATGGTAATAAATTATTTTGAATTTTATAAATAAAAATACAAACTAGGAAAAATATTAAATTTCTTATATTCAACCATTTAAGTTTATATAACATATAATTTATCTTTGTGTATTTATCAACATTTATTATTATTCTTATCGCCTTATTTAGTAAAATTTGAAGTCTACTAAAAATTCCTTCATTTGCAGTATATAAAATTGTGGAGCAATACAAATAATGAGGTAAAATTATTGTGTTATATATTGTTCTTCTTGAAAATAAACTTCAATTTTTACTTACTCTTTTAAAATAATTACTTTTTTTTCCAATTTTAGATATAGTGTTTTCAAAATGAGCATCAAATTTTAATTTAGAATCCAATATTATCCCTAAATATTTAAAATATTGAACTATTTCTAATTTTTGGTCATCTATAAAAATATTTATATTTTCATAATTTATATTATTTCCTATTGCCATAAATTTCGTTAAAGAAATATTTAATTTTAATTTATGTACTTTTAGCCAGTTTGGTACCAATTTTAATTCAGAATTTAGACTATCTATGCAACTTAAAATATTTTTACCTTTTACGTATATTAAAGTATCATCAGCAAACATTTGAATATTAGTATTTGACAAAATATTTGGCATATCATTTATATATAAAATAAATAATAAAGGACCTAAAATACTTCCTTGTGGTACATCGATATTATTAAATTCCCTTTTTGAAAATGTTTAATTTATTTTAGTTATTTGTTGTCGAAAATTTAAATAATTTTTAAACAATTTATATACAGTACCCCTTAAACCATACTGATATAATTTATTTATTAATTTATTTCTATCAATAGTCTCAAAAGCACGTTCAAAATCCAAAAATACTGCCAGAATGATCTCATTTTTGTCAACACTTCTCTTCCAATTTTCAATAATATATTGTGCTGCTGTTTCTGTTGAATTTATTTTTCTAAAACCTGCTTGAATATTTACTGAAATGTTCTTTTCTTCAATAAAATTTAATATTTGTTCATAAACTGTCTTCTCTAAAAGTTTTTCAATATCCCATAATAAATTTATCGGCCTCATTTCAGTACATTCTTTTGTATTTTTTACTTTTGGTACTGGTGTTATACATGAACATTTTAAATAATCAGGTATTTCTCCGTATTTCAAACTTGTATTAATTAATTTAAGTAATATATTTCCAATGCTGCCAAATGTCTCTTTCATTATTTTTTTTGTTAAAATTTCACCATAATTATTATTTCATTTTATATTCCAAATTTTTATTTTTAATTCTTTTATAGATAGTTCATGAAAATGTTCTATTACATTATTTGATTTACTGACTAACCTGACTAATTCTTTAATACTATTTATATAATAATTTAATAACTCAGTATGGTGTGACAACTGATGTTGTTAAAGACCAAAAATTAGCAGCTTCTAAATTAATTTCTGCAATATAAGAGGATTGAACTCGAGCATCAATGCACTCCATCTACATCTACAATCAACCAAACCTCATGTACTCTCACTAACCGAAACAAAGGTCAGATCATCGATTAGTTCAGTCAGATATTTATAACCTGGATAAGACTTCCATCGCCGATTTAAGCGCAATTTTGGCCTTTGTCTCTTAGTAATATTTCTTGTCAACGAGAGGAGATACTTGAGCCTTATGACTTTGATGTAATGTGGTTTAAATTATCAACGCAGAGAATCACTAAATTCATCTGCTGCCTTTACCGGCCGCCAAGCGATGCCCACTATATATACTGTTTTCCTTACTTGGTAATACTATCGACTTTTTGCAAGCCCACCATACTAATTAGGATATTATCATCCTTGGCGACTTTAACGTTCATAATGTCAACTTGCTCAAATACAGCCGACGAGCAAAGTCACGAAGCCAAATCCTTTGCCATCAGCTCTGGCCTCACCCAACTCGTTAGTGAACCAACTAGGATTCCAGACAGAGATGGTATATGTACTAGAGAAGTATCGGAGGCATGGAAGCCTTCATCCGTATCTCAAATCAGTGCCCTTCTGACGGCCAGTCTTGGTTTACCAAAAATTGCGTACGAGCTGTAAATTCTAAAAATCATTTCAATTGCAAATGACGTCAAAACCCTACCGCCGGAAATCGCACCATCCTTGTTAACGCTCGAAACCACTGCAATCGAACGATAAACCAAAGCAAGGAAGCACACAACCCGAGGATCAAAGACAAACTTTTTAGATGTCCTAACGGCTAAAGATTATTTTGATCGGTAGCTAAGGCTCAGAACTTTACAAAGTCAACCTTCCACCTCTAACACGCTTTGATGGCACTATTGCGACCAAAACACAAGAGAACTTACTAGCAGAACTATTTTTTTCACATTCAAAGGTTAATTTTCAGCGAAAAACTCCACCGGACATTACCCCTGTAGAAACGAGAATACCCGAGATTGTTTTCCGGTAGCGCCATGTTAAATGGATCTTGAGGACCCTTGACACCAAAAAAGCTTCTGATCCTGACAGAATTCTAGTCATCGTTATTAAGACATGCGCTCATGAATTGACACTGGTACTTTGTAGGCTTTTTAACTTAACTTACAAAAAAGGAATATTGCTTTCTTGTTGAAAAACTGCGTGAGGTTAGACAACACCTAAAAAAGGCAAGAAAACCTTGCCAAACAACTGTCGTCCAGTCGCATTGATTTCGGTTATATCAAAAGTTATAGAGTAGGCTATCAACGAAAAATTATTAAAGTACCTGGAAGGCTCCAACATTATTAGTGACCGACTCACGTTTGGAACAACGCAATAGAACATCATGGGGAATCCCAAGCCATAGCACTGGAAATTTTCAAGGCCTTTGACCAAGTATAGCATCCTGGTTCAAGTTTGTTCATGACTGTCTTAAAGACCATTCAAATAACCAAATGAGAATTGCAGCACGTGGCTACATCTCGTGGCAACCACGTGTGTAGCCACGTGCTGCAATTCTCATTTGGTTATTTGCATTTCTGTGTGAAAACACCTTGAGGTCCCTTACCTTTTCGTCAGACCCGGAGCCTTGCTGAAGAGCCGTAAACGGCGAAACGCGTCCAAGGATTGGTTCTAACGGAAAGGATAAGGGACAATTCTATGCACGAACTTATTATAAGTTAGTGTTTTTTAAAGACCATTCTCTGCGAGTGGCGATGGACGGATTTCTTTCCGACATATCTAACATCAATGCCGGAATCCCTCAGGGTTCTATATTGTCGCCCACCATTTTTTTATTTTACAATATAAAGCTTCACTGATGACAGCACACTTGTTTCATCTTTTACTTTGGATGCTCGAACCTCAACTGCCACATCTCAATGTCTTGGGGTGACAGTAACCATGTAAAATTAAACGCTAAAAAAACCCATGCGGCAGTTTTTCTAAAAAAGTTAATGTTGAAGAACCGGATATAATCATGGCGGGACACTTGCTTGGCATAGTCATGTTGAGGCCATTACTAAGGCAGCTTCGCAGAAGCTTGGAATGCTTTTCCGAACTAAGAACCTCTATGTACCCCAACAACTTTTGAGGCTTTCTAAAGCCCAAATTTGACCATCGCTGGAGTACTGTTCGAATATGTGGGGCTTTGCTCCTAAACATACCCTAAGAGTGCTGGATTCCATTCAAAGAAGAGCCATTCGCTTGATTGGTGGCCATAATCTGACAAACAACCTGGAAAGCCTAGAACATCGAGGGTAAGTTGGTGACTTGAGTCTATTTTACAAAGATTTTCATGGCAAGTGCTCAACTGAGGTTACCCGCTTGATTACACCCAGAGCGGTGCATGGTAGAAGTACACGACGAGACACTCGTATATAGTTCAGCTTAGTGTACGCACGTCACTGTCTAAAAATCCTTTCATCTAGAGAACGTCATCACTCTGGAACGACCTCCCTGAGGCCGTGTTTCCCAACGAGTATGATCTCTAAAGATTCAAGACCAACGTGAATCGTTTCATGCGCACGCGCACCGCTCGCAGAGCAACATAAAGGCTTAATCCTGCAGTGTTATGCCTGATGCCATGTTGTTGAGACTCAAAGAAATTTTATAACTTTGTTGTTTTGACAATCTCTCAGTGTACTGTGACGTTAATTTGCAATGATTAAATTGTTACAAAATGCCAAACACCTATTCAAATTTAGAATATGGAAATATCGTGTTGGTTTATGGTTTCTTCAATTGAAGTGCTACAGCTGCTGTTAAAGAATATCGTCAACGGTGTCCACATCAGGGTCATCCTAATAGAAACGTATTTATTAGAGTTTTCAAAAGAATTGTGCGAGACCTGTAGCTTCCCAGTGCTAAAACAACATCTGAATAAGCTACTCGTTAAGATTTAGACGAAGTAGAAAATATCCTGGATTTAGTAGAAGAAGCTACAACGACAAGCTCACGAAGAATTGGTACTCAATTAGGCATTTTACAAAATAAATTAATAAACAAACTCCACGAGCAGGCCTTATATGCAAACCATGTACAGATAGCACAGCACCTAGAACTGAATATGTTAAACGTATGAAATTTCGTCGGTGGATAAATATTAATTATCGCGTTGAATCGCACTATATTTTTTATGGATGATGCAACATTCACTTGTGACGGTAGTAATACTACTCGTAACTCTCGTGTATGGTAAATCGAGAATCCCCACCCAATAGTCAAAAGAAAATTTTAACATAAGTTTTCGGTAAACGTGTAGGGTGGTATGCTCGATTGTTATAATTGACCCTTTAATTTTGGGGAATAGCTTCACAATAGACCGCTAGTAAATTAATTACAAGGACTACTAGAGGATGTTTCCGTAAACATCAAATGTGAATGTACGATCAGCACGATGGAACTTTTTGCTCGTCAGGTCAATTAATATTTGGACGAAAGATTTTCAGGGCATTTGATTGGTCACGGTAGTCCTATTCATTGGCCCCCAGGATTTCTAGACCTCACAGGATGAAGTATATAAAGTAAAAGTGGACACTCGGGATTCACGGGTTCGACGTATTATCCAATGTTAAAGAAAAGCGACATGAAGAACTTAGGAAACAAGTGGCGCTCTTCATAGATGAAGCAGAATATGTTTGGAGGTCAATGGCGGTACTTTTGAACATTTGTTAATACAACACTATGATTAAGAAAGTGTTAAAGTATGAAATTTGTTATTACGCTATAACTTGAAAACAAATGAAAATCGGATAGGAACATATGGATTTTTTCCCATTGTTTTCGCATTTATAATACACTCCTGGAGTTTCTACCGACTCACCCTGTATAAACAAAGAAAGATAAATATTCGATTCAGCAATAAGCGCATGTCCTGTTTGACGAACGTATCTTTAAGAGGGATACAAAAAATATCAGCGAGAAACACTCCATAACTTTAACCGTATTTAATATACAGAGTGGCAAAGAAGCTGCGCATAATGCCTCTAAATTTTGAATTACCTCGTATACGAAAAAGTGACCTTTGTGAAAGTTGTTTAGTAAATTATTTCCTACATTTCTACCTGCATGAATTTTTTCTGTCATTTCTGGTTTGGTTGCCATAGAGACTAACTTACTTTTTTTAAATCGAACACCCCAAATATGATTGCATATTTGGATTCTACTAGGAAAACAAATCTGAATTTTTTGTATTTCAAATTTTTACCTATCTGCAAGCGTTTCCAAGATAATGACAATCAAAAATGATAAGCTTCCTAATTATAATTTATTCCACCTAATACCCACCAGTTAAGTCAAGGTGTTTTCATGACAACGACCTAAGAGGTGTCAAATTTTGAGTTCCTGCTTAATTTTTCGTTGTCTGAGTTCTAATTTGTTTATACTATGGTTTATCTGAGTAAGAAACGTTAGATCAAAAGTTCCGGTTTGTCAACTTTTCAATGAATTATATCGAAATAGGCCTCCAATAAATCAGTCAACGATGTGTTGAGTGGTAAAGAAATTTCGAGAAATAGGGAGTGTTAGGAAAGCCGCTAAATCAGGTCGACCTAAAACAGCAACCGGCGGGGGAGACAAAGCTTTGGATATCATGGTCTCAATACATGAAAATCCAACACGATCATCCAGGCCAATGGCAATGGATTTTAATGTGTCTCATCTCATCAGTCAGTGAAAAACTCGTTTAAGCAGGAGAAGTTGCATCCCTACAAGATAAAGTTGGTGCACGAGTTAAACGAGGACGATAATATATATATATATATATATTATTGAGAGCTAAATTTTGTGAGCTGATGATGGAAAGATGGAATAACGATAATAACTTCGCAACAAATATCATTTTCTCGGCTGAAGCTACTTTCCATTTAAATCGCATTGTTACTAGACACAATTATCGCTATTGGTCTGCTGAGAATACTAACTGGTTCCAGGAAGGTCATACTTAGAGGCCCGAAAAAGTTAACGTTTGGGAGGGCATAGTTGGTAGACATATTGTGGGACCTTTTTTCATAGATGGTGATTTGAGTGGCGAAAAATATCTGGACCTTCTCAGGAATCACATAATTCCTGCAGAGTGGTTTTTCCGGGTATAAATAATAGCCTAAACGAACAGGTATGGTTTCAGCAAGATGGAGCACCTGCGCATTATGCGGCAAATGTTTTTTTTTTGTGGGAACACTTAAAGAACAAAGTCTACATTTACCGTCCAAATAACTTAGAATCTTTAAAAGTCAGAATTAGTACTGAAATTCGGGTCATTCCAAAGGATTTCCTTTTAAACATTGTAGACGGGTTCAGGGATCGACTGGCGCTTTGCTTAGCAGAAAATGGTGGTCATTTTGGACACCTGATCCACTGGAAAGGTTTCACTTGTTTATTATTCCGATGTTAAGTCGTTCAATTTTCTAGGCTATTTATTTTGTTATTATAATGTTTGTTACAATTTTAAATAAATAAAAATTTGAAATACAAAAAATTCAGAGTTTTCCCAGTAGAATCTAAATATGCAATAATATGCAGGATGTTCCATTTAAAAAAAGTAAGTTGGTCTCTATGGTAACCAAACCAGAAATGACAGAAAAAATTCGTGCAGGTAAAAATGTGGGGAATAGTTTACTGAACAACTTTCATAAGGGTCACTTTTTTGTATACGAGGTAATTCAAAAGTTACAGGCATTATGCGCGACTGTTTTGCCACTGTACTGTGTCTTGTGTTGTCGATTTCTTTTGATCTTAACCATTTTTATTGGCATTTTTTGAAAGAATTGTATATTTAATGTCTCTGGTAAATATATTTCAAAAACTAACACTAAGTAAAGTTCAAATAGAAAAGATATACCTACAAAATTAATGGCCCCGATTACCGTACATTAATTGGCTCTTCTCATGCACAGATAAACTTCTAAAATAAATATGTTATAAATCGATTACTTAACTCTTCTACGATAAAGCATTGAAGCTTAAGTAACTTAGATATGAATTATCTGATACCTTTTAAAATTAATTGAAATAAACTAAATTCAGTTGGTATTTAAATTTAATTAAGTATAATTATTGTCGGCCAGTTGGAAATAAACATTTTTTCTTTTATCTTTTAGGTCTGTAGAGATTCTCTTTAATTTTGTAAATTTTAAATCACTAAGTATTTAGCATACAATGCAATGTGTTTTCAAAAAAAAACTTAATGTAATTTTGTATAGAGGGTTTATTGACTGCTAACTAAAGATTAAGAATGTCGTAATGTTTATTATAGGCGCAAAACAATTTGGTAAATTTAATGGGACATAAAACATGCAAAATTTTAAACAATTAATATTTTAAGGACGGTTAGCGAAATTGTTTATTGTCAACTAGCTATAGTCTTCTTTAAATGGCGCGAAGTAATAAATGCTCATTAAATATGTAAAACGCATACCGAGGTATCAAGAACAATTTAAACACCATCCCTTGAAATTAACTGGTTTAATCGTCATCTTTTACCGCACATACTGACCATTCACCCGTGACGGCATCAATAATAATCGAAAATCCCATGTATGGTCGGACGAAAATCCTCACGCAATGGTCCAAAGTAATTTTTAACACAGGTTTTCAGTAAACGTTTGGTGCGGCATGATCGATAATAATTTAATTGGCCCTTTTCTTTTGGAAAATCGCCTTACAGGGGATCACTACTTAAGTTTTTTACAAAATGAATTGCAAGGACTACTGGAGGAGATTCCTTTAAACATCAGAATTGAAATGTATTATCAACACGACGGAGCGCCTGCCCATTTCGATCGTCGAGTCAAGCAATATTTAGACCAAGAGTTTCCAGGGGTTTGGATTGGTCGCGGTGGTCCTATTAGTTGGCCTCCTAGATCGCCAGACCTCACGCCGTTGGACTACAATTTATGGGGTTGGTTAAAAACTGAGGTTTACAATTTAAAAGTAGATACTAGGGATGCATTAATTAGACGCATTAGAAATGCTGTACTCAATATCAAAGAAAGGCACGAATCAATTAGAAGATCCACGCGCGCCCTTCGTAAACGAAGCAGGAAATGTTTGGAAGTCAATGGCGTTATGTTTGAAAATTTACTTAACCAATTTATTTAATACAAAGTTAATGTTGGATATTTTGGTTTAACAATATTATTATTTATTTATTTATTTATTTATTACATTTGGGATGCAGACAGGACTAGAAGTTCCAAAGAAGCATCCACTATATACAATAAACAGTTTATGCGGTAACATTTTACTGATTTACATAACAATATGCACTTAACCTAACTAACTCTACCTACAGCTATCCAAATACTTGTTGGACAAAATATCCTCTTAAAAGTGTTTTAAAACTAGACAAGGTTGCACTGAAAATGTCAAATTCGTGGCAGTATGAATTAAAAGTTTTTTGCAGTCTATCCAATGGTATATTTAAACCCAAGTTAGTGCGTCTATAAGGTAAATTAAATAGGGTTGCATGTCTTAATTCTCTGTTGGGAATATTAAAACTTAGTGCTGATAATAGTTCTGGGACGTTTAAATTCGAGTTAATTATTTTATATAGAAAAGATATGTCAGAAATTTTTCTGCGGTCAGACAGAGGAATAAACTTATAGTTTTCTTTTACAAGATCTATTGTGCAATGCGCTTTAAATGCAATAGTTTTGAGAAACCTGTTTTGTACTGCTTCTAGTCTATTAATATATGTGACGTATTGAGGATTCCAGATGACAGAGGCAAAAGAGAGCTTACTATGAACGAAAGCAAAATATAGTGCGATCATTGTTTTGGGATTTCGAAAGTCTTTACAGATTCTAGTAATGAAGCCTAGCATTTTGTTTGACTCGGTAATTATTTTATTAAAATGTTCTTGAAATAACCATTTGGTGTCCAGAATGACTCCTAAATCCTTTATTTGATTTACCTTCTTTAAATTTGAATTATTGATACTATATGAGTATTCCCAAGTATAAATATTTTTGGTAAATGTTATAAAACAACACTTTGTTATGTTCAAGAAAATACTTTATTTATTATTTTCTTTAACTCTGTAACTTGAAAACAAATGAATATTGGATAACAACATTTGAGTTTTTTCTTATTATTTTGATACATAGATTACACCCTGTAAACAGGGTGAGTCGGGAGGAATGGCTCTAACTCTTAAGTGTCGACCAAAGATGTTTATTAGTGAAACGTTGTGAGAAACATAAATAATGACAATGAAATTTCAAAGCACATTGTTAAAGCATCAACGTTTTAGCACGAAGCGTTTTTTTTCAGACATAATATTTCTTTTTAAAACAAATATAAATTATATTATCGGGACAATAATAGATGATTCACAAAAAACAAATACCGGATTTATTGTACCCTCTTAGTCACAATAGGTTTTAATTTTTTGCATTAACTCATCGGTCGGCGAAACATAATTTAAATAATTTGTGTTTTTATTAGTTTTCCACCAGATTAACTAAATAAGACCTCTCTGTCGATATACCTGTACGTGACATACTTAAATTCATATTGTTAGAAAGTAACTAGGTATGTCGGTGCAATACCGTCGATCTTTATATCAACAATTAATAATTTTATTGACTTTATTCCTAATACGGTTTAGAATATTTCCACGTACCCTTCCTAAGACAGTTCATTTATCCTCCTTGTTGTCCAAAGCAGGCATGGCTGACGAACTTCTTGGCCAGTAGTGTAAATTGGATAAGTGACGTCACGCACTTTAATTGGTTGCCCTATTTTAGCAAGGGTGGAGGCGGTACCAAAGTACTCAAGAGAATCTCGATAGAATTTTAAAGTGGTGGGTAAGACAGTAACTTAGTACTTGCACTCGGCAAGACCCCGTAAAGTCATTGCATAACTTGCATCTCGGCAAAACCCCGCATTTTGTCCCGGCGATTGAACAAAAAGAGACTCTGCATCTTGGGTAGCCCTAGCCCTAGAATAAGTTTCAAGTGTTTTGTCAACTTATCAAGTGTTGTGTCAAAGTGCATTGTATGATTTAGGCTTAGCGTTAAGTGCGCAAACCAATGTGATCCCAAGCCGTTGTAGGGAATCTGCTTTAGTGCTATCTGAATATATTATAGAATAGAAGCACAAGTCTTTTTATTCACTACCAATCTTCTATGTAGAAAAGGTGGAGAATAAAACATCTAAAACCCCCATTGTGTACCGAGACAAATACAATCTCCGTACACACATTCAATTAAAAATACCCCGTATATTGGATTTTTAAAATTTAAGCAAAACTATAGTAGTGCAATCAAAGCCATTGACCTACGACCATGTGACCTATTTATTTTGTAATATTATGATTTATACAATGTTGTTGGTCACAAAAATTTATATAAAACAATACCCTAATTTTTATTTTCAACTTTTACTGATGTATAATAACGATTGTCTTTTAAATTATTTATGTTTTAATTTAATTCAGTTCCTTAATGAGGTAATTATATGTTATGTTTTTAACGTGGCAAAGGTTTAATTAAGAGAAAATGCTAGTTAACTGGTAACCATTTTTTTTGTTTTGGACACAGATTACATTTTAGATACTTAGTAACAGTTTTCCTTTGCTTAATGGCAACGAAATGTGGGTAATATAAATTGCCTACTTAATTTACAACGATTACACATAAAATGCCCAATCTGAATGCAGTAAGCTTCAGAGATAATAAAAGACACACCTCTTAATTTAATAGCGATACACATAAACCAATAGAGATATAAATTCTAGCTTCTGCCGCCTTCAGTATACACGGTCATTTACATATTTTTAAATAATAAGTTATTAAAACAGTCGTTTATATTAATTTGATAGCGACTAGTCTAATAGAAGTCTTGAAGGGACTTCTCTAACATTAGAGATGTCTGGTATGTCATGTTATAACAAGTTTAATAAAGGAGCAGTTAATTTTGTAGTGGAAGTCTTAATTAATGATGTCACATAGATTGAAAGAGAAATTGATGCCGACATAATTGGAAATTTAAGATCAACTCTAGATAAATTTTATGAATTTTTTTATTCATTTCGTCCTTTTATGATTTACTTACTGCTTTTTGGCTTTTACTTATTGAATTCTAAAAAAATCTTAATTTTAGATAGTAAATGTAGGCAAAGTACTAGTTCTATCTAATAAGTAAGCTGTATAGTGTTTAGTGTCTTAAAGAGGATTCCATATTTTCTCTTTTTGTTGATTTCTATGGTGATTGAAAGTTTTTGACGAACCAGTCAACCAGATTCAAAAATTCGTATTTTGCGTCAAAAGACATGTTCTACCCTGCTAAAATATTTTCGTGTCTGTGGTATTGTCGCTTCTACTAGAATAGTATATTAAAGTACACGTTTTATAAAGCATTATATTATAGCACGGGTCCATGTTAAAAAACGAGCCGCTTGCGGCGAGTTTTTTAAGGGGACAAGTGCTATAATGGCTTTATAAAACATGTGCTTTATACTAGTTTTTCTATTTTGTCGTTTTTTTTTTAATAAATAAACACATATTTAAAAAGAAAACAAACCCTTCAAAATTTATAAATTATTATGTCCAAAATTTATGTTGGTAACACTATTACAATTTTTTTATCAAGCTTGCCATGAAAATAAATAAATTTTAAATTGTGTCAGCCATTTTGCCACAAAATTTGTGTTTTAAAATTTTATTTATATTAACAAAATATTATGGAGCAAGATAATTTAAGTTTAACTCCCCCTGAGTTAAGGGATATTGCACATAAATGTATAAATCAACTTTTGCCAGAAAAATCCCGAAAATTATATGAAAAGGACTATGAGACCTTCACAAGTTGGTGCAATACAAAGGGCGTGTGTAAGATTTCAGAAAATGTTTTACTAGCCTATTTTGAGGAAGAAAGTAAAACCAAAATGTCATCCACCCTGTGGTCCTTATACTCAAAATTAAGAGCTTGCATTAATATTGACAAGAACATAGATATAAAGGATTATGCTAGACTGCAAGCATTGTTAAAAAGAAAATCTGTGGGCTACAAACCCAAAAAGTCTCTTGTTTTAGACTTAGACGATATTAATAAGTTTATAAATGGGGCTGATAATAGCAGTTATTTAGGATTAAAAGTAAGTAGTATTTACATATCTATATGCATTTTGTTTTGTACAATTTCACAGGTTTTATAAAAAAAATTTTTTTACAATAAAGTTGGAGAACGAACATTTTTAAATTACACCAATTTCTATTCTATCGTATGAGCAGTAGGTAGACAGCTATCAAGATACAATAGTAGTAACTATGTAAATTCTAGGTTGCTTTAATTATAGGGTACAATGGAGCATGCCGGAGAGAAGAACTGACCAATATGGATGTAAAAGACATTCACTTTAAGGTTGCTTCCATTACAGTACACATTCCCAAAACTAAAACACATGTAACAAGAACGTTTCTTATAATTGATCAATCATGGATTAATTTGATTAGACAATATTTTGATTTACGTCCTAAGAATGTTACAACATCAAGATTTTTTCTTACGTATAGGAATGGGCATTGCATAAACTCACCTGTAGGTCTAAATACAATGGGAAAAGCTCCTAGCCTTATTGCAAAATACCTGTGCAAACCAAATCCAGAATGTTTTACTGGCCACTGCTTTAGACGGTCTAGTGTCACCGAGCTGGCCAACAAGGGAAGCGATTTGGTTACCATTAAAAGGCACGGGGGATGGAAGTCTTCAGCCGTGGCTGAAGGCTATATTGAAGATTCTCTAAAAGCGAAAATGGATGTAGCGCAGAGCCTCTCTTCTAGTTTAACACCTTCATTAATAGATAATATTGATAATACTGCTACACCCTTACCTGGATCATCAAGATCGACAATAATTGAAGGAGTAGAAACTGCTTTTCAACCAAGTCTAATTAAAAATGGATTGGATTCTGGGGTCAGTTATCACAAAGTTTCGCATACTATGAATACTCAAACTATGCCTGAATTTAAGGTTAACGCGTCCGACACGAGTACAGTGACATTAAATGTTTATAATAACTGCACTATAAACAATGCCTAATTAGCATTATAATATAGTTGGAATTTGTATTTTTAAGATTTAATTGATATTTTTTGCAAAATAGTTCTCCTGTTAATAAAGTTAATATTTAATATGTTTTTTAATATTTTATGAACCAAAACAACACGTCAATCACGTCATACAGATTTGTAGATCTAGGCAACCAAACATACATACGTGGTTTTGTGTAGTATTTCGCACATTTGGACTAAAAAATATTAGTTATCTAGAATGCTATGCCGAACGGTGAAAAAAAAACATGTCAGTAGGGCCAACCTTTAAATAATAAAATTCGGAGTTCGAAATGGATATATTTCGAACTCGCTAGCGCGTTCGAAATATCTATTTTTCGAGACAAAATTAGAAAAAGTATGTAACAACTTTGATATATTAAACGAATCACCCTGCATATTAGCTTATTTTTCCCACACCTATCTGTTGTACAAGAAAATTTTTTTACGAATTCAAAATAATTTCGGTAACAATAATACCTTCCCCAGCCGATTTTTTATGCGGTGACCTGTTCAACCTTCTCTGGAATCAGAATTGCCAAAAGTCAGGTATAGTTCTTATTCTTTATTCAATAATGCACTCAGATGACTCCAGGTTTACCAATACTGGTAGGTTCAACAGACATAATACAAGATATTAGTCGTTGAAAAACCAACATTTGATGATTTAGGGAAATTTCCAAGAGCAATTTGGAATTAATGTTTTGGCTGCAATAATTGGCAATAGAATCATTGAACCACTATTTTTTGAAGGACGTTTAACCGGTGAGAGATATTCGGGATTCTTAGAAAACAAAATTGAAGAGTATTTGGACGACCTGCCCCTAGCGGTAACCCAGCAGATGTATTTTCAGCAACATGAGGCTCCATCCCATAATGCTCATATTATAGTAAGAAATTATTTAGAGAAGATATTTGGGGATAGGGTTATTGCCACCCGTGGGCCAGTACAATGGCCACTCCGTTCGCCAGACCTAACCCCACTTGATTTCTTTTAATGACGTCATATTAAAAACCAAGCCTACAATATGCAACACTGGAAATTTTAAAAAACAGGATACGGAAAGCTTTTGCAAATATCAAATCAGTAATGCTCGAAAGGTAAGAATGTAGATATGTAGATATTTTAAAAATCTTATTGGCCACTAACTCTGTCACTAAGTTAGGATTTAGAACTGTTAATTGTTATGTTATTTAGTTGTAGTTTTCACATAAACATCTAGGTAGTATTAAATATTATTGCTTATTTAAATCTATTATCGATCAAATCCCAATAGTTATTGTTATTGTGTAGGTATTTCTGTACATGTGCCACCGTATACAGGGTTATCTAAATTAAGTGTCCATCATTGGTAATCTTGTTAGTATTATAGATACAGAATAGTTTAAATTAGCAAACTATTAGTATTTTTAACGCTCATTAAGATGGAAGAATAAAAAAAACAAATGAACATCACGTTTTCGAGCTTGGACGAATATATATATGTATGTATATAATATTTTTTTCTGTTAGAACTTTGAGTTTTAAACAAAAAAGCTTATAAGTAATTTTCTACTGGGATGAAAAATAATGAGGTTATGAAGCGCAAACTAAAACAGCTAAGTAAGTTTTACAAACTTTATTTTAGACATTTTTATGAAAAAATGAAAATAAAAAATCACAATTTTTTTTTTAGAAGATGCTCAAAAACACCACCCCCCGTTCTTCAATACATTTTTGAGCACATTTCTGAACAGCTCGAACTACTTTAAGTATGGTCCTACCATCTATCTGGTTTATCTTTTCCCTAACTGCAGTCTTTAAGGCGTCGACGTTTTCGTACCTTCTCTTGTAAATTTGGTTCCTTAAAAAACCCCATAAAAAGAAATCAAGCGGGGTTAGGTCCGGTGATCGGGGACGCCACTGAATAGGACCATTTGTGCCTATCCACTAATCATTAGGAATAGTACTTAAAAGTTGATAAGTACCTCTGTAGGTGTGCGGGTGCGCCATCCTGCTGAAAACGCAAATTCAGTCTAGTTATAAGGTCCAGTTCGTCTAAGAAATTGTTCAGAATTTTAGTCATAAATTCAAGATATCTTTCACCAGTAAGGGTGCCCTTATAAAAAAACGGACCGACAATTCTGGAACCAATTAAGCCGCACCAAACGTTAAAACTGAAACGGACTTGTGGAGCTCTTGGATGTACTAACAAAAGATTTTCCCTTGACTAGTAAAGATGATTTTTTCTATTAAACATTCCACAATTTGAGAAATTAGATTAATCTGTCCATAAAATATAACGAAAGTTATTTACATTTTGGCGACAGAAGTTAAGATTCCAATGGCAAAAAACAATTCTTCTTTCTGGATCCCCTGGCAAAAGCGCTTGAACTGGTCGGTACTTATAGGGAATAAATTTGTATTTTTTTAGAATCCTATGCACAGTACCATAAGACAAATTAGAGTCCTTGACAATATCTGGTATTGAATTATTACGGTAGGCTTCAAAATATGCAATAACTGCGATATCCATGGCCTCGCTAATTATTAAATTTTTATTTGTCCTTGTTTTGGCAAAAACACTCTCATTGCCTATAAATTTTCGGTACAGTCTCAGAAAATATCTCTCATGTGGTTGAATGCGAAGTGGATATAATTCAGCGTAGTATTCTTTTGCTCTGGAAGAGACTTTTCTGCACACTAAGTAAGAAGCTAACATATCACACTTTTCCTCATGGGTGAAAACCATTTTTTTTTTAATTAATAATTGACACAATAAAAGTTATAAGCGAAAAACGAATTAAAGCATACTAATGTTTGACATTACTTGATAGAGAGCGTTATCATTGTTTTCCAAAGCCTCCTTGATATGGAACTGTATTTCTGCCTTCTGCGATTCATCACTTATCTTAATACCATCAAATCGTAAAGATCACGTGGCTTTTATAGCCTTCTTACTATTTTTACTGTTAATATTTAGTAATTGTAATATCGACGTCATTTTTGACTTACTTATAAGCTATTTTGTTTAAAACTTAAAGTTCTAACAGAAAAAAATATAATATTCCATTTAAAAAAATCGTAATTTTCGTCCAAACTCGGAAGCGTGATGTTCATTTGTTTTTTTTATTCTTCTATCTCAATGAGAGTTAAAAATACTAATATTTTGCTAATTGAAACTATTCTGTATCTATAATAATAACAAAGTTACCAATGGTGGACACTTAATTTAGATAACCCTGTATTAGAAAGATTTAAAATGGGTCATGGCCGCATATATATAACCAATATATTACTAATACCGTGTTAGAGAAATGCCCCCAGCAGGCGGCGTTTTCCGGGCCTGTGCAGTTCGCGTGTACCTACGTCAGGTCCGGCTTTAAAATTATTTAACTTAATGTGTTGGAATAGGTATTGATTTTTATAAAAACGCATCTATAGTAATCTTGGTATATTATGAAATATAAGAAGATGTAAGGCAGCACAATTTTCTCGAAGAAGCAATACACTGCAAAAAGTTATGAAAATTTCAGGACTTGCATATTTTGGGGTGTAAATACAGAAATTGATATATCGAATTACAATTTAGTTTCTGGCATAGTTCCGTAAGTAATATTGGTTGCTCATAACACCATAGCAGGTGCCCTATGTCGCCTGGTCTCCTTCTATCATTTTCTATACAACATGCGACGAAAGTTGCAAGAAAATTGCTTTTTTTTTAAGATTAGAAGTAAGTCAGAATGGAGGTTTTAAATGTTTATAGTGGACTTGATAAACATATGCATTTGTCTTGCCTTGACATTTTATAGGAGAGAAAATGAAATAATATGTTAAATTGTAATTGTAAAAAGCCTTAATGCAGCGCATTATAAAAGCTATAAAGCACTGAAACAAGCAATTATGTTATTAATATATTTATTTATATTATAAAACTATAGTTAAGGTTTTAGTAGAAAAAATGTTAATGTTCAGCACAGTAAAAAAAAGTAAAAGAGGGGTAATAAAAGTAGTATTATTTGGATGTATTATGTAATCTTTAAACAAAAATAAAGGTTTTTATGTTGAAGTATGGAGGAACCAGTAAAATAGCAGCCGTATTGACGAAACACTTAATATTATGGCATAATTTGATATACTGTGAATTACTTTGTTAGGGTGGCAATAAGAGAATAGCATTTTTTACTATAAAATGATATCCCACGCAAGACTTTAGATCCTTTGATCCCCTGGGTAAATCAAATCTCTTACAACATAATCCGAACTGTTAGTCCAGGTTAGTTTACCACTAAAAGCGATGTAACATAATATTTCCTTCTTTTAATTAATTCAGTAAACAAGTTGGACACAAATAACATATTATTATCCCTAGTTTAAACTGTGTCCAGTTTCAAATTGGATATGTTTTTGTAAAGTACTTGAACGTTATCGTAGGTATACCTACAGACAACTTAAATATTGCAAAAAAAAAACACTTACCTAAATAAATACATGACTGTGTTGAAAGCAAGGTAGATGCTATGCGGGGATACAATTTTAAAATTATTTTAAGTAGCCTAGGTACTTACCTGAAGAACTGAATTTGGGTCGTTGGCTTGCAAAGCAACACCAAACACTTGTTTTCCACCACAAACTTACACTAAAAGGTACTGCACTATAATCTAAATAAACCTAAACTATTTATATAATCTAGTAATAAGTTTTTGACGAAAGTTTCATAGAGTACAATAAATACACCAAATACTGTGTAAATAAAGAATTAAGTGACAACCGGCTCTGGACAATATAAACGTTAAATATCAATAAATCCTAGAAATCCGACGTACTGCGCATGAGTCACAGTTCCGAAAAACCATGCATTCCGGGGACATTTCTGGATTGGTCGGAAATTATCTTTATTTTTCTACTGGTGGGAGGTCCCTGGTCATGGCCCACTGGATGAAAAAATAAAGTCTACTTTAAAAATGGTAAATTGACGCAAAAATTAATAAAAATGGTACAGTTGTACATAAAATGATCTCGAGGTTCCAAAAATCTAAAAATGTACAGGGTTTCCCAAAGTTGAGGTTACCTGCGACTAAACCGCGTCGCTAAAGTTCGACAAGTACCTTAAAAAGTGTCTTTTTACTAGCCAATGACTCCTGCCAAGTTTTATATTGTTCTATTAAAATCTAAAGAAATGACAGCCGGAAAGTGATCTTAGGGTCACCCGGTATAACTTATCACACAAGGTGTACCAAATTAAGTGCGCACCATTGCTAACTTTTTTATTATTGCAGATAAAAAGTTGGTTAAATTAGCAAAGTAGTAGCATTTTTTCTGCTAATTAAAATGACGAAAGCAGAAGCAATTATGGACATAACGCTTCGGAATAAATGAAGAAAATGTTTTTTTTTTATAGCACACCCTGTATATTTATTACGGAAACGTTTGCAAATCGTATACGGAATAAAAAAGTTCGTATGAAATATTGGCTTAAAATTAAAAAAACATCAACACAGCCATGGAAATTAAAAATGGTTTGCCTTTGACGTTTTCATCGAGACTACCATGAAAACAAAAACGAATTAACTGAAGTGTTCTCGTTTTGGGTAGCCATTACTGTTAACGAAGCCAAAATTTTTGTAGTTTTGCGTTAAGTTACCTAGTTTTCGCTTTTAAATATTACAAAATGGCGTTCACGCATTTAGAACATTGCGATATGTTAGAAGCGTATCTTGGTTGCAGAAAAAATAGTGTACTAGCACTCGAGCAATACGGTCAAATGTATAGGTAAGTGAACAAGTAGAAGTTAATGTATTAGCATATTTTGAAGCGCACAAAAATAATTCAATTAGAGATTTGCTAAGAGACAGTGGTTTCAGTTTATTTACAATTTGGAGGATTTTAAAATAATATAAGTTTGTACCTTATAAGTACCGACCAGTGCAAACATTATTACCTGGTGACACTGAAAGAAGACTCATTTTTTGTCAATGGATTCAAGATATGGGTAGGCAAAATTCTAACTTTTTAAAGAAAATTTTATGGAGCGATGAAGCGAACTTTTCAAATAGGGGTATGTTTAATCGTAAAAACATGCACTATTGGTCTAGAACAAATTTGTTTATTGCTGTTCCCAGAAATCCGCAAGTAAGATTTAGCATTAATGTTTGGCGTGGTCTCATAGGCAGCCAAATTATTGGGACAATTTTTTATGAAGGTACTCTGACCGGCAGGGGATACGTTAATATGTTGTCAGAATTACTAGAAGAATATTTAGATGATATGAACTTAGAGGACCGTAACCAAATTTATATTCAACAAGATGGAGCTCCTTTTCATCAGTTTCATAAAGTGAGAATATTGTAGAAATAGAATAGAAAGGCTTTTCAGAGATAGGTGAATGGCAACAATGGTTCGATACGTTGGCCCCCAAGGTCTCCTGACGTAACTCCATTAGACTTTTACTTCTGAAGGTATGTCAAGGACGAAGTCTTTAAAACGAGATATGCGAATCTGGTCGAACTTCAAGACAACATCAGACGCATTATACAGAAAAGCTACAAAGCGTGTATTAAAGAATTCCCGCAAATGTATTAAACGCAACGGTGATGTGTTTAAACATTTAATATAGTTTTTTTTTATTTCTTCCGCTAAAAATAAAATCAAGTTTTAATTTCTGAAATAAATAAATTAGTTCGTTTTTTTTCATGGCAGTCGCGATGAAAACGCCAAAGGCAAACCATTTTTTATTTCCATGGCTGTGTTGATGTTTTTTCAATTTTAGGCCAATATTTCATATGAACTTTTTTATTCCGTATACGATTTAAAACGTTTCGGTGATAAATATACAAGGTGTGACATTTAAAAAAATATATATTTATTCAGAAACGTTATGTCCAATTGTTTTTCTGCTTTCACCATTTTAATCAACAGAAAAAATGCTACTACTTTGCTAATTTAACCGACTTTGTATCTCCAATAATAAAAAAGTTAGCAATGGTGCGCACTTAATTTGATACACCCTGTATATTAGGCTTGTTTCAACTTAACCAAATACCGTACTACGACCATTCCCGAACAGTCGCTCAACAAATTTACCACTGCAACAATCGATTGCCAAATTCAAAATTTAATTAACAGACTGAAAATGATCGTTCGAGGACAGTAATTTGACGGGTTAGAACAAAGCTATAGATATATGAGTCAATCAATGGATAATTGACAATAATGATTTAATTCTAAAAACAATCTATAGAAATGAATACAGAAACAATTCTCTTCCATCAAGAGTCAGGAAAACGCGTTCCCTCGAAATTTTCTAAAAGAACGGGCTCAAATCATTTGAAGTGCGATGACAATCATGTTTGTTTAATTAAAAAAAAAAAAACTTATGGCGTGAATAGTCACTTCTTGTGGAAAAGCATTTGCTTCTCCTAAGTTGGAGAATAGTAGTCCTATAAAGCGATTCGGTTATAAATAATTCGCTATAGGTGAGGTAAAATGCATAAAATCATCCAGCTTATACCAGGTCGCTTACACCACAGCTTACACTTTAAGCGAGAACCGTGCTAAAGTCATTACAAACTAATCGATTTAACTCTGTAAGGTCGAAAAGGACCCTTAACCCTTAACTAAATAATTAATCAAGATATGTTTGGACACCGAATTAAATTTGTAATGAAGTGAGCGCCCAGTAAGATGCACTTCGACATCGAGCAAGTTGTCACGTTCCGGGCGGCTTGATTGAAAGGCTCGCAAATACGCCAGATGATGTTGTTACTGGCGGGAATTGTCGTGTGTCACAACAGTCACAACCAGACAAGTTTCCTAATAAATGTGTGATAAGTTTATCGGAGTGGCTGGACGTGGCCTGATTTCGATATTTTTATTTGTGTAGGTCATAAAAATTGTCGTAAAGTGAAAATGAGAGACCGGACAATATAATGTATTGAACTATGAGTAAATATATCTATGTTAAAGATAGGTATTTAATAACACTGTTTATACAGGGTCAGCAAAAAGTCACACAACACACTGGCGTAGCAAAAGCCTTTCAGTTTGGAGGGAGTAAACATAAAGGGGGCACCTTATGATTTTTTAGATAATTAGATTTGTAAAATAATATTTCGCTGTTAGATTTCACCAAGGGGTTTTCGCACGGGTCGAATGTTTTTGGGAATTCGCCAAGGGGCTTTACGTTACACATAATTTTGGGAATCCCCAAGTGTTGAAATTAATGTTTTGTTAAATTGTCAAGAGACGGCAGAGGCAAAACAGGCAACTACAGTAAGACCTCTGTTTACGCCTCTATAAAGTGACCACCTGCGTTAAACGACCGATTATGAATTTTTAAAAACTGAAATCCCATTATTTTATACTCCTCTTTACCGACCCATCTGTTCAACAACTTCGGACTCTCATCATCGGAATTTTTAGTAAAAAAATTACGGGCAGTATAACCCGACCACTGAACTCCCACCAGCAGAAAAACAAAGCTAATTGCCGATCGATCTAAAAATATCCACGGCATGCGTGATTTTTCGGAACTGTGGCTCATGTGCAGTACGTCGGATTTCTACGATTTTTTGATATTTAACGTTTATATTGTCCAGAGCCGGTTATCACTTAATTCTTTAATTACACGGTATTTGGCGTATTTATAATGAGATTTCTTAGCGTTATTTTGAGTGATATTTAGTTATTTATTGTACTTTGTGGAACTTTCGTTAAAAACTTATTACTAGATTAGACTTTTACGAATAGTTTAGGTCTATAGTGCAGTACCTTTTAGTGTAAGTTTGTGATGAAAAACAAGTGTATGGTGTTGCTTTGCAAGTCAACGAGCCAAATTCAGTTCTTCAGGTAAGTACCTAGGCTACTTAAAATAATTTTAAAATTGTATCCCCTCATAGCATTTACCGTGCTTTCAACACAATCATTTATTTATTTAGGTAAGTGCTTTTTTTTTTGAATATTTAAGCTGTTGGTAGGTATACCTACCATAACATTCAAGTACTTTACAAAAATATATCCTATTTGAAAGTGGACACAGTTTAAACTAGGGATGATAATATCGTCGGGTTACAAGCAAAATACATTAAGTCAAAAAACCGAGTTTTTAGAAATTAAGCTTTTAATTTTTTTTTTTTTGTATTTTGTGTAGTACTTTTAATGCGTGCAACTTTTTCTTATAACGAGTGATTTTTAATTATTTTGCTCAAGGGAGGCCATGCATTTTAAAAGCATCATGGCCGTACTGCGTAGATAAGATGACATGATTGTTTTATGACATTTACGTCTTATTTGAATTTGTGTATTTTAAAGTTTAAAAATTGGAGAAATTTTGTAATTTTTGCAGTTATTTGAAGGTAGGTTACTATTGCTTTAACTAATATTTCTCCGGGGAGTCGTCTTTTGACTATTATAAAGTGCTATTTGCAGGATATGATTTAATTTTTTATTTTTTTTTTTATTTTTCAACGTATCAAGTTTTGGTGAAACTTTGTTGCCGGATTGAAAGTTCTACAGTAAAAATGTTTAGTGAAGCACAAAAAATTTTTATTGTTGAAAGTTTTTTTAGAAATGGAAACAAAATAGGCGGTGTGTGGAATTACTCTATGCATGACTGCTTTGATGAATTTCGAACCGAGTTTCCTGATGTTGCGGTGACCTTTCATAATTTTCGTACTGGGCCACAATACCTAATTGATAAATTTCGTCAGACTGGTTCTGTTCAACATAAAAAAGGGGCTGGAAGACCAACGAAACGATCGAATGAGGTTATTGAAGAAGCGCGACAAATTATGGAAAATAATCCTTCAACTTCTATTAGGCATTTATCTCAACAAATTCAGCAAACGGATTTATGCTACAGTACATGCCAAACACTTTTGAAAAAGGATCTGCATCTATACCCTTATCGTGTTACGGCTATTCATGAACTCCTTCCCAATGACGTTTCCCAAAGACTTAATTTTTGTGAATGGTTTTTAAACAATTTTCAAGAAGAAAATAGTGGTGCTTTTGAAAAAACATTTTTTACCGATGAGGCTTATTTTTATTTATCAGGCTGTTTATTGTTTATTCGTTAATTCACAAAATATGCGAATGTGGAATACGCAAAATCCGCATGTTTTTGTAGAAAGACCTCTTCATCCTCAAAAAGTTGGTGTGTGGGCAGCAATTAGTTCTAGAAGAATAGTAGGCCCAATTTACTTTGATGGCACAATTACAGCTGAGAGATATCGGATCGAAATTCTGACAACATTTATTAATGAGCTTCACGATGATGAATTGCGGGAAGGTTACTTCCAACAAGATGGCGCTACACCTCATGTAACCAGATAAAATTTAAATTTTTTAAGTGAATTTTTTGAAAACAGAGTTATAAGCCGAAATACGCAACAAATATGGCCACCTCGTTCCTGCGATTTCTTCTTGTGGCCTTTTATAAAAAACTCCATTTATCGAACACCAATTGAGGATATAAATGATCTTAAACGAAGGATTTCAGAAAAAATTGCCGAAATTAATAATTCTCCAAACGTATTGGTTAATGTGTCTCTGAGGGTAAGAAGAAACATCAGAAGGTGTCTAGAAGTAGGAGGCGGCCATATAAAGTAGGCTTTCAAAGTAAGATAGCTCAGGATTTTATATTACATACCGTCAAAAAACATTATTTTAGGTTTTCAACGTGACAACGCTGCTTTCTTGCAAATTTGCCCTATGATTTAATCTACGCGCTACTGCTACACTATGTATACTGGGTCACAGCCGCCCTTGAGCAAAATAATTAATAATCACTCGTTATTTTATATTGTCGTAAAATTTTTACATATCTATTGAGTAATATGTCACAGTAGGAGTTTATTTTGAATTTTGAACTTCGCTTTTAACGATTATTTTCTTCAATTGCAGTGACTTAATGTGTTTTTCATGTAATGATTGACTTAATGTGTTTTACTTGTATAATAAAAAGGAAAACTGCGACTTCTAATCTTTTCTCTATTTAAAAAATAATATTATGTTTTAACAAGAACACAAGATATCTAAAATAACATTTTAGATAACGTTTCGGAAAGAAAATAGTTAATAATATGAAAAAGAAAACGATTGTAGCCATCCATTATTAAAAAATATTAGTCTTCTTCTTCTTCGTCAGAGTCATTTTCACCTCGTTCTGCGGTTACATCTCGAACAGAAGATGAGTTGGGCAAATTTGTATACCAGGTATGAAGGGAATAATATTTTTTTCGAGGTCCTTTTTTTTGGCAATGGAGATGGGTAACTGTTTTGTATATAGCTGTGGGATAGTTACATTTTCAAAATTACCTGCTATTCCCCTTCTATCTGATGCACGCCTTTCGAACCCAATGTGTAGCTTTTCGTACTCATCACTAAATCTGTATTTATATTGAATCGTGTTTGGAAACTCTTTGTCATATTTAAAGCATTTTACTTTTAACCAGTTGACATTATTTTCTTTCTCATATTTCTTTCTTTCTTTTTTCCAACGTTTCTTTCCCAAGTTGAGGGTCTTGATGTGCTCCATCTATGTCTCTTTTTACTCTTTCTTGGGTTTTCTTCGTTTTGAGTCCCAACTTTATAATTATTTTTATTTATGTATTTATTTATAACTTTTCTGTCGTGTTAGGGACTTTATTTTCGCTCTGAACGCTTGTGGAAGACTTAGCTAAAATAAAACCCATTATAATGTATAAATGCGCCAAGAAATGAAGCTTTCAAAATGTTAAAAGCAATCTTGAACAGTAAACGTGGTTATTTCATGTACTATAGTGTGCCTCAGTGCCTCGTATTTGAATGTCGTAGATGTCAGGGAAAAATAATAAAAACTTGAAAATATGTGTATGACTTAAATTGTCTTAGCTTCTGAAACATCATCGATTTTACCGGGTGTTAGCATTGAATAAGTTTTTTCACTGATACTTTCTGAATATGTTTGGGAAGAGGATTCCAAAATAAAAATAATGAATTGTGTGACAAGAAGGAAATAATGAAAACTGATTTTATTACTATGCAATATTATTGCATACTAATTCGGTCAAAATGATTGAAATTCATCCATATGCACACACACTCGCATACAGACGAACTTTATTTTTACTGAAATAATTTTTTCTCGAAATTTCAAACAATTACTACTATTAGATATGATTTTAGAAAACAAAATTAAAAAGACATTTTTTGGTACAGTATCCAGTTAAATCTATCATAATATTTTATGTTAAAGAAAAATTGGCAACGTTGTTGACATTTCATAGAATAATTGTCATTATATCTTAAACTTCAATGTGTTAAGAATCTTTACAATTTTCCTCACCGCTTAATAATATTGTAATTAAAACAGTATTTGGTAACTTACCTGTGCAATTATTTTGATTTTTCCTCAATTCATGAAATATTTTATCAATACGTCTCATTGTGTAATTTCCTCTAATAAGGCATGAACGAAACTAACGCCGGTTATGAAAATTTCAATGCGAATCGGGATTTTTAACCGGTGCCGACCTGTCGGGCAATTGAACAAAATCCACTAAGTCGCAACGCCGCATAACGTAACAAGTAATTTTTTCCAAGAAAAATCCACTAAGTCACTTAATGGGTTTTACCTGAATAAAAGTGATATTATTTCTAACTTAGTGAAAACAGTAATGCATGCCCAACAGTTCCGGAAACGATAGGCATAGATAAATCGAACGACTTAGTGGGTTTTGCCAGAATATAAAGTATTAAAGTTCATATAGCTGACGTAAATAACTCAATTTAAGAAAAAAATAACTTAGTCTGTTTTGCTTGTAAGCCGACGATATGGTATTTGTGTCCAACTTGCTTACTGATTTTTGGTAAATTAAAAGAAGCAAATCTGTTACATTGCTTTTAGTGTTAAACTAACCTGGACTACTAGTTCAGATTATGTTGTAAGAGATTTGATTTACTCAGAGGATCAAGACATCTTAATTTTTTCGGGGGATATCCTTTTATAGTAGAAAACGCTTTCTAAACATTGTTGCTTGGGCCCCTTGTTGTTTTTGCTGTATACGGCAGATTTTGGAGGCTATTTAAAACATTCATATTCGCATCAATATGCTGACCACTTTCAACTATATTATAGCTTGGTCTGGTGATGTTGAGGTGGCTAATACTAATATTAATCAAGATCTTAAAATTATCTATGAAATATCTCTTGCCCACAGTCTCTCATTAAATTAAACTAAAACACAGCTTCCCCTATTTGGTAACAATACTAATGATATCTCTGGGAACCTCAATATCAATATAAATGGTGTTCAGATCGCTGCGTCTGAATCATGACGCGGCCGTTTTCAAATCAAATTTTTCACTCATGTTTCTAGCTTCAACAAAACAATCAGAATCGGGATTTTTTGCTACAGATTCTGTTTCTTTCGTATCGGCGGTTTTTAGCCTATCCTGTAAAACTTCATTAATAGCTTCAAAATATTTATCTAACTGTGTGGCATAATCTTTGACTTGGGCTATTAATACGGTTTTAGTGGGGACGGGGACCCTATTAAATTCATTTTTTAAATTGCTAAACTCACTTACAAGTGTCTCTAGTTTTCCTAAGTTGCTTACGGTGACAGTCCTAGAGCTGCGCCTTTCGATGGAGTCCTTTTTCAGATTCCTATACAGTACCCTTGCCTCTTCTAACAAGTTGAAGCGAACACATGCGCCGGCGACGCCTTGAACACCTTCAGGTCCCTGCTCGGGCGCCATGAAGCGAACACATGCGTCACCACTCCCAGGTAACTCCGACGCATGCGCACTCCAATTTAATATTCGCTTACGATCAGCTAGTTCAACATGAACTTCCTCCTCATCGTTTTCACCCAGCATTCTCCACGGCTCTATATCTTCACACCACGACCAGAGATCCTCTTCTTCAGGCATCGATGTTGTTCGCCTTTTTGAGCCACCCACGGGGTTTGGGTCGCTTGCCACTTCATTGCCACTCGGCCGGCAGTCGGACGGAGGTTTAAGGAACCCCAACAGGTCCTGGACGCCAAGAGGGGGCCTGGCATCTCGGTCTGGGCCCCTCGCCACCTCCGCATCGTTGACGGAAGAGTCATAGCTAACTCCCTGGAGGTCTATGTGCCCTTTGGAAGTCGGTGAGTCCATGGCATCGATGAACCAAGCCTCCAGGAAGTCGCTCGGCGAAGACGGTAGCAGCACGTCTTGCATTCTGTCTAAGGCTGCTGCGAAATTTAAGACCATGTGTCTGACTCACAACAGCTTAGTTAAACGGAATAAAAATATTTGAGATTTTATTCCAACTCTGTATAATATAGAAGTCTTATTCTGACTCTATATAATCTTCTATTTCTTAACACTTTTTATGCCTAAGTATTTTAATCTAACTTAAAAACACAAAAGAAACAACTGCGTAATATATCCAAAACTTTTATTCATCCGATCTGCGATGCTTTATTACAACCAAGAAAGTCCCAGATTATACTTTAGGGCACTTTCATTTAAATCTTAAAACACTTTTTATTTACTATGAAAATAACTCATCAACTCGAGTTATGACGTTTATGATGACTGCAGCTAATTTGATCTTCCTTACTTGAACCCCCGTGAATGACTGAATAGCATACGAACTTGTCGGCTATTTATAGTAAAATCCAATACCAGAACACCACCCCCCTGAAGAGATCCAATTAGCTGTTGTCGAATGAACAACAACAACAAAAATATTTACAGTTACAATTTTGACTTATCTATCTACACTTTACTCCTTCTGTTTCTGGAGGATTGTCCTGGTGTTGATCGCCATCCCTCTGGCCGTAGCTCCATCTCTACTCTATGCCACGCTTTAGAACGTCTTGTTCTGGAGGATCGTCCTGGTGTTCGTCACCATCTCTCTGGCCGTAGCTCCGTTGTGGTCATCTCTGCGGCTCCTAGCCTGGTTCAGCAAGGACTGCAACTGTAGAGGCCACTCTTCTCTGGTCATCGTCAAAATTCTGGTCTTCATTCGTTCAAATGATATCATCGTGGAAGTCACTAATTTCTCTGCCGTGCCAACCGTTGTGATGTTGGTTGCGTGGGCTATCTTCTCCCTGTACTTCGCCACCTCTGGCATTAGCATCAATAGACTGGGCGTTCCCCATCTGCTAATCACTTCGGCTTGTACAAATTCTACTAACGAAGCTGGGTGAATACTTCTATGTGGTCTCGCTTCCACAAATCCACTATATACATCTACGGCACAGTATATCGTTGTTAATCTACTGTGTCTGGTCCTTGGTAAATCTTCAATTATTGTTATCAAAACTGTGCCCCACGGTTTTAACATTCCGTGGCACAGACCATCTTCTTCGAAGTGTTGACATAACACACACTCGCTGAAGTGCGTGTCCACATCCTTGTCTATCATCGGCCACCATAACCACTTTCTGATAATATCTTTCATCCCTTCACGTGTATTGTGGCGTATTCCATGCGCTAGATTGAGAATCTCCTTCCTGTGGTTCCTCGGACACCACACCGCTACTGCTCCGTCTTCCTCCTGTCGCCCCACAACTCCATAGCGCCGGTCTACCAGCGGTACCCTAACTCTTCTCTGGAGCTCCCGCAGGTCCCTGGCAACCGGGTCCATTGCTTGCGCCCCAACGATCCCTAGGAGTGCGGTTATCCATCGCCCATCTACTGGGGCCTCAGCCTTCAATCTCCCATGCAGCCACAACACGGTTTCCCCATCTATTTCCTTTTGATGGGACACCACTTCAGGCACGTCACATTTCTCCAAAATTTCCTCATTTGATGTTAAATGGGTCACTGACCTAGGCGCATCGAAGGGCTTTAAGTCTTCCTTGCCTTTAACGGTCTTTCGCTCGGGCGCCATGAAGCGAACACATGCGCCGGCGACGCCTTGAACACCTTCAGGTCCCTGCTCGGGCGCCATGAAGCGAACACATGCGTCACCACTCCCAGGTAACTCCGACGCATGCGCACTCCAATTTAATATTCGCTGACGATCAGCTAGTTCAACATGAACTTCCTCCTCATCGTTTTCACCCAGCATTCTCCACGGCTCTATATCTTCACACCACGACCAGAGATCCTCTTCTTCAGGCATCGATGTTGTTCGCCTTTTTGAGCCACCCACGGGGTTTGGGTCGCTTGCCACTTCATTGCCACTCGGCCGGCAGTCGGACGGAGGTTTAAGGAACCCCAACAGGTCCTGGACGCCAAGAGGGGGCCTGGCATCTCGGTCTGGGCCCCTCGCCACCTCCGCATCGTTGACGGAAGAGTCATAGCTAACTCCCTGGAGGTCTATGTGCCCTTTGGAAGTCGGTGAGTCCATGGCATCGATGAACCAAGCCTCCAGGAAGTCGCTCGGCGAAGACGGTAGCAGCACGTCTTGCATTCTGTCTAAGGCTGCTGCGAAATTTAAGACCATGTGTCTGACTCACAACAGCTTAGTTAAACGGAATAAAAATATTTGAGATTTTATTCCAACTCTGTATAATATAGAAGTCTTATTCTGACTCTATATAATCTTCTATTTCTTAACACTTTTTATGCCTAAGTATTTTAATCTAACTTAAAAACACAAAAGAAACAACTGCGTAATATATCCAAAACCTTTATTCATCCGATCTGCGATGCTTTATTACAACCAAGAAAGTCCCAGATTATACTTTAGGGCACTTTCATTTAAATCTTAAAACACTTTTTATTTACTATGAAAATAACTCATCAACTCGAGTTATGACGTTTATGATGACTGCAGCTAATTTGATCTTCCTTACTTGAACCCCCGTGAATGACTGAATAGCATACGAACTTGTCGGCTATTTATAGTAAAATCCAATACCAGAACAAAGTACTGGAACTCCTTGATGCCCATGAACTAATCCCACGTTGCGTACGAGCGGCTTTTGCCTCACCTTCCATTAAGGCCTCACAAGTACGTTCTGCTTGGCTGTTGCTCGACTTGGGACTGCTACTACGCATATGCAAATGCGGTCAAAATGAAATGGAGTGACTTTTCTTCTTCTTTAGGCTTATCTGCGGGGTTTATAAGAACTAAGATTGCTTCAGGATCCCTAGGTGCTGTCCTCAGGTACATACTCCTTGATAAATCCTTCTTCAGTGTTCTGCGGTACATCTGTTTGAGCTTCAACACCAACAACAGGACGACTGCTCCAGTTAGGATATACAACAGTATGCGAATGTCCAAGGGTGCCTGGATCGCCTCTTGTTCCACAATGAAATTCGAATTAACGACACCAGAGTCTGTTATTTCTGCGTGTTTTGAATTTGTTGTCCCCATCTGCACTTGTTTCACTTCACTTGTTTCACTTGTTTGCTTTCACTTAGGTAGTCACTTTATATTTACCAAGGGCTTAACTTAAGCCCGCTGGCAGGATCGCCATGTAAGATGATTACCTGGTTCGAAATTAGCACACAGGTTTTGGATAACGAAAATGACGTATATTCATTACGGTATTAGTACAATAGTAGCAAAATGTTAAAAAAATCAAATCATCATCTCTTAACTTATATTCTTTTAAATCTAGTTCATCAAAATATATATATGTTTGGGTAACCTTAAACTATGGTACGGTTTGTTATATGTTATATGTTTATGTTTATCAATTACAAGCAAAGCTGGCACCTTACGTTCATGGTTGTAACCTTGTCAATCTAAACCAATGTTTAATAATATAAACTAATTTAATAAAATAGGTAAAATACTGTAAAATACTAACTGTCTTAATTTTACCTTATACTATACCTTACTTACACTACACCTTATACTACACAAGAACCTAGGTATTTACTTCGATTCTAAATTGAGATTTAGGCCGCATGTGTCATTCTTACTACAAAAGAGCTATGGCAAGTTAAGAACATTATACATGTTTAAAATTTTTTTTCGACACCTGTCAAATTAAGACTGTATGATTCGCTTATTTTATCATCATTGTCCTACCGTGATGTACTCTTTTGACCTGCTCTATTGCTGGAGGATAAAAGCAGTCTGCAAAAACTTCAGAACAGTTGCTTAAGATTTTGTTATGGTCTTAGAAAGTTTGATCATGTCACCCAGCACTTCTCTAATTCTAGTTGATTAAGGTTAGAGCAGAGGTTTCAGTTACATTTATGTACTTTAGTGCTTAAGGTACAAAAATTTCAGCAGCCTAAATATCTTCACGAAAAACTTGTTAACGGCTCTGACATTCATGAAAAACGAACTCGTCATAACGATCTTCTTTCTGTCTCCAGACATAGGACAACTCCGTGAAATATTTCGATCCCGTTCCGACTAATGTAAAAAGCTGCTCAACAGTTGATACATTTAAAAAACGACTTAAAACTTATATTCGATCATTAAGAAATTTACTTCTTGTTATCTATATCTATCTTTTAACACCAAACCAAGCACAGTGGTCGTTATGATTGACGCTTTTGCTTTTCTTTCTTATACGAATTATATTTTATATGAATTATAATAATTATTTGATTGTGCATATTACGCAAGGGTAAACTTCCATATGTTTCCCTGTATTTTTAATTTTCGTATTATTTTTTTTTTTCATTGCTAATATACTTTTTGCACTGAGTAGTTAGATGAGTAGCTCTGCTAGATCTCGCCACTCTCGTCAAATATTATATTTGTAGAATCTTTTAAATAAAGGCTATTTATTATTATTATTATTATTATTATTACTATAATTATTATTATTATTATTATTATTATTATTCCTATTATTATTATTATTATTATTAAAGCTTGATCATTTTAATTTATCGCCTAAAGTGCAATGTAGAGACTTAAATAATATGTACCTATGTACCCATATAAAGACATGTTTGCAGATTGACCGCAGCACGACGTGAGGCATGGTTAAGAACTCTAGGAAGAAACCCCAATATAGAATATTTTAGTCATGAGAATCGTCTTTGCGGATTGCATTTTGCCCAGGATGATTTTATAATCAAAAATGAAAGGGCACACTTAAAAACCAGGTGCCATTCCAACCAAGCAATTGGGCCCTGCATTAAGGCTTTTCACAATTATATGATAACATATTTATTTTCTCTCCTACAAAGTGCCAAGGCAAGACAAATGCACATGTTTATCAAGTCTACTATAAACATTTAAAACCTCCGTTCTGACTTACTGTTAATCTTAAGAAAAAAGTAATTATCTTGCAACTTTCGTCGTATGTTGTATAGAAAATGATAGAAGGAGACCAGGCGGCAAAGGGCACTTGTTATGGTGTTAAGAGCAACCAATATTACGGAACTATGCCAGAAACTAAATTGTAATTCGAAATTTCAATTTCTGTATTTACGTCCCAAAATACGCAAGTCCTGAAATTTTCGTAATTTCTTACAGTGTACTGCTTCCTTGAGAAGATTGATGCCTTACATCTTCTGATATTTCATGTTATACCAAGATTTACCATAGTTGCTTTTTTTTTTGGTAAATCAATACCTATTCCAACAAATTAAGTTAAATAATTTTAAAGCCGGACCTGACGTACATGCGAACTGCGCATGCCCAACAGTTCCGGAAAACGCCGCATGCTGGGGACATTTTTGTAACACGGTATTAGCAATATATTGGTTATATATACAGGGTGCCCGAAATTGGTGCTGACAGTATTGCGATCTCGGAAACTAGAAGAGATAGAAAGGAGGTTAAATGTGGAAAGTTTTACGCAATTATGTAAGTAGTTTATTGGTGCTTACAGTCCGATTCTGGTTCCTTTGGGTTTTGAGATATTTTGAATAAACCAAAATGTTGCATTTTCTTAGATCGGTAGTAACTTTTTTATTACCCAATATTTTTTAAATCCGAAAACACATTTTCATTGCCACTTGTTACATAAAAGATGCCTACCTGATCATATTTTGGTTACAACGTTTCGGTTTCCTGTAACCATCATCAACTTTATTTTCTCTTATGATCGCCATGTTGCATTTTTTCTCATCGAAAAGTACCTAATTTTTCCTATACTACGATATCAAACACTAATACAAAATTTATAACCTCAAAATAACAAAAACATCATATTTACGAACATATTTGGCAACACCGACATATCGGAAAGTTTGTTTGCTTAAGAAAGAACGACTTAGTGGGTTTTGCCAGAATATAAAGTATTAAAGTTCATATAGCTGACGTAAATAACTCAATTTAAGAAAAAAATAACTTAGTGTGTTTTGCTTGTAAGCCGACGATATGGTATTTGTGTCCAACTTGCTTACTGATTTTTGGCAAAATAAAAGAAGCAAATCTGTTACATTGCTTTTAGTGGTAAACTAACCTGGACTACTAGTTCAGATTATGTTATAAGAGATTTGATTTACTCAGAGGATCAAGACATCTTAATTATTATAATATGCTGACCACTTTCAACTATATTATAGCTTGGTCTGGTGATGTTGAGGTGGCTAATACTAATATTAATCAAGATCTTAAAATTATCTATGAAATATCTCTTGCCCACAGTCTCTCATTAAATTAAACTAAAACACAGCTTCCCCTATTTGGTAACATAACTAATGATACCTCTGGGAACCTCAATATCAATATAAATGGTGTTCAGATCGCTGCGTCTGAATCATGCAAGAACCTAGGTATTTACTTCGATTCTAAATTGAGATTTAGGCCGCATGTGTCATTCTTACTACAAAAGAGCTATGGCAAGTTAAGAACATTATACATGTTTAAAAACTTTTTGTCGACACCTGTCAAATTAAGACTGTATGATTCGCTTATTTTATCATCATTGTCCTACCGTGATGTACTCTTTTGACCTGCTCTATTGCTGGAGGATAAAAGCAGTCTGCAAAAACTTCAGAACAGTTGCTTAAGATTTTGTTATGGTCTTAGAAAGTTTGATCATGTCACCAAGCACTTCTGTAATTCTAGTTGATTAAGGTTAGAGCAGAGGTTTCAGTTACATTTATGTACTTTAGTGCTTAAGGTACAAAAATTTCAGCAGCCTAAATATCTTCACGAAAAACTTGTTAACGGCTCTGACATTCATGAAAAACGAACTCGTCATAACGATCTTCTTTCTGTCTCCAGACATAGGACAACTCCGTGAAATATTTCGATCCCGTTCCGACTAATGTAAAGAGCTGCTCAACAGTTGATACATTTAAAAAACGACTTAAAACTTATATTCGATCATTAAGAAATTTAACTTTACTTCTTGTTATCTATATCTATCTTTTAACACCAAACCAAGCACAGTGGTCGCTATGATTGACGCTTTTGCTTTTCTTTCTTATATGAATTATATTTTATATGAATTATAATAATTATTTGATTGTGCATATTACACAAGGGTAAACTTCCATAATATGTTTCCCTGTATTTTTAATTTTCGTATTATTTTTTTTTTTCATTGCTAATATACTTTTTGCACTGAGTAGTTAGATGAGTAGCTCTGCTAGATCCCGCCACTCTCGTCAAATATTATATTTGTAGAATCTTTTAAATAAAGGCTATTTATTATTATTATTATTATTATTATTATTATTATTATTATTATTATTATTATTATTATTATTATTATTATTATTATTATTATTATTATTATTATTATTATTATTATTATTATTATTATTATTATTATTATTATTATTATTATTATTATTATTATTATTATTATTATTATTAAAGCTTGATCATTTTAATTTATCGCCTAAAATGCAATGTAGAGACTTAAATAATATGTACCTATGTACCCATATAAAGACATGTTTCAGATTGACCGCAGCACGACGTGATGCATGGTTAAGAACTCTAGGAAGAAACCCCAATATAGAACATTTTAGTCATGAGAATCGTCTTTGCGGATTGCATTTTGCCCAGGATGATTTTATAATCAAAAATGAAAGGGCACACTTAAAAAACCAGGTGCCATTCCAACCAAGCAATTGGGCCCTGCATTAAGGCTTTTCACAATTATATGATAACATATTTATTTTCTCTCCTACAAAGTGCCAAGGCAAGACAAATGCACATGTTTATCAAGTCTACTATAAACATTTAAAACCTCCGTTCTGACTTACTGTTAATCTTAAAAAAAAAGTAATTATCTTGCAACTTTCGTCGTATGTTGTATAGAAAATGATAGAAGGAGACCAGGCGGCAAAGGGCACTTGTTATGGTGTTAAGAGCAACCAATATTACGGAACTATGCCAGAAACTAAATTGTAATTAGAAATTTCAATTTCTGTATTTACGTCCCAAAATACGCAAGTCCTGAAATTTTCGTAATTTCTTGCAGTGTACTGCTTCCTTGAGAAAATCGATGCCTTACATCTTCTGATATTTCATGTTATACCAAGATTTACCATAGTTGCTTTTTTTTTTGATAAATCAATACCTATTCCAACAAATTAAGTTAAATAATTTTAAAGCCGGACCTGACGTACACGCGAACTGCGCATGCCCAACAGTTCCGGAAAACGCCGCATGCTAGGGACATTTTTGTAACACGGTATTAGCAATATATTGGTTATATATACAGGGTGCCCGAAATTGGCGCTGACAGTATTGCGATCTCGGAAACTAGAAGAGATAGAAAGGCGGTTAAATGTGGAAAGTTTTAAGCAATTACGTAAGTAGTTTATTGGTGCTTACAGACCGATTCTGGTTCTTTTGGGTTTTGAGATATTTTGAATAAACCAAAATGTTGCATTTTCTTAGATCGGTAGTAACTTTTTTATTACCCAATATTTTTTAAATCCGAAAACACATTTTCATTGCAACTTGTTACATAAAAGATGCCTACCTGATCATATTTTGGTTACAACGTATTTGGCAACACCGACATATCGGAAAGTTTTTTTGCTTAAGAATTAAAGTTAATTAAGTAAAATATACTAAGGTTCAAAATGTCGACCTGTACCTAATCCACCTCAGGAATATAGCCTTGATTCTGATGATGATTCAAACGGCAGTGTACTGGAAAATGTCGCCGGCCCATCAACCTCGAAAGACTCCGATTTTGTCTGTGAACTTCCCAGTAAAAAGTCTCACAAAATAAGTTAAAGTGAATTAAGTGACCTTATAACGGTTTTGGAATTGCCTAAGAAAAAATCCTAAAATCCTAAACTATTGCGACAATGGAACTTACTTCAAGATGAAGCAAAAGTTTCTATGTACCGAAGCCGTCAGAAAACCTAATACCATTTTTTAACATGGAAAACAATTTGGTAGCCTGTAGGGACATTAAGGGATTAATGGCAGCTTTAAATCTTAACTATGATCCAAAAGACCGGAGGCTTTTCATTCATTCCTCAAAAGTAAGTCTTAAAGCTGTGTTTCTCCATAATTGAAACAAGTTGCCTTCAGTCCCAATTGGTCATGCAGTCCACATGAAAGAAACGTATAGCAGTTTGAAATTGTTACTGGAGACCATAAAATATCAATAATATAATTGGCCAATTTGTGGGGATTTAAAAGTTGTGGCTATTTTGCTTGAAATGCAGCTAGGTTATACGAAATACTGCTGCTTCCTCTGCGAATGGGACAGTCGAGCACGATCGGATCACTACATAAAGAAAATTTGGCCACCGAGAGAGTATTTTGAGCCAGGAAAGAAAAATGTAGCTACCGCGCCATTAGTTCCCCCAGAAAAGATTTTACTACCGCCACATCATATAAAATTGGGACTAAAATTAAAGAGGGAATATTTGTGGGTCCCCAGATTAGGAAACTTTTCGGAGATGCGCAATTTGATTTCATACTTGAAGGCAAGGAAAAGGACGCTTGCAATGCCTTTAAAATGGTTGTAACAAATTTTTTTGGAAACATAAAAGCAGAAAACTGTAAAGACCTGGTTGCCCAACTTCTTTTATGTTACCAAAACCTAGGGTGTAATATGTCGTTGAAAATTCATTTCCTGGATTCTTATCTGGATTACTTCCCGGAAAATTGTGGTGCTGCAAGTGACGAGCACGGTGAGAGGTTCCACCAGGAACATGGAAAGAAGGTATCAGGGAAATGGAACTGGGAGATGTTAGTTGACTACTGTTGTACTATTACGAGAGATGCCCCCGAGGCTGCTTTCAAAAGACAGGCTCAGAAGCGTAAAATGAGTGTCTAAACTTTAGACTCACTGATAAAAATGTGCTATTTAATTGCTATTGTTGAATCAACAATATATTGTTTGTGTGTTCATTGTAAATGACTATAAATTAAAATTTTGTAACAAATAATTCAGATTCTTTTTGCGAGCTAACTAAAATCTTTAATAGGTATTTTTTAGTTACTTGGATGTAGTTCAATAAAAAAATAGGTTTTGTTCAGGAAACAAAAAAAAAGTTGAAATTTGTTCCCCAGTGTAATTTGTTTATTAAAAAATGTTTTGTTCTGGGCCCAAATTAATTCAATGGCGTTGAAAATGCATTGGTAGGGCGGCAAAATCAAAACTTGATGACCCATAGTACAAATTAATTCATTCACGGCATATCCTAATTTTGCTTTGTATTTGTTTGTTTGTATTTGTTTTACTATTTGTAGCAATTCGGGTTTGAGTGCGTTTTCCATAAAATTGATATTTTTGCTTTGTAGCCAGGAAATGATATCAGCTTTTCTCATTGAAGCATTTAGCACATTTTCACTGAGTCGTAAATGGTACTTTGCATTGTCCATAACAAGAAGCGAGGGTTTATCGTAGAGTGTGTGTGAGTTCATGTTGTCATGATAGTCATAAATGTCGAATAAACCCCAAAACTCCTCGCCCGAACCTGAATTTTTTGGTATCTGGGAAAAGGTTCTCTGTTCCGCTTTAATTTCTCACATCTGACAAAGAGAGGCAATTAAGGGTTGTTACTTGCTAATTTCATGCCTTAAGGTTGTACATCATGTTATAATACTTTAATAAAATTCTTAAACAAACAAGAATCATTTGTTCTATAGTAAAAGTTGTAAAAGCCGTTATAAGACAATTTGATGCAACTATTTTTCTTAACGAACAAAATTATCGCAACGGTATGGGCTAAAAAAACAAAACTATTCTTAAGGCAACGCTATTCGATAATTATAAAATAACTTACTTCTTGTTAAGTTCTACTTTGCTAAAGTCAAATCTGGTCTTATCTGGCGGGTTTACGATTTAACAAAGACATACTTTTAATTTTTCTTTTCTTTTATTGCGATTAATCATACTAACCAAACAAAATCCGTCAGACAAATATGACAGACTTATGCAGTTTTGGCATGAAAGAGAAGCATAGGTATTTTATTTAATTTTCAGCGATTCACAAAATTTTGTACCTGCCCAAGTACCTGCCACCTTCGTCTTGATTTAAAGATGTTAGTTTTGTGACTTTGACAGTTTGTGACAAAATGAAAAAATGTTCTGGGTTTTTGCATCCCCAAGCAAAAAAAATGGTACTTAATCTGATAAGCTATTTCGAAAAAGCAAGAAAATGTGGAAATGCGCCAACCAATATTCAGGAAACAGCAGCCAAAGCACTGGGAATTAGTTTAAGGGCTGTGCGGAGAATTGCGCATGAAAAAAAACATAACATAATACCCAAGAATTCTAAAAAATGTAAACGAAGAAAGCCAAAGACTGAGGATTTAAGCGAAAATATTAAAATGGGAGTTCGAAATGTGATTTACGATTTATACAGATGAAAAACCAATGTAACTCTTCCAGTTTTACAAGAAACATTAAAAATTCGGGGTGTTTTGGAAATTGGACTTGAAGCGCTATCAAAATTAATAAAAAAGTTAGGTTTCGCTATAAAAAAGACTGTAACCGAAGATTTTTATGTGAGCAGCCACAGATAGTGAGTCAGCGTGTTCCGTTTTTAAAAAATTATACGGAGAATTACAAATCGAAATTTAGAAAAGTGGTATATTTAGACGAAACGTGGATATTTTCAAATGGAAGTGGTTCAAAATCTTGGCAAGATGATTCTGTGAAAAGCGTGAAAAGGAAAAAGGGATGTGGCACGGGAAAGCGGTTCATTATTTTACATGCTGGTTCTGTAACAGGATATGTTCCAAGTGCAAGCTTAATTTTTTCTTCAACATCAAAAAGTGCTGACTATCATGATAATATGAATTGCGAAATGTTTGAAAAATGATTAAAAGTTCAATTGATACCAAATTTGGATTCTCCGTCTTTAATTGTATTAGATTATGCATCATATCATTCAAGAATTTTAAATAAACAGCCTACTTCATCTTGGAGGAAAAATAATATTTATGAGTGGCTTGAAAAACACAACCAAAATCCTTCACCAAATATGCTTAAATCGGAACTCCTATCAATGGCAAAGTCTCTTAAAAAACCAAGAATATACGCGGTAGATGAAATATTGCGTGAATATGGCCATGAGGTTCTACGACTGCCGCCATATCATTGCCAGTTTAACGCAATATAATTAATATGAGCGGGGGCAAAGTCTTATTATGAAAAACATGTAGGTGATGGTCTTAAATCCGACCAAGTACAAATAGTTTGGCAAGATTCTTTCGATCATATTACACAAGAGTACTGGAATAAATCAGTGGAACATACAGAAATATTAATAAGGGATTGGTGGGATCGAGAACAAGTACTAGATGTCGAAGTAGCGCCAATGATAATTGCTCCATTAGAAGACGACTCAGACGACTCAGACGACGAGGACTTTTCAGATTTTATAAGTGAAGATATATTATACTTCCTTTCATGCACATTATTCTGCACAGTCCTTAAACTAATTCCCAGTGCTTTCGCTACGGTTTCCTGCATATTGGTTGGCCAATTTCCACTTTTTCTTTCATTTTCGAAATAGTTTATCAGACTAAATGCCATTGAATTTTTAGGTTTTAGTAGTAAAATTGTTAAAATAAATTACACTGTTTATTATTGCCGTTTTTAATAAATACATTTAAGGTAATACTATTTACAGGGATGGCGAACCAATGGCCCGCGACATAAAATCTTGGCTCGCCACCGATCACAAAGTTTACTATGAATTATTATATTACGAATTGCGACGGCACGTCTGTGGACTCATTAAACATTTCTTTAGAAAAAATGCACGTTAATACATAAAGATTCGCCACCCCTGTACTAATATGTACATAATTTTTGCAAAAATAATAATATTATATCTGGCTATCTTCACGACTTCACGACAGTTTAAATAATAAAACTATGTATCTTTTCTCCGGGTATATTGATACCTACATAGTCTCACAGCATTTTGATATAAGCTGTGGAATTTTCGAATGATTTATATGATCCGTGATCTTTGGACCCGCATTTTGAGACCGCTTTAGACTTTATACGTTTCTTTCTCCCACTTATTTTTAGCGGGGCGCTTATTGGCTTAACAGGGGCAAAATACGTGTAAAATAAATTTGGGATTTGATACCTCACCGGCTCTAGTAGCTTTTTCTCGTTGACTTTTGAAGTAGGTAACCTATTAAATTGGAAAATTTTTTTAGCCTGATATTACACTACAAAAATTTAGCCAATGTGTAATTTGATTTTTTTTATATTTAATTTATTATTATCTGCTGAAATAAACTAAAATTTGTTTAATTTATTTAACATTTCATCGACATTTTTGGTGGGCGCTAGTCAGGGGTTTTACTGTATATTGTTTATCTAATTTTCCACCATCATCTTGGTTATTAAATTTGTTAAATGTAAAACTATTGTGTTAACCGTCTGCAATAATACGAACGCACCCCTGAGAAATTAATTTTGGAACGAGACCTGTCATTTTTATTATGACTGATAGTTTCAAGTTAACGGTTAACCTATTAACATTCAATTTTATGGAAAATCAGCTGTCCATACCGGGTGTTGCATCGTCGAGCGGGACATAGGAAATCCCATGTAATTTTAAATGGGGTCAATTATTGGCTTCCCTAATTATTTTAGAGAAAAATTCTATTTAGGTTTATTAAAGAGCACTAAAACCCACATTCAAAAGAATAACTTTAGATATTTTTGATGAGCCCGTTTACGGGTTATCGCCGATTTCTTTTTAACTATTTCTCCTTTTCATGGCCCCGTATTTGCGGGCACCAGTCAAGGTAAAAGATGACTGTCAAATAAAGTTGTCATTTTGAAATGTGTGCTTTATTGTTATAAAAACTCGTACATCGAAAATATTAGCCATGAATTACACTTCTGAAGAAAAAATATTGATGATTAAATGGTATTATCAAGGAAATAGTTATCAAAATGTGTCAGACATGTTTGCTGCTCTGTATCCGAATAGACCGATACCTGCAAAATCTACAGTCGAAAGGACTATTAAGAAATTTGAGACAAAAGGCACTGTAATAAATAACTGCAGATGTGAAGAAAGGCAGGAACAAAGAAGAGATGCAAGAAATGATAGGGACTTGCAAGTTTTATTGTGCGTGGAAGAAAATGATGGGAAGATCAGCACAACGAAACTTAAGGATGACATAGGATTAGATCACACAACAGCGTTACGAGCTTTGAAAGAGCACCAAGAGCTAAGAGACAGGGACGAAATACGACGACAGGAGTTTTGTTTTGGTATGATGGAAAGAGCAAACATGGATAGGGAATTTTTAAAAAACATTTGTTTCACTGACGAATGCACATTTACCTTAAACAATGAACCCAATGTTCAAAATGATCGATATTGGAGCAAAGAAAACCAACACAGGTTTGTGGAAACAAGGACGCAATATCCATAAAAAGTTAATGTATGGGCTGGGATTTTCGGAGAAAATATTATCGGGCCATTATTTCTTACACGAAATTTAAATGCAGAATATTTTTTGGAACTACTTGAAGATCATATTTTACCTACTTTACATGATGCCGCCAGGGAAAATCAGGAAGTTTGGTACCAAATGGATGGCTGCCCGGCACATAGTACCCTGGCTGTCCGGGAATATTTAAACCGTGCTTTTAATGGAAATGTTATTGGCTTAAATCATACAGTAAATTGACCAGCCAGGTCTCCTGATTTATCGCCAAATAATTTCTTTCCCTGGGGCCATTTAAAAACCAGGATATACAAAGATAAAAAATACCCAAATCTAGACGAGTTCAAAAATGCTATTTCTGCCGAATGCAATAGAATTTCAGTTTACCAACTAGCGAATGTAAGAAGAGAATTTTATGATCGCCTCGGTTATTGTCTAGCAGTCAATGGAGGAATATTTGAACATCTTCTTAAATCCTAAAGTTCTAACAATTTAATAGTACCTACCTATTAATTAGTAAAATATTGAAACATGTAAAATGTCATAATTAACCTTGTAATTGGATACAATATTTTAGTTTTATTCGGATTAATTTGTACTCATAAATACACCTTTAATATTTTCGATGTACGAGTTTTTATAACAATAAAGCACACATTTCAAAATGACAACTTTATTTGACAGTCAACTTTTACCTTGACTGGTGCCCGCAAATACGGGGCCATAAAAAGGAGAAATAGTTAAAAAGAAATCGGCGATAACCCGTAAACGGGCTCATCAAAAATATCTAAAGTTATTCTTTTGAATGTGGGTTTTAGTGCTCTTTAATAAACCTAAATAGAATTTTTCTCTAAAATAATTAGGGAAGCCAATAATTGACCCCATTTAAAATTACATGGGATTTCCTATGTCCCGCTCGACGATGCAACACCCGGTATATGGCCATATTGGTTTTTATTTACAACATAACAATATAAATCCAGTACAAAACTATACAGAATATAAAATGTTACTTAGGAGTGTCTCCGGTTGCAAGTATTATAAATGGCCAAATATGAATTGAATTCCATCAGTGTTTTTTTTTCTATTTTTAGAATAATGCTTTTTTTCTTATTTTATTGTCCTTTAGCTGCCAAACTACGAAATCACCCTGAACCCATGTTAATATTTGAACAAATTATTCTGTGAGAAATTTACCTTCAGCCGTTAACTCATGTTTTTAAAGCACCCTCAATTTGCTTTTAAAATAAGACAATTCACGAAAAATAATCTTCTATACTAATTAATTACCTATATCCATAGTAAAGGGTTTGAGCGATTTTTGAAGTTTTAATTTTTACATCTTCCTTTTATGGCAGAAGCTCGCTACCTATCGACTGAATACAAATCAACTATTTGACCAAGCTGTAGGTATTATTTATGTTTATATTAGGACACTGGGTGGTTTGATTTATAATCAACGTGATTTTTATCTCAAACCAACAAATTTTTATTACAGTTTCAAATTATGGTAAGTAATTCCTCGGCCTCTTACTCGAAATCCTGTGGCGAAGGTAATTTACACACAAGCCGTTTCAACTGATTTATCGTCACTTCTTTAGGACGATAAACAAAGACTCGGTCTATTCGTTTAGAAAATAATAGAACGGTTTAGTCATTTATCCTCCAATCTAAACAATGAGTTTAAGGGCGCCCACATACGTATTGTGTAATATTGCATTACATACAACGTCAACTGTATAGGTACGCGTTTAACCCTTTTGTTCTTGGCCACCTGCACGAGGAGGCATTTAAAGTTGTGAATTTAGAATAAGAAAAATAAATTATTGGCATGAGACTTTTACAAACAAGATCTTAAGAATATTGAACGTGTTCTTGAACTCACTGATTTCGGTTACGTGTCATTATTTGTTTAATTAGTTGGTAAACTGTTGCCCAAACCATAGCCAATTTTCAAATGATTCAAGAACAACCAGATACTTTAACACGTGAATATTACGGCTCTAGCTTCTCGATAAGACCAACCCAACAAGAAGGCCCAACTATACAGGGTGATTCACGGTGGATGGAACATTAGACGTTTCTGACGAACCAGTAAAGGAATCGTTGCGAAAATTTGGTTGCTTACATAAACGGGCATGCTCTACCCATCTAAAATATTTTTAACAATACAGTGATGCCGCTTCCACACAAAAATAATAGTAACTTTGATTTTTCAAATGGAACACCCTATATTTTATTTTATTTTCGAAACACTCATTACTTTTCTTACAATTTTTGTTAACACTATTCTACACTTTATATAAATTAATTTCCGTTTTTTTTGGCCGAAAACTTCACTTTTAAAAATGCTGATAATTTTGAACTCTAAAATACTGAAACCCTGAAATTTGGTAAATAGTTAACTAATACCATAGGGCTCTTTGCCCTACCCTCAAATCTTAGTTGCAATATACAGGGTGGTTAAAAAATACACTTATTCTGGTAACTTGAAAAAGTGACCATAAGTCCTTTTTTTGAAATGTAACATCCTGTATATTATTACGTATTTGAAAAGCTGCTGAAATTTCTCCTAATTCTTGTATATTCATACCTGTACCTAACTAACTCGTTTAACCATTTTTTTGACGTATGAAGCATGATTTGTGAAATTTTCTATACAATTCAATTTTCATTCGGTTATTAGTAAGTTAGCCATGACAAAAACAATGATGTTGACTTATGTTACTATGGTTATCGTTTTGACATTTCATTAAGTTTAGATACAAGATAGTTACAGTACAAGACAGTTTAAAATCATGGAAGAAACCTATACAAATGCAGTTCTTATGAATTTATTTATTTTATTTGGACAATGTGATAGAATTATCACCAGGACATGTATAAAGTTTAACGAAATGTACCCTAATTTACAGCCAATGTATCTCAGAAAATTCATAAGGATCCAGAACAATTTTACTGCCTTTGGTTTAGCTTTAAAAGCGCCAAGAAACTTGCCTCGACCCGTGACTTCTAACGAAGACAACGAGATTAATGTTTTGGCATATTTTCATGTATTTCCCATATATGTATTAGTACTATATGGCTATTACCCTGAAAATCTTGAAGCAACAACAGAGATAGCAGATCCAGGGTCATTTCGACTTGTGCGCATGCGCCGTCAGGGTATTGCCAAATATGCTTTTATTTCTTTAGAATAGGGCAGAAGAGTGAGTCTTAGAAAATTAGAGCAATGATAGAATTACCAAAAATCTTGCTAAAGAATTGCAAAATAAGCATTAAGTCCGTACTTCCAAGTGTTTTCAAATTATTTGTTTCCATTTCTAAACTAAAACGCGTCAAATAACAATTTCATATGACTAGAGGGTGACAACGTGACAACGTCTCATTTTTGCTTGACATAACCTCGAAATCTTTAGCAAATGTTAATTTGGTTGACAGCTCGCTTCAGCGAGCAGATTTGTTATTATTAACGGCTTTTGTGTACTGTTTATCTTTACTTTTCTGCAAATTTTGATTGTGTGTGTGTGAACTGTGACCATTTTGTGACGATGCCGAGGCAAAACGGAATATTTTACATTATTTTAAACAGGCGTAGAAGCTTGAACAAAGATTTATCGTTCTACAGGTATGTACCCAGATCGAATGTTTCTTTCTATTAACTAACTTACGTTAATTTCGTGGGGGAACAATAACTAGGTAGTCCATTTCCTAAAGATTATAATTTCCTTTGCTGCTGTTGATATAATTAGGTACCTAGGTACCTATTTTTACCGAAAATTGCATGTACTCCAAAAAATCCTATTAAAACCTATTATTTTACCTGTTGAACTCTAAAAATGAATGTAAAATATCTAATAAAAGTTTTATTGATATATTTACCTGCGTTTTTTTTCTTTTTTCAGTCGAAATACTATACAAAATCCTAAACAAATCAAGAACTTTAATGTTTGTTTACAAATTTCTGTCCAGTTGTCAAAGTCAAATGTGATAACAACCTCATTTTTTTCCTGTTAAAACAAACGTCATCTCGCGCATGCGCACTGCGCGAAATGACCCTGGCGGGACAAGGAACCTCGGCTTCACTTCGTTTACATTGGTTAAATGGGCAAGGCGCCATATAGTACTAATACATATATGGTATTTCCCCAATCTTCAATACGATGTGCTCAATACGATTTAGGTATAACATATTCATCAGTTCAAAGAATTTTAGTAAAACATAACATGCATGATTACAAGTTTACAAAAGTTCAAGCCATGAAGCCTCAAGATCCTCAACAGAGAGTACAATTTTGTGAAATGATATTGGTGCGCACTCAAGAAGATCCAAATTTTTTAAATAGGATAATTTGGACCGATGAATCAAAATTTTCAAGGGAAGGGATTTTTAATAGACGAAATAGTCATTTCTGGTTCAGAGAAAACCCGCATGTAACAAAAAAAGCCGGATTTCAAGAAAAATTTAGTTTTAATGTTTTTTGCATGTTAATGGATAATCAATTAAATTATGTAATATACGAGGATATAAAAGAAAGATGTTTTTCCCTTTTCTTGTCGTCAGACCCAATCCTTGGACGCGTTTCGCCGTATTACGGCTCATCGGCAAGGCTATAGAGTCTGACGAAAAGAAAAGGGATCTTACAGTGTTTTCAACACATAATGTATAAATACATATGCGAGATGTTACACGTGGCGACATCTCGTAGCAATCGAGCTATCCACCTAACCAGACCAACGAGGTCTTAGAGAAGACCAAACGCTGGAAAGGATCCCGCATAAGCAGGTATCTAATGTCAGGTGACGCTGAAAGCCAATCGAGATGTCGCCACGTGTAACATCTCGCATATGTATTTATACATTATGTGTTGAAAACACTGTAAGATCCCTTTTCTTTTCGTCAGACTCTATAGCCTTGCCGATGAGCCGTAATACGGCGAAACGCGTCCAAGGATTGGGTCTGACGAAAAGAGAAGGGAAAAACATCTTTCTTTTATATCAGGTTTTCGGTTCATAGAAACCGACGATTGGCTTTCAGCGTCACCTGACATTAGATACCTGCTTATGCGGGATCCTTTCCAGCGTTTGGTCTTCTCTAAGACCTCGTTGGTCTGGTTAGGTGGATAGCTCGATTGCTACGAGATGTCGCCACGTGTAACATCTCGCATATGTATTTATACATTATGTGTTGAAAACACTGTAAGATCCCTTTTCTTTTCGTCAGACTCTATAGCCTTGCCGATGAGCCGTAATACGGCGAAACGCGTCCAAGGATTGGGTCTGACGAAAAGAAAAGGGAAAAACATCTTTCTTTTATATCAGGTTTTCGGTTCATAGAAACCGACGATTGGCTTTCAGCGTCACCTGACATTAGATACCTGCCTATGCGGGATCCTTTCCAGCGTTTGGTCTTCTCTAAGACCTCGTTGGTCTGGTTAGGTGGATAGCTCGATTGCTACGAGATGTCGCCACGTGTAACATCTCGCATATGTAAATATACGAGGAGTCATTAAATTCGAGAAACTATGTTAATATTTTGAGGACAGATGTCGAAAATTTTGTAGATAATCTGCCACTTGCAGATTATCGAAGCTGTTGGTATCAACTTGATGTAGCTCCTGCACATTGCACTAGGGAAGTTAGTGCAGAACTTGATAGGATTTTTGACGATCGTTGGATAAGACGTTTGGGACCTTGGAATTGGCCTCCAAGGTCACCCGATCTCAATCCATTGGATTTTTACTTGTGGGGCATGTTCAAAGAAAAAGTTTACAAATCACCCGTAAATCCTAAAGAAGAGCTGCTACTTCGAGTCACTCAAGTATTTAGAGATCTAAACCCAACCGAAATTAGATCTGCAACGACAAATGCAGTCAACACCCGCATATTAAAGTGTTTGGATGTAAACGGCCAGCGTTTTGAACATTTGTTAAAATAGCATTTTATTAGTTATAATTTTAGTAGTCTTTTATTATTTCACTAGTTAACAATTAATAAAATTGTTCTGGATCCTTATGAATTTTCTGAGATACATTGGCTGTAAATTAGGGTACATTTCGTTAAACTTTATACATGTCCTGGTGATAATTCTATCACATTGTCCAAATAAAATAAATAAATTCATAAGAACTGCATTTGTATAGGTTTCTTCCATGATTTTAAACTGTCTTGTACTGTAACTATCTTGTATCTAAACTTAATGAAATGTCAAAACGATAACCATAGTAACATAAGTCAACATCATTGTTTTTGTCATGGCTAACTTACTAATAACCGAATGAAAATTGAATTGTATAGAAAATTTTACAAATCATGCTTAATACGTCAAAAAAATGGTTAAACGAGTTAGTTAGGTACAGGTATGAATATACAAGAATTAGGAGAAATTTCAGCAGCTTTTCAAATACGTAATAATATACAGGGTGTTACATTTCAAAAAAAGGACTTATGGTCACTTTTTCAAGTTACCAGAATAAGTGTATTTTTTAACCACCCTGTATATTGCAACTAAGATTTGAGGGTAGGGCAAAGAGCCCTATGGTATTGGTTAACTATTTACCAAATTTCAGGGCTTCAGTATTTTAGAGTTCAAAATTATCAGCATTTTTAAAAGTGAAGTTTTCGGCCAAAAAAAACGGAAATTAATTTATATCTTAGAAACGGTAAGAGATAAGTGTAGAATAGAGTTAACAAAAATTGTAAGAAAAGTAATGGGTGTTTCGAAAATAAAATAAAATATAGGGTGTTCCATTTGAAAAATCAAAGTTACTATTATTTTTGTGTGGAAGCGGCATCACTGTATTGTTAAAAATATTTTAGATGGGTAGAGCATGTCCGTTTATGTAAGCAACCAAATTTTCGCAACGATTTTTTTACTGGTTCGTCAGAAACGTCTAATGTTCCATCCACCGTGAATCACCCTGTATAGTTCGCCTTACGAGTCTGTTGCTACGACGACTGAGGAGACAGGGCGTCTTAACCGCGCTCTTAACTGTTGGATGATTTTAAGACTAGTTGAAAAGTTCTTTACTTGATATTTTTGGGACCGCTTTATACAGTGTGTGTATAAAGTCTAGAAATGGCTTAATAACATCACAATTTATTGGCCGATTTAAACCAAATTTCGTACAGTTGTGTAAGAGGATCTGACGCACTGAATGACTATATTAGCGTTGTTTCCAGCTTTTTAGTTTGTCTGGAATTCAAACGAATTCTATATTTTTAAATGTAACACCCTGTATATTTTTCATTTATAGTTTTGACTTTAAACTTGTTACACTTTTGGTATAACATACTTTGTTCCTAATATCAGTAGTTTTCGAAATAACGAGTACAATTTAGAAAAATTATATTTTTTATATTAATGTTCAAACTGTTTTCCCTGTACAGCTTGACAGTGTGCTATTTAAAAATAAAATTTTTCAATTGTGTTGTAAATTATTTCTAGCGTTATTAATTTAAATTCATCCAAAATTCGACGCTGCAAATCGGCCAAATCTTGAGGTTTTGTGGTATAAACTCTGTTCTTCCAGTGTCCTCATAAAAAGTAGTCGTTAAGCGACAAATCAGGGGACCTAGGTGGCCACTCGATTGTACCCCCTTTACCGATCCACCTATTCAGAAAAGTGTTGTTTAAAAATTCGCGCACATTTCGATCAAAATGGGGAGGAGCTCCGTCCTGTTGGAAAAGTGTACTTGCATAATTTGAACCCATCACATTTCGTATAGTAGGCACTATTTGCGTTTCCAAGAGCTCAATGTAAAGTTGTGATGTCAAATTTCCATTAATAAAAAATAGACCGATCTTGTGATTATCCAGAAGCCCAGCCCACACATTTAATTTTTCAGGGCGTTGTGTATGACTTTCTCTCATCCAGTGGGGATTTTCATTTGCTTAAAATCTATAATTGCGTCTATTGACTTTACCATTTAACATAAATGTTGCTTCGTCCGAAAATACTAAAAAAATTGAAAAACTGGTTGTTTTGGTATAACCTCGACACACATAATATCACAAAATTCAATTCTTCGCTCATAATCATCTTCTGATAACTCTTGAACTACATGTATTTTGAAAGGGTGATATTTATGTTTTATTAAAACATTATAGACGGATTTGAAGCAGACGTCACGTACTTGAGAAATTTTTCTTAATGAAGAAACAGGGGTTTTAACAGTATGTTGTAAAATTTCTAAACTTTTCTCTTAATCTACTACTGCTGGTCGTCCTGATCGTCGCCTATCTCTACAGTTTCCAGTTTCCTCGAACCGTCGGACAGTTTTTAGAACAGTTGCTTTTAAAATTAGATTTCGGTTTGGAAATGCGTCATTAGATTAGATTTTTAACCTCTTCGTAAGACCTGACCCTATCGCCATATTATCCTCTCATCATAAGAATTTTATTTTTTTCACTTTCAGTTCAAGACATTTTTGCATGTAAAACTGACTTTAGCTTTTATGACTTTACATCAAAACTGAACTGGTGTTTTATTTATTAATATCCTAACCGTTTTGTTTGCTCCTGCTAAATGAGTGGATTTCTTGAACGATCCATTTTCACATAGTCGATTATGTAGATTTGCGAATGTCCGTGGGTCAGGCAGTATTCGATTTGGATACCTTTGTGCATACAGACGTCTGGCTTCATAACAATTGCCATCGGCAAGTCCATAGATTAAATGCATCTCTGCAAATTCTTGATTTGTGAATTCAACCATCATTAAACAGTTCAAAACAACTCCGGAAACGTCAAATAAATAAAATATTTGTTACAAAATGTCAGAAGAACAATAAACAGAATTAACAATTGCCTACCCCATCCTACTATTTTTTTTCGTTCTCATATTTATTATTGCGCTATTTCGCCTACACTTAATTTCCATCGATGGCTATTTTTGCAAATAAATCGAAAACGGTCACAGAAACGAGAATAGTGCAAGAGACCAGAACGCTAAACAAAGGAACAGAGAGTTCAAATTTTATACCGGGATTCATACAGGGAGCTCAAAAAAAAAGTTCTGAAAGATAAAATTGTAGCCGATTCAAGAAAATGTAACACCCTGTATACTGCGACCGACAATCTTGATACTTTATTGCAGAGATTCTAAAAAATGGTTGATGTTTCAAATTTGAAACAATTATCAGAGAATATAAGAGAGAAAACGCAAAATACGAGAAAAAAAATTGAAACTTTGCCACCCTTGTATAACGAAAATAACGCGTTTTAGACCATGCATATATTTGCATTTTTTTCTTATTTTGACGAGTAGGTACTATCACCCCCTGAAATATCTGCAAGACATTAATTAACACCCTGTATAGAATGATATAAAATGGGTTAAACATTTTAGTAACAGAGTGCAAACGGGATGACACAACAAGATCAGCTTTTAACTCCACTATATGTCTCTCTAACACATAACTAATTAAATTTTCCATTTCAAAAGTGGCTAATATTATTTCAATACTTACTTATTCCATCATATTATTATGCTTATTTTCGCTATATCATGGAAAATATTTCTCGGAGAGTATCCGAAATGTTCTAATGCCTCTTGTTGTTTAGTTAGAAATATAATAGTATGAATCCTTGTCATCCCTATTTTATTTATATTTTAGGGTGTATTTATTTATGGTTACTTGTAAAAACCAATTTAGCCTAGTAGTAAAAAGTAACTACCAAAAAATTTTTGTTGCATTTTTCTTTTATTAAATGTGAATCTACAAATAATACAGTTTTCATAATCGGTACCTACTAATTGATCAACATTTTTAATGTCCGAATAATTTCAACATTTTGCATTAATTTAAAGTATATGCATTATCCAAAATATAAAAGATTAAACTTTCTGTTACGAAATTACATTAATCTTTTCCGACATTCGAGATAAAAGACACAAAACTCTTTTTATAACTGCTAATAAGAATATTATAAAATGAAAACATCTAATTTCTGCAATTTAACTTAAAACGGGTTTTAAATAAACTCAAACTTCATAAAACTTTTACAATCCCTTTACTTTAAATATGAAACAAAATCTTAATTAGAAAAGTAACTTTTTCAACTTTTGCTTTTAAAGATCACAGAAATGACCAGGTTTTTCTTAGGTGCCTCAATTAAAAGCAATTTACTTTATTTTGGTATTTCAAATGTATAAAAAAGTAACGAGTTATTTAGATTAGGTAAGTCTATAAAGGGTTCCTACCTACCATTAGTAATGGACCTCGAACAAACTACGGCGAAACTTAAGATAAGAATGAATAGGGAAATCAAACCAAATAAAATATCTAATCAAAATCTATTTTTCTCAAAACATGGCTTTCCGTGCTCTTTTTGATTGAGTCGCCTATCAGTTCTATCACTCATAGATTACGCACTCCACTGATTTCTCATCAATTTTTTCTTGAAGAAATATCTTTCTGCTCTACAATTATATCATAAGTGTTAAATATAACCTAAAAATAACTTCCGAATTTTCGAAAGAATCTTCAACTTGGCTATCATTGAATAAATTATATGGTAAAACCTCTGTATACGATCGCCTCTATAAAGTGACCACCTGCGTTAAACGACCAGTTATGAATTCTCCGTATTTAAAAATGGAAATTCCGTTATTTCATACTTCTCTTTACCGACCCATCTGTTAAACAACCGCGGACACTAATCATCGAAATTTGTAGTAAACATTAATGCTAAAAACACCCCCTTTGCTTTAAAGGCTGATAAATCGGTTTTCAGTATTAGTTTTGTTTTGAAGAGTTTTTGTGTGTTTTGGGACTACGTGAATATTTGAAGACGGCGGGAAAAAGGAAATGTCTTTGTTTAAGCGAAAAAATTGAAATAGTCGAGGAAAGTGAAAAATCTGGTTTAAGTATCAGGAAATTGGCTGAAAAATTTAACGTGGGTAAGACACAAGTAACTATGTTCCTTCAAAATAAAGCAGACATTTATTTCAAGAAGGTGGCAACGGGGAACAAAAATGAAAATTTCCCAAAACCGAAGAAGTGGCAGTGGACCAAGTTGTTTTTAACTGGTTTTGTAAGGTACGAAACAAGCACTTCACAATATCCCAACCCATGATTCAAGCAAAAGCCCTCTGTCTGCGTTTTTATTAGTTCATCTCTTTTCCTCACGTATACGTAAATATCCAAGATTCATCATAAAACCCACATAGTAACAGCGCGGCATTGTTGTCATATGTAGTCAGGCGCTTCACCAAAAATAATCACCTACCAAGCTGCGTGAGGAAGGGAGACAGACGCGAGAAGGGATGAGGCAACGCAGTCTCCAGACGGTCGCCAAGCAGAGTTTGGCTAAACGCATAAAATATAAGTTTATCAAGGGGACTGTTCCCCGAAAGTTCGGCGGTGCATGTCGCACGACTGCTTTTAAAAAGTAAAGCACGTCACCGAGTGGAAATTGTCCACATTTCTTGTACTATGTAGGTAAAGTTAACAAAAACAAAGTTCAACAAGTTAATACAATGTGAAAGTATTGAGTATTATGGAAACGTATGTGTGAATGCAATTTGAAGTGTAACCAGTAATTTGATGTAGTGTATTCTCAGATAGTGGGAAGTTATTAAGTGAATATTGTAAATAAAACGTTAGTGCTACCTTACGAATAAAATGCTGTTGGAATTAAATACAGTGTTTTATTAAATCGACAGATCTAGACAAGAGCCAGCTACTCAGCCTACGCATACACAGTAATAACAAAATAAGTATTAAAGGCTGAACCATAGTTGCGTTTAAAACACAGCCAATATTAATATCGAACACGTAACTTCTTGGAAAAACAGCCTATTGACCATTTTAAAGGATTGTAAAACTTGTTTTTCTTCCACCGAATACTACCTCACATTGCCAACCTTTGGAGCGAGGTATTATTCAGAATTAAAAATGCTCTACTGAAGTTACCTTAATAAGAGACATGTAACATGTAACACAGACAGTGGTTGTCCTCGTTAAGAAGTCGAAAATAATACTACCATAACCAACGCCTTGATATGGGTTTTGGTGGCGTGGCGCCATTTGTCCTCAGTGACAATAAAAAAATGCTTTATGAAAAGCGGATTTATTTGTAGTATAGATACTATTGACAACTTCTAAAAAGAAGATAATATTCTGCTCGCCCAACTGTTTCCTAACATTAAGGACACATTCGTGAACTTGAAACAATTTTCCTCTATTGATAACAATTTGCCAACAGAAAGTGCAGAATTGATTATCATCGAGTGTATTGAAGAGATCCAAGAAATGGACGAAACTACTCCCAACTCTGAGACAGAGGAAGAGGAACCTGAGCTTGCTCTACTTCTTCTTTAAGTGCCTCGTCCTCTACGAACGTTGGCAATCATCAGTGCCATCTGTACTTTGTCGACTGCTCTTCTAAAGAGATTTGTCGTGGTTTCGCCATACCATTGTCGCAGATTCTTCAGCGACGATGTTCTTCGACGATCGGGTCCTCTTTTGCCTTCGATCTTTCCTTCTATTACCAACTTGAGAAATCTGTATTTTTCGTTTCGAAGAATGTGTCCGAAGTATTTTCGTTCTTTAAGTGTGAGCATGACTTCAAGCTCTTTTCACATTTTTGTGAGTACATCCACATTGCGCATTCTGTCCACCCAGGGTATTTTCAACATCCGTCGATATGTCCACATCTCGAAAGCTTCCAGCTTCTTGCACATGGCGTCGGTCAGAGTCCACGCCTCAATTCCATAATAGAGAATACTAAAGACGTAGCAACGTAGCACTCTAATTCGAATGAAGAGCGACAGCCTTCGGCAGCACAACAAGAACTTCATTTTCACAAATAAAGCTCTGGCCTGCTCAATTCGGGCACGAACCTCCTGCATACCATCCCAGTCCTCGTTAACCCGGCATCCCACACATTTGTATGACTGGACGCTTTCGATTTTCTGATTCTGTATCTGAAGTTTACCATTATCAACCTGAATCCTATTAATCACCATCCATTTAGTTTTTTTTAGTGTTTAATTTTAATCCGAATTCTGCACTGTTATCAGCCACTTGATTCAGTAAAATCTGAAGACCCTTCAGGGAGTTCGCGAACATAACGGTCTCGTCAGCGTACCTAAGATTGTTTATGTTTATACCATTAATGGAAATTCCTTCAAGGCAGTTTTCCAGGGCATTTTCGAATATTTTGTTTGAGTAAATGTTAAAAAGTAGTGATGAAAGGATGCAGCCCTGTCGAGCACCCCTTCTGATTCTAACTCTGTCTGACATTTGTTGATCTACCTTGATTTGTGCGGTTTGATTCCAGTAGAGATTTGCGATTATTTTGGGGTCTCTATCGCCCAGGCCTACTTCCTTGAGGATTTTCATCAGTTTTTCATGTTGCAGTTTGTCAAAGGCCTTCTCATAGTCTATTAAGCAGGCATAGACAGGAACGGAGACATCCCTACACCTTTAAACCAACACTTGAATACCAAACAAGGCCTCTCTCGTGCCGAACCCATTACGAAATCCGAACGGAGATTCGCCCATAAAGGACTCACACCTTGCATATATTCGCTTATGAATGATCTTCAGGAAGATCTTAAGAAAGTGACTCATCAGACTGATAAGTCGATAATCGCTGCATCTTTTTGCTGAGCTCCCTTTTGGAAGCCTTACAAATGTCGATTGAAGCCAATCGGAAGGAATGACGCCCGATCGGTAGACCATATTGAAAAGCTTCACTATGACGCGCAGTGACTCCTCGTTCTTCAAGATTTTAATGACTACCGAGTAGATTCCATCTGGCCCTGCAGCTTTTCTATTGTTTTGATTTGGAGATTGCATGTTGTATTTCTTCTTTAGTTATATCTAGGCCTTCCCGTGTGTATTGTTCATGGATGTTTGATCTCTCATCTTGGAAAAGTTTTTCGATGTAGCTGCACCACTGTTCGACTTTGCCGTTAACGTCCAGATATATTTTTTCTTCGCTGTCCAAGAGAATGCTCGTTCGACGAGGCCCATATACACCAGCAGCTTCCTTAATTTTTTGTGCATATTAAAAGTGTCATACTTAGCCTCCAGATCTTCGATTTTACAACACTGCTCGTTAAGCCAATTTTCTCTGGCTAATCTAATTTTGTTCCTTATTTCGCGGTTCATCAGGTTATATTCTGGATGATCTTTCTTCAGTCGTCTTTCTTTCATGGAGAATTTTATCAGTCATCCAAGATTTATTTCTTATCTTAATATTTCTTTGAAGGTAATTTCGAGCTTGCGTTTAAAAAAGCTTCTTTGATGTTGGTCCAAACGGGCTTCACTTCGAAGTTCTCTACGGTGCTCACTCTGTTTAACCCACCATTTAGTTCGTTTCTGACTACCGCCAGCGTTTCTGGGTTGCTCAGCCCTGTCAGATCCGGTCTAGGACAGTTTCCTTTTACTGTACACTTTTCAGAGTTATCTGAATAGTTGCTACAAGTGGATTGTGATCCGAATTTATGTCTGCGCCAAGGTAAGTTTTTGCTGATTTAATGCAATTTCTGTAAGGTTTAGTTATCAGTACGAAGTCTATTTGGTTTCTGACAATCCTCTCTGACGTATGGGAGCTTGCTCCAGTGTCGAAAATATTAAGCCCATCTGAAACCTGCGCAAGTTTGAGAGACATAAAAAACTTTTTTAACAATGTTAATAATTTTAACAAGTCTACAAATATTTCTCAATTACTATTAAAATGTAAATCTGAATTTTATAGAAATAAAATAAAAAAATATGAAGCATCCCTTAGTTTTTGATTATTTTGAAGAATAAGGATTTCAAAGCAAACATAGAGTACATTGTATAATATGTTAGTATGCGCGTGCAGTATATACATATTGGTAAATTGGCTTCATCTCATTTAATTTTAGTTCTGATAAATTTAAACAAATATATTTGAAATTAATTACATACATTAATAAACAAACACTGTGAAATGCCGAGCAGCTGTTTTAATTTTCCTCTATTAATCGACCACCCCTATTAACATACCAACATTTGATTCCCCGAGGGTGGTCGCTATTGAGAAATTTTAATGTAGTAGCAAGTAGCATATTTCAGTTCGGTGCCATCCAAGGTCATAATTTTCATGAAAAATATTGTATAAATTTATTTAATCAGCAAAATGAAAAGAAGTAATAACAGAGACGCAGGGATGAATTTTTCTTAAAAAAGTAAGGTAATAGTTATTCACCCGGGTAAATAACTAAGTTGATGCCACAGATAGAGGTAAGTGTTTCCTGAAAAGATCTCAGCTTTCAACTCAGATACAGAATGGTTAAGTGCTATGTCTGGTCCGTCCTGTTGTATGGTGTCGAAGCCTGGACTCTTAAAGTAACCTCGATAAACAGATTGGAGGCATTTGAAATGTGGACTCTTAGAAGAATGTTTAGGATCCCTTGAACAGATCTGGTAAGAAATGAAGAAGTCCTTAGAAGAGCCGGTCTGACCAGCCGTGAACTATTCGACGCCATTAAGAAGAGAAAGACTTCCTATCTGGGTCACATCCTGCGTGGTCCTCGTTACGAATTTCAACGTCTTATCCTCCAAGGAAAAATCGAAGGAAGAAGGGGAATAGGAAGAAAAAAACTTTCATGGCTCAGGAACATTCGACAATGGACAGGAATACACGACTTTATGTCTCTCCAAAATGCTGCTCTAAATAGAGAAATCTGACAGGATGTAAATAGACGGTCGCCTACGCAGGAATCTGCTTGGCACTTTAAGAAGAAGAAATAACTAAGTGTGTTGATTTATGTGAAAATTGTATTGAAATATCCAAATTGACGGTATTGTGTACAGGCACGGCAGCGAGGAATAATTGTAAAAACCCAAAATTGCAGTGAATGATCCTTGGACGACCAGTATTATTATGTCTCGTAAATGAAGTATATTAAATCTTAAAATTATGAATAAAAGAGATATTAAAATTAAATTTATTTTTACTGTTTGTTGAGATATTAACTAACTGTAATCAGATAACGTAAGCCCAATGAAATTAACCTCTTTACCAGAAACGATCAAAGTGGTCCTACTAACCGACCATCAGAAAAGTAAAAATTCTGAAGAAGCAGAACAATCCTATCCCGTAGGCCGCAATCAACTCCTGATCCAGTCAACCGCTTGCGAAGCCGTAGATCATTCAGTAATGCCAGAAGAGATCGCACCAGAAGCCACATTAAATTAAAAAGCTCTGAACATAAACATAACACCGAGTCCTTATCAGCACCCGGACAAGCGGCATACCTTCAGTACTTGTGCCCTCGACCTTCCACCCAGCAAAAGGATCGGCATCCAGCTTCCTAGCTAACTAGGCCAAGTAAGCAGCAGCTAATAACTGGGATAACCAATTGACCAACTAAAGTTTACATACTTCCCCACATTCCTGTAAACTATAGCGAACCTATGGTCAAGCACGTATCCAGGAAGGGGGCCCGGGGGGCCCGCCCCCCCCCCCCCCCGAAATCCCGAAATTTGAAAATAATGATTTTAGTTTTAATGTGTGATTCGCTTTGCTCTGACTTAATTAAAATAAGTCCACATTTTTGAATGATTTTCGTCCTTGAGCCCCCACCGAAACGAATTTATGGATACGGGCCTGCCTATGGTTTAACAAGGGTAAGGCCAACAACGAAAATAAAAAATTGGAAGATATATAAATCCTTCGACGAAGCAAATTCACAAGCAGCTTTAAGAAAAAAAGTAGAACAAAGGAAACAAGAAAACAGTTGAAGATTTCTACTACTAGTTAAAAGTACTAAACCACCGATTATAAAATTTACGTTGATGTAGAAGAATCAGAACAATGTTAACATATATTATATTACCACTACTACTGGCTTGGCAGCTCTAACAACTGCCACAACCTGGGGGTCGTCATTTTGCTGATAGTATTGTGAAATATTTACCATCATATTATTGATCAAGTGGGTGCGAATATTGATGTACTTAAATACTTTCACCATCCTGAAAGTATTCTGTCAGTATTGTGGACGTAGTTATTTTAGTGAGGACTGAGTGTGTGTGAATGCCAGATTGGTAATATTTCATCAGTATTTACAGTGTCGTCATGGATGGAGTTTGCAACTGCAATTACGGACACACGAACATGAACGCACGTTGATGTATAGTTCTTCCAAGCTTAATTTAATGACATAAAAAGCATTAAACTTGTGACCATAGGCGTCGCTCTTACCAAATAATTAAAATGCGGATTGTTGTAAATTTTTAATATGATTAAATAGTAGATATTACAACTTGTTCATTATATGTAGTTTATATCGATAAAAGGTTTCTACCCGTGACTCGCCTGCAGAGAATATTTTTAAAATGTTTTTTTTGTATAGAAAAATGTTTATTTTACCGAAAACAATTTAAAAAGATTGTCATTGTCCAGCCAGGACTGCGAGGAGGTATGACTTTTCCTTGCCAAGAAAGGATAGGGGAAGTACTATGTTAGTTGGAATATACAGTTGTTAGTTAGAATTCACTACATATATTTTAACAACAAATTGATCGCATCAGCAGAATCACAGAAAACGTTGTGTAATATAACAAGTTTTTAAGATACGTGTTAAATGAACATAATTAATTTAAATTTCATATATCATTTAATTACTGGAATCGTCAGAACTTTCAGAAGTAAAATCGTTCCCATGTTGGATTACTACTGGCGCAATAGGTGGTGAAACAGAATATCCATTTTCTGGTTTTATAACATAAGCTATGCAATTTTTTCATACATCGCTACCCATTTCGTTATTACCTGCCAAATATTATCAAGGACAGCTGCGCTTAAATTTGAAGATTGATTATTGAGTGATATTATTTGCTGACAAGAGCAACACATTAGGTACAAAGCCATCTTTACTTCCGGCATGATAACTCGTTATTCTCTCAAAGACGGTGTACCAACAGTACAATTTGTACTGTCTACCCAACCATACTTAACAACATCATGGGTATCAAACCAAGTTTCGTCTAAATATATTATGCTTTAATCGGATTCATGGTACTCCTTTATCTTGCGCAAATAGTCCTGTCGTAGTTCAATGATACGCGGGGATTCCATTATAACAATTGGATTTCTAATATTTTATGTTTAAAGCCACATTTTAACAAAACACCACGCAATGTTTCTAAAGATTGATACTTATAATCAGGGTAACCTCGCAATTTATCACGAACCAGTTCTAAGTTAGCACTATATTATCTTCGTAAAAGTTGTAAATAGTTCGCAGAATAAAATTCCTTGTAGTATTCTCAGCCCTTTTGAATTTTTGATTTATTGGTTTGCGCTTTATGGGATGACCAGTTACAGTCCCTAAATTAATTACGTTATAAATTCTTATAAAACTCAAGTTGTGTTAATTCATTACAAGTACTTTTTCACTTTTTCCCGGATTTTCTCTTTTAAATACGCGTACCTACATATTTAATATATTGCATTGACATTGAACATGCAAATCTTTGTTTCTTAATTCTGAACTTATTTTGCTTTCGGCCGACTCTGGCACCGACTCATTATATTCCTGCGATAATTCACCTTGACCTTCTGTATCAAATTGTGGCCAAAAAGCCATACTGATATAATAAAATATAGGTACCAAGCGAAAACTTACTTGTCTGAAATCACACAGTTATAGCAGAAAATGAAATATGTAAATTTTACAGTAAATCATTTTAACCAGTCACACCGTTTCCCATTCCTAATATCGCATACCTCAATCATCAACTGATTTTAGAGCTAATAAGGTATCACCCAGTTAGCAAAACCTTTAACTATTTGCTGTTCTTGTCTACAGCATATACATTTGTATTTATATGCTGTTCTATTAATTTTCCCACTCGGAAAAAATAGTCCGCACTTTAAATTGCTGGTGGGCTTCGACGGTCTATCGCCAGGGTATTGCCAGTTCTATAAGTTTTCGTAAGTGTAGGAGGAACATAAGGGTTTGTTAACTGTTTATTTTTTTTGTTTAACAATAGTGAAATTCTTTTTAGTTTGATTCGAATTATTTTTGTATAAATAATATTTCTGAAGTACTAAAAAAATTATTATAATATTCATGAATGACTTGTTCCTTCTTTCTTTGCCATTGAAAATTTCTTGGTTTAAAGTACATTTGCAAACTAGCTTTCAAAAAAAGTTACTGACTATTAATTAAATACTGACATAAAAGAACACTTTTAATAATAAAAACTTAAAGAATTAAAAAAAAATTCTGACAACCCCGATTATGATGCCGGTCCCTTTGAAGCCCGGTTGAAGCTTTTTTATGTTATCAAACTGACTTTGGAAAAAGTATACACGCTTTGATGTTTACCAGCATCTGCTGACAAGTTTTCCATTAAAAGACACATGTTAAGTGTTTCTGCTTGAATTCATTCGCGCACGTACGTAAACGCTCGCACATTAAAGTATTTGTTAATAACGTGCAGAACTAGCTTTGTTGTTATTAGGGAACTTAGTTTATTTTGAATATGACCGATTTAGGAAGTTTATTCACAAAGTTCATAACAAAGTTTATTGAACTATATACTATAAGCCGTATCCCTGTTTATCGTAAACAAAGTTAAAGGTATATCGAGACAAGAAAAGAACCTTATAAACTGGCATTGCAAGAACTTCGAGAAGTTGCGAAATATTTTTAAAAAAACACCTTGTATTTCCGAAGCGTTGATAGATATCGCTTGGCCGTTTTCACCACTAGATTTGTCATTAAAATTAAGCCTCAGACACTGGCATCAGATTTTATCTATCTCGTTAAGAAATAGGAATTTGCCTTTTAAAGTGTTCAATTTGACCCACCCTGTATAGATATATACAGTGTCCCACCGGGAACCGCTTCGATCTATACAGGGTCGTTGGTGTGTATGGAAACGGTCGATTATTTCTTAAAGTGAAACAGCTAGCAAACAATATTCAAGACAAAAGTTTAGGGTTTTTAAAGTATATTTGACTCTTAAAAAAACTCTTAAAAAAACCTTTACAATGGCAACTTGAAAATAAAATCATAATGTTCCGTAATTATGATTATTGTTGTTGATATCTCCAGATTGAAAATAGATATTAACTTGCGGTTTTTGGCGCTGACTTCTTAGACTTTTAATCATCCTTGTAATCAGGTAAAAAATGGTGAAAACAAAAATTGATAGCTTTGGCTGAAGTGGTCGAACCCATTTATTTAATTGGTGTTGTCTCTTGTTATAACAAAAATGCACGTCACTGCTAGTAAATCTGATTCATCTTCACTCGTGTTAACAAAGTACAACCGCAACGCGTAGCAGACTCACTAGTTTAGAGAAGGAAATGTCTAAGCTCACCATTATCTCGTGTGTACTAGTACATTATTCAACAAGCATATAATGATGACTGTTTTCACGCGGATAATGTTTAAGACACGAGCCGTAGGCGAGTCTCATAAATCATCCAAGTGAATAACAGCCATTATATGCCAGTAGAATACTATACTTTGTCCAGGACTACCAAATAATTTTAGCTACAATTAAGTACCACATATCTTTATTTTTAAATAACTAACATTGAATTAATAACATTGAAACAATATTATTATATTGAAGTTCTCATTAACTAGCAAGAAAAATCATTTCGACAGAGGAAAGGTAAAAGGTCGTAAGCGCCATCTCGGCTGAAAATGAGTTATATATATGGCTAAACTGCTTTCTTTTTTCTCTATCTATCTATCTAAGTATTAATTAAAAATTAGCACTTTTATTGCGTTTTAGTCATCTATATTTCACGGTCCATTTTTTGAAACTATTGCTTAAGCGACACAAATTTTACCATTTTTGCATGAACGAAACATAAGTCTATCCATTATCCAGTCAAACTCCCATTAAATATTTTAGCTTTATATAATAAAGTAGGTGTTGTCGCTTTAGTCTTTATACCTAAATAAAAATTGCTCAAGTATAGTATTTTAGTCAATTAACCTTCCCGTGTGCGGCCCGCTTTAAACGTTTTAGTTATTTTGCCTGCCCAAAATATACAATAATTTATGATGAACGGTTAATCAATTTAAATAATTTTAAATTAACACTGTAGTTTAATCGTTTTGCGTCCTCAAACCAAAAAACTGAGGTGGTTTAGTCTTCACATTTAATTATTTCTTTGTCAGCATGTCGCATTAACCGGCTCTAAACATTCAGTCTCACAAAATCATTGCAAGTATAGACACGCGTTCTTGATACCCTCAGAACTTAACCTAAATAAATTCAGCGTTAACTTATAATATTATTATCTTCGAGTGTGTGTTTTGTGGAATATTATGTAAGCATTTATTTAATTCTATAGTACATAATATTACTATAATAATAGGCAATTTGTGCAATCATGAGAATTTCGCTAACGCCAATCTTATAATCAATAATATTTCACAAAAATAACATTTGTTTGCTCCCAAAAATCGAATTTTCACTTTGCTAAAAACACAAAGGTTTGCCCTTAAAAATAGTTAAAGTATTTAAAAATTATTTTGTATAGTTTCGAAGAAATTTACCTCTAAAATTAGCGTTTGCAAGAATTTGATGGTTGCCACCAGAGAATTAATATTATTAAAATATTAGTGTGAGGGCGAGAGAGGGTAGAATACGACAAAAAGGTTTTTATCAAAAATCTGGAGCAGTTTGTCATTTTTAGAGTAATTGGGGTAGGAAAATATATTTTTTTGTGTAAAATAGGTATAAAAACAATTAAAAGGTGTGTGTATAGAAGGGGTGTAAAATAATGTTTTTATTGATTGTCTTGTAGTATGTCAATTTTATGGAAACTGCGGTCGAGAAAGCTGATTTCTTTTTCTAAAATGGGCCACAAAATTAAATGCGCGGAGGTATGAGGGGGGTTCAATGACATTAAAAAAAATATATTTCATTGTATCTCATTTTTAGGGTAATAGGGGGTCGCAAAAGCCAATTTTTCATTTTGTAATATGTTAACAATGTTAAAGAATTAAGTAAAAAGAACTAAGTGGTGGGTAATAGTATGCCGTTTTCAAGGTAATAAGGGTTGCTAAATATATATTACAAATAGCTATATTGTTTCAGTATAATCAATGGCAGCCAGCAGAAGGTTGTTTTTACAAACCTTACAAAGTGCAATGCATTCAAATATGCAACACACGTCAACGGCAATGAATCAAAATGAAATTCAGATAAATTCACAATCAGAATTGTTGCCTCAGAATAGCCAATATGAAAGTCCACCGACAAATGATATGCAGTTGAACACTTCATTAGAAGTACAACCTCAAAACGAACAATTTAAAGTTCCAGCTGTCCTCAATGATACCGAATCTTCTTCCTCCATCAATCTCCAGGATAATTCGCTAACAGATATAGGGACTTTAATTGAAATTGAATCTAATGAAATTATACAGATTAAGCAAGATTTTGGTGTTGCAATTCACGAAAAAGAATCATGTCGTGTTCGTCCAGGATATTACAATGTTAGTGACGTTACAGGTCTATTAAGTGATGCAAATGATGAAGGCACATTTTTACATCAAGGAATAACCGACGAAGCTACCTTGGTAGAAATCCAAGACATAGAAATTCAAGAAGAAACTGCAACAACTTCAGTAGGCAAAAAAGAAAATTAAGGGAAAGAAACCTAAATAAGTATACCGAATTTCTATCTGACGATGAAGACTTTGATTTTGTTGAAAGTCCTAGCTCATGGGAAGGAACATCTCAGTCAGCGAGCGAGAGTGAAAATGAGTCCCCAAGAAAATCTAAGAGAATTGAAACCCCGAGCGAGGACTTAAAAAAAAAGAAAAAAAAACGTTTAAATAAAGCGAAACAAAGAAAAACATTAGGAAATACCGAAAAAAAGTATATTACAAAAAAAGGTGTTGCTATTCGTGCTCGTGAATTGAAAGCTAACTTTGTGTCCAAAAAAATTGTAAACTCGGCTGCGGAACTATAACCGATGAAAAAAGGCAAAATATATTTGACCATTTCTGGACTCTAGATACCGAGAGAAGACGTGATTGGTTAGTAGCAAACAGCAAAAAAGAATGTGTTAAAAGAAGAAGAACCAAGGACGTAAGTCGGCGAAATGCTACCTTTAAATATTTTATTAATGAAGGAGAAGGTCGGAGGCAAGTATGTTTGATATTCATCTTAAATACACTTGACATAACACAGAAATTTCTGCACTACACCCTGAGTCACGCTTCGTATGGTACAGCCCAAGAAGATCTCAGAGGAAAACATGTACCTCCTAATAAAACCAGTAACGACTTAATCGATTCCGTTAAAAAATATATCGAGAATTTGCCTGCTGTCCCGTCTCATTACTGCAAAAAAAATAGCTCGAAATTTTACCTTCCTTAAGAGTTTAAAAACCTTACAAATTTGTACAGATTATACAAACAAAACAATCAAACTGAAGGAAAAGATGTTGTGGGAGAAAAAGTTTTCAAAAATATTTTTTTAAGAGAATTTAACATAGGGTTTCATATACCACGAAAGGATAAGTGCGTCAAATGTATTAAATATCAGAACGACGGAGACGATGCCCTTGCAGAAGAAAAAAATAATCACCTTAAAGATATAAAGAGGAAACTTTAGCAAGATTTAAAATACATCAAGATATCCATACCAAAGATAAAACGATACTTTGCACGTCCTTTGATTTACAGAAGGTTCTGAATACTCCATTTGGAGAAAGCATGCTGCTATATTATTCAAGAAAGTGGGCTGTGTATAATTTGACGTTACAAATGTGGTTCCAGAGAAGGATATTGCTTTACATGGGATGAATCAGAAGGCAAACGAGGGTCAAACGAAATTGCAACGACTTTAAAAAAATACATAGACATAGTAGATGAACGTGGTACAATTAAACATCTTATTTTATATAGTGCCCGGGACAAAATAAAAACAAGATTATTTTGTCATGTCTTCACCAGTGTTTTCACAGTTGCATAAATGTAATGTCAATCCAAATGAACTATCTTTTTCCAGGCCATACATATATGCCAGTAGATTCGATGCACGCGGTAATTGAACGAAGCGTTACAAACAATATAATTTGGGCTCCGTCACAATGGGCAACTATTTTTTCTTTAGCAAGAAAAAGCCCTAAACCTTACCATGTAGAAGTTTTGACTCACACTGATTTTTGTGGTTGGGATGCAGCAGCCGAAAAATACTATAAAGGTAATCTGACTGGAAAAATAAGCAAAGTGAGAACAGTTACCTTCAAAAAATCAAAGCCCTTTAAAGTTTTTATTAAATATTCAATGAATTCCGAAGCCGAAACAGAAGAAATAGAAGTAATAAAAAGTAAAGAACAGGAACTACAAAAAATTTACAAAGTTTCATTGCCCATCTCAAAAAAAAAGTATAACGACTTAAACAAATTGTGTACCAATAAAACTATACCGCAAAGATTTCACAACGAATATACCAATTTGACAGTTGCAAACAATATTCGAGATACTTTGAATGAAACAGACATTGAAGACGAAGATGTCGAATGCAGTGTATGATGACGTTCTATGATGATAATGGTGGTGATGCTTAAGGTGTTCTCCTTTAAAAAATAGAGTTCTAACTATTGTTATTATTATTATTAATATTTTCATTTCGTAACATTTTTGTAACACCTTATTTTATTAGTTCCAGCGCATGCATTCTGGACGAATTGTCGATTAATGTACGAATATTTAACCTTAATTTAAGAATATCAGTTAAGATAGCGTATTTTAAAAGTAAATTTTGTTAATGACTAATTAACTAGTTTTTGTACGTTAGCAGTTTGGCCAGAAAATGGTTCATAGACCTACCTTCACATAGCACATTTTAGTGTATATTTTTTAACACAGTTTCGCTCAATAGGCTATTTACTTGGTACTGAAATTTAATTATATGGATTTAAGGCCATATACCCTACAGCTAACTGCCTAATCAACAATGCACAATGGCTAAATCGACACTTATTTTAAAATCTAATAGAAATGAATAAAAGTTAACATTCACCCCTTTTTGTCGAAAAATTATGCAACCCATTCCTTTTTTTTTAATAAAATTTTAGTCATCCAAAAAAAAGATGTGAATTTTTTTCCGAAAATCTTACCTTTAAATAGATCCCCTGTAAAATTCTGTTTTTGTCGCTTACGACCTTTTACCTTTCTACTGTAATTTGTAACATTAATATTAGTTTTGGTATTTTGGTGGTGTAGACAGACCTTGTTTTCTTTCATAATCTCGCCACAGAAAATGGACTACTTCTTGAATTAATATTAATGTTTGTATTTACACAGTGTGTTAAGTTAAACGTAGGAATCGAACTTAAATCTACATTGATAATTTGGAACAACTGTTACTAACCTGACGTTTCACTTTAAAATTAAAAACCGAAGCGCAAATGTCAAAATAAAAACAAGGTGCCATGGTGTTGCCATAGCAACAAGCGCTGCGACTTGACGTTCATGGCATGCTCTGTTTTTTATTGTACGTACAAAATCCTATTGGAATCATATGATTCCATTTTACACCGTGTATAATAGTATATTAAAGTACACGTTTTATAAAGCATTATATTATAGCACGGGTCCATGTTAAAAAACGAGCCGCTTGCGGCGAGTTTTTTAAGGGGACAAGTGCTATAATGGCTTTATAAAACATGTGCTTTATACTAGTTTTTCTATTTTGTCGTTTTTTTTTAATAAATAAACACATATTTAAAAAGAAAACAAACCCTTCAAAATTTATAAATTATTATGTCCAAAATTTATGTTGGTAACACTATTACAATTTTTTTATCAAGCTTGCCATGAAAATAAATAAATTTTAAATTGTGTCAGCCATTTTGCCACAAAATTTGTGTTTTAAAATTTTATTTATATTAACAAAATATCATGGAGCAAGATAATTTAAGTTTAACTCCCCCTGAGTTAAGGGATATTGCACATAAATGTATAAATCAACTTTTGCCAGAAAAATCCCGAAAATTATATGAAAAGGACTATGAGACCTTCACAAGTTGGTGCAATACAAAGGGCGTGTGTAAGATTTCAGAAAATGTTTTACTAGCCTATTTTGAGGAAGAAAGTAAAACCAAAATGTCATCCACCCTGTGGTCCTTATACTCAAAATTAAGAGCTTGCATTAATATTGACAAGAACATAGATATAAAGGATTATGCTAGACTGCAAGCATTGTTAAAAAGAAAATCTGTGGGCTACAAACCCAAAAAGTCTCTTGTTTTAGACTTAGACGATATTAATAAGTTTATAAATGGGGCTGATAATAGCAGTTATTTAGGATTAAAAGTAAGTAGTATTTACATATCTATATGCATTTTGTTTTGTACAATTTCACAGGTTTTATAAAAAAAAATTTTTTACAATAAAGTCGGAGAACGAACATTTTTAAATTACACCAATTTCTATTCTATCGTATGAACAGTAGGTAGACAGCTATCGAGATACAATAGTAGTAACTATGTAAATTCTAGGTTGCTTTAATTATGGGGTACAATGGAGCATGCCGGAGAGAAGAACTGACCAATATGGATGTAAAAGACATTCACTTTAAGGTTGCTTCCATTACAGTACACATTCCCAAAACTAAAACACATGTAACAAGAACGTTTCTTATAATTGATCAATCATGGATTAATTTGATTAGACAATATTTTGATTTACGTCCTAAGAATGTTACAACATCAAGATTTTTTCTTACGTATAGGAATGGGCATTGCATAAACTCACCTGTAGGTCTAAATACAATGGGAAAAGCTCCTAGCCTTATTGCAAAATACCTGTGCAAACCAAATCCAGAATGTTTTACTGGCCACTGCTTTAGACGGTCTAGTGTCACCGAGCTGGCCAACAAGGGAAGCGATTTGGTTACCATTAAAAGGCACGGGGGATGGAAGTCTTCAGCCGTGGCTGAAGGCTATATTGAAGATTCTCTAAAAGCGAAAATGGATGTAGCGCAGAGCCTCTCTTCTAGTTTAACACCTTCATTAATAGATAATATTGATAATACTGCTACACCCTTACCTGGATCATCAAGATCGACAATAATTGAAGGAGTAGAAACTGCTTTTCAACCAAGTCTAATTAAAAATGGATTGGATTCTGGGGTCAGTTATCACAAAGTTTCGCATACTATGAATACTCAAACTATGCCTGAATTTAAGGTTAACGCGTCCGACACGAGTACAGTGACATTAAATGTTTATAATAACTGCACTATAAACAATGCCTAATTAGCATTATAATATAGTTGGAATTTGTATTTTTAAGATTTAATTGATATTTTTTGCAAAATAGTTCTCCTGTTAATAAAGTTAATATTTAATATGTTTTTTAATATTTTATGAACCAAAACAACACGTCAATCACGTCATACAGATTTGTAGATCTAGGCAACCAAACATACATACGTGGTTTTGTGTAGTATTTCGCACATTTGGACTAAAAAATATTAGTTATCTAGAATGCTATGCCGAACGGTGAAAAAAAAACATGTCAGTAGGGCCAACCTTTAAATAATAAAATTCGGAGTTCGAAATGGATATATTTCGAACTCGCTAGCGCGTTCGAAATATCTATTTTTCGAGACAAAATTAGAAAATAAATATTATACACTGGTGTATATTGGATATTATTATTATTAAGGAAACACATGTAAAATGATCATGTTATATAGTAGTCGTGGACAAAGTAAGTTATCCACACACAACCACGCGGTTAGGTCGTGCGTGCTAGCTCCAGCTCCGAGATGCGTAGATGATAGGAAAGGCAGTGCATAACGGATTCTATAAGTTAGTGTACGACAGAACTACCTATTGTAATTATTTCTACGATGAAACTGAAGGTCAAAGCTTAATGCATATTTCGTGGCGCAACTCGAAATTAGTCTTCATGTTCCCACACCAATTGGTGTACCATAAAAAAAATTGTAGGTAATTATAATGATACTTGATTTACTTTGACCTTGCTTGATGTGTTTTAAAACATTTAAAAATTTCTTTACTAAGTATAATTTAAAGTCTTGAAGAAATAATCTAAAAAAAGTGTACTTAGGTTAAATGAATAATATATCTAATTCACTCAAGTCACACCAGTACATACAATATTAAATTTAGAAAGACAAATGCTCTAAGTGCTCGCCATTTTGTTCAATGCATGCGTGCAATCGGCTTTGTTTCCTTCATGGCTTATTGTTTGATGTGTAATTTGCGTCAAAGCTACATCAATGCGAACTATAACGCCTTGTCATCATTTCGTATTCTGTCTTTATAAAAGATGAATTGTTGCATTTAGCATATTTTTTACTTGGAAATTTGAAAACTTGACTCAAAAATGTCTTCAAATAAACGTTAAGGATGACCGCAGTTTCTTGAGGAGACCCTTGTCGAGACTTTTGCATAAGTCATTCTCGTCTTACTTTTGGTCGTAGTGGATGGGGAATACTTCTTGCAAGGTCGGGGCATTCATACGAGAAATGTTAAATACTTCTTCCTCTTTTTCATCTCTGCAACTTCGGCAGAAGTTATTAGCAGGTAATTGTATACGTTTGGCTTGTCTACCAAAAAGGCAATGTCCCGTAACTATGGCACTGATATTTCTTAGGTCTTTCCGACTGTATTAGAATAACGCCGCGGCTTTCTTGTTATCAAGTAGAGGCCACAATTGCCTGGAGATGCTACAGGTTGTTAGCTTTGTCCATCTGCATTGTGTAAGTTATTTGGATATGCGATCTATCTCCTCTTTGACCGATCCCAGTGTTCTGCCACAGTATTCTTTACTAGATCGGCAAATATGTCTGCGCCTTCTCTGGCGAGCGCATATGCAGACTCATTGCAATCTTCCCCCATCCACATTTTTGAAGATACAAAAAAAGTCTTAGAAACAAGACTTTTTGATATATCCTAGTAACTGTGCCCCTTAGCGGTAATTTTGGAAACTTCAAATTATTTTCCAACAATTTCTTTTGACTGATTAAGTTAATAAAAAATTTTCCCCGAAGCCGTGGTTTATGGTTTGATATTTCCATAATATCGTACCTCGCCGACCTTAATGGGGCAGCCTGTATAGATAGCTGCTGACTGCTGACGCAGCTCCTCTTACACCAGGATGTTCCTGCAGGCTATTGGCTGCTTTATCTACTGCAAAAATTGCTGCTTGAAAAGTGCTGCAGTAGTCTGGAAGTCTATACCACCTCTGTACTTGCATGATCTCAGAGAAGATATGAGCTCCCACTCCGACGTCTATTTTTAAACCATCTGCGTCTATGAGGATCGAGTGATCTCTCTCGATTGTTCACTGATTGTCTTTTTTCACTCTTCCCTACCCAGAATGACCATAGAGAACTCCATTCCGAAGTTTGGAAGTGGGACGGTGCAATCAGTCGGTTCCTGCAAATTTCGGCCTGGATATATCCTTAGTATAGTCCGTAGTTGGTAATGTTCCAGCATCTCGACTCTTTCAGTGGTAGAGCACTTTTTGCAGTCATACTTTTCCATGAATATCCACGGGTAGCAGATGTAACAGCACTTCCAGTGTCGCCGTTCGTTACTTTCTTTATGTGTACTGCTTCTCTAAAGTAGTACACCATACCAGAACTCCGTAGGTTTGAATAGGCCTTATAATAGGCGTATAAATTCAGTGTACCTACTATATGGGGTTTCAATCCTCACTTCTTACCAATGGCTTTTTTGCAGGCAGGTAGTCCTCTTTAATAACGTCATGTTTATTGGGAGTAGAAATATATACTTTTATTAAGTAGCTATATATTATGCAATTTTAAAATTGTAGTCTTAAAGCACCAATTAACCAGGGCAACTTCACACGCTACTTGTTCGCTTTTTTATTAGCGACTTATCGACGATTAACAATACTGGAATAATGACTTTTGTGCCGTCGAAATAGAAAGATGTTACTTTGTAGACGATCGCAGAAGAACTTAAAATTCCAATTCATATTGTACTATTTTTAAGTACCATACACTTGATTAGTCTAGTAAAATATTTCCACCTTGAAAAAATGTGCGAACGTGATGTTCATTTTTTCAAGTTCTATCGGTTTTACATTTTTACAAATGCACTAGCTAGATAGATAACACTTCTGTCTTCCTCCACAAATATTATATATTTTGAAAATTTTTAACGATTGTCCCTACATGTTTTGACTATATATACAGTCATCCTCAGGGGAACTAAAAGGAATGTGTGAAAGTACAAAAAAACAGGTACTATAAGAGACTTACCTATATTGAGTGTAAATTGGGTTCTAATAGTTGTCTCAAATTAATGAGTACAACATTTAAGATAATCATAGCAAGTGAAATTTGTTTAGTTGAAGACTAACTTGAGGTAACTCATAGTTGTGGATATGTAAATCAGCACATTTTAGTTTATTATAAATTTATTAATAAAAGTAAGAGAATTTAATTATTTTTAATGAGTATGGTATAAAATAAATTTTAATGATTAATATATGAGCATTTTTCGCTATAACATGGTTTATGTGGAGAAACCAAAAAAGAAAGAAAAATTTTTTTTGAATTATTTTATAAAAAACTATGAAATTTCATGTTTTGTTAAATAATAAAAAAAAAGCTAAATTTAGTAGGATAGGGGCTAAGCCCCTATGGGTTTAAATAAAACCACATTTTAGTATGAAGAATTTGAAAATTTTTTTTTACGAGAAACAAAGTTTGACCACGTTTGACTTAAAAAGAATTTTAAGGAAAGTGTGGTTAATGTATGAAATGAATGAAAGGTGGTTTGACATATGGCATAACAAGTATCAGACTGTAGTAATCCTAAAAATTGAAGTGTCGGTACAATCTGGAGCAACTCGATAATAGGTTTACTATTAGAACCCAATTTACACTCGATATAGGTAAGTTTCGTATGGTACCTGTTATTTTTGTATTTTCACACATTCCTTTTAGTTCCCCTGAGGATTACTGTATATATAGCCAAAACATGTAGGGACAATCGTTAAAAATCTTCAAAATATATAATATTTGTGGAGGAACACAGAAGTGTTGTTTTAATTTATTACCTACACTCCACTGCAAGTATGGACTACTTCTTCAAATTTATTGACAATAATATTATTACCTTAATATGAACTTGGGTTACTGTTACAAGGAAATATTACAAGTGGGATGCCTGGGGATAAATTAAGGGCAGGCGTCCACCTTGCCTACCCCGACGGGCCGCCACTGACTTCTTTAATGATAATGGTTTGCGTGGCGAGCTCTTATACTACTATATTATTATGGAATATAAAAAGAAAGGATTATTTGAACTTAAAAGTATTAGGATTGCATTGGAATTGAATAATAAATTAAAAGCCGAAAATCATTATTTTATTTTGATTTTTTTATAACCCTAATAATAACGCACCGCAAACTAAAAAACTTCCACGAATTATATCTCTAGACATTTTCAATATCAAAATACCACAAATATGTCAAAACTTATGACTTACCTAATATAATTATTATTATACAAAACTTTTTTATTATTTACAGTTAAAATGCTAGTAAGAAGATAATTGAGTCAACCGGCTTTGAACTTTACTAGCTTAGAATTTGGTGAGTTTACTAGCAGCTAGTAAAGAAGCGGACAAGTAGCGTGTAATTGACGATTATGACTATTTATCACCTTTACATTTAAAAAACGTACTGAATACAAAATGTCGTTGACTTATTAGGTAATTGTTTTATTTAAATAATGTTCTCGAACTGCAACCAGGATTTATATGTAGCATTCCTCCAAAGCGGAACAAAAACATTCAAATAAGTGATTAATTTAAACAAAAGTCGAGTTTAGAACTTGACGATGAAAATATCTTACTGCATTTTTTTAATGAAAAATAATTTACATTTTTCTCAAATAAATTATTACTGTTAATTTCTTAAAATAGAAAAATCAATTTGTGCAACGTTCAAAGTTGGAGAATTAATCCCTGCAAAGGAATTTAAAGCTACTTCCTAATAAAAACCAAGTTCATAAATCTCAGACTGCGTTTGCTTCAAATCAGTATTGCAATCTTAATGGAAAAATCTAGTTTTACAACGTTTAAGTTTTAATGAGTTTTTTTAATTAGTACCTATATAAAATCACATAGATCTACGATATTTAAAGCAATATGTACCTAATTGTAGTGCCAAGACATTAAACTCATCTAAAAAGTTACGATTTTTATCTGGTCGACTTTCAAACATTTTCTAAAACCTATATTCGCATACATTTTATATACCGACTGGCACAGACACTCAGTGGCGGGTCGTGGGTTGGCAGTTCGGTGCCAGATTTGGAAAAAATTGTTAAGGAGGAATAAGGAGCGCCGCAGGCGAACATTTTTAGAGACCACGCCTAAATTTCGTTTTTGTCTACTATTCTAATTTTTGCATGGAACAGATATATGATAAATCCATCTGTGCAACAGAAATATCGGATGTTATCCTTACTGGCATGGAAGCCTTAATCGCTTTCTCAAAAAAGTGCCCTACTAACGGCAAGCCTTGGTTTACCAAAAATTGCGAACGAGCTGTTAAATCAAAAAATTATTTCTACCGACAATGGCGTAAAAATCCTACCGCCGAAAATCGTACCATCTTTGTTAACGCTCGAAACCAATGCGAGCAAGCGATAACCAAAGCAAAGAAGCACACAACCAGAGAATTAAAGACAAACTTCTTGATTGTCCTAACGGCTCAAGATCATTATGGTCGGTAGCTAAGGCTGTCAGTCAGAACTTTACCAAGTCAACCATTCCACCTCTAACACGTTCTGATGGTACCATCGCGACCAAAGCACAGAAAAAAGCAAACTTACTCGCGGAAGTATTCTCTTCACACTCAACGGTTAATTTTCAGGGAAGTACTCCCTCGAACATTCTCTCTGTAGAATCGAGAATGCCTGAGATTGTTTTCCGCCACCGCCATGTTAAACGAATCTTGAGGAGTCTTGACACTAAAAAGGCTTCTGGTTCTGACGATATTCCAGTTATTGTAATTAAGACATGCGCTGACGAACTGACACCGGTATTTTGTAGGCTTTTTAACTTATCCTACAAAAAAGGAATATTTTCTTCTTGCGGGAAAACTGCGCGAGTCCAGCCCATACCCAAAAAAGGCAAGAAGACCTTGCCAAACAACTATCGTCCTGTGGCATTGCTTTCAGTTATATTAAAAGTTATGTAGAAAGCTGTCAACGAAAAATTATTAAAATACCTGGAAGGCTTCAACATTATCAGTGACCGCCAGTATGTATTCCGTAAGTCTAGATCAACAGGAGACCTTCTCGCTTATGTTACTCACGTTTGGAACAATGCAATAGAACATCATGGGGAGTCCCGGGCGGTAGCACTGGACATTTCCAATGCTTTTGATCGAGTATGGCATAAGGAGCTCCTAACTAAAATGAGAGCATACGGAATGCCGGTTGAATTTTGTTCGTGGCTATCGAGCTTTCTTAAAGACCGTTCTCTGTGAGTGGCGATGGACGAATTTCTTTCAGACACATTTAACATCAATGCCGGAGTCCCTCAAGGTTCTATATTGTCGCCCACCATCTTCTTACTATACATTAACGATCTTTTGGAAAAAACTAAAAATCCTATATATAGCTTCGCTGATGACAGCACACTTGTTTCATCTTTTACTTTGGATGCTCGGACATCGGCTGCCAATGCACATCTCTATAGGCAGCAAGAAGTCTCACATCTCGACAAAGACCTAGAAGAAATTCTGTCTTGGGATGGCGGGACACTCGATTTCCTTGGCTTCATCAATTCATTTATTGGGCGTAAATTGCAAAACAACGAAAACTATGACATTGTCGAGAAATCAACCTGCAATGCAAAAAAGTATTCAAATCGGATCATAGGTCCAGAAAAAAAATAGCATCAAACATGAGGCAATTAAGATGTGGCGTTAATTTTGTCCAGGAGTTTATACATTATTATTTACTTTGAATTGGTACGTGTAATTCCAGGGTTTTCTTGTTAACAAATATTAAATAGTGATTTAGTAACGGTGTACGGCAACATCGTAAACTATTGAACGTTTTTTGTCTGCATTCTTTCGGGAGCTACAGATGAATGTCTCGACCTATAATATGCTTGTAAGCCCAATTATTGTACAATATAAAGTATCCTCTCTAACATAAAAATTTCATCTAGTATAACCGTAAAAAATTTGAACAAGACCACTAATTTACCCGATAGTAACTCCATATTGTATGTATCTGGTAATGTGAGAAAATCGATGGGACGGTACCATAATTAAGAAAACATTAATAATTTTCGTTTCTAGATAACTTTTCGGAAAAAGAAGTGGTGACTTTTATCTTGTCACATCTACATGAAATTCAATTAAATTTGTAGTTCGCTATTATGCTCTCTCCTACCCAAGGGGCCCTCCCTCGATACAGGGACTTGTAAGGTGAAGCTACGGGACTGATGAATACAATATCATTTTCTTGGAAGTCCCCCCCCACCTGAAATTTTAAAATTTTAATTTTAAAAATTATGGAAAATTTAGGGATAAAGTCTGTGCGTTTTAAGAAGTCCGATATCGGATTAAATCACCAAGGGATGTATCGCTTTTAAAACAGTAAGTCGGTTAAGTTACAATATCTTCGCACCTTCGCTATACTTGATCACACCGAACATCCCACTGGTTTACTGTATTCTATTACTGAGCGAAACCAGAGGTTTCAAAACAAAATTATCTTAGAATTACGCGTTGAGCATAAATAATAATTAAATAGATAATTAAATTATTTTGCTATTATTATAGTTAAATCTATATAATAATCGCTATTTTCCAAGAACCAATTAAAATTTGCTCAAGTGCGGGTGGTTAAATATGTTAAAGATTTTGTCAGGTATATACTTTTCCGATAATGACATTATTTTGGGATTTAAATCATTTAAAAAAAAGTATGTTGTTGACGAATTAGCCCTTAAATATGGACATCAAGTTTTGAGATTGCCGCCCTACCATTGTCATTACAACGCAATTGAATTGGTATGGGGTATTAGCAAGAACTATTATGACAAACATGCCTGTAAAAATATCGGTAAGCCTAGCGTTATAAAGTTATAGGAGGAGGCGCTTAGCCAAGCGGGCAAAGAAGAATGGCGGAAATGCATTGAACACACAGAAAAAATTATTTTTGAATCTTATGAGTCAGAACAGGTTATAGATGAAGTAAGACCGTTAATTATTACGAATGATGATGATGATGACGATGATGTTGATACTGATGGGTCTGAAAGCATGGGTGAAATTTCAAATGCAGAGGAAGACTACTTTTAGTAGTACCTATCTACAAGTAGGTACGTTCTGTCGCAAGACTACAAAATCGGTTCTTTTTAGAACCAAAACTTTATCAAAAAGAATTCTTAAAACTAATTTGTCTGAATACTACAAAAGCTAAAAAATTGTTATTTTTCTTTACCCAAACTATTTTTTTATTTACTTTAAATTATTTTATTTAGAAAATGTAATTCATCAACATCCAAAATTACCTTCAATATAATTTATTGTTTGAGAGCCACCGACATAATGCTCAAGCGGTTTTATGGCTTAGCGGACTTCTTAAAACGCACAGACTTTAACTATTTTCTGTTTTAGCTGATATACAACACCTTGCTCATGTAGCAAATTTATGCTGAAATCGAGGCCAGTATATATTTTTCTTAACAACAAAGGTGGAGACAAATAATATGACTGACATTGAGGAAAAAAAATCGTATTAAAAAAAATTCTTATTTTAAGCTAAAACCCATATATTTTCTAATGTACCTACCTAATAATTATTTTTATTTTAAAACTGAACCAACATAATAAATATACTATTTGAATGAATAAAATACACCCGTTTCTAAAATAATAAACATTATTACTTTCAATTTACCTAATTTGCATACATAAACTTAAGTTAGTTTTTCAGATAAAATCACCAACTTTTATGGCTTTTGTGGTGGCCTTCCCATACAAATCTTGTCGTAAGTGGCCGCCAGTTTAATGAGTTTACATTTTATCGACTAGTTTTTAAGGTTAAGTAGCAATTACAATCAGTTACACTGTCTGCTTGATTTTCTTGAGACAACATCTTAGGGTGATTGTGTTTTATTTTGTTATTGATACAGGGTGTTCGGAAATGACGAGAACAAATTTTAAGGTATGGTACATAAAGAAGTATAAAAAGAGCTCAAATTAACATAGGTGCGCAAATTTTATTGCTTCCATACGGATCTACAGGCCCAAGTTGCAATATAGATGAACTTTTAGGAATTAAGAAGCATTTGACAAGGTCTGGCACGACGGATCTATTCTAAAACTAATAAGACTGGGTTTCCAAATTAGCAAATAAAGGTTATTCACTATTTTTTGAAGTACCGAATTTTCGCAGTTTCGTCAGAAATGCGATATCTGAGCACCTCAAGGCTCCTCCCTGGCGCAGGCCCTGTACAATATCTAAATCTGCGATATACCAAAACTTCGTCAAGCACAGTTATACCTGTTTGCTGACGATATCGCGATCACTGCCACCGCCAAACAGCCCAGGCTAGTAGTCTCGAAGTTGCAACGACATATAAAATTTTTAGAGTCATGGTTGAATAGGTGGAATATTCGGTAAAACGACGCGAAAACCCAAGCCATCTACTTCTCAAAGTCCGGAGTTAAATTTCCTGGAACCCGTTTATTGGTAAAAAACTCGTATTGTATACTATAATAAATTAAGAAATATTGCATACCAGTATGCATATTTGGTCAAATAATGCATATAACTGCATATTTTATAGGCAAACAAGGCATATATTATATTTGCGCATTTTGGCTGAATTTAAGTACATATATTTCACCTTTAGTTACTAGTATGTAATATAAACGACTTACCCAAATATCACTTCTAAAAGTAACAAATATATTTTCTTACCAATTTGGATATCAATCGCACATGTACTGGCCTAAAAAATATGTAATATTATGTTAGTACTATATTGTACTTCTGGATAACTGATGCATTTCTTTGGTGCAATACATATGTGACGTGCCTTTTATATATCTATTTTTTGTTTTAATCTAGTTAATGCATAATTCTACAACTTGTTGATGATTTTGGCGTGAATAGGGACAAAATTAAAAACATTACGTATCTCTGCTTTGAAATGTTTTGCACATGTTACCAAACAAAAAAAACTCTTAAAATGCGACCAGATTTGTACTTTTTTACGTCAATTTTACGGTTAATAAATGTCGTCAAATTGGTCTGGTAAAATGACGTTAAGGGTCAATGACTTAAGGAAGTCTTTTTGACGTCATGATCATGTCATCGTATTGGTAATCTGGTGACCAAATATGCCCAAAAAGTGACGTTATGAAGACGGCAGCTTGTTACTTGGGTATCAGAAGTTCTACGTGGGGCAAGTGTGAGAATTGAAGAAAGAGCAAAATATAGTGATAATTCACCTCACTTTTATTGAACCAATCAAAACGCTCATTTTCATAGCAACCACCTTGGTAACGGTCGTCTTACCCGATAAGACTACCGCTAGCTCAAAAAGACGCTTTCGAAAAGACGCTTGTAGCTTTTTTACTTAAATAAAAAATTAGTAACACCTCTAACTTGTATATTTACCTTTATCAGACGGCCTTCATTTTTATGTTCAGTAAATTATCCAATAAAATACACCTCTAGAGGCGGTTTCTTATCTTCATACCTTCGTTTTTCACTCAAAACTCGATTTTCCAAGAAAATTTTCACTCAATGTAATTTTTACTTATAATCAAAGATAAGACCCTCGAGCTAAAGCTCTCGGGATCATATCAGATTATAAGTAAAAATTACATTTCGTAAAAATTTGTCAGAAAATCGATTTCTTGTTAAAAACATCGGTATTACCGATAAGACGCCTCCTCTATCGGTATATTACTGTTGATAAGACACGTTCAGAAATCAAAGCTCAAGGCGTCTGTAGGACTTCTCCCTAGATCCTGCCGTACCCATTTAATTTATTTTTGAAATTTTCGTAAACAATTGTCAAGAAGAGTACAGTTTAGAAACTTGCTCTACTATTGATGAAATGTTCATGAGCTTGCGCGGCCGCTGCAAGTTTATACTTCAAATAAACCGGCAAAGTACGTACTAAAACCAAAGAAACTTATAGCTACGCAATAGAAAACCGACGTAATGTTAATAATTCGACCGCTCGATGGATCCCGGTTTTTAAAGCGGGGATCCCTCTTCGTTAAGCGGCCAGGCTTTGCCGAATGCACGTTCAGAGTTGTCGTCTTTCCGGGTGCGAAGCAACGGATACCATTATAATATGTAATATAGTCTTCAGGATTATTAATTGAATTTTGTAGACTGGTTCTTGAAATTACTAAACCCAATAAAACAATACGGCGCGGCCGGCGTGAACCAATGTTTTCATTTTCGGGTTTACCAAAGAGCTGAGGTTAATATAAAAATGATTAAATCTAGGAGTTTATTGTAATCTTTAATTTTACTACTTCAATCGATTTTTTTGTACATAGTGTTCACGAAATATATATTCCTTTTAACTTATACGAAATCTTTTGGCATACTCTCTTGACGAATTCTAGCATGTTTGAAATATGTACTACTAATACTTATAAAACTGACTAGTTATTAATTTGGTCCAATGACGGACAAATAAATTAAAAATCTATAAGAACTGTATTAACAACATAAAAAGGGATATAAAATGTACGTTTATCTGCATATAAGGTGGTTCAAGAAATATTCGTTTGTAAATCTAAGAAACTTTACAGTTTTTTATGTATCTGCCGAAATTATTTTAAGGCATCTAGACGTAAGTAATAAACGTTTTTGGTCATAGGTCTAAAACGACCATACTAAAAAAATTGAAATCTTACTTGTTGCCACAAAATGACCTAACATTGAAATAATTTGATTTAATAGGTTTTAATTAGATACGTATTTAGTTTGGATAGAAAAGTACGAATTACTAAACCTTATTGGTCAAAGGTCCTAAACAACAAAGCCATACCATTTTGACAAACGCGATTCTGAGTCAAAACTTCCCAAGTTTAAGGCTCGTTCAGAGTGGCAGCGTCGAGCGACGCGTTGCAGTCGCATTGCATTCGCGATGCAAAAGAGTATTCGGCTGCTATCAGAAGTTGCGAAGTCGCGTTGGAGTAACTTTGCAAACTGTTGATGTTTTACGACAAGACTTTAAAACTCTGATAACAGATGCTGTCATTCTGAACACTGTTTCGCAACACGGCCACAACGCGGTGTGGCGTTTGATGCTCCCACTCTGAACGAGCCTTTAGTTTGAATTGTCGCTGTTGGTCGAAAGAAAGCCGCCGATTATCAGCGCGGACGTGAACATAATTAGCTTAAAATTTAAATAACACATTTTAATAGCAAAACTTTTTCGTATCAAGTAATATTTTACCCTGTCACAATCGCACCAAACAAATAACATTTATAGTTACAACTTGTTGAGATCATATTCTTTCATAGGGAATATCTCTATCATCCCTCTCGGAGGAACCGAGTTGTCTCCCGATTACGAAAAAGTAAATTCACTCCCAAGGGTAGGTAAGTTGTCTCCGAGGTTCGGGTCCCCCTGTTAGGCCATAAACCGAGCCATAACCCTCATTAGTACACAAAAGATCTAATTTACATTCAATAGAATTTATATATTAAATATTAAAATTGTTTAAGAATTGATAATATTTTTCATCAGTACAATTTTGTTCTTATGCGTGTCAAGTTAAAATGAGTTTGCAAGTGGTTACAAGTGAAAAAGGAAAAGTGCTTATAGTGATAAACGGTCATAAGTTTTCCTTTCAGAAAACATTGTCTGGAGGAGTTAAACAGCCTACACTAGATATCACCGAAACCTCGGAAGCATTCGGCTCATCGGCTCCACTTGAAAAAGGCGAATTGGAACCAAAAAGGTGGATTAGATGCCGTGTTAGCGCCTGTTTAACCAATAAAGTCTATAATTAATTAAATAATATTAAAATTTTATTTGCGCCTACCTGAAATTTGGGAGAGAATTTACCTACGACCTTTTCCGAACCGTAATTTAAAAGTGACCACTGGGAGACAACTTGGTTGCGGCCATCCTTCTTATGAAAAAGAACTGCTAATGCAGGTATTAAATCAAATGAGGGGACATCTAGGTAACGCTGAGTAAAATGATTTTTGTCAAAGAAATATAGTCATATAATTTTGTTATTAATTATTCCAGCTTACACATTGACTCACACCACCAAAATGTTGCGTCTACTTCCCATTCGACTCTAGCAACGACACTGGATTGGCCAATTTGATATTATTATACATACGGTTTATTCCCGCATGTCCGCCAGTTGGCAAAATGTGAAAATCGTTAAGAATAATTTGTCTTTTCTCGTTGTCGGTAATTTTTTCTACGTCTTTTATAATTGATATTTTGAGATCTTTGTTTTTAAAGTAGTTTATATCATTCATTACATAATTTATTAGTTGCGCATTATCTTTATTTTTTAGAATGATTAGTTCCGGAACACTATACTTACTACATATTGAAATCAGGTCTCTTAACGATGTATCTAGTACTAACGCCGATCGAGGATCCTGTTTCATAAATATATAGTCATATTTATTTTTGTGAATTAACTCGTCGTACTTTATTGGTAGTAGTGAACTAAGTTCATAGGAGTTTTTTGGACGTTTTAATATCTCAACAATACCAGGGTGATCAATCCTGTCATTCTGTGAACCATTAGAGGAGAGTTTTAGCACTCATGGCCACCACCTTTAAATGCTGTAAGAATAAGGAACCGTCCAATTATTTTTGTTTGACTTGTAAAAATGTTTTTCATAAGAGCTGTTTGAATCGAGGTGTAAAAAAATATGAAGTTATTAGTGAAAATACAATATTTTGCTCACAAAAATGCATTGACAAAGCAAGTGAGAATGATGAGGAACTGCATCTTGTTGATAGTTTAAGATCAATCATATGTGAACTTCAGACAGAAATATTAGAGAAAAATAATCATATTAACAGATTAAAACGTTCTTCGGTATCCTTTTGTGAAGATGCAACCAGAACCGAACAGGAAAATATAAGAGAAATTGATACACTGACGCAAAAGAATGAAGATCTACAAAAACGACTCGACAAGAGTATAAAACTCCTGAATAAAAATGTTAAGTCATATATTGATGCTGATACTCAAACAAGCAGCAAAATAACAAAGAACAAGCAATCTCAAACAATAAACCTCATTCTAACTTCTTCAAAAGCGGTTCAGATTCAGCAAACATGTCAAGATCAGAGTACACAGGCTCAGAACGACGAGGGTTTGCGTTCCCTGATGAAGGCCAATGCACAGTTGCGTGAGAGTTTGGCGGACATGGAATCGATGCGTTCATCCCTCTTGACAAGTATTAAAGTGCTTGAAGAAGAAAATAAATTGTATTCCAGTGAAATCTGCAGTTTAAAAAGTGGGTATTTTAACAACAAGGATGTAGTAGATATTTTATCAAATGTGACAGGCGAAACGATCAAGGACGAAATAAGTGTTGCTGTGGAAGAAGAAACATGTAAGCGAAAAAAGAATAAAATTAATATTAAAAATACTAGGGAAAAAAATAATGTGCTTATTACTGGGGATGAATCTGCAAGAGATTGTGCCATTATTTTGAACTCTATAATGAAAGGCACACATGATGTGATAGGTTGGACAAAGCCTGGGGCTCGGGTGAATGAAATAGTCAAAGGGGCGTTTAGTTTTTCTAAGAATTATGATTGTAAAGATTGTGTAATAATTTCATTGCTTATAGGTGATGGTATGAACTTAAAGTTTAGGGATGTTAGGGAATTGCTATCATTAGGAAGCTACACTAACCTTGTTTTGTGTTTAAACTATGAGTCCTTAAAAAATAGGGGTATCAGTGAAATGCATAAGAGAATTAGCATTTTTTGCAGTACATTCATTAAAAATAATAATGTCTCGGTTAGAATTATCGAGAATGTAAAGTATGGTCATAAATTCAGATTAAATAAAGAAAATTTGTGTAGACTTTTTAAGCAATACATATTGTGCAACTCTTTAAAAGCTAATACTATTGTGCTCATAACTCCAAAAGATAATATATGTGACAAAATACAACCAAATCACGAAAGGCCAATCAACCATTACAATAAAGCTGATTGTGAATTGTTAAGGCTCGAGAATTCTTTTTTGATTGACTTACCTGCGCCACAGTGTAATTTAAATCCTCAAACTAGTGTATTGGACATATCTAGCCTTGACTGTTTTCATGCAGTAAATCATGACAAGGATTTTTTAGAACAAGTTGTACAGGGAAAAAAGATATTGTAGCAACAAGAAATGTAAATGCGCAACATATAAAAACTCATACAAGGAAAGGTAAAGCTAATGATCACGGTAAAATAATGTTATTGAATTCTCAGAGTTTATCATCTAAATTTCCAGAAATATGTGACTATGTCTTGAAGTCCGGGGTTATTGCCGCGTGTCTGACAGAAACTCGAATAACAAAGGACTTTAACGACTTTGAGATAGACATACCAGGATATAGTATCATAAGATTAGATAGTGACAGTAGGCACACTGGAGGTGTTGTAATTTTTATTAAATGTGACGTAAAAGTAATTAAAATCGAAAGATTTGTCAGTCAGAAAAATTATTGGTTTTTGGTGGTTCATGTGTGTATGTTTGGTAGAGTTTATATTTTGGGAACTCTGTATCATTCTCCCAGTTCTAGTCATGCTGAATTTCTTACATTTTTTGACGATTGGTGTTATCAACCTCTAGATGGGGAACATCCACTTATTATAGTTGGAGATTTTAATATTGATTGGTTGGGTAATGGTACATATTCTTTGAATTTAAAAAAAATTTCATGTGACTCAGGCTTTGATCAGTTAGTTAAGGAGGTGACACACCCTAACCAAAAAGGTGTGGGTGGAAGTATTATAGATCTTGTGCTGGTAAAGGGGAAACATGAATTAAAGTCTACAGTGGAGGAAACTCCACGAATAAGTGATCACTATATAGTAATGATTGATCTTAGGGTTCGTAACTTTCAGAAAAAGAAAAATATTATGGTTAATACAAGGGGTAGGATTGATTACGAAACTGTGAACAGTGGTCTAAGAGAAATAAGCTGGAATTATAATAGGTTGATTAGTTTAGATGATAAGTGTAGAATATTTTTTGATAATGTGTTAGGTATACTGAACGAAAAAGCTCCAAGAAAACAAAAGCTTATTAAATTTTATTATAAAGAATGGTTCAATGATAGGGTAAAAATTGCAATTACTGAGAGGGATAATAGTTACAAGAATTATAAGGTAAATAAAACTGAAGAAAATAGAGAAATATATAAACAATATAGAAACAGGGTTTTAACAGTTGTAAGGGAAGAAAAAAAACATTTTTATCACAAAAAAATTGATGATGTTAAGAGTGATCCAAAAAAGATGTGGGAAACATTGGGCGAACTAATAACTGATAGAAAAAAGAAACAAATTGAAAGATTAGAGTTGAATGGGGTTGTTTGGGAATCAACAAATTCTATTGCTGAAGAAATGAATAAATACTTTGTTGATAGTGTTAGAGAAGTAGTGGCTACAATTGATATACAACATTCACTACCAGATACATTCATTCAAAACCAACAAGACACTCTTAACTTTTTCCAACTGATTGACGTAAAACAATTACAAGAAATCCTATTTAGTTTGCCTAATAAAGCAAGTCCTGATGACATATCTGTAGAGTTCCTTAAAAACACTTTTGAAAACATTAAGGAACCTTTATTACATCTAATAAATACTTCACTTGAGATTGGTAGGGTACCATTATTGTTAAAAATTTCACATGTTATACCAGTTCAAAAAATTAAGGGAGCAATTAAAGCAGAAGACTTTAGACCAATTAATGTATTATCAACGATTGAAAAAATATTAGAGAGGGTGGTATATAACCAGCTTATTAATTTCATTGAAGTGAACCATATTTTAATTGAAAATCAGTCAGGGTTTAGAAAAAAGCATAGCTGTGAATCTGTGATGCAGCACATTCTTTATGAATGGAAACATTTATTAGATGATAATTATATTGTTGCTGCTGTTTTCCTGGACTTAAAACGAGCTTTCGAAACTATAGATAGAGCAAAGTTAATTTTAAAATTAAAAAAATATGGTATAGTTGACATGGCATTGGCCTGGCTTGTGGACTACCTTGACCACAGATTGCAGGTAACAAAAATCGGTGGGCAACTTTCATCGGAGATTGAGAATGATATTGGCGTGCCTCAGGGTAGTACTTTGGGACCTTTATTGTTTATAATTTATATTAATGACATAGCGTTGGCGGTTAAGGAATGTTCACTGCATTTGTTTGCAGACGATACACTTGTATATTATTACTCAAAAGATCTGAAGACGTTGATTGACACTGTGAACGTTGATTTGGGTTGCCTACATGGGTGGTTCAACAGTAATACCTTAAAACTTAATGCAAAAAAATCAAAATTTATGATAATTGGTAACAAAAATGTACATGATTCTGGTATAGCAAAGAATATTCAAATTAGAGTAGGTAAAGAAGGAGTTGAACTGACTTCAAAACATAAATATCTGGGGTTTATTATTGATCATAATCTTAAATTTAAGGATCACTTGGAACATGTTATTGAAAAAATTACGAAGGGTGTAAATTTTCTTTCTAGGTTCACAACTACTCTGTCTCGATGGACCAAAATTACTGTTTATAACACCTTAGTCTTGCCTCATTTTATTTTTAGCTCATCAATATTGTATTTGGGTAATGGGAATGAACTGAATAGACTTCAAAAATTGCAAAACAGGGCAATGAGGGTCATTCTCAATGAAAGACGGGACACTTCTATTGGGAGTATGTTAAAAAAACTTGGTTGGCTCCCAATAAATAAATTTCTTATTTACCAGAGCATGATCCTAATATACAAAATCCAAAATAACTTAACACCAAAGTACTTGACTAACAAATTGGAAAACCATGTAATAATGCACTCTTATAATACAAGAAATAAAAGAAATTTTTATGTTACAACTAAAAATAAGAAAAGTACAGAGAATGGACTGTATCATAAAGGCTTGTTGGAGTTTAATAAGCTTCCAATCGAAATTAAAAATGTGGCCAATGTTAAGCAATTTAAAAATGTGCTAAAGCAAAGACTATTGCGAGAATGATAGTTTAAGTGCATGTCAAGCTTTGAGTCGAGAGTATAGATTTATGATTTACTCCTATGGGTAATGCGTAATAACTTTACATTATAATAGTAAACTACGTTTTTTTTGTTTTTTTTGAGTTGTATGGTTTGTATATGTATGACTTTAGACATTAGGATGATTTTGTGCAGTATTAAGCTGATTTTTGTAAGCAAATTTGGATATAATGTTGTAATTTGTTATTAGCCAGGTGCTAAATAAAGGATCTATATATACATTAGAACTTCCTGTATTCTCCGTTTGACCTTCATTTTCTCTACTTTGTTGCCTAGTTATAGCAAATAAAGTTTGTAAAACCGTATTAGACATATTTTTTAACTCATCCGACGAAACTGGTATGCGCGATAGCGCATCAGGCGTTACATTATTCTTACCTTTTATATACCTTATGTCGAAATCATATTCTTCTATAAGTAACCTAAATTTTGTTAGTCTGCTCGAAGGATTTGCCATGCCGAATAAATAGATAAGAGGACGATGATCCGTGTAAATAATAAATTTTCTACCGTATAAATAACAAGAAAAATGTTTAATACCAAAAACTATAGCTAATAACTCCTTTTCAATGGTTGCGTACTGTTTTTCCGCTTTGTTTAACGCTCTACTTGCGTAAGCTATGGGCCTATCATCACCATTTGACAATACAGCGCCAATACTATGACCTGAAGCGTCTGTTTTTAAAATGAAAGTATTCTCTGGAGAAAAATTAGGATATTGTAGGACAGGGGATGTAACAAGTGCTGCTTTTAAGGTTTGAAAAGCTTGTTGGCATTCTTTTGCCCAGTTAAACAAAACTCCTTTTCTTGATAAATAATTTAAAGGTGCTGCAATTTCAGCAAAATTCCTAATATATTTTCGATAATATAATTAGCAAATGCCACGAACCTTTTTACCTCATTTGCATCCTTAGGTGCAGGGTATTCCTGGACAGTTTTAATCTTTCCTGGATCAGGTAAAACACCCTCAGGAGATACCACATGTCCTAAATATAGAAGTTCTTTTTTTAAAAAATCGCATTTGTTAGGATTTAGTTTCAATTTGACATACCTCATTCTTTGTAAAACTTTGACTAAATTTTTGTTATGATTGATTAAATTATTTCCAAAGACAATAAGATCATCTAGATAGACAAAACAGCTTTCATAGTTTAGACCTGACATCGCAATAGTCATAGCTCGAGAAAAAGCATTAGGACTTATTTTTAACCCCATAGGTAGTCGAGTCATCTGAAATTGTCCCCTACTACCTACATTAAATGCTGTAATGGGCCTGCTAGCGTTATCTAGCTCTATTTGATAATAACCTTGGGATAAATCTAAATGTGAAAAATAGGTAGCACCTGATAAAGAATCTAATATCTCTGTAATGCAAGGCAAGGGAAATTTTTAATCCTGAATTTTAGGGTTAATAAATCTGTAGTCGCATACAACCCTAAAGCGCTTATTATCATTGTTATCAACCTTTTTTGGAACTATTAAAAGAGGCGTGGACCATTCTGAAACAGCTTCCTCTATTACGCCGCTTTGTAACATGTTATCGATATGCTTATTTATTTCCTCCTTTTGAGAATGTGGCAATCTATATTGCTTCACTTACACTGGAGAAGAATTTGGTTTTAAATAAATTTTTTGTTTATATATATTAGTTGTTGTTAATGGATCATTATCTAAAAGAAAAACATCTGAATACTTGGCACACACCTTTTGTATCGAATATTTTTCCTCCGTGTTTAAGTGATTTAATTGTAGTAATTTTAAAAGTTTATCTATCCTATCAACAGAACAATTTTTATTCGAGCCAAAATTGCATATCTCGTAATTCTCACAAAAATCGATTTTCGGTTTAAAATTTCTTACAGTAACATCGTCATCTCTTACGTTTAAAAATTTAATTGGAATCATATTTGCTTTAGGTCTTACTACGGTACCCGCCGTAAAAATACCTTCACATACTTCGTCAGCAAAAACAATACAATCTTTGTCAGTATCTACATTAAAATATTTAATAATTTCACTACGTTTCGGGATCATTGTAAATAAATCGTTTTTTGTTTGCATCGGTATTAGAATTTTTTCATTATTAACATAAAATGTAAAGTGAAATTTTTCATAATCTATTGTAGCAAAGTATTTATGAAAGAAATCAGAGCCTATGACACCGTGACAATCATTTTCGAAACTGTCTATCAGCAAAAATTTATGATACACATTTACCTCGTTTATGTTTAAATATAGGTTTGCTGTGCCATGCGAAATTATTGACCCAGATATACCATTTATTTTAATTTTTTCGGAATAATTAATTTTTTGAACTTTGTTTAAATATTGCTTAAAAAATATACTAACTGACGCTCCCGTATCTATTAAAAGATTAACATTATTTTTCCCATATCTTACCTTAATAAAATTTAGTCCGTTAAAACTAAATACATTTTTTCTAGTCTCGTTGGCCTCGAAAAAACGTACCTTGTTCGGTTTGTAATTTAATTTCTAAATTGTTGTTTTACAAATTTTCGTTCCTAGCGTCTGAATTTTGCAAAAAATATCCTCGATTTCCATAATGATTTCCTCGTCGATTATTATTAAAATTTGAATTTATTCGATTAATAAAATTAGCACCTCTTGAACAATTTTGACCTCTACGTATATTTGAATTAGCTTGACCTCGATTCCTATTAAAATTTCGATTGTAGCCGTTGTAACAATTAACGTTACCAGAATTTCTATACGAACCCCTAACTTGTCTAAAATATCCCCTATTATTAGAACCTCTAAAACAAGAATTTGAATTATTTGTTCGCATTTGAAATAGTGGTTTCGAACCACCCAGTTATAGTTCCTTGTCTTTTGCACCCCTAATCGCATCATTAAGCGTTACATAATTTCGCGCTTTTATAATTGTTCTTAAATCGCGGTTATTTAATCCATTTGCAAACGAATTAATTGCGACTTTTTCATTAACCGGCCGTAAAATATTTACATGTTGTTCGTTACCGTCGGCTTGCGTTAAGGTAAGGCCTACTAATAATTCTTCGAGCGAGTTTCCAAATTCATCGATCGATTTTGATTGTTGTTTCGCCTTACTTAATTTTAATGATAATGCCGAAACGGATTTTTTCGCAATAAAATAGTTTTTTAAATCTTTAATTAAAAGATCATTAGTAGTATACGATTGTTTTAGTCGAATTTTGGCACTCTCAGATAATCTACTTTTTAAAACGTAATTAGTTAATAATTTTTTACCTTCATTATCTAACAAAGAATCATACAGCTGTATCGCATCTATAATTTGTTTCGTTATATACGAGTCTGACAAATCCGAATCAATTTCTGCCTCAGATTGTATCGGTTCCGCTTCTTCTAACCTATCGTTTAAAGTTTTATATATGTAGATATACGAAATACTTATCTATTTCCCTAACAATTAATTTAACTTTTTCTATCAAATATGGTTCCCTAACTTGACTATTAAATTTTTTCTTACTATCATCAAAACCTAATTTAAACCTATCTAATTTTCTTAATTGTTTTTCTAGTACCTTGCTGTTTTTTCTTCTTTCTTGCCTTTTTTTTGACAAATTTCTATTATATACTTTTAATTCTTCCAATAAATATTTAAATTCTTGCTCCAACAACATTCCATTCTATATTTTTATTCCATACCATTAATAATTACTTGCAATTTCCATAACCATTGTTCCATATTCCATAATTTATTTATTTACAACCATACCATTAATCATTCTTATTCCAAATTTAACCATTTTTACCATGTTTTCTTCTTTCTTCCTTAATCATTATATATACTATTTTCCATTAATATACCATAATTGTAAGTCAGTAACCCATATTTGCCTGTTAAACCCTTTCCGTACTTTTTGTTATTTCTCTTCTAATTTTCCTTTCCAAACCTTTTTTACAACGAATATATACAATCCATAGGACGACGAGAACTCCCAATATAAGCAATATAATACTTAAAACGTCTTGGATTGAACCAAATTTTGTTGAAGTCGTCTGGCCTCCACTGTTTCCAGCTTGTGCAATAATGATTTCTTCCTTGCTTTGATTTTTGCCCATTTTATATTTTCTTATGCTTTTTCATGCCAAGTTTTTTCGGCAGGATCGCCATATAATAAATTGGGTTTTAGTTTTAGTGTCCCATGAGTGACGATGGGTGTGGCCAATATTATTCAATAAAACACCTTATTCCTTTAGGTATCAAATAATATCTATTTTCTAACTAAAATCACATCCGTCCACTCAACATTGTGGAGTCAGCAAAATCCTTAAATTTAATAATTGACAACATACATATTATTGCAACCTAGCTACTTGTTAGAGGCAATAGCCTTATCGACCTTAATTGCCTACACAGTTGTTGAACACACCTTATTACACAGTGGTTCAACCTACCTTATCACAATAGTCATATAATTTTGTTATTAATTATTCCAGCTTACTCATTGACTCACACCACCAAAATGTTGCGTCCACTTCCCATTCGACTCTAGCTACGACACTGGATTGGCCAAATTTTTTGAAGTAAAACGAACCCACAACTTTTAATCTATGATTTAGTTTAAATTTGCATCTCAAAATATTACAGATAAAATATTACTATAAAGACACGACAGACAAAAACGGATATTGAGCTTCCAAACAAACCAGCATACGTACGGAACGACCTACAACCAGGTGTAATAAGAAACCTAGCCAATATAGCTTTGCAGTCGCGTTGCAGTCGCGTTGCAGTCGCAGCCGCGTTGCAACAGTGCCGCAATCGCGTTGTAGTCGCGTCGCACTCGCGCCGCGATTACGACACACTCACGGCCCGAATTTGCCGCTGACCCGCCGCGATCACGACAAACTCGCGACGCGAATTTGCCGCGGCTGCAACGCGGATCCGCCGCGGTTGCGACTTTACTGCGACTCGGGTTCTTCGCGGCCGCGTCGCGATTACGCCGCGATTGCGAGGCGGTTGTGGCGCGGCCGCGGCCGCGAGTGTTTCCTAAACGCGGCGCGAGTGCGACGCGTGTGCGGCGCTGTTGCACCGCGACTGCGCTGTTGCTACAGCGCGATTACGCCGCGGCTGCGGAGGCAACGCGACTGCAACGCGGCTGCAAAGCTATATTGGCTAGGTTTCTTATTACACCTGCTTGTAGGTCGTCCCGTACGTATGCTGGTTTGTTTGGAAGCTCAATATCCGTTTTAGTCTGTCGTGTCTTTATAGTAATATTTTATCTGTAATATTTTGAGATGCAAATTTAAACTAAATCATAGATTAAAAGTTGTGGGTTAAAAGTAAATGTGTAAGCTGGAATATTTAATAACAAAAATATATGACTATATTTCTTTGACAAAAATCATTTTACTCAGCGTTACCTAGATGTCTAGATTTGCCATGCCGAATAAATAGATAAGAGGACGATGATCCGTGTAAATAATAAATTTTCTACCGTATAAATAACAAGAAAAATGTTTAATACCAAAAACTATAGCTAATAACTCCTTTTCAATGGTTGCGTACTGTTTTTCCGCTTTGTTTAACGCTCTACTTGCGTAAGCTATGGGCCTATCATTACCATTTGACAATACAGCGACAATACTATGACCTGAAGCGTCTGTTTTTAAAATGAAAGTATTCTCTGGAGAAAAATTAGGATATTGTAGGACAGGGGATGTAACAAGTGCTGCTTTTAAGGTTTGAAAAGCTTGATGACATTCTTTTGTCCAGTTAAACGAAACTCCTTTTCTTGATAAATAATTTAAAGGTTCTGCAATTTCAGCAAAATTCCTAATATATTTTCGATAATAATTAGCAAATGCCACGAACCTTTTTACCTCATTTGCATCCTTAGGTGCAGGGTATTCCTGGACAGTTTTAATCTTTCCTGGATCAGGTAAAACACCCTCAGGAGATACCACATGTCCTAAATATAGAAGTTCTTTTTTTAAGAAATCGCATTTGTTAGGATTTAGTTTCAATTTGACTCCCTCATTCTTTGTAAAACTTTTACTAAATTTGTGTTATGATTGATTAAATTATTTCCAAAGACAATAAGATCATCTAGATAGACAAAACAGCTTTCATAGTTTAGACCTGACATCGCAATTGTCATAGCTCGAGGAAAAGCATTACGACTTATTTTTAACCCCATAGGTAGTCGAGTCATCTGAAATTGTCCCCTACTACCTACATTAAATGCTGTAATGGGCCTGCTAGCTTTATCTAGCTCTATTTGATAATAACCTTGGGATAAATCTAAATGTGAAAAATAGGTAGCACCTGATAAAGAATCTAATATCTCTGTAATGCAAGGCAAGGGAAATTTGTCATCCTGAATTTTAGGGTTAATAAATCTGTAGTCGCATACAACCCTAAAGCGCTTATTACCATTGTTGGATGTTACTGTTATTTTAGCAGTTGCAACCAGATTAATGATGGGACAAAATTAAATGGGACCCAATTAGTACATAATATTTTTGACCTTAAAGTTATTCAGCATAAACAATAACTTAATACTCAATTTAAACACATCTATGTACTTAGATGTCACCTTAGACTCTGAGCTATGATGGAGGGCAGATGTCAAGAAAAATAATTCCAAGAGGACATAAACTTCACCACCATGTGAATGTTAAGCCAATCCATTTCCTTAACAACACTGGGTTAAAAATAATGCTAAAGAGTAGAAAACCCTTCGAGCTAGTTTTAGCATAGTAGTACCTACCAAAAGCGAAGTTTGTACATAATAAAGTGTGTAGAATTTTAACCGTTAGAACACTAAGTGACACCGTTTGGTAAAAACTAGAATAAAATTTAGACTTTCGTAGATTAAGTTCAATAATCGCTCATTAGTATTGCGCTTAGTCATGTTTCTTATGAGAAACACTTAAGGATTTTGGGCTATTATTATGGAAGTCAAAAGAAAACGTGGCGACCTGATCGAGACAGAAGCTTCTTAATGGTCATTACTCCTGTGATATTAATGTCTTGGCTAGCATTTCGGCTAATGAATATTAATTTTTCTTTTTGACATTTTCGTGATAAAGAAGATCATGTATAATCTCCCTTCTTTAATTTTTTGATTTAAAGTGTGATAAAAATATGGAGTTGTATTTAAAACTAGCACTTAGAAGTATAATGCAACTTTAAAATTCAAAATGATTTGGATAAACCCTAGGTTATACTAGAAGTAACAATATACATTCCTAAAAGTTAGTTGAACCAATTATTAAAAGTTAAGAAATGTAAAATATTACATTTTTATTATTGTATCGGCAGTACTCAAAGGTTCGAACTTCGACGTAAAAAAAAAAATTGCTAAAGATTGTAACAAAATAAATAAAAGTAAAGACGGCTTCAAGGAAGAAGATGATGACGACCCAACAGAACCATTACACGGAGAAAATAGTATTCAGTTTGATGGATAATCATCTTTACATTATTGACAACAACGTAAATAGCTATAGAGACAAAAAAGTGTTCTGTACAATACTGTAGAAAGGGAAAAAATAAACTGCATTTTATTGGTAGAGACAAAAACCACAGAATCCACCAACTGCAAGGACATGTGATAACTAATACTCGGGTTTGGAAATATGGCACAAGTGCACCCTTCACTAAAAATGAAGAAAGCTAAAACACCCCAAATTAACAATGTTTTAAACGAATGCGTGCACGTTCCCATCCCTTTCCAAAATGATCAATTACACATATTTTTGGTTTACATGCATCCAACCTCTCGAATTGAGAAAACTATAATTGGAAAAGCATTACTGTATAAATATTCCATAATTATTGGTGATTTTAATGTAAACAAAGAAAATAAAAAACAAATTAATGGTTTCTTGCAGAAGAGCAATTAAAAAAAATACACCTCCTACATGTTTATTGTTCAACTCTACACCAGACTTGTTTCTTTATACAAACAACCTTAAACAAAATATAAAAACCATCGACTTATTACATGCTCAAACCATCTTGCCATGAAAATGGTGATTGACACTAATACATACTCGTCCTGGACCTATTTTAGCACCTCCTAAATACAGCTTCAATAAATGCCAAATTCACAAGGTTAATGAGGAGATCATCCAATACATAAAAGCAAATGAGCTAAACACAATCACAACAGAAAAATTAACCAGTTCAACTTCAAATTTATGGAAGTGGCACTACAGAACACACCTACGACGAAAAAACAATATTACACATATCCTCTACCACCTAATTGTTTTAAAAATGATAAAAGGAAAAGGGAGAATGCTGAGGCAATATCAGGCAAACCCAAAACCATACATCAAACAAAAAATAAATCGATTCAACAAGGACATTCAGAAAATGGTGTTCGATTTATATTACGATTTGTAGGTAGTGTACTTAAGGTAAAAATTATATTTGGTTGTTATTTTTAACGTAGGGCAAGATCTTTGCTTTACCCATAGGTAGTTAGGTACAGATACATACCTCGATTTTGAAAAAAATATAGTTGTGTTTTTTTTTAACATGGCAGTAAGTATAATAGAATAATTATGTTTCTCAATAAGTCGGGCATTCCAAATATTTTACAAACCTGAAGATACACGTACTCAAGGTCGTTATTAATTCAAATTCGAAATATTATACTTTTTCTCCTGTTTTATAACCAAAAAACGGATAATGAAATATCTTCAAAAGTTTTTATTATGGTATGGATTTCCCATTTTAATTAAAATATAATTTTAACTTAGAAATTAAAGCCTTATTAACATTAAAACAGAGTCAAAACTAAAATGTTAGGTTATAGACACAAAACAAATAAGAGGTTGTTATAGCACTACCACCGAGTTATATCGGTGGTAGTGGTTATAGACTACTTTCGACTTTTATTTTCACGAAGGCGGCCCTGGAATATGAACCAATACGAAGACGCTCTGCTGAATTTACTGACGAGCCACTTTCAATTGTTTGTTCCCCAGTTCTAATAAATTTTAATAATTACTTGTCAATTTTGGTTTTTGAAATTTTAAAATGCCTAGAACATCTTTAGAATTAACCGATATTGTTTTATGCTACGGTGCAGCGAACGAAAATGCTCGCCAAGCGCGTATTTTATATATTGAACGCTTTCCGGGTCGCGATCCGCCTAGTGAAAGAACATTTGTATCTGTGACTCAGCAACTAAGGGACCACGGAACCTTTCACGGCTTTGGTGCTGCACGCGACAGAGGACGACCCCGAGCAGCAAATACGTTGGCTGCAGAAGAGGCAATCTTAAACGCAGTGGAAAATAATCCCAGTTTAAGTACCCGGCGTATCACAACGCAAGTCGGGCGAGCGTCGAATTATGTTACTTGGCGTACTCTTAATGAAGAACAACTCCACCCTTACCATGTACAAAAAGTACAAGCTCTGCTTCCACAGGACTATGCTTCCCGTCGGGAATACTGCAGGTGGTTCGCGCAGAAAAGTGAAGACGAGCCCGATTGGTTCCGAAATGTGCTGTTCACAGACGAAGCTGGGTTTACTCGAAACGGAATTTTCAATGAGCACAATACTCATGTATGGAGCAGGGAAAATCCTCACGCGTACCGTGAAATGCACCATCAACGGCAGTTCAGTTTAAATGTTTGGGCAGGGATAGTCGAAAATCACCTAATAGGGCCCTACATCTTGCCGGTACGATTAAACGGTGAAGGGTACTTGGACTTTTTACGTAACCATTTACCAGGTTTGTTGGAAGATGTTCCTCTTGCAGTAAGGGAAAATATGTGGCTTTTACATGATGGAGCTCCATGTCACAATGCGGGAATCGTTAATGAATATTTAAATGAAAACTTTCAAAACAGATGGATTGGACGACGCGCTCCTGTGCTTGATAATATAGAAGAATTACAGATTCGCATAGAAATGGCAGCCGCAGAAATAAGAAATATGAATAACATTTTTTGGAGAGTTCGCGATAACATGTTAAGAAGAACACATGCTTGTTTGGCGGCAAATGGAGCACATTTCCAGCATCTTCCGTATTAAAATGGTACTGCTACATTTTTATACGACTCTCTAATTTAGTCTAAACTAAAGAAATAATTCCTTCTTTTTTTGGTAGCTTCTTACAATTTGAATCTAGTATTTTACTATCTAACTGTGTTAGAATAAAATACGGCAAATTTTTCTCTATAATGTCCAGATTTATAAAACCATATGCCGACCAACTATCGAATATGGACACATCCTTCTCGCTAATGATCGACAACCAGTCTGGACAAACATCAGCAAAGCAGAGCCCATCTTGACTAACACATACCCAATAAACCTCAGAAAGTCAACGCACAAAAACTGTGGCTTACAAAGGAAGACTTTAAGGAAATTCAAAAGAACCGATGGAAATTATCTTAGTGGACACAGTAAGAAACTCTCGAAGGAAAAAACCTCAAAACTTGCGCGTAAAAACTTACTTACAAATCGAGTGGTCTATGCCTGGAACCAATTGGACGAGGTCACTCTCTTCAAGCTCCATAAACAGCTTCAAAAACAGGCTGGACCAGAACCTGAAGTCTATCAATACTACATTAGTCCATTATTATTATTATCTGTGATATCCTGGTTAAGATGTGCTACCAACCTGTGATATAGCCTGTGATAGCAAAGTCAAGTTTGATACGAGTCGTTTTTTAATACAAAGAGCAACCAGAGTAGTCCCATCGGCATGCGCCGTCTACTAAGTACTCTGTAATAATAATAATAATAAATTATCTTAGTGATCAATACCAAAATAACAGAACCAAAACATACTTAGTAATAGCCAGAAGAAACTATGAGCACAACTTGCTCAGTAACACCAAGCAATTCTATTCATACATAGTTCGTACCTTAAATTTCAAAGCATGAAATCTTTAGCATAGTAGGTCAGGTAACAAACGCACCACTTCAAACAGACCACGAGATCTCCTCACAACAATTTCACAGCGTTTCTACCAAGTCGAGTACAAATGATGTTATGCGAACATTGTCCTCTGAAAACCGTGCGAATACTTGCAAATCTTCACAACCAACACCAACGAACAACTAAGAGGTCACACGAAGAAGTAAAAAAAGGAGAGGAGCTTTTGCCTGATTAGAAAAAATTTCCTGTCGAATCGTGTTGTGTACAAATGGAACACACTAAATGCGGACACACTCTCTGCTTCAAACAAAACCCTTTTCAAGAATAGGCCGGATGTGAACATGACCACTCTAGTCCACTACCTCTGACAATATTGTCTGACGGGTGTTGTAACAATGCCTATACTTACATAAAAAGGAAACAAAGAACTGGCTGTAAACTACAGGCCAATATGTCTGATCAACGCAATATGCAAGTGCATGGAAAAGATTATCGCAAAATAATTAAGATTTCCTCCTAGTCAACACATATCATACCAGCTCAACAGCACGGCTTTCTTCTGAAAAATCTACATTGACCAACCTATTAACAAGACTTAATGAATGGACACTAGCTGATGATAACCATGAACCGATCAATGTGAATTATCTTGCCTTCGAAAAGGCCTTTAACAAAATACTTACCAGACTATATAATTTACAAGATTGTCTACTTTGAAATCGGAGGAAGTAGTATAGTATTAAAAGGGAAAAGGAAGTATATCAAAATCTATGAAACCACTCAAGATTAACCCTGAACATGCCGCTGCAGCTATTACGGAAGCTATAGCTGCTGAGAACACAAACCTAAATATAACCCAAAAAACTTATCAAATCAAGCTATAAAGAGCAGTAATAAAACTAGCTCCAGATTGGCAGCGGCCTAAGCAATCATGGTTATATGTGGGAAACTTGAGAGTAGATTCTACTATTGATGATCTCACAAATCACTTAAAGAACAATAATATATCTGTGATGACCTGTGAGAATTTAAATTCTAAAAATAAGCATCTTTTAAGATTTAACTATAAAATAAAACTGTATATTTATAATGTTGATTTTTTTTTGTTTACCCTGTATAGTAATGAATGTTAAAAGTGGTTTTATAAATTTACAAAGAGTAGGACTTTTAAATGTGCCTATACATACCTAAACTTTTATTTTTTTAATAAAAAATGAAAATTTTAAATGTACTAACAGAGTATCTTAATAATAATAATATTATTATTATTAAGATTCTTTCCGTGAGCTTATTATTATTAATTTAACGCACCAGACCAGCGGCTTAGGTGCGGCTAAAATATTGCATATTTTTAACTTGGGTGTGTGACTGACTGTCCTGTACTTACCTCACTTCTTACTTTCAATTAAATCACAATTTTTTATGTCATATTCTGCCTTTGGTTGATTGAAGACATCTACGAGATCAATTATTGTCCTTGACATAGCTAGTTTCTGCTAAAGCTAAAAGTATATTGTATCTTTCATTTTTTTTTAATTTACCATTACACGGAGGTCAAAAGCTAGTTTCAGATATTGAAAATCGTATACATGGGGCAGATCTCCAATTATATAACTATCATTAACCGATAAAATAAAGATTTATTCACAATTTAAAATTGTATTTTTATGTTATACGACGTAAGGTGAATTATTTGCGGTATGGTTTTCTGTGAACTGGAAAAATAAAATTTAAAAATTGTTGCATACCTACCTTTATAAAATTGCATTGCATTTAAAATGGAGTGTAATAGAAGCATTTCGTTCCTTCTTCCGAGATCGTGTTCTACAGTAAAAAAGCTCACGGAAAGAACAATCTAAATTCAACAAATAACGTTACGGTTATGTTCTTTCTCTTCTTCTGTGACTTCTGTTCTTCTTGGTAATGATAATAGCTGGCTGATTGTCGTCAAGACAGGTGGCCATTGCAATTAAGAATAATAATTACGGTATCCAATCCAGTCCTCTTAACTGGACACACAACATTTAAACACGATAGTCCAGGGGGCGGGAAATGTGATTTGTTGCTGTTCTGTGATTGGGTACTGAGCAGTTCAAAGTCAATGGCTTCATATGTGGCTTCATAAATTTGTTTTTAATATCATTTCTTATTATTCATTTACTTGCAACGGCATAAAATTTGTTTGCGTTTTGCTGCTGGAGTGTATAGTTGTTGAATAATGTGATACACATGTGATGGGAATGTTTTGTGATGTGATAGTTTATCTGTGTAAATTTCCAGACATAGGGCTTGTTGTTGGTATCTACGATTTTTACTCAGCGAAGTATTATGATAGCAATACAATTTCATGGGGTGAGTAAAAACTATACCTATTGAATAAGGCTTGTTTAATTGAAATCGCAGTATAGTTTTTGATTTAATCTTTTTTAAAAAACCTAAAAAAAAGATTTTCCCGAATACTTGGCAACGTCGCAAGGTATTCAGCTGTCTGTAGAAATTCCGCCAATTTGTCATGTCAAAAACACGTGTTTAGGGGTAATGAACTTTCATAGAGGCACAGATGGTCCGGTTTTAAGGTATTTTACAAAATTCAAAATACTTCCGATTTTAGAAAAAAAAAACTATCAAGTGTAACTCTAGGCCACCCCAGGAGTGGCCCCTTAAAATATAATAAGTCATTTCCATAACACCCTGTATATTAGATGTTGTTAATGGATCATTATCTAAAAGAAAAACATCTGAATACTTGGCACACACCTTTTGTATCGAATATTTTTCCTCCGTGTTTAAGTGATTTAATTGTAGTAATTTTAAAAGTTTATCTATCCTATCAACAGAACAATTTTTATTCGAGCCAAAATTGCATATCTCGTAATTCTCACAAAAATCGATTTTCGGTTTAAAATTTCTTACAGTAACATCGTCATCTCTTACGTTTAAAAATTTAATTGGAATCATATTTGCTTTAGGTCTTACTATGGTACCCGCCGTAAAAATACCTTCACATACTTCGTCAGCAAAAACAATACAATCTTTGTCAGTATCTACATTAAAATAATTAATAATTTCACTACGTTTCGGGATCATTGTAAATAAATCGTTTTTTGTTTGCATCGGTATTAGAATTTTTTCATTGATAACATAAAATGTAAAGTGAAATTTTTCATAATCTATTGTAGCAAAGTATTTATGAAAGAAATCAGAGCCTATGACACCGTGACAATCATTTTCGAAACTGTCTATCAGCAAAAATTTATGATACACATTTACCTCGTTTATGTTTAAATATAGGTTTGCTGTGCCATGCGAAATTATTGACCCAGATATACCATTTATTTTAATTTTTTCGGAATAATTAATTTTTTGAACTTTGTTTAAATATTGCTTAAAAAATACACTAACTGACGCTCCCGTATCTATTAAAAGATTAACATTATTTTTCCCATATCTTACCTTAATAAAATTTAGTCCGTTTAAACTAAATACATTTTTTCTAGTCTCGTTGGTCTCGAAAAAACGTACCTTGTTCGGTTTGTAATTTAATTTCTAAATTGTTGTTTTACAAATTTTCGTTCCTAGCGTCTGAATTTTGCAAAAAATATCCTCGATTTCCATAATGATTTCCTCGTCGATTATTATTAAAATTTGAATTTGTTCGATTAACAAAATTAGCACCTCTTGAACAATTTTGACCTCTACGTATATTTGAATTAGCTTGACCTCGATTCCTATTAAAATTTCGATTGTAGCCGTTGTAACTATTAACGTTACCAGAATTTCTATACGAACCGCTATCTTGTCTAAAATATCCCCTATTATAAGAACCTCTAAAACAAGAATTTGAATTATTTGTTCGCATTTGAAATAGTGGTTTCGAACCACCCAGTGATAGTTCCTTGTCTTTTGCACCCCTAATCGCATCATTAAGCGTTACATAATTTCGCGCTTTTGTAGTTGTTCTTAAATCGCGGTTATTTAATCCATTTGCAAACGAATTAATTGCGAGTTTTTCATTAACCGGCCGTAAAATATTTACATGTTGTTCGTTACCGTCGGCTTGCGTTAAGGTAAGGTCTACTAATAATTCTTCGAGCGAGTTTCCAAATTCATCGATCGATTTTGATTGTTGTTTCGCGTTACTTAATTTTAATGATAATGCCGAAACTGATTTTTTCGCAATAAAATAGTTTTTTAAATCTTTAATTAAAAGATCATTAGTAGTATACGATTGTTTTTGTCGAATTTTGGCACTCTCAGATAATCTAGTTTTTAAAACGTAATTAGTTAATAATTTTTTACCTTCATTATCTAACAAAGAATCATACAGCTGCATAGCATCTATAATTTGTTTCGTTATATACTCAGAACCATTCATTAGCGGTATTAAACCTGCTGCACTCCTCAAATCAAATTTTTCAGACATGGTGATTTTTATTTCAGAGTCTGACAAATCCGAATCAATTTCTGCCTCAGATTGTATCGGTTCCGCTTCTTCTAACCTATCGTTTAAAGTTTTATATATGTAGATATACGAAATAATACTTATCTATTTCACTAACAATTAATTTAACTTTTTCTATCAAATATGGTTCCCTAACTTGACTATTAAATTTTTTCTTGCTATCATCAAAACCTAATTTAAACCTATCTAATTTTCTTAATTGTTTTTCTAGTACCTTGCTGTTTTTTCTTCTTTCTTGCCTTTCTTTTGACAAATTTCTATTATATACTCTTAATTCTTCCAATAAATATTTAAATTCTTGCTCCAACGACATTCCATTCTATATTTTTATTCCATACCATTAATAATTACTTGCAATTTCCATAACCATTGTTCCATATTCCATAATTTATTTATTTACAACAATACCATTAATCATTCTTATTCCAAATTTAACCATTTTTACCATGTTTTCTTCTTTCTTCCTTAATCATTATATATACTATTTTCCATTAATATACCATAATTGTAAGTCAGTAACCCATATTTGCCTGTTAAACCCTTTCCGTACTTTTTGTTATTTCTCTTCTAATTTTCCTTTCCAAACCTTTTTTACAACGAATATATACAATCCATAGGACGACGAGAACTCCCAATATAAGCAATATAATACTTAAAACGTCTTGGATTGAACCAAATTTTGTTGAAGTCGTCTGTCCTCCACTGTTTCCAGCTTGTGCAATAATGATTTCTTCCTTGCTTTGATTTTTGCCCATTTTATATTTTCTTATGCTTTTTCATGCCAAGTTTTTTCGGCAGGATCGCCATATAATAAATTGGGTTTTAGTTTTAGTGTCCCATGAGTGACGATGGGTGTGGCCAATATTATTCAATAAAACACCTTATTCCTTTAGGTATCAAACAATATCTATTTTCTACCTAAAATCACATCCGTAAACTCAACATTGTGGAGTCAGCAAAATCCTTAAATTTAATAATTGACAACATACATATTATTGCAACCTAGCTACTTGTTAGAGGCAATAGCCTTATCGACCTTAATTACCTACACAGTAGTTGAACACACCTTATTACACAGTGGTTCAACCTACCTTATCACAATAGTCATATAATTTGGTTATTAATTATTCCAGCTTACTCATTGACTCACACCACCAAAATGTTGCGTCCACTTCCCATTCGACTCTAGCTACGACACTGGATTGGCCAAATTTTTTGAAGTAAAAGGAACCCACAACTTTTAACCTATGATTTAGTTTAAATTTGCATCTCAAAATATTACAGATAAAATATTACTATAAAGACACGACAGACAAAAACGGATATTGAGCTTCCAAACAAACCAGCATAGGTACGGAACGACCTACAACCAGGTGTAATAAGAAACCTAGCCAATATAGCTTTGCAGTCGCGTTGCAGTCGCAGCCGCGGCGTAATCGCGTTGTAACAACAGCGCTGCCGCGGTGTAATCGCGTTGTAGCAACAGCGCAGCCGCGTTGCAACGCGAGTGTGTCCTAAACGCGACGCGACTACAACGCGTGTGCGGCGCTGTTGCAACGCGGCCGATTCGCGGCAACCGCGGCCAATCCGCGTCGCGAGTGTGTCGTGATTGCGACAAATTCGCGCCGCGAATGTGTCGTAATCGCGACGCGAGTGCGACGCGACCACAACGCGATTGCGGCACTGTTGCAACAACGCGACAACGCCGGGGCTGCGACTGCAACGCGACTGCAACGCGACTGCAACGCGACTGCAACGCGACTGCAACGCGACTGCAACGCGACTGCAACGCGACTGCAAAGCTATATTGGCTAGGTTTCTTATTACACCTGGTTGTAGGTCGTTCCGTACGTATGTTGGTTTGTTTGGAAGCTCAATATCCGTTTTTGTCTGTCGTGTCTTTATAGTAATATTTTATCTGTAATATTTTGAGATGCAAATTTAAACTAAATCATAGATTAAAAGTTGTGGGTTCGTATTACTTCAAGAAATTTGGCCAATTCAGTGTCGTAGCTAGAGTCGAATAGGAAGTGGGCGCAACATTTTGGTGGTTTGAGTCAATGAGTAAGCTGGAATAATTAATAACAAAATTATATGACTATATTTCTTTGGCAAAAATCATTTTACTCAGCGTTACCTAGATGCCTCCTCATTTCAGTTCCCAAACTAAAGCACGAAAAGTTATTATACATTTTTTTAGGCAGGACATCTTTAAAAGCAATGACTCCTGTGTATAATAATAAAGCCTAAATACTGTAGCTTCATAAGTTTTACAATTAATAATAGACCTAGTCTTTCGTGAAAATTCACAAGGGATAAATTATTTCATTTTAGAAAGTCTAATATTAATTTCATTAACGTAATATTTTGAGATGCAAATTTAAACTAAATCATGGATTAAAAGTTGTGGGTTCGTTTTACTTCAAAAAATTTGGCCAATCCAGTGTCATAGCTAGAGTCGAATGGGAAGTGGACGCAACATTTTGGTGGTGTGAGTCAATGTGTAAGCTGGAATAATTAATAACAAAATTATATGACTATATTTCTTTGACAAAAATCATTTTAATCAGCGTTACCTAGATGTCCCCTCATTTGATTTAATACCTGCATTAGCAGTTCTTTTTCCCAACAAGGATGATACAGATATTCCCTATGAAAGAATATGATCTCGACAAGTTGTAACTATAAATGTTATTGGTTTGGTGCGATTGTGACAATTGAATAATTTAGTCAATCAATTAGATTTAGGAGCTTTCAATCCAGTGGACAGTCCATTGATCCATCTTTAATGTTGAGATCTTGCCAAATGTAATTCACAGTATGTCCTTCATTTAACCATGTCTCGTCCGTAAAGCAAATTATTTTCCCTGCACAGCGATATTGTTGTATTTCTTCTAGATAATTTCTACGCCACAATACGATTTCTTCCTTTTCCACCAAAATATGATTTCTTCCTTTTCCACCAAAAGACTTTTGCGATTTCGTTTTAAGAATCGAAAATTCAATTCTCGCATTAGAACTCTTCGTGAAATATTTTCATCCCTTTCAATTTCGGCAGAAATTTTTTTTAAATTCGGAAGTTCATTTCGGAAAAAAATGCATGCACTTTCCGACTAATGGCTAACTTTGTTTGCTGATCAATAAAAATATTTTTCCGTCCTCTTGTTTCCTTCTGAACGGACACTTTAGTATTCCCATTGCTTTATATTCTATATTCCTAGCTTTATGATAATGAGATTTTGAGATGCAAATTTAAAATTCATTTTACTTGCAAAATTTGGCCAATCAAATGAGGGGACATCTAGGTAACGCTGAGTAAAATGATTTTTGTCAAAGAAATATAGTCATATATTTTTGTTATTAAATATTCCAGCTTACACATTTACTTTTAACCCACAACTTTTAATCTATGATTTAGTTTAAATTTGCATCTCAAAATATTACAGATAAAATATTACTATAAAGACACGACAGATTAAAACGGATATTGAGCTTCCAAACAAACCAGCATACGTACGGGACGACCTACAACCAGGTGTAATGAGAATCCTAGCCAATGACTCAGTTTAATAATATCAGCCATACTAGTCACAGTAAATGTAAACATGTCAGACCGCAGCCGGATTTTGAATCAACACTTCCCAGGTTTAAGGCTCGTTCAGAGTGAGAGCGTCGAGCGACGCTTCGAGCGCCATATAGCGTTGACCGGCTGCTATCAGAAGTTGTGAAGTCGCGTTGGAGTAATGTTGCAAACTGTTGATGTTTTACGACGGGACTTTAAAGCTTCTGATAACAGATGCTGTCATTCTGAACACTGTATCAAGTAATATTTTACCCTGTCACAATCGCACCAAACAAATATCATTTATAGTTTTTCCATTTCCATTCAAATAACACATTTTAATAGCAAAACTCTTTCGAATCAAATAATATTTCGTATCAAATAATAACTGTTAATCCAGTGTCATAGCTAGAGTCGAATGGGAAGTGGACGCAACATTTTGGTGGTGTGAGTCAATGTGTAAGCTGGAATAATTAATAACAAAATTATATGACTATATTTCTTTGACAAAAATCATTTTGCTCAGCGTCACCTAGATGTCCCCTCATTTGATTTAATACCTGCATTAGCAGTTCTTTTTCCCAACAAGGATGATACAGATATTCCCTATGAAAGAATATGATCTCGACAAGTTGTAACTATAAATGTTATTGGTTTGGTGCGATTGTGACAATTGAATAATTTAGTCAATCAATTAGATTTAGGAGCTTTCAATCCAGTGGACAGTCCATTGATAAAGACGTTACATGCATCTTTAATGTTGAGATCTTGCCAAATGTAATTCACAGTATGTCCTTCATTTAACCATGTCTCGTCTGTAAAGTAAATTATTTTCCCTGCACAGCGATATTGTTGTATTTCTTCTAGATAATTTCTACGCCACAATACGATTTCTTCCTTTTCCACCAAAATATGATTTCTTCCGTTTCCACCAAAAGACTTTTGCGATTTCGTTTTAAGAATCGAAAATTCAATTCTCGCATTAGAACTCTTCGTGAAATATTTTCATCCCTTTCAATTTCGGCAGAATTTTTTTTTAAATTCGGAAGTTCATTTCGGAAAAAAATGCATGCACTTTCCGACTAATGGCTAACTTTGTTTGCTGATCAATAAAAATATTTTTCCGTCCTCTTGTTTCCTTCTGAACGGACACTTTAGTATTCCCATTGCTTTATATTCTATATTCCTAGCTTTATGATAATGAGATTTTGAGATGCAAATTTAAAATTCATTTTACTTGCAAAATTTGGCCAATCAAATGAGGGGACATCTAGGTAACGCTGAGTAAAATGATTTTTGTCAAAGAAATATAGTCATATATTTTTGTTATTAAATATTCCAGCTTACACATTTACTTTTAACCCACAACTTTTAATCTATGATTTAGTTTAAATTTGCATCTCAAAATATTACAGATAAAATATTACTATAAAGACACGACAGACTAAAACGGATATTGAGCTTCCAAACAAACCAGCATACGTACGGGACGACCTACAACCAGGTGTAATAAGGAACCTAGCCAATGACTCAGTTTAATAATATCAGCCATACTAGTCACAGTAAATGTAAACATGTCAGACCGCAGCCGGATTTTGAATCAACACTTCCCAGGTTTAAGGCTCGTTCAGAGTGAGAGCGTCGAGCGACGCTTCGAGCGCCATATAGCGTTGACCGGCTGCTATCAGAAGTTGTGAAGTCGCGTTGGAGTAATTTTGCAAACTGTTGATGTTTTACGACGGGACTTTAAAGCTTCTGATAACAGATGCTGTCATTCTGAACACTGTATCAAGTAATATTTTACCCTGTCACAATCGCACCAAACAAATATCATTTATAGTTTTTCCATTTCCATTCAAATAACACATTTTAATAGCAAAACTCTTTCGAATCAAATAATATTTCGTATCAAATAATAACTGTCAATAGCGTTGAAGTCGCCTTGCAGTCGCATTTCAGTCGCATTTCAGTCGCATTGCAGTCGCATTACAGTCTCATTCAGAATTCAGAATCGCGAGATAGTCGCGAGATAGTCGCGAGATAGCCGCGATGTAGTCGCGGTGCAGGCGCGAGATAGCCGCAGATTAGTCGCGAGATTGCCGCGAGATAGCGGCGGGTTAGTCGCGAGATAGTCGCGGAGTAGTCGTAATCGCGAGTCTGACGTGGTTCCGTCGCAACGGCGACGCCATTACACCGCGGTAACCTCGCGATTGCTTCGCGGTTACGTCGCGACTGCGAATCGATTGAATTGCGACTGCGACTGCAATGCGACTGCAATGCGACTGCAATGCGACTGCAATGCGACTGCAATGCGACTGCAATGCGACTAAAATGCGACAGCAAGGCGACAGCAAGGCGACTGCAAGGCGACTGCAAGGCGACTGCAAGGCGACTGCAAGGCGACTGCAAGGCGACTTCAACGCGATTGTGACAGGGTAAAATATTATTTGATATATTGAGAATCCTAGCCAATGACTCAGTTTAAGGGCCCCGCAGACAGAAAGTGAGTTTCGGTATAGCTGTTCCATATCAGCCATACCAGTCACAGTAAATGTAAACATGTCAGACCGCAGCCGGCTTTCTATCTGACGTAGCCTTAAAAACTTTTGACAAACACGATTTTGTATCAAAACTTTCCAGGTTAAATCAAATGAAGAGACATCTAGGTAACGCTGAGTAAAATGATTTTTGTCAAAGAAATATAGTCATATAATTTTGTTGTTAATTATTCCAGCCTACACATTGACTCACACCACCAAAATGTTGCTTCCACTTCCCATTCGACTCTAGCTACGACCCTGGATTGGCCAAATTTTGCAACTAAAATGAACCCACAACTTTTAATCTATGATTTAGTTTAAATTTGCATCTCAAAATATTACAGATAAAATATCACTATAAAGACACGACAGACAAAAACGGATATTGAGCTTTCAAACCAACCAGCATACCTACGGAACGACCTACAACCAGGTGTAATGAGAATCCTAGCCAATGACTCAGTTTAAGGGCCCCGCAGACAGAAAGTGGGTTTCGGTTTAGCTGTTCCATATCAGCCATACCAGTCACAGTAAATGTAAACATGTCAGACCGCAGCGGGCTTTCTATCTGACGTAGCCTTAAAAACTTTTGACAAACACGATTTTGCATCAAAACTTTCCAGGTTAAATCAAATGAAGAGACATCTTGGTAACGCTGAGTAAAATGATTCTTGTCAAAGAAATATAGTCATATAATTTTGTTGTTAATTATTCCAGCTTACACATTGACTCACACCACCAAAATGTTGCTTCCACTTCCCATTCGACTCTAGCTACGACCCTGGATTGGCCAAATTTTGCAAGTAAAATGAACCCACAACTTTTAATCTATGATTTAGTTTAAATTTGCATCTCAAAATATTACAGATAAAATATCACTATAAAGACACGACAGACAAAAACGGATATTGAGCTTTCAAACAAACCAGCATACCTACGGAACGACCTACAACCAGGTGTAATGAGAATCCTAGCCAATGACTCAGTTTAAGGGCCCCGCAGACAGAAAGTGGGTTTCGGTTTAGCTGTTCCATATCAGCCATATCAGTCACAGTAAATGTAAACATGTCAGACCGCAGCGGGCTTTCTATCTGACGTAACCTTAAAAACTTTTGACAAACACGATTTTGCATCAAAACTTTCCAGGTTAAATCAAATGAGGAGACATCTAGGTAACGCTGAGTAAAATGATTTTTGTCAAAGAAACATAGTCATATAATTTTGTTGTTAATTATTCCAGCTTACACATTGACTCACACCACCAAAATGTTGCTTCCACTTCCCATTCGACTCTAGCTACGGCCCTGGATTGGCCTAATTTTGCAAGTAAAATGAACCCACAACTTTTAATCTATGATTTAGTTTAAATTTGCATCTCAAAATATTACAGATAAAATATCACTATAAAGACACGACAGACAAAAACGGATATTGAGCTTTCAAACAAACCAGCATACCTACGGAACGACCTACAACCAGGTGTAATGAGAATCCTAGCCAATGACTCAGTTTAAGGGCCCCGCAGACAGAAAGTGAGTTTCGGTTTAGCTGTTCCATATCAGCCATACCAGTCACAGTAAATGTAAACATGTCAGACCGCAGCCGGCTTTCTATCTGACGTAGCCTTAAAAACTTTTGACAAACACGATTTTGTATCAAAACTTTCCAGGTTAAATCAAATGAAGAGACATCTAGGTAACGCTGAGTAAAATGATTTTTGTCAAAGAAATATAGTCATATAATTTTGTTGTTAATTATTCCAGCCTACACATTGACTCACACCACCAAAATGTTGCTTCCACTTCCCATTCGACTCTAGCTACGACCCTGGATTGGCCAAATTTTGCAAGTAAAATGAACCCACAACTTTTAATCTATGATTTAGTTTAAATTTGCATCTCAAAATATTACAGATAAAATATCACTATAAAGACACGACAGACAAAAACGGATATTGAGCTTTCAAACAAACCAGCATACCCACGGAACGACCTACAACCAGGTGTAATGAGAATCCTAGCCAATGACTTAGTTTAAGGGCCCCGCAGACAGAAAGTGGGTTTCGGTTTAGCTGTTCCATATCAGCCATACCAGTCACAGTAAATGTAAACATGTCAGACCGCAGCGGGCTTTCTATCTGACGTAGCCTTAAAAACTTTTGACAAACACGATTTTGCATCTAAACTCTCCAGGTTAAATCAAATGAAGAGACATCTTGGTAACGCTGAGTAAAATGATTTTTGTCAAAGAAATATAGTCATATAATTTTGTTGTTAATTATTCCAGCCTACACATTGACTCACACCACCAAAATGTTGCTTCCACTTCCCATTCGACTCTAGCTACGACCCTGGATTGGCCAAATTTTGCAAGTAAAATGAACCCACAACTTTTAATCTATGATTTAGTTTAAATTTGCATCTCAAAATATTACAGATAAAATATCACTATAAAGACACGACAGACAAAAACGGATATTGAGCTTTCAAACAAACCAGCATACCTACGGAACGACCTACAACCAGGTGTAATGAGAATCCTAGCCGATGACTCAGTTTAAGGGCCCCGCAGACAGAAAGTGGGTTTCGGTTTAGCTGTTCCATATCAGCCATACCAGTCACAGTAAATTCAAACATGTCAGACCGCAGCGAGCTTTCTATCTGACGTAGCCTTAAAAACTTTTGACAAACACGATTTTGCATCAAAACTTTCCAGGTTAAATCAAACGAAGAGACATCTAGGTAACGCTGAGTAAAATGATTTTTGTCAAAGATATAGTCATATAATTTTGTTGTTCATTATTCCAGCTTACACATTGACTCACACCACCAAAATGTTGCTTCCACTTCCCATTCGACTCTAGCTACGACCCTGGATTGGCCTAATTTTGCAAGTAAAATGAACCCACAACTTTTAATCTATGATTTAGTTTAAATTTGCATCTCAAATATTACAGATAAAATATCACTATAAAGACACGACAGACAAAAACGGATATTGAGCTTTCAAACAAACCAGCATACCCACGGAACGACCTACAACCAGGTGTAATGAGAATCCTAGCCAATGACTCAGTTTAAGGGCCCCGCAGACAGAAAGTGGGTTTCGGTTTAGCTGTTCCATATCAGCCATACCAGTCACAGTAAATGTAAACATGTCAGACCGCAGCGGGCTTTCTATCTGACGTAGCCTTAAAAACTTTTGACAAACACGATTTTGCATCTAAACTTTCCAGGTTAAATCAAATGAAGAGACATCTTGGTAACGCTGAGTAAAATGATTTTTGTCAAAGAAATATAGTCATATAATTTTGTTGTTAATTATTCCAGCCTACACATTGACTCACACCACCAAAATGTTGCTTCCACTTCCCATTCGACTCTAGCTACGACCCTGGATTGGCCAAATTTTGCAAGTAAAATGAACCCACAACTTTTAATCTATGATTTAGTTTAAATTTGCATCTCAAAATATTACAGATAAAATATCACTATAAAGACACGACAGACAGAAACGGATATTGAGCTTTCAAACAAACCAGCACACCTACGGAACGACCTACAACCAGGTGTAATGAGAATCCTAGCCGATGACTCAGTTTAAGGGCCCCGCAGACAGAAAGTGGGTTTCGGTTTAGCTGTTCCATATCAGCCATACCAGTCACAGTAAATTCAAACATGTCAGACCGCAGCGAGCTTTCTATCTGACGTAGCCTTAAAAACTTTTGACAAACACGATTTTGCATCAAAACTTTCCAGGTTAAATCAAATGAAGAGACATCTAGGTAACGCTGAGTAAAATGATTTTTGTCAAAGAAATATAGTCATATAATTTTGTTGTTAATTATTCCAGCTTACACATTGACTCACACCACCAAAATGTTGCTTCCACTTCCCATTCGACTCTAGCGACGACCCTGGATTGGCCTAATTTTGCAAGTAAAATGAACCCACAACTTTTAATCTATGATTTAGTTTAAATTTGCATCTCAAAATATTACAGATAAAATATCACTATAAAGACAAGACAGACAAAAACGGATATTGAGCTTTCAAACAAACCAGCATACCTACGGAACGACCTACAACCAGGTGTAATGAGAATCCTAGCCAATGACTCAGTTTAAGGGCCCCGCAGACAGAAAGTGAGTTTCGGTTTAGCTGTTCCATATCAGCCATACTAGTCACAGTAAATGTAAACATGTCAGACCGCAGCCGGCTTTCTATCTGACGTAGCCTTAAAAACTTTTGACAAACACGATTTTGAATCAAAACTTTCCAGGTTAAATCAAATGAAGAGACATCTAGGTAACGCTGAGTAAAATGATTTTTGTCAAAGAAATATAGTCATATAATTTTGTTGTTAATTATTCCAGCCTACACATTGACTCACATCACCAAAATGTTGCTTCCACTTCCCATTCGACTCTAGCTACGACCCTGGATTGGCCAAATTTTGCAAGTAAAATGAACCCACAACTTTTAATCTATGATTTAGGTTAAATTTGCATCTCAAAATATTACAGATAAAATATCACTATAAAGACACGACAGACAAAAACGGATATTGAGCTTTCAAACAAACCAGCATACCTACGGAACGACCTACAACCAGGTGTAATGAGAATCCTAGCCAATGACTCAGTTTAATAATATCAGCCATACTAGTCACAGTAAATGTAAACATGTCAGACCGCAGCCGGATTTTGAATCAACACTTCCCATGTTTAAGGCTCGTTCAGAGTGAGAGCGTCGAGCGACGCTTCGAGCGCCATATAGCGTTGACCGGCTGCTATCAGAAGTTGTGAAGTCGCGTTGGAGTCATTTTGCAAACTGTTGATGTTTTACGACGGGACTTTAAAGCTTCTGATAATAGATGCTGTCATTCTGAACACTGTATCAAGTAATATTTTACCCTGTCACAATCGCACCAAACAAATATCATTTATAGTTTTTCCATTTTCATTGAAATAACACATTTTAATAGCAAAAACGGATATTGAGCTTTCAAACAAACCAGCATACCTACGGAACGACCTACAACCAGGTGTAATGAGAATCCTAGCCAATGACTCAGTTTAAGGGCCCCGCAGACAGAAAGTGAGTTTCGGTTTAGCTGTTCCATATCAGCCATACTAGTCACAGTAAATGTAAACATGTCAGACCGCAGCCGGCTTTCTATCTGACGTAGCCTTAAAAACTTTTGACAAACACGATTTTGAATCAAAACTTTCCAGGTTAAATCAAATGAAGAGACATCTAGGTAACGCTGAGTAAAATGATTTTTGTCCAAGAAATATAGTCATATAATTTTGTTGTTAATTATTCCAGCTTACACATTGACTCACACCACCAAAATGTTGCTTCCACTTCCCATTTGACTCTAGCTACGACCCTGGATTGGCCAAATTTTGCAAGTAAAATGAACCCACAACTTTTAATCTATGATTTAGGTTAAATTTGCATCTCAAAATATTACAGATAAAATATCACTATAAAGACACGACAGACAAAAACGGATATTGAGCTTTCAAACAAACCAGCATACCTACGGAACGACCTACAACCAGGTGTAATGAGAATCCTAGCCAATGACTCAGTTTAATAATATCAGCCATACTAGTCACAGTAAATGTAAACATGTCAGACCGCAGCCGGATTTTGAATCAACACTTCCCAGGTTTAAGGCTCGTTCAGATTGAGAGCGTCGAGCGACGCTTCGAGCGCCATATAGCGTTGACCGGCTGCTATCAGAAGTTGTGAAGTCGCGTTGGAGTCATTTTGCAAACTGTTGATGTTTTACGACGGGACTTTAAAGCTTCTGATAACAGATGCTGTCATTCTGAATACTGTATCAAGTAATATTTTACCCTGTCACAATCGCACCAAACAAATATCATTTATAGTTTTTCCATTTTCATTGAAATAACACATTTTAATAGCAAAACTCTTTCGAATCAAATAATATTTCGTATCAAATAATAACTGTCAATAGCGTTGAAGTCGCCTTGCAGTCGCATTGCAGTCGCATTACAGTCTCATTGCAGTCGCATTGCAGTCGCATTACAGTCTCATTCAGAATTCAGAGCCGAGAGATAGCCGCGGATTCGTCGCGATTCAGTCGCGAGATAGTCGCGGAACAGTCGCGCAACAGTCGCGAGATAGTCGCGGAAGAGGCGCGGAACAGTCGCGAGATAGTCGCGGAACAGTCGCGAGATAGTCGCGGAACAGTCGCGAGATAGTCGCGGAACAGTCGCGAGATCGTCGCGGAACAGTCGCGAGATAGTCGCGGAACAGTCGCGGAATAGTCGCGGGACCGTCGCGAGATAGTCGCGGGTTAGTCGCGGAATATCCGCGGATTGGTCGCGGAGTAGCCGCGGAATAGTCGCGGAGTAGTCGCGGGATATTCGCGGAGTAGCCGCGAGATAGCCGCGGATTAGTAGCGAGATAGACGCGGAGTAGCCGTAATCGCGAGTTTGACGTGGTTCCGACGCAACGGCGACGCAATTACACCGCGGTGACGTCGCGGTAACCTCGCGATTACTTCGCTGTTACGTCGCGACTGCGAATCGATTGCTTTGCGGCTGCGACTGCAATGCGACTGTAAAGCGACTGCAATGGGACTGAAATGCGACTGCAAGGCGACTCCAAGGCGACCCCAATGAGACTGTAATGCGACTGAAATGCGACAGCAAGGCGACTGCAAGGCAATGAAGAGACATCTAGGTAACGCTGAGTAAAATGATTTTTGTCAAAGAAATATAGTCATATAATTTTGTTGTTAATTATTCGCCTACACATTGACTCACACCACCAAAATGTTGCTTCCACTTCCCATTCGACTCTAGCTACGACCCTGGATTGGCCAAATTTTGCAAGTAAAATGAACCCACAACTTTTAATCTATGATTTAGTTTAAATTTGCATCTCAAAATATTACAGATAAAATATCACTATAAAGACACGACAGACAAAAACGGATATTGAGCTTTCAAACAAACCAGCATACCCACGGAACGACCTACAACCAGGTGTAATGAGAATCCTAGCCAATGACTCAGTTTAAGGGCCCCGCAGACAGAAAGTGGGTTTCGGTTTAGCTGTTCCATATCAGCCATACCAGTCACAGTAAATGTAAACATGTCAGACCGCAGCGGGCTTTCTATCTGACGTAGCCTTAAAAACTTTTGACAAACACGATTTTGCATCAAAACTTTCCAGGTTAAATCAAATGAAGAGACATCTTGGTAACGCTGAGTAAAATGATTTTTGTCAAAGAAATATAGTCATATAATTTTGTTGTTAATTATTCCAGCCTACACATTGACTCACACCACCAAAATGTTGCTTCCACTTCCCATTCGACTCTAGCTACGACCCTGGATTGGCCAAATTTTGCAAGTAAAATGAACCCACAACTTTTAATCTATGATTTAGTTTAAATTTGCATCTCAAAATATTACAGATAAAATATCACTATAAAGACACGACAGACAAAAACGGATATTGAGCTTTCAAACAAACCAGCATACCTACGGAACGACCTACAACCAGGTGTAATGAGAATCCTAGCCGATGACTCAGTTTAAGGGCCCCGCAGACAGAAAGTTGGTTTCGGTTTAGCTGTTCCATATCAGCCATACCAGTCACAGTAAATTCAAACATGTCAGACCGCAGCGAGCTTTCTATCTGACGTAGCCTTAAAAACTTTTGACAAACACGATTTTGCATCAAAACTTTCCAGGTTAAATCAAATGAAGAGACATCTAGGTAACGCTGAGTTAAATGATTTTTGTCAAAGAAATATAGCCATATAATTTTGTTGTTAATTATTCCAGCTTACACATTGACTCACACCACCAAAATGTTGCTTCCACTTCCCATTCGACTCTAGCTACGACCCTGGATTGGCCTAATTTTGCAAGTAAAATGAACCCACAACTTTTAATCTATGATTTAGTTTAAATTTGCATCTCAAAATATTACAGATAAAATATCACTATAAAGACACGACAGACAAAAACGGATATTGAGCTTTCAAACAAACCAGCATACCCACGGAACGACCTACAACCAGGTGTAATGAGAATCCTAGCCAATGACTCAGTTTAAGGGCCCCGCAGACAGAAAGTGGGTTTCGGTTTAGCTGTTCCATATCAGCCATACCAGTCACAGTAAATGTAAACATGTCAGACCGCAGCGGGCTTTCTATCTGACGTAGCCTTAAAAACTTTTGACAAACACGATTTTGCATCTAAACTTTCCAGGTTAAATCAAATGAAGGGACATCTTGGTAACGCTGAGTAAAATGATTTTTGTCAAAGAAATATAGTCATATAATTTTGTTGTTAATTATTCCAGCCTACACATTGACTCACACCACCAAAATGTTGCTTCCACTTCCCATTCGACTCTAGCTACGACCCTGGATTGGCCAAATTTTGCAAGTAAAATGAACCCACAACTTTTAATCTATGATTTAGTTTAAATTTGCATCTCAAAATATTACAGATAAAATATCACTATAAAGACACGACAGACAAAAACGGATATTGAGCTTTCAAACAAACCAGCACACCTACGGAACGACCTACAACCAGGTGTAATGAGAATCCTAGCCGATGACTCAGTTTAAGGGCCCCGCAGACAGAAAGTGGGTTTCGGTTTAGCTGTTCCATATCAGCCATACCAGTCACAGTAAATTCAAACATGTCAGACCGCAGCGAGCTTTCTATCTGACGTAGCCTTAAAAACTTTTGACAAACACGATTTTGCATCAAAACTTTCCAGGTTAAATCAAATGAAGAGACATCTAGGTAACGCTGAGTAAAATGATTTTTGTCACAGAAATATAGTCATATAATTTTGTTGTTAATTATTCCAGCTTACACATTGACTCACACCACCAAAATGTTGCTTCCACTTCCCATTCGACTCTAGCGACGACCCTGGATTGGCCTAATTTTGCAAGTAAAATGAACCCACAACTTTTAATCTATGATTTAGTTTAAATTTGCATCTCAAAATATTACAGATAAAATATCACTATAAAGACACGACAGACAAAAACGGATATTGAGCTTTCAAACAAACCAGCATACCTACGGAACGACCTACAACCAGGTGTAATGAGAATCCTAGCCAATGACTCAGTTTAAGGGCCCCGCAGACAGAAAGTGAGTTTCGGTTTAGCTGTTCCATATCAGCCATACTAGTCACAGTAAATGTAAACATGTCAGACCGCTGCCGGCTTTCTATCTGACGTAGCCTTAAAAACTTTTGACAAACACGATTTTGAATCAAAACTTTCCAGGTTAAATCAAATGAAGAGACATCTAGGTAACGCTGAGTAAAATGATTTTTGTCAAAGATATAGTCATATAATTTTGTTGTTAATTATTCCAGCTTACACATTGACTCACACCACCAAAATGTTGCTTCCACTTCCCATTCGACTCTAGCTACGACCCTGGATTGGCCAAATTTTGCAAGTAAAATGAACCCACAACTTTTAATCTATGATTTAGGTTAAATTTGCATCTCAAAATATTACAGATAAAATATCACTATAAAGACACGACAGACAAAAACGGATATTGAGCTTTTAAACAAACCAGCATACCTACGGAACGACCTACAACCAGGTGTAATGAGAATCCTAGCCAATGACTCAGTTTAATAATATCAGCCATACTAGTCACAGTAAATGTAAACATGTCAGACCGCAGCCGGATTTTGAATCAACACTTCCCAGGTTTAAGGCTCGTTCAGAGTGAGAGCGTCGAGCGACGCTTCGAGCGCCATATAGCGTTGACCGGCTGCTATCAGAAGTTGTGAAGTCGCGTTGGAGTCATTTTGCAAACTGTTTTACGACGGGACTTTAAAGCTTCTGATAACAGATGCTGTCATTCTGAACACTGTATCAAGTAATATTTTACCCTGTCACAATCGCACCAAACAAATATCATTTATAGTTTTTCCATTTTCATTGAAATAACACATTTTAATAGCAAAAACGGATATTGAGCTTTCAAACAAACCAGCATACCTACGGAACGACCTACAACCAGGTGTAATGAGAATCCTAGCCAATGACTCAGTTTAAGGGCCCCGCAGACAGAAAGTGAGTTTCGGTTTAGCTGTTCCATATCAGCCATACTAGTCACAGTAAATGTAAACATGTCAGACCGCAGCCGGCTTTCTATCTGACGTAGCCTTAAAAACTTTTGACAAACACGATTTTGAATCAAAACTTTCCAGGTTAAATCAAATGAAGAGACATCTAGGTAACGCTGAGTAAAATGATTTTTGTCCAAGAAATATAGTCATATAATTTTGTTGTTAATTATTCCAGCTTACACATTGACTCACACCACCAAAATGTTGCTTCCACTTCCCATTCGACTCTAGCTACGACACTGGATTGGCCAAATTTTGCAACTAAAATGAACCCACAACTTTTAATCTATGATTTAGTTTAAATTTGCATCTCAAAATATTACAGATAAAATATCACTATAAAGACACGACAGACAAAAACGGATATTGAGCTTTCAAACAAACCAGCATACCTACGGAACGACCTACAACCAGGTGTAATGAGAATCCTAGCCAATGACTCAGTTTAATAATATCAGCCATACTAGTCACAGTAAATGTAAACATGTCAGACCGCAGCCGGATTTTGAATCAACACTTCCCAGGTTTAAGGCTCGTTCAGAGTGAGAGCGTCGAGCGACGCTTCGAGCGCCATATAGCGTTGACCGGCTGCTATCAGAAGTTGCGAAGTCGCATTGGAGTCATTTTGCAAACTGTTGATGTTTTACGACGGGACTTTAAAGCTTCTGATAACAGATGCTGTCATTCTGAACACTGTATCAAGTAATTTTTTACCCTGTCACAATCGCACCAAACAAATATCATTTATAGTTTTTCCATTTTCATTGAAATAACACATTTTAATATCAAAACTCTTTCGAATCAAATAATATTTCGTATCAAATAATAACTGTCAATAGCGTTGAAGTCGCCTTGCAGTCGCCTTGCAGTCGCATTGCAGTCTCATTGCAGTCGCATTACAGTCTCATTGAGAATTCAGAACCGAGAGATAGCCGCGGATTCGTCGCGAGATAGTCGCGAATCAGTCGCGAGATAGTCGCGGGTTAGTCGCGGAATATCCGCGGATTGGTCGCGGAGTAGCCGCGGATTGGTCGCGGAGTAGCCGCGGAATAGTCGCGGAGTAGTCGCGGGATATTCGCGGAGTAGCCGCGAGATAGCCGCGGATTAGTCGCGAGATAGACGCGGAGTAGTCGTAATCGCGAGTTTGACGTGGTTCCGACGCAACGGCGACGCAATTACACCGCGGTGACGTCGCGGTAACCTCGCGATTACTTCGCGGTTACGTCGCGACTGCGAATCGATTGCTTTGCGGCTGCGACTGCAATGCGACTGCAATGCGACTGCAATGCGACTGCAATGCGACTCCAAGGCGACCCCAATGAGACTGTAATGCGACTGAAATGCGACAGCAAGGCGACTGCAAGGCGACTTCAACGCGATTGTGACAGGGTAAAATGTTATTTGATATATTGAGAATCCTAGCCAATGACTCAGTTTAAGGGCCCCGCAGACAGAAAGTGAGTTTCGGTTTAGCTGTTCCATATCAGCTATACCAGTCACAGTAAATGTAAACATGTCAGACCGCAGCCGGCTTTCTATCTGACGTAGCCTTAAAAACTTTTGACAATTAATTAATTATTCCAGCTTACACATTGACTCACACCACCAAAATGTTGCTTCCACTTCCCATTCGACTCTAGCTACGACCCTGGATTGGCCAAATTTTGCAAGTAAAATGAACCCACAACTTTTAATCTATGATTTAGGTTAAATTTGCATCTCAAAATATTACAGATAAAATATCACTATAAAGACACGACAGACAAAAACGGATATTGAGCTTTCAAACAAACCAGCATACCTACGGAACGACCTACAACCAGGTGTAATGAGAATCCTAGCCAATGACTCAGTTTAATAATATCAGCCATACTAGTCACAGTAAATGTAAACATGTCAGACCGCAGCCGGATTTTGAATCAACACTTCCCAGGTTTAAGGCTCGTTTAGAGTGAGAGCGTCGAGCGACGCTTCGAGCGCCATATAGCGTTGACCGGCTGCTATCAGAAGTTGTGAAGTCGCGTTGGAGTCATTTTGCAAACTGTTGATGTTTTACGACGGGACTTTAAAGCTTCTGATAACAGATGCTGTCATTCTGAACACTGTATCAAGTAATTTTTTACCCTGTCACAATCGCACCAAACAAATATCATTTATAGTTTTTCCATTTTCATTGAAATAACACATTTTAATATCAAAACTCTTTCGAATCAAATAATATTTCGTATCAAATAATAACTGTCAATAGCGTTGAAGTCGCCTTGCAGTCGCCTTGCAGTCGCATTGCAGTCTCATTGCAGTCGCATTACAGTCTCATTGAGAATTCAGAACCGAGAGATAGCCGCGGATTCGTCGCGAGATAGTCGCGAATCAGTCGCGAGATAGTCGCGGAACAGTCGCGAGATAGTCGCGGAACAGTCGCGGAACAGTCGCGGAACAGTCGCGAGATATTCGCGGAACAGTCGCGGAACAGTCGCGGAACAGTCGCGAGATAGTCGCGGAACAGTCGCGAGATAGTCGCGGAACAGTCGCGGAACAGTCGCGAGATAGTCGCGGAACAGTCGCGAGATAGTCGCGGTACAGTCGCGGAATAGTCGCGGGACCGTCGCGAGATAGTCGCGGGTTAGTCGCGGAATATCCGCGGATTGGCCGCGGAATAGTCGCGGAGTAGTCGCGGGATATTCGCGGAGTAGCCGCGAGATCGCCGCGGATTAGTTGCGAGATAGACGCGGAGTAGTCGTAATCGCGAGTTTGACGTGGTTCCGACGCAACGGCGACGCAATTACACCGCGGTGACGTCGCGGTAACCTCGCGATTACTTCGCTGTTACGTCGCGACTGCGAATCGATTGCTTTGCGGCGGCGACTGCAATGCGACTGTAAAGCGACTGCAATGGGACTGAAATGCGACTGCAAGGCGACTCCAAGGCGACCCCAATGAGACTGTAATGCGACTGAAATGCGACAGCAAGGCGACTGCAAGGCGACTTCAACGCGATTGTGACAGGGTAAAATATTATTTGATATATTGAGAATCCTAGCCAATGACTCAGTTTAAGGGCCCCGCAGACAGAAAGTGAGTTTCGGTTTAGCTGTTCCATATCAGCCATACCAGTCACAGTAAATGTAAACATGTCAGACCGCAGCCGGCTTTCTATCTGACGTAGCCTTAAAAACTTTTGACAAACACGATTTTGTATCAAAACTTTCCAGGTTAAATCAAATGAAGAGACATCTAGGTAACGCTGAGTAAAATGATTTTTGTCAAAGAAATATAGTCATATAATTTTGTTGTTAATTATTCCAGCCTACAAATTGACTCACACCACCAAAATGTTGCTTCCACTTCCCATTCGACTCTAGCTACGACCCTGGATTGGCCAAATTTTGCAAGTAAAATGAACCCACAACTTTTAATCTATGATTATGATGATTAAATTTGCATCTCAAAATATTACAGATAAAATATCACTATAAAGACACGACAGACAAAAACGGATATTGAGCTTTCAAACAAACCAGCATACCTACGGAACGACCTACAACCAGGTGTAATGAGAATCCTAGCCAATGACTCAGTTTAATAATATCAGCCATACTAGTCACAGTAAATGTAAACATGTCAGACCGCAGCCGGATTTTGAATCAACACTTCCCAGGTTTAAGGCTCGTTCAGAGTGAGAGCTTCGAGCGACGCTTCGAGCGCCATATAGCTTTGACCGGCTGCTATCAGAAGTTGTGAAGTCGCGTTGGAATCATTTTGCAAACTGTTGATGTTTTACGACGGGACTTTAAAGCTTCTGATAACAGATGCTGTCATTCTGAACACTGTATCAAGTAATATTTTACCCTGTCACAATCGCACCAAACAAATATCATTTATAGTTTTTCCATTTTCATTGAAATAACACATTTTAATATCAAAACTCTTTCGAATCAAATAATATTTCGTATCAAATAATAACTGTCAATAGCGTTGAAGTCGCCTTGCAGTCGCCTTGCAGTCGCATTGCAGTCTCATTGCAGTCGCATTACAGTCTCATTGAGAATTCAGAACCGAGAGATAGCCGCGGATTCGTCGCGAGATAGTCGCGAATCAGTCGCGAGATAGTCGCGGAACAGTCGCGAGATAGTCGCGGAACAGTCGCGAGATAGTCGCGGAACAGTCGCGGAACAGTCGCGGAACAATCGCGGAACAGTCGCGAGATATTCGCGGAACAGTCGCGAGATAGTCGCGGAACAGTCGCGGGGCCGTCGCGAGATAATCGCGAAACAGTCGCGAGATGGTCGCGGGTTAGTCGCGGAATATCCGCGGATTGGTCGCGGAGTAGCCGCGGATTGGTCGCGGAGTAGCCGCGGAATAGTCGCGGAGTAGTCGCGGGATATTCGCGGAGTAGCCGCGAGATAGCCGCGGATTAGTCGCGAGATAGACGCGGAGTAGTCGTAATCGCGAGTTTGACGTGGTTCCGACGCAACGGCGACGCAATTACACCGCGGTGACGTCGCGGTAACCTCGCGATTACTTCGCGGTTACGTCGCGACTGCGAATCGATTGCTTTGCGGCTGCGACTGCAATGCGACTGCAATGCGACTGCAATGCGACTGCAATGCGACTGCAATGCGACTGTAATGCGACTGCATTGCGACTGCAATGCGACTCCAAGGCGACCCCAATGAGACTGTAATGCGACTGAAATGCGACAGCAAGGCGACTGCAAGGCGACTTCAACGCGATTGTGACAGGGTAAAATGTTATTTGATATATTGAGAATCCTAGCCAATGACTCAGTTTAAGGGCCCCGCAGACAGAAAGTGAGTTTCGGTTTAGCTGTTCCATATCAGCTATACCAGTCACAGTAAATGTAAACATGTCAGACCGCAGCCGGCTTTCTATCTGACGTAGCCTTAAAAACTTTTGACAATTAATTAATTATTCCAGCTTACACATTGACTCACACCACCAAAATGTTGCTTCCACTTCCCATTCGACTCTAGCTACGACCCTGGATTGGCCAAATTTTGCAAGTAAAATGAACCCACAACTTTTAATCTATGATTTAGGTTAAATTTGCATCTCAAAATATTACAGATAAAATATCACTATAAAGACACGACAGACAAAAACGGATATTGAGCTTTCAAACAAACCAGCATACCTACGGAACGACCTACAACCAGGTGTAATGAGAATCCTAGCCAATGACTCAGTTTAATAATATCAGCCATACTAGTCACAGTAAATGTAAACATGTCAGACCGCAGCCGGATTTTGAATCAACACTTCCCAGGTTTAAGGCTCGTTCAGAGTGAGAGCGTCGAGCGACGCTTCGAGCGCCATATAGCGTTGACCGGCTGCTATCAGAAGTTGTGAAGTCGCGTTGGAGTCATTTTGCAAACTGTTGATGTTTTACGACGGGACTTTAAAGCTTCTGATAACAGATGCTGTCATTCTGAACACTGTATCAAGTAATATTTTACCCTGTCACAATCGCACCAAACAAATATCATTTATAGTTTTTCCATTTTCATTGAAATAACACATTTTAATAGCAAAAACGGATATTGAGCTTTCAAACAAACCAGCATACCTACGGAACGACCTACAACCAGGTGTAATGAGAATCCTAGCCAATGACTCAGTTTAAGGGCCCCGCAGACAGAAAGTGAGTTTCGGTTTAGCTGTTCCATATCAGCCATACTAGTCACAGTAAATGTAAACATGTCAGACCGCAGCCGGCTTTCTATCTGACGTAGCCTTAAAAACTTTTGACAAACACGATTTTGAATCAAAACTTTCCAGGTTAAATCAAATGAAGAGACATCTAGGTAACGCTGAGTAAAATGATTTTTGTCCAAGACATATAGTCATATAATTTTGTTGTTAATTATTCCAGCTTACACATTGACTCACACCACCAAAATGTTGCTTCCACTTCCCATTCGACTCTAGCTACGACCCTGGATTGGCCAAATTTTGCAACTAAAATGAACCCACAACTTTTAATCTATGATTTAGTTTAAATTTGCATCTCAAAATATTACAGATAAAATATCACTATAAAGACACGACAGACAAAAACGGATATTGAGCTTTCAAACAAACCAGCATACCTACGGAACGACCTACAACCAGGTGTAATGAGAATCCTAGCCAATGACTCAGTTTAATAATATCAGCCATACTAGTCACAGTAAATGTAAACATGTCAGACCGCAGCCGGATTTTGAATCAACACTTCCCAGGTTTAAGGCTCGTTCAGAGTGAGAGCGTCGAGCAACGCTTCGAGCGCCATATAGCGTTGACCGGCTGCTATCAGAAGTTGTGAAGTCGCATTGGAGTCATTTTGCAAACTGTTGATGTTTTACGACGGGACTTTAAAGCTTCTGATAACAGATGCTGTCATTCTGAACACTGTATCAAGTAATTTTTTACCCTGTCACAATCGCACCAAACAAATATCATTTATAGTTTTTCCATTTTCATTGAAATAACACATTTTAATATCAAAACTCTTTCGAATCAAATAATATTTCGTATCAAATAATAACTGTCAATAGCGTTGAAGTCGCCTTGCAGTCGCCTTGCAGTCGCATTGCAGTCTCATTGCAGTCGCATTACAGTCTCATTGAGAATTCAGAACCGAGAGATAGCCGCGGATTCGTCGCGAGATAGTCGCGAATCAGTCGCGAGATAGTCGCGGAACAGTCGCGAGATAGTCGCGGAACAGTCGCGGAACAGTCGCGGAACAGTCGCGAGATATTCGCGGAACAGTCGCGGAACAGTCGCGAGATAGTCGCGGAACAGTCGCGAGATAGTCGCGGAACAGTCGCGGAACAGTCGCGAGATAGTCGCGGAACAGTCGCGAGATAGTCGCGGAACAGTCGCGGAATAGTCGCGGAGTAGTCGCGGGATATTCGCGGAGTAGCCGCGAGATAGCCGCGGATTAGTCGCGAGATAGACGCGGAGTAGTCGTAATCGCGAGTTTGACGTGGTTCCGACGCAACGGCGACGCAATTACACCGCGGTGACGTCGCGGTAACCTCGCGATTACTTCGCTGTTACGTCGCGACTGCGAATCGATTGCTTTGCGGCGGCGACTGCAATGCGACTGTAAAGCGACTGCAATGGGACTGAAATGCGACTGCAAGGCGACTCCAAGGCGACCCCAATGAGACTGTAATGCGACTGAAATGCGACAGCAAGGCGACTGCAAGGCGACTTCAACGCGATTGTGACAGGGTAAAATATTATTTGATATATTGAGAATCCTAGCCAATGACTCAGTTTAAGGGCCCCGCAGACAGAAAGTGAGTTTCGGTTTAGCTGTTCCATATCAGCCATACCAGTCACAGTAAATGTAAACATGTCAGACCGCAGCCGGCTTTCTATCTGACGTAGCCTTAAAAACTTTTGACAAACACGATTTTGTATCAAAACTTTCCAGGTTAAATCAAATGAAGAGACATCTAGGTAACGCTGAGTAAAATGATTTTTGTCAAAGAAATATAGTCATATAATTTTGTTGTTAATTATTCCAGCCTACAAATTGACTCACACCACCAAAATGTTGCTTCCACTTCCCATTCGACTCTAGCTACGACCCTGGATTGGCCAAATTTTGCAAGTAAAATGAACCCACAACTTTTAATCTATGATTATGATGATTAAATTTGCATCTCAAAATATTACAGATAAAATATCACTATAAAGACACGACAGACAAAAACGGATATTGAGCTTTCAAACAAACCAGCATACCTACGGAACGACCTACAACCAGGTGTAATGAGAATCCTAGCCAATGACTCAGTTTAATAATATCAGCCATACTAGTCACAGTAAATGTAAACATGTCAGACCGCAGCCGGATTTTGAATCAACACTTCCCAGGTTTAAGGCTCGTTCAGAGTGAGAGCGTCGAGCGACGCTTCGAGCGCCATATAGCGTTGACCGGCTGCTATCAGAAGTTGCGAAGTCGCATTGGAGTCATTTTGCAAACTGTTGATGTTTTACGACGGGACTTTAAAGCTTCTGATAACAGATGCTGTCATTCTGAACACTGTATCAAGTAATTTTTTACCCTGTCACAATCGCACCAAACAAATATCATTTATAGTTTTTCCATTTTCATTGAAATAACACATTTTAATAGCAAAAACGGATATTGAGCTTTCAAACAAACCAGCATACCTACGGAACGACCTACAACCAGGTGTAATGAGAATCCTAGCCAATGACTCAGTTTAAGGGCCCCGCAGACAGAAAGTGAGTTTCGGTTTAGCTGTTCCATATCAGCCATACTAGTCACAGTAAATGTTAACATGTCAGACCGCAGCCGGCTTTCTATCTGACGTAGCCTTAAAAACTTTTGACAAACACGATTTTGAATCAAAACTTTCCAGGTTAAATCAAATGAAGAGACATCTAGGTAACGCTGAGTAAAATGATTTTTGTCCAAGACATATAGTCATATAATTTTGTTGTTAATTATTCCAGCTTACACATTGACTCACACCACCAAAATGTTGCTTCCACTTCCCATTCGACTCTAGCTACGACCCTGGATTGGCCAAATTTTGCAACTAAAATGAACCCACAACTTTTAATCTATGATTTAGTTTAAATTTGCATCTCAAAATATTACAGATAAAATATCACTATAAAGACACGACAGACAAAAACGGATATTGAGCTTTCAAACAAACCAGCATACCTACGGAACGACCTACAACCAGGTGTAATGAGAATCCTAGCCAATGACTCAGTTTAATAATATCAGCCATACTAGTCACAGTAAATGTAAACATGTCAGACCGCAGCCGGATTTTGAATCAACACTTCCCAGGTTTAAGGCTCGTTCAGAGTGAGAGCGTCGAGCAACGCTTCGAGCGCCATATAGCGTTGACCGGCTGCTATCAGAAGTTGTGAAGTCGCATTGGAGTCATTTTGCAAACTGTTGATGTTTTACGACGGGACTTTAAAGCTTCTGATAACAGATGCTGTCATTCTGAACACTGTATCAAGTAATTTTTTACCCTGTCACAATCGCACCAAACAAATATCATTTATAGTTTTTCCATTTTCATTGAAATAACACATTTTAATATCAAAACTCTTTCGAATCAAATAATATTTCGTATCAAATAATAACTGTCAATAGCGTTGAAGTCGCCTTGCAGTCGCCTTGCAGTCGCATTGCAGTCTCATTGCAGTCGCATTACAGTCTCATTGAGAATTCAGAACCGAGAGATAGCCGCGGATTCGTCGCGAGATAGTCGCGAATCAGTCGCGTGATAGTCGCGGAACAGTCGCGAGATAGTCGCGGAACAGTCGCGGAACAGTCGCGAGATATTCGCGGAACAGTCGCGGAACAGCCGCGGAACGGTCGCGAGATAGTCGCGGAACAGTCGCGAGATAGTCGCGGAACAGTCGCGGAACAGTCGCGGAACAGTCGCAAAACAGTCGCGGAACAGTCGCGAGATAGTCGCGGAACAGTCGCGAGATAGTCGCGGAACAGTCGCGGAACAGTCGCGAGATAGTCGCGAGATAGTCGCGGAACAGTCGCGAGATAGTCGCGGAACAGTCGCGGAATAGTCGCGGGACCGTCGCGAGATAGTCGCGGGTTAGTCGCGGAATATCCGCGGATTGGCCGCGGAATAGTCGCGGAGTAGTCGCGGGATATTCGCGGAGTAGCCGCGAGATAGCCGCGGATTAGTCGCGAGATAGGCGCGGAGTAGTCGTAATCGCGAGTTTGACGTGGTTCCGACGCAACGGCGACGCAATTACACCGCGGTGACGTCGCGGTAACCTCGCGATTACTTCGCTGTTACGTCGCGACTGCGAATCGATTGCTTTGCGGCGGCGACTGCAATGCGACTGTAAAGCGACTGCAATGGGACTGAAATGCGACTGCAAGGCGACTCCAAGGCGACCCCAATGAGACTGTAATGCGACTGAAATGCGACAGCAAGGCGACTGCAAGGCGACTTCAACGCGATTGTGACAGGGTAAAATATTATTTGATATATTGAGAATCCTAGCCAATGACTCAGTTTAAGGGCCCCGCAGACAGAAATTGAGTTTCGGTTTAGCTGTTCCATATCAGCCATACCAGTCACAGTAAATGTAAACATGTCAGACCGCAGCCGGCTTTCTATCTGACGTAGCCTTAAAAACTTTTGACAAACACGATTTTGTATCAAAACTTTCCAGGTTAAATCAAATGAAGAGACATCTAGGTAACGCTGAGTAAAATGATTTTTGTCGAAGAAATATAGTCATATAATTTTGTTGTTAATTATTCCAGCCTACAAATTGACTCACACCACCAAAATGTTGCTTCCACTTCCCATTCGACTCTAGCTACGACCCTGGATTGGCCAAATTTTGCAAGTAAAATGAACCCACAACTTTTAATCTATGATTATGATGATTAAATTTGCATCTCAAAATATTACAGATAAAATATCACTATAAAGACACGACAGACAAAAACGGATATTGAGCTTTCAAACAAACCAGCATACCTACGGAACGACCTACAACCAGGTGTAATGAGAATCCTAGCCAATGACTCAGTTTAATAATATCAGCCATACTAGTCACAGTAAATGTAAACATGTCAGACCGCAGCCGGATTTTGAATCAACACTTCCCAGGTTTAAGGCTCGTTCAGAGTGAGAGCTTCGAGCGACGCTTCGAGCGCCATATAGCTTTGACCGGCTGCTATCAGAAGTTGTGAAGTCGCGTTGGAATCATTTTGCAAACTGTTGATGTTTTACGACGGGACTTTAAAGCTTCTGATAACAGATGCTGTCATTCTGAACACTGTATCAAGTAATATTTTACCCTGTCACAATCGCACCAAACAAATATCATTTATAGTTTTTCCATTTTCATTGAAATAACACATTTTAATAGCAAAACTCTTTCGAATCAAATAATATTTCGTATCAAATAATAACTGTCAATAGCGTTGAAGTCGCCTAGCAGTCGCATTGCAGTCGCATTACAGTCTCATTGCAGTCGCATTACAGTCTCATTGAGAATTCAGAACCGAGAGATAGCCGCGGATTCGTCGCGAGATAGTCGCGAATCAGTCGCGGATAAGTCGCGAGATAGTCGCGGAACAGTCGCGAGATAGCCGCGGAACAGTCGCGGAACAGTCGCGGGTTAGTCGCAGATTAGCCGCGGAATAGTCGCGGGTTAGTCGCAAGATAGTCGCGGAACAGTCGCGGGTTAGTCGCGGAATATCCGCGGATTGGTCGCGGAGTAGCCGCGGATTAGTCGCGAGATAGTCGCGGATTAGTCGCGGATTACTTGCGGAATGGTCGCGGGAAAGCCGCGAGATAGTCGCGGATAGATTGCAAGTTATCCGCGGGATGGTCGCGGAGTAGTCGCGGGATATACGCGGAGTAGCCGCAAGATAGCCGCGGATTAGTTGCCAGATAGACGCGGAGTAGTCGTAATCGCGAGTTTGACGTGGTTCCGTCGCAACGGCGACGCAATAACACCGCGGTGACGTCGCGGTAACCTCGCGATTACTTCGCGGTTACGTCGCGACTGCGAATCGATTGCTTTGCGGCTGCGACTGCAATGCGACTGCAATGCGACTGCAATGCGACTGCAATGCGACTGCAATGCGACTGAAATGCGACAGCAAGGCGACTTCAACGCGATTGTGACAGGGTAAAATATTATTTGATATATTGAGAATCCTAGCCAATGACTCAGTTTAAGGGCCCCGCAGACAGAAAGTGAGTTTCGGTTTAGCTGTTCCATATCAGCCATACCAGTCACAGTAAATGTAAACATGTCAGACCGCAGCCGGCTTTCTATCTGACGTAGCCTTAAAAACTTTTGACAAACACGATTTTGTATCAAAACTTTCCAGGTTAAATCAAATGAAGAGACATCTAGGTAACGCTGAGTAAAATGATTTTTGTCAAAGAAATATAGTCATATAATTTTGTTGTTAATTATTCGCCTACACATTGACTCACACCACCAAAATGTTGCTTCCACTTCCCATTCGACTCTAGCTACGACCCTGGATTGGCCAAATTTTGCAAGTAAAATGAACCCACAACTTTTAATCTATGATTTAGTTTAAATTTGCATCTCAAAATATTACAGATAAAATATCACTATAAAGACACGACAGACAAAAACGGATATTGAGCTTTCAAACAAACCAGCATACCCACGGAACGACCTACAACCAGGTGTAATGAGAATCCTAGCCAATGACTCAGTTTAAGGGCCCCGCAGACAGAAAGTGGGTTTCGGTTTAGCTGTTCCATATCAGCCATACCAGTCACAGTAAATGTAAACATGTCAGACCGCAGCGGGCTTTCCATCTGACGTAGCCTTAAAAACTTTTGACAAACACGATTTTGCATCAAAACTTTCCAGGTTAAATCAAATGAAGAGACATCTTGGTAACGCTGAGTAAAATGATTTTTGTCAAAGAAATATAGTCATATAATTTTGTTGTTAATTATTCCAGCCTACACATTGACTCACACCACCAAAATGTTGCTTCCACTTCCCATTCGACTCTAGCTACGACCCTGGATTGGCCAAATTTTGCAAGTAAAATGAACCCACAACTTTTAATCTATGATTTAGTTTAAATTTGCATCTCAAAATATTACAGATAAAATATCACTATAAAGACACGACAGACAAAAACGGATATTGAGCTTTCAAACAAACCAGCATACCTACGGAACGACCTACAACCAGGTGTAATGAGAATCCTAGCCGATGACTCAGTTTAAGGGCCCCGCAGACAGAAAGTTGGTTTCGGTTTAGCTGTTCCATATCAGCCATACCAGTCACAGTAAATTCAAACATGTCAGACCGCAGCGAGCTTTCTATCTGACGTAGCCTTAAAAACTTTTGACAAACACGATTTTGCATCAAAACTTTCCAGGTTAAATCAAATGAAGAGACATCTAGGTAACGCTGAGTTAAATGATTTTTGTCAAAGAAATATAGCCATATAATTTTGTTGTTAATTATTCCAGCTTACACATTGACTCACACCACCAAAATGTTGCTTCCACTTCCCATTCGACTCTAGCTACGACCCTGGATTGGCCTAATTTTGCAAGTAAAATGAACCCACAACTTTTAATCTATGATTTAGTTTAAATTTGCATCTCAAAATATTACAGATAAAATATCACTATAAAGACACGACAGACAAAAACGGATATTGAGCTTTCAAACAAACCAGCATACCCACGGAACGACCTACAACCAGGTGTAATGAGAATCCTAGCCAATGACTCAGTTTAAGGGCCCCGCAGACAGAAAGTGGGTTTCGGTTTAGCTGTTCCATATCAGCCATACCAGTCACAGTAAATGTAAACATGTCAGACCGCAGCGGGCTTTCTATCTGACGTAGCCTTAAAAACTTTTGACAAACACGATTTTGAATCAAAACTTTCCAGGTTAAATCAAATGAAGAGACATCTAGGTAACGCTGAGTAAAATGATTTTTGTCCAAGAAATATAGTCATATAATTTTGTTATTAATTATTCCAGCTTACTCATTGACTCACACCACCAAAATGTTGCGTCCACTTCCCATTCGACTCTAGCTACGACACTGGATTGGCCAAATTTTTTGAAGTAAAACGAACCCACAACTTTTAATCTATGATTTAGTTTAAATTTGCATCTCAAAATATTACAGATAAAATATCACTATAAAGACACGACAGACAAAAACGGATATTGAGCTTTCAAACAAACCAGCACACCTACGGAACGACCTACAACCAGGTGTAATGAGAATCCTAGCCGATGACTCAGTTTAAGGGCCCCGCAGACAGAAAGTGGGTTTCGGTTTAGCTGTTCCATATCAGCCATACCAGTCACAGTAAATTCAAACATGTCAGACCGCAGCGAGCTTTCTATCTGACGTAGCCTTAAAAACTTTTGACAAACACGATTTTGCATCAAAACTTTCCAGGTTAAATCAAATGAAGAGACATCTAGGTAACGCTGAGTAAAATGATTTTTGTCACAGAAATATAGTCATATAATTTTGTTGTTAATTATTCCAGCTTACACATTGACTCACACCACCAAAATGTTGCTTCCACTTCCCATTCGACTCTAGCGACGACCCTGGATTGGCCTAATTTTGCAAGTAAAATGAACCCACAACTTTTAATCTATGATTTAGTTTAAATTTGCATCTCAAAATATTACAGATAAAATATCACTATAAAGACACGACAGATAAAAACGGATATTGAGCTTTCAAACAAACCAGCATACGTACGGAACGACCTACAACCAGGTGTAATAAGAAACCTAGCCAATATAGCTTTGCAGTCGCGTTGCAGTCGCGTTGCAGTCGCAGCCGCGTTGCAACAGTGCCGCAATCGCGTTGTAGTCGCGTCGCACTCGCGCCGCGATTACGACACACTCACGGCCCGAATTTGCCGCTGACCCGCCGCGATCACGACAAACTCGCGACGCGAATTTGCCGCGGCTGCAACGCGGATCCGCCGCGGTTGCGACTTTACTGCGACTCGGGTTCTTCGCGGCCGCGTCGCGATTACGCCGCGATTGCGAGGCGGTTGTGGCGCGGCCGCGGCCGCGAGTGTTTCCTAAACGCGGCGCGAGTGCGACGCGTGTGCGGCGCTGTTGCACCGCGACTGCGCTGTTGCTACAGCGCGATTACGCCGCGGCTGCGGAGGCAACGCGACTGCAACGCGACTGCAAAGCTATATTGGCTAGGTTTCTTATTACACCTGCTTGTAGGTCGTCCCGTACGTATGCTGGTTTGTTTGGAAGCTCAATATCCGTTTTAGTCTGTCGTGTCTTTATAGTAATATTTTATCTGTAATATTTTGAGATGCAAATTTAAACTAAATCATAGATTAAAAGTTGTGGGTTAAAAGTAAATGTGTAAGCTGGAATATTTAATAACAAAAATATATGACTATATTTCTTTGACAAAAATCATTTTACTCAGCGTTACCTAGATGTCTAGATTTGCCATGCCGAATAAATAGATAAGAGGACGATGATCCGTGTAAATAATAAATTTTCTACCGTATAAATAACAAGAAAAATGTTTAATACCAAAAACTATAGCTAATAACTCCTTTTCAATGGTTGCGTACTGTTTTTCCGCTTTGTTTAACGCTCTACTTGCGTAAGCTATGGGCCTATCATTACCATTTGACAATACAGCGACAATACTATGACCTGAAGCGTCTGTTTTTAAAATGAAAGTATTCTCTGGAGAAAAATTAGGATATTGTAGGACAGGGGATGTAACAAGTGCTGCTTTTAAGGTTTGAAAAGCTTGATGACATTCTTTTGTCCAGTTAAACGAAACTCCTTTTCTTGATAAATAATTTAAAGGTTCTGCAATTTCAGCAAAATTCCTAATATATTTTCGATAATAATTAGCAAATGCCACGAACCTTTTTACCTCATTTGCATCCTTAGGTGCAGGGTATTCCTGGACAGTTTTAATCTTTCCTGGATCAGGTAAAACACCCTCAGGAGATACCACATGTCCTAAATATAGAAGTTCTTTTTTTAAGAAATCGCATTTGTTAGGATTTAGTTTCAATTTGACTCCCTCATTCTTTGTAAAACTTTTACTAAATTTGTGTTATGATTGATTAAATTATTTCCAAAGACAATAAGATCATCTAGATAGACAAAACAGCTTTCATAGTTTAGACCTGACATCGCAATTGTCATAGCTCGAGGAAAAGCATTACGACTTATTTTTAACCCCATAGGTAGTCGAGTCATCTGAAATTGTCCCCTACTACCTACATTAAATGCTGTAATGGGCCTGCTAGCTTTATCTAGCTCTATTTGATAATAACCTTGGGATAAATCTAAATGTGAAAAATAGGTAGCACCTGATAAAGAATCTAATATCTCTGTAATGCAAGGCAAGGGAAATTTGTCATCCTGAATTTTAGGGTTAATAAATCTGTAGTCGCATACAACCCTAAAGCGCTTATTACCATTGTTGGATGTTACTGTTATTTTAGCAGTTGCAACCAGATTAATGATGGGACAAAATTAAATGGGACCCAATTAGTACATAATATTTTTGACCTTAAAGTTATTCAGCATAAACAATAACTTAATACTCAATTTAAACACATCTATGTACTTAGATGTCACCTTAGACTCTGAGCTATGATGGAGGGCAGATGTCAAGAAAAATAATTCCAAGAGGACATAAACTTCACCACCATGTGAATGTTAAGCCAATCCATTTCCTTAACAACACTGGGTTAAAAATAATGCTAAAGAGTAGAAAACCCTTCGAGCTAGTTTTAGCATAGTAGTACCTACCAAAAGCGAAGTTTGTACATAATAAAGTGTGTAGAATTTTAACCGTTAGAACACTAAGTGACACCGTTTGGTAAAAACTAGAATAAAATTTAGACTTTCGTAGATTAAGTTCAATAATCGCTCATTAGTATTGCGCTTAGTCATGTTTCTTATGAGAAACACTTAAGGATTTTGGGCTATTATTATGGAAGTCAAAAGAAAACGTGGCGACCTGATCGAGACAGAAGCTTCTTAATGGTCATTACTCCTGTGATATTAATGTCTTGGCTAGCATTTCGGCTAATGAATATTAATTTTTTTTTTTGACATTTTCGTGATAAAGAAGATCATGTATAATCTCCCTTCTTTAATTTTTTGATTTAAAGTGTGATAAAAATATGGAGTTGTATTTAAAACTAGCACTTAGAAGTATAATGCAACTTTAAAATTCAAAATGATTTGGATAAACCCTAGGTTATACTAGAAGTAACAATATACATTCCTAAAAGTTAGTTGAACCAATTATTAAAAGTTAAGAAATGTAAAATATTACATTTTTATTATTGTATCGGCAGTACTCAAAGGTTCGAACTTCGACGTAAAAAAAAAAATTGCTAAAGATTGTAACAAAATAAATAAAAGTAAAGACGGCTTCAAGGAAGAAGATGATGACGACCCAACAGAACCATTACACGGAGAAAATAGTATTCAGTTTGATGGATAATCATCTTTACATTATTGACAACAACGTAAATAGCTATAGAGACAAAAAAGTGTTCTGTACAATACTGTAGAAAGGGAAAAAATAAACTGCATTTTATTGGTAGAGACAAAAACCACAGAATCCACCAACTGCAAGGACATGTGATAACTAATACTCGGGTTTGGAAATATGGCACAAGTGCACCCTTCACTAAAAATGAAGAAAGCTAAAACACCCCAAATTAACAATGTTTTAAACGAATGCGTGCACGTTCCCATCCCTTTCCAAAATGATCAATTACACATATTTTTGGTTTACATGCATCCAACCTCTCGAATTGAGAAAACTATAATTGGAAAAGCATTACTGTATAAATATTCCATAATTATTGGTGATTTTAATGTAAACAAAGAAAATAAAAAACAAATTAATGGTTTCTTGCAGAAGAGCAATTAAAAAAAATACACCTCCTACATGTTTATTGTTCAACTCTACACCAGACTTGTTTCTTTATACAAACAACCTTAAACAAAATATAAAAACCATCGACTTATTACATGCTCAAACCATCTTGCCATGAAAATGGTGATTGACACTAATACATACTCGTCCTGGACCTATTTTAGCACCTCCTAAATACAGCTTCAATAAATGCCAAATTCACAAGGTTAATGAGGAGATCATCCAATACATAAAAGCAAATGAGCTAAACACAATCACAACAGAAAAATTAACCAGTTCAACTTCAAATTTATGGAAGTGGCACTACAGAACACACCTACGACGAAAAAACAATATTACACATATCCTCTACCACCTAATTGTTTTAAAAATGATAAAAGGAAAAGGGAGAATGCTGAGGCAATATCAGGCAAACCCAAAACCATACATCAAACAAAAAATAAATCGATTCAACAAGGACATTCAGAAAATGGTGTTCGATTTATATTACGATTTGTAGGTAGTGTACTTAAGGTAAAAATTATATTTGGTTGTTATTTTTAACGTAGGGCAAGATCTTTGCTTTACCCATAGGTAGTTAGGTACAGATACATACCTCGATTTTGAAAAAAATATAGTTGTGTTTTTTTTTAACATGGCAGTAAGTATAATAGAATAATTATGTTTCTCAATAAGTCGGGCATTCCAAATATTTTACAAACCTGAAGATACACGTACTCAAGGTCGTTATTAATTCAAATTCGAAATATTATACTTTTTCTCCTGTTTTATAACCAAAAAACGGATAATGAAATATCTTCAAAAGTTTTTATTATGGTATGGATTTCCCATTTTAATTAAAATATAATTTTAACTTAGAAATTAAAGCCTTATTAACATTAAAACAGAGTCAAAACTAAAATGTTAGGTTATAGACACAAAACAAATAAGAGGTTGTTATAGCACTACCACCGAGTTATATCGGTGGTAGTGGTTATAGACTACTTTCGACTTTTATTTTCACGAAGGCGGCCCTGGAATATGAACCAATACGAAGACGCTCTGCTGAATTTACTGACGAGCCACTTTCAATTGTTTGTTCCCCAGTTCTAATAAATTTTAATAATTACTTGTCAATTTTGGTTTTTGAAATTTTAAAATGCCTAGAACATCTTTAGAATTAACCGATATTGTTTTATGCTACGGTGCAGCGAACGAAAATGCTCGCCAAGCGCGTATTTTATATATTGAACGCTTTCCGGGTCGCGATCCGCCTAGTGAAAGAACATTTGTATCTGTGACTCAGCAACTAAGGGACCACGGAACCTTTCACGGCTTTGGTGCTGCACGCGACAGAGGACGACCCCGAGCAGCAAATACGTTGGCTGCAGAAGAGGCAATCTTAAACGCAGTGGAAAATAATCCCAGTTTAAGTACCCGGCGTATCACAACGCAAGTCGGGCGAGCGTCGAATTATGTTACTTGGCGTACTCTTAATGAAGAACAACTCCACCCTTACCATGTACAAAAAGTACAAGCTCTGCTTCCACAGGACTATGCTTCCCGTCGGGAATACTGCAGGTGGTTCGCGCAGAAAAGTGAAGACGAGCCCGATTGGTTCCGAAATGTGCTGTTCACAGACGAAGCTGGGTTTACTCGAAACGGAATTTTCAATGAGCACAATACTCATGTATGGAGCAGGGAAAATCCTCACGCGTACCGTGAAATGCACCATCAACGGCAGTTCAGTTTAAATGTTTGGGCAGGGATAGTCGAAAATCACCTAATAGGGCCCTACATCTTGCCGGTACGATTAAACGGTGAAGGGTACTTGGACTTTTTACGTAACCATTTACCAGGTTTGTTGGAAGATGTTCCTCTTGCAGTAAGGGAAAATATGTGGCTTTTACATGATGGAGCTCCATGTCACAATGCGGGAATCGTTAATGAATATTTAAATGAAAACTTTCAAAACAGATGGATTGGACGACGCGCTCCTGTGCTTGATAATATAGAAGAATTACAGATTCGCATAGAAATGGCAGCCGCAGAAATAAGAAATATGAATAACATTTTTTGGAGAGTTCGCGATAACATGTTAAGAAGAACACATGCTTGTTTGGCGGCAAATGGAGCACATTTCCAGCATCTTCCGTATTAAAATGGTACTGCTACATTTTTATACGACTCTCTAATTTAGTCTAAACTAAAGAAATAATTCCTTCTTTTTTTGGTAGCTTCTTACAATTTGAATCTAGTATTTTACTATCTAACTGTGTTAGAATAAAATACGGCAAATTTTTCTCTATAATGTCCAGATTTATAAAACCATATGCCGACCAACTATCGAATATGGACACATCCTTCTCGCTAATGATCGACAACCAGTCTGGACAAACATCAGCAAAGCAGAGCCCATCTTGACTAACACATACCCAATAAACCTCAGAAAGTCAACGCACAAAAACTGTGGCTTACAAAGGAAGACTTTAAGGAAATTCAAAAGAACCGATGGAAATTATCTTAGTGGACACAGTAAGAAACTCTCGAAGGAAAAAACCTCAAAACTTGCGCGTAAAAACTTACTTACAAATCGAGTGGTCTATGCCTGGAACCAATTGGACGAGGTCACTCTCTTCAAGCTCCATAAACAGCTTCAAAAACAGGCTGGACCAGAACCTGAAGTCTATCAATACTACATTAGTCCATTATTATTATTATCTGTGATATCCTGGTTAAGATGTGCTACCAACCTGTGATATAGCCTGTGATAGCAAAGTCAAGTTTGATACGAGTCGTTTTTTAATACAAAGAGCAACCAGAGTAGTCCCATCGGCATGCGCCGTCTACTAAGTACTCTGTAATAATAATAATAATAAATTATCTTAGTGATCAATACCAAAATAACAGAACCAAAACATACTTAGTAATAGCCAGAAGAAACTATGAGCACAACTTGCTCAGTAACACCAAGCAATTCTATTCATACATAGTTCGTACCTTAAATTTCAAAGCATGAAATCTTTAGCATAGTAGGTCAGGTAACAAACGCACCACTTCAAACAGACCACGAGATCTCCTCACAACAATTTCACAGCGTTTCTACCAAGTCGAGTACAAATGATGTTATGCGAACATTGTCCTCTGAAAACCGTGCGAATACTTGCAAATCTTCACAACCAACACCAACGAACAACTAAGAGGTCACACGAAGAAGTAAAAAAAGGAGAGGAGCTTTTGCCTGATTAGAAAAAATTTCCTGTCGAATCGTGTTGTGTACAAATGGAACACACTAAATGCGGACACACTCTCTGCTTCAAACAAAACCCTTTTCAAGAAAAGGCCGGATGTGAACATGACCACTCTAGTCCACTACCTCTGACAATATTGTCTGACGGGTGTTGTAACAATGCCTATACTTACATAAAAAGGAAACAAAGAACTGGCTGTAAACTACAGGCCAATATGTCTGATCAACGCAATATGCAAGTGCATGGAAAAGATTATCGCAAAATAATTAAGATTTCCTCCTAGTCAACACATATCATACCAGCTCAACAGCACGGCTTTCTTCTGAAAAATCTACATTGACCAACCTATTAACAAGACTTAATGAATGGACACTAGCTGATGATAACCATGAACCGATCAATGTGAATTATCTTGCCTTCGAAAAGGCCTTTAACAAAATACTTACCAGACTATATAATTTACAAGATTGTCTACTTTGAAATCGGAGGAAGTAGTATAGTATTAAAAGGGAAAAGGAAGTATATCAAAATCTATGAAACCACTCAAGATTAACCCTGAACATGCCGCTGCAGCTATTACGGAAGCTATAGCTGCTGAGAACACAAACCTAAATATAACCCAAAAAACTTATCAAATCAAGCTATAAAGAGCAGTAATAAAACTAGCTCCGGATTGGCAGCGGCCTAAGCAATCATGGTTATATGTGGGAAACTTGAGAGTAGATTCTACTATTGATGATCTCACAAATCACTTAAAGAACAATAATATATCTGTGATGACCTGTGAGAATTTAAATTCTAAAAATAAGCATCTTTTAAGATTTAACTATAAAATAAAACTGTATATTTATAATGTTGATTTTTTTTTGTTTACCCTGTATAGTAATGAATGTTAAAAGTGGTTTTATAAATTTACAAAGAGTAGGACTTTTAAATGTGCCTATACATACCTAAACTTTTATTTTTTTAATAAAAAATGAAAATTTTAAATGTACTAACAGAGTATCTTAATAATAATAATATTATTATTATTAAGATTCTTTCCGTGAGCTTATTATTATTAATTTAACGCACCAGACCAGCGGCTTAGGTGCGGCTAAAATATTGCATATTTTTAACTTGGGTGTGTGACTGACTGTCCTGTACTTACCTCACTTCTTACTTTCAATTAAATCACAATTTTTTATGTCATATTCTGCCTTTGGTTGATTGAAGACATCTACGAGATCAATTATTGTCCTTGACATAGCTAGTTTCTGCTAAAGCTAAAAGTATATTGTATCTTTCATTTTTTTTTAATTTACCATTACACGGAGGTCAAAAGCTAGTTTCAGATATTGAAAATCGTATACATGGGGCAGATCTCCAATTATATAACTATCATTAACCGATAAAATAAAGATTTATTCACAATTTAAAATTGTATTTTTATGTTATACGACGTAAGGTGAATTATTTGCGGTATGGTTTTCTGTGAACTGGAAAAATAAAATTTAAAAATTGTTGCATACCTACCTTTATAAAATTGCATTGCATTTAAAATGGAGTGTAATAGAAGCATTTCGTTCCTTCTTCCGAGATCGTGTTCTACAGTAAAAAAGCTCACGGAAAGAACAATCTAAATTCAACAAATAACGTTACGGTTATGTTCTTTCTCTTCTTCTGTGACTTCTGTTCTTCTTGGTAATGATAATAGCTGGCTGATTGTCGTCAAGACAGGTGGCCATTGCAATTAAGAATAATAATTACGGTATCCAATCCAGTCCTCTTAACTGGACACACAACATTTAAACACGATAGTCCAGGGGGCGGGAAATGTGATTTGTTGCTGTTCTGTGATTGGGTACTGAGCAGTTCAAAGTCAATGGCTTCATATGTGGCTTCATAAATTTGTTTTTAATATCATTTCTTATTATTCATTTACTTGCAACGGCATAAAATTTGTTTGCGTTTTGCTGCTGGAGTGTATAGTTGTTGAATAATGTGATACACATGTGATGGGAATGTTTTGTGATGTGATAGTTTATCTGTGTAAATTTCCAGACATAGGGCTTGTTGTTGGTATCTACGATTTTTACTCAGCGAAGTATTATGATAGCAATACAATTTCATGGGGTGAGTAAAAACTATACCTATTGAATAAGGCTTGTTTAATTGAAATCGCAGTATAGTTTTTGATTTAATCTTTTTTAAAAAACCTAAAAAAAAGATTTTCCCGAATACTTGGCAACGTCGCAAGGTAATCAGCTGTCTGTAGAAATTCCGCCAATTTGTCATGTCAAAAACACGTGTTTAGGGGTAATGAACTTTCATAGAGGCACAGATGGTCCGGTTTTAAGGTATTTTACAAAATTCAAAATACTTCCGATTTTAGAAAAAAAAAACTATCAAGTGTAACTCTAGGCCACCCCAGGAGTGGCCCCTTAAAATATAATAAGTCATTTCCATAACACCCTGTATATTAGATGTTGTTAATGGATCATTATCTAAAAGAAAAACATCTGAATACTTGGCACACACCTTTTGTATCGAATATTTTTCCTCCGTGTTTAAGTGATTTAATTGTAGTAATTTTAAAAGTTTATCTATCCTATCAACAGAACAATTTTTATTCGAGCCAAAATTGCATATCTCGTAATTCTCACAAAAATCGATTTTCGGTTTAAAATTTCTTACAGTAACATCGTCATCTCTTACGTTTAAAAATTTAATTGGAATCATATTTGCTTTAGGTCTTACTATGGTACCCGCCGTAAAAATACCTTCACATACTTCGTCAGCAAAAACAATACAATCTTTGTCAGTATCTACATTAAAATAATTAATAATTTCACTACGTTTCGGGATCATTGTAAATAAATCGTTTTTTGTTTGCATCGGTATTAGAATTTTTTCATTGATAACATAAAATGTAAAGTGAAATTTTTCATAATCTATTGTAGCAAAGTATTTATGAAAGAAATCAGAGCCTATGACACCGTGACAATCATTTTCGAAACTGTCTATCAGCAAAAATTTATGATACACATTTACCTCGTTTATGTTTAAATATAGGTTTGCTGTGCCATGCGAAATTATTGACCCAGATATACCATTTATTTTAATTTTTTCGGAATAATTAATTTTTTGAACTTTGTTTAAATATTGCTTAAAAAATACACTAACTGACGCTCCCGTATCTATTAAAAGATTAACATTATTTTTCCCATATCTTACCTTAATAAAATTTAGTCCGTTTAAACTAAATACATTTTTTCTAGTCTCGTTGGTCTCGAAAAAACGTACCTTGTTCGGTTTGTAATTTAATTTCTAAATTGTTGTTTTACAAATTTTCGTTCCTAGCGTCTGAATTTCGCAAAAAATATCCTCGATTTCCATAATGATTTCCTCGTCGATTATTATTAAAATTTGAATTTGTTCGATTAACAAAATTAGCACCTCTTGAACAATTTTGACCTCTACGTATATTTGAATTAGCTTGACCTCGATTCCTATTAAAATTTCGATTGTAGCCGTTGTAACTATTAACGTTACCAGAATTTCTATACGAACCGCTATCTTGTCTAAAATATCCCCTATTATAAGAACCTCTAAAACAAGAATTTGAATTATTTGTTCGCATTTGAAATAGTGGTTTCGAACCACCCAGTGATAGTTCCTTGTCTTTTGCACCCCTAATCGCATCATTAAGCGTTACATAATTTCGCGCTTTTGTAGTTGTTCTTAAATCGCGGTTATTTAATCCATTTGCAAACGAATTAATTGCGAGTTTTTCATTAACCGGCCGTAAAATATTTACATGTTGTTCGTTACCGTCGGCTTGCGTTAAGGTAAGGTCTACTAATAATTCTTCGAGCGAGTTTCCAAATTCATCGATCGATTTTGATTGTTGTTTCGCGTTACTTAATTTTAATGATAATGCCGAAACTGATTTTTTCGCAATAAAATAGTTTTTTAAATCTTTAATTAAAAGATCATTAGTAGTATACGATTGTTTTTGTCGAATTTTGGCACTCTCAGATAATCTAGTTTTTAAAACGTAATTAGTTAATAATTTTTTACCTTCATTATCTAACAAAGAATCATACAGCTGCATAGCATCTATAATTTGTTTCGTTATATACTCAGAACCATTCATTAGCGGTATTAAACCTGCTGCACTCCTCAAATCAAATTTTTCAGACATGGTGATTTTTATTTCAGAGTCTGACAAATCCGAATCAATTTCTGCCTCAGATTGTATCGGTTCCGCTTCTTCTAACCTATCGTTTAAAGTTTTATATATGTAGATATACGAAATAATACTTATCTATTTCACTAACAATTAATTTAACTTTTTCTATCAAATATGGTTCCCTAACTTGACTATTAAATTTTTTCTTGCTATCATCAAAACCTAATTTAAACCTATCTAATTTTCCTAATTGTTTTTCTAGTACCTTGCTGTTTTTTCTTCTTTCTTGCCTTTCTTTTGACAAATTTCTATTATATACTCTTAATTCTTCCAATAAATATTTAAATTCTTGCTCCAACGACATTCCATTCTATATTTTTATTCCATACCATTAATAATTACTTGCAATTTCCATAACCATTGTTCCATATTCCATAATTTATTTATTTACAACAATACCATTAATCATTCTTATTCCAAATTTAACCATTTTTACCATGTTTTCTTCTTTCTTCCTTAATCATTATATATACTATTTTCCATTAATATACCATAATTGTAAGTCAGTAACCCATATTTGCCTGTTAAACCCTTTCCGTACTTTTTGTTATTTCTCTTCTAATTTTCCTTTCCAAACCTTTTTTACAACGAATATATACAATCCATAGGACGACGAGAACTCCCAATATAAGCAATATAATACTTAAAACGTCTTGGATTGAACCAAATTTTGTTGAAGTCGTCTGTCCTCCACTGTTTCCAGCTTGTGCAATAATGATTTCTTCCTTGCTTTGATTTTTGCCCATTTTATATTTTCTTATGCTTTTTCATGCCAAGTTTTTTCGGCAGGATCGCCATATAATAAATTGGGTTTTAGTTTTAGTGTCCCATGAGTGACGATGGGTGTGGCCAATATTATTCAATCAAACACCTTATTCCTTTAGGTATCAAACAATATCTATTTTCTACCTAAAATCACATCCGTCCACTCAACATTGTGGAGTCAGCAAAATCCTTAAATTTAATAATTGACAACATACATATTATTGCAACCTAGCTACTTGTTAGAGGCAATAGCCTTATCGACCTTAATTACCTACACAGTAGTTGAACACACCTTATTACACAGTGGTTCAACCTACCTTATCACAATAGTCATATAATTTGGTTATTAATTATTCCAGCTTACTCATTGACTCACACCACCAAAATGTTGCGTCCACTTCCCATTCGACTCTAGCTACGACACTGGATTGGCCAAATTTTTTGAAGTAAAAGGAACCCACAACTTTTAACCTATGATTTAGTTTAAATTTGCATCTCAAAATATTACAGATAAAATATTACTATAAAGACACGACAGACAAAAACGGATATTGAGCTTCCAAACAAACCAGCATAGGTACGGAACGACCTACAACCAGGTGTAATAAGAAACCTAGCCAATATAGCTTTGCAGTCGCGTTGCAGTCGCAGCCGCGGCGTAATCGCGTTGTAACAACAGCGCTGCCGCGGTGTAATCGCGTTGTAGCAACAGCGCAGCCGCGTTGCAACGCGAGTGTGTCCTAAACGCGACGCGACTACAACGCGTGTGCGGCGCTGTTGCAACGCGGCCGATTCGCGGCAACCGCGGCCAATCCGCGTCGCGAGTGTGTCGTGATTGCGACAAATTCGCGCCGCGAATGTGTCGTAATCGCGACGCGAGTGCGACGCGAGTGCGACGCGAGTGCGACGCGACCACAACGCGATTGCGGCACTGTTGCAACAACGCGACAACGCCGGGGCTGCGACTGCAACGCGACTGCAACGCGACTGCAACGCGACTGCAACGCGACTGCAACGCGACTGCAACGCGACTGCAACGCGACTGCAACGCGACTGCAAAGCTATATTGGCTAGGTTTCTTATTACACCTGGTTGTAGGTCGTTCCGTACGTATGTTGGTTTGTTTGGAAGCTCAATATCCGTTTTTGTCTGTCGTGTCTTTATAGTAATATTTTATCTGTAATATTTTGAGATGCAAATTTAAACTAAATCATAGATTAAAAGTTGTGGGTTCGTATTACTTCAAGAAATTTGGCCAATTCAGTGTCGTAGCTAGAGTCGAATAGGAAGTGGGCGCAACATTTTGGTGGTTTGAGTCAATGAGTAAGCTGGAATAATTAATAACAAAATTATATGACTATATTTCTTTGGCAAAAATCATTTTACTCAGCGTTACCTAGATGCCTCCTCATTTCAGTTCCCAAACTAAAGCACGAAAAGTTATTATACATTTTTTTAGGCAGGACATCTTTAAAAGCAATGACTCCTGTGTATAATAATAAAGCCTAAATACTGTAGCTTCATAAGTTTTACAATTAATAATAGACCTAGTCTTTCGTGAAAATTCACAAGGGATAAATTATTTCATTTTAGAAAGTCTAATATTAATTTCATTAACGTAATATTTTGAGATGCAAATTTAAACTAAATCATGGATTAAAAGTTGTGGGTTCGTTTTACTTCAAAAAATTTGGCCAATCCAGTGTCATAGCTAGAGTCGAATGGGAAGTGGACGCAACATTTTGGTGGTGTGAGTCAATGTGTAAGCTGGAATAATTAATAACAAAATTATATGACTATATTTCTTTGACAAAAATCATTTTAATCAGCGTTACCTAGATGTCCCCTCATTTGATTTAATACCTGCATTAGCAGTTCTTTTTCCCAACAAGGATGATACAGATATTCCCTATGAAAGAATATGATCTCGACAAGTTGTAACTATAAATGTTATTGGTTTGGTGCGATTGTGACAATTGAATAATTTAGTCAATCAATTAGATTTAGGAGCTTTCAATCCAGTGGACAGTCCATTGATCCATCTTTAATGTTGAGATCTTGCCAAATGTAATTCACAGTATGTCCTTCATTTAACCATGTCTCGTCCGTAAAGCAAATTATTTTCCCTGCACAGCGATATTGTTGTATTTCTTCTAGATAATTTCTACGCCACAATACGATTTCTTCCTTTTCCACCAAAATATGATTTCTTCCTTTTCCACCAAAAGACTTTTGCGATTTCGTTTTAAGAATCGAAAATTCAATTCTCGCATTAGAACTCTTCGTGAAATATTTTCATCCCTTTCAATTTCGGCAGAAATTTTTTTTAAATTCGGAAGTTCATTTCGGAAAAAAATGCATGCACTTTCCGACTAATGGCTAACTTTGTTTGCTGATCAATAAAAATATTTTTCCGTCCTCTTGTTTCCTTCTGAACGGACACTTTAGTATTCCCATTGCTTTATATTCTATATTCCTAGCTTTATGATAATGAGATTTTGAGATGCAAATTTAAAATTCATTTTACTTGCAAAATTTGGCCAATCAAATGAGGGGACATCTAGGTAACGCTGAGTAAAATGATTTTTGTCAAAGAAATATAGTCATATATTTTTGTTATTAAATATTCCAGCTTACACATTTACTTTTAACCCACAACTTTTAATCTATGATTTAGTTTAAATTTGCATCTCAAAATATTACAGATAAAATATTACTATAAAGACACGACAGATTAAAACGGATATTGAGCTTCCAAACAAACCAGCATACGTACGGGACGACCTACAACCAGGTGTAATGAGAATCCTAGCCAATGACTCAGTTTAATAATATCAGCCATACTAGTCACAGTAAATGTAAACATGTCAGACCGCAGCCGGATTTTGAATCAACACTTCCCAGGTTTAAGGCTCGTTCAGAGTGAGAGCGTCGAGCGACGCTTCGAGCGCCATATAGCGTTGACCGGCTGCTATCAGAAGTTGTGAAGTCGCGTTGGAGTAATGTTGCAAACTGTTGATGTTTTACGACGGGACTTTAAAGCTTCTGATAACAGATGCTGTCATTCTGAACACTGTATCAAGTAATATTTTACCCTGTCACAATCGCACCAAACAAATATCATTTATAGTTTTTCCATTTCCATTCAAATAACACATTTTAATAGCAAAACTCTTTCGAATCAAATAATATTTCGTATCAAATAATAACTGTTAATCCAGTGTCATAGCTAGAGTCGAATGGGAAGTGGACGCAACATTTTGGTGGTGTGAGTCAATGTGTAAGCTGGAATAATTAATAACAAAATTATATGACTATATTTCTTTGACAAAAATCATTTTGCTCAGCGTCACCTAGATGTCCCCTCATTTGATTTAATACCTGCATTAGCAGTTCTTTTTCCCAACAAGGATGATACAGATATTCCCTATGAAAGAATATGATCTCGACAAGTTGTAACTATAAATGTTATTGGTTTGGTGCGATTGTGACAATTGAATAATTTAGTCAATCAATTAGATTTAGGAGCTTTCAATCCAGTGGACAGTCCATTGATAAAGACGTTACATGCATCTTTAATGTTGAGATCTTGCCAAATGTAATTCACAGTATGTCCTTCATTTAACCATGTCTCGTCTGTAAAGTAAATTATTTTCCCTGCACAGCGATATTGTTGTATTTCTTCTAGATAATTTCTACGCCACAATACGATTTCTTCCTTTTCCACCAAAATATGATTTCTTCCGTTTCCACCAAAAGACTTTTGCGATTTCGTTTTAAGAATCGAAAATTCAATTCTCGCATTAGAACTCTTCGTGAAATATTTTCATCCCTTTCAATTTCGGCAGAATTTTTTTTTAAATTCGGAAGTTCATTTCGGAAAAAAATGCATGCACTTTCCGACTAATGGCTAACTTTGTTTGCTGATCAATAAAAATATTTTTCCGTCCTCTTGTTTCCTTCTGAACGGACACTTTAGTATTCCCATTGCTTTATATTCTATATTCCTAGCTTTATGATAATGAGATTTTGAGATGCAAATTTAAAATTCATTTTACTTGCAAAATTTGGCCAATCAAATGAGGGGACATCTAGGTAACGCTGAGTAAAATGATTTTTGTCAAAGAAATATAGTCATATATTTTTGTTATTAAATATTCCAGCTTACACATTTACTTTTAACCCACAACTTTTAATCTATGATTTAGTTTAAATTTGCATCTCAAAATATTACAGATAAAATATTACTATAAAGACACGACAGACTAAAACGGATATTGAGCTTCCAAACAAACCAGCATACGTACGGGACGACCTACAACCAGGTGTAATAAGGAACCTAGCCAATGACTCAGTTTAATAATATCAGCCATACTAGTCACAGTAAATGTAAACATGTCAGACCGCAGCCGGATTTTGAATCAACACTTCCCAGGTTTAAGGCTCGTTCAGAGTGAGAGCGTCGAGCGACGCTTCGAGCGCCATATAGCGTTGACCGGCTGCTATCAGAAGTTGTGAAGTCGCGTTGGAGTAATTTTGCAAACTGTTGATGTTTTACGACGGGACTTTAAAGCTTCTGATAACAGATGCTGTCATTCTGAACACTGTATCAAGTAATATTTTACCCTGTCACAATCGCACCAAACAAATATCATTTATAGTTTTTCCATTTCCATTCAAATAACACATTTTAATAGCAAAACTCTTTCGAATCAAATAATATTTCGTATCAAATAATAACTGTCAATAGCGTTGAAGTCGCCTTGCAGTCGCATTTCAGTCGCATTTCAGTCGCATTGCAGTCGCATTACAGTCTCATTCAGAATTCAGAATCGCGAGATAGTCGCGAGATAGTCGCGAGATAGCCGCGATGTAGTCGCGGTGCAGGCGCGAGATAGCCGCAGATTAGTCGCGAGATTGCCGCGAGATAGCGGCGGGTTAGTCGCGAGATAGTCGCGGAGTAGTCGTAATCGCGAGTCTGACGTGGTTCCGTCGCAACGGCGACGCCATTACACCGCGGTAACCTCGCGATTGCTTCGCGGTTACGTCGCGACTGCGAATCGATTGAATTGCGACTGCGACTGCAATGCGACTGCAATGCGACTGCAATGCGACTGCAATGCGACTGCAATGCGACTGCAATGCGACTAAAATGCGACTAAAATGCGACAGCAAGGCGACTGCAAGGCGACTGCAAGGCGACTGCAAGGCGACTGCAAGGCGACTGCAAGGCGACTTCAACGCGATTGTGACAGGGTAAAATATTATTTGATATATTGAGAATCCTAGCCAATGACTCAGTTTAAGGGCCCCGCAGACAGAAAGTGAGTTTCGGTATAGCTGTTCCATATCAGCCATACCAGTCACAGTAAATGTAAACATGTCAGACCGCAGCCGGCTTTCTATCTGACGTAGCCTTAAAAACTTTTGACAAACACGATTTTGTATCAAAACTTTCCAGGTTAAATCAAATGAAGAGACATCTAGGTAACGCTGAGTAAAATGATTTTTGTCAAAGAAATATAGTCATATAATTTTGTTGTTAATTATTCCAGCCTACACATTGACTCACACCACCAAAATGTTGCTTCCACTTCCCATTCGACTCTAGCTACGACCCTGGATTGGCCAAATTTTGCAACTAAAATGAACCCACAACTTTTAATCTATGATTTAGTTTAAATTTGCATCTCAAAATATTACAGATAAAATATCACTATAAAGACACGACAGACAAAAACGGATATTGAGCTTTCAAACCAACCAGCATACCTACGGAACGACCTACAACCAGGTGTAATGAGAATCCTAGCCAATGACTCAGTTTAAGGGCCCCGCAGACAGAAAGTGGGTTTCGGTTTAGCTGTTCCATATCAGCCATACCAGTCACAGTAAATGTAAACATGTCAGACCGCAGCGGGCTTTCTATCTGACGTAGCCTTAAAAACTTTTGACAAACACGATTTTGCATCAAAACTTTCCAGGTTAAATCAAATGAAGAGACATCTTGGTAACGCTGAGTAAAATGATTCTTGTCAAAGAAATATAGTCATATAATTTTGTTGTTAATTATTCCAGCTTACACATTGACTCACACCACCAAAATGTTGCTTCCACTTCCCATTCGACTCTAGCTACGACCCTGGATTGGCCAAATTTTGCAAGTAAAATGAACCCACAACTTTTAATCTATGATTTAGTTTAAATTTGCATCTCAAAATATTACAGATAAAATATCACTATAAAGACACGACAGACAAAAACGGATATTGAGCTTTCAAACAAACCAGCATACCTACGGAACGACCTAAAACCAGGTGTAATGAGAATCCTAGCCAATGACTCAGTTTAAGAGCCCCGCAGACAGAAAGTGGGTTTCGGTTTAGCTGTTCCATATCAGCCATATCAGTCACAGTAAATGTAAACATGTCAGACCGCAGCGGGCTTTCTATCTGACGTAACCTTAAAAACTTTTGACAAACACGATTTTGCATCAAAACTTTCCAGGTTAAATCAAATGAGGAGACATCTAGGTAACGCTGAGTAAAATGATTTTTGTCAAAGAAACATAGTCATATAATTTTGTTGTTAATTATTCCAGCTTACACATTGACTCACACCACCAAAATGTTGCTTCCACTTCCCATTCGACTCTAGCTACGACCCTGGATTGGCCTAATTTTGCAAGTAAAATGAACCCACAACTTTTAATCTATGATTTAGTTTAAATTTGCATCTCAAAATATTACAGATAAAATATCACTATAAAGACACGACAGACAAAAACGGATATTGAGCTTTCAAACAAACCAGCATACCTACGGAACGACCTACAACCAGGTGTAATGAGAATCCTAGCCAATGACTCAGTTTAAGGGCCCCGCAGACAGAAAGTGAGTTTCGGTTTAGCTGTTCCATATCAGCCATACCAGTCACAGTAAATGTAAACATGTCAGACCGCAGCCGGCTTTCTATCTGACGTAGCCTTAAAAACTTTTGACAAACACGATTTTGTATCAAAACTTTCCAGGTTAAATCAAATGAAGAGACATCTAGGTAACGCTGAGTAAAATGATTTTTGTCAAAGAAATATAGTCATATAATTTTGTTGTTAATTATTCCAGCCTACACATTGACTCACACCACCAAAATGTTGCTTCCACTTCCCATTCGACTCTAGCTACGACCCTGGATTGGCCAAATTTTGCAAGTAAAATGAACCCACAACTTTTAATCTATGATTTAGTTTAAATTTGCATCTCAAAATATTACAGATAAAATATCACTATAAAGACACGACAGACAAAAACGGATATTGAGCTTTCAAACAAACCAGCATACCCACGGAACGACCTACAACCAGGTGTAATGAGAATCCTAGCCAATGACTTAGTTTAAGGGCCCCGCAGACAGAAAGTGGGTTTCGGTTTAGCTGTTCCATATCAGCCATACCAGTCACAGTAAATGTAAACATGTCAGACCGCAGCGGGCTTTCTATCTGACGTAGCCTTAAAAACTTTTGACAAACACGATTTTGCATCTAAACTCTCCAGGTTAAATCAAATGAAGAGACATCTTGGTAACGCTGAGTAAAATGATTTTTGTCAAAGAAATATAGTCATATAATTTTGTTGTTAATTATTCCAGCCTACACATTGACTCACACCACCAAAATGTTGCTTCCACTTCCCATTCGACTCTAGCTACGACCCTGGATTGGCCAAATTTTGCAAGTAAAATGAACCCACAACTTTTAATCTATGATTTAGTTTAAATTTGCATCTCAAAATATTACAGATAAAATATCACTATAAAGACACGACAGACAAAAACGGATATTGAGCTTTCAAACAAACCAGCATACCTACGGAACGACCTACAACCAGGTGTAATGAGAATCCTAGCCGATGACTCAGTTTAAGGGCCCCGCAGACAGAAAGTGGGTTTCGGTTTAGCTGTTCCATATCAGCCATACCAGTCACAGTAAATTCAAACATGTCAGACCGCAGCGAGCTTTCTATCTGACGTAGCCTTAAAAACTTTTGACAAACACGATTTTGCATCAAAACTTTCCAGGTTAAATCAAACGAAGAGACATCTAGGTAACGCTGAGTAAAATGATTTTTGTCAAAGATATAGTCATATAATTTTGTTGTTAATTATTCCAGCTTACACATTGACTCACACCACCAAAATGTTGCTTCCACTTCCCATTCGACTCTAGCTACGACCCTGGATTGGCCTAATTTTGCAAGTAAAATGAACCCACAACTTTTAATCTATGATTTAGTTTAAATTTGCATCTCAAATATTACAGATAAAATATCACTATAAAGACACGACAGACAAAAACGGATATTGAGCTTTCAAACAAACCAGCATACCCACGGAACGACCTACAACCAGGTGTAATGAGAATCCTAGCCAATGACTCAGTTTAAGGGCCCCGCAGACAGAAAGTGGGTTTCGGTTTAGCTGTTCCATATCAGCCATACCAGTCACAGTAAATGTAAACATGTCAGACCGCAGCGGGCTTTCTATCTGACGTAGCCTTAAAAACTTTTGACAAACACGATTTTGCATCTAAACTTTCCAGGTTAAATCAAATGAAGAGACATCTTGGTAACGCTGAGTAAAATGATTTTTGTCAAAGAAATATAGTCATATAATTTTGTTGTTAATTATTCCAGCCTACACATTGACTCACACCACCAAAATGTTGCTTCCACTTCCCATTCGACTCTAGCTACGACCCTGGATTGGCCAAATTTTGCAAGTAAAATGAACCCACAACTTTTAATCTATGATTTAGTTTAAATTTGCATCTCAAAATATTACAGATAAAATATCACTATAAAGACACGACAGACAGAAACGGATATTGAGCTTTCAAACAAACCAGCACACCTACGGAACGACCTACAACCAGGTGTAATGAGAATCCTAGCCGATGACTCAGTTTAAGGGCCCCGCAGACAGAAAGTGGGTTTCGGTTTAGCTGTTCCATATCAGCCATACCAGTCACAGTAAATTCAAACATGTCAGACCGCAGCGAGCTTTCTATCTGACGTAGCCTTAAAAACTTTTGACAAACACGATTTTGCATCAAAACTTTCCAGGTTAAATCAAATGAAGAGACATCTAGGTAACGCTGAGTAAAATGATTTTTGTCAAAGAAATATAGTCATATAATTTTGTTGTTAATTATTCCAGCTTACACATTGACTCACACCACCAAAATGTTGCTTCCACTTCCCATTCGACTCTAGCGACGACCCTGGATTGGCCTAATTTTGCAAGTAAAATGAACCCACAACTTTTAATCTATGATTTAGTTTAAATTTGCATCTCAAAATATTACAGATAAAATATCACTATAAAAACAAGACAGACAAAAACGGATATTGAGCTTTCAAACAAACCAGCATACCTACGGAACGACCTACAACCAGGTGTAATGAGAATCCTAGCCAATGACTCAGTTTAAGGGCCCCGCAGACAGAAAGTGAGTTTCGGTTTAGCTGTTCCATATCAGCCATACTAGTCACAGTAAATGTAAACATGTCAGACCGCAGCCGGCTTTCTATCTGACGTAGCCTTAAAAACTTTTGACAAACACGATTTTGAATCAAAACTTTCCAGGTTAAATCAAATGAAGAGACATCTAGGTAACGCTGAGTAAAATGATTTTTGTCAAAGAAATATAGTCATATAATTTTGTTGTTAATTATTCCAGCCTACACATTGACTCACATCACCAAAATGTTGCTTCCACTTCCCATTCGACTCTAGCTACGACCCTGGATTGGCCAAATTTTGCAAGTAAAATGAACCCACAACTTTTAATCTATGATTTAGGTTAAATTTGCATCTCAAAATATTACAGATAAAATATCACTATAAAGACACGACAGACAAAAACGGATATTGAGCTTTCAAACAAACCAGCATACCTACGGAACGACCTACAACCAGGTGTAATGAGAATCCTAGCCAATGACTCAGTTTAATAATATCAGCCATACTAGTCACAGTAAATGTAAACATGTCAGACCGCAGCCGGATTTTGAATCAACACTTCCCAGGTTTAAGGCTCGTTCAGAGTGAGAGCGTCGAGCGACGCTTCGAGCGCCATATAGCGTTGACCGGCTGCTATCAGAAGTTGTGAAGTCGCGTTGGAGTCATTTTGCAAACTGTTGATGTTTTACGACGGGACTTTAAAGCTTCTGATAATAGATGCTGTCATTCTGAACACTGTATCAAGTAATATTTTACCCTGTCACAATCGCACCAAACAAATATCATTTATAGTTTTTCCATTTTCATTGAAATAACACATTTTAATAGCAAAAACGGATATTGAGCTTTCAAACAAACCAGCATACCTACGGAACGACCTACAACCAGGTGTAATGAGAATCCTAGCCAATGACTCAGTTTAAGGGCCCCGCAGACAGAAAGTGAGTTTCGGTTTAGCTGTTCCATATCAGCCATACTAGTCACAGTAAATGTAAACATGTCAGACCGCAGCCGGCTTTCTATCTGACGTAGCCTTAAAAACTTTTGACAAACACGATTTTGAATCAAAACTTTCCAGGTTAAATCAAATGAAGAGACATCTAGGTAACGCTGAGTAAAATGATTTTTGTCCAAGAAATATAGTCATATAATTTTGTTGTTAATTATTCCAGCTTACACATTGACTCACACCACCAAAATGTTGCTTCCACTTCCCATTTGACTCTAGCTACGACCCTGGATTGGCCAAATTTTGCAAGTAAAATGAACCCACAACTTTTAATCTATGATTTAGGTTAAATTTGCATCTCAAAATATTACAGATAAAATATCACTATAAAGACACGACAGACAAAAACGGATATTGAGCTTTTAAACAAACCAGCATACCTACGGAACGACCTACAACCAGGTGTAATGAGAATCCTAGCCAATGACTCAGTTTAATAATATCAGCCATACTAGTCACAGTAAATGTAAACATGTCAGACCGCAGCCGGATTTTGAATCAACACTTCCCAGGTTTAAGGCTCGTTCAGATTGAGAGCGTCGAGCGACGCTTCGAGCGCCATATAGCGTTGACCGGCTGCTATCAGAAGTTGTGAAGTCGCGTTGGAGTCATTTTGCAAACTGTTGATGTTTTACGACGGGACTTTAAAGCTTCTGATAACAGATGCTGTCATTCTGAATACTGTATCAAGTAATATTTTACCCTGTCACAATCGCACCAAACAAATATCATTTATAGTTTTTCCATTTTCATTGAAATAACACATTTTAATAGCAAAACTCTTTCGAATCAAATAATATTTCGTATCAAATAATAACTGTCAATAGCGTTGAAGTCGCCTTGCAGTCGCATTGCAGTCGCATTACAGTCTCATTGCAGTCGCATTGCAGTCGCATTACAGTCTCATTCAGAATTCAGAGCCGAGAGATAGCCGCGGATTCGTCGCGATTCAGTCGCGAGATAGTCGCGGAACAGTCGCGCAACAGTCGCGAGATAGTCGCGGAAGAGGCGCGGAACAGTCGCGAGATAGTCGCGGAACAGTCGCGAGATAGTCGCGGAACAGTCGCGAGATAGTCGCGGAACAGTCGCGAGATCGTCGCGGAACAGTCGCGAGATAGTCGCGGAACAGTCGCGGAATAGTCGCGGGTTAGTCGCGGAATATCCGCGGATTGGTCGCGGAATAGCCGCGGAATAGTCGCGGAGTAGTCGCGGGATATTCGCGGACTAGCCGCGAGATAGCCGCGGATTAGTAGCGAGATAGACGCGGAGTAGCCGTAATCGCGAGTTTGACGTGGTTCCGACGCAACGGCGACGCAATTACACCGCGGTGACGTCGCGGTAACCTCGCGATTACTTCGCTGTTACGTCGCGGCTGCGAATCGATTGCTTTGCGGCTGCGACTGCAATGCGACTGTAAAGCGACTGCAATGGGACTGAAATGCGACTGCAAGGCGACTCCAAGGCGACCCCAATGAGACTGTAATGCGACTGAAATGCGACAGCAAGGCGACTGCAAGGCAATGAAGAGACATCTAGGTAACGCTGAGTAAAATGATTTTTGTCAAAGAAATATAGTCATATAATTTTGTTGTTAATTATTCGCCTACACATTGACTCACACCACCAAAATGTTGCTTCCACTTCCCATTCGACTCTAGCTACGACCCTGGATTGGCCAAATTTTGCAAGTAAAATGAACCCACAACTTTTAATCTATGATTTAGTTTAAATTTGCATCTCAAAATATTACAGATAAAATATCACTATAAAGACACGACAGACAAAAACGGATATTGAGCTTTCAAACAAACCAGCATACCCACGGAACGACCTACAACCAGGTGTAATGAGAATCCTAGCCAATGACTCAGTTTAAGGGCCCCGCAGACAGAAAGTGGGTTTCGGTTTAGCTGTTCCATATCAGCCATACCAGTCACAGTAAATGTAAACATGTCAGACCGCAGCGGGCTTTCTATCTGACGTAGCCTTAAAAACTTTTGACAAACACGATTTTGCATCAAAACTTTCCAGGTTAAATCAAATGAAGAGACATCTTGGTAACGCTGAGTAAAATGATTTTTGTCAAAGAAATATAGTCATATAATTTTGTTGTTAATTATTCCAGCCTACACATTGACTCACACCACCAAAATGTTGCTTCCACTTCCCATTCGACTCTAGCTACGACCCTGGATTGGCCAAATTTTGCAAGTAAAATGAACCCACAACTTTTAATCTATGATTTAGTTTAAATTTGCATCTCAAAATATTACAGATAAAATATCACTATAAAGACACGACAGACAAAAACGGATATTGAGCTTTCAAACAAACCAGCATACCTACGGAACGACCTACAACCAGGTGTAATGAGAATCCTAGCCGATGACTCAGTTTAAGGGCCCCGCAGACAGAAAGTTGGTTTCGGTTTAGCTGTTCCATATCAGCCATACCAGTCACAGTAAATTCAAACATGTCAGACCGCAGCGAGCTTTCTATCTGACGTAGCCTTAAAAACTTTTGACAAACACGATTTTGCATCAAAACTTTCCAGGTTAAATCAAATGAAGAGACATCTAGGTAACGCTGAGTTAAATGATTTTTGTCAAAGAAATATAGCCATATAATTTTGTTGTTAATTATTCCAGCTTACACATTGACTCACACCACCAAAATGTTGCTTCCACTTCCCATTCGACTCTAGCTACGACCCTGGATTGGCCTAATTTTGCAAGTAAAATGAACCCACAACTTTTAATCTATGATTTAGTTTAAATTTGCATCTCAAAATATTACAGATAAAATATCACTATAAAGACACGACAGACAAAAACGGATATTGAGCTTTCAAACAAACCAGCATACCCACGGAACGACCTACAACCAGGTGTAATGAGAATCCTAGCCAATGACTCAGTTTAAGGGCCCCGCAGACAGAAAGTGGGTTTCGGTTTAGCTGTTCCATATCAGCCATACCAGTCACAGTAAATGTAAACATGTCAGACCGCAGCGGGCTTTCTATCTGACGTAGCCTTAAAAACTTTTGACAAACACGATTTTGCATCTAAACTTTCCAGGTTAAATCAAATGAAGGGACATCTTGGTAACGCTGAGTAAAATGATTTTTGTCAAAGAAATATAGTCATATAATTTTGTTGTTAATTATTCCAGCCTACACATTGACTCACACCACCAAAATGTTGCTTCCACTTCCCATTCGACTCTAGCTACGACCCTGGATTGGCCAAATTTTGCAAGTAAAATGAACCCACAACTTTTAATCTATGATTTAGTTTAAATTTGCATCTCAAAATATTACAGATAAAATATCACTATAAAGACACGACAGACAAAAACGGATATTGAGCTTTCAAACAAACCAGCACACCTACGGAACGACCTACAACCAGGTGTAATGAGAATCCTAGCCGATGACTCAGTTTAAGGGCCCCGCAGACAGAAAGTGGGTTTCGGTTTAGCTGTTCCATATCAGCCATACCAGTCACAGTAAATTCAAACATGTCAGACCGCAGCGAGCTTTCTATCTGACGTAGCCTTAAAAACTTTTGACAAACACGATTTTGCATCAAAACTTTCCAGGTTAAATCAAATGAAGAGACATCTAGGTAACGCTGAGTAAAATGATTTTTGTCACAGAAATATAGTCATATAATTTTGTTGTTAATTATTCCAGCTTACACATTGACTCACACCACCAAAATGTTGCTTCCACTTCCCATTCGACTCTAGCGACGACCCTGGATTGGCCTAATTTTGCAAGTAAAATGAACCCACAACTTTTAATCTATGATTTAGTTTAAATTTGCATCTCAAAATATTACAGATAAAATATCACTATAAAGACACGACAGACAAAAACGGATATTGAGCTTTCAAACAAACCAGCATACCTACGGAACGACCTACAACCAGGTGTAATGAGAATCCTAGCCAATGACTCAGTTTAAGGGCCCCGCAGACAGAAAGTGAGTTTCGGTTTAGCTGTTCCATATCAGCCATACTAGTCACAGTAAATGTAAACATGTCAGACCGCTGCCGGCTTTCTATCTGACGTAGCCTTAAAAACTTTTGACAAACACGATTTTGAATCAAAACTTTCCAGGTTAAATCAAATGAAGAGACATCTAGGTAACGCTGAGTAAAATGATTTTTGTCAAAGATATAGTCATATAATTTTGTTGTTAATTATTCCAGCTTACACATTGACTCACACCACCAAAATGTTGCTTCCACTTCCCATTCGACTCTAGCTACGACCCTGGATTGGCCAAATTTTGCAAGTAAAATGAACCCACAACTTTTAATCTATGATTTAGGTTAAATTTGCATCTCAAAATATTACAGATAAAATATCACTATAAAGACACGACAGACAAAAACGGATATTGAGCTTTCAAACAAACCAGCATACCTACGGAACGACCTACAACCAGGTGTAATGAGAATCCTAGCCAATGACTCAGTTTAATAATATCAGCCATACTAGTCACAGTAAATGTAAACATGTCAGACCGCAGCCGGATTTTGAATCAACACTTCCCAGGTTTAAGGCTCGTTCAGAGTGAGAGCGTCGAGCGACGCTTCGAGCGCCATATAGCGTTGACCGGCTGCTATCAGAAGTTGTGAAGTCGCGTTGGAGTCATTTTGCAAACTGTTTTACGACGGGACTTTAAAGCTTCTGATAACAGATGCTGTCATTCTGAACACTGTATCAAGTAATATTTTACCCTGTCACAATCGCACCAAACAAATATCATTTATAGTTTTTCCATTTTCATTGAAATAACACATTTTAATAGCAAAAACGGATATTGAGCTTTCAAACAAACCAGCATACCTACGGAACGACCTACAACCAGGTGTAATGAGAATCCTAGCCAATGACTCAGTTTAAGGGCCCCGCAGACAGAAAGTGAGTTTCGGTTTAGCTGTTCCATATCAGCCATACTAGTCACAGTAAATGTAAACATGTCAGACCGCAGCCGGCTTTCTATCTGACGTAGCCTTAAAAACTTTTGACAAACACGATTTTGAATCAAAACTTTCCAGGTTAAATCAAATGAAGAGACATCTAGGTAACGCTGAGTAAAATGATTTTTGTCCAAGAAATATAGTCATATAATTTTGTTGTTAATTATTCCAGCTTACACATTGACTCACACCACCAAAATGTTGCTTCCACTTCCCATTCGACTCTAGCTACGACACTGGATTGGCCAAATTTTGCAACTAAAATGAACCCACAACTTTTAATCTATGATTTAGTTTAAATTTGCATCTCAAAATATTACAGATAAAATATCACTATAAAGACACGACAGACAAAAACGGATATTGAGCTTTCAAACAAACCAGCATACCTACGGAACGACCTACAACCAGGTGTAATGAGAATCCTAGCCAATGACTCAGTTTAATAATATCAGCCATACTAGTCACAGTAAATGTAAACATGTCAGACCGCAGCCGGATTTTGAATCAACACTTCCCAGGTTTAAGGCTCGTTCAGAGTGAGAGCGTCGAGCGACGCTTCGAGCGCCATATAGCGTTGACCGGCTGCTATCAGAAGTTGCGAAGTCGCATTGGAGTCATTTTGCAAACTGTTGATGTTTTACGACGGGACTTTAAAGCTTCGGATAACAGATGCTGTCATTCTGAACACTGTATCAAGTAATTTTTTACCCTGTCACAATCGCACCAAACAAATATCATTTATAGTTTTTCCATTTTCATTGAAATAACACATTTTAATATCAAAACTCTTTCGAATCAAATAATATTTCGTATCAAATAATAACTGTCAATAGCGTTGAAGTCGCCTAGCAGTCGCATTGCAGTCGCATTACAGTCTCATTGCAGTCGCATTACAGTCTCATTGAGAATTCAGAACCGAGAGATAGCCGCGGATTCGTCGCGAGATAGTCGCGAATCAGTCGCGGATAAGTCGCGAGATAGTCGCGAAACAGTCACGGAACAGTCGCGAGATAGCCGCGGAACAGTCGCGAAACAGTCGCGGAACAGTCGCGGGTTAGTCGCAGAGTAGCCGCGGAATAGTCGCGGGTTAGTCGCAAGATAGTCGCGGAACAGTCGCGGGTTAGTCGCGGAATATCCGCGGATTGGTCGCGGAGTAGCCGCGGATTAGTCGCGAGATAGTCGCGGATTAGTCGCGGATTACTTGCGGTATGGTCGCGGGAAAGCCGCGAGATAGTCGCGGATAGATTGCAAGTTATCCGCGGGATGGTCGCGGAGTAGTCGCGGGATATACGCGGAGTAGCCGCGAGATAGCCGCGGATTAGTTGCCAGATAGACGCGGAGTAGTCGTAATCGCGAGTTTGACGTGGTTCCGTCGCAACGGCGACGCAATAACACCGCGGTGACGTCGCGGTAACCTCGCGATTACTTCGCGGTTACGTCGCGACTGCGAATCGATTGCTTTGCGGCTGCGACTGCAATGCGACTGCAATGCGACTGCAATGCGACTGCAATGCGACTGCAATGCGACTGAAATGCGACTGAAATGCGACAGCAAGGCGACTTCAACGCGATTGTGACAGGGTAAAATATTATTTGATATATTGAGAATCCTAGCCAATGACTCAGTTTAAGGGCCCCGCAGACAGAAAGTGAGTTTCGGTTTAGCTGTTCCATATCAGCCATACCAGTCACAGTAAATGTAAACATGTCAGACCGCAGCCGGCTTTCTATCTGACGTAGCCTTAAAAACTTTTGACAAACACGATTTTGTATCAAAACTTTCCAGGTTAAATCAAATGAAGAGACATCTAGGTAACGCTGAGTAAAATGATTTTTGTCAAAGAAATATAGTCATATAATTTTGTTGTTAATTATTCGCCTACACATTGACTCACACCACCAAAATGTTGCTTCCACTTCCCATTCGACTCTAGCTACGACCCTGGATTGGCCAAATTTTGCAAGTAAAATGAACCCACAACTTTTAATCTATGATTTAGTTTAAATTTGCATCTCAAAATATTACAGATAAAATATCACTATAAAGACACGACAGACAAAAACGGATATTGAGCTTTCAAACAAACCAGCATACCCACGGAACGACCTACAACCAGGTGTAATGAGAATCCTAGCCAATGACTCAGTTTAAGGGCCCCGCAGACAGAAAGTGGGTTTCGGTTTAGCTGTTCCATATCAGCCATACCAGTCACAGTAAATGTAAACATGTCAGACCGCAGCGGGCTTTCTATCTGACGTAGCCTTAAAAACTTTTGACAAACACGATTTTGCATCAAAACTTTCCAGGTTAAATCAAATGAAGAGACATCTTGGTAACGCTGAGTAAAATGATTTTTGTCAAAGAAATATAGTCATATAATTTTGTTGTTAATTATTCCAGCCTACACATTGACTCACACCACCAAAATGTTGCTTCCACTTCCCATTCGACTCTAGCTACGACCCTGGATTGGCCAAATTTTGCAAGTAAAATGAACCCACAACTTTTAATCTATGATTTAGTTTAAATTTGCATCTCAAAATATTACAGATAAAATATCACTATAAAGACACGACAGACAAAAACGGATATTGAGCTTTCAAACAAACCAGCATACCTACGGAACGACCTACAACCAGGTGTAATGAGAATCCTAGCCGATGACTCAGTTTAAGGGCCCCGCAGACAGAAAGTTGGTTTCGGTTTAGCTGTTCCATATCAGCCATACCAGTCACAGTAAATTCAAACATGTCAGACCGCAGCGAGCTTTCTATCTGACGTAGCCTTAAAAACTTTTGACAAACACGATTTTGCATCAAAACTTTCCAGGTTAAATCAAATGAAGAGACATCTAGGTAACGCTGAGTTAAATGATTTTTGTCAAAGAAATATAGCCATATAATTTTGTTGTTAATTATTCCAGCTTACACATTGACTCACACCACCAAAATGTTGCTTCCACTTCCCATTCGACTCTAGCTACGACCCTGGATTGGCCTAATTTTGCAAGTAAAATGAACCCACAACTTTTAATCTATGATTTAGTTTAAATTTGCATCTCAAAATATTACAGATAAAATATCACTATAAAGACACGACAGACAAAAACGGATATTGAGCTTTCAAACAAACCAGCATACCCACGGAACGACCTACAACCAGGTGTAATGAGAATCCTAGCCAATGACTCAGTTTAAGGGCCCCGCAGACAGAAAGTGGGTTTCGGTTTAGCTGTTCCATATCAGCCATACCAGTCACAGTAAATGTAAACATGTCAGACCGCAGCGGGCTTTCTATCTGACGTAGCCTTAAAAACTTTTGACAAACACGATTTTGCATCTAAACTTTCCAGGTTAAATCAAATGAAGGGACATCTTGGTAACGCTGAGTAAAATGATTTTTGTCAAAGAAATATAGTCATATAATTTTGTTGTTAATTATTCCAGCCTACACATTGACTCACACCACCAAAATGTTGCTTCCACTTCCCATTCGACTCTAGCTACGACCCTGGATTGGCCAAATTTTGCAAGTAAAATGAACCCACAACTTTTAATCTATGATTTAGTTTAAATTTGCATCTCAAAATATTACAGATAAAATATCACTATAAAGACACGACAGACAAAAACGGATATTGAGCTTTCAAACAAACCAGCACACCTACGGAACGACCTACAACCAGGTGTAATGAGAATCCTAGCCGATGACTCAGTTTAAGGGCCCCGCAGACAGAAAGTGGGTTTCGGTTTAGCTGTTCCATATCAGCCATACCAGTCACAGTAAATTCAAACATGTCAGACCGCAGCGAGCTTTCTATCTGACGTAGCCTTAAAAACTTTTGACAAACACGATTTTGCATCAAAACTTTCCAGGTTAAATCAAATGAAGAGACATCTAGGTAACGCTGAGTAAAATGATTTTTGTCACAGAAATATAGTCATATAATTTTGTTGTTAATTATTCCAGCTTACACATTGACTCACACCACCAAAATGTTGCTTCCACTTCCCATTCGACTCTAGCGACGACCCTGGATTGGCCTAATTTTGCAAGTAAAATGAACCCACAACTTTTAATCTATGATTTAGTTTAAATTTGCATCTCAAAATATTACAGATAAAATATCACTATAAAGACACGACAGACAAAAACGGATATTGAGCTTTCAAACAAACCAGCATACCTACGGAACGACCTACAACCAGGTGTAATGAGAATCCTAGCCAATGACTCAGTTTAAGGGCCCCGCAGACAGAAAGTGAGTTTCGGTTTAGCTGTTCCATATCAGCCATACTAGTCACAGTAAATGTAAACATGTCAGACCGCTGCCGGCTTTCTATCTGACGTAGCCTTAAAAACTTTTGACAAACACGATTTTGAATCAAAACTTTCCAGGTTAAATCAAATGAAGAGACATCTAGGTAACGCTGAGTAAAATGATTTTTGTCAAAGATATAGTCATATAATTTTGTTGTTAATTATTCCAGCTTACACATTGACTCACACCACCAAAATGTTGCTTCCACTTCCCATTCGACTCTAGCTACGACCCTGGATTGGCCAAATTTTGCAAGTAAAATGAACCCACAACTTTTAATCTATGATTTAGGTTAAATTTGCATCTCAAAATATTACAGATAAAATATCACTATAAAGACACGACAGACAAAAACGGATATTAAGCTTTCAAACAAACCAGCATACCTACGGAACGACCTACAACCAGGTGTAATGAGAATCCTAGCCAATGACTCAGTTTAATAATATCAGCCATACTAGTCACAGTAAATGTAAACATGTCAGACCGCAGCCGGATTTTGAATCAACACTTCCCAGGTTTAAGGCTCGTTCAGAGTGAGAGCGTCGAGCGACGCTTCGAGCGCCATATAGCGTTGACCGGCTGCTATCAGAAGTTGTGAAGTCGCGTTGGAGTCATTTTGCAAACTGTTTTACGACGGGACTTTAAAGCTTCTGATAACAGATGCTGTCATTCTGAACACTGTATCAAGTAATATTTTACCCTGTCACAATCGCACCAAACAAATATCATTTATAGTTTTTCCATTTTCATTGAAATAACACATTTTAATAGCAAAAACGGATATTGAGCTTTCAAACAAACCAGCATACCTACGGAACGACCTACAACCAGGTGTAATGAGAATCCTAGCCAATGACTCAGTTTAAGGGCCCCGCAGACAGAAAGTGAGTTTCGGTTTAGCTGTTCCATATCAGCCATACTAGTCACAGTAAATGTAAACATGTCAGACCGCAGCCGGCTTTCTATCTGACGTAGCCTTAAAAACTTTTGACAAACACGATTTTGAATCAAAACTTTCCAGGTTAAATCAAATGAAGAGACATCTAGGTAACGCTGAGTAAAATGATTTTTGTCCAAGAAATATAGTCATATAATTTTGTTGTTAATTATTCCAGCTTACACATTGACTCACACCACCAAAATGTTGCTTCCACTTCCCATTCGACTCTAGCTACGACACTGGATTGGCCAAATTTTGCAACTAAAATGAACCCACAACTTTTAATCTATGATTTAGTTTAAATTTGCATCTCAAAATATTACAGATAAAATATCACTATAAAGACACGACAGACAAAAACGGATATTGAGCTTTCAAACAAACCAGCATACCTACGGAACGACCTACAACCAGGTGTAATGAGAATCCTAGCCAATGACTCAGTTTAATAATATCAGCCATACTAGTCACAGTAAATGTAAACATGTCAGACCGCAGCCGGATTTTGAATCAACACTTCCCAGGTTTAAGGCTCGTTCAGAGTGAGAGCGTCGAGCGACGCTTCGAGCGCCATATAGCGTTGACCGGCTGCTATCAGAAGTTGCGAAGTCGCATTGGAGTCATTTTGCAAACTGTTGATGTTTTACGACGGGACTTTAAAGCTTCTGATAACAGATGCTGTCATTCTGAACACTGTATCAAGTAATTTTTTACCCTGTCACAATCGCACCAAACAAATATCATTTATAGTTTTTCCATTTTCATTGAAATAACACATTTTAATATCAAAACTCTTTCGAATCAAATAATATTTCGTATCAAATAATAACTGTCAATAGCGTTGAAGTCGCCTTGCAGTCGCCTTGCAGTCGCATTGCAGTCTCATTGCAGTCGCATTACAGTCTCATTGAGAATTCAGAACCGAGAGATAGCCGCGGATTCGTCGCGAGATAGTCGCGAATCAGTCGCGAGATAGTCGCGGAACAGTCGCGAGATAGTCGCGGAACAGTCGCGGAACAGTCGCAAGACAGTCGCGGAACAGTCGCGGAACAGTCGCGGAACAATCGCGGAACAGTCGCGAGATATTCGCGGAACAGTCGCGGAACAGTCGCGAAACAGTCGCGAAACAGTCGCGAGATAGTCGCGAAACAGTCGCGAGATAGTCGCGAGATAGTCGCGAGATAGTCGCGAGATAGTCGCGAGATAGTCGCGAGATAGTCGCGGAACAGTCGCGGAACCGTCGCGAGATAGTCGCGGAACAGTCGCGAGATAGTCGCGGAACAGTCGCGGGACCGTCGCGAGATAATCGCGAAACAGTCGCGACATAGTCGCGGGTTAGTCGCGGAATATCCGCGGATTGGTCGCGGAGTAGCCGCGGATTGGTCGCGGAGTAGCCGCGGAATAGTCGCGGAGTAGTCGCGGGATATTCGCGGAGTAGCCGCGAGATAGCCGCGGATTAGTCGCGAGATAGACGCGGAGTAGTCGTAATCGCGAGTTTGACGTGGTTCCGACGCAACGGCGACGCAATTACACCGCGGTGACGTCGCGGTAACCTCGCGATTACTTCGCGGTTACGTCGCGACTGCGAATCGATTGCTTTGCGGCTGCGACTGCAATGCGACTGCAATGCGACTGCAATGCGACTGCAATGCGACTGTAATGCGACTGCAATGCGACTGCAATGCGACTCCAAGGCGACCCCAATGAGACTGTAATGCGACTGAAATGCGACAGCAAGGCGACTGCAAGGCGACTTCAACGCGATTGTGACAGGGTAAAATGTTATTTGATATATTGAGAATCCTAGCCAATGACTCAGTTTAAGGGCCCCGCAGACAGAAAGTGAGTTTCGGTTTAGCTGTTCCATATCAGCTATACCAGTCACAGTAAATGTAAACATGTCAGACCGCAGCCGGCTTTCTATCTGACGTAGCCTTAAAAACTTTTGACAATTAATTAATTATTCCAGCTTACACATTGACTCACACCACCAAAATGTTGCTTCCACTTCCCATTCGACTCTAGCTACGACCCTGGATTGGCCAAATTTTGCAAGTAAAATGAACCCACAACTTTTAATCTATGATTTAGGTTAAATTTGCATCTCAAAATATTACAGATAAAATATCACTATAAAGACACGACAGACAAAAACGGATATTGAGCTTTCAAACAAACCAGCATACCTACGGAACGACCTACAACCAGGTGTAATGAGAATCCTAGCCAATGACTCAGTTTAATAATATCAGCCATACTAGTCACAGTAAATGTAAACATGTCAGACCGCAGCCGGATTTTGAATCAACACTTCCCAGGTTTAAGGCTCGTTCAGAGTGAGAGCGTCGAGCGACGCTTCGAGCGCCATATAGCGTTGACCGGCTGCTATCAGAAGTTGTGAAGTCGCGTTGGAGTCATTTTGCAAACTGTTGATGTTTTACGACGGGACTTTAAAGCTTCTGATAACAGATGCTGTCATTCTGAACACTGTATCAAGTAATATTTTACCCTGTCACAATCGCACCAAACAAATATCATTTATAGTTTTTCCATTTTCATTGAAATAACACATTTTAATAGCAAAAACGGATATTGAGCTTTCAAACAAACCAGCATACCTACGGAACGACCTACAACCAGGTGTAATGAGAATCCTAGCCAATGACTCAGTTTAAGGGCCCCGCAGACAGAAAGTGAGTTTCGGTTTAGCTGTTCCATATCAGCCATACTAGTCACAGTAAATGTAAACATGTCAGACCGCAGCCGGCTTTCTATCTGACGTAGCCTTAAAAACTTTTGACAAACACGATTTTGAATCAAAACTTTCCAGGTTAAATCAAATGAAGAGACATCTAGGTAACGCTGAGTAAAATGATTTTTGTCCAAGACATATAGTCATATAATTTTGTTGTTAATTATTCCAGCTTACACATTGACTCACACCACCAAAATGTTGCTTCCACTTCCCATTCGACTCTAGCTACGACTCTGGATTGGCCAAATTTTGCAACTAAAATGAACCCACAACTTTTAATCTATGATTTAGTTTAAATTTGCATCTCAAAATATTACAGATAAAATATCACTATAAAGACACGACAGACAAAAACGGATATTGAGCTTTCAAACAAACCAGCATACCTACGGAACGACCTACAACCAGGTGTAATGAGAATCCTAGCCAATGACTCAGTTTAATAATATCAGCCATACTAGTCACAGTAAATGTAAACATGTCAGACCGCAGCCGGATTTTGAATCAACACTTCCCAGGTTTAAGGCTCGTTCAGAGTGAGAGCGTCGAGCAACGCTTCGAGCGCCATATAGCGTTGACCGGCTGCTATCAGAAGTTGTGAAGTCGCATTGGAGTCATTTTGCAAACTGTTGATGTTTTACGACGGGACTTTAAAGCTTCTGATAACAGATGCTGTCATTCTGAACACTGTATCAAGTATTTTTTTACCCTGTCACAATCGCACCAAACAAATATCATTTATAGTTTTTCCATTTTCATTGAAATAACACATTTTAATATCAAAACTCTTTCGAATCAAATAATATTTCGTATCAAATAATAACTGTCAATAGCGTTGAAGTCGCCTTGCAGTCGCCTTGCAGTCGCATTGCAGTCTCATTGCAGTCGCATTACAGTCTCATTGAGAATTCAGAACCGAGAGATAGCCGCGGATTCGTCGCGAGATAGTCGCGAATCAGTCGCGAGATAGTCGCGGAACAGTCGCGAGATAGTCGCGGAACAGTCGCGGAACAGTCGCGGAACAGTCGCGAGATATTCGCAGAACAGTCGCGGAACAGTCGCGGAACAGTCGCGAGATAGTCGCGGAACAGTCGCGAGATAGTCGCGGAACAGTCGCGGAACAGTCGCGGAACAGTCGCGAGATAGTCGCGGAACAGTCGCGAGATAGTCGCGGAACAGTCGCGGAATAGTCGCGGGACCGTCGCGAGATAGTCGCGGGTTAGTCGCGGAATATCCGCGGATTGGCCGCGGAATAGTCGCGGAGTAGTCGCGGGATATTCGCGGAGTAGCCGCGAGATAGCCGCGGATTAGTCGCGAGATAGACGCGGAGTAGTCGTAATCGCGAATTTGACGTGGTTCCGACGCAACGGCGACGCAATTACACCGCGGTGACGTCGCGGTAACCTCGCGATTACTTCGCTGTTACGTCGCGACTGCGAATCGATTGCTTTGCGGCGGCGACTGCAATGCGACTGTAAAGCGACTGCAATGGGACTGAAATGCGACTGCAAGGCGACTCCAAGGCGACCCCAATGAGACTGTAATGCGACTGAAATGCGACAGCAAGGCGACTGCAAGGCGACTTCAACGCGATTGTGACAGGGTAAAATATTATTTGATATATTGAGAATCCTAGCCAATGACTCAGTTTAAGGGCCCCGCAGACAGAAAGTGAGTTTCGGTTTAGCTGTTCCATATCAGCCATACCAGTCACAGTAAATGTAAACATGTCAGACCGCAGCCGGCTTTCTATCTGACGTAGCCTTAAAAACTTTTGACAAACACGATTTTGTATCAAAACTTTCCAGGTTAAATCAAATGAAGAGACATCTAGGTAACGCTGAGTAAAATGATTTTTGTCAAAGAAATATAGTCATATAATTTTGTTGTTAATTATTCCAGCCTACAAATTGACTCACACCACCAAAATGTTGCTTCCACTTCCCATTCGACTCTAGCTACGACCCTGGATTGGCCAAATTTTGCAAGTAAAATGAACCCACAACTTTTAATCTATGATTATGATGATTAAATTTGCATCTCAAAATATTACAGATAAAATATCACTATAAAGACACGACAGACAAAAACGGATATTGAGCTTTCAAACAAACCAGCATACCTACGGAACGACCTACAACCATTGTTGGAATCATTTTGCAAACTGTTGATGTTTTACGACGGGACTTTAAAGCTTCTGATAACAGATGCTGTCATTCTGAACACTGTATCAAGTAATATTTTACCCTGTCACAATCGCACCAAACAAATATCATTTATAGTTTTTCCATTTTCATTGAAATAACACATTTTAATAGCAAAACTCTTTCGAATCAAATAATATTTCGTATCAAATAATAACTGTCAATAGCGTTGAAGTCGCCTAGCAGTCGCATTGCAGTCGCATTACAGTCTCATTGCAGTCGCATTACAGTCTCATTGAGAATTCAGAACCGAGAGATAGCCGCGGATTCGTCGCGAGATAGTCGCGAATCAGTCGCGGATAAGTCGCGAGATAGTCGCGGAACAGTCGCGAGATAGCCGCGGAACAGTCGCGGGTTAGTCGCAGATTAGCCGCGGAATAGTCGCGGGTTAGTCGCAAGATAGTCGCGGAACAGTCGCGGGTTAGTCGCGGAATATCCGCGGATTGGTCGCGGAGTAGCCGCGGATTAGTCGCGAGATAGTCGCGGATTAGTCGCGGATTACCTGCGGTATGGTCGCGGGAAAGCCGCGAGATAGTCGCGGATAGATTGCAAGTTATCCGCGGGATGGTCGCGGAGTAGTCGCGGGATATACGCGGAGTAGCCGCAAGATAGCCGCGGATTAGTTGCCAGATAGAGCTTTCAAACAAACCAGCATACCTACGGAACGACCTACAACCAGGTGTAATGAGAATCCTAGCCAATGACTCAGTTTAAGGGCCCCGCAGACAGAAAGTGAGTTTCGGTTTAGCTGTTCCATATCAGCCATACTAGTCACAGTAAATGTAAACATGTCAGACCGCAGCCGGCTTTCTATCTGACGTAGCCTTAAAAACTTTTGACAAACACGATTTTGAATCAAAACTTTCCAGGTTAAATCAAATGAAGAGACATCTAGGTAACGCTGAGTAAAATGATTTTTGTCCAAGAAATATAGTCATATAATTTTGTTGTTAATTATTCCAGCTTACACATTGACTCACACCACCAAAATGTTGCTTCCACTTCCCATTCGACTCTAGCTACGACACTGGATTGGCCAAATTTTGCAACTAAAATGAACCCACAACTTTTAATCTATGATTTAGTTTAAATTTGCATCTCAAAATATTACAGATAAAATATCACTATAAAGACACGACAGACAAAAACGGATATTGAGCTTTCAAACAAACCAGCATACCTACGGAACGACCTACAACCAGGTGTAATGAGAATCCTAGCCAATGACTCAGTTTAATAATATCAGCCATACTAGTCACAGTAAATGTAAACATGTCAGACCGCAGCCGGATTTTGAATCAACACTTCCCAGGTTTAAGGCTCGTTCAGAGTGAGAGCGTCGAGCGACGCTTCGAGCGCCATATAGCGTTGACCGGCTGCTATCAGAAGTTGCGAAGTCGCATTGGAGTCATTTTGCAAACTGTTGATGTTTTACGACGGGACTTTAAAGCTTCTGATAACAGATGCTGTCATTCTGAACACTGTATCAAGTAATTTTTTACCCTGTCACAATCGCACCAAACAAATATCATTTATAGTTTTTCCATTTTCATTGAAATAACACATTTTAATATCAAAACTCTTTCGAATCAAATAATATTTCGTATCAAATAATAACTGTCAATAGCGTTGAAGTCGCCTTGCAGTCGCCTTGCAGTCGCATTGCAGTCTCATTGCAGTCGCATTACAGTCTCATTGAGAATTCAGAACCGAGAGATAGCCGCGGATTCGTCGCGAGATAGTCGCGAATCAGTCGCGAGATAGTCGCGGAACAGTCGCGAGATAGTCGCGGAACAGTCGCGAGATAGTCGCGGAACAGTCGCGGAACAGTCGCGGAACAGTCGCGAGACAGTCGCGGAACAGTCGCGGAACAATCGCGGAACAGTCGCGAGATATTCGCGGAACAGTCGCGAGATAGTCGCGGAACAGTCGCGGAACAGTCGCGGGGCCGTCGCAAGATAATCGCGAAACAGTCGCGAGATAGTCGCGGGTTAGTCGCGGAATATCCGCGGATTGGTCGCGGAGTAGCCGCGGATTGGTCGCGGAGTAGCCGCGGAATAGTCGCGGAGTAGTCGCGGGATATTCGCGGAGTAGCCGCGAGATAGCCGCGGATTAGTCGCGAGATAGACGCGGAGTAGTCGTAATCGCGAGTTTGACGTGGTTCCGACGCAACGGCGACGCAATTACACCGCGGTGACGTCGCGGTAACCTCGCGATTACTTCGCGGTTACGTCGCGACTGCGAATCGATTGCTTTGCGGCTGCGACTGCAATGCGACTGCAATGCGACTGCAATGCGACTGTAATGCGACTGCAATGCGACTGCAATGCGACTGTAATGCGACTGCAATGCGACTCCAAGGCGACCCCAATGAGACTGTAATGCGACTGAAATGCGACAGCAAGGCGACTGCAAGGCGACTTCAACGCGATTGTGACAGGGTAAAATGTTATTTGATATATTGAGAATCCTAGCCAATGACTCAGTTTAAGGGCCCCGCAGACAGAAAGTGAGTTTCGGTTTAGCTGTTCCATATCAGCTATACCAGTCACAGTAAATGTAAACATGTCAGACCGCAGCCGGCTTTCTATCTGACGTAGCCTTAAAAACTTTTGACAATTAATTAATTATTCCAGCTTACACATTGACTCACACCACCAAAATGTTGCTTCCACTTCCCATTCGACTCTAGCTACGACCCTGGATTGGCCAAATTTTGCAAGTAAAATGAACCCACAACTTTTAATCTATGATTTAGGTTAAATTTGCATCTCAAAATATTACAGATAAAATATCACTATAAAGACACGACAGACAAAAACGGATATTGAGCTTTCAAACAAACCAGCATACCTACGGAACGACCTACAACCAGGTGTAATGAGAATCCTAGCCAATGACTCAGTTTAATAATATCAGCCATACTAGTCACAGTAAATGTAAACATGTCAGACCGCAGCCGGATTTTGAATCAACACTTCCCAGGTTTAAGGCTCGTTCAGAGTGAGAGCGTCGAGCGACGCTTCGAGCGCCATATAGCGTTGACCGGCTGCTATCAGAAGTTGTGAAGTCGCGTTGGAGTCATTTTGCAAACTGTTGATGTTTTACGACGGGACTTTAAAGCTTCTGATAACAGATGCTGTCATTCTGAACACTGTATCAAGTAATATTTTACCCTGTCACAATCGCACCAAACAAATATCATTTATAGTTTTTCCATTTTCATTGAAATAACACATTTTAATAGCAAAAACGGATATTGAGCTTTCAAACAAACCAGCATACCTACGGAACGACCTACAACCAGGTGTAATGAGAATCCTAGCCAATGACTCAGTTTAAGGGCCCCGCAGACAGAAAGTGAGTTTCGGTTTAGCTGTTCCATATCAGCCATACTAGTCACAGTAAATGTAAACATGTCAGACCGCAGCCGGCTTTCTATCTGACGTAGCCTTAAAAACTTTTGACAAACACGATTTTGAATCAAAACTTTCCAGGTTAAATCAAATGAAGAGACATCTAGGTAACGCTGAGTAAAATGATTTTTGTCCAAGACATATAGTCATATAATTTTGTTGTTAATTATTCCAGCCTACACATTGACTCACACCACCAAAATGTTGCTTCCACTTCCCATTCGACTCTAGCTACGACCCTGGATTGGCCAAATTTTGCAACTAAAATGAACCCACAACTTTTAATCTATGATTTAGTTTAAATTTGCATCTCAAAATATTACAGATAAAATATCACTATAAAGACACGACAGACAAAAACGGATATTGAGCTTTCAAACAAACCAGCATACCTACGGAACGACCTACAACCAGGTGTAATGAGAATCCTAGCCAATGACTCAGTTTAATAATATCAGCCATACTAGTCACAGTAAATGTAAACATGTCAGACCGCAGCCGGATTTTGAATCAACACTTCCCAGGTTTAAGGCTCGTTCAGAGTGAGAGCGTCGAGCAACGCTTCGAGCGCCATATAGCGTTGACCGGCTGCTATCAGAAGTTGTGAAGTCGCATTGGAGTCATTTTGCAAACTGTTGATGTTTTACGACGGGACTTTAAAGCTTCTGATAACAGATGCTGTCATTCTGAACACTGTATCAAGTAATTTTTTACCCTGTCACAATCGCACCAAACAAATATCATTTATAGTTTTTCCATTTTCATTGAAATAACACATTTTAATATCAAAACTCTTTCGAATCAAATAATATTTCGTATCAAATAATAACTGTCAATAGCGTTGAAGTCGCCTTGCAGTCGCCTTGCAGTCGCATTGCAGTCTCATTGCAGTCGCATTACAGTCTCATTGAGAATTCAGAACCGAGAGATAGCCGCGGATTCGTCGCGAGATAGTCGCGAATCAGTCGCGAATCAGTCGCGAGATAGTCGCGGAGCAGTCGCGAGATAGTCGCGGAACAGTCGCGGAACAGTCGCGAGATATTCGCGGAACAGTCTCGGAACAGTCGCGAGATAGTCGCGGAACAGTCGCGAGATAGTCGCGGAACAGTCGCGGAACAGTCGCGAGATAGTCGCGGAACAGTCGCGAGATAGTCGCGGAACAGTCGCGGAATAGTCGCGGAGTAGTCGCGGGATATTCGCGGAGTAGCCGCGAGATAGCCGCGGATTAGTCGCGAGATAGACGCGGAGTAGTCGTAATCGCGAGTTTGACGTGGTTCCGACGCAACGGCGACGCAATTACACCGCGGTGACGTCGCGGTAACCTCGCGATTACTTCGCTGTTACGTCGCGACTGCGAATCGATTGCTTTGCGGCGGCGACTGCAATGCGACTGTAAAGCGACTGCAATGGGACTGAAATGCGACTGCAAGGCGACTCCAAGGCGACCCCAATGAGACTGTAATGCGACTGAAATGCGACAGCAAGGCGACTGCAAGGCGACTTCAACGCGATTGTGACAGGGTAAAATATTATTTGATATATTGAGAATCCTAGCCAATGACTCAGTTTAAGGGCCCCGCAGACAGAAAGTGAGTTTCGGTTTAGCTGTTCCATATCAGCCATACCAGTCACAGTAAATGTAAACATGTCAGACCGCAGCCGGCTTTCTATCTGACGTAGCCTTAAAAACTTTTGACAAACACGATTTTGTATCAAAACTTTCCAGGTTAAATCAAATGAAGAGACATCTAGGTAACGCTGAGTAAAATGATTTTTGTCCAAGAAATATAGTCATATAATTTTGTTGTTAATTATTCCAGCTTACACATTGACTCACACCACCAAAATGTTGCTTCCACTTCCCATTCGACTCTAGCTACGACACTGGATTGGCCAAATTTTGCAACTAAAATGAACCCACAACTTTTAATCTATGATTATGATGATTAAATTTGCATCTCAAAATATTACAGATAAAATATCACTATAAAGACACGACAGACAAAAACGGATATTGAGCTTTCAAACAAACCAGCATACCTACGGAACGACCTACAACCAGGTGTAATGAGAATCCTAGCCAATGACTCAGTTTAATAATATCAGCCATACTAGTCACAGTAAATGTAAACATGTCAGACCGCAGCCGGATTTTGAATCAACACTTCCCAGGTTTAAGGCTCGTTCAGAGTGAGAGCGTCGAGCGACGCTTCGAGCGCCATATAGCGTTGACCGGCTGCTATCAGAAGTTGCGAAGTCGCATTGGAGTCATTTTGCAAACTGTTGATGTTTTACGACGGGACTTTAAAGCTTCTGATAACAGATGCTGTCATTCTGAACACTGTATCAAGTAATTTTTTACCCTGTCACAATCGCACCAAACAAATATCATTTATAGTTTTTCCATTTTCATTGAAATAACACATTTTAATATCAAAACTCTTTCGAATCAAATAATATTTCGTATCAAATAATAACTGTCAATAGCGTTGAAGTCGCCTTGCAGTCGCCTTGCAGTCGCATTGCAGTCTCATTGCAGTCGCATTACAGTCTCATTGAGAATTCAGAACCGAGAGATAGCCGCGGATTCGTCGCGAGATAGTCGCGAATCAGTCGCGAGATAGTCGCGGAACAGTCGCGAGATAGTCGCGGAACAGTCGCGAGATAGTCGCGGAACAGTCGCGAGATAGTCGCGGAACAGTCGCGGAACAATCGCGGAACAGTCGCGAGATATTCGCGGAACAGTCGCGAGATAGTCGCGGAACAGTCGCGAAACAGTCGCGAAACAGTCGCGAGATAGTCGCGGAACAGTCGCGAGATAGTCGCGGAACAGTCGCGAGATAGTCGCGGAACAGTCGCGAGATATTCGCGGAACAGTCGCGGGACCGTCGCGAGATAATCGCGAAACAGTCGCGAGATAGTCGCGGGTTAGTCGCGGAATATCCGCGGATTGGTCGCGGAGTAGCCGCGGATTGGTCGCGGAGTAGCCGCGGAATAGTCGCGAGATAGTCGCGGAACAGTCGCGGAACAATCGCGGAACAGTCGCGAGATATTCGCGGAACAGTCGCGAGATAGTCGCGGAACAGTCGCGAAACATTCGCGAAACAGTCGCGAGATAGTCGCGGAACAGTCGCGAGATAGTCGCGGAACAGTCGCGAGATAGTCGCGGAACAGTCGCGAGATATTCGCGGAACAGTCGCGGGACCGTCGCGAGATAATCGCGAAACAGTCGCGAGATAGTCGCGAGTTAGTCGCGGAATATCCGCGGATTGGTCGCGGAGTAGCCGCGGATTGGTCGCGGAGTAGCCGCGGAATAGTCGCGGAGTAGTCGCGGGATATTCGCGGAGTAGCCGCGAGATAGCCGCGGATTAGTCGCGAGATAGACGCGGAGTAGTCGTAATCGCGAGTTTGACGTGGTTCCGACGCAACGGCGACGCAATTACACCGCGGTGACGTCGCGGTAACCTCGCGATTACTTCGCGGTTACGTCGCGACTGCGAATCGATTGCTTTGCGGCTGCGACTGCAATGCGACTGCAATGCGACTGCAATGCGACTGTAATGCGACTGCAATGCGACTGCAATGCGACTGCAATGCGACTCCAAGGCGACCCCAATGAGACTGTAATGCGACTGAAATGCGACAGCAAGGCGACTGCAAGGCGACTTCAACGCGATTGTGACAGGGTAAAATGTTATTTGATATATTGAGAATCCTAGCCAATGACTCAGTTTAAGGGCCCCGCAGACAGAAAGTGAGTTTCGGTTTAGCTGTTCCATATCAGCTATACCAGTCACAGTAAATGTAAACATGTCAGACCGCAGCCGGCTTTCTATCTGACGTAGCCTTAAAAACTTTTGACAATTAATTACTGCTTACACATTGACTCACACCACCAAAATGTTGCTTCCACTTCCCATTCGACTCTAGCTACGACCCTGGATTGGCCAAATTTTGCAAGTAAAATGAACCCACAACTTTTAATCTATGATTATGATGATTAAATTTGCATCTCAAAATATTACAGATAAAATATCACTATAAAGACACGACAGACAAAAACGGATATTGAGCTTTCAAACAAACCAGCATACCTACGGAACGACCTACAACCAGGTGTAATGAGAATCCTAGCCAATGACTCAGTTTAATAATATCAGCCATACTAGTCACAGTAAATGTAAACATGTCAGACCGCAGCCGGCTTTCTATCTGACGTAGCCTTAAAAACTTTTGACAAACACGATTTTGAATCAAAACTTTCCAGGTTAAATGAACCCACAACTTTTAATCTATGATTTAGTTTAAATTTGCATCTCAAAATATTACAGATAAAATATCACTATAAAGACACGACAGACAAAAACGGATATTGAGCTTTCAAACAAACCAGCATACCCACGGAACGACCTACAACCAGGTGTAATGAGAATCCTAGCCAATGACTCAGTTTAAGGGCCCCGCAGACAGAAAGTGGGTTTCGGTTTAGCTGTTCCATATCAGCCATACCAGTCACAGTAAATGTAAACATGTCAGACCGCAGCGGGCTTTCCATCTGACGTAGCCTTAAAAACTTTTGACAAACACGATTTTGCATCAAAACTTTCCAGGTTAAATCAAATGAAGAGACATCTTGGTAACGCTGAGTAAAATGATTTTTGTCCAAGACATATAGTCATATAATTTTGTTGTTAATTATTCCAGCTTACACATTGACTCACACCACCAAAATGTTGCTTCCACTTCCAATTCGACTCTAGCTACGACCCTGGATTGGCCAAATTTTGCAACTAAAATGAACCCACAACTTTTAATCTATGATTTAGTTTAAATTTGCATCTCAAAATATTACAGATAAAATATCACTATAAAGACACGACAGACAAAAACGGATATTGAGCTTTCAAACAAACCAGCATACCTACGGAACGACCTACAACCAGGTGTAATGAGAATCCTAGCCAATGACTCAGTTTAATAATATCAGCCATACTAGTCACAGTAAATGTAAACATGTCAGACCGCAGCCGGATTTTGAATCAACACTTCCCAGGTTTAAGGCTCGTTCAGAGTGAGAGCGTCGAGCAACGCTTCGAGCGCCATATAGCGTTGACCGGCTGCTATCAGAAGTTGTGAAGTCGCATTGGAGTCATTTTGCAAACTGTTGATGTTTTACGACGGGACTTTAAAGCTTCTGATAACAGATGCTGTCATTCTGAACACTGTATCAAGTAATTTTTTACCCTGTCACAATCGCACCAAACAAATATCATTTATAGTTTTTCCATTTTCATTGAAATAACACATTTTAATATCAAAACTCTTTCGAATCAAATAATATTTCGTATCAAATAATAACTGTCAATAGCGTTGAAGTCGCCTTGCAGTCGCCTTGCAGTCGCATTGCAGTCTCATTGCAGTCGCATTACAGTCTCATTGAGAATTCAGAACCGAGAGATAGCCGCGGATTCGTCGCGAGATAGTCGCGAATCAGTCGCGAGATAGTCGCGGAACAGTCGCGAGATAGTCGCGGAACAGTCGCGGAACAGTCGCGAGATATTCGCGGAACAGTCGCGGAACAGTCGCGGAACAGTCGCGAGATAGTCGCGGAACAGTCGCGAGATAGTCGCGGAACAGTCGCGAGATAGTCGCGGAACAGTCGCGGAACAGTCGCGGAACAGTCGCGAGATAGTCGCGGAACAGTCGCGAGATAGTCGCGAGATAGTCGCGGAACAGTCGCGGAACAGTCGCGGAACAGTCGCGAGATATTCGCGGAACAGTCGCGGAACAGTCGCGAGATAGTCGCGAAACAGTCGCGAGATAGTAGCGGAACAGTCGCGAGATAGTCGCGGAACAGTCGCGGGACAGTCGCGAGATAGTCGCGGAACAGTCGCGGGACAGTCGCGAGATAGTCGCGGGTTAGTCGCGGAATATCCGCGGATTGGTCGCGGAGTAGCCGCGGAATAGTCGCGGAGTAGTCGCGGGATATTCGCGGAGTAGCCGCGAGATAGCCGCGGATTAGTCGCGAGATAGACGCGGAGTAGTCGTAATCGCGAGTTTGACGTGGTTCCGACGCAACGGCGACGCAATTACACCGCGGTGACGTCGCGGTAACCTCGCGATTACTTCGCGGTTACGTCGCGACTGCGAATCGATTGCTTTGCGGCTGCGACTGCAATGCGACTGTAATGCGACTGCAATGCGACTGCAATGCGACTGCAATGCGACTGCAATGCGACTCCAAGGCGACCCCAATGAGACTGTAATGCGACTGAAATGCGACAGCAAGGCGACTGCAAGGCGACTTCAACGCGATTGTGACAGGGTAAAATATTATTTGATATATTGAGAATCCTAGCCAATGACTCAGTTTAAGGGCCCCGCAGACAGAAAGTGAGTTTCGGTTTAGCTGTTCCATATCAGCTATACCAGTCACAGTAAATGTAAACATGTCAGACCGCAGCCGGCTTTCTATCTGACGTAGCCTTAAAAACTTTTGACAATTAATTAATTATTCCAGCTTACACATTGACTCACACCACCAAAATGTTGCTTCCACTTCCCATTCGACTCTAGCTACGACCCTGGATTGGCCAAATTTTGCAAGTAAAATGAACCCACAACTTTTAATCTATGATTTAGGTTAAATTTGCATCTCAAAATATTACAGATAAAATATCACTATAAAGACACGACAGACAAAAACGGATATTGAGCTTTCAAACAAACCAGCATACCTACGGAACGACCTACAACCAGGTGTAATGAGAATCCTAGCCAATGACTCAGTTTAATAATATCAGTTATACTAGTCACAGTAAATGTAAACATGTCAGACCGCAGCCGGATTTTGAATCAACACTTCACAGGTTTAAGGCTCGTTCAGAGTGAGAGCGTCGAGCGACGCTTCGAGCGCCATATAGCGTTGACCGGCTGCTATCAGAAGTTGTGAAGTCGCGTTGGAGTCATTTTGCAAACTGTTGATGTTTTACGACGGGACTTTAAAGCTTCTGATAACAGATGCTGTCATTCTGAACACTGTATCAAGTAATATTTTACCCTGTCACAATCGCACCAAACAAATATCATTTATAGTTTTTCCATTTTCATTGAAATAACACATTTTAATAGCAAAAACGGATATTGAGCTTTCAAACAAACCAGCATACCTACGGAACGACCTACAACCAGGTGTAATGAGAATCCTAGCCAATGACTCAGTTTAAGGGCCCCGCAGACAGAAAGTGAGTTTCGGTTTAGCTGTTCCATATCAGCCATACTAGTCACAGTAAATGTAAACATGTCAGACCGCAGCCGGCTTTCTATCTGACGTAGCCTTAAAAACTTTTGACAAACACGATTTTGAATCAAAACTTTCCAGGTTAAATCAAATGAAGAGACATCTAGGTAACGCTGAGTAAAATGATTTTTGTCCAAGAAATATAGTCATATAATTTTGTTGTTAATTATTCCAGCTTACACATTGACTCACACCACCAAAATGTTGCTTCCACTTCCCATTCGACTCTAGCTACGACCCTGGATTGGCCAAATTTTGCAACTAAAATGAACCCACAACTTTTAATCTATGATTTAGTTTAAATTTGCATCTCAAAATATTACAGATAAAATATCACTATAAAGACACGACAGACAAAAACGGATATTGAGCTTTCAAACAAACCAGCACACCTACGGAACGACCTACAACCAGGTGTAATGAGAATCCTAGCCAATGACTCAGTTTAATAATATCAGCCATACTAGTCACAGTAAATGTAAACATGTCAGACCGCAGCCGGATTTTGAATCAACACTTCCCAGGTTTAAGGCTCGTTCAGAGTGAGAGCGTCGAGCGACGCTTCGAGCGCCATATAGCGTTGACCGGCTGCTATCAGAAGTTGTGAAGTCGCATTGGAGTCATTTTGCAAACTGTTGATGTTTTACGACGGGACTTTAAAGCTTCTGATAACAGATGCTGTCATTCTGAACACTGTATCAAGTAATTTTTTACCCTGTCACAATCGCACCAAACAAATATCATTTATAGTTTTTCCATTTTCATTGAAATAACACATTTTAATATCAAAACTCTTTCGAATCAAATAATATTTCGTATCAAATAATAACTGTCAATAGCGTTGAAGTCGCCTTGCAGTCGCCTTGCAGTCGCATTGCAGTCTCATTGCAGTCGCATTACAGTCTCATTGCGAATTCAGAACCGAAAGATAGCCGCGGATTCGTCGCGAAATAGTCGCGGAACAGTCGCGAGATAGTCGCGGAACAGTCGCGAGATAGTCGCGGAACAGTCGCGAGATAGTCGCGGAACAGTCGCGAGATAGTCGCGAGATATTCGCGGAACAGTCGCGGAACAGTAGCGGAACAGTCGCGGAACAGTCGCGGAACAGTCGCGAGATAGTCGCGAGATAGTCGCGGAACAGTCGCGAGATAGTCGCGGAACAGTCGCGAGATAGTCGCGGAACAGTCGCGGAACAGTCGCGGAACAGTCGCGAGATAGTCGCGGGTTAGTCGCGGATTGGTCGCGGAGTAGCCGCGGAATAGTCGCGGAGTAGCCGCGGAATAGTCGCGGAGTAGTCGCGGGATATTCGCGGAGTAGCCGCGAGATAGCCGCGGATTAGTCGCGAGATAGACGCGGAGTAGTCGTAATCGCGAGTTTGACGTGGTTCCGACGCAACGGCGACGCAATTACACCGCGGTGACGTCGCGGTAACCTCGCGATTACTTCGCGGTTACGTCGCGACTGCGAATCGATTGCTTTGCGGCTGCGACTGCAATGCGACTGCAATGCGACTGCAATGCGACTGCAATGCGACTGCAATGCGACTGCAAGGCGACCCCAATGAGACTGTAATGCGACTGAAATGCGACAGCAAGGCGACTGCAAGGCGACTTCAACGCGATTGTGACAGGGTAAAATATTATTTGATATATATATTGAGAATCCTAGCCAATGACTCAGTTTAAGGGCCCCGCAGACAGAAAGTGAGTTTCGGTTTAGCTGTTCCATATCAGCTATACCAGTCACAGTAAATGTAAACATGTCAGACCGCAGCCGGCTTTCTATCTGACGTAGCCTTAAAAACTTTTGACAATTAATTAATTATTCCAGCTTACACATTGACTCACACCACCGGGACTTTAAAGCTTCGGATAACAGATGCTGTCATTCTGAACACTGTATCAAGTAATTTTTTACCCTGTCACAATCGCACCAAACAAATATCATTTATAGTTTTTCCATTTTCATTGAAATAACACATTTTAATATCAAAACTCTTTCGAATCAAATAATATTTCGTATCAAATAATAACTGTCAATAGCGTTGAAGTCGCCTAGCAGTCGCATTGCAGTCGCATTACAGTCTCATTGCAGTCGCATTACAGTCTCATTGAGAATTCAGAACCGAGAGATAGCCGCGGATTCGTCGCGAGATAGTCGCGAATCAGTCGCGGATAAGTCGCGAGATAGTCGCGAAACAGTCACGGAACAGTCGCGAGATAGCCGCGGAACAGTCGCGAAACAGTCGCGGAACAGTCGCGGGTTAGTCGCAGAGTAGCCGCGGAATAGTCGCGGGTTAGTCGCAAGATAGTCGCGGAACAGTCGCGGGTTAGTCGCGGAATATCCGCGGATTGGTCGCGGAGTAGCCGCGGATTAGTCGCGAGATAGTCGCGGATTAGTCGCGGATTACTTGCGGTATGGTCGCGGGAAAGCCGCGAGATAGTCGCGGATAGATTGCAAGTTATCCGCGGGATGGTCGCGGAGTAGTCGCGGGATATACGCGGAGTAGCCGCGAGATAGCCGCGGATTAGTTGCCAGATAGACGCGGAGTAGTCGTAATCGCGAGTTTGACGTGGTTCCGTCGCAACGGCGACGCAATAACACCGCGGTGACGTCGCGGTAACCTCGCGATTACTTCGCGGTTACGTCGCGACTGCGAATCGATTGCTTTGCGGCTGCGACTGCAATGCGACTGCAATGCGACTGCAATGCGACTGCAATGCGACTGAAATGCGACTGAAATGCGACAGCAAGGCGACTTCAACGCGATTGTGACAGGGTAAAATATTATTTGATATATTGAGAATCCTAGCCAATGACTCAGTTTAAGGGCCCCGCAGACAGAAAGTGAGTTTCGGTTTAGCTGTTCCATATCAGCCATACCAGTCACAGTAAATGTAAACATGTCAGACCGCAGCCGGCTTTCTATCTGACGTAGCCTTAAAAACTTTTGACAAACACGATTTTGTATCAAAACTTTCCAGGTTAAATCAAATGAAGAGACATCTAGGTAACGCTGAGTAAAATGATTTTTGTCAAAGAAATATAGTCATATAATTTTGTTGTTAATTATTCGCCTACACATTGACTCACACCACCAAAATGTTGCTTCCACTTCCCATTCGACTCTAGCTACGACCCTGGATTGGCCAAATTTTGCAAGTAAAATGAACCCACAACTTTTAATCTATGATTTAGTTTAAATTTGCATCTCAAAATATTACAGATAAAATATCACTATAAAGACACGACAGACAAAAACGGATATTGAGCTTTCAAACAAACCAGCATACCCACGGAACGACCTACAACCAGGTGTAATGAGAATCCTAGCCAATGACTCAGTTTAAGGGCCCCGCAGACAGAAAGTGGGTTTCGGTTTAGCTGTTCCATATCAGCCATACCAGTCACAGTAAATGTAAACATGTCAGACCGCAGCGGGCTTTCTATCTGACGTAGCCTTAAAAACTTTTGACAAACACGATTTTGCATCAAAACTTTCCAGGTTAAATCAAATGAAGAGACATCTTGGTAACGCTGAGTAAAATGATTTTTGTCAAAGAAATATAGTCATATAATTTTGTTGTTAATTATTCCAGCCTACACATTGACTCGCACCACCAAAATGTTGCTTCCACTTCCCATTCGACTCTAGCTACGACCCTGGATTGGCCAAATTTTGCAAGTAAAATGAACCCACAACTTTTAATCTATGATTTAGTTTAAATTTGCATCTCAAAATATTACAGATAAAATATCACTATAAAGACACGACAGACAAAAACGGATATTGAGCTTTCAAACAAACCAGCATACCTACGGAACGACCTACAACCAGGTGTAATGAGAATCCTAGCCGATGACTCAGTTTAAGGGCCCCGCAGACAGAAAGTTGGTTTCGGTTTAGCTGTTCCATATCAGCCATACCAGTCACAGTAAATTCAAACATGTCAGACCGCAGCGAGCTTTCTATCTGACGTAGCCTTAAAAACTTTTGACAAACACGATTTTGCATCAAAACTTTCCAGGTTAAATCAAATGAAGAGACATCTAGGTAACGCTGAGTTAAATGATTTTTGTCAAAGAAATATAGCCATATAATTTTGTTGTTAATTATTCCAGCTTACACATTGACTCACACCACCAAAATGTTGCTTCCACTTCCCATTCGACTCTAGCTACGACCCTGGATTGGCCTAATTTTGCAAGTAAAATGAACCCACAACTTTTAATCTATGATTTAGTTTAAATTTGCATCTCAAAATATTACAGATAAAATATCACTATAAAGACACGACAGACAAAAACGGATATTGAGCTTTCAAACAAACCAGCATACCCACGGAACGACCTACAACCAGGTGTAATGAGAATCCTAGCCAATGACTCAGTTTAAGGGCCCCGCAGACAGAAAGTGGGTTTCGGTTTAGCTGTTCCATATCAGCCATACCAGTCACAGTAAATGTAAACATGTCAGACCGCAGCGGGCTTTCTATCTGACGTAGCCTTAAAAACTTTTGACAAACACGATTTTGCATCTAAACTTTCCAGGTTAAATCAAATGAAGGGACATCTTGGTAACGCTGAGTAAAATGATTTTTGTCAAAGAAATATAGTCATATAATTTTGTTGTTAATTATTCCAGCCTACACATTGACTCACACCACCAAAATGTTGCTTCCACTTCCCATTCGACTCTAGCTACGACCCTGGATTGGCCAAATTTTGCAAGTAAAATGAACCCACAACTTTTAATCTATGATTTAGTTTAAATTTGCATCTCAAAATATTACAGATAAAATATCACTATAAAGACACGACAGACAAAAACGGATATTGAGCTTTCAAACAAACCAGCACACCTACGGAACGACCTACAACCAGGTGTAATGAGAATCCTAGCCGATGACTCAGTTTAAGGGCCCCGCAGACAGAAAGTGGGTTTCGGTTTAGCTGTTCCATATCAGCCATACCAGTCACAGTAAATTCAAACATGTCAGACCGCAGCGAGCTTTCTATCTGACGTAGCCTTAAAAACTTTTGACAAACACGATTTTGCATCAAAACTTTCCAGGTTAAATCAAATGAAGAGACATCTAGGTAACGCTGAGTAAAATGATTTTTGTCACAGAAATATAGTCATATAATTTTGTTGTTAATTATTCCAGCTTACACATTGACTCACACCACCAAAATGTTGCTTCCACTTCCCATTCGACTCTAGCGACGACCCTGGATTGGCCTAATTTTGCAAGTAAAATGAACCCACAACTTTTAATCTATGATTTAGTTTAAATTTGCATCTCAAAATATTACAGATAAAATATCACTATAAAGACACGACAGACAAAAACGGATATTGAGCTTTCAAACAAACCAGCATACCTACGGAACGACCTACAACCAGGTGTAATGAGAATCCTAGCCAATGACTCAGTTTAAGGGCCCCGCAGACAGAAAGTGAGTTTCGGTTTAGCTGTTCCATATCAGCCATACTAGTCACAGTAAATGTAAACATGTCAGACCGCTGCCGGCTTTCTATCTGACGTAGCCTTAAAAACTTTTGACAAACACGATTTTGAATCAAAACTTTCCAGGTTAAATCAAATGAAGAGACATCTAGGTAACGCTGAGTAAAATGATTTTTGTCAAAGATATAGTCATATAATTTTGTTGTTAATTATTCCAGCTTACACATTGACTCACACCACCAAAATGTTGCTTCCACTTCCCATTCGACTCTAGCTACGACCCTGGATTGGCCAAATTTTGCAAGTAAAATGAACCCACAACTTTTAATCTATGATTTAGGTTAAATTTGCATCTCAAAATATTACAGATAAAATATCACTATAAAGACACGACAGACAAAAACGGATATTGAGCTTTCAAACAAACCAGCATACCTACGGAACGACCTACAACCAGGTGTAATGAGAATCCTAGCCAATGACTCAGTTTAATAATATCAGCCATACTAGTCACAGTAAATGTAAACATGTCAGACCGCAGCCGGATTTTGAATCAACACTTCCCAGGTTTAAGGCTCGTTCAGAGTGAGAGCGTCGAGCGACGCTTCGAGCGCCATATAGCGTTGACCGGCTGCTATCAGAAGTTGTGAAGTCGCGTTGGAGTCATTTTGCAAACTGTTTTACGACGGGACTTTAAAGCTTCTGATAACAGATGCTGTCATTCTGAACACTGTATCAAGTAATATTTTACCCTGTCACAATCGCACCAAACAAATATCATTTATAGTTTTTCCATTTTCATTGAAATAACACATTTTAATAGCAAAAACGGATATTGAGCTTTCAAACAAACCAGCATACCTACGGAACGACCTACAACCAGGTGTAATGAGAATCCTAGCCAATGACTCAGTTTAAGGGCCCCGCAGACAGAAAGTGAGTTTCGGTTTAGCTGTTCCATATCAGCCATACTAGTCACAGTAAATGTAAACATGTCAGACCGCAGCCGGCTTTCTATCTGACGTAGCCTTAAAAACTTTTGACAAACACGATTTTGAATCAAAACTTTCCAGGTTAAATCAAATGAAGAGACATCTAGGTAACGCTGAGTAAAATGATTTTTGTCCAAGAAATATAGTCATATAATTTTGTTGTTAATTATTCCAGCTTACACATTGACTCACACCACCAAAATGTTGCTTCCACTTCCCATTCGACTCTAGCTACGACACTGGATTGGCCAAATTTTGCAACTAAAATGAACCCACAACTTTTAATCTATGATTTAGTTTAAATTTGCATCTCAAAATATTACAGATAAAATATCACTATAAAGACACGACAGACAAAAACGGATATTGAGCTTTCAAACAAACCAGCATACCTACGGAACGACCTACAACCAGGTGTAATGAGAATCCTAGCCAATGACTCAGTTTAATAATATCAGCCATACTAGTCACAGTAAATGTAAACATGTCAGACCGCAGCCGGATTTTGAATCAACACTTCCCAGGTTTAAGGCTCGTTCAGAGTGAGAGCGTCGAGCGACGCTTCGAGCGCCATATAGCGTTGACCGGCTGCTATCAGAAGTTGCGAAGTCGCATTGGAGTCATTTTGCAAACTGTTGATGTTTTACGACGGGACTTTAAAGCTTCTGATAACAGATGCTGTCATTCTGAACACTGTATCAAGTAATTTTTTACCCTGTCACAATCGCACCAAACAAATATCATTTATAGTTTTTCCATTTTCATTGAAATAACACATTTTAATATCAAAACTCTTTCGAATCAAATAATATTTCGTATCAAATAATAACTGTCAATAGCGTTGAAGTCGCCTTGCAGTCGCCTTGCAGTCGCATTGCAGTCTCATTGCAGTCGCATTACAGTCTCATTGAGAATTCAGAACCGAGAGATAGCCGCGGATTCGTCGCGAGATAGTCGCGAATCAGTCGCGAGATAGTCGCGGAACAGTCGCGAGATAGTCGCGGAACAGTCGCGAGATAGTCGCGGAACAGTCGCGAGATAGTCGCGGAACAGTCGCGGAACAGTCGCGAGACAGTCGCGGAACAGTCGCGGAACAATCGCGGAACAGTCGCGAGATATTCGCGGAACAGTCGCGAGATAGTCGCGGAACAGTCGCGGAACAGTCGCGGGGCCGTCGCGAGATAATCGCGAAACAGTCGCGAGATAGTCGCGGGTTAGTCGCGGAATATCCGCGGATTGGTCGCGGATTGGTCGCGGAGTAGCCGCGGAATAGTCGCGGAGTAGTCGCGGGATATTCGCGGAGTAGCCGCGAGATAGCCGCGGATTAGTCGCGAGATAGACGCGGAGTAGTCGTAATCGCGAGTTTGACGTGGTTCCGACGCAACGGCGACGCAATTACACCGCGGTGACGTCGCGGTAACCTCGCGATTACTTCGCGGTTACGTCGCGACTGCGAATCGATTGCTTTGCGGCTGCGACTGCAATGCGACTGCAATGCGACTGCAATGCGACTGCAATGCGACTGCAATGCGACTGCAATGCGACTGCAATGCGACTCCAAGGCGACCCCAATGAGACTGTAATGCGACTGAAATGCGACAGCAAGGCGACTGCAAGGCGACTTCAACGCGATTGTGACAGGGTAAAATGTTATTTGATATATTGAGAATCCTAGCCAATGACTCAGTTTAAGGGCCCCGCAGACAGAAAGTGAGTTTCGGTTTAGCTGTTCCATATCAGCTATACCAGTCACAGTAAATGTAAACATGTCAGACCGCAGCCGGCTTTCTATCTGACGTAGCCTTAAAAACTTTTGACAATTAATTAATTATTCCAGCTTACACATTGACTCACACCACCAAAATGTTGCTTCCACTTCCCATTCGACTCTAGCTACGACCCTGGATTGGCCAAATTTTGCAAGTAAAATGAACCCACAACTTTTAATCTATGATTTAGGTTAAATTTGCATCTCAAAATATTACAGATAAAATATCACTATAAAGACACGACAGACAAAAACGGATATTGAGCTTTCAAACAAACCAGCATACCTACGGAACGACCTACAACCAGGTGTAATGAGAATCCTAGCCAATGACTCAGTTTAATAATATCAGCCATACTAGTCACAGTAAATGTAAACATGTCAGACCGCAGCCGGATTTTGAATCAACACTTCCCAGGTTTAAGGCTCGTTCAGAGTGAGAGCGTCGAGCGACGCTTCGAGCGCCATATAGCGTTGACCGGCTGCTATCAGAAGTTGTGAAGTCGCGTTGGAGTCATTTTGCAAACTGTTGATGTTTTACGACGGGACTTTAAAGCTTCTGATAACAGATGCTGTCATTCTGAACACTGTATCAAGTAATATTTTACCCTGTCACAATCGCACCAAACAAATATCATTTATAGTTTTTCCATTTTCATTGAAATAACACATTTTAATAGCAAAAACGGATATTGAGCTTTCAAACAAACCAGCATACCTACGGAACGACCTACAACCAGGTGTAATGAGAATCCTAGCCAATGACTCAGTTTAAGGGCCCCGCAGACAGAAAGTGAGTTTCGGTTTAGCTGTTCCATATCAGCCATACTAGTCACAGTAAATGTAAACATGTCAGACCGCAGCCGGCTTTCTATCTGACGTAGCCTTAAAAACTTTTGACAAACACGATTTTGAATCAAAACTTTCCAGGTTAAATCAAATGAAGAGACATCTAGGTAACGCTGAGTAAAATGATTTTTGTCCAAGACATATAGTCATATAATTTTGTTGTTAATTATTCCAGCTTACACATTGACTCACACCACCAAAATGTTGCTTCCACTTCCCATTCGACTCTAGCTACGACCCTGGATTGGCCAAATTTTGCAACTAAAATGAACCCACAACTTTTAATCTATGATTTAGTTTAAATTTGCATCTCAAAATATTACAGATAAAATATCACTATAAAGACACGACAGACAAAAACGGATATTGAGCTTTCAAACAAACCAGCATACCTACGGAACGACCTACAACCAGGTGTAATGAGAATCCTAGCCAATGACTCAGTTTAATAATATCAGCCATACTAGTCACAGTAAATGTAAACATGTCAGACCGCAGCCGGATTTTGAATCAACACTTCCCAGGTTTAAGGCTCGTTCAGAGTGAGAGCGTCGAGCAACGCTTCGAGCGCCATATAGCGTTGACCGGCTGCTATCAGAAGTTGTGAAGTCGCATTGGAGTCATTTTGCAAACTGTTGATGTTTTACGACGGGACTTTAAAGCTTCTGATAACAGATGCTGTCATTCTGAACACTGTATCAAGTAATTTTTTACCCTGTCACAATCGCACCAAACAAATATCATTTATAGTTTTTCCATTTTCATTGAAATAACACATTTTAATATCAAAACTCTTTCGAATCAAATAATATTTCGTATCAAATAATAACTGTCAATAGCGTTGAAGTCGCCTTGCAGTCGCCTTGCAGTCGCATTGCAGTCTCATTGCAGTCGCATTACAGTCTCATTGAGAATTCAGAACCGAGAGATAGCCGCGGATTCGTCGCGAGATAGTCGCGAATCAGTCGCGAGATAGTCGCGGAACAGTCGCGGAACAGTCGCGGAACAGTCGCGGAACAGTCGCGGAACAGTCGCGAGATATTCGCGGAACAGTCGCGGAACAGTCGCGGAACAGTCGCGAGATAGTCGCGGAACAGTCGCGAGATAGTCGCGGAACAGTCGCGGAATAGTCGCGGAGTAGTCGCGGGATATTCGCGGAGTAGCCGCGAGATAGCCGCGGATTAGTCGCGAGATAGACGCGGAGTAGTCGTAATCGCGAGTTTGACGTGGTTCCGACGCAACGGCGACGCAATTACACCGCGGTGACGTCGCGGTAACCTCGCGATTACTTCGCTGTTACGTCGCGACTGCGAATCGATTGCTTTGCGGCGGCGACTGCAATGCGACTGTAAAGCGACTGCAATGGGACTGAAATGCGACTGCAAGGCGACTCCAAGGCGACCCCAATGAGACTGTAATGCGACTGAAATGCGACAGCAAGGCGACTGCAAGGCGACTTCAACGCGATTGTGACAGGGTAAAATATTATTTGATATATTGAGAATCCTAGCCAATGACTCAGTTTAAGGGCCCCGCAGACAGAAAGTGAGTTTCGGTTTAGCTGTTCCATATCAGCCATACCAGTCACAGTAAATGTAAACATGTCAGACCGCAGCCGGCTTTCTATCTGACGTAGCCTTAAAAACTTTTGACAAACACGATTTTGTATCAAAACTTTCCAGGTTAAATCAAATGAAGAGACATCTAGGTAACGCTGAGTAAAATGATTTTTGTCCAAGAAATATAGTCATATAATTTTGTTGTTAATTATTCCAGCTTACACATTGACTCACACCACCAAAATGTTGCTTCCACTTCCCATTCGACTCTAGCTACGACACTGGATTGGCCAAATTTTGCAACTAAAATGAACCCACAACTTTTAATCTATGATTATGATGATTAAATTTGCATCTCAAAATATTACAGATAAAATATCACTATAAAGACACGACAGACAAAAACGGATATTGAGCTTTCAAACAAACCAGCATACCTACGGAACGACCTACAACCAGGTGTAATGAGAATCCTAGCCAATGACTCAGTTTAATAATATCAGCCATACTAGTCACAGTAAATGTAAACATGTCAGACCGCAGCCGGATTTTGAATCAACACTTCCCAGGTTTAAGGCTCGTTCAGAGTGAGAGCGTCGAGCGACGCTTCGAGCGCCATATAGCGTTGACCGGCTGCTATCAGAAGTTGCGAAGTCGCATTGGAGTCATTTTGCAAACTGTTGATGTTTTACGACGGGACTTTAAAGCTTCTGATAACAGATGCTGTCATTCTGAACACTGTATCAAGTAATTTTTTACCCTGTCACAATCGCACCAAACAAATATCATTTATAGTTTTTCCATTTTCATTGAAATAACACATTTTAATATCAAAACTCTTTCGAATCAAATAATATTTCGTATCAAATAATAACTGTCAATAGCGTTGAAGTCGCCTTGCAGTCGCCTTGCAGTCGCATTGCAGTCTCATTGCAGTCGCATTACAGTCTCATTGAGAATTCAGAACCGAGAGATAGCCGCGGATTCGTCGCGAGATAGTCGCGAATCAGTCGCGAGATAGTCGCGAATCAGTCGCGAGATAGTCGCGGAACAGTCGCGAGATAGTCGCGGAACAGTCGCGAGATAGTCGCGGAACAGTCGCGAGATAGTCGCGGAACAGTCGCGAGATAGTCGCGGAACAGTCGCGGAACAGTCGCGGAACAGTCGCGGAACAATCGCGGAACAGTCGCGAGATATTCGCGGAACAGTCGCGAGATAGTCGCGGAACAGTCGCGGGACCGTCGCGAGATAATCGCGAAACAGTCGCGAGATAGTCGCGGGTTAGTCGCGGAATATCCGCGGATTGGTCGCGGAGTAGCCGCGGATTGGTCGCGGAGTAGCCGCGGAATAGTCGCGGAGTAGTCGCGGGATATTCGCGGAGTAGCCGCGAGATAGCCGCGGATTAGTCGCGAGATAGACGCGGAGTAGTCGTAATCGCGAGTTTGACGTGGTTCCGACGCAACGGCGACGCAATTACACCGCGGTGACGTCGCGGTAACCTCGCGATTACTTCGCGGTTACGTCGCGACTGCGAATCGATTGCTTTGCGGCTGCGACTGCAATGCGACTGCAATGCGACTGTAATGCGACTGCAATGCGACTGCAATGCGACTGCAATGCGACTCCAAGGCGACCCCAATGAGACTGTAATGCGACTGAAATGCGACAGCAAGGCGACTGCAAGGCGACTTCAACGCGATTGTGACAGGGTAAAATGTTATTTGATATATTGAGAATCCTAGCCAATGACTCAGTTTAAGGGCCCCGCAGACAGAAAGTGAGTTTCGGTTTAGCTGTTCCATATCAGCTATACCAGTCACAGTAAATGTAAACATGTCAGACCGCAGCCGGCTTTCTATCTGACGTAGCCTTAAAAACTTTTGACAATTAATTAATTATTCCAGCTTACACATTGACTCACACCACCAAAATGTTGCTTCCACTTCCCATTCGACTCTAGCTACGACCCTGGATTGGCCAAATTTTGCAAGTAAAATGAACCCACAACTTTTAATCTATGATTATGATGATTAAATTTGCATCTCAAAATATTACAGATAAAATATCACTATAAAGACACGACAGACAAAAACGGATATTGAGCTTTCAAACAAACCAGCATACCTACGGAACGACCTACAACCAGGTGTAATGAGAATCCTAGCCAATGACTCAGTTTAATAATATCAGCCATACTAGTCACAGTAAATGTAAACATGTCAGACCGCAGCCGGCTTTCTATCTGACGTAGCCTTAAAAACTTTTGACAAACACGATTTTGAATCAAAACTTTCCAGGTTAAATCAAATGAAGAGACATCTAGGTAACGCTGAGTAAAATGATTTTGGTCCAAGACATATAGTCATATAATTTTGTTGTTAATTATTCCAGCTTACACATTGACTCACACCACCAAAATGTTGCTTCCACTTCCCATTCGACTCTAGCTACGACCCTGGATTGGCCAAATTTTGCAACTAAAATGAACCCACAACTTTTAATCTATGATTTAGTTTAAATTTGCATCTCAAAATATTACAGATAAAATATCACTATAAAGACACGACAGACAAAAACGGATATTGAGCTTTCAAACAAACCAGCATACCTACGGAACGACCTACAACCAGGTGTAATGAGAATCCTAGCCAATGACTCAGTTTAATAATATCAGCCATACTAGCCACAGTAAATGTAAACATGTCAGACCGCAGCCGGATTTTGAATCAACACTTCCCAGGTTTAAGGCTCGTTCAGAGTGAGAGCGTCGAGCAACGCTTCGAGCGCCATATAGCGTTGACCGGCTGCTATCAGAAGTTGTGAAGTCGCATTGGAGTCATTTTGCAAACTGTTGATGTTTTACGACGGGACTTTAAAGCTTCTGATAACAGATGCTGTCATTCTGAACACTGTATCAAGTAATTTTTTACCCTGTCACAATCGCACCAAACAAATATCATTTATAGTTTTTCCATTTTCCGTATTCGCGGAACAGTCGCGGAACAGTCGCGAGATAGTCGCGGAACAGTCGCGAGATAGTCGCGGAACAGTCGCGGAACAGTCGCGGAACAGTCGCGAGATATTCGCGGAACAGTCGCGGAACAGTCGCGGAACAGTCGCGGAACAGTCGCGAGATAGTCGCGGAACAGTCGCGAGATAGTCGCGGAACAGTCGCGAGATAGTCGCGGAACAGTCGCGAGATAGTCGCGGAACAGTCGCGGAACAGTCGCGGAACAGTCGCGAGATAGTCGCGGAACAGTCGCGGAATAGTCGCGGGACCGTCGCGAGATAGTCGCGGGTTAGTCGCGAAATTTCCGCGGATTGGCCGCGGAATAGTCGCGGAGTAGTCGCGGGATATTCGCGGAGTAGCCGCGAGATAGCCGCGGATTAGTCGCGAGATAGGCGCGGAGTAGTCGTAATCGCGAGTTTGACGTGGTTCCGACGATATTGAGCTTTCAAACAAACCAGCATACCTACGGAACGACCTACAACCAGGTGTAATGAGAATCCTAGCCAATGACTCAGTTTAATAATATCAGCCATACTAGTCACAGTAAATGTAAACATGTCAGACCGCAGCCGGATTTTGAATCAACACTTCCCAGGTTTAAGGCTCGTTCAGAGTGAGAGCTTCGAGCGACGCTTCGAGCGCCATATAGCTTTGACCGGCTGCTATCAGAAGTTGTGAAGTCGCGTTGGAATCATTTTGCATGTTGATGTTTTACGACGGGACTTTAAAGCTTCTGATAACAGATGCTGTCATTCTGAACACTGTATCAAGTAATATTTTACCCTGTCACAATCGCACCAAACAAATATCATTTATAGTTTTTCCATTTTCATTGAAATAACACATTTTAATAGCAAAACTCTTTCGAATCAAATAATATTTCGTATCAAATAATAACTGTCAATAGCGGATTGGTCGCGGAGTAGCCGCGGATTAGTCGCGAGATAGTCGCGGATTAGTCGCGGATTACTTGCGGAATGGTCGCGGGAAAGCCGCGAGATAGTCGCGGATAGATTGCAAGTTATCCGCGGGATGGTCGCGGAGTAGTCGCGGGATATACGCGGAGTAGCCGCAAGATAGCCGCGGATTAGTTGCCAGATAGACGCGGAGTAGTCGTAATCGCGAGTTTGACGTGGTTCCGTCGCAACGGCGACGCAATAACACCGCGGTGACGTCGCGGTAACCTCGCGATTACTTCGCGGTTACGTCGCGACTGCGAATCGATTGCTTTGCGGCTGCGACTGCAATGCGACTGCAATGCGACTGCAATGCGACTGCAATGCGACTGAAATGCGACAGCAAGGCGACTTCAACGCGATTGTGACAGGGTAAAATATTATTTGATATATTGAGAATCCTAGCCAATGACTCAGTTTAAGGGCCCCGCAGACAGAAAGTGAGTTTCGGTTTAGCTGTTCCATATCAGCCATACCAGTCACAGTAAATGTAAACATGTCAGACCGCAGCCGGCTTTCTATCTGACGTAGCCTTAAAAACTTTTGACAAACACGATTTTGTATCAAAACTTTCCAGGTTAAATCAAATGAAGAGACATCTAGGTAACGCTGAGTAAAATGATTTTTGTCAAAGAAATATAGTCATATAATTTTGTTGTTAATTATTCGCCTACACATTGACTCACACCACCAAAATGTTGCTTCCACTTCCCATTCGACTCTAGCTACGACCCTGGATTGGCCAAATTTTGCAAGTAAAATGAACCCACAACTTTTAATCTATGATTTAGTTTAAATTTGCATCTCAAAATATTACAGATAAAATATCACTATAAAGACACGACAGACAAAAACGGATATTGAGCTTTCAAACAAACCAGCATACCCACGGAACGACCTACAACCAGGTGTAATGAGAATCCTAGCCAATGACTCAGTTTAAGGGCCCCGCAGACAGAAAGTGGGTTTCGGTTTAGCTGTTCCATATCAGCCATACCAGTCACAGTAAATGTAAACATGTCAGACCGCAGCGGGCTTTCCATCTGACGTAGCCTTAAAAACTTTTGACAAACACGATTTTGCATCAAAACTTTCCAGGTTAAATCAAATGAAGAGACATCTTGGTAACGCTGAGTAAAATGATTTTTGTCCAAGACATATAGTCATATAATTTTGTTGTTAATTATTCCAGCTTACACATTGACTCACACCACCAAAATGTTGCTTCCACTTCCAATTCGACTCTAGCTACGACCCTGGATTGGCCAAATTTTGCAACTAAAATGAACCCACAACTTTTAATCTATGATTTAGTTTAAATTTGCATCTCAAAATATTACAGATAAAATATCACTATAAAGACACGACAGACAAAAACGGATATTGAGCTTTCAAACAAACCAGCATACCTACGGAACGACCTACAACCAGGTGTAATGAGAATCCTAGCCAATGACTCAGTTTAATAATATCAGCCATACTAGTCACAGTAAATGTAAACATGTCAGACCGCAGCCGGATTTTGAATCAACACTTCCCAGGTTTAAGGCTCGTTCAGAGTGAGAGCTTCGAGCGACGCTTCGAGCGCCATATAGCTTTGACCGGCTGCTATCAGAAGTTGTGAAGTCGCGTTGGAATCATTTTGCAAACTGTTGATGTTTTACGACGGGACTTTAAAGCTTCTGATAACAGATGCTGTCATTCTGAACACTGTATCAAGTAATATTTTACCCTGTCACAATCGCACCAAACAAATATCATTTATAGTTTTTCCATTTTCATTGAAATAACACATTTTAATAGCAAAACTCTTTCGAATCAAATAATATTTCGTATCAAATAATAACTGTCAATAGCGTTGAAGTCGCCTAGCAGTCGCATTGCAGTCGCATTACAGTCTCATTGCAGTCGCATTACAGTCTCATTGAGAATTCAGAACCGAGAGATAGCCGCGGATTCGTCGCGAGATAGTCGCGAATCAGTCGCGGATAAGTCGCGAGATAGTCGCGGAACAGTCGCGAGATAGCCGCGGAACAGTCGCGGAACAGTCGCGGGTTAGTCGCAGATTAGCCGCGGAATAGTCGCGGGTTAGTCGCAAGATAGTCGCGGAACAGTCGCGGGTTAGTCGCGGAATATCCGCGGATTGGTCGCGGAGTAGCCGCGGATTAGTCGCGAGATAGTCGCGGATTAGTCGCGGATTACTTGCGGAATGGTCGCGGGAAAGCCGCGAGATAGTCGCGGATAGATTGCAAGTTATCCGCGGGATGGTCGCGGAGTAGTCGCGGGATATACGCGGAGTAGCCGCAAGATAGCCGCGGATTAGTTGCCAGATAGACGCGGAGTAGTCGTAATCGCGAGTTTGACGTGGTTCCGTCGCAACGGCGACGCAATAACACCGCGGTGACGTCGCGGTAACCTCGCGATTACTTCGCGGTTACGTCGCGACTGCGAATCGATTGCTTTGCGGCTGCGACTGCAATGCGACTGCAATGCGACTGCAATGCGACTGCAATGCGACTGCAATGCGACTGCAATGCGACTGCAATGCGACTGAAATGCGACAGCAAGGCGACTTCAACGCGATTGTGACAGGGTAAAATATTATTTGATATATTGAGAATCCTAGCCAATGACTCAGTTTAAGGGCCCCGCAGACAGAAAGTGAGTTTCGGTTTAGCTGTTCCATATCAGCCATACCAGTCACAGTAAATGTAAACATGTCAGACCGCAGCCGGCTTTCTATCTGACGTAGCCTTAAAAACTTTTGACAAACACGATTTTGTATCAAAACTTTCCAGGTTAAATCAAATGAAGAGACATCTAGGTAACGCTGAGTAAAATGATTTTTGTCAAAGAAATATAGTCATATAATTTTGTTGTTAATTATTCGCCTACACATTGACTCACACCACCAAAATGTTGCTTCCACTTCCCATTCGACTCTAGCTACGACCCTGGATTGGCCAAATTTTGCAAGTAAAATGAACCCACAACTTTTAATCTATGATTTAGTTTAAATTTGCATCTCAAAATATTACAGATAAAATATCACTATAAAGACACGACAGACAAAAACGGATATTGAGCTTTCAAACAAACCAGCATACCCACGGAACGACCTACAACCAGGTGTAATGAGAATCCTAGCCAATGACTCAGTTTAAGGGCCCCGCAGACAGAAAGTGGGTTTCGGTTTAGCTGTTCCATATCAGCCATACCAGTCACAGTAAATGTAAACATGTCAGACCGCAGCGGGCTTTCCATCTGACGTAGCCTTAAAAACTTTTGACAAACACGATTTTGCATCAAAACTTTCCAGGTTAAATCAAATGAAGAGACATCTTGGTAACGCTGAGTAAAATGATTTTTGTCAAAGAAATATAGTCATATAATTTTGTTGTTAATTATTCCAGCCTACACATTGACTCACACCACCAAAATGTTGCTTCCACTTCCCATTCGACTCTAGCTACGACCCTGGATTGGCCAAATTTTGCAAGTAAAATGAACCCACAACTTTTAATCTATGATTTAGTTTAAATTTGCATCTCAAAATATTACAGATAAAATATCACTATAAAGACACGACAGACAAAAACGGATATTGAGCTTTCAAACAAACCAGCATACCTACGGAACGACCTACAACCAGGTGTAATGAGAATCCTAGCCGATGACTCAGTTTAAGGGCCCCGCAGACAGAAAGTTGGTTTCGGTTTAGCTGTTCCATATCAGCCATACCAGTCACAGTAAATTCAAACATGTCAGACCGCAGCGAGCTTTCTATCTGACGTAGCCTTAAAAACTTTTGACAAACACGATTTTGCATCAAAACTTTCCAGGTTAAATCAAATGAAGAGACATCTAGGTAACGCTGAGTTAAATGATTTTTGTCAAAGAAATATAGCCATATAATTTTGTTGTTAATTATTCCAGCTTACACATTGACTCACACCACCAAAATGTTGCTTCCACTTCCCATTCGACTCTAGCTACGACCCTGGATTGGCCTAATTTTGCAAGTAAAATGAACCCACAACTTTTAATCTATGATTTAGTTTAAATTTGCATCTCAAAATATTACAGATAAAATATCACTATAAAGACACGACAGACAAAAACGGATATTGAGCTTTCAAACAAACCAGCATACCCACGGAACGACCTACAACCAGGTGTAATGAGAATCCTAGCCAATGACTCAGTTTAAGGGCCCCGCAGACAGAAAGTGGGTTTCGGTTTAGCTGTTCCATATCAGCCATACCAGTCACAGTAAATGTAAACATGTCAGACCGCAGCGGGCTTTCTATCTGACGTAGCCTTAAAAACTTTTGACAAACACGATTTTGCATCTAAACTTTCCAGGTTAAATCAAATGAAGGGACATCTTGGTAACGCTGAGTAAAATGATTTTTGTCAAAGAAATATAGTCATATAATTTTGTTGTTAATTATTCCAGCCTACACATTGACTCACACCACCAAAATGTTGCTTCCACTTCCCATTCGACTCTAGCTACGACCCTGGATTGGCCAAATTTTGCAAGTAAAATGAACCCACAACTTTTAATCTATGATTTAGTTTAAATTTGCATCTCAAAATATTACAGATAAAATATCACTATAAAGACACGACAGACAAAAACGGATATTGAGCTTTCAAACAAACCAGCACACCTACGGAACGACCTACAACCAGGTGTAATGAGAATCCTAGCCGATGACTCAGTTTAAGGGCCCCGCAGACAGAAAGTGGGTTTCGGTTTAGCTGTTCCATATCAGCCATACCAGTCACAGTAAATTCAAACATGTCAGACCGCAGCGAGCTTTCTATCTGACGTAGCCTTAAAAACTTTTGACAAACACGATTTTGCATCAAAACTTTCCAGGTTAAATCAAATGAAGAGACATCTAGGTAACGCTGAGTAAAATGATTTTTGTCACAGAAATATAGTCATATAATTTTGTTGTTAATTATTCCAGCTTACACATTGACTCACACCACCAAAATGTTGCTTCCACTTCCCATTCGACTCTAGCGACGACCCTGGATTGGCCTAATTTTGCAAGTAAAATGAACCCACAACTTTTAATCTATGATTTAGTTTAAATTTGCATCTCAAAATATTACAGATAAAATATCACTATAAAGACACGACAGATAAAAACGGATATTGAGCTTTCAAACAAACCAGCATACCTACGGAACGACCTACAACCAGGTGTAATGAGAATCCTAGCCAATGACTCAGTTTAAGGGCCCCGCAGACAGAAAGTGAGTTTCGGTTTAGCTGTTCCATATCAGCCATACTAGTCACAGTAAATGTAAACATGTCAGACCGCTGCCGGCTTTCTATCTGACGTAGCCTTAAAAACTTTTGACAAACACGATTTTGAATCAAAACTTTCCAGGTTAAATCAAATGAAGAGACATCTAGGTAACGCTGAGTAAAATGATTTTTGTCAAAGATATAGTCATATAATTTTGTTGTTAATTATTCCAGCTTACACATTGACTCACACCACCAAAATGTTGCTTCCACTTCCCATTCGACTCTAGCTACGACCCTGGATTGGCCAAATTTTGCAAGTAAAATGAACCCACAACTTTTAATCTATGATTTAGGTTAAATTTGCATCTCAAAATATTACAGATAAAATATCACTATAAAGACACGACAGACAAAAACGGATATTGAGCTTTCAAACAAACCAGCATACCTACGGAACGACCTACAACCAGGTGTAATGAGAATCCTAGCCAATGACTCAGTTTAATAATATCAGCCATACTAGTCACAGTAAATGTAAACATGTCAGACCGCAGCCGGATTTTGAATCAACACTTCCCAGGTTTAAGGCTCGTTCAGAGTGAGAGCGTCGAGCGACGCTTCGAGCGCCATATAGCGTTGACCGGCTGCTATCAGAAGTTGTGAAGTCGCGTTGGAGTCATTTTGCAAACTGTTTTACGACGGGACTTTAAAGCTTCTGATAACAGATGCTGTCATTCTGAACACTGTATCAAGTAATATTTTACCCTGTCACAATCGCACCAAACAAATATCATTTATAGTTTTTCCATTTTCATTGAAATAACACATTTTAATAGCAAAAACGGATATTGAGCTTTCAAACAAACCAGCATACCTACGGAACGACCTACAACCAGGTGTAATGAGAATCCTAGCCAATGACTCAGTTTAAGGGCCCCGCAGACAGAAAGTGAGTTTCGGTTTAGCTGTTCCATATCAGCCATACTAGTCACAGTAAATGTAAACATGTCAGACCGCAGCCGGCTTTCTATCTGACGTAACCTTAAAAACTTTTGACAAACACGATTTTGAATCAAAACTTTCCAGGTTAAATCAAATGAAGAGACATCTAGGTAACGCTGAGTAAAATGATTTTTGTCCAAGAAATATAGTCATATAATTTTGTTGTTAATTATTCCAGCTTACACATTGACTCACACCACCAAAATGTTGCTTCCACTTCCCATTCGACTCTAGCTACGACCCTGGATTGGCCAAATTTTGCAACTAAAATGAACCCACAACTTTTAATCTATGATTTAGTTTAAATTTGCATCTCAAAATATTACAGATAAAATATCACTATAAAGACACGACAGACAAAAACGGATATTGAGCTTTCAAACAAACCAGCATACCTACGGAACGACCTACAACCAGGTGTAATGAGAATCCTAGCCAATGACTCAGTTTAATAATATCAGCCATACTAGTCACAGTAAATGTAAACATGTCAGACCGCAGCCGGATTTTGAATCAACACTTCCCAGGTTTAAGGCTCGTTCAGAGTGAGAGCGTCGAGCGACGCTTCGAGCGCCATATAGCGTTGACCGGCTGCTATCAGAAGTTGTGAAGTCGCATTGGAGTCATTTTGCAAACTGTTGATGTTTTACGACGGGACTTTAAAGCTTCTGATAACAGATGCTGTCATTCTGAACACTGTATCAAGTAATTTTTTACCCTGTCACAATCGCACCAAACAAATATCATTTATAGTTTTTCCATTTTCATTGAAATAACACATTTTAATATCAAAACTCTTTCGAATTTTGATGGTAGATGTTGGCTCACCCGACATCGCCCGGTGAAATACCATCGCATCGGCTTAGGTGGCGTGAAGTTGCTCTTTGAGCTAACGTTTCGTCACTGTGCCGATGTCTCCGGTTTCCAGGGTGGGAAATATACAAAAAATGCTGTGATGATGGTTCCAAGATCAATAAATTCCGGAGTTAAAAACGCCCCCCGATCGGATCTCCGGGTGGGGGCGGGTCCTGGCGCCTTATCAAGCGAGATTATCCAATCATCCACCATGTCCAGTAGCCATGCGGGTCCTTCGAACAATATTCTAAATGGAAATGGTGTGAAAACTGGAGTTGTTAAAAGACCCGAGATTAGCAACTTCCAAATTGACTTCTGCAATATAAGAGGACTGAACTCCAACATCAATGCAGTCCATCAACATCTACAATCTACCAAACCTCATGTACTTGCACTAACCGAAACCAAAGTCAGATCATCGATTAGTACGGTCAGCTACTTATATCCTGGGTACGACTTTTATCACCGATTTAGGCGGAATTCTGGCCTTTGTCTCTTTGTCCGGAGTGATATTTCTTGTCAACGAGAGGAGACACTCGAGCCTAACGACTTTGATGTAATGTGGTTTAAAATATCAACGCAGAGAATTACTAAATTCATCTGCTGCCTTTACCGGCCGCCAAGCGATACCCATTATAGAGACTTGTTCTCCTCTCTTGCTAATACTATCGACTTTTTGCAAACCCACCATCCCAATTCCGAAGTTGTCATCCTTGGCGACTTCAACATTCATAATGTCAACTGGCTCAAATACTCAAACATGACTGACGAACAAGGTCGTGAAGCCGAATCCTTTGCCATCAGCTCTGGCCTCACCCAGCTGGTGGGTGAACCAACTCGGATTCCAGACCGAGATGGTGATTTTGCTAGTTTGTTGGATCTTTTCTTAACTTCAAACCCCGACTTGTACACTGTCACCGTGAAGCCGCCATTAGGAACGTCTGACCACAACCTTATTTCGGCACTGAACAAACTACCAATTAGTGCTGAAGAGCCTCCTAAACCACGCAAGATATGGCATTATACATCAGCTAAGTGGGAGGACCTAAGGGACCATTTACGAACCTTTCCTTGGCGGGACGTTTGTTTTACCTCTGATGATCCATCCATCTGTGCAACAGAAATATCGGAGGTTATCCTTACTGGTATGGAAGCCTTCATCCCTTTCTCAAAAAAGTGCCCTTCTAACGGCAAGCCTTGGTTTACCAAAAATTGCGAACGAGCTGTTAAATCAAAAAATTATTTCTACCGACAATGGCGTAAAAATCCTACCGCCGAAAATCGTACCATCTTTGTTAACGCTCGAAACCAATGCAAGCAAACGATAAACCAAAGCAAAGAAGCACACAACCAGAGGATCAGAGACAAACTTCTTGAATGTCCTAGCGGCTCAAAATCATTTTGGTCGGTAGCTAAGGCCGTCAGTCAGAACTTTACCAAGTCAACCATTCCACCTCTAACACGTTCTGATGGCACCATTGCGACCAAAGCACAGGAAAAAGCAAACTTACTGGCGGAACTATTCTCTTCACATTCAACGGTAAATTTTCAGGGAAGTACTCCACCGAACATTATCCCTGTAGAATCGAGAATGCCCGAGATTGTCTTTCGCCACCGCCATGTTAAGCGAATCTTGGGGAGTCTCGACACTAAAAAGGCTTCTGGTCCTGACGATATTCCAGTCATTGTAATTAAGAAATGCGCTGACGAACTGACTCCGGTATTTTGTAGGCTTTTTAACTTATCCTACAAAAAAGGAATATTTCCTTCTTGCTGGAAAACTGCGAGAGTCCAGCCCATACCCAAAAAAGGCAAGAAGACCTTGCCAAACAACTATCGTCCAGTCGCATTGCTCTCGGTTATATCAAAAGTTATGGAGAAGGCTATCAACGAAAAATTACTAAAATACCTGGAAGGCTTCAACATTATTAGTGACCGCCAGTATGGATTCCGTAAGTCTAGATCAACAGGAGACCTTCTCGCTTATGTTACTCATGTTTGGAACAACGCAATAGAACACCATGGGGAGTCCCGGGCGGTAGCACTGGACATTTCCAAGGCTTTTGACCGAGTATGGCATGAGGGGCTCCTAACTAAAGTGAGAGCATACGGAATGCCGGTTCAATTTTGTTCATGGCTGTCGAGCTTTCTTAAAGACCGTTCTCTGCGAGTGGCGATGGACGGATTTCTTTCAGACACATTTAACATCAACGCCGGAGTCCCTCAAGGTTCTATATTGTCGCCCACCCTTTTCTTACTATACATTAACGATCTTTTGGAAAAAACTAAAAATCCTATATATAGCTTCGCTGATGACAGCACACTTGTTTCAACTTTTACTTTGGATGCTCGGACATCGGCTGCTAATGCACATCTCTATAGGCAGCAAGAGGTCTCACATCTCAACAAAGACCTGGAAGAAATTTTGTCTTGGGGAGACAGTAACCAAGTAGAATTTAACGCTAAAAAGACCCAGGCGGCAGTTTTTTCTAAAAAAGTTAATGTTGAAGAACCGGATATAGTTATGGCGGGACACTCAATTCCCTTGGCTTCATCAATTCATTTATTGGGCGTTAATCTGGATAGTCATATGTCTTGGCATGGCCACGTTGCGGCCATTGCTAAGGCAGCCTCGCAGAAGCTTGGAGTACTTTTCCGAACAAAGAACCTCTATACACCCCAACAACTTTTGATGCTCTATAAAGCCCAAATTCGACAATCACTGGAGTACTGTTCGCATATTTGGGGCTCTGCTCCTAAACATACCCTGAGATTGCTAGATTCCATTCAAAGAAGAGCCATTCGCTTGATCGGTGACCATAGTCTGACAAACAACCTGGAAAGCCTTGAACATCGAAGGCAGGTTGGCGACTTGAGTCTATTTTACAAATATTTTCATGGCAAGTGTTCAACTGAGGTTGCCCGCTTAATACCACCCAGAGCGGTGCATGGTAGAAGTACACGACGAGCCACTGCAGCCCACCAGTACGTGGTTCAGCTTAGTGTCCCTCGAACGACACTGTTTCAAAATTCTTTTATCTGGAGAACGTCATCACTCTGGAACGACCTCCCTGAGATCGTCTTCCCCAACGAGTATAGTCTCCAAAGATTCAAGACCAACGTGAATCGTTTCCTGCGCACACGCACCGCTCCTAGAGCGCCATAAAGGATTTATCCTGTAGTGCTGTGCCTTATCATAAAAAAAAAAAAAAAAAAAAAAAAAAGAATCAAATAATATTTCGTATCAAATAATAACTGTCAATAGCGTTGAAGTCGCCTTGCAGTCGCCTTGCAGTCGCATTGCAGTCTCATTGCAGTCGCATTACAGTCTCATTGAGAATTCAGAACCGAGAGATAGCCGCGGATTCGTCGCGAGATAGTCGCGAACCAGTCGCGAGATAGTCGCGGAACAGTCGCGAGATAGTCGCGGAACAGTCGCGGAACAGTCGCGATATAGTCGCGGAACAGTCACGGAACAGTCGCGAGATAGTCGCGGAACAGTCGCGAAACAGTCGCGAGATGGTCGCGAAACAGTCGCGAGATAGTCGCGGAACAGTCGCGGGACAGTCGCGAGATAGTCGCGGAACAGTCGCGGGACAGTCGCGAGATAGTCGCGGGTTAGTCGCGGAATATCCGCGGATTGGTCGCGGAGTAGCCGCGGAATAGTCGCGGAGTAGTCGCGGGATATTCGCGGAGTAGCCGCGAGATAGCCGCGGATTAGTCGCGAGATAGACGCGGAGTAGTCGTAATCGCGAGTTTGACGTGGTTCCGACGCAACGGCGACGCAATTACACCGCGGTGACGTCGCGGTAACCTCGCGATTACTTCGCGGTTACGTCGCGACTGCGAATCGATTGCTTTGCGGCTGCGACTGCAATGCGACTGCAATGCGACTGCAATGCGACTGTAATGCGACTGCAATGCGACTCCAAGGCGACCCCAATGAGACTGTAATGCGACTGAAATGCGACAGCAAGGCGACAGCAAGGCGACTGCAAGGCGACTTCAACGCGATTGTGACAGGGTAAAATATTATTTGATATATTGAGAATCCTAGCCAATGACTCAGTTTAAGGGCCCCGCAGACAGAAAGTGAGTTTCGGTTTAGCTGTTCCATATCAGCTATACCAGTCACAGTAAATGTAAACATGTCAGACCGCAGCCGGCTTTCTATCTGACGTAGCCTTAAAAACTTTTGACAATTAATTAATTATTCCAGCTTACACATTGACTCACACCACCAAAATGTTGCTTCCACTTCCCATTCGACTCTAGCTACGACCCTGGATTGGCCAAATTTTGCAAGTAAAATGAACCCACAACTTTTAATCTATGATTTAGGTTAAATTTGCATCTCAAAATATTACAGATAAAATATCACTATAAAGACACGACAGACAAAAACGGATATTGAGCTTTCAAACAAACCAGCATACCTACGGAACGACCTACAACCAGGTGTAATGAGAATCCTAGCCAATGACTCAGTTTAATAATATCAGTTATACTAGTCACAGTAAATGTAAACATGTCAGACCGCAGCCGGATTTTGAATCAACACTTCACAGGTTTAAGGCTCGTTCAGAGTGAGAGCGTCGAGCGACGCTTCGAGCGCCATATAGCGTTGACCGGCTGCTATCAGAAGTTGTGAAGTCGCGTTGGAGTCATTTTGCAAACTGTTGATGTTTTACGACGGGACTTTAAAGCTTCTGATAACAGATGCTGTCATTCTGAACACTGTATCAAGTAATATTTTACCCTGTCACAATCGCACCAAACAAATATCATTTATAGTTTTTCCATTTTCATTGAAATAACACATTTTAATAGCAAAAACGGATATTGAGCTTTCAAACAAACCAGCATACCTACGGAACGACCTACAACCAGGTGTAATGAGAATCCTAGCCAATGACTCAGTTTAAGGGCCCCGCAGACAGAAAGTGAGTTTCGGTTTAGCTGTTCCATATCAGCCATACTAGTCACAGTAAATGTAAACATGTCAGACCGCAGCCGGCTTTCTATCTGACGTAGCCTTAAAAACTTTTGACAAACACGATTTTGAATCAAAACTTTCCAGGTTAAATCAAATGAAGAGACATCTAGGTAACGCTGAGTAAAATGATTTTTGTCCAAGAAATATAGTCATATAATTTTGTTGTTAATTATTCCAGCTTACACATTGACTCACACCACCAAAATGTTGCTTCCACTTCCCATTCGACTCTAGCTACGACCCTGGATTGGCCAAATTTTGCAACTAAAATGAACCCACAACTTTTAATCTATGATTTAGTTTAAATTTGCATCTCAAAATATTACAGATAAAATATCACTATAAAGACACGACAGACAAAAACGGATATTGAGCTTTCAAACAAACCAGCATACCTACGGAACGACCTACAACCAGGTGTAATGAGAATCCTAGCCAATGACTCAGTTTAATAATATCAGCCATACTAGTCACAGTAAATGTAAACATGTCAGACCGCAGCCGGATTTTGAATCAACACTTCCCAGGTTTAAGGCTCGTTCAGAGTGAGAGCGTCGAGCGACGCTTCGAGCGCCATATAGCGTTGACCGGCTGCTATCAGAAGTTGTGAAGTCGCATTGGAGTCATTTTGCAAACTGTTGATGTTTTACGACGGGACTTTAAAGCTTCTGATAACAGATGCTGTCATTCTGAACACTGTATCAAGTAATTTTTTACCCTGTCACAATCGCACCAAACAAATATCATTTATAGTTTTTCCATTTTCATTGAAATAACACATTTTAATATCAAAACTCTTTCGAATCAAATAATATTTCGTATCAAATAATAACTGTCAATAGCGTTGAAGTCGCCTTGCAGTCGCCTTGCAGTCGCATTGCAGTCTCATTGCAGTCGCATTACAGTCTCATTGCGAATTCAGAACCGAAAGATAGCCGCGGATTCGTCGCGAAATAGTCGCGAATCAGTCGCGAGATAGTCGCGGAACAGTCGCGAGATAGTCGCGGAACAGTCGCGAGATAGTCGCGGAACAGTCGCGAGATAGTCGCGGAACAGTCGCGGAACAGTCGCGAGATAGTCGCGAGATATTCGCGGAACAGTCGCGAGATAGTCGCGGAACAGTAGCGGAACAGTCGCGGAACAGTCGCGGAACAGTCGCGAGATAGTCGCGAGATAGTCGCGGAACAGTCGCGAGATAGTCGCGGAACAGTCGCGGAACAGTCGCGGAACAGTCGCGGAACAGTCGCGAGATAGTCGCGGGTTAGTCGCGGATTGGTCGCGGAGTAGCCGCGGAATAGTCGCGGAGTAGCCGCGGAATAGTCGCGGAGTAGTCGCGGGATATTCGCGGAGTAGCCGCGAGATAGCCGCGGATTAGTCGCGAGATAGACGCGGAGTAGTCGTAATCGCGAGTTTGACGTGGTTCCGACGCAACGGCGACGCAATTACACCGCGGTGACGTCGCGGTAACCTCGCGATTACTTCGCGGTTACGTCGCGACTGCGAATCGATTGCTTTGCGGCTGCGACTGCAATGCGACTGCAATGCGACTGCAATGCGACTGCAATGCGACTGCAATGCGACTGTAATGCGACTGCAATGCGATTGCAAGGCGACTCCAAGGCGACCCCAATGAGACTGTAATGCGACTGAAATGCGACAGCAAGGCGACTGCAAGGCGACTTCAACGCGATTGTGACAGGGTAAAATATTATTTGATATATATATTGAGAATCCTAGCCAATGACTCAGTTTAAGGGCCCCGCAGACAGAAAGTGAGTTTCGGTTTAGCTGTTCCATATCAGCTATACCAGTCACAGTAAATGTAAACATGTCAGACCGCAGCCGGCTTTCTATCTGACGTAGCCTTAAAAACTTTTGACAATTAATTAATTATTCCAGCTTACACATTGACTCACACCACCAAAATGTTGCTTCCACTTCCCATTCGACTCTACCTACGACCCTGGATTGGCCAAATTTTGCAAGTAAAATGAACCCACAACTTTTAATCTATGATTTAGGTTAAATTTGCATCTCAAAATATTACAGATAAAATATCACTATAAAGACACGACAGACAAAAACGGATATTGAGCTTTCAAACAAACCAGCATACCTACGGAACGACCTACAACCAGGTGTAATGAGAATCCTAGCCAATGACTCAGTTTAATAATATCAGCCATACTAGTCACAGTAAATGTAAACATGTCAGACCGCAGCCGGATTTTGAATCAACACTTCCCAGGTTTAAGGCTCGTTCAGAGTGAGAGCGTCGAGCGACGCTTCGAGCGCCATATAGCGTTGACCGGCTGCTATCAGAAGTTGTGAAGTCGCGTTGGAGTCATTTTGCAAACTGTTGATGTTTTACGACGGGACTTTAAAGCTTCTGATAACAGATGCTGTCATTCTGAACACTGTATCAAGTAATATTTTACCCTGTCACAATCGCACCAAACAAATATCATTTATAGTTTTTCCATTTTCATTGAAATAACACATTTTAATAGCAAAACTCTTTCGAATCAAATAATATTTCGTATCAAATAATAACTGTCAATAGCGTTGAAGTCGCATTGCAGTCGCATTGCAGTCGCATTGCAGTCGCATTACAGTCTCATTGCAGTCGCATTACAGTATCATTTAGAATTTAGAACCGAGAGATAGCCGCGGATTCGTCGCGAGATAGTCGCGGGATATTCGCGGAGTAGCCGCGAGATAGCCGCGGATTAGTCGCGAGATAGACGCGGAGTAGTCGTAATCGCGAGTTTGACGTTATTCCGACGCAACGGCGACGCAATTACACCGCGGTGACGTCGCGGTAACCTCGCGATTACTTCGCGGTTACGTCGCGACTGTGAATCGATTGCTTTGCGGCTGCGACTGCAATGCGACTGTAATGCGACTGCAATGCGACTGCAATGCGACTGCAAGGCGACTTCAACGCGATTGTGACAGGGTAAAATATTATTTGATATATTGAGAATCCTAGCCAATGACTCAGTTTAAGGGCCTCGCAGACAGAAAGTGAGTTTCGGTTTAGCTGTTCCATATCAGCTATACCAGTCACAGTAAATGTAAACATGTCAGACCGCAGCCGGCTTTCTATCTGACGTAGCCTTAAAAACTTTTGACAAACACGATTTTGTATCAAAACTTTCCAGGTTAAATCAAATGAAGAGACATCTAGGTAACGCTGAGTAAAATGATTTTTGTCAAAGAAATATAGTCATATAATTTTGTTGTTAATTATTCCAGCCTACACATTGACTCACACCACCAAAATGTTGCTTCCACTTCCCATTCGACTCTAGCTACGACCCTGGATTGGCCAAATTTTGCAAGTAAAATGAACCCACAACTTTTAATCTATGATTATGATGATTAAATTTGCATCTCAAAATATTACAGATAAAATATCACTATAAAGACACGACAGACAAACACGATTTTGAATCAAAACTTTCCAGGTTAAATCAAATGAAGAGACATCTAGGTAACGCTGAGTGAAATGATTTTTGTCAAAGATATAGTCATATAATTTTGTTGTTAATTATTCCAGCTTACACATTGACTCACACCACCAAAATGTTGCTTCCACTTCCCATTCGACTCTAGCTACGACCCTGGATTGGCCAAATTTTGCAAGTAAAATGAACCCACTACTTTTAATCTATGATTTAGGTTAAATTTGCATCTCAAAATATTACAGATAAAATATCACTATAAAGACACGACAGACAAAAACGGATATTGAGCTTTCAAACAAACCAGCATACCTACGGAACGACCTACAACCAGGTGTAATGAGAATCCTAGCCAATGACTCAGTTTAATAATATCAGCCATACTAGTCACAGTAAATGTAAACATGTCAGACCGCAGCCGGATTTTGAATCAACACTTCCCAGGTTTAAGGCTCGTTCAGAGTGAGAGCGTCGAGCGACGCTTCGAGCGCCATATAGCGTTGACCGGCTGCTATCAGAAGTTGTGAAGTCGCGTTGGAGTCATTTTGCAAACTGTTGATGTTTTACGATGGGACTTTAAAGCTTCTGATAACAGATGCTGTCATTCTGAACACTGTATCAAGTAATATTTTACCCTGTCACAATCGCACCAAACAAATATCATTTATAGTTTTTCCATTTTCATTGAAATAACACATTTTAATAGCAAAAACGGATATTGAGCTTTCAAACAAACCAGCATACCTACGGAACGACCTACAACCAGGTGTAATGAGAATCCTAGCCAATGACTCAGTTTAAGGGCCCCGCAGACAGAAAGTGAGTTTCGGTTTAGCTGTTCCATATCAGCCATACTAGTCACAGTAAATGTAAACATGTCAGACCGCAGCCGGCTTTCTATCTGACGTAACCTTAAAAACTTTTGACAAACACGATTTTGAATCAAAACTTTCCAGGTTAAATCAAATGAAGAGACATCTAGGTAACGCTGAGTAAAATGATTTTTGTCCAAGAAATATAGTCATATAATTTTGTTGTTAATTATTCCAGCTTACACATTGACTCACACCACCAAAATGTTGCTTCCACTTCCCATTCGACTCTAGCTACGACCCTGGATTGGCCAAATTTTGCAACTAAAATGAACCCACAACTTTTAATCTATGATTTAGTTTAAATTTGCATCTCAAAATATTACAGATAAAATATCACTATAAAGACACGACAGACAAAAACGGATATTGAGCTTTCAAACAAACCAGCATACCTACGGAACGACCTACAACCAGGTGTAATGAGAATCCTAGCCAATGACTCAGTTTAATAATATCAGCCATACTAGTCACAGTAAATGTAAACATGTCAGACCGCAGCCGGATTTTGAATCAACACTTCCCAGGTTTAAGGCTCGTTCAGAGTGAGAGCGTCGAGCGACGCTTCGAGCGCCATATAGCGTTGACCGGCTGCTATCAGAAGTTGTGAAGTCGCATTGGAGTCATTTTGCAAACTGTTGATGTTTTACGACGGGACTTTAAAGCTTCTGATAACAGATGCTGTCATTCTGAACACTGTATCAAGTAATTTTTTACCCTGTCACAATCGCACCAAACAAATATCATTTATAGTTTTTCCATTTTCATTGAAATAACACATTTTAATATCAAAACTCTTTCGAATCAAATAATATTTCGTATCAAATAATAACTGTCAATAGCGTTGAAGTCGCCTTGCAGTCGCCTTGCAGTCGCATTGCAGTCTCATTGCAGTCGCATTACAGTCTCATTGAGAATTCAGAACCGAGAGATAGCCGCGGATTCGTCGCGAGATAGTCGCGAACCAGTCGCGAGATAGTCGCGGAACAGTCGCGAGATAGTCGCGGAACAGACGCGGAACAGTCGCGATATAGTCGCGGAACAGTCGCGGAACAGTCGCGAGATAGTCGCGGAACAGCCGCGAAACAGTCGCGAGATGGTCGCGAAACAGTCGCGAGATAGTCGCGGAACAGTCGCGGGACAGTCGCGAGATAGTCGCGGAACAGTCGCGGGACAGTCGCGAAACAGTCGCGAGATAGTCGCGGGTTAGTCGCGGAATATCCGCGGATTAATCGCGGAGTAGCCGCGGAATAGTCGCGGAGTAGTCGCGGGATATTCGCGGAGTAGCCGCGAGATAGCCGCGGATTAGTCGCGAGATAGACGCGGAGTAGTCGTAATCGCGAGTTTGACGTGGTTCCGACGCAACGGCGACGCAATTACACCGCGGTGACGTCGCGGTAACCTCGCGATTACTTCGCGGTTACGTCGCGACTGCGAATCGATTGCTTTGCGGCTGCGACTGCAATGCGACTGCAATGCGACTGCAATGCGACTGCAATGCGACTGCAATGCGACTCCAAGGCGACCCCAATGAGACTGTAATGCGACTGAAATGCGACAGCAAGGCGACTGCAAGGCGACTTCAACGCGATTGTGACAGGGTAAAATATTATTTGATATATTGAGAATCCTAGCCAATGACTCAGTTTAAGGGCCCCGCAGACAGAAAGTGAGTTTCGGTTTAGCTGTTCCATATCAGCTATACCAGTCACAGTAAATGTAAACATGTCAGACCGCAGCCGGCTTTCTATCTGACGTAGCCTTAAAAACTTTTGACAATTAATTAATTATTCCAGCTTACACATTGACTCACACCACCAAAATGTTGCTTCCACTTCCCATTCGACTCTAGCTACGACCCTGGATTGGCCAAATTTTGCAAGTAAAATGAACCCACAACTTTTAATCTATGATTTAGGTTAAATTTGCATCTCAAAATATTACAGATAAAATATCACTATAAAGACACGACAGACAAAAACGGATATTGAGCTTTCAAACAAACCAGCATACCTACGGAACGACCTACAACCAGGTGTAATGAGAATCCTAGCCAATGACTCAGTTTAATAATATCAGTTATACTAGTCACAGTAAATGTAAACATGTCAGACCGCAGCCGGATTTTGAATCAACACTTCACAGGTTTAAGGCTCGTTCAGAGTGAGAGCGTCGAGCGACGCTTCGAGCGCCATATAGCGTTGACCGGCTGCTATCAGAAGTTGTGAAGTCGCGTTGGAGTCATTTTGCAAACTGTTGATGTTTTACGACGGGACTTTAAAGCTTCTGATAACAGATGCTGTCATTCTGAACACTGTATCAAGTAATATTTTACCCTGTCACAATCGCACCAAACAAATATCATTTATAGTTTTTCCATTTTCATTGAAATAACACATTTTAATAGCAAAAACGGATATTGAGCTTTCAAACAAACCAGCATACCTACGGAACGACCTACAACCAGGTGTAATGAGAATCCTAGCCAATGACTCAGTTTAAGGGCCCCGCAGACAGAAAGTGAGTTTCGGTTTAGCTGTTCCATATCAGCCATACTAGTCACAGTAAATGTAAACATGTCAGACCGCAGGCGGCTTTCTATCTGACGTAGCCTTAAAAACTTTTGACAAACACGATTTTGAATCAAAACTTTCCAGGTTAAATCAAATGAAGAGACATCTAGGTAACGCTGAGTAAAATGATTTTTGTCCAAGAAATATAGTCATATAATTTTGTTGTTAATTATTCCAGCTTACACATTGACTCACACCACCAAAATGTTGCTTCCACTTCCCATTCGACTCTAGCTACGACCCTGGATTGGCCAAATTTTGCAACTAAAATGAACCCACAACTTTTAATCTATGATTTAGTTTAAATTTGCATCTCAAAATATTACAGATAAAATATCACTATAAAGACACGACAGACAAAAACGGATATTGAGCTTTCAAACAAACCAGCATACCTACGGAACGACCTACAACCAGGTGTAATGAGAATCCTAGCCAATGACTCAGTTTAATAATATCAGCCATACTAGTCACAGTAAATGTAAACATGTCAGACCGCAGCCGGATTTTGAATCAACACTTCCCAGGTTTAAGGCTCGTTCAGAGTGAGAGCGTCGAGCGACGCTTCGAGCGCCATATAGCGTTGACCGGCTGCTATCAGAAGTTGTGAAGTCGCATTGGAGTCATTTTGCAAACTGTTGATGTTTTACGACGGGACTTTAAAGCTTCTGATAACAGATGCTGTCATTCTGAACACTGTATCAAGTAATTTTTTACCCTGTCACAATCGCACCAAACAAATATCATTTATAGTTTTTCCATTTTCATTGAAATAACACATTTTAATATCAAAACTCTTTCGAATCAAATAATATTTCGTATCAAATAATAACTGTCAATAGCGTTGAAGTCGCCTTGCAGTCGCCTTGCAGTCGCATTGCAGTCTCATTGCAGTCGCATTACAGTCTCATTGCGAATTCAGAACCGAAAGATAGCCGCGGATTCGTCGCGAAATAGTCGCGAATCAGTCGCGAGATAGTCGCAGAACAGTCGCGAGATAGTCGCGGAACAGTCGCGAGATAGTCGCGGAACAGTCGCGAGATAGTCGCGAGATATTCGCGGAACAGTCGCGAGACAGTCGCGGAACAGTAGCGGAACAGTCGCGGAACAGTCGCGGAACAGTCGCGAGATAGTCGCGAGATAGTCGCGGAACAGTCGCGAGATAGTCGCGGAACAGTCGCGGAACAGTCGCGGAACAGTCGCGAGATAGTCGCGGGTTAGTCGCGGATTGGTCGCGGAGTAGCCGCGGAATAGTCGCGGAGTAGCCGCGGAATAGTCGCGGAGTAGTCGCGGGATATTCGCGGAGTAGCCGCGAGATAGCCGCGGATTAGTCGCGAGATAGACGCGGAGTAGTCGTAATCGCGAGTTTGACGTGGTTCCGACGCAACGGCGACGCAATTACACCGCGGTGACGTCGCGGTAACCTCGCGATTACTTCGCGGTTACGTCGCGACTGCGAATCGATTGCTTTGCGGCTGCGAGTGCAATGCGACTGCAATGCGACTGCAATGCGACTGCAATGCGACTGCAATGCGACTGTAATGCGACTGCAATGCGACTGCAAGGCGACTCCAAGGCGACCCCAATGAGACTGTAATGCGACTGAAATGCGACAGCAAGGCGACTGCAAGGCGACTTCAACGCGATTGTGACAGGGTAAAATATTATTTGATATATATATTGAGAATCCTAGCCAATGACTCAGTTTAAGGGCCCCGCAGACAGAAAGTGAGTTTCGGTTTAGCTGTTCCATATCAGCTATACCAGTCACAGTAAATGTAAACATGTCAGACCGCAGCCGGCTTTCTATCTGACGTAGCCTTAAAAACTTTTGACAATTAATTAATTATTCCAGCTTACACATTGACTCACACCACCAAAATGTTGCTTCCACTTCCCATTCGACTCTACCTACGACCCTGGATTGGCCAAATTTTGCAAGTAAAATGAACCCACAACTTTTAATCTATGATTTAGGTTAAATTTGCATCTCAAAATATTACAGATAAAATATCACTATAAAGACACGACAGACAAAAACGGATATTGAGCTTTCAAACAAACCAGCATACCTACGGAACGACCTACAACCAGGTGTAATGAGAATCCTAGCCAATGACTCAGTTTAATAATATCAGCCATACTAGTCACAGTAAATGTAAACATGTCAGACCGCAGCCGGATTTTGAATCAACACTTCCCAGGTTTAAGGCTCGTTCAGAGTGAGAGCGTCGAGCGACGCTTCGAGCGCCATATAGCGTTGACCGGCTGCTATCAGAAGTTGTGAAGTCGCGTTGGAGTCATTTTGCAAACTGTTGATGTTTTACGACGGGACTTTAAAGCTTCTGATAACAGATGCTGTCATTCTGAACACTGTATCAAGTAATATTTTACCCTGTCACAATCGCACCAAACAAATATCATTTATAGTTTTTCCATTTTCATTGAAATAACACATTTTAATAGCAAAACTCTTTCGAATCAAATAATATTTCGTATCAAATAATAACTGTCAATAGCGTTGAAGTCGCATTGCAGTCGCATTGCAGTCGCATTGCAGTCGCATTACAGTCTCATTGCAGTCGCATTACAGTATCATTTAGAATTTAGAACCGAGAGATAGCCGCGGATTCGTCGCGAGATAGTCGCGGGATATTCGCGGAGTAGCCGCGAGATAGCCGCGGATTAGTCGCGAGATAGACGCGGAGTAGTCGTAATCGCGAGTTTGACGTGGTTCCGACGCAACGGCGACGCAATTACACCGCGGTGACGTCGCGGTAACCTCGCGATTACTTCGCGGTTACGTCGCGACTGTGAATCGATTGCTTTGCGGCTGCGACTGCAATGCGACTGTAATGCGACTGCAATGCGACTGCAATGCGACTGCAAGGCGACTTCAACGCGATTGTGACAGGGTAAAATATTATTTGATATATTGAGAATCCTAGCCAATGACTCAGTTTAAGGGCCCCGCAGACAGAAAGTGAGTTTCGGTTTAGCTGTTCCATATCAGCTATACCAGTCACAGTAAATGTAAACATGTCAGACCGCAGCCGGCTTTCTATCTGACGTAGCCTTAAAAACTTTTGACAAACACGATTTTGTATCAAAACTTTCCAGGTTAAATCAAATGAAGAGACATCTAGGTAACGCTGAGTAAAATGATTTTTGTCAAAGAAATATAGTCATATAATTTTGTTGTTAATTATTCCAGCCTACACATTGACTCACACCACCAAAATGTTGCTTCCACTTCCCATTCGACTCTAGCTACGACCCTGGATTGGCCAAATTTTGCAAGTAAAATGAACCCACAACTTTTAATCTATGATTATGATGATTAAATTTGCATCTCAAAATATTACAGATAAAATATCACTATAAAGACACGACAGACAAACACGATTTTGAATCAAAACTTTCCAGGTTAAATCAAATGAAGAGACATCTAGGTAACGCTGAGTGAAATGATTTTTGTCAAAGATATAGTCATATAATTTTGTTGTTAATTATTCCAGCTTACACATTGACTCACACCACCAAAATGTTGCTTCCACTTCCCATTCGACTCTAGCTACGACCCTGGATTGGCCAAATTTTGCAAGTAAAATGAACCCACTACTTTTAATCTATGATTTAGGTTAAATTTGCATCTCAAAATATTACAGATAAAATATCACTATAAAGACACGACAGACAAAAACGGATATTGAGCTTTCAAACAAACCAGCATACCTACGGAACGACCTACAACCAGGTGTAATGAGAATCCTAGCCAATGACTCAGTTTAATAATATCAGCCATACTAGTCACAGTAAATGTAAACATGTCAGACCGCAGCCGGATTTTGAATCAACACTTCCCAGGTTTAAGGCTCGTTCAGAGTGAGAGCGTCGAGCGACGCTTCGAGCGCCATATAGCGTTGACCGGCTGCTATCAGAAGTTGTGAAGTCGCGTTGGAGTCATTTTGCAAACTGTTGATGTTTTACGATGGGACTTTAAAGCTTCTGATAACAGATGCTGTCATTCTGAACACTGTATCAAGTAATATTTTACCCTGTCACAATCGCACCAAACAAATATCATTTATAGTTTTTCCATTTTCATTGAAATAACACATTTTAATAGCAAAAACGGATATTGAGCTTTCAAACAAACCAGCATACCTACGGAACGACCTACAACCAGGTGTAATGAGAATCCTAGCCAATGACTCAGTTTAAGGGCCCCGCAGACAGAAAGTGAGTTTCGGTTTAGCTGTTCCATATCAGCCATACTAGTCACAGTAAATGCAAACATGTCAGACCGCAGCCGGCTTTCTATCTGACGTAGCCTTAAAAACTTTTGACAAACACGATTTTGAATCAAACTTTCCAGGTTAAATCAAATGAAGAGACATCTAGGTAACGCTGAGTAAAATGATTTTTGTCCAAGAAATATAGTCATATAATTTTGTTGTTAATTATTCCAGCTTACACATTGACTCACACCACCAAAATGTTGCTTCCACTTCCCATTTGACTCTAGCTACGACCCTGGATTGGCCAAATTTTGCAAGTAAAATGAACCCACAACTTTTAATCTATGATTATGATGATTAAATTTGCATCTCAAAATATTACAGATAAAATATCACTATAAAGACACGACAGACAAACACGATTTTGAATCAAAACTTTCCAGGTTAAATCAAATGAAGAGACATCTAGGTAACGCTGAGTGAAATGATTTTTGTCAAAGATATAGTCATATAATTTTGTTGTTAATTATTCCAGCTTACACATTGACTCACACCACCAAAATGTTACTTCCACTTCCCATTCGACTCTAGCTACGACCCTGGATTGGCCAAATTTTGCAAGTAAAATGAACCCACTACTTTTAATCTATGATTTAGGTTAAATTTGCATCTCAAAATATTACAGATAAAATATCACTATAAAGACACGACAGACAAAAACGGATATTGAGCTTTCAAACAAACCAGCATACCTACGGAACGACCTACAACCAGGTGTAATGAGAATCCTAGCCAATGACTCAGTTTAATAATATCAGCCATACTAGTCACAGTAAATGTAAACATGTCAGACCGCAGCCGGATTTTGAATCAACACTTCCCAGGTTTAAGGCTCGTTCAGAGTGAGAGCGTCGAGCGACGCTTCGAGCGCCATATAGCGTTGACCGGCTGCTATCAGAAGTTGTGAAGTCGCGTTGGAGTCATTTTGCAAACTGTTGATGTTTTACGACGGGACTTTAAAGCTTCTGATAACAGATGCTGTCATTCTGAACACTGTATCAAGTAATATTTTACCCTGTCACAATCGCACCAAACAAATATCATTTATAGTTTTTCCATTTTCATTGAAATAACACATTTTAATAGCAAAAACGGATATTGAGCTTTCAAACAAACCAGCATACCTACGGAACGACCTACAACCAGGTGTAATGAGAATCCTAGCCAATGACTCAGTTTAAGGGCCCCGCAGACAGAAAGTGAGTTTCGGTTTAGCTGTTCCATATCAGCCATACTAGTCACAGTAAATGTAAACATGTCAGACCGCAGCCGGCTTTCTATCTGACGTAGCCTTAAAAACTTTTGACAAACACGATTTTGAATCAAACTTTCCAGGTTAAATCAAATGAAGAGACATCTAGGTAACGCTGAGTAAAATGATTTTTGTCCAAGAAATATAGTCATATAATTTTGTTGTTAATTATTCCAGCTTACACATTGACTCACACCACCAAAATGTTGCTTCCACTTCCCATTTGACTCTAGCTACGACCCTGGATTGGCCAAATTTTGCAAGTAAAATGAACCCACAACTTTTAATCTATGATTTAGGTTAAATTTGCATCTCAAAATATTACAGATAAAATATCACTATAAAGACACGACAGACAAAAACGGATATTGAGCTTTCAAACAAACCAGCATACCTACGGAACGACCTACAACCAGGTGTAATGAGAATCCTAGCCAATGACTCAGTTTAATAATATCAGCCATACTAGTCACAGTAAATGTAAACATGTCAGACCGCAGCCGGATTTTGAATCAACACTTCCCAGGTTTAAGGCTCGTTCAGATTGAGAGCGTCGAGCGACGCTTCGAGCGCCATATAGCGTTGACCGGCTGCTATCAGAAGTTGTGAAGTCGCGTTGGAGTCATTTTGCAAACTGTTGATGTTTTACGACGGGACTTTAAAGCTTCTGATAACAGATGCTGTCATTCTGAACACTGTATCAAGTAATATTTTACCCTGTCACAATCGCACCAAACAAATATCATTTATAGTTTTTCCATTTTCATTGAAATAACACATTTTAATAGCAAAACTCTTTCGAATCAAATAATATTTCGTATCAAATAATAACTGTCAATAGCGTTGAAGTCGCCTTGCAGTCGCATTGCAGTCGCATTACAGTCTCATTGCAGTCGCATTGCAGTCGCATTACAGTCTCATTCAGAATTCAGAGCCGAGAGATAGCCGCGGATTCGTCGCGATTCAGTCGCGAGATAGTCGCGGAACAGTCGCGAGATAGTCGCGGAACAGTCGCGAGATAGTCGCGGAACAGTCGCGAGATAGTCGCGGAACAGTCGCGAGATAGTCGCGGAACAGCCGCGGAACAGTCGCGAGATAGTCGCGGAACAGTCGCGGAACAGTCGCGATATAGTCGCGGAACAGTTGCGAGATAGTCGCGAGATAGTCGCGGAACAGTCGCGAGATAGTCGCGGAACAGTCGCGAGATAGTCGCGGAACAGTCGCGAGACAGTCGCGAGATAGTCGCGAAACAGTCGCGAGATAGTCGCGGGTTAGTCGCGGAATATCCGCGGATTGGTCGCGGAGTAGCCGCGGAATAGTCGCGGAGTAGTCGCGGGATATTCGCGGAGTAGCCGCGAGATAGCCGCGGATTAGTCGCGAGATAGACGCGGAGTAGTCGTAATCGCGAGTTTGACGTGGTTCCGACGCAACGGCGACGCAATTACACCGCGGTGACGTCGCGGTAACCTCGCGATTACTTCGCGGTTACGTCGCGACTGCGAATCGATTGCTTTGCGGCTGCGACTGCAATGCGACTGTAATGCGACTGCAATGCGACTGCAATGCGACTCCAAGGCGACCCCAATGAGACTGAAATGCGACTGAAATGCGACAGCAAGGCGACTGCAAGGCGACTTCAACGCGATTGTGACAGGGTAAAATATTATTTGATATATTGAGAATCCTAGCCAATGACTCAGTTTAAGGGCCCCGCAGACAGAAAGTGAGTTTCGGTTTAGCTGTTCCATATCAGCTATACCAGTCACAGTAAATGTAAACATGTCAGACCGCAGCCGGCTTTCTATCTGACGTAGCCTTAAAAACTTTTGACAATTAATTAATTATTCCAGCTTACACATTGACTCACACCACCAAAATGTTGCTTCCACTTCCCATTCGACTCTACCTACGACCCTGGATTGGCCAAATTTTGCAAGTAAAATGAACCCACAACTTTTAATCTATGATTTAGGTTAAATTTGCATCTCAAAATATTACAGATAAAATATCACTATAAAGACACGACAGACAAAAACGGATATTGAGCTTTCAAACAAACCAGCATACCTACGGAACGACCTACAACCAGGTGTAATGAGAATCCTAGCCAATGACTCAGTTTAATAATATCAGTTATACTAGTCACAGTAAATGTAAACATGTCAGACCGCTTCGAGCGCCATATAGCGTTGACCGGCTGCTATCAGAAGTTGTGAAGTCGCATTGGAGTCATTTTGCAAACTGTTGATGTTTTACGACGGGACTTTAAAGCTTCTGATAACAGATGCTGTCATTCTGAACACTGTATCAAGTAATTTTTTACCCTGTCACAATCGCACCAAACAAATATCATTTATAGTTTTTCCATTTTCATTGAAATAACACATTTTAATATCAAAACTCTTTCGAATCAAATAATATTTCGTATCAAATAATAACTGTCAATAGCGTTGAAGTCGCCTTGCAGTCGCCTTGCAGTCGCATTGCAGTCTCATTGCAGTCGCATTACAGTCTCATTGCGAATTCAGAACCGAGAGATAGCCGCGGATTCGTCGCGAAATAGTCGCGAATCAGTCGCGAGGTAGTCGCGGAACAGTCGCGAGATAGTCGCGGAACAGTCGCGAGATAGTCGCGGAACAGTCGCGAGATAGTCGCGAGATATTCGCGGAACAGTCGCGAGACAGTCGCGGAACAGTAGCGGAACAGTCGCGAGATAGTCGCGGAACAGTCGCGAGATAGTCGCGAGGTAGTCGCGAGATAGTCGCGGAACAGTCGCGAGATAGTCGCGGAACAGTCGCGAGATAGTCGCGGAACAGTCGCGAGATAGTCGCGGGTTAGTCGCGGAACAGTCGCGAGATAGTCGCGGAACAGTCGCGAGATAGTCGCGGGTTAGTCGCGGAACAGTCGCGAGATAGTCGCGGGTTAGTCGCGGAATATCCGCGGATTGGTCGCGGAGTAGCCGCGGAATAGTCGCGGAATATCCGCGGATTGGTCGCGGAGTAGCCGCGGAATAGTCGCGGAGTAGTCGCGGGATATTCGCGGAGTAGCCGCGAGATAGCCGCGGATTAGTCGCGAGATAGACGCGGAGTAGTCGTAATCGCGAGTTTGACGTGGTTCCGACGCAACGGCGACGCAATTACACCGCGGTGACGTCGCGGTAACCTCGCGATTACTTCGCGGTTACGTCGCGACTGCAATGCGACTGCAATGCGACTGCAATGCGACTGTAATGCGACTGCAATGCGACTCCAAGGCGACCCCAATGAGACTGTAATGCGACTGAAATGCGACAGCAAGGCGACAGCAAGGCGACTGCAAGGCGACTTCAACGCGATTGTGACAGGGTAAAATATTATTTGATATATTGAGAATCCTAGCCAATGACTCAGTTTAAGGGCCCCGCAGACAGAAAGTGAGTTTCGGTTTAGCTGTTCCATATCAGCTATACCAGTCACAGTAAATGTAAACATGTCAGACCGCAGCCGGCTTTCTATCTGACGTAGCCTTAAAAACTTTTGACAATTAATTAATTATTCCAGCTTACACATTGACTCACACCACCAAAATGTTGCTTCCACTTCCCATTCGACTCTAGCTACGACCCTGGATTGGCCAAATTTTGCAAGTAAAATGAACCCACAACTTTTAATCTATGATTTAGGTTAAATTTGCATCTCAAAATATTACAGATAAAATATCACTATAAAGACACGACAGACAAAAACGGATATTGAGCTTTCAAACAAACCAGCATACCTACGGAACGACCTACAACCAGGTGTAATGAGAATCCTAGCCAATGACTCAGTTTAATAATATCAGTTATACTAGTCACAGTAAATGTAAACATGTCAGACCGCAGCCGGATTTTGAATCAACACTTCACAGGTTTAAGGCTCGTTCAGAGTGAGAGCGTCGAGCGACGCTTCGAGCGCCATATAGCGTTGACCGGCTGCTATCAGAAGTTGTGAAGTCGCGTTGGAGTCATTTTGCAAACTGTTGATGTTTTACGACGGGACTTTAAAGCTTCTGATAACAGATGCTGTCATTCTGAACACTGTATCAAGTAATATTTTACCCTGTCACAATCGCACCAAACAAATATCATTTATAGTTTTTCCATTTTCATTGAAATAACACATTTTAATAGCAAAAACGGATATTGAGCTTTCAAACAAACCAGCATACCTACGGAACGACCTACAACCAGGTGTAATGAGAATCCTAGCCAATGACTCAGTTTAAGGGCCCCGCAGACAGAAAGTGAGTTTCGGTTTAGCTGTTCCATATCAGCCATACTAGTCACAGTAAATGTAAACATGTCAGACCGCAGCCGGCATTCTATCTGACGTAGCCTTAAAAACTTTTGACAAACACGATTTTGAATCAAAACTTTCCAGGTTAAATCAAATGAAGAGACATCTAGGTAACGCTGAGTAAAATGATTTTTGTCCAAGAAATATAGTCATATAATTTTGTTGTTAATTATTCCAGCTTACACATTGACTCACACCACCAAAATGTTGCTTCCACTTCCCATTCGACTCTAGCTACGACCCTGGATTGGCCAAATTTTGCAACTAAAATGAACCCACAACTTTTAATCTATGATTTAGTTTAAATTTGCATCTCAAAATATTACAGATAAAATATCACTATAAAGACACGACAGACAAAAACGGATATTGAGCTTTCAAACAAACCAGCATACCTACGGAACGACCTACAACCAGGTGTAATGAGAATCCTAGCCAATGACTCAGTTTAATAATATCAGCCATACTAGTCACAGTAAATGTAAACATGTCAGACCGCAGCCGGATTTTGAATCAACACTTCCCAGGTTTAAGGCTCGTTCAGAGTGAGAGCGTCGAGCGACGCTTCGAGCGCCATATAGCGTTGACCGGCTGCTATCAGAAGTTGTGAAGTCGCATTGGAGTCATTTTGCAAACTGTTGATGTTTTACGACGGGACTTTAAAGCTTCTGATAACAGATGCTGTCATTCTGAACACTGTATCAAGTAATTTTTTACCCTGTCACAATCGCACCAAACAAATATCATTTATAGTTTTTCCATTTTCATTGAAATAACACATTTTAATATCAAAACTCTTTCGAATCAAATAATATTTCGTATCAAATAATAACTGTCAATAGCGTTGAAGTCGCCTTGCAGTCGCCTTGCAGTCGCATTGCAGTCTCATTGCAGTCGCATTACAGTCTCATTGCGAATTCAGAACCGAGAGATAGCCGCGGATTCGTCGCGAAATAGTCGCGAATCAGTCGCGAGATAGTCGCGGAACAGTCGCGGAACAGTCGCGAGATAGTCGCGAGATATTCGCGGAACAGTCGCGAGACAGTCGCGGAACAGTAGCGGAACAGTCGCGAGATAGTCGCGGAACAGTCGCGAGATAGTCGCGGAACAGTCGCGGAACAGTCGCGGAACAGTCGCGGAACAGTCGCGAGATAGTCGCGAGATAGTCACGGAACAGTCGCGGAACAGTCGCGAGATAGTCGCGGAACAGTCGCGAGATAGTCGCGGGTTAGTCGCGGAATATCCGCGGATTGGTCGCGGAGTAGCCGCGGAATAGTCGCGGAATATCCGCGGATTAGTCGCGGAGTAGCCGCGGAATAGTCGCGGAGTAGTCGCGGGATATTCGCGGAGTAGCCGCGAGATAGCCGCGGAGTAGTCGTAATCGCGAGTTTGACGTGGTTCCGACGCAACGGCGACGCAATTACACCGCGGTGACGTCGCGGTAACCTCGCGATTACTTCGCGGTTACGTCGCGACTGCGAATCGATTGCTTTGCGGCTGCGACTGCAATGCGACTGCAATGCGACTGCAATGCGACTGCAATGCGACTGTAATGCGACTGCAATGCGACTGCAAGGCGACTCCAAGGCGACCCCAATGAGACTGTAATGCGACTGAAATGCGACAGCAAGGCGACTGCAAGGCGACTTCAACGCGATTGTGACAGGGTAAAATATTATTTGATATATATATTGAGAATCCTAGCCAATGACTCAGTTTAAGGGCCCCGCAGACAGAAAGTGAGTTTCGGTTTAGCTGTTCCATATCAGCTATACCAGTCACAGTAAATGTAAACATGTCAGACCGCAGCCGGCTTTCTATCTGACGTAGCCTTAAAAACTTTTGACAATTAATTAATTATTCCAGCTTACACATTGACTCACACCACCAAAATGTTGCTTCCACTTCCCATTCGACTCTACCTACGACCCTGGATTGGCCAAATTTTGCAAGTAAAATGAACCCACAACTTTTAATCTATGATTTAGGTTAAATTTGCATCTCAAAATATTACAGATAAAATATCACTATAAAGACACGACAGACAAAAACGGATATTGAGCTTTCAAACAAACCAGCATACCTACGGAACGACCTACAACCAGGTGTAATGAGAATCCTAGCCAATGACTCAGTTTAATAATATCAGCCATACTAGTCACAGTAAATGTAAACATGTCAGACCGCAGCCGGATTTTGAATCAACACTTCCCAGGTTTAAGGCTCGTTCAGAGTGAGAGCGTCGAGCGACGCTTCGAGCGCCATATAGCGTTGACCGGCTGCTATCAGAAGTTGTGAAGTCGCGTTGGAGTCATTTTGCAAACTGTTGATGTTTTACGACGGGACTTTAAAGCTTCTGATAACAGATGCTGTCATTCTGAACACTGTATCAAGTAATATTTTACCCTGTCACAATCGCACCAAACAAATATCATTTATAGTTTTTCCATTTTCATTGAAATAACACATTTTAATAGCAAAACTCTTTCGAATCAAATAATATTTCGTATCAAATAATAACTGTCAATAGCGTTGAAGTCGCATTGCAGTCGCATTGCAGTCGCATTATAGTCTCATTGCAGTCGCATTACAGTATCATTTAGAATTTAGAACCGAGAGATAGCCGCGGATTCGCGCGAGATAGTCGCGGGATATTCGCGGAGTAGCCGCGAGATAGCCGCGGATTAGTCGCGAGATAGACGCGGAGTAGTCGTAATCGCGAGTTTGACGTGGTTCCGACGCAACGGCGACGCAATTACACCGCGGTGACGTCGCGGTAACCTCGCGATTACTTCGCGGTTACGTCGCGACTGTGAATCGATTGCTTTGCGGCTGCGACTGCAATGCGACTGTAATGCGACTGCAATGCGACTGCAATGCGACTGCAATGCGACTGCAATGCGACTGCAAGGCGACTTCAACGCGATTGTGACAGGGTAAAATATTATTTGATATATTGAGAATCCTAGCCAATGACTCAGTTTAAGGGCCCCGCAGACAGAAAGTGAGTTTCGGTTTAGCTGTTCCATATCAGCTATACCAGTCACAGTAAATGTAAACATGTCAGACCGCAGCCGGCTTTCTATCTGACGTAGCCTTAAAAACTTTTGACAAACACGATTTTGTATCAAAACTTTCCAGGTTAAATCAAATAAAGAGACATCTAGGTAACGCTGAGTAAAATGATTTTTGTCAAAGAAATATAGTCATATAATTTTGTTGTTAATTATTCCAGCCTACACATTGACTCACACCACCAAAATGTTGCTTCCACTTCCCATTCGACTCTAGCTACGACCCTGGATTGGCCAAATTTTGCAAGTAAAATGAACCCACAACTTTTAATCTATGATTATGATGATTAAATTTGCATCTCAAAATATTACAGATAAAATATCACTATAAGGACACGACAGACAAACACGATTTTGAATCAAAACTTTCCAGGTTAAATCAAATGAAGAGACATCTAGGTAACGCTGAGTGAAATGATTTTTGTCAAAGATATAGTCATATAATTTTGTTGTTAATTATTCCAGCTTACACATTGACTCACACCACCAAAATGTTGCTTCCACTTCCCATTCGACTCTAGCTACGACCCTGGATTGGCCAAATTTTGCAAGTAAAATGAACCCACTACTTTTAATCTATGATTTAGGTTAAATTTGCATCTCAAAATATTACAGATAAAATATCACTATAAAGACACGACAGACAAAAACGGATATTGAGCTTTCAAACAAACCAGCATACCTACGGAACGACCTACAACCAGGTGTAATGAGAATCCTAGCCAATGACTCAGTTTAATAATATCAGCCATACTAGTCACAGTAAATGTAAACATGTCAGACCGCAGCCGGATTTTGAATCAACACTTCCCAGGTTTAAGGCTCGTTCAGAGTGAGAGCGTCGAGCGACGCTTCGAGCGCCATATAGCGTTGACCGGCTGCTATCAGAAGTTGTGAAGTCGCGTTGGAGTCATTTTGCAAACTGTTGATGTTTTACGACGGGACTTTAAAGCTTCTGATAACAGATGCTGTCATTCTGAACACTGTATCAAGTAATATTTTACCCTGTCACAATCGCACCAAACAAATATCATTTATAGTTTTTCCATTTTCATTGAAATAACACATTTTAATAGCAAAAACGGATATTGAGCTTTCAAACAAACCAGCATACCTACGGAACGACCTACAACCAGGTGTAATGAGAATCCTAGCCAATGACTCAGTTTAAGGGCCCCGCAGACAGAAAGTGAGTTTCGGTTTAGCTGTTCCATATCAGCCATACTAGTCACAGTAAATGTAAACATGTCAGACCGCAGCCGGCTTTCTATCTGACGTAGCCTTAAAAACTTTTGACAAACACGATTTTGAATCAAACTTTCCAGGTTAAATCAAATGAAGAGACATCTAGGTAACGCTGAGTAAAACGATTTTTGTCCAAGAAATATAGTCATATAATTTTGTTGTTAATTATTCCAGCTTACACATTGACTCACACCACTAAAATGTTGCTTCCACTTCCCATTTGACTCTAGCTACGACCCTGGATTGGCCAAATTTTGCAAGTAAAATGAACCCACAACTTTTAATCTATGATTTAGGTTAAATTTGCATCTCAAAATATTACAGATAAAATATCACTATAAAGACACGACAGACAAAAACGGATATTGAGCTTTCAAACAAACCAGCATACCTACGGAACGACCTACAACCAGGTGTAATGAGAATCCTAGCCAATGACTCAGTTTAATAATATCAGCCATACTAGTCACAGTAAATGTAAACATGTCAGACCGCAGCCGGATTTTGAATCAACACTTCCCAGGTTTAAGGCTCGTTCAGATTGAGAGCGTCGAGCGACGCTTCGAGCGCCATATAGCGTTGACCGGCTGCTATCAGAAGTTGTGAAGTCGCGTTGGAGTCATTTTGCAAACTGTTGATGTTTTACGACGGGACTTTAAAGCTTCTGATAACAGATGCTGTCATTCTGAACACTGTATCAAGTAATATTTTACCCTGTCACAATCGCACCAAACAAATATCATTTATAGTTTTTCCATTTTCATTGAAATAACACATTTTAATAGCAAAACTCTTTCGAATCAAATAATATTTCGTATCAAATAATAACTGTCAATAGCGTTGAAGTCGCCTTGCAGTCGAATTGCAGTCGCATTACAGTCTCATTGCAGTCGCATTGCAGTCGCATTACAGTCTCATTCAGAATTCAGAGCCGAGAGATAGCCGCGGATTCGTCGCGATTCAGTCGCGATTCAGTCGCGAGATAGTCGCGGAACAGTCGCGCAACAGTCGCGAGATAGTCGCGGAACAGTCGCGAGATAGTCGCGGAACAGTCGCGAGATAGTCGCGGAACAGTCGCGAGATAGTCGCGGAACAGTCGCGAGATAGTCGCGGAACAGACGCGAAACAGTCGCGAGATAGTCGCGGAACAGACGCGAAACAGTCGCGAGATAGTCGCGGAACAGTCGCGAGATAGTCGCGGAACAGACGCGAAACAGTCGCGAGATAGTCGCGGAACAGGCGCGGAACAGTCGCGGAACAGTCGCGAGATAGTCGCGGAACAGTCGCGGAACAGTCTCGAGATAGTCGCGGAACAGTCGCGGAATAGTCGCGGGACAGTCGCGAGATAGTCGCGGAATATCCGCGGATTGGTCGCGGAGTAGCCGCGGAATAGCCGCGGGATATTCGCGGCGTAGCCGCGAGATAGCCGCGGATTAGTCGCGAGATAGACGCGGAGTAGTCGTAATCGCGAGTTTGACGTGGTTCCGACGCAACGGCGACGCAATTACACCGCGGTGACGTCGCGGTAACCTCGCGATTACGACTACTCCGCGACGCAATTACACCGCGGTGACGTCGCGGTAACCTCGCGATTACTTCGCGGTTACGTCGCGACTGCGAATCGATTGCTTTGCGGCTGCGACTGCAATGCGACTGTAAAGCGACTGCAATGCGACTGAAATGCGACTGCAAGGCGACTCCAAGGCGACCCCAATGAGACTGTAATGCGACTGAAATGCGACAGCAAGGCGACTGCAAGGCGACTTCAACGCGATTGTGACAGGGTAAAATATTATTTGATATATTGAGAATCCTAGCCAATGACTCAGTTTAAGGGCCCCGCAGACAGAAAGTGAGTTTCGGTTTAGCTGTTCCATATCAGCCATTAGGTTTAAGGCTCGTTCAGAGTGAGAGCGTCGAGCGACGCTTCGAGCGCCATATAGCTTTGACCGGCTGCTATCAGAAGTTGTGAAGTCGCGTTGGAATCATTTTGCAAACTGTTGATGTTTTACGACGGGACTTTAAAGCTTCTGATAACAGATGCTGTCATTCTGAACACTGTATCAAGTAATATTTTACCCTGTCACAATCGCACCAAACAAATATCATTTATAGTTTTTCCATTTTCATTGAAATAACACATTTTAATAGCAAAACTCTTTCGAATCAAATAATATTTCGTATCAAATAATAACTGTCAATAGCGTTGAAGTCGCCTTGCAGTCGCATTGCAGTTGCATTACAGTCTCATTGCAGTCGCATTACAGTCTCATTCAGAATTCAGAGCCGAGAGATAGCCGCGGATTCGTCGCGATTCAGTCGCGAGATAGTCGCGGATAGTCGCGGAACAGTCGCGAGATAGTCGCGGAACAGTCGCGGAATAGTCGCGGGACAGTCGCGAGATAGTCGCGGGTTAGTCGCGGAATTTCCGCGGATTGATCGCGGAGTAGCCGCGGAGTAGTCGCGGAGTAGTCGCGGGATATTCGCGGAGTAGCCGCGAGATAGCCGCGGATTAGTCGCGAGATAGACGCGGAGTAGTCGTACTCGCGAGTTTGACGTGGTTCCGACGCAACGGCGACGCAATTACACCGCGGTGACGTCGCGGTAACCTCGCGATTACTTCGCGGTTACGTCGCGACTGCGAATCGATTGCTTTGCGGCTGCGACTGCAATGCGACTGTAAAGCGACTGCAATACGACTGAAATGCGACTGCAAGGCGACTCCAAGGCGACCCCAATGAGACTGTAATGTGACTGAAATGCGACAGCAAGGCGACTGCAAGGCGACTTCAACGCGATTGTGACAGGGTAAAATATTATTTGATATATTGAGAATCCTAGCCAATGACTCAGTTTAAGGGCCCCGCAGACAGAAAGTGGGTTTCGGTTTAGCTGTTCCATATCAGCCATACCAGTCACAGTAAATGTAAACATGTCAGACCGCAGCGGGCTTTCTATCTGACGTAGCCTTAAAAACTTTTGACAAACACGATTTTGCATCAAAACTTTCCAGGTTAAATCAAATGAAGAGACATCTTGGTAACGCTGAGTAAAATGATTTTTGTCAAAGAAATATAGTCATATAATTTTGTTGTTAATTATTCCAGCCTACACATTGACTCACACCACCAAAATGTTGCTTCCACTTCCCATTCGACTCTAGCTACGACCCTGGATTGGCCAAATTTTGCAAGTAAAATGAACCCACAACTTTTAATCTATGATTTAGTTTAAATTTGCATCTCAAAATATTACAGATAAAATATCACTATAAAGACACGACAGACAAAAACGGATATTGAGCTTTCAAACAAACCAGCATACCTACGGAACGACCTACAACTAGGTGTAATGAGAATCCTAGCCAATGACTCAGTTTAAGGGCCCCGCAGACAGAAAGTGGGTTTCGGTTTAGCTGTTCCATATCAGCCATACCAGTCACAGTAAATTCAAACATGTCAGACCGCAGCGAGCTTTCTATCTGACGTAGCCTTAAAAACTTTTGACAAACACGATTTTGCATCAAAACTTTCCAGGTTAAATCAAATGAAGAGACATCTAGGTAACGCTGAGTAAAATGATTTTTGTCAAAGAAATATAGTCATATAATTTTGTTGTTAATTATTCCAGCTTACACATTGACTCACACCACCAAAATGTTGCTTCCACTTCCCATTCGACTCTAGCTACGACCCTGGATTGGCCTAATTTTGCAAGTAAAATGAACCCACAACTTTTAATCTATGATTTAGTTTAAATTTGCATCTCAAAATATTGCAGATAAAATATCACTATAAAGACACGACAGACAAAAACGGATATTGAGCTTTCAAATAAACCAGCATACCTACGGAACGACCTACAACCAGGTGTAATGAGAATCCTAGCCAATGACTCAGTTTAAGGGCCCCGCAGACAGAAAGTGAGTTTCGGTTTAGCTGTTCCATATCAGCCATACCAGTCACAGTAAATGTAAACATGTCAGACCGCAGCCGGCTTTCTATCTGGCGTAGCCTTAAAAACTTTTGACAAACACGATTTTGTATCAAAACTTTCCAGGTTAAATCAAATGAAGAGACATCTAGGTAACGCTGAGTAAAATGATTTTTGTCAAAGAAATATAGTCATATAATTTTGTTGTTAATTATTCCAGCCTACAAATTGACTCACACCACCAAAATGTTGCTTCCACTTCCCATTCGACTCTAGCTACGACCCTGGATTGGCCAAATTTTGCAAGTAAAATGAACCCACAACTTTTAATCTATGATTATGATGATTAAATTTGCATCTCAAAATATTACAGATAAAATATCACTATAAAGACACGACAGACAAAAACGGATATTGAGCTTTCAAACAAACCAGCATACCTACGGAACGACCTACAACCAGGTGTAATGAGAATCCTAGCCAATGACTCAGTTTAATAATATCAGCCATACTAGTCACAGTAAATGTAAACATGTCAGACCGCAGCCGGATTTTGAATCAACACTTCCCAGGTTTAAGGCTCGTTCAGAGTGAGAGCTTCGAGCGACGCTTCGAGCGCCATATAGCTTTGACCGGCTGCTATCAGAAGTTGTGAAGTCGCGTTGGAATCATTTTGCAAACTGTTGATGTTTTACGACGGGACTTTAAAGCTTCTGATAACAGATGCTGTCATTCTGAACACTGTATCAAGTAATATTTTACCCTGTCACAATCGCACCAAACAAATATCATTTATAGTTTTTCCATTTTCATTGAAATAACACATTTTAATAGCAAAACTCTTTCGAATCAAATAATATTTCGTATCAAATAATAACTGTCAATAGCGTTGAAGTCGCCTAGCAGTCGCATTGCAGTCGCATTACAGTCTCATTGCAGTCGCATTACAGTCTCATTGAGAATTCAGAACCGAGAGATAGCCGCGGATTCGTCGCGAGATAGTCGCGAATCAGTCGCGGATAAGTCGCGAGATAGTCGCGGAACAGTCGCGAGATAGCCGCGGAACAGTCGCGGAACAGTCGCGGGTTAGTCGCAGATTAGCCGCGGAATAGTCGCGGGTTAGTCGCAAGATAGTCGCGGAACAGTCGCGGGTTAGTCGCGGAATATCCGCGGATTGGTCGCGGAGTAGCCGCGGATTAGTCGCGAGATAGTCGCGGATTAGTCGCGGATTACTTGCGGTATGGTCGCGGGAAAGCCGCGAGATAGTCGCGGATAGATTGCAAGTTATCCGCGGGATGGTCGCGGAGTAGTCGCGGGATATACGCGGAGTAGCCGCAAGATAGCCGCGGATTAGTTGCCAGATAGACGCGGAGTAGTCGTAATCGCGAGTTTGACGTGGTTCCGTCGCAACGGCGACGCAATAACACCGCGGTGACGTCGCGGTAACCTCGCGATTACTTCGCGGTTACGTCGCGACTGCGAATCGATTGCTTTGCGGCTGCGACTGCAATGCGACTGCAATGCGACTGCAATGCGACTGCAATGCGACTGCAATGCGACTGCAATGCGACTGAAATGCGACTGAAATGCGACAGCAAGGCGACTTCAACGCGATTGTGACAGGGTAAAATATTATTTGATATATTGAGAATCCTAGCCAATGACTCAGTTTAAGGGCCCCGCAGACAGAAAGTGAGTTTCGGTTTAGCTGTTCCATATCAGCCATACCAGTCACAGTAAATGTAAACATGTCAGACCGCAGCCGGCTTTCTATCTGACGTAGCCTTAAAAACTTTTGACAAACACGATTTTGTATCAAAACTTTCCAGGTTAAATCAAATGAAGAGACATCTAGGTAACGCTGAGTAAAATGATTTTTGTCAAAGAAATATAGTCATATAATTTTGTTGTTAATTATTCGCCTACACATTGACTCACACCACCAAAATGTTGCTTCCACTTCCCATTCGACTCTAGCTACGACCCTGGATTGGCCAAATTTTGCAAGTAAAATGAACCCACAACTTTTAATCTATGATTTAGTTTAAATTTGCATCTCAAAATATTACAGATAAAATATCACTATAAAGACACGACAGACAAAAACGGATATTGAGCTTTCAAACAAACCAGCATACCCACGGAACGACCTACAACCAGGTGTAATGAGAATCCTAGCCAATGACTCAGTTTAAGGGCCCCGCAGACAGAAAGTGGGTTTCGGTTTAGCTGTTCCATATCAGCCATACCAGTCACAGTAAATGTAAACATGTCAGACCGCAGCGGGCTTTCCATCTGACGTAGCCTTAAAAACTTTTGACAAACACGATTTTGCATCAAAACTTTCCAGGTTAAATCAAATGAAGAGACATCTTGGTAACGCTGAGTAAAATGATTTTTGTCAAAGAAATATAGTCATATAATTTTGTTGTTAATTATTCCAGCCTACACATTGACTCACACCACCAAAATGTTGCTTCCACTTCCCATTCGACTCTAGCTACGACCCTGGATTGGCCAAATTTTGCAAGTAAAATGAACCCACAACTTTTAATCTATGATTTAGTTTAAATTTGCATCTCAAAATATTACAGATAAAATATCACTATAAAGACACGACAGACAAAAACGGATATTGAGCTTTCAAACAAACCAGCATACCTACGGAACGACCTACAACCAGGTGTAATGAGAATCCTAGCCGATGACTCAGTTTAAGGGCCCCGCAGACAGAAAGTTGGTTTCGGTTTAGCTGTTCCATATCAGCCATACCAGTCACAGTAAATTCAAACATGTCAGACCGCAGCGAGCTTTCTATCTGACGTAGCCTTAAAAACTTTTGACAAACACGATTTTGCATCAAAACTTTCCAGGTTAAATCAAATGAAGAGACATCTAGGTAACGCTGAGTTAAATGATTTTTGTCAAAGAAATATAGCCATATAATTTTGTTGTTAATTATTCCAGCTTACACATTGACTCACACCACCAAAATGTTGCTTCCACTTCCCATTCGACTCTAGCTACGACCCTGGATTGGCCTAATTTTGCAAGTAAAATGAACCCACAACTTTTAATCTATGATTTAGTTTAAATTTGCATCTCAAAATATTACAGATAAAATATCACTATAAAGACACGACAGACAAAAACGGATATTGAGCTTTCAAACAAACCAGCATACCCACGGAACGACCTACAACCAGGTGTAATGAGAATCCTAGCCAATGACTCAGTTTAAGGGCCCCGCAGACAGAAAGTGGGTTTCGGTTTAGCTGTTCCATATCAGCCATACCAGTCACAGTAAATGTAAACATGTCAGACCGCAGCGGGCTTTCTATCTGACGTAGCCTTAAAAAATTTGACAAACACGATTTTGCATCTAAACTTTCCAGGTTAAATCAAATGAAGGGACATCTTGGTAACGCTGAGTAAAATGATTTTTGTCAAAGAAATATAGTCATATAATTTTGTTGTTAATTATTCCAGCCTACACATTGACTCACACCACCAAAATGTTGCTTCCACTTCCCATTCGACTCTAGCTACGACCCTGGATTGGCCAAATTTTGCAAGTAAAATGAACCCACAACTTTTAATCTATGATTTAGTTTAAATTTGCATCTCAAAATATTACAGATAAAATATCACTATAAAGACACGACAGACAAAAACGGATATTGAGCTTTCAAACAAACCAGCACACCTACGGAACGACCTACAACCAGGTGTAATGAGAATCCTAGCCGATGACTCAGTTTAAGGGCCCCGCAGACAGAAAGTGGGTTTCGGTTTAGCTGTTCCATATCAGCCATACCAGTCACAGTAAATTCAAACATGTCAGACCGCAGCGAGCTTTCTATCTGACGTAGCCTTAAAAACTTTTGACAAACACGATTTTGCATCAAAACTTTCCAGGTTAAATCAAATGAAGAGACATCTAGGTAACGCTGAGTAAAATGATTTTTGTCACAGAAATATAGTCATATAATTTTGTTGTTAATTATTCCAGCTTACACATTGACTCACACCACCAAAATGTTGCTTCCACTTCCCATTCGACTCTAGCGACGACCCTGGATTGGCCTAATTTTGCAAGTAAAATGAACCCACAACTTTTAATCTATGATTTAGTTTAAATTTGCATCTCAAAATATTACAGATAAAATATCACTATAAAGACACGACAGATAAAAACGGATATTGAGCTTTCAAACAAACCAGCATACCTACGGAACGACCTACAACCAGGTGTAATGAGAATCCTAGCCAATGACTCAGTTTAAGGGTCCCGCAGACAGAAAGTGAGTTTCGGTTTAGCTGTTCCATATCAGCCATACTAGTCACAGTAAATGTAAACATGTCAGACCGCTGCCGGCTTTCTATCTGACGTAGCCTTAAAAACTTTTGACAAACACGATTTTGAATCAAAACTTTCCAGGTTAAATCAAATGAAGAGACATCTAGGTAACGCTGAGTAAAATGATTTTTGTCAAAGATATAGTCATATAATTTTGTTGTTAATTATTCCAGCTTACACATTGACTCACACCACCAAAATGTTGCTTCCACTTCCCATTCGACTCTAGCTACGACCCTGGATTGGCCAAATTTTGCAAGTAAAATGAACCCACAACTTTTAATCTATGATTTAGGTTAAATTTGCATCTCAAAATATTACAGATAAAATATCACTATAAAGACACGACAGACAAAAACGGATATTGAGCTTTCAAACAAACCAGCATACCTACGGAACGACCTACAACCAGGTGTAATGAGAATCCTAGCCAATGACTCAGTTTAATAATATCAGCCATACTAGTCACAGTAAATGTAAACATGTCAGACCGCAGCCGGATTTTGAATCAACACTTCCCAGGTTTAAGGCTCGTTCAGAGTGAGAGCGTCGAGCGACGCTTCGAGCGCCATATAGCGTTGACCGGCTGCTATCAGAAGTTGTGAAGTCGCGTTGGAGTCATTTTGCAAACTGTTTTACGACGGGACTTTAAAGCTTCTGATAACAGATGCTGTCATTCTGAACACTGTATCAAGTAATATTTTACCCTGTCACAATCGCACCAAACAAATATCATTTATAGTTTTTCCATTTTCATTGAAATAACACATTTTAATAGCAAAAACGGATATTGAGCTTTCAAACAAACCAGCATACCTACGGAACGACCTACAACCAGGTGTAATGAGAATCCTAGCCAATGACTCAGTTTAAGGGCCCCGCAGACAGAAAGTGAGTTTCGGTTTAGCTGTTCCATATCAGCCATACTAGTCACAGTAAATGTAAACATGTCAGACCGCAGCCGGCTTTCTATCTGACGTAACCTTAAAAACTTTTGACAAACACGATTTTGAATCAAAACTTTCCAGGTTAAATCAAATGAAGAGACATCTAGGTAACGCTGAGTAAAATGATTTTTGTCCAAGAAATATAGTCATATAATTTTGTTGTTAATTATTCCAGCTTACACATTGACTCACACCACCAAAATGTTGCTTCCACTTCCCATTCGACTCTAGCTACGACCCTGGATTGGCCAAATTTTGCAACTAAAATGAACCCACAACTTTTAATCTATGATTTAGTTTAAATTTGCATCTCAAAATATTACAGATAAAATATCACTATAAAGACACGACAGACAAAAACGGATATTGAGCTTTCAAACAAACCAGCATACCTACGGAACGACCTACAACCAGGTGTAATGAGAATCCTAGCCAATGACTCAGTTTAATAATATCAGCCATACTAGTCACAGTAAATGTAAACATGTCAGACCGCAGCCGGATTTTGAATCAACACTTCCCAGGTTTAAGGCTCGTTCAGAGTGAGAGCGTCGAGCGACGCTTCGAGCGCCATATAGCGTTGACCGGCTGCTATCAGAAGTTGTGAAGTCGCATTGGAGTCATTTTGCAAACTGTTGATGTTTTACGACGGGACTTTAAAGCTTCTGATAACAGATGCTGTCATTCTGAACACTGTATCAAGTAATTTTTTACCCTGTCACAATCGCACCAAACAAATATCATTTATAGTTTTTCCATTTTCATTGAAATAACACATTTTAATATCAAAACTCTTTCGAATCAAATAATATTTCGTATCAAATAATAACTGTCAATAGCGTTGAAGTCGCCTTGCAGTCGCCTTGCAGTCGCATTGCAGTCTCATTGCAGTCGCATTACAGTCTCATTGAGAATTCAGAACCGAGAGATAGCCGCGGATTCGTCGCGAGATAGTCGCGAACCAGTCGCGAGATAGTCGCGGAACAGTCGCGAGATAGTCGCGGAACAGTCGCGGAACAGTCGCGATATAGTCGCGGAACAGTCGCGGAACAGTCGCGAGATAGTCGCGGAACAGTCGCGAGATGGTCGCGAAACAGTCGCGAGATAGTCGCGGAACAGTCGCGAGATAGTCGCGGAACAGTCGCGGGACAGTCGCGAGATAGTCGCGGGACAGTCGCGAAACAGTCGCGAGATAGTCGCGGGTTAGTCGCGGAATATCCGCGGATTGGTCGCGGAGTAGCCGCGGAATAGTCGCGGAGTAGTCGCGGGATATTCGCGGAGTAGCCGCGAGATAGCCGCGGATTAGTCGCGAGATAGACGCGGAGTAGTCGTAATCGCGAGTTTGACGTGGTTCCGACGCAACGGCGACGCAATTAAACCGCGGTGACGTCGCGGTAACCTCGCGATTACTTCGCGGTTACGTCGCGACTGCGAATCGATTGCTTTGCGGCTGCGACTGCAATGCGACTGCAATGCGACTGTAATGCGACTGCAATGCGACTGCAATGCGACTGCAATGCGACTGCAATGCGACTCCAAGGCGACCCCAATGAGACTGTAATGCGACTGAAATGCGACAGCAAGGCGACTGCAAGGCGACTTCAACGCGATTGTGACAGGGTAAAATATTATTTGATATATTGAGAATCCTAGCCAATGACTCAGTTTAAGGGCCCCGCAGACAGAAAGTGAGTTTCGGTTTAGCTGTTCCATATCAGCTATACCAGTCACAGTAAATGTAAACATGTCAGACCGCAGCCGGCTTTCTATCTGACGTAGCCTTAAAAACTTTTGACAATTAATTAATTATTCCAGCTTACACATTGACTCACACCACCAAAATGTTGCTTCCACTTCCCATTCGACTCTAGCTACGACCCTGGATTGGCCAAATTTTGCAAGTAAAATGAACCCACAACTTTTAATCTATGATTTAGGTTAAATTTGCATCTCAAAATATTACAGATAAAATATCACTATAAAGACACGACAGACAAAAACGGATATTGAGCTTTCAAACAAACCAGCATACCTACGGAACGACCTACAACCAGGTGTAATGAGAATCCTAGCCAATGACTCAGTTTAATAATATCAGTTATACTAGTCACAGTAAATGTAAACATGTCAGACCGCAGCCGGATTTTGAATCAACACTTCACAGGTTTAAGGCTCGTTCAGAGTGAGAGCGTCGAGCGACGCTTCGAGCGCCATATAGCGTTGACCGGCTGCTATCAGAAGTTGTGAAGTCGCATTGGAGTCATTTTGCAAACTGTTGATGTTTTACGACGGGACTTTAAAGCTTCTGATAACAGATGCTGTCATTCTGAACACTGTATCAAGTAATTTTTTACCCTGTCACAATCGCACCAAACAAATATCATTTATAGTTTTTCCATTTTCATTGAAATAACACATTTTAATATCAAAACTCTTTCGAATCAAATAATATTTCGTATCAAATAATAACTGTCAATAGCGTTGAAGTCGCCTTGCAGTCGCCTTGCAGTCGCATTGCAGTCTCATTGCAGTCGCATTACAGTCTCATTGCGAATTCAGAACCGAAAGATAGCCGCGGATTCGTCGCGAAATAGTCGCGAATCAGTCGCGAGATAGTCGCGGAACAGTCGCGAGATAGTCGCGGAACAGTCGCGAGATAGTCGCGGAACAGTCGCGAGATAGTCGCGAGATATTCGCGGAACAGTCGCGAGACAGTCGCGGAACAGTCGCGAGATAGTCGCGGAACAGTCGCGGAACAGTCGCGAGATAGTCGCGAGATAGTCGCGGAACAGTCGCGAGATAGTCGCGGAACAGTCGCGAGATTGTCGCGGGTTAGTCGCGGATTGGTCGCGGAGTAGCCGCGGAATAGTCGCGGAATATCCGCGGATTGGTCGCGGAATAGTCGCGGAGTAGTCGCGGAATAGTCGCGGAGTAGTCGCGGGATATTCGCGGAGTAGCCGCGAGATAGCCGCGGATTAGTCGCGAGATAGACGCGGAGTAGTCGTAATCGCGAGTTTGACGTGGTTCCGACGCAACGGCGACGCAATTACACCGCGGTGACGTCGCGGTAACCTCGCGATTACTTCGCGGTTACGTCGCGACTGCGAATCGATTGCTTTGCGGCTGCGACTGCAATGCGACTGCAATGCGACTGCAATGCGACTGTAATGCGACTGCAATGCGACTGCAAGGCGACTCCAAGGCGACCCCAATGAGACTGTAATGCGACTGAAATGCGACAGCAAGGCGACTGCAAGGCGACTTCAACGCGATTGTGACAGGGTAAAATATTATTTGATATATATATTGAGAATCCTAGCCAATGACTCAGTTTAAGGGCCCCGCAGACAGAAAGTGAGTTTCGGTTTAGCTGTTCCATATCAGCTATACCAGTCACAGTAAATGTAAACATGTCAGACCGCAGCCGGCTTTCTATCTGACGTAGCCTTAAAAACTTTTGACAATTAATTAATTATTCCAGCTTACACATTGACTCACACCACCAAAATGTTGCTTCCACTTCCCATTCGACTCTACCTACGACCCTGGATTGGCCAAATTTTGCAAGTAAAATGAACCCACAACTTTTAATCTATGATTTAGGTTAAATTTGCATCTCAAAATATTACAGATAAAATATCACTATAAAGACACGACAGACAAAAACGGATATTGAGCTTTCAAACAAACCAGCATACCTACGGAACGACCTACAACCAGGTGTAATGAGAATCCTAGCCAATGACTCAGTTTAATAATATCAGCCATACTAGTCACAGTAAATGTAAACATGTCAGACCGCAGCCGGATTTTGAATCAACACTTCCCAGGTTTAAGGCTCGTTCAGAGTGAGAGCGTCGAGCGACGCTTCGAGCGCCATATAGCGTTGACCGGCTGCTATCAGAAGTTGTGAAGTCGCGTTGGAGTCATTTTGCAAACTGTTGATGTTTTACGACGGGACTTTAAAGCTTCTGATAACAGATGCTGTCATTCTGAACACTGTATCAAGTAATATTTTACCCTGTCACAATCGCACCAAACAAATATCATTTATAGTTTTTCCATTTTCATTGAAATAACACATTTTAATAGCAAAACTCTTTCGAATCAAATAATATTTCGTATCAAATAATAACTGTCAATAGCGTTGAAGTCGCATTGCAGTCGCATTGCAGTCGCATTGCAGTCGCATTACAGTCTCATTGCAGTCGCATTACAGTATCATTTAGAATTTAGAACCGAGAGATAGCCGCGGATTCGTCGCGAGATAGTCGCGGGATATTCGCGGAGTAGCCGCGAGATAGCCGCGGATTAGTCGCGAGATAGACGCGGAGTAGTCGTAATCGCGAGTTTGACGTGGTTCCGACGCAACGGCGACGCAATTACACCGCGGTGACGTCGCGGTAACCTCGCGATTACTTCGCGGTTACGTCGCGACTGTGAATCGATTGCTTTGCGGCTGCGACTGCAATGCGACTGTAATGCGACTGCAATGCGACTGCAAGGCGACTTCAACGCGATTGTGACAGGGTAAAATATTATTTGATATATTGAGAATCCTAGCCAATGACTCAGTTTAAGGGCCCCGCAGACAGAAAGTGAGTTTCGGTTTAGCTGTTCCATATCAGCTATACCAGTCACAGTAAATGTAAACATGTCAGACCGCAGCCGGCTTTCTATCTGACGTAGCCTTAAAAACTTTTGACAAACACGATTTTGTATCAAAACTTTCCAGGTTAAATCAAATGAAGAGACATCTAGGTAACGCTGAGTAAAATGATTTTTGTCAAAGAAATATAGTCATATAATTTTGTTGTTAATTATTCCAGCCTACACATTGACTCACACCACCAAAATGTTGCTTCCACTTCCCATTCGACTCTAGCTACGACCCTGGATTGGCCAAATTTTGCAAGTAAAATGAACCCACAACTTTTAATCTATGATTATGATGATTAAATTTGCATCTCAAAATATTACAGATAAAATATCACTATAAAGACACGACAGACAAACACGATTTTGAATCAAAACTTTCCAGGTTAAATCAAATGAAGAGACATCTAGGTAACGCTGAGTGAAATGATTTTTGTCAAAGATATAGTCATATAATTTTGTTGTTAATTATTCCAGCTTACACATTGACTCACACCACCAAAATGTTGCTTCCACTTCCCATTCGACTCTAGCTACGACCCTGGATTGGCCAAATTTTGCAAGTAAAATGAACCCACTACTTTTAATCTATGATTTAGGTTAAATTTGCATCTCAAAATATTACAGATAAAATATCACTATAAAGACACGACAGACAAAAACGGATATTGAGCTTTCAAACAAACCAGCATACCTACGGAACGACCTACAACCAGGTGTAATGAGAATCCTAGCCAATGACTCAGTTTAATAATATCAGCCATACTAGTCACAGTAAATGTAAACATGTCAGACCGCAGCCGGATTTTGAATCAACACTTCCCAGGTTTAAGGCTCGTTCAGAGTGAGAGCGTCGAGCGACGCTTCGAGCGCCATATAGCGTTGACCGGCTGCTATCAGAAGTTGTGAAGTCGCGTTGGAGTCATTTTGCAAACTGTTGATGTTTTACGACGGGACTTTAAAGCTTCTGATAACAGATGCTGTCATTCTGAACACTGTATCAAGTAATATTTTACCCTGTCACAATCGCACCAAACAAATATCATTTATAGTTTTTCCATTTTCATTGAAATAACACATTTTAATAGCAAAAACGGATATTGAGCTTTCAAACAAACCAGCATACCTACGGAACGACCTACAACCAGGTGTAATGAGAATCATAGCCAATGACTCAGTTTAAGGGCCCCGCAGACAGAAAGTGAGTTTCGGTTTAGCTGTTCCATATCAGCCATACTAGTCACAGTAAATGCAAACATGTCAGACCGCAGCCGGCTTTCTATCTGACGTAGCCTTAAAAACTTTTGACAAACACGATTTTGAATCAAACTTTCCAGGTTAAATCAAATGAAGAGACATCTAGGTAACGCTGAGTAAAATGATTTTTGTCCAAGAAATATAGTCATATAATTTTGTTGTTAATTATTCCAGCTTACACATTGACTCACACCACCAAAATGTTGCTTCCACTTCCCATTTGACTCTAGCTACGACCCTGGATTGGCCAAATTTTGCAAGTAAAATGAACCCACAACTTTTAATCTATGATTATGATGATTAAATTTGCATCTCAAAATATTACAGATAAAATATCACTATAAAGACACGACAGACAAACACGATTTTGAATCAAAACTTTCCAGGTTAAATCAAATGAAGAGACATCTAGGTAACGCTGAGTGAAATGATTTTTGTCAAAGATATAGTCATATAATTTTGTTGTTAATTATTCCAGCTTACACATTGACTCACACCACCAAAATGTTGCTTCCACTTCCCATTCGACTCTAGCTACGACCCTGGATTGGCCAAATTTTGCAAGTAAAATGAACCCACTACTTTTAATCTATGATTTAGGTTAAATTTGCATCTCAAAATATTACAGATAAAATATCACTATAAAGACACGACAGACAAAAACGGATATTGAGCTTTCAAACAAACCAGCATACCTACGGAACGACCTACAACCAGGTGTAATGAGAATCCTAGCCAATGACTCAGTTTAATAATATCAGCCATACTAGTCACAGTAAATGTAAACATGTCAGACCGCAGCCGGATTTTGAATCAACACTTCCCAGGTTTAAGGCTCGTTCAGAGTGAGAGCGTCGAGCGACGCTTCGAGCGCCATATAGCGTTGACCGGCTGCTATCAGAAGTTGTGAAGTCGCGTTGGAGTCATTTTGCAAACTGTTGATGTTTTACGACGGGACTTTAAAGCTTCTGATAACAGATGCTGTCATTCTGAACACTGTATCAAGTAATATTTTACCCTGTCACAATCGCACCAAACAAATATCATTTATAGTTTTTCCATTTTCATTGAAATAACACATTTTAATATCAAAACTCTTTCGAATCAAATAATATTTCGTATCAAATAATAACTGTCAATAGCGTTGAAGTCGCCTTGCAGTCGCCTTGCAGTCGCATTGCAGTCTCATTGCAGTCGCATTACAGTCTCATTGCGAATTCAGAACCGAGAGATAGCCGCGGATTCGTCGCGAAATAGTCGCGAATCAGTCGCGAGATAGTCGCGGAACAGTCGCGAGATAGTCGCGGAACAGTCGCGAGATAGTCGCGAGATATTCGCGGAACAGTCGCGAGACAGTCGCGGAACAGTAGCGGAACAGTCGCGAGATAGTCGCGGAACAGTCGCGGAACAGTCGCGAGATAGTCGCGAGATAGTCGCGGAACAGTCGCGAGATAGTCGCGGAACAGTCGCGAGATAGTCGCGGAACAGTCGCGAGATAGTCGCGGAACAGTCGCGAGATAGTCGCGGAACAGTCGCGAGTTAGTCGCGGAACAGTCGCGAGATAGTCGCGGAACAGTCGCGAGATAGTCGCGGAACAGTCGCGAGATAGTCGCGGAACAGTCGCGAGATAGTCGCGGGTTAGTCGCGGAATATCCGCGGATTGGTCGCGGAGTAGCCGCGGAATAGTCGCGGAATATCCGCGGATTGGTCGCGGAGTAGCCGCGGAATAGTCGCGGAGTAGTCGCGGGATATTCGCGGAGTAGCCGCGAGATAGCCGCGGATTAGTCGCGAGATAGACGCGGAGTAGTCGTAATCGCGAGTTTGACGTGGTTCCGACGCAACGGCGACGCAATTACACCGCGGTGACGTCGCGGTAACCTCGCGATTACTTCGCGGTTACGTCGCGACTGCGAATCGATTGCTTTGCGGCTGCGACTGCAATGCGACTGCAATGCGACTGCAATGCGACTGCAATGCGACTGTAATGCGACTGCAATGCGACTGCAAGGCGACCCCAATGAGACTGTAATGCGACTGAAATGCGACTGCAATGCGACTGCAAGGCGACTCCAAGGCGACCCCAATGAGACTGTAATGCGACTGAAATGCGACAGCAAGGCGACTGCAAGGCGACTTCAACGCGATTGTGACAGGGTAAAATATTATTTGATATATATATTGAGAATCCTAGCCAATGACTCAGTTTAAGGGCCCCGCAGACAGAAAGTGAGTTTCGGTTTAGCTGTTCCATATCAGCTATACCAGTCACAGTAAATGTAAACATGTCAGACCGCAGCCGGCTTTCTATCTGACGTAGCCTTAAAAACTTTTGACAATTAATTAATTATTCCAGCTTACACATTGACTCACACCACCAAAATGTTGCTTCCACTTCCCATTCGACTCTACCTACGACCCTGGATTGGCCAAATTTTGCAAGTAAAATGAACCCACAACTTTTAATCTATGATTTAGGTTAAATTTGCATCTCAAAATATTACAGATAAAATATCACTATAAAGACACGACAGACAAAAACGGATATTGAGCTTTCAAACAAACCAGCATACCTACGGAACGACCTAAAACCAGGTGTAATGAGAATCCTAGCCAATGACTCAGTTTAATAATATCAGCCATACTAGTCACAGTAAATGTAAACATGTCAGACCGCAGCCGGATTTTGAATCAACACTTCCCAGGTTTACGGCTCGTTCAGAGTGAGAGCGTCGAGCGACGCTTCGAGCGCCATATAGCGTTGACCGGCTGCTATCAGAAGTTGTGAAGTCGCGTTGGAGTCATTTTGCAAACTGTTGATGTTTTACGACGGGACTTTAAAGCTTCTGATAACAGATGCTGTCATTCTGAACACTGTATCAAGTAATATTTTACCCTGTCACAATCGCACCAAACAAATATCATTTATAGTTTTTCCATTTTCATTGAAATAACACATTTTAATAGCAAAACTCTTTCGAATCAAATAATATTTCGTATCAAATAATAACTGTCAATAGCGTTGAAGTCGCATTGCAGTCGCATTGCAGTCGCATTGCAGTCGCATTACAGTCTCATTGCAGTCGCATTACAGTATCATTTAGAATTTAGAACCGAGAGATAGCCGCGGATTCGTCGCGAGATAGTCGCGGGATATTCGCGGAGTAGCCGCGAGATAGCCGCGGATTAGTCGCGAGATAGACGCGGAGTAGTCGTAATCGCGAGTTTGACGTGGTTCCGACGCAACGGCGACGCAATTACACCGCGGTGACGTCGCGGTAACCTCGCGATTACTTCGCGGTTACGTCGCGACTGTGAATCGATTGCTTTGCGGCTGCGACTGCAATGCGACTGTAATGCGACTGCAATGCGACTGCAATGCGACTGCAAGGCGACTTCAACGCGATTGTGACAGGGTAAAATATTATTTGATATATTGAGAATCCTAGCCAATGACTCAGTTTAAGGGCCCCGCAGACAGAAAGTGAGTTTCGGTTTAGATGTTCCATATCAGCTATACCAGTCACAGTAAATGTAAACATGTCAGACCGCAGCCGGCTTTCTATCTGACGTAGCCTTAAAAACTTTTGACAAACACGATTTTGTATCAAAACTTTCCAGGTTAAATCAAATGAAGAGACATCTAGGTAACGCTGAGTAAAATGATTTTTGTCAAAGAAATATAGTCATATAATTTTGTTGTTAATTATTCCAGCCTACACATTGACTCACACCACCAAAATGTTGCTTCCACTTCCCATTCGACTCTAGCTACGACCCTGGATTGGCCAAATTTTGCAAGTAAAATGAACCCACAACTTTTAATCTATGATTATGATGATTAAATTTGCATCTCAAAATATTACAGATAAAATATCACTATAAAGACACGACAGACAAACACGATTTTGAATCAAAACTTTCCAGGTTAAATCAAATGAAGAGACATCTAGGTAACGCTGAGTGAAATGATTTTTGTCAAAGATATAGTCATATAATTTTGTTGTTAATTATTCCAGCTTACACATTGACTCACACCACCAAAATGTTGCTTCCACTTCCCATTCGACTCTAGCTACGACCCTGGATTGGCCAAATTTTGCAAGTAAAATGAACCCACTACTTTTAATCTATGATTTAGGTTAAATTTGCATCTCAAAATATTACAGATAAAATATCACTATAAAGACACGACAGACAAAAACGGATATTGAGCTTTCAAACAAACCAGCATACCTACGGAACGACCTACAACCAGGTGTAATGAGAATCCTACCCAATGACTCAGTTTAATAATATCAGCCATACTAGTCACAGTAAATGTAAACATGTCAGACCGCAGCTGGATTTTGAATCAACACTTCCCAGGTTTAAGGCTCGTTCAGAGTGAGAGCGTCGAGCGACGCTTCGAGCGCCATATAGCGTTGACCGGCTGCTATCAGAAGTTGTGAAGTCGCGTTGGAGTCATTTTGCAAACTGTTGATGTTTTACGACGGGACTTTAAAGCTTCTGATAACAGATGCTGTCATTCTGAACACTGTATCAAGTAATATTTTACCCTGTCACAATCGCACCAAACAAATATCATTTATAGTTTTTCCATTTTCATTGAAATAACACATTTTAATAGCAAAAACGGATATTGAGCTTTCAAACAAACCAGCATACCTACGGAACGACCTACAACCAGGTGTAATGAGAATCCTAGCCAATGACTCAGTTTAAGGGCCCCGCAGACAGAAAGTGAGTTTCGGTTTAGCTGTTCCATATCAGCCATACTAGTCACAGTAAATGTAAACATGTCAGACCGCAGCCGGCTTTCTATCTGACGTAGCCTTAAAAACTTTTGACAAACACGATTTTGAATCAAACTTTCCAGGTTAAATCAAATGAAGAGACATCTAGGTAACGCTGAGTAAAATGATTTTTGTCCAAGAAATATAGTCATATAATTTTGTTGTTAATTATTCCAGCTTACACATTGACTCACACCACCAAAATGTTGCTTTCACTTCCCATTTGACTCTAGCTACGACCCTGGATTGGCCAAATTTTGCAAGTAAAATGAACCCACAACTTTTAATCTATGATTTAGGTTAAATTTGCATCTCAAAATATTACAGATAAAATATCACTATAAAGACACGACAGACAAAAACGGATATTGAGCTTTCAAACAAACCAGCATACCTACGGAACGACCTACAACCAGGTGTAATGAGAATCCTAGCCAATGACTCAGTTTAATAATATCAGCCATACTAGTCACAGTAAATGTAAACATGTCAGACCGCAGCCGGATTTTGAATCAACACTTCCCAGGTTTAAGGCTCGTTCAGATTGAGAGCGTCGAGCGACGCTTCGAGCGCCATATAGCGTTGACCGGCTGCTATCAGAAGTTGTGAAGTCGCGTTGGAGTCATTTTGCAAACTGTTGATGTTTTACGACGGGACTTTAAAGCTTCTGATAACAGATGCTGTCATTCTGAACACTGTATCAAGTAATATTTTACCCTGTCACAATCGCACCAAACAAATATCATTTATAGTTTTTCCATTTTCATTGAAATAACACATTTTAATAGCAAAACTCTTTCGAATCAAATAATATTTCGTATCAAATAATAACTGTCAATAGCGTTGAAGTCGCCTTGCAGTCGCATTGCAGTCGCATTACAGTCTCATTGCAGTCGCATTGCAGTCGCATTACAGTCTCATTCAGAATTCAGAGCCGAGAGATAGCCGCGGATTCGTCGCGATTCAGTCGCGATTCAGTCGCGAGATAGTCGCGGAACAGTCGCGCAACAGTCGCGAGATAGTCGCGGAACAGTCGCGAGATAGTCGCGGAACAGTCGCGAGATAGTCGCGGAACAGTCGCGAGATAGTCGCGGAACAGTCGCGAGATAGTCGCGGAACAGTCCTGAGATAGTCGCGGAACAGTCGCGAGATAGTCGCGGAACAGTCGCGAGATAGTCGCGGAACAGTCGCGAGATAGTCGCGGAACAGTCGCGAGATAGTCGCGGAACAGTCGCGAGATAGTCGCGGAACAGTCGCGGGACAGTCGCGAGATAGTCGCGAAACAGTCGCGAGATAGTCGCGGGTTAGTCGCGGAATATCCGCGGATTGGTCGCGGAGTAGCCGCGGAATAGTCGCGGAGTAGTCGCGGGATATTCGCGGAGTAGCCGCGAGATAGCCGCGGATTAGTCGCGAGATAGACGCGGAGTAGTCGTAATCGCGAGTTTGACGTGGTTCCGACGCAACGGCGACGCAATTACACCGCGGTGACGTCGCGGTAACCTCGCGATTACTTCGCGGTTACGTCGCGACTGCGAATCGATTGCTTTGCGGCTGCGACTGCAATGCGACTGCAATGCGACTGCAATGCGACTGTAATGCGACTGCAATGCGACTCCAAGGCGACCCCAATGAGACTGTAATGCGACTGAAATGCGACAGCAAGGCGACTGCAAGGCGACTTCAACGCGATTGTGACAGGGTAAAATATTATTTGATATATTGAGAATCCTAGCCAATGACTCAGTTTAAGGGCCCCGCAGACAGAAAGTGAGTTTCGGTTTAGCTGTTCCATATCAGCTATACCAGTCACAGTAAATGTAAACATGTCAGACCGCAGCCGGCTTTCTATCTGACGTAGCCTTAAAAACTTTTGACAATTAATTAATTATTCCAGCTTACACATTGACTCACACCACCAAAATGTTGCTTCCACTTCCCATTCGACTCTAGCTACGACCCTGGATTGGCCAAATTTTGCAAGTAAAATGAACCCACTACTTTTAATCTATGATTTAGGTTAAATTTGCATCTCAAAATATTACAGATAAAATATCACTATAAAGACACGACAGACAAAAACGGATATTGAGCTTTCAAACAAACCAGCATACCTACGGAACGACCTACAACCAGGTGTAATGAGAATCCTAGCCAATGACTCAGTTTAATAATATCAGCCATACTAGTCACAGTAAATGTAAACATGTCAGACCGCAGCCGGATTTTGAATCAACACTTCCCAGGTTTAAGGCTCGTTCAGAGTGAGAGCGTCGAGCGACGCTTCGAGCGCCATATAGCGTTGACCGGCTGCTATCAGAAGTTGTGAAGTCGCGTTGGAGTCATTTTGCAAACTGTTGATGTTTTACGACGGGACTTTAAAGCTTCTGATAACAGATGCTGTCATTCTGAACACTGTATCAAGTAATATTTTACCCTGTCACAATCGCACCAAACAAATATCATTTATAGTTTTTCCATTTTCATTGAAATAACACATTTTAATAGCAAAAACGGATATTGAGCTTTCAAACAAACCAGCATACCTACGGAACGACCTACAACCAGGTGTAATGAGAATCCTAGCCAATGACTCAGTTTAAGGGCCCCGCAGACAGAAAGTGAGTTTCGGTTTAGCTGTTCCATATCAGCCATACTAGTCACAGTAAATGTAAACATGTCAGACCGCAGCCGGCTTTCTATCTGACGTAGCCTTAAAAACTTTTGACAAACACGATTTTGAATCAAAACTTTCCAGGTTAAATCAAATGAAGAGACATCTAGGTAACGCTGAGTGAAATGATTTTTGTCAAAGATATAGTCATATAATTTTGTTGTTAATTATTCCAGCTTACACATTGACTCACACCACCAAAATGTTGCTTCCACTTCCCATTCGACTCTAGCTACGACCCTGGATTGGCCAAATTTTGCAAGTAAAATGAACCCACTACTTTTAATCTATGATTTAGGTTAAATTTGCATCTCAAAATATTACAGATAAAATATCACTATAAAGACACGACAGACAAAAACGGATATTGAGCTTTCAAACAAACCAGCATACCTACGGAACGACCTACAACCAGGTGTAATGAGAATCCTAGCCAATGACTCAGTTTAATAATATCAGCCATACTAGTCACAGTAAATGTAAACATGTCAGACCGCAGCCGGATTTTGAATCAACACTTCCCAGGTTTAAGGCTCGTTCAGAGTGAGAGCGTCGAGCGACGCTTCGAGCGCCATATAGCGTTGACCGGCTGCTATCAGAAGTTGTGAAGTCGCGTTGGAGTCATTTTGCAAACTGTTGATGTTTTACGACGGGACTTTAAAGCTTCTGATAACAGATGCTGTCATTCTGAACACTGTATCAAGTAATATTTTACCCTGTCACAATCGCACCAAACAAATATCATTTATAGTTTTTCCATTTTCATTGAAATAACACATTTTAATAGCAAAAACGGATATTGAGCTTTCAAACAAACCAGCATACCTACGGAACGACCTACAACCAGGTGTAATGAGAATCCTAGCCAATGACTCAGTTTAAGGGCCCCGCAGACAGAAAGTGAGTTTCGGTTTAGCTGTTCCATATCAGCCATACTAGTCACAGTAAATGTAAACATGTCAGACCGCAGCCGGCTTTCTATCTGACGTAGCCTTAAAAACTTTTGACAAACACGATTTTGAATCAAACTTTCCAGGTTAAATCAAATGAAGAGACATCTAGGTAACGCTGAGTAAAATGATTTTTGTCCAAGAAATATAGTCATATAATTTTGTTGTTAATTATTCCAGCTTACACATTGACTCACACCACCAAAATGTTGCTTCCACTTCCCATTTGACTCTAGCTACGACCCTGGATTGGCCAAATTTTGCAAGTAAAATGAACCCACAACTTTTAATCTATGATTTAGGTTAAATTTGCATCTCAAAATATTACAGATAAAATATCACTATAAAGACACGACAGACAAAAACGGATATTGAGCTTTCAAACAAACCAGCATACCTACGGAACGACCTACAACCAGGTGTAATGAGAATCCTAGCCAATGACTCAGTTTAATAATATCAGCCATACTAGTCACAGTAAATGTAAACATGTCAGACCGCAGCCGGATTTTGAATCAACACTTCCCAGGTTTAAGGCTCGTTCAGAGTGAGAGCGTCGAGCGACGCTTCGAGCGCCATATAGCTTTGACCGGCTGCTATCAGAAGTTGTGAAGTCGCGTTGGAATCATTTTGCAAACTGTTGATGTTTTACGACGGGACTTTAAAGCTTCTGATAACAGATGCTGTCATTCTGAACACTGTATCAAGTAATATTTTACCCTGTCACAATCGCACCAAACAAATATCATTTATAGTTTTTCCATTTTCATTGAAATAACACATTTTAATAGCAAAACTCTTTCGAATCAAATAATATTTCGTATCAAATAATAACTGTCAATAGCGTTGAAGTCGCCTTGCAGTCGCATTGCAGTCGCATTACAGTCTCATTGCAGTCGCATTACAGTCTCATTCAGAATTCAGAGCCGAGAGATAGCCGCGGATTCGTCGCGATTCAGTCGCGAGATAGTCGCGGATAGTCGCGGAACAGTCGCGAGATAGTCGCGGAACAGTCGCGAGATAGTCGCGGAACAGTCGCGGAATAGTCGCGGGACAGTCGCGAGATAGTCGCGGGTTAGTCGCGGAATTTCCGCGGATTGGTCGCGGAGTAGCCGCGGAGTAGTCGCGGAGCAGTCGCGGGATATTCGCGGAGTAGCCGCGAGATAGCCGCGGATTAGTCGCGAGATAGACGCGGAGTAGTCGTACTCGCGAGTTTGACGTGGTTCCGACGCAACGGCGACGCAATTACACCGCGGTGACGTCGCGGTAACCTCGCGATTACTTCGCGGTTACGTCGCGACTGCGAATCGATTGCTTTGCGGCTGCGACTGCAATGCGACTGTAAAGCGACTGCAATGCGACTGAAATGCGACTGAAATGCGACTGCAAGGCGACTCCAAGGCGACCCCAATGAGACTGTAATGCGACTGAAATGCGACAGCAAGGCGACTGCAAGGCGACTTCAACGCGATTGTGACAGGGTAAAATATTATTTGATATATTGAGAATCCTAGCCAATGACTCAGTTTAAGGGCCCCGCAGACAGAAAGTGGGTTTCGGTTTAGCTGTTCCATATCAGCCATACCAGTCACAGTAAATGTAAACATGTCAGACCGCAGCGGGCTTTCTATCTGACGTAGCCTTAAAAACTTTTGACAAACACGATTTTGCATCAAAACTTTCCAGGTTAAATCAAATGAAGAGACATCTTGGTAACGCTGAGTAAAATGATTTTTGTCAAAGAAATATAGTCATATAATTTTGTTGTTAATTATTCCAGCCTACACATTGACTCACACCACCAAAATGTTGCTTCCACTTCCCATTCGACTCTAGCTACGACCCTGGATTGGCCAAATTTTGCAAGTAAAATGAACCCACAACTTTTAATCTATGATTTAGTTTAAATTTGCATCTCAAAATATTACAGATAAAATATCACTATAAAGACACGATAGACAAAAACGGATATTGAGCTTTCAAACAAACCAGCATACCTACGGAACGACCTACAACTAGGTGTAATGAGAATCCTAGCCAATGACTCAGTTTAAGGGCCCCGCAGACAGAAAGTGGGTTTCGGTTTAGCTGTTCCATATCAGCCATACCAGTCACAGTAAATTCAAACATGTCAGACCGCAGCCGGCTTTCTATCTGACGTAGCCTTAAAAACTTTTGACAAACACGATTTTGAATCAAAACTTTCCAGGTTAAATCAAATGAAGAGACATCTAGGTAACGCTGAGTAAAATGATTTTTGTCCAAGAAATATAGTCATATAATTTTGTTGTTAATTATTCCAGCTTACACATTGACTCACACCACCAAAATGTTGCTTCCACTTCCCATTCGACTCTAGCTACGACCCTGGATTGGCCAAATTTTGCAACTAAAATGAACCCACAACTTTTAATCTATGATTTAGTTTAAATTTGCATCTCAAAATATTACAGATAAAATATCACTATAAAGACACGACAGACAAAAACGGATATTGAGCTTTCAAACAAACCAGCATACCTACGGAACGACCTACAACCAGGTGTAATGAGAATCCTAGCCAATGACTCAGTTTAATAATATCAGCCATACTAGTAACAGTAAATGTAAACATGTCAGACCGCAGCCGGATTTTGAATCAACACTTCCCAGGTTTAAGGCTCGTTCAGAGTGAGAGCGTCGAGCGACGCTTCGAGCGCCATATAGCGTTGACCGGCTGCTATCAGAAGTTGTGAAGTCGCGTTGGAGTCATTTTGCAAACTGTTGATGTTTTACGACGGGACTTTAAAGCTTCTGATAACAGATGCTGTCATTCTGAACACTGTATCAAGTAATTTTTTACCCTGTCACAATCGCACCAAACAAATATCATTTATAGTTTTTCCATTTTCATTGAAATAACACATTTTAATAGCAAAACTCTTTCGAATCAAATAATATTTCGTATCAAATAATAACTGTCAATAGCGTTGAAGTCGCCTTGCAGTCGCATTGCAGTCGCATTGCAGTCGCATTACAGTCTCATTCAGAGTTCAGAACCGAGAGATAGCCGCGGATTCGTCGCGAGATAGTCGCGAATCAGCCGCAAGATAGTCGCGGAACAGTCGCGGAGCAGACGCGAGATAGTCGCGGAACAGTCGCGGAGCAGTCGCGGGTTAGTCGAGGAATATCCGCGGATTGGACGCAGAGTAGCCGCGGAATAGTCGCGAGATAGTCGCGGAGTAGTCGTAATCGCGAGTTTGACGTGGTTCCGTCGCAACGGCGACGCAATTACACCGCGGTGACGTCGCGGTAACCTCGCGATTACTTCGCGGTTACGTCGCGACTGCGAATCGATTGCTTTGCGGCTGCGACTGCAATGCGACTACAATGCGACTGCAATGCGACTGCAATGCGACTGCAATGCGACTGCAATGCGACTAAAATGCGACTGCAAGACGACTCCAAGGCGACCCCAATGAGACTGTAATGCGACTGAAATGCGACAGCAAGGCGACTGCAAGGCGACTTCAACGCGATTGTGACAGGGTAAAATATTATTTGATATATTGAGAATCCTAGCCAATGACTCAGTTTAAGGGCCCCGCAGACAGAAAGTGAGTTTCGGTTTAGCTGTTCCATATCAGCCATACCAGTCACAGTAAATGTAAACATGTCAGACCGCAGCCGGCTTTCTATCTGACGTAGCCTTAAAAACTTTTGACAAACACGATTTTGTATCAAAACTTTCCAGGTTAAATCAAATGAAGAGACATCTAGGTAACGCTGAGTAAAATGATTTTTGTCAAAGAAATATAGTCATATAATTTTGTTGTTAATTATTCCAGCCTAAACATTGACTCACACCACCAAAATGTTGCTTCCACTTCCCATTCTACTCTAGCTACGACCCTGGATTGGCCAAATTTTGCAAGTAAAATGAACCCACAACTTTTAATCTATGATTTAGTTTAAATTTGCATCTCAAAATATTACAGATAAAATATCACTATAAAGACACGACAGACAAAAACGGATATTGAGCTTTCAAACAAACCATCATACCCACGGAACGACCTACAACCAGGTGTAATGAGAATCCTAGCCAATGACTCAGTTTAAGGGCCCCGCAGACAGAAAGTGGGTTTCGGTTTAGCTGTTCCATATCAGCCATACCAGTCACAGTAAATGTAAACATGTCAGACCGCAGCGGGCTTTCTATCTGACGTAGCCTTAAAAACTTTTGACAAACACGATTTTGCATCAAAACTTTCCAGGTTAAATCAAATGAAGAGACATCTTGGTAACGCTGAGTAAAATGATTTTTGTCAAAGAAATATAGTCATATAATTTTGTTGTTAATTATTCCAGCCTACATATTGACTCACACCACCAAAATGTTGCTTCCACTTCCCATTCGACTCTAGCTACGACCCTGGATTGGCCAAATTTTGCAAGTAAAATGAACCCACAACTTTTAATCTATGATTTAGTTTAAATTTGCATCTCAAAATATTACAGATAAAATATCACTATAAAGACACGACAGACAAAAACGGATATTGAGCTTTCAAACAAACCAGCATACCTACGGAACGACCTACAACCAGGTGTAATGAGAATCCTAGCCAATGACTCAGTTTAAGGGCCCCGCAGACAGAAAGTGGGTTTCGGTTTAGCTGTTCCATATCAGCCATACCAGTCACAGTAAATTCAAACATGTCAGACCGCAGCGGGCTTTCTATCTGACGTAGCCTTAAAAACTTTTGACAAACACGATTTTGCATCAAAACTTTCCAGGTTAAATCAAATAAAGAGACATCTAGGTAACGCTGAGTAAAATGATTTTTGTCAAAGAAATATAGTCATATAATTTTGTTGTTAATTATTCCAGCTTACACATTGACTCACACCACCAAAATGTTGCTTCCACTTCCCATTCGACTCTAGCTACGACCCTGGATTGGCCTAATTTTGCAAGTAAAATGAACCCACAACTTTTAATCTATGATTTAGTTTAAATTTGCATATCAAAATATTACAGATAAAATATCACTATAAAGACACGACAGACAAAAACGGATATTGAGCTTTCAAACAAACCAGCATACCTACGGAACGACCTACAACCAGGTGTAATGAGAATCCTAGCCAATGACTCAGTTTAAGGGCCCCGCATTCGTCGCGAATCAGTCGCGGAACAGTCGCGGAACAGTCGCGAGATAGTCGCGGAACAGTCGCGGAACAGTCGCGAGATAGTCGCGGAACAGTCGCGGAACAGTCGCAAGATAGCCGCGGAATAGTCGTATCAAAACTATCGTAGGTCGTCCCGTACGTATGGTGGTTTGTTTGGAAGCTCAATATCCGTTTTAGTATGTCGTGTCTTTATAGTAATATTTTATCTGTAATATTTTGAGATGCAAATTTAAACTAAATCATAGATTAAAAGTTGTGGGTTAAAAGTAAATGTGTAAGCTGGAATAATTAATAACAAAATTATATGACTATATTTCTTTGACAAAAATCATTTTACTCAGCGTTACCTAGATGTCCCCTCATTTTTTTAGGCAGGACATCTTTAAAAGCAATGAGTCCTGTGTATAATAATAAAAGCCTAAATTCTGTAGCTTTATACCTTTTACAATCAATAATAGACCTAGTCTTTCGTGAAAATTCACAAGGGATAAATTATTTCATTTTAGAAAGTATAATATTAATTTCATTAGCGTAATATTTTGAGATGCAAATTTAAACTAAATCATAGATTAAAAGTTGTGGGTTCGTTTTACTTCAAAAAATTTTTCCAATCCAGTGTCGTAGCTAGAGTCGAATGGGAAGTGGACGCAACATTTTGGTGGTGTGAGTCAATGAGTAAGCTGGAATAATTAATAACAAAATTATATGACTATATTTCTTTGACAAAAATCATTTTACTCGGCGTTACCTAGATGCCCCCTCATTTCAGTTCCCAAACTAAAGCACAAAAAGTTATTATACATTTTTTTAGGCAGGACATCTTTAAAAGCAATGAGTCCTGTGTATAATAATAAAAGCCTAAATTCTGTAGCTTTATACCTTTTACAATCAATAATAGACCTAGTCTTTCGTGAAAATTCACAAGGGATAAATTATTTCATTTTAGAAAGTCTAATATTAATTTCATTAACGTAATATTTTGAGATGCAAATTTAAACTAAATCATAGATAAAAAGTTGTGGGTTCGTTTTACTTCAAAAAATTTGGCCAATCCAGTGTCGTAGCTAGAGTCGAATGGGAAGTGGACGCAACATTTTGGTGGTGTGAGTCAATGTGTAAGCTGGAATAATTAATAACAAAATTATATGACTATATTTCTTTGACAAAAATCATTTTACTCAGCGTTACCTAGATGTCCCCTCATTTGATTTAATACCTGCATTAGCAGTTCTTTTTCCTAACAAGGATGATACAGATATTCCCTATGAAAGAATATGATCTCGACCAGTTGTAACTATAAATGTTATTGGTTTGGTGTTGGTTTCGGCAGAAATTTTTTTTAAATTCGGAAGTTCATTTCTGAGAAAAAATGCATGCACTTTCCGACTAATGGCTAACTTTGTTTGCTGATCAAAAGAAATATTTTTTTGTCCTCTTGTTTCCTCCTGAACGGACACTTTAGTATTCCCATTGCTTTCTATTCTATATTCCTAGCTTTATGATAATGAGATTTTGAGATGCAAATTTAAACTAAATCATAGATTAAAAGTTGTGGGTTAAAAGTAAATGTGTAATAAGTAATATTTTATCTGTTATATTTTGAGATGCAAATTTAAACTAAATCATAGATTAAAAGTTGTGGGTTAAAAGTAAATGTGTAAGCTGGAATATTTAATAACAAAAATATATGACTATATTTCTTTGACAAAAATCATTTTACTCAGCGTTACCTAGATGCCCCCTCATTTCAGTTCCCAAACTAAAGCACAAAAAGTTATTATACATTTTTTTAGGCAGGACATTTTTAAAAGCAATGAGTCCTGTGTATAATAATAAAAGCCTAAATTCTGTAGCTTTATACCTTTTACAATCAATAATAGACCTAGTCTTTCGTGAAAATTCACAAGGGATAAATTATTTCATTTTAGAAAGTCTAATATTAATTTCATTAACGTAATATTTTGAGATGCAAATTTAAACTAAATCATAGATAAAAAGTTGTGGGTTCGTTTTACTTCAAAAAATTTGGCCAATCCAGTGTCGTAGCTAGAGTCGAATGGGAAGTGGACGCAACATTTTGAGGGTGTGAGTCAATGTGTAAGCTGGAATATTTAATTACAAAAATATATGACTATATTTCTTTGACAAAAATCATTTTACTCAGCGTTACCTAGATGTCCCCTTATTTGATTTAATACCTGCATTAGCAGTTCCTTTTTCCTAAGAAGGATGATAGAGATATTCCCTATGAAAGAATATGATCTCAACAAGTTGTAATTATAAATGTTATTTGTTTGGTGCGATTGTGACAGGGTAAAATATTACTTGATACGAAAAAGTTTTGCTATTAAAACGTGTTATTTGAATTTTAAGCTAATTATGTTGACGTCCGCGCTGATAATCGGCGGCTTTCTTTCGACCAACAGCGACAATTCAAACTAAAGGCTCGTTCAGAGTGGGAGCATCAAACGCCACACCGCGTTGTGGCCGTGTTGCGAAACAGTGTTCAGAATGACAGCATCTGTTATCAGAAGTTTTAAAGTCTCGTCGTAAAACATCAACAGTTTGCAAAGTTACTCCAACGCGACTTTGCAACTTCTGTTAGCAACCGAATACTTTTTGCATCGCGAATGCAACGCGATTGCAACGCGACTGCGACGCTGCCACTCTGAACGAGCCTTAAACTTGGGAAGTTTTGACTCAGAATCGCGTTTGTCAAAATGGTATGGCTTTGTTGTTTAGGACCTTTGACCAATAAGGTTTAGTAATTTGTACTTTTCTATCCAAACTAAATACGTCTCTAATTAAAATCTATTAAATCAAATTATTTCAATGTTAGGTCATTTTGTGGCAACAAGTAAGATTTCAATTTTTTTAGTATGGTCGTTTTAGACCTATGACCAAAAACGTTTATTACTTACGTCTAGATGCCATAAAATAATTTCGGCAGATACATAAAAAAACTGTAAAGTTTCTTAGATTTACAAACGAATATTTTTTGAACCACCTTATATGCAGATGAACGTACATTTTATATCCCTTTTTATGTTGTTAATACAGTTCTTATAGATTTTTAATTTATTTGTCCGTCATTGGACCAAATTAATAACTAGTCAGTTTTATAAGTATTAGTAGTACATATTTCAAACATGCTAGAATTCGTCAAGAGAGTATGCCAAAAGATTTCGTATAAGTTAAAAGGAATATATTTCGTGAACACTTTGTACAAAAAAATCGATTGAAGTAGTAAAATTAAAGATTACAATAAACTCCTAGATTTAATCATTTTTATATTAACCTCAGCTCTTTGGTAAACCCGAAAATGAAAACATTGGTTCACTCCGGCCGCGCCGTATTGTTTTATTGGTTTTAGTAATTTCAAGAACCAGTCTACAAAATTCAATTAATAATCCTGAAGACTATATTACATAGTATAATGGTATCCGTTGCTTCGCACCCGGAAAGACGACAACTCTGGACGTGCATTCGGCAAAGCCTGGCCGCTTAACGAAGAGGGATCCCCGCTTTGAAAACCGGGATCCATCGAGAGGTCGAATTATTAACATTACGTCGGTTTTCTATTGCGTAGCTATAAGTTTCTTTGCTAAAACTAATGGACAGTCCAAAGAAACCATAGTTGTTTCAATGGATATATATCATACTTGAAAAGGCTTAGATTGAAATATGTTGTCAAAATGGTAGCGAACTTTGGCAAAAATTCATGCAATCTGTTTCACGTCCTTTTGAGCCCACACAGTACAATAATCGAATCATCACGGCCAATAATCGGTTCATATTAAATTTTGAACAGAAACAAAGTTTTAAATTTCCACAAATTTAATTTTTTTTTAAAGCCGTAACATGTTTCGGCACACGGTGCCTTCTTCGAATTTAACAATAAGTTTTACTTTTCTGTTGAAGGTTTGAAAATGGGTAACCCTTTAAGTCCGTTATTGGCTGAAATATTTATGGATCATTTAGAAAAACACAGTTAGATCAATTATAAGTTTTTTTAAAATATTAATTTTTGTTAACTCAATTTCTGAAGGCTTACAAAAAAGTTAAGTGTGTTTTGGCTTTAGGCAGTACTGCCTCTATGCCAATCCCAGTATGTTTGTCTGTACTGATTTGCTATACTGACATTGGTTAAAATCGTTTTCGTTATTTTGCATTTACACACGTGGCTAGTTGGTGAATAGCATTTGTGTCGTGCGTCGTGGTAAAATTTACTTATATCAGATGACAGGAAGATAATTCGGTTGTGCTTCTTAGTGATTTGAGGTAAGTAATTCGTTGACATAAACGTAAACAGTGCCATGATAATATAGAAGATATTTGTCATTTTGCACTAATGCAAAACATAACTTCATTTCTTTCTGGAGTCGCATTGTAAACATTTAACTAACATCCCTCATAGATCCTGCAATAGAGTGTTTACACCGTAAACACATATTCCGTGTAAATATTTTCGGAGTTTACACAGTGTATTGACATCCGATTTATTGGCGTGGCCGTTAGTAATCACAATCGTTATACTCATTCATTTCGTTTTTTTTCTAATTGTGACGCATTTTTTACTATTCACAATTTATTTAATCATGCTCACACCTTTCTAAACTCTGTAGGCCAGGAAAAAACACATAAAATAACGATAATGCAATAAATGACTGGAAAAATCGCTCTTAAATTTCAAAAAATCATAATTCCCAAACAATGAATTTTCGCAAATAGAGGCTGCTACTAAATGTTGTTTATATATAGTAGTAATTATGAAAGAATTATGAAGAAAATTAAAACTCATGCAATGTCAAAATTTTTCATTCGAAAATTTTTTGATTTTTTTGTTAAAATTACGATTACAGAAAAATCCTGGAATTTTTTTTGTTAGAGAAACCCTTTGCCTGCAAGCACGCCAACAAACATATGGTTCCGTCAAATTTTTGCAAAGTTATCGCGTTTTTAGATTAGTGTTAGATGTGCTAATAGAGCAAAACCGTGTTTTCAATCAATTTTTCGAAAATTCATCACGACGAACCATATGATATTTAGGCTAATTAAAAAAATACGTGTCTCATTAATTATGATAGAGGTGCTGTAAACAATTTTGGCGCGAAAAAAGATACCTAACCCAAATTGCCTGGACGATTTGAGATGGAATGACCCTATTACAAGTCTTCACTTATTTAGAGAAAACGGTTTGATTTTTTGATTCCATTCCAGGGCAGAAGGCATTGTCAAAAGTACAGTGCTATCTCGCTGTGATGTAGCGATGTCTCGACCCTTATAATAAGGTTATTCAAAGCAGTATCACATGATTTTCCTGGTTCGTGAACATGTTGATGTTTGTTTAGGGTTTCGTGATTCATTCATCACATTCTGACATGCCTTTCCATAAGTTTTTCCAGCGTTTTCCATCAAGAAGAGGAAGAACTTACTGGTTGATTTGTCTTGGTTTCGGCGCATGTAACACGTCCGGGCTTGGGGATAAACATTAGCGGTTCTCCATGTCTTGGGAGTGCAGCCCATAGCGATGTACGCCCGGTAGATTTTGCAAAGGTGCGGCATCAGGAGGTCGATTTCTAAAATTTGAATGTTCCAATAGCCAATTAAATCCATCCGTAAGTGACTGTAGTTAAAAGTATAAAATCCTGATGGTGAATATTTAGCCTATATAATTTAGAAACCACTTTTCGTATTAATAAATTTCGCGTCAGGTTCATAAATTACATGCAGTATTTAAACAAGCCTTATTGCATAAATTCCCTTAAATTGCTGTAAGTAAATCGAGATGCTAGCGAAACAAGCCAATTTAATTGTTAGAGTAAAGGCGCCCAACAATGAACTATTAGATTTACCGGCTCAACAAGTGCACCATTTGGTTGCGAGCATTAAATTCAATTATTTACTTTATTAAGTTATGAGTTGCTTGAAAATTCGATATAATTAGAATATTATTTACTGCAAGGAAATTAGTTTTCGATTGTAAACGTTTTCTGGCGGGGGCTCATGGACTACATTCTTCATAAAAACTTATATTTATTTGATCTGTTTAAAAACTCAGTTTTAGTTTCGGTAATCACTTTAGAATGTAACGTAGCTTCAGGCTTAGGAGCATCTACAGCGTGTGGTGTTCAGTATTGTATATTATAGGGAAAATTGGTAATGCAGTAAACAGGTTTGACTCAATGGTTTAGAAAAGATGGCTTACAATCGATGGACTCACGCATCAATATAAACAGGTCTTAAAAAACAACAAACTTAAAATAAGTTCATGTACAGAGTTGCCCCTTATCCTACCGTCAGACCCAATTCTTGGACTCGTTTCGTCAGTTCCGGGTCTGACGAAAAGGTCAGAGACCTTAAAGTGCTTCTGATACAGAAATGCAATTAAACAGACCAGAGTTGCTGCATATAGGTACATCTCATGGCAACCACACACATAAACCCAACCAGGACAGCGAAAATCCTTTTAGGTCCCTTACCTTTTCGTCAGACCCAGAGCTTTGCCGATGAGCCCTAGACGGCGAACCGCATCCAAGGATTAGGTCTGACGGAAGGATAAGAAACAACCCTGTACACGAACTTATTTTAAGTTTATTGTTTTTTAATATTTCGCTGTCGGTTGCTAAACCAACACATTGGCTTCCAGCGCGACCCAACGTAGTTTGCCCGCAATGGGCTGTCTTGCTAGCGTCTGACATAAAATATGTAATCCTGTTTTTCCCTGTGGTTGCAAGGAATATCTACGCAATTTACAAAAACTGAAAATTCTTTTGCGTCAGCCCTTGCCTGAGCAACTGACATTATTAATCAATGTTTTGTCGTAAGATTTGCGTGTGCTTGTTTAATTAAAAATCGACTAATTTTGACTATCAATTTTTTTGTTATTAAGTGCTTCCTGAAAATCGCTTATTAGAGAAATGATTAGCTCTTTGCACCGGCTATTTAAATGCATCGGCATTTTTCACAAATAGTAATCAATGTAATCGACAGAGATATGTATGGGCGCATTTGTTGTTCTTAAAAGAACAGTTTTTAATGCCATTTATAAAAAAGATCTAGAATTTTTGTTAAAAAGTAGAAATTGTAAGAACGAAACCCTAGAATAATTGAGGTTAATTTTGCACGAAACGTCAAAACAGGCCAACGAACGAGCTGACGCCACGGTTCACAGTTGTATTGCTAACTATCGGCCAATAAAATTCGAATTATATTAATTTTTGCAAGCTTAAATAAACAAAATATTTGCTAAAAGTGGGTTCGTCTCAAAGAAGAATACACTAAGTTTAATACGCATAAAGTTTTAATATTTTTTGCCCGAATTTAATTCCTTCGTGTTTTCTTAGGAATTTACAATTATCAACTTATTGATGACGTGCGTTGGAAATTGTTTTGCATGAACCATAGTCATATTTTACATTTTATTTCGCATCCGTTAATTAATATCAAAGATATAGGGGTGGCTTCATACAAAGCGAATCATACGATTCCCTTTTCGCTAAACACATTTTAAAATTAAATTATAAGTTCCATATAGAACAAGACTTTGATATACTTTATCTAGAGGGCAAGGGTAGAAAACTTAATAATTTTGTGAATTCAATATTTACTTCAGGTTGTCCCTGTGTTTAAAAAAGTTTTTATACTTCCTATTATTTTTATTTTTTTTTATTGAATTTCCTACTGCTTAACATGAGTTATGAACCACGGTCCTCAGTCACGACAACTATCCCGATCTTCACCCTCCAACGGCTATCAACCCCTGGCTTCGTGCAGCCTTAAGTTGTAACTCCTACCGACTAGGTCTAGTAGATTAGCTGCTAAGGCGACAGTTTCGGATACACAGGTTTGGATTTTAGTGCTGTTGCAGCCTGATGTCGTGCAATATAAGGAAAGAGTGAAAAATGTATCGGCATCCAAAACCCCCCGTCCTAAAGTTTAAAAACAGTCAAACGTTGTCATTCAGTAACCAACTTCAAAGTCAGCTCCTTGGTTTGGAGTTTTCTTCCAATAATTTGCAGATAGAGGTAACTTATATATTCAACTACAGCTTACAACATTGACGAAAAGCCACACCTAATCATTTACCATTGATTTTTGACTGAGCATCAAGAATCCTATCACAAATTAATTTCAAACTAAGAAATGGACCCTTGAACGTTAACAAATAGTACAATAGATAAGACTATGTATAGGTATTTAATCTTTGTATTATAATCACAGATACACCGTCCTTTGCAAACTTACAGGATTCATGTAAACATTTTCTTGTCTATTTGAATTTTAATAATCCTAACTACTTTGGTCGTGTATATTGTTCTACCCTAGACCGTTTATTAATGGAATGTAAGTAAATTTAAATACGATGTTTACATATATCTCTGCGTTCCTCTTCTTAACTATCTCCATTCGTCTTCGGCTTTTCGATCTCCTTCTTCTACGCTGGACCTCTCCATGATTTTTTTCTACTTGATCTCTCCAAGATTTTTGTGGTCTACCTCTCCTCAGTCTTATCAACGAGCTTTGACTCAGTAACTTTACTATACAACTTAGTTAATATCCCTGTTTTCAGCTCGGTATGTATATACATTATTCTACGGTGTTAAAGACTTTAGATTTGTGTAATTGTTGTTCCATCGAACTAGATTCAATTGTGTATTGCAGCTCCTAGCTTGTCCAAGTCCAATATTTATTTCATCTTCTGTTGTACTCTGTTGAGATATTTTGAGACCTAAATATTGAAACACATTTCCGTCTATTTCATCTCATGATACACTGCAAGTAATTATTCGCTTCCTCTCTTGTGGCTAGTGTGTGTGTGTGTGTATCTGAGTTTTTTGGCACTGGTTTAAACCAACTGGCCAGCTTTGTCTTGTTTAGTCTTTGTTAATACACTGTTACAAATATGTTAAAAGCAGTCACGTCAGAGAGTCAATTAAGTACTCCACTTAGGAACTAATTTCTTCTAAGGATAATTTTAACCTATTCACCCATTTTTTACAACTCTATGTCAGGCTATGTGTAACTTCGCTAAATGTAATTTTATCTTATTATATATTTTATGAGCATTCTTTTTTGCTTCTTTTTTTTCCTTCTTCTTTTTTTTTCTTTTTTTTTTTGCTTTTTTTCTTTTTTTTTTCTTTTTTTTTAGATTAATAATTTTTTATTTTTTTTATGTGGCTAGATATTCTGTTTTAGAGAAGTTAATTTCCTGTTCATTTCTGTGTGTATTCTTCTTTTGGCTTTGTTATAATGTAGCTCAGGTGATCTTTATTTTATGCCTTGATATATTTGGGATCGAACTTGACACCTCAGTCAGGCATTATGTGTTTAACTCCTTTTCATTCTTCTGCGGCTTTAAGGGCCAATCTTTATTTCGGGGCTTTACTTGGGCATAACCCTACTTGGCTGGGTAATTCAAGAACGCATTGTTTGCTACCTGATGTCAATACTTCTTTGCGAATTGGTTTTGGTGATGTAATTGTTGGACATTTTTGTCACACCCTCCAACTCAGTGCCTCCCTTAAACGACTGGTTAAGTTAGCTAATGCTTAGGATATCTCTAGGTGGAGCCTGGCCGATATTGAACATTAGCTTGAATAATTAGAGGATTTGTCATAACGTCGGTCTGTTTGTAGCAATTGGAGACTATTTTCTCGTCGCAATATGAAAAACCCCTTAGCCAGGTCTCCCGTCTTTTCACTATACTTTTCGAGAAGAAAATGACTTTCGTCTTGGCCGGATCCAAACGAATCTTTCAGTCCAAAACCCATTTTTCTAGTAAAATAAGTGTAGACAACAGTAGCCGCGGTGACTTTGCAATAGAAGTAGTTGCAATATCGTCAGCAAATAAAAACAGCTCATTAAATCTGTCTCGGAATATCGCGAACATAAATCGGATCGGATCAGAAATCACTACTTCTGACGAGACTACAAAACTTGTGTTCTCAAAAAAGGAATTGCTAACTTTATTGATATAGTTGGGCGCCCCCAAACTTATAAGTGTTAAAATCAGATCGCAGTGACAGACCTTACCAAAATCCTTCGAAACGTCGAAAAAAACGCTCCCTTGTGAGCTTCCCTATTGAAGCCTCGTAAGATTCTCGTTGCCGGTCTAGTGCTCTATCTCATGATGCAACGTTCCTCCCTAAAACCGCACTGTTCGTCCGGGAGAACATTACGCTCAAGAACAAAATTTTGCAAGTTACTGAGAATTAGTTTCTCATGATCTTAGATACCCACTTGCGTGGGGTCATTTTATTTTAAAATATTTTAATTGTCGCCTTCTTCCACATACGCAGAAGGTGGTTTACTTCGATAACTACTAGTAATTCTTGGTCATCTGTAAAGCTAAATGTTTACATAAAATTTTGTTTTCCTATTGGAATGCCGATTTCTTCGCATTTCTTTTTTCATGGTTCTACAAATTTCTTTAATATAACGCCAGTAATGTGTAGCAGCCCTGTAAGAGTCCTTTTGTTGTTTCAAAGAATTTCGAGATATTATGGCTTACTGTGAATGAGATACGATTTTCTATGTAATTTTTGACCGCGTGTATAATTTCTGGGTAAGCCGATATCTTTCATTGTCATCCAAAATTGCGTCCTAGGTACAGCCTTTTAAGGTTTGCTTAAGCTAAATGTACTGCTCCATTTTTTGCAATAGTGACTTGTTTCACTATTTTAATCTATAATAATCGATTATTATTCCTTATAGCACCTTTTAATATGTAAAAGCTCTGCATTTTTAGATAGCCGTATTTATTCCTCAAAATAAATTTTACTCGAAGTGTAAGTAAAAACAGTATCGTTTCACATAAGAATAGTGTTATTTCATAGAAAGATTACCGCTATTCCCCGAATGAGTTATTCGATGCCTAGACTTCCCGTTGGGGAAATGTTTAGTTATCTAGTTGCTTAATTTTATAACAAAAACAAGTATGAATTCAAAGTAAAGAGAATACGGCAACGTCGCAGTCTACAATCTTTTAATTTATCTTCGGTACATCGAAATAACAAATTCACATGGAAATAAGGCAAGTCAGTGAAATTCTAAAATGTGGTTGCAACCGCCAAGAGTGATTAACGAGAAATTCGCCGTCTACAAATCGAGTTTCGCGAAAGACGGCATCTAATGTGTATCAACAAACGAAACGATTGTCTAAATCCCCCAAGCCAATCCTCGGTGTTGCCACATCGCGTTGGTTATATGCCAACCCAAAATACATCGTGTTGCCAGCTGACAGACGATACTATCAAATAACAAGTTAAAAACTTTTGGTCTCAACCCGATATAATATGAATAAGCATCTAAGAAATATCCATAAGATAACAACAAACGCTGTTTCGTATAACAAAAGCGTATGCAATTTTATATGTTTGGAACATGATTGCAACAATCAATCTCAGCAAAGCAATGGGCTGACGAACTTTACTGGCTCACAATTTAATATTTGAGATGATCAAAACTTTGGTCAGTGTCAAAGATATGAACACCTCAATGATATAAACGGTAAGTTCTGTCATTTTGTAGCAGAGGACCAAACCCACTACATATTTGTATTTGAATCTGGTACATGATTTCCCCTTATAAACCTATATCTATGGTGACGATCAAACCCCGCTTAGATCAGAAATATCTGCAAGGCAATTTATTGTCAATTCTGTTTATTCAGTTAGAAAGTAGCTAACTGTTTTTGTTTTTCTATACTCATACTCTGAAACTTTTATATTGTTATATTATAGAACAATATACAATTTCTTATAGCAACAATTAATTATTAATAAAAATATTTTTCCAAATAGATGTATCATGCTGGATAATAACTGTGAGGTGTTTAGAAGGAAAACCATCAACTGAAGTCAGACTATAATATTAACAACATTGCTAAAAGATATTTCATTAAATTGGTTTCGGCTTTTTTACCTGGTTAAAAGATTAGTGTTAAAGTGTAGGTACATCAAGCCATTTGAAATAATAAAATAAAGGTAAAAGGTAGATATATAGGTATATATCTATTTTTAATGTAGCAAAGTACCTAGATAGTGTAGTACTAGAACACCAGTTACAGAGATATACACTGCGTCCATTAATTATGAAATAGGTAAAAAAGTACTCAAATTTTAAACATCCATATCTCCATCAAAATTATATCAATCCACTCAATTTTCGATTTATTAGGTAGGCCGTCCCTTGGACTACTTAGCACAAAGTATTTCACCTTACTTTATGTCTTTTTTTATACAGGATGATGGCTAAGATACCAAGCCATGTAAAATGTGCTGATTTTAAAATTAATGTTTGGAAAATACGAAGCAATGGAAATTGAATTTTATTAGTGTACTGGTTACAGCTTTATGTTAGGTACTTACTGTACAAATTACAGCGCAGTGCCGTTTGTCTCAATTAAAAAAAAATAAAAAATGGAATAGGTAAAAAAGTACTCGAATTTTAAAATCAATATCTTCATCAATCCATTCAATTTTCAGTTTATTAGGTAGGCTGTCCCTTGAACTACTCAGAACAATGTGTTTGACCTCACTTTATGTCTTTTTTATACAGGATCATGGATAAGATACCAAGCCGTGTAAAAGTGCTGATTTTAAAATTAATGTTTGGAAAATACAAAGCAATGAAAATGGAATTTTATTAGTGTACTGGTTATAACTTTATGTTAGGTACTTACTGTACAAATTACAGTGCAGTGCCGTTCGTGTAAATTAAAAAATCTGTATATTGCAAATTATGTTGACTGAAAACGTTTTACTTCAATTTGGATTTACGTTGCTAGTCAACCAATTGCCCTTGTCAATTTATCAAGATTATAAATTTGTTGGCAATTCTTGACAAGGCCTTTTGTTTAGTTTCTTTTTTTAAATGAATGCCAATATCCGATTCATGTCTCCAGGAGAATGTTCCTATGCAAGAGGACTGTTTGAGCAGGGCCGGTCTCAGTCTGATATTGCCAGAATCATGAATAAAACGAAAGGGGCTATATCAAAAAATTTAAAACGGCATCGAGAATATGGATCGAATCAAAGAAGAGCCGGGCAAGGCCGACCAAGGAAAACAACTGCTAATCAGGATCGGTTTTTAACAATGTAATGTGTTCGGGAGCGATTTACAACAAGTACCAAGCTACAAGCACGGTTGTCAAACGTTCACAATGTTCGACTATGTAAGCAAACAATACTTAATTTTAATTATTTAATTAACACGAACGGCACTGCGCTGTAATTTGTACAGTAAGTACCTAACATAAAGCTGTAACCAGTACACTAATAAAATTCAATTTCCATTGCTTCGTATTTTCCAAACATTAATTTTAAAATCAGCACATTTTACATGGCTTGGTATCTTAGCCATCATCCTGTATAAAAAAAGACATAAAGTAAGGTGAAATACTTTGTGCTAAGTAGTCCAAGGGACGGCCTACCTAATAAATCGAAAATTGAGTGGATTGATATAATTTTGATGGAGATATGGATGTTTAAAATTTGAGTACTTTTTTACCTATTCCATAATTAATGGACGCAGTGTATTTTTGTACTGCAGTTTTGCTTGTAGTTTTACAATATTATATTTTTAATATGCAATATTTTATATTTTAATTTTCTATAAAGACCATCATCCCTCTATCATCACCTAACCAGTTAAACTAACAATAATGCACAACAAACATTTAAAATTACTATATTCTTACTATAACATAAGAGATTTATAATTCAGTGCACTATTCTGACTGAAAGTAAGGGAATACATGTCAAAGAAAATTTCTGTTCCCGCGGCTAACGTAGAACATGCGCAGTACCGAAGGTTCATACAACAACGTGGCAACACCGAGGATTGGCCTGGGGGCATAGAAAAAAGAAACAAAGTTTAGAATAAAAACTTAAATGGAGCATTATTCTGACTGATAATTTCGACGTGCAGTCGTCGGATGGCGCCACTTACCAGAAATATCCCGAGCGATGGTGCTCGCCGCGGTGCAGAGTGGGTGCAGATTCCTGTCGACTGTTGCTTTGTCATCTTGTCAGTTTAAGTAACGGCTTAGTTTTTAATTTTTTTGCTTTCGCGCATCCATAGTGGTAAGAGGCATCGAGTTTGAATCTGTGCGAATTTTATATTAATTTGTATTTGACTAAAACTGTGAAGTGTGTTTCCTTTTGAGCAATGAATAAATACTATGTACCTGCAGTACGCCCAACAAAGGGTTGTGTGTAAAACTGCACAAATAGGCATAACAAAGATTTCCAAAACATAATCCGGAGTTGTACGTATAACATTTGGTTTCAACTTGTAAAGCCTGCAAGTTATTAAACTTTGAGTGTAGAAGAAATTAATAAGAAATATTGTGAATGTGAAGAAAATGTTGACCCCTAATGCGTTATCAATTCCGGAGCGGTCCTAAGGTTAAATGCAGTTCCTACACTTAACGTGCCCAGGTAAGTTACAGAATTAAAGTACCATTGCGAGCAAAGAAAACTGAGACACGCATTTTTGCTTCTACCTACTAAGAGAGCCTATAAAAAAAAATATCAGCTTCGATGTTTAAAATAGGTCTTTTGTCTGTTGATTAGTAGAGCATCGATTCCATGTTTTATTTTTTTTATGATAGTCTATAAGGTCTAGAATATTATAGATAAAATGTTTTTGTCGGTTTTTTTTTCCTAGCAGTGGTACCACTTACTTTTTAAATAACCGAACTAAAATATATTGTGCCTATAACAATATTGCAATAGTTTTAGAGGCAGAATATAGGTACATACTTTTAATTTATCTATATCTACCTATACTTACAAGTAGGATAATTGACTTGAGGTGCCTATATATATTATACTTACCTAATTTTTTTTTGTATTCCAGGATTTACTGATTTTAATTTGGAAGGAGTCGCAGGAAAAGGAGCTTGCCTGATTGTCGATTGATGGTGGATATATCAAAGGTATGTTATTTTATATACATTTCTATGCAGAAGAAAATCAATAGTTTAATAAAGTCCCTCTAACTTTTAATTAATGGAAGATTTGTAGAGTAATTATTGTCGTAACTACATACAATCTAGTGTAGGTATAGGTACGTACCTTAGAAGATTTAGATGTATACCTGCTGTTGTTTGTTCAATTTTTTAAAGAAAAACAATAGTTTTGGTGTATTTCTCTTTTCGTTATATACCTATAATAAATACCTATTGACATATTTATTATAACTTCTATAAGGGTTGAGTTTATTATATAAATAGGTGCCTATTGCAGTAAACTTTAACTGATTTATTATAAGTAATATTATATGGATAGTATTGGATAGCTCTGTAGAAGTTTCTAGTAATGTATAAATAATTAATATATTGCATGGCATTTTTCAGCAGTTCCCTCAAGGGCACAACAATATGGATGTTGCCAAACATATCAGGACAAGAAAGTAGGTCAGCCCTATCAAAAGCAAGTATTTTGGTGGGTAAGTGATTTGTTACAGTATATTTAGCATTTTATAAACATTTTTGTATACCTAAATTACTTTTTGCTTATATATACCTGTGTATACCTAGATACTCCTAATATCTCCTAAATAACCATGCATCAATTTATAGATTAAGGAAATACCAAAATATTGAATGGGTCATAAATTCATTTTAAAGAGAAACCTAATTTTATAACATAAAAAAAAGTCCCATTTGTTATACCTACCTGCCATATTCAAATTTCTTGACCATTGATAATACTTAATGACCTAAAATTTATAAACCTTTTATTACTTTATTGTAACATCATCCTATTGCTGTATATTTAAGAATAGCCCTCCGCAAAATGTATACTTTGCATACCCATCTATAGGCATATTAACAATTATTATAATTATTCCAAACACAAACTAGCAATGACAAACAGAGAGGGGCATGATATTTATTTATTGTATAAAGTTCTTATATCATTTGCCTCCTAGTATAAATGCGTTTAAGCAGTTAAAAAGGATAACATTTAATTGCTGTCAACTATGAAACCTTATGATGTTAATGAATATTTTGAATTTGTTAGAAACAATACAGGTCATGTTTTATTGTTCACATTATTTCGTTTTATGTGTTAAACTTTGGTTGTAACATGCTTTTGAAATCAAGAGGGTTTATTATTATTAGACAATAAATTTAATAAAAAAATGTCTTATCTTTAATTCCTCCTTTTTTTTGTGGTAATGAGATTATTTGTCAATTTGTACCTATATGTGTTTAGGGCATGAAAATTCATTGTTTTTGGAATAATGTGTTTCATAAAATTGGAATCCACACTTTTAGAGATTTTTTATTATTTTTGTATGGTAAACAGTAGAGTAGCATCTCTAAAAAGTGTGCTTAGTTTGAATCTTTATTTTTTATAAGATATTCTAAGAAAATTGAAATTTCATGCCCTGAAGACATGCAAGTGATAAATGATAATAATGAACTGTTATTTATTGTTATGAAGAAGCTTAATTATTATTTTTATTTCTTGGGTTTTCGGTCAATTTCAAAATTAAAAACAATGTTTGTTTTTTGTGACGTTTCGCTTTATTATATTGTAAACCATTAAGCGTTTTCGGTTTATTATATTTTAAACGCTTTATGGTTTACAATATAATAAAGCAAAACGTCACAAAAAACAAACATTGTTTTTAATTTTGAAATTGACCGAAAACCCAAGAAATAAAAATAATAATTAAGCTTCTTCTAATCTTGACTAAATGGTGAGGGAAAAAAACAGATTTCTGTAGTTGGTACGTTCGAACACCGTAAGATGTCGCAGGGCCGGTAAGCATTGCACAGTGGTTCCTGTAATTCATTTTGTGCAATAAGTTATAGAATACTATCTTCGCTTTTAGTTGTGCGTGCAATCCCGGCAGGTCTTGGCGCATTATCGCAAATAATTTTATTAGGCAGTTTGCGTTCTAAACTTTGTTTCTTTTTTCTATGCCTGGGGGATTTAGACAATTGTCAAACGAGCGGCCGCCAACCACAACGTAGTGTTGGAGCGTACGTGACAAAAGAAGGGTTTATTGTTATGCAACTAGATATACTAACGTGTTAAGTGAAACAGCATGGCTTGATGCTGCTGTGTGTATGAGAGAGAGGAATAATATATCACAAATACGACGTAACATGTTTTGACAAATCAGTTCCGTATCAGGCTTTCTAAGAAACAACGGTCTCACTTGCGGTAATTTGCACGAGTTTCAGTTGACTTTTATGGTATCCATGCCATGAAATAACTCGGTCAATTCGCGGACTTACATCCCGAAGATGTAATAATGTAATTATTATATCACGACTCGAGTCCAGTTAATCTTTTGTAAATAGCAGTCGGAAATTTGTTGAATGTATGCCATAAATTCTTGAAGGTGTAAGAATGTAGTATTGTATCCCGATATAATTGTTTGTTGTTAGTGAGGTAGAATGTGTAGCTGATTTATTGAAGTAAGTAGTTACCATACTAAGATGTAACAGTAAAACCGTACTTGCTGCTACGCAGGCCAAAGGTAACGGTGAGTAACCGGTATAATAGAAGTAAATAAATATATCTTGTGTGAGAAAAAGCCTTTTATCCCAACTGACATATTTTGAACCACACAATCTATGTACAGTCAACAATTTATTAATTAAATCATAGATATTTCTGGGATGAAGATTATTCATATTGAAGAGGAAAGAAAAATCCAAAATTCTTTACATATATTTAATATTTTGCTCTACGCGTTTTGGGTTCTTAAGCCATTTTTAAGAGCTGTCTAAAAAGTTTATTTATATAATAATCTCAATTCAAAATCAAAATTATTAGGTATTACTTACATAATATAATCACAAACTTTACATTAAGGACACTAAGAAGTTCACCATGGCGAACACAGGTTAACTAACTATATAAAATTGATTAACGGGATAAACCGAAGAAACATTTAAAAAAAATAAAACAAAATATACCTAACCAGAGCGGCATCTAAACTCATTTACAATTTTTGCTGCTTCTCTGTAGTGGGCGTTGACAGGATCGTAACTAACCCAAACACTCAATCTGATTATTAATCTCTAATTAGGGTATTTTTGTATTTTCTAAAAAATTCAGCTTATGGCCTTTATTCGCAATATGTAGCATTTTAAACTTGTCTTTAGTATTAAAATTATGTAAATTCTCTCTTAAATGCAGGCCAACAGCTGGTCTCTTGTCATTGGCGATTTTTGAGAGTTTAAATGTTCTTTTATTTTAATATTAAAACTACGTCCTGTCTGTCCAGCAGATGGAGCTGTGCATGAGTTAGAGGACAACAAATATACCCCACTTTTGTCAAGCACGTTAACTAAATCCTTTACTCTCGAGAATAAGCTACGTAAATTGTTTACTGATTTGTAAGCTATTTTAAAATTGTTGTTTAAGGACTTCAATACATTACCCACCCTCAGAGAAACAGCGCTCAAAACAGTTAGTCTTATATACCTAGGTGGTTGAAAAGATGTTATGGTGTAATCTAAGGAGTCAGTCAACACCTTCCTGAGCATGCCAATTTTTCTTCTTATTAAATTATTGATTAATGATAGCTTGCATCCGTTGTTATAAGTAATTTGAAAGATGATGTTCTTCTCCCTCTCAAATTTCAAAGGTAAGACTGGGATGGTCAACAAACGATGAATCAAAGAGTTAAACGCTGCCATTTTATGAGCTAAACAATGATTGGAGTCAGCTGGTATAACATTTTGTCTGTATGTGTGTTTTTCCGATAAATAGCATACTCAAAAAAAAATATTCGCCCTCTTTATTGTTAAATCTAAAGAATTCAGACAACATTTAGATTATATTTCTTTGGTAAGTTTGATGTGGTTGTTTAAAGAAATTAAAAAATTGAAAAAAATTTCCAATTCATTCCCTGTTCCTGTCCAAACAATAAAAGTATCATCAACATCTCTGCGCCCTAATAAAATCTTATATGGAAGGTAAAAATTTGAATTAAATAACTTATTTTCAAAATCACCCAAAAAAATTTCAGCCAAAAAGGGGGAAATACCTGAACCCATGGGTAAACCATCTGTCATTTTAAAAAACTTGTCATTAAATCTAAAAAAATCTAAACCTAGACATTTATTTAAAAGGGACATTATACCCCTCCGTACATTATCAGACAGAGATGAATTCTCTCCAAGTAAACATTTGACGATTTTTACCACCAGTTGTCGAGAAATACTTGGAAACAGATTGACCACATCAAAAGAAACCAAAAGACAATCATTTGGTAAGTTAATACTTTTTAAATCTTGAATTAATTAATTGGTGTTCTTAATACTGTATTTATTTTGATATTTCAAGATGTTTCTCAAATATTTGTCTAGCCATTTTGCTAAAAAATATGCCGATGAAGATTCAAAACTAACAAAAGGTCTAATTGGCATATCATTTTTGTGAATTTTGACCATACCGTATAATAAAGGGGTTCTGAAATTCATAGGACTACACTACAGAGAAGCAACGAAAATTGTGAATAAGTTTAAGTAGTGAATGTTTGTTTAAACAATCGTACCTCTTTGTGTGCAACCTAGATGCCGGTCTGGTTCGGTATATTTGGTTTTATTTTTTTAAATGATTTTTGGGTTTATCCTGTTGATCAATTTTACATAGATAGATGACCTGTGTTCGCCATGGTGAACTTATTTGTGCCCTTATTGTAAGTATGTTGTGATTATATTATGTAAGTAATACCTAATAATTTTGATTTTGAATTGAAATTATTATATAAATAAACTTTTTAGACAGCTCTTGAACATTTTTTAAGAAACCGAAACGCGTAGAGCAAAATATTAAATATTTGTGAAGAATTTTGGATTTTTCTTTCCTCTTCAATGTAAACAATTTATGTTTGGCCAAAGCAAATAGTGGCAGCGGCCAACACCTCCAAATACCACCTTAGACAGTCAACTGCTGTATGTTTTCTTTGTTTAACATTATATTTTTAATTTTAGGTCTAATTCCAATAATGCAATCATTGGGATCTATTATATGGAACCTTACGATTATATCTATTCTCAGGGTGGATGTTTAGCAAGATAATGATCCAGAAATTAACTACAACTTTCGGATATGTTTATCTTTGTTTTACACTATTCATGTTGGCAACACTTATTTAATGGAATTATTTTAACTGAAAATATCCACAAGATATTCGTTAGATTGCAACCTCCCTGTTACTTATCTGATAAATTGATATTTGCCGGATAACATCAATTTATATGGAAATGAAAGTACCAGGTCTAAGCGTATGTTTTCATATTGTCGTTCTGGACTGAGGATGACAATTAGTTAGTTAATATAATCAGAAACGGTCCCTGCAAAAGGATTTGAGGCATATATACTATTTCTCGTTGAACCTTTTTTTTATTAGGTACCTACTATAATTTAAAAAGAAAATGCTTAAAGCCTTCGAATGGAAAAACACTTATCTCAGAAAATTTGGGCATCCCGTTTTCACAATGTAACTTCTATTTTGATCAGTCTCAGATAGGCGGCCTTCAAAATAATTTTTGTCTAACCTAGTGAAACATCCGTAGAAGTCCCGTGATGTTGAATTTAATCACATTTACTTAAAACGGGCATTCTCTGATAATTAAAATTCAAAACTTACGCTGATCAGCGCAATGAAGGAAAAACCAAACTCAATTAATTTTAAAAATCATCAATCAAATTATATTATTATTATTATTACAAGACATTCTGTACCATAGGCACTATCTTAACAGCTGTAGTACATAATGATAATTATTGTAATTTGCTGTCATTAATAAATCACGAAATTAGCCAAATATATAATCTCATTGCAGCCGCTAAGGTATGCCGTACGTGATGCAACAAGTGCGTTACTTAGTTGGGTATATTAATTCAATAATGTTAGGTACAGTCCTACTTAATCGTAAACCACTTAATAATTAAATATTTTATGTCCTACTCTAATATTATTGTTTCATAATACCATTGTTGCCAGACACTTTAAATGGTATATAATACCCTAGGGCATCAAGGAAGTTTCTAATACCCTCGGGCATTAAGAGAAATAAATAGGAAAAATCAAAGTAACAACTTTTTAGTAACGAAAACCTTATATATCATTTATATTAAATGAACAGTTATGAAAAGACCCAGTAAAAACGAATTTACCTAGATGGCTTCAACATTATTAGTGACCACCAGTATGGATTCCGTAAGACTAGATCAACAAGAGACCTCCTCGCTTGTATTACTCCGGTTTGGAGTAATTCAATAGAATATCATGGGGCGTCCCGGGCGGTAGCACTGGACATTTCTAAGGCCTTTGACCGAGTATGGCATGAGGGGCTCCCAACTAAAGTGAGAGTATACGGAGTGCCGGTTTAATTTTGTACATGGCTGTCAAGCTTTCTCACAGATCATTCTCTGCGAGTGGCAATGGGCGAATTTCTTTCAGGCACATTTAACATCAATGCCGGAGTCCACCAAGGTTCTATATTGTCGTCCACCCTCTTTTTACTATACATCAACGATCTTTTGAAAAAACTAGAAATCCTCTATAGAGCGTCGCTGATGACAGCACACTTGTTTCATGTTTACTTTGGATGCTTGATAAGTTAATGTTTTCTATTATTTCGTGATTTTTACTAACATAAATTAACGGTGATTGAACGTTTTTTGATGTTGATGGTCTTGTTGATGGTACTCCAGCTATCAATTTCGAAATTTGTTTTTAGAAGACATACCGTCTTCTAAATATTTCTCAACCGCAGCTGAACTTCTCCAACCGCCATGTCTTTTCAATGTGGTCATGTTTGCCCCCGCGTCCGCCAACAAAGTTGAAGAGGTTCTGCGCAAACAATGACCAGTATATTTGTCCGCATCGCTTAGACCCAGGTACTTTGCAATATTGAAAGGAATCTTGCCTTTGGTGTTTTTCCCAACTGGGTGTGAAAGCAACGACCGTTGCGATAACACAAAAAGAATCTATTGATGTCGCAGTTCGTCGGGCGTAAAGACCAAAAGTTAACTTGGAATTATCTGAAGTAGGACATAGAATATTTTATGTACCACAGGCATTACTTGATGTCTATACCATCGCGTAACTTACAAACCCTCGGGCCAAAGGTCCTCGGCTTTGTAAGATTGTTGCCCTCGAAGGCATAAACATCTTCATAATACCCTTAATACATAAATAACTATAAAATACCTATTACTTATTTGCATCTTTTCGAATTATTTCCATTTGTAATGTATTGGCCGTTTGGCCTTTAAAAGGTAAATGAAAGTTTTTGAAGTTGATTTTGCATGAAACAAATGAGATTAGTTAAAAAGTGATTTCCTAATTACAACAACAGGTTTGGTCGTAATATAATCATTAAATAAGTGGAGCTAAACCCAGTCGATTATAGAGTGTTAAAAAATATTATTAATTAATTAATTAAATCATATAAAATGTTATTTTAATGCGCCATTATGAAAGACGTAAAGAACTGCCTAGTAAAATGGAATCTTTATAGTGAACAGCTTGTAATGAAATGCCTAAACAAATCGATGACAATCCTAACACGTACATTTTTGAAGATTAATTTCTAGTTCTCTTGGAAGTAATAACAGTATCCTTAAACTGTAAAACAATACAATAAGTAATAATACACGAACTTTAATTTTTAATTCTTAAATTTAATTAGTATGCAGCAACCGAATAATTTAACAGAAGTATTTCCTGATGCGGTGTTAGAAATGGTTACGTTTTCTATTATACTTAATTTAAATTTTTTAATTTCTTCCTTTATTTACTTTCTTTGAACATGAACTTTTCGGTTGATGACAAACTAATTACACAGGACAGGCCGATCTATATTTAGGGTTTAGATTGCAGTTGCTGCTTTTTGAGGAGGGCTTGTTGGAGAAACGTGTGTTTCTAAATAATATCCAGACAAAAAATTATATTTTTTTACAAAGTAGAAATATTCTGTTAAATTAAATAAAACCTCAACAATCTCAAAAATAAATTTAGTTCTGACAAACCCTCTTTTAAGAATATTCTTCGCCTAAAAATTTTCAAACCCAGGCTAACAGGTTCAGAAGACCGCCAAGGTGGGCATAGTTCAAAAAATAAACCACTAATATTAGAATCGGTTCTAGGAATTCCCATTTCTCGAGTTAAGATAAGAAGGGAAAATATTCTAAACTAAATTTATTTAGAACTTATCCTTTGTCGGATATTATAGTATGGTAATAGGGGCTTTTGTAAAGCGATGACATGCCGTAGTAATACCAGTTTCTCCTACAACTCACTAAACTTCCTCATTGACTGCATATAAGCATGGCCGCGATGGTAGTCACGACAACGGACTACGTGGGCCGGTACCCCACATATTTAATAATTTCTAATTGGTATCCCACGGTAGCGCCGAGAAAGAAAGGTTGACACCTTCAATACATTCGTAAATTTAAACAAGGACTCGCTAACAACATCTTGACGAAAGAAGTTTGCTTCCCGACCGGGTTCCACAGGGCCGGTTCTATCTTGAAGGCGCAAAAAGTGTGTTGTTACTCCGGAATCTAATAAGTTGTTTTTCTCTATAGTCAAGTGCGACAAAATTCTCATGTGTTTTAAGGTTCATCCAGAGTGGGAGCATCAAGAGAGAATCAGCGTTATTAGAGCATCGCATTAAGCGTTGCGTTAGCGTATGGAAAGCGTCGGGCGTCGTAAACAATTTTAATTGTTTTTCAAGGCGTTTTTAGTGGGTTAATTTCTCGTCGACGTACGCCATTTCTAGTGTGTTTACGCAAGGATGGGTTAGTAATTTATACGGTTCTTCCGAACAAGTAAAGTGTTTATTTCCCAACATACGAGATTCATTCAAGTATTGTAACACAAGATGTGTTCCTTACTTTTTCGTAGCAAAGTATAAATAAATCCCACAGACATATACAGTTCAGTGTGTGATGCAACGTCAAAAAAACTTTATTCATAAAGTATACTAGATCCATATAAAAGTGTTGTAAAATCCTGTCTACAAGTGATATTTAAATGCAGTAAATAGATGTTATTTTCTGTTAAACACAATTGAATCTGTATAGTTATAGACAAACCAGCCTAATAATATCGCAAATAGTGAACAAATAACGGCAAGCCATTAAAACCTTGTTAGTTTAGGGCTGCTTAATATCAATATAACTGGAATTATTCTGTTTTATTATGCATCATTTATGAAAAATTAAACCCTGATATCTTGCGAAAATCTGAAAAAAATCGCTAAAATGTATAATGTAAAATTAAACCATAATATTTATAATATTCCTAATACAGCATATTACGGAGAAGTTAAACAATATTATAATATGGGTACTAGAGCATAGCTCGGACCTAAATTAAATAAATTTTGTTTGTTTTGTTGATGTTGTTCTAAATTCTTACATAATTGATTCTAATTTCTTACATAATTGATTATGGCATTTTCAACCACCCTGACGTTTTTCTTACCAAAACATAAAATATAATGTAATAAACTTCCGTCTTCGGTTGACATTTCCCAAGTAGAATTTAACACAAAAAAAAAAACAGTTTTTTTTTCTTTTTTTGTGATAAGGCATAGCACTGCAGGATAAATCCTTTATGGCGCTACGGGAGAGGTGCGTGTGCGCAGAAGACCATTCAGTTTGGTCTTGAATCTTTAGAAATTATACTCGTTGGGAGCACTTTCTCAGAGTGATGACGTTGTCCAGATGAAAGAATTTTGAAACAGTGTCGTACGAGGGACACTAAGCTGAATCACGTACTGGTGGGCTACAGTGTCGCGTCGTGTGTTTCTACCATGTACCGCTCTGGGTGGTATCAAGCGGGCAACCTCCTCAGTTGAGCACTTGCCATGAAAAAATTTGTAATATTTACTCAAGTCGCCGACCCGCCTTCGATGTTCAAGGCTTTACAGGTTGTTTGTCAGACCATGGTCACCGATCAAGCAAATGACTCTTATTTGAATGGAATTTAGCAATCTCAGGGTATGTTTAGGAGAGAGCCCTAAATTTGCGAACAGTACTTCAGCGATGGTCGAATTTGGGATTTATAGAGCATCAAAAGTTGTTGGGGTGTATAAAGGTTCTTAGTTCGGAAAAGTACTCCAAGCTTCTGCGAGGTTGCCTTAGCAATGGCCGCAACGTGACTATACCAAGACATATGACTATACAAATTAACGCCCAATAAATGAATTGGTGAAGCCAAGGGAATCGAGTGTCCCGCCATAACTATATCCGGTTCTTTAAAATTAACTTTCGTAGAAAAAACGCCTAGGTCTTTCTAGCGTTAAATTTTACTTGCTTACTCTCATCCCAAGACAGAATTTCTTACAGGTCTTTGTTGAGATGTGAGACCTCTTGCTGTCTATAGAGATGTGCATTGGCAGCCGATGTCCGAGTATCCAAAGTAAAAGGTGAAACAAGTGTACTGTCATCACCGAAGCTATATATAGGATTTTAAGTTTCCTCCAAAAGATCGTTAATGTATAGTAAGAAGAGGGTGGGCGACAATATAGAACCTTGAGGGACTCCGGCGTTGATGTTAAATGTGTCTAAAAGAAATCCGTCCATCGCCACTCGCAGAGAACGGTCTTCAAGAAAGCTCGACAGCTATGAACAAAATTGAACAGGCATTCCGTATGCCATACTTGGTCAAAAGCCTTGAAAATGTCCGGTGTTACCGCCCGGGACCACCATGATGTTCTATTAAGTTATTCCAAACGTGAGTAACATAAGCGAGAATGTCTCACGTTGATCTAGACTTACGGAATCCATACTGGTGATCACTAATAATGTTAAAGCCTTCCACGTATTTTAATAATTTTACGTTGATAGCCTTCGCCATAACTTTTGATATAACTGAAGGCAATGTAACTGGACGATAGTTGTTTGGCAAGATCTTCTTGCCTTTTTTTGGTATAGGCTGGACTCGCGCAGTTTTCCAGCAAGAAGGAAATATCCCTTTTTTGTAAGATAAGTTAGAAAGCCCACAAAATACCGGTGTCAGTTCGTCACCGCATGTCTTAATTACAATGACTGGAATATCGTCAGGACCAGAAGCCTTTTAGTGTCAAGACTTCTCGAAATTCGTTTAACATGGCAGTGGCGGAAAACAATCTCCGGCATTCTCGATTCTACAGGGGGAATGTACGGTGGAGTACTTCCCTGAAAATTAAGCGTTGAGTGTGAAGAAAATAGTTCCGCCAGTAAGTTCGCTTTCCTGTGCATTGGTCGCACTGGTGCCATCACAACGTGTTAGAGGTGGAATGGTTGACTTGGTAAAGTTCTGACTGACCGCCCTAGCTACCGACCAAAATGATCTTAAGCCGTTAGGACATTCAAGAAGTTTGTCTTTGATCCTCTGGTTGTGTGCTTCTTTGCTTTGGTTTATCGTTTGCTTGCATTGGTTTTGAGCGTTAACAAAGATGGTATGATTTTTGGCGGTAGGATTATTACGCCATTGTCGGTAGAAATAATTTTTTGATTTAACACCTCGGTCGCAATTTTTGGTAAACCAAGGCTTGCCGTTAGAAGCGCACTTTTTTCAGAAAGGGATGAAGGTTTCCATGCTAGTAAGAATAACCTCCGATATTTCTGTTGCACAGATGGATGGATCATCAGAGGTAAAAAAAACGTCCCACCAAGGTAAGGTTCGAGAATGGTCCTTTAGGTCATCCCACTTAGCTGATGTATGTTCGGCACTGATTGGTAGGTTGTTCAGTGCCGAAATAAGGTTGTGGTGAGACGTTCCTAAATTAGCCGTTTTCCTAAAAAAGTTAGTGTTAAAAAATCTGATCAGATATAGTCATGTTGAGATTGGCTTCATCATTTATTGGGCGCCAATTGGGATAGTCAAATATTTTAGCACATCGCGGTCATAACCACACTTTACTCTGCTGTGCACTGAAACTATTTCACTAATTCAAAGGGTTTTACCCTTTTCAGTATTCTTTTATACACTTGTTACCGATAACCTGGATAGTCTTGACATTAGTAGAAGAGTTGTTCCACTAAATATTTTTATTTAATGAATTAGTTATTCAGTTTATCCCAATGATCTAATAACTATAGATACAACAATAACAAATAAAGATGTTGACATCAACGTATTCCAGTCTGAAGTAAATCAACATGCAAGCTGCGCCCCCACTTGGTTTCCTAACTTACGCTGGTAAAAGTATTAAAATGAATAGCATGATGTGGGAAATTTATAACATTGTCTAAATCCTTGCAAAATATTTACAGTATAGCAACGCAGCAGTAAGGGATCCGCCAAGATCCATCATTTTCGTGGCCGTCCGCATCGACTCGGCAATACTCGGCCGGTATGTGTAATTATTGCTGTGTTTTTAGGGCCTTGCAATATTTTTATTTAGAGACTAATTAAAATGAGTCGCAAGTATCCAGTATGCGACAAATCGGAGTATAATAATCTTGCAGTTACTTACTCATAGGTGAGTAAACAGAAAGTTGGGTTATAGGTTAGGTTTAGCATTGTCACATTCTAAGGTGAATGCAGTGTAATTCCCACTCCCGGCCCCATCTCACTCCTCACGTCGTCTCGCTTACAAACAATTTAGTCAGCACATCTTTATAACATTTAGGAATAGCTTATGCTATCTATGGGTATTAGATCATTGGCTTATCCCAATTAAAAAATTTTCTCAGTGTAAATGTTATAATTCGCACAAGAAAAATTTTCCTCAATGTGCACCAATTATGAAGAGTACTTGCACGGTTTTCTTAATATACGAAGTATTTAGTACCGAGACAATTAAAATCTTGATAATTGTGTCAATCAAGCAAACAAGTCTGTCAGATCATACTCGTCTACGAACATGGAAGACACGTCGCGCATATAAATCATGCCGCATTGTTCTTTTATTTACGAGATTAAGGTGTTCATACGAGCGTACTTTTATTATCGCAAGTAACAAAATATATCTGCCCCAAATTTTATGACAGCCCAAAAGGGCAATTCATGAGGGTTCATCGGTCGGAACAAGCAAAAACGTGAGTCGAAGCTAAAAAAGCTCTTTTAATAACTATCAGTATTTTGTAGCCCGGAGCAGACAAGGATTTAGAGATGACTTGGGAATCCGTTGTTTACTTCGCGTGAAGGATAACGTTTGGAGCAAAATGAATTTGTCTGGAACTGTTAAAAACGAATGATAAACGATTTGTGCCGCTGGATTTGTCGAAAGGATGACGCATGAAATGTTTTTCCGCTTTTTTGTTTTTGTCGTGTTGTTAGAATGTATTAGGTACTAATAAAGTGAATAAGACGTTATTTTTGCGCAGCTCAGAACTTTTGGCCTCTAAATTATATACTATTATAGATATAGATTTCAATTTTCGAATAGACAGAGTGCTTTACAAAAATAGGCCAACTTAAACTTACTTAAATATTTTTAAACTCATCCCTTCTATATTTTTAATCCGCAATTTGTGTCCCTCTTTATTGTTTATAGAATCCCAGTTTTTCTTTTCAATCTGTTGCGTAAGTAAATTAAGTACTAAATGAATTTAATAAAATTTAATAAAAATTCACAGAATACTTGATACTAGCATGACTTTGTATGAGGTTTATGTTATACGGTGTGTAAAAGTTCTGATGATAACCATTATTTTTTCAAAATTTAATATTGCAATTTCGATCCTCTGAAAAATTTTAAAACAGATTACTTTTTGACTGCAATAAGCCTTAAAATAAAGTGTAAAGTCTGTTCAGAAATACAACAAAGTGACTAAGTGATCCCTATTAGGAAAGGCCCAAGCCAGCTGTAAAATTGAAATATGGACGAACAGGTCCGTATTTTGATTAGATTCAATCATGGTTTGTAATAAAAATAAGTAAGACATTGAATAGAATTTTATTTATGTTTAAATGTGCAATTACAAGTTATTTTATTATTAAAAATTATATTTATGATTACAAAAATATACAAATTATTCGGTACTTATAATAATTATTCACTTAATATATTAATATCACTATCGCTATCATCATCTGTTCTAATTATTATTTGTGCTATATTGTTTATACGGATATAGGGTTTTTCCACTTTTTCAACATGTGTAACAGAACTTGCCCAACTTTGTGAAGGGATGTTAAAAACTTCAGTTTCTATAAGCTTAAGTACACTGAAGTTAATAGTAGGGCAAATATTGTTACGACGAATGGCAGATTTCAGTTGGTGCCAAACATGTTCGCTGGGATTAGATATACAATGGTATGGTGGAAGTCTTGAAACTGTATGCCTTAGATTTTTTGCATAATTATCACAGAAGTATTATTTTTGTAGTTTTAAACTTTGTAAAACCTCAATTAATTGCCTTTTGGTGTGATCTTCCTGAAAATAAATGTCATTATCATACATGTAGTTTTGGATTGTTGCTTTTGTGTCATTTGAGGAGGGAGTCTTGGTCAACTGCCCACTATGGTAGCTTGCATTGTCCATTACAATTACGCTATTCGGAGGTATATTTGGAATTAGCTTGTTTTTAAACCAATCTTCAAATAAATCAGCAGTGGTGTCCTCATGGTGATCCAGAAAAGAATCTTTAATGTTTTTTTGCAGACGGAGAAAGTCCATTTGGAATTCATCCGTCTTTAAACCCAGCATGTAATATCGTAACTCGTTTACCCCTTTTTGATGGCGCACTTGTTTTACACTTGCCGCTTGAGTTAACCCAACCCTTTTCTGGGGTATCATATGTGTCGAACCGGGTTTCATCCAAGTAAATAATTCTCGTATAGCTTGCAAATTTTACGCCGTATTATATCTTGATCACTTCCATCTACCTTCGAGAAAATGCCACTATGGGTTCTTTTTTCCTCACTAAAATGGGATTATTCACAATTTTCCATACAGTTGATGTTGGAATTTTTGTTAATGTGGCCGTTTTTTCTAACGCTGCTAACTTGCTGACCGCACGTTCAATGAGACTTAAATAAACATTGTTTATAATTTTCTCAGTTTCAACAGAAAAATGTTTTCTGCTTTTCGACGGGGTTATCTCCTGAGATACATTGGGCTCGCACATATTTTCCATGACTCACACACGAATAAACAAACGCTGTATTACACACGAAGTAAGAATAATTACCAAGCTTAAAACTAACTAGAGTGGCTATATATACAGTCTTTAGAACATAATTTGTTTTACGGAATTAATGCCCGTATTCTCCTTAATGTTTTAAACTGGCTTAAAAAGAAAGCCGCTTTAAGATGCCGTTTTCTTAAGCACCGTTAACCTTAAGGACTGTAAGCTTACTTAACTTTAAGCCCACAATATTGGAGGCTTAATATCGGGCTTAAGTTTTGCATCTGCGCATTTATAAAATTAAAAAAACAAACAGTAAAATCCAAATTTTTAACAATTATTTTCAAACACAGCACAAACTGTAATAATGGACCTTTGCTTTTGTAGGCTTTAATTAGCAGAACTTGGCTAAAACTATACTGACATGACAGTGACTTATAAACGAATAAATAGATTACAAACAGGTTACAATATATAACACGTAAATAAGGTATCAGGTAATATACATATACAAGTAATGCATACAGAAATAATTATATTACACTATAGAGGGCTTTAGGAAGGAGACCGATCGAATATGGCCGAATTTTAAATTTATGTCCCTGTTTTTCGTTACTTCGCTGGTTGGCCGTCGAGGGCGCCACTGCACGCTTGTAGGCTATTTTTTGCAGGTTTTGATAGGCGAGTGCGGTATTTTTTTCGAATATCTTGAAAAATAAGCTTTGGAGTCATTTTTTTGCGTTATTAATATAAACAATGAGTGGCGTACAATGTTCCACAAGTAACGTTTGCTTCGTGCCTGGGTGTAAAACTGGATATTCGTCTGATAAAAAGCTCAGGAAAAATCGTGGTGAGAAAAATCCTAGTCTCTTTCAAGCCCCTAAGGTAAGCAAAAACCACAAAAGGTTCACAATATTGTTTATTAATAATGTCTTCTTATTAGGATCCTGAAACATTTGAAAAGTGGCGAATAATTATTCCTAGAGCAGACAAAATATTCAGTGTAAAGGATGCTGTGTGTTCGTTGCACTTTCCAGAAGAGGACATTTTGCGTTTTTACAAAACTAAACTATCTGATGGTACCATTAATAGAATTCAGAGAGGAAAGCCAACATTAAAGAATGGGTCATTACCAACGACATTTGCTAATCTGCCTTCTTATTTGTCAAATAAGAAAAAAAGGCAAAAACCACCATGTGAGCGAACCGAGGCGCCAAAAATAAAAAAAAATGAAAAATATTCACTGTCAAGTAGATAATTTAAATTCAGTTGGAGTTGAAATTCCAGAACGTACCTTAGAGGAAATTTCTAATAAGCCACTTGTCGATAATGGAATAGATGCAGCATTCGCCTTGTTTGAAAATTTAAAAAATAGTTTAAACATCATTGGCACTCTAAATATGCAATGGGCGGGTATATTTATTCCTGGAAAAAATGAAGTGCTTTTTGCTGAATGGGATGATAGCTATATATATATATAAAAAAATTGTGATACGCCAGGATATGTCTTTTAAGGTAGGTATTACATTTTGTTTTGGTTAATTGTCATACATAGTTGTGGTAGATACTATAGAATCGATCATTAATCATATATTACTATTGAATATTTAGGTAGGTAATAACTTGCGAGGTACATACCGTGCGAGCAAAAAATATTTTTAATCAAGGGGGCTTGGGCTAAATCACAATTATAAAATCTAGGTAAAAGTTATGTCAAAATCATATTGTGACATGATATTATGCTAAACAGTACGGCCTTAGATGCATGAAAATAATTTTTGCTAACACGGTATTACTATCCACATTGTATAATATAGTATCCATTATTTATTTCTTGAATGATTTAAGGTTTTTAATTTAAATAAAAAATGTATATAGTAACGTGGAGATTGTGTAATTATTTCCTTTCCAAATAAAAAGTTGTTTGAGTGTCTATAAAGACCGCCAGTATTTGAAAAAATTAATCCTCTTGGTAATAATAATACAGTGTCTTAGAATGCAATACACCCTTTTACATGCTAGAATTATGTATCTAGGGAGTATCCCGCACCCGCCTCTCATACATATCTCGGTCTGTAGACTATTTAAATTAACTAATTTCGATAAAACAGTTAATTCTCCCATAACAACCCATGAAATTTGCGCCTACAATGGAACAATGCGATCCTGGCGGCAGTTTTGCTTCAGCAATGCAAAAGTGGGATCGGAATCGATGTATTGCGATCGGTCTCCTTCCTAAAGCCCTACATATTATATTACACAAAGCACATGACACGAAAAATAAGGGTACAATGTTACAAATTTCTTACTCTGTACTCTACCACTTGACGGCCTCAGTCTCTGAGCAAAAAAGAAGAGAAAAATGCGACGTTGCCAAATCTTAAGCAGGCTTAATTAAACCCGACAATAATTGTTTCGGTGCTTACCTTAAATTAGTTAAGTGAGTTTAAGAAATTAAGTCAACTTTAGTTAAGCCAGCTTTTCTACATAACGGAGAATACGGGCATAACCCTCTCATTTCGAATCAGGTAAAAATCGGTTTAAAATCACCAAACTATTACTTTAATAATGAAATTACGTCTTCCGGATTAGCAGTTTACTTTAAGACATTTTTAAGTACGGACCATAATTTACCTGCATTTATTCATTCATTCATTGTTTGTTTATGGACACCCATGGCTAATCCCACTTAAAGGCAAAGTGTAACTTTCTCATATCTCTGGACAGGCTTTACCCAAAGAAAACCCACCATACTAGGTGGATACAAAAACTTTAAAGATAAATTTCTACATTATATTGTTATTATCTTACAGGAAGATATAAATATTTGTTGTCAAATATCGAAAACTAGTTTTATAGCCATATTATGAATGACCAACGTTATATAATGTAACCAAAGAAACTTATAGCCATGCAATAGAAGTCCGACGTAATGTTAATCATTCGAACTCTCAATGGATCCCGGCTTTCAAAGCAGGGTTCCTTTTTCGTTAAGCGCCCGGGCTTTGCCGAATGCACGTCCAGTGCTGTCGTCTTTCTGGCTATGAAGCAACAGATATCATTATAATATTACTATAGTCTTCAGGATTATTAATTGAATTTATAAACTGCATATTGGGATTGCTAGATCCAATAAAATATTACGGCGCGGCTGGCAATGTAAACCAATATTTTTAGATTCGGGTTTACCAAATAGCTGACAGGTTGATATGAAAATGTTTAATCTAGGAGATTACTATAATCTTGAATTATACTACCACAGTCTATTTTTTTTTGTATATACTATTGGCAAAATATACTAGCTTATACTGAATCTTTTAGTATGCCCTTCTGACAAATTCTAGCATTTTTGATAGACTACCAATACTTCTAAAATTGATTAGTTATTAATTCAGTCCAAAGACGAAAAAATAAAATAAAAATTCTAGAAGAACTGTGTCAACAACATGAAATTGATATAAAATGTAAGTTTATCTGCATATAAGTTGGACAAGGACGAAAAAAATTGAATTCTTACTTGTTACCACAAAATGACTTAACGTTCAAAAAATTTGTTAAAAGTTTTAATTAGAAGCGCATTTGTTTTCGATAGAAATTGATAAAAAAAACTTAAATTTGTAAAATCACAAATAGTTTTATTATGAAATAACACCATATATGCATGTGTTCAAATCTCAGATTAATTTCTAGATTTGAAAAGTACTTCTCAAATCCACTTTTCAATACGTGTGATATAAGGCGTATAGTACCGGGTGTCCCACTAAGAAGGGTGTCGGCCGTATCTCAGAAAGTATTAGTCGTATGGCTTGCGGAAAAAAAAAATATTAGGTAAAGTGGTCATGAGAAATTGCTGGAAATTATTTGCAAGTTTATCAGACTGGCGCTAGAGGGCGCAACAGTAACGGTAAATATGAATCACGAAGTTTCCTCAAAAGTCGCCTAGTTAGGGTAACCCGAAAATAACATTTTTGTATATTTCGAAGATTTATTAATAAAATTCACCTATAGAACGCGTTCGTCACTTTTCAAATTCAGTGGTGGGGGAAGGTTGAACATTATTTGTAATAAATGCTGCTAACTCCGGTCTGGCTTAACATAATTTAGTAAACTTAGTTTTGTTGAAAAGGGCTTTTCTCACTCTATATATCATCTTATGAACTGCGGCAATATGTGTTTAACACTAGGCGCTAGGGGGCGCTGTCTTACAACTTCACAAACATTGCGCGTTTTTTCCATAATTGTAAATATAATAGTATATTCAATTTCACCTGATTACAAGGATGATTAATAATCTAAGAAGTCAGCGAAAATCGCAAGTTAATATCAATTTTCAATCCGGAGATATCGACAACAATAATCATAATTACGGAACATTATGATTTTATTTTCAAGTTGCCATTGTAAAGGTTTTTTTAAGAGTCAAATAGGCCTTGAAAAAACAAAATATAAAGGTACGTATGTTTCAAGCAAATATATCGTTACAACAATAATTCTCAGTGGTGCCCTAAATGTCCAAATTGTCGCCCATCGTTCTGTATACATGACTCCAATCTCTCCCTTGTTGATAATACTGCAGTTTCCACCTCTGCCATAGGGATACGGCGGCTGCTGTCCATTATCCTTTCTATTATGTTTTCCCTTGTGGTGGGTCTGGTAACGGTAACAAGATCCTTCAATCTCACCCATAGATAAAAATCTAGGCATGTCAAGCCAGATCTAAAATAGAAATTATCACTTTCATTAACAGTATCACAATATATCCTATAATATTACCTGGCAGGCCACGAAAATATACGCCCTCTTCCTATCTAGCTTGCAGGAAATGTGTCGTTAAGAAATTGACGAACGTTTGCCACAAAATGTGCAGGACATCCATCGTGTTGGAAAACCATAGTTCTGCGAATATCCAAGGGCACATCTTCGAGAAGAATTGGGAGTTCGTAATTTAAAAAATGTAAATATCTTTGCCCAGTAAGCGACTCATTAAATACAAACGGTCCAATTATTCTGCCACCCAAAATGCCGCACCAGACATTGACACTCCATCTTCCTTGATGCTGCATCTCCCGCATCCAATGAGGATTATCCCGCGACAAATAATGCATATTATGGCGGTTTACTCCTCCATTACTATGGAAAGTAGCTCCATCAGTCAACAAAATTCTGGAGAGAAGATTTCTATCTTCCAATATCATATTGAGCAACCAATAGCAATGATCCAATCTTCTATCATAATCTTGCGGGGTCAAAGCCTGGTGGAGCACCATATGGTAAGGATGTAGCCAAAAGAAAAACAAAATACTTATTACATTGACTTGAAAACTATTAAGAGAAATATTAAATATTGGCATTATTCTAAACTATTTAAGAGTTATAACATATAGATATAATTACTTACCTTCCTTCTAATAAAATCCTAAGCACAGTAGAGCGATTAACGCCCAAGTCTCTAACAATTAATCTAATACTAATTTGTGGATTAAATTCCATATATGCCAAAACATTTACAATGTTTTCCTCGGTTCGACCTCGGCGGCGTCTGCGATATACAGGGCGACGAATACTTCCAGTAGTATGAAAACGGCTAGCTAAACGATTAAACATTCTACTATCGTATGGGCGCCTTTGAGGGTATCGTACTGCGTAAACCCGTTCAGCAATTTTTGCATTACCCAAACATTCAAAATACACCGCAATGATATTAACCGCTTCTTCAAATAACAGAGGCATTTTAAAAATCAAATACGACACAACACTGTTGGCACGACAAAAATTTTGACGTAATAATAAAGGTGACACGCGATACGATATATTTTGTTTTTCCAAGGCCTATTTGACTCTTAAAAACACCTTTACAATGGCAACTTAAAAATAAAATCATAATGTTCCGTAATTATGATTATGGTTGTTGATATCTCCGGATTGGAAATATATATTAACTTGCGGTTTTCGCTGACTCCTTAGACTTTTAATCATCCTTGTAATCAGGTAAAATTGAATAAACTATTATATTTACAATTATAAAAAAAAAAACGCGCAATGTTTGTGAAGTTGTAAGACAGCACCTTCTAGCGCCTAGTGTAAAACACATATGGCCGTAGTTCATAAGATGATATATAGAGTGAGAAAAGCCCTTTTTAACAAAACTAAGCTTACTAAATTATGTTAAGCCAGGCCGGAGTTATCAGCATTTATTACATATAATGTTCAACCTACCCCCACCACTTTATTTGAAAAGTGACGAACACGTTCTATAGGTAAATTTTATTAACAAATCTTCGAAACATACAAAAATATTATTTTCGGGATACCCTAACTAGGCGACTTTTGAGGAAACTTCGTGATTCATATTTACCGTTACAGTTGCGCCCTCTGGCGCCAGTCTGAGAAACTTGAAAATAATTTCCAACAATTTATCATGACCACTTTACCAATATATTTTTTTTCCGCAAGCCATACGACTAACACTTTCTGTGATAAGGCCGACAGCCATTTTTAGTGGGACACCCGGTATATACTATTGGCAAAATTTATTAGCTTATACTGAATCTTTTAGCATGCCCCTCTCACAAATTCTAGCATTTTTGATAGACTACCAATACTTCTGAAATTGATTAGTTATTAATTCAGTCCAAAGACGGAAAAATAAAATAAAAATTCTAGAAGAGCTGTGTCAACAACATGAAATTGATATAAAATGTAAGTTTATCCGCATATAAGGTGGACAAGGACAAAAAAAATTGAATTCTTACTTGTTACCACAAAATGACCTAACGTTCAAAAAGTTTGTTAAAAGTTTTAATTAAAAGCGCATATGTTTCCGATAGAAATTGTTAAAAAAACTTAAATTTGTACAATCACAAATAGTTTTATTATGAAATAACACCATATATCCATTTGTTTAAATCTCAGATTAATTTCTAGATTTGAACAGTACTTCTTAAATCCACTTTTTAATACGTGTGTGATATAAGGCGTATAGTACAAATAAATTTGCAAATAATTCTAAGAAATAAAAAAAGACAGTAGAGAGGAATTCGCAGCTGGTAGAACGACATTCATCTAAAAGACGACTCCCCACAGAACTCAAAAATTTCGCCGCCCCAACCACTGCGCATAATGCAAAATTGTCTGTTTATTAACCTGGTATAGTCTATACGAACTCATTACGAACAGCTAAAAAAACAGTCAAGTATGCTTCATTTCACAATTATTCGTTGATTTCTCGACCGCAATAAAATTTAAATGACAACCCTCAGTCGTAATCCCAACAATAAATAACTTCACTGACAAATATCTATTGTGTGTAGACACGGGACCTTTTGAAAGTGTACAGGTCCTGATTACCTACTAATTTCAATAGTTTAGGTTAGCTATTTTGAACAAAACAACAAATATAAAATAATAGGTAAGTATCCTTATTTTAATCATGTAATTAAATAGCTATTAATATTTATACAAAAATACTAATCTACAATATTATAATAATGCAATACTTAACTTAACCTACTCTATATTTAGCTCTGTTTCACTATCACTATCGTTACTATATTAGTTTAGGCATGATATTATAATATTGTAGATTAGTATTTTTGTATAAATATTAATACCTATTTAATTACATGATTAAAATAAAGATACTTACCTATCATTTTATATTTGTTGTTTTGTTGAAAATAGCTAACTTAAACTATTGAAATTAGTAGGTAATCAGAACCTGTACCCCTTTAAAAGGCACTTATTTATGGCTGGGTTTAAATTTTATTGCGGTCGGGAAATCAACGAATTATTGTGGAATGGAGCATACCGGGTCTGCTAAGTTTACCAATAAATTTTAAATAAAAACAATCGAATTTTATCATGATACCGCGTATGAATTTTTTTTCGCCCACGCGTTCCTAGCCGGCAGTAGAGAGATATGGACAGAACGAGATCAGGTGGTGCTGGTGGTGCTGGTGGTGCTGGTGGTGCAACTAACCCAGGTGGTGCAGGTGGTGCGTTTTACGATCTAACCCGGGTGGTGCTGGTGGTGCTGGTGGTGCAACTAACCCGGGTGGTTCGGTGGTGCGTTTTATGATCTAACCCGGGTGGTTCGGTGGTGCGTTTTATGATCTAACCCGGGTGGTTCGGTGGTGCGTTTTATGACCTAACCCGGGTGGTTCGGTGGTGCTGTTTACAAAATAACCCGAAATTAAACCCGACTTTTTACGACCTAACCCGGATGCTTTCGTGAGGCGGCTTCTTATCTAACCCTAATTTGAACCTTAATATTTATGAACTGACCCGAGATAAAACCCGACTTTTTACGACCTAACCCGGATGCTTTCGCGAGGCGGCTTCTTATCTAACCCTAATTTGAACCTTAATATTTATGAACTGACCCGAGATAAAACCCGACTTTTTACGACCTAACCCGGATGCTTTCGCGAGGCGGCTTCTCATCTATCCCTAATTTGAACCTGAATATTTATGATCTGACCCGAGATAAAACCCGACTTTTTATGATTTAACCTTAGTGAAACGCCGCTGCTAAAGCGGGATAATTAAATCCCAATTTTTATAAGCCATCCTTAAACCCAACTTTTTACGATCCGACCTGAGCCATCCTTAAACCAGACTTTTTATTATTTTCCCTTAGTTGAAACGCCGATGTTAAAGTGGTATAGTAAAAAACATTATTTATATTTTCTAACTTAGTGAAACGCCGCTGGTGAATGGCAAAGCGAAATAAAACCCTAATTTATATGGTCTAACAAGATAAGTATATTAAGGCGGCACATTTGTCACCCCGCAATAATTATTTATACCTAAATAACCCTCTCAAACCCTCTGCCGACTCGATTTAAAAAGAAAGGGACATAAACCTTTATTTATTATTCCGAAGGACCCTCATTAAAATTCAGTAGCATATCTAATAATTGTTTCCAATTTTTGCACCACTTATAGAAATACAATAAAATAATTACTATCTAGAACCATTAACTAGCGATTTCTTTGTACTGGAAATGGATAAATTATAGGACTATCTTGTAATGAGAACAGAGTAATAAAAAGTAAATAAAACTTAAATACGTATAAAATACCAAGCAGGTATAGGTACTATACAACTTGTGTTCGCCATCAGGTAAAAGCCCTCATAATGCTTTTATAAAAATTTCGGATAATATCATAATATAAGTAAATAGGCTACAATTTCAGGAAAAAAGTAAAAAAAATTAATTCACAGTGTAAAATTGTAGTTAAATGGATTGTAAATACGAAATAATATAAAAAGCTACCTTTTGTTTGCGATGATGTATGCACAATAACTCTATATTATTCGGTCCTTAAACTGAAAATACCCACTAGATAGGTATCATAAGCTGTATTTGTCATCAGGTAGAACCCCCAATAAAATTATGAATATCAGGCGTAGGCAACAATAAGCAAATCACGTTGGTTTTTTAATTTATTATTAATCTGGCTAACTTAAGAAACTCACAATATAACGACCATCCAAAAAAATCATAATACATTACTGGGTGTGAAAGCAATTGCGCTGCAAAATATAGTGTATACCGACTCTGAGGTAGTTAATTAAAATCCCAATTAGCGCTAAAAAAAATCAATTAGATATTTACTTTAGATATTTTAATAAAAAAATTCAATATTCTCACCAACATTTAACTTTTGAAATTAGCATAATAACAAATCCTTTACAATGAATTAAACAAACGCATACAAAATTTTAAAATCACATAATAAGAATATAAGCTAAAATCTAACAAGTTCAGACTACTCGAATGACGTCAGTTTACATCTGTAGAGCGAATCATAAAAAATGGTCAAACTTTGTCGGCAAATACCCTTCTATGATGCAGGGGAAGGACAGGTAACTCGAGATGTTTATAAAGAAACGTTAAAGAACATTATTTGCTTATTTCTAGACTCTTAAAAATTAGATGCAATCGAACAATAAATGTTTTCATCATGTATATTTATGAGTAACACATTACCTTCGACATACATAAATTCAAATTGATAATTACTTGCCTTAGTACTTTTTTAGAAGCTTGAATCATTGCATATAACCGTCTGAGGATACCCAAACTTCCCCTAACATATTTCTCCGCAACCGGGGAAAAAGAGGTAGAAAAAGTAAAATAACAACTCCAAGTGTCTTTGCGAACAATCGGCAATAAAATAGAGTATTTCAGTTTTTAATTTTTCGTAAATAAAAGTTGGTTAGATTAATAGTCTCTGTGAATATAATAACATAAACAAAGTGATATGCCGTAAATTTAGGAGTACAGTATAAATTATGCCTCTATTAAAATATACCGCAATAACTAACTACCAAAGGATTTTTGATATTTTGAATATATTTGATGCTCATAGCATTATCACATTTCCAAAGGCTCTAAATTTTAGAAAAATGTTCTAATAGAATATGTTTATCAATATAAAGTAAAGGTATTGTTAGGTTTTTTTAAAAAATACGACCTACAACAGTCTCTGCTACAGCATGGCTGACTCTGTAGAAACTTCTGTGAAACCATAATAATTATATCAATAATCGAGTTGTCCTTATGATAATATTTTCTTCCAATATCCGACTCCACTATCCATAAAAGTTATGTTAGAAAATTCATAATTGAGCGCATTGTAATTTTTTAAAAAGAAATTCACTTCACACACAAAGATGTAGCCATTCAATCCATGAAAATAATGCAAGTCAGTATGCGTATGTTATGGCTAACTGTTTAAATGTCTATTCCTTCCACGTTTATCGGAAGAAATACTTTTTTTATACTAGTATTTTAGTTGAAAATAAGATCATAAATCATCTATACAAAACAAGCGCCCCTTATGGATTTGAACGAAAATCATAGATTCGACTATTTTCATGAAAAATAAATCTAAGTACGGAATAATGCAGGAAGATTATCTATTTTCTTGGTTTAGAAAGTGATGTAGTTAAGATTTATAACTTAGGAATAAATAAATTATTATTAATCTTTTCGACCTATTTCTCTTGCATATTTAATTTCTTTGATAGTAAGAACTAATCTCTTTATTTTACAAAGTAAAAAAAAAGCTAAAGATCGGCGTTGTCAGTCAGGTATAAGAACTGATTTAACACGATGGTTTATGCACAAACGTTCAAATACAATTGTATGCTTTTTAACCGATTATGTCGGAAAAATGACGTTTTATAGATTAGATATTTAGACGAAGAGGTAGCCTTCTCAATAAAGTATTGATTATTGTCCTGATAGCTAGACAACACTTTTTATGTTAGTCAAAAAAAAATAATTTTTTTCGAACGCTATTACAGGTTTTATCGTTAACTAACAAACATTAAGAGTGAAAAATTACCGTGCAAGATAAAATGTATAGGTTTACTTCATTTTTACATTATTTTACATTCGACAAAGAATAAACATCAATTTATTGTTTATTTTTTGAGGGAGTACTGGATGGTACAACTCTTCTGGTGGGAGAATTGTGCATTTAATTAAACCATCTATATTATTTAGGTTTAATTTGTTACACGCATCTCCTACATACACTTCTGGATGTGATAGTGGAAATTTAGAACTCTTACAGATGTACGGATAGAGGGAACAAACATCGGCGTATTTAATTTTTTCCGTATCTTTTATTTCATAGTATTCGCATGTATTTCCTGTTCGTCCTCCATAAAAAGCATCTCTTGGATTTAGTTTTGTCAAAATTTTATTGTAATGGGTATTAGTATAGGATTTTATCTCTGGATTATTTTTTAATAAATTTCTAAAATCACACTCCCACATTTCATTAACTAAAAAACCGAAATCTTTTAGTCTCATAATTTTTGCCTTTGTGGTTTCATATCTTAAATTTAGCGTTTCTGAGGGGTCCTCGGAAAGAGGATCGTTCCTGCCGAACTTGTAGCATACAGTACATCCATGGAAATAACATCCTTGAAATTCAAATACCTCATTTGTTTCGGAGCAGTAACCATCAACTTTTACACCATTTAAAACAGCTTCTTTACCATTAGCAGCATGTAAGATGTTGATTTTTCTGTGATTCTCGGTCCAAAGTAACCAATCTATGGCAATTTTGCTCTGCCTGTTTCTCCATCGGTATCCATTTTTTGGTATGATTCCTATAGTATTAGGCTTCAAAAAATTTCTTCTAAAAATTGTATTGCATGCTGAAGCAATAGTTGTAGCTTCAGTAAATGGACATACATTGGTAGTTTGTATAAGTTGTTCTCTAAACTTTAAACATGATTGCGCAAGGATTTCGACATCCGATACGCAGTAGTCTACCAGATCTCTTTGCATATCGAAACCATCATTTTCATGTTCTACAAACCATTTAAGAAATTTGGCTCTGTATTCTTCTTTCATACTATCTGAGGAGTAATATTCAATTGATGGTAGAGGTCCTATATAGTTTTCATTTGCCTTTGTATTAAATAGGTGCGGGAAGTAGCCTTTTTTAAAAATATCCTCAAGTCCAAATGCCTTTGGTAGTTTGGCTTAAGACATAGGGAAATAGTTAAGTGAGTCGATAAATTTTACATTTTCAAGTTGCATCGTAATTATTTTGGTACCTCTCATGATTAACTCAGGTTTAAAATCTGTCTTTGTCATAATGTAGTTTAATATAAACTGGTGATCAAAAGCCTGACCATTATGGGCTATTACAATAATTTCTTTAAAGTTTTTCCTCATTTGTAACAAATGATTAGTAAATGTTCCCGCTGGGTCTATACCTCTGACTTTTTGTAACTTTAGACCACATTTTTTTTACAAGTATCTGCTTCAGAATCCATGCACTCATCGCAGTATTGTTTGAAAACACAGAGATTGACTTGATGTAAAAACGTTGAATTTTCCAATAGTTTGTCTTGGCTCGTCTCTAAATCGTAGAATACAAAAAAGATCATCTTTAATCTTAGGTTTTCCCTTATCAGGCCGAATATAACATAGATGATCCTCGGATGCATGTTTATTACAAATTTTACAATAAATTTCACCACATGCATGTGCTCTTTTGGCTTTAATGGTTTTTAATCAAATAGAACATAGTTTAATTTGTTCGCATACTGTAAATTTGCCTGACAAATAATCCTTTTTATGATTTTCGTAACAGTTTTGACTTCTAAAAAATCATAGACAGTCCTGGCATTTAATTTTTATTGCTATTTCACAAGCAGAGGCTTGCTGACATGCCTGACAGCTTCCACCACATCGGTGCTCATTTTTGTGATCATACGGGACGTAACACTTTTCACAAAAATAGTTAGAACAAAAAGCTGCTGTCAGCGATGTAATTACATTAAAATGGCTTTTGTAATGTAATAAGTTCAGCCGTTTATTGCTTTCAGTTGAACCTTCAAATATAATATTTCGTCCTTTTGATCCATAGCTATAAACAACTAATTTATATTCTTTTAGATGATTTTGAAATTGTATTAACTCGGGAATTCCACCTCCTGCCTCAGGAATGCTAATTTTAGCTCTCTCCAACAATGATCTTGTTCTTTCGGTTTGAATTTTACTAATATCTCTTCTAACCTTACTGAATTCGGGATCTCTTTTATTATGGGCAATGGCGACTACCAAAGCACGTGGTAAACACAGGTTATCGGTATTTTTAATACTTATAATACCTCGTCGCTTGTCGCATTCCTCGTGAAAGCTGTTATAATTTTTTCCTCTTCCCCCACCAACAGGTAATCTAACAGTTGTCACACTAAGACAAAATGATTCTGTATTAAGACCTGCTGAGTTTGACTGATAAATGCCACTTATAACACTCCAAACATCTTAAAAGGTTATGTCTTTAGCTGCTTTGAAGCGAATCCAACCTTCTCCTCGGTTGAAGTCTTTAGAGCAAAAACTAAAAGCCACACGATCTAAGGGTTGTAGGCCTTCTGTAGCGTTTTGAATAATTTGATTAATTCCTTTTTCTACCCAACCAACTGGTTCAACTCCCTGTGGAACAGGTTTTAACTTAAACTCTAGAGTGCGTCCTGTAAGGTTAAATTCTCGTAACTTTTTAACAACGTCTTTAACAATAATAAACTTCTCCATCTTTCTTTTTTTTTGTTGTTTTATAGTCTACTATCTACCTACATAAAAAAAAAAAAAAACAAGTATATTTTCATATTTTTATCGGTCTTAAGTTCGATTTCAAAAGCACACTCCCACTTTTTGATAATTTCACAGTCTAAGCACATAGATCTTATATTTTTTATTTACGATCAATTCATCTTTATTCGCCAATCGTCTCAAACGAGTCTGCTTTTGAAAGTAATATAGCCTTAGTATTCAGAAAATATTAATGATATCGGAGCCTAAAACATCCTTAACACTAAAAAATCATTGTGTTTCCTAACAAAACCCATCATCTTGTCTATTTAGCTTGCTTTCCTATTGTTTAGCAGGTTAAATAAAATTATTATTTCGCTCTTTTTGTCTGTACTGAATCGTTAGGGGAATACGATTCTAGTCCTATAAGAGAGACAGTTAAAATTTATGTAAGCAATCAGAAATCCTACACTATGAGCTACTTAGTTAAAATTTCATATTTCCTTCCTGGATCAGCTAAAATTTGTGTTGTGTCGGTCAAAATTTATAAAATACGAAAAAAATGCTAGATACATTTTTATCATGACTTTCTATCTAATACCATCTTATTTCAAGGTATAATTCGGTTATCAAAATGAGAATCTAAAAAATCCTCGTGTTTCCTCACAAAACCCATCATCTTGTCTATTTAGCTTGCTTTTCTATTGTTTAGCAGGTTAAATAAAATTATTATTTCGCTCTTTTTTGTCTGTACTGAATCGTTAGGGGGATACGTTTCTAGTTCTATAAGAGAGACAGTTAAAATTTATGTAAGCAATCAGAAATCCTACACTATGAGCTACTTATTTAAAATTTCATATTTCCTTCCTGGGTCAGACAAAATTTGTGATGTGTCGGTCAAAATTTATAAAAATACGAAAAAAATGCTGGATGCATTTTTAGCGTGACTTTCTATTTAATACCATCTTATTTCAAGGTATAATTCGGTTATCAAAATGAGAATAAAATAATTTTCCCATGGTTTATGTCATCTTAAAAAAGTCAAAAGGTTATATTCTGTAGAGGGTCAGATACATTCAAATTTAAAAATTTTCTCCAAGAAGAATTTTAAGATAGTATTATAGTAAATAAAAATTCTATACCTCCAATATTTCTTGGAAACATATCGTGTTCTAGCGACATAACCCAAAAGTACCTCTATTCAGAAACGCATCCTACTTTTCTTGTCAAACTTGACTTTGTTGTAATGTTGTATGCAGAGCACTTTGAAAACAAAAATTAGATTAGAAACCGCCGCCTCTTAAGGTATACTTTTTTAGGTCTTACATAGGGTACACTGGTATACAGAACAAATGTCATCTTTAATTGTCTCATTGTCCCATCCATTACATTATTATAATCTTAAAGCACCTGTTACCAGCATTATCTGTTTTTATGGTTTTCATAAAACATAGCGATTACCGATGAAAATTAAACGAAAACTTAATAAATAACTTTTTTTCAACTGAAATAGACTGATTTTCGATGGAAAAATGTTACTTATAACTAAAAATGAATATAAGACATATACGCAATGATATTTAGAATAAATCAATCTTTTCTAAAATTACTATGAAATATTCACAAAATCGTTTCGTTATAACCAAAGTAGCAAGACTTGCAGATTTCGTATAGAGTTCAAACGCGATACTGAGATGATCTTTTTTTTTATATTTTTGTAGGATAATTCACCACTACGTTGTAAGTACTTGAGAGAGGACTTTCTTGAAAAATCCTCAAATTTCTCTGCAATTTTGTTCCTTCTAGAGTTAAATTCACACAGAAAATCCCGTATTCTTATCTTTCAGGTTGGTATATTAAAAAGGGCTTATTAGTATGGTTTAGAAAACAAGCAATATTAATTAACGGATGTTTTTTCGTCGTATGAAGAGTTGAAAAATTTTCCACTCCAATGGTTGCGATGCAGAGAGTCGGGTTTCATCATAATCTTTCAGGGTAGCTCAGGTTTGATTGCATGTAGAGAGTCGGGTTTCATCATAATCTTTCAGGGTAGCTCAGGTTTGATTGCATGTACTAAGGTTAGTGCTCCTTGCAATCGGTTTCAGGTTTGACGCGCCCCCCTCAGGTTTGTTCAGGTTTCTCAAACACTTGAGAAACCTGAACAAACCTGAGGGGGGCGCGTCAAACCTGAAACCGATTGCAAGGAGCACTAACCTTAGTACATGCAATCAAACCTGAGCTACCCTGAAAGATTATGATGAAACCCGACTCTCTACATGCAATCAAACCTGAGCTACCCTGAAAGATTATGATGAAACCCGACTCTCTGCATCGCAACCATTGGAGTGGAAAATTTTTCAACTCTTCATACGACGAAAAAACATCCGTTAATTAATATTGCTTGTTTTCTAAACCATACTAATAAGCCCTTTTTAATATACCAACCTGAAAGATAAGAATACGGGATTTTCTGTGTGAATTTAACTCTAGAAGGAATAAAATTGCAGAGAAATTTGAGGATTTTTCAAGAAAGTCCTCTCTCAAGTACTTACAACGTAGTGGTGAATTATCCTACAAAAATATAAAAAAAAAGATCATCTCAGTATCGCGTTTGAACTCTATACGAAATCTGCAAGTCTTGCTACTTTGGTTATAACGAAACGATTTTGTGAATATTTCATAGTAATTTTAGAAAAGATTGATTTATTCTAAATATCATTGCGTATATGTCTTATATTCATTTTTAGTTATAAGTAACATTTTTCCATCGAAAATCAGTCTATTTCAGTTGAAAAAAAGTTATTTATTAAGTTTTCGTTTAATTTTCATCGGTAATCGCTATGTTTTATGAAAACCATAAAAACAGATAATGCTGGTAACAGGTGCTTTAAGATTATAATAATGTAATGGATGGGACAATGAGACAATTAAAGATGACATTTGTTCTGTATACCAGTGTACCCTATGTAAGACCTAAAAAAGTATACCTTAAGAGGCGGCGGTTTCTAATCTAATTTTTGTTTTCAAAGTGCTCTGCATACAACATTACAACAAAGTCAAGTTTGACAAGAAAAGTAGGATGCGTTTCTGAATAGAGGTACTTTTGGGTTATGTCGCTAGAACACGATATGTTTCCAAGAAATATTGGAGGTATAGAATTTTTATTTACTATAATACTATCTTAAAATTCTTCTTGGAGAAAATTTTTAAATTTGAATGTATCTGACCCTCTACAGAATATAACCTTTTGACTTTTTTAAGATGACATAAACCATGGGAAAATTATTTTATTCTCATTTTGATAACCGAATTATACCTTGAAATAAGATGGTATTAAATAGAAAGTCACGCTAAAAATGCATCCAGCATTTTTTTCGTATTTTTATAAATTTTGACCGACACATCACAAATTTTGTCTGACCCAGGAAGGAAATATGAAATTTTAAATAAGTAGCTCATAGTGTAGGATTTCTGATTGCTTACATAAATTTTAACTGTCTCTCTTATAGAACTAGAAACGTATCCCCCTAACGATTCAGTACAGACAAAAAAGAGCGAAATAATAATTTTATTTAACCTGCTAAACAATAGAAAAGCAAGCTAAATAGACAAGATGATGGGTTTTGTGAGGAAACACGAGGATTTTTTAGATTCTCATTTTGATAACCGAATTATACCTTGAAATAAGATGGTATTAGATAGAAAGTCATGATAAAAATGTATCTAGCATTTTTTTCGTATTTTATAAATTTTGACCGACACAACACAAATTTTAGCTGATCCAGGAAGGAAATATGAAATTTTAACTAAGTAGCTCATAGTGTAGGATTTCTGATTGCTTACATAAATTTTAACTGTCTCTCTTATAGGACTAGAATCGTATTCCCCTAACGATTCAGTACAGACAAAAAGAGCGAAATAATAATTTTATTTAACCTGCTAAACAATAGGAAAGCAAGCTAAATAGACAAGATGATGGGTTTTGTTAGGAAACACAATGATTTTTTAGTGTTAAGGATGTTTTAGGCTCCGATATCATTAATATTTTCTGAATACTAAGGCTATATTACTTTCAAAAGCAGACTCGTTTGAGACGATTGGCGAATAAAGATGAATTGATCGTAAATAAAAAATATAAGATCTATGTGCTTAGACTGTGAAATTATCAAAAAGTGGGAGTGTGCTTTTGAAATCGAACTTAAGACCGATAAAAATATGAAAATATACTTGTTTTTTTTTTTTTATGTAGGTAGATAGTAGACTATAAAACAACAAAAAAAAAGAAAGATGGAGAAGTTTATTATTGTTAAAGACGTTGTTAAAAAGTTACGAGAATTTAACCTTACAGGACGCACTCTAGAGTTTAAGTTAAAACCTGTTCCACAGGGAGTTGAACCAGTTGGTTGGGTGGAAAAAGGAATTAATCAAATTATTCAAAACGCTACAGAAGGCCTACAACCCTTAGATCGTGTGGCTTTTAGTTTTTGCTCTAAAGACTTCAACCGAGGAGAAGGTTGGATTCGCTTCAAAGCAGCTAAAGACATAACCTTTTAAGATGTTTGGAGTGTTATAAGTGGCATTTATCAGTCAAACTCAGCAGGTCTTAATACAGAATCATTTTGTCTTAGTGTGACAACTGTTAGATTACCTGTTGGTGGGGGAAGAGGAAAAAATTATAACAGCTTTCACGAGGAATGCGACAAGCGACGAGGTATTATAAGTATTAAAAATACCGATAACCTGTGTTTACCACGTGCTTTGGTAGTCGCCATTGCCCATAATAAAAGAGATCCCGAATTCAGTAAGGTTAGAAGAGATATTAGTAAAATTCAAACCGAAAGAACAAGATCATTGTTGGAGAGAGCTAAAATTAGCATTCCTGAGGCAGGAGGTGGAATTCCCGAGTTAATACAATTTCAAAATCATCTAAAAGAATATAAATTAGTTGTTTATAGCTATGGATCAAAAGGACGAAATATTATATTTGAAGGTTCAACTGAAAGCAATAAACGGCTGAACTTATTACATTACAAAAGCCATTTTAATGTAATTACATCGCTGACAGCAGCTTTTTGTTCTAACTATTTTTGTGAAAAGTGTTACGTCCCGTATGATCACAAAAATGAGCACCGATGTGGTGGAAGCTGTCAGGCATGTCAGCAAGCCTCTGCTTGTGAAATAGCAATAAAAATTAAATGCCAGGACTGTCTATGATTTTTTAGAAGTCAAAACTGTTACGAAAATCATAAAAAGGATTATTTGTCAGGCAAATTTACAGTATGCGAACAAATTAAACTATGTTCTATTTGATTAAAAACCATTAAAGCCAAAAGAGCACATGCATGTGGTGAAATTTATTGTAAAATTTGTAATAAACATGCATCCGAGGATCATCTATGTTATATTCGGCCTGATAAGGGAAAACCTAAGATTAAAGATGATCTTTTTTGTATTCTACGATTTAGAGACGAGCCAAGACAAACTATTGGAAAATTCAACGTTTTTACATCAAGTCAATCTCTGTGTTTTCAAACAATACTGCGATGAGTGCATGGATTCTGAAGCAGATACTTGTAAAAAAAATGTGGTCTAAAGTTACAAAAAGTCAGAGGTATAGACCCAGCGGGAACATTTACTAATCATTTGTTACAAATGAGGAAAAACTTTAAAGAAATTATTGTAATAGCCCATAATGGTCAGGCTTTTGATCACCAGTTTATATTAAACTACATTATGACAAAGACAGATTTTAAACCTGAGTTAATCATGAGAGGTACCAAAATAATTACGATGCAACTTGAAAATGTAAAATTTATCGACTCACTTAACTATTTCCCTATGTCTTAAGCCAAACTACCAAAGGCATTTGGACTTGAGGATATTTTTAAAAAAGGCTACTTCCCGCACCTATTTAATACAAAGGCAAATGAAAACTATATAGGACCTCTACCATCAATTGAATATTACTCCTCAGATAGTATGAAAGAAGAATACAGAGCCAAATTTCTTAAATGGTTTGTAGAACATGAAAATGATGGTTTCGATATGCAAAGAGATCTGGTAGACTACTGCGTATCGGATGTCGAAATCCTTGCGCAATCATGTTTAAAGTTTAGAGAACAACTTATACAAACTACCAATGTATGTCCATTTACTGAAGCTACAACTATTGCTTCAGCATGCAATACAATTTTTAGAAGAAATTTTTTGAAGCCTAATACTATAGGAATCATACCAAAAAATGGATACCGATGGAGAAACAGGCAGAGCAAAATTGCCATAGATTGGTTACTTTGGACCGAGAATCACAGAAAAATCAACATCTTACATGCTGCTAATGGTAAAGAAGCTGTTTTAAATGGTGTAAAAGTTGATGGTTACTGCTCCGAAACAAATGAGGTATTTGAATTTCAAGGATGTTATTTCCATGGATGTACTGTATGCTACAAGTTCGGCAGGAACGATCCTCTTTCCGAGGACCCCTCAGAAACGCTAAATTTAAGATATGAAACCACAAAGGCAAAAATTATGAGACTAAAAGATTTCGGTTTTTTAGTTAATGAAATGTGGGAGTGTGATTTTAGAAATTTATTAAAAAATAATCCAGAGATAAAATCCTATACTAATACCCATTACAATAAAATTTTGACAAAACTAAATCCAAGAGATGCTTTTTATGGAGGACGAACAGGAAATACATGCGAATACTATGAAATAAAAGATACGGAAAAAATTAAATACGCCGATGTTTGTTCCCTCTATCCGTACATCTGTAAGAGTTCTAAATTTCCACTATCACATCCAGAAGTGTATGTAGGAGATGCGTGTAACAAATTAAACCTAAATAATATAGATGGTTTAATTAAATGCACAATTCTCCCACCAGAAGAGTTGTACCATCCAGTACTTCCTCAAAAAATAAACAATAAATTGATGTTTATTCTTTGTCGAATGTAAAATAATGTAAAAATGAAGTAAACCTATACATTTTATCTTGCACGGTAATTTTTCACTCTTAATGTTTGTTAGTTAACGATAAAACCTGTAATAGCGTTCGAAAAAAATTATTTTTTTTTGACTAACATAAAAAGTGTTGTCTAGCTATCAGGACAATAATCAATACTTTATTGAGAAGGCTACCTCTTCGTCTAAATATCTAATCTATAAAACGTCATTTTTCCGACATAATCGGTTAAAAAGCATACAATTGTATTTGAACGTTTGTGCATAAACCATCGTGTTAAATCAGTTCTTATACCTGACTGACAACGCCGATCTTTAGCTTTTTTTTTACTTTGTAAAATAAAGAGATTAGTTCTTACTATCAAAGAAATTAAATATGCAAGAGAAATAGGTCGAAAAGATTAATAATAATTTATTTATTCCTAAGTTATAAATCTTAACTACATCACTTTCTAAACCAAGAAAATAGATAATCTTCCTGCATTATTCCGTACTTAGATTTATTTTTCATGAAAATAGTCGAATCTATGATTTTCGTTCAAATCCATAAGGGGCGCTTGTTTTGTATAGATGATTTATGATCTTATTTTCAACTAAAATACTAGTATAAAAAAAGTATTTCTTCCGATAAACGTGGAAGGAATAGACATTTAAACAGTTAGCCATAACATACGCATACTGACTTGCATTATTTTCATGGATTGAATGGCTACATCTTTGTGTGTGAAGTGAATTTCTTTTTAAAAAATTACAATGCGCTCAATTATGAATTTTCTAACATAACTTTTATGGATAGTGGAGTCGGATATTGGAAGAAAATATTATCATAAGGACAACTCGATTATTGATATAATTATTATGGTTTCACAGAAGTTTCTACAGAGTCAGCCATGCTGTAGCAGAGACTGTTGTAGGTCGTATTTTTTAAAAAAACCTAACAATACCTTTACTTTATATTGATAGACATATTCTATTAGAACATTTTTCTAAAATTTAGAGCCTTTGGAAATGTGATAATGCTATGAGCATCAAATATATTCAAAATATCAAAAATCCTTTGGTAGTTAGTTATTGCGGTATATTTTAATAGAGGCATAATTTATACTGTACTCCTAAATTTACGGCATATCACTTTGTTTATGTTATTATATTCACAGAGACTATTAATCTAACCAACTTTTATTTACGAAAAATTAAAAACTGAAATACTCTATTTTATTGCCGATTGTTCGCAAAGACACTTGGAGTTGTTATTTTACTTTTTCTACCTCTTTTTCCCCGGTTGCGGAGAAATATGTTAGGGGAAGTTTGGGTATCCTCAGACGGTTATATGCAATGATTCAAGCTTCTAAAAAAGTACTAAGGCAAGTAATTATCAATTTGAATTTATGTATGTCGAAGGTAATGTGTTACTCATAAATATACATGATGAAAACATTTATTGTTCGATTGCATCTAATTTTTAAGAGTCTAGAAATAAGCAAATAATGTTCTTTAACGTTTCTTTATAAACATCTCGAGTTACCTGTCCTTCCCCTGCATCATAGAAGGGTATTTGCCGACAAAGTTTGACCATTTTTTATGATTCGCTCTACAGATGTAAACTGACGTCATTCGAGTAGTCTGAACTTGTTAGATTTTAGCTTATATTCTTATTATGTGATTTTAAAATTTTGTATGCGTTTGTTTAATTCATTGTAAAGGATTTGTTATTATGCTAATTTCAAAAGTTAAATGTTGGTGAGAATATTGAATTTTTTTATTAAAATATCTAAAGTAAATATCTAATTGATTTTTTTTAGCGCTAATTGGGATTTTAATTAACTACCTCAGAGTCGGTATACACTATATTTTGCAGCGCAATTGCTTTCACACCCAGTAATGTATTATGATTTTTTTGGATGGTCGTTATATTGTGAGTTTCTTAAGTTAGCCAGATTAATAATAAATTAAAAAACCAACGTGATTTGCTTATTGTTGCCTACGCCTGATATTCATAATTTTATTGGGGGTTCTACCTGATGACAAATACAGCTTATGATACCTATCTAGTGGGTATTTTCAGTTTAAGGACCGAATAATATAGAGTTATTGTGCATACATCATCGCAAACAAAAGGTAGCTTTTTATATTATTTCGTATTTACAATCCATTTAACTACAATTTTACACTGTGAATTAATTTTTTTTACTTTTTTCCTGAAATTGTAGCCTATTTACTTATATTATGATATTATCCGAAATTTTTATAAAAGCATTATGAGGGCTTTTACCTGATGGCGAACACAAGTTGTATAGTACCTATACCTGCTTGGTATTTTATACGTATTTAAGTTTTATTTACTTTTTATTACTCTGTTCTCATTACAAGATAGTCCTATAATTTATCCATTTCCAGTACAAAGAAATCGCTAGTTAATGGTTCTAGATAGTAATTATTTTATTGTATTTCTATAAGTGGTGCAAAAATTGGAAACAATTATTAGATATGCTACTGAATTTTAATGAGGGTCCTTCGGAATAATAAATAAAGGTTTATGTCCCTTTCTTTTTAAATCGAGTCGGCAGAGGGTTTGAGAGGGTTATTTAGGTATAAATAATTATTGCGGGGTGACAAATGTGCCGCCTTAATATACTTATCTTGTTAGACCATATAAATTAGGGTTTTATTTCGCTTTGCCATTCACCAGCGGCGTTTCACTAAGTTAGAAAATATAAATAATGTTTTTTACTATACCACTTTAACATCGGCGTTTCAACTAAGGGAAAATAATAAAAAGTCTGGTTTAAGGATGGCTCAGGTCGGATCGTAAAAAGTTGGGTTTAAGGATGGCTTATAAAAATTGGGATTTAATTATCCCGCTTTAGCAGCGGCGTTTCACTAAGGTTAAATCATAAAAAGTCGGGTTTTATCTCGGGTCAGATCATAAATATTCAGGTTCAAATTAGGGATAGATGAGAAGCCGCCTCGCGAAAGCATCCGGGTTAGGTCGTAAAAAGTCGGGTTTTATCTCGGGTCAGTTCATAAATATTAAGGTTCAAATTAGGGTTAGATAAGAAGCCGCCTCGCGAAAGCATCCGGGTTAGGTCGTAAAAAGTCGGGTTTTATCTCGGGTCAGTTCATAAATATTAAGGTTCAAATTAGGGTTAGATAAGAAGCCGCCTCACGAAAGCATCCGGGTTAGGTCGTAAAAAGTCGGGTTTAATTTCGGGTTATTTTGTAAACAGCACCACCGAACCACCCGGGTTAGGTCATAAAACGCACCACCGAACCACCCGGGTTAGATCATAAAACGCACCACCGAACCACCCGGGTTAGATCATAAAACGCACCACCGAACCACCCGGGTTAGTTGCACCACCAGCACCACCAGCACCACCCGGGTTAGATCGTAAAACGCACCACCTGCACCACCTGGGTTAGTTGCACCACCAGCACCACCAGCACCACCTGATCTCGTTCTGTCCATATCTCTCTACTGCCGGCCGCTTCTAGTTGATGAAATAATTTTGATGGACAAAAAAATAAAATAATGCCTAAAAAATGTCTGTCCCACTGCGTTTTCTTACCTGTTGCCCTGACAGTGGTGTAGTTTAATTATTTATATAGGTAAATTTTGTTTATTCTTTTATTCGTTATTGGATATTTTAGAAAGTATCTTAAGAGTGTACCCGAGTGTAGTGTTTTCTAAGTTATTTTGTTGTTGTTGCCGTTGTTGTTGCCGTTACTATTGCTACTGTTGTTATTGAGTGTGGTGTTTTTCTAATTGTTTCGTTGTTGTTATTTAAATATTTAATCAAGATGGCGTTGTGGAGACCTTTTGATGTTTCTGATAATGAAGCGAACAATGTGGAAGCCGAATCCATGGCGGAGCTGTCGGAATTTTGTAATAAAGACTTACATGTTCAAACCCAGAGACTTATTTTAAATATTTGCACCTGCTTAAAAAGTGGAAATCCTGGGGCCTCCTAAAACGAAATATTAGAAAGAACTTGTGAGCTGACTAAACTTGCTCGAGCTACAATGTACACAGTGATTCGAGCAGGAGCTAACATCGACCAATCCGTAAAGCGAAAAACAGCTAATCAGAAGCTTAAAAAAAGTTGATAATTATGACAAAGAAGTTATACTCCAAGTTGTATAACAATTTGACGAGGAAAACAAAGTCCCGATATTAGAAATAATTCGGGATAAGTTACGGAATTATCCTGATTATGAATATAAATCTCTGGACACCTTACGTAGTATTTTGCTTGATTGCGGCTTTAAGTACAAAAGAATGGTATTATAGTATGGCGGCAAGAATAATTACGTGAAATTAAGGTATACCGCCAATTAAAAGAGAGATAGTGTATATGGTTGGGTGTATGATGATAATAAGTGCACACTAAATGGCCCTTGTTCTCGCGGTAAACGAGTACAGTACTACACGCAGGCAGTAATAAGGGTTTTGTTCCTAACGCTATATTATTGTTGGCTAATAATATAAAGCACTCATCGGCTGACTACCGTAAAGATTTGACCGCCAGTCTATTCGAAAAGTGATTTATTGAACAATTGCTGCCAACTCTATCCCCAACTCTGTCATTGATATGGACAATGCATCCTATCATTCGCGTCTACTACAAGCTATAAAAAAAGAGAAGTTTAAAAAGGAATACGTAATCGACAAAGTATGCGAAGCACATGGTCATACTATTTTATGCCCCCCCCCCCCCCCCATATTACTGTATATTTAATCCAATCGAGATGATTTAGGCTGCAGTCAAGAACAAACTGAGAAAATGTAACCAATCGCCAACTGATAATGCTTTCGTACTTGGAAATATAAATACAGTTGTTGTTGAAGTAAACGACAGTGATATATGGATGAAATGTGTCCAGCATGTCATACAGAAGGAGGATGAATATTGTATTTTACTGGCAATTAATTCCATTATTATATCCCCGGATTGACTTCGTATATACCATACAGCGCCTCTCGCGGTTCTAAGCCGCCCATATGGATTACACTTCTATTGCGTAGCTATAATTTTCTTTGATACAACGTAAATAATGTTACGATATTATTTCCGTGACATAATCTACTAAATTATAAGAAAATACGAAACACTACGTCATACTTACCTTTGCAAAACGATCACACTTCAGGACTTTGGTTTTTTAATTTTGGTAAACAGTCGAGCTTTTCTATTCGCTGAAAGCTGGGCTGAATGCAAATAAAATTATAAATTAGCATTTTATCCTAGCATTAAATTTATTTTTCTGGGATAGGTATCAAAATAAAAATTGATGCAGTGCCGTGCACGAACATGGTGAAGGTTTAAAAAATCGTATGTTATACATTTCAACTTAAATTTTTTATTTTAAATATTTTGTATTTAAGATTTCCTTCTTCAAGTTAATTTCTGCTTAGGTAAATTTCTTGTTTATTATTTATTATTTTTTATTGCATTTTGACCATAATCGCAAAAACCGACTCAAAATACGCTTTATCACGGATAATGTCCATGATAAGTCCAAATTTTCAGTGACTCATCATTAGCATATATCATTTACAAAGAATTTAAAATTAGCATTTCTTGCCTTGATGAGTGTGTCTTGTTATCTGGCTGGAAGTATTAGTTATGCAGTAGTATGGCGCCTCAAATACGTTAAATCATAACTAGGTACAGTGCCCCTCTACTATTCTAGTGCCTCTCAACTGTATCTTAGTGCATCTCTACCATTGAATTTGACCGATAATAGGTAAAGGCAAATAGTCTTTTGGGAGTTTGTAAGTCGAGTCTGGTCTTGCTCTTGTATGTGAGTTGGTGATTTCAGGGTTTGTCGATACATCTGTGCGTTTGTAATAGTCTGTAATAATTTTGAGAAAAAAATCGTCTAGAGTTGGAATTCGAAAATCTTGATGCAGTATCCGATTCATCGTGTAACGGGGGACATCTGCGATCAGTTTCAGAGCCCTATTTTGAATACCTGGAACTTATTCAGCTCAGCCCTGCTTATGTTGGACCACGAGGGCGCACCATAAGTCAGAGCCGGCCTGACCAGTACCTTGTAGAGATTAACTTTGGTGCGATTACTGAGTCTACTCCGCCTGTGAAGCAGGGGGTAGATGGAGCCCAATTGGCACAATGCAAGCTTGACTCTATTGACTGAGTTCAACCTCCAGTTCAGTTTCTGGTCACAGATAAGTCCCAGGTATTTGACCTCCTGGCACCAGTTCAACTCAATTCGATTGACCCTGAGCCTTGTTTCAGGCCTCCGCAATCGACTTTTTGAAAAGAAAATTACCTTCGTTTTGGTGGGATTCAGACGAATCTTTCAATTCGAAAGCCATTTTTCCAACTGATTAATATGGCGCTGCATCCGGGTAACGATCAGCCGCGGTTGCTTAGAGGTAGTCGTAATTGCAGTATCGTCAACGAACAGATAGAGCTGATTCTGCCTATCGCGCGGAATGTCATGTGTATAGATATTATACAACATTGGGGAGAGAGGTGAGCCTTGCGGTACTCCCGCCCTGATGTTTTTCGTTAAGGAGAGTGCGTTCTCTGACGAGACTGCAAGACTTCTATTCTCAAGAAAAGAAGCTACTACCTTGATGAGGTAGTTCGGCGCTCCGAGTCTTATCATCTTAAGTATGAGACCGTTATGCCAGACCTTATCAAAGGCTTTACTAACGTCAAAGAAAATCGCTCCCGTATGGGCTCTGTTGAAGCCCTTTAAAATGTTTGACGCTAGACGTGTTGTCTGCCTGACTGTGATTGATTTTGCGACAAATGGCGTATTTTGTGCCATCATCCAGGATTTTTTTTTCGTCCTCTTATCTGGGCTCCTTAATTAATTATTCCCTTTTTGATAATATTCTTGATGGAGGCCTTTCAAAATCCTGAACACAGCTCGCGAGTTTAGTTTCGTTAAAGTGCCACATATTTCTGCAGCATCCAATGCGAGTAGTTCAAGATTTTATTCCTGAATTCCATGGTATACGTTTTTAACTATTATTTCTTCTTTTAATGTTATTATATTAAATTTCTTTTTGCAGGCGGACAACTAGTTGAATCATCGAAATGTATATTATTTATGTCGTTGCTATATAAATAAATAAAACCATTATAAAATACCTATATTTTAACAGTATGTATTAAGAGTGAAACGCCTATACGTCAATAAGGCCCGGTTGTACAATGCCAGTTTAAACTCAGTTAGAAAAATAGTGTATGTTGTACTGCCAGTTTATCGCTAAACTTGGCTCAGTTTCATCTAATTTGGCAGTTCAAGTTAAGCGGCCAATATTCTAGGCTTAAACTCGGTTCTCCGCCGTTTATTATTTTTAGAACAGATGTAACACCTCAAAAGTATTTAAAAAATAAATATTTCTTTAATATTTATATATTTATTGGATTTTTGGCGTCACAAATTAATCTTTTTTGTCATTATTCCCGCTTATCTGGAACTAAAAAAGAATTGCACAAGAATGGCTGGATTGGGATTAACTGAGGATGAAAATGTTGTTGAAGTAGTAGATATTTTACGAAATGTAATGACATCCCCAGACATACAGACCAAGACAAGGTCATTTATGGACTAAAAAGATTTTAGGAGACCATAGTTTACTCAATTCAGAGAAGTTAACAATACTAAATAAGGTATAATAACTACAAAATATTTACACAAAGCAATATCTATGTGAACGAACCATATACTACGAAAAGTGAAAAAAACTTACAAAACTATTAGCATTACTAAGACTCTGCTAGCACGCTTATTTTCAAATCTTTGAGGTTGTGAATTCTATCTCTGTGTGTTGCCACATTTATTTTCTCCGCGATCAGAATCCCAGTATCGGAATTGCCGTGTATTTTAAATGTATTTAGCTGCTTGCGGCTTATATGACAACGTTGCCTCTTAAGTTAACTGTAATTGTAGCGGCACACTTCATTATATACAAAAAACATTTATTTGTACAACAGTTTTATTCTGCCGCTTCCTAGATTTGGCAATTGGCTAAATGAGTCACTGACAGAATTTGTGGACTTTCGGTATAGGTTGTCATAGCGTGTGTGATAATATTATAGATATAAATCCTGCCTGTTTGATGCCTGTGTGCATAGTATGTGGCCAAGGCAATGCGATTCATTTAATAACGATTAAAAATGTAGGTACATCATATCAAATTTATCAAAAGATGTATATTAATGTCTCGTAATATGTTTAAATTATAAAAAGTTATTTCCTATTCCTTATGATAATTCTAAATTTATCATTGGAGACGTTCACGTGTTCATGTTAGTGCCGCTACTGCATTAATGTAAAAAGACTTGTTAAAAAGCTGCATAAAAGTAATTAAGAAAAATAATCTCAAAAATGACAAAAGACGATAACGCCGATCACAATCTATGTAATTATTTATCTTAAGTTACATTCACTTTAGTATCAACGAACCAAAGTAAAAAAAATTGAGATAATCGCTGTCAAGATAATTGAAAATATTATTACCGATAAGCATTATTAACAAATGATTAATTTGGTTGAGGAAGTGTCAAGACGAAGTGCTGGATATTTATCGGTGATCTGATTTGAGATAATTAATCTGTTTACAAAAAATGTTATACCTATAAAATATGACCAAAGCTGTAGGACAGGGTGAGTCAACAACCAGATAAAGTAATTTTATGCATCTTGATATGTTTTTTTACCTGTATACGCTATACTGTAATACGGTTAGTAAGCATGCACATTTTAAACATTATAATTACTATGGGTGATATGCCAAAATGGCTTGGAACAAAGTTCAATTTGTTTAAATGGTCTGACTTTTCGTTTTGGTGCAAAACTTTAGATTTTCAGATTTTTGGAGCTTTATCGAAAAACTGGTATGTATATTCGATCAACAATTAATTCGTTACTAAGATAAGCCCCTAATTTTTTGAGAAAAATATGTATATTGAGGTTTCAGTATAGACTAAGGTAGAGCAGATAATAAGATTTTTGAATTATTACTTTTGAAGGGTATTACCTATACTACGATCCCAAAATAATTTTCAAAACTGTTCTTATCACCATTGACGGTGTGCGGAGAAAATAATTAACATCGAATTACACACTTTTAACGGAAATAAAACCATGCAAAACCGCTTGGGAATATTGTGCATTAATAAGTCGTTACATGTTGCCAGGTTTTAAAATATTTCATTTAAATTCTCATAAAATGTACCAAAATCGGCATGTCATTAAGGGCCTTTTCACCCTACGGTACCTGTTTTACTTAATTTGGCAACGCAGGCAGGAAACCCCATGTCTAAAGGCGCTCGCACGCTTTCTTATTGCCTCTAACCAACGTTCAGTGTCGTAGGCAAGTATCAATCAAGAGGATATTAGCAATTCAGTTTTATTATTTTGGTGGTTATTCAAAACACCAAATGTAATAGGCGAGTTCTTCAAGTGATAGTAACCAACAAGTTACAAAACGACGTCAATTGAAACCTGGGAAGCGTACAATGGCAAGAAATGTGTATGAAGGAATTATAAGTAGTTATAGTAGAATATCATTCACTGATGCAGCAGAACTTTATGCCAGATTGACTAAGACATCTTGCTGTACTGTTTATAGAACTGGCAAGGACATTAGGAAGACTAAAGTGTCCGATCAGAAGGAAACAAGAGGACGGAAAAAGATTCTTATTGATCAGCAAACAAAGTTAGCCATTCGGCGGAAAGTGTATGGATTTTTTTTCGAAATGAACTTCTGAATTAAAAAAAAATTTCTGCCGAAATTGAAAGGGATAAAAATATGCAAAAAATTTCACGAAGAGTTCTAAAGCGTATACTACGAGAATTGAATTTTCGATTCTTAGAACGAAATCGCAACAAAAGTCTTTTGGTGGAAAAGGAAGAAATCGTATTGTGGCGTAGAAAGTATCTATATAGAAGAAATAATATAACAATATCGCTGTGCAGGGAAAATAATTTACTTTACGGACGAGACATGGTTAAATGCAGCATTCTGGTACTCCTCAATTAAATCCCTTGGTTAAGCATACAATTGTGGATTTGTTGACAAAGAGAGACGAGAGACTTGCAAGAAAACATTCTCAGATTAGCGCTAACATCTCAGCCATTGATAAGACAATCACCATCCGGTTATAAAAAGAAAAGGAGGGGGAAAGAACAGTAAGGGTGACACTAAGGAGTCTCTAACAGATGAATGGCTATTTGGGACAGATTTAAGTAAAATACTTAAAACAGCAAAGGATCTGCAAGCTTCTTCCAAGCAACTGTTATTAACAACACTAACATTGAATGTTAAAAATATATTTTTATTGTGTTCATGGGTTACGAACACCTTATATTATAATAAGTGATCAGATATTCAGATTTAATTTTTTTATTTTTGTTTTGGTTACATTTTATATTACTACAATTTAATATTTTATTTCTTCCTTATGATAACTACTTGACATTAAAATTATATAAAAATTTCTATATTTGTTTTGTCGCAACACCATCTTTAAATATCTACGACTAAACTTATTTACGAGACGAGACTGAATATAATCCAGATCGAACTTCACAGGTAAGTTTGTTTGAACTATTGATTATGTAGCAGAAAAATTTTTAAATCAAAAATACACGAACCACAATAATCAAAGCAAGAGCCTATTATAAAATCCTACAAGTGACAAGACCGAAACAGTTTCCGATGCCCTATAGAAGTCGAAGGAACGTTTCTGACTTAAAAAACCAGAGGAGATCCTATGTAGAATGATTTAGTTATGCAGGGTGTTTCTTAATTACATGCTAATATTTAAGAGGGTTAGTCTTGGGTCTATTTTGAGAAAATAACTTTATATTTTATGTATATATGTACAGGGTGGCGCACCCTATACGACGCGGTCGTTTAATGGAAAACGGCTGAATCCTTAAAATTTCTTTTTATTGGGAAAATGCAGGAACTTTGGGGGTACAATTTAAAATTATTTTGAAACATACCGGATGTCCCAAAAAAAATATCCATATCAAAGTTATATTTTTTTAAATGGAACACCCTATATTTTATGACATTTTTGGATTCTAAGGACTAAACAAGGATAAGTTACTGTCATCTTCCCTATACCTAACTCTTTTAGTTTCTGAGATATTTTAGAATATGGAGAATTGCATAGTATATTTTAAAATTTAATATCTACTAGACACATTAATTTTAAAAATTCATATGAAACTCCAATTATCAGCTAAGTAAATGAATTTCGTAAGTTAATAAAGTTTTGGTCAAAAATATATACAGGGGGTTCAAAAAGTAATGTTTAATTTTAATTACATAGAAAGCAGGTTAACTTCTTTATTTTAAATGGAACACCCTATATATTATTGGGGCAAATAATCGCAAATTAAGTTGTCTTTCAAAATGTATTATTTTCCTATACCTAACTAAAACAGTTTTCTAGTTTTTAAACATTATTTATTTAACTAACGAATTTTTTAACATTATAACAATATTTTTGACTAATCTTTGTAGAATTCACTAATGTATAAAAAATATAAATTAAAGTAAGTGCTCAAAATGTTGCCCATTCTTTTCAATACACCATAGGACTCTCTTTTCAAAGGACAATTTAACTTTAATTAACATCTCAGGAGTTATTGTTTGAGAGGCAGCTATTATCCGTTCTTTCATATTTTCTGGAGTTGTTGGCGGGATATCATAAACAATATTTTTGACATATCCCCACAGAAAGAAATCCAGACAAGTTAGATCTGGTGACCTTGCCGGCCAGTTTTGTGGGCCGCCTCTCCCTATCCATTTGTTAGGAAAATGTGCATTTAGATATTGCCGCACATCTCTTTGAAAATGCGCAGGCGCCCCATCTAACTGTAGCCACATTCTCTCTCTTGTTTCTAGTGGCACATTTTCCAATAGTAGAGGTAAATGTTGACACAAAAATCTTCGAAATTTGATACCGTTTAAAGTGCCATCAAAAAAGTATGGACCTATTACATGTGATCCCACAATTCCACCCCAAACGTTAACTGACCATCTATGTTGGCGATCGAGAGTACGAAAAAAATTGGGATTGCAGTCGCTATAGTAGTAAAAGTTGTGTCTATTGACTAGCCCGTTGTTATGAAAAGTCGATTCATCGGAAAATAAAACATAGTCAAAGAAGTTTTCCTCCTCTCCTTGACTGTCAAGAACCCACAAACAAAATTCAAGTCTTCGGTGAAAATCCATTTCGTATAGTGCTTGGTGCAGTTGAATGTGCTATGGGTAAAATTTATGTTTTTCAAATATTCTAGAGATACTTCGTCTGCTTATATTTGTTTCTTGAAAAATTTTCCGTTGGCTTATATGGGGGTTTCCAATAGCAGAGCCAATCACAAGAAATTCATTTTCTTCATTTCCCAATATGGGTTTTCGCCTGTTTACCTTTTCGTAAGCGACACTACCAGTTCTTTGAAATGTTTCTAGAAGTCTTTTAAATACGGCTCTGTTTGGATGGTTTCGTTCGGGAAACTTTTGAGCGTAAAGCCTTGATGCCAAAAAGCAGTTTTCTTCGCACTCACACAGGATAAGTCTTCATTGTAATAATTTAATAACACTTTATTTTCACGCACATAACAAAATAGACAATTGAATTATAAACGAATATGGCCGCTGTTTCAAAGCCACCCTGATATTTAAAAAAAGTTTTGAATAAAAATATGAAAGTAAATTCTCATTATAAAATTTAAAAAATGGAAAAACTATTAAAGGTAGGTATCGCAAATCTTTTTAATGGATAATATAATTTAGCTTAACCAATATTAATACAAAAATTCATTGTAGGTAACAACGACCCTGTCGCGCCAGCCTAATTGTGTTAAAATGTCTTAACTGATGCACTTTTAAAAATAAATTATTTAAAAACTAAAAAACTATTAAATATAGATATAGGGAAACCCAATACATTTGGAAAGATAACTTAATTTGCCATTATTTGCCGCAATAATATACAGGGTGTTCCATTTAAAATAAAGAAGTTAACCTGATTTCTATGTAATTAAAATTAAACATTACTTTTTGAACCCCCTGTATATCTTTTTGACCAAAACTTTATTAACTTACGAAATTCATTTACTTAGCTGATAATTGGAGTTTCATATGAATTTTCAAAATTAATGTGTCTAGTAGATATTAAATTTTAAAATATACTATGCAATTCTACATATTCTAAAATATCTCAGAAACTAAAAGAGTTAGGTATAGGGAAGATGACAGTAACTTATCCTAGTTTGGTCCTTAGAATCCAAAAATGTCATAAAATATAGGGTGTTCTATTTAAAAAAATATAACTTTGATATGGATTTTTTTTGGGACATCCGGTATGTTTCAAAATAATTTTAAATTGTACCCCCAAAGTTCCTGCATTTTCCCAATAAAAAGAAATTTTAAGGATTCAGCCGTTTTCCATTAAACGACCGCGTCGTATAGGGTGCGCCACCCTGTATACATATGCGAGATGTTGCAAGTGTTGAAAACACTGTAAGGTCCCTTTCCTTTTCGTCAGACTCTATAGCCTTGCCGAGGAGCCGTAAAACGGTGAAACGCGTCCAAGGATTGGGTCTGACGGAAAGAAAAGGGACAAACATCTTTCTTTTATATGAATATAATGTCCTAAAAGTCTTAACTGCTGAACTACAGGGTGCTAAATTTCAAGAAAAAAAACCTTTTTTTATGATAACTTTGGTATGACCCTATATATCCTTATTCATTTATTTATTTATTTATTTATTTCAATACACTGTTTTACAGTTTCCCAGTTACAAAACAGGTACCTACAAAACAATTTAATATTACAAACTTAATAACTAATGTATTTAATCTGAATTCTTACATTACACAATATACATGTAATAAAGGTAATAATAGGTAATATTTTATAGAAATAACAATCAACAAAAAAAGAAAAATTCTTATGAAACGTGGTACGCATCTTCTATGCATCAAAAGGAATTTTCTGCTGTTCAACATGATTTTTTAGTCTTGCCAGTGGCGTTCGTGCAGGATTTGCACCAAATAATTTTAAAGAGAAAAGTGATACGCCACTGCTTTCTCTTAAAGTAAAAATTATTTTTGAAATTCCCATTCCTTTCTGAGTAAATCTGTTCTTTTAATTTTGTTTCGTTTGACGTATGGTTTCCGCCTAAGAAAATAAAATTCATTCATTTGCACGTTGTTATGAAATTGGGTATTACCAAGGAATAAAAACGTATCCAGTCGGTTAAAAGCAGATTTTGTTTTGTAAACATAAACAGTTTTGACAGTTGTCTACCTAGTCTAGTTGTTACGTATTGCAGTCTTTAAAATAATTAATAATATTATTAAAAAACATGGTCCATTCCACGAACTCTGAGTTTGCAGATATGCACTACATGTATGGGCTTGCTGATGGTAACGCATTGAAAGCCAGGCGGTTGTACGAAGACTGTTTCCTAAATAGAAATATTCCGGATGCACGAACATTTTAAAACATTCATAAAAGTATATGCGAAAAGGGAAGTTTTGAACCAGACAATCATCTAAAAGGAGTACAACGTACTGTAAGAACACCAGAAATTGAAGTAGCGGTTTTGAATTCAGTCGAGGAAGATCCCGAATTAAGTACACGAAAAATTGGAAACAATTTCAATATCTCACATAATCTTGTTTGGAAAATTCTCAATGACTTTTTATTATATTCCTACTATATCCAACGTGTTCAGGCTCTACTCCCACGCGACTTTCCATTACGGATGAACTTTTGCCAATGGTTTCTTCAAAGAGTTATTGAAAGTCCATTATTTCATACTGAAATTTTATACACCGATAAAGCCAATTTTTCTAGAAACACCATCCAAAACTTTCACAGTAATCATTTTTGGGCTAAGGAAAACCCACCATGCTATCTTGGAATCCCGTCACCAGGAGCAGTTTTCCGTTAACGTGTCGGCTGGAATATACGGTAATTATTTAATTGGACCCTATTCTCTTCATGAGAAGTTAAATGAGCATAACTACTGGCAGTTCCTCGAAAAAGAATTGCCAGCTTTGATGAAAGATGTTCCCACTGATTAGTAAGAAATCGACTGGGGTTTATGCACGACGGGGCGACAGCGCCCTTCAGTGATGTGGCGCGCGAACATTTAAGCCAAAATGACAATATCGCTGAGTGAATGAATTTTATTTTCTTACGCAAAAACCATACGTCAAACGAAACAAAATAGAGAGGCCATATTTAATCAGAAAGAAATGAAGATGTCAAAAATAATTTTTACTTTAAGAAAAAGCAGTGGCGTATCACTTTTCTCTTTAAAATTATTCAGTTCAAATCCCGCACGAACGCTACTGGCAAGAATAAAAAATCATGTTGTACCGCAGAAAATGCCTTTTGATACATAGAAGATGCGTACTACGTTTCACAAAAATATATAGGGTCGTACCAAAGTTATCATAAAAAAAAGATTTTTTTCTTGAAACTTTAGCACCCTGTAATTTAACAGTTAAGACTTTCAGGACATATGTTCATATGAAATTTTTTTCTCAAAATGGACCCAAGGATAACCTCCTTAAATATTAGCATGGTATTAAGAAACACCCTGGATAATTTTTTTTTTCTCGATCAACTTAGAACTAGAAATAGGTATTTTTATATTATGTATTTTAAAACCTCTTAACACCCTGTATACTTTAATATCACTTTGATTAGTGACTATACCTTCGGAAAATAAGCAGAACTGCTTGAAATGATAGTGGCCTTCTCTCGAAAGATCGAAGATAAGAAAGTTAACTAAAGTACAGTAGACCCATACGACGACACTGCGTAATATACAAAAAAAAAACATTTAATCGTGATGATTTCTATAGTAATACCAGTTGAATATAAAGTATCCTATAAAACCATAACCATATTATGTAATTACCCGCAATTTTGATCAAAGCCTTAAATGGCATACACATACTGAATACTTGGCTAACAGACTCAAAAAACTAATATATAAATTTTATATAATTAGAACATTTTTAAACATAAACGAACTTGTTATTGTGTATAAATCATTAACCGAATCAATTCTGAGATATGGCATTTTGGTATGGGGGGGACTATAATATAATGTTGCTTTACATAAACTAAATATTGTACATAAATATATTTTAAAAACTATATATAAAAAACCAAAGCTTTTCCCCGCTGAAAACCTATTTACAGAACAAACAACCAACATAAGGACACTATACATTACAACAATCTGTTTATATATTCACGACCATGAACATATTAAAATTGGTATAAATCACATTTATAACACTAGATCAAGAGCAAAAGGGAACTTAAGTATTCCAAATAACTTGAAAAACATAAATTTGAAATTTTTTGTCTACCTTGCACCAAAAACATACAACCTTCTACCTTTTGTAATAAAATAAATAAAAAATAAAGACAAGTTTAGCAAGGATTGCAATAAATATGTTCATAACAATTATCATATTTTCTCTACATTGTTTTAGTGATTTGTTTGTCGGGGTGTGGAATGACTATTGGGGTGAAGGTCTTCATGGCTGATGATTTGGATGTAAAAAAAAATCTTTTTTGATTAGTTCTTAGATTTAGTATTAGGTTAAGTATTTAAATTTAAAATTAAAGAAAAAAAAATAATAATAACTTAGTAAAAGTAACGCACACAGGTGTACACTCTACAGCTAGGCGTTACTATTGTTAAAATTTGTATAACAAAACTAAATGAATGTACATTGTATATAACTGTATAAATATGAATTACTTAACAAACAAACAAACAAACAATGTTTTCACTATCATAACCTGATTTTGTATTTTCATTCAAAGTTTAATATTACGGCAAAGAATTAAAACTCTCCTACCTTATTCAACATGGTTGGTCCATGTTGGATACAACAAGCATACTCTCTGCTCTCTACATAGGACCATTAATGTTATTAAGGAATACTTTTATAAAATTTAATTTATTAAAATGTAACTTTAAAATTAAGATAAATGTAAGACTCACCAATTATTATAATTACCGTTTTGGTTGAAAGATCTCTTCGAATATTTTAGAATTAATCCGAAAGACTTTATTAACCAAAAACTCAACAAGAAATTACTGTTCTCCGCCCTTTATTAGCTTAATTAAAACCAATGACAGCCCCTTATTAAAAAGTCGGCCTAAAATGAACGAGGCAACCAACAGACTTATTAATTATTTAAATCCATTAAGCTACACCAATAAAAGTTCGACAATTAAAAAATATAAAAATATATTCACCTTTCTGTTTGTGAATGGCCCAACAGAAAAATAATATTACTTCATTCAAGGCGGAAACTTTGATTGTGAATATTAAATAAATTTGTAAATTCAGGTTAGTCCCCAATTTATTAGCTCTAGCGTTTTCGCTTAGGGATTTCTATGCTTAACGCGTTTGATTGTTGATATTGACGCTTCAAAACATTTACTACCTACATGGTGGCACCTCCTTTCAGATGGTTCAATAAATGGGGTATTCCGTTAAAGAACTAGTTAGATGTAATCCGGTTCCCTCTGCGACCCAACATGCATTGAAAAATTCAAATAAAACAAAGATCGGTAACTTAACAAACTGAGTTAAAAAATTGCGTACTAAGAGAAGTGTCAAGTTTGTCACACTCCTGCGGACCTGCATTGTGAATTATTTGGGGTAGCTGGGCCAGTCCTGCAGCCATGCTCACTATGCGTTATCCTTGACATTTTATTAAAATGAAAATAAAAAAAATTAAAATGAAACTAACCTGAACTAACCTGAACATGATCAAAAAAAATTATTAATATTTTATTATAGTCAACCCACTTGGCAAGAAAACGTGATTTTCATGTATAATTTTACGTCAGACTGAAAAACGTTAGAATACGAATAAACGTGTTTTCAATGTGTAAAACACGCTTAATGTTACGGTGTTCTGACGTTGGTTAAAATAACGTTACTAATTTTAACGTTTTTATAACGTATTATATTATGGTACAATTCTGCGTTTTTGTAACATATTTTTAACTTATAAAACTAAATTTTTCCTCAGGAAAGTAGCGTATTATTTCATACATTATTATTTGGGTACTTATAAATAAACAACAAAACATTCAAGTTATGAACTTTTATTTTTTCAAGTTGCCTTAGTTTACCGTATACCTACAATTTACGAATTTTAACTTATTTTAATTTAAAATCTAGTAGCTATATAGTATAAGTTTTAATTTTTTTGTTTCTTCAACGGTTCGCGGCATACCTGAAGTGGTCTATTATTATTTTTTCCATCGAGTACTCAGTATTTCCTCCAAACTGAACTTGCGCTATTTCTAAATTAAAAACGAAACATTTTTTAAATATTGTTCCAACAACCTAATTACACGAGATATTACATTACATAGGAAACATTTTCAAGGGTCCTCAATAGTAATAAAGAACTACAATAAAAATTTTTTGTAGAGGTTAAAATGTAGAATCTAGAGAACTATTCAATTAAAGGAAAAAATAGAGTGGCGTATCTCGTTTTATATTTGGAATTAACTTCAAAAGGCTGTTGTTTTTGTTACATTAAATGGATCCTTTTAGCATTTTTTTTGTAATGAAAATAAAATTCACGAGACGCCATTTTGCCCTTCAAGCGTTTGTGGTAAAGAACAAAAGAACTCGTGAAATATATAAAGAATAAGCAACAGTTATTTCATAAAGACTAAATCATAAAATTAAGAACAACTTACGCTTACAATAAACGAAAACTCACAAAACTTAAAAGAGATTCGGTGCTATCCAAAATTTTCACCAAAAACTACTCCTTCCACTATACACTCACAACACAACGACACAACGTCAAACGTCTATGACAGACGTGACAATCGCCGATCGCTGGGTTTTAGGCGCGAAATTCAAAAATGTTAAGATAAAGTGAAAAATAGGTTACTTATTTCGACGTTATAAAACATAACGCAAATTAAATGTTTTATAAGTAACGTTACTTTTATTTACATAAAATTAATGTAAAAATGTAACACAAATTACAACGTGAACAAAAATTACATTAAAATAACAGTATTAAAAAAACATCACGTTTTTAAAACGAGGTTTTTGGTAAAGGGAAATAACATTACCATTTTCACGTAAAAATAACGTTTTTTCTCAAAATATGTCAAGTGGGAAGCTTAGTTAACATTTAAAAAAAAAAGATAAAGCGAGGGTTTATGGAACCTTCCCATGTAGCTTCAAACGACTGGTATTATTGAAAGAATATATAAAAGAAAAATAAGCTTTCTTGTATTCCTTTTCCAAAGTCAGTTTGATGACATAAAAAAGCTTCGACCGGGCTTCAAAGGGACCGCCATCATAATCGGAGATATCAGATCTTTTTTTTTAAATTCTTTAAGTTTTCATTATTAAAAGTGTTCTTTTATACCAGTATTTAATTGATAGTCAGTATCTCTCTTTGAAAGCTAGTTTGCAAATGTACTTTGAAGTAAGAAATTTTCAATGTCAAATAATTTAAATCAAACTAAAAAGGAATTTTACTGTTGTTAAACAAAAAAAAATTAACAATTAACAAACACTGCCAATTTAAAGTGCGAACTATTTTTTCCGAGTGGGAAAATTAAAAGAGCAGCATATAAATATGAAGTTATGTGCTGTAGACAAGAACAGCAAATAGTAATAGGTTCTGCCAATTCGATGATCTCTTATCAGCTTCAAAATCAGTTGATGTTTGAGGTATGCGATATGGGGAATCCACAGCGGCGTTACTGGTTGAAACGATTTACTGTAATTTACATATTTTTTTTTTGATAAAACTGTGTGGTTTCAGTACCTATATTTTATTATATTAGTATGGCTTTTTGGTTACAATTTAAAACAGAATGTCAAGGCGAATTATCGCAGGAATATAATGAGTTGGTGCCAGAGTCGGCCATCGAAAGCGAGATAAGTCCGAAATTAAGAAACAAAGATTTGCATGTTCAATGTCAACGCATTATTTTAAATATATACGCGTGTTTAAAAAAATAAAATCGGGGAAAAACTGAAAATGTACTTGTAATGAGTTAACACAACTTGGGTTTTATAAGAATTAAAACGTAATTAATTTGGCGATTGTAACCGGTAATTCCATAAAGCGCAAACCAATAAATCAAAAATTCAAAACAGCTGACAACACTACAAAGGATTTTACTCTGCGAACTATTTACAACTTTTACGAGGATAATATAGTGCCAACTTTAGAACTGGTTCCTGATAAATTGCGAGTTTACCCTGATTATAGTTAACAATCTTTAGAAACATTGCGTGGTGTTTTATTAAAATGCGGCTTTAAACATAAAAAATTAGATAATATAATGGCTATAATGGACCTACCCAAAACAGTGGTTATGCTCTACTTTTATCCCTCTGCCTAAGAAGACCAATGCAAGAAAATGTGAAGATCATAGACTTATTAGCCTGATGAGCCACGCTTTAAAAATATTCCTTAAAATCATACACCAGAGAATTTACAAGAAGTGTGAAAGAGACATAGGCGACTCGCAGTTTGGGTTTAGACAGGGGTTAGGTACACGAGAAGCGATAGTTGCAACACAAGTGCTTGTCCAAAACTGTTATGATCAGAGAAAGGATGTGTGTCTATGCTTCATAGACTACGAAAAGGCATTTGATCGCATTCAACACCACAAATTAATGCAGCTCCTCAATGGACTTGATGTAGACCAAAAGGACATTAGATGCATTGAAAATCTATATTGGAACCAAACAGCGGAAATCAAATTAGGCAATAATGTGTCCAACGCCATACAGATTAGAAGAGGGGTACGACAGGGATGTGTGCTGTCTCCACTCTTATTCAACTTATATTCGGAAGCAATATTCCAAGAGGCTTTGGAGGACGTGGAAATGGGAGTCAAAGTAAATGGAGTGTGGATTAATAATATCCGTTATGCTGACGATACGGTCTTAATCGCTGATAACATACACGACCTACAACAACTGGTCAACAAGGTAGGAGAACAGAGCAAATCAATGGGCTTAAATATCAACATCAAAAAAACAAAGTTTATGATTATCTCTAGAAACCTAAATATGTTTGAAAACTCCACCATAATATTTAACGCAAGACCCATAGAAAGAGTAGATAAATTTAAATACTTGGGCATCTGGCTTTTCGAAGACTGGACATCAGACAAGGAAATAAAATGTCGCATTGAACAAGCTCGACAGGCATTCCTGAGGTTTCGAAGAGTGCTTGCCTGTTCCGACTTTGACCTTAACCTAAGACTCAGATTCATTAAATGCTACGTTTGGTCGGTGCTTCTTTACGGTATGGAAGGTTGGACATTGAAGACGTCTGCAATTAACAAATTAGAGGCTTTCGAGATGTGGCTACATCGCAGAATCCTGAAGATACCTTGGACGGCTAGAATAACAAACGAATAAGTTCTAAGACGTGTCAACAGACAACGTGAACTGTTTGAATCGATTAAGAAAAGAAAAACGGCATATCTGGGGCATATAATGCGAAACACGAAATATCAATTCTTGCAGCTATTGATCGAAGGCAAGATTGAAGGCCGGAGAGGGATCGGAAGGAAAAAAATGTCTTGGCTGCGAAATATCAGACAGTGGACAGGGCTACACGATGTACAGTCATTGATACACACCGCAAGGAATAAGGAAGCAATGGAAAATGTTATCGCAAACATGTATTAATGGATACGCATTGGAAGAAGAGAAGATAATGGAATCCTCGCGTATCATAGAACTACGACAGGACTATTTGCGCAAAATAAAGAAGTACCATGATCCCGATAAAATTATAATTTATTTAGAAGAAACTTTGTTTGATACTCATGATGTTATTAAGTATGGTTAGGTAGACAGTACAAATTGTAATTTTGGTACACCGTGTTCGGAAGGAAAACGCGTTATTATGCCGGAAATAAAGATGACTTTGTACCTAATGTGTTGCTCTTGTCAGCAAAGAATATTACTCATTAATCAATCTCCAACTTTAAGCGCAGTTGTCCTTGATAATATTCGGCAGGTAATAACGAAATGAGTAGCGATGCATGGAAAAATTGCGTAGCTCATGTTATAAAGACAGAATAGTAGATTTTGTAACGAGGTTGGAATGAAAATTCGATCCGAGTGGAAGATTTCGAACGCGAGCGTAGTATCGAATTTTTATTCTAACCGAGTAGCAGACTATATTTTCTCCACGACCAAAAAGTACGAATAAAAACTAGTGGTTCTTCCACTCGGATCGAATTTTCATTCTAACCGACTAGCAGACTATATTTTCTCCACGACCAAGAAGTACGAATAAAAACAAATAAAATCTGTACAAAGCAATTAAGTTATTTATTCGCAATATTCGTAATTTCAGGTGGAGTATTATCCAGTTCCATATCTGATTCATCCGATTTTTCACTCATTTTTTGACTTGCACTAAAATTTGTCTGAAAATAATTATTACAACGCGGCTATTTTTATCTGACACTGACAGTTTCGAAATTCATGGCAACCTATGTCGTTTAGATCAATTACAGAATATTCATTCCGTATCTTGTTATGGAATGAAAATACACGCAAAACGCATAAGAAGCAAGTGTTTTAGAATAAATATTCCAACTCAAGAGCGAGAATAAATTTTACATTCTATTATCAAAAATGATTTTGGAATTATTGCATTCAGTAATGGTCGTGGAGAAAATGAATATTCTGTTTCACCGCCTATAGCGCCAGTAGTAATCCAACCTGGAAACGATTCTACTTCTGAAGGTTCTGACGATTCCAGCATTCATGAATTTTAAATCAATTATGTTCCTTTAACACGTATCTTAAAAACTTGTTATATAACAGAATATTTACTGTGATTCTGCTGATGCCATCAATTTGCTGTTAAAATATATATAGTGAATTGTAACTACTAACTGTATATTCCAACTAACATAGTACCTGCCCCTATCCTTTTTCGGCAAGGAAAACTCATACCACCTGGCGGTCCTGGCTGGACAAAACATTTTTTTTTTAATGTTTTCGGCAAAATTAGCAGTTTTCTTTACAGAAAGACCATTTTAAAAATATTCTCTGCGGGCGAAGTCACGGGTACATACCTATCGTCGATATAATGATAAGCTTAAAATGAACTGATTCAAATTAAAAAGCCAACCTGAAATAATCCGCATTTTAATTATTTGATAGTAGCGACGTCTATGGCCAGAACATTAATGCTTTTTTATGTCATCAAAGTAAGTTTGGAACAACTTTACTAATTCGTTTTCTTGGATGAAATATGGATTTTTTACAATGGCACCATTGGTCGATCTTGGAAAGATGAAAATAAAAGAAGTGTTAGCTCTACTAAAGTTGATGGTAAAAGGTATTATGCAGTAAACAAATATATAAACTATATATATAATACTTCATGCTGGTAGCGAACATGGTTTTGTTGAGGGCGGAGGGGCAATTTTTTCTTCTAAAACTAGCTGAGTGACTACAATGGAGAAATGATTCAGAAAAATTTTTTACAATGGTTCGAAAACCAATTATTGAAAAATTTGTAATAGACAAGGCCCCATACCATAGCATGTTGTTAAAAAAAATATCTAACACATCATGGAATAAAGCTGCAATTCAAGAATGGTTAACTAATAAAATTGAATTCGATTATATTATGTTTAAAGTCGAACTTCTACAAGTCGTTAATAGGTTGATACAAGACATTTTGTATGCCCTTTTTTTAACATATTCTTAAATATTAAACTTAAATTCTTTTCAGACATTAGCCACCAAAAAGACTGTTAAGTTGATGAGCTAGCTGAGCAATGTGGACATAAAGTGTTACGGCTTCCTCCATACCACTGTTTTTTCAATCCGATTGAACATATTTGGGAGTTACCAAAAATTATTATAACAAACAAATTGGTCGAGATCGCGGTACAGAAACTGACTGTATGAATATGTGGAAAGAATAATTGTTTACTGCTACTCTTGTTGTTTGGAAAAACTCGATTCGGCACACAGAAAGTGAGATATTAAAATGGTATGAAAGAGAACATGTATTAGATATACTGAACATTCAACCCATTATTATTGAAGTAAATGAAACCAGTGATTCAAGTGATTTAGAGGATGACTGATGATCCATCTTTATATTATTTTTATTATTCTTGACATTAAAACCCAAAAACTAAAAAAATTAGAGTCTTTAAATAGGGACTACCGACGTGTAATTTTAGGTACATTTTTGCTTCGCCTACTTTTATAAAAATACGGAATATTAAAACAGACTAATAGCCAAAGCATATATAAAAATGTAACAGTAAAATTACATGACTATTCCAATGCAATTTAGGTATACCGTGTGTCCACGGAAGGTGGCTCGCCCCTATAACTCTTTTGTTTTTAAAGGTAATGGAACGAAATTTGGAGGATTTGCATGCGATATAAAACTGCATTTTTTGACGAGTGATTCAACTTTAGAAAACCTCCGGTTTTACCGGAAGTGACATAAACTTTCGATTTTTCAATGAGACACCTGTTATATTCTTACTTTGCTTGAATTCATATGAGATTCTAAATACAACAATGTGTCACTTGTCACTTTTTGTCATAAAAACAATAAATAAATAAAAGAAAAAAAAAACTAACTGCTACGATGTAATTTTATGAACAGCTGCCCTTACTTTCTCCTCTAATTCATTCCGTGTGGCAGGAGGTACATCATTAACTTCGTTTTTAATAGAACCCTATAAAAAGAAATCTAGAGGCGTAAGGTCAGGTGACCTGAAAAGATTAAAAAAGGAATAAGTCTTAGTAAAGGTGTAAATTAAAAACAGTTCTGTTTTACATAGCCGGAAAACTAACTGGACCTCTATTTCCAATCCATTTTTCGTTGTATGATTCGTTCAAATATTCTGTAACTGCCCTCATGTTGTGTGGTGGGGCACCATCTTGTTGGTAAAATAGTTCCACTTGATTTACTAATGCAGCTATACTCTAAGTGTGTTCCGCGGAACCCTAGGGTTCCGCGATACCTCTGTAGGGGTTCCTCAAGAATTTAGAAAAAAAATCAAAGCACCTCTCTCTGGTCGAACGTTTTGACTCCGCGGCCGCGCGTAGGTATATTTATTTATTTATTTGTATTTGTATAAACATGCGTTACAATAGCTGGTACAATATCTCATAAGTTTGGTATCAACATGTATACTTGTATACTTGTGAGCGCGCAGTCCCTTTGATAAAAGCCGCCTCTGAATTGTTTACAACGCAATTTTTATATTTCTCTTTTTATTTTTGCTTTTTGTTTATCAAAGGCGCCGACTCGAGTATTTTCGAGAATATTTGAGATCGAGTCTAGGACTAAGTATAAAAGCGGCGATCGCGCGTCGCGCCTCGTCAGTCAGTTGACGATTAGCGTTCGGAGCGATAAGTTCCTACCTACCTACTTACAAGCTCGCTAGCGAGAAACTAGTGTTCATTGTTCTACTGCCTGCTGTATTCTGTTGTCTCAGTTTTATACATTTCTTCATTGTACTAAACTTAGTCTCTTATACGCAGTAACGATTGTGCATTATTTAGACCCCACCATCCTGACGTGTAACATTATAAATAAAGAAGAATGGAACGTTGGCTTAAAGGTGTTAAACGTGTTGCAACAACATCTTCTAATGACGCTGAATGTTCAAAAGCAGTACGCGCGGAGAATATAGCAATCACCGATCCAGACGATGATGCCACGACGTCAAGCTCGACGGTTTCAAAGACGAAAAAAAGGAAGTATGATGAATCATATATCAGTTTCGGATTTGTTGATTCCAACGGCTCACCTCTCTGCATGCTATGTAGTTAACTGCTTCCTAATAGTTCCATGGCACCTGCCAAATTGCGTCGACATTTACAAACTGTACACCCCGAGTCTAAAGACAAAAATAAAGAATTTTTTGTTCGTAAAAAAGATCAGTTATTGGAAAGTCAAAAAAATATGATGCATGTAACAAAAACTATCAACGAAAAGGCCACGGAGGCATCATATTTAGTTAGCTATCGCATTGCACAAGCAGGTGAAGCGCACACTATCGCTGAGAATTTAATAAAGCCATGTGTATTAGACATAACAAAATGTATGCTCGATGAAAAATCTGCAAAGCATCTTTCTACTGTGCCGCTATCAAACGATACTGTTTCACGGCGAATCCATGATCTGGCAAGCTACGTCAAACAAGAACTAGTTACACGTCTACAAAAAACACGATTCGCCTTGCAAATGGACGAGTCAACTGATGTCGCTAGTTTGGCTATCTTGCTGGTTATCGTGAGATATCCATATGAAAGTTCTTTTGAAGAATACATGCTTATGTGTTCACCGCTGCTCACAAACACTACCGGGGAAGAAATTTTTAATAAAATAAATATATTTTTTGAAGAAAATAATCTCAGTTGGAACAATTGCATTGACATTTGTACAGATGGGGCCAAGGCGATGACAGGTAAAACAGCAGGAGCAGTGTCACTTATAAAAAATAAAGCGCCTAATTGTAGTTCCAGCCATTGTATTCTGCATAGACAAGCACTTGCGATGAAGCAAATGCCGTCAAATCTAAAATTAGTTATGGATGAAGCGGTAAAAATAATTAATTTTATCAAATCACGACCACTACAATCCCGATTGTTCTCATTATTGTGTGAAGATTATGGCAGCAAACATAAAACACTGCTGCTCCATACAGAAGTGCGATGGCTGTCTCGGGGTAAAACTTTAACAAGGCTATTTGAACTTAGAGCCGAGTTACAAATGTTTCTTTCAGCAGATACTTCTTTTAATTTGAAGGACCGTTTGTATGATAAAACTTGGTTGTTCCGATTGTCTTTTATGGCGGATATCTTTCAAAAACTGAACGAATTGAATTTATCATTGCAAGGTAAACAGACAACAGTGTTTCAGGCCAATAATAAAATAACTGCCTTCAAAAGAAAATTAGATTTTTGGATTATTTGCGTTGGTAAGAAAGAAATAGAAAGCTTTACGTCACTCAGTGAGTTTGTTAGCGATAACGACTCAGAAATGTTTCAAGATGATGTGTTTAAAGAATTGGTCCAATATCTCAGTTCGATGCGCGCATCTTTTGAAAAGTATTTTCCCGAAGAACAGAATACAAAAATGAAACTGAATTCATGGATTCATAATCCTTTTTTACCCAACTTGGAAAAGCCCGAAAGTATGTCAAACGAGATATATGAATCTCTTTTAGAAATGTCATCAGACACAAGTATGGAGTCACTGTTCAAAACGACGCCTCTCAACGATTTTTGGTGCAGAATCCGTGATGAATATCCAATGCTTGGCAAAATGGCTCTGAATATTCTTCTCCCGTTCCCAACAACATATTTGTGCGAAACAGGATTCTCAACCTATGCAGCCACGAAAACAAAATATCGCAATAGACTGGACGCAGAACCTGATATGAGACTTCAACTGTCTTCTATCAAACCTGATATCAACCAATTGATGAAAAATAAAAACAGTTTCATACCTCCCATTAGTTAGATCTTTTCTTTTTTAAAATCTTCTATTATTGTACTTGCCATGTGGTAAAGTAAGTAATAATTAGTAACTGTTACATTGTACTTTTATTATGCTTATTAATAAAGAATACACTTTTAAAAACTATTGTTTTATTGTAGGGTTCCATCAAGTATTTTGCTTCCCAAAAGGGTTCCGTCACCAAAAAAGTTTGAGAACCGCTGTACTAATGGTATCTCATCTAAGAACTGCTCAATTTCTTACCTGAGGAAACCTAGATATCTCGCCCCTATTTGCAAACCGTCAAAGAATATAGGGCCTAAAATTCTGTCCCCTAGAACAGCGGTTCTCAAACTTTTTTGGTGACGGAACCCTTTTGGGAAGCAAAATACTTGATGGAACCCTACAATAAAACAATAGTTTTTAAAAGTGTATTCTTTATTAATAAGCATAATAAAAGTACAATGTAACAGTTACTAATTATTACTTACTTTACCACATGGCAAGTACAATAATAGAAGATTTTAAAAAAGAAAAGATCTAACTAATGGGAGGTATGAAACTGTTTTTATTTTTCATCAATTGGTTGATATCAGGTTTGATAGAAGACAGTTGAAGTCTCATATCAGGTTCTGCGTCCAGTCTATTGCGATATTTTGTTTTCGTGGCTGCATAGGTTGAGAATCCTGTTTCGCACAAATATGTTGTTGGGAACGGGAGAAGAATATTCAGAGCCATTTTGCCAAGCATTGGATATTCATCACGGATTCTGCACCAAAAATCGTTGAGAGGCGTCGTTTTGAACAGTGACTCCATACTTGTGTCTGATGACATTTCTAAAAGAGATTCATATATCTCGTTTGACATACTTTCGGGCTTTTCCAAGTTGGGTAAAAAAGGATTATGAATCCATGAATTCAGTTTCATTTTTGTATTCTGTTCTTCGGGAAAATACTTTTCAAAAGATGCGCGCATCGAACTGAGATATTGGACCAATTCTTTAAACACATCATCTTGAAACATTTCTGAGTCGTTATCGCTAACAAACTCACTGAGTGACGTAAAGCTTTCTATTTCTTTCTTACCAACGCAAATAATCCAAAAATCTAATTTTCTTTTGAAGGCAGTTATTTTATTATTGGCCTGAAACACTGTTGTCTGTTTACCTTGCAATGATAAATTCAATTCGTTCAGTTTTTGAAAGATATCCGCCATAAAAGACAATCGGAACAACCAAGTTTTATCATACAAACGGTCCTTCAAATTAAAAGAAGTATCTGCTGAAAGAAACATTTGTAACTCGGCTCTAAGTTCAAATAGCCTTGTTAAAGTTTTACCCCGAGACAGCCATCGCACTTCTGTATGGAGCAGCAGTGTTTTATGTTTGCTGCCATAATCTTCACACAATAATGAGAACAATCGGGATTGTAGTGGTCGTGATTTGATAAAATTAATTATTTTTACCGCTTCATCCATAACTAATTTTAGATTTGACGGCATTTGCTTCATCGCAAGTGCTTGTCTATGCAGAATACAATGGCTGGAACTACAATTAGGCGCTTTATTTTTTATAAGTGACACTGCTCCTGCTGTTTTACCTGTCATCGCCTTGGCCCCATCTGTACAAATGTCAATGCAATTGTTCCAACTGAGATTATTTTCTTCAAAAAATATATTTATTTTATTAAAAATTTCTTCCCCGGTAGTGTTTGTGAGCAGCGGTGAACACATAAGCATGTATTCTTCAAAAGAACTTTCATATGGATATCTCACGATAACCAGCAAGATAGCCAAACTAGCGACATCAGTTGACTCGTCCATTTGCAAGGCGAATCGTGTTTTTTGTAGACGTGTAACTAGTTCTTGTTTGACGTAGCTTGCCAGATCATGGATTCGCCGTGAAACAGTATCGTTTGATAGCGGCACAGTAGAAAGATGCTTTGCAGATTTTTCATCGAGCATACATTTTGTTATGTCTAATACACATGGCTTTATTAAATTCTCAGCGATAGTGTGCGTTTCACCTGCTTGTGCAATGCGATAGCTAACTAAATATGATGCCTCCGTGGCCTTTTCGTTGATAGTTTTTGTTACATGCATCATATTTTTTTGACTTTCCAATAACTGATCTTTTTTACGAACAAAAAATTCTTTATTTTTGTCTTTAGACTCGGGGTGTACAGTTTGTAAATGTCGACGCAATTTGGCAGGTGCCATGGAACTATTAGGAAGCAGTTAACTACATAGCATGCAGAGAGGTGAGCCGTTGGAATCAACAAATCCGAAACTGATATATGATTCATCATACTTCCTTTTTTTCGTCTTTGAAACCGTCGAGCTTGACGTCGTGGCATCATCGTCTGGATCGGTGATTGCTATATTCTCCGCGCGTACTGCTTTTGAACATTCAGCGTCATTAGAAGATGTTGTTGCAACACGTTTAACACCTTTAAGCCAACGTTCCATTCTTCTTTATTTATAATGTTACACGTCAGGATGGTGGGGTCTAAATAATGCACAATCGTTACTGCGTATAAGAGACTAAGTTTAGTACAATGAAGAAATGTATAAAACTGAGACAACAGAATACAGCAGGCAGTAGAACAATGAACACTAGTTTCTCGCTAGCGAGCTTGTAAGTAGGTAGGTAGGAACTTATCGCTCCGAACGCTAATCGTCAACTGACTGACGAGGCGCGACGCGCGATCGCCGCTTTTATACTTAGTCCTAGACTCGATCTCAAATATTCTCGAAAATACTCGAGTCGGCGCCTTTGATAAACAAAAAGCAAAAATAAAAAGAGAAATATAAAAATTGCGTTGTAAACAATTCAGAGGCGGCTTTTATCAAAGGGACTGCGCGCTCACAAGTATACAAGTATACATGTTGATACCAAACTTATGAGATATTGTACCAGCTATTGTAACGCATGTTTATACAAATACAAATAAATAAATAAATATACCTACGCGCGGCCGCGGAGTCAAAACGTTCGACCAGAGAGAGGTGCTTTGATTTTTTTTCTAAATTCTTGAGGAACCCCTACAGAGGTATCGCGGAACCCTAGGGTTCCGCGGAACACACTTAGAGTATAGCTGCCCTAGAAGTAAGTAAATTTTCGTGGGACCAATATCGCTTATTATTTCTGTTGAAATGTCTCAAATTAGTGAAACGGCTTTCGTCAGTATAAAGAATTTTATATGGAAATGTATTATCCTCCCAATATTTTCCTAAGAACCAATTCCAATACTCCAATTCTCCTTTCATTATCGTTTGGGTACAGGTGCTGATGTTGGTATTCATATGAATAGTATTTATGTTTATTTAAAATATTACCGGCAGAAGATTTACAAATGCCACATTCTAGCGCAACTTTCCTGAGTGACGCATTGATATTCACTTGCACGTATGCCAGAACATTTATTTCTATTTCTTCACTCACAATAATTGGATCGCTTTCATTATTATCAGGCTTATTTCGTATTTTCTGAATCAGTTTTGGATAATAATGCCGAGTTGGGTGACGGCGTTCAGGATATCTCTGCGCGTAAACACGTGCAGCATCGGTTGAGTTTTGTCCACACTCTCCAAAAACTAGTATCATATCAACTTTTTCTCTCCTTGTATAAGTATTATCATTTTCCATGATTTTTAAACAATAACGTAAACAATAATTACCTAGTTTAGTTTTGCAGAAGCGAAGTTCCATAAGATGTTGACTTGTCAATTTTTTACAAGACATCTTAACGTTTTTATTTTTATCAGTTGTGTTGGCGCTTTATTTTAAAAAAGTCGTACATAACGTAACATTTTTACAGTTTTTAAAGGAAGCTTGTTCAAAACCTAATAGTGTTTGGTATCAAATTACTCGTAATAAAATGCTGTTTTTCCTAACCCGACGAGCCACCATGTTGCCATTTGAAAAAAATAAGTAATACAGGTTTCAAAATTTAATTTGACACAGCAGATAGGTTTTGACCAAAAACAGTAAAGTTGTATTTTGTCAAAGATGTTAGGACTGACATTAGTGATTTTAACGTATTCATAGCCTTCTAGATTGAAAAATGAAATTAAAAAAAATTAAAAAAATGGTGACAAAATGTGACAAGTGACACAAGGTTGTATTTAGAATGTCATATTGATTAAAAGAAAGTAAAAATATACCGGGTATCTCATTGAAAAATCGAAAGTTTATGTCACTTCCGTTAAAACCGGAAGTTCTATAAAGCAAAATCACCCGTCAAATAATGCAGTTTTATGTCGCATACGAATCCTCCAAATTTCATTACATTTTCTTTAAAAACAAAAGAGTTATAGGGGCGAGTCACCTTCCGTGGACAGCCTGTGTATTGTCATCCTGGAAGATTTTAAAAATTAAATAAATAAATTTGCGTTTATTTTTGAAAATTAATCTCGTTGTATGAAAAAAAGTCAGTGTAATTCCCTCACTCGGTAATTTTCGTTACAAGCCGGCAACACTCCCGATAACTGACATCACTCGAAGGGTATGACGTGCAACAATTGCAAATAGTATAGGTACGCTTGGCTTAGTAAAAGTTTATTAATTTTTCCATAAGGACTTTTCTTTCGCCTTGTATAAAATCAACACACACAAAAATGAGCCAAAAAGGCGAAAAACATGTCTGAAAAACGAACTTTTCTAACCTTCAAATATAGAGACGCTTTTGTGAGACAACCTGCGTATTTATGTAAATTTTCGTATTTCAACAGAATTAGCCTCTCTTTACCAATAAATTTTCATTATAAAATATGCAAAAAAAGCAGTTTTTTATTTTTTTTCCGATTTATACTTAAACTTTGTTGAAGTAGAACATAATTCGCGACACCCGGTACACTAACGTCACTCAAAATCTTTACGAGATATTTTAGATGGAAATACTTTATTATTTTATTTATTTTAAGAACACCTTTTTTTCAAACTAGCACGATTTTTTAAAGTCTCATAAATCCTGAAACTGTCAGAAACTTCCCAGGATATATTACTTCAATTATTTGCACTAAACTATGGTGTGTTTTAAAAGGTAAACAAACACAATTTGGAATACAAATTTTAAAAATTTAAAATATACATTTTCCGACTCTTAAGAAGCGCTTTCCGATGACATATTCGAAAGCTTGATAAATTTTTTAAGCCTAAAAGAAAAATAAGAACTGTTTTAAAAAATTGTTACTTTTTAGTTTTTTTCGATAATCTACGATTTCTACAATTTTCAAGTATAGGAAGATATATTGTAAAAAGAAAATATTTGAGACGCTCTATTTTTTTGTTTAGAAGCTATTGGTTCCGATCTCACCCAAAATAGTAGGTTTCTGTAGGTCGGTATTCTTCAATCAATTATATCTAGTTGTGTGGCCGCCACGTTTATTTCTTTTCGAAGTTGAGTAAGTTTTTTCCGAAACAACCCGTATATTCGAATTTTATCGCACAACATCCCCGTAGTATAGTTGTCGAATTGTTGAGAAAGTTTAATCGTCCCAATATGAACCGTTATTAAAGAAGTTTAAAAAAAATGTCAATTTAACACCACTACTACTATTACGAACGTACAAGTTGTAGATCTAATCTCGTATAATAATCGACCCGATTATAACCAACCTTAACTTCAGCATTTCTTTTGCAATTAATTTGTATCTTATATGCATTTTTTAAAACCAAAAAACTTTAATATTTTGCCTTTTAAAAAATACAAATTATTGAAGAATACTACAATCTAAGTATCTTTATCCAGAAAGATAAAAAAAAAAGGTTTTAAGTTAATTGTTTTCTAGTTTACCTATTTAGTTTATTCAATTTGATTTATGGGTTGCGTTCCCTTTTATATTTCGTTCTCTTTATATTTCGTAAACCCAAATCCCTGCGGGGCACGGTTTTAAATAGCCACACTAAATGTTTTTAATTTAAATTTTTAATCTTTCATCTAACAAGAGCTATTAAATTTATAGTTATGGGCGAAGGGGGTAGGTAAATGTTTTGAATAAGGCTAATGCGACTATCATAGGGTTTTTCTACGTATCTTCGTTTCGGCATTTTATTTAAAGATTAGACAAAGCAGTCAGTAATAAATATACCAGGGTCACATTGTATTCCTATAGGTAAGATTGTGTTGTGATACACAGTGGAGTACCGCACTTTCTAAATTTAGATTTTTTGAGAAAACGTAAAACCTATCAGCTGCCGTTTACATAATTTTTCAGGGGAACGAATTTTAATTTGTCTAAGTGTCATAGGTATACAATAATGCTTAATATAAAATCTTTTTATAATAAAGGGTTTTCGGGCTAATTTTTGTTAGTTTAGCATTATTTTTGTATATGTTTAATAATGGTAAAAATTGACTTGCTTAACAGTTTGCAGTGAAAAACAGCAGTAAGAAGCTGACTTCTGTCGTGACTCGGTAAAAGCAAAGAAAATTATAGCTACGCAATAGAAGTGTAATCCTTTTGAGCGGCTTAGAACCGCGAGATGCGCCATTTCAGATTAGTAAACACACGATTTTGCAGCAAATTTTAATTCGCACGTCCCGTGCCCAGCTTGATGTAGAGGTACGTTGCCAATAGTTGTATACTTTCTTAAAAAGTTGAAATTGAAATATAGAAGTTGAAGTTATTGCATCTTTTATTAGGTTGATTAAGATTAAAGAGCTAAAATTGGGCAGCCAGTGATACAAGACACTTTATACAACTACACAGAACAGAGTTAAATTTCCTCACCGGATCTGGGACCGAGAAGGATCACTACTATTTCATTTTAATGACATGTGCTTGGGGAGCAGTGGTTAGGGCGGCGCCTTTTAGATCAATGCCGTTCTACTAATACCGAGTTCGTTTCTACTTCCCAGTGTTTTGTTTTTTTTTTATTATTTTCTGTTGATTTGAATTTTTTGTAAATTTATTTGTATTATAATATTGGTGGATTTATAGATTAATAGTATATTATGTGACTAGCATGGTACAGCTTTATTACTTGCGGGTAAAATACTATAGTTTTTCTGTGATCATGAACTCATTTTTAAGAATTTATTTATCAGAAAAAACTTTACCTACAACTACCTGTGAAAAAGAGCAAAACAGCCTTGTTAACCGGTCAAGAAAATGCCTTATCTCACACGCGTGTTGAAAGTGTATTTGAAAAGTATGTTTCAAATCTAGGAATCAATGTGTGATTTGAACAGCTGCATAATATGGTGCCAATTTCATAGCAAAACTGTATATTTTGCTTTATTTTACACAATATAGCAGCCTGTAAGAGGATATTATGTACAAATGTTGGTTCAATTCCCTCTACTTAGTCGGAAGAAAATTAAAGAATTAATATATTTTTTTTAAATAAATCAATATTCTGTACCTATCTCGAAAACAAAACAAATTTTTACATAAGTGTATAGGAACGCTTTAACATTCTTTTAATATCCTTTATCGTATGGTACTATGCATTATTGTACTTTTCTCAAGGTCAACCTTTATAACAGGGTGTGTCAGTAAGGCGTTCGTCTTTGATAGCACTCAAATTACAAGGAATATAAAAAAAACTTTATAAAAAGCTGTTGGGTTTATCAAAAAGGATACCGCGAAAATATTTAACAGCATATTTTTATGTCCCTTTTTATGTTGTTAATTTAATTCTTCTAGATGTTTTATTTTATTTTTTCGTCATTCGACTAAATTAATAGCTAATCAATTTTCTAAGTATTAGTAGTATTTCAAAAATGATATAATTTGTCAAGAGAGTATGCCAAAGATTTCGTTTAAGCTTAAAGGAATATATTTTGTGAATACTCTGTACAAAGAAATTTATTGAGGTAGTAAAATTGGAGATTGCAAGAAACTCCTAAATTTAAACATTTTTATATCAACCCTTTGGTAAACCCGAAAATGAAAATATTGCTTCACCTATGCCGGCCGCGCCGTATTTTTTTTATTGTGCCTAGTAATCCCAATAAGCCGTCTACAAATTCAATTAATAATCCCGAAGACTAATATTATTATAATGGTGTCCGTTGTTTGCTTCGCATCCAGAGAGACGACACCTATAGACTTATATTTGGCAAAGCCCGGCTGCTCAACGAAGAAGGATCCCCGCTTTGAAAACCGGGATCCATCGAGAGGACGAATTATTAACATTACATCGGACTTCTATTGCGTAGCTATAATTTTCTTCGGTAAAAGGCAGTAAGTGAGCTTGAGTAAGTTTTGAGAAAAAGCGAGTATTGTGTTTTTTCTTTGCTGCAGGAAGATATTTTAAATATTGTTTTCCGTCTGGGTAGAATCGTTCGGACTAAAATTTTATGCCACATTTAAATCATTTCTACCGGCTGCCTTTTTTAAAGTTATAAAAATCGTCAATACTTAACAATAGAGTTTTGTTCTGCCTGCAGGTCTTAAGTATTATTTCATTTAGGTCGTGTATATCGTAAATGTTTTTTTTTCATTGTGTTGCCAATTTGACCCTGGACTACATCAGCTATCATAAAAGTAATTTACTTGATCATTACAGTAATTAGACTCCACTCTGCATTAACTGCAAAACATAAGGCGGCACATAATTTCCAATTTTTGTTCTGTGCAGTACAGCTATTACACCAAAACATAAAACGCTTAGTTTCGCTAGAAACTTTCCTGATAATGGTACAATAACTTATTGCGACATCTTCTGCATTTCTACCACTTATCGTTTCTTGGAATATCACACAAATATTCTCGAAGGGCTTGTTTAAAACGGCAAACGTTTCAATAAATACTGCTAACCTGCTTATAAACCTTTAGGATAATATTCGTGGTGTCAGTTAAAGTTAATATAAGAGAAACAATCAGAGCCATCATCGTTCTCCTTGTCGATATTTATTTGACATACTTTTGCATGTTTTTTTTGCAACATACAAATACTACGATTAACTTAGCTAGGTTGATCAAATCCATTTTTTTCTGAATGAAATTAATATTTGTATTTTTCGTATGATACCCCTTCATATTTTTAAACAAAGTCTTTTCCCATATCTGAGTAATGGTTGAGGGGGGGAAGGTAAATGCGACAATATCGAGCGTGTAAACTTTTATAATACGAAGTTTGGGGATTAAATGAAGTAGTGTGTGTTTTAAAAATTTATAATTCTTTTTTATTGAGTGGTGCGGCTTTTCCTCTGCCATAATTTGTAATGTTTAGCCCCTTGGATGCATCCTTTTGCAGTTTAAGTTATGTTATCATTCTATCTGTTTTAAATGCATGTGTATGTAGAAACATGGTTTTACAAACTTTTTTCTCAGTACCATCAGTTGTCTGTCTGTATTTTACAGACGCTTTGAAGTATGGCGCTCTTCACTATAAAGAAATTGGAACCAACACTTGTATACGCAGTAAAAAGGGTTTATAAGCATTGGCACAATTTAATCAATTTAGTTCAATATTAGTACCTGGTATGTGAGTTATCAAATGCCCCGCCAAAACAACATTATCAATAGTTACATTGGAAAACCATAGTAAAACCAGTTACTTATGTTGGTAATTCTCATTTAACTTGTACCGACTAGATACTAATTTCTTTTAAATTTTGTTTCTAACAATTAAGTTAATATTGAGTTATGTCATAGCATAAAATGTACTAAGACCTAAGATAATAACAAAATGACACAATTTGATTTGTTTACCAATTTCTTCATAAAAAGTATACAGGTAACAAATATGGGTTTGGTTTATATGAAAAAATCAATTAAGTTTTGTTTTCTATACCTCATTTTTATTTATTTTTAATATACAGGGTATTTCCTAACCTCTCTGAAAAAATGAAGGAGGTGAATTCTCACCTTATTTTAAGAGGATAATGTGGTATAAAAGTTTTTCGCATGTCGCTTCTTTATCGAAATACAGGGTGTTAAAAAAAATTAGTAAAGCAATAATAATCATTTTAATAATTGATTTAAAAACTTTTATCAAGGACCTCACATGAACAAAAGTCAAATAAATTGCTGAAAATGTCCTCCATGAGCCAGTAAACACTTATGTACACGACGTGCTAAATTGTCTCTTATGTGTTGGAAAATTTCGGGACTGCAGCGCGAATCGTATTAAAACCATCGCAGTCGAAGGTCTTCTTCAGTTTCAATAGGAGTAGTATAAATGAGTTATTTAAGGTGGCCCCAGAAATAAAAATCCAACGGATTCAGATCCGGCGAACGGGGTGGCCATGGGTGAGGTCCTCCTCTACCTATCCAACGAGCAGGATATTGTTGAATAGTTTCTAACACGTACTGCAAAGTAAGGGGGAGCGCCGTCATGCATAAACCACATTAAAGTTCTTGTTCTTAATGGCACTGCTTCCATCAATTCTGGCAATTCGTCTCTAAGGAAGTTTTAATAGACATCACCAGTAAGTCTATTTTGAAAAAAATACGGTCCAACTAAGCTATCTCCAATAATCCCTGCTCAAATATTAAAAGAAAATGTATGGTGATGTCCTTCGATCATAGCATGAGGATTATCTTCCGCCAAAATATGGTTGTTGTGAAAATTTATGATGCCTTGTCTGGAAGAATTCGCTTCATCTGTAAATAGTATTTTTGCCGAATAATGTGTGGGATCCTTAAAGAATTTTCTTGAAACCAGTTACAAAAATCAACTCGAGCTGAAAAGTCTCTAGGCAACAAAGCTTGCACTCTTTGTATGTGATAAGGATAAAGTAAATAGTCATTTAAGATACTCCGTACTGTTTTGTAACTGACATTCAACTCGTTCCCGATTTTCCTCGTACTTGTGCCTGGAGATTCTTCCACCATGTTTAAGACCTCTTCCTTAAGTTGTACGGTTCTTACTGTAAGTGGTCGGCCGCCTATTTTGCTTTTTACAACGCTATCTGTTTCCTCTAACCTGAGGTGCAAACTTGTAAATGTTTCCGAACACGGTACTCGTCTATTAGAAAAAAGTTCTGCATATAAACGTCTCGCCTCTAGCGCATTTCCATTTGCGTAACCTTACATAAAATGAATTTGAGCCATTTTTTGATTGGTAAACTCAGCCATTATGAAAAGTATGTAATGTAGTACAAATAAATTGAAAAACAATTCAAAAGCATATTATTTGAAAGATGTTAAACAGGAGATAAATGTTACGGAGAAAACAAATGTGGTTGCCATGAAACGAAGCAAAGTCTACTCGTATTATTTGACGCAACATAATGACAAAAATACGAAAAATAATTAAAAAATTAAGGTACTCTTTTACCCAGATCCCCCCAATGAACTAATTGTAAAATTTAAAATTGACCCAAAGTAATGTTCCTTATGTTTAACAAATATCATTAGAATATCGTTCAGCGTTAATTAATAAAATGAAAAAAAAATACATTTTTTTAACACCCTGTGTTTCAAAAACGAAACGACATGCGAAAAACTTTTATACCACATTCTCGTCTTAAAATAAGGTGAGGATTCACCTTCATAATTTTTTCACAAAAAACACCCTGTTTAACTAATGTCGTGACAACCATAAAAAAAAAGGGAAGTAGATTGGATGAATTCTGTTTATCTGGTAATGTATGTGACAGCAAGGTAACGCATGAGATAATATGGCAGTACTTACAAGAAAGAACACAACCTTTATTAATTATTTTAAACAACAAAATAATTTGAGTCAGATATTTATTACAATCACTTTTAAATACAGACTGACGGAGAAATTTTTGACTATCCTTGCTTTTTCCGTCAAATACAAAAACATTTAAGTTGCCGCTAAGTGCTAATGTGACAGTAACTTATGTGACATTTTAACATTGAAAATCACTCTTGCACTGAATAAATAGAAATACGTTTTTAGGTTATGTACTTTAAACAACGACTTCAGATTATAATAATTATCTGCGTTGGTAACTTAAGTGGCGTAGGAATAAACATACTCATCTGATTTATGCAATAACTTAAACGTTAACACATGAACCATATTCAACTGATACAGACACGTTCTACCTGACTGATTTTAATGACAGGACTGCCAGATCGTCGAAACGATCGTTAAAATGTTAAGTAACGTATGTGACCAACGTTGTGGTGACTTAGTCAAAATGCCACATATTATTTTTATAAGTATCATATCAATAAAATAAAATTATGCTAAAAATACATCAACAATTATTTGTATTAAAAGGGTTAAAGGCAGAGGTTGTTCTTAGTTCGGAAGTTTCTCTGTAAATATTACTCACTGGTGTAGCAAAATCTGCAAACAGTGAAACACAACTCGCCAACTAGCACTTGCAATTTCCATGTAATAAAATCTTGAATCTGGTAATTCAAATGGTTGTAATTATTACAAAATTGATAATAATATATGTAATAAACTAACCCACAAATATACAGGGTGTCTCTAAAAGGTCTTTACAAAATCTGAGCACATATTCCTGAGGCCAAAATAAGGCGATTTAAAGCAACTTACCTTTGTCCGAAATTGCTCCGTTTCCGAGATACAGGGTGGTAAAGTTAAAAAATAAAAATCGAATTTTTTTAAATTTATGAACATTTTTTAACGTATTACTTTAGAACTTGGTACCCGGGGGTTTTTTGGGATGCGAAACCCGAATACGGAGACCTTTTCACTGTGGCCATTAGAGGGCGCTTCACAGTGCAGTTCTTATGGTTTAGAATGGCCATAACTTTTTTATCAGTGTAGTTTTTCCTTTTTTTGTTAAAGAACTAGATTTTTTAACATTTTGAAACAAAAAAGGTACCTTTGTCAAAATCCGCTAAAGTAAGCCGTTTTTGAAATATTTCGGTTTTTAGTGTTCGATGCCGCACCGGGATATTTAAATTATTCTGAATAAAAGATGTTTGCTGTTATCTTTAAGGATGAAATGTGGTTTGTGAATTAGCAGTGGAAAATGTATTTTTTTTAGATACTTTTTTAGAGTGTCACATCCAAAAATCCTCGGATTTTGTACCTGTTTGATGAACACCTTTAATTTTTTTTTTTGCAACAGACTATTTAAATGTATACATTTTTCGTATTTTAAGAAGAGTCTATGTTGTTTACAGTAAGTGTTTCAGTAAGAATTTGCCAATGCGAGAATAAATAAGGTGTTTGAAACGCGTTTGTTACATTTTAAATTGACTGTAAAGATGGCTGAAGGATACAGTTCTGCAGAAATGACGGATATGCTATTGGTTTTTGGGTATCGTGAAGGAAATGGCCGCGAAAGTGTTAGGCTACACAGGGAAAGATATCCAAATCGGCGCATACCAAACCATCGAACATTTGCTGCTATTAAGAGACGCCTTCGCGAAACCTGTAGCTTCACTCCTTTAACTGCCAATTATGGACGGCAACGTGCAATAAGGACTCCTGAGGTTGAGGAACAAATTTTGGAAAGAATTGCTGAAGATCCAAAATTAAGCACCAGACGCTTAGGTTTAGAGGGAGGAGCATCCAAGGATGCAGTTCATAAAACATTAAAAGAACAGCAGCTCTATCCATACCATATCCAAAAGGTACAAGACCTTTTGGCTCCGGATCTCGATCAACGATTGGACTCCTGTCGATTCATTACCGAACAAAGATAACAGCGATTTAAACCGGACTACGGCAAGACGAGGAGAGATGCAAGGGTGTTTTGTCGATGTCGAGTGTTCGTAATTCGGCTGCAGGATGTGAATTTTGCTTAGTACATTTTATTTACTGACGAAGCATGTTTTACAAGTGGTGTAACCAACTTACATAACGAACATGTTTATGCTGATGAAAACCCGCATGCCACGAAAGTAACTCATTATCAACATGAGTTTAGAATTAATGTGTGGGCAGGAATCATTGGCAATTTTATTTACATGGTGTGGATAATTTAGAACATTTACAAAATACGCTGCCAGATTTATTAGAAGATTTGCCATTACAACTTCAACAAGATATGTGGTTTATGCATGACGGTGCTCCACCGCTATTTAGTTAAAATGTCCGCAATTATTTGCATCGACAGTATCCAAACAGATGGATCGGTAGAGGAAATGACGCTCCTGTAAAGTGACCGCCACGCTCACGGGATATGACTCCGTTGGATTATTTTTTATGGGGGTCTTTGAAAACGATGGTATATTCTAGACCGATTAATAATGAAGAGGAATTGTGGGGAAGAATTAAAAATGAAGTGAACATTTTAAAGAACGATGCGGAATTGATACAAAGAGTAAATTTAAACTTTTTACGTCGTATTATTCTTTGTACTTATGTTAACGGAGGTCATTTTGAACAATTACTAAAAGTTTATGCTAATTAAATTTACTTTTAAAATAAAATTGTTCCTCATTTAATTAAAAAAAAATCCATACTCAAATTCTTCCTGCCAAACTTGCAATTAAAAATAATTTAAATATTCCGGTGCGGCATCGAACACTAAAAACCGAAATATCTCGAAAAGGGCTTACTTTAGCGGATTTTCAGAAGAGTACCTTTTTTGTTTCAAAATGTTCAAAAAATCAGCTCCTTAACAGAAAAAAGGAAAAAACTACACTGATAGAGAAGTTATGGGCACTCTAAACCATAAGAAGTGCATTGTGAAGCGCCACAGTGAAAGAAAAGGTGTCCGTATTCGGGTTTCGCATCCCAGAAAACCCCTGGGTACCAAGTTTTAAAGTAATACGTTGAAAAATGTTCATTAATTTTAAAAAATTCGATTTTCATTTTATAACTTTATAATCGCTTTAAATCGCCTTATTTTGGCCTCAGTAATATGTGCTCAGATTTTGTGCAGACCTTTTACAGACATCCTTATAAGAAAAACGCTTTTAAAATTCTTTAACTAAAATTTCAGATAATTTATTTAATTTTTTTTAAACTCTGAGGCGATATAATATCACACATCAAATAAAGAAAGCCGTCAGTTCTGTTGAGATCTGGAGTTCATTACTCCTTACAGACCACTTCAGTTATTGTTAAAGCCACCCTACCCGTCGTAAATCATATCTGTGCCTGAAAGCAGCTAAGGAATACCACTATATTCAAGTAAACTACTTGAATTTAATTTATAGACAATGCCGGGCCCTATGTGGTCAAAAAAGGCGGTTTTAAGGGTTAAATAAGATATAAATTTTACACCGGTTATTGCAGAGCTCAGCATGTTTATATATAGAGTGTCCCATTACTAATGTGCCATAAATTTAATCCAATATCCGTTAGTAAAATATTGCTCGTTAGTTTTATTTCTCACATTCACTGACCGCAATACTGGCCGTAGAAAATAATAATAATAATTAAACGTTTATTAACCCAATAAAAAAAATTACACATGAAGAAGGCATATTTTAGTAATAGTTGTCGAGTGGTCAGTCTGAAATTGTTATATATATGATGATATATATTATATATATAATGAATATTTTTGATTAGACAATATAATTGTAAGCTTATATGCACATAATGCCGAAAAGTTTGAAGCATATTCATTAATATACGAAGCTGCGCAGTAAGCGAAAGAAAGTTTAAAAAGTCGTCTGCGATAAATTGTTAATATATTTTCACGACAAATTAGAGTTATGTACATCCGTCCTGTAAACAATCTTCTCATGTAAGTAAGGCGGTGTTTTGTACTTAAGGATTTTATAAAAAAAAAAATAGGTTGCATGCAGAGTCTGCCGACCATACATAGTAAATTCGCTCCCTTCGACGTATACCAAAAATTGGCTCTTAACATTAGTTATATATGATTACAAAATAGAGATAAACGAGGGATTCACAAATATTTTTTTAATACCTTGGTTAAGATAATACCTATGAGATTTATAAGACTAAATATCCTATCCTTAATTTGGGGCTTATATGCTTTTTAAATTTTAATTTGCGATCCCTAATTATTCCAGAGTTTCAAAGGTTATATTATTTTGATCCCATTGAATATTGATGTTTTTTAGAATATCTTCTCTCATATTTTCGTTACAAAAGAGAATAAATAATAGTAGGATAAAAATATACTATTAAAGTTACTAGAAACTAAATCAATCCACGTTAATGTGAAAAAAAAGAGTAGCCAATATTTACCAATTAGAATAAACGATAGGTACCCAAATTTCATGCGAATATAACTAGTTATTTATTTTGGCTATGGTGCTTAACGTAAGACTACGCTGGAAGTGCCACATTAAATAGAAAGAGGCTCGACTTAAAGCTCATGCAAAGAGATGTATTGGCTGCTTGGAAGAAAACTCTAAAAAGGACAGACTAGACCTAAAGGTGTCCGTAATGGTATATTCTTGGACCCTTGTTATTCTTAATATTTGTAAAGGATTTGCCTAAAATTCTTAATAATGAAAGTGACTTCACAATGGTCACGGATGACAATACATGCTGTAATGGGGCGATTCCCATATCGGCACACCAAACAGGTAAACGGAATAAAAATAACCCAAATCGGCACAAAGTTGAGAGGGACCCCTTCATTTTAAATCCCATTTCGGCACATGAGCAATTAAAAGCAATCAATAAAAACCAGGTCAAATCAATGTTATAAGATATTTATTATTAAAAAATTTACTATATACATAATAGTTTCCAGCCTTTAAATACACACATACTCATTACATCTTTAATTATTATTTTTAATATGGGCATAATAATGTTATACGATTTTAACGTATTTCACTGTGGATAGTGTGTTTCTTTTATTTGCTCTGAATTTATTGGCAATAAAATCATATGTTTTCTTTGTGGCTATATTTTTAAATTTATGAGGTGCGTTAATACAGTTTGAACATTGATAAGTTCGTTAACAAAAGTGAATATAGATTGATGTGTTTGGTACATTAAGTTGTTGAAATGGGACTGAAAGGATTCGCAAATGTTGGTCGTTTTATTAAGGTCTTCTGATGCATTTGCCCAAATATGCGGTGGAAACTTTGACTCGCTTGTCAAATATGTTTCTAAAAGGTATTCCGAAAACTTGTCTAAATGATTACTTTGTGGTTAATAGTTCATATAATTCAAGAAAATAAAAATCCTCAACTTCTTGGGGGTTCAAAAATAAAAGACCAAAGCAATAATGCAGCAATTTTCCAACCTCAGAATTTTAATTCCGGTATTGTTGGGTTAATCCCAATTTTTGAAATTGACGATACCACGCTTGGGTGCAATGAAAACTGCAGCCTCTAATTTTAATATTCTCCCAAATGCTATTTTTCGTATTATGAATTGACATCTCAAAATCTACTACAATTTCTAGTGGCAAAAAATTCATCTCAACATTTTTACAACTCGTTATAACATCCAGCGTATGGATAAAAGCTTTGCATTTGTCTTTAATGCATATCCATTTTGTTTCTCCTGAAGCCATTTTTCGATTATGTCCTTTGAATTTTTGAACCCAACCATAGTTTTCCTCTTTGACTACTAATTTCAGATACAAAATTACCACTTGTCGTCTCCATTTTCACCAATTTTCCCTATTAAGACTCGCCAACTTCTAGATACACACTGGTTTAGTTTTAAATTAACACTAACTACTATCATTGTAAGTAATAAGTCCCTATATAATATAACTGGAGTACCAACCCGAATATTTTATGATCCTATTGGGGCATTTATGATAATTATATTACTTTGTGCCGAAATGTGAATTTTAAACAACTCATTAAAAGGATTTCATCTTATACCTGAGCATTTTGTCCCGAAATGGGCTACGCCCGCTGTGATACCATATTGGAGGGGGCTACTGTTAGACTATATAAATGAGTGTATGCGAACAGTGGTTTGTAACGAATAAGCTAGGTCGTAGCCCTTTATTAATTTTACGCCAAGAACATTGTCAATTTAGTACAAGCTATTTAGTTAGGACAGACACGGGTGGACCCTTAATTGCACAGGTGTCTGAAACAAGACTCTCAGGTGTATATATTGATAAGTCTTTAAATTGCGTGGATCATACCACTGAACTGTGCAATAGATTGTCCACTATTTGTTTCGCTTTCTTTCGCCTTAGAATTGTTCTTAACTTGAAGACTTTATTTTCCCGTTATTTGTTGTTTGTATTCCGTTTATGCTATGGCCCAAATTTCTGAAGTGCATCCTCAGGTATGCTTAGGGTTAGTAAAATTTTAAAAGAGTGATTTACGAAATATTGCTGGTGGTATGTGTTGACATTACTACCGTGACTTGTTTAGAAATTACGAACTCCATACTTTAACCAGCTATTATTAGGTACTGGAGATGTTAATTTACGTTAGGCGGAATTTTGGTAACTTGGTGTCCATGGGTATAATACCAGACACAATCAAAATTCAATTATTCCTGAACACAGCCTAACACTGTTTGACAAAAACAATTTCTTCATTGGCTAAGGCATTCATTGACAGTGTTTCTTATATTATTCAAGGTTACTTACAATTGGAAAAATTAATTTTTGAATGCTACATTGATTGGTGGGCACTCTTTTACGCCTATGTGATAGCTTTACTTAGCCATTAACGATGTGCCATGTCCTTTGTTCATGAAGTAAAAGCTTATTCATTAAATCGCCACTATCTACTTTATTTTGTTGATCTTTTGCACCTATCACCATTCGCTCTAGGGTTACTAGTAACGTTACACCCTCCTTAAGGCTAATATTAGTTGCTTGTCTGGTAAGAAACGCATTTACTATTAAAAAGTAATCGCAAACAATGCATTTCTAATCAACGTATCCTTATGATAATATGCCTTCCGTTTCAGCGTTTCGAAACCTTAAAACCATAAACTCAAACAAGTCAAATAAGATTTACCGCCAAGTCACAAAAATCAGCAGGATTTTATCCATCACTTTACACTCCTGCGGGCGCAACTTCGATGCCTTCATAAAAAGAATTCAATGATCCTTAAGTTAAAACGTTTATTTCGTTCTCGACCGCAAAAAGCCACTATGGAAATAAAGTTTTTCAAACAAACGGTTTTATTGACGCCGTAAAAAATCTATTAAATTGGCATAAATTATCTCCGAGTGGTAAACGACCCGTGTTTATTGTTCGGAAAAAGACACTTAAGATAGACGGTAACAGTTTGGTAAATTTTGTGAGTTAAGAAAATGTTTCTTAGGCGGGTTTTACACTATCAAAGATTTTTGATACTATATAATAATTCTTTTACAAAATATTTGTTAATGTAATTTTATAAAATATTATTGTTTTAAAAGATACACAATAAATACTCCAGCAGGTGACTTATTTGGTTTACAGTATGTCCACGGATAGAGGCCACAAGAGGACAAATGGACCAAAAAGTTAATTGTTCGAAAACAAAAACATTTTATTAAGCTTCGAGGGGTAAATATCTGGTGATTCAGGGTGTACAGCCTGAAAAAATTACAGTGATTTACGATGATTTACTGGTTTATTGAGTATTTACGATGATTTAAGATGATTTACGGAGATTTATCGATGATGTACGATAATTTATCGGGGTCCACAGATTATTTAAATCAGCTGTTTATGTTATACGCATGCGTGAAACATATCTTTAAGTTACCATACCCCATGAGATAAAATCCAATATTATTTTGCCCCTGCTCTTGGTGGCGGGAATTCCGAGGTAAATTTAATGTAATAAAGGGTGATCCAACCTCAGCTACCGAACTTTAAATCGAAATAAATCGCAAAAGGTTTTCGAAATGTACTCATTTTGTTTTATTAAACACAAATTGTATGTGATTCATTGTTAATAAAAAAATAATATTAATTAAATGGTGCCTCTGGACCTTCTGCAGCAGTCGATCCATTTAGGGTAATTTATGATTACGCTATGTGGCAAATTGCGCCGTCTTGCTGCAACCACATGTTTTCGACTGCAATATCTTCAAGTTCGTTCCAGAAATAATCGGTTATCATGCGCCCAAATCGCTCACCATCGACTGTTACAGTCTCACCCTGATCGTTTTCGGAAAAGTAAGGCTCAATGACGCCGCCTGACCACAAAGCGCACCAAACAGTTACTTTTTCAGTATGTAAAGGTATCTCGTGAATGTTATGAGGATTTTTATCTCCCCATATGCGGCTGATTTGTTTGTTAACATAACCACATAGTTGGAAATGTGCCTTATCAGAGAATAGGACGTTCTTTGAAAAATCAGCATTAATTTCCTTTTGCTCTAGCACCCAATCTGAGCAAGTTCTTCGCTGCCTATGGTCTGTGGGCTTCAGTTGTTGTGCAAGCTGAATTTTATACGGGTGTAGATGCAAGTTCTGGTGCAAAATATGCGAAAGAGTGCCATAAGTAAAGCCCAGAACTTGGGAACGCCGACGAATCGAGAATCTCGGGTCTTCCGCCACACTTTCACTTACGGCAGCAATATTTTCCGCTGAACGCACTCGACGACAATGCCCAGGCCTTAACCTATCTCCAATGCTTCCAGTTTCTTCAAATTTTCTTACGACGTTGCGAATAGTTCGCTCAGTAGGACGACTAAATGGACCATAATCTTCCCGTAAATTGCGATACACGGTTCGTGCAGAATTGTTATTTCTGTATTATAATTGAACAATCTTAACTCGTTGAACGGTGGTTAAGCGATCCGTTTCGTAATTATGTTGTTGCAAACTGACAATTGAAACTTTGAAAGGTAGTGGTTATTGACAACTGTGGAATTTACAGTGGTGCAAACATAGAAAACTGAAATTGGATCACCCTTGATTTATCCCTTCCCTTCTTGGCGTTATCCTTTCTTTTTTGGAGCAACTAATTGCAGAGGCTCCAAGAACCAACACATGTTGTTGTGTTATTGATGCATTTTTCTTCTTATAATTTGACGTCAGTGGTTATAATTTGGCGTCAGTGGCTAACAACAAAACAACAAGCGAACATAAAATCGAAAAGCGTTTTATTGCGTCATACTGTTATACTTATGTTGAATTAAATACACATTTACTTATTAATATTATTATAAATATTTGTGATAGTCCACTTCTACAATGTCCATGTTTCTGCCCCTACTTTTTGGAAGCCAGAATTGTGAATAGATGTTTAGGATTATAAGATCCGTGACCTCTACATGTAACGGTTGTTAACTTTAGTGTTAAGGAAATTATGGGATGCTTAGATTTATAATTAAAACGGTTAATTATATAATGCACCCTCTGAAAGATTTCACTGTGTTTCCAAAGGTACAGAAAAGACGGGACAAATATTTATTGAACTTAACTTAGTGCCAGTTACAGATTTAAAAGACATTTCAGATACCATAATAGCCAACGCAGTGGCGAGTGCACTACAACATACACTGACGAGTATGCGAGAACTCGGCATTTCTATCGTAGAGAACGGTTTGTATTATGCCGCAATTCCACTGATAAAAGACCCCGCATAAGGCGAAAGTCTAGAAGATGAAGATGCACAATTATTAGTCAACAACACGATTGATATAAGCAGCGATAATTTAGTCAATACTCCACCTAATCGACCCCAACATTTAATGTCTCTACCAAGAGATACTGAAGAAATTGGTGGTGGTGAGTCGAACGATCAGTAACTTGTATAAATATTTATGCGCATATGATTGTGTTGGAGTTATCGATAACTTAATTATGAGAAATTATTACCAAAAAGTAGTGAATAAAACAGTTGAAGAAAGTCCATCTATCCGAGTCTCTGTTGGAAATATATCAAAAATAATTAGAAAGTCTTCGATCTGCTGGCTTCTGGAGGATACTAAGAGTGGGGTTAGAACAGACAGATTTGAAGGACTAAACGGTACAGAAGAATTGACAAAAAATAATAAAGTCCAAAAAAAATATGATATCATTACATACACGGAAACGTTCTCAGAAGATGATATTGACTCGAATATTGACATGGAAATTAAAGGAATTAATAATTAAGCAAAATAAATGCACAGATCCCAACAGGTCATCGTTGACAATTTCAGTATAGATAAATAATTTCTATGCAGTTTATTATGACAAAAGCTGGTTTGTTGAAAAACTTGTGCCGAGGCTCAATATTTGAAATAACATTTTTTAAACAAACCGAAAGAAGTAGATTCGAATTTAAATAACCTGGGAAACAAGATACATCAAATATAGAAACACAGTTTGTCTTTCAAGGATTAATACCATTAAAGAAGAATCAATCGAATGTTTGCAATGCTAGTGAGGTGTATTTACTCAAATTAATATCGCTAATACCAAACAAAAGTTGAAATATTATTAGTTTATGTTTATGTTGAAGTAATCTAGGCATTGGTTACCTCTTGTATTCCATCACTATCACACTATTTGGTGGTATATTTGGTAATAATTTGTTTTTACCAGTCTTTAAATAGTTCTGCCGTAGTATTATCGTGATAATCAACAAGGGAGTCCTTTATATTTTTGGCTGATAAGGCCAAAGCGTTTATTATAATTCCGTTTCTTGTCCCAGCATGAATTATTGTTATACGCTTACCTTTGTCATACCACGTCTCGTCCAAATAAATTATATTCCTTTCATCCTGTCTATATCCATGGACTGCAATTAGTTATTCCATACTGCATCTTTTTAACCGGGCCGATTCCATAAATACTTGTCGTTTATTAATTTTTTTCATTTTAAAACCGTTTCTTAAAATACATTTCCTTAGAGTCTCACGACAACACTCTATTCCTGTATCATCTTCTGTTAATCTTTGCAATAGGGTATTTAAAGTTGGGATCATTTGTTCCCTGTGCATGGCATATATTTTTCTACGAATTATATCGACATCCGTCGCGTCAAGTAAAATAGTATTTCCTCTTTGTTCTCTCCACTATAGGTTTATTTACAACAAACCACACTGTGTTCACTGGCTTGCGTGTCAAAGCTGCCGCTTCCTTCGCTGCACCAAACTTTGAAAAACCACGTTCAAGAAGGGTGGTGTAAACGTCGAAGATTACTTCTTTTGTGTCAACTGATAAAATATCCTGCTTTAATTGGTTTTATCACGACCCGTAGATCCACTTGGCGTACTGGTTTCTTCCCACGGACGAAACATTCTTAGATATCACGTTTGGTTGGAAACAAACAACTTCTTTACACAATTGTTGATTCTTTTTTTCCTTTCTTGCTTTGTAGGTAGTACTGATGATGGCGTAACTGCCGAAAGCGCTTTACGGATTTTATTCAATAAACTTGCACTAAGTACAAAATTAAAGAAATTCTTTCTTAAATAACTTCTTGTCTAAACCAATACAAACATCTAACTGAATTTAAAATCCAAAAATTAGCATATTTAAATAACTAAAATAAATCTATTTTATTTTACCCCAATTATTTTAAGAGGATTACTGAGAAAATATAATATAATAGTCTTTAAATAGATCCGTACCTGGAGTCCCCAGATTAGGTGGCCGAATTTTACACCTTACACAATAGGTTATTATGACGGTAAGGGATTAGCATTTATAATGAGTTTGTAAGATAGATAGACGGAGTATAATATTCCTGTCTTAATAATAAAAAATTGAAGTCTTTGACCCTATCATTAATGACAGCCCTCCCCTAGTTTTGAGCAATATGTATAAGGCATTTAAACGGGTTAATTGTTTATACACTCAATGATGTAAGAATATTAATAGGGATTTATAATGATTTCTAGTGATTTATGAGGATGTATTGAGAATTTATAGGAATAATTATGGGTGATTTATGGGGACGTAATGCCAAAAAGGATTTGTGGTGTAAAAAATTTAGGGCAGATATTTACTATTAATTTTAATATTTTTAAAAGGTACTGCCTACGAGAAAATTTTTGACTTATTTATACTGGTTCCTAAAAAAATCTGAACAAAACCTGAGCGTCAAGAATTGGACCTAATAAATTTTAACAAAAGCCTTTGTCAAATATCTTTGATAGTGTAATACCCGTCTTAAGTCTTAGGTTTAAATTATCAATGTCCTGGGTCCTGGTAACTCTAACTACAGGAGACTATTCTTGGAACAATGGTCATGGAAGTTATATGAATGTTATCACTAATAGGGCATTGATATTCTGAACCTTATGGATATTATTGACGGTGTAATCTTGTTTCGTACACGTCAAAAATTTACCTGAAATATTCTTGCTTGGTACACTGGCGAGACGTTTAAAAGTTGTTTCCCCCTTCTCGATCAACTCTCTAGAATTGGGAAATGCTCCAGATGCAACACGTATCGTTCTAGCTGTTTGTGCGCTATTGCCAAACCTAATTTTCTTCCAAAAAAGGTACACATTGACTTTGAGCGAGCCGCAATAAACGCCCTTAGATATGCTTTCTTCGTAGTTGTCATCAAGGGATGCAATTTCCATTTTAACAAAGCCACCTGGAGAAAAGTACAAGACCTTGGACTTGTAAAAATGTTCGAGATAACATACGTATGTGTGCCGCGTTGCCATACTTACCAGAAGATCATATCGGCAACGCTTGGCTACACATAAGGGAAAATTCACCAAAAGAGGAAGCTGTTGTTAAATTCAACGATTATTTTGTCGAACAATGGCTGGAAACTGAATTGTTATGGATATGCTACAATAAGTGACATCTTACTATAAACTTTGTCGATTGCTGGCATAATAGACTGAACAGACGCATTGGCGAGTTACTATATTTGAACCCTTCAAAGTACTTGCAGAAGAAAGTGATCTAACCTATACATCTCTATACCGAAACTTTCAAAGAAATACACTGATTTGGACAGCCGCTTGAGCAAAATATTGATAGAATATTTACTTAAAAAAATGAAGATTTAATATATGCTGAAAAACTGATTAGGTACGTTTATTTTACTGCCTATATCTATAACAAAACATATAAAAGAAATAGAAATGCAACGCTGTGCGTAGAATTAATATATTATAATAAAGTGATTAAAAACCAATTAACAAAATGTTTTAAATTATGATATTTAGTCTCATATTACTGTGATTTAGTTATAAAATTACTTACCTACCTACCTGTAAACGTACTTATAGTACCCGGTAACCACACCATTGCAATGGTCGGTATACGAAGCAAGAAGCCGAAATTGGTTTAATTAAAGTACTTTCCAACATATTTCGTTTGGCTTAATGACTGCAATAAAACCCCTCATAAACTCGGCTTTCGCTTTCGCAGAGACGTATTAACCCACATATATTTTTAATGCCAGTTTATAATAAAATAGATAGGTACATTACTTAATTCGTTATCAAAATTAATTAACTGCCTAATTAAGGTTTTCTAGAAACAACTTAATTATTAGGATGGCACCATTGCGACCAAAGCACAGGAAAAAGCAAACTTACTGGCGGAACTATTCTCTTCACATTCAACGGTAAATTTTCAGGGAAGTACTCCACCGAACATTACCCCTGTAGAATCGAGAATGCCCGAGATTGTCTTTCGCCACCGCCATGTTAGGCGAATCTTCAGGAGTCTCGACACTAAAAAGGCTTCTGGTCCTGACGATATTCCAGTCATTGTAATTAAGAAATGCGCTGACGAACTGACACCGGTATTTTGTAGGCTTTTTAACTTATCCTACAAAAAAGGAATATTTCCTTCTTGCTGGAAAACTGCGAGAGTCCAGCCCATACCCAAAAAAGGAAAGAAGACCTTGCCAAACAACTATCGTCCAGTCGCATTGCTCTCGGTTATATCAAAAGTTATGGAGAAGGCTATCAACGAAAAATTACTAAAATACCTGGAAGGCTTCAACATTATTAGTGACCGCCAGTATGGATAATGTAAGTCTAGATCAACAGGAGACCTTCTCGCTTATGTTACTCATGTTTGGAACAACGCAATAGAACACCATGGGGAGTCCCGGGCGGTAGCACTAGATATTTCCAAGGCTTTTGACCGAGTATGGCATGAGGGGCTCCTAACTAAAGTGAGAGCATACGGAATGCCGGTTCAATTTTGTTCATGGCTGTCGAGCTTTCTTAAAGACCGTTCTCTGCGAGTGGCGATGGACGGATTTCTTTCAGACACATTTAACATCAACGCCGGAGTCCCTCAAGGTTCTATATTGTCGCCCACCCTTTTCTTACTATACATTAACGATCTTTTGGAAAAAACTAAAAATCCTATATATAGCTTCGCTGATGACAGCACACTTGTTTCAACTTTTACTTTGGATGCTCGGACATCGGCTGCTAATGCACATCTCTATAGGCAGCAAGAGGTCTCACATCTCAACAAAGACCTGGAAGAAATTTTGTCTTGGCGTGACAGTAACCAAGTAGAATTTAACGCTAAAAAGACCCAGGCGGCAGTTTTTTCTAAAAAAGTTAATGTTGAAGAACCGGATATAGTTATGGCGGGACACTCAATTCCCTTGGCTTCATCAATTCATTTATTGGGCGTTAATCTGGATAGTCATATGTCTTGGCATGGCCACGTTGCGGCCATTGCTAAGGCAGCCTCGCAAAAGCTTGGAGTACTTTTCCGAACAAAGAACCTCTATACACCCCAACAACTTTTGATGCTCTATAAAGCCCAAATTCGACCATCACTGGAGTACTGTTCGCATATTTGGGGCTCTGCTCCTAAACATACCCTGAGATTGCTAGATTCCATTCAAAGAAGAGCCATTCGCTTGATCGGTGACCATAGTCTGACAAACAACCTGGAAAGCCTTGAACATCGAAGGCAGGTTGGCGACTTGAGTCTATTTTACAAATATTTTCATGGCAAGTGTTCAACTGAGGTTGCCCGCTTAATACCACCCAGAGCGGTGCATGGTAGAAATACACGACGAGCCACTGCAGCCCACCAGTACGTGGTTCAGCTTAGTGTCCCTCGAACGACACTGTTTCAAAATTCTTTCATCTGGAGAACGTCATCACTCTGGAACGACCTCCCTGAGATCGTCTTCCCCAACGAGTATAGTCTCCAAAGATTCAAGACCAACGTGAATCGTTTCCTGCGCACACGCACCGCTCCTAGAGCGCCATAAAGGATTTATCCTGTAGTGCTGTGCCTTATCATAAAAAAAAAAAAAAAAAAAAAAAGATGTTTCTCAAAACTTCTTAGTTACAGGTATATAGCTTTTATAAATAGTAAACAAAATATTTGAAATATATTAGTACCTATCTATCTTACTTTGAAACAGTTGCAACAAGTTAATATTAAAGGTATGTGGTAACTTTCGGAATCTTTAGCTAATGTGATATCTAGCTACCCTAAACATTCCAGGAAGCATTTATCTTCTGACGCCAAAGTGATCGTGCAAAATGTATGTGAATCATTATTAAAGAGCGGTCACCCTAAAGTAATTCCCATTAAAAATATCAGTGAAATGACGAAAGTTCCATTATCGATGGTACGAGATGTTATGCTAAAAGGACATTTTAAAAGAAAAGTTCGCAAAGATACCGGAAAAATGAAGTGCGTAGATGATTGTGACAAAGATGTTATTCACAGGAAAATATACCAAACTGACAATACAACGATATCATGTAGCAGGACAAGTCTTCACCGCGCTTTGCAAGAGATTGGATTTAAGTATAAGACAATAAACAAGAGACAAATTATTATGGAATCCGAAAGATCAAGAAAATGAGATTTCTGGACCTTAGGGAAATAAAAAAGTTTAGATCCGAAAAACGTTCAATAATTTATCTGGATGAAACGTAGTTTGACACTCATTAGACTGTCAAAAAGGGATGGGTTGATTTAACTGAAAAATGCCAAAATAAAGCCCCTTTAAATAAAGGAAAACGAATAACAAAAATTCATGCAGGTTGGGAGAATGGATGGATCCCTAATTGTTTATTACTGTCGGCAAAAAATATAAAAGATTCAAGTCTGGACTATCATGAAGATACCAACCCCGCCCTTTTTGAAAGCTGGTTTTGCTTTCAGATGTACCAGAACACAGTGTTATTGTGATTGACAATGTAAGCTACCACAGCCGTCAAATGGAAAAAGTACCGAATGCATCGAGCACAATATCCGCAATAAAGGAGTTCATGTTAAAAAAATGACTTGTACTTCGAGGAAACGGATAGTAAAAAACAGCTGCAAGAAGTGTTAAAGGCATTTAGTATTAAAAAACAGTATTGTGTGGTAAAATGGCGGAAGAGATGGGTCACACTGTATTGCGGCTGCCACCCTATTATTGCATTTTTAACCCTATTGAACACATGTGGCATCAAATTAAATCCAAAATGGGATCTGAAAATAGCACACCTACTCTTAGTGGCAGTGCAATAGAGCTAATAGAGAAAGTTTTCGGTGAAATTCTAGATAAAAGTTGGAAAAATTCGGTTAACCATATCTTAAATGTTGAAAGCTCTTATATAACTACACAACAAAACGAAATACATCCTCGTATTATAAATGTGGATGATAGTGATAGCGAGACTGAATTAGGAATATATTCAAACGTTTTATAATTACAATTATACCTTTTGTGTGTATATGTAAATATATTTTTTTAAGTAGGTATATTAATTGTTATTATTACTTTTACCTACATGCGTCCGAAAAGTTGCCCTTTTCCGCACGCAAACTTTTCACACTTGTTTTGTACTTATAATAAATTAATATACATACATATAATACAAGTAATGGTAAAAATAAACATAATAAACATTGCTACTATTTGGTATTACTATGGCTTTTCACTTAACTACAAAATTCGTTCCTGTGCAAAGCAGTACCCCTTATTTCATTTCATTTCAGTAATATAAACAGTGATGCCAGCTGGGGCCAGGTAGATCTCATCACGCTTACCGACAGTTTTTTATGGGTAATTTTACGAAGAAATTCTTTAAAAACATAGGTTTGGCAATCGAACAGGTAACGGGGTTTCTTTGGGTGTTTACAATATAATAAAACCATTTTGCAGTTATTAGGTCAAACGAAATATGTTCGGATGGACTTTAATTCAGTGTACGAAACAATAATGTTTCAGGTAAATTTTTGACATATGTGAAACAAGGATCTTATTGACCATATTATATACGTCACATGGTGTGGGAATTTGACATGTATAAAAGAACAGACAGAAAATTATTAAGCTAAGAAAGCAAACCAAGCAAATAGTCAAAAAAGGTATAAAACAATACTTTGGCAGGTGATTGCTGGCTGTATTGTCATTCGATACCTTTATATTAATTCTTTTATTACCCGGTACTAGAATAGATAGAATATAATTCTGATAGTCGTAGAGAATAAAGATTTTATAGTTTAGGCGTTCTTGTGGTGTAAAACTATTGAAGAGGAAAGTGACTTCACCAAATAGCAAATAAATTAAAAATTTATGCTGGCAATAAAAATTTTAATTACCAATAAAATAACAGGATGAAGATATAAATGGTATAAAATTTTTAACAGTGAAAACTATTTAATTTCCTTAAACCAATAAAGTTATGACATTAAAATTAAATTGCTTTCAGTTAAAGATAAATTGGATGTATTAAAGCGGGATATCCTTTTTGTCTTTGTAATGCACGTTCCCCGTTTCTTTTTTTAAGATTCGAAATAACGTTTCAAATTATTATATACTTGTATAAGTAGGTAAAAGTTTTGGAATCTGGTTGGTTAATAATAATAATAGTAATAATAATGACTTAATAGAGAATAAAAAATGAATTGTACATGTGGGGACGGTATCCAACAATGCTGCTGTTATATAACCCCCTAGTTAATAAAATATGAGACCAATATTTTTCTACCTCTATAAACTATTAAGCAAATACTAAAGATTATCTAATTAGTGATAATTGAGTTATTAAAAATAACAGAATAACTTAATGAACGTAGCAATTGTAATTTAAGATGTATGATGTATGCTGACTTTTGTTAGGTGTCTTGCTTGGGCAATATACCGCTTAAATCTAGATTTAAAAGCGGATTGAGTGATATCCTGACAAGGTCAGAAAGTTTATTAAAATTTTTACTAGCCGTGTAGCTGAGACCCTGTTGAAATTGAGCTGCACAATGTCTGTGGCAGGTGTTGCGCATTTGATCCTGTAGATAGATAAATAGATATGAAGGTCCCTTTGAAATTATAATCTTGACAAGACAGGGGGAGCTATATCCGGAATCGCTCTTTCAAATTAAACGAATTAGAATGATTGAGACTGTTAGAGATGTGGTCAAACTAGCAAAGATTGAAACAAAACAGAATGCAGGAGTTTTGAAGCCGTTGAAGACTTTGTTTGTCTTTCTCAAGAAGTGCCGGCCAATAATAGTTATTTATAATACTAGTACGGTATGAGCTTCATTACAGTAACGAGTGGGGAATATTGCTACGACGACGTCGTAGACCGAGTCGTAGTAACCACACGAGTGCTGTAATTAGCCTTACCGTACGTGCGATATACAACATTTTATATAGGACCCAGAATTTTGGTTTTTTTTATGTATTCAAAATTATTTTCATATTATGAAAGTGACATTACACAAAAAATGACAGTGACTGACGAAACAAAAAAAATCATAGTTTGATTAAAAATGAGTAACGTAATAAGTTTATTACATCACTGAGTGATGTAATGAGTTCATTACATCACTCAGTACGATAATATAGTATATTACATAACGCAAGCAGGCTTAAATGGGTTATGTAATAAGCTCTTTTCGTGTGGGTCTTATATGTACTATAAACATTGTTACAATAAGACAGGTGTGACAGAATCAGAGAATCAGTAAGTTGAAGTTGAAGTATCAAGGATATCTTTATGAATATAAAGTATTTTTAGCTTGGCATAAGCAGTTTGTAGAAGCTTAGAGACGTGACTTTCAAACTATCATTAATGAGAAGTTCAAGATTTTTACAGATGTTGGAGGGATTTAAAATCATATTATTGATTTGAAGATTAAGATGCTAATTACAACAAATTTAGGAAAATCAGACGTATAAACTGAAAGCATCATTGGATCAATAGTGCTACCCTGTGCAATTCCCTTTTTAATAGGCAAGCACTACGAAAATCCACTATCAAAAGCAACGGAGCTAAACCCTTTACTATAGTCTAAAGCAGCGGTCGGCAACCTTTTGGCAGGCAAGGGCCACATAGTGAAAAATTGAAATAAAGGCCGCATTTGTTCATAATTTGGATAATAGGTATTTCTAATATTAATAATGCGAAAACATTTTTATTTGAATTTTTTTAATACATAGGAACTATAACAAAAATGAGGAAAAATAATAAAAAAAAACTTAAACGAGAACTTCCAAGTAGATATTAACTGTTCTTTTACAAAATTTAGTGTGACATTTGAGGCTGTATTTGAGTAGCTATTTGTTGTATCTTAGCTTCTAGGTTTGTAGTTGCAATTCTTGGAATAGCTCTCAAATGCTCATCTGTGAGACGAGAAGCATATTTATTTTTTCTATAATTAAGAATCGAAAAGGTTTGTCCGCATAAGTAAGTACTACCAAAAGTTGTAATTAATTGCAGAGCAAACCTTTTCAATTCATCAAAATTAGATGGCAAACTGCCATAAAATTCAACAAGATCTTTGATTTCAAAGAAAGAGTTTTTCAGAGGTTCATTAGATTGGAGATCAATCACGTTCATTTGTAAATGATTGGGTACATCCTCAACATCACAAGAAAAGGGGTTTGTGAAAATCTTCAGTTTACCAGACACCTTCTCGAAGTCACCAAATCTGTCGCCGAATTGATTTTGTAGTTGCATTAAAACGCATTTCATTTTATCGTTTTTCCAATTAAAATTTATACCAGCTTCCTCCACAGCCTTTTTGCAATTCGGAAAATGGTCCAACTTTCGTTAACATAAAACAGCCACGAGCCGCATAGTAAAGGGCCGCGGGCCGCGGGTTGCCGACCGCTGGTCTAAAGGTATTAAACATGTATTTTTCCCGTGATCGCAAGGTCGAAATATATCATCATTAACATTTAGTAGCGCTGTTGACGTACTATGATTGTTTCTAAAGCCTTACTGAGTTGGTGTTAGGACATTATTTTCATTTACAAAAGTACCAAATTGTGCAATAATGTTTCCTAAAATTTTGGACATGGTTGGAAGGTACTGATGGATCTGAAATATGACGGTAAGGTTGGACTGGGAATTTAAGAAATGGAAATCGTATTGGCATTTTTGCAAGTTGTTGAAAATTTACAATAAGAAAGACATTTATTAATAATATCAGTTATATGGCTAGAAAGCACAGGAATTAGATATAAAATCGTCATTTTTAAATTGATTCCATCAGGGCTAGAGGCCTAATTTTTTCTATGTCTATTTCTTTGTCCATGAAAACAAAAACTTACGACATTAATATTTAAAGCGGTTTTGATAATTGGGTTATAAATATTAGGTTATTTAAGGAGTGCTATGGAACACTATTATAAAAAAATTTATTATACTTATCTGCATGGTAAGCTGGTCAGCATCCACGAACGATACATTAAAAGACCCATTTGAGAGACGATTAAATATTTATGCGTTCGCCAAAAATGTCTTGGGTAGGTTCCGAAATTAATTTTTAATGGTTTTGGAACCTAATCTAATGTTGCTAGAAGTTGAAGAGGAAAACCAAGATATAAAATGCATTAAAACATTACTATAAAAATACACATTAAAACATAATAATTATAAAAATACAATTGTATATTAGGAAATTATAATTAAATATTTTCAAAATTGTCCCGCAAAACTATATACAATTTATGGAAAAGCTTCTTTTAACCTCTACCGATGTAATGGGGCATAATTGTAACTTCGGTAGTAAGTTAACAAAGTGTAACTTCGTTGGATAATTTACCATGAAAATTACTCTTTGGTGTTATTTAAGATTTAAACCCTTCATTCTTCTATACAGCAGCATCTGATTTTTTTTCGAACTTTAATACCTACATCATCGAGAACCTTTTTATATCTAGCGGAAATGCTTTAACAAAATTAATCGATTCGCTTAAACCTTAATTTCTACTCTCTAAGGAAGGAAACTATTATATCTGTTATAAAACTAAAATTAACTTTAATAAAAACCAGTTGCTTAGCTATATCCGCATTTTTCAGCATCTCTTGACTTTACACTGCGAGTTGTCTCCTAGATCTAAGATTGATTCCTTAATAGCATCGAAGTGTTGCGTAGAACATTGGGGCTTTAATCCGTGTTCCCCACTGGGTAATCACACTTGTATAAGGAGGTTAACTTACTCTCCTTATACAAGTGCATTCTTAGATGTACTTTTAAAAATACGTTTCTTACATTTGAAATTCATTTGTTTACCAAGGGATATTCAGTTTCTTACGGTTTCTGCAACCCTGTTTATCCAGTGTAGACAGCGTAACTACTGACAAGGCTACTAGGCTAAATCAAGAGGAGAAAGCTGCAGCAAGTCCTTTTGAAAGTAAAAGGGAACCACTCCAGTCTAACACACTTATCTATCTACCTACTTATTTACCCCCTGTGGAAGACAAGTCGCATGCACCATATATGATGCTGCATCAAATAAGATCACCAAGAACTTTTCTACATTCTGATAAAGAGTTTTGAGTAAAACGAGTTACGGTCACATTGTCAGTTTTGTTTGCGACTGAAGCTTTATATAACTCTCGATGAAACACCTTTTTTTCTTTTCTTGTTTTGTCTTCAACATTTTTAAATGCGATTTACAAACTACTGAACAGGTTGGTTAGACTTGATTTTTTGCAACCTGGCTTTATGCATAAAATTTTTTAACTGTTAATCCACTTGGAACTTTTAGTCACAGACAATCTGAATAAAATAATGATATTAGTGTGTATACATAAAGAAAAAAAAGCAAAATGTTTCAACATCAAATACAAACTTATTGTTTTACTAGTTCTGATGAAAGCAAATAATAGAACGTCGACTAATTAAAATTTTTTGACCATTATGAATAAGACACTGTAGGTATTGGCACCTAACAATATAATGTAACAACAATAGTCAAATTTTTAACTCAAATTCAAATTCAAACGTTTATTTTCCTAGAAGACAGTATACATTATTGTTGGAGAATAGTCAAAGTTGACCTAAAGCTAATTACGAAAGAGTAGACAATTAAATATATAAATAAATAAATTCAACAATAAGTCATGACAAAACATTAAGACATATTATATGGTCATTAAAAACAATTAAAGAACTTATCCATACTGAAACAACACTTTAAGATCAAAAATGTTTCAACTTTTTTTTAAAGATCGTAATCTTTTCACAATAAAGACTTTAACACCAAGACTCCCTGGAGATTTGTGTGCTATGTCACCTCTTGAATGTGGAGTTTGATCCCCATTACTTGTATTCAAATTGTGCAAATACCTGGTTTGAACAAAATCACTCCTATTACAAAAAATAAATAGTGCTAAGTCCATTATATGTAAACAAGGAAGAGGCAAAACATTATATTTCCTAAATAGGTCTCTGCAACTATAGTGTCTTGGCACACCCGCAATACAGCGTAATATTTTTTCTGTTTAATAAAAACATTCTTACTCAAAGTAGAATTACCTCAGAAAGCTAGGCCGTATCTCAGATGTGATTCCACATATGCATGGTACAATATGATCAATGGTCCCCTGTCCAATATAGATAATATATTTATTAGCAAATAATATGACAAGTTAAGTTTATCCAAAACATTTTGGAAATGGTCTTTCCAATTCAAACACTCATCCAGATAAACACCAAGAAACTTATTAGTCCGAACCTGGCTTAATGATTTGTTATTAATATGTAAGTTAACATCGTCCACTGTTCTTTGCCTTGTATAAAATCTGGCGAACTGTGTTTTGTCTACGTTTAAGTACATGGAATTTTCACAGAACCAATTAGACAGCTCAAAAAGAACATTATTTGATGTTAGTTCTAAATTACCTGTTAAAATATCTTAAATCAAAAAAGAGACATCCTCCGCAAACGCTGTTTGATGTGGGTGTTCTGCTATATTATTAATATCATTAAGATATAATAAAAACAACACAGGGCCCAGAACGGAACCCTGAGGAACACCTATATTAGTGTCTATGGTTGCCGAATTTATTACCCGTCTTGACTCCCCATTACCATTATTAATGCTAACAAACTGCTTACGCCCTGCTACAAAGGATTGTATCCACTCTAGAGAAAAGCTGCATATTCCATAGTTCCTTAATTTTTGAAAGAGAACATCATGATTAACACAGTCAAAAGTCCTGCTGAAGTCACAAAAAATGTCAACCTGGCTTTCACTTGCGTCAATGAATCTTGTTAATTCCTTGTGAAATGCATGTATTGCAGTTGATTTAGATTTTTTCCGTTGAAAACCATGTTGACTGGTCGATATTATGTTGTCTTCATTTAAAATCGCACTAAGCGATCTGAGAAACAATATTTGAAAATTTTTGAAAAGACATAATGAACTGGACACTAACCTATCTGCATTGTTAAATATAAAGGTATTTATAATTTCGGTGATTTCGTTAATTGAAAAAATATGAAAATCTGCACATAATTACAGTTTTTTTCAGAAGGATGCAATGTTTTATGAAATCGGACAAAAAATGCATATATTTTGCATAAATTCCGCGCTTTAGATGAGTATTTACGATTTGTCATTTAAATGGTTTAATTATATGGAGTAGTTGTCATTTCAAAAACTCAAATTTTTATCAATTGGACAGACTTAAGGGTTCAGGAGCGATAGATATTTTTTTTAGTGAATAATAATTTTTTTAGAAAAAACTGAGAGGAAAATAATTTTTTTTTAAATATAGCTGGTGAGAAACCTTTCCCACTTGAACAAGGCATAAGAAATCCCTGTTCAGTTATGGTTTATGCCACAGAAAACTAAATAGGTTGTTGATGGATTTGCAGGATATGCGCAACAGGAAAATATAGTATTGTTACCGTTTATAATTTTGGTGGCTACAAGTTGGTGTAGAATAATTGGATCACAAATTTAAAAGCCGTTCTATGTTTAAGAATATATATTTACAATATCAAGCGAACCCCTCAATGCCAACGGTTGACCTATGCTTTACAGTTAAAACTTTAAACACGCAAGATCTAAATAAAACATTTTTGGAATTCTTGTCTTCCAAATATATTCCAATATACTTATTTTTGGTTTATCGTTAAAGCATGCGTTGTTGTCCTGGCAGAAAGTAATTAAACTCTTTTGTATGAAAGCAAGTTGATACACTATAAAGGATACTTCCTGTAGAGCTATCCAATAATAAACAGCATGAAGTTATAATAGGCTATCGGTCAATGTCAGCCGATATTATTATCAAGGGGTAATAATAGAGTAAGAAATAAGTGCATTAGAATAATTAGACTATAATTTATGTTGGAAGGGTAGTTTGCAAATTACTGATTATGCTATTATGCTAAAAATAACGTGGGGCTTCTTTTAAATTACGTCCTATGGGTATTTACATTATTTGCTTTGAATCACAGTGCGTTGTCATTTTAAATCCATAATATGTCAAATTCTCTACTTTAGGCACTAATATTTTGACATTTTTTTTTACAAATAACTATCCGTTAAATTCTCTATATTTACTTCCTATTATGCATTCGGAAAAAGCCAATACACTTTTTATGTAAGGAGTATAATAGCTTACAATTATTATTGGCCTAAAACTATAGAAGGTCACTGTTGAAGTTAAGGCACAAAATTTGGATTACTAACTTTAAGTGTGGTCCAGCTTAAAATCTATATTAAACTATTATTATTATTAGTTATCTAGTAAGTTTATATCTACTCGATAATAAACTTCGATAGAATACTGTACAAGGTAATCCAGGCTTTCAGTTTGGCATATAAAATAAAACATAACTTTTCCAACTAAGCCTACAAAGAGGACCAAATTTCATGAAAAGCTTTAGGCCAATCCTTAGAATGTCCGCTATAAATCAGCAAAAGGCAAAGCGAAGCCTTTACTTCACAATATATAACGCCCAAACAAATTAAAAAGGTATTCCCAGTTCCTAAAAAAGGTTGAAAAAGAAAATAAATAAGAATTTGTTGTCGTGGAATATAAATACGAATTGACCAAAAAAAAAACTTACGTATAAAAAAACCTTTCTTGCTCTTCAAGTCGTCATAATTTTGACAATCGATAACTGGGGAAGGGGGGTTGAGTAAAATTTGTTAAAACTTTTTTTTCATGTGGTATACAGGGTGTGGCCCAAATTGGGCCTACATGTATGGGGATCTTGGAAACTATAGAAGATAGAGAAACGGTTAAATGGGGAAAGTTTTTGACAATTATATTTCTAACTGAAAACCGTATAGTACGCGGCCCTATCTTTTTTGGTTTTTGAAATATGTTGAAAAAACCAAAAAGATGTATTTTCGAAAATATGCTGTAGATTTCTTATTATTCACTATTTTGGCAATCTGTAAAAACATTTTTAAAGCAACTTTTTAAGTAGATTTCAGTTCTGCAATTTAATGTTGAACACGACGTTTCATTTATTTTATACCATCATCAGGTTCATTTTTTCTTATGGGCGCCATATTGTATTTTATACTTAAAAGGTAGCTTATGACGTCAGCTTTTCAACGATGTATTATTTGTTGGAAAATAAATGAAATTGACTTGAAAAATAAAGAAAATTAATTTTGGCAACACGTCAAATTTGAGAAGAACACATTAGGCAGGGTTAAATTTGTTTAAAATATCATAATATTATAATACATTATTTTATTTTTTCCTTATGGTTAAAAATCTCATATTAACATTTCAAATAAAGAAAACTAAAAACGCAATGAATAATAATTATTGTTTTGAAAAGAAAATAAGAAAAAATATCTAACTTACTATACTTATTCGAAATGTTGGCCGTTTTTATTAATACATTTTTGACACTTTTTTAACACAGTATTGATGACCCTGCGAAGCGTGTTGTCATTTATGCTCGTAAACACATTCCTCACTCTCTCTTCTAATTCTTGTACAGATTCCGGGGGTTCAAACTCATACACTTCATTTTTTACATAACCCCATAAATAAAAATCGAGAGGAGTTATATCAGGGGATCTAGCAGGCCAATTAACTGGTCCGCCGTTTGAAATTAATTTGTCATCAAATATCTGTCTTAAGAGAGTTTGAAATTCCCGAACATTATGTGCGGGACAACCGTCTTGTTGAAACCAAATATTATTCAATTGATCTTGAGGAACTCTTGCTCTAATTGCCGGTAATATTTGATCTTCTAACAGCTCCAAGTATCTTTGGCCATTCAACGTATGATTATAAAAGAATGGTCCTATAAGTCTGTTGTCTAAAATGTAAGGAGAAAAGTAAAGCTGGGTTACTCTTAATACCTGCTATGTATTTAGCAAGCTAGGTGACATTACTTACCATACATACCACACCATACATTAAAACCAAATCGGGTTTGCAGTCTTCGTTGAGCCAATTGGTGAGGGTTTTCTGTTGCCCAAAAATGATGGTTATGTCTATTAACCCCGCAGTTGGTAAAATGTGATTCATCGGTCCAAATTACAAGACGACTGAAATCATGATTTTGTTCGCCTTGATTCACATACCAATTTGAAAACTGCATTCTTCTTGGATAATCCGTTTCTCGTAAACCCTGAACTATAGTTGGCTTGTATGGTCGATATTTATTTTCCTTAAGGACTCTTTGTATGGTACTTCGCGGGGTGGTAAGTCTCTTGCCGACGCTCTTGTAGATGATGTCGGAGCGGCATTAAAATATGCTCTGACATTTTCGTCACGCTCGTTATTACCTGCTTTTTCGTAACTCTTGGGCCGCGGTTTTTTAAAACTTCCATGGTTTCTCAGGTCCATAACAATTTTTGGAAAAAGTCTGACACTTGGCTGCGGTCTTTCAGGAAAATTTTCAAAATACCTTTCTAATGCAAGGTTTGCATTTCTGTTGCAATGAATGTAACATTCTAGCAAATCAAATTTTTCTTCGTGAGAAAAACGCAATGCCATTTTTTTTTAAATTCAGAATACACAAATAAATCGTTATTATTAGATAATAATAATAAAAACTATTATACTTTTACTCGTTCTGACAAGTAATATTTTTGTTTCATTTTCAAACAGTAGTGGTTGGTCATAGGCTACTGGATTTTATTTTTGATTCATAGGTTATTGTAAGGTCATAGGCTACTGGATTTTATTTTTGATTCATAGGTTATTGTAATATTGTTGATTGAAACAACGCAAGCAGTGTTTTGTGAATACTACAAAATGTAAACCTTTTAATTGGTATTCAATTTAGGGAGTTATAGTGCAGTTGTCAAATTTGACGTGTTGCGAAAATTAATTTTCTTTATTTTTCAACCATAAAAGATAGGGCCGCGTACTAAACGGTTTTCAGTTAGAAATATAATTGTCAAAAACTTTCCCCATTTAACCGTTTCTCTATCTTTTATAGTTTCCAAGATCCCCATACATGTAGGCCCAATTTGGGCCACACTGTATATAAGTATGCATAAATATGTCGTCGCCAGAGAACCAGACCATTCTATGTTCATTTTGCCAAAAAAAAGTGTAAGAATTGAAATGGGTAATGATATTCCGTATAATTATATTTTAATTAAAATAATAAACAATACTTTGTTTCCTAATGGGAGAGAGCAATAGAATGTAAATTTGCAATGACAGGACCCATTAAGCAGGGTGGACAACCTAAAGGTTGCATTATAAATTTCAGGTAAATCGCAATGATAGTTTTTAAAAATTCCGGATTACAGACCTACACACCCCGAATCGGTCCTTGATTATGGTCTCCTTAATCAGCATACAATAGGAAGACCAGTTTGGTGAATGAAATGAAAACTACCTGTGGTAACAAAGGCGTTACTACAGGTAGTTTAAATATTAATATTTATTAAAAATATCTACTATGTACCAGGTGTCCAAATAAGAAATGACGCCGGCTATATCTCAGGAACTATTACTCCCAGAGCTTTCAGATAAATTTTTTTTATGCAAAATAGGCCATAAAAAATTGCTGGAAATAATTTTTGTGTTTGGCAGTCGTCCGCTAGGGGGCGCAAGGAACACTCGAAAACATAATTCTGTGCATATCTCCAAAAAGACATACTAAAGGTATCCTAAAAACACAGTATTTAAAATCTTGATTAGATTATGAAAAAATTTAGTTTGTGACTTTTTGCCATTACTCTTCAAATAAGGGGTGGGGGAAGGTTCAAACATGCTATTAACAAATGTCATACAACTTTTTTGTTCTTTAACCGATTTCAATGATTTTTACATTAAGGATGACTTTGATGGATTTAACCTCAAATTGTGGTCCAAAGAAAGCTTGTTTAACACATTCAAATCTTCGTTTAGCAAATTTGATGCGTTTATATAGTCTTGGCAGTCGAAATGAAGAAAAATGTGTGTGTCATCCGCATATGCCTGGACCTTACAGTGCTTTAGGGATTTAAGGATATCAGAAGTATAAATAATATAGAGTAGAGGCCCTAAAATAGATCCTTGAGGCACACCAGACAAAATTTTAATTTGTTCTGAGTAATTGCTTTTATAGAAAATTCTTTGAAACCTGTTGTTAAAATATGATGCAATAAGATGTAAGGATGATTCTTCAAGCCATAATATTTTAACTTTGCCAACATAAGTTTCCTGTTTAATAAAATTCATAGTAAAAATAGCAAAACAAAATTATTTTTCGCCGCTTGGGGGCGCTATTTCAAGAAGTCGAAACTGTTCCCATTTTTCTAGGAAATTTTAAACGTAATGAGGTATCTTTTTATATTTAGATGGAAAGGGGATAAAAAAATAAGGAATTTAGTGAAAACCGCAAGTCGATATCTTAATCTTATCCCAAGCCTTGCGTCTTGGGTAAGTAGGCCTGGAAATGCAAAAATTAAACGAAACACCTGTAGTTTTCACTAAGGCTTATTTATCCGATGCCATTCTTTGTCGTTGTTGTGGTATTGCAATTAAGCTTAAAACAATGAGAATTCCCAATGAAATAATATTTAATATGCTAGCCGTTTATTTTGAATGCTACCAGAACTCAACAATACCATCAAGAATATACGCGATGAGGTATCCTGGACAGAGACGATATAATAACAGAACCTTTACAAGATTGGCCAGATGGATACGCGAAAATGGCAATGTTAATTTACCTATCAACCGAAGGCGAGGAAATGGACGCACCGAAGAAAACATAGTGAATGTTCTGGCACTTCTTGTATCTAAATTAAAATATTACGGCTTTCATAATGATTCTTTTCTGCTTATTAAATCATACTTATTTAATAGATTTCAAAAAGTTTTTTCCGATAATAATTATTCTGAGCAAGCTAACATTCGTTCTGGGGTGCCACAAGGCTCAATTTTAGATCCCTTACTTTTTCTCATATATACCTCTGATATACTTAGATCTTTAAAACATTGTAGAGTGCAGGCATTTGCTGACGACACACAAATATACTGCTGTTTTGATGCTGAGGATTACGCTGATGTCGAGTTGTATATAAACCAAGATTTAAAAATTTTAAGTGAGCTTTCTCGGAGTCATAATTTAAATTTAAATCCTACTAAATCCTGCATGCTAATTTTTGGTAATAAAAATCGTATTAATGATTTAAAAGATATTTTAAACATATCCATTGATGGATCAAAATTAAAGATTGTAGATAGTGCTAGAAATTTGGGTCTATTGATCGACACTGAACTAAGATTTAAGGAGCATCTTAAACAAATATTTCAAAAAACGTATCTTTCTCTAAAAATATTATATAGCAATAGACATATTTTAAATTTTAAATTGAGAAAAGACTTGTGTGAATCTCTCGTTTTGTCCAATTTTAACTATTGTGATTTTGTGTACTGGTTTTGTTTGGATGCTCAAAGTAGATCTCGAATACAGAAAGTTTAGAATGCCTGCCTTCGATTTGTATATGGCGTGCGCAAGTTTGATCATATTTCTCACTTGTATAGGGCTATTAACTGGTTGAGAATGGATGAACGTAGAATTCTTCATTTTTGCATTTTTGTGGTAAAGATTCTTAATAATCCAAACTCCCCTATTTCGATTCGAGAGCGTTTGATTTTTCGTCATAACATTCATGATAGACCGGTTAGAGACAGAAGTAAGTTAACTATGCCACATCATCAGAGTGCCATGTTTCAGCGCTCCTTTACTTATAACGCTGTTATGTATTATAATTCAATACCCACTGACATGTTGCTTTTAAATGCAACTTTATTTAAAATGAAATATAAGAAATATCTTTTAAATTTACAAAATACTTAACTTTTTATGATAAAATTATATATGTTTTTTAAATTTTTTGTTTGAGTTGTTAAATTATTCCTATTTAATTATTATACTCGCTAATTACACTGTGTAAAAAATTATATAAGAATTACTTTATTACTTTATTAATGAACAATCAAATAATTAACATATTTCTATTAATTTGTTTATAATGTCTGACTGGTTTAGTGGAGTAGCTATTACAGCTAGACTACGCCAGTATTTGACATTTATTTTTATTAATTTTTATTGTAAATCCTTTGCCGAAATAAAAAGATATTTATTATTATTATTATTATTATTATATGTTGGGATATATCCTCACATAGATGAGCACAGAATTATGTTTTTGAGCGTTCGTTGCGCCCCTTAGCGGACGACTACCAAACTTAAAAATTATTTCCAGCAATTTTTTATGGACTATTTTGTACAAAGCATTTTTACCTGAAAGCTCTGGGAGTAATAGTTCCTGAGATAAAGCCGGCGTCCTTTCTTATTTGGACACCCGGTACATACATACAACAACTTAAACTTAAATTTTATCATCATGTTCCGAGTAGTCCGATGAACTATCGTCGTTGGGGTCCAGAGACATAATAAGAGGCTCTACAGTGTTCTCTAGCATGTTGTCAGCTTCCCACATTCTTTCTTCTATTTCAATCACATGTTCGACGAACTTACTCCATTTCTCAGAATCCACTGTCTTTATTCCTCTAGCAAGAGGTTGCCAACGTCTCTCATTTTAAAAATGCTGTTACGCCTTGCTACAAACCCTTTTACTTGCACCCACACCAATTCAATGAAATTTAATTCACAGTGATATGGCGGAAGGCGAAGTACCGTTATATTTCGTTTTGAAGCGATTTCGTCGACAACAAATTTAATACATAGAGGTTTATTCAATTTTACAATATCCAGTAGCGCCTTTTCAGCATATCTTTATGCAATGGTTGATGTCATTTTTTTTTCCAAGAAGACGTTGGTATTTTCCCGGATTTTCTTGAGTGGTAGCTGGCATTATCCATGACTATAACAGACCCAGGATGAATAAGATCTGGCACTTGTTGGAAGTATTCTTCAAAGACCTGTTCGTATCTTCATGATAGTCTTCAGTCCGTTTTGATTTAAATGCTAGAAAGCCGCTATCGACAAATCCATTTTTGCTAGCAATTTGAGTAATTATTAATGTTTCACCTTTCCCGAGGGTGCTTCTATTCCAGTGGGCAATATTTCCATGAAAGCTTGCCTCACGATTTTTATATATTTATCCTGCAATATTATACCAACTTCATTTAACCAAGTTGCGCCCATATAATAGATCTTCCTGTTTTCCCTTCGAAACTGTCTAACTACCCTCAAATATCGTCGTCGCCAGCAGATAATTTCGCCTTTCTCTATTAAAAGTGATTTTCTGTTTTGAAATTTTTCATAACAAAAATTCATTTCCTTTAAAGTTTTCTATAGTTTCTTCTTACCCATGGGTGGAATGAAATCATCCTTTTTCATTTCAGGCATTATTTTGTCCAAGGTAGGTATTTCTCTTTTTAAGTAAAACAAGTGTATGATTCTTCTGATGGCAGTCTTCTCCATTTATTACAGTTTCTTTTCTTCCCGTACTTCTTCTGCTGGGGCCGCGTTTAACTTCGTGCACAAGTCGGTATATCGTTGACTGTCCGACTCCAGTCATAGTCGAAGACATTTCAACTATTTTTGCAACTCCGAATGTTATAGGAAATAATAATTGAACTACGCCTATGGAATACGGCGAAGACCACTGGGTTTTATATTTCAATAATGATTTATTACTCTCTCGCATTAAAAAATGTACTATAGTCACTTGAGAAAAGGTAATTATGTAGTTTGTTGTTTTTACTAAAAAGTATGAAAAAATAAATAAATAAAAAATGATGTCTTGGACTTGGGATAATTTAGACTAAAACGTACAGTAATTGGTTACTATGCTAAATTATATGTCTATTTTTTGTTATTTTTAAAGACTGAAACCCAATAGTAGTAGAATAATGTTTATTTGTATTTATATTTGATGCATGTAAATAACTTTAAAGGGATTAAGCAAACTTAAAGAAATTAGTCAATATTGGCAATTACTTAACTAGCTTGACTATGGATAACTTTGCATTTTATTTATGTAATCATTTTACAAACAGCTACATACGTTTAAATATAATTATTAATTAATAATTAAATAATATATTTCTAAACTCGAAAGATCCCACAAGTTCAATATCATATATTATTATATGACAGAGAGAGACAAAGTCAGTATCAAGGCCTAGGTGAAAATTTGTGGCCCCGGAATCTGCTCTGTCTTAGATGTGGGTTGGCAAGTTTAGCAAAATAATTGATCATAATTAATATTTCTTAAATAATATTATCTTCACAGTTTTAAGAATACTCAATTATAATGTGCAATGTAAGGGGTAATATAAAAGGTATATAGGATAGACGGCGGTGTATACACTATACAGGGATATGCATAATTGTCTTATCTAATATATTTGAATCACATACAAATTAATATTTTATAGAAATTTAAACACAGTATTACAGCAGCAAATTTTCTTTTTTTTACCACATTGCTTAAATTCCTTCTGTACCTGTAGACTCGTGCGTCGGACTATACTGCTACTACTGGCTTGTAATGTTTCGCTTGTGAACTAATTTGCTTGAACCTCTTATAGTAACCTACATAAAATTAGGAAAGTTGTTAAGAATTTTTAATCCTGGCCAAAGATTGTTTCTCTGTTTGTTTTTGGGATAATTAGAAAAAAACCTAATGAAAATGTATCCTTAGCAACCTTGATTTTTTTGACAGAGTGCGAGGATTAATGAGAAGATGTAAGGTATAATATCTTTTATACAATGCAAAATATCAGAAATTATAAGAGACAAAAAAGTTTAAAGTTTAAAGTAATTATTACGATTCTAGAAGCCAAAATCATCAGCGGTTTTTTAATAAGAAGTTGGGGGAGCCTAAAAGAATCGTGCCCTAAAAAAAGTGTTCTCTATATTTTTTTAAATGTATCTGTATGTATTTTAATGTACATTGCAACTAAGATTTGTTGGTCATAGCTCACGGCTTCACCAGCATGGAATTTGGCAATGGCGTAAGAGGAGCTGCGGGCAAAACTTAGTTCGACCAAAACTTGAAACGCGTTCTTTTATTTTGCGTTTAATAATAACTAGTTTTCAAAGATATAATAGTATAATAAAGTACAAGTTTTTTAAAGCTCATTTTAGCGCACGCACCCATGTTAGAAAACGAGCCGCTTGCGGCGAGTTTTATAACGGACAAGGCACACTTTTAGACACAGCATGCTTAAAAGTTTTTTAAGCACGCTGTGCCTAAAAGTAATTATTTACAATTAAAAACTGATCCCAGGCTATAATTTCACCTATTTATTATAAATATTAAAAGTACAGTTACTAATATTATTAAAAATAATGCTTCACCATTGCCTCATTTGCGGCATTTTCAATGTCTGAGTGTTCTAAATCACTCATTTTTTATTTAATATTTGCCGCAGTTTTTGACAAACAAATTCTTTCAAATTTATTTTTTGACAAAAAATGTCAATTTTTTTGACATGAAAGGTGTAAATAAAACAAAGGTAATAAAATGTTTGGTAAAATAAATTAAGTTTTTTGTTATAAAATGCCCGTAGAAAAAATTGTATGTAATGTGATTATTAATTATTTTGCTCAAGGGCGGCTGTGACCCAGTATATACATAGTGTAGCAGTAGCGCGTAGATTAAATTAATCATAGGGCGAATTTGCAAGAAAGCAGCGTTGTCACGTTGAAAACCTAAAATAATGTTTTTTGACGGTATGTAATATAAAATCCTGAGCTATCTTACTTTGAAAGCCTACTTTATATGGCCGCCTCCTACTTCTAGACACCTTCTGATGTTTCTTCTTACCCTCAGAGACACATTAACCAATACGTTTGGAGAATTATTAATTTCGGCAATTTTTTCTGAAATCCTTCGTTTAAGATCATTTATATCCTCAATTGGTGTTCGATAAATGGAGTTTTTTATAAAAGGCCACAAGAAGAAATCGCAGGGTGTTAAATCGCAGGAACGAGGTGTTGCGTATTTCGGCTTATAACTCTGTTTTCAAAAAATGCACTTAAAAAATTTAAATTTTCTCTGGTTACATGAGGTGTAGCGCCATCTTGTTGGAAGTAACATTCCCGCAATTCATCATCGTGAAGCTCATTAATAAATGTCGTCAGAATTTCGATCCGATATCTCTCAGCTGTAATTGTGCCATCAAAGTAAATTGGGCCTACTATTCTTCTAGAACTAATTGCTGCCCACACACCAACTTTTTGAGGATGAAGAGGTCTTTCTACAAAAACATGCGGATTTTGCGTATTCCACATTTGCATATTTTGTGAATTAACATAGCCTGATAAATAAAAATAAGCCTCATCGGTAAAAAATGTTTTTTCAAAAGCACCACTATTTTCTTCTTGAAAATTGTTTAAAAACCATTCACAAAAATTAAGTCTTTGGGGAACGTCATTGGGAAGGAGTTCATATATACATATATATAGATGCAGATCCTTTTTCAAAAGTGTTTGACATGTACTGTAGCATAAATCCGTTTGCTGAATTTGTTGAGATAAATGCCTAATAGAAGTTGAAGGATTATTTTCCATAATTTGTCGCGCTTCTTCAATAACCTCATTCGATCGTTTCGTTGGTCTTCCAGCCCCTTTTTTATGTTGAACAGAACCAGTCTGACGAAATTTATCAATTAGGTATTGTGACCCAGTACGAAAATTATGAAAGGTCACCGCAACATCAGGAAACTCGGTTCGAAATTCATCAAAGCAGTCATGCATAGAGTAATTCCACACACCGCCTATTTTGTTTCCATTTCTAAAAAAACTTTCAACAATAAAAATTTTTTGTGCTTCACTAAACATTTTTACTGTAGAACTTTCAATCCGGCAACAAAGCTTTGTAGTATAAGGTGTAGTGTAAGTAAAGTATAGTATAAGGTAAAATTAAGATAGTTAGTATTTTACAGTATTTTACCTATTTTATTAAATTAGTTTATATTATTAAACATTGGTTTAGATTGACAAGGTTACAACCATGAACGTAAGGTGCCAGCTTTGCTTGTAATTGATAAACATAAACATATAACATATAACAAACCGTACCATAGTTTAAGGTTACCCAAACATATATATATTTTGATGAACTAGATTTAAAAGAATATAAGTTAAGAGATGATGATTTGATAATTTTAACATTTTGCTACTATTGTACTAATACCGTAATGAATATACGTCATTTTCGTTATCCAAAACCTGTGTGCTAATTTCGAACCAGTTAATCATCTTACATGGCGATCCTGCCAGCGGGCTTAAGTTAAGCCCTTGGTAAATATAAAGTGACTACCTAAGTGAAAGCAAACAAGTGAAACAAGTGAAGTGAAACCAGTGCAGATGGGGACAACAAATTCAAAACACGCAGAAATAACAGACTCTGGTGTCGTTAATTCGAATTTCATTGTGGAACAAGAGGCGATCCAGGCACCCTTGGACATTCGCATACTGTTGTATATCCTAACTGGAGCAGTCGTCCTGTTGTTGGTGTTGAAGCTCAAACAGATGTACCGCAGAACACTGAAGAAGGATTTATCAAGGAGTATGTATCTGAGGACAGCACCTAGGGATCCTGAAGCAATCTAAGTTCTTATAAACCCCGCAGATAAGCCTAAAGAAGAAGAAAAGTCACTCCATTTCGTTTTGACCGCATTTGCATATGCGTAGTAGCAGTCCCAAGTCGAGCAACAGCCAAGCAGAACGTACTTGTGAGGCCTTAATGGAAGGTGAGGCAAAAGCCGCTCGTACGCAACGTGGGATTAGTTCATGGGCATCAAGGAGTTCCAGTACTTGTTAGAAGAGGCAAGGGTACTGTATAGGAATCTGAAAAAGGACTCCATCGAAAGGCGCAGCTCTAGGACTGTCACCGTAAGCAACTTAGGAAAACTAGAGACACTTGTAAGTGAGTTTAGCAACTAAAAAAAGGAATTTAATAGGGTCCCCGTCCCCACTAAAACCGTATTAATAGCCCAAGTCAAAGATTATGCCACACAGTTAGATAAATATTTTGAAGCTATTAATGAAGTTTTACAGGATAGGCTAAAAACCGCCGATACGAAAGAAACAGAATCTGTAGCAAAAAATCCCGATTCTGATTGTTTTGTTGAAGCTAGAAACATGAGTGAAAAATTTGATTTGAAAACGGCCGCGTCTCTGTTGCCGCGCATGGACGGCACTGAGAAAACGACAAAAGAGTTAATTGACGGCATCGAGTTATATGACGCATTGCTTGACGAGGCAGGGAAAAAGAGTTTAACGAATTATGTCCTTAAGGCAAGATTATCGGGTAATGCAAAAATAAGGTTGCAGAGCGCATACGCAACGAATGAAGCCCTTATTACTGATATTAAAGCTCTTTTTCTCACCAAAAAGTCAGCGGGAGCATTGTCCGCCAGATTGAACGGTGCTAAGCAAGGGGGTAAATCAATCGAGGAGTTCGGTAGAACTATTGAAGATCTACTCCTGGACCTTACTATCGCACAGTCCGACGGGAATGACGAAGCTGTACGGGTGTTAACTTCCGTAAACGAGAAGCTTGCTATAAACGTATTTGCCAATGGGTTGCAGAGTAGCGACATGCGCACTATTGTTAAAGCACGTAATTACGACCGATTAAGTGATGCGATAAGGGCAGCAAAGGATGAGGCGCTTGGAAAAAGTGACACAGGCTCTCATCGGGTTTTTCATATCCAAAATAGGCACGCGAGTAATAGGGTCTTCAGAGGTCGAAATAATCGAGCAAATTTCAGTTCTTTTTCAAATAATAGGCCTCGTGGTCGGAATTTTTCAGGTCCCGCAGGGAATAACAGGTATAACAGTAATAACAACAATTACAGGTTTCAAAATAGGTCACCGAATTTTAGGGGTTTCCCAAATCGCGGAAGAGGTTTTCGTGGTAATAATAATAATAATAGGTCATATAGCATTAGGGACGAAAGTACTAGCGAGTCTAATCAATCAAGCGAAACATTAGAAAATCAGTTTTTTCGAGTCTAATAATGAATTTTTTATTTTTAATTTAAATGGTCTCAATTTTATTCAAGTCAAGTACAAAGGTACCAAATTAAATTTATTAATAGATATAGGTGCTTCAATTAGTGTAATATTTAAAACCTGTGTTGATAAACACGAATATGTAAACACAGCAACTAAAATAAAAATTAATGGAGTTACCGGCTCCACACTGTCTCATGGCGTTGCGAACTTGAAATTTAATATTAATAACAATAACAATAACAATGTAATTAATTTAAATCATAATTTTCACCTAATAGACAGTTTTGAGAATAAAATAAACGGAGTCTTAGGCTCTGATTTTTTCCAAAAATATAATGCCACTATAAATTACGAAAATTTTAATTTTTCATTTTTTCTAAAAAATAAAAATATCTCGGTACCAATGTTTTCAAAAGAAAAATCTTATTTTAAAATACCAGCTAGATGCGAGGTAATTAAATTTTGCAAAGTGAATAAAAATGAGGACTGTATTGTATTACCAGAAGAAATCGGAGACGGTATATATATAGCCAGTACTTTAGTACGACCACAAAGCAATATGATTCCAATAAAAATTTTAAATACCCGTGACATGGAAATTTCATTGACAAATTTTTATCCAAAGCTTGTAAATTTTAGCGATTACGAAACATGTTGTTTTTTAGAAACGGAGAATAATTCAGTAGGGCGAGTCGACAAATTGTTGAAATTAATTAATACTAAGCATTTAAATAAGGAAGAAAACTTTTCAATACAAAAAATTTGCGCTAAGTATTCGGATATTTTTCATTTAGATAACGATCCTCTTACTACGACTAACATCTACAAACAGACATTACGACTTAAGCCTGACGCGTCACCGTCATACGTAAAACCATACAGACTTCCTCACGCACAAAAGGCAGAAATACATAAGCAAATCGAAATGATGGAAAAACAAGGAATCATTGAAAAGGCTAAAAGTGAATGGTCCGCACCATTGTTAGTTGTACCTAAAAAAGCCGACCAAACAGGCATTAAACGCTTTAGAGTTGTAATTGATTTTCGTTTGCTCAATAAAAAGTTACGAGACGACGAAAAGTTTCCATTGCCATCTATTACTGAAATTTTAGATTCATTATCTGGAGCTATGTATTTCTCGCATTTAGACCTGTCCCAAGGATACTACCAAGTGCCTTTGGAAGAGTCTAGTCGACCGTATACAGCATTTACGACCGAAAGAGGACAGTACCAAATGACACGACTTCCGATGGGTTTAAAAATTAGTCCAAGTGCTTTTTCTAGAATAATGACTATTGCAATGACAGGGTTAAATTATGACAGTTGTTTCGTTTATCTTGATGATTTAATTGTTTTTGGAAACAGTTTAAGGAATCATAACCAAAATCTAGTGAAAATTTTTCAGAGGCTTAGAGACGTAAATTTGAAATTAAATCCAAACAAGTGTGAATTTTTGAAAAAAGAAATTTTGTATCTTGGGCATGTGATTTCGGAAAAAGGTGTTTTTCCTGATAGGGAGAAAATAAAGGTCCTTCAGAGTTATCCCGTATCCAAGGATGCAAATGAGACTAAACGATTTGTTGCATTTGCAAACTATTATAGAAGATTTATTCCAAATTTTGCAAAAATTTCAATTCCATTAAATAATTTAACCAGGAAAAAAGTAAAATTTTGTTGGACAAATGAGTGTCAAAAATCTTTCGAAAAATTAAAAACCGCACTTATAAGCCCTCCAATCTTACAATATCCTAATTTTGATAAAGATAATATTTTCATTTTAAAAACCGATGCATCAGGGGGTGCAATCGGAGCAGTTTTGTCAAATATGGACGATAAGCCAGTTGCTTATGCCAGTAGGTCTTTAAATAAAGCAGAACGTAATTATTGTACAGTAGAAAAGGAACTTTTAGCAGTAGTATGGGCAGTTAAGCATTTCAGACCTTATTTGAATGGACGAAAATTTTCACTTGAAACCGACTGTAAACCTCTTATTTCACTTTTTGGTATGACTAACCCTTCTAGTAGACTCACTAAATTTCGATTAGTTTTGGAAGAATACGATTTTGATATTAAACATGTTAAAGGGAAAGAAAACGTCATAGCGGACGCGCTTTCGAGAATAGAAATAAATAATGAGGAGCTTAAAAGCTTAAGTAATAAAAATAATAATGAATCTTTATTTGCTACGACTAGAGCAGCCGCGAAGCGACAGACAGACAAAACAGATGACGTAGGTTGTAGTTCGGGTACTTACGAACGGATTGATCACCCGGGAGTAACAGAAGTACTGAAACGGCCTAAAGAATCGTGTGAACTCTGTCCAGTGTCAAACGCGAAGTTTATTGAATTATGTAAAAATGAAAATTACGATTGTAATATAGAAAATTTCGTCTATTTCAAAAATAAAAACGTCATTTATATGGGCCAGGATTTTCGATCGACGTTGACCAGGAAGGCATCGTTGAGAAACCTGAGTTCCGACGAAGCGGAATTTAAATTTCAGAACATCCGATCGGCGTTACCCTTAAGTGGATCGTTGAGGATACTGAAAGCTATATGTGATAAATATAATATCCGCGAATTAATAGTAATTAAAGACGGGAAGAGCGCTCAATTCTTAAGAGAATTATTAAAATATAAAAAGTTGATAAATGAAACCGGTATAAAAATATGTGTTATTAAAGACGTGCAAAAAGTATACGATCGTGAGACAAAGCAAATAGTGCTTAATGATTTTCATTTACTGCCGACAGGAGGTCATGCAGGAATAAATAGGATGTATAATAATGTTAAAAAATATTATTCATGGATAGGTTTAAGACAAGACGTTGAGGACTTTGTTAAAAAATGCGATGATTGTCAGAGGTATAAACATTCAAAACTAAGTATAGAACCAATGACTATTACGCCTACAGCTGATTCAGCATTCCAGAGAATTTGTTTAGATTTAGTTGGTCCTTTAGAATCAGATGTTGATAACAATAAATATGTTTTAACGTTACAGTGTGATCTCAGTAAATTCGTGGAATGTTATCCTTTAAAAAATAAGGAAGCTGTAACAGTAGCCCAAGCGTTCGTTGAAAATTTTATTTTGAGGTTTGGAATCCCAGATGAGATAGTGTCAGACCAAGGCACTGAATTCTTAGCTGCAACCCTTACGCAAACGTGTAAATTGCTTCAAATTAAAAAACTTAATTCAACGGCCTACCATCATCAGACCATAGGCGCATTAGAAAACTCTCATAAAACATTAGGAGCATACTTACGAATGCAAATAGCGAAAAACCCAACTAATTGGAGTAGTTGGATACCTTTTTGGTGTTCTTCCTATAACACTAGTGTTCATACTGAAACTCGGTATACCCCGTATGAGTTAGTATTTGGCAAAACGGCTAATTTACCTTCGAATTTGTTACGAGAAGTTGACCCTCTGTACAATTTTGATAGTTATCCTTTAGAGTTAAAGTATAGGCTCCAGCAAGCATGTGCTGATGCAAAAAGTAACTTGATGACGTCAAAAGGTAAAAGAAAGACTGTATATGATAGGAAAAGTAGCATAGTTAATTATAAGAGTGGTGATAAAGTGCTTTTGAAAAATAATTCGGGAGCAAAAATGGACGCTTTATACAATGGACCCTTTACAGTGATAAGTAAACAGTCTCCAAATATTTTGTTAGATATAGAGAATAAGCAAGTTTTAGTTCATAAGAATAGAGTTAAGAAATATTTTGATTGATATAGATTGGTTGATTATTTCAAAAAAAAAATTCAGCATTAGCATTCGATTTTTTTTTTCTGCCGGCCGGAGGTGTAGTATAAGGTGTAGTGTAAGTAAGGTATAGTAACATTGGTTTAGATTGACAAGGTTACAACCATGAACGTAAGGTGCCAGCTTTGCTTGTAATTGATAAACATAAACATATAACATATAACAAACCGTACCATAGTTTAAGGTTACCCAAACATATATATATTTTGATGAACTAGATTTAAAAGAATATAAGTTAAGAGATGATGATTTGATAATATTAACATTTTGCTACTATTGTACTAATACCGTAATGAATATACGTCATTTTCGTTATCCAAAACCTGTGTGCTAATTTCGAACCAGTTAATCATCTTACAGCTTCACCAAAACTTGATACGCTGAAAAATAAAAAAAAAAAAAAAATAAAATCATATCCTGCAAACAGCACTTTATAATAGTCAAAAGACGACTCCCCGGAGAAATATTATTATTAGTTAAAGCAATAGTAACCTACCTTCAAATAACTGCAAAAATTACAAAATTTCTCCAATTTTTAAACTTTACAAATACACAAATTCAAATAAGACGTAAATGTCATAAAACAATCATGTCATCTTATCTACGCAGTACGTCCATGATGCTTTTAAAATGCATGGCCTCCCTTGAGCAAAATAATTAAAAATCACTCGTTATAATATAATTGTATACCATCCGTTACGAAACAATGTCTTTTAGGCACGCGACGTGAAAATTGTCCTACGAGGCGGAGCCGAGTTGGACAACACGTAAGACGCTTATTTCGTAACTTGTTGTATAAATAGCTATTTTATGAAACTAAATTAGAAAAATTAATTTACATTACTATTTTGCATGATATTGCATGATTACGATTTAAAAAATATTAAAAACTATTAAAATGATGCACAACCTTACAATTTTCCTTTGTTATATACAGGGTGTCCAGATAAGGATACTGAGCGGTCGTCTCGAAAACAATACGTCTCACAGATTTGACTAAATGCTCCCATTATAAAAATTTCCAAAAGAAATTCATTAAAAATAATTTGCCATTTTGAAAATTGCTGCAAGGGAGTCTAACGGTTCATATATTTTTCATTTTAAGGCAAAAAATGCCACTTAACAGTAGAAAAACAAATAGATAATTAAAATTAGTAAATCGTTCAGTACAATTTTTAATCTCGGTACTTTTTAAAATTTCGCCTAACAAAAGAGTGGTGGAAGCCTTTAGGACGTTTGTTCATGATGTCGTTATCTTTCAAACGGATTTTCTTAAACTTGGACTTGTTTAAAAGGGAATTTCCTGGAATTTAAATAAATTATTCAGGATTTGTCACATAAGTTTCCCAATCAAATTTTAAGTTATCGCTGATATTTAATTAATTAACGTATTTCTTGATTCTTCTAGGTATTTTTAAGTATGATGGGATTCCGAAAACAAGTGTCCATGAGATTCTTCAAACTAATGGCATGCACCCGTAACACATCGTTTTATACCAGGAATTAAACGACCCTGATCGTAGTCGTCGATTGGACTTCTGTTACTGGCTTAAAAATATGATTCGGGAACATCCAAATTCTATTTCACAGATATTGTTTTAGACAGGGGTTCGCCCTGGCCTCGCATAGACACTGTGTCACCCACAGTATAAGGTTGGTTCGTTTTCTTTTTGCTAGACCTAATAAACGCAACTCATTTTGCTATGTCTTTTTATTCTTCCACTATTGACCACCCTTCCAATATTACACTATTTACATTGTTAAACACGAATACATGATGTTAACAACCCTAAAGTAATGCCCGAGATACCATTTAGGATTTCATTTGTTTTTACCATAGAAAATGAATCAGAACTTGAATTAGTTACAGACTCATTGCCGTCTGAATATCACGAGAGATAGTTGAAAGATATGTTCTGTATAGAACGAAATGATTCACGTATTTACGCGAACTGCAAAACACTAAGGTGCAACACAAGGAATGTGGTCTATTTAACTGCGAGATTCACGGTACTTTTATTGTGCGTTAAAAGAATAGTAACCTCTGTTACCGGGCACGCGTCCCCAATATATCACTAACTTAAACGTTAGAAAGTCACTTTGTCAGATCAAAACACGTGCTATTATCCTTTCAGCCATGTGGAGTATCTGCGGTCACGTGGACCCTATTAACCAACCTACGAGGAGCGACCGTTGAAGCATTTGAGTGATGTTTTCCCTTGTAGGTTATGGCATTAAAAATATTTATATCTTTGAAGCCGCAAACATATTGCAAAGCTACCGATTAACGGTTTTCGTAGATGTGAATTTAATATTATTTAGTTTAGAATATGGCACGTTTTTATGTTTACAGTAGACTTGATGTTTTCCGAGAATTAGAATTCTGCGGGTTAATTTATGTTTATTACTTGTATTATTAGATAGCGTGTTTCCCAAACAGATATAATGGACAGACTAAACGCTTATACTAATGCTGGGAGTGAGAATTGGCACAATATGCACTACTGGTCCGAACAAAACCCTCAATGGATGAGGCAAGTGGATTATCAAAACCCCAGGAGTTTAAATGTTTGGTGCGGGATCGTGGAAAGAAAAATTATAAGTCCCTATTTTTTTGATCATGGGGCGAGATTTATAGACTTTTTCTTTGAAATTAGAATTTTTTAAAGTATTAAATATGTCTTAGAGAGTTTTTGCTGCAGGCCAAACAAGTTAACAATAAAATCCATACAGATCCTATTGAAAAAGTAGAACAGCGAGTTTCCCTCGATCAATCCTGAGAGAGATGCGCGAGCCACCAGGAGTGTACAAATTTATAAAAATATGCCTCACATTACTCAGAATATTCCGAGAGTAATTTTGGAGAATGTTCGTGCTATTGTAAATGCAATAAATCCGAAAAAGGCGCCTGGTTTTGACAGTATCAAAAATACAGCTGTCAAAAATCTACTAGAAGAAGCAATGATGGACGTAATAAAGATAGCCTGAGCCATACTTAAAAAAGGTTGCTTTCCAAAACACTAGAAAAAGGCCAAAGTGGCGTTAATACCGCAGACTCGTGAAGGTTTAACGTTGGAAAAATGTGTGGATCTAACTTGACATTACGATTGGAACATACGCCAATTCCTAGATGAGCAATATGCGAATCATGTAACGGAAAGAGGAAGCTTGTTTACCTGGTCGACCCGTTCCACGGATCTTACTTGTCTGGATTTTTAGGTAGCTTGAAAAATCTGATTTTCCAACAACTAGGGAACCCATATGGAAACATTAAGAAATGCAGTTAGAATAAGCTCATGGCAGCCGTGTTTTCTACTAAAAGAAAAATATCTATGTGCTTAGAAAATGATGAAAAACGTTTTAAACTTTGCGATTTTTCTCTCGCTAATTTACTAATGATTTATAGTTCCTAAGATTTGTGTATGTTTTCATATTCATAATTCTAATTCACATTTTATTCAGTGTTGTTAATGTTTGCTTGTCCCCTGAGCCTTTTATTATACCTTTTATAGTTTATTAAACAGTAAGTCATGAAATTAGTGGTTATCTTACTTATTGCGGGTATACCGGGTATAGGTAAGTAAAAACTGAATTACTTTTTAAGAAAAATCGAATTAACTCTAAAACCATTGGTGATATTGATTTGCGAATTAGACGAGTCGTTTTCTACGCAAATTGTCTCCTTATACTACCAACAAGAAGTTATACGATCCAATTTAAAAATACCTACACAATTATTAAGAAATAAGTTAGGTTGAATAACAGCGCCGCCTTAAAATTTTATTAGGGAATTTGTGACAATTCCTGAATCATTTTACTTTGCTCACCTGAAGACTGGTATTTATTTTCTTGCTAATAAGCTGTAATATTTTAAATATCGGGAAATAAATATCTACTATCATGACAAAACATTACCTTTTATAGTATGGCTAGTTTTATCAAAAATTTATTAAAGGCTAACATTTATTTACGCTCTACATAAATATTGTAATAAATTTTATGGACTGCTCCATCATTGTGCAATTTTATTGCTTTGATGATATAATTTGAACTTTCGCATAATTTAATTGAAAATCAAATTTTTACTTATTGAGAGTGATAATTAAATAATTATTATACTCTAATTCATATGTTTTATAACCGAAATATGCCGTCGGGAATAAATTACAAAATAATGCCACTAAAACAGCATAGTTCATCAATTTGACTATTATCGTTGGAATATAATATAGTAAAACAAATATAACCCGGTTGTTATTGTTGTAATAATGACAACAAATCTGCCTTTAAAAAAGTTCTTAATAATTAAGGGACCTGTAAAGGCCAAGCAAACACTTCTATTTATTTTCGACCCCTAATCACCTAAACTATATACATTTATAAACCCCTTGACCACTAAAACCTCTCTTAGAGGTGGTAGTTTATTATTGCTATTTTGTATCACTAGAGAAATAATGTATTTTCTTTGGTAGTGCTTTATAACAATTGGATAAACAAAGAATGATAGCTGAACACTTGAAAAGGATCTCAAAACTTATGCCGAAAATGTGTAATGTAGTTTCCCAAACTCAACTCAAAATTTACTTTATTGTAGAAAGACAAGACAAACCAGGAACTTATCACAAAATGAAATAAAATGTTATAAAATATTCACCTTACCTTAAATAAAAACCATCATTGCTTGTAGTACTCCTGCAAGTTTCAATGGGTTTTATCGGCCAGTAGATTTTAAATATTATTGTCATTAATGATTTGATAATTATAATCAAGGAAGTGTATTTTCAGGGATTGGGAGTAAAATACTAAACCATTGCCTAGCTTCATTGGCACCTTATAGGTGGAACGTAATGACTTTTAGATTTGGATTTTATGTTTGATGAGAATGGTCTACAATATTCCCGCGACATATCTTTACACAACTAACCTGAAATAACCTCTTTTCTGTAAAATAAATATAGAATTAGACAATCACTGACTATAGTTACCTCAACAGGCAGCGCCGTCGAGAGAAAATCGAGGCCCGGGGGTAGTAATCCACGCCCCTCCCCTGTTTAATAAAAATAATTTATTCACGCCACACAATTTGATAGTAGCAAGAAATACAGATACAAAATTCCAGAACACAACATTTCTCCTGTACCCTTGGTATAAATATGCATATAATCAGTTCTCATTTTTTCCGAATTTCAGGATTTCTATGGTACTCCTGGCCCCTCAGAAACTTCGGGCCCGCCAACAAGTCATAGTCTGGGAGACGAATGCGTTTTTAGTACCCCGATCAAGTTATGTGTGCCGACTCTATTTAATGTATCCAGTACATAATATGTGTAACCATGAAACGGCAATCCTGCCTGAGAAAATCCTGCCGGAAATGACTTTTAACAAATTAATAACAAATTTAAAAATGCCCCGTCCAACCCTGCAGCGCGGCCCTGGCAGGGGATGTTTATGGTCGACAAACTTCAACTATCGAGTTATACACCGAGAATGATGTCAAATTAAGGGAAAATCAATACTGCCATGTGGAAACCTGCCGGAAGTAGGTGGCAGGAGGGTCAATCAGAGTGCGCGCGCGGAATCATTTTTGAAAATTTTTACCACTGCACCCATAAAGTTTTGCGCTGAATGAGGTATCCAACTGATGGTCCTGATGTGCTTGAGAACGACAATGTTTTCAAACTGAAGGAAAAAGTTGGCATCTCACGAGGTGAAGATGTGACTTCTGAGTTGCAAAATTCCCGAATTCAAAAAGATAGAACTGCTGTTAAGAAAATTACTGAAGCAATTGCCCTTAATCTTAATCCTTTCGATTCTAGTATTGCAACAGATCAACTTTTCCACATCACAACTGGCCGAGCAGCCTCTACAAAAGTTTCCGATTTTCTACTCGCTGTAGATAAGAAGGGACAAAATTCGAAAGACAAGTTTTGGGTAGAATGAGAAAACTCACCACAAAGATTCTAATAACCAATAAGTAGAATGACTATTCACAATTTCTCCTCGGACTGTTTGAAAAAAAACCTAAAAAGCAAAGATGGGACCAAAGTCGCTTTACTAAAGATGGAAAGAGATATTTTTGGAAAGTTGCTGGGAATAGCATTACATAAACAAGTCAACTTGAAAGCATGTTCAAGTTACCCTCTTGGTCTTGCGCCCCCGGCTCTGTCCCACTACGATGGCACTATGCACAAAACCGATAGGTCGGTTTCAGCAAAAAAATTGCAAGCTGAAGTTGATTTTGTGGTTCCAAAAGAAGTGATTGTTGATATTGTAGATAGATTTTATTTCTTACATCTTTTGGGAAAAGAAATTCTGCAATCCCATTTTTGGAAAACTCATTGGAAAGCGATTCAGTTTTATCAATCTTGGAAAATAAAAAACTATATCTGACGGTCAAAGAGAAATATTTTTCCTTTCAAAATGTGACCAATCGAATTGTTAAAGTTGAGGAAAAAGAATTTGGGTGCGCACAAGAGGAGGCTGACACGCGCATAATTTTTCATTTGTCGAAGCTTGAACCTAAATCAAAAGTCGATGTAAAGGCCTCGGACACAGATGTTTTGATACTTTTGCTGGGAAATATTCATGATCTCAAGAAGTTCGAGATTCGAATCGAAAATACTTGTTCGAAAAAAAAAACAGGGAAACTATATAAACTGCACACAGTTAGCGAAAGACTTGGAGGAGGAATTGTGCCAAGCTCTACCAGCATTTCATGCTTTCACGGGATGTGATTTCACTGCGTCATTTTACCGTAAACGGAAATCCCAACCCCTTGAGATTCTGAAGGATAATCCACATTTCATAACACTTTTCGGCTCTTTGAATGAAAACGTTACTAAACTAAACTATGAATACTACTTGTTTTGTGGATGAATCACGATGCAGTGAAGCGTAGTGGAGGGCGTTACTTACCTGAAAATATAAAAAAAATGGACCAATTCGACTAAAGTACTCGACTAAAATTTTATTGTTTAGACACGTTTAGTTGCTAAATTACTCGCCACTTGACTAAATTACTATGATAGTCCAAACTAGGCTTAAAGCAAGGTTCACACGTGGTCAGTAGTTCAGCAGTGTAAAGTAATTCAGTCAAATCAATCTACCGTTCGTACAAGTCAAGTAAATTCTTCTTCTTCTTCTTTGTATGCCTATCCGGGTCGGATGCTGGCGACCATCTGAATGATCATAATTTTGTTGACTGCTTCCCTAAACAGTCCCGTGGTTGACTTTCCGAACCAGACTCTTAGGTTTTTCAACCATGAGATTCTCCTTCTTCCTGGTCCTCTGCTCCCGTAAACTTTACCTTGTAGGATGCATTGGAGGAGATGGTATCGATTTTCATTGCGTATTATGTGCCCAAGATATTCTAATTTCCTGCATTTAACGGTGTAAAGGACCTCACGTTTTTTCCCCAGGCGTCGTAGGATTTCTTCATTGGTCACCCTCTGCGTCCACGACACTCTCAGCATCCTTCGATATAGCCACATTTCGAAGGCTTCCAGCTTCCTCTCAGTAGCAGCAGTCAGTGTCCAAGCCTCTACTCCGTAGTACAAAACAGAAAAGACGTAGCATCTTAACAACCTGATCTTGAGGTTTATGTTCAAGTCATGGCTCTTGAAGCACTTTGTCATTTGATTAAACACTGCTCTGGCCTTCTCTATCCTGCATCTGATTTCCTGTGAATGGTCCCACTCTTCATTAACACAGGTACCCAGGTATGTGTATTTTTGTACTCTTTCCACACGTTTTCCATTTATAATTAGGTGGTCATCCGTGATATTTCTTTTACTGATGATCATTAATTTGGTTTTGTCAACATTTATATCAAGACCATATTGCTGACTGATCAGTGTGATTTGTGTCATCAGGTTTTGCAGATCGTCTAGGTTATCTGTGAACACGACGGTGTCATCTGCATATCTTATGTTGTTCAGCCTCTGTCCATTCAGGTTCACCCCCGCCTCGCTATTCTCCAGCGCCTCACGAAAGATGTACTCGGAGTATATGTTGAACAACAGTGGAGACAATATGCAACCCTGTCGAACTCCTCTAGCAATTCTGACTGGCTCTGTGTGGCTGTCCTGTACTCGGACGGTGGCCTTCTGATTCCAATACAGGTTCGCGATGATCCTAAGGTCTTTGTCATCCAGTCCGATTTTCTTCAGTATCTCTATTAGCTTTGTGTGCCGGACTCTATCGAATGCCTTTTGATAGTCTATAAAGCAGGCATACACGTCACAGTTCATGTCTCTGCACCTCTGGAACAACACCTGCACACTAAACACTGCCTCACGAGTGCCGAGCGCGCTTCTAAAGCCAAACTGGGTGGGGCTTAATTCGTCTTCACATATCCGATAGATTCTTCTGTGAATGACTTTCAGAAACAATTTCAACAAATGACTCATTAAGCTTATTGTTCTGTATTCTTGGCATTTTTTGGCCCCAGGCTTCTTGGGCAAGGTGATAAATTCCGATTCGAGCCATGCCCGTGGTATATCTCCCGTATCATAAAATTAAATGTGGTTGAAGATCGTCGTCAACCATTCAATGTGATTGTCGTCCAGCAGTTTGATGAACTCCGCCTGCATCCCGTCAGGCCCTGGCGCTTTACCCTCTTTGAGTCCATCAATCGCAGCTTGTACTTCCTTCCTCAATATCACCGGTCCCGTATTACCATCAATTTGTGGTGATGGTGGTGTAGTATAAGGTGTAGTGTAAGTAAGGTATAGTATAAGGTAAAATTAAGACAGTTAGTATTTTACAGTATTTTACCTATTTTATTAAATTAGTTTATATTATTAAACATTGGTTTAGATTTACAAGGTTACAACCATGAAAGTAAGGTGCCAGCTTTGCTTGTAATTGATAAACATAAACATATAACATATAACAAACCGTACCATAGTTTAAGGTTACCCAAACATATATATATTTTGATGAACTAGATTTAAAGGAATAGAAGTTAAGAGATGATGATTTGATAATTTTAACATTTTGCTACTATTGTACTAATACCGTAATGAATATACGTCATTTTCGTTATCCAAAACCTGTGTGCTAATTTCGAACCAGGTAATCATCTTACATGGCGATCCTGCCAGCGGGCTTAAGTTAAGCCCTTGGTAAATATAAAGTGACTACCTAAGTGAAAGCAAACAAGTGAAACAACTGAAGTGAAACAAGTGCAGATGGGGACAACAAATTCAAAACACGCAGAAATAACAGACTCTGGTGTTGTTAATTCGAATTTCATTGTGGAACAAGAGGCGATCCAGGCACCCTTGGACATTCGCATACTGTTGTATATCCTAACTGGAGCAGTCGTCCTGTTGTTGGTGTTGAAGCTCAAACAGATGTACCGCAGAACACTGAAGAAGGATTTATCAAGGAGTATGTACCTGAGGACAGCACCTAGGGATCCTGAAGCAATCTAAGTTCTTATAAACCCCGCAGATAAGCCTAAAGAAGAAGAAAAGTCACTCCATTTCATTTTGACCGCATTTGCATATGCGTAGTAGCAGTCCCAAGTCGAGCAACAGCCAAGCAGAACGTACTTGTGAGGCCTTAATGGAAGGTGAGGCAAAAGCCGCTCGTACGCAACGTGGGATTAGTTCATGGGCATCAAGGAGTTCCAGTACTTGTTAGAAGAGGCAAGGGTACTGTATAGGAATCTGAAAAAGGACTCCATCGAAAGGCGCAGCTCTAGGACTGTCACCGTAAGCAACTTAGGAAAACTAGAGACACTTGTAAGTGAGTTTAGCAATTTAAAAAATGAATTTAATAGGGTCCCCGTCCCCACTAAAACCGTATTAATAGCCCAAGTCAAAGATTATGCCACACAGTTAGATAAATATTTTGAAGCTATTAATGAAGTTTTACAGGATAGGCTAAAAACCGCCGATACGAAAGAAACAGAATCTGTAGCAAAAAATCCCGATTCTGATTGTTTTGTTGAAGCTAGAAACATGAGTGAAAAATTTGATTTGAAAACGGCCGCGTCTCTGTTGCCGCGCATGGACGGCACTGAGAAAACGACAAAAGAGTTAATTGACGGCATCGAGTTATATGACGCATTGCTTGACGAGGCAGGGAAAAAGAGTTTAACGAATTATGTCCTTAAGGCAAGATTATCGGGTAATGCAAAAATAAGGTTGCAGAGCGCATACGCAACGAATGAAGCCCTTATTACTGATATTAAAGCTCTTTTTCTCACCAAAAAGTCAGCGGGAGCATTGTCCGCCAGATTGAACGGTGCTAAGCAAGGGGGTAAATCAATCGAGGAGTTCGGTAGAACTATTGAAGATCTACTCCTGGACCTTACTATCGCACAGTCCGACGGGAATGACGAAGCTGTACGGGTGTTAACTTCCGTAAACGAGAAGCTTGCTATAAACGTATTTGCCAATGGGTTGCAGAGTAGCGACATGCGCACTATTGTTAAAGCACGTAATTACGACCGATTAAGTGATGCGATAAGGGCAGCAAAGGATGAGGCGCTTGGAAAAAGTGACACAGGCTCTCATCGGGTTTTTTATATCCAAAATAGGCACGCGAGTAATAGGGTCTTCAGAGGTCGAAATAATCGAGCAAATTTCAGTTCTTTTTCAAATAATAGGCCTCGTGGTCGGAATTTTTCAGGTCCCGCAGGGAATAACAGGTATAACAGTAATAACAACAATTACAGGTTTCAAAATAGGTCACCGAATTTTAGGGGTTTCCCAAATCGCGGAAGAGGTTTTCGTGGTAATAATAATAATAATAGGTCATATTGTATTAGGGACGAAAGTACTAGCGAGTCTAATCAATCAAGCGAAACATTAGAAAATCAGTTTTTTCGAGTCTAATAATGAATTTTTTATTTTTAATTTAAATGGTCTCAATTTTATTCAAGTCAAGTACAAAGGTACCAAATTAAATTTATTAATAGATACAGGTGCTTCAATTAGTGTAATATTTAAAACCTGTGTTGATAAACACGAATATGTAAACACAGCAACTAAAATAAAAATTAATGGAGTTACCGGCTCCACACTGTCTCATGGCGTTGCGAACTTGAAATTTAATATTAATAACAATAACAATAACAATGTAATTAATTTAAATCATAATTTTCACCTAATAGACAGTTTTGAGAATAAAATAAACGGAGTCTTAGGCTCTGATTTTTTCCAAAAATATAATGCCACTATAAATTACGAAAATTTTAATTTTTCATTTTTTCTAAAAAATAAAAATATCTCGGTACCAATGTTTTCAAAAGAAAAATCTTATTTTAAAATACCAGCTAGATGCGAGGTAATTAAATTTTGCAAAGTGAATAAAAATGAGGACTGTATTGTATCACCAGAAGAAATCGGAGACGGTATATATATAGCCAGTACTTTAGTACGACCACAAAGCAATATGATTCCAATAAAAATTTTAAATACCCGTGACATGGAAATTTCATTGACAAATTTTTATCCAAAGCTTGTAAATTTTAGCGATTACGAAACATGTTGTTTTTTAGAAACGGAGAATAGTTCAGTAGGGCGAGTCGACAAATTGTTGAAATTAATTAATACTAAGCATTTAAATAAGGAAGAAAACTTTTCAATACAAAAAATTTGCGCTAAGTATTCGGATATTTTTCATTTAGATAACGATCCTCTTACTACGACTAACATCTACAAACAGACATTACGACTTAAGCCTGACGCGTCACCGTCATACGTAAAACCATACAGACTTCCTCACGCACAAAAGGCAGAAATACATAAGCAAATCGAAATGATGGAAAAACAAGGAATCATTGAAAAGGCTAAAAGTGAATGGTCCGCACCATTGTTAGTTGTACCTAAAAAAGCCGACCAAACAGGCATTAAACGCTTTAGAGTTGTAATTGATTTTCGTTTGCTCAATAAAAAGTTACGAGACGACGAAAAGTTTCCATTGCCATCTATTACAGAAATTTTAGATTCATTATCTGGAGCTATGTATTTCTCGCATTTAGACCTGTCCCAAGGATACTACCAAGTGCCTTTGGAAGAGTCTAGTCGACCGTATACAGCATTTACGACCGAAAAAGGACAGTACCAAATGACACGACTTCCGATGGGTTTAAAAATTAGTCCAAGTGCTTTTTCTAGAATAATGACTATTGCAATGACAGGGTTAAATTATGACAGTTGTTTCGTTTATCTTGATGATTTAATTGTTTTTGGAAACAGTTTAAGGAATCATAACCAAAATCAAGTGAAAATTTTTCAGAGGCTTAGAGACGTAAATTTGAAATTAAATCCAAACAAGTGTGAATTTTTGAAAAAAGAAATTTTGTATCTTGGGCATGTGATTTCGGAGAAAGGTGTTTTTCCTGATAGGGAGAAAATAAAGGTCCTTCAGAGTTATCCCGTACCCAAGGATGCAAATGAGACTAAACGATTTGTTGCATTTGCAAACTATTATAGAAGATTTATTCCAAATTTTGCAAAAATTTCAATTCCATTAAATAATTTAACTAGGAAAAAAGTAAAATTTTGTTGGACAAATGAGTGTCAAAAATCTTTCGAAAAATTAAAAACCGCACTTATAAGCCCTCCAATCTTACAATATCCTAATTTTGATAAAAATAATATTTTCATTTTAAAAACCGATGCATCAGGGGGTGCAATCGGAGCAGTTTTGTCAAATATGGACGATAAGCCAGTTGCTTATGCCAGTAGGTCTTTAAATAAAGCAGAACGTAATTATTGTACAGTAGAAAAGGAACTTTTAGCAGTAGTATGGGCAGTTAAGCATTTCAGACCTTATTTGTATGGACGAAAATTTTCACTTGAAACCGACTGTAAACCTCTTATTTCACTTTTTGGTATGACTAACCCTTCTAGTAGACTCACTAAATTTCGATTAGTTTTGGAAGAATACGATTTTGATATTAAACATGTTAAAGGGAAAGAAAACGTCATAGCGGACGCGCTTTCGAGAATAGAAATAAATAATGAGGAGCTTAAAAGCTTAAGTAATAAAAATAATAATGAATCTTTATTTGCTACGACTAGAGCAGCCGCGAAGCGACAGACAGACAAAACAGATGACGTAGGTTGTAGTTCGGGTACTTACGAACGGATTGATCACCCGGGAGTAACAGAAGTACTGAAACGGCCTAAAGAATCGTGTGAACTCTGTCCAGTGTCAAACGCGAAGTTTATTGAATTATGTAAAAATGAAAATTACGATTGTAATATAGAAAATTTCGTCTATTTCAAAAATAAAAACGTCATTTATATGGGCCAGGATTTTCGATCGACGTTGACCAGGAAGGCATCGTTGAGAAACCTGAGTTCCGACGAAGCGGAATTTAAATTTCAGAACATCCGATCGGCGTTACCCTTAAGTGGATCGTTGAGGATACTGAAAGCTATATGTGATAAATATAATATCCGCGAATTAATAGTAATTAAAGACGGAAAGAGCGCTCAATTCTTAAGAGAATTATTAAAATATAAAAAGTTGATAAATGAAACCGGTATAAAAATATGTGTTATTAAAGACGTGCAAAAAGTATACGATCGTGAGACAAAGCAAATAGTGCTTAATGATTTTCATTTACTGCCGACAGGAGGTCATGCAGGAATAAATAGGATGTATAATAATGTTAAAAAATATTATTCAAGGATAGGTTTAAGACAAGACGTTGAGGACTTTGTTAAAAAATGCGATGATTGTCAGAGGTATAAACATTCAAAACTAAGTATAGAGCCAATGACTATTACGCCTACAGCTGATTCAGCATTCCAGAGAATTTGTTTAGATTTAGTTGGTCCTTTAGAATCAGATGTTGATAACAATAAATATGTTTTAACGTTACAGTGTGATCTCAGTAAATTCGTGGAATGTTATCCTTTAAAAAATAAGGAAGCTGTAACAGTAGCCCAAGCGTTCGTTGAAAATTTTATTTTGAGGTTTGGAATCCCAGATGAGATAGTGTCAGACCAAGGCACTGAATTCTTAGCTGCAACCCTTACGCAAACGTGTAAATTGCTTCAAATTAAAAAACTTAATTCAACGGCCTACCATCATCAGACCATAGGCGCATTAGAAAACTCTCATAAAACATTAGGAGCATACTTACGAATGCAAATAGCGAAAAACCCAACTAATTGGAGTAGTTGGATACCTTTTTGGTGTTTTTCCTATAACACTAGTGTTCATACTGAAACTCGGTATACCCCGTATGAGTTAGTATTTGGCAAAACGGCTAATTTACCTTCGAATTTGTTACGAGAAGTTGCAGTGGCGGATCTAGGACCGTCGGGGCCCGAAGCAAAAACTTTTTTCGGGCCCCCCTTGTCAATGCGGCAGACAAAAGTCCGCCGCAGGCGATAAGCGTCGCAGACGAAAAATTTTTTGGACCACGCCCTAATTTTAACAAATTTGGTCAATATTTTATAGTATAGCAACATTTTTAAAATCGACTATTGACTAGAATTTTCACTAGATACTGTCAGTTTTTTTCCTAAAATTTTATTCTTATATCCATGATTTCTGAAAATAAAATACTTACTGATATTTCCTTTAGATCAGAAAAAATTTTAGAATTAAATAGGGCTTCACCCGCCGAGCCGCCACTTCTTCAGTTTTTTTTTAAATATAGGTAGTTTTCTTTGTGGTGTCAGGTGAATGAAAGTCATTTATGTATTTGAAATTTTTATAAAAATACACTTTTCAAAAATATATTATGTGATTTAAAGCGAATAAATGAAAAAATAACACCATAATGTACTTTAGGAAATTGTAGGAACTTTATAAAATCACAAAAAAAACAAAGTAAGCCTACACATACTACACAGTACACACACATACAAGCTAAAAGGTAAGTACTTACCTACACTTTAAAAAGTAAAATATGTAGGAATGAAAACATAACACCAAATAAAAAAAATATGAAAACAATATTCTTCTTAAACATGCAAAATCTTTATAAAATTAAAGAAAAATAGATGTACACGTAGATACAGAGAAAGAAACTACGAAATTCACAAAAGAAAAAAATCAGAAACTTTTCTTTAAAACAAGTAATTATTCTTTATAATGCAAAAAAAAACTCTCAATTTATTTAAAATTTGGCCGACGCACCTTGGTGTTAGCAAATTGTCTTATTGATTCATCGAAGGAGAGTGAATCAGTTAGGTCACTTTCAATTGACAAAATACCTAAGTACTGTAGTCTTTTTTCCGTCATTACTGTTCGGTATTTATTTTTAATTATTGTAAGTTTTGAAAATGACCTCTCTGCTTCACAGCTTGTAATAGGTATTGTTAAAAAAAGTTTTAAGGCTATATACAAATTTGGAAAGACCTCAGTCATATTTTTATTGTACAAGATGCCTAACATTTCTACACAACTAACAACATTTTCGGGTGAGTGAGAGATTTTTAAGTATTGCTTAAATTGTTTGACTTCATTCAACAAATCCTCATGAAGATCGTTACTATAATATTCTAAAATAGTCGACAGATTATCTTCATTGATTTCGTCCTTTAAAGGATTTCCTAAATCAAAGAGTACTTGAAATTTTTTTACTACATCTTGGTAGGCAGTGCTACGTCTATCTAGTTCGCCTAGATAAACAATCCAATAACTTATTAAGGACATCTATGCGAAATTTGTCTTTACCAGTAAAACATACTCTTTGAGGCTGTTTATCCGCTAGTAACTTTATTCGTGTTCTTTTTGTTGCATCGGAGTACACAACTTCAACGTCTTCGCTTAAGTCTATTGATTTGGATTCCAATTCATTAGTTTCTATGTCTGCATTTTTTCGTATTTCCTTTATAAATAGGCTTAAGGAACATAATAAATTGTACCCTTCTTGTACGTCCAAGCCAGGGGTCTGTAGCATAACAGACACTTTATTAAAGCGTTCCAAAATTTTTTTCCACATTAGCGTTAACATTGCGTATTCAATTTTTGATAATTTATTAAATAAATTTTTGGCGTCATTTCTAAAATCAGCTTTTTCAGTTCGGTCTGCAATAACATGTTTTAAAGTTTTTAAGATTTCGCTGTATCCACATGCTAAGGCTCTGACAGCTTCATAGTGAGCACACCATCTTGTTATGCTTAACGATTTTAAAGCGTATTGTAAGTTTGCAAAATTACATAAAATATTCCACCTATGAGGTGAAGCTGAAAAAAATACATAAAGTTTTTGGAGAATCCCAAAATAGTCAACAAGTTCTGGCAATAAACTTACAGCTTCCACTCCTACCAGGTTTAAGGAATGTGCAGAACAAGGTATAAACTCAGCCATATTGTTAATTGCTTTAAAACGGGCTTGAAGTCCACTATACCGACCGCTCATGTTGGCAGCATTATCATATGATTGTCCGCGAATGTTTTTTAAAGGAAGATTGATTTTGCACAGGTAGGAAGAAATTATTTTAAATAAATATTCAGAAGTGTGATTCTCTATAGGCAAAAAAGTTAGAAATCTTTCGTAAGGTTTTCCCTGATAGCAATACCTAACAATGATAGCCAGTTGGTCAATATGCGCTAAATCTGGAGTGGAATCCACAATTAAGGAGTAGTACTGAACATCATCCTGATTTATTTGATTTATTATTGTTGTGAGCACCTGTTGACCCATAATAGCAATTAACTCTTCGTATGTGGTTTTGGACAAATAAGATGTTGATTTTTGTGCCTTTGATTTTGATTGGCATTTATTTAGGTGCTCTTTCAAGAAAGGATCGAAGTTCGAAAGTAATTCAATAATGCCCATAAAGTTACCATTATTGGGAGAACCCCATTTCTCTTCATGACCTCTAAGCGCAAGACCTCTCTGGCATAGAAATTTTAAAACAGAAACAACCCTTATTAATATATTATAAAATGTATCAACTTACCTTCGTGTCTGTTCTTCCAATTTCTTGTCAATTGTGATCTTATTTTCTTTGCGTGTAAACCACGTTATAATTGCATTTTTGTGATCATTTGTCTGCTGGTGGTTGTCAATGTCTCGTGAAATGTTTGACCAATCCTTATACCCAGTTTTAAACTGTGACTCCGTTGTTGAAAACAATTTACAAGTAACACAGTAAACACATCCCTTGCTAGGCGAGTAACAAAGCCAGTATCTTCTTATCCTCTGGCCATTTTTTAAGGTTTTTTCAAAATTTTTGTTTGAAAAATACCTTTTAGATTTTCCAAAAACCGATACAGAATTTGAATATCCATTTTCGGCATCGTAATTTTGAAAATAAGAAAACTCATGGAGTAAACATTCACTAATGAAGCTATTTTCAAAAGTGTCGGGCCATAAAGATATATCTTGAAAATGGGTATTAATTTTAGTAGTGTCTTCAGTAGCAACTTTACTATGTGACTCTATTTCTGCGAATGGACTATAAGCTTTTGATGTGCTAGGTTCGCAGTGTTCGCACTGTTCTAGTTTGTAGGCATCTGGTTCAACATTACTGATAATAGTGCCAGTTTCAGCAGCGTCAGAGCTTGTAGATGAGTCTCCTACCGGAAGTGCTGGAACTGAAACTAGATTGCTCCCTATCTCCAAATTGTTGTTACCTACTTTGGTAAGGTCAACGCTTGTAGCAAAAAATTTTGTTAATTTAGGATATTTCTTATTTTCCTGATCTCTTTTTTCTTTCAGTTTCCTTTTTTGAAAACCAGACAAATAATGCCGATCTCGATCAGACATAGCGGCAACTGCGCCAACTTAACCTAAAGTTAAATTATGTAATTAGTATATCCCTTTTTGTAGACAAAACACACCAAACCTTTAGAATAGAATAATACGGGAATCTGCGGAATTAAATATCGTCGTTAGGTCGTCACTTCTACTTATTTTGCGTACAAACTACAAATAGGTATTCACAAACACACAAACAGCAGATAATGTTAAATTAAAAGAGTTGCCAGATGGCCCAGATGTAAAAAACTTAAAGCGCAAATCGAAACCTTAAAGTAGGCACCCCGAAAGCGCGCCTGCGAAATAGCACATTAATAAACATTCTTAAAATTTTAGTATTTTTTTATAATGCATAACAATATGTACCGACGTACCTATAACACATAGTAAATCACAGGGAGTAGGACCTAAGATAGAACACCTTCCTTTAATAAAAATTAACGGGCCAATTTTCTTGAAAATGCTCCCACATTGCAATCAAGCGCGCAATCTGGCAGCTCTGTAAACAGTAAGTCGTTGAAAAAGTCGGTGGCCACAGACACTGACATCGACCGTCATCGACATCCTAAGACGCATACAACGTTGCCGTATCTTTTAAAATTTCACTGGAGTTTTTGAATAATATCGTATTTTAATATTTGTGTTAAGGAGCACAATAAGCCATGAGCTTCAGTGCTGTGGGAAAAGAACCACAATCCATTGAGATAGATAGATAGAATATTTGTATTCGTACGTAAAACGCTTAGTATTTTAAAGAAGTAGACCACTCCGGCGGGGCCCCCTTGACTGGGGGCCCGACGCAGAGTGCGTCCTCTGCGTCAGCTTAGATCCGCCACTGAGAAGTTGACCCTCTGTACAATTTTGATAGTTATCCTTTAGAGTTAAAGTATAGGCTCCAGCAAGCATGTGCTGATGCAAAAAGTAACTTGATGACGTCAAAAGATAAAAGAAAGACTGTATATGATAGGAAAAGTAGCATAGTTAATTATAAGAGTGGTGATAAAGTGCTTTTGAAAAATAATTCGGGAACAAAAATGGACGCTTTATACAATGGACCCTTTACAGTGATAAGTGAACAGTCTGAACAGTCTCCAAATATTTTGTTAGATATAGAGAATAAGCAAGTTTTAGTTCATAAGAATAGAGTTAAGAAATATTTTGATTGATATAGATTGGTTGATTATTTCAAAAAAAAATTCAGCATTAGCATTCGATTTTTTTTTCTGCCGGCCGGAGGTGTAGTATAAGCTGTAGTGTAAGTAAGGTATAGTATAAGGTAAAATTAAGACAGTTAGTATTTTACAGTATTTTACCTATTTTATTAAATTAGTTTATATTATTAAACATTGGTTTAGATTGACAAGGTTACAACCATGAAAGTAAGGTGCCAGCTTTGCTTGTAATTGATAAACATAAACATATAACATATAACAAACCGTACCATAGTTTAAGGTTACCCAAACATATATATATTTTGATGAACTAGATTTAAAGGAATAGAAGTTAAGAGATGATGATTTGATAATTTTAACATTTTGCTACTATTGTACTAATACCGTAATGAATATACGTCATTTTCGTTATCCAAAACCTGTGTGCTAATTTCGAACCAGGTAATCATCTTACAGTGGTCTTTCGTCATGGAAAAGTTCCTTGATGTAGGCTTCCCACGTGTCCTTGATCTTTGCTTTTTCAATAATAAGCTCGCCGTTTCGGTCCATCAAACTGTTTCCTGATTTTGATTTTGTCTTTCCTGTTAGTTCCTTGATTTTGCGGTGTAGATTGAAACTGTCGTACTTTGCGCTGAGGGCTTCTATTTCATTACATTTAAGTTCCAGTTCTCTCTGTTTTGCTTCTCTGATCTTTCTTCTAATGGATTTGTCGAGTTTTTTGTATAGTACAGGTTTATTCTTGTTTTTTCGCCTTTGTTCCATCATTTCAAGGATTTCACTGGTCATCCAGGGTTTCCAGGTGACAAAGATAAAAAATACCCAAATCTAGACGAGTTAAAAAATGCTATTTCTGCCGAATGCAACAGAATTTCAGTTTACCAACTAGCGAATGTAAGAAGAGAATTTTATGATCGCCTCGGTTATTGTCTAGCAGTCAATGGAGGAATATTTGAACATCTTCTTAAATCCTAAAGTTCTAACAATTTAATAGTACCTACCTATTAATTAGTAAAATATTGAAACATTTAAAATGTCATAATTAACCTTGTAATTGGATACTTTATTTTAGTTTTATTCAGATTAATTTGTACTCATAAATACACCTTTAATATTTTCGATGTACGAGTTTTTATAACAATAAAGCACACATTTCAAAATGACAACTTTATTTGACAGTCATCTTTTACCTTGACTGGTGCCCGCAAATAGAGGGCCATAAAAAGGAGAAATAGTTAAAAAGAAATCGGCGATAACCCGTAAACGGGCTCATCAAAAATATCTAAAGTTATTCTTTTGAATGTGGGTTTTAGTGCTCTTTAATAAACCTAAATAGAATTTTTCCTGGATGACCAAGTAAATTAGTAGAGTTTATTTATTTAAGTAGAGCGAAAGCAGCCGTTCACATTTATAGCCAGTCTGTAGTCAAATTGTTTAGTACCAAAATCGGTTATTGATTTTGTTGAAAATTTACAAAAATTGTGTGTTTATTTTTTAAAACATTATTACGTTTACCGCCACAAAGTTTAAAATCTGAGCAGCTTAAAGAGCAACCCCTATATGTAACATCTGATAGCCTTACAAGAAATCATTCAAAATGTCATTAGCTTAAAGTAAGCGTTATATATAGGTATAAATTAATTTAAGTTGATATGTTTTATATCTTGATTATAAAACCGTTTTTTACAAGAATTTTGTGACTATCTGTTATATTATATGATATTTTATAATTCTGCCGCGTAAGCGTTTTGATGATGGATTTTTAAATTGCTTGCCAACAACAGAACAGTATTTACAGCGGTCTAATAGCATAATTAGCTTTGTGGAAATAGAAACTAAACAACAAGTAACAAAAGAGTGTTGGAATAATTAGACAACTTTGCTCATTGGTTATCTACTAGCGTTGCTAAGAAAATAAAACGGAATATGTAAGCAGGTACCTATATATTTTATATATTGTGGTATTTTACACAACCCGCATGAATTTTTAAGTTTTTTATTTTTGTGGTAGCCTTTTTCTAATTGTAATAAGGTGAAACAAATTTAAGTATTAATTTATTCAGCGATAATTTTCCCACAGTCATGAAACTACCACCGAAACTCAATAGATCATAAATAAAATGTTAAAGCATAACGTATAGTTATAAAACAACCTGATTTATTATATTATGAGAATTTTACATAAGGTTCCACGTTTTGTTCTGAATACCTACCCATAAACATCTTAAGGTTGTTAATACACATCTTTTGTTATCGAATTGTAATAAACTACTCCAATAGGGCAGTGATAAATGAACACCTTTATAGGAGGTTAGAAAAGGTTGCCGTGATTATTAATGTGAAGCTTACGGGATAAGGAGCAGGGTATCTCAAAGAAGGATTGTTTGACCTTTGTTGGACTTTAATTGAGCAAAGTATTATTGTAGGGATAAATTTACAATGTAAATGTAACAGTCGAGCTATTGCTGAAAGTGGAAGTTCCGACTGAAACCAGATTTATTTAAACCTTTTTAATTTGAACCGCATTTAAATGACCGGTGTGCCTGAAGGACTATGTATTTTATATATTTTTGTACGCAATTTGTCTTCACTAAGGTAGATAATTCTAAATATTAAATTATGTACGCGGAGTTTAGATCAATATTTAGAGAAATATTTTACTAAAAAAAAAATAATTGGAGAAATATTCATTAAATTTGGTTGACATAATTTAAAAATCAATATTTTTCACAATTCTTTACGATCGTACAAGGAAATAAATAACGATTTCTATTTGGGAATCATAAAGTCTTCATTGTGGGTTTCATTTGGGTTGCATAAGCAATCATTTTAAACACTCATTTTCTATTTTCTTTCTGTTGGTAACAGCACAACATGACTGTTTTGAAATTTCATGGCACACCGACTTTTTGTTTTAGGAAATATTTCGGAAGTGGTAAACTTAAATTATCTGTTTTATACCTATTGATGGGACTATCTTTAGAAGTGAGACATATTTTATAAAAAATTTCAATTACAAGAAATTAAATGAATTATTTAAATTAAAATGTTGTTTTACTGGTTGTATAATACAGAATATACGTAGGTATATCTTTACAAGGATCACGCTCACGCTGCTTTACATACATCCATAAGCAACATAACCTATAAAATGTGCGACTGTGTTTTACGTATATTTATTAATTTCAAGCACAAATTACTATAATATTAGACTATTAAAATAATAGTGAGACAAAAGTTAAACAGTGCCTATTTAGTTTATTTAGTTGCAATCATAAATACTGTGGTATTTTCTTCAATTTTATTTCTCGAAAGAAACAGTCTTGGGAAGAGATGAGTGAGTATTGTAAATATTTACTTATTTATTTATTTATTTATTTATACATACACTGTTTAACAGTTACCCAATTACAAAACAGGTAGGTACGAACAAAACTTACAAACTACCTAATTTACTTACATAACTACACAAATATGATTTATTACACAATATTACACAAAAGATTTATACAGAACAAAATCATAAAGAAAAAGGAAAATTAAACATCAAAAAGTCAGTCATCGATAAAAGTGACTCTTGATTGCGCTCAACCTGCAGGCAAAAATGTCGAAGGCATTAGCATTGGAGTTATAGCAGCCGCACATCGAGTTAATAGGTGCAAACTTAAAAACGTTGGTACGGAACGGTGGTAGGTAGAAAGTATCTGTGTTGCGAGAATTTAAAGTAGGAACCCTAAAATTTAGTTTAGACAACAACTCCTCACAGACAATATGACCGCTGACAAGCTTGCTCAAAAACGACTGAGATAGGTAATCACGTCTTCTATCCAAATTTATAAGCGAAAATCTTTGCAGCAGCTGTTCATGGGGAAAACCCTGAATCGGATAGACACCATCGACTCTGAACCATAGAGCCTTAGCAAATCGCCTCTGCACCGACTCTATAGAATTTATGTGGATATTATAATAAGGAGACCAAATAAGTGATGCGTACTCCAGCTTAGATAAAACGAAAGAAAAAAATAAAGTTTTAAGTGGAACCGTATTTTGAAAATCTTTTGTTGTGCGTAAAACGAAACCAAGTAATTTATATGCAGCGGAGACGGTATGTTCAATGTGAGGAATAAAAGACAACTCACTGTCAAAGACGACCCCCAAATCCTTAAACACTTCGGGTCGCTTTAAATTTTTGCCATTGATGTTATAGCCAAACAAAAGAGGGACATTTTTTTTCGTGAACGTCATAACATTACATTTTGAGGCATTCAAACTCAATCTGTTTTCAATACACCAGTCGTTTAAAATATCCAGATTACGCTGTAGGACCTGGCAGTCAGCCTCATTAGAGACTGCAGAAAATAACTTTAAATCGTCAGCATAAAGCAGACAATGAACTGAGAGTTTATCGACAATATCATTAATAAACAGCGTGAAAAATAGTGGTCCCAGAATAGAGCCTTGGGGTACTCCAGAAGTAGCAATATAATCTGTGGATCTAACACCACCATAAGCCACAAACTGTTGTCGATCCTCCAGGTATGATTTAAAGAATAACAGTAATGGGTCTGAAAATCCAAAAGTTTGAAGTTTCTGCAATAGAATGGTGTGATCAAGCCGATCGAAAGCTTTAGAGAAGTCAGTATATATAACGTCTGTTTGGCGGCGCTGGTCAATTGCCTCTGCCACGAACTGAGTAATACACATTAGATTAGTGGTTGTCGATCGACCCTTAAGGAATCCATGCTGAGCAGGACATATAGAATTTTTAACATTTGAAAAGATAACGCCATGTAACAGTAACTCGAAAACTTTGGAAAAATTTGAAATGATTGAAATTGGTCTATAGTTGGAGATATCAGTTTTATCATCTTTTTTGAAGACTGGACAAACCTTGGAGCATTTCCAGATGTTTGGCATTTTACATAGATTAAGGCACTTGTTAAATATGATTGATAGAGGACGTGCGAAGACTCCCGCGCAGTCTCTGATGACAAACGCAGGAATTTTATCCGGACCAGCGGTTAATTTGGGATTAATCAGCTTAATTGCGTTGAAAACTTCAGTCTCATTAAAACTGGTAATATTAATAGTAGATGTGGATATATTCGACACATCATCATCTGTGGAGGAGCCAGAAGATACCAGAAATGAGCGACCAAAGAAATCAGCAAACGCATTGACAATATCTTCAGAATTCTGTAGCGTAGTGTTGTCAAAATGCATTCCACGAGCAACTCCCACAGAGCCCCTTCTAGAGTCAACAAACGCCCAGAATTTATTAGGATCCTGATTTACGCTATGCTCGATTCCAAGCATATACACCCTATACGATTCGTCAATTTCAGTCTTAATTTGACGCCTTAATCGAGAGAAATTTTCATAAGCTAAACCGTCGCCAGTTCGCTTATATTTCCGCCATTCAATGGTCTTAAGTCGGATATCGCGTTTAATGTTAATCGTAAACCATGGGGGGTAGGTACGACAATTCAATACGCCGAACTTCGGGACACAAATCTCAAATACATTATAAATTTTATCGTAAAATAGTTTACAACAATGGTCAACATCGGCCAAGTGGTTCAGAAAAGACCAATCAATATCCAGCAGTAACTCGTACATAACCGGGTAATCAGCTCGACGAAAATTATACTGACCTGCCTGTTTTTTAGGGATGAGAGCATTAGAGTTAATACTGATGCTGTAGGGAAATAAAATCGATAAAGGAGGGTGAGGGTCGTCGATCCTAGTGAGAATGATATCCGACTCACTGACACTACAGTGCCTGTTAAAAACGACAAGATCTAACAGTCTGCCATCAGTATTTAAGACATAGTTAAACTGATTTAGTCGTGTCAGATTAAAGAAGTTATTTATAGCATTTACAAAATTATCTGATCTTTCATTACGTATGAAAAAATTTGCGTAATTAGTAATATTAAAATCTCCTAAAATGAGCGTGTCAGCGTTATTTAAAAAATCTAATGAAGATAAAAATTGAAACAATCTATGATATTCATCAATTCCTAGATTCGGTGGTAAATACAACAATAAAATATATAAGCTTTTTCTATCACAAGATACCTTAACTCCCACTAAATCAATTAATCTCGATATATTCACGACAACCTGATCCAAATTAAGAGGCTCACAAAAAAATCGTTCACTTACCGCCAGCAACACACCACCGCCGCGACCACAACCAGCAGCTGCAAAATCTCTATCACGACGAAACAGATTAAAATTGTTAGGGCAGACTTCGATATCGTTTACCGTGGAATCAAGCCATGTTTCGGTCAACGCAACAATATCATATTCAAAATAATTTAAACAATTGTAAATATCGGCTGTACGACTCTTAATACTGCGAGTATTTTGATAATAAACACATATGCCATTGCTGCTCGACCGATTAACAGAGCTTACGGATATATTGCGGGATGAAGACGGTACCGCAGGGATGATGGGAAGTGATTGCTATTGTTCGGTAAGAACGTCCGATCTGAGCCTATCGCAAGCAAGCTTGTAAGCCGTACATGTCTTTAAATCCCAGGCGGCATGTTCCGTATTAATAGTTCCATTAAGTTTCCCGTTGAGTTTCACGCAGTTGCTGCATTTTAGAGAGCGTGCGGAGCATTGTTGTACTCTGTGATCCAGACCACAGCGGGGACAGGAGACAGAGTTTTTACAGTTAGCAGACAAATGATGAAATTCGTTGCAGTTAAAACACCTAGAAACATCAATGGCATCATATACCCTGCAACAGTCCAGGTCAATAAAAAGATTACCAAAAGACAGAGCGCTCTCAAAAGTACATTTATCCACTTGTAAAATGGCCTGAAAAATATTTGGATTATTTTTAGTGGGCCAAACTTTAAGCAATGAAACAGAAGAAGATTCCGCAAATATACCGCGATTACAGTTTTTAATAAGTTCTAGCAATTTGGAATCACCATACTTCTTTGATATTCCCACGATACGAATCCTCGGACTGATCCCACGCACCTCAACAACCTCATATCCATCCGACATCTCCCTCTGCACCATTTCTCTCAATCGACGATTGTCATCAACACTCCTGCAACCAAGCAGTATACCTCCATCCTTGACAGGTTTTAATTTCGCCAACTGAATATTTGAGTTAGCAGGGCAAACTTTCCCCATCATATCAGCCTTGGTTTTGGAGCACTCCTGGTGAGATTTAGGTTTAACTATCACCGCCGGTTGGGCCCTGCTACGGACAACACTCGCATAGTTGGGTTTTTGTGAAGCACCCTGAGAGCTACATGATTGCCCTGGGATAACAGACTGCACTTTGGATGACATAACACACTGCAGCCTATGCTCAACTGACTTAGCAAAATCATCAGTGAGAGATTCAAAAGTACTCTTTAGATTCGATATTGCAGCATGAAGTTGATTTTCAATTATCGCCTTAATATCCTCCCGATTGACAGAGACACCCACACAGTCATCGCATCTCCACGATAGACCATTAATCTCATGTACCAAGATTGCAAGATTTTCTCTATTCGATACACAATGAGAATGGAAATGTTTATCGCATATGGAGCACAGCATCTCAAGACGACCAGAGTCAATCGCATGATTGCAGATGCCACAAATAGCAGGATCCGCCACTATAACATCACGATCCTCAACCGTGCCCTTCCGAGGCACGTCACTGTTGACTCGATTTTGAGAATCAGATGTACAGCCCTGAGCGGCGCTTCTTGATGTGCCAGAGTCGTCGGTAAACGTCATTGACAGACGCTTCTTGCTAACCTCTGTTATTTTACAAGAGCAACAACCCCAATTGTGTTTCCGATTTTTCTTTGACTTGGCATGTATCTCCTCAAATTCACCATCCGATAGTTGAGTACAACCTTTGTGATACCAAGCCCTGCATAATGAACATTCAATACATCTTGCATTGCGTTTAATTACTTCGCCGCATTCACCACATTTTTCTATATTTACTGATTTAGAGCCCATTTTATACGATTGTTTCACAGATGTATGGTGTTGAAAAATTAAAAATTAGTTGCCGATCAGCCAACCAAATACATATCATACCGTGTAGGAACACCTTTAGTATAAATAACTTTTATGGGTCTATTGTTAAAATACGAAGGTACTGGATTGATAAGAAGTTCAGAACTTATCTTGTTTACACTTTTTTACACTTTTTGTTGTTGAAGTGACAGAGCTTCACAGCATGTATTTAGTTATTTTGATTAATATACCAGTTTATGTAATACTTTAAGAGAGCACAATAAAATTTAGTTAAATGCGCTATTTTTTTGTGATCACAATGATGTCAAACACACAAATATTTTCACAAACAAACTATTATTATTTACGTACAACACGGAACGAAGTTAATACCGTACCCTTCTCTACCAAATCTCTGTGAAATTTACTGTTACTGTTGAATGTTCGGTGGCGTTAATGGTTATCCCTGGAATATTCTGGGTAGACACAATATTTTGTGTGAGACCTTGCTCATTTATAATTAATCTAGTCGTTCCACTTAACGTTACAGATGCTGTAGCTGTGATATTTTGGGATGTACGTGATAAGCAAGGTGAAGATAGTGTGGACAAAATATTTGCAACTTCAACCTTGCTTTTCATCGAAGTTTTAATGTAACCCTGGGTCACTGCTGGAGACTTCCAGCCACCATGCTTCTCAATAGTGTTCAAGTCATCCCCACTATTTTCTAAGTATGTAACACTGGACCTGTAACAATGGCCTGTAAAAAACTTGGGATTTGGTAATTTTGCAATAACGAAAGAAGCTTTGCCAATTATGTTAAGACCAATAAGGAGTGTTAATGTAGTGTCCATTACTATAAGTCAAGAAAAATCTGCGACTTGTCACGTGGTTTGGTCTGAGACTAAAATACTATGTTACCATTTGTACTAAGTTACTATTTGTAATTATAAACTGCCTGGTTATGTAATTTTTAGTTTTGGGCCCATGTACAATGATTATATTATTGTTTCTAAATTTAATATCATCTCCTGACATATTTGTAATTTCTTCTCTGCGGCAGGCACCATTATAGCCCATTATAAGAATAACCTAATATTTATACTCAAGACCAACTACATTTATTATGGGTAATTTTTTTTTGTGGATACCTATTGAATTTTTGTTTGAGATAAACGTATATCGTTGCTAACGATGAGAAAGTTATTTTGAAGCAAAAATTTTAGGAATCATTTCAATCTTGTTAACTACTTTCTTATTTAATACAATACTTATGATTAATTTGCTTAATCTCTAAAATTTTTTATTTTTTTAGCGTGTAACCCTCCGAAAGCCGTTTTAAATATGCCTGTAATTTTTTATATTTCGATGTATCAATATTTCTATATATATTTAAACAACTTCTTAACATTGAGTATTTGGACCACATCGATGGAGCCTTTTTAATGTTACTTTCTTTGTTAAAAAATGCTATCAGGACATTTTCTGGAATATCTTTTACACTATTTTGCTCACACCATAGCTGAAAATCTGCATATTATTTTTGATAGACATTGTGAGATTTCTTCGGTAAGAGATTATTTAAATTATTTTCCGCGATTTCCCGTAGTTCTGGTGGTGTATCCGTGTAATGATATTTAATGGTCCAATACAGCAAAAAATGACAATTTAATAAAAATTTGTACTACTTTTCAAATAATGGCGGCGGGGGTGCCCAATTTTTTTTTCTGTAACATGGTGTTGCCAACCTCAAAAAAAATAAAAATTTTGACTGGAAATTATTAACTAAATTTTTTTTTAATTTCCTTACAAATAACCCAAATAGAAAAAGTATTATAAAATATTCGTTTCATAAGACAATTTAGAGCACTCGTCTCATTAGGACAGTCCCCGCTACGCGGCTCGTGTCCTAAACAGGCGCGTGCTCTAATATTGTGTCCTATGAAACTTATGCTTTAATATACTATAATAGTGCCTCCTATGCCATCGTTAATCGATGCCACGTTAAAAAATTTGAGTACTCGTAATTCTTTCCCACTGAATTGGCTTGTTGCATTGCATTAGTATTTTAAATACTTGCAAAACCCCCGCTTTAAGCAGTGATTGCCAATTCATATTTTGACTGCGTTTAGGGCAGAACTTATTATTGACCCACCAATACGAAAAAATAATTGGAAGGGTTTTATTAGGTTAGGTCAGGTTAGTTCGTAAAGCTCGTATCATCAATAGAAAAGAAAATACATACTTACCTACTCGATTAATGTTTATAATCAAGTTAATACAGAACTTACGCTAAATTAAAACTTTCATAAAATATAATATTCATAAGAATGAATAACGGCAGATGTAGATGTTAAACGACATCTCGTGGTAATCAAATGCATCACCTCGCCCATCTAACAAGAATCAGTCAGAAACTGAGAAGCAAACTCCTGCAAAGCCCCGTCGAACCGGTGATTCTATCCGTATACCGAATTGGCTTTTAATGCTGCGCTACTGGCGGCGACTCCTGTAAGAATGACCGGCTCGCCGAGGCTTTGCAGGAGTTTGCTTCTCCATTTCTGACTGATTTTTGTTAGACGGGCAAGGTGATGCATTTGATTGCTACGAGATATCGCTTGAAAGCTACATCTGCCGTTATTCATCCATCTTTCAGGGTCAAGTAGACTCTACGTTGTTGCTTTTTTTCGTCGGATTCTATAGCCTCACTGATGAGCTGTTATATAAGGAAACGCGTCTGGGGATGAATGCGGCGAAAGGAAGCAACTAACCTTTAGATTTCTATTCATAAAGAAATTCTTAATAAAACTACCAAGCTACGCCTGACGGATTCTCTTGCATTTTCACACCTATGGGTCATTATGATGTTATCTATTGGCCTGCTTTTCTTCAAAAAGACAGCTCGTAACAAACGCATTCGAAACAATTGTTCATGATTCCAACAAAAAATAGGCAACATTCAACTAATTTCATATATCTTTATAATTAACTTTTCGAAGAACGATTTTTCAATAACTATTTCTATAAATTGGATGGCAAATCCTGCTGACTGTAATAAAAATCAAATTAGATACTTCTAAATTATATTCGACAAAGATACCAAGTTTAATATCAAAAAACGTATATAGGTCACAGATTTGGCAGATACGACGCCATCTTGAATTTTCCTATTTCAAAAACATATAGTTTACAAAAATTCAAAATGGCGTCGAATCTATCACTTTTTGACATCTATTATATATGATTATAGCGTAAATAGCTTGATCCCAGGAAATTATGTAACTGTTTTCTCTTTTCTTAAGGATAAGACACAGCACTTCAGGAATAATCCTTTATGGCGCTCTGCGAGCGGTATGTGTGCGCAGGAAACGATCCACGTTGGTCTGAGGAACACGGCCTCAAGGAGGTCGTTCTAGAGTAAGTAATGACGTTATTTAGATAAAATAATTTTTAAACAGGGTTGCTCGAGGGACACTAAGCTGAACCACGTACGGGTGGTCTGCAGTGGCTCGTGGTGTATTTCTGCTATGCACCGCTATGGGTGGAATCAAGCGGGCAACCTTAGTTAAGCACTTGCCATAAAAATATCTGTAAAATAGACTCAAGTCGGCAACCTGCCCTCGATGATCAAGGCTTTCCAGGTTGTTTGTCAGTTCATGGTCACCGATCAAGCGAATGGCTCTTCTTTGAATGGAATCTAACAATCTCAGGGTATGCTTTGGAGCAGAGCCCCAAATATGCGAAAGGTACTCCTACAGCTATGGTCGAATTTGGGCTTAATAGAGCATCAAAAGTTGTTGGGGTGTATTGAGGTTCTTAGTTCGGAGAAGTATTCCAAGCTTCTGCAAGGCTGCACTAGCAATAGCCGCAACGTGACTATGCCAAGGCTGTGAAAAGAATTGTTTTTTTTTTAGCTTAAAAGGTCTATTCATTAAAGGGGTGACACACCTCAAAGACAAAATCGATGACGGCGATTTAAGAAATACGTGGACTTCTAAATTCCGTATTTTTCAAATCGCTGAAAATAAATATCAACAACTACAGGTTTTTGAAATCGGACCACGAAATGCAGTTTACTCGTCTGGCTATTTATGAGGGTTGCATTTAAAAAATTCAAAATGGCGTCCTATCTGTCAAATTTGTAAACCTATATATCTTTTGATATTAAATTTGGCTTCCTTGTTAAAAATCATTGAGAAATATGTAATTTGTTTTTTATTATAGTAAACGGCAATACCGCCAATCGGGTGAGACACTTAAAAAAATGTCCCTGTACCTACCTATTGAAACCGGTTAGTTACGATTAAATGTTTAAATAAAATATTGACTCAAGCAATTCTCCCTGATAAATAAATGATAATAGTTTGACGCACTTGAATTTTATTTTGACTTATTGATCGAGAACATGGAATAATTAATTTATTAACAAACTAGAAAATTCAAATATGCATAACTTTTGGCAGAATTACCCAAATAAAAAAAAGATAAACGGTAAAATCTACATAGGTATTAAATATGTATTTGGACTGAGATTAGTTCAGGTAAGTTTAAGTATTCACTCGACCCCGCTTCCCATTTATGATGCTCGACGTCTTTCACTGATTTTCTCTTAAAAGTCTGTGTACACTTTGATAAAGGAAGTGGTAACGTTTTCAAATGAACATCTGGTATATGACCCGACATTCGTTTTCGGGTTGAAACTCCAAATTTTCCAAACAAGAAAATTTTCGGGAGAGAAAAGATTTAAAAAACGGGTTCACAGTATAATTACCCATAAAATTCTTAGAAAATTGCATAATATTACATAGTATTATCCAATATGCAATTTAACGAAAATAATAATTACATTTTTTTTTTCATATCAAACAAACTATAGTAAACTGTCAAACAGGAAGTAATTATTTCGTGCTGTTCTAAGCAGTAGTTTAGGTAAACGCAACACATCTTCCACACAGTGACGTAGTGACAAATTTTGCCCCCCCCCCCCGCCCCCCGCGAAAACTGACTAGGGCAAATAAAATTTTTTTGTGTTAAAAGAAAAAAATGTAATATAAGTTTTTACTACAAAGCAAAATGAGGTAATACTGTAAGATGATTACCTGGTTCGAAATTAGCACACAGGTTTTGGATAACGAAAATGACGTATATTCATTACGGTATTAGTACAATAGTAGCAAAATGTTAAAATTATCAAATCATCATCTCTTAACTTATATTCTTTTAAATCTAGTTCATCAAAATATATATATGTTTGGGTAACCTTAAACTATGGTACGGTTTGTTATATGTTATATGTTTATGTTTATCAATTACAAGCAAAGTTGGCACCTTACGTTCATGGTTGTAACCTTGTCAATCTAAACCAATGTTTAATAATATAAACTAATTTAATAAAATAGGTAAAATACTGTAAAATACTAACTGTCTTAATTTTACCTTATACTATACCTTACTTACACTACACCTTATACTACACCTCCGGCCGGCAGAAAAAAAAAATCGAATGCTAATGCTGAATTTTTTTTTTTGAAATAATCAACCAATCTATATCAATCAAAATATTTCTTAACTCTATTCTTATGAACTAAAACTTGCTTATTCTCTATATCTAACAAAATATTTGGAGACTGTTCACTTATCACTGTAAAGGGTCCATTGTATAAAGCGTCCATTTTTGTTCCCGAATTATTTTTCAAAAGCACTTTATCACCACTCTTATAATTAACTATGCTACTTTTCCTATCATATACAGTCTTTCTTTTACCTTTTGACGTCATCAAGTTACTTTTTGCATCAGCACATGCTTGCTGGAGCCTATACTTTAACTCTAAAGGATAACTATCAAAATTGTACAGAGGGTCAACTTCTCGTAACAAATTCGAAGGTAAATTAGCCGTTTTGCCAAATACTAACTCATACGGGGTATACCGAGTTTCAGTATGAACACTAGTGTTATAGGAAAAACACCAAAAAGGTATCCAACTACTCCAATTAGTTGGGTTTTTCGCTATTTGCATTCGTAAGTATGCTCCTAATGTTTTATGAGAGTTTTCTAATGCGCCTATGGTCTGATGATGGTAGGCCGTTGAATTAAGTTTTTTAATTTGAAGCAATTTACACGTTTGCGTAAGGGTTGCAGCTAAGAATTCAGTGCCTTGGTCTGACACTATCTCATCTGGGATTCCAAACCTCAAAATAAAATTTTCAACGAACGCTTGGGCTACTGTTACAGCTTCCTTATTTTTTAAAGGATAACATTCCACGAATTTACTGAGATCACACTGTAACGTTAAAACATATTTATTGTTATCAACATCTGATTCTAAAGGACCAACTAAATCTAAACAAATTCTCTGGAATGCTGAATCAGCTGTAGGCGTAATAGTCATTGGCTCTATACTTAGTTTTGAATGTTTATACCTCTGACAATCATCGCATTTTTTAACAAAGTCCTCAACGTCTTGTCTTAAACCTATCCTTGAATAATATTTTTTAACATTATTATACATCCTATTTATTCCTGCATGACCTCCTGTCGGCAGTAAATGAAAATCATTAAGCACTATTTGCTTTGTCTCACGATCGTATACTTTTTGCACGTCTTTAATAACACATATTTTTATACCGGTTTCATTTATCAACTTTTTATATTTTAATAATTCTCTTAAGAATTGAGCGCTCTTTCCGTCTTTAATTACTATTAATTCGCGGATATTATATTTATCACATATAGCTTTCAGTATCCTCAACGATCCACTTAAGGGTAACGCCGATCGGATGTTCTGAAATTTAAATTCCGCTTCGTCGGAACTCAGGTTTCTCAACGATGCCTTCCTGGTCAACGTCGATCGAAAATCCTGGCCCATATAAATGACGTTTTTATTTTTGAAATAGACGAAATTTTCTATATTACAATCGTAATTTTCATTTTTACATAATTCAATAAACTTCGCGTTTGACACTGGACAGAGTTCACACGATTCTTTAGGCCGTTTCAGTACTTCTGTTACTCCCGGGTGATCAATCCGTTCGTAAGTACCCGAACTACAACCTACGTCATCTGTTTTGTCTGTCTGTCGCTTCGCGGCTGCTCTAGTCGTAGCAAATAAAGATTCATTATTATTTTTATTACTTTTAAGCTCCTCATTATTTATTTCTATTCTCGAAAGCGCGTCCGCTATGACGTTTTCTTTCCCTTTAACATGTTTAATATCAAAATCGTATTCTTCCAAAACTAATCGAAATTTAGTGAGTCTACTAGAAGGGTTAGTCATACCAAAAAGTGAAATAAGAGGTTTACAGTCGGTTTCAAGTGAAAATTTTCGTCCATACAAATAAGGTCTGAAATGCTTAACTGCCCATACTACTGCTAAAAGTTCCTTTTCTACTGTACAATAATTACGTTCTGCTTTATTTAAAGACCTACTGGCATAAGCAACTGGCTTATCGTCCATATTTGACAAAACTGCTCCGATTGCACCCCCTGATGCATCGGTTTTTAAAATGAAAATATTATCTTTATCAAAATTAGGATATTGTAAGATTGGAGGGCTTATAAGTGCGGTTTTTAATTTTTCGAAAGATTTTTGACACTCATTTGTCCAACAAAATGTTACTTTTTTCCTGGTTAAATTATTTAATGGAATTGAAATTTTTGCAAAATTTGGAATACATCTTCTATAATAGTTTGCAAATGCAACAAATCGTTTAGTCTCATTTGCATCCTTGGGTACGGGATAACTCTGAAGGACCTTTATTTTCTCCCTATCAGGAAAAACACCTTTCTCCGAAATCACATGCCCAAGATACAAAATTTCTTTTTTCAAAAATTCACACTTGTTTGGATTTAATTTCAAATTTACGTCTCTAAGCCTCTGAAAAATTTTCGCTAGATTTTGGTTATGATTCCTTAAACTGTTTCCAAAAACAATTAAATCATCAAGATAAACGAAACAACTGTCATAATTTAACCCTGTCATTGCAATAGTCATTATTCTAGAAAAAGCACTTGGACTAATTTTTAAACCCATCGGAAGTCGTGTCATTTGGTACTGTCCTCTTTCGGTCGTAAATGCTGTATACGGTCGACTAGACTCTTCCAAAGGCACTTGGTAGTATCCTTGGGACAGGTCTAAATGCGAGAAATACATAGCTCCAGATAATGAATCTAAAATTTCAGTAATAGATGGCAATGGAAACTTTTCGTCGTCTCGTAACTTTTTATTGAGCAAACGAAAATCAATTACAACTCTAAAGCGTTTAATGCCTGTTTGGTCGGCTTTTTTAGGTACAACTAACAATGGTGCGGACCATTCACTTTTAGCCTTTTCAATGATTCCTTGTTTTTCCATCATTTCGATTTGCTTATGTATTTCTGCCTTTTGTGCGTGAGGAAGTCTGTATGGTTTTACGTATGACGGTGACGCGTCAGGCTTAAGTCGTAATGTCTGTTTGTAGATGTTAGTCGTAGTAAGAGGATCGTTATCTAAATGAAAAATATCCGAATACTTAGCGCAAATTTTTTGTATTGAAAAGTTTTCTTCCTTATTTAAATGCTTAGTATTAATTAATTTCAACAATTTGTCAACTCGCCCTACTGAATTATTCTCCGTTTCTAAAAAACAACATGTTTCGTAATCGCTAAAATTTACAAGCTTTGGATAAAAATTTGTCAATGAAATTTCCATGTCACGGGTATTTAAAATTTTTATTGGAATCATATTGCTTTGTGGTCGTACTAAAGTACTGGCTATATATATACCGTCTCCGATTTCTTCTGGTAATACAATACAGTCCTCATTTTTATTCACTTTGCAAAATTTAATTACCTCGCATCTAGCTGGTATTTTAAAATAAGATTTTTCTTTTGAAAACATTGGTACCGAGATATTTTTATTTTTTAGAAAAAATGAAAAATTAAAATTTTCGTAATTTATAGTGGCATTATATTTTTGGAAAAAATCAGAGCCTAAGACTCCGTTTATTTTATTCTCAAAACTGTCTATTAGGTGAAAATTATGATTTAAATTAATTACATTGTTATTGTTATTGTTATTAATATTAAATTTCAAGTTCGCAACGCCATGAGACAGTGTGGAGCCGGTAACTCCATTAATTTTTATTTTAGTTGCTGTGTTTACATATTCGTGTTTATCAACACAGGTTTTAAATATTACACTAATTGAAGCACCTGTATCTATTAATAAATTTAATTTGGTACCTTTGTACTTGACTTGAATAAAATTGAGACCATTTAAATTAAAAATAAAAAATTCATTATTAGACTCGAAAAAACTGATTTTCTAATGTTTCGCTTGATTGATTAGACTCGCTAGTACTTTCGTCCCTAATACAATATGACCTATTATTATTATTATTACCACGAAAACCTCTTCCGCGATTTGGGAAACCCCTAAAATTCGGTGACCTATTTTGAAACCTGTAATTGTTGTTATTACTGTTATACCTGTTATTCCCTGCGGGACCTGAAAAATTCCGACCACGAGGCCTATTATTTGAAAAAGAACTGAAATTTGCTCGATTATTTCGACCTCTGAAGACCCTATTACTCGCGTGCCTATTTTGGATATGAAAAACCCGATGAGAGCCTGTGTCACTTTTTCCAAGCGCCTCATCCTTTGCTGCCCTTATCGCATCACTTAATCGGTCGTAATTACGTGCTTTAACAATAGTGCGCATGTCGCTACTCTGCAACCCATTGGCAAATACGTTTATAGCAAGCTTCTCGTTTACGGAAGTTAACACCCGTACAGCTTCGTCATTCCCGTCGGACTGTGCGATAGTAAGGTCCAGGAGTAGATCTTCAATAGTTCTACCGAACTCCTCGATTGATTTACCCCCTTGCTTAGCACCGTTCAATCTGGCGGACAATGCTCCCGCTGACTTTTTGGTGAGAAAAAGAGCTTTAATATCAGTAATAAGGGCTTCATTCGTTGCGTATGCGCTCTGCAACCTTATTTTTGCATTACCCGATAATCTTGCCTTAAGGACATAATTCGTTAAACTCTTTTTCCCTGCCTCGTCAAGCAATGCGTCATATAACTCGATGCCGTCAATTAACTCTTTTGTCGTTTTCTCAGTGCCGTCCATGCGCGGCAACAGAGACGCGGCCGTTTTCAAATCAAATTTTTCACTCATGTTTCTAGCTTCAACAAAACAATCAGAATCGGGATTTTTTGCTACAGATTCTGTTTCTTTCGTATCGGCGGTTTTTAGCCTATCCTGTAAAACTTCATTAATAGCTTCAAAATATTTATCTAACTGTGTGGCATAATCTTTGACTTGGGCTATTAATACGGTTTTAGTGGGGACGGGGACCCTATTAAATTCATTTTTTAAATTGTTAAACTCACTTACAAGTGTCTCTAGTTTTCCTAAGTTGCTTACGGTGACAGTCCTAGAGCTGCGCCTTTCGATGGAGTCCTTTTTCAGATTCCTATACAGTACCCTTGCCTCTTCTAACAAGTACTGGAACTCCTTGATGCCCATGAACTAATCCCACGTTGCGTACGAGCGGCTTTTGCCTCACCTTCCATTAAGGCCTCACAAGTACGTTCTGCTTGGCTGTTGCTCGACTTGGGACTGCTACTACGCATATGCAAATGCGGTCAAAATGAAATGGAGTGACTTTTCTTCTTCTTTAGACTTATCTGCGGGGTTTATAAGAACTTAGATTGCTTCAGGATCCCTAGGTGCTGTCCTCAGGTACATACTCCTTGATAAATCCTTCTTCAGTGTTCTGCGGTACATCTGTTTGAGCTTCAACACCAACAACAGGACGACTGCTCCAGTTAGGATATACAACAGTATGCGAATGTCCAAGGGTGCCTGGATCGCCTCTTGTTCCACAATGAAATTCGAATTAACGACACCAGAGTCTGTTATTTCTGCGTGTTTTGAATTTGTTGTCCCCATCTGCACTTGTTTCACTTGTTTGCTTTCACTTAGGTAGTCACTTTATATTTACCAAGGGCTTAACTTAAGCCCGCTGGCAGGATCGCCATGTAAGATGATTACCTGGTTCGAAATTAGCACACAGGTTTTGGATAACGAAAATGACGTATATTCATTACGGTATTAGTACAATAGTAGCAAAATGTTAAAATTATCAAATCATCATCTCTTAACTTATATTCTTTTAAATCTAGTTCATCAAAATATATATATGTTTGGGTAACCTTAAACTATGGTACGGTTTGTTATATGTTATATGTTTATGTTTATCAATTACAAGCAAAGCTGGCACCTTACGTTCATGGTTGTAACCTTGTCAATCTAAACCAATGTTTAATAATATAAACTAATTTAATAAAATAGGTGAAATACTGTAAAATACTAACTGTCTTAATTTTACCTTATACTATACCTTACTTACACTACACCTTATACTACAATACATACCTAGTATTATATTATCTGAACATATTTTGAAATTTAAAAAAATCTATAAAACCGCAAAGAAAAAATATGTATAAAACATTTAGACATAAAAAACATATATGAGCGTCACAAAATTCTTTTCCAATGACAATTATAAATGTGTACCATGATATAGAATTTAATTAAATTTTTTTTTTTGCATTATTGCAGTTCGGGGAATAAGGGCCCCTTCGAGGCCGGGCTCCCCCGCAACCGCGGGCTGTCGCGGTCGTAGCGCTACGCCACTGCCTCTACACTTAAATCAGTTCGGGAAATCGAACTTTCTATATAATTGAATAAAGGGTCGGTCCATAGTTCCCAAAGAGACCTGATATAAATTAGGAGTTAAAAAACCCAAAGTCTTGGTCTCAAATTTTATAAAAGTTTTAATATGCTGTCGATAAGTTTATGTAGGTTACATGTTTCGCCTTCTCGGGCATCATCAGACCTAAAATAATTGAAAACCTAATATACAAGAGGGTCTCTAGGCTCTACGAGTAAGAAAAGTGAGGTTAAAAATATGTAAAAATATAAAAATAAAAATACAAAAAAATGTATAAAAATTAAACTAAATAAAAACGAAAAACACAGCAAACACCAGAAACTATTAGTTTACCTAATCTAACAGTAAAAATGAAACATCTTTACAAAAATACAGTAATGGCGCTAAAATATATGACATAACACAAAAGATAAAAATAATGACAGAGGTTGAATGCATCTTGGACCTAAACCGTGCTCTGGGGTGAACAGCGAAAAGTTTTTCAGTAAATTATTGTTGGAGGTGACTGAAATACCTTAGAAAACAAAAAGAATTGAATGGTTGAGTTCGACTCATGTCCATGTAGAACAAAGTCCTTCATAGGGAAAGAAGAAGAAAAAGATTGACAAATGACATATAGAAAAGGGGCGGGGAAACTACTGGGATTGTTGTTGTTAAAATTCTACTTTTAGGTTATTAAAAATTAAGTTGGATTCAAAATTAAACACCTCGTTAACGCAAGTAAGAATTGGACTCCTCTTAGCTTTAGTGATCTCCATCTTCTCCAACAAATCCAACTTCCTGCCCTTATCACATTCATGCAATATTTTTATGTTTTCAGGTGCTGAAAAATGGTGTTGTGCTGAAAGTAAATGATCAGCGAAGGCTGAATTAGTCACCGATATATCTGAATCCTTATATTTATCGTACTGCTTTATGTGCTCCTTAACCCTAGTTAAGATTTTACGTCCTGATTGGCCGACATAAACAGCTGGACAGTCATCGCACTGAATAGAATAAACACCTGATTTAGTGAATTTATCAACAGGGTCTTTGGTCTTCACTAGATGTTTTTTAAGGGAATTATTAGTTAAAAGCAATTGAGATGTTAATCCAACTTAATTTTTAATAACCTAAAAGTAGAATTTTAACAACAACAATCCCAGTAGTTTCCCCGCCCCTTTTCTATATGTCATTTGTCAATCTTTTTCTTCTTCTTTCCCTATGAAGGACTTTGTTCTACATGGACATGAGTCGAACTCAACCATTCAATTCTTTTTGTTTTCTAAGGTATTTCAGTCACCTCCAACAATAATTTACTGAAAAACTTTTCGCTGTTCACCCCAGAGCACGGTTTAGGTCCAAGATGCATTCAACCTCTGTCATTATTTTTATCTTTTGTGTTATGTCATATATTTTAGCGCCATTACTGTATTTTTGTAAAGATGTTTCATTTTTACTGTTAGATTAGGTAAACTAATAGTTTCTGGTGTTTGCTGTGTTTTTCGTTTTTATTTAGTTTAATTTTTATACATTTTTTTGTATTTTTATTTTTATATTTTTACATATTTTTAACCTCACTTTTCTTACTCGTAGAGCCTAGAGACCCTCTTGTATATTAGGTTTTCAATTATTTTAGGTCTGATGATGCCCGAGAAGGCGAAACATGTAACCTACATAAACTTATCGACAGCATATTAAAACTTTTATAAAATTTGAGACCAAGACTTTGGGTTTTTTAACTCCTAATTCTATATAATTGTAGAAAAATATACTGTTTAATCTAAAACAGTATAATATAAGACTAGTCTGTGTTAAAGCATTTCTTTTATTACTGGCACTTAAAAATAAACCTATTGGTTATTTGCAAAAAAACAAAAGCACTTTTCTCCCTTTCTCTTTTGTTTTCAGCCTAAGGGACTTTTTCACCCTATGCGGTTGATATATAAGGTGACACTGACCGATAGGCTATCATCGGTCGGTAAAGTTAGTTTATTTATTGGCCTCAATTTAATACCACTATGGGGCAACCGGATGCTTTGGCTATCTACTTGTTATCGGCTTCTTTCCAGTTAATTTATCTGTTTCTTTTTTGTCCTAACTTGTTTGATATTCTTTTCTTCAAAGCTAAGATTTTAGTTAAAACTAGTCAACACATAAAACAATTGCTGCGTTCTTTAATTCAAATATTTTTACCATATAAATTTAATAATTTTGATTTTAAAAGACAAGAATAATAAAATTTTATAGGCAGGCATATGTAGGTATACAGGGGGATCTATGGTCAATGGTATGTTAGACGTATATTGAAAAAGGGTAATAGGATCGTTTTGAGAATTGGATTTTTTACACAAGCGCATACCCAACAAACATTTTAAGTTAAATTTACCTTTATTCGACCTCTAAACGGTCAAATATTTTGCATGACCAATTATATATAGGGATAATTTACCTTCATTTGTTTTCCTATTGCCCAATGTGGGGAAGAAACTAAAGTAATTTGAAGGTCGAAAATAGGTTGATAGGGTTTTTCTGTCCAATAAGTTAAAACGAAGTGAAATAAATATAGACTTATTTTACGTCTAAATGTGGAAAGTGAGACTAACCTTTTGACCTAAATATAACCCAAATAGGAGCAATAAGACACTAGACAAAAATACAGAGAAAACATATTATATCTGGCGTTAGAAAGAAAAGAGAACAACTTATGCCAACACTTCCAACAGGACAAAATAAATTATAAAATGGAGTTCGACTATTTGGAATGGCCGCTTATAATAACTTCAACAATAAAGTGATATAATTAAGTTTTATCTTTTTTCTGGACCGAAATTTGGATGGGAAATAATTGTGTTTGTGAATTATGGTGATGATACTTCGAAAAACAAAACACGCCCTTAAAATATGCGTTTTTCTATGTATTATTACGATAATTTTAAATATTTTTACCATTAACCTAAAAACAGAGTGTCTTCATTATAAACATTATATGTACCTAAGGTTTTAAAAAAAGTTTCGTTGACGAAAGATATCGTAGTCTAATGGATTTTTCACTCACCTTATGTAATTCCTAAAATTATAATTATTGCTTTTTTATAGTTGTCGATAAACAGGAAAACTAATAATTATTAAATATGGCCGTTTTTATATTTTTAACCTTAAAGTTATTTTTCCCTTTATTATTAACTGTAAAAATCAAAAACTGAATATAATATTCAACCAAAAGAACCAACACAAAGTCCCGGTCTCAAATAATTTAATATTTAAAAAATATTTGGTTACATGTTTCGCCTTTAAGGCATCATCAGACCTAAAAAGATGTCAATCAACACGCATATAAGTGAGCAAATCTCACTAGTAAAGGCGAAACATGTAACCGAATATTTTTTAAATATTAAATTATTTGAGACCGGGACTTTGTGTTGGTTCTTTTGGTTGAATATTATATTCAGGTCTCTTAGAGAAATATGGACACGTTTTTTGATTTGGAGAATGCTAGTCAAGCGAGTTTAGTCTAGTTTTCTAGAAGAAGCCTAATTTCACGGAAAAACCTCATGTTAAAAATTTAGTTCCTTCAACAATGCCTACTGTTCCATCTTACACCAAAATTAATTTCCATTAGATGTAAGTCCAGAACGAGCTCATCTAGAATTGCTTTGGATGCTGCTAAAACCATTTGGTTAAGGGAGGAGATTAAATGTCATTTTAGAAACCTAAATACCATTAATTCGAAACTTAAATATTTGTTTTTAACTTTAACACATCTTTTGTCATTTGTAGAGTTTATAATTTTAGATTCTGGGTTTAGCGATGAGGTGGAGTCATTTGGTGAAACAACATTCCGTAGATTAGGTAAAAAACTTTACAATTTAAAGGTCCAACATAGAAACAATCTGTCCAATACCAGTGACACTGAGTTGAGGTTAGAGATAGGCCAGTCTAATTTTGAGTTTCATAAACGGTTCATAAACCTAACGAATACCCACTTTAATAAGCAGGAAGAAAATATCCTTTCTTTGAACCTTAAGTTTAATTTTCCACATAAAACTGATTCTCACGTTAAAGAAATGTTGGCTGTGGAAGCAGAAAATATAATTCAAAACACGGATAACGCTAATGAAAATATTTTAAGAGCTAAGATCATCAGCTTCTTGAATTCCAAGTAAATAATAAATAATAAAGTCAACCATCACAACAAAATACACTTAAAGTCGCTGAATGATAAGATAAGGAAGAATGATTTGGTTTTGACTAAGGCGGATAAGGGCTCTTGTTTGGTAATTATGACAAGGACCGATTACATAAGTAGAGTTATGGGTTTTCTGAATTCTGGGGACTTTTGTGCCATTAATAGGGATCCTACTAGTGCTTATTTTACTAAAGTTAAAAACATTCTAGATAAAACTCTGACAACCCTGGAATACTTTGGCACAAATAAGTACAAACTGTACCCAATGAATTCCAAAACCCCTCTACTATATGGATTACCCAAAGTTCACAAAGCTAATATTCCTATAAGACCAGTGGTTCTTTGTTGACTCACCATGCTACAAAATTTCTTCTTGGCTTAATGACATTCTTAGAAAGACCACAAATTTCGAAAGCGTCTATTCCACTAAAAACTCTCTTGAGTTCTCGAATTATTTAAAAAATATAGAACTTCCACCAGATGCTATATTGATATCACTTGATGTGAAGAATTTATTTCCTAGCATTGCCACGTGTAACATCTCGCATATGTATTTATACATTATGTGTTGAAAATACTGTAAGATCCCTTTTCTTTTCGTTAGACTCTATAGCCTTGCCGATGAGCCGTAATACGGCGAAACGCGTCCAAGGATTGGGTCTGACGAAAAGAAAAGGGAAAAACATCTTTCTTTTATAATCAGAGAATGTTTAAGCAAAAGTCAGGATTAGCAATGGGTTCTTGTCTTTCCCCATTTTTAAGCGAGGTGTTTATGAACGAATTAGAGAAACAAAATCATGAATAGCAGATTCTCTAGCTTTCTGCTTGCATATAAAAGATATGTTGATGATATATGTATAGTTTGGAATGGCAGTGACTCAGATCTGAGAGATTTCCTCAGTTTCGTTAATAATTTACATCAGAATATTGAATTTACACTTGAGATCGAAAATAATGGACAGTTACCTTTCCTAGATTTACTCCTGATAAGAAATAACAATAAAATTAACTTTGAAGTCTATAGAAAACCGTCATTTACACATAACATTATTCAGTTTAATTCAAATTCTCCCTTTTTCAACAAGTTTGCCACCTTCAATTCTCTTTTCTACAGAGACTGTTCAAGTTACCTTTGTCCAGAAATGCTTTCACTAAAGAATTCAATATAATAAAACTCATGACCAGAAATAATGGATATCCTTTGACATTAATCAATAAACTTTATTATAAATTTGTAAACAAATATAAACTAACCTATAATATCATACGTGCTAATACACAGGATCACAAAAATTATAGAGCTTTAACTTATTTCGGCAACATTTCCTCAAAACTAGCAAAATTTTTTAAACCTCACAACATCGCAGTAGCTTTCAGGACCTGTGACACTCTTAAGCGGCATCTAATCAACACTAAAGATAAAGTAGGCCCCTTTCAAAATCAGGAGTTTATTCGCTACATTGCGGAGATTGTCCGGCGGTGTATGTCGGCCAATCGGGCAGGAGAATCGCCAGCAGAGTTCATGAACATCTCAGCTTGTTTAATAAATACCAGAATACTGATATAACCAATACTAAGTCTGCTTTTGCAAACTATGAACTTGAATCAAAACATCAGTTCTCGCCATCTGAAAATGTTAATGTTTTGCATGAATGTCAGAAGAGTAATAAACTAAATCTATTAGAAAAACTAGAAATAACGAAAGCTAAAAAGAGCCCCGTCCTTACCTGCGTTAATGAGGTCTTTAATTTCGAGTCTTTTTTTATTTTTAACAACTTAAATTACTAACAGCAGACTGCTAGTAACCAACATTTAACCTTATAAATTTTCTCTGTCAATTTTATCGACTGACAACATTGACGTCCTTGATGCTGGTACGCTCGTACTTTGTGTTAATGGCTGTTATATTTTGGGCTGAGTTTGTTCTCTGGGTGACTGCATCTCCCCCGCTTACTATGCCTAGTACTTATTTAACGAACCTTACACTTTTAGTTTGTTGTTGTACCCTTTTGTTTATATACAATTTTTAGTTTAATTTCTAACTGTTTTAAATGATGTGATTGTAACGTTTATCGACATTTTTGTTCTTCTTAAATTGTTTTTTTGGTGTATCAGGTAGGTTTACTAGTGAGATTCGCTTACTTATATGCGTGTTGATTGACATCTTTTTAGGTCTGATGATGCCTTAAAGGCGAAACGTGTAACCGAATATTTTTTAAATATTAAATTATTTGAGACCGGGACTTTGTGTTGGTTCTTTTGGTTGAATATTAACTGTACAAGCAATGTTAGCCTTTGAGGCTAATCAGAAAGTTATGAGGTAGCTCAATTTTTAACCACAAAAGGTCTATAACTTTGGGAACAATTATCCAAAATATTACTTGTTTCTAAAACTACATGGTCAGTAAACTATTTGGACTTTTTTTAGGCAATAATTAGGTAATGTTTACCTAGCGTAATAGCCAAAAAATTCCTTAATTATGAATACATAATAATATATTAAGTAACAATTAAGTAAATTATGACTTATTCATATTCCTTATTAGGAGTAAATATTTTAATGTCTCAAAGAGGTAATTTATTTGTAAATTTTAACTAGGTAAATTAAACTAAAAATATATTTCCCTATAACAAATTATTTAAGTTGTAGATATCCAAATCTTGACTTAGATTTTAGAGTTCGAATCTTTTGTGACTTTTAAGAAAATATTTAAGGCAAAAATAAGCAAATATTTGCCAATTTAGGATTATTTTCCTTCCGTTGTGGTCTACATTACTCAATATGTTTGTTGGGTATTATGCTCTATCCATCTAAAGTCTTGCAGTATTGCTGCATCTACCGAAAATGAAGTTGCTGCTTCATAATTTTAAATGGAACACCCCCGTATATTATTAAGTTTATGGAATCACTCGTAACTTCTGATAATATGTTAATACTATCCTCTTGATGGTTTTGAGATAAAAAAAAAATTCTGTTCAGTACTTCTTGACCTTATTTAAAAATTTGTAAATTCTCGCTCTAAATTCACGAAGTGTTAAAAGTTTGATTATAGTTTAGCGAACCCCAATGAATAGAATCTCTATATAGAAATCGATTTAATATTATAAAGGGAGGAGGGGGGTTATTTTAATTTCTCTTATTTCTAAAACTGGTAAAAATTCCATTTTTTCTAAATCGAACCCCGTATATTATTCTAAACATGAAAAGGTCATTAAATTTGCTTTTAAGTTATGTATAATTTCTTTATACTTATCCTTTAGGTTTTCTCAGTAAACCCACTTTTTTGTAACATATCAAATTTTGAGTTTTTTTTTGTTATTATTAAATAAGGGCGTCACAACAATATTCACTCAAGAAATAATAGATTTAACGAAAAGTTTGTATTTCCACAACATAAAACTGCCTTGGTTTCAACAAGCTTTATCTTTCAGTCAATCTCAACATTCAATTTTATTATTCACTGCCGCTGAATTTCAAATTATTATTTAATAATAATATATTTAAATCCAAATTAATTATTGAGCAAGCAATAACATTTTTTAAAAAATGTACCTTGAACCAAGAAATATTCAATGTTAAAGAAAAAAATAACAAGTCATTGATGAATATTATGTTAAATTTTTTAGTACTTAAGGGATTTTCAATGTTGTTAAACAAAGAGAATAAAAAATTAACAAACCCTTATTTTTCTCCCACACTTACAAAAACTTTGTAGAACTTGCAACACCCTGAGGACAGACCGTCAAGGCCTGCTCACAGCTTAAAAAGCAAACTATTTTGCTTGAGTGAGACAATTAATAAAGCAGCATTTTCATGTAAATTTATATACTGTAGTCAAGAACAGAAAATAGTTTAAGGTTCTGTCAATTGAGTAATTTATCACTTATCAGCTTTAAATTTATTTTATTTTTTAAGTATGCGATATTGGGATTCGGACAGTGGAGTGACTGGTTAAAACGATTTGTGTAATTTACATTTTATTTCATTTTGTCCTGTAACCGTGTGTTTTAGACAAGTAAGTTTTAATTGATATGTGATGGGCTACATGCTTGGTGAAATGGATATTCCATAGTAAAGGAAATTAAAGTAGTACTTGTTTAATTAAGAAACCAAGAAGCACTATACAAAGCCTCAGAACTGAATGCGAAGATACAGGATCATTGGATAGAAGGGCTGGAAGTGGCAGAAGAAAAATTTCAAACGAAAATCAAGATATAAATATACAATACATGACTTCAAAATTAAATATAAAACAGAACAGGGGACTATCTAGACCCGGACAATTATAAAATTCTTGGCGCAACACATGAAAAAATCTTAAGTGTTATGCATCTTAACATACGAAGTGCAAACAAAAACTTTGACGAATTCTTGGCATTGATTGAAGCATATGCTTTGAACTCCTGTGACATTCTTATCTTAAGTGAATGTTTTCAAAATATTTTAACCAGTAACCTTAATATTCCAGGTTATAAAACTATTCACAATGAGGGTGATTTTAACAAAAATGACGGTGTACTAATTTTCGTTAAATCGCATCTTAATTTTACCGCATCTAACAAAAAACTGAGTATATGTGGTGTATCTTTGGGTGTCATAAATTTATTAATTAATGGTGTTTCCTTTAGGATATTAGCGTTGTTCAGACCCAACCCGAGTAACTTGGTTGCGTTCATAGATGAGCTTGATACGTATCTGGACGATACTAATCAAAATAGCCTAATTAGCCTTTTAATCGGCGACATCAACATTAATTTAATTAACGAAAACGACCTTAACGTAAGTAAATATCTTTCAGTACTAGCTAAACACGGCTACATGCCTTACATTCTTAATCCCACCCGTATTACGCCGGAAAGTGGGACATGCCTTGATCACATTTTTTTGAAAAAAAAATCCTGTAATGACAATCAAAATTTTAGGTTTAATTCTTATATTCTGAATTGCCATATTACAGATCATTGTCCTGTTCTATTAACTTTCAATCATAATATAAAAAGATCCCGAATAGCAAATATCGCTGAGAATACTATTCCTAAAATCAATTTCAAAACATTAAAAAGCTGCATTGAATCTGAATGCTGGGATTGTGTTTTATGTTTTTCCTCAGGCTGACACAGATCTTTTTATGAATATTTTTGACAGATGTCTAGAAAAATCAAAGACATATAAGACAAACACAAAAAAACATCAAAAAATAAAACCTTGGATAACACAAGGTCTAATTACATCAATAAAATATAGGGATAAATTAAAAAAAAGGTTAAATAAACACTTTACACCAGAAACTAAACGAGAGTACAAGGATTATAGAAATAAGTTTAACAAATTATTAAATAAATCAAAAAACAATCACTACCTAACGCAAATTGAAGAAAACAAAAATAATTTTAAAAAGGTATATCAGTTAATCTCCGAAGCTACCAATGAGCAAACCAATTTCATTGAAAAGTTAAAGATTATTAATGACGAAGGAAATCTAATTGATGATAATAAGGAAATGTCTAACTTTTGCAACGCCTACTTTACTACGGTGGGATTAAATATGGTTAAAGGTATTAATACCGCAGTACCATTTAATGAAAATATACCTACAAATTCTAATTCTATTTATATTAATGCCGTAACAGAAAACGAATTGATAGAGCACATATTTACATTAAAAAATAATTGTTCTCCCGGCATAGACGGAATATCTGCACAAATGATAAAACAAAGTCACTTGCGCCTCTTGCAACCTCTAAAGCACATAATTAATTTAATTTTTGAAAAAATACTCATGCCTTCTCAGTTTAAAACGTCCATTGTCACGCAATACATAAAGCTGGGGACAAAACAAAAATATGCAATTATAGACCGATCAGTGTAATAAATAACTTTGGAAAGATTTTTGAAAAGTGCCTAAAAACTCGACTAGTTGAATTTTTTAATCAAAATAATATTTTACACGAGAACCAATTTGGTTTCCGGGCTGGTAAGGCGACAACTGATGCCATGTATACAGTAATTAAAAAGATCACGGAAGGCTTGGATACGAACAATAAATGCATTGCAGTTTTCGTAGACCTTGCCAAGGCGTTTGACACTGTTAACCACAAGAAGCTCCTTGTCGTTCTAGAAAGGTGTGGTATTCGTGGTATAGTGCTGGATATCTTTGATAGCTACTTAACAAACAGGGAACAACGGGTAAAAATCAATGATACAATCAGCGAACCCAGAGTAGTAAAAATCGGGGTTCCTCAAGGAACTGTCCTTGGTCCGATACTTTTTTTAGCTTATATAAACTCACTCTTATCCATAAAGGCCCGGGCGAAAGTTGTGTCATATGCTGATGATAAAGTTGCTATATTTTGTTAAAAATCCTGGAATGAAACAAAAATAGCCTGCCAACAGGGTATGGAAAAGATAAAAAATTGGCTAGATATGTATCAACTCTCTTTGAATGCAAGTAAAACTCCCTTTACCTTAACAGGAATAAACAAACCTGAATTTGCTAGTATTAAAATAAATAATATGGTAGATGAAATCAAAGAAACAAGTGAAATAAAATACCTGGGCATAATTATTGACGAAAACTTAAAATGGACTAATCATATAAATTATTTAACAAAGAAGGTACGAAAACTTATTTATAAATTTTATCAACTGCGTGAAATACTATCTCGAAAATTATTAGTAACTATATAGAAAACTCTGGCCGAATCACTCTTCCGTTATGGTGTTCTAATATGGGGGGGAATGTATAAGAATTCACCACAAAAGTTAAATATTATGCAAAATTACATATTAAAAATAATATTTAAGAAGACGAGGCTGTTCCCTACTGACCTACTGTATACAGAGAAAATTTGTAATATAAGAACATTGTACTTTCATAGCATCTGTAGGTATATATATACGCCTTTAAAAACAATTGTTTTTCAAAATTATACAATTTCCACTTTCAACACACGTAGTAATAACATTAGGCTTCTATCTACGCCCAGATTTAACAGAAATATTAGCCATAGATTTATAAATTATACTTTACCTAAAACCTGCAATATCTTACCTTTACATATTAAACAGTTAAATAACCTAAAAGTATTCTCCAAACTATCAAAAAAATATATCTTTGGAAATTACCGTGAATTTGTAAATATAATAGAAAATTGACCGTTCTTTTATTAGATAAATATGTATATGTGTAATAATAACTTTATAATTTTCTTTTAGTTAGTTTTTTTCTTAGATTTAGTTTAGATAAATTTGCATTCTTACTAAGGTATAGCACAACACAAGTGTTTAATCACTTAGGTGCTTACTTATAATATATGCATTCAAATTGAACAAATAATTAACACAACTATTTGACGTATATAACCTAGTGTTTAGAATATAAATTTAATGTACCTAACCGTATAATGTGTGTACTATAAGCAAAAAAAAAAAAAAAATATATATATATATTCAACAACCGCATTTTAATTATTTGACAGAAACGACGCCTATGGTCAGGAGTTTTATGCTTTTTCAGGTCATCAGATTTGACTTGGATGCACTGGATAACGATAATTGAAAAGGAACCAAGTGCCAAATTCATATTTTGAGTAATAAGTGGTTTTTGATTGTAACAACTCTTTTTAAAATTATCACATTTTCAGAAGCTTTTTCTGGAAATAATTGTGCACGTTTGGAAGCAAATGAGAGTAAATAGTTAAGAACTTTTTTCCCAAGTCTTAAAACGTATGTTTAACACCTCTTTGGTACATGATTCCTTTTCAATAATTGAAGAAAGGTGAATTGTTACCTGAAAAAGATAAAAGTTGCATGGATCTGTTTAAAGAAAAGGCAAACAATGAAATGGATCGTTTTGAAGGGAAATCAAACTTAATTTTTACAACGAAAAAATTAAGAAACTCATTCAGTACGAACAATATCATAAACCTTTGAGACGGACCTGACCCAGGTCCATATTTTTTTAACAAATTTTTAACTGTAGGTAAAAGAGTGTTTAAAATTAAACTAGTGAAATGAGTCAACCAGGTTTAATAACTAATCAAACATAACAACCATAAGTATGAACATTTAAATATTTTTTACATAATTTCAGCTCATTAAAAAATTCGCAGAGTTAGGACATCGCTACGCACGGACACCGTGACAGCGAGCCAGGGAACAGATAGGATGACCGCACAAAGAGGAGACGAAAAATGCGCGGACACGAAAAATCGGCTATAAATAGCTGAGCTGCAGGCTTCCACGAGGAGACGAGAAAAATTTTCTTAAGAACTTAAAATCTTAAAAAGGCTCTTCCAGCCACAGGGTTTCATAAAATATTGGGCTGAGATTCTCTAACTAAATTAATAAATTTTCAAACAAAAAATAGATAAATATTGAAATTCCACATTTCTATCTTATAATTTCGTTTCTTGCCGGTGACCTACTGGAATTCCTCCTTTTCCCATCCTCCACGTGTGCGACATCGCTTAATTGCCGGTGACCTACTGGAATTCCTCCTTTTTCCTTATCCTCCACGTGTGCGACATCGCTTAATTGCCGGTGACCTACTGGAATTCCTCCTTTTCCTTATCCTCCACGTGTGCGACATCGCTTAATTGCCGGTGACCTACTGGAATTCCTCCTTTTCCCATCCTCCACGTATGCGACATCGCTTAATTGCCGGTTACCTACTGGAATTCCTCCTTTTCCTTATCCTCCACGTGTGCGACATCGCTTAATTGCCGGTGACCTACTGGAATTCCTCCTTTTCCTATCCTCCACGTGTGCGACATCGCTTAATTGCCGGTGACCTACTGGAATCTCCCGATTTTCCCTCTGCATTCTCTACTTAACCTGACCCAAAAATGATAGACTATATATATATAAAAATAAGTTCAGTTCCGGGGGCGTGAATTCTCACTCCCGACTTTTTATTTTCTCTAAAATCTATTTTTGCATTCTCTAACAAATCTTATCTACAACTTTTTAATAATTGATAACCGTTTTCTCCCTTAGAAAAATAAAACCCTCAGTATACAAAAAATTATTCTAAAAGACATTTTACCGTCTTTTCTTGCGGCGACCAGGCCACCTGTTTAAACTCAACACATGTCTAAATGTTTTTGTGAGACTAATGACTGGGGTGTAAGGGGTGATGGCATATATTCGGTCAAGATAGCCAACCCAAATTCAACCTCGCCTGCCCGAGTGGTGACTATGTCATCCGGTGCACCCTGCTAGAAACTAAAGAGGCTCTGGCGACCGAGTCACGGCGGAATAACCGTTTCAACCTAGGACTGAAGGAAATGTCGTCCTAACTGGACCCCCTATCAACCCGCACTGGCCAGCGTGATAGGTGATAGGCTAAAAACCTCAAACCAAGATGAAAGGCAAGAATCATGGAGGGCCCTCAGTCCCCGGCAGACCGTATGTCCCCGGCCAAGGCGGCGGTCGGAAAAGACAGCGGTTGGAGGGTGCTAAGAATCACCGGGTTGGATCAGGCTGCCAAGGAAGACGAAAACTATATATCGCCACATACAATACAAGAACCCTTTCAACCGACGAAAAACTATTAGAACTGGAGGAAGAACTCAAACAAGTACACTGGGATGTACTAGGAATAAGCGAAATTCGCAAAAAAGGAGAACAACAACTCCTACTAAAATCAGGAAATATGTATTACCACAGATGTAACGAAAATACTTCTGTGGGAGGGGTGGGACTGCTAATCCATAAACGACATGTGCAAAGTATAACACAAATCAACAGTGTAAGCTCCAGAGTGTGTTCTGTAATACTAAAATTGAACCAGCGATATAGTATCAAAATTATACAAGCATACGCACCCACATCCCAACAACCAGACGAAGACATCGAAAGCTTTTATGATGACATAGCTCAAGCCATGTCAACTTTCCCAACCTATTTCACAATACTGACTGGGGACTTTAATGCCAAGTTGGGCAAAAAACAAAATGAAGAAGAAACGTCACTGGGATGCCATGGCATAGGAGACAGAAATGAACGAGGAAACCTGCTGCTCCAATTTCTTCTACACCACCAACTAACGGCTATGAATACGTTTTTCAAAAAGGCAGAACATCGAAAGTGGACATGGATTAGTCCGGATGGCAGAACAAGAAACGAAATCGACTTTATTATCACAGACAAAAAGCACATAATCACGGATGTGTCTGTGCTGAACAGACTGTCAGTGGGAAGTGACCATAGAATGGTGAGAGCGAAGATAATGCTAAACCTAAGGACGGAACGAAATAAACTTGTGAATGGGAACAAAGGCAAAAAGTGGACAAAGGTGGACGATATTGAGGAATATCAAAAAACGATAAAACAAAATTTGAAAGACGATGAGACAAGTAATCTCGAGGATCTGAATAAAAATATTGTAGAATCAATTAACGCCGCTCAAAAGAAACACTGCTTGAAGCAAACAGAAAACAAGGATAAACTCTCTATGAATACTAAAAATTTGATGAGACAGAGAAGAACACTACTAGGAAAACATCCACTACATAAAGATGAGCTGAGGCAGCTAAATAAGGATATAACGAAAGCTGTAAGGAACGATACCAGAAGCTACAACAATAAATGGGTGACTAGAGTTATAGAAGAGAATAAAAGCATGAGGGTACTTCGAAATAAGTTGAGTAAGGGAAAAACTGAAATAACTAAACTAGAAAATGAGAGAGGACAAATAACAAACAACAGAGAAGAAATTCTGAAGATCGTTGAGGGCTTCTACACCAAACTATATAGAAACCAGAGTCAAGCAGAAGCATCAGAAAGCATACCCCATATACTAAACCAAGGATCGGAAGAGATGCCAGAGATAACGGAAGAAGAGGTCTTAAAGTCATTGTCAGAAATGAAGAACAATAGAGCACCTGGCGAAGACGGGGTTGTTGTAGAAGCCATCAAACTAGGAGGAAGAGAACTACTCAAAGCAATAACCAAACTCTTCAATAAATGTCTAGACGAAGGAACAACCCCACAAGTATGGAATAATGCTATTATCGTGATTATGCACAAGAAAGGCAGCATCACAGACCTACAAAACTATCGACCGATAAGTCTGTTAACACATCTGTATAAACTATTCACTAAGATTATTACCGCAAGGCTTACTAATAAACTGGACCTGTACCAGCCAAGAGAGCAAGCAGGGTTCCGAGCCGGATATGGAACGAACGACCATCTTCAGGTGATAAAATCGCTAATAGAAAAAAGTATAGAGTACAACAAGCCCGTAGTACTAATATTCGTCGACTATGAAAAGGCATTCGACTCCGTAAACCACCACGAACTGTTTAAGGCTCTCGCGAACTGCCGTATAGATCACCGCTACATTTCCATACTACGACACATATATGAACATGCAACGGCAACAGTGAAAATACATGCGGAAACAGATCGGTTCAAGATTGAAAAAGGTGTTCGACAAGGTGACACAATTTCGCCAAAACTTTTCACAACTCTGATAGAATACATGTTTAAAAAGTTGGACTTAAACAAGAAAGGCATAAACATTAATGGAGAAAAGCTCAACCACCTACGTTTTGCTGACGATATCGTGATGATCACAGACCGACTAGACGAAGCAAATGAAATGATCGCAGAACTATCCGTAGTTTCAAAAAAGGTAGGCCTAAAAATCAACATTGCCAAGACTCAATTTATGACAAACTTAGTTCCCAGTCAAAACTTAATGATGGAAGGACAGGAAATTCAATACGTAACATCTTACAAATACCTGGGACATGAGCTCCGAATGGGTAGAGATAATCAGACCTGCGAATTAAACAGAAGGATAGGACTGACCTGGGCTGCCTTTGGCAGACTGAAACACGTGGTAAAGGCAGATATACCGATTTGTCTCAAACGAAAGGTGTTTGACCAATGCGTCCTCCCGGTACTAACATATGGCTCGGAAACACTCACACTAACTCAGAGAACTGTCAATAAAATAAGAATAACTCAACGAGCCATGGAGAGGTCCATGTTAGGAGTTACACTACGAGACAAAATCAGAAATGAAGAACTACGCAGAAGAACAAGAGTTGCGGACGCAATTGAAAGAATCGCATACTTAAAATGGAACTGGGCCGGTCACGTCGGAAGAATGGCAGACAATAGATGGACGAGGAGAATACTGGAATGGCGCCCCAGAGACGAAGCATACAGAAACAGGGGACGACCGCCGACCCGATGGACAGACGACCTAAAGAGGATTTCTCCGAACTGGATCCAAGATGCCCAGGATCGTGCTAAATGGTCTACGTTGAGAGAGGCTTATGTCCAGCAGTGGACGAGACAAGCTGATATATGATGATGATGATGATGAATGACTGACCCATAAATTTTACTAAGGGTAGATTATGACCATTTGCGGTACTTTGGCAGAACAGTGGTTTTGACCTAATTTAGATTTTATGGGTTGAGTGTTTCTGAAAGTTGTTTTGGATTTTTGTTAGGATATTCACAATAATGTTTTATTTTAAAGGTATTGCTAATTGCATAATGGATGACGGAATCGAGATCCCCCTGTTCCAGGTTAGGACCATCTCCGTTTGTTCAACTCTTCAAATTCTTGAAGAATCCTTTCTTTTTTCCTTGGTTTACTTTCGAGCGATTTCTTAATGTTTTTGCAGTAATCCGTTTTTTTTAAACTTTCTCTTGTCGCTGTGTTTGTCGCAGGGATTAACTTAGCGCTCCTCAAGCAACATCTTTCAATACAGTCCGTGAACAGTAGCGGCTGTCTGATTTAGTAACACTTCTCTCATAATTTCTTTATAGCGGAAACTTTGAGGGTAATTTCTGCGTCTGATTTACGTTCGTAGGCCCGTAGGTTTATCATGCACTCCCTACGCACTATTGTGGGACGAAAGTCCACGCTGGACACAATATAGAGTTTAATGCTCTTGGAGATGTGAGGACATTTATTAGAACAGAAAGAGCATCTCATTTTCCACCGCTATAATTTGTCTAAATTAAACAAAAGATCTAACAGTCCGTTACTGGCGAACAAATATGTCATTATTCTTAGAGTAGGCTAGGCGATGGCCCCCAATAAATAAATACTTCTAAAGCCATTATTAAATCTGCGTTAGAGGTTGTTAGGAGAAAAGTGCGGACCTGGTCTTCTGGTTAGACTAGCAGGGTTCACAGTGTTTCCTTCAACGTGGGACGGAGGGCGACAGCCTGGAGCGACAGCTCATTCCAGCAACCGTTTGAGGGGAACCTATAGAGATAGGCGACAGCCTAGAGCGACAGCTCCTTGTCTCGTCCGGCATGCAGGGTAGGGAAACCTTTGGAAACGTGACCGGAAGTTTCGGTTATCCAGATTTTTCGCCATCAGCAGCCAATAACGTCTTGCTTCCAAATTTTACAAACAAAAGAGCCGTTCACGTCTAGCCACTTCTCGGTCTCGAAACTCTTCAAAATTCAAAACACAAGCGTTAATCCCTGTGTGAAATTTAGCATTCTCAGTGTAATACTTCGCTCTGATACCCTTTTCAGCGAATCTGACACAACGTAGAGTCCTACCTAATAGACGATCACCACCACGTCCGAGCCTAGTCTTTGATTACATAAGCGTATAACAAAATCAAATACTGAACACAGCTCTCAATGTCATAAAAATAAACTTTCGTTGTGCGAACGAAACCTACGCCTATGGAATTCAAAGACAGGTAAATTAAAGACTCGCAGCCAGAGTCGTGCAGCACTTTTAGTGCTATACTCGGACACCCAGGGGCAACCCTCATTTTTTGGTGATATTTTAATCACCAAATATAAACTTAATTTATTTAAATAATTAGTCAAATAATAATAACATTAACTACTCAAGTATAAAACTGATCAATTAAAACCAATCATCGATTTCTTTTACTTCCGCATTGGCGGGGGGCCGTAAGGTTACACCTTATACCTAATCTTCAAAATCAAACTCTCTATTAGTTTCAATTTGTTTTTTAATATCTTCAGTAGAGTAGAAATCATTAGACTCCATAAGATTTATCACAAATTTGTTATTTTTCTTCCGATGACGGTCATAAAGTTTTTCAGGGTGTAAATTCGAAGCTGATATTTAAGCGCTCTTTCTATTTGTCCAAAACCCGTGTTGTTTGGCAAAAAGCTGTGCCGGGCTCAAGATATTCTAAATGAACTTTGTTTAATGTAGGATGCTGTTTTATAACTGTTTTCAACAGTAACACAATTTTTATGTTGCGATTTTGTCCACCACGGCTATCTGACCACAATATCAACTCCTCTACTTCTTTTTTCAGGTGCAGCTCTATAAATTTTTTCCAACACGAGCCCACTTCTTGGGCACTTCGCCCTGCCACCCAAAAAACAATAGGGTGTGTTTGGGACACACTTCATATTTCTGTCGTGACCCAGTAGGAAAGCAAAGTAAAAACGTTGAAATCAATCTTAGGGGATATAATGCAATGTAATACTAAACTAAGCGGCAACGTCGCATTCGTGCTAAATTACTATGTTTTTCTTCAACAACTAAATGCTAAAAAATAGAGAAAAATACATTAAATTCATATGCAATATAAATGGCAACACCGCATATTAAAGTGGTTATATATTCTCTAAAACGCAATTCTAAGTACGACATACGCCACGTGCGTAGTAACAAGGAGACGCTATTCTGATTGGCCGATCGACAGTGGCCTGATGTAAGACGTTGCCATCTTGGTTTCGACGTGTTAGGATCTGATTGGTCGGAGTGTTTGAGTATGGTTATATTATATTATATTGTTTGTAAACAAGTCAGTGTGTCTGGCGGAGATCGAACAATATAAGTCGCCACTCCGTGAAGGGAGAAAGGCCGCATGTAAAAGTTTGTTATTGTTTACAAAGTGTCAGGTGGAAAGTATAGAAAGTTAAGTCACCGCTAAGTGAGTGGACAAAGCCATCACATTGAAAGTTGTTATATGTTGTAGCCCATGCTAGGGTGAACAGACGAGGAGTGTTATTAATCGTTTAATAAAGGAGTAATGCAGTAAAATTCAAAAAGGATTTTATTTTCCAATTTTTCAACAAATTTGAACCAGTCGACTTGTGAAGATACAGGTTAAAGTTTTGTGTAGCTCATTGTTACAAACGTGAGTCCGCACAGGGTGTATTGTTTGACCCTGAATAAATACCCTCGTTATAAATACTTACTTGTCTTTTATAGTAAGTAATATTAGTTGGTAATTTAGGCAATCCCAGAACTTTTTCCATATCGCAGCAAAGAGTTTCGATGAGAGGGTTGTTACGTGCTTCTTTTAAATCTTTATTAATCTAATATTTGGCAAGCTGGGTCTTTTTAATATGCTGATCATGGTGTTCTTTTAATATTAGTTTTTTGTTCTCATCTTGTGCAGAATACATGTCACACTTGTTATATGTATCTTTTATAGGTGGTTTTCGCTTCAAGTTAAAATGTTTATAGAATATATTTGTATGGAACTGATAATTAACTTTTGGGTGTTTCTCTTCTATATAGAGTTCGTACATTTAACTTTCTGTGAGGTCGTAAGATAGAAATTTAGCTTCAGTTTCTGAACGGGAGTAATGCGAAACATAGGTAGGAAATTTCTTTATATGTTCAATAATTGCATATATTGCTTTTTCACAAACTATATTCTTTCCACCAGATTTTCTTCGCTCATCTTTTATTTGGGAGCAACCTTTTTTTCTAATGCAGTGCTAACCCGTTTTGCGAATATCTGATAAGTGTTTATATAAGTATCGCGACAAACTTTAATCTCTCCACGCATATATATTTTAGTATATAATTAACCTGGTCCATTTATAGCATGCTTTCTTCTAATATGCATTTTTTTAACAGTTGCTGCTAACATTAACATAAGGGTTTTTTTGTCTCCTGTTAATTTTTCACTGCATTTTTTTTAAACAGATTTATTTGTAATTAGAAAGTTGTTGGGCGTCTTTTAATTTTTCCTTTACGGTGTAGTGAGTCTTGCTGGAATCTTTTAGTTTCTTTCTCGTGGCGAAAGTTCGTTCTTTTACTCATTACTTAATCCAATTAAAACTAAAAATTAAATATATAAAGAGCCAAGTGACACTGCTCATTTTCTATAAATAGTATCGGGACTGATGATGAAACTGCTTTTCCCTGCAGTCGCTTGGCTCTTCAGTCAATAGATGGCGTTGTAATTCCAGTAAGCGTTTGATGCTTTTTACACAAAATAAATTAATGTCAGGCTGTCGTATGGCACCATTATACAAATTTTTGCAATTTCGGGCTGGGTTCCTTTTGAATTATCATCATCCAACTACACCTATGATCTGCGGTATAGAAGTTGAATAATGAGTATGGATAGCTATGCTAAATTTCGTAAGCATTATTATAGGCTGGGTTTATTTTGTTCTGTCCGTCCTAATTTTTTTTTGTAGTAATTTATTATTTTATATTTTGTCTTTTTCTCTGTTTTCAATAAAGTCGTTTTTTATTTATTGATTTATTACCTTTTCCTTACATGAGCTACAAAATGCAACAGGTATGTCTTGTTTTCACTTATGCCTGACATGATAAAGATGCTTTGAAGTAGATATATATACTCGCAATATATCAATCACAGTTGCTGGCCGGCTGTGTTTCATGTTCTGACATATTCACAGGTTATAGTATGTAGCAGTTATTAATAGTACGAGAATTCAATAAAATTTCATACGAATCTTCTGTTGGAATTAGGTAAATGGTTAATACTTATTGCTTTAGATTAGGGTTAGGTTACATATCGCTTTATCTTTGTTTCTTTTAGTTAATTTTCTCTACAGTGTGTAGACAATTCACAGATATTTTAAATGTTGATATTTTTTGTGAATAAGAAGCTGATTCCCATCATGGCGATTAACTTAATGTAATAATAAAAACATTACGTTTATCAATATCGGAATGTATGGATTTCAACGGCTTTACGATCATACTCGATAGATATCTTTGAGAGATTATATTTTCGCGAATTTATTTTGTGATTTTAAATACACAGGGTGTTTCCTAACCTCGGCCAAAGAATAAAACTGGTGAATTATCACGTAATTGTAAGACGAAAATCTGGTATACAGTTTTTCAAATGACGCTTCGTTTTTGAAATACAGAGTGTTAACAAAATTTTTATTCATGTTTTCTTTTTATTAACATTTAATGAAAAACATTATTCTAATAATGTTTGTCACACATATTAAGGGATTTGAGCACTTTATTTTATGGTCATGTTAAACTTCTCATTTAGCTCAGTGACGGAGATTCGGGTAACGACTACTAGAATTTTTCACAAATAAATAATACGGGTATGTTAAATACTACAAAGTCTTATTTATTTTATTAAGAAATTAATTTTAAGCAAATTAAGTTTTTTGTATTTTTCTCCTATCTCGTACAGTTTTCGCGTAACTAATGATTTTATTGTTCACGTCACAAGAATCTCATTATTTTGTTGTTTAAATGAACGAGTAGGCTTTGCGTGATTCCATAGCAGTCACATTTGACATGTGCAAACTATTCTAATGTATTAGCATGTAATATATGATATGATATGATATGATTTTCTTCCAAGTTAAGTCAAGTGTCAAGTATCCGCGAGTTATTTTTTAGTTTAGGTGTACTGAGTTTTAAATTTACTGTTCTTCTTTATGGCTGAGTTTACCAATAAAGACATTGCTTAAATCCATTTTTTGTACGGTTTGGCAAATGGAAATGCAATGGAGACAAGGCATTTGTATGCAAAACAATTTCCTAATAAATGAATACCATGTTTAAAAACATTTATAAAATTGCATCTCGGATTAGAGGAAATAGGTAGTTTTGCAAAAGACAAATTAGGCGGTCGATAATTTACAGAAAGAACCCCGGAACTTGAGGAAGACATTTTAAATATGATTAAAGAATCTCCAGGCACAAGAAAATGGGAAACGAGTTGAATGTGAGTAACAAAACAGAACAGAGTGTCTTAAATAACTATTATTTTAATCCTTATCACATACAAAGAGTGCCGACTTTATTGTTTCAAGATTTTCCAGCCAGAGGTAACTTTTGAAACTGGTTTTAAGAAAAATCTTTAAGAGTCCAAACTTTTGCAAAAAAAAGCTTATTTACAGTTGAAGAAAATTTTCGCGAGGCATCATTATAAAATTTCATAATAATTAGCATATTTGGGCTCAAAACAATCCTCATGCTGTGGGCGTGACCAGCATAGATTTTTAGTTAACGTGTGGGCAGGAATTAATGCAGATACCTAAGATGGCCCGCATTCTTTTCCGATGCAGCTAACTGGTGGAGTCTCCTACAATTTTCTTAAAGACGAATTGCCAGGTCTGATGGAAAAAGTACCTGTAGGAACCAGAACTTTAATGTGGTTTATGCATAACGACGTACCTCGTCACTGTGCGGTTAGTTAGTTGCTAGAAATTATTTCGATTAACAATATCCTGATCGTTGGATAGGTAGAGGTGGACCTCAATTATGGCCACCCCGTTCGCCGGACCCTAATACTTTGGACTTTTGTTTCTGATGTCACCTTAAACAACTTGTCTATACTACTCCTATTACAACTGTAAAAGAACTTCAACTGCGCATTAATAACGGTTCTAATACGATTCGCGCCAGTCTCAATATTTTCCGACAATTTAGCACGTAGAGTAGATGGGTGTTTACTGACTCATTGAGGTTTGTTTAAGTTAGTTAATAAAATGAAACAAGACTTTTTCATTTATAACATGCCCGTATTATTTATTTTTGCGAAATTCTAGTAGTCGTTATCTGGATCTCCGTCACTGAACTAATGAGGAGCTCAACATGAACACAAAATAAATTGTAAATGAAACAATGCAGTCTTTCTCCACAGTTTAATGATTAATGTAAATTATAAGCTCCCGACATGTTTCAAATGCTTAAGCACTCATTATCAGGGGATACTAAAAGGATAGTACAAAGTTGAGAACGAACGGTGAGTATAAAATAAAGTTTGAGAAGGACTTACCTAACATCGAGTTTTGCAGAAATGTAGGTTGTCTCAAATTAATAAGTACAACTTATAGGATGATACACATGTAAAGGTTAAAGACTTGGTGTATGAACTGGTTAATTGTATTGAAATTGAGATATAAATAAAGTTTTGGTTAAATTGTGAAATTTGGATTAGTGAAGAAACATTTTGTATAAGACAATACATTGATTTAAAACATCTGAAGGAGAAAGATTTTCTTTTTATTTGATAAGAAAGTTTAGCTAATTAAGTTTAATTGTTAAAACTGAAAATTAATTTCATTGGTAAATTATTATCTGCTATTTTAAAGAATTTGTAAAAGATTAACATTTTAACCATTATAGGTGTTTTAAAAAATATTTAAAAAAATGATTAAAAAGTGGTTATAAATTAATAGAATATAACCTGTGCTTAAACACAACCGCGATACTTGCCGCAACGTCGGAGCTGAAGTGAGGTTGGTTCGAAGAGAATAGTGACAATAAAGAGATATAACCAGGTACCATTATTAGAAATATTAAAATCAAAAGTGATTGTTGAAATCCAGTGAGAATATTTAATTAGAAAAGAAAGAAAATAAGGTCTATACCACCAAAATAAAATATATTTGTCATTTTAGGGTGTAATAAGGGTTAAAGAGTGTACATAATTTAATTTGACATTTATGTTATGACAATTATGTACACTCTTTAACCCTTATTACACCCTAAAAGGACAAATATATTTTATTTTGGTGGTATAGACAGACCTTGTTTTCTCTTATAATCTCGCCACAGAAAATGGACTACTTCTTGAATATTTAATTAGGTTCATAAAATCCATACAAAATCGATTAATCATAAGTCGTTGTCATCACTGAACTTATAAGGTACTTGAAAATTGGCAGAACACAGACATCTGTCGACGAATGACCAAATTGTATGGTTATGCTATAAAGGGGGGTCACAAAAGTCTATCGGAGGGAGATGAAACGCTGGACTGAAATATACACTTGTGAGGGCTGGTGACGATCTAACCCTAGCCAGTTAATATAGGAGATCTAGATCTCTCAAAAATTTTTATACAAAAGAATATTGAAAACTGATGAAAAACTTTTCAAACCTTAAACAAAGGTTGGATACAATCAAAATATACAGGGTAGGCCAACAAGGGCGCGTTGGTCAATAGTTGCTAATTATTTTTAAGAATACAGGGTATCTCAAAAAAGAATAATACTAATAACTTAATTTTTGTTAAATGGAATACCCTACCTTTTTATGTGGCATATAAAGCCTCTATTGTTGTGTATTCAACTTTTAATTTGTATGTAGATCGAGTGCAGCGTTGCCAAATTATGAATTAAAGAAAGAAAAATCAGTCAAAAACATACTTTTTTTAAAGTGTTATATCTCCGCCACTGCTTCTTAATTTCCCTGAAAAAGTTAGATGTAATCTAATGCTGGCCTAGTTTATCCTAGACCGTCCTCATTTTTCGATTTAATTATACAGGGTTGTAACGGTTTATTTTTAGTACTAGGGGTTAAAGCCTATTTTTGCTAAGGTGTGAGAAATAATCATTAAGGTAGTACAATGTGCTCTATGAAAAACCATTAGTATGTGATGAATTGAAACAAACCAAAATTTTATTTAAAGTTTATTATTATGTCGCCTTCACCTTTTTGTCAAGAACCTTTCAACATATTTGTTTTGCTGTTTATTAAATGTACATAGATATTTATAAAACATTTTACTAGTAAAAATAAGGCTATACATATATATATATTACTCGTATCATTGTACTGTTACATAACTCTCTCTCTCGGTGTTTAGAGGTTGCTTTCCTTTCTTATGACATTTGTTGATTATCTGGTTCCTCCTTTATTTTTCTGGCAATGCCGTTACCTCGAGTGGCTGATCCAGCTTGTGTTGTACCTAAAATAAAGATAACTATTTGAATTCTATGACTGCAGACTAAGACCTTAGGTAATTTTGTCTTCGATGGTACGTAAGGTTATATAGGTATGTAAGAGTTGTTAAAACGGTCTCTGGCTGCGAATGCCTGGTTAATAAAGCAGATCCTTACCTTATCTTTCATCTTGATTCCATATCTCCCTTGGCTTAGGGGTTGAAAGTCGATTTTTCTCCCTTGTTAAATGGCAGACCGTGTCCTAAGTTAGTAGCCTAAAAACAGTCAGCTACAGACGGTGTAAATAGAGTAAGTTATAGGACTTACCGCTATGGTTGTGTCAAATACATTTTCGTGGGAAATACAGTGGATTTTCCGTATTATATTTTCCTTTGTTTGGTTCTAGAATGGTGTGACAATCTGATCGTTAGGTACATTTCACTTTGTAGGTTATAAATAAACCCTGTTCCTTTAATTTATATGAATAGAAGTGGGCGTCAATATCGATTTTAATCCCTTCGATCGACCTAACTTATTGATATTGTATTGACTGCTATCGGGTGATTGTTACCAGCCAATTGCATTGTATTGAAATCTGTTTATCGTTATGTAATGTAGGAGCCACTTGGGTGTTTATTTAAAGCTGGTAATTGGTGTAAAGTCATTTAGTTTCTAGGTTGACATCTATCGACCTTTGCGAGATCGATTATATCGCTTATTCCTTAGATGTGGGAAATATTTATCTGATGTACCGTTGGTTGTATACGGGTGACCGTGTTTGGTAATAATTTATATTGCCCATGTATTAGTTAATTAAAAACAAATTTCTTTAGTTTCACCGTCGCGCAGGAGGGGGTACAAGGGTAACCCAGGATTCTATTGTCTCCGCTCTTTGGTTATTTTATTATTTGTACGGGTTCGCTTCGGCTAGGTTAGTTCATTAGGTTTTTGTGTAGGTACGAGGTTTTGAATTCTAGCGCCCTTTTTATTGACAGGAAGCTTTCTATTTTGTTGGTAGGATTGCAGCTCTTCCGGGAGGTCGTGCGCGATTGTTACGGCCTTGCTTACTTACTTACTGACTTGTCTCCGTCGTGAAAGCGTGTGTCCAGCCAATTTTTTTTTTTCACGTGAGTGGATTTTGGACACCGTTTTCTTATTAAAGCTTTTAAATTGCTTTAGTTTAGTGTTGGATTGAAAGCTTTTTTACGGCATAGCCGGATTTTAAAGCGACGGAGTGCAAGTCAGGAAACGTAAAAACGTGTAAGACCCCATCGTCATCGGGTAAGTTTAATCATTTTATGTTTGAAATCAATTGCAGTCACTTTAATTTTGCTCTTATTTGTAAATAAAATATATTATCATCTTACGTTAATATTTAAAACCTTAAATTTTTGGTCAAAACCCATGTATTTTTTTTTATGCTTTCTGTTATCGATATCTATTTATGTCGCTAGAATTTTTCGATACCTTAGTGCCCATTGTACTTACAAAATGCACGTTTTTCAAGCCTATCTTTTTTTATTCTATTGTCATTGTTATTTTATTGTCAAAAAAAAAGGAACTCATCCGAACCGAACCGCGTGGCCTTAAGCCTGCATGTTGTAAGTTAATGCCTAGTTTTTATTTCTTTGTGTCGCTATTAATTTAATCTAATTTCAATAATTTATAATGTGCCTAATTAGCCGAATGTAATTATGTAATTTTTCTGGTTAATTGCTAAGTTTTACATGTGTTTACTGCAATTGGTGGATATGGTTTAATTAATTTTTATTTGATTGATAATTATGTATTATTTGCTTTAATTGATTTAAATGGCCGACATTGTGCAGCTGTTTTTTTTTTTTGGTATTGCTGAATTGAAGTAAATAACTGTAGTTGTCGGGTTTTTCGGGATTACGTCGTGTTAATATTTTTCTGGGGAATTTATTCAGGGTTGTAAAATTGTAAAATTATTGTCGAATAGGTTTGATAATTAAATAACATTATTTTCTGGGATTTTTGTAATTATGTGGGAATAATATTTTTATGGGTCGCTTATTCAGGGTTTAAAAGGGGATTTTATTTGGAGTCATTAGCACCCCATATCGGCGTGTGGGCGGCGCATGCGCAGTTACTATATTGCGATTCAGCATATATATCTCTAAGTTCAAGTAGGAAATTACTTTGCAATTATTTTTTTTTTATTAATCTGAAAGTTGGGATTTCAATTTTGATAATGCGCGTGGCGCATGCGCACTAACTACTTTTCTACAAACCAGTGGTTTTAATTTAGTGAGTTTCCTGCTTGGCTTAGATGAAGTTCTTTTAATTTTATTCGCCATCCTGAGCATGCGCAGTGCCCTCACGTCGATATTTTTGTTAATTCATGTCTGCAGAGGGGTTATTGGACACCCAGTGAGGTGCGCAGACAATTTTAGACGCATGCGCAGTAATAATTTTTCTAAATTTTGGGTTTTCGGTATTATTAGGGTGGTTGCACAGTGTTGGTCCATTTATCTAATCATTTGGGCCTTCAGCCATTTATTAAATGTAAATTTTTCGCAAATATTGCCGTTGTGCTGATGCGCCTGTTTTACTTCCTAGGGTCCTTATACCGGGGTGCTTCCACCCAGCTCCTATTACGTGAGCTTCTTTTATCTGGGGTCCACCTGGCAGTTGCTATGCTGGGGTACATCAAGGCCATCAGTTTGACCTAGAGGCGCTACCAGCCTTTTATACTAGGGTGTACCTAGAGTTGCCCACCAGGCATAGTACCAAGCAGCCACGGCAGTATCGGTGATACCATCCCGAATCCAGAATACTTGTTCAAACATCTATATTTTTAATTCGATTTTAATTGAATTTCTTAAATACAACACCCTGTATATTATTTTGCTCTCGAAAAGCCTAAAGTGTCCCCTTTCAGAAAATATCATGTTTGCCGTATGTATCTCACTATCATTTTGAGATATTAAGGTTTTTCCGTAACTTCACAAAGAAAATTTAAAAAATCGTAGGCGGCATGGCCCAAGAAATCGAAACAATTGCTATTCGTTGGTATGTCGCTGTCAGTAATTTTACTTTTGTAATCCTGTGACATTTGGTGCCATTTTGTGCATAGTATCTTCCTTCAATAAGAAGTATTTTGTGGTAAAAATGAAGTATACGAACCAAGAATCAATTGATATGATTTATATCCTTGGAGAATGCTTAAAGAACTGTCTCCTGGCATCCCGAGTGTACTGCGAGAGGTTTCCTGATAGAACACATCCAGATGCAAGATTATTTCAAGGACTGATGGATAGATTTGATAGAACTGGGTCAGTTAAGTACGAGAAGCATGAAAGAATAAAGGCAGTGGTAAACGAAGAAAATGAATTTAACTGTTGTTTATCTGTTTATGAAGATCCACATGGAAGTACAGTAGACATAAGTGATTTGTTGGTCTTAGGTCAAACTTCTGTGAAGAGAATGTTGCGTAAGAATAAGTTCCATCCATATCGTGTGCAACAGCATCAAGCACTTGATGGACAAGATTTTGAGAATAGAATAAATTTCTGTAATTGGGGTCTTGCTCGAATTCGAGAGGATGTACGATTTTTTAATATTGTATTGTTTACCGATGAGGCGACATTCCACAATAATGGTCATGTGAACAGACATAATTTGCACTTCTACGCCGATGAAAATCCACATTTTCTAAGGTCTATTGACCAGCAACATAGGTGGAGCTTAAACGTCTGGGGAGGCATAATTGGAGACCACGTAATGGGACCTCATTTTTTTGATGGACACCTCAATGGGAATATTTTTCAAAATTTTTTAAATGAAGGTCTTGATAATCTGTTAGAAAGTATACCACTAGGACTATTAAGAAGAATGTGGTTCCAGTTAGATGGGGCGCCTGCTCATTTTAATATTGGAGTTCGAAATACTCTGGATGAAAAATTTCCTAGCCGTTGGATCGGAACACGCGGACCTGTTCTGTGGCCTCCAAGGTCACCAGATATGACAAAACTTGATTTCTTCCTATGGGGATACGTTAAAGATCTGGTCTACGCAGGCGCGTAACTACAGGGGGGCCTAGGGGGGCCGGGCCCCCCCTAGACGTCGCTAGGCCCCCCCCAGAAAAAGGCTGACTTTGTAAGCTCGCTACTCGCCTCGCAAATATAGCATCAATTTATAATTATAATCTATATAAATTATAATAAATCATCTATCACTCGACCATCATTTTTTTATTGGTTAAATTTTCCATTTTTCACTCAAACTTTTTTTGGCAATACTCGTTGAACTTTGGGCTTGTTTATTCAAAAATTAAATCCCTTGAGCTTCGCTCTCGGGATCTAATCAGAATAAACATGTCCAAATTCAACTCGAAAAATTTCCAAAAAAAGCTTTCGTGACAGCTGAAAAATCTAACCGATAAAAAAGCGAGCTCTTGTGATATTACTGTTGATTATTGACCAAATTTGTTTAAATTTGGGCGTGGTCCAAGAAAAATTTCGCCTGCGGCGGGCCCTCCGCCGACCCGCATCTACACGAGCCGCCACTACAAGTCACAATAACAGGCCCACCCTAGGGCACCCCCAGGTGAGAGGGCTAGTTACGCCACTGGGTCTACGGAACATCTCCAACTACAGCGGCAAACATGCGGGAAAAAATAAGAGAAGCATTTAATTCAGTTGCTCCCTTAATGTTACAAAATGTAAATAGATCTTTAACAGACAGGTTAAATATATTTATGTTTACAGCAAAATGGTAGAGTGTTTGAATATCTAATAAATTAATTTATTTAAGATCTAAGAAGTAGTCCATGGTCTGTGGTTATGTATTTTAAAGGGAAATGAAGTCTGTCTTTACCACCAAAATTTTTTAATATTAACTACACTACACCCTAGATTTGGGTATCGAGGGCATATATATGGGAGGGATTCACCATATGAGTTAGATGTTCAATATACATTCAAGTTTGTAAATTGAGTCGGACTAGTTTCGACCTTAGAAAAGATCATCATCAGCAACTCTATATAATTATAATGTAAACAAGGTAAAACACAGTAGTGGATGGTTCAATGAATGTATGTGCCTGCCCATGGACTTGACTAGGAACGTCCCTTTGGCTACACAAATAGGTTAAGAATAAGGGGTTAGTTGATACACTTGTTGAGTATTGAGTGTAGAGGTTTTATATTTATTTGACGTAGGCTTGTGACGCCTTATTTATTTAAATTATCTCTGGTGTTACCAAATCAACAATTGTAACTTTGAAATAATAACGAACAAAATTTTCTGTACGACCAAGTTCGCAGCGCAGGGTTGTAGCAATTTAGCACCAGGACATTGACGGCTACTGCTAGCTTTTAGACAGTGGAGAAGGGGGGGGGTTAAGTTAAACTTATTAATTATGAGGGCGCCACGTGACTTAAATTACGTCAAGCCTGCTAATATTGAAGTTAGAGTGAGGTAACCAATAAGTCACGAATTGTGTCTACTCACGACTACAACCTGTTCCATGAACTCTGAATTTCCTGAAATTATCAATATTTACCTGTATAATACCTCCAGTATTTAAGACCACAAGGAAAGTAAATCAGTTCAGGTATAGGGCATATAAAGAAAATAAGGTATATTTACTATAGTGACTTGTTGCACGAAAACTCTTTATTTCAATGTAGGGATGTAATTAAACATTGTATTATGATTTTAAATTGTGAACAAGGTGAGTAAGTTATTATCAATATTATTTAAGAACCAAAGAGTGTCTATACTGACTTTGAAATTTTAAATTTAAAAATTCTGCAGCATTAAAATAATTTGACAATCAAATATTTTAAGGTTAAAGTTTTTAAAGTCTCACTAACTATAGTGAGAACATATCAGCTCGGATGAGTTTACGTTAATATTAGTTAGTAGAAAAAGGGGGATATACCTAATATACCTTCAGCGTCAAAATGTGATCACATTCCGTTACAATTGCTTGGTAGTACATATGGTTGCCTTAGATGCTTACACCGCAATGCTATTCAGATCAAGGATAGCTATACAAATCTCTAAATTCGTAGTTAAACGTGAGGGAGAAGAATTTTATTAAGTATGAGCTAGGCAATGCCTCCAAATAAAATAGAGAAAAATATACACCTCAACTAACACGCAGCATGGAGTTATGTTGAGTTAATTAAACCAAGCAATATGCTCTAGCTTAAAGGTTCATAAATTTGTGTATACATTTGAGGGAGAAATATTAAGTTTAAGCTAAGGCAATGCCTTTAAAAATAAAGAATAGAAAAATATGAATCTCAACTACCATGAAACATGAAGTAGTTATAATGAGTTAATTAAACCAAGCAATATACTCTAGCTTAAAAGTTCATAAATTTGTGTATACAATTGAGGAAGAAATATTAAGTTTAAGCTAAGGCAATGCCTTTAAAAAGAAAGAATAGAAAAATATGAATCTCGACTAACATGACACATGAAGTTATAATGAGTTAATTAAACCAAGCAATATACTCTAGCTTAAAAGTTCATAAATTTGTGTATACAACTGAGGAAGAAATATTAAGTTTAAGCTAAGGCAATGCCTTTAAAAAGAAAGAATAGAAAAATATGAATCTCGACTAACATGAAACATGAAGTTGTAATGAGTTAATTAAACCAAGCAATATACTCTAGCTTAAAAGTTCATAATTTGTGTATACAATTGAAGAAGAAATATTAAGTTCAAGCTAAGGCAATGCCTTTAAAAGAACGAATAGAAAAATATGAATCTCAACTACCATGAAACATGAAGTAGTTATAATGAGTTAATTAAACCAAGCAATATACTCTAGCTTAAAAGTTCATAAATTTGTGTATACAATTGAAGAAGCAATATTATTAAGTAAGGTTTGGGTAATATCCTTAAAAATTAAATACTTAGTTAAACCAAACATTTAAAACCCAAAATAAATTAGTACTGGCTACTTAATTCATCACTGTGCCTGTACAATTAATAGCAATTAATTACACCATTAATAGCACCTTAAAGAAGTGCGATAAGTAACAGATCTGTACCGTTACTAGTAATCTATTATACTGTTATTAGAACATTAATAAAAGAAAATAAAATCAAATTTGTGCAAAAACTTGCGTCATCCTCCAGTTCTGGTGCGGAGACTCGACCTTAGGCCTTCCAGGCCAAGGACCTAGAGAGCTGCAACAGGTGTAGTCGGTTGCAACCACATTAACATAGTTCCATGTTGGGCTGATACACAATATGGGCCCCAGCGATACAGCATGTAGACAGCTACCAGCTCCCTACTCCGGACCCTGCACAGGAACTAGACGGACGGTAAAAGACTGCGTACTGTGAACGGACATACGCCAAGACAGGACATAATCAAACCAAAACTTGAAGATTTAAAAGGGACAGGAAAAACGAAGACGGACAAGGAAAAAAAAAAAAACCCCTAAAAAGAGAAAATAATTAGACTCACCTTCAACTTAGGGTCACAAGGACCCCCAATATAGAATTTATACAATAGAATATACATTTGCAGAACCGCAAGCAAAAATTAACTACCTATAAAGCTAATTGGACATACCTTAGATCTTAGGCGGGGTTGCTGTGGCACGTGTAGCGTGTTTCAGGAAAAATTAAATCCGCATGGGTGTGGAAAGCCGTTCCAAAAAAAACAACATTAAAATGCTCAAACCGGCATAATTCCACTACATTTGCTGATAGAAAATCCCTATCTAGGGTACCGCACTACCTTTAGCAGTAAATCATATTCAGCAAACTCTTCCTAGTAGATAGAAGTACTACTTCCTCAACGGTACACGAGAAAAAGAAAATGTCTTCGGTTCATCCCTTGCGAGAACAAAATGGATGACCGGCAGTGTTGCCAGATACCAGCGAAATACCCTTGCCCAACGATCTGGTGTAATCTACCACTCCAACTGTCAAAACAGAACTCGATGAAGATAATTCCGGTCTCAATGAACGCGGGATCTGGAAGTTTCCAGGTGACAATCCGAGTCCACGGACACGAAACCGACCGGGATAACCCAGGAATTCTATCGATTTCCGCATTTAATCAATATAAACAATGCGTGTCACCTCGTGACGTCATAACCGAGTACAACAAGATGTCCTAAATTTGCAACTTGGCAACGGTGTACTAGGAGACCGCATGCGGTGACCAAAGGTCGGTAAAATCGACTAACTTCAGTACCGTCCACCGTCGCTCATACGTCAAACATATGACACTGTCGTATGTCAGAATATGTCAATTTAAGAAAAAGAAACAATCTTCGCAACTAGAAAAAAAAACTACCCCAGGCAGCGATAGGCGACTAATAGTAAGTACCCTTCTCGATTATCTATCAAATATCACCCAGAATAAATATAAACATTGCGTGTCATATATTTTTTTTTTTTAACCTCAATGATTACCAAAATACATTTGCTTATAAGTCCGACGTTTTAGATAAAGCGATACAAAACTGCGAAATGCAAGCTTTGCAGGGATCACTCGACTATAACTTCAGTATTCCTGCTAGAATATACGCTGAAAAACCCATGGAATTACCATGAAAACCAAGTATCAACAACGTCGTTATTCCAGTGAAGACTATAAATAGGGCCCCAAAAATCGGTCAAGGATGAACGGGATACTTACAGGGTAGGTTTATAGGTAGACTAGTATCTTAGATAACGAGCTGAAGAGTCTAACTCTTGTTACTCTGTTTATTTTTAGTATAAACTGGCCTTAGAGGCACAGCGAGGTACATCACTCCAACATTAAAGGAGCTTAGCTGACATTAATGAACGAGATCCGTGGCGACTTCTGCATCTTTAGACCTACTACAAGAGAGTGAGGACCAAAAGCCAATATAACAGGGCTGTAGTTATAAGATAAAGTAAAGAATAAAAGAAATTACCTACTAAGCTGTAAGTACAGAAAACTATATAATTACAATCGAAGGGTAGGACAGTGTAATTATAGATTTATAAGTTATTATAAAACCTAAAGAATCTGTGGATTTTTATTTAACTAAATCAATTTTTAACAAGACCATAAATTTTCTTCTTTAAATCCTTTTTGCTAATTTGTCAGAAAACAAGCTTTCACATACTACATTAATACCCTTAACACTTGTCCTAATGTGAGAATGACACGTCACAAATTCCCCCCTTAGCTTCAAGATGATTAACCACTAGTGGTTAATCAGAAAAATAGGGTGCTTCCTTTAAATCTTTAAGATGCCACACTCCCTGGAAATTGCCCTTCTCATCTTTGAGCTCATACGTCCACGGCGAAATGCGGCGTTGGATGGTAAATGGTCCAACATATCTCGGTGCTAGCTTCTTGTTAAAATGTTTGGTCGCGTCTGAAATAACGTAGTTCTTCCGAAAGACTTTCTGTCCAACTGTTAACTCTGCATCTCGCTTCCGTAAGTTATACCTCGCAACACCTTTATCACCTGCTTGTTCAAGCCGTCGTTTTACGTCATCATATAACTTCATAAAAGCTTCATTTCTCGATGTTTGAGACTGGTCCTCTATGCTACTTGGTGCTGGCGTGCTAGGAGAATAATCTTTCCCTGATAAGCACATGTTACGCCCAAAGTTTACATAATATGGCGAGACACGTGTGACTTCCTGGCGTGATGTCCGCAATGCACAAGCCAAGCTATGGATGTTAGCGTCCCATAATCTATGGTTGTCCTTAACGTACATAGATATCATGGTTTTTATCGTTCTATTCTGCCTCTCAGTTGGATTTGCTCTTGGATGATAGTTGGCATTGAACTTGATGGTGCAATCATACTTTTCAACAAACCGTCTAAAGGCAGCACTACGGTATTGCGGTCCATTGTCACATAAAAGTAGGCGAGGAACTCCAAACACCAAAAATGCATTTTCCTCAATGCGCTTTATAATAGTCTCCGTCGTTGCCTTGCGAAGGGGAAACACCAAAGAAAACTTACTCAAATAATCCGTAACAACTAATATGAAACAATTTCCCTTCGTAGACCTCGGTAACGGACCCATTAAGTCGGTGGAAATCATTTCCCAAGGACGGGACGGTTTTGGGTGGGATACCATGTGGTCTCGGTTTCCAGATGGATCACTTTTATAAGCAATACAAGTAGGACATCGTCTGACATAACTCGCTACATCACTCCGCATCTTAGGCCAGTAGTATTTTTCAGCCAGTCTTGAGTGAGTCTTGTATACACCCATATGACCTGCCGAAGGAGGATCATGTGCTGCTTTAATCACATCATATCTATCTTCTTTGGGTACCACAACCTTCCAGCAATCACCATCTGAAGAAAGAGCAGGGTAGTCCTGCTTAACATATTTATACAAAATACCGTTTTGGCATCGCCAATTCAAAAATCGTAGAGGTGTCTCTTGTACATTATTCATCATCCTCTTGTACCATTTGTCAAGGGTGGCCCTTTCAGGGTTCAACTGCTCTTCTACACTATCTATGACCGGGACAGTTCGGGACATCATGTCTGGAAGAGCCAGATCTCGGCCTCTCCGGTGTTGTACATTGAAGTCATACATTTGCAATTTAACTGCCCAACGACCCAGGCGACCGGTCGGATCCTTTAAATTCAATAGCCATTTCAAGCTAAAATGGTCCGTGATGACTGTAAATGGTATACCCTCCACGTAAGGTCTAAGCTTCTGGATAGCCCAAACCAACGCCAGCATCTCTCTCTCGGAAGTGGTATATAGTCTTTCCTGCTTAGTTAGCGAGCGACTCAAGTAACATATGATTTTGTCTCCTTCCTCGTGAGGTTGCACTAGGACGGCACCTATTCCATAGCCCGATGCATCAGTCTGGATAATGAATTCTTTGTTATAATCAGGACAGCTTAAGATTGGGGCTGAGACCAATAGTTCTTTTATCTTCTTGAAGGCATTTTCGCACTCCTGTGTCCAAACAAACTTCCTGTTCTTTTTTGTAAGCGCTGTTATTGGGGCGACAATGGTAGAAAATTCAGGAACGAATCTCCGATACCAGGAGAAACTTCCGATGACTCTGCGCACTTCAGTGACGGTCTTTGGTCGAGCAAGTTCCAACATGGCTCGAACCTTGTCTGGATCTACGTGAAGGCCGCGCCTATCAACCACATATCCTAAGTACTTCATTTCCGGTCTGCAAAATTGGCATTTGTCCCAACTGACAGTTATGCCTGCTTCCCGAAGTCTTAAAAACACCTCATCTAAGATCTTCAAATGGTCCTCAAAAGTCTGCGACACTATCACCACATCATCCAAATAAACAAAAACTGATGGCTCCAAGCCTGACAGGATCTGGTCAATTAAACGTTGCCACGTCGCTGGAGCGTTATGCAACCCAAAAGGCATGCGCTTAAACTGAAATAGCCCTCTGTGACATATAAACGCTGTTAGTGGCCTGGACGCTTCATCAATCGGGACTTGCCAGTAAGCACTTTTTATATCTAGACTGGACAGATACTTTGCATCCTTGAGCTTATCCAATGTTTCAGACACCAGAGGAAGGGGGTAACTATCTCGATCTGTTACCGCGTTTAATCTCCTGTAGTCAACACAAAATCTCATTTTGTCAGTGTTCTTTTTCCTAACAAGCACTACCGGGGACGCCCACGGACTCCTAGAAGGTTCAACTACATTTAACTTCAACATTTCGTCGATCTCATCGTCAATATGCTTCTGAATAACTGGTGACACGCGATAACTCCTCTGTCTTATCGGCTCCGAACGTGTGATAATCTTGTGCTTCACCAGGGTAGTGCACCCAATGTCTGTGCCCATCAAATTCCTATGTCGACCAATAAGTTTATCCAATTCTAATTTTTCAATATCATTTAGGGTGGTCTGAAGTTGCTCAGTCTCAAGACAGTCAATTGAATCCACATTCTCTGAAAAATGCCACTCGTTATGCCTTAAATCTGGCACGACGCCCATAACAATCCAAAAATCGTACCCAAGAATTAACGAGTGTGGCAAGTCAGGCAAAACAATAACCTCAATAATTCTTATTCTATCTCGTAGACATATGGGCAACTCCAAAGTCCCAATACTCTCAGTATGCTGTCCATTCGCAACTGTGCAAGTAGATTTCTTATCTTTATTCAACGGTAAGTTTAAATTTTTCAATATGTTCCATCCTTTTTGGCCGATAAACGTTCTAGACGCTCCAGAATCCAAAAGTCCCAGAAACGTATAGCCGAGGATGTTAACTTCCAAATAGGGTCTTTCGTCTCGTTGTGTGTGCTTAAGAATATAATCCAGAACGTGCTTGTAGCCGGCGGACCGATTAGAGGTACTCCGAGGCCGACTTCCTAAAAGTACCGTTGCCCGTTTCCCGAATTACACGTAGGACAAGTGCGTTTCGTGAAGCCTTCCTTTTTACACTTGTAGCAATATATTTTGCTGTTCTGTGCTGCACAACCTACGGCTCGGTGGCCTGGCTGCTGACATTTATAGCAAATAATCTCTCTCTTGTTCCCTCTCGAGTTCTCACTCGTTCCAGGGTCTGAAATTCCAATCGCTTCAACATGTTCTTCCAAGCTAACATAGGCTAAATCAGGTTCTAAAGACTGGACTCTCTTAGGTGGCACGACATAATCACCAGAATGCATCCTCTGCTCGATCCTTTTACACAATGTCTTTAACTGAGACAAACTCGTAATCTCTAATGCTCCTAACTGCGACCGGTACAACGGCGCAACATTTCTAAGCAAAATATTTAACTTCGCGTCTTCGGAAATAGAGCACTGCAGGCGCTGGAAATACTTCGACATAACCGCCATGTACGTACCTATAGTTTCGTCTGGACCCTGTGTTCTTCGTTTTATTTCTTCCAACAATTTTTCGCTGTAGAAGGCGGGCTGATACTCTTCTTTAAACTTTGAAGCCAACTCGTCCCATGTGTGCACTTCTGTCCGAAGGTCTTGATAAAATTCGTAGGCTCTGCCCTCGAATAAATCGATGCCGGATTCTAGCAAGATCTCTTTACTAACGTTTCTTGCACGACGCAGTTCCTCCACTCTCTCAAAGAAAGCTGTGACTGACATGCCTCTTCTCTCGCCTGAAAATTTCAAGTTCCACTTATGAGGAAGAATCGGTTTAATACCAGCTGTAGTATGCGAGGGGGATGGGGTATTGACAACAATTGGCGACTGCGGTCCAATAATTGAAGAACTAAAAAGTGGTGGCCCTACAGTAGGATTGGTCGGCTGCGGTTGTACTAGCTGTGGCTGCGATTGTACTAGTGGTGGCTGCAGTTGTACTAGCTGTGGCTGCGGTGTTTGTAAACCACCTTGAAGGACACACAGATTAGGAGGGATGGGCTGATTTTTCCCTTCAGCCAGGGCGGCTTTAGTATTTAGCTGATCAATCATAGTTAGCGTTTGGGCTATTAATATTCCCCGTACTCGGCCTTCCTCTGCTGTGTTCCAACTCATATTATCAATCCTTCCTAACACATGGGTCAGTTTTGTATGAAATTTCGCGAACGCGCCACTTTTACTCGTATCGGCAAATGTATCTATTCCAGGAATGAGACTATCCAACTTCTTGGTTACTGCAGCAGCATCTTGTGCAAATGTGAACGGATAAGTTGGGTAGTGTAGACTTTCTCCAGATTTTTCCAGTTGTCTGGCCAATGCCAATCTACTTCTCATTTCATCGACGGTTCCAGCCGCGATTCCTCGGATATCTAACTCATAAATGAGCTCATCTCTGTCCAATCGATTTATCTCCATCTTCCTCGACATCTTGAGCCTATTATCACTAAAATCACACACTAACAGGCTCCTGATATTCACTTATAACTATTTAAAGTAAACAAACACTACTGCACAATAATTCCTATAGCAGCAAAGAAAAATATTCTTATAAAAACTATGCGCACTCACTAGACCACTTGTAAGTACCACAAAAACAACCCAGGAAAGAAAAAAAAAAAAAAAAAAAAAAAAAAAAAAAAAAAATGAGAACTTAAAATTTCAGTGTGCTGCTTGATTCGACCTAAAATTAGCAGTTGAATGACCCAACAGTACTTCCACAGTGATGAGGAAATTATATCTGACCAAAAAAAAAATAAAAAAAAAAATCCCTAAATTTAGGGATTTTTCGAAAAAATTGGCAACGTTGCAAAACAAAGGGGGCCCCACGTTGGGCGCCAAAAATCTGTGACGCCTTATTTATTTAAATTATCTCTGGTGTTACCAAATCAACAATTGTAACTTTGAAATAATAACGAACAAAATTTTCTGTACGACCAAGTTCGCAGCGCAGGGTTGTAGCAATTTAGCACCAGGACATTGACGGCTACTGCTAGCTTTTAGACAGTGGAGAAGGGGGGGGGTTAAGTTAAACTTATTAATTATGAGGGCGCCACGTGACTTAAATTACGTCAAGCCTGCTAATATTGAAGTTAGAGTGAGGTAACCAATAAGTCACGAATTGTGTCTACTCACGACTACAACCTGTTCCATGAACTCTGAATTTCCTGAAATTATCAATATTTACCTGTATAATACCTCCAGTATTTAAGACCACAAGGAAAGTAAATCAGTTCAGGTATAGGGCATATAAAGAAAATAAGGTATATTTACTATAGTGACTTGTTGCACGAAAACTCTTTATTTCAATGTAGGGATGTAATTAAACATTGTATTATGATTTTAAATTGTGAACAAGGTGAGTAAGTTATTATCAATATTATTTAAGAACCAAAGAGTGTCTATACTGACTTTGAAATTTTAAATTTAAAAATTCTGCAGCATTAAAATAATTTGACAATCAAATATTTTAAGGTTAAAGTTTTTAAAGTCTCACTAACTATAGTGAGAACATATCAGCTCGGATGAGTTTACGTTAATATTAGTTAGTAGAAAAAGGGGGATATACCTAATATACCTTCAGCGTCAAAATGTGATCACATTCCGTTACAATTGCTTGGTAGTACATATGGTTGCCTTAGATGCTTACACCGCAATGCTATTCAGATCAAGGATAGCTATACAAATCTCTAAATTCGTAGTTAAACGTGAGGGAGAAGAATTTTATTAAGTATGAGCTAGGCAATGCCTCCAAATAAAATAGAGAAAAATATACACCTCAACTAACACGCAGCATGGAGTTATGTTGAGTTAATTAAACCAAGCAATATGCTCTAGCTTAAAGGTTCATAAATTTGTGTATACATTTGAGGGAGAAATATTAAGTTTAAGCTAAGGCAATGCCTTTAAAAATAAAGAATAGAAAAATATGAATCTCAACTACCATGAAACATGAAGTAGTTATAATGAGTTAATTAAACCAAGCAATATACTCTAGCTTAAAAGTTCATAAATTTGTGTATACAATTGAGGAAGAAATATTAAGTTTAAGCTAAGGCAATGCCTTTAAAAAGAAAGAATAGAAAAATATGAATCTCGACTAACATGACACATGAAGTTATAATGAGTTAATTAAACCAAGCAATATACTCTAGCTTAAAAGTTCATAAATTTGTGTATACAACTGAGGAAGAAATATTAAGTTTAAGCTAAGGCAATGCCTTTAAAAAGAAAGAATAGAAAAATATGAATCTCGACTAACATGAAACATGAAGTTGTAATGAGTTAATTAAACCAAGCAATATACTCTAGCTTAAAAGTTCATAATTTGTGTATACAATTGAAGAAGAAATATTAAGTTCAAGCTAAGGCAATGCCTTTAAAAGAACGAATAGAAAAATATGAATCTCAACTACCATGAAACATGAAGTAGTTATAATGAGTTAATTAAACCAAGCAATATACTCTAGCTTAAAAGTTCATAAATTTGTGTATACAATTGAAGAAGCAATATTATTAAGTAAGGTTTGGGTAATATCCTTAAAAATTAAATACTTAGTTAAACCAAACATTTAAAACCCAAAATAAATTAGTACTGGCTACTTAATTCATCACTGTGCCTGTACAATTAATAGCAATTAATTACACCATTAATAGCACCTTAAAGAAGTGCGATAAGTAACAGATCTGTACCGTTACTAGTAATCTATTATACTGTTATTAGAACATTAATAAAAGAAAATAAAATCAAATTTGTGCAAAAACTTGCGTCATCCTCCAGTTCTGGTGCGGAGACTCGACCTTAGGCCTTCCAGGCCAAGGACCTAGAGAGCTGCAACAGGTGTAGTCGGTTGCAACCACATTAACATAGTTCCATGTTGGGCTGATACACAATATGGGCCCCAGCGATACAGCATGTAGACAGCTACCAGCTCCCTACTCCGGACCCTGCACAGGAACTAGACGGACGGTAAAAGACTGCGTACTGTGAACGGACATACGCCAAGACAGGACATAATCAAACCAAAACTTGAAGATTTAAAAGGGACAGGAAAAACGAAGACGGACAAGGAAAAAAAAAAAACCCCTAAAAAGAGAAAATAATTAGACTCACCTTCAACTTAGGGTCACAAGGACCCCCAATATAGAATTTATACAATAGAATATACATTTGCAGAACCGCAAGCAAAAATTAACTACCTATAAAGCTAATTGGACATACCTTAGATCTTAGGCGGGGTTGCTGTGGCACGTGTAGCGTGTTTCAGGAAAAATTAAATCCGCATGGGTGTGGAAAGCCGTTCCAAAAAAAACAACATTAAAATGCTCAAACCGGCATAATTCCACTACATTTGCTGATAGAAAATCCCTATCTAGGGTACCGCACTACCTTTAGCAGTAAATCATATTCAGCAAACTCTTCCTAGTAGATAGAAGTACTACTTCCTCAACGGTACACGAGAAAAAGAAAATGTCTTCGGTTCATCCCTTGCGAGAACAAAATGGATGACCGGCAGTGTTGCCAGATACCAGCGAAATACCCTTGCCCAACGATCTGGTGTAATCTACCACTCCAACTGTCAAAACAGAACTCGATGAAGATAATTCCGGTCTCAATGAACGCGGGATCTGGAAGTTTCCAGGTGACAATCCGAGTCCACGGACACGAAACCGACCGGGATAACCCAGGAATTCTATCGATTTCCGCATTTAATCAATATAAACAATGCGTGTCACCTCGTGACGTCATAACCGAGTACAACAAGATGTCCTAAATTTGCAACTTGGCAACGGTGTACTAGGAGACCGCATGCGGTGACCAAAGGTCGGTAAAATCGACTAACTTCAGTACCGTCCACCGTCGCTCATACGTCAAACATATGACACTGTCGTATGTCAGAATATGTCAATTTAAGAAAAAGAAACAATCTTCGCAACTAGAAAAAAAAACTACCCCAGGCAGCGATAGGCGACTAATAGTAAGTACCCTTCTCGATTATCTATCAAATATCACCCAGAATAAATATAAACATTGCGTGTCATATATTTTTTTTTTTTAACCTCAATGATTACCAAAATACATTTGCTTATAAGTCCGACGTTTTAGATAAAGCGATACAAAACTGCGAAATGCAAGCTTTGCAGGGATCACTCGACTATAACTTCAGTATTCCTGCTAGAATATACGCTGAAAAACCCATGGAATTACCATGAAAACCAAGTATCAACAACGTCGTTATTCCAGTGAAGACTATAAATAGGGCCCCAAAAATCGGTCAAGGATGAACGGGATACTTACAGGGTAGGTTTATAGGTAGACTAGTATCTTAGATAACGAGCTGAAGAGTCTAACTCTTGTTACTCTGTTTATTTTTAGTATAAACTGGCCTTAGAGGCACAGCGAGGTACATCACTCCAACATTAAAGGAGCTTAGCTGACATTAATGAACGAGATCCGTGGCGACTTCTGCATCTTTAGACCTACTACAAGAGAGTGAGGACCAAAAGCCAATATAACAGGGCTGTAGTTATAAGATAAAGTAAAGAATAAAAGAAATTACCTACTAAGCTGTAAGTACAGAAAACTATATAATTACAATCGAAGGGTAGGACAGTGTAATTATAGATTTATAAGTTATTATAAAACCTAAAGAATCTGTGGATTTTTATTTAACTAAATCAATTTTTAACAAGACCATAAATTTTCTTCTTTAAATCCTTTTTGCTAATTTGTCAGAAAACAAGCTTTCACATACTACATTAATACCCTTAACACTTGTCCTAATGTGAGAATGACACGTCACAGGCTAATAACTGTAAACAGTAGGAGAAATAGGTCTTAAACAAGTTTGTTTTTACTCTTGACCCATGTTAGTAGAGAAATGATTTTATTTATTTTTATTACATATATTATTGAGAGAAAAGGATTATGATTTTGAATGTGTGGTGGTATTCTTTGTGGAAAAGACTTTTTAATTAAGGTGGGTTAATTTTTAATTTTAATATAACATTTTTAGATGTAAGATAGAACTAAAGGTTTGTTTCATGTTAAATTTAGGTACCTTTTAGTTCGTTCGTAGAAATAAAAAAACGAACTATAAGGTACCTAAATTTAACATGAAACAAACCTTTAGTTCTATCTTACATCTAAAAATATTATATTAAAATTAAAAATTAACCCACCTTAATTAAAAAGTCTTTTCCACAAAGAATACCACCACACATTCAAAATCATAATCCTTTTCTCTCAATAATATATGTAATAAAAATAAATAAAATCATTTCTCTACTAACATGGGTCAAGAGTAAAAACAAACTTGTTTAAGACCTATTTCTCCTACTGTTTACAGTTATTAGCCTACGTCAAATAAATATAAAACCTCTACACTCAATACTCAATAAGTGTATCAACTAACCCCTTATTCTTAACCTATTTGTGTAGCCAAAGGGACGTTCCTAGTCAAGTCCATGGGCAGGCACATACATTCATTGAACCATCCACTACTGTGTTTTACCTTGTTTACATTATAATTATATAGAGTTGCTGATGATGATCTTTTCTAAGGTCGAAACTAGTCCGACTCAATTTACAAACTTGAATGTATATTGAACATCTAACTCATATGGTGAATCCCTCCCATATATATGCCCTCGATACCCAAATCTAGGGTGTAGTGTAGTTAATATTAAAAAAATTTTGGTGGTAAAGACAGACTTTCATTTCCCTTTAATTTATTTAAAATAATTATGTTTATGTTATTTATTTATTTATGTTGCGTTTATTGATATTTTGTACCTAAAAAATATATTAAATATAACATTATATTGTTATAAATATTTTTGTGCCAATGACTAACAATTGTTTCGATTCCTTGAGCCGCCTACAATTTTTAAAATTTTCTTTGTAAAGTTACGGAAAAACCTTAATTTCTCAAAATGATAGCGAGACACATACGGCAAACATAATATTTTCTGAAAGGGGGCACTTTAGGATTTTCGACGAAAAAATAATATACAGGGTGTTGTATTTAAGAAATTCAATTAAAATCGAATTGAAAATAGAGATGTTTGAACAAGTATTCTGGACACCCTGTATAATTAAATCGAAAAGTGAGGACGGTCTAGGATAAACTAGGCCAGCATTAGATTACATGTAACTTTGTCAGGGAATTTATAAGCAGTGGCGGAGATATAACAGTTTAAAAATTATGTTTTTGACTGATTTTTCTTTCTTTAATTCATAATTTGGCAACGCTGCATTCGATCTACTTATAAATTATAAGTTGAATACACAACCGATAGAGGCTTTATATGCCACATAAAAAGGTAGGGTATTCCATTTAACAAAAATATAATTTTTGGTGTTACTCTATTTTGAGACACCCTGTATATTTGAAAATAATTTTAGGTTATAGCAGAGTCGAGACGTTATAGGTTTTATTAAGAAAATTTTCTCGTAAGTTTAACAGTTTAGCATCTAGTGACCGACGCGCCCTTGTTGGCCAACCCTGTATAATGAAGGCATGAAAAGCAAAATAAAGTGCTCAAACCCCTTATTATGTGTGACAAAATATTTTTCGATTATTGTTTTCATTAAATATTAATAAAAAGAAACCTAACCTGAACTAACCTAATCATGAATAAACATTTTTTTTTAACACTCAAGCGGAAAAATTGTATACCACATTTTCGTCTTACAATTACATGAGGATTCACCAGTTCAGTACTTCTTTGATCGAGGTTAGGAAATACTCTATATATTTTTTAAGACCTTTGCATGGTGTTTACATTTGATCGTTATGTCTTCTGTGAAACGATTTAAGCATATTATTATTTATGAACCTTTATTTTATTTTAAATTGTGTTTATTTAATATACCCATCTATCAATGTGTTCAACCTATTTAAGATCATATATTTAATTTATATTGGTACTATTTTAACTTTACTATAAAATGCACTTTATGCTCTAAGTGCGCTACCAAAAGTAAGTTAAACATCAATTACTTCTGTCAGCCAATAAAGCTTGGCTTCGATCTATATATAACTGGCATTGACCGATGTTCTACTTTTTACACTAAGTATATTTAGAGCTTTTATTCATTCATCTACAGGGGTTTGCCAAATAAAGTATCTTAGTAGAAGTATCCCGAGACATTTATGAGATTTTATTTTAAGAAATTTGGATGATGCGATACTGTCTGATCATATCGAAAGTGCTTTTACACTATTAACAACTTTTCTTTTTACTTTCGTAACCTAATCTGTTTTCGAAATATTAATTAATTTCCATTTTCTTATCAAAAAACATAATCTATACAAATGCTGATATTTTCGAACTGTGACACTGAAACTTGGCAAAGGGTTAGACAATATCCGGAGGAATTTTATGCTATAGCCAAATCCTAGTTGCAACATACAGGGTGATCTAGAAATACAGGTAATTATGGTAATTATAAAATTTATATTATTGCTGTACTCCAACCTAGGTCATATCATATAGGGGTTCTAATAAAAGGTCTTCCAAAGCTAAATCACATTGTACCAAAAAAGTAGGGGTTTGCTCATTCCGCATCTGTTAAACATGCCCAAGCAGGTATACTTTTTCCAAAGTCAGTTTGTCATTTGTCAGATCTATTTTTCAAAATTATTTAAGTTTTTATTATTAAAAGTGTTCTTTTATTTTAATATTTATTTGATAGTCGATCACTTTTTTGTAAGCTAGTTTGCAAATCTACTTTGAACCAAGAAATTTCCAATGTGAAAGAAAGAAAGAACAAGCCATTCATGAATATTATAATAATTTTTTAAGTAAAAATATTTTAAATCAAACTAACAGGAATTTCACTGATGTTAAACAAAAAAAATAACAATTAACAAACCCTAGCGATAAACCGTCGAGGCTCACCAGCAATTTAAAGTGCGAACTGAGACTCCGACTGAGAAAATTAATAGAGTAGTATATAAATACAAATTTATATGCTGTGGACAAGAACAGCAAATGGTTGAAGGCTCTGCCAATTGAGTGAGCCCTTATCAGCTTTAAAATCAGTTCATGCTTGAGGTATGCAATATTATGAATCGGACAGCGGCGTGGCTGGTTGAAACGATTTACTATAATTTACATATTTAATTTTCTGCTATAACTATGTGGTTTTAGACAAGTAAGGTTTTACTCGGTACCTATATTTTATTACATCACTGTGGCTTTTTGGCGACAATTTGAAACAGAAGGTCAAGGTGAATCATCGCAGGAATATAATGAGTCGGTGCCAGAGTCGGTTATCGAAAGTAAAATAAATCCGGAATTAAGAGACAAAGATTTGCATGTTCAATGTACTTTGGTGCAGTTCTGCCAAGAATAAAATCTAGTGGTTACCAATACCTGGTTTCAGCTACCCCCTCGTCGACTATACACCTGGCAATCACCTCAGCATGATAAAAACAACATTGTCCGCAACCAAATAGACTATATTCTAATAAATCACAGATACAGAAATGGCATACAGGGAGTCAGAGCATACCCCGGAGCTGACATAAACAGCGACCACAACCCGTTAATTGGTAATTTACACGTAAAACTGAAAAGGCTCCAAAAGCCTTCTGTCACTGCTGTTGATATCCACAACCTGAAGATTCCTGCCACACTTGAAAGAGTCCGACAACGCGTGAATGGTGAATTTTCTCAAATAGTTAACAACTCCACGAGTGATGCACAAGAACAATGGAATGAATTACACAGTATACTAAGTAGCATAGAAAGAGAGGAAATTGGAACCAAGGACAGAAATAAGAGGAAGGCATGGATGACAGACGAGATACTACAAAAAATGGAAGAAAGAAGAAAACATAAAAATAAAGACTCAGGGAGGTACAGAGAAATTAACAGGGACATCCAGAGAAATGTTAGAAAAGCCAAGGAACAATGGATGAATAAAAAATGCGAGGAAATCGAAATGTTGGAAATAAGGAACGATCATTTCGCTGTACATAAGAAAATAAAGGAGGTAGTAGGAAAAAACAGGAAACCTAATACTTATGTCTTACTTGACGACAACAACAGAGCAGTGACAAATATCGAAGATCTCAAAAGACACTGGAAATCCTACATAGAGCGGTTGTTTGAAAGCGTAGAACCACGCCGGTTCGAATTGACCAGAGATCTGGACAGCTCCCCTGAAATACTGAAACAAGAGGTCATAAAAGCAATAAGGAACAGCAAAATCGGAAAATCTCCTGGCCCAGATCAAGTTCACATAGAGATAATAAAACTTTTGGAAGAAAAAAACATAGATACACTGGTTGGACTTTTTAACAAGATTTATCGCACCGGTGTGATTCCCCGGGAGTGGCTAAGGTCCGAATTCATTCCGATTCCGAAAAAAGCAAGCGCAAGAAAATGCGATGAATATAGACTTATAAGCTTAATGAGCCATCTTCTCAAACTGTTCCTCAAAATCACACATGCAAGAATATTTAGAAAGTGCGAGAGGGATATCAGCCAGTCACAGTTTGGATTTCGTGCGGGAATGGGAACTCGGGAGGCGCTGTTTGGCTTGAACGTTTTGTTTCAGAAATGTAGGGACCAGCAAAAGAAGGTATATACATGTTTTATAGATTATGAGAAGGCGTTCGATCGAGTGGATCATGTCGAACTTTTAAAAATATTAGAATCAAGGGGCCTAGATAAAAACGATATTTTAATTATCAAAAACTTGTATTGGGATTAAACAGCAGTAGTAAAGTATAACAACATAACAACTGAACCAGCAGCTATACAGAAAGGTGTCCGACAGGGTTGTATTTTATCTCCAATGTTATTTAACCTATACTCCGAACATATTTTTGAAGAGGCAATAAAAGACACAACTGATGGGATTAAGATCAACGGTAGAGTGCTTAATAACCTTAGATATGCCGACGACACTGCGATAATGGCGGATAGTCCAGAAGCCCTACAACGCTTGCTAAGTCAACTCACTGCAGTCGGAGATCGCTATGGCCTTAAAATTAATGCCACCAAAACAAAAATACTTATAATATCAAGAAACCCAGAACCGCCAATAGATATTAGTATTTATGGGAAACGAATAGAAGTAGTAGACAAATTCAAATATCTGGGCACTTGGATCAACAACAACCTGGACCCAGATGTAGAAATTAGATCCAGGATCGAGCAAGCAAGAGCCACGTTCAACCTGATGCGGTCACTCCTGTGTAATCCCACCCTAAATATGAGTCTTAGATGTCGATTTGTGAAGTGCTATGTACACTCAGTCTTGTTGTATGGTTGCGAGGCATGGACTTTAAAGGTCAACACCATTAACAAGATAGAGGCCTTTGAGATGTGGGCAATTCGCAGGCTTCTCAAGATACCTTGGACGGCTCATGTCACAAACGAGGAGGTGTTGGGGCGAGCGCAGTGCGAGAGAGAATTGCTACACGTGATCAAAAAACGAAAGACCGCCTATCTGGGTCATGTAATGCGTGGAAGTAAATATGACCTCTTAAGATTGATAATGGAAGGTAAAATCGAGGGCAAGAGAGGCATAGGTAGAAAGAAACATTCCTGGTTGAAAAACATCAGAGACTGGACAGGTATGGATGCTCACTCCCTGTTTCGAACTGCCCAAGATCGTCAGACGTTCTCCGCGATTGTTGCCAACCTTCAATGAAATGAAGACGATACTCTAAGAAGAAGAAGAATGTCAACGCAATTTTAAATATGTACGCGTGTTTAAAAAAGAAAATCCGGGAAGAACTGAAAATACGCTTCGTACAAGAGCGTACTTGTAATGAATTAACAGAACTTGGGTTTTATAAGAATTTATAAAGTTATTAATTTGGGGACTGTAACCGGTCATTCCATAAAGCGCAAACCAATAAATCAAAAATTCAAAGTAGCTGACAATACTACAAGGGATTTTATTTCGCAAACTATTTACAACTTTTACGATCATCATATAGTGCCAACTTTAGAACTGGTTCGTAATAAATTGCGAGGTTACACTAGCTTCTTATAAGCTCTCATTCACTCAAGCCCTCAAAGTTACTCTATTTAAAACAAAAGCCAAATTTTCGCAGAGGCCAATACAGATATTTATTCTTAAAGTGGTGTTAAGCCTTTGGCTACTTGGTTTTATAAATCCAAGCTCCTCTTACTTGAGCAGGGCCGCCGAGAGCCGACACGGGCCCTGGGACTGGACAGCCTTCAGTGTTGGCAGGTATGCGCCGAAGGCGCTAAAAAAATGCGCCTGCGGCGGCAAAAAAATAGCGCCGCAGGCGAAAAATTTTTGGATGCCACGCCCTATTTTGATGATAGTGCTTGCTTTTCAAGTAGATAGTGCCGCATGCCACTTTTTTTGCCTTTCGTTTAAATTTAAAATATATATTTAAATATATTTTTTACCGTGCTTGTAGTAGGTATATTTCTAATGCGGATCAATTCGCGATTCACGCCCGGGCCCCTCCAGGCCTCGGGCCCCGGGAATTTGTCCCCTCTCGTCGGCCCTGTACTTGAGTGGACAATAAATACTTAAAGTTAAAAGATAAATAAGTGAAATTAAATATTAAAGTTATAGTACTAGGTTTGACAAAGAAATTTCTGAAGGTTTAAATTTATAAAGTTATCGATAAAAGAAAGCAAAAAGTCAAACCCTGTTTGACAGGGTTTTGCACAAGACGGCAACTGTCAGGCCTACACTGTAAAAAATGACTGTTTAGTCTGATCTGGCAGCCACATAGACGTACATCCAGGACATTGCCCCGGGCTAGGAATTTCCGCAAGGTCTGTGCAAGAACCTCTCACAACTAACTAAATTTACCATAAAATCTTTGTTAGAGTATAATACAATATCTTACGAGTACCTGTGGTTACTCAATAAGCATACTAGCCACTCGGCCATAGATAAGATAAAATGTCATAGTTACAAGTGTTAAATTCAAAAGAAACAAATGGCCTTTAGCCGGGAAACAAAAATATTTACTTTATAATAATAAATTGTAACTATATTTACAACAAAAGTAGCTGTAACAGACTACCTAATGTTCTGAACTACTAGAGACTTTTGTGACGTCTCAACGCTATGTCGACATACGCTACACGTTTATATTGCACAAGCTCTGTACATAACATGGGCGCAAAACTTTATCAAACCACTGTATATTAGACAATACGCAAATGCAGAATATTAAGATTTAAAGTTTACTACTTTTAAAGAAAAGTGAACACAGGGTAATGATACTTAGCTGCAACACGTGCTACCCATGGTCTCTCAAACAGCTAATTTGGATACTGCTACACAGCTAGTCTCCAAGAATTCAAATGGTGCATGGCAACTGGCACGTCCCGCGTCCAGGCATTTTCAACAAAAGTAAACTAGTACTCCAGTTTGTACTAGGACTTTTAGCCCCTACCAAAAAAAACCCCTAAAATTGAATTTTAGATATACAACATGAAAGAGAAATCTTTCATAACACCCGTCGAGGGTAATTCAGATACTAAAGTAAGTTTAAACCTACCTCAAATAACTAACGAGTGTTTCAATTTACCAAATGGCGTCTATGATCGCTATTGAAGTTCATTAAAGCATTTTAAATCGGCATTCCGCCCAAAGAATAGGCAAACTACAAAGCCATACCCATTTTAAAGCATTTGTGGATGCTTTATCGGCACTACATTAGCCTGCACGGCTAAAAAAAAAACTAAACTTGGGGAGCTATTTCCACAAACGTGCTTTAACTTCCAGTGTGCATGGTCGAAAGGGGCGATTCTTATTTTTCTCCAACGTACATAGTTACCAAAACAAAACAATGACAAAAATTAGGCAACCCTATCTACGGAAACTAACCTCTTTTAATAACATAGAAAACTAACGGCGACCGAAGTTAACCCACGCTCCCAAGCAAAAATTAACCAGACGTGGCTGTGAAAATGCACAGAAACTGTCAGTCTGACACTGACCTATTATCCATTTCCTTAAAAACAGCTGATTTACAACATTCGAGACATTTAACCTACATCTCAAATAGAAGAAGTTATTTCTATTGCTAACTTGAAAAGTTTATCACTTACCAATCAATTAGAACAAAGATTTTAAATCAAACCTGTCTGCAAGTAGTATCAAACAAGGAACAGATAAATCAATCCACTTGGCTATGTCTTGCAAGATACAAAACATTCCTGGAATATAAACATCAACAAAAGTTTGAAACTAAACATAATGAAAATTTTGGCTATTGCAGGTAACTTAATTAGTAATTAATGTTTAAGGTGAGAGTCTACATATGTATTTTAACAATTTAAAGGCGAAAACTTAACACAGATAATCAAAGATAATCAAACTTATGAAATGCAATTCTCGAACTGTAACAATTGTCTCATTAATATTCATTAGTAATTTATTCATAAAAATAATTGTTATATGTAATTGTCTATATAAAGTTCATACGCAATTATCCATCGATATCCTTTTTAACATACAAAACGACTACAGAAAAAATATTGTACATAACACGATCCAAAAGTGATTTTACGGGACTCGCAGGTTAGTTCAGGTTAGTTTCTACTCATCCCGTAAAATATCACTTTCTCAACTTGTTACGTAAATTCCTGTTCTTAAACGATAACCAATAGCCATAGGAATATTGTAATGGTCTGGAATTTGTTAACTATGTATTATTGCAAGCATACCTTGTATTTCGGTCATTCCTTACTAAATTTTTCAGGTAATCAGTTATGACTAATTATTTCTGATATCCATCGTGATTTCTCTTGCTTCGTATTTCTTTTTAATCCATCGTAATACATTTGTAAAACCAGATTTGAATTTGTTTATATATGAAATTTGCCAGTCAGCTGTTTGGTCGTTTTTATTGGTACGTCGCTCGGACCGTTTATTCGCTCGGCCGTTTGCATCGACTTATTTTATGCGTCGATACGGTTCGATAGGGTGAGCGTAGGTCTGTTCTCATTCGTACTCTCCTCAACTAGCCTACTGACCTAGAGTGGAATTGCACTCGAACCTTGTGAACATCTAGAGCTTGATTCTGTGGCGAATTTCTTGTCAATCAACTTTTGACACTCCTTCGTTTTCTTTAAACCCTTTGAGGGTAGACATTTTACTTTTTGTCCAGACGTGAAAGAAGTCAGATCAACAGACGAATTTCTTCGAAAAATTCACGCTGTGTAGCGGATATGTTGGCTGAACTTCCATTTTAATCAATCCTATTTGGCCTTTATGTAGGTTTTGGTAGTATGGATTGATTAGCGAGTTTCTCGGATTTTATTCACGTTAGAGGCTACTACATCGGCTTTCTTTGCGACACGTTTTTCTTTGGCCCTCCATGGTATTGTAAGTTAAGCATTTTTCTATGGTTGAAATTTTGGTGAAAATTGGTACTCCGGGGAAAATTTACCCTAATTTTATGTAGATATATTGGTTTGACCATGTGTCGACCTTGAGTTTTTTAAGGATTGTTTTTGAAGGTTAAATCAAAAGGGCAGCACATGTCTTTTATTTTAAAGGGTAAATTTTGCCTTTTGAGTTTTCTGGTTTACATTATTTACTAATGGAAACAATGTTTTCCTTAGGGTTTTTAGTTTTGGTACATTTTTTTTGGCTTAAAAGCCAACCCAAGGCATTTCGGGACATTTGGACGTTTGCCTGTTGAAGTCACCTATGGGGTTTTGGACCCGTTATAGATAGCATATTGATTATCATGCTTTGCTAGTAGATCCAACCTGCAGTTTCCTTGGCCTGGTAGCAGTTGATCGAGGACATGGACCTTTCATGTTCATCGACAGATAAGTTTTTTTAAATAATACCAATCATATCATTTACAGTCTCAGACAGACTAGTCTAAGCGTTTGCCAAGGCCTTTTACTCTATTAATTTTTTTTACATCTCTTGGTGGAGATACCTTGTAAGATTTCTTGTGGCTGAAGGCAAGCTTAGCCTAGACTGCTGAAACCTCGTTAACCTAATAAATGAATCTCTAAACCGGATATGAAATCCGGTCCTATCCAATACCATGATGCTACTAAAAAGCATTACTATCATACTTACTTATTACAGACCATGGAACATCAAGTTACAATATATAAAGGGCGAAAGACAGTTTTTTCTATAAGCAAGACTGCCAAAAATAATATAAAATATATAGCCAAAGACCACAAACAGGCAAATCAAACACAAGATAAGGTTGACTGGTTTATATTAATAAAAAAAGCTACCCTGTAATTGGGTGAAGCCGTTAAATAATAGGGTGTGATTCAGAGGGTCATTCATTCAGATTAATAACGCAAATTATAAACTAGGAATTCTCAATTCCAAAATGACAGAAATGAGCAATATTTCAAGGAAAGTGTTAATAAATTATTAAAATAAATATTTCAACCTGGTATATTCAGCGCAGTGATGTCGACATTACCTTACAAAATGCTAGTACCTTACAGCATTATAAAAGCATGATAATTAAGTAAAAAAAAATACAGATATGAATAAAGGTAACGGTTTAGAGATTCATTTATTAGGTTAACGAGGTTTCAGCAGTCTAGGCTAAGCTTGCCTTCAGCCACAAAAAATCTTACAAGGTATCTCCACCAAGACATGTAAAAAAAATTAATAGAGTAAAAGGCCTTGGCAAACGCTTAGACTAGTCTGTCTGAGACTGTAAATGATATGATTGGTATTATTTAAAAAAACTTATCTGTCGATGAACATGAAAGGTCCATGTACTCGATCAACTGCTACCAGGCCAAGGAAACTGCAGGTTGGATCTACTAGCAAAGCATGATAATCAATATGCTATCTATAACGGGTCCAAAACCCCATAGGTGACTTCAACAGGCAAACGTCCAAATGTCCCGAAATGCCTTGGGTTGGCTTTTAAGCCAAAAAAAATGTACCAAAACTAAAAACCCTAAGGAAAACATTGCTTCCATTAGTAAATAATGTAAACCAGAAAACTCAAAAGGCAAAATTTACCCTTTAAAATAAAAGACATGTGCTGCCCTTTTGATTTAACCTTCAAAAAAAATCCTTAAAAAACTCAAGGTCGACACATGGTCAAACCAATATATCTACATAAAATTAGGGTAAATTTTCCCCGGAGTACCAATTTTCACCAAAATTTCAACCATAGAAAAATGCAAAAAAAGAACCAAACTTACCTCACAATACCATGGAGGGCCAAAGAAAAACGTGTCGCAAAGAAAGCCGATGTAGTAGCCTCTAACGTGAATAAAATCCGAGAAACTCGCTAATCAATCCATACTACCAAAACCTACATAAAGGCCAAATAGGATTGATTAAAATGGAAGTTCAGCCAACATACCCGCTACACAGCGTGAATTTTTCGAAGAAATTCGTCTGTTGATCTGACTTCTTTCACGTCTGGACAAAAAGTAAAATGTCTACCCTCAAAGGGTTTAAAGAAAACGAAGGAGTGTCAAAAGTTGATTGACAAGAAATTCGCCACAGAATCAAGCTCTAGATGTTCACTAGGTTCGAGTGCAATTCCACTCTAGGTCAGTAGGCTAGTTGAGGAGAGTACGAATGAGAACAGACCTACGCCCACCCTATCGAACCGTATCGACGCATAAAATAAGTCGATGCAAACGGCCGAGCGAATAAACGGTCCGAGCGACGTACCAATAAAAACGACCAAACAGCTGACTGGCAAATTTCATATATAAACAAATTCAAATCTGGTTTTACAAATGTATTACGATGGATTAAAAAGAAATACGAAGCAAGGGAAATCACAATGGATATCAGAAATAATTAGTCATAACTGATTACCTGAAAAATTTAGTAAGGAATGACCGAAATACAAGGTATGCTTGCAATAATACATAGTTAACAAATTCCAGACCATTACACCACTCCCCTACCAAAAAAAAATTACCCCGTAATTTTCCCTAAAACCTAAATTACCAAAGTAGAGAAAACAGGTGTATTACTAAGTGAGAACTGACCTCAAGGTGAAAATACCTCTAATAAAAAAATTTCTACTATCTAAAAACCAAAAATATTCCAACGTACATCTCACAGGAAAAGACACCAGTGAAGGTCCCAAGGAAAGAAGTAAATGCTTCAGACTGCCACCATGGTTAAACGTGTCCAAGGTAAAAACAAAACAAATAATAAGAAAATAAAAGAGAACGATGTTAATGTGAATTTGAACGTTAGCTAAAATTGCGTTGACTTCCAGATCAGTGTGGAGCAACCTCGTATCATAGCCTCAAAATGACAAGTCTGAAAAATAATCCACCAACCCGAAGCAAAATCAAAGATATCCCCCCATGGGGTGTAAGCTGAAAGGTGGAAGAAAAAGGATTAAAAATCAAAAATAAAACTAGGATAAGCCAAGAGTCCACCATACAAATGGGAGTGAATTGTAGTACCCACCAAACTAAAGAATACTAGGAAGTATTGTAAAAAAATCCAAAAAACTTATTTTAGGGTGTTCCGAAAGGCGGCACTATCAAAAATCCTCCAAACTCAAACGAAAAGGGAGCTCAGGACCCATACAGTAGTACGACCCAGCTTGTTTCCCGAGAAAGCTAAGTTCCGGAAGCCCAAGTCAATACCCCCCATACAGACCCCTTCCAATTTCGGTTCTAACCTAAGTTAGGGATGAAAATGGAGCTATTTAATACCCAACGCCCACCGGCCTGTAAAACAAAAATACAATTTTAAAAATCCTTAACACTATCTTTAGTGTAAGGACCAAAGAGACTAGTGGAACTAATCGTCTCATACTAGGAGAAATCGTCAAAATCGGTATAACTTATCTTAAAGCATGTAACTTCATAATATAAAAACTGCAAGAGAGTTACCAAGAGAACCTAAATATGCACAAAAAAACGAAAGAGAGCCAAAGGGTTGTTCATAAATTATATTGAAGGTAATTTTGGATGTTGATGAATTACATTTTCTAAATAAAATAATTTAAAGTAAATAAAAAATTAGTTTAGGTAAAGAAAAATAATAATTTTTTAGGTTTTGTATATAATAAGGAAAGGTTTTAAGAAAGCGATTGGGATGCTTTAAGTAAAATGTTCTCGCTTTTTATAAACGATATTGTTCATTGTGTGAAGAATAGTAAAGTATTACTTTTTGCTGATGATATGAAAATATTTAGAAGGGTTAATAAAATTGAGCATTGCGTTTTACTTCAGGAAGATATAAATAATGCATTTGACTGGTCACTTAGAAATCATTTATCTTTTAATATTCAAAAGTGCAAACATATGTCTTTCACATACTCAAAGACTTCACTTATATTCAACTATCAAATTGATAGTACCTCTCTAGAATGCGTTACCTTAAAGAACGATTTGGGAGTGACATTTGACTCTAAACTATCATTTGCTGAACACATTACTGAAATAACTTCTCAGTCTTATAAAAATTTGGGTTTTTTGTTCCGAAACTCAAAATCTTTTAAATCTAAAAAGACCCTACAAGTTCTTTTTAATGCTTTGGTTCGATCTAAGTTGGAATATGCAAGTGTTGTATGGTCACCTCTTTACACTAAATACATACAAATGATAGAAAAAATACAAAAAAAATTTCTTCGGCTGTCTGACTTTATCCTAAAAGTTGAACATAGCCACAGTTATATATCGAACTTGGAGCGATATAACTTAATGTCATTGTACAGCAGAAGAGTTTATTTCAGTATAATTTATATATATAAAATATTTAACAATCTTGCTATTGATGGGACTACCTTAAATCTAGTTTCACTCTGCATTCCCTATAGGACTAGACTGAGAGGTTATCGTACATTTACTCTTAAAACACCCAGAACTAATTACCAAAAAAAATCACCAATTTCAACAATGGTAGTAAATTATAATCAGTTTCAATCAGTATGTGACATTTTTAATGATAACTTTAAAAAATTTGTTAGAAATATTAAAACAAGTCTCTTAAATACTTCAGGTTTTGTGAACATAATATTGTTAAATTAGTTACCTATTAAAATGTATAGTATCTTTGAATGGGTGTATTTTAGATTTCAGATAAGTTACTGTTCTGATATTTTTACCTAGTTGACATTTTATTTTTAAGCCTTTTCTTTAGTTTTAAGATTATAGTTATAAACGCAACTTGTAATTGGGCAATGACCTGTAATAGTTGTACACAATAAATAAATAAATAAATAATACACTCGGTTATTTTCTTTAAAATTACGAAGTTGCTGTCACTATCGGTATGATCTGGCAGTACCGCATCATCCACAATATTTTAAAAACGTTGTAAACCTGCACAATAGCCCCAGCAATATTTTCAAAATAAAATCTTATTTAGTTCACCAGATACTTCGAGTAGGCCACTTTTTTAATGCACTCAATTTATTACAAAATATTCTGATGCAAAGGGTTGATCCATAAAAAAATAAAAAACAAGATGTTTAAAGTTGTGAATAGTTACAATAAGCATTTTTAATATTTAACCTATAAAGACATGACTTGACTCGACATTTATTTGCTGTTAAGATAAGAAGAAGTTATCCCGTTCTTTTGTAAAATCCAGTTTGGAGAATATTTGCTACTGTACTAGAGGTGAGTGATATATCAGTAGCGATTGTCAGTCGATAAGTATCTTTTGTTCAATAAATAGCTGCAAGTTGACATTGACTGATGATCAGTTCATACACTATACATAATTTTACAGAGTGCAGTTGATCGATATGGTATATCGCTAGAACTATGTTGAGAAACTAATACAAAATCACATACTTCTTTTCTATATTCCATAAGGCAAAATATTTAAACTTTGGTTAAACTAGATTACAAACATTATTATTCACATTATAATGAGAAAACGAGGACCAATCATATCTTGCAGAATATATTATTAGAAATAGCTTTAATGCATTGTTGGAGTTAATTATATTTTACTGCAATAATTATTAATCACTTCCTATTAGAAGATCTTGTTCTAATAATAAGAATCTTAATAAATTTAAAAAGGACACCGGAACCAAGTCGTGCAAAAAATAAAGTAATAATATAATATAGGGATTTATGTAAAAACTTTCCACAGTTCAAAGAATTGTATAAAAATGCCCGAAAAGAGTCTCAAGCCTTTTACTAATAAACTGAAAAAAATGGAACAAATGTTTTAGTTTCTGATAATAAAAATAGGGCAATGTGGAACATTTGGTAAAAATATTAAAGATGGTAAATATAATAAGTATCAATGTTATGAAGGACGGCAAACTTATATCCGGAATAGAGTGCGCTAAAGTCCGTTTCGTTGCCGTTGATAGCTCGATACCCTCATTAAAGATTCAAAACAAGACTCGGGTGGCTTAAAATATTTTACCTATAAAATGGTCTTTTTACGTACATCTAGCATAAGGATGAAGAAATTTTGACCTATTCCACCCCGTAATAGATAAAGTAACAATAGAGCCATAAAATGAAATGAAAGGATAATGATTAAAACGGCCCACCATGGTCGGAGAGTTGGGTTTTAATATAATCTAACCGCTTATTATTTTATTTAAATATAATAGATTTTATGAATTTTGGTAAATTATAACCATTGATTGATTTATTCTAGAATAAACACAATGTTTTACAAGAAAACTAATTTATTTACAGATCAAAAAATATTGACAATTTTAATAATTATAACTCGATAAAATCGTCCTCAGAAAAATCTGAAGAGTCATCATGTCCTACGCTTATTACTAAAGGCTCAATTCCATAGTTGTGTCAATTACGTTGTCAAGTTCCCACATTTTTTGTTCCTCTACTATAACATGTTTATGGCGTTTTGCCAATTTTCTGATGACACATTTGCTAAAGAATTAAGCAAGAGTTGTCGCACTTCTTGCATTTTAAAAGTTTTGTTATTTCTAGCAACATATCCTTTTACTTGAGCCCATATTAATTCTATAGGATTTAGCTCACAATGATAAGGTGGTAAACGGAGCACTATAATACCTCGATCTCTTGCCATCTCGTCAATAACATACTTTTTACACTGCGATTTATGTAGCCTAACAATACCCAAAAGTTCTTTTTTTACCATGGTATTATCGTAACTCAATTCCTTCTGTTGTAACCAGTTTACGATTTCCGCCTTTTTCCATGAAGTTGTGGAAAGATTCTCTTTTAGCCTAGAGTGATAGCTGGCATTATCCATCACTATTACAGAATTAGCGGGAATGTATTCTATCATTTGCTTAAAATATTCCTCGAAAACATCAGCAGTCATTTCTTCATGGTAGTCTTTTGTAGAATTCGACTGAAATTCTAATAATCCTTGATCCAAAAAGCTATTTGAACTTCCTATATGAGTTATAATAAGTCTGCGTCCCTTTCCAGATAGTGGTCTAAGTCCTGTTGATCAGCCTTCCATGACAGCTTGTCGAGAACTTAGGACATTTTCATCTTGCCAGACTTTAGATATGGTGTGCCTTCATTCAGCCAAGTTTCATCCAAATAGAAAATGTTTTTGCCTTCGCTGCGGTATTTTCGGATGGACCTTAAGTATTGACTTCTCCAGCAAATAATATCTGCTCTATCAATAAGAAATGATTTTCTGTTTTGCTTCTCCCAACGAAGTTCATATCATGAAGTATTTTCCATAGTTTCGTTCGTGATAGCTGTGGTAAGTCCTCGTCATAGTTAATGGCTTGTAAAATTTTGTCTATAGTTGGTATTTCCTTGGCAAAATAAAAACTATGTACTTTTCTTCTAATACCATTTTTAATGAAATCATCAATTTCTAACGGTTTCTTTCCTAGGAATGGTTTTGGCTCAATGAGGTTCTTAGATTTTCTTTTACGCAAGAACCTATATATAGTAGCCTCTCCAACTCCTACCATATTGGCACACTCTGCAATGATGCTACGAACATCACTTGCAGGTTTCTGGTGCACTAGAGCATCATGCACGTTTAATATTAATGTCTTTTCTCGGAGAGAATATGCACTCTTGCTAATTTGACGAAGACACGTTGGCGAAAAACTTGAAGCCATTGTCACAAGTATAGGAAATAATTAAACTTTGGGATAATTCAGTATCTAAATACACTAAAAACATAGTTTGACAAACGCACATCAAATGGCGTAATAATATCCTAAAGCAGGCAAAAATAGGTAAATTTAGTTACTAATTACTCCTGTTGTACCTACTTTAACCCTAATATTCCTAATGTATATTTAACAATGGACAGAGGCCAATTTTCTTATTAAATAAGGCATAGTAGGTAATTACTATTATAATAATAATATACTAATTACCAACGCCTATGGTTTACGGTTGTTTTATGGCTTTAACCCTCGATATGAGCTATCAACTGCAACGAAACGGACTATAATGAATTTAACAATTATTGCCTTACATCTATAGCATAAAGAGTAATCTCTTCTCTTTCAGATTCCATTGACTTTAATGACATTGGCAATGTTTGCCAAAATTTTGTAAATCGCTTAGTGTTTCTCTGGTTAATGATATGGATATTTTAGATATCCCCTTTAAAAAATTTACATTCGGCATGTAACTAAACATTTGCTTTGGCGTATTTAATAATAATGATAAAGGTCTTTGTTTCTATAAATGAAAATGGAAATTCCGAAAAGGATAGCATCAAATTAAATTTAAAGGGCGAGATTCAGTTCGTTGGAGAACTGGAATCGATCCAAAGTGGCCAAACGAATACGACTGAGGTTTTTTTTTATGACCAGGCACAACACTGCAGGATTATTCCTTTATGGTGTTCTGCGAGCGGTGCGCATGCGCATGGAACGAGGTCTTGAATCTTTCGAGATTATACTCGTTGAAGATGAAAGACTTTTTTAACAGTGTCGTTCGAGGAGCACAAAGCTGAACTACGTATAGGTGGGCTGCAGTGGCTCGTCGCGTATTTCTACCATGCACCGCTCTGGGCGGAATCAAGCGAGCAACTTCAATTGAGCACTTGTCATGAAAATATTTGTATAACAGACTCAAGTCGCCTTCGATGTTCAAGGTTTTCTAGTATGCTTGTCAGATCATGGTCACCGATCAAGCGAGTGGCTCTTCTTTGATTGAAATCTGGATTTCTGTGTACTTAAAAATATAGGCGCCCCAATAGGACTTCGCCCCCGCCCCCAAACTGGCTATGCCACTGCCTTGGTCTAATCAAGCGACAGCTCAGCAAAACAGAAATATTTTACACTAGTCAGGAGTATATCAGGTTAGTTGGTCGAGTTTCTCAGAATTTAGTATCTGGTTATAAAAACTGCCTTAGCAATGAATCTTACGATAAAAGTGTACTATGCACTCGAAAGAAATCCTTCATCCTTCATCATTTCACCATTTTCTCTGCTAATGAAGCAGTTTGCAAAAAATTTATAAGTTGCCGTGTAATCGACATTTAAAGGTTAACGTTCTGCCTAACCAACAGTTCGGCTTTAGAAGCGAACATTGCAAAGTTAGGCAGAGAACGAGGCTCACGTCCAACCTAATGAAGGATTTCAATAGAAGGGAGAACACGGGGCGGTCTTCCCTGACGTGAGCAAAGCATTTGACAAGGTCTGGCATAACGGTCTTTTACTAAAATTAAAAGCTCCGAACTACCTCAGCAAGGGGAGAGGAGTTTTGCAGTCTCGTCGGAGAACGCACTTTCTTTAAATAAACACATCAGGGCGGTAGTGCCGCAAGGTTCTCTCCCCAATGCTGTATAATATTTATACGCATGACATTCCGAGTGATATGCAAACGCAACTTTATATTTTCGCTGACGACACTGCAATACGTTCAACAACTGGAAGATTCGTTTAAATCCTATCAAGAAAATAGTCACATTTTTCTCAAAAGCTCGCATTAGATGGCCCGAAACGAGGCTCAGAGTCGGTAGGGTTCAAATGAATTGGTGGCAGGAAGTGAAATACCTGGGACTTATCTTTGACCAAAGACTGAATTGGAGGTTAAATTCAATTAGTTCCATTAATAGAACAACAGCACTGCGTCAATTAAGCTTAATCTACCCCCTGCTTTAAAGGCGGACTAGACTCAGTAATCGCACCAAAGTTAACCTCTATAAGGTGTTAGTCAGGCCCGTACTTGCTTATGGAGCACCATCTTGGTGCAGTATAAGTAAGTCCGAACTGAATAAGTTCCAGGTGATTCAAAACAAGGCGCTGAAACTCATCGCAAATGCTCCAAGATATACAATGGACCTTGTTTTGCATCAGGACTTTCGAATACCGACAATCAACGAATTCGTTTTAAAAATAATCAAATACTCTTACATACGTACGGACGTATCGACCAATATACTAATAACGGACTCGCATACGACGGTCAGACCAAACTCTACATTTAAACTGTCGAAAAATTCGCATAAATATTTAACAGTAGAGAAGCATTATGAGTATACAGTAGAGAAGCACTACCATGATCATCTAAGAGACAGGTAACAGGCGCCAAGAACAATGCAGATTTCCAGCCTTCATAAACGACACACAACACAAATAAATAAAGCAATGGCCGAATCAAAAATCAAAACTAAGCGACAAGAACAAAAAAGTCTTCAATGAAACAACAGATGTCAAAGGAATATCCTGACGTAAAAACTCAATCAAGACCCCGTATACCTGAAGGCTAAGAAATACAGGGAAAAAAATAACTTGTTGCACAAAAGAGCTTATGCTTATATTTATTTCGTAGTAATATCTGGAATTTTGGAGGAAGATTCCAAGGTGGTAAACCGCTGAGAAGGAATGCGATGTATAATAGACTATTTTCTGTTTCCATATATTTTAGTTCAAAATTATCACTTTTATAAAATTTTACAGTCAAGTAAAGTTTGAAAACAACAACAAAATTTTTTTCGTTGGTTAACTAAAAGTATTCTACAGAACATGATAGAAAAAAAGTAGCTATTCTTTAAGACAAATTGAGGTTTCTTTTCGTTCCCTGAAAATGTGACCTATCCCCTTTCTGCAGTTACATACCTTAAAACAGGTTGAGTGCCACTGTCCAGTATACTGGACAAACAGGTTCTTTATCAGAGCCCGCGCCCAGTAAACTGGACGTTACTATCATGGTGTTTAAATGAAGTTTAAAAAATGCGGTCTCTAGGAATAACTTGTTGTTTATATGTTATATATTGTCTGTAAATGAATGTTTGTGCGAAAACTAAAAAAATATTTCGTCGCACGTGGTGTGTAGTTGTCGTAATCTCGCGCTGTTATTTACTTTGTTTTGAGATTTCGGTGTGTTCGTTGAGCAATTTTGAGTTGTTTTGAAATGGCTGACGGAAAATTTCCTGACCCGGTACCGGGGTAAGTAATTTTATTGTATCTTACATTTGAGTTGATAGATGAAATTGGATTAAAGTTTTGTCTTGTGTGTATTTTATTTCAACATAACCTTTAAATAGAATGTTATAATGCATGTTTTTTTTGCGGTGTTGCCAGCTTGCGCATATTTTCTTTTTCTTACCAGACTCATATTTTGCGCTGTAGCGTAGCGCTAAATAACACATTCGAATTTTATAAATGAGGCGTCAATGGATTCATTTATTCATAGGTTGTTATAGATTATTTTTTCCTTTCTAATAATTTTTTTATTCGTTTCAGACCAAGCGGATCGAGAAAACGAAAACGAGATGCATATAAGAAACAGAAATTGACAACCAAGAAGTTAGAAGAGCTCTGGGAGAAAACGAGCGAAAGTGATTTAGATTTTTCGAGTGATGACGACGTAGAAGATAAAAACTACTCCCCATCAGATAATTCTTCTTCCGGAAATTCCTTATTTGGTGCAGAGGCGGAATATATATCAAATTCTGGATCCGAAGCAGAAAGAGCTTTGTCTGTTTCGCCTGCAAATATTCCATTACCCGCTGCTAATGAAATCTATGAAAATTTGTGGACAGATACTGAGGAAGAGCCCATAGATATTCCTTTTCTAGGAAATCCCGGAATAAAAGTAGATATTCCTCCTGACGCCGAGCCTATATATTATTTCTCTTTATTTTTTGATGAAAGTCTTTTTGAAATCATTACTAGTGAGACAAACAGGAGAGCAAACGAGTTTTTACAAACACGAACAAGGTCTAAAAGAGAACAAAAATGAAAAGATATTACTGTAGACGAAATGAAGAAGTTTATAGGGATTTGTTGTTTAGGTGGTACTGTAGTTTTTCCATTGCTTGCCAAGCAATGGAGTACGCACCCTTTATACCACCACCCAATATTCAGCCAGACAATGCCAAGAAATAGATTCCAAATGATACTCCGAATGTTGAGGTGTGTAGATCACAATGTGGCTGATCAAGAAGATACAATTTTTAAAGTGCGGCCAATCTTACAAAAGGTTTTAGAGAATATAAAAACAACATTTTACCCTAGTAAAAACTTATCTATTGATGAGGCTATGGTTGGTCGGCAAGGACGATTATCGTTCAAACAGTATATCAGCAATAAAAGATAAATATGGCATAAAACTATATGAGTTAACCACACATGATGGCTTTGTGTTAAATGTTTTGATATATACAGGAAAAGGTACACTGCAAGAAGACAACAAGCCTCATACACATGCGGTTGTAGAAGCACTACTTACTGACTATTTGGACAAAGGTCATACAGTGTATTTAGATAATTTTTATAATAGCGTCGGTTTAGCCGAAGCACTACTTGCAAAAGGCACTTTATGTGTTGGCACACTTCGTGAAAATAGAAGAGGAAATCCAAAGGAAATAGTGAAAAAGAAACTAAAAAAAGGACAAGTAATTTGGAAAAGAAAAGGTCGAGTATTGGTCACAAACTGGAGAGATAAGCGAAGTGTACGAATGATTAGTACAAAACATAAGCACGGGATGATCGAAGTAAGAGCCAAAAGGGGCAATAAAATAAAACCTATCTGTGTAGAAGATTATAACAAAAACATGTCGGGTATTGACAGATCAGATCAAATGATCTCATATTATGCAACCCCAAGAAAAACGGTACGCTGGTATCGAAAAATATTTTTCCACCTGATTGACCTTTCGATTTGGAACGGGTTTTATATTTATCAAAAAGTGAATAGCTCAAAGAAACAAAAATTGCTAGAATTTAGAGAAAAAGTTATTATGTCCCTCTTAGGGGTAAAAAGATCCAAAATAGAAGGAAAAAACCTCAATTTGGACAATTTTCACTCTTTGGAAACCAATCCACCAACTGAAAAAGATAAAAGTGCAATGCTAAGATGCAGGCAGTGTAAAAAGAGGAAAACTAGATATTTTTGTCCTGTTTGTGAAAATAAACCAGGTCTTTGTGTGTACCCATGTTTTAAAGACTACCACACCATAAATCAAAAAGATTTAAAGGCTAACTAATATTTCATTATTTTTATTTTTCATAAAAAATGTGTTTTTTGTTGTTTAGAAACGTTTTTTTTTTTATCCTAGAAAATGTGTTTTTGTTTTTTTATATTTCTAGAGACACTCAAGGTCTACTACATGTTTTGTACAGTGTTTATTTCAAATATATGTTTATTTTTTATATTTTGATATGCTTTGTTTTCATTACTAATATTGATTTTACAAATATGTCCAGTAAACTGGACGTCCAGTCAACTGGACGAATGGGATACTCGAGTTACGATTATTAAAATATCCCGACGTCCAGTAAACTGGACAGCTACTAACAACTGTCAAATTGACAGATAACATTTATGGACTGTCTAAACTATGGATGTGTATCAAAAAAAAAATTGAAATAACAACAATAACAATTGCTCTTGGGCTCCCGGTAAGGCTTACTTATTTAAGCGTGGCACTCAACCTGTTAATTACAAGTGCACGCAGGTATTCTTTAAACCTAAATATAATTGCTGATAAATGACTTTCTTACAAATGGTTACAAAGGAGCCTTAAAATAAAACTATCCATATAAAGCCATAATATATATATCAAGGTACAATATTTTACATCTAATTAAATTAATCCAAGGGTCCATTTAGCCTAGTAAATTTAAAGCAAAAATCTAAATATATAAAGAGCTACACTGCCCTTGGGTAAATAGTAGATATTTGGCGGAAAGCTTTACCTTCGTCAAAGGTCATCAAATGAACATCTATTCAGAGTTATATAAACTTTAACGAATGGCAGTTCTATTCTTCAGGCACGAAATGGGTTCTTTTGAAAAGCAGATCGAATGAAAAAACATCATCACTACAGGTCGGCCTCTTTTGTGCGGGTCTCTGTTGCTAATTCGCCTAATCGGCTATTTAATTTAATTTTTACTATTCATATAAATATTACGTTTTATGGGTGGGTGTTTTGAGAAAAGGGTTTAAGGCATTTCTATTGTCATATTATTCATAATTAAATTCGATAGAACTAAAGGACGCAAGAAACAACAGGTGCAAATATTCGCTCTTTCTTTGTGTATACGTGATCACTACAAAGTATCATTCGATTTGACTAGTTGCGTACTTGCGTTTTAAAGGGCAAATAATACTTACATACTGGGTCTCCCAGAGTCCCGCATAAAATTAATATCAATTAAAGGAAAACGATCTATGAAAAATGCTCGGACCCGTAAATTATTATTTTTAATTGTGCATTTTTTGACATAAAAAAATATTATACAGGGTGTCTCATAGAACAGTGGTCACGTCTTTGACAATTTTTTTTTAATGAAATGCCTAATTTTTTTATTAGGTTTTTAAATTCTACGAAAAATTCTAAATATTTTTTATGTAGGACTTGCTATCTCGATTTTCAGCTGTTTCCAAGATATTGACATTTAATTTGAAAATTGAAACAAAAATGTTATCCATAAAAATTTGTTATGTATTACTAAAATGAAAATTCTAAAAGCGCAACAAATGCTGGAAATGTCCACCGCCTTCTACCTGACACGCCCCTAGGCGATTGTAAAATCCGTTTACTGCAGCATTCCTTATAAAATCAGGAGGTATTCTATTTGTTTCTGTCCTTATTCTTTCTTTGAGATCTTCAATGTTGCAAGGTCTGTTTCGGTACACTCTTTCCTTTAAATAACCCCAAAGAAAATATTCCAGCGGTGTTAAATCCGGCGACCTAGGTGGCCACTCAATAGTACCCCTATACGACCAATCCAACGCTTTGTAAAGGTTTCATTTACGTACCTTCGGACCTCCACGCCAAAGTATGGAGGGGCACCATCTTGTTGAAACCATACCATCTCATTTGGAATATCTGGATCCATTTGGTTAGAAAAAGGAACTGCTAATGCCGGAATTAAATCAAATGTTAAAAAATCCAAATAACGTTCAGCGGTAAGGTTCTCTTGAAAAAAATAAGGTTCCAAAATTCTATTATTTATTATGCCTGTCAGACATTAACCTTACCAGCATAATGAGTGTGCGTCTCAAGTAAACATCCAGGATTATCATAAGACCAGAATCGATAATTTTGTCTATTAACTTGCCCGTTCAGGCAAAATGTAGCTTCATCAGAAAATAAAATATTACTTGAAAAGGCATTATTAGTATCAATCCTTATCATCATTTCTTCGAAAAATTCAAGCCGTCTATAATAGTCATCTTCTAGTAGTTCCTGTACAAAAAGGGGTTTATAAGGATGTAATTTTTCGCTCTTTAAAAATCGATGTACTGTACTACAAGTAGCTTCATCATCTAACGAAAAAGTAACAACTGAAGAGTGGCGGTTTTCAGTAAGCGATAACATAAAATCGATTTTTTTATCCTCGGTTAGAACGAGTGGTCGACCGCTTCTAAGTAAATCTTTAACTGTACCATGCTCCTCAAATTTATGGAATACCCTACTTACAGTCGACTGAGTAATTTGGTTTTCTGGATACTTTTCGTTAAACAAAGTACACACCTCAGCTTCACTTCTTATTTTGTCCCCACACCCCAACATAATTAAAATTTCGATGCGCTGCTTTTATGTTTTTAGGTAATTGGCAAATTACTTAAGTTAAAGTATTGACATAATTAAGGACAGTTGATGACAGTAAGATACCTAATTTATTTAACAATCATATTCTAATATAAAATACAATATGTACTAAAAGTGTTACCTTTAATAACAAAAAATTAAATGTCAATATCTTGGAAACAGCTGAAAATCGGGATAGCAAATCCTATACATATACATAAAAAAGATTTAGAAATTTTCGTAGAATTTGAAAACCTAATAAAAAATTAGGCATTTCATTTAAAAAAATTGTCAAAGACGTGACAACTGTTCTATGAGACACCCTGTATAATATTTTTTTATGTCACAAAATGCACAATTAAAAATAATAATTTACGGGTCCGAGCAGTTTTCCTAGATCGTTTCCCTTTAATTGATATTAATTTTATGCGGGACTTTTGGGAGACCCAGTATATGCAGGGTCGCGTCGCGTGGAGCAGACGGGTTATTTCCTGAGTACACATCACACATACAAGCCATGTATGAACTTATTTTTAGAATCGTTATTAGATTCGTGACAACTTTTCTTGTTATTTTGCGTTAGGCATCTGTTGGTGTTCTCCGATATTAATTAAGTTTCATTTTCTTTTCGAAAAACATTACCTGCAATAAATGCCGATATTTTTGAACTCTGAGATAGTAAAGAACTGAATTAGGTTAGGCGGTGGGCAACACTTAGAAGATTTTTGCAATATATAGGGTGATCTAAATATACAGGTATTTTGGTCACTATTTTCCAATAAAATATCCTTGCTGATTTCAAAACCTGCTGAAATTTGTTTATCGTTTATACCTCTAACCTACGTCGGTTTAACCAAGCCTTTCAAGATTCAGGTCAAAATTAAGTTAGATTAGTCAGGATGTCGAATGTGCACTATTCGTTGTTGTTCGACTTTAAAAACATCAAGAAACAATAATAATTAAAGAGTCGAGGGAAATGGAGAAATTTGGTCAAACCCCAAATTACACTCTTTACCTAATTTTTATGAAGCATTTATAAGGCATGGTCAGCTCTAAAAATTTCAAGTCAATCCGATAAGTAGTTTTCGAAATATACGGGATCAAAACGAAATAAAACGCTGGCGAGGCGGTGACGTCATTACCTCCCACAGTTCGTCCGCTTTGAACTTGTGCAACGGCCTTTCTGTGCATATGCACGGGAGATACGCTTACTGTTTCTTTGGCTAGCAGAAGCTTGTCATTACTACTTCTAATAGGGACAAGTAGGAAATACCATTCCAAACGGGTTCTAGACTATACTGTCTGAAACAATATTTTAGAGAAAGGAAAAGAAACTATAAAAAATTTTTTTTCCCCTGCTGTCGATGTCTGCTCCATTACCCAGCAACGGAGAGTGCTACCTGCTTTCTTAAGCCGCGCGTCCACTAGGTGGGTCGCATCGCATCGCAAAAATTCACCCATTATAGATTCAAATGGGAATGCGGCCACAAGATTCGACGCGGCCTGTCTCCAATGGATGCGCACCTTTAGTCGTAAACGGCGTAAAGTAACCGCGGCAGCGAACGCGACCCTACTTGCCATAGGAGATAGTGACGTCACACAGCAGTTTCCATGAGTCAATGTTCGTAAATTATTTCAAAGGCTTTAGAGGCGTCACAAACTTAAAATTTCTTGCAGTTAGCATTAAAATTATATAGCGTGCAACAGAAGTATGGAACGCTTTAAATATCTTTAATACCGTTTGTCCGATTTAGCTAAAATTCGGTATCCGTATATAAGAGGTTATGGCGGAGCTACTAGTGATACTTGCAATGTTGCCAAGTTTGCAGTTTCTTAGCAATTTAAAATAATTCTTTTTTTAAATGGAACACCCTATATATTATCAAAAAAATTATTCCGCAACCAATTCTAAATAACTTTTATATACGTTACTTAATGTCTAAATCTAGCCATTTTTTTGATATTGGGGTTTAAATATCATAAAAACTTCTTATCCAAGACAACTGATAGAGATGTAAGTAGATCTTGGAAATTTGTGACACAATTAAATTCTGACAGCGACATTGACAAACTTTTCAGAAGGTATTTGTGCTTCATAATTATCAGTTTTAATAATTCTTAAAATGGATTTACTAACGGAAACACTGCGAACAGAAATATTAATGACATTGGGTTACGGGGATCGAAGGCGAACACAGCAGGAGGTTGCCGAGATTTTTAATGATAAGTATCCCAACCGAAATCCAATAGCACGGTCCACAGTAAGCAAAACTTTAAAGAAATATACGAAACCGGCCATGTAAAGGACATTTCAAAATCTGGGCGTCCAGAAACTGCGACAAGCGGCGATAAAGCTTTAGATATTTTGCTTAACATAGAGGAAAATCCACACCTCTCTACTCAAATTATTTTCCTCGATTACAACACATCGCACATGTCGGTAGATCGCGTATTAAAGTGTGAGAAGTTCCACCCATACAAAATTCACCTGGTTCAAGAACTGTCTAAGAATGACTTTGACAGGCGTTTAGAATTCAGTGAGCAAATGATGGATTTGTGTAATGCTAATCCAAATTTTATTAATAAAATAATGTTTTTCGATGAGTCGACGTTCTGTCTTAATGGAAATGTTAACCGGCATTATATTCGTTATTGGCCCAAAAAAAATCCTCATTAGATTCGAGAACAGCACACCCAATTTCCGCAAAAAATTAATGTTTGGGCAGGCATTATAGGACAAAGGATAATTGGCCCATTGTTTATGGATTATAATTTAAATGGCGATACACATTTGCAGCTCTTAAGAAATGAAATTGTTCCTGCTCTTGCGATCCTATTTCCAAATCCTCGTAAGTTAGTTTCATTAAAGTGAATTAAAACTGATTATCAATATTCAAAATGTTAGACAACGTTGCGGGATTAAATAACGAAGTATGGCTGCAACAAGACGGTGCACCACCACATTACGCCAGACAAGTACGGGAGTATCTAAATGAAGTATTTTTTGAAAGATGGGTAGGGAGACTGAGTACAATTGAGTGGCTAGCTCGGTCACCAGATCTGACTCCACTCGATTATTTCTTGTGGGGGCATTTAAAAAATGTGGTCTACAAGACAAAGCCACATGATATAGAAGACCCAAAACAAAGAATTGAAGTTGAGTGCCGACGAATCGAAGAAACAGATATTCTTTCTAATGTTTTAAATACTTTTCCGCAATATTTAGCATATTGTCAAGAAGTAAATGGGAGGCACTTTAAACATCTAATTTAATTTTTTTATTCTGTATTATAAGTAAGTTTAAACAATAATTACCTTACAATAATGTCTCAATAAATTCTCAATTTTTGAGCTCGAATATTAAAAAAGTGGGTAGATTTAGACATTAAGTAACTTATATAAAAGTTATTTAGAATTTGTTGCGGAATCATTTTTTTGAATAATATACCTATAACGTGTTCCATTAAAAAAAAATTTATTTGAAATTGCTAAAAAGTGTAAATTTGGCAACATTGCAAATGTCATTAGCAGCTCCGGGATAACATCTTATATGCGGATACCGAATTTCAGCTAAATCGAACAATCGTTATTAAAGATATTTAAAGCGTTCCATACTGCTGTTACACGCTGTATATCTTTTTAAGAAAATGTTATTTAAAAAAAAATGTTTTTGATCATGGTTAATTTGGATCCAGATTTTGAAATATTTGGTTAACACAATATAGCAACTCGTTTCTTCTTGGGATATCTCTGTAGTTTAAAATTAGGAATGTAGTTTACCTGAACTCCGTTGATAGTAGGCACGCATATTAATGGGTGCAATTGCCCCCCTCCCCTTAAGCGGTGGGCGAGCCTTCTATTGCTTACAAGGAAAGGCAAAATTTTTTATAAACCTATCTAATATGCCTGCCCTACTTCTACTTTCCTTGACAAAATTTTTTCGCCCGCGGCGCTGTGCCTTCCTTCACTGACTTGGCCTACAACCTCCAACCTCCAACAATTTTTGGCCATTAAAAAATGTAGAATCTTCTGAACGGTAGAACGATCCTCATGGGCACTTTGAGATGCGCGCTTACATCTTTTTTTGAGACTCGATGGGTAGAGCGGCATGAGGGGATACTCCAATTCTCTGTTGACCTGGTCAAAATTATGAAAAGTCCTCACAAGGTTTCAGAGTGGCGTCATCCGAAGACAGACGACAACGTTGCTTCATTGGCGACATGTTTATGTAACTCTCAGTTCGTCGTGTCAACATTGTGTCCGAGTGACGTACTGTCCATCGCGCAGTTTCTGAGTAAAGGACTTCAGAAGACGGCGCCTGATCTTAATAGCGGTACTATTCTAGTGATTAACACAATTTCCATTCTTGCCAGTCGTCGGGAAAATTTGGACGCTAGTTTTAAGAATTCCTGTCAGCGTGCAGATTTATCGTCCAAACTATTAAAAGTCGAGGGATTCTACAGATTATCAATCTATGCACCCTTACTAGACCTTGTACTCACAGATCTGCAAGTAAGATTTTCAGTTGAAACGTTGGACGTCTCTCAGCTATCAGTTTTAATTCCAGAGAGTGTTCTTAAGACCTCTGTTGGTGAAGAAAAATACAAAGTTATCAAGTTCCCGCTAAACCGCTTTGGACTGCTACTTGATGTTAATCAGGGTGTTGCTCCTTTCCTGCTGAGAGATATCCATAGAAATATTCCAATTGATATTGAAAGGATTACCACCAGATTTGCGAAAAGCACCCGGAGGAAGTTGAAGATTAAAACAATACATAAGTACTTACTAAAAATATACCATTGCCTGTATACTTTACAATTTGGTGGCATCAAAAACAAAGAATAGGCCAATTGAAGACAAGACTGAGGCGTGGTCCCAAAAAAAGCTAGATCCGCGCCTGGTTGTCACGAAGCCTTGTCTCAGGGCTAGTAACATTGCTTTTCGAAAAATAAATAGCGCTAATCTTGGAGGGATTCTAACGAATCTTTTAAGCCCAACGCCATTTCTTTAGCTTGATTATTTGGCGCTGCATCCGGCTGACGACAAGTCGGGGCAGTTTGGCAGTTATAGTTATTACGGTATCGTCAACCAAATATTATGATTATAAACTGTTATACAGCATCGAAGAAAGAGGTGAACCTTGCGGCACTCCCACCTTGATGTGTTTATTCGAAGAAAGTGCGTTCTCTAACGAGACAGTCTGGTTCTCCAAAAAGGTAGCTACCACCTTGATTAAGTAGTTTCGAGCTCCGAGTCTTGTCAATTTCAACAAGCTCTTGAATTAACTGCCGATTAAATTTTTTCGCTTAATATACCACCCAGGTAAAAATCTAATGGATTCAGAATGGGTGATGTCGGAGGCCAATTCCGATAACAAAAGTTACCTTAGTAAAAATAAAAATTAAAGACAGCTGTTAATCAATATAAGTCCTTATGACTGCTGAATTTTGGGATGAAATATAACGTAATTGTTTTAGTGGGCTTGTTTTGTTGCACTTTTTAAAAATGTGTAATATAAGGGTGGTTTTCCATTTTAAATGTGGAGAATTCATAACCGGTCTTTTAACGCAGGTGGACACTTTAAAGAGGCGGTCGCGAACAGAGGTTTTACTGTATACAATAAAATAATGTTTATTTTATTGAGCTTGTTTACAGAAAAAAATAGTGTACAGTGTCCAACTTTAGTAAGACTAAAACTACTAGCTATATTTAGTGCACCAAAAGAATTTTATGAAAATTTGCTTCCAACATCTTAACACAATATAACCTTATTAGACTTGCAAACCTGGAGAAAAAAGAGGTCCCCAGGCCCCTGTGCCAGTTTTTTTTAGGGAAGTGGCAGACATGCTCGTTCGACTCCGGCTTCAAGTCTCTTTGCCGCCTCTTTGCCAACCATAACTTACAATGGAGTTACAAAAATGACATGAATCATAAATGCGGTGTGTTACAATTAAAATAAAGCGACGTTGTTTTTCCATGACTCTTTGACTGATCCTGCATACTTAAATTATCTGTAATGTAATAGATTTTTAGAAACCCTAAAACTTTTGTGTTTAGCTTTTTTCACTAGCTACTTTGTGAAATAATCGTCCGGTTTTATGCATATCAGTGACCCTGTTTAAATTATAATATAAATAAAACAAAGCAGTCCTCCTCCACAGTTGTGGAGTGTGGAGGAGGACTGCTTTGTTTTATTTATATTACATCAACTCCACTGAAAGTATGGACTATTTCTTCAACTTTAAATTATAATGTTATGTGCTATTTCTAGGTAATTTAGATTTTTGAACAGTGAAACAAAATATTTCATGGCAGACCAATACAAAGTAAGATATCGGAATTACAGCTTCATTTTTAATATTGCAAATTTAAGAACTATTTTCATTTTTATCAACATAAGATATTATACGAGTACATGCCTTTCCGTCAATAAGAAAGATACCACACTTGAGTGGTACTGCTCTATATATCTATTAAACTTGCTAACCCCTAATCGAGCACCCCCGTAGGTATTTTTATACGAATGCCCCGTTCTTTTCATAAATTCTTTGAAATAAAGAAAGCTGCATTTTATCGTAAAACCCCATCACACGCCATTGATCTCGATTATTACGTTTTCACAGCACCATACAAGCGTTTTTGTGTATAGCGCGCGGGAACAACACTTACCCACAATACCCGTAAGTTACGGCCCATTTAGAACGGGAATGGACATAACGTTCTTTTCAGAACATTGTCGAGGGCTTTTTAGGTTATTAAGTGATCTCTGTTAATTCTTATAAGTGGTCTGGGACGACGTATAGAAACACGCTACGACACGGGGAGTCCACTTGAATGTGCTCCGTTAGTGTTAAGCAATAAAAACGGTGCAAGGTTCTCAACAAATTGGTTTAAGAATGAGAGGTGAGAAGAAATGTTTACTTATATTTTAAAATAGCTTAAAGCTTGCCATACATGATCCTGCATTTATGAGTTGAATTCATTAAAACTCTTAGGACTAGTTTGTGCCATATTTATATAAATCAGGCTTTTATAATTGATTTATTGTTTTTAAGGTTACGGCAGTCACATGATGAGCAAAGCATTGGCGAAACAAAATTAAAACGTTCAGTAAAATGTGATAAATGATTTTATTCTATAAAAATATTTCTTTAATAACGGAAACTCAACTTACCTACAGACAATTATTCTATATAAATGAAATAGCACAAAAAAGTACTAACTATTTCGTTTATTTTATTAGCATAGTATATAATGTAGAGGATTATAATTTATCTTGCCCTACAATAAAAATCTTGAAATTGATAGTTTGACAGACAAACATTGATTTATTCGGATGTGCTCAAAATGACGGGATTGATTTGGTTTTGCTCAAAACGTAATTAGCGAAAGTAACAAAACAACAGCGGTTTTGTAATAACCTTGAGAAAATTTAATTCTAAAAAATTGTTCACAAACAGCAAGCGGCTTGGTCCCTTTAAGGTGAAACTACATAATAAAATTAAATATTGACTTTAGATTCCTCTTCTAAGCAGACGCACTCATTACTTATTTCTTCTTCTGGAGTTACTTTCCGGTTATCTTCGAGTATCACATAACAGTTTTTGCACCATGTAAAATTATTATCACTCCGCCATCCCATTCTGTCCAAATTGCCTTTCCATTAGCAATTTTTATGTTTTCATCCCGCAAGTTGACTGCAGAAAGAAAAAAATTCTTTACCCTGCAATTGCGTCGAAAAATAAATACCCTGTGCTAACTTAATTGCAGACAGATTGACTTAAGTAGTCGAAAAACAATATAAACAACTGCAAAATCGAACAAGTCGTCTTACATTTTTAGGGATAAAATGTTTATTTAGAATAATAGATGGCAACAGGGGTGGAGGGGTCCACAGAGGTCGGGTAGCATTGTTGCATTATCTAGTTTGAACCATTACTCTGAATAGATTGTTCTGCGATGGATGGAAGAACAACCAAAACAAGAATATGCATGTCATTTGTCATGTTAATGTTGTTATGTAAAATGCTTACCTATTTTTCTAACAATATTTCAGAAATTTTCAGGCGTGTAAAAGATATATTCAGAAAAAATCGAAGCGTTTTTCTAAAGGAGAATCTATTGGTTATTATTAAGTGTAAAGGCTTTAGAGTATGACTGGAAATTTTTTGATAAAAAGGACTTGACCTAAATATGATTTTTGAAATATCTGACATAAAGCGTCCCTTTAATTAATTAAAAATGCAATTGGATGCTTTCAGCACTAGCGATTTACAAAGCAATTTTAAAAAGAACAAAATCAAAAGATTTTTTCTCTCTCTGCAGTCAACTTGATGCGAGACTCTTCCGGAGATAACCTTTTTATCAATTTTCTGATACACGTTTAAATTGTTTTGAGATCCGCATCTGCTTGGTGCTTTGGTGTTGGTAAGGTAATTCAGTACTTGAGAATCTGTGATTTTTCTGTAATTCACGCAGTCTTTAAGTGAATCACATAAACGAATACCTAAGAGTCTCTAGACCTCCTAACTTCTAACTCCTACAGTAAAAAGGAAAAAAAAAGAAGTTTTCGAATAAGAAATTCAACAACTATTTGTTAACTCCTGAAGTATCACTTTCCAGCAACAAGAAACAACTTTGACGTTCTTATTACGTGAGACTGCGACGGAGCAAGACGCGACAACAGCTTCAGTTCCGAGACCCCTAAAATCTTTAGGAAATCCTGTGTCTTCAAGAGCATTCAACATAATATCTCCTTAGCGCCTTTCTTTCTATTTTTGAAACTAAGGTTATATACTAATGTTATAATGTATACACGCATTTACGAAAAGAATAATTAAAATGAAATAAAACCCAGTGTATGGCACGAACGTACATTTCCGACTGCCCTCATTATATTCCTAAAACAAGGGCCTTTTTAGCGTATCCCAAATAACCCATAAGTACTTCTAAAGATAAACAGGACAGTAAAAGAAATATGATACATTGACACAATCCTGATAGCAAATTAGCTTCTCGCCTAAATGGTCATAATTTCTACCAGATTCAGGGTGCTTCTTTCTTAAGTTGTTAGAGTCGGCCAAACCTGACTCCCTTCATGTCCCGGTGAAGCCCACACTTTCGAAAATCTGTAACATAACAAAAAAAATGGGTATTAGATAATTATGTTCAATAAGATAAGATCACAGTTAGCATTCTCGCAGTCTTCGTCTTACTCACTAGAACTCACAACTGTTTTGAAGAGTTTCATCTTATCTGAGGGACATATCCGTTTATACGCGGTTCAGCAGCGTTCTGCGCCCGCAAGATCCTCAACCACATAATGATCGTTTCTAACACTGCCGTTACAGTGGTAACGTGGTTCCAGTTTCTTACTCTGTCCATTATTTGAACACTTTGTTCAATGGACCAGGACCGCTTGGACACTTCAGTCCTCACAGAAGGGATGTCAATACATTCATCATCGCAAACCTTAGTGGTTAGAAAGGCGTTATTAACACCACGTGGCTGATAACCGAAAAACAGCTCGTATGGTGACTCCCGTTACAGAGCTCACCGCCGTGTTAATTCCCCATCTAACTTTGGTCAAGGCTTTATCCCAGTGGAGATCGTCATCTACACTCATCATTAGCGATGATAAGATTATTCTGTTCACCTGCTCTATTTGCCCGTTGGCTTGAGGGGTAGCCGTAGTGCATAGTACTCGTTTTATATCAAAACCAAAACAAAAATTAGTGAAATGCTTATTCGTGAAAGCAGTTCCTCTATCACAAATCAATCGCCGTGGTACTCCGAACATTTATCAAGGAAATGTATCACAGGTGTCGTTTGTGTATCAGGAATTGCTTTGATAAAAACAAACTTAGTCAAAGCATCGACGCCGACTATTAAGTAACTATTTTTTTGTGCACTCTTTACAAACGGGCTCAAGTGATCCAAGTGGATAGTGTTTATCGGTATTTAGTTATTTTCTAAACTGCGTAAATGACCAGGTGCTTTCCCATAAGGATTCCCATTATATATGCAGCCCAAACACGCGGCAATGTAATTTTATACATAACTTTTCCTTAAAGAAAACCAGTAGCGTTTAGACACTGCTTCTATCATCTTGTCGATTGCAAAATGTCCTACCGCATCATGATAGTACAATAATACATTTCGTCTCGCCAACTTTTTGATCATATTTTTTAACCTTCTGAGCCTTTCTTCTGTCGTTTCACGTTCAAGGGTTCTTTGGGAGGAAGGAGGGGAACGCGAAGACAAACATTTTTGTCGTACATTCACGATCTGTTTTTCTGGACGTTTCCTTGAATCACTTATTGCCTCGGATTTCCGAGATTTACGACTGGTATAACGAGCACTATAACTGTCTGAACTCGCACTAGAACTCTGACTCCAGAATCGGGATCTTTTAGCCATTGTAGTAACAAAGTAACTCAACAAACAATTAAACAAAACACTAAATGCAACTAGTCACTAAGCGTTACGCAAATCTGACAAACAAAAGAGTTAATAGTACACGAAATAATTATTAACAGCACGTGAGAAGCTCTTTTCTCTTTGAATGTACTGACTCAGAGATGTAGAGACATGAATGCCGATATATTCGCATGCTTTATTGACTATAAAAAAGCTTTTGACTGTGTGTCACATCAAAAAATGATCAACATCCTAAAATCTACCGGGATAGACGCACAAGATCTAAAGATCATAACCGGACTTTATTGGCACCAAACAGCAACAGTCAAAATCAAAGGGTCCACATCAGAAGAGATAGCAATAAGAAGAGGCGTGCGACAAGGATGTCTATTGTCTCCCCTGCTGTTTAACCTCTACTCTGAGGCAGTGTTCAGTGAAGCTCTCGAGAATACAACTGCAGGCATAAAGATCAACGGAAACATTATAAATAATCTTCGTTACGCAGATGATACCGTGGTAATAGCCAGTAGCCTACCAGAACTTCAGTCTCTTATGGACCTTATTGTGGAATACAGCGAGCAATTCGGCCTTTATATGAATACGTCAAAAACCAAACTATTGGTATTCTCAAAATCACAAAGAAACGCCACCCTAAGGCTCCATGGGGAGATTATTGAACAAGTTCCATCTATAAGATACCTGGGCACGCTCGTCAACCAGCAATGCAACCCAAAACTCGAAATCAGATCAAGAATTGAGCAAGCGCGGAAAACTCTGAACAGCATGAGGACACTTCTGGCAAACCGAAACCTCAACCTGGAACTCCGGACCAGAATACTTCGCTGCTACATCTTTCCCGTTCTTTTGTACGGATGCGAGAGTTGGACCATGGATGCGGCCACAGAAAGTAGAATCGACGCGTTCGAAATGTACGCCTACAGGCGAATGCTGCGAATATCTTGGACGGAACATAAGACAAACATAGAGGTCCTGCAGCAAATGGGTAAACATAAAGAACTCCTCACGACAATCAAGGAGAGAAAGCTGCAATACCTGGGACATATCATGAGGGGCGAGCGATATAGAAATTTTCAGAGCCGCGGTTTCTCGTACGACAATAGCCATTTGGATCGCCAACCTTCGTAGGGAGTCGGCGTCATAAGAAGAAGGAGAGATAAACGCCACACCTGATTTATAAACGCATTTACGAAAAGTATAATTTAAATAAAATAAAACCCAGTGTATTGTACGAACATATATTTCCAACTGCCCTCATTATATTCCTAAAACAGTGGCCTTTTTTAGGGTATCCCAAATAACCCATAAATACTCCAAAATATTAACAAGATTGTGAAAGAAATATGATACATTGACACAATCCCGATAGCAAATTAGCTTTTCGCCTAAATGGTCATAATTTCTACCAGATACACGGTGTCCTTTTCTTAAGTTGTTACAAATGCTATGATAATATTACCGTAGTGTAATAAATCTAAAGGTGAGTCGCTTCCTTTCACCTCACTGCCCGTTAATGAGGTAAGAATCTGATGGAAGGAAACGACACCGAAGAGTCGATATGGCCTTGAAAAGTAGAATGATAACCTAAACTAACCAAAGAGATTTTTGATGCTACCCGACCCTTTTAAATATGATCAGCACTCTGATCATTGCAGGCGTTTCTTTTTCCTTTTCTGACTGATTTCTGTTACATTGGGCCGGGTGATGCATTTGATCGCCACGAGATGTCCCTTCAAATAATATCTCAATGGTATACGATAACGTAACTTAAGTCTGTCTGAAACATACTAAAGCGACCAAGAAAACTATTCATAACCGCGTTTTAAAATTGAAATTTAGTAAATATTGTTCTATTTATTAGGGAAATTAATGATCTATATATATTATAGTCACAAATTGTATGTTCAGATGGACTAGAAGCATTTCTATTGAAGACCGAGACGTGCGACCGCTCGAGTCATAACATGATGAGGTATTAATGGCTAAACGTACCTCTCTTGTAACTTACGTCTCTTTTCGTCGAGAGATCGCCAATTTTAGCAGTCAAAAAAATTTATTAATTGACATCCTTTTCATTTTTAGAAATTGTTGTTTAAGTAAATGGGTCCAATGATGTTAAAATCAAATTTTTACCAAACAGGGACCTAATTATCTTTGTAGCTTCTACGGCAGAACTGTTGCTATGATAACAGTAATCGTAGATCAATTTGGCATGGGAACCAACTTACTCAGGAACCGCCTTCGAATTAAAGTGTTTTAACCCATCTATGAACTTGCATTAATATTTGAAAACATATTCGTAGGTTCTCTAGTTACCTATTTTATAATTTAATTAAACACAAAAATCAAATTGGTTATAAACTGTACCCTGGAGCAAGATATAACAGATTTAGTATTCAAATCCATGCAAAAGTTGAAAATATATACCCAAGATAAAATACTTCTTTCTTTCCGGGCTATAGAAATAATATCTTATAAAGAAGCATGGCTAAACTCTAAAATTCTATTCTCGTAGCGGTGCAATATAAAGTTTTTAGGAATATTACACTTTAACTTACGATAACCCTGTTAGGATTCTACTTCGGCCGAATTGTATATAAGGCGAGTCAAATATTTCTCTATAACAATGAAGAAACTTTATTTCTTACATAAATATTATTTGTTGGAAAATTTTGCAGTTTGCAAGAAAATTGTTGAATACTTTAGTGCCACACGTTTCTTATAGTGCGGGTGCAGAGTATCGCCGAAAAATTTTATACAGTAAAAAATATTTATATTTGTATTAGGAGATCCAGTACTTCAATATATATTAAAGTGTCAAGTTGGAAATAATACTTTAAAATTTATTTTCTCACGACCGGAACGACAAAGCGGAAAGCTGGCAGAAAGTAACTACTTTCCCCACTTATTTGCGTGCTGAAAGTTGCACCTTACGCGGTAAACAATACATTATTAACAATCACATATCTATGTCCAGTGACAGCTCGTGACATTTTTATTCGGGTGGACACAAAAATATGCTTTTATAATGAAGTAAATTTAATTTACTATTATTGTCTTCTAAGTAAACTAACAATAAGCATGCTTAGATGGCAAGCGCTGCTCTAATATAAATCGGTGTGGAGTTTATATTTATTGTGTAGAGTTAAATGTTTTTTAATAGGATCCTTATAACAGCTAGAATTTATTAAGATATAGGGGAGAGCGGGGAGTGTTGGCGAAAGGGAGAGTTGTCGGAGTTGAATTTTTAAGCCTAATGTTGAGAACACGCTGAGTTTTAAAGCAAAGTACGCCACTGATGGCATTCTTGGAAGTCTAATTGATGTATATAGTGTATATATAACGCTTATGTAGCTATCGCACGATGCAATTACAAACCCTGTGCTGTCTGCGTTTTTATTAGTTCATCTCTTTTCCTCACGTATACGTAAATATCCAAGATTCATCATAAAACCCACATAGTAACAGCGCGGCATTGTTGTCATATGTAATTAGGCGCTTCACCAAAAATAATCACCTACCAAGCTGCATGAGGAAGGGAGACAGACGCGAGAAGGGATGAGGCAACGCTGCCTTCAGACGGTCGCCAAGCAGAGTTTGGCTAAACGCATAAAATATAAGTTTATCAAGGGGACTGTTCCCCGAAAGTTCGGCGGTGCATGTCACACGACTGCTTATAAAAAGTAAAGCACGTCACCGAGTGGAAATTGTCCACATTTCTTGTACTATGTAGTTAAAGTTAACAAAAACAAAGTTCAATAAATTAATACAATGTGAAAGTATTGAGTACTATGGAAACGTATGTGTGAATGCAATTTGAAGTGTAACTAGTAATTTGATGTAGTGTATTCTCAGATAGTGGGAAGTTATAAAGTGAATATTGTAAATAAAATGTTAGTGCTACCTTACGAATTAAATGCTGTTGGAATTAAATACAGTGTTTTATTAAATCAACAGATCTACACACGAGCCAGCTATTCAGTCTACGGATACTAGTAATAACATAGACATATAAAAAAGAGGAGACAGGACATCCCATTCATAAAACACGATTTGTTTACAATCATACATAACTTCATAGCTTTAAATAAGTTGGAAAAAGATGGCTTTAAAAAATGGCAACGCTGGAATCTGCCGGTCTCCTTCGCCTATTATCTTGGCCAGAGACGTGCGGTTTTTTTTAAGGATTATAAGAAACAATGTATTTTTAATTTATATTAGATTTATTCTTAAGCAAAGGACAGGGCAGGGAAACAACAAAATAAACTTTAATACAAGCCGAGCTGCTTTTATTTATTTTCTTACAGCCTATATTTTTCTTAAGTATATGTCGGAAATAGAGAACAGGAGGTCTGTTGTTCAGACATTAATATTGTTAAGCACGGAAAACAAACACTTAAACACTGCAATTAATTAACTGTCTTATTATATGTAAATTATTCAAGTTCAAATAACAAACAACACGTTCGACAACATGATATCAATTCATAATAAAATAATCCAACTACTTAGCACAATTAAAAAAAAAATGAAATAAAGAAACAAAGAACTAGCGATCCGGAGCCGGTCGTACTTTGTTCAATACCGAGGTCAATACCTTTCAGGAAATCCCCTCACCTTTTTTTATTTTCACTTACCCGCTCCCCACCCAACTTGACATATTACCTTAATAATATCAAGTGCGTTTCTTGTCCGTTATCCTAGACTAAACAATCTATAAAACTGTTAACTCTAAATTTATTGATCCCGGTCGCATCAATATCCAACCATAAACAAAACCTAAAGTTGAAAAACATAATTACTTGATCTAGACTCCCCGACATATATTTTTTAGGTCTAGATTTTGTCTTTATGCTTAATTAGCAGTTTTGCTTAACACATATTTACTCTATTTTATCGCATTTAACCTGGTGGCAAATGCATTTTAATTGCCACACGTCACTTCGTAGCAGTAAACAAATAAATAAACTTTTTATTTTAACAATATAGGTAGTGTCACACAAAATATCTTAAGTTTTTAACACCGATGGGAGTGTTATGTATTTTATTTAAGACACGGATTGGTTTTAATAGTTTATTAAAACAAGAATATATGTACAAAGGTATGATAACAAGTAAATAGCACTGTTGAGAATTTCCGCACGAATGTCTATAATCCGTCAGAGTACCACTATCAAGGCTCACACCTAGAGCGCTCGAGTAGCAGCGTCGCGTTGTCTTTCAAGCGTAGCTTCTGCACGTCAAGGATCCCAACCAGGATGCCAAGGCAGAGGCGAGAGAGCGAGCTCGAGAAGAACTGCCGTCCTAAGGGCTGGTGGCTGCTTATCAAGGCGCTGGCGGCTGACGTCACAGGTGGGGGTGAAGCTGCTAAGGGTAGTACGGCGCGGCACTCGGCGATGAATACGGGTGGCGCCATCGAGAGCGGTAGTGCGGAGCGCGGCGGAACTAAGGGGTGCTACAAGTTCTAATTAAGTACTCAAATGTGTATAATATTCTTCAACGGTATATGGTTCCATAATTTTAACAATTAAACTACTAATTGAAATAAATTTGGCAAAGAGTTATAGATTTTAATATATTGCTAATATGCACCCTTTTCATACAGTGCTAGCCTATGTCTAGGGTATGTGTAGTTTAGAGTATGTGTTGCATAAGTTCTTTGTGAGTCACTAATCTTAAAAAGTTGTTGATGTCTAACGAAAAACAATATACTCTCTTGTATGTAGTCTGCAGACACAGACACTGTCAACAGTTTATGTTGTTTAAATTTACCTCTGCATGATTCTCTTACGCCCAGATTAAGAATTATTCTTATTGTTCTTTTTTGACAAACAAAATGTCTCTGCAGTTTAATTTAATAAATTATATACAATATTCAATAATTAACCTATTAACCACCGCACTGCTTCAGCTAAAAAAAACATAACCTTACTTACCGCCGAAATATCAATCCGGGGTTAGAATAGTCACTTTTTTTACAAACTACGCACTGGCGAACCATTTTAGATTGCTAATAAGACTTTTATTAGTTCTATTACCAAAAAAAACACTGAAAATCAGTCAAAAATCGCAAAAGGGCACAACCGCAGTGGAACAACACTGTAATACTATCTTTCCACGCAAAAGGAATAACATGAATGAATCATATAAGATTTCGCGTCGCACGTGTTAAATACGTCCGTGCAGCGTTGCCACAGGTATTTCCTTCTACTTATTGCTTAGTGTAATTAGGAAACAATAAATAATTTTAAAAGCAGAAATTATGTATCTTAATTCAGGAAAAGAGCACGCAAATAATTTAGTATAATATTCTTACTTACGCACACAAAAAGATGCATTTAATATAAGTAATAATACCCTTTGTTTTCAAACACAGGCGGTAGATTTAGGGCAATCCGCAGAAGTTCGTTAACATTGATTTCTGATTAAAACGGTGTGTGATCGGGTTAAAAGGTAAACAATTTTGTCTCTCTTTTATTATAGGTCTTTGAGTAATAATAACATGGGTTTAAAGGCTGAACCATAGTTGACTTTAAAAACACCTAAGCTGAGCATTTTTGCAACGTCTAAATATTATCACGTGATGCATCTGTGTAGGTCATTTTGAGACAAATAGCCTGAAAGCGAAATGAGTTCGAATTTTGTCTTTTGTGGAGTGTTGTTGGTTTCTGATCTATGCGAGTAAATTCCCAGCCCTAAAGGAAAGTTCGTTTCTCTAAAAACTATTTGTATTAAATTCGTTGTAGGTAAGTACTTTTAATATTATACTTTAACCAATCCTTAAGAACGATATAGTTTTTAATTTATATTAATTTTAGTTAAAATGAAATAAAAAATATTTGGAATGACGTCGGCGGATAGTTGGCGGGAGAAACATGGGTCGAGTTGGTGGGTTAAAAATAGTAGGTATTTATTTTTTTTAGAATAACATCATCTCAAGAAAGTACGCAAGAAAGAAAAACTACTAGAACTAATATTTCCAAAGATATTATGATATGAGCGGCCAAAGAACTATTGCTAAATAATAGAACCAAAGTGTCAGGTTAGTGTCTGAAGAAATAGAAAGAGGCGAAGTTACCGTTTCTCCAAACTGTGAATCCGATTAAAAGTTGTGTTGCTTTTTGCTGATTGATGTTTCTTTCAATATATTATAATGGATTGTATAAGTGTACAACTTTAATGACCTAATTACAAGGTAAATATCTTAAGTTTGTTTAAATAAGTTCTGTCTTGGTGCGCATTGAGTAAACAACGTGTGATATTGCTCCGTCAATTTTGCAGTGTTTTCTGTGTTGTTACACCGAATCTGGATTTAAATTGATACTTAGTAAGTCAATATAGTGTATTCTACACGTTTATACAATATTTTTGTTCGTTTCTCCTCTGCACAAGGGCAATTATTCAAGTCATTGCGAACTATTATTTCTAACCTAAATAAGAATGTCCCTCCTACCACCCGATCTGTGCATTGTTTGCGACCTACAATTATATACAACACCTGCCCAGAATCGATACTGTTCAGTTTGCCTTTTGAATGCCCACGGAACCTGTGGCCGGTTGGTACCGGGCGAGGGGACCGACCAATCTGCATGGATATGTTTCAAATGTACCCTGTCAAGCAATAAAGCAGCATCGAACTCATTAAACATCTACCATTTTCAAGCCATTATGTCTCAGCTGTCGAGTGTTTCAGAATCAGTTAACACTTGCAACGGTAAGATTGAGCAGTTATCCACGCTTATCGCCAATCAAGGAGAGTCCATTCTGAAATGTGAGAACAATATTGCTGTCTTACAAAAAGAAAACCAGATTTTGCGCGAAAAAATTTCGCAATTAGAGGGTGACACTAACAGATCTACAGCGCTAAACTTAGAAGAGTTTCTAGCTGAAAGCAAGGAGCGTGAAAAACGCCGATATAACCTAATCATTGCTAATCTTCCGGAATCTAGAGATGACACGGCGATAGTAATGAAAATTTTTGCAGAAGTATTGCCAGATGCCGGATCAGTGACACCCACTCATTTGCTCAGACTGGGTAGGGAGCAAGAAAACCAAAAGCGCCTTCTAAAGGTAACGTTGGAATCAACCGGGGATGTTCTTAACATCCTAAAACAAAAAACACGCCTAAAAAATTCTGCCGACTTTCAACAAATTATAATACGATCAGATTTAACCCCAAAACAGTCTGACACACTTTCATCTCTTCGACGGGAGCTTGAAGCGCGCAAAGGCAATGGCGAGGTGAACCTCACGATTCGTTACGTAAACAATATACCTCAAATAGTAAAAACGGTAAAACCAACATCTGCATATGCTAAAAGACCACGAGAAGATGCATTCTCACCGGAACCGATATCTAACCAAAAAGTATCTAAACAACAAAAATAGCAATCCCTAAAAATTGTTACATGGAACATGAGCGGCTTTGCAAATCTTGACCATTTTCTTGCTAACTGTCATGACTTTACAATTTTGTGTTTGGTTGAAACCTGGTTTGTTGGGCCTCTAACATATCCTCTTTCACTCCATGCTGACTTTGACGTGGTATCCTCTAGTGCAATAAAACAAGCATCCAGTGGACGAGCAAGTGGTGGCCTGGCTATTTTTATTAGGAGACCACTCAAAGCCGAGTTAATTGAAGCAACCGATTGGTGGATTGTTGTGAAAGTGTTTGCAGTAGATAGATGTTTTTTGTTATGCTTAGCATATTTTAAACCAAGTCTGGATTTGGGCATTCTATTGGATTTGTTTCAGGATGCTTTGGGTAATGCAAGAGCTTTGAACCCTAATCTACCTACTTTTATATGTGGCGATTTCAATGCCAGAATTGGCAATATAAGCATTCTTGGTGAGGAGATCCTAGAGGGTTCCAGGCTTTTGCATCCTCGAGCGTCTTTAGATTGTAAAATAACTACAAGGGGGCGAACTTTTTTGGATTTCATTTCTATCAATGAATTTGCAGTTATAAATGGGAGATCCGAAAGTGATTGCCCAGCCCAATATACCTTCTGCGACGTACAGGAAAATAGCACTATAGATCTATTTTTATCAAACATTGAAGGCATTCCTGCTATTGAAAATTTATTTGTTATGGATGAGATTAACATTTCCTCGCATTTTCCTGTATGTCTCAGTCTAAATTTTTGTATTAAACAGTATGTTCATCTACCTTCCATTGTGCAATCTGTCCGCTCCCTGCAGTGGAGGGACGAGGGGCGTCAATCCTATCTGGAATTTATGCAGTATTCCAGCAGAGCTACTTTTGTTTCTGATATAGACCTATCTTATAATAACTTTTGTGAAGCAGTCAACGAGGCTGCCGATTTTGCGTCATTGGTCACAGCACGCGCAAATACCAATACGCCGCACGGCAGAACGAACAAACCGTGGTTTGATCGCGTATGTCGTGATTTAAAAAAAACAGTAAAAGAATCATTTAAAAGATTTAAATGTTCACACTTTGCGCCAAACTTTAAAACACAATATATATCGAATAAAAAATTATACAAAAAACTATTACTACAAAAAAAGCGCGAATATAATGCGAAGATACAGGAATCACTTTCAAATTGTAATGACCAAAGATCTTTCTGGTGTGCGATAAAGCGGCTTAAGGGCATTTCTGTCAAATATAATCTTGACTCGAACACATGGGAAAACTTTTTTGAACAAATTTATCCCAGTAGAGTTGCTGACAACACAATGTTCTTTGGACCCCACGACTATATTCTGGACTCGCCTGTTGATCTCCGAGAAGTCGTGAGTGTTTTAAACAGCTGCAAAAATGGCAAGGCTCCTGGAACAGATGGAATTGGCTATGAGTTTTTTAAACATCTTCCCCAAAATTGGCTCCTATATCTATGTTCACTGTTTAACAAAATTATTGAATCTCAGCAAGTTCCCTCTGCTTGGACCAGGGTTTTCTTCTCAATGCTCTATAAAAAAGGCTCCCCCATTGACCCCAATAATTTTAGATCAATAGCATTAGTAAATTGTGTTCTCAAAATATTAACCCAAGTTCTACTAAATAGACTTTTCATATGGTTGGATCAGAATCAAGTAATCCCGGAGTCACAGTCGGGCTTCAGAAGGAAGCGCAGCTGCATGGATAGTGTCTTCGTTCTTCAGTCTGTTATACTAAACCACTTAAGATTGCGAGGTCGTAAAGTTTATGCAGCTTTCATTGATTTTCAGCGTGCCTTCGACTCAGTTTCCCATTCGTTGCTTTGGTCAAAATTATACCTACTTGGTTTAAGTCCTAACTTTATAAACATTATAAAAAATATATACGATAATGCCTCGGTACAAATCAGATCATCAGATGGCCTGACCAATCCTTTCCAGATAAATACCGGTGTTTTGCAGGGGGAGTCTTTGAGTCCGACCTTGTTCAATCTTTTTATCTCTGATATCGATGAATATTTTGCGGATCGCTCTGCTCTGGGTCTTAGCATCGACGCGCTTAATAATGTGCTATTGCTTCTATATGCTGACGACCTTGTTATTCTGGGTTCATCTGAGATTGACCTTCAGCGAAAACTTCAAATTTTGGAATCGTACACTCGAGATAACCATTTAAAGGTAAATGAATTAAAATGTAAAATAATGTGTTTCAACCGTCCAGGGAAGCCCTATACCGGGAATTTTAATTTTAAAATTAACAATAATGTTTTGGAAATTGTTAGCGAATTTACCTACCTTGGAGTTGTTTTCTTTTCTTCAGGATGCTTTAGAAAAATGACCGAATCAATAGTTTTGAAGGCGAAATAAGCTGCAGGTGCATTAATGAGTCTGACCTCAGGATCAAAACCCGGCACCTTTTTTTGCAATAAAAAATTATTTCAAACCACTATTCTAAACTCATTTTCCAGCTGTCTTCCTGTTTGGGGTATCAGATATGCAGACATTTTGGAGAGTATTCAGACCTCTTTTTACAAATCGCTGATAATGCTACCACGAAATACTTCTTCAGCGCTGATTAGACTTGAAACTGGCTCTATCCATCTTTCCTATTTTATGTTCAGATTGACCTTGAATTTTTTAATTAAAATACTTTTTATGAATAACAGTAGACTGCCCAAAATCTGTTTGAAACGTCAAATACAACTACTTTCTCTTAATCCTGGTCTGAAGTACAACTGGGTTTTCCAAATTAAATCGCTCTTCGAATCTAATGTACTTTCTAGCTTCTGGTCCCTAAACCCCCATATCTTACAAACTAACCGGAAAATCATCTTAGAAACATATCGAGATCGGTGTTTTCAGACAGATTTGAGAATAGCTAAAGATTCCGCTTACACTCTCTTTTATAACTCCTTTAACTTGTCCTGCACTGCAGCAAAATACCTTCACTTTAACTGCCCTTTTTATATTCTCAAATTATTAGCACAAACGCGCATGTGCACCAAATTTTACTGTAAACTTATTTGCAAAGGAATATCCTACCGGATAAACCAAGAAGAAGTTTGTTCTGTTTGCAATATGTACGAGTTTGAAACTTTCGAACATGTGTTTTTTAAATGCCCACTTTATAGCCACCTACGCCCACCTAATTGGCAAAATAATATTTTTGATTTCGCTCAAGTTCTTGATGGATTGACGCCTGACTTAGCCAAAGATACTTTTAATGCCATGCTTAGCATACTTAAGTTACGCGCTTTCCTGAGGAACGAATAAAATTACCCTATTTTTCTATAATTGTCTTAATGGAATTTTATTTATAATTTTATACATTTATTTCCAGTACACGCTTTTTTCAAACACACGCATTTCTTTTTATTTTATTATTAATTGTATATTTCCTTTTATTTAGTATTATTAGGTACCTACTAACACTTAGCCTAGACAGATCTTCATTGTTATGGAATTGTATTATTTCTGGAAACAATAAAGAAGTAAGTAAGTAATAAGTGGTGCTTCTATTTGCCCGCCAACTTGCCCCCTCCTGGGGTGTGTTGGCGGTAATGACAGGTAAATATATTTTTGTATAAGAGGTATATATCGATGGTCTAGTGCACAAATGTTGTAACTACAAAATACGCAATCTTCAGTATTCGAAAAATAAACTTTAAGGTTAAATATAAATTATTAATCAATTTATTTTTAAAACTATATGTGTACAACATAGGAGGAAAATAGGTTTCTTTATATCTTCTATAATGAAACTAGGTATATAAATATGATCTGCCAAGTTTATTAAAAAATTAGGGAACTCTGCTGTACTTAACAAGTAAAAAATATAACACATTATTTGTGCGAATAGAAAAAATTAAAAACAACAGCTGAATATGAAAAATAATGAACATAACTAGTAAAAGTAATCAATCTGAATCAGCGTAGACCCGAAAAACAGCACTACTTAACGTTGTTAGGATGTTATTTATACAATCACTGTGGTCATCTGAAATGATTTTTTTGTTTAATAAGTATATAAGATCCTCTTTCTGTTCCTCTGAAACCGCAATGCGACTATTGTATTTACAGCTTAGTTGCATAGCAGGCCAATTACGTTTACAACCTGCCCTTCGCTTAGTTTTCGAAATATCTATGGTACTGGCAAAATGGATTGAAGATCAAAAGTTATGGCTCTAAATGTATCTCCTCTTTTCTTTAATGCTCGTTTCTTGTCTTCCTCTTTGACTTCCATTGATTCCTTTTCTCTTCTCTTCTTTTGTGATTTTCATTCTCTTCTCGAAGCGACTCTTTTTCTTTAGAACTGACAAATGCATTAAAGTGGGAGCACTGGTCTTTTTTTGGCTTATAAAATGCCAGGGACGGATCAAATTTATAAAATATACTTTGATAAACAAATTAAGGCACAGATAATACATTTCGACTGACACAGAAATCTTGGTAAAAACGGTACCTACATAATGGAAATATTTAAATCCGGGAAGAGGTATTGTTTCGTAGAGTCGCGCTTTTAATAATGTGACTCAATTCTTTTATATAAATTTATATGTTCTTCTGCAAGTTCTTTAGCTGTTTCTTTAGTTTTATTGTAAGATTTTGAATCTACTCTTTTATCGTAACCTACAAAGAGACCAGTTTCGCTAATCGATTCAACACATTTCTCTATGACTCTATGCGATAATAAAAAAGTGACACAAAAGAAGTTTTGACAAACTCATTGTCTGTTCCTTCAATTTTATTTAAATATTACACTCCAGAAGTATTTCTGTTTTTCGTGGCCGGGTTAGTTTCGTTTCTTTGAATGGGAGTATCCCCCATTAAGGGGCTTAAATATATATTTTGCCTTTTATAATCTGCCAGTGCGTAATATTCCTTACATATTAGTTCAGGTTATGGCCTGTATATAAGGTATGATCTTCCTGGAAAAAACTGTTGCACCTAAACCTACATTTTGAGCAATTAACTATTTTCGGTTTTTTTTCACAGACTTTCTTTTCAGGCCGATTACCATATTTTTTCCCACTAAGCCTGAAATCTGCCATTGTTAAGGCTCTTTTCCATTGTACTTTATTTGCCTTCTTGCATTGCAGAGGCAATTGATTTGAGTCAACAATACCCATAAAAAAATTGGTTGGAATTACAATTTAAATAATTTTAAAAACTTTAAAATAGGATTTAATTAGAGAAAAATAATAATTATGTAATTATTACCGGTGTCAGACGCTTGCATTATTCTTTTAATACGTGATGTCATTTTTACTTCTGTTATGGATAATTTAACAAAATACCTGAAAATAAAAACACAATTTCAGACTTCAATGTAACGAAACACAAAAGTGTTAACTGCTTGTAACACTTTTGTTACATAAATCTAGGGGTTTAAAGTACTTACCACAATTAAAAGATGGAGCCAGAGGTATCAAAAATATATTTATCACTTAGCACCTTTGCGCACAACAAACTTTGGTATTTGATGCCTGGTTTAACGTGAAAACCTCAATTCCGAAAAAAAATCACTTAACACATTTGTGCACTAGACCCTCGATATGTGAGAACTTTATTCCCTAGCCACTTGCCGAGACCTTATACAATAAGGATTAACCAAATTATGCTGAAACAGCTATTCTCTGGGCTATATGCCCCAACGAGCTCTGAATTATATAGCAAAATTGGGCATATTTTGACTAACACTGTTAGTACTAAAATACTAAGTCAGATTGCAGAATGATACGATGCTACACTGCTGCCACCTGTAGGCCGGTTTCAAACTCTTTGGTTCTCGGAAGTATAGGGCAAGCATGACACGCGAGCATACCTACCACGCACACACACACACACACACATGCGGAGAGGTGAGCCCGTCTGGCGGGAGTCCTTGTGGCCCTGAGCTTAATTTGTTCAGAGTCTCAATGACTCCTTCCAGATTTCCTTCCACGCCCCCCTGCAGTCCAGCTCCGCAGGGTCTCACCAAAAAGTACTGAAGGTACTAGAGAAGTTGGTGATTGGGAGTCTTTTATGACGATAAGGCGCATCAATCTCATAATTGGAGACTTGTCTGATAAGATGGTTTGAGTGATCAGGGGCCTAAGTTAGAATCTTCGTGTGGCTCTCGTGGAGAAACTGGGAAAGTGGTGTGTGTTTGATGTCGCGGTGTAAATCTACGTTACGGATGAACCATGGGATGTTCATGGCGGTACGGATGTAACGATTTTCGAGGGATTGGAGACGGTTGATATGGGAGGAGACTGCGTGACCCCACGCCACTGAACCGTATGTGAGGGCGGGTCTGATGATGGTTTTGATGAGGAGGGTCTTATTTTTGTGGGTTGGTGCGCTGACGCGGTTGAGTAGAATAGTACAGCCAATCTGTAAAATTTGCGAGAAGAAAATACCATAAGCGATTTTATTTTATAAATGGTTAGGGGGGTATGTGATTAGCTGAAAACCAAATTGTCGCCCCCCCCCCCCCCTGAGGCGCTTGTAGGAAACTGAAAAAGAATTTTGACTTGATTTTCCGCAAAAACGGTAAGTCGCAGAAAAATATTTTGTAAACAAATATTGTAGAAAACAATACAACTTATCTCATGGAGTCATTGCGCTACGACTAAAAGTGCAGAAAGCAGAGGTCGCCAAAGTCGCCAAAAATCACTTTTTCCTTATTTTCGACGCGAAAAATATTTTTTTGGTCAATCGCATGAATACAAAAGTTGTAGAGCCCAAATAATCCTATAAATTGAGTCGGCGTTTTTTTTTACAATGCACGGTTACGGAGATATAGCGCCTGGAAGTACCAACAGAATGCAGCGTCTTAGCATTCTATTAATATTAACCCTTATCTGGCACACTAATCACAGGAAACTGTTACAAAATAAAACAAATGAATATGGTAAATTAGTTTAATATGCAACCTTGGCTAACTTTAAGTAGAACATCCAGTATATTTTAGAAACATGTAATGCATTTTTAAAAATATAATAATATTATGTTGATATTTGCTCCAGCCGTTTTCGAGATATTTCAATTTAAAAATGCTGATTAAGTATACCACGGTTATATCAAATCACAGTTGCCATGAATGAACATACGATACGAATATTAATAATAATCCGGCTGTCTTTTATTGTTTGATTTTTTACTGATTATTGTTATTGTTGTTGTTCTACGAGTTCTTATTACTCCATATCAAGATATATCCCCTAATTGTTTTAAAATATCAAGGGCCTTTCACATTTTTTTAAATTTACACTTTCCTATCAATTTAATACCAATAATTTCTGTTCACTCTTGAGGTTGATTTGAAGCTAAATAAATAAATCGCCCATAATAGTCGATGATTCACAGAGTGGAACCGTTTTGTCAATTCGCCTTTATGTAGGTATGTTGATTGTTCTATTCTATAACTATAATAAACTTGTGGAGAAAGACTTCCTCTTTCCTTTCCCCCATAAAGCATTTTAGTTGTGGCGTAGTGGTCATATTAGACGTGAGGATCTGTAACAATAGAATGCTACGATCACAGGACATAAAACAAATGATGCTGCATTCGGTTGGTACTTCCAGGCGCTATATCTCCATAACCGTGCATTGTAAAAAGAAAGCGCGGACTCAATTTATAGGATTTTTTGGGCTCTACAACTTTTGTATTTATGCGATTGAGCAAAAAAAATATTTTCCCCGTCGAAAATAAAAAGTGATTTTTGGCGACTTTGGCGCCCTCTGCTCTCTGCACTTTTAGCCGTAGCGCAGTGACTACATGAGGTAAATTGTGGAGAATATTGGTTTCTACAATATTTGTTTACAAAATATTTCTCTGCGACTTACCGTTTTTGCGGAAAATGAAATCAAAATTCTTTTTGAGTTTCCTACAAGCGCCCCTGGGGGGGGGGGGGCGACAATTTGGTTTTAAGCTAATCACATGCCCCCCTAACCATTTATGAAATAAAATCGCTTATGGTATTTTTTTCCCGTAAACCCGCTTTTCCATAACATATTGATTGTACTAGAAAGTAGTGGAGAGAATAGGTCATTCTGGCTTTGTTAAGGTTGCCTTGGATATGGCGTTGCCAGTGGAGGCCTTTGTCTAGGGTGATACCGAAGTATTTTACTGCGTCGGACCAGGGGACATCGCGTCCATCCAGGTTGACCGTGTCGAAGGGAGGTTGCCTTCTGCGGGCAAACTGGATGGTTTGGGTTTGTCGGGAACATACCTACCATTGGAAAGTCGGAATACCTTGTAGCAATAATATTGCTCTGCCTAGGCAGTTCAATATAGGTGATGCCATCTTCTAGAAGTTTCTAGCAATCTGAAGTAAAAAGTACCGTATGGTACTATAAACACAATAAATAGCAAAAGAATACTACTTGGCAAGCGATAATATGACATAAGATGTATAAATGTGAGAACTTTGTTCCGTAGCCAATTGCTGAGACCTTATACAAAAAGGATCATTCAAGTTATGCTAAAACAGCTGTTCTCTGGGCTACATGCCTCAACGAGCTCTGAATTATATAGCAAAATTTGGCGTATATTGACTACTTTAAGAAGTATCTTAAAGTCAATATAAGTACACGGGGGTTTAATATGTCAATTAGAGTTCTAGGAACTCGCATTTAAATAAAGATCTTTACACAAAAAAAAAAAAATCTAGAAACCTCGCTCTCCCCTACCTACACTCCTACACTGTAATCAGAATAATAAAAAGCACAAAGCTTGGGTCCTGTGCCAATGTGTAATTGATTAGTTAAGATATAATAATTGTAATAATATATTAAAAATAAGGAAAATAATCAACTTTGAGAGGTTTAACTTAATTAAAAAAATAATATTGAGATTTCCGTTTTTTGTTACATGACTTTTATTTTTCCACGTAGAATGATTGTATATTCAGGTAGATTCTAATGCTAATAGTAAAAATATAATGACCTCTCAAAGGTTTCTTACGCATTTTCAGAACACTCTGTGTATTACAAATTGATAAAAATATACGTCCTAGCGCCTAAAGTATTTCACTTTGCGCGCTAAAGCCTAAGCATGAATTCAAGATTAATCTGTATAACAGAATCTTTTGATTTCTGACATTTTCATTTTGTCACTATAGCTCTAGTAAATTTGGCTAATTAATATTAAAGTTTATTGCATATTTGTTAGCTTTTGAACTGAGAAAACGTACTATGTTTTTGTTACTTTATGAAACTGCCTAACAGTCAGGTACCTCGTTTTAAACAATAACTAAATTTACGCACCTCTGTTTTGGGGCAGCTGTTCGGAGAAGGTAGGGTCGGCGGCGCCGACTCAGTGTTAAACAGACAACAGACAGTATATTAAATTATTTATCTATTTCAATTAATGACTCTCAAACTGCCAGCGAATAACCGCTCCACTTTTTAAATTGCCCCTATAACCCCGGACCTCACAGTAGATTTACTCACAAACTATAGCCACCATAAAATAAATTGTTTTACTTTCTGGGCTGGGGTCGGCATACCTACCCTGTCGTAAGAATATTAGTAAGACTAAGAATTTCAGGCTTGAACATAGGCAGCCAAACATACACCATGTATCGAAGTTAAAATCCAGGGTCAGTGAATTCACACGTGCCCTCAAATTTGAAGTGAGGTTATGGTTATGTCTAATATCGATCTGTTGCTTTCGGAACTTGATTATTCTTGAAAGAAAATAACTAAATCAGTGTAAAATAAGTGGGAGTAAGTAGTATCTGTTGAAAAACAAAACTATCGGTTCGTTTTTTTTTTAAGATTAGGGCCTCAATCAAGTAAGTCTTTTAAAGTAAAATACAAGATACCTAATGTTTGGACATCTCGAGAAATTGAGAGTAATGCACGCAATAACATGAAGAACCAATTGAAACCAAGGTATAAAGTGATTTAATTCATTTTAAGTTTGAAATTTGAATTTTCGTCAATAAATGAACAAATTAAATTGAAAAAACAATGGCCACCCGACCTCTAAAATGATAAATTTAATTAACACAGGAGAGAGACAAGGAGAGTGTTAGGCCATTTTTAGAAAAATGGTATCAAAATTATGCAGGGCTTACGTAGAGTGAAACCACAAATCTATGTAGATATGTTGATATACGTGGTAAAACCAAAATTATACTGTTTATTCCAGGCGCAGATTCCGCCGGGGTGGGGTGTGTAATGACTAAAAAAAATATGATACTAGATAATATCATTATCGTGAATAATATTACATTATTCAACAAACATATACCAGCCATTATATGCAAGTAGAATACTATGTACAGGACTACCAAATAATTTTAGCTACAATTAAGTACCACATATCTTTATTTTTAAATAACTAACATTGAATTAATAACATTGAAACAATATATTGAACTTCTCACTAAGTAGCAAAAAAAATTATTTGTTTCAAATTAAAATTAAAAACCGAAGCGCAATTATTGTCAAAATTAAAACAAGGTGACATGGTGTTGCCATAGCAACAAGCGCTGCGACTTGACGTTTATGGCATGCTCTGTTTTTTATTGTACGTACAAAGTCCGATTGAAGTAATATGATTTCATTTTACACCGTGTATAATGAATATTATACACGGGTGTATATTGGATATTATTATTATTAGATTATTGGTAGATGTAAAGTTCAAACAGTGTGAATATACCTATAATGTCACAAAATTTAGTGTGAACTATTTCTTGTTATTAGTTTGTGAGAAAAACGCTGAAACTGAAGAGTCTACTTCACTCACTTATGTGTAAAAAATTGCTTTACGCACTAGTGTACAATTTAGCTTATTTCATTCCTGTGTGTGTAAAATTGTATGCACGCGCGTGATAATATAAAACTCTTCGTTTAGTAGGTCTAAAGTAGAATTTAAGCCACTCAAAAAGATTTAAGTAGACTAACTAATATAATATAACCATGGAGATAGAGAAAACGATAATTAACCACAAGATATGTTTATTAACAGGAATATTTTTTGTCTGCCTATGCATGAGGGTTGTGTGAGTACTTTCAAGATTAAGTAATTAAATAGGACCCAAATTTGTAACATTAAAAGCATTTGTTTGTAGTCGGTTTAAATATTAACTGAAAATACATGTTTGATATCATATTAAGTAATCTACTTTCCTGTTTGCGTTGCCTAATAGGTATAAGGGTGCGATTGAGTTCTTAGTTTGGTTATTGTCACAGGATATTCTGTGGTAAAAGTTTTGCATTTATTTAGCTTCGAAGGAAGACAAACCATGAAGTTTTTCTCTCGAGACGAGGTTCATAATAATATATTAAGGAAGTTCATAAAGCATGATTTTAGCGCATGAGTCCATGTTAGAAAACGAACCGGTTGCTTTTCTAATCGGACAAGTGCGCTAATAGCTTTATAATACTTGTACTTGATATTAGTTTTTCTATTGTGCATTTATTTTTAGATAAAAAATTCACATTAAAAAGAAACATTATGCGACACAAATTTAATTTTTATGCCTAAATTTTATGTTGCTAATACAATCAAATGTTTGGGCTTATCCTCTGTCAACAAATAATTTTTTCTACTACTTACATGAGAAAACCCTATCATTTACCTCATTCGTCTAATGAGAAGTAGTTCATTATTAACCTAGGTAAATAATGATGATTCATTATTTACCTTGGTTAATAATGAAGATCTTTTATCTTTTTAAAGAAATTGACTGAAATTTTAGGTATATACCCAAGCGAACATGAAAAATAAACTCCAGAAAATGTCCTAAGATAATGAAAATTATCAAAAACTATGAAAATCATTTAAAATAATAGTTGATTACTTGATTGAATAATGAACAGTTATTACAACTCATGTGCACCGCTGCATTTCCACTGTTAATAGAATAACCATTATTTATTATAGGTAAATTTACTCTAGTATTATGAATATTTTCGATAATTTGTGAACGTTCATTAACACTTAGTACTAACTCATCAGTCTGTAAGTTTTCTGCCAGACCATCTTGATGTGCTGTGTCTCGGAGCTCAGGCGGGGTACAATGTTCCATTTCTAAATCACTATCGCTTTGGTCGCTAAGATTCTCAGCCATACTTTAATATTTTATTGTAAAACTGTTACTTAAAACCTTCAAACGGTGGCCATAAATATTTTCGAATAATGACGATTATTGAAATCCATCCGTTTCAATTGTTTTATTCGTTTCCGTGACAACTGAGCCCCAGGCTACTTGATATTTCGATATGTTTGAATAATGGGGGAAATGGCTAATTTGAAAATAAAAATGAGGTCTTTTGGTGTTAGTTCGGCTGTTACTAGTAGAAATTCTATATAGGGTGTTTCAATAAAAACTTCCAGGCCAAGTGTAAAAAATGTGTTTAAATAATACAAGATGTAGGTGGCGCCATGGTGCAAAGAATTTTTTCGATGACAGGAACTTTTAAATGTTGTGTTTCTTAAAGACAAATAATTTTTGATCAAATTATGTCTCATAAAAATTTTTGATAAATCCAACATGAACAGAGATATTTGGGGTTAAGTTTTTTATTAAAATAATTTTAACGGTTTTTAATATCCTCTACCAGATTTTAATTTAATTTTGGTAATGATAATTTTAGTGATAAAACGCTCGTGTAGCGCTAATATATTACGTCCAGTGACGTCTCAGGGGACTCCTTAACAAATAATATTGGCAAAAAATTAAACGTCACTGAGTTTTTGGTAATTTTTATATTTTTTTCGGATTAAGCAACTAAAAATATCCTTTTATTGTCTATTAAATTGTTTTCATCTTGCTTCGTTTTCGAGAAATAAAAATGCATATCTCGGGAAAACAAAAATCATTAAATAATTAACATTATTAACACTCAGTGTCAGTGTCAGAATTTGCAATTTCAAAAAACAAAACATCAAAACAAAAAAAAACAAAAATCATTAAATAATTAACATTATTAACACTCAGTGTCAGTGTGAGAATTTGCAATTTCTACATTTTTAAAATAAAAATGGTACACCATACGAATCAAGACAAATTGAACATGGTTTTAGTTTATGGAGAATGCCATCAAAATGCTTCAGAAGCTGTGCGCTGCTATCGAGCTCGTTTTCCAAATAGACCAACGCCCGATCGCAAATCTTTTGTAGCTTTGTGTACCAACTTAGCTACATATGGTAGCTTTAAAAATGGAAAGGTTCCAAGAAGGAAGAGGGTTACGAATGACGAAAATGTAGCTATAGTCCTACAAACAGTAGAAAATAGCCCACAAACTTCATTACAAAAGCAAACGTCATTACAAGAATTAAAAGATGAAACTAATATTACAGTAAGTTCGTGTCGCAGAATCCTAAAAGGAAATGGTTTTTTTTTCCATACAAGATTCATTTAGTGCATCATCTACAACCAGAAGATTACCAGCTCAGATTAAACTTTTTGGCACATTTTCATATTCTTTTAGAAGAAAATCCAAATTTATTAAACCAAATTATGTGCAGTGACGAATCCCGGTTTCACAATAATGAAGTAATTGACAGACATAATTGGGAAAATCCTAACTGGATGCGACAGAATAAATTTCAAACACGATTTGGGGTAAATGTTTGGTGTGGTATTGTAAATGGTTACATAATCGGGCCCTATTTGTACCATGAACATTTAACTTCAGTTCGTTATTTACAATTTCTGCAAAACGATCTCCCTTTGCTGTTACAAAATGTAGGAATTGACGTAAATACTATGTGGTTTCATCAAGACGGTGCCCCAGCACACAATAGCAATATCGTTATGAATCATCTAAATGTGACGATTCCAGGAAAAGTGATCAGCACAAATGTCACAGGTTCACTTAAAGAAAAACGCTCAGACACGTAGATTTTTATTTTTATGTCTGCATTTTTTTAGCTAATACTAGAATACACAGGGTGTTACATAAATAAATTATCACGTTAGTGTCACTTTTTGTAAATGGAACACCCTGTATATTATTTCATTTTTTGATTATACGCAAGATTCTAAACAGATTTCGTTTACGATGTCCTATACCTATCTTCAACTAGATCTTAGAGTTCGAATCTTTTGTGACTGTTAAGAAAACATTTAAGGCAAGAATAAGCAAATATTTGCCAATTTAGGATTATTTTCCTTCCGTTCTGGTCTACATTACTTAATATGTTTGTTGGGTACTCTCTTGTCTACCACATTGCTGGATATACTGTATATTATTATCTTAATGGATTTTGTAAATTTTCCGCTAAAATCTCAAAATAAGCAGGTACGATCTGGGACAACTGCCGATATATATTTGATGAATGATAAACGTGTTTTGGACTTCCAATGTCATTACTTATTTTTCTCAAAATGTTTCAACTGGTAAACATCTCCAGTCATCTTGAGCTGAATATTGAACAAGTTGCGAAGCTACGAGAGTATTTATACTACTTAGAGGTTAGCAGAGTATGACCTAAATAGCTTCAGTCATGCGTTACTGTATTGTCTTAATCTAAGCTTACATTTACTTAACTAGGGTTTCCAAATATTGCTTGTCTAAAAAGGGTGTGGGGCAAGGGCCTAGCGACACATAAAGCACCAGGAGGTGACGGAGCGAGATGGTTGTGCTGCATTGCATTCGAATTGTCCGCTGTAGGCGAACATAAGCAACATATGTGATATTTAAAATTTACTGGGTTTTTTCGCATTTTTCCCAGAATGCTCTGCCATTGGAATACAGTTTACCGCTTTACTACGTTTCGTGAAATTTTAATATTAAGCTCCTCGGAGCAAAATTAACCGGTAAGGCACCGCCGGAACGCGTGTGACATAATACTTGTAATTTAAAAGTCAATTATGTAACCTAAGGCCATTCCAAGGACCGCCGGGCTCCAGGCCCGGTTTTTGTGCGCATTTCGAGCCGTATGCGCCCAACACTGTCAAAATCAATACCTGGTACTGACATGTAGATATGCATTACTTATATTTATATATATATATTTAATTGTGTGGGGGCATTAGGCCCTAGGGTAGATTTAAGTTACTGCATTGGCTTTGTAAAATAATAGGTAAATAAAGGATTTTAAAATGGTTCCCGTCAGATCACCGAAGTTAAGCGGTGTCGAGCGCGGTTAGTACAAATTATGTCTCATAAAAATTTTTGATAAATCCAACATGAACAGAGATATTTGGGGTTAAGTTTTTTATTAAAATAATTTTAACGGTTTTTAATATCCTCTACCAGATTTTAATTTAATTTTGGTAATGATAATTTTAGTGATAAAACGCTCGTGTAGCGCTAATATATTACGTCCAGTGACGTCTCAGGGGACTCCTTAACAAATAATATTGGCAAAAAATTAAACGTCACTGAGTTTTTGGTAATTTTTATATTTTTTTCGGATTAAGCAACTAAAAATATCCTTTTATTGTCTATTAAATTGTTTTCATCTTGCTTCGTTTTCGAGAAATAAAAATGCATATCTCGGGAAAACAAAAATCATTAAATAATTAACATTATTAACACTCAGTGTCAGTGTCAGAATTTGCAATTTCAAAAAACAAAACATTAAAACAAAAAAAAACAAAAATCATTAAATAATTAACATTATTAACACTCAGTGTCAGTGTGAGAATTTGCAATTTCTACATTTTTAAAATAAAAATGGTACACCATACGAATCAAGACAAATTGAACATGGTTTTAGTTTATGAAGAATGCCATCAAAATGCTTCAGAAGCTGTGCGCTGCTATCGAGCTCGTTTTCCAAATAGACCAACGCCCGATCGCAAATCTTTTGTAGCTTTGTGTACCAACTTAGCTACATATGGTAGCTTTAAAAATGGAAAGGTTCCAAGAAGGAAGAGGGTTACGAATGACGAAAATGTAGCTATAGTCCTACAAACAGTAGAAAATAGCCCACAAACTTCATTACAAAAGCAAACGTCATTACAAGAATTAAAAGATGAAACTAATATTACAGTAAGTTCGTGTCGCAGAATCCTAAAAGGAAATGGTTTTTTTTTCCATACAAGATTCATTTAGTGCATCATCTACAACCAGAAGATTACCAGCTCAGATTAAACTTTTTGGCACATTTTCATATTCTTTTAGAAGAAAATCCAAATTTATTAAACCAAATTATGTGCAGTGACGAATCCCGGTTTCACAATAATGAAGTAATTGACAGACATAATTGGGAAAATCCTAACTGGATGCGACAGAATAAATTTCAAACACGATTTGGGGTAAATGTTTGGTGTGGTATTGTAAATGGTTACATAATCGGGCCCTATTTGTACCATGAACATTTAACTTCAGTTCGTTATTTACAATTTCTGCAAAACGATCTCCCTTTGCTGTTACAAAATGTAGGAATTGACGTAAATACTATGTGGTTTCATCAAGACGGTGCCCCAGCACACAATAGCAATATCGTTATGAATCATCTAAATGTGACGATTCCAGGAAAAGTGATCAGCACAAATGTCACAGGTTCACTTAAAAAAAAACGCTCAGACACGTAGATTTTTATTTTTATGTCTGCATTTTTTTAGCTAATACTAGAATACACAGGGTGTTACATAAATAAATTATCACGTTAGTGTCACTTTTTGTAAATGGAACACCCTGTATATTATTTCATTTTTTGATTATACGCAAGATTCTAAGCAGATTTCGTTTACGATGTCCTATACCTATCTTCAACTAGATCTTAGAGTTCGAATCTTTTGTGACTGTTAAGAAAACATTTAAGGCAAGAATAAGCAAATATTTGCCAATTTAGGATTATTTTCCTTCCGTTCTGGTCTACATTACTTAATATGTTTGTTGGGTACTCTCTTGTCTACCACATTGCTGGATATACTGTATATTATTATCTTAATGGATTTTGTAAATTTTCCGCTAAAATCTCAAAATAAGCAGGTACGATCTGGGACAACTGCCGATATATATTTGATGAATGATAAACGTGTTTTGGACTTCCAATGTCATTACTTATTTTTCTCAAAACGTTTCAACTGGTAAACATCTCCAGTCATCTTGAGCTGAATATTGAACAAGTTGCGAAGCTACGAGAGTATTTATACTACTTAGAGGTTAGCAGAGTATGACCTAAATAGCTTCAGTCATGCGTTACTGTATTGTCTTAATCTAAGCTTACATTTACTTAACTAGGGTTTCCAAATATTGCTTGTCTAAAAAGGGTGTGGGGCAAGGGCCTAGCGACACATAAAGCACCAGGAGGTGACGGAGCGAGATGGTTGTGTTGCATTGCATTCGAATTGTCCGCTGTAGGCGAACATAAGCAACATATGTGATATTTAAAATTTACTGGGTTTTTTCGCATTTTTCCCAGAATGCTCTGCCATTGGAATACAGTTTACCGCTTTACTACGTTTCGTGAAATTTTAATATTAAGCTCCTCGGAGCAAAATTAACCGGTAAGGCACCGCCGGAACGCGTGTGACATAATACTTGTAATTTAAAAGTCAATTATGTAACCTAAGGCCATTCCAAGGACCGCCGGGCTCCAGGCCCGGTTTTTGTGCGCATTTCGAGCCGTATGCGCCCAACACTGTCAAAATCAATACCTGGTACTGACATGTAGATATGCATTACTTATATTTATATATATATATTTAATTGTGTGGGGGCATTAGGCCCTAGGGTAGATTTAAGTTACTGCATTGGCTTTGTAAAATAATAGGTAAATAAAGGATTTTAAAATGGTTCCCGTCAGATCACCGAAGTTAAGCGGTGTCGAGCGCGGTTAGTACAAATTATGTCTCATAAAAATTTTTGATAAATCCAACATGAACAGAGATATTTGGGGTTAAGTTTTTTATTAAAATAATTTTAACGGTTTTTAATATCCTCTACCAGATTTTAATTTAATTTTGGTAATGATAATTTTAGTGATAAAACGCTCGTGTAGCGCTAATATATTACGTCCAGTGACGTCTCAGGGGACTCCTTAACAAATAATATTGGCAAAAAATTAAACGTCACTGAGTTTTTGGTAATTTTTATATTTTTTTCGGATTAAGCAACTAAAAATATCCTTTTATTGTCTATTAAATTGTTTTCATCTTGCTTCGTTTTCGAGAAATAAAAATGCATATCTCGGGAAAACAAAAATCATTAAATAATTAACATTATTAACACTCAGTGTCAGTGTCAGAATTTGCAATTTCAAAAAACAAAACATTAAAACAAAAAAAAACAAAAATCATTAAATAATTAACATTATTAACACTCAGTGTCAGTGTGAGAATTTGCAATTTCTACATTTTTAAAATAAAAATGGTACACCATACGAATCAAGACAAATTGAACATGGTTTTAGTTTATGAAGAATGCCATCAAAATGCTTCAGAAGCTGTGCGCTGCTATCGAGCTCGTTTTCCAAATAGACCAACGCCCGATCGCAAATCTTTTGTAGCTTTGTGTACCAACTTAGCTACATATGGTAGCTTTAAAAATGGAAAGGTTCCAAGAAGGAAGAGGGTTACGAATGACGAAAATGTAGCTATAGTCCTACAAACAGTAGAAAATAGCCCACAAACTTCATTACAAAAGCAAACGTCATTACAAGAATTAAAAGATGAAACTAATATTACAGTAAGTTCGTGTCGCAGAATCCTAAAAGGAAATGGTTTTTTTTTCCATACAAGATTCATTTAGTGCATCATCTACAACCAGAAGATTACCAGCTCAGATTAAACTTTTTGGCACATTTTCATATTCTTTTAGAAGAAAATCCAAATTTATTAAACCAAATTATGTGCAGTGACGAATCCCGGTTTCACAATAATGAAGTAATTGACAGACATAATTGGGAAAATCCTAACTGGATGCGACAGAATAAATTTCAAACACGATTTGGGGTAAATGTTTGGTGTGGTATTGTAAATGGTTACATAATCGGGCCCTATTTGTACCATGAACATTTAACTTCAGTTCGTTATTTACAATTTCTGCAAAACGATCTCCCTTTGCTGTTACAAAATGTAGGAATTGACGTAAATACTATGTGGTTTCATCAAGACGGTGCCCCAGCACACAATAGCAATATCGTTATGAATCATCTAAATGTGACGATTCCAGGAAAAGTGATCAGCACAAATGTCACAGGTTCACTTAAAAAAAAACGCTCAGACACGTAGATTTTTATTTTTATGTCTGCATTTTTTTAGCTAATACTAGAATACACAGGGTGTTACATAAATAAATTATCACGTTAGTGTCACTTTTTGTAAATGGAACACCCTGTATATTATTTCATTTTTTGATTATACGCAAGATTCTAAGCAGATTTCGTTTACGATGTCCTATACCTATCTTCAACTAGATCTTAGAGTTCGAATCTTTTGTGACTGTTAAGAAAACATTTAAGGCAAGAATAAGCAAATATTTGCCAATTTAGGATTATTTTCCTTCCGTTCTGGTCTACATTACTTAATATGTTTGTTGGGTACTCTCTTGTCTACCACATTGCTGGATATACTGTATATTATTATCTTAATGGATTTTGTAAATTTTCCGCTAAAATCTCAAAATAAGCAGGTACGATCTGGGACAACTGCCGATATATATTTGATGAATGATAAACGTGTTTTGGACTTCCAATGTCATTACTTATTTTTCTCAAAACGTTTCAACTGGTAAACATCTCCAGTCATCTTGAGCTGAATATTGAACAAGTTGCGAAGCTACGAGAGTATTTATACTACTTAGAGGTTAGCAGAGTATGACCTAAATAGCTTCAGTCATGCGTTACTGTATTGTCTTAATCTAAGCTTACATTTACTTAACTAGGGTTTCCAAATATTGCTTGTCTAAAAAGGGTGTGGGGCAAGGGCCTAGCGACACATAAAGCACCAGGAGGTGACGGAGCGAGATGGTTGTGTTGCATTGCATTCGAATTGTCCGCTGTAGGCGAACATAAGCAACATATGTGATATTTAAAATTTACTGGGTTTTTTCGCATTTTTCCCAGAATGCTCTGCCATTGGAATACAGTTTACCGCTTTACTACGTTTCGTGAAATTTTAATATTAAGCTCCTCGGAGCAAAATTAACCGGTAAGGCACCGCCGGAACGCGTGTGACATAATACTTGTAATTTAAAAGTCAATTATGTAACCTAAGGCCATTTCAAGGACCGCCGGGCTCCAGGCCCGGTTTTTGTGCGCATTTCGAGCCGTATGCGCCCAACACTGTCAAAATCAATACCTGGTACTGACATGTAGATATGCATTACTTATATTTATATATATATTTAATTGTGTGGGGGCATTAGGCCCTAGGGTAGATTTAAGTTTCTGCATTGGCTTTGTAAAATAATAGGTAAATAAAGGATGTACTTGGATGGGTGACCGCTTGGGAAACACCGCGCGCTCTTGTCTTAGGGAAGAATGTAAAATGAATCGACATCAAAACCATCCTATTCACGCCGGACAGGCCGGATGAGATCGGATATCTCGTAGGATGAAGGTGCCGTTTCACACTCCCCAGTCGGTAGACCGCACGATTAAAAACCGTACGGTCGATGACCGGTTCAAGATGGCCTCAGATACGCCGACGAACCGTAAAAATAGTAAAATAAAAAAAATAGAAAAAAAGGGTGTACTGAAGCAGTCAGGATTCTGGAATATGACAGCCGCCTCCTTGAATTTTCTTTCTCGCAAATGTTTTTCTTTAAATATAATTTTTACTTCTTACCATTGGAAGTGGTGGCCGTAGGTCCAAGCGTGTTCTGCTGCACGGGATCTATTTGTTTCTCCCTTCAGTGTGTGATTTCAATGTTCTTTGCTCCTTGTTTCAAGGGGTCGTAGGGCTTCACCAACATAGGATTGTCCGCACTCGCAAGGTATTCTATACACAAATTTTTCATGTTCCTTTAACCTGTAGGCTTTGTTTTCGTCAGGTGATTTCTTAAGGAATCTTTGGAGATAAATACTGTTTAAATGCTGTATTGTTGTCCTTATATTTAAATTTTTTCGAAGATTCCTTTGATATGTAGCACATTTATGGTAGGTCATATCATAACCGTCATCTGAATTGAAGCCAAAATTATACTCACGGAAGGACATTGGCGAAAGAGGAATTCAGAGAATCGGCTGTTATATCGCAGATTCGTGACTTCTTTAGTAAACCTTCTTTAGACATAAGGAATATTTGGAAACCCTTATTAAGTAAATGTGAGCTAACCCTCAGATAGTTTAAATACTCTTGTAGCTTCGTGGCTGATTAAGTATTCACCTGAAGCTGATTGAAGATGTTTACCAGTTGCAACGTTTGCCAGAAGAATAAATAATGACATGTCTAAAACATGCTTATCATTCATGATACATCAATGTCTCAAACCTTCACACCAACACTATATATTTAAAGTTAAGACATAGAACAAAGTGATGTGAGATGTGGATTCAGATGACTTGCCACTATATAATTCGAATGTATTTAGCAATCAATTCCATTTAAGAAGAATGCAAAAAACGTAATAATATTTCGCTCTGCCAATCACTGTCTGGCGGCCAATAACGAAATAATTTTTACGGACCGGTAATAAGTTTTGTGCTTTTCGTATTCTAGCCAGAATGTGTTACCTAAAAGACATAAAATAAATTTATCTATCTATAAATAGTATAAATATACAAAAACACAGATCCTTTTATCCATGTTGCAGTTTTTAGGTCTAACAAACAGTCTTTTGACGTCAGATAAATGTGTTTTTCTTATATCGAGAATTTTTCCTCTAAAACCTTTCCTGCTGGCTGTTATTTATTTTGAAGGTTTATTTGGTTCAAAGTTGAAGCAAAATGTATACAACAAATTAGCTTTGACAAATAAATGCAGTTGGCCTTTTGAGGAAGATTATGGGCTTCAATGTATGTAGACAATTTTAAACTTAAAAATATAGTTTTTTGTTGTAGATATTTAATTTAATTTAGACTTACTCTCAAAAAATATTTGTTTGATTTTGAATTTTGCTTTTCCTGAAAAGTAAATTTATATTTTTTCTATAAGCATTAGGACTACACTTTAGTGTATGTATGTGTGTTCTCTCGGGAGCTAATTTGTCATAGAAAAAAAATCCCTTAACGAAGATACAGAGGCTCAAAGGCGACTTACTTTTTTCTGCTCTAACTTTTGGACTAACATGTATAATTTAATAAAATTTTAATATTTTATGGAGACCATAAAGACTCATAAAACCATACCGCAGTAGATGTAGATTGGGCCAATATTTTGACAGGTGTAATTTTTGACAGAGGTGAAAACTGATTTTTTAAATATTCTGGTAATTCCTTTTTAAAAAAGATACTCTAGAATTATTTCGATAACATTAGCCATTTTCGAATAAAATAAATTTCTTGTATAACACGTTTTAGCATTAACATTCGAAAGTTGATTGACAAGTTATTTAAACACAGTTACTTTACTAATCGAATAACAGCATAACTAATAATTCGCATTAAAATAATAAAACTTGTCACATTAATGCTTACATGCTTCTAAGTTATGGACAAGTGCTCAGCATTTGTGTGGATGCAGGAAGAATTTATATTTCTTATACATTTCCAAATCGAAATGTGTCGCATAAAGAAACCATTGAAAACTTCGGAAATCACTTCAAAGCAAGAATGTTAAACATGTGAGAGATTTGCTCCTCTTGTTTACTTTAGCAGATTTTCACATTAAGCGCCCTGTACCCCTATACATTGTTCTAGCCGACGAATATTTTCTCCTTGTACTTGAAACAACATTCCAAGATTGCCTCGAATCTCGTTGAAATGGTTTCTTTCTATCAGATGTTCCCTGGTGCGAACTGGCGTCGAATATACAAGTCATTTCGAGTGACCTCGCTGGCCATAAAATAGGTCCACCACGACCTATCCATCGATTACCAAAAAAAGTGCGGACGAACTAAATTGCTAAAATGGCTCGGTGTACCGTCGTGAATATACCACATCTGATTGTTAGTTTCTAAGAATACATTTTCTAATGAAACATTTAAGTCACCGGTAAGGCACTATTTGATCTCTCTTCAATAATGGGATGGTCCAATGAGACGATTCTCAACATCCCCCCCCCCCCACGTGTTAACCATAAACCTTTGTTAGTGCTTTGTCTGCACTTTTACATGGGGATTTTCTTCGTGCCAGATATGCAAATTATGGCAATTTACTACTCCGTCTTGGGTGAAACCGACTTCGTCCATGAACAAAATAATACTAAAAAAATTATGATTTTGACTAAATCGTTGCAAAAACCAATTTGCGTAGTTAACCCTTGCAGGATAATCAGCGGAAGACATGGCATGTAGACGTGATAAGGATGTAGTTGTTCTCGAACGGTCTCATGATACGCACTTTATCGCATGAACTTGAACTTGGACCGACAGTTTTCTTACACTATTCTCAGCAATCTCATTCAGAATTTTCTCATCTAACTGAGGGTTACTTGCTCTTCTCCACCATAATGCGGCAAAACACTTCCTAAAATAAATTAGGAAAATAGTAGCTACGTTCAGGATAATATTTTTATTTCACTAGACATCTTACCTGTTTTCTTAAGCTACTATAAACCCTCTCAAGAGTTCTTCAGTGCGGTAAATGTCGATTTGTCGATTGCCGAATGCTTGTCCATAAATTAGATGCATGCCAGCATATTCACTATAGGAATAATCGTCCATTACGTAAATCTTATGTACTCAATCAATCAGATAACCTAGAAAAGGGTTGTCAATAACCAGTGGCGGCTCGTCAGGGGAGGCAGGGGAGGCAGTGCCTCCCCAACAAAAACTTACGAAATAACATTTTATTTTTTTAAAGATAACTTTATTCGTTTTTGAAAATTATACTTTCATATTATTATATTCTCAGTGTATCAAAAATTCTGAATTAGCTACTTCTAGAAAAACACTTTCTTTATATAATATTTTTGTTATTGCCGCTCAGCTTTAGTACTATTAGGTGGTGTCTGCCCGCATCAGCGAATATGCGCCTAGACTATTATCAACGGAGGCAGGCTTCCGACGGTTTAATTTTTCAGCAGGGATAATACATAATTGTCCACTTGTTTTAATGCAAGAACCGAGCGTCACCACGACGCGAGTTGTATTTGTCACGTGAGAAACTGATAGCCAGGAGGCAGAAACGCCCACAAATAATATTCCGCGGGAAGCCCCGTAGTGTGTGCCGGCACAGTATACGGAAATTTGTTTATTTGTGTGTGGAGTTTGGTTTTAGCGATTTTTTTTGTGCACAAATCATACTTTTATGTAAGTTATTATTATTTTATTGTTTATTTATTAATTTTATCTCTATATTATTATAAAAATAGAGGTAACTGAAATTGGCGAATATAGTAGAAGCTGTAATGCTAATAATGATGAAATAAATGTTCGAAATTGCAAAGATATCGTCGAATACTTGATAAAATATAGATTTAGTCGACTGTCTTACGACGATAAATTGTTTATAAAAGACTTAAAGTGAAACTAAGGTTATATTTTCAAGATCCGGTAAGTTTTAAGATTTCTTTATTATGTTATTAATTATTAAACGCTAAATTTTATTGTTTTAAAAAAATATAAATCCTGTTCATGATATTATTCTCTCATACCTATTTTTAAGGAGAAACGAAACGGAAAAAAGACAGATATTATGTAGTCGTCCGACACCAAAAATTTCGGCAATATTTAACGATAAGAGACAGGGTACGCAATATTCAAGAGCTTTTCAGGTAACTTGGTACGAAACCTATAAGTGGCTGTGTGGAAGTATTTATAAGGAAAGCTTATATTGTTGGCCTTGTATTTTATTAGGCAGCGTAAAAAACAATTGGAGTTCAGGGGGTGGGTATTCTGATTTATAAAAATTTTCACGGGCGGTAAAATCACACGAAAGTTCCAAAGAACATAATATTAAGAATTCTGTGGCACTTACGAGAGTAGAGCAAAATAGAGACACAATAGCGGATGCACTGAGAGAAGTTGACCCTGACCTTGCAAATTGAATATTTTTCTCGTGAAACCTAGTATTTCAAAGTAATTATATTGCTGGTTGAATTCCTAACTATTCATTTTAAGCCAATGACCTTGAAATCGCGAAAATTTTCGCCTGCTGCGCTATTTTATAGCCTCGCCCCCTTATATGTTAGATTTATTTTATTCTGTGACACTAAAATCTTTTTGGTATTTTGGTAACACTGTTTGGGATGACCCATCTAATAAACGAAGGGAAGTAAGGTGGTAAAAGATGGTCGTCAGAATAGTACGTGTGAAATTGTTTTTCCTGATATTTGACTGTTTTATAAGTATATATAAATAGAAAGTTTAAAGAAAGAGTGCAGGAAGTTTTAATTTACATCAGGTTATGGGCCCAGGTCGGTTCCAGGCTATGGGGAATGCGGTAAAGCATAAATAAAGTCAAAAGTAAAAAGTTCAATACAGTTTGTGCGGAAGAGTGGAAGAGTCCATTTTTGTGTGTGGTTAAGAATATTTGCCGGTAAAGGTAAAAAACGAAGGCGTTCAGTTTTGGTACAAACAAAAAGTAAAATGGAGAAGAAATTAAGCATAGAACCACTAAATGGAAAAAATTACCATACATGGCAATTCAGAATAGAATTAATACTGGCAGAACACGACGTATTAACTTATGTACGAAGCGAGGTAGCATTGGAAGATGATGCAGCTAAGAAGAAAAAGGACAACAAGGCAAAATCTCTTTTAGTACAGTGCATAGAAGATTCAGAGATAGAAAGCTTAAGAGAGTGTAAAACTGCTTACAAAATGTGGACAGTGCTAAAAAATAAATATGAAAAGAAAGGATTGCCAGGACAACTGTTTTTAAAGAGGAAATTGTTAAGTATGAAACTTAAAGAGAATGATTGTCCAGTTAAATTTGTAGAAGAATTTGAAAACACAGTAAGGCAACTAAAATCAGCAAATGTAGAGATTAAAGATGAGGATTTAGCTTGTAATTTTCTCTTGAGCTTACCAACCTCATATGACACATTTGTGACTGTAATTGAGAATTTACCAGGTGTGACATATGAAATCATAAAAGATAAACTACTGGCAGAAAATGAAAAACGAAAAATAAGTTTGAAAACTGTGAAAGACAATGAAGGTGCTACTTCAACAGCTTTCATGTTACAACGTAGTTGTTTTAAATGCGGTAAAGTGGGACATTATAAAAGAAACTGCCCTGAAAATCAAGGTCAAGGAGTTTACAGAGGATCATTCCGAGGTAACCAGGATGGATACTCGGGTGGATTATACAGAGGTAACCGAGGGAATTTCTGTAGAGGTAACAGAGGTTTTAGAGGACAGAATAGAGGATACCAAGGTAGGGGTAGATTTAATAATTTTTATCGCAGTAATCATGCAGAAAATGAACAATCTGCTAATCAGGATTTGCAAAATAACAGTGAAAATGTTTCTAATGGCAATAATAGTGATAAGAATGTGTGCTTCATGAGTGATAGAAATGTTCAAGAAACTTATAAGCAAACATATTGTAATGATTTAAAATTTTATATTGATTCAGGGTGCACTGATCACATGGTTAACAAGAAAGAATATTATTCAGATTTACTTATGCTCGAAGATCCGATAAAAGTTGCAATAGCAAAAGATTCAAGTTTCTTGTTGGCTGTGGGGATCGGAAATATCCAAGTGTACAGTTATGTGAATAATGAAAGGATAAAATGTACAATCCAGAAGGTTTTGTATATACCGGATTTAAGGAAAAACCTACTTTCTGTCAAAAAATTGGAAATGTCAAACATCAAAGTTTTATTTGAAAAAGGCGAAGTTAAATTAATAAATAATAAAGATGAGATTCTGGGAATAGGGACAAGAGGTAATTTGTATGAGATTTCATTTAAGCTCTCTTCGTCTCAGTGCCTAAATGTTGAAAATTATGATAATGAATATGTAAAGTGGCATCGGAGATTTGCACATATAGGATTAAGTGGCTTGAAGGAAATTGTTAGGTCTGATATGGTTGAAGGGATAGATAAGGGTTTAAAGATTAATAACACAAGTTTTTGTGAATCTTGCGTCAAGGGTAAGATGACACGTATTCCATTTTACACACGGACTAAAAGTACGAGAATTCTTGAGATTATACATTCAGATTTATGTGGACCGATTACTCCTGAAGCTATAGATGGAGGTAAATATTTTCTAACATTTATAGACGATTTTTCTAATTTTTCCGTGGTATTTATTTTAAAAAATAAATCTGAGGTATATGAAAGATTTGTTGAATATTTACAAATGGTAGAGGCTAAATTTACATGTAAAATTCATAAGTTAAGATGTGACAATGGCGGAGAGTATATTTCAAAAGATATTACTAGATTATGTCGCGAGAAAGGAATAGTTATTGATTATACAGTACCGTACTCGCCACAACAGAACGGAAAGGCGGAACGTAAAAACAGAAGCTTAGTAGAGCGAAGTAGAACAATTTTGGAAGAGGCCGGTATGCCTAAAGAATTTTGGGGCGAGGCTATTAGAACTGTGAATTATATTATTAATAGGGCAATTTCGTCAAATTTAAATGTTACGCCAGCGGAAATTTGGAACAACTTAAAACCAAATGTTAGCAATTTAAAGGTTTTTGGTTGCATTGCCTATAGTCTTGTACAAAAGCAATTTCGCGATAAATTTGATTCTAAAGTTGAAAAATGCGTAATGGTTGGTTATGCGCTAACTGGGTATAGGCTATGGAGCATAGAAAAACAAAAAATTATTATTTCTAGGGATGTTGAGTTTAACGAGAGCAGGTTTTGGTTTAAGAACGGGTTGATTCAGGTAAATAATGAAACGGAAACAGAAGAAATTGAAAAGGAAAATATAGAAAGTAAGAATAAGGGCGATAACAATGATAAGGTGAACAGTCTAGATGAATGGACTGAGAGCGAATTTTCAAATAATAAAGTTAAGGAAAGAGAACTACATAAAATAAACAAACGCAGCGTTAAGACTCCTGCTAAATATGATGACTTTGAGCTTTATATGGCGTTTGATGCGACATCTTTTGTTGAAGATGTTCCTAAAACTTTTAATGAAATAAAAACTAGATCGGACAATAAATTATGGTTAAGTGCTATAGATAGGGAACTAAATTCAATTTATGAAAATGAAACTTGGGAAACGGTAGAAATGCCTAAAAATGAAAATATAATTGACACAAGATGGATTTTTTCTTACAAAAATTTAGAAGAGAACAAAAATGATAAATATAAGGCCAGATTGGTAGTTAGGGGTTTTTTACAAGAAGATAATGTAGATTATGAAAACATCTATTCGCCTGTGGCTAAAATGTCAACAGTTAGGATTTTACTAGTAATAGGAAATCAATTTAAGTTTTATTTTTGTCAACTCGATGTGAAAACGGCATTTTTAAATGGTACGATAAGTGAAAATATTTTTATATATCCTCCGGAAGGTGTTAAGTGCGACAAGGATAAAGTGTTAAAGCTTAACAAATCATTATACGGGTTAAAACAATCAAGTAAGTGTTGGAATGATAAAATAAATTCCTATTTATTAGATATAGGTTTTGAAAGATCCGATAGTGACTATTGTTTGTATTACATGAACAAATCTACTGATGTGGTTTATTTGTTAATATACGTGGATGACATTATAATCTCTGGGCCAGATAAAGTTTTAATAAACAAAATAAAATCAAAATTAATGACAAACTTTAAAATGGTGGATAAGGGTGAATTAAAAATTTTTCTGGGTTTAGAGGTAAACTATGAGAGAGATAAGGGTATTTTGAGAATAAGTCAAGAAAATTATATAAGGAACTTGTTGAAACGATTTAAAATGGAAGAATGTAAAATTTCAGCCATTCCTATTGAACCGAAATTAAATATTGATTTTTGTAACAACACTGACGAGTTAACAAAAAAACCGTATCGAGAGTTGATAGGCTGTCTAATGTACCTAATGTTAGGCTCCAGACCCGACATTTGTTATGCATTAAATTATTTTAGTAGGTATCAGGACAAAGCCTCTGATACAGCATGGAATCATTTAAAGGTAATTCTTAGATATTTGAAAGGAACGCAACAGTTAGGTTTAGAGTTTAAGAGAGAAAATGAAAATTTAAATTTAGCTTGTTTTGTCGACGCAGATTGGGCAGGAGATGTTCATGACCGTAAATCTGTTTCGGGATTTGTGTTTAGACTGTTTAATAACACACTAATGTGGGCAACACGAAAACAGCAGTGTGTCTCTTTATCAAGCACAGAAGCAGAGCTAGTAGCGCTTTGTAGTGCCGTATCAGAAGGTTTGTGGTTGATGAAACTTGTTAAAGACTTTAAGTTAGATTATTGTGAACCAATGTATATATATGAAGATAACCAGGGATGTATGGCTATCTTAAACAACCCTGCCAACAACCGTAGAGTAAAACATATTGACTTAAAATATAATTTTGTTTCGGAACATATAAATAGAAATGTTTTAAAACTAGAGTACATTTCTACTAAGGATCAATTGGCAGACTTGTTGACAAAGGGTTTAAATGTTAATTTGTTTAATAGATTTAGATGTCTTTTAGGTATTATGTAAACGATTTTAGTGAGGAGGAGTGTTAGATTTATTTTATTCTGTGACACTAAAATCTTTTTGGTATTTTGGTAACACTGTTTGGGATGACCCATCTAATAAACGAAGGGAAGTAAGGTGGTAAAAGATGGTCGTCAGAATAGTACGTGTGAAATTGTTTTTCCTGATATTTGACTGTTTTATAAGTATATATAAATAGAAAGTTTAAAGAAAGAGTGCAGGAAGTTTTAATTTACATCATTATACACCCACGAGCCACTGTCAATAACACGTTGTTAACGAAACAAAAAGGACCGGTGTTTTATTGTAGAATTCTGATTAATTATTTTATTAGCGTGTTATGATACTGCTTGCCATAAGACATTAATGGTATATTTTTAAATCAAAATAATATAATCATTGACACATTTCTTTTATCAGACGCAGCCTACACAGAACAATTCGTAACACAGCGCATTTATGGATTTCATCATCTTTGTGGTCGATCGCAGGTTGTGTCCATTGATGGAAGATGCTCTAGTCTGTCTAATATTAAGTTTGGGGTGCCCCAGGGTTCTGTGTTGGGCCCTACCTTATTTTTATTATATATAAACGACCTTACAAGTATAGCAATTAGTGGCCAGTTTACACTTTTCGCGGATGACACCACTCTTCTGTGGCATACAAGCAGTGGTGAACTTTTGAAGAGTGTCATAAATCAAGATATTCAAAGAATTAAAACTTGGTGCGACTCTAATTCTCTTTGTTTGAATGTTCAGGAAACTAATATTTTGACTTTTGGCTTTGACTATAATGATCTTGTTTTGCATAACAAACAAATTGAAAGTAAAGCAACCATAAAATTACTTGGAGTATTTATATACTCCAAGCTTAAATTCGAAAAACATATCATTAAATTAAATAAGAAGGATTGCTTTGCTATTAGAGTGGTGTCACAAGTACTAGGTTGTTCAGCGGCAAAGATGGTATACCACTCGCTGCTTGAGTCCCATATTAGGATATGATATTGCATTTTGGGCGGTCTGCAATCAACAGCCTTTAAATTCTGTTTTCGTTATTCAGAAGAGAGCGCTTTGGGACAAAATATCGGGACCATTGTCGGCTAGTATTTAGAAAGTTTGGTATTTTAACGGTTATATGCCTATTTATTTTAGAAACGGTATGTTTAATACATAAGAGATCTTCAAGCAACAATTCTCAAAATGTATACAGCACCAGGCAAAACTCTAAACTTCGGCTTCCAATTCCTAGATTGACATTGACTAAGCGCTCTCTAATTTACGAAAGCATTAAAGTGTATAATCATTTGAGAGTGGAGTATAGATCTGTGGATTATGTGCGTGTCCGCAGAGCGGTGAGAGACCTTCTGGTCCAAAAGGCGTATTACAGCCTGGATGAGTACTATCGGGATGAAATTTGACACTTCTTGTGAACTTTATTGTAATGTTTTTTAAAGTTAAGCTATTTTTTTAAAATATTTTAAATTGTTGATTGGTCTATTTTTTATGTTTGTTTTTATTTTTTATTTTTTTTTTAATTTCTGAGATCGTTTTGGTTTTTAGGATAAATTTAGCATTAGTTGCTTTGTCTATAATATGTAATGTATTCTTGACAAGAAAGTGTTACAGGTCAAATTTACCGCTATTAGAATAATAGTAATTTATTTTTAAACTCAACCCCTTCTTCATAAAATTAATTGATTTAAGGATAAAAATCAAGACAGATACTTCCTTCAGAGCCTCCTTGTTCAAACAATAAATATACAGTTGACAATTTCAGTTTTCTCATTAACAAATATATTTTTGTCCTACCGGTTCTTCAGGCTGTTTCTGAGTTAATTATTAAACCATATGGGTCTTTCTACTAGAACCCCATCCATTTTAAAGGCATTAGTTTCATGCTTGAAGGCTAAAAACACGAAACCACTGGTAACAGACACATTGACGATATGACATATTAAAGTTAGAGAAGCTTCTTCAGTCCCTTAAATTTGCCCTTATTAAATCAGGAGCGTTGTGTGGAAGGCTAACTTTCTTCATATTTTCTTAATTAAAGATAATTAATTAACCGTCCTTAGTTTATTGTTGTTATTATTGTGTCATATGTCAAAGCTGCCAAGTAAAGCAAAAATTCCCTAATACCCTGTCTGTCAAACTTACCCGCCTTTTTGGGAAGGAGAAAAACCTTTTTCTAGACTCACTTTGGTTCCTGCAGTGGTGCGATTTGGACCATTGGCGCTATTTTCGCCACTTAGTGAGAAATTTGGGGGCCCAAGCATTTTATCGGTGGCCAAGTATATTCAGCGCCGAAAGCTATTTTGCTGTTTTAATTGCTTCGGGTTTCTCCTCAAATTTCAATTTATTTTTCTACGAGAAAGGCCAACTACCATCTCCGGTGAGTTTTAGATCATTACTTCTGCAAGAGATAAGCAGCTTTGCTTTTTATAATATTAAATAGGGTTCACGTATCATTTATTTCTTACCATTCACGTCATATTGTAGCCAGTCATTGCATGCTTTGCTTTTGTTTCAGGCCTTTTTCTTTTTTTGCTTCTCACCATTTTGTTTTCTGCACACCCTTTTGTCTGCCTATTCTTGTCCTGCTGTCCGGCCTGCGTTTGGCATACGTTTAAGTCGCTTTGGACTGCATCATCCTGCTTTCCACCCTGCTGCTTGTGGCATACCGCTGGTGCCTGCGGTCACTTTGCTGAATACCCGAGCTTAGTACCCCTTCATCCGTCGAGGAGTCCTCGAAGGCCTGGCGATACATAGAGGCTAACTTGAGCCAGTCTCTCCAGTAGCAGTGCCAGTGGAATGGAGTTTGGCGAGCCTCATATCAGGTTTTTCTATTTGTCTTTGCTGTCTAACTACTTGTAAAGCATTTCCAAAACGTGCTTAGGTCGTGGAAATCCACTCTGGAACTCCACCTTTAACGCGCAATTATCACAATATTGTCATTGGCTTTCTAAATTCAGTATTTTACATGTACCGGCTTAATTTAACATCACATTTTCACTTTTCATTTTAGTATAACCTCAAATTCTGTAACTTTCAACTTTTAAAAGTCAGCTGTTTGGAGCAGTACCATACATATTTAATTTCAGTCGTTCTAATCCTGTTTTCTTCGGTTCGACTGGTAATAAGGTGTAATGATATTATATAGAATCCCGTTTTAGTAATATTTAGTATTACGATTACCCCGTTTATTCGGTTCATGCTGGAGCCTTTTTATTTATTTTATTTATGGTCAATTCGGTGATTCCATCGGTATTGTCAGAATGAATTCCATATAAGTATTATTTTCTAAATAGATTTTTGAGTTTAGTCTGGTGTTTTCTTGACGTTCGTGACGTTTCCTGTTTTATTTAGTTAATCAGTGTTGTTGTCTCGACTCGAGGGCCCTAAAACAGGTGGCGCACCCCTTTAGTTTTACCTAAAGTCCCTGTATTGGAAAGTCTGGACACGAGCTATAAAGCCCGTGTGTAAGAAAGAGAAATCTGTGTCCTTTTCTATTTCCTCCTTTTAAGAAATTAATGGCGCCCGGGCGTGCGCGCGGTGTCAGTCTCTCCTGTCATGTTATGTCATGTGTTTTAAAAATGCAAACATGCAGCTATCCCGGTTGCAAAAATTATACCAATCATGGGAGAAAATGTTATATGGCCTCCTTTCCCTCGGATGAGAACAGACGTGAGAGATGGATAATTAATGTTGGCCGAAAGAACTGGACACCATCAAAAAATTCATTCATATGCGAGGTATAATAACTTTTAGCACCATCGCGGATGGGGTGGTTTGTAATAGCAGTTTGAATTAAATTTCAGTTATGATAAGACAATTTATTTATTTTTTAATATTATAATTGATTAATTTATAAGCTTATATTTATTAAAAGAGCATTACAGTAGTACTTGTGTCTTCTATAATTTAATTATTACATAATATATTAAAATTAGTAGACGATTCAAGAATTAGTAAATAAATCCACATGCATGTTATGTTTCCAAAAGCACAATATTTGTTTATAATATAGGTACCTACATACCTGTGATCTCCATAGCAAATCTAAAAAATGATATTCCTTCGCCGGTTTTAGAAGGGCGTTCGGGGTAAGCTCCCGATATGCCACCTTTCTGCTTCTTTACTCCCGACATTAAAATCAAAAGAAATCCTTTCTAAATTGTAAAAAACCAAAAAAACAAATCACTTTTCACTTTAAACTGCAGAAAAAAAAATATTTGTTGGGTTTTCTAAAAGTAAACAAACGATTTGACAGATTGCGAATGATGTGAACATAGCTGCGAATAAGTCATCTGCGCTTCTCTTATTGGAGCCGCCATTAATTTCTTAGCTCGAGGCCAACCAATCGCGTGAACGACCGCTCGTGTCCAGACTTTCCAATACAGGGACTTTAGTTTTACCCACACTACTCTCCGGCCATATGAGCTAGTCACGAGTCGGCCGCAGCCCTGAAGACAACAGCACTTGCTCATGTAAGAGCCACCTGATCTTCTCTCTCCTTTTTTCTCTTTGTAAAAGAATAACTAATTAGTCAATCAATACTTTGCTAATTAATTAATAATACCACCCCCCTTTTTTTTTCTGTGTTTAATAACCACTATTTCATAAAACAACCACAAATTGCTGTAACAAAAGCATGTTAAATAAATAAATAAAAATACATACATTTTTATGGTACCGTGTGACGCGTGCGTGTACGAGGCGGCACATTTTGGATACTATACTTGAAGCTGGGTAACAACATAATATAGGTACCAACATATGGGGTTAGTTCAAGTTAGGCTAGTTTAGGTTAGTTTAAATTTAAAAAAATTAAGAATGCTGTTGACACGATTAATGGAGATATGATCGCGTCTGTCTACAATGAATTAAAAAAAAAAGAAAATATGCTTTCTTAGGTTACTTACATATCGAATAGGTAGTTTTCCTTTTATTTTAACCTTATCGTAACTATTGGAGTTTATTGCAATAACCATAATTTAAGCTTTGTAGGTGCAAAATTGCAAAAAATAAAAGATTGACTGGAAAGCTAAAAGTCGGCAGGTGAAATAGAATAAGAGAACAAACAATTTTACGGCATTAAAAGACATGACATATAAAGACAAAATTAAATATTATTATTATTAGCACTGTTCCCATAATATTGTGCAAAGATTATTGATAACACTGTACACTGTACACTGTAACTATAGCTCAATCGATTTTAAATCTTATATTCGTAAACCATTAAGGAATATCGGGATAGCGTTACGATAAACGACGACAATTTTTCATAAGCAGTTTCCCAAACTTCATCAGGCAAAAGCTTCTCTGAAGTATTGTAAACTTTCCGTATTAACCCCTATTGAGCCGTCGAGCGATTCAAAACAAATTAAATCACATTTGCTATGTATCAGAACGGGAACCCTCATTACTGTTTTAAGAAATTCGCCTGTTTTCTCGAAGACTAACGTGAAGTAATAGGATTCTAAACTGCTAATCTAATGAAATATGCCGTAGGGACATGGAAACGCAATCTACAAATTTTGCTCGGTTTTCTACGCGAAAGTGTTAATATAGGCTAAATTTTTAACATCACTTTGAAGTTTCCGTTCTTTAGGGAACAATTTTTGTAACTGTCGCTCAAAATTTATCTACAGGGTGGTGAATGGGCTCAGAAATTAGAAAAATATTTTTTCTACGACCATTCACAAAAAGATATCTATCGGTGACAGTAAAGTCCAACGAAAACATCGATTCCGTCTCTAGTGACGAAAGTCAACAATAATTGCAATTTCAGATACTTTTAGCCTCTCATATAATACGTCAGCGACAATTATTTATAACAAAATATAACAATATTCTGTAGGATAATAATATATTTTTTCCCCTATAATTAACGTCAAAAGCAGAAAAAAGTTATAATAGATGTTTAGAATTTTAGGCAGCTCCATATCTAGTTGCCGGGTATCAGCCAGTTGGTTAGAGGTAAACGCTTGATGTCTATCATCATGTCTGCCAGTGACTCCAATTATTGTAAACCATTCGCGTTTATCATGAGTTCGAATTCCAAAAATAACTTCAATTTTACAAATACTCCACCAGACGTTGCAAAAATAGCTGGGGAAACATCTTCTTAATTGTTACTAATTAATTAAATTTGGTACACTGTTTATATTTATATTTAATGAATTAATCTGCCTTAAATCTGCAAGTACATTTATTTATAGGTATCTATTAAATTTAAATAATATTTTTATTAAATTGTTGCCATAATAATTTTATTATTATGTATCCCAGATAAGGATTCACTCTACAGGGATTTCGTTAACCATCAAACACATAAAGATAATTAAATGAAAGAAAATTGCGCATTACTGAACTCTGATACGTCATTTTTTAAAATGTCAAAAGTTCCGAATACTTTCGAAGATATTCGGGAACCTCGAATTTTCGCGATATCGTTCTTATTGTTTTCTCATTATATTCGAAGAGATATGTCAACATTCTCATTGCCTCTTTTTATCCTCCATAACAAGGTTTAATTAAATTCCAACGTTTTGCTTTTTTGCAACCATCATTAACTTTGCTTTTTTAAATAGTTCAGAAACTAATATTTTTTGGAATAATATGGAATATTTAAAAAAATGCGTTTAAAACAAGTTAATTAACACTCTGCTAATTGGTCCCATAAACTGGCCTATGCGATCCCCAGAAATTACACTGATACTCTTTTTTGGAGATTCCTCTGAAATGCAATTTACTGGAAGACTTTTCAAAATAACGACGAGTTAGAAGCTGCAGGTTGAGCCGCATTAGGAAGAATAGCTCTTGAACCAACCAACCAATGTATTAAATGTCGTTTTAGAACAAATTATTTACCGTTGTTATTTATGTCTCGAGAATGAGGGTGAAATTTTTGAAAATGAAGAATAATTTGAATTTTATTATAAAAATGTATAAAAGAAATAAAATTAATTGGACCTACTTGTTAGATTTTCTAGATAAGCTTCTATAACTTCTAAATTGTCCCTGCGTTTCAAAAGGTTTGTTATTAGTTTCTTTATATTATGTGCCATCATGTTTAATGTTAAATTTATGGGGCATTCCACACAAAATTTGCAACTCAAAATTTTTTTCCCACGAACAATTTTTTTTACGGTTCAGCGATCAAAAATATTTGACACGTATTTTTTTATTTTAATGTGATGCACAGATTTTTCGAAAAAAAAATTCTTGAAATTTCACGTTTGTAAAAAAAAAACTTTTTCCGATCGCTTATACAGCAATATCGAATAAAGATATAAAAATTTATCACATATATAAAATGTTCGCCTTTTTTTTAGCTTTCGAATGGAGTATATTAAAACTCAATTTTGTAATTCGTTAAACGACAAAAATTGAAAACTTAGAAACAAATGCAATTTTTTCAAATTTGGACATGACTTTTTTCCTTTTTTTTTATTGAAAAAATCAACTCACACCTTTTTTAAAATACTGTTAAAATTTTAGAGTGGAGAGTTGAATACTTACGAGACAAAAAGTTGTTTAAGTACGGCTTGCTCACGCGAAGCGCGCCGCAGCGCGACTCGCTCGGACTCAGACTGGATTATAAAAGTTAGCCAACCCTACGCGCTAAGTAAAACATAATCTTGTACTTGAAACATAGTTATGTTACTATTGTATACTTTAAAAATAAAGAAGAGATTTTTTATTATTGTGAATTTAAGGTGGTCAAAATAAAATGACTTTGAAACTTCAAGTTAAAGTACAGGTACAAGAATATGTTCTACTTAGCGCGTAGGAGTGGAGAACTTTTATAATCCAGTCCGAGTCCGAGCGAGTCGCACTGCGGCGCGCTCGGCGCGTGCAAGCCGTGTTTGAGAAATTTATTATTTCGTAAGTATTCAACTCTCCACTCTAAAACTTTAACAGTAATTTAAAAAAGGTTTGAGTTGATTTTTTTCAATAAAAAAAATGAAAAAAGTCATGTCCAAATTTGAAAAAATTGCATTTGTTTATAAGTTTTCAATTTTTGTCATTTAACAAATTACAAAATTAAGTTTTATTATACTCCATTCGAAAGCTGAGAAAAAGGCGAACATGTCATGTATGTGATACATTTTTATGTCTTTATTCGATATTGCTGTATAAGCGATCGGAAAAAGGTGCTTTTTTACAAACTTGAAATTTCACGAATTTTTTTTTCGAAAAATCTGTGCATCACATTAAAATAAAAAAATACGTGTCAAATATTTTTGACTGCTGAACCGTAAAAAAATTCTTCGTGGGAAAAAAATTTTGAGTTGCAAATTTTGTGTGGAATGCCCCTTCCCCTTATGCAATTGGTAACTTATATTCTATTATTGTAAATAATGTAAAATAAAAAATTGTTTTTAAGACCAACCAGAGTTTAAATGCAACAATAAAAACAAAAAAGAATTAGAAAAGAATAGAAAAGTAGAGTTCACAAGTGTAAAATAAAATTATTGGACTATTTAAAAAAACAAAGTTGATGGTTACGAGAAAACAAAACGTAGAAATGAAAATTTAACTATAACTTGTTGTAGAGGATAAGAAGTGGCAATGAGAATATAAAATTTATTTTGACATGTCTTTTCAAATAGAAACATCTTCGAAAATATTCGGAATTTTTAAAATTTGAAAACATAGGGTTTCAGAGTTCAGTAATGCCCAACTTTTCTATAATTTAATCATCTTCGTATGCTCGATGGTTTACGAGATCCCGGTAGAGTGCATTCTTAATAGGGATAGCATTTGTACATCTTTAAATTCAAAAAGTTAACATGGCTTCATGAATGCTTTTTATTGAAAAAAAAAAATCTCAGCGCCTTTGGCCACTGCCAACTATAAGAAACCTGAAATCAATAATTTCCAATAAACCAATAATGTAAAAATAAAACGGACCCCGCCCACACTCTTGATATAGCTCGCGCGACCCGTCTTCCAATGGCGATGTTGCCTGATTGGTCATTACACTGACTTATGCTCTTCCGTCGCGGGATCCGGAATCGGACCACGCGCTCCCCTGATATTTGCTCTTAAGTCAGTGGACAAAAAAAAAAAATTTAATTGATACAGGTTCCACATAACCAACAAATATTTGAGGTGCTGTGCATTTAAGAAACGTCTTGCTTCTAGGCTTGTGCTGATAGTTTATAATTAGCGTCGCATTGTAAATGCGGTTCATAAGGTGAATGTGTACACGCGTTCCGCGTTGTAATTGTTTTCATGTTAATAAATTTAGGGATATCTCAGGCAAGCTGTTGCATTTAGTTTATTTTATTTTCATATAACTCTGTATTTTCTTTTATTAACACCATAATTTATAATAAAAAAATCATGTTTAGAAAAGTTGTGGGCCTCTATGACAGGCTGCTTAAAATTTCATATTTATGATTATTATTTTTCCTTTCTCTTCACAAGTCGTAGTGCAAGCCTCGTGCTGCGGACCATATGTAGACATAATGTACAGCTCATTGGATTTTTACGGCGAAATTGAAAATACAAATCACTAAATGTTTGCACGCCAGTAGAAAAAAATTTAAATACAATGGCTGATTGGGCAAAATGGTATCTGATTTATCCTGAAATCCCTGGGTTGTGCTAAAATAAATAAAAAGCAAACCGGTTTAGCTAAACAATAACTAAATTTCATACTTTAGCTGTTATAAAGGGTGTCCCAAAATGAATGCACATTTTTATTTGTTAACAAAACACATTTCCTTCTTAAAATATGTCAAAACTTTACTGGAATTAGAAAGAATACATATCACGATTAAGAGTGAAACACAATATCCGACAAATAAATGTTCACCGCGGCTTTGCTGGCAGGCCCTCGCCCTTTTAACAAAATTATTGATAACATTTTCACATCTTTGTGGACGAATTTCATCAATGACGTGTCGAATTTCGTTCTTCAAGTCAGAAATTGCGGCTGGTTTATTAGCATAAACACGAGATTTAAGAAAATCCTAGAGAAAGAAGTTGCGCGGTGTTATATCGCAGGATCGTGGTGGCCAGTTCTGATCACCATTGCGAGATATGACACGACCAGGAAATTTCAGTGCTAATGAGTCCATTGTTTCACGCGCAGCGTGACAGGTTGCTCCGTCCTGTCGAAACCATAAGTTTTCCACATTGATTCGGTCTAATTTAGCCCACAGAAACGGTTCTAACATTGCACGATAACGTTCGCCATTTACTGTTAGTGCAGTTCCAGCCTCGTCTTCAAAGAAGTATGGCCCAATTATTCTGCCGAACCAAAAACCGCACCAAACGGTAACTCGTAGAGGATGCATTGGTTTTTCGTGAATAACACGAGGATTCTCTTCCCCCCAAATTCCACAATTCTGTTTATTGACGTATCCATTTAGTTGAAAATGTGCCTCATCACTTAACAGGATTTTCTTCGAAAAATCTCTGTTATTTGCCTCGTTTTCCAGAATTCAGTTAACAAATTCACGGCGCAACCTATGATCTGCTGGCTTCAATTCTTGGGTCAATTGGATTTTATAAGCCTGCAAATGCAAATATTTTGTAAGAATTCGCTGCATACTGCTTTTGGTAATGTTCACTTGCTGTGACCGACGGCGAATCGACGTGCCTGGATTCCCACTAATACTTTCCGACACTCCTGCAATATTTTCAATAGATTGAGCAGTACGGGGCTGCCGTGTTGATTTTATGTTTCCAGCTAAACCACTTTGCTCAAATTTTTTGATCAATCTTTGCACTGTCGTATGTTTTGGTGCATTATTTCTTCCAAAAACGGCTCGAACTCTACGAACTGTTTCCGCATAACATTCTCCACATTTATAATACGTTTTCACGATAACAACGCGCTGTTCTAACGTGTAGCGTTCCATGACTATTAATCGCAATAAATTACATTACAGCTATCAAATTTTCAGAAGCATACTATGACAAAAACGAATATGCCACGACATTTAAAATGTGCGTACATTTTGGGACACCCTTTATTATATACTTGATACTTTATAATGTGCTTCTCGAGTTGTCGAACTAATTCGTTATATCTTTTAAATCCATTTCAGCTAAAATATCTCTCAAATAAAGAGCTGCAACAAAAATATTGTAAAAATAATTCAATCTGGAAGAAAACACATTTATCTGACGTCAACAAACTGGTCTCAGCGTCTAAAAAACTGCAACTGGATAAAAGGGTGTCTGTTTTTATTTATTTATGATGTTTCTAAACTATAATTCTCTCATGAATTTGCTGACAGCAGAATTATGGTTTGTAATAAAATATGATAAATTATATTATTCATCTCTCTCAAAGCTTGTTTAAGTGACAAAAAAAAGGGTAATGTTGTTTAATTATATTGCACAAAAGATGCATTTAATTTAGCGTTTGATTTACTCTAGAGTTTGGTTAAAATACTAAACATTAGATTACTTACTTATTTAATACACGGAGGTTATAAAAATCAATGCCAAAAAAGGTTGAAACTTTATATTTTAGACCTGATATTTAAAAAGACAGTGTTCAAGCTGGTGTCGAAAAATTTCAAGAGGTTTAGATTTTACAATACCTATACAGGGTGTTTCATAAGTACAGTACGTAATTTAAGGGGGTAATTCTTCATGATATTTTAAGAGAAAGAGTTCATATGAACATGTCCGGAGTTGCCCTATTTTTGATATACAGGGTGTTAAAGTTTAAAAAAAAAATTGTTTTTTTATAATTTTTTTAAATATTTTTTTCCCGATATTATTGAAATTTGGTACCGTTATTCATAATAAAAGGGGGCTTAATAAGATCTAACTAGGTTAAATTTATTAAGTCCAGTGGCATCCCGGGGTGCACCTTATCGAATATTATAGACAAAAATAATGTACGCCACTGACCTTTTTTGTAATTTTCATATTTTTTTTTAATTTACCAACTAATAATACAACTTTTTTGTTTTTTGGATTGTTTTTGTATCTTGCTTCGTTTTCGAGAGAAAAAATAAAGATCACATTATTGCATACCTATGTATCTATAATCTATAAAATTAGACAAGATCGCTTTCAGCACCAATGTTCGGTGAATGTATGGGCAGGGATCATTGGCGACTTTTTGGACGTTACTTTCAATTACCTCAATTGAATGGAAACTCCCATTATCTGAAGAACTTGACGTTTTGTTAGAAGACGTACCTCTACAAATCTACAAATAAGAACTAACGTGTGGTTCATGCACTACGGCGCCCCAGCTCATTTTAGCCTAGTTGCTCCTCAATACCTCGCCAACACTTTTCCTAACTGCTGGACTGGACGCGCAGTTCCCCAAGGTTGACCAGCTCGCAGTCCCGACTTAAATCCTCTAGCTAGACTATTGTCTATGAAGTTACCTTAAGTCTCTTGTATACAAGGCGCCTGTACTAGATGAAAATTACTTAAATAAAAAGCGATACGAAATAATGCAGGCTTGTTTGAACGTGCAAAAGAATCAATGGTGAGACGATTGCAATGGTGCGTTTTATCAGAAGGTAGCCACTTTCAACATTTGCTTTGATTAACTGTTGCATTTTGTCTTGTATCATTATTTGAAAAAAAAAATGTATTTTTAATTTAAATGTTTTAATTAACTTAGAAATACATAGGTATTTTATTTTGTACGTGCAATAAAGTGGTTTTATGTTTTCTCTCGGAAACGATGAAAAACACGAAAATAATTCAAGGAACAAATAAGTTGTACTATTAGATGGCAAATCCGAAAAAAAATATAAAAATTGGAAAAAGGTCAGTGGCGTACATATTTTGTCAATAATTGGTTAAGGTACTCTCCGGGACGCCACTGGACATAATAAAATTAATCTTGTCAGGCGTAATTGAGCCTTTTATCATTATGAATAACGGTACTAAATTTAAATAAAATCGGGAAAAGGATATTTAAAATAATTATAAAAAGCCGATTTTTTTTTAAACTTCAACACCCTCTGTATATCAAATACGACTGACACTTGTTCATATAAACTTTTTCTCTCAAAATGTTATAAGGAATCACTCCCTTAAGTTACGTACCGCGGTTCTGGTTACACCCTACATATTATCTTTTTTAATACAGTGCATGAATTCTTCACTTCAATGGCCTATCTAGATCTATCTAGCGCTAAATTTAATTTTATCACTAACTGCTAAAACGAGTTAAGTTATACATAAATACATATATTCTCTTTACTTCGCACGACTTTTGGAGATTCGTGTAAGCCGTTTCATGTACTGCCTTTCGCTCATTTTTAAGCAGAAAATTAAGAAATAAAAGTGGATATTTCAGCAAGCATTTATTGACATTGACTATTTTCCTATAACCCTTACGATATCACGATTGTTGCATTGTTAACTCGACAGAATTTTAATAGCTGCTTTTAATATTATTTTAATCTAACTGAAAATGAAATGTACAAAGAATTGTTAAATATCTGTTCTTTTGCAGTCAATATTTTGGACTTAACATTTAGTGCAAAATCAGTGTTATTTTTCAAGTTATTACACAAATAGCTATTTTACTTTGATCTCTTTCCATCCCATATCATATTTTAACATTTTCCACCAAACCCATAACTTTTATATCTTTTGAAAATAATTTTGAAATGCAATTTTAATGTGGCATTTTTCTACTTGTATGTAGCCAGGAAAAGTTAAATAAAACTCAAGCACGAGACATGCGATATCAAAACTTAAAGCAGATTTTTAAAAACAAAAACTACTGCCATCCAGTGTATAAACTTAAAATGACATGGCACAAGAAGATTTATGAAGAATGTTCGTGTAAAGTTTTGATACTTTTGGAAACATTAAATTTGTTCTCCAGAATTTTACAACTTTTACATAAAGATTGATCTTTGCCAATATATCATGAAGGGAAATATTGCAGTTTTGAATTATTATGACACATTGTATTGGTTATTTTTTAAAGATGGAAAAAATGATTTTACATTGAAAAACTTCACTTGAATCATAGTAGTCAATGCTTACCAAAAAACCAGGGACAAGGGACGACATGTTTACATGGTATATTCAGATAATATTTGAACGTTATTATTTGAAATAATTTTTAATCATTTGGAATAATTTGCAATAATACCTACTTATTTTGGTAGCATTGGGGACTCACTTAAACTTACGATAACGTTAGATATTCAGGAATAGGTATTTTTGACAGAGCGATAACTTTCTAAAGGGGTGTAATCACTTGTGCATAAAAAAAAAGAAAGATCAACAAAATATTCGCTCAATAACAATGTTTGAGAATTGATTTAGTGTTACAATTAAAACAAAAATTTAGTCCAAGGTTTCTTCGAACCTGTTACGATAGACTCTGGACAGATTTTATATCAATTTTTTAATTTGTTTTACGATTCTCCGGCGTAAAGCTTCTTCATATGGGGCTTCAACCGTTCCTAAAAACCTTTCTGTTCAATGAGGATTAAACGTTTTAATTGGGCGGGCTTAAGGGAATTTTTCCGTGGCCCACAAAAAAGGGATATTATTTTCTGCTTACCAATCCCTTATGATTCAAGCGTAGTCATACGCGGCAATCCGGCCAAACCATTATTTCGTCATGGTGGTCGTGGTGATCATTTTGCGAAATTGCAACCTAAACCAAAATATGGCCTTCAAAATTGATTTTCAGCTTTGTGGTAACTTCAAGCAGACATTCTTAAATTTGATGTGTAAAAGCTTTGTAATAGTAAAAACGATACTTTTGAAATATTGAAAACTGATTTTAGATTTTGCAGAAAGCATGCAACTTTAAAGATAAATTATATAGGTATATAGAATTGAATTGACTCTCAACCCACTGACCTTTAATCTTGTGGGTTCCAAAGGATGGCCTTTTTATAAGATACATAAAAAAACATCAATAAACTTGAATTTTTGCATCCAGTTTGGTGTTTAAGTAATTAATTTTAATTAAATTCGTTACGCCATCGCTTAAAATAATGCCCATATAAGCGACACGTGACGATAAATGGGTATGGGTAGAGAATGCACCTGCAGCCATTGAGTTCAGAAAGTTTTATTCGAGCTGAAAATGCCTTGAAAATATAAAGTGAGGATTTGATAGCACTAGACACTAGAACTGATGAATGAGGTTGCTGCCCTTCATGGAGTTGAGAAGATAGTCATTGTTTGCTTAAAAAAAATAAATCGTTACAAGATACACAACACAAACAGCTTTAAGCTAAGTCTTGACTATTTTCGCTGCTCTTCATTGTAAGTACTTCTCGTTAGATTTGGATACTTTTTAACACAAAAATTTTGCTCTGCATTATTTGTTTCCGGAGAACTTCGCCCTGAATCAAAGGCTCTACTTCAATCAATTTTTGAGAATTTTTGTAGATCAACATAAACGGAACCGAAGAATAGTTGCGATGTAGTTGGGTGCAATAGCGCAGCTCTAGAATATTTTTTTAGGCGTTTCCCAACACTGACGTGGTTCTTTGAGTACCGAGCTCAAATTGCATCTCATTTTCTAAAATTTTGATGAAGATGATACTGTCAACTCTACAGCAATAGAATCGAGAGATATTGGAACGGGCGTCAGTATCTCCCAAAAAACGTATAATTATCTCGAGGTTGATATTCCATATGTATAAATTAAACTCATTATCTCTATCGAGCCACTAAATAATAATTTGTTAGAAGGGTGCTTCCAAAGAAATAAGATGACTACCTTACAAACTCATCTAAAAAAGTAGATGATACTACTAGATTACTTTGTTTAAAAATCCTTCTATAGATTCAGTTACTTATTATGAGATGACTCTAATAAATTATTTTTTTGGAACTAAATGCTTTTCTTCTTTAGATATAAACTATAAAAGCTATTGTAGTTTTATACGATGTATTGAAGAAGTTTCCTAGTAAGCAGATATAAACCTAGGCTAAGGTGCATTGCTTTTAAATTTATGAAATTATAGATATTTACGATATAAGTGTTGTAAAGATTCATATTACAACACGAGATGTTAAAGTTGTTAAACGAGGCGTCAGCCGAGTTTAATCAAACATCGAGTGAAGAGAATATTGTACAAAATTTTATCTACTTTCATCTATGAATAAAAATATTTGGCAAAAGGCATTTTTAAAAATAAAAATGCACCTGCTATTAAAAATCGTTTTGTAAGGGCATCTATTACAGCACTAGTGCTAGATGCCCTTACAAAACGATTTACAGAAACGTAAAATTCATATTACTAAATGAAAGTAGATAAAAATATATTCGGTTTTGTAGGTATAATAATATTTGCAAAACATTAATTTTAAATATATTTCTAATTTTATCTACTTTCATTTAGTCATGTGAATTTGATAATTCTAAAATTAGTTTCGTTAGGACATCTACTACCGCCTTAGTGCTGTAATTAATTTGTTTTTTTCAATTTTAATCTCGTGAGTTTTTATACTAAGATACAAGGAGCACCTCAAATTATGAAAATTTTGAAAACTATGTCTAGAACAAATCAAGATAGCCGTGCTCTTTTCACGGAATTCAACTAGCAATAAACATCGAGTGCGTTGCCAGATTTTCTGTATCGAGTAATATTTCAAAAAAACCCTCAACGTAAATACAAAAGGATTTTTAGATATACCTAAGTTGACTTAAGTGGGCCTAGGACGTTTGGGCGATGCTAATTAGTTACAATAGTTTTAGACTTATATGAAGAAAAAAGTGCTAACCAGCTTTACCGATCACCTATTTTTCATACTTTTTTGTACAACTGCCATTAGAAGTGACACTTTTAATGACAGTCAACAGTGTTAAAAGTGATTGTTTACGTGGAAGCGTGTTAAAAATATTTTTTCTACTAGCGTGCGGAAAAACGCATTTTCCGCACATGTTTTAGTGCGGAAAATCCACTTTTCCGCACCGTGCGGCAAAGATTTTTCCGCACTGTTATATTTTGAAATTAAATTTAATTAAATTAAATGCTGTACGATTTGAAGTCACTGTTCATCATATTACCTTTGAAATATCTTAGTTGCTATGGTGTATATAACCAGTTGTTGATTTGTATGTCACTGTCAACAGAATATTATAAATTTAAACTAGTTTATCAGTTTTTCTACTGGAGTTTTGCTGAATTCTTCGGCACGCAAAATGATTTCCGATGAAGAGATGAACGAAAATTTTATAGAAGAAGTACCGGAGGAGATTCTTTTGGCGGCTGAAAATCTCAAAGAAGATTTATTGCCAGAAAAATCAAGAAAACGGTATGAAAAAGAATACACCCTTTTTTGCAAATGGAGTAAGGAGAAGAAAAATGTGAATTTTGAAAGAGAAGAAGTTTTTTTGGCCTACTTTTACGAATTATCGAAATCGTACCAGCCGTCCACACTCTGGTCAAGATACTCAATGTTGAAAACTGTGCTCAAGCTGAAAAAAAATGTGGATATTGGTATGCATTTTAAGTTAATTTCTTTTCTCAAGAAAAAAATGGTTGGCTTCAGACCAAAAAAGTCGAAAATTTTAACCACAAGTGACATGGAAAAATTTATAGACAGCGCTCCTGATGACACATACCTCCTAATTAAAGTGGCAACAATTTTTGGCCTAGCAGGGGCGTGCAGACGGGAAGAATTGACAAATTTGTTGTTTGAAAACGTACAGCTGGAAAAATGTTTCGTTTTAGTGAAAATAGCCGACAATAAAACGCACACAAGCCGAAGTTTTGTGGTCACTGGGGAGAAAAACTTGGCGTTGATAAGAAAATATGTATCACTTAGACCAAAAAATACTTCACACCAACGTTTTTTCGTACAATATCGCAAAGGGGAATGGAAAAATGCCATCTGAGGTAGCAGCCTATTTAGGTTTGCCGAATCCAGAAGAGTACACTGGCCACTGTTATAGAAGGTCTTCTGCCACTGCCCTTGCAAATGCCGGAGTGGGCATAACCAACCTGAAGCGTCATGGGGGGTGGCAATCCACAAAAGTCGCCGTAGGTTATCTAAACGAATCCTTGGAAAATAAAAAACTAATAGCAAGTAAAATATTGAAATCAACCCCAGCCAGTGCTTCCACCAGCAGTTGTGTAGCCCTTTCTTACTCCCATCCAGCAACAAGTACACAACATGAACAAACTGATGGGCTTCAGGACTCAGAAAACGAGCTGCAACCTACTGAAATATCAATTATTCCTGCACCCCAATCTTTACTGGAGAACCGCAACCAACTGGCTTCTGCTATTAATTTAAATAGTGCTAGTAATTGTACGTTTACAATTAATTACAATATAAATAAGTAAATTAATATTGTAAAATTTTGTTCATTGTAATAAAAATTTAAAAAAAAACTCCGTTTCTTAAATTATTTTCAATTTGTTTCCTCACGCTTAAATGCTTGACACCACTCCGCTACGCGTCGTGCTGTCAACGGCATTTGCGTGCCGAAAAATCGATTTTCTGCACTTGTTAGGAAAATAGCTATTTAACACTACATTTTCTTATGATGAAAAAAGCATTTGTTAGTAACTATAGCGTTGGCAACGTTTGTCATTCACAACAACCTTGTGATTATTTGAATATTAAAATGCATTTTAAGGTTTAATGTCATTCCAAATTCCCCTATTTTATTATCGAAATAGGGCAGTTATACAAAAAGCATTGTATGATATTTGTGTTAAAAGTAACTTTATTTTGTTCGTGAAATTGTTCAATTCGCTCCGCTACGCTCAGCTCATTTCACAAACTTTTTCACTCACAAAATAAAACATCACTTTTAACACTCACATCATAAATAACTATTTTGTTGAGGTGAAGTAGATAATGTGATTTTATTAATATTAAGGTATTTTTATAATACTTTCTTTTAAACATACGCAAATTGGGAAAAAAATTATTATTGTTCCCTTGCGTAGAATCGCCTCACGATTAATCAGCGTCCCCGAATTGTGCCTATCCCATTCAAATAGACCTATTGACGTCAGATGTCTGTTCTTAAGCGTTGCAAGCGTTTTTTCCGGAGACCCTGTATATCTTTTTTAACAATGTCAAGCGGCTATTTAAGACAAGACACTTGAAAACGTTTTAAAGCTTTTTCTATTTTCTGAGATCGATTTTTAGAGTAATACTTCTGAAACAGAGTTAGAAATGTTTTCTAATAACAAAATTTATTGAATATTCCTTGTAGCAGTAATAAATGGCAACTTTAAGATGTAAGAAGCGGTTGTGAGGTTTATTAATGTATAGTTTGGGTAATAAGGGTTGGGAGATGCTTAAGAAAGGTTTGTTTGGCTTCTCTAGGGCTTTAGCTTACCGAGGGATTATTGTGAGGACAAATTTACAGACAAATCTAATTAGGTGGATTGTCGAAAAGATTAAGATTGTTGCTCTATGGATTCTATAATATTTAGTACTACCAGGTGCCATCCATGTCAATGAAGTAAGTTTTGTATTAACTGTATTAAGTTGTTTTGTGATGCAAATAGTAATATAATAACTATTGCTATCCCTGCCTTCTCAATTTATTGTTTTTGTACAACTGTCAAAAAAAGTTGACATTTTTTCATCGCTATCGATACGTAAACCTTTTGTTTTTTTAACAGTGAAAAAACGACTTTTTTTCACGGTGAAAAAAAGACTTTTTTTAACTGGAAAAATGATTTACAAAAAAAACGATAAAACATTACTTTTTAAAAAATGTATTGAATTTTTTTGTACAAATTTACTAATTAATTACCAACTACCAAAAAATCTCATTTGTTACAATAATAATTGATGGTGAAGTTCGAACAATTGCTTCCAATATTAATTCCCGAAGCTAGTCCATTTTGCTGCTGATCAGAAACGCTAGATATTCCTTGAAAAGTTGAGTCCACAATTGTATCAGTTATATTGATTTGTTTGGAAGTAGAGGAACAATTTAATTTATTAGAAATATCAATTTTATTACTCAAACTATCTTCTATATATCCTTCTGCTATGGCGGCAGATTTCCAACCACCGTGGCGTTTTATAGATGTCATGTTACCCCCTGCATTGGCTAAGAGAGTTGCAGAACTCCTCCTAAAACAGTGACCTGTGTAGCTCTTATGCAATTCTTTTCCCAGCCATTTTGCAATCAAGCTAGGAATTTCCCCTATTTTATTTATTCCCACATGTTGGTCAACACATTTTCCTCTTGAATATTTTAAAAATAATCTCTTTTTGTGTGTATGGGACGGCCTTAGTACTCTATACTTGCGATATATCTCAATATAATCAGAATTTGAAACGGTAAACATTCTTGGGCAATAGGTCTTTGTATCCGGTATTTTAACAATCAATATAGACCCGGTATCTTCAATGTCATCAATAGTTACCTTCAATAATTCTTCACGGCGACAAGCACCGCTGATTCCCAAAATTAACGCAACCTACAATTAAAAAAAATATTGAAATTACTGAAATAATACAAAATTTTGATCATCTGTACCTTATAAAGTAAATTTGTTTCATCATCAGCTTCTTGAATGAATTTATTAATATCGTCTCTCGATAAAACTTTAGATTTCTTCCCTCGGTATCCGACGTTTTTGTTCTTAATAAAAGGCACCAATTTTGAAAACTTCTTTATATCAATATTTTCTTTAACATTCAATGTACTCTTCAACATTGAGTAGACACTCCATAAAGTAGAAGGTTTTACAGTTTTTGATTTCTCCTCAAAATAGCATATAAGTACCTTTTCAGACACTTTTTGTATATTTTTCTTGCCGCACCATTCACGCAATTGGTTATAATTTTTCTCGTATATAAATTTTGATTTCGCCGGTAACATGTTAGCTATAGCCGAATTTGCTATATCGGCTATATCTGAAGGAATCTCGCTATCACTATCGTAATCTACATCCATTTTAAGTACTTATACTATTTATTTAAAAAATTGCAATAAATATGAATAGCTATCAACGTATGACAACAAAACAAGCAACGTGCCAACAAACCATTTCTATAGTAACGACAGGGCTGTTAACTTGATTATGTGAAATTATATGGTAAAATTTTTATTATAATATACAATTTTACCGATTAATTCAAACTTTCAGTTGTACAAAAAATGTTGTTTGTATTTCGTTTGTGAAATTCGTGTTTAAATGGCACATTCGAGAGAATTTTTCGCCTCGACCTGCGGTCTCGGCAAAAAATTGACACTCTCATATGCCATTAAAAAAACACTCACTTCACGCACTTAATACAAAAATAACTATTCAGTCCGATCCGAGAAAAAGGCAATGACCTTAGTGGCCAAATTATCTTCTTTATTAGAAAATCATGCTACTCATCACTTAACTTTTTTTTTGTTCCTTTTCACCACGGGCTAGCATTGTCATTCACTAATGTAGTCGCTTTCCTCGTTCAATATAGGACGTATTTTTTAAGGAAATTTAAAATGTTACCCTTGTGTATTCTTGTCAAAATTTTTTAAAATATATTTGATTGTTTTTGTTGTTACCATTTAGTGTTTCTAGTTGTTCTCAGATACAAAATTTTAAGCGGTAATAAATAATTTCTACTACTTTATCATTACATCTGATGCCACGTTTATATTACTTCAGACATGCCTCGACGATGGAATATAACCGAAACGCGTGGGGAATATGCTTCTTTAATAAAGAAGGCTTAAGGACTCACATAGATGTTTTTAATTCAGTTAGTCCTATCCCTTCTAGAGTAGGTAAGATTTTGTTAATATAATAATTGTGAATTTCTGGCTTTAGTGTTATTTAAATTAGGAACTTTATTTACTGTAGAGTTATACATTATTCCTTAAAATAACACTGTTCTTAGGCACATTAGGCAAAAGGTGATTTATAGTCCAATATTCAAAAAGTTCTGCCGTGGTGTTGTCATAGCAGTCTAAAGATGAATCTTTAAAATTTTTGGAGGATAGCCACAAACAAATTGGTAATTCTGTAAATCTTTCACGGTATTTCAGCTTTATTTACATTAAACCTCCTGTTTAATAAAGAGACATACACATTTTTAATAAATTGCCACCGGTCTTTTAAATTACTACTTGAGGTACACGAAAGACGCCACATTCTTAGAGCACGTGCACAATAAAAAATATTAACCTGGCAAAAATCATTTCAGGAGTAGTTAAAAAAAGTAGTGTTAATGTTAACACCCGGATCAATATAATTTACCACATTTTTACACTCATATGGGACAAAAGTTATTGTATAAAATTTGCCTATGAATTTAACTCTTTATAAAGTTAATTTTGTTGAATGGGTCTTATTTATTCCATTTTACACTCTATCTGGAAAATTAAATACAATGACAATTAGCGTGTAAATAAACCCCGCTAGAAGGTTATTTTAACACATTAAGCGTAAAACTTATTTTTTAATCGTTTTTTTACACGGCCCCGTATTAAAATACCTAAACGCGTGTTACCGGAAAGACAGGCGGCAACAAGCGGTGTGAAATTCTAGGAATTGACATGTAGCGACGCGGCCAATGGCAGGTCATTTTACTCATTTCATTTAGTGCGACGCGACGCCGTCGCTACATTCAAATTCAAATTTCAAGTCAATCTGATTATGCTCCTTGAATGTGATATAGAATAATGTCGGTTATATTTCAATTAAAATATAAAAACAAAGCAAAGTTCTGTAAAGTGCCAAATGAGAGTGCCTCTTATGAGGATCTTGTTAAATTGGGTAAGTATGTTAACGAAATTTAATAGAACCCTTACTAATAAGTACGCCATTTTAAAGAAACTAAGTAGGCATTTATGTTGTTACACTTTTCCTTTTAGCTTTTTAATTATTTTGATATAAGCTCATAATATAACTTTATTCCTTTTTATATAAATCCTTAGGTACCTTCCTACATATTTCACTCTACACTTTATTGTCTTGGCTTTTAAAACTTTATCCATTGATGCTAATGACAGATCGAACGGAAAATGTCAATTTTTGACAGTTCCATTGGATACTTTTTAAAACTAAGACAAGAAAGTGCACCGTTTTACTTTAACTTCATCCGTGAAGATTTTTTATACAGTACGCCAAATTGTCAAATTTTTATTTTTGCCTGATAACCATCACCATACCAACCATTGTCATAACAACTGACTTACAGGGCTACCATAAAGAAGTCATGTTTTACAGAATTTATTATGACATTTAAGTAATACTCATAGCAAAATAATGGTGTATCTCTAAAACAAGGGCGGTTTTACGGGGGGGGGTAATAGGGTAATTACCCCCCCCCCCCCATGAATTTAGAATTTTAAGCATCATCATTGAAAAAAGGGCGTGGCACCCAAAAATTTTTCGTCTGCGGCGCTATTTTTTTTCTGACCCCCCCTCCCAAACTTATTTTCTGGTTACTTTTTTAACAAAAAAATTCAGATTTCAAATTACCCAATGTTGAAAAGCTAAAACGGCCCTTGCTGTAAAATAATAATTGACAACATAATAAACATATTTAAAAATTCCTATTAATCCCAGCACAATAAATAAAATATTTTATTAACGTAATAGCGATAAACTGCCGGGGCCCTTGTCGATAAAATCGGTTCCAAATGCCTAATTCATTTAGTAGATAACCCATAGCGAATTGGCGCTGTACACCTACATTTGTCAATGGATCTGCGGCCATTAATCAGTTTGAGTAATACCTTGCTGCTGAAGCGAAGCACCCGAAATGCGGACTGAATTCATGTAAATAAATATGCAGCCTAGGAGTCTGATTCAGTTATCATATATCACTGCTTGAATGCCTACCAAAGATTGGTTTTATTCGATAAAGGTCCGCATACATTTTTATTTTGCTTTTTTATTATTTAAGAGGCTGGAATATTCGATATTTCAGATATTATTTTAATGCCGAAAAAATATACTTGACACGCGAGCTAACAGATTACAATCAGGGAAATACCTATAAGGAGAAAGATGTGAGAACTATGTTGTCGTTACATCAAGTTGGCTGAAGCAAAACTAAAGTGCGTTTGAGTCATCTAAAGTCAACAAAAATGATTGTAAATTGGTTTGGAATTAGAGCGTTGGTACAGTTAGTTGTTTAAAAGCCTGACTAAAATGTATGGGGAAGTGTTAACGGAAAAAATTACATATTTTTATTACTTACTTTGTCAATATTTTAACTTTAAAATCCATTATTCGTTGGCGTCCTATCAAAAATGTATTTATTTATCTAGATTTTTTTTTTTTTTTTGGTATTGTGGAAGATAATAATTTTGATTCATTATTTCATAAACTTATTAGGTTAATAATAAATAAGATCAATAATAATAATAATTATAATTATTATTCAAACGCCGAATTACGTGACATGCATTATTATTATGGAGTAGCTGGCGGCAATGCACTAGCAGCAAGACGTTTGTATGGTGAAGTATATCCGAATAGAAGAATACCACAATCGCGAATGTTCAGTACTATTCATCAAAGGCTTGGAGAATATGGATCATTTAAAACTAAACTTTATGATGTAGGCCGTCCGCGAAGTACTCGAACTATGGAAGCAGAAGCTCGTGTTTTAAATTCAATTAAGAATAATCGCAAAATAAGTACAAGATTAATTGCAACTCAGGAAACTATTCCAAAGAGTTCGGTGCATGAAGTTTTGCAAGAGCAACTCCTTTATCGCTACCATTACCAAAAGGTGCAAGCTCTATTTCCTGAAGGTCTTGTTTCTCGTGCGGAATTGTGTAATAACATTAGAAATCTCCATAACGAAAATAGAAATTTTATACAATCTATTCTTTTTACGGATGAAGCTAGATTTGGACAAGACGGCCCTATTAATCTTCATAATGAACATTATTTGTCTAATGACAATTCTCACTTGGTGATAGAACGCTGTTTTCAAAACAAGTTCTCGGTTAATGTGTGGGCCGGTATTGTAAGAGACCACTTAATTGGGCCACATTTTTTTCCACAAAGGCTTAATGGTGAGATTTACCTGGATTTTTTAAGAAATCGGCTGCCCGTTTTTTTGGAAGATGTACCCCTATAAGTAAGACAAACAATGTGGCTGCTTCAAGACGGCGAGCCGCCACATTATAGTATATTGTTAATAGAATTTCTGCATGAATCTTTTCCTGAGAGATGGATAGGGCGCGGTGGATTTATACCGTGGGCTCCCATATTGACTGATTTAAACCCAATGGATTTCTTTCTTTGGGGATGTCTCAAATCTCTTGTATACAGGGCTCCAGTGAATATCGTTAAAGAACTGCGGCAAAGAATAATAGATAACTGTGAGGTAATTAGACAAACGGAAGGAATATTCGCTAGAGTTCGTTGGATCTTTCTGAGAAGAATTAACTTATGCAATGAGGTAAGGAGGCATCACTTCGAAAATTTGTTATAAAGATAATAATATGTTATTAATTTTAGTATGATATTTTATAACAAAATTTATGTTGTTAACTTAGGATTATTGCAATTAAATGTTAATGTGACAGATTATTTTAGTTAATTAATTCTACTACTTCATGACCAGAAAGAACAACAATGACATACACTAGTTTCATGCAAATTCGTTTCCAAGGCATGCTTTAATAATAATAAAAATGAGAAGTGGATTGGTAATCAGTCCTAGCATGAAAATGTTTAAAGGCAATTTTTTCAAAAACATTTCGCTTTATCGTGATAAAAGAAGAGGATATTTTTTGAAGATTTTTCAATGGCCTTCAATGGTGAGCAATTAAAATTTATAAAAACTTTAAACAAAAAAGTTAAGGGGCATTATCTTAATGGTAGGGGCCAATAAGATCCTTTGGCATTAAAATACTTATGTCAAATTAGGAGCAATAATACATAAGGATAGTAGTAATAAGTGTGCCATATTTGATGAGGATCATCTAGCTAGCAAGAAGTTATAAAGGAAAAATGATTTTAAAAAACAAATTTTGACACCCTGTAATTCCATTATTTTTGAGTTTTCGAAAAAATGTTATATGAACTTGTACTATTATATTTTCGAGCCGAATTACTCCCCAAGTTTTTTGTTCATCATTTCCGGACACGCTGTATATTAAAATATTAAATCTTCGGACGACTAACTCCCTAATTGACTGGACTAAAAATTAACCCTTTATAGGGCAGAACCCTGGGGCCCGCTTTTTAAACTTTTTTTTTAGATAGGCCTTTTTATTTAGGGTTTTATATTGTACTACCGAACAAAAAAAGTTAAAAAACACTATAGTTTTTTTGCAATAGGGTGGTATCTATGTGTACCAATGAACGTTCCTGAAAAAAAAATGTGTGTTTAGTGGTACATTTACGTACCACTTAGAAAATAGAGTTTTCTAAGACAAAAACTGAAAACTTGCCATATTAGAAACATACACTTTCATATATGTAATATGCCTTTATTTTGAAAATAGTACAAATAACGCAGGTTTTTTTTTTTATAAACCACCACTAAACGTTTATCATTCTTTAGTAACAAATGAAATAACGGTTTTAGTTGCCAAAATATGACACTCAACAAGACTTAAAACTTACTCTAAGTATATTGTAGGTTAAATCAAAAGAAACCTAACCAATTATAAAATGGAACTAAAAACAGCGGTAAAGTCTTTGTCAAAAACATAAAAATCAGGAGAAGATATTGGTTACCATCGAAAAAAAACAGTCTTTTCTAGTAATAAGTAGAAAAAAATCAAATGATTTGTCCAATATTCTTTGTTCAAGATGAACTGTGAAAAGACACAATCTGAAATGAACAAAAATTATTATTAAGAAATATGTAACACTGCGCTGAAAGGCCTATTAAAAAAATCTTTATAATAGATCTACAAAACATAAATATTAGGCGGTACATATATAGAGCATGAATGCATATTCATTGGTACAAATGTGTACCACCCAAATTATTTCCAAAAATTACGTTAGCCGAAGATAACAGAGAAACGTGCCTAGTATCAATAATAAGGCAAATGTATATCAAACCAAAGTATACTATAATTAAAACCCAAATATCCTAATTTAAAAACTATTTAGAAAAAACTCAAGACACAATTCTAACCCAAAAATCCCTAATGTGCGTATTTTTATAAATTATGAACTACTATGAAGCAACTAAGCAAGTAAATTGTAAAAATCCTGTATAAAATATATAAAGTATTATATACTTACTGTCGTTATATATATCTTCTCTGTATTCTTAGGAAAAAATTGTAAAAACTAGCCCCAACATCGAAAAAACCTGTCGTCTACGCGGTAGTAACTAATGGTATAAATATGTACCACTTTTTGGCCCGAAGGTCGACTTTTAACTATCAGATGGCGCTGAGAGTAAATATGGTAAAAATAAGAACCAATGCGTGTTTGTAGACTAATTTATCATGCTTAGCGGTATCAAGCAGTGGGATGTCGTTTATAGGATCGCTGGAAACGTCGGTGGTACAGATATGTACCAGTACCCTATAAAGGGTTAAGTGCAAGTCCAGTCGCGCATGCTTTGGGTCAGAGAAATAATAATAAAATATGTTTCTTTTTATAATATTGATAATTACTTCTAAGGAGACACCATAGCTATTATACATATACAGGGTGTCCAGAAATATGTGGGAAATCTCTCGAATTCAAATAAAACATGAAAAAATAAGATGACAATTTCCTATTAATTTTTTTCTTCTAGGCCCTCCTTACGGAGATATGTGCCCCTGAACGACGCCGCTGGAAATCGGTTATTTTTGAATAAGTTTTAAAGTACTTAATAAAATTTAATGTGATGGGCACCAGTAGGGACCTCGTAAAATAGTGCCCTTGAAACATATTCAACTTTTTTAGTTTTACCAGGGGCGGACTAAGCTTTAAAACTTAATGCTTAAATTTTTAACACCCTGCATGATTAAGACTTAAAAACAATAAATCTATGTAGCTTGCACCTTATACCGAAGAAAAGGTACTCTTGTTTATTGTCGATAAAATGAACCGTTTTTGAGAAAAAGAATAATAAACGAATTCTTGGATTATTTTTAATTAAAATACCATGATTTCTATTTTGTTTCTCGACAACAAAGTGTGATACGAAACTCATTTTAACAACAGACAAGTTTCATTTAAAGTTGTTAAATCCGAAAAAATACAAAAATTACAAAAATTACAAAAAATCTTACCGAAATTATTGTAAAACTGCATAAGAGGATTCAACATGGGCTCCATGAAGTCTCACTCGCGAGCACAACGAATTGAGGTTTGCTGTACCCGCCACAATAACCCAGTCTTAGTCCTTATCACATCACAATGAAACGTGATTCTCTGTAGAAGTTCCTCCCTAGTGCCGACCGGAGTAGAATACACCAAGCTGTTCAGGTGTCCCCACAGGTAAGAATTTATTGGAATTAGGTCGGGAGATCGAGGAGGCTAGACAAGAGGTCCTCCTCATCAGGTGCTCCCGTACACCAACACTGAGATGAGGTGGTGCCCCATCGTGCACGAAGTACATGTTACAAGTGATAAGTGCTCTACTGAATCTCTAAATACATTCTGGAGGAACTCCAAATAAAGTTGTCCATTTAAGCCTTCCGGCAATACGAATAGTCCAATCAAAAAATTGCCAATGATTCTTGCCCAGATGTTAATTGATTGGAACTGATGTTGATGATGCGAAATAATAGTGACATGAGGATTTTCCCCAGCCCATACATGTGTATTGTGTAAATTGGTGGTATCATTTTTGGTAAACCTTGTTTCATCCGTTGAAAGAATAATGGTAATGAAGTTTACATTATTTCGTTCAGAAATTAGTTCATGTACTTTTTGCAAATGATATGGATATAACAGCTGTTTTTAAAAACTTCATGTACTATTGTTTTCGATGTATTAAATTTTGCTGATAATTTTCGAGTTCTCGTTGATGGTGTGTCATCTACAGCATTTAAAACAATTTCCTCTAATTGGGGCGTACGTACAGTTCTTCTTCATCAGTACTCGTGATATAACCTTCGGACTTCTAAAGCATTGTAAGACGCAAGATCATGCATCAGATGCATATCTGCATATTCAATAGACGTGTATTCCATAGTTCGATTTAATTCACAATTAATTTCACCAGGAAATCTAAAAATCAATAAATTAATAGCGATGTGAATCATGACATGTTTTAACATGCAGGATATTTTATTTATTTCGTACCATAGTAACGTTTGTAATACCAATACGTTTTCTCGGTGCCTTTTTTTTTAGTCTATCATCAATGTTATCATTTCAGGACATTTTCTTGTCGAAGACAAGGCCCAGATACTTATCTTTGCTGCTCCAATTAATTGGTATATTATTGTCTTTAACCCTGGTCTCGGGTAGTCTCAGCTTTCGAAAAGTAAATGGTCTGTGTTTTATCCTCATTAAGTTTGAGCTTCCATGTTTCAAGCCACTTCTGCAGGATCAGAATATGTCGTTGCAGACGTAAAACCACTCTAGAGGGCGCTCTTGAGGTGGTAGTCATGGCAGTATCATCAGCAAATAGATATAGTTGCGTGAATGGATCACGCGGTACATCAGCTGTGCATATATTATACAGAATCGCTGCAAGGGGCGATCCTTGCAGGACCTCCGCTTTGATTATTCTTGTTGTTGATACTGTGTTTTCTGACGATACCGCGAATGACCTGTCCTCAAGATATGATACAGCCTGATACGGTAATCAGGCATGCCTGTCCTTATTAATTTTGTTACAAGTCCGTTGTGCCAGACCTTGTCAAATGCTTAAGAAACATCGAAAAAGACTACTCCTGTCAACATGCGGCGGTTCACTAGAAGGGCTGCCTAGTTTTATATCAGAATTTTTCTTAGTGTTGTTTTTACCTAAAATTGTATTAATAACGAACCATATCCTCTTTTGTTGGTTGCTCTGTGTTAATACTGATGTACTCTCCTTGATAACTTGTAATATAGTTACACTAGGAAAAGCGAATCAAAAATAATAAAATTTCTGATAGAAAAATGAATATAGTCAGAGTAATGCTCTTATCTTGTATTAGTGAATTATTAATTCTGTCAATTTCTCTTGCTAGATTGGAAAGCGTGACCATATTGTTTATGCCAACATTATATTCAATACGACTTGTGAGGTTAGGTTTTCCACCACATTCTTAATATTTTTCTATTAAATGCGACCATAGTTTCGCCAAATTCCTGAAGCATGAATACCTGTACGAAATTTTCTCATTAAGAGACCACGTTATGTCATTCGGGTACCATCCAAAACAATAATAAGCCTTAAAAGTTCTCCTCCATTTTTAGGACGTTTGCTTTCAAGAGAATTGAAAAAGTCTAGAAGCAAAATTGTTTTATTGTATAATCCGTAAACTCTAGTCCACCATCCCCCTCCACCCTTTCATCTCTCTACAAAAGTGCTCAAGTCTATAATAAAACTTGCTTTTATTGTATAATGCCCCCAATATTGGATTCTAGGTCTGCCATTGCGTAATTCCTAAAAATAACGCAGAGTTCTGAAAAATAAGCTGTTGTTTATTTTCATTATTATTTTATACTTTAAGTGGCTCTACTCTAAAAATCCGATGGATAAGATATACATATAAGGAAGATTATAATTGAATGCGCTTTTTGAAAGCAACATTCAGGTAAAACATAAGTAGGACAAACAAAGTTTCATTTATTTATTATTATTATCCTCATTGATATAACCGGTAGATACTAAGCTCATTTCTTTCTCTGTTCTTACTCAACGCGTCACCGATCCCATTGAGACTGCACGGCAGCTACTGAAGCCTGACATGTTTTCCTCCAAAATATAATTAAGTTATTCGATTTGTAAACTTCGTTTTTAAAAAACTTTATTTCACAAAAAAGAATTTTAACAATAGTGGCGAACGTTATGAATAACTTAAAATCAGTACGTACAGAGGCGAAAGTCAATAATTAAGAACTAGCAAGATATGCTTATATACTAGTTCTTATCCTAAACATTAAGGGTCGAAGATGGACTAAAATGGGCTGCTGATAAGAGCATCTATGTCTATACAACTCCTCCCTCATTAAGTTCGGAAAATGTAGTTTCTCGAACTTTCTGGGTTTCATTGCTATTTTTTAGAGTTGAGATTCGTCTTCTCCTGCATATAATTTTTCTAAACGTCCATAAAATGATGCTTACAATGAATATTAGAAACAATCCGCGAAATGGTATTGTCCAGTGAATTGCTTGCATGTTCTGCAATTTAACAAATTTGATGTTAATTTCATTGTGTGCATTTTTAATTTCTTCATGTTTATTTGTTGTAGCTCTATATTAGGCTTTTCTTCATCAACTTGACTGGGTACTTGTACATCAGGAATTTCTAAGATATACTGGACTTTGGTTTTCCTAGTTTTTTCGAATTATTTTCCTTTCATTTCCAGAGGGCAATTGGAAAGATGTATTATGTTGGGTTTGCCAATTTTTATTAAGTTGTGGCGACAACTTGTTGTAATTTTAATTCCTTTAGCTGGAATCACGAGGACTTCCTCCCCATGTATTCTTTTAATACTTGTTTGTTTGTAATGAACATTGATTAGAAGCCTTAATATATAGGATTCTTCTGAACTTAGTTCTTCTTGCTTGCAGATAAAGGACTCTTCTATCATAGGGCATTATTTTGGTCTTAACCATTAGATACTTTCTATAAGCAATGCATAAGGTTTGTTTAAAATAACTGTTTGGTTCAGGACAGATACGGAATATATTTTATACAATATAAATTGATGTGGGACAATTATTGGTATGTGTATTAAAAATAATACAATATTATTTTTAATTATTACTATATCGAAGGTAATAAAAGTTAAATTATCCATTGGAAATGGGTTACAGTAATAATAAGTTATTTTAATGAATCGATTTTATGGATAATAAAGCCGAAACTGCTCTTCAGAAGGGACATGCTTAATGAGGGATAAATAAGAATGGGAAAGTCCTACCACCTTCTTTATTTAAAAATTTATTACTACGCGTTTCGATCAATAGATCATCCTCAGGGCGAGTGGTCTGTAAGCAGATGTAAACTAGTTATAATTAGACGTATATTATACAATTTTCTGGAAGTACTTCCAGGTTAGAACGAAAAATTATCAACATTCAACAACAGTTACGCACGCACATATTCATAGATTCAAATCGGTTAAACTTTTAAAATACATTTAAAATCAATTAAAATCGCGAAATAAAGCACATAACTACCACAAAACAAATTAAAACTATTGATCAGAGGTAAACTACTTTTCACTGTGGTTTGAAGAAAATTCAGTATTTTTTCAGTTTTGTGTTGGTAAATATGGGTCGGCCGTCGCAGGCCCGTCTGGGCGACCGAAGTTCAAATTATGTGGAGTGGTCATTAAATAATTTAACAGCTGAGACATATCGACGATAGGTTTGGTTTGAATCATCCTTGAGATTTTGGGGTGAACGCGATTGAGATATTATACTTATTTCGATATTTTTAAGTATATTCAGCCTTTTGCCCGTTTTTAGGTAGGTAATTATATGATAATTCTTATATAAGGTTTGTTCCTAGAGAAAAATTGGCCACGAAACGTTTCGTCACACTACCCTTTCTAGGTAAAATATCAACCATTATAGGGAGACAACTTAAGAAACTGAATGAAAATCTTTTTGTCTGTTACAGATCAGTTGACACTGTGCCCAACTTTTTTATCTCTTAAAGATAAAATACAGAACTTGACCAAATGTGGTGTCTATTTACTGTCATATGATCCTTGCCCTGCTGAATATGATGGCCAAACTGGCAGATCTTTCCATACAAGGATAAAATAACATCTTAGATCCAAAAGACTTTACCACGACAATGAGTCACTCTTTGGAACCCACCTTAAAACCACCAGCCATGATTTCAATCCAGAAAAGAACTTTAAAGTTTAACACCACCTAAATAAGGGCAAAAGGCTGGATATAATTAAAAATATCGAAATAAGTATATCTCAATCACGTTCACCACAAAATCTCAACGATCATTCAAACCAAACCTGTTGTCGATATGTCTCAGCTGTTAAATTATTGGAAGACCACTCCACATAATTTAAACTTCGATGGCCCAGACCGGCCTGCGACACCCGACCCATATTTACCAACACAAAAATTCAGTAACTGAAAAAGTTACTGAATTTTTTCAACACAACCTATACGGTTCAGCAGAAACCACAGTGAAAAATAGTTTACCTCTGATCAAAGGTTTTAATTTGTTTTGTGGTAGTTATGTATTTTGTTTCGCGATTTTAATTGATTTTAAATGTATTTTAAGAGTTTAACCGATTTGAATTGACTATGTGTGTGCGTAACTGATTATTGAATGTTGATCATTTTTCGTTATAACCTGTAAGTACTTCCACACAATTGTATAATGCACGTCTAATTATAACTAGTTTACATATGCTTACACACCACTCACCCTGAGGATGATCTATTGATCGAAACGCGTAGGAATAAATTTTTAAATAAAGAAGGTGTTAGGACTTTCCCATTCTTATTTATCCCTCATTTCGAGTGTATGAATATATTTTTGTAATACACACGCAGTTCTTCCCTCTATATCCAATATTATCGTAGTTAAAATAAGTGCTTGTTACCCGATTCTATCAAGGATCATATTAAGGTTACTTCACCAACATTAAACTTAATCTGTACGCATTAAAATCTAAGTAATTTCTCTCCCTATTTAAACAGACTAATGAAAAGACGCACACATTTATTCACTTAACTAACTAAAGCTCATGTTATATTAAGTATGTATACAAGCTGATATGGAGAAACTTATTAGAACCGACGCTGACAGTTTTGATGCGTTATTACATGTAATAATAGTATTTTATAGTTATTTTGTGCTTAAAGATATACGGCAAAATTTTTTATCAAAATATTTTTAAGTATGACTGAAGATGCATAATTATTTAATACAGTAGCGGAGTATTCAAGAAGGAATCGTCAATAATAATTAATTATGGAACTATGATTAATTGATTCTATTTCCTATCAAATTCAGCTACGAAGAATTTTCTTTCGAAAGAATTTTCTGAATTTTTTTCAGGTATTTTAATAAATTTGATATCGTAAATTGAGCTGGTAAATTATTCATATTTAATATACGGGGTGTTAAAATAAAAAACAATACCAAACACAAAGTCTAAGTCTCATAAAAATAAAATATATTAATCGGTTACATGTTTCGCCCGTTAAGGCATCATCAGACCTACAAGAAGAACAATTAAAATTAAAACAAAAATATATAGACTAACTTAACAAAAAACAAACCTTAACCACTAACAATCGTATTACAAATAACAATTAAAATCTGCTGGATAGTCTGCGCGTGGCTAAACAACTCCGACCCAGATCCGAGTGGAACTAAACCAGGTGCAGGTATCACACTGAATTAGCCCACTAGGCAAAGGTCATCTAATCCCAACCGAAAGAAGAAGAAGAAGAAGAGAACTAAGAAGGTGACAGTAACGACAGATAGCATTGACTTAAAATGCGAACAGCTGACTGAACTGTTGTTGACAAAAATAATAAAATTAAATAAGGTTATTGAAGACTAAATGGGGCTCGAATGTAAAAACATCATTCACACAAGCAATAATGGGACTTTTCATAGCTCGTCCTATCTCCAGCTTTTCAAGTAAGTCCAGTTTCTTGCCTTTATAACATTCGTGAACTAGTTCAACATTTTCAGGTGTTTTGCAATTATGTTTAGCTGAAAAGAGATGGTTGGCAAAGGCAGAATTAGTCACCGAAATGTCCGAGTCTTTATATTTATCAAACTGCTTCATATGTTCCTGAACTCTAGTGGAAATTTTACGCCCGGATTGGCCTATATAAATGGCGGGGCATTGATCGCATTTCAAGGAGTAGACACCGGACTTTGACAATGGATATATTGTCAAAGTATATTTATATTTAGTCTTTAATAACCTTATTTAATTTTATTATTTTTGTCAACAACAGTTCAGTCAGCTGTTCGCATTTTAAGTCAATGCTATCTGTCGTTACTGTCACCTTCTTAGTTCTCTTCTTCTTCTTCTTCTTCTTTCAGTTGGGATTAGATGACCTTTGCCTAGTGGGCTAATTCAGTGTGATACCTGCACCTGGTTTAGTTCCACTCGGATCTGGGTCGGAGTTGTTTAGCCACGCGCAGACTATCCAGCAGATTTTAATTGTTATTTGTAATACGATTGTTAGTGGTTAAGGTTTGTTTTTTGTTAAGTTAGTCTATATATTTTTGTTTTAATTTTGAATGAGTTTTTTTGAATATTGATATAGTTATTTTCCTAACAAGTGCGCAAAGTGATACTTTTCCGCACGCAAGTATAGTTGGACGAACGACGCGTAGCGGAGTTCGGATAAATTCTTGCGTGCGGAAAAGCACTTTGCGCACGTGTTAGGAACAACATTTTTTCTACGAGCTTCATATCAGATAACAACAAAAATAAAAATATGATAATTTATTCAATAATTTTTAATTTAACTTTAAAAATAGAACTAGGTATAGTACAACTAAAAATTACATAACGAAAAAATAATAATAGAAAATTTAAAAATTACATAACAATAAAAAATAATAATAAGAAACTAAATTATTTGTTTATAACATTTATAACAAAAGAGCAATGATGCAAATTGATAGCCGATGCAGTAAGTTCATTCAGTGGGTGGTTTATGGTATGGCTTGATGAGCACTGACTTGGCGTGGAAGGACAGTTGTTCAAATAGGTCGATGAAGGTGTTAACTCAGAAGGATTTATGTAGCTTGATGAAGAAGAGCAGTTGTTCGTGGCCAATATTTTATTCGACATGTCCTTTTTTTCATTTGTCGAATCTTCAATGTAGCTCTCGGCGACAGTCGTCGATTTCCAGCCTCCGAGTCGCTTGACATTAGTGATTCCTGCTCCAGAATCGGCCAACATGGTAGCCGATGAACGACGGAAACTATGTCCTGTATAATGCTTTGGATTTTTCAATTGTCAATATGCAGCTATTTCCGAAGGCATCTTGCCGAATAAATTTATTCCAATACATTGAGTACCGCATGTTCCTTGTCGATACTGCACAAAAAAGCGCTTGTGCGGAGTGGATGGTTTTCGCAAATTTGCATATTTGTAATAGAGTTGTAAATATTATCCCTTATTTGTTTCATTAGATACTACAAAGATTCTAGAAGTATTGTTTTTACTGTCAGGAATTTTCACGACTATCAAATTTCCTTTATCCTCTATGTGATCAATCATTATCTTGTAAAGCTCATCGCGCCTGCAAGCACCGGCCAACCCAAAAATGGTGGCGACTTTTGTTAGAAGGTGAATTTGATCAGGTGCTTCTTTCATAAATCCGAAAACTTCAATTTTGTCAAAAATTTTGGTCTTTTTCGGACGATATCCCACATTTTGCTTTTTTAGAAACAATGTAAGCTTGAAATATTGACTTAAATCCAAGTTTATTTTGATTTTAAGGACACTTTTTAACATAGAGTACTTACTCCATAAAGTATTTGGCCGAACTGATTTTCGTAAAGCTGCAAAATACGCTAAGAAGACCTCCTCCTTAAAACTATTTGTCCCTTTTTTGCGGCACCAGTATTCAAATTGTTTATATTGCTTCTCGTATTTTTCTTGGGATTTAGCGGGCAATAAATTTAAATTTGCAGAGTTTGCGGCTTCCAGAATGGTAGCTACTCGTCAGAGCTGCTCATTTTAACAGCGTTTATACTTTTTGAGGATTTGATGGAAAGAAAAGTGTCGGTGTTTGTAGATTCTTGTTGACATAGAAACGGAGGAAAAATCTGACATCATGTGCCAAAATCAACATGTACATTTATTGTTGCTTGGCAATATTTTAATCATTTTTATCACTATACGAGGTACTTAAAAAATATAATTTTTTTTCGTTTTAGGCTGAAATACGAATAACGTGAATTACGATTAAAAGGTAAAAGAGAATACACTTGCAACGGCTTCGCACATTGCATACAATTGTCTACAGCTACTAAAATAAATATAAATATTCCCTGCCAAGGAGATTTTTGAATAGTGCTACCTTTCCGCACCCGGTGCGGATAAAAATCTTATCCGCACTAGTGCGGAAAAGTGTAACTTTGCACCCGGAAATGCGTGCGCAAACTACTACTTTGCGCACGCTTGTAGGAAAATGTTTTTAGACAGAAACAATATTGATATTTTGACAATTTTATTTTTAATGTGGTCTAAATAAAACTATGGCGTGATGCACACGGCCTACAGGGTCCAAAAATTGTCCAAAGATGCGTTTGCTTCTTTTAACAACATTTTCATTACTTTAGTACCGGCTCTCTTTTTTCCATCATACTTAAGTCTTTAATCCCAACCGTCAAGTTTCAGATAGAAAAACATTCCAAATTATTCATATTCTCTACGCCAGCTACCAGTTCAATGGCGGTCATCAATCTTCCCAGAAACACTTTTCAATTGAAAAACCTGGCCCGGTTACTACCGGTAGAAACATTGCTGCAAACCTTCCATATGTTACAGTCACTCGCATCTACTCCATTATGGCTTGAGGTCACTCGGCTCATGCAAGACGCGTTGTTGCTTTAAAAAGAAGAAATTTCTGTCAGTGCGACGTCAGGGGAATGAACTCCAGTGGCTTGTGCATTTCAAAAAATAATTAATGATGAAATTTCGTCGGAACGTCATATAATTTTTTATAAATTCGATTTATTTTTTGTAAACCTTGAAACCTTAAACCAAGGACGACGACCTTTTCCACTATTTTCAATATTTTCGCCGCCATACAATAATTTCATTTTTTTTCGATTAGTATTAGTAGACTATTTCCATTTCGTTTAATATAGTATGTTTTTTGGAAATGAAAAGACTTTTACACACTTTTTTCCAGTTATTTATTAACACATATCACATAACATGTTTCGCTACACGGTAGCTTCTTCAGATGTACTCAGTTTACAAATAGTGGATATATTTATATGCATAATAATGGTCTAATTAGCAATAAGGATTTTACAAAGTATACTTAGAGTAATAAAACTATTAAGATTAAGGGTATTTCCCAAATAATTATTCAAAACATATTAAGCAAAGGAGAATTGTTCTTAACAATGCAATGCAATGATTGCCCTAATACATATATAGGACAAACAGGTAGAAACTTCGGTAAACGATTGAAAGAACATCATTCAAGCTTTATCAAAGGAAAAACCGATTCAAATTTCGCGAACCATCTAATAGAATGTAATCATCAATTTAATGATAACTTTCAAATTTTACATTTAGAAAAGAAAGGTATAAAACTAAATTTGCTTAAGTCGCTTGAGATAAACAAACTTAAAAATTCCGACTATTTGTTAAATGAACAATTAGACCTTAACAATTCTCCTTTGCTTAATATGTTTTGAATAATTATTTGGGAAATACCCTTAATCTTAATAGTTTTATTACTCTAAGTATACTTTGTAAAATCCTTATTGCTAATTAGACCATTATTATGCATATAAATATATCCACTATTTGTAAACTGAGTACATCTGAAGAAGCTACCGTGTAGCGAAACATGTTATGTGATATGTGTTAATAAATAACTGGAAAAAAGTGTGTAAAAGTCTTTACATTTCCAAAAAATATACTAGTTATGGATTTCCAGCAAGTATCGGCCAAGTCAATAAAATCGTTTAATATACCCAAAATTCATTTCATTTTTCTTAGTAATATTGTAGGTAAAGATGTGTCCTTCTTAATTTCAGCTATATTTTTTTTATTGTGGATATTCTAAGACTTTTCAAAACCGTGAACACAGAGCGCGAGGAAAGTTTCGTTAAAGTGCCCTATATTTTTGCAGCATCCAATGTGGTTAGTTCAGGATTTCGTTTCCGAATTTGATAGTATACGTGTTTAACTATTATTTGTTCTTTTAATATTTAATGAATTTTTTTTTATAAGCAGACAACTAGTTGAAGGTTCGTTAATATTCATAATTTACTCAATTAAAAGCAGATAACAATATTAAATAAAGTTTAATAAATATATATTTACTATACTACGAGAAGTGGAAAAAAGTCTATCAATTGATTAATAATAAGAACACAAATTAATTTAAGCAGTGCGAAAACCCTACCGGCACGCTTATTTTCAAATCTTTAAAGCTGTGAACTCAGCCTTTTTGTGTTGTCACTTTTATTTTCTTAACGATCAAGATCCCATTATCGGAATCGCCGTGCTATTTTAAATGCATTTAGTTGATTGCGGGTTGTATGATAACGTCGCCTCTTAGGTTCATTGTATTTGTAGCGAAAAATATATGCACAAAATCCAGTTACTTAAAATAATATAAAATATTTGTATAATGAATTTGTGGAGCATAGGAAACAGAGATGATATCAAAGAGAAATTTAAAGATCTGAAAACTTTTAAAATTTCATGTAGATATTTATTTATTTGAAACTTTACATACAACATGTACAAAAATACCTGTTCATAACATGTAAAGTTGGTGTAAACTTATATGCTAAAAAGAATTAAACTAACTGAAATAAATACTAGTATTAGCACTGGAGCGCGTTCATAGTTTTCACCAAATTGGTAAATATTACCCAGGTCAAATTTAACCGACGTCCATCCAGTTGCTATCTACGAAACAAAAAGATCTACTCACTGTGAACGGCTCGGGCATGCGCCGAGAGCAACCCGAACAAACGTCAAACTTGTCTAGTTATATTTTGCAATTTTGAAATGCGACAGCAACAAAACTCTTTTGAGCAAACTGTGGGTATCTTTTGAAATCGACATTCTCAAAAAGTTTTGGCGCGCCCAAAAAACTTTTATTTTAAAAACAACCTAACTTTTAACTTTCAGGTGTTTCACCATAAACAATAAACAATACATTTGCGCATGCCGGACAAACTTTATCCGTCTCCCGACTTGGTTAAAAAGTTGTTTCGTTCGGTAAAAGTTATCCACAACCGTGAACGAGTATAAATGTTACCCGGTACAACCGTGAACGAATTTTCCTATCGCCGTGTGCAATCGGTGCGCACCCGACGAACGTCCGACGTCAATCGTGAATGCGCCCCTGAGCACTATGAGAGATCTATGCACAGCTTTTTATATTCTGTGGCAGTTGTACTGAAAATACCGAAGTTGGCATATTTGATATATACAGGGTCGTTGGTATGTATGGAAACGGTCAATTATTTCTTAAAGTAAAACAGCTAGCAAAAAATAACTAAGACAAAAGTTTTAGAGTTTTTTAAAGTCTATAAAAATTTTAAAAGAATAAGTATGATGAGTCGAAAGCCGTAGAAAAACAATGTTACTTTTTTTTAATGGAACATCTTCTATCTTAAAACATTTTTGGATTAAGCATTAAACTACAATTATTTTTTAATAAATACATTATAAGTCTAAACCTAATAGTTTACGAGATATCGGCTATTGAAAAATTACATTTTTAAACTTTGACAGCCTCTATTTAAAAAACAGCAGTTCCTATACTTAATACTATTAGGGATATGATAAACAAATAAAGCGCATTGAATCTGCCGTCTGTATTAGAAAGTTCGTACTTCATAAGATTCTGGCATGAGTTTATAAGATATGCGTTGGGGATATATTTTATGCCATCGGAAGTATATATATCTGAATGAAAAATCGCTTTCAAGCTTTTTCTATTTGGTCAATGCCACAGTTTGTAACAGGATTCCAAATTATGGATGCGTACTCTAATAGAGGACGAATCACACAATTTTATAGCTTGATTATTATAGTTGTGTATAGAAAATCCCTAGAGCTACGCAGTATGAAACCTTATAGTGCTGAACGCTTTTGATGTTATATAATTCGGATGGTTAATAAAGTGAAAAGTGCTGTGAAAATATATCTTTACATTCGTTTATGCGAGAAACTTAATTTTCATTCAAGAAGTACACATGGTGAATATAATTTAGCTGTCGTGTGAATATCATTACCGCACATTTGTCTATGTTAAGAAATAATTTATTTTCTTTAAACCACTCTTGCACAGATGCAATATCGCTCTGCAGATCATTGCAGTCTTTTTTTGAGGAAATTGTTCTGAAAATTTTTAAAATCGTCGACAAAGAGTAAATATTTATAACACTCAAGGTATTTAAATTAACTTCAAGTCTGTCGAAACAGCATGCTTTTATTTCTATTATTAAAATTCCACTTGGACCTGAGACAAATGTAATAAATAGTTTAAGTACTTGTATAATCTACCGACCTATTACAAATCGACGCTATATTATGTTGCCATAGGCCATAAAACTGTTTGTTACCAATGAAGCCAAATTTTTCAGTGCTAAAGTGTTAATGTGTCATGATAGTTTTGTATATTATTATTTTGTTTTTAGGATTCCTTTAATGATACAGTGTAATTTAAAAATACGTTGACGCAATGGTCACTAAAGGCATTTATTTCGATATAAGTAAATGCTTTAGTGGAAGTATTTTTGATTTGCTCTGTATTTGATTACGATATGACGATGACCCAAATGTTCGTAGATTTAATGAAGTATACTGTGATAAAACTTGTTTTGTAATTTTATGTTATGAACAGGAAATAAACAATATTATGTTACATTTAAAAAAAAATCAGCTCCTGGTCATGACCAAATAACAGTCTGTGATATATTTAATTTAAAAGATGATATCGCACCCTTGCTATAAAAGTGACAAAAAAACATGTTTTGAGTTATTTGAGAAAAACTATTTTTTCCCTTTACAAATATTTTTTAAAACTTTTTATGGTTTAGGTTAATATTAGAAAAAATGTTGGCAATCTTATTAAATCGTGTTATAATTTCTTTTAGGTAAATATGCCGCAAATATTGACTTCTTTTTAATTGTGTCACTTTATGTGTTTTACTCAGTTATCAATGCTGTAATTATTTTAAATTGTGACACTTTAGTTGAATAATAAAACGCAATTTAGGAATTGTGACACTTTTGCAGGAAAGTCTTGTTGTAAATAAAAACTAAATTTGAAATGTGACATTTCTTTTAAAAAAATAAAACGCAATATTAAAACAGGAAACAGAAAAAATGAACAACTGTATCATAAGTACTCACAAACAGTATGAGATCTTCCATCAAACCTACATAATAAGCAAAGACAAAACTTAAAAAGAAATAGGAAAGATGCCTTAAAAAATAAAACTAATAATTTTATTCTAAAAGTGGTCCCAAAAAAAATGTCAGTCTTCTTACTGGTAACTCCTAGGTATTTGCTCTCTATATAACATTAAATAACTAAAGCTATAAAACAAAATCTTTCAGTTTTGGGATATAAGTATTTTTTTTAAACTATAAATACAATATTAAGTGTTTACTGTTTAACAACATAAAAACCACTAGCTTTGCTAATAAAACTAACAAAAAATACTACAGTGCAAGAACATTTTTATGAAATTAATCGTAATATTTACTTTTAATTATGTTTCTATTAACTAGTTCCTGTAGGTACGTGTCGCATTTTAATGTCACTTAATGGAATTTTGCTTACATAGGCTGGAACTAAGTTGACCGAATCCGTATTGCGCTCTTGAGATCTTGTTTTTTTACTATTATTCATGTCAACTTTTTTAAATTCGACCTGTTCATATGAGGTTTTGAAGAAAAAATGAATCTGGATGCTATTTTTCAACTTTAAGTATCTTTATGTCATGCCAGGTAACTTTCGCTTTCTCAGTGTCTATTGAGAAGTTTTTTCGCCACTCCTCCTGTAATGTTTTTAAGTCATAAAAATCTTCATAGGTGAGTTCATGAACTATGTACGGTGGACCATTTTTTTTTGCAGTTCGAATTAGTGTCGCATATTCATCTGGCACATAAATTGGTCCAGATTTGATATATTTAGTTATTTGTTTCTCAATCATGCTATGGACATTGTCACCCTCATTCTGAGAATGTCCATGTATCATGCATCAAATATTTGTGAGTTATGCTTTGAATCGGGAGCTTATTAACAGCGTAAGAGTAGGCTGTTGTTACATATTTGTTTTTCTGCTGACCGCAACAGTTATCTGAGTAGAATATAACATTCAAGGGCTCCTCAGAATCAGCACGTGTGTCAACAAGTTGTTGAAGATAACGAAGTACGCAGCTTCCAATTTCAATTGCTCCACGTTTTCCCTCCGTCTCAGTCCAGAAGTAACAATGGGCGTTTTTTGCATATACGAGTAGGTCGCTAATTGTAAAGTTATAAGAATTCAATTTGCTTTTATAATAAAACGACGAAATTTGTCCTCTGGGAACTGGCAATACCGCCTGTAGGTCATACACTGCTACTACCGAATTATTAAAATTTGTTTTGTCAGCTTCTTTTTCTAAACGAGACAGTTTTTTTTTTAATTTATATGGGCGTTGTAGCTCTCCAGTAATTTTTGTTTAACCTCATTGTCTGCATTTTTAAATGTTTCGCAAAAATCGCATTGATCCTTCTTTGGAACAAAAAAAGATATATTATATTCGCAATTGAAGATGCGATTGAACATTACATTATTGGCAAATGGAAGCTGCTGCTTCTCTCGATCTTCCTTATCATCTCGGTAGAGGTCTGCTAGGTTTTTAATAATATCAATATACTTGCGGGTAGTCTGAGCCCTTAAATAATGCGACTCGATTCGGGGTATCGCATTTATAAAAGACCTTACACTTTCTTTTATTTCGGGGTTTACCTTGGGTTGGTTTCCATGCTTCCCCGTTTTATAATCACTTAGAAAGCCTTTTTCGGTCTTTTTTTTTCCAATGCTGTACGGATAGGTATATCGTTAATATTCAGCGTGGCTTTAAAAAACCTTTTACACACACTAATGCGATTACCGTCTACCTCTGACTAGGTAACACTTTAAAATGTTAAATTGCCTATCTCCTAACTATTTACTACATACATCCGCTGGATGAAATTTGCGTAACATTTTACAAGCAATGTGTGAAATAAAAATTTAAAAAATGTATTTTGCAGCTGTTATTTAGTGTATTCTTGACATTTTAGATTTTCTTGATAACTTATAACCATATATTTACATGCCAAATCCCCCACCTTAAGTTTCGCTACAAATTAAAAAAAGAAATTTAAAAAGCATTAAGAATAACTGTTTACTTCTTAGTTTAATCACTGGTACTTTATCGCAAATTTAAACAACAAAAATGACATAAATAAAACTCATTTTCATCCAAAGCAACCCTACTCAAAATGTATTTCAATTTTTTCAATATTATGATCTGATAAAGTGACATAACTTAAAATACAATAAACTAAAAGATACACTTTAATTTACAAAACAGATCAAGTCTAAATAATACAAATATTGTACTTCATCAAAAGCGTCACAACTCAAAATAATCCGGTTTTAATGTATATGAGACACACCCTGACTATACCAGAGCTAAAGCACAACTAAAGATGATAACGTTTTGGTGAATGTATAATACGCAGGTTCAATCTGCAAAACCGACACAGGCGCCATCTAGCCGTGACATTAAGAAGCTATTCTAATACACTTTTGTAGGCTGATGTATTACCATTTTCATTAGCTATTCGTGGCAATAACTCAAAATTCATGATTTTTGACTTGTGTCAGTTTTGTAGCATGGGTGCGATATAATCGTAATTTTGGTTAAGCTAGTGAATGATAGCCTTATAACTGAATATTTTCCACAAGAATTAAAAATAAATAGAATAAGTCCTATCTTTAAGCCTGGCTGTAAAAAATGTATGAGTAATTACCGTCCAATTAATGTAATAAGTGTCTTTTCGAAGATTTTAGAGTTTGTAACTAAAAATAGAATGATGTGTTTTGTTAGCAAGTATATACCTTTAGATGCATATCAGTATGGGTTTGTTGAGCATAGTAGCACTCAAAGTGCAGTAATTGATTTAGTGAATAGTGTCTCAATGGAGTTGGATAAGGGTAAAATGGTAATAGCAGTTTTTATAGATTTACAGAAAGCTTTTGATGTGGTTAGTATATATAGATATTCTGTAACGTAAATTAAGCCCTATGGGGTTTAGAGGAAGTATGTATAATATTGTAAAATCATATTTATCTAATAGAAAGCAATACCTATGTAAAATTAGATCATAGAGTAAGTCATACTGTAGGCTGTGATTATAGGCTTCCGCAGGGTTCTATTCTTGGACCACTATTTTATTCCTTGAATGTGTTGAGTTTAAAAAATGCTGGTTTAGCCGCTAGATATTAAACGTTTGCTGACGATACGGTCCTAATATATAGCTCGGATAATGTGGTTAAACTTGAAAACATTGTTAATACAGATCTCGAACGTTACACAGATTGGTTATTGCATAACAAGTTAAAAATTAATGTAAATAAAACAAAATTTATGTTTTCTAAGCAAAAAACTGAATTTGCAGAAATTCCAAATATAAAGTTAGATAATAAACAAATAGGACATGTAACAAATATAAAATATCTAGGACTGTATATTGATGATAAACTTAATTGGAACAAACATATAGAATATAAATCTTCTAAAATTATGCCAATGTTCAGTGCTTTATATAGAAACAGAAATTATCTTTCATATAACAGGAAGCTTGAGGTATATAACTCTTTTTTCTTAACACACTTTAGATATCTGATTTTTGTATAGGGCACGTGTGGTGTGGTAAATATAAACTCAATGCAAATTCTGCAAAATAAAGTCTTAAAAGTTTTATTTAATTATGATCGATTGGCACACACTGTGGACCTGTATAATAATTTAAGGGTGTGGAAACTAGTTAAGATACTGCGCTTGGAACAATGTAAATTTATGTATAAAGTTATAAACAAAACACACAAAACGAATATTGAAATTGCTTATATTCGAGATATTCATTCTCACGATACCAGGTCGCGGGATCATGTATTTCATTGCAATATAAGAAGTAACAAAGGACTATATAACCCTATTTTCCTGGCCTCAGAGGCATTTAATAAACTTCCTAACCATACTAAAACCGCCACGAATTATTACAAATTTATAAAAGAATTAAAATGATAGATTTATCTTAACCAGAAAATGTTGTTTTTGAAAATTTTTACTATAATATGTTTTTTCCTACACATTGTCTACTCTTATTATTTGAAACTTGTATAATGTGAATTGTGATATAATTAGTAATTGTTGATCCTTCTGTAATAGGTTACCTGTTTGCTTGTAATTTAGTATTATAAACTATCCTTGTTACCAGTGTTTCAATACACTGATTAAAGGATTATTGATTAATGTAAATTTAAGAAGTTGTATTAAATAAATGATTTTCAAAAAAAAAATTTTACGTGAAATTTTTTGTGATTTTAAAGAGCTAAATTATTTTTTTTATATTTATTATCCAAAAATAATATTGTAGATATGTAAAAACCGCTTTGACGCGACAGTTAATATCATTTTACAATAATAATTTTACAGGTCAAATATTAGCACACTCAATATGGTATATTTTTAAAGCGCTGTATATTGAAAATATGTTTTAAAACAAATTATTTAAATTGCAATTTAAAATCGAAATAGAGTTAAGTGAATAAAAAGTAGTAAATGCTTGCACTAGGGTCTTCCTAAGTAAATACTTATTGATGAGAGTGATAAGTGAGTCAAATATTAAGTAAGTATAGTGTTTCGTACTTTTATTTACTTTTCTCGGCGTTAAAATTACACATTATTTATTCATATTGTTTTGACAGGGTTTTTCTTTCCTGAAAAACTTTTGAAATAAAAGTTGTAGAATTTTTATTAATTATTATAGCAAAAGGCCTACCTGAAAAAGCTCTTGTATCCTACGAAGAGGAACACCAAACTTAGAGGTCTTACTACAGCATAAATGAGTAGGTACCTGAATATCTAGGTATTTTAAAGATTTCTGTTCTTTTTTACTTTTTAAATATCTCAATTTGTAACGTGTATAGATTTTCAGTTTTTATATTATAATTTTTAATTGTAACTTGCACTATACATTTTGTTGACATGCGTAAAATTACTAAGTAATTACATGACTTAAATCAATAATTGTATTGAATGTGTAGGGTAAGAAAACTTACATGAGGTACCTACCCAAAGATCGTCTTCGACGTTAATGTTCATTTAAACATTTTGGTTGGGATTGATGAGTCACTGGATAATTCGACTGGAATTTTTACCAGGAGGGCTAACCATTGAGGTAAGTTCGCCAAGTGATATTTACTCCGGACTTTACTGCTTTGATTAAATGCCCACTATGTTGAACTCAATTAAAGATGATAAAATTGCTTATGCTTATTCCACCACTAGTTAGGCAAGGAAAAAGAAGTATTACAAAAAAGTGTATGCAACTCGTTGCCCCGTATGGTGAGGCAAAATGGGATAGCTAAAAAGCTAAATTAGATCAAGAAGAAATACTTACCAATAGAATTACACATATTTATTGATAATAATATTAACAAAATTAGTAAAATCATATAATTTACACAATAAAAAAATATTCATCGAAGAAGAAACTTAAACGATGTCACTTTCTACACGTTATCCACTCTTCATTTACTGAGACCATAAGTAGGCATAGTAAATGCATCTGGCATCATCTTGGTTCGACGATTTATTAACTTCAAGTTGTCCTCTCGTTTATATCAAATTTTCTTTACATTTTATCTCTTCTGATATAATTGCATTATTTTCTTTTGTTTCCTTCAAAGCCGTAAGCTCGTGTTGGTGATTCTGATATTATTGCAGTTTTTTCCTATCGTTTCGTAATCCGTTGTGTGGATCGTACTTATTTCGGCAAAGTCATAATTATCTCAGGTGCGTCACACAAGAATAGAGTCTTGTTTGACTATCGCCCATCCATGAGCAACCAGGTTGTAGGGATTTTGTAGGGTTGAGGAACTAGTGAATTTTTAGGGGTTTTTGATTCCTCGCCCAGCCCATTTGGTACTGTAACCTATTCAAGAGTTTTTGTTCCCTCTCGTAATCCATTTGGAGTAGTTGATTCTTCTCTATCCAGGCTAGCAGTATCCATCTCCACCCTTGCTAATTCTGTTGTTGATGAGGCATAATTTCGTCTGTCTGGAAAGGAGTTATTGTGGTTCCTGCATATGTTGAAGGGTAGTCGATTGAGTGGTTTCTGTTGGATGATCTTGACGTAGACGTTGAGGTCACGTACCAACTGAAATCGATTGCAGCGTTGCCAGGTCAAAATTACAGATTTCGGTAGAAGGGCTCGGAATTTATCGATAGATTTTGTTATAAATCCATAGATTGTACTCAAAACAATGTACAAAAGTTACTGGATCATTGATAAAACGTATAAATAAGGTGAGGTCATATTATTTTTTATTTTTATTAAATTTTATTTATACTATTTTGTGCTAATTTATTGGTGGGATTTAAAATTGTATTCCGGAACAAAAATTATAATTCTGAAGTGCATGTTGTGTGTTGCCTCGCACTTATACTGTAAGTTGTGAAAATGTTTTCATGAACACACCTACTAGAATAGCGTAACTAAGATGGCAAAGCACGTTTTTTATTATACTTTATTTTCAGAAATCGCTAAAAGTCCATCCCTTGTATTTATCAGATTTATCGGTAGATTTTAAGTTTAAATTGGTAGATCGGTAGCGAAATCGGTAGACCTGGTGACACTGATCGGTTGGTATGTCTGACCGAGCGCTTGTATCTGAGAAAAGCAAACAACGAGAAGCGACAAAATCCCGAGTTTAGCACTGATTAAATGGGGACCAAATTATATGTCCTTCGCCATGAAATTTTAACAGTTGGTCGGGTTATTACACTAAAGGAAGCACTAAAGCAATGAAGTAAATGATTTACACTGAAACAAAAAATGTGGGTACCTAGTAAGAAGTACCTTTTTCAGGGATATCTTTTGTGTTTCATGTAAGGGAAAGTGGGGGAATGGTGCGCAGTGGGTAATCGTGCGCATCACTGTATTTCAAATTTCGCGGTTTATTCTGCCAGTCCAACTAGTGTCGCCGTCTCACTTAAGTTACTCTAATAAGTTACGCGATGTGTCTCTTCAGTCGTTTGCATGTGGACGCAGGAATCGGTGCTTATTGCAATTGGCCTCCATTTTTGATAGTTTTATCATCGGCAAATAAGACGGTAAGTTAACAATTCTGATCTAACTGCTTTCTACTAGTTATTTTTTAAAACTTTTGAGTTTTGTGTATATTTCGATACATATACGTTCTAGACAATTGATTTTTTTTTTTTCTATCGCGAATTCTAATATGTGAACACCAAAGGGGGAATTGTGCGCGCTTGTGCGCACGATTACCTTATATATAGTTATAAATAATATTTTGTTTTTTTTTTCAGATGCCGAGAAATTATACAAGAAAAACTACAATTAATTCTTATATACAAGCGTGAAGATCTGGAAAATGTGATTTACGCAGTCAGAAATGAAGGCAGAAAGCAAAGATAAGCTGCGAGGTATTTCAATATACCTGAATCAACACTAAGGAAAAAAATTGTTAGAAAACTCGCTTACCTTACCACGTCTAGGGCGTAGGGCTGTGTTACCTACGAAAATTGAATAGGAATTAAAGCAATATCTTATTATGCTAGCGAAATTATTTTATGGTCAACACCTAGAGCACTAAGACAAATAGCATTCAGATATGTTGAAGCTACAAATATTCCTCATAATTTCAATAGGACGAGCGGTCTAGCTGGGAAGGATTGGCTGTATGGATTTTTAAAAAGAAATCCTGAAATTACACTAAGACAGCCCGAAGGAACAAGCCTAAATTGAATTGCCTCCTTCAATAAGGAGGCCGTTAGACTGTTTTATTCAAATCTAAAAGTTCTTATGCAAATTTGAACCGAATAGAATATTTAACACTGATGAAACAGGCATCACTACTATGCAGAAAAAATGCCCAAAGGTCTACGGACCTTAAGGTGCGAAAAAAGTAGGTGCTGCTATTGCCGCAGAAAGAGAAAGGACCATAACAGGGTTTTTTTGCCTGGGTGCCGCCGGAAATTATATTCCGCCTTTGCTGATATACGCCAGGAAAAGAATGCCGGCTACCCTTCAAAAAAATAAACCAATTGTGGCTTAGTATAAATGTTCAAAGAATGGATGGATAAATACTGAACTATTTTTGGAGTGGTTGGTCCGTTTTTAAAAAAATGTTAAACTGATCTTGTTCTTTTGGTTCTTGATAATCATTGCAGCCGCATCTCGATCCCATCATATAATTTTTGTAAACAGAACACCATTTATATGGTAGGTATCACTTCCGCCACACACTTCTGACAATCTTCAGCCTCTGGATTTAACCTTCCTTAGTCCTTTCAAAAATGCCCTTTATAGAAACTATGAACTTTACCTTTCCTGTAGAGGCCATTAAAAAATAACGGAATATGATGTTGCTGAACTCATAAATAAAGCTTTTATGAAAGTGACGACTATGGAAAAGGCAGTTTCTGGTTTTCGCACTTCGGGAATATGCCCACTTGATCCAGATAAATTTAGCGATCATGATTTCGCTCCTGCCAATGAAGTAAGATAGTTCACAGTAGAAGCTCCGCAACCAGAACCATTAGTTTTAATGCGCACAATTTCCCAACCTATGCGCCTGATTACCCGCAGGAATGGGTAATGGTGCGCAAATGCACTTTGGCACATTATGCAATAATGCCGTGGTACAATAGGATACACTGCAAATATTGCTTTTGATCTTTAAAGTAAAATGACTAGTGCTAACTTTAGAATATTTGAATGAATGCTACATTTAATGTTATAATTACAGAAGCTGTTTTGGCTTAAGTACGCACCATTCCCCAACTTTCCCTTAATTGGCTTTCCAGCAAATTTCGTAAAATCATAGAAAAATTAAATAAAATAAAATTACTTTTAAAATGTTTTATTAATTGTGCGTTACTTAGTGATAGAACATTTTAGAAAGGAAATGAAATAGTATATTACATACCAAGAGTGGTAAAGAAGCCTATTACACACGATTTTGAAAATTATGGAACGAGCGTTAGCGAAAATTGCCATTGTTAATACAGACATTATAATATTCAGGAACTGCTCTTACGCACAGCTTGGCTTCTAACAATATTGTGTGTGTAATTAGAGTTTTACGGATAAAGTAGACAGTGCGTAAGTAGGTTTTTACTAATATAGAAGTAGAAAAACAGTATTTTCTTATGTATCCCTTTATTTCTTTTTAAACAGCCGTTTTGTTGCCTTTCCTTACATTTTTAGTCAACAATCCTTAGTGATAGAACATTTTAGAAAGGAAATGAAATAGTATATTACATACCAAGAGTGGTAAAGAAGCCTATTACACACGATTTTGAAAATTATGGAACGAGCGTTAGCGAAAATTGCCCTTGTTAATACAGACATTATAATATTAAGGAACTGCTCTTACGCACAGCTTGGCTTCTAACAATATTGTGTGTGTAATTAGAGTTTTACAGATAAAGTAGACAGTGCGTAAGTAGGTTTTTACTAATATAGAAGTAGAAAAACAGTATTTTCTTATGTATCCCTTTATTTCTTTTTAAACAGCCGTTTTGTTGCCTTTCCTTACATTTTTAGTCAACAATCCTAAAGCGGTGCAAATGTACTTACTGTTCAGAATGCCTTGGATATGTAAACATACTTATTCCTTGACCTCCTTTTGTGTGACACCCTCGAAACGTACAGGTATCACCAGGCATACTTTTACAATAGCACAGCACTCACAAAAACAAACAGTTAAACAATACACTTCTTTCAACAAAAATTACAACTAAACTCGATAACAATAAATCATCGACTACCGGACTAAAAGACAGCCGGCTTAAACTTATGACAGTTGGCCCGGTTACCTCCCACTTCAATGATTTCGCCAAATGTCATATTGTCGCTTGTCGTTGTTTGCTTTTCTAGGCTTGTATTCTGTTGACAATAATTTAGAGCAGGGAGTAAAACCCACTATGCCCCGCTACCCCACTATGCAATCTGACTTTCTAGAGGATATAGTATTGGAAACGAGAAACGTAATGTAGTTTATGCCGGATGATACAGCAGCGCATTTTAGTGTGTTTGCTTGTGAGGAGGACGCTTCATCCAGCTAGGTCCGAAGGTAGCATAAAGTTTTACATCCTAATAAAGGTCTAGAAGTAATCTTATCTATGACTAACAGTAATGATGTAGAATTTAATTTAAGCGAAAAACTGTTAGGCACCCTATATATTTACTAATTTAAAAAGCCTTTAAAGTTAAACCAATGAAGTAATTAAGCAAATAAAAGTAATTTTAATACAGTCTTAACTAAATTATAATTGTTTGTCTTTTTTTATCCGAGTAAAAATGTCATTAAATGTATAAGATATTCTAAATGACAAATTAAAAGGTCGTCCCTAAAAGCAGAACTGCCAACGCTAAAAGCATTGTGTTACTTGGAAGACACTTCATTGTATCCGAACGTTGACTCTATATTGATTGGCCTATTAGGATTGTGACATTTCAATTTGTTTTCCTTTCTTTGGATGAAGTACAGGGTATTGGAGAGATTTGGGGGACCAAACATAACGTTTTTCTATATTAAATGATTAGTAATCATTAAAGAATACGAAAAGCTTAATTAAATTAGCTTTATTAACGTTATAATGGCAAATACAATAATTAATTATGCTATATGTTTATAATGATTGTAATCATTACATTGTTCCACAATCAATAATAAGCATGTCATTGTAGCTCTTCTAAAAATACAACCTATAGTAATAATAAATTTTTGATATCTTTTCAGCTACGTTTATAAGCAGGCGCCTCAAAATATTGTTTTATTGTTTAACTGTTGTTCCACTTTAGCACTTTGAAATATTTCTTTACACTTTAGGATGCACTGTAAATCATCACCAGACATTTGTGAAATTAAATCTTTCAATTTTTGGAAATTATCTGCATAAAATATTGCCGCGCGAATCCAGGTGCCCCATCTGGTCAAGACAGGCTCAGGTGGTAATGGTACCCCGGAAAGATTCTCCTTGTAAAATTGTACTCCTAATAGGGCTTTCATGAATATATTTTTTACATTTGCTATTAGGTCATTGACCAATGGAAAGGAAACTCCAATAGTTTCCGCAATATTATTTAATCCATGAGCTAGGCAAGTTACATAAACTTAATTTTCATAAAATATTTTTAAATTCTGTCCTGCCTTTATCATATACGGCGCAGCATCGGACAACAGGACAAGAATTTTATCTGTAGGAACTGAATTTGGCAAAAAAAAATGTGTTAAGGTTTCTTGAATAAAACGTGTAACTGTAAGGTTGTTTGTTTTTCCCACTTCTTTTATGGCTATAAGGTAAGCTTTTCCAGGTTCTTCTTCTGTGAGTTTTCCGATCATTAAATTAACTATATAACGACCACACGAATCAGTTGTTTCATCGACGACAATATACATATAGTTACCTCCAATTTCTTTCTTTATTTCATCTAGGACGGTACCACATACCTTCCCAACAAAATATTTTCTTAACTCGTTCGCTACCGACCAGAAAATGGCAGGATCCCGCTGTGAATCAGAGCCGTATTTCGGGTTATACTTGGGATATTTTGATGATTTCTCTACATACATTATTGTTATGACTTAGAGAGTTAAGGTCACTACATTTGACCTTGAGCCACTCTAGTGGCCCTCGGTTCATTCATAGCTCTCGGATTAGTATGAACCAACGGCCACTTTAGTGCCATTTGAGAAGTTGCCTTCAAATAAAAATACATATCAAGAATTCCATACTTATTATATTTCAAAACTAAAAAAAGTCATAACTTTAAATAATAAACAAGTAAATAGACCATTGGATCTAATATAAAAACATAACTTTCAAAAATTATGTTTTCAAGCCTAGATGCAAGTTCTTGAAGCACGGATCAATACATAACCCAGGTAAGTCTGGGCAAGATGGGCAGTGATACCGTGGACGTCTCCGTACATTACTTTTGGAGCAAAAACGACACCTTTTTTTTTTCTCCAGGTATGGCTTCCGGAAAATGGTGTCCTTGGAAATTTACTGGTATTGCTTCTGACGGTTTAGCTTTTATAAGATCTTTTATTATCTCGTCACGGAAGTCCAAAAGACTTTTCTTTGTTCTTCTTTTGTAAACGAAATAAGCGTTCCATATACATGTATCTACAAGGTGGTAGAACATCTTACAGTACCACCGAATAGTTTTTCTCGGACTCGAATGGTAAGACATCACCTGGTCGGCTCTATCAATGCCAGACATAATATGTTGTTTATAGTCAAGAACGCACTGCGGCTTCAGTTTTACGTCACCTCTTCTGGGTCTTGTTTCAACCATCTGATGTTTGTGGCGGGTACTCATCATGCGGACATCGCGTTTGTCTTTCTATTTGATTACGACAACTGAACCTTTCCGCTTCCAAACTGCTTCTCCATTCTTCAGCTTGGTTTTCAACAATTTTTTTGGGTTGCCTTTCCCATTTTCACGTAGTGTTCCAAGTACAGCAGTTTTTTCGGACAACAATTCCGCAAGTGCAACGCTTGAATAAAAATTATCAACATACCGCACGTGGCCCTTGCCCAAATATTCACGTATTAATTGTTTCACTACAGAAAATGAATAAGATTCTTCGCCGACTTTTAGGGTTCCTTTACCTACATATATAGTTTAATGAAATTAAAAAATAGCCTTTCATAATTTACCAACAGTCAATATTTTTATAAAACTAGATATAATTGTGACTATAAGCAATGCACAATGGTTTTATCTACACGCGTTTAATGACTAACCTGAATCAAGTACCAATGGCCATTATAGTGGCAACGGACTGACCACAGACCGCAAAAAGGTACACAACAACCGCGCGTAGACCAGATCCAATGTAGATGCATAAAAATGAATGTGAATTCTTGGCCACTATAGTGGCCGCGGTTCACCACGGAGGATCGGTGAGGCCACTATAGTGGCCATCGGTAGCGAACGTGTTTGTTGATTCATCTGGAGCATTACATTGTGTATATTTTTGCAGAAAAACCTTAACTTGCGGGTTGATTAACTTGGTTAAAAGAATATTAGCAGCCAAGAACGTTTTACATAGATCTTCGTTAAATTCTGACTGGTCACGGTTTCCGTTTTTAAAAATCTCAAATGACTGCTTCAGCGTTGACTGTATGGGACCAGACTTCATCTTGCTAACCTTAGCAATGTGAGATGGAGTCTTGATGTGTTGGTCTATTTGAAATTTCTTTGAGCAGGAAACAATTTTTAAATAAGACTTGCAAAAAACATGGTCGCTGTCCAAAGCAAGTTTTGGGTAAGGCTTAATCGACGAAATAGATCGTAATTTCGACATAATCACCGCTTTCACTTTCACTTTGTTTGCGTTTACAATACTAACTGCGGCTACGACAAACGACAACCTCAATAATACTGACAAACTGTAACAAATGTGAGCAAACAAATAATTATAGAAGGTGTAGATAAAAAAATTCTAGTTAAAACATCTAGTCAGAAATACCCACCCACTAATGGAATTTCTCAATAGAAGAATAATAGTTTATTTTATTAGTTTATTACTTTATTTATTTCTGACCGGTATATTATTAGCTTATAACGTCTTAGTTACGCGGGAATTATAAGGGTCATAACTCCCTTGGGATATTAAGAAAAATTTGACATAAAATTAAACGATTGACATCTAATGTCAATTTGATTGTCATCTATTGAAACATTTATTCCACTTTAAAAATGAACAAAATGTTACTAAAATCGGTCAGAAATAAAATTATCTATGTATCACTGGAATTATAAGGGTCTCAATTACCTCGGGCAATTGCTGTCCCTCGGGCCAAAGGCCCTCGGGACGTAAACTTTGCCCTCGGTAATTAAGACCATTATAATTCCCTAGATACATAAATAACTATAATTAGCCTATTTATTGCCCTCTTATCGTCAGAACTCGACAGCACAGGCGACACGGCAGCGTGCGACCATAAAACGTAAGGAACGAACACAGAAATCCCAAAACATTCTTAGATATCGAATAAGAGTTGCAGCACGTGGCTACATCTCGTGGCAACCACACGTATCAACCCAACCAGGACAGCGAGTATCCATATAGGTTCAAACGCTGGCAAGGCGGCCCATTGCGGGCAAACTACGTTGGGTGTCGCTGGAAGCCAGTGTATCGGTTCAGCCTACCGAAAGCATGTTTAAATTAAAAAACACAAACTTAAAATAAGTTTGTGTATAGAGTTGTCCCTTATCCTTTCCGTCAGACCCAATCCTTGGACGCATTTCGCCGTTTACGGCTCCTCAGCAAGGCTCCGGGTCTGACGAAAAGGTAAGGGACCTCAAAGTGCTTTAACACAGAAATGCAAGTTGACGAATAAGAGTTGCAGCACGTGGCTACATCTCGTGGCAACCACACGTATCAACCCAACCAGGACGGCGAGAATCCATATAGGTTCAAACGCTGGCAAGGCGGCCCATTGCGGGCAAACTACGTTGAGTGTCGCTGGAAGCCAGTGTATCGGTTCAGCCTACCGAAAGCATGTGGCAACCACACGTATCAACCCAACCAGGACTCGAGAATCCATATAGGTTCAAACGCTGGCAAGGCTGAACCGATACACTGGTTTCCAGCGACACCCAACGTAGTTTGCCCGCAATGGGCCGCCTTGCCAGCGTTTGAACCTATATGGATTCTCGCTGTCCTGGTTGGGTTGATACGTGTGGTTGCCACGAGATGTAGTCACGTGCTGCAAGTCTTATTCGTCAACTTGCATTTCTGTGTTAAAGCACTTTGAGGTCCCTTACCTTTTCGTCAGACCCGGAGCCTTGCTGAGGAGCCGTAAACGGCGAAACGCGTCCAAGGATTGGGTCTGACGGAAAGGATAAGGGACAACTCTATACACAAACTTATTTTAAGTTTGTGTTTTTTAATTCTTAGATATGCAATAATTCTTAAAATATGCATTTTTTCCTTTAAAATCACAAAAAATGCATATATATGCAAAATGCATAAAATCCGATCTTTAATCATAAGTGTTTAAATAAAAATGGAGTTTTACACAAATTTGTGTTTATTTTACCGTCAATGATAACACGTTTTAACTTTGGAAAGTCATTGGTTATCTATTTAAAAAAAATACCGCACCTAGCTGCGTATTCCCGCCGCCGCGCCGGTGGTGATAAGCTCTAGACTGATACTTTTTTTTTAAAGAAATATTTAATTATATTTTTGCATAATTGCGGTTTAGTTTCTTTAATAACACGTTGAATATCATTCTGGACCTCGGGAACTACTGTTCATTGAAGTAAACGTGTAATTTAACAAATTTCCGTTAGAGGAAGTCGCAAGGTGACAAATCGCACGATTTTGCTCGACAATTTTATCAACATTATATGAGATGGCAGTAGTAAGTAAGCTAAGCTTAACTCGCATACTAAGAGAGGATGACTAAAACATTTGTGATTCTGAAGCTTCTCCAAACGCATGTGTTAAAAATATTTCACATTAACCCAGATACTACCAAAACTATTTTTTTTTTATAAATTTATTTTTTTTTAGAAAAATGAAATAGTTGCGATGATAGCAACATATTCTTATAGTATATTTTTTTTGTCAATGGTTTTCTCAATACTCACCGTCCTTTATAAAGGTCAGTGGCATAATAGGTGCTAATAAATATAACTACTAATGGATACAAAACAGAACAGATTTATTTAAATACGTTTCACAATACATGTAACAAGATCAAACTATTTTATTGGAGAAAGAAACAAATGGATTTACAAAATTAAAATTTTATTGTCTAAACAAATAAATATCTATTGGGTATGAAACTTCAAAAAGCAATTTTTGGGATGCAAACCTATGTAGCACTTATTGCACCTAAATCGTACTTTTTTGGGGCAATGGCGGCATTTTATTTGGTTTTCTTGATAAACCACAATATGATCTTTATCGTGTACACTCTCTGTCGTAAACATTAGATCGCACTAGCCCTCGATATTTTTTGTGAGTTTCTAAAATACCGGTTGCCAGAGACCTTCGAAAGTTGTATTGGTCCATTTTTCCACCATAAAGACGAATATAAAATACCACTTTTTCCCTCTAATATTTACTCGGTAGAGGCTTATGTTTTAGTCTGCTCTGTCAACTCCCCCCATGTTTTGGTTATATTTTCTTATTATTTTTGGTTGAGGCACAGATATTTGCTTTTTTTCTTTTTTGGAAAATCTCGATACATTATTGGTTGGCAATACAGACTCATAGTTTGAACACATAGACACGATATTATTATCGGTCCAGCGATAAGCAATAACATTATCTGTTTTTTCACAGGCATACTCAAAGCTCCCTCTTTCTGCTTTTTTAAAAGTTCCGGTTGCTTTTATACATTTGTCTCTCAGTAGTTGTCAAAATATATGTAGAAGGGGAAATGACCTTTTTCCAGTATGATTTTGTCAATAAAAGTTAAAACAACACTTGCGCCTTGCGCCCAAACCTAAGTCCCTGTATCTTTCTTCAAGATTTGTGCTCGATCCTTGATATGGCTCAAACCATTCAATATACCCTTTTGTGGTGGTGGCTATCCAAAATTTATACCCCCACCTAATGGGTTTACCCCTAATAAATTGTTTTGAGCCATGTCTGTCAAAATAAGGTATCATCGACTCGTCGACACTGTGGTTTTCTTGTAAAGGGGCATATTCGATAAACTTTTGACTAAGGTGGTCTAACAAGGAACCAATTTTAAAAATTTATTATTTAAATTCAATTTCGTGTTGTCATTACAGTGCAAGTTTTGCAATATAAAATTGAAACGATTTCTCGAAATAGCCTGGTATACGATTTTGTGATTAGCGTCGACACTGTTTTCCCAATACAAGGAACGTCTGGAAACGTTGCAGTATCCACTATAAATTAGTACGCCAAAAAAACATTTAATTTCATCGACAGACAGATCACTATTTCTATTGTGTCGTACTGCATAGAGGTTTGTAAATGTAGTAATCATTTGCCACAACTCTTCATCAAACAACATATAGAAAATATCCAATGGTACGAAATTTATATTTGCCACGCTTTGGTCCGTCCAGCTAGGCAACTTACTTATCATGTCTTCTTGGACCCAATCATTATTTTTTCGCTTTTTCTTATATTTCATAAAAGTTGACAACGGAATGTCATCATCACTATCTTCGCTGTCCCCTTCACCAATATTAACCACATCTGCATAAGAAACTGGTTCGGCTTGGGAATTCAATAAACTTCCTGAAAGATTGTCCATAATTACATTTTCATCGTCACCACAGTCCTCATCTGTCACATCATCGTTAGCGTTGGCTAGTGGAAAAACAACTAAGGCATCTGGTAGGTTGGCACCATCATCTATATGCTCTGCCTCTTCCAATAGTTCATTTAAAGTTAACGGTTTTTTCCAATACCTAAAAAAAATGCACCCCATTATACCACTGACCTTTTAAAAGGACGGCATTGTTTGCTAGGTTATGTAGCTAGATAATTAATTAAATAAATTTTTTAGATCAATTAGTGTTAAAAGTACACCTATACTACATTAGCTTATAGCTATAAATAACAGCTACATCTAATAATTAAAAAAATATCTTACCTTTGACTCTCCATGACAAATAATTGAAAAACCTCTCAAAAATACATGGCTACAAAAACGAAACGAAGCGATTTAAATCAATGGAACCGTCAATAAAAAGTACCAAATATATTACAGATATCACTATTAGAGGCGCCAAATCGATGGGAGTAGTAGCCTAACTAATTTTAAAATTAATATTTGTTCAGCGTCCTTTTAAAAGGTCGGTGGTAGTATCTGGGTTAAACAGGGTGGCCTATCATTTGCATGATATGGAATTAGGTTTATTTTAAATAGACACCCTATATTTTATCACTTAATAAAGAACAGGTGAATATTTATTTGTATATTTATATATACTAGATATATAATTATTATTAGAGCATTGAAGTGTTAAAGTATTGGTACATTACAAAATTATTTAAATTGTTATCAGATGAATCAATTATTTAATGAAGAAATAATTATGATTTGGGTCGTGAAATAGCTTAATAAATTATAATTAAATCTAATTATCCAAATCTGGCAGCATGTTAACGTGACGAGCTGAAGGCAGTGGCCCAGAAAAAGTAATTTAATGTACTCAGGTTCCACATAACCAAAAAATCATTGGTGTACTGCGCATCTGAGAAGCGCCAGTCGTCTGTTTATTGTTCGTCATTGGCGTAGCGTCGTAAATGCGATTTTTAAGATAAATATGTACACGCTTTAATGTTGATAATTTTAGAGACACCCGAAGCGAGCTGTTGCGTTAGTTTATTTTAATTTCATATAAGTCTGTATTTTCTTTTAGTTAAACCTAAATTCATAATAAAAAATCATTCAGAAAAGCTGTACGCACGTCTATGACACGCGGCTTAAAACTCCATACTTATGGCCTTTATTTTCCCTTTCTCTTCTTACGTCGTAGTGCCAGCCTCGTGCGGCGGATTATAGGAAACATCTCAATGGTGACCAAAACAACTAGGAAGATGTGGCCACAAATAGCGACATTATTTCTGAAAACTGGTCACCAGCGACAAAAATTGCAGAGACAACAGTGTGTACTCCGCTTTAGATATCATAGCATTAAGAATAGTCGGATTCGGTGGATCAGGATCGAAACCGATGGGATAATATGGAAGAAGCCTATGTCCAGCTATGGGCGTCGTGGGCTTAGTAGAAATTGTTAATAGAGTGAATAACGTAAAATTTAAGGGGTTGAACATAAAAATAAGATATATAGATACAATTTTTTTTGCGAGACAGAAGGGAAAAATATATTAAGTTGTAGCAACTATATTTCAGGTTTCTATGGGAATGCTTTACGTAAAACGACGCCTTACTATCTGCATTCATGTATGAGCGTCGATAGATATATTTAAATTATTCGTGAAATGTTTTTCGAATCTGCTTTTAGATTCCTTCACATTTCTTATAAATTGCTTGTCAATGAAATACGCGGGTCGAGATAAAACTTGTCCAAAAGTTGAAACGAATGTACTTTATATGTAAATGGCTGCTTTTTGACTTTGTTATGTTTTATTTTAAGTAAATAAACTTTATAAGATATTTTTAGATGATGCACGTTTAAAGTTAAGTTTTTGACGTGATATTAAATAAGTTGAATCCATTAAAAGTTTTTTTTTTATGTGGGGCAGATCTATCCAAAGGAAAATTTATTTGCTTCTGAAATCGTTTTGAGTTTAGTCTGAATCAAACATAAAGTTTTACCTTTCTAAGATGTAATTTATGAAAGCGTAGATAGAGGGTTCTGGTATAATGCAAATTCATGTTAACTTCACTGATAGAGCTTACTAAATAGGTAACATTTCAAAGATATTATGCTCTATAAATTTATAAAAATGTTGAGTAGCACAAATCTAAAAATGTGTATTTTTTTTTATTATTAGATAATTTTAGTTCTGGTATGCATTAAGTAAATAGTTTTTGGTAAACACGTTAGGTTTAAAATACCAGTTTAATTAAAATTTATGTTCGTTATTGAGAGGGACTATAGTATAGTGCATACTGCGGAAAAAGAACTGATTTATTACTTTGATAATTATTAAACATGCTTCCCAAACAAGCATCTTTCTTAAAAATACATTGTTACAAATACATTATAGATTTGAATTTGAAAGTCCTAACCAGTTAGAAAAAGTGATCCTATTTTGAAAATCTTAGGCACTCAATTCCTGATGAAGAGTTATGTGGTATAGTCCGACACAAGATAAATGGTCATGATTTTAACTGCTTTGCAACAATCGAGTCACTTTACCCCCCCCCCCCCCCCCAATTTTGGAAGCGTTTTCCAGTACAGGGGGTATTTTATTTCTATTTTGTAATGTAATATTTAGGTATAATTAATTACACCTGTCGACGCATTGGAGATTGTCGAATTATTATTAAATCGTTTGAACTGTGGCATTAGCGGTGTTATTAATATTAGTAATATTTAAAATCTTCAGACCGTGGCTTGAAAACTGTGAATCCGACGACGGACTTGAAAAGAAAAACGAACAAAAAACAAAGTACCATTTACAGATGTGCTGCAAGAGGATCGATTTACGAGTATATCAAGATAAAATTTATATTTTTTTAGTTTTAAAATGGAAGAACATCTTACACTTCCTATGGATTTCGGACAGATTTTTTTTTAAATTTTAGTATGTTATTTTGGAAGTCGAAATAAGCATTTTCTTTTATTGCATCGACCTTGTAGCCATACAGGGTAATACAAAAAAATTAGGTCAAATGTCTTACGGGAAATATTTGTCTGCAGGTCTTCTTGAAACTTCAGAGGGCATAGAAACTGCCATTAAGAGGACAGTGAAGTTAACCGGCATTCCGAGGTCTACCTTGCGTCGGTTCCTTGACCAAGACAATTCACTGGAGAGAAAGGACAGCTCTGACAAAGGCACATTGAAAGTGTTTGGAAATGTTGATGCATAGTTGATTCGCAGGGAAGTGTATGCGATGTATGAGCTTAAGCAGAATCCGTCACTTTATTCTTTACGAGAAAAGTTATTAGCAAATGGTTGATTTGCTGATAGTCGCGTAACGTTGTGTTGATTTCTGCACAAAATTGGATTTCGATTTTAAAAAATTGACAAGCGAATTTGCATTAAAGATATCCTCCAACGGTTAGTGGAATGGAGACAAAAATATTTAACACAATTTTATCAGTTCCGCGCAGAAAACCGAAATATATACTATTTAGATGAGACTTAGATTATTAAATTTTTAATATATATATATATATACAAACATTGTTTCAATCTTCTACTACCACCTAATTTCAATAGTTTAGGTTAGCTATTTTCAACAAAACAACAAATATAAAATGATAGGTAAGTATCATTATTTTAATCATGTAATTAAATAGCTATTAATATTTATACAAAAATGCTAATCTACAATATTATAATAATACAATATTTAACTTAACCTACTCTATATTTAAATATAGATTAGCATTTTTGTATAAATATTAATAGCTATTTAATTACATAATTAAAATAAAGATACTTACCTATTATTTTATATTTGTTGTTTTGTTGAAAATAGCTAACCTAAACTATTGAAATTAGTAGGTAATCAGGACATGTACCCTTTCAAAAGGTCCGGTCCCTACACAATAGATATTTGTCAGGCAAGTTATTTATGGTTGGGATTACGACTGAGGGTTGTCATTTAAATTTTATTGCGGTCGAGAAATCAACGAATAATTGTGGAATAAAGCATACCGATTATTGGCACATTTCTAAATTTCGAGCAAGTTTCCTAGACCCAGCATGACGATTTATAGCTACTACACACAAAATTCCAAGGGTTATTGATTTTTGTTGTCTTCGAACTCTGTTCTTATTTCGAAGGTTTCCGGTACTGCGTTCTCCAACTTCTAATCACTTAAATGCCATATGAGATTTTTAAATGGAAGGAAACCTAACAGCCCGCAATTACGCAGCGTCTCGGTAGTTCCTTCTACATTCTTCCAGAATTATTAACATGTCTATATCAATGTCGTATGATTGTTTGATAATTGCACTGAATGAAACTCAATAAACAATAATCAGTGGAAATAAGTATGATTTTTTTAAAATGTGTAGTTTAATTGTCTAATATTGTTTATTTAAAAATTCGTAACCAAGCAAACAGTACAGTAAATATAAAATAAAACAATGCAGTCTTCCTCCACAGTTTAATTGTTAACATAAAAAAGTTTTTTAAGCTCTCGACATGTTTCGAGTACTAAAGTACTCATCTTCAGGGGATACTGAAAGGATAATATAAATAATTTGCGAATGAAGGAGAATAAAATAAAGAAGGACTTACCCAACATCGAGTTTAACATTGAAATAAGTTGTCTCAAATAAATGAGTACAACAGAAAGGCTGGAGACTTGGTGTATTAGATGGTTAATTATATGGAATGAGAAGTAAAGTTAAGATTAAGTTTTGTAATTTAGATAAGTAAAACATATTTAAGTAGGATAATAAAAGATTATGACCTCTGAAGGAGAGAAGTTTTTTTTTAATTTTGTTAAGCAGTTGAAGTATAGATTGTGTTTATTGAAATATAGGAAAAGTCTAAAGAAAGGTTTTTTGAAAATTAAGAATCATGAGCTTGTATGATTTAGTTTAGATGAGTAAAACATATCTTAAGTTTAAATAAAGAAAGATTGTGACATTTGAAGGAGAGAAGTTTTCTTTTAACTTGTTTAACAGTTAAATTGTAGGTTTTATTTAGTAACAAATTTTTGTAAAATATTGAAAAGTTTTTTAAAATTTAGAGTGGTTTTTCTTCATTCTTTTTTTTATTGTTAGCTTATATGATGATATGGGGCTTTGCAGTAAGTACTACAATTATCTACTAACTTACGTAGTTATCGACGTACAATCGAATTATGGAAAAAAATAAATTTCCATTTGATATTTCAAATTTGTCACCAGCCCTATAAAACCTTCAACCTCCCTATTAACTGGAGCGCTAAAAATTTAATACAATATTTCATGCCATTTGCCAATCGGCATTTGAACACTTTAAAATCGTCACCCTGTATAGTATAGGTAAATAAAGGTTGGTCTATACACTTAGCAGTAAGCTACAGGTCTAATCTGCGTTAGGGTTCACTAAGGTTTGTGTGAAGCTGAAAGGAAAAATTTTTATAGCGATTTTCAAAAGTCCAATGTTAAAAATGCTTTTGTTTGTTGTAAAATATTACTTTTGTAATTTTTACATTTTATTCAAGACTCAAAAAAAATGTAAAAAGTAAAAAAGAATAAATTCAATCATATTCAGCGAATTTTCGATTGGAACTGTCGCATCCCAATTTATCTCCATGAAAAGAAAGATTGTTAAATATGCTTAAAAATATGGCCTCCTTTCCGTCTTTGTCTGCTCGGAAATAGCATCACGTTGAAGCAATACGTCATACAACATTATCGAGGAATACGTTACTTCCTACATTTCCAAGTTACAAATAACAGAAAGTTTTTGCAGAATTCGCAAGCCTTGTCATGTCACATATTGGCTTTTATGTCCCTTTTGCGCTAAGGGTCGTTCTGTAATAATATATTTTAGCTAATTTATTTCCTCCTTTACCATATTTATTACCTTTTATGGACTTTTATTTGTTATGGCAGTTTTACACTGACTACCTCCGTTTAGCATAGAGAGTTATTACAAAAATTATTAAAATCATTAATTACAATTTCGTGACTTTATACAGTGAGAACGTAAAGGTTGGAACAAATTCATTTAAAATTTATATGTTTTTTTTTCGAAAAGCGCTCGGACCCGCCAATTTTTTATTTTTGTTGTGTTTCATGTATACAGGTTGTCCCAAAAACAAGTAATGACGGTTTACTTTATTTTTCTAAATAGATACTCCTATTTTATAATATCTTTTTGGTTTCTGCATAAAATTCTAAACATATTTCATGAAATATGTCATATAATTAAATTCAGTCGTTTGCGAGAAAACTGCATTTCAAATTCTGGCAGAACGTTATTAACGACGTAAGGTTCTATGAATCTTATTTCGCCTCTTATTCTGTTCTTTAAATCTTCAATAATAACCCCAGAGAAAAATATCTATTGGGGTTAAATCTGGAGATCTGGCCGGACATTCAATTGGACCTCGTCGGCCAATTCATCGTTCGGGAAAAACTGTATTAAGGTACTTACGCATACGGCATCAGGATTTTCTGGATTAGGGTATAATATGGCAAGGAACGGTACTAGATTATTTTCTAGAAATTCTAAATAAGTTTCACCTGTCAAATATCCGTCAATAGAAAAGAGTCTCAAAATTCTATTTTCAACATTACCGGCCCAAACAGTAACTTTTTGAAGATATTGGGGTGACATTCCATAATCTACCGTTAAATTTCTGTAGCCCGATACCGACAGTTTTGTTTGTTTACACTTCCATTCAAACAAAGCGTTGCCTCATCCGAAAATACAATTCGTTTCGAAAACTGTGGATGATTATTGCGCATATTCATCATTACCTCGCAAAATTGGACTCTCCTATCTGGATCATCTTCATTGAGTTCATGAACCAATTGAACTTTGTAAGCATTATAATTTATTTTTGTCTAAATACTATAGGACGGATGTTCTGCAGATATGATTTTTTAAAGCAATATTACTATTGGCCTTATGGTGGTCTTCATGAACCAACAATAACACATTTAATGATGGAACGTACAAGCCATTGTCCTGCTGGAAGCACTTCCAGAAGAACTTTTGTACATGAATTTGGTCCTGCCGAACGTACGTGCATCTGCTAGTAAGGCGATCCTCCCAGGAGGACGCTAGCGCATGAATACAAGATTTCAGTGGTGTAGAGAAGCTTTTATTTCGTTGTTTTTTAAATATCGCGTTCCTGTAATGGTAGAGAGCCCAAATAAAATATATATTCTTTGGTGGCAAATAAAGTAAGTAAAGTATTACTAATGTTGTGGTCAACCATTATTAATTTGTAAAGACGTCGTGTCTATGTTTATTGTTTTTATTTTAGTTTTAATTGGACTATATTCACTATGTTAATAAGGTAAAGACCATGTTTTGTAGTCCTTTGTCTGATTCTTTTATGCACTAGATTAATTTATATTGTAGGTTTGATGATGCCCATCTAGGGTGAAACGCGTCACCAAATGTTAATATACCTACGTGAAATTGAGACCGTGACTTAGATTCTTGTTTGTACCCACATAATTAGATGTACGCGTTGAAGTCATGGTAAAAGCTATTATTATAAATCCTACAGATGACAGCAGTAGCGACAGTAATGAAATGTTTCCATCGTCAGATAGTGAATGTAATAGTAATAATGAATTTAAAATTGTAACGTATTGTCATTATAACACTTTTTAATGTCGGCGTGGAATATGATTTATCAAATTATTATCAATTAGTGTTCATTAGGTAACAATAGTTAGGAAATTTATAAACATTTTTAATTTAGGTTTAGGTTTTGCCCTTAATCCACTATTATATATTTCTATTATTGTAGTATAATAAAAACATTATGAAGATAACATATACCGTTCCTTTATTATTCCTTTTGGATTTGCAATTTACCTGCAATTTACAATGCAACCTTTAAATTGTCCAACCTGCTTAATGGGTCCTGTCATTGCAAATTTACATTGTATTACTCTCTCTCATTAAGCAACAGAGTATAATCATTTTAGAGTCAACTAAGCAACTTCTTTTTTTATCCAGAGGACTATATGAGACATAAATTTATATTAACAAGAAAAAGTAAAGTTCATGGAGGGAATAAAATTTAATAAAAATTGTAGTGTTTCTTACATACCGGGTGTTGCATCGTCGAGCGGGACATAGGAAATCCCATGTAATTTTAAATGGGGTCAATTATTGGCTTCCCTAATTATTTTAGAGAAAAATTCTATTTAGGTTTATTAAAGAGCACTAAAACCCACATTCAAAAAAATAACTTTAGATATTTTTGATGAGCCCGTTTACGGGTTATCGCCGATTTCTTTTTAACTATTTCTCCTTTTTATGGTCCCGTATTTGCGGGCACCAGTCAAGGTAAAAGATGACTGTCAAATAAAGTTGTCATTTTGAAATGTGTGCTTTATTGTTATAAAAACTCGTACATCGAAAATATTAGCCATGAATTACACTTCTGAAGAAAAAATATTGATGATTAAATGGTATTATCAAGGAAATAGTTATCAAAATGTGTCAGACATGTTTGCTGCTCTGTATCCGAATAGACCGATACCTGCAAAATCTACAGTCGAAAGGACTATCAAGAAATTTGAGACAAAAGACACTGTAATAAATAACTGCAGATGTGAAGAAAGGCCGGAACAAAGAAGAGATGCAAGAAATGATAGGGACTTGCAAGTTTTTTTGTGCGTGGAAGAAAATGATGGGAAGATCAGCACAAGGAAACTTGAGGATGACATAGGATTAGATCACACCACAGCGTTACGAGCTTTGAAACGACATAAATATTATTCATACAAATATGAAAAGCACCAAGAGCTAAGAGATAGGATAGGGACGAAATACGACGACAGGAGTTTTGTTTTGGTATGATGGAAAGAGCAAACATGGATAGGGAATTTTTAAAAAACATTTGTTTCACTGACGAATGCACATTTACCTTAAACAATGAACCCAATGTTCAAAATTATCGATATTGGAGCAAAGAAAACCAACACAGGTTTGTGGAAACAAGGACGCAATATCCACAAAAAGTTAATGTATGGGCTGGGATTTTCGGAGAAAATATTATCGGGCCATTATTTCTTACACGAAATTTAAATGCAGAATATTTTTTGGAACTACTTGAAGATCATATTTTATCTACTTTACATGATGCCGCCAGGGAAAATCAGGAAGTTTGGTACCAAATGGATGGCTGCCCGGCACATAGTACCCTGGCTGCCCGGGAATATTTAAACCGTGCTTTTAATTGAAATGTTATTGGCTTAAATCATACAGTAAATTGGCCAGCCAGGTCTCCTGATTTATCGCCAAATGATTTCTTTCTCTGGGACCATTTAAAAAACAGGATATACAAAGATAAAAAAAACCCAAATCTAGACGAGTTAAAAAATGCTATTTCTGCCGAATGCAATAGAATTTCAGTTTACCAACTAGCGAATGTAAGAAGAGAATTTTTTGATCGCCTCGGTTATTGTCTAGAGGTCAATGGAGGAATATTTGAACATCTTCTTAAATCCTAAAGTTCTAACAATTTAATAGTACCTACCTATTAATTAGTAAAATATTGAAACATGTAAAATGTCATAATTAACCTTGTAATTGGATACTTTATTTTAGTTTTATTCAGATTAATTTGTACTCATAAATACACCTTTAATATTTTCGATGTACGAGTTTTTACAACAATAAAGCACACATTTGAAAATGACAACTTTATTTGACAGTCATCTTTTACCTTGACTGGTGCCCGCAAATACGGGGCCATAAAAAAGAGAAATAGTTAAAAAGAAATCGGCGATAACCCGTAAACGGGCTCATCAAAAATATCTAAAGTTATTTTTTTGAATGTGGGTTTTAGTGCTCTTTAATAAACCTAAATAGAATTTTTCTCTAAAATAATCAGGGAAGCCAATAATTGACCCCATTTAAAATTACATGGGATTTCCTATGTCCCGCTCGACGATGCAACACCCGGTATATATAAAAACAAATCATTGAGTTACAGAAAGAAAAACTAACTTGGCAACGTCGCAATTATCAGTATTGAATTCAAGTTTTTAGGTTACCCACCAAATCAAGGTTCCTTTAACTTTGGTGATTTGGAAGCCAATTGGCCTTCCCGTTATTTATAGTAACCCCGGTTCAATTTTCTAAAGATCGGAATCATAAAGCAAAGGTATTTTAATAATTTCGTAATTTCTTCTAAGTGTTGTACAAATTAAAACAATCAAAAGAAGTTATGATAAAAATCTAGAAGAATACATAGTATTTCAAAATACTCATATTAACACTTATCCCCGATTTTAATTTTAAGATTTCATCTGACGTTATATCCAATTAACTTGCGATAATGTGCTAATCCAGAGCCAAATCAAGTTTAGTGAATGGATGAGAAAGAAAAAGCTTTAAGAAATCCGAGATCGTATCGAAAATGTATCATTCATGTTAAGGATACACTTTATACAGCGGTTCCCTTCAATTATTTGCTGTCTCCGGGACAGTCATCAAGACCAAAGACAGATAAATGGTGGAAATAACTTGCAAATGTAGACGGACCCTTATACAAATGCCAATCTTGTTGCTTTAGAGGAACCACTGAATTGCTGATGACTTTGAAATTTAAATAATGAATAATAGGTTAGGGGATTTGTTCATTATTTTACCGTTATACTGTACTTCAACAAAAATATTTTTATTACGGCACTAAAAAGAAAGCTTGTCTTAGTTTGTTACTTTAAGGTGCTTTAGAATGTATTTTAGAGGGGAAAAATATTGCAGTTATCTCAAAAGCAAATAAATATATTTTTAAGAATATTTGTCAATTAAAGTTAAAAAAGAGTTATCAGCATCTTGACTATAAATTTACTGCTCGTCTAAGAAAATTGTACACTCAAACAAATTAATAGGTAAAATTAACCAAAAAGAGCATATGAAAATGCGTCTATCCAGTTTAATAGTTAATATAACCAATAATCAATTGTCAAGTACACTTTGTAACTGTACGTTTTTAATTGTTACTTTAAACATGAAGTTTAGTTAGGGGACAATAGTGTGCCCATCATTGCAGTTCTGTAACAAATTAATTGGCGCTGTAAACAAATAGTAGCTAGCCATCAACACCTGGTGGTTAAGAAAAATTTATAAGGTACGCCGCCAATTATTTCCGTTACTTAACAATTATAATTTTTTTTATATGACAATTTTTCGGTTAATCAAACATTTTTTTAGTTGGCCACTAAACTAGGTGGTTTACTTACATTTTTCTTGTTCTTTATACACTGTTCGTTTTACTGTTATTAAATTATTTAGTATGTATAAGAAAGTATTTAAAATTGTTGAGAAATATATAAAACACGCTTTTCGTATTAGAATTTATTAATACATTTTTAAGATGGATACCCGCTTTTACTATAGGTACATGGACTTAAAATATAATTCGAAATTTAAAGGTTAGGTGCTTTCCTTCGCTGGATTCATCCCCAGACGCGTTTTGCTGTATAACAGCTCGTCAGTGGAGCTATAAAATCCGACGAGAGAAAGCAACACTAAAGAGTCCACTTGACCCTGAAAGATGGATAAATAATGGCAGATGTAGCCTTTAAGCGACATCTCGTGGCAATCAAATGCATCACCTGGCCCGTCTAACAAAAATCATTCAGAAACGGAGAAGCAAACTCCTGCAAAAACCCGGCGAGTCGCCGCCAGGAGCGCATCATTGAAAGCCAATTCCGTATACGGACCGAGTACCAACAATTAGAAATCTAAAGGTTTAGGTGCTACTGATTTCCTTCGCTGGATTCATCCCCAGACGCGTTTTGCTGTATAATAGCTCGTCAGTAGAGCTATAGAATCCGACAAAAGAAAGCAACACTAAAGAGTCTACTTTACCCTGAAAGATGGATGAATATTGGCAGATTTAGCCTTTAAGCGACATCTCGTGGCAATCAAATGCATCACCTGACCCGTCTAACAAGAATCAGTCAAAAACGGAGAAGCAAACTCCTGCATGCGGAAACCCGACGAGCCGGTATTCTCACAGGAGTCGCCGCCAGAAGCGCAGCATTAAAAGCCAATTCGGTATACGGACCGAGTACCAATAATTAGAAATCTAGAGGTTAGGTGCTGTCCGTTTCTGACTGATTCTTGTTAAACGAGTCAGGTGATGCATTTGATTGCCACAAGATGTCGCTTAAAGGCTACATCTGCCACTATTCATAAAATATAATATTTAAGATATTATACACCTAACCTCTCTGAAAAGATGAAGGAGGTAAATCCTCAACTTATTTTAAGATGAAAATGTGGCATGAAAGTTTTCCGCATGTCGCTTCGTTTTTGAAATAGAGGGTCTTAAAAAAAAATTTCTATTTTTTTTTCATTTTATTAATTAATGCCAAACGACATTCTAATGATATTTGTTAAACATAAGGGATTAGAGCACTTTACTTTGGGTCAATTTTAAAGTTTACAATTATTTCATTGCCGGGGATCTGGGTAAAAAGTACCTTAATTTTTTAGTTATTTTTCATATTTTTATCATTATGGTGCGTCAAATGATACGAGTAGGCTTTGCTTCGTTCCATGGCAACCACATTATTTATTTTTTCCGTAACATTTGTCTCCTGTTTAATATCTTTCAAATAATATCCTTTTAAATTGTTTTCGAATTTATTTGTACTACATTACATACTTTTCATAATGGCGGAGTTTACCAATCAAGAAATGGCTCAAATTCATTTTATGTACGGTTTGGCAAATGGAAATGCGCTAGAGGCGAGACGTTTATATGCAGAACATTTTCCTAATAGACGAGTACCGTGTTCGGAAACATTTACAAGATTGCACCTTAGGTTAGAGGAAACAGGTAGCTTTGCAAAAAGTAAAATAGGCGGCCGACCACTTACAGTTAGAACCGTACAACTTGAGGAAGAGGTCTTAAACATGGTTGAAGAATCTCCAGGCACTAGTACTAGTAAAATCGGGAACGAGTTGAATGTGAGTTACAAAATAGTATGGAGTATCTTAAAGGACTATTTACTTTATCCTTATCTCGTACAAAGAGTGCAAGCTTTGTTGCCTAGAGACTTTCCAGCTCGAGTTAAATTTTGTAACTGGTTTTAAGAAAATTCTTTCAGGGTCCCACATTTTTCGGCAAAAATACTATTTACAGATGAAGCGAATTTTTCCAGACAAGGCATTATAAATTTTCACAACAACCATATTTGGGCGGAAGATCATTCTCATGCTATCATCGAAAGACATCACCAGTATACATTTTCTTTTAATATTTGGGCAGGGATTATTGGAGATTAGTGGGACCGTATTTTTTTCGAAATCGACTTACTGGTGATGTCTACTACAACTTCCTTAGAGATGAATTGCCAGAATTGATGGAAGCAGTGTCATTGAGAAAGAGAACTTTAATGTGGTTCATGCATGACGGCGCTCCCCCTCACTTTGCAGTACGTGTTAAAAACTATTTAGATCTACAATATCCTGCATGTTGGATAGGTTAAGGAGGACCTCACCCATGGCCACCCCATTCGCCGGATCTGAATCCATTGGATTTTTATTTCTGGGGTCACCTCAAACAATTCGCTTATACTACTCCTATTGAAACTGAAGAAGACCTTCGACTGCGTATTATTGATGGTTTTAATACGATTCGCGCCAGTCCCGAAATTTTCCAACACGTAAAAGATAATTTAGCGCGTCGTGTACATGGGTGTTTACTGGCTCATGGAGGACATTTTTAGCAATTTATTTGACTTTTGTTCATGTGAGTTTATTATTAAAAGTTTTTAAATCAATTGTTAAAATTATTATTATTGATAGAAATAAAGGTCTGTCTTTACCACCAAATAACTTTATTTGCCCCTCTAGGGTAGAAAACAAGGGTTATAGAAAATACATAAAATGATGAAGAATTAAAATAAATTTCTTATCGTTGAACTAGTTTCGACTTTAGGGAAAGTCATCTTCAGCAACTAATCATTTAAGAAATTTTGTTATGAAAAGTTGTTAAAACAGTTGGGAGAACAATGGGTGATTCAACAATAGAATATAATGAAATGCAGATTATGCAACCATTGGAATAGACAGCAGCTTATTATAAGGACGATGTATCTGTATGCAATGGTAGGAGATGATTTAAACGCCAGTAGGATAAAAGACCCTAATCATAATATAATGATTTAAGAATGTTGAAATTAGAACATGTTGTAAAAGAAAAAATTCATTCTTAATTTAAAATGAAACTGACTTAGTGAGGGGACATGTATATTGTTGTGGTGGATTAGATTATATGTAAATTAAATTAAATGAAATTGCTTCTCCTTAAAATTGTCAAAACGAAACTATGTCATTTCTGGTAAAAAGTTTGGGAATACATCAAGTGGTCATTATTTACATGTTATATTATTAAAATAAAATAAAATTTTTTAGTAAATTAAATCATTGTATTAATGAAGGGAATTATTGGTTTTAATTTTCTTCCTGTTACCAGGTGAAGAAATCATTTGATCAATTAACTTTATCATTAAAAATTAATGCGTGCTATTCAAGGTGAATGGCGTTGCAAAAATTATTTCATATACAGGGTGTTCCTTAATGACATGCTGATATTTAAGGAGGTGATTCCTCGATACATTTTAAGTAAAAAGCTTCATATGAGCGTATGTCCTAAACGTCTTAACTTTTGAGATACAGGGTGTTAAAATTTTCAAAAAAATAATTTATTTTTTAATAATAACTGTGATACTATTATAATATCTTTATGAAACTCGGTACACATCTTTTATGCATTAAGGAGCATTTTTTGATGTACAAACAATTTTATTATTTTTACCAGTTGCGTCTGTACGGGTTTTGCATTTAATAGTTTTGGCGAAAATAATGGTACGCCACTGCTTTCTTCTTAAATAAAAATTATTTTTAAAATCTCCATTCATTTCTGAGCAAATTTAAACTCTTGATTTTCTTTCGTCCGACGCATGGTTTTCGCTTAAAAAATATAAAAATCGTTTTACTTCAGGGTCAAATCGCTGAACTTAAGCATTTCAGCACAACAGTCACCGCTTCAGATTTTCAGCGATTTGACCCTGAGGTAAAACAATTTTTATATTTTTTAAGCAAAAACCATGCGTTGGACGAAAGAAAATCAAGAGATCAAATTTGCTCAGAAATGAATGAAGATTTTAAAAATAATTTTTATTTAAGAAGAAAGCAGTGGCGTACCATTATTTTCTCCAAAACTATTAAATACAAAACCCGTACAGACGCCACTGGTAAAAATAATGAAATTGTTTGTACATTAGAGAATGCTCCCTAATGCATAGAGGATGCGTACCAAATTTCATAAAGATATTATAATAGTATCACAGTTATTATTAAAAAATAGATTATTTTTTGTAAAGCTTTAACACCCTGTATCTCAAAAGTTAAGACGTTTAGGACATACGTTCATATCAAGTTTTTTTCGTAAAATGTATCGAGGAATCACCTTCTTAAATACTAGCATGTCATTAAGGAACACCCTGTATATTCATACAACACTTTACTTCATCTTTTACTTTATTTTTAATTTAAGGCTTCGTAACATTTTACTTATTCTTATCTTTTTTTAATTTTAACTACGATGCATACTCAAAAATCAGCTGACAATAGATAGAATAAAAAAAAACACTAGATTTGCTTTCAGATATCAAAACAATCAAAATATATCTATAAACATAAAATAAGTTAAATGTTTGTAAAAATATAAAAGATATTAACAGGTTTATCTGGACTTTTTGAGGTTATAGTACGCCATCACCAGAAAATGTAAGGAATCTGTATGAGGATCCTTCTTTAAGGAAAATAAATCAAAATTAAAATTAAACTTAAAGTTAAAGATAAAGGTAAAGTTGCTGTATGAACCAGGCATTAGTATAATATATACTCACGTTCTGTATTTTCCACTCTGTCAACTTTCCCCTAATTCTACTTAAACTCCTAATTTGTACGATTCTAGCAACTCCTCAGGTCTTTCTTGTTCATATATCCCAATTTTCCTAAGGTAATTCCTTCAACTAGAATTTATAGAATAATCTCATTCAAAAAAAATAGTACAGCTCTTAAAACTCTGGTCAAAGCTTAATTTTGAATTTTGAAAAAAAGTTTTCGGCACGCCTTTGCCAATAAGATTATACAGATACTTAATTCAAGATAAAATATTTGAGATACTTATTTTTTAAACAGTTATTAATGTAAACTAAGTAGGCACCGTAGGTACTTATACATATTTTTTAAAAGGTCAAACAAGTGCCTAAACCCCCAGCCATCCAACAAATTTCTTAAACTCGTATCCGATTCTGATTCTGTGTTTGTCGTAACAACAGTGGCCATATTTGATTGACCTGATTTAATTAACCAACGAGCAGTTTGTTAACTCTAGGAAGGCGTTATAATTGTCGTCAAAAAGATCCATTTTAACACTACCGTACTGAACACTGCCCTTACTTTGCCCAGAATTACCTAAACTATCTATTTACTAGTATTCACCTCGATTTTCCTAAATTTCTGGCAATAATCACTTCACAAACACTTCCCAGCTAGAAACACAGAACACAAACATATAAGTGTGCCATTATGACCCGCAACAAGTACCGAATATGCATATTACGCATGCGCAAACGCTGGCGGACTGGTAATTCCAAACCGCTAAAATAAGGTAGACCGACAGCAAAATGTTTGCCTATACTCCTTTTAGGTTTGCTTTTACTATTTTATTAGCTTCTCATACTTTCGGGATAGTTCAGTAAACACATAATGGTTAAAAAATACAACTAATTATATTTAAATTGTAAATTAACAATTTTTTGTTGGACTTAACCAAATTGAGCAAATTAGTGTTGCGATAAAATAAATTATTGTCAGGATAACCTAAGTTTGGGTAAGTGGTTATTTTGTTGGTACGTTGGCATAGCTTTATGGGGCAAGAAAACCCATGTCACAATCATTCTAATAAATATAACCTGGGTTTTTTACTAATTGCTTGTTTCAGATTTCTATGCCAATGGAACAAGAGGGGTTTGGGCACAAATTCAGATGAACTGGCTCATTTGCTACAAAAAAGGTACTCTTGATAAAACTCGATTGCTCTGATGGTTTTCAAGAAATTTGCATTATATTACTTAATACGTAGTAGTTTTACCACGTAGTTCTTGGGTTTTATAGAATTTTTCTGTTTTTGATTTCTACACCAATGGAAGATAAGAGGTTTAAGTTTAAAATTTAGATTAAACCAACTTATTTACTACAAAAAACCTCTTCAGCAATGTTCTTATCATCTGCTTTTTGTTTGCGCGGTATTTTCCAGGTATGTACAATACGACCTTACACCTCACAAACGATTGTTATTGTTGGTTATTATTGGTTTCATCTGACAACATAAGATTATTGTCAAATTTGTAGCATTCAATATTGTTGTTAAGGTTCAATCATTTTATCTGCTTGCATTAATTATTAGAAAACTTTAATTGTCGTGAATTATCATAGCGGTGCAATACACTAATGCAAAATATACCGATATGATATTGGTATTTGGGTATTGCCAAGAAAATGGTCGAGAATGTGTCAGAGTCTACTCTGAAAGGTTTCCAAATCGTCGTATCCAAGCCACCCGACGTTTGCTGCTAGTAAAGGACGTCTGCTAGAAAACGGACAATTTACTTCTAAAGCCATTGATAATGGAAGACAGCGTTTTGTAAGGGTTCCTGAAGTCCAGGAAGACATTGTTGCAGAAGATCCTGAAATAAGCACCAGATATATTAGGTAGGGAAAGAGGAGTGTCCAAAGATATTGTTCATGAAGTACTTCAAGAACAGTTGCTATATCCATACCATAAGATGCCAGTTCAAGATCTTTTACCTAATGATCCTGAAATTCGCCTGGTTTTTAGTCGGCTTGTTCATAGGCAGAGAGAAAAAAATCCCAACTTTGCAAACAATATTTTCTTTACCGATGAGCATGTTTCTCACGAAGAGGGATTACAAATTTTCATAATGAACATGTTTATGCGAATGAAAATTCGCATGCTATCAAGGTAAAACATTTTCGAAATAAGTTTAGAATTAATGTGTGGGCTGAAATAATTGGTAATCACATTATTGGTCCTGTCATTATTCCACGAAGATTAACCGGGGTAATTTACTTGCAACATCTACAAAATACGCTGCCAGATTTGCTAGAAGATTTACCTTTACAACTTCGGAGAGATATGTGGTTTATGCACGATGGAGCTCCAGCACACTTTGCCTTAAATGTTAGAAACTTTTTGAATCAGCAGTACCCAAATAAATGGGTTGGTAGAGGTAATGCCCCTGTAAATTGGCCATCACGATCTTCGGGCTTAAGTCCATTGGATTATTTCTTATGAGGGCATCTTAAGACAGTGGTTTACAGGAAAACTCTAGATAACGCAGAACAACTATGGCAACGTATTCAAGATGCAATAAATATTCTTAAGGGCGATGAACAAGTTCTGCAAAGAGTGTGTTTTAATTTTCTTCGACGTATAAATCTTTGTATTCATGAAAATGGTGGACATTTTGAGCAGTTTTTATTTTATTTCTATTTATTTCTGTTTATGATTTAGTTATTTTTTCCTTTTTTGGTAAAAACTACTACGTATTAAGTAATAAAATGCAAATTGCTCGAAAACCGTCAGAGGAATCGAGTCTAATCAAGAGTACCTTTTTGTAGCAAATTAGTTGGTGGTTCATCTGAATTTTGTGCCCAAACCCCTCTTGTTTTATTGGCATAGAAATCTGAAACAAGCAATTAGTAAAAAACCCAGGTTCTACGCCCGTGGACTGGTATTAATCACAATTGTGACATGGGTTTTTTTGCCCCATAAAGCTATGCCAACGTACCAAATTTCGGCAAAATAGTATAAGAAGTTTTTAAATTAATCCAGAAAAATAATTTAAAAATTGTTACTAAGGTAAGTTTACTTAAATCGGCTAATTTTGGTCCGAAGAATATGTGGTAGGTTTTTGTGAAGACCTTTTACAGACACCCTGTATACTTCTTGTCTTAAAATTTGGTAGCCAGTAACACAATATGGTTTGGCTACATACTTTATTGATACTCTGTATGATATCTGTTGTTATAATATGTGTGATATGGTGTGATGGTGTGTGTGTGTATTAAGTTTATGGTTCTGGTTGAAACCAATAGGCTAGCTAGTGAGTTTATATCATTACATTTTTAATATTATTTTGTTCGTTAAAGTAAGGTAAGTACCTTACATTTTTGTTCCCTATGCTTAACTTCCTGTGCGTATTTTGTGTAACTCTTAATTATATATTTACAGGTAGTTAATTATTAAGTATTCGTATGTTTCTCTTTTTCCCCTTTTGCATTCTTATCTTCTCCGTTCTGTTCTTTTTTTTTTGTTTTTTCTTTTTGTTTTTCTCTTCTTGCTTTTCTTTTAATTGTTCTTCTTGAAAAATTTCCTTTTCAGATATCGATTTTTCTCCAACATTTTAAAATTTTAAAATTTTTTTTACACTCAGCTGAACTAGCTCAGATTTCATTATTTGTAAGTTCAAATTATGCAGCGGTATTTTCAAATGTTGATCGATTTGGAACTTCTTTTCACAAACAATAATTTTTGCACAAGGTTTACAAAAGACTTTTTCTCCACTAAACTCTAACTCTGGGAAGTTTTTAGTCCAAGAAAATGTTTTCGCCACTTTAGACATTTTGAACACCAATTTGAAACCACTAGTTTCACACTGAAAATACTGAAACCTTTCGACAAACTAAAACAGAAGTATGTATTACAACCCGATATAAATACAGTTTGTTAAGCGGGTGATAATAAGGCATTATTAAATGACAATAAATAACTTCTAACAATATACCTGCAAACCCCGGAAACCCCCAATAAATACCTTGTGTATAACCAAAATATAAATGTTAATTATTATATAATTATGTTCAGATTGGAAAATCCCTAAAACAAGACCCGGACTGGACATTAAACCTATGAGTCTACGAGTTTTCATAACCAAGCGTTTTTAATTTTGTGATAACGCCGAAAACATAAAAATATACCAATAAAATAATGATTTGGGAAAAACATGCATTTTATTATAAAATTGACAAAATATGCAAGAAATGCATATATTATGTACATACAGGGTGGCGCACCGAAAAAAACCCACCCAGGTTTATTTACTTGTTAATAAATAAATCAAAATTCGCTTGAACACGAAAACCTTAGTTCTTAGGAGGACATATTTTTTTTGGTATTTAGCCCCTCTGCTTAAACCCCCACGACGGGGTGGCTTTCACCCTTAAAATCTTAAATGGAAAGGGGGTTCGAATGATGCCTTATTCTAAAGGAAATTCAATTGCCTTCCCAACGCGACCTTCCTCGTTTAAATCGAGTAAATAGAAAAGAAAATTTAAAAGTAATAAAATTCATTACCGCTTGTATCAATCAAATAAATGTTGAAAATGTCCACCTCAAACCTCCATGCAACTGTAAAGGCACTGTTCAAAATGTTCGCGAACATAATGGAGCATTGCGGGAGTTATTTGTCGGTACTCGTACAATATTCGTTGTCGCAAGTCTTCCAAAGAATTGGGTTGGGTTGCATAAATTTTTGAGTTTAAATGTCCCCACAAAAAAAGGCCACTGGCGTCAAATCAGGAGATCTTGCAGGCCATTTAATAGGACCTCTTCTACCAATCAATTGTGGTGTAAAGTTTTCGGTGCGCCACCCTGTATATGCACTCTGCATATATTTCGCCCTTTAGTAATGATTTTATCTTTCTCCATCTTAATTGTGCACAAAAATAACGACTGACAAAATATCATTATCACTTTTGGATACCTGCATACACAATAATAATGTATTATGTGAAGATATTGAGGATGTATAAATATTTACAAGGTGAAGATAATTAGTGAACCGGTAAAAAAGTAATATTACTTGTAAATCTAGGAAGAAGATGTAAATTCCGGAGTTTAAATGCAGGAAATGAGGAAAACTGGCGAATTATATCTCGCATTTCAGAAATTCTAAAACCCCTTGTTGAATATATTTTTTAAGATTTTAGGTTTATTATTTTCATAAGGTTTTTCTTTGCATTCTGTTATCTCTTTTTATATTTATTTGTAATTAGGTATATCTGCAACTCTTATAATGACTTTACCTATAAAAATAATTCACTGAACCCTTCTGAATTACTCCCATAAGTTCGGAACGTCGACAAGAAACAAAATACCCCCTTATCTCAGAATTTATTCTAGTTATTGTCATGTAAATCACTCAAACTAGACGCGTCCTCATTACACGGCAAAATAAGTAAAAACTCTCGAATAAATCGAACTTGGCGGATCGGAGAGGAAAGAAAAACAGCATAAATTCAGCCGAGAAACCATAAATATGTCCCGCGGCGGCTAAAAGGCGTAAAGTAAAAAATAAGCGCGACCACTGCACTTGTCCAGATTTGCTGATAATATTGAAAACGAGCAACGAGTAAAGGCCGATATACGGGTGCAATGAATTGAATTATCGCCCATAGCTGTTGAAACACTCAAGCAGTATCAGATTTATTACTCTGTTTTGAGAAAATATGCATTTAGCATTAAATAGCGTGACTCCAAAAATATATCAAATAATTTTAGTACTCTTTGAAGCACGGTGGCAAGTAGATGCCCACAATTTTAAGCAGTTGCCATCATATAATGTAAAGTACCTATAGCAAAATCCATGTACAGATTCCAACGATAAAATCAACAGATTTGTTTCACACACGACCAAAAACCGTACCTATCACCGTCCCAAACTTTAATATCCAGCCTGTCAATAAAACTTTGAACTTAGCAACCGATTGTTGCACTGGCTAATTAGTTGAGAAATCTTTCGGGGACGAGTACGTCGTGATTACGCGCTCTTTACATGAATTTGTTTACATTGTTGGAATCTATAAATTAATTTTTCTTCTATTATAAGGTTATAAATTATCTTGAATAAATTGAAGGAGCATCAAAGGAGAATTCCAAGGGCATTTTGACTTCTGCATAAGCTCTATGAAATTAACTCTATTTCCCAGTCCCAGGGTTAAACAGTGTCATAGAAAATAAGAGCATACCTGATAATAATATGATAAAATTAGCAAACATTTTACCAGAAAATTACAAAAGATGCATACAATTCGTAAATAAGGTAGGTGAATACAATATGCACATGTTGGCAATACGCCCACGGCCCGTAGTTTGGTTATTTCACGAAAGATGGCAGCAAAATATCATACGCATAGTTTCTCCCGAGTTGACTATCCGATCTAGCCAGCAGTCTGTGCAAAGGAACGTGAGAAGCAGGTTGTGTCGCTAAATTTTCATTTTTTAAGACGCCGTTGTAAAATTTAAACGGTAAGTTTTTTATTATAAAGCTGTGAAAAAAAGTGTTATGAAATTGCAATATCTTGTGGTCTATATATGGGTATTAAAGCTTAGATTGTGGTGAAAAACAATTGGTTTAATGTTAAGGCTGTAAAAAAACATAACCTAATTTAATTTTACTTCATGTGTAGCAATATGCCCACCACGTGAGTTGGCAATTTGCGCATGGGCATATTGTCAGTTGGGTTACTTTTACACAATTAATTAGTGTAATTTATTACAGGTATGACTGGAAAAGCTAGAAACCGAGGCATTCGAAGTAGGTGGAAGAAAGAAGACTTAGAAAATGCAGTCAAAGCTGTGCAGGAAGGTCACATGTCTCGACAAGGTGCTTCAAAAGCATTTTCAATTCCGAGAAGGACTTTATCCAGATATGTTGATAGTAACAACACTAGTAAAGCACGGATGGGTCGAAAACCAGTTCTGACTGCTAATCAAGAAGAAGAACTCTCTGGAAGAATTATCCGATTGGCAGAGGTTGGATACCCTCTAACATCAAGAACACTTCGAAGGTGTGTTTTTAATTTCTGCACCGAAAATGGTATAGAAAATAAATTTTCTTCTATGTCCAAAATGGCTGGCCGGTATTGGCTTGATGGGTTTTTAAAACGTAATCCTGCAATAAGACAAAGGAAAGCACAGAGCATGAACCCGGCGCGTGCCCAAAAATTAAACAAGTTCATCGTAAATGACTATTTTTCAAAATTAAAAAATATCCTTTTGGAACTAAATCTTATGAATAGCCCAGAAAAAATTTTCAATGTCGACGAAAAGGGATGTAGACTAAGCTTGCACCATCAACAAAGTGTGTTAGCAAAAAAGGGCGCGAAACGTGTACACCTTGTAGCACCAGAGCACGGAGAAAACGTCACAATTGTTTCCTGTGGCAGTGCTCTTGGTAACTCCATTCCTCCAACAATTCTTTTTAAGGGTAAACGATTAAAGCCGGAATGGAAGGACGCATTACCAGCAGGATCACAGGCTCTTATGACTCCTAAAGGTAGCATGAACATTACCACATTTTGCACCTGGATTGAGCATTTGGCTAAATATAAACCGCCAGGAAAATGTCTTTTAATTTTTGATGGTGCTAAATGCCATTTAGACCATACAATTGTTGATGTAGCAGAAAGACATGATATTGTACTTTTTTGCCTACCGAGTAACACAACCCACGAATTGCAACCCCTGGACAAATCCGTATTTCGTGCTTTCGAATACCACTGGGATGATCAGGTACTACAATATTGGACAAGATACAAAGAGCGAAACATCACAAAGCAGCGATTTGGTGAAATTTTTAGTATTGTGTGGGACAAAAGCCTAACACCAACAAACATAAAAGCAGGCTTTGCCGCAACCGGTATTTTTCCGTTTAATCCCGAAGCAATACCGGAATTGGCCTTTGCTCCCAGTGAAGTTACCCAAATAAGGGAAGAACCAAAAGAACCCATCGTTGAACCCACCAAAGTAGCATCCCCTAGAGCAGGGCCATCGAATACCCGGAAAAGGCCAAGAACTCCAAGTAGCTCTTCTGATGATGACAGCTCAGAAAAAGAAAACACGCCTCATTTTCTGGATACATCTGATTCAGGCGATGATTTAAGCACATCAAAAGATATTTTTAACAAGTCAATTACAGAAATGTTAGAGACCCCGGAAAAAGTTACCACATCTGTAAAAAATGTTAGGCAGAAGGCCATAAACAGTCGAGCTCTTGTAGTAAAAAAGTCAGTTTTTGCTAAAGATGAGATAGCTACAACATCCAAAGATACGTCACCCAAAGCTACATTAAAATCTAAAGCTTCATTAAAACCCAAAGCTTGTTCAACACCTAAACCTACTTCCAAAGTTATGTCAACACCTAAAGATACGCCAGCATCTAACGCTACAACATCTAAAGCTACGAAGAAAAATACCAAAGAAAAGGCAGCTAAACAAGATTGGTATTGTGCTGTGTGTGGAAAGAATGAAATTTTAGATATGCGCCTATGCATTATCTGCCAAAAATATGTCCATGAAGATTGCGTGGGTTTAACCAAGGAAATGAAAGAACGTTTCATTTGCCCATCATGTAACTAATACTAAGATAATACTTTTTTGCCTATGTTTTGTACTTACTAAGAATAAAATAAATATTTAACTTGATGTAGGTATTTTTTTTTTAATAGTTTTGGACTTTTTATACACGGCCATATTACTAACACCCTGTTGGCAATATGCCCATTTACACATTTTTTAAAAAATTATGTAAAAAATATTTTAAATCAATTTTCCACAGTAAATATTTTTTGGTGGGTTCTAAACAAATTAAAGTTCATCATGTAGTTATTGTCATTGATAAATATTTAACAGTTTTTCGTAAAAAAAAAAAATCCCTTAGAGTGCGCATATTGTATTCACTTACCTTACAATAATGTTTTTTTTTTTTTTTTAATATTCCGGGCTTTTTAAATAGATAGCAAAATATGAATTAATATAAGACATTTTACTACACATTTTAAGAGTACGTAGCCAAGTACAAGGTGATTCAAATAAAGTGGCCAACATAAATATCTGGCTAATCATTATAGTATGTTCTTAATGTGAGAGAGTAATAAATCATTATTGAACTATAAAACCAAGTAGTCTTCGCCGTATTCCATTAGCGTAGTCCATTTATTATTTCGTATAACATTCGGAGTTGCAAAAATAGTCGCAATGTGTTCGAATATGACTGGAGTCGGACAGTCAACAATATACCGACTTGTGCACGAGAATAAACGCGGCCTCATTAGGTCACCAAAGAGAAGGACAGGATTAAAAGAAACTGTAATAATTGAGGATGAAAATACTGCCATCAGAAGAACCATACTTTTTACGTTTTCCTTAAAAGAAAAGAAATCCCTACCTTTGACAAAATAATGTCTGAGATGAAAAAGCATAATTTCATTCCTCCATAGGCAAGAAGAAACTATTGGAAACTTTGAAGGAAATGAATTTTTGTTATGAAAAAATTAAAAACAGAAAATCACTTTTAATAGAGAAACACGACTGCTGGCAACGACGGTATTTGAGGGCAGGTAGACAATTTCGAAGAAAAACAGGAATATCTATTACATGGACGATACTTGTTAAATGAAGATTATACCGTTGGTAAAATATGACAGGATAAACATATAAAAAGCGTGAGGAAAGCTTACATGGAAGGATGGTCCACTGGAATAAAAGCACCCAGGGGAAAAGGTAAATGATTAATAATTACTCACATTGGTAGCAAAAATGGAGTTGTCGATGGCGACTAGCATTTAAATCAAAACAGACTAGAGACTATGACGAAACATGAATGCTGATGTCTTTAAAGAATACTTCCAGAAAATGCTAGATCTTATTCCTCCTGGGTTTGTTATAGTCATGGATATTGCCAGCTACCATTCAAGCAAATCCGAAAAAATTCCAACGTCTTCTTGGAAGAAAAGTTGCATCATTTACGGGCTTACTGTAAATAAGAAGCCATATTATAAATATATGCTGAAAAAGGAGCTACTGGATATTGTAAAGTTGAATAAACATCTTTATACGAAGTTTGTTGTCGGCGAAATCGCTTCAAAACGAAATATAACGGTACTTTGCCTTTCGCCATATCACTGTGAATTAAACCCCATAGAATTGGTGTGGGCGCAAGTAAAAGGGTTTGTAGCAAGGCATAAAACCACTTTTAAAATGAGAGACGTTGTAAACCTCTTGCAGGAGGTAATAAAGACAGTGGATTGTGAAAAATGGAGTAAGTACGTCGAACATGTGATTGAAATAGAAGAAAGAAACTGAGAAGCTGATAACATGCTAGAAAACAGCGTAGAGCCCCTTATTAATTCCTTGAATACCAACGACCCGATGACTAAAATTTAAAAATTAAGTTGTTGTATTGTACATAGTAGATTTTTTTTATAAATATTAATATTTATTCCAATTTATCTATTTTTCTATTATTCTTACTTCTGTATAAGTTTTTATCTTATTATTAAAATAATTGATATCTCAATTATCTGCTCTAATTATAATCAATGAGGTGGAACACAGACTAAGAGAGGCGCAAGCGAGAGAATCTGACTGGTTTAATGCGAGTGGACTTCTACTCAACCAGGACAAAACGAATAAAATGATATTTGCACTTCGTGAAGGTAGTAATACCGAAGACAATTTAAAAGGGGTTCGCTTCCTGGGTGCGCAACTGGACTGCAGACTGAAATGGGACCTCCATATAGAAAATGTGGTTGGCAGGCTTCGTGGGAGCGTATTTGTCCTGAGGATTCTATATGGGTGTGTGTCAGAAGCCACAATGAGGATGGTATACTTTGCCATCTTTCATTCGGTGATGACCTATGCTGTCCTAACATGGGGACGTGCTAGCCAGGCGGGGCGTGTTTTTGGTCTGCAGAGAAGGGCAGTACGGATGATTGCGGGACTTGGCTGGAGAGATGACTGTAAACAGGCATTCATACAGCTAAAAATTCTGACTTTTCCATCTCAGTATCTATTTGAATGCCTGTTGCATGTCAAAAAAAATGAACAATCTCTTACCACACATAGAGACGTACATGAGTATGGAACAAGGGGCAGAGATGCTCTGGTTCCAACAACATACTGCAGACTAGGGAAGTGTCAGAGTCGACCAAATTTTATTGCAATCAAAATCTTTAATAAATTGCCTACTATTGTAAAACAATTACCATTTCTCCCCTTTAAAAATACGGTCAAATCGCTGCTCATCTCTAACGCCTTCTATAATGTGGAAGATTTTTTGAACTCTACATTTTTAATTTTACATTTTAACCTGTTTGTGTTTTGTCAATTATTTTAATTCTATTAACTTTGACTTTTTTTTTTTACTACTCGTATTGACTTGTGTAAACACTTTGTTATACTGACATCAATAAATTATTATTATTATTATCTGCTATCAACGAGTGTAAAAATGAAATAGGGAGTTTTCTGATCAGTTGGGCTTTCTATAGCTACGAGGAAATCCCTCACTCATGAGTTTTAATTTATTTTATTATGTACAGTAAGTTAAATTGTTAAACGTTGTTTAGTTACCTTAATCCTGTCTTATACATTTTTTAAATTTTCTGATTCAACTAAGTTTCGAACTGTATTATCTAATCAATATTAATTGTAGTTAATCTTCTTAACTTTGTCTTTATATGTATTTTTTTTGACTACATGATTAGGCACAACTTCTAATACTATAATTTTATTTTATCTTATTAAGTGACATCTGATACTTTTTTAACTTTATCATTATACTGACCTGTGGAAATACTTTTTGTATGATAACACCAATAAACTATTTTGTATTTTGTATTTTGTATTTTTGTATTTTGTATAATCGAGTATAATTATAATCAAGTATAATTATTATTATAGTTTTATTCTAATAAACTACCTTTAGTAACGCCTCTGTTACAATACTTTTATTGCCCAAACTCGTCTTTCTTTTGTATGCAAATAAGCTTGACCCGAATTAAGAACCGATTCGGGGTGTGTTGGTCAGAAATACGGAATTTTTAAACTATCATTGCAATTTACTTGAAATTTACAATGCAACCTTTAAGTTGTCCACTCTATTTAATAGGTCCTGTCATTGCAAATTTACATTTCATTACTGTCTCGCATTAAGCAATAGAGTATAGACATACGAAAACGAACATCACCAATTTTTTGCTTATTTTAATTGGAACATTATGTGGGTTCGGTAAAACATATATTTTTTAGTGCTTTCCAAATATGGAATAAAATTATATACTATATATAAACATGTTGTTATGTTCTATTCAAAATAAAAAAAAAATGAATGATTTTTGCTATATCTTTATTTGATATTCAATTGTTTTCTTGTTTATGCATTTTAATTGTTCAAGAAATTTTTGTGTCAAGCGTTTCCTCGCATTTCTAAAGTTAAGCAAGATATTTGCCTTGGCCACTTTTAGTGGGATCATCCTGTATATAATATGCAAACCGAAATGGAAAACGGAATGGACTTTTAAAAGGTTACATATTTCCTCTAGAGATTGGATAATGGTATCCATAAAAGCAAAGAAAATGTCAACTTTGATGTGGGTCATTTATAGGCTCATCTCAACCTCCATACAGAAATTGGTTCAACGGCCGCCCTCCAAAAATGGCCGCCCCGGGCTGCTGCCCCCTCGCCCGGGCCCTTGCGACGGCCCTGCGTTGAATCCTACTTTGCCAGTAATATTTTAAGATTTAAGGGCTTTATTATGCAACTACCTTCTAAAACTGCGTTTTTATACTTATAGGGGAGGGGGTGGCAAGAACAAACTAGGGGGCAAAAATTGACAGTTTTATAAAAACTCATTGGTTTTTCTGCGATGCGCTGTTTTTAAGTAATAAAAACTTGCAAAATTAGTATTAGTTTAATAATAATAATAATAATAAATTCTCTTATTGTCAATAAGAAAATAATATACAAGATGGAAAAAAAACGAATAAAAAATAATAATAATGTACTATTTTATTTCTTTGATCAGGGCAGATTTCGCACTCATACGTCATAGCAGTAAACAGCGCTTTTACAATCAACCCAACAAAACTTGCACTCTCTGTATAGTTTATCCCTGAAGACTTAATTTAATCTATCAGAACTTCATCAAAAAGTATAATTGACTGATATTTCAATTCATAATTGGAATATAATACAATACTATTGCAAAAGTAATATAATAAAAATAGTCATAATACAATAACAATAAAAGACCCATACTTAGTACCCTCGATATCCTTAAACAATTAATATATACTTACCAGACACAATAACCCTAAACACTTATTCATTGTTGTTCATTAACACTTGCCTAATGTTGTACTTAAACGTAGGAAGGTTTGTACTTTTTAAAGTCTCGCTTACTAAGTTATACTACTTATTGACGTTGTATGAAAGAGATCCGCGATATTGGGTTGTCCTGTGTTGTGGTGGAGCCAAGAGATTTTTAAATCTAACATTAAGGTTGTGAATAGAAGTTCTAAATTTTAGTTTATTATACAAATAAGCCGGCATTTCAGTTGTTATTATTTTTTGGTAAAAGGTAAGGCAATATAATTGTCGCCTCTTTTCCATATTAAGCCACTCCACATTTCTAAGTAAGTAAGAGACGCGCGCTCCTCTTCTCAGACCACAAATGAGCCTAATATAGGAATTCTGAATCAGTTGCAGTCTGTGTGAAGCAGATTTGGGCCATAAACCACATCCCCATAGCTAAGATGCGATAGTACTACCGATTTACAGAGTAGTGACGACATTTCTTACTAAGTAAATGGCGACTTGAATATATCAGTTTTAAATTGCAGAAGGCTCTTTTAGTTGTGGTTGTGACGTGGTTCGTAAATTTAAGTTTGTAATCAACGAGTACACCTAAATGTTTGCTTCATCTATAAGAGTGAGTTTTTCGTTATTAAGACAGATGTTGACATGCTCTAAGCATCTAAGATACGTAGCAGCTCTGCCAAACAGCATTACCTACTTGTGATTTTAGGGGATTGAGTTTAAGGCAATATTTGTTTGGAATATCGCAGAGGGCGTCTAGGTCCCGATTTATTAAACGACATGAAGCAGCCATTTCGTTATTAAAAAGGGAAAATATATTTATGTGTCGTCCGCATAGAAATGAGATGAGCAATGCATAAGTACTTTATAAAATTGTGAAAAGTACAGTGTAAATAGTAGTGGCCCTAGAACGTGGTACACGACTAGGAACAAGTGCAAAATCTGATAATTCTTTACGAATTCTTACACCTTGAAATCTGTCCTCCAAGTAATTAGCCACAAAATTGGTTGCATGCACTGAAAAGCCCAGTAAAGCTGTTAGTAGTTGGTGACTTATTAAACTGAATGCCTTTGAATAGTCGAGGAGTACTAGGACAGTTAGTTTGTTATTATCCTTTTCAGCAAGTATGTCATCGGTGACCTTTTCATAATAGGTAAAATGAAACACATTACGGGTTGGCATCTGTATGTAATGAACAACTGACAACATACAACGCTAACCCAACATTACTAACATGGAGCGATTATTATAAAAATTGTTGAAAATGGTCCCTTCACTTAATACGCATCCTTCCGCCCTCCTTCTCATGGAATTCCGCAATCGTTGACATATTCCCGGAGTATTTCTTATTCTAAGACATGTTGCAAATATTCATTCCAGTAATTCCTACACAGTGTAAATGGGACTTGTGTATACTAGCGTCCCAAGATGACCTCACAAAAAATGTCTAAGTTGTTAAGGTCGGGGGATCTTAGTGGTCATTCTTGAAGCCCACCGCGGCCAATCCAACGATTTGAATCAACAGTTTAAAAATAATTGCGAACCACTACATTGAAATATGCTGGTTCACAATCGTGCATGTACCACATATGGTTTCTTATCGCTATTGGTACATCCTCAAGCAGCAAGGATAGTTGTTCTTCAAGGAAATTGAGGTAAGATTTTCCGTCAAGTCGTTTCGGCAAAAAGACTGGGCCAATAAAGTGGTTACCAATAATTCCTGCACATATGGTAACCCAAAATTGAAGTTGGAAATGGGTTTCAGTTACGGCAAAGGGATTTTCTTTCGCCCACAAATGATTGTTGTGGAAATTCTGAATGGAATTTCGTCAAGAATTAGCATCGGCCATGAACAGAATGTGTGTTTGAAATTGCGGATTTTGTGCAATGTTATAAAGATACCACTCACAGAAGGACAGACACCTCGGAAAATTTGTGGGGAGTAATGCATGTACTCTTAAAATATGCTGCGGATATAATAAAAAATCACATTAAAATTCTCCAAAGAATTTGATCGCAAATATTCAAGTTCCTAGAAATCTTCCTCGTACTCGTTTCAGGATGTTTTTCGACTTCGTGCAGCACCCCTTCCTCAATTTCAGGTGTTCTCACATTTAGAGGTCTACCTTCAGATGTACCTCTTCGCACGCTACCAGTTTCAATAAATACGTCTGACTAGCTCTCCTTTACCGTCGACGAGGCCTTTGAATAGTCGAGGAGTACTAGGTCAGTTAGTTTGTTTTTATCTTTTTCAGCAAGTATGTCATCGGTGACCTTTTTATAATAGGTGAATTGAAACACATTACGGGTTGGCATCTGTGTGTAATGAACAACTGACAACATACAACACTAACCCAACATTACTAACATGGAGCGATTATTATAAAAATTGTTGAAAATGGCCCCTTCACTTAATATGCATCTTTCCGCCCTCCTTCTCAAGGAATTCCACAATCGTTGACATATTCCCGGAGTATTTCTTATTCTAAGACATGTTGCAAATATTCATTCCAGTAATTCCTACACAGTGTAAATGAGACTTGTGTATACTAGCGTCCCAAGATAATCCCACAAAAAAAAGTCTAAGTTGTCAAGGTCGGAGACCTTAGTGGCCATTCTTGAAGCCCACCGCGGCCAATCCAACGATTTGAATCAACAGTTTGTAAATAATTGCGAACCACTACATTGAATGTGCTGTTCACAATCGTGCATGTAGCACATATGGTTTCTAATTGGTATTGGTACATCCTCAAGCCAGTTCTTCAAGGAAATTGAGGTAAGATTTTCCGTCAAGTCATCTTGGCAAAAAGACTGGGCCAATAAAGTGGTTACCAATAATTCCTGCACATATGGTAACCCAAAATTGGAGTTGGAAATGGGTTTCAGTTACGGCAAAGGGGTTTTCTTTCGCCCACACATGATTGTTGTGGAAATTCTGAATGGAATTTCGTGAAAAATTAGCATTAGCCATGAACCGAATGTGTGTTTGAAATTGCGCATTTTGTGCAATGTTATAAAGATACCACTTACACAAGGACAGACGCCTTGAAAAATTTGTGGGGGGTGATGCATGTCGTACTCTTAAAATATGCTGCGGATATAATAAAAAAAAACATTATAATTCTCCAAAGAATTTGATGGCAAATATCCAAGTTCCTAGACATCTTCCTCGTACTCGTTTTAGGATATTTTTCGACTTCGTGCAGCACCCCTTATTCAATTTCAGGTGTTCTCACATTTAGTACCTCTTCGGACGCTACCCGTTTCAACATATACAACTGACTTGTTCTCCTTTACCGTCGACGAGACCATACACAAAGATGGGAAAAATAAAATGAATTAAATAATTCACAACGCACAGACTTGAGCGACCGAAAAATTCCAGATGTAAAAAGCAAGGGACATATTCCATGACAACTAAATTTATTGCAAAATTGTATTCGTTAATAATTATATTAATTTTCTCGGAAAATATTCTCGGAAAATACAACGGTTTTTATTTTTTACTCAAAAACAATGTATCGCAGGAAAACAACTCAGGAGAGCTCTTATGTTTTAAAATGAATGGTGAATTCAGAAATATTTATTTACTTGGGATAAGGCTATTACCACACCATTTCTCTTTCTCAAAAATATCAAAGTCAGTACCCGTAGGCATGCCACTGTTAAAGCTGAAGATTATTTTTGATTTGAAAAATATGCACCCTTAGTAACTGTCGCTTCGCACTAAATATCTTTGAAATATCGCAGTAGTTTCGAAAATATTAATTAAATTCCATTTTTTCCATTTTCGTAACGGAACATTTTTGGATCATAGTTTAAAAAGTATGTATATTCACACCCTGGAATATTGGCGTATCATTAAGGAACACCCTGTATATCTTTAAAGCATAAGGTATTAATTCATACTAGTATTTAGGGTTGTCAATACTATGCAATATTTTAAGGGGATAAGGTACATCCAAAAATAAGACTAAAACCCTCTATTAATATACCTTCAAAAAGACTTCGCAATGGGGCTAGAGCCCCCCGAATGGGAGCTATGACAAGCAGTTTTAGAAACCAATTAGGGTATCAAAACAAAATTTGATACATGTTTTACCCAAGACAAGACGCAATAAACGATTTATTTAGCTTAACTGTATTTCTTCCAGTGGCGTCCCACTGGGTAGGTAGTGAGGAGAATATTGCCCTAAGTTTTTATTTGTAGGATTTCTTAACTTCAGGTGCAATTTTTAGAAGCCTTGCAGTCTTTTGTTGAAAAAAAGGTACTCCTTGTTCATTTCGGTAGGATTCATTCACCATTTTCCAATAAAATCGATTTTAAAATTTTCGGTTTATTGAAAGCGGTTGAAAAGGCTAAGGTGTTTTTTTTTGCATATCTCAGCAAACACTTGATATTAAAACATGAAATTTGTTAGAAGTTCTACTAGCGACAAGGTATATTTATTAAAGGATGTTACTTTAAAATATTTTTCCAGTGGCGTCGCACGGGGTGGAGCCTAAAGTAAATATTACTATTATTTTTTTTTAATTTTTCATACTTTTAATGTAATTTTTAAAAAAATTTAAATTTTTTGTTAATAAAACCTTCTATTATTGTAATTTGACAGAATGTAACGTTTCCAAGTTAAACAAATTTTTAGATTACCTTGTTTTTTAAATATTTATTTTCGTTGAGATTTTAAGAGACTTTTAAAATAAAACAGAAAAGAATAACAAATTGCAAATCAAATTTGATTGTAAAACCACACGGGAAACTAATTAATTCTTAAGCAAATGTTCGAAATTATTTCCATTTTGTTGGATGCACAATCTTGACCTGAGTGTTATGTTTTGTGAGGCACGGAGAATTTGAAAATGGTTTTCTCTTATGATGTTTGTCGCGTTATTGATTCGCTGCCTCAGTTCTTCTATTGACTCTACTTCTCTTGCATACACCATATCAGTCATGTGTCCCAAAAAATAATAATGAAAGGAATTAAAATCAGGTGATCTCAGTGGCTAGGTTATGGGACCACCTCTACCAAACCACCTGTTAGGGTAATTTTCTGACTTGACCAATTCCTGACTTGACGCTCGTAGTGAGCTGGCGCCTCATCATGTTGAAAGAAGTGCCCTAAACGAAAATTCAGTGGCACATTATCTAATAAATCCCCAAGTTGATTATGTAGAAATTTCAAATACCTTTCTGCATTTAAATTTTGTGGGATTTCAATTGGGCCAATCAGGTGGTTTCCAATAATGCCTGCCCACAAATTAATCGAGAATATATGCTGGTAATTTGTCTTTCTGACAACCCTTGGATTTTCTTGTGCCCAGTAATGTGTATTATGTATATTGGATGCTTTGCCCCTAGAGAAAGTTGCTTCATTAGACCACAAAATTTTTCTTAAAATATTGCTATTGTTTAAAATCCAACGAGAAAACATAATCCTGTTTGGAAACTCTTCAGGTTTTAAATCTTGAACTCTCTGGTAATGAAAAGGGTGTAACCCTTGTATTTGCACCATTCTTCCTATCTAAAACAAAGAAGAAAATGTTAAGTTACTTACGATTGACTTCGGTATATTGCAGCGCCGAGCTAGCGTTCTTGTTGCTATATTTGGGTCCTCTTTCATCAAATTTAGTGCATTTTCCCAATTATAGTTTCCAACGAGTTAATATTCTTCTTTGTGGAAATCTCTTTCGATATTCCACTAATGCAGCAGTAGAAATGCCGTTACGGAACCCATAAACAAAATTTATATCTGCTAGTTCTTGATTTGAAAAATGTTGCATTTTGTTGTAATAATATTACAAAATTATTAATCTATAATTTTTCACCTAAAACATCAAACTGCTGACAACAAGAAATTGACACTTATCAAGCTTTATTTTGTTTCCGTGGTATCAAATCATCTATAGCCGCCTATTAGAAATTATTACTTACCTTAGCTTTTCAACGGTTTTCAAAAAACCGAAAATTTTAAACGATTTTATTGAAAAATGGTGAATCCTACCCAAATGAAACAGGAGTACCTTTTTTCGACAGAAAACTTCAAGGCTTCTAAGAATTGCACCTAAAGTTAAAAAATCCTACAAATAAAAACTTAGGGCAATATTCTCCTCACTACCTACCCAGTGGGACGCCACTGGAAGAAATACGGTTAAGCTAAATAAACCGTTTATTGCGTTTTGTTATGGGTAAATATGTATTAAATTTTGTTTTGATACCCTAATCGGTTTCTGAGATATTGTAAAAAAACCGCTTGTCATAGCTCCCTTTCGGGGGGCTCTAGCCCCATTGCGAAATCATTTTGTAGGTATATTAATAGAGGGTTTTAGTCTTATTTTTGGAGGTACTTTATTCCCTTACATACAATATATATATATTATATATATATATACACCATAGGAGAGAAATCTAAAGGCTAGTTGCTTCCTTTCGCCGGATTTATCCTCAAAAGCGTTTCGCTGTATAACAGCTCATCAGTGAGACTATAGAATCGGACGAAAGTAAGCAACACATCTCGCAACAATTAAATGCATCACCTGGCCCATCTAACGAAAATCAATCAGAAAGAAGCAACTAACCTTTACATTTCTAATTGTTGGTGCTCGGTCCGTATACCGAATTGGCTTTTAATGCTGCGCTCCTGGCGGCGACTCCTGTAGGAATGACTCTGCAGGAGTTTGCTTCACCGTTTCTGACTGATTCTTGTTAGACGGGCCAGGTAATGAATTTGATTGCCACGAGATGTCGCTTGAAAGCTACATCTGCCGTGATTCACCATAGGATAGAGTGCAGATTCAATGGCGACTTTTTAATACGCTCTGCAGAGCTGCAGCACTGCCTAAAATAATTATTATTCTATATTTTAAATTAACATTCTACAATAATATGTATTTTTAATACTTCTGTAAGTACGAACTCGTCGGTTATGTAAATTTGCACCCCTCCTTGTCGCTGCACCGTCATGCGCATCATACGTTCGTTCGAAGCCAGAATTTCAACATCATCCCTAATAAAACTTAACGGAGGTATGAAAATTTTACCTTGAGCTGGCCAATCAGAGTGCCATAATTTCTTGAGATTCGTACTGCACTTCTTTGCGCCCCGTGGATGTATTCTTGAACCGAGATTACATGGTTTACCACATAAAAATAATTTATCCAGGAATAATTTTCTCAATTTAGCAATATTAATTATTAGATATTTTTACCAGCACTTATTGATGAGATTCGAATTAAAGTACAAAATACATGAATAGTAGTTTTCAATTTACCTTGTTAAAAAATTAAAAATGAGCATTATTATATCAAACTAAAATATAAATTAAGCTGTTTGGTAAATAAGTACCGTGTTATTGTATCTACTTCGAGAGAAGGGATTTGCAAAACTTGAATAATGTTGCTGTCTACAATAACTTAAAAAAAGTCGTTTAAAGTATTTGGAGAATTATATCGTTGATCTTTAGACTGCAATAAAACCCTCATTATCCCTTTGACCATAAAATAAATAAGGAAATCCCAAATTTTAAAACCGTTTCGAGTAGAGCCGGACCAGGTACAAATTCAATTTATACCTATGCCTGATGAATAATATATAAATACAAACTGATTTTTAATAATTTTAATCTTTAGTGGTTTTCCGGCGAGTAATTTTTATTTGGGCTTATTAGTGGTAGAATGTGGCGTCCTTGGAATTGTGCTGATAGGGGGGCATCTTCAAGTGTCATTTTTAAAAGAAAGCATTTATCTACCGATGCCAAACTAATAATTAAAAATGTGTATCAATCTTTATTGAGTAGAAATTTTAATTCGATGGATGCTTTAGCAGAGACGTCTACTTTGACAAAAACTCCTTTATCTTCGGTACGAGACATAGTACTTAAACCTGTTAATCCTAGAAAAAGTCGGAGTGATTTTGGCCCATTTAGAAGCATTGACGAAAATGACATGAATTTATTAAGAACAAAGATTTACCAAATGTATAAGGCACAAACTGTAACCACTTTGATTTCCCTCAAAGAGCGGCTGTATAAAGACGGAACAAATATCTCTTGTAGCCTCTCAAGTCTTAGGAAAATATTGCATAAAATGGGTTTTAAATACCGAAGCATTAATAAAAGACAAACATTAATGGAATCTCAACGTTTACGGGAATGGAGACTTAAATATTTAACAGCTGTTTAGAGAAAAAAATCGTCCAATTATTTACCTTGACGAAACATGGTTCGATACCTATGACACTCCAAGAAAAGGTTGGGATGATTCTTCCAAAAATTGTCAAACCAAGGCACCATCAAATAAAGGCAAAAGAATCACAATATTACATGCTGGTTCAGAGAACGGGTTTGTTCCAAATTGTCTGTTGCTTTCAGCTAAAAACATAGCAGATTCTTCTTTAAATTACCATCAAGATACCGACGCACATCTTTTTGAAGATTGGTTTAAACATAAACTTCTTAAAAATATACCTAAAAATAGCGTCATTGTAATGGACAATGCTAGTTATCATAGTCGGCAAGCAAAAATCATTCCCAATTCTAATAATACAAAAGCAGAAATTCAAAATTTTATGATTGAAAATGACATATATTTTGAAGAAATTTACAAAAAACCGAGAATTGCTAGAAGTATTAAAAGCTTTTAAAATAAATAAGGAATACGAGTGTGACAAACTTGCAGCAGAAAATGGACATACAGTGTTGCGTCTTCCTCCATACTATTGTATATTCAATCCTATTGAGCTAATATGGCACCAATTAATATCCAATATTAGGAGAAATAATATTTCTCCTACATTAAATGCATCTGTAGTAGAATTAATTAAAAACGAAGTAAGAAAAATTTCTGCAGAGAGCTGGAAAAACTGTGTACAGCATGTACTTAAGGTGGAAAATTCTTACAATTGTATGATTACAAATGTTCAACCCTTAATTATAAGTTTAGGCTTAGATGAAGATAGTGATAGTGATACAGAGTTAAATTTTGAATAAATTGTCAATAGTTTTTAGGAATTTAATTAATTTTTATTGTACTTGTTATCCTAATAGTTATACTTTGAAAATATATTATTTTCAATTATCATTGATTGTTATCATTATTTTACATTTATTATAGGTACCTAAAGCTAAAAATACCTGTCTATTTATTTTAAATTATAAAAATAAATCATGTGGTGTAGGTACATTTTCAAGCCGACCCTGATCCCATTTATTCAGCTTTGAAGAGGTTGAGGCGTACACAATAGGATTTAATGAGGTAGATTATTTATGGCAGTAAGAGTCAACGGTATAATTCTGCAAATATTATACTTCCGACTGGATTTGTATGCAGCAATGCCTGGTTCTAACATCACGTGCCACCACGGTTGCAAACCCAAAAAATGTACAGGAAGTCAAAAGGAATATATGCAATGAAGAAGCAGGTATATCGGGTACAAAATTAAAAAAGAAAGGGGTCAAAAAACTATTAAAGATTGATAAAGGGAACCACTAGTCGAAAGATGTTGAACTACTCGATAAATTTTTAGTATGATAAGTAAGACTTTTTTTATAGTTCACTTTTGCCTCGCACTATTTGGCCAAAGTGAAGATTTCAAAAAATTTTTTAAAGTTACGGTTTTTTGTTATTATTTTTAGTTTTAATTGTATATTTCTGGTTGACTAAGTTTGCTCTCTATTATGAAAGTTTAATTTATTTTTTGCATTAAAACTTAAAACAAACAAAAACGCTTAAGAGTTCACTATTACGTCCCTTTTCCCTACCAAATGTTTGTCAATTTGTCTATTCTACAATTATTCCTTGTGAACTAAAACAATTTCATTTACAATACTTACCTATTCAGAAAACTATCTTAATAATAAAAAGAGGTGATTGTAAATTATTTTAATTTACTCTTTCTTAGTGTCCAGACAAATGTTTGTATTGGCGCCATCTTTTTCTTTTCCTTTTACTTTCCCAATTTTATTGTTATAAATTTTTTTTATCTCTTCTTCTGTTGTTGTAGTATCTGGCTGAATAATAACTATTTATAAAATCAGACGCTTTGCATTTACATTGTTAAAAGAAAACCAATTTATTGTAGGTATGTTATGTATTGAAATAATGAAATTCAAATCAGTATTATTGTTATTTTTATCCTCGTATGTAATATTCCGGCGCAAAGGAATATTTATCTTAATATTAAAATACATTTAAAAGTTTATAATTAATTCGCGCCTTTCGACAAGTATAATCTCTTTTATAATTGCAGAAAGGTATTTTTGCAGTAAATTTTCCTTGACAATTTTAACGAAACTCTCTACATTTTCTTCCAGTTTTTATGTAAATTACCAATTTCTTAATTATATGGCTCTGAAGGAAAATAGTGCCAGACTTTGTTAAAGTGTAAGTTTAATTCATATTTCACTAAGTAAGTTTGGTCATTAAGCTGAGGCAAAAATTTCATTATACTTGCAAATATTTCTTAGCAACGGATAGGATTCTAATGAGATCAAATTTCGTGACTGTTATAGAATCATTTTTTTAAACCCAGTTTTCGTTGTAAAAGGAAAGCTTAGTTTGCGATTAAGCTTGTCTTTTTTCAGTGGCGCAACCATCAGGATTAATAAACTAGGTATATCATGGTGCAGACTATCGAGGTACTGATATTGAAAACACTCAGTAGAAAATAAATCTATAAACGCTTTTGATAATGAGGGATTTAATAACTGGTCAAAGCAATAGAACAATTTAGAGTTCACGAAAAATGCAGTCCATAATGCCAGTTATTTAGCTATTAAATTTGTTTAATCAGGGGATAATGTCTCCAAATCTTTAAATGAAGCAAAACTTGCAGAAATTAAATCTGCCTGAAATGCATTATTGGGTATTATGCCATCACTTAGGTATTTAGTTAGAGAAGAGATTGCGATCAGAGGCCACACCGATGAAAAATCTAATATACGCGTATACGCCAACTTTTGCTATTAAGGACAGACGATAACGCCGATATTAAATCATGGTTAAGCCGAACAAATTATAAGTGGCTCTCCCACGATATTTTAAACGAAATTATTTGAATCATGTAAAAACATGTTCAAAATCGCTTGTTGATTGAAAGCAAATTAAATAGTCTGAATACCATGATGATCGCTGAAACTGCCTACATATCCATTACAGAAGAGGTGTCGATTTGTTTAAGAACAATAGACGAAAACTTAATTATAAAAGAATATTTGATGGGGTTTTACCAAACGGCTAAAACCAATCCTGAAACATTATACACCATTATAAAAGTTGTTTTATTAAGATTTTCATTGGATATCCATAAATGTAGGGGTCAATGCTATGATGGTGCAAGTAGTGTAGCGGAAACATATCAGGTCTCCAGAGCCGAATTAGGACGGATGAACCAACCACGAGCTCTCTTTGTCCATTGTACAGCTCACACCCTTAACTTGGTTGTACAAGACTCAATGCAAGATATTCCAATAATAAGAAATTTTTCGACCTTAATGAGAGGACTAATATATGTTCGTCAGAAATTGTCCTATTTTAATCAATTGCAAATAGATATAATATTATCCCAAAAAAAAAAAAAGTTTGAGAGCTTGACAAAGTTAAGAAGCCTACGACCTTTTTGTCCGACCAAATCATGTGTCTATGCTTCATATTCATCAAGGCAAGACTGATTAGGTTAACCTGAGTACCGTAGCCAAGGACTTTATAGGTTGTAACGCTGTAAGAAGGATCACCTTTTTAAAGTTTTAAAATTTCCTTATCTGGTTCATTACTTTAATTTTTTTTTATATTCCGACGTGTCATAATGACATTATTATGGATTTCATTTTCAGTGTCAAAATGGCATACTTTATAGGACAGTACTATAATGATTTTATTATAGGACTGAGTACTATAATGAAAAATTAGTTTACTGACGAAAACTTAAAATTCATAAAAAAAAAACACAAAAATCGTCGGAATATAAAATATTGTATGAAATTCGGATCATAAACAATCATTATGGTACTAGCCGTGAGTATTATTGGACGAGGCGTCAGCCGAGTCTAATAACACGTGTGTTATTATGATCCTTATAACATAAATAATAATATCTATTATAGTTTTTATTTTACGATAGCATTGTATATTATGAAGGTCGTTAAATATATATACAATATAACGAGTGATTTTTAATTATTTTGCTCAAGGGAGGCCATGCATTTTAAAAGCATCATGGCCGTACTGCGTTGATAAGATGACATGATTGTTTTATGACATTTACGTCTTATTTGAATTTGTGTATTTGTAAAGTTTAAAAATTGGAAAAATTTTGTAATTTTTGCAGTTATTTGAAGGTAGGTTACTATTGCTTTAACTAATATTTCTCCGGGGAGTCGTCTTTTGACTATTATAAAGTGCTATTTGCAGGATATGATTTAATTTTTTATTTTTTTTTTTTATTTTTCAGCGTATCAAGTTTTGGTGAAGCTTTGTTGCCGGATTGAAAGTTCTACAGTAAAAATGTTTAGTGAAGCACAAAAAATTTTTATTGTTGAAAGTTTTTTTAGAAATGGAAACAAAATAGGCGGTGTGTGGAATTACTCTATGCATGACTGCTTTGATGAATTTCGAACCGAGTTTCCTGATGTTGCGGTGACCTTTCATAATTTTCGTACTGGGTCACAATACCTAATTGATAAATTTCGTCAGACTGGTTCTGTTCAACATAAAAAAGGGGCTGGAAGACCAACGAAACAATCGAATGAGGTTATTGAAGAAGCGCGACAAATTATGGAAAATAATCCTTCAACTTCTATTAGGCATTTATCTCAACCAATTCAGCAAACGGATTTATGCTACAGTACATGTCAAACACTTTTGAAAAAGGATCTGCATCTATACCCTTATCGTGTTACGGCTATTCATGAACTCCTTTCCAATGACGTTCCCCAAAGACTTAATTTTTGTGAATGGTTTTTAAACAATTGTCAAGAAGAAAATAGTGGTGCTTTTGAAAAAACATTTTTTACCGATGAGGCTTATTTTTATTTATCAGGCTATGTTAATTCACAAAATATGCGAATGTGGAATACGCAAAATCCGCATGTTTTTGTAGAAATACCTCTTCATCCTCAAAAAGTTGGTGTGTGGGCAGCAATTAGTTCTAGAAGAATAGTAGGCCCAATTTACTTTGATGGCACAATTACAGCTGAGAGATATCGGATCGAAATTCTGACAACATTTATTAATGAGCTTCACGATGATGAATTGCGGGAAGGTTACTGCCAACAAGATGGCGCTACACCTCATGTAACCAGAGAAAATTTAAATTTTTTAAGTGAATTTTTTGAAAACAGAGTTATAAGCCGAAATACGCAACAAATATGGCCACCTCGTTCCTGCGATTTAACATCCTGCGATTTCTTCTTGTGGCCTTTTATAAAAAACTCCATTTATCGAACACCAATTGAGGATATAAATGATCTTAAACGAAGGATTTCAGAAAAAATTGACGAAATTAATAATTCTCCAAACGTATTGGTTAATGTGTCTCTGAGGGTAAGAAGAAACATCAGAAGGTGTCTAGAAGTAGGAGGCGGCCATATAAAGTAGGCTTTCAAAGTAAGATAGCTCAGGATTTTATATTACATACCGTCAAAAAACATTATTTTAGGTTTTCAACGTGACAACGCTGCTTTCTTGCAAATTCGCCCTATGATTTAATCTACGCGCTACTGCTACACTATGTATACTGGGTCACAGCCGCCCTTGAGCAAAATAATTAATAATCAAATAAAGAAAGTTTGGTTTTTTATTTAATACCTACAGTAAGTTTTTGAATAATTTTTTACCAAAGAAAATAATTTTACTTTTATTTCTGTTACCTAAGGCCATGCATTTTCGTTATTATAATCTTACTACTTACTGCACCCATTCAGATTTTTAAAAGTCTGCGCATATGTACCGGGTGTCCCACTAAGAATGGTTGTCGGCCGTATCTCAGAAAGTGTTAATCGTATGGCTTGCGGAAAAAAAAAATATATGAGGTAAAGTGGTCATGAGAAATTGCTGGAAATTATTTTCAAGTTTCTCAGACTGGCGCTAAAGGGCGCAACAGTAACGGTAAATATGAATCACGAAGTTTCCTCAAAAGTCGCCTAGTTAAGGTACCTATCCCGAAAATAACATTTTCGTATATTTCGAAGATTTATTAATAAAATTCACCTATAGAACGTGTTCGTCACTTTTCAATAGTAATATGTTAAGTGCATGTAAAATTGCTGAAAATCATGCATGAAGGTTTGTTGCCCTAGAAACAGCTTGAATGCATTTTTATTGTTATTTACCAAAAAGTGCCCGACCGAAGGGAGGTAAATAACAATAAAAATGCATGAAAGCTGTTTCTTTAGGGCAACAAATCTGAGTGCATGATTATCAAGCCATTTTACATGCACGAAATATATTTTTTAGACTATTTCCTGAATGAAAAATGCTCCGAAACGAATCATTTTGATAAATTGACGCGAAATTGTCAAAGCAGAAATTTCAACTTGTTGTGACAGTGACGGTTATTCTCGTAGGTTACCAACAATGAAAAACCAGAAGAGTGCAATTTTCAGCTCAATCGCGACCGAGGGCTGATTTTCACCGAAAATCAAGTGAAAAGCGCATTGTAGTTACAGTATATGAGGGAAATAGTCAAATAAAGTGGTGGGGGAAGGTTGAACATTAATTGTAATAAATGCTGATAACTCCGGTCTGGCTGAACTTAATTTAGTAAACTTAGTTTCGTTAAAAACGGCTTTTCTTACTCTATATATCATCTTATGAACTACGGCAATATGTGTTTTACACTAGGAGCTAGGGGGCGCTGTCTTACAACTTCACAAACATTGCGCGTTTTTTTCTATAAAGGAACAGGCAGGGCCATCTTCTGGCATGGGCCCACTGGGCCCGGGCCCGGGGCCCCCGGCCACGGGGGGCCCCGCCGACCCCTCTACGGCTGACAGAATTTCTTAAAAAGACTTATGTATTAACACTATTAACTGGGAATTAACATTAATTCGACTAAAATGTTTATTTAAAAAATCATAAAAAAAAAGTAATCATTTAAAATCTGGCAATAATAATTTGTCTGTAATTAGAATAATGGTAATCTGCGACATCTGTTGGTGAGTGTCAGTATATAGGATGGAGAATCTTTGGCGTAGAGCGTGGCGCTTCCTCGGCTCAATAGTAAAGAGAAAACTTAAAATTAAATTATTCATCATTCATTCATTTACAATAATTAACAACATAAATCAATATTTCAAATTTAATACATCGACAGAAATACTACCCCACTTAAAAAAAAAATATTTACCTAAAATAAAAATATTGCCGTTTATATTTAGAAATTTCTTTATTTCTACGTTTTCTCGGGTTGGGCTATCGAAAAGTAAATTTCTAGATTTAAATAGTCCAAAAAAAGGGCGTGGCACCTAAACAAAATTTGCCTGCGGCGCTTTTTTAACAAGCAAAGATAGTAAAAAGGTCACAACGCCCAAAGTGCCAGGGGCCCCCACATACCTAAAGACGGCCCTGGGAACAGGGAGACAAACACAACAAGTTGTGTTTGTCTCCCTGTTAATCTTTAAGGGTATATAAATCAAAGATTTTTATTTTATTTTTTTAACAAATTTTAATGTTTATTCTTTGTTCAAACGTCTAACTGCCCTAAACAATGGGATTAAATAACTAGGAGAAACTGGACCTTAGGTCTCCAGTACGCCAATCCATTCCCATTCTTAGTGGGACACCCGGTACATGAACATGATTTTTCTAAAAGTTCCTTGTGACAGTTTTCACTGTTACGTTCACCTTGGGATTTAAAAAAGATTTTTATACCATTTGAAACCCGTATATGAATCCCATTTTTCTCCATATTCGGCTTTTAATAAAAGTGGGGGTATTTGACGTTCAATTTTCATTTCTGGAAGATCAAGGTTGGATAGCTGCATTTTCCTCTTTTAAAATGTCTGATGAACTTCAATTTCTAGGTATACTCGATAATGTCCTCAGCTAGTAACCTGCAATTCTGCTGATCTTGCATTATTTCAGATATTTCTTTATCATATGTTTTTTCGGCCAAATATCTAGTTCTTTCAATGAAACCTCATTGCACTGCTAAATAAACAATTAATTTAAGTTTAAACTCAGCAATTTGTTCTCTTTCTCGTTCTGTCACTTTCTTTAATCGCTTTTAGGAGTCACTTCTACTTTCCCCCACTGACATCAAGTCTACACTATAATTATCCATAATAATAATATTTGTTCATACCCTTACCACAAAAAGCACACAATCATCACAATGAACTTTAGATCAGATCGTAGCCAAATCAATTGAAAAATATTGTAACATGATATTTCTTGTTTAGCATCTCATTTCAGCTTCTCGATAATATACAGTCAGTCCAAAAAGTCTCCATGCACTACATATTTTTATACATATTTTTATTAGTTTTAACCAGCTAACTGGAACTACGAAAAATAAAATTTATATTATTATTTTAGACCTAACCAAATAATTTAGAAATAGGTAACAAGTACTATGTCAAAAATTTCTCCATACACTTAACAATAATCAATAACAGAAAATTACAATATCTTTTAACGTAATATTCAGTTGGACCTCCGTTGGCTTTGATAACCTCTTGTAATCTTTTTGTGATGCTTGCAAGCAGCTTTCTAGTTATTTCTGGAGGTATGGTCTTCCATTCCTGTATTATTCTATTTTTTAACTGTTCCTCATTTGAAAAATTGTGTTTGCGAATGCGCCGTTTTAGATCATCCCACAAATGTTCGATCGGGTTAATATCGCGTGATTGTGGAGGGGTATTAAGCTGCTGTTGCACATTATGGATCATCCATTCGCGGACCATCTTTGCGGTATGTTTAGGATCATTGTCCTGTTGAAAACGGTACCTTTCTTCGAGTCAGAATTTCTGGACACTTTCTCGCAAATTGTTCCATAAAATGTTTAGATAAACATGCTGATCCATTGTACCATCAATAAAGTCTAAATTTCCTACTCCCCCTAAAGGCATGCATCCCCAAAGCAGAACACTGCCACCACCCTTGTCTTACCGTAGAACAAATATTTTCAATTTTTAATGCTGTATTCTTCTTTCTTCAAACTTTAGTTCTGCCCTCAGGCCCAAAAAGATTGATCTTAGTTTCGTCACTAAATATTATTGTTTCCCAAAACTCAGGAGGCATTAAAACGCTTTCCCTAGCAAACTCCAACTGTTTTCTGCGATTAGTTTCTGAAATAAACGGCTTATTTCTGGCTACACGTCTATTATAACCTTCCCTGTGTAAACAATTTCTCACATTTTGCGGACAAACGGTTTTCGAAAGTTCTTCCCTAATTTCTTCTACACATTGGGTGCACATTTCTTTGAATCTTTACTTATTTCTCTAACATTACTGGCCTCTTTACGTGGACTTAGTCGAATCTTATACTAACCAGTTGATTTGTATTGGTAGAGTAAAACGGGGTAATATGGCAACTTAAATTTTGAAGGTTCACATTCTAATAACTAACGCACCTAGCTAAAACGTAATGGCTGCACCTTAGCGCTTACACATGTAGGTATGTGTCGTGAGACGCTCGTTGCCGTATTCCCATTGTCAAAAATGTAACAAGCAAATATGTTCAATGGTGCATTTGTGCCATATTACCTGATACTATGGGTAATATGGCATCTCTTTGCGGGTAATAAGGCAACATTCATTTTTAATCTAAAAATTCTGAATTACAATGATTCATGAAAAAAGATTCAAAACTACAAAAATGAAACTGTATTTACTGTAAACTAATAAAAAACAATATAAACAATAATTCTTAAGCTATTAATAGTGGTAACAGCAGCCTACTATTTACTGGTTGTAGCTATCATAGACAATGGGATACACTCCTCGCAAAATTGTTCAGATGGCGTACAGATTTGATGGACCCATTTTAAACATGTTAAACATTCAATCCAATCACGCTTGGGACCTTTCTTGTTATAAAAATATCCATGACAGGTTGCGCAAAAGTCTGATTCATCCAATTCGACTTCTGAATCATCGCTTTCCTGGGTTACCAGCTCTGTTTCAGAGTCGGATAAACTGGAGTAATCACTTTTTTTTATTTCTGAAATAGTTTTCTTTTTGTTGACAGTTTTCTTTTTTCAAATTATCGATTTCTGTTTTTTCCCAGTTTCAACAATTTTTTTAAATTTTCTTTCTTCTTTTTGTTTTAATGTCCTGCTTTTCTCTTCCTTCTTTGCACGTTTTACGGAAATTGTTTCAGGCGACGTTAGTATTTCCGCATGTTGTTTCCGGGAATTACTTGGTTCTGGTTTAATTGTGGGAACTTGTAAAATTTGTTCAAAATGATTTTGGTCTTCGCGGTGGTCAACTGGAATGGCGGCCTGTCTTTGCCCAATTGGAAAGTTGTGATTATTATTTTCTTCTGGATTCGGCTCCACTACAACCGGTGCTACTTCGTCAATAACAAATGCGTAATCGGGAATTTGTTCGGGATTAAAAGGGTATATCCCACATGTTCTGAAACCGGAAGTCCTTTTTGTATTGTTGCCAAGCAATATTTAAAAGTGAGGCGAACTGCAATCGGTTCAGCTTTCGACCCGGTTGGTTCTGAATCCAATTCTGGCAAGTTTGGGACCAATAGGTCTTCAGCGGCTTGAAAAATGATCGGTCATGAATTCAAGCAGCTTTTGCGGCCCAAGGGAATGTTAGTTAAATTTCCTGACTTCATTCTTCTCATTAAAGTACGCACTGGGACTTTATAAGTTCGACTAATTTCTCGAACTGACCCTCTACCAATACGAATGTCCCTTACTGCGTTCTGGAGGTCTTCTTCTGAGCACTGGGCCCTCAAGTTTTTTGTTATATAAGAACGTGGCATTGTGTAAATCTAAAACAAACAAAAAACACATAAATCATATTATGATATATCGTACCTATCAAGAAAATACTTGGGTAATATGCCGCACTTACGATTTTATGAGGCATATTGCGCCCGATTACAACAAAAACATTCTTGCTATAAATTAAAATTACCGCGTAAACCTAAACAACAAATCATATGATGAAAGTTCCATTTCGCAGTACATTCGAGATATTTCACTCAAATGGCCAGTGATTCAGTAAACTCGCAATAAATTCATTATAATAATATTATTTTTCGTGGTTTACTTACCGATTATTATGCAAATTTTCACTAAATTTGAAAAGAACCAAACACCGACTGAGACACGTGCTTCTTCTGGTATTTCCTAACGGGTATGTTTACTGCGGCGGTGTTAACCCTCTTGAGTTGGCTTGGAGCTAAGTTAGGCGTATTACCCACTGCGGCATATTCACCCGTTTTACTCTATACTATGTACTGAACCGTAGCGTGTGTTTTCCCTATAATTTTTCCTATATTTCTAAATGATTTTCCATCTTTCCATAAATCAATTACAATCTTTCGAACTGCATTGAGAATTTCACAATTTCTTTCACTCATTTTTGTAACAATTAAATAAATTCACTGCAAAATCAATTACAACGGGTGCCAGATTAAAAAGTATGGCTGAAAATGATTCATTTGTTTTAAATTTAGCTAGTAATGAACAGAATACAATGTAGTTTTCCTTGCGTATATCTTACTGCATGGAGACTTTTTTGTTAGCTTAGTTTTTGTTCGTTTTTGTTAATATTTTTAAATTATGATGTAACATTTTAATAAAATATTTTGCAGTTATTTTTTATTTCATTTTTTATTGGTTAGGCCCGAAATAATAGTATAAATTTCGTTTTTTCATAGTTTCAGTGAGATGGATAAAACTAATAAAAAATATATATAAAAATATGTAGTGTATGGAGACTTTTTGGACTGAGTATATGTATCGACCATATAATATTATATTTATAAGAAGCAAAGTAAAAATACACAAGAAATGCCTGAACCTAAATTTTGCGAAACTTTAAACATAAAAAATTTAAAAAATATCCTTACTTAAATATATTTAACTGGTTCTTAGCAAGAGATAATAATGAACTGGAATGAATTTTGTTAGCAATTTATTACTGAAATTGTGCACATTTATGCTGAATGTAAATAAATAAATTTTAAATTATACACTGTTACAAAAATGAAAATATATTCCAATGATATTAATACGGTACTTATTAACTTCTTTACGATTCATATGATATCTAGAGGATGTATAAAGTTTTGTTTGAATGCGCTCATGTAAGAGCTAGGTATAGTATGGAAATTTTAACTATTTGTTAAATTTCATAACTTTCGTATTTATTTTGCATGGGAGCATTAACTTTAGCTTAAATTTGGAAAAGCATAGCCGATAGATATTTGCAACTAGGTAACAAATCGATTTGGACTTATTCAGTTTTGCGTGGTTCAAAGAAGGCGCCCCTATTGCTATAAGTGGTACAATCCATTTCCTAATAGTTATCATAGATGGTCGTGGCAACGTTTTGCTATTCTGTATTCGCTATTTCTTCTAAAAAGTGAACGTCTATTGTTTTCATTTTGTATAATTCATCGGGATTAAAATATGTAATAATAGGGTATCTAATCCTAGTTTAATGACAAAATTTATATAATTCATCTGATCGGCAGGCGCCTCAGACACCAATAACCAATGTGACCTACAAATGTTTAAAATAACAAGTTAATATAGAAATTGTCAACCTTATGACGTAAAATACCTTTTGAACAAGAAATTTCATGGGCGCTTGTTCCAAAAAAGTTTCGATGTTTTCCATAGACAGTGTGTTCTATTTTTTCAGCTTGTATCCATTTTTTTGCTTTTTTAAAAATGCCAATATCTTTCCGTTTTTATATATGTCTACTTTTTTCCTAATTGATAGAGTGATCCTCAGTATTGAATATACTGACCAAAGCGTTGATATCTTCTTTGTCTTGGCATTTTTACTAAAATGAGCTAGAAGCGCCGATTCAGAACCAGGATTTTGAACTTTGGTTTTCATACACCATTCTTTAAAACTGTTATATGCCTTGCCATATCTCGGGCGGCTTTTAGTAGGCAGAAGATCTTCATCTACTATTTTTGCTCCTTCCCGAATTTCTGGTGGAGTAGCAGCAAACTCAAATGCCTGATCTGAAAATTTTTTTTCGATGTTTTGGGAAATTCTTGACCCTGTATACGTTTTCCAAAAATAATATATTGTTTAGTGACATGGAAACCATATTCAAAAAATGATATTTGCCATCTTGATGTGTATTATTATTTTACCACCTACGGTTATTTCAAATTCCAATTTCTGTATAATTTTTAAATGAAAAAGTCAAAATGACATTTCGCTTTTAATAAGATTTTAATAATTTTAATTCGAAATAAAAAGAAGTGGATGAAGCGGTTGTAAATAAAATAGTATACAAACCTCAGTGTAAAGTTTCATTACCGTCTCGAGATTTACCGACTCTCTCGACAGTAATAAAGCACTTTCCAGCTGGGTACGTAATATACTATTTTCTAATTTTGTCTCGAAAAATAGATATTTCGAACGCGCTAGCGAGTTCGAAATATATCCATTTCGAACTCCGAATTTTATTATTTAAAGGTTGGCCCTACTGACATGTTTTTTTTTCACCGTTCGGCATAGCATTCTAGATAACTAATATTTTTTAGTCCAAATGTGCGAAATACTACACAAAACCACGTATGTATGTTTGGTTGCCTAGATCTACAAATCTGTATGACGTGATTGACGTGTTGTTTTGGTTCATAAAATATTAAAAAACATATTAAATATTAACTTTATTAACAGGAGAACTATTTTGCAAAAAATATCAATTAAATCTTAAAAATACAAATTCCAACTATATTATAATGCTAATTAGGCATTGTTTATAGTGCAGTTATTATAAACATTTAATGTCACTGTACTCGTGTCGGACGCGTTAACCTTAAATTCAGGCATAGTTTGAGTATTCATAGTATGCGAAACTTTGTGATAACTGACCCCAGAATCCAATCCATTTTTAATTAGACTTGGTTGAAAAGCAGTTTCTACTCCTTCAATTATTGTCGTTCTTGATGATCCAGGTAAGGGTGTAGCAGTATTATCAATATTATCTATTAATGAAGGTGTTAAACTAGAAGAGAGGCTCTGCGCTACATCCATTTTCGCTTTTAGAGAATCTTCAATATAGCCTTCAGCCACGGCTGAAGACTTCCATCCCCCGTGCCTTTTAATGGTAACCAAATCGCTTCCCTTGTTGGCCAGCTCGGTGACACTAGACCGTCTAAAGCAGTGGCCAGTAAAACATTCTGGATTTGGTTTGCACAGGTATTTTGCAATAAGGCTAGGAGCTTTTCCCATTGTATTTAGACCTACAGGTGAGTTTATGCAATGCCCATTCCTATACGTAAGAAAAAATCTTGATGTTGTAACATTCTTAGGACGTAAATCAAAATATTGTCTAATCAAATTAATCCATGATTGATCAATTATAAGAAACGTTCTTGTTACATGTGTTTTAGTTTTGGGAATGTGTACTGTAATGGAAGCAACCTTAAAGTGAATGTCTTTTACATCCATATTGGTCAGTTCTTCTCTCCGGCATGCTCCATTGTACCCCATAATTAAAGCAACCTAGAATTTACATAGTTACTACTATTGTATCTCGATAGCTGTCTACCTACTGTTCATACGATAGAATAGAAATTGGTGTAATTTAAAAATGTTCGTTCTCCAACTTTATTGTAAAAAAATTTTTTTTATAAAACCTGTGAAATTGTACAAAACAAAATGCATATAGATATGTAAATACTACTTACTTTTAATCCTAAATAACTGCTATTATCAGCCCCATTTATAAACTTATTAATATCGTCTAAGTCTAAAACAAGAGACTTTTTGGGTTTGTAGCCCACAGATTTTCTTTTTAACAATGCTTGCAGTCTAGCATAATCCTTTATATCTATGTTCTTGTCAATATTAATGCAAGCTCTTAATTTTGAGTATAAGGACCACAGGGTGGATGACATTTTGGTTTTACTTTCTTCCTCAAAATAGGCTAGTAAAACATTTTCTGAAATCTTACACACGCCCTTTGTATTGCACCAACTTGTGAAGGTCTCATAGTCCTTTTCATATAATTTTCGGGATTTTTCTGGCAAAAGTTGATTTATACATTTATGTGCAATATCCCTTAACTCAGGGGGAGTTAAACTTAAATTATCTTGCTCCATAATATTTTGTTAATATAAATAAAATTTTAAAACACAAATTTTGTGGCAAAATGGCTGACACAATTTAAAATTTATTTATTTTCATGGCAAGCTTGATAAAAAAATTGTAATAGTGTTACCAACATAAATTTTGGACATAATAATTTATAAATTTTGAAGGGTTTGTTTTCTTTTTAAATATGTGTTTATTTATTAAAAAAAAAACGACAAAATAGAAAAACTAGTATAAAGCACATGTTTTATAAAGCCATTATAGCACTTGTCCCCTTAAAAAACTCGCCGCAAGCGGCTCGTTTTTTAACATGGACCCGTGCTATAATATAATGCTTTATAAAACGTGTACTTTAATATACTATTATTGTGGTGTTAAAAGAGGCCAAAAGGATGTCAGTTTGTAAATGATCGCAAAAAAAGTATAGACTAGCAGAACGCGTATCGTATGGCATTTCCACAATTATTATAAAATATACTAAGTATTCAGTGTAGGTACTCTGTTGACCATATCACTATAGTGTTTTATATTTAAATAGTTATCTGGACTTACCTAGACAAAATTAACATGATTTGATTACAGCGACAATAGTGTGTTGGGCTAGGTACTCAATGTTATTTGGGAAAAAATTGTGTCTGGCTAAATGTTTTTCTTGTTTCTGTTCAACATTGTTGCTATCTGGCAAATTTGTGCATAAAATTATTGACAAAATAATAATTTTGGCTCTCTCGTAAAAAATATTGATCGCGAAATTGCATAGCAAAACACTTTCATAACATTCAAAATTTTCACACATCACTTTTCTGGCCTACTAGAAGTTTGTTTTTGGTTTCGATACCATGGCAACTCAAAAAATTTCCGGAAACTTCCATCCCCTTGAGCGAAATTTTTCTCTCAATTTATTCACATTAATGCCTTGTTATATGTTAAAATAATCTTAATGTCACACAGAATTAGTAGATATCGCTCAGATTTCCTAGTTTATATTTGGAGCTTTTTATGTTTATAAGTTATTTGATTTTATGTATTACTTTATATTACCATTCTTTGTGCAATTTATTTAAATTTAGAAGCAATCCATCATTCAATATAATATTAACCTCAAAGATTGGTCAATTGGATTCTCTCACATAACAGTGAATTGCTTATTGTTAATTTAAATATACTTAAGCCGTGAGCTTAGAGCTGTGGGTTTTGAACAGCACCCATAGATATATTGGAGATACTCTCGATTTTTTAATATTTACTGGCTAGTAAGATCCTCAGTGCTTTTGTCATTTTCTTTGTTAAAAGCTGTACCAAAATAGGCTGAAAATGCTTCAATCAACAATGTGCTTTCACACAAATATCAATTGGTACTGATATTACTTTACTTGAAAATGATATTTAGGTTAGTTATGCTGTATTTCTCAATGGTTAGTAGTACTACAAAAGGTCATTATGCGTAAAATTGCAATAAGTCATAGGGGTGACAATTACAGGTATGTTATTTCTTAGTAGAATATTTCCAACTCACTTAGTTTAGTTTTTTACGTGTTATCGGAAGCTTGTTGGTTTATTATTAAATGGCGAATAATTATTTCCCAGTGTTTTGTAGGGGTTCACTTGTATTTGATATAAAGGAAGGACAATAGTGTGTTACAAATGTGCATGACGCACTTATACACTAAACATTCTCTAGTACTGCTCGAAACCTAGCATCAGCATGTGCCAATATGACGAGAGTTAGTGAATCAATAATCTACAGACTTCTTAGGAAAAGAAAATGCGGAAGGGTAGCCTCTTCTAAACAGTCGCCAAGAAGGACACCTGTGGAAATTGATGAGGATGTGAAAAGTGTCATAAAAAGTTCATAGTTTTTATTTCAGTGTCCCAATATTGGATAAAGTTTTATATGTTATAAAAGAAGAAGAGATTTTACCGAACCTAGAAAGAAAAAAATTGTGGCAAATTTTACATAAGTTAATTTTTTCTTAGGAAAAACACAAACGGAGGTCAATCGTACTGGATAAACAAGGTATTATTTTCTTCAGGCAGCACTATCGAAGAAATATTGTCAGATTTAGAAGTGAAAACAAGAAAACTATTTATTTAGGCGAAACCTGACTCAACGAAGGACACTCAGTGCAAAAGATATGATAGAGTAGAATTATTGAAAGCTCTCATTAAGTATTTATAAAAGATTTGTCTATTGGTTTGATAATACCTTCAGGTAAAGGTCGCAGGTTAAAATAACGCATATAGCAAGTGAAAATGGATTTGTAAACGGTAGTTTGTTTGAATTTGTCAAAAGCGACTATCATGAGGAAATTACTGCTGATGTCTTCGAAGAGTATTATCACTTGCTGTGCCAATGCCAATAAGGTAAGAAATGTGTACATTTTGCGTGATTTAGGTTATTTAGTAGATATTTTTGTAGAATTTAGGGTTTCTCATAGTTTATAATTTCTGTGGTATTATAGACAACTGAAAATAAAGTCCCAGAAATTCTGTCATAGTTTTAGTTAACGCCAGATATCATTCAATGCTTCTAGAGACACTACTTACGACTTCAGTAGAGGACATATGTCCTCTACTGACTTCTTTGAAAGAAAGGGTTAACATAAGCTGGCTCTCTGAATAGGACCAACATGTGAAATACTTCGACTGCCGGCCCTATTATTGTGAATTGAACTGGAACATCCGTCACTGTCATAAGTATAATAATTATCCTAAATTATCGGCTTGCTCTATTGTTATAATCTTCCGACCCTTATGGAAGATAAAATACTGGTGTGTCGATCAATACAATTAAAAAGTACAAGCTAATGTCTATATTTTCTCTTTATTACTACAAATTGCTTGTTTTCACAAGAAAACATATAACTAACTTTACAACAAACGGCTCAATCAACAAGGGCATGCAGACCAGACTGCTCTCCATTCCCAAACACCAGACATCCTTGTATGAAAAGCCTTCATTTATACATGGGGATAAAGGCATATAACAAACTCCCAGTGAACACAAGAAGCATCAAGGATTTCGTCAAGTACAAACAACATTTAAAAGCATACTTATAGAAAATGTATTGTACAATCACTCTGACTACTTTTAAATCATGTAACATCTACTAACTACCTATGATCACTGACATTGACTGCCGCATCGAAGTGCAGACCAATTGGTGTTCTTAATGATAATGTTTGTGTATACAAATGAATCTTGTGTCCTGAACGATTAGTGTGCTTTTCGATTGTGTTTCGTTTCTCTTCGTCCGATTCAAAGATATACTTAAGACTGCTGTTGCATTGGACGGTGCAATGTTTATTATTGTTATACTGCGTTATGTTCATTGACGCATCTAATATACATTTTTTGTATCATATGGAGGGATAATTGAATAAATAAATAAATAAATAAATGTTAAAACTGACAGTATTCTAACTAAAAAGATTATGCTCATACTGTAACCCAAAATTTGTATTTTGCATTTATAATGAAGGCTACAATTAAAGGATAGGTTGGTTTTGACCTTTGATTAAATTTGAAGAAGTAGTCCATTCTTACAGTGGAGTAGGTAATATAGATAAAAACAAAACTTCTGTCTTCCTCCACAAATAGTATTTATTTCAAAAATTAATTTCTTTAAAAGTGATTGTCCCTACATGTTTCGACTGCACAAACAGTCATCTTTAGGGGAACTAAATCGAGTTTGGTCTCGGTTTTAGTAGTTGCCTCAAATAAATGAGTACAACTATTTTAAGATTATAAGGCAAATGAAATTTGTTAGTTGAAGACTAGTTTGGCTGAACGTGATGGATAAAAAGATGAGCACAGTTTAGAAAATATTCATTTTATTATTGTATCAAAGTAATAAAATATGATTATATGTAGCATGAATTTAATTTGGGTTTTATGTTGTTATAATGAAAGTTATACAAATAGGTACTTAGTAAAGTGTGGAGAAATCAAAAAAGAAAAGAAAAAAGTTTTTCATCTTAACAGTTTAAAGATGTTTTCCTTAAAAATTTCAATTTTTTTCGCCTTTGGCGTGGCAGTGGTGAGCACTATAACCTGATTTTATTAATACAAACTTTCAAAAATTCTTTTAATTTTCTAAATGATGATTTATTATTTAACACAACAGGGGCTTAGCCCCCTGTCCCAATTTAAAAAATCAAAACCCTCTATAATCAATTTCCTTTAAATTTTGACGTACTTCAGAACAATTTTTATGATAGACTTTTTTAAAGATTCCTTTTTAAGGAAAACATCTTTAATCTGTTAAGATGAAAAACTTTTTTCTTTTCTTTTTTGATTTCTCCACACTTTACTAAGTACCTATTTGTATAACTTTCATTGTAACAACATAAAACCCAAATTAAATTCATGCTACATATAATCATATTTTATTACTTTGATACAATAATAAAATTAATATTTTCTAAACTGTGCTCATCTTTTTATCCATCACGTTCAGCCAAACTAGTCTTCAACTAACAAATTTCATTTGCCTTATAATCTTAAAAGAGTTGTACTCATTTATTTGAGGCAACTACTAAAACCGAGACCAAACTCTATTTAGTTCCCCTAAAGATGACTGTTTGTACAGTCGAAACATGTAGAGACAATCACTTTTAAAGAAATTAATTTTTGAAATAAATACTATTTGTGGAGGAAGACAGAAGTTTTGTTTTTATCTTTGATTAAATCTTGCAATAGAATGTAATTTGCGCAATGAAAATTACTGATAGTTTTCGATAAATCTGCACTGTTGCAAGTTAAGCTGAAAAAAGCACTCGTGCTCTTTTGAAACTGAACCGTCATGCCTATATTTCCCAAAAAAAAGTAGAGATTTTATGGCACTTATCAATGTACTTATGATAATCCCAGACCGATATTTCCTATTCCATCTTGATTCATAAACAACTATTTACATTTAGTTAAACTTATTTTCATTATCGCATACTCTAATACCAAACTCATTTCACTTTCTGATTCCAATTTTTCAAACCAGGCTAAGTAAAACTTTTACTGAAAGAGATTTTGAAGGAAATGAAGTAAATATAATACCATTTGTCTAAGAATGAACATTAACGCAGCCACTCCGTCGTCGATCGGTTATCTTCGTTTCTACACCAATGGTTTATAATATGTTTTCTGTTTTTACAAAGAAAATTTATCTGGTGGACGTCTAAGAGCTGGATGATATTATTGACTGACTTATTAAGCTTTTCTCATCGTTACTCAAACGAATTCCTTTCATGTTTTTTTTTAGGATATTTGGTAGAAGCTGAAAATGTTTTTAATGAATAATATAACTAAAATAATAATTGATCAAATAAAATGCTTTTGAAGAAAATACTTAAATCAAATGGTTTTATTAGTGCATTATATCCAGCAAAATAATTTAACAATAATAATAATTAATGACGTAGGTAAATGGTTGTAATCTGTAGTCAGAATGTTGAGTGTTACCTTATATCCTTTGTTCATGTTTCTAATCTCACTTTAAGGCCATTTGAAGGTTGTTGTTCAACATCATGGTCGGTTATAAGTGCGTTAGTCGAAACGTCCGTGCATTCGTAATAGTCAGTTACGGTCTTCAAAAATAATTAATTTAACGTCGGGATTTTAAAATCATTGTGGAGTACGCGAATCAATCAGCCTGACCAAGACCTTGTAGAGGTTGCCTTTAGTCCTATTTCCAAGTCTACTCCGCCTGTGAAGGAGGGAGTAGATAGAGCTTAATAATTACCATACTAGTTGGACTGTGTTGATTGAATTAAGCCTACAATTTTGCATTTGATCGAATATAAGTAATGTAAGTGTTTCATTTCCTGGCCCCAATTCCTTTGAATCCTACTGACTCTTAGCCTCGTTTCGGGCCGTATAACCTAATTTTTGGAGAAAAAGATGACTTTCGTCTTGGAAGGATTCAACCGAATCTTCCAATCTGAAAGAAACTTTTCCAGTTGGATTATATGGTACTGCATACTTGTGACGACTAGCCATGGTTGCTTAGAAGGTGAAGTTATTGCAGTGTCATCAGCGAAAAGATAGGCAACTTTATTCTAAAGTCAAAATTCTTAAAATGTCATAACTTTTTTCTGTATAGATTCGAAACGTTTTATCAACCTTATTTGAAAATCTTGAAACTTTTAAATCAAAAAGGTACTTATTCTGAGTCCATGTCGCCAAGAAACACCATTTTCGAGAAAAATGGATGTAAAAATTGCGTTGAAAATACTTTAAAAGTAACAAAAGAAACGTTTCGAATCTATTCACAAAACAGTTAGTTTGTTCCCTTTATGCACCAGAAAGTTACGGCACTGACTATATTTTAAGAATTTTGACTTTGTTAGATTATATTAGGCACATCCATTTTACTATAATATTATAGTTTTAAGTTTCCACCTTCCAGTTTCGTAATTAATTAAAGAAACCAATTTTAAAGGTACCTCATTTGGGGGACTGTAGCGCCCTTAGAAGAAATTTCTCGACATACACTTATAAAGAAAACATTATTACTATGGGACGTAGACTACTAAGTATGACAAACTAATTTCGGGATACTCTGTATACAATGCAATGTAACTTTTTTTAAATTTCTTTGGAAAATTAGCAGAATTACTTAACTATTGAATATCAGTGAGGCATCTGAATAGTTAGTAAGAAATACTTATTTCACACAATGCCTAGTAACTAATAATAATAATAATAATAATAATAATAATAAAGGTCTTTATTTGTACATTTATAACATTTTACATATTATAACAATTAGTTGTTATTATATACTTAATAATGTACAAAAAGGCGAGGTTCAGTTTGACAGATAAAATCTGCCATCTGTTCAACTAACCCGAATCTTTTTTATTAATTTAACATTTAAATTAATTTTTATTATTAATCTAATCCGACACAATGGCGTTGAGTAATTATTATAAATAACTGCTTTGAACATTAAGTTAAAAGTAAAAATTCACGGCAAATTAAAACCTATTTTTAGCCAAGGAGACAGAAAGATTAGCTTTGCAAAAATTTAATAAAATTCCAAATTCGGATGGTATTTGTGTTTTAAATATTTAAATCCACTATCACAGAAAGAAACCTGATTCCAGGATATTAAATATGCATGGTCTACCTTGCTAGCTTTTTCCTCATATGTAGTCGACTCGAACGTTGCGAAGGAATTTTATATTGGGGACTGTAATACAATGTCTTTCCAGGTAAATATACTTATATTCCATTTTAGTTTAAAGCAGGTTTGCAAACAGCTAGTTTTTTTTATTGTTTTTTTGTAGAGCTTCCAAGAAAAGATTAGGTACAGTACAAACAGAAAAGTAATATTATGGAGTTTCAATCAAAATGCTTTTTTTAGGACACAATTACTCTTAACGGTATTTTGATTAGTTCCGAGCAAAACGAGGCTTCTTTAGTTAGAAAGTAAGTTTTGTCATAATTTTAGTTTCGAAAGATTAAGTAAGTATTCCTTATTCCCCAAATAATAGTATGTACAGGGTTTTCGGAGATATTTTCGGTCCTATCTACAGGGTTCCCTATAAGAGATGCAAAAAAATTTTAAATGTAGAAGTTGTGGGGTTTCATCTGAACCGCCAGAAAATTTCAAAATAAAATAGACAAGTGACGTTCTAAAAGCTAAGACAAATTTTAAAATTGTTTTTTTTTAATGAAACACCCTGTATATTTTCTATTTTTCTGAAAGATCTTTCTTTCCTGATTCCAAAAATATATAGTTTGTCTATATTTGCATGAACCGTCATTAAATTATATTCGATTCGTTATTGTAAGCGGCACCATACGTTAAAAATTATTATGAGTAGAGTGCCTTGGAAAACAATTGTATGGCACAATTTAGTTTTCAATAAGGAACTACTAACTGTCAATGTAAGAATCTATAGTATAGAGGAAAGAACATTCGCATATTTTTTAAGATGGGTTATTCCACTGAAGAAAAATCAGATATGATCCGTTTATTCTATAAGCATGCTAATAATGGACCAAGAACTCAACGCCAATACCGTATTACCTATCCAGGAAGACCCACGCCATGCATTGACACAATAAGATACGTAGTGCGGCAATTTGAGTTGAGACACAGTCTCGAACGTAAGAAAAGGACATTTACAAGAAATTTTGAAGAAGATTTAGATGTCCTACTCTTTTTTGAAGGTAAATTTTAAATTCCTTTTTTATGAGTAAAATACTTTGGTTATTTTTTATAGAAATGCCTGAACGGTCTATTCCTGATGCTGCAATTTATTTTAATAAATCATGGGGGAAAATTCATGAGATTTTAAAAAAGAACAAATATCATCCTTTTAAGTTTTTGCCAGTACAAGGGCTAACCGAAAATAATATCCAGCAGATATTAGAATTTTGTGTCGATATTACTAGAAGACTAGATGGAAATGCAGATTTTCTAAATAAAATAATTTTTTCGGGCGAAGCCACATTTACCACAAGTGGAATGTTTAATCGCAAAAATAAACACTTTTGGTCGTCAACAAATCCGCACAAAATCCAAGAAGTAAAAATTCAAGGTCGCAGTAGCGTAAATGTTTGGTGCGGTCTGTTTGCTGGCAGAAATATTGGTCCAATCATTTTCCGAGGTAGCTTAACAGGTGAACGGTATCTTTATTTCCTGGAAAATGATATAGAACATCTTTTAGAGGAACTTCCCATTTATGATTATAACAGTCTAATTTGGCAGCAAGATGGCGCACCGGCCCATAATGTCATACCTGTCACCAATTACCTTAATGACAGATATAATTTATGGATAGGAAAAATGGGTCTTATTCGATGGCCAGCCAACAGCCCCGACCTTTCACCCCTGGACATATTTTTGTGGGGCTATTTAAAAAATCGCATTTATTATAATAGGACGCGAAATATCCAAATTCTCGAAGATAGAATTCGTGATGAAATCCGAGTTTTAAATAGGGATTATCCGAATTTTATAGTAGATACAATTAATAGCAAATTGAGGACAAATATTCAGAAATGTATCAGAAATGGAGGAGGTTATATTGAGAACCAGTAAAATACACCCGTATATTACAGCTATTAGTTAATTTAGTTTATTTATTTATTTGTTTGTATTTTGTTTGAAAGACTACAATGGTTGATTTATATTTTTAATACAGAATGTTTATAACCTTTTTAATCTTATTTTTAAATTGACTGTTCCCTATTAAAAACTAAACACTGTCGAGCAATAATTATTGTTTTCCAAGGCCCTCTACTCATAATTTTTATTACTGTATGGTGCCGCTTACAATAACGAATCGAAAATAATTTAATGACGGTTCATGCAAATATAGACAAACTATATATTTTTGGAATCAGGAATGAAAGATCTTTTAGAAAAATAGAAAATATACAGGGTGTTTCAATAAAAAAAAAACAATTTTTAAATTATTCTTAGCTTTCAGAACGTCATTTTTTTTTAAATTTTCTTTCGGTTCAGATAAAACCCCACAACTTCTACATTTAAAGTTTTTTTGTATCTCTTATAGGGAACCTTGTAGATATGACCGAAAATATCTCTGAAAACCCTGTACAATAGGTATGTTGAAGATGGAGAGGTTTGCCAAACCGAAAAATGTTTCTAAGATTTAGCAAAAGATATTTTATTATTTATTTCCTGTAACTTAATCAGTAAAATTTTATAGTATATTATGAGTAGGTAGTCTAGTTTCAATTTCAGCTAATTCCATTTCAGAAAATTTAAAAAGCGATTACATATCTCTCGAAGCTGGTTATGGCTTGTGTTGTAATTTGTAAATATTTATTTTTTGCATTTTTTATGTTATGTATTTAATTGTATTTAAAATTATTGCGCTCCTGTGCTTTGTAAACAAATAGCAGCACACGGTGCAGCCTTCAGGTAACTTGATGCGTCACCTGGGATTAGTATGTGTGTAAGAGACAGGTATGTTAGGATTGGACTAGTAACTATAGGAATTTTTGAATGTTAGAGTTATGACAATATAAAAAGTCAGAATTTTTGATTAATAATTTGTATAAAAAAGTACATTATGTTGAATTAAAGGAAGTTACAAAAAGTTTGAGTATAGTTTCTAATAACCAATGACCTATGGAAACAGTAAGAATAGTAAAAGGGTCCTTCGAAGAAACAAGAGTTTATACACCATTAAACATTGGTCCTTCGAGCCGGATGGTTTTGCCAGTAGTTGTCGGCACTTCGGTATTTTACAAGAATTGAGCTGGTAGTTATCAGAAGTTTTACGCAGAAAATTGGGTCTGACAACCTGTCAGACATTTTACTCTGCAGTTGGGTCTGGTAATCTGCCAAGAAGAAAATTGAACACAGAAAATTGGGTCTGGTACTTTGAATTACAAAGGTAGGACTGTCAGGAGTTTTACTTACAAATAGGAGCCGACAATTGTCAGGGAGCTTTACCTAAACTTGGGATTAATTCAGCAGTGTGCTTCAGTCTTTAGTACAGTGTAACAATAACAGAGGAAAGAAGTAACATCGAATGTTACAGAAGTTATAGAACAGGAGCTATAAAGGTCAGAGATTTAGTATTTGTTTACTTAACTTTCATTGATATAAGTTTGCACAAATGCAAAGGGTTGTAAAATTAACAATAAATAAAAAGGTTTATAGGTTTGAAAATTTGTAAGAATTTGCACCTTTTAAGGTAATAGTTACCTTGGTATATACTAACTTAGGTATTGACTGCGTTTTAATTACTAAAAAATAGCGTCAATAAAATTGTAATCAGGAAAGATTGTAGCGATTGTAATTTTGAATTATAAAACTTAATTTATAGGTAAATATTTTCATACAATTAAAGTTAGGTTATAAAACTAACTGTGAATATTCATTGTCGCAATGGAGGATATTCAAAATCTTAAAATGCAAAGGGCAAAGGCCAAACGTAGTATCACTAGGGCTGCTACATTTATAAATCAAAATAAGGATGAGTTGACTGTTGATGTCAATGAATTTGTCACACGAGAAATTTATTTAAAACAAGCCATTGAGACTTATAATAAGATTCAGGACCAGATAGAGGATATTGATGAGGAGGAAGAGAATGATCGCGTGGACATGGAAAATAAGTATTTGTCAATTTTGGCAAATTTTAAAACAGTAATTCAAGTGCGTACTATGCCGCCGATAAATTCACAACCATCTCCACTGCATAATCCTGTTCCCCACAAAAATAGTTCTCTTAAGGTTAAGTTGCCCAATCTGAATGCACCTTCCTTTTCGGGAAAATATGAAGATTGGCAACCTTTTCTAGATTTGTTTCAAGCACTCATAGATGATAATGATCAGCTGACTGAGATACAAAAATTTTTATATTTAAAAGGGGGCTTATCAAATGAGGCATCAAATCTTATTAACGATTTACCATTAACTAATGCAAATTATGCAGTAGCGTTCGATTTACTAAAAAAACGGTATGACAATAAATTGGTCATAATAAATTCTCATATAAGAGGCATGTTAGATATACCTGATATCAGGGGAAGTGGGGCTCAGTTAAGAGAATTTTTAACTCACATTAGGCAACATTTAAAATCTTTAAGGGCGCTTAAATTACCAGTAAATGAATGGGATGTGTTATTAGTGTATTTGTTTTCGCAAAAATTGGATTTTCAGACTCGAAAGTCATATGAGCTAGAAAAAAGTACTGCAGGGTTGCCAAATTTGTCAGAATTTCTAGGATTTTTGGAAAAGCGTTGCTCTGCGCTAGAAAGCATTTCGCTCGCTGATAACACAAATAGATTCAATAAATTTAAGAAATCACAAAATTCTTTATTGGTTAATGAACGTGATAATGATAATCTAAACGCTAAATGTATTTTTTGCAATCAGGCAGGACATGCTGTAAGCAAATGCTTTAAATTTAAAGGAATATCGTTAAACAAAAAAAGGCAGTTTGTTCAAACAAAACGCATGTGTTATAATTGTCTAGGATTTAAGCACACAGTTTCTCAGTGTAAATCATCTGGGTGTAGGGTTTGTCAAAGGCGGCATCATACTTTTCTGCATCCAGAAGAGTTCAATAATAATAAACAGAATATATCGGGTAATATTACAAAAAATATTGTTAATAAAGGACCTAGGCAAACTAATTCTGTTCAGCAACAAAGTCAATCTTCGGAAAATGTAGCAATACAAACAAGTCCTGTTACAGAGACACTAGTCAATTCGACTGCTTTATATTCTCAGGAAAGCTCTCAAATATTATTAGCAACCGCAAAGGTTAATTTAATTACGAGGGATGGTAAAAAGGTAGAAGCACGGGCTATTTTGGATTCAGGCTCACAAACGTCATTTATTACATCGGAATTATTGAATCGGCTTAATTTAAGCACTTATAAATCAACATTACAAATTGGTTAAATTGGTAATAATATCACGCAGGTTAATAAAATGGTTGACATTACTTTAGAGTCAAGGTTTGATAATAACTATAAAAAAAATATGTCATGCGCTGTTCTAAATAATATTACGTGTCGGTTACCGCACACCTTTGTTGACATTAGTAAGATTAAAATTCCTTTTAATATTGAATTGTCAGATGAATTGTACTATCAACCGGCAAATGTTGATATGTTAATTTCTGCTGATATATATTTCGATACACTCCTTCCAGGATTAATAAGGTTGGGGTCTGATTTACCTACATTGCAAAACACCAAGTTAGGATGGCTAGTTTGTGGCAACGCGCCTACTACCTCATGGCCCAATCAAAATAGGGTTAATTCTCATATTTCGTTATTTTGTAACAATTGGGACAATGTTAACGAAGTTATTCCCAGATTTTGGCAATTAGAGGAGGTGCATAATAATCGATTCTTGTCACCAGATGATAAATTGTGTGAACAGCGGTTTAAGGAATCTGTTAAACGTTTAAAAAATGGTATTTTTCAGGTCGATATACCATTTCACCATCAGGATGACTATTTAAAGTTAGGAGATTCATTGTTAGTGGCTAAAAAACGGTTTTGTTCACTAGAAAAGAGATTTATTAATAATCCACAATTGTTTTCGCAGTATAAGGATTTTATACAAGAATACTTGGATCTTGGTCATGGCAAAGTTCAGGATATTGATATTTATAAAAAAAATACTGTGTTGCAACGTGTGTTTTTACCACATCACTGCGTTGTGAGGGAGGCAGCTTCTTCTACAAAGTTAAGAGTTGTTTTTGATGCTTCTGCAAAAACTTCTTCGGGGATATCTCTTAATGAGGTCATGTTAAAAGGGCCTACAGTTCAGCCAGACCTATATGATATTCTATGTAGGTTTCGACTTTTTCAATTTGTCATTACTGCAGATATTCAAAAAATGTATAGGATGATTCAAATAAATCCAAATCAAAGATTCCTTCAAAATATTTTATGGCGAGATAATCCAAAGGATTCACTTAAATGTATTGAATTGCAGACAGTAACGTATGGCACCAAGGCAGCTCCATATTTGGCTACTCGTTGTTTAACGGAACTTGCAAATAATGAAGCATCTAGTTATCCATTAGCTGCTCAGGCAATTCAGCAACAATGTTATGTTGATGACATTCTATGTGGAGCTAATTCGAAAGAGGAAATAATTAAATTAAGGAATGAATTAATACAAATGTTAAGTTCAGCGGGATTTTTGTTGAACAAATGGGGATGTAATAACTTAGCATTATCGAAGTTGTTTGGAATTGGAAATCAAAATACCAAGGTGGATATTTATGACGACAAACTTTCTAATAAAGTATTAGGCATAACATGGCATCCATTTCAGGACACATTTCAAATTTCTGTTCCGTTGACTGAAAAAACAAATATGGTTACTAAAAGATATGTGTTGTCAAACATAGCTCAAATGTTTGATCCCTTGGGGCTAATAGGGCCAATCATTTTAGTTTTTAAAATATTGATGCAAGAGATTTGGGTGAGCAAAATAGACAGGGATGACAAGTTGCCAACCAAATTGCTGGAAAAATGGGAAGCTATGTCAAGTAACTTTTCTAAGTTAGCTAATTTGAAAATTTCTCGTTATGTTCTTTCTTCGGGTAAACTGGTAGAAGTGCAGATACATGGGTTTAGTGATGCGTCGTTGTCTGCATATGGGGCATGTGTTTATCTAAGAGGAATTTATGATAATCAACAGGTCACGTGTAATCTTTTGTCTTCTAAATCTCGCGTTGCACCACTAAAAACTGTAACTCTTCCTCGTCTGGAGTTATGTGGGGCACTGCTACTGTCACGTTTAATTCATAAACTAACATCACTTATTTCAATAAAGGTTTCAAAAACAATTTTATGGACGGATTCAAAAATTGTTCTTTGCTGGCTCGATTCAGCACCTGCTCGATGGACTACCTTCGTTGCCAATCGTGTATCTGAGATTCAGGAATTAACTATTAATAGTGAATGGTATCACATCAAATCTCAAGAAAACCCAGCTGATTATATTTCTCGTGGTTTATCACCAGATGAAATTTTAGAAAATGATCATTGGTTTCATGGTCCTAATTTTCTTTTAGACTATAAATTGGACCTAACTAAACTTTCCTCTGAAAATACCAGTATTGAATCGTTACCTGAGCAAAAGAAGGTAATACTTGCACAAGTAAAAGTAAAATTTGAAATCGATTGGGAGAGATTTTCAAACTTTTCACGCTTACAAAGATCTAGGGTAACCGGCGTAGTGATTGGCCATCAGCCAGTTATTGGCCATTATGCTATTTAATTGTAAATATTAACGAAATTATAATATTAAAACGGCAACTATGCATTATTTAAATATACCTTTATATGTTCCTCTTTCTATATTACTTCCTAAATATTATTTGGCAACATTGTTTGTTAGCGACAGAAACTTTCCTCGACAGTTGCAGTACACGTGCTAAAAATTTCAGTTTTCTTAGCAAATTTCCAAGAAGTTGTACCCACCTGGTATGTAAATTTTGATACATTTACCTTATTATTGTTTTGTTTATGTTTTTTATGGGTTATCTATGTATTATTCTATCATTTAAAGACATATTTATCATTCTAACCCTAAAAAGTTAATAACTAAGAGGAGGCCAATCACTGCATTGTAAAATTTGTATAAATATAGCTATTGGCCCGTGCCAATCACTGCGTTATAATAGGGGGCCAATAACCAGTGTTTACCAAGGTGCAAGTTAGTGAATAATGAGTTATCTAATTATCTGTTTTTGTAATTCAAGGTACCCAAGTATCATCAACATTCCTTGAAAATGCCCAAAACTCAAGAAGGCAGTAAATACACAAAAAATTATTCCGAAGCAGATCTGCAGATAGCTTTGAAAGCAATTGATAATGGTGTAGCTGTTAGAGAAGCGGCTAAAGCATACAAGATACCACGTGCAACTCTTCAGTTTAGAAGAAGTGAAAAATTTACTAAAACAAGTTTAGGACCCTGCCCATATCTTTCATTTGAAGAGGAGAATTTATTGGTTAATTGGTTAGTCGAAAGTTCAAACAGAGGATTCCCTAAAAGAAAGGAAGATCTTCAATTATCTGTGAAATCATTTTTGGATAGGAATCCTAGGGATACTCCATTTAAGGATAATTATCCAAGTGATTGCTGGTACAAAGCATTTTTAAAACGCCACCCAGACCTATCTGTTCGCACTCCTGAAGCTGTGACAGCTTCCAGCTCAAAAGTATCAGAAAAAGATATTAGAAAATGGTTCACAGATATTAACGCATATCTGGTTTCAAAAGAATATGATAACATTTTTCAGAATCCAGAGCGAATACTTAATGCAGATGAGACTGGGTTTAACTTGTGCCCGAAAAATTCTTCGGTATTGGCTCCTAGAGGTTCAAGAAATGTGTACGAAATTGAACATGCACCCTCAAAACAAACAATGACCGTTTTGTTCACTTTTTCAGCGGCTGAGGATGTGACACCTCCAATGATTATCTTCCCTGGAAAGCGACTGAAGAATGAAATTTATGAATCTGTTCCAGAGACTTGGGGAATTGGACAATCCGACACAGGTTGGATGAAAGCCGACATATTCACTGATTATATAGTTAAGGTCCTTCATCCTTATTTGGAAGCGAATAAAATACAGTTTCCGGTAATATTATTCATTGATGGTCACGCATCCCATTTAACCTATGATGTAAGTGAGTTGTGTAAGAAATTAGACATTATTTTGATATGTCTTTACCCAAATTCTACAAGGATTTTACAGCCTGCTGATGTAGCAGCATTCAAGCCGATTAAAACGGGCTGGAAAAAAGCTGTCCTAAAATGGAGGAGAGAAAACCTTACCCAAACTTTAAAAAAAGAAAATTTTGCACCTATTTTAAAAACAGTCATCGATGACTACGCTAAGTCACAAACTATTACCAATGGATTTAGGGCCACCGGTCTGGTTCCGTTTAATCCAGATTCCATTGACTTTACTAAATGCCTAGGACATGGGATTAGTATCGATAAAGAAACTTATTCAGCAAATAATACTGAACCTGCAGAGCATTCAACAATCACATATGCAACTTTTAAAGATATAGTGGGAATTGAAAAAATCCAGTATATTAAGAATGAAAAACCCAAAGAATATTCTCCTAATTCTATATTGCGCCAACTCTGGGAAAAATTTCATAAAAATAATAAAGATGAAATCACAACGCAACAAGAACAGTACAAAGCAGCCGAGAAACAAACAGGTATAGAAAATAAGGAAGCGGACGAGAAAGACATAAATTCGCCAGTAAGAGAAAAAGAAAAAACAGATAAATTAAATAATATTAGCTCTAAATGCGAAACCAACGAAAAAAAGCAGATGTGTGAAAACTTGCTAGGAAAAGAAAATATCACCGATGAAGAAATAAAAGTTAATAAGAAAAATACAGCTTTTATGAAGAACGGAAATACAGAGACAGGTTATTTAGAGAGCCATAACTTGACATTTGAACAAAATAAAGATCAAGAGATGCCACTACAAGACATAACTATCATAAATATTGAAGATATCCCAATAATTATTGCTGATGTTCATTCTGAAAAAAACATTATCATAGAAGAGGTAGATAATTTTAATAAAATCATCATTAGTGACGTCTCTAGGAAAACTGATGAAGGATGTTTAAGCGAAATTTTAAAACTTCCAAAGACGCCTGTTCGAACTGGTAAAAGAAATTCAGAAAAAACTACCTTTGTAATAACTGGAACAGCATGGAGAGATTTTAAACAAACAGAAGAAGATAAAAAAAGGATCAAAGAGATGGAAAAAGAAGAGCGTAAAAAGGAAAGACTAAGAAAAACAAAAGAAAGAGCAGAAAAGGAAAAAGAAAAGAAAATTAAAAAACTTAAAAGTAAAATGGAAAAAAAGAAAAAAACTAATGCGCGAAAAAGTTGCTATACCAAAAAAGAAACTGAGGGTCTATCAAAACCCTTAAGTAAAGTAAATTCTCCTCTAAGTGAGTTATCGGTAATCCCAGAAAACGTCAAAAAAGCATCAAGAAATCTATTTGGTAATGAAGATATTAACATTATCTCGGACTATACCATTGAGTCCCAAGATATCGTTGACAATAATTTAGATAGAATACTCGTAGAAATAGGACTTTCCCAAAAACTAAATTTTACATCCTACAGTGGGATCTGTTACATCTGGACTTATAATTTAACACTTTCGAATTTTGGCATACGATGCGCTAGTTGTATAAGAAGCTATCATATTACATGCCTAAAAAAACATTCATTACATAAGTCTAATGCGCTTATTTTTCATTGTAAATCATGCCTGGACAAGACTAAATTGTAAATCTATTATTATATTAGTGCTATTTTGTTCTCATTGAATTCCTAGGAATAAATCCTTATTAAACTAATATTGTACATATCTACTAATTTATATAATGACACATTAACCTAGCTGGTCTATAAATTTAATATCAAACTCTAAGTTTAATTAAACTGAGACCCGGCCAATCACTGCTTCATGACAAGGCCAATTAATAGACAGGGACGGCCAATCACTAGCCTTTTAATGTTTTCTAATTTACTGTTTTTTTTTGTTTAACGTTTAATTAAATAAATATATTTCCTATAACAAAAGAAAATTTAGAGAGTTTTCAATTAATATTGATAAATCCCAAAATAAAATTTTATTTTAATGCAATATGCAACATGAAAATATAACATAATAATTTTAGGCGGCCAATCACTACCCTGGTTACCCTATTGCTTATTGCTATAGGTTTATTAATAATGCATCAAAGGAATCGAATAAAATAGTAGGTTCTTTGACTATTCAGGAATTAAGGCATGCGCATAATAAAATAATTCAGTCTATACAAAGGCAGAGTTTTGTTATGGAATTGGCATATTTGGAATCACAGTCAAAAGATGATGTAATTACTTGTGGTGTATCCAAGAACAGCAGTATCAGACATTTAAACCCATTCATTGATGAAAATGGTTTAATGAGAGTAAATGGCAGACTTGCAAAGGCTGACATTGATTATAATCAAAAATTTCCATTATTGCTTCCAGCTAAGGATCATGTTGTTAGATTGCTTATAAAGTTAGAGCACATAAAACTATTCCACGCTGGACCTCAGACATTATTAGCAAATTTAAGATCAAAATATTGGCCGATTCATGGATTAAGGGAAATAAAACATGTTTTAAAAAACTGTATAACTTGTCATAGGCTCAAGGCACAAACAGCACAACAATTGATGGGTGCTCTTCCTTCGGATAGGGTGTCTGTAGCGCGTCCTTTTTTTTAAGGTTGGAATTGATTTTGGTAGCCCTCTGTTGGTCAAACAGTCCAGATTACGAAAATCTGTCACTTCAAAGGCTTATATTGCACTCTTTGTATGTATGGTTACCAAAGCAACACACATTGAATTGGTATCAAGTTTGTCAACTAAGGCATTTTTGTTGGCTCTAAAACGTTTTATATCGCGTCGCGGTCACCCTATGGCAATTTATAGTGACAATGCAACAAATTTTAAGGGAGCAAATAATCAGTTAAAGGATCTTTATTTGTTTTTCAAATCTCAAGATAAGATGGAAGGTATTAAAACTTTTCTTACGCAGCAAGAAATTGAATGGCATTTCATTCCTCCAAACAGTCCACACTGGGGTGGCTTATGGGAGGCTGGAATTAAGTCAACGAAATACCATCTTCGTAGAGTTGTTGGTAATACCTGTTTGACGTTCGAAGAACTGAGCACAGTTCTGGCCCAAATCGAGGCCATTTTAAATTCAAGACCATTAAGTCCAATATCATCTGATCCTTCAGATTTTAACTGTTTAACGCCTTCTCACTTTCTAATAGGTGAACCTCTAACCTCTTACCCTGAACGAAATGTATCTGATGTGCCTGAAAATCGGTTAAATTTTTGGCAAAATTGCTGTAAAATTCAACAAAATTTTTGGAAGCGTTGGTCAGCTGAATATTTAAATCAACTGCAAAATAGGCCAAAATGGTTTTCAACAATAAAAAATCTACATGAGAATATGATTGTTCTAGTTATAGAGGATAATACTCCGCCACTTAAGTGGCATTTAGGACGAATCCTTGAGGTTATACCTGGCTCGGATGGAAAGGTTCGTGTTGTAAAATTACGAACAAAGGAAGGTGTATTCATTAGGACAATAAATAAATTGTGTCCCTTGCCCCATGAATTAAATTGAAGCCAACGCTTCAATGGGGGGGAGTATGTTGTAATTTGTAAATATTTATTTTTTGCATTTTTTATGTTATGTATTTAATTGTATTTAAAATTATTGCGCTCCTGTGCTTTGTAAACAAATAGCAGCACACGGTGCAGCCTTCAGGTAACTTGATGCGTCACCTGGGATTAGTATGTGTGTAAGAGACAGGTATGTTAGGATTGGACTAGTAACTATAGGAATTTTTGAATGTTAGAGTTATGACAATATAAAAAGTCAGAATTTTTGATTAATAATTTGTATAAAAAAGTACATTATGTTGAATTAAAGGAAGTTACAAAAAGTTTGAGTATAGTTTCTAACAACCAATGACCTATGGAAACAGTAAGAATAGTAAAAGGGTCCTTCGAAGAAACAAGAGTTTATACACCATTAAACAGCTTAAATTATTTGTATTCTCTAGTAGAGAAGGCAGTAAGGTCAATGAAAAAGATGTGGATAATGACAGAAGCGTCGTCATTTCGCTATTTCTTAACCTAATACGGAAATGGCTATTTTTCACACTAAAAAGTGGATTCGATAAGTTTTGAAAATATCTGAAATGAATCTGGCTGATTTTGACACACATGTATAAATTACGAGTGTACCTATAATAAAAACAATTTAAAACGATTTAAAACTATTACTTATCAAAGTTTACATAAAAATACAAGGCATAAAAATGTTAAAATAGAGTACGTAGCTTAATAAATTGTCGAAGCCCTCTTGCAACTAGCAATATTCATGGTTTTCATCTTTGAATATGGCAACGGTATAATATTGTAGACGTTACAGCTGCTAGGAGTAACATGTTGCTGTATCGGTTCATTGAATTTAAATTTGATAAATCACAGTAGAAAGTTTGTCCCTTTTCTTTCTGTCAGACCCAATTCTTGGACGCGTTTCGCCCTGTGACGGCTCCTGGTAAGGCTATAGAGTCTGACGAAAAGGAAAGGGATCTTACAGTGCATTACAGCACATAATCTAATAAAAGTGCGAACATAAGAAATTCATTTTTTCAGACATGCGTGCACCACCAAGAGATTGAAAGATTTGGAGCAGGTCTTCGACCACGCGTTGATACCCTTGACTTTGGTGGTTTCCCAAAAAGTTCTGGACAATGGATTTAAATGTTAACCATGCAGTTTTTATTGCCTTCCATATTCTGGTCAAATTCCTGGTTCTTCATCAGTTCTGGAATGTGAGGACCCTCAAAAATTCCAGTTTTCAGTTTGGCATCACTGATGTTTGAAAATTTTCGACTAAGAAAAATAAAAGCATGACCTTCTTTATTAAGCTCTAGTTTAATATGTAGGAGGTATTGTATATGGAGGAAGCAGTACTTTCTTTGGGTCCACTAAAGCATGTTCTAGAGAGGTATGTGAGCCAGGTTATATATTAGGCCTTATTTTCCAGTCACGTTTTACATAATAATAAACAAATTTATTTGGTATAGTCGACTTGTAAGCCAAGCGATAAAGATAAAACCTGAATATAATAAAATATTTTAAAACTTCGTGAGGGTGCAGTAACAGAAAGAAGCTGAAGCACTTTTTAGAATAGAAAAATCCCACGTACGGATTACATACCTTTAGATCTCCACATATTTTCTAGTTGTGGTCTTGAGAGTTTAGAACATCAAATGTTATAAGCGTATTACGAAAATTGGATTTATGTATCTTTCCCCTGGTGAAGAATTTATGAAATTAGTCTCAGATTCAAACAGTTCTTTATTTTTAGGCTGTTCCTTTTTTAATCAGCTAGACGTGTAGCCTAATGAGTGTATTAGTATCAATACTTACCAAGTATTCTTTTGGGATTAGGTAAACTATAAATACCATATGTTAATGTAGGAAGGGTAGATATGAAATTGATGAAAATTACTACAAGCAAAACTGGCATAATAATCCCCCAACATAATCTCCAGTAAATTCCTACTTTCATGTATTGAACATCTAAGCAGAAGTTTTCGAGGCCTTAAATTAGTTTTGTCAGCAGTCAGTTTAAATTGCCAAATTAGATTCGTTCATAATTTATACCTTATACAGTTATAATATACTTACCATAAAGGCACACCACAACTTAAACTTCCATAATTGCAAAGAAGTTGTGGTCTTGATAGTTTAGAAGTAAGCGTTCCATATTATCATAAATTTAAGTCATTTCTACTGAATGACCCACTAGAACAGAAGAAACTTTGTTACCATTAGACAAGAGAACTGCCTTTAAGCTTCTGCTGGATGCATCGATAGATAGCCTTCACTTGCTAGAATCATATCTTAAGCCTAAAGCCTCAATGGTACCCTTGATATTTTTGAAGTAAACTAGTGCTGTGTTTTTATTTAAAAAAAAAAACTCTTTTTCTCGATCACGATACCACTAGAATGTTATTTCCGAAGCTAGTAAATTATTTTCACGAAGACGAGATCCTAGCAATTGTGCGGACTCTTTAGACAGACGTAAGTCTCTCGTCAGATCATTTAGTTCGCCTTGCGTAAAGAGTTTCGGTTGATTTCTGGGGTTGATTTATTCCAACGGTGTACTCAAAACCAATATCATCATCTGTCTGCTCATCATTAGATTCTGAAGACAAGTCTGGGTGATTCTGGAATTGGAACTTCTTTTCTACTAACAGGCTTTAAAGTAGATGATATATTGGGATACTTGACATGTTGGCGATTGTTTTTATTTATTCCTTAAAAGTAAATTTTAAGGACATTTATTTAGAAAAATAAATAAAATTTTATAAATTCGTACCTTGTAGATTAGTCATTCAAAAATAACAGTATATGATCTTTCCCTTCCCGCTAAACCATCGATATACCAGAAGGTAGGCTTTTTTGTTTTTTGGTGCTCCAACGTTGCAGATCTTCTACGCATGTTTTGCAGCATACGTGATTAGAGAATGACTTGTCTTGATCATCAAGCTTGATTCCAAAGTAGGCTAGATACATTTTTTCCAAAAAACCCGTGATGTTTGACTTTAGATTAGGCAAAGTGATTTGTCCACATCTACAGGGTGTCCCAAAAGTAATGGGACACAGAGCAACAGCAGACTCCTTAAGGCGAAATAATGCGATTTATTCAAACTTGCCTTATCCCAAAATTGATAACAACCAAGATACAGGGTGTCAAAGTTTTAATTTTATTTTCGTTTTTTTGCGATTATTTCTTAACGAAACGACATAGCAGCACAAAATTAAGGGTTTTGGGGTTTCTTGAGGTGAGGAATTCAAAATTATCCATAGTTTTTGTGTAACCAGTAGAGGGCGCTATCTACGGCATGCCCAACTCATTTTAGCTGGCATAACTTTGATTCGGCTTCTTATATCGATCCCACCAATAAAAAATAAGTTACTTTACTTCTTTTACCTCAAAAACGTATAACTTATTATAGTCGCTAGGAGCAACCATTTTCGAGATAATGGCATTTCATATTTTTAATGCAAGAATTCTAAAATATTTAAAATAATTGTGTATTCGTATTAGTGTTATTTATCACGGCTGGCCTTGATTGAAAACAATGACGTTTCTAAGGCGACAACTTCTTCTTCTTGTGCCCTATGCGTGCACGCACGTTGGCGATCCTTTGTACCTCTCTCATATTATATGCAAGATGCCGTTCTCTGCATGTCGAAATATTGTGGCGGCATCCCTTATTCCGCACCAATCCCTTATGTTTCGGAGCCAAGAATGTGGCTTTCGCCCCGGGCCTCGGCGACCTTCTATCTTACCCTGCAAAATTAATTTAGGAATTGAGTACCTAGCACCCCTGAGAATATGTCCAAGGTAAGATATCTTTCGATTTTTCACGATGTCAAGAAGTTCTCTCTGCACTCCAGCCATTCTCAAAACTTCCTCGTTGGTTGTGTGTGCTGTCCAGGGAATACGCAGCAGTTTACGCAGAGTCCACATTTCGAATGCCTCTATGCGGTTTAATGACCTGATTTTTAAAGACCACGTTTCTGCTCCATACAGCAAGATAGGCCACACGTAGCACTTAATTACTCGGAGCCGAAGTGCCAGGGGAAGAGTGCGTGCAAGAAGAAAGTTCTTTAGTTTAAGAAACGTGGCTTTTGCATGTCCAATCCGAATTTTCACTTCTTCATCGCAGTCCCATCTTTGATTGAGAGTGGCGCCCAGATACACAAAACGCGACACTTGATCCAAATCCTGCCCGTCAATCCTAATATGTTACATTAATATGTTGGCGTGCTATTGCCATGACTTTCGTTTTGTTTGTATTGATTTTTAGCCCAAACCGTTCACCTATCTGGTTAACTCTGTCCACAGTGTTTTGAAGGTCCTCAGGAGAATTCGCCAGTATAGCGGTGTCATCCGCATACCTAATATTGTCAATTGAAATTCCGTTGATCTTGATTCCTCTGTTCTCTTCTTCCAAGGCTAATTGAAAGATCTTTTCTACATATATGTTGAATAAGATTGGCGACAAGATAGGTACATCCCTGACGGACTCCTTTGGATATATTGAACGTCTCTGTAGTTAGTTTATTGTTAATTTTCACTTCTGCAGTCTGTTGCCAGTATAGTTCATGAATTATTCTGATGTCCTTAGAATCTATGCCAATCTCATGCAACCTCTCCAGAAGAATATCATGCTTAATATTATCGAAAGCCTTCTGATAATCAATAAAACATATAAATACGTCACGCCGTTGATCGTAGCACTTCTGTATGAGCAGTTTCATGGAAAAGAGGGCTTCTTTTGTACCCAGACCCTTGATAAAACCGAATTGGGTTTCCCCGCTCATTGCTTCGCATTTGGCATATATTCGGGTGTGGATAATTCGAAGAAAGACCTTAAGCGCATGGCTCATAAGACTTATGAGTCTGTAGTCTCCACAGTTTCTAGGGGTACTTTTTTTAGGAAGAGGTATAAAGGTAGACTTTAACCAGTCCGATGGAATTTTACCTGACTCGTATATTCTATTGCACAGGTATGTTAGATATTTTGTATCCAATATTTTCAATACTTCAGCATGTACGTTGTCTTGTCCTGCGCTTTTCCGATTTTGCATGCCTTCAATAGCTCGTTGTACTTCCGTGTCTAAAATTTTAGGTCCAGTTAGCTCTTCCGCAGTGTTTGTGTGTCTCGAATTGCGTTGGTCTTTAAAGAGTGTTTCCGCATACTGCTTCCATTCATTGCAGAGATCATCTGGATCCAAGATGAGTCTTCCATTTTCTTTCCTGAGAGATGGGATTGGTGCTTTTCTGAGAGAGCCAGTAACTTGCTTTACTTTCCTGTGAAAGTTGAACGAGTCATGTAACTCATGCAGTCTCTCAGCTTCCTCACACTTCGCAATTACCCACTGCTCTCGAGCTTTTTTACATTTCTGTTTTACCTTGCGATTTAGTTCGATGTATCTTTCAGGTTGTTGATGGATTTTTGCAAGCCTTCGTTCTTCCATTATATCCAGAATCGCATCTGTCATCCAGACCCTTGTCCTGACCCGTTCTTGTTGGTCCAGAACCATCTCGCAAGCATTTTGGACATTTTCCTTGATGTCATTCCAAATGTCATCTGGTTTATCTTTGTTTCTAGGATCTTTTTCGCTGCATATTCTATCTAGTTCCAATCTCATATTTTCCTTATTGTTGGACTGATTTAGCTTCTGAATATCATATTTTATATGTGCCTTTCTTTTTGAGATAACTTTGAGATTAATTTTAACGTTGGCTATTATGGGATTATGGTCAGAGTTAATATCAGCCCCGGATAGGCAGCCACTCGCGTTACACCATTCTGGTCTCTGCGATTAATCAGAAAGAAATCAATCTGATTTCTTATTATACGATTGGGACTGTCTTGTGGAGAATGCCATATATACAAACGTCTAGGAGGTAACTTGTAATATGTATTCTTAATCACCAGATTTTTTTGTTTACAAAACTGAATTAGTAATTCACCTCGGTCGTTTCTCTCACCCAGCCCGAATGCACCCACGACACCATCCACTTTGCCTCTTCCCACTTTTGCGTTAAAGTCCCCCATAACAATGGTAATCTCATCAGATTTTAGTGAACTTAGGACTTCCTGTACTTCTTCATAGAACCTTTCGGCGTCTGCGTCAGGTTTGTCAGCTGTAGGTGCGTATACCTGAATGAGGTTAAGGTTGACTGGCTTGGCATCAATCTGCAGAAGGATAGTTCTGTCCGAGTAAGCAACAACATTGCGTACAGATTTCTTAATTTGTTCAGTGACCATGAATCCCACACCGTTCCCATGGTTTTGGTTATTATTTCCAGAGTAGTAAAAAGTAATTCCCTGTTTCAAGCATATTCCGCTGTCCGGCCATTTACTCTCGCTAATTCCTACAATGTCAATATTAAGTCGTCGCATTTCCTTTATAGCGTTATCAAGTTTGCCGGCTGCAAAAAGTGTTCTTGTGTTCCACGTACCAATTCGCTTCATCATGTCAAGCCGGGGGATTCTTAGCACCCTCTGATGATCTAACATCTGCCCGGGACTGAGGGCCGTACTGTTAATGTTTCCTGACATGATAAAAAGAGTTTTTTGGACAAAAGGATGTCCTGGGGAAAATAATGCGGTAGTTTCCCTTTTGCTTTCCGCATCGCAGTACCACAGCCTTCCAACTGTTTTCAGTTTCGCCTGTGGCATTCCAGTTTCCGAGCCAATTTAAGGATCATTTCCTTTCTGCCACGGGCTGGTAATGATGATCGCTGCTGCCCTTCCTCATGCTAGTTTTGGTCCGCCCCGAGTATTTCATTTCCCTGGTACCACCCATATCTGGGAGGCGTTCCCCTATCCGCCACCTGAGGAGGCGCCCGATGGAGAACTAGCAACCCCACAAGGTGACAACATGTTACCCAAAGTATCATCTGTCAAAGTTATTAATTTACCTAAGTACAATACGCCGATATTATTCAATTTTTTAGTAATGCCTCGACATCACTTATTTTCCAATGCGGAAATGCGTGATATGCTTTGTATATCATTTATTTTTTAATGCGGAAATGCGTGATATGCTTTGTATTTACGCACAAGAAGATTTTAATGGTCGGAGTGCAGGGCGCAGGTACCAAAAGATGTTCTCGAATAGAAAGCAACCAAACTGCAAATTATTTCAAAATATTTATTACTGACTAGGAGAGACTGGTTTGTTTCGACAAAAGAAAAGAGGTCTCGGGTCGTCCAAAAATATAACACCAGAACAGGAAGAAGAGATTTTAGTTCGTGTAGCAGAAAATCTAGAAGTAAGTTCCAGGAGATTAAAGGCAGCTAGAGGTGTAAGTAAATCTTTAATTTATCAAAATTAGAATATTTCACGATGAAGGCCTGTACCCATACCACTTTACACCCGTACAGTGTTTACTGCCGCCTGATCTTCCAGCCAGACTTTAGTTTTCTCATTTCTCCCAAAATCTGCAAAATACAGATCCAATGTTCTTAAATCGTGTGTTGTTCACGGACAAGGAGACATTTTTTACTCGACGGGGTGTATTCAATTACCGAAACAGACATGCATGGGAAAATGAAAACCCGCATTTAATTGTTGAACGTCACTTCCGACACGAGTTTAAGGTGTAGAATTATCGGAAATCATCTTATAGGCCCCTTTGAATTACCGCCAACTCGAAACGGATACTCATATTTGAATTTTTTTACAAAATGAACTTGGGGGGCTTGTAGAAGATGTACCACTAAACGTCCGGTGAAATATGTATTTCATGCAAGACGGGGCGCCGGCATACTTCTCGAGACAAGTGCGAAATTATTTAAATGGACAGTTCCCTGAACGTTGGATAGGCCGTGGTAGCCCTTGACTTGGCCGGCTCGAAGTCCGGATTTTAATCCAATGGACTTCTGCATTTGGGGTTATTTGAAAACCATTGTTTATAACAGTTCAATAAACAACCGTAATGAGTTAAATCAAAGAATTAAAAATTCTGTTAATCTGCTCAGAAATGATGAAGATCTCTTGTTTAAAGTCCGACAGTCTTTTGTAAAACGTATACAGGGTGTCCGGAAACTTCGTTCGTATATTTTATGGGGATATTCTACATATGAAAATATGAAAAAAAAGTTCATATGAATGTAGGTCCTTAAATGTCATATATTTTAACGCTAACCATGGGCTTCTTGATGTTTTTTTAACTTCAAATTTGTATTTGTTATAAAACTACTTTGATGTTTTAGTTTAAACGCAATTCGATAATAGTTTATGCAATGATTTAAATAAACCGATTTTTCTCCTAAATCATTGGCCCAACAATTTTTTTTAAAAACACCTTTTTTGTGTAGAAAAATCACTGGAATTATAATTTTCGGCTAAAATTTTTTAAATGTGTCGTGCACAAAAATTAGGAATAAATAAACTAAGCCACTCCCCCCCCCCCCCCGTAAGAACGTCCCTGACTTAATTTCATACTAACTCTCAATATCATAACTTAGCAATTGTTAATATTAGTTTGTGTGCCAAAAAGCACACCGGTACCTCTAGCGGTTGCAAAGATATAAAAGAGAAACTAATCTTTAGAGGTCATCTTTGGACGGCCATTTAAGGACCTACATACATATGAACTTTTTTTCATATTTTCATATGTAGAATATCCCCTTAAGATATACGAACGAAGTTTCCGGACACCCTGTATATAGCGAAATGTATTGAGGTGAATGGTGGCCATTTTGAGCAATTGCTATCACGGCGTTACCATTTTTATACCTAACTATTTTCTTACTTTTAAATGTCATTAAACTAAGTTTTAAATAAAATTTTTGACTAGAATAATAGTATATTATTAACCAAGGTTTAGACAGCCATCATTATTGCCCGAGCGGCGAGTTTAAATCACGAGGAGCGAAGCGACGAGGGATTTAAGACGCGAGGGCTATAATAAGCTGTCTAAACCGTGGTTAATATATTATTTTTTCCACTACTACAAACTTTTATATGACATTTATCTTTATAGTATTAATAATTATAAAAAATTATAGGTAGGTATAAGTATATTTTTTAATCAAGTTACCTGCGCTTTGGAATTGGCAAAATATTTTGTTGTTTTGTCAGGTGGCTTTGTCAATGTCAATTTGTGTTCATTTGTGTCATCAGATTTCACGAGTTTTGCGTTTTTTTTAAAAATGAGCGAAGAAAATGTTAGTGATAATATTATGTGTACACCTCCCGAATTAAGGATGGAAGCAGAAAAAATGTTGATTGTATCGACATTTTACAATATCTAGTAATCTAATATGTATTGATAATTATCTGGTTGCCTAACCACAATGAATTGATGTTGTAGAATTAAAAAATCAAGTTCAAACAAAATTCGGTTAAGGTCAAAGATCGGTCAATAATGGATTTCAATGGCTTATTATTGACCATGGTCAATAATGACTTATAAGGTAGAGAAAAACGATTTCTAGCGTTAATAATAATTGGTCAATAATGGCGATGTTATAGGTTAGTAGTGGAAAAAGTTAGTAATTCCCTATATGAAAAAGCGTGTTTATTAGAAAAAAATGGTCAACCTGCACGTTTTTCTGAATTCAGCATGCAAAAATGGTAACAAGTCACCTAACAAAACCATGACCTCAGAAACGTGGCAGTCCTGTGTAATTGATAAAATCAGACCATTACACATTATCGTAAGTCCTGATTTACAGTGTTTTCTGATTGCCAAAATAAAACATATATGAAACTTAATTTACTACAATTCTTTAAATAATTTTATTACCAATTTTCAAACTGAGTATTGTCTGATTCTGCGACGATAGCACCATTCCAGAATGAAAACGTCCATGAGAGACAAGAGTTCATACTTAAGAAACACCCTCCATGTAAAATATTTTATATCACGAATTTGCCGAAAGATATTACAAGAAAGTATATAGGGTGCAAAAAATTCGCCACTTCAGGAAACGTAGCACATGTGATGACAATGAATTATTACGTGGCTTTCCAAAGAAGTATCGTGTATATTCAGGGTCGTAAGTCATTTTTTAATCCCTACATTCATAATGTTTTAGACAGGCGACTTCCCCAAGTACGGTACAAGTGTACTTAATGATTTTTTTTTGGTGATATTGCGTATATTGTTGGCAGGCTTTAAAAACCTTTTGCTGGCATCGAAATGAGTTTATTACATAAAAAATAAGGGATGAATTTTATACGAGCGAAGAAATACAGCCAAAATATTTTTTAATTTTCTTGAGGTCTAACATTTCGTACAAATGTTCTAATTTAATTAACAATAGCCAAAACAGTAATTTAAGCACATTTTAGAATCTAATAGTGTATTGAAACAAAATAAATCTTTATTCTAATTAAAATAAAAACATATGCATACAGGGTGTTACAAATTCGACATACGAGCATTGGAATCTCGGAAACCATAGGAGTTAGAGAAACGGTTAAATATGGGCAAAGTTGTGCAATTCGGTGCTGATTAAAATGCCGCTTTAAAAGTTTTAAAATTCCGAATACTTCCGATATTATTCGAAAAAAAACCGAAATTTTGCAAAATCGTTTTTATTTTTTCCTGAGCTCATTTGAATAGCTATTTAAAAATAAATGACACTTTGTCGTTGCAACTTTTTCTCCTCTACAAAATAACGTTATTTAACTAAAGATCCGACGTTTCGTCTCCGAGCGGCCAACATCAACTTAATTTTTTTAAATACGGACCTGGAAAAGCCTTAACTAATTTGTCAGACGCCTCTACGGGGTGGAGAGGTGTAAGCAGTATCAACGACTGGACAAAGTAAGGAAGCAGAAGGCACATCTACTCGCCACTTTAGCTTTTTTGTGCCGCTGCCGGGACACCAACATCGTACCATCATTCCTTAGACAGAGGCGAACTCTCCAATCAGCGCAAGCAAACCGAATCTACACCAGGACTGAGAAAGCCTTTCTTCGAGAACGAATCCACCACACCCGTCGAAACCTTGCGAAGACGGACGAAGAACTTATCGCTCTACACTTGACACTAAGCAACAAGATCGAACAATAGGATTGGGACAGAATGGACGCAATCTCACATTCCAACATGAGACAGGAACTAGACCGAACCAAGGAGCAACATATCAGAAAATACGAGAAATTTCAAAGAAAACAAGCACCCAAACGGCAAGCCTCGAGCATGAACGACTTGTGGTCAATCTGACAGACAGGGTGCTTACGGAAGACGAAAAGACAGTACCATAGGGCAGGCCCGGATTATCCATAAGGCACTTGTCTAGGGCCTACGAAACGCGAAGGGCCTACGAATACGATCATAGAATATTATAAAAATAGACACAAAAAAAGGATCAATACTGTATTCTACAATAGGAAAAAGAGTTTACAGACACAGAGACAAACTACAATGTGATACAAAAAACCTTACAACAGTTTTAACAACCTTTTTACACATATTTTTACAATAAGTTTTTTTTTCGTGATTTTGATTCGACGAATTCATGCAGTATGTCGTTGAAGTCCATCTGTCATCTTTTCATGTCCATACTCGTGTTTTCTTTTATATCCATCAGACACTTCTGACTAAAAGAGATTCAATTCATTAACAACAAAATGCATACTTAATTAAAAAAAAAACCAAATGCGTCTGTGACAAAAAAAATACCTCTAAATTATCTCAAAACAAATGGTTTTTAGTTACCCAATTTTAATTCAGCGAATTGACCAAAATCTAAATTTAAAATACTTACTATATTTATTACCAAAAATAACTTCCTAGAATAATAAATTTGAAGATTTCTGTCGATCCAATATAACATAAACATACGACAAAATAGGAAAATATAAGCGTAAGACTCAGATTTCAGAATAATCATAAAATACTTGCACAAAATCCAACAAATCAAAGCAGTCTATGCACAGTTATACATTCATCCACTCACTAGCGGCACTGGCACCCCCACCAATTCGCAAGTTTCGTCCGCGCCACGTCGCCAAATGATGTAAAAATTTTATGGCCTATATGGTTGCCATGTTGCATCTTGCCAGTGATGCCGTTTTGTCTTTTGTGCTATAAATATTGACTGCACAACTATAAGGCCATTTTATTATACTAGGGCAAAAATAATAACTTTATTACATCATCACACATCTAAAGACCTTTTAATTAGAAGAGTTTTACTTTGAAAGGGTAATATAGTTTTTTATTATAATTTTAGTTTATATAAATTTTGTTTAGTTATTATTTATCCTACGCAATTATTTTCGATGGCAAAAAGTTAGTTTTGCTCAATAAAAAGCTAAAATTTCTAAATTATTTTGTAAGTTTTTTTTTAATTAACAACTTTTGGCCATATATTAAATATAATGTTTTTAACTTTATCTGTAAAGTTGGGCTCTTCAACCGCATATAAATGTTTAGGAAACCACTTAATTTGTAAATTTTGTTATTTCTTGGTAATATTAGTGCGTGGCAACCAAAACGTTTTCGCCTGCGGCGCATTTTTCCTCGCAACCCTTTAGTGAACCTGCCCGAATTAAAATCTAAAATTTACCACTGGTGCCTAGGGCCTACGAAACCTTTAATTCGGCACTGCCATAGGGGTTTCACTACTTATGACGTTTTGTGGAATATATCGCTATCCTATTCTTCCGATGCGCATTATCAAAATTTTCGGTTTAATGCGCATTTATAATTGATAAAATTTAGATAAAGCCGCTCGCAACATACATTTACATGCACCCTATATTTTATAAGCTCAAGTTCTTTAGTCGAGCCCTATAATTATTGTTTTGATGAAACCTAATTTAAAAAAACCAAAAAACGTTTTTTCAAATTATGTAAATACCAAAGCTATCCATAAATGTAAAAATCCGACATGGCGGCCATTGGAATCATTGAAAGTCAGTTATAATTAGCCAAAATCTAAGAGGCCGATAAAATTTTTAAAATTTCTATACGATTTTCTATCAATTTGAACAGCATCATTTTTTATAGCTTAAAGATAATCACCGATTATTGAAAATCAATTTTGAACACCTTGTATAATTCTAAACCACAAAGTGTTAGGTACACATCGTTAAAAAGCTGATATAATGGGCTACATTTTAAGCTAAAAACATATAGGTCTTCCCATACATTTTTGTTAAGCTAGGTGCATTACAAGTCATAACAGCCACAAGAAATTGACCTACGATAACCTCATCCTACTATCCCTTTAGTTAAGAAGCTATGAATGTTTAAAATGTATCAGAAATTAACGGGACACTTTGTATTGTAACGTCATTATTACATGTATGATTAAACTGTTTTATAGATATGTCTTAAGTCAAGGTTTAAAACAATTAATTGACAAAATAATAGATTGTTAATATATATCTAAGATCTGGCGCCCATATAATATAGATTAATAGCAGGAATCTCCGTAAAAAAAATGCTTTTTATATATGAATAATTATTTAGAAGATTGAGGTATATCGAGGGGTATATCCCATATTATGTTAGATACTTTTCAAGGTAGGAAACTATATTTTACTATTTTAGTTAGGTACGCATGAAACGAGTGAAAAAAGTAAGATAAGAGGCAAAGAAAAGATACTTATAATAACTAATTTGAAATTTCGAACACAAAATCTTTTTAGAAAAATGTAGCCAGGTATTTATGAATCATGACTACCTAGGTTACAAGTAAGACAGTTTTTCTCAATTTTCAACGGTAATATACCGATAGAGGAGGCGTCTTATCGGTAATACCGATGTTTTTAACAAGAAATCGATTTTCTGACAAATTTTTACGAAATGTAATTTTTACTTATAATCTGATATGATCCCGAGAGCTTTAGCTCGAGGGTCTTATCTTTGATTATAAGTAAAAATTACATTGAGTGAAAATTTTCTTGGAAAATCGAGTTTCGAGTGAAAAACGAAGGTATGAAGATAAGAAACCGCCTCTAGAGGTGTATTTTATTGGATAATTTACTGAACATAAAAATGAAGGCCGTCTGATAAAGGTAAATATACAAGTTAGAGGTGTTACTAATTTTTTATTTAAGTAAAAAAGCTACAAGCGTCTTTTCGAAAGCGTCTTTTCGAGCTAGCGGTAGTCTTATCGGGTAAGACGACCGTTACCAAGGTGGTTGCTATGAAAATGAGCGTTTTGATTGGTTCAATAAAAGTGAGGTGAATTATCACCATAATTCAATACCTATCAAACCTCCTAACGTAAAAAATATAATATAATGAATATAATATTAATAATTATTGTACCTAATATTTGCAAATTTGCCTTTATTTAATTTTTTATCAAAGTTATTAACTTCTCTATAATGTTTTATTGACGTATATTTTAAGAAGAACAACATCTAATGGTCGGTTTATACAGCAAGATAACATAACATAAAAATAAAATAAGAGTTGAATCTACAGATCTGCCATAAGACGTTTAGAAACACATAACATAACAAAAAATAAGAAATAAAATAAGAGATGGTTATCTTTTAAATTTTATGTTATTTTTATGTAAAAATCGTTGTGCGCGTGCGCGTAATTTGTCATAACCTTTATTTTCGGCAAAAATGTGTTTTTTCGGTTGGTTTGCCTTATTATTTGAACACTATAAACAATTTGATAAGGTTTGTGATTATTATGGTATAGGTACTGATTAAACCATATTCAATAGCAACATTTCAATATTTCTTATTTTTATGTGACGTCTGTATAAACACCTACTTGGATAAAATAACAACTGATTTGAATTAACATTCTGATCTATTGAAAATTAAAAAAAGGTATTTAAACATATAACAATACAAAGACTGCTGTGTTGATGAATCCTGTTATTTGCTTAGAATTATGGAGATTTTCCAGTTAGAGAGATCAAAATACTTGGTTAATACACAAAATGTGACATACATGCATTACAGTAAATTTCGACTTAGCGAAAATTTCGGGTTGTGGGGGCTGGAGTTACGGAGGTTAGAGTACTATTTTTGGTCTATGGTAGAGTCTAACAATTTTTGTTCCAGTTCAGACAATACTTTCGAGAAAGTGTTTAAGACTATTAAATTTGTAGTACTTATAATGTGTTAAGAAAAATAGGAATACGAAACTAGAAAGTAACGGCTGGTACTCTTTAAAAATATGACCTACATAATAGAACAGAATATTTATAATCCTTTTATGGACCAAACTGACCAACTCATGCCCTTTCTTTTTAAAAGTGATAAAATATTATTTTTGGACTTTACAATAAAATTATTTCCAATGACAATTTCTCCTAAAAGGAAGTTAAGTTATTATAAAATATAAAATTAGATACTTAGTATAGACTTTTTCTGCTATCCATAAAAATGTGGCAAAAAAGAAGAAGATCGACGAGCAGGTTCAATTTTATTTGACATGGCATATTGAAGGCAACATCCATCTTGTCTGTAAATAGTCAGTTACTGAATAATAAGGAGTGATAGAAAGCAAATTGCCCTTCTTAGTAAACCGCAAAATGGGAAACGACAACGTTTTTTCTCATTGATTTTAAAAAATACATCAATAACATGTAGTGTCATTTTTATAAAAAATTAGAGAGAAAGTTAAATTACAAGAATAAAGCAAAATTGTTTCTTGGAAAAAAGACATGTTCGTAAAAATAGGCAAATTGAAATTCTGAAACAAAATTATCTTCTGCACTCTAGTAGTGATATTAATTTATTTCTATTTTTTTTAAACATGACCTGCAAAAAACAGTGATATTTTTCAACCCTGATATAATAAGCCATTACAATAGATGTACACGTCAATTAAAACAGCAAGAAAAATAATAAGTTTAATATAAAGTTTACAACATTTCACTAAACAAACAAACAAACATTCAAAAACTGTAATTTAAAAATTCGGTTACAGTATAATATGCTTTAGAAGCCAGAAGTTTTTTAAATTCAATTTTAAAGCTCTTTAATGTCCTATCCCTTAAAACACTGGGAAGTCTACTGAAAAGCTTCACGCCTACATAAGATGGAGTATTCTCATACTTTCTAGTTTTATGCGCAACTACCCTCAGTAAGGGGCCAGTTCTAGTATCGTAAGTATGATTTATGTTACTTTTTGGATAGTGATGCAGACTTTCTCTAGCATATAGCAAGCATTTCAGTTTATAAATACATGGAAATGTCAAAATGTTATTAGCAATAAAGATGGGTTTACACGACTTCATTGATTTCAGATTAAATATTAATCGAATGCACTTTTTTTGGGACATAAAAACTCTATTTATATTACTAGCACCTCCCCAAAGTTTAATGTTATAAGTCAGATGACTATATACTAAAGAGAAGTACAGATCAATTAAGGATTTATGATCCAGAAGCTTTTTCATTCTGGATAAGGCAAAATACGACTTATTATTTCTTTTGCAAACAGTATCAATTTGTTCAACCCAACCAAGGGTATTATTAAGGTATTTACCTATAAATCGTGCGCTTTTCTGAGATTCAGGCCTTAAATTCTTATCAACTTGAAAACCTGGATGGACACAACTCCGGAGTGAAAACTTAATTGCTACTGTTATTTTTCCATTTAAAATCAGTGAATTTGATCTACACCACTCCTAAAAGGCCCCCAACAATATCTTTCATCTTAAACTCAAGTTTCTCAGCGGCCCGAGTTGAGACTACAAAAAACATATCATCGGCAAACATTACAATTTTCTCTGCTGAGATGCGGGTTGGTAAATCATTTACATAAATCAAGAAAATCAAGGGGCCCAGCACGCACCCCTGTGGTACCCCCACATCCAATTCACATTTCTTAGATTCGACACCATACATTTTAACACATATCTTTTTATCACTTAAATAGGAACGCAACCAATTTAGTATGTTGCCTCTGAATCCTAGAGCGAATAATTTGTCACACATAAAGTCTATATTCAGGGTAGCGAAAGCAGCTGACAGATCGGAGAACAAATCAGCAGTCTCATAGTCCGAATCCAGTTTTTTATATGTAAATTTCAGAAAAGAATTTGCGGCAGTCTCTGTTGATATTTCAGCCCTAAATCCAAACTGAATTTCAGTTAACAAATAATACTTATTTAAAAACTTAACAATTTTATCGTACATATCTCGTTCGACCACTTTCACAAGAACACTCAATATAGTAATTGGCCTATAGTTATGTATATCGGTTGGATCGTCTTTTTTAAAAACTGGGCTAATAGTCCCTAACGTTAGTATATTGGGAACGTGACCCATCTCGACCGAATGATTAATTAAGTAAGTTAATGGTTTCGCAAACAAATCACTAGTTGCCTTTAAAAGTCTAGTGCTAATCCCATCACCACCAACAGATCTTAGATTTTTTACATAAATAGTAAAAGAATGCTACTTGGCAAGTGGTAATCACAATATGACATATAAATATGTATACACTAGTAAATATTGGGGACTGCAGCAAATGAAAGAGTACTCTTTAAAGTTATTCCAAGCTTTCGGAAATCGTAAATTTTATTTCCATCTTCAGGGAGACTACAAATTTACATAAAATAATATTAGGAGATTTGTTCAAATTAATAATTAAATGTTTTTACTTACAACTTTGGTGAGATTGTTCATATAGATGTTAATATAATAATTATTGATAAAAGACATTCGAACAGAAAAACGTGTTGAAAATACAAGTCAATCATAAATACAACTACAGTTCAGAAATAATATTAAAAACATTGTATATGGACGAAGAAACACACAATTTAAAATAAAATCAAACTTAGTTGTTCACATTTTTAAAAAATTCGTTAATTATTTGAAATTATGGAAATATTAAGCGGGAAAACATGACTTGCGTGTCACCATCTTAAGTGACTGAATAGGTTAGGAAATACTGTCGTTTTTATATGTCATTGAAATTTGTCAGAATTAATTATAATGCGGTTTGTATCAAGATAATATTGAATTGAGAAGATTCGGATTTAAGTGTTATCATGCAGCATACTTGAAAAATCGTTGTACTGCATTATACGAGGTTAGAAATGTTATCATTGATATTGGTATTGATTGTTAGTAAATTTTTGTCTAAATGAAGCAGGTATGAGTAGATTACACTTAAATGTTGGATATCCGTTCTTTTATTCATACTATTAGGTTCCTGTGCAATAAATGTCATTTCCAAAAACAATCTTTTTTTATAGTTAGTTTGTGAGGTTAAAATCTCAGCTGAATTGAAATTGATGTTATGGTCCAAATTATTTGCATGTTCTGCAAGGGCACATCTCTCTGGATGGTGTCTACAGTCACTCTTGTGGTTCGTGATCCTACTAGACAAGGGTCTAGTAGTTTGACCTATGTATACTTTATTGCAGTCTGCACAAGGGATTTTGTAGACAACATCTGATAATTGATTAGACTGTGTTTTGTCTTTGATTTTTGAGTGAATAGAGTTTATTGTAAGTACAGGTTTGTATGCAATCTTTATATCATTAATTTCTCTGAATAGTCTAGATAATTTTGGGGTGACTTCCTTTATGTAAGGCAATGAAGTGAATTTAAAGTTTAAAGTTGCTTCAGTTATATTCCTGTTTGCATTTTGGATATCGTTCATGTTAGGTGCTTGTGTTATGGTGGAAGACGTGCTGAACAGTATCTTTTTTACCAGGTATGAGTTATTGATGAATAGTTGGAGGAGGATTTTAAGGTTCTTATTTAGGAAAGATGGATGTGAAATTTTCGAAACTCTCGTTTTCATTTGTTTTATTAAGTTCACTTTAACGCTGTGTATATGGTAGGAATGATAGTTTAAATATCTACCTGCACTACATAAACACATAAACTATCATTCCTACCATAAACACAGCGTTAAAGTGAACTTAATAAAACAAATGAAAACGAGAGTTTCGAAAATTTCACATCCATCTTTCCTAAATAAGAACCTTAAAATCCTCCTCCAACTATTCATCAATAACTCATACCCTGCCACCCTGGTAAAAAAGATACTGTTCAGCACGTCTTCCACCATAACACAAGCACCTAACATGAACGATATCCAAAATGCAAACAGGAATATAACTGAAGCAACTTTAAACTTTAAATTCACTTCATTGCCTTACATAAAGGAAGTCACCCCAAAATTATCTAGACTATTCAGAGAAATTAATGATATAAAGATTGCATACAAACCTGTACTTACAATAAACTCTATTCACTCAAAAATCAAAGACAAAACACAGTCTAATCAATTATCAGATGTTGTCTACAAAATCCCTTGTGCAGACTGCAATAAAGTATACATAGGTCAAACTACTAGACCCTTGTCTAGTAGGATCACGAACCACAAGAGTGACTGTAGACACCATCCAAAGAGATGTGCCCTTGCAGAACATGCAAATAATTTGGACCATAACATCAATTTCAATTCAGCTGAGATTTTAACCTCACAAACTAACTATAAAAAAAGATTGTTTTTGGAAATGACATTTATTGCACAGAACCTAATAGTATGAATAAAAGAACGGATATCCAACATTTAAGTGTAATCTACTCATACCTGCTTCATTTAGACAAAAATTTACTAACAATCAATACCAATATCAATGATAACATTTCTAACCTCGTATAATGCAGTACAACGATTTTTCAAGTATGCTGCATGATAACACTTAAATCCGAATCTTCTCAATTCAATATTATCTTGATACAAACCGCATTATAATTAATTCTGACAAATTTCAATGACATATAAAAACGACAGTATTTCCTAACCTATTCAGTCACTTAAGATGGTGACACGCAAGTCATGTTTTCCCGCTTAATATTTCCATAATTTCAAATAATTAACGAATTTTTTAAAAATGTGAACAACTAAGTTTGATTTTATTTTAAATTGTGTGTTTCTTCGTCCATATACAATGTTTTTAATATTATTTCTGAACTGTAGTTGTATTTATGATTGACTTGTATTTTCAACACGTTTTTCTGTTCGAATGTCTTTTATTAATAATTATTATATTAACATCTATATGAACAATCTCACCAAAGTTGTAAGTAAAAACATTTAATTATTAATTTGAACAAATCTCCTAATATTATTTTATGTAAATTTGTAGTCTCCCTGAAGAAGGAAATAAAATTTACGATTTCCGAAAGCTTGGAATAACTTTAAAGAGTACTCTTTCATTTGCTGCAGTCCCCAATATTTACTAGTGTATTTCTCAACTAGTCAGCAACGACTACCCTCTCGATAAATATGTATACATGTGAGAACTTTGTTCTCTAGCCATTTGCTGAGACCTTATACAATAAGGATTATATTGTATAAGGTCTCAGCAAGTGGCTAGAGAACAAAGTTCTCACATGTATACATATTTATATGTCATATTACATTTTTTAGACCCACAATTGCATCCTGTACATCAGCCATCTCAGCAGGCGAGAATACAAACGAATTATTAATGTAGCGAGCAATAGTGCACGTATCAGACGTGTTATTGCCGAAGGCATCAAAAAAAAATATGGACAATACGGCTTCTTTGAAATCGACTCTAAAATGGCCGCATTTTTATAAACCTAACTGCCTCTATAATAAACACTAATATCATAAAATAGCTGTTGAAAGAGAAGTTGTTCATCAAGGGAAGCCTTTGGATCTGCAGACAATACTGTGTAAGAAGACAATTTCAATGTTATTTTTCCTTTATCACTGATCGTCTATTCTACACAGGGAAACGTGTAAGAACACACTAATATTATTTTTTTTTAAAGTGTGAAATTCGGTACTTTACCTGCCGAATAGAGTTGTGCGATTCGGGAAAAAGTGGATTTGAAACGATTAATCGAATTGCTTATTATAGATCGAATCGATATCGATATCGAGCTGCGTGGCAGATATTGAAGAAAGCTGCCCAGACTCTTATTATTTTATGCATATAAAACATTCAAGTCTTCCACCACAAAATTTTTAATACAAATATATTCCCTACATGTCTCGGGCGTCTAGAAGCCCATCTTCAGGGAATACTAGAAGGGATTTAAAACTGGTAAAATGACCAGTTAATATGGAATAAATAATGCCTTACCCAAAATTGAGTTCAATAAAATTAGTTAGAGTTGCCTCAAATTAATGAGTACAACTAGAAATTAGTAGGATTTTCAAAAATTTTTCAAAATGGAGTGAACCTGCAAATTTAATTATTAATAAATTATAAAATTGTCATGTTGATTCTATGAAAATTTTATGTGAAATGTAAAAAAGTATTTTAATTCCGAATAATTTTTTTTTTTTGAAATTAGGACATTTTCAATTTTACTGAGTATTTTATGATGGGTTAAAACGAATTTTTTAAATTCTGAACAAAAAAATATTTTTGGAAACATGCTCCATATTAAAATGTAAGTTTAAAGAAAATTGGAAAAATTGGGCTATGCCCATCGTAACCAAAAATGAAAAATAGACATAATTTTGAAAAATGAGTTTTAAAAACTTTTTTTTAAATTTCACTACCGTGTTTACTCTACACGTACGTGTCTCAGAGTGAAGTAGACTTGGAAAATGGATATGATATCATCAAAATATTTAGGTAATATAAAACGATGCAGTTTTTCTGCGACACAAGGTAAGTCGACACTATTTTGTTTGACCAAGGTATAAATCAGTCTCTCACTTAAGTATTCTCCTTTTTATCTATCATCTTTCCGCGCTCTCTGATGAGCCTATTGTCGTTTAAGTTTTTCTTGTTTCACTAATGCCTTTTTTCTATCTTTAGTTTGCAGTTCTCACAATGTCCTTTTCTCTTCTACTAAGTTAATTTTATCTCACTGATGATGGAGGTTTATGCCTCCGAAACATGTATGGTTTGACAATTTTACAATTGTTAAATAAATTAGTGGAGCAGATTGTGTGTTTTACTTTACGTTAAAATATCACTCCACTGAGAGATGGACTTCTTCCATAGAAAAATAAAGAAATAGTTTAACTTCCTTGGGGAGAAAGAATGGGTAATGTAGAGATAGTAACAGTTGAGCTTTATTATAAAGAATATTTAGTTATGATTATTAAATTTTAAGGCATTGAAAAAACTTGTGATGTTGTCAATGATTTGAGCGTCAATGCAATTGATATCTTGATCTTTAATAATTTTATTTATCTCCATGATTTCAAGCAGATCCAATTTGTTGCCCTTATTACAAAATGTAAGACTTTAGTGCTTATCCCTGGGTTAAAGTTGTGTTTGTTTATCGACACATGCCTTGAAAAGTTAGATTTAATTTTAGAGGGAGATAAATTTAAATTAGATGCTCTTTCTATCTCTTTACAATGTTCATTAATGCGAGTCTTAAATTTTCTCCCTGTTTATCCAACATAGGAGATAGAACTGCCCTCAGTTGAACAACACACCTCGTACACTCCGAACTTGTCTAGAGGGGAACTTAGTCTCTGGAATTGCAAATGCAAGAGCCAAGTGAACGTTTGGTTTAAAGCTGATATTAAAGTCAAATGATTGAAATATATTTTTTAGTTTAAAAGAAACGGGTACCCAGAAACAGGGGGTGTGAAATTTTTCATTTGGTGATTTTTTATAAATTAATTGTTTGTTTATATGTTTTATTAGATGTTTATGGTAAATTTTGTTAAGTAATCTCTAGGAATATTATTGATGCCAATTTGCCTAGTTATGTTTAATTCTGATTTGAAATTGGTCTGATTGAGTGGTATAGAGAAATGTCGTTAAAATAAAGAGTGAAATGCGGCGAATTTGTGTGTGTGTTGGGATGATTAGAAGTAAAAGGGATAATTAAGTTTATGTTTGTGGGTTTCCGATAGATACTAAATTCAATGTTATAGTTAACAATAGCATTGAATTTAGTATCTATCGCGAACCCCCAAACACAGACTTAATTATTAATATTATAATAAATAAAATTACTAAAGACCCAAGTGCCAATTACGTTAAGGATCAAATCATTTACAAGAGCACAAGTTTTTTAATGCCTTAAGTTTTCAATAATCATAAGTAAATGTTCTTTATAATAAAACTCACCTCTTACCATATCTACATTACCCATTCTTTCTCCTCAAGGAAGTTAAACTATTTCTTTATGTTTTTTTTACACTCCTTTGCTTCCTAGGGTATATCTGTTTATAAACATTGGTTGATTTTTGAGGATTTATATTTTTGGGATTAATTTTTGAAAGATTATTTTCATATTTTGAGTGCACCATCTAGTGTTACTATAGTGTTTCCCCCTTTTTCAACTCGTAAATTCAGTGCAGTTTATTATTTCTCTCCTTTGGATATGTTAAACAAACTGTGTAATTTAATCATTCGTTGACAGATGTTTTTAGTGTGGTCACTCTTCAGGTACTTTAAGCGTCCAGTGATCACAATTTATAAGTTCTTCTCCATAAGTAATTGAGAGATCCTCAAAAATGATATCTATTTTTCATATTTGGTTACCATGTGACATAGCATTTACTTATGGCTGCATATAAAATACTTTTTAATTATTAATTTGACGGAAAGAAATTGCCGCCTGTAAGAAGTTCTGCATGTTCTAAGACCTTTAATTAAATCATCTGACATCAAAAGAGATTAGTCGTAAAAATATAAATCATAAAATGTCATAATGAAAAGTTATTTTCAATTAAAAACAGGATCAAATATGCAGTCACGTCTATCTGTTGTTAAAAATATGATTTCTTATGTTTTCCATATCTACCACATGAAATTACAGTGAAATTACAATACATTACTAATCAAAGTTGCAACTTAAATGACATGTCTCTCACTAAACATTAAATGAAAGCCTAAATTAGTAGAAGTCCATGCGACATTAAGTCCAATAAATATATGCGAAGCGTATAATATACAGAGTAACAAAAAAGTCGTACATAATGCCTCGAACTTCTGAATTACCTCGTATACGAAAAAGTTGGCCTTTATGAAAGTTGTTTAGTAAGTTATTCCCGACATTTCTACCTGCATACATTTTTTCTGTCATTTCTAGTTTGGTTGCCATAGAGACCAACTTGCTTTTTTTTAAATGGAACACCCTGCATATGATTGCATATTTGGATTCTACTGGGAAAACTCTGTGAATTTTTTGTATTTCAAAATTTTATTTATTTAAAATTGTAACAAACTTTATATTAACAAAATAAATAGCCTAGAAAATTGAACAACTTAACATCGGAATAATAATCAAGTGAAACCTTTTCAGTGAATCAGGTGTTCAAAATGGCCACTATTTTCTGCTAAGCAGAGCGAGTCGATCCTGAACCCGTCTACAACATTTAAAAGGAAAGAAAGATGTTTGCCCCCTTTCTTTCAGCTTTCAGCGCCACTTGACATTAGATACCTGCTTGCGGGTTCCATTCTAGCGTTCGGTCTTCTCTAAGACCTTGCTGGTCTGGTTGGGTGGATAGCTCGATTGCTACGAGATGTCGCCACGTGTAACATCTCGCATATGTATTTATTTAAAAGGAAGTCCTCTGGAATGGCTCGAATTTCAGCACTAATTCTGACTTTTAAAGATTCTATAGACTTTGTTCTTTAAGTGTCCCCACAAAAAGAAGTCGATCGGAGTTAAGTCCGGGGATCGCGCTGGCCAGTCAACAGGACCTCTTCTGCCTATCCAACGTTCTGGAAATTGTTTGCTTATGTATTGTCTAACATTTGCCGCATAATGCGTAGGTGCTCCATCTTGCTGGAACCATACCTGTTCGTTTATGCCATTATTTACACCCGGTAAAACCACTCTGTAAGAAGGAATTATGTGATTCCTGAGGTCCAGATATTTTTCGCCATGCAAATTACCATCTATGAAAAAAGGTCCCACAATATTAACTTTTTCAGGCCCCTGATTATCACCTTCCTGGAACTAGTGAGTATTCTTAGCAGACCCATAACGATAATTGTGTCTATTAACAATGCCGTTATTGCATCTTTCCATCATCAGCTCACAAAATTCAGCTCTTCTATCAAAATTGTCCTCGTTTAACTCATGCACCAACTTGTTGGGATGCAGCTTCTCCTGCTTAAACAAATTGTTCACTGACTGATAAGACACATTAAAATCCATTGCCATTGGCCTGGATGATTGTATTTTCATGTATTCTTCTTTAGGTGCCTTGTCCGCCTCGGACGTTGGCAATAATCAGCGCTATCTGTACTTTGTCTATGGCTCGACGGAACAATGTGGTGGTGCTCACTCCATACCATTATCTTAGGTTTTTTAGCCAGGATACTCTTCTTCTACCCGGGCCTCTTCGTCCCTCGATCTTCCCTTCTATAATGAGATAATAAAAGTCGATACTTGTCATTCCTTAAGATGTGGCCAAAATATTTCAATTTGCGCTTTTTTAGTGTGAACAGAACCTCCGGCTGTTTATCGAGGCGTTGAAGCACCTCGGTGTTACGCACTCTTTCTACCCAGGAAATTCTTAGGATCCTTCTGTACGACCACATTTCAAAGGCCGCCAATTTTTTGCACATCGCATCTGTTAAGGTCCAAGCTTCCATTCCATAGAACAGTATGCTGAAAACGTAACAGCGAAGCAATCGGACGCGCAAAGGCAAGCTTAAATCTCTATTGCAAAATATCTGACGCATCCTCAGGAACGAAGCACGAGCTTGTTCTATTCTTGCACGAATCTCCTGCATACCATCCCATTTTTCGTTTAGCTGACACCCGAGATATTTAAAAGTTTCCACTCGCTCGATCCGTTGGCCGTTGATTTCCAGCAGTCCATCCACGTTGTTTGACTTGCTAACTGCTAGCCACTTTGTCTTTTTCACGTTCAGGCGTAGACCGGCCTCCGAGCTTGCAGCCGTCACGCGGCTAACCAGTTCCTGCAGGCCTTCCAGGGAGTCAGCAACAAGAACAGTGTCATCCGCATACCTCAGGCTATTGATATTAATCCCATTGACAGTGATCCCCTCGTAGCATTCGTCTAAAGCTTCCTGAAATTACCTATCGGAATACAAATTAAATAACAGTGGTGACAAAATGCATCCTTGACGGACGCCTCTCAGGATTTTAATCTCGTCGGACGCGCAGTTATCGATTCTCATATGGGCAGTTTGATTCCAGTAAAGGTTGGCTATTATTCTGAGGTCTCGTTCGTCTAGTCCTAGTTCTTTGAGTATATTGAACAGCTTTTCATGTTTAACTTTATCAAAGGCTTTTTCGTAGTCGATGAAACATGCGTAAACCGATATGTCCCGACATCTTTAAATTAACACCTGTATGCTGAATAATGCCTCCCTTGTTCCAAAGCCATTGCGAAAACCAAACTGAGAATCACCCATCTCTGTTTCGCACCTCGCATACATTCTCTTGTGTATTATTTTTAGAAAGAGTTTAAGCACATGGCTCATCAAGCTAATGAGACGATAATCGCTACAGTTCTTGGCTTTCGCTTTTTTGGCGAGCGGGACAAAAGTGGATTTCAACCAATCAGAAGGTATGCTGCCGTTTCGGTATATTATAAGGTTGAATAGTTTTACCAAGATGTCAAGTGATTCTTCGTTCTGTAATATTTTTATAACCTCGATATAGATGTCATCAGGACCGCTGGCTTTTCCATTTTTTGAATTTGACAGGGCGCATTGAATTTCTGCCCTCGTTATGTCCAAGCCTTGGCCTTGGTCAGAGAATTCTACCTGGAGTTCTGGTCGAGTATCGTGAAATAGCTGCTCGATGTAATTGCACCATTCCTTTAGTCCCTCTGAAGTGTCCAGCATCAGCCTGCCCTGTGCGTTCTGCAATGTCGCCACGCTTCTGTTTCTACAGATACCTGCTGCTTCTTTTACCTTCTTGTGCATGTTTAGAGTGTCGTGCTTTGCTTCCATTGTTTCTATTTCTTGACATTGCTCAGAGAGCCACATCTCCTTTGCTTCCCTTATCTTGTTTTTAATTATGCGGTTTAGCGCTCGGTATTCGTTGTTCCTGCCCTTGTGTGTCCGTCTTTTTTCCATCAGTTCAAGAATTTCCCCCGACATCCATGGTTTCTTCTTGACGTTTCATTAAGGTTTAAGGATTTTGTTGGTACTCTCTGTGATCGCGTTTCTTATATTGGTCCACAGTTGGTCAGTCTCGGCTGACTCCGTTATGGGTATCGCATTCAGTATTGAGAGCATGATATCCAAAGCTTTGTCTCCACCGGTTGCTATTTTAGGTCGACCTGATCTAGCGGCTTCCCTAGCACTGCCTGTTTTTCGAAATTTCTTTACTTTGACACACAGTTAACTGATTTATTGGTGGTCTATTCGGATATAATTCATTGAAAAGTTGACAAACCTGATCTTGCGATCTCTTCATATTTCCGTAACCGTTCATTATTAAAATTTCAACTCGTTGTTTCTCATTCAGATGAACCATAGTGTAAACAAATTAGAAATCAGACAACAGAAAGTTAAACAGGAACTCAAAACTAACACCCCTTAGGTCGCTGTCATGAAAACACCTTGACTCAACTAGTGGGTATTAGGTAGAAATAATTATAATTAAGAAGTTTTTCATTTTTGAGCTGTTAGTATCTCGAAAACGCCTGCAGATAGGTGAAAATTTAAAATACGAAAAATTCAGAGTTCTCTCAGTAGAATCCAAATATTCAATCATATGCAGGATGTTCCATTTAAAAAAAGTAAGTTAGCCTCTATGGCAACCAAACCAGAAATTCGTGCAGGTAGAAATGTGGAGAATGATTTACTGAACAACTTTCATAAAGGTCACTTTTTCGTATACCAAGTAATTCAAAAGTTACGGGTATTATGCTCGACTTTTTTGCCACTCTGTATACCCTTATATTATAACCCTTGGTGCTTTTCACAATCACAAAAGGTTGAAGTGTTAAACCATGTCATTCTGCCTCGTCTCTTTGGGTCTCAGTTGACATTTCAAGGCGATCAGGTACCTTAAAAAGAAAGTAACATTAATGTTTAAAATTATATTACGAGCACTACATAACAATATAACGGAATAATAAATAAAAGCTACAGGTTTTAATTAGGGCTAAACGAAGCACAGGATAGTTTGTACTCTCTATTTAATACATGCTATGGCGTCAAGTTAATTAACAAATAACACAATTTTATATTTTGTCTCAAAAACTGTGTGACAGTATTTGTCAATGAAAATATATACCTATCTACTAAGAAGAAATCAAGGAGTAAAATAAAAAAAATACAAATTTTGTATGCAGTAGCAATAGTCAAATTGTCAAAAAGATAATAATGTCAAGAAAATACGTGCAATCGACATTTCCTAAATTTTGTCCCGTTGGGATATCTAAATAATTAGTATATCTCCTTAAAGAGCGTAAACATATATTATCAAAAACAAATTTATTAATACTTAATATTGTCGTTATTAATCTAAGCTTTTAATAAAAAATACGTCATACTAAACAATTTTGTTTTTAAAATTCGTATAGTTACACCTATCGACGCCAATATGGTGCGGGCACTACGAACAATTAAATGCCCATGGCAAAATATTTACTGTGAATGCGACCAATATTAATTTATGCAATAATAGTAAATTATATTTTACTTTCGTTCAAACACGGTTGTTGACATTAATATCCAAATCCCAAAGTTTCAAAACTTCGTTACTTTTAGCCATCGCCCCCGAATATACAACGCACCTTCGAAATACGCATATAAGATGTCTTGGGATTATCGGAAACATGGCTTGACCCATCGTTTTCGAATGAGGCCGTAAGTATACCAGATTACAGAATTGTTAGAGGAGATAGACAGGGTCGTGGAGGTGGAGTAGCATTTTATATTAAAAATTCTATTAAATTTAGGTTGCTGGATACTCCGCCTTTGAATAATAACTTACTTGAACATCTCTGGATATCTCTCAAAATTGGAACAAAAATATATGTCTGGAAACTCTTTATAGACCGCCTTCAGCAAACCTTTGTAGCTGTATAGATTCCTTGGAAACTACTTTAATTTCAGTTATTCCTGAATTTGATATCGTGCTCTTTGGGGGTGATCTTAATGTTGACATGTCCCAAGCCAGCAATGGTTCTAACTTAATAAATAACTTGTTACAAAAATATAACCTGCATCCGACTGTAAATGAACCGACACGGATCACAGAAACTACTCGAACCCTACTCGATGTAATAATATGCTCTCTTCCGGATATTATAAGTAACACCAGTGTGGTTCCTATGGAGGATATTTCAGATCACTCTCTGGTCTCTTGTTTGGTTAAGATCAGGAAGGAGAAAGTAAAACCTTTTTTTCACACCTTTCGTGGTTTTTCTGGTTTTGATTTGGAATCGTTTTTGACGGAGTTAAAACTGATTGACTGAGATACAATTTTGGTGCTCACAAATGTTAATGATAGGGTTAGGTTTTGGAATGTAAGTATTGACAATATTATTGATCATTTTGTTCGATATAAAACAGTTCGAATTTCTAAAAAGCCTGCTCCACGGCTTACGCAGAATCTTAAATTGATATTGAAACTTAGGGACAAGGCTTTACTGAAATACAAGAGGAATAAAACACCGGGCGCCTGGGATTATTATAAGCAGATGAGAAATTTTGCTAATCACTCTATAAAATTGGAAAAGAGGGCTTATTTGCAATTTAAATTTAATTCTAATCAAAAGGAGTTCTGGAAGACGATAAAATTTTTAAACATTTGTAACTGCAAATCCATTTCTTCTTATGAGTGCGATCCAAATATCCTTAACGACTATTTCATAAACAATGCGTCAAACAATATTAAATTAGACCCTGGGGAAACATCTGATACATTGGACCGATACAAACATAGGAGAGGGGTATTTGGTAACGAGGTAACTACGAATTTAATTTTAGTGCGGTATCGCCCGATGAAGTTCTACAGATCCTTGGTACAATAAAAAGTAATGCGAAGGGGGTTGATAATCACAATTTGAGAATGCTCACATGTATTTTTCCTTATCTGACTGAATATCTTACTCATATTGTCAATACATGCCTTGTCACAGGTATTTTTCCAGACGCCTGGAAAAATGCAAATATCATTCCGGTACCAAAAAATAATAAACCTGTCGAGCTGGGTCATTTCAGACCGATTAGTATCTTGCTCGCGGTCTCCAAGGTGTTGAAAAAAGTTGTTGCTAAACAACTTAACGATTTCCTATCCCGTGAACAAATCTTACCAGTAATACAATCTGGGTTTAGGCCATTTCATAGTACTTGTACTGCCCTGCTTAAAGTGTCTGATAATATCATTATGGAAGCAGACAGAGGCTTGAACACTTGCCTGGTGTTGCTTGACTTTAGCAAGGCATTTGACACCTTGGACCATGATCTGCTATGTGATAAGATGTACTATTTTGGTTTGTCGAGAGAGGTGGTTGCCTTTTTTAAAAGTTACTTGGATGAACGAAAACAGAGAGTTATTTTTAATGGGATGATCTCGGACTTGTTAATGGTGGGTAGGGGCGTTCCACAAGGTAGTATCCTGGGACACCTTTTATATTTGCTTTACGCTTCGGACTTTAATACATTCTTGAAGCATTGCAACATGCATTTATATGCCGATGATTCCCAGATTTACTTGTCTTTTTCCCTTGCTGACTCTATTGCAGCCGCACAAAAGATGAATGAGGATCTCGCCATTATTTCCAGGGTATCAAGAGCGCACTCGCTTAAATTAAATGAATCTAAGACGGAGGTTTTGTTGTTTGGCAAAAACAGTAATTTTCTTCAAGAAAATAATGCATTCGAACTTGATTTGAATGGTACTAAGCTTACTTTTACAAACAGTTGTCGTAATCTGGGAGTGCAGTTTGATACAGATTTGAGATTTCTGGGTCACGTTAATAACTTACTATAAAAATGTTACTTTAAACTTAAGGTGTTATATATGCATAGAGATGTTCTGAGTACCGATATTAAGTTAACGTTGTGCGATTCTTTAATTCTATCACTTATTTCTTATTGTGATATTGTTTACTGGACTCCTTTCCGTCAGCAAGGCCGACATTCTCTGCAAAAACTGCAAAATGCATGTGTTCGTTTCTCCTACAATTAACGTAAGTTTGACCATATTTCAGACTGTTTTAGAGAGTCCCACTGGCTAAATTTGGATAAGCGGTTTCAAGTACAGATGGCATGTCTGATTTATAAAATTAACAAAACTCAAAAGCCCTTATATTTATCGGAAAAGTTGATACAGAGGGTTGATGTACATAATCGTTTAACAAGATAATCCTTGCTTTACAGTGTTCCCAGACATTTTTCTGCTATATCTCAGCGATCATTTTCTTACAATTCTGTAAAAATCTACAATAATATCCCAGAGGACATAAATCCCCTAGCGTTCAGTCCTTCAACAGTAACCTAGTTGGGCATATTCTGGGAGGGCGTGTTTGACTTTGTGCTCATAGTATTTGATTAAATTTGTCTCTACAACATATTATGTAGAGTGTCATTTATTCATTTTATTAAAATCGTTTTTTCCTTTTGTATAATATACCAATTAATAGTATTCGTAATTTTATAGTACTAAATTTATTTTATTAAGAATTTTTTCCTTTTTCTGATGGTTGCGTGGAAGAGCATTCATTTGAACGTCGCCATCGCTCTATAACTTTTTGTATTATTTATTTAATTTATCAATAAAGGCATTTTGTATTGTATTGTATTGTATCGTATAAATGCAGTAAACAGCAATGTTCTTGTTTTTTGGTAACCTGCAAAACGCGGCATGAGCCGACATGTTATTTACTTTTGGGAATACCTGGTTTTAATATCCAAAGTGAAATCTAATTAACTCAATTCTGGTAGAATGATTTACTTTTACAATTCCTGTATAAAATAATAATAACATTATTATTTCTATAACTTGGACGGTGTATTGTTGTTGTAAATAAAATTAAATTAATTTAATAAAATATTTATTAAAATGGGGGTTCAATAATTAATAAGATTAGGAAGGCGTTGTTGGGCAATTAAAAGTTAATTAAATTAACTATATATTTTTTAATTAAACCGTGTACTTTCCGGAATTCAACAAAAATATATTCTCAGGTGTTAGATTCAGTTTAGTAAAATAAACTTTTATTTTAGTAAACAAATTTTCCATTCTAAAAATCTAAGAAGTCGTTTATTAGCAACCACAGAGAACTTTGTCTCTGTGTACGGTCAGTGATAATAATTATATTGGGCTCTCCTAAAATCTCAAAAAACAATAATTGGTTGTTATTGTATTAACCCAATAATAGGATTTAAATATTTGCTGGAAGTACCCACTTATAGATAAGTCTAAAGTAGATATTTGATAACTTTGATTAAATTTGCATGTAGTATAAATAATATTATGAACTAAATAAAATAGCATTCTTATTCTACCTTTCTTTATTTAAATTAACATTAAAAAGTGAATTTCCAAAGAATTTGACAGCTATGGCCCTAAGTTCGGGTCTCAGTTCTATTTCCGCGGGTTTGCCCACAAACTATGAATATTTTACGGCAGATGGAATTAAGCAGGGATTAAATGCCAACCAAAGTTATTTTACATTAAACGATAAACTTATTAGAATTTACAGTGGGGCCATGCATTATTTTAGGGTACCCAGGGCTTATTGGAGGGACCGTTTAAAGAAAATTAGAGCTGCGGGATTAAATAGTGTGGAAACGTATGTACCGTGGAACCTGCACGAGCCACAGTCGGGTAAGTCTGTCGATAAATTATTTTTTATGTTGTTATTCAGGGGAATCCAGTCAAGTTGAAACCTAGTCAAAATTAGTTGAAATAACTTACACCCATCTAGCCGAACTTTATCCATTATTGTTCGATGCGGCTGCCTTCCAATATCATTACTTGGGTTGTTTCACATTATGTTCGATACTTGTAACGACTTAATACATATGGGCATCATTTGTTAGCATTTAGGGTGTCGCCAACAATACCTCATAATTATAATATGTGTGTGTTATAAACGAATTTATAAATACTTTTTAAAAACTTTCCGTATTCCCGAATCGCATGGAATTTTTATGTTTTTATATTTTAATGTCCGGTAATAACGCTTTAAACATTTAGCCTTGATTTAGCCAGTAGTCTGCGGACTTTTGATACTACTTCTCTCACTTTCTGAACAACTTATTGCTTTTTAACCATTTGCTTGTTGTATCATCACGCTGCCTAGCTCCACCTTCTACTTTCACTAAATGAACATTTACTAAAAACTTGAACACTGACCCTTTTTAAACAAATAAAGAAGCAATTCCATATCAAACCCATTCAACCGAAGAAAAAGAACAAATTTCATCAAATGTGATCATAGTACCTTCTAATTATAAACAAAATCCCCTTATCCCCCTTATGATCAATTTGATGTTGGCGTCTTGATGGACCTGTCCGTTTATGATTGACTGGTTGTGTCCATCCATGGTATAATAAACTAAAGCAGCGTTTCTCAGTATTTTAGTATTTGTGCCCCAATTTTAAATTCAAATTCTAAAGGCAGTTTTGCTATAAACTAATAAATTAACAACTAAATTAAAAAAAATATTTTGCAGACATAGTTGACGAAGTCAGGCTAAAATGATTTACTAAAATCACACAAATAACATATTACAGTAAAACAGTTTAAAACAAATTAAAAATTGAAGCAGGTAATCAAGATATGGAAACATCAAAGGTATGGTCTAAAAATTCCTGAATGGATTAAAAAGGGTAAGATACTAGGTAGTTTTTTACGATGGATTTAAAAGTGTTTATCTCTAGATATCTGACAGAGATGGGAAGCTTATTAAAAAAGGTGGGAGCGTAATGCAGAGTCGCATTCCACGATTTCTTTAAACGCAAGAAATAAATATGTAGATTTTCTCTACCACGTGTGTTGTAATCATGTCCGTCACCAACTGGCTGGTAGTTCCCCGAGCTTTTAGCGTGCAATAAGCATTCATAGATATAACGGGAGGGAATGGTTAGTATCTTTAGATCTCCGTACGCGTCTCTGATATCAGCACGGTAATCGAGCTCAGCAAGAATTCTCACTGCTCTGCGCTGAAGCGCAAACACTCTGCCCATATGGGCAGAATGACCCCACGTCATCAAAGCATAGCAACAAAGGGACTGCACAAGAACATGGAAAGCCATCAGACACACGCCGGAATTCACCACTCTCGAAAGGTGCTTCAGCAAGTAGACAGCCCGTGATACCTTGAAACAGATGGAGTCGATGTGGATTTCGAACTTCAGTGTGAGATCCATAAGCACACCGAGGAATTTCACTTCAGCAGGGTTCTCTATATCATGGGGTCTGAGATCAAACATCATGGCTTCGGTCTTATCTAGCATTTAGGCACATTCGGTTTGCTGCGAACCAATCGCTCAGAGAGTTATGATTCTTTGCCATTCTCAGCAACAGTGCGGCGACGTCAGAGTCTTCGTCAGTCGCCGCTGTGTCGTCCGCGAATAGAATCAACCTGCCCGTAGTCAGTAGTAATTACAATTCGCATCCTTCCCCCTCCCCCTCTCTTTCAATAGTTTTCACTGAAATCGTTCAGTAATAATTGTAATATTAGTTTCTTTTAGCTTTATTTAGCTTTTCGGGAAGTCGCGTGACAAATTATTTTCAATTCAGCTTGATGGCAACAACAGATAGCAATAGAGATACTCATTTAATTGCATATGTTCGACTTTGTGATGGTATGTCAGCAGTGGAAGAACTACTATTCTGCAAACCAGCAGCACTTGCATTATTTGCTATCTTAAAGGATTTTTTAAACGAGGCAAGCATAGGGTGGAAAAATTGCATCGGAATCTGCACCAATGATTCTCGTACAATGTCTGAAAGATTCCAAAGTGTACAAGTACTTGAGAAACAAAAATTTCCACAGGGTACCTTGACATATTGCATGATCTACAGAGAAGCTCTGGTTTCCAAAGAAATGAGTACTGGTCAGAATATTGTGCTAACGATGGTAGTAACCGTAGTAAATTATATAAAAATTTGACCACTCAAATCAAGAATATTTTCTCATATCAAGAATATTTTCTGCACATTGAAAAGACATGGGTGCAGTACATTCAGCGTTACTATTTTATTGCGAGGCAAGATGATTATCACCTGGGACATTTCTGCAACGTGTTTATGAATTAAGAAATGGAATCGCTATTTTTCTAGAAGAGGAAACCCGACCGGAAGCCAAGAAGTTTCGAGATGATTTATTTGTGATGAAATTGAGCTATTTGGTCGACATATTCGAGAAATTAAAACCCTAAATCTTCAACTCCAAGGAGCAAACACACACGTGTTGGATACGAGTGATAAAGTTACTGCTTTTTGTAGAAAACTGGAATTTCTTCTCGATAATAATATAATACTCGTGCCCCCCCCCCCCCCCCATTTCGTTTTAGCATGCCCTCCTAGGGTAGCGCGCCCCACAAATTGAGAAACACTGAACTAAAGCGCAGACGAAGCGTGGTTTAGTGACGTCATCACGTGAGGAGCTTCGGCTGTTTCATACGGTGTTTTATATTTTAACCGGAATTTTCACTAATTTTAGTGGTATTAAGTCTAGTTCTTGTTTAATTATTTGAATAATTATCCATAATATGAGGCTGCTGTATACGAGTGTGATGTGAATAACCAAAAAAAAGGATTTTGATAAAAATATAAGGTCGTTTACTTTTCCTAACGATAAAAGACAAAATTAGAATGAATACGTTTGTCTAAACGTAAAGATAAATTGAATGTAACTTAAGCACGAATGAGCTAAAAACAATTTAGTAAAGATGAGTATGCACGAAATTTAAAGATATAGTTCTGCTTAAAAAAAAATCTTTCTGCTTTGAAATTATTAAACAAATATAGGTATACACACTGACCAAAAGTTATAAAGAGGGTTAATCTTCAGCTAATTTTAAGCATAAAAGTTACAATATAAAATTGGTTTTATGGGAATGGCGAAAATCGTTACGTGTACCAAATTTCACCTATCGTAATTTATGAAAACAAATAATAAGATAATTGAAAACAATATAAAAACAATAAGTTTTTAACACCCAAACCCTATCAGCAGGCCTGTATTATACAATGAATGTTTTGTAACTTTTATTTGTTGATAAACTGTTTTAGCTTAAATCTATGTCTTATATGAAATAGAAATAGATACCATGGTATTAATTTTTCATTTCACCAACTACACCCGTTGCAAAAAACTTTTTTAATAGCAAATAATACTAAACGCTTTTCTAGCTCTCAGTTAAAATACAAATTTAAGTTATGTTTCTTTACTTGATGAAAATAATTATATAATCATAAAATAACGTTAAAAAGCTAAACAACATGCATCTCCATAAGAAATTTAATATATCTCTCACGCGATGACGACATTGCGCGCGCCGTACGAAATTAGAACAGCTAGATCTCGTACCTTGCTTATTTTTAACGTGGTGTCCATCAGTGTTGTCGTTGGGTACTTTAGTAGACCGCTTACTTTTGGAGTGGTACGAGGAGAAGACGAGGGTAGTAAGCAACTTTGATAGAAAATACCAATTATCCGCCTAATTCTAATTCTTAATTTAAGCATTAAATACTGTCAATAGAGTAGCATTTCGCCATCTTTTTACAATCTCCTGGCAATTGTGCTTGTATAACTTCAAACCACTAATACCATTGGTGTATTTACAAATCGTATATACATAAAACCTCAACAGGCCTTTAGCACACTGTATTTTATACCCGTTCCTTTCACTTTAACGCCTTGGACGTCTCCCCTCGAGGAAGCATCGACTAAGGCTGTAGGAGCACAAGAAGCAGTGTGAAAGGAACCCCTCTCTCTCGTTCTTTATAAGTGAAGTAAAAATCCATAAGAGATGTCTATGGAAAGTTGAAGGGCACTATGTTGAATAGGCTGCAGCGATTCTTCTTGTATTTCTACCAAGTTCCGCTCTGAGTGGAGTTGAGCGGGCAACCTCAGTTAAATACTTGCCATGGAAATATTTGCAAAGAAATACTGAAGTCACCAACCTGTCTTCGATGTTCTAAGCTTTCAAGGTATTTTGTCATATCACGTCCCTTCTTTGAATGAAGTCCAATCGTCTCAGGCATTCCAACGATGATCGAATTTGGGCTTTACAGATCGTCAAAAGCTGTTGGGGTTAATGAAGGTTCTTAGTTCGGAAAATATCCCTGAGGCTTGACGAGCTATGGTCGTAACGTGACTATAGTTCTGCTTGGTTACTATCACACTGCCAATAAGTTTTACATTAGCAGCTGTCGTCAGCAAAGCTGGTTCAATATCAAGTAATGTTGTTATTATTACGAACTCGATTGAATTAGCACAGTAGTGTGTTTGAGAAAAATGATGTAATATAAATTAAATCCATAAATTAAATCCTATTTTACTGCAACGTATACGCAGTTTAAACCCGGAAAAACCAAAGCAAAAAAAAGATTAACAGCCTTAGCCTTTACTGTAAGCCGAAAGATAGGTTTCAAAAATAAAGAAATATGCAAATTAGGTCCCTGATTGATAAGTCAAAATAATGGTCTGAACTGAAAGCTAATTGCCTCTTCACCGGGAGATTCCAATTGGGAATGTAATCCAGCTTGTCTACCAAAGGATTCTCTGATTACCTGTTAAGGAGGAAGATCGATTTATTTCCGCCGATACACCGCAAATTTTCCAACTCTTTCATGGTGTTTCAAGTAGCAAGATCTGCCTCTTTCAGATGATTTACGGTAAATTCTTGTATTTACACGGATATGTGTTTTTTACTTTGTAAATAAATCCGGAACATATTCTTACAACTTCAATTGCAGTAAAATATCAAATCATTCTCAGTTTTGTAAAGTTTGTACAGTGTCATGATTTAAGTATCGTCAATAGGTGTTATTTTTTGTTAAAAGGATTTTAATTCAGTCTATGCATAAATAAATAACTAGCCCTATATTATGGCGAGAAGTGAATAATGACGGCAAGCTAGTAACGCTTGTCCGTTCATAGTGTATTTTTATACTGATAAAGATGCCCATATTTAAAAGGCGTTTTAAGATCGAAGTCATTGATTAACGAAAATGTACTGGTTACAATTGGAATACCCTACATCTGGCTTAACCCTTTAATAGAATATGTAATTTGAAACAAAATTTGTCACATAAAATAATATGTATTAACATTATTTTCCAAATTAGTTTGCAGGCGGCCATGGCACATCGCAGAAGCACAAATTCAAAAAATATAATTGATTCTTACAGAAAGCAATGTATGGCATCGTTTAAAACTTCCGCGGTTCTTTTGCTTAGCACACTGTACACTTTTTAAATAATTTAAAGTAATAAATCATTGTTTTCATCCCATTGCACAGCTCGCTGGACATTGATAAAATATTGGAGTATTCATATTTGGTAACACCGGTTAAAGCATTAATTTAAAGAAGCCAGTGCTAATGCTACCAGGTAAATCATGGCATCTTGATAAAAGGAGTGAATTTTCAATTTGCTTTTTGTTTTTTTAATAAATAATTATTGAAAGTGGATTTTATTGTGTTATTATTTTGGAATATTATGTTTTTACCGTACAGCCTTTTTCCGTATATTTAACGCCTTTTTTCAAAAAATTAATTAGTAAATGATAGATTTCGAAATATCAGATTAATCATCACAAATCGATGTGTATGGTTTATACTTCTCATGACCGACTATAATATATGATAATTTGCATAAAACAGCGCTTAATACCAGTACGTAGCCATCTAACATTAGTTTGCTATAGTACACATTTAGGTTTAAATATATCTGGCATTATTATTCCTGGAACAAATTGATAAATGACAATTCTTGTTTTAAATTACACGGTATAGTAAATGATCAAGTTGAATAAAGAGCGTTTTATTAATTAACTGCCGATTTTATTTTGAACAGGTATATCGGATTTTCAGTTTTTCTAATATATTGTTAATGTATAGTAGAAAGAGGGTGGTAGACAATAGAGAACCTTGAGAGACTAATTGATGCCAAATTTTAAATAAAAGTTTCGGCGAGTTTCTAGTGGTGAGTGATCTATAAAATCCTGAAAAGCATTCTGGATGATGAGAAACAATATTGGCATGAGGATTTTCATCAGCTCATACATGTTGTGTAAATTGATAATAGCACTTTTGTTAAACCTTGCTTCATTCGTAAAAAACATAATGTTAATGAAGTATACATTATTTCATTGCTGATCCAATAGCCAGTTTACAAACTGCATTCTATGAGAAAAATTACATGAATATAACAGCTGGTCTTGAAGAACTTCATGTACTAAGTATTGTTTTCGATGTATTAAACTGTGCTGATAATTTGCGAGTGCTCGTTAATGGAGTGTCATCTACAGCATTTAAAATATTTTCTTCTAATTGCTGCATATGTATGGTTCTTCTCAGACCAGCATCAGTACTATTTTTTTTCCAAATCCAAAAATCAGTAAATTTATATCGAAGTAAAGAATTAATATGACAGCGATGTAAAAGATGACAAGTTCTAAAATGCAGGATATTTTATTTATTTCGTACTTTAGTAATGCTTACTTTTTAGTGCCAATAAAGGAATAAACGCACATTTTTTGCGAACATTGGTCTTCTACAACTATACGTTTATTATTCTTTTTCCCGAAAACGGTTCATTTTATCGACAATATACAATATATAACACAAATACGTTCGGACCTGTGAATTATATTTTTATTGTTTATAGGTTCTAAAGATATTTTAAGATGTAAACAAGAGTGCCTTTTTCTTAATCTCAGATGCAAGCTATCCAGGTTGACTTTTTTTAAGTCTTTATCATAGAGGACTGTAAGCTGTAAAGCTTAGTCAGCCCCTGGTAAACTGTAAACTAAAATGTTTAATATAAAATATAAATGAAATATGTTTCAAGGACACTATTTGAAGAGGTCCTTACTAGTGTTCATCACATTAAATATTTATTAAATTATATTAAGTACTTCGAGAGTTATCTAAAAAAAACGATTTCTAGCGGCGTCCTTCAGGGGCACATATCTCCGTAGGGAGGGCCTGTAAGAAAAAATTTTATGGGAACTTATCATCTTATTTTTGGTTAGCCAATTTTTGGTTAATCTACTAGCCTAGCTACCCATTCTTATTAACAAACTAAGCCTATTTCTTTAAAAATTTCTTTTTTTTTTTAATTTTTTATTTTATATTGGGTGTTTCGACTTATGTGTTTGCCTTTGTTTCTACTTTTCTAGTTTTTTCTGCATACCTTAATACGACTGGTATATTATGAATCACACACTATGTTACAGACCACTCCGATATTTTAAAAATGTCGCATCTGATAAAAGAAAATATTTCAGACAACGTTTACAGATCTTCTTTTAGTCTATATTAAAAAAATATTTTGAGTGCATGGTACCATTCTTTTAAAATAGAATAGTATAGTTTTTGCCAAACAATACTGCCACAAAGATGTTGTAAAGATCAACGATAAATAATTTGGAAGTAGTATTACCTTAAAAGTTATAAGTATTAAGTAGGTAGTATTTATTGTGTTAATAAAAATGACGTTACATCCGAGAAGAACAACCGATGCTTTTCTCGGGTTACATCTTTTAAACTGGTGGATTTAGGCATAGGATATGTAACAAGTAATCTAACTGAAATTTTGTTTGGAATGAGAAAACAAATCAAAAACTATACTGTTCATGGCACATTGCACTGTATCGACTGACTTTGTAAAACACACTGCAATTTTTAACATATCTTCTTAGTAAAGAGCAAAAAAGAGCTAAGTACTATAAACTTTGGGTACTTGAAATATTTTTTTTTTATCAGAGGCGAGGATTTTGAAACATCGTTGTGGTCAGGAATTTTTAAACACAGCAACTAATGTTTATAATATGACATATAAATATGTATAATAGAGTAGTAAATATTGGGGAGTGCAGCAAATGAAAGAATACTCTTTAAAGTTATTCCAAGCTTTATTTCATTTCCATCATCAGGGAAAAATTTTCTTGATATTGTTCATAAAGATGTTCGTATAAAATAAGAGACATGTGAGAAGAAAACTTGTTGAAATCCAAAGTCAATTGCAAATAAAGTTAACGTCTGGAGGGGAGGTACTATTAAAACGATTGTATAGGGACAAAGAAACACACAATTTAAAATGAAAAAATCGAAATTAACTGGTTACATTTTAAAATAATATTATATAATTCAAATTTTATGGACTTTTTAAGCAGGAAACATGTTCAGCGTGTAACTTGTTTAAAATGTAACCAGTTCATTTCGATTTTTTCATTTTAAATTGTGTGTTTCTTTGTCCCTATACAATGGTTTTAATAGTACCTCCAGACGTTAACTTTATTTGCAATTGACTTGGGATTTCAACAAGTTTTCTTCTGACATGTCTCTTATTTTATACGAACATCTTTATGAACCATCTCAAGAAAGTTTCTCCCTGATGATGAAAATGAAATAAAGATTTCCGAAAGCTTGAAATAACTTTAAAGAGTATTCTTTCATTTACTGCACTCCCCAATATTCACTAGTCTATTTCTCAACTAGTCAGCAACGACTACCCTCTCGATAAATATGTATATATGTGAGAATTTTGTTCTCTAGCCACTTGCTGAGACCCTGTACAATAAAGATTGACCAGATTATGCTAAAACAGCTATTCTCTGGTCTGCATGCCCCAACGAGAGCTAAATTATATAGCAAAATTTGGCGTATTTTGACTAGCACTGTTAGTACTAAAATACAAACTGAGATTGCAGAAACTACCGCAAAAGAAGGCGCTCGTTGGGACATGTAGCCCAGAGAATAGCTGTTTTAGCATAATTTGGTTAATCCTTATTGTATAAGGTCTTAGCAGGTGGCTAGAAAACAAAGCTCTCACATATATATATATATATATATATTTATTTATATGTCATATTATGTGTGATGAGTATTCGTTTCCTATTTATTCAATTTTTGTTTATTTTACTAGGAGTTTACGATTTTGGAAACGGCGGTTCTGAGTATGAAGACTTTCTTCATTTGGAGGAGTTTTTAAACGTAGCAAAAGAAGAGGATTTGTTTGTTATTATTCGTTCTGGTCCATATATCTGCTCAGAATATGATTTTGGGGGATTTCCTAGTTGGTTGTTAAGGGAGAAAGAAATGGGTTTTAGAACATCTGAATCGACCTATATGAAGTTTGTTACTAGGTAAAATTAAATTAATGTTTATATAGATATAACAAGAATAATCTTGGTCAAAGGTGGTCACGAAATGAAAAACGGATGATGTAGCCTTTTGAAATAAATTTATCAAGTTTAGGTTAGTTTGAACGTCAATCATTCCTCATTCTAGCAGTTCTGGTGAAGCCTTTGCATTATTGTAATCTTAAGCTGGTCTTAACTTATGTGCTACATAACATTTACATGACTAAAGTTTATTTTTGAACTGGTGTGCTTGTTAATGCAATTGGGAAATATAAACAGGGTCTTTGTTTTGAAGACTTTCGTAAGTTTTTTAAACTATTAGAATTATTCGGGTTAAGTGTTCGCACTTTTAGACTTAACAAATTGTGAACATTTTAAAACTGGGCAAATTTAAATAACAGTATTGGTTTTGGGAAGCCTATTTGTTATATTTTAACTTTTTAAATACAAACTTCACTTAATTATGTGTGCTTTTAAAAAACCTAACTTATATTCGTTTGTGAAAAATGCGCACAATTAACCCCTAATGCGGTTACTGTTCGGAAATATTGGGGTAAGTAAACGCATAATGGGGTAAGTAGACGCAAATAATATTTCCTAACATAAAAAGTAATATATTGCGCGAAAGTAAGAAAAATTGAAAATAAATGTTTATGAAAATAATTATCTATTATTTTCTTGACATGTTATATCGCATATAAAAGCGCTATGTTCGTAGGCCGTACTTTGCTCGTGCCACCATTCCTCGCAGGAAACGCACTGGATTCATTCTTCAGTTGGAGGTTCTACGAATTGCTCCTTGCTCCTTTTGGGGACAGATGTAGAGATTTCCTTTTTCTGTGAAGAGTCTAGTCTAGGCTAGAAACAGGCACATTTTTCTCATTATGTGAAGTGCACTGTTCTGTTACTCTAGGAACTGACAAAGACTGATTAACGGAATTTTGTTCTGTAATCTCGGCTGATGGAGGCTGATTTGTGGAATCTTCTTCCTCTTCTATAGTAGAAACTGTAGCCACCCAGGATTCGTTGATTTCTTTATCTGGGTGGTTCGATATCTGATCTGTAACAGAAGCTGGAGCAAAATCAGACTCCTCAAATAAGTTATCAACGAAAGGGAAAATATCAGACACTTTAAACCCTCAGCATTGGACATTGTAGCTACTTGCTTATAAGCTATATTAAACAATCGAGCCACTTGAAATTGAGTTATTCCTCTATAGGGATGCTGGATCATCCATACATCACATTCGATGGCATATTTTGTCTTTAGTGGTCTGAAAACTGATCTATCTAAGGGTTGCATTTTGTGGCTACTATGGGGAGGCAGTGTAAGAATAATAATGCCTTAGTCTCGAGTACTCTCGAGCATAGTTGGTAGGTTCTAAATTGATATGCGAAGAGTGATTATCTATGATGAGCGAAACTTGATCTTCTTTACTTGGATGACCGTAGCTTTTAAACTGATATAACGAGTTTAAAAATAAACTTGTGTTTATATTACCACTGTCGGAAGCCATGCAAACAGATCCGATGGGTCCATCTTCCAATAGTTCGGCTTTCGGCCTCTTTCTAGGATAGATAAAAGCTGGAGGAATATAATATAATGGCCAGTTGCACTCATGCAGCATATTGCTGTTACTGTGATGCCACGCTCTGCGGATACAAGTTTTCCTACTATTTTCTTTCCCCTAACTGACAACTTTTCCAATCTTTTTGGGAACGATACTCATACCCGTCTCGTCCATGTTGTATATACGATTGGGTCTAAAATGATATTCTTGATTGAGCTCTGCAAGGTTTTGATAAAATCTGTTAACTTTAACTTTGTTGAACCCAATTGTTCTTGCTAAACTTGTAGGAGCAGATTTACGTAGTCGTAGCGTTGGATTTCGTTTAAGAAAACCCTCGACCCAACCACGGTCAGCTATTCTAGTAGGGTTGTCAAAGCGATGCAATATTTGATTTGCCTCGGCAAACTCATATACCAATTTCCGAAGATCGTTAATTCCTAAACCAAAAACATCTCATCCATTTTTCGACAATGATCGGCAAATTCGAGCTCTTGGTCTGCATTAAAAGTGGGTTTGAAATGACCCATAGACACTGAAGTACCTACTTCCCAGTTTCAATCCCTTTTGCTAAACGCTACTTGATCCTTGTTCTATCAGTCTTTTAGCACCGCATATTTGTTCCTGAGTAACTGGTTTTGTCTCAGGTTTCTTCCTTATGTAATTTCGAGACATTTTGTATATTGTAACATTCTGAAAGAAAAAGTAAAATAAAACAATAAATAGAATTCAGCGAAATAGTAACTGCGGGTAAGTATACGCACTCGCACACTTACCCGCGCACAGTTGACCCCCGAGCCGTTATCTTAAATGTATCTTATATTTCTAACGACATTACATCTGACCGCTGGTTTAATGGTGAAAAATAACCTACATATAAGACATATAACAAAATATTTACGATAAAATTATTTGAGGTTCGTTTATAACACGTTTTACCACGAGGCAGATAATATTTAGTAAACTAGCACTTTTTCGTCTTTTTAAAATATTTCTCCACTGAGCCAATACTAAAATATCGGCAGCAATTCGCGCGATACATTCGTCCTCCCTCCAAAATCAACAATGCGCACACTTAACCCGAATGACTACTATTACACATAAGAAAGATGCTCGTAGGCCAGTCGTTCATACAGACGAGAATATTAATGACGTTCGTCAATGCACGGAATACAGAACAAAAGCCTACAACACCTATAAAACCTCTGGTTTAAGAAATTGAACCTTTTTAGAAATATGCCAAACGATTTCATCTATATCAGATGTAATCATACCAAACTCTTTTGCGTCTTGCGTACTGACACCTCTGCTAATAATTTAATAAATCTTTCGGGGTATCTACATCAATTCCCAAAATATGAGAATGGACGGGTGACAACGAAATCGTTTCACAAGCCTCCATTTTAATTCAAAAATTTGAAATTTGGGTTGAAGGGGAAGCTTATTGAGACTTCCATGACTTTTAAATACAAAGCAATTGAAAATCCCTTCCAGTTTTGTCGGAAGTAGGCCCAAGCCAAGATGTTTTAATTGAACCCTGTCAATTTTTTATAGAGTTGGATAGAGCTTAATATTGCGTTTTAATGACACATCACTATTTAGATTTTTTTGTCAAAATGGCGGTGGTGGACATATTTCTATTAAATTCAATATGGCGACAATCTGACGTAACCAATTACACCCTTTGTGGAACAGTCAGTCAGAAAAAATAAATTAAATTTAGATTTCTTATCGGTTTTAACCAGATTGTCAAAGGTTGAATTTGTTACAAAATGGGACGGTTACATTATACATTTTGTTGAATATGTCAAGGTTGATCTTAAATATTCTCGAAATTTTAAAAAGGAAGTGGTACTTATTAAATTCTAGCATAAAAGTGTGTCTTGTTGCCCACAGAAAAATGCCTAAGACATTAAATCAATAGAAATAATAAAAATTCGTTCATTCAAATAATGTTCTATATGCTGACCGCCTTGTTCTTGACATAATCTGATTCACCCAATATTTCTGAGCCCCCTAATATTTTTTTGTGAGCAGTGAATCGTCTTCGGAGATGCTTTCAATAGCCCCTCTAATTTTATTTTCCAAAGTTATAAGGAATTGCATACACGTTTTCTTTCAGATAACCCCGTATTAAAAAATCTAGCGGGGTCAAGTCAGGTGACCGTGCTAGCCACCGAATTGGTACATTGGTTCCTAACCAGTTCTCACCAAATCGTTCATTTAAATAATTTGTCACATCTCTTAAATTATGGGAATTATGGACAGGGGGACCATTTTTGTTGCTAAATTACATTATACTTTCCTTGCAAGATATTTATCGAATGTTCTATTTGGTTTTGGAGAAACTTCAAATACATTTCGCCATTTAATGGTCGATGAAAAAATGTGAAGGCGCTTACCCCAGAACGGTTCTGGAAATCACCTTTTCTTGCTAATCGCTGATTCTCTCTAGCCCAGTAACGAGTATTGTTTCTGTAAACATTCCAAGATTGGTAAACCTGGATTCATCCGAAAAAATAATCTTATGACTTATGATGAAACACGAGATTTACGTTAAAATGGTTTAAAAGACAGTTGCAGTAATTTAGTCGTCTTTGGAAGTCACATTCAAGTAGGTGATGGTGAATTTGGAAGTTGATGAATGATTTAAACCCTTACTTCCTTATTACTGGCCGTTTCACGGTTTGCATTGCGCTGCTTACCTAATTCGCGATTGGAAGTAGTATAGATCATATTCGATATACGCTTGAACGGTTATTTCAACTTTTTCGCTCACTATGAAAGTATTAAAATTGTTAGCGCCCTCGCTATTGTGATTTCTCAAATATGGCACTAGCCAAGGGTAATAATATAAGTATGATGCGATCGAAAAAGCGTTGCTGGTACTATCTCTCTTCATTTCTGGATATTTTCCGACATTCCCTATAAATAAGGAGCATGTCAATTTGATGCGCTCTTGAATAAAGCATGTTATTATTAACAGCTAACGACTACTACTACTACTACTACTCAGTGTTAAAAATGAGCAAAAGGTATCAACAATAATAATACAATAGACTGCTTTAACGTTTCTAACAAAACTGATTGTAATAAATTTGTTTCCAATGCCTTCTTATCCCATCTTGTTTTTTTATTATCAAAGGGTACTTAGGTTAATTGCTATTTTTACTAATAATAACCTTTATTCAAAAAAACAGCACAAGTTACAATTTACACAATATGATTAAAATTAACTGTCACTTATAGTTAGGTACTGTATTAAATAGGCGAAGTTCATCTCTTACCGCTAGAGGTAAAGATTGGTCTTACACTTAACCTGAGGTCTTACACTTAACCTGCTCAATTTACAACTTACACTTAAATTTGAATTTATAATTTACAAAAACACAGACATACAGGGTGTCGTTAAAAATAGGAGTGTACTCTCACGCTAGTATTTAATAAGTAAAACTTTTAAAATGTTGAAAAAATTTAATATAAAGCTTGCCATATTAAACAAAACCTAAAATTTACCCCTATTTGTGATAAATTAAAACTTTTGACAATCTGAGTAAAAACCCATAAGAAATCTAATTTTCTTTTCTGACTGGTTGTTTGGCAGAAGTAAAACTGGCTACGTCAGATTGTCGCGTTATTGAGTTTAAGGGAAATACCTCCTACAACTAATTCAACTTGTGAAGTCTTAATAAGCTACCCATTTAATCCAAAGTTCAAGTTTCTGAATTAAAAGGCAATTGAATGGCGCCTGGCAAAACGATTTCGTTGTCACTCGGTATATTCCAAAACTTGGTGTTTGTATGACAGATTCGCAGAGAAGAATAATTGGGCCCATTTTTTAAATTTCACCGTCAATACAGAGATCCACATAATCAACATTTGAAGTAAATTTGTTCAACAAAAGTCCGATGATGAGCTTCAGTACGTCTGTTTTCAGCAGAATGGTGCAACAGCCCATACGACACAACACATTAGCTTTTTTCCGCGCACTTTTTGATAACCGGTTGATATAAATATCCATACGCAGAAGTTGAGTTTTCTCCTTGGTCGCCGATTATAGACAATTTTGTGTTACCTATCTTACTTACAAAATTAGATTTCAAGAACTCCTGTTCATAATATGCAAGAACTGGAACAAATTGTTGAAATATGTGCAATGCCAGAAATGCTGCCAAATGACAGAGTTAAAGTGGATGTATGCAGACCAATTAAGCAAAATTAAATTAATAAATTAAGAACGAACATATTATCGCTCGGAATGCTATGGTGGCATTTATGCATATCACCCAACAATTAATGAAAATTAAGGAAAACAAATTAAAAATATTAGGTCTTAATTATTCGCATGCCTAAATCCAGTCTTATTTCAAAAAATTGATAAAAGCTAAGGCATCCATCTTTTTGACCAAGATAATTTATGATGTCTCGGTAGTATAAATTTGATCAATATTTCTCCTTCTACTTTAACTTAAACAACCAATAAGATTAATACTATTAGCAACAAAAATGCAATATGTTTACAATTTCTAACTACAATATCTGTACCACTTAAGTTAGCTAAATTCTTAAATTATTTTAGGTACTTTAATGTCTTACTGACTCTCCTGGCAGCATTCCAATTTACCCAGGGTGGACCAGTAATCGCTTTTCAAGTAGAGAATGAATACGGAAATCTTGAATATGGAGATAAGTTTCAACCCGACTTGGTTTACGTGGAGCAACTACGTCAAATATTTCTTAAAAATGGTATAGTGGAACTTCTTGTTACAGCAGATAGTCCTCTTTGGCATGGCACTAAAGGTATGTTAATATTAAGAGCGAATTATAATGTGGATTCGTTTTTACCCATATACACAAAAATACTTTTGAAATTCAAATTAAATTGGTTCATTCAAAAATTCAATTCATTTTATGTGGCATTGGTAAATCTTTTTAGGAACTTTGCCTGGTGTCTTATTTCAAACTGCTAACTTTGGTGACGATGCTGCCAACCAGTTAAATAAGTTGGAAGAGTATCAACCTGGAAGACCACTAATGGTGATGGAATATTGGATTGGGTGGTTCGACTATTGGGGACAAAATCACAATGGGAAAAGCGATGACGACACTAGAAGAGTTCTAGGAGATATTTTGAATAAAAATTCTTCCTTTAATGCTTACATGTTTCATGGCGGAACTAACTTTGGATTTCTGAATGGCGCGGGGCTGAGTATGTTCAGGACAATAAACTTTTTTGTTAGTAAATTAAGTCGGTCTCTCAATTTTATTTTAGGTAATGTTTTATATGACAACTCTGGATACGAAGCTATTACCACAAGCTATGATTACGATGCTCCTCTGAATGAAAATGGTGCTTACAGAAATAAGTATTATATTGTAAAAGAAATGGTTGCTGCGGTTAATCCTGTACAAACATTTGTTCCTGACCCGCCAGAATATATACCACCTGTGATTTATAACAGCACCAAGCTTGAAAAAGTTCTGCCATTAAAATCATTACTTGAACACAATTCTCCAACACCAATACAAAGTAAATATTTGGTTCCAATGGAATTATTGGATATAAATAACAATTCTGGTCAAAATTATGGTTACATCGTTTATAGAAAAGAAAAAGTTAATCTAAGTGCAAACTCTGTTTTAATTATAGAAGGTAAGTTTAGTGATAATGCAGTGTATTTATTCAAATAATCTAAACCTACACTGAGCGAAATATCGAGTTGATGTAACACAAATATGAGTTGTCCTAGATCGACGCGTGTTGCTAATATGGGACAGCTCAGATCTCTGAACTACGACAACTTAATCGAAGAAATGGCATTAAATCACTGTTAATAATTGAAAAGGGTTTGCTTTTTCCTTCTGCCAGAACCATCCTCAGACGCGTTTCGCTGTATAACAGCTCATCAATGAGGTTATGGGTTCTGACAAAAGGAAAAAGCATCGGCGTCTGTTTTAAAACAGAAAAATCGGTTTGATACAGAGAATGAAGCCAGATGGCTCCATCTCGTGGTGCTGGTAAATAACACCAATTTCTAAGCATACCTGCGCCCTCTGACATGGACTTATCAAGCCACAAATATCAGAGGAAAACCTGCAAAGACAGAACGCACAATTACAGGAGTCCTCGCTAGGCAGCGCTATGCGTTTTGTCGGTTTAGTAACCGAAAACTTAACACATTGAAAAGGGTTTGCTTTTTCCTTCTGCCAGAACCATCCTCAGACGCGTTTCGCTGTATAACAGCTCATCAGTGAGGTTATGGGTTCTGAGGACTCCTGTAATTGTGCGTTCTGTCTTTGCAGGTTTTCCTCTGATATTTGTGGCTTGATAAGTCCATGTCAGAGGGCGCAGGTATGCTTAGAAATTGGTGTTATTTACCAGCACCACGAGATGGAGCCATCTGGCTTCATTCTCTGTATCACTGTTCATAAGTTATAGTAGTCCTGAAGATGGGTCATTTTATGCACTGGACCCGACTTAAATTATTGGTAAGCTAAGGCTACCGTAGCTAATCGTAACTGGGTTTGCTGGTGCTGCAATTCATTGTTTAAGCTGCCAGAGACCAATATGGGAATTGTGATGCGTTACTACTCGGGCTAGATTAATTCATGATGAGCTATCAAAACTTGACCTTCCAGTTGGTCTAGCTTACGATGATTAACTTTACGACTAGAGATTTAATCTGTCCTAAAGTTGAAATATCCTCATTTTCACACAACTATATGAGGAGAACAAACTTTGAACAATGACAAAAGATCCCGCCGATCAACGATTGCGTGGATAGCAAGTCCAGTCATGTGGACGCGACGAGCATGAGGTACTAATAACAATGGGATAAAGTGACAGCGCCAAGTCGGCACGAGTGCGAATTCGGAACTTTCCGTGACCTTTCGATCGGTGATTTACCCCCGATATGAATTTTTAGAGCACTCTTTGTGACTTATTCGAACTCAAAATAGATTACAGATGGTAATGAGTTAAAATAATGCACATCCTGGTCAAGACGGCACTTTAAAATCAATTAGTAAGTTTTTCCAATCCAAAAACTGAGTTCAGGTCACTCAAAAAATGGTTACAAAATGAAGGATTATGGTAATCCCAAATGTGTTTAAAATTGATAAAAAATCTATTTCTGTGTTGGGGCGAACCAAAAGAAGCCGAGTTATTGTAGCGTTTTTAGATAATTTGTGATAATTATAGGCTCAGTTTGAACAACATAGAAACGTGCGTTAAAGTAGCTTAAATTCTGCAACCCACGACATCGGTAAATCCATTTTTGTCAAGGCGAGCTTCGTCTTCAGCACAGGATAATAAATATTAATTCTTTTTTTATTTACTATTTTTTACGGTCGTCGGCGTATCAGAGGCCATCTTAAACCGGTCATCGACTGTACGGTTTTTAATCGTGCAGTCTACCGACTGGGGAGTGTGAAACGGCATCTTCATCCTACGAGATATCCGATCTCATCCGGCCTGTCCGGCGTGAATAGGATGGTTTCGAAGTCGATTCATTTTACACTCTTCCCTAAGACAAGAGCACGCGGTGTTTCCCAAGCGGTCACCCATCCAAGTACTAACCGCGCTCGACACTGTTTAACTTCGGTGATCTGACGGGAACCGGTGCTTTAAGTGTCGCTAGGCCCTTGCCTAAAATATTAATTCTAATCGAGCGTTATATTTGTCTACTACCGTGTAGTATTTAATGAATAATTCCGACATTATAAAAGTTGAGATCAGAGAACAAGCGCCTTTGTTATCTTACTATCCTCGTTTGATAGGTAAAATTTTAAAAGGAAGGCCTCTTATGGGCCATGTAAACATCTGCATGTTTCAGGATTCGGAATGCTGATTTAATTCAGAAACGCCTACAGCATATTCAGGCTTAAGGACTTTCGTAACCACTTTTTCTGTTTAATAGGGCCCTGTTATACATAAAGTTAGGTACCCCAAAAATGCGCTCGCATCAAGCTCTGGTGAAGTGTTTGTCAATGTTGTATGGGATTCTCAGAGATAAGCAAACCTCCATATTGTTTTTTGATGAGTAATTTCTTTTCTTTCTAGGGAATGTTTGCGACACCGTTTTGGTTCTTGTCAATGGCCAGCTAATAGCTCCTACGCAGTTGAAGTATCCCGCTGATCTGGACGGATTTGGGTTTTGGAGACTTAAAAATTCAAATGTAGTACTCAATGCAGAAGCTCTAGAGGAAGCAACTGTAGACTTGGTGGTAGAAAACATGGGTCGAATGAACGGTGGTGCATTTGATCAATATAATAAAACATTCAAGGGTCTCTGGCAAGGTATTTATAGGAATAACCAATTTAATTCTGTTATTAATTTAAATTATTGTTTTTTTTTTAGGAAATGTATCAATTAATGGTGAAAATATTTACGATTGGCAAATAATTCCTTTGGAACTCAAAAAGCAGTGGGTAAACCAGTTACAAGGTTGGGAAGATATAACCGTAAATTTATCAGGACCAGCAATGTATAAAACAGTTTTAACTGTGAGTGATGAACCAAGAGATACATATATTGATGCAAGAGGGTGGGGAAAAGGTAAATACATTAAGTAATACATACATTAATCCTATTTTTCTAAATTTTAATTGAGGGGTCGGATGCATAATCCAGTCAAGCCAAAACCATTTTGAGGTATAATTAGTCGACACCACATATATATAACCAATATATTGCTAATACCGTGTTACAGAAATGTCCTCAGCATGCGGCGTTTTCCGGAACTGGTGGGCATGCGCAGTTCGCGTGTACGTCAGGTCCGGCTTTAAAATTATTTAACTTAATGTGTTGGAATAGGTATTGATTTAAAAATAAAAAGTAACTATAGTAAATCTTGGCATAATATGAAATATAAGAAGATGTAAGGCATCAATTTTCTCGGAGAAGCAATACACTGCAAAAAATTATGAAAATTTCAGGACTTGCGTATTTTTGGGGCGTAAATACAGAAATTGAAATATCGAATTACAATTAAGTTTCTGGCATAGTTCCGTAAGTAGTGATGCCGCGAGACGAGACGAGACGAGAATTGGCCCATTCTCGTCTCGTCCCGTAAGGCGAGAATTTTTTTTTATCTCGTCTCGTCTCGTCTCGTCTCGTTTTTTCTCGTGAGTAGGGAATAATAAAAAATATTTTTTTATACGAATCTTAAAGGGGGTAAACATTTAAAAGTATCTGGTCGTCTCGCAGAAGGGTTTAATATAAGTCGGTTTGTTAGGCATGTGACTTAGAAACTATTTTTTTTAGATCAACAAAATATTGCAAGCGGCCATAAGACATAATTCACGTAATGTAATAGGCTTGGCACCGAGGTATTTTCAGTACAAAATATACGGGGTGGTAAAAGATACAGAATGGATAACGATTTATAATAATAATAAATTGATTCATAATGGAACTACCCTTCTTTTATTATTTATTTTTTGGCATAATTCGGGGCATAATTAACTGCAATAGTTTGGAAAATATTCGACTAAATAAAGGGATCAGCCCAGAATGTCATCCGGGAAAAAACCTTAATTTTTTTATTACATTAATAGAAAGTGCAACAGAAAGAACTTAAATAAGTATTTCCGAAAATGCTCTATTTGACATATCAATCTCTCATAGTTTATGAAATATTCGGACTAAATCGCGGTAACATTAGATAATTATTGTGTCCTTCTTTTACATATGAGTTATACAATGTAAACTGTAATTGGTTTAAGATCACCGCCGCTACAACGTTTTCAATCGAAAATGCTTTCTTTCAGATTTGGTTAATTATTTAAAAATGTCAACTACTAACCATAGACAGAAGAAAGAGGCTAGACAATTTGATTCTGTTCTCTTGAATATCTCTTTTAAGGTTAATGCCTTCACAATACGATAGAGTTAGAACGTTAAACACATTATTTTTCTGTCTATATATTAGGTTATTAGGAGATACCTAAAATTCAGTGTTCTAACAAACGAGAAAATTCGAGAAAAAACGAGAAATTTCTCGACGAGAAACGGTCTTCTCTCGTCTCGTCTCGTGACTTCTCTCGAGAAAAAAATTTCACTCTCGTCTCGTCGAGACGAGACGAGACGAGACACGAGAATTTCTCGTCTCGGCGGCATCACTATCCGTAAGTAATATTGGTTGCTCTTAATACCATAACAGGTGCCACATACGACGAAAGTTGCAAGAAAGTTTATAGTAGACTTGATAAATATGTGCATTTGTCTTGCCTTGGCATTTTGTAGGAGAGAAAATAAATATAGTATCATATAATTGTGAAAAGCCTTAATGCAGCGCATTATAAAAACTACAAAACAGTGAAACAAACAATTATGCTATTAATATGTTTATTTATATTATAAAACTACAGTTAAGGTTTTAGTAGAAAAAATGTTATTGTCCAGCACACTAGAAAAAAACAAAAGAGGGGTAATAAAAGTAGTATTTGGAAGTATTATGTAATTTTTAAATAAAAGTAAAGGTGCCAAGAGGAGTAAATTGAGTTAGGTGGAAAAATGTAATGACAATGCAACCAATTAATTTAGTTTAAACAAAGTGTTCAAAATATGCACCGTTATTGTCAAGATAATAACAACAAAAAATCAGTAAACAAGTTGGACACAAATAACATAATATTATTATCCCTAGTTTAAACTATGTCCAACTTCAAATTGGATATATTCTTGTAAAGTACTTGAACCTTATGGTAGGTATACCTACGAGCAGCTTAAATATTCCAAAAAAAACACTTACTTAAATAAATACATGATTGTGTAGAAAGCAAGGTAAATGCTATGCGGGGATACGATTTTGAAATTATTTTAAGTAGCCTAGATACTTACCTGAAGAACTGAGTCGTTGGCTTGCAAAGCAACTTGTTTTTCATCACAAACTTACACTAAAAGGTTATTAAATTAAAAGTTACACTAAAAGTCTAATCTAGTAATAATTCTTTAACGAAAGTTCCACAAAGTACAATAAATAACTAAAAATCACTCAAAATAATAAAGAAATCTCACAATAAACAAGCCAAATACTGTGTAAATTAAGAATTAAGTGACAACCGGCTCTGGACAATACAAACGTTAAATATCAAAAAATCGTAGAAATCCGACGTACTGCGCGTGTGCCACAGTTCCGAAAAATCACGCATGCTGGGGACATTTTTAGATCGGTCGGCAATTAGCTTTGTTTTTCTACTGGTGGGAGTTCAGTGGTCGACACCGATAAGATATGAATATTTCGTTATTTGAAGACCATATATTTTATGAACTAAACTGCTTTAGGCAACATATTTTGATTTTTGTTTAATAAACAATATAATTAGTCGAAATTTAATTATACATTTGTACAAATATTTTTGGTTTATATTTTCTGAATTTCAAGGCGGGGCCGGAGATTTGAAAATCAGAAACAAACGGGTCCGCACGATATATTTCTCCCGTTTTCGAGGGAGGAATATAAGACGATGGCAAAACTAAACTAGCCAAACTTCTTGAACAACTCCTAAGTTAAAAAGTCACCTCAAGTTTCGTTTTTTGTTGTGCTGGACACTTGCGAGGGCTTTCATGTTGTATCGGAGTAAATATGTGTAGCTTGGTTTACCTTTGAGTGAAGGAAATCCAAACAACCCTTCGAGGAACTGCTCCGGGGGAAAAGTTTTTTGCGACCGGGCCTCATCACACATTTGATATTTTTTGCACTTTTGCATGGAATATTATCCGTTTCTATCAACGACTTTTTACTATTTGGTAGGCGAATACTGGGGTAAACTCCTACAAACCAACATTTATTATAAGTAGGTACTACTGCTTACTACTAACTACACATTTATAAAAATAAAATACACATACCTACTTATCTGCCTTTACTCCCCGAACTTCACCCACTACTACTTAAATTACAAGAAAAAGTGTACCTATATAGAGAACATCACACATAATTTGATCGTGGTAGATATACAAGCGAATGTCACAATTAATTGTAACCTGTTACTTTTTAAATGCAGCATTGCACATAAATATATTATTTTTATATTATCTTATAATTACATATACAGTATGTCCACGGATGGGGTTTACAAGAGAACAAATGGACTAAAAATTGAAAGATACGAAAAGAAGCCACTCTTAATAAACGTTTTTGCTTGTCTAGAAAATACGATTCATCATAAGAAACTTCAATTTTTTATACAGGGTGGGTAAAAACTGCAAAAATGTTATTTTGCTTATGAGTAAACATACTTTATTTTGAAAGATACGAAAAAAAGTCACCCTTAATAAACGTTTTTACTTGAATAATGAATAGGTGATACTTGTTGTCAATGTCTTTATTTAATGAAGTAATTATAATAAAAATAATAATAATACGAACATTTTTATTAACATGAAAAGAATACGATAACGATTTCATAATTCAAAAGCTACACCCCCATACTCGACACATTTTTCTAATTGCTTTCTCAAATAAGTGAAAGAATTTCTGATTTCTTCCTAAGATATCGATTGGACTGCCTGGATAATTCTGCCCTTCAGCACTTCAATATCATTTGGTATTGCGGTAGCAAAAACAATTTGTTTTATACGGCACCATTAAAACATATCCGCCAAGGTTAAGTCGGGGCTTCTTGGGGGCCAAAAACTAGGCCATTCCTGCCAATCCACATTGGACCAAATCTGCGGTCAAGCCATTCTCTAACCTCACGAGCGAAATGGGCTGGACAACCATCTTGCTGAAAATACATATTTTGTCGAAAATTTAATGATAGATTTTCGAGTTCATCATTGAAAAATGTATCCAGTATTTCTAAATATGAAAATCTATTGCACGTGTTATCAAAGAAATATGGCCCTATGATACCATGGATGGAAATCGCGCACCACACGTTCACTTTTGTGAAATATTGTCTTCTCGTCATAATTCTGAATTCGGGATTTTCTAAAGACCAGTACCTAACGTGCTGGGTTGCAACGGTTCCATTGGTAGAAAATGTACTTTCATCAGAAAACATGATACATTTATAAAAATCAACATTTCCACTTAAAATTTTGTCTCCTATCCACAAGCAAAAATCAAGTCGTTTCGCGTCATCTCCCTCTTCCAATCTTTGATAAAAGTGCGGTTTATACGGATACAATTTATTTGCTTTAGGATCTTCTGAATTTTACTTTTTTTCACAACTTCCAACTGAGTAACACGATTTCTAAGGGACGTCATAGGATTTTCTTCAACAGATTGAAGAACTAAAACTGTAGCAGCATCATCATGGTCGTATTTCTTCTTTTTTTTTGAGATGCAAAACCGAACCAGTTCTCTGGAACTTTTTTATTAACTTGCAGATTGTCATCCTAATTATTCGGATTCCTACAAATTTCTCGGTAAATTGTTCCATGACGTAGCGGTATGAAACTTGACCATCCCCATAACATTGTATTATAAAAACTCCTTGTTCAGTAGGTAGCATTTCTACTTAAATAATAACTTCATTAAATAAAGACATTGACAACAAGTACCTATCACCTTAAGTGTCATTATTATTTTAACTAGGTTCACCAGTCAGAGGTGTGCCAGCGAATACTTTTTGGAAAATAATTTTTACATAGGTAAACCTTTTAATGAATTGTTCTACTTCGGCTTGTTGTGTAGAAAACACATTCATTAAGAGTGGATTTTTTTCGTATCTTTAAAAATATAGTATGTTTACCCTTAAGCAAAATAACATTTTTGCAGTTTTTACCCACCCTGTATAAAAAAATTGAAGTTTCTTATGATGAATTGTATTTTCTAGACAAGCAAAAACGTTTATTAAGAGTGACTTTTTTTCGTATCTTTCCATTTTAAGTCCATTTGTCCTCTCATATAATACAATATTTTTCCTTATTTTTTACTAATGAAGTCATCAAAATTGTTTTACTCAATTTATCTAAAAATGGAAGAACGACAGAAATTCGTGCAGTCAGTAAAATTTTTAATTTATGACCCGTGCTAGAATGCGAAGAAAATGAAGGTGCTGTCCTGCTTATTTTACATAAAGACTTTACGTCGAACTTGCGAACTGAATCGACACCACAGTTTATTCTAATTAGCTATCTTTGAATGAAACAAGATGACAAACACATAATCTGTAGTTTTTATATAAGTTGCCACGATAAACATATCTGCTTTGAGTAAATGATCAGGTTTACCCTTTAAAAACCTCTCTTCAGCCATAATTAAATACGCAATCAAATATACTTATTTAAGAACAATCCAGAAATCATTTGCATAATCAGCAGAAAAATTCACATTCATTTTCTTTATAGAGTTCTACAGCTTATCAAACTACTGCCTACGGTAAACATCCTTCACAAACAGTACATAAAATAAAAAATTACAACAATATTATTATAGAAGTGATAAAAATATGTTAAAAATGTTGTAACGTTGGTCCAAGCTTTTACTGCATGGTCACGCACCACAATGTCTCTCAGCGCATTCACATAAGCTTACTAAAAGAATCCTTGAAGTTATATTACCTTCAACAGTTTTTGCGGTCGTACTCTAACAAAGTGATATCATAAAACATTTATAAAAACTTTTCCTTGTATCCATTGCAACTTATACTTGTATCCCTAACCTAACTGCTTTATAAGGTTTTTCAACTACCAAATTAACATTATTCGTTTAATCGTCAATATGAATTATCCCGATATTGTGACACGTGAGGTCACGCTGCATTTAAAAAAAAAATGCCGGCACGTGGAAGTTTCATAATTATTATATTATATAATTAAAGGCGTCATATTTTGCATATTGTATTTTTTAACGTAATTAAAAAAAGTTGCAAGTTTCCTATTTAATGATAGATACAGTAAAGTGTTATAGGGTAAACACTATTTTATTTAGTTTCGAATCCTAGCTGAAATAGAAAAATATTCAGTAACAAATAGATTATAGTAATGAGCAATGTATTAAAATAAGAAAATTTTAGGTATGATATTTGTTAATGGATTTGCCTTGGGACGGTATGCAGCGGTTGGGCCACAACACACCCTATACCTTCCAGCGCCCTTTTTAGTCCAAGGAGATAATCAGATTAATTTCTTGGAACATTTTTACGCACCAGAAAATGGTTATGTTACCTTCGCAGATGAACTAATCATTGAAAATCCTACAAGTGAATCCTAACCGCAAATAAAGGGGAATTATCATATTCATATTACAATATTTCTGCCATTTTGTACTACCAATTTATAAATCCATATACCTACACACTGCCGTACTTTGACTATAAAAAAAGAATTATAATATTTACAAAAATAAAACAAAAAGGGATAACTTTAATAATATGTTGTCTTGCATTTAGACGAATTTGTTGACAGATGTTCACTTGAATTATTATAAAATTTTATTATGTTATCAATCTGTGATCATTATTGTTATTAAATGTTTGTAGATGAACTGCCGAATTTCGCTAATCTTATTAATATTATTTTATAGTATTAAGGATACTGTCAAAATAACTGGATATGGAGAAATGAATATTGAAAATTAAATAAAATTTACAGTAAGATAATAGTTTTCTTCCACTACTGACCTATAAAATCGCCATTATTGACCGATTATTAACGATAGAAATCGTTTTTCTCTACCTTATAAGTTATTATTGACCATGGTCAATAATAAGGCATTGAAATCCATTATTGACCGATCTTCAAGAATCTATTTGAGCGCAGGTAACTTGATTTTTTGATTCTACAACATGAATTCATATACATCATTTCTTGTGGTTAGGCCACCAGATAATTATCAGTACATATTAGATTATTAGAGCTTGATATTGTAAAATATCGATACAATCAACATTTTTTCTGCTTCCATCCTTAATTCTGGAGGTGTACACATATTAATATCACTGACATTTTCTTCGCTCATTTTTTAAAAAAAAACGGAAAACTCGTGAAATCTGATGACATAAATGAACAAAAATTGACATTAACAAAGCCACCTGACAAAACAACAAATTATTTTGCCAATTCCAAAGCGCAGGTAACTTGATTAAAAAATATACTTATACCTACCTATAATTTTTTATAATTATTAATACTATACAGATAAATGTCTTATAAAAGTTTGTAGTAGTGGAAAAAATATTATATTAACCACGGTTTAGACAGCTTTTAGCCCTCGCGTCTTAAATCCCTCGTCGCTCCGCTCCTCGTGATTTAAACTTGCCGCTCGGGCAATAATGATGGCTGTCTAAACCTTGGTTAATAATATACTATTTTTTCCTTTAATAGGTGCAGGGTATTTCCTTATAATTAATCCATTACCGGCCGGGGTGATAAACTTAAGAAACTTGTGACATACATGTATCAAAGCGCATTTAAATAAATAAATTCATTACCCAAGACTAATTTAGAACATGGGCAAAAATAAATATGTTGTGTATATGATATATTTCTTGTGTAGAACAGTCTGTATACAGGGTATCCCAACTCTATTTGTAAACGACATATCTTCTTTTCTGTTCATGATATTAAAAACTTTCAAGCGATATAGTTCCTGGTTTAAAAAACCACTTGTATTGGGAGTACATTTAAGTTAACAGGGTGCCTCAAAAGTATCTACAATATTTAATATCAACTTTAGTTTCTTAAACAGGATGCCCTATATTTTATGTCAAATATTGCTTCTTTAGTCAGATCTTTATCAAAAATATATGCCTAATGTTGTCCGTTTTTGAAATAATGATAAAATTAAATTAAATTAGTATTTAAACTTTAAAAGCCAAAGGCTTTAAATATTAATTAAATATTATATAAACAATGAATACCTATTACTATAGTATCAAACTAGATACATTGTAAAATAAAATTTTACAGGGACTTACATTTTTAACTAGAAGCTTAGAAGGCAAAGTCGATTTTTTTTTGCACTCGCTACATTTAAAGTCAATTTCATCAAGCAACGGAAACTCGAACTTATCGAGTTCGTCGAGAGAAATGAGATAGATGTGTTTCTTATCCAGGAGATGTGGTTAAAGGGAGATAGATTTTCGTTCCCCAATTATACCGTATTTAGGAACGATCGCCTCGTTAGACGCGGGAGCGGAACTACGATCCTGGTTAAGAAACACATTTCAGCTCAAGTTATGCCAGGCCCTATCAATTGTGCCCATATTAAAGGGACTTTAATCTCCATATGATTGAAAAATAATCAACGTATATACTTGGGATCGGTTTCCTCTAGTCCGTCGGTAGATTTCACAGGCAACTGCTTACAAAAAATTTTTGGTAATAACAAGCAAATAATTATAGGGGGTGACCTAAAAGCGAAAAGCAGGAGTTGGGGATGTAGAGCTAAAAACCAAAGAGGTCGCACGCTTTATGAGTCGCTTTAAATTACCACACTATACCGCCGGAGGAGCCCACGCATTGCTTTATGTGGGGCCTTCCGAATATCTTGGACGTCGTAAAGAATGCCGTTCAATTTTCACAATCATCGGTCATTTGTGATCTGAGCTCTGATCACATACCGGTCATTTTGGAATTGGGTAATCCACTTAAAAAAGGAAGAGGTTTTGTTGCCTACACCTCAAGAAATTGGCACAGCTACAGCAGCATAATGAAATATTAGAAGCGTTACAACCTCTGCAGAGCTTATTAGACATTGATGATGCGGTTACACAGATCACAGATGATATTAACGTAGCGTTGGCCCAAGCTTCTGTTACAAAGACGTATTCAGGTATTCAAAATACGGGACTTTGACAGATAAAATTAAAAATCAAATCAAAATTAAAAACCGGTTAAAGAGTAGGGCGTATCGCACTGGGGATCCTCGCATCAAGGCGGAGGCCAATGAGGCGGTTGGAGTAGTCAGGAAATTGTTGACCGAACGGCACTCGAACCTCTGGGACAACAAGGCCCAAAATCTATCTATAGAGGATAATTCCATATATAGAATGACGAGGTCATTGATCAGGGGCGCACGAGCACCCATATCTCACCTGATAAATCGGGAAACAGATATTGTTTTAATCGATGCCAAAGATAAAGCTGAATTGCTCGCGGACAAACTCTGCGATCAATTCAGCGAGAACCCGATCAATGACGTATTTAGAGATGAGAGGGTCTCATGGACGATACAAATTTATAAATCAATGAATTTCCCATTTCAGGCCTTTCCACAAGTCACCTTAGACGAGGTAAAGTCCCTATTAAGCGTATTGAATATTAGAAAAGTCCCGAGTTTTGATGGTTTAAAGAATGCGGCGTTGCGAAATCTACCTGACAAAGCCTTGGGAAACATAGTAAGCATATCCTAGGCAATAATCCAAGAGGGCTACTTTCCGTCCTTCTGGAAGCATGCAAGAGTCATCCTAATATATAAAAAAGGTTAGGACCCTATGGCGCCGGCTAGCTACAGGCCGATCAGCCTGCTGTCGAGTCTTGGGAAAATTACAGAAAAACTAATTTTGAATAGATTGAATGACTTTGTGTTTGTGCGTAACGTTCTGTCTGTCGAACAGTTTGGGTTTCGGCCTGAACATTGCACAGTCAGGCAGACGACGCGACTAAATGCATACATAATAAAAGGCTTTAACAGGAGAGAGCACACGGGAGCGGTTTTCTTTAACGTAAGCAAAGCTTTCGATAAAAAATTGGTAAGAGTCGGAGCTCCGATCTACTTAATCAAGGTGGTAGCTTCTTTTTTGGAGAATAGCAGTTTTGCTGTCTCGTCAGAGAACACACTTTCTTTGAATAAACACACCAGGGCGGGAGTACCGCAAGATTCACCTCTTTCTCTGATGTTGTATAACATTCATCCTCATGACATTCTCCGCGATAGATTTATGCAGCTCTATTTTTTCACTGCAGATAATAAATGAACTGTTCACAAAAATTATTACAGACTACTACAGGCGCACGGACGTGTCGACAAACCCATTAATCACGGACTCACACACGAGATCTAGACCAAACAGGACGTACTAGCTACCGAAAGACTGGCTCCCTGTTGGTCCAATCCCATAGAAGGGAGGCACTAATAGTAGTGAGGCACTATTAATCAACCACCAATCATCAATATCAATACCAATGGACCAGGCCCCAAAGTTTTGCAGTATAAAAACCTTGTAAATGAAACAAGCAGAAATAAGAATAATCAAGGCAAAAGACAATTTCAAAATTTCACAAGTGATAAAACCTAGACAGTTTGCGAAGATTCAGATGAAGTCGCAGGAGCATTCCTAACTTAAAAATGAAACAGAGATCCCAAGTAAGTCGACTTTTTTTATAACTATGCCGACACTTTTTACTTTCAAGTAACCTGAACTAACCTGACATGCTACTAATCTACGGCGAGTGCAAGAAAAAGTCGCGGGCTGTACAACAGGTATACAGGGAGTGATTTCCAGATCGTCCAACACCATCGATGTGCACTTTTGCAAATGGGGAAAGGAAAATGCGAACGGGTTCTTTTCCTACCTCGAGGGGCACAATAGATAACCTTGCACTCTCGGTAATAAACCCTCATGTGTCAGTTAGCGTGCCGTCAATTCTAACTAACAACGGATTCCACCCCCTTTAAAATTGATTTAATTTACAACATTTAAATTTGATGTGACCTATAAGCTCAACGATTGGAATTCACATCATTTTTGAATACACAGTTAAATGAGCATCCATAGTTTCTGAAAAAAATTATGACGATTCCGTTATTGTGGAATCGTAAGTCGTCATAGCATTTATTACTGGTCGGTCAAAAATCCACATTAGGTTCGGGAATTTCCGAGGGAATTTCCAAAATGTCTGGGGGTAAATGTGTGGTGCGGTCTCTTTAATGGACGATTAGTTAGACCACACTTTTATGAAGCTACGTTAAACGGTCAGACGTATTTAAATCTTTTAAACGAGGTCATACCTATGCTTTATTAACAAGTTTCCATAAACAAGCGTTGTAATGTCTCGCTTCCATAAGATGGTGTTCCGCCACATAACTCCCGAATTGTATCAGACTTTTTAGATAATAATTATGGGAGAAAATGAATTGGGAATCGAGGACCTGTTAGGGGGCCAGCACGATCGCCGGATTTAACACATTTAGGTTTTTATTTGTGAGGATTTTTAAAGCAGGTAATTTAAACTGGAAAACCAAACAATTTGGTAGATTTAAAAAATACAATTTCACGCGGCTATAGAGCAATTTCGGAAGAAACTATTAGGAGTGCCTGCACTACGAAACTCCTCGGAAGATACTAGATATTTCAAACCGAACATGGTCGTCATTTTAAGCAACTCTTATAAGACCCTGCTTATTTTTTTATTTTAAATTTACATATTTAATTTAATTATTACATCAGCAAATTATCCTCTCAGTCTTGATAGAGAATGGATTCAAAAAGCAATATATCGCACCCGTTACAGAACAGTGTCGTAACACAAAATTTTTGAAAAGTAGGTTTTTAGCATATTATTATTGTTCTCATTAAGATTTACTGATCTATGAAAGTAGCGTATTTCTAACTAGCATAGTTTTGGCGTGGCGCTCAGAAGTAACTTTGAATGTTGCCGCTTTACAACTCATCTTGCCCAAAAAGGGTGTCTCAAGTTAGGTCGCGACTAGCTGTCGAACAGTGATTACGCACCAGTTTGCTGTAAAACTGTCCCAACACAAAATATGACGCCATTCCTGACAGAGGTTAAGTACCATGGACAGTAATAATACTCATAATCTTTAGTGGTTTTCAATTTTCAATTCTGGAGAGTGACCTATTAGGTGATATGTCATTTTCTTCGAAATTTTGACCTGCGTTTGGTCAATCTTTAAAAGAGTCACATTTTTTTTTACGACTGTTTAGCATACTTGCAGACTCTTGGCTATTCTTTATTAACTGGCAAGAAACCTATCCTTATTTTACTTTTCTCGGTCAATCTCCATGGTTTCTGCGACATATTTTGAAAAAACATGATTATTTTCAATCAAATATTTTAAAAACGACTGGAGAGATTACAGTCAACATAAAATATAGTTTTTGAGATGGGTATTTCCATATATGTTAGTCAAGCGGAGGTTCCTTGTTATTACATATTTTATTATAATTATTTTTAGAATTGAACAGGTAAAATAATAGGTTTTTGTTGGATTCTTTGAAGTACATGCAATTTTCGCTAAAAATAGGTAGGTACCTAATTATATCAACAACAGCAAAGGAAATTATAATTTTTAGGAAATGGTCTACCTAGTTATTGTTTCCTCACGAAATTAACGTAAGTAAGTTAAAAGAAACAAACATCCGGTCTGGGTACATACCTGTAGAACGATAAATCTTTGTTCAAGTTTTACGCCTGTTTAAAATAATGTAAAATATTCTGTTCTGCCTCGGCATCGTCACGAAATGATCACACTTTACACACACAATCAAAATTTGCAGAATAGTAAAGATAAACAGTATACAAAAGCCGTTAACAGTAACAAATCCACTCGATGAAACGAACTGTCAACCAAATTAACATTTTGCTAAAGATATTGAGGTTATGTCGAGCAAGAATGAGACGCTGTCACGTTGTCACCCTCCAGTTATATGAAATTGTTATTTGACGCGTTTTAGTTTAGAAATGGAAACAAATAATTTGAAAACACTTGAAAGTACGGAATTAATGCTTATTTTGCAATTTTTTTAGCAAGATTTTTGGTAATTTTATTATTGCCCTAATTTTGTAAGGCTTACTCTTCTGTCCTGTTCTAAAGAAATAAAAGTACATTTGGAAATACCATCAGTAATACACAAGATGTTACATTAAAAAAAAGTCCCACTTTGTATTTCTAAACAAATTTACCATATTTATTGGTTTTATCCGATGACAAGCTTCAATTATTTGCCAAATTACATTATTTCACATTAAATTTCATTCGTTGAAAAATTGATACATGTTCTGTTTGTTATGTGAAGAAAAATGTTTGCTTAAAGATTAATAGCCCATGAGACCTTGTTTTGCTAAATTAATCATACAAACGATTTCACCTTTTGCCTAACCTTTGTCGCAATAAAAATGTTAATGCTTTCGGGTCTCTTTATTAATTTTAAACTTCTATAAACCTAATTGTCCGCAAATAATTAGCTCTAACCAAATTGACCGAACATGTAAAACCACTCTCCTTGATTGTGTCCCTTTTTGTTTGCCTAATTAGCGAAACGCACAAGAACATCAGAAGCGGGGTAGTTAACTGGATATACACCTTTGAGTCCGGCTAATTGCTATCAATCAGTCTTTTGTAGGGATAAAGGTAAACCCTTCTTGATATTGGAGCACAAAATAAATAAGTTTACGCATAAGTTTAATTTACCGTAAAATTACAACTAGATTAACATGTTCTAATGAAAGTCTGCTTGTGAATGGTGCCAATCTATTTTTACATGATGTTTAGGTCACTCGTTAACATCACGAGCTTCTAGAATATAAAGTGGATTAGACTATCTCATCATCTAGTAGAATCGACTTATATTATATCCAACAAAATTCTGGTGCTGTCAAAAGTGTCGACGATCTGCCATGAGCAGAATGGCCCTTATTTGTTTTCTATCTTCCATTTGTTACAATCGGGTCGAACGACCCGATTGTTATAAGTCGTTTCACCTACACATTTCGTACCCTCCACTTTCAACTATAGTCTGCTACTTAATGCGAGAGAGTAATAAATCTTTATTGAACTATAAAACCCAGTGTTCTTCGCCGTATTCCTTAGCTGTAGTCCAATTATTATTATTTAATTATGTTTATTGTCAGTGGTTCCGAGATCGGGTAGGAACAGGCACATGTAGTTTACCTACCTGTGCATCGCTATTTCAAAAATTTGAAATGTTTAGTTACTTTCCAGCAGTTGTGGGAAAACTTCGTTCTTGAAAATAACTGGTGTTTCTGAACTTGTTGCTGAGAAACGGATTAGTAAAACTACGCGAAAAGTATTATTCTCAATGTGTTTAACGCTCTTCACCAGAACTCAACATTCGAAGTTGCAAAAATAGTTCAAATTATGTATTCGAATATGACTGGAGCCGGACAGTCAACAATATACCGACTTGTGTACGAGGATAAACGCGGCCTAATCAGGTCACCAAAGAGAAGTACATGAAGAAAAGGAACTGTAATAAATGAGGATGAAAAGACTGCCATCAGAAGAATCTACACTCGTTTTTCTTAAAACAAGAAATACCTACCTTGGACAAAATATTGTCTGAAATGAAAAAGGATGATTTCATTCCACCCATGGGTAATACAGGAAACTTTGAAGGAAATGAACTTTTGTTATGAAAAAATTGAAAACAGAAAATCACTTCTAATAGAGGAAGACGAAATCATCTGCTGGCGACGACGATATTTGAGGGCAGTTAGACAGTTTTGAAGAGAAAACAGGAATATTATATTGACGAAACTTGACGAAACGAAGCTTGATTAAATGAAGGATATACCGTTGGTAAAATACGGCAGGATAAACATATAAAAAGCGCGAGGCAAGCTTTCATGGAAGGATGGTCCACTGGAATAAAAGCACCCTTGGGAAAAGGCAAAAGATTAATAATTATCACCTTGGTAGCAAAAATGGATTTGTCGATGGCGGCTTTTTAGCATTTAAATCAAAACGGACTGGAGACTAGCGTGAAGACAAGAACGCTGATGTCATTAAAGAATACTTCCAACAAATGCTAGATCTTATTCTTCCTGGGTCTGTTATAGTCATGGATAATACCACTCAAGAAAATCCGAAAAAACACCAACGTCTTCTTGAAAAGAAAATGACATCATTCATTGACTTACTGTAAATAAGTAGCCATTTCAAAAAGATATGCTGAAAAAGGAGCTACTAGAGATTGTGAAGTTGAATCAATTTCTTTGTACGAAATTTGTTGTCGACGAAATCGCTTCAAAATAAAATATAACGGTACTTCTTTCTTCGCCATATCTTTGTGAATTGAACTCCATATAATTGGTGTGGGCGCAATTATAACGATTTGCAGCAAGGCATAAAACCACTTTTAAAATGGGAAACGTTCGAAACCTCTTGCAAGGGCGAATTAAGACAGTGGATTGTGAAAAATAGAGTAAGTGCATCGAACACGTGATTGAAATAGAAGAAATAATGTGGAAAGCTGATAACATGCTAGAAAAAACTGTAGAGACCCTTATTATTCCTCTGGACCCTAACGACTGTAGTTCATCGGACTACTAGGAACATAATGACTAAAATTTAAAAATTAAGTCGTTGTATTGGGCATACTAGATTTTTTTTTATTAATATATTTCATATTATTCTTACTTCTATGTAAGTTTTTATCTACTTAATATTAGAATAATTAATATCTCAATTACCTGCCTATCTCTATAATTATAATTAAGTATAAGCATTATTATACTTATTATTCAAATAAACTACCTGTAGTAAGTCCGCTCTCACATTACCTTCATTCACCAAACTCGTCTTTCTATTATATGCAAACTGGGGTGATGCTAATTTAGAACCGATTCGGGGTGTGTAGGTCTTAAAAATCTGAAATACAGAATTTTTAGAAACTATTAGTGCAATTTACCTGAAATTCACATTGCAACCTTTAAGTTGTCCACTCTGCTTAATGGGTTCTGTCATTTCAAATTCACGTTTTATTACTCTCTCGCATTAAGCAACAGAGTATATATAGTAAGTTTTTGTCCTCGCACCTACAACCTTTTGCTTATGGTGTGGTTCTCCGTGTAAATCCGACATTTTTTATATTCCCTTAATTTTCCCATAAACTGTTAACGGTGGAGTAATTAAACTTTCCCATCAAATCCACTACTATTTAAGGTATCTGATGCGATACAAATCGATAATAGGTACAGGGTGTTTCGGAAAAACTATAAGATATAAAACGTCAAAATCAAAGAAAGATATTAAAAGGAATCTGTAGCGGCCACACCACTGGGCATAATAAATCGATTGAAACTTTTTGATGTCGTTGAGAACGTCGATCTTCAGAACACAATTGTTTTTCGATACTATCAGAAAAACGAAAGTATTTTTTTTATCGATTTCAAATTAAAATAGGGCCCTTTGTGATACTTAATAGCTCGAATACGAAAAGTCGAATCAAAATAAGGTTGCGACCATTAAATAGAGCATCTAAAACATTTTCTTTTACGATACATCTTCCAATGCCTAAAAAATTTAGAAATTGTAGATTTTTAAGAGAAACTAACAATGGCAATATTTTAATCGGTTTCTTATTTTCTTTAAAGTTAAAAACATTGTCGATAAAAAATTTTAATACTCCATCAGAAAGCGCTCCTCAAAATACGTAAAATGTATATTTGGCATTTTGAAATTTTTTATATAGAGAGACAAAGTTCCTCTTTATTTTTTTAAGTCAAAATATTTTATAGGAAATGTATTTTTTTACTTCCACAATGGGATTGTTTGATATCCCTGTCATTTTTAAACAACTTGAACTAAAAAAAGTTAAAAATTTCTCACGACTATTATAGATATATAGGGTGGTGCATCGATCCGCGCAACATAGGAAATCCCATGCAAATTTTGAGATGGTAAAATATTGGCTTCTTTGTTTATTTAAGGCCGATAATTTATTTAACTTTATTAAAGGGAATACTTTGACGAACTAACTGACGAAATTTTAGCGCGATTTATTAAGTCATTAAGGGCTTATTTAAAAAAACGTCAATCTATAATTGGCGAAAATTAACAAATACGGTTCTGAAGCTTTATAATAAAAACACCAGTAAATGTCAGTAACTGACAAGAAGGATGTATTATGACAATACATTTGTTTTCGGGTAAAATAGGTTAAAATCTTCAAGGTTTAAGATTCTTAATACAATTTGGTTTGTCTCTCTGTTAAACAAACAAAAATATAGTGGAGGAGATAAATCAATAAAACAGTTTTGGTAAACAAAAATACTTTATTTCTCGAGAATTTGACTGCCTAATGCATAATAAAACAACTAAATTACATACTTAACTAATTATTTAATTAAATGTTTAAACAACCCCCCATTTGCTGCTAGACAATACCCCAAACGATCATAAAATTCGTTTCGAGCATTTCTTAATTGATACACGGACAGCCTTTCACACTGCAGTAATAGCATTTTTTAAATCCTCCAGCGTCTCGTATTTAAAATTTTTGTAGATGGTTGTTTTTAGGTGTCCCCATAAAAAAAAGTCATTCGGCGAAAGATCGGGAGACCTAGCTGGCCAATTAATTGTGCAATTTAGTCCAATAACGTTTTCTATAAAAACATTTTCTAAATACTCCCTAACTACAGCGGAGTTATGAGCTGGGCACCATCCATCTGGAACCAAATTTCTTGATTTTCTCGAACAACTTCATACAACGCAGGCGTAATTTCATTTTGAAGCAGTTCAAGAAAATATTGAGCGGTTAAATTTTGATTTAAAAAGAGTGGTCCGATGATATGATGTCCCAAAATGCTAGCCCACATGTTGACTTTTTGGGGATACTGCGTCCTTATTTCAATAAACCGAAATTCATTTTCTTGGCTCCAGTATTGAAAATATTGTACATTAGGCTTGTTATTCAAAGTAAAAGTACATTCGTCGGTGAAACAAATATTTTGCAAAAATTCCCTGTCATTGTTTGCCCTCTCCATCATTTTAAAACAAAAATCAGCCCTTCGAATCATGTCCCCATCTCTTAGTTCTTGAACTTTATGGCATTTATACGGATAATATTTATGTTTATGTAGTACTCGTAAAACGGTTGTATGATGTTTCCCCACTTCATCTCCAATATACCCAGTACTTATAATTCCCTTATTTTTTTCCACACTTAACAAAATATTTAAGTCTTTATCATTATCTGCAGGATTATTACCTTTGTCTTCTTTTTAGCATTTACATTTATTGAGAAGCGTTCCACTATTTTCAAATTTTTTAATTATTCTGATTATGGAGGATATTGCTGGAATTGGTCTCTCTGGATAATGTACTGCAAACATATCCGATACTTTTCTGCTGCTGTTTCCTGCATAATACCACTTAACTATAGCAATCTTTTCAAACGTAGAATAGTTCATAACGAAATAATAATAGTTAAAGAAATTGTCAAACTTGGTTTGAATTTGACACTGACATAATCAATCAAAATATTAAAATTCAGACCCGTATTATCCATTGTAGGGATATAAAATATATTATTATTTGTTAAATAACTTTGGATAGACTGCATCAAAATTATTAAAATTTTGAAACTGAGTTTAGTTTATTGGATTCTTTAAAAAGTTTAGATAAACTTCTGCTTTAAAATAAATTGGGGAGCCAATATATGACCACCTTAAATTTTGCATGGGATTTCCTATGTTGCGCCAGCCAATGCACCACCCTGTACATATAGGATTTTATGCAGCGAAACCGCAATTTAAAAAGTCGCCTTTGGAAAAAGCACTTGTTATTAATTTTATAATTATTATTATTAGAGATATCAAGATTTGATGTCACAAATTGTAAATAATTAATTGTTTGATACTATTACTATTGCACGGCGGTGGACTTTAAAAATGCTATATACAGATTTTAAAAAAGTATTTGTGTTGGGACACTAATTTTTAGACAAAAGGTTGCTTTCACAAAGTTTATTGAACGCTCTATTATCACTATTATCAGATTTTTAGCGCCTTTGTTTTGTGAAGATGACCCGGGTTCGAGCCTGCCATTTGAAATAATTTTTTTTAATATTTATAATGAAAATGATAATTTATTTTGGAATTTATTTGTAGAGATAGGCCAATTCTGCCGAAATATGAAAATTGACATATACAGGATGTACTAAAAAGGCGTTTAATAATTTATGTAGTTCGAACGCAACTTCTTGACCGGCTTTAGTATACCGGGTGTCCCAATAAATTATGTTTGACTTTATTCATATTAAAAGTTGAAAAATATACAGAACGGTATTTTTTGGCATATTAATAAGAAAAAAATTATCGTTGAAAATGTATTGGCAGTGAAAGGCCGATTTGGTTGAAATACGAAAATTCACTTATACAGGGTTGAAAAAAAGTCCTGTAAAAATTAGAAACTTTAACCATCAAAATTTTTTATAATAATGACTTGTGGCGTAACAAAGTTCAGGGTGTTTCAGAAGTACGGTACGCAATTTAAGGATGTGATTCCTTATGATATACTAAGGGGAAAAGTTCTTGTAAACATTTGTCGAGAGTTGCCCCGTTTTAGATTTATGTGTTAGGGTTCTAAAAAAATCGATTTTTTATAATTTCTTTAAATATCCTTTTCCCGATTTTATTGAAATTTGGTGCCGTTATTCATAATGATAAGGGGCTTAATTAAGCCTAACTAGATTACATTTATTAAGTCCAGTGGCGTCCTGGGAAGCACCTTATGAATATTATGGACAAGAAAATGTACGCAACTAACCTTTTTCTAATTTTGATAATTTTTCTCATATTTACCAACTAATAATACAACTATTTTGTTCCCGCATTTTGCTTCGTTTTCGAGAAAAGAATTAAAAACCACTTTATTGCCTGTACAAAAAAAATACCTATGTATTTTAAAGTTAATTAAAACATTTAAATTAATATTAAAATAATTTTTTTGAGAAATGATACAAAAAACACTTAATCAAGGCAAATGTTGAAAATGACCACCTTCTGATAAAACGCACGATTGTAACCGATTTACTTTTAAAATTTAGAACACCCTGTATATCAGAAACGAGGCAACTCCGGACGCATGTTCATATAAACTTTTTTTTGTTAGATTATCATAAGGAATCACCCCGGTCAGTTACGTACCGTACTTCTGAAACACCCTGTATAGCGATGTTTCTTTAATATTTGGTAAGGTTTTTGAAGATTTTTAGTTTGTTTCGGGAAAGCGATTATTCTTAATGTGGGTACCTTTAATGTTTCTGCTTATTAATAAATATGAAAGTCAATAATTAATAGAAATATTTTAGAACTCGGCGTCGTTTAAAATAATAATTAATTATGTGATGCAGATTTTTTGGTTGTGTAGGTTTTAATAATCTGTTTGACTTATTGCTACGTGTTGATTTTATACAGGTCAATGTACAAATGTAACACTTTGCTTTGCCATCTTACACTAAAGTGGGATGTTACTCAATATTTTTTAGCGCTTTTGTCGTTTTATAGTGTACCGAGTATCCCTAATTAGAATTGAGTTAAGCTACATTCATATTAAAAATTGAAAAATGTTAATAACTTTTTTTTTGTAACCTTTTCCAATATAAAACAACAAATTTGAAATCATTGAATTTAGCTAAATTGATATTACAAATCGGGAAACATAAGAAAGCTAATTTTAAATAGGAACGGTAATTTACCTGAAAAAATTAAAATTAACCATAAATGGAAACATTATACATAACTCGCCCTGAATACATAATAAGTTGCGAACAAAAACAGAAAATCTTAATTTAAATATTTAAAACGAAATATAAAGGTAATTAGATTGCTTAATTTAATGTTAAAATAATAATTAACTAAATAATTGATCCCACAACCAATTAAATACTTTTGCAAAAAATAGAATATTTAATTTTAATTAATTTAATATACTTTTAAAATATTAATATTTACTATAATAAAGTTTTAATAATTCTTTTTATCCTAATTCATTTAAAATAATTTGAAAAATATAAGCATTCAAGAATAACGCATAAAATGCGTAGCCGTAGGCCTCGCACAGTTGCGGTAATTGACACTGCGGAACAAATTTCAACTTTTTTTTTGTATCCTGAACAAAACCTATTTTTTTTTATTCAACTACACTCAAGTAACTAAAAAATACCTATTAAAGATTTTAGTTAGGTCGCAAAAAAAATCTGAATTATTTGTTACAAAAGTTTAATTTATAGGCATTTACAATGAACATACAAACAATATATTGTTGATTCAACAATAGCAATTAAATAGCACATTTTTATCAGTGAGTCTAAAGTTTTAGACACTCATTTTACGCTTCCTCGTGTCTTTTGAAAGCAGCCTCGGGGGCATCTCTCGTTATAGTCCAACAGTAGTCGGCTAACATCTCACAGTTTTTTCCTGATACCTTCTCTCCATGTTTCAAATATCCTGGTGGAACCTCTCACCGTGCTCGTCACTTACAGCACCACAATTTTCCGGAAAGTAATCCAGATGAGAATCCAGGAAATGAATTTTTAACGACATATTACACCCTAGGTTTTGGTAATATAAAAGAAGTTGGGCAACCAGGTCTTTATAATTTTCTGCTTTTATGTTTCCCCACAAATTTGCCAATTATATCTTTCATATTGTATGGTCCAGTAACAATTTCAAATTACTATACGTTTCTTTCATGTGGACTGCATGACCAATTGGGACTGAAGGCAACTTGTTTCCATTATGAAGACACAGCTTTAAGACTTTTGAGGAATCAATGAAAAGTCTCCAGTCTCCAGTTTTTTGGATCATAGTCGAGATTTAAAGCTGCCATGAATCCCTCAATATTCCAATAGGCTACCAATTTGTTTTTCATGTTAAAAAATGGTGTTAGGGTTTTCTGACGGCTTCGGTACACAGAAACTTTTACTTCATCTTGAAGTAAGTTCCATTGTCGCAATCGAGAGGTCAGTAGTTCGGATTTTGTCTTAGGCAATTCCAAATCCCTTATAAGGTTACTTAATTCACTTATTTTGTAAGTCTCTTTACTGGGAAGTTCACAGACAAAATCGGAGTCTTGCGAGGTTGATGGGCCGGTGACATTTTTCAGTACACTACCGTTTGAATCCATTGAATCATCATCAGAATCAAGGCTATATTCCTGAGGTGGGTTAGGTACAGGCAACTATTCACTATGATGCACCGGGCGTATGCCGGATTGTAAATTTGGATACTGTATCACAGACCTTTTTTTCTTCGAAAGGTCTTTTACGCTTTTTTCCACTTAGCCAGCCGCGAATGTTGAACGCACATTGGTAGCAGCAGATATGGGGAGCCCAATTTTTTATCCTGGTCTCCAACTTTACAGCCAAAATACAAGTGCCTTTTGTATTAAAGGGCTAAGTTTACGTTTTTGTTTCACAAAAGTCACTTCGCCATATATATAACAAAAATGATCCGGCTTATTTAAACAAACTCGCGACATGTTGCTCAAAACTCTCTAATTTCTCAGATACAAACAGCTCTCAACCAACAGCTGGTTAAAATACATCGAACTAACAATGTAGGATTTATGTTATATATATTTAAACCTCTTATAAAGTACATCTGGTATAAAAAATCCAGGTACTTCTCATAACATAGTCGGATTTTCCCATACATTACGGGCAGGTAGATAATTATCATAATTAGCATGGATCTATAAAACCGGAGCCAACTAAGACTTTTGCAAGACAGATTGTTAGTTAGCATAATAAAATAAGTAAGATTTTGCTATTTTGGTCTCGGAAACATTTTTGCTGTTCCCCTGTGTAATTGACAATGCGTTGCCAAGCAATAAAATAGCAATGCTAACTTGATTAAAGCCGATCATTTCCGCAGGAGTCTGGCAAAAAAAAATTGAAACTCATGTTAGTAATGCTTTCTTATACAGTGTGTCACTACAAATGCTTTCTTATGGGACCTTTACTGATGTGTCCAATAAGAGAGTCTTGCAATTCACATTTACCACGGTAGCTCAGTTCGTTCAGGGCAATGGGTTCCGTTTAAATGATTTTAAGTCTAATTTGAGCTTTGTCCTTCCACTATTTAGAAAAGAAAAAAAAAGTAATGTAGGGCGCCAAGTATTTTTTTTAGAAAAATACTAAAAAATATGAAATGTAAATAATTTAGAGCAAATAGAAATTAAATTAATATTAAGCCTTGTTTGTTGTTGCCGCACAATAAAACGATTATATAAATGAATAAATACTATTTATTACAATAACTAGAAGCACTAAGCTTCTCGTGATATTTCGCGACTTAAAAATAAAAATTGTCAAATTTTACTTAAAATTACTATTATGGTTAAAAATGAAAATTTCAAGTTATTTTGATACTATTGCCTCGTACAAGAATTGTTCACATTTGCTGACAAAGTTAATCAGGAGTCATAGAACGTGACTTACTTAGATCGCTTCTGCCTGCCTCACGTCGTGAAATGTGGTGACTTACGGAGGGGTATCTCCAGGTGCTTGCCTCTGTGATAGCGTTTGTCAATGGCGGTTCTATGCGATTTAGATCTGTTGCTTGCTCACGTCTCCATGTCCTGTTAAGTGCAAAGAAAAAAAGAGAAGCAGTGTGTGTTCTTATGTAAATGGGCAATGTCTCAAAACGCACTCTACTAAAGATTTCGACTTGTTAGGCAATAAGTTAGAAAGAAAATTAATTAAGAGAAAATGTACACTAGAACTGGTTTTCAAAACCTTAGTATTTGCTCATGCAAGAGCTGTATACAATAATTTAATAAATTGGTGGAGAGAGCTACGTCTCCTCCAATAGTATAAAAAAAAGAAATATTTAAATCAATGAGGGCATTGACCCTTCACATAAATTATGCGTACTTATTATGTACGAGAGGATTCTCTAATCCTTAACAATTGTAAGAAAATAAATTATGCTTATAAAAAAAATGTAATATAAAAAAAAATATATAAAATAGTCTCGACAACCTATTCTTCTGAGTACTATTCTTAAATGGGTGTGTTCCACCATGCAATGAAAGCTTAAATTTAAATATATTTAGAAAAAAAAAAATCAAGCCTGGAAATACCTTGCCTTTCAAGCTTACTATTTAATTAATTACTGAAATTACTCTAAAATTACTGAAAATATATCTACAACGAAGGTTTATCCTTCAGGATATAATATGCTATATACAAAAGAAAATAAGACAAAATACAGGGACACAAGAAATATCCGATCAGTGCCCAACCAAAGCCCCTAATGGTTGGTAGGCATCATCATTTGGATGTGACCTTAATTTTAGTAAAAAAAGATAGGCAATATAAAACAAAAACTTGAATTAAAAGCAGGTATGTACAAAAACTCTGCTGATTTAAATGAGCAGCTTAAGCACGTGGTGAGGTAAGTAATTTGCTAGTAAGCATTTGGTCATGAAGTGTAAAATATTTGAATGATAAAAAAAAAGAGAAAAAACGCCGTGCACCGAATTTAAAGAGAAAAGATAGGAGAAGCCCTTTTGACCCGAGTGACCAAGGGTTGAGCACGGGGATTAGGTATCAGGTGAGTTGATTAACATATTTTAAAAATTTGGCATGACGCCAGCACAAAAAGTGCCCAAAATAATGAATTGCAACTCACCTGAATGCCCAAACGTCCTCCACCGTCGTCAAGGTCATTCGTGTCCTCAGGTCCGCTCTGGAATTAATCTGCCTGATGTCCGTTCAGCCTGGCTACGTTACTAACGTGTGTGCAGCTAAAAGAACGTAAAAGATCACGGCAGAAAAAGTTTCTTAAAGGTATTTCATGCACGTGCAATGTGCATCATAAGAAGGCAAGAAAAGATATATTAATAACTGTGCACAAAAAAAAAAGGTGGCTTAGTTACCGTAATTTTTAATGAAAGAAGCACTAAATCATTTAATTAAGGTACACTATTACCTTTAAGTTTGGAAGTACATCCAAATAGGAATAGATAAAAAAAGATATTTCTTAAGATAAGAGATAAAAAATTGACCAATTGCTTACCCCAAATTCTGGGAGCGTCTGCTCCTTACAAAGGATCAGAATCGAGAGAGTGTCACTGTAAAATTTTACGGATCGCTAGCATTGATTTCAGCCGAAATTGATTTTTACGCTATTGCCAACTCGATTTCCCCAGCACAAAAAATGGATTATAATATTATTTAAAATACTAAATAATAATGAATTGTTTCAATAACCTACTTATAAACAAATATCATACTCGGAAATGTACAAAGTATTACTTAATAAATCATTAATTCATCGAATAATTAATTAATCTTATTCAAAGTTATTTAACTATTATATTCCTGCGGGTTAAATTTTGCTACCTCCGGCAACATTGTCCCTACAACAAATCGGCTATTGATTTTTGTGCGCAGATAATAGCGATATAGTATTTTATGCAGTGACGAGGGAGAACACAAATACTGCCAGATATGAATATAAAGTGCTCGAAATTTGTAAAACCTATCCTACACTACTGAAAAATTAAATATTTATATATACAAGAGCGAAGCTTGTAACGACTATAAACAGGTGTTTATTTTTTCGTTACAAGTGAAATATCAGTTTGCGACCGCCTCTATTAAAATGCTAATCTGAATTTTATAAAACTAAAATAAGAATTATGAGGCAATCACTAATTTCTGACTATTTTAAAAAATAAGAATTTAATAGCAAACATACAGTACATTGTAGAATATATGTGCTGGTATGCACTAGCAGTATACAGGGCTGCCCAGAAGTCCGGAATAAAATTAATATAGCCTTAACCTGTAACTTTTGGGGAAAATGTCACGTCACACGTCAATTTAGTTTTATATATGCTCACGTCTTGACGTTATTTGTTTGTTTTTTTTATAGACATTTGTCAAAGATATGACGACATCGATCTTTTTTTTAAATTGAAACATACAGCTTGTGATACACCATTTGAAAGCTAATATCTCGTACAGCATGCTCATAAATTTTGGCGCGATTCTTTCAAGCTATTTCAAAAGGGCGACTGTTAAAAGTTTTAAAAAAATCCCTACCTAAATAAGCGGAAATGATAAATCATTTAGTTTTTTTTTTACTTTTCAAGGTAAGAAATCTTCATTGTTTCACGTTCTGACATTTTGCGACATTGTGAACTTGTAAAATTAATTTAGGTATTTCCGAAGTATTATTTTACAATTTTCTAAACAAAAATGGTTTTGTTGAAAAGGCAGCGTATCGAAGTCTTAATTTTATTAGGATGTGCAGATAAAATAAGAAGTCAAAGTGAAGTGTGCACTTTATTTAATGCTAAATATCCGGAAAATCAAATTTCACAGGGCACTGTCAGTAAAATATTCCACAAATTTGATGAACACGGCACAGTAAAGGACTTGCCTAGGAATGGACGGTCACGTGTTTTAGGCGACGATGAAAAATTGGATATTGAATTATCTCTGCAGGATAATCCGCATGTTTCAACAGTTTCATTGGCTCAAAATTATGATACATCTAGAGGTACTATTGAAAGATTTTTGAAAGCAGAAAAATACCACCCTTATAAAGTACGTCTTGTCCAAGAGCTTTTAGAAGGTGACTATGATAGTCGTTTGCAATTTTGCGAGGAAATGATGAAACAGTGTGACGAGAATAATAGGTTTCCATAGAACAAATAATTTTCGGATGAAGCTACTTTCTATTTAAACGGGGTGGTAAACAGACATAATAAAATTATCGTCTCTGGAGTCAAGAAAATCCACGATGGATATTTGAAGCGCATACTCAGCGGCCCCAGAAAGTAAATGTATGGGCAGGTATCATTATTAACCGAATTTTAGGGCCATTCTTTTTGGAAGGAAACCTCATAACTAAACGGTACCTGGATTTCTTAACCTTCGAGTTGAGGCCTGCTCTAGCTGTAATTTTTTTCAACGAAGTAGATCCAGATATACCTAATGAAATAATTTGATTTCAGCAAGATGGTGCTCCCCCGCATTTTGGTGTTAATGTGAGAAGATATTTAGATCAGATATTTCCAGGTCGCTGGATTGGACGACGTGGTACAATTGAATGGTCATCGAGGTCCCCAGACTTAACGCCTCTAGGCTATTTTTAGGGGGATATTTAAAAGAAAAAGTTTACCAAAATAGGCCAAATAATTTGAAAAACAAAATTAGATTGGAGACACATAACATACCAGCTGAAGCCATTCGAAATTTCGTCAACGGATTTTACCATCGTCTGGGAGCATGCCAAGTAGAGAGTGGAGGACATTTCCAGCATTTGCCACGTTAAACCACCTTTTTGATGTGTTTTTTTTGCTTCTATAACCATAACTATTGTTAAGTCACAATGTCACAAAATGTCCGAACGTGAAACAATGAAGATTTCTTACCTTAAAAGTAAAAAAAAAACACCAACGATTTATCATTTCCGCTTATTTAAATAGGGATTTTTTTTTAAATTTTAACAGTCGCCATCTTGAAATAGCTTGACAGAATCGCGCCAAAATTTAATAATATTAAAAATAATAATAATAATAAATGACTTTATTGTAATGGTAAGATTACAAACGGCGAAGTTGAAGCAAAGCTTCCTCACATAACCACAATGATATAATATGTATATAGTATAGGTAATTAATAATCACAATACTACATAACTAATTAACCAAATAATAAAAAATTAAACTCTATAAATTCAAAGTAACGTTATAATATATACTATGGTAGGTAATATGTAAGTAATAAGTGCTAAGTACTTAACCTTATTAAAAACATGAAACTATATTTAAAATATAACTGAAAATATATTCAAAAAATATAATCAACCTGATTTGCGTATAATTTAGATTAAATTAAATAAAAACTGTTATACAAAATTTTGTATTATTTTTTTTACTGACAGCTTAAATTTGATGCCAGTAGCAAATTTCATGCTGGCAGGAACCTTATTATAAAGCTTGGCCACATTAAAACTGAAGGATCTTTCAAAATATGATGTGCAATGCAGAGGTGTAGTAATTGTAGATTTATTTCGAATATCCAGATTATGTTTATCATCGCGGAATTTAATTTTTTGATATAAATACTGAGGGCGTCGATTTAAAATAATTTTATTATAAAGAAAAAGTGTATGCAAAGCTCGCCTTTCATCCATTCTCAGCCATTCAATGTCTCGTAACTTAGCAGAAACACCACGCTCTCGTCCTCTTATACCTCCAATCAGACGGACGCAACAGTTCTCGATAAGCTGGATACGGTACACATCTGCACCCACCAGACATGGCCCATAGACCGCGTCCGCGAAATTAAAGTGTGACAAAACAATCGAGTCACATAGAAGTCTTTTCATACTTTCATTTAAAATGTTCTTATGACCATAAATCAGTTTTAAATTAGCAAAGGCTCTTTTGATACAAAGGTTAACATGCTCGGAGAACCTCAGGTTTGTATCGATAATAACACCCAGATTTCTTGCATTGTCAACCAGTTCTAAATCTACATCGTTTATTTTAATTGATATTTTTTTCCTATGCAAATTACGCATTTGTGAGCTACCGAAAAGTAAAACTTGTGATTTTATAGGATTTATACTAAGGCAATGAGACTCTGAGGCTCTGAGGACAGCACTTAAATCAGTATTTATTATATTATTAGATTTTGCAATGTCATCAGGCTTAAAAGAAAAGTAAAGTTGCGTGTCATCCGCGTAAAAATGAGATTTGCAATGTTTCACATAAGTTATCAACTGCGATGTATACAGAGCAAAAAGTATAGGTCCTAAAATTGATCCCTGCGGGACACCATGCAATACATTTTTTGATTTGGACAGCGTACCATGTGCCATTGTTTGCTGACTTCTATTACTTAAATATTTATTTAAAAAGTTACAAGTATTTTTGCGAAAACCAAGATACATCAAAATAGCTAAAAGAAGTGTATGATTTATTTTATCAAACGCCTTCGAGTAATCTAGGAGGACCAGTACTGTTACTTTACCACGATCAGTTGCCTCAAAAACATCATCGGTTACCTTTAGTAAGGCGGTATTACAACTATAGTCCTGCCTAAATCCAGATTGCACATCGGGCAGAATACTGCATTGACCTATGTAACTTTTAATCTGATTACTAAGTATTTTTTCTATAACCTCAGACAATGCTGGCAAAATACTAACCGGGCGCAGATGCTTCAAATCAATGGGTGTCGTAACTTTAGGCAGCGGAATTATATAAGACTTTTTCCAAGCATCTGGAAATGTAGAAGTTTCGATGCAGTAGTTTACCAGGTGCGTCACAACCGGCAAGACAACCGGATAACAATACAGCAACATTTTTACAATGCCATCATTACCCAAAGCCTTTGATTTAGTTGAAAATATTGGTCGGGGTCCGGATCAATTTGAGGAATGTTGACGAAATAATCATTAATCTCGTCAACTGTCCCCAGAGTATCAGGGACCACCGATTTCTCCCTACCATAAATCGCGAGTTCTTTAAGTAATCTCCAGTTTTCCCTAGAAGCATTACGACGAATCCTTTCCTCTAGAAATGCTTTTCTTTCCCTGTTCACAGACGCAGTGACAAAGTTTCGCAGTTGCCTATAGTACTCCCAGTTGCCATTAGATCTGTTCTTTTTGTATTTTGACAGAGCCCGATTCCTAAGTGTCATAATAAACTTTAAATTTTGGGTAATCCATGGTTTTTTTCTTTTAGTTATACGAACAGTTCGTATAGGAGCATGCACATTGAAGATGTCTATTATAAAATTATTAAATAAGTGAACCTTGTCATTAATATCATGCAACTGAAAGATTCTATAGAAAGGAATCTCCCTAAGTTCAGCATTAAAAACCTCTTTATTAAAATTACTGTAGTCCCTATAAGTATGATAAAATGGTTGCGGTTTATCGACTCTCAATTTCAAGTCACATTTAACAAGTAAATGATCAGATACATCCAAGGTATAATCGACACACGAGGAAGCTATATAATTTATATCAGAACATACTATGAGGTCCAGGAGGGTAGAGTCACCTAATCCATGTCTGGTGGGCTCATCAATTAACTGTTTCAAATCATATGCAGATAGTACTGACAAAAAACTAATACTAACTAATATTAAAGTCGCCTGTGCATACGAAGTTATCACATTCAGGTAATAAACTACAAATATTCTGCTCAAACTCTGTACAAAAATTTAATATTTCTGAAATGGGAGGGGTTCTGTATAAAACCCCCACCACATTTCTTACGTTATTATATTTAAACTTTACCCACACTTGCTCTGCTGTGTCAACGCTCAAACTATCTATTTCATAGAACTGATTATTATTTTTTATATACAAAATCACTCCTCCCCCTCGATTTTGCTGCCGGTCCCTTCTAATAAACTTATAGCCTTTAATTTGAATCATTTCGTCCAAGATATTATTTGTTAACCATGTCTCTCAGATACCCACAATATCAAGTTGACTATTAATAACATGCATTTTAATTATATTAAATTTGGGCATTAACGATCTTATATTAATATGCGCAATAGTAATTTTATTCGTCATTGAGGGAATTAACAAATATACTCTTCATTGAATAAAAACCAAAAAACAAAGTACATTCCAAAGAATATTTACCCAGAACTGATAAGACTAGTAACTTGACTAAAGGCTAGAATTCTATGAATGGGGCCATTATCATCCTCTCGCAAATATACTACCATCTTTGCTCCACACATATTTATAGCCATGTGTTGCCCTCTTAAAAATTTCACGTGTATTCTTAGGCAGGTCCTCATTCAGAAAGATTTTTGATGGATTACCCGAAATTATTCCACATGCCGTGGTATCAAGAGTACCGAATTTTCTCCCCCTGTAATACTTGAACTCTAATATTTTTGTCTGCAAAAGTTACTAATACAGGTTTTTTCGCCATTTGACTGGGCAGGACTCTAGTTTCAAACCTATCTTCTGAAAGTTCAACTTTTAGGTGATTTAAGACTTTTTTTACTTCTTTTTTGACGTTCTCATCACCATTTAACCCAACAATCACAATTCTTTTGGTTCTTTTCTCATTCTCTTCCTTGCTTACTTGATGTTTCATTTGAATGACTTCCTGTTCCAAGTCTGTCAATCTGTTTTTTAAAACCGCTTGCTCCCTTCTTAACTTTTTATTTTCTTCGGTTAACTTATTAAGGTAATCCCTTAAATCTTCAATCATTGACCCATTAAATATTACAGACTTCTGAATCTCAAAAAATATACTCTTCATGGCATCCAATAGTTGTTTATTGTTGGGATTAGGATTATCGAAAATATCCTCGGGTCTAAAGTTGCCAGATTTTCTTTGCCGTTGGCTTAACTTTTGCAGTACTGCCTCTTCGGAGTCGCTTTCAGATTCATATTCGCTCTCATTATCCAAGCAGCCACCACAAATCCACTTTTCTCCAGATTTCCAGATTTATGAGCATACTGTACGGGATATTAGCTTTCAAATAAATGATGTATCACAAGCTGTATGTTTCCATTTAAAAAGAAGATCGATGTCGTCTTTTCTTTGACAAATGTCTATAAGGAAACAAACGAATAACGTCAAAATGTGAGCATATATAAAACTAAATTGACGTGTCCGAGCATTTTCCCCAAAAGTTACAGGTTAAGGCTATATTAATTTTATTCCGGACTTCTGGGCAGCCCTGTATATACAGAGTGTTTCAAACAACATATGCCATCGCTTGTGTGGTCATTTCTTATCCAAAAATAAGGCAAATGAAATGAAAGAATGATCCTTAGATTTTTCTTCGTGAGACCATCGGTTCTCGATTTAACAAATAAATGACATTTATTTGCATATCGCTATGCCCCCATCAGAGTCTGATAAAATTGCATTTAACTTCTAAACAAAGCCGAAATTAAGAAATTATCAAAAAGAACTTCGCATTACACATTAAACTGCGTGCATATTTTTTGCTCCGCTTAAAAATTGTAAACCCTGTATCTCAAAACTAAAGCGGTTGCGGACCTATGTTGATAGTTACTATTTGCCTTATTTTTTAGTTAGGGATCACCACACGAGCGATGGCACATGTTTTTTGAAACACCCTGTACATTGGTAAATTGGTTTCATCTCATTTAATTTTAGTTCTGATAAATTTAAACAAAAATATTTAAAATTATTTACATATTTAGATACTTGCAGACTAGTTGTTTAAATTTTTCTCTTATAACCGACCACCCCTGTTAACCGATAAACATTTAATACCCCGGGGGTGGTCGCTATTGAGAGATTTTACTGTATTTAATGAATTAACAATCTTTATTTTATTTGAATTTTTGAATGCACTCCCATGTTTGTAGTAGAGGAAACCCGATTGCAACTACCTAGTTATAATTGTTGTGGAATTCTCCGTGCAACTTGCTGCTAATCTAGTTTCATTTATAACTGTACCGATATTAATAAGTTTGGCCCCCTTAAACAAATTATAGCACCTTGAAAATTGCGAGTTAAATGAAATATGCCTACTTTTTGTCATCCGATGAAGATAAAATAGAACTCATAAGAAAATCTGATTTATTATCTATTTAACACGAAGTGAAATAAACTGCCAAGATTAGTATTCCACTTCTTTAAGGCTATATTTACCTTTAAATCCAATTTGCATATTTTATAATCTAAAAACGCTGTTAAGCTTTTTATTTTGCATAATATAAATGCGTAAAGCGAAAAATTTCCCTTTTTTATTCGTTTATAATTATTATTATTATATTTTGTTGTGGTGCTTTTACGACCATCCAGTGGTCTACCATCTCAAGTAAAAAAGTTATTTTGTGTATTCTGTAAGATACTTTTTCAATTGAAAAACGTTATTTCCTCATCTTACGATTAAATGTTCATATCTCCTAAATTGCTTAGCTTTCAAGATATGGGTTATTAAGGTTATAATTTATTACTTATTTCTGGATATAATAGAAATTTTGATGCCATGTTATCTATAAATTTTTAATAATGGATTTCAGGCATCAATCAATGAACACCGCGTATAGTTTCAAGATATTTCTTTACTTTGCACTTCCTCTAGATTGTCTAGATGTTCCTATTCGTTCTTGATATTGTCGACCAAATTCTGCAAACCTACTTTTTTTACTGTGGCCTCAATTTATTGTGTGAGTCCTGGAAAACCAAGTTTCGAAGGTTTTTTTGCCATTAGATCCTGAGATAGGAAGCAACTATTTTTGTATAAGCATTTTGGACGCTACTGAAAACGCCAGGTGCCAAAGCGCCGCAAAAGTAGGTGGTGTGTGGGCCGCCTAGGAAGCGTTAGTAGCTATTCAGATTGAAAAAATTGGTCACAAAACCATAGGAGAATGATGTGACTATTCGTGTGAGTGCGTGGGTTTAAGAACCACAAATCGGATAGTCCGGAACTACCAAGCCATTCCTTCAGGAATAATAACCAATTTATCTTGGTGACGTGTCAGTATTAAGGAGTTCTATCTGACCATTAAGACATATTCTGGGCAGTCCTTGGCTATTCATAAAGAGAACTTTAACTAGAAAACTTAGAGTTGGCTTTAATGCAATATATGACAAATGGACAGAGCCGATTTCTATAGTCTAAGTAGTCAAAAGAACGTATTTCTTGGGAGTAAGAGTGAAGATTTGTGCTATTTAAAACTATCTGCTTCCAATTTATTAAACATTCTAAAAAATTAATTTGTGTTGTTGCTTTTAGTTGCTGCTGGTAGAAAAAATATTGTATAATCGCTTCGCTCATTCTGCAAAATTTCAAAGGCGTGCCTGATAAATGAACTTTTAACACATATAAATAACTATTAAAGGCTTTGAAGGAATCAGAAAATTAAAATTTTTTGCAGTTCGCACTAAAATTACAAAATCTTGCAGAAAATGTAAAAAAAAAATGCTAAATAACGTTATTAAATTAAGATAGAGCTTTTGGAAAAAACGGCAATTAAAAAAATATTTTTTCACAAACTTTCCGCTTTTATAGTTGTTCCAAGCATAATTTGATGAGATAAAAAAGCATTCAACTCCTGACCATAGACGTCGCCTCTACCAAATAATTAAAATGCGGATTGTTGTAAATTTTTAATATGATTAAATAGAACATATTAAAGCTTGTTCATTATAGTTTATATAAATTAAAGATTTGTACACGTGACTTCGCCTGCAGAGAATTTTTTTTAAATGGTCTTTCTGTAAAAGAAAAATGCTGATTTTGTCGAAAACAATTTGAAAAAATTGTTTTTGTCAGCCAGGACCGCGAGGAGATATTAGTTTTGCTTGCCAAGAAAGGAAAGGGGCAGGTACTATATTAGTTGGAATACACAGTTGTAGTTGGAATTCGCTATATATATATATATATTTTAACAACAAATTGATCGCATCAGCAGAATCACAGTAAACGTTCTGTAAATCAACAAGTTTTTAAGATACTTGTTAAACAAACATAATTAATTTAAAATTCATAAACAATTTAATGACTGGAATAGTCAGAGCTTTCAGATGTAAAATCGTTGACAGGTTAGATTATTACCGGCGCTATAGGTGGTAAAACAGAATATCCATTTTCTATTTTTATTACATGAGCTACACAATTTTTCCATATATCGCTACTCATTTCGTTATTACCTGCCGAATATTAACAAAAACAACTGCGCTTAAAGTTGGAGATTAATTATTGAGTGGTATTCTTTGCGCTCACAAGCACAACACATTAGGTACAAAGCCATCTTTACTTCCGACAAGATAACGCGTTTGCCTCTCGAAGACGGTATACCAAAAGTATAATTTGTACTGCCTACCCAACCATACTGAACAACATCATAAGTATCAAACCAAGATTCGTCTAAATAAGTTATATTTTTATCGGATTCATGGTACTCCTTTGTTTTGCGCAAATAATCCTGTCGTAGTTCAATGATACGCGGGGATTCCATTATAACCATTAAATTATCTAATTTTTTATGTTTAAAACCAAATTTTAACAAGACACCACGCAATGTTTCTAAAGATTGGTACTTATAATCAGGGTAACCTCGCAATTTATCAGGGACCAGTTCTAAAGTTGGCACTATATTATCTTCGTAAAAATTGTAAATAGTTCGCAGAATAAAATTCCTTGTAGTATTGTCAGCTATTTTGAATTTTTGATTTATTGGTTTGCGCTTTATTGGATGACCGGCTACAGTCCCCAAATTAATTACGTTATAAATTATTATAAAACGCAAGTTGTGTTAATTCATTACAAGTACATTTTAGCAATTTTTCCCGGATTTTATTTTTTTAAACACGCGTACATATTTCAAATATTGCGTTGACATTGAACAAGTAAATCTTTGTTTCTTAGTTCCGAACTTGTTCTGCTTTCGATGGCCGACTCTGGCACCGACTCATTATATTCCTGCGATAATTCACCTTGACCATCTGTTTTAAAATGTCGCCAGAAAGCCACATTGATATAATAAAATATAGGTACCAAGTAAAAACTTACTTGTCTGAAACCACACAGTTATAGCACAGATCAGGTTATCTGTGGTTATAGTAGAAAATAAAATATGTAAATTACAGTAAGTCGTTTCAACTAGTCACGCCGCTGTCCGATTCCCAATATCGCATACCTCAAACATTAACTGATTTCAAAGCTGATAAGTGATCACCCAATTGGCAAAACCTTTACATATTTGCTGTTCCTGTCTACAGCATATAAATTTGTATTTATATATTGTTTTATTAATTTTCCCACTCTGAAAAATAGCTCGCACTTTAAATTGCTGGTGGGCCTCGACGGTCTATCGCCAGGGTGTTGCCAGTTCTACAAAGTTTTCGTCAGTGTGGAAGGAACATAAGGGTTTGTTAATTGTTTATTTTTTTTGTTTAACAACAGTAAATTTCCTTTTTAGTTTCATTTAAATAATTTTGGTATAAATAATTTTTTTTAAATACTAAAAAAATTATTATAATATTCATAAATGGCTTGTTCCTTCCTTCTGCGACATAGAAAATTTCTTGGTTCCAAGTACATTTGCAAACTAGCTTTCAAAGAGAGTTAGCGACTAATAATAATTAAATACTGATATAAAAGAACACTTTCCATAATAAAAACTTAAAGAATTAAAAAAAAAATCTGACAACCCCGATTATGATGCCGGTCCCTTTGAAGCCCGGTCGAGCTTTTTTATATCATCAAACTGAGTTTGGACCTGTTGCCCAAATAAATAAGTGTCTATTGTATAATTTAAGATTAGTTTCACTGTTTTTAAAATTTTGCTTACGTCGATCCTATCCAGGCAAAAAATATTCAATGTTAAGTCTTATTTACATAAGCAGTTAATCAGTATTAAGAATAAATTTTTTGTTAGTAATTTTATTTGAAGGGACTCATTTGATGCCGCGGGTTTAAATTCCGCGGAACACACGGAAGTTGTTTGGCTAGCTAAAAATATATTTGCATTTGATCTTTCTTTTAAAGAGTTTTTGGCCATTGCTTCATACTTTGACCATGTAGGTAAATAATACTAAAGTTAATTATAAGGCTGACGATAAGCATTTCGAGCCTCTCGTGGTAAACGTGCCGACAGGGTCTTTTTACACTTAGTATTATAATTTTAAATGAGGCAAAATAATTTGGATAATTATATGGAGTTTTTACACCTACACAAAAAATACTTAAATGGTTTATATTTTTTATAAGCAATATTAATTATACCGTTTTAGCGAAGAGACGACGATTGCCTTTAAAATAATATTATTTCATATTATCTCTGATAAACTCATAAAAACCAGGTTAAAAAGAGCGTTTGAAACTCCCTCAGTTTTTGTCGAAATTGTTAAAATACAAATTTTACCATTTATTTCTTGATTAAGACATCGTATTTATATAAATTTTCGTTTCGGTAAATTACCTTATCGGAATTTCTATACAGATTGTATTTAAGTACGTAGCCAATCGTCAAGGGGTGATTCTTTGAGTGAATCCAAGACGGAAAGTTTAAATAAACATAGGGCCGACAATGCTTCGCTTTTAAGATACAGGGTGGGTGTCAAACTTTTTGAAAAAAATAACCCGGAAGGAGGTGCCTAAGATTTTTGACAAACAAAATGTGCGCCACTGTTTTTTTTGCAATTTTTGTATTTTTTTTTTTTCACATTAGACAGCTAAAACCACAACTTTTTAAATTTAAGTATTTCCTTCGTATCATGCTTCGTTTTTGAGAAAAAAACAACATAAAAATCACTTTATTCTATGACTTGACCGAGTATGGCATGAGGGGCTCCTAACTAAATGGAGAGCATACGGAATGCCGGTTAAACTTTGTTCATGACTGTCAAGCTTTCTTAAAGACCGTTCTCTGCTAGTCGCGATGAACGGATTTCTTTCAGATACATTTAACATCGACGCCGGAGCCCCTCAAGGTTCTATTTTGTCGACCACCCTCGCAAAACGATTTACGATATTTCGGAAAAAATTAGAAATCCTATATATAGCTTCGATAATGACAGCACACTTGTTTCAACTTTTACTTTGGATGCTTTGACATTGGCTCCCAATGAATGTCTCTATAGGCAGCAAGAGGTCTCATATCTCAACAAATACCTGCATGGAAGAAATTCTATCTTGGGGTGACAGTAACTAAGTAGAATTTAACGGTAAAAAACCCAGGAGTCAGTTATCTCTAAAAGAGTTAATGTTGAAGAACCGGATATAGTCATGGTGGGACACTCGATGCCCTTGGCTCCATCAATTCATTTATTGGGCGTCAATTTGGATAGTCATATATCTTGGCATAGTCACGTTGCGGCTATTGCTAAAGCAGCCTCGCTGACAAACAACCTGGAAAGCCTTGAACATCGAGGGCAGGTTGGTGGCTTGAGTCCATTTTACAAATGTTTTTATAGCAAGTGCTTAACTGAGGTTGCCCGCTTGATTCCACCCAGAGCGGTGCATAGTAGAAATACACGACGAGCCACTGTAGACCACCCGTACGTACTTCAGCTTAGTGTCCCTCGAACGATACCGTTTAAACATTCTTTCATTTGAAGAACGTCATCACTCTGGAACGACCTCCCTGAGGCCGTATTTCCCAACGACTAGGGTAGAAGTGGGTAATGTCGGTCACCTAAGGAAATGTTAAAATGCATCAAAGGTTGATTGGCACTTCTTTATTACAATAGAAGCAAACAAAACTTAAACATTTCTTTATAAAGGAAACACGATATTTCAACACAAAATCTTAATATTTTTCGGATAATCTACTTTTTAAAAAAATAGTGAATTGACCGGTATTGCACACACTGGCGGGAAATACCAGTCGGGAAGCGTTGAATACCAGTCACGTGCATCTCCGGCATATATCACAAATTTAATATAGTCCTTGACAGAGTCATACCCTGAGCATTTCGCGTGAGCCCATACTGCACACGATACACACCTATGCCACAGTTTATTATCTCGACCAAACTCATTACATATTACACATTTATTTTCAAAGTCATATTCGTCCTTGATATTAACATCATCATCTTCGTACGGATCCCTCATTTGAACTTCAAATTTGGATGAGCTGTCGTTTATATCTTGAAGCACTTTCTTCTTCAACTTTCTGATATCTACTGCATTTATGTTTCCCCTCTTGGCTTTCCTAGTTCCTACCGGTTTCTTTGCTTCTCTTGCCAATTTTCTATTCTCTTTCTCGACCAAAGCCTCTTTGTTAGGAGTTCCTGTGATAACCGTGGCATGTTGTTTTCTCGAGGCTCGTAATTCCTTCTGTTCCCCAGGTCTTTTGCGGATGGGAAGGAGTTCTTCTGCGGATACTTTTTGGTGGACCATAATTAGCGAAAAATTTGCTTATGTTGACGGAATAGGATTATCATAATCGATAGCTGACTCTTTATTTTGGAGAACAGGTGTTACATTTCCTCTTATCGTTTGGTAATTTTCGCAGAATATCACTTCGCTGTTATTTAGAACTTCTGCAGACAAAAAATCCTCTTCAGTAAATATATTTGGATTAAGAGGGTAGATTCCTATGGCAGAAAATCCAAGTTCTGCTTTACTTATAGTTGCAACTTTTTGAAAAGCTTTTCTGAAAAGCGATGCTACGTCATTTGGCGTGATCTTCTTTCCTAAGTTTGACTTCATGGACCAATTACATTCTTGTTTATAAGCAGCTTTAAAGGGGCCAAAAAAGGAGACGTCCAGAAGTTGAACTCGATGAGAGCTATGAGTTGGTATGGACAACATCACAATCTGATTTTGAAATCATAAGCTTTTAGAGATACATGACTTGAGTGGTTATCCAAAATTAGCAAAATGGGCTCTTCTTTTAAAGGCTTTGTAAATTCGGCAAAATGCTTTAGCCAATCTGCGAAGATTTTTTCATTTATCCAGCCGTTTTTAGAATTTTTGTATAATGCTCCACGTGGCCCATCCCTTCCTAGGGCTACTGAATGCCGCTGGCGGGGATAAATAAACATTGGGGGTATGTATACACCAGTGACACTCATTGCGCACATGGCAGTAATATTTTGACCTCTTTCAGCACTTGTTATTGATCCCACACGCTTCTGTCCTCTCTCAGCCACTATTATTCCAGGGTCTTGTCCGCAAGAAAACCCCGTTTCATCTGCATTATAGATGTTTCGGGGTAGAAACATATATTTATCCATTAGGTTTTCCAATAAATTATAAAAGACGCTCACTTCATCCTTGTTAAAAGCTACTGCTCGATTTGAACTGGCGCCCTTTGCTTTACGAACAGATAAATTATTTCTTCTTAAAAACCCTTTTAGCTTATCTTTACCCGCCATTTTTAAAGATTTATTAAAGCAGTGGCGGCTCGTCAGGGGAGGCAGGGGAGGCAGTGCCTCCCCAACAAAAACTTACGAAATAACATTTTATTTTTTTAAAATAACTTTATTCATTTTTGAAAATGATACTTTCATATTCTTATATTCTCAGTGTATCAAAAATTCTGAATTAGCTACTTCTAGAAAAACACTTTCTTTATATAATATTTTTGTTATTGCCGCTCAGCTTTAGTACTATTAGGTGGTGTCTGCCCGCATCAGCGAATATGCGCCTAGACTATTATCAACGGAGGCAAGCTTCCAACGGTTTAATTTTTTAGCACGGATAACAATGCAAGAACCGAGCGTCACGACGACGCGAGTTGTTTTTGTCACGTGAAAAACTGATAGCCAGGAGGCAGAAACGCCCACAAATAATATTCCGCGGGAAGCCGGCGCGGCGGAAGCCCGGAAGCCCCGTAGTGTGTGCCGGCACAGTATACCGAACTAGGTATTTTGTTTATTTGTGTAAGTTATTATTATTTTATTGTTTATTTATTAATTTTATCTCTATATTATTATAAAAATGGAGGTAACTGAAATTGGCGAATATAGTAGAAGCTGTAATGCTCGCTGTAATGCTAATAATGATGAAATAAATGTTCGAAATTGCAAAGATATCGTCGAATACTTGATAAAATATAGATTTAGTCGACTGTCTTACGACGATAAATTGTTTATAAAAGACTTAAAGTAAAATTAAGGTTATATTTTCAAGATCCGGTAAGTTTTAAGATTTCTTTATTATGTTATTAATTATTAAACACTAAATTTTATTGTTTTAAAAAAATATAAATCCGGTTCATGATATTATTCTCTCATACCTATTTTTAAGGAGAAACGAAACGGAAAAAAGACAGATAATATGTAGTCGTCCGACACCAAAAATTTCGGCAATATTTAACGATAAGAGACAGGGTAAGCAATATTCAAGAGCTTTTCAGGTAACTTGGTACGAAACCTATAAGTGGCTGTGCGGAAGTATTTATAAGGAAAGCTTATATTGTGGGCCTTGTATTTTATTAGGCAGCGTAAAAAACTATTGGAGTTCAGGGGGTGAGTATTCTGATTTAAAAAAATTTTCACGGGCGGTAAAATCACACGAAAGTTCCAAAGAACATAATATTAAGAATTCTGTGGCGCTTACGAGAGTAGAGCAAAATAGAGACACAATAGCGGATGCACTGAGAGAAGTTTGCCCTGACCTTGCAAATTGAATATTTTTCTCGTGAAACCTAGTATTTCAAAGTAATTATATTGCTGGATGAATTCCTAACTATTCATTTTAAGCCAATGACCTTAAAATCGCGAAAAATTTTCGTCTGCGGCGCTATTTTATAGCCTCCCCCCCTTATACACCCACGAGCCGCCACTGTATTAAAGTTATGTTTAACCATATTTTTTCCCGCATTTTCGTAAGCCATCTTTTTAATTTGAAGTGAAGAACAGCCATAGAAAATGTTAGCAAGATACTTTATTTGTGCAGCCATCTCTTCTTTTTGTTCCTTTGTGAAAATGGTATTTCTTCCTAACTGTGGACTGTCGGGTTTTCTTTTTTTCAAACGCTCTTGTAATGTAGAAAATAGTACGTTAGTGGCACGTGCCGCTTCTCTGATGTATATTCCATTGGCCACTAAAGTAAAGGCTTTTTCTAAAGAACTTTGGCTCGATTTGGCCCCTATTCGTGTATTGTTTCTTCTTAATGGCATTATATCGGAAAACAGAACCACAATCTGTGAGAAATAAAAGAAAAAAACCTATAGAAATACTTTTACTTAATTAAAAAAATGCAGCGAAATTTCAATAAATTTGACATAACTTGTTTTACAAAAAATATGTTGTGTTGTATGTATCGATAAATACCCATAGTAAAAAGAAATTTATCAGTTGGAAAATCAAGAATCGATAGATCGAATATATATATCACTTTGGAGCTTAAACTGCTAACGAGTACTTCTCTCTAAACGCGTGATTGCTATTGAACAACCGTCGATGCATGAGTCGAGAGTGACAAAATCTTCCATTGTGGGTGCGCGCGCGCTTATACTTACTCTATTTTCAGCGAAAATGCAGTGACCGGTATTGTCGCCTGACCGGTAATACCCGCTGTTACCCTATATATAATCTCCAAAGATTTAAGAACAACGTGAATCGTTTACGCCCCCCACACGCACCGCTGGCAGAACACCATAAATGATTAATCCTGCAGTGCCGTACCCTATCATAAAAAAGGATGTATTTACATAAGCCGATAGACAGCAAGTTGCCCTCGATAATGCATGGTCATGGTTATTACACTTCAGCTAAGCACACTTAATCCTAAATGACTAAAAAGGCACAGAACAAAAGAAGACATGTCCAAATTTTTGGTAAAGTAACTAATTTACGATTTTATTAACCTATATTGACGCTACATTGGTTCATGAATGGGGTTTTACGTCAGGGCATCCCTTTGACATCTTTTGACTCCTCGGCTACTTTTTAGGTACTTTCGCATAAGGAAACTATTGCTATCGGCTGTTGCCTTGATTAAGTATGCTGCGCTGTGTGTGTTGTGATTGAAGATTTTAGTTTGCATATTCTTGGCGCCTTTTTCCGTTATCTAGGAATGTGATAGTGCCTCTCTACTATTAGTGCTTCTCTACTATATACCGGCGGGGAGTCAGCCTTTAGGTAGTTTGTAGGTCGCATTTTGTCTCGCTCTCGTATGTGAGTCAGTGATAAGTGGGTTTGTCGAAACGTCCGTAAGTCCGTAATAGTTTGTAATGATTTTTAAAAAGAACTCATTAATAGTTGATATGCGAAAGTCCTGGTGTAACACGCGATTCATAGTGTACCTCGGGACATCTGCGATAATTTTCAGCGCCCTATTCTGAATTACCTGGAACTTATTCAGTTCCGCTCTGCTTATATTGCACCACGAAGGTGCACCATAGGTGAGAACTGGCCTGACCAATGCCTTGTAGAGGTTGACCTTTGTCCTATTTGCAAGTCTACTCCGCCTGTGAAGCAGGGGGTAGATAGAGCCTAACTGTCGCAGTGCAAGCTTCACTCTATTTATTGAATTGAGCCTCCAGTTCAGTCTTTGGTCAAAGATAAGTCCCAGGTACTTCACTTCCTGGCACCAATTTACTTGGACTCTGTTGACTTTGAGCCTTGTTTCAGGCCGACGCGCGACGTACGCGACTTTTCGAGAAAAATTCCAGCTCGATTACGTGACGCTGCATCCGGCTGACGACAATGCGCGGTGATTTGGCAGTTGAAGTAATTGCTGTATCGTCAGCAAAAAGATAGAGCTGTGTCCCCCCGGAACTCCCGCTCTGATGCGTTTTGTCAATGAAAGTGCGTTTTCTGACGAGACCGCAAAACTTCTATTCTCAAAAAACGAGCCAACTACCTTGACGAGGTAGTTCGGAGCTCCGAGCCTTATCAACTTTGGTAACAGACCGTTATGCCATACCTTATCGAAAGCTTTACTTACGTCGAAGAAAACCGCTCCCGTGTGCGCTCTCCTGTTAAAGCCTTTTACAATATTAGAAGTTAAACGCGTCGTTTGCCTAACTGTGCAATGTTCGGCCCGAAAACCGAACTGTTCGTTAGGCAAAACGTTGCGTGCAAACACAAAGTCATTTAGACGACTTAAAATGATTTTCTCGGCAATTTTCCCTAGGCTGGATAACAGACTAATCGGTCTGTAACTCGATGGTATCGTTGGGTCCTCGCCTTTTTTATGTATTAATATGGCTTTGGCGTGCTTCCAGGAGCGCGGAAAATGGCCTTCCTCGATTGTAGCCTGGGATATGTTTGCTATATTCCCCAAAGCTCGGTCTGGTAGGTTTCGCAACGCCGCATTCCTTAGACCGTCAAAACCCGGGGCTTTTTTTAATATTCAAGACACTAACTAGGGACTTTACTTCGTCTACAGTGACTCGAGGAAAGTCCTGAAGCGGATGATTTATCGTTCTAATAATTTGTATTGTTCTGAAGATCCTCTCATCACGTGTCGCATCGTTGGTTGGATTTTCGCTGAATTGCTCGAAGAGGTTGTCTGCGAGCAATTCAGCTTTATCCATAGCATCAATCAGAACTTCGCCTGTGTTATGGTTCTTCAGGTATGAAATGGGAGCGCGTGCGCCTCTAATCAAAGTTCTTATCATTTTGTAGACAGAATTGTCTTCTATAGATCGACTGCCTTTCTACCAGCATTTGCTTGATTAAATTTGCCTCTCTGTTGGCTTCCGTCTTGATGCGAGGATCTTCAGTTCGATACGCCCTATTTTTCAATCTATTTTCAACTCTAATGCGATTTCTAATATCGTCTGTTAAAGCCCCGTATTTTGAATATCCGGACACTTTTGTAACAGATGATTGTACCAACGCCTCGTTTATCTGGTTTGTAATCTTGTTCACGGCATTATCTATATCTATTGAGCCACGCAATGGTTGCAGCTGCTCAATATTATTCATAATGTTGTTATATCTTAACCAGTTTGTTGAGGTGTGAGTAACAAAACCTCGGCCTCTCTCAAACGGATTACCCATTTCGACTATCACCGGTATATGGTCAGAACTTAGATCACAAACGACCGCGGGCTGTGACATCTGCAGTGCGTTCTTTATTACAAAAATGTCCAAGATATCCGGAAGACCACGCCCAAAGCAGTGACTGGGGTCCTCCGGCGGTAGAATATGGTAATTTAGATGGTCTGAAAAATTGTATAAGGTGCGGCCTCTTGGATTAGTATACCTACAACCCCAAACCGTATGTGTTATGTCTGCTGCTTCCATAGGTACTGATACTACGTTTCTGTTCTGAATAAATACAACTTTTGTAAACTTTGAGATTTTTATTTTACTTTCAACAAATTATGTCTAACATATTATCTCTAACATATGAACCGCACCGTGCCGAGGTTGCTGCTCATCTCCTCGTCTACTTCTCTCGCTCGCCGCCTCCTCGTTCCGTCATGGCGATGTACCGCAGCAGCGGGGGTTCTCAACCAAATTATAATATAAAATTAGAACAGTGGCGTAACAGTATGTTTGGCGTTGAGGTCGCCCCCTGTAATCAATATATTATTATTATTAAAAATCTTTTGCAAATAATTGCCTGTGAAACCTACCGACGGGCTACAGTAAACCGATCCCAGGTGAACGCGTTGGTTATTTTTAAATTTTATTGAAATGAATGTCCCTTCGATGTGGGCGCAATTGTCAGGTCCTGGCACAACTTGAGCATAAATGTGTTTCTTGACCAGAATCATGGTTCCGCCCCCGCGTCTATTTAGGCGATCGTTTCGGAACACCGTATAATTCGGAAACGAAAACCCTTTCTCCCTTTAGCCAAGTATCCTGGATAAGAAACACATCTATCTCGTTTCTCTCAACAAAATCTATAAGTTCGAGTCTCCGTTGCTATATACTGTTGTTTTCTGAAAAGTATTCACGATATTTTTCAATTGAGTCTCCATTATTTTCGAAAACTGTGCAAGGAAGCTTTGAATTGTGGTTTGTAACGCTGACTCCAGTGCGTTTGGCATTGCTTTCGATCCCTGTGAAGGGAGGTCTGCTTTATTCCCACTGCCATCATTAGCCAGTTTACTGTTGTCTTGCTGACCCCATTTAAAAGTATTGTTCCGCCTTGGCGCACTGTTGTTGTTAGTTGGCGCATTTTTGCGCAAATTGTTCGGGTGACGAGGACAGCCCATGTAATTAGCAGAGTGTTCACCCTCACAGTTTGCGCATTTGGCCTTTTCTTCGCGAGGCTTTGGGCACTCGTAAGAAAAATGACTCAATGCACACTTTAGGCACTTGATGGGAGGTATGCATCGAAATTGAGAGTGTCCATACAGCTGACAACAATGGCACTGGGAAATGGTAGCGCGCGCACGTTGCGATTCGACTTTAACACACATTTGGTCTAAAAACCTTAGCTCATAAATTGATTTTTCCGATCTCGGTAAGAAAACCAACACCAGAGGCAGTGGAGCGCCGCTGCGACTGTGCCAGCGTATTACCCTTGTGGGATTGAAACCTAATTCTTTTAAGTCATCCTTTATTTTATCTTTTGTCCAGGTTTCCAGGACGCCTCTGAGTACAACATGTAACTCTTTTTCGTCCTGAAATCTGAACGAGTAATGATAGAGATTTTTTAATGTTAAGTATTTAATAATTTTGTGGTAATCCACCGGCGTGGGTGGATGTATTTTTACACCCTCTGGCACGGTGACAGCGCGACCGTAGTCAATTTTGACTGATCGCAAATATCATTGTATTTGCTTTTATCTCTAATGACAATTGGAGGAACTCTTAACTTGGGAGGGCTGGTCTCCAGTACATCATTGACGACTGGTTTGACGTGTTTATGCGTGTTTGTTGCTCGTGCTGGCAGCTCTGCTTGGGTATTGACAGATTGTGACGTTTTCTGTGTCAAGTGATTTTGTAAGGCTTTGTTGCTCGATTTTGGTAAATTAGGCCAAGCAGAACTACCGGCTACTTTCTTGCTATTTGTAATAGCGTTATCAGGGTTAACATTTTGTCTCCTTCTTGTCTTTCTAGATACCTGACTAGACTACTGCTCGCTACTGTCCGAATCAACCTCTGAATCGCATTCCATGCCTGAGCCGGCCTTGTCTATGACTATCGCGTTTATGTCGAGTTGCTTATTATTAAGTTTGCTAGCAGAGGCCTTCTCAGTATCATTTAATATTGGTTTTGTTTGTTGTTTGTTAAATATGGCGTCTATTTGTGAATTTACATTAAAGTTTAGCTCGTCTGTGTCTGGATTAGTGCGATACCTACTTAATTCGTGTTTCAACTCCCCTATCGTTTTATTTAAGTCTCTAACCTCCGTTGCTCTCGTGAAACTATCCTCCTGCATCTGCCTCATTTTATTTATCAATTAAACGTTGTTTTCGTCCAGTAATTTCTTCCATTTCGCTTTCATCCTCTTCTCGCAAGCTTCAATTCTCTGCTCTACTGATAAAGTCGTCTGCGGCATAATTTCATCATCCGACATGGGTATGGACACGTCCTCTAGCCGGGGGGCATCCCCCCCGCCTTGCGCTTCCATTTGTATGGAAATTTATTACAATTTTATTATTTTTTGACTTTGACAGATGAAAATTATTTTTTGACAAATTTCTTGAAAATCGAAATACTGACAGGAGCGATTTACTGTCACTGTCAGCGACTGCACACTTCGAAGGTTGAAGTGCGACTATATCACAAATCACCGAAATAAATTTAGATACGCAACTGGACTCTTAGAACTGTCAAAAACTAATTGGCGCTGATGTCCTAGTATTTGCGATCCGAAACACGCAAGAAAGAAAGGAATCTGTTGGGGCAAATAAGGGTAAAAAAAAAAGAATACTGTTTTACCAACTTTTGATAAAATCTGTTTTATCGGTAGGTATTGGTGCCTCTTTAAAATTTAAAATATTCCTTGGTTTAAATATTCATTATTTTCTGCTTTCATTTTTAGTTCAGGGATACACGTTATTATTTGAAACTCTTATTTTTAAGTTTGGAGTAAATTCCTTGTTGGTAAATTAACAAATAACGTATATCTAAAAGCTCAAATAGAAAGCAGCAGAAAAGGAATTATTTAAACCAAGCAATACCTATTTAAAAAAATACAGCTGACTAAAATAAAGCGAAATAGGTAATAAAACATTATTTTTATGATCAAAAATTATCGGATCTCTTTTTGGCAAGCGGTGTCGGTTTTAACGGAGGTGCGTAGTCTTCCATAACGGAAATAAATACGCGAACTTTAACTAAACAAACCGAAAACACACTAAAACTAAACAAAAAGTCAAAACAACTATCAAAAATCACGCTAATAGTATACACAGAGACCGACCGATCACAAACGGCATTAGAATTTACCACAACTTAAAAGAAAATCGAGAATAGAAAATTGACAATACACTTCAAATTCTTGACAACAACGAAATCTGGGAGGGTGCTTCTTCTCGATCGCAAATCGCAAATGAACGTGATGCCCTCATACGAACTTAACTAAACCAAATTGTGCGATGCCACTACCGACGCCATCTACGAAATGCGATCCAAACAAAATAATAAAGTTTGGCGGGAACGCCCAGCTTACGTATCTAAATTTATTTCGGTGATTTGTGGACTATATTGACGCATTGACAACATCAAGCCAGTGCTGTGGAGACAGTGGTTCGAAGCGGCTGCGTATTTTAGAGTGAATTTTTAACCTTACTTGTGTGACTGTTTCGTGATTCTACCCTTCCGGGTAAGTTTTTTCCCTTTAGTTAGTGTTATTTTATTATTTTGTTCGTCTGAGGTTGGTCTATTAATTTAGGGGGATGAGTGAACCTCATGACCCAGGGGGAGGCTCCAATTCCGTTTTTTCTCGAGATGAAATTAATTCAATTATTGGCGTTAGCAACGTCAAAATAACAAATGATAAAAAAAACAAATTTGACTGGAATAATGATAATGAGGAACAGAAAAATATCGCAAAAAGTAAGGAAAATATACAGACTAACTTAACAGGAAGGCAAAATATGCCTAAAGAATATAAGGAACACCATTCAGGCCCTTTCATAGTTTTTATCGAGTCAACAGAGAAATCTGGAAATAATGTAGGCAAATTCAATCATCTTAAAATCGCGAAAGAAATATTTAATCTGCAATTAGTTGATATAAAAAATTATAAAAGTAAAGGTACTAACCGAGTAGCAGTAGAATTCGAAAATTTCAAAGCAGCTAACAATTTTATTAAAAATGAATCTTTATTACAAAAAGGCTACAATGTATTTATACCCTCTAACTTCACTACATGCAAAGGTCTAATAAGGGGAGTCGACATTAACATGAGTTTAGAAGAAATACAGAGCCGTTGCACATCATCCGTAAATATTTTAGATATGACTAGACTAAATAGAAAAGTTTTAAGCGGCCCCAGCAAAATACCCGAATATATACCAACTAACACTGTTCTACTTACCTTTGAAGGAACTATTTTACCAAGAGATGTTAGTATATATCAATTACCCATGCTGGTAATACCATATGTTGCCCCTGTAACGCAATGTTTTCAATGTTTCTATTTTGGTCATACAAAAAAACTTTGCAAAAGCAAGAATAAATGTTTTAATTGTGGAGAAGAAGATAAAAACCACAAAATCGACGGAAAGGAAGGAGAAACTCCCCAATATGAATGCCAAACATTTTGTATTCACTGTAAAAGTGACGAACACAGGTCAACAAATAAAAAATGCCCAGAATTCCTTCGCCAACAAAGCATTAAAAGACTAATGGCTTTTGAAAATTTAACTTATTATGATGCAAGTTTAGCTTGTAAAAAAACCTATTCAAATAGTTCTGATTATACACCACACCCTTTAGATTTTCCAGCCCTTAAAAACAGATACAATGTGAATCAGGATAAAATAGATGTTTCCCAAAGAAGAGTTGTTGAAACAAACACAAGACAAAAACGGTCGTATCAACAAGCAGCAGCCCAACCCCCAAAAAAAAGAGCAACAACACAAATAGGTTATGACAAAAAAGCACATGATGAGGCCCTAATCTTCCCCAATTCCAGACCAACATGGTCCCAATCATCACATCATAACACCAATAGAAATATTTCAACCCGAACTTCAAACCCATCTACTTCTTCAACATCGTCACAATACACTACGCCGTTTCGTGCCCAGGAAAACAATTTAAATAATATCAATGAACCAATATTAGAAAAATTAGCAAACTTATTAACAAGACTTTCAGATGAAGGCTGGAATCAGTTCAATAATTTTATACTCCCCACCATAAATAGACCACGCCATAATATGGATGTGGACTACGATTCATTCTAGTTACTTGTCATCAATGCCAAATCCAAAATTTATTAAATTACTGCAATGGAATATTAGAAGTACAAAAGCAAATAGAAGCGAGTTAATATCAATCATAAGAGAAACTAAACCCCACGTTGTATTATTAAATGAAACATGGCTAAATAATCAACAAAGATTTTTTATAAAAAGTTATAAAATTGTTAGACAAGATAGACAAGATGGATACGGTGGAATTGCTACATGCATAAAGGATAATCTTAAATTCTCAATTATAAATAACTCAATTAATGCAGCTTGGAATAATCTACAGTACATCACCATAAAAATTGGCAATATAAACATCATAAATGCATACTCACCACCACAAACCAACATCACTAAAAAAATATTATTTGATATATTTAGCCCTCTAACTGGTTCCAAAATTCTTATGGGAGATATGAATGCTCTACACTCTTCTTGTGGAAGTTCCACGACAAACCAAAGTGGTATAGCCTTAGTGGATTTTTTAAATACCAGTGATTTTATTTTGTTAAGTGATGGCACATCGACTAGACTTGTCACCCCCAATAGTACGTCAAACCCATTAGATATAACAATAGTGGACCCCTCCTTGGGCACAATATCTAACTGGAAAGTTTTTCCAGACTGTGGAAACAGCGACCACTTCCCAACAATCTGCGAAATCAATTACAGAAATACAAACAATATGTTCTTCCCAACATACCAGATTAAAGACTTTTCAAAAGCAGACTGGAATCAATTTTATGATAGAATGGTAGTGGAGTCAATGAACCTGGAGAGCGATGCCCCATTCAAAACAATCCAGGATATAATGAATTCGGCATCAGTAGCCGCCATCCCGCATAAATTTAAAAACACTACATTACAGCTTGGCAATCCCTGGTGGGACAATGAGTGTACTTTAATGTTGAGACGAAGAAGAAGCGCCCTACAACAATTCAAAGATTTCCCGAACATGGACAATTACATTAATGCAAAACATATGATTGCACAATCAAAAAGATTTTTTAAACAAAGGAAAAAAGAAAAATTCATCAAATTCTGTGCTTCCTTAAACCGAAACTCTAACCTAACCTACGTTTGGGATAAAGTTAAAAAATTTTCAGGCTTAAGCTTAAACAATAATTTTTCTAGAGTTAGCGATGACATACGTTTAGATATGTTAAAGAAAATGGCAGTAATAAGAGCCCAACACCCAGAATTTCACCAGCTTCCAACACCAGATGGCATGGAATTATTCACTGTTAGTGAACTGAAGGTCAGCATACAGGATAAAAGAACCTCGGCACCTGGGTTGGATGAGGTTACATATACAATGCTTCAGAACACACCTGATAAGGTTCTAGAAACTTTAGTCAACATATATAATAGATGTCTAGTAGATGAATCGCTTCCTGTTTCGTGGAAGAGATATAATATTATATGCTTACTCAAGCCCAACAAAAACCCAAACACAGTAGATAGTTATAGACCCATTGTTTTGTCTTCATGTTACGTAAAAACGCTAGAAATTATGATCAAGAACAAATTAGAATGGCTAATGGAGAACAAAGAAGTTTTCCCATGGTTTCAAACAGGTTTCAGAAAAGGACAAGCGACATATAACGCTCTAGCTTTACTTACTTCAGATATCTACCTGGCCTTTGGTCAAAACTATTCAGTTCTTGCGGTATTCTTGGATATTAAATCAGCTTATGACCATGTCGACATATACCTATTGTACAATAAATTAATTAACCTTCAAACTCCAATAGAGTTGGCAAATCTCATCTTCAAGATACTAAAAAACAGACTCATATATTCAAAAAACGATAACGGCGAAATTCTAGGCCCTTTATTGGCAAATTCAGGTCTTCCACAGGGTTCTCCTCTTAGCACCCTTTTATTCAACATCTACCTGAGTGATATTTATGATATCCTTCCTGAAGATTTAAATCTTATTGTTTATGCCGATGATATAGTAGTATATGTAAAAGGGAATGACATTAATGAAATGCACAATAAAATTAATCTGGCTATCAATAATATCGTCAAATGGCTAGAAGAAAACCACCTATTTTTATCAGCTGATAAATGTGAGGCAGTATTTTTTTCGAAAAATTGTAGAATAATACAAACACCTGCAATTAGGCTTGGAAACGACATTATAAGGCATAAAAATGAAGTAAAATACTTGGGCATGATTTTGAATAGGAACCTAAAATGGGATAAACATATAGAAATTATTCTGAACAAAGCTCAGAAAGGTATTAATATTATGAAGACCTTCTGCAGAGTATGGTGGGGAGCAGATCCCACAACTCTACTAACAGTTTTCAATGCATTAGTTCGATCTCATCTAGATTATGGCTCTATTTTCATCAAACCCAATAATAAAAAATCTTTAAACAAACTAAATACATTACATTATCAGGGTCTAAGAATAGCTCTTGGTTGTATGAAATCCACCCCTATCAATGCTCTCTTGGGAGAAGCGGCAGATATGAACTTGGAACATAGAAGAATATGGCTAGCTGTGAAATTCCTGTCAAAGATTGTATGCATACAAAACCATCCATTAATTCCAATGTTAATTAGCAATCGAAACTTGTACAATGGAAATGTAGGTTTTTGGAAAAATAAAGATTGTCCATATCTGATCCAAGGTCTTAACTACCTTTTACCATACATTACTAAAATTCATAAATCAGAAGTATACCCCACATTTAATATAGAATTCAGAAACCAAATTAGGAATATCAAAATCATTAATCTTGGATTACAGAAAGACGATTTACAGGCTAAAGAAAAATTTCTACGTTCCACAGACAGATATAAGCAATCGCATATTTTTACATATACTGATGCATCAAAAAACTCTTCCAAGACTGGGTTCGGAATTTACATACCAGAAATTAATTATAAATACTCTGCTAGATTGCCATCAGAACTCTGCATTTGCACAGCTGAGATTATTGCAATTAATGAAGCTACAAAAGTCATAATAAGAAAAAACATTGAAAAATCTATCATCTTTTCAGATTCCCTTAGTGCTATCACAAAATTAAATAAAACGGTAATCTCCTCCAAAAATGACTACGTTAGTTTACGCACCAAAAGACTGCTTTTAGAAGCCAACGATAATGGTTTTGACATAAAAATCGCCTGGGTCCCAGGTCACTCAAGGATTGCTGGTAATGAGATGGCAGATACTCTGGCAAGCGTAGGTAGTAATTTAAATATCCCCAAAAAAATGGACCTAGATGCTCAAGAGGTTATCCCAGATATCAAAAAGAAAATTTTTGAAGAACACAATGCTGAATGGAAGACTTCTCTAAGAAGTAAAGGAAAAAGTTATGCGGAAATAATAAACGAATTCCCCAAAAATAAATGGTTTAACAATTATACATACATTGATAGAAGACACATTACAACCATCATTAGAATGAGAACAGGACACTGCCTTACCAAGAGCCATCTCTATAGAATCGGTATAAAGGATGATCCTTACTGTGAATGTGGACAAGTGGAAGACTTGGATCACATTTTTCTAGAATGCCCCATAAATGTAATCCCGGGTCATGATATTTATGAAGAATTCAGAAAAACCGGAATATCTCCCCCCCTAAATATTAAAACAATTCTGTCTAATTTAAACAATCAAAACATTAAAGTTATTATTCAGTTTTTAAATGTAAATAAAATTAATTTATAAATTTCCTTATTTCAGGAAGCAAATCCATTTTCCTAGTCCTATATTCTGTTCCAGTTTCCTAAGTCAAATCTCCCACCATTTGGGAGTATGACTTAATTTTTTCCCATTGTTGTGCATGTAGTAACTATCCCCCATTTTATTTTTTACCCAAGCTTTTATCAAATTATTAATATACTAGGTTCTCCACACTCCACAGCACTAAAAATAGTTCCACGATCAGCTGATCCATTCCCATAACCTTTCATATCCCATAACCTGAATTTACCTGAAACCATCAGAAGAAAAAAAGAAGAAGAATAAATCAGTGGTCGTGACGGGGTCTAGAGCCCGACAAGGTTACGGTCACTTCTAATGTGCTGGCAGAATTGCCCCTCAGGGCAGAGCCAATAATAAAAAGAAAGAAAAGACAACATCAAGCCATGCGTTTAACATTCCACATGCGTAACTCTAATAATGCTATACTTTTAGAAATGATATGTTGTCTCATTGGTATTCCAGTAAAATATGGTTTGTGCTGGTTTTAACAAAGTCTTCATTATAATATGGTTTTACATAATTCAATGATTTCTCGTGTGATTAAAATACGTAGATTGGCTAAAAGTTCAGGATTTAGTAACTTGTGAAAATATTATTTATTAGGTATTTTAAACACAGTTAGTTACTCTTGTAAATGGATGTTTTATCAAATGTGATATATAATATTGTAAGATCAAAAAAGTCGTCAAATATGCCGTGGACTCAATCATACCTGTCTTGAATTAATATACTCTTGAGAGGTTACCTGGTATAAGGGGAATGAAAAACAGAACTGTCATGTTCTGAAGTTTTAATTTTTAAGAAAATTTAATATGGTAATCACATTAGAACAAAGAGCTTCTACGATCGAAAGTTACCATAGAAATGGTAGAAGTGTTGATGACCATAGTGGGTATATTCTACACTAGACCCTATTCAGAATTCTCAAACAGAACTTCCTTACATAGTCATGGATTTTGATTAGTCTAGGTAACTAAGTTTCATCGTATTCCACCTAATATGATGAAAAAAACAAGAATATTTAATTGGACTAAAAATGTAGGTATTTATTCACGCAAAGCCCACGTAATGTAGCCCGCACATGCAAGTCTACAAACAATCGACTCGCCTCCTTTGAATTGGGATAATGTTCTGCCAGACGATGGGAAGTAAAAGTAATTCACAGAGTCTATGCCAATCTTCATACCCACAACTTACTACAGCTAACTAATTGGTCAATATTTGGCATGTATCGCTTACTGAGTAGCCGGCCTTACGTTATTAATCATGTGTAAAGCTACCCTAACTATTTATTTAGTTATTAAATAATAACTTTCCCCTAGAACCTGGTAGTAAAAAAGATAAATCTAAATAATTACATGGAGTTAAACAATGTAAAAATATGCCAGATACTTTATTTCTAATTTCCAGTCAAACTTCAACTCAGTGGTGTATTGTAACGGACGCGCGGTGCAAGAAATTGAGGCTTTCCAGATGTGAACTTGCTGAAAAATTCTGCACACATAATGGATGGATAGAATCCGAAGCACCGCTGTTCTAGACTGTCTTGGCTCAAAAACCTGAGACAGTGGCATGGAACCATTTGGACATCAATATTCCGGAAGGCCGTAGATAAGGTGCAGATGGCGTTGATTATCACCAACGTTCGATGAGGACAAGACACTTAAAGAAGAGGAAGAAAAAGTTACTATGATATGAAGAATATCAGCTTATCCAGCACATTCTGAAGCTTCGTTAAGAATGCGAGTGACTCCTTTATGACTTCTCTTGCTAGTTTGACTGTAATAAAATACGCAGGGTATGCTGATGCGCATTTAGTTCTTGGGAAGCGCTTTCCAACTGTTCGAAGGAAAGAAGACTTTATGCTGAAAAATTTCTGGCTCAGACATTATCAAGTCCAAAAACCTTTTAAAGGGTTGATCGGAGCTTAATTAATTTACAATGTTATTAAAATACAAAAATAATGAAAACGTTTAAATATTATTTGGGTGAATGTTGAATATGGGCTCCACGTACTTCAATAAATTTTCTTAGTCTTCGAATATTTTCCCGCTGCACTGCAAACAGTATTCCGGCATTATTACGGACTTTGTTACAATACTGTGTTATTTTCGCTAGCAGTTCTTCTTTAGTATTTACTGGTTTTGAATAAACTAGTTCGTTCAAATATTCCCAGGGATTTAGGTCTGGAGAGCGGGTGGTCATAACACAAACCCACCTCGACCAATCCATCCAGGGCCAAAATCGTTTGTTAAGCATTGACGTATTATACGTTTATAATGAGGTGGAGCATCATCATGCGTATACCACGTTTGCATTCTTCTATCAAGAAGCATGTCTTCCAATAAATTGTTCAAACTTTTATGTTTACGTTTTATTTGTACGGAATATATGCACCTAAATTCAGCCAAAATATGCACATATATATGCCTTGTTTGCCTTTAAAATATGCAGTTATATGCATTTTTTTTGACAAAATATACATACTGGTATGCAATATTTCTTAATTTAAAAAAAATGCAAAAAACTAAGAAAAATAAAAGTAAACAATTTTTTAACCTGAAATTGTATAAAAGGCATTTATTACTAATATTTTTTCAAACCATTCAACTAAAAAGGATTGTATTCTATCAGTTAAAGTATGTTTATACAAAGAGAAGCTTCTTTCAACATCTACTAATGTAATCGGACAATACTGCAACTTAGGTAGTAAAGTTTAAGGCCAAGATTCAACTTATATTTAAATCCTTCATTCTTTTTTACAGTTACATCCAATTTGTTCCTACTTTTCTGGAATTGTTGTTACGTTTAGCGGAAAAAGTTTCAATAATACTAATTAAGTCTCTTGAACTTAAATTTCTACTCTCGAACGAGGATATTATGTCGGGTATAAAACTGAAATTAACCTTAATAAAAACAAGATCCTTAACTACACTTGCACTTTTCAACAACTCTTTACTTTGCACAACACACTTTGAATTGCACAACACACTGCGAATCGTCATCTAAATCCAAAATTAGTTCTTTAATAACTCCAAAATGTTCTGCGCAGAATATTGAGGCCTTAATCCATGTTAGTGTTCTGGTTCTTGGAGGTGAACTAGCTCCTGGTAATCTCTCCTTATACATCTGCACTCTTAGAGATGCTTCTAGAAACACTTTTTTTACATTTGAAATCAATTTATTTACTAAAGAATATTCAGTTTTGACGGTTTCTGCGACTCGGTTTATTCCATGTCAAAAACAAGTTATATATAAATATAATATATACCTATATAAAAGATTCTTAAGTATTGGCTCACTTTTAACATATATATACGGTGCTGCATCAGACAAACGCACTAAAAATTCTCATCTGGGACTGGATTTGGTAAGATAAAGCTCGATAGGGACTGCTGAATAAATCGGGCTACGGTCATATTATTAGTTTGGTCTAGCTGCTTAGAAGCTATTAAATATGGGTTTGTTGAGTTATCTTCTTGGAGTGCTCTAATCATAAGATGTGCGAAATACCTGCCACAAGCATCTGTGCCTTCATCAACAATATTGTACTGAATGGACATTATTTTTTCTAAGCGTGGATTCGTCAGGAATGGTTTGTTGACAATAGTTTTGCCAAAATCCTCTGAATTGCGGATTTTGCAATTTTTTAAGGGCGACCAAAGCTTGCATAGGTCTTCTTGAAAAATTCCCTTTTTAGATTTCGATTTTTCTCCAACATTTTAATATGCGTCTTTTACACTCAGCTGAACTGGCTCAGATTTCATTTTTGTAACTTTGATTTATGCAGCGGTGTTTTCAAATGTTGATCAATTTCAAACTTTTTTTCACAAACAGTATTTTTTGCACAAGCTTTACAGAAAACTTTTTCTCCGCTAAACTCTAACTCTGGGAAATTTTTAATCTAGAAGACGTTCTCGCCACTTTAGACATTTTAAACACAAATTTGAAATCACTAGCTTCACACTGAAGATACTGTTCGACAAACTAAAACAGAAGAGCGTATTACAACCCGATATAAATACAGTTTTTTAAGCATATAATAATAAGGCATTATTAAATGGCAATAAATAACCCCTAACAATATACCTGCAAACCCCGGAAATCCCCAATAAATACCTTGTGTATAACCAAAATTTAAATATCAATTATTATATAATTATCTTCAGAATGGAAAATTCCTGAAACAAGTGACGGACTGGACATTAAACCTATTTTTGATAAAGCCGAAAACATAAAAAGATGCTCATAAAATAATAGTTTGGGAAAAGTATGCATTCTATTATAAAATTGACAAAATATGCAAAAAATGCATATATTATAATTATGCACTTTGCATAGTATATTCCGCCTTTTAGTAATCTATTTGAAACCACACTTCCTGATTTTCACGGCAGCATCATTTAAACTAGGTACAAACTAATCTTCTAATAGTTTAATATAGGGCTGCCCAGAAGTCCGGAATAAAATTAATATAGCCTTAACCTGTAACTTTTGGAGAAAATGCTCGGACACGTCAATTTAGTTTTATACAGGGTGTTATGGAAATGACTTATTATTTTTTAACCCGTAAATATATAGGTCGAGACGAATTGGGGAAAAATTGCTATAAATGGCGCTCGAAGCTAGAAATTCGAGAAAAATGCCTTCAAAAATTTAGGTCCAAAACACCTACGCGCCAATGACCCAAACAGCTGATTTGGGTAATTGTTTACTTTAGTGCAAATGTTGAATTTTTCGCTAAAATTTCGTATATAGGCTAATTAAGGGTAGCTGATCACAATTTTCCTTTTGCGTTTAGGCGGCAAATGCACTGGTTTTGAGAAAAAAAATGTTAAAGTTTTTCTAACTCACCGGTATGTTATTTTGCATGTAATCCTAAAATGTTGATATTTCCAATAAAATATTACTTGTCGGAGTCATAGTATACACTTCTGAGTTGAAATAAACGAAATATGCCACAAGGAAACTCTGATAAACGGGATAACTTGTAAGCGAACAGAAAACTCTACGTTATCTGGAAAAAGCCGGGAGACAGCTCACTGACAGCTGGCCAAAAAAGCAGAAGCAAACTGCACCCATGTTGTCAGATTGTTAGTGTATTATAAATTGCCTATACTTTCCGATTCATTTTTATTAATTGAATGAATCCTATTGGCTCGAGCTAGCATATCATTCTCCTGGATGGAAGCCATTAATAATTACAAGAAAAAGAAGAACAATCTGGCAACGTGAGTGCAATGAATCTGAAAACAGACGCTTCTACTTTGACGGCGTATTAACAACGAATTTAATTAAATTTGTGCCTTTTCCATTGTTTTTTTGCTAAAATGTTGTTCTTATTTTATGAACAGATAGTTTGGTGAAAGTTTTATCACATATTTTAAAGGGAAAACCATAAAATCTAGGAAATTGAAGACATCCTTACAAAAGAATACCCTAACCTGTAAGTGAAAAACTTTAACATTTTTTTTTCTCAAAACCAGTGCATTTGCCGTAAAAACGCAAAAGGAAAATTGTGATCAGCTACCCTCAATTAGTCTATATACGAAATTTTAGCACAAAATTCAACATTAATTGCACTAAACTAAACAATTACCATTCCAGCAGTTTGTCTTGTCAAAAACACATGTGTTCAGGGGCATTGAACTATCATGGAAGGCGCACATAGTCCGGTTTTAAGGTATTTTACAAAATTCAAAATACTTCCGATTTTAGAAAAAAAAACTATCAAGTGTAACTCTAGACCACCTCAGGAGTGGCCCCTTAAAATATAATAAGTCATTTCCATAACACCCTGTATATGCTCACATTTTGACGTTATTCGTTTATTTTTTTATTGACATTTGTCAAATATATGACGACATCGATCTTTTATTTAAATGGAAACATACAGCTTGTGATACGTCATTTGAAGCTAATATCTTGTACAGTATGCTCATAAATTTTGGCGCGATTCTGTCAAGCTATTTCAAAATAGCTACTGTTAAAAGTTTTAAAAAATTCCTTTTTGAAATAAGCGAAAATGATAAATCATTGATGTTTTTTTTACCTTTCAAGGTAAGAAATCTTCATTGTTTCACGTTCTGACATTTTGTGACATTGTGACTTAACAATAGTTATGGTTCATTTGTTATTTATTTTGTCAAAAAAAATAATAATATAACGAAACAAACACAAGAAAAAGGTGGTTTAACGTGGCAAATGCTGGAAATGTCCTCCACTCTCTACTCTTGGTATGCTCCCAGACAATGGTAAAATCTGTCGACGGAATTTCGAATGGCTTCAGCTGGTATGTTATGTGTCTCCAATCTAATTGTGTTTTTCAAATCTTCAATATTATTTGGCCTATTTTGGTAAACTTTTTCTTTTAAATATCCCCAAAGAAAATACTCTAGAGGCGTTAAGTCTGGGGACCTCGGTGGCCATTCAATTGTACCACGTCGTCCAATTCACAATGTCACAAAATGTCAGAACGTGAAACAATGAAGATTTCTTACCTTGAAAGGTAAAAAAAAACATCAATAAATTTATCATTTCCGCTTATTTAAATAGGGACTTTTTTAATTTTTAACAGTCGCCATTTTGAAACAGCTTGACAGAATCGCGCCAAAATTTATGAGCATACTGTACGAGATATTAGCTTTCAAATGAAGTATCACAAGCTGTATGTTTCTATTTAAAAAAGAGATCGATGTCGTCATATCCTTGACAAATGTCTATAAAAAAACAAACGAATAACATCAAAATGTGGGCATATATAAAACTAAATTGGCGTGTCCGAGCATTTTCCCCAAAAGCTACAGGTTAAGGCTATATTAATTTTATTCCGGAATTCTGGGCAGCCCTGTATATTCTGCTATTAAATATCGATTCAGAAAAAATGATCCGAGAAAATGTTACGCTGGAAAGAGTTATTTTCTGTAGTTGCTGAGTTACTATTCAACAAATCGATTCTGGTTTTCTTATGTCCAGTATCGGCAATTTTAAATATTGGTCCCATTATATTCGAATGTAAATCTACATTCATCTATGAAACTAAAATTAGGTATTTAAAATATCTCGCTTCTTATTTACACTTTGTATTAATACTAAAACGAAATTAAAATTTTTTTAAATAAAATAGAGGCGCTAAAATAAAGAACCAGTATATTATCATGTTCCGTATCTCACTGCTCAACAGTTTTAAAGTTGGAAGAGAAATATAGGTATATTTCTAATAATTAAGACTAAAAGCAACGAGTCTCTTGCATATGCTGCAAAGTTAAATAGCTTGCAGAAAATAAAGCAGAAGAAATTTTACTAAAAGTTATTATAAATATCAAAGTTTTAATGAGAATCCATGTTATTTCATCTGTCTGCAGCAGCAAAGCAGTTACAGTTATTAATATGATAACTATATATTATTATGTAATAATATATAGTTGTAATGAAAGTATACATTATCTCTTTGCATAGTGTTTTGTTACTAGAGAAATGTAGTAGCCCTGACTATAAGTAAGTACGTAAGCATTTATTTCCAAAAATGATAGTGTACAGGGACATTTTTTTTAAGTGTCTCACTATATTGGCGATTTTCCTGCTGACTATTAAGAAACAAATTACATATTTTTCAATGATTTTTGACAAGGAAGCCAAACTTAATGTCAAAAAATATGTAGGTTCACAAACTTTACAGATACGACTCCATTTTGAATTTTTTTAAATGGCAAACTTTATAAATAACCACACGAGTGAATTGCATTTCGCGGTCCGATTTCAAAAACTTATAGTTTCTAATATTTATTGTCAACCGTTTCGGAAATACGGGGGTTTCTAAATTGCCTTCATCGATTTTGTCTCTTGAGTGTCTCACCCCCTTAATAAATAGACATTTTAAGCTGAAAATCCCAATTCTTTTCACAGTCACAAAATTTTCCGTTACCAAGATATTTACACTATAATAATCAAATCCGATAGATGTTAAAAAGTGACAGATACGACGCCATTTTAAATTTTTTTTAATGGCACCCTTCATAAATAACCACATGAGTGAATTGCAATTGTCGATCCGATTTTAAAAACGTAGAGTTGTTGACATTTATTTTCAGTCGTTTCCAAAATACGGGTGTGCCTAAATTGCCGTTATCGATTTTGCCTTTTAAGTGTCTCACCTCTTTAATAAATAGACCTTTTCAGCTGAAAACCTCACAGAAACATAATTTCTCGTGACCAAGCTGTTTAAGCTCAATTTTGTTACTGTGAAAAGAATTGGGGTTTTTAGCTTATAGGGTCATTTAACAAATAGACACTTAAAAGACAAAATCAATGAAGGCAATTTAGGAACCCCTGTATTTCCGAAACGGCTGACAATAAATATTAGATATAACTTCTTTGTGTTGTAGTGACCAATGAACTATTCAACTGAATTGGCATCGTTGGCTTGATATCAGATGTCGATGTCGGTACTTTACCGCAGAAAGGTGACATCTCCTGAATAAACGATAACTGTTGTAAACGAGAATTAATTCGCTTAACAGTAGCAAGCCTGGTTATGCAGAATATCCCGTTTTTGCAGTAAACGATGCATTTAACATTTTAGAAGCGAAATATACATAAATGTCTATTTACCAAAGAAATGGAGATGTCCCCTTTCTGCAATTAGCAATTCATATCTACACTATCACATGACTTTCCAAAATCACACGCAGTTCCAGTCACAGAATCGATATTATCCAAACACTTCGTTTAAGACTTTTATGATAACGGAACTGATACTTTAGAAAACCAAACTGAACTTTGTTTAGGATATTAAACTTGATCATGTGATGAAGAAGTTGATTATACACTAATTTTTCCATTAGTAATCCAAAGGTCGGTATTAGTGAAATTGGACGATTAAGGCTTTTACTGTCACCCGATTTGAAAAGTGGTTTTACATGAGCTAATTTTGAGCAATTCGGATAAGATCCTGCAGTAAAAGATTTATTTATTAAAGAACATAGTGAATCAGATAAAAATCAGATGATTTTCAAATCGACTAACCCGTTACATACTGGATGGTTTTGATGATTCCCTCGATACACATGCCTCTTTTTATGACCTTACTTTTTATTGTGTGTCACATGGCATCCTTATATCAAAGCTTACCCATTACAACTATGGCGGTATAGGTCAAGCATTAATCAGGTCATACCTCACCGATAGATGCCAGTATGTCAGCTACAACAGAAATGTTTCCTTGAGAATCAGTGTAGTACACGGGGTTCCCCAAGGATTTGTACTAAGGCCCCTGCTGTTTATAATTTACATAAATGATCTAAGAAATTCTCAGACCAATATGGCTCTTCCAACTGAGCTGGACTTTTTTGCCGATGACACAACGAGCTATTTTAAGTATCACCATTCCCAGGCAGTGTCTGGATTCGCGGATGATGTGGTGAGTGGTCTTCGGGAATGGTCCCTGGCAAATAAATTGAGTTTAAATAACACCAAAATTCAAACTCTAAATTTTACCCTGCGAAGGGTGGTTGGAGACAACCATCAGGACGGCCTGATGAAGTTCTTGGGAATAGTTCTGGATCCTAAACTCTCATAGGAGTGGCATGTAGCGCCGCTCAGCAAGAAGCTATCTAGACTGACTTTTCTTATTCGTAGCCTCTCAAGAAGTTTTGCGCGCCATGTCCTTCTCATAGCTTATCATTGATATTTCAGTTCTACTATGTCCTATGCAGTCTTAAGCTGGGGTCACTCTGCGCATGCATCAAGGATCTTTGGAATCCAACGCAAGTGTGTAACGGTTCTGATGTGTATCGGTTATAGGGACTGCTGCGGTGAATGCTTTGTGAGGCTGGGGTTCTCACTTTTCCGTATGTTTACATCTATCAGTGCTTTGTTTACATCAGATCAAACATTGACAACTTTACAACGCATGAAAATATCCATGGTTGCTCCACTCGAGACAATAGAAATGTTGTTGCGCTCTTTCACACTCTCGAGAGGCAGAGACGGTACTGTGTGCATGTGTGAAGCATTCTTTAATGTGCTTTCTATTGCCATAAGGGAGTTGGAATTAAAAAACTTTAAAATAATAATAAAAAATATTTGATTTCCAAGGCTTTCTACTCAATTGATGAATATTTGCATAATAATTATAATTTTCTGATATGATCTGTTAAATTTTAATTGAATTGTTATATTTGAATGAGGTACTTGTAAAATGTTAATTTATTTTTAGTGCTATTTTTAATGGTTTATACCTGTAATTTGTAATGTACTGTTTATTGATTGATGTTCAGGATTTTTGTTTCTTTGTATTTAGATACCATTTTTTTTTGACGTGTAAAAGCACTTGTGTGATACAATTATGATTAAAAATTATCTATCTATATACCGGGTGTTGCATCGTCGAGCGGGACATAGGAAATCCCATGTAATTTTAAATGGGGTCAATTATTGGCTTCCCTAATTATTTTAGAGAAAAATTCTATTTAGGTTTATTAAAGAGCACTAAAACCCACATTCAAAAGAATAACTTTAGATATTTTTGATGAGCCCGTTTAGGGGTTATCGCCGATTTCTTTTTAACTATTTCTCCTTTTTATGGCCCCGTATTTGCGGGCACCAGTCAAGGTAAAAGATGACTGTTAAATAAAGTTGTCATTTTGAGGAATATTTGAACATCTTCTTAAATCCTAAAGTTCTAACAATTTAATAGTACCTACCTATTAATTAGTAAAATATTGAAACATGTAAAATGTCATAATTAACCTTGTAATTGGATACTTTATTTTAGTTTTATTCATATTAATTTGTACTCATAAATACACCTTTAATATTTTCGATGTACGAGTTTTTATAACAATAAAGCACACATTAAAAATGACAACTTTATTTGACAGTCATCTTTTACCTTGACTGGTGCCCGCAAATACGGGGCCATAAAAAGGAGAAATAGTTAAAAAGAAATCGGCGATAACCCGTAAACGGGCTCATCAAAAATATCTAAAGTTATTCTTTTGAATGTGGGTTTTAGTGCTCTTTGATAAACCTAAATAGAATTTGTCTCTAAAATAATTAGGGAAGCCAATAATTGACCCCATTTAAAATTACATGGGATTTCCTATGTCCCGCTCGACGATGCAACACCCGGTATATTTATCTATCTATCTATTTATATATATGGTAATTCTCCAGTTTATCGGCTTATGCGAAAAATGGCGTAAAATGAAAAACGTTTCTTGCAATATGTAGCACGTACTTCCTAAACGACAAATCCGCGAGCGGAAAACCATTTTTTTAATTGCAAATATAAAAAAATGCGAAAATAGTCGACCGAAAACCACAGTGAGAGTGACAAGTGAGGTTATGTTTCTCTAGCTGTTAGTCACTCGACAAAAATTGTAATAATTATAGACTTATATTGGTTAAACAGGCGCTAACACGGCATCTAATCCACCTTTTTGGTTCCAATTCGGTATATGCTACATAAATTAACAAGAGTTTTTCACTTTTGTTTCATTATTGTCACATGCGCGTACCCTATTTTCACATTTTTTTTTATATTTGCAATTTAAAAAATGGTTTTCCGCTCGCGGATTTGTCGTTTAGAAAGTACGTGCTACATATTGCAAGAAACGTTTTTCATTTCACGCCATTTTTCGCATAAGCCGATAAACTGGAGTGGTACCATATAACGAGTGATTATTAATTATTTTGCTCAAGGGCGGCTGTGACCCAGTATACATAGTGCAGCAGTAGCGCGTAGATTAAATCATAGGGCGAATTTGCAAGAAAGCAGCGTTGTCACGTTGAAAACCTAAAATAATGTTTTTTGACGGTATGTAATATAAAATCCTGAGCTATCTTACTTTGAAAGCCTACTTTATATGGCCGCCTCCTACTTCTAGACACCAAACTTTCAACAATAAAAATTTTTTGTGCTTCACTAAACATTTTTACTGTAGAACTTTCAATCCGGCAACAAAGCTTCACCAAAACTTGATACGCTGAAAAATAAAAAAAAAATAAAAAATTAAATCATATCCTGCAAATAGCACTTTATAGTAGTCAAAAGACGACTCCCCGGAGAAATATTAGTTAAAGCAATAGTAACCTACCTTCAAATAACTGCAAAAATTACAAAATTTCTCCAATTTTTAAACTTTACAAATACACAAATTGAAATAAGACGTAAATGTCATAAAACAATCATGTCATCTTATCTACGCAGTACGGCCATGATGCTTTTAAAATGCATGGCCTCCCTTGAGCAAAATAATTAAAAATCACTCGTTATATATCTAAGAGTCTTGTTGACAGGAGGCCATAACAATGGGATTTTTTTGTTCTCACAGACATTCATACATCTATAGCTTCCATAGAGTGAACTGGTCTAAGAAAGAAACTGGACCAACAATTTAGAGATCTGTTAATTGCATCGATTACATCTGCTTTCTTCTGATTGGAAATTATTGTATAATTAACAATAGTAATAAAATAATTACTAAATAAATAGGAAATTTAATTGAAATCTGTTAATAGGCACCCACCAGAAGTGATATTTAAAGGAATAGATGTATTATGTTTTATCTGGCCTGATTCTTGGTTTATTATTTTCCACACAGTTTTCTTAGTTTTTATATTTTGGATTAAGATGTCTGCACATTAAAAATATATAACAGCGCGGGTGGCACTTAAAACTTTTTTATTTTAAGTTTTGCCGGAATATAAGTCAACTTAAACTAATAAAGTAAAAATGTGCTAAAGTTTTGTTTTCCTTGTTTACGCTTTTGCTGCTATTTGTTAGTTCCGGATGCATTGTTACTTCCTGACCGTAAAAATACCAGCGAATAAAAATTTTATACATTTAGCTCTTAAATAAATTGTAGTTTTGTTAGTTTTGTTATGGTATACAGAATATTTTTCTAAAGTAAATACTGTTTTGTTCACGATCTAAAATAAGTAGGTAATTTGATATACTGTCTATTCTAGAAAATATGTCTCGTGTAATAAAGCTGTAAAATATTGTACACGGTGATCATTTATAATGTCCCCCCTCTTAACTTTTTTGTTTCTTGCATTAGATAAAAATGTTGAATATAAAAGTTGTACAGAATAATGTAAGCTATTTGCAGAATAATATACGAATATACAGGGTATTACAGAAATGAGTCGGAGGTCAAAATATTTTTTTTTAAATGGTACACCCTATATACTGTTAGGTTTTTAGAATCTCCCAAAACTTCTGAATATTTTTCTTATGACATGTCCTATACCTAAATATAAAAGTTTTCGAAATAATCGCACTTTAACTAAGCGGCTACATTCAAAAATAAATATTCTAGATTTCAGTAAAGTTCTTAGGTGGCTGTGAATTATGCGGTCACGGAGCAACAAAAACTATGTTTATTAGTGACAGTTACCGACATATTAAGTAAATATTACATTTTTTTGATAAATATGCCTTATTCAGAAAGGGGAAAATAAGTAATTTTGCAAACATTTATTAAAGCAAACAACAGCGTTAAATTGGCTCAAAGGGAACTGCGTAGAATTAATCCCCGGATGCACGTTTCAGACAAAAAAACATTCCATCGAATCTATGAAAAGTTTCAACAAACATTTAGCCTAGCGAGAAAGGAGATAACAATGGAAAGAGACGAAAATAGTGATTTAAATATACTACTAACAGTATATGAAATAGAAAATTTAAAATAATAATTTTTAAAATTAAAATCTCAACAATAAAGAAGAACTTCTGGTAATTACAAATTAATTTCCTCAACTGGGCCACCGTTTTCTTGAATACATTTGATATACGTTTTTCATAACATTCGTAATGCGTCGGTGATAGATTGGGAATAATCTTCATTCAGAATTTGAATTTCTGTTGTAATAATTTCTTTTAAATGTTCAGTACTTTCAATTGTATTTGCATTCACTCGATCCTTTAGCGTTCCCCATAAAAATGCATCCATCAGCGTCAAGTCAGGCCTGTTAGGTGGCCATTGTATTGGTGCAGCCCGTCCAATCCATTCATTGAACTCTCGATTAAGGTAGTTTGTAAGAGCTACTACACTGTGAGGTGCAGCGCCATCTTGTTGGAAGACGATGTTTCGCTCTTGTTCCAATGGAAGCTCATCAAAGTAGTCCTCTAGCTCGTGTTGGAGAAAATTCAAATAACCTTCTCCATTTAAAGTACCGTTAAAGAAATGAGGATCTATTATTTTGTTATTTAAAATAGCACACCACACACACATTGATAGTTTGACGACCTTGAAATTTAAATTCCCTGTAGCAGTGGGGATTTACTGGGGCCTATTGTCTGCTATTTTTTTCTGTTTATCATGCCACTAGTTGAAAATGATGACTCGTCGGTCCAAAATACATTTACGAAATAACTAGGATTTAAATAAATCTTTTTCAACATAGTTTGGCAAAATTCAACCCTTTTTTCTCGCTGTCTCTGCGTTAATTTTGTTACAGGCCTAATTTTTAAAGCTTTATATTCACATTTTTTAAGAGTGTTTTGAACCCTTCCATAAGAGATATTTTTTAAATCATCAAGCTCTTCCTTTAAACTTTTCGATACTGTTCTTATAGAAATGTTTGAATTTTTTTCAACTTTTATTAGTATATTTAAATCACTATTTTCGTCTCTTTCCATTGTTCTCTTCTTTCTCGCTAGGCTAGATGTTTGTTGAAACTTTTGATAGATTCGATGGAATGTTTTTTTGTCTGGAACGTGCATCCGGGGATTAATTCTACGCAGTTCCCGTTAAGCCAATTTAACGCTATTGTTTGCTTTAATAAATGTTTGCAAAATTACTTGTTTTTCCCTTTCTGAATAAGGCATATCTATCAAAAAAACGTAATATTTACTTAATATGTCGGTAACTGTCACTAATAAACATAGATTTTGTTGCTCTGTGACCGCATAATTCACAGCCACCTAAGAACTTTACTGAAATCTAGAATATTTATTTTTGAATGTAGCCGCTTAGTTGAAATGCGATTATTTCGAAAACTTTTATATTTAGGTATAGGACATGTTAAAAAAAAAATATTCAAAAGTTTTAGGAGATTCTAAAAAGCTAACAATATATAGGGTGTACCATTTAAAGAAAAAATATTTTAACTGGTGACTCATTTTTGCAATACCCTGTATATTCATATACTATTCTGCAAATAGCTTACATTATTCTGTACAACTTTCATATTTAACATTTTTATCTAGTGCAAAAAACAAAAAAGTTAAGAGGGGGGGACATTATAAATGATCACCGTGTACCGTCGGTAAAAGGTGCTTCAGAACCAGAAAAACCCAAGTTGCCTGGCCTCAAGCCCTTCTATCTCCTGCTACTACTCAGCAGTTCCTTCCTCAATCTGCATTATTGCATACAGATTTAAATTCGAACTGTCAAGCTTGACTATTAATTCCTTAGCTTATCTGCAGCTTGGAGTCGGATCTCAGAAGGCAACCGGGATGATTGAATCTGGGTCCGAGAAAAGCAAACAACAAGAAGCGACAATATGACATCGTTATCGAGATTAAAAGTCGTTTTTGTTGCGCTATTATAAAACTATGCCTGGTAATACCTGTGCGTGTCGAAGATGTCACTCAAAAGAAGGTCAAGGAATAAGCATGACTTCATTTCCAAAGGATCCTGAGCAGTAAGTACATTTGCACCGCTGTAATTCATTTGTTTATATTTGTTTTGTTACCATTATTTATTATGTTATTCAAGTAAAGTTGATATTAATTGTACGAAAACAAGTACCTTTTTAAGGAAAGGCAACGGAAAGGAAAATATATCAAACTAATCTAAGAACATTTGATATATTATATTTCTGAAAGCACTAGTCAAGCTGTGTGTAAGATGAGTTACGTAATATAATGTCTGTATTAACAAGGGTAATTTTCGCTAACGCTCGTACCGTAATTTTCGAAATCGTGTGTAAAAGGCTTCCTACCACTCTTAGTATGTATACTATTTCATATCCTCTCTAAAACGTACTATCTCTAAGTAACGCATCTATTTTTTTATGATTTTACGAAACTTGCTGAAAAGCCAATTACATGAAACACAGCAGATATTCATGAAAAAGGTACTTCTAACTAGGTACCCACATTTTCTATTTCAGTGTAAAGCATTTACTTTATCGGCCAACTGTCAAAATTTTAATATAATTTGGTCCCCATTTAATCAACTCGGGATTTTGCCGTTTCTCGTTGTTTGCTTTTCTCGGCCTGAGTGTGGTTAATGCTAGCTTTTGCTTACAAAAGTGTAGATAAACACAAATAACCATAATATACCGAGATATCAAGTTAGTTTGGATGCCTCACTAACATCGTCAATCACGCGCAATTATATTATTCATTCTAGAAATAAAAGAGTAAATTTAAAACTTAAAAGGAAAGACTAATACCGTTATTAACTCAGTTGTTAATAACTACGAAAGGTAAATTTAAGTGTCTGTTTGAAATGTCTTAATGTGAATAATGAACAAGCTACGAAACTACGAGGATATTTATACTACCTCCTGGTTAGCAGTGCATGACCGAGATTGGTGCAGTCATGCGTTACTGTGTGATCCTAAACTAAGCTTACATCTACTACCAGTAACGCATGACTGCACCAATCTCGGTCATGTCATGTCATTTCGTAGCTTGTTCATTATTCACCTGAAGACTACTGGAGATACTCACCAGTTGAAACGTTGTGATATAAATAAATAATGACAATGGAAGTCCGAAACACATCTATCATTCACGATACATCATTGTCTCAAACCTTCAAACAAACATAAAGAATCTTAGTTGATTAGCAATGATAGGCCTCAACCACTAATAATTCCCAACTAATGACCTTATCTTTGATTTAGAATTTGCAAGGAATCTACAAGAGTTACTTATTCACAAATTTACAAGATAATTATTACAAAATTTTTCAGAAATTCATATTTTTACAAGATATTTTATACCGGGTGTCCACGGAAGGTGACTCGCCCCCTATAACTCTTTTGTTTTTAAAGATAATGGAATGAAATTTAGAGGATTCGTATGCGACATTAAACTGCATTTTTTGACGGGTGATTTAACTTTATAGAGCTTCTGGTTTTACCGGAAGTGACATAAACTTTCTATTTTTCAATGAGCCACCTGGTATATTTTTACTTTCTTTTAATCCATATGACATTTTAATACAACCATGTGCCATTTGCCACTTTTTGTCATCATTTTTTTATTTTTTTTTAATTTCGTTTTTTAATCTAAAAGGCTATGAATACGTTTAAATCACTAATTTCAGTCCTAACATCTTTGACAAAATACAACTTTACTATTTTCGGTCAAAACCTATCTGCTGTGTCAAATTAGATTTTAAAACATGTATTACTCATTTTTTTAAATAGCAACATGGCGCCTCGTCGGGTTAGGAAAAAAGAACATTTTATTACGATTAATTTGATACCACACACTACTAGGTTTTAAACAAACTTCCTTTAAAAAACTGTAAAGATGTTACGTTATGTACTACTTTCCTAAAATAAAGCGCCTTTTGAGAATAAAATAAAATTTTATCGAGTAGCCTGTGGCCAACACAACTGATAAAAACAAAAACTTTAAGATGTCTTGTAAAAAATTGACAAGTCAACATTTTATGAAACTTCGCTTCTGCAAAAGTAAATTAGGTAATTATTGAGTAGGTACGTTATTGTTTGAAAACCATGGACAATAATAATATTTATACAAGGAGCGAAAAAGTTAATATGTTATTAGTTTTTGGAGAGTGTGGGCAAAACTCAACCGATGCTGCACGTGTTTACGCACAGAGATGTCCTGAACGCCGTCACCCAACCCGGCATTATTATCCAAAACTGGTTCAGAAAATGCGAAATGAGCCCGATACTAATGAAAACGATCCAATTATTGCGAGTGAAGAAATTTAAATAAATGTTCTGGCATACGTGTAAGTGAATATCAATGCGTCACTTAGGGAGATCGCGCTAGAATGTGGCATTTGTAAGTCTTCTGCCGGCAACGAATCATACAACGAAACTGGATTGGAAATAGAGGCCCAGTTAGTTGGCCTGCTAGGTAAAACAGAATTGTTTTTAATTTATAACTTTACTAAAACTTATTCCTTTTTCAATCTTTTCAGGTCACCTGACCTTACGCCTCTAGATTTCTTTTTATCGGGTTCTATTAAAAACGAGGTTTATGATGTAAGGGCAGCTATCCATAGAATTACACCACACAGGAGTTAAGAAAAGTTTCAAGAGCGACAGTAGAAAAAGTACGACTATGTCAGCAACAAGATGGAGGTCACTTTGAACATGTGCAACCCTAAAAATTAATAGATATGTGGATGTAGATTTTTAGTTCTTTTTTCTTTCATTTATTTATTTAAAATGTGAGAAGTGACATATTGTTGTATTTAGAATGTCATAAAAAGTAAAAATAAATCAGGTGTCTCATTGAAAAATCGAAAATTTATGTCACTTCCGGTAAAACCGGAAGTTCTATAAAGTTAAGTCGCCCGTCAAAAAATGCAGTTTTATATCGCATACGAATCCTCTAAATTTCATTTCATTATCTTTAAAAACAAAAGAGTTATAAGGGCGGGCCACTCCGTGGACATCCAGTATCTGGGCTATTTGAATAAATTACCAAAATAAAATTCAAAATGTATGGGATAATCCAGGCATACTTTATCTAGGTGATGAAATAAATTTTCAAAAGTAAATTCCATAAAATAGGCAAGGTAAAGATAGGTGAGATAACGAGACAAAAGATATATTATATAAATATCAGATAAGTTATATAAGATAAAGATAGATAACACCTAACTATTGTGGTTTAAAAAATGTTGGTATTAATTTTGGTTTGAGAAGTAATAAAATATGTAACAGTATCCATCACGAGTCTTAAACGCTCAGAGCTCCTTAAACGTTGCACAGCAATAGTAGTACCAACCATGGAGACTCCGACAATAACATTTTTCCACCAACCATTAACTGTCCTCCTATCTTCTCAGCTATGAGCAATCCACAATAGATTTATGTGCCCAGTTGATGCTTGAATTTCCCACAGTTTGGGTTTTGAACGGTTTAACTTAGAAGGTTAAAACTTTGGTTAAGGAAGAAACTATTCCATGAAGGAAAATTTGGAATTGTAAATCCCAGACTTCGGAATTTCTGCATTTCAAACTTTGGAGGAAGATTTGGAGTTGTAAATCCCAAACTTCGGAACTTATGCATTTCAAACCTTGGAGGAAAACTTAAAGTTATAACTCCAACTGTAAGATGATTACCTGGTTCGAAATTAGCACACAGGTTTTGGATAACGAAAATGACGTATATTCATTACGGTATTAGTACAATAGTAGCAAATTGTTAAAGTTATCAAATCATCATCTCTTAACTTATATTCTTTTAAATCTAGTTCATCAAAATATATATATGTTTGGGTAACCTTAAACTATGGTACCGTTTGTTATATGTTATATGTTTATGTTTATCAATTACAAGCAAAGCTGGCACCTTACGTTCATGGTTGTAACCTTGTCAATCTAAACCAATGTTTAATAATATAAACTAATTTAATAAAATAGGTAAAATACTGTAAAATACTAACTGTCTTAATTTTACCTTATACTATACCTTACTTACACTACACCTTATACTACACCTCCGGCCGGCAGAAAAAAAAAATCGAATGCTAATGCTGAATTTTTTTTTTGAAATAATCAACCAATCTATATCAATCAAAATATTTCTTAACTCTATTCTTATGAACTAAAACTTGCTTATTCTCTATATCTAACAAAATATTTGGAGACTGTTCACTTATCACTGTAAAGGGTCCATTGTATAAAGCGTCCATTTTTGTTCCCGAATTATTTTTCAAAACCACTTTATCACCACTCTTATAATTAACTATGCTACTTTTCCTATCATATACAGTCTTTCTTTTACCTTTTGACGTCATCAAGTTACTTTTTGCATCAGCACATGCTTGCTGGAGCCTATACTTTAACTCTAAAGGATAACTATCAAAATTGTACAGAGGGTCAACTTCTCGTAACAAATTCGAAGGTAAATTAGCCGTTTTGCCAAATACCAACTCATACGGGGTATACCGAGTTTCAGTATGAACACTAGTGTTATAGGAAAAACACCAAAAAGGTATCCAACTACTCCAATTAGTTGGGTTTTTCGCTATTTGCATTCGTAAGTATGCTCCTAATGTTTTATGAGAGTTTTCTAATGCGCCTATGGTCTGATGATGGTAGGCCGTTGAATTAAGTTTTTTAATTTGAAGCAATTTACACGTTTGCGTAAGGGTTGCAGCTAAGAATTCAGTGCCTTGGTCTGACACTATCTCATCTGGGATTCCAAACCTCAAAATAAAATTTTCAACGAACGCTTGGGCTATTGTTACAGCTTCCTTATTTTTTAAAGGATAACATTCCACGAATTTACTGAGATCACACTGTAACGTTAAAACATATTTATTGTTATCAACATCTGATTCTAAAGGACCAACTAAATCTAAACAAATTCTCTGGAATGCTGAATCAGCTGTAGGCGTAATAGTCATTGGCTCTATACTTAGTTTTGAATGTTTATACCTCTGACAATCATCGCATTTTTTAACAAAGTCCTCAACGTCTTGTCTTAAACCTATCCATGGATAATATTTTTTAACATTATTATACATCCTATTTATTCCTGCATGACCTCCTGTCGGCAGTAAATGAAAATCATTAAGCACTATTTGCTTTGTCTCACGATCGTATACTTTTTGCACGTCTTTAATAACACATATTTTTATACCGGTTTCATTTATCAACTTTTTATATTTTAATAATTCTCTTAAGAATTGAGCGCTCTTTCCGTCTTTAATTACTATTAATTCGCGGATATTATATTTATCACATATAGCTTTCAGTATCCTCAACGATCCACTTAAGGGTAACGCCGATCGGATGTTCTGAAATTTAAATTCCGCTTCGTCGGAACTCAGGTTTCTCAACGATGCCTTCCTGGTCAACGTCGATCGAAAATCCTGGCCCATATAAATGACGTTTTTATTTTTGAAATAGACGAAATTTTCTATATTACAATCGTAATTTTCATTTTTACATAATTCAATAAACTTCGCGTTTGACACTGGACAGAGTTCACACGATTCTTTAGGCCGTTTCAGTACTTCTGTTACTCCCGGGTGATCAATCCGTTCGTAAGTACCCGAACTACAACCTACGTCATCTGTTTTGTCTGTCTGTCGCTTCGCGGCTGCTCTAGTCGTAGCAAATAAAGATTCATTATTATTTTTATTACTTAAGCTTTTAAGCTCCTCATTATTTATTTCTATTCTCGAAAGCGCGTCCGCTATGACGTTTTCTTTCCCTTTAACATGTTTAATATCAAAATCGTATTCTTCCAAAACTAATCGAAATTTAGTGAGTCTACTAGAAGGGTTAGTCATACCAAAAAGTGAAATAAGAGGTTTACAGTCGGTTTCAAGTGAAAATTTTCGTCCATACAAATAAGGTCTGAAATGCTTAACTGCCCATACTACTGCTAAAAGTTCCTTTTCTACTGTACAATAATTACGTTCTGCTTTATTTAAAGACCTACTGGCATAAGCAACTGGCTTATCGTCCATATTTGACAAAACTGCTCCGATTGCACCCCCTGATGCATCGGTTTTTAAAATGAAAATATTATCTTTATCAAAATTAGGATATTGTAAGATTGGAGGGCTTATAAGTGCGGTTTTTAATTTTTCGAAAGATTTTTGACACTCATTTGTCCAACAAAATTTTACTTTTTTTCTGGTTAAATTATTTAATGGAATTGAAATTTTTGCAAAATTTGGAATAAATCTTCTATAATAGTTTGCAAATGCAACAAATCGTTTAGTCTCATTTGCATCCTTGGGTACGGGATAACTCTGAAGGACCTTTATTTTCTCCCTATCAGGAAAAACACCTTTCTCCGAAACCACATGCCCAAGATACAAAATTTCTTTTTTCAAAAATTCACACTTGTTTGGATTTAATTTCAAATTTACGTCTCTAAGCCTCTGAAAAATTTTCACTAGATTTTGGTTATGATTCCTTAAACTGTTTCCAAAAACAATTAAATCATCAAGATAAACGAAACAACTGTCATAATTTAACCCTGTCATTGCAATAGTCATTATTCTAGAAAAAGCACTTGGACTAATTTTTAAACCCATCGGAAGTCGTGTCATTTGGTACTGTCCTCTTTCGGTCGTAAATGCTGTATACGGTCGACTAGACTCTTCCAAAGGCACTTGGTAGTATCCTTGGGACAGGTCTAAATGCGAGAAATACATAGCTCCAGATAATGAATCTAAAATTTCAGTAATAGATGGCAATGGAAACTTTTCGTCGTCTCGTAACTTTTTATTGAGCAAACGAAAATCAATTACAACTCTAAAGCGTTTAATGCCTGTTTGGTCGGCTTTTTTAGGTACAACTAACAATGGTGCGGACCATTCACTTTTAGCCTTTTCAATGATTCCTTGTTTTTCCATCATTTCGATTTGCTTATGTATTTCTGCCTTTTGTGCGTGAGGAAGTCTGTATGGTTTTACGTATGACGGTGACGCGTCAGGCTTAAGTCGTAATGTCTGTTTGTAGATGTTAGTCGTAGTAAGAGGATCGTTATCTAAATGAAAAATATCCGAATACTTAGCGCAAATTTTTTGTATTGAAAAGTTTTCTTCCTTATTTAAATGCTTAGTATTAATTAATTTCAACAATTTGTCAACTCGCCCTACTGAATTATTCTCCGTTTCTAAAAAACAACATGTTTCGTAATCGCTAAAATTTACAAGCTTTGGATAAAAATTTGTCAATGAAATTTCCATGTCACGGGTATTTAAAATTTTTATTGGAATCATATTGCTTTGTGGTCGTACTAAAGTACTGGCTATACAGGGTGTTATGGAAATGACTTATTATATTTTAAGGGGCCACTCCTGGGGTGGCCTAGAGTTACACTTGATAGTTTTTTTTTCTAAAATCGGAAGTATTTTGAATTTTGTAAAATACCTTAAAACCGGACCATCTGTGCCTCTATGAAAGTTCATTACCCCTAAACACGTGTTTTTGACATGACAAATTGGCGGAATTTCTACAGACAGCTGATTACCTTGCGACGTTGCCAAGTATTCGGGAAAATCTTTTTTTAGGTTTTTTAAAAAAGATTAAATCAAAAACTATACTGCGATTTCAATTAAACAAGCCTTATTCAATAGGTATAGTTTTTACTCACCCCATGAAATTGTATTGCTATCATAATACTTCGCTGAGTAAAAATCGTAGATACCAACAACAAGCCCTATGTCTGGAAATTTACACAGATAAACTATCACATCACAAAACATTCCCATCACATGTGTATCACATTATTCAACAACTATACACTCCAGCAGCAAAACGCAAACAAATTTTATGCCGTTGCAAGTAAATGAATAATAAGAAATGATATTAAAAACAAATTTATGAAGCCACATATGAAGCCATTGGGCGCATTCGAGAGACGAAACTGCTCCGCAGTGGTTACCGGTTATGATCCAACCGCTACCGATTCGTCGGCTTCCATGGATTTCGACTATTTCGACCAAAAGATCATCAAGTTTGGTTCAAATGTCAAATCCATATCAGCTGTGCGTAACAAACATTAACCTTTCTTGTTTTGTGAAGCTTACCAATATACTCATCCCTTGGTTGAAACTCTTTGGTGGCAGTTAAAAAGTACGTTTTCCTGTTTAATGTATATGTTTTGTTCCTCCATTCTATTTACTACGTTCTTCGTAACCAAACTTTTGTTGCATACGTCATTTCCCCATTGACATAACGAACCGCTCTCTCCAAGCAGCGGAAGTGAAAGATGCTACCCAAAATGGCGACCGTTCCGTAACATGTTGGAAAGTGTCGTAAAAGTAGCGGTCGACACAACAAGACGATTTAGGAACTGCTTCGGAGCAGTTTCGTCTCCCGAATGCGCTCGTTGACTTTGAACTGCTCAGTACCCAATCACAGAACAGCAACAAATCACATTTCCCGCCCCCTGGACTATCGTGTTTAAATGTTGTGTGTCCAGTTAAGAGGACTGGATTGGATACCGTAATTATTATTCTTAATTGCAATGGCCACCTGTCTTGACGACAATGAGCCAGCTATTATCATTACCAAGAAGAACAGAAGTCACAGAAGAAGAGAAAGAACATAACCGTATGAAACGTGTGTCGCGTTGTTTTCACTCCGGATTTTGTTATAAAGTATTTCTAAGTCTATAACTAGTAATTTCTTGTATTAATAACACAGAATTAAAGAGCTAATAACTTGATAATGTCCCGAACAGTTAATGTGTTGTTAAAGTGAATAAATGTCCCGCTAGAATCATTTGAAATGGTAACGGTATAACGTGGATTTCTTGCCGATATGTTTTTTATTTCAAGGTATGTACAAATAAAACTAGAGCAATACGTAGACAATTTTTCGTGTAATAGGGTAGAAACTAAAGCATATTAAAGTTAAGTAGAAAAAATTAAATATTCAAAAAAGGTTATCTGATGAAACTGATGTAGTAAATGTGGCAACACTGCTCAAAACACATGTTTTGGGCTGACGATATCTAAAGACTATCTGACAGTAACTGTCAGATTTTTGTCAACAATTTTTTTTTTGACAAGTTGTACGAATCAGCTGTTTGATCATTGGCGCGTAGGTGTTTTGAGCTAAATTTTTGAAGGCATTTTTCTCGAATTTCTAGCTTCGAGCGCCATTTAACGCAATTTTTCCCCAATTCGGCTCGACCTATAGATTTACGGGTTAAAAAATAATAAGTCATTTCCATAACACCCTGTATATATACCGTCTCCGATTTCTTCTGGTAATACAATACAGTCCTCATTTTTATTCACTTTGCAAAATTTAATTACCTCGCATCTAGCTGGTATTTTAAAATAAGATTTTTCTTTTGAAAACATTGGTACCGAGATATTTTTATTTTTTAGAAAAAATGAAAAATTAAAATTTTCGTAATTTATAGTGGCATTATATTTTTGGAAAAAATCAGAGCCTAAGACTCCGTTTATTTTATTCTCAAAACTGTCTATTAGGTGAAAATTATGATTTAAATTAATTACATTGTTATTGTTATTGTTATTAATATTAAATTTCAAGTTCGCAACGCCATGAGACAGTGTGGAGCCGGTAACTCCATTAATTTTTATTTTAGTTGCTGTGTTTACATATTCGTGTTTATCAACACAGGTTTTAAATATTACACTAATTGAAGCACCTGTATCTATTAATAAATTTAATTTGGTACCTTTGTACTTGACTTGAATAAAATTGAGACCATTTAAATTAAAAATAAAAAATTCATTATTAGACTCGAAAAAACTGATTTTCTAATGTTTCGCTTGATTGATTAGACTCGCTAGTACTTTCGTCCCTAATGCAATATAACCTATTATTATTATTATTACCACGAAAACCTCTTCCGCGATTTGGGAAACCCCTAAAATTCGGTGACCTATTTTGAAACCTGTAATTGTTGTTATTACTGTCATACCTGTTATTCCCTGCGGGACCTGAAAAATTCCGACCACGAGATCTATTATTTGAAAAAGAACTGAAATTTGCTCGATTATTTCGACCTCTGAAGACCCTATTACTCGCGTGCCTATTTTGGATATGAAAAACCCGATGAGAGCCTGTGTCACTTTTTCCAAGCTCCTCATCCTTTGCTGCCCTTATCGCATCACTTAATCGGTCGTAATTACGTGCTTTAACAATAGTGCGCATGTCGCTACTCTGCAACCCATTGGCAAATACGTTTATAGCAAGCTTCTCGTTTACGGAAGTTAACACCCGTACAGCTTCGTCATTCCCGTCGGACTGTGCGATAGTAAGGTCCAGGAGTAGATCTTCAATAGTTCTACCGAACTCCTCGATTGATTTACCCCCTTGCTTAGCACCGTTCAATCTGGCGGACAATGCTCCCGCTGACTTTTTGGTGAGAAAAAGAGCTTTAATATCAGTAATAAGGGCTTCATTCGTTGCGTATGTGCTCTGCAACCTTATTTTTGCATTACCCGATAATCTTGCCTTAAGGACATAATTCGTTAAACTCTTTTTCCCTGCCTCGTCAAGCAATGCGTCATATAACTCGATGCCGTCAATTAACTCTTTTGTCGTTTTCTCAGTGCCGTCCATGCGCGGCAACAGAGACGCGGCCGTTTTTAAATCAAATTTTTCACTCATGTTTCTAGCTTCAACAAAACAATCAGAATCGGGATTTTTTGCTACAGATTCTGTTTCTTTCGTATCGGCGGTTTTTAGCCTATCCTGTAAAACTTCATTAATAGCTTCAAAATATTTATCTAACTGTGTGGCATAATCTTTGACTTGGGCTATTAATACGGTTTTAGTGGGGACGGGGACCCTATTAAATTCATTTTTTAAATTGCTAAACTCACTTACAAGTGTCTCTAGTTTTCCTAAGTTGCTTACGGTGACAGTCCTAGAGCTGCGCCTTTCGATGGAGTCCTTTTTCAGATTTCTATACAGTACCCTTGCCTCTTCTAACAAGTACTGGAACTCCTTGATGCCCATGAACTAATCCCACGTTGCGTACGAGCGGCTTTTGCCTCACCTTCCATTAAGGCCTCACAAGTACGTTCTGCTTGGCTGTTGCTCGACTTGGGACTGCTACTACGCATATGCAAATGCGGTCAAAATGAAATGGAGTGACTTTTCTCCTTCTTTAGGCTTATCTGCGGGGTTTATAAGCACTTAGATTGCTTCAGGATCCCTAGGTGCTGTCCTCAGGTACATACTCCTTGATAAATCCTTCTTCAGTGTTCTGCGGTACATCTGTTTGAGCTTCAACACCAACAACAGGACGACTGCTCCAGTTAGGATATACAACAGTATGCGAATGTCCAAGGGTGCCTGGATCGCCTCTTGTTCCACAATGAAATTCGAATTAACGACACCAGAGTCTGTTATTTCTGCGTGTTTTGAATTTGTTGTCCCCATCTGTACTTGTTTCACTTCACTTGTTTTACTTGTTTTCTCTCACTTAGGTAGTCACTTTATATTTACCAAGGGCTTAACTTAAGCCCGCTGGCAGGATCGCCATGTAAGATGATTACCTGGTTCGAAATTAGCACACAGGTTTTGGATAACGAAAATGACGTATATTCATTACGGTATTAGTACAATAGTAGCAAATTGTTAAAGTTATCAAATCATCATCTCTTAACTTATATTCTTTTAAATCTAGTTCATCAAAATATATATATGTTTGGGTAACCTTAAACTATGGTACGGTTTGTTATAATGTTATATGTTTATGTTTATCAATTACAAGCAAAGCTGGCACCTTACGTTCATGGTTGTAACCTTGTCAATCTAAACCAATGTTTAATAATATAAACTAATTTAATAAAATAGGTAAAATACTGTAAAATACTAACTGTCTTAATTTTACCTTATACTATACCTTACTTACACTACACCTTATACTACACAACACTTCAGAACTTCTACCTTCCAAACTGTGGAGGAATATTTGGAGCCTGAAAGAATTTACTCTATGAAGAAACCCCAAAATGATGATCACGTGGTTAGCACGACATTATCAATAGAGCAAATTCTACCCGATGTTGTTGGTTCCAGTTATCTCGTTATTTAGACCATTCTCTCTGGAGACTTAAGGCAAAGAAATTAAAACAAATCCGGACTGGCACCCTTCTAGTTTATTTAAAACAAACTATCACATTATTTCACTGCCTTCAGGATCGGTCCATCACAACCATTGCCCAGGACAAGGTTCCAGTATCAAAAGGGACTCGAGCGACGTACACATCTGCTTTTTATAGACTCGGTAAATAAAAAATCACTTCCGTTCCAATGACTTTTAACAGTCACACCATCACAAGAAAGGAGACTATTTCCAACACACCTATAGTTGAAAATATAAACCGATGCACGTCATACCCTTTCAGTGACGTGAGTTATCGACAGTGTTGCCAGCTTGTAACCAAAATATCCGAGTGGGGGAAGTACAGTTTTTTTCATAAAAACAAGATAAATATACAAAAATTTCCCATAGTTTATATATTTGTTTACTGCATTTACTTTTATTTTCATCTTGCCAAGATCGACCAATGGTACCGTTCTGAAAAATCCATCTTCCATCCAAGAAAACGAATTGTTACAAAAATGCTTCTTTTTCTTTAATAAATTCTTTCAAAGATACTAGTCGTTTGAAAGCTACATGGAAAAGTTCCAGCTTATGAATAGCCGGTGTAAAATATTATACTTTTTAAATTATACAACTTACTTGTTTCATACATTCATAAATAGTGTCATGGATAGAACTTATATGTAAGCTTCACACATTTACAACTCTCCTTGAATTAGAACGTTTGTTTTAAGGTGATTCTAATAATTTATTTTCTTTGACTGTTGTTGAAACTGCGCTTGCAGTGGAGATATTCAAATTTAGAGCAGCTACTGCACGCTAAAAATTAGTAAAGTAGAAATAAAATATCTAGACCTTAACATACTCTTTAAATTTACTTCTCTGTACTGCTGTCAAGGGTAACAATAGGCCATTGTTGTTAAGTTCTTTCTGAAAATAGCTTCTTAGAAAAGCTATTAGCTCTTTGCACCGACTATTTAAATTCTTCGGCATATTTACAAATAGTAAGCAACGTAATCGACAGAGATATGTATGTGCACTTTTGTTTCTCTTAATAGAACAGTTTTATTGCTATTTATGAAAATATCTCACGTATTGGTTAAAAAATAGACGCAAGCACGAAACCACAGAATAACTAAGGTCAGTTTTGCACAAAATGTCAAAATAGGTCAACGAGCGAGCTGGCGCCACCGCACCGTTTACAGTTGTGTTGCCAACTGTCGGCCAATAAAATTTAAATTATATTAATTTTTACAAGCTTAAATAAGCAAAATATTTGCTATTTAAGTGGGTTCGTATCAAAGAAGAATATACTTTAAGTTTGTAGTAAATTCAATATTGCATAAAGTTTTAATACTTTTTGCCCAAATTTAATTTCCTCGTCTTTTCTTACGGATTTACAATTATCAGCTGATTGATGACGCGCACCGGTTTTTGTTTTGCATCAAGTGTAGTCAAGAACCACAAAAATCTTACCCTTTAAGATTATCGAATTGGCAAAAACACAAGAAAAGTTGAGGGTACATTAACCTATTTTCGAAAGCACCCCTAATCTTACGTAAATCAAATTAGTCTCCTGAAAAGTGAATACCAAACAAGAAAAGTATCTTTGGTTGCCTGACCTCAATAAATCAAATAATAGTTTTAACAAATACACGCTAGTGATCCAGTGAACGAACTCCAGTGGCATGCGTTTGATTACCATATATTTAATTCCCCAAACTCCAATGGCGTAGGGATCAATCTAGATCACAATTTGAAAAACCGTTTATAATTTTAAGATATATGCAATTTTATGACATTGCTACGAGCATATCCAAATGCACATTTTTATTATTGTATTTGTGCTCCCTTCTACTGTATGTTAAAAATAGTATAGGGTTATGGAACAAAAGATCACTCATTCATCATCACTATACATGACAAATAATACTATACAGATAATATTAACATGCCTTTTTGTAGACTGACTATCGGACAACGTCACTGATATATGGGCCACAAATTCTATACTGGAGAAAAGTGTGTAATAAGTAGTTTACAATATTTCCTTACCTCCCTATTGTTATGGATCTCCAGCAAGCATCGGCTAATTCAATAGAATTTACTTACAATGTTGTTTCTGTACCACTGTAAAAACAAGAAAAATTGGCCCAATTATTCATCTACGCAAAACTGTTACCCAAACACCAATATTTTGGGTATGTAGTGGAAATTCAACAAAAATAAGTGAATTGGAAGGGTCAATATATAGTATATATCGAGAATTTATGTACCCCGAAAGATCAACCCACGTTTCGACACTAAAAAAAAAGGTTTATTAGGTAAGTTTAGGTTGCCATTGGCAATACGCAAAGTGTCTGAGGTGCTCTGCCAGCCAAAGATCTTGATACGAGAATGCACCCACCTTATATGGATGCATGTCTAATTTCTTCTTTACAATCGTTTGGCACGTTGCAATTTCTTTAACCAGCTGTTTTGAACGTTTTGTAGGGTCCGGTTCCGTTTCCGTTGATGAACATAAGCGTTTTTCAAACAAATTCTATTAAATAGAAATAAAGGTCTGTCTTTACAACCAAATAACTTTATTTGCCCCTCTAGGGTAGAAAATAAGGGTTATAGAAAATACATAAAATGACGATGAATTAAGTTATATTTGTTAACGTATGTGTTGTACTAGTTTCGACTTTAGAGAAAGTCATCCTCAGCAACTAACCATTTAACAGATTTAAATATGAAAAGAAGTTAAAACAGTTGGGGGAGCAGAGAGGTGATTCAATAATATAATATAACATAATATAATGCAGATTATGCAACCATTGGAATCGACAGGAGTTTAGTATAAGAACGGTGTATCTCCATGTAAAGGTAGGAGTTGATTTATACGCAAGTAGAAAAAAGGACCTTAAATTCTATTAACTAGCACACCACTTCGACTCACGTAAATCTTGTACTGAGTTGCTATGCCCATTCAAGGCCAGCTCTAACTTATAGTAGCAAGAAAATGTTACTAGAACTGCTTGACGCATGTTTACAATCAGATAATGATTGATATCCATACTAACCTAAACTTGGTAAAATAATTTCAAACTGCTAAGACATGTCTTAAAGCGCATTTAAATAAATAAATTCATTACCTAAATTGAAGATGCTGGCCATTTGGTTTTACCAGAGCCACAAACAAACAAGACTAATTTAAAACATGGGCAAAACTAAGTATGTTTTTTATATAATGTACAGAGTGGCAAAAAAGTCGCGCATAATGCCAGTAACTTTTGAATTACCTCGTATACGAAAAAGTCACCTTTACGAAAGTTGTTCAGTAAAGTATTGCCCACATTTCTACCTGCATGAGTTTTTTCTGTCATTTCTGGTTTGGTTGCCATAGAGACTAACTTACTCTTTTTAAATGGAACACCCTGCATATGATTGCATATTTGGCTTCTACTTGGAAAACTCTTAATATTTTGTATTTTAAATTTTCACCTATCTGCAAGCGTTTCCGAGATACTGACAGCTCGAAAATGAAAAACTTCCTAATTATATTTATTCCTACCTAATACCCACCAGTTCAGTCTAGGTGTTTTCATGACAGTGACCTAAGTGGTGTCAATTTTGAGTTCCTGTTTAATTTTCTGGTATCTGATTTTTAATTTGTTTACACTATCGTTCATCTGAATGAGAAACAACGAGTTGAAATTTTAATAATGAGCGGTTACGGAAATATGAAGAGATCGCAAGATCAGGTTTGTCAACTTTTCAATAAATTATAACCAAATAGGCCTCCAATAAATCAGTCAACGGTGTGTCGAGTGGTAAAGAAATTTCGAGGAACAGGCAGTATTAGCGAAGCCGCTAGATTAGGTGGACCTAAAACAGCAACTGGGGGAGACAAAGCTTTGGATATCATGGTCTCAATACATGAAATCCAACACAATCATCCAGGCCAATAGCAATGGATTTGAATGTATCTTATCAGTCAGTAAAGAATTTGTTTAAGCAGGAGAAGTTGCATCCCTATAAGATAAAGCTGATGCACGAGTTGAGCGAGGACGATAGAAGAGCTGAATTTTGTGAGCTGATGATGGAAAGATGCAATAACGATAATAGCTTCGCAACAAATATCATTTTCTCGGATGAAGCTACTTTCCATTTAAATGGCATTGTTAATAGACACAATTATCGTTATTGGTCTGCTGAGAATACTCACTAGTTCCAGGAAGGTCATACTCAGAAGCCCGAAAAAGTTATTGTTTGGGCGGGCATAGTTGGTACTCAAATTGTGGGACCTTATTTCATAGATGATACTTTTAATGGCGATAAATATCTGAACCTCCTCAGGAATCACATCATTCCTTCTTGCAGAATGGTTTTACCGGGTATAATAATAAATGGCATAAACGAACAGGTATGGTTCCAGCAAGATGGAGCACCTGCGCATTAAGGCTTCCACACACCGACGCGGCCACGGCCACGGTAGCGGTGGCGGCCGCGGTGGCGATCATATTAGCGGTCGGGCGTATTCACACCAAAGCGGTGCGTGGAGCGGTAAGATAGTTTCCGTTTACAGATTTTATGTATACAAAAATATATTTTTAAACGTCCAGGTTTCATTTTTATTTCTATTATTTGATATTATGATAGACGATGTGAAAGGAGATAATTTAACATTTTCTATTAATAATTCTAGTATATTATTTGCCATTACTACTGTCACTTCCCGCAGTCAAAGTTGACACGTTGTATTTGACCGTCACCGCATATCAGAACGCTGCCCTAGGCCGCTTGATCTAGACCTGCCCGCGCTGGTATGATTTCATTCATTTATTTCCATGTGTTTAGATTGGCCGCCACCGCGGCCGCCACCGCTACCGTGGCCGTGGCCGCGTCGGCGTGTGGAGGCCTTTATGCGGCAAATGTTAGACAATACATAAACGTACAATTTTCAAGACGTTGGATAGGCGGAAGAGGCGCTATTGACTGGTCAGCGCGATCCCCGGACTTAACCCCGCTCGACTTTTTTTTGTGGGGACACTTAAAGAACAAAGTCTACGTTAATCGTCCAAATGACTTAGAATCTTTAAAAGTCAGAATTATTGCTGAAATTCGGGCCATTCCAAAAGATTTTCTTTCAAACGTTTTAGACCGGTTCAGGGATCGACTGGCGCTCTGCTTAGCAGAAAATTGTGGTCATTTTGAACACCTGATCCACTGAAAAGGTTTCACTTGTTTATTATTCCGATGGTAAGTTGTTCAATTTTCTACGCTATTTATTTTGTTATTTTAAAGTTTGTTACAATTTTAGTAAAAATTTGAAATACAAGAAATTCAGAGTTTTCTCAGTAGAATCCAAATATACAACCACATGCAGGGTGTTTCATCTAAAAGAAGTTAGTTAGTCTCTATGGTAATCAAACCAAAAAAAAATTCATGCTGGTTGAAATGTGGAGAATAATTTACTGAACAACTTTCATAAAGGTCACTTTTTCGTATACGAGGTACTTTAAAAGTTACAACCATTATGCCCGGCTTTCCTGCCACTCTGTATACCAATTTTTTTGTAACAAGAATTATTAGTTATATCCCTAAATCTTTACCGTTAAATGAGATTTATTTGCATCTCTTGCCGTTGTTATCCAAACTGCAAACTTTTTTAATTAAACCGAGATCTTTTTCATTGATAATGTCTAAATTTAAACGGTGTAGTTGCAGTTTGAGTTTGGTGAATGGCTATGATAAGCTGATAGATATAAATCTAAATTAACGCAAAAAAACATGGCAGATGAATGTATTCTGACTGCCGTAATAAAAGTTTTCCACTCGAGTCAATTAAATGACACTAAGAGTATATTTTAAAAAGCTATCTACGACGACATATAATCCAGTTACATTGACTGATCACGATTCGTTCGAAGACTCGAGCCTTGGGAGCAAAAGTTTTCCAAAAGAGAGAATAATTCAGAACTTCCTGTCGCTAAGGAACGTGTCTTTGTAACGGACTTATATGGCTTTTAAGTTCGGATGTAAGATATATATTTGATAAGAGTTTTCTATGCCCATATCAAATTCAACATTAACTGTGAAATGCGTTGAAGTGCGAACGGTAAATTTTATAATATTTGGTTTTTAATAAAAATTGAAGGAATGTGAAATTTATATCCCTGCCCAATTTCATAATAAACGTTGTATCTATTTGAATAAGTCGTAGTTTTTTTTTAGTTTATAATATGGGACAAAAATCGGAAGTAATCTTACAAGACATTTTTACTAAAATAAGTTATATCAACTTTTCTGTGAGAACTGGAATAAAACCTAAATGTATATCGTAAAGGATATTATTTGGGCAACAAAACATAAATATGTTCCTAACTTAAGTGAATAAAATGTATTTTCACCAGATTATTAAAAAATAAGTGTCAAATGCTACAACTGTCCCAACTCCTGGGTCAATTGTAACATTGGGCGGGGTTAGTTGTAACGTACATGAAAAAAATTAAATCCATGTAATTTTAAATGATTTATTAATAAAAGTACCAAAATATTACACCTTTTAATTAATAATATACGAAATTTATCAATTTTAAGTTTAAAATATAAGTTTATTGAAAAATTACAAGATAGTTTGTCTAGTCTTTGTGACTCTAAAATTTGTTTTATTAAATATTAAAAATAATTTGGATATTCACTAAAAAACTAATAGTCATCCTAACAGGTTTAACTAAAAAAAAAAAAAAATAACAGGAGAACATGCGCGGCTTTGTTTAAACATCACTAGGAACAAAAAAAAACTAATAGGATTAGGTAAACATGTTAATAGTAATAATAATAAAGTAACTTAATGTTGATAAAATATTAGCCGATTCGCAATTTTGGCACATATATATTGCGTCTTGTTTGGTACACTCTTCATGGGCCCAGAGGTGGCACCCGCGGCACTGGATCCATTTCTCCCCTGGTTTGCTAGAACCATAAGGTTCTACACATACAAGACAAAAATAATCTTCCTCGTCGGACGATCCTTCCACCATTGTAGATTTAATTAAAACTTTATTTTTGTTTTTGTTCAATATTTTATTCTTCGCTGCGCCCTTTGCTTGCGTATTAAAATTCTTTTTAACAATGTTGATCCTCTGTTTATTTTTTCTATATTTGGCTTCTTCTCTTATTGCTTCCTTTTCTGGCGTGTCTGTGTATATTGTCGATTTTCTTTTTTTCTTTCCTTTATTAGTTATTTTTCGAGCCAGAGCTTTTGGATAAGGCCTTACAATTTCTGGCGAAAATTCTTTTTTAGTGCCTGTTGATGGCATATCAGTCATTGAGTTGAGCTGCTCAATAATAGTCTTTCCACTTATAGAAACTGTAGACATTTCGGCTATTGTGCCACTATATGTTAAGACAGTAGTGTGTTTCATCAAGTAATTTTCGACTCTTGAATGTGATTCTATGGGCTCAATAGAATTTTTAGAGTTTAGTCTATCCGATACAAAGGAGGGAGCAAAATCCAATTCAGTAAACTTATCTCTATTAAATGGATGAATTCCAGTATTTACAAAACCAGCTTGAATATTGGTTTGAGCTAATGCTATTGGAAACGAAGTGGCCACTATACTTGGTATGTCATAAATGGTCATAGTTTTTCCTGCATTCGAGCGCATCCATGCATCGCTGGCTGTATTAATGGCTTTCTTAAATGGGCCAAAAACTGATCGGTCTAGCGGTTGCAGCTTGTGGGAGCAGTGTGATGGAAACGAGAGCAATATAATCCCATTTCTTTTGCAAAAGTCTAGAGCGTCAATATTTGTATGCGACGAATGATTATCCATCAGCAATAAGACATAGTTCGAAATTGAAGAACTAGTGTGCTTTTGAAATGCTCCAGAAATACTAAAAAACTTTCTTCTTGCATTTAACCTGAAGGGTAAGCTGTACCAATACAACCTACAGGTTCATTCCTCACAAAATGTTCTTGATATCTCACTCGTGGGAATATAAACATGAGAGGCACAGAATTTCCCAAAGCACTTACAGCTACAGCAACCGTAACAAGTGTTCCCCTTTCCCCTGATGTTAAGGATCCAACTTGCCGACTTCCACATTTTGCCACGATTTTGTTTGGTTTTTGGACTGTAGTAACTCCCGTCTCATCTACATTAAATATATCTTTTGCTTGAAAATGGTAACGATCTAAAACTGTTTGCAAATTATCATAAAACGCTTCAACGTTGGTTCGGTTAAAGCTTGTTGCCCTTAATAAACTTGTCGCTCGAGCGGTCCGAATGGAAAGTTTAGGATTCCTGATCATAAACGAACGGAACCAATCTTCCCCGGCCATTTTATTTTTATCCCATGCAATAGGGTTTGACACATTATATTTTATTGTTATTTTATATGCTAATTTCCTTACTTCTCTTGTATTCTATTCGAAATAAATGTCAGCCGACCTTATCAAATATTTCACTAATTCTTTTTCTTGATTTTCAGTGAATACCTTATTGGGAGCTCTATAGCCCATTTTAGTCGTTGCGCCCAGTTCATCCCCAACAGCTTCCCTCTTTCTTTTGTACCTATCCAATAATATATGGCACAAAACATATTCCCGTGCAGCAGCTCTAACCTTTTTACCATTTCTTACTTCTTCGTAGACTTTGCTGTACAACGAAGAGTCTTTCGTATCTCTTTCTGTAGTTCTCTGTCGATTTCTAGGCATCTGTAGACAAAAATAAAACATCATAGCTCCAAAAACGAATATAAATATAAAATATGGCGGTGACTTGTTGCATTTTGGGGTTAGTTGTAACGTCACAACTGACCCCAATAATTTTGTTACAATCGTCCCCGGCAGTACTTTGTATCAAAAATCATTTTTTTCTCAAAAAATTCGTTACATAAAATGTATCCAAAGACATTATACTACGTGGAAAAAGTCACAGATTGCAAAGAAATTAATTGTAAATCAGTTTCTAATACAACAAAGAAAATTTATTATAATCTTTAAACATAAAAATACTTACTTTTGTTTCGTAAAAGACGACACTCGTGATTACACACAACAGCCGCGCACTCAGTCCAGCTACATACTGAATGTTGAGACGCAAATGGCGATTCACTCTTTCCCTACCAATAACGCTTAAATATCTCCAACGAACATTAACATGTTCGTTGATATCTCTAACGGTTTTAGAATTATTTACAGTGTTACAACCGCCCCGTGTTAAAACTGACCCCGGTCTATCCTACCTTAATATTTGATTTTCTAAAATGAGTGGCGGTCTTTTTTGAAACTTAAGTTTGTGAGGCTATATAATTACATAATTATTGCAATAACAAACCTAGAGAAAACAAAAATATTAAATTTCTGTGGCTGTAAGGCTAAAGCATATAACTTGGTTTCACGTTAAAATTAGATAGGTAATTATAATAGGCTACTTATAAAAACACTATCTTATGACAAAACGATATTACCCAATTACTAAAAATAAAGAATACATTTTGATAAAATTGGAGCATATTGCGAACAAATATTCAATCAAGTGGAAGGTCATAAGATCAAATAGTTTTGAAAGAAATGTTTTTTTGCGAGAAAGTTACATAACTATAAGTATGTTTGGGATAAATTAAGATTAAAAACCAAGTAAACTTACAAGGTATAACGAAAATGGTGTCATTTTGAAAGTAGAAAGATATTGATTTAAATATTATTTATTTTAGCCCACACATGACAGTTATGACTGTCATTATCATTGCCATTTTAGACAAGCAAACTATCAAATAACACACTAGTGAGTTATAATCCATAACTCATATTCATATTTATTCTATTTATTTATTACTATTACAAGCAGAATTCACATTGATATTGAAATTAAAGGAAAACGCTAACGGTTTATTCGATTTGAAGTCATTGTAAAATTCGTTGGTTCATTGGAACCAGACGCCCTAATATCGGTACAGCTGCTGATAGTGCTAGAAGACGCCGACACATTACAACCCTGTATTTTTTCTGCAATTTGTATTTTGTTATGTACCGATTCTTCTAAGTATCCTTCTGCTACCGTCGAGGACTTCCATCCTCCGTGACGCTTCAAAGTAGTCATGTTAGCCCCTGCATTGGCCAAAAGAGTCGCCGAAGACCTTCTCAGGCAGTGACCGGTGTAGAGCGCTGGTTTCTCCAATTTCAAAAACACTGCAATTCTTGAAGGTATCTTCGACAACGTATTTATTCCCACACACTGGCTGGTACACCTACCATTTTTGTAAAAAACAGAAAAGCGGCTAGAACTAGTATTCTTTGGTCTCAAAGACATGTATTTTTTACACAAATTGATCGGGTTGACTGGAAATCCTTCTTCAAGTATGGTGAAACTTCTCGATTTCTTGGTTTTCGTGTCTGGCAAAACAACGTGAAAATATTTCCCTTTGTCTAGAATATTTTCTATTTTCAAATTGACCAATTCATCGCATCTACAAGAACCGCTAATCCCCATTATCAAAGCCACTTTCATCAACAAGTACTCGTCGTCGGGAGTTCCGTTCAAAAACCTCTCTATTTCAGGTCGTTATAATGTCTTGGACTTTTTTGGTTTGTATCCCTGTGATTTGCTTTTCAAAAAGCTCGTTAGTTTGCCATATTTTGAAATGTCTTTTTTTTATACAGGTGAATAGTCGAGCGACGCATCGAGTATTTGGTGGATAGAGACGATGGGGCTAATTTTTTTTGCAAATGTAAAAAATAAGCTAATAGAACATTTTCATCGATACCTTTTATCTTCCGTGAATTCATCCAAGACTCAAAAAGACTCAAACATTTTGAACTCCTTGTCGTAAGCATCTTGGGACTTTTCTGGCAAAATCTGCATCGCTGCTTCTTCCGCTTCCGTAAGGATATCCTCAGGAACGTCATTTTCATCGGTTCCCTCCATTTTATATACGTTTTTTTCTTCAAAAAAGCTTCCCTTTTCTGCAGGGAAAACTGACAAGTGTCAAAATTTATTTAAACATTTGCTAACAATGTATCTTGCCCGTGGCAACCAAACAATCAACCAACTTTTACAAAAATGTAAAAAAGTCACTGTCAAGTCATTCTGACATTTATTGGGTACTGAGACGCAAGTTGCTTTGATTTGATCACGAAACTTATTAATTATTATCTCATAATAAAACGATTTCTTCCAATTGTTGGATAAAACATTGTATGCCACTCGTGTGTTATGTTTCCTAAGTCACTTGAGAATTTATACCACTCGGCCTGACGGCCTCGTGGTATAAATCTTTCACGCGTGACTGATTTTCAACATAACACACTAGTACCATAAATAACTATAATTACGGGTAAACCGAAAAAACATGAGTTTTACTGGTAAAGTTGCACTGCATTACATCAAACAACTTTACATGTTTCGCTACACAGTAGCTTCTTCAGAATAAAGTGTATGAATGATACAAAATTGGGGTTTGTAGTAAAAGATAACTAATGACGGATAAATTGATATGGTAGTAATAAATCTGGGTTTTTACGGTAAATAATCATTATAAATCTAAATAACATTATTGAATTTAAAGATACACAAGATTTATTAACGAAATGGTTATAAAAAGGATAACAGTTGGCTAAATGAATAAATTTAACAAAGGAGGATTGTTAAGATATATCTAGTCATTAAGTAATAGGTTGAAATTTTTAAGCTTGTTTATTTCCAAAGATTCTAAGAAGTTAAGTTTTGGCTCTTTATTTTCTATATGTAAGATTTTAAAATTTTTAATAGAGAGGTATCAATTCTGGATTTATCAATGCAGTGGATCGTTGTTGCCGAATATAAATAAATTTACCTATTTGTGGTAATTTTTAATGTTCGTCATCAAGGTTGTAGTGTACCTTTAGCATCAAAATACAATTAAATTAAATTGAAACTAATATTTCAATTATAGGACGATTTGAAAATTATTGTATGAGGAGCGGGGGACCGATGAGAATTGTGATTGAAAATTGAGTCGCGAATACTAAAAGGTTGAGCAACGCTTCTTTAAACACAATAATTATAAAAAAAAGTGTTATAACGTTTATAATAAAATTTAAAACAAATGAAGTACACAAAAACGTCAACAGTAGTGTCAAATTAAAAATTGGTTGTAGTAGCAAAAACGCTCCTAGCGTCATAATAATTCATCCCATAGATATTCAATAAGATTCATATCGGGGCTTTTCGCAGGCGACTGTAATGTAGTGATATCTGAAATATCTAAAAAAAGTTGAATTACTGCTGCTACATGAATTCTGACTTTATCCGGTATTAGAATAAAATTACTACCAATTTACTCAGCGAAATGTAGAACATACTGATGTAAAATGCTGTTCATATAAGTGTCTGCTATCATTGACTTTCTGTGGGAAAACAGCATTGCAAAATATAGGATAAAACGTAATTTCAAATTTATTTGACGTTAAGCAGGGTATTTCAGAACGGCACGTAATTTAAGGGAGTGATTCCTTATGATATTCTAAGAAAAAAAGTTTATATGAACATGTGACCGGAGTTCCCTTTTTTGGTTTACAAGGTGTTAAAGTTTTTTAAAATAAATCGGTCGCAATCATGCGCTTTATCAGAAGGTGGCCATTTTCAGCATTTGCTTTGATTAATTGTTTTTTTTATATTATTATTTAAAAAAAACATATTTTATTTCTAATTTAAATGTTTTAATTAACTTTGAAATACATAGGTATTTTTTTTTGTACATGCAACACAGTGGTTTTTGTTCCTTCCCTCGAAAACGAAGCAAGATATAAAAACAGTTCAAAGAATTAAAAAGTTGCACTGTTAGTTGATAAATCCAAGAAAAATTTCGAAATTAGAAAAAAGTCAGAGGCTTACAATTTTTGTGAATAATATTCGTTAAGGTGCTCCCCGGGACACCACTGGACTTAATATATTTAATCTAGTTAGGGCTAATTAAGCCCCTTTTCATTGTAAATAAAGGTACCAAATTTCAATAATAGCGTAAAAAGGGCATTTAAAGAAATTATATAAAGCAGATTTAAAAAAAAAAAAATTAACACCCTGGATATATGGGTATTTTCGGATACATGTTCCTATGAACTTTTCCTCTTAAAATATCATAAGGCATCACCCCCTTAAGTTACGTAGCGTACTTCTGAAGCAAGAACATATATACCTCAAAATGCAATAAAATTTTGAAGATTGTTATGTGTTTTTATATATTATTACTTGCGCTGTTGTCTTTGTCGCGAAATTACTTACAGGCATTTTTCGGTTACTTGAGATATACATTTGATTATTTATTTTTTTGTTTGGTATGCTTATTTGTAAGAAATTTGTAGTTATTAATATTTTCAAAACATTTTCGTTGGTATTATTTTGGACTCTCTTTTTATATAGGTACCTAAAAATTGTCAAGCTTTATATAAAATCATGTAAGCACTATGACAGCGTCTCCTATTTACCATATTATACGATAATAAAATTGGGCCAAGGAAGTTACACTAACAAAAATAGTGCTTACTTAGTCCATATATCGTATCAACAAAATCATAAATATTTCTTAGTCACCTTTAATTACACCTCAAAACTTATAAACTTACCTTCAACTATAAATAATACTACCACATACTTCCAAAAATTTGCATTTCTAGAATTCAAGAATCCGAAATTTCATGCAGTAAAAATGGCGATGCAATACTTCTCTAATTTATTTAAAGGACCACCAATAAACAGATTACAATAAAAAAGGAAAAAGTTCTAAATAGATATGGTTAGAAGCAGAATTTTTCTTACATAAATTGAAGGATTCGTTTCTCGAATCGGACAACTTCATTTTAATTGATTTTTAAAGAAAACTAAGTAAATTTTAGATTTTACATTTAAATCTTTATCTATAAAACCAGGTCCAATTGGTCCGAAAAAGCGCAACTAATCGAAATGTTAAATGTAATTAGCCATATAGGGGCAGTGCAAGAAAGTTTTACGTCGACTTAAATGCAATGGCAAGAGCATCACAAAATGCACAAGATATAAATTAATGCTAAAGATTATCCTAACATTGACAGAGTAATGAACGATGTTGGGTGTGAATAAATAAAATATTTATTAAAATAATTTGGTATCATTTTATATATTAAATATTGTAATAGTGTTACGGCATAAGTCGAATTATTAATATGAATAATCAAGCATTCGTTTTCAGGCAAAAAGGCATAACTCGACATGTTGCGTTTTGTCTTATTGCACGATGAAAAAAAATCAAGGTTGGTACAGTTTTAAATTGAATACACTTACCAATTAATTTTCTTTGCTGTAGTTTGTTTCTGTTTAAAAAAAAAAGTAAATGTTTGTTTATTTCCATCCTAATTTATTTAAACTTCAAAGATATAATAAATAGTAAAAGAATCGCTTGCTTGTCATGCTTGCCCTGTACTGACGAGAACCAAAGAGTTCAAAACCGGTCTACAGGTAGCAGCAGCGTAGCATCCTATCATTGGAAATAAAGATTAATTCTTTTCTTTCCCGGTAGTTTCTGCAATCTGAGTTTGTATTTTAGTACAAACAGTGTTAGTCAAACTACGCCAAATTGTGCTATTTAATTCAGCGCTCGTTGGGGCATGTAGCCCAGAGAAAAGCTGTTTTAGCATAATTTGGTTAATCCTTATTGTATAAGGTCTCAGCAAGTGGCTAGAGAACAAATTTCTCACATGTATACATATTTGTATGTCATATTCAAAGATATACTTCTCTGTAAGATAATATTCACAACTCTCTAGCTTCGAGAAACCACACTCCTCACAACATCCCTGAAAATGTAATCAAGTTCGCTTTGGAATATTGATAACTCAGTTATATACCAAAATCCCGACACCGTTGACCATTGGGAGCTTGCCGTCTTTACATTAGTTTTTTTTTGTTGTGGAAACCGTCCTTTTTGCAGTGTTGCATTGGAGTTTCTAACGCATTTTTGCTAATGTATAATGAAACCTAGGCCCTTAATTAGCGCTAAGGTCGTCACATAGCTTTGTGAACCTAAGAAGCCCATATGTTGCTAATTTTCTGCTAGTTAGTGTGGATCCTACGTTCCAGTATTTCTCATCACCTCTGAAAGGCCATATACCACCTTCGGTAAGTTTATTAGTCCTATTTGTACTAAATCTAAAGATTTCCTACCTTACTTTAGCACATAATTTAGTTTTGTTACAGGCCTTCTTTTTTTCTTTTTTTTTTCTTCTTCTTCTACTGTTAAATTCACTTTAATTTATCTTCCTCTTCGTTCCATCCCCTGTGTGGATATCGTTTCCGCCCTTTTATTGGTGTATTCTCAAAGAAGTCATTGTCTCTCCTGAAGAAAGACGTCTAGTTAGACCTTCAGGAGCTTCAATAAGTCACAAGTTCGACGCCGATTGTTTTCAGCATCCAGGGGTCCCTGGTTGGTCCCAGCAAAGCCATAAAATACCTTGGAGTATGGATGGACACCAAATTAACTTTTGCCGAACATATAGGACAGACCATCCAGAAGGCAGAAAGGACAATGAGTGCCCTCATCAACTTGATGCCTAACATAGGCGGACTAAAATCCTCCAAAAGAAGAGTATTGGCTGGAGTAGTTCATTCGCAACTTCTATATGCGGCTCCAGTATGACATGCAGCCGTAAATAACGGAAAGCTGATAAAGAAACTCAACAAAGTTCAACGACGTCTATGTATCAGAGTATGTAGCGGATATCCAACCATATCATTGGCGGCAGCGGAAATAATTGCGGGAATTCCACCCATAAAACTCTCAGTTAAGGGACTGAAAGATATAATGGAGCAGCAGGGAGAGAGGCTAACGACACCCTTCTAAGCAGATGGCAAAAGGAATGGATGCAGCAGACCTATGGACGATGGACCAGAAGGCTCATCCCTAACATACAGACCTGGCTGGATAGATAACATAGGGAAATAGACTACTACCTTTGCCAAGCACTGTCAGGCCACAACTGATTTAGAAAGTATCTGTTTGATAGACGAAGGTCAGAGAGAAATGTGTAGCTATTGTGTACAACTGGACGATGTGGAACACACGCTCTTTGTCTGCGCTAGATGGGAAACTGTCAGGGAGGAGTTTCTCAGAGATACGGGAAGCCACTTTACTGAAGGCAACATGGTAAATAAACTGCTACTATCAGAAGAAAGCTGGCAACGTACCTACGCTGGTATACGAAGTATCATAAAAACCAAAGAAAGAGAAGCTAGATAGATAACTGGTAGAAATATAGAGACTCGCATAGTGTGTAGAAGTAATGCAAAAGCGGTTTCCTGCACGGTACGCCTTTGCGGAGTAGGGAAAGGGTTTTAGTGAGTCGGCAACGACCGGAGTCCCACACTACCTAGAGCGATAGAACACCAAAGCTCTAGGTGTGCATAGACATGCATCTTCTAATCCCTACTATAATAAAAAAAAAAAAGTCACAACTTAGAGCTTTGATGCAGGCCCCGATACATAAAATTAACCTACACAACTGTTATCAAATATAAATATACACTTATCTAACCTAACTTTAAAGTCAGCTGTCTGGTATGGAGGTGCTTCAAAAGGCAACGACCTACGGACGATGTTAAGTATAAATCAATACCAGGGGTTTGTTTATTTCTTTTTGTGTTTATACCTATTTTAATATATAAGTTAATGTGGAGTTGTTTAAATCTGGTGTTTTCTTCTCGATAGGATAATTGCTGTTTTTATTTTAGTAACGAAGGCACTGTCTTAAATTTAAGGGCACAAAACAGGTGGCGCTTTGGTTTGTTTTTACCCACACCACTCACCGACTGATGGACTACTCGTCTTGGCCCTGAAAGGCAGTGTCTCAGTCCTCCTGTAAACCACCGAACAGAAATAATTCTACCCGGTTGCAATTAATTTTCAATACGAGGTAAAAACTAATTTTCACTGTTACAAGGTTAATTATGTCAAGTTATGCTTTTCTCTTGATTGCTCTGGAAAACATAAGTCACTTAAGTCCCAAGATTTTTACAGATAAAATTTATATCCATTTTCTGGGTTAAAAATGGCTTTGAAGATTGTTTATTCAAAATCGTTTGTTGTCTCTCCTGAAGTATCAATAAGTGATTTATGCTCTTTACCCCTATTATAGTCACAGATTTGCGACTTCAATATTCATTTTAGTCACTTTAAGTTATATGTAAGAGGTGTCCATGTAATTGTCAGGTAACTATTACAGATAGAGACTTGCAGTTTTTCACTACTTTTCGTAAAACAAAAAATTCCGCTAACAGAACTGTCAATGCTTTCTTAGTCTTTAAGCTGCAGGGTGTCTTCGATAATGTTTGCTTTTTGACCACCCCCTGTATTTCGGTTATCCTGTAACTTATCAAGAAATTGGGAACTATTTCTAAAAGAGTTATTAGGCAGAATTTAGTGGCGTGCTTACTTTTTCTCGGAGATTATTACTTTTCGTTAGTAGGTTGTAATGAGGCGTTTGTAGTGAATTTTAACGTCATCCAGAAACAAGTACTAGAAAGATTGCCAACCAGCGTAGGGTAAGTCATGAATTTATATAGATAATTCTTAGGGAAAGCCAGTTATATCCATATCATATCCAGCGCGTGCAATCATTATTACCTAGAGATTATCTGCCACGTATATAATTCTGCCGATGGATTCAACAAAATATTGTACAATAACCTAGATTCCTTAACTAAGTGCTTTTTACAGATGAGGCTAACCTTCCTATAATCAAAATTATGAGTTTCCATAATAACCACATTTAGAGCGACGAATATCCCTCACGCAAAAGTTAAAACTCATTTTCAACATCAATTTTTTAATACAAACGTAGTAGAGGGAATAATTTCTGATTTTCTAATTGGTCCCTTTTTGGTGGTGCTACATACATAATATTTATAAAATTATAAAATTCTAAAGTTTCCTTTTATGATATCGATTAATTATTATCAATCCCTAACTACGCACTTAGAAAGAATGAAAACATTTCCTCAGCTCCAATGCTTTTAACGTAACCTCAATGGCTACCTCGTGCCCACAGTTATTTTCCAATGGGATACTGGAAAATTTACGACCGCTTTCAATATAGCTAATGAAGCCAGCGATACATAAATCGCCCGAAGAAAACCAAAACAATTGGCCATAAGTCAAGAAAATAGCACAACAAGGACAACTTAGCATAGGTGGCGACCTAAGGGCCGATTCAATGAATTTCCATTAACGTAATGGCGTACACCTAAAAAGAACAATAAAAAAACAGTATGTTAGCTCAAGACGATTTATTTTGACGGTTTTATAGGCCAGAATCAAAACAAGCTGCTGATGTTTAAGCCGTTCGATTTAATATTGGAAATGCTAGAACACAACCATAATAATTGGCAATAGGTCTAAAAGTAAATTAAATTATTTCTTATAGTATTTTATTTGAACATGCGACATAGTATATTGTACAACCTGAACTTTTATTGACTGCCAGTAATTTGAGCGCCTCACAGAGACGGCGATTATTCCATTTATATTGCTGCGGTTCTTCGTAAAAACGCGAGATGTTTAATCGGGTAGTTGGGGTCTAGGACGTTCAGCCGTCGCCGTTTCGCCGTTTCGCCGTCGCGACAATTCGCCGGCAGCTGATTCGCCGTGGGCCGTTTTGACGTCAAATAGAAATTAATAAAATACGTAAAAAGCAATGGTCTAACGTTATAACATTTTAATTTTTTTGGGTCCAATTCGGTATATGCTAGATATAAAAAAATTGTAATAATTATAGACTTATATTGGTTAAACAGCGCTAACACGGCATCTAATCCACCTTTTTGGGTCCATGATAATGAGCTTACCTGGAATGTTTGGGGCCTAAATTTCTTGCACCACGTCAAAACGGCCCACGGCGAATCAGCTGGCGAATTGTCCTGCCGGCGAAACGGCGACGGTGAAACGACGACGGCGAATAGTCCCATCCCCGTTTAATCACGAAACGAACCAGCTGTCAAATGTGGTAGATTAGAAAAGGGCATCTCCCAATTAGGATTATGCCCAACCCTCTATTTATGATGCACCGCCTAACAGCAACACTGTATAATCAATAGAAGTCAAGGTTTTGGAATAATCTAACCCTCTGTTATAGGCCAAATTATCACCACGCTGTCATCACGATTCTATTCTGCAGTATTTTATTTATTTCGGCTTAATTGACAATGAGGTTTTTACTTTCATTTTATTTCAACATCACATTTATTTGCTTTCAGTAACATTTCCTATTTTCTTCCGTTCGACTGAGTAATGTAAGGTGTAATAATAATAATTATTATAGAATCCCCCTTTGGTTGCTATTTAATATTACCCCGTATATTTGATTCATGCTGGAGCCTTTTTATTTATAATCAATTTGGTGACTCATTTGGGGTTGTAACAATATTATTTCTAAGTAGTAGTTTTAATATTCATAATCAGTGTTGTTGGGGACATTATTCAAATGATATTTAATTAATAATTTTTTATAATTTATTATTACGAGATATTTTTCTATGACTTTGCACGAACTTCTAGTGCCTCTACAAAAGCCATGATGTTCATTTCGTCCCTTCCGCGATTCTCTTTATTATATATTATTTAGGTGTGGCTTTATAAATGATCGATTCTTAATTAAATTAATTTTTAAACTTGACAATGTTTCTTGATTTGGCTGCCTTCTCTCTGGATATCTATGAAAATAAGAACTCTATAAGTTAGATATTTAAATTAGAAGATTGTAAACTTACCTATTTTCATGGCACTCTATAAAGCAAACTAACATGTCGTATTTTTCAAAATTTTCATTCCACTACATTTTCGCCATTTTTTTAAAGTTTAGTAAAATAATGACATGTCTTTTTACAAAACCTTATTCTTGCCTATACATTTGGACAAATAGACATACCAGAGAGATAGAAGTATTACTAGCATTTTTTAATTAGATATTTTTTTATAAATATAACAGAAAGAGAGAGAGAGAGAAAGATAGATATCAGGTAGCTCTTAAATAAACAATGGCAGTTGTCTACAGGGCTGCGGCCTACTCGTGTCTAGCTCAGATTACCGGCTAGTGGTGTGAGTAAACTAAACTTATTTGAATCCCAATGGAGTAAAGATTTTACACCATTTACGTACTGGGAATGCTGTGCAACAACTTATTTTTTGCAACAATATATAAATCGAATACGAGTCGAGAGGCAGTTTGCTACAAAAATTATATGGTCTGATGGACCTTATTTTATGAGCTCCGTACAGGCATTATCGATCACCATAATTCAAGATATCAGTTGTAAATGTAATATTAGTGTATTTTTACATAAAATTTATTTTAGCAGTAGTAAAATATTCTTTTGTTTGTTTGAATGGTTTCATAGCTTACTACCTTGATTTTCTAAATTTTTCGATTTGTTCGCTTATTATTAACAATAACTGTCAACTATTATACAGGGTTGTTGGTATGTATGGAAACGGTCGATTATTTCTTAAAGTACAACAGCTAGCAAAAAATATTCAAGACAAAAGTTTGAGGGTTTTTTAAAGTCTATTAGAATTTTAAAAAAATTAAGTATACAGGACGAGTCACAAAGCCGTAGAGAAGTAAAGTTATTTTTTTTTTAATGAAACACCCTATATCTTGGAATATTTTTGGATATAACATAAAATTACAATTACTTTTTAATAAGGGCATTATAAGTCTAAACTTAAGAGCTTCCGAGATATCGACTTTTGAAAAATGACATTTTTGAATTTTGACAGCTTCTAGCTTTCTAACGGTACGTATTAGAGTAAAACGGCTTACGTGTCCCTATCTTAGGTTTTAAGTATCTTTCTAAAAGTGTCAACTTCCGGTTAAACCGGATGTAACTTAAAAGCCGGAAATATAGCACTTTCGGTTTAACCAGAAGTTGGTATTTTTGGTAAGAAAATTAAAAAGTAAGATAGGGACATGTAAGCCGTTTTGCTCTATGGCGTACCGTTAGAAAGCTAGAAGCTGGCAAAGTTCAAAAATGTCAATATTCAAAAGTCGATATCTCGGAAACTATCAAGTTTAGACTTATAATGCCCTTATTAAAAAGTAATTGTAATTTTATGTTATATCTAAAAATATTCTAAGATATAGGTTGTTTCATTAAAAAAAAATAACTTTACTTCTCCACGGCTTTGTGACTCGTCCTGTATACTTAATTCTTTAAATTCTAATAGACTTTAAAAAACCCTCAAACTTTTGTCTTGAATATTTTTTGCTAGCTGTCTTACTTTAAGAAATAATCGACCGTTTCCATACATACCAACAACCCTGTATATTTTTGGAAAACTTAAAAATAGCCCAATTAAATAAGAGAAAGGGATACAGGGTATCCCATTTCAAAAATAATTGTTTGCTATAAATCTTAAAAAGTAAAAGAAAAAAGTAAGCATGCCATAGAATTCCACTTAATAAACTCTCTTATGCACAAACAGTTTTCAATTTTTCGATAATTTAATGGGTAACCGAAATACAAGGGGTGGTCAAAAAGCAAACATTTTCGAAAACACTCTGTAGCTTAAAAACTAAGAAAGCTATGACAATTCTAAATACATATGCGAGATGTTACACGTGGCGACATCTCGTAGCAATCGAGCTATCCACCTAACCAGACCAGTATGTATTTATACATTATGTGTTGAAAACACTGTAAGATCCCATTTCTTTTCGTCAGACTCTATAGCCTTGCCGATGAGCCGTAATACGGCGAAACGCGTCCAAGGATTGGGTCTGACGAAAAGAAAAGGGAAAAACATCTTTCTTTTATGACAATTCTGTTTGCGGCATCTTTTGTTTCACGAAAAAGTAGCGAGTAGTGTAAAAACGGCAATTATTTATCTTTACAAGTTACGAGATACCCTGCAATTACATCGAGAAATGGGCACGCTGTACGCTATTTAGGTATTTATCGTAAATTCTTGTAAAATGAGCCATATTATTTGCACGTTTGTAAATTGGAAAAAAGTCAATTGAAAACAAAAGACGGATGGAAGCAGACAATATCCTATATCGATACATAATAGGGGCAAAGATTAAAATAAAAAGAACCACTAATTTACAGAATACCTCCTTAATTAGCGGAAATGTAAAAAAAAGCAAGAAAAAATATAGATAAAAAAGGATATAAATAGAAGAAAAAAATGAAAGGAAAAAACAGAAGAATTGTTCTTAAATAAGTTAATAAAATTTTATTTATTTTATAAGGACACAGCATCTTTATACCGGGTGTTGCATCGTCGAGCGGGACATAGGAAATCCCATGTAATTTTAAATGGGGTCAATTATTGGCTTCCCTAATTATTTTAGAGAAAAATTCTATTTAGGTTTATTAAAGAGCACTAAAACCCACATTCAAAAGAATAACTTTAGATATTTTTGATGAGCCCGTTTACGGGTTATCGCCGATTTCTTTTTAACTATTTCTCCTTTTTATGGCCCCGTATTTGCGGGCACCAGTCAAGGTAAAAGATGACTGTCAAATAAAGTCGTCATTTTGAAATGTGTGCTTTATTGTTATAAAAACTCGTACATCGAAAATATTAAAGGAGTATTTACGAGTACAAATTAATCTGAATAAAACTAAAATAAAGTATCCAATTACAAGGTTAATTATGACATTTTACATGTTTCAATATTTTACTAATTAATAAGTAATTAATAATTCTTGCATCTCTTCTTTGTTCCTGCCTTTCTTCACATCTGCAGTTATTTATTACAGTGCCTTTTGACTCAAATTTCTTGATAGTCCTTTCGACTGTAGATTTTGCAGGTATCGGCCTATTCGGATACAGAGCAGCAAACATGTCTGACACATTTTGATAACTATTTCCTTGATAATACCATTTAATCATCAATATTTTTTCTTCAGAAGTGTAATTCATGGCTAATATTTTCGATGTACGAGTTTTTATAACAATAAAGCACACATTTCAAAATGACTACTTTATTTGACAGTCATCTTTTACCTTGACTGGTGCCCGCAAATACGGGGCCATAAAAAGGAGAAATAGTTAAAAAGAAATCGGCGATAACCCGTAAACGGGCTCATCAAAAATATCTAAAGTTATTCTTTTGAATGTGGGTTTTAGTGCTCTTTAATAAACCTAAATAGAATTTTTCTCTAAAATAATTAGGGAAGCCAATAATTGACCCCATTTAAAATTACATGGGATTTCCTATGTCCCGCTCGACGATGCAACACCCGGTATAGGTTTTTTTTTTCTTAAATTTCTATGTTCTCACTCTTCAAAAATATTTGTTTGGCTACTAAAATAATATCCCATGAACAGAATTTATTCAAAATAAAAATAAGTTCTGTCGCCAATAACCGAAAAAATGATGCCTAAAAAAATTATCTTAGCTAATTTTATTACAGTTTCTGTTGTTTTGTTTCTTAACAATACTGGTCTAAAGTAGATAATTAGTCATATTCTTGAAATCTATACCCCTTATTTAAACTATTTTATTACACACATAATTTGAATTTAAGCATTTTGATCATCCTTTTTATAAATGACAAGAATATTATGATGTATAACAAAGTATTTAGACATTTAATTTGAAGAAATAGTCCATCCTCAAAGTGTAGTTGAAATATAGGAAAATGAAAGAAAGTCAAAAAGTCTTTCTCCACTAATTTAATAAGAGCAATCAGAGGCTTAGTTTTATGAAAGCGAGTCTACATGTTTCGAACTTCATCTTCAAAAGACAAAAAATAGTTCTGCAGTTAATATTAGCAGTATAGAGAAAATTGTAGGTGGAAGGTGACGTTGATGGAGCTTTAAAAAATTTTTTTGAGAACGTGTTACGTTGTGAATGCAATCAACATACTGACAAGAAATTTTGTTAATAGCGGTAATAAATTCAAAGATAATTGTGAAATTTAGAAGGTCATAAAGAAATACATGTTCTTCTTATTCAGGTTCAAGTAAGGATACATAAAGAAGACTTTCGAAGTTCTTATTCATATTATGATTTTGTATTGAAAGAAAGGGACAAAGAAAGAAAGCATCTGTTATCAATTAAGTACGGATCTGTAAAAAGAAAAGAAATTTTAAATTAGTAATCGTTTGAACTTATTGATGAGTTCTTTACTTACTTTATTTTGTAAACTTTTAGCACATGTTGTTAGAAAATTTTTGTGTTCGGGGTGCAGGAGACTCAAGATCCGGTTTCCCGTAGTTATATTAATCGCATTATTTAGGGCAGTTAATAGACGTTTGAATAAAGAATAAACATTAAAATTTGTTAAAAAAATAAAATAAAAATCTTTGATTTATATACCCTTAAAGATAAACAGGGAGACAAACACAACTAAAAGAGAACTGACAACGTGTTCTCGTACTGTATCGATTGACAGTTGGATGTTGACACTTGAAGAACAATATGGTGGAAGTTATAAAATGGGAAATGTCAGTATGATCATAAAAATGATAAGGTTAGAAAAACTCAATCACCGTCCTTAAAGCTAGCTAGGTAATCAATAAACATAATCAAGATGGCACAAAACATGAATATAAATAAAAATACAATGGTTGTGTGATAACAGATTATTAACCGGGTTGGGGAATAGGTGCCCTAAAAAATTCTTTTTTTGCCGTGGCCTCTGTTGGTCGGTGTATAAAACATTAGGTTTAGGTTTAATGGACAGCCTAAGTCTGACGTCACAAGGGGCGTGTTTTAAAAAACCTTTCCAAACAAAAATAAGTTGCATTGAAAATCCCATAAGACATTTTTGCAAGCATTGGTACACGTTTATAAGCGACAAATAAGCAATTTCTTCAAATTATTTATATTTTTGGTGATATGATTGACCCATTTACAGCCACAGATAGAGGTAAGTGTTTCCTGAAAATATTTAATCGCCATCTGAAAAAGTTTGAGGTTATGTTATTGTTGTTTACATTACTGTTTATTAAGACATAATTGTTAGTTTTTTGTAAAATAAAGCTTGTGGTAGTGTTTATTTATTAATATGAAGTAGACCCAGTCTATAGCCTAAATAATTTATATTATAGATTGAATATTGGCTAAAGTGGTTACGTATTTTGTTACCCGAACAGAAAATTTTCAAGTTTGTTGTATTCCCTGCAAAGATAAAACGAAGGAATGCTCGGACATCACTTATAAGGTACCTAATAGAGCAAATATTATTATGTTAAAAAGGGATAAATGCCTTGGAGTCAAACCATGTCCTATGGATGAAATTTGATTCAGGTCGGAGAAGTTCACACTATGATGAAAGACAACAGTTATAATATTGTGGTAATAAAATATCATCAACTGCATTATTTGGATACAACTACCTGTCAATCAGTCACTGATAAGAAGTGCCTTCGAAATGCCCAAAAAACGAAATCCAGGGAAGTTAAAACAGCTGAGGATCTATATCCCAGTAAGCCTTATTCATGCAGCTGTGGATCATCAGATTGATCAGCAATTTTAGAAATACTGTAGACCTTAACAACATTTGATGTACCTACTGAAATTATAAAAATTTAAACAAATATTTATTATTATTTTTATTACATTGTTTTATAATCTACATAATATATATTTCAAAATAATTGTATTAGGTATAGCATTGATATCCCTGTGCATATATAAGGACATGAGAATAGTGGAAACTAAAGCGTACTAAAAGTTTTTAAAGGTTTTTTTGAAATTTCTTTCAAATCTTGCATTAAAAAATACTTTTCTGCTTCTAACGATGCTCCTAAAGCATGAGTCAATATCTTCGGTAACATCTGTCTGCTCACTAGTGGTCCTTTTTCTAAAAATAATTTAATATAATGTTGGCATTGCTTTTCTATTAAAAGTTAAATCAAACTATTAAATGTTCACATTTTTTACTTTAGTTTTTAGGAACGTGAATACATTTTGTATAATAAAAGCTATACCATACCTTTTTTCTGAAGATGTAATGCTAAATTGCCTTTTAGCGCTGAACTCAAATATTGTAGCCCTATTCTTTCTGTCATTGTGCCCAAAATGGCAGGTACAAACCAAAGAATGTTAGGAAGGTTCTCTGCTCTATCTTGACTTCTACCATTGTAAAGCAAATAATGGTTTAACTCCAAGGCGTTTATCTCTTTTTAACATAATAATTGTTCTATTATGTACCTTATAAGATGCTTATGGGTGATGACCAGGCATTCCTCTGTTCTATCTTTGCAGGGAATACAACAAACTTAAATAATTTCTGTTCGCTTTGTTTTTAATCCGTTAACAAAACACATAACCACTTTAGCAGATATTGGATCTATAATACAAATTATTCAGGCTATAGACTGGGTTTACTTTATATTAATAAATAAACACTACCATAAGCTATAGATTTTACAATAAAACTAACAATTATGTTTTAATAACCAATAGCATAAACAAAACTAACATAACCTCAAACTTATTTAGACGCCAATAAAATATTTTCAGGAAACACTTACCTCTATCTGTAGCTTTAAATAGGTCAATAATATCACCAAATATATAAATAATTTGAAGAAATTTGTTATTTACCGCTTATAAATGAGTACCAGCGCTTGCAAAAATCTCTTATGTGATTTTCTGTAGTAATATATTAAGGGATAGGGAAATTATCGAAAATCATTCTCAGATTTTTTGCCATTAGGAAATCGCTCTCGGGCAAGCCCTCGAGCGATTTCCTAATGGCAAAAAATCTGAGAATGATTTTCTGATTATTTCCCAATCCCGAAATGTATTTTGAAGATTATTTACCAAATAAAAAACTAACGATTTCTGACGGTTGAGATTTTCACTTTTGACACGGGTGATTTTCACCGGAGAGCGGGATATTATCGCTGAATAATCAGGTGAAAATCAACCCGCTTTTATAATGGATGAGGTAAATAATCAATGCAATTTATTTTTGTTTGGAAAGGTTTTTAATACCACGCCCCTTGTGACGCCATCACTTAGGCTGTCTATTAAGCACAATTGTAGCCAAAACACAGAACTTAAATCTAAAAATGGTAAACCAAAAGATTTTTTAAATATTAAATATAAAAAGTGGGCGTAAAATAGGAAACCGATCTTAAACACAAGTTAAAAGAGTAGTATGAAAAACTTTTTTCTCTTTTCGAGAATAGGTGCCTTAAAGGTTTGTATTGCCATCTGTAGAGTAATCATTGAACTGTATAAAACAAATATTGTAGGGATTCGGTTTTAAGTAAGACATTCTTGTCGCTAGTTTCTTGTTTTTAAAAGATAGTTGTGACTCAACATGAAAAGTCCACCACAGATGGCTGTACATAACCTGTTAATTAAATTGTTCATTGTTTATTTAATTATTAGTTTAAAAATTATAAATTACACAACTACACTGACCAGAAAATAGAAATAGAGAGGTGGAGTTATTTGTTTAGTGATTGAAATTAAGGGCATTAAAAAAATGTGAAGATGTTTGTTGGATTTGATCATTGAGACAACTGATATTTTTATTGTTTAAAGCTTTGTTAATTTCAAGAATCTCCAGGAGGTCAAGTTTGTACCCTTTGTTACAAAGATGTAAGTATTCGAGACTGGATTGAGGATCAGATTGGTGTTGATTAGTATAGACATGTCTCGAGAAACTAGACTTGATCTTTAATGGAAAGAGATTCTGAGTATGAGCCTTCTCTATTTCTTTACAGTGTTCCCTGATTCGATCCGAAAACTTACGTCCTGTCTGTCCTATGTAGCATGCATTGCAATCTTCTGTTGAACAAGAAACTCTGTAAACTCCGGATTTATTGGAGATTGCGACAGTATCTTTGAAATTCGTTAAATATTTTTTCAAGGTATGTTGGGTTTTAAGAACTATTTCAATGTTGAAAGACTTAAAATTGCTTTTGAGCTTATATGAAATTGGTCCCCAATATAAATATGGTAACGAGTAAAATTTTTTGACAATTTTGTCAGTAGATAGAAGGTTTTTGTTGAGACGTCTGATCAAATGTTTACAGTATATTTTGTTAATTATATTAGGAGGGAAACAATTGTTAGTAGCAATTTGTCTAATTAAGCTGAGTTCTGATTTAAATTCTTTATTTTCAAGGGGAATTGTGAAAAGTCTTGTAAAGAAGGAGTGGAAGGAAGAAAATTTCTGGCAGAAGGGATGGTGTGAGTTGTAAGAGATTGTACAATCAGTACTTGTAGGTTTGTGATAAATGGAAAATTTTAGTTTATTATTTGATCTAGTTATTTTTAGGTCTAAGAAGGGGATGGAACTGTCAATTTATATTTAAGACGTAAATTTAATTGAAGGGTGTAACGAATTTAGGAATTGTATAAAGAGAAGCAGGTTTGCATGGTTTCTATCAAATACTGCAAAACTATTATCTACATAGCGTCTTATGACAAGGATGTTCGTGACAAGAGGGTGTGATTTTATTTTGGATTCTATATCTGACATAAAAATTTCTGCTAAAAGAGGTGGTAACGCTGAACCCATCGCTAATCCTAAATTTTGTGTGTAGAACTTATTGTCAAATTGAAAGAAATTTTGAGGAAGGACCAATTCAACCAAGATGCATAGGTTTTCAAGATGTTCATGTTCAAGTGTAGTTTTATTATATAGACGATTTCTAATGAAATTAACACATTCCTTGGAAGGAATGCTTGGAAAAAGGTTCACTTTATCAATAGAGACTAAGAAGGAAGTATCAGGGATATGTATCTTAGAAAGGTCGTTTGCTAGACAAACCGAATCTTAAAGAGAAAATGAACTTTTAAAGTTTGTTAGATCAAGTAATGTGCTGTTTAGCCAGGTGCTCAGTTTATGACAGGGGGATCCACAGTATGATACTACAGGGCGTATAGTTATATTTTGCTTGTGAATTTTAGGTAGACCATAGAGTAATGGGGTATTCGGGTTTATTGGTGCGAGTTTAAATTTATTCCTATTCAAAAAGATTAGAGTATTATTCACCTGCTTCAAAGTATTTTTAAAGGACTGAGTAAATTTGTCTATCGGGTTTTGTAATAAAGGAGTGAAGTCCTCTGAAGAAAGAAAATTAAAAACTTTTTCACTGTAGTTTGGTCTCCCTAGGATTAACAAACAGTTACCCTTGCTCTCGTTATGACTAAGTTATAATCTTTGATTTTAGATTTTATGGATTTAAGAGATTTCGATTCATTTCCCTTGTTTAACAGAAGGTTGTTTTTATTATAAAATTGATTAAGCGATGATGAACAACGGGATCTCAAAGTGTCCTTCCTTTGACCAACGCAAGATTTGGAGATGATATTTTCACAATCAGTAGCTAGTACTTCAGCCTCTTTCGATTTCATTGTAAAGTGAAGATTATATTTCAGTCCTTTATTGAGTAAATTCATTTCGTGCTCTTAAATATGTGTATCACTCAAGTTAAGGGTTCTTTCATGAAAGTTGAAATAATTTTCATTTGAAGAGTTTAGTGTATCTTCATTTAGTTCAAATTTGAAGATTGAGTTATCGAAGCTGAAGTTGTTTGTAGGAGAATTTTTGTTGTTAACTGAAGTTGAATTAAAAATATTGTTTAATGAATGTGGATGAGAATTATTGTGTATTGAAAAATTGGTAGTTCTGAATTGTTTAGTTTTTAAATTAGCTAATTTGTTAGTTAGACGTTAAAATTTAAATTTGAAGAAGTAGTCCATACTTGCAGTGGAGTGTAGGTAATAAATTAAAACAACACTTCTGTCTTCCTCCACAAATAATATATATTTTTGAAAAAATGTTTTTAACGATTGTCCCTACATGTTTCGACCATATATATAGTCATCTTCAGGGGAACTAAAAGGAATGTGTGAGAATATAAAGACAATAACAGGCATCATAAGAGACTTACCTATATCGAGTGTGAAATTGGATCCAATAGTTGTCTCAAATTAATGAGTACAACGTTTTATGTTATAGCAAGTGAAATTTTTTGTAGTTGAAGACTAACTTTAGGTAACTCAGAGTTGTGGATAAGTAATTAAGCACATTTTAGTTATTTTTAAAAAAATTTTGTTGTTGATAAAAGTCAGAAAATTTAATTGTATTTAATGAGCATGGTGTGAAAATAAATTTTAATAATTAATATATTTAAATTATAACATGGTTTATGTGGAGAAACCAAAAAGAAAAGAAAGAAAAAAATTTTTTTAGTTATTTTACAAAAATATGAAATTTCATGTTTTTAGAATATATTATGAAAAAATAAATAAAGTAGAATGGGGGCTAAGCCCCTATGGGTTTAAATAGAACCGCATTGTGATGTTAGGAAATAATTTTATTTTTTAAGTTCTTTACAAAATTTAAAAGAGAAACGAAATTTCGTGCAAACCACTACCACGTTTAAATTAAAAAGAATTTTTAAGGAAGGTGTGGCTAAAGTATAAAATGAATGACAGATTTGACATATGGCATAACAAATATCAGACTGTAGAAATCCTAAAAATTGAAATGTTGGTGTAATCTAGAGCAACTCGATAGTAGGTTTACAAAGTCTACAAGATATAGTGTACCTGATGTTTGAAAGTTATTATAAATGTTAAACACACAAAGTACCTGAATATGAAAAAGAATGAGACATCTGTGATTGAATGTATGAAGTAATAGTTTTCATAAATTAGTAGTTTACAACAATTTTACAAAATTATTTCTAAAAATTATTTTTAAAAAAGGAAGTTATAAAAGTTCATGGGAGGGCAGATACTACTGCACCGAAGCATATATTCAGAGTTAAGGTTCACTGCACTTTACACTAGGTGGACATTTAAGAATTTAAACTAAAAATTATCATTAACCTTATAAGGAAAACAATAACATAACCAAGATTGAATCTAACAAAACTAGAATGAACATTGGGCAGGCTGACGTAGGTATGCTACAATTAACAAATAATTGTCAAGGTTGAGTAGTGTATAATAGGCTGGAAAGAGTAATGATATATTGATGAAGCAAACACAAGTGCTGTAGTAATAATGGGAGGGGTGGCGCTGTCCCGCCAAGAATACCAACAGCAAAACACCAGGATCCGCAAATCGACCTCATAGCAGTAGCCTCAAAACTGAAACCGTGAGACTAGTGACTAGCCGATGCACTGATGCATGAGTCGCTGATTTAAAGGTCCAAAAGCGACCCCCACTGCCCACCGTGAGAAGGTGACAGGACAACGCCAGCTCCCAGAGACAAAAACAATTGTGATGCTATCTTAAATTTAGAGCATTGAAGAAATTTGTACTGCTATGAATAATTTGATCGTTGACGCAATTTATATTAGTGTTGTTAAAATTTTTATTAATTTCAACAATCTCGAGTAGGTCCAGCTTATTCCCTTTCGTACAAAAATGCAAGAGTTTAGTGTTTGTTTCAGGATTAAAAGTATGTTTGTTAGCTGATACATGTCTTGAAAAATTTGATTTAATATTAGAAGGTGATAAATTAAGTCGTGAAGCTCTTTCGATCTCCTTGCAATGTTCATTTATGCGAATTTTAAACTTTCTACCAGTCTGCCCAATATACGCTGTAGAGCAGCCATCGGTCGAACACGTAACCTCATATACACCAGATCTATCCATGAGTGGGATGACATCTTTTGCATTGGAAACGAATGATCCCAAGGTGTGTTTAGTTTTAAAGCTTACGTTGAAGCCATGGGATTGAAGAATATTTTTGAGTTTATATGATAAGGGGCCCCAGAAAGTTAAGGAACAATATCTATTGTTATTAGGTTCTTTATATATTAGTTGTTTGTTTAGATGTTTATTTAAATGTTTAAAATAAATTTTATTGATGTGCTGTTGGGGGTATCCATTATTTGCTGCGATTTGTTTGATAATGTTTAGCTCATTTTTGAAATTGGTTTGATTGAGAGGTATTGAGAATAAACGTGAAAAAAGAGAATGAAAAGATGCGAATTTTTGTGTATGGGGGTGATTAGAAATATAAGGGATAACGGAGTCTGTGTTAGTGGGTTTGCGATAGACACTAAATTCAATGGCGTTGTTAACTATAGTGAGTCTCAAATCCAAAAATGGAATAGAGCTATTTACTTCAAGTTCGTGAGTAAATTTAATAGACTGGTGCAACGAATTGAGAAAGGAAACAAAGTCATTAAGTTCTACCTGACTACCATTGAAAACTGCAAAAATGTCATCAACATATCTTTTCATAGTGATAATGTGTGTAAAGCGATGGTTATTTTTGATTTTTAATTCTAGGCTTGACATGAAAAGTTCTGCTAGAAGAGGTGAGAGGGCAGATCCCATAGCTAAACCTGAATTTTGTTTATAAAATTTGTTATTAAATAGGAAAAAATTTTGTTCAAGAACCAAATTGACTAGTAGACATATATTGTCTATGTGGGTTAGTTGGAGGTCAGTGGATTCTGAAAGAAGTGAATGTACTAGCTGAGAACACTCATTAGTAGGGATACTTGGGAAAAGGTTAGTAATGTCAAATGAGATCAAAAATGATGAGTCAGGTATGAAAAGATTCTGCAGTTCACTAGCCAATTGAGTTGAATTTTTAACAGAGAAGTCACTATGAAAATTTGTTAAAGATAAAATGGTGTTGTTAAGCCAAATACTTAATTTGTAACATGGTGAATCACAGTATGATACTACTGGCCTGATAGGGATGTCATTTTTATGTATCTTCGGTAACCCATATAGACGTGGAGTAACTGGATTTACAGGGGTTAATTTAAATTTGTTAGTATTGAAAAAATAGAGAGTGTCGGATGTTATTTTAAGGCAATTTTTAAATTTTGTCATGAACCTATCTGTTGGGTTAGTTGTAATAGGGGTGAAATCCTGATTGGATAAAAAAAAGTTCAACTTTGTCATTATATTGTGTCCTGCTCAGAATCACGAGGCACGAGCCCTTGTCTGCCTTAGAGATTACCAGATTATTTGATTTGATTTTTTCTTTTATTGACTTTAAGGTTTTAATATGAGGGTCAGGATCGGACCGATGGTTGCTCTTATGAAAAAGGTTGATGCACGTCGCTGATCGAGACCTAACAGACTCCCTAAGTACAGCATCACCACAGAAAGATATGCTATTTTCACACTCAACTGCTGTGACTTCAAGATCTTCAGTTTTTGGATTAATTGAAAAATTGTATTTAAGGCCCAAGTTAAATAGTTGAAGTTCATTTTGTTCAAACACAACATCACTAAGATTAAGTGTGCGTTCATGGAACTCGAACTCCGAGAACTGAGGGGTATCAGCATCACGGATATCGAATTCACACTTGAAGAGTGAATTGTCAAAGCTACAGTTTTGAAGTGAGTCATTAGTTGAGTGTTGGATAATGGTTGAATTAGCAAATGTGGTGTTAAGTGGCTCAATAAAGTTAGTTTGGTATTTATTGTTGGAGGTGTACTTAGTATCTCTTTCTGAATTGACATGAAATTTCTGTTGATGTAATAAAGTTTTTATTTTATTGTTAAGTCTTTGAAATTTAATTAGCTTTTGATCTCGGACAAAATTCAATAGGGAGTCTGAAAGGGTATCCCACTCAGCAGGGTGCAATATAGAATTAATTTTAAAATACAAAAATTTCAATTTAAGATCAATAAGATTAAGTCTAAAATAGTGCTTTTTTACCTCTTCTCTTATCCATGCTACGGTTGCCGCTTCTAAGGCTCTTCTGGCTGATGATGATGTGTGATTAGTTTTAAGTTTCACATAATGTGGACGTAGGCCTTTTCTTAAACATTCGTTGTTAAACCAGATGTCGAGTTCAATCAGTCTTCTTCTCAGGAAATTCCTCTTATACTCTCGGACTAAGGTAGCTTGACCAGCTAATTTAAATTTGAAGAAGTAGTCCATACTTGCAGTGGAGTGTAGGTAATAAATTAAAACAACACTTCTGTCTTCCTCCACAAATAATATATATTTTTGAAAAAATGTTTTTAACGATTGTCCCTACATGTTTCGACCATATATATAGTCATCTTCAGGGGAACTAAAAGGAATGTGTGAGAATATAAAGACAATAACAGGCATCATAAGAGACTTACCTATATCGAGTGTGAAATTGGATCCAATAGTTGTCTCAAATTAATGAGTACAACGTTTTATGTTATAGCAAGTGAAATTTTTTGTAGTTGAAGACTAACTTTAGGTAACTCAGAGTTGTGGATAAGTAATTAAGCACATTTTAGTTATTTTTAAAAAAATTTTGTTGTTGATAAAAGTCAGAAAATTTAATTGTATTTAATGAGCATGGTGTGAAAATAAATTTTAATAATTAATATATTTAAATTATAACATGGTTTATGTGGAGAAACCAAAAAGAAAAGAAAGAAAAAAATTTTTTTAGTTATTTTACAAAAATATGAAATTTCATGTTTTTAGAATATATTATGAAAAAATAAATAAAGTAGAATGGGGGCTAAGCCCCTATGGGTTTAAATAGAACCGCATTGTGATGTTAGGAAATAATTTTTTTTAAGTTCTTTACAAAATTTAAAAGAGAAACGAAATTTCGTGCAAACCACTACCACGTTTAAATTAAAAAGAATTTTTAAGGAAGGTGTGGCTAAAGTATAAAATGAATGACAGATTTGACATATGGCATAACAAATATCAGACTGTAGAAATCCTAAAAATTGAAATGTTGGTGTAATCTAGAGCAACTCGATAGTAGGTTTACAAAGTCTACAAGATATAGTGTACCTGATGTTTGAAAGTTATTATAAATGTTAAACACACAAAGTACCTGAATATGAAAAAGAATGAGACATCTGTGATTGAATGTATGAAGTAATAGTTTTCATAAATTAGTAGTTTACAACAATTTTACAAAATTATTTCTAAAAATTATTTTTAAAAAAGGAAGTTATAAAAGTTCATGGGAGGGCAGATACTACTGCACCGAAGCATATATTCAGAGTTAAGGTTCACTGCACTTTACACTAGGTGGACATTTAAGAATTTAAACTAAAAATTATCATTAACCTTATAAGGAAAACAATAACATAACCAAGATTGAATCTAACAAAACTAGAATGAACATTGGGCAGGCTGACGTAGGTATGCTACAATTAACAATTAATTGTCAAGGTTGAGTAGTGTATAATAGGCTGGAAAGAGTAATGATATATTGATGAAGCAAACACAAGTGCTGTAGTAATAATGGGAGGGGTGGCGCTGTCCCGCCAAGGATACCAACAGCAAAACACCAGGATCCGCAAATCGACCTCATAGCAGTAGCCTCAAAACTGAAACCGTGAGACTAGTGACTAGCCGATGCACTGATGCATGAGTCGCTGATTTAAAGGTCCAAAAGCGACCCCCACTGCCCACCGTGAGAAGGTGACAGGACAACGCCAGCTCCCAGAGACAAAAACAATTGTGATGCTATCTTAAATTTAGAGCATTGAAGAAATTTGTACTGCTATGAATAATTTGATCGTTGACGCAATTTATATTAGTGTTGTTAAAATTTTTATTAATTTCAACAATCTCGAGTAGGTCCAGCTTATTCCCTTTCGTACAAAAATGCAAGAGTTTAGTGTTTGTTTCAGGATTAAAAGTATGTTTGTTAGCTGATACATGTCTTGAAAAATTTGATTTAATATTAGAAGGTGATAAATTAAGTCGTGAAGCTCTTTCGATCTCCTTGCAATGTTCATTTATGCGAATTTTAAACTTTCTACCAGTCTGCCCAATATACGCTGTAGAGCAGCCATCGGTCGAACACGTAACCTCATATACACCAGATCTATCCATGAGTGGGATGACATCTTTTGCATTGGAAACGAATGATCCCAAGGTGTGTTTAGTTTTAAAGCTTACGTTGAAGCCATGGGATTGAAGAATATTTTTGAGTTTATATGATAAGGGGCCCCAGAAAGTTAAGGAACAATATCTATTGTTATTAGGTTCTTTATATATTAGTTGTTTGTTTAGATGTTTATTTAAATGTTTAAAATAAATTTTATTGATGTGCTGTTGGGGGTATCCATTATTTGCTGCGATTTGTTTGATAATGTTTAGCTCATTTTTGAAATTGGTTTGATTGAGAGGTATTGAGAATAAACGTGAAAAAAGAGAATGAAAAGATGCGAATTTTTGTGTATGGGGGTGATTAGAAATATAAGGGATAACGAAGTCTGTGTTAGTGGGTTTGCGATAGACACTAAATTCAATGGCGTTGTTAACTCTAGTGAGTCTCAAATCCAAAAATGGAATAGAGCTATTTACTTCAAGTTCGTGAGTAAATTTAATAGACTGGTGCAACGAATTGAGAAAGGAAACAAAGTCATTAAGTTCTACCTGACTACCATTGAAAACTGCAAAAATGTCATCAACATATCTTTTCATAGTGATAATGTGTGTAAAGCGATGGTTATTTTTGATTTTTAATTCTAGGCTTGACATGAAAAGTTCTGCTAGAAGAGGTGAGAGGGCAGATTCCATAGCTAAACCTGAATTTTGTTTATAAAATTTGTTATTAAATAGGAAAAAATTTTTTTTACTCACGAACTTGAAGTAAATAGCTCTATTCCATTTTTGGATTTGAGACTCACTAGAGTTAACAACGCCATTGAATTTAGTGTCTATCGCAAACCCACTAACACAGACTCCGTTATCCCTTATATTTCTAATCACCCCCATACACAAAAATTCGCATCTTTTCATTCTCTTTTTTCACGTTTATTCTCAATACCTCTCAATCAAACCAATTTCAAAAATGAGCTAAACATTATCAAACAAATCGCAGCAAATAATGGATACCCCCAACAGCACATCAATAAAATTTATTTTAAACATTTAAATAAACATCTAAACAAACAACTAATATATAAAGAACCTAATAACAATAGATATTGTTCCTTAACTTTCTGGGGCCCCTTATCATATAAACTCAAAAATATTCTTCAATCCCATGGCTTCAACGTAAGCTTTAAAACTAAACACACCTTGGGATCATTCGTTTCCAATGCAAAAGATGTCATCCCACTCATGGATAGATCTGGTGTATATGAGGTTACGTGTTCGACCGATGGCTGCTCTACAGCGTATATTGGGCAGACTGGTAGAAAGTTTAAAATTCGCATAAATGAACATTGCAAGGAGATCGAAAGAGCTTCACGACTTAATTTATCACCTTCTAATATTAAATCAAATTTTTCAAGACATGTATCAGCTAACAAACATACTTTTAATCCTGAAACAAACACTAAACTCTTGCATTTTTGTACGAAAGGGAATAAGCTGGACCTACTCGAGATTGTTGAAATTAATAAAAATTTTAACAACACTAATATAAATTGCGTCAACGATCAAATTATTCATAGCAGTACAAATTTCTTCAATGCTCTAAATTTAAGATAGCATCACAATTGTTTTTGTCTCTGGGAGCTGGCGTTGTCCTGTCACCTTCTCACGGTGGGCAGTGGGGGTCGCTTTTGGACCTTTAAATCAGCGACTCATGCATCAGTGCATCGGCTAGTCACTAGTCTCACGGTTTCAGTTTTGAGGCTACTGCTATGAGGTCGATTTGCGGATCCTGGTGTTTTGCTGTTGGTATTCTTGGCGGGACAGCGCCACCCCTCCCATTATTACTACAGCACTTGTGTTTGCTTCATCAATATATCATTACTCTTTCCAGCCTATTATACACTACTCAACCTTGACAATTAATTGTTAATTGTAGCATACCTACGTCAGCCTGCCCAATGTTCATTCTAGTTTTGTTAGATTCAATCTTGGTTATGTTATTGTTTTCCTTATAAGGTTAATGATAATTTTTAGTTTAAATTCTTAAATGTCCACCTAGTGTAAAGTGCAGTGAACCTTAACTCTGAATATATGCTTCGGTGCAGTAGTATCTGCCCTCCCATGAACTTTTATAACTTCCTTTTTTAAAAATAATTTTTAGAAATAATTTTGTAAAATTGTTGTAAACTACTAATTTATGAAAACTATTACTTCATACATTCAATCACAGATGTCTCATTCTTTTTCATATTCAGGTACTTTGTGTGTTTAACATTTATAATAACTTTCAAACATCAGGTACACTATATCTTGTAGACTTTGTAAACCTACTATCGAGTTGCTCTAGATTACACCAACATTTCAATTTTTAGGATTTCTACAGTCTGATATTTGTTATGCCATATGTCAAATCTGTCATTCATTTTATACTTTAGCCACACCTTCCTTAAAAATTCTTTTTAATTTAAACGTGGTAGTGGTTTGCACGAAATTTCGTTTCTCTTTTAAATTTTGTAAAGAACTTAAAAAAAATTATTTCCTAACATCACAATGCGGTTCTATTTAAACCCATAGGGGCTTAGCCCCCATTCTACTTTATTTATTTTTTCATAATATATTCTAAAAACATGAAATTTCATATTTTTGTAAAATAACTAAAAAAATTTTTTTCTTTCTTTTCTTTTTGGTTTCTCCACATAAACCATGTTATAATTTAAATATATTAATTATTAAAATTTATTTTCACACCATGCTCATTAAATACAATTAAATTTTCTGACTTTTATCAACAACAAAATTTTTTTAAAAATAACTAAAATGTGCTTAATTACTTATCCACAACTCTGAGTTACCTAAAGTTAGTCTTCAACTACAAAAAATTTCACTTGCTATAACATAAAACGTTGTACTCATTAATTTGAGACAACTATTGGATCCAATTTCACACTCGATATAGGTAAGTCTCTTATGATGCCTGTTATTGTCTTTATATTCTCACACATTCCTTTTAGTTCCCCTGAAGATGACTATATATATGGTCGAAACATGTAGGGAAATCGTTAAAAACATTTTTTCAAAAATATATATTATTTGTGGAGGAAGACCGAAGTGTTGTTTTAATTTATTACCTACACTCCACTGCAAGTATGGACTACTTCTTCAAATTTAAATTAGCTGGTCAAGCTACCTTAGTCCGAGAGTATAAGAGGAATTTCCTGAGAAGAAGACTGATTGAACTCGACATCTGGTTTAACAACGAATGTTTAAGAAAAGGCCTACGTCCACATTATGTGAAACTTAAAACTAATCACACATCATCATCAGCCAGAAGAGCCTTAGAAGCGGCAACCGTAGCATGGATAAGAGAAGAGGTAAAAAAGCACTATTTTAGACTTAATCTTATTGATCTTAAATTGAAATTTTTGTATTTTAAAATTAATTCTATATTGCACCCTGCTGAGTGGGATACCCTTTCAGACTCCCTATTGAATTTTGTCCGAGATCAAAAGCTAATTAAATTTCAAAGACTTAACAATAAAATAAAAACTTTATTACATCAACAGAAATTTCATGTCAATTCAGAAAGAGATACTAAGTACACCTCCAACAATAAATACCAAACTAACTTTATTGAGCCACTTAACACCACATTTGCTAATTCAACCATTATCCAACACTCAACTAATGACTCACTTCAAAACTGTAGCTTTGACAATTCACTCTTCAAGTGTGAATTCGATATCCGTGATGCTGATACCCCTCAGTTCTCGGAGTTCGAGTTCCATGAACGCACACTTAATCTTAGTGATGTTGTGTTTGAACAAAATGAACTTCAACTATTTAACTTGGGCCTTAAATACAATTTTTCAATTAATCCAAAAACTGAAGATCTTGAAGTCACAGCAGTTGAGTGTGAAAATAGCATATCTTTCTGTGGTGATGCTGTACTTAGGGAGTCTGTTAGGTCTCGATCAGCGACGTGCATCAACCTTTTTCATAAGAGCAACCATCGGTCCGATCCTGACCCTCATATTAAAACCTTAAAGTCAATAAAAGAAAAAATCAAATCAAATAATCTGGTAATCTCTAAGGCAGACAAGGGCTCGTGCCTCGTGATTCTGAGCAGGACACAATATAATGACAAAGTTGAACTTTTTTTTATCCAATCAGGATTTCACCCCTATTACAACTAACCCAACAGATAGGTTCATGACAAAATTTAAAAATTGCCTTAAAATAACATCCGACACTCTCTATTTTTTCAATACTAACAAATTTAAATTAACCCCTGTAAATCCAGTTACTCCACGTCTATATGGGTTACCGAAGATACATAAAAATGACATCCCTATCAGGCCAGTAGTATCATACTGTGATTCACCATGTTACAAATTAAGTATTTGGCTTAACAACACCATTTTATCTTTAACAAATCTTCATAGTGACTTCTCTGTTAAAAATTCAACTCAATTGGCTAGTGAACTGCAGAATCTTTTCATACCTGACTCATCATTTTTGATCTCATTTGACATTACTAACCTTTTCCCAAGTATCCCTACTAATGAGTGTTCTCAGCTAGTACATTCACTTCTTTCAGAATCCACTGACCTCCAACTAACCCACATAGACAATATATGTCTACTAGTCAATTTGGTTCTTGAACAAAATTTTTTCCTATTTAATAACAAATTTTATAAACAAAATTCAGGTTTAGCTATGGGATCTGCCCTCTCACCTCTTCTAGCAGAACTTTTCATGTCAAGCCTAGAATTAAAAATCAAAAATAACCATCGCTTTACACACATTATCACTATGAAAAGATATGTTGATGACATTTTTGCAGTTTTCAATGGTAGTCAGGTAGAACTTAATGACTTTGTTTCCTTTCTCAATTCGTTGCACCAGTCTATTAAATTTACTCACGAACTTGAAGTAAATAGCTCTATTCCATTTTTGGATTTGAGACTCACTAGAGTTAACAACGCCATTGAATTTAGTGTCTATCGCAAACCCACTAACACAGACTCCGTTATCCCTTATATTTCTAATCACCCCCATACACAAAAATTCGCATCTTTTCATTCTCTTTTTTCACGTTTATTCTCAATACCTCTCAATCAAACCAATTTCAAAAATGAGCTAAACATTATCAAACAAATCGCAGCAAATAATGGATACCCCCAACAGCACATCAATAAAATTTATTTTAAACATTTAAATAAACATCTAAACAAACAACTAATATATAAAGAACCTAATAACAATAGATATTGTTCCTTAACTTTCTGGGGCCCCTTATCATATAAACTCAAAAATATTCTTCAATCCCATGGCTTCAACGTAAGCTTTAAAACTAAACACACCTTGGGATCATTCGTTTCCAATGCAAAAGATGTCATCCCACTCATGGATAGATCTGGTGTATATGAGGTTACGTGTTCGACCGATGGCTGCTCTACAGCGTATATTGGGCAGACTGGTAGAAAGTTTAAAATTCGCATAAATGAACATTGCAAGGAGATCGAAAGAGCTTCACGACTTAATTTATCACCTTCTAATATTAAATCAAATTTTTCAAGACATGTATCAGCTAACAAACATACTTTTAATCCTGAAACAAACACTAAACTCTTGCATTTTTGTACGAAAGGGAATAAGCTGGACCTACTCGAGATTGTTGAAATTAATAAAAATTTTAACAACACTAATATAAATTGCGTCAACGATCAAATTATTCATAGCAGTACAAATTTCTTCAATGCTCTAAATTTAAGATAGCATCACAATTGTTTTTGTCTCTGGGAGCTGGCGTTGTCCTGTCACCTTCTCACGGTGGGCAGTGGGGGTCGCTTTTGGACCTTTAAATCAGCGACTCATGCATCAGTGCATCGGCTAGTCACTAGTCTCACGGTTTCAGTTTTGAGGCTACTGCTATGAGGTCGATTTGCGGATCCTGGTGTTTTGCTGTTGGTATTCTTGGCGGGACAGCGCCACCCCTCCCATTATTACTACAGCACTTGTGTTTGCTTCATCAATATATCATTACTCTTTCCAGCCTATTATACACTACTCAACCTTGACAATTAATTGTTAATTGTAGCATACCTACGTCAGCCTGCCCAATGTTCATTCTAGTTTTGTTAGATTCAATCTTGGTTATGTTATTGTTTTCCTTATAAGGTTAATGATAATTTTTAGTTTAAATTCTTAAATGTCCACCTAGTGTAAAGTGCAGTGAACCTTAACTCTGAATATATGCTTCGGTGCAGTAGTATCTGCCCTCCCATGAACTTTTATAACTTCCTTTTTTAAAAATAATTTTTAGAAATAATTTTGTAAAATTGTTGTAAACTACTAATTTATGAAAACTATTACTTCATACATTCAATCACAGATGTCTCATTCTTTTTCATATTCAGGTACTTTGTGTGTTTAACATTTATAATAACTTTCAAACATCAGGTACACTATATCTTGTAGACTTTGTAAACCTACTATCGAGTTGCTCTAGATTACACCAACATTTCAATTTTTAGGATTTCTACAGTCTGATATTTGTTATGCCATATGTCAAATCTGTCATTCATTTTATACTTTAGCCACACCTTCCTTAAAAATTCTTTTTAATTTAAACGTGGTAGTGGTTTGCACGAAATTTCGTTTCTCTTTTAAATTTTGTAAAGAACTTAAAAAAAATTATTTCCTAACATCACAATGCGGTTCTATTTAAACCCATAGGGGCTTAGCCCCCATTCTACTTTATTTATTTTTTCATAATATATTCTAAAAACATGAAATTTCATATTTTTGTAAAATAACTAAAAAAATTTTTTTCTTTCTTTTCTTTTTGGTTTCTCCACATAAACCATGTTATAATTTAAATATATTAATTATTAAAATTTATTTTCACACCATGCTCATTAAATACAATTAAATTTTCTGACTTTTATCAACAACAAAATTTTTTTAAAAATAACTAAAATGTGCTTAATTACTTATCCACAACTCTGAGTTACCTAAAGTTAGTCTTCAACTACAAAAAATTTCACTTGCTATAACATAAAACGTTGTACTCATTAATTTGAGACAACTATTGGATCCAATTTCACACTCGATATAGGTAAGTCTCTTATGATGCCTGTTATTGTCTTTATATTCTCACACATTCCTTTTAGTTCCCCTGAAGATGACTATATATATGGTCGAAACATGTAGGGACAATCGTTAAAAACATTTTTTCAAAAATATATATTATTTGTGGAGGAAGACCGAAGTGTTGTTTTAATTTATTACCTACACTCCACTGCAAGTATGGACTACTTCTTCAAATTTAAATTAGCTGGTCAAGCTACCTTAGTCCGAGAGTATAAGAGGAATTTCCTGAGAAGAAGACTGATTGAACTCGACATCTGGTTTAACAACGAATGTTTAAGAAAAGGCCTACGTCCACATTATGTGAAACTTAAAACTAATCACACATCATCATCAGCCAGAAGAGCCTTAGAAGCGGCAACCGTAGCATGGATAAGAGAAGAGGTAAAAAAGCACTATTTTAGACTTAATCTTATTGATCTTAAATTGAAATTTTTGTATTTTAAAATTAATTCTATATTGCACCCTGCTGAGTGGGATACCCTTTCAGACTCCCTATTGAATTTTGTCCGAGATCAAAAGCTAATTAAATTTCAAAGACTTAACAATAAAATAAAAACTTTATTACATCAACAGAAATTTCATGTCAATTCAGAAAGAGATACTAAGTACACCTCCAACAATAAATACCAAACTAACTTTATTGAGCCACTTAACACCACATTTGCTAATTCAACCATTATCCAACACTCAACTAATGACTCACTTCAAAACTGTAGCTTTGACAATTCACTCTTCAAGTGTGAATTCGATATCCGTGATGCTGATACCCCTCAGTTCTCGGAGTTCGAGTTCCATGAACGCACACTTAATCTTAGTGATGTTGTGTTTGAACAAAATGAACTTCAACTATTTAACTTGGGCCTTAAATACAATTTTTCAATTAATCCAAAAACTGAAGATCTTGAAGTCACAGCAGTTGAGTGTGAAAATAGCATATCTTTCTGTGGTGATGCTGTACTTAGGGAGTCTGTTAGGTCTCGATCAGCGACGTGCATCAACCTTTTTCATAAGAGCAACCATCGGTCCGATCCTGACCCTCATATTAAAACCTTAAAGTCAATAAAAGAAAAAATCAAATCAAATAATCTGGTAATCTCTAAGGCAGACAAGGGCTCGTGCCTCGTGATTCTGAGCAGGACACAATATAATGACAAAGTTGAACTTTTTTTTATCCAATCAGGATTTCACCCCTATTACAACTAACCCAACAGATAGGTTCATGACAAAATTTAAAAATTGCCTTAAAATAACATCCGACACTCTCTATTTTTTCAATACTAACAAATTTAAATTAACCCCTGTAAATCCAGTTACTCCACGTCTATATGGGTTACCGAAGATACATAAAAATGACATCCCTATCAGGCCAGTAGTATCATACTGTGATTCACCATGTTACAAATTAAGTATTTGGCTTAACAACACCATTTTATCTTTAACAAATTTTCATAGTGACTTCTCTGTTAAAAATTCAACTCAATTGGCTAGTGAACTGCAGAATCTTTTCATACCTGACTCATCATTTTTGATCTCATTTGACATTACTAACCTTTTCCCAAGTATCCCTACTAATGAGTGTTCTCAGCTAGTACATTCACTTCTTTCAGAATCCACTGACCTCCAACTAACCCACATAGACAATATATGTCTACTAGTCAATTTGGTTCTTGAACAAAATTTTTTCCTATTTAATAACAAATTTTATAAACAAAATTCAGGTTTAGCTATGGGATCTGCCCTCTCACCTCTTCTAGCAGAACTTTTCATGTCAAGCCTAGAATTAAAAATCAAAAATAACCATCGCTTTACACACATTATCACTATGAAAAGATATGTTGATGACATTTTTGCAGTTTTCAATGGTAGTCAGGTAGAACTTAATGACTTTGTTTCCTTTCTCAATTCGTTGCACCAGTCTATTAAATTTACTCACGAACTTGAAGTAAATAGCTCTATTCCATTTTTGGATTTGAGACTCACTAGAGTTAACAACGCCATTGAATTTAGTGTCTATCGCAAACCCACTAACACAGACTCCGTTATCCCTTATATTTCTAATCACCCCCATACACAAAAATTCGCATCTTTTCATTCTCTTTTTTCACGTTTATTCTCAATACCTCTCAATCAAACCAATTTCAAAAATGAGCTAAACATTATCAAACAAATCGCAGCAAATAATGGATACCCCCAACAGCACATCAATAAAATTTATTTTAAACATTTAAATAAACATCTAAACAAACAACTAATATATAAAGAACCTAATAACAATAGATATTGTTCCTTAACTTTCTGGGGCCCCTTATCATATAAACTCAAAAATATTCTTCAATCCCATGGCTTCAACGTAAGCTTTAAAACTAAACACACCTTGGGATCATTCGTTTCCAATGCAAAAGATGTCATCCCACTCATGGATAGATCTGGTGTATATGAGGTTACGTGTTCGACCGATGGCTGCTCTACAGCGTATATTGGGCAGACTGGTAGAAAGTTTAAAATTCGCATAAATGAACATTGCAAGGAGATCGAAAGAGCTTCACGACTTAATTTATCACCTTCTAATATTAAATCAAATTTTTCAAGACATGTATCAGCTAACAAACATACTTTTAATCCTGAAACAAACACTAAACTCTTGCATTTTTGTACGAAAGGGAATACGCTGGACCTACTCGAGATTGTTGAAATTAATAAAAATTTTAACAACACTAATATAAATTGCGTCAACGATCAAATTATTCATAGCAGTACAAATTTCTTCAATGCTCTAAATTTAAGATAGCATCACAATTGTTTTTGTCTCTGGGAGCTGGCGTTGTCCTGTCACCTTCTCACGGTGGGCAGTGGGGGTCGCTTTTGGACCTTTAAATCAGCGACTCATGCATCAGTGCATCGGCTAGTCACTAGTCTCACGGTTTCAGTTTTGAGGCTACTGCTATGAGGTCGATTTGCGGATCCTGGTGTTTTGCTGTTGGTATTCTTGGCGGGACAGCGCCACCCCTCCCATTATTACTACAGCACTTGTGTTTGCTTCATCAATATATCATTACTCTTTCCAGCCTATTATACACTACTCAACCTTGACAATTAATTGTTAATTGTAGCATACCTACGTCAGCCTGCCCAATGTTCATTCTAGTTTTGTTAGATTCAATCTTGGTTATGTTATTGTTTTCCTTATAAGGTTAATGATAATTTTTAGTTTAAATTCTTAAATGTCCACCTAGTGTAAAGTGCAGTGAACCTTAACTCTGAATATATGCTTCGGTGCAGTAGTATCTGCCCTCCCATGAACTTTTATAACTTCCTTTTTTAAAAATAATTTTTAGAAATAATTTTGTAAAATTGTTGTAAACTACTAATTTATGAAAACTATTACTTCATACATTCAATCACAGATGTCTCATTCTTTTTCATATTCAGGTACTTTGTGTGTTTAACATTTATAATAACTTTCAAACATCAGGTACACTATATCTTGTAGACTTTGTAAACCTACTATCGAGTTGCTCTAGATTACACCAACATTTCAATTTTTAGGATTTCTACAGTCTGATATTTGTTATGACATATGTCAAATCTGTCATTCATTTTATACTTTAGCCACACCTTCCTTAAAAATTCTTTTTAATTTAAACGTGGTAGTGGTTTGCACGAAATTTCGTTTCTCTTTTAAATTTTGTAAAGAACTTAAAAAATAAAATTATTTCCTAACATCACAATGCGGTTCTATTTAAACCCATAGGGGCTTAGCCCCCATTCTACTTTATTTATTTTTTCATAATATATTCTAAAAACATGAAATTTCATATTTTTGTAAAATAACTAAAAAAATTTTTTTCTTTCTTTTCTTTTTGGTTTCTCCACATAAACCATGTTATAATTTAAATATATTAATTATTACAATTTATTTTTACACCATGCTCATTAAATACAATTAAATTTTCTGACTTTTATCAACAACAAAATTTTTTTAAAAATAACTAAAATGTGCTTAATTACTTATTGTCGCCGATACGGCCCTGTGGATGTCTTTGCTTCGGCGGTCTGTGGAAAGATACGCTACCTTCAGAGCCCGAGTCAGAGTCGAGGTCTTTTTGACCGAGTAGCGTTCTCCTAAGTAAAGCCGGATTCCAGAGAGGGTCGACTCCTACTTCTCGCATTGGGGCCAACTCGGCTGGGCGAGTTGGCCTAACGTTGCCCAATATGTCCCTATTGGAGTGCGTTTCTATCCCTGGGAGTGGTTCTCGGTCCCACCGAGGATTGGTTTGGGAAGCAAGTAAGGCGTCCTGGTCGGCATTTTTGGTTATATTTAAATAAGTTTGGATTGATTCTACCATTGTTGAAAAATCCTGGGCTTCAGGATTCTCAGGGCTTACTTGGGACTCTATACTACCCGAGCATTCAATGGTTTTTTCGGTCATTTTGATAATTTAGGGATGCCAGATTTTTTTATTGGTTTTAAAAAAAATCAAAAACTAAATTTATAAGAAAAATCAATCATAAAAATATTAATTAATTTTTTCTTTGTTAAGGGTGGTCCCACCTCCTTTAACCCCGATGGCGGAAAGGCCACCGGTCCACCAAAATTAAGATAAAAATATTTGAAGAGAAATCAAAAATTTAATCAAAAGGGGTCAACCAATAACCTCATGGTGGTTAATGGTAAGAGAGAAGGTAACGTATTACCAATTCTTAAATACTTTTTCTCTATTTTCTTTTTTAACTAATTTATGGGGGGGGGCAAGGGGAGGACTTTTAATTAATGTTAATTTGTAATATGTAATTCCACGGAGGGCAAAAGAGAATAAAGTGTTTTGGTTTATTTCAATATTTTTTCAAAACCTTTTACATTACAATAATGACAATCGACAAACTTAATATTAACCCAACATTTATAACATATAACATCCAATCTCGATAAACTTTACCTCAAGAATAAAATGATTTAAAACTAAAACTTCAATTATAAAAACTAAAAGGTTTATCGAAATTAGTTTCAGTAAACTATTATTATAAACAATTAACAACAAATAAATAATAATCAAGCTTATTTTCACTTGGGGGGCTGCGCCCCACTTAATAAATTCGCAATGGCTCTTTTTGGCAGACGGCCAAGTCTGGGGGACTGCGTCTCTCTTATTTTTATAAAGAAATCTAGGGGTTGTTACCTCGTAAACTAGCCTGCAGTGCCAGGACTAGTCCGGTAACAGCCAACGAACTATTCAACTCTGGAATTCCTTACTTGCCTGTATGCGAAGCGACGACGTGAAAACCAGAGCTGAAACATTTAAATTTCGCGCCCGAAAATATTTTCCCCCCTACTTCCGATTCCCCAATACCTCGCGTAACACGACCCAGGTCCGCATGGGTATGAGCATACTAATCCACAGAAGTATCCAAAAAATAAATCACTGATAATCCAAATCAAGGGAATAACACTTGATTGACATACAGGAATCCACCAACTAATCAAGGGAATAACATTTGAATAGTATTCCAATCAAATCACTGTAAATCCCGGAAAGATAACTATATCAAAAAGGACGGGAATCACCTCCTCGATAGACGCGAAAACTTTATTGCCCCCCTATTGAAAGGTACGGCACAACACTTGATGACAAGTGGAAAATTTTAAAAAAAAAATTTTAAGTTTAACTTCAAAAATTAAACTGACGTGAAGTACTTTAGCAAGCAAAATTCAGGTCCCGAATGAACCAAAAACGCCGCGTTTTATATTCTTATCCATTTAATTACAACGCAATAAACGGTTTCAGCCAATGACAACCCAGCGAAAAACTACAACTCGATATTTTCTATAATCAATAATTTTTTTTTTTTGAAAAAATATCGCATTTCGATGGGTTACATTATATTAAAGTAAAATATCAACTTTTATTCGTTTAGTGATACAAATTTTAGCAACAATTGTCAAAAATATGTATGAAACAGGGAGGAGCCTCCTGACTTACTCAGGGCTAATTACGCATTAATTTTACCAGCCGAAAATGTTTTGGGGTATATCAAAAAACGCGACCAATCAATGAACAAAACATCGCTAAATGACCAAAAGGCGGGGCTTGTTAAGGGAGTTGAATGGCTTATAAATAGAAACGCGAAATCGTTGTACCCATTCTTCACTTGACTGTCATAAAAGCCGCTCACGAAAACCAAATTTAAAAACATCCCAGAGACCAAAAAATACAAATCCCATTTGTCCGCCTGAAGTCATTTAACGACTTTTCTCGTAAAACTAAACACAAATGACCCACAATACAGAAGGCAAATACACTTCATACCGTGAATTAACATTTTACACTTCAAAACTTTTATCGAAAACAACTTTTTGCCAAAATTACTTTTTGTTTCTGACAAATAATTTTTTCATTATTTGTGCCTTAAAAAAAAAAATAATAATAATACTAACAAATTATTATTCCTAAAAAATTGAAAACTAAATTAAACTTAAAAACTACTACAGGGGTTATGCACTAGATAAAATAGCATTAAATGACTAGTTATACGACACCCCCCCCACAAGACGGAAAAATAACTTAAAGTACTTAATTTTAAGTTTATTTCTACGAACCCTCAAAAACAATTAAGAACCCCCTCCCAAAATTCTTCCTTTAACTTAAAGAAATCACCCCACCTATTACAATAAGCTCCGGGTAGTACTGAGTCTTTGTTTAGCCTGGAGTTATAGAAGTACTTCGTACTTGCTTTTGAGATTAGATCGTCCTTTTCTTTTTTTAGGGCTGCAGGAACTGTAAGATTTGTCTTCTGGGTTTCTGGTTGAATACAATCGCGTAGATTTGTCTTCATGGGGATATGATCGCGTAGATACATATCGTCGATTACAACCTCAATTTTGTCTACAATGTTTTTTCGTTGTTTTCTCAAACATTCATGCCCCAACGTTTCGATCTTCTCTACATTTTGAATTTCCTGGGTGAGCAATTCCTCTAGGATTAATAAATCTTGAAAGTGTTGAATATTGGAAACTTTGGTTTTTAAAACATTGACGTTTCGTTCAACATCTTTTAGGAGTCGTTGCTGGTGCAAGAATTCGGTGGGCAATTTGTTCCCCAGTATTTCGGAACTCGAACATTGATCAATTTGCATTGCATGTAATTGAGGCGTCGTCTCGTCCATTTGTTTATTTTCTTGAGGTTGTTCAGGTTCTTCCTCAGAGTCTTCGACATTTTGGGGGGGAACCTCCTCAGCGGAAAATTCGAATTCCGCGTCGCTGTCATCGCTTTCTTCATATATGGGGTATTCGTCGAGGTCAACTTGATTTCCGTTCTTCGCTTTTCGCAGATCGTCGATATGGAAGTTAACGGGGTTGTCGTTCACTATAACCTCATAAGCTGAATTCCCCAAGACTTTTGTGACCTGATGAGGCCCGGTCCAGGCAGGTTGAAAAGCTCCTGTACGGTGAAACTTTGCATTTACCATATCTCCAACATTTAACTTAAGTATGGCAGATCCGGCTTCAGAAAATTCTTTCCGTTGAAAATCCAACTGTTTTGCATAAACTTGTCTTCTTGTTAATACCCTTTGTTCTTTCGTCTGGGTTTTTTGGTACTGGGTCCATTTAGTTTGCCATTCGCCTGGGCATTTGAGTTCATACCCCAATATAATCGACGCCGGCGTTTCCCCGGTGGCTCTATTTCGCCTGCTTCTTAATACTTGGAGGGCTTGAGGCAAAACTCGCTCCCACTGGTTTTCTTGTTTATTTAATAAAAGAACTCGCAATACCTTTTTTAATTCTTGTACTCTTCTCTCCACGGGGTTTGCCCGTTGATGGTATACACTGGAGTTATGTTGTCTAATCTTTTTTACTTCGCAAAATTTCGTTAGTACGTTCGCCTTAAATATCTTGGCGTTATCGCTTACTATATGCTTAGGATATCCGTATCGTGCAATTATTTCCGTCTTTAGAAATTCTAATACATCCTTGGCACTTACATCCGAATAAGTTCGTGCCTCTATCCATTTAGAGAAAACATCTTCGGCAAAAAGAATATATTGATTGTGCGTTCCGGCGGCTTCGCGATACGGTCCTAACAAGTCGATACTTATCATCTCGAAGGGATTGGTAGGAGTGCGTGGCGTTTGGGGAGCATGCTTTTGCTTTTGCTGGGTTTTGCAAATTGAGCAAATTATACACTTAGATACATATTCTGTGATCTCTTTGTGCATACATCCCCAAAAATACTTGTTTGCGATTTTTCGGACAGTTTCCTCAGTTCCAGGATGGCTTTGTTCCGGGTCATCGTGGTGCATATAAATAACTTGTTGTGTATATTGTCGGGGCACAACAAGTCTATCTCCCTGTGGATGTCTACGCCATAATAAATTATCAATAAGTACGAACTCTTCCAATACACGTCTTTGTTTGTTATCCGTTGGTTGTTGGCCTGCAAGCAGGTCCAAAGTGACTTTTAAACGCCGAATTGCCTTATCATGCTCCTGGTTTTCGGCAATTTTAGTGTATAAATCACCCAGGTCGGCTATAACTACAGCACATTGAGCTACCGTTGATTTAGTCGTCTCCACAGAGGGGGGCAACAATCGATCATTGTCTGGTTCCGCTTCATAGGGAGTCTCCTCGGGATTGCGGCTTAATAAATCAGGTAAATGATTTTTTGATCCGGGAACATGTTGAATTTCAAATTTAAATTCCTGAAGAAGGAGCGCCCACCTGGTCAGCTTGGCTCGTGAGTCCTTAAATTTTTGGAGCCAGGTCAATGACTTGCTGTCCGTACGGACCATAAAAGGCCGATCTTCCAGATAGGCTCGGAAGTATTGAATAGCCCAGACGAGCGCAAGACACTCCTGTTCGTTAATGTGGTAACGCTGTTGAGAAGAATGAAATTTTGCGCTAGCGTATGAAATAATGTTTCGTACTTCCGAGCCATCTTCAGGTTCTTGATACAGTACAGCGGACATGCCTATAGCTGAGGCGTCCGTCTGTAATATGAATTTTTTTTCAAAATTAGGGCGACTCAATTGCTTTGCTTGGGCTACAGTAGTTTTAGTTTTCATAAATGCGTCAGTTTGCAGGCTAGTCCATGTAAATTTTGAACCCTTTAACGCTTCGGTCATCGGGGCAGTAAGTTCGGCCATATTCGGAATGTACTCCCGTACCCAGTTGCATAATCCCAGGAAAGACTGCAGTTGCTTCTTGGTCCTTGGTTCGGGACATGCTTTGATTTGTTCCAAATGTTTGGTTTGTGGTTCAGTGTAATCGCCACAAATCCTATATCCTAAATAGTCTATGCTAGTTTGGCAAATCTGGCATTTTTCGGCGCTTACTTTCAAATTATGTATCCGAAGTCGCTCGAAAACGATTCGTAAATGTCTAGCATGAGTGTCCTTGTCGGTTGAATATATTATAATGTCATCAAGGTAGACCTGTACAAACTCCTGTATCAGGCCTACCAATACTTCTGTCGACATAAGTTTCTGGAAGGTACTGGGTGCGTTTTTTAGCCCAAATGGCATCACATTGAAATGATAACTTGCCCCGTCTGGTGTAGTGAAAGCGGTATACTGTTTACTGGAGTCTTCCATGGGAATTTGCCAGTATCCGCTCTTAAGGTCCAAAACTGTAAAATATTTGGCTTGGGCTAAAGCTTTCACGGAGTCCGGTATACGTGGCAAGGTCGAGGATTCTGCGACACTAATATCGTTCAGGCGCCTAAAATCGATACAGAATCTTGGGTTTTTTCCTGGCCTCGTAACAAGCAAAGGTGGCGAAGAGAACGGTGACTGTGTAGGTTCTATTACGCCTGCGCATAACATTTCTTGGATCTGATCATTCAAGATTTTTTTCTTGTCTGGATTTAAATTATAACAGCGTTGATTGATGACTTTATTATCCTTTAAGACGATCCTATGTTGGGTGGTACGAGTTGTTGGCTGTGCTAATCCGATTAGAAAAATGTCTTTGAATTCCTGAATAAGATCCCTGATATTTCCCGGGACGTCCGGTCCCATTTCCGGCAATTCGCATGGCACATCTACCGAATGGAATTGTTTCCAATATATGGTTTGACGTAGAGTCTGTCCAATATATATACAGCTTCTATTGAAGTCCATTAGGGCTTGTTCTGTCCTTAAAAACTCGCTACCTAATATAATTTTAGCAGTTAATCCTGCAACAATATTGAAAACTACTTTATAACTATAATTCCCTAAAACTAAATTGACTTCAATTAATCCTAGAACTCTCGCTTTAGCACCTTCTATTGCTAATATGAGAACCCGATCATCTTCTATATATATTTCAGATTCGATTAGATCCTCTGAAATCAGATTTAAATCAGAACCCGTGTCAATGAGGGCTTCATAATCTTTATCAAACATTTGCACTCGGACTAAGGGCCGCGAGCCTATCGAATTAATTGATTCTTTAATTACATTAATTGGGGTCTTTAATGGTCTTGGATCGTCCTGCCCCAAGGCGGATCGATCAGCGCTTAGTTTTTTTGGGAATTATTTTTGGCCTGTTCCTTTTTGGAATTTTGATTTTCCAAAATTTGGTCACGGGCAGGGGGAGTCTTCTTTTCTTCATAAGTTCTTTGGCGGCATTCCTGATCAAAATGTTCCCCCTGACAATGTCGGCAGGGGCGTGACCTTACAGGAGGTCTTGGCCTATTCGAGACATTATTCGTCCTTGGTCGTTCATTATTATTTACTATATTAGTTGGATTGGGGGGGTTAGTATTAATTGTCTGTTGTCGTTCTTCAGTCTGGTCCTGCTCGATCGCCATCGTGAGACACGTAAGGCGATCGGTATCCAATATGTCCACGCATCTTATCCTAGAACGGAGGGCTGGTATTAATAAGGGCACAATGACATTAACACATTCTTGTTCTGTCCCAAAGGGCACCAACCTCCTAAATAATGCTCTCTTTTTTAGTATGAACTCTTCAACTTTTTCGTTATTCTTTTGTTTAAGTCCGTATAAATTTGATTTTAGGTCGCTTACTAGCTCGGGGCTATTAAAACGTCTGCTTAAGCGCTTAGCGAATTCTTCAAAATTCAAAATTAGTCCTTTTAGCGGCTCTATCCAACTTCGGGCCCCCCTTTGAAGCTGCTCCACTGCAATATTAATTTTTTCATTTTCATCTAAAATATTGCATTGTAAAAAATATCTTTGCAGTGTTATCAAGAATAAATCGGGGCTTTCGTGTTGAAACCCGCTGAAAGTTTCTCGTAATTTATTTGAGGGGGCGGGGGGATTACTTCGTTGATCACCGATTATATGTACTAAGCTTCCAATCGCCTGCACAAGGTCCTGTACATCTGTCATTTTTTTGGTTTCACAAGAAGTGGAGTTGGCAAACTTCGTATAGGGTCCTCCAGATCCATCGGTCTGTACAAACTGGTTACGTGGGGCAACTATTTCATCAATTTGTTTCCCCACCAGGGATGCCATGTCGCCGATACGGCCCTGTGGATGTCTTTGCTTCGGCGGTCTGTGGAAAGATACGCTACCTTCAGAGCCCGAGTCAGAGTCGAGGTCTTTTTGACCGAGTAGCGTTCTCCTAAGTAAAGCCGGATTCCAGAGAGGGTCGACTCCTACTTCTCGCATTGGGGCCAACTCGGCTGGGCGAGTTGGCCTAACGTTGCCCAATATGTCCCTATTGGAGTGCGTTTCTATCCCTGGGAGTGGTTCTCGGTCCCACCGAGGATTGGTTTGGGAAGCAAGTAAGGCGTCCTGGTCGGCATTTTTGGTTATATTTAAATAAGTTTGGATTGATTCTACCATTGTTGAAAAATCCTGGGCTTCAGGATTCTCAGGGCTTACTTGGGACTCTATACTACCCGAGCATTCAATGGTTTTTTCGGTCATTTTGATAATTTAGGGATGCCAGATTTTTTTATTGGTTTTAAAAAAAATCAAAAACTAAATTTATAAGAAAAATCAATCATAAAAATATTAATTAATTTTTTCTTTGTTAAGGGTGGTCCCACCTCCTTTAACCCCGATGGCGGAAAGGCCACCGGTCCACCAAAATTAAGATAAAAATATTTGAAGAGAAATCAAAAATTTAATCAAAAGGGGTCAACCAATAACCTCATGGTGGTTAATGGTAAGAGAGAAGGTAACGTATTACCAATTCTTAAATACTTTTTCTCTATTTTCTTTTTTAACTAATTTATGGGGGGGGGCAAGGGGAGGACTTTTAATTAATGTTAATTTGTAATATGTAATTCCACGGAGGGCAAAAGAGAATAAAGTGTTTTGGTTTATTTCAATATTTTTTCAAAACCTTTTACATTACAATAATGACAATCGACAAACTTAATATTAACCCAACATTTATAACATATAACATCCAATCTCGATAAACTTTACCTCAAGAATAAAATGATTTAAAACTAAAACTTCAATTATAAAAACTAAAAGGTTTATCGAAATTAGTTTCAGTAAACTATTATTATAAACAATTAACAACAAATAAATAATAATCAAGCTTATTTTCACTTGGGGGGCTGCGCCCCACTTAATAAATTCGCAATGGCTCTTTTTGGCAGACGGCCAAGTCTGGGGGACTGCGTCTCTCTTATTTTTATAAAGAAATCTAGGGGTTGTTACCTCGTAAACTAGCCTGCAGTGCCAGGACTAGTCCGGTAACAGCCAACGAACTATTCAACTCTGGAATTCCTTACTTGCCTGTATGCGAAGCGACGACGTGAAAACCAGAGCTGAAACATTTAAATTTCGCGCCCGAAAATATTTTCCCCCCTACTTCCGATTCCCCAATACCTCGCGTAACACGACCCAGGTCCGCATGGGTATGAGCATACTAATCCACAGAAGTATCCAAAAAATAAATCACTGATAATCCAAATCAAGGGAATAACACTTGATTGACATACAGGAATCCACCAACTAATCAAGGGAATAACATTTGAATAGTATTCCAATCAAATCACTGTAAATCCCGGAAAGATAACTATATCAAAAAGGACGGGAATCACCTCCTCGATAGACGCGAAAACTTTATTGCCCCCCTATTGAAAGGTACGGCACAACACTTGATGACAAGTGGAAAATTTTAAAAAAAAAATTTTAAGTTTAACTTCAAAAATTAAACTGACGTGAAGTACTTTAGCAAGCAAAATTCAGGTCCCGAATGAACCAAAAACGCCGCGTTTTATATTCTTATCCATTTAATTACAACGCAATAAACGGTTTCAGCCAATGACAACCCAGCGAAAAACTACAACTCGATATTTTCTATAATCAATAATTTTTTTTTTTTGAAAAAATATCGCATTTCGATGGGTTACATTATATTAAAGTAAAATATCAACTTTTATTCGTTTAGTGATACAAATTTTAGCAACAATTGTCAAAAATATGTATGAAACAGGGAGGAGCCTCCTGACTTACTCAGGGCTAATTACGCATTAATTTTACCAGCCGAAAATGTTTTGGGGTATATCAAAAAACGCGACCAATCAATGAACAAAACATCGCTAAATGACCAAAAGGCGGGGCTTGTTAAGGGAGTTGAATGGCTTATAAATAGAAACGCGAAATCGTTGTACCCATTCATCAAGAGCCAGCGAGCGGTCGAGAGCAGTCGACCTCCGAGCAGCACCGAAGTGATCCGAAGTCCAGCAGACGAGTCCAGCGATAGACGAAGTGTATTTCTCAATACACTTAGTCTAATGCAGTCTTTGTGTTTCTCAACATAAAGACTGTTGAAATTCGTGAAATTCGTTTCACTGGAATAGTGCATGCACTATTTCAGCTAGACATTTTCTAATTACTCTGTTTATTTTTCAGATAGCAGCCATCACGCCAGATCATCGGAGATAGCCATTGACTACGATTCGTTATACAGGAAGCAAGGCAGGGCAGTCCAAGCCGATGCAGTAGTGCTAAATGCATTAGTGCAGCGGTGCGGCTGACCTGGTGCCCCCTATACAGGGGCTCCTGTATATCAAATCGGCGTGGCTTCAGCCCAGCTGAAACAATTTGTGAGTATACTAACTGTGTAATTAATGATTAATTAACTAATTAAACTAATTGGTTGATTAATTAATTAATTAAAGATTTTATTAATTAAAAATTAAGCCCTTTTCAGCTTTCTAGACCTTGGCAAAGCTAAGGCTGCAAATTCAGTGTATTTTAATACGCTGAAAGCATCCAAGCTTGCATTCCCCCCAACCATGTCTTCCTCAACTAAACAGTCCAAGACCTCCAAAATGGACATTGACCCCCCCTCCCCAGACCTCACCGAGCACTTGATCGCCCAAAACAAATCCATGGCCTTACAGCTGGAATCTCAGTCCAAACAGCTGGAAGCTCTAACAAAGCAAAATGCTGATCTTGTCAGCCAAATTGCTGCACTAAATAAATCCCTCGCAGAAATGCGACAATCATCCTCCACCTCTCTCAAAAAGCGACAACTGTCAGACCCTACTCTGACAGGCGCAGCCTCCAAGTCCAAAAAACCTGAGGCCCCCGCCGCGGACCCCCGAAAAAAGCCCCCCTCCCCCAATATGGCCCCCCGACAATCGTCCCAACCAAAAATCTCCAGAGACCCCCGCTCATCTGCCTCCAAGGCAACCTCCAACCCCCCCTCTGCCAACACCACAACAAAAAAGCCCACCCACACAACCCAGCCAGCTAAAACTGGCCCCCAATTCCCCGCACTTGCATCCACAAGTGCTAACCCCCTCGCTACACCACTGGCACATCTGTCAGTAGCTAAGCCGCCCTCCCCCCCCGCGGACCCTAACGTGGATACCAATGCCCCAACCAAGCCCCCCCCAGTTATCCTTCACTCATCAGATAACTGGGACCAAAAGTCTGCTGCTATCCGAGCAGCAGGCATCAACTTCAATAAAGCCTCCCTCTCCCAAGGTGGTATTAAAGTCTTCCCTGATACCCCCAACGACCACCGAGCCCTGACCAAATTTCTAAGGGCTAATAAAATCGAAGCCCACTCCTTCACCCTGGAGGAGGATAAACTCCTCCACGTAGTACTTCGCGGTCTTCCGATAGACCTCCCTTCCGAGGTAGTAGCTGCCGATCTCGCAGCTCAAAACCTCACCATTACGTCCGTTGCTCGCATGAAGAGCCGCGTGACCAAAAACCCCATGCCACTACTCCTTGTCACACTCCCCATGTCCGAAACCGCCATCTTCGACGTAAAATACGTCTGTTACCTTTCAATCAAAGTAGAGCCCCAGCGCAAATCTAACAGGGTTTCTCAATGCCACCGCTGCCAACTTTTCTGGCACACCCAGCATAACTGCTCCGCAGAGTACAAATGTGTCAAATGTGCACAACCCCATGCCACCCGCGAATGCCCCAAAACCCCGGAAACCCCAGCCAAATGCGCCAACTGCGGCGAGGCCCACGCGGCCAGCTACAGAGGATGCCCCAAATTCCCCAAACCGCGCAGACCAACTCCCCCCCAGTCCCAACCCCCCCGCGGCAATGCCCCTCCGCCCACCTCCTACGCCGGTGCGGCCAAAACGGCCAACAAACCCCAAGCTCCCCCAAGAGCCCCCCCAGCTGCAAAGCAGCAATCCACATTCGAAGCGTTAACACCCTTCTTCAAGGCCATAGCTGCCCAGCCACACCTCATTAGCCTCCTCAATGGCCTCACAAACTTATAAGCCCACCAACCTCGTCCTGGCCTCCTGGAACGTTGATGGTATATCAGCCCGAAAGCCTGAAATAGGAATATTCCTATCCAGACATGAGGTTGATATCCTTGCGCTCCAGGAAACAAAAACAACCCCTGACAAACGCCACACATTCCCAGGCTACTTCACATACAGAACAGATGGGCCAACCCCCCGACAGGGGGGCACAGCCCTCCTAGTACGTAAATCTATAGCCCACAACATTCTCACACCCCCCCTGACCAACAACTTTACGCTGTCTAGCATCCTAGTCCATACTAGACACAACGGATCAATAACCATTCACTCCTGCTACAAAAGCCCCCTACGCCCAATCACCCAACTCGACATATCTAACATCATCCCGCCCGGTAATAGCACAGTGGCTATAGGGGACCTAAATGCTAAACACCGCGCCTGGGGCTGCATTCGGAGCCTAGCAGATGGCAACAATCTGCTGGCTGCGACCGAGGCCCTAGGAGCGGTCATAGCGGCCCCCCTTACGCCGACGTTCTACCCTGGCAATCCCCAACACACCCCCAGCACTATCGACATCGCCCTCCTACAAAACATCAACATGCCCTATGACATCACCTCTTTGCAGGAAGGCACCACAAATCACAACCCAATCATTCTAAAACTGGGTAACAACCCTCCCCCTGACATCCCCCCTCGCAACAAACTAGACTGGTCCCAACTAAACAGACAAATCCAACACCACCTCTCCCCCATTATCCCCATCACCTCCAAACATGAACTGGACGATGCCGTGTCCAGACTGGAAAACGACCTCACCCAGGCCATCCAAGCCAGCACCTCCCAAATCCCCCCCCACCGACCCACTCCTCCACACACCACCCTACCTGACGATATCAAACAACTCTACCGTGACAAACGCAGAGCCCGCAGACTATCCCAATACACACGATACCCCCCAGACATACACGCATATAACGTCATATGCAGACAACTCAAAACAGCCCTCTTCAACTTCAGACAATCACAATGGTCAGACAGACTACGCGAACTAAAACCCCAAGACAATAGCATCTGGCGAATGCAAAAAACCCTCCGTCTCACAACACCCCGCAAACTTCCCCCCATTCACTCTGCCCACGGCCTCAAGTATGTAGATGCAGACAAGGCGGAAGCCTTTGCAGACACATACGAAAGGCACAGCAGACTAAACGACAACCATGATATCGACCCAGATCATGAAGAACTGGTGGAGCGCACCGCCAGAACAGTCAGACGCTCCGATGAAATTGAGGAAATCCTCAGACCAGTTTCCCCCCGCGAAGTCGCAGAAATCATTCTCTCGCGCAAGACCAAAAAAGCCCCTGGCCCCGATAACATCTCAAACAAAATCCTCAAATTCCTTCCACGTAAAGGCATGGCCACCCTGTCCAACATTGCAAACGCCACCCTCAGACTATCCTACTTTCCCAAAAAATGGAAAGAAGCCACCGTCATTATGATCCCCAAACCCGGGAAGGACCACACCTTCCCCCAAAACTATCGCCCTATATCACTTCTCAACTCAATGGCCAAAATCATTGAAGTCATAATTCTCACCCGTCTCAAAGCCAAGTCCACCGAACTGGAAGTCCTCCCGGACGAACAGTTCGGCTTTCGGGAAAACCTCAACTGCGAACTCCAAGCCCTCCGAATCACTGAGTTTATAACTCAGGGCTTCAACTGGAATCAGTTCGTCGGGATGATCTCATTCGACATCGAAAAAGCCTTCGACACCGTATGGCACGACGGACTGATTCACAAGATGATAGCCCTGGGTTACCCCTCAAACATGGTCCGCCTCATCCAATCCTATCTCGCCCGCCGCAAAATCAGAGTCCGTATAGGACAGTCACTATCCACCCCCCGCACCCTTGAAGCGGGAGTCCCACAAGGAGCAGTCCTATCCCCCCACCTGTTTAATATTTTCACTCACGACATCCCCAAACCCCCCGACAGCACCCTGGCCCTTTACGCTGATGATACTGCCTTCATCGTAAGGTCACTGAGTCCCCGACTAGTCACCAGAAAGCTGCAAACAGCAGCCAACGAATTTTCCAATTACTGCGTAAATTGGAAACTTCGCCTCAATCCCGACAAAACCCAAACCATCCAATTTGGCCGAAGAAGGCAACCACCCTTCGATGCGGTCAACCTGGATGGCCGCGATGTTCCCTGGTCAGACTCAGTGAAATATCTCGGTATCACCCTTGACAAAACCCTCCACTGGCAGCCTCAAATCCAAGGCAACCTCAATAAAGCCAGAATAACATACTCTCTTCTATACTCCCTCCTCAACCGCCACAGCACCCTAAGCCACAAAAATAAAATCCACCTCATCAAAGCCATCATCAGACCCGCCCTCACATACGGTTCAGTGGCGTGGGGTTACGCAGCCCCCTCCCACATAAACCGCCTCCAAGGCCTTGAAAATCGTTACATCCGCACCGCCATGAATATCCCATGGTTCATCCGTAACGTAGACCTACACCGCGACATCAAACACACACCCCTTTCCCAGTTTCTCCGCGAGAGAAACACGAAGATTCTAACTTCGGCCCCAGAACACCCAAACCCCCTTATCAGACAAGCTTCCAATTATGACATCGATGCCCCGTACCGTCATAAACGTCCCCGTCACCAACTTCTCTAGGTGCGCCAAGCAGCACCACCCACCCACCAAAGCCCTCCCCCGATACACCTCCCAAAACCATTAAACACCCCTCTCTCAGATTCCAGAGTAAAAGTACCTTCAGTACTTTTTGGTGAGACCCTGCGGAACTGGACCGCAGGGGGGCGTGGAAGGAAGTCTGGAAGGAGTCATTGAGACCCTGAGCAAATTGAGCACAGGGCCACAAGGACTTCCGCCAGACGGGCTCACCTCTCCGCGTGTGTGTGTGTGTGTACCCATTCTTCACTTGACTGTCATAAAAGCCGCTCACGAAAACCAAATTTAAAAACATCCCAGAGACCAAAAAATACAAATCCCATTTGTCCGCCTGAAGTCATTTAACGACTTTTCTCGTAAAACTAAACACAAATGACCCACAATACAGAAGGCAAATACACTTCATACCGTGAATTAACATTTTACACTTCAAAACTTTTATCGAAAACAACTTTTTGCCAAAATTACTTTTTGTTTCTGACAAATAATTTTTTCATTATTTGTGCCTTAAAAAAAAAAAATAATAATAATACTAACAAATTATTATTCCTAAAAAATTGAAAACTAAATTAAACTTAAAAACTACTACAGGGGTTATGCACTAGATAAAATAGCATTAAATGACTAGTTATACGACATTATCCACAACTCTGAGTTACCTAAAGTTAGTCTTCAACTACAAAAAATTTCACTTGCTATAACATAAAACGTTGTACTCATTAATTTGAGACAACTATTGGATCCAATTTCACACTCGATATAGGTAAGTCTCTTATGATGCCTGTTATTGTCTTTATATTCTCACACATTCCTTTTAGTTCCCCTGAAGATGACTATATATATGGTCGAAACATGTAGGGACAATCGTTAAAAACATTTTTTCAAAAATATATATTATTTGTGGAGGAAGACAGAAGTGTTGTTTTAATTTATTACCTACACTCCACTGCAAGTATGGACTACTTCTTCAAATTTAAATTAGCTGGTCAAGCTACCTTAGTCCGAGAGTATAAGAGGAATTTCCTGAGAAGAAGACTGATTGAACTCGACATCTGGTTTAACAACGAATGTTTAAGAAAAGGCCTACGTCCACATTATGTGAAACTTAAAACTAATCACACATCATCATCAGCCAGAAGAGCCTTAGAAGCGGCAACCGTAGCATGGATAAGAGAAGAGGTAAAAAAGCACTATTTTAGACTTAATCTTATTGATCTTAAATTGAAATTTTTGTATTTTAAAATTAATTCTATATTGCACCCTGCTGAGTGGGATACCCTTTCAGACTCCCTATTGAATTTTGTCCGAGATCAAAAGCTAATTAAATTTCAAAGACTTAACAATAAAATAAAAACTTTATTACATCAACAGAAATTTCATGTCAATTCAGAAAGAGATACTAAGTACACCTCCAACAATAAATACCAAACTAACTTTATTGAGCCACTTAACACCACATTTGCTAATTCAACCATTATCCAACACTCAACTAATGACTCACTTCAAAACTGTAGCTTTGACAATTCACTCTTCAAGTGTGAATTCGATATCCGTGATGCTGATACCCCTCAGTTCTCGGAGTTCGAGTTCCATGAACGCACACTTAATCTTAGTGATGTTGTGTTTGAACAAAATGAACTTCAACTATTTAACTTGGGCCTTAAATACAATTTTTCAATTAATCCAAAAACTGAAGATCTTGAAGTCACAGCAGTTGAGTGTGAAAATAGCATATCTTTCTGTGGTGATGCTGTACTTAGGGAGTCTGTTAGGTCTCGATCAGCGACGTGCATCAACCTTTTTCATAAGAGCAACCATCGGTCCGATCCTGACCCTCATATTAAAACCTTAAAGTCAATAAAAGAAAAAATCAAATCAAATAATCTGGTAATCTCTAAGGCAGACAAGGGCTCGTGCCTCGTGATTCTGAGCAGGACACAATATAATGACAAAGTTGAACTTTTTTTATCCAATCAGGATTTCACCCCTATTACAACTAACCCAACAGATAGGTTCATGACAAAATTTAAAAATTGCCTTAAAATAACATCCGACACTCTCTATTTTTTCAATACTAACAAATTTAAATTAACCCCTGTAAATCCAGTTACTCCACGTCTATATGGGTTACCAAAGATACATAAAAATGACATCCCTATCAGGCCAGTAGTATCATACTGTGATTCACCATGTTACAAATTAAGTATTTGGCTTAACAACACCATTTTATCTTTAACAAATTTTCATAGTGACTTCTCTGTTAAAAATTCAACTCAATTGGCTAGTGAACTGCAGAATCTTTTCATACCTGACTCATCATTTTTGATCTCATTTGACATTACTAACCTTTTCCCAAGTATCCCTACTAATGAGTGTTCTCAGCTAGTACATTCACTTCTTTCAGAATCCACTGACCTCCAACTAACCCACATAGACAATATATGTCTACTAGTCAATTTGGTTCTTGAACAAAATTTTTTCCTATTTAATAACAAATTTTATAAACAAAATTCAGGTTTAGCTATGGGATCTGCCCTCTCACCTCTTCTAGCAGAACTTTTCATGTCAAGCCTAGAATTAAAAATCAAAAATAACCATCGCTTTACACACATTATCACTATGAAAAGATATGTTGATGACATTTTTGCAGTTTTCAATGGTAGTCAGGTAGAACTTAATGACTTTGTTTCCTTTCTCAATTCGTTGCACCAGTCTATTAAATTTACTCACGAACTTGAAGTAAATAGCTCTATTCCATTTTTGGATTTGAGACTCACTAGAGTTAACAACGCCATTGAATTTAGTGTCTATCGCAAACCCACTAACACAGACTCCGTTATCCCTTATATTTCTAATCACCCCCATACACAAAAATTCGCATCTTTTCATTCTCTTTTTTCACGTTTATTCTCAATACCTCTCAATCAAACCAATTTCAAAAATGAGCTAAACATTATCAAACAAATCGCAGCAAATAATGGATACCCCCAACAGCACATCAATAAAATTTATTTTAAACATTTAAATAAACATCTAAACAAACAACTAATATATAAAGAACCTAATAACAATAGATATTGTTCCTTAACTTTCTGGGGCCCCTTATCATATAAACTCAAAAATATTCTTCAATCCCATGGCTTCAACGTAAGCTTTAAAACTAAACACACCTTGGGATCATTCGTTTCCAATGCAAAAGATGTCATCCCACTCATAGATAGATCTGGTGTATATGAGGTTACGTGTTCGACCGATGGCTGCTCTACAGCGTATATTGGGCAGACTGGTAGAAAGTTTAAAATTCGCATAAATGAACATTGCAAGGAGATCGAAAGAGCTTCACGACTTAATTTATCACCTTCTAATATTAAATCAAATTTTTCAAGACATGTATCAGCTAACAAACATACTTTTAATCCTGAAACAAACACTAAACTCTTGCATTTTTGTACGAAAGGGAATAAGCTGGACCTACTCGAGATTGTTGAAATTAATAAAAATTTTAACAACACTAATATAAATTGCGTCAACGATCAAATTATTCATAGCAGTACAAATTTCTTCAATGCTCTAAATTTAAGATAGCATCACAATTGTTTTTGTCTCTGGGAGCTGGCGTTGTCCTGTCACCTTCTCACGGTGGGCAGTGGGGGTCGCTTTTGGACCTTTAAATCAGCGACTCATGCATCAGTGCATCGGCTAGTCACTAGTCTCACGGTTTCAGTTTTGAGGCTACTGCTATGAGGTCGATTTGCGGATCCTGGTGTTTTGCTGTTGGTATTCTTGGCGGGACAGCGCCACCCCTCCCATTATTACTACAGCACTTGTGTTTGCTTCATCAATATATCATTACTCTTTCCAGCCTATTATACACTACTCAACCTTGACAATTAATTGTTAATTGTAGCATACCTACGTCAGCCTGCCCAATGTTCATTCTAGTTTTGTTAGATTCAATCTTGGTTATGTTATTGTTTTCCTTATAAGGTTAATGATAATTTTTAGTTTAAATTCTTAAATGTCCACCTAGTGTAAAGTGCAGTGAACCTTAACTCTGAATATATGCTTCGGTGCAGTAGTATCTGCCCTCCCATGAACTTTTATAACTTCCTTTTTTAAAAATAATTTTTAGAAATAATTTTGTAAAATTGTTGTAAACTACTAATTTATGAAAACTATTACTTCATACATTCAATCACAGATGTCTCATTCTTTTTCATATTCAGGTACTTTGTGTGTTTAACATTTATAATAACTTTCAAACATCAGGTACACTATATCTTGTAGACTTTGTAAACCTACTATCGAGTTGCTCTAGATTACACCAACATTTCAATTTTTAGGATTTCTACAGTCTGATATTTGTTATGCCATATGTCAAATCTGTCATTCATTTTATACTTTAGCCACACCTTCCTTAAAAATTCTTTTTAATTTAAACGTGGTAGTGGTTTGCACGAAATTTCGTTTCTCTTTTAAATTTTGTAAAGAACTTAAAAAATAAAATTATTTCCTAACATCACAATGCGGTTCTATTTAAACCCATAGGGGCTTAGCCCCCATTCTACTTTATTTATTTTTTCATAATATATTCTAAAAACATGAAATTTCATATTTTTGTAAAATAACTAAAAAAATTTTTTTCTTTCTTTTCTTTTTGGTTTCTCCACATAAACCATGTTATAATTTAAATATATTAATTATTAAAATTTATTTTCACACCATGCTCATTAAATACAATTAAATTTTCTGACTTTTATCAACAACAAAATTTTTTTAAAAATAACTAAAATGTGCTTAATTACTTATCCACAACTCTGAGTTACCTAAAGTTAGTCTTCAACTACAAAAAATTTCACTTGCTATAACATAAAACGTTGTACTCATTAATTTGAGACAACTATTGGATCCAATTTCACACTCGATATAGGTAAGTCTCTTATGATGCCTGTTATTGTCTTTATATTCTCACACATTCCTTTTAGTTCCCCTGAAGATGACTATATATATGGTCGAAACATGTAGGGACAATCGTTAAAAACATTTTTTCAAAAATATATATTATTTGTGGAGGAAGACAGAAGTGTTGTTTTAATTTGTTGAAATTTAATATTTTTCTGGTCATATACGTAGTCTTGTAAGGAAAGACACAAAGAGTCCCACTGTGCTGGATGTAGGATGTTATTTAATTCATAGAATAAAAATTTTAGTTTTAAGTTAATGAGATTAAGTCTAAAGTAATATTTCTTGATTTCCTCTCTTAACCAAACCTTTGTTGCCGATTGGATAGCTTTTCTTGCAGAAGAAGAGTTGATATACGGGTACGTAGGGAGACAAATCTTGGTTGTAGGTTCTCTCTGACACATTCACAGTTAAACCAAATATCCAGTTCCACCAGTTTTCTTTTGTGTAGATTCTGTTTGTATTCACGAAATAGGAAAGCCTGACCGGCTGATTTTAATTTAAAGAAATAGTCCATCCTCAAAGTGGAGTTGAAATATAGGGAAAGAAAAGAAAGTCAAAAAGTCTTTCTCCACTAATTTAATAAGAGCAATCAGAGGCTCAGTTTTATGAAAGCGAGTCTACATTTTTCGAACTTCATCTTCAAAAGACAAAAAATAGTGCTGCAGTTAATATTAGCAGTATAGAGAAAATTGTAGGTGGAAGGTGACGTTGATGGAGCTTTACCGACAAGAAATTTTGTTAATAGAGGTAATAAATTCAAAGATAATTGTGAAATTTATAATATAATATGAATAAGAACTTCGAAAGTCTTCTTTATGTATCCTTACTGGAACCTGAATAAGAAGAACATGTATTTCTTTATGACCTTCTGTTATGACAGACTGTTACTTTTGTTTGACACCTCCCATCTAAAAAGGCTTTTTGGAGAAAAAAAGGTCTGCGATACAGTAGCCAAATTTACAATCCGCTATACGCCCGGTGCCTCATAATGATGAGTTGCCTGTACCTAATTCATCTCAAGAATATAGCTTTGATTCTGATGATGATCCAATGGATTCAAATGGTAGTGTATCGCCAGCCCATCTACCTCGCAAGAATCCGATTTTGTCTGTGAACTTCCCAGTAAAAAACCTCACATAATGAGTCAAAGTGAATTAAGTGACTTTATAAGGGATTTGGAATTGCCTAAGAAAAAATCCGAACTACTGGCCTCTCCATTGCGACAATGGAACTTACTTCAAGATTAAGTAAAAGTTTCTGTGTACCGAAGCCGTCAGAAAAACCTAACAACATTTTTTAACATGGAAAACAATTTGGCAGCATGCGTAGGGACATTGAGGGAATAATGGCAGCTTTAAATCTTGACTATGATCCAAAGGACTGGATACTTTTGCATTGATTCCTCAAAAGTATGTCTTAAAGCTGTGTTACTCCATAATGGAAAAAAGTTGCCTTCAGTCCCAATTGGTCATGCACTCCACATGAAAGAAACGTATAGCAATTTAAAATTGTTACTGGAGACCCTACAATATGAAAGATATAATTGGCAAATTTGTAGGGATTCAAAAGTTGTGGCGATTTTGCTTGAAATGCAGCTAGGTTATACGAAATACTGCTGCTCCCTCTGCGAAAGGGACAGTCGAGCACGATCGGATCACTACATATAGAAAATTTGGCCACCGAGAGAGTCTTTTGAGCCAGGAAAGAAAAATGTAGCCAGCGCGCCATTAGTTCCCCCAGAAAAGATTTTACTACCGCCACTTCATATAAAATTGGGACTTATGAAAAATGTTGTGAAGGTCATGGACAAAAAAGGCCGTGCTTTTAGTTATTTATAAGAAAAGTTTCCTAGAATCAGTGACACTAAAATTAAAGAGGGAATATTTGTGGGTCCCCAGATTAGGAAACTTTTTGGAGATGCTCAATTCGATTCAATACTTGAAGGCAAGGAAAATGACGCTTGAAATGCATTTACAATGATGCAACAAATTTTTTTGGAAAGCAGAAAACTATAAAGACCTGGTTGCCCAATTTCTTTTATGTTACCAAAACCTACGGTGTAATATGTCGTTGAAAATTCATGTTCTGGATTCTCATTTGGATTACTTTTCGGAAAAGTGTGGTGCTGTGAGTCACGACCACGGTGAGATGTTCTACCAGGATATTTCAATCATAGAAAGAAGGTATCAAGAGAAATGGAACTGTGAGATGTTAGCCGACTACTGTTGGACTATTACGACAGATGCCCCCGAGGCTGCTTTCAAAAGACAGACTAAGACGCGTAAAATGAGTATCTAAACTTTAGACTCACTGATAAAAATGTGCTATTTAATTGCTATTGTTGAACCAACAATATATTGTTTGTATGTTTATTGCAAATGCCTATAAATTAGAATGTTCATTGTATATGCCTATAAATTAAAATTTTGTAACAAATAATTCAGATTTTTTTTGCGAGGTAACTAAAATCTTTAATAGGTATTTTTTAGTTACTTGGGTGTAGTTTAATAAAAAAAAAATAGGTTTTGTTCAGGAAACAAAAAAAAAAGTTGAAATTTGTTCCCCAGTGCTATTTGTGTAAATACATAATAGGGTTAGTTCTTAGGTACAATTTATTAATATTATATGTACAGGGTGTTCATTTGAAACCTTCCCACCACGGATTTATCGAAAACCACTGACTAAAAGAAAAAACGCCGAGAAACGTCAAAAGATTTGCCAAAGGGGACAACTTTTTAACCAAAAACTACTTCACCCCCTTTTACCCTCTGCTCCCCGGGGTCTTCCCCTTAAAATTTTTAAATGACAAGGGGTATCATGTAATAGCTTGTTTGAAAGGTCTTTCAAAGTGCTTTATTTTTACCTTTGATTTTTTAAAATCGGTCGATTCGTTTTCGAGAAAATTAGAAAAATCTTTATTTATCTTAATTTGTTCAGATAGAAAAAAAAACACACGAAAATATCACTTTTTATTTCAATAAGTGTTCAAAAACCAACATAAACAGCAATTCGGAAGATTAGAGGTGGCAGCAACCAAATAACAACCCGACTTTTTTTCAGCCATCTAATTATAAACACAGATAACATGGGCGAACTGTTTTTATTCTTATACCTGTTTAGTTTTTTATAGTTGTTAAGGAAAAGAAAGAATTTAATTTGCTGTCAGTTACCTTTGTGACAATCTTGGGATAGTGAAAATTAATTTATTGATTCAGATTTTACTTCCAAAATGGTTTACACACTAGCCGAAAGAGTGGAAATGATTCTAACTTATGGTGACCAAAATCAATGTGCTCGGCAAACTGCCGTCACATTTAGCGCCAGACATCTGGAAAAGATAACTTCGCATAGGTATGTTTTGGACCTTGTTACTAAATTTACTCAAACTGGACCTGTTGCAAATAAAAAACGTAATCATCGTAGAGTTTTGGATGAAGCCGCTCAAGTTGAAGTTTTGGGCCATTTTGGCATAAATCCTAATACTCAGGGCATACTCAGTACCGCCAAAAAATTAATGTATGGGCAGGCATTTTAGGAGACAAAGTGATTGGGCCATTGTTTATTAATGGGAATTTAAATGGAGGCATTTATTTAGATATGTTGGAAAATACCATCAATCAGCTTATCACTGAAACCATTGAAAATCAAATCGAAGACGATGGAAACCCTATACTTGATGAGGCTGAAATATACTTCCAGCAAGACGGCGCTCCTCCTCACTATGTTCTTCCGGTTCGGCAATGACTAGACGACGAGTTTCCAGATAAATGGATAGGGCGAATAAGGCCTATAGAATGGCCTGCTAGGTCTCCTGACTTGACGCCATTAGACTTTTTTCTATGGGGCCATTTGAAATATATTGTGTTCACTCCCCAACCTGACAGTTTGGATGAACTTCGCCAACGCGTTATCGAAAGCTGCCATGATCTCCCAGAACATGTTTTTGAAAATGTCCGTCAGGAATTTGAACATCGCCTATATCATTGTTTGGCCAATAACGGGCAACATTTTGAACACTTATTGAAATAAAAAGTGATATTTTCGTGTGTTTTTTTTTTCTATTTCAACAAATTAAGATAAATAAAGATTTTTCTAATTTTCTCGAAAACGAATCGACCGATTTTAAAAAATCAAACGTCAAAATAAAGCAATTTGAAAGACCTTTCAAACAAGCTATTACTTGATACCCCTTGTAATTTCAAATTTTTAAGGGGATGACCCCGGGGGGCAGAGGGTAAAAGGGGGTGAAGTAGTTTTTCGTTATCATTTTTAACAATGCAACTTGAACCCTCTAGGGAGGGTGGGACCAACCCTAACTATGTCAATTGAAACAGGGGATCGAGGGATACCTTTTTTAAAAGGGCATTCAATTCTGAATAAAATGACATCTCATTCGGTCAAATAGTTTCAGAGATAATAATTAAAATTAGTCGAAATGTGCTTTTTAAATCCTTCTCCGGCGGGAGTCTCTTAACAAAAAAAGAGGTCTAGCGCCGCCACTGCATCGGAAGGAAAACAAATTTTTGGTGTATGTGCATTTTTTGTTTTGTGTGTTTTGATAAGAGAACCAAAAGTAATTATTTTTGAATATTTTCAGTTTTGACTTAGTGTAAGTATGTTTGAGAGTGTGAGATACTGTGATTAAAATTTTTTACTCTTTAGAAGAAAGAAAAGGACTGCTAAAACTGTATTATCGCAACAGTAATTGCGCTAGAGCTGCTGCTAGAATTTTCGTCGCGCAGTTTCCTGACAAGTATGTTCAGGCCAAATACGTGATGGAACTTGGTAGAAGATTTGATGAAACTGACTCGGTGTAGAATAAAAAACAGAATCGTGTCCGGACGATAACCAATGAAGGTATGCAAATAGGTGTTCTTGGACTTTTAGAAGCCGACCGTACTCAATGTAATAGCATAACACCATTGTCAGAAGGATCTGGGGTGTCTGAAACTTCAGTTCACAGAATACTAAAGCTTGCAAAGTATTATCCTTATAAAATCAGTCTTGTTCATGAGCTCAACGAAGATGTCTATGATCGCCGGACAGAATTTTGCGAACTTATGTTCGCATATTAGAAAATCGCATTATTGTCTACAATATCTGTTTCTCAGATGAATCTACATTTACTCTTGCCGGGGCAGTTAATAAACATAATTGCGAGTATTGGTCCGATGAAAACCCTCGTCTTTACAGGGAACATCATACTCAAAGACCTGAGAAATTAAATGTATGGGCGAGTATTCTTGGCAACCATATTATTGGTCCTAGTTTCATTAATGGAAACTTGAGTGGAGAAGTTTACTATGATTTATTACGAAATACAATAAATCCTATTATTATAAAAGTAGCACAGGCAGATGAAAATCTTTTAGGACAGGAAATTATTTTCCAACAGGATGGGGCTCCTCCACATTATTATGCACGGGCAAGAGATTACTTGTATCAGACATTTCCAGGAAGATGGATCGGCGGAGGGGGCCCATTGAGTGGTCAGCTAGGTCTCCAAGTCTGACGCAACTCGACTTTTTTTTTATGGGGACATCTTCATTTATTTATTTATTTTCAACAATACGGTACAATAACTCATTTAAGTAACATAATAAAATATTCTAAAATTCCACTGTTTGTTCATAAAAAGGGCGGCATTTAAATCTGATATGAATGGTACATACCAGATTCATTCTCCCATGCAGCCCTAACAAAACAATTTTTCTAGATCCCTGTACCTTTTGCCTATCCTAATGTAATAATTAAATACTAAATAATTCAATTAATTGTAGTTAAGCTAAACCATTAAAAGTAGACCACATATTCAAGACTACTACTATATAGCAAAATTATTATTTATTTTATTCTTAAGCAGCATCATTTTTAAAGTATGTTTAAAATTGTTTATTTCAAGTTTTTTAAGGCTGTACGGTAAGACATTGAGATACTTGCATATCATATTATGTGAATATGACCTTCGAAATAGTGATGTTCGGTATCGAGGGATTGTCAACTGATCATTTCTTCTTATATTTTTTACATTATGAACATCCGAACGATATGTTATCTTTCTCTGAAGATAGCTAGGCTTGCCTGTTCTAATAATTTTGTAGAATAGGGTACAACAGTGTAGAAATCGTCTTTTAGAAATATTGATCCAGGTTAGTTCCGTTAGCTTGTCAGACAAGGATGCCCTCCATTCTAAATTAAATATAAAAGGCACACAGGAGTTCTGGATTTTTTGCAGACGTTGCCGATTTTGTTGTGTGAAGCTAGGCCCATAGACGACGTCCGCGAAGTTAAGATGTGATAATATGAGACATTCACATAAAAAATTTTTAGTTTTCATATTCAAGACATCACGATGGTTGTAGAGCAGTTTTACGTTTGAGAAATCTTTTTTATTTATTTCCGAAATTTGTCTATCAAAACGAAGATCTGGATCAAGAAAGAGACCAAGGCTACGAGTCGAGTAAGTTAAGAGTCAAGCAATACTTATTTGATATGCTAAACAACGATTGAAGATCATCGTTTAACAAGTTGGTTGCATTTAAAATATTGGATTTGTGAAATGATATATACACCTGGGTATCGTCGGCATAGAAATGGCAATTGCTGTGTTTAATGTAGTTTTTAAAGGAAGAGATATATATTGAAAAAAGAAGGGGGCCAAGTATAGAACCCTGAGGTACCCATTACGAACCATTAGGAATTTGGATTTATCACCCCTATAACAAACATATTGCTGTCGTCCAAGCAGATAACTTTCCATTAATTTTAAAGCTCTATCACCAAAATTTATATCATTCAGGTTAGTTAATTTTAAGACGAAAGTTTATGCAACAAAGCCCAACGATTTAGAAGATCTTAGAGAATAATTTGTACAAGAATGCCGACTGATAATACCAGAAATGTTACAGGCAGTTCGTGAAAGTCACACCTTTATCATTGCATGGAATATGTGTAAATAAATACGTTAGTTTTGTATTACATTTAATCATTAGTATTATTGTTATTCAAATAATAGATTAGCAAAGAACCATTATACAATTAGATAATTATCTCTGAAACTATCTGACCGAATTTCACGAATGAGATGTCGTATGAAAGAGAATTAAATACCCTTTTAAAAGAGGTATCACTCGATCCCTTGCTTTATTTGATATAGTAAGAGTTGGTCCCACCCTTTCTAAAGGGTACAAGTTGTAGTGTTAAAAATTGTAACAAAAACTTCGCCCTTGACAAATCTAATTGCGTGTACGAGCGATTTTTCTAAAAATTAACGTGGAATCAGATATTTAGCCTGTTTCGTTTCAAATGCTGAACCCTGTATACTCTGTTTCTATGAAGTCAGTGGTAGTTAGGATAATAAAAGTGTTAAAATCTGAAAACCTTTACATTTCATTCCATCGGCGGTACCATGTTGGATTAATTAAATGACTTGAAATGTGTATTATTAAATCACACACACGTTATTGACCGATCATTTTCAAAAGTATCCGATTTAAGAGGGCATATCGTTGTCATGACGTCATCAACGGTACATGGTTGCTCGAATTAAACAAATTTGGAATGGCTATAAGCGGTTTCAGTGCTTTAACGACATTTGACATAAAAACATTAAAACATTTTAAATATTTATAGACTTATCAAAATTTTATGAGCATTCATCCTCTCAAAACTCAACAAAAAATTATTACAAGTTTTTCAAAACAAAGTTTTAAATATCATTACGAATGCCCCTCGCTACACGATGACTCACACACTTCACAATGACTTACGAATGCCGACTATTACAGAACATATCGACAAACTCATCGCTATAAGTACTACAAACGGACAGATGTATCATTAAATCATCCAATTACACAATCACACATTCACTCCATACAACATAAGCCATATCGACTTTCTAGGGACTGGCCCTTACTCATTCCCCGAAGACTGAAAGCTACTGCTTTCCCGCTTACCACGTCTGCCATCAAAGAAGCCCCCTTCCAATCCAAATTTCAAATGGATGACTGCTGAACAGCGCCACAATCAACTAATAGGAGTAAAAGACAGAAGTCTGACTCATAAAGAAGCACATGATCCCATATGTTAACCATGAACCCTTGTTGGTGCTTTGTCTGTACTGTTGCATGGAGATTTTCTATCATTCTCTATAATTAAATCATCTAATTACACAATCACACATTCACTCCATACAACATAAGCCATATCGACTTTCTAGGGACTGGCCCTTACTAAAAGAACTGCTTTTCCGCTTACCACGTCTGTTATCAAAGAAGCCCCCTTCCAATCCGAATTTTAAATGGATGACTGCTGAACAGCGCCACAATCAACTAATGGGAGTAGAAGACAGAAGTCTGACTCAAAAGAAAGCACATGATCCCATATGTTAACCATGAACCCTTGTTGGTGCTTTGTCTGTACTGTTGCATGGAGATTTTCTTCATGCCAGATATGACAATTAACTACTCCGTCTCGGGTGAAACCGGCTTCGTCCGCGAACACACCAAACATCAATCCCCCACTTTAGGCTTTTGATACATACTTACCAAACCGAATTTAGGACTGGATCTGGTCTTTAAAGGCAAAGCGGGGCACTTGGAGCGCATTTCGAAGGTGAGAGGTGGCAAATGCTTAATGAACAGGTATGGATCGAATGTTTCCCAAATATCTTCAACCACCTCGACGTGTTCCGGCTGAGCATCGAGCCTTACGTGTTCTTAAGGGGCCACACTGGTAATCATGTTGTTATCATCTTGAATGTTGCAGTTGTATATGTTGGCGTAATCATAAACAACATTTGCTGAAAATTGGAATACTAAATTACCAACAAATAAATATACAGGATGGATCTTTTTAGGAGTAAGTTACTTTAAAAGAACATTTTCTCACAAAGAGACAAAAAAACAATCTTGCAGTGAAATATGCAAATATATAACAAGGGTTAAATAATTTTTTTGGAGAAGAAGTCGCAGGCAAAACATATGGGACTAAAAATTCTCTTTGCATTTGATACAAATCTACTTATCTTTAAAACTCTTATTTTTATTCGAATGGTATTTTAAGATATTACAATTTTTACCTTTTTAACTAGACTCGAACGTGAAGCTCTTATTCGTGTACTTGGAGTACATCATTACGATATCGGGTTTCATATATTTTGCCTCACCATAGGAAGTCATAGTTGTTGGGCTATTAACGGTCCATTCAACTTTCTGCATTTAGGTATTTTCGAATTAACAGGTTGAATGCCAACAGAAAATATGCATTCCTTAACCATAACCCAAAATGACATATTAACATATCTAACTAGCTTATATCTCTAAAAGTTTATTGTGACACTCAGTATCAGTTTGATATCAATTTGACAGCTGTTTGACAGGTGTCAGTATACTGGACGCTGGGGTATTTTTAAAACTTTTATTCCACACACCACCGTCCAGTAAACTGGACAATCAATTATTATACAGGAAAAGCAAATATGACCTATCAAAAATGTGAAGTAAACAAACAAGAAAACAAATTAAACACAAAAGGGGTTATATTAATGAATTTGACCATAACATTTTTCTAATAACATAAAATCTCATTTTTTCTGGTAAACATCCTTAAAACGATGAACGCAGAGCCCTGGTCTGTCAGTCATGATAATATGTTCTCTTAATTTCAAGAGACGGATATTTCGATCTTTTAATTTTTTGTATATGTAGCACGAGTTCCAAATGCAAAGGTCAATTAAATGAAAAAATATTTTCCTATACCAACGCAAAGATTTTCTTGGGGTTGAGTAGTAGGCCAACTTTTGGTCAGATCTGTCGATCCCAGACATGTTTTTATTATAGTCTTGCACACATAAAGGTTTGATTTTTACTAATCCCCTCTTTGTTTGAACCCCTATCATTTCATGCTTGTGTTTTGTGCTAATCATCCTGACATTTCGTTTGTCTTTCCAATTCGCTACTAGTACTGGACCCTTTCTCTTTCAAATTACTTTACCCTTTTTCATTTTTTTCTTTACCACTTCCTTTGGAATTCCTCTCCTATTTTCACGCAGCCTACCCACGCATGTTGTTTTCTCCTTAAAAAGTGCTTCCGCCAAACTTACACTGCTATAAAAATTGTCTATAATATATTGTGTCACCCTTCCCCAAGTAGTCAGTAAACAACTTTTTGACAAAAGACTCTGAATGAGAGGTGTTTTTGACATTGTGCGTCCAAAAACTGGATGGAAATACATAGGATGTTTACTCCATTGTTTTGAAAGCGCAGGGAAAACTACAGTCCCACTCAGGCAACAAAGAGCAATAAACTTTTTTATCTCATCTATGGTTATACTTTTCCACGCTTTATCTCGTTTAGATCTAATTCTTCGGGATTGCAAAACCGCGTTAGCTCTTTTGTTAGTTTCATCAGTAATTATCTTTAAAATATCATCATCAAAAAACAAATTAAAATAGCCTATGGGGTGAGCATTATGCGGTAGATTTACATCAATACGAGAAATACCTATAAAAGGCATATCAGGTGGATCTTCCTCTGTATCAGTCCATGCATCATCGTCGTCATTCGGTGGGGGCGAAGTTGTAGGTGAGTTTTGTGGTGAAGCTAAAGGCGAATTTTGAACCGAAGCGATAGGCGAATTTTCACTTTTATAAAATTCGATAAAAATCGGAGTAAACTGGTCTTTGTTCGGATTGATTTAAAATTTTGGCGCGAGATTATACATAGCCCGCATCCGAAATTACAATTCACTCCCCGACCCCAGCTTTCTGCGATTCTCATTAAAACCACATTACAAATGTGTCCAGTTAACTGGACGCGGGCTAACAGAAGAAACCAATATGTCCAGTATACTGGACGTTGGCACTCAACCTGTTAAGTTTAGAATTCTATTTTATTCTAATAAATGACATAAGTAATAAGTAAGGTACGCAGGTGAATTTATGAAACAATCCTTAAGTAAATTTTTTATTCAAATTCTTAAAGGTATAAAATATGGAACGGCTGCAAGTGAGGAGCGAAAGTATAATAAAACAATTTTGCTTTTATTCCGAAAACCCTCTTGCCAGCCTAATAAAAATGTTTTCATATTTTAAGATCCAGAAATGCTTTTAGCATAACTTATTTAATCATAGGTTCTTCATGTAAATTCTATGAAAAATACCCCCCTATTTACATACTACATAAATATGAGCTTATTATTTTTCCTTACGTAAATGGGTTTTCGCATAAATTTTCTCATTGCTATATTAAAAAGGAAATTATATCATCTAGTTTTCTTCACTGAAAGCTTTTATTGAAATTAAAATATTTAAATGAATTCCCTGTTAATTTAGTAGATTCCGCCAATGAATATACAATTTATTATTGTACTTTTTTACGTTCATAAAATTGAGAATTTTGTTTTAGGTACTAATGGGTTATTCATGATCATAATACAAGTATTGCGCCAAATTGAATGACTGAAAAATAGGAAAACATGTCGTTCACCTGTATAACCTCAAGTCTTCTGGACGACGTTGAGCCCAACAAATACTAAGGTTAAAGAAGACAAACGGTTATGTTATTGGACCGATGCACGCCATCCCTAAATAAATGTCAAAAATCAGCGGCCATGTTGCAGTGTTCATGCGACATGCGCATACGCGAGGCCGGCTCTTTCAAAAAATGTTTTCTTACATTTTTATTTAAGCTTTTTAAAGTGACAATTAATCACAATGGGTTGTAAACATCTTGAATTTAATAAAATAAAGTAAATATACTTAAATAAATAAATTTAAACTGTAAATAATAGGGTAAAAATCATTATAAACAGCCTTACATGAAAGAAACACAGTATTTATATATTTAAATTATTTTTTTAAAACATAAATACCACATGGGAACAATCAAAATCTGGATTTCATATACCTAGGTAAGGATAAATGTATGCGAATAAACGAAATGGTAGCTTGAACTCGGAGGACTGGAAACTGATGGTTCGGTGTAACTATGAAACCATGAAACCATGAAACCATGAAACAAAGGCATTACATGGTTATCGTGAATAGTGGAAGTAGTCGTCCAGAAGTAATAATTACAGTTTAAAAACATACATTGCTACCGGGGGGGGGGGGGGGGGGTGTACTGATTCAGTGTTTTTTTTACAACTTCTGCGAGGTAAAGCATTATATTCAAATTGTTACTAACCTATGGTAGTTATATGATAAAATGTTCTATTTATTATTTAAAACAAGCTCTGAAATAAAAAGTAGAAAGAAAATTGACCAGGAAAAATGTTGCATGGTTAGGGGGGGGGGGTCAATGATCCATTTTGACCGATTTCTTTCGATATAATAGTGATATTTGAGCAAACTTAACCAGTAACTAATAAAAGATTGAAATAACTTACCTGCGACAAGAAAGGACCCATTTTCTGCAGAAAATTGGAAAAAAATTAATAAAATCACAATAAGGAAACGTCAGCCTCAGCCACCATTTATTAAAAAAAAGCAGAAGATTAGACTTGCGTCCAGGCTGAACTTTTAAGAGTAAGGGTGATAGAACAACTTCCAATAACACATTGTGAAGGATAACACAAGAAATGTCAAAGAGTATGGCGATTCTTTCTGCGGTTTTTGCAGGGTAACTTTGTGACAGCTGTTATCCTTCTGCTTCGCTCCCATTTGGGTCTCATGATTCATTGAAAGACAGTAATGAACCCAAACCTTGCCGATTAAGCAGAATCAGCGTTACCGCAGAATATACAGCTACGCAACAGAACTCTGGAGTTCGGTGCTCTGGAGACGTGGCAACATACAGCCCCCGCCCCTCCTCGAAATAGAGGTCGGCTGGCGGTAGCGGAATTGTTATTACCGTTTCAGTGGTTTTGATGCGATATTTACCTACAAGAGGCTGTTAAATCGAGTTCATGCTCCACATACCGTTGTGTTCGTAAATGCGGTGAGAATAGCACGTGTTTTGAATAAGTACTAAAAAAGCAGTAAGCTGAAATTGGGGTTCCTTGCATCCACGCGTCTCTAAGTAAAACTGCAATTAGTTTTGCTGTGTGTTGATTTTATACAGGGTGACAATTTTAAAACTTAGAACGGGGTGCTCAAACGAGGATCGTGTGGAAGACTGTGAGAAATCTAAAGAGCTTATCCAAAATGTTTAAGTGTGCTATAATAGGGTCGGCTCGGACGCATATTTTAAAATTATTTTACGTCGTACAGGATGCCGAATACGTTTTAACGAAATAAACTTATGTTTTTTCTTTTAATGGAATACCTGTATTTTATTATTTTAAATTATAGCTGTCATTGCAATGATTATTTAAATGTATGAATATGGGGGTCAAATGTTAGTAGATTTTACAGAAATTTACCTTGTTTGTGAAAAACGTCCTATCTTTCATGCCATTCTTGGTAGACTTAAAAACAAATAAATAAAATACATGCTTATTAGAGATTGGTTTGACTGTTATACACTATTGGACAATAGTAGAGCAACAAAGTGCTTTTATTTCTTTGAGTTTAAAAAATTAATTATATGATTGTGATCCCCAGCTAATTTTAATGAAATATTATCCCTACAATATTAGTAATTTTTCACGATATTTTGGTATACTTTAAACAAAATGAAGGTAGAGAAATATTTATAATTATAAAAATCGACAAAATGAAGTGTTAGAAAAGTAAAGCAATTGTGTCAACAGTATTTTATTTTACATATTACGATAAAAAACCATTGAGCGCATTTAATAATTACAATAGCTAGAAGTATTATGTTAATAGATAATAGAATATCCATTATTTTTTATTGCTTGCCGACAACGTCGCGGCATTGAGGCAAACAATTTTTAAATAGTATTTTCGGGAAGATTAGTCCAAAGTTCATTAATTTTATTTACCAATGATTGTTTATTTGGAAATAATTGTGTACGAATTCCACGTTCAACTTCTTCCCATAGATTTTAAATGGAGTTAAGGTCTGGTGATTGTGCCGGCCACTGCAAAACCCGAAAGCTATTTTCTTGAAACCACTCTTGAACAATTCGTGAAGAGTGCTTTGGATCATTATCCTGTTGGAAAATAAAACGCAACGGCATTTCCCACTCTGCGTAAGGCAACATTATATTTTGCATTATATCTCTATAGACAAATCGATCCACGGTGTCATTAATGAAGTTTAAAGGACCCACCCCATTCCATGAGAAACAACCCCATGGAAAAACACTGCCTTTGCCATGTTTAACTGTGGGTGTAACTTATTTGGGATTAAACCTTGTGTTGATTGGCCATCTTACACGCTTCATTCCATCAGAATTGAAATTTTTATAATGCGTTTCATCGCTAAACAAAACTTTTTTCTACTCGTCTACTGTCCAATTTAAATGTCGACGTGCAAACTCAAGCCTAGCTACTCTGTTTCTTGCCGAAATAAGGGGCTTTTTAGCCGAGCGTCTACTAAATAACTTTGCGTCTATCAACCTTCTTTGAACTGTCCGTGGACTAACTATAATTTCGGGAATTCCAGCAAAAATCTAGGTGCAGACATCCAAGGATCGTTTTGAGATATCCTTTTAATGCGTCTGCCTGTCCAAATTGTTGTTTTTTTCGGCCTTCCCGATTTCGGTAGATTCTCTAAATGTCTTGAATGTAACTTGAAATTATTTTGGATACGCTGTATCTTGGTAAAACAAGCCGTCTTGAAATTGTAGCTTGTATTGTACCTTCCAAGTGTGCATTCACTACTCTCTGCTTTAATTCTTTCGAAATTGGAATACCTCTTGGCATGATTAATACAGTACAAAAATATTAATTAAACATAAAATAAACTCTGCAAAAATACTTTAACCTTTACTTTTACTAAAACTTTTCTTTTTTAGGAAAATATTAAAATGTTGCTTTACTTTAGACGCATTACAATACTGTATTTGAAAGTTTACGTCAATATCAGTTCATTTGTTTTCATTGTTGGAAAAAGCTGTTGTCGCCGATAATAGAAGCCTACTTTGATATTTAAGACACGATTATTTAAATACGATATCATGCATTTAATATTATAAAATCGAGATTTCTTTAATTTTTCGAAAGTGTTGCTCTACTTTTGTCCGATAGTGTAGTTTATGAAAAGACTAGTTTTGTTTCTAAATATTTTATTTTAGAAGAAAATACAAAGCGTAACTTTTCACAATTTTTCTATTTAAATATTATTATTATTATTTGAAAAGAAGCACCTATAAACAAGCTTTCATTTGATATGCCAATGAGCATATCTAATATCAGTCGTTTCTCTGGAATATCTATTCAAACTTGATTAATTTCTCCAGTTTTTATGATATCATGCAATGGGCCCGTAAACAAAATTATTGTAAAATTCTTTGCATCATGGTCCAGAAACTAATTTCGTTATATTTAATCAATTTTGGCATTATTCGTATAGAGAAAAATTAAAACAACTGGTCTGCATTTTACAGTATTTGTTAATTAATAAGTAACTACATACATGTAAATAATTTTAAATGTTTTTGTTTAAATTTATCAGGACTAAAATTAAATGAGATGAAGCTAGTTTACCAATATGTATATACTTGAACGTGCATACTAACATATATATTATACAATGGACTAGTGAGTATTGGGGAGTACGGCAAATGAAAGAATACTCTTTAAAGTTATTCCAAGCTCTTGGAAATCTTTATTTCATTTCCATCATCAGGGAGACTACAAATTTATACAAAATGAAATTGGGAAATTTGTTGCGATCAATACTTAAAATGTTTACTTACAACTTTCTTGTGATTGTTCATATAGATATTTGTATAAAATTAGAGATATGTAAAAAGAAAACTTGTTGAATTCCAAAGTCAATTGTAAATAAAGTTAACGTCTGGAGGTACTATTAAAACCATTGTATAGGGACGAAGAAACACACACAATTTAAAATGAAAAAATCGCAACTAACTGGTTACATTTTAGAATAATATTATATAATTCAAATTTTATAGAATTTTTAAGCGGGAAAATATGTCCAGCGTGTAACTATTTTATGACACTGAAATAGGTTAGGAATGACTGTCATTTTTCTATCATTCAGTATATCAGAAATTTTTATTGCGGTTTTCAATAAAACTAGTATTATTCTAAGGCTTTGGATTTAAGTGTTAAAATGCAGTAAACCTTAAACATCGTTATACAGTATTATATTATATGAGGTTCCGAGTTTTATTATCTTTGTAATTGTTTGTAAGTAAATTATTATCTAAGTGGAGAAGATATGAATAAATTACAGTTAGATGTTGAATATCTGTTTTTTGTTTATTCAATTGGGTTCTTGGGCAATGAATTTCCAAAAACAATATTTTTTATAATTAGATTGTGTGGTTAGAATCTCAGCTGAATTTAAGGTTATGTTATGATCAAAATTATTTGCATGTTCCGTTCGGCATTTTGTATAAATTTGTAGTCTCCCTGATGATGGAAATGAAATAAAGATTTCCGAAAGCTTCGAATAACTTTAAAGAGTATTCTTTCATCTGCTGCACTCCCCAATACTCACTAGTCTATTTATCTATTAGAGATGGTAGATGTTGGATCACCCGACATCGCCCGGTGAAATACCATCGCATCGGCTTAGGTGGCGTGAAGTTGCTTTTTGAGCTATGGTTTCGTCACTGTGCCGATGTCTCCGGTTTCCAGGGTGGGGAATATACAAAAAATGATATGATGATGGTTCCAAGATCAATATATTCCGTAGTTAAAAACGACGCCCGATCGGATCTCCGGGTGGGGGCGGGTCCTGGCGCCTTATCAAGCGAAATTATCCAATCATCCACCATGTCCAGTAGCCATGCGGGTCCTTCGAACAATATTCTAAATGGTAATGGTGTAAAAACTGGAGTTGTTAAAAGACCCCAGATTAGCAGTTTCCAAATTGACTTCTGCAATATAAGAGGACTGAACTCGAACATCAATGCAGTCCATCAATATCTACAATCTACCAAGCCTCATGTAGTTGCACTAACCGAAACCAAAGTCAGATCATCGATTAATACGGTCAGCTATTTATATCCTGGGTACGACTTCCATCACCGATTTAGTTGGAATTTTGGCCTTTGTCTGTTTGTCCGGAGTGATATTTCTTGTCAACGAGAGGAGACACTCGAGCCTAACGACTTTGATGTAATGTGGTTTAAAATATCAACGCAGAGAATAACTAAATTCATCTGCTGCCTTTACCGGCCGCCAAGTGATACCCATTATAAAGACTTGTTCTCCTCTCTTGCTAATACTATCGACTTTTTGCAAACCCACCATCCCAATTCCGAAGTTGTCATCCTTGGCGACTTCAACGTTCATAATGTCAACTGGCTCAAATACTCAAACATGACCGACGAACAAGGTCGTGAAGCCGAATCCTTTGCCATCAGCTCTGGCCTCACCCAGCTGGTGGGTGAACCAACTCGGATTCCAGACCGAGATGGTGATTTTGCTAGTTTGTTGGATCTTTTCTTAACTTCAAACCCCGACTTGTACACTGTCACCGTGAAGCCGCCGCTAGGAACGTCTGACCACAACCTTATTTCGGCACTGAACACACTACCAATTAGTGCCGAAGAGCCTCCTAAACCACGCAAGGTATGGCATTATATATCAGCTACGTGAGATGACCTAAGGGACCATTTTCGAACGTTTCCTTGGCGGGACCTTTGTTTTACCTCTGATGATCCATCCATCTGTGCAACAGAAATATCGGAGGTTATCCTTACTGGCATGGAAGCCTTCATCCCTTTCTCAAAAAAGTGCCCCTCTAACGGCAAGCCTTGGTTTACCAAAAATTGCGAACAAGCTGTTAAATCAAAAAATTATTTCTACCGACAATGGCGTAAAAATCCTACCGCCGAAAATCGTACCATCTTTGTTAACGCTCGAAACCAACGCAAGCAAACGATAAACCAAAGCGAAGAAGCACACAACCAGAGGATTAAAGACAGACTTCTTGAATGTCCTAACGGCTCAAGATCATTTTGGTCGGTAGCTAAGGCCGTCAGTCAGAACTTTACCAAGTCAACCATTCCACCTCAAACACGTTCTGATGGCACCATTGCGACCAAAGCACAGGAGAAAGCAAACCTACTGGCGGAACTATTCTCTTCACATTCAACGGTAAATTTTCAGGGAAGTACTCCACCGAACATTCCCGTTGTAGAATCGAGAATGCCTGAGATTGTTTTTCGCCACCGCCATGTTAAACGAATCTTGAGGAGTTTTGACACTAAAAAGGCTTCTGGTCCTGACGATATTCCAGTCATTGTAATTAAGACATGCGCTGACGAACTGACACCGGTATTTTGTAGGCTTTTTAACTTATCCTTCAAAAAAGGAATATTTCCTTCTTGCTGGAAAACTGCGCGAGTCCAGCCCATACTCAAAAAAGGCAAAAAGACCTTGCCAAACAACTATCGTCCAGTCGCATTGCTTTCGGTTATATCCAAAGTTATGGAGAAGGCTATCAACGAAAAATTATTAAAATACCTGGAAAGCTTCAACATTATTAGTGACCGCCAGCATGGATTCCGTAAGTTTAGATCATCAGGAGACCTTCTCGCTTATGTTACTCATGTTTGGAACAACGCAATAGAATATCATGGCGAGTCCCGGGCGGTAGCACTGGATATTTCCAAGGCTTTTGACCGAGTATGGCATGAGGGGCTCCTAACTAAAGTGAGAGCATACGGAATGCCGGTTCAATTTTGTTTATGGCTGTCGAGCTTTCTTAAAGACCGTTCTCTGCGAGTGGCGATGGACGGATTTCTTTCAGACACATTTAACATCAACGCCGGAGTCCCTCAAGGTTCTATATTGTCGCCCACCCTTTTCTTACTCTACATTAACGATCTTTTGGAAAAAACTAAAAATCCTATATATAGCTTCGCTAATGACAGCACACTTGTTTCATCTTTTACTTTGGATGCTTGGACATCGGCTGATAATGCGCATTTCTATAGGCAGCAAGAGGTCTCACATCTCAGCAAAGACCTGGAAGAAATTCTGTCTTGGGGTGACAGTAACCAAGTAGAATTTAACGCTAAAAAGACCCAGGCGGCAGTTTTTTCTAAAAAAGTTAATGTTGAAGAACCGGATATAGTTATGGCGGGACACTCGATTCCCTTGGCTTCATCAATTCATTTATTGGGCGTTAATTTGGATAGTCATATGTCTTGGCAAAGCCACGTTGCGGCCATTGCTAAGGCAGCCTCGCAGAAGCTTGGAGTACTTTTCCGAACTAAGAACCTCTATACACCCCAACAACTTTTGATGCTCTATAAAGCCCAAATTCGACCATCGCTGGAGTACTGTTCGCATATTTGGGGCTCTGCTCCTAAACATACCCTGAGATTGCTAGATTCCATTCAAAGAAGAGCCATTCGCTTGATCGGTGACCATAGTCTGACAAACAACCTGGAAAGCCTTGAACATCGAAGGCAGGTCGGCGACTTGGGTCTATTTTACAAAAATTTTCATGGCAAGTGTTCAACTGAGGTTGCCCGCTTGATACCACCCAGAACGGTGCATGGTAGAAATACACGACGAGCCACTGCAGCCCACCAGTACGTGGTTCAGCTTAGTGTCCCTCGAACGACACTGTTTCAAAATTCTTTCATCTGGAGAACGTCATCACTCTGGAACGACCTCCCTGAGATCGTGTTCCCCAACGACTATAATCTTCAAAGATTCAAGACCAACGTGAATCGTTTCCTGCGCACACGCACCGCTTCCAGAGCGCCATAAAGGATTTATCCTGCAGTGCTGTGCCTTATCATACAAAAAAAAAAAAAAAAACTATTCAACAACGACTACCCTCTCGATATATTATACAAGGTAGATATGCTTTGAAATTATTATTTTTTAAAATATTCAGAAATTAATGATATTTTTCATATTTTTTATTTTATTTTTATAAAATTTAGATTCACATTTTAATAGTAATTGAGGAATATTTGTGGACTTGTCAAAATTGTTAACATTATTAAAAAAGTTTTCTCAAACTTGCGCAGGCTTCAAATAGGCCTGATGTTTTCGACATTGGAACAAGTTCAGATTCCTCTGTCTCAGAGTTGGCAATAGTTTCATTCGTTTCTTGGATCTCGTCAATACACCCGATGATAATGAATTCTGCAGTTTCTGTTGGAAAATCGATATCGATAGTGGTAAATTGTTTCACGTTTACAAACGTGTCCTTAAGGTTAGGAAACAGTTGTGCGAGCGGAATATTATCTTCTTCTTTAAAGTCGTTAATATTATCTATATTACACATAAATCCGGCTTTCATTAAGCATTTTTTTATTGTCACTGGAGAAAAATTTTACCAGGCTACCGAAACCCATATCAAGGCGTTAGTTATGGTAATATTATTTTCGATTTCTTGATGAGGACAACCAGCTTCTGTAGAGCATTTTAAAATTCTGAATAATGCCTTGGTTCAAAGGTTGGCCATGTGAGGTAGTATTTAATGGAAGAAGAATAAGTTTGACATTACCCAGTGTAATTTTGGGATTAGACGTTGTATTATACAGAAACAATACAACTCTTGTTCTGCTCCTTCATCTTGAAATTAAATCTGTAAAGACATATTGTCAGGATGTCTGCTGTCATCAATATTTAATTGTTCGAGACCCATCATTGGAGAGGTAACTAGAAACATCGAGAATTTCTGCTTTTGCCGATTATAAGTGGTTCTTTCACCTTCCATATTTGCACGGAACAGAGCTGTAAACCGTTGTTTTGCTATTTTTTTTCCAGTATACTTGTCATCCTTCAATGTAAGTATATGTTTTTGTTGGCAATGCAAGATAGTAAAGACCTGTCTCATCTTCATTAAATACGTCTCTTGGGCATAAATTTCGTAAATGCTTTTTATTCTTTCCACAGAAATAACATTTATAAGAAGAATTAATAATTTTAAATTTAAGATTTTCCCATGTTTCTGTACTTTCGGACGTCACATAATTTACAATACTTGACAGTAACATAAAATATAAGCTTCTAAGTTTTTCTGCGCAGCTTTTAACGATTAGGCTTGGTTCGCGGCGTCTTAAAGTTGCAATATACTATTTTCTAGGAAACTGTGTCAAATATGATTTGAACTCAATCCACTGTAAAAAAATCCTTATATAATCACTGCAGCGTTCATCGGCAGCCTTAAAGTTGCAGTCCTTACTAAATTGTTGTAATTCTTGCAAATATTCACTTATTGTCTCACCAGGCTGTTGTTTTCTATTAGCCAAACAGGATATGGGAAATACCTCGCGTTTAGGCTTGAAAAAAATAGATTCCAGAGTTTAACAGCTTCTTAATACGGTTTTCAATCGATATTAAATTCCTAGTTTGTATGATTTCATGATAAAATTAATTAAAAGTTTTATGTTTTTGATATGGTGATATGAAATTGTCACATTATGTTACCTTCCAATGAGCCCATTCTTGAGCAGCTTTGGGAGAGTTCTGATCAGTGTTAAATCTTTCCGGTCGTAGAAGTATATCTGTTCTAGTTAAATAAACTTGATAATATGCTTTATTTAATTAGACTACAGCATGACATGAAATAATACATTTTGACAAATAAACATAACAATTTAACCGACTGGTACAACAAGCAAACAGGTGTATTAAATATAGCACTGTCGCTACCACAGTTAGGATATGAGCAATCTTATAAAATGAAATCTAAAGTCCCTGTATTGGAAAGTCTGGACACGAGCGGTCGTTCACGCGATTGGTTGGCCTCGAGCTAAGAAATTAATGGCGGCTCCAATAAGAGAAGCGCAGATGACTTATTCGCAGCTATGTTTACATCATTCGCAATCTGTCAAATCGTTTGTTTACTTTTAGAAAACCCAACAAATATTTTTTTTTTCTGCAGTTTAAAGTGAAAAGTGATTTGTTTTTTTTGGTTTTTTACAATTTAGAAAGGATTTCTTTTGATTTTAATGTCGGGAGTAAAGAAGCAGAAAGCCCTTCTAAAACCGGCGAAGGAATATCATTTTTTAGATTTGCTATGGAGATCACAGGTATGTACCTATATTATAAACAAATATTGTGCTTTTGGAAACATAACATGTATGTGGATTTATTTACTAATTCTTGAATCGTCTACTAATTTTAATATATTTAATAATTAAATTATAGAAGACACAAGTACTACTGTAACGCTCTTTTAATAAATATAAGCTTATAAATTAATCAATTATAATATTAAAAAATAAATAAATTGTCTTATCATAACTGAAATTTAATTCAAACTGCTATTACAAACCACCCCATCCGCGATGGTGCTAAAAGTTATTATACCTCGCATATGAATGAATTTTTTGATGGTGTCCAGTTCTTTCGGCCAACATTAATTATCCATCTCCCACGTCTGTTCTCATCCGAGGGAAATGAGGCCATATAACATTTTCTCCCATGATTGGTATTATTTTTGCAACCGGGATAGCTGCATGTATGCATTTTTAAAACACTTTGACGTTTAACGAACGCGAACTGTTTATTTACATCGAGAGATCATATGACAGGAGAGACTGACACCGCGCGCACGCCCGGGCGCCATTAATTTCTTAAAAGGTGGAAATAGAAAAGGACACAGAGTTCTCTTTCTTACACACGGGCTTTATAGCTCGTGTCCAGACTTTCCAATACAGGGACTTTAATGAAATCCTTATAATAGCGCCATCAGCGTCTGGTTGAAAAATTAAACGGACGAGGAACGATCTTCACCATTTAAGTTATCCCAGCCTGTGCAGTACTATGCTCGTTACTTGACAACAGTCCGATGACGTACGCAAACTGATTATTATTGTTTCGTCGGTAAATTTTAGGTAGTATGATAGTAAATTGTTCTGGTTTTGGTTATTCAAAAATTCGTACCTAAACAGCCAGTAAAGTAAATGTAACAAGTTTCTGCTGACGGATTTTGTTGACGAGGAATCGAATTATTAAAGAAAATGAACACTTCCAATTAACACTATAAATTGGTCAGCAGCCGCATAAAATCTGAAAGGGGGATAGATGTCAAAACCTTTCTATTGACGTCCTAATGTTTGAATAAAATATCTTCAGCCGTTTTCCGGATCTTGTATCACAACCACATACCGGGTGTTGCATCGTCGAGCGGGACATAGGAAATCCCATGTAATTTTAAATGGGGTAAATTATTGGCTTCCCTAATTATTTTAGAGAAAAATTATATTTAGGTTTATTAAAGAGCACTAAAACCCACATTCAAAAAAATAACTCTAGATATTTTTGATGAGCCCGTTTACGGGTTATCGCCGATTTCTTTTTAACTATTTCTCCTTTTTATGGCCCCGTATTTGCGGGCACCAGTCAAGGTAAAAGATGACTGTCAAATAAAGTTGTAATTTTGAAATGTGTGCTTTATTGTTATAAAAACTCGTACATCGAAAATATTAAAGGTGTATTTATGAGTACAAATTAATCTGAATAAAACTAAAATAAAGTATCCAATTACAAGGTTAATTATGACATTTTACATGTTTCAATATTTTACTAATTAATAGGTAGGTACTATTAAATTGTTAGAACTTTAGGATTTAAGAAGATGTTCAAATATTCCTCCATTGACTGCTAGACAATAACCGAGGCGATCATAAAATTCTCTTCTTACATTCGCTAGTTGGTAAACTGAAATTCTATTGCATTCGGCAGAAATAGCATTTTTTAACTCGTCTAGATTTGGGTATTTTTTATATTTGTATATCCTGTTTTTTAAATGGCCCCAGGGAAAGAAATTATTTGGCGATAAATCAGGAGACCTGGCTGGTCAATTTACTGTATGATTTAAGCCAATAACATTTCCATTAAAAGCACGGTTTAAATATTCCCGGACAGCCAGGGTACTATGTGCCGGGCAGCCATCCATTTGGTACCAAACTTCCTGATTTTCCCTGGCGGCATCATGTAAAGTAGGTAAAATATGATCTTCAAGTGGTTCCAAAAAATATTCTGCATTTAAATTTCATGTAAGAAGTAATGGCCCGATAATATTTTCTCCGAAAATCCCAGCCCATACATTAACTCTTTGTGGATATTGCGTCCTTGTTTCCACAAACCTATGTTGGTTTTCTTTGCTCCAATATCGATAGTTTTGAACATTGGGTTCATTGTTTAAGGTAAATGTGCATTCGTCGTGAAACAAATGTTTTTTAAAAATTCCCTATCCATGTTTGCTCTTTCCATCATACCAAAACAAAACTCCTGTCGTCGTATTTCGTCCCTATCTCTTAGCTCTTGGTGCTTTTCATATTTGTATGAATAATATTTATGTCGTTTCAAAGCTCGTAACGCTGTGGTGTGATCTAATCCTATGTCATCCTCAAGTTTCCTTGTGCTGATCTTCCCATCATTTTCTTCCACGCACAATAAAACTTGCAAGTCCCTATCATTTCTTGCATCTCTACTTTGTTCCTGCCTTTCTTCACATCTGCAGTTATTTATTACAGTGCCTTTTGTCTTAAATTTCTTGATAGTCCTTTCGACTGTAGATTTTGCAGGTATCGGTCTATTCGGATACAGAGCAGCAAACATGTCTGACACATTTTGATAACTATTTCCTTGATAATACCATTTAATCATCAATATTTTTTTTTCAGAAGTGTAATTCATGGCTAATATTTTCGATGTACGAGTTTTTATAACAATAAAGCACACATTTCATCTTTTACCTTGACTGGTGCCCGCAAATACGGGGCCATAAAAAGGAGAAATAGTTAAAAAGAAATCGGCGATAACCCGTAAACGGGCTTATCAAAAATATCTAAAGTTATTCTTTTGAATGTGTGTTTTAGTGCTCTTTAATAAACCTAAATAGAATTTTTCTCTAAAATAATTAGGGAAGCCAATAATTGACCCCATTAAAAATTACATGGGATTTCCTATGTCCCGCTCGACGATGCAACACCCGGTATATAACCAAAAGCAAAAAACTATGAAAAATTCAGGACTCACGTATTTTGGAGCGTAAATACAGAAAATGAAATTTCGAGATAGGATTTAGTTTCTGGCATAGTTCCGTAAGTAATATTGGTTGCTTTTAACACCATAACAGGTGCCCTTTGTCGCCTGGTCTCTTTCTATAATTTCCTGTGCAACATAGGTACGACGAAATTTGCAAGAAAATTACTTCTTTTTTTAAGATTAGAAGTAAGTCCGAACCGAGGTTTTAAATGTTTAAAGTAGATTTGATAAAAATGTGCATTTGTCTTGCCTTGACACTTTGTTGGAAAGAAAATGAATATGTTATTATATAATTGTGAAAAGCCTGAATGCAGCGTATTATAAAAACTATAAAACAGTGAAACTAGCAATTATGCTATTAATACTGTAAATCTTTTTTTTTTTTTTATTTACTATTTTCTACGGTCGTCGGCGTATCAGAGGCCATCTTGAACCGGTCATCGACCGTACGGTTGTTAATCGTGCGGTCTACCGACTGGGGAGTGTGAAACGGCACCTTCATCCTACGAGATATCCGATCTCATCCGGCCTGTCCGGCGTGAATAGGATGGTTTTGATGTCGATTCATTTTACACTCTTCCCTAAGACAAGAGCACGCGGTGTTTCCCAAGCGGTCACCCATCCAAGTACTAACCGCGCTCGACACTGCTTAACTTCGGTGATCTGACGGGAACCGGTGCTTCAAGTGTCGCTAGGCCCTTGCCTTACTGTAAATCTACATTTAAGGTTTTGGTAGAAGAAATGTTAATGTTCAGCACACTAAAAAAACAAAAAAAAAACAAATGAGGGGTAATAAAAGTAGTATTTGTATGTATTATGTACTCTTTAAACAAAAATAAAGGTTTTTACATTGATATATGGAGGCCCCAGTAAAATAGCAGTTGTATTAATGAAACACATAATATTAATGCATAATTAAATATACTGTGAATTATTTTGTTATGGTGGCAAGAAAAGAAAAGCATTTTTAAAATATTTCACTACTAGACATTCAATAACCAATGTGCGCCGTGAATAAGAATGGTATCCATACATTGGCACTGGAAAGTAAATAGGCAACCATAACTATAATATTACAAAGTACAAATATATTAATAAGTATGGTGGAAAGTGACGCTGATGGAGCTTTTTTTTTTTAAATATTGTGAAAAGATATTAAAAACTGAATGCAATCAGCATACTGAAATTGTAAATGAAAAATGAAATGTTATATTTAATTCAAAATTTCTGTGAAGACTCTGTCAATTTGTGGTCGAATTTAAAAAGGGAAAACATTCGTCATTTAAAAGTCATAAGTTAAGATAGGTATATAAAAAGAAGCGTTTGGACATTCTAGGCCATGTTATAAAAGTTTTTTAGTTTTATTTTGTAGAAGAAAAGAGAAAGATTTTTGTTAGCGTCTTATGAGAAATTATAATGTTGAAATTTCATTTGTAAAATTAATTATTGGAGACCTAAGGTCCCGCCAACTTGTGTTATGTTCGTCCCATTATGTAGGAAAAATAATAGAATTTGATTTAAAATAAAATTAGTAAAAACACAGATCTTGTATTTAAAATAATTTTAATTTAAATATATTTTAACTCTGTCCGTCTCCCTATTCAGTCTTTGAGGGTATATAAATTCATTTGTGCATTGCATTCAATTTTTAATATCTTTTTAAAATATTTAAAAAAAAAGCTCCATCCGCGTCACTTCCCACCAACAGTTTTGTCTCTACTGCTAATAATAACTGCAGCACTAATTTTGTCTCCTGAAGATGAAGGTTACTACCTTCGAAACATGTAGAGACGTTTTAATTTTAAAATTGAGCCTTTGATAGCTCACTATTAAATTAGTGGAGAAAGACTTTCTGACTTTCTTTCCCCTTTTCCTAAACATCTATTGGTAAAGTGTTTTTATCGATAATTGATGTTAGAGCTCTTCTCGTGCCTGAAATTACAGGAAAAAAAATTAAGTTTTTAACAAAATTTATGTGCAAAAATATAAGTGCCAAACGTTACAACACGAAACTTATGATTATGTCATAATATCATATCTGCTTGGAATTGCTATTACAATTCTTATAATAATATACCTGTACTAATCTATCATTTATTGGACAAAATATATTCAAAATCTCATAACAGTGAATATTATGAATCCCACTCTATTATCACATAAAAAAAAATCTACTTAACACCAGAAAATTTAATAATTGTAAAGTATAGGATATCTTAAAATCTTTAGCATAATCACCAATAATTTAGTTATGGCCAGTCTACCTTTCCAACGAAACTCCGTACATAATTAAATTATCGAGGGTCTTTATTTCTGACAAGATCTCTGCTGAATTCCTGATGCAGATAAAGTTATACATTTTGATGCTGAATCAGAGAGATATTTACATATATATCAGATAATAAGGATCTTCATTGCTGTAGGGCGGCATGTATATTCAATCCCAATTTTATAGGTTAATTTTCTGTGTCACAGTGTTAAGAAATTGTAAAGTTATGAATATTTGAATATTATGTGATGTATGCCATACGATAAATAAATAAATAAATAAATATTGGGTGCAATTAATTTTTAGTGTAGGTATTGCTAATTGAATTAAGAATAATATTAGTTTGCTAAAATTAAAAAAACCGGACGTTTGGTAAATATTTAAGTGCAAAAAGTAAGATAAATAAATGTACAATTTTAGGCTAAAATGTTTAATGTTTTTCCTGATTAAATATTTTACTGTGTGTATTAAGTCAATGGCTCTGGTTGAAACCAAATGGCCAGATGTTTACTATACAGGTTGTCCCGTAACTAATGGTACACAGTAAAACTGCAGATATCTTGGGTAAAAATATTGCGGTTTGGCGAAACTTAGCTTAGTTAAAAGTTGATAATAACCGAGATATATATAATATCGTTTAAGTGAAAATTTTATTTTCGATTTTCCTAATTAACTTTTTTTTTAACCAATATTTTAATATCAAATTTTGTGATTGAAGGTTTTTCGGGGCGAGAAACTTAAATTTGTTAAGAATTTTAATCTAGATTGTAGAGGGCGCTCTCTGCGGCACTCTAGGTACATAGAAACAAGTGTAACTTTTTTGCGCCTTAGAGTATTTATGTTTTTATTAAAAATATCAATTTAACTTATTAATTTTACGTAATAAAGGTGTACTTTGTAAATGTCGCTCCGAGTAACGGTTTTCGAGATTTATACATTTAAAATAATTGCCAGTGCGCATTTTAAAATACATATATATTATTATAATTAAATTACAAATAATTCAGATTATAACTGTACTTCTAACTTAACCTAGATATTTTAAAATATTATTAATTTATTAATATTCTAAAAATTATGAAAACTCCAGACTACTAAGAAATTAAACGGCCACGAATGAAAATATTAATAATTTAAATAAAAATTTTATTTCTACATAAATAAATACAAAACATACCAATAAAAGAAAAGATTAATTTTTGACAATAATTGTTCAAAGTGATTGCCGTTAACTTCAATGCATTTGGCTACCCGCTTATTGAACGACCGCCTCATTTTAAATAATAAGTGTTCGTTTTGAAACGATTGCTCCGCATTCTCAGTTCTTTGCGATAGTTGTTCCCTAGTGTTGATAGTTTCTTCATAAACAAGTGATTTCATGAATCCCCATACACTAAAATCAAGTGGGTTTAAATCGGGGCTTCGGGCAGGCCAAGGCATTTCGCTTCCACGACCTATCCAGCGGTTAGTAAATGTTATATTTAAGTAGTCTCTGACAAGCCTGGAAAAGTGTGGCGGGGCACCATCTTGCATAAAAAACATATATCTTCTTAGCTCTAGCGGTAGGTTATCCAAACAGTCGGTCAGCTGATTTTGCAAAAAATTAAGATAGAGCTGTTCGTTTAAATTGGGTGGTAGCTCGACTGGACCCAACATGTAATTGCCAATAAGTACGCACCAAACGTTTATTCTAAACTCATGCTGGAAATGGCGTTCGGTTACTAAATGGTGATTTTCTAAACTCCACGCATGTTTATTTCTAAAATTGAAGACACCTCTTCGTTTGAAAGTCGCTTCATCGGTAAATAAAACTGTATTCAGAAACATTGGGTTAGCGTTTTGCTGGGTACGACAGAAATGGGCAAATTCCAGTCTGGCTGGAAGATCAACATCCAATAAATTCTGAACAGGCGTAAAGTGGTATGGATAAAGCCCCTCTTGGTTAAAAACTCTAGAAACTTATGACTTACTTACTGGAGTAACTGCAGCCATACGTCTTGTGCTAATTTCCGGGTTCTCAGCCACGCGAACTAGTATTTCCTCTTCCTGCTCGGGTGTAATAATCTTTGGACGTCCCCCATTATTACGTTTGGGACGCAACGATCCTGTTTCTCCCAGTCTGTCGTAAAGGTTTCTTAAAATTTTAAAATCTGGCTGCCTTCGATTTGGATACATTTTCAAATATCGTCGATGTGCTCTGCGTCCGTTAATTTTCTTGTGCGTATAAGCATACCATGTCTCGCATTTCTTCGTTAGAAAACAAATTATGTCGTGGCATTTTTAACTTAACTTTTTTTAACAATTTCTTTAGAAACTCTTTGAAAACACCCACAATGCTGACAAATCACAAGGGAGTTTGACAGAAATGAAGTTCAAGGCGCTTTCATTGCATTTATTTTTATCAAAGCCTACTTTAAAAAAATTCACACTTTCAAATCAAAATTTAAAAGGATGCATTAGTGATTGTAAATGTATAAATCTCGAAAACCGTTACTCGGAGCGAAATTTACAAAATACACCTTTCTTACGTAAAATTAGTGAGAAAATTGAAATTTTTAATAAAAACGTAAGTACACTAAGGCGCAAAAAAGTTACACTTGTTTCTATGTACCTAGAGTGTCGCAGAGAGCGCCCTCTAGAATCTACATTAAAATTCTTAACAAGTTTAAATTTATCGCCCCGAAAAACCCTGTTAAAATATTGGTTAAAAAAAAAGTTAATTAGGAAAATCGCAAATAAAATTTTCACTTCAACACCCTGTATCTCGGTTATTATCAACTTTTAACTAAGCTAAGTTTGGCCAAATCGCAGTATTTTTACCGCAGAAATCTGCAGTTTTACTGTGTACCATTAGTTATGGGACACCCAAAACGACTTGTATCCCGATTCCCCGACTTCATGTCCCTTATAATGCATTAATATTTAAAATTCAACATGTTTGAATGTGAAAGCAGGACAAAAAGAAGGCTTCGTTACCACTTTATAGAAATTAAAAACCTATTCTGATCAATGTACCCCTCTCGTTTGTCAAGTTCAGTAGCGGCGAGAGGGCTAGAGTTGGTTACTCATGAATAGAGTGAATAGAAAATACCGAGGCCGATTAACAATTTACGATATAACAGGTGATTGATTATTTTTTGATCAAAATTATTTTGTTAAAAATTCGGTTTTATTCAGTCCTATGATCAAGCACACTAGTTAACTTTTAAAACGTACCGTTTCCATGACAACTACCGAAAAAGCCTACCTACTTGTTAATTTTTCATTGTTGTTGAAACTTAAGTGCTTGACCATCAGTTTATTAATAAGTTAAGTATTTCCTTTTTATTATGAATAAACGGTTTACCTTATAGTAGCAGTAGGTATGGCTTTTTGGAGGCCTTTGAAGCAGTGTAGGTACGACATGCTCAAGAGGCAAGCGCATCATCATTCTTTATGTAGGCAGTAAAAGCGGATTTGTGCCAAACGCGTTGTTATTTTCCGCTAAAGATATAAGTCAAGATATCAGTCAAATTTGGATAGTGTTAACGTACAAGGAACCACGCTCCACAAGATGCAATAATTGTTTAAATTAAATAAAATGATTTTGACGTTCAAAAACTCTCTACATCAATATTTATTTATTGTTCTAATAACTATAATATTACAGGCAACACAAACGAATTCACTAATGATAAAAAAATGCCATATTTAAACAGCGCAAAAAAATAGGTACTTTTTTACATGGTTCCATTTATAATTTATTAAGTCTGATAATAGAAAAAGGAACCAATCACTTGGTTCTATATTAAAAATGCATTTTTCGTAATAATTCATTGCAATAGTAGCATTTGAAGTTAGATTCAAGCAGTTGGAGCTTTTTAAGAAAGCAAAGATTGATGAATTATTAATTTTTTAAAATTTTTTTTGTGGGTTAAGTATGGTGGTTCCTTTTTCAAAATTTTTAAATGCTTTTATTAAAATAAGAAAAAAGTACATTATTTTAATAAAAAGCTCTTTTATTGCCACTTTCATAATAATATGTTTAATTTAACGTAGAAAAACGTAACATGAAACAACAGTAGCATCAAAAATAAAATGCTGTTTAACATAAATCTAATAGTTTTAGAACACTTAACATAACCTAATTTCTAATAATATAAAATTAAAAAAAATAATTTAACAGGATTATTTTTTTAAAACGTCTGGTGGCATTAAACAGTTTTTTTTTTTACTTAGTTATTAGTCTTCTTGAAACTCAAAGTCTACATCAGCGTTATATCCCTCTATATCATCTACAACGCCTTCACTGCCTGTAAGATTATTATAGAAAGGCTGATCTGCTTCTGGTATTAGGTGCATAACAGATTTTATATCATTTAGCTTGGGCGCTGATATAGGTTTTCCATTAGGGTACAACAGTGGCATGTCGGAGCTAAATACATCTGATTGCTTACCCTTTTGTTTCGGTTTTATATCCACCTCGACAAACGCATCTTCATCATAACCAAATTTAAAAAATATGCTGTATGTATATTTTTTTTCAACTTTGATCTCCTTCACATGAAGCCAATTTATTTTTTCCCCAACTGTGTCCTTTTTTCGATTAACTATGTTGTGTTCCAAATTTTCACTGGATAATAATAATAAACAATAATAATAAACAATTTTTATTTACCATAATATTCAATATACAATTTATAAGCAATACGGTAATTCGGTAAATAAAGGTCTGTTGATAGGTAACAATGTACCGATTCTTCCTCAACAGCCAGAAACTTCCTTATGCTAGTTTATGTTAACTTACTCAATTATATCTATTATAAATATCAAAAAAAAAAAAATTAAATTAGAAAAATGGAGAGAAAAAAAAGTCAATGAATCACACTTATAGCATAAATGAAAATGAAAATACTAATAAACAATAATTGAATCAATAATACAATTCTCCCTACGGTAATGTAGATCAGATATTCACATTATAAGTCAAATTTCCTGATTAATTGCGCCTAATGCTGAACGCTCTGTCGGGTCTAGGACATTTAGCCGTCGCCGTTTCGCCGTCGCCGTTTCGCCGTCGCCGTTTCGCCGTCGCGACAATTCGCCGGCAGCCGATTCGCCGTGGGCCGTTTCGCCGTCAAATAGAAATTAATAAAATACGTAAAAAAGGTTATAATATATATTGCTAAATTTTAACAAAATTGTTTGATAAAAATATACCTACATAGGCAAGTCAATAATAATAATTAGGGTTATTGGAATTCGGGTCTAGGACGTTCAGCCGTCGCCGTTTCTAATCTAATCCACCTTTTTGGGTCCAATTCGGTATATGCTAGATATAAAAAAATTGTAATAATTATAGACTTATATTGGTTAAACAGCGCTAACACGGCATCTAATCCACCTTTTTGGGTCCAATTCGGTATATGCTAGATATAAAAAAATTGTAATAATTATAGACTTATATTCTATTTGACGGCGAAACGGCCCACGGCGAATCGGCTGCCGGCGAATTGTCGCGACGGCGAAACGGCGACGGCGAAACGGCGACGGCGAAACGGCGACGGCGAATAGTCCCATCCCCCGCTCTGTCTACTAAATAATGTTTTTCTATAATTTCTTTTAAATGTACTGCACGGATACGAAATCATTTTTAGACATTACGTTTACTACGAACGGATTCTTCCTTCTGGCACTTTTCATGACATTTACGTAGTCTTGTGGTGAATACATTCTTTGCTGATATTTTAAGGCCTTCTCGATGTCTCCAAAATCGGAATCGTTAGGCAAAAAGCTATGCCCTGATACAAGAAATACTACCTGTATAGTACCATACGGTATCTTTCACATCAGATTGCTAGAAACTGCTGGAGGATGGCGCCACCTGTATTGTACTGCCTAGGCAGAACAATATTGTGGCTATAGGGTGTTTCAATTTTCCAATGGTAGGTGTGCTCGATTGTCATGCTTGCCCTGTACTGACGAGAACCAAAGAGTTCGAAACCGGTCTACAGGTAGCAGCAGCGTAGCAACCTATCATTGGAAATAAAGATTCATCCTTTTCTTTCCCGGTAGTTTCTGCAACCTGAGTCTGTATTTTAGTACTAACAGTGTTAGTCAAAATACGCCAAATTGTGCTATTTAATTCAGCGCTCGTTGGGGCATGTAGCCCAGAGAATAGCTGTTTTAGCATAATTTGGTTAATCCTTATTGTATAAGCAAGTGGCTTGAGAACAAAGTTCTCACATGTATACATATTTATATGTCATATCATAATACTAGTTATATAGTTAGTACTTATAGTTTTAACCTATTCCCCATACTTACGTTTATCCGAATATCGAAACAGCTTACAATATCTTGTTTGGGTAACGGGTTAATCGCTGGGAGAGTTTCGGACTGACCCTAGTAATAAAAAACCAAAAATACAAAAATTGAAATTCTTTAAATATTTAATTTTTTAAAAAGATCCAGCTTACAATAAATGGGACCAAGTGACACATTAGAAAATTTTCGTTTTTAAATATGGAACCACACAAACAAAGATCTTAGGTTAGGAGATCAAATTTTACTTTTAATTTTTTACTTACCTGGGCCAAAGAGTGTTCTTTTAAAAGATTTAATATTTTTTGTCCTCTAGAAACCATATCTAATAATATTTTTACTGTTTGTGTCCGTAAAATCCAATAAAAACGCCAGTTACCGACACAAGCACACCTTACACTTGGTTCTTTCTTTGAAAATCAAGGTTAGACTAATAACTAATACCATCATAGAAGATGGGTTCATTGTCGATAGATGGCGCTAAGTGTATTATGGCAAGCTGAAAATTTGTTCCACATTAGAGGTGTTATTTTAACAGCTGTTGACAAAATAAACCTGGAATTCATCAAATGTCGCTTAGTTCCTTGTTCGATAACACTCTCCATTTCATGGTTCCAATTTGAACTTATTTGTTCCTATACGTTTTTAAGCAAATTAAACAATTTTTGACAGAACATTTTTTTTATTTGACAGCAGAAATTTTTCAAAATATCAGATTTTGTTCTAACAGCTTACAAAATTCTGTTGAACAAAAAGTTATTAGTTCCAAAAATGTTCAGAGTAGATACTAGTAAAATAATAACATGAAAACATTATTATTGCAGTATAAGAAATAACATAGGAATTCCTAACATAGAAATATATAGGTTTTCAAAATAATGGAGATATTCTTAACTAAAAAAAAATTAACACAAAATAATATGTTTACAAAATAATAAACTGAAGGTAACTATTACTTTAAACAGAAAAGCAAGGTTTACACTATTTTTTTGCTTTGGTACTTTTGTTATTGGATAATGCTTTACATTTATTTACTTTCCTATTAGTTTCTGAAACATTGGAATTAGCTTTTGCTTTTTGCACTATTTTCTTTGAATTAGCAAACACGGTGGTGTTATTACATTCTATGGGAAAAGTAGTAATAAAGGTATTATCCACAGCCGGTATAAACTTCAAAAGCTTTGTAAGATATGTAACTTATGCAAATGATAAAAGACATTTTTTAGGTTCTAGTGTATCAAGATACGTATTTCAATCAAAATTTCTCAAAATTGCACCACACAAACACGCCGTGTTATTACTACTACTTGCATACAAGACTGTAACAGCAGAAATTATATTGTTCTAACGGCCCAAAATTCTCTCTTCTCATTGGTTGGCCTGTTAGAACATTATAATACTTAACTGTTTTTAAATATGAGTGATAGAACAATTTAATACTGGTTTTATTTAAGTTTGTGTATTAAATTATATAGGTTATTCTATACACAAAGAACAGAAATTTTTTGTACTATTTTTCTAACTTAAAAATCGATTTCGCCCAAAAGTTCTGTTAGAACAGTATAATACTCAACCCACGAACGGCAAGTGGTCAATGTGAATAAAGTGTGAAGAAACTGCATCTCATGTTGTTTAAAAAGAAAACTAGTATCCCATTTCACCTCCAATCTTCATTCAACCCAGCCCTAACAGTTTTGGTGATGAGGACCAATATAATACCTATATGAAACTTTGTTTATTTGTGACTGGGATTCTGTTTTATCTGGTAAGTAATAATTTTACAAGATATTAAGGTCAACCACATTTTGCTCAAAATCCAATCGTTCGAATTCTGTATTATGTATGAGGTTCCGTACAAGGTGGTAACTAAAAAAATTTTTTTTTGATTCTCAACAGGCGATATCTTAAGAAGAGCTTAATTTGTATCCACACTATATTACACAAAAATAAAACACCCGATATACGTAAAAATCGCAGCATAAAAAATGTTTTCTCTTACAATGCTATCCCGAAATATATTTTTCCTGTTCTGCTTGTACCTGAATAATATTAAAATGATTTGAATTTGAAAATATAGGTATTATCATAGGAAGAAAGCCACGATAAAAAAATATAACTAAAATAATATTTTGTATTTTAAATCTTAAAGAAACTTGTTACGCTCATGTCCGAAATTCCTTTGGTATGTACCGGCGAGAGGTTTTTTTGCAGTTTCAACAGAGGTTAAAAATACTATACAAAGCCTCAACACACGACCCAATCTGCAGGGACCCTGCAAGTTGGGTAGTGTGTAGGCGATCAAATCCAGATCGGACGGTTGGTTGAGCACGGTTAGGTCGATTTCATCGATATTTGACGGGGCAGGTCATGTATTAATTCTGACAAATTTCCCACAATTTTTTTGTATTTTGAATCAAAAATGTCTAAAAGTACCCGATTTTCCCTTTCCTATATGCCCTGCAAATCGGACCCTGCAGATTGGGTCGTGTGTAGAGGTTTTTAGGTATTGGCTCTGAGATTAACTTACTTATACGTCAGTGACGGCATTTCAGAGGCGGCAGGGTCGGCATTGCCGACCCAGTGTCAAACACAACAGAGAGTATATTATATTATTTATCTACATTAATTTGCATGTTAATAATTTTCAAACTTCTAGCGAATAACCAATCCCCTTTTCGCCCATAAAACTCCGAACGTAGTGTATTACTTGCAAACTACAGCCGCAATTAAATAAATTGTTTTACTTTTTAAATCGCTTTGTAACCCCAGCTGGGGTCGGCACGCCGAGCCTACCATTAGAAATTCAGCAATGCGGACTAAAGGAGTCCGCCCATTGAGTCGGTACAGCCCAGCAAGGCATGACCAGCGGTGCCGGCAGATTTGAATATTTCTATAGTCAAATGGAGTAGTGTCAACTGAAATGGAGCCGGTCAGCCGGCGTCGCAGACTCAGCCCGGCGGCGATTCGTATGAGTTTGAGTTAGAACTTACACTGAGTGGCCACGACCGACCGTCCACGGCCGTACAGCTACGACCAACAATTCAAATAGTCCAAATTTACGGTTCTAAGTCACACTGACAGATCACAGCCGACCGCTATCCTGAAAATGTCAATATTGTCAATATCTCCGATTTGAGGTTGCGAATGTTTCACAACCCTCCATTAATAAAAATATCTTATCTTAATAATTGTTGGATTATGAAAGGAACTATTCTCCCTGTATAGAGAATACATTGTCATATATAAACACAAATCGTCAAGAGAAAACCAGCGCGACAAAGTATGGTTAGGTTAGAGTTAGCACGCCACTTGGTGTAAAATAAAGAATAACTAGAAAAAATGTTGTCATGCGCATTAAGTGAGATGGTCTGAGACCGACCTATTTGCATTTAACAAATGTATGACAAATTATTTAATTTCACTTTCATTTTTTTCTTATTTCTAAGCAAAAAGGTAGATTTGAGAAAATGTAAATCAAACATTCTTTATTGATAATAATAAGGGGTGTCCCAAAATGTACGCACATTTTAAATATCGTGGCATTTTCGTTTTTGTCATAGTAGGCTTCTGAAAATTTGATAGTTGTAATGTATTTTATTTCAATTAATAGTCATGGAACGCTACACGGTAGAACAGCGCATTATTATCATGAAAACGTATTACAAATGGAAATTTGAGCAAAGTTGTTCAGTTGGAAACATAAAATCAACAGGGCGGCCGCGTACTGCTCGATCTATTGAAAATATTGGAGCAGTGTCGGAAAGTGTTGGTGAGAATCCAGGCACGTCGATTCGCCGTCGGTCACAGCAAGCGAACATTACCAAAAGCAGTATGCAGCAAATTCTTACGAAAGATTTGAATTTGCATGCCTATAAAATCCAATTGACCCAAGAATTGAAGCCAGCAGATCATGGGTTGCGCCGTGAATTTGTTGTTGGATTCTGGAAAACGAGGCAAATGACGGAGAGTTTTTGAAGAAAATCCTATTTAGTGATGAGGCACATTTTCAATTAAAAGGACACGTCAATAAGCAGAATTGTCGAATTTGGGGGAAAGAGAATCCTCGTGTTATTCACGAAAAACCAATGCATCCTCTACGAGTCACCGTTTGGTGCGGTTTCTGGTTCGGCGGAATAATTGGGACATACTTCTTTGAAGACGAGGCTGGAATTGTACAAACAGTGAATGCAAATGTTATCGTGCAATGTTAGAAGAGTTTCTGTGGACCGAATTAGACCGAATTAATGTGGAAAACTTACAGGACAGAGCGACCTGTCACACTGCGCGTGAAACAATGGACTCGTTACGACTGAAATTTCCACAAATATGTGAAAGTGTTATAAATAATTTCGTCAAAAGGGCAAGGGCCTGCCAGCAAAGCCGCGGTGGACATTTGTCGGATATTGTGTTTCGCACTTAACCGTGGTATGTTTTTTTTTCGAATCCCAGTAAAGTTTTGACATATTTTAAGAAGTAAATGTGTTTTGTTAACAAAAAAAAATGTGCGTTTATTTTGAGACACCCGTCGTACAGCCGTAAGACAAATTTTCATTTTTTCCTTTTTGATTTGAAAATAAAATGAATGGTGGTCAGACATCATCATTGTTTTTTTATTTTATTTTGTTCATCAAATAAAAGAGAAGACGAAAATACATTGAATAGGATCATCAGGATCCCTTTTTGCAGTTTTAACTTGGTTTTTCATGTTATTGCGTGATGCGTGCGTAAAAACAAGATATTTTATGTAAATTTTTAAACACTTGCCTAAGGTGCTAATCCTAAACGAACCTATAAACTAAACCAAAAGTTTTGTTTTTCAACAGACGACAATCACACTCTGACCTATTTTACATTAATTGAGACCTTTTCCTTAAAGAATGATAACAAACAACCGATAATTAACGACTATAACAACCAAGAAATAATACCAATAACTAACTAACTAACCTTACTTTCTTTAAGCGTTTGTTCCAACACGCGATGCATTGCCCGACAGATCATTTCCAGCCTGTCAATTAAACTTTGAACTTGGCAATCGACTGTTGTAGTGATAAATTAAGTGAAGTAGTGCGACCGCTCGGGGCACTGTACTGATACGGTTTTTGATCGGGTTGGAACAAACCTTAAATTTACCGGCAATTCTATTTTTGCTATTTCTGACGATGTGTAAAGTTTTCAAATAAATTACTATATATCGATGGCCTAACTGCAATACCCCGTATCTGACAATTTAGCGAATTTAGGTTTTTTATCGATTTATGTATGTTGGGTTGCCTTACACGTTGTATCAAAACCCCGTAACGTAAAAATGTAAGGAAACCATCGAAAATTCCGTTTTTTCAATACCCCGTATTGATCGGCTGGTAAGATATCTATAGATTTATGAAGTACAGTAAAACACACTTGAACTGTAAATTTCCACTATATTTAACTATGAAATTTATAACATGTTTCGCTAACACTGTAGCTTCATCAGATGACACAGGTATAATGATTGTTAAAAAATAATTGATGTATAATAAGGTTCAGATAATTACAAATAACAATAAAACTAGAAATAGAGGGAAGGGTTATAATTTTGGGGAAAAACCATTAAGTGGTGGTTGTAATTATAATAAAGTAGGTAATGTGTTTATTACAGAGCCCTAAAGGTGTAGACAGTGGTCAACAGAATAAATTTAATAAAGGTGAACTATTTAAATCTAATTGATCATTTAATAACAGGTCCGTATTTTTAAGTTTGTTTATTTCCATAGATTCTAACAGATTAAGTTTAAAACCTTTATTTTCGGTATGTAGAATTTTGAAAGAAGGGTCAAAATTATGTTGGCTATCAAGTAAATGATTAGCATAGTTCGAATCACTTTTATTTTTGGCAAAACTATTATAATGTTCTTGTACTCTTTTCTTAAAATATCGACCTGTTTGGCCAATGTAAGTTTTCGGACAATCCATACATTTCAACTTATAGACTCCAGATTTTTTATTAATGTCGCTTTTAGTTTTATTATTTTTAATGAACCTGCCTAAAGAGTTATTTGTTTTGTAAGATACATTTATATCCAGTTTATTGAGAAAGTTACCAATTATTTTGCTAGGTTGTCCAATGAAAGAAACAGTTTTAAATTTGTCTGATGACGTTTTCACTCTTGGAAATACTAAGTCAATGGTCTTTTTATACGTCTTCTTTTTTAAGATGTAATTAATTAAATTAGCTTTATAACCATTGTTTACGGCTATTTGTTTAATATAGTTTAATTCTTTTTGAAAATTTATCTTGTTAAGAGGGAGAGTTACTAATCTATGGATCATACTGTGAAAGGCAGCTAATTTGTGTTGAGTAGGATGGCAAGAAGAGTTAGGTATGACGGTGTCAGTATGAGAAGGTTTATGAAAGACCGAGAAACTGTGTAGATCATTTTCTCTTTTAATATTTAAATCAAGAAAATTAATAGATTTATCCAATTCTTGTTCGATTGTGAATTTTATATTTTTGTGTAAACTATTAATATACTCTAAAAATATATTTAATTGTCTATCAGTTCCAAGAAAACAGGCCAAGACGTCGTCAACGTACCTGTGCCAGTAAAGAAAATGTTTGAAAAGAGGGTGTTTGCTGATCTTTCCTTCTAAAAAATTCATGAATATTTCAGCCAATAAAGGGCTAAGAGGGTTGCCCATTATTAGGCCATTTTTACTAGTGTATATTTGATCATTAAACTCAAAATAATTTTGTTCGAGACATACAGATAGTGAATCTAAGATTTCTTGTTTTTTAACAACATTAATATTTTTTAAGTCTAATAGTTGATTAACCAAAGTGATTGTTTCATCTATAGGTATGCTTGGGAATAAATTTGTCACATCAAACGAAATTAACTTGGCATTATTAGGTAAATGAATATTTTTGATTTTATTTACTAACTCCAAAGAATTTTTTATTGCGAATTTAGCTGTAAAATGCGTGTTACTTTTGATTATGTCAATTAATTTTTTGGAAAGTTTGTAAGACGGTGCTGTGAAAAATGAGACTACAGGTCTAATAGGGTATCCCTCTTTATGAAGTTTAATTAGCGAATACATTTTGGGAGGTTGAGGGTTCATGATTGTTAATCTACTAGAATCCATGTCAGAAAACAAACTTTTACAATTAAGTAACACTGTTTTTATAGATTTTTGGAAAACAGCAGTAGGATCGCGTTTTAAAATTTGATAATTACTAGGATTTAAAAATTCAATAGTTTTTTGAATATAAAAAAAAAAAACTATTGAATTTTTAAATCCTAGTAATTATCAAATTTTAAAACGCGATCCTACTGCTGTTTTCCAAAAATCTATAAAAACAGTGTTACTTAATTGTAAAAGTTTGTTTTCTGACATGGATTCTAGTAGATTAACAATCATGAACCCTCAACCTCCCAAAATGTATTCGCTAATTAAACTTCATAAAGAGGGATACCCTATTAGACCTGTAGTCTCATTTTTCACAGCACCGTCTTACAAACTTTCCAAAAAATTAATTGACATAATCAAAAGTAACACGCATTTTACAGCTAAATTCGCAATAAAAAATTCTTTGGAGTTAGTAAATAAAATCAAAAATATTCATTTACCTAATAATGCCAAGTTAATTTCGTTTGATGTGACAAATTTATTCCCAAGCATACCTATAGATGAAACAATCACTTTGGTTAATCAACTATTAGACTTAAAAAATATTAATGTTGTTAAAAAACAAGAAATCTTAGATTCACTATCTGTATGTCTCGAACAAAATTATTTTGAGTTTAATGATCAAATATACACTAGTAAAAATGGCCTAATAATGGGCAACCCTCTTAGCCCTTTATTGGCTGAAATATTCATGAATTTTTTAGAAGGAAAGATCAGCAAACACCCTCTTTTCAAACATTTTCTTTACTGGCACAGGTACGTTGACGACGTCTTGGCCTGTTTTCTTGGAACTGATAGACAATTAAATATATTTTTAGAGTATATTAATAGTTTACACAAAAATATAAAATTCACAATCGAACAAGAATTGGATAAATCTATTAATTTTCTTGATTTAAATATTAAAAGAGAAAATGATCTACACAGTTTCTCGGTCTTTCATAAACCTTCTCATACTGACACCGTCATACCTAACTCTTCTTGCCATCCTACTCAACACAAATTAGCTGCCTTTCACAGTATGATCCATAGATTAGTAACTCTCCCTCTTAACAAGATAAATTTTCAAAAAGAATTAAACTATATTAAACAAATAGCCGTAAACAATGGTTATAAAGCTAATTTAATTAATAACATCTTAAAAAAGAAGACGTATAAAAAGACCATTGACTTAGTATTTCCAAGAGTGAAAACGTCATCAGACAAATTTAAAACTGTTTCTTTCATTGGACAACCTAGCAAAATAATTGGTAACTTTCTCAATAAACTGGATATAAATGTATCTTACAAAACAAATAACTCTTTAGGCAGGTTCATTAAAAATAATAAAACTAAAAGCGACATTAATAAAAAATCTGGAGTCTATAAGTTGAAATGTATGGATTGTCCGAAAACTTACATTGGCCAAACAGGTCGATATTTTAAGAAAAGAGTACAAGAACGTTATAATAGTTTTGCCAAAAATAAAAGTGATTCGAACTATGCTAATCATTTACTTGATAGCCAACATAATTTTGACCCTTCTTTCAAAATTCTACATACCGAAAATAAAGGTTTTAAACTTAATCTGTTAGAATCTATGGAAATAAACAAACTTAAAAATACGGACCTGTTATTAAATGATCAATTAGATTTAAATAGTTCACCTTTATTAAATTTATTCTGTTGACCACTGTCTACACCTTTAGGGCTCTGTAATAAACACATTACCTACTTTATTATAATTACAACCACCACTTAATGGTTTTTCCCCAAAATTATAACCCTTCCCTCTATTTCTAGTTTTATTGTTATTTGTAATTATCTGAACCTTATTGTACATCAATTATTTTTTAACAATCATTATACCTGTGTCATCTGATGAAGCTACAGTGTTAGCGAAACATGTTATAAATTTCATAGTTAAATATAGTGGAAATTTACAGTTCAAGTGTGTTTTACTGTACTTCATAAATCTATAGTTATGGATTTCCACCTAGTATCGGCTGAATCTATCAATTTGGTAAGATATCCATAAAAATATCCCGTATCTGTCAGTTTCATATGGTCGCTTTGACTGTCACCACACGTGCGACTGGTTTTGTTAATTAATGGTTTAAATATTATTCAAAGGTAAGTTAATTGATGTTATTTAATTAGAAATATATTTATGTTTGACCGGTTATGAATTCTAGTACGTTAAAATGAACAATATAGTGAGTGAATGTGCAAAAGTCAGCCCTTTACGATACGGGTTATTGTGATTTTAAGGTTAACAGATTTTTATGGTTATTAAATTTAGATACGGGATATTACAATATAATATTTTGGAAACAAAATGTGATACTATTACTATTATCTTAAAATTGTGCAGCTTTCTTTGAAAGAAAAACTTTGTTATGGTCAGGAATGTCAAAGTTTTTTTTATTTATTTTTTAGATGGAGCCAACTCGAGCAGCCAGAATTGTGTCTATGGCTTTACATAGGGCTCCTAGCAGTTCTGACCAAGTACCTAAAACTACATTATTTAATGAATATAATAGAGTTTACGAAGTGGACACCACAGATGGAACTCTAAAGCTAGTAGAAGGGGATTGTAAAGACACTACCGATTATGATGTTGCTGAAATTAACTATTCTTCGCATAACAACGTTCAACGGCAGGAATTCCTGGATGATGCCGAACAGAATTGTTTTCAAAATAATAATTTAGTCCAAGAAATGAATGCCAGTGGAATTCTGTCACAAGTCCATGAGCAACTTGTTGATACTGTAATAAATTTTAACTGCCTTTCAAGTGACAGTGTTATTCAGCAAGATACCTTACAATCTAAACCCCAGATTAAAAACTCAAATTTGAAAAAAAATGACGACAATCCATTTAGTATCTTCAAAACAGAATCAGATACAGTTGTTAAAGCTGCTGATTTAAAACTGTCTCATTTACAACAAACTTGTTTATTCAAAACAAGTGATTTACACATAAATACCTCCAGTTTAAGCAGCACTTCTGAGTGTCTCAAGAAAAAAGATAAAACCTTATCTCCTAAAAAAAAATATGACGACCCAGGATATGACCCTGAACAAGCAGATGAATCACAAAGTATTAGTAGCTCAGATGAAGATACAGTCAAAAGAAGACACAGAAAGAGGAAACCAGATAAAGAAAGTTGGAATAGGTTAAAAACGAAGTCTAGAAGAATGCACGGCGTGGATTACGCTGGTTTTCAGAGAAACAAGGGCAAGGAAATATGTTATGGCATTAAGCGACCCAGTAGAAAGATAGGAGATAGATGTACATCTTTAGCGTGTGCCAAATCAACAAAGCATTTTTGTGGTTTTTTTTCGGAGGAAGAAAGGAATCTTATGTTTCAAACTTTTTGGAAATCAATGAATTGGGAAGCAAAAAAAACTTATATAACAGGTAACATGGAATACACGAAAACTAAAAGGTCATCAAAAGGTGAAGAACCTTCCAGAAGAAGTGGAACATACTGGTATTATTTAAGAAATAAAAATAATGAAAAAAAGAGGGTCTGTAAGAGAATGTTCTTAAATACTTTTGATGTAAAAGAGGACATGGTACATGATTGGTTCAAAAAGACAGAGCATGGACTTAATACAACCACGGAAGAAACCACCAATCAAAATTCAGATCAAACAAGATTAATAAAACAAAACAAAATAAGGAGAAATTTTCTGATTGAATGGTTTAACAGCCTACCCAAAATGCCCTCACACTATTGTCGTAGGGATACAAACAAACAATACTTTGAAACAGTTTTTCAGTCCAAAGCCCAATTATACAAAGAGTATTTAAAACACTGTGAGAATACCGGACACGAAAAATTATCTTATGCAATTTTTGACCAGATCTTCTGTGACTTAAAGTTAGGTTTATACCAGCCGAAGAAAGACTGTTGTGATACATGCAGTGCTTTTGAAGTTAAGAATCTCGACGAAGATGTTTACGCATCTCACATAGAGAGAAAAAATTTGGCAAGGGAAGAGAAAGGCAAAGATAAAGAAGATGCTATCAACTTTAAGAATTATACCTTCACTATGGATCTTCAAGCTGTGAAAAACTCCCCCGTTCTAAACGCAAGTGCAATATATTATAAAAATAAATTAACAGTTCACAATTTCACCATGTACAATTTGGAAAATCACGAAGCGTCAAATTATTGGTGGGATGAAACAGAAGGCAATTTAAGTGCTTCCACTTTTGCTTCCTTAATTGTACACCACATTGAAGAAAATTGTGTTGATAGAAATTTGCCTGTTATTTTGTGGTCTGACGGATGTTGCTATCAGAATAGGAACTCCACACTATCCAATGCACTTCTAAATCTTTCTATAAAACTCGGGCAAGTTATTTTCCAAAAATACCTTGAAAAGGGTCACACCCAGATGGAGTGTGATAGTGTCCATCATCTGATAGAAAAGAAACTTAAAAATAGAAAGATTTTTCTTCCACACGATTATATAAGAGCTACTGAAGAGGCGCGTACAAAACCGGCTCCTTTTAAAGCTCGGTTGCTTACTCATGATTTTTTTAAAAACTATACATCTTGCGAAGCAGCGTACAAAAGTATCCGACCCGGCAATATGAAAAACGACCCAACCGTCACAGATATTAGGGTACTAATGTATGATCCAAAGAAAAAACAAATTTTGTTTAAAACAAATTTCAATAATATACTTATGCCATTACCTGTACGTGCAGTTAATCCCAATGGTCTTGAAATAGCATCCTACCCTAAATTGCACAAACAAAGATTAGGTATAAAAAGTGATAAATACACTCATTTGCAAGATCTAAAAGTACTTTTACCTGTTGACTGCCATGCTTTCTACAATAATTTACCCAAAGATAGTAATTAATAAATAATAAGATTTAAGTAGGTATTATAAAAAGTTATATTACATATTTTTGTAATTTTGTTTGTTAAACCATTAGTTTATTTTTAAAAAACACTGATACTTTGTTTATTCGTTTGTTCAGTAATTTGCCTAAGACTTTCTTATTCTTTTTAAGAGTTCTAATAAATTCCTTTTGTAATATTTTGTGTATTTTAATCCACTAGGTACCTACCTAATTTGAATTAATAAAACCCCGTATCATAAAATATATGCTAAACAATTTGTTTCAATATCCCGTATCTGCACAATAAATGGTCAAATATTATGCAATATTATTATTATATTGATTTTTTAATATTATATTTAATATAAAGTATAATTATTCTTAGCTAGATTAAAAAAAATGTTATTCAAACGTCCAATTTTTAATTTAAAATAGTTTTTTGCTTCTCCTGTAAAATGTCCTTTTTTCAGATACGGGATATTGCAGTTAGGCCATCGATATTATACATTGATGTATGTTTCGTTGCTTATCCTAAAGCCGTCCATTGTAATGGCAGGGTAAGTTTGCCGGCCCCAGCCTGGGTTACTTGAAAAGTGAAACAATTTATTTTATAGCGGCTCGGCGTAGTATGGGCTTACAAGGGCGATTTTAAAAGTGGAACGGTTATTTGCTGGCAGTTTGCGAGTCATTAAAAATCCATATTAATGTAGATAAATAATAATATTATACTGTCTGTTGTCTGCTTGACAGTGGGTCGGCACCTGCCAATCCAGCCGCCCCTGAAAAGCCGCCACTGGATATAGACGTCGGAATACGACAGGCGTCGGTATTAGACAGAGGTCGGTATTAGACAAGCGCCAGTATTAGACAGGCACAGGCATTAGACATGCTTCGCGTCGGTATTGTAGATAGAAATCGGTCGTAACGAAATATATTAGCATCTCTATTCTCATTATCAACTACATCCTAGATATTACTTTCCCTTGACACAATGTCACTTTTTGCGTTAGAGTTGCTTCTTCCGCCATTTAGATGATGTGGAACTTTGGCGCTATGCTGTTAGCGTACAGTAGCAAAAATTATCTTAGTAGTATCTAGTACTCTTTCTTTTCCTTATGATTTGTATATAAATTATATATTATACAGGGTGTTTCAGAACAAGATGCTGATCCTTAACGATGTCGATCCTTAGGTGATTTTAAGAAGAAAAGTTCAAATTAACATATATCCTTAACCTATCAACTTTCGAACTACAGGGCGTTAAAATTTTAAGAAAAAAATCGTTTTTCTATCATAACTTTAACAACTTTCTAGCTATTTTTATGAATAAGCATCAATAGCCATTTTTTGGTGTAGAAAAATTTTAATTTTTTTTTACCAGTGGCGTCCTGAAAGGGTTTGGACTAGACATTTTAGAAAAATATTATATACGCCACTGCTTTTTTTTAAGATAAAAATTATTTTTAAAATACTCATTCATTTTAGGCCAAATTTAATATCTTGCCTTTTTATCGTCCGACAAACAGTTTCCGACAAAAAAAATAAAAAGCATTAAATGCGCATTCGCTATGTGCCTATGGTTTATTTTTTAACATTAAATTAAAACAACTAACATTAAATAACGTGTGAACAAAAACGAAAATAATTTAGATTAGCTGTTGAAAGTGGCCACCACCTGCAAGAATGCATGCTTCAGCTCTTCTCCTCATTGAGTCTCGTACCCTTTGAAAAATTCCTGGAGTATTACTGATAGTGTCGAAACAAACTATTATGCGGTTTCTCAACTCCTCTTCAGTATTTATTGGGATGCTGTAAACCAACGTTTTCAGATGTCCCCACAGGAAAAAATCTAGACTGTTTAGATCAGGGGATCTAGGTGGCCACGATTGTGTTCCTCTGCGCCCTATCCATCGATTACTATAATGTTGATTTTAAAACTCTCGTGCTAAGAAACTGAAATGGGCAGGTGCACCATCGTGCATAAATCACATGCGATGTCGGGTTAAAATAGGGACGTCGTCTAGCAAATTTGGTAAAGTGTGTGCAAGAAATTGGCGATAATTGATTCCGTTCAATCTGGCTGGTAAAAAATAAGGCCCAATTAAATAATCACCAATAATTCCAGTCCAAACATTTACAGAAAATTGCTCTTGGTGGTGGGATTCCGTAATGGCATGTCGGTTTTCTTCTGCCCAGAAGTGGTTATGAAAATTTTGTATGGCGTTCCTGGAAAAATTAGCTTCGTCCGTGAACAAAATTCTGGCATCAAATTGGGGATTTTCGGTAACCATTTGAATAAACCATTGGCAGAAATTGATGCGTAATGGAAAATCCCTAGGAAGTAGGGCCTGGACCCGTTGAATATGGTACGGATATAACAAATAACTTTGAAGAATTCTCCAGACTAGGACATGAGTAATATTTAAAATATTCCCAATTTTTCTGGTACTTATATTAGGGTTTTGTTCCACTAAATTTAAAACAGCTTCTTCGGTTTCCTGTGTTCGTGTAGTTTGGTGTGCCCCTTTTAAGTAGTTTTTTGTTTCACAAGATCCTGTTTCACATAACTTTCTGTGAGTTCCTAAAACCGTTCGTGCATCCGGAACTATTCTATTTGGATAACGCTCTTGGTATAATCGTCTGGCTTCGAATGCATTGCCGTCAGCAAGCCCGTACAGGTAATGCATATCCGCAAACTCGACATTTGTAAAATTTACCATGATACTTATACTTACGTTTAAAAAGTATTACGTTTTTAAAATTTAAGTTAAGTGGAAAGCCGTGTACATAAATAAATAGCTGTCAAAACTATTTGGCATTAAATATTTCGTTATTGTCATTGTTTCCTTAACAAAGTTCATAGCCTACTTGTCAGAAACCATACGCACATAGCGAATGCGCATTTAATGCTTTTTATTTTTTTTATCGGAAACTGTTTGTCGGACGATAAAAAGGCAAGATATTAAATTTGGCCTAAAATAAATGAGTATTTTAAAAATAATTTTTATCTTGAGAAAAAGCAGAGGCGTACATATTATTTTTCCAAAATGTCTAGTCCAAACCCTTTCAAGACGCCACTGGTTAAAAAATTTTAAAATTTTTCTACACCAAAAAATGGCCATTGATGCTTAGAGGGCATGTGTGAAAAATTCATAAAAATAGCTAGAAAGTTGTTAAAGTTATGATAGAGAAACCATTTTTTTCTTAAAACTTTAACGCCTTGTAGTTCGAAAGTTGATAGGTTAAGGATATATGTTAATTTGAACTTTTCTTCTTAAAATCACCTAAGGATTCACACCGTTAAGAATCAGCATCTTATTCTGAAACACCCTGTAGTATGAAGAATAAAACTTATCGTTATAAGTTGTTATTGATACCTTCCTTAAAGCATAAGCGAAAATTCTTGAACGATTTCCAAAACACGATTAGATTAATATCTAGCCATTTAATAATATTGGAAGTGGCGCCTTCTAAATAGCCAGAAACAATGTCTTTTTGGGACAAAGGTCGTTTTTTCCCAGGCAAAATGCCCGGCGGTTAAATCTCGCCCGAGTTTATGTCGACGCATGAACCTATAATACTGATTATAGCCATTAATCCAGGTTTAAAAATGGCGCTGCAATAACAATAAGCGATGCTGGCCATTTCCTAACTTGCCAAACAAAAAGAAGAGTGTCGGCATTCATGTCTTAGTTTATTAATGTTCTGAATTTATTTTATGTTTTACAAATATACTCTTATTTATTTAGTTTATATACCACTTACATAAAATAAAGTAAAAATACGTTGCGAATGCCGAAGACAGCTATTTCGATATAATATAGAATGATGTTGATGACCCATCAGGATAGACAAACTCAAGGTAAGACAAAGTCAACGGCGCCGACTCCATGGGGGCATTGGGGCACGTGCACCCATTGGAGGCCTCCAATGAGTGCTCCGCACCCATTGTGAATGGGAACATGGAGGCACAAACGTGTATTTTATACTAAAAATATTTAATATTATTCGCCTTTCAGAAAAATACTGCAAACAGTGCGATCTGCGGATGTAAAAACTAAAAAGTATTAAACAAAAAAACTGTGGACAAATATGTAATTAGATTAAATAAAAAGTTCAGTGAGGCTTCCTTGAGTCCCTCGTCGCGTTTTAGTAAGAACTGTAATAAGGAAAAAGAAAGAAAAAATGTGCAACTAAACTGCTGGAACTTTGAAACGCATAAAGAAAATTTTTAGTCTATATTTTAAACTAAATATCTCGGAAAATATTAAGGATATTTGAACGCGGTTCAAAGCATATTGTTTGGTCTTAGGGTATATTGATTAGTTTCGGTTTGTATACATTTCGATTTCACAATACAGGGTGGTAAATAAAACAGTGTTAATTTAACAAAACTTCACGGAGGCCCCATTTCGCTCCAAAGATATTTTTGCTCTATTTCTCGGTTTTAAAAGAATAACTGGTTCAATTGAAAAAAAACGACTTTCTGGGTTTTTGAATAAATGTCGTACTTTTACAATAATTAGAGTTTAAGCGAAAACGACACTTTAGGATTTCATCACCCTGTATTTGTCTGGCAATTGCTCGGAAAAAAGGTGTTTAACTTATTGTGAGTTGTAAATTCTTGGCTTTTTTCGCGTTTTAAAAAGATTTTATACAGGGTAAGAAAAAAGTATACTTTCAATAACCTAATAATAATAATGTTTTTATTTTTCCAGTAACAGCTTCTTCTCGGTTTAATTTGGTGGCACAAGAGATATTTTAACCTCAATTAATACAACCAAGATTGCCTTGATAATTTTGTTTATTGATATTTAGGTTGTGATGACAGGTACTTTATTAATTTTATAAGAGTGTGGTAAATCAAGTGTTTATAAAATAATAACTTCTCCGGGCTTAAAACCAGATTACAAACCACTGGCAACTACAGTTACCAGTACGGTGGAGGCAATCGAAAAATTGATATTCGATCAGAAAGGGTTTTATTACGGTTTTCCAGGCAAAATCGAACGAAATGTTCTAGACTCTTAAATGATAATTTTAGACGACAAACGGCTATTCGAGTTTGTGACCGAGCGATAAGAAAAATCTTAAACAAAAATAACTTAAGGTACGCTAGGTCCCGGATCCCAAAAAAAGTAAATTACCTAGTGTTGGTGAGTTTAAGTAAGTGTTGCTAATGAAATTGTTAATTGTTGTAGAGCTAGGAGAAGGGCCAAATGTACTAGGTTATTGGAGCCTCATATAGCTGCCCGGCTTGCGTGGGTACAGCGGTATCGTCACTGGGTTCATGAAGATTGAATGCACTGTATGTTTTCTGATGAGACTAGGTTTAATCTCGTTCATTCTGATGGAAGGATTCTAGTGTGGCGAGAGCCGAACCAGCGGTATGAAGAGGATAACATGGCTCCACAGGAAGCCTTTGGCGGTGGAGACATCACAGTTTGGGTAGGTGTCATGTAACAACGGGAAAACCGAATTGTATATTACCCGCCGAACTGTAAATGCTGAAATCTACCGGAATGACACTATCCTTCAAGTTATAGTCCCGTTTGCGACAAATTACGGTCAGAATTTTTTTATATATTGATGACAATGCTAGACCTCATAGGGCTCATATTGTAACAGAGGTTTTGCGGGCCAATAACATTAATCGAATGGATTGGCCAGCAAAATCTCCTGACCTTAACATAATAGAGCACGTTTGGTCTTGTTTAAAATTGTTGGTGAGATCTCGGGACAACACCCCACAAACTTTTGACGAGTTAACTCAAGCCATTATTGAGAAATGGGAAAATATTTCTCAAGAGTTTATTTGTAGTTTAGTAGATAGTATGCCTCGCCGGTGCGCAGATGTAATACGAGTTAGAGGGGGCCTACAAAATATTGAGCTTAATATTGTTGACTTTTATATAGCATATAGCGTTGTTTATTTTTGATTATAAGTATTAGTTTGCATCATAAAAACATCAACTTCGAATTAATAATGTTTTTTTTTGTTGTAAATAAGCTACTGAAATAAAAAATTAAAAAACCGTCTTGACGTTTTAATCCATAGTTCTAAACACTTGCATTAAATTTTAAGAAACATAATTCTATCTCTTATGCCACCAAATTAAACCGAGAAGAAGCTATTACTGGTAAAATAAAAACATTATTATTAGGTTATTGAAAGTATACTTTTTCTCACCCTGTATAAAATCTTTTTAAAACGCGAAAAAAAGCCAAGAATTTAGAACTAACAATATGTTAAAAACCTTTTTTCCGAAAGTGTCGTTTTTCGCTTAAACTCTAATTATTGTAAAAGTACGACATTTATTAAAAAACCCAGAAAGTCGTTTTTTCAATTGGACCAGTTATTCTTTTAAAACCGAGAAATAAACCAAAAATATCTTTGGAATCGAAATGTATACAAACCAAAACTAATTAATATACCCTAAGACCAAACAATGAGCTTCAATATGCTTCGAACCGCCTTCAAATATCCTTAATATTTTCCGAGATATTTAGTTTAAAATATAGACTAAAAGTTTTCTTTATGCGTTTCAAAGTTCCAGCAGTTTATATACAAGTCAATGTTAAACTGAAGATCACCAGGCATCTAAAAAAAAAAAAAGATTCAAAACCAGAGACTCATTAGTCTTCCCAAGAAAACGATATAGAACTAGAGTCCCGAGGTTTATCAGTCGTCTCTAGAAAAAGATACAGATACAGAAGGTAATGGTAATACGAGTACGAGTACCAGACGTTTTAGAAGCCAATGGATTTCGTATTTTCCGTGGACTTTATACGAAAAGGATAAGGTATTTTGTCAGGTATGCGTTACTGCAGTAAAGGTTATGAAAGCACAAATGCCAAAATTTTACACCGCCGAAAAGAAATCTATAAATGCTTTTGTTAATAAGGATTTAAATAACTGGTCAAAAGCAATAGAACGATTTAAAATTCATGAAAAATGCAGTCCATAATGCCAGTTACTTAGCTGTTACATCTGTTAAATCAGGGGTTAATGTCTCAAAATCTTTAAATATAGCAAAACTTGCAGAAATCAAATCTGACCGAAATGCATGCGTAGGTATTTAGTTAGACAAGGAATTGCAATCAGAGGCCACACCGATGAAAAATATAATATACGCCAACTTTTGCTATTAGAGTCAGGAAATAATGCCGATATTAAATCATGGTTAAGTCGAACAAGTTATACGTGGCTCTTCCATGACATTTAAAACGAAATAATCTTAATTTTGTCAAAACCGCTTGTTGGAGCAGATTAAATAATATTTTTTGAATATTTCTCCACAATGATTGACGAAAGTGCCGACATATATCTGTTATAATAGAATAGGTGTCGATTTGTTTAAGAACAGTATATAAAAACTTGATTATAAAAGAATATTTTATGCGGTTTTATTAAACAGCTTAAACCAATACTGAAACATTATATACCATTGTAAAAGATATTTTATTCAGATTTTCTTTGGATATCCATAAAAGTAGGGGTCAATGCCATGATGGTGCAAGTAGTGTTAACGAAAACATATGTCTTCAGAGCCGAGTTAAGACGAATAAACAACGAGCTCTCTTTGTCGATTATACAGCTCATACCCTTAACTTGGTTGTACAAGACTCAATGCAAGGCATTCCAATAATAAGAGATTTTTTGACCCTAACGAGAGAACTAATTACGTTTGTTAGAAATTCTCCAAAAATTGTGGCTTGTTTTAACCAACTACAAATAGATTTATCACCTGAAAAAAACTCTGACAGCTTGACAAAAGTTAAAAAGCCTGCGACCTTTTTGTCCGACCAGATGATGTCTAAAATCTGCAATACGTCAGACGACGAGGCAGGAGAGGCTAAATCATGTGTCTATGCTACATAGTCATCAAGACTAGACTGATGAGGTTAACCTGAGTACCGTAGCCAATGACTTTATAGGTTGTAACGTTGTAAGAAGAAACACCTTTTTAAAATTTTAAAGGTTCCTCATTTGGTCCATTAGTTTAATATTTTTAAAGTTTTTATTTTACTGCTAGATAACGTTGTATATAAAGGTCGTTAAACATATATATACAATAATTTAGTAATGCACCAGGTGGGTACCTGAATCTTTTTATGTTCCTTGGAATAAGCCATTAAATAAAAAAAATTTGGTTTTTTATTTAGTACAGTAAGTATTTGTCTAATTTGTTACCAAAGAAAATAATTTTACTTTTATTTTTGTTACCTATTGTATTGAGCCATGCATGCGGCTACACAATTTAGTTTTTGATTTTTGTAGTATTTTATCTGTTTATTTATTAATATTACTTTTATTACTTACTGACATTTTTTTTTGTGTATGTTTTTGTTGACTATATTGTACTTACTGATAATTTATTAGTAATACCGATATACAATATATTTAATAAAAATAAAGGAATAAAAAACAATATTCGTTATTATAATTTTACTACTCTTAGTAAGGTAATGTGTATTATTAGTGTAATGCCCATGCTCCTGCACCCATTAAGATTTTTAAAAGTCGGCGCCTATGGACAATGTCGTACCTGCTATTCAGAAGAGCAGTTTTATATTATAAAAAAATTACAAGTTCTGTCTTCCTAGTTCCTTTATTCATCTATTTTAGACCCCATAACTTTTGAACCACATCAGAATATTATCAGAATATTAAGGCAGACCAAATTTCACTTTTCTTGTCGGGTGACAAGTTATTGAATAAAATTATTTTACCAAAGTCACTTGCAGGTTTGAAATTAAAACTTTCTACAGACTGGCGCGAATCAGAGCAATAATATATCAGGACAATTAATTAACTGACGATTAAACCACGCTAACATTTACATTAATGATTCTGTTGACAATACATGGCGATTCTTAATCTATTGGCATAAACTTAAAGCTGGAAACAGACTAAGCAAATAATATTGAACAACTGTTGGTCAGCTGTTGGCCAACTTAAACGTACTAGATATTGAGAAAGCGTTGTAAAACATCGACATACCTGTAGTTGTTAAACCTTCATTAAATCAGTGTCAAGATAAACCCTGAAGAAAATGCTTTAGGGTAGAAACATAAGAGTATAACTGCGAAATCAATTGATCTTTGCCTTGAAGTCGCGTATTTAAGACATTCAAGTAATTTGTGATGTCTACAAGAAACGCTAAGTCACACAGCCAATCAGGGTTGTCGAGTTCGGGGACGTCGTTTTTCTTTTCCGCCAGAAATAATTGGATTTCTTCAATCAAGTTAAGAAACCGCTGTAGTGTCAACCCACGACTTAGCCACCTTACTTCAGTGTAAAACAGGAGATCACCATATTCGCTTTCAATATCCTCGAGAAATTGTTTGAATTGTCGGTGATTGAGACCTCGTGATTTAATAAAGTTTACAATAGGTACTACAACTTTCATCACATTTTCAAATTCCAATAATTTTGAACAGAAGGCCTCTTGATGTATAATGCAATGAAACTGCATTAATTCCTTGGTATTTATGTTTTTAGTTTGTAAATATTTTTTTAACATTGTTACTATCCCAGATGTACTTCCAACCATTAAAGGTGCTCCGTCAGTCGTAATTCCAGATATTTTCGTTAAATCCAAATCCATTATAGAACATTTTCCAGAAGAGCTTTGCGCATGTCATTCCCCTTGTCAAAGAACTCATACTAATCAGTTCTTCACTTACTTCAAAATTTTGCGTTACACCTCGTAAAAATATTAAGAGTTGAGTAGTGGAACTTATATCTGTAGATTCGTCGAGTGCTATAGAAAAATACTCAAAATTTCTCGATTTCGTAGCTATTTGCTCTTCTATATTAGCTGCTAATGCGGTAATTCTTCTTTGAACAGTCATCCGATTTAACTGAATTTTTTCAAACTTCTTTACATTTTCCGGGCAAATTTTTTTTTGCGGCGATATCTAAACATTGCTTAACAAACTCACCATCTTTAAAAGGCCGACAAGTTTTCGCTATTATTCGAGATATTTCAAAGCTTACTTCAGTATCTGTTTCAGCATCTTAAATTGGTTTTGTAAACATAGCTTGCTGGCCTATTAGTTCCCGTTTTAGAGTGGAAATTCTTTGCGTTCGATTTTCGCCAGTTAATTTGGTAAAAGTAGGATGCTGGGTTTCATAGTGCCTTTTCACATTATATTTCTTCGGGATAGAAACACTATTCTTGCATATTATACAGACAATTTTGTTATGCGATGAAATAAAAAAGTATTTTTCGGTCCAAATATCTTGAAACTGTCGATTTTCATCTTCAACCTTACGACTACATTTTTTACTGGGGTCTGGTTTATCCATATCAAAATTGATATTATATTGTTACGTAGGTAGAAGCCAAGTTCAAACGACGAAATATTTACTCGTCACAGATTACAGTTCTCAATCAGTATAACGTTCGCTTGTCCGCAGTTAAAACTTATTTGCCCCGGTAGCTGGCGATGCGTCGTATTTATACGAGTTACCAAACGTCGAGAACCTTCCACTTTGTTCGGGGATACTACCGACGTGTTTCGCGAATCTTAAAGCAATCTAGTTGATGCGACAGATTTCTAGTCTCGTACTTTTAAAATTCGTTGGCAGGCCGCATAAATATCGCTTCTAAAATTCGTTGGCGGGTCGCACAATTATCGACAGCGGGCCGCGGTATGTGCATCCCTGCTTTAAAGCATGATGGCCAGCTTATTTTAGGAAAGCTGCATAACTTATGCAAGTGAAAGGCCCGGTTTTATAGTAGCACGGGAGTTCATAGATGGCATTACCTCATCCAAGTTTCATTTATCAAAAAATGTTGCAGCTACTCCGTTTTTGAATGAAAGGGCTTATGAAGAAAAGGTACAAATCAAGGTCAAAAACGGAGGATCTTATGAAATTTTTAACCTACATTCCTGGGAAAGAACAAGAATTTTCTGAACAGTTGAGGGAATGGCCAACAACCAATAGAGAATATGATTCTGATTAGTTTTTTGAAATTTTAAGATGTAGGCTAGGTTTTAGTTTATAACATTCAACCTATTTCTTTATAAATAATATAATTAACAGCAAAGCAGCAACATTCTTATTTTACCTTTATCTATAGCCAAAGTCTTAAAAAACACGCTTTTAATCTTAATATTTTGCAAAATCCATTTGGTTTTATCGCATATCATTCTGCTAGTCTATTCCTACATTTCATCTATAGAACATAAACTAATAGGTTTTCAAGTTTACAAGCTAGTTGGTTTTTTTCATTTTTCTGAAAAGTAGTTATTACAGACTTCTTCCCTTTATATATATACAATGGCCGGTTCAAATAATCTTTGCTTTTCTTGCCTTTTTCAATGCAAATTCTGTAATAATATCTGATACATCTATATCTTCCAAAATGTCCTTTTCAATAACAACAATTGATAGGTCTGAAAGCCTTTCTTGTCCCATTGTTGATCTTAAACAAGTTTTTATTACCTTACGTTTTGAAAAGCATTCTTCCCGCTAGTCATAGTCACAGATAATGTTAACAAAATTCGTATGGCAATCACTAAAATTGGAAACAGATAGTTATAGTTTACACTTGTTCCTGTAGTGTATGTTTTATGTTTTACATTTGCAAAATTAAAATATTTAAAATATAATTACGTAATGAAGGGCATAAACGAAAATGTTCCTAACGTCGCTTTTACTGCTGTTGATTTTATTATTGCCTTAGAAGAACCATGGCTTTGCTTAGGGAAACGATTGTATCCAACATAAAAAACGAACTAGAAGGCCATCTGTACAGAACAACTAGTTGCAGACGTTCGTAAAGTAATACAAAATACGCCAACAAAATGTGTAAGACGCCTGCCCCAAGAAGTGGGAAGATCCTACGAATCCTACGGAACATGCATAATTATTAAAAAAACAGTTTGTTTCTTTATGAGGTGCAAGTATTCCAAGGAATAGGAGCTGCAGACATTGAAAGACGCAGCAATTACTGTCAGTGGTTTATCGAAAATTTGTTGGAAATAAATGGTTTATTAGACCTGACACTTTTTCTGATGAATCCTGGTTAAGTGAATTCTCAGAATACGCGCAGATCACCTTGTTTGACTGTTATGGATTACTTTAGTTTTCCTTATTTGAAGAACAATATTTATAAAATACAAGTTTAACATTTAAAACAATTACAAGAAAGGATTATCCAAGAATGTGGTAACATTTCTCCAAAGATGCTGGTCAATGCTTTAGAAAATATGAAGAGACATGATGAATATAAAATGCTTTGTGGCCAGTTTAAGCAATTTCATTTTTCTTTGTCTATATTGTTACTTTTTTAATTTTGTAGGCAACAAATATTTGTATTTGTTTACTTATTTTAATTTTCATCAGTTTAGCTGTTTTTACTGATTAAATAAGTACGAAACATGTTATGAATTATTTATACACATTTTATTATTTGACATAAGCCTACTTTGAAAAAAAGTCGAATCAGCGATGTCTTAACATAGTTTTTTTTTTACAATTTTACACTTTTTTCCATTTTTCGTGAAAACTACTGTTTTTTTCAAAAACATAGTAGAGACAACTTTTGTTTAGCTTGTATCAATAATGCAATAAAATGCATTAGAGTTAGAAAAAATCAGTAGCGTTCCAAATATTTTCACAAAAAAATATTGATGGTACCCACGCCACTGGAAATAAGCAAAACCTTTTTTAACGAAAAAGCGCAGTTTAATACAAAATCAGTTGACACCAGTTTTTATTACCGTTTCTTTAAGGACTTTTTAGGTCATATGTCCACATGAACTTTTCGTCCTACAATGATGTGAGGACTTATATCCTAGATTTTCTTCATGTACTTAAGGATCACCCTGTATATACAGGGTCGTTGGTATGTATGGAAACGGTCGATTATTTCTTAAAGTAAAACAGCTAGCAAAAAATATTTAAGACAAAAGTTTTATGGTTTTGTAAGGTCTATTAGAATTAAAAAAAGATAAGTATACAGGACTAGTCAGAAAGCCGTACAAAAACAAAGTCACTTTTTTTTAATGGAACACCCTATATCTTACAACATTTTTGAATTGTACATAAAATTATAATTATTTCAAGAAGTAGTCCATTTTCTGTGGCGAGATTATTAAAGAAAACAAGGTCTGTCTATACCACCAAACTAAAATTTTATTTGTCCCTTTAAGGTGAAAAAAGGATTAAAGAGTGTACATAATTTAATGTCATTTTAGGTTGTACTAGTTTCGACTTTAGTCAAAGTCATCCTCAGCAACCATACAATTAAGAATTATGTCTTTAGGATGTACCTAAATAAACGAACTAAAATAAATTAAAAAGGGGGGGGGGGGGAACGAAGTGGTTCAACAATACATGGCCATAACGTGCACCTTATGCAGCCAATGGACTCAACAGAAGACAATCACCTACACGATGCTACTTTCAGCAATGAAGGAAATTAGATGCGAAAATTGAAATAGAGGACAAAATTCCACATGGGATCATTTATAGTCATGATATGATGTATAGCTGTCTATAATGAAAATTCAATAAAATAAACGTTTCATGAGTCAACTCCAAGAAGGAACATGATTTATATTTGGTGGGTCAGAATTTTTAATAAGAATAGTAATAAAGTAAAAGGGGGGGGGGGGGAGGAGGGAAATTAAAATGTGTTAAAATAATTTACGTCATTGAGTTAGTTGGGGTCATCAAATTCTCCATATTTATGGATTATTATTTAAATTATATCAACCTAATCGGGTCTACGTTGCAAATTTTCTTGTTTCTTTTCTTTTTGGTAAAAGAGGCACAAATTAGGAACATGACTTAAGACTCAATGCTGTTCAAAGCGAATGTTGCAATAAAATGGAGGGTATCTCTAATATCAGTGTCATTATATCACTTTAGTTTCCGAGATATCGACTTTTGAAAAATGACATTTTTGAACTTTGACAGCGTCTAACTTTTTAACGGTACGCCATAGAGCAAAACGGCTTACATGTCCCTATCTTACTTTTTTATTATCTTTCCAAAAATACCAACTTCCGGTTAAACCAGAAGTGCTATATTTCCGGCTTTTGAGTTACTTCCGGTTTAACAAGAAGTTGACAAGTTTAGAAAGATAATTAAAAACTAAGATAGGGACACGTATGCCGTTTTACTCTAAGACGTACCGTTAGAAAGCTAGACGCTGTCAAAATTCAAAAATGTCATTTTTCAAAAGTCGATATCTCGGAAATTATTAAGTTTAGGCTATAATACACCTATTAAAAAGTAATTGTAATTTTATGTAAAATCCAAAAATATTTTAAAATACAGGGTGTTCTATTAAAAGAAAGTAACTTTACTTCTCTACGACTTTCTGACTCATCCTGTATACTTAATTTTTTTAAATTCTAATAGACTATAAAAAATTCTCAAACTTTGGTCTTGAATATTTTTTGCTAGCTGTTAGTTGTACTTTAAGAAATAATCGACCGTTTCCATACGTACCAACGACCCTGTATATGTATGTCTTTTCGTAAATTCCTCGTTTGCTTTTACAAAATTGGATTTTTTTTTGGAGTATGTCTCGATAGGAGCTGGACAAATTATGGCAACCCTACACATGGCACACAGTTTGTCACTGTTGAGTTTTAGCAACGCGTAATACACATTATGCAAACTCGTATGTTGCCCAGCTCTTGGCAAACCAATAAGAAATAATGGTTTAGGGCAAATAATTTACATTAATGAAAAAAAATTATTGTAGTAAAACTTTTTTAGTTACCGGGCTATTCCGTGAATTTCCGGAAGGTTAGTTGCCTGACCCCCTTGTTATCGGGACTTCAACCCACTTGCGGCACACAATCTATGGTGCATGTTACGAAAGTTAACACTGAGGATTAGTGGCAATTGTTGCGAAACCGCATACCTGACGTAACTGCGATAATCTGATAACAGCCCTTGCGCGTAGATGGCACTGAATTCAACGAGTTGAAAGTATTGAGAATGACGGCAATAACTTTAAACAGATTTTTATGATTTCTTCATTTTTGAAAAATAACATTTGTTATTTTTTTTTTAATTTACTAGATTGGCTTTTATAAAATTTTGTTCTGTTAGTAAAAGTAAAGTAAAGTAAAGTTAAGAATTCAAAGTTTTTACAAAAATTAAGTACTCTTAATCTATAGTTTTTAGCAAAATGCTATTTAAGAGAATTGTTTGAAATCATCACATCCTCTAAGATATTGGTTTTCATTAAGTTTGGAAAGCAAGAATATTCTTGCTTTAAATTTGCACTTCACTGAAAAGTTTGGTAGGTGTACCAATGATTTTGTATAACTTTAAGTATAGCCTTTGATTAGGCACCTCAGAAATAAATTATTACAGTGTCAAGCAAAGCGTCATTGTCAGTAACTTTTAAAGATTTTATTAGTTTACAAGGTTAACAACAAAGTTTATGTATTTTTCAATCCCGTGTAATAAAAATATCATATTAATATAATTATTATAGTATCATTCTTTCCATAATGCGCATTACAACCAACAGATATACAAATATGTAGTAGTTAAATCTTTCGTATAGTCGCTTTTCTTTCTTTTTATGAAATTAGATGTAAGATTAAAGTAATTCTGTGCACAAGCCAAGGCAATTTTCTTTGGTACTATGTATTAGAGAAAGCCATGTATATTTGTTCATATTTTACACAATGGATATTTCGATTAAGTTTGGTCTTACAAAAAAGTTGAAATTAGCAATTGTGAAGTATTTTTAATGACATTCAGAATCTGGTTCCAGAAAAAAACACAAAAGCATAAAAAACTTAAAATTTTATATCTTTTGTGTATTGTTTATTCAAAATAATTTAAAGATTCCGGTGCGACATCGAACACTAAAAACCGAAATATCTCAAAAACGGCTTACTTTAGCGGATTTTCACAGGAGTACCTTTTTTGTTACAAAATGTTCAAACAATTAGTTCCTTAATAAAAAAAAGGAGAGAACTACACTGATAAAAAGGTTATGGCCATTCTAAACCATAAGAAGTGCATTGTGAAGCGCCCTCTAATGGCCACAGTAAAAAGGTGTCCGTATTCCGGTTTCGCATCCCAAAAAAGCCCCGGGTACCAAGTTTTAAAGTAATACGTTAAAAAATGATCATTAATTTTAAAAAATTCTATTTTTATTTTTTAACTTTACCACCCTGTATCTCGGAAACGAGCAATTTTGGACTAAGGTAAGTTGCTTTAAATCGCCTTGGGAATATATTTTCAGATTTTGTACAGACCTTTTAGAGACACCCTGTATACATATTTATGTCATATTCTGATTGCCACTTATTGTCAAGTAGTATTCATTTGCTATTGTAAATTTTTTTTCATATTTTCTTATGTAGAATCATACCTTTACATTTGTCATCGTCATTTCCTGACGCCCTGTATAGGTACGAGCACTTCGGAGTTAATTAAATAGCACAATAAAAAGACAGTTTATTGGTAATAAAACTGCTAATTCACAAATTCAAAACGTTTTAAATAAAATTACTTTAGAATTTGGGTGCCCATCTTTGTTATAATGTATGAACAACGCTGTTAGTTCTGTCCTACATCATTTTGTTATCTTACACAGAACACTAAGCCAAATTAGATAGCAGACTCAATGAAAATTGATAACTCAAGCAATTGCCGAATGCGTCAGGAGAGGGCGCGCAAAAGAGCTAAGTTTTAATATAATCGATTTTCTTGTTTCAACCTATGGAGGGCTTTAGGAAGGAGACCGATCGAATATGGCCGAATTTTAAATGTATGTCCCTGTTTTTCGTTACTTCGCTGGTTGGCCGTCGAGGGCGCCACTGCACGCTTGTAGGCTATTTTTTGCAGGTTTTGATAGGCGAGTGCGGTATTTTTTTCGAATATCTTGAAAAATAAGCTTTGGAATTATTTTTTTGCGTTATTAATATAAACAATGAGTGGCGTACAATGTTCTACACAGAGGCGGATTATAGTACAAGCCGATCAAGCCTAGGCTTGTAGCGCCAAATCTGAAAGGGCGCCACATTTCCCAGTTCCCAGCGCCAAGACTCCAAGAGAGAATAAGAGATAGAGAGCACCAGCACCTTATAACCAAAAAAGATGTGAAACTAAGCGATTTCACAACCGTGGTTCCAAACTTAGTGACTTAGCCGTTATGTCAATAGAATCAGACTTACTTAAAAATCTAGACGCGACAAAGATAATTCAAGTTTTTGCAGCAAATAAGTAAAGAAAAAAGATATTTTCTTAAGGTCCTTATTTTGTTATACCGGGTGTTTCTCAAAAGACGCTCACCCCTATAACTTTTTTGTATTTATAGATATTAAAATGAAATTTTGGAATTGTGCATTAGAGATGAGTCTGCATTTATTGGCATAATTTTTGATTTGTTAGCACTTCCAATTTAACCGGAAGTGACCTTGACTTTGGTATTTTAAATAGGACACTCTGTATATTTTTACTCATTTGGATTCAGCATGATATTCTGAGTAAAATGACATCCCAGTTGTCATTTTTTGACGTGTTATAACATTTTTATTTTCATTTTTTGTATTGAATCTAGAGAGCCATGAATCAATTAAATAGGTTAATTTATAGTCAAGTAGTTTACGAAAAATAAAATTATGTCATATTAATTGACTTTCTAAGTTTCACAAGGGTTTAAAAAATGAAATGACGTTTACTCCATTTTTCCAAATAGAACGATAGTGGTTCACTAGAATATTTGAAACGAGCATTTTTTTCCCAACAATTTGATACCATACACTCCTATGCTATTTTAAAACTTAAGCATGCAGGAGTTAAGAAATTGATCTAGGCAACTAGGCTTAATTAAAACTAAACTAAAAGAACTAAACAGTTAACTAATTCATTCTCAACAAACAACTAATAGTAGATAGTAATTGTTTATCGTTATTAATAAATCAATCTAGGACTTTATAATAGCAATTATCATCGCTGTAAATGTTCGAAATGTCCTCCCTGTTGATGAAAACAATTTTCCACTTTTTCGACAGTTTTACAATAATTTCTTGAATTGCTGCTCTCACTTTATTTTTAAGTTCTAAACGGGTGACTGGTGGAACGTTGTAGACTTTGTTTTTGAGGGTTCCCCATGCAAAAAAAGTCCAACGGAGTTAGGTCGGCGGATCTAATTTAGAAAATAAAAATGTTAAAGGGTGAAAAGACATATTTACCAAAAAGCTTAATACCTTGCTGGCCATCTTATCGGTCCGTTAGTGCCAATCCAATTTTCCCCATATATGTTATGAAGGTATTCCCTAACAGCACGAGAATTATGTGGTGGAGCCCCGTCTTGTTAAAAAATAATAGCCATTTGTTCGACTACAGGCAAATTTTCAAGAAATTGTTCTATTTCTACTTGCAAGAAACCTAAATATCTTTCGCCGGTAAGGTGACCATCAAAAATAATTGGTCCCACAATTCTATCTCCAATGATACCTAACCAGCAATTGAATCCAAATCGCTCTTGAAAATTGCCTTCTTCCATTAAATGCAGGTTATCTTGCGACCAATAACGCTTGTTGTTTCTATTAAACATGCCCAAATTTGTGAATCGACTCTCATCCGAATAAAGAATTTTCGACGGAAATGTTGGATCTTGTTGATGTCTTTGTAAGAACCAGTTACAGTATTCAAGCCTTCTGGCATGGTCATTTTCATAAAGATGTTGATGAATCTGGTATTTGTATTCATGATATTTTTATTTATGTAAGATCCTCCATACTGACGAGCTACTAATATCACATTCAACATCAATTTCTCTGACTGAGGCAGTGATATTTATGTTAACTAATGATACTACGTCAATTTCTTTCTCTTCACCTACAACATTGTTATTGACCGCATCCTCATTGGGTTCTGTACCCATTTTTTTTTCAGCTTTGAAAAATAATGCCGGATTGGAAGTCGACGACCTGGAAATCTCTCTGTATACAGTCTTGCGGCCTCAGAAGAATTTTTTCTGGTCTCTCCAAAAATTAAGAGCATGTCAATTTGTTCATTTGTAGTAAAACTAACCATTTTATCTGATTTGCAATCTATGTTTTATAAACGAATGACATTTGAACAACTTTTAATTAGAACCATATTGGTTTTGATATTCAATTTAATTGTTTTTCAAAGTCGCTTTTATATTTATTTTCTTTAGAAAGGACAGGGCGGCAATAATAATACATAACGCTTTTAAATATGTGATTGGGATTTAAGGCAAATTTTTTCGTGTTAATTTTTAAATAGCATAGGAGTGTATGGGAAAAAAATTCTCGTTTCAAATATCCTATAGAACCACTATCGTTCCATTTGGAAAAATGGAGTAAACGTTATTTCATTTTTTAAACGCTTGAAAAACCTAGAAATTCAATTAATATGACATAATTTTATTTTTCGTAAACTACTTGACTATAAATTAACCTATTTAATTGATTCATATCCCTCTAGATTCAATACAAAAAAATAAAATAAAAATGTTATAACACGTCAAAAAATGACAAGTGGGATGTCATTTTACTCAGAATATCATGCTGAATCCAAATAAGTAAAAATATACAGGGTGTCCCATTTAAAATATCAAAGTCAAGGTCACTTCCGGTTAAACCGGAAGTGCTAACAAATCAAAAATTATGCCAATAAATGCAGACTCATCTCTCATGTACAATTCCAAAATTTCATTTTAATATATATAAATACAAAAAAGTTATAGGGGTGAGCGTCTTTTGAGAAACACCCGGTATTTAAGTAATATCTAAACTCGATATCCTTTGTTCATGTATACTTATTGTTAGTTTGAAAATAAAATGTTTTGCACTTTTGTCTTTTAATATGCGGGTCATTTGAACTTTGAAAAAAATAGAAAGGGGGGGGGGGGGGGCGCAACAATATCCCAGGGCTTTGGACGCTTCCAAGTGGTAATACGCCTCTGGTTCTACAAGTAACGTTTGCTTCGTGCCGGGGTGTAAAACTGGATATTCGTCTAATAAAAAGCTCAGGAAAAATCGTGGTGAGAAAAATCCTAGTCTCTTTCAAGCCCCTAAGGTAAGCAAAAACCACAAAAGGTTCACAATATTGTTTATTAGTAATGTCTTCTTATTAGGATCCTGAAACATTTGAAAAGTGGCGAATAATTATTCCTAGAGCAGACAAAATATTCGGTGTAAAGGATGCTGTTTGTTCGTTGCACTTTCCCGAAGAGGACATTTTGCGTTTTTACGAAACTAAACTACCTCATGGTACCATTAATAGAATTCAGAGAGAAAAGCCAACATTAAAGAATGGGTCATTACCAACGACATTTCCTAATCTGCCTTCTTATTTGTCAAATAATAATAATAAGCCACTAGTCGATAATGGAATAGATGCAGCATTCGCCTTGTTTGAAAATTTAAAAAATAGTTTAAACATCATTGGCACTCCAAATATGCATTGGACGGGTATATTTATTCCTGGAAAAAATGAAGTACTTTTTGCTGAATTGGATGATAGCTATACCACCCAAAAAAAAATTGTGATACGCCAGGATATGCCTTTTAAGGTAGGTATTACATTTTGTTTTGGTTAATTGTCATGCATAGTTGTTGTGATAGATACTATAGAATCGATCATTAATCATACTATTAAATATTTAGGTAGGTAATAACTTGCGAGGTACATACCGTGCGAGCAAAAAATATTTTCATCCTTGGACTAAATCACAATTATAAAATCTAGGTAAAAGTTATGTCAAAATCATATTGTGACATGATATTATGCTAAACAGTACGGCCTTAGATGCATGAAAATTATTTTTGCTAACACGGTATTACTATCCACATTGTATAATATGGTATCCATTATTTATTTCTTGAATGATTTAAGGTTTTTAATTTAAATAAAAAATTTATATAGTAACGTGGAGATTGTGTAATTATTTCCTTTCCAAATAAAAAGTTGTTTGAGTGTCTATAAAGACCGCCAGTATTTGAAAAAAATCAATCCTCTTGGTAATAATAATACAGTGTCTTAGAATGCAATACACCCTTTTACATGCTAGAATTATGTATCTAGGGAGTATCCCGCACCCGCCTCTCACACACACATATCTCGGTCTGTAGACTGTTTAAATTAACTAATTTCGATAAAACAGTTAATTCTCCCATAAGAACCCATGAAATTTGCGCCTACAATGGAACAATGCGATCCTGGCGGCAGTTTTTGAAGCAATGCAAAAGTGGGACCGGAATCGATGTATTGCGATCGGTCTCCTTTCTAAAGCCCTCCATATTTCAACCTATAAAAGATTTTCCTGTTGCAACCATTTTATGCTAGATGGTGTAAACTTTTTCGTCGCTTGTATATTGATTTATTCAGTTTACACCAAAAATTTGAAAATTAAAAAATAGTTTGTAATATGGAAAGAACTTGAACAATCCGACCAGGACTTTAAATAACTGGTCAATCTTTAGTAATGAAGAGATATGATAGGAAAAAATATTTTATTCCATTTTAAAACGCATAATCCAGTTTTATTTTAGAAAGTATAGAAAGGATAGTTTAAAGAATACCACCACTAGAGATTAAAGCTTGTGTCAGGAAAATGTTGCAATAAATCAGTCAACAATGCTGCAAGACACAATAGCGGTATTAATATGGTTTCTTGATAAAATGGCGAAGATAAATATATTTTGTTTTCACTCGGAAGTTTAAAATTTAACTCTAGGCCCTGTTTAACGCAAATAAATAATGTGTCAGATTTTTGGACTTAGGACGTATACCCACTCATATACAGGGTGTAGCGGATAACAATGCTTTCTAGAGCGATCTCGTAAATCATAGGTCATACAGAGATCATTAAGTTAAAAACAGTTTTGCATTACTAAATCCTGCAAGATTCCGAATATTTCCGAATTTTTGTAATTTCCTTCATATTGTTTTGTGATTGAGTAATTGAAGAGAGTTGTCAAAACAAATTTTACATTCTCATTGTCACAGGGTGTCAAAGTTTTAATTTTGTTTTCGTGTTTTTGCGATTATTTCTTAACGAAACGACATAGCAGCACAAAATTAAGGGTTTTGGTGTTTCTTGAGGTGAGGAATTCAAAATTATCCATAGTTTTTGTGTAACCAGTAGAGGGCGCTATCTACGGCATGCCCACTCATTTTAGCTGGCATAACTTTATTTAGGTTTCTTATATCGATCCGACTAATAAAAAAATAAGTTACTTTACTTCTCTTACATGAAAAATGTATAACTTGAAGTCGCTAGGAGCAACCATTTTCGAGATAATGACTTTTAATATGTCTAATTAAACTAAGTATATGGTCCAAAAGCAACGGAAAATCGAGCAAGGGTGAATTTCTGATTTAAAATTATTGTAAATTAGCTACATTTGCTAAGTGTCAAAGTTAATATAGATACTTAAGGCTGACTCTTTTTTTCTAATACAGACGCTTTTTCATATACGGAATTACTAATTTTATTCTAATCAAAAATTTTATTTATTACTTAGTTTAATAACATTTAAAAGTAACAAAATAGTTAGAAATATAAATGCTAACGCCGTAATAGCAATTGTTCAAAATGGCCACCATTGACCTCAATACATCTCGCTATACATTTTACAAAAGACCGTCGGACTTTAAACAACAGATCTTCATCATTTCTGAGCAGATTAACAGAATTTATAATTTTTTGATTTAACTTATTACGGTTGCTTATTGAACTGTTATAAACAATTGTTTCCAAATAACCCCAAATGCAGAAGTCCATTGGATTAAACGTTCAGGAAACTGTTCATTTAAATAATTTCGCACTTGTCTGGAGAAGTGTGCCGGCGCCCCATCTTGCATGAAATACATATTTCGCCGGACGTTTAGTGGTACATCTTCTAAAAGCCCTCCAAGTTCATTTTGTAAAAGATTCCGTTTAGAGTTGGCGGTAATTCAATAAGATGATTTCCGATAATTCCACACCAAATGTTGACCTTAAACTCGTGTTGGAAGTGACGTTCAACAATTAAATGCGGGGTTTCATTTTCCTACGCCTGTCTGTTTCGGTAATCGAATACACCCTGTCGAGTACCTAAGTGTCGCCCCGTTCGTAAACAACACGCGATTTGGACATTGGATCTGTATTTTGCCGATTTTGGAAGAAATGAGAAAACTGAAGTCTGGCTGAAATATCAGGCGGCAGTAAACACTGTACGGGTGTAAAGTGGTATGGGTACAGGCCTTCATCGTGAAATATCCTAACAATTAAAGATTTACTTACACCTGTAGCTGCCTTCAATCTCCTGGAACTCACTTCTGGACTTTCTGCTACACGAACTAAAATCTCTTCTTCCTGTTCTGATGTTATATTTTTTGGACGGCCCAAAACCTCTTTTTTTTTGTCGAAACGAACCAGTCTCTCCTAGTCGGTCATAGATATTTTGAAATAATTTGCGGTTTGGTTGCCTCCATTCGGGAACATTTCTTGGTACCTGCGCCCTGCACTCCGACCGTTAAAATTTTCTTGTGCGTAAATACTTTGTCCTATCCTCTTTGGCCTTTGGTAAAAACATAGCATATCACGCATCTCCGCATTGAAAAATAAATTATGTCTAGGCATTACTAAAGAATTGAATAATATCTGCGTATTGACTTAGAAAATTAATAACTTTGACATATTATACTTTGTGTAACATGCTGTTGCCTTAGAAACGTCGTTGTTTTTAGTCAAGGTCAGCTAATACGAATACACAATTATTTTTAATATTTTAGCATTCTTGCATTAAAAATATAAAATGCCATTATTTCGAAAATAGTTGCTCCTAGCGACTTCAATAAGTTATACATTTTTGATGTACAAGAAGTAAAGGTAACTTATTTTTTTATTAGTCGGATCGATATAAGAAGCCTAAACAAAGTTATGCCAGCTAAAATGAGTGGGACATGCCGTAGATAGCGCCCTCTACTGGTTACACAAAAACTATGGATAATTTCGAATTCCTCACCTCAAGAAACCCCAAAACCCTTAATTTTGTGCTGCTATGTCGTTTCGTTAAGAAATAATCGCAAAAAACGAAAACAAAATTAAAACTTTGACACCCTGTATCTTGGTTGTTATCAATTTTGGGATAAGGCAAGTTTGAATAAATCGCATTATTTCGCCTTAAGGAGTCTGCTGTTGCTCTGTATCCCATTACTTTTGGGACACTCTGTATACGTATCATGTAGCAGAACCTTTAGTCGTCAACTATATTTTGAATCTCACGAACACAAGAAAGTTCATGTCGTCAACAATCTCGCCTCCTGCTCTGTTATCTCTGATTGTATTTAGCACATTTAGGTACAAACCTATATGTGTATATTACAAAATATACGCCTTAAATAGGGGAACCCGGGGCAATATGGGGTACCTAATTTTATAACCCTGATTTTTTTTGAACATGAATTGAATTGAATTCGTCATTTTAAATTTAGTTAGGTAAATATGTCATATTTTCACTTTAACTACATAGAGAAGCAATTTAAAATGCGAACACAATTTTTCTAATTTTTTTGTTAAAAGTAGGCTTTTTCCCATTTTGCCCCGTATACGGGGTAAAATGGAGTACATAATATTAAAGAATTACGTAATGTGTTAAAACACCATTTATTTATTAAAATATAAACTGTTATTTGAAAATAAATTTTCCTTATCGGAAAAAATAGTTAAATTAAACATATAACAAATTATTGCATAAAAAATTCAGTGGAAAACAGTATCATCGTCATCGCTGTCGATTCCCGTGCACGAATTATGAGCCCATTTGTAGCAGAGACGACATGAAATCCATCCCTCAGTGGATTTATTATAAAATTCGTCGCAGTATAAGCATATCTCGTCGCCTTCATCACTTGAGGATTCTTTATCATTATTTCTTTTGCTTTGTCTTTCTTAATCCTTTGAGTCAATTTTTTCTTCCTTTTGTGTTGTATTACTTATCTTTCTTTTGACTGCTTTAGCTTTCTCTGTTTTTTTCCGTAATATAATTTTCTAATTCTGTTTTGTAAGGAGTAGAAGTTAAAATCGCTGCTTTTTTAGCGTTTTCGCTGAGGGGTTTATAACAGGAGCTACTTTAGGAATCGGTTGTAAATCGTGTGGCGAGGCCAGAGGAAAAATCTTTGACTCTTTCAAAACTCTTCCATTATTTTGAGATTCTTTACGGACAGGAGGAGAATCAGGCATCCACGAACATTGTGGCAATGTATCAAAATAATTATGCCCCGTTTTACCCCGTAATTTATGCCCCGTTTTGCCCCAAACCACGTGCTGCAATCAAATCAAAATAAGATGCAGTAGATAATTATTTTTTTAGGAAATTCGTTTAGTAAGGCATACTATATGTAGCCACTAATCAACTAATATAAACAAAGTAAAACTAATCTTTCGAAAGATGTACATACCTTGCAGAGGCGTGCGGTCCATGGAAGCGATGGAAGCACTGCTTCCCCTTCCGCTTTCATAAGACAAAACAAATTTTATATTAATCTATACCTATCCATACAAAATAACCAAGTATTTATTTCTATCTAATTTCGAAACCAAATCCGGTCCTGTATGCATCCCTGACCAACGCAATATTAAATTTATCGAAGTGATCTCAATACGTGTATACTACACTGTATACGCGTATACGAGTAATAATAATAATATGGTCTGCCGTGCCATGCCAAGGGTAAATCGTTAGATCTCGGTATTTCCTTCGCTAAAGCGACGCCGGGAAAGAAAGCGCCAAAATATTTAGTTTCCACGTGTTTGTAGTCGGCGGTTTACGATTATCTGTCGCGATTTTTCGCCAAGAAACGCGGTATACGGTAGAGGATCTGTCTGGCATTTGACCATTTGAGTGTAGTCTTACTTCTTGATTTATTTTGTCATGAAGCAACCAATTGCCGGCTCATCGAGTTCGGGAAATGTAAAGTGTATCTGTTCTGTATGCAAGTAATTGGAAAAAGGATTTTCAACGCTTTCCTTTGATGAAAAAAGGAATATTATTGCAACAGGTAGGCCTACACCAGATTGTAATTTAAAGACAGAAGTGAAGGCGGCTAAAAAATTTACAAGGCATTTTAATAAAGAATATTACGATAAATATAAATGGCTTACTGCATGCAGCACCTTATTAAAATTGTTTTGTAGGCCTTGTTTACTCCTCGTTAATACGAGCGCTGGTGAGAAAAGTCCTTGGAACTCTTGTGGTTTTTCGGACCTAAACAATTTTCATAAAAACCTCAAATTAAAAAAAAAATCTGGCGGTGCCTACATCCCTTTTTTTACCTGAAACACGAAAGACCACGTCGTGATATCCAAACTATAAGCTCTAAAATGATACCATCTATCAGGTGCCGTGATATATATATATATATTGTAAATTCAGTTTCTTTGTTCATAAACAATGTAAATTTACCACATAATAATTACACACCCAGTATCCGTTTAAAATTAAATCAAACTGTGAATTTAAAGTAAAAATGTATAGATAGTTTCCTGTATTAGTTTATGTTATGAAATTTTGTTAACTTGTTTTTAACGACTCTTAGGCAGAGTTGGGTCACTAAAGAATTGGTTTTCGACAGGCAAATTACGTAAAAATTAATAAAAAAACATAGGTAGCCATAGGCATTTAGAAAATAGAAGAAATATTAAAAAATCATAGGTACATAATCTCACATTTTTGACAGTACCTTCATGACAGTATTCTACCTGTATTTAAACGTCGAAAAATTGCCAATATTTGGGCGTGGTCCTCAAAAAATTTTTCGTCTTTGGCGACTTGCCTCCAGCGGGCCTACCGGCGGTGCTTCCCCTTTTTCATAACTCACCGCACGCCCCTGATACCTTGACCAAATGCGGGAGCCACTTTTACAACACAAAGGCGCTTATCACTCTTTGCCGAACAAAAAATATATACTAACGCTGGGCTGATTCGTGACTGTTAAGTGAATTGGTAGTGGGGATCGTACACTACGATTTGGCAGTTGTAGTGGAGCGAAATTCCGCTAAAATAACGGTACCCTGTTATACCCCGGTACCCCATATTGCCCCGGATTCCCCTAATAGCATTCCAAAAAAAAACATTACTTTTGGTTTGGTCTGGTATGTTTAAATTTTATTTACATTTTTAGATACCTTCCTGCCATTTATTTATTAGGATTCGTTTTTTGAAAACACAAAAAATATTTATAATTGGTAAATCTCTACCTCCGGTCCTGACCAAATTTGAGGCCTGTAAAAAGAATGTTACTAGAAATTACATTTGTCGTCGGCCATCATTAAACTAGTAGCTGGCGTAGAGTATACCTAACGCACTTTTACAACACTACCGCTTTGCTGGGGTCCTCATAACTAAAAACTAAACAGTCGATAGTTGACTGTTTAGTCGACCTTTAAGATAAAATAAATCTGATACAAACTTTTAATTTCAAAACAAAATAACAAACCTTATTGGATTTTCTTGCAGTATTTATTGGGTAATTTGCTGAACAGCTCATCGAGCAGCTATTTCATTCATTTGTAAATTTTTTAGCACACAAACAACAATAAATTAGGAAGCCCGACATACCAATGCATTGTCAATCAACGCCTGATGCTTGGAATGTTCAATCTCAGTCCGCTCCAGTGAAGAACGAGCGATAAGGACGCTAACCCTACATACAATGGCCCACATTAATGTCACTTCAAACAAAGTACAAAGAAAGGGTGGGGCCTCGTTGGAAAGACTGCTCCAGTCGACACCTCAAAAGGGTTTAATTTTGAAGCGACACAGGCGACCTTCTGACGGCGAGGAAACTTTCCCGATAAACGTAGAAAAGTTAGAAATGGTTTATTTTCAAAAGGTAGGCGTTTTTTAAATACAGTGCTTTCCTTTAATACCCCATCCCCGTTCCTATTTTTTGGACCGATAAAGTTAGGAAATAAAAAGTCGAGATCGAGTAATAAGTTCACGAATTCAATGACTTAGTGTGAAATTAACATAATATGTAAATGTTAACATGGAGACTGTGCCTAAGTCAGCTTGTAAAAAAAGGCAAATGTAAGTTTACAGGGTGTCCTAGACAAGAATGCATTAAGCAGGGATTGAATTATAAGTTATATATTAGCGAATCATGCAAAGTTCATGTTTCCAAGCTTAAAAATTCCGACTGAACGAGCAAGGTTTACTAGCTTGCCGTCATTAGGTACTTCGCCATGTTACAAGGCTAGTTGGTTTATAACTGCATAATAAACTGTTTTTGAAAACTGTTTTGGAAAAATGAACCAAAATTACTACTGGCGTTTGCAGACGATGTGGACATGGTTGGCAACAGCAGATTAACCATCAAGGAGATCTTTATCGGATTAAGAATTAACGAGGAAAATACTAAGTATATGTACACAACCAGAGACAGCAGGAACAGAGATAGAATAGGACAAAACATCACAATGGCAGACTATAATTTCGAACGGGTCAAGAAGTTTAAGTACTTGGGGGCAACATTATCAGAAAATGCAGACGGAACAGAACAGATAAATTGCAGAATACAAGCAGGAAACAGATGTCTGTTTGCAATGAATGAGCTCCCCAAATCAAAACAACTGACACAGACAACTAAAATCTCAATCTACAATGATGTATGGCTGTGAAACATGGACACTGACCATGGCAAACGAGGAGAGACTGCGCAAGTATGCAGCCTTGAACGCCCAGTACTAAGGAAAGTACATGGAGCCATCTGGGATGGAACATCGGGACGGTACCGATTGCGTAGCAATAGAGAACTAGAAGGACAATATGGAGCAGCCAACATCGTTATAGAAGTCAAAGCAAGGAGACTACAGTGGCCAGGGCTCCAGGGCACGTAAGGCGTCTTCCTGATGATGGTGGGCACAAATTGGCGCTTGAGGAGGCTTCTGTAGGAAAACGACCGCAAGGCCGCCCACGCCTGCCGTGAAAGGACAATATTGCCAAAGATCTGAGAGCAATGAATATAAATGGAGTGGGTCTGATGTTAGATCGGACGCAATGTAGGCATGTAGTCTTGTCGGCAAAAACCCACCCAATCTAAATTCAGAAGGTACAATATTAGAATAAAAACTACAATATTAAAACGAAGCAATGTTATGAAATATCAAAGTTTATCCATTTACTGACGTAAAAGTTGCTATTACACTCAACGTGGCCGAGCACATGCACTGAAATACCGGAGCATTAAGTCCAATATTGTCTAACAACTTTATATATTATTATATTAAAAATGAGCTTGCTTACCAGTGTATCAGTGCGCAAAAAGAAAGGAAAAAATAAAATTTCAAGCCACAGTAAATATCTCAAAAAGAATAGTGATTTGTGTTCACTAGACTATAACTCTATAAATTAGTTATATTGACATGTATAAACTATATAGCTAATAAATACTAAAACAGATGACCTAGAGATCGCCAAGTAAAAAGTTTATCATTTCATTTTAAAAACGCGGTGCAGAACATTATTTATATTTTGCCGGGACAGAATTATAAATAGCACAGACGTTGTAGGTAAAACTTCTTCGAAACATTGTAGTGTTGTGGCGTGGTGGCATTGAACATTTATGTCAAGTTTAAATTATGAATATCAGTCCTGAAAACAATCTTTCGGTACAAATTAGGCGGTGTCTTGGTAAGCACCATCCTATGATAAAAGACAGCTCTATGCAGCCTACGTCTATCCCCCATGCATAACCATTTCAAGGACCTCAGATTGTGGCACACAAGATTTCTTCTACGTATGCCACAAACAAAGCCGATACAAAAACGTTGAATCTTTTGAACACGTTTATAATATAGTACTGTCAATCATGAACCATAAACCATATCACAGTAGTTGACAGGATCAATTAGTCACAGAGAAGACGTCTCAACCAAAAATCCAGAGCATGTCTGGATCTATACAACATTTTAAATTTAAAAATAGCCTTTTCTGTACTTTTTGAAACATGTTTACTAAATCTCAAGTCTGCATCCATCCATAGCCTCAAGTTCTTTTACTCGTCACATAATTCCAGTGCCATACAATCCACAGAGATTAAAATATTAGTTTTCAGAAACTGTCGGTATTTAGGCCTTCAAAATAGCATTGCTATACTCTTGCCAGGATTGAGCAATAGTGAATAGTTTCGAAATATATTGAATAGAGAATCCAGGTTACGTTCAATTATTGAACTAGCCCTGTCCATTCCTGAGGGAAAAAAGGAATAAAATATTTGTGCATCATTCACGTACATTTATATGGATAATGATTTTTTATCAAACAGTTGATCCCGCAGGCACACGCGCTGCTCTCCACCTGTTAGATAACTCTTATGAAATAACACCACCGAAGTTCAAAGACCATTGTATTTTAAAATATTTTTAAGAATGAGATGGCTAATTGTATCAAATGCCTTTGAAAAATTCAAAAGTACGAGAACCGTTTCCATACCGATATCCAAAACTCTAAAAATATGATCCGTCAGATTCAAAAGTGCGGTAGTACAACTGTGCCCCCTACGAAAACCATATTGTGTGTCAGTGAGTATATTATTCTCCTCCAAGAGTAATACCAGTTGTTTTTTTAATAAATTTCTCAATGACGTTAGGAAAATTTTAATTTGCTGATACACTAAACTTGATGAAGAAGAATATGTTAACTGCACTTTATGTACTTGTGGGATTTACTTATTAATCACGACGAAAAAAACAGAGTGTTACAACAACAAATACAAAACCGATTGTCTTGAGCTAACGGAAAACGAATACCTCACACATCTATGCGTTAAACACACGAGGGCTTTGCTACTACTTGGCAGAAGAGAAACAGCTTGCTCGCTGGAGGGCACTAAGAGAATTTTCATTACAGAACGGAGAAACAACACACCTTTTATTTATTTAGAAAACGACGTTCCTGTAGATCTCGAGGCGAACTTTTCGCGTCGAAATGCTGTGGTCACCCAACATTTTTTGGTGCTCAGTGGGGACCAATTAAAAGTGATAAAAAATGTGGGGTACCGGCCCACGTAGTCCGTCGTCGTGACTACCATCACCGCCATGTTTATACATAGCCCATCGGAAGATAGAATAACTTAAACGATAATATGTTTCTACTGCGTGTTTCGGTACCTTACAAAGAACCTCATTAGTATATAATAATATCTAACAAGGGATTCTAAGATAAATTCATTTACTTTAGATTATTGTATATTTTTATACTATTATCTCGAGAAATAAATAATTTCTAGGATCGAACTCTATATTGGTGATTTATTTTTTGAATTATGCCAATTATAGAGGTCTTTTAAAACCGAAAGCTGCTGCCTGGGTTTTTGTTACCATTAAATTCTACTTGGTTACCGTCACCTTAGGACAGAATTTTTTTCAGGACTCTGTTGAGATGTGAGACCTCTTGCTGCCAATAGATTGCAACCCATGCCTGAGCAATCAAAATAGAAGATGAAACAAGTGTGCTGCCATCAGTGAAGCTGCATATAGAATTTTTATTTTTTTCCAAAAGATCGTTCATGTATAGTAAAAAGAGGGTGTATGTACAGTGCTACTGCCCGGGACTTCTCATGATGTTCTATTACGGTGTTTCAAACGTGAGTAACATAAGCGAGAAGGTCTCCTGTTGATCTAGACTTACGAAATCCAGACTGGCGGTCATTAATAATATAAAGCCTTGCAGGTACTTTAATAATTTTTTGTTGATAGCCTTCTTTATAACTTTTGATATAACCGAAAGCAATGCGGCTGGAAGATAGTTGTTTGGCAAAGTATTCTTGCCTTTTTTGGGTATGGGCTGGACTCGCGCAGTTTTCCAGCAAGGATGACAACTTCGGAATTGGGATGGTGGGTTTGCATAAAGTCGATAGTGTTAGCAAGTGAGAAGAATAAGTCTCTATAGTGGGTATCGCTTGGCGACCGGTAAAGGCAACAGATGAATTAAGTAATTCTCTGCATTGATATTTTAAAGCACATTACATCAAAGTCGTTAGGCTCGAGTGTTTCCTCTCGTTGGCAAGAAATAATATCACTGCGGACAAAGAAGCAAAAGCCAAAATTGCGCCTATATTGGTGATGGAAGTCGTACGGAGGATATAAATAGCTGACCGTACTAGTCAATGATCTGACCTTTGTTTCGGTTAGTGCGAGTACATGAGGTTTGGTAGATTGTAGACGTTAATTGACTGCATTGATGTGCGAGTTCAGTCCTCTTATATTGCAGAAGTCAATTTGGAAGCTGCTAACTTTGGGTCTTTTAACAGCTTTAGTTGACACACCATTTCCATCTTGAATGTTGTTTCAAGGACCCGTCTGGCTAATGGATTTGGTGGATGTTGGGATAATTTCGCTTCATGAGGCACGAGGACTAGCCTCCACCCGGAAATCCGATCGGGGGGCGAGCTTAACTCCGGAGCATTTTGATTGAACTTATGATGTACACTAGGGTGGAGCGAAAAAGAATAAAATTGGAAATTGCAAATCGCGCGCATACCAATAGTTTTATATACATCTAAAAGCAATGTATATACAATTTTAATAAAATCGGTAAATATTTAGAAGTGCCCCCTTACCTTGAAAATCAGAAAAAAGGGTAATTTTTCGATTTTCAATATTTTTTAAATTGGTAATTATAATTTTTTTATGACTTGTTGTGGACGTGGGAATGTGTACACAAACATTTTTCCAATAAAATATTTTTCTGTTCGATGGAAACTACAAATTTGCTCCCAAAAACGTTTAATATCGTGCAAATGAAGATTCTAAGGACAAAAAAGTAGTTTTGAGCGAACAAGAAAATATTTTATTGGAAAAATTTTTGTGTACCTACACATTCCGGCATTCACAACAAGTCATGAAAAAATTATAATTACCAATTTAAAAAATATTGAAAATCGAAAAATTACCCTTTTTTCTGATTTTCAAGGTAACGGGGGCACTTCTAAATATTTACCGATTTGATTAATGTCCCATTTAATAACATATACTATTTAGCCGATATTAATGATAAGGTGAAATTATTTAACGCATTAATTTTGAACATCTTTGATATACATGCACCGACTCGTACTGCACGTATTACCAAGAGGAAGGCACCATGGGTCACACAAAACATAAAATATATGATATCACTTAGAAACAAAGCACTTACAAAGTTTAAGAAAAACAGAAATGCGCAGAACTGGGAGTACTACCGACAATATCGTAATTTTGTTACTGCGGCGATCGATAGGGAGAAAAAGGCGTATTTAGAAAATAGAATTCGGCTAAACGGTCCCAAGGACAACTGGAAGTTACTGAGGGATATGAATGTGTATGGTAGGAAGATAGCGTCGGTTCCGATTGAGTTGGGGAGTGCCGACCAGGTTAACGATTATTTTGTAAACATTCCTCAGGTCGATCCGGATCCGACTATTTTAGACTTTTACCTAAATAACAAAAAAGAAAATGTTACTGAGTTTTATTTTAGAATGGCCACTTTGGATGAAATTAAAGACGCATTGTTCTCAATAAAATCGAGGGCTGTGGGGCATGATGAGATAGGTGTCGATATGCTACTGCGTTGCTGTCCTGTTATTATACCAGTTATTGCGCACTTGGTGAACTACAGTATAGAAATGGAGACTTTTCCAGAAATATGGAAAATTTCTTGCGTAATTCCGTTGCCTAAGGTTAAGGACCCTAGTGAGCTAAAAGATTTGCGTCCGGTGAGCATCTTACCAACCCTATCTAAAATAATCGAAAAGGTACTTAAAAATCAAATTAGAGACTATGTGGGTCAGTGCAGTATTCTGCCAAGCGTGCAGTCCGGATTTAGAAAAAATTATAGTTGCACTACCGCTCTGCTAAAAGTTACAAACGATATATTTGAGGCAACGGAAAGGGGCGAGCTCACATTGTTGATCCTATTAGATTATACCAAAGCATTTGACAAGCTCAATCACACCCTCTTTGTAGCAATTCTTAAATATCTCGGTTTCCAGAACAATGCATGTAACCTTGTTAGAAGCTACTTAGAAAACAGGAGACAAATGGTTATTCTAAACGGAAATACATCGGGGTCGAGGGACTTGAGGTTTGGTGTTCCGCAGGGATCGATACTAGGACCATTGTTTTTTACTCTGTATACAGCACAACTTATAACGCGAATCAAGCACTGTAGAACCCACTTTTACGCGGATGATACACAGATCTACATTTCCTTTAAACCTAGTGAAATTGTTAATGCCAATAACAAGATCAATGAGGATCTGGGTGTCATTTTACAGGTATCTCAAGCACACTGTTTAAGTATAAACCCCAGTAAATCGCAGGGACTTCTCTTTGGTAGGAAGAAAGATCAATTGTTATGTCAAAAACATGTTAAAATAATTGTAAATAACGATACGCTTAAGTTGGTAAATTCTGCAAGGAATCTGGGCCTAGTACTCGATAATGGTCTTAGATTTTCTGAACATGTTGGTATGTGCATAAAAAGGGCTTTTACAAATCTAAAATTAATATTCAATTATAGAACAATTCTATCTGATAAACTTAAAAAAATGCTATGTGACTCCATAGTTTTATCGCACTTTAATTACGCGGACGTAGTATATGGTCCTTGTCTGCTCAGTGTTGATGCTCGGCGTATCCAATTAATTCAGAATTCTTGCGTGCGTCTGATAGGGGGTATTAGGAAGCGTGAAAGGGGAGTGTCTGCGAAACTAAACGAAATAAAATGGTTACGAATGAACGAAAGAAGAGTCCTACACTCTGTAGTTCTATACAACAGTATAATCTCTAGAAGGTGTCCGGATTACTTATACGAGAACATTAAATTTCGCAGTGACATGCACAATTTGGAACTTCGCCATAAATATACTATAACTACTCCGGCACACACGTCTAGTAATTTTGAGAAATCATTTAGTCATAATGTGGCAAAATTATATAATAAAATACCCCTCCACATAAGGCAACTTACGGGCATAAGATTTAAAATAGGAGTTAAAGAAGTCATAAAACTTATTATCTAGTTTATACTCGTTATTCTGATTGATTTATATAATACCCTAATAGGGTTCAACCTACAGTACAAAATGTTTTTACTTTTTTTCTGCTAAATAATGGATGAATAAAAATGTATATATTTTCCTTAGGTTAAGTGAGGAAGCTTGCTTCAACTTCGCCTTTTGTAATTAATTTTTTAAAAATTACAATAAAGACTTTATTTATTTTTATTATTTATTTATTTATTAAAATTTTATATACATTACTTTTAGATGTATATAAAACTATTGGTATGCGCGCGATTTGCAATTTCCAATTTTATTCTTTTTTGCTCCACCCTAATGTACACTTCTATTTTTATGCTGAGTGCGCCTGCTGGTCTCTTTATGTTGTAATAATGCGGTGAAACGCGAAAACGCAATGTTTCGTATCCTGCCTTTCCTATTTTTAATCGGCACTGACAATGTTTTGTCGATTTATTCCTAAGTTTTTAATATGGACTTGTATATAACATTATGATTTATATTTACAAGGACTACACGCAAGTTTCACTAAATTGAATGAGCTTAGGCCAGGGCAATGATATGAAAACATATCACACGACGGGAGAAATATGTTATGCTGCAACTGATTGTGCAGGGAAAGATCTGTGGAAAGAGAAACGTAGGAAGGAGGAGAATATCCTGGTTGCAAAACTTGAGGGAATGGTTTGGGTTACCTCCTTTTCAGAGCAGCAGCCTCCAAGATCAGGATATAAATGCTGACTGTCAAACTCCGTCGCAATAGAAGAAGGGAACACTCAATATCCCCAAAAAGTCAATGTTAAAAAATATCTTTTTTATTAAAGGAGATTTATCCAAGCCAAGTTTAGGCTGAAATAATTTACCAAACTAGCACTTCATTGTTCAATAAGTTGAAAATCAAAGAGGCTTAATAGGCAATTTTGAAGGATTACCTTATTCCAAATATTACCAGGAGAGGTTCAATTAAGTGACTTCCAAGATAACCTGACTGTACCCCCAAGAACGTCTTCTTATGGGGATTCATTATGTTCACTTGCTTACAAAACCCAGGTAGCTTCTGTGGAAAAATGGTATCAGATGATTGCCGAAATATTTTAAGAGACATTATTGAGAAAGTTAGGAAAGAATTCAAAAATCCACTTTGTTCCTGTTCAGAACAAAATATCAATTATTTTCAACACATAATAAAATAGTTTAAACAAGGCCCACTTAAGATTTTTCTTTATTATTGATCAAACTTACCTTACAACCCTATTAAAAAATTTTGAACTGACGGAATACAGAAACGAAGGAGTTGGTGGCTTCGGTTATTTTAGATTTTTATTTATGCTGTGTGAACATATCCTTCCATTTTTATGTTTTCACAAAAGCGTTTTTTAAAATTAAGGATTCTGTTTTGATTAAATACTATTAATATTAGTATCATTGTAAAGCATATTTAATAAGCTTTCCAAAGAGGTGTCACAAGTGGGCAGTCATTTAGTCTTTAAAGTGGATGACGGTAGTTCTTGTGCCACCCCTTAGGCACTACTGCGAGGATGGTCCGCAGAATTGATTTTGATATGTTCTTTATATTCAAGTACACCGACGTTTTTAACCCAGAGTTAACGCTAATTCAAGGATCAACTAAAAATTCCTAGTGCACCGCGCTTTAGCGTCTGGGCTAAAACCCTGCCACGGAATTTAACTTAACTCGTCACAAACGACGAGTTAAAAGCGAGTTAACAAATCGTTGCTTCATTGTGGTTATGTTTAGCAGATATTCGCCCAACGTACGTTATAAATAAATAGAAATCGAGAAATCAAAGTATTCAAACCATATGTTGCAGATCGAAGAGGAAGAAGAGGACATTTTCGAGGATGACATGGAAAATTGAGACTGTATAAAGCATCTGTTCTACAAAGAAAAACTTTTGTTTATTTGATTACAATATTTTAATATAATAATGACAGATCATCCTGACAATATGTAAGCTATAACAATATTTGGAAATTATACGACCTAAAATTCTCACTAAGAATACGAACGAGACAGGTGTAGTTTCCATGTTATTATTCACTTTTTACTCATGGTTGTTGTGATTGAAAAAAAAAAGGAAAAAAGCACAAGAATGGTGGTTGTATGTTTTAAACACTTTATTATTATTCATAAGGAGTAGATATACATAATTTTTATATTTTATCGAGATAATAAATAAACTTTTGAACATTCAGAAAAAGATAATATTATTTAGTTATTTTATATAATTAAATTTAATAAATTTCTGTATCATTCTTCGACATCGAAGTACATAATATCACATTAATGACAACGAAATTTAAAAATGTGTATTTACATTTTATACAAATTTGTGCTAACATTTATTTTCCCTGTCCAAACAATTTCTCAATGTCCATTTTTAATATTGCCACTCAGTCATTATCATTATTATATAAAAGTCGGTTTAAATTACGTAATATTGTACAAAATTCTTAAAATTACACATTTAATTTGCTATTATTGTTTCTGCTTTAATGGGTTCTTTAAATGACTAGATAAAAAAGTAGTAATCCAAAAAAACAGATTTTTATTTAGTTTTTTTTACAGATACAACGCTTTATTTTTCAAATAATATTAATTTCAATATTTTTTGCTAATACATATTATGACAGCAATATCTACACTATGCAATTAAAACATTTTGCTATATTTTAAAACCCCGCATTATACATTACATACACTCCGTTCCAAATGTATCGGATATTACAATTTAATAACGTAGATGAAATTCATTCTGCAATATATTTTTTTAAATAAACAGATAATCAAAATTTTTAAAATAAACTTTGTAAGAAATATTTTTTTACCGAGCAAAAAGTTTTAATTAAATTACTAAATATACAGGGTGTCAAACGAAACTCGGGTGAAATACTATAAGAAAACTAATGTAGTTTGTCAAAGTATCTATAGGGTATAGCACCCAATCGTTGGCACTCCTTCAAGTTTTCGTTAATTTCAAAAATTTTGCTAAAACAGCAGGAAAATATGGAATATCAAAGGAATAACCCTGCCCAACGTCTGGGAACCATTACGAAGTTTCTGTCATTTGGTGGCCGTTGCAAGTTGTTGTTCGAGGACTCAAAGTCCCGGAAAATTAGCTTTAAGGTAAGACTGTTGTTTGCTATTATGTGATATTTTTTAACCTTAAACAGAGAATTTGAGCTTCGTAGCTCTAGAATGGTATGGATAAACCTTATATTATAGCTAGAACATGGTTAAAATTATTCTAACCTAACATTTAATAATTTTTTTGGGGTGCCAATTATTGGACACGAAAATGGCTTAATTTGTTATTGTTGGCACTCCTGCTAGCCATTAGAATGAGCAATTTATTTTTAGTGCTAATTGATGGCACCCGCTGTTGATTAGCATTTATTTGCCTACCTATTTTTTTATTTATTTTCTACAACTAGGTATTGACATTACAGTGTGTCCAAAAAAGTATGCAACACAATTTGTAGAATGATTGATTTCCCAAGCCATTGTATTATAGGTACAATTTTGAAACAAAAAAACAATTATAGTAGCAGCTAAGAATGAATTTGTCTAGTAACTGTACATAGCAATAAAAATGTTTTCCATATTGCATAATTTTTTTATCCACGAAGATCCTTAGAGTATTAATAGGGAGATTTAGAACTTAGTCATGTACTTTCAGATGGGAAAAATTATAAAGAAAAACAACAAAAAGTAAAAAAGAAAAAGTGAAGAACTCATTAAGAAAGCTCTTAGTGAAAAAAAAGTCAATAGCCAAGAAATATCACATACCTAGAGCTACTCTACAATTTCGATTAAGAACTAAATTTTCGGAAATTAGACTTGGGCCGAAAACTTATCTGACTGAAAAATAGGAACAACTCCTTGTAGAATGGATATTAGAAAGTCAACAAAAAGGATTCCCAAGACGAAAATTTGATGTTCAGATATCTGTGAAACAATTTTTGGATGCTGATAAGCGAGATAGAGGTCAGGCAAAATAATATTTACCTGTCATGTTTACTTTTTCTGCCTTAGGTGATGTTACTCCGCCACTAATAAAAGTTCCCAATAAAAATTATATCAGACACCGTTCCAGACCACTGGCATATTGCCTCCATTGAAAATGGTCGGATGAAATCAGAAGTTTTTGTAGATTATATCAAAGAAATTTTTTATATAAAATCTCGTAAACAAAAAAGCCTTGTTTCCAGTAATACTTTTTGTTGATGGTCACCAAACACATCTCACATATGAGCTTAGTTAAGTGTGCATCGAGTGCCAAATAATTTTAGTGGCCTTACACCCTAATGCTACACGAATCATGCAACCGGCAAATATTTCTTACTTTAAACCACTTAACACTTTTTGGAAGTATGGCGTATTAAACTAGAGGAGACAAAATCCATACTGTCAATTAGAAAAGCAACATTTTGCTCCAATCTTGACTAAGGCGCTAATAAATTTAAAGACTGATACTGTAGTTAATGGATTTAAAAGTTGCGATTTATTTCCATGGAACCCAGATGCCATCAATTGCGCTAAATGTCTTGGCATACACCAACAGACATTTATTGGTGATCATTATGATCCTCTACCTCAAATAGGTGTGAAAAAAAAAGTTAGATTATGATGGTCTTCATAAAATATTGGACAATAGCCTCCTTCAAAAACTTCAAAACGGAGAAATGGACCCAAAGAAAACAAATTGTAGATATTCTAATGTTTTATTACATATCTACTATGAGTTAAAACTGTCAATTAATTTAAATAATTGTGAAGATGATAAAAAAGTGGTGGAGATTGAGAAATACATTACATATAAAATAGATATAGCGGAAATTGAAGAAAACGTATCATTTTCCGAAGAAGAACTGTTAAACATGCCAGTTGTTTTTAAGATTTCCCAGGTGGACAGAAAGGAGGAGCTTACCGAAACTGACTGTGTTCCCCTTGAACTATCTACCTTGAAATAAGAAAGAAGAAATAGCAAATGATGATTTTAACGGAAATCAAAAAAACGAGAGTCCAGGACAACCGGAAATTGAGAACAAAGAAAATATATACTGCTTTGATAAGCCTGAAAAGAAAATTGAATATAATTCAGACTACAATATTGAATCCAAATAGGCGGCCCGAAGAAGATGAAGGTAAGAAAAATATAGTCGACAATCAAAACGATGAAATTTTAGAAAACAGCAACATAAAAGTCGGTGAAAATTTAGCCCCTCGGCCTAATGAAGAAAGTATAAGAAATTATTTAGAAAAACCTAAAACACCCGAAAGAAGCGGCAAAAGAAACTCTACGAGAACATCATTTTTGCTGGTCTCATCAGATTATAAAAAATGTCTACAGAAAAAAGAAGATACAAAATCTCAAAAGGAAAAGAAAAAAGAAGAGAGTTAAAAAGAGAAGAAAATAAACTAAAAAGGCAAGTTAGAAAGGAAAGAAAAAGTGAGCAAAAAACGACAAAAGAAGATGATGCAAATTAATTACATCTTAAAGAAAGTCATAATTTCGAGGACAGATTTATAGAAGCATGATTACAAGTTACTTAAAATATGGAAAGTAGCAGAAAGGAAGAAAATCATATTAGAAAATTGTTTGAGTCAGAAGATAAAGAGAAAAAGGAAGGAGGAAGAAAAGATTAAATTTGATGATATTTTGACGCAGAATACAATTGTAAAAAATGGATTGTCCTTTATATGCACATACAGTGTGTACATAAAGTAAGGAACAAATTCATCATTTATTAATCTAAAAACATTTCGTAAAAATCCTCGGACACGTGTATAATATTTTTTCCACTACTAACATCGCCGTTATTGACCGATTATTAACGTTAGAAATCGTTTTTCTCTACCTTATGTTATTATTGACCATGGTCAATAATAAGGCATTGAAATCTAATATTTTAACGATCTTCAAGAATCTATTTGAACGCAGGTAACTTGATTTTTTGATTCTACAACATGAATTCATAAACATGAATAACCTGAAAGGTGATTTCTTGTGGTTAGGCAACCAGATAATAATTATCAATACATATTAGATTATTAGAGATGCTTGAGATTGTAAAATATCGATACAATCAATAACAAATATAGGGTATAAGAGACAATAATTCGCTATATTCATTAGGAGGGCAGATTCGGGTCGTAATAAGGCTTAAAATCAGTAAGGTCAGAATAATTTAATTAAAAATGGACTTTGTCACTTTAATAAATATTTTAGAAAAATATCGACACTTTGATATATCGACGAATACCTTACCATTTCTAACAGAACCTAACCTAATCTCAGGATCAAAGGAAAATAAAATGAAAACATTGGTAAAGAAAACTATAACAACAAACTCGTGAAATCTGATGTCATAAATGAACAAAAATTGACATTAAAGTGTCAACAATTGGGTACTTTACCCTATATTTTATGAGTGTGGTGACCCTGACGCATGCTTTAAAAATATTTTTCAAGATACAGAGTGGTCCCCCCGAAATTTTTATAATACAAAAGTAGGTTTTTTTTTTAATGGTACACCCTATATTTACGATTATAATGGGTCAGAAGTTAGGTTTTTGGGAAAATTTAGCTTTTTCGGGCTTTTTATGAAAAACGTCCTATATTCCATGACATTTCTAGAAGATCTAAAAACAAATGAAAAAAAGGCGTGCCTACAAAAGTTCGCTTTGGATGTTGTAGTTTATAATCATACTAGTTTTGTTTGTTTGTCCAAATATTTTACTTTTATGCAGGGTATTAAAGGGGTTTTTTGTAAGATAATATGAATAATTTTACTATTAAATTTCCAATATAGTTCGTGCAGTTATTGCATTAAATGATTGTATTAAGAAAGTTTAAATTGATATTCCAGAAAATCGGATGCTTTTAGACATACTAAGTGTGATATCAAATGAAAGCTGATTAAAAGGTGCTTATTTTAAAATGAAAATATAAGGTCATGCATTCAAAAAAGTTTGGAAAACGTATGATTTGCGTTTGCTTCAACACGCTGCATAAAAGTAAAATATTTGGAAACAAAACTAGTATGATTAGAAACTACAACATACAAAGTAATCTTTTGTAGGCACGTATTTTTTTTATTTGTGTTTAGGTCTTCCAGAAATGCCATGAATCTTACGACCGTTTATCATAAAAATGGCCAAAAAAATTATTCTTTTCTCAAAAACTATCACCGTTTTCTATTATTTTATCAACGTGATCAGAATGATGAAGACTATAATTTAAAATCATAAGATATAGGGTGTCCCATTTAAAAAATAAAACATAATTTTATATCATAGAAAGTTCTTAGGCCACCCTGTATAATAAAAAATATTTTTAAATCATGCGCCTGAGCCAACCCAATCATAACACATATAGATATTTGGGAAAAGACCTGTAGTTTTCGTATAGTATTTCACCCGAGTTCCGTTTGACAACCCTGTATATGAGTAGATGTTGTCAATCAATTGGTCATAGAGTCACTAAAACAGATAGAGAAGCCGGTTTCCAGCACCTTTGCCACAGATTCTCTTAAGAAATAGTCAATTTGACATGAGCTACTTCTCGGCTTTCCCAGTATAGGATCCACTAAATATTTTATAACTTTGCAAAACAGTGTATTTTTAAACAAAGAATGATGTTTCTTAAAATTTTGAGCATCAATTTATTATTATAATTTATATTACAAATTGAATTTAGCACAGGTTTTAATTTAATTTTAATTAACACTCCATTCACTTGGAACGGAGTCTTTTTATCTATTTGTTTTACCAGATTTTAAAAATAATATTTATATGTCTATGAGTACTGAATAGAAAAGTTTTGGATATGTCTTATATGCAGAGATATGTACCTATTTTCATTATGTTTATACAGCGTGTAGCAGAAGTGTGGAACGCTTTAAATATCTTTAATACCGTTTGTCCGATTTAGCTAAAATTCGGTATCTGTATATAAGAGGTTATCGCGGAGCTGCTAGTGACATTTGCAATGTTGCTAAATTAACAGTTTTTTAGCAATTTAAAATAATTTTTTTTTTAATGGAACACCCTATCTATTACAATATTTTTGGATTATACATAAAATCACAATTATTTATTAGTAACTGCATTATAAGTCCAACCTTAATAGTTTCTGAGATATCGAGTATTGAAAAATGACATTTTTGAACTTTGACAGCTTCTAGCTTTCTAACGGTACGTCTTAGAGCAAAACGGCTTGAATGTCCCTATCTTACTTTTCTTCCAACTTTCTAAAAGTGTCAACTTCTGGTTAAACCGGATGTAGCTCAAAAGCCGGAAATACATATATTACTTCCGGTTTAACCGGAAGTTGGCATTTTTGAAAAGATAATAAGAAAGTAAGATAGGGGCATGTAAGCCGTTTTGCTATATGGCGTATCGTTAGATAGCTAGACGCTGTCAAAATTCAAAAAAATCATTTCTCAAAACTCGATATCTCAAAAACTATTAAGTTTACATTTATAATGCACTTATTAAAAAATAATTGTAATTTTATGTAGAATCCAAAAATATTGTAATATATAGGGTGTTACATTAAAAAAAAATTTTAAATTGCTTAAAAGCTGTAAATTTGGCAACATTGTAAATATCACTAGCAGCTTCGCGTTAACCTCTTATATATTGATTCCGAATTTTAGCTAAATCGGACTAACGGTATTAAAGATATTTAAAGCGTTCCATACTTCTGCTACACGCTGTATGTATGGGCTATGTGCAAGCTTTCATATGGCGTTGTCTAATGGTGGAATTTTAAAATATTTATTCTACTCTTCTCTTATATTTGAAAAAATACAAAATAAATAATTGTTTATGCGGTATGTTGTAAATGATATTTTTAGATAGTTTTTCTAAATTTTTCAATTCAAAGTTTACTCTTTACGTTAATTTATTCACATTCTCGCAACTATAAATAAAATTGTAATGTGATATAATAAAGGCTGATTCGCACCAATGCATGTTCACCCTGCATTTTTAACCCTGCGTTAAATTTCATTGGGATTCACATTATGCATGTTAGCGTGAGTTGCAGCGTTTTTCTTTCTTGAAATAGGGCAAGTTCTAATTATTTGCACACCCCCATACGGTTTTGTCAACATTCCCCAGACATTTCTATTGGTGGAATTGATTTATAAATAAAACTTCTCATTTGACAAAAAAATAAACCCTTTACTGTGGTGTCAATTCGCTGTCGTTAACCCCATATCAAATTGCACCAATATTAAAACAAAAAATTACCAAAAACCAAAATTTAATAAAGAAAATCATATATGTGGACATATCAAGACATTTGATGCGCATGCGTTAAAAATCATAAGATCAGCTAATGCAACCATGATTCAAAACTGCGGGGTGAGCATGCATAAGTGCGTAGCGGCCTCAAGATGAGAAAACAGCTGGGTGATATCATCACACTGACAACTTTACAGTGACATCTTCAAAAAAAATATTTCTTTGACATCATACTTTGATACGTTTTTAGGTTAGTTTAGATTTCTTTTATAAAAAAAAAGTTTTGCTGTTAAAAAACACCGCTGATAAAACTTCTTTCTTTACGTCGATAACAAATTTTTCTAATGCGATTATTGAGAATATTATGGAAATGCTTCATCTGCATACATTTCCTTATTTCGTCACCACGAGCGCTGCAAACAAAAAATGTTTAGGTCTACCAACTTGCACACAGTTCTGTGACGCAGTCTATAATATTATGTGGTAAAAATAATACATCAGAAAATGTTGAAAAAACCTTAAGGTGCGCCTTGTGACAAAACTTCTTATCGTGACAGCGTCGCGAACCTCGTCACGTGACATCGTTGCGTATCATCGTGCGAACTTATATGCGTTCCGCTCATTTTAAAAAAATTGTCATGACATGAAATGGACGAGGTTTGCGATGTCGTCACGACACGGGGTTTTGTCAGAACTCTGGATGCACCTTTAGATTTACAAAAAGCTTATCGGATTTATATAAATATACCTGCTAATAACTCAAGACCCATTAAATGCATCTTATTGCATGGCATGTAGCGCTTTCCGAGCCATCATGTAAATTATCAATTAAAAATATACATCGTGCATGATACGTGTTCGCGATATGTAAAAATTTATTTTTTCTACTCACAACGACCTTATAAATCTAATTTAAAAGTAGAGTTCTCTAAATTAAAAAACATTTGGTTTGTCTCGCCCAAAACTAGATACATTTGGACCCGTACAGAAAGTAGAGAAACTAATACAAGAGCAAAAATACGCTGTAATATCAATATCAAAAAACTAGTCTTGGTTGCCCTAGGGCAATTTAAAAATATATTAAATTTTATCTAATATGAAATAACCTATGTTCATTAACTAAATTAGATTTTAGTAGATACTAAGATAAGACAATAGATTTTCGTATGTTAGTACAAGGCAATCAGTAACTTATATGATATAATAAAGATATGTTTCAAATACTTTAAGAGATAAAGAAAAACATTGATCTTAATATTATTTAAAAAATTTAACATGAATATGGGCTTAGAACAAATTATCAAAGATTTAAAAGTGTCTATAGAATCTGGATATTTTTAAAACCAACCCCAAATTATGAACATTACACAAGAGTGGGTAAGAGTAATAGTGCCTAACCAACAGAAACTGGTTGTTCTTCCTCTTACTGCTTTTTCAAACATTTCCGAAAAGAACTCGAAGCTTTTTTCGACAGTCTCCAATGCCTCTTGAGAACAAAATTATTTAAATGTTTGTCATTTGTAGGTGGAATTCAAGTCATGTAATCCTTAATATTTTGCAATTTCCACTAAAATATCACCTATAGAACTCATACCATACACTTCTTTCTTAAAATAAATGAAAATTGTGACAAAATAGCTTGCCGAAAAACGTAAAAAATCTAGATTGTCCGACAAACAAATAATTTATATTTTTTTGTTTTGAAATAATTTAAAACTGCTTGATGCCGCAGCCGAGAAAAGCAAACAACGAGAAGCGACAATATGACATTTGGCGAAATCATTAGAGTGGGAGGTAACCCGGGCAACCGTCATTAGTTTAAGCCGGCCGTGTTTCAGCCGTTAGTCCGGTACTTGATTATTTATCGTTATTGAGTTTAGTTGTCATTTTTATTAAAAGAAGTGTATTGTTTAACTGTTTATTTTTAAGAGTGCTGTGCGATTGTAAAACTATGACTGGTAATACCTGTGCATTTCGAGGGAGTCACTCAAAAGAAGGTCAAGGAATAAACATGTTTACATTTCCAAAGGATCCTGAACAGTAAGAATATTTGCACCGCTTTAGGATTGTTGATTCAAAATGTAAGGAAAGGTAACAAAACTGTTGTTCAATATTTAAAAAGAAATAAAGGGATACATACTTACATAATAATATAATGTCTGCATTAACAAGGGCGAAAAGGTGCGCCGAAAACTCGAAAAACAGACTAATTACCGAGTCACACATAAGATCTACAGATAGAAACAAATACAAATACCCGAAAGATTGGCTCCCACCCTGACAGCGACCGCTGTAGTAAAGATTCAATAAATAAATATTTTTCTCACCAATCAAAATATGTAACCAAAAATACACAAAGTTCCAACCATTGTAATCAAATAGATATCTCTAAGAAAAACAAGAATAAAGGATCACTTTGATCCAACTCAATGACTACCCATTAAAATGAAGCAATTTTCGCCAACGCTCGTACCGTAATTTTCGAAATCGTGTGTAATAGGCTTCTTACCACTCTTGGTATGTAATATACTATTTCATCTCCTTTCTAAAATGTACTATCACTAAGTAACGCACAATCAATAAAACATTTCAAAAATATTTTTATTTAATTTAATTTTTTTTATGATTTTATGAAATTTGCTGGAAAGCCAATTACATGAGACGCAGAAGATATTCATGAAAAAGGTACTTCTCACTAGGAACCTACATTTTTTATTTCAGTGTAAAGCATTTACTTCATCGCTTTAGTGCTTCTTTGAGTGTAATAACTCGGCCAACTGTCAAAATTTCTAGGTGATGGACATACAATTTGATCTCCATTTAATCAATGCTAAACTCAGGATTTTGTCGCTTCTCGCTGTTTGCTTTCTCGTGTCGTAGCCCTACAGAGCGCTTATGTGTTCGCTATGACCAGTGGTCACATCGAAAGCTATAAACGTAGAGTATGATTTCAGTTTTCGTTGAAGATGTTAGGGAGATGTTATGGGAGAGCGATAGCGAGAAGGATAAAATACTTTTATTGTATTAATTGTGCAAACATACAATAAAATGAGGTGGATCCACAATGTCAACATAATTGCGAAACGACAAATTTTAAAGAGTGTTTTCGAATGAGCACAAAGCAGTTTTATCAGCTCCTAATCATTCCTAATAATGATATTCAAAAGAAGAAAACAAGCTACAGAGAAAACATTCCGGCTGAAACTTTTGTCTAAGGAAAGTAAAAAGCATTTTATTCCACAGACAGATATGCTTCCGAACTTTTTCGATTAATTCTTCGAGGAAGAAGAAGTTTCATTGAACATAGACGTAAACCAATTACTCGGCGACGTTGAAAAGGTAGCGCACATAGCGTAGTAATGTCTGTGTGTTCGGGACATTTAGAATACTGAAAGCTATTTTTGATATGATCGCGAGCATTGCACTTTGTGTCGCTGCAGCATGTATCCTTTTTCCTTTTTTATTCAACCTGCAATCATCATTTAATCTTTCTCCTGGTGTACCCAAAATAGGGATCATTTGGGTTCAACTTAACCTAATGCGCTAGCCCGCATCCGTTCCACCTCTCTACTTCCTAGTGTACCTCAAATAGAAGCCAGGACATCTGGGCACCGAAACGGATTCGCAGCAAAAATGCGAGATTTTTTAGAGGTATGCTATGTTAGATTAAATCTGTTTAAATTATGTTGAATCCAACTAACCCCTATTTAGATAAGAAGAAGTCGTGCTCTTCCCTTTGGGCCTCTTTGACGAAAATAGGCTGAGGTTAGTTCCAGCGATTAAAAAGAACAAAAATGTTGTATTCAACTTGCTTTTCTTTCTAGTAAAATTTAAAAAATTGTGAAATGGGTAGTTGTATAGTAGTTGTGCAAGTATATTGATGTACAGTTCATTTGAAAACTTCCCACCACGGATTTATCGAAAACCACTGATTAAAAGAAAAAACGCGGAGACACGTCAAAAGATTTGTCAAAGGGGACAACTTTTTAACCGAAAACTACTTCACCCCCTTTTACCCTCTGCCCCCCGGGGTCATCCCCTTAAAAATTTTAAACGACAAGGGGTATCAAGTAATAGCTTGTTTGAAAGGTCTTTCAAAGTGCTTTATTTTGACTTTTGATTTTTTAAAATCTGTCGATTCGTTTTCGAGAAAATTAGAAAAATCTTTATTTATCTTAATTTGTTCAGATAGAAAAAAACACACGAAAATATTACTTTTTATTTCAATAAGTGTCCAAAAACCAACATAAACAGCAATTCGGAAGATTAGACGTGGCAGCAACCAAATAACAACCCGACTTTTTTTCAGCCATCTATTTATAAACACAGATAACATGGGCGAACTGTATTTTTATTCTTATACCTGCTTAGTTTTTTATAGTTGCTAAGGAAAAGAAAGAATTTAATTTGCTGTCAGTTACCTTTGTTGCAATCTTGGGATAGTGAAAATTAATTTATTGATTCAGATTTTACTTCCAAAATGGTTTACACACTAGCCGAAAGAGTGGAAATGATTCTAATTTATGGTGCCCAAACTCAATGTGCTCGGCAAACTGCCGTCACATTTAACGCCAGACATCCGGAAAAGATAACTTCGCTTAGGTATGTTTTGGACCTTGTTACTAAATTTACTCAAACTGGATCTGTTGCAAATAAAAAACGTAATCATCGTAGAGTTTTGGATGAAGCCGCTCAAGTTGAAGTTTTGGGTCATTTTGGCATAAATCCTAATACTTCATTACGCAAAATTGTTGATGCGACTGGTATTTCATTAGGCTCTGTACACACAGTTACTAAATTACATAAATTTCATCCATTCAAAATGAAAATATTGCAAGAGTTAACCGAAGATGATTTCGATAGGCGAGTTGAGTTTTGTGAACAAATGACTGCAGCGATTAATGATAATACCATTCATGTAAAAAATATCTGCTTCAGTAATGAATGCACATTTTATCTAAATGGATTTGTTAATAAGCATAACTGCAGGTAATGGAGCAATGAAAATCCTCATGCTTTTGTAGAAGGGCATACTCAGTACCCCCAAAAAATTAATGTATGGGCAGGCATTTTAGGAAACAAAGTGATTGGGCCATTGTTTATTAATGGGAATTTAAATGGAGGCAGTTATTTAGATATGTTGGAAAATACCATCAATCCGCTTATCACTGAAACCATTGAAAACCAAATCGAAGACGATGGAAACCCTATACTTGATGAGGCTGAAATATATTTCCAGCAAGACGGCGCTCCTCCTCACTATGTTCTTCCGGTTCGGCAATGGCTAGACCACGAGTTTCCAGATAAATGGATAGGGCGAAGAGGGCCTATAGAATGGCCTGCTAGGTCTCCTGACTTGACGCCATTAGACTTTTTTCTATGGGGCCATTTGAAATCTATTGTGTTCACTCCCCAACCTGAAAGTTTGGATGAACTTCGTCAACGCATCATCGAAAGCTGCCATGATCTCCCACAACATTTTTTGAAAATGTCCGTCAGGAATTTGAACATCGCCTATATCATTGTTTGGCCAATAACGGGCAACATTTTGAACACTTATTGAAATAAAAAGTGATATTTTCGTGTGTTTTTTTTTTCTATCTGAACAAATTAGGATAAATAAAGATTTTTCTAATTTTCTCGAAAACGAATAGACCGATTTTAAAAAATCAGACGTCAAAATAAAGCACTTTGAAAGACCTTTTAAACAAGCTATTACTTGATACCCCTTGTCGTTTAAAATTTTTAAGGGGATGACCCCGTGGGGCAGAGGGTAAAAGGAGGTGAAGTAGTTTTTGGTTAAAAAGTTGTCCCCTTTGGCAAATCTTTTGACGTGTCTCGGTGTTTTTTCTTTTAATCAGTGGTTTTCGATAAATCCGTAGTGAGAAGTTTTCAAATGAACACCCTGTATAATAATATTTTCTGACCACTTATAACTCTTAGCGTTATATTCAATAATATTAATCCATTCCGTAATTTCCATACTTCTCGGATCGAATTCTGGTATAAGCATTGTTATATTATTTGTTGCCGTTGGCTGCAAACTATTCGACCCGAAGAAAATCATTTTTACTTACAGATTTTCTTGTGTGACTTTCTTTTGTTCTCGTATATTTGCGTTGATTACTTCTGCCGCTACTACGGACTACGGCCGCTACCACTGTTGCTGCTGTCACTGGATGACGATGAGGTATCTCTTCTTCGATTAGGAGGCGTATAGGAACGCTTTTTGCATCTACTTTTTCATATTGGTATCTTGCATAGGTATTTTAAATCACCGCTCATACAGATCAACCACTTCTGATGTAGTCAGCCAAAATGCACAAAAACGACTTATTAATCCCAAAACTTAACATATCGGCCAAAACAATATTAATATTATACATTTACGTTATGTTCCAAGAACAAGAACAGACTAAACCCGCTTTCACTTATAAAATTACATTTAGTAAACACTCTCTTGGTGAGTCAGCTGCCCTTGTGTGATGTAATGGATCACACAAAGTGCTATAACAACACAGCGCCTTGCCAGCGTTTGAATATATATGGATTATCGCTGTCCTGGTTGGGTCGATGAGTGTGATCATCACGAGATGTAGTGCTGCAACTCTTGTTTGCTTATTACCTTTTTGTTGGCACACTTTTTCAGCCTTGCTGATGAGCTGTCAAACGGCGAAACGCGCCCAAGGATTGGGAAGGATAAGGGTCAACTCTATGCACGAACTTATTTTAAGTTTGTTTTTAACAAGTTTGCTTGGCAAATATTTAGTAAAAATACAAAGTAACACTGGGTATTCCACTCGAAGTAGAAAGTAAAACAAAAGAGGCGATGATGGTGGATGGTGTCTTTAAATAGATGACAAAAATGAATGTAAATATGGGCCCCACTTAATAAATCCCCATAGTTATCTTTTTTGATCTCTTTATAAGTTATAGGATCTAATCCGCGACGGTTCTGGGCGTAGTAGGGTGTGCAGTCGTGTGAGTGCTTCAACAAATAATACGCATAAGTCTGGGCTCCTCAAGCATACGCGAATCTTTTGACTCGTGCTATTTTACAGATAGACGATGGGAAAAGGAATAAGTGTCGAACAGTTGTCTATGTTGACCGCTCACATGACTTGACAAGTATTCCCAAATGACAAATAGTAGATACGGGTCGTCTGAGCCCGCCTTAAAAGCGAAATTCCAAAATATTATTTGTATTTATTGAATCAAAATATTATTTATTGATACACTCTGTAGTTAAGGGCGACTATCATAAATTTAAAGCCGTAGCAATGCACAAAAAGCGGATTGCTGAACTGGCATTTTGTCATTACATTTAAAGAGGAGTCGATATCCGTATTTTACAATCAATAAGAGGCCTTACCTAAAATACACCGAAATGAAGACCCGTTTGGAGGAAACGTTGATGAAACTGCTAAATATGTGCATATTTTAACGGAAAATCCTCGTAAACTTAACAAATATTTACCTAGCTCTTTAGTAATTTCCAGTGGCGTTTGTTATGGAAATAGGTGCATAAATTTAAATTTTAAAAATGTGACGAAAAAAATATTTAGGTGTTGATCCGTTTTAGCTTATACGGTTATATAAATGAAATTCAATGTTATTTTAAAGAATATTCCCTGTGCCAAATTATTTTCATACTTCTTCTTTATGTGCCATGCTCATTCGAGCGTAGGCGACCTCTCGCATATACCTGTGATGTGTGCCTTTTTCAGATTTTTCACAGGTATATGGGACCTACAGTTTATCGCCGGTTCCGAACGGCACTATTTGAGAGGTTGTACTAGGCAAATTACTACGTGGTGGTTTGCCATTGCCTTCCACGAGGTGACGACCGAATAAATAAAGATCGATGCATGGTCCCGGGATCGAACCGGGGACCTTCGGCTTAGTAGACACACTAACCACTAGGCTGCGGTCGCCACTATTTTCATACAATGACATTCAATTATTAAGGATGAATAAATAAATTATGATATGTTTTTCAGACATCAGCAGGCAAACGGTATACAGGGTGTCCCACGACGATTTTCCCAGCATATTGCTCGGAAACGGAACCAGATAGAAAAAAAAGTTCAAGAACAGAAATTGAGGGCTTGTCAGGAAGCATCTAGGAAGGGTAATTTTAGATATACAGGGTGTTTTAAAAATAGTAATATTGCTGCCAAGTCAATTTTTTTCAATAGAACGCCCTGTATATTGTTAGTTTTTCGAAAAGCTTGTTTCAAGAGAATTTAAAATGACTGATATATGAGCGATTAAATGATCAATTACGTAAGCATGAACAGATATGCAATAATAACCATAACCACCAGCGAAATATTGAAGAGTATGACGGGGGCTGTCATGTCACGAGTCAGAAGTAGTTTCATTGTTAATTATTTTAAGTAGTGAGAAATGCCTTCGCTTTTTACGTATGACGAGTATGTCGACATGCTCCTGATATACGGAGAATGTCACAAGAATGGAAGACGTGCCCAAAATCTGTATAGTCAACGATACCCGAATCGTGAAATACCAAGCTATAGAACGTTTCGTAATGTTGAACAAAAATTAAGAAGTGGTTCCTTTCCCAGTGGTAGGGCGCAAACACCAAGAAGAAAACGAGTCCGAACAGAAGACAACAAGATTAACATCTTGGCCTATGTTCAAGTGTATCCACATGTCTCAACTCGACTCCTCGGGGAAGAATTAGGTATTGGAAAAAGTACAGTTGAAAGGACACTAAAAGATTATAAATACCACCCCTACAAAATTCATCTGGTGCAGGGCTTAACACCTGAAGATCCTGAACGCCGCCTAAATTTCATTGCTGAGATGTCAATGAAATTTAAACAAGACCGTCTTTTTTTCAACAAAATTTTATGGAGCGATGAAAGTAGGTTCCACAACAACGGCATAGTAAATCGCCACAATTGCCACTAATGGTCATCTGTAAATCCTCACTGGATGAAGGAGACTAATTTTCAGGTAGTTTGGGGGGTTAACGTTTGGTGCGATTTATTTAATGGCTATCTTATAGGTCCTTACTTTTACCAAGGGACACTAAATGGAGAACGATTTTTAAATTTTCTTCAAAACGAACTTCCCTTATTACTTGAAAATATCCCAATCAATGAAAGAGCCTCTATGTGGTGGCAGCAAGATGGAGCTCCCCCTCACTTTGCCAGGCAAGTTACAAATTATTTAGATACCACGTTTCCTGCGCGCTGGATTGGCCGAAATGGTGTGATCCGGTGGCCACCACGGTCACCGGATTTGACCCCTTTAGATTTTTTTCTTTGGGGATATCTTAAAGAAATTGTGTATGTAAACCAACCTAGAGATGTCGAAGATTTGCAAAACAAAATCATAGCAGCTTGTCGAACTGTTACTCCAGCTATGATTACGGCAGCGTGTACCAGAAATCTTATAAACAGATTTGAATATTGTATTAGTGAGAGTGGTAACCAATTTGAACATATTTTGAGAGGAAGTCGTAATTAATTTTGTTTAGTTATCTTCTTATATTTGATACATAATTTAATAAAGTGTTATAAATCGCTCATATTTCAGTCATTTTAAATTAGAAACGTAACAGGTATAATATGGTTGAATTTCTCTTAAAACAAGCTTTTCGAAAAACTAACAATATACAGGGTGTTCTATTTAAAAAAATTTACTTGGCAGCAATATTACTATTTTTAAAACACCCTGTATATCTAAAATTACCCTTCCTAGATGCTCCCTTACAAGCCCTCAATTTTTGTTTTTGAACTTTTCTTTCTATCTGGTTTCGTTTCCGAGCAATATTCTGGGAAAATCGTCGTGGGACAAACCCAGTATTTCAGAATTTTCCAGTTTACTTATATATTCACATTTTTTGTTTTGGAAATTAAAAATAAATATAATAGTGTTTGCCTTAATAACATACTGTGACGAAAATATCATAAACTTTTTATAGATATGATTTGCCATTTTGTTATGTCAATAATCACAAAATGTGTGTATCCCAGTTTCAGTTTATTTAAGCAAACCATTGTAAATGCAATTTTCCCTTCCCCTTCCAGTAAATTATTATTTTTAGTAAAACCAGAAGCTTGAAAACATGGTAATTTGATGTAATTTTCGAAACTAATACTCGAGACTGTCTTTTTGTTAGAGAATATCCAACGCAATACTTCGGCCCTAATAGCGATTTGATTAATAAAACAAAGAATAAATAAAATAAAACTGTAAAGTCGTCCTTACACACTGCAACATATTATGGCGATGCATGATGTCAACCATAGAGTAAAGTTAATTATCTCATTTGTTTCGGGAATTACCAGAAAACGTTAAATACAAAGGTTTTAGAGAATAATAACATCCACAGTATAAAATTATTTTTGAGTATACAGGGTGGTTCGAAAAAGCGTGTCGAATATAACAAAGGTTTTTTTTTAAATGGAACACTCTATTTTTTAATTTATTTTTAGATTCTCCATGAAATTCTATATCTTTTTGTTAACAGTGTTATATACCTAAACCTAGTTGTCCTAATATTTTAAGTTTTCTAGAAAAAATTAGTTTTTACTCTTATCAAAAATTGACAGTTCCGCGCCATTGTTTCTGAAGGTGGAATTCTCATATTTGGTACAAACGTTCTATTGGGATGACAGAAAAAACATGCAACGAAATTTGAGTTAGCTGCTACAGGGCGTTCAAAATAAATTTATACATTTCGACTAATTTAAATTGGAAAATATCAACTTTTTTAAATGCCTCACCCTATATATTATTATTTTTTCTGATAGATTTTATAAACCTCTTCAACTTTCATTGAGTATATCATATACCTATTTTTAATAGTTAGTGATTTATTTTGATTTTTCTCATTTTTACACTTGTTTTTATTACACTAACGGGACTAACGCTATAAAATAAATTGGCCATGACAAAACAAAAACTTAGGCATTGTTAAATTTTGAAATGTCAATTAAGCAAGTAAAAATGGTTTAATTTATTGTCGTAAATGACGTATCTATAAAAGTAAAATAGTTATGTATTTTCCTAAAAGTAAATTAATGCACTATTATTCGACAGTTAATCTATTCTGGGTCTGGAAAATTAAAAATCAAAACCACGGTCGCTTAATCTATGGTGTGGAATCAAAAATATTCCAGTTATTGGTCCATATTTCTTCAGCAAACCACGTAACGGCCATATATATTTTAACTTTTTGCAAAACGAATTACCACAGCTCCTTGAAGACGTTGATGACATTGAAAGGGAACAAATATGTGGATTCAACAAGACGAAGCTCCTGCTCATTACCATCAGAAAGTTCGGGAATTCTTAAATAATTATTACTCACAAAAATGGATCAGTAGGAATGGATTCATTAAGTAGCCCCCTCGATCATGTGATTTAGCACCTTTAGATTTCTTTTTGTGGGGCTACATTAAAGATCGCGTTTATGTAAATCCTCCTATAGGACCAGAAGATATGAAAAATGGGATACGGGATGACTGCAGGACAACGCCACCCTCTATTTTAAGGAACGTGGAGGGAAATATTGTAAAAAGACTAAACATGCAGATCCAAGTACACGGGCATATTTTTGAACATTTATTACGTTATAATAATTTAAAATTAAGTAGGTAAGTTTGTTAGACGAAAAATTATTGTTAGTTGGTGTAATAAAAACAAGGATAAAAATGAGAAAAATCGAAATAAATCGCAAACTATTAAAAACAGGTATTTGAAATGCTTAATGAAAGATTGAGAGTTTTATAAAACCTATCAGAAAAAATAACAACATACATGGTGTGTCGTCTAAAAAAGTATATTTTTCAATTTAAATTGGCCGAAATGTATAAATTTATTTTGCACGCCCTGCAGAACCTAACTTAAATTTCGTTGTATGTTTTTTGTTTTTGTTATCCCAATAAAACGTTTGTACCAAATATGAGTATTTCACCTTTAGAAACAATGGCGGAACTGTTAATCTTTCATTAGAGTAAAAACTAATGTTTCTCTAAAAAAATTAAAATATTAGAACAACTACTAGGTACATTGTTAACAAAAAAGGTATAGAATTTTATGCGAATTCTTAAAATAAATTTAAAAATAGGGTGTTCCATTTAAGAAACTTATGTTACATTCGCCACGCTTTTTTGAACCTTTTGTATAGTCAAAAATAATTTTAAACTATGCATCTTAACATTCTCCAAAACTATTGTATTTAACGTTTTTTGGTAATTCTCAAAAAAAATTAGATAATGAGCTTTACCCTATGGTTGACTCACCCTGTATAGTGTTTGAACTGGGGTCAAAAGATTCGTGCAATAATTTTAAACTGTTATGTTTATGTCTATCACTTAGCCACCTCTTTGCCCATTTCCTTTTTGGTCCTTTTCTAATCCGTTCCAGCATATAAGGGATGACGTTTTGGAACACAGACCATTTCATCAAGACCAGCATGCCTATAGAACAGGAAAATCAACGGAGTTTGCCCTTCACCAAGTGGTCAGCAGGGTGGAGAGGGCTCTAGAAAACAGTGAAGTCCTATTGGGAGCTTTTCTGGACATAGAAGGAGCATTCGACAATACATCCCTCGCATCAATCACTAGGACAACCAGGGCCATCGAACTGGAGGAAACTTGCTGCAGGTGAATAGAAAGCACGCTTCAGGGCAAAATTGTTTATACAGATCTGCTTGGCGAAACTTTGGCAGCGCGGGTGACAGGGGGGAGCCGGCAGGGGGGTACTCTCTTTTCTATTCTGGAACCTTGTCATGGATGGGCTGCTACGCTCACTTAGCAGAGAAGGATATCATATCGTGGGTTATGCGGACAACCTAGCTATAATAACCCAAGGCAAATACAACACGACAGTAAGAGAGAGAATGCAAAGGGCTCTCAACATCGTGGAAAGATGGGTAGGGCAGGAAGGACTTAACATCACTCGCCAAAAGACTGTCATTGTCCCCTTTACAAAACGCAGGAAAAAGGAGGGTTAGGACCCCTAACCCTGCAGGGAGTAAACATTCCACTATCGGAAGAGGCCAAATAACTGGGGATAACTTTAGACCACAAACTGACCTGAAATAAATACGTGGAAAAAACAATCTGGAAGCCGGAAGTAACCTTGGCAGTTAATAGATGGATGTATAAAAAGACATGGGGACTCTCACCCAAGCTGGCGCATTGGCTATACACCAGGGTAGTGAGACCTGCAATTACGTATGCAGCACTGGTCTGGTGGCCAAAGACACAGCAGAAAACCACAATATCAAAGCTAGGAAGCTTACAAAGACTGGCCTGTTTAAGCATCACAGGGGCCATGAAATCGACCCCTCCTTCCCAAATTAAGAACATCCTGGATCTTCCTCCACTTGATTTGATGATTAAAGGAGAGGCAAGAATGAGACTATACAGACTACAGAGTTCTACGTCACTTTCTGGGTGGCACAGAACTGGACACGTATTTCTATGCGATATGATAAGGGGACCTGAGTTGGAAATGAGATCAGACCACACAAACCCTGCATATCGCTACGACATATTATTTAAGACCGTAATTGACTACCGGGATGCGTGGAACAAAAAAACACCAGATACTCCTGGGGCACGGTTCAATAACCAAAGACCATACCGGAGCAGGGATACACGGAGTAAAATCGAAGAGAGATGTTTATTTCTCCCTGGGTAAGTCTCCCACGGGGTTTCAAGCGGAAATCTACGCCATCCTGCAGTGTGCGTATGAAAACAATAGGAGGACTTATCTAAGTAAGTGGATCCACATAATATACTCCGACAGCCAAGCAGCCCTTAGGGCGCTAACATGCAATAAGATGGCATCAAGGCTGGTATGGGAATGCCAAGAGGAATTAGTGGCCCAGGCAAAAGTCAACAAAGTAATACTACAATGGGTAACGGGACATAAAGGTATTAGAGGAAATGAAAAGGCCGACGAACCTGCAACAAAGGGGTCGAAGAAAACATGCATTGGTCCAGAATCGGCACTTAGTGTCCCAAGGTGAACAGTACAAGATGTCATAAAACGATAGACAAGAAATTAACACAAAATCTACTGGAAAAACAGACAGGGATCAAACCATAGCAAATCTTTTATTGGGGACCCAGACTCGAACCTAACGAAACAACTACGTCTGATGAGCAGAAATCAGCTGAGAATTACCACAGGAATTCTGACAGGACACATGGCCGTCAATAAGCATCTGCACCGTATGCAACTGTACAAAGGAGACTTAAGTTGGAGGTTATGCGGACGAGAAAGTGAAACGGTAGAGCATATTATCTGTCACTACGAGTCATTTGATCGGAAAGGCAACAAATACTCGAACAACCAAGACTAGAACCAGAGGAAATTCCTACACTCTCCCCAGTTGACCTACACAAACTAGTGCAAGGAACTGGAATCAATGAGTGGGTGTAAGAGCAAGCAAGGGTGAGCACAAGGGGTCAAACCTGGTCGAAGTGCATCCGGCACTAGGACGGATCCTCGGAAGAAAAAAAAAAGAATTCGCTCCAGAATAAATATACCTCCTACCAATGATATTATTACGACCGTAGGCAACACAAATTTCATTTTTTCAAAAAAAAAAAAATTATCACTAAGAAACATCTACATAAACTTCAAATGATCTCAAGTTTCATGATTCTTCGGAAACGATGGGTGCTTCGCCACATGCTTGTGTAGACAGACCGATTTTGATGCCTAGTTTCTTGATTTTTCGGAGTCAATATATGCATCGCCACATGCTTCAGTGTGTATAGGCGCCTTAAGGAATCTCTTTTTAAAAGAAAAAATGAAATATTTGCGCATTTTTAAAGAGTACAAAAATATTCGATATATTTATAATACAGGTTTTCAGAAACAGTGCGATCTATCCTACTGATGTGATGATTACGAATCCACAGTCCGTTTCATTAAACATTAAATTAACTTTTATAAGAGAAAATGAAAAACAAAAACTCAAAATTAAATAACTTTGTTGATTTTTTGTAATAGTACATAGTTAATGAATTAAATTACTTTTCGTGGGGAACAACCCTGTAGCTCCCCTTTTTCGTTGATAACTTGGAAACTATTTCGCATTATTTACATAGTATTCGTGATATTATAGAGCTATATTTTAGTTTAATACACTCTTTTATGAGGCTTGTAAGGATAAAGTATAATGATAAAATTTCACTGCCGATCAAAGCACATAAACTTATTTATTATGTCCTTATTTCCATAACAACTTTCTGTACAAACACACATTTTTATAAAAACACGACAATTATTTTGTATATACAACGTTCTATTCAATAGAGGACCTGTAATGATTTATTTAAACTTTTTAGAAACTTATCCTTAAATTTATTTAAACACAACTCTCTTGCTGACAACCCATAAGGGGCGTCCTTACAGTAACAACCTCTCTATGATACAGTCCTTGTTTGGACGTCGGAAAAATCGCTGTTACTGGAGATACAATAGGAGATGTTCTACTGTTCGGAATGGGTGGGGGAGGCCTCCTCCCGTGATCTATTTGAGTGTAGATGGTCGAGTCTTCTCCCTTTCGGAGAGTCGCATATTGCTGGCCAGTAGAAAAATGCTGGCCACCGTTTTTGATGGGGTCGAGGGAGTTTGGTCGCGTGAGCTGAAGTTCGGCATAAACTACTTCGTTGTTGGTTGCCTGAAATTAAAGGATTGTTTAGCTTAAAAGTTATTTCAATATTTTTGGAAGATATTTTTTTATCTTAAGTCAGTAAAAGATTAATCTTCTTACATAGGGCAAGTTCCGCGATTCAAGTGAATTATTACCAAATTTTGGCAGAGTTGTCAAAATCAAAACATAGATAAATCAATAAGGTGAAGGTTCTTCAATCTTTAATATTTCTTTACATCAGGAGAAACTCCTTTAACAACTGTTGATTACTCGTGATTACTATTTAGCTGTATGGTTTGTAGAAATTTGTAATAAGCTCTTTGCTTGGATGTTTCTAATTCATACGCATTTAATTTAGAAGTTATGTTGCAAAAATTTTGGCGCTTTTTTGTTAAATATATATTATTTGTGCATGTCAATCTTAGTGCCTCTTTACTATTGTGGGATGGTATTTGGACCAACAGGGAGCCAGTCTTTAGGTAACTTGTATGTCCCGATTTGTCTTAATCTTGTATGTGAGTCGGTAATAATTTGGTTTGTCGATACGTCCGTACGTTTGTAATAATTTCGAATAATTTTCAAGAAAAACTCGTTAACTGTCAACATCTAATAGTTATTTAGGTATTAAGAGAATTATGAAGATGTTTATGCCTCCGAGGGCAACAATCTTACAAAGCCGAGGGCCGTTGGCCCGAGGGTTTGTAAGTTGTCCGAGGGTATAGACATAAAGTAATGCCCGTGTTACATACAATATTTTATGTCCTACTTCCATTCCAAGTTAAATTAAAAGAAAATTCAAAATCCCGAAGGTTTTTTACCTATATAGTTGCTAAATAAACAAGGGTAATAAGTATTCATTGTTGTGCTGTGTCAGAGTCAAAACTAAGTTCATATAAAATAATGGATTTTCCGTTGATTCCGGATAGAATTGCTCTGAATGCCGCCAAAGCTTTGGATAATCTTGTCCCAAAGAAGTCTAAAGATGCCTATGATAAGGAATATCAAAGGTTTGGGGATTGGATAAAAAATAATGATGTAAAAATTATCAACGAGATTGTGCTACTTGGATATTTTCAGGAATTGGTATGTTAAAATTGCTGTTGTAAATTATATAAAAATACTAATTATGTATATCGATTCTAGTCTGGAACATTCACTCCTAATTCCTTACGGACGAAATATTCAATGTTAAAGAAGCCATTAATACTTAATAAAAATATAGACATTGCAAAACATTGCAAGTTAGGCCAGTATCTAAAGCAAGCATCCAAAGTATATGAAGCAAAGAAATCGAAAATTTTGATTCGAGAAGATGTGCTGAAATTTATCCGTGAAGCTCCCAATGAAATTTTTTGATGTACCAAGTGGCTCTGTTATTTGGTGAATTTGGTGGGTGCCGCCGCCAAGAGCTAGTTAATATGAAAAATTGCATATATAGAGGATAGAGGATCCGTAGTAATAGTTAATATTCCCGATACAGAGACCGATAAAAGCGTGTCTTCACAATTATTGATGAGAAGGAGATGGGTTGTTTAAAGCTACTGAGAACTTATTGGTCTTTACGCCCGACGAACTGCAACATCAGTAGATTCTTTTTGTGTTACCATAACGGTCGTTGTTTTTCACAGCCAGTTGGGAAAAACACCATAGGCAAGTTTCCTTCCATTATTGCAAAATACCTGGGTCTAAGCGATGCGGACAAATATACTGGTCATTGTTTGCGCAGAACCTCTGCAACTTTGTTGGCGGACGCGGGGACAAACATGTCCATATTGAAAAGACATGGCGGTTGGAAAAGTTCAGCTGTGGTTGACGGATATTTAGAAGATAGTATGTCTTTTAAAAACAAAATTTCGAATCAACGAGACCATCAATATCAAAAAACGTTCAATCATCGCCAATTTCTGTTAGTGAAAATCACGAAATAATAGAAAACATTGACTTATCAAAAGCCGGTAAATTCGTTTTTACTAGGGTCTTTTCATAACTGTTCATTTAATATAAATGATAAATAAGTTTTGTCGTTAATAAAAAGTTGTTACAAATTGTTACTTTGATTTTTCCTATTTATTTCTCTTAATGCCCGAGAGCATTAGAAACTTCCTTAATGCCCTAGGGTATTATATACCATTTAAAGTATTTGGTAGTTATGGTATTATGAAACAACAATATGCAAATTAATTCAGCCTTTGGTCGAAAATAAATTCCAGGTATTTCACCTGCTGGCACTAGTTCACTTGGACTCCATGGACCCGTGGCCTTGTTTCAGGCCTGCGGACGGTGCTTTTCAAAAAGAAGATGACCTTCGTCTTTGCGGGATTCAAGCGAATCTTCCAAGCCGAAAGCAATTTTTCCAGCTCGATTATAATATGACGCTGTATCCGGCTGACGACAATTCGCGGTGATTTAGTAAATCAATAAGATTTTTGGTGACTATTATACACGTATTTACATCGCTATCATATTCGGCAACACAACCCCATCCGCCAAGAGGGAACCACTACTTTGTATAAATGCAGGAAGAGTTAAATTTTGTTATGAAGCCAAATTTGTGTGCTAAATATGCTCGTCATCCCAAAGGCACAGGTTTGTCCCAAGTACCCTCTTCCTGCGTTGAGATAATATGGTGTTGGTTTACCTTATATGGAGGATTATGCTCAGAAATTTTACCGCATAGAATCATCATTTAATAATCTAAAGGATATTATATAAAAAAAAAACACGAACCTACAATAGACTAACTTGACTATCTGTTATGAGTGTCATGTAAACGCTGTAACAGATGAATTATCAAATTTGGCATGATATTTTAGGTGTTTAAAAGAGCCTATACTACGGTCTCAAAATAATTGGCAAAACTGTTCACATAACCATTAACGGTGTGTGGCGAAAATAATTAACATTGATTCGCCCACTTTTAAGATAAATAAAAGCAATCCAACCCGCTTGGGAAGATTGTGCATAAATAGGTCATTACATGTTGCCAAGTTTTAATAGATTTCACTGAAATTTCCATAAAATTTACCGAAATCGGAATGTCATTAAGGGCCTTTTCACCCTGAGGTACCTGTTTTACTTAACTTGGCAACGCAGGTAGGAAAAACCCATGTCTAAAGGCGCCCGCACGCTTTTTTATCGCCTTTAAGCAACGTTCAGTGTCGTCGACAAGTTTCAGTCAAGAGGATATTAGCAATTCAGGTTAATTATTTTGGTGGTAATTCAAAACAGCAAATATTAAAATGCAGGTGAGTTCTTCAAGTGATAGCAACCAACAAGTTACACAACGACTTCATTTAAAACCTGGGGAGCGTACAGTGGTAAAAAATGTGTATGAGGGAATTCTAAGTACACACAGTGGAATATCATTCACTGATGCAGCAGAACTTTGTGCCACATTGACTAAGACATCTTGCCGTACTGTTTATAGAAATATCAAGGACAATGGGAATACTAAAGTCCATATCCGATCAGAAGAAAACAAGAAGACGGAAAAAGATTTTTATTGATCAGCAAACAAAGTTAGCCATTCGTCGGAAAGTGCATGCATTTTTTTTCGAAATGAACTTCCGAATTTAAAAAAAAATTCTGCCGAAATTGAAAGGGATGAAAATATGCAAAAAATTTCACAAAGAGTTCTAATGCGTACACTACGAGAATTGAATTTTCGATTCTTAAAACGAAATCGCAAAAGCTTTTTGGTGGAAAAGGAAGAAATCGCATTATGGCGTAGAAAGTATCTAGAACAAATACAACAATATCGCTGTGCAGGGAAAATAATTTACTTTACAGACGAAACACGGTTAAATGAAGGACATACTGTGAATTACATTTGGCAAGATCTTAACGTTAAAGATGCACGTAACGCCTTTATCAATGGACAATAGGTATATATTTTATATTTTTGTACAAAAATTCTATTAATAATTATACCTTCACCAAGGTGTAAATCAAATACTTGTTACTTTCGATCGATCCGATAAAGTGACAGATAAAAGTATTTTCGGGACTAATGACAAAAAACAGCTGCCTCGGAATGAAAAATAGTACATTTCGGGACGGATGCAGAAAAAATATAATACTAGTTTTTCCCTGAACTGTCGTCGGTGCTTTCAGTGTCAATATAGGTTCATTTATCAGTCTAGCATCGTTTGTCTTTTGTAAAGAAAGAACAATAAAATTAAAGTGGGTATATAAAATTAAATAAATACAAGGGAACGTTTCCGTACTATTTTAAAACTAATTTTAATATTCAACGCGTACAAAAAAATAGGACTGCTAAAAGTTCACTTAATATTAAATTAGCATATTTATAATGGAATTATACATATAGTGCGGGAAATGGACGATAATGACCAGGGCCCGAGTTAGCACTATGCATAGGTAATGCAAAACAATATCCGTTGCACATCATCAATCACCTGATAATTGTAAATTGGTAAGAGAACACGAGGAAATTAAATTTGGACAAAAATATTAAAGAAAGAAAACAAGGTCTGTCTATACCACCAAAATAAAATATATTTGTCCTTCTAGGGTGAAATAAGGGTTAAAGGGTATACATAATTTAAATTTGACATTAGGTTCTACTAGTTTCGACTTTAGGAAAAGTCATCTTCAGCAACCCAGTAATTAAGAAATATGTTTTTTAGGATGTACCTAAATAAACTCAAAACAAATTGGAAGAGGGGGAATATTGGTTCAACAATATACGGTCATAACGTGTACCTTGTGCAGCCAATGGATTCGACAGCAGATAATTATGAACGTGATGCTACTTTCAGCAATCAAGGAAATTAAATGTGAATAAGTAATAGAGGCGGAAAAAAAAAGAAAATCGCAACATAGGCTTCAGTGAATTTATTTGAACAATCTAAAATATAAATTGATTGAGAAATTAAGCTATGAATATTGACAATTTGAGGACTCCCAATTTTTACTCAATGACGTAACTGGTTTTTAAACTAATTTTAATTTCCCTCGCAATATAGCAATATTTTTTTTTAATTTAAACTTGTAGAAATTAATATAATTCAAAGTTTATGGGCTAACAGTTGGCAACAGAACTTTAAAAGAAGATAGAGTGTTGCGGTTCTCACCACTTTTTAGGGGTTTCTATCGTCTTTCTAGTAATGTTAGAAATATATAACGTTTTTCCAAGGAAATCAAGAATATTTGGTAAGTTTTCAGAGAACGCCATCTAGCGGTTAAAATAAAAGTCACAAAAAAATTATTTAAATTGCAGCAAATAGAGCAGAAAAAGACCTCTCAGACGACGATTTTGGTCAAGTCAAAATTGAGTTTAAGTATTTAAATGAAGAAAAGTTTAACATTGCCCCACCACCTTATTTTTGGAGATAGAGGAAAAGGTGTCAAACAAGAAAGAACCCAAATATTATAAGGAATAAGGAGCAATTATCTTCGTAATATCATCATGGGATGACTTTCGTAAAAAATCCTTTTCTTACTTGACCATAGCTATTACTCCCTCTGGTGGCCATTTTAGTAAATTAAACATATTTAGCTATCTCTTATGGCCACTTTTGTTATTTTAATTTCTTTTTGGAAGTTGTGCGACTAATACTTTTCAATATACAGCCGCTTACCTCGTTTAGATGGCCACCCTGTACAACTGTACAGTGCTTCCATTTTAATTTGTCCCACTTTTAAATGGCTGTAAAATACGTATTTTTTGAACTAGAACGTTAAATAAAAAAAGGAATTGTAGGGATTTGAGCATAGTTTTATGTCGTTGAGTCACAAATAATTTAGACTGTCAAATGTCAAAATTATTGACATAACTTACTTTTTTTTATGGAACGCCCGGTATATCATCACATATTTAAAAATACATTTTTTTCTGATTACAAAAATATACCATACATGCCCTTTCTTTTTATTTGTTTAGCCTAAATCGATATAAATATGATTAAAATTGGATCAAGATACCCGCGTGTATTATTTTCAATAATTATTGTCATAGTTTTTATAGTTATTACAAATGTCATATTTGTGAATGTTGTTCTCTGGTATAGTTTGTTAGTAAGGACACGAAATGAGATATTCCACAGAAGAAAAATGTTTTATGTTCGATATCTATCGACAAACTGGTAGTGTTACAAAGGCGCTTAGAAGATATAGACTGCAATTTCCAGGTAGAAGAGCTCCATCCAAGAAAATGTTTTATAGACTCAAGAAGAAGTTTTTCGAAACTGGTAGCCTGAATCGAAAAAAAGCTAATAGGCCAAAAACCGTTTTGACGGAGGAAACGGAAATTGATGTTTTAGCATATTTTAGAGCTTATCCTGAAAATGCATTAAGTGACTTAGTTAAAGAATTGCCAGTATGTAGAGGATCAGCTCACGCAGTGCTAAAAAAATATCAATTTCGCCCTTATAAACTAAGAAGGGTGCAAAAGTTAACACCAGCGCAAAAGGGAAACAGACTGCAGTTTTGCAGACAAATCTTGGAGATAATTCAAAGGGATGTCACATTTTTGGATAAAATATTGTGGACCGATGAGTCATCTTTCTCTACTAGCAGAGGTTGCCGTCGCCAAAATAAGCACCATTGGTCAGATTCAAATTCTTATCTTATACAGGAAATTCAGTTTCAAGGTCGGCAGTCTGTTAGTGTTTGGTGCGGGTTAATTGGTGAACACCTGTTAAATCCTATAATTTTTAATGGTTCGTTGACTGGTCAGGTTTATTTGAATATGCTAGAAGCAGAAATTGAAGACCAAATTGACGGTTTACCTATAGCCCGCTCAGGACATTTAATTTGGCACCAGGATGGTGCACCCCACATAATGTTATCCCAGTAAAAATGTTTTTGGATAGAAAATATTTACAGTGGATTGGAAAATCGGGTACAATAAAGTGGCCTCCTAATAGTTTCGATTTAACACCATGCGACTTTTTCTTATGGGGTCACGTAAAAAATATTGTCTATTCTACGCCGTGCTATTCTTTGGATGATCTAAAAATTAGAATTGGAGGTGCCATCCGAGAGGTGCAAAACAATAGAGTCACTCTATTAAAAATTATAGGACATACAAAGAAACGCTATATTACGTGCATTGAAAATGAAGGAGGTCACGTAGAGCAGCACTTATAAATACAGACAATTATTTTTCTTAATGGTTCATTATTTGTTAATTCGATTTATATCAGTTTTACATGTATTTCATTAATTTACTAAAATGGTTAGCTTAAACATTCTTTGTTTTTTTAGTCCAATAATTTATAGTTTAGTTTAAAAACCACAAAATCTTCTATCATAGAATAACTATAAAAACTATGACAATAATTATTGAAAATAATACACGCGGTTATCTTGATGTTTTGAAAAAAATCCAATTTTAATCATATATTTATATCGATTTAGGCTAAACAAATAAGAAGAAAGGGCATGTATGGTATATTTTTGTAACCAGAAAAAAAAAGTATTTTTAAATATGTGATGATAGTTCCATTAAAAAAAAAAGTTATGTCAATAATTTTTCCATTTGACAGTTTAAATTATTTGTGACTCAACGACATAAAACTTTACTCAAACCCTTACAATTCCTTTTTTTATTCAACGTTCCAGTTCAAAAAATACGTATTTTACAGCCATTTAAAAGTGGGACAAATTAAAATGGAAGCACGTACATTAGGGTGGGCCGAAAATTTTTTTTATTTTTTTTTAAATGCTATAGTGCGGAAAACTTGCCTCTAGGGTAGGTTAGTAATGTGCGAAAAAAAATAAAGTTTCGCATCTGGCGGTAGTGTATCGACCCTAAACTTTGAGAAAATATACGATTTTAATTATTTTTCTAATAAATGGAGAAAAATCAATTAACTTCTATAACAAGGAGCTATAGGCATATTTTAGCTGAAGAAAGTATGGGATAGATAAATAAAGCAAAAGAGAATAAATTTTACAAATTATTATTAACGTTTTACATTTAAAAAAACATACATTTTTCACAAAATTTGACAAATTTCCATTAAAACAAAAAGAAATTCTGATTGTGTAGAATTTCAGTATGTAATAAAAACATGTTCTGGATTATTATTTGTGAAGTACTTACTTTTCTTGATATGAAACCATACAGGCATCTTGACTTTAGAACAAGAATAAACTAATATCTTGTGTTCATCTGTTGGGTTTTCAATACTTGAATACAGTCGGAGGCCTCCATTCGCCGTTGTTAACCATCTTGCGTGGCAAAGTAGGCCAGGTTCACGAACAGATAAATCTTTAGGACAGCTGCCTGATTTTATAGCGTAACTTATGTCCAGTAGGTACTGTTGATCTTTGCTTAAAATATTTCGGTCAATTTCTGGAATCACACTCAACACTGTCAAAATTTATCACTGAGCTTAGTGCCAATCGGACTACTAAATGATTTTGGCCCAGTCGTTTCACCATTTAAAGTTTAAAAAAACAAATGCCGGAAAGGTAATTCCTTGAAATGTAAAAGACATACCCTCCCCTCAGACATAACATCCGTTTTCCACCCCGCATTAGTAACCGTACCATCACATCCAATTACGTCCAGTTCATGAATAGAAAATACAGCTTCAGTCAAATAAGAAAGAACGATATTGGCAATGTTTCGAGCAGACCCAGAAGAGGGTGAAACATGACTAAAGTACACAGAACCTGGTTCTTGTAAAATGAAGTAATGTTCCTCTTTTATGATTCTTCGAAACTGCTTTGAGTTTACTTTCTCAATCACGAGAGTGTTATCCTTTCTCACATCAAAATATAGTCCTTGTATTGGGTTATGTTTGTTTTTGCTCTAATTTTGAAGTTCTGAGCGGCTATATATAATAACACATTTTCTCTTTTAAGTTTATTTTTGTCAACAACATAGGTATGGTCATCATCACTTACAATATCAAGATCTTGCAACACACTTGATGCGACAGCTGCAGCTATTTTATCTGATAACCCAAAGCGATCGCTAGTCAGCGCAGTATTTTCCAATTTAATGCGCATTTGCCACGGTGATTTAATTTCAGCCAGCAATTCTTCGAAATCTTCATCGCTGTCAACTTCAATTTGTTAACAAGAATCAGAGTTTAACTCATTTGGTAAGAGAGTTTCTATATCTGTCTTTTTTGAGCAAGACGGCTGTGATAATAAATTACTAGTGAGCTGACTTCTTTTATGTTTAACCAACTTCCTTTCATGTCTTTGGGCAATTTTTTTTTTTGTTTCCTTTACGTCCTCAATTTCAATTTTACCTATGCCATGTTTCTTTAAAAGTACAAGAATTTTAGTTCAATTTTGTGAAGAGGCCGATATAATAAACCCCTGTGCCATACTGAATAAATTTTAATAAGCCAATCTTAAGTTTTCCAATTGAATGTGATAGCAATATTACGAAATGTTCATAGTCTAGGTAATACAGCAAACACCAGCAAATAATTTCTATGACGCTATTGTCAAAAATTGACGTAGAGCTGAACATAACGAATAAAGATTATTTCACATTAAAACACATTTTCCTTTCACCAATCCGGCAATCACACCAAAATAGAAGACATCATTATGTTTTTCTCACTAAGCCTTTAATTTAACATAACATACCTAAGACTACATATTTTCACAAAAACATTAATTAATTAAATGCTCAAACAACCCTTCATTAACAGCTAAACAATATCCTAACCGATCATAAAATTCATTTCTAACATCACTGAGTTGATATTGAGAAACTCTGTCACAATCAAGCAAAACACAATTTTTTAGCTGGTCTAGATTTTTAAATTTTACATCTTTATAAATAAAATTCTTTAAGTGACCCCACAGAAGGAAGTCGTTTGGCGGAAGGTCAGGAGACCTGGCTGGCCAAAGGATTAGTCGTGGGCCAATAATAGATAGATAGATAGATAGATAATGTTTTATTTGTTTCTAAGAAAAAGCCAAAAGGCATAAAACAATTGTCGTAGTACAATGATTACAAAAGTTACATTATAACTGTTAAAATTTATAATAATATATAAAAAAATAAATACATATAACTGACACATACGTCCTAACATACACACAGGTAGTAGTGATGGTAGATTTAACAAGATTTAACAAGAGAAGAAAATACACAGAAGAAAGTCAGGCAAAAATGTAATTTACAATCCAAGATAACGTTCAGAGAATAGCAGATCCATCAGAATCACTATAAAATTCATTTAGACTATAATATGCCTTTTTAATTAAAAATTTAGTTATAATTGTTTTGGCATGGCCATGAGGTAGGTTACGTATGCTCTCTGGAAAATTATTGTATATTTTTATAATAGTGTAAGAAACATTTTTTTGTATATAGCTAAAATTACATTTTCCGGTAAAAGGTTAGCCTTATGTCGGGTAAGATATTGGTGGTTATTAAAAGTATCTTGAAATAAGTCTTTATTATTATGGACAAACATAAAATAATCTAATATACAGTATGTCCACGGATAGACATCCCCATAGGACTAATGGACCAAAAATTTCGTTTTTCGACAAAAAGTCATTCTTGATAAAAAGTTCTGCATCTCGAAGAAATGTAGCCTACGAGGAGATTTTTTGATTTTTTTATACAGGGTACCCAAAAAATAAAAAAACATGAAATACCATCAAGAATAAATTAACTTTACTTATCGTTTTAAAGTAAAATCGCAAATAAAAAAAGGTTTTAAATCATATTCAATTCTGAGTTGGGGATTTTCTCTACTCCAGCATCATATTAATACGTGTATTATTTTTACTGAACAATCTCTAGTTTTACCTTTTTTACCTATCCCACCTAATGCAGGTATCCTATAAAAATCTGATAAAACGTCATGATATTATTGTAATGTTATGAAGTTGTCAAAAATTTCATTTTAAAATATTAAAAGAAATATGCTGTCCGTTGAACAAAAAATATTTTTGGTCCAGTGTTATGGTACCGGTGTAAACTCTTACAATTATGTACAAAAAAGGTTTTTAGAAAAGTTTCCTGGAGTTTATGTTTCGACGTATGCAATTAGACAATTAATCAAGAAATTCAAACACACGGGGTCGGTGGAAAACTTAAAAAGGAAGAAGAAACTGTTTGATGAGGATGATGCAGCTACCGTTGTGGTCTTACAATCTGTTGAGGAGAACCCACTTGTCTCACTAAGGAAACGAGCTCAACATTTGCTTATTGTCCAAAAAAGTCAAATTCAAATAATTTTAAAACAAAATAAGTTTCACCCATTCAAACCGCATTTTAATCATGCTTTAGAAGATGGAGACCATGCGAAACGACTGGATTTTTGTTTATGGGTAGGGGACAAAATTTTAAATGAAAATAAACAATTTCACAAACTTATTTTATTCACTGATGAATCGACTTTTTCAACAAATGGTACAGTGGCTTCCCAGCACGTACGATACTGGAGCACAGAAAATCCCCAATTTAGAATTCCTGCCCATCGCCAATATTTTAAAAAAGTTAATGTATGGTGTGGAATTTCGTATTTTGGAATAATAGGTCCGTTTTTTTTTGAGAACACGTGCAATAGGAATTCATACATGGAAATGCTACAAACCTTTTTTTCGGATAAGTTAGATGAGCTGCCATTGCAGTACAGGCGACAAATGTACTTTCAGCAAGATGGGTGCCCAGCGCATTGTGCACGCGAAGTTACAGAGTGGCTTAACATGAAATTTGGAAATCGATGGATTGGCCGGTACGGTCCAGTTATGTGGCCTGCAAGGAGTCCTGACCTCACGATTTCAGACGCGTACCTTTGGGGCCGTTTAAAGCAATTAACTTTTCAGCAACCCATTGAATGTAATGTTGATATTTTGAAACAGAGGATTTTACAGTCAGTACAAATGATTTCCCTCGAGGAGGTAAGAAGAAGTTATGATCACATTAGAAGGCAATTTGAACAATGCGTCGAAAACGGGGGAGGCGTATTTGAATAAATAATAGTTCTTGCTTTGCAATGCAGTTCTTTTTGTTGTGCAATGTTTTTGTTTAATACGTTTATTATGTAAGCACTGAATATGATTTAAAACCTTTTTTTATTTGCGATTTTACTTTAAAACGATAAGTAAAGTTAATTTATTCTTGATGGTATTTCATGTTTTTTTATTTTTTGGGTACCCTGTATAAAAAAATCAAAAAATCTCCTCGTAGGCTACATTTCTTCGAGATGCAGAACTTTTTATCAAGAATGACTTTTTGTCGAAAAACGAAATTTTTGGTCCATTATTCCTATGGGGATGTCTATCCGTGGACATACTGTATACATACTAATTAAAGTTAAAATTTTGTTACCAATAAAAAATATTCCCCTGCAACTTTCGCGTTTCTCCATTCTAAAGATAAACCTAATGCACTTTTTTTGAAGTTTTAAAACTCTCTCTATTTCTATTGAATTCCCCCAAAAAATGAGGCCGTACCTTATCCTAGATTGAATGAAGGCATGATATGCTGAAATCGCAGCATCAACACCAACGTTCTCAGCAACAACCCTTAAAGCATAACAGTACCTAGACGTATATTTCCGTTAAAAATATTTCGCGAGTATTTCCTAACCAAGAGAGAATTATGGGCAGGACAACCATCTATTCGATGCCATATCTCCTGATTCTCGCGTACAACTTCTTCTAGTGCGGGTTCAATTGGATTTTGTACTAAGTCCAACTAGGTTACTGCTGAAAGGTTGCCTTCCATAAAAAATGGTCCAATAATGTGATGTCCTACAATTCCCGCCAAAACATTTATTTTTTGTGGAAATTGCGTCCGAGTATGAGCAAGACAATGTTCATTTTCTTGGCTCCAATACCGGCAATTTTGATTCGTTGCTGAGGATGAATGTACATTAATTGGTAAAACATATATTTCTTAAAAAATACCTATTATTATTTGCTCAAAACAGAATATCATTCTCCGTTCTTCATCTCCTGATGTTTGTCATACTTGTAAGGAAAATATTTATGTTTTTTTAAAGTGCGCAACACTGTGGTTTGATGTTTTTCTACTGCTTGCCCAAGAATCCCCCTGCTAATCATTTTATTTTCCTCCACGTGCAGTAAAATATCAAGATCTCTATTATTCCTTTCTTCAGCTCTATTGACATTCTGAGTTGAGCATTTACAGTTATTTATTACAGTGCCTCTGGACTCATATTTACTAGTGATAAGTTTAATGAATGAAATGGAAGGAATAGGCTTATCAGGGAATTGACCTGAAAACATTTCAGACACTGCTCTTAAACTGTTTCCTGTATAATACCACTTAATTATAGTTACCTTTTCCTTAATAGAATGGCTGACATTTGGCTTCGCCTTCAACGAAAATGTTGTAACTGAAGCTACTTTTCGTTTTGTCAATCTTCTTCTTCTTCAAGTGCCTATCCTCTGAGGATGTTGGCTATCACATTGGTCCATATCACTTTGTTTATTGCATTTCTGAACAAAGCTGTTGATGTCATTCCAGTCCATGTTCTTAGGTTTTTCAGCCACGAGATACGTCTGCGACCTGCTGATCTTCGTCCCTCTATTTTTCCCTGTAAGATGAGCTGGAGTAGGTGGTATTTTTCACTTCTCATGATATGCCCAAAGTATTCCAGCTTTCTGCGCTTGACGTTTGCCAGATATGCCAGTTCTCCACCAATGCGTTGTAGGACTGTTTCATTTGTCACGCGGTGTACCCACGAGATCCGGAGCATGCGTCGATAGCACCACATTTCAAACGCGTCTATGCGCTTGCATGAGGCGTCGGTAAGTGTCCATGCGTCTGCTCCGTAGAGGAGGGTTGAGAGGACATAGCATTTCAAAGCCCTGATTCTGGTACGGATGCTGAGGGTTAGATTGCATAGTATATTACGCATCTTATTAAATGCGCTTCTTGCTTTTCCAATTCTACATCTAATTTCTCGAGAGTGGTCCCAGTCCTTATCGAGAGTGCATCCCAGATATGTAACTGTCTCGGCCATTGTGAGAGCCATATTGTTAGCCGTAAACTGTAGATTTTCGGTATCGTTTTTACTGATGATCAGCGTTTGCGTTTTCTTGCAGTTCATCTTCATATGATATCTGTCGCATGCATGCATGTTTTGTCAATGCTAAATAATAATTTCCTGGTGTTTGCTGTATTACCTAAACTAAAGATTTCGTAATTTTGCCATTACATTTGATTGAATATGTTAGGATTGGTTTATTGAAATGTATTCAAACTTTGCACATGGGTTTGTTATATCGGCCTCTTCAAAAAATCATACAATTTTTCTCTATAATGTACAGGAGAGCCAATATTTAGCCACCTCAAAATTTACATGGGATTTCTAATGTTCAACTAAGCCGTGCATACAGTGTGTAGCAGCCAAATGGAATAAATTCGATAATAAATACATGGGGCCGTGTCCGAAAAAACACTTGGACACGTCGATTGGTATTTCTAATTGCGCATTTTTCTCAATAAAAACTTTTTATACAGAGTGTGTTATGTAACAGTGACCAATACTAACTTTCGTACTTTAAATACAATACCCTGTATATTACTTAATTTTTGGATTCTTCAGAAAATTCTAGACTTATATTTTCATGTACAATATCCTATAAGTACCTATCTTCAACAGTTTCGAAAATATTAAGTGTTTTCAGATTTATTGCAAAAATTAACAACATACTAAAAAACTAATAAGTAATACTGTTTATCTTTTGATAATGTAAAAAAAAACATTAATGTAGGAGATGTTGATAATTGATGTTAAAATGTTTTTACTGATCTGAAATAAAAAAAAGTTATAAATAGTTTTGTTGTTGTCTGCATGACAGTAGTTGTCAGTGTTATAGTCGTTTGAATTTCGTTAACTGCATATCAGAAAAATGGTTTATTTTACAGAACTGCACAAAATAACAATTCTACAGATGATTGGTTATGAAGATAAAACACGCACACAAATGGGAGTTGCTCGCTTACTTATTTCATGAAAAATTTCCAAATTTGCCGCTATATAATAACTCAAGGGACAATTAGTAAAATAGAAAAGCAGTTTCGCCAGCTTGGACATGTAAAGCAGATAAAAAAAGTAGCTGTCAATGCAATAAGTGATGATACCAAATTAGATATTATGCTTTAGTTTCAGGAAAACCCACATACTTCTAGTCGAAAAACAGCCCCAATGTTCGATGTTTGCTATTCATCGATTATTCGAACATTACAAGAAAATAAAATGTATACCTATAAAATGATACCTATTCATGAGCTCATGGAAGACGATCTTGATAGGAGAACGTATTTCTGTAAATAAATGATGGCAATGTTAGATAACAATGTGATCCAATTAGAACAAGTTTTGTTTTCTGATAAGTGCACCTTTACACTTTACGATTATGCTAATCGTCAGAATTGCCGCTATTGGTCTAGGGCAAACCCTCACTGGATGAGAGAAGAACATACGCAATATCCTGAAAAGGTTAATGTTTGGGCAGGAATTGTTGCAGATCATATCATAGGTCCCTTTTTCATTAATAGCAATTTAAATGGCGATAATTATTTAGCACTGCTCCAAAATAATGTCTTGCCAACTTTGACAAACTTATATCCTGATCCAGCAAACCCACAACTTTCAGTGAATATGATATGGTTTCAGCAAGATGAAGCACCGCCCCATTACCAAATCAATGTCCGGCAATACCTCAACCGAGTACTTCCAAATCGGTGGATAGGGAGGCGTGGATCGATGGAATGGCCAGCACGATCCCTGATCTGACGCCATTAGAGTTCTTCTTATGGGGCTATGTTAAGAATATTGTATACAGAACTAAACCCCTCGACTTAGCTGACTAAAGAAGACGAATAACGCTTGCGATTAGATCGGTCACGCCTGAGATGTTCAGTAACGTTAGAAGAAATTTCTATTTAAAATTAGGATGTTGCCAACACGTTCGCGCCGAGCATTTTCAACATCTCCTACATTAACGTTTTTTTTTTGTTTTTTACATTATGAAAAAATAAACAGTATGCAAAAAATGCGCAACTAGAAATACCAATCGACGTGTCCAAGCGTTTTTTCGGACACGCCCCCATGTATTTATTATCGAATTTATTCCACTTGACTGATACACACTGTATATGCGGTATATTGTAATAGATTTGCAAAAAACCCTAAAGCTTTTGTGTTTCACATTTTTCGCTAGATATCGAACTTTAGGAAATAACCGTCCGTTTTCATATAATTTTATCAGTGACCGTTTAATTAGCTCACAAATTTTATAACACAGAAAAAAATCTCGAAAAAATCCGCTTCAAGGTACACGCTTCTTTTTTCCCAATATAATATTAAATTTGACATAACAACATATTTTATCAAAAATTTCACTCCTCAATATTTTAGCCAATTAGAAGTTTATTTTTGGCTTCGTTACCATGGGAACCCAAAAAGATGTATCCTACATTTATTATAACTGGAAAATATTTTATAGATAAAGATAAAGTCCATTTACACAAAAACGATGCCGATGTATTTTAAAATTCCACGCCGATAGCGTTCTTAAAATAAAGACACCCCATATGCAAATTCGGGCGACGGCAGTATATGTTACGGTATGAATATTGAAGAGGTAGTTTTAGTTTGCATGCGATGTATTTTGCAAATTCTAAGTTCAAATTTATGTAAAGATGCCTTGCCAAGTTTCGGTCTTACATCTTTTTAAAAATTGAAAAAGTAAGAGAGACGCATTTTTTGTTTAGTTTGTTGCGAAAATTTGAAAGAATCGTGATAGTGCGATGAACTAAATAACTTTTTCTACGAGCGTGCGAAAAGTGACTGCTTTCAGCAAGGATGCCAGTGCTGAAAGTTTTTTCAACACTTACGTGTGTAATACAATACATTAACAATCACATACCTATATCGTTGCTATGCAATTAAGTTGTGCATTAAATCAATTTATTGATTGTCAATATACAGGGTGTTACAAATTAGACATACGAGCATTGGAATCTCGGAAACCATAGGAGTTAGAGAAGCGGTTAAATGGGGGCAAAGTTATGCAACTCGATGCTGATCAAAATGCCGCTTTAAGTTTTAAAATTCCGGATACTGACAAATGTAAAATATAAATTAAAAAAAAATAAGCAAAGGCAAAATTCATTATTATGAGAAAGTAATACTGCCATTGCATTTTGAGGGTAGGAGGGTTTAAAATCAGTAAAAAAAATCCAGGTTCGTATTTGAAAAAATATGGTTGATCTTGGCCGCTCGGAGACGTAACGTCGGATCTTCAGTGTAATAACGTCATATTGTAAAGAAGAAAAAGTTGCAATGACAAAGTGTCATTTATTTTTAAATAGCTATTCAAATGAGCTAAGAAAAAATAAAAACGATTTTGCAGAATTTCGGTTGTTTTCGAATAATATCGGAAGTATTCGGAATTTTAAAGCTTTTAAAGCGGCATTTTAATAAGCACCGAATTGCACAACTTTGCCCCCATTTAACCGTTTCTCTAACTCCTATGGTTTCCGAGATTCCAATCCTCGTATGTCGAATTTGTATCACCCTGTTGACATCAAAATGAATACAGGGTGATTCAGGAGGAAATTTCAATATTTTAGGACGTATTCGAGGACCCAAAATAAACATAAAAGTTCTTATAAACATGGGTCCCATTCCCGGCCGTTAGTGAAATACAGGAGTAAACAATATTCAAATTAAAATTTTTTAAAAATTATTTAGAACAAGTAGGCTAGGTTAGGATAGGTTAGAGTGGGAGACTTCTGCTCTGTCCAGATAGTCTCCCGTAGTCCTATAAGGACCGTTGTGGTATCACCCATGTTCTGCGGAACCTATCGGCATCAGCTGCCTGATGGCTAGTGCGAAGTACGGCGTAAAAGAATCTTGGCAGCTCGCTCGAACCAGCCACTACTGTTAATAAACCTAGTTAATCGACTCAGTTGTAAGCTGCTTACTTCCTCCAGATTATTGAAGAAGAGTTCGCCCAAGGCATTGAACCTTTTTCTTTCAAGGCCAGGGCATTCAAACAAGAAATGTTGTCCTCCTCTTCTCCGTCTCTTCAACTTCTGCAGAAGTCGTTAGCTGGTATTTGCATACCTTAGGCATGTTTACCAAGAAGACAGTGTCCGATAACCACGGCAGTGATATTTCTTAGGTCCTTCAAACTGTGTTATAATAACGCTGCGGTCCTCCCGTCATCAAGCAGGGGCCACAATTCCTTGGAGATTCTACAGGCTGTTAGTTCTGTCCATCTGCCTATTGCAAGTTGTTTGGCTATGCGATCTATCTCCTTTCTGACCGATGCCAGTGGTCTAGCCACGGCTGCTAGATCGGCGGAAATGTCCGCACTCTCTTTGGCGAGCACATCAGCAGACTCCTTGCCATCTATGCTGTGATGACCAGGAACCCAACACAGAGTGACACGATGGCGGGCCACAAGTATGCAAAGATTGTTGCGAGATCGCCTTACTAGTTTTGATTTCATGTTGTTGGAACGAATTGCTTTTATCGCTACTTGACTATCTATATGGATAGCTATTGGCGTAGTTGTTCTCAGGTCCTGACGCTCCTGCGTGATTTTTACCGCTCTATGTACTGCCACCACTACTGCTTGAAAAATACTGCAGTAGTCCGGAAGTTTATATGACCTCTGTATTTTCACGCTCTTAGAGAAGATACGAGCTCCTACTCCGACGTCCATTTCTGAACCATCTGTGAAAATCGAGTGATCCGTCTCCACTGCTAACTGATTGCCCTCCCACTCTTCCCTAGTCGGATTGAGCACAGAAAATCCCTCTCCAAAGTCTGTCAGTGGGACGATGTTATCAGTCTGCTCTTGTAAATTTTGGGCTGGATATGTCCTTAGTATACTGCTGTGCCCGTAGTTGGTGTCGTTCCAGCATTTAGACTCTTTTAGTCGTAAAGCACTTTTTCCACAAATGTCCACGGGCAGCAGATGTAACATTACTTCTTAGGCCACCGTCGGTGTGGAGTAAAGCGCTCCTAAACAACCTGCCCGTTGTATCTTTGTTAGTTTCTTTCCGTGTACTGCTTTTTCCAAAGCAGTCCACCAAACCAGGTTAATATAGGTCTTACAATGGCCATATAAATCGAGTATACTATATAGGGTTACAATCCCCACTTTTTACCGATGGCTTTTTTTTGCAGGCATAGAACGCAACTGACGCCTTTTTTACTCGTTCTTGTAAGTTCATGCCCCAGTTTAGCTTGAAGTCAAGTATCAGTCGTAGATACTTTGCACTTTCTTTCAGCACCAAGGTACTGTTGTCCAGGACTGGGAGCCTGAAGTTCACCCTTCTACGTGTGAATAGAACTAGCTCCGTTTTCTCTTGGTTAATTTGCAGGACACATTTCGAGGCCCAGCGTTGAAGATTTTGTAGCGCTGTTCCTGTTAGATCGCTGATAGTGTTTAGAAATTTTCCTGACACCAGTATAACTAGATCGTCAGCATATGCCACCACTTTAATTCCAGCTCTTTCTAATGTTATAAGAGCTTCGTCGCTGGCTTGCCTTGGGCGCCACCTGGTTTGATAGAAGTCCAAACCAGGAAAAATATACCGAATGTACGTACCTAGTGAAAATATATGCAATAAATAAAACCAATATTTTTCCACACAAACAATAAAGATTTTATTAAATAAATAAAAAGAAAATGAAAAGAAATGGGTTCATGCAAGCTTGTTTTATAAGTTAAGAAATATTCTAATTTAAGAGTGACTTTATATTAAAAAAAAAAAACAGCCTTTCCGGGCGCAAGGATTTAACATAAAAATGGGGTATACCTGCGAAGATTCTAGAACCTTTTAGACCTTTCAATTGGGTGTATGGTTATGAAAAGTGTGACCTCGTGCCAGGATACCCTTACATTAAGATTAACTTGAAATTGCTAACTTTTAAAAAGGTAAATTCATATAAATCATTAAGCAATTGAATGATAATAAATGGTGCTGAATTATGAATGTGAACTAATTTAAAAAAAATGTCCATCGCATAAGACTTTATACTGGCCGGTCTGTGCTGCTATTTCAATCCTTCAAGATGGCCCCATGACACTTTTCTTAATAAAATAGGTCAGGTGGAATTAATCTAGTGTAGAACAACCAGAACCCAAGCTCTTAGGCCATTTAATGGGCCCTAAATTTCCATGTGCTAGGTTTAACCTACATAAATGCCGAACGGCAAAATCGGCCAAGAACCAAACAAACCAAACCTATAAAAATGACAAAAAGGATGACCCACTAAACTCTCAACAAAAACAACGATCCAAAAAAGAAATAAAGGAGTTTACCTCTAAAAGAGAGGTGGGACCTCGTGGTCTTTTGACAAAAAAATGGCCTACTGGCGATTGGTTTGACCTTCTTGTCTGAAGGATTTTTAAGAAAGCAAAGTCATAGGCTCCGAGAACTCTGAAGAATCCCGCTTCTCCTCCAACAACCAGCTGACTGAAGTATTGCCAAATTAGCGTAACCAAAAAAAAGGAAGATAACAAAAGATACACTACAAAAGATTATAACGATACGAGAGTCTGGGCTTTTACCTGAACATAAATTAAATAATAAAATGAAGAAAATAATTCCAAACAACTTGGTTATTACATAAAATTGTCAAGAGTGAAAAATGGACGTTCTGCGATTTGACGGGCCCGAAACGGAAGTACATGGTCAACGTACTTGCACCGCCTTCTGCAATTAACCAACAGAAAGGCGAACGCACTACTTCTAACATGTTGATTAATTTTCTGTAAACAAAGATAAGTTTAACATTCCCCACCAAGTCAATAGTGGCAATTTTAAAATTGCTACAACACTTTATGAAAGTCACCATAGCCGACGTGACAATAATAAAAAAATATTTACCGCCACATTATACGATTACAAAAATGTATATCCAATATCTTGCAGAGCCAGGCAACATTTGAAGACTTTTTCATTCATTAAATATTGCCATAAAACGTCCAAATACGAAAAGATACGTGCAAAAAATGCGATGAGCTTAAAATGAAAATAAACTTAGCCAGGAAAGAAGAAAAACTAAAACTTCAAGAGGATTTAAGTTTACATCTTAAAGAAGTCGATGAATATTGCAAAATAAAATCAGATGATAAGCGATTATCAAAAAATGACCCTACAAAATATCATGCTTTAGTAGAAACTCATACCATAACGAAAACACCTCTAACTAAATAAGAGGGAAACGTTGCGACTCCGGTACTTCCAGAAAATTTGACGAAGGCGCTAAAGACTTAATCTGAAGAAAAGTTTATTCTATGTATGATGAACAAGTGTCTACTCTCCATTTCTTACAAGCCGACGAAACAATGATATCCTGTTCAAGATCAACCCTTTGGGATGTTCAAATCTAATTGGGTGTAAAATATCGTAAGGTGAACAAGAGGCAAATATTGATGGACAAAGAGAGTTATTACAGCCAACAAATTATTAAAGTTCCCAATTAAAATAACCTTAAGTCAGAAATTCAAAACTTTATGCTAGATAATGATATATTCATTAACTTTTAATATAAAAATGTGATTTTTTAGTTGTTTTAAAAGCATTCAACATCAGGAGGGAATATGTATGTGATATTACAGCATCAAATTCGGAACATACAGTTTTACGTCTTCCGCCTTATTATTATACTTTCACCCCCATATAGAGCATATTATGTGGTACTAATTGAAATCCAAAGTACCTTCGCAGCATACATCTCTTACTTTAAGTTCTAGCGGTGTAGATTTAATAATGAAAAATATAAATAACCAAGCCACTGACAACTGGAAAAATTCTGTGGAACATAATATAATAAAAGTTAGAAATTCTTATATTTCAGTAGTCAATAATATTAAACGTATTATAATAATTACCCTAGGTGAAGACACTGATAGCGAAACAGAATTAGATGTGTAATTTTGCAAAGTTCATTAATTAATCATCCTGCAAAATTTCTGCGCGGTTGTTTTCGGTTTAAAAATAATTTATGCTCATATTGGAATTTAATTGTAAAGGAGAGCCATTCGCTTCATCGGTGATTATAATGACAAACAACCTGGAGAGCTTTGAACATCGAAGGCAGGTTGGCGACTTGAGTCTATTGTACAAACATTTTCATGACGAGTACTCCACTGAGGTTGCCCGCTTGATCCACCCAGAGCGGTGCATGGTAGAAATACACGACGAGCCACTGCAGCCCCCCCGAACGTGGTTCAGCTTAGTGTCCCTCGAATGGCACTGTCTAAACAAAAATTCTTTTATCTAGAGAGCGTCATCACTCTGGAACGACCTCTCTGAGGCCGTGTTCCCCAATGGATATAATCTCCAAAGATTCAAGACCAACGTATATCGTTTCCTGCGCACGCGCACCGCTTGCAGAGCGCCATAAAGGATTAATCCTGCAGTGCTGTGCCTCATAAAAAAATTAATAAAATATGCAGATAATAAACTGTTATTTCTTTGATTGCAATAATTATTACAACACTCTATGCTCCATTGAAATATACATTATTTCGTTAATTAGTTTCTTATAAATGAATTTCATAGTTACTTTACAGTTAAGGAGAGTACGACCTTGTAGCCCTCTTTCGTATTTTATCGACCATTATGACCACGCTATGTTATTTTATTAGGAAAAGTCTACGACAGCTCAGTCCTTAATGGCGGCCGATGCCATATGTCAATAACATTCTCTTTACAAAACTTAAAATTGGCCAGGACCCTCGTGCAGAAGTATGCGGATGCACTTGGGAGGCTTGCAGAGCGGAAACAGGTATTCTTGGTCCCTAGAAATTGCAAGAAGACGGCCGACGAGCTCTCCAGACTTGGAGCTAGCCTGAGGGCCAACGTCTACAAGGAAGAATAGCGACAGGCGCCGGGCTGCAGAGCAGCCAAAGTCATGACTTGGCCTAAGTCTAAGCTGAAATGGATTCTTAACAGGAGTAGGCGTGCCCTGAATCCTCTGGTAGGACTTCTAATAAGACACTGCAAGTTAAGGAATCAATTGCATACGATGGGTATGGAGGTGGACCCGATATGTTCGGGATACGTGGAGGACGGTGAGGCACTACTGCACACTTTGTGCGCTGGTGAAGCCTTCGGAAGACCGAGACGGCAAGTCTTTGGGACAGTGGTGATCCAACATGAGGAAGTCAGGATCTTTTCTTGGAATAACGACCTGACCTTTATGAGAAGGTTGGACCGGTCTGGTGAAGTTCTGGGTGGTTGAGCGGATGGGAAAATACCTAGGCGTAGGTAAAAAGGATCATCTTATATTTTCATATTTTTCCGGCAAACTAAAATATTTAATAAAATAAATTCTCAAAAATTAACGGTTTCGCTTAAAAATATTTTGAGAGTTCTTGCTGTTTAAGTAATTGCTGGGGAAAGATTAAGTTATTTAGTTGCATAATTTAATAACGATAACAAGTATCAATTCAAAGTAAATAAAGTACGGCAACGTCGCGTCGCCGTCTACAATCTTAGGTGCATCGAAAATACAAATTTATATGGAAACAAGCAAAAACCAAAAGTCAGTTAACTTCAGTCAAATTCTAAAACGAAGTTCCAATCGCCAAGAATAATTTCCTAGAATATTCGCCGAAATAAGGCAAGCCAAAAAGCGAAAAACCATGATGGCATCGAGCTCCGCGGAAAGCGGCATCTTATGGGCATCAACAGACGACCGGCCGCTCGTTTGTCGAAGTGTATGAGAATACGTGACAAAAGAAGGGTTTAGTATTAGGCAACTAGATATACTTAAGTGTTAATTGAAACAGCATGACAGGGTGCTACTGTGTGTACGAGAAAGCAGAATGATATATCACAAATAAAACTCAACATGTTTTGACACTTCAGATTCGATTAGCCCTTTGTAATAAGCAGACGGTCTCACTCGCGGGTTTTACATAAGTCGGTCAATTCGCGGAGAAATCCCAAAGATGTTATAATGTAATTATTATATCGCGACTCGAGTCCAGTTAAGCTTTTGTAAAAAGCAGTCGGAAATTCGTGAAATTTATGCGATAAATTCTCGAAGGTGTAAGAATGTAGCATTGTATCCCGATATAATTGTTTATTGTTAGTGATGTTAAATGTGTGTAGCTGATTTAATAAAGTAAGCAAATATCATGCTAAGTTGTAACAGTAAAACCGTATTTACTGCTACGCAGACCAAATGTGACGATTAGTAACCGATATAATAGAAGTAAATAAATATATTTTGTATGAGAAAAAGCCTTTTATTTCAACTGACATATTTTGAACCATGCAACCTACAACCTGGAAATACAGTAAACAATTTATGTTTGGCCAAAGCAAATTAAGGCATAAGAAATATATTCAAATATTTAATAATTACGTGACAAGCTTATATTTAGCAAAGAAGTATGTCAAAAATTTGAAACCCTTTTTAATTCTTATGAAATAAAAGTAAGATGACTTAAGCTGAAAAAAAGTGGACGCCAATTGGACATGACCCGTTAAAATATCCCTATAGATCTGAATTGCTTAAAGGTATTTTTTTTAAGAAAATAATGATAAAGACAATAATACAGAAAAGTAAATTCTGTGAACAATCAAGACGAAAAATAATATGTACAATTTTAATTTTAAAATTAGTATTATTAAGCACGAATAAGTTCATGCTTCAATGTTATAATACTTACAAGTAATTAGTATATATCTGACAGGAGTTTGAACGTTCCCTAAAATAAATAAATTTAAACAATACAATAATATAATAGTTTACATAAATTAATATAAAAAAAAAATAAAATTTAAATATACAACGAAAAGTTAAATAGCAAAGTGGCCCAATTAATTTATTTAAGGGTCACATACGTGCAAATTTGTGCAACATTGTTAAAATTTTACATACATTTTTATGGCTAACATAAATTTTATTCAGATTCATATGGCAATAAATATCTAGAGCTGAAGAATGAAAACTGAAAAGATAAAATTTTTATATTATTCTATATTGCAAGTTAAATTGATAAATATTTAGTTTAGTAAGTCTTCCAGTGTTATTAAATTTTATAGGATTTTTAATCTTTTTATAATATTTTAAAATAAATAAGTTATTTTCGCTCCTACGCCAGTATTGTTGCATACATTACAGTGTCAAATAAAAAAATAGGAAAATTAATTATAGGTATTTAATTTAAAATATTTCTAAAATATTAAGAAAAAATTAGTTTTTTTAGGCCATTCATTAAATAATGTACGCATTCAAGAATAACGTAAAAAGTGCGCGGCCACAACCCTTGTACAGGGTCATTCCGTATATATTGACCCATATGCTATCGGGATTACTAAGAGAGATATCAAAAAACTAAGGTGAAAAAAGTTGTAGAATTTTATCTGAGCTTTTTAAAAAAATATCAGAAAAAACAAAAGACTGTTGGAACTTTAAAACTTTTGCACAAGTTATTTTAAATGGAACACCCTGAATATTAATTGATATTTGGGAAGAGCATTTTTTACTGATTTTAAAAATATATACTTAAATACCTTTCTGATAAGCTATTTAGAAAATATTTAAAATTAAAATTTTCTTTAAAAATTAATATTAAAATCGGTGTAGCAATGGACGAATGAATTGTTTGCTTTTGACACGCAATATTGTTATTTAGTTTATTGTCATCATCCGAAAATGAAGTATACCGAGGAAGAAAAGAGTGAATTTTTACGTATATTCTATAAAAATAATTCAAATGCATACAGGGCGAGGCAAGAATATCGGCAACTATATTCTAATTTGCTGCTTCCATCCAAAAATGCATTTAAAAATATGGAGAGGGGATTTCGACTGCGAAAATCTATAAAGAGAAAACCAAAAGTAGTTCAAAAAGATTTGGAAAACGAGTTAGATATTCTGTTGTTTTTTTACGGTAGATAAGGTTTTTATTGTTTTCTTATACTACTTTTTTTGCTAAAGAAAATCCAACCCGCTCTATTGAAGATGCTCATAATCATTTAGGCATATCACGGAAAAAATACAGAAAACGCTTCGATCACATGCTTATCATCCTTAAAAGATCTTACCTGTGCAAAAATTAGACGCGTAAGCGTTTGTAATACTGCCAAGAAATGCGTAGGACGAAAAAAATTTTTTTAAAAAATATTATGGAGTGATGAAGCGACATTTACCACAGCAGAAGTTTTCAATAGGAGAAACATGCACGTATGGGCTACAACTAATCCCCATAATATTGCAAACATAAAATTCCAAGGTAGGAAGTGTTTACATGTTTGGTGCGGTATAGTTAAAAATAAAGTCATAGGCCATGGATTTTATAAAGGCTCCCTTAATGGACAACGATATCTGGAATTTCTTAACAACGAAATAGAAGCTCGTTTAGTGTTAGTTAGGAAGACAAGGCACTATTCAATGGCCACCCAACAGCCCAGATCTTACCCCATTAGATGCTTTCCTATGGGGTTATCTAAAAAACAGGGTTTATGCCGATATAAACACAAGCTTGCATTATTTGAGACAAAATATTATACAAGAAATCGCAAGTTTAAACAACTACTTCCCAGAATACATTTAAAATGCTAATAACAAATTAGAAGTTGATTATATGGATTGTATAGATAGAAATGGCTGTCACATCGAGCAACTGTAATTATTTTATTTCGTAAATGTTACTCCCAATATTTAAATTATAAAATTGTTAAATTAATCCATTGCTACCCCGATTTTAATCTCAATTTTTAAAGAAAATTTTAATTTAAAATATATTCTAAATGGCTTGTCAGAAAGGTATCAGACTATAATATATTTTTGAAATCAGTAAAAAATGCTTTTCCCAAATATCTATTAATATATAGGGTGTTCCATTTAAAATAACACAACTCGTGCAAAAATTTTAAAGTTCCAACAGTCTTGTGGGTTTTATGATAATTTTTTTAAAAAGTTCAGATAAGATTCTACAACTTTATTCGCCTTAATTTTTTGATATCTCTATCAATAATGCCGCAAGCATATGGGTCAATATATACGGAATAACCCTAAACAATTAGTCCAAATAATTAAAAATGCATGGCCGCAGGCTGCGCATAAAATAGTAATCCTTACTTGACTAAGTCATAATTCGCAGAAGTGTGAAATAAGAAATTAACAAATAAATATTGTAATTTTTTTTTATTTTAAAATTTATTATCTTTATTCTTTTTTAATGCATATAATCTTTATTAAAGGCTTGTCAAATGCCGATGAACGAATATGTGTCATTCAGTTTAAAAAGTCATAATATCATATTTTTCTTTTCATGAGCGTTAGTAGTCAGAGTAAATTAATAAACAAGAATATTTCACTTTTCTTGTTTTAGCCAGATCATATATCTCTTTTTGTAAAATAGAATGTTTAAAGTCTCTGAAATAAAACACATCACAGCCCTTATTCTTCACTCGAAACGAGCGAAAAGCGATGAGGGTGACTCGTACGCGAGTAATATTTAATAATTTGGCATTCTTCACTACTTCTACCGGTAACTTAACGTACGAAAATCGGTGAGATTGGCAAGTCGGAATTTCAATATGTGAGCGCTTGTCACCTGACTTTCGAACCATGTTTTGCTGTTTAAGAAGCCAGTAATTTCAAAATAGCAATAGAATTTTTCTCATTCATTTCATAAAGAATGTATTAGAATGATTTGGATGATGCAGACGCGCAAAATGAAAGCTTTCATATAATAATCCATGGTGCTAAGAAAAGTGCACTGGAGGAATTATCGGATCCTGAGTTCACCAGATTGTTTAGATTAAACAAGTTGGTATTTAGGCAATTTGTGCAATTTTTAACATCATACTTTGCTCCTAAAAAAATCCTTAAACATACCTTTTTAGTGAAAGTATGCGTGAAAGCACCAGTTAAAAATTCCAGAAGCATTTGCTTTTGTTCGCCATTAACTTGATACATTCTAAATACAAAATAGAATTTAAATAAGTTTTACAGGTTACAAGTTAGGACTTGTCGACTTGTGCCACAGAAATAGAACATTAGAGGGGGAAATACTCGGAATTTACAGTATTGCCACTTTTTTTTTCTCGCACCAAATGATCTTAAATCGAAGGAGACTGAAGAATGTCAGTCAAGCGTACCGTTCGTTTTTTGTGAACGATTGTCTCACGAAAATTTTCTTAGAACGTGCGAAGTGAAGATAAAGCTCTCAGGTCGAAGATGCATGCACTCTTTACATTCTGAAATATTGATTTATTCAGCTCTATGTATTGCGGACGACACTGTAATAACTTCAATTTTCAAACATCTATTGTTGATAATCAGGAGGTTGCGGTGCCACATCAACGTTCTTGAAAAATGGCTTTTGGATGGGAAAATTCCCCTGAATTCATCCAAGACTAAAGTCATTTTCTTCACTTCACAAAATACTGGACCAAACGATCAAAATCAAGACTAAAAGTCAATAATATTACGTTAGTCTGCTGCCAGGAAGTCAAACTTAAAGTGTTTGTTAAACGGTTAGGATTTGACAAATCACAGAATTCGTGGATTACAAAAAAAAAGATGTTAGAAACTGCAATGCTTGGATATAACTAAGTGGAAGGAGCATGTTCAACTTATATTCAAGACGATGATGCTAACTCATATTAAACGCCTGGGCAAAATCAAGGAATATTGAAGAACATATTTTTGTGTTTTATAACTGATTTTTTGATTCCAGCAGTTATTCTGTGTACTTAGTATAACATAGCGGACTGCCTTTGGCTGAATCCGAACGGATGATTTGGAAGTAAACAATTTTTTTCCATGGTTGGTTTTAATATTTATCCATTTTCAAATAGTTTTGAAAGTACAGGTAGTAGACTGGGACTTGGATTTACTATTTGTTTTTGTTGATTTCATTTCATTTCGCTTAGCTATTTTTTCCATGAGACTGTTCTCGTATTAGAGAATATACGTCGAAACTTCATGAAGGAGTTTACCCAGAGTAGGTATCATCACAACTTCGACCACTTTCCATACAATCATTAAAACCTGAATGTTATCCTTACTTTCTAGGCATGATTGGTGTCGTATGTGACACCAAATCATGTTAGCAGATATCCGCGACTTAAAGATAAATAGTTTATATTAATTGAACTAAATTGTATTCTTATTTATAAATAACATATATAAAACATAAATCGCTCTCTGGCATTTCCTGGTCTTCGTAGTCTTCGCTCTGCACTTGTAAAATATTTGGCCCCAAGTCATACAAATATGTTTCACCTCACTCGCAGGAACGAACACAATGTCTTTTAACTCTGACTCAGTTATTGTATTTTTCTAAAAGTTATTTTAATACAATTTCAGAAATTTTGAAGAATGGTATGGTGGAGTCTTTAATGATACAACCACGAATTACAGACAGGAAGTAGACACAATTAAATATGTACCGACGGCGTTCAAATCTGCTTTGGCATATCGAGAGGTAGAAGCCCCCTATCTACACTGTTAAATAGTGTAGTTCAGGGCGTGTTTAAAATAAGTTGTGTCACCCGCGACAATGTACTACTCTAGGGTTTATAAGATTCGAAAGTTTTCGACTTGTCAGCTACTCTTTTTCGGGAAGTTGATAACAGTATCGCCAAATGTTGCTACTGCATTATTTATTTAACATGCTCTATTGTCAAGAATACATACATTTTTTAGAAAAAGTAACTAATGCTAAATTTAACCTGACTGTAAAACAATGTCAGAAGGTTTAAAAAATAGAGAAACCACAAAAACACATTATCATCGAGTTGAAATTAAATCGTATGCCGATAATACTCTCCCAGGCTGTAATACGCCTTTTGAACCAAAAGGTCTCTCAATGTTCTGTGGAAGCACACAAAGACTACACTCCACCCTCAAATGAATATACACATTTAGACTTTCGTAAATTGGAGAGCGCTTAGACAAAGTCGATCTAGGAATTGGAAGCCAAATGTTAGAACTTTGCCTAGTACTTCATACATTTTGAGTATTGTTATAAGAAGATCTTTTATGTATTAAACATACTGTTTCTAACCGAATAAGCAGATAATCGTTAAACTATTAAACTTCCTAAATAATGGCTGACAATGGCCTCAATGTTTTGCCCTACTAATATACCTAAGCGTTCTTTTCTGGACACCGGTAAGAGAATTTAAAAGATGTTGATTACAGAATGCCCAAAATGCAATACCATACCTCATATGAAATTTAAACAACCGAGTTCCTCCGACACCACTCTAGTAGCAAAACAACTCAATGCTAAATTCTTTATTAGTACAGTGGCATGTTTTTGAAATTTAAGTTTAGAGTCTACAAATTGTTGAAGAAATTTAATGGTTGCTTTATTTTCAATTTTACTGCCAACCAAGACAAGATCAATATAGTTTACAGTTAAAGCTAAAAGTCAAAATATTATTTTTTTTTACATTTAAATGAAGGGAGTTAAAGTCTGAAAGATCTTGATTTATGACACACTTTAAAAGTTTACCATTGCTTGAATGCCATAATAGAGAGGTGTTATCCGAGAAAAGTGTACACTGGCTACTAATATCTATATTTAACAGGAAAGAAAAATCCAAAATTCTTCACAAATATTTAATATTTCGCTCTACGCGTTTCGGTTTCATAACCCATTTTCAAGAGCTATATATAAAGTTCATTTATATAATAATCTCAATTATAATTCAAAATTATTTGGTGTTACTTATATAATATAAACACAAACTTTACATTAAGGACACAAACAAGCTCACAATGGCGAGCACAGGTTAACTAACTATATAAATTGGTCAACGGGATAAACCCAAAAAACATTTAAAAATAAAACACTTAAAAAAAAAACAAAATATACGGAACCAGAGCGACATCTAGATTGCACAAAGAGAGGTTCTATTATTTAGACAAACATTCACTACTTAAACTCGTTCACAATTCTCGCCGCTTCCCTATAGTGGGCGTTGACAGGATCGTTCAAACACTCAATTTGATTATTTGTCTCTAATTTCGCTATTTCTATGATTTCTAAAAAATTCAGCTTATGGACTTTATTCGCATTATGTAGCATTTTAAAGTTGTCTTTAGTATTAAAACTATGTAAATTCTCTCTTAAATGTAGGCCAAAAGCTGATCTCCTGTCATTAGGCGATTTCTGAGAGTTTAAATGTTCCTTTATTCTAACATTAAAACTACGCCCTGTCTGACCAGCATATTTAGCTGTGCAAGAGTTACAGGACAACAAATACACCCCATACTCTCGAGAATAAGCTACGTAAATTATTTACCGATTTGTAAGCTATTTTAAAATTGTTGTTTAAGGACTTCAATACATTACCCACTCTCAAAGAAAGGTAAGAGTGGGATGGTGAACAAGCGATGGATCAAAGAGTTAAAAGCTGCCATTTTATGAGCTAAACAATGATTTGAGTCAGCAGGTATAACATTGTCTGTATGTGTGTTTTTCCGATAAATAGCATCCTCAAAAAAGTAATTCACCCTCTTTATTGTCAAATCTAAAAAATTCAGACCACAATCAGATTTTATTTCCTTCTATTTCTTGTTATTCTATCATTTGTTGTCCTGTAACTCTTGCACAGCTAAATATGCTGGTCAGCCAGAGCGTAGTTTTAATGTTAGAATAAAGGAACATTTAAACTCTCAGAAATCGCCTAATGACAGGAGATCAGCTTTTGGCCTACATTTAAGAGAGAATTTACATAGTTTTAATGCTAAAGACAACTTTAAAATGCTACATAATGCGAATAAAGGTCATAAGCTGAATTTTTTAGAAACATAGAAATAGCGAAATTAGAGATAAGTAATCAAATTGAGCGTTTGAACGATCCTGTCAACGCCCACTATAGGGAAGCGGCGAGAATTGTGAACAAGTTTAAGTAGTGAATGTTTGTTTAAATAATAGAACCTCTCTTTATGCAATCTAGATGTCGCTCTGGTTCGGTATATTTTGTTTTATTTTTTACGTGTTTTATTTTTAAATGTTTTTTGGGTTTATCCCGTTGATCAATTTATATAGTAAGTAACCTGTGCTCGCCATTGTGAGCTTGTTTGTGTCCTTGATGTAAAGTTTGTGTTTATATTATGTAAGTAACACCAAATAATTTCGAATTATAATTGAGATTATTATATAAATGAACTTTTTAGATAGCTCTTGAAAATGGTTTAAGAAACCGAAACGCGTAGAGCGAAATATTAAATATTTGTGAAGAATTTTGGATTTTTCTTTCCCGTTAAATATGAGTAATCTTCACCCCGGAGATATCTATGATTCAATACTAATATGTATCTATATTTGCTAGATGATTTACATAAAATAAAAATAAGATAGGGCTCAACACAGAACCCTGAGGTACCCCGAACAGGACACCTGATAAACCAGAGCATCTTCCATCAATGGACACAACCTACGATCTCCCGTAGAGATACGATGAAAACCATCCATATACTGTCTTACCAAGGCCATAGACCAAATGAGAATATTTTTCTTCCACGCGGTTGTAAATTAAGAGAAATTAAATTTGTTTAATATTAAAGTACATATTAAATTAATAATAATTAAAAATGTGTCTAATTTGGAGCCACCGAAATATTAATACCTTACGTAAATAAAAGCTAATCCGAAATTCGGTTATTATAAATGACAAAAATCCCCAGGCGAGGCGTGACAAAATTGAAAAATTTTCATTACACCGCGCGGCGGCGTTATGTATAAATTAAAACAAAGGCAGACAAAATACACCTGGATTTTAAGGGATTTATTTCTTGTTTAGGCATGCTTCAGGCTGCGTTTGGTCGAGTAATGCACAAAACGAGTATTAAGGTTATGAATGTATTTTTTTCCAGTTGTATACCATTACAATGATAATAGGTCGGCACGTGTCAAAAATATTACGTTAAGGCAATATAATGAAGGTCAATCATTTTACATACTTTATAATTAGAACGCATAAGGAACAGGTAAGTGAAGTTTAATGTTCAACGACAATTTAAATTTTATAAATATTTTGAGCGAACTCTCATCAGAGTAAAAACATATTTATTGGGCTCGCACGTCGAATTCCAAGATAATAAATAAGTTTTCTTGCAAAAAGTGTAGAAAGCCTTATCACAACAAATATTTATTTTGAAATCGCGTACTTTTGTAGTCATTATCGCAGTGGCGGGCCATGAGGGAGGACTGTGTGAGGGCATAGCCCATCTTGGTCCCAAGAAGCGATTCATTGTGGGGCGTCCGTATGCATTTAAACATAATGGTATAGTTTCCGGCAGCTGTGCAAATTTTATTGGTTTATTTCAAATATTAAAGCAATAAGGCTGAAGTGCCGAATCTAAAGTCAAAATGTTAAACAGTGCCCAAGCGCAGGTTGGAATGTTGCTGTATTTAGCTTAGTGTTTGTTAGATAAATACTACTGGAAGTCACATAAAAGAATATATATTTTTTTAAATCTGTTATTCATTGTGTACTGTTTAGGTATTGTCGCTGATAGAAATTTTCATATCGGCTCTTGCCTTAATTAATTTTGGTTCATGAGATCTCTTTTAAAAGTTTTTGTCTGCAAAGTTTTGGCGCCTTTTTCTATTGTATATATTATATAGTGCCTCTCTCCTATGGATTTGGATTTGGACCAACAGGGAGCCAGTATTTTGGTAGTTTGTATGTCGTGTCTTGTCTAGATCTCGTATGTGAGTCTGTGATTAGTCGATACGTCTGTGCGTCGGCAATAGTCAGTAATAATTTTCAAGAAAACTCGTTTATTGTCTGCATTTGAAAGTCGCGGTGAAATACTCTGTTACACTTGGACTTCATTGACCCGGAGCCTTGTCTCAGGCTTGCGCATGGTGCTTTTTGAAAAAAAGATGACTTTTGTCTTGGCGGGATTCAGGCGAATCTTCCAAGCTGAAAGCCATGTTTCCAGCTCGATCATGTGACGCTGCATCCGGGTGACGACAATGCGCGGTGATTTAGAAGTCGAAGTAATTGCTGTATCGGCAGCGAAAATATAGAGTTGCGTAAATCTATCTGGCGGAATATCATGAGTATAAATATTATACAACATCGGAGATAGACGTGATGAGCCTTGCGGCACTCCCGCCCTGATGCGCTTATTCGAAGAAAGTGCGTTTTCTGAAAAGACCGCAAAACTTCTATTCTCCAAATGAGAAGCCACCACCTTGATTAAGTAGTTCGGAGCTCCGAGCCTTATCAATTTTAACAAGAGACTATTGTGCCAGATCTTGTCGAATGCTTTGCTCACGTCAAAGAAAACCGCTCCCGTGTGCGCCCTTTTATTGAAACCTTTGACTATATTCGAAGTCAGTCGCGTCGTCTGCCTGACTGTGCAATGTTCGGGCCGCAACCCAAACTGTTCGGCATGCAGAACGTTTCGTCCAAGTACGAAGTCATTGATTCTACTCAAAATTAGCCTTTCAGCGATTTTCCCTACGCTCGACAGCAGACTGATCGGCCTATAGCTAGCCGGCGAATAACCTTTGCGTATTTCCATGCAGCCGGGAAGTGGCCTTCTTTAATTATAGCCTAGGATATGCTTACTATGTTCCTCAAAGCTTTGTCAGGTAGATTTCGAAACCCCGCACTTTTTAAACCGTCAAAACCCGAAGTTTTTTTAATATTTAAAACGCTTATTAGGGATTTAACCTCATTCAAGGTAACTTGGGGAAAGGCCTGAAACGGGTGATTGATTGTTCCATGAATATGTATCGTTCTTGAGACCTTCTCATCTCCTAACGCGTCACTGGTCGGATTTTTCTGCGACCAATTCAGCTTTATCTTTGGCATCGATTAAAACCACACCTGTCTCCAGATTTTTTAGGTGGGACATAGGTGCTCGTGCGCCTCTGATCAAGGTCCTGGTCATTCGATAGATGGAGTTATCAGCCACAGAAAGACTTGATTTTACTTACTGCATTGTCAATGTCCAGTGGACTATGTAGAGGTTGTAACACCTCAACATTTTTTATTATGTTATTATACCTTGGCCAGTCTGTTGAGGTCCGGGTAACAAAATCTCTGCCTTTTTCAAGCGGATTACCCACTTCTATAACGGTCCAAGGTCAGATCACAGATTCCTATTTCCTATCTCTGTTATAAGGGCACAATCATATTACGCAATGGCAAAATGGGCTTGCATTGGCTTGAAAATGTTCAGCATCATTTTATATGCCAATGAAACTGGAAGAATTATTAGAAAATGTTAAAAGTCTTTTTATAATGTTAATGTTAATATTGTTCTAGAAGATGTAATTGAATGCAAAATAATTCCCAATAGCAGTAATGCAAGTGATACCTTCGATCAGAAAAAACGATATAGCTAAGGTTTATTGAATTGATGACAAAACACCATGCACATTTTGGTATATCCGCTACTGTAGTAAATGAAGCTATCCAGCGGTTGGAAAACTTAAAAATTGAAACTTTTTGGGAGAGTTGATCTGATTGACTATACCCTATTAATCTCAAAACTAAATCATTACGACTTTAGAGGGAAAGTTGGTGATTGACTAAAATCATATCCTAGGAATAGATCTCAAATTGTGGATATTGATGGAGTTAGGGTCAGACAGATTAGATGCCCCTATCATAGGTGTACCGCAAGGGTCCACCCCTGGACCCTAGTTATTCTTAATGAGTGATTTGCCTGGAATTGTTAATAACGAAAATGACTTGATAATGTTCGCGTATGATAACACGTACATATGCTGTGATACCACATAAAAGGGGGCTATTGCAATTCTGTAAGACATGCTGAGTGTATTCGAACAGTGATTTTTAATGAAACCCTAAAAAATTATCTTCACTAATTTTACGCCAAAAATGTAATCAGTAAAAGTTATTTGGTTAGGACAGATACGGGTGAACCCCTAATTGCCTAGGTGCCTGAAACAAGGTTCTTAGGTGCTTATATTGATAATTCTTTGAACTAGGGTTGTCATACCACTGAACTGTGCAAAACATTGTTCATAGTATCTGTCGCTATATTTCGCCTTAGGAATATTGTTCACTTAAAGCCTTTACTTTCCTACTAATTTGCACAGTTTGTGTCCCGTTTAAATTATGGCTTAATTTTCTGTGGTACATCCTCAGGCATGCTTAGGACTTTTAAAATGCAAGAGAGCTGTTCGAAATATTGCTGGCGCAAGGTGTAGACATTCCGGATGTGACCTATTTACAAATGATGGACTTCTTTGCCAGCTATGTATATACTGAAGATGTTGATCTACGCTAAGTAGAATTTTGGAAATTTTGTGTTCATGGATATAATACCAGACACAATTAAAATTTAATTGTTTCTAAACACAACTTAATTCTGTTTGAAAAAAGAATGTCAATTTACCGCTGTTTCAGAAAAGTGTCTAAGGAATTGATTGATAGTGTTTCTTATAGCATAGAGGATTATTTATAATTACAAAATTATAGTATTAATTTATTTGGTTTTATATGTTAAATTTTTAAATGCTATATTATTTAGTAGTACAGTACTCAGTACTCAAGGTGCGCAAGGCTGATCTCCCTTTCAACTCTAGAAATTGGAATTAGCACAGCAAACGACGGCGTGCAGTCGAATATACTCTACGCCAGCTACCAGTTTAATGATAATCGACGAAATATGTCATTTCTAGTAACATTATTTTTACAGAACTTAAATTTGGTCAAGACCGGAATTAGATATTTACCAATTATAAATAGTTTTTGTGATATCAAAAACGAATCTTAATAAGTAATTAATGGGAGGTAGGTGTGTAAAAATATAAATAAAAAGTAAATATACCACACCATACCAAAAGTAATGTTTTTTTTTGGAATCATGTTATTAAAGGCATATATTACAAACCTAAATGTGCTAAATACAATCAAAAATAACAGAGCAGGAGGCGAGATTGTTGACGACATGTACTTTTTGTGTTCGTGAGATTCAAAACATAGTTGACGACTTAAAAGTCTAAATCTGTCAAGTCTAATCTGTAAATCAGCTGTAAATTTCGAACGTGATCGACTGAAAGAGGAATAGACAGACGTATTGTAGATAGACGTATATTCGTCGGTCACTAATATGGTCATTCACTTATGCATATCTCATCAACGCAACCATTTCCAGTGTTCTCGAGATGATTTTTGAATTAAGAGACTTTTAAATCATAGGTTGGCGTAAACTGGTAGCTGGCGTAGAGTATACATAAGACTGTGTTAGGAATATCACGATCTACCCAAAGTGCCGCATTTTAATATCAGTTTGTGTAACAGTAATAAATATAATATTATAAAGCCATGGTAAAACCAATCATGCATAATGATTCTCTAGAGCAGTCTCAAGCTTTTTAATTGTATCCCTTTTTATTGCACTGCATACCAGAGGGTCAGACTAAGTATTTTAAAATAGGATTGAGGAAAGTATTTTATAAGAACTTCGTTTATTGATATAGCAATAAGAAATTCTACAGTACAAAACTAGAGTAAAACAAATAGTTAAGTGACCGTTAGCTCATCGTATACCCCCTAAAAATATTTTCGTACCCTCAGAGGCTACGCTTTCCACAGCTTAAGAAACACTGTCCTAGAATACCGCCAAAAAATATGCCGGTAGATGCCGCTATCGACCGGCCGAAAAATTTTTAAATTTTGGTTTTGCGCGAAGTTACATTATAGGCAAGCACTAGAAAATCAATGTAAAGAGAATACGAAGAATATTAACGTTAAAGGAACAAGGAACTTCTTTCCAGTTTCAGATTTTTTTTATAAATAATAACGTATGAACATCTTAAAATTTTACATGAATTTTCCACAAAGTAATTAAAGAAAAAAACCAAAATTAAATTAATATTAATTTAGCTTTTCAAATATTTCTACCAAATAGCTTTCTATTTTGAGTATTAACTAAATTCTTAAATTTAAACTGTGGCATGTTTATTCATATAAACACCGACAAATTTACAGCACTTTTTACTATTAGTCCAATAGCGCGGTCAATTTTTATACCTTAAACCCTCGGAGAATTCTAAAGTATTCTACACGGTTCGTCTTGAAAACATATCCATAAAACGGCAACTATGTCGACGTAAATCGTGCCGGAAGCACTGATAATTAAGTTATAACCAGACGCGCCTTTTCAACATCTACCTTTTTTTCTCGAGCACATACAAAAATTACTAGATTGGAAATTCAATAAGTATGAGCAGGAAAATTCACCGTGCCGCCCAATCGTGCGGCAACCATTAGCATAACGGCGATATAAGAGTAGGAAAAAGGCAGATTACCACCTTTTCGTCCCGGACAAAAAACCCTTAACAAAAATTATATGAAGGATTGTGTTTACCTAAAAAAATAAGTGTGCCGACCTTTATGTTGCCGGAAACCCCCGGCATAGTGGGGCAAAGCAGAAAGTGCTCGTATCAATATTTGGTGTCACCGCGCTTATGTAGGTACTCGAGTAAACCGACATTTTTTGACATGAAACAAATCATTATAGTCATTTACGTTATTATCTTAAGCAAATACAACTACAAAAAATGTTAATAAACAATTTCTGTAACCTGCGGCTTCTCTGAAGCTGGCTAATTTTACATTTTTTCGATAAATTGCCGAAGTAATTTGAGTTTATTATTACAAAATCGATTAGCTTATCATCAATTATTAATTTGTCATCTGTTTACACAATCATCATTCTTTGTTTTCTATTTGACATTTGAAATTCTGAAAGGGTGAATAAACTGAGGTGCATCGTTTCGAAATCATTTGGTTTTGACTGTAGTGTGGTTCTTCAAGAGTTAGCGGCTAACCGACGATGGTGAGGGGTGGGGAATACGTGTGTTGTCAATATAAAAATGAGGTCCAATGAAATGCTTATTTTATTTAAGTTCTGCTAATTAGTCGAAATTATCCGACATGCGTGTTACGTGCATACAATATGAATACTTAAAATCAACTAACAGCTGGCATAACTTACAAGTCAATGCTAAATTCCCCATTTGAACCAGAACTGCTTGTAGTATAAGGTGTAGTGTAAGTGAGGTATTAATTACTATTAATTCGCGGATATTATATTTATCACATATAGCTTTTAGTATCCTCAACGATCCACTTAAGGGTAACGCCGATCGGATGTTCTGAAATTTAAATTCCGCTTCGTCGGAACTCAGGTTTCTCAACGATGCCTTCCTGGTCAACGTCGATCGAAAATCCTGGCCCATATAAATGACGTTTTTATTTTTGAAATAGACGAAATTTTCTATATTACAATCGTAATTTTCATTTTTACATAATTCAATAAACTTCGCGTTTGACACTGGACAGAGTTCACACGATTCTTTAGGCCGTTTCAGTATTTCTGTTACTCCCGGGTGATCAATCCGTTCGTAAGTACCCGAACTACAACCTACGTCATCTGTTTTGTCTGTCTGTCGCTTCGCGGCTGCTCTAGTCGTAGCAAATAAAGATTCATTATTATTTTTATTACTTAAGCTTTTAAGCTCCTCATTATTTATTTCTATTCTCGAAAGCGCGTCCGCTATGACGTTTTCTTTCCCTTTAACATGTTTAATATCAAAATCGTATTCTTCCAAAACTAATCGAAATTTAGTGAGTCTACTAGAAGGGTTAGTCATACCAAAAAGTGAAATAAGAGGTTTACAGTCGGTTTCAAGTGAAAATTTTCGTCCATACAAATAAGGTCTGAAATGCTTAACTGCCCATACTACTGCTAAAAGTTCCTTTCCTACTGTACAATAATTACGTTCTGCTTTATTTAAAGACCTACTGGCATAAGCAACTGGCTTATCGTCCATATTTGACAAAACTGCTCCGATTGCACCCCCTGATGCATCGGTTTTTAAAATGAAAATATTATCTTCATCAAAATTAGGATATTGTAAGATTGGAGGGCTTATAAGTGCGGTTTTTAATTTTTCGAAAGATTTTTGACACTCATTTGTCCAACAAAATTTTACTTTTTTTCTGGTTAAATTATTTAATGGAATTGAAATTTTTGCAAAATTTGGAATAAATCTTCTATAATAGTTTGCAAATGCAACAAATCGTTTAGTCTCATTTGCATCCTTGGGTACGGGATAACTCTGAAGGACCTTTATTTTCTCCCTATCAGGAAAAACACCTTTCTCCGAAATCACATGCCCAAGATACAAAATTTCTTTTTTCAAAAATTCACACTTATTTGGATTTAATTTCAAATTTACGTCTCTAAGCCTCTGAAAAATTTTCACTAGATTTTGGTTATGATTCCTTAAACTGTTTCCAAAAACAATTAAATCATCAAGATAAACGAAACAACTGTCATAATTTAACCCTGTCATTGCAATAGTCATTATTCTAGAAAAAGCACTTGGACTAATTTTTAAACCCATCGGAAGTCGTGTCATTTGGTACTGTCCTCTTTCGGTCGTAAATGCTGTATACGGTCGACTAGACTCTTCCAAAGGCACTTGGTAGTATCCTTGGGACAGGTCTAAATGCGAGAAATACATAGCTCCAGATAATGAATCTAAAATTTCAGTAATAGATGGCAATGGAAACTTTTCGTCGTCTCGTAACTTTTTATTGAGCAAACGAAAATCAATTACAACTCTAAAGCGTTTAATGCCTGTTTGGTCGGCTTTTTTAGGTACAACTAACAATGGTGCGGACCATTCACTTTTAGCCTTTTCAATGATTCCTTGTTTTTCCATCATTTCGATTTGCTTATGTATTTAGGCGTGCGTGAGGAAGTCTGTATGGTTTTACGTATGACGGTGACGCGTTAGGCTTAAGTCGTAATGTCTGTTTGTAGATGTTAGTCGTAGTAAGAGGATCGTTATCTAAATGAAAAATATCCGAATACTTAGCGCAAATTTTTTGTATTGAAAAGTTTTCTTCCTTATTTAAATGCTTAGTATTAATTAATTTCAACAATTTGTCAACTCGCCCTACTGAATTATTCTCCGTTTCTAAAAAACAACATGTTTCGTAATCGCTAAAATTTACAAGCTTTGGATAAAAATTTGTCAATGAAATTTCCATGTCACGGGTATTTAAAATTTTTATTGGAATCATATTGCTTTGTGGTCGTACTAAAGTACTGGCTATATATATACCGTCTCCGATTTCTTCTGGTAATACAATACAGTCCTCATTTTTATTCACTTTGCAAAATTTAATTACCTCGCATCTAGCTGGTATTTTAAAATAAGATTTTTCTTTTGAAAACATTGGTACCGAGATATTTTTATTTTTTAGAAAAAATGAAAAATTAAAATTTTCGTAATTTATAGTGGCATTATATTTTTGGAAAAAATCAGAGCCTAAGACTCCGTTTATTTTATTCTCAAAACTGTCTATTAGGTGAAAATTATGATTTAAATTAATTACATTGTTATTGTTATTGTTATTAATATTAAATTTCATGTTCGCAACGCCATGAGACAGTGTGAAGCCGGTAACTCCATTAATTTTTATTTTAGTTGCTGTGTTTACATATTCGTGTTTATCAACACAGGTCTTAAATATTACACTAATTGAAGCACCTGTATCTATTAATAAATTTAATTTGGTACCTTTGTACTTGACTTGAATAAAATTGAGACCATTTAAATTAAAAATAAAAAATTCATTATTAGACTCGAAAAAACTGATTTTCTAATGTTTCGCTTGATTGATTAGACTCGCTAGTACTTTCGTCCCTAATGCAATATGACCTATTATTATTATTATTACCACGAAAACCTCTTCCGCGATTTGGGAAACCCCTAAAATTCGGTGACCTATTTTGAAACCTGTAATTGTTGTTATTACTGTTATACCTGTTATTCCCTGCGGGACCTGAAAAATTCCGACCACGAGACCTATTATTTGAAAAAGAACTGAAATTTGCTCGATTATTTCGACCTCTGAAGACCCTATTACTCGCGTGCCTATTTTGGATATGAAAAACCCGATGAGAGCCTGTGTCACTTTTTCCAAGCGCCTCATCCTTTGCTGCCCTTATCGCATCACTTAATCGGTCGTAATTACGTGCTTTAACAATAGTGCGCATGTCGTTACTCTGCAACCCATTGGCAAATACGTTTATAGCAAGCTTCTCGTTTACGGAAGTTAACACCCGTACAGCTTCGTCATTCCCGTCGGACTGTGCGATAGTAAGGTCCAGGAGTAGATCTTCAATAGTTCTACCGAACTCCTCGATTGATTTACCCCCTTGCTTAGCACCGTTCAATCTGGCGGACAATGCTCCCGCTGACTTTTTGGTGAGAAAAAGAGCTTTAATATCAGTAATAAGGGCTTCATTCGTTGCGTATGCGCTCTGCAACCTTATTTTTGCATTACCCGATAATCTTGCCTTAAGGACATAATTCGTTAAACTCTTTTTCCCTGCCTCGTCAAGCAATGCGTCATATAACTCGATGCCGTCAATTAACTCTTTTGTCGTTTTCTCAGTGCCGTCCATGCGCGGCAACAGAGACGCGGCCGTTTTCAAATCAAATTTTTCACTCATGTTTCTAGCTTCAACAAAACAATCAGAATCGGGATTTTTTGCTACAGATTCTGTTTCTCTCGTATCGGCGGTTTTTAGCCTATCCTGTAAAACTTCATTAATAGCTTCAAAATATTTATCTAACTGTGTGGCATAATCTTTGACTTGGGCTATTAATACGGTTTTAGTGGGGACGGGGACCCTATTAAATTCATTTTTTAAATTGCTAAACTCACTTACAAGTGTCTGTAGTTTTCCTAAGTTGCTTACGGTGACAGTCCTAGAGCTGCGCCTTTCGATGGAGTCCTTTTTCAGATTCCTATACAGTACCCTTGCCTCTTCTAACAAGTACTGGAACTCCTTGATGCCCATGAACTAATCCCACGTTGCGTACGAGCGGCTTTTGCCTCACCTTCCATTAAGGCCTCACAAGTACGTTCTGCTTGGCTGTTGCTCGACTTGGGACTGCTACTACGCATATGCAAATGCGGTCAAAATGAAATGGAGTGACTTTTCTTCTTCTTTAGGCTTATCTGCGGGGTTTATAAGAACTTAGATTGCTTCAGGATCCCTAGGTGCTGTCCTCAGGTACATACTCCTTGATAAATCCTTCTTCAGTGTTCTGCGGTACATCTGTTTGAGCTTCAACACCAACAACAGGACGACTGCTCCAGTTAGGATATACAACAGTATGCGAATGTCCAAGGGTGCCTGGATCGCCTCTTGTTCCACAATGAAATTCGAATTAACGACACCAGAGTCTGTTATTTCTGCGTGTTTTGAATTTGTTGTCCCCATCTGCACTTGTTTCACTTCACTTGTTTCACTTGTTTGCTTTCACTTAGGTAGTCACTTTATATTTACCAAGGGCTTAACTTAAGCCCGCTGGCAGGATCGCCATGTAAGATGATTACCTGGTTCGAAATTAGCACACAGGTTTTGGATAACGAAAATGACGTATATTCATTACGGTATTAGTACAATAGTAGCAAAATGTTAAATTTATCAAATCATCATCTCTTAACTTATATTCTTTTAAATCTAGTTCATCAAAATATATATATGTTTGGGTAACCTTAAACTATGGTACGGTTTGTTATATGTTATATGTTTATGTTTATCAATTACAAGCAAAGCTGGCACCTTACGTTCATGGTTGTAACCTTGTCAATCTAAACCAATGTTTAATAATATAAACTAATTTAATAAAATAGGTAAAATACTGTAAAATACTAACTGTCTTAATTTTACCTTATACTATACCTTACTTACACTACACCTTATACTACATGCTGTCAGAGCTCATCGTGGCTCTCAATGTCTAAGTTGTCGGAAGGCCAATCTTTAAAAATGTCATCTATGCTTAAGGGAGTCGGATTTCCCTCAGATTAAACGGGTTCTAATATATCCCTGATTACCCAGCCACATGTAAGAGACACAGCGTAGTATATTTTTATTTCGGCGCATGTCTCCATATCGTGCTTAAAATTTTTTGCTGCAAATCGTATAATTTTTTTGATTAGTTGTCTTTTTTCCTCGAATATATTTTATAAAAAATAATGGATCTCGCAGTGTTCACGTTACTGTGATTTGTGATTGTGTACGTTAATTCTTGCAATTTGTCAACTTCATCATTACTTCCGGCACGATTTACGCCGGCATGGTTGCCGTTTTATGTTTATGTTTTCATGACGAACCATGTAGAAAACTTTAGAATCGTCTGGGGGTTCAAGGCATAAAAGTTGACTAATAAAGTTTTAAATTTACTCATTGCCACCAAAGAAGATAATTGAAACAGGAGAAACATTTGAAATGAAATGTTTCCCTGTCACGTAAAGTTAGTCTTATTATAGCAACAATATTCATTGTGAAAACCTGTAGCAATTTTAAAATTGCCACTATTAAGTTTGTCGTGAATGTTAGACTTACCTATGATTCTTACAGCCATATTCCTTATATTTCTACAAAGTGCATATTTTATAATCATTTTGTTCAAAAAATTGTTTATTCAGTTGTGTCATCTTTGTTTACAGGAAATTATGTCAAATATGTGGGGTTAGAAGTAGTGCGCTCGCCTTTCTGTTGGTTGATCTGTCTCTTCCTATTCTATAGATGGCACGAGGCGCCGCAGATAGGTTGGCCATGTATTTCCGTTTCTGTTTCCCGTGAAATCGCAGAACGTCCATTTTTCACTATTGGCAATTTTATGTAAAAGCAAGGTTGATTGGAATTATTTTCTTCGTTTCATTACTTAATTTATATTTTGGTAAAAGCTCAGACTCTTGTTTCATTCGGATCATGTGCAGTGTGTCTCTGTTCTCTTCTTCTTCCTTTCTGTTGTTGGTTATGTTAAGTTGGCAACACCTTTTGTGTCAGCTGGTTGTTGGAGGAGAAGGGGGGTCTCTTTAGAGTTCTCGTGGCCTTTGAGCTCGCTTTTTGAAAAATACCTTCAGAGAAGAAGACCACGAGGTCTCACTCCCCTTTTAGAGGTAAGCTCCTTTAATTCCTTTTGTTCTTTTGATTTGTTGTTCTGTGGGAATTCAGTGAGTAATTTTTTTTTTTTTTTGGTTATTTTTAGAGGTTGGGTTGTTATTGGGTTTTCACCAGATGTAAGGTTAAGGAACCACATGGTGAACTTTAAGCTAACGAGCTGCCGTATGGGTGTTGGGTGCTACTGAATTTCTTTTTAACCCAAGTTAAAACTCCACCCGGCCACATCAGGAGGCCCAGCTGAACAAGCTGCCGCTGCAGAAACGAGCAGGCTGGTATAGTCACCCAGATTTTCTCGATAAGATAGTCAACTTCGTTGCGTATCATTATAACTTCATTACTACAATTACTCAAAAATCAATTTAGGTGCGTTTATTTAATTTAATTAATAAACTTTTTTAAATGTAAAGCCATCCTCACAAAGCTAACACTTTTATGACCATATATCATTAAAAAGATGACGAGGTTCTAAATCTTCCCCGAGGTTATACATACAATTTTTATTTTAAATCCTTGCGTCCGGAAAGGCTCTCTTTTCAGTCATTCTTTTTTTTTGGTTAATACTAAATTTAAATTTTCCTACAACATATAAAACTAACAAACCCTTTTGTTATCAATTAACATAAACCCTTTTTTATTTAATAAAATATTTATTGTTTAAGTGAGAAAATTTGAGTTTTATTTATCGCATGGATTTCCAATATAGGTAACTGATATTCGGTATATTTTTACTGGTTTGCACTTTGATCAACCCAGGTGGCGCCCAAGGCAAACCAACGACGAAGGGAAGGTGTAAGTATAAATAACGGACCACGACCTAGTGCCTCTACATAAAGAGCTACCGTCAGCAGATAATGACAACCAGTTGTCCATGTCAAAAGGTTGCCACTGTCATAACAATATCAGCAAAATGATCTTTCTGTAGGAGGAAAGCGATCTTGTCTTGGTAGGTAGAAATTTTCTTGTCGCAGTCGGTAGAAGTAAAAAATATTATTGAATTTTTTCTCCGCTACATTCTAAGCTCATCGCATTTTTGAGGCCTACAAACTTGCCATGAAGCTAGCTACTTCAGAAAAACTTAGATTCAGGTTACTGTCTAAAAAAAATGAAGTATTAGTGGGCTTAATAATGAATAGGTCACAGTGTTTCAAAGTGTTTACTTTGACGTAAATTTGTTTTTCGGTAATACGAGTATAGCATTCACTCTCTGCGGCTTTATCATCCAAAACCCGGAATGGTAATCAGACATCAAAGTTATATGTAAAATACCACAACCCAGGCATAAGTTCGCAAACAGAAGTTTCGACGGCATAAAATTAATTCAAATTACCTACAAGGAACTTTACAGGAATATGCTAAACGTTGACAAAATGTAATTTGCAATATAACTAATGAATATAAAGGATGGTAAGTATTAATAGCGTCAAATTTAAACCGAATTACCAGAAAGAAACAAAATAATTAATTTTCCGTAAAACGGAGGGAGTTTTTGCATTAAAAAAACTTGGGACCTCAGCGACGATACGATGGTTATTCAGGAATGATTTAATTTGTAGATAAATATTTTTTACAACAATGTTTTTAAGAGACTACTAATTTAAAAAAAAAAGTGACGCACCTGAATTTTGGGGTAAATTTCAAGACCAATAACGTTTATATAAGTAACCCGATTTTAAATAACTTTTTTTTAGTATGTAGGTAAACTCATTATCTTTGACATGACATATTAGTAATGGTGATCCTCTATACGCTTGAAGTAGAAATTTAAATGTATATTTTTTTACATTTTTTTGAATTACCATGTGCATGAGACGTTTATTATATTAAAAATATCCCTTTGTTTCAAAGTAACTTTTGTTTGTTTTTTTAATGTAAGCTGAAATATCTAAAAAATTATTCGATAGGCGAGTTTTTTCCTGAAGCCTTGCATTTAAAAAATATCCACCATTAATTTGTCTGTAGGATCCAGTCGTATAAAAAGTCTGTGGCTAACGTAGCACAAGCTATTGGATATGAGGAGCTATATTTCTTCAAAAATTAACAGGGCTTGTTTAATAATTGACCGTAACCTAGACTCTCTATACAATGTATCTCGAAACCATTCACTATTACTCAATCCTGGCAAAAGTAAAGCAATGTTGTTTTGTAGGCGCAGAGATCGAGAGTTTCTTAGAACTAATATTCCAATCTCTGTAGATGGTGTGGAACTGGAATTTTGTGACGAAATAAAGAACTTGGGGCTATAGATGGACGAGGACCTAAGATTCAGTACACATGTCTTGGAATGTACAAAAAAGGCTATTTTTAAATTGAAAATGTTATATGGATCCAGACATGCTTTAGATTTCGGGCTGAAGCGTCTTCTCTGTGACTCCTTAGTCCTGTCAACTTTTAACTTCTGTGATGTCATCTATGGTTCATGCTTGACTGCGCTGAATTATCAGGGTGTTCAAAAAATTTAGAATTTTCGTATCCGTTTTATCTGTGGCAAACGTAGAAGAAATCCTGTTAGCAACAAGCTCAGATCCTTAAAATGGCTATGCAATGGTGGATAGGCGTAAGCTACATAGTGCTGCCCTGTATCACAAAATAATGCTTACCAAAATACCGTCTAACTTGTACCGAAAGATTGTTTTTAGGACTGATCTTCAAAATCTAAATCTAAGACATAAATGTATGTACAATAACACCACCACGCCACAAGACTAAAATGTTTTGAAAAAGTTTTACCTACAACGTCCCTGCTATTTATAATTCTATCCCGGCAAAATTTAAATCACCCTCTGTACTCAGTTTTTAAAATAAAATGAAAAACTTTTTACTTGACGAAGCCAGCAAGGCCAACCACACACAACGATCCCAATCAACATGGAATTCAACTGGAACCAATACACATAATATATAGCACTCTACCCACCAACGAAGACGGATGAAGTTGCTGGGCGGCCATAATGTCTAATTTACCTAATCTTATGCATTTATCAATTTACAATTACCAAAATCTCTCGACCTAAATTAGACATATATTATCTAAACAAAACAATTAACTAATATTATCTAAACAAAACGATTAACTATTTACTTAAAAACAATTGCAATACGGTGACCCACTAGCCGACTACGCGGACCTGCACAGTCAGCACAATCATCAGAGGGTCCAACATACAGCAAGAGTGCACATTCGGCAACTCCCGGTAATTTTGTGTGTTATCTCGTTGAATATAAATAGATGTAAAATTTAATAATAAATCAGTATTAACCCACTATCAGTTGTACTCACTTCATTCCTATCCAAGCTGGGATCATAGATCCCACCACCAGCAGTTCCTATATACAGGGGATTGCCATTTATCGTCCAATTTCCTACGTCATCGACATAGATCGATAATAGAAGTTTCCTCAAAAGAGGTCAACTTCGAATACTTGGCGATCTCTAGATCGTCTAACTCAGTTGTAGTTAGCTCTATAGTACTCTATACTATATTAAAGCATGTCAATACAATAAATTTATAGTCTAGATGAAACAATAATTATTCTTTTCTGCGATACAATAACTTTTAATTTTAATTATTTTCTTATAGTTTTGGCTCAAGGGCCGGGTGCACTGATATACTGTGAGCAGGGTCATGACTTTAGTTTAAATATTTATATAATGTTGTTTGACAGTTAGGCTATTGCTCGGGTATATCAGTGCAGGTGCCCGGCCAGGTTAAGTGCAAGAACAGTACCGTCAGTAAATGGATCAACTTCGCCATTTCAGAAGATCCACAATATTGATTTTGCTTGTACCTTTATCAACTTTGTACCTTCTGAATAAAGACCTTATTTATTTATATTATTTATTTACTTATATTTGACTCCTAGTTGATATGTTGGTTATGATCTCAACAAAAAGAGTTTTGTAGTTAAAATTAAAATGCTCAATACTACTCCCGAACAAACAGCGAGATTAGTTAAGTTGGTAAATGATGGAAGAAACGATATGCCGCCCGTGAAGTAAGATTTCATGAAGCAATAGTTTGTAAAGCGATTCGATCAAATATGACAGTATTTGTTCATCAATATATTTGCCAAGGTGTTACAGTAAGTAAACAGTTGGGTTTCAGGGGGCTAGCTGGGGAAATAAGAGACTTGCAAAATTATTGCCAGAACATCGGAAAATGGAACAACATTTTCAGGCTCGTTTTTATGGTTTTGGTTTATATTTAAATATTTATTTAAATTTCCGTGTCATTCCCTAAAATGAAGAATATTTCTTCCGAAGCGCCGCTACGTTTTTGTTGAGTCAAATAGTCCCTATTTTTGCGATTTATCGCTACTAATGTTAACACTGACCTGTAGTTTCGAACTCTATAGTTCTCGTCAATAGAGGGTAAGTATACACGCCTATGCTCAGATTTTTCAGACGTAAGGTGAGCCCACCTTGAATGAGTTATCGGGGGCCAGAGCTATCACGAGCTCTGATTTCCACTTACTCCCCCTAGGCTTGCCTGCCTTGCCCCCCTGCAGTCCCCTCCGCTGTTCGCGTGAAGTCGGATATGTGGGTTTTTAGAAGGTTTTGGGGAAAATATCTGGGGCGGCACTGGGGGAGGGATAGTGCGTGTGGCTAAACCTATAGGAGTTGCTGTCGGGGACGTTTGTGTCGGTGCGGGGCTAGGTGCCCCGCACCGACACTCTCTCTCTCATGTCATAGTCGGAGGCTTGTCTAATAAGCGGGTTGGGCTGATTGGGGGTGGCGGTGAGGATTTCAGTTCCTCTTTCAAGGAGGTATTGGCTGAGGGGGATATCTTTAATATCTCAGTGTAGATCTACGTTCCGGATCAACCATGGGATGTCTATGGCTGTGCGAATGTAACGATTTTCAAGGGATTTTAGATGGTTGGGGTCGGTTGGGGCTGCGTACCCCCAAGCTGCTGAACGGTATGTGAGGGTGAGGCGGATGATTAAGTTGATGAGGAGGACTTTGTTTTTGTGACTGAGGGCGCTGCGTCGATTGAGCAGTGGGTACAATTGGCTGTAGAAGAGCCTGACTTTGTTGGCGGTGTTCTAAATATGGGGGTGCCAATGAAGGGTTTTGTCGAGGGTGATACCGAGATATTTTACTGTGTCACGCTAGGGGACGTGGCGTCCATCCAGGTTGATAACGTCGAAAGGTGGCTGTTTTCTGCATGCAAACTGGATGATTTGGGTTTTATCGGGGTTTAGACGAAGTTTCCAGTTTACACAGTAACTGGAAAATTCGTTTGCTGCACCTTGCAGTTTTCGCGTGACTATGCGTGGACTCAGTGACCTTTCGACGAAGGCGGTATCATCAGCATAGAGTACTAGGGTGTTGTCGGGGGCTTTGGGGATGGCATGGACGAATATGTTGAAGAGATGTGGTCAGAGGGCTGCGCCATGAGGGACTCGGATTCTAGAGTTTGGAGGGTTGAGAGGGAGTGTCCTATGCGGGCGCGAATCTTGCGCCGGCTTAAGTAGGATTGTTGGGATTTGGGATAAAATAAACTCCTTATACCGATGACATTTGGCCACGTAGGCAGTGCAATAGATGCAGCGCCATCTTTGATCAGTTTCAAGAAATCATTGTGTTGTGGCAATAAAAAATAAATATGTCAAATCAGTATATTATAAAATTCTTTGTATACAATATAATATTAAACATATTTACATTTTACTTAATTCGCAAAAGCAGAGACATGTTAAATATTGTAATAGTAGTAGTAGTAGTAGTGGACGGGGAGGCTTTGACGCCAAGCAAGTAGGCCAGTTTTGACCCTTTTTGGCAACCCCGTTTTAACGTCTGGGTAATGTCAGCCAGACGGGATCTACAGTTTAACGTGGGTTCCGAACCACAATATAACCGACAGATGTTATTCTCGGCACAGTAATTTACGTTCTTGTTGTAATTAACGTCTCTTTGCGCACCACAAACCTCGACGAGGGGGTCCTTACACGTCCTTGTGTGCAGCTAAGAGAGTTATGTATATCGCGGGGACCCTCTAACCATCCGGGACAGCATCAGACCCGTGCACTCGAGACTCCGCCGCCAATTCTCTGGTCAAGGTTCTTACCTGAACCATACGAATATCAAGCAGTGTCCGAGATACACCATCCGCACCACTGATCATCCTTCATTTGGCTCAAGGGTCCCCCTTCGACAACATGCCGTTTCTAGAGTACCTACTAGACTAAAGTGCCGTTGAGAATTTGTCGGTGTGTGTTGCATGCGCAACACTATGTAGTCTGGTGACCTGGGCCCTGCAAACTGAAAAAAGTCTGCTGGGCCAGCCCGGGCTTGAACCAGGTACCTGTAGCATGGGAAGCGAGAATGCTACCACGTGGCCAGGCCGTCACCTATATATTGTAATAAGTATTAAAAGAAAGAAGTTTGTCCCTTTTCCTTTCGTCATACCCAATCCTTGGACGCGCTTCGCCGTATTACGGCCCATCGACAAAGCTATCGGGTCTGATGAAAAGGAAAGGGACCTTATACTGCATTTCAACAGATAATATAGTGATGCGCATGCGAGATGTTGCACGTGACAATCGAGCTATCCACCCAACCAGACCAGTGAGGACCTAGAGAAGACCAAACGCTGGAATTGAACCCGCATAAGCAGGTAACTAATAATTGTTTCTGCGAACCGAAAACGCGATGTAAGAGAAAGAAGCTTCTTCCTTTTCTTTTAGTCATACCCAATCCTTGGATGTATAGATACCTATATAAATTCCTGCTTATGCGGGTTCCATTCCAGCGTTTGGTATTCTCTAAGTCCTCGCTGGTCTGGTTGGGTGGATAACCCGATTGCCACGAGATGTTGCCACGCGTAACATCTCGCATGTGTATCGTTATAATAAATATTGTTTGAATATATATATGAACATTGTGTTTCAATAAAGCAGAATATTTATTAAATATTGCGAATATATTAAAAATATAGGTATATCTGCAATACTACAAATAATTTTTTCCACTACTAACCTATAACATCGCCATTATTGACCGATTATTAACGTTAGAAATCGTTTTCTCTAAGTTATTATTGACCATGGTCAATAATAATGCATTGAAATCCATTATTGACCGATCTTCAAGAATCTATTTAAACGCAGGTAACTTGATTTTTTGATTCTACAACATGAATTCATAAACATCATTTCTTGTGGTTAGGCAACCAGATAATTATCAATACATATTAGATTATTAGAGACGCCTGATATTGTAAAAGGTAGGTACAATCAACATTTCTTCTGCTTCCATCCTTAATTCTGGAGGTGTACACATAATAATATCACTAACATTTTCTTCGCTCGTTTAAAAAAACGGGAAACTCGTGAAATCTGATGACACAAATGAACAAAAATTGACATTGACAAAGCCACCTGACAAAACAACAAAATATTTTGCCAATTCCAAAGCGCAGGTAACTTGATTAAAAAATATACTTATACCTACCTATAATTTTTTATAATTATTATTAATACTATAAAGATAAATGTCTTATAAAAGTTTGTAGTAGTGGAAAAAATATTATATTAACCACGGTTTAGACAGCTTATAGCCCTCGCGTCTTAAATCCCTCGTCGCTTCGCTCCTCGTGATTTAAACTTACCGCTCGGGCAATAATGATGGCTGTCTAAACCTTGGTTAATAATATACTATTAAATATAACAGAATATACTAAAATATTAAATAAATGTTTTTAAAATATGTATTTATGCAATTTTACAAAACCACAATATTTTATAAATATGGTGAGTATGTTGACAATATTGCCTCAATAACTAATATTTGGTCAATATTGGGTTCTACTAGGGATATTTATTAATTTAAAGATCTCAGATCTTTAATAAGATAATAATAAATACATACTCGTTATTACAAATAGTTATTGGTATGTTTAGTAGTTTCATGAAGTTGTTGTGTTGCCCAAAAACTGTTGTTATTTTTTTTAGAATTTAAATTTAATCGTTAATGCTCAAAATATTAATAAAAAATATATTTTTGGAATATCTTGGCTACATTATGTAGCTTTTGAATTGAAATATACTTTTTATCAAAAATTAATCGTATTTCTTAGCTTCTTTTAGCATTCATTTTTGCAAATGTATATTTATAGGATGCTACATGGTTTTATGTAAGATATTCATTTACATTATCTTTCAATGTTTCCTGTGGATTTTAAGTTTAGTGCTTTTTTGCAATTGTTCATATTTTACAGGCCACTATTATTCTATCATGAATGTTATTTATAGTACATTCGTCAGTCAAATTTTCTTTCGTCTTAAATAACTCGAACGAAGTAGATATCTGAATATTTAAATGTTTTTGTTGTCAAAATTTGGGGTTATGTTCCTTCTTTCTTCCTTTCTTTCTTTCTTTCTTTTGTTATTGGCTCTGCCCTGAGGGGCAATTCTGCCAGCACATTAGTAGTGACCGTGACCTTGTCGGGCTCTAGACCCCGTCACGACCACTGATTTCTTCTTCTTATTTTTTTTTACTTCTGATGGTTTCAGGTTATGGGAATGGATCAGCTGATCGTGGATCTAATTTGGAGTGCTGTGAAGTGTGGAGAACCTATTATATCAAAAATTTGATAAAAGCTTGGGTAAAAAATAAAATTGGGGATAGTTCCTACATGCACAACAATGGGAAAAATTAAGTCATACTCCCAAATGGTGGGAGATTTGACTTAGGAAACTGGAACAGAATATAGTACTAGGAAGATGGATTTGCTTCCTGAAATAAGGAAATATATAAATTAATTTTATTTACATTTAAAAACTGAATAATAATTTTAATGTTTTGATTGTTTAAATTAGATAGAATTGTTTTAATATTTAGGGGGGGAGATATTCCGGTTTTTCTGAATTCTTCATAAATATCATGACCCGGGATTATATTTATGGGGCATTCTAGAAAAATGTGTTCCAAGTCTTCCACTTGTTATGTTAGCCTTTATGATAACCGGTCAGCAGTTCATTTATCTCATAGTATGTTCGTTGAGTTGTTCCATTAAACCTTGGCTAGTTCACTCTAGAACCTTGATGATATTGCACTTTTCACCATTCGAAAAATTGCCATGCCATTATTTATTTTTAAACTGCATATTATGCAGGGGAAACTACTAGTAGTTTTCCATATGTCAAGTTGGTTTGGAGTTGTCATTTTATCGAACTGAGATCACTTTCATCATATGTCTGAACGTACCTATTTTTTTTTGACATGACAGTTAAGGGACAGCTGTCATTTGGTATTTACCTTTTTCGAAGGAGATTTGGCTTTAGGTGACTTCACTTATTAAGATCACCCATGAATGTGAAGTCGGCGATTTTAAAAGGGCCTTCTTTTATAATAATAATAATAATAATAATAATAATAATAATAGATGTCTTTATTCAATTAAATACAAATATACAGTTTAAACATTATGAAACAAATTAGGCCGAAGTAGGGCGTGTGATTTGAAAAGGTTCACTTTACGCAAACTTTACTTGGCACATCATGGGTAGAGCGTACTCATCTCTTTGATGGCAAGATTTCTTAAATTCCTTTTTTTTTGTCTTCTTAAGTTGTTTTCTGATAACCTCCAATTTTTTCTTTAACATGTGCAATTTAATTTTCCGATTTGCACATGAGACCTCAATTTTTCTTTTCGATTAGGTTAGTTTAGAGATGGTAGCATCGAACAACCAGTGAGATAGGGTATATTTTCGAATTAATTAAACTAGGCATCTAATTCGCTGTTTCGATTTTAGGGTTTTTTTTTAGTTGAAATTCTCTTTGGACTTTTATCGAGACTATTATTTTTGAATATGTAATAAATCTTACATATTCTTTTGGCCACGTGTTGTGGTTGGAGGTGGATCTTCGTTGGAAGACCACATGGGCCTGTAACCTGTAGATATATGTGCTGTCTTCTACTGTTCGGGTCCACCAGACTGGAGACAGGGTGCCTATTAATTTGAAACAAAACCACATGGGATTTGGAACATCTATGAAATAAGGACACTGTATTGTAATACTTTTAATTTTTTTAAAACCATAAATTTCAATCCAATTTACTTTTAAATTAACATTTAATTTGTAATACCGCCTTGGTAACATTTATAAAGAATGTCTAGGTAATATGGCCATACAAGTATGAAGGTTCTAGAACATTCCTTTTTCCCCTTTTAATAAACTATACGTATGTTATAACCAGTTACCAGGCGAGTAAAACCCCTTCATAAGTGTGTGATTTTTTAATTTACTTCTTGATTTTAATGTTTAATTGATTTGGTGGAATCCAGTTTGGTAATCTTACTAAAATAATTCCCGTTGTTGTTTTATATATCTATGTTTTATTGTTATTCACTGTACTGCAAGACGAACTATTATCATCTTTAGAAGCAAGCGGTTTTCCTATTTTAAAACGATTTGTCAGTATTTAGTTTTTTAACCATTTAAAATAGGTGGCGTCCAAGAAATCAAAAAAGTGTACAACTGCTAAATGCAAGGACTCCGAGCCTCCGACACAAGAGCTGCCGTTCGCACCATGATACGTAAGGTTGCCCTGTAGTATTACGGTACATTGTAAGGGTGCGTTAATGTCTGCAATTAACAGTAACAGCGATGACACTAGCCGCCTGTAATGGTCTGGATTTGTTAACTATGTATTATTGGGCAAGCATACCTTTTATTTCGGCAATTCCTTACTAAATTTTTAGGTACTCAAATTTGGCTAATTATTTCTGATATCCATCGTGATTTCTCTTGCTTCGTATTTCTTTTGAGTCCATCGTAATACATTTGTAAAACCAGATTTGAATTTGTTTACATGCGGAATTTGCCAGTCAGCTGTTTGGTCGTTTTTATTGGTACGTTGCTCGGACCGTTTATTCGCTTGGCCATTTGCATCGACTTATTTTATGCGTCGATACGGTTCTTTAAGTGGGCATAGGTCTGTTTTCATTCGTGATCTCTTCAAAGTAGCCTACTGACCTAGAGTGGAATTGCACTCTAACCTAGTGAACGTCTAAGGCTTTATTCTGTGGCGAATTCCTTGTCAATCAACTTTTGGCACTCCTTCGTTTTCCTTAGCATTTTTAGGGTCTCCATTTTACTTTTTGTCCAGACGTGAGACTAGCCAGACCAACCGACGAATTTCTTCGGAAAATTCACGCTGTGTAGCGGATATGTTGGCTGGACCACAATTTTAATTTATCCTATTTGGCCTTTATGTAGGTTTTGTTTGTATGGGTTAATTAGCGAGTTCCTCGGATTTTACTCACGTTAGAGCCTACTGAACATCGGCTTTTTTAATGGGTAAACTTTGCCTTCTGAGTTTTCTGGTTTAGATTATTAACTAAACAATGTTTTCCTTAGAGTTTTTAGTTTTGGTACTTTTTCTGGCTTAAACGCCAATCCAAGGTATTTCGGGACATTTTGGACGTTTGCCTTGAAGTCACCTAACTATGGGCTTTTGGACCCGTAATATGTAGTTTGGTTTACCAGCATGTAAGCCATTATCATGCTTTGCTAGCAGATCCAACCTGCAGTTGCCTTGGCCTGGTAGCAGTTGATTGAGTACATGGACCTTTCGATTTCATCGACAGATAAGTTTTTAAAATATTACCAATAATATCACTTTTACAGTCTCAGACAGACTAGTCTAAGCGTCTGCCAAGGCCTTTTAGTTTATTAATTTTTACATCTCTTGGTGGAGATACCTTGTATGCTTTCTTGTGGCTGGAGACAAGCTTAACCTAGACTGCTGAAACCTCCTTAACTTATTATATGAATCTCTAAATTGTTACCTTTACTTTTATCTATTTACTATTTTACTTAATTATCATGCTTTTATAATGCTGTAAGGTATCAGCATTTTGTAAGGCAATGTCGACATCACTGCGCTGAGTATACCAGGTTGAACTTATTTATTTTACTAACTAATTACGGGTAAACAGAAAAACAGGAGTTTTACTGGTAAATTTCCACTGTATTACATCAAATAAATTGACATGTTTCGCTACACAGTAGCTTCTTCAGAATAAAGTGTGTGAATGATACAAAATTGAGGTTTAAAGTAAAAGGTAATTAAAGGCAGGTAAATTGGTAGAGTAGTAATAAATATGGGTTTTTACGGTAAATAATTATTACTAATCTAAATAACATTATTGAATACAAAGATACTAGAGATTTAATACAGAAATGGTTATAAAAAGGGGTATACAGTTGGTTAATTGAATAAATTTAACAAAGGAGAATTGTTAAGATCCATCTGGTCATTAAGTAATAGGTTGGAATTTTTAAGCTTGTTTATTTCCAAAGATTCTAAGAAGTTGAGTTTTGCGCCTTTATTTTCTATATGTAAAATTTTAAAATTTTTATGGAAATTGTGCTGGTTTTCTAGTAAATGATTGGCGTAATTAGAGTATTTTTGTAAGATCCAACAAATTAATGGAAGAATTGTTTTCTTGTTCTATTGTAAAATTAGTGTTAGGATATTTTGGATCTTACCATTAAGAGGGAAAATAATAAACAGGTTTTCTCAGTCTTTCACAAACCATCTCATACAGACACTACCATTCATAATTCTTCGTGCCACCCAGTACAACATAAATTAGCTGCTTTCCATAGTATGATCCACAGACTAGTGTCCCTTCCTTTAAATAAATTCGATTTTCACAAAGAACTAAACCTAATTAAACAAATTGCTATCAATAATGGTTACTCAACTAAGTTAATAACAAAAATTCTAAAGAAAAAATCACATAAAAAGGCTATTGATCTAGTTTTTCCTAATATAAAAAACACCCCTAACCAATACAAACTGCTTACCTTCATCGGCCAACCTAGTTTAACCGTTGGCAAATTCTTAAATAGTCTTAACATCAACATTGCATATAAAACTAACAATTCTTTAAGCAAGTTCATTAAAATAACAAAAGCAAAACTGACAAGAATAAAAATTCAGGTATCTATAAATTAACTTGTTACGATTGTCCTAAAACGTACATAGGTCAAACCGGTAGAAATTTCAACACAAGATTAAAAGAACACTATAATAGCTATGCCAAAAACAAAAAAGACTCTAATTACGCCAATCATTTACTAGAAAACCAGCACAATTTCGATAAAAATTTTAAAATTTTACATATAGAAAATGAAGGCGCAAAACTCAACTTCTTAGAATATTTGGAAATAAACAAGATTAAAAATTCCAACCTATTACTTAATGACCAGATAGATCTTAACAATTCCCCTTTGTTCAATTTATTCAATTAACCAACTGTATACCCCTTTTTATAATCATTTCTGTATTAAATCTCTAGTATCTTTGTATTCAATAATGTTATTTAGATTTGTAATAATTATTTACCGCAAAACCCCATATTTATTACTGCTCTACCAATTTACCTGTCTTTAATTACCTTTTACTTTAAACCTCAATTTTGCATCATTCACACACTTTATTCTGAAGAAGCTACTGTGTAGCGAAACAAGTCAATTTATTTGATGTAATACAGTGGAAATTTACCAGTAAAACTCCTGTTTTTCTGTTTACCCGTAATTAATTATGGATCTCCACCAAGTATCGGCTGATTCGATCAAATCATTTTACTAATTTATTGAAAATTTCTTTGAAATATTGCTTATAGAGCATTTCTGTTATTTTGGAATTAAGAATTCCTAGGTTATATTTTGCCTTATTAGTCTTATGACCCTTTAAATCACACCCTATTATTTAAGGGCGTCGCCCAATTACAGGGTAGCTTTTTTTATAAATATAAACCAGTCAAGCTTAGCTTGTGTTTGATTTGCCTATTTGTGGTCCTTTGCCTATATATTTTTTATTCTTTTTGTCAGTTTTGCTTATAGAAAAAACTGTCTGGCGCCCTTTATATGTTATTAGCTTGATGTTCCATGGTCTGTAAGAAGTAAGTATGGTAGTAATGCTTTTTGGTAGTATCATGGTATTGGACAGGACCGGATATGAAATCCAGTGAACCCACCCTGATGAGCTAGTTTGGGAAATTAAAAGGGTAAAGTTGGTGAACATACTTTAAATTCTCATTTTATCTTACCATCCCTTCAGGTTAATACCGACCCCCATGTTAATTATAACACTCCATTGCATGTAATATTCTAGTCACATTCGTTGATGCTAGTATCATGACTCTCTGACTCTCTTTGTTTATCTCAGCTACAATATAATCGCCCCCTTGGAGATGTTGAGATGTTGAGGTAACCTAATCCAGAAATTCTGAAGTGAAAATATATCATACAAAATTACGCGAGTTAAAAATACAAATTTAAGCGTACTCAATATAAATACCTAAATGTTCTTCAACCGCCCCAAGTTTCATAATTAAATTTAATAAAACTTCTAGTAACCTTAGCACAGGCATTATCATGACTGTGCACTTTTTAAGCATCTAATCTAAATTTCCTATCATTTATTTTCCCGTTAAATGTTTCTGCAACTTTCCCCTTCTAATTTTAATCATGGCCGGAAATTATTTTTGAAGTTAACCCATTTCTTTTTACTCTTAATTAATTTTCTGGAAATGTTTTACGATTACCTTCTAAATAACAATAAATTTTAAAGTTATATACCCGCTCTCTTAATAGTCTACTTAGGAAATTAATTAAAATTAATTAGTTTAAACTTATACCTATGGGTCTGGTACAAGGTAATCAGGAACACCTAACGAATAATTTATAGCAAAAACGTTTCGGAATTTATACAGATTTTACAGGGATAAGGTTAATATTTTCCAATACTGATTCTCGATTGTCAGGATTTTTAAACAACTCTTGCAATAATAATCAGTCAACCTTATCGCATACCTATTTACAGTAGTAATTGAGCCAGGATCCGACTTGTTTTTTAATTATTGGTAAGGGTCAGTAAGTTATTGGCCTTTAATTTTACTCGACACGAGATACGTTTCAAAAATCAAAAATGATCCTTATAGTACCACAAACATAGTGATTTGTCCTACTAGTACATTTGGATTGGCTTACATAATAAATTAGTTTTCAAGCGTCCAGAAATAAGGAATGTTGTACTACTTTTGTTATTTATTTTAAATGAAAAAAAAATATTTAATTATATATTTTATGGCAACTTTTTTATGTAATGGGTTGTCATATAGCGCAAACGGTAGTTCTTAGTTGCAGTGGTACTAGGTCGTAGTCCGAAGATATACATTTTCACTAACTTCTTTTCGTCGTTGGCATGCTTTGGACGCCACTTGGTCCATTTGAACTAAACCAGGAAAATAAAACCGAATACCTGTATTTATTGGAAAACCATAAAATAAATTCTTGCGGGTTGCAGGTCGCGTGTGTCAGCGAGCGAGATGCTGACGATTATGCGAGATTAGAATATTATGCAATGTTAATGTAGGTAAGATAGGAAGAGAAATGTGCTGAATTTAAGTGAATTATGAATCGACAAAATTAGCGTCGCCTCAAATAATCCTATTTACAGTAGCGTAGATTATTTTATATTTTTATTATTTGGCATAGCATTGCGAAGAAGTGACTCCGATCGTGAGCGCTTAAATTCTGGCAACACATAATACAGTGTTATGTTCTAGATTCCACAATTTCTTTTCTAGCACATATATTTAGCGAATGAGGAATGCGCAGGATAATTTTGTATTGATAAGTATAGCGGAAATCGGAATATTTATTATTCGATTCTTTGTATTTAACTCAAAAGTATTCGAGTACAGTGTATTCGATTCTGAAAATCATTCGATTTTCTCATCACTAACTTAGCGGTCTGCAACCACTGAACTCCCTCCAGTCAAAAATTAAAGCTAATCGTCAAGCAACCTAAGAATGTTTCCGGCATGCACCTCGAAAAATCGTTTCGCGGAAGCGTAATTTATACGCCATACGTCGGATTTCTACGAATTTTTTTATATTTGACGATTATGTTGTCCAGAGCTGGTCGTCTCTTTATTCTTTATTTGCACAGTATTTTTCGGGTGTATTGTGTGTAAAGTGTAAGTTCGTGAAGAGAAACAAGGGTACAATGTGTAGCTTTGCAACAATTGTTTGCCAACTACCCAAATTCAGTTCTTTAATTAAGTATCTACTTAAAATAATTTTTAAATTGTATTCCCGTACAGCATTTACTACTATTACTATTATACTACTTTTATTACCGCTGTTTTGTTTATTATTCAGTGTGCTTTTCACAATTATATGCTTTCTAACATATTCGTTTTCTTTCCTACAAAGTGCCAAGGCAAGACAAATTAATATAAATATCAATAAAATTGGATTATTACTTTTGTTTCCAATAATAATTAACTTATTGTCATAGTTGCTATCGTTTTACACTTTTGAGATATTTACTGGATGGATAGATAAGCGATTGATTTTGTGGTTCGTAAACCCACAACATTTTAGTTAGTTTCTAAAACCTAGGAACTATAAATGTATTTAGAAATAAAATAAACCAAATATACAAATAACAAACAATTTAATTTTTTTTTTAAGAGAATGTCTTTATTGTTTTTCTAATTTAAATTAGTTATTCCCTGGTTTAAGTAATTCACTGAAAAACAATAGAGCCATTATGTTAAATATTAAAGGACATAAAGAAAGAGTATAATATATTATATTAAGTGCAATAAAAATGAAAGAGAACACGTGGAGCAGCACTTATAAATGAATTTTTTTTTTTTCATTTTTCTAAACTATTTGTTATAGTAAAACCTCTGTTTGCGACCGCCTCTATAAAGTGACCACCTGCGTTAAACGACCGTTTATGAATTCCCCATGTTTAAAAATGGGAATCCCATTATTTTATACTCCTCTTTACCGACCCATCTGTTAAACGACCACTGGCACTTATCATTGGAATTTTTAGAAAATTTTAATGCTAAAAACACCCTCCATTAGGGGCAGTAAAACCCAACCCGACAATTCTTAACGAATATAGATACACACACTAATTACTTTACTGCCGTTATCAATATTAAAGACGTAACTGCTTGGAAAGAAAGGCTATTGACCATTTAAAAGGATTATATGCCTCAAGGGATGCATTTAATGCAGATGAGACAGGTCTTTACTATCGTGCATTGCCAACAAGAACATATACATTGGAAGATGACAAGTGTACTGAAAAAAAAAACAGCAAAACAACGATTTACAATTTTGTTCTGTACGAGGTGAGAAGGAAGAATCACTTTATTATAGGTAAAAACAAAAATCTTCGATGTTAACGGCGCACAGTTCGATAAGGTACCTCTTCAATGGGTCTCAAACAAAAAGGCGTGGATGACAGCAGACATTATGGCTTCACAGATTTCATACCAAGATGAAGAAGCAGAATAGAAGAGTGGTATTGTTTCTGGATAATGCAACGTCTCATCCCAAAATTGCACTGGATGATGACAAACTTATTTTTGTTCCACCGACACTACCTCACATTGCCAACTTTTGGACCAAGGCATTATGCAGAATTTTAAAATGCATATGAGACAACCATTAATTTCTAATTATTTTAAAAAATAAGAATTTCAAATCAAACATACAGTACATTATATAATACAGGGTGGCCCACTCTCAACGCAGGATTCCATAGCATCTAAACTACTCAACTTTTTAATATTTTTTATTAGCAGAGTCATAAGGAGACATTAGGCCAACATTTTAAAAATATTTTGAATTATACAGGGTGCGCCCAAAAAGTAGGGGTCATAGAGTTACATTTTTTTTTTAAATGGAACACCCTATATCTTAGAATATTTTTGGATTGCACATAAAATTACAATTATTTTTCATTAAGTGCATTATAGGTATACACTCTACACCTAATAGCTTTCGATATATCGACTCTTGAAAAAATGACATTTTTGAACTTTGACAGCGTTCTAGCTTTCTAACGATATGCCATAGAGCAAAACGGCTTACATGTCCCTATCTTACTTTTTTATTATCTTCCCAAAAATACCAACTTCCGGTTAAACCGGAAGTACCATATTTCCGGCTTTCAAGTCATATCCGGTTTAACAAAAGTTTGCATTTTTGGAGAGATCATATTCATAACCGTCAAATTTCGATTTGAAACCACGTTTCCACGTGGAACGAAAATAAAAAGGAAAATAGAAAAATGTTAATCATTGATTGAAATCTTAAAAAGTGGTTCCATATATTTGTCGTTTACAATTTTACGTGTTGATTGTTTTATAAATCAGTTTTTGCATCGGGGGGTTAATGGCCCACTTAGAGAGAAAATATTTTGTATTAATGAAGTACTCCTGTTTCCTGACAAAGAAGCACTGATGATGGCCTAAGGCCAAAAGCGCTCTGCTCTATAATAATTTTTTAAAAATTATATATACACATAATACACAAAAACGATTGTTTGTCTCTCTAAATTCAAAAAATGTACACAGCCCTACCTTATCAATAATTGAATTAAACTAAATTTCTTTGTTTCATTATCCATGGCTACTTTGATAAAAACAAATCAGCGTGGTCCTATAGGCTTCCACCGCCGCCTTAGATTTATACGAAAATGTCTATTTTTTTCGAAAATTAACAAAAATCACCATAATAACCTATATATATTTGAACTCAGAAGAACGACATCTAGCGATTAAAATACAGGGTGTTATGGAAATGACTTATTATTTTTTAACCCGTAAATCTATAGGTCGAGCCGAATTGGGGAAAAATTGCGTTAAATGGCGCTCGAAGCTAGAAATTCGAGAAAAATGCCTTCAAAAATTTAGCTCAAAACACCTACGCGCCAATGATCAAACAGCTGATTCGTACTACTTGTCAAAAAAAATATTGTTGACAAAAATCTGACAGTTACTGTCAGATATTGTCTTTAGATATCGTCAGCCCAAAACATGTGTTTTGAGCAGTGTTGCCACATTTACTACATCAGTTTCATCAGATAACCTTTTTTGAATATTTAATTTTTTCTACTTAACTTTAATATGCTTTAGTTTCTACCCTATTACACGAAAAATTGTCTACGTATTGCTCTAGTTTTATTTGTACATACCTTGAAATAAAAAACATATCGGCAAGAAATCCACGTTATACCGTTACCATTTCAAATGATTCTAGCGGGACATTTATTCACTTTAACAACACATTAACTGTTCGGGACATTATCAAGTTATTAGCTCTTTAATTCTGTGTTATTAATACAAGAAATTACTAGTTATAGACAATACTTTATAACAAAATCCGGATTGAAAACAACGCGTTTTGGCCAGACACACGTTTGATACGGTTATGTAAATCAGCCAATCAGATGCGGTCAAACGCTCGCTAAGCCGATTGGTCGTCATTTTCAATTGGCGCGCGATTTAAATGAGTTAATTTAAAAAATGTTATAAAATGATATCAATTTAGGAATTTCTAGGTGTTAGAATAGGATAGCAGCATACATATTTAATGTTACAGATGAGTCTTGAGTTTTAATACTTTAGAAAGGCAATATCCATAAAAAAATAAAACGACCATTTTTGAGAGGGCCCTCGGAAAAAAATGTTGACCCACTTTGTTGCACTCGCATTGTTTAAGAAGGCTTGTGCATTACTAGTCGTAACTAATATTTACTGACCACAAACTATTCAAAAGAAGTTTTATATTGGCACTATTTGCTCTAAAAAAATGTATAAGTAGAATGCAGAGTTGTATACCTACCCACTCAAATAAAAGTATTTAAATGTATTGTAAATATCAAGGGCTTGGTATCTAAGTTATCCAATATTTTTATAATGTAATTGCCTTTTAAGTAGGGCCACCGAATCGTGTTTAGTGCAGGTATGGATAAAGTATTAGTTTATTTAAAATTAACGGTTTAGACTATCTAACTAAAATTTTACACCTTTCCTTTGGTATGTGTATCCACGTAGATTTTTCAGATGGGTAGTAGGGACCACTTTAGTTTAAAATAGCCTGAAACCCTTCAGGAACCTCGAAGCACTTGTAAGCCCTTTTTGCTAATAATTTTTAGAAAGTAATTGATTGAACAGCTCAATTTTTTGTTTTCAAAAAAAGGACCTCAAAAACTCACGGAAAGAACAATTTAAATTCAACAAATAACGTTACGGTTATGTTCTTTCTCTTCTTCTGTGACTTCTGTTCTTCTTGGTAATGATAATAGCTGGTTGATTGTCGTCAAGACAGGTGGCCATTGCAATTAAGAATAATAATTACGGTATCCAATCCAGTCCTCTTAACTGGACACACAACATTTAAACACGATAGTCCAGGGGGCGGGAAATGTGATTTGTTGCTGTTCTGTGATTGGGTACTGAGCAGTTCAAAGTCAATGGCTTCATAAATTTGTTTTTAATATCATTTCTTATTATTCATTTACTTGCAACGGCATAAAATTTGTTTGCGTTTTGCTGCTGGAGTGTATAGTTGTTGAATAATGTGATACATGATAGATATATTGCTTGTTCTTGTTATTCTGTGGTTGAGATACGTGGCGCCCTCTGAATTTATGTTATGAGAGTGATTCTAGACATGGCGAAGGTATTGTTATCAAGAAAGTAGTAGATTTGTTTATAATCATTTGCACAAAAGTTTTACAAGATTAAAGACTAAATATGAATTTCGTTGTTATTAATTAAAGCCCACTTTATATAATAATACACATGTGATGGGAATGTTTTGTGATGTGATAGTTTATCTGTGTAAATTTCCAGACATAGGGCTTGTTGTTGGTATCTACGATTTTTACTCAGCGAAGTATTATGATAGCAATACAATTTCATGGGGTGAGTAAAAACTATACCTATTGAATAAGGCTTGTTTAATTGAAATCGCAGTATAGTTCTTGATTTAATCTTTTTTAAAAAACCTAAAAAAAAGATTTTCCCGAATACTTGGCAACGTCGCAAGGTAATCAGCTGTCTGTAGAAATTCCGCCAATTTGTCATGTCAAAAACACGTGTTTAGGGGTAATGAACTTTCATAGAGGCACAGATGGTCCGGTTTTAAGGTATTTTACAAAATTCAAAATACTTCCGATTTTAGAAAAAAAAACTATCAAGTGTAACTCTAGGCCACCCCAGGAGTGGCCCCTTAAAATATAATAAGTCATTTCCATAACACCCTGTATAAAATACATCTTTTTTCATTCATTTTCATTCATTTAAAAATACCAGGTCACTTAAGAATTTTAAGTTCCTGATGCTTTTTTGTTTTTTTCCGAGAACGGATTCTGAATACCCATTAAAAATACTTTAAAATTGCTAATTTAAACTTATTTGTAAGACCAACATTAACCGAGATATCCATCTAGTAAAATATAAACAATCACCCTGTACGTGCAGTATACACATATTGGTAAATTGGCTTCATCTCATTTAATTTTACTTATGATAAGTTTAAACAAAAATATTTAAAATTACTTACATATGAATATGCTTATTAATAAACAAACACTGTATAATGCAAGGCAGCTGTTTTAATTTTTCTCTATTAACCGACCCCCCCTGTTAACCGACCATCACTTGATTCCCCGATGGTCGCTAATGAGAGATTTTTCTTCTAAATTTGATTAATTTTGTTTTTAAATAAATTTGTTTTTTGAGTAATTAACTAAAATGTTGTGAAATTACAAACTACAAAATCTCCCATTTAACTAATAAAAGCCTCAAAAGTATAAAACTATAACAAATATGACAATAAATTAGTTATTGGAAACAAAAATAATAGTCTAGTTTTAATATTTATATTAATTTAGGTTAAACTAGTGAAAAGAAAGGGCATGTGTGGCATATATTATATATCTACATGATACACTGAGAAAACTAAATTGGTTAATTCAACAGTCACGTGACTGTCAACGATGAGATGTTTGTTTCAATTAAAAAACCATTGGGGTAATTATTTTTACGCGTTTAAAGCAACGTTTTAAATTCGTTATACTTTAACTGTTGGAACAATAATTAAATTTTTGATTCAATGATTACTTTTCCATTAAAGCAAATATCATATAACTTGTTGAGTTGATGCTAGCGAAGACGTTGAGTGAAATAATAACAACATTATCTTAAAGTGTTAATTGTTTAAATCAGTCGCCCTTCTTGTATCGCACTTGTCTTCTGTCGCTTGTCGACGTATGATGTGTGTACACACGACGCCATTGCATTCTAGTGAAGTTTGGAGTTTGAAAGCGGGGAGTGTTGTTATAATTTATTAGATTTATAAGGTAAGAAATATTAGTTGGTAACTTATTTACCATTAATTAATTTGCTTAAAATCATCCAAAACTCGTAAAAATCAAGATTTAAATTATTATTCAAACTTAACTTTACTTTAAAAAGTTTTCTGCTTTAGGTTAGCTGTGTTCATTTTATCATATTATGTACCTACCTAATTTACTTGTTTTAAGTTTCTTAGATACGCTATACCTAATATGCTTAATAAGGCGGTGTCTTTTTTTTATCTTAATGTCCGTTCATTGTGTGCACATTTTGCGCTGTTTGCTGAATTCATCTCGGACACCGATTATGATATTGTGGGCCTTTCTGAGACCTGGCTTAATCAACAGATTTTGGATAACTCTATTAGCTTAAATGGCTATAATATCATCCGCGGTGACCGTATTGGTCGTGGTGGGGGTGTTGCATTTTATTACAAAAGTAATTTAAAATTTAAAGTTTTGGCTATTCCACTGATATGATCGGAGAGAACTAGAGCAGTTGTGGGTTAGTACTAAGATTGCTGGTAAAAAGATATGTTTAGGAACTTTGTATAGACCCCCTTCCGCTAACTTGCTGAACTGCTTGTATGACCTTGAAACTGTCCTTACCTCCCTGATTCCTGATTACGATTTTGTTACTTTTGGGGGAGACTTCAATGTGGATTTTCTAAACAAAATTGCTCCGGGTTATCTGCAACTAAACAGCTTACTTAACAAATATGGCCTTCACCAAATCATTGTCGAGCCTACCAGAATAACCGATAACTCAAGTACTCTTATTGATATTATCATTACGTCCTCGATTGCCTTTTGTAGCAACGTGGAGGTTCTGAAAATGGACGAAATCTCTGATCATTGCCTAGTAAGCTGTTCGTTGAAAATTAAAAAGGAACGCCAGCCGACGATCTATAGGACTTATCGAGACTTTTCTAATTTTAATATGAATGATTTTCTTGTTGACCTTGGCCTTCTCAACTGGGAGAGTATATTTGATTTTGATAATATTGATGATGCAGTAAATTTCTTAAATAATAATATAATTTTGTTGTATAACACTCATGCCCCACTAAAAACTGTCAGGATAAAGAAACGCCCTGCCCCATGGCTGACCGAGAATCTCAAATTAATGATAAGGCTTAAAAGAAGGGCCCATCTTAAATATAGACAAACTAAAACTGATGCTTCATGGCTGGACTATAAGGAAATGCGCAATTTTGTTAATACCTGCCTTCGTGCAGAAAAAAAGGCATTCTTAAACCATAAATTCAGGACAGACCCTAGTAACTTTTGGAAATTCTTGCGCTGGCTTAATGTCATTCCAACAGATTCGGCTTGTCAAGACAATATCGCTGGCCCCAACGACTTTAATTTGGCTTTCGCGGCTAGCGATGTGACTGACAACGGTGACAATCAGTTCATTTCTCAAAACTATGTTGATAAACTAATGCCCGGTTTAAATGAAAGGTTTAAATTTTGTGAGGTGAACGTGGATTCCATCGAAAAAAATTTCAATAGTATTAAGTCAACTGCAATGGGGCCGGACCAAATTAATTTAAAAATGATTATTTATGCTATACCCTTTTTAACCCCCCATATCACATTCATTATAAATAAGTGCCTTACCACTGGGACCTTTCCCGCTGCTTGGAAGAGTGCACATGTTGTCCCCGTTCCAAAGAAATCTAACCCCTCTTCTATTACCGATTTCAGGCCAATAAGTTTGCTATCCACTTTCTCTAAAGTTCTTGAAAAATGTGTAACAATGCAGGTTAATGACTTCCTAAATAATAACAATATTCTCCCGTTAACTCAGTCTGGTTTCCGTGCTAATCACAGCACGACATCCGCTCTTCTTAAAGTTACTGACGACATTTTTAGGGCGATGGATGCCAAACTAAATACATGCCTCATTTTACTCGATTATAGTAAGGCATTCGATACCTTAAGTCATCAGATTCTTTGCACAAAACTAAAATATTTTGGATTCGATAATAATGCTGTGAATTTTTTTAAAAACTATTTGCTGGATATAACTCAGAAGGTGTGTATTAACAATGTGTGCTCGGATGCTGTTACACTAGTGCAGGGTGTCCCGCAGGGCAGCATAATTGGGCCTATGCTGTTCTTGATCTACACCGCTGATTTCTGCAATTATTTAAAGTCATGTTCATCTCACCAATATGCGGACGACACTCAAATTTATCTTCCATTTTGCCTGTCCGACTCACTCTTAGCAGTTCAAAAGATTAACACTGACTTAGCAACCATTTGTGATGTCTCTGTCGCTGGTTTTCGGGAATCAGAGAGAAGCACTCATCTCAGACCCCAATTTTAAAATTATTGGTAATAATCAGGTCATTACTTCCAGTACTTCCTGCAAAAACCTAGGCTTATGGATGGATGTTGGTTTGCGCTTCACTAATCATGTTTCTAAAATAATTCAAACTTCATATTGTAAGTTGAGGTCTCTATATTTGCACAAAGATATTCTGAGTAAAGCTCTTAAATTAAAACTATGTGATAGTCTTATTCTGTCATATGTTGCCTATTCTAGCGTCGTGTATTGGCCTGCCATTCTAAATCGTGACAAGGAAAGCTTACAAAAACTACAAAATGCTTGTGTTCGATTTGGATATAACTTACGTAAATTTGATCACATTTCTGTAAGTTTCTCGGATTCTGGCTGGCTTAACCTGGACGAACGATTTCGACTACAATTTGCACGTTTTTTATATAGATTCAATTTAAATCAATCTCCCTCCTATCTGAGTTCCAAAGTTTCTAAACGTAGTGCTACTCATATGCGTAATACACGCTACTGTGATTTTTATACTATCCCCCGCCACACTACTGCTTTGTTTCAGAGGTCATTTAGCTACAATGCTGCTAAGCTATATAATAGCATACCACACACCATACGGGCTCTTCCTGACACGGGAGCGTTAACAGGCAGTTTAGGGTGCACATGGTCAATAATCGATAAAAAATTAAAAATATCTCATCTGCCTAATTTGTTCTCCTCCTCGCGCGTATCTATCAATGTATTAGTATGTATTTTGTTTATATTTATTTAAAGGTAATTTTAATTTTTCCTAACTTTCGTGGTGGTTCTACATAATAGCGCAGTCTGCGAGTAGCGCCACCCCTACTAATAATATTTGTAAATGCTCTATTTCATTTTAATAAAGACATTTACTATTATTATTATTATTATTATTATGTGTTGCAAAATATTTTGTATTTACTTATATACGTAAGAATCAGAAGGGTTACTGGATGATCCTTTTTACTTAACTTGAAATTTAATTTAATTATGGGTTTATCCTATCAGTTATGCTGATGCTTATACTAATGTAGGTTTTTCTAAATATCTATTATGCGTAATGTATGTACCTATATGTATTGATGAAATTGCCAATGGCATGCTAAGTTCATTTTCTTTAAAGTAGAGCATGACAGATGAAGACCACAAAATCATCTAAGGTCTGATTCCAAAGAATAAAATTAGCTAATAAATTACTAAATTATTCAACAATAATGAATCTAAAGTAATATTTATAACTCAAAATAATGTAAGCTTATGTAAAACTGTTTATAATACAATATTTATATTACTTATAATTTGTTATTTTTTACTTTTGTACTTAAGTGTTTATATAATACAATTTTCTAAGCCGTTAGAATTAAATAAGGTTCACCATTTGTAAAGTATTGATACGAAAATGTACTTATAGGTTTAAACTAAATAGAACTATAGTCTTGCAGAAATAGTACGCTTTAAAAAAATGAACTATAAAGGATCTTTTGACATTTAAACGGATATTATGGAAACAGGTAGGTACCTAAAAATAGCATTTTCAATATACAATTGCTTATAGTAGATTCTTTTCAAAAGAATACTATTACAACAAAATTATTTATTTAATTTAAATCAATTATCAAATTTTCGACTCAATGCTTAACGGATCCACTATACCAAACTTTGGAACTGTTAATCCAACATCTAAAGAACTTCAAATCAAATAACCAAACACTTTCAATCAACGATCTCGGAGTGTTAAATCGAAAGCCTAAAGTTTCAATTACAATATTGTGAAAATGTTGATTTAATTAACTAAAATATTTAAGTGAACAGTTAATAAACGGTAAGCCAATAAATCTTGTATTGCAAATAAACATTTATAACATTTTGAATTGAACAGGATCTTAGTTTCTTGTAACTATCTTCGAATTTTTTAATAGACAGCTTTTAACTGTTAATTTAAGCAACGAAATGTAACATTTTTGAATGGTTCAGGTTAGTTATTTTCAACATGTCGGAAACAAAAAGGTAGGCAGATACCGAAATCTAGTCTTAGGTCAATTCAATATTTGGACGTGACCCAAAAAAAAAATCGCCAGTGGCGCTTTGCCTCCGCCGAGCCTGCCATTGCTCATTGTACTAACTCACTGCACGTCCTTGGTGACAAATTGACCACAAATATTTTAAATATTTCAGGTATTAGTAAAATTGCAATAACATTTCTATATGGTTCTAAATGAATTATATTATAATACTTACATTAGGTGAATTGAAATTTCTATTACGCGCCAAATACGCTTCCGCTAGGGGCGTAACGTTTTGCATCGCGGACGGTGAAGAAGCAGGTGGCAGAGCTGCTCTGCTGAAATCATTCGGGTTTTCGGAGACCGAGATCACTGAATTATTTAAACCCGGAGTCTGGGCCGCCGAGCCGAGCTGGTAATCGGAATCTGAAAATTGTAAAGGAATTTTTGTAGGTTGTAAATTAAACTCAGGAATGAAATATGCAGAAAGCTAGATATTGTTTTAATTTACAAAAATGGAATTAACAATTATTTGCGTTTCTAGAGTATTATAAATTGAAGTGGGGAAAAATGTTGAGAATATTTTCTTTATGAGTCACTTCGTTGTTGTTGTTGTTGTTGTTATGCTCAACGTGAGCTTATGTGGGGTGGTGCCTACATGTAGGTGGCGTAATGTAACGTATCATCATATTATCATATTTGAATATTGTATGTCTACAGTTGATGCACAACAAAAACCGATGCACGTCATCAATCAGCTGATAATTGTAAATCCGTAAGGAAAGACGAGGAAATTAAATTTGGACAAAAAGTTATTAAAACTTTATGCGATATTGAATTTATTGCAAACTTAAAGTACTCTTCTTTGATACGAACCCACTTATAGCAAATATTTTGTTTACTTATCTTGTAAAAATATTTAAAATTTGAATTTTATTGGCCGATAGTTGGCAACACAACTGTAAACGGTGCGGTGGCGCCAGCTTGTTCGTTGACTTGGTTTGACGTTTCATGCAAAACTAACCTTAATTGTTCTGTGGTTTCGTGTTGAACGTCTATTTTGAAACAAAAACTCCAGATCCTCTCATAAATAGCATTAAAAAACTGTTCTATTAAAAGAAACAAAAGTGCACATACATATCTCTGTCGATTACGTTGTTAAGGTTAGTTCAGGTTAGTTAGAATCACCTTAAAACAAACGTTCTAATTCAAAAAGGGTTGTAAATGTATAAAGATTGGATATAATTTCTATCCGTGACACTATTTATAGAATGTACGAAACAAGTAAGTTGTATTATTTAAAAATTATAATATTTTACATCGGTTATTCATAAGCTGTAACTTTTTTTAGAATATCAAGTAACTTTGACAACTTTAAGCTAGAAATTGAAAGACAGATAACTGTTTAATGGTTGTCTTAACTCTTTAAGAAGCCTCTTCAAGAAAATAGGCTTCGGATGGTAGAAAGATGAACTGAGGCGAGGGCTTACGGAACTTTCCCATGTAGCTTTCAAACGATTGGTATTTTTGAAAGAATATAATAAAGAAAAAGAAGCATTCTTGTACCAATTCGTTTTCTTGGATGAAACATGGATTTTTCAGAATGATACGATTGATCAATCTTAGCAAGATGAAAACAAAAGAACTGTTATATCTACTAAAGTTAATGGTAAAAGGTATTATGCAGTAAACAAATATATAAACTAGGGGAAATATATATTTAACTTGTTTTTATAAAAAAAAAACTGTAATTCCCTCACTCGAATATTTTGGTTACCAGCTAGCAACACTGTCGACAACTGACGTCACTCGAAGGGTATGACGTGCAACTTCACAATAAACTTAATAAATCTGACATATCACCTACTTCTACCACGCCAGATCATTTAAATAAATCCATTTATTTATTCAAAGTGTCTCAAAACGAAATTATTAATGCTATAAATAACCTTAAAAATTCAAATTCCAGTGGACCAGATGATATTCCTACTTCTTTAATTAAACTTTGTGCTCAGGAGTTGTGTAAGCCATTGTCTTACCTTATAAACATTTGCTTTTCAGAAAGTTCCTTTCCAAATCTCCTTAAAATCTCAAAGGTGTTATGCTTGTTTAAGAAGGGAAATCGTTGCGAAATGGGCAACTATCGCCCCATTTCGCTCCTCTCTGTATTCTCAAAAATTTTTGAAAAAATTATATTCAAACGTATTGTATCTTTCTTGGAGTCAAACCATGTAATATCTGAATCCCAACATGGCTTCCGCAGTGGCAAATCTACAATTTCGGCTCTTTCTTCAATTTTAGATACAGTTTATAAGCACGTGGATGAGGGAAATAAAGTGGTCGCTCTGTTTGTGGATCTTACAAGGGCCTTTGACTGTGTTGATCATGATCGGTTGCTGAAAAAAATTCAGGCTTACGGTATTCGTGGTAATTGTAATTCTCTGCTTAAATCTTATTTAAACAATCGAAAACAATACGTCTTGTTTGGAAGTCACCAGTCTGCACAGTTACGGGTTGAGGTTGGTGTCCCTCAAGGCAGTGTGATTGGGCCTTTGTTATTTCTGCTTTACACAAATGACATCTCTAACTTTTTGACAACTTACCATTGTGAATTTGCCGACGATATTACTTTACTTTCTTGCAACGCCAATGAATCATCGGTAGTAAATAATATTGGACAAAATCTGGATATTCTCCAAACTTACTTTTCTTCAAACAAACTTACCCTCAATCAAAAAAATACATTTTCTTTGCAGTTTCATCCATATGGTGCACATTACATAAAAAGTAATTTATTAAAATTAAACGGTGAATCAATTGCGCAAGTTACTTCATTTAAACTCTTAGGCATCCATATAGATATGTCTCTGAATTTCAAGGAACATGTTAATTACCTCTGCAAAAGATGTGCTAACAATTGTTACGCTCTACATCGTCTCAAACAAATTTTGAGCAAGGAGGTTGTAAAAATTTACTATTATTCAAATTTCGAATCTATCATTCGATATGGCGTTATTCTCTGGGGAGGTTCATCTGCTGCCCATAGGGTATTTTTGATGCAAAAAAGAGCACTCAGGTGTCTGTTTGGTCTTGGATTTAAGCAATCATGCAAAGAAGTTTTTGTAAGCGAATCTATACTGACATTGCCGAGTCTCTATATTCTTGAAATCGTGAAGTTTGTTAAGTCAAATTATAATAAGTTTACATCATTAAATGCTTTCCATAACTACAATACGAGATTTGGCAATGACCTTCAGTATGATCAACATAGATTGGAATTATACAGACAAAATCCCTTTTACATGGGCGCTGTGATTTTTAACAAAATTCCTGTTACCATTAGAAATGCAAGTGCTAATCTTGTGATCAATAAGCTTAAAACCATATTACTAAAAAATGCATTTTATTCAATTGGAGAATTTCTAAACTATGAAAATTTTTAGCTACATTGTAATAATTGTATTTGTATTTTCTACCTTAGGAATAAGTTAATGACCTGTCCTATATCCGTTTTTTGTGATCCTTGGATTAATAAAATTCATTTCATTTCATTTCATTTCATTTCATTTTATTTCATTTCATTTCATTTCTGTTTTTGTTTTGCACCGAGTATACATGACAATGTTGAAGACAGAATTGGGTAAACTTCTTGACGAAAGTAGTTGATTATAACTACTATAGTCGCAAGGGCCTAGCGACACCTAAAGCACCGGTTCCCGTCAGATCACCGAAGTTAGGCGGTGTCGAGCGCGGCTAGTTCTTGGATGGGTGACCGCTTGGGAAACACCGCGTGCTGTTGTCTTAGGGAAGAGTGTAAAATGAATCGACATCAAAACCATCCTATTCACGCCGGACAGGCCGGATGAGATCGGATATCTCGTAGGATGAAGGTGCCGTTTCACACTCCCCAGTCGGTAGACCGCACGATTAAAAACCGTACGGTCGATGACCGGTTCTAGATGGCCTCAGATACGCCGACGAACCGTAAAAAAGTAAAAAATAAAAAAAAAACTACTATAGTGTATCTGTTAAATGATGTGAAGTATTAATGCTTAATAAATATAAAAAATCCATACCGGTGGATCACACCATCCTTTAAAAAATCTAACGTGTTTACATGGAAGGACCGAAATAATGACCGTTCTTTAAAAATGGTTCTGATTTAATGACTGCAAAAAAATGGGTGCCAAGTGCTGTCGTCTACCGCTTAAGTTCTGTACATATGGGAAACTTTTTTAATATTAATTTTACGAAAAAAATCAAAATTGACCTACGAGAAAAGTACCCTTAATTTTAATTTTAGAGCAAAATGGAATAAGAAAATGTTGATTGGCATTAAAAATTATATCTGTTTCTGCTCTTAGTAAACCATTATTGAAAATAAACTTAAAAATTGAAATCTCAACTCTTAATGGCATGTCCATTATCTTGCCACCATTTCCCACCTGAATTTGAATTTTAACTGTCAGCTATGCTATTTGACTGAAACATCAGTTTGAATATTTAATTATAGATAAATATGCCGTTGAAATTGAGTATGCAAGATAAAATTGAAATAATTTTAATTGTTGGTGAAAATTACAAAACGTATCGGGAAACTGCCGAAATTTTTAACTGCAGATATCCTGAAAAAATGATTTCTTTTACAATAGTAGGGAACATAGTGACTAAATTCAAGACCTTTGGAAGTGTGGAAAATAACTACAATAAGAAACGTAAACCAAGGGTTGCAAATAATGAAACTGTGAACGAAGTAATGTTGTCTGTACTAGAAGATCCTAAAAAGTCATTGCGGAAAAGGTCAACAACATTACCAAATGATGTAGGGAAAAGAACGATTTCAAAAATATTAAATGAAAACGAAACTCGGCCTTACAAACCAAAATTTATACATACCTTGAAGCCAGGTGATTTTGAGCGACGCTTAGAATTTTGTTTTTTAATACAAGGAGAGTTAGAAGATAACCCTTTCCTGAGTGACGTTAATCCAAATTTCACTATACAGACACGTGATCAGTACTCATTTTAAACAAATGTGTGGTGCGGAATTTACAAAAATAGAATAATAGGATCTTTTTTTTTCGACAAAATTTACCTAAGTGGTGAACGTTACTTGCATTTTTTAAACAATTATTTGTTTTATTTTCTTCATGGATTTCACATACCCGATAGACTACGGATATGGTACCAACAAGATGGTGCACCATGCCACAGTACGAGGAATGTAAGACAATACTTAAATACCCTTTTTAATGGAAAAGTTATTAATAGATATTCTGACCTTTTTTGGCCCGCTAGATCTCCGGACTTGAGCCCCTCGATTATTTCTTGTGGTGCTACTTAAAACAAAATGTATACCTACAAAGGCCATTTCAAAATATTTACCATTTAGAGAGGGCAATTAGAGAGACAATTACAAATATAACTCCTGCCATGATTAGAAATGTTTTAAGAGAATTTTTTGCAAGAACGGCTAAATGTATTAAAATGGAGGGAGGATATTATTATGTCGAGGCAAATGTACAGTGAGGGAAAGTTAATGAATATTTTTATTTAAATTCATATTTTAATGTTTATTATTATAATTGTATTTTTCCAAAATAAATTATCATGTTTCTATCAATTATTTAAATGCGACATAAAATTACTACAAAACAGGGATAAAGAATAAAAGGTTACGTTTTGAATAAAAATAATTGATAAATAATTATTAGCTTGAATTGCATAATAAATACAATTAGTAATTATAAATCATTTCAAAAAATTATATTTTTTGAAATGTCAAATTTATTTTCAATAATAGTGTACAAGAGTAGAAATAGATATAATTTTTAATGCCAATCAACATTTTCTTATTCCATTTTGCTCTAAAATTAAAATTAAGGGTACTTTTCTCGTAGGTCAATTTTGATTTTTTTACTTTTTGATCATCCTGTACACTGTACAGGGTGTTCTATTTTTGATAGTTTTATAGGGTATCTCGAAAATCATAAGGAATTTCATAAATCTGATATAGATGTTATGAGTTCTTTTTTTGAGGAAACAATTGCTGCGAAAACAGATCATGACTACCTTGTTCCCCTGGACAGCTACAGGGTGATTTTCAAATTTTGACAGTTATTAAAATTCCATGTAACTTCTTTGTTATTATAGATACGAAAAAACTGTAAATTGATAAAATATGTAGTTTTTTCCGTAAAGTTCAGTGGCGTAGCCAGTTTTTTTTTATTTTGTTTAATTTTTAAGAAATTGACCCAACTTATATTTTTTCTTATGGGACACCCTGTATATTTTCAATTACGTTTATTCTGCTTACCATTAGCTTTTCAAATATATATATTTGTAATCAGTTTTCGTAGCGGGCGATGGCAGGTAGGAGCAAAACAAAAGAGTAAGTCTTATTTCACCATTTCTAAAATGTCATATCTCAATTTTAGTACATGCAATACAAAATTTTAAAAATTATTAATTTTTTATTATCAACACTATGCCCAAGGCTCGACCAATTTTCTGTAATTTGTTAAAATAGCTTTCTTCCAAAATTATGTTTAAAAGAAATAAAAATAATAATTTTTTTAATTGTTCATATAATTATTTAATTATTTTTATATTTTTTGTATTAAAAGTGAAATTTTCTATACATGCATGATGACTTTTTATCTACTAATTTCTTTGCATTTGCAAATTTTACATTTTACCAGATAATAATTTAAAAATCTCTTAGTAAGCCATGGATAACAAAATCATTTTTTTAAATTATTTATAGACATGTCAGTCTGTCTTTAATTTGTCATAAAGCAAAGTTAATATACGCGGTTAAGAATGGAAAAGTTCCAAAATTTTGAAAAATATAATATGCTAGAGTGTTTTCTTGAGTGTCAAAAAAATAGTCGGGCAGCATCTGATTTGTATTTTGAAAGATATCCGGAGCGGCAGCAACCTGATTTAAGAATTTTTCAAAGGCTTGAAAATAACCTTATTAATTATGGATCGTTTTCAAAAGCAAGACCAAAGACCTATCAGAAGGAAAATAAAGCAAATGAAACCATTAATGTATTGGCATGCGTGGCTGCGGATCCGACCACTTCACTTAGAAATATTGAGAAAGATATTGGCGTGGTACCCTCAAAATCATCCCGTCTGTTAAAAAGTAACAAATTTAAATGTTACAGACCTCGAAAAACTCATCATTTGCATCCTGGTGATTCAGAGAGGAGACTTCAGTTTTGCAATTTGTATTTAAATATGTTGCGTGAAGATGAATTATTTTTTACCAAAATAATCTGGACCGACGAAACACGAGTAACAAGCGACGGAATATTTAATCACCACAACAATCATCTGTGGGCCGATCATAATCCTCATCAGCAAGTAAATAGAGTATATCAGGGTCGATTTGGATTTAATGTGTGGCTGGCTCTATTGGGAAATAGAGTTCTAGCCTATGAAATATTTGAAGGAAATCTAAATTCCGAGATTTACTTGAATATTTTGGAAAGACATATCATCAGTTATTTAGACAATATACCATTACAAGAGAGGGAAAAGCTTTTTTTTCAGCATGACGGTGCACCATCCCACAACGCAGCCATTGTGGTAAATTGCCTAAACACCAATTTTGGAGAAAAATGGCTTGCAAATAATGGACCTATTAGGTGGCCAGCCCGTTCACCTGATATCACCCCATTAGATTTTTATTTTTGGGGATTTTTAAAAAATAAAATTTACAGCGTCAGAAGTAATACGGTTGAAGAACTAAGACAAAATTTTGAAGCCGCTTTAAGAAGCATAAAACACCTGAATATTCGGAACTTCCTGAATGGTGTTCGTAGAAGATGCCAGCTATGTATCGATGCCAATGGGCTCCAATTTGAGCATTTGTTGTAATTGTTATGTATATTTTTTTGTTGTTTATTTAAAATAAAAATGGTTTTGTAGATCTATATTTCTATGCTTTATCTTTTATTTAAAAAATACAAAATCGATGTATTTCCAAAGTTGGTGACACTAAATGATGAGGTAAATATTTTCAGAGTTTTAAGCATATAAAAAAATAATTAGTCATTCATATTCTTTTGTCCTTTTCTTACTAACGGGGCTTACTATGTGCAAAATAGGCCTATCTAAAGTAATTTGCAAATTACTCAGCTATTTCTTTAGAAAACTGCAAAAATGTATATATATTTGGAAAGCTAATGGTAAGCAGAATAAACGTAATTGAAAATATACAGGGTGTCCCATAAGAAAAAATATAAGTTGGGTCAATTTCTTAAAAATTAAACAAAATAAAAAAAAAACTGGCTATGCCACTGAACTTTACGGAAAAAACTACATATTTTATCAATTTACAGTTTTTTCGTATCTATAATAACAAAGAAGTTACATGGAATTTTAATAACCGTCAAAATTTGAAAATCACCCTGTAGCTGTCCAGGGGAACAAGGTAGCCATGATCTGTTTTCGCAGCAATTGTTTCCTTAAAAAAAGAACTCATAACATCTATATCAGATTTATGAAATTCCTTATGATTTTCGAGATACCCTATAAAACTATCAAAAATAGAACACCCTGTACATACTATCTCAACTTTGAATAGTCTAATATTATTTTTTCAGTAAGCAGAACTTTTATAAAGAGTAACTTTTTTTTTGTAAAATTAATATTAAAAAAGTTTCCCATATTATGTACAAAACTTAAGCGGACACACTGTATACTCGGCAATTCCCAAAATTCATTTTTGGGGCCGCATTATAATGATTTCTGGGTAAGGTTAAGTTAAAATAAGATAATTTCATATGTTTAGAAGTCTCCATATAGCAGGTATTTTCAGAGATTGAATGTCAGTCTTTATTTCTTAGGGAAAGTGTTCAGTTGTATTGCAATATAATTTCAGGAAATATCATATTGTACGTTTAAAACAGCATTATGTGGCGTCCGTGGGAAAACATTGACAAAGCTTCTTCAAATATTTCGGTAAAGAAAAAGTAGTTATCTTTCGATGCTGGGAACATTGTAAAACTGTTTATAGCTCTTTACTTAACAGGTGACTTAACGCTTGTGCTGCTGCGAGTGAAACTGGTAGTCTGACTAAGATACCTCTGACTACAGTAAAAAGAGTCGTGTCAAATCCCATCAAATCAAGAAAGAAGCGTAAAGATGCCGGTTCCAATAAATATTTAGACGAAGCCGACAAGGACTTGATAAGGCGGAAAGTCGATGTACGAAGAGCAACGCGTACCTACATTAGAAACTCTGATACAATGGCGAACTAATGACGAAATCAGAATAAGCTGTAGCATCACTAGCCTTTGGAAAGTATTGTTTAAAATGGGTTTCAAATATCGCACAATTGACAAAAAGCAAGTACTTATGGAATCCCAGCGATTACAAAAATGGCGTCGTCGATAAGATCGATAAGAAAATCTGGTTCTGAAAACGGTAAAATAATTTACATCAATGAGACATGGTTTGACACATCATCCAAATTATGGTCCGATTCTTTCGGTAGGTGTAAAACAAGACCTCTGTCAAATAAAGGAAAATAATTACCATTTTACATGCCGGGTCAGAAAACGGTTGGGTCCCAAATGCCCTGGGGCTTTCTGCAAAGAATAATAAAGACTCCTGCGTGGACCTGCTATGAAGATACAACAGCAGAACTTTTTGAAGAATGATTCAAAAGTTGTCTTTTACCAAACCTTTCTCAGACTAGCGTGATAGTAATGGACAATGCGAGCTATTACACTCGTCAATAATGTAAGGCTCCAGGTTCAAATAATACGAAATGTATAATAAAAAGTATATCTTTGTGACGTATTGTATGTGTTTGTGACATAGAGGAAATGGGACATACTATGTGTTCTACGGCTCCCACCTTATTGTTGAATTATTAGTGCCATAGAGCACATGTGGCACCAATTAAAATCAAGGGTTAGGTATCCGACTTTAAGTTATAGCGTTGTAGAATTAATAAAAAAAATTGTTAATGATATTCCCCCAGGTAGTTGGAAATATTCAATCCATCATGTAATTACTGTAGAAAATTCTTATGTTATTCTGCATGACGCAATTAAACCGATTATAATTAATTTCAATGAGGTCAGCGACAACAAAACAGAACTAGATATAGAATAACATTATACATGTAAATAAATATAAGTAGTATTTAAAAACTTATAATATATTTTTTTTTTTTATTTCATTAAATTAATATAAACTCATCATACGAGTATAATTACTTAATTTCCTTAGTCCGACCATTTACCACATCTTTATACTTTACATATTTATTGTCCACATAATGGGATCGACCCTTCAGTTCTGGCACTTCAGACTAGTTTCAATGAGAGACAAAGACTCAGGGTATGTATGTATTAATATAAATATGTTTATTGGATTAATGAAGGCGCCCATAAATAGCTCTACATAATTAGCAAACAGGTAAACAGGATTAAGAAGTAATAAAAGAGGATTAGAGCAGAAACGGAATAAGTATGCAGTCTAATAAGTTTTGAGACAATTACTTTTATAAATCCCAGGTAATTGTTGGCCTATTTAAATTTACACATATCCAGAAATCTTGCACGCCCATGGAGTAGACGGTTTTGATTGATTTATTACTGCGAATCTTTTACAGATATACTATAACGTAAAAGTAATTTAACTACTTGATAGTTAAACTACTAAGTACAAGAAGTTAGTAGTTAGAATTTTAACTACGTACGTCATATATATATATATATATATATATAAACTAGTGAATATTGGGGAGTGCAGCAAATGAAAGAGTACTCTTTAAAGTTATTCCAAGCTTTCGGAAATCATATATTTCATTTCCATCCTCAGGGAGAAACTTTTTTTTGAGATTGTTCATAAGGATGTTCATAGAATTAATATAGGACATGCGAGAAGAAAACGTGTTGAAACCCAAGTCAATTACAATTAAAATCAAAAATTGGAGACAATACTAAAAACATTGTATATGGACGTAGAAACACACAATTTAAAATAAAATCAAAATTTTGATGTTCACATTTTGAAAATTCGTTACTAATTTAAAATTATGGAATTATTTAGCGGGAAATCATGACTTGCGTGCCTCCATTTTAAGTGACTTAAAATGGAGGCACGCAAGTCATAATTTCCCGCTAAATAATTCCATAATTTTAAATTAGTAACGAATTTTCAAAATGTGAACATCAAAATTTTGATTTTATTTTAAATTGTGTGTTTCTACGTCCATATACAATGTTTTTAGTATTGTCTCCAATTTTTGATTTTAATTGTAATTGACTTGGGTTTCAACACGTTTTCTTCTCGCATGTCCTATATTAATTCTATGAACATCCTTATGAACAATCTCAAAAAAGTTTCTCCCTGAGGATGGAAATGAAATATATGATTTCCGAAAGCTTGGAATAACTTTAAAGAGTACTCTTTCATTTGCTGCACTCCCCAATATTCACTAGTTTATCTCTTAACTAGTCAGCAACGACTACCCTCTCGATATATATATATATATATAATAGGCAAATATACAGACAAAATATGCATAAAATAAAAAAATAAAACTGAATTCAGTTATCTAAAGTGTATTTAAAACTTTTAGAATGTTTAACACAGTCTTAAACAAATTTATAAAATAACATCAGCAACCAGATCTGCAACAAACATTAACTTTTTTCAGTTTTATTAAAAAAATTGTCTCTTTTAAATATATTGGCTTTTATAAATAATTATTGTTCAAATAGGGTGTCAGCAATACGTGTCTGAACGAATTAAGCAATGTTGCAAAATTAAATATCCATTTGACAGGAGCTGATAACGGTAAATTTGTATCGTATTAAATTATAATCGAATAACGAAGTGTACTGCTTAATTATTTCAACTCTAATTTATTTTTTATGACATTTATCTTAGATTCCTTATTCATTTCACGTGACCGTATGCCTTTATATAGTTAATGCAAAATAATTTCCGTTGCACGTCATTAATCAGCTGATGATCGTAAATCCGTTAGAAAACATGAGGAAATTAGATTGGGGCAAAAAATATTAAAAACTTAAGGTATTCTTCTTTGATACTAACCCACTTATACCTAGTAGATATAGTTTTTAATTTAAATTTGTAAAAATTAATATAATTTGAATTTTATGGGCCGACAGTTGGCAAAAGCACTGTCAACGGTACGGTAGCGCCAGCTCGATCGTTGGCCCGTTTCGACGTTTTGCATTTATTTTTCGTGTTGCTACTGTTGTTGCGGGTGTATTTTTCAATAAATACTTCCGATCTCTTCATAGATAGCAGTAAATAACTCTTCTTTTAAGAACAACAATGGTGTACATACATATATCTATCTCTGTCGATTAAGTTGTTTACTATTTATGATGCCGCAGCATTTAAATGGCTGATGCAGAGAGCTAATAGCTACTCTAATAAGCCATTTTTAGTAAGAACTTAACAACAATGACCCATAGGTAAACTTGACAGCAGATAGAAAAGTAATTTTAAAGAGTATGTTAAGGTCTACATATTTTATTTCGATCTTACCAGTTTCTAACGTGTATCAGCTGGGCTAAATTTGAATATCATCACTGTAATCGCAGTCTTAACGTCAACTAAGAAAAATGAATTATTGGAACAACCTAAAAAGAATCGTTCTCAGGCAAAGAGAGTTGTAAATGTAGCAAGATTGAACATTTTATTCGTGACACTATTTATGGAATGTACGAAATAGGTAAGTTTAGACCATTATATAACTTTGACAACTTTAAGAAAGAAATTAAAACAGAGACAACTGTTTGGTGTTTCTCTTATTTCTTTAAGAAGCCTCTTAAATGAAATAGGCATCGTACGAAAAAAAGATTAACAGAAGCGATGGCTTATGGAAGTTACTCATGTAGCTTTCAAATTGTCTGCATGAATGTGTGGTACGAATCATTTCTTACTGCTACTACTGATGATTGGAAAAATTCAATTCGGCGTACAGAAAGTGAGACATTAAAATGGTATGATAGGGAACACGTATTAGAGAGACTGGATATTCAACCCATTATTATTGAATTTATGATTGATGATCTCTCTTTGGATTATTATTTCTATTATTATTAATATTGCAACCTAAGGAGTAAATAAATAAAAATATTTTTAAATAAGGACTACCTACGTGTATTTGTAGGTATATTTTTGCTTCGCCTACTTTTATACAAATTCGGAATAATACAATGGATTAATAACCAAAGCATATCTAAAAAAGTAACCATAAAATTACATAACTATACATATATTGTTATCCTGGAAGATTTTTAAAGTAAACTAAATAAATTTGTGTTTATTAATGTAAATTAATTTTGTCTTTATGAAAAAAAAAACAGTTCACTCACTTTGGTGCTTTGGTTACAACACTGCTGATTACTGACGTCAAATTATTTTGCATTGACTATAAATTAGATTCTGTTTGAGTTTCTAGTAGATAAATTAGAAAAAATAGTTAAATTACCTAAAGTAGGTAAAATTGTGCAGTTGACTTTTCAAAACTATTTCTGTCATTATTTTGTATAAATTTAAATAATAGAGTACAACTACTATATTACAAAAATTAAGTAAGGTTTGAACCAATTTTCCAAAAAGTAGTTAACTACTTTTGTAGTTTACTACGTTCTGGTTAAAGATTCGAAGATCCTTCTTGTACTTGTCTTAATTTTATTCTTGTTAGACGAAGATTTGATTAGCTATCTCTAATCGTTTTCAAGCTCAAACTGTTTTTCAATCATAGTACAGGGTGATCTATTTTCGGTTCTTAGGGTCTCCACTGTAGTTTTCTGCTATTTAATGAAACGAAAGATTTCTGTGTCAAAGTTGTCATGACTCTCTTAGTTCTGAATCTACATGGGGATTTTGAAAATGTTTGCTTTTTATGCTTTGTATACTTGTAAGTACCTAACACTCTTCTCTCTTATGATTTTCATAAAAAATTTTTTTTTGTTTAAGAAAATGACAAAAAGAAAAAATAATATAAATGAAATCAAGAACTAAAAGTTTTAATTCAAAAAAACAAACAAACATAATATACCCCCCGGGCAAGTACGTGAGAAACTCCCCTTGCGATTTTTACAACGAAAATAAAGCGACTTCAAAAAGAATCCCTACCTTTGTTTGAAGGCACAACATCAGGATTCTTATCGTCCTTCTCAAACATATCTTCGGAATCCGAGCGTAAGGGTAGCGTAACTTTATCCTTGACAGCGAGAAAGCGGGGTCTCAAAGCCCTGGAGCCGTCTCTTCTAGACCGCCGGATTTTGAGGGCTCCCAAAATTATGACAGTGACGAGCAATAAGGCAGTTACGATGCCCACCATAATTCCAAGCACTGGGGCAATTTCCATCTGATCGCGGGTGCCCAAAGACAGCACTGAAAATGAAAAGGGTTTTCTGTATAGAGTGATTCAAAGTATACTTAAAAATTAGAGCTATATACACTTACACTTTGATATTACTTTATAAAAGTTTCTATTGCCTTAAATTTACACGGTATTGGTTTCCATTAGCCAGAAAACATTAATTTTTTTTAAACTATTATCATTATACAATCATGGATCAAACGAATATTGGTGATAGAGAAGGTTATTTGTAACAAAAAAAGTCCTATATAGAGTAGTCCGATTCGTTACGGTTTCCTAGAATTTTTGTGATGTGTTGTAAAAATTGATATGAAAATTGGTATTACCAGAACAGAAAGTGTCACAGAATAATGACGACACTAAATACTCTTTTCTTATTGCTGCTTTTTGTGAAATAATTTTAGCATTTTGCAAATACAAGGTGCCCGAAATTGGTGCTGACAGTATTGCGATCTCGGAAACCAGAAGAGATAGAAATGCGGTTAAATGGGAAAAGTTTTAGGCAATTATGTAAGTAGGTTATTGGTGCTTTCGGATCGATTCTCGTTCTTTTGGGTTTTGAGATATTTTGAATAAACCAAAATGTTGCATTTTCTTAGATCGGTAGTAACTTTTTTATTACCCAATATTTTTTAAATCCGAAAACACATTTTCATTGCCACTTTTTACATAGAAGATGCCTACCTGATTATATTTTGGTTACAACGTGTCGGTTTCCTGTAACCATCATCAACTTTGTTTTCTCTTATGATCGCCATATTGGATTTTTTACTCATCGAAAAGTACCTAATTTTTCCTATACTATGATATCAAATACTAATACAAAATAAAAATTTATAACCTCAAAATAACAAAAACATCATATTTACGAACATATTTGGCAACACCGACATATTGGAAAGGTCCTTTGCTTAAGAATTAAAGTTAATTAAGTAGAATATACTAAGGTTCAAAATGTCGACCATTTTTTTCAACGCGTCGCTGACATTTTTTTTTACAGATCTAGTTACACGATTAATGGTACATTCCAAAATAATTATCCATAGTTCTATTCGCATTTCTGTAATTTTTTATATAACACGCTAACATATCAAACTTCCCTTCGTTAGAGCAATTTAACGCCATTGTTACTGATGTTTATTACAACGTAGAAAAATTATTTGACAGATTAAAAAATTTCATTTGATTAAAGTTCTAAACAAAAATGTTACAATAAAAATCTTATCGAAATAGGTATCTATTAGATAGGTACCCACTAGATTTTTATGATTTTTAAAAAGTTATTACATTTTAACTTTAATTTAAAGTAGTATAAACTTATATTGTTATTTAATTAACTTTATTCTTAAGGAAAAGAACTATCCGATATGTCGGTGGTTGCCAAATATGTTCGAAAATAAAATTTTTTGTTATTTTGAGGTTATAAATTTTTATTTTGTATTAGTGTTTAGTATCATAGTATAGGAAAAATTAAGTACTTTTCGATGAGTAAAAAATCCAACATGGCGGTCATAAGAAAAAAGAAAGTTGATGATGGTTACAGGAAACCGAAACGTTGTAACTAAGATATGATCAGGTAGGTATCTTCTATGTAAAAAGGGGCAATGAAAATTTGTTTTCGGATCTAAAAAATATTGGGTAATAAAAAAGTTACTACCGATCTAAGAAAATGCAACATTTTGGTTTATTCAAAATATCTCAAAACCCAAAAGAGCCAGTATCGATCCGTAAGCACCAATAAACTACTTACATAATTGCCTTAAACCTTCCCTATTTAACCGTCTTTCTATCTCTTCTAGTTTCCGAGATCGAAATACTGTCAGCACTAATTTCGGGCACCCTGTATACCATGTAATTTTTTCGTTAGGTTTGCTTTTTTAAAAAATACAACTTCGTATTGGAAGGGGCGTGAAAAAAAAACACCATACAGAAAATGTGCCCGTTGCGTAGAAAACTGCCGTTGTCTTCTGGTCTAATTGACGTAACGTCCGTATCGCAATGATTTTTTTATTTTGCATCAATGCTCAATTTTTATAGAAAATGAGGGGCATAAAAGCAAAACGTGTAAAATCCACTTACGTTAATTTTGAGAAAGACCCAGAAAAATGTTACGGCCTCAGATTAGTCTTTTTTTTATTTTCAAATTATATGAATAATGTTTGGAAAGGTGAATAAATTATTAATTCAAATGTACAACTGTACCACTATATCCTAAAAGCCTTTATTAAACTTTGAAAATGGATTTTATCGATTCTGCTTCCAATAACTGAACCTTATACGTTTTGCATACCATTAATATGAATTTTGTTTCTTTTGCTATCTTTTATGATTAAAACAGATTTTTTAAGAACAATGATTATTTTATATTATAAGACTATTATACTAGAATATAAAACAAATTTAACACACATAATTCTGGAGCTTCTTCTGTTGGACCATACATATCTTTCGACGTTTCTGGAAGTTCTGTATCATCCGTACGACGACCTTCATAAGAGGTGAAAAGATACACGTAAAATTTTAAGGAAGGATTTTGTCACTCGGTTCCAAAATACAACTGAAGGAGCCTTTTAACGTCAAACACTTTTTTGAAAAGGAATGCCCTCGTACTGGGAAAATTATCTGAATTTATTTCACATTATTAGTTGCTTGCAACAGTCACCGTTGAAGCATGATTTTGTTTATATTTTGTCCGCCACATCAGTCAGCTAATAGTTTTATACTCTCTCTGCAGATAATTGAAACATATGAAGCTACGTCGTTTGAACCTTTTGGGTAGGTTCCTACAGTCCAAGAATTGTCTATCAACAGCAAAAGACACATTAAACAGGTAAAGTTAACGCAGATAGTAGGCTTCACCATCTGCAATTTGCTGATTGGGTAAATTTTTCTGGCAATCAAACAAGAGCGTTAGGTATCCTGGTTTTTCTTCCCTCAGTAATGAGGCTTTAGTTCTTTTTGTGGGATCTGCTTGAGTTGCTTGTAGTGACAACAATTTTTGAGCATCGGTTTCTTGTCTTATTCTCTCTGTAAGTTCAAGGCACAAGGTGAGACAAAACCCAAATTAAACTTGTGATTAAAAACGTAGCAAAAATATGAACTTTTCAAATTAAAATTCTCATCAGCTTGAATATTGTACATAATTGCTAGCTTTTCTTTGTTCAAATAATAGCTGAGGTAACTTCGACGAGTATTGCTGTGACAATAATGAGATTCTAAATACTTTAAAGAGCTGATGTACCTGTTAATAGCATGTTTGGTTTCACTGAATTTAGCAGAAGTATGGTCGCCCCCCCTTTTTTCTTGCACGACATTACTAACTGTTGCATGTGTGCGGAGAATATTCTGAACCCTAGAATTCCTAATCCCTAAGATTCGGCGAAAAACCAGTTCACAAACTTGAACATCTTTACTATTGTTGCAGAAACGTGTATCAATACGTCAAAGAGAATAGGTTGGTAAATGGCGTGTGCGTGCGATTTCAACCTCTGCTATATTTGCTTGTAAATTACATAAGGGTTATTATTTGTTTACGTAGCTTTAACGTCATTATTGGGATGCTAGCTTCCTATTGGGTGAAATATGTGGTCAGATCCTATCGCGGGGAGACGAGAGGGCACGGCGCAACGATCAAGAGAAATGGCTCGGTGAAGCAAGTGTGCTCTTACTCATCCTTCAAAATTTAAGGCCTTTTTGGGTAATATAGAGAGTACATTCCAAGATGACCCCGTGAGGGAAGTACTCCTACGTACGCTTCATGATTTTATGGTCTCTTTGGGCAATCAATGGTCTCATTTTTAAGTAGAACTAAGCACCTAGCGATGCGTTGTTATCTGACGGACGAAATTGAACTCCCTACTATACCGGGGCGTTTTTGTGATATACCTACTTTAAAGTGATAGTTAGGGAGAAATTGTAAAGAAGCAGTTAGTAATATAACGTTAAGTATCGACGATAGTCTTTGTCGTGAATCCTTGTAACATTGAGGAACGAAAACGCAAGTGTTTAAGTAAACAATTGTTTTAATGAAAGGTAGCACTAGGGAATTAACCCAGTGCGCCATCACCTATCCTGAAAATTTCTAATAAAAAACCGATCAGTAAAGTGTTTTTCTTAGCGGCTTAGCTCTTTTAGTAGCGTTGGGATGAACTTTCTCTTCCTTGCCTTTGACGATGACACAACTGAAGGTGACTGTTCCATTCTCGATTAAAATCACCATGGTTGATTCAAACCAAGTAATCCTTATAAAACTTAAAAGCGACTTAAACGTTTATAAGTTAGACAGTCTTCAATAAATAAAAATATTGGCATATCACGCCACCGCCAAGTTAAAATGTGATTAAAATAAGCTTGTGATGACTTTATCTGTTTTGCTTCCAAGCTATGATTTCAGGGACTAAAGTGTAGTGGATTTTATTTTTAAAGAAGAAAGAAACATCCAAAATTCTTCACAAATATTTAATAAATAGTAAAAGAATACTACTTGGCAAGTGGTAATCATAATATGACATATAAATATGTAATCATGTGAGAACTTTGTTCTCTAGCCACTTGCTGAGACCTTATACAATAAGGATTAATCAAATTACGCTAAAACAGCTATTCTCTGGGCTACATGCCCCAACGAGCGCTGAATTAAATAGCATAATTTGGCGTATTTTGACTAACACTGTTAGTACAAAATACAAACTCAGATTGCAGAAACTAGCGGGAAAGAAAAGAATGAATCTTTATTTCCAATGATAGGATGCTACGCTGCTGCTACCTGTATACCGGTTTCGATTTTCCAATGGTAGGTGTGCTCGTTTGTCATGCTTGCCCTGTACTGACGAGAACCAAAGGGTTCGAAACCGGTTTACAGGTAGCAGCAGCGTAGCATCCTATCATTGGAAATAAAGATTTATTATTATTATTATTATTTACAATACGTATGTCTTAGTTGGATTTTGTTTGTGTTCAAGAAAACAGGTGAGTAAATTGTTTTTAAGTTAGATTGTTTAGAAATTGTACATAAGTTAAAAACACTCATTGTAAAAAATTTGGTAGTCACGTCTGTTTTGCCCACTGTCTTTAAGCGCGTACATATTTATTATTGCAAGTGTATGGAGTTGTTACTTTATGTATACATGTTATACATAACCTTAAAATTTATTGTGTATTTTCAACGGTTTTGGCGCAAATTTTAAAATTGTAATAATCTGTCACAGTCTGTAACGTCACCGTCCGTTACATTTTCAATAATGGTACTTGGGCGGACGTGACATTGGGTAACAGGCGTGACAAAAGTATTTACCACCAATTGAATCTTGGTTACATGTTGTACAATAGTCATAGTGATTCTGAATGTTTTATGATTTTTATTAGCAGTATCGGGCAGTATGGATGAATCGAAAAAAAAACGAATTGGAAAGTTAAAAAAAGACAAAGAAGAGGCATTTTTACGAAACGAGAAAAGAAAAGGAAGAGAAAAAAGAGAAAAAGAAAAACAAGAAAGCGCCCCAGGAAAAAATACCTTAAAATAATGGTTCCAACCCAAATACCCCGAAAATACCAAAAATAAAATTAAAGAGCTGCAATGAAAAGAAAGCAGCCGCCTTTACTGACAATGAGAATAATCCTATAAGAAGATCTACGACAACGGAAATAAATAAGAAGCAAAAGCCTAACGTATAGTCTACAGCTAAAAAAAGAATGCGTAAATATAGAGAAAATATGTCTTTAGAAAAATTGAACATTGTTAGGCAAAAAGACGCAGAGCGAAAAAGAATAGCAAGGGCTACTGGTAAAGTTAAAAAGATCAAGCAAATGACCAGTACACAAAAGAACAAGGAAAGAGAAAGATGTAGGAATAGACAAAGAACATGTAGACCTAAAAAGAAGGTTCTGAAAGCTATAATTAAAAATACGCCCCCTTGTTCTGATGACGAAATGGACGAAAATGGTAGAGGAGAGGATATTTAGTAGGGAAAATGAAGCACATCGTCAACATTTCCCCACAGGCAATGTTGTAAAAAGAGATACGGAAAAAGGCGAAAAAAATAATACAAGTTCATATCCTGTAACTCCAATCGATAGGCATAACTTATCAAATAACTTGGACGGTAAAAGAAACACAGGTTATAATGAACATGAGATCTTTATGTTGTGGTGAATCTTCCTTTAAAGATATTTGCGTCCATTTCTCAATTCCAAAATTATGTTTTAAGGCGTTAAAATTTACTTTTAAATAGTTTTCTTAATTTATCTTAGAATTACCATTAAACCATTTATCATCACCAGCTAGTATAAAATGTGTAAGTGTTTCTGATATTGGGTCATGGGTAGTAGTAACATATGAAAACCAGTGATATCCAGTTATTGTTTTTTTAAAACAGCAGTTAAATACCCTATCCTAATTTTTGATACTTTTAAGGAATCGTAACGTCAATTGAGAGAGAAGAATTAGTGGTCAAGTTTCTGCAGAAAAAAGGAAAAAATTACATATGGCCTATAACCGATGATGTTCAGAAAGTGAATCGTAAAGAGATTTTATGTACGCTTCCAAATCCGCCAACTAGCGTATCAAAAATCAGGCCCCATTTGTTTTTCATACCGGAGAAAACAAATCAAATGCTAAATAATTTAAACAAAACTGAAATAATGTAACTGTAATATTTAATTTAGGTTTAATATTACTTTAAACATAAAGTTGTATCCTTTAAAAATAAAAATTTGGAGTATTCGTGGGATTTTTCTTTATATATTTATAAAAAAAAAAAAATGTCACAAATGTCACATCCGTTACAAAGATGTCACGTCCGCTACACATTAGAACGTTCCCGTATTTGCTCTATTTTCAAAGAATATTGGCTAATTTTTTTCTATTATAAATACATTAAACCTATATAAGTTGGGAAAAAAATTATTGTTTATAAAGCATTTCAAATACTACAAAATATAATATTTCACTTTAAAAAAATGACAAATTTTCTGCCCTGACCTGGTTTTAATAAGACTAAGTGACGAGGAAAAGATAGATAGTTAGACTCTTACATTATTTGCATTACGTAGTAACTAAATTATATGAGATGATATGACTGTAACGGATTTGACAAAAAATGTACATTTTATAATAAAAATTGAAACTCTATTAAATAGGATGTAAAGTTCTGTTAAACCATTATCAAAACTCAAAAATAGAGACCTTAAGGTATCTATATACGTCATTGATTGTCGATAAATAAAAAATAAAAAAATTCGAATCGTTTTGTTCCAAGTGTCCCATTAAAAAAAAAACCTCTTAATATGTAATCGACATATACTAAAAAAAATGCATTTGAATCCTAGTTGCTGCCTCTTGACTCGATCGCTTAAGTAGAGTTATGGTCACAATAGGCTAATAGGTGAGTAATTACCATTGGTCCTATTAGTAGTAAAACCTCAAAAAGTACATTCTTTGTTGTTATTAGTATGAGACGTAAATATGATCCCATTATTGCTTTTACATCTAAACTGCATTTTTCATAAGAATTGGGTATGTTGGAATACTCTATGCAAAAAAAAGGCCTTTGCGATAATTTAATAAACGTTAGGTCAAATAAATCAGAAGACAACAGGAAGGTTCTCTACGGAATGGCTACATTTTCTATACGATATTTTTTATAACGTTCCTCCCAATACTAAGTTGTATTTTTTTTTAAAGCATACCTGTAACCTATATATTTGCCATATTTACTGCTATTTTATTTGAAATAAAACCTTTTTTATTTACCCTCCCTAGGACCGCTTGTACCCCATGATGTAATGTTTTGCTGTATCTTTGCAAATGCACATATGAATCTTTAAACGTTGACGTTCCATCTAGTTGCAGTTTATGTATTTTATTGATAAAATATGATGGATGTATTAATATTCAGTGAATGTTTAGTGGCTGGAATAAATTTAGGAGATAAAACTTTCCACCGACTCAGGTCAGCTTTTACGTCCGATTAAATTAATTTCAGTAAAATTGTAGTAGTCGGGAATTCCATACATTTAAGAAGTTTTTACCCACTGTGGGTTTCACTGTCCTTTTATATTAATGTAAATTGTAAATTACCAACTTAAATAGGGAATTCCCCGCGATGCGATATAATTTATAGTTAAGGAGTCAGTTGCTTGTGGGATTGTGAATAGTACATACCGCTCTAAAAATGGGCCAGATTTTATTTTTAAACAATCAAAAGGGGCATAGTAATGATGAACTGTTACATGTACTTGAAAGTGACGATTCATAGTTTAATAGTGTTATCAATGAGGAAACAGCGAGTGACTTAGGAGTAGGGGTGGGCAAAATAATCGATTAATCGATTAAACGATTGTAAAAATTTTAAAACTTGATTAATCGATCAATCGATTATTTTTCGATTAATCGAATATTTTTCGATTAGTCGAATAATCGATTATTTTTCGATTAATCGATTGTTTTTCGATTATACGATTATGAATTTTCATAATTCTAGTAAGCAGTCTGCTAAGCGAATTCTCCTGTTGGAATAAACTATCTAATATACCTGCATATAAAAATAATATAATATTAATGCTTTTGTTTCTTGAAGAAAAAACAGTAATATAACGTTAAAATAGAATTTGTGCCCCGTATTATGTTTACTGTTTGCTGGAATTTTTGAAAGAAAACAAAGTAATAAAAGAACTAGGCTAACAAAGAGAGGCAAATATAAAAAATTTAACAAAAAATTAATGGTATAGAGTGTGCAATTGTGATTGTTTCGATTAATGGATTATTTTTCGATTAATCCATTTTTTTTTTCGATTAATCGATTACTTTTCGATTAATCGATTACTTTTCGATTAATCGATTATTTTTCGATTAATCGATTTAATCGAAATAATCGATTATTTTTAACAATCGACAATCGATTGTGAAAAAATTATAATCGCCCAGCCCTCCTTAGGAGATGAAGACATTTTGATAGAGGTAGACCGGAGCATTGCTGATGAACCGTCAAATGGTGAGGTACATCCAAGGATTGGGTCTGATGTCAAGGATAAAGGACAACTCTATACACAAACTTATTTGAAGTTTGTTTTTATATTGGACTGTTGCTTACTTTTGGCGCACTGCACGGATCAAAAAAGACCATAGATATTCTTTAGTGTCAAGATATTGTTTACTGTCGCCTTATAATTCCCGTTGTAATGTCAAGCAAATTACCTCAATACAAAAATACTTCAATTACTTGTATGTCATTGTGTTGTCTACACATAAAATATTATAAGTTTATTTATATTGCCTCTATTTCGATTTCTTTTTGTCTTATTTCTAATGATGTTCAAGACCACCAAATAGTTTCCTATCTTTAACAATATCACAATGGTATAGACAGTACTTATAGGTATTTTCTTATTCTTATTCTCACAAAAACAGTCACAACTGCCGTGGCAGATAAGCAAGTTACGATACGAAGGACAAAACGCGATCGATTATTTTATTATTACTTTTCCAGCCAATTGTCATTAATTTCTATTTGGGCAATTAAATGCCCCAAAACATAAAGCGACTAAAGATTAATTTAAATCTAAACCTTTTTGTAGAGGGCAAAGGACAATAAATAAAACAATTCCAAAATTTACAGAACCGCCGACCATTTGACCTTATATTTGGTCATTCTCAAGGCTGAAATAAGAGCACAATACTTACTACTTTTTGTTATAAATACATACCTACAAATTATATATTTACAAATATTTTTTTTTGAAAACAATAAGTTAACAATTAAGTGCAAACTCATGTTAGTTCAGGTTAGTCTTCTAGAAGGATAATATAGGTATGTTAATTGGTTGGGCATACAGTTTATAAAAGATGAGGAAGGAAAAAATGAAATGTTTAATAAATAAATAAATGCATTTTTTCAAGTGTAGGGTAAACCGAGAAAGAAATAATTTGAACTTGAAAAAATTGCCTTTTGGCTAGCTTAGGTTGTTGTTGTTACATGTTAAATTGTTGCGAGTTTTTAATATGGAACTTACACTTTATATAAATATAAATATAAATTTGTGTTTGTAAAATGCAAAAAAGAGTTTTACGAAACATTGCTGGTGTTAGGCGTAGATATTCCTGCAGTGGCCTTTCTGCAAACTTTTCTTACTTTGTTACAGCTATGTATATACTGGAGATGTTTATATATGTTAGGCGAGATTCCGGTAACTTTGTGTTCATGGGGGACATCCATGGCTATAATACCAGACACAATCAAAATAAATTATTCCAGAACGCAGCTTAACTCTGTTTGAGAAAGGTCCTTTTTTAATGAGTACTAGGTTATTTAATAAATTACCATTATAAATTAGAAATATGAATTCACCGCTGTTTAAGAAGCGTATGTCTAAGGTATTCATTGACAGTGTTCCTTATAGCATACAACAATATTTACAATTGGAAAGTTTTAGTGGGTACTCTATTATATGTTATAGCTTTGCTTAATGATCGACATTTTGTTTCTGGCAGCAACCTACCGACGCTTTCCGTGCCATATACTTTGGCCGATGAAATAAAAGCCTATTTATTTGTTTGATAATTGCTAATTTACGTATGGATTTATAATAAAATGAAAAAAATCTGTCTACTAGCATTATGCTCTTATAGAAACTTGATAGGAAAAATACAAAATGTATAAATCTTCACTTATATTATTTATTCCACACTATAACAATTGTTTCGACACACAGTGTCTTCGTCAGATAGTAGAAACTGAATAACAAATTATCCTTTTACAATATAGAGCACACTCCCAAGTTTAGGTACCCTAATTTATGCTTAACAATAGAATTATGTTATTAAGGTATAAAACTTAAATTATGAATACACACCTTTTCCTAATTATTTTTATAAATTATATTATTGAACTATTGTTATGATTACATCTGGAAATACCGGCTGATTATAAATTTAACAGTGGGGAACTATTTAAGTCGAGCTGATCGTTTAATAAAATATCTAATTTTTTACATTTGTTTATTTCCATGCTTTCTAAGAAATTTAGTTTTATTGATTTGTTTTCTACGTGCAATATTTCAAGATTATCGTCAAAATTGTGTTGTTCGGTATTAAGATGTAACGCGTAATGGGAGTTGTTATGTTTTTTATTATAGCTTGTTTTGTGTTCTTTAAGTCTTTTTTCAAAATTTCTACCTGTTTGTCCTATGTAAATTTTAGTACAACTGCCACATTTTAGTTTATAAACTCCACATTTATGTTCTTTTTTAGTTTTGCTTTTGTTATTTTTGATTAGTTTTCCTAACTTATTATTAGTTTTATATGCGACTTTAAAATTTCGTTTCGTTAAGTGTTTTTTAGCAAGTAGTGTAAGTTTACCTGTATATGTTAGGGTTTTATAACTTAAGGTATCATTTTGTTTAACTATTGGATAAGCTAAGCTAATTGCTTTATTGTATTGTTTTTTGTTTATTATTCGGTCTATTATATAAGGTTGATAACCATTATTTATTGCTAATTGTTTAATTATATTTAACTCTTGGTTATAACTTTGCTCTGATAACGGAATGCTGATAAGCCTATGCACAAAAGAGTTAAAAGCGGCCATTTTATGAGAATAAGGATGACTAGAATTATTGTGTATCAAAATATCTGTGTGAGAAGGTTTGTGGTATATAGCAAAATTGTGCTTATTATTTTCTTTAGTAATTGTTAGGTCCAAGAAATTGATCGTATTGTTCTGTTCTACTTCAAGAGTAAAAGTTATGTTAGGATGTAAAGTATTGATAGAATTGAAAAAACTTTGAAGTTGGCGTTCCGTCCCGACAAAACAAGCTAGAATGTCATCATGATGACATTCTAGCTTGTTTTGTCGGGACGGAACGCCAACTTCAAAGTTTTTTCAATTCTATCAATACTTTACATCCTAACATAACTTTTACTCTTGAAGTAGAACAGAACAATACGATCAATTTCTTGGACCTAACAATTACTAAAGAAAATAATAAGCACAATTTTGCTATATACCACAAACCTTCTCACACAGATATTTTGATACACAATAATTCTAGTCATCCTTATTCTCATAAAATGGCCGCTTTTAACTCTTTTGTGCATAGGCTTATCAGCATTCCGTTATCAGAGCAAAGTTATAACCAAGAATTAAATATAATTAAACAATTAGCAATAAATAATGGTTATCAACCTTATATAATAGACCGAATAATAAACAAAAAACAATACAATAAAGCAATTAGCTTAGCTTATCCAATAGTTAAACAAAATGATACCTTAAGTTATAAAACCCTAACATATACAGGTAAACTTACACTACTTGCTAAAAAACACTTAACGAAACGAAATTTTAAAGTCGCATATAAAACTAATAATAAGTTAGGAAAACTAATCAAAAATAACAAAAGCAAAACTAAAAAAGAACATAAATGTGGAGTTTATAAACTAAAATGTGGCAGTTGTACTAAAATTTACATAGGACAAACAGGTAGAAATTTTGAAAAAAGACTTAAAGAACACAAAACAAGCTATAATAAAAAACATAACAACTCCCATTACGCGTTACATCTTAATACCGAACAACACAATTTTGACGATAATCTTGAAATATTGCACGTAGAAAACAAATCAATAAAACTAAATTTCTTAGAAAGCATGGAAATAAACAAATGTAAAAAATTAGATATTTTATTAAACGATCAGCTCGACTTAAATAGTTCCCCACTGTTAAATTTATAATCAGCCGGTATTTCCAGATGTAATCATAACAATAGTTCAATAATATAATTTATAAAAATAATTAGGAAAAGGTGTGTATTCATAATTTAAGTTTTATACCTTAATAACATAATTCTATTGTTAAGCATAAATTAGGGTACCTAAACTTGGGAGTGTGCTCTATATTGTAAAAGGATAATTTGTTATTCAGTTTCTACTATCTGACGAAGACACTGTGTGTCGAAACAATTGTTATAGTGTGGAATAAATAATATAAGTGAAGATTTATACATTTTGTATTTTTCCTATCAAGTTTCTATAATGGATCTTCATCAAGTAACGGCTACATCCATTGAATATTTATGCTCTTATTTCAACATTGAAAGGATCGAATAAATAGTCGAAACGTCGTCTATTCTGTACATTTTGGAATTGTTTTACCCGCCACAAAACGCTTAAAGTAAGAAATGATTTCATCATTAATTCGAATAATTAATAATTGTTTAGTTTAAATGACTAAGTTATTTAAATAAATAACGATTTTTTAATGATTTAACTACTTATGTGGCTAAAGATATTTAACTTTCAAGTTATGCCGTTTTGCACCCTGTTTTCATATGTGTTATGACTAGTAACATTTGGAGACCGCCATAATGCTCATCAATATACGAGTTTGCGAACAATTTCTGTATAGATCGACACATTTATCTGTAGCTGCTAAAAGAATGCGGGCAAAAAACGTTCAGCTATTTATTAGCAAGGAAACCCTGGAATTCAATGTATTTATTGAAAATAAATAATAGTATATTAAAGAAGCAAGGTACCAAGGCTAGATCTATCGCATTAATTTGCCTTAAACCAGTTCTGACAACACATATTTATAGTCACAATTGTACAAAATTGCCAATTTACCATTTCATACGGACTCGTATGCTTGAAACATAAAACCGCTTAATAATTCGGTGGTAATTTCGTAGAAAACTAATTTCTGAAACATTTTATAAACTAAAGTAATATTAATCAAGTTAGGGAGAGCGAGCGGTGAAAATGATAAGGGTTAGATGTTGTCGTTGATTGATACTGTGTTGAGAGGACCAGCTGGATGCACATAATATACTGTCGGCCCTACAAAATACCTAGTTTTAATGAAATAAGTTTTAGTCTGACTTGTTTGAGGTTATAATGAAATGTAATTAAATGTTCTTAGTTGAACGTGAATCATTGCCTGTTCCGGGTGAATTCTATTGAGAGTCGTTTAAATAAATAAAAGTTATGGTTTATTAAATATGCTTAATGTTTGAGGAAAAGATAGCATAATGCAAGCTACAAAAAGTACAGACTTGCTTATCTGAGAGTCACAGAGGCAATAAAATTATTACTTGCAATTGCATAAAACTTGCATTTTTGTGTTTTAGACAATATTTGTTTGAGCCGTTTATTTTCGAAGAAAATTTAACTGGAACTAGATATCTGCAGCTGTTAATGAACACTTTTTTTTTCTTCCGAGGGTCCGCCCAAGTGCCGGATGCACTTCGGCCAGGTTTGGCCCATTGTGCTCACCCTACTTTGTTCTTATACCCATTGATTTCAGTTCCTTGCACTAGTTTGTGTAGGTCAACTGGGGAGAGTCGGAATTTCCTCTGGTTCTAGTCTTGGGTGCCCGAGTCTTTGTTGCCTTTTCTGATCCAATGACTCGCAGTGGCAAATAATGTATTGTACTGTAAATATTTGCTATTGTTTAATCCCTGTCTGTTGTTCCAGTAGATTTTGTGTTGATCCCTTGTCCATCGTTTTACGACATCTCGTACTGTGCATCTTGGGACTCTCAGTGTCGGTTTCTGGACCAATGAATGTTTGCTCCGACCCCTTTCTTGGAAGGTCGTCGGTCTTTTCGTTTCCTGTAATACCTTCATGTCCTGGTACCCATTGTAGTATTACTTTGTTGGCCTTTTCCAGGGCTACTAGTTCCTCTTGGCATTCCCATACCAGTCTTGATGTCATTTTATTGCATATTAGCGCTCTAAGAGCTGCTTGGCTGTCGGAGTATATGTGGATCCACTTATTAAAATAAGTCCTCCTATTGTTTTCATACGCACACTATGGGATGGCGTAGATTTCCGCTTGGAACACCGTGGGAGACTTACCTAGGGAGAAATTAGCATCTCTCTTCGGTCTTACCTCTTGTATCCCTGCTTCGGTACCGTCTTTGGTTTTTGAGCCGCCTGTGTACCAGATTATTGCCCCAGAAGTATCTGGTGTTGATGAACACTTGCTCTCAGCAAGATGTCTAGCCCATGGAAGAGATTCTTAGAGACACTTTTGGCGATAATACCATTTCTAATGATCGTACCACCGTTGCTTGGCCGGCGAGGTCACCACACCTTGCAACTCCGGATTTTTATTTATGGGGCTATGCAAAAAATGATATAATACTTGCATCTTTCCGCTATATAATCAAGAAGAATTGGAAGAGATATTCTTACGAGAATCAACTGAATCAACTAAAATACCTTAAGAAGAGTAACCCCCGTAAAGTCATAATGCAGTGTAAAAAAATGCCTGGATGGTACATAGAGGGATATATGTGACATAATATTAAAACATTTCGTCGTTCAGATGTCAAATTTCGTACGTCTTAGAACAAAATATACTTTTAATGTCAAAAACTCGTAGGTACCTTGCTTATTTTGCCGAAAAAAAAGTAATTAATATGTTTTTTTGACGTAAATACGCATTATACTATCCAAAAAATAAACATTGAAAGTATTTTAAGAATAGAGTGTTTTTTTGTGATTTCTTCTTTCCCGCACGCATTTTAGTTTTGAAAGTGCCACTTTTCCGCACTAGTGCGGGAAAGTAAAATTATGCAAATTTTGACCCTATTAGATAGTTTTTTACCTCGGAAGTTATAACTATTGTTACAATAGGTAAATAAGTATTTACGAAATAGCCCATCTAATAAAATTTACCTCTTTTCTAGCTTTTTGTTGTACTTTTAATTTCTTGGAAACATAATGAAGATATTTTTATATAACCCTGTACATTTCTTTAAAGTAATGTCACAAAACAACTATTGAACCAACCTGTGACGGGTTGCTTGATATCATTTGCTATGATAACCAAAGCGTGTCATTGTTAGTAAAACGTCAAAGTTGTTCAAAGCGTCTTCGAAGTGACAGTATACAGTCTTTTTCTAAATTAAACCAAACCAAAGCAATATTTAATGGATTCATCCGACGAAGAACTTCCCGAAGACATTTTGAAGGCTGCAGATAAAGTAAATTCCGAGCTGTTACCGGCCTAATCCAGACTAAGGTATGAAAAGCAATACGAACATTTTGTTACATGGTGTAAGGAGAAAGGGACGAAAACCCATAAGGAAGACGTATTTCTGGCGTATTTTTCAGACCTAAGTAAGGTTTTGAAATCTAATACATTATGGTCCCGCTATTCGATGGTAAAAAGTCTAGTAAAAATAAAACAAAATTTGGATAACGTTATAAAGTTATAAGTTAACGTCGTTTCTCAAACAAAAATATGTTGGTTTTCGAGCACAGAAAGAGCAGGTTTTTACCAAAGAAAATATATCCAAGGTTATGCTAGCCCCTGATGAGGTATACCTGATGATTAAAGTAACTACCATTTTTGCTCTGGCTGGTGTTCTCCGTAGAGCGGAGCTTGTAAATATCACTGTCGACGACATTCAAGATAAAGGCAATCTAATTGTTGTGAAAATTTCTGATTCCAAAAATAATTCGTCAAGATCATTTGTTTTATCTGAAGAAATAAATAATGGAACCTATTTGATGTTGTACAGAAAGTACGCCAATTTACGACCACCTACCACTCCGCACCGCCGCTTTTTTTATTAATTATAAGAAAGGAAAATGCTTAGTTCAATGCGTTGGCGTAAGCACTTTTGGTAAGATGCCAGCAGATATTACTGCATATTTGCGCCTACCTGACCCGGACCGTTATACAGAACACAGCTTCAGACGTTCTTCGGCAACGTTCCTAGCAGACTTAGGTGAAGGGATAACCAACATAAAACGCCTCGGTGGCTGGAAGTCTACTACTGTCGCTGAGGGCTATTTGGAGGACTCCGAGAATCAGAAGAAAAACATATCGAATAAAATTTTTTCATCTACAAATGACAACCGTTGCCGTCAACGTCATCGTCATCTTTATGCGACCTGCAACCGATGCCATCCCCATCGTCTAAGAGTAAAACGGCTTACATGTCCCTATCGTAGGTAGTTTCTAACTATCTTTCTAGAAGTGCCAACTTCCGGTTTAACCGAATGTAGCTCAAAAAACGGAAATATAGTACTTCCGGTTTAACCGGAAGTTGGTATTTTTGGGAAGATAATAAAAAAGTAAGATAGGAACATGTAAGCCGTTTTGCTTTATGGCATACCGTTAGAAAGCTAGAAGCTGTCAAAATTCAAAAATGTCTTTTTTCAAAAGTCGATATCTTAGAAACTGTTAGGTTTAGACTTATAATGCACTTAATAAAAAATAATTGTAATTTTATGTATAATCCAAAAATATTCTGAGATATAGGATGTTCCATTAAAAAAAAAAAGTAACTTTATTTCTCTACGGCTTTCTGACTAATCCTGTATACTTAATTTTTTTCAATTCTAATAGATTATAAAAAACCCTAAAACTTTTGCATTGAATATTTTTTGCTAGCTGTTGTACTTCAAGATGTAATCGACCGTTTCCATACATCCCAACGACCCTGTATAAAAGGGAGGCGCATTAGATTCAGCTTCTATGGAGCAGTAGTGTATATTGCGTTACGCTTGACATATATACCGGCAAAACCACTAACGAAACTCGCTTTGACTCTGGTGTAGATGTCGTCATATCTCTTCGGATGCTTCTTATTCTGATATTAGTTCAAACTTAGGTTAAAAGATGTTAACTCTTTTATAAGTAGGTATAGCATCACTTGAGCATCTGGCACATCTATAAATTTGTGCTATGGAAACTATTCCTGAGAACCGGATTTAAGCTTTGTTAATTTCCTGATAAAAAGGAATGGAACAAGAAACCAAGAAGTACAGGAGCGGATAAAGTTCCTAGAGAAAACCGATGTTGCCAAATTTATTTGGCTAACGAAAATGTGTGGTTATGTAAAATTATATGTTTTATTTGCATTTCGTTTGGTGCTGCTGTTTTGATTTGCAACGGGTTTCCTGATTTGCATTTTATACCTCCTACGTGTTTATTGCTGTTAGATGTTTTTAGTTAATTTAACTTATTTTTCGTATTAACTATGGCAGTGTTTTGTTTTCAATGTGAAAAACTCTTTGCAACGCAAAGTTCGCTGAATCGTCACCGACGTGAAGTACATAATTTAAAAAGTAGTGTCGTGAGTTATGATCATTACTGAACACATCAAAAAACGCAGTTTGCATTGAAGACAAATTAAATAGGGTTGATCTATTGGTACGCAAGAATATAAACAATATAAAATCAGCCTATAACATTAGCATCAATGATGGATGTAGACATATGATGATGCAACTAGTGTACATCTTTTTGTATCGGAGTGTTTAAAAAGTGATTTGAATCCTGTTGTGTACTATAAACCTCAAGGTAATCTATGCAGTGAGTTTAATTTGGAGGAAAAGGATTTCTGTATTATTTTATTAACAGAATCACAGTAGCAGGTTTTGAAGACGTTTGGAAATAACATAATTACTATAAATTAAAACAACACTTCTGTCTTCCTCCACAAATAATATATATTTTTGAAAATTTAACGATTGTCCCTACATGTTTCGACTATATATACAGTCATCTTCAGGGGAACTATATCGAGTGTAAAATGGGATCCAATAGTTGTCTCAAATTAATGAGTACAACATTTAATATCATAGCAAGTGAAATTTGTGTAGTTGAAGACTAGCTTGAGGTAACTCAAAGTTGTGGATATGTAAGTCAGCACATTTTAGTTATTTAAAAAATATTTTTTTATGTTGATAAAAGTGAGAAAATTCAGTTATATTTAATGAGCATGGTGTGAAAATAAATTTTAATGATTAATATATTTATATTATAACATGGTTTATGTGGAGAAACCAAAAAAGAAAAGAAAGAAAAAATTTTTTAAGTTATTTTATAAAATTATGAAATTTTATGTTCTTAGTGTATTATTATAAATTAAATAAAGTAGAATGGGGGCTAAGCCCCTATGGGTTTAAATAGAACCGCATTGTGATAATAAGAAAAAGAATTTTTTTAAGTTTTTTAAAAAATTTTAAAAGAGAAACGAAATTTCGTGCGAACCACTACCACGTTTAACTTAACTTATAAAAAAAAAATTTTTAAATAACTAAAATGTGCTGACTTACATATCCACAACTCTGAGTTACCTCAAGCTAGTCTTCAACTACACAAATTTCACTTGCTAGGATATTAAATGTTGTACTCATTAATTTGAGACAACTATTGGATCCCATTTTACACTCGATATAGTTCCCCTGAAGATGACTGTATATATAGTCGATGTAGGGGCAATCGTTAAATTTTCAAAAATATATATTATTTGTGGAGGAAGACAGAAGTGTTGTTTTAATTTATTACCTACACTCCACTGCAAGTATGGGCTACTTCTTCAAAATTATAATTACTATAGATGGTACCCATGGGCTAAATTCCTATAACTTCGAGATGACAACAGTTATGGTTATAGATGAATTTGGTGAGGGATTCCCCGTGGCATGCATGTACTCTAACCGTAAAGATACATACATTTACCAAGTATTTTTTTCAAAGATAAGAGAAAAAGCTGGAGAAATCAAAGCGAAAGTGATTATGAGTGACATTGCTCCTGCATTTTATAATGCTTGGTGTATAATAATGGGACCTGTTTAGTATCACCTTCTGTGTGCGTGGCATGTTGACCGTTGTTGGCAAATTAATTTGGATAAAATTGTGGATAAAGATCAAAGACAGATGGTTTATAAAACTTTAAAATACATTCAGTACCTACTCGATGAAACTGAATTTGAAAAAGAGTTGGAAATGTTTTTAAAATATTTAAGTAATACTAATGCTTTAGCAGATTTTAGGAATTACTTTTTAAACAATTATTTTCCTATCAAAACACAATGGGCATATGTCTTTCGAAAGCACTGTAACGTTAATACAAATATGCATTTGGAGAGTATGCATCGGGCACTAAAATATTTTTATTTTGATGGGAAAAAAATTAAAAGGCTTGACAAAAGTATACATATGTTGTTAAAATTTATTAGGGATAAGACAGTCGAAAGGTTAATTAAACTTACTAAAGGAAAAACAACAAATTATCTTACCGAAATACATTGAAGACATAGGGCAGCCTTAACTGCTGTTGACTATAAATTGGAATCGCACACATCAAATGAGGGTATTGTAAAAAATATTAATACTAATGAACGGTTTACAATAAAAATAGAGGCAGAAAAAGTTTGCTGTCAAGTTAAATGTACTTTTTGCCATATTTGCATCCATTCTTGTAATTGTAGTTGTATCGATTTTGTTATACGTGCAACATTATGTAAACATATTATTTTTTTTATATTAAACAGTAAACAAACCACTGCAAATTTAGATGCACCTCAAATAAATCATGATGTACAGGCTAATGTTAAAACACTGATCAAAAGTATTGATACCAAAAAATTATCCAAGCTAAAAGAGGAAGTAGAAGCAGGTGCTCTAAAAATTGTTGACAAAATCAAAAATGATAATTATTCATATGAACAAGTTAATCTCGTTGCAAAACATTTGAGAATTGCTAACATAGTTGACTCTCTTTCAGTGGAATTACCCACAAAAACACATAAGGAGACATTATACGAGCCTTCAAATAAAAACATTAAAAAACAAATAAGTTTTTTTTCAACAAAAAATAAAAGTAAGAAAAGTGAACGAATCTTTAAGAAACCAAATTATAATGAAAAATTGGCTTTAAAAAGCAATATGAATGATCATTTATTTGTAATAATTTTTTAGCTAATAGATTAGTTTTTCATGTTTAATTTAGTTTTTTTAGTATTTAGATTTTTTATTGTATATTTTAAGATAAAATAAAGAGTAATGCATTACCCTTTTTTTTTATGGTTCCTAAAATAAACATACACCTAGTTTGCCCATAATATTAAAAAATTATATGTTTTTGATTTGTTCAGCAACTATGAATTTTTATGAAAAATATAAAATTTAAAAGCATCAAAATTATTCCCATAAAAACAGAAGTCAACTCACAATCTATATGCATTTTGCTGGATCATTTTTACACTATAAAACCTCTAAATCTCAAAATTACGAAAAACTCTGCAGTACAGATTAGAAATCTATAAAGAAAAAAAAACGGGTCACAATGCAGTCGTAAGTAAAAAAATTGTGATCTCAGCAATTCTAAAATACGTAGGCGATATTTCAAAATATATGCATTTGAATTTCTATTATGAGGCGCAAAAAAACAATGTGTGGAGGTTGCATATTCTTATTTCTATAATATGCCTGACTTGGCAACACCGGTTTTTCCTAGGAACATTAGCCGCTCCTAAAAGTACAGGGTGTCCATTTTTCGATGTAATTGCAGGGTATCTCGGTAACTAGTAAAGATAGAGACTTGCGGGTTTTACATTACTGCACTATTTTTTCGTGAGATAGAAGATGCTGCCAACAGAATTGTCATAGCCTGCTTAGTTTCTAAGCTACGGAGTGTTTTCGAAAATGTTGCCTTTTCGACCACCCCCTGCATTTCGGTTACACTTCAACTTATTAAAAAATTGAGAACTGTTTCTTAGAGGGGTTCTTTAAGTAGAATTCAGTGGCGTACTTAATTTTTCCTGGGTGTCTTACTTTTTGAGATATAAGGTAAGCATATGTTTTTTTTTAGAACACCCTGTATATTTCTGTCTTATTTGATTTAGCTATTTTTATGCGTTTGAAAAATATATAATTGTCGACAGTTACTATTTCCAATAAACGCACAAAACAAAACATTTAGAAAATTAGGGTAGAATAGGCCATGAAACCATTGAAACGAACAAAGCAATATCTATCTGACATGTCTATTTGGCAAAATGTATAGATAAAAATAACGTTTTAAACAAACAAAAATTAAAAAAAAATGGCATACATGTTAAGTTTGCTTTATAGAGTTCAACGAAAATAGGAAAACTTAAAATCTTATAATTTAAATATCTAACTAATAAGATTTCTTACTTTCATAGATATCCAGAGAGAAGGCAGCCCAATCAAGTAACATGTTCAAGTTTAAAAATTAATTTAACTAGGAAGCGATCATTTATAAAAATTTATAGAACCGAGACCGAAATGTCCTAAATTATATATAATAAAAGAGAATCGCGAAAGGGACGAAATGAACGTCATGGCTTTTGTTGAGGCACTAGAAGATTTTGTAAAGTCGTAGAAAAAGATCTCGGAGGAATAAAATCTTGTCTAACAAATTAATAAATAAATACCACTACCCTACTTTTCTAAATTCTTCGATTTGTGCGTTTATTGTTAATAATAACTATCAACTTTTATATATTTTTGAAAAGCTTGAAAATAGCGCAATGAAATAAGAGAATAATATTTAGAGTGTTTCATTAAAAAATAATATGTTTGCCTTAAATCTCAAAAAGTAAGACTCCCAGAAAAAAAAGTAAGTATGCCGCTAAATTCTACTTAAAAAACTGTATCAGAAACAATTTTCAATTTTTTGATAAGTTAAAGGGTAACCGAATTACAGGGGGTGATCGAAAAGGCAACATTTTCGAAAACACACCGTAGCTTAAAAAGTAAGAAAGCTATGATAGTTCTGTTTGCGCCATCTTTTGTTTCACTAAAAAGTAGTGCATTAATGTAAAACCCGCAAGTCTCAATATTTTCTAGTTATCGAGATACCCTACAATTCCATCGAAAAATGGACACCCTCTGCATACAAGTAGTTAATCTGTTTTACTTGTAAAATGGAAAGATAACAAAGTTGTTGCAGTAACATCCTATTTTTCGGATAACAGTGTTGTCGAAATTTCCAGATGAGGACGGGAGTCGAAAACAAAAAACAATTTGACTAACCAGAAATGGTGACAAATTACAACCATGGAATGAGCGGTGTTGAAAAAATGGATAATTTATAGGCCGCGTACAGGACCAGAATCCGGTAACAAAAATGGTACTGACCTATTTTCGCCAAAAATTTGGAAAACTAACTAAGATATAAAAATATTGAACATATTATTTTGCTATACGGTCAAACTCTCAGGAGATGTAAACAGTGTAGCAAAAAGGCCAATTTCATTTGCGAGAAATGTTATAAGTATTAGTTTACGTCCCAAAAAATGTTTCGAGTCGTATACTAAATAAATGATATTTTGTAGCTTTAAATTATTTTCATAAATATACAGGGTGTTACTAAACGATAGACTGTAATTCCAAGGGCGTATTCCTGAACCAAATTCTAGTAGAAAAGTTAATATAAACATATGTCCTAAAAAGTCTCGTTTTGAATAAATACAGAGTGTCAAACTTAAAAAAAAAAATCGGGTTTTTATTAATATCTCAAAGATCCTCTTGCCAATTTTGGTGAAATTTGGCAGTATTGTTCGCTGTGATGAGGCGCTAACTAGATGATAATTATGAGTTCCAGTGGCATCCCGGGAGGCAGTCTAACAAATAATATTGACAAAAAAATGTACGCCACTGACTTGTTAAAAAAAATTATATTGTTTTCCGGTTAAGCAGCTGAAAGTACAACTTTTTTATCTCCTGATATTTTTTTCGCATCGTGCTTCGTTTTCGAGAAAAAAAAATTTTGGACATGCAATGAAGTGGCTTTTATTCTTTTTCTTGAAAACGAAGTAAGACACGAAAAAATACCAAGAGATAAAAAAGTTGTACTTTTAGCTGCTTAACCCGAAAACAATATAAAATTTTTAAACATGTCAGTGGCGTGAGACTGCACTGAAATTCATAATTGACATCTATTTAGTGCTAACTTAGCGTGTTTTCACAACGAACAACACTGCCAAATTTCACCAAAATGGGCAAGAGGATCTTCGATACATTAATAAAAAACCGATTTTTTTTCAAAATTTGACACCCTATACTTAATTTCAAAGCCAGACTTTTTAGGGTACATATTTATATGAACTTTTCTAATTGAATTTGGTTCAGGAATGCTCTCTTGGAATTACGGCCTATGATTAAGTAACACCCTGTATAATAACATGTAGTTTTTAAAGTGTCCACAGCGGACAGAGTGTTCAGTTTTCGATGGTTTTATGTGGTGTTTCCGTTATTGGTAAAAATAGAAGGCTACGGTTTTCGCAGCACAGTGCTACTTTTTTGTGAAACAATCGACCTGCAATCAGAATTTTTCTAGTCCTCCTTGTTTTTGATATACGTGATGTTTTTGAAAATTTTACATTTTGGGACACTCCCATATTTAGGTTACCCTGTAGCGTCTCAAAGAGAAAACAAATGTTCTTTTTATAGTTTTTTACGTAGAATCCAGTGACGTACTCAGATTTATATTTTTCTATGTTCAATAGTTTCCGAGAAAAAAAAAACTTTTTTCTTTTTTTAAATTGGTCACCCTATATATTTTTTAATAGTATAATTCAGTTCATAATAAGCTTCTCAGAAATATATATAACTTTTTTTTTATTTTTAATATTAAGCACGAAATTTACGTTTTACTAAAAAATATACATTTTTTGTTAGTAGGCCATGACGGGTATTTAAAAAAAGAAAAGAACACAGTCATTTATGTCATATTAAAAATTTCTTTAGTTTCTGTCAGAGTATAAAATTAGTGTGTCCTAATTATGTCAGAAAATGCAAACTTGTACTTGTAGATATACCGAAAGACGACAGGTCTCAGAAAAATCAGCATGTAATATTTCCACTCGAACGGCAAGGCAGGTTTGGCTTTAACGTTTCATGTTTTATACTAGGAAGCAAAATAATTTATAATAGAAGACGTGCCCTTAGCGGGTCTCAATAACTTGCATCTGCAGCAAGACGGAGCACCCGCTCACAATAAGCTAATTATCAGGGCCTACTTAAACAATAATTTTCCAGGCCACTGGACTGGAATTATTGGACGTGTAAGATGGTTACCAAGGTCACTGGACTTGTCGGTTTTGGATTTCTTTTTGTGGGGATACCTAGAAAATAAAATTTATTCTATTTAATAAAAAACATTTGCAGATTTAGGAAATGCCACTGAAAGAGCATTTAGGGAGTTACAAATGGGGCCTTTTATTATTTTAAATTTATTAAGAATAAGAACTATGTGTGAAACATGTCTAAAGCATAATGGAGAACAATTTGAGCAATATTTATGAGGAAGTTGTACAAATATTCAGTATTTGTTTCTAATATTTTACGTAGTAAAACACAACTTGATAACCAGTAACAGTTTTTTTAAATATCCGTCATGGCCTACTAATAATAAATATATATTTTTTTAATAAAACGTAAATTTCGTGCCTAATATTAAGAATAAAAAAAGGTATTACATATTTCTCAGAAGCTTGTTTAAAACTGAATTATATTAGTAAGAAAAATGAAATGTATAGAGAATACCTAATCGACAGAAACCCTCAATTTAAAAGATGCCTGAATGAACATAATAAATGCATTCAAGAAATGATACAACAATACCGAGAAAATAAGTGGATTACAACCTGTAACAATATAAACAAACAAAAGGGTAAACATTATTAGTATGAAATAAAAAAGGAAACAAAATACAAAACAAATACAACTATTCCTACATTATCAATCAATGGACGACAAATCAACGATGATAAAGAAAAAGCAGAAGCTTTTGCTGATTATTTTTACCAAGCATACTCCATAGACAATGACCCACAGTATAATATCGAAAACATGGACAGTGTAACAAGATGGAGCGAACAGTTTTTTACCACCACTAGTGAGAAAGAAATTTCGTCAGACCCGGAGCCTTGCTGAAGAGCCGTAAACGGCGAAACGCGTCCAAGGATTGGGTCTGACGGAAAGGATAAGGGACAATTCTATGCACGAACTTATTATAAGTTTGTGTTTTTTGAATTTTTTAGAAATAGAAGATATAGAGGAGGCTACATATTTTAATATAATCAATTCTGGTAAATCGACATCACCAGGCTGCGATTTCGTCACAAAAAATATAATAAGAAATCTGGACTATGGCATACACCAGAAAATTATACAAATCTATAATTTTTGTATAAAACAACAAAAATTTCCCAACATCTGGAAAAAAGGTCGAATAATAACCATCCCTAAACCCAACGCAGGTCATTCCCAAATAAATACGTTTCGACCAATCACGCTCTTGCCGGTACTTTAGAAATTATAATTAAAAATAGATTACAACACTACTTAGAAGAACACATCCCTGTCTATTAGTTCGGATTCAAAGAAAAAAGTTTCACTACTCTTCCAGTTACAATTATAACTTCTAATACACAGGCCGCTAAACTCAAGGGCCAACGTAGTGCGGCTATATTTCTGGACATAAACAAAGCATTTGATAGTGTGTGGCATGGTGGATTGCTTTATAAACTCTGGAAACTTAACTGTCCCAAGTATTTGGTAATATTAATTAAAGATTATTTATAACACAGAAGCCTTCAAATTAAACTACGCAAACATCTATCAAAGTGCTTCACTCCACACCAAGGTGTACCCCAGGGTTCCCCGTTATCTCCTTTACTTTACAACATTTACTGCCATGATATATATATAACTATCAATATAACGGTTCAGAACTTATGGACAGGAAACTATACATCTTTTAATTTGCTGATGACACTGCACTGATTAGTCACAACACAAATATCAGATCCACAATAGATTCACTGCAAGCTTTAATGAATAATACTATGGCTTGGTTCAACTTATGGAGACTAAAACCCAACCCTCTCAAATCTCAACTTGTAATATTCAATCACACCATAAACCAGAACTCTCCTACAATCACGATCAACAATCTTGCTGTAAAACCACAACCTACAGCCAAATATCTAGGCATCACAATGGACTACAAGCTAAATTTTAATCAGCACACAAAGAGTGTTAAAAAAAATGTGTGACAAAAAGTAAACACTTTCGAAGTCCAACCTACAAAAATCAGGGCATATCACTTAAGACTGCAGCCCACATATATCAGTCAATCTGTCGACCACTCCTAGAATATTGCCACCCGCTGTATCTGAACTGTCGAAGTCCAGCACTGAAGAACCTCCAAATAGCAGAAACAACAACCCTACGGTCCATCACCAGGATGCGTCACCCAAACAACCCCCTACACAACCCATCCAACAATCAACTTTATGATGTAACCAGAGTTACACCTATTCCAACAAGACTCACTATGTTAAGCACCAAATTTATGGAGAATAATCACAATATGTCCATTTTGCTTGCAATGTGCAATATTGAAGTACCACATAACCCAAGAAGAGTATTTTCTGAAAGATCATTATACCAAGCCATGTTACATCTGATACAACAGTAAATTTATAACCTAACCTATCAACCAATTGAGATGTACCAACTTCATTTTTGTTCTGTATTTTTTTCTTCGTTTTCCTCCTTTTTTTTGTACAAATGTGTTGCAGTAGTACAGTAGTATCGTATAGTTTAGACATTCCTCAGAAAATTGTTATATTCAAGGCTGAAGGACTTCGGTCAATGGCCAGTTGATATGAGTGGTATAAATATGATTTGTATTAATAAAGAACATTAAAAATAAATAAATAAGAAATATATAGGGTGACCCCTTTAAAAAAAGCAAGTTTTTTTTTCTCGGAATAGAAAAAATCTGAGTACGTCACTGGATTCTACGTAAAAAACTGCAAGGAGAACATTTATTTTCTATTTGATAAGCTACAGGGTAACCTAAGTATGGGGGGGGGGGGGTCCCAAAATGTAAAATTTTCAAAAACATCTCGTATATCAAAAACAAGTAGGACTATAAAAATTCTGATTGCAGCATATTTTGTTTCACAATAGAGTAGCACAGTGCTGCGAAACCCGTATTCTTCTATCTTTACTAATAACGGAGATACCCTATAAAATTATCGAAAACTGGACACCCTGTACAGTGTCCATTCTAATGAACTTATAATTCTGACAGACAGAGAAATTAAGACAACTTTTTCTTGTTTCATTGTCAATTATGAAATTTTATAAATGTGGAATAAAATATTTTTTCCACTACTAACCTATAACATCGCCATTATTGACCGATTATTACGTTGGAAATCGTTTTTCTCTACCCTATAATAAGGCATTGAAATCCCTTATTGACCGATTTTCAAGAATCTATTTGAACGCAGGTAACTTGATTTTTTGATTCTACAACATGAATTCATAAACATGAATAACCTGAAAGTTGATTTCTTGTGGTTAGGCAACCAGATAATTATCAATACATATTAGATTATTAGGGATGCTTGATATTGTAAAATATGGATACAATCAACATTTTTTCTGCTTCCATCCTTAATTCTGGAGGTGTACACATAATAATATCACTAACATTTTCTTCGCTCATTTTTTAAAAAAACGGAAAACTCGTGAAATCTGATGACATAAATGAGCAAAAATTGACATTAACAAAGCCACCTGACAAAACAACAAAATATTTTGCCAATTCCAAAGCGCAGGTAACTTGATTAAAAAATATACTTATACCTACCTATAATTTTTTATAATTACAGTAATGTTCGCTTATAACGAACCCACTTATTGCGAACTTTCGTTTATAACGAACATATTTCTAAGGTAGAGCTTTAGTAGGTAGGTATTAGTATTTATCGTTTATTGCGAACTTCGCTTATAGCGAACCGTTTTTTTCGGTCCCTTGAGGTTCGTTATAAGCGGCCATTACTGTATTAATACTATAAAGATAAATGTCTTATAAAAGTTTGTAGTAGTGGAAACAATATTATATTAACCACGGTTTAGACAGCTTATAGCCCTCTTGTCTTAAACCCCTCCTCCGCTCCGCTCCTCGTGATTTAAACTTGCCGCTCGGGCAATAATGATGGCTGTCTACCCCTTGGTTAATAATATACTATTTTCACAAGAAATAGTAAAAAATTAACCGCATGCATTTATGGGCCAAGTAACTTAAAATTGAAAATACTTATTAGTCAGTAGCAGATAAAATACAATATTTTTTTTTACGTTTTATCCTTAAATTTGATTGAATACTGATCTATACACTCCTTTAGTTATATTATAGGGTATCACTTGTTACATCAAATGCAATTTCAGCTTGTTTTCCTTTACAGTAGGTGTCACCTTAAACGCCGAGCTAATTTAAAATTTTATTTTACAAAGCTTATTTCCTCTTCCTGAAAAATAAAATAATAAATCGTCCTGGAAAGCTTTACGACACATGACGTATATGAACATAAAATAAAGTTTTTTGATGTGTAAAATCATTTCCCGTGTGATCTTTCAAGCGCGCACAGATTTGGCCGCAAAATAGCGGGAAAAACACTATAAATCTCACCTGTCTGTTTCTCGGCTACTTTTAGCGTAAATCCTTCCAGTAGTACCGGATCGCTGCGGCCTTTGCTGTTCGCAGCGTAGATTACCATTTTAAGTTCTTTTCCTGGATCTAGACCACTCACGATAAATAGAGGAAATTTCGCCGAAACATTAGCTTGAAGGACTCCAGTTTTCCGGTCATAAACCTGAAAGACATTTACCAAGTTTTAAAGTTTATCTAGATAGCTGTAAACCACACTTTTGTTATACTAAGATGAGCTTTAAAATTTTTATGTAAAAACTATCCTTTAGTGAAATGAGGAAGCCCGACTTTAAATGTACCTTTGGTAATTTAAATCAGATTATTTTAAAAACCAATAGTGCTATCATAGCAATAATAACAGTGGATGGCGAGGGGGAAACCACCTTAGAATTTTGGTGTACAAGCTCATAGAATTTTTAGAGTTTTTTAGAGTTTATTGGCATTTCTTAGAATTATCAGAATTTTTAAAAAAATGTTTAGTATTTTTTAGAATTATCAGAATTTTTTAGAAGTTTTTTAGTATTCTTTAGTATTTTTTAGAATTTAATTAGAATTTCTTTTAATTTCTTTAGAATCTTTTTAGTATTTTTTAGAATTTAAATAGATTTTTTTTTTAATTTATTCAGAATCGTTTCCTTATGCCCATGCTCAAAAGCATGCATAATCTATAGAAATTTCCCCCCTCTACTACTTTATACATCGGCACATTTGTTTATTTGAGCTTCGTCTGAGATTTGAGCAGTTGCGATTACGATTTCAGGTTTACGGATGTTGATGAACTGAATGGTCTCTGAATAAGAATAAAATGTTGTTTTTTTTTTGGAAAAAACAAAACAATTTTTATTGCAAAAGAAAACGCTACAGACATTAGAAACAATATACGTGCCAACGATTTAGTACTAGTGCAAGAACGAAAACCTTTCAGATGACAATATTGGCTTAAATATTATCCAGATAAAAAAGTGGAAATAACTGATCTCATCTTTTATCTACTCAATCTTATCTAAGAGTAAGCTTACCAAACAATGTACTCCTTAAAAAATCATTACTTATTTTATTATTCTATGAGGGAAAAGAAAGGGTAAACACAGATCGGATAAATACAAGGTGTTTCAGAAGTACGGTACGTAACCTAAGGAGGTGATTCCTTATGATATTCTAAGAGAAAAAGTTCATATGAACATGTTTTCGAAGTTGCCCCGTTTTTGATATATAGGGTGTTAAAGTTAAAAAAAAAAAACGTTTTCTTATAATTTTTTTAAGTATCCTTTTCCCGATTTTATTGAAATTTTGCACCGTTATTCATAATGATAAGGGGCTTAATTATCCCTAACTGAATTAAATGTATTAAGTCCAGTGGCGTCCCGAAGAATTCTGTATTACGTTTAAAACTCCCAGTCTCATCAATCAAGTTTCAGAATTCCCTAGAATTTCTTAGAATTTTAGAATTTTTGGTGTACAAAATTGGATAGGTGGTTTCCCCCTCGGTGGATGGGTTTTAATCACAACGAAATAAAATTGAAGAAGTAGCCCACAGTTTCAGTGAAGTGAAAGTAATTTAAATGAAAGAATGCAGGCTTCTTCCACAGTTTAATAATTTCAAAAATAAATGAAAGGCTCCCTACATGTTTCGAACGCTTAAGCATTCATTCTCAGGGGATACTAAAAAGCATAGTACAAAGTTAGGAACGACCAATGAACATAAATAAAAGTTTAATTAAGACTTACCTAACATCTAGTTGAGCGAAAGTGTTAATGTAAGTTGTCTCAAGTTAATGAGTACAATTAACATTAAGTCTTCAACTTTACATTCCTCATCCTGTTAAGTTGTACTCATTAATTTGAGACCACTTACACTAACAGTTTCAGTCAAGTCGGTTAGGTAAGTCCCACCTAAACTTTTATTTTATATTCATTGGTCATTCCTAACTTTGTACTGTCATTTTTAGTATCCCCTGAGGATAAACGCTTAAGCGTTCGAAATATGTAGTGAACTTTTTATTTATTTTTCCGATTATTAAACTGTGGAGGAAGACTGATTATTGTATTTAGACAATAAAATAAAATGAAGGGCATGCTTTTTATTCCTTTACGTCTAACATTCCGGAAACTATATGTCAGAGCCGCAGAGACGCTTATACAGCTAGACCGCTTAGGCATATTAAGATCACTACGACACTGACTTTTAATAAAATGTAAATTTAATAAAGAATAATTATTTCTAGTACTATCAAAAACGAAGTACAATAATAATAATAATAAGAGAAGGGGAACTGACGATCCGCCACCTACCAGCCTGACAATTAAGAGAAAACACTTCTCGTCCCAAAATTAAGACATTGCGTGGATAACGTTCTATACGGACTGCCTGGCTTGATTTCATCCACTCTTGGTTTCCCGTAGTGTGTTCCCAAAACCGATTACCTAATTTTTAAAAGCTATATATTTAGTCTATAACTAATCTCTCTACTCTAACATGTGAAGGCGAAAGAATACGCTACAGGCTTATAAGGGTTTGTTTGTGGTGTAGCCAAACAGAGACGTAGACGAACTTTTCATTGGCGGTGCCGACATATATTTATTAAGCTACAAAACTAGGTTATTAACAACATCAAAGAATTTAAAAAAAAAGTTATTTACTTAATTTAAAAAAAAAGGTGTTTTCATTCCCATTCCTCAGAACAGTCATAGAATATAAAAAAATTAACACAGTTTTTAGTCTATGGAAAAAAATTTGCAGTTAAATAAAATAAAAGTTGTCGTTTTAAACAAAAGTCACAAATGTATTCACTTGCATGATCACATCCTAAACATAAAGGATGAGATCAATTCCCCCATGACCTTTAACGGTACCAAATTTCGTTTCACTTTCCGGGATCAAAGAAAACAACACATTTGTTAGTGCGTTTCCTATCATTAGCACTCTCATCATCATATAGAGAGAGCACTATCATCAACACATGGCTCTTCCGATTCGGATTTGTCTTAATTACGAGAGAGACATCTTTTCCTCCTTGCATTTTTTTTTCGCTTGCTTCTTTCATTTAGATGTTTTCTTTTTCAGTATTTGTCGCTTTTCGTCTTTTGCCTCTGTTTTTCTTTTTCCTCCTCATTGATAAATTTTCACAGTATGCTTGTAAGAGTTTCTAAATGTTGATTCTTTCTGTTTTGATCTTTAGCACTAAACATTATCGATGTTGCTAATAGGCAAAATGTTTTTAATAAATCTGATAGAGTTGTTCCCGAATAACCATTTATCATACGCTGTTTCTGAATGCCCAGTAAAATATTTAGAACATTTGTTACAGGTCAAATTTGCCGATATTAAATAATAGTAATTTATTTTTAAACTCACCCTTCTTCATAAAATTAATTATTTTAATGATAAAAATCAAGACAGATACTTCATACAAAGCCACCTTGCTCAAGCAATAATCTGCAGATAACAATTTCAGTTTTCCTTTTAATAAATATACTTTTCTTAGTCCTACCGGTTCTTCAGGCTGTTTCTGCGTTAATTACTAATCCATATATGGGTCTATCTACTAGAACCCAATCCATTTTAACGGCATTCGTTTCATGCTGGAAGGTTAAAAACACGAGACCAATGGTAACAGACACTTTGACTATATGACATATTAAAGTTAGAGAAACTTCTTCAGCCCCTTAAATTTATCTTTATAAATCAGGAGCGTTGTGCTCGGAGGATTGCGGAAGGCTAACTTTCTCCATATTTTCCTAATTAAAGATATTTAATCAACCGTCCTTACTTTATTGTTGTTATTATTGTGTCATATATCAAAGCTGCCAAGTAAAGCTAAAATTCAACTCTGACTGTCAAACTTACCCGCCTTTTTAGAAGAAGAAGAACCTTTTTCTTAGATCACTTTGGTTCCTGCAGTGGTGCGATTTGGACCATTGGCGCTATTTTCGCCATTTTAGTGAGGAATTTGGGGGCACAATCATTTAATTGGTGGCCAAGTATCTTCACCGCCGATAGCTCTTTCACTGTTTTAGTTGCTTCGGGTTTTTCCCCAAATTTCAATTTATTTTCTACGAGAGGCCTTTTCTTTTCCTTCTCACCTTTTTGTTTTCTTCGCGCCTTTTTGTCTGCCTATTCTTGTCCTGCGATCCTGCCTGCGTTTGGCATACGTCTATGTCGCTTTAGACTACATGATCCTGCTTTCCACCCTGCTACTTGTGGCATCGGTCACTTTGCTGAAAGCTTAGCACCCCTTCATTCGTCGAGGAGTCCTTGAAAGACTGGCGATACATAGAGGCTAACTTGAGCCAGTCCCTCCAGTAGCAGTGCCAGTGGAATGGAGTTTGGCGAGCCTCACATCAAGTTTTCAATTGTCAGTGCTGTCTAGCTATTAATAAAGCCCATCCAGAACGTGCTTAGGTCGTGGAAATCCACTCTGGAATTTCACCGTTAACACGCAATTATCACAATAATGTCATTAGCTTTCTAACTTCACTATTTTTTATATACCGGCTTAATTTAAAATCACATTTTCACTTTTCATTTTAGTATAACCTCAAATTCTGTAACTTTCAACTTTTAAAAGTCAGCTGTTCAGAGCAGTACCATATATTTTTTATTTCTGTATTTTTAATTGTTGTCTTCGGTTAGACTGAGTCCTCATAATGTAATATAAGTAGGCTTGCCATACGTCCGTTTTTTCAACGGACAGCCCGTTCTTTTCGGGCCTTCCGTTTATCCGGTCCGTTATATTCCCGCGTCCGTTATTTTTAACATTTGCCATAAAACATAAAATTAAATTCAATCCCGATTTAATAGACAGCTGGACATTTGCTGAAATGTGGTAAAAATGGCCAAAAGATAAATCAGGCGCAAGTACCTCTGTGACCTCCAAATAAATAAAAGGTGAATGTTTTGTTTTATTTCTATATTACCTACTTTTAACAATTTTTTTGTAAAATATTGTTCAATAATATTTTGTTTCAGTTCTATCTTGTTAATCTTTGTTGTTCCTGTGTTGATTTAAATATGATAATAATATGCAATAATGATAGCAATACATATAAATTTTCAAAAAAAAATAAAAAAATTTTTTTTGGGATTGGTAGGTAATAATAATAGGTATGTACTTATTAATTTTACGAAAAATGTGTGCCAGAAGGTTGAGTTGGGAAGAGAGACATGTCCGCTATTTTTTGAAATGAAATATGGCAACCCTAAATATAAGGTGTAATAATGCAATTAAATAGAATCTTCTTTTGTTAATATTTATGTAGTATTGCCCCGTAAATATGATTAATGCTGAAGCCTTTTTATTTATTTTATTTATAGTCGATTTGATGACTCATTTGGGGTTGTTAAGAGTGTATTAACAATATTTCCTAATAGATTTAAAATTAAGTCTGGTGTTTTCTTGATATCCGTGTCGTTTCCTTTTTTTATTAGTTTAATCAGTGTTGTTGTCTCGACGCAAGGGCTCCAAAACAGGTGGCGCACCCCCTTAAGTTTTACCCACACCACTTGCCGGCCATCTGAAGACAACAGCACTTGCTCATTTCAGAGCCACCTGATTTCTCTTCTCTTTTTGCCGTTTTTTTTTTATATACATAAAAACATAATTAATGAATTAAAAATTTATCTTTACTAATTAACACCCTTTTGCTAATTATTAATACCCCCCTTTTTTTTTGTTTTTCTTTTCTTTTTATTAAATAACAACACCTTTTATTACATAACAAAAATCGGGGCAACACACTGTTAGTTGAACGTACTAGATCTGGAGCAGTACTAGCTGAAGGCATGGGATCTGCCATAGAACTACTGTTGGTAGTTGATACTGGCGCACTACGAATTGAAGATACTTGAGTGAGTTCAGTGTTACCATTCAATGAATCATCAGTCAACGCAGTTCCAAAATTGTTACGACGGAAATCTTCCTTGCTAAAAACTTCAGGATTCTTCCGAAATATTCCAGTATTAAAAATTTCCGATATGGCTTTGTTGCTTGATGCCACTTTACTATGGGCTTTTTGGTATATGGCGGCAATGTCATAAGGAGTAATTTTATGAAGTTTTTTGATTTTGAATGAAGGTCACATTAGCGGTAATATGCCCATTTGAGGACCAAAAAAAGTGACGTCCAAAAGTTATATACGGTATGATGAGTGCGAAGAATGCTTGATAATATTGATATTTTTACAAAATTCATAATAGGCATCAAGAGTAGTAAGATTATCTAAAATTAGCATTTCTTCTGATGGTTTTAATTCGCCTGTAATGTAATGTTTTGGCTACTTCACATATACTCGTATGTTTTAATTGATCCATCCATTATGAGCACACTCGTATATTGCACCGGGTGGTCCATCTTTTGCAAGAAGTGGAGAATGACGCTGTATAGGAAAAATAAAATGTGGCGGAATATAATTTCCTTCAGCGCTCATTACACAAATTACAGTTATGTTTTTTCCACGCTCTCAGGAAGTTACAGCGCTAACCCGTTTCTGTCCCATTTGTACCAAAATTATGTCAGGCTACTAAGCAATTGTGATACCTCGTTTATATTGTAGAAGGGCAGACTCCTATTTATTCATAAGCTGTTAAAGAGACTGTCGACCTTTATTGAAACCTTAAATTCAGTTTATGCTTATTGCATCGGGTTTACAAGTGCTAATTTTTTTATTTTCTTTTAAAATTCTGACGTCCAATCGATACTTGCTATTTTATTTGCTTGCTTTACAACATGAGTAATTTTAATTGTTCGGTGCACTGAAAGGTAGCCCTACGAAACTGTGTGTTATCTAAGCCATAAAACATATTTGAAATTTTAATTAAATGATCTGCCAGTATTTTTTATTGTTTCTCCGTAAACGTTGGCCTTCGTCCCAGTCTTGCTAATGGTTTTCCGGATTCTTTGGCAGCTTGCCGCATTGACTTGACTTTCTCGCGAACCCGTTTTGTTGCAGACTTAAGGATTTCCAACGACCAATCAGCTTTATTCGTGGTCCGTCTTCTATTGCGAGAAATCTTTAAAGAAAAACCCCTTTAGGAACGTAAACCATTAAATATATTTTATATCCATCATAAGGGGTAATAGGAGTTAGTCAGACTCTCATTATCCCCAAAGCACATTTACATTTACTAATGAATATCTAAAGAACCAACCATATTTTAGGAATATCCAAACCGCTAATGGAAATAGTAATAAATGCCCTTAAAGTAGACAATAACAACAACGTAAAAAATTATATAAATGTTCTTTGCCATTGTCATAATGCCATCGTCCGATGATGAAGATGTTATAGCATTCTACAGGATTCTACATGCTGCACGAATTCAATATTAAATTGTTGATTATCACACATTTTTATTAAAATTGCAGAAACTAAAATAATTATCGAGGGGTAAGCTGCGCTGGAAATGTTATTGTGAATCAATACGGAACATGGCAAGATTTAATCTGAAAAGCTCTACTAATTCGGCGCGCGTCAAGTGAACATAGAGCAGGTCCTATTTTTCAGCACGCATACCGTGCGGCACTGCATAGCGAGACCACTCACTTCTTTTGCACGGCTTCTGTACGCGTCATTACATATTAAATTATGGTACGCCGCACATCATACCAACCTCATGCGCACCTCATATCTCTTCACTTATAGTGCACTTCTTTGGTGGGCGCTCTGCCTTATTTTTCTATTTGTGATCGACGAACACTACATCAAAAATACTCGAAAATGACATACACCACATATACCACGACTATCTTGAGCAAAATAGAAACGTGTTCACGTGTGAAATCGCTTATACAGGGTGGTCTAACGAAAACTTAACACCTTGATTTTCCTGCTTTAAAATGAAAATGTGGGAAATCGCTCGGACCCGTCGATTTCTGATTCGAGGGGGAATAACTTTTTCGCTTTTTTCATCTCCGTTACTTCAACCCCCTAACGGCGGTGAGCACAATCCCCTGATTTTGAATAGGGATGTATCCGCTGCTTACGTTGTGCAACTGATTGCCAAATTTGACGCTACTGGTTCAGTCGGAAACAAAAAGAGGGTGTATGAAAGAGACGAAGCGAGGGAAGTGGCTGTCTTAGGTCAAGTAGCAATGAATCCGACCCTTAGTACTAGGAAATTGTCCGATGTATCTGGTGTTTCACGCACAACAATCATAAGAATCCTGAAACAACATAAGTTCCATCCTTTTAAAATACGACTGGTTCAGGAACTGAATGAGGATGATTTCGATCGCCGACTCCGGTTCTGTGAAGTGGTCAGTGGAATTATTAACAATAATCCTAACTACAGGTTCAATATCTGTATTGGTCAGATGAAAATCCAAAATTATTTCGTGAAGTGCATACTCAGTATCCCCAAAAGTTAAATGCTTGGGCGGGTATTTATGGAAGTCACATAATCGGCCCTTTTTTTATACCCGGTAATCTCACTGGCCAAATTTATTTAGAACTATTAGAGAACGCTATTTATCCAGCCCTCGTTCAAGTATTGGAGAATGAAGAAGACCATGTAACGATCATTTTTCAACAAGATGGCGCATCACCTCATTTGGCTCAACCTGTGCGTCAGTTCTTAGATAAAAATTTTCCTCAGGCCTGGATTGGAAGAAGGGGACATATTGAGTGGCCAACCAGATCACCTGATCTGGCTCCACTGGACTTTTTTCTATGGGGTCACCTGAAATCTAAGATTTACGCTACCCAGCCTGACTCACTGGATTATTTGCTAATTCGGATCATTAATGAATGCCGTCAAATTACACCAGAAATGTTGAGTAATGTACGTGAACGTTTTGAGCAAAATTACTTACTTATATTTCATAAACTAATCACAAAAGTAAGTAGTCTTCCACTATTTTAGCTGTCATGTCGTAAAGATAAAAATTTTGAAGCAAAATTTTAGCGTCAGATAGTACTCGATAAGGTCTTCAAAATGAAGTATCGCAACACCCCTCATCCCTATTCAAAATCAGGGGGTTGTGCTTACCCCCGTTAGGGGGTTGAAGTTACGGAGACGAAAAAAGCGGAAAAGTTATTCCCCCTCGAATCAGAAATCGACGGGTCTGAGCGATTGTCCACATTTCCATTTTAAAGCAGGAAAATCAAGGTGTTAAGTTTTCGTTGGACCACCCTGTATGGTAACGTCGCGTTACTCCCTCCAAACAAAAATAATGCACCCACAATGCTATACAAGAACACTGACTACCATTCCCCGCATGACTCTCATTACTCCGCGCTACCCTACATTATTCCAGCAACACCCTTATTTAAAGATTTAGTCCAACACTGGACTTATAAGGCAGCAAGTCGCAATGACAACTAATGATACCTTGTTCCAGACGATATTTTTTGAGCTCATCCTAAGTAAAGCTAGAGTATTAGCAGCAATTTCTAAAGATACAAGTCCCAGTCATGCAGTTCTAAGATAATTAAATAGCAGGGGAGGCACTGGGTTTTACAAAATTAATAAATTTTGGTGTAAATATTAAATGTACGCTTCCCTTCCCCAATCGTAATTACGTGTATACTATTATGTAGCACTTCTACAAATACTGCTAAAATATAAAAAGTAAACGCCTCTCTATATTTATATATTTATTTTGTTCTACTGACATGATAAGTATCGGTTTTCCTCATGCGGCACGTATTACCGGAAATAAATATTGCCACCACACCAGTCAATATTTTCCTCACTGCAATATTGAGTGTCTGTAATGTGAGATTCATGGTGTAAGTAATTTAATGTAAACAACCTGTTTACAACAACAGTGGGTGTTGCCAGCAGGTGTATGCCACTAAAATATGAGAGAACGGAACAAGGGAGGCGGGGAGGGAGGTTTTGATATTTTTACTAGTAATTTCTTGTTTTAAAGTAAAGTTTTATTATTCATTTTGGCCATTCGAGAATTTTTAATAACTTTTAATGTTTTAATTTTATATTGCATCGGTCCACGCAACATAATAATCCTATGCAAATTTAAGGTGGCCAAATATCGCCTCCATTGTTTATCTTAGACCGAGGAAACCCCTGAGGAAATCCTGCTGCAATCTTTGTGATTATTGACTTTTTGTCCTCTGTTCTTGTCTGGCATGTCCAGTTTTCATCTGAGCTGGTGGGAATCCTCCTTGATCATTCTCTCTGTCAAATGCCTTCGTCACATCCAGCAGGATCGATCCTCACCGCGGTGCTGACAGGTGATTGATATACAACCTGGCAGGTTGTTGTTACATATAAATAGTAAAAGAATATATCATTGTTGTTATATTGTTCTATTGTAATGTATTGTAACCTATTAAAAACTACTTATGTTGTCTTTATAAAACAGATATTAATGTTATTTCGTAAGTTTATGGTTTCATAAGTATGTTTATACATGAGTAGTCTCTAGATATGTTTTAGATTAAGATTTGCTCACGAATTTTGAAATAGGTGTAAGTATACACAACTTGGAGCCTATACCTAGTGGTGCATGGCTTAATTAAACATAGGAAATCCCATGTAAATTTTGAGGTGGCTAAATATTGGCTCCTGTGTACATTTTAGAGAAAAATTGTATTATAATTTTTTAAAGAGACTGATATAATAAACCAATGTGCAAAGTTTTAATAAATTTTAATAAGCCAATCCTAAGTTATTCAATTAAGAAAGGGATAATAGAGATATTGACATTTAACTGCACGTGGAGGAAAATAAAATGATTAGCTCGAGAATTCTTGGGCATACCGTAGAAAAACATTAAACCACAGTGATGCGCACTTTAGAAAAACACATATATTTTCCTTGCAAATATGAAAAACATCAAGAGCTACCGCAAGGTGATGAAGGACGGAGAATGGTGTCCGTTTTGAGGTAATGGAAAGAGTAAACAATAATAGGCATTTTTGAGACGTTTGTATTACCGATGAATTCACCTTCAACACCGAACCAAATGTTCAAAATTGCTGGTATTGCAGCCAAGAAAATGAATATAGTCTTGTTCATACTCGAGCGCAATATCCACAAAAAATAAATGTTTGGGCGGTCATTGTAGGACATCACATTACTTGACCATCTTTTGTGGAAGACAACCTTACAGCAGTAACCTATTTGGACTTACTATAAAATCGAATTGAACCCGCACTAGAAGAAGTTTTTCACGAAAATCAAGATATCTGATATCAAATGGATGGTTGTCCTGCCCATAATTCTCTCATGGTTAGGGAATACTTGCAAAATATTTTTAATATAAATATTATTGGCCCAGGGCATCTAATCCTTTGGTCAGCCAGGTCTCCTGACCTTTCGCCAAACGACTTCTTTCTGTCGGACTACTTAAAAAAAATTATTTAAAAAGAAGCAAAATTTGAAAATCTAGACCAGCTAAAACAGTGGATTACGTTAGAATGTGACAGAATTTCTATATATCAACTCAGTAATGTTAGAAATGAATTTTATAATCGGTTAGGATATTGTTTAGCTGTTAATGGAGGGTTGTTTGAACATTTAATTAATTAAAGTTTTTGTGAAAATCTGTATATTCTTAGTTCTGTTATGTTAAATTAAAGGCTTAGTAAGAAGAACATAATAGTGTCTTTTATTTTGAATGTGTGATTGCCGGATGAAACGAAAATGTGGTTTTAATGTGAAATAATCTTTATTCGTTATATGAAAATTTTTAATTTTGCCATCACATTTAATTGAATAAGCTATGATAGGCTTATTAAAATTTATTTAAAAATTTGTTCAAAAAATAATAATACAATTTTTCTCTAAAATGTACAGGGGAGCCAATATTTAGCCACCTCAAAATTTACATGGGATTTACTATGTTCAACTAAGCCATGCATCACCAGGTATATGCGAAAATGTTATTATTTATTTTTTTACATACTTTTCAAAACAAATGACTTGCTATTCTGTTTACCTACGTCGGCGCTTAAAATATCATGATTATTTTTACTTTATATAGTATCCCTTATGTTTAAGACTTGTAAAGTCTCTCTGTTTAAATGTAATAAAATAATTTGTGTGAGATCTGAAAAACACAATATGAAATCTACAGCATACCTATAAATATTCTCGATACTGTGACATTATAGTAGGAATCTTACTGTTACTACTTACGTATAGTCAGCTACTAACGAAAATAATATATCTTTTACCTCATTTATTTTTTATATCACCTCCGGGAAACAGAAACATATTTAATTTTAGGGGAAGTGTGGATTCTTGACAGATAAATGCTATCAAATAAAAGTTTTAGTTTAACTATACTACTGGCAATCTTTTGCTCTGGATACGAGAGGGAGATTCATATTCTTTTTAAATAAAATAACTGTACTGTTGTAGTGTATTGTATATTTGAGTCCAATGTACCTATTTAATCTAAATATCTTTAAAACAAACATATTTTTATCAAATTTTATTTTATTAATGATTTAGTACGTGTTAGAATATCGGGAAAATTTACCCTTTTTGCTGACGATATTTCCATCGTGTGGAGCGATGGATCGGTGATTCATTTGAGAGAGCGGATGGCTGTAGATCTGGTGGAGGTGAAACACTGGTGGGATGCAAACAGGTTGTGTTTTAACACGGAGAAGACTCATGCAATGAGTTTCAGATGTGATTTGGGGGAGATTCAGTTGGGCATGATACCTGTTCAGGGTGGACATGTGTTCAAGTTTCTTGGTGTCACTGTTGATGACAGCCTTCAATTTGAGGATCATGTGTATGGACTTGCCGGGAAGCTCTCTTCTGCGTGCTTTGCGGTGAGGGCCGCCGCTAAAGAACTGGGTTCTGAGACGGCTCGTACTGTCTATTTTGCCCTATTCGAGTCACAGTCACATGGTATGGGATTCCTTTTTGGGGTGCGGGTGCTCACTATCTAACTAATGCCTTATTTATTATTCAGAAAAGGGCAGTGCGTTTTATTACGGGGATCAGTCAGAGAGAAACATGTAGACCCTGCTTCCTCTCTCAAAGGATACTGTCCCTTACCTCTTTGTTTATACTTGAGACAGCCACTCTTATCTATAAGAATCGTAGAGCATTTCTGGGCCCCACCCCCCACTATGAGACTCGCCGGGCTCTTGACCTTCCTCTTCCACTGCCCATTCCATCAAGGGCTTTCACCTAGAGATCTCTAATTTACCAAGGAAGAAAAATATTTAACAACTTACCTTTGAATATTAGGACTGTTCCCTCGGTGCGGCTTTTTCGAAGGTCTCTTACAGCACTGCTGCTGGAGAGAGCATATTATTCTTTGGACGAACTTTTCGAGTGACGACTAGACAGTGCGCCTGCGGGTGTTTGGAGTATAGTTTTTCGGCTACCTTTATGTGTTGCATCCTTACCTCTCGCTTATGATTAGGTACGCTTAATTATTATGCACATTATACACATTTGTGACTTGAAATTTGATTTCTAATAGTTTTCTATGTTTTGTCATTAAGTTTCTCTGTTCCCCTTTATGTTTTTTATTGTTTATTTACTTTGCTTTGTTGTTTAGTTTCTTTTACCTACTTTAGATTTTAATGTTATTTGTATGTTTTTAATTGAAATGTACTTATATTTTTTTAATATTTTAAGTCTTATTTATTAACAATGCTTTGTCACATAAAACTTTGTTTTTCTTAACAATAAAGTATTTTTGAAATTGAAAAATTGAAATATGATAGTTAACTAAACATTGAGCAATAAATAAAAATGTAAACAGTATTTAAAATAAAGCGTTACAATAATTTCTTGTATTTGATGAGATATATTATTTTTAAAAATGTTGGAAATAATCAGAAAACTAGTCATATTCAGTTTGAGTAACGCGAACTCCTTATGCATTTCATTCGTATTTTATATGTTTTTTGAAATAGTTATTGAATAACTTGAATGTTACAATCAAATCGAATTAAAATGTTATAAAATATTTCATACTGTATTTTGCAATATTTTTGCGCAAATTATTTTATTGACAACCATGTAATAATATGTAATATCTACATTTGTTACTTGTTAACAGTTTGTCACTTTTTTAACTTTCACTTTCCGCCCACGGGAGGAAAGTTTACTTTCTTCCCTTAGGCGAGAAGTGAATAAAAATTTACACAAAAATAACCGTCCATACTTTGGCCAATGTACAGGGTGTTTTTTATTCGTTAATAATATGGGGTACCTACAGGCTAAACGGTAAGAGATCCCGTTCTCTTTTTTAGTTTTTAGTTTAATATCGCAATCAGGTCTAGGCTAACTAGATTGGTTTAAAATTTCTTAAAATCTGCGGTTTTTATTATTTCTTATGATTCGGTTATTTATGGAAATAAAAAGAAACTTTCAATACAAAAGTTTTATAACTTTTTACGTAGAACCCAGTGGCGTGTTTAATAAAATATAGATGTGTTATTTTTTGAGGTATTATCAAAACTAGCATTTTCTTAAATGGAACACCCTGTATCTGGGTGTCTCACAAAATTGATTTTTTTCTTGCGATTGCAACAATTGCTGAATTACAGCAGCAGTATTTTCATCACTTGTAGTCGTCTTTTCTCTATTTCCCTTAGGTTTTACTAAACTGCCATATTCTCTTAAGTTTTTACATAAACTTGGAAAGGTTTTTGCATCAGGGACTCTTCTACGCGGATAACGCTGTGCGTAAACTCTTTTTGATTCTCTACATTTGGACCTGCATTCTCCAAACACCAGTAACATGTCTACTTTTTCCGCATTGCTAAATTGAACCATTTTCATATAATTATTGTTACTTTTGTTTAAACCGAACAAGTTTGAATATTTCTTGTGACAAAATGTGACAATATATCTTTGACGCAGCAATGACAACATCTGTCGCTTGTAATTGCACTTAAAACAATTGCGATAAAAATGGTTGCATTCTTGTAAAAATCATCCGTAATTGCATTTTTTGTCAATCAAGAAATGTTTACTATAAACCGGTATAACTCAGAAATTAGTAAAATAAATAAGTTCGAGTAAATAACAAAAAAGTTTATAAATAACATGTACTTTCGCATGCGCTTAATTTCAAAGTCAATGCAATCGATTCATAGTTTCGACGCGTCGCGACGCTCAGCTCTTAGTAGGCGTCGAATTTTTTAAGCTTTGAAAAATATCTACTTGACCCCGTACATTGACTACTTTTTACAGAAAATAAATATTCATATTCGTTTTCGAGATACTGGCGTGCGGAGTTTTAAGTGAAAAACCCTGTATACACTTAATATTTTGCTTTGTTCTAAATAGCTAAAATATCAAAAAACAAAAAACAAAAACTTTAGTTGGCCATGGATTGAATTTCTTAAGCGTTATTGTTTGTTTACATGTCATAAAATTCATAAACAATTAAGTATTGGTTTTGACATTAGTTGCTAGGGAAATATTTTCGATTATACTTTTTTAAAAAAGAAGTCCTAAATGAATAATTCTCAAAACTATGAAAAATTAAACATGTTTGAGTGCTATATTGAGAGTGATAAAAATAAAGACGCAGCATTACACCTATGTTTGAGCGTAATCAGGAACGACGAGGACTGACGAGACTTTTATATCTAGTGAAGGAATCTCTAATTGACATAACAATCGATATGGGTTAAACATAAATTCTCATCAGACGGTGGCCAGGGTACAACAAGAACGGTTTGGGTTCCATGTATGGGTGGCGCTATATCAAAACAGGATTTTTAACGAAAACTTGAATGCTGAAAGATACATCCAAATTTTGGAAGAATGTGTCATAATCGAGTTGAATAACATGCCATTAGCTGCAAGAAATATTGTTTATTTGCAACAACATGGTGCTCCAGCACATAATAGCCATATGGTAAGGCACTTACTAGCTGCCAATTTTGGCGGAAATTGGCTTAGTACATATGGACCAAACAGATGGCCTCCTCGTTCCCCCGACCTGACACCACGCAGGCACGCAACTTTTATTTTTGGGGATTTATCAAAAATGAAATATATGAATCCCGAAGTAATACTATAGAAGAACTTAGAGCAAATTTTATTAATTGCATTATAAGAGTACCAAATATTCACATCTATAACGCCACTCATTCAGTTACAAGCCGAGTCCAAAAATGCATCGATCAGAATGGAAGACAATTTAAGCACATTTCGTGATTAAGCACCTAAGCTAATTGTTATAATATTATAATTTTTTTTTGTTTCTAGTAGCTGTTGTTGTTTTAATATTCCTGCTAACTGGGTTTTTAATATACCTATTATAAAATAAAAGAATAATGGTTCAATCCATGGCCAACCAAAATAAATTTTGGTTTTTGGTATTTTAGCTATTTAGAACGAAGCAAAATATTAGGTGTTATATATTGTTGCAATCGCAAGAAACAACTCAATTGCATCTGTATCACCCTGTACAGCATGATAAAATCCATGTTAGATTTTATTCTAATAAAATGCTGTTTTATTTACGACTTTTTTAATAGAAGACTTTTTAAAATCAAAAAACTATATAGCCTATATCTATCAAGACTATTTTTCTTACTTTTTTTTCCATACACTAGTCTTCATATAACACTTTTCGTCACGTTTACGGTTTTTTCGGGAATTAAACTGTCCTCCATTTCCCAGATTTTTCTAATTAGCAATTCATGTGTTCTGTACTAGCGCTAGATATATTTTCTTTAATTTTTCACCACCACTCGTGATGCCCGCAAAGTTTTAAACTAATTTATGCCTTCTTGTTAATTTCGTAGAAACTATTTTTATTCTCCGAAAACTAACCTGCGCAATTTTTAAACTTTTAAAACGTCAATTTTGATACTGTTACAAAATGTTGATGCTTGTAAATAAAATCGTATTTACAAATCTCCGTAGGAAATTTCTTATCTATCCTGAGATTTTTTAGTTAACCTCGGCGCTCCGCCCCGCAGGTAACTATATAAACCTCTCGACAGTAATGAAATACTTCCCACCCCGGTATATAATATACTTTTTCTAATTTTGTCTCGAAAAATAGATATTTCGAACGCGCTAGCGAGTTCGAAATATATCCATTTCAAACTCCGAATTTTATTTTTTAAAAGTTGGCATTGTTTATATTTAAATGTTTTATTCTGTTGACGTCTGACGTTTCCTGTTATTGTTATCCGTGAGAAAAGAAAGTTTTCGGGATTTCTCTGGTAAAAGTTGATTTATCGTTTTATTAGCAATATCCCTTAACTCAGGGGGAGTTAAACTTAGATTATCATGCTCCATATTTTTATAATTATAATTATGAACAACTCTATGAAATATTAAATCACAAATTTCGTGACAATGACACAAAGAAAATATTATTTATTGTCAAGGCTACTATGATATAAAGAAATTTAGAGTATTACCAACATAGAATTTAGACACACAAATTTACAAAATTTGAAGGGTTGATTTTCTTTTTAAATATGTATTTTCTTATTGAAAAAAATACAAAATAGAAAAAATAGTATAAAGTACGTGTTTTATAAAGCAGTTAGAGCACTTGTCCCGTTAAAAAACTCGCCGCAAGCGGCTCGTTTTTTAACATGGACGCGTGCTATAAGATGATGCTTTATAAAACATGTACTTTAATATACTAATGTCAGTCGATAATATGTCATAATATATGATACCGATATGTCTATAATAATTATAATACCGACATGCCACGATGACATTGATAAAGAACAGTATATTATGCTGAGCGAATTAGTTATACAAGCAGCTCAGAGATGATCTATGTTTGGAAAATTTAACATTGTTGCAATATTTCCCTAACCGTTATTGTTCTGGGGTTGCCAGCTGCTAGTCCCTTATTAAGCATTGCTTCAGGGTTAGAGCTGATAAAACCGTGTATAGACGAACATACAAAGCCATGGTAAATGTGTGGCGGCAACATTTCAGGGCTGCCCACATTTTGTAAATCCAGTTAATGGACAAAGGAGAATTTTCTTAATCGAGAGAGCCTGCATGGCCATCGGAGAATTAGTAATTCAGTTAATACATTAATTAATAACAATTCAGTTGGATAATATGCTTTTATGGTGGGACATGATTATGATCTCTAGGTCTAAAATATATCGTGAAATCGTATACCGTACGGACTCTAGTGGATTTTTAGTTTGCATTTCGCATGTGAAATACATAGTAGATACGCAATTTAATAATTACTTGTAACTACAGGCCAATTTATATTAAGCCAGTAAAGTTAGTGATATTTATTTTTTTTTCTTATGTAATTTAAAGTCATCCTAAAAGCTCCGCTAAAACTTGGTTATTTTGCTTTATAAAACTAGTAAGGCAAGTGCGTGATATGAGTTGTTTTGCAAGCAAATCGACCAATTTCTTCATACCCACTTTTAAATTTATAAATTTTCCAGTCGCGTGGCTAGTTGGAACTAGATATATTTTACTGGTTGACAAGTGGACAAAAAACTGACTCCGTAATAAGCGAATAAGGCAAGTAACGGCTCTTCGACTTGACTTGATAAAATCTGCAACGACTTATAAGATCTACGATTTTATCGATATTGGCGTTCTATACCAACAAGTAAACCTTCTTTTATATTTTTATAACATACTAATTAGGAAAATATTTCCTAGCCATCTGATTTAAAACCTTATACTATAAGGCCGTATTTGGCTAACACAGTTAGCGCTACAATACTAAATTGATTGCTTAAAACTACCAAGAAAGAAAGACCTTTCTGTTGATAGGATGCTGCTACCTATGGACCGGTTTCGAACTTATTGGTTCTCGTCAGCATAGGGTAAGCACAGACATACCTAACAACAGAAAGGCCTCAAGTCTTTATAACCAGTTTTATCGTCCTGCTCAGGCAGTGAACGATAACTGGCGCCATCTCTTAGAAGTTTTAAGCAATCAGAAGAGAGGACTATACCATTAGGTACATTAAAAACTAACATTTTAGTTTTTAATGTACCTAATGGTATAGTCCTCTCTTCTGATTGCTTAAAACTTCTAAGAGATGGCGCCAGTTATCGTTCACTGCCTGAGCAGGACGATAAAACTGGTTATAAAGACTTGAGGCCTTTCTGTTGTTAGGTATGTCTGTGCTTACCCTATGCTGACGAGAACCAATAAGTTCGAAACCGGTCCATAGGTAGCAGCATCCTATCAACAGAAAGGTCTTTCTTTCTTGGTAGTTTTAAGCAATCAATTTAGTATTGTAGCGCTAACTGTGTTAGCCAAATACGGCCTTATAGTATAAGGTTTTAAATCAGATGGCTAGGAAATATTTTCCTAATTAGTATGTTATATTTATCTACTCCATCTGACAAGTAAAGGATTTTTTAAAGATTTTTAGTTTTTATATTTTTGTTTTTTTATTGTTGATATTACTGTTGATAAGTGGTACTTACAACTCCACAACAAGTATACATTATTTTTGAATATGGTTTTTATAAACATTATGATAATTGTACATGGTATTTATACAAAAACATTCATATCTTTAAAATATTTAGGTTTAATTTATTTGGTGTGGATGAATATCTGGTTTCTATTCTCATAATAATTGACTTCTCTAGGGGATTTGATTGTTTAGATTTTAGATCAAAAATTATTATTATATACAGAGTGGCAAATAAGTCGCGCATAGTGCCTGTAACTTTTGAACTACCTCGTATACGAAATAGTGACCTATATGAAAGTTGTTCAGTAAATTATTCCCCACATTTCTACCTGCATGAATTTTTTCTGTTATTTCTGGCTTAGTTGCCATAGAGACTAACTTACTTTTTTTAAATGGAATACCCTGCATAATATGATTACATATTTGGATTCTACTGAGAAAACTCTGAATTTATTGTATTTCACATTTTCACCTATCTGCAAGCGTTTCCGAGATAACGACAGTTCAAAAATGAAAAACTTCCTAATAATTGTAATTATTCCTGCCTAATACCCACCAGTTAAGTGGACGTGTTTTCACAACAGACAACAGCGACCTATGAGGTGTCAATTTTGAGTTCCTGTTTAATTTTCTGTTGTCTGGTTTCTAATTTGATTACACTACGGTTCATCTGAATGAGAAACAACGAGTTGAAATTTTAATAATGAGCGGTTACGGAAATATGAAAGATAGGAAGATCAGGTTTGTCAACTTTTTAATGAATTATATCCAAATAGGCCTTCAATAAATCAGTCAACGGTGTGTCGAGTGGTAAAGAAATTTCGAGAAACAGGCAGTGTTAGGGAAGCCGCTAGATCAGGTCGACCTAAAATAGCAACCGGCGGAGACAAAGCTTTGGATATCACGCTCTCAATACATAAAAATCCAACACAATCATCCAGGCCAATGGCAATGGATTTTAATGTATCTCATCAGTCAGTGAAAAATTAGTTTAAGCAGGAGAACTTGCATCCCTACAAAATAAAGTTGGTGCACGAGTTAAGCGAGGACGATTTTGATAGAAGAGCTGAATTTTGTAAGCTAATGATGGAAAGATGCAATAACGATAATAACTTCGCAACCAATATAATTTTCTCGGGTGAAGCTACTTTCGATTTGAATGGCATTGTTAATAGACACAATTATCGTTATTGGTCTGCTGAGAATAGTTGGAAGACATATTGTGGGACCTTTTTTCATTGATGGTTATTTGAATGGCAAAAAATATCTGGACCTCCTCAGGAATCACATAATTCCTTCTTGCAGAATGGTTTTACCAGGCATAGATAATGGCATAAACGAACAGGTATGGTTCCAGCAAGATGAAGCACCTGCGCATTATGCGGAAAATGTTAGACAATGCATAAGCGAACAATTTCCAGGACATTGGATAGGCAGGTGCTATTGACTGGCCAGCGCTATCCTTAATCGCTAGACTTAACCACATTTAAGAAACAAAGTCTACGTTAACCGTCCCAATGACTTAGAATCTTTAAAAGTCAGAACTAGTGCTGAAATTCGGGCTACTCCAGAGGACTTCCTTTTAAACGTTGTAGATGGGTTCAGGGATCGACTGGCGCTCTGCTTAGCAGAAAATGGTGGTCATTTTGAACACCTGATCCACTGAAAAGGTGTGTCTTGTTTATTATTCCAATGTTAAGTTGTTCAATTTTCTAGGCTATTTATTTTGTTATTATAAAGTTTGTTACAGTTTTATATAAATAAAAATTTAAAATACAAAAAATTCAAAGTTTTCCCAGTAGAATCCAAATATGCATGCATATGCAGGGTGTTCCATTTAAAAAAAGTAGGTTGGTCCCTATGGCAACCAAAGCAAAAATGACAGAAAAATTGATGCAGGTAGAAATGTGGGAAATAATTTACTGAATAACTTTAATTAGGGTCACTTTTTCATATACGAGGTAATTCCAAAGTTACAGGCATTATGCGCGACTTTTTTGCCACTATGTATATATATTCCAGAAGCCGAACAACAACTAGTGGCATTCCATAAGGTTCTACTTGGCGACCACTATTCTTCATTTTATTTACAGCGGACTAACCTACTGAAATTTCTGCCTTTTACATGCTAGTGATTGTCAAATTTACTTATCATTTTTACCTAATGATCAATGTTTCTCATTTGTCGAAATTAATCAGAACTTAGTGATAATAAAAATGTGGTCTAAAAACTAAGATCTTCTGCTGAATCCTGCAAAAACATCTGCTATGTTTATTCGTATAGATAGATAACCTTCGAATGTTCTAGTAAACTCCTTTTGGTCTACTTCAACGACGTGCCTTATCTGCCAATACCTGAGAAATTTACTATTTTCGTTGATGATACCACTATCCTTTGGCATGGAACAGTCCTTGGCAAGCTTGAAATTGTTATGAGTAATGAGTGAAGGGGTGGTGTGATGAAAATCTGTTATCCTTTAATATCTCAAAGACAAATGTGTTCAAATTTTAGTGTGTTATAGATAATGTTTTTATAGAGAATGAGAAAATTTCACCACTCTCTTTAAGTAAATTTTTAAGATTATCAACTATGCAACAAAACTTCTTTTAACTGTTAAGCTCTGAGGGTGATATAAAACAACTTAGATTTCATTGTAGCAAGAAGCTGACACTATGCTCAAATAGAGTGCCATCTTCGCTATCTATGGAATCTGTTTTTTGGGTCCATATTCCTAATATTTTATTTCACCCTGTGTTTGTTATGTAATGAATATGGACCCAAAAAACAAATTCCATAGATAGCGAAGATGGGACTCTATTTTTTGGGTCCATATTCCTAATATTTTATTTCACGCTGTGTTTGTTCTGCAAAAAAAGAGCAATAAGATGTGTGTACCGCTAAAGTTAGGAAATCTTGTCGCCCAGTATTTATAAAGCATGCAATATTGACTCCTTGCTGTATCTTCTTTTTGCAGGCTATATGTCTTATTCATAAAAAATATAAAAGTGAGCTCTTATTGCCTACTCATTATAATACGGGTATACTGTGTCATGTGGGTAATATAATAAGTCTGTTATGATTGTACGCATGTTCTGTATTATTTTAGTTTTATTTATTGACATTTGTTTAGGTTAATTTAGGTTTTGTCTGTGTTTATTGTATTAGCGAATAATGATTTTACTTTGCCTAAAAGAATATTATTCTTCAGATAATCAATTACTTTTGAGTTTGAGTTTGATTTCTTTTTGTTGGACGGAGTTCCAATTTTAAGAATGTTTGAAAAACCTTGAAATTACTTTTCAACAAAATCTTACTTTTAACGAGCATGTTAGTACTATTTTGAAACTAGCTTATGGCAGATTAACATCAGTTTATAAATTTAAATACATACTGGATGTTAACACTAAATTAAGGTAAACAGAGTCGATTATTTTATCTCTTTGCCACTATTGTGATATGGCTTATGGTCCCTACCTGCAGGCTCAAGACCGACACGGACTACAGATTCTGCAGAATGCATGTATGAGGTTTGCTGCGTGAATTAGATGAATAGATCATATAACCTCATCATATTTGCAATTTGGCTGGTTTAAAATGGAATAAAGGCGTGATGCTCATAGTTTTTATTTTTGGCAAATAATTATCAATTCCCATACACGAGCCTGTCTTTTGCCGATGATGTAATTATTAGTCCGAGAAGGATGTCGATTTTTCTTCATATACTACCACATTCCATCTCTGCTTTCAGAGGATCTTTCTCCTATTATTCTTGTTTTTATTTAATGCCTTACCAAACTCGTTAAAATCAATCAATAATAAAAATGCAAACCAGCTTAAGAACTACTACAAATATGTAAAGTGTCATCTACTCTTTACTGTAGGAGTTACAGATAATGTTGCAACATCCCTATGCTCTAAATCAGTTACATTTGATTTATTTTTAACATCACATAATATTATTATTTGATAAAAGAATAATAATCAGATTATTTTTCTATTACTTAGTTATTTTCAATAATATTGTACGTTTTTTGTTTAAATTTGTGAGATGTTTTAGGTTGGGCCTAAGCAGCCTGTGGCTGAGGGCTGCCTTAAAGATATTTTGAATTGAGTTGAACTAATCATTTTTATTTTGAAGAAATAGTCCATACTTGAAGTGGAGTTAAGAATTTAGGGAAAAGAAGGGAATTCATGGTGTTCATCATCAGGAGATATGAAATTCAGTAATGTTGCTGTTGGTGTTAGCAAAAGAGAAAAATCTGGTGATAGAACTTTAATGGAGCTTAAGAAGGGATAAAATGTTTCCCTATAGTTTGAATTGAATTATTGAAGTGGTCAGCATACTAGGAATGTGTGAGGTTCATTGTAAAGCAAGGGTTTTTTATTATATTTATTTATTTATATTATATGAAAATGTATATTAAAATAAATCTAGTCGTGGCTAGCTTAATGGATGAGACAAGATAAACAGAAATTCTTTTGAAGTTAAGAAAAGTTTTAATTTATTCTGAAATTGATAGGGGATTACATAGTTAGGTTACTGTTTATAGTGGGGAAGAAATGTTTAAGATAGAAAATTTTTTATATAATTTTTAAGGTATACTGTCATTTGTTAAAAACTGCAAGAGAGGGAAAAATATTTGCTTAATAAATGAAGTGTTTAGAAAAGTTTTCGTACTTACTCGTAAATTGTGAGCCCATTTGTAAACTGAGCAGTCCTGTAGTAATTACGTGTCGTCCATTAATGTAGGTATGGACGATGTTAGTATGTGAATCATCTTTCAACACTTTTATACTTTATAAAAAATTTTTTCAAAAAATCTTTCTTCTTTTTGAAAAAAAAATTTTTTTATAAAGTATAAAAGTGTTGAAAGATGATTCACATACTAACATCGTCCATACCTACATTAATGGACGACACGTAATTACTACAGGACTGCTCAGTTTACAAATGGGCTCACAATTTACGAGTAAGTACGAAAACTTTTCTAAACACTTCATTTATTAAGCAAATATTTTTCCCTCTCTTGCAGTTTTTAACAAATGACAGTATACCTTAAAAATTATATAAAAAATTTTCTATCTTAAACATTTCTTCCCCACTATAAACAGTAACCTAACTATGTAATCCCCTATCAATTTCAGAATAAATTAAAACTTTTCTTAACTTCAAAAGAATTTCTGTTTATCTTGTCTCATCCATTAAGCTAGCCACGACTAGATTTATTTTAATATACATTTTCATATAATATAAATAAATAAATATAATAAAAAACCCTTGCTTTACAATGAACCTCACACATTCCTAGTATGCTGACCACTTCAATAATTCAATTCAAACTATAGGGAAACATTTTATCCCTTCTTAAGCTCCATTAAAGTTCTATCACCAGATTTTTCTCTTTTGCTAACACCAACAGCAACATTACTGAATTTCATATCTCCTGATGATGAACACCACTGTGTTCGAAACATGTAGAATTATGATATACTAATTGGTTTTATAATAAATTTGTGGAGGAAGACTTTTTGTATTCCCTTCTTTTCCCTATAATCATTTTTATGTTGAAGTTTTAAGCCACAATCTTTTTTGGAGCACTTGTTTCTTCTAATATTGAATTCGCGAAAGGTAGGTATTAATAACTTTGATATTGCGCACAATAGCTTTTAACTTTGAAATGTTTTGATTCGACATTCTCACTTTGAAAACAAACCTTTGAAGTTCAATAAAATGAAAAAATCATTTTCTTAGGTACCTAGACCAGTACCCGAGTACAAACCGGCCTAAAGTTGAAGCAGTTAATTTAAATGTGCAACTCTATAAGCAATACTTATTATGATTTCCATGTACTTGGCGATTAAGTTTTATTCAATATGAAACATCGCAACGGGCAATTTAGGAATTAGTTAATTAAAAGTTTAGTACGTTCTCGGCTAACCCTGAAATTGTGGAAGATATTAGATAACCACTTAGTTTATAGATATTAGTAAACTTGCTAAGAAATGGGAGAAGTTAAACCATTTGGCCCTAGGAAATGAACCCCGTGGGGGTCATGTCCAGTAAGACTACCGTGCTGTTTGGGTCCCTTATAAATAAAATATTATTTGAACTATTTCGTATTAAATACTAAATTAACTTGTTTTAATAGCAGTTTAAATTTAATAGGCGGTAACGATTAAGGCTTAATTCATGTGATTAATAAAGTCCAGGAACTGAGGACAATGAACATCACCTTAAGGAAATTTTAAGAACATATAGTCCTGGTTAAATGACAAATGTTTGGGGTATCCCACAAAGAACGAACGATTTAAATTGCGATTAATAAACTGGCTAACAAAAAGATCTTAAAATCAATTTCTAGCACAACTTTCGATTAGCTGTTCCATTTTTAAAACTTGACTTTTTTTGATGCGGCTTGCACTGCCCAAAAGTACAATTTATCTAAATTAAGCAGAGGAACACAATTTATCAAAAAAGTTTTTATGATAATGGGTGTAAAATAAAGCCGTGCAAAAATTGCGAAGATTTAGATGTCCGAGATTTTGTTTTTAAAAAAATTCTCCATTGTGAATACTTAGAGAGCTAATATTAATATCTGAAGACTTTTCCGCCAGTTTTTTTATGAAGACTTTTTGGCATTATATACAGGGCGATACAAAGACATTGTGAAAATTTTGATAGACATATTTTAAGAACACTATAATTTTGAAACGCGTAAATGGATTTTGATTGACCTTGCGTGGTTTGGCGCATCAAGATGCTATGCTAGTATCTGAATTTTGGCCAAGAGGTGTCGCACTTAACCATTTTTTGAATCTCGGGTGAAGTTCAGAATACAGGAACAACAAAGAGAAGTCCCAGTAGAAGATTTGCAGACTTCTGCAGCTAATTACAATACCAGGATCCTACATCTTAACACATGTTCTCTGAGAAATAAGAAATTAAAGCCTACATTACTGACGGTGTGGAAAAGTACAGCATTGTATGCTTCAGCGAACACCATCCTAGGGCGCAGGAGATATTCTACTTAATATTTAATGACTTTGTTGTGGGATTTTTCTATTCCAGACGAACTATTCAGAGAAGGATGTAATATTGCATAAACCAGATATTCATCATCAATCATATTAACGGCGTAACTAGAGTGTTCAACCATAATCATGCATTGACTGCAAGTGATTTTAATGAATTTTTCTTCAAAACATCGGATTGGTTCAAATTCCGGCGACAAATGCTGATTTAGGAGACTATATGAGCAGCAACAGGACCTGCTTTTGCCTTTCACAAAGGCATGTTTTGTAAAGGTAAGAAATGCTATCGACATTCTAAACAAAAAGGCAAGCAATGATATCTACTACATGAACATTAGGATGATCAAACAACTAAAAGATTAAATAAGATTACCCATGACAAAGCCTTTTAATCTTAGTATCATGAAGGGAATATTTTCAAGCTGTCTTAAAATTTCTAAAGTAGTACCTACCGGTTTTCAAAAAGGAGAAATTATATAAATACTTCGAACAAAAGGACTTTTTTATTAAATACCAATATGGCTTTAGAACAAGCAGGTTAACAACTCATACAACGCTGGATTTGTTAAAGTATATTGCGGGGGCCATTAAGAGAGGTGGAGTATATACAGGCTGCATTCTGTGATATCTCAAAGGCTTTTGACTGTGTCTGTCACTCGCTGCTCCTGTAGAAACTCAAATTTTACGGTAAACAGCCTATCTGCAGCTGCTGAAGAGCTACTTAATAGGGAGCAGGTAATGAATCTAAAAGTATGCATATTACCTTTGGTCTGACGCGTATTTCGGGTGAGAACGATTAGGTAGCTAAGTGCTTGGGATTGGGTCTGAACCCTAAGCTAACATTTGAAAAACATATTGATAATTTATCTGAAAAATTATGCAAAAACATCATTCTCCTCAGGGACTTATCACGAATTATCCCGCTTCATGTGTTAATTCAGGCTGTATTCCAATCAGCTGCGGTAAATGAAATACTGGCTTGGGGATACTCCTCTCATACTAGAAGAATATTCTCACTGCCAAGGCAGTATGCATTGTAGCCGGGTTGGACTATAGGTAGGATGTGTTCATATAATGTAAGCGCAGAATGGTACAGCCCATTTAAATAGTACGTTCTTCAAAGTGCTTTCGATTTTATAACACTCTAACCTTTTTCAAAAAATAAGAGGAATGGGCTGATCAGAGCAAGGGACTGGATGCATGCCATTTGAAGGCCGTTGGCCGAAAAACCCAGAAGAATGGTGTTTTAAGGATTCTTATCGAAGATTTATAAGATATTTGCAATTTGCACATATTACACTGTGCATTTGTCTTATGATGATGACTGTAAAAAAATGTTACACTGGGCTACTTTTATGTCGAATTGTTAAACATTTTATTAAACTCATTATAAATTTTATTTCAGAAAAAAAACTGTTGTACTTACTTAGTTACTTAAATCGGCAACATTAATATAGACATTCGACACAACACGATTTACTACGTACGACGTATAAAATATAAATAGTAAATACAACAACATGAAAACAAATAGAAAACAGCGGAATCCCTAAAAGCGAATATTTTAATTCTACTCTAAACGCTTTTATGCTATTAACGCGATAACCGGCAACCTTGTCTGAAACAACGGAAACCGCATGATCGCAATGCAACATTTGCGTCTATAGACAGGAATATTATTTTGGCTTCCTGGCTTCCGCATGCGCAACAGCATCGGAAGCATTCGGCTCATAGGCTCCTTTCGATACGCTGGCTTTTATTTTACGGTTACTAGATTAACAGAACTGAAGTCTGTAAGCAATTCAGTGGTACTGTGGATATAGGTCCCGGGATCGATTCCCGTTTCGTGCACTTCTTCTTTATGACTTTTTTTTTAGTTTTTTATAACTCTTTTATTTTTTTTAAAGTAGATCGCTCAAAAAGGGCTGGTAAATAATTGGCCGGTGAACTTGAAAAAGGCGAATTGAAACCAAAAAGGTGGATTAGATGCCGTGTTAGCGCTGTTTAACCAATATAAGTCTATAATTATTACAATTTTTTTATATCTAGCATATACCGAATTGGAATCAAAAAGGTGGATTAGATGCCGTGTTAGCGCCTGTTTAACCAATAAAGTCTATAATTATTAGTTACAGCATTATGTGCGCATGCGGAAGCCAGGAAGCCAAAGTGATATTCCTGTCTGTAGACGCGAGTAATGCAACAGGATGAGAACAGCGTCAGCCGCCGGCGCGAAACAAGTAGGTATAATTACGTTTTGGAACAGCTCGGAAGTAAACGAGGTTTCTTAAAACAGGTATTTTTTAAAACTGAAACAGGTTATACTTGTTATTAAAAAACCCCTGTTTCAACCATCCCTAATCCCAATAGTTCCAACGCAGATTTCGAGTCCGCTTCGGTTGTGTCAGGAAAACCACTAATAGGCAACATAGTTCTAGACCTCGAACGATCCATTGTCGCTGAACTATAATGCTACAAAGATGAACATCAATAGGAATAAAGATTTCGACGTAGACAATTCGAAGAAAATGGCACGGGTGTGAACTTATTGCTCGTAGACGCGCTGCTTGCCCTTTTTAAATGCTGCTCACCAGACTGCAATGTAGGATTAATGTAAGTTTAATTTCTTTGAATGTGATGTGCAAATTTTAGTATGATGAGGAAGGAATGAACGGTATTTCGAGGAACATATTATGAATGCTAGAGTACCATTTGTAAATGTAGGGATGTGCTTGTTTGAGGCGGTGTTATGTTTAAGGGAAAAACGGATTTAGTTATTTAATAATAGAAACGAGGAAAGCTGAAAGCTACCGCGATAGGTGTCTCAATGGTGGAGGACGATAATGCATGAATAAATCGGCCTGCAAGATTACCTGATATTAATATTATTGAGCACTTGTAAAGCACGATTAAAAGAAGAATTAATCAGAGCATAAATTTAATAATTTGGATGAATTGGCCTTGAGCAGAGTGGAAAACTATTCCATATTAATTTTGTTAGTTACTCTCTAAAGTTAATAAATAGCAAAAAATACCATTTTCCAATGGTAGGTATGATCGCTTGTCATGCTTGCCCTGTACTGACGAGAAACAAAGAGTTCGAAACCGGTCTACAGATAGCAGCAGTGTAGCATCCTATCATTGGAAATGAAGATTCACTCATTTCTTTTCCGGTAGTTTCTGCAATCTGAGTTTGTATTTTAGTACTGACAGTGTTAGTCAAAATACGCCAAATTTTGCTATTTAATTCAGCGCTCGTTGGGGCATGTAGCCCAGAGAATAGCTGTTTTAGCATAATTTGGTTAATCCTTATTGTATAAGGTCTCAGCAAGTGCCTAGAGAACAAAGTTCTCACATATATACATATTTATATGTCATTATTATGATTACCACTTGCCAAGTAGTATTATTTTGCTATTTATTATGTTTATAGTACCATACGGCATTTTTCACTTCAGATTGCTAGAAAATTTCGGAAGATGGCGCTACCTATATTGTACTGCCTAGGCAACCTCATTTTGAGAAAAAATCGTCCAGTTAGGGCAAACTAGAGTAAATAAGCGTCTAAACCACGCAAGTTCATCAAAATTAAAAATTTAACGATTTGGTACTAACCCTGTGTTAGCAAGAGATCTGTATGAAATGCTGGCGAAGACGAAACATTTTAAGATAAATTGTGTTCAAAGGTTTTTTTTTATCTAAAGAACTACCCTCTCTAATTTGAAATTATTTTACTCCAGGGACAGTAAGATATTATTTACGTATATAAAAATATACACCGCAACACTTTCTGTAAAATATCTTCATGTCTTTTAAAACATCGTCAGCGCTCTATTTAGCTTCTAAAGCAGACAACGCCGTAAATTCTCTTAGCTCAGATAAAAAGTATTACCGCTGTCCGCTGTCTAAACCCTTTGTGTATTCCACATCCTCGCAGCTAAGGACAAACGTTCGTTTTATTGACATTCCTGAAGTGTAAAAATAACCCTGAAGAAGCTACTTTACGAATATTTTACTACCTTTAAAAACTGCCTTAAAATAAAATACGTCCTGTATTAATTCAGCACGTTGTGTATATATATTGTATTAAACATTGTAGCGGTTTTCCTTATAACAATATAATATCTTGCCATTACGGGCATTTTGAGGATTATGCTTAGGGATATTTTAGAAATTTTCAGTTAAAAAGTGTTCGTCTGTAAATTCTAGACTTTATTAAAATTCAAAGTTGATTGGAATATACTGACCAGGCATAGATTTGGATAAACCCACCGATAGGTAGACTTGTCCTATGTCCTACTTTTTTGGTGTTTGTTCAAACTACTCTCAAATACCTAATGCACCTGCTAAAGCAGTTTTGTCGTCATTAAAATATGACCACATAATATTTCATCGCTCATAAGTCAAAACCTCGTATCTCAAAATTTACCATTTTTTAACAAACGATAAAAACTATTTCAGCTGATTATAAATCTGTGAGTATGAGTTATTTTTTGGGATTTTATACTATATAGTGCATTCTTGGTTTGTATAAGAAACAGCTTTTGTACTGCTGTATTCATTTTCTCATAAAAAGGAAAAAAAAACTAAGGTGCGAGCTATTTCCACTCTAATAAGTATTATAATTATTGAGTTACCACATTATATTATTAAATGTCAATAGTAAATAAAGCATTTTTATTGTTAATTATTATTTTATTCTAATTGGAAATAGTAACAATAGGAAAGAGGTTATATGATAAGTATATTGCTGGTATTTAAATAAAAAGCAAACAACTACTGTAACATAATATAAACTAAAAACACATTTTAAACCTAGGCATGTTCTCTATCTTGAGGACAGTTCGTTGTAGAACCAACGAAGCGATTTATCTAATGACGTAAAGAATCATATAGGCCATGATAATCTTCATGAATAGCTGCCTTAGGAGACTGTAGGTGATTAAATGTATCGCCCTTTTAGGCAGTGAGGTGTCATGGAGTTTTTTTGTGTGTCGAATTATGGTGGATGAACGAGTTGGTAAAAACTGCCAGTTATCATCAAAACTAAACGTGTATTGTGCTAAAAGTTCTTCACAGTATTTCATAGCTTTTAGATCGGTCACACAGGGATCGGAAACTTTCTTGCCGAGACATATTGAAGAATGATATTTAATATCTGAATAATCATTAAAAAATTTATTATTTATGTACTTTACTTAATAGGGACATTTCTTTTTATACTTCCGAGCATCACAAATTATTTGAACATAATTTGAAGGTGAATAAATGCATCTATTCTTGTTCACTCGTTCGATAGTGGAGTGGACACTGTCACACTCCATCTGGGTGTGCCCTTTAGATACTTTTAAATAACAGTGGCATTCAGGATGGGGTAATGTTAAAGTGCGTTAGCCAAAGTAACATTACGATTTTGTGCGGCACAACCGTCACTATAAGATATTTTAGTTTTGGCATTATCTCCTTCATCCAACTGATTGGAAACATAATCTGTTAATCAAGAAGCTAAACAATTGCTATCCATTCCTTTCTCGCCCTCGTGCCACAAAACCTTATCATTTGGTATATTATAAATCGTAAAATTATGTACTGCTAATTCTTAGTTAAAATACATCATTCCTGCAGGTACATACGGCACAACTTGAACTCCTTGAACATCTACTGTAAATACAAATAGTTCGCCAGCCAATGCTCTTACTTTATCAAATTGTTTTTCTCTTCGTGCTCTATCCTTTTCGGTAATATGTTGTGTAAACGTTTCTAATGTTACATGTCCCAATTTATACAAAGAAACATAGATCACATTAATTTTTACGGGGATAAAAAATGTCAATATTAAGGCTTTTCATTATTTCTGATACGAATACCATACCCTGTCGAAGCTCGACAGTAATGCGAAGGCATTTTAGGAAGTAGCTCAAAAAATTCTTTAATTTTGAGACGTTTTTCAGAATTAATCGGTTTAGATTTTAATGGAAACTTATTAGTCGTTTCTACTATACCAGAATCTAAGCTACCTTTAACCCAGTTAAGGACACTCCATTAGCCTAAATTCAGAGTTGCTCAAAACATGTGTGTATAGACGGGAACAAGGGAGTTATTAATGTTTAAATGGTAAGATAAACTTAGAACACGTCGGGATTTTTTAATTGTACTTTTTTGTTTAGTTGTTAACTAGAGTAGCCACAAAAAATCTTACTTTGTGTTCAGTCCAGCATTTTCCTTCTTCTTTCGAATTTAAGCATTTGATATTTCACAATAGTCTTTTTCTTACATTCTCAATAATTTATTTTTATTCCTTTTCCATAAGGATGGACTCTCTTTCGTTCAGTTATTGTTGAAGACGCGTCTAATTTGCACACGACTATTTTTTGTACCGAACACTGACCTTTTCTACTGATTTTATCTTCAATTTCATCTTTGATTCTCAAACTCAAACTCAAACTCAAAAATAATTTATTTACCCAATAAACATATGTGACAGGATATTCGAATTCATACATATTTCTTAATACTACGGGTAAATAGGGCAATACCGCGATTATAAAAACCGATAGCACAAAGCACAGAAGAACTGTGCCTGTGTGGTAAAGCCCTTGAACTAGAACTAAAAAAAGAAAATATCAAATAATTCATTGGTACATTGGTACATTGGTTCATTGGTATGGCGACGCGAGGACCGACCCAGGGGCAGGGAAGAGAAGAGGGGAAGGAGGGTAGATATTAAAAAAAATATATAAAAAAATAAATAAATAGGTGCAAGCAGCCCAGCAAGGTAGTAACATAGTATTTATATACTCTAAGCATAATATGCGGGAATACAACAAAAAAAAAAAAAATAGATAAATAAAAGGTGGCTAAACTTCACTTCTCTGGGTCTCTAAAAGATGTTTTTTTTATATAATCCCTAAATTTAATAGGGGAAAAATCTTTAACGTTATTAGGTAAGCTATTCCAAGTTTGAACTGCTTTAAAACTAAATGATTTTTGAAAATTTGCTGTACGATGCTGAGGTATTCTAAAGTAATTCAAATTTCTTGTCTGATGAGGGTGATTATATGACTGAAAATTTGTTCTTAAATATGAAGGTTCTCCGTTTTTTAACAGTCGAAACACAAATTGACACATATGGTATTTTCTGCGGTTTCTCATATTTAAAATATAATTGTCATTTAGATATTTTGTATAGAATAAGATATTTTTTCTGTCAATGAGTCGCCATATACTACATCTCCATAGTCAAATAAAGACAAAACAAGTGTATTACACAGATAATATTTAGTCTTAGAGGGAAGACAATGTTTGAGATGGTACAATTTTTTCAAGCGCATGTACGCAATTTTAAGTTTATTTTTTACATGTGCCTGAAATGTGAGACCAGTATCAAAATAAATACCCAAATTCCTTGCCTCCTTAACCAATGGTAAGGGGTCATTGCTAATATTTATGTGAAAATTATCGGAGATGAAGGAAAGAGCATTGTTATTATTACTGAAAAAAATAATGCAAGACTTAGCAGCATTCAACTTTAAATTATGTTCTTCTGCATAGGAGTTGACACTCACCAAATCCTCATTAAATTGTACTTGAGCAGTCTGCAAATTTTGAGTGGGAAAAGATATATATAACTGTGAATCGTCAGCATATTGCTGTAGTTTTGTGTATTTTAAAATGTCAATCATATCCGCAACATATAAAGAAAATAACAAAGGCCCTAAGATGGAACCCTGTGGTACTCCTGTTCTCATTGGTATGTAACTGGACTTTTGTGTAGTAGATTCTGATTTTAGAATAACACAGTGAGCTCGATCATGGAGATATGATTCAAAAAATTTTACTGCATTAGGTGATAGTCCGAAGTAGTGAAGCTTAGCCAATAACATTTTGTGATTTATAGTGTCAAAAGCCTTACTAAAATCTAGTAAACCTAAACATGTGTGCTCTTTTCTTTCTATATTTAACCGGACTTCATTAAGGAGATGAACAAGACTAGTAGTTGTACTAAAATTCTTACGAAAACCTGATTGACAATCTGGAATTACTTTAATTGAGTTAGCAAAGCCACATAATTCTTGATATATATGTTTTTATATTATTTTGGATACTACTGGCAGGATACTAATAGGTCTTAAGTCTTTAAGTTCTTTGGGATTAGAAATTTTACCTAATGGATTTATGATTGCCCGTTTCCATAGTGTAGGATAAAAATTCTCTAGAATACAACTATTTATTATGTTTAATAGTGGCTTTAGACAAAAAGGTAGACAAAATCTTACGTCTCTTATTGATAATGAATCCTCACCGATAGCATTCGTATTTATGGTGTTTAAGAGTTTTTTGAAATCTAACTCATCCAACAATTTAAAATTCAGTTGTGATGTTGCATTTTTATGCCTACTTAATTTATAAAATTCTATTTTTTCCTCTGATGTAGAGTCTAATACAGCGTTACAACTTGCAAAATAGTTATTGAGAATTGTTGCATCAGAAAACTCCTCAGGCAAGCTAAAATTTTTGTCGCGAGTTAAATTTAATCTATTAGCATGAGTCCAAAACATGGGTCAACTCCTGTTCTTCTCGATAAGCGAAGCAGCCCTAGCGGCCCTTGAGAGGTCTCGGTTTAAAGCTTTTTATAAGCTTGGCCGAGTGACTTTCAAGAGGTTGGGGACAGAACAACAGAAACAAATTCAGGGTAGTTCAGGCAAACCTCCAGCACAGTAAGGGAGCTTCGGCAGCCCTTACAAAGGCTATGGTGGGGTTTGAAGTAGCCCTGATCTAAGAACCGTGAATTAGACACGGTGAAATTAAAGGCCTGTCAGGATGGGGTGAAGAGTTAATATATAACAGATCCACGGACATCCCAAGAACATGCATCCTAATCAATAAAAATATCCACGCACTTCCGCTAAGCAACTTCTGTACTAAAGACTTAACGGCGGTTAAAATCAAAATTGAGGGACAAAGCGGACCGAGGGATATAATAATTGGATCGGCCTACTTTCCTTCAGACGACATAGAACACCCGCCCACCAGAGAAGTGGAACACCTGGTGAGATATTGCAGGACAACGGGGACTCAACTAATCATCGGGTGCGATGACAACTCGCACCACAGACTCTGGGGCAGCACAGACACAAACCCAAGGGGAGAAAGTCTACTACAATTTATTATGGCAAACAGTCTGGACATAATAAATATAGGAAATGAACCTACCTTTGTTACTAGAAACAGAAAGGAGGTACTTGACGTAACTATAGCCTCAACATACTTGAGTAACTATATCACAGACTGGCATGTGTCTAATGAGGTGAGCTGCTCGGACCATAGACACATCAACTTCACAATTCAAGGTTCAACAACCAAGGAGACTTATCGGAACCCAAGGAGGACGGACTGGAAGAGGTATCGAGACTCTCTAGAAACCGGCCTTGCGGGAGTCCAAAGAATGATAAGGACCACAGCAGACCTCGAAATGGCCGCGGAGGAATTTAACGACGCAGTCATTTCAGCCTTCAATGATAGCTGCCCTCTCACGACAAGGGCGTCAACCAGGAACGTGCCCTGGTGGAACGATAAACTTGCTCAGCTTAGAGGGCAAGCAAGGAAGAAATTCAACAGGGCAAAACGTACCGGGGAGTGGGATGACTATAGAACCACCCTGACCGACTACAACAAAGCCCTTAGAAAAGCAAAACGCGATTCATGGAGGAGACACTGTGAGGAGATTGAGAGCACTCAGCAATGTGCCAGACTCCAACGAATACTATCGAAAGAAAAACAAACAACAGTGACCTCCCTTAAGAACAACCAGGGAGAGTATACGACATCCGGAGAGGAAGCAATAAAAGAACTCTACCGAGTTCACTTTCCCGGATCTAACATCATAGAAACACCGGAGAACCCAAGAACAGAACTTGAACTGTTGAAAACAGTCACAAGGGAGAACTGGCAGGTCTCTAAAAAGGTGGTAGACTATGATAAACTCAAATGGGCAATAAACTCTTTTGACCCATATAAATCACCGGGACCAGACGGGATCTACCCGTCCCTACTTCAGAAGGGATCAGGACCTCTGATAGAACGGTTACGTAATATCCTTAGGGCAAGCTTGGCCCTAGGACATACACCGGCCGTATGGAGGAAGATTAGGGTCACATTTATACCGAAACCTGGTAAATATGGACAGGCAACGGCGAAATCCCTAAGACCGATAAGTCTTATGTCATTCGTACTTAAGACACTGGAAAAACTGCTTGACAAACATATCAGGGATGGTGCTCCGGCTGAAAGACCAATCCACCAAGACCAATATGCCTATAAAGCAGGAACCTCAACAGAGACGGCCCTACATGAGCTGGTAAAGGAGGTTGAAAACACTCTGGAAAACAGGGAGGTGTTGCTGGGTGCGTTCCTCGATATCGAGGGCGCCTTCGACAACACATCCCATGACTCCATTGCTAGAACACTCAGACTCAGAGGAATCGAGGGAACATGCTGTGACTGGATCGACTCCATGCTGAGACAAAGAGTGATATATACAACAGTCATGGGAGTGACTGCATCGGCCAAGGTCGCGAGAGGATGTCCGCAGGGCGGGGTCCTCTCACCCCTGCTATGGACTCTTGTAGTGGATGGGCTACTTAGGACTCTCGAAGAACATGGTCATCGCACTCTGGGATACTCAGATGACATAGTCATTCTGGCCAGAGGTAAATTCAACACCACGGTTAGAGATCGCATGCAAAGGGCTCTAAACCTGGTAACAAGATGGACGGACGCGGAAGGGCTGAATATCAGCCCCAACAAAACCACCATCGTAGCATTCACACGAAGACGCAAACTGGAGGGACTAGGCCCCTTAAGCCTTCGTGGAAGTAACATCCAACTGAAGGGTGAGGTTAAGTACCTCGGGGTAACATTAGACTCGAAACTTACCTGGAACCTTCATTTAGAAAAAATCACAAAAAAAGCGGAGACCGCTCTTGTAGTGGCCAGACGCTCCTTCGGAAAGAAATGGGGTCTAAAACCGGACATGCTATATTGGTTATATAACATGGTGGTTAAACCCATAATAACATATGCCGCTCTGGTGTGGTGGCCCAAGACACAGCAGATTACCACTATTATGAAACTCGGCAAGATACAAAGACTTGCCTGTTTAAGCATAACTGGAGCCACAAAATCGACTCCAACGGCAGCAATAAAGGCGCTTATAGACCTTCCCCCCCTGCAATTTGTGATACAGGGGGAGGCCAGACTTGCAGCCTATAGACTGAAAAAGGAACCGGAGGATATAAATATCAGATCGGGTCACACAAGTATCATTAGGGTGGTGGAGAGGAATGTACTAAACATCAACTCGGACCACACTAAGAAAAGGTACTCATTCAAAACCCCGTTCGAGGTAATAATACCTGAAAGGGAGGAATGGGAAAACCAAGAACCAAAGGCCATACAGCGGGGACAGATCTGGTACACTGACGGATCTAAGACCGCTAATGGAACTGGTGCAGGAATCTTCTCCAGGCATATGAGGCAGGGACTCAGCTTTAGACTGGAAAAACACAATTCTGTGTTCCAAGCAGAAATTTACGCAATCCTGCAATGTGCAAGAGAAATAAATAGGAGAGCCTATGAGAACAAGCAGATCCATATTGCATCAGACAGTCAAGCAGCCCTCAAGGCGCTATCACAGCCCGAGGTAACGTCAAAACTGGTATGGGAATGCCTTGCAGAACTTGAGATCTTGGCAGACCAGAACAGAGTAAAACTGGTCTGGATGCCGGGACATCGAGGTATAGAAGGCAACGAAAAAGCAGACGAACTCGCAAAAAGAGGAACGGAGGCTGAGATACCTAACACAGAACTGATCATCGGAGTACCAAAAAGTACAGCCCGAGGACAAATCAGAGACTGGATAAAACTGAAACATAACAACTACTGGGAAAATATTCCCAGACAAGTGCATAGGAAAGCCTTCATAGGCAGACCATGCCAAAAGAAAGCAAAAGAACTGCTTACAATGAGCAGGAACCAGCTGAGAATAATTACGGGATTCATGACTGGACATGCACCAGTCAAGGAACGACTGTACAAAATGGGACTGTACAACGGGGACTTGAAATGCAGACTCTGCAATAAAGAGTCAAACATATACTGTGCGAATGCGAGGCATTGGATCACAAACGGCAGTCGATCTATGGACAGCCTCGGGCAGAACCAAATACATACACCACACACTCAGTTAAGGACTTGTACAAACTTGTGAAAGGTACAAAGATACTGGAATGGGTGGAATGAAGAAAATGGGTACATAGTACAATAAGCCGAAAGGCTGTAGTACTGACCGATCTGCAGGCGGGCAAAACAACAAAAAAAAAAAAAATGAGTCCAAAAGTCCTTTCCATTTTTTTGAGACATTAAATTAAAATATGATATTTTTTCCCTAGTAATAGCGTGTTTAGTAAAATTTCTAATTTGTCTGTAATACTGGAGGTGTCCTTCTGTTTTTTGCTTCAGGTATTTCCTATGAGCTTTATCTCTTAATTTCATTAAAAGCTTAATATTATTAATAATCCACGGTGTAAAAGGTTTTTCTTTGATTCTTCTCTGCTGCATAGGTGCATATTTGTCAATTAAAAACAAAATATTGTCATTAAAAATCTTAAGTTTATTGTTGATATTTTGAGAATAATATATTTGATCCCACTGTAATTGTTGGGCATCATTTTCAAAATCTGCAAAATTTATGTTATTGTAATCTCGAAATTGAACTAATTTATATCTATTTTGACTTTTGGGTAAATTTACAATCGAATAAACTAAGTTATGATCGGACACCTCCTCCGATATAATGATAGAAGCATTTTCCTTAATATCCAAATTGTTGTTTGTTATAATAATATCAATGAGAGAACTACTATTACTAGAGATATTTATTCGTGTTGGGTCTTTAATTAATTGCTTTAAATTAAAAGTGTCAATTAGTTTTTCAAGGTTAGTTTTAGGAGCATAATCTTTTAAAAGGTCTATGTTCAGGTCTCCCGTAAATATAACATGATCATAGAATGGTACAGTCAAGGCAAAAAAATTTTCCAGCCAGTCAGTAAAATTGTTGATATTGGAGGAGGGAGGCCGATAAATATTTGTGAACAGCATATTTTTATTATTAAGAGAAAGATTAATACTTATATACTCACAGTCAGGTGTGGCAATATTAAAATCAACCAGTTTAAATTTATACTTTTTTCCAACATAAAAACCCACCCCACCTCCTCTAGTAGCTCTATCTTTTCTCACAAAATTGTATCCTGGGATTTTAAAATTACAGTTCTCATAATCGGATGACAACCAGGTTTCAGACAAACCTAGTAAGTCAAAACCATATTCAATTACATAATTAACAAACTCGTCAAAGCCAGTATTCAATGAACGTATATTAAGATGTGCGACCATAAAATTGTTAATATTATTAAATTTTTCATTAGCAAGTCCACCATGCTGGATAACTGCTCGCATACCACCATGATTATCCTCCATCATCCCCACACTCGACCCCCCCATCCCCCCCGCACACGTACCGGTCCATACCCCGCCATAATCCCATAAAACAATCCAATTTATATACTAATATCAACCTAATATTAATAATCATAAAAATACCAGAAATTATTTCTTTTACCATGAAATTCTAAAAAGCTTTTGAGCTGTGCGCAAGCCTATGCTCCGTAACGAAAAAAAGAAAAAAAGAATAAATACAATAAAAATAAAATAAAAATAAATAAATAAACAGCAAGGATATTGCGTAACTGGCGTATATAAATTTATTACAGAAAAATCAAAATTGGGGTTCATCAACCTAGATCTTGTGAATAAAATAGGCAGGAATCACAATATTATGTATTCATCTAAGTTTTTAATCTCAATAGTGATCATTACTAAACAATGTAAAGATGTAAGTATATACCTACCAAAATAGAAAGATTATTCTTATTTATAATACAGAACATGCTACCTGATTACCACTAGAAACAAAACAGTTCCATAATAATCAATAATATTTTTATTAAATGTTCATTCAAACAATACCATATTTTATTAAAAGAAGAAAATACCAGAGCTGAAAGAAACATATGCAAGAAAATAAAATAAATATTCATTCTGGGGAACACTTAACGAAAGATAAGAGTTTTGTTTTTTTTGTGTTCAACAAAATACCTTAAAATGCACGAGGTAGTAATATAAGCACTTTCAACAAGATAAAATCGTGGGACTGATTTTAGACACTTATAAGTCATCTTTAGAGTTTACCAACACTTTCTTGTTCAACACAGCATCCCAATAAAATACCTTACCCCTTGAGGACCAAGCCTTGGTATTACCATATTTTTTTTAACCAGCTTTAGCAAATCATTCTGCTTAGAAGTTAGGTCCTCGTAAACTGCAAACCGCGTTCCCTTCAAGACTTTTTTAGACACAAAAACGGAGTCTCTTTTTATATTGGCAATAAAATTTACAATGATTGTGCGCGACTTTTCTTGCACTACTGGACCAATACGAAATACAGGGTCGAGATCACTTTCCTCACAAGACACGTTAAGATCTTTTTTTATAAATTTAACTATTACGTTAGTCAGGTTTTCGCCAGCGTTCTCTGGAAAGCCAGAGAACCGTAAAGAGTTACGCTTTCTCTCCTGTTCCAACATGTCCACCCTGCTCTGTCGATATATCTGTGGGATAGTAACTCGAACGGGAGTCTTCGAATGGTTCTGAGTTATTTAAATTATTATTATATAAATATTTATAATTGGTGGAGTCAAAAATGAGTGGTGAAATTTTTAAAGAGGGTGTGATTCGAAAGCGCAATAAGATACGAGGTTTTGAATTAGGATACAAGTTTTTATTTCTACAGTAATGCATGCTCTTGATCGTGGCTATTGTGGTACGGGCTTTTACATTCGGTACGCAGTAGTAGGCATTTACTGTAAACGCTGCTGACTGAAAACCGTTAAAATCTGAGATACGAGGTTTAGATTTCTGAGTGACGATTTAACATTATTTGTATGTACTTCGGTAAGTTAGATGTAGATGTCTAAAGGTCCATTGATAAGAGTTAACCCATAGAAAGTGTTGACAAAAATTTATAATCTAACCTCAACATTATAAAAGAATTCTGTTGCACATAATAATATATCCTTGTGTTAATAAAATATATATATCATTCATGTTTAAATATCAAAAGCGCGAACTCTTAATAAAAGCAAACGTCCAGAAACCGATGTTTTTGTTTATCGTGGTAAATAAGGGTTGTCTATCTCAATGTCTGTACCTCAAATTTAGAATATACCTTTTGTGGCTGTAAATTAATACCTTTATAAAGATAATTCACAGTTCTTTTGTATTAACTATATGAAAACTGTTAGTTTTAAAATTAATTATTGGTAGGTAGCCTAATAAAACTTTAGTAAACATCTTTTGGTAACAACATAATAATATGCATTTGATATTATATTTATAAAAATTATATTTCAACTTTTTATATTACTACATTGTGTGAGTAGAACCTTCTATAAAGCTTTTATCGGTGACTTAAATTGCAAACCGGCTAGTTCCACTTCTCATGGTGGCTTATTCCTACTGCTCCGGCCGAGCATAGATCACAATGACATGCACAGGCGCGTGCAAGCCCGAGGTACGATGCAATTACGGGTTCAGAATGAAATTTTATAAAAATTTAAAGTGTTGTTGATGTTACCGACCTGTAACTGATTCACTCATTGATTAAAACGTTATATCGGAAAGAGAAAGATAGATTATTTTAATTTTAGGTATACATTAAAATAATTACAATTCGAAAGCAGCACAACAATTTAAAAATAATATTATAATCTTTCTTCTTCTTGTCTTTCGTTAGTTTAAGAGTGGGTCTCATTTTAAATGAATAATACTCCTTCTTTAGGGACTTTTGAATTTTTCTTTTTTTTATGATATATGCACTGCAGGACTAATCCTTTATGTCGCTCTGGGAGCGGTGCATGTGCGCAGGAAACGATTTACGTTGGTCCTGAATCTTTGGAGAATATACTCGTTGGAAAACATGGCCTCATTGAGGTCGTTTTAGAGTGATGACGTTCTCCAGATAAAAGAATTTTTAAACAGTGTCATTCGTGTCCATGTCCACCACGTTGGGCGCCATTTTATTACTAGGATTTTTGTTATATAAAAAAAAGAAGGATATTAATTAGAAAAGCTAGTTGTTGTTAATTAGATCAATTTTTTTAGAACAATTATAACAGAAAGAGAGAGAGAGAAAGATGAGTTATCAGGTGGCTCTTAAATGAGCAATGGCTGTTGTCCACAGGGTTGCGGCCGACTCGTGTCTGGCTTAGATTGCCGGCGAGTGGTGTGTAAACTAAAATGGATGCGCCACCTGTTTTAGGGCCATTGAGTCGAGACAACAAAACTGATCAAACAAATAAAACAGAAAACGTCACGAATCCAAAGAGAACACCAGACTAGACTTGAAATCTATTTAGAAATATTATTAATATATTGATACAACTCCAAATGAGTCATCGAATTGACTAATAAATAGAAAGGCTCCACCATGAGTTAAATTTACGGGTAATAATAAATAACAACTAAAAGGGGTTTCTATTTAATTACACTAGTCAACAAATACACAAAAAAAATTGCGACTGATGTTATAATGGCTGTGCGGGGGAGTATAAAGCATCCTGGTTGCGAATTCAATAACCAAAATTTCCACCACGGATTTTGAGTTATAGAATGAATCAGATATTTCATTTTATACGAATATTTGTATTGTATAATATTTATACATAAGTTCTAACCAAGAAAAAAAACAAGATATTTTAAGGATAACAGGATTTATTTACAAAAATACACATGAAAATACATTTATAGTAAGTCTTTTGTACATAACTTTTTGGCAAATGCTGACTTTCGTTTATTTCCTGATCACTTTCTCTCATAAGAGACCAAAAATAATCCCCCAGCATTGCTGAATCCCATCTGCCTTCGTAGCGTAAATTTAAATGGGAATGCAAGAAGTGTATTTTAAGAGACATGCGACAGCCCATTTTGCAATAGCTTTCAAGTAGTTCTCCTACAAGTTTTTCGTAGATTGTAAATTAAGCCGGAATATATGAAATAGTAAGTTATAGAATGTTAATGACAATATGGTGATAATTGCGTGTTAAAGGTGTAGTTCCAGAGTGGATACCCACGATCTAGGCACACCTTGGATGTACTTTGCTAGTAGTGAGACAGTACTGACAAATAAAAACCTGATAAGAGGCTCGCCAAATACCATTCAACTGGCACTGCTACTGGAGAGAATGGCTCGAGTTGGCCTCTGTGTACCGCCAAGCCTTAAAGGACTCCTGGATGGATGAAGGGGCATTAAACTCGGGTATTCAGCAAAGCGACCGCAGGCACCAGCGGTATACCACAACCAGCAGGGTGGAAAGCAGGATCATGTAGTCCAAAGCAGCATAGACGTATGCCGAACGCCAGACAGGAAAGCAGAACAGAAGAACACAAAAAGGGCGAAGAACACAAAAAGTGGGCACCCAAAAAATAAAGAAAGAACGGCCTGAAACAAAAGCAAAGTATGCACTGGCTGGCTACAATGTGACGTGAATGACAAGAAATAAACGATGCTTGAAACCTATTTAGTGTTGTACAGAACGACGCTACTTATTTCTTGCAGAACTTATGATCTAAAACTCACCTGAGGTGGTAGTTAGCCTTTCTCGTAGAAAATAAATTAAAATTTGAGGAGAAACCCGAAGCAGTTAAAACAGCAAGTCTGCGCTGACTATACTTTTCCACCGATAAAATGCCTGGGTCCCCAAATGTCCCACTAAAGTGGCGAAAATAGCGCCAATGGTCCGAATCACACCACTGCAAGAACCAGAGGGGACCAAGAAAAGGGGTTTTCTCCGCCCAAAAAGGCGGGTAAGTTTAACAATCCGAATTTTAAGGAATTTTAGCTTTACTTGGCAGCTTTGACATATGACACAATAATAGCTACAATAAATTAAGGATGGTTAATTAATTAGGTACTAATTAGAAAAATATGAGGATATTTAGCCTTCAACACAACCCTCCTAATCTAATAAGGGTAAATTTATGGGATTGAAAAAGTTTATAACGTTTAATATAACCAAAGTGTCTGTTACCATTATTCGGTAATGGGTTTCGTGTTTTAGCCTTCAAGCATGGAACAAATGCCTTTAATATTGATTGGGGTTAGTAGGAAGACCCATATGGTTTAATAAATAATTCAAAAGCTGAAGAACCGGTAGGACTAAGAAATAGATATTTGTTAAAAAGAAAACTGAAACTGTCAACTGTAGATTTATTGTTTGAGCAAGAAGGCTCTGTACGAAGTGTCTGTCTTGGGTTTTATCATTAAACATTTACTTGTAAGGAGAAGAGGGTGAGTTTAAAAGAAATGTACCATTATTTTTGAGGCTAATTTAGCATGTAACAGGATACTAAGCTGAACTACGTACGGGTGGACTGCAGTGGCTCGTCGTGTATTTCTACCATACACCGCTTTGAGTGGAATCAAGCGGACAACCTCAGTTGAGCACTTGCCATGAAAATATTTGTAAAATAGGATCAAGTCGCCAACCTGCCTTCGATGTCTATTCTTTGAATGGAATCCAGCTATCTTAGGATATATTTAGAAGCAGAATCCCAAATATGCAGACAATACTTGAGCGATGGTCGAATTTGGGTTTCATACAGCATCAAAAGCTGTTGGGGTATATAGAGGTTCTTAGTTCGGAAAAGTATTCCAAGCTTCTGAGAAGCTGCCTTAGCAATGGCCGCAACGTGACTATGCCAAGACATGACTATTCAAATTGACGCCCAATAAATTAATTAATGTAGCTAATGGACTCAAGTATCCCCCGATGATTACATCCGGTTCTTCAACATTAACTTTTCCAGAGAAAAACTGCCGCCAGGGTTTCTTTACCGTTAAATTTCACTTGATTACTCTCACCACAAGATAGAATTTTTTCCAGGTCTTTGTTGAGATGTGAGACCTCTTGCTGCCTATAGAGACATGCATTGGCAGTCGATATGTTTGGTTGCGTCCGCTTTCCCTTAACTCTTTGGATGCAGATCTTATAAATTTATTATGGGTTTTTTAAAAAGAAAGAAGAATGTTTAACTCACTGTCTTCGTCTGTATTTACTTGTCTATTCTGTCGATGTAAATTGATTGCCTCCTTAACCTTAACAGCGAATAGTCTTCTGTGGGTTTTTCCACAAGTTTTGCTGCTTTTGAATTGTAATTACTGCTATTGTATGGAAAGGAACTAGTTAGAGTAGTCTGTTTTTCTATTTCCCAATTTTAACTAAAAGGAATTGTTGTTATTTATAGCGCAGGTAAATTTTACTAGGTGCACATTAAATTTATGGAAATATTTTCCCTTTAAAATGGGAACATTTTGAAAACCGGTGAGTTAAATATGTTAAATGAAATACGATTAGAATTTTAGGTAGAATTCAAAAATTGGATAATATTGTAGAGTGTTCTAAGTGAATAAGGGACACCCCACGCTAATATTGTTTTTCTGCTACTAACTTGAGGAATCGCCATTATTTACTCCATTTCTCTAATGAGAAGTAAAGTTTTTCTATCCAGGGATATAGCAATAATAAATAATCACCTAGGCAAATAATGTTAAACTTTCTGTGTAATAAAGTTAAGTTATACGCGGTTTTAGCATTTCTATAGGTTTAGTTTTATATAATAATAAGCAGAAATAGCTAATATAAAGATCTAAATAAATTAAATATGTAATATTTTAGTGTTAGTAGTAGAGAAAAATCTATCAACCTCAGTTGGAAAGCTGTTATATTTATATAATAGGTCACTTCTGAGCTTCGGTATATTGTACTATTATCTTTACCTAGCATGAAAAATAAAAAAGTTAAGGGGGTGGAATATTATGGTGAATCACCATTGTTGCGTCGGTTCGTGGACAATGTCTCCTAGTTTGTAATAAGCGCAGCTCTACGCAACATCTGCTATTGATCGTCTACTTTTTAGGGACGTATATACTCCTCGATGTTGCTTCCTTTCGTCGGACTTTAGCCTCACTGTCGTGATACGGCGTAATGCATCTAAGGATGGATCCGCTGAAAGGAAGCTACTAGGTTTGTTTTGGTTGTAAAATAAGGATTGATTCCAAGTAGTTCGAGAACTGCGCAGAACTCGTTGTGCAATAAAATAAATCCTTGAATGTTTTAGAATTGAACTTGAAGAAGTAGTCCATTACAGTGGAGTTGATATAATCAAATAAAACAACGGCAGTCTTAGTTAGACAGTTATTGAAAAAGGGTAAAATTAACCATAACCCCAAATATTTCAAAAATATCGCTAATTTACCTACGATTGCTCTGAGGACTTTAAAATGTTCTATAAACTGAGTGTCCGAGTACATACATGTTGACAATATTCTCAGCATATAACTTGCTTTTTTGTTGATACTGTACAGCTTCAGGTATTAATAAGTTATTAAATATATGTTCAACTTCTGAAGACGACCTGAAGCTGATTCTACAAATACACTGATAAATAATGTTTCAATACTCTCGAAAACTGTTATTTACTAAATTCCATGTTTCAATTAATTTTGTTATAGAAATTTGTACTTGCCATAACTATTGGGTTATCATCCTATCCTAATTTTTATTGAACAACCCGTTTTTCTGTGCTTTTTATTTTCAACAAATTGAAAACAAAAAAATCAGCTGATGAGCTGAAAATACTGCGCGTGCGTTAACTAAAAATCCCGAAAATCATAAAGCTGGAACTGTATTGATAGTTCAAGAACGGTTACGAACCGGTTCGAAATATAACCAAAACGTTTAAATTTCAATTTTATGGAAGAAGTCCATCTCTCAGTGGAGTGATATTTTAACGTAAAGTAAAACACACAATCTGCTCCACTAGTTTAATGTAAAATTTTTTTTATACCATACATGTTTCGGAGGCATAAACCTCCATCATCAGTGGGATAAAATTAAGTCAGTAGAAGATAAAAGGACATTGCGAGAACTTGTGTCGCAGAAAAAACTTTTTCATTTAGTATTAAGCATGATTGTAGAAAAAATAGAACATTGAAAAATATTATTATTTAAAGGAAAATAAACTTTAATTATATTTATGTAGTGGTTAATAATTAAACAGTACTACTTACAAACATGTATGGTATAAAAAAATTTTACATTAAACTAGTGGAGCAGATTGTGTGTTTTACTTTACGTTACGTTTAAATTTCAGTTCTGAATCGGTTCTAACTGAAAGAAATATCTCGATGCGCATGTGCGGACTGTTCTAGAACGGTTCTAAGTACGAACCAAAACAAACCTACTAACTCTTGGATTTCTAATTGCTGGCACTCGGTCGGCAAACCGAATAGACTTTAAATGCTGTCTGAAGGCGACTCCTCTAATTTGCGGTGCCATTGCTGGAGCTTGCTCCACCGTTTCTGACTAATTGTTAGATATTTTTCCCAGCTGATGCATTTGGTAATCACGAGATGCCGCTATACGCTACATCTGTCTCTGCTTATTTTCATAGCACTTGCAATACCTAAACTGTACAGGGTGTCCATTTTTAGATGTAATTGCAGGGTATCTCCATAACTAGTAAAGATAGAAACTTGCAGTTTCTACCCTACTGCATTACTTTTTCATGAATCAAAAAATGCCGCAAATAGAATTGTCATACCTCTCTTAGTTTTTAAGCTACAGTGTGTTTTCGAGAATGTTTGCTTTTTGATCCCCCCCCCCCCCCTGTCTTTTGATTATCCATTACATTATCAAAAAACTGAAAACAGTTTCTGAGAGAGTCGTTTAAGTAGAATTCAGTGGCGTGTTTAGTTTTTTTCTGGAAGTCTTACTTTTCGAGATTTAAAGCAAACATATGATTTTTAAATGGGACACCCTGTGTCAGAAACCATACCTATTTTGTTATTGCAGGTACAGGCAGGTGTTGTGACTTCTTTTTTTTACTTCAAAGTCACAACACCTGCCTGTACCTGCAATAACAAAATAGGTATGGTTTCTGACACCCTGCATATTTCTCTATAATTTGATTGGCCTAATTCTAAGCTTCTCAAAAATATATAGTAGTTGATAGTTACTACTAGCAGTTAACGCACAAATAGAAAATTTTTAAAAATTAGAGTAGTAGGCTATAAAACCAAAGAAACAAAGAAAAGAATATGTTATTACTGCTGAAATAAATATTAACCACAGACTCCTTACGTAAAAATGAGGATTGAATCATACTTACCTATATGCGAGAGTTGATATAAACCGAGATACAGGGTGTTAAAATTAAAACTTCATTTTTGTTTTTCTCTAATAACTTTGAAAAAAACTAACGTATTTTCACAAAATTTTGAAATTAGGTTTTTTTTAAGGACGGGAAATTGATTTTTTTATGAAATTTTAATGTACAATGTAGAGGGCGCTATCTGCGGTATTCTTTGAACATTTATAAGTTCATAACTTTCTTGTGTCTCATAAATTTAAGCTTTTAATAAAAATAATACTTTTTTTATATTTATTTCGTAAAAAGGCACTAAGTTCAGGTCGCCCAGAGTTACCGTTTCGGAGATATTTGCATTTAAATTATTCGGTGCACACTGTCCAATTATTATAATTTGCAAAAATAATTTTTTCCTTAAAGTAAGCTATGAGAAATTTTGGTGCGCGCATACACACAACATATCCTGCATTTCTGCGTTTAAAAACAAATTGTGTCTCGGCATTGTTACTTAACTTACGATAAACTCAAAAATTAAACATTTTCTGACACAACTATTTTACAATAATCAAATAACAACATGGAGGTTTCATAGCAACTACATCGTTTCATTTGTTTTCTCATAGCTTACTTCGCGAAAAAAATTTTGTTTGCAAATTATAATAATTGGGCAGGGTGAACTGAATAATTTAAATGCAAATATCTCCGAAACGATAACTCTGGGCGACCTGAACTTAGTACACCTTTTTTACGTAATAAATATAAAAAAGTATTATTTTCATTAAAAACTTAAATACACTGAGGCACAAAAAAGTTTCTGGCCTAATAAATGTGCGAAAAATACCGCAGACAGCGCCCCCTATATTGTACATTAATATTTCACAAAAAAATCAATTTCTCGTCCTAAAAAAACAACAATTAAAAAATTTGCGAAAAAACGTTAGTTTTTCTCAAAGTTATTAGAGAAAAACAAAAATGAAGCCTTAACTTTAACACCCTGTATCTCAGTTAATATCAACTTTCGGATATAGGTAAGTTTGATTAAATCCTAATATGTTTACGAAAGGAGTCGGATTTTCTATGTACCATTAATTAGCGGACACCCTGTATATCATTTAGATGTTGGCTTTATATACAGGGTGGCTGATTAGTGCGAGAAAGTCCAATATCTCCGTTGTTCTTTAAAATATGGAAATTTATTAAATACAAAGATTCTAGGATAAACAAGAGCGCAAATTTTAAAAATATTTTTGGATATACAGGATGCGCCAAAAAAGTGGGGTTTAGCAAAAATGTATTTTTTCAAATGGAACACCCTATATGTTATATTATTTTTGGATTCTACATAAAATTATAGTAATTTTTTAATAAGTGCATTATAGGTCTAAACTTAATAGTTTCCGAGTTATCGACTTTTCCAAAATGACATTTTTGAACTTTGACAGCTTCTAGTTTTCTAACGGTACTTCTTAGAGCAAAACGGCTTACATGTCCCTATCTTACTTTTTAATTGTCTTCAAAAAAATATCAATTTCCGGTTAAACCGGATGTAACTTGAAAGTCGGAAATATAGTACTTCCGGTTTAACCGGAAATTAATATTTTTGGGAAGACAATTAAAAAGTAAGATAGGGACATGTAAGCCGTTTTGCTCTAAGAAGTACCGTTAGAAAATTAGAAGCTGTCAAAGTTCAAAAATATCATTTTGGAAAAGTCGATAACTCTAAAACTATTAAGTTTAGAACTACAATGCACTTATTGAAAAACAACTGTAATTTTATGTAGCATCCAAAAATAATATAACATATAGGGTGTTCCTTTTGAAAAAATACATCTTTGCTAAACCCCACTTTTTTGGAGCATCCTGTATATCCAAAAATATTTTTAAAATGTGCGCTTTTGTTTATCCTAGAACCTTTGTATTTAATAAATTTCGATATTTTTAAGAACAACGGGGATATTGGACTTCCTCGCACTAATCAGCCACCCTGTATGATGGATTCTCAATTCAATTAATTTTTAAACTTGGCAAAATCACTTTAATTTGAATTACGGGTGTTTCAGAATAAGATGCTGATCCTTAACGGTGTGAATCCTTAGGTGATTTTAAGAAGAAAAGTTCAAATTAACATATCCTTAACCTATCAACTTCCGAACTACAGGGCGTTAAAGTGTTAAGAAAAAAATCGTTTTTCTATCATAACTTTAACATCTTTCTAGCTATTTTTATGAATTTTTCACACATGCCCTCTAAGCATCAATAGCCATTTTTTGGTGTAGAAAAATTTTAAAATTTTTGAACCATTGGCGTCCTGAAAGGGTTTGGACTAGGCATTTTGGAAAAATATTATGTACGCCACTGCTTTTTCTCAAGATAAAAATTATTTTTAAAATACTCATTCATTTCAGGCCAAATTTAATATCTTGCCTTTTTATTGTCCGAAAAACAGTTTCCGACAAAAAAATAATAAAATTCATTAAATGCGCATTCGCTATGTGCCTATGGTTTCTGATAAGTAGGCTATGAACTTTGTTAAGGAAACAATGACAATAACGAAATATTTAATGCCAAATAGTTTTGACAGCTATTTATTTATGTACACGGCTTTCCACTTAACTTAAATTTTAAAAACGTAATACTTTTTAAACGTATAAGTATCATGGTAAATTTTACAAATAAATGTCGAGTTTGCGGATATGCATTACCTGTACAGGCTTGCTGACGGCAAGAAGCTGCTTTAAATTTAATGGAACAAAACCCTAATATAAGTACCAGAAATATTGGGAATATTTTAAATATTACCCATGTCCTAGCCTGGAGAATTCTTCAAAGTTATTTGTTATATCCGTAACATATTCAACGGGTCCAGGCCCTACTTCCTAGCGATTTTCCATTACGCATCAATTTCTGCCAACGGTTTATTCAAATGGTTACCGAAAATCCAAAATTGGATGCCAGAATTTTGTTCACGGACGAAGCTAATTTTTCCAGGAACGCCATACAAAATTTTCATAACAATCACTTCTGGGCAGAAGAAAACCCACATGCCATTACGGAATCCCACCACCAAGAGCAATTTTCTGTAAATATTTGGGCTGGAATTATTGGTGATTATTTAATTGGGCCTTATTTTTTACCAGCCAGATTGAACGGAATCAATTATCGCCAATTTCTTGAACACACTTTACCAAATTTGCTAGACGACATCCCTATTTTAACCCGACATCGTATGTGGTTTATGCACGATGGTGCACCTGCCCATTTCAGTCTCTTAGCACGAGAGTTTTTAAATGAACATTATAGTAATCGATGGATAGGGCGCAGAGGAACACAATCGTGGCCACCTAGATCCCCTGATCTAAACAGTCTAGATTTTTTTATGTGGGGACATCTAAAAACGCTGGTTTACAGCATCCCAATAAATACTGAAGAGGAGTTGAGAAACCGCATAATAGTTTGTTTCGACACTATCAGGAATACTCCTGTAGTTCGAAAGTTGATAGGTTAAAGATATGTGTAATTTGAACTTTTCTTCTTAAAATCACCTAAGGATTCACACCGTTAAGGATCAGCATCTTATTCTGAAACACCCTGTATAAAGCAAACTAACATGTCGTATTTTTCAAAATTTTCATACTACATTTTCGCCATTTTCTTAAAGTTTAGTGAAATGATGACATGCATTTTAACAAAACCTCATTTTTGCCTATACATTTAGACAAATAGGCATGCCAGATAGATACTATTTTGTTTATTTGAATGGTTTCATGGCCTAAACTACCCTAATTTTCTATATTTTTCGGTTTGTGCGTTTATTACTAAACTTGTCAACTATTGTATATTTTTGAAAAGCTTTAAAGTAGCCCAATCAAATAAGAGAAAAACATACAGGGTGTCAGATTTAAGAAATCATATGTTTACTTTAAATATCAAAAAGTAAGACTGGCAGGAAAAAGTAAGCACGCCACTAACTTCTGCTTAAAAAACTCTCTAGGAAACAGTTTTCAATTTTTTGATAAGTTAATGGATAACCGAAATACAGGGAGTGGTCGAAAAGCAACAATTTTCGAAATCACCCTGTAGCTTAAAAACTAAGAAAGCTATGACAATCCATTTGCGGCATCTTTTGTTTCACGAAAAAGTAGCGCCGTAATGTAAAAATCGCAAGTCTCTATCTTTACCAATTACCAAGATACCCTGCAATTACATCGAAAAATGGACACCCTGTACACTTCAGTTATTGCAAGTGCTATGAAAATTTTTTTTCCATATTCTCAGTTTAAAATCTTTAGAATTTTTATCCCCAAAAATATTTGGTACCGTACGATTCTAAGAAATCCCTTGACCATCATTCCTAAATATTCTTTACGGGATTTAAACCATTATTTGCTGAGGATCACATATTTTAAGTGAGATCCTATTAAGCTTCCCACAGTCGCAGCTGCCAGGATTGTTAAGCTAACAATAAAACTATAAGTAAGTACATACTATAAGGTTATTAAATAATTTACCTCAAGCAAAAAATATTGCGGTTGTCCTCCATCGAATCCCTCGCTGCATTCGGCTTCCAAAGAGTCGTTAGTTCTATTGACTATGGAGCAGTTATACAAGGGGTCAGGCTTTCCTGCGGCTATTATATGAAATATGCAAGGCTCTTGCTGTCTACCAGCCAAGTTGTTTGCCCAACACATTACCTAAAATATTTACGTCACATAGGTATAAAATATTTAAAGATTGTAAAGAGTAATCTGCTGAATGTTTTATCCCAGTTATTTTATTTATTATCAAAAGAGACACAGTATAAATATTATAGCAATAAATGAATTACTACCAATGTTCTTTTCTTGTGGTTAGCTAATAGATAATATGCCGTTTGAGAAGAGCGATTTGAAATATTTTTGACTTGGAACAAATAATGTAGATAATAATTATCTTCAATTAGGTGATAATATTGTGACAAGTAGTATACGATTACTATTTCTTTATTTTCCTCATAATCCTATAATGTATGACATCAGAAACCATAGGAAATTTAGGCTTTTGATATAATACTCTATCAAAGAATATTAAGAATTTCGTACTATTTTTGTAGATTTTTGAATTATGTAAAACTATTTTAAATTTGTTTTTTATGTTTCGAAGACGAGTTGACTATTTAGCCCACGGGGTCACATAAACTATTTAGCACCAATGTCCCGAAGACTAGACTTGTCATTTAATTATTTTATATTGAGATAAAAAAAAATGAATTTTACTTAAAAGTACTTTTGTCATAAAAAGAATCTATTAAAACATAATTAATATGCAAAATTTACTTGTCACGTGCAGTTCTAAATAATAAATAAACACCTTATAAACTCGACAGTAGTGACTTCCTTGCAGCACTAAACATTAACACTGCTCAGAAACCGTTAAACTTGTTTACAAGCCGCATGTCGCCTGTTTTACAACCATCATTGCCTGGAGAACATTGTCAAAGACCCCATGCCCATGCAGACATCTTAAAAGCGAATTTAAAATATGACTAATATAATACTAGTTGGACGGGGGCAAACAATGGTGGATAGTTGACATGTTAAAAAGGACGTTTTTATTTTTTTTTCATCCCAGTTCACTAGTATGTGATTGCCATTTCGTTATTATTCTACCCATAATCCTATAGTGTATGATATACAGACTTGCAAAGATGTGAAAAATTAACTTTAAGTATTCTGCCGTCCTAAGAAAGAAGGTACTATCTGCAAAATTTGAAGTTTTTAGATTTTGGTGTACACAGTGATATATTTTATCTATATATCAAGGAACAAAGTCCTATTTAGAGTCTATACCAGTATAATATCACGATATTAATTATCCCATCTGCCATAAATGCACCCTTCACTAAGCAAACATGTCCTTTCTCTCAATCGCTAAGCGTGTAGGTTCTTTCTGTTGGATTTGAAGCAGTTGAGACTTCCATATTTAGGCCTGGTACTTTCACAGTGGAATATCTTGATTTTCAGAATAATTGCTATAGTCTCAATTGGGTTGGCAATAATTGTTTCCATAGATATTATTCGACGATTAGCGCTATCCAAAGATGAAAGGATTAAACCTTAGTTTCAAAATATTCCTAATATCCTATCTGCCAGAATTTATGTAATTGGGACTTTCTTGCTTAGTAAGTAGTAATTTATAGGTATTTACATTACTAGATGCGAAAGTTAATTTTTTGATGTGAGATTTTCGCATCGTGTGATGTACTCAATTTTTTCTACTACTTTAGGGATCTTCCTTGTCTTCTAAGTCAGGCTTAATGCCTTTAACTTCTATTCAATGATCTGTAGCGTTATGGGCCGAACTTCACATAAAAATTTGGTTTGGGCAATGCCCTAAGTATTGTTATTTGAGAGTGCGCTAATTTTGCTTAATATTATCACACTATTTCTTCTCGAAATTGGTTTCCTTGTTTAAAATATTATTATATTTCGTCGAGCCCTCCAGCTCAGTGCCTCTCAACTATAACTGGAGGTAGCCAATTCTTAGGGTACTTATAAGTGGAGCCTGGCGGAGAATGTATGTGTGTTTGTCTAATAAGTGGGTTAGTGGTAATGTCCGTTCGTCTGTAGTAGTTTGTAATAATTTTATTGTAAAATTCTATTAAAGTTGGAATCTCAAAATCTCTATGTAACACCCTATTCACAGCATACCTCGGAGCGTCCGCAATGATTTTTAAAGCTTTGTTCTGAAATATCTGGAATCTATTATGCTCAGTCCTGCTTATCATGCACCATGTTGGCACACCATAAGTCAGGACCGGCCTGACCAAAGTCTTGTATAAGTTTACTTTAGTTCTATATCCTATTTTACTCTTTTTATTTAAAAGACAGTAAATAGAACCTAGCTGCTTTCCAGCCTTTTTAAGTCGTGTATCGGAATTTTTCTTCCAGTTCAATCTTTGATCAAAAATTAGACCCAGATACTTGACTTCTTGAACCCAATTTACTTGTATGCCGTTCACTTTTAGAAGGGTCTCGGGCCTTCTCACCGTGCTTTTCGAAAAGAAAATGGCTTTCGTCTTGGCGGGATTCAGACGAATCTTCCAGTCCGAAAGCCATTTTTCTAATGATTTAATGTGTCTTTGCAATCTAGACACCACTATCCGCGGTGACTTTGAAACAGAAGTAATTGCAGTATCATCAGCAAACAAAAACAACTCATTAAATCTGTCCCTCGGAATATCATGAACATAAATGTTATACAGCATCGGAGCGAGAGGGGATCCTTGCGGAACTCCCGCCCTGATGTGTTTCGGGTCTGAAATCGCGCCTTCTGACGAAACTACAAAACTTCTGTTCTCCAAGAAGGAGATAATGACTTTAATGAGATAATTGGGGGCACCCAACCTTATTAGTTTTAATATCAGACCACAGTGCCAGACCTTGTCAAATGCTTTCGAAACGTCAAAGAAAACCGCTCCCGTGTGTGCTCTCCTGTTAAATCCTTGTAGTATTCTGGTTGCCAGCCTTGTTGTTTGTCTTACAGTGCAATGTTCTCCTCGAAATCCAAATTGTTCATCAGGGAGAATATTGCGCTCAAAAACGAAATCCTGCAAACGACTAAGAATGATTTTCTCAATGACTTTGGCCAGACTCGATAATAAACTTATCGGCCTATAGCTTACAACCTGTGTAGGATCCTCGTTTTGTTTAAGGATCAAAACAACCTTTGCCTTCTTCCACACACATGGATAGTGGCCTTCTTTGATAATTACCTGTGACAAGTTTACTATGTCCCTAATAATATTATTTGGTAAATTGCGTAGTGCCGCATTTCTAATGCCGTCCAAGCCTGGAGCCTTCCTTATATTTAAATTATTTAAAAGTCCTTCCACCTCCTCCTGAGTGACGACTGATATATTTTGAACTGGATGATCTATTCCTTGATATATTTGTACTGTTCTGGAGATCCTTTCATCTCTCCGTGGGTCATCAGATGGGTTCTCGCTGAACTGTTCGCAGAGCTTTTCTGCGAAAAGTTCAACTTTTTGCTTACAATCCGAAACTATTACATTATCCTGGGTTTTGACGAATGACATCGGTTTCCTGGTGCCCCTCGTCAAGACCCTGGACATTTTGTAGATGCTATCATCCTCCGTATTTAAGTCCCTTATCCTGCTTTCCCAAAGAGAGGATTCGCGCTCATTTAATCGCTGTTTAATTAATGTATTTAATCTGTTTGCTTCAGCCTTTATTCGCGGATCTCCAGTCCGGTATGCCCTGTTCTTAACTCTATTTTTTTCCCTAATCGCCTCCTTTAAATCAACAGGTATGGCCCCAAACTTGGAAAATTCCGACACCCTTGTGACTGAAGCTGTTGCCAGAGCAATATTAATGTTATCAGTTAATAGTTCAATAGCTTGTTCAATTTGCTGTGATCCTCCTAATTGGGGGAGCGGCTCTACCTCCTGCAGTAGCGCCTTGTAACGGAGCCAATTAGTGCTGGTTTTAGACATAAATGCTCTCCCCCTCTCGCGAGGATCACCAAGCTCTACAATGACTGGTAGATGGTCAGACGTTAGGTCATGTAATACAACAGGCTGTGAAATTTGCCCTGTATTCTTAATCACAAAGATGTCTAGAATTTCTGGAAGTCCACGCTCGAAAAGATGAGTATGAGTTTCCGGCGGTAAAATATGATAGTTGAATATATCTGAATGATTAAATAGGGCGCGACCTCTTGCTTCCGTTGTCCTACAACCCCAAACTCTGTTTTTAGCATTGAGGTCACCCCCTATAATCGTGGTTTTATTATTATCAAAAATTTTTTGCAAACAATTGCCGTTGAAATTGCGGTTAACCGCAGGGCTACAGTAAACTGATCCCAGGTACACGCGCTTACCATTTTTCATCTTTAGTACTATAAAAGTTCCTTCAATATGGACACAGTTTTCAGGCCCCGGTACTGCCTGGGCAATGATAGTAGAGAGAAACGGACAGAACGAGATCAGGTGGTGCTGGTGGTGCTGGTGGTGCAACTAACCCAGGTGGTGCAGGTGGTGCGTTTTACGATCTAACCCAAGTGGTTCGGTGGTGCGTTTTATGATCTAACCCGGGTGGTTCGGTGGTGCGTTTTATAACCTAACCCGGGTGGTTCGGTGGTGCTGTTTACAAAATAACCCGAAATTAAACCCCACTTTTTACGACCTAACCCGGATGCTTTCATGAGGCGGCTTCTTATCTAACCCTAACTTGAACCTGAATATTTATGAACTGACCCGAGATAAAACCCGACTTTTTACAACCTAACCCGGATGCTTTCATGAGGCGGCTTCTTATCTAACCCTAACTTGAACCTGAATATTTATGATCTGACCCGAGATAAAACCCGACTTTTTATGATTTAACCTTAGTGAAACGCCGCTGCTAAAGCGGGATAATTAAATCCCAATTTTTATAAGCCATCCTTAAACCCAACTTTTTACGATGCGACCTGAGTCATCCTTAAACCAGACTTTTTATTATTTTCCCTTAGTTGAAACGCCGCTGTTAAAGCGGTATAGTAAAAAACATTATTTATATTTTCTATCTTAGTGAAACGCCGCTGGTGGGTAGTAAAGCGAAATAAAACCCTAATTTATATGGTCTAACAAGATAAGTATATTAAGGCGGCACATTTGTCACCCCGCAATAATTATTTATACCTAAATAACCCTCTCAAACCCTCTGCCGACTCGATTTAAAAAGAAAGGGACATAAACCTTTATTTATTATTCCGAAGGACCCTCATTAAAATTCAGTAGCATATCTAATAATTGATTCCAATTTTTGCACCACTTATATAAAATACAATAAAATAATTACCATCTAGAACCATTAACTAGAGATTTCTTTGTACTGGAAATGGATAAATTATAGGACTATCTTGTAATGAGAACAGAGTAATAAAAAGTAAATAAAACTTAAATACGTATAAAATACCAAGCAGGTATAGGTACTATACAACTTGTGTTCGCCATCAGGTAAAAGCCCTCATAATGCTTTTATAAAAATTTCGGATAATATCATAATATAAGTAAATAGGCTACAATTTCAGGAAAAAAGTAAAAAAAATTAATTCACAGTGTAAAATTGTAGTTAAATGGATTGTAAATACGAAATAATATAAAAAGCTACCTTTTGTTTGCGATGATGTATGCACAATAACTCTATATTATTCGGCCCTTAAACTGAAAATACCCACTAGATAGGTATCATAAGCTGTATTTGTCATCAGGTAGAACCCCCAATAAAATTATGAATATTAGGCGTAGGCAACAAAGTAGCAATCTTAACTTATTTTCAACACGAGCATAAAAATATAGGGTTGTTAAATATTTTACAACCCTAATTCTCAATGGCAACAATAAGCAAATCACGTTGGTTTTTTAATTTATTATTAATCTGGCTAACTTAAGAAACTCACAATATAACGACCATCCAAAAAAATCATAATACATTACTGGGTGTGAAAGCAATTGCGCTGCAAAATATAGTGTATACCGACTCTGAGGTAGTTAATTAAAATCCCAATTAGCGCTAAAAAAAAAACAATTAGATATTTACTTTAGATATTTTAATAAAAAAATTCAATATTCTCATCAACATTTAACTTTTGAAATTAGCATAATAACAAATCCTTTACAATGAATTAAACAAACGCATACATAATTTTAAAATCACATAATAAGAATATAAGCTAAAATCTAACAAGCTCGGACTACTCGAATGACGTCAGTTTACATCTGTAGAGAATACCCAACTCTCGAATCATAAAAAATGGTCAAACTTTGCCGGCAAATACCCTTCTATGATGCAGGGGAAGGACAGGTGACTCGAGATGTTTATAAAGAAACGTTAAAGAACATTATTTGCTTATTTCTAGACTCTTAAAAATTACATGCAATCGAACAATAAATGTTTTCATCATGTATATTTATGAGTAACACATTACCTTCGACATACATAAATTCAAATTGATAATTACTTGCCTTAGTACTTTTTTAGAAGCTTGAATCATTGCATATAACCGTCTGAGGATACCCAAACTTCCCCTAACATATTTCTCCGCAACCGGGGAAAAAGAGGTAGAAAAAGTAAAATAACAACTCCAAGTGTCTTTGCGAACAATCGGCAATAAAATAGAGTATTTCAGTTTTTAATTTTTCGTAAATAAAAGTTGGTTAGATTAATAGTCTCTGTGAATATAATAACATAAACAAAGTGATATGCCGTAAATTTAGGAGTACAGTATAAATTATGCCTCTATTAAAATATACCGCAATAACTAACTACCAAAGGATTTTTGATATTTTGAATATATTTGATGCTCATAGCATTATCACATTTCCAAAGGCTCTAAATTTTAGAAAAATGTTCTAATAGAATATGTCTATCAATATAAAGTAAAGCTATTGTTAGGTTTTTTTTAAAAAATACGACCTACAACAGTCTCTGCTACAGCATGGCTGACTCTGTAGAAACTTCTGTGAAACCATAATAATTATATCAATAATCGAGTTGTCCTTATGATAATATTTTCTTCCAATATCCGACTCCACTATCCATAAAAGTTATGTTAGAAAATTCATAATTGAGCGCATTGTAATTTTTTAAAAAGAAATTCACTTCACACACAAAGATGTAGCCATTCAATCCATGAAAATAATGCAAGTCAGTATGCGTATGTTATGGCTAACTGTTTAAATGTCTATTCCTTCCACGTTTATCGGAAGAAATACTTTTTTATACTAGTATTTTAGTTGAAAATAAGATCATAAATCATCTATACAAAACAAGCGTCCCTTATGGATTTGAACGAAAATCATAGATTCGACTATTTTCATGAAAAATAAATCTAAGTACGGAATAATGCAGGAAGATTATCTATTTTCTTGGTTTAGAAAGTGATGTAGTTAAGATTTATAACTTAGGAATAAATAAATTATTATTAATCTTTTCGACCTATTTCTCTTGCATATTTAATTTCTTTGATAGTAAGAACTAATCTTTTTATTTTACAAAGTAAAAAAAAGCTAAAGATCGGCGTTGTCAGTCAGGTATAAGAACTGATTTAACACGATGGTTTTTGTACAAACGTTCACATACAATTGTATGCTTTTTAACCGATTGTGTTGGAAAAAATGACGATTTATAGATTAGATATTTAGACGAAGAGCTAACCTTCTCAATAAAGTATTGATTATTGCCCTGCTAGCTAGACAACACTTTTTATGTTAGTCAAAAAAAAATTTTTTTTTTCGGACGCTATTACAGATTTCATCGTTAACTAACAAACATTAAGACCAAAAAATTAGCGTGCAAGATGAAATGTATAGGTTCACTTCATTTCTACATTATTTTACAACTCTCAATCGCATTAAAAACAAGATCGAATAAAAAATAACTTATGACATATGGACGAAAAATGTTTTTCGGGCTATTTAGGTTAGCGACCGCATTACGTCTGAAATACTACATTTTTCGAGCTTATAACATAATTTACTATTTTAACGTTAAAATAGGGGAAATGATGTATCAAAATGGATACTTTTTTTTGTCGGTCACGAGATTATAGTTTCTTTTAAAATGAACTCTAATATTTACAACACAAAATATCCTTTAAACCACATTAGTTTAAAACTCGTCTGTCGCTTTCCCTCTATTGTGAGTTTGATTAAAGTATAGCGTAGTATATATTTAGATGAATTTCGCAAATGTTGAATACTTTCAAAACTGAAAAAGCCGCCCTTTGCAATAAATATCTCCGTAGAGTTAGGTACCCTGCAGATTAAGGGTATTTCAGCGGATAATCATATACAAATTCAAAGATTTTGTCTATTTTAATGGATTAACAAACAATATCTATAGGATGACTTTACTGATAAAAAAAAAAATAACAAAAATCCATAAAGTCTAGGCTCACATGAAATTCCATAAAGAGCAGCTGCATAGCCTTATCACATCAAACTATATTTTTATTTCGTTCTATTGTCAAAAGTCTGTGTTTAGGAGATTATCGTTCATTTTAAAATGAACTCTAATATGTACATCACCATAAACTACCTCTTAAGCCGTCGTAAAAATACACTTTTCGATTTACCTCTATATTGATTTTCTAATATTAAATATCTACAATAGTCGAAATTCGCTCGCTAATACCTATGTATGCAAGGTTTCTTCAAAAAATGACAATTTTGTTGTTTAATGGCTTGAAAAAATGGAAAAAGGAGGTTTTTGCATCCATTTATTTCCAGATGAGTGTTAAAAATACTTATAAAACTCGGTATACCGAAGATCAAACATTAATGAGAGGGTTGAGTCCTGCTTGCCAAATCCTGATTTTTAATTTGACGTTGGCAACGGTACAATTTTTTAACATTTATCATAAGAGGCGTATATTTTTGGAGCTTAGATCTACCAGTTTATCCACGCCCCATTTATTGTTAGTGCTTTAGTAATTTTACTTTCCAATTATTTTTTACCAAAACGCGTAGTTGAAACAGTGTCTATATCAGACGATATAATAAATTTTAAGGATTAATTTGCTTACAAATACACTTTAATTTATTTAGGCTAAAGCAGCCAGACATATACTGGAACTACGAAAACCATATTACAATTTGGTTGCCTAGAGAAAATTTTGTAAAAAACATAGCTTTCTACACAAATGCTTGCACATTATGTACCTATCATTTTAAGATACCTGGCGACATCAATGTAAGCATTGACATAATGACGCAAGATATAGGTAGGTACTAGAATATTCAAGATTTCTATTAACGATACACTTCAGCATACATGCGAGATGTCATTAATGTCTACGGAAGGCAACAGACATACCAGCTATTTTTACATGGGATTCCATAGACTTGGACGCTTCTTGTTTAGAAATATTTGATGTCATCTTGAGGAGTTCCGTATTGAAGCATCAAACCTACCTGCCAAATAATTGACGAAATATGGGATATCATAAAATATGCCCCCCATCGAACTAAATGATCCTATAAACCAGCTTCACAGACCGTAATTTGTGATGCTAACACGATTAATACGCAATAGAACAAGATTAAGAAACAAAATTTAAAGTAGCTCTTTATCACACGAAAATAATTAAATAATTTACGGTTACAGAACAATAATTATTTTAAAAAGCTGTATAACTAAATATATTATGTTATTAGGAATATTCTGTCTAAAGTAACAGCTAATCTTAGTCGAAAATGAGATCGTATTATTGATTGTTGAATTCGTTAGGTATGAAATAAAATTAGAGATTTCGTCTATTTTTTCACGATTAAAAAAGAATACCTCTATTTAGCTAAAAATGAAACGATTACAGTGGTAGATTAATTCACTTTACCAAGCATGTAAACTACTAATTTTGCAATAAATATCTTCTATATTTCTAGGTAGGTTTACTCGAAAATGTGGGGCTATTTTCATCAAAAATCCCGATACGAAATTGAAAAATTTGCCTATTTTTGTCGGTTTACAAAGTGATAGTGGAATATTGGTTTGATCAAAGAACAATAATTATTTTAAAAATGTTGTATAATTAACTAAATGTCGGTGTTATCAGGCAGGCAAGAAGTTATTTATCTGAATCTTATTTGTACCATTAGCGTTTATATACTATAATGTTAGTGGTTTTCAAAAATTGATATCTCGGAAATTATTAGGTTTAGACTTATAATACGCTTATTAAAAAATAATGACTACTTTATGCAAAATTCAAAAATATTATAAGATGTAGGGTATCCCAGTAACTTAACCAAAGATTTTCGGTCTTCATAAAGCTTTACACGTTTCTTCAGCGTACCAAACATTCACTTTTTTTAAATATTGACATCGGGTTAGGATTCTGAACATAGGATTAACATCACTCCAATAGTGAACATGTTGCGTTGTCACAGTTCCATTCGTTGAAAAGTAAACAAAACCGTTTGAGCTACGTGGGGAATAAATAAAGTTGGCTTGTTGAAAAATTTTAATATTTATTAAGGTAAAAGACTATAAATATATCGATACAACACTTTGGCATTTCTAATACTACAAACATGAATATCTAAAATGTGATATTTACAACCGTCAACTCTCTCTCCCTTCTCTAATTTTGGTACACCAATGCTGTCTTCTAAGTTTATAATATATGGCGTCCTGCAGTTTAATTCCGAAAATGTTTTAACTAAAAATTCCTCTTTAACACATCCTTTAACGTAAATAATGTCTGCGTCTATCAGATTGTTGGATATGATATTATGTAGTTCCTTGTAATCGGTATCACCATAATTATAAAGGATACCATGATGATTTCCAAATAGATATTTGACTTGTTTCTTGCAAGCCTTACTTAAGGTGTCGAATGGTTTAACTGGTTTAAAAAAGTAACTTTTCATACTATTCCCATCATAAATAGCCAATTCTTTCGCGCAAAATTCAGGTATGTTAAATCCTTGAATATCGACTACAACGAACTTCATTGTCTGAAGACTCAAATCAAACAAGTATATTTTCATATTTTTATCGCTCTTAAGTTCGATTTCAAAAGCACACCCCCACTTTTCGATAATTTCACAGTCTTAGCACATAGATCTTATATTTTTATTTACGATCAATTCATCTTTATTCGCCAATCATCTCAAACGAGTCTGCTTTTGAAAGTAATATAGCCTTAGTATTCAGAAAATATTAATGATATCGGAGCCTAAAACATCCTTGACACTAAAAAATCATTGTGTTTCCTAACAAAACCCATCATCTTGTCTATTTAGCTTGCTTTCCTATTGTTTAGCAGGTTAAATAAAATTATTATTTCGCTCTTTTTGTCTGTACTGAATCGTTAGGGGAATACGTTTCTAGTTCTATAAGAGAGACAGTTAAAATTTATGTAAGCAATCAAAAATCCTACACTATGAGCTACTTAGTTAAAATTTCATATTTCCTTCCTGGCTCAGGCAAAATTTGTGATGTGTCGGACAAAATTTATAAAAATACAAAAAAAAAATGCTGGATGCATTTTTAGCGTGACTTTCTATTTAATACCATCTTATTTCAAGGTATAATTCGGTTGTCAAAATGAGAATAAAATAATTTTCCCATGGTTTATGTCATCTTAAAAAAGTCAAAAGGTTATATTCTGTAGAGGGTCAGATACATTTAAATTTAAATATTTTCTCCAAGAAGAATTTTAAGATAGTATTATAGTAAATAAAAATTCTATACCTCCAATATTTCATGGAAACATATCGTGTTCTAGCGACATAACCCAAAAGTACCTATATTCAGAAACGCATCGTACTTTTCTTGTCAATAATTGTCTCATTGTCCCATCCATTACATTATTATAATCTTAAAGCACCTGTTACCAGCATTATCTGTTTTTATGGTTTTCATAAAACATAGCGATTACCAATGAAAATTAAACGAAAACTTAATAAATAACTTTTTTTTTTCAACTGAAATAGACTGATTTTCGATGGAAAAATGTTACTTTTAACTAAAAATGAATATAAGACATATACGCAATGATATTTAGAATAAATCAATCTTTTCTAAAATTACTATGAAATATTCACAAAATCGTTTCGTTATAACCAAAGTAGCAAGGCTTGCAGATTTCGTATAGAGTTCAAACGCGATACTGAGATGATCTTTTTTTTTTATATTTTTGTAGGATAATGCACCACTACGTTGTAAGTACTTGAGAGAGGACTTTCTTGAAAAATCCTCAAATTTCTCTGCAATTTTGTTCCTTCTAGAGTTAAATTCACACAGAAAACCCCGTATTCTTATCTTTCAGGTTGGTATATTAAAAAGGGCTTATTAGTATGGTTTAGAAAACAAGCAATATTAATTAACGGATGTTTTTTCGTCGTATGAAGAGTTGAAAAATTTTTTTTTTTCCACTCCAATGGTTACGATGCAGAGAGTCGGGTTTCATCATAATCTTTCAGGGTAGCTCAGGTTTGATTGCATGTAGAGAGTCGGGTTTCATCATAATCTTTCAGGGTAGCTCAGGTTTGATTACATGTACTAAGGTTAGTGCTCCTTGCAATCGGTTTCAGGTTTGACGCGCCCCCCCTCAGGTTTGTTCAGGTTTCTCAAACGTTTGAGAAACCTGAACAAACCTGAGGGGGGCGCGTCAAACCTGAAACCGATTGCAAGGAGCACTAACCTTAGTACATGTAATCAAACCTGAGCTACCCTGAAAGATTATGATGAAACCCGACTCTCTACATGCAATCAAACCTGAGCTACCCTGAAAGATTATGATGAAACCCGACTCTCTGCATCGTAACCATTGGAGTGGAAAAAAAAAATTTTTTCAACTCTTCATACGACGAAAAAACATCCGTTAATTAATATTGCTTGTTTTCTAAACCATACTAATAAGCCCTTTTTAATATACCAACCTGAAAGATAAGAATACGGGGTTTTCTGTGTGAATTTAACTCTAGAAGGAACAAAATTGCAGAGAAATTTGAGGATTTTTCAAGAAAGTCCTCTCTCAAGTACTTACAACGTAGTGGTGCATTATCCTACAAAAATATAAAAAAAAAAAGATCATCTCAGTATCGCGTTTGAACTCTATACGAAATCTGCAAGCCTTGCTACTTTGGTTATAACGAAACGATTTTGTGAATATTTCATAGTAATTTTAGAAAAGATTGATTTATTCTAAATATCATTGCGTATATGTCTTATATTCATTTTTAGTTAAAAGTAACATTTTTCCATCGAAAATCAGTCTATTTCAGTTGAAAAAAAAAAGTTATTTATTAAGTTTTCGTTTAATTTTCATTGGTAATCGCTATGTTTTATGAAAACCATAAAAACAGATAATGCTGGTAACAGGTGCTTTAAGATTATAATAATGTAATGGATGGGACAATGAGACAATTATTGACAAGAAAAGTACGATGCGTTTCTGAATATAGGTACTTTTGGGTTATGTCGCTAGAACACGATATGTTTCCATGAAATATTGGAGGTATAGAATTTTTATTTACTATAATACTATCTTAAAATTCTTCTTGGAGAAAATATTTAAATTTAAATGTATCTGACCCTCTACAGAATATAACCTTTTGACTTTTTTAAGATGACATAAACCATGGGAAAATTATTTTATTCTCATTTTGACAACCGAATTATACCTTGAAATAAGATGGTATTAAATAGAAAGTCACGCTAAAAATGCATCCAGCATTTTTTTTTTGTATTTTTATAAATTTTGTCCGACACATCACAAATTTTGCCTGAGCCAGGAAGGAAATATGAAATTTTAACTAAGTAGCTCATAGTGTAGGATTTTTGATTGCTTACATAAATTTTAACTGTCTCTCTTATAGAACTAGAAACGTATTCCCCTAACGATTCAGTACAGACAAAAAGAGCGAAATAATAATTTTATTTAACCTGCTAAACAATAGGAAAGCAAGCTAAATAGACAAGATGATGGGTTTTGTTAGGAAACACAATGATTTTTTAGTGTCAAGGATGTTTTAGGCTCCGATATCATTAATATTTTCTGAATACTAAGGCTATATTACTTTCAAAAGCAGACTCGTTTGAGATGATTGGCGAATAAAGATGAATTGATCGTAAATAAAAATATAAGATCTATGTGCTAAGACTGTGAAGTTATCGAAAAGTGGGGGTGTGCTTTTGAAATCGAACTTAAGAGCGATAAAAATATGAAAATATACTTGTTTGATTTGAGTCTTCAGACAATGAAGTTCGTTGTAGTCGATATTCAAGGATTTAACATACCTGAATTTTGCGCGAAAGAATTGGCTATTTATGATGGGAATAGTATGAAAAGTTACTTTTTTAAACCAGTTAAACCATTCGACACCTTAAGTAAGGCTTGCAAGAAACAAGTCAAATATCTATTTGGAAATCATCATGGTATCCTTTATAATTATGGTGATACCGATTACAAGGAACTACATAATATCATATCCAACAATCTGATAGACGCAGACATTATTTACGTTAAAGGATGTGTTAAAGAGGAATTTTTAGTTAAAACATTTTCGGAATTAAACTGCAGGACGCCATATATTATAAACTTAGAAGACAGCATTGGTGTACCAAAATTAGAGAAGGGAGAGAGAGTTGACGGTTGTAAATATCACATTTTAGATATTCATGTTTGTAGTATTAGAAATGCCAAAGTGTTGTATCGATATATTTATAGTCTTTTACCTTAATAAATATTAAAATTTTTCAACAAGCCAACTTTATTTATTCCCCACGTAGCTCAAACGGTTTTGTTTACTTTTCAACGAATGGAACTGTGACAACGCAACATGTTCACTATTGGAGTGATGTTAATCCTATGTTCAGAATCCTAACCCGATGTCAATATTTAAAAAAAGTGAATGTTTGGTACGCTGAAGAAACGTGTAAAGCTTTATGAAGACCGAAAATCTTTGGTTAAGTTACTGGGATACCCTACATCTTATAATATTTTTGAATTTTGCATAAAGTAGTCATTATTTTTTAATAAGCGTATTATAAGTCTAAACCTAATAATTTCCGAGATATCAATTTTTGAAAACCACTAACATTTGTATATAAACGCTAATGGTACAAATAAGATTCAGATAAATAACTTCTTGCCTGCCTGATAACACCGACATTTAGTTAATTATACAACATTTTTAAAATAATTATTGTTCTTTGATCAAACCAATATTCCACTATCACTTTGTAAACCGACAAAAATAGGCAAATTTTTCAATTTCGTATCGGGATTTTTGATGAAAATAGCCCCACATTTTCGAGTAAACCTACCTAGAAATATAGAAGATATTTATTGCAAAATTAGTAGTTTACATGCTTGGTAAAGTGAATTAATCTACCACTGTAATCGTTTCATTTTTAGCTAAATAGAGGTATTCTTTTTTAATCGTGAAAAAATAGACGAAATCTCTAATTTTATTTCATACCTAACGAATTCAACAATCAATAATACGATCTCATTTTCGACTAAGATTAGCTGTTACTTTAGACAGAATATTCCTAATAACATAATATATTTAGTTATACAGCTTTTTAAAATAATTATTGTTCTGTAACCGTAAATTATTTAATTATTTTCGTGTGATAAAGAGCTACTTTAAATTTTGTTTCTTAATCTTGTTCTATTGCGTATTAATCGTGTTAGCATCACAAATTACGGTCTGTGAAGCTGGTTTATAGGATCATTTAGTTCGATGGGGGGCATATTTTATGATATCCCATATTTCGTCAATTATTTGGCAGGTAGGTTTGATGCTTCAATACGGAACTCCTCAAGATGACATCAAATATTTCTAAACAAGAAGCGTCCAAGTCTATGGAATCCCATGTAAAAATAGCTGGTATGTCTGTTGCCTTCCGTAGACATTAATGACATCTCGCATGTATGCTGAAGTGTATCGTTAATAGAAATCTTGAATATTCTAGTACCTACCTATATCTTGCGTCATTATGTCAATGCTTACATTGATGTCGCCAGGTATCTTAAAATGATAGGTACATAATGTGCAAGCATTTGTGTAGAAAGCTATGTTTTTTACAAAATTTTCTCTAGGCAACCAAATTGTAATATGGTTTTCGTAGTTCCAGTATATGTCTGGCTGCTTTAGCCTAAATAAATTAAAGTGTATTTGTAAGCAAATTAATCCTTAAAATTTATTATATCGTCTGATATAGACACTGTTTCAACTACGCGTTTTGGTAAAAAATAATTGGAAAGTAAAATTACTAAAGCACTAACAATAAATGGGGCGTGGATAAACTGGTAGATCTAAGCTCCAAAAATATACGCCTCTTATGATAAATGTTAAAAAATTGTACCGTTGCCAACGTCAAATTAAAAATCAGGATTTGGCAAGCAGGACTCAACCCTCTCATTAATGTTTGATCTTCGGTATACCGAGTTTTATAAGTATTTTTAACACTCATCTGGAAATAAATGGATGCAAAAACCTCCTTTTTCCATTTTTTCAAGCCATTAAACAACAAAATTGTCATTTTTTGAAGAAACCTTGCATACATAGGTATTAGCGAGCGAATTTCGACTATTGTAGATATTTAATATTAGAAAATCAATATAGAGGTAAATCGAAAAGTGTATTTTTACGACGGCTTAAGAGGTAGTTTATGGTGATGTACATATTAGAGTTCATTTTAAAATGAACGATAATCTCCTAAACACAGACTTTTGACAATAGAACGAAATAAAAATATAGTTTGATGTGATAAGGCTATGCAGCTGCTCTTTATGGAATTTCATGTGAGCCTAGACTTTATGGATTTTTGTTATTTTTTTTTTATCAGTAAAGTCATCCTATAGATATTGTTTGTTAATCCATTAAAATAGACAAAATCTTTGAATTTGTATATGATTATCCGCTGAAATACCCTTAATCTGCAGGGTACCTAACTCTACGGAGATATTTATTGCAAAGGGCGGCTTTTTCAGTTTTGAAAGTATTCAACATTTGCGAAATTCATCTAAATATATACTACGCTATACTTTAATCAAACTCACAATAGAGGGAAAGCGACAGACGAGTTTTAAACTAATGTGGTTTAAAGGATATTTTGTGTTGTAAATATTAGAGTTCATTTTAAAAGAAACTATAATCTCGTGACCGACAAAAAAAAGTATCCATTTTGATACATCATTTCCCCTATTTTAACGTTAAAATAGTAAATTATGTTATAAGCTCGAAAAATGTAGTATTTCAGACGTAATGCGGTCGCTAACCTAAATAGCCCGAAAAACATTTTTCGTCCATATGTCATAAGTTATTTTTTATTCGATCTTGTTTTTAATGCGATTGAGAGTTGTAAAATAATGTAGAAATGAAGTGAACCTATACATTTCATCTTGCACGCTAATTTTTTGGTCTTAATGTTTGTTAGTTAACGATGAAATCTGTAATAGCGTCCGAAAAAAAAAATTTTTTTTTGACTAACATAAAAAGTGTTGTCTAGCTAGCAGGGCAATAATCAATACTTTATTGAGAAGGTTAGCTCTTCGTCTAAATATCTAATCTATAAATCGTCATTTTTTCCAACACAATCGGTTAAAAAGCATACAATTGTATGTGAACGTTTGTACAAAAACCATCGTGTTAAATCAGTTCTTATACCTGACTGACAACGCCGATCTTTAGCTTTTTTTTACTTTGTAAAATAAAAAGATTAGTTCTTACTATCAAAGAAATTAAATATGCAAGAGAAATAGGTCGAAAAGATTAATAATAATTTATTTATTCCTAAGTTATAAATCTTAACTACATCACTTTCTAAACCAAGAAAATAGATAATCTTCCTGCATTATTCCGTACTTAGATTTATTTTTCATGAAAATAGTCGAATCTATGATTTTCGTTCAAATCCATAAGGGACGCTTGTTTTGTATAGATGATTTATGATCTTATTTTCAACTAAAATACTAGTATAAAAAAGTATTTCTTCCGATAAACGTGGAAGGAATAGACATTTAAACAGTTAGCCATAACATACGCATACTGACTTGCATTATTTTCATGGATTGAATGGCTACATCTTTGTGTGTGAAGTGAATTTCTTTTTAAAAAATTACAATGCGCTCAATTATGAATTTTCTAACATAACTTTTATGGATAGTGGAGTCGGATATTGGAAGAAAATATTATCATAAGGACAACTCGATTATTGATATAATTATTATGGTTTCACAGAAGTTTCTACAGAGTCAGCCATGCTGTAGCAGAGACTGTTGTAGGTCGTATTTTTTAAAAAAAACCTAACAATAGCTTTACTTTATATTGATAGACATATTCTATTAGAACATTTTTCTAAAATTTAGAGCCTTTGGAAATGTGATAATGCTATGAGCATCAAATATATTCAAAATATCAAAAATCCTTTGGTAGTTAGTTATTGCGGTATATTTTAATAGAGGCATAATTTATACTGTACTCCTAAATTTACGGCATATCACTTTGTTTATGTTATTATATTCACAGAGACTATTAATCTAACCAACTTTTATTTACGAAAAATTAAAAACTGAAATACTCTATTTTATTGCCGATTGTTCGCAAAGACACTTGGAGTTGTTATTTTACTTTTTCTACCTCTTTTTCCCCGGTTGCGGAGAAATATGTTAGGGGAAGTTTGGGTATCCTCAGACGGTTATATGCAATGATTCAAGCTTCTAAAAAAGTACTAAGGCAAGTAATTATCAATTTGAATTTATGTATGTCGAAGGTAATGTGTTACTCATAAATATACATGATGAAAACATTTATTGTTCGATTGCATGTAATTTTTAAGAGTCTAGAAATAAGCAAATAATGTTCTTTAACGTTTCTTTATAAACATCTCGAGTTACCTGTCCTTCCCCTGCATCATAGAAGGGTATTTGCCGGCAAAGTTTGACCATTTTTTATGATTCGAGAGTTGGGTATTCTCTACAGATGTAAACTGACGTCATTCGAGTAGTCCGAGCTTGTTAGATTTTAGCTTATATTCTTATTATGTGATTTTAAAATTATGTATGCGTTTGTTTAATTCATTGTAAAGGATTTGTTATTATGCTAATTTCAAAAGTTAAATGTTGATGAGAATATTGAATTTTTTTATTAAAATATCTAAAGTAAATATCTAATTGTTTTTTTTTTAGCGCTAATTGGGATTTTAATTAACTACCTCAGAGTCGGTATACACTATATTTTGCAGCGCAATTGCTTTCACACCCAGTAATGTATTATGATTTTTTTGGATGGTCGTTATATTGTGAGTTTCTTAAGTTAGCCAGATTAATAATAAATTAAAAAACCAACGTGATTTGCTTATTGTTGCCATTGAGAATTAGGGTTGTAAAATATTTAACAACCCTATATTTTTATGCTCGTGTTGAAAATAAGTTAAGATTGCTACTTTGTTGCCTACGCCTAATATTCATAATTTTATTGGGGGTTCTACCTGATGACAAATACAGCTTATGATACCTATCTAGTGGGTATTTTCAGTTTAAGGGCCGAATAATATAGAGTTATTGTGCATACATCATCGCAAACAAAAGGTAGCTTTTTATATTATTTCGTATTTACAATCCATTTAACTACAATTTTACACTGTGAATTAATTTTTTTTACTTTTTTCCTGAAATTGTAGCCTATTTACTTATATTATGATATTATCCGAAATTTTTATAAAAGCATTATGAGGGCTTTTACCTGATGGCGAACACAAGTTGTATAGTACCTATACCTGCTTGGTATTTTATACGTATTTAAGTTTTATTTACTTTTTATTACTCTGTTCTCATTACAAGATAGTCCTATAATTTATCCATTTCCAGTACAAAGAAATCTCTAGTTAATGGTTCTAGATGGTAATTATTTTATTGTATTTTATATAAGTGGTGCAAAAATTGGAATCAATTATTAGATATGCTACTGAATTTTAATGAGGGTCCTTCGGAATAATAAATAAAGGTTTATGTCCCTTTCTTTTTAAATCGAGTCGGCAGAGGGTTTGAGAGGGTTATTTAGGTATAAATAATTATTGCGGGGTGACAAATGTGCCGCCTTAATATACTTATCTTGTTAGACCATATAAATTAGGGTTTTATTTCGCTTTACTACCCACCAGCGGCGTTTCACTAAGATAGAAAATATAAATAATGTTTTTTACTATACCGCTTTAACAGCGGCGTTTCAACTAAGGGAAAATAATAAAAAGTCTGGTTTAAGGATGACTCAGGTCGCATCGTAAAAAGTTGGGTTTAAGGATGGCTTATAAAAATTGGGATTTAATTATCCCGCTTTAGCAGCGGCGTTTCACTAAGGTTAAATCATAAAAAGTCGGGTTTTATCTCGGGTCAGATCATAAATATTCAGGTTCAAGTTAGGGTTAGATAAGAAGCCGCCTCATGAAAGCATCCGGGTTAGGTTGTAAAAAGTCGGGTTTTATCTCGGGTCAGTTCATAAATATTCAGGTTCAAGTTAGGGTTAGATAAGAAGCCGCCTCATGAAAGCATCCGGGTTAGGTCGTAAAAAGTGGGGTTTAATTTTGGGTTATTTTGTAAACAGCACCACCGAACCACCCGGGTTAGGTTATAAAACGCACCACCGAACCACCCGGGTTAGATCATAAAACGCACCACCGAACCACTTGGGTTAGATCGTAAAACGCACCACCTGCACCACCTGGGTTAGTTGCACCACCAGCACCACCAGCACCACCTGATCTCGTTCTGTCCGTTTCTCTCTACTAATGATGTGCTTTTTAACCAGGATCATGGTACCCCCTCCCCGTCTGTCAGTACGATCATTTCTGTAAATATTATAGTTTGGAAATGTGAACCTTTGGCCTTTAAGCCATGTCTCCTGGATTAAAAGCACATCAATGCCATTATCCTCCACAAAACCAATAAGTTCGAGTTTCTTACCAGTTAATACATTAACGTTGATCGTAGCAATTTTTAAAAAGGCGACTTCTGACTGCAAAGCCATCAATCAGCAGAGTGAGCAAAAGTTGATAACATATTTTGTATTTGCGCCTGCATTACTTTCGTAAATTCGGCCAAGAAGCCCTGCATGGTGGCTTGCAGAGCAGCTTCCAGCGCCTTTGCTGCTGGTATTTCGCTTGTAACTTTAGTGCTTTTATTGACATCATTACCTAATAATTTATTATTGTCTTGTGACCCCCATTGAAAATTACCCCTGGGAGGTAGTACTCGCGGTCTAGCTGCTTCTTCTTGCCTTTGCTTTAGTTGTTTTGGATGCTTGGGGCACCCTTGAAAATTTGCGGGGTGGTCCCCATCACAGTTAGCGCACTTCGCTTTATCCTCCCTGCTCTTTGGGCATTCGTATGAGAAATGCGCCTGCGCACATTTTAAGCATTTGACTGGCGCCGTGCACCTAAACTGAGAATGTCCAAAGAGCTGGCATCTATGACACTGCGAAGTTGTCGCTCTTGCTTTTTGGGCTTCAACCCTAATAGACATGAAATCCAGATTTGTCAAATCAAAAATATTTTTTTGGGTTTTAGGTAGAAACACTAACACCAATGGCATCCGGTTTCCATCTTTATTATGCCACCTTATGACGCGGGAGGGTGTGAAACCCAACTCCTCTAAATCGACTTTAATTTTTTCTTCAGACCATGCCTCCAGGATTCCACGGAGGACGACGTGTAGTTCTTTTTCCTCCTGAAACCTGAAGGAATGGTACGGCTCTTTATTTGCATCTAAAAATTTTATAATTTTATTGTAATCCGCAGGAGTTGCTGGGTGAATTTTCACACCCGCCTCTACTGTCACTGCTCTACCGTAATCTTATTTATTTTTTCTACTACTGTTCTCTGATCAATATATTATTAAGTAATGAATTTTGATTTTATTTAAACTATGATGTTAAAATAAGGTTTTTCCACCTGCAAAATAATCTATGACAACTAGTTATTTGAGTACTGTCAGAGTCTGTCAGTTCGAATTTTTTAATTTCGATACCCTAAAATGTTCTCCCAAGACCAAAACGTTGCTATTTAGAAGGCGGCCAAGTTGGCATGTGCCTCACTGTTACCTGAGAAGTCAAAAGATACATACTATCATCTCAAATTGACGAAAATGTGATGTTAGCGTACTTCTTAAAGAAATCTGAAGCCTTATCACCTCCGTCCCTATGGTCACAATATTCCATGCTCAAATTGACTATTTCTGTGAACAAAAATATAGATATTTCGCAGTTTAAGAAACTCATTGCATTTATTAAACGAAAAAGCGATGGTTACGAAGCTAAAAAATCTAAAATTTTCAGAAAAGAAGAAATAATAAAGTTTTTACTTGACGCTTCTGATCATAGCTATTTATCTATGAACGTGATAGCAGTAATGGGAATAGCTGGAGCATGCCGCACCGATGTGATCCATAAAATGAGGTTGAAAGACGTCAAAATCAAGGATGATGTAGCTATAGTTAAAATCCTCCAGAGCAAAAACAAGGTTCAAAGAAGTTTTGTGATAACCGATAATGGACCGATAAACTTCGGCCAAATAATGCGCAAGACAAACGCTTGTTCTATCGCTATGAACGAGGTAGGTGTGTGAATCAGGTGATTGGAAAACACATTATTTCGAATGTTTCCAAAGAAATTGCCAAATTTTTAAAACTCAAGACATAAATAAATACACTGGTCACTCGTTTAGAAAAACATTAGGTACGTTTCTCGCAAATGCTCCAGGTGTCGACACATTGGATTTAAAAAGACATGGCGATTGGAGGTTAGTTGCGGAGGGATATATTGGTGATTCGTATATAATATTATTATAGAAATAAAGGTCTGTCTTTCCCACCAAATAACTTTATTTGCCCCTCTAGGGTAGAAAACAAGGGTTATAGAAAATACATAAAATGATGAAGAATTAAAATAAATTTCTTAACGTTGTACTAGTTTCGACTTTAGGGAAAGTCATCTTCAGCAACTAATCATTTAAGAAATTTTGTTATAAAAAGTAGTTAAAACAGTTGGGAGAACAATTGGTGATTCAACAATAAAATATAATGAAATGTAGATTATGCAACCATTGGAATAGACAGCAGCTTATTATAAGAGCGATGTATCTGTATGCAATGGTGGGAGATGATTTAAACGCAAGTAGGATTAAAGGCCTTAATCATAATATAGTGACTTAAGAATGTTGAAGTTAGAACATGTTGTAAAAGAAGAAATTTTAATATGTCAATTCATTCTTAGTTTAAAATGAAACTGACTTAGTGAGGGGACATGTTTATTGTTGTGGTGGATTAGATTATATGTAAATTAAATTAAATGAAATTGCTTCTATTTAAAATTGAAGCGTTTTTCCCAAAAATAGCCCATGTCAAAAAAAAATGTTTTTGAGAAAAACGAAATAACTAAATATGTAAAAGATAGCTTGAAATTTTCTAAATCATAAGCATTGGTAACATTTGAAAAAAAAATTGGTAGTTTTGAGTATAATTTTTAAATTTTAAGTATTTTAGGTTTGGAGGTAAAAATAGAAGTTTGTTTGACATGGGCTGTTTTTGCAATAAAACAACAAAACTCTGCAGAGTTATTTGATTTATATATTTATTTAGATACACTCTTAAAAAATGCTGAAAATATAAACGTTTTAAAAGTACATATTAAGTGCTTTCACATCCACTACTATTATCCTCAGAGTCCAAGTCGGCTTCAGGGGCAGAATTTTTTTTTTTTTTGTTAGAAGCAAATGATTCATAAAATGTTCTATTCTCCATTTTTGTTAAAGTTGGACATAAATCTAACAGACTTTTCACTTTAAGGGGGTTTACTTCAAGGGTGCCCGGATATAGTGGTGTTAAAACAAGTTCCTTTGGAAGTTTAGACTTGTTTCTCACCATCGATTTGCTCCAGAAACCAGAATATGAATCTCTTGTGAATATAAATCCAGGATCTTGTTTAGAAACCTTGTACATCCTAATGGTTTTTAGTTTAAGTGGTGGTTTAGGCACTCTAAGAAAATAAGGTGCAACTGTTTTCTTTATATTGTGAAGGTTTGATTGATTTACATTGACCACTTTAAAAGGCGATGGCTTGGAGCGACAGTTTTTAATGATATCGTCCCATTCTCCAGGAAGTTCAACTGTAGACTTTTCTTTTATTTTACTAATAATGGAGAAATCCTGGTCATTTTGTAAAAACGAATGACCCCTTATAGGAAATATATGTATGATAGTTTTAAACATTTTTATTACATGGACAAGGAAGTATAGGAAGCGTACCATTGTGTAGTTCTTATTCTGCCCTGCACATCCGTCGCTGAAGAAAATTAAAGTTTCGGTAACATTATTTTCTAGATTTCGCAGAAAGTGAAACAGGTGAGAAGTAACGTCGTTCTGACCCTTTTTCCCCTTACTTTCGTCATATACGTACATTGACGCCGAATCGTCTGATAAATCGTGTACACCAAACACAAAGTACCACAACTGTCTGGCATAAAAAACGGTGTTTGTTCTTATATGGGGTAACGGCAAGTTCTGCATATAATCAAAGCTGATGACAGTAGCCTTGTTTTCTCTTGCATCTTGTTTCCACTTTCGTTTCAAAGCATAAAACGCTTCAGCTTTACGAAGGTGGAGTTCTTGTTCCCCTCGTAGATTATTTCCTGTGTCTTCATCTTGATTGGCTTCTAACTTTTGTCGGATGGTATCACAAAATGTGCAGGTGTCCGTTCTTGGCAGACCAAATTTAATGTTAAATTTGGTTGTAAAAAGCCTCCAGTAAACCTTGTATGATAGGTGCAGCTTATATTTTTCCAGGAAAAGACGATACATTCGTTTTACTGTGAGCGTTTCAGGCAGATAATATTTGTGAGGATTTTTTCTTAGGGAATAATGGGATTGTCTAGCTGGAAAAGACTTAATGTGCTCCTGAATCAGATGTTCAACCTCTATCGGAATCTTGGTAGGTCTATTTTGGTGGCTGCCTCTTTTGTCTAATGGTGCAGACCTAGTTTCAGATAGGGAGTCTTGAATGCGTCTTAGTCTTGCTCGGGAAATTCCGTGAAGGCTTAAAAAAGCATCTCTACATACCTTTACATCGGATAAACTATTAGAATTTGGTGATTTTGAGCGGATGTGGTAGAAAAATGACACAGAATGGAAAAACTTTGTGTCCTGTTCATCTTCTGTGGAATCATCTTGGCTATGACGTTCACCTGCTTTCCGGGACCTGCGCTGCTTTACGGGCAATATTTTAATTAATCCTGCTAGATGGCTATCCTGCAGATTTTTAGATGGAAGTAAGTAGAACTGCTTAAGTATTTCGTTCCTTTCAGGTTCCATGATGACACTGAAGCACTTGTATCTCTTGCATCTGTAATAGAAAGAAAGTATTTTATTTCCCGCTATGCAGTAACATTATTTAAAACATATATTGAACAAACCCTCGGGCCGGAGGCCCTTGGGGTTTTAAGATCGTCTCCCTCGAACATAAACATCTACTTAATATCCTTGGTACATAAATAACTATTAGGTCAATATAAGTTTAGATTAGTTACCTGCAATCTGGTCCAAGTTTCTTTGCTTCAACGGCTTTTCCCTTGTGGTTAATGTGCGCTTCACCACGCACCTTTTTATTCTTAATAACAACCTCTTTTTTTAATTTTCTAGCACGTTTACTTGGTACAACAGGCACTCCCGTATCACTCATTTTACAAACAAAAACTGCACATCTACCTTCCGCGAGATGTAAACATCAACTAAAGAATGCATATGCAGCAATAAAACTTACCTCTGCGATTTCTAGCAAAAACAACCTTTGTCACTGACATGGGATATTCTTGACGGAAAGGCGACAGACATGGGCTCTTTTTGCGGAATCGGCAAATCTTTAACCTTCGTTTATTTGATACATAGGCCGTTTTTGTGGAATATTTTAATAGAAATAAATGCACTACCGGTGGCGCCATCCCGTGAAGGCATTTTTAAATAAAACCTGAATTTATGACATGGGCTGTTTTTGGGAAAAACGCTTCAATTGTCAAAACGAAACTATGTCATTTCTTATAAAAAATTGGGAATACATCAAGTGGTCATTATTCACATGTTATATTATTAAAATAAAATAAAAATTTTTGTAAATTAAATCATTATATTACTAATATTATTATATTTAAAGAATATGTACTTGACAAAAATCTCGATATTGTAGGGGTAACGGAAACATGGTTAGATAATAAAATTTTAAATGAAGCGGTTCAAATTAATGGCTTTAGAAGCGTCAGGAAGGACCGTGTGGGGGGTCGTGGAGGAGGGGTTTTGCTCTACATTAAGAATACTTTTCAATTTTCTGAAATAGAACATGTAAATACTGTCAGAGCTGAACAGGTTTGGATCAAATTTAAAATTAATAACATATTATGGTTGTTTTATACAGAACACCTCCTGTCACAGAACTGTCGGACTTTTTTTTTGAATTTGAAGAAAATATAAGTAGGCTTATACCTGAGTGTGATAGTTTTGTATGCATGGGTGACTTTAACATCATAAACTTGGACTATAGATTAGAACAAGTTATTAATGAACCGACCAGATATGGGTCATCAGGTAATGGAGCTCTTATAGATTTAATTTTAATATCAAACAAGGACTTATTCGTGGACTGTAACGTTGATTATAACCTTAACGTTTCTGATCATGCTCTTATAAAATTTAGGTTAAAATTAAAAACAAGTAAGCCAATGCCTTTTTACTGCACCTACCGGGATTACAGGTATTTTAATAAGGATTTTTTTAACGCAGATCTTACTCATGTCCCATTTAATAACATATATTATTTAGCCGATATTAATGATAAGGTGAAATTATTTAACGCATTAATTTTGAACATCTTTGATATTCATGCACCGACTCGTACTGCACGTATTACGAAGAGGAAGGCACCATGGGTCACACAAAACATAAAATATATGATATCACTTAGAAACAAAGCACTTACAAAGTTTAAGAAAAACAGAAATGCGCAGAACTGGGAGTACTATCGACAACATCGTAATTTTGTTACTGCGGCGATTGATAGGGAGAAAAAGGCGTATTTAGAAAATAGAATTCGGCTAAACGGTCCCAAGGACAACTGGAAGTTACTAAGGGATATGAATGTGTGTGGTAGGAAGATAGCGTCGGTTCCGATTGAGTTGGGGAGTGCGGACCAGGTTAACGATTATTTTGTAAACATTCCTCAGGTCGATCCGGATCCGACTATTTTAGACTTTTATTTTTCCAACTGTTCAAATTTCACTATTAACCTTAATGGCAATAAATAATTATTATTTAAGTTTTATATTATTGTTATTATACCACTTGTTTTTTCAATAAATATAAGAATTCTGTTATTAAGTTTTTTCCAAAACTCGCTGGATAAAAAAATACAATAAAAATTTCCTATGAGTAATCGTGTCTCTTTGTCCTGGCACCGAAAGTAGTACTTTCATAGCTGGAAACATACTACTTTCGTAGCTAGCAACGTATAATATTCAGGTAACTCTAATATTTACTTTCGTGATCTTTTGTGTTGCTAAGGCCCGAAGGTTAATTTATTTATACAGCAGTAGAAAAAGTAAATAACGATTGTCAGTATTATACAGGGTCTCCGGGAAAATGTGGGAAATCTCTCGGATTCAGAACATAAATAAGCAAGCTACAAAGACTTTTTTTTAAGTCTTTATCATACAGAGTGTTAGAAGTTTAAGCATTAAGTTGTAAAGCTTAGTCTGCCCCTCGTAAACTAAAAAAGCTAAATATGTTTCAAGGACACTATTTCTATCTATAAATTTTTATTGAACTATATTAATTACTTTGAAAGTTATTCAGGAAGAGCCTATTTCCAGCGGCGTCTTTCAGGGGCACATATCTCTTTAGGGAGGGCTTGTAAGAAAAAATTTTATAGGAACTTGTCATCTTATTTTTTCATGTTCTATTTGAATCAGAGAGATTTCTCACATTTTCCCGGACACCCTGTAAATTAAATTAGTTAGGTTGGAGGAATGTGAGCAATGTGAGATATTCGAAATTTATAAAAAAAGTAACCATACAGAAACGGAATGAGATCATCAGAAATATTTAGCTCCTCATGAGGAATATGAAATGCGGGTTCGGAACAAGATGTTGAAGTTTTCGTTTCTGCGGACTTGAAAAATATATTATTCTGTTTTTATTTTTAGTGTGTTGACTTCAAAACTTATTTATTTCATAATTATGATCTTTCGCATCGACAGGTTTAAGGAAGTTCTGTTTACAAAACGCATTATCGAATTAAACGAAACTTTTGTCTCTAAACCACAAAAGAAGACCTTTAGCCGTAGTTTGGCATGAAGTAACTGCTGGAAGATCTACATACAATAAATTTTTTTATCTCTACAGAGACGAAAAAACAGCACATTTTTGGCTAGGCAACTATGCAGCCCAAAAAAAAAATTGGACACTTTTTAGGGTCTTCTGTTTATCTTAGAAATTCGTCTGGAGTTTCTTCAGATGAACTAAATATTAAATATTTTGAAACCGGCCATACGTTTATGTCAGCTGATGCATTCCACCACCAAGTGGAATCACCTCCAAAAAAAAAATAAGTAAAGTGTATGATTTTGGAGATTTAATCAAGGCCGTGTAATCAGCAAGCTTATCGAAAGTTGATGTGGTAGAAATGAGAATTGAGTGATTTTATGATTGGTCAGATTACACGATATAGTTTGGATTCACTTTCAACGAGGAAGTAAAACTTATATAATATTATAAATTATACATGAAAAAGACTTTAATGGTGACATTTCGAAGCTTGATTGTTAAAACAAAAAATTATATCTTCAAAAGGCATTATCTGGTTCCCAATCTAGAGACGTTGCAGTTGAGAGAAAATAAAGAATTTGGTCAAAGTTTACATCTATTATGCCGAGAAGTCGTAATCCCTTTTGGCAGAATTTACCAATTACAACCATTGATGCCACACTTGAAGAAATTTAACCTTTGTCTCTAACCATGATCTTTACAAAACCGCCATGTTTTCATAATAGGATTTTTTTACTTTCAATTTTTATTACTTTAGAAAAAGCTTAAATTAGTGGTCGCTTCATACCATACAAGTCTGTTTTTCGAAACATGTTTTCGTTTGAATAGAATTTGCGAATATTATAATATTAATGTGAACTTTGACTTTCTGCCCAAGTTTGTGAATAAGATTTTGTAAATATACATGTTAGTTTCATAGTTTTTCTGACTTACTGATTAGTTGTTGTTTTACCTAAAGTAGTAATTCAATCTTTCACTTTTTTAGAAAAGTACATATTTACTAAGACTAATGGTCCTATCTACTATGAAATCAAAGTACGTCATTAGTTTTAATTTTCTAGTAGTAATATGATATAAAAACATAATTCAATTTTGTATGACAATTTGAAGTCTTTGCCTTTCAAAATATATGAAAATCTAAATATCTCAAAACCAATATTTTGCAGATAGGACCTTCTGCCTTACGATGGCAGTATTATTCTTATATCATTATGCTGTAAATGATAAAAGGCGCGTTACGTTTTTATTAACAAGACGTGATAACGGGTTTAGGGTCTTACGCAGCTCATCAAGGTCAGATTTCTAGGCTTTCTTTCTATAATGTGGCGCTTATGAACTCGAGCGCGTTTTTACGTTCTGTAAATGGAACGTGTTACGGGTTTAATTTTTGCATCAATTTCTTTAAATAACTTAAGCCTTTGGTACATACTATATAATATAAGAAGATTGTCCCCACTGTACTTGAGTTTTTGTAAATATTTAGAACACTACCCAGAGCAAAAACTATAAGAGAATAAAATAAATTGAATACGAAAGTTTTAAGGTTTCTACTTATCACCAAATTGGAAAAAATACGCAGCCTCTGTTTTTTTAAATGGAACACAAAATATTTTTTAGTAAAATTACAAATTCTTTTATTCTGTTTCCAAAAATATTTATTTTATCTATACTCATTAGCCATAAAATTATTAAAACGCTGTATACATTAATGCGTTATAAAACAAAGATTATGGTAATCGATTAAAGTTACATCTAAGATGTGATATAAAATAAATTGCAACAACAAGAGATAATTTGATAATATGAACTGTTAAATGTAGCATCTAGCAAAGTCCATTTTCTTTCGTCAGACTCTAGCCTTACTAGCGAGCCGTAATACGACGAAACGCGTCTGATAAAGAAATAAGGGAGAACCCTTAAGTTGGTTATTTTGTTATTTAGTGCTGTTGGATCGAGAAGCCTGCAATTGAGACCGATGGTCTTTGCAGGTTCCCTCTCTGACTCCTAAACTTTTGTAAGATTCTATCGCCGTTAGAATGTGCTAGGTACTACAGTTTGCAGTTAGTCAAAAAATGTTAATAATATGGCATTGCTTTCTTGCTTGATAGAAGATTAAAATTATTTTTGGACTAAAGAAATTATTAAAAATACCAAAATGTTTTTTAACCCGTAAGATCTTTAAGATCTCGTTCGATAGGGACTATACTTTACAACATAAGTAAAAATTTTTCGTAATCTCTTAATAAGTAAAACTTTACAATTATTGCTGCATGGTGAAAATGACTTACCGTTCCATAATCGAGTTCGTTAACAGGTTTATACGTTAACGTGGAAGAAAAGTGGTAGCTTTCCGAGTTATATCTAGTTTGTGGAACTTCTATCGTCTCTGCAGAGTTATTAAACGACCAACTGAAACTATCCGGTGGTGGATAGGATTCAACTTCACATAAGATCTTGGCCTCCTCGTGTCGTGCCACTCCGTATATTTTCTTCTGGTGGGTTCGACATAAAGGTTTATCTGCAAAATAATAAAATATGAAAATAAAAAAGAACTATCAATTAAAGACGACGGTAATGTAATTTTTCACAAATAAGAAATATAAAAATTGTCTTTTAATTATTGATGGCTATATTATCTGTAAATCTTTTACAGTTTAAAACTACCATAAAATAAACTGCATTTTACTAGCATCACATCAAAATCATGGTGATCAATATAGAAATATAGAGCTAATTTTTAAATTATAGCCTTTTGATTGAATTTCTTATATCAGGAAAAGCACTGAAAAATCAAGTTAAAAGATGCATTCTATAAATGACTAAAAAATAATCCTTAGACCTATTTTGAATGGCACTTCCCTGGTAAACGAGAGATAGAGGTAGTTAGTCTTGTTGGGTAAAATTTGTTTGTCTCCTTAAAAGACTGATCGTCCTCTATAAAAAAACTGAATTTTCCTATCACAAATCGTTAATGTTTTTTTCTAAGGAATACGTTTTGGTCAAAAATTTAAAAGTAAGTTCTATTGGTATTAAAGGTAACCCCTCCAATAATACCTTGTATGCAGGGTGTTTCAGAAGTACGGCACATAACTTAAGGAGGTGAATCCTTATGGTATTCTAAGAGAAAAAGCTCATATGACCTTGTGTCCGGAGTTGCCCCGTTTTTGATATACAGGGTGTAAGTTTTTTGTTTTAAAATCTGTTTTTTATAATTTCTTTAAATATTCTTTTCCCGATTTTTGTGAAAATTGGTACCGTTATTCATAATGCTAAGGGGCTTATTTTGCTGTAACTAGATTAAATTAATTAAATCCAGTGGCGTCCCGGGGAGCATCTACACGAATATTATTGAAAAAAGTATGTACGTCACTGAATTCTTTCTAATTTTGATATTTTTTTTTCGGACTTATCAACTACCAGTACAACTTTTTTGTTCCTTAAATTGTTGTCATATCCTGCTTCGTTTTCGAGAGAAAAAATAAATACCACTCTATTGCATGTACAGGGTGTAACCTAAACGGTAAGAGATACAAAAAAACAAAGATATGGGTCCCGTTCTCTTTTTTAGTGTTTAGTTTAATGGCGCAATCAGATCTACGCTAACTAGATTGGTTTGGAAGATACAGGGTGATTTTCAAAAGTGGCGGTTTTTATTATCTCTTGTAACTCGGTTATTTATGGAGATAAAAAGAAACTTTTAATACGAAAGTTTTATGACTTTTTACGTAGAATCCAGTGGCGTATTTAAAAAAATATAGATTTGTTAATTTTTGAGGTATTATCAAAGCTAGCATTTACAGGGTCACCCTGTATCTGGGTGTCTCAAAAAATTGAATTTTTTCTTGCGATCGCAACGGGATATAACATTTAATATTTTGCTTTGTTCTAAAGAGCTAAAATACCAAAAAACAAGTTTTTTTTTAGTTGGCCATAGATTGAATTTTTTAAGCGTTTGTTTTTGTTTGTTCACATGTCGTAAAATTCATTAACAATTAAGTTATGGTTTTAACACTTGTTGTTAATGAAAAATTTTCGGATGTAATACCACGAGTGCTTTAAAATTACCGATAATTTTTTACGAATGCGTGTTTTTTTTTAATTTCAAGAGTTCGAAGGACGAGTGAAATTTGTAAAGAAAACACGTATAAGTGAAAAATTATCCGGTTAGGTTTAAAGCACGCATGGTATTTAAAGGAATATTTTACGAATCCAAAAACATTCATTTTGTAAACTTTGAAATAATAAATTGAAATTTGTCAACAAAGTGACACTGACAAGTGGTATTTTCGTTTTGGTGTTTTCGATTTTGTATATCCGCGGTAAGTTTTCGAAAATACCACTGTCCTTATGGGATTTTTTATACGTGAGTGGAATATTCGATTATATTTTTTTAAAAAAGGAGTCCAAAATGAATATTTTTCAGAACGTTGAAAAATTAAACATGTTTGAGTGCTGTATTGGGAGTAATTAAAATAAAGACGCAGCTTTAGACATATACTTTGAGCGTTAAAACGGAAGGACGACAGAAAGAAGGACAAATATTTTAAAGATTATATAACGATTAAAATGAGTATAGATCATTTGGAAAACCAAGGGGTAAGATTTACAATAAGGAAAATAGAGAAAGAGATGAAGTATCCAGCCATAATATTGAATAAGGTATTGGCACAATTAAATTTAAAGTTTAAAAAACGTTAAGAAAGCATAAGTATCAACCGTATAAAATAAGAAAGGTTCATAACTTACAACCTGGAAATAAAGAGCGGCGTTTAGAATTTTGTCATTGGTATATGAAACAGATTAATCGGAATTCCAAATTTTTTCAAAATATAATATGGACTAACGAGGCTTTTATATCTAGCGAAGGAATTTTTAACCGACATGACAATCGATATTGGTCAAACATAAATTCTCATCAGAGGGTCGCGAGGGTACAACAAGGACGGCATGGGTTCCATGTATGGGTGGCGCTATATCAAATCAGGGTCCTTAACTACAGGGCTTTTAATGAAAATTTGAATGTTGAAGGATACATCCAAATTTTGGAAGAATGTCTAGTAATCGAGCTGGATAACATGCCATTAGCTGCAAGAATTAATGTTTATTTACAACAAGATGGTGCTCTAGCATAAAGCAGTCATATGGTAAGGTACTTACTAACTGCCAATTTTGGCGAAAATTGGCTTGGTACATATGGACCAAACAGATGGTCTTCGGATTCCCCCGACCTGACACCACTCGACTTTTATTTTTGGGGATTTATCAAAAATGAAATATATAAAACCCGAAGTAATACTACAGAAGAACTTAGAGCAAATTTTATTAATTTCATTGGAAAAGTGCCAAATATTCAAATCTATAACGCGACTCATTTAGTTACAAGCCGAGTCCAAAAATGCATTGAGCAGAATGGAAGACAATTTGAGCACATTTCGTGATTAAGCACCTATGCTAATTGTTACATATAAGCATATGAAATAATTGTTGAGTTGTAATTATAAATTTTTGTTTATTTTTTGTAGTTGTTGTTGTTCTAGTTTATCAATGTTTTAATATTCCTGTTAACTGGGTTTCTAATATACCTATAATAAAATAGAAGAATAATATTTCAATCCATGGCCAACTAAAACAATTTTTGTTTCTTTGTATTTTAGCTATTTAGAACAAAGCAAAATATTAAGTGTTATATATTTTTGCAATCGCAAGAAAAAATTCAATTTTTTGAGATACTCAGATGCAGGGTGTCCCATGTAAAACATTTTTTGTTGTACTTATTATATGTCTCATTTATTTATTTATTTATTTATTTTTTTTTTCTTTTTATATATTTATATACAATATTCATATCACGACGGGTTTTAATTGTTTCCTTAGTTTTTGCTAGACTATCTAAAGCAATGTTAACCAAACACAAAAATTCCTGTTTTATTGGTTTATTAGATATTAATAATTGACATACTATGTATACGGTTTTATATTTTTTATATTTTTATATTTTAAATTATTTGTAAGATTTTGTGTCTAATGCAATTGCAAAAGTGACAATAAATGATTTTGATTTGATTTGATTTGATTTAAGAAAATGCTAGTTTTGGTAATATCTCAAAAATAAGCACATCTATATTTTTTAAATACGCCACTGGATTCTACGTAAAACGTTATAAAACTTTCGTATTGAAAGTTTCTTTTTATCTCCATGAATAACTAAGTCATAAGAGATAATAAAAACCGCCGATCTTGAGAATTACCCTGTATCTTCTAAACCAATCTAGTTAGCGTAGATCTGATTGCGCGATTAAACTAAACACTAAAAAAGAGAACGGGATACATTTCTTAGTTTTTTTGTATCTCTTACCGTTTGGCCTATACCATATAATATCAACGAAAAATAACCACCCTGCACAAAAAAAATACATATTGGCTTCAAAGTTAATTAAGACATTTAAATTAAAAATAAAACAATTTTTTTAAATATTTTTACGCATAACGGTACCAAATCTCAATAAAATCGGAAAAATTATATTTCGGAAAATTATAAAAAACTGATTTTTTTTTTAACTTTAACACCCTGTATATCAAAAACGGGGCAACTCCGGACACAGGCTCACATGAACTTCTTCTCTTAGAATATCATAACGAATCACCCTCTTAAATTACGTACCGTACTTCTGTATACTAACTAATAATACTTAGTTTTGTACCACGACATTTCCGTAAATACATTACTGTATCACTAAAAATAAAATCACATCGTGCATTTTTAGCCGTCAATTAAAAAATCTAACCTATTTCGCTAGGAAATTGAATAGACGCTGTAATTTATTTTACATCAACTTCAAAATACGTTTTCTCGCATACAAATAGTGCTAACTTAATCCCGAGACTCAAAAGAAATGTACCATCCAAAAGTAAAACATTTCCAATATCACGCCCCATTACACACTTACAAGACTGTATGTCCAGAAGCTATAACTCAGGGGTGTATAAAATGCCAGTCGTTAAGTAAATAATGATCGGGTCAAGGGTTTCCGATTTTTTTTTCGAGAAAAATAGCCAGGGTAAATAATCTATAATGATGTGAAAATACCACATCCACCAAAAATCTAGCAACTTTTTGACAATCATATTTATCTTAAATAGGCACATATGAATCTCGACCCCCTTCCCGCCCCCCCCCCCCCCAAATTATAAATTATTTAATTTCATTCCATTATCGGGTGTTTTCGGACTCAACTTGATATTTTTTTAAAGCCCCTTACACTATGATGAATAATAAGTTGTGGAGAAATAAAAATGGCCGCCGACTATATCTCAGAAACTGTCAGTCATAGAGCTTTTAGGTAAAATATCTTTTAGTAACAGTTCCTCAAGAGAAAATGTTGGAAATCATTTTCGAGTCTGTAAAAAGTCCGCAAGGGGGCGTCACAGTCATAACCACTGCAATTATTAAGATTTTTTTCGTGTTTTGGCTAAGTAAGAGATACCGAAGGCTTTGTTTTAATCCTTAGGCAGAGCGCCCACCAAAGATGTGCACTTCAAGTAAAGGGCTATGATGTGCGCATGGGGATGGTATGAAGTGCAGCGTATCATGTTTTTATATGAGTCGTCTCAAAGCAAAACCGGCCTTATCCACTTTTGATGAAAAATGAGTTACATATTGCAATAAATAGTTTAACTTGCCCTGTATCCATCAGAAAACTCTCACCGTAGCAAAATCTGCTATAACTCGTATAATTTTACCACTGAAAAATCGTTATCAAGGCAAAACTGGTCTTATCCATAGCGGCTAACAAAGCACAACTTGTCTTATCCATCTGACCAATGACAATGCGGCAATATCGCGCGATTCGTCACGTGGGATGTTCCTTGTTATACGACGACAAACGATCAGGTTAGATAGTTTTTAATTGTTTTTTTTCGCCCTTTTGCGATTGTTTTGGACTGAAAAACGCAATTATAAATATTTTTTTTTACGATAAGTTAGCTAGTAAGTGACTGTTGCTGGTGTTTGTGTCAAATGGAGCGTGAAATTATACCTGCAGAGCCAGGAAGAGGTCGAAAGCGTGTCAGTGATAAATCTAAATGGAAGAGGGAAGTAGCAAAAAAAGCAAGGTAAGTTCTCACAGTACCTTACTAAAATCTTTGTTATTAAAAATATATGATTGTTTTAGATATAAGGCGAAGCACTTGCCATTATATCCCAAGTGTAACCACGATGGGAAAACCTACAAATGCAAGAAATTAACAGCACAAGACGTACATGTTCCATCGCAGCTTCTACGCATGTAAGACAAAAATTACACAAGATTCCTTTATTCTGAAGTATTGCAAAAGTTTTCAACCAAAGCGTTCTAGGCAAAAAAAAAGAAGTTAGCAGCAGGAAAAGTGTATCGACTAGATATTTTGTGAAGAAAGCAGGTTGCCAAAAGTTTGAAATACAGGTATGTCAAAAAGCTTTCTTAGACATCCTTGTCATTTCCAAAGATCGGGTTCAGAGAATAGCTAAGAACCATTTAGAAACAGGGCTTATGCCTATAGAAAAGCGCGGTGGTAATCGTGTTAGCGGAAAATATAAACAGAAAAGAAATGCTGTTCGAAAATTTATTGGAAACCTGAGAGGTATTGAAAGTCACTACTGTCGATTAAAAACAGGAAATCGGCAATACTTAGGCAGCGACGTAAGTATTTCGAAACTTTGGAAACTATACAATGAATCTCATGAAGCCATCCTCAATGTAAAGAAAACTTTTTTTCACAGCATTTTTACTAGAGAGTATAACATTGGATTTGGAAGTCCTGTGACAGATGCCTGTTCGAAATGTATTGAGCTGACGGAAAAAATTAGGCTTGAACAAGATGGTGTCAAGAAGGCTAATTTGATTGTAGAGAAGCGAGTCCACTCACTAAGGGCAAAGGCGTTTTTTGAAAAACTAAAGGAAATTGACGACAATATGATAACTTTCTCATTTGACTGCCAAAAAAATTTGGTAAATCCCAAAGTTCCAGATCAAATTGCCTATTACAGCAGACAACTATACACCTACAACTTCACCATAGTTCAAGGTTCTTCTAAGGGGAAACTGACGAATGATAATGTCTATATTTTTACGTGGATGGAAAATGAATTCCATAAGGGGTCAAATGAAATTGCCTCAGCCGTATACAGTATTCTTTTTAAAACGGATCTGTCATCATATTCGCTAATAAGACTTTGTGCAGATGGATGTGGGGGGCAGAATCGAAATTCAACAATGATTGGTATGCTGTCGTACTTTTTGTCACAAAATGCCCCACCAAATATCACCACAATTGAATTAGTTTTTCCCATCCCCGGACATTCATTTTTGCCCCCCGATAGAGTTTTTGGAAGAATCGAAAAATTATTAAAGAAGCAGCCAACGATAACCGATCCTAAAACCTACGTCGAAATCTTTAAACAACATGGTACTGTTACTACCTTGGGCAACGATTGTCATGTAAGGGATTGGAAATCGTGTACTGTAGACGTCCTTAAACCTGTTGGAACATGGCATTTTAAATTTTCGCTGGCGAAAAGATTCTTATTTACCAAAAATCAAAATGGCACAGTTTTAATTTGCGGGGAGCAGGCTTACAAATCAGACTATGGGGTAGCCAAATCAGTTTTAAAAAAGGGCAAAAAACTTGAACATTTCGATGCAAAAATTATTCCAGTTGGTGTTCCAGTAAAACCAGCTAAGCTAGCCGATGTTAGAAAATTACTATTAAAACATTTTGGTGAAGAATGGCAGCAGAGAGATGACTTGGCTTTTTTTTAAAACACTACTGTCGACAGACATCGCACAGCCAGGTGGAACTGAAGATAATAATATCGACGACGACGAAAATGGTTTGTGCGAACCAAGATCGTCAGAAGAGGATGTAGGATTAATAATTTAATCCTGTTTTTTGTGTTATGTCATTGTATTGTAATAATAATATTAATATACGGTTTCTTTAGCATTGCAAAACTGGTCATATCCCATACCTATCACTGCATAACTTGTCAAATCCACATCGACACAGCAAAACTTGCCTTATCCATTTTATTTTTGTGTTTTTTTCTGTCTTAAAATTACTTTTTTTTTTATTTTAATACCAGCAGACATTTTCTTATCCTTCATTTCATTAGATTTGAATACGCCATTATTAAAAATCAATTTAATAAACTGCATAGAGGTTTTTGCCTTATTGCGTAAAATGAACTAAAATGGATAAGGCCAGTTTTGCTTTGAGACGACTCATATGCAATAACGCACACGGAAGCCCCGCGAAAGATGTGAGTCGCCTCACTATGAAGTGCCGCACAGCATACGTGCTGAAAAATAGGTCCTGCTCTATTTTCACTTGACGCGCGCCGTATTATAGCTTTTCAGGTTATATCTTGCAAAGTTTTGTGTTGATTGACATTGACATTTTCAGGACGGTTTACCCCTGGACAATTATTTCAGTGTTTATAATTAAAAAAAAAAAATGCGTGATGTTCAACAATTTAATATTAAATTCGGGCAGCATGTAGAATCATGTAGAATGCTAAAACATCTTCATAATCGGACGATGACATTTTGACAATGACATCAAGCTTCGCTCCTCTACGAACTGCATTCGTACACTGTTTTGATCAGCGCCGGATTAAAGGTTTCGTAGGCCCTAGGCATCAGTGGTGAATTTAGATTTGAATTCGGGGAGGTTTTGCTAGTGGGTTGGCAAAAAAAATGCGCCGCAGGCGAAAATTTTTCGGGTTCCACGCCTTAATTCTACCAAGAAATAACAAAATTTACAAATTAAGTGGTTTCCTAAACATTTCTATGCGTTTGAAGAGCCCAATGGATGCTCATGCACTGATGAAGTCGCTGACGTCGCTGTTTTTACAGATAAAGTTAAAAACATCATATTTAATATATATGGCCAAAAGTTGGTAATTAAAAAAAAACTTACAAAATAATTTAGAAATTTTAGCTTTTTATTGAATAAAACTAACTTTTTGCCATTGAAAATAATTGCGTAGGATAAATAATATACCTATATAATATAAAGAAAAGGGAAAGTTATTTGTGGATCACACAATAATTTATATTTCTTAATATAATGTATATATGTAATATGCTATAAGGTTTTTTGTATCACATTTTAGTTTGTCTCTGTGTCTGCGAACTCTTTTTCTTATTGTAGAATACAGTATTGATCATTTTTTTGTGTCTATTTTTATATTTTATGATCGTAGGCCCTTCGCGTTTCGTAGGCCCTAGGCAAGTGCCTAATGTGCCTTATGGATTATCCGGGCCTGGTTTTGATATGTGTGCACTTCAAGCACACATGAAGTGTGTTTCAGGTGTGCATCACGGACACTTTACCTCAAGCAGTTCACTGCTCTGGTGAGCGCTCTTCCTTACGTAATTCGTTACAATTTTTGTTGCACAAATCTTCCTATCTAGGGGGAATTGAAATGTCTTTTTAAGTAAACTATGATTACTCCCATTTGGCATAACCGATTTTAACTAACGTGGTCTCATTTACGAAAGCAATATTTTATCTACAAATTATGTTCTTGTTATTATGTTCTTAATTTTGCCTTCTTCGCTAGATGGCGTTAACTGAAGTATTAGCGAATATTAGGCTTTTTCACAACAAAGTTAAAAGCAATGATAGACCTGTTTTAATAGTTAGTAACCCCATATTCGTATCTTTTATAGAACCGCAGTTATTGACCAAAATAAAGTACATATAACGTATTTTTCTGTTTTAAGGGCGTTCTCTAGCAACCTGTATTTCAAAAAATAGTTTCAAAAAATGCATCTCTACGAACCAAAAATATACCATTTAAATAAGGAGTTGGCTTTGAAAAAATAAAACAAGTGAATTGTGTTAAAATGGCTTGCTGTCAAAATAACAAATAAGTAAAGGGCGGAATATATGTACTTAAATTCAGTCAAAATATGCGCATATAATATATGCCTTCTTTGCCTTTAAAACATGCAGTTATATGCATTTTTTTGACAAAATATGCATACTGGTATGCAACATTTCTTAATTTATTATAGTAAAATAAGTAAAATAGGCTAGAGAAACACACTGAGTTCGAAAAAAGATGTTTATTTAAAAAAAAAAATTCAAAAAAAAAACACAGAAAAATAAAAGTAATCAATTTTTTAACTTTAAATTGTATAAAAGGCATCTATCACTAAATGTTTTTTAAAATTTTCGACTAAAAAGGATCGTCTTCTATCTGTAAAAACATGTTTATACAAAGAGAAGCATCTACTGATGTAATCGGTCAATACTTCAACTTAGGTAGTAAAGTATAAGGCCAAGATAAAACTTCGTTGGATAATTTGGCTTTTTACTGCAGTTAAGTAATTAAATCCTTCATTCTTTTTTGTATTTACATTCAATTTGTTCCTTACTTGACGTCCTACTTTAGCGGGAATGTTGTTACATTTAGCGGAGAAAGCTTCAATAATAGATACTAATTGAGTCTCTTAAACTTAAATTTCTACTCTCCAACGAGGATATTATGTCCGGTGTAAAACTAGAATTAACCTTAATAAAAACAATATCTTTAACTACTATTGCACTTTTTAACAATCCTTTACTTTGCACAACACACTGCGAATCGTCATCTAAATTCAAAATTAGTTCTGTAATGGCTTCGAAATGTTCTGCGTAGAATATTGCGGCCTTAACTCATGTTCCCCACCGGGTAATTACAGGTTCTGGAGGTAAACTTACTCCTGGTAATCTCTTCTGATACATCTGCATTCTTAGAGGTGCGTTTAGAAACACTTTTTTTACATTTGAAATCAATTTATTTACTAAAGGATATTCAGTTCTGACGGTTTCTGCGACTCGGTTTATTTTATGTAAAAGACAAGTCACATGTACCTACCATACGGGGGTAAAAGGTTCTGAAGTTTTGGCCTACTTTTACCATATACAGTGCATATCAGACAAAAGCACTAAAAACATCTCATCTGGTACTTACTGGTATTTGGTAAGAAAAAGCTCGATAAGGGCTGCTGAATAAATCGGGTTACGGTCACATTATTAGTTTTGTCTAGCTGCTTAGCAGCTATTAAATATGGGTTTGTTGCTTTATCTTCTTGAAGTGCTCCAATTATAAGATGTGCGATATATCTGCCACATGCATCTGTGCTTTTATCAACAATAATGTAAAAATCTTTATCACCCTGGGAAGCTCTAATTTCTTCTAAAATAGTTTCGTATACTAAATGGACATTCTTTTTTCTAAGCGCGGATTCGTTAGAAATGGTTTGTTGACAATATTTTTGCATAAAATCCTATGAATTGAGGATTTTGCAATTTTTTTAAGGGTATGTTTGCTGTGACCAAAGCCTTGCATAACTCTTCTTGAAAAATTTCCTTTTTAGATTTCGATTTTTTTCCAACATTTTGATGTGCGTTTTTTACACTCAGCTGAACTGGCTTAGATTTCATTTTTTGTAATTTCGATTTCTGCAGCGGTGTTTTTAAATGTTGATTGATTTGAAGCTTCTTTTCACAAACAATAATTTTTGCACAACCTTTACAGAAGACTTTTTCTCCACTAAATTCTAACTCTGGGAAATTTTTAATCCTCGAAGACGTTTTCGCCACTTTAGACATTTTGAACACAAATTTAAAATCACTAGTTTCACACTGAAAATAATGCCCTCTAACAATATACCTGCAAACCCCGGAAACCCTCAATAAGTACCTTGTGTATAACCAATATGTAAATATTAATTATTATACAGGATGTTACTTAATGATGTGGCGTAATTTCAAGGAAGTATTCCCGAACCAAATTCAAATAGAAAAGTTCATGTAAACATGTGTCCTGAAGAGTCTGGTTTTCAAGATACAGGGTGTCAAAGTTTAAAAAAAAAATTGGTTTTTTATTAATATCTAAATGATCCTTCTACCGATTTTGTTGAAATCTGGCAGGGCTATTCACTGTAATAAGACGCTAAGTTGGCACTAACTAAAAGAAAATTATAAGTTCCAGTGGCGTCTCGGGGGGCAGTGTCACGAATAATATTGACAAAAAAAATGTACGCTACTGAGTTTTTTGAAAAATTTAAATTTTTTTCAGATTGGGCATCTACAAATACAACTTTTTTGTCTCTTAATATCTTTTCGTATATTACTTCCTTTTCGAGGAAAAAAATAAAAACGACTTCATTGCATGTCGGAAAATTGTTAAAATAAAATCAAGTTAACTTTGATCGTTATTTATTTCTAAGCCATTTTTTAAAATCTAGCAAACGAAAAGTAATGACTATTTACAAGAAATGTTGGAAATGACTACCTTCCGCTTCTATGCAGGCTTCTGCTCTCCTTCTCATCGAGCGACGAACTCTTTCGAAAATTCCATTAGTGTTACGAATGGTTTCACACCGGTCAATAATTCTATTCCTTAGTTTTTCTTCTGTCTCGATTGATGTAACATAAACTAATGCTTTTAGGTGCCCCCACAAATCGAAATCTAGGCTGTTTAAGTCAGGCGATCTAGGTGGCCAGAATTGTGGTCCTCCACGAACTATCCAACGATTTTGGTAAGCTCCATTCAAATACTCACGAGCCAATATGCTAAAGTGGGCAGGAGCTCCGTCATGCATGAACCAATGTTGTTGACGTAAATATAAAGGAACATTTTCAAGAAGCAGAGGCAAATCATTTTGTAGAAAATGACTGTAAGATTGTCCGTTAAGAGGTCGTGGTAAAAAAAAAGGTCCAATCAAATAGTCATCTAAGATACCGATCCAAACGTTGACAGAAAATTGTTCCTGAACATTTGACTCTGTAATAGCATGAGGATTTTCTTGGGCCCAGTTATGATTATTATGGAAATTAATTATTGCATTTCTGGAAAAATGGGCTTCGTCCGTAAACATAATGATGGAATCAAAGTGAGGATTTTCTGCAAGTCTTTGATGATACCATCTACAAAATTGCGTACGCGGTTCAAAATCTCTTGGCAGAAGTGCCTGAACTCTTTGTACGTGATAAGGATACAACAGGGAATCTCTTAAAATTTCCCATGCCATTTTATAACAAATATTTAATTCCCTACCTATTTTTCGGGTACTAGTTGCAGGATTCTCTTCGACCGCATGTAGGACAGCCTCCTCAACTGCGGGAGTTCGAATTGTACGAGGTCTTCCCTCTGAAGTATTACGTTTAAAACTGCCAGATTCAGTCAGACGACAATGAATGTTTATGAATATTTGTCTACATGGAAGGACACGGTCAGGATACCTTTCTTGATAGAGCCGCCGGGCCTCCGCCGAATTACCATTGGCAAGACCATAAAGGAAATGCATTTGTGTCATCTCCAAATTAGAATAATTATTTGCCATTTTTTGAATAGCACAATTATTATCCTTTTGACTAGAGGAAAAACAATAACAAACTGTTACCGAAAGTCAAAACAATTATGTTCATAATAACAAAACAACATTTCCTAGCAACGATCAAAGTTAACTTGATTTTATTTTAACAATTTTCCGACATGCAATGAAGTCGTTTTTATTTTTTTCCTCGAAAAGGAAGTTATATACGAAAAGATATTAAGAGACAAAAAAGTTGTATTTGTAGATGCCCAATGTGAAAAAAATTTAAATTTTTCAAAAAACTCAGTAGCGTACATATTTTTTGTCAATATTATTCGTGACACTGTCCCCCGAGACGCCACTGGAACTTATAATTTTCTTTTAGTTAGTGCCAACTTAGCATCTTATTATAATGAATAACCCTGCCAGATTTCAACAAAATCGGTAGAAGGATCATTTAGATATTAATAAAAAAACAATTTTTTTTTAAAACTTTGACACCCTGTATCTTGAAAACCAGACTCTTCAGGACACATGTTTATATCATTATGAACTTTTCTATTTAAATTTTGTACAGGAATACTCCCTTGAAATTACGCCACATCATTAAGTAACACCCTGTATAATTATCTTCATATTGGAAAATGCCTGAAACTATTGCCGGACTGGACATTAAACCTATGAGTCTACGAGTTTTCATGACCGGGCGTTTTATTTATTTAATAACGCCGAAAACATAAAAATATGCTCATAAAATAATAATTTGGGAAAATTATGCATTTTGTTATAAAATTGACAAAATATGCAAAAAATGCATACAGCGTGTAACAGAAGTATGAAACGCTTTAAATATCTTTAATACCGTTTGTCCGACTTAGCTAAAATTCGATATCCGCATATAAGAGGTTGTCGCGGAGCTGCTAGTGACATTTGCAATGTTGCCAAATTTACAGTTTTTTAGCAATATAAAAAATATTATTTTTTAAATTTTTCGATTATAACTATATGAAATTATAAATATTTTTTAATAATTGCATTATAAGTCTAAACTTGAATAGTTTTTGAGATATCGAGTATTGAAAAATGATATTTTTGAACTTTGACACCTTCTAGCTTTCTAACGGTACGTCTTAGAGCAAAACGTCTTGCATGTCCCTATCTTACTTTTCTACTATCTTTCTAAAAGTGTCAACTTCTGGTTAAACCGGATGTAGCCCAAAAGCCGGAAATAGGGAGGGTACTTTCGGTTTAACCGGAAGTTGGCATTTTTGGAAAGATAATAAAAAGGTAAGATAGGGACATGCAAGCCGTTTTGCTATATGGCGTATCGTTAGAAAGCTAGACGCTGTCAAAGTTCAAAAATATCATTTCTCAAAACTCGATATCTCAAAAACTATTAAGTTGTAACGAAATAAAACTTATTTCGTCACACTGGATTTTAGGTATTGGCGCTGCCATCTATGGATAACTCTGCATACTGCAGAATATTGATTCTTTAGACGAACTGTAAATTTGCCGTTCTATCATATAGATTTCTAGGTTATTCCTTAATATAGATTATCGATTCCTTACATGCAATTTAGTTCATATTGTCTCCAAGGATGCGTAAAGGCTCGACTCAGAGAAGTGAATTTTTGATGTCACTTTCGTTTTTATCTTGTTACAGGTATGTCACGCTAAGCCTTTGGTTTCACTAAATTTATATTTTATCTGATATTAAGTATGTAATTGAACTAATTGAACCATAAATATTACTTTCTAGAAACCCATGACCTTTTAAGCTATTTTTACACGAACTAAATTCCTCATTTTTATGTTTTAACAAAGAATAAACACAATACATGCCGACCATCATGGCGTCATATTTTAATAATCTCCATTCATCTCATTTATCCTTGTAAAGTATAATGTTTTTAATGATCTAAAAGCATCATCTTAATAGACAGAACGCAGTAATATTATTTCCTCAGTAAGTTTGTATTTCAATCAATATTTTAATAATCTTCATTCATCTCATTTATCCTTGTAAAGAATAGTGTTTTTAAAGATCTAAAAGCATCATCTTAACAGACAGAACGCAGTCATAAGATTATTTCTTCAGTCAGTGTGGAATTTCAATTAATATTTTAATAATTTTGCATTCAATTTGAATATCTTTTTAAGTCAATCAACAGGTCATGGTTTACCTCATCTTTCATTGTCAAGTAATATCTAAACTCTCAATTTAACTTTATTTCTCGGGATTCTGTCGTTCTTATATGTTTTAGCAAATATCGTTGGCCAGTTGGTGGTTTATTTAAGTTCTTGATGAACATTGGTGAGGACCAGATATAGGGTAAACCTGGTTGGACCATTTACAAGGAAACCGACAGATCCAGGCTCTACAGAACTGGTGACTGACAGAATATCCAAGGAAGCTGATATCGAGGAAAGCAGGTGAGTTTTTCTCTTGTTTCTAATCAGAAACCTAAATTGAATTTGTTGGAAAGCTCACCTAGTTTCACTCAAAGATATCTGTCAGAAATCAATTCTAGTTTAACATTAATTTTCCTTAAATTTCTCACTCAATTAGCGTGACATGCTTGTACTGGAGGGATAGTATCTTAAGTCACACCGTATAAACAATTTCTCTTGTACCGTATCTTGAACTTATCTTGTTCGTATCTTACCTTGGGTGCCATAATTAAGACATTAGTCTGGTACGCCAATATCATGTGGTAACGAATGCCTATAGCTTGTTAAACCACATTTATCTAGCAAACGATTGCCTTTTTGCTCGTTATGCATATCGAATCTACACAAAGTTGTGGATGCTTTGAATGCAGTATTTTCTTCTAGTGTTGAATATCTGTATTGTATATTTGTACATTTTGTAGTTATTACTAGTTAAAATTACTTAATTTTTATCTTGTTGGCACAATATATGCTTCTTTTGGATTAACATAAAACTTAGATACATTTTAAGTCAATCAAATCATTTGCTTTTCGTACTACTTAAACACGAAAGAAAATTTGTTTTTGATCTTATGTAATTAAACATGGTTAATTTAACTTTATGCATATTCACTTGAGTAACAGGGAGTTAAAAAACATCCTGTAACTATATTACAGAGATTTAATTTACAACTGGTACTGTTTAACCTAAGTATTCATTTTCAAACCTTTTATTGCAATAATATTCGCTATGTCTAATGCCACTTTTCTAACATTACATGTAAACGAACAAACCTGAGGCTGACAAACTGACAAGCTCATCAGATGTCATTACTCCTATCAATCGCTGTCACAAGAATTCAAGTCTAATCAAGTCCTGACATCTTCCTCATCGTCTCCATTGCTGAAGTCTATGCATGGAACACCTTCTCCGTCGCTGAAGTATATGAATGGAACACCGAACACCTCATCGAGACAACTTACAGGTGAAGAGAATTTTGGACACACCTCATGAAAGACAATGCAGAGCTAAGTATTTGTCAGTCAGAAGGACAACTTTGTAAAGACCAGTAGACCATTGCTATATTTTCATTTTAATTTTCACCTTTTTATACTGTAAACTGTTTCCTCGGAAACCAATCTCAACAACCATCATTATACAAGTATAGTTTAATAAACTACTAAGTGTTTTTAAGATTTTGTATTATTTCTGATAGGATGGCGCCCTAAAAAAATTTGTCAGATAATAAGATAAACCCACACCTAACAACAAAAAAAAAAGTCTTTACCCGAGGCAACTCAACATCATTCGAACAACTATCAATAACGTTATAAAGTTTAGACTTATAATGCACTTATTAGAAAATAATTGTTATTTTATGTAGAATCCAAAAATATTATAATGTATAGAGTGTTCCATTTAAAAAAAAAAATTGAAGTTGCTAAAAAACTGTAAATTTGGCAACATTGCAAATATCACTAGCAGCTCCGCGATAACCTCTTATATACGGATACCGAATTTTAGCTAAATCGGACAAACGGTATTAAAGATATTTAAAGCGTTCCATACTTCTGTTACACGCTGTATACAGGGTGTTAGTGAATAAGTGCGACAAACTTCAGGGAGTGATTCTACATATATATAGTTTGCTATATAACTTTGGTCCGCAAATGCTTTGATTTCCTTTCCGAGATACAGGGTGTTAAAGTTTTTATTAAAAAGTGACGATTTATTTATTGCTCTGAAACCCATCGAGATATGCAAATGAAATTTGGTAGGTTTTAAGAGGTAGTTATTGCGCATTTTCTGACATGCAATTAAGAATTTTATGTTTATCATTGGCGCGCATAAGGGTAATAATCTCAATTTTTTTAAAGAAAAATATGATACGCCACTGAGATATATCAAACTAAAAACCATTTTTGAATTTCGCATTCAATTTGTGACAAAAAATCTCTCTTGCCCTTTTTTCGTGTTGGGCGCCGTTTTTATGCAAAAAAATAAAACATCTTAACGCGTATTTTTCATTGCACTTTGCATATATTCCGTCCTTTCAAAATAAGTCAGATTTTCTCTGAGGTCATTGGTTTTTTTTTTGTGTTCAAGAAAACTTTTTTATGTCGTTTATGTCGAATGCATGCGAAATGCTACAGCCGTTTCCAGGATTTATGCCATATAATTCCCTGGAGAAACGCGTTATGCAAGCGGGGTTTTTCGAAAGCTTGCGGAAAGGCTCAGGACCACCGGAACTTCTCATCTTCCTCAGCATATAAGGCAACCCAGAGGTCCAACGGAAGGAAGCATTCTAAATGTGTTGGCATATATTGTATTTAATCCACATCTGGGGACCAGAACCCTTGCTAGAGGATTGGGAATTTGCCAGACTACGGTCGTAAACATGTTAAAAGATCACAAGTAAGTTTTGGTAACTTTCATTTTTTTTATTAATGATATTTTATGTAAACCCTGTGAGATTTGCTTCCTCTGCTACTATTTGCCGCTTTTATTTGAAATCCTTTTACATAGAATGTTCTTAGCGTGTTAATATTTTATAATAGTAACGAAAAACAAAGATTGCAATTTTAAGAGGAATAAATCTGATCTCATGTTTTATTGCCTAATTCTTTGTAATATTCGAGTTATTGCCAGAAATATTCAAAACAATATGTCTGAGAGTAATTATGCTATAACTCAGAAACAAAGAGGTAAGTTCAAGCGATGCTACTACAGAACATCCAGTGCGCGAGCTTAAGATGCATCCTTATCATATCGTTTTCCACCAGGCTTTAATATCTGAAGATTTTGATCGCCGACTAGGTCATTGTCGATGGCGGTTAAATATGGTAGCGGAAACCCCGAAACACTTTCTCATATTCAATGAACGGACAAGGCAATATTTAGAAGCGATGGTAGTGTGAACTTTAACAATATGCACTATTGGTCCAGGACAAATCTACGTTGGTTGAAGGAATTGCAGCATTAACTTCGCTGGTCGGTTAACTTGTGGTGCGGCATTCTGTGGCGTGAAATTATTGGACCCGTTTTCTTTAGTCAAACTCTCAGTGGATAAATTTATTTAAATTTTTTAGTAAATGAGCTGCCGCTCCTTTTAACAGATATTGCTTTGGACGTCCGCCGTGACATGTTTTTTCAGCACGGTGGGTGCCTGGTGCATTTAACTGTAAACGTCTGGAAGTTCCTAGGTCGGGCATATCTTGGCAGGTAGATTGGACTACAGAAAATACGATGGAAATAATTACAGCGGCGTTAAAAAACATATCAGTTCCGGAAATTGAAACTGCTCTCTCATCCACGCGAGAGAGGTTGCAGGCTTGCATTAACAATGATGGACGTTATTTTGAACACTTGGGTCATCACTTATGTATTTTTCACTAAAGGTGGATTTATAAACTAAAAAAGCTGGCAAGGTAGAAGTTTGTTCAAGTTGGTGAGGTTCGATATTCGACCGTTCAGAATATGGTATTTTTAAAGTCAGTAGCTAAGTTCGAAAAGTTGTTTGATTGAGGTTTGTGTCCAATAGAATGAATTAAAATGTTTCATAATTTTAAATAAAGTCGAGTAACCACAAACTAGTGTCATTACTCTCCATACTATCGATTTTTTTTTCCAATTTATTAACCTTACAACAAAAATAAAATACAAATACAAATGGCGGAATGGCGACGCAAACAACGAACCACATGACTTTAAAATAGCATCTTCATTGGTCGGAACGAATATTCCGAACTCCGAACATAAAAATTGGTACCCGGGAACTTTTCGAAACTCGCGAACTTTGCATTAGCTGAGTTTATAAATGCAACTGAGTGTCCCCTCAGTTTAAATTGAACTGTTATTTTCAACGCCAACTGAACTTTAACTTTGCGAACTTTTTGAATTTATTAGCAGAATCACAGTAGACGTTCTGTAATATAACAAGTTTTTAAGATACGTGTACGAAAATAATTTATTCAAAATTCATAAACAATTTATTGATTGGAATAGTCAGAACTGTCAGATGTAGAATCGTTTCCAGGTTGGATTACTGCCGGCGCTATAGGTAGTGAAACAGAATATCCATTTTCTGTTTTTATAACATGAACTACCCAATTTTTCCATACATCGCTACATATTTCGTTATTACCTGCCGAATATTACTGAGGATAACTGCGCTTAAATTTGGAGATTGATTGTTGAGTGATATTCCTTGCTGACAAGAGCAACACATTAGATACAAAGCCATCTTTACTTCCGGCATGATAACGCGTTTTCCTCTCGAAGACGGTTTACCAGAAGTACAATTTGTACTGTGTACCCAACCATACTTAACAACGTCATAAGTATCAAATCAAGTTTCGTCTAAATAAATTATAATTTTATCGAATTCGTGGTACTACTACTAAATAATCCTATCGTAGTTAAATGATACGCGGGGATTCCATTATAACCATTAGATTATCTAATTATTTATGTTTTAAGCCACATTTTAACAAGACACCAAGCAATGTTTCTAAATATTGTTACTCATAATCAGGGTAACCTCGCAATTAATCACGATCCAGTTCTAAAGTTAGCACTATATTATCCCCGTAAAAGTTGTAAATAGTTCGCAGAATAAAATCCCTTGTGTATTGTCAGCCGTTTTAAATTTTTGATTTATTGGTTTGCGCTTTATGAAATGATCGATAATGGTCCCCAAAATAATTACTTTATCAATTCTTATAAAACCCAAGTTGTGGTAATTCATAACAAGTACATTTTCAGTTTTTCCCGGATTTTCTTAAACACGCGTACATATTTATAATACTGCGTTGACATTAAATATCTGTTTGAGACACACGTCATATTTCTGTCGTGACCCAGTACAAAGTTAAAGTAAAAGCGTGGAACTCAATTCTATGAAATGTAATGTAACGTAATACTAATCTAAGCGGCAACGCCGCATTTGTGCTCAATTACTATGTTTTTATGTAACTACTAAATGCTAAAACAATGAGGAAAGTACATTATATTTACATGCAATATAATTGGCAATACCGCATATTACAGTAATGGCAACGTTGTGCATCCATAAAAATATAAGTTAAATCAAAACCATATGTATAAAAAATACGGTCGGCGATTCTGTATCATTTCCTAACACGTAAATGTAAATATGATAAACGCCGCTTGCATAGTAACAGTGGATGTCTTTCTCATTGGTTGGCACCAGTATTGTGACGTGAAATAAACCATCTTGGATTGTGACGTATCAGTACCTGATTGGTCAAGGTGTCTGTAGACGGTACGAAACGGACAATGTTTTGTCAACAGACTAGTGTCACGCTGATTTCTACAGAGAAAGGTTGCGCTCCGTGGAACGGCGAATCCTCTACGTAAAAATGGTTGGAAAGTATTTGAACGTATTTGAAAGTATTTAAAAGTAGTAAAAAGTAGTTAAGAAGAGTTAAGTGGTTGTTTGACGAGTCTAAGTTAGAAATGTGTTAGTATGTCATACCCATGCTAGGGTATACAATGAAAAAGTGATTGATTTGTTAATAAAAACCTGTGCAATAAAATTCAAAAGAAATTTTATTTTCCAGTTAAAGCAAAGTTTTGAACCAGTCGACTTATGGAGATACAGGTTAAAGTATTTTGTGTCGTTCATTGTTACAAACGTGTTCGCGCACAATATCTTTATTTCTTAATTCCGGACTTATTTCGCTTTCGATGGCCGACTCTGGCACCGACTCATTATATTCCTGTGATAATTCAGCTTGACCTTCTATTTCAAATTGTCGTCAAAAAGTCATACTGATATAATTAAATATTGGTACCAAGTAAAAACTTCTCTGAAACCACGTAGTTATAGCAGAAAATGAAATATGTAAATAACAGTAAATCGTTTCAACCAGTCACGCCGCTGTGCGATTCCCAATATGGCATACCTCAAACACCAACTGATTTTAAAGCCCATACGGGATCACCCAGTTGTCAAAACCTTTAACTATTTATAGAAATAAAGGTCTGTCTTTACCACCAAAATACGTTTATTAACCCCTCTAGGGTGGAAGTTAAGGGTTAGGGAAAATACATGAGAGTAAATGTTAAATTAAATTTCTTAACGTAGACGTTGTACTAGTTTCGACTTTAGTGAAAGTCATCATCAGCAACTCAGTAATAAGAAATTTCTTTTTAGACTATGATCAAGACAAGTGGGTAAGAAAGTGGTTCAACAATATAAAATCTTAACCTGTCATTAGCCAATGGATTCGACAGCAGTTGGCTAATGACAGGTTAAGATTTTATATTGTTGAACCACTTTCTTACCCACTTGTCTTGATCATAGTCTAAAAAGAAATTTCTTATTACTGAGTTGCTGATGATGACTTTCACTAAAGTCGAAACTAGTACAACGTCTACGTTAAGAAATTTAATTTAACATTTACTCTCATGTATTTTCCCTAACCCTTAACTTCCACCCTAGAGGGGTTAATAAACGTATTTTGGTGGTAAAGACAGACCTTTATTTCTATTCATAAACTCGCCACAGAAAATGGACTACTTCTTGAATCTTTAACTATTTGCTGTTCTTGTCTATAGCATATTAATTTGTATTTATATGCTGTTCTATTAATTTTCCCACTCGGAAAAAATAGTTCGCACTTTGAATTGCTGGTGGGCCTCGACGACGGTCTATCGCCAGAGTGTTGCCAGTTCTACAAAGTTTTCGTAAGTGTAAGAGAAACATAAGGGTTTGCTAATTGTTTATTTTTTTTTGTAAACAGCAGTGAAATTCCTTTTTAGTTTGATATAAATTATTTTTGTACAAATAAAAAAAAATTATTATAATATTCCTAAATAGCTTGTTCATTCTTTCTTAGATATTAAAAATTTCTTGGTTCAAAGTACATTTGCAAACTAGCTTTCAAAAGGACTTACTGGCTATTAATTAAATACTGATATATAAGAACACTTTTAATAATAAAAACTTAAAGAATTTTTAAAAAAAGATCTGACAACCCCGATTATGATGGCGGTCCCTTTGAAGCCCAGTCGAAGCTTTTTTATGTCATCATTCTGACTTTGGAAAAATTATAACTGTGTGTTCATCTATAATTAATGTGTGCTAAACGTATCCAATATATAAACTACAAGCGCCCTTAAAACGAAAGAATACCCTATATGTAGTTTACTTTGGTCAATAACTCCCATTCTATAAAATATACGAATATGGTGTTTTACGGAAATGAAAAGATTTTAGTTCTCTATTAGATCCTGCTAAAACAAATGTATCATCTTATTTAAGTATTACTATGTTGCGAAAAGCCCAATATTTGCTTATATTTCAGGTAACGCCATCTAGCGACGAATGCAAAATGCAAGGATATAATAACAAAAGCACTTGTAGATAAAATATTGCTCTCTTAAATGAGACCAAGTTTGTAAAAATGCCAAATGGGAGTACTCCTAGTTTATGTCAAGAAACATTTGAATTCCCCCCACTACTTTATTCCACTAGATAGGAAAATTTGTGCATAAAAAAATTATAACGAAAAATAAGCGATCCTGACTGTGACGCCCCCTTATAGACATTTTACAAATTCGAAAATAATTTCGAATTTTTTCTCTTGGGAACTTCCTTATTAAAAAATATTTTACCTGAAACTTGTATGACTGCCAGTTTCTGAGATTTAGCAGGCGCTCATTCTTAGTTGTTTAACTGGTACGTCTTCTGTCTTCTTTTTTTATTAGTTCAAAAAAAGAAAAAAATCGAATATCAGCACTGACATCAGTGCTAAAAGTAGTAACTTTATGCACACTCGTAGACAAATACATTCTTGACTAGTTCCACAAAAAATACTTTCCTTCTAAGGATAAATGTTTCCTTAAAATAAACCTTTATAGCATTATATAGTATGATAGAACTACTTACACATTATTTTTAGCTGAACGATGTTGCTGTCTCCATCACCTTCAACGTTTGATGCGACACACGAGTAATTTCCTGCTTGGCTTCGTGTTACGCCCTGAAGCGCTACAGCTGTCGTACTAATTATGACACCTGCCTTTTGATTTTCTTGCATTATGTTGTTCTATAACAAAAAAAATCTTTGCTGAATATGCACATACACTTCAGAATAGTTTTTAAACACAGCATGGAACGCAAAAGAAATATAAAGAGAATAAATACATAATGTAAAGATTTGCGAATGATTAAATTTTATATTATTTTGAGGATGTTGCGTTGGTGCGTGTTCGTATCTCGGTAATTTAATTGACCTCTGTGCTTGCATAAATATTGAAAATTAATAAATACTTTGGCAAATCGTTACAGTTAGTTAATTTACACAACAACACATTTCCTGAATTTCCTAAGCGTAAACAGCAATACCATTTCCTGAAATTATTCGATTCATTAGTCGGCAGCTGCATAAACAAAACTAGAGTCTGTTAATAATCACAAATAACCAGCATACATTATTTATTTAGGAAATAAATATCCTGTATAGTACTATGTACATATATTATTGTATATTAATATATAAATCCACGCAAGAGTGCATAACATGGTAATAAAACAAGAATACAGAACCAAACAGAAAAACTTCATTTTAGTTATATTTCCCAACTTAATCCGAAGTTATACAAGGTGGCTTTTAACGCAGGATTCCACAATATCTAAACCACTGAGCTTTGCAATATTTTTTAAGAACACAGTTAAAGGAAGGTAATAATATTTTTTTTTCATTTATTATTATAAATTTACAATTTACAAAATTACAAACTTTTAAAATATGATTATATTAAGTTTATTACACACAAAAACACCTGTAATGTCTGTATGTGTTTTTGTGTAGTGTAAGTCCATAGATTTTCATTACCTATAATAAATAAATAAATTTGCACAAACTGGGATCTTGGATGGCCCAATTCACAATAATTTGTCAGCTTATAGCAATTGCAGTGCACTGAATATCAAGATTAACATTAACATTGCGTAAGAGCCAAATTTAGAAATCACAAACTCAAAACATTCTTCCAAATATCAAATGGTAATTATCAAATATATATTGAGCGCATTTTTTACTGAAAACTTTAGGTATTTTTATATTACGTATTTTAGCAGGTAATAGGTTAAATAGTTTGGGTCCCATGTAGACAACTGGTGTCATGTTCAAGGTTGTGTTATTTTTCGAATGTTTGAGATTTTTATGCATATTACCTCTAGTTTGATATTTTGTGAGATATCCTATCTACATTTCCTTGCTTTTTCATAACCTTACATGCATTCACATAGTAAAAAATATCCACCTGGTAAAAATCATTTCAGGAGTGGTAAAAAAAAGTAGTGTTAATGTTAACACCCGGATCAACATAATTTACCACATTTTTACACTCATATGGGACCAAAATTGTTGTATTAAATTTGCCTATGAATTTAACTCTCTAAAAAGTTAATTTTGTTGAATGGGTGTTATTTATTTCATTTTACACTCTATCAGGAAAATTAAATACAAATACAATTAATAACACCATATTAGCATGCAAATAAACCCCGCTAGCTTAACACATCGAGTGAAAAACTTATTCTTTAATCGTTTTTTTTACACGGCTCCGGGTAAAAATACCTAAACCCGTGCTACCGAAAAGACGGGCGGCAACAAGTTGTGTGAAATTTGAGGAATTGACAGATGACGCCGACGCTACATGCAAATTCAACTTTCAAGTCAGTCTGATTGTGCTCTAGTTGCAAAACCTTTTTATTTCAGCCTTTCAACTATAAATTTGCGGGACTATTTATGAAATCCAAATAGTCAAAATTGCACTGTATTAGGGAGGATCAATAATTCTGAAGAATAAACAAAGCAAATTCCTACATAAACATGCCAATATATTTGGTAGTAAACATAATTCGCAATGCAAACCTCATTCAAACAGAACAAAACTGAATTGGTCAATTTACATAAAAATATCCGTAAAATTCTTAATACTATAATCTAAATCTAGAAATGTACAAAAAGTTCATGTCCTTTTAAACCCGAGAAGAAACTTTAACTTATTTTTAATCACTTGAGAACTTTGTCACACTAAACACTTTGTTATGGTTGTTAGGTTAGAATTCATTGTTTACCTAATATTATATGATAAATAAAAATAAAGGTCTGTCTTTACCACCAAATAACTTTATTTGCCCCTCTAGGGTAGAAAACAAGGGTTATAGAAAATACATGAAATAATGAAGAATTAGAATAAATTTCTTAAAGTTGTACTAGTTTCGACTTTAGGGAAAGTCATCTTCAGCAACTATTCATTTAAGAAATTTTGTAATGAAAAGTAGTTAAAACAGTCGGGAGAACAATGGGTGATTCAACAATAAAATACAATGAAATGCAGTTTATGCAACCATTGGAATAGACAGCAGCTTATTATAAGGACGAAGTATCTCAACGGAAGGAGATGATTAAACGCAAGTGGAATAAAAGGCCTTAACCATAATACAGTGATTTAAGAATGTTGAAATTAGAACATGTTGTAAAAGAAGAAATTATTTATTAATTTAAAATGAGACTGACTTAGTGAGGGGACATGTATATTGTTGTGGTGGATTAGATTTTATGTAAATTAAATTAAATGAAATTGTTTCTCCTTAGAATTGTCAAAACAAAAATTATGTCCTTTCTGGTAAAAAATTTTTTTGGGAATACATCAAGTGGTCATTATTCACATGTTGTATTATAAAATAAAATAAAATAAAATAGAAATTTCTTTTAGTTAAATATACAAAACATTACATTAATGAAGGCAATTCTTAGTTTTTGATTTTCTTCCTGTTACCAGGTGAAGAAATCATTAGGTGAATTAACTGTAACATTAAAATGGATGCGTGCTATTCGAGCCGAATGGCGTTGCAAAAACATTTTTGCAACGAACAACACAACACCAACAACCCTTGTCTCCAATAAATGCGAAACTTTTTTACCTTTTTTGCGCCAGAGAAGCAGCCGGGACCACTGCACGAACCTATGATGACATCAGTCATTCATAATTTTGAATAGACGCCGAGTCTTGACCAATCAGTGAAGATAATTTCTTTTTGAAGAAAAAGAGAGCGTGACAATGGTAGCCAGCCGCTCCGTTTGGCGCTGATATTTTTATTGTGCTCAAGTAAACATCAAATCCAATGAGCGAGAAAGAGAAATGAGAGAGAAAGAATTTATTTTTATTACCCCTATTTGACTAATCTTTATTACGGTCATAAGCAACAACGACCAGCGTTAGCATCTAAGATGATTTCAGACTCTGCTCGCTTTTTTATTTAATTTAAAAAATAAAACACCTAATGTTGTGACTAGTTTCACAACATATTGCCCCCCTTGAAGTTTACTAACTTCAACAAACACAAAAATTCAAACAAAAATAAAACTAGAAGAGAAGCAAACAAAACTTAAAATACTTAATAGTTAACACTTATGATTATTTATTATCTTTTAGTAATGGACAAATTTTAACAATTGATCTTGTATAGATTCCAGTAGATGTTCTCACTTTTACCATTCTAACCTTTCCATCACGTCCGGGAATTGTCTCAACTATTCGAGCCAAAGGCCATCTTAGAGGAGGACTATCTTCATCTTTTAGCAGAACAATATCATTTACCTTCACATCTTCTGTTGAACGATTCCACTTAGGCCGATTTTGTAATCTATTCAGATATTCAGTTGACCACCGTTTCCAGAATACTTGCTGAATTTTACTGCTTTTTTTCCAAAATGTCAATCTATTTTCAGGGACTTGCGAAACATCCTTTTCTGGAAAAGCTGTTAAACTAGTACCTATCAGGAAATGTCCGGGAGTCAAACTTTGTAAATCGGAGGGGTCATTGGATAAAGCACACAGAGGTCTTGAGTTCATGATAGCTTCTATTTGTGCTAGAATTGTACTAAATTCTTCGAATGTAAGGCAAGCATTACCAATCAATCTGCGTATGTGATATTTTGAGCTTTTAATCGCCGATTCCCAAATGCCACCCCAATGTGGCGATCGGGGAGGAATGAATTTCCATTCAGTTTGATTTGAAAGAAGAAAATTTTCTATAGTATCAGAAACGGTTTTATTTTGAAAAAATTTGTAAAGATCATAAAGCATATTTTTTGCCCCGGAGAAATTTGTGGCATTGTCACTGAAAATGACTATCGGGTTGCCTCGTCTAGCAACGAAACGCTTTAAACAAGCCAAAAAATCTTCTGTGGACAGACTAGAAACAAGCTCTATGTGGACTGCCTTTGTGGCCATGCAGACAAAGATTGCAATATAACATTTTGTTATAGGAGCTTTTCGTAGCCGAGATGATTTAATAACAAAAGGACCACCAAAATCTACACCTGTCCGTTCGAAAGGTCGACATTGCTGTACTCTATCTCTTGGGAGATCAGCCATAATTTGTTGTGCGGGCTGTGCACTAAAACGATAACATGTGACGCAATTTCTGATTACACGTTTTATTTCCTTTAAGCCATTTAGAGGCCAAAATCTTAGTCTAAAATTGGATAAAACTGTTTGGGCCCCTGCATGTCCCAAGCGGTTATGTTCAAATTTAAGCATGATAGTTACAACAAATTCATGCGCTGGTAATAAAACAGGATGTTTCTGCTCAAAAGGAACATCTGCATACTCCAACCTTCCTCCGACACGCAACAACGAATCAGTCTCGCTGAGAAAAGGTTTAAGAGGTAATAAGCTTTTATTCGACAAAGGCCTGCCACTTTCCAATTCAAATATTTCTTTGGAAAAATATTTACGTTGTAAAATCTTAATAATGAGGTTTGTCGAACTTTCCAATTCTTGAACTGATAAATTTCCCGATAATTGTTTGACTCGATTTTTTGCATTGGCAGCAAAACGAAGACAGTATGCTATTACACGTTGTAGCTTCACGAAACTAGAGAATTTCGTTAAAATTCGATCCCAAAACTCATTCGGTTTTGTTGTGTTATGGAGAGAAAGAAGAGAAGATTTTTTCTCTTCAGTCAATATTGCGTCTTGAATATTTGTGTCTAATTCTATATCTAAGTTATTCTGCTCATCTAGCAAATCAAAGTTCTCCTGACAAATCAAAAAGTTGGGTCCGTTAAACCAAAATGAACTATTTATTAGATCATGTGGCGTACAACCACGTGAGGGCAAATCTGCAGGATTATTTTTCGAATCTACATGTCTCCACATGAATTTGGAAGTCAATTCTTGAATCTGTGCTACCCTATTCGATACAAAGATTGACCACCGCGATGCGTGAGATCGAATCCAACATAAAGCAATGGAGGAGTCAGTCCAGAGGTGCACAGACTCAACACAAATCCTGTTTTCATAAATAGATAGTAAATCTTTTATTAGTTTTGACAATAGAACCATCGCACATAATTCCAATCGGGGAAGAGACACTGTTTTTAACGGTGCCACACGAGACTTAGATGAAAGTAAACTAACAGAAATAGCTCCATCTGCATAAAGGGTGCGAACATAAGCGCATGCAGCATATGCGGACAGACTAGAGTCGGCGAATCCATGTATTTGACTCTTAACTTTAATTTTAGTTAGAAATAAATTTCGAGGAATTTTAATTTGAGACAAAAGAGCAATGTTATTTGTGAAATTCTGCCATAAGGCAATAACCTGAGGGTCTGTAACTTCAATGTCCCAATCTATTTTTAAAAGCCATAATTTTTGTAGAATTATCTTCCCAACAACTACTATACAAGAGACTAAACCAAGAGGATCGTACATCCTTGCTATAGTAGACAACATTTTGCGTTTTGTTAAACAATTTTCCGTGGAGAGATCAGGAGCGGAAAACATAAAAACATCAGAAGTAGGGTTCCATTTTAATCCTAAAATTGAACTAGAGACTTCATCCAAATTGAAATCATATTCAATGGTTTGTTCTTGGGAAATTTTGTTTAGAAATTTTTCAGAATTTGAGCACCATTTATGTAGCTGAAAACCTGCTGAATTTAAAACAGTATTGAGCTCGTTATATACAATATCTAATTCCTCAGGAAAATCACAGCCACAAATTATGTCATCAACATAAGTTTGTTCCAGAAGAGCCTTTGATGCCAGAGGAAAGCTTTGACTGTTTTTTATCGCTATATCCTTTAAAACACGCGTAGCTAAATATGGTGCACAATTTGTACCATATGTAACGGTAGAGAGCTCTATACACTGAAGCGGTCCCTCAGGGTTTTTTCTCCAAAGAATATTCAACAAATAACGATGATCGGGATTAACTTTTATCTGGCGATACATTTTCTCGATATCGGATGTTAACACACAATTAAATGAACGAAATCGACATAGAATGTCATATAGATCAGGTTGCACTCGAGGACCTTTTAAAGTTGTGTCATTTAGAGACAGGCCAGAACTCGTCTTACAACTAGCATCGAAAACCACACGGAGTTTGGTACTTACGCTATTATTACGAATAACCGCGTGATGGGGTAAGAAATATTTATTTCTTTGTTCATTTTCCGTGTACAAAGAGAGAGGGACATAGTTACCGTGGTTTAGTTCTACGTACTCATCAATAAATTTAGTATAATCCGTTTTGAAGGAAGGATTATTTTTGAATTTACTTTCAAGATTCAAGAATCGTTTTTTCGCGATATAGAAGGAGTCGCCTAATTTGTTATCTTCATCGAGAGATTTTAATGGCATATTTACTTCATATACACCATTAGCCAAAACCTTTGTAGTTGCTGTGAATATTTCTTCCGCGTACATATCATCAGGGGAGATAAAATTTTTCTGTGGTATTTCCTCTATACTCCAAAACCTTTCGATCAGACTACTCAAACTAGACTGATCACTTTCAGTCTGAACAAAAAGAGAAACATGCTGATACTCATCGCTCTGCGCAGAGGAAGAACGAGGTAACATAGGGCTCATCATGCTATTAGGAATGCAGCCTGCAACCACCCATCCTAAATATGTTTCCTGAAGAACAGGGAGACTTCTTCCTAGACGGAATATGCCTTGAAGCAAAAGATCATAATATAGATCCGCACCTATTAATAAGTCCACGTCCATAGATTGGTAAAATTCCGGGTCTGCTAACTGCATGTGTTCTGGGACATTGAGCTTAGCAAAATTAATGCCGACTTGGGGAAGTTTAGATGTTATATTGGGAAGTACAGCACAAGACAATCTGAATTTTTTCTTAGAATGAACCTTAGAGTGCAACGTGATATCGATCATTTTTTTTGTGTTCGACCCAATTTGAGAAATTCCAGAAATATTCAAATTTCTATCATAAGTCTTAATTTGTAACCTTTCAACCAAACCTTGTGTTATGAATGAATTCTGAGACCCACTGTCAAGCAAAGCTCTAGCCGAGATCCGACGACCTTGGTCGCTGTACACAAACACTTGCGCAGTAGCTAATAGTATCTGAGAATTGACAGATACCGCCGAAAGAGAATGACTAATCTGTGCATCATTTGTTTGCCTATTTCTTGCAGAATCATTTTGTGTTGAATCTTGAGACTGAGACTGACTCGATACATGGTTACTGTGTGACTGTCCACGGCTCGAAGTACAAGAATTACCTACACCTTGAGAGTGATTTTGCCGTTGTCCATTTGAAGAAAACCTTCTATTTTCGGGGTTAAGAGAAGATCCATGATTTAAAAAATTATTATTAGAGAAGTGTAGCAATGAATGATGTTTGCGTGTACACACAGAACATGTTTTGTTTGAGGTGCATTGCGCCACGTTATGTCGAGAACTTAAACAGTTGTAACATAACCTCCTAGTTTTAATAAAATTGTGTTTTTCGTTGATCTTTAAATTTTTAAATTTACCGCAGGCATAAATTTTATGTGCTTCCTTACAAAAAACGCATTTATTTTCATAAAAAGTATCACTCGAGCTATTATTTACATGACAATGTACCTTTTGTGTAGATTTTGTCGCTGTGCCTTCTAAACTAGACAAGTTTTCCAAAATAACACATCGTTTATCCAAAAACTTAAAGAATTCGTCCACTGTAGGAACAATATTCAAATTACGCTCTGCTTCAAACGACTTCCTAACTGAAAAATCTAATTTTTTTTCAAGAAAATGGATAATCAGCAAATTCCAAAGTTCCTCAAAATTAAGATTTAAATTTTTCAACGATTCTAAATTTCTTTTAGATTTTGTAAGAAATTGACGTGAATTGTAAGCGTTACATTTTGTAAGCATCGGCGTAACTAACCTGAACTAAGAGATTATTTATTATAGAGATTTTATTTTCATATCGCTCCTTTAAAATATCAATAGCCGTGTAGAAATTTTCATTTGTTACTGAAAGTGTGTCAATTAACTTTAAGGGCTCATCCTTTAAAAATGATTTCAAATACATGAATTTCTGTACATCGCTTAAAAAATGATTATCTATTACTATAGCCGTAAACAGCTGATAAAACGAAGCCCATTCCGAGATATCACCTTTAAAAGGGTTTATATTAATTTCAGGTAATCTTACATTAGGCCGGTTAGAAGACTGTGCCTGTGACTCTATAAATTGTTCACTAGCAGTAGGGCTTATATCGTGTACCACTGAAAGAGAATGAATTTGGCTTTCCAAATTTGCGGACAAGGTATAATATTTATCTTCGATAATTTCTCGATCTTTATCGTTAGAGTCAATACTTTCAATTTCTCCCTGAACGCGCCTATAATCTGAGAACGCTTCCGATAATGCCTCTAGTCGCGCTTTAAACTGAAAGTGATTTTTTTCCGAGTTTTTATTAGAATCGAACCAGTTGCTGATTCTAGTTATAACGCCTTTATACCCACCGCGTATCCTAACAAGTTCCTCCTTTTCTGTCATATTTATTTACAAAATTATGAACCCAATGTTTATGCTAGCAGTTTTAGGTTAGTTAGGTATATTTACAATTATTATTATTATTGTAGGTGACAAATCTTAATAACTATTAAAGTCTCATATGAATATACCACTTTTAAGACAAGAGAGAGAACATAATCAATTATTTAGTACTAGAAACAATCGTTATATATCCATTTTTTACTCAGTTATTCTTCAGATCCGGCTCGAAGGACCAATTTTATAGTTGCAAAACCTTTTTATTTCAGCCTTTCAACTATAAATTTGCGGGACTATTTATGAAATCCAAATAGTCAAAATTGCACTGTATTAGGGAGGATCAATAATTCTGAAGAATAAACAAAGCAAATTCCTACATAAACATGCCAATATATTTGGTAGTAAACATAATTCGCAATGCAAACCTCATTCAAACAGAACAAAACTGAATTGGTCAATTTACATAAAAATATCCGTAAAATTCTTAATACCTACTATAATCTAAATCTAGAAATGTACAAAAAGTTCATGTCCTTTTAAACCCGAGAAGAAACTTTAACTTATTTTTAATCACTTGAGAACTTTGTCACACTAAACACTTTGTTATGGTTGTTAGGTTAGAATTCATTGTTTACCTAATATTATATGATAAAGTTTAACAACAATGATTGTATATCCCAGTAACTGCTTGCATAAACTATTGTCTAAACTTGATAGATCCTACCTTATTATTTATTCAGGTTCGCTTCTATTGCGAACGAAACAAAAACCATGTAACTTCTTGTTTCACTTTCCAAGAAAAAAATAGGCACAGAACATATTTAGTTGGCCGTTGACAGTTAATAATTTCACTAAAGTGTTGAATTTTTTAACTGAAACACTCGATCACACCGTCAATTTATACTTGTTCAAACGCAAGTGCGCCGACGGGATATAAGAAAGGAGGAACCTTAATTTAGTACCTACGTAATAAGTTGCTACGAACTTTTTATTATAATAATATGTAGTTGCCCAATAGCTTGGTGCAACACAAAAGCAAATGATTTTTGAACTTCGCGAAGAACGCGAATCACCAATAGCTTGGTGCCGAGAAAAAAAAAACTACGTATTGAAGAGCGCGACTAACTTGCTCGATGAACAACACAACACCAACAACCCTTGTCTCCAATAAATGCGAAACTTTTTTACCTTTTTTGCGCCAGAGAAGCAGCCGGGACCACTGCACGAACCTATGATGACATCAGTCATTCATAATTTTGAATAGACGCCGAGTCTTGACCAATCAGTGAAGATAATTTCTTTTTGAAGAAAAAGAGAGCATGACAATGGTAGCCAGCCGCTCCGTTTGGCGCTGATATTTTTATTGTGCTCAAGTAAACATCAAATCCAATGAGCGAGAAAGAGAAATGAGAGAGAAAGAATTTATTTTTATTACCCCTATTTGACTAATCTTTATTACGGTCATAAGCAACAACGACCAGCGTTAGCATCTAAGATGATTTCAGACTCTGCTCGCTTTTTTATTTAATTTAAAAAATAAAACACCTAATGTTGTGACTAGTTTCACAACATGCTCTTTAAAAGTTATATAGAATAATATTATATTTAAATTAAAATATAGAAACAAAGCAAAGTTCTAAAAATTACAAATAAGAGTGCCTCTTATGAGGATCTTGTTAAATTGGGTGAGCATATTAATTAAATTTAATAGAAACCTTACTAATAAGTATGTCATTTTTAAGAAACTAAGTAGGTATTTACATTGCTACAGTTTTCCCTTTAGCTTTTAAAATATTCTGATTTAAGCTTATACTATAAATGTGTCCCTTTTTTATATAAATACTTAGGTATGTAAATACCTATTTTACTTCATAGATCTCTAAATAAACATACGATTAATATAATGCTCGTCATTTTCTTTCTTTTATATTGTTCCAAAGCATACTTTCATTTAGTTGTTTAGTGTTCTAAGTATACATATATTTATCATGTTATTTGTTTTGTTAAGCTTAACAATGAGGTACATTAAACGTAGAAATATATATGTTTAATTTACTAAAAAATTGTAAACTATATAATAGGTGTGATTTTGTTCAACTAGTTATAATAATAAGTGTAAAAAAATCACAGAGTTTTCCAGTTCTGTTGTAACCATCATTTTGTTTATAAACAAACGATAAATAATACTCAATATTTTCATTCATTTAACAAAACTTTTCCAATCGATCTGAAGATTTATATATATATTAGGGGCTACTACTTTCGGCTTTGATTAAGTCATTCAATCATGTATCAAACTAAGCAGAGGTTAATAATGTCAAACATCTTGAATGCATAATTTTTTACATTTTAATTTTAAACGCCCGGTTAGTATGATACGGGATTAAAAGACTTAAACAAAGTGGAAAGTATTCTAGCCCTGGGTAGATTATTTTATTACACTCACTATAATAAAGTCACACCCAAATAAAATAAACTTTACACTACATAATATGATACTTACACTAATTAATCGCAAATTACCATTAAAAAATGGTTTACTTACACCTCTTATTATTTCTTTTGTACCCTAGAAGGATGGGTTTACAATCTATGAGTTTAATTTACACTCGATAGTGTAAATGTACCTACCCATAAATAAGAGGAATTAATACTCATCAAGAAGTGAAAAAACCATTCAAAAATATCTTTTTTACCAGATATACTGCATATTGGTTAATATACCCTATTGAGTGTGGTCCTATATATACCACCATTGAGTGTTAAATTTAACACTCAATTTTTTACTGTGCAAGATATAAAGACCTCTCACATTCAGCACAACAGAAGAGTATAGAAGATCGGTGTGATACAGTCTAGATTTTTTATAACTTACTTTTAGAATACAATTTTGAACAGTATTTAGTAGTTTTAGTGTTGCGCTGTATAATCCTCCCTAAACTACAATTCCATAGCATATGATAGATATCACCAATGATTTGTAAATCATAGTTAACAATTTGTCACTTATGAACTTCCTTAACAAGTAAAATTTATGGATCAAATTTTTGACACTTATTTGTCTGTCCCATTTTAAATGCCGGTCTATTATAATTCCTAAGTACTTAGTCTCTTCTACTTCATTAGTGGTAATATTATTATCTAAACCTATTCTGTTAAAGTGTGCTCGATTTTTTATTGTAGGCGAAGAAGCAATTTATTTGTTTTTTTTTTATATTTAGAGAAAGTTAAAATGAATCAAGCTTTTTATTAATCTCAAGCCACTTTTAGTAATCGTATTCCAGGTTTCAGCTGAAAAAATAACTACGGTGTCTTCTGCATAGGAGAGAATTGTTCCACCTGTATCACACTCTTTAAGGAGCGAGTTTATCTATATTATGAAAAGATTTGGACCCATGACTGTGCCCTATGGTATGCCTATTTTTACCACCATTGGATCACTCAAGACATTGTAAATTTTTATAATTTACCATGGCTGAGATAAGATTCAAAAAGGCCTAACACCGGTCCTCTTATCCTATATCCTAAGAGGATATCCAGTAAGGCAGTGTGGGGCACCGTGTCAAATGCCTGGGCCAGGTCTAAGTATATCGCAAAGGTTTCTTATTAGTATTCATGTTCCCTGTTACCTCAACCACCATGTTGTATATTGCATCATTGGAGCAACACCTTCTTTAAAAGCAAACTGATTTGGTGATAAGATATTATTACGCATTTGGATTTGGATAGGTTTACAATTTAAATTAATTTGGAGTTATAGAAGGTATGCCAAATAGTTTAGGTTTCTCAAACATGATTCCCTTTTAACGGAATACCTTATACATAACTTAAGGCATTTTGCGATGTCTTGACCAATTCTAAGAAAATTTTGAATGGCATATTATTATCTTATGTACATGTAATAGTTTGTATTAACAATTTTTTAAAAATTTGATGGTAGCATGTACAGGCTGACAGTACAACATGATATTTGGGTTATGGAGTATGATTGTTTAGTGGCGACTAACACATATTAAAAAAAAACTTATGGGCGTCGTTTAAAATGCCTCTCTAAATGTAATAATTCTAAAAACTTTAAAGGTCCTAAAAGTCGCTTATTTTAAATACTTAATTCTGAACAAATAATTGTAACCGTTTTGCTTAAGATGGCCAGGATCCGCCATCTTAAAAGGCTTTTTTAAATGGCCGTCGAGTGATACCTAACTTTAAAGGGTTTTTACGTTAAATCTAACCCTGCAATTTTAATACTCTGTTTCAAAACGGCAACGAAACTGTTCGGAAAAGTATGAAAAAATATTTATAATTTAAGATTGTTTGAACAAAAATTAAAGCAATTGAAAAAAAAACCTACTGCGATATTTTATGCTAACATTAAAGAACAATTTAAATTAATGTTTAAATTACATAACGAGTTTTTAATATAACAAAAATATGTGTTGTATTTTTAACAACATTCAATTTTTTATCCATGGAAAAATATTATTTGTACAATCGTGTAAGTTGAATAATTATTTTCAGTAAATACGATAAAATATTCTCATAGTTTTGTGTCATGTCTTTTTTTAGGTAAGGTTAGCCTTCACCTAAACCAAAATAATAAAGGGTGAGGTGAATTTAAGAACAAAGGAGTCGTTCCCGCCAGAGTTCATTGGGAAGGACAATGGAATCATGAACTCTTATAAGGTTGCAGCTAACAAATTTAAGCGATCGCTGTTTCTCTCCCCGGTGGACCTTGATGAGGTGCATAAAATTGTAAAGGAAATGGCAGTAAAATATTCTGCAGGTGCCGATGGTATTCCCTGCTTACTGCTCGCTGGGCTTTTCTGTCACTTGACACCTGTCATGAGTTATTTAATAAATGAGTCAAAGAAGTGCTCTTCTAACGGCAAGCCTTGATTTATCCAGAATTGCGAACGAGCTGTAAAATGAAAAAAAAATTATATCTATCGCCAATGGCGTCACAGCCATACCGCCGAAAATCGTCCTTTGTTAACGCTCGGAACCAATGCTAGCAAACGATTAGTCAAAGCAAGCACGCAACCAGAGGATCAAAGACTAACTTCTTGAATGTCTTAACGGATCTAGATCACTTTGCTCGTTAGCTAAGGCCCTCAGTCAGAACTTTACAAAGTCAACCATTCCACCTCTCGCACGCTCTGATGGCACTATTGCGACCACAAAAAGCAAACTTACTGGCAGAAATATTTTCTTCACAATCGACGGTTAGTTTTCAGGAAAAAACTCCACCGAGCATTCCTCCTGTAGAATCGAAAATGCCCGAGATTGTTTTCCAGCAGCGCCATGTTAAACGAATCGTGAGGACACTTGACACCAAAAAAGCTTCTGATTCTGACGAAATTCCGATCATCGTAATTAAGACATGCGCTGATGAATTGACACCGGCATTTTGTAGGTTTTTAACTTGCCTTACAAAAAGGAATATTTTCTTCTTGCTGCGCGAGCCTAGCCTATACCTAAAAAAGGCAAGAAGACCTTGCCAAACAACAATCGTCCAGTCGCATTGCTTTCGTTTATATATCAAAAGCGATGGAGAAGGCTATCAACGAAAAACTATTAAAGTACCTAGAAGGCTCCATCATTATTAGTGACGGCCAGTATGGATTCCGTAAGTCTAGATCATCAGAAGACCTTCTCGCTTATGTTACTCACGTTTGGAACAATGCAATAGAGCGTCAAGGGGAGTCCCGGGCGGTAGCACTAGATATTTCCAAGGTCTCTGACCGAGTATGGCATGAGGGGCTCCTCAATAAAGTGAAAGCTTACGGAGTGCCGGTTCAATTTTGTTCATGGCTCCCGAGCTTCCTTAAAGACCATTCTCTACGAGTGGCGATGGAAGGCGACCTCACAGAAGCTTGAAACTTTTCCGAACTAAGAACCTCTATACACCCTGGAGAACGTCATCACTCTGGAACGACCTCCCTGAGGCCGTGTTCCCCGACGAGTATAATCTTCAAAGATTTAAAACTAATATGAGTCGTTTCATGCGCACACGCACCGCGCGTGGAGCGACATAAAGGTTAAGTCCTGCAGTGTTGTGCCTCATCATCATCATCAAAAAAAAAATTAAAGAAAGATTTTCATCAGATGAAGTAAAACAATCAACTTTTATTCCAATAGGGAAAAATGGCAGATTTGAAAATTATAGGGCTGTCTCCGTACTATTAATATTCTCAAAAATATATGAAAAATAATTCTACACAAGACTCGTCAACTTTTTAAATAAATACAGCTTATTGTTTTGTGGGCAGTATAGTTTTAGGTCAGGGCAATCAGCGCAGGATGCGATCTTAACAGCCATCAATGTATAATAATATAATAAAAAATTTTGATGAAAAGAAGCTAGTTACTGGCTTGTTTCTCGACTATACAAGGGCTTTTGAAATGTTGGATCACTCAATAGTAAAATCCACATTATATTCATACGGAGTGAGGAGACAGTCTTATGATTGGATATCCTCCTTCTTAAGTGATAGGCAGCAGAGGGTAGTCCTGAGAGCGGGGAGTGGGGAGTATGCTTCTGACCCTTTGACTCTTTCTTGTTTTTATAAATAATACCAAGAACAGTAAGGTAAATCAAGTGGAACGTCTCACAATCTTTGCAGACGATGTATCTGTCATAGTAACCTCATTGGATGTGGATAATTTAAGTCATACGGCTAGTGATTGTGCTTCGAATATGCACTTTTTCAGTGACGAAAGTAAATTCTTACTGAATCTATCAAAGAGGAGACAATGATATTCTCTTTAGGAAAATGTAACTTTAGCCTACTAATAAAATCCAAAACTGACCTGATGAAACAGGTGGACTGCACTAAGTTCTTGGGTTTGAAATTGGACTCACTACAATCGTGGATTAGATAGTAGTAAAAAACAATAAGGTTTTAATATCAAAAATGACGCTCTTCTGTCCTCAATTGTTTAAAGATCTTACTGTAGTAAAGGGTTTTCCAATAAGAACGATATGATTTTGAAACGATATGGTAACCTTGGTAATAAAGTTATACCTGTCACCAGTTGTCAGTTATTGTCAGTAAACTATAACAATTTATTATGGCTAAATACGCGCATCAAGAACGTTTGGTTATTATCTAAAAATTTTATGAAAATAGACGCTCTTTTGTGAACACTTATCGCGCACTTCGCGAAAACTTTGGTGTAAATAATCGTCCTTCTTTGCTTGCCATTCGTCGCATCGTTGAAAAATTTGAAAATAATTTTACTCTTCACGATGCAAAAACACCAAGAACTGTTGAGAATATTGCTGCTGTAAGAGCTAGTGTTGCAGTGTATCCAAATTTATCAATTCCTCGTCGTGCTTAAGAGTTAAGGATTAAAAAAACGACAACTTGGCGTATTTTGAAAAAAGACTTGAATTTACACCCGTATAAGATTGTTTTGACCGAAGAACTTAAGCCACTGGACCATCGTCGGCGCAGAGAATTTGCTGCTTGGAGTTTAGAACAACTTGAAAAGGATCCTAATTTTGCCAAAAAAATTATCTTTTCAGATGAAGCTTATTTTTGGTTAAGTGCATATGTTAACAAGCAAAATTGCCGTTTTTGGTGTGAAAACAATCCACAACAGATTCATGAGAAGCCTTTGTATCCGCTAAAGGTAACTGTATGGTGTGGTTTATGGTATGGTGGCATCATCGGGCCATTTTTCCAAAATGAGGCAGGAGATGCTGTTACAGTGAATGGTGAACGATATCGACAGATGTTAAGAAATTTTTTGTGGCCAAATATAGATGCACTTGATTTGGAGGATATGTGGTTCCAGCAAGATGGTGCCACATGTCACACTGCTCATGAAACTATCGATATACTGCAAGAAAAGTTTGACGAAAGGATAATTTCAAGGAATGCTACTGTTCAGTGGTCTCCAAGAAGCTGTGATTTAACTCCTTTAGATTACTTCTTTTGGGGCTATTTGAAATCTAAGGTTTATTGAAACAGACCACAAACACTTGATGCATTAAGGTTGAACATTGAACCCTGCATTCGTCAGATCGCGCCCGATTTATTGCATAAAGTCATCGAAAATTGGGTTCGTCGAATTCGCTCGTGTACACGAAGTCACGGAGGACATTTAAACGATGTGTTATTCAAAACATAAATGTTATCAACTATACTTTGAGATAATATAAAAAGTTTTATTGTATCTGAAATAATTTTAATTTTACTTCATTTTGAAATCATATCGTTCTTATTGGAAAACGCTTTCTTAATATACATATTGCAGTGCTCTCTTTATGTAAGGGATAATATCTATACTTTCCAAAATGCTGGTGATATGCCTGATGATTACCCATTAAGGACGCTATATACTCTCAGATTACCTTAACGCATACTGTCTTGTACGGCAGACTACACTTACGTAATGTCTATCAAGATATATAACCGTCTGCGCAAGTACATTAGGGAAGTCAAATCCAGGAATATGTTTAAAATTAAACTCCAGAAAGCGTTGTTTAATAACAGCCTTTATTCTCTTCAAGAATATTTTAATTGTACATTTTAGGTGGCTAGTTAGTTTTACTTTATTATTGTTTGTATGGTGTAACTGGTTGGTATGTATGGGGTATAAAAACCACTGAGGGAGTACACTGCAATGTATTTTCTAGGTGTGAGTATTGTGCAATTATTATTTTATTTTAGAAATATATTATTTTTTTGTGACACAGCAAATAACATGAATTACTAATCAAATTGTGAATGGATAAATAAATAAATAAAAAAAATTCGCACTTGAACCAACCTGAACAAAAAACAACAATATATTGTTCAAAACTAAGTCAGTTATCGTTTACGGTTACCGGATTTGAATAATGTATGTCAAGTTAATCTCGAGTTAGCAGAGGGGAGGGCAAACTCAGCTATCCAACCTTATCGAAAGCAGGATATGGAGAAGAATGTGATTTAGATACGGATTTGAGAAGGTATACAAATATTTTGAAAACCCCACAAGATCAACGTAACAGTGAAAACTGTGACGAGAAACTTTTAGAAGAAACATGTTCATACCTGGATAAAGATCCATGTTTTCTTATTTAAATTTTCCTTACAGTCATACTTCTAAATTTTTGTGTCACTGTAAGATTTTTGTAACATTATATCAAATAAATAAGTTAAATCAAAACTAAATATAATAATATTCGTTAGCTTACTCAATCAAAACTTAATAAAACCATAAAACGCAAAAGTTGATAATTGTAAAAAAAATGTCTTATCTTATAGGGGGTGTTTTTAACTTTATTTGAGAGCTGATTGCATGACAGAAAAGCAGAGCAAAGCCTCATTTCATAATTTGCAATTCAAGAAAAAATTATAGAAAAAAAGAGTTTACTTTTAATTGACTAAAAGGGGCACTCATAGAAAATATCAAACTTTCCTATCAAATACGTACAAAATAACATAAATATATGAAGTACAATATAGGTGGGCACGTATAAATTATACTTTTTAAATTTATACTTTGCCGGAAAGTGGTCGGAACTGGCAATCCGGCAGTTGGCCAGCGATCAGATAACCAGCAGTTTTTACCTTTAAATTCGTGCATTCACACATAATAACCTTTTAGCGGTTTATCCGGATTTCTGGCTCTCTTGTTATTAATTTTTCAACATTATAGTCAGAAAAATGTGTTTTAAAATCCATTAGTACCGAATATCACTGTTAATATTTTTTGCACATCTGATAACGCCGTTTTTGATCCATAATTCTCAAAATGTTAGCATACTATTTTACTAATTACATTGGCTTTTTCTTGTAACCTTAATATTATTAACTAACGGCCAAAGTAGCAATGTAAAGCGATATCTAGTGGAGATCAAATGCATTACTCAGTCCAATCAGACAGAAAATAGCCAGGAAGAGGGTAAAGAAAACAACTGCAACGACCTTAGATCCGGTTATTAATTACAGGAGTCGCCACCAGGTAGCATTATTTTTTTTTAATTTAAATGCTGCCTTGTTTCATCACCACTAGACGTCGCTTTACGGTATATTAACCGTTAGTCGTCTATATCTTAGGGGCATATAGGCTCGTCGGTTAATCGGTTCCTTTCATCAGACCCTAGCCTCACGAACGAGCCGTAATACGGTAAGACGCGTCTGGAGATGGGTCTAATGAGAAAAAAGGACTACCTTTTACGTTTCTTACTATTGCCGTTTGTAATATTAATTATCTCGGTATGGAAATTAAAGATATTATTTGCGATGATGATCAAGATAAGAAGACAAGTGGACATCCCAACGTAGAAGAAGAAGAAGATGAACTAAGTAGATTAGACTTTGATTTTTTTTGGCTGGATGCCAAAGGCAACAGGTCATGGAAAAATCTCGAACAGAACAGAACTGAACGTTGGGTTTCCGCGGAGAAATTGTAAAGGGGTGAATATTTTTGTCATATTGTTGAAATGGAATATTAACAACTAGAAGAGCCTTCTGATTTAAAAGTTGGTGGTGGGCCACCACCTGTTAAAAATGTTTGCTAATATTTTTATGTTATGTTTTTGGAGTTTTTCTTTTAATTTATTAATTTCCTAAATTCCTTCTATAGGTACTTGATTCTTCTTATTGACTATTACACAGTATTTCTTTTTTAATCAAAGATGTCAGCATATTGTTCTGTAATATCTACAGAGAAAAGAGAAAATTTATTAACTTTAAATGTAGTAATTTTATTGACTTTCAATTAATTCGACTTAAAACGGTTACTCTCGTGTAATAATCTAACCAAAAATACGGTTATAGATATCCTCTTGTCCTCGTCTTATTATTCCAAATACCGTGATGACAAGTTGTTTCCATCGATTACCTAATCCAATATCGGGTCCTTTAGAAACATCCAGCAAAATATAATTCGAGTTAATTAATATAGAATTAATTAATTAATATAGATTAATATAGAATTAATTAATATAGATAAACTAAAAAAATATCTTTGTTTCCTATTCTGAAAAATACAATACAAGTTGTGTTGCCGTAAAGCATTAATTTCAGAATTTAATTTCAGAATAATAATTTTTTTGGAGGTCGACCGAAAAGAAAAGTTTGATTTTGCGGACGGCTTTGAGAAAGTAGTACTCGGGGGGGGGTTAAAGGCTAGACTTTGGTCACTTAAGTCTCATAATGTGAGAGTATAAAAAAATTTTTCCTGTAGCCCTGCAGAAATGTACCTATTGTTAAATGTTGTACGATGTTATATCTACTTTAACTTTTACCCTCTTCTACCTTCATTTCTCTAACTTAGCTTTGGACCTTCATCTCTTCTACATATTTAAATAATATCAACTTTAAAACAATTTTTCCTACGTTCTCGATGTTGAAATTTTTCATTTAACATCAATAATCTTATTAATGCAACAATATTTTAACTATGTCAAACTCTACTACTCTCTACTCTCATTTCACAACATTAACTCAACAACAGTTCTTTTGACTCTACTATTGCTGTAATAAAATCTATAATTTTTTTTTTTTTTTACTATTTTTTTTACGGTCGTCGGCGTATCAGAGGCCATCTTGAACCGGCCATCGACCGTACGGTTTTTAATCGTGCGGTCTACCGACTGGGGAGTGTGAAACGGCACCTTCATCCTACGAAATATCCGATCTCATCCGGCCTGTCCGGCGTGAATGTGATGGTTTTGATGTCGATTCATTTTATACTCTTCCCTAAGACAAGAGCACGCGGTGTTTCCCAAGCGGTCACCCATCCAAGTACTAACCGCGCTCGACACCGCTTAACTTCGGTGATCTGACGGGAACCGGTGCTTTAAGTGTCGCTAGGCCCTTGCCTCTATAAATTTAAACTTCTCCTTATCATATACCTTTATTTCGCATCAATATAATACAAAAACTTTCAACAGTTTTTGCCTCTTATTAAAACAGGCCTTTGTTAAGCATGGCTTTACATTACTGACTACATAAAAGTTCGAACCAACGATCTCCATTCAGAATAAATTTCTATACAGGACGTTCCAAAACAAATTCGATAAACTTAAGGGGCGATTTCTTGTTTAAAATGAAGGGTACTTTTATATACATTTTTAAAAAACGATTTAATTTATGCCCTTATAGAGGATAGTTTAGTTTCAAGAATATTTGTTATTAAATTATTTTTAAAATATGACTGCTCAGAAAAAAAATTTACAACATTAGTACAAAATAAAAGTATATTTGGCAGCGGCCAACTAAATTTTTTTTCTAAGAAATTTCTGTGTCCCGACGTGAAATGCTTTACATTTTGTTTTTTCTTATTTCAAATCGGTAAGTTCTACGAAAAAAATAGAAGAGATAAAAAAGTTTCTTAATAAATTAAGCTACCTAAACTTATTTTTTTTCAAGTCGTTGCGTAAGTAAGTAAATTTAGTTAACGAGAATGAGAGGAGTAATCTATTTCAACCTATTTCACTTATTTTAAAAAAGTGAAAAAATATTTAGAAAGTGTGTTTTTATAATAGTAATACTTCCACAGAATTTCATTATTCTATCGCTTTTCGTTTTTAAGATAAATAATAAAAACATTATTTTACCTCCATCTTTGTACCGCGATATCTCCCTAATGGTTGACTTTTGACCCAACGTTCACTTATCATCACTACCTATTATTTTAAACGAAGAATTGCCTTCTTAAGTTTTTCGCATTTGTTTTGAAACACCCTGTATATCAAATTTAATTACACAGGCCTGCATTTTTTAACCCTTTAAAAGTAGATTTAAAAATTTTAACTGTTTTTTAGTAATTCAAATCTGCTTTTAGTTTTTCTGTATCACGTAAGGTTATTTTTTAAACCAGTAAAATCCAAAAATATAGAAAATACACGATTTATTTCATTTATAAGCTAGTTTTATAATATATAAAAAAAAATACAAAAATATACACATAGAAACTATTAAAGATAGTTATTTATTCTTTACGCTTCTTGAAAAAACGTTTTATTTTTTCAGAAAAGCTTCTTTTGGTTGTTTTTTTGTCATATTCAGCTAAAGGAAGATCTCTTCTCAATGCCCAATAGTAATCGGCCAACATTTTTGTGTCCAAGCGTCCCTGGTATCATTTTCCATCTCTTTAATATCTTGATGAAATCTTTTACCTTGCTCTTCACTCACATCCCCAGGATTTTCCGGGAAATAGTCCAAATGGGAATGTAACAAGTGAATTTTATGCTCATATTGCAGCCAAGAATCCTAAATATTTCCAGCTTATTTTCAACGATCTCAACATAGTTTGGGTCTTTAAAATTCCCTAGAAATTTATGTACAACTTCTTTAAAAGCATTCCATGCATGTTTCTCTTTAAATTCCATTATATTTTCAAATTCTGTATCTTTCATCAAGCTCCTAATCTGCGGCCCTACAAAGATTCCCTCCTTTAATTTTGCCTCTGACAGAGCCGGAAATGTTTTACACAAATATTGAAAACAATTTCCTTTTTTGTTTAATGTCTTAACAATACATACACTTCCCAGTAGTGATTTTCATATTGTATTCTTAAAAGTAATTCCTCTAAATGTTCATAGTTTTCCTTTAAATGAACTGAATGGCCGACCGGAACAGAAGCAAAAACATTGCCATTATTTAACAGAACAGCTTTAAGGCTCCTTTTTGAAGAGTCGATGAAAAGCCTCTAGTCAGAAGGTGTGTACTCAGGAGCTCAGAGGAAAGTAACTAGATCAGCAATTGCTTGGCAGTACATAAATGGTCCGCTTTGTGCGAAATATTTTACAAATTTAGCCCCACGATTTCTATACCAAGGGCAAGCAAATTTTTTTGTTTGAACCTAGACCCAGTACTTCAGATAGGTATTTTGAAAATCCCAAATCTCTTACTAAATTATTCAGTTCGGCTTGTAAAAATAGTTAAGGTTGGTTTTGGCCTGAGGTTCATGGTTCAAAATCACTATCCATCACCTGTAGGGAGCCGGAAAATGGGGAGTTTTCAGTATCTTCTTTTAGTACTTTGGGGGGTATGGGTATAGGTACATTATCACTGTAAGGAACTGGTCTGATAGCTGGTTTAATATTGTTTGGATACAAAATATGTTTCAAAGTTTTTCTGTTATGCCCCTTAATACCACAAAGACAAAAGTAGCAATCATCATGATGATTTTGCGATTCTCTCCAAACCATCGGTATTCCAAAAGGAAGGCTTCTTCTACTCCCTTTGGCCCAATGTCTTAAACCTTCTTCACATACCTTGCAAACAACGTGCGGTGCTTAATCTTTATCTTGATCTCCCAATTTGATTTTGAAATAAGCATGATATGCATTTTTCACAAATTCACCAATTGGTCTCTTAAACTTTTTCAAGACGAAATATCCACAAATATAACAAAATCAGATCTTCTCTCTCTTACAGGCGGCCCGAATCAAAAAAATATGACGAGGAACGGAAGTAGTAGTTGTGAGGATGAATAACAATTATTCCCTACGCGTTGGACAACTGTGCCAATTAATTCCTACTCGACGTTTTAATAGAACTAACCAACGTCCACAAGCATCGTTGTCAAGATGCGTCTTTACTTGTCATTCCAAATTAAAATAACACCGAACAAGTTCTGACCTGTAGAGGCCTGGTTGATGCGACAGATGCCATATTGCCAAGTAGAAGCCAATGTTGACCAGACACATATCTACGCGTTAGCCTCAAGTAATTATAATGTAACATTAAATGAACTGAGAAGCACATGCCGCTAGAATCACATCCAACATAAGAGAACTGCTGAAGTGACGACCCAGGCAAGAACCCAAAAAATCCATGCGATGATGAACAATAAATGCAAAGTGGTGGAAAGGACACATAATGAATAAAATAAAAGGTCTCTTGTTGTTGCCGGATTTACCAGATGATTAGTCAGTTGGAAATAAATATGTATTTGTCTCATTTTAGTTCATTTACAGCGAGCTAAATTGGCCTCATTGATATTAAATAAGGTTTCTAATACTGCAGCCAGCCAAATCTCAGTAGAACGGTCATTATTCACAGGCCATTAGGCAAATATATATTTCACTTTACAGGTTTGTTTGATTTTGCAACACCGGCTAGATATGTTTTTAAGCAATGTATATCAAATACCACGCTCAAAACTAAACTAAAAAAAATTTTTACTTGTTTACTGATCAAAACTCAGAGCTCGAATGAACCAAATGACATTAAAATATAAATTTTGTTTGGAGTGATAAACTAAAAACCCTTCTTCTTCGCAGTACTAATAAAATTAAGGCATAATAAATAGGCTTTAGCAGGACAAAATTCCCGAAACTACCATAAATATAGCAATTAATACATATAATAAAAGATCTACCTCAGGTAATAAGAGCCATAATAAAAGATTTACCTCAGATAATGAGCGCCTACTTAATAAATTTCTTGAAAAGCACCACAGAAAATCATTTTTGGGTTAATACCTAAAATTTGAAATACTACATTCATTTTAAAATATATTAAAACGCCTAATATAAGATTTTTTTTTATATTTTTTCTTTTTTTTTTGGCAAAAAAAATTCCGTGGGTTACAGAGACCAATTGTATTTAAATTAGTTATTTCTATATAAAAACTGAGCTTAACAAACAAAAATCACGTCATCACAAATTTCATGCAGGCCTGTGTTATCAAACTACTCTGGTCGATCACTGTATCCCTTGAGGATGAACATATATATGTTCGAAACATGTTATAGAAAAACGTCCTTTATTTATTTGTTATTCCTTACGGTTGCCAAAAAAATAGTGTACGCAACAATACTCAAAATTGTTTATTCGGACGATTAGTCTGCGTGTATTTTCCTAACTTGTTACGTAAATTGATATTTTGATGTATTTCTTACTAAAAGTTCCTAATATTAAATTCATCATTAGTTAAAGCCAACAAGAACCTTAAATAAGGAAATTGTGGTATAGACATTTATGTCTTCATAATACATAATACAAAAATTAAAGTTCCAGAGGAGAAAAATATCTTAATTCATGTTCTTAACACGTATAAAATGAAAAATGTTTCGCGAACAAAACTGCAAGGAATTTCTTATCTTCTAAACTTTCGTTGATGGTTGATGGTGGCAAAGCAGTAAATTTTCTACAGACGTGATGCCGCTTTATTCGAGTCGGGACATCCTTTTTAGTAACCCCTAAATTCGTTTATTTTCTTTACTGCTAAACAAATGTCTGGTTATACGAAGATCAGTCGATCTATGTCAGGATACATTGTTGGAATTCAACAATATAAATATTATACCAGACAATTTATCTTCAGTTTTATTTATCAAATAATAAAATTTATCTACTTCTGCTTAGTTTTATACGCTATTTTTAGTGTGGGCTATAATAGGCGCTAAAAGTTATATTACTGCCCTACATTGTTTTTGTTGAGACTTTCTTCTGAATCTGTTTGATTTATACATAATAAATAAATTGTATAAAATGTTCGCAATAAGTTTTAGTGCATTACACCAGCAGTTTTATTTTTAAATACACGGTAGCATTAAGAATTCTTTGGTTAACCAGAAAATCATCATCGTCGGCCTCGATAGTGGAAGCTGATGATGCTGCATTCATAAAAATGTTGCCAAAACCCAAATGTGTTTAATACAACACACTGCATATTACGACCCGACCCTCATTACTGCTACTGCCTGCTATACCAATGTACATAAATATTTTTTAGTCAGTAAGAGCCTAAGTTTAGGTTTTCAGATCCCTTAAAGCACAATAAAATTGTTACCCAACTTTTGGAATTGCTTTTAATGGGGGCATTTAAAAAAAAAACGGATACTCAACTTTTTGAAATTTTATTTCTACTGGCAAGAAATTCGTAACTTTTCGAAATAAATTTAAAAGAAAAGTTCTTATTTAAATAAAGGAATTATACTTTTCCCGGTATTACCTGAAAACGATATTCGGTTTTTTTTATGACAAGAAACAGGGACTTTTTAAACAAGGCTTTAATATTTCGATGCAAAGAAGGTCTTGAACAAGTAATGTTATTTGATTCCTGTTAAAAACGTTCAAGATTCTATTAAAAATTCACCGGAAAGAAGGCGTGCATTTCCAAAACGTTGTAAGTGCCAAATCCTCTACAATGGACTTTTCTGAAGAAATGGGTTGTAAGGACCATATCTTATTCTGTGCATACATATTTTGCGCCTAGCGCGTTTCGAAGTGAGGATGTCTATGTCTGTGGTGTGCAAGTCATAACGTTTTAAGAGCCAAGAGCAAACCAATCAGTTTAATGGTTGGTTAATCGAAAGAAGGCCATAGTTACCAATTCCTTGAATTTAATTTGAAGTATTTTAGTTTCTTAGACTAAGTCTAGATATGAATACCTCTAAAAAGAGAACCAGACATGAGGATGAGTGGAAGAAAAATAAATTAAAAAAGCGAAGAAATTCCACCCAAAAAAACAACCTCCAACTGAGGTAAGAAGTGCGTCCATTATACTACCGATTCCAACTACTATTTTTAAAAATAGCTCATGTCATGTTATAAAAATGTATTGAGTTTATTTTTCTTTTAGGCTACATGTAAGCGCAAATTTGCATGTAAATCAATAGTTAGAATAGCCCATTAAGTTATTTAAGCAATTTTATGAAATTGTAGACTACAATAAACAACAAAATTATCTACAACGACTTATTCATCCGCAGTTAATGAAACGAAGGGGTAATGAAAGGTATGATCATCCAAGTGAAAGTAAAAGGAAACATTCGTTCAGTTACTTCATAATATTGCCTGGCGGTTCTGAGGTAAAGGTATGTCAACTTTTAGATGAGAAGATACCGGAGGGAAAAGTGGATATTTCAGACGCTCGTGGAGGTTCACGACGTAATCTGTCCAACACGGAATGAAGTAATAAAATAATAGAGCATCTTAAAAGTTTTTCTAGCATTGAAAGCCATTATGCCAGAGCAAAAACACCAAACAAGCGCTTTCTATCACCGGATTTGAATGTATCGAGCAGTTTTGGAAAAGTATTGTTCCGAGTATTCCATCACAAAGCCACCAGCGACACGACAGTGGTACAACGAGATTTTCATATCAAAATTTAACTTGGCTTTCGGTAGACCAAGAGTAGATACGTGTTCCACTTGTGACAGCTTGGCCGTCAAAATTAAAGCAGGAGATAAAAGCGCTATTACTAAACAAGAAATTTACCATATAGAACAGCAGAATCTGCAACGAAAGCAATGTCAAGTGACACAAAAGATGCTCCATTATCTGATTTTTACGTAATTTCTTTTGATATGCAACAGCAGATGTCTATACCTCAGCTAACTCATTCGGAAATGTATCATGCGCAACAGCTCACTGTGTGTAATCTTGGCATTCATGATTCTGAGAAAGGAAAGGGATATATGTGCTTATGGTTGGAAAATTATGGCGGAAGAGGTTCTTTGGAAATATCTTCCTGTCTCTGTACATACCTTACAAAAGAAATTAATACCCAGAAGAACGAACTGATATTATGGTCCGAGAACTGCGGCGGACAAAATAAAAATCAGTACATCATCGCCATGCACCTTGTCCTATTGGCTAATAATGTATTTTCTGAAATAATTCACAAATTCCCTGTCAAAGGGCATACTTTCCTTAGTTGCGATAGAGACTTTGCGATCATAGAGAAGCGAAAAAAAGTTTCTAAGGCTTACACATTAATGGATATTGTTCGTACTAATGTACTCAAAAAAGGGGTTACGTTGGACAATTTTAGGAATATTCCGCTATTGAAAACTCGGACACAGTTTGGTATTCCAGAAAAAAAGAAAGCAGATATTCAAAAAATGATGCCTTATCTTCCACCAGAAGCCAGAGAGTATTTTGAAGCGAAATTGCTAAATCCAGCACAACATTTCATTAAGGAACCTGGTGTTTAGAGTAAAAATAAAAGTGGCGTTTACAATGTTTTAACTTGCTGTTCTGTTGGTTTTTACAACGTTTTGCCACTGAGCACTACTTTGTTTATTTTTTGTTAATACTTAGTGTTTAGGATTTCAAGTTCAAAGTTCAAACACCTTTTATAAGTATATTACCTTGTACTATATGAACATAAATTTTCTTATGTCAAAAATACATATAAGCTTTGTAAAAAAGTATTTTTATCTTCTACTGAACATATGGTACTTACAACGTTCTGGAAATGCACGCCTCAAGTTTCAAATATTTGATTGATCAACTCGCTACTTGATGAAAATCCATTTAAATTTAGATAAATAATGTCTTAAAAGTTAATTTTCTACTATCCTATACAGGGTGCCCACTAATTTACACAGTAAAAACACAGACTCCTTATGCAAAAATATTAGTATTTACCCAAACTTAACTTAGTCCTAAAGTTCACAAGAATCAAGATACAGGGTGTCAAAGTTTCAAATTACTTTCGATTTTTTTTAAAATAACTTTAGAAAAAGCAAACGTTTTCATACAAAATTTGGTATTTGTGGCTTTTTAGGATATGAAATTCAAATTTCTTTAAAACTTGGAAGCAAATTCTAAATGGCGCTGTCTGCGACCATTTTGTACGTTTAAAAGGATTCAGCTTTTTTGCGCCTCAGTTACGCACGTATGGAATGAAAAAAATACTTTCTCTATCTTTATTGTAGGTCAAAAAGGTATACCTGTCAGCTGCCACCAATACTAAGTATATCTTTTCTACTACTAACATGAGAAAACCCTATTATGTACCTCATTTGTTTAATGAGAAGTAGTTCATTATTAATCTACGTAAATAATGATGATTCATTATTTACCTAGGTTAATAATGAAGATTTTTTATCTTTTTAAAGAAATTGACTAAAACTTTATTGATTTAACGAGGTGAACATGACAAATAAACTCTAGAAAATGTCCTAAGATAATAAAAATGATCAAAAACTTTGAAAATCATTTAAAATAATAGTTGATTGTACAGTTATTACAACTCATGTGAACTGCTGCATTTTCACTATTAATAGAATTACCATTATTTATTATAGGTAAATTTACTTCAGTATTATGAATATTTTCGATAATTTGTGTACGTTCATTAACACTTGGTACTAAGTCATCAGTCTGTAAGTTTTCTGCCAGACCATCTTGACGTGCGAAATTCATCATCAGGGGCTTCATTTAAAAATATATCAATTTCTTCTTTCGAGAATATACGTGATGTTTTAGGTTTATAGGCGACATTTTTCTTTTTCAAAGATGCTACTACTTTAAAATACTTCGATATATCGATATTTTCTTTTAGGGAAAAAGTTGATTTCAACATTGATACCTTATTTTGTTCCGATTTTTCCTTAAAATAGGCCAGCATGACATTTTCGGTAATTTTAGCGACTTTTTTTTCTTTAATTGAGTGTATGCCTTCACATAAAGTCGCTTTGATTTTTCAGGCAACAAATCATGGCTCGCACTAGCCGCTGCCTCTCGGAGCTCAGGCGGGGTACAATTTTCCATTTCTAAATCACTGTCGCTTTGGTCGCTAAGATTCTCAGCGATATTTTAATATTTTATCGTAAAACTTATACTTAGAACCTTTAAAAGGGGGCCATATACATATATCTTAGAATAGTGACGTTTATTGAAAGCCATCAGTTTCAATTGTTTTATTCGTTGCCTTGACAACTGAGCCCCAGGCTACTTGATATTTCGATATGTTTGAATAATAGGGGAAATGGTTAATTTAAAAATAAGAAGAAGGCCTTTTGGTGTTAGTACGGCTGTTAGTAGTAGAAAAAATTCTGTATAGACCTCGGGCGAGAAGGTCGCACATTATATCCCTCGGCGCTAGGCGCCTCAGGTTATAAAAGTGCTCGGTCAATAATGACTCACTTCTCATCCTAAGTATATAATATACTATTATCCGTAGCCCGCCACGTGGTCCGTAGGTGACGCAAGCTCTTTTATTCCTGGGTCGCCGCGTGATCCGCGGATAACTCATATTTTAAAGCATTTGTAATGTAATGTGTTCTTGCATAGCTGGCTCGGTGGGAATATACACTTTCAAGAAAAAACAAAATGATGAAATATTCCAATTTTTAGAGAAACTAGAAGATATTTTCGAACATATGATTTTTCAATAACAAAACCTATTCTAATAATGATACTTATAATGTAGCAGTGTTATTTGTACTATTGACTTACAAATAACAACAATTCATTTACGACTATTTTGAGATAGTAATATTAAATAATTCGTCACTTAAAGTGGCGCATAAGAAGAAGAGAAATACAAATAAATGCCAACACGAGTAAATTTTTGTGAACTTCGGAAAAGCAAGTCATACATACATTTGACTTTTTGTACAAATTGTAGCCACCTCTTCTGCCCCATCCCGAGTCTCTTTATAGGTTTTTCCATCTTTTCTTAACTTTTCATAGCAATGAACATATCTTCGTCTAACTTTTCTTCCGCAATCGTCCTGTCTCAAGGGCCAACACCGTTTCAATTTTCCTGTCAATATCTATAATTTCTAGACTAGTCGCCGAGTACGCGCCCTGAGCGAGCATACGCTTGCTAAATTCACTAGTTCAATCACTATTGTGTTGTACTGTATTGTTACGACCGCAATACTTGACGACGTCTGGTGGTTATACGCGGAAATAAGTAGGGTACCCTCTATCCGTCGCCAACAGATAGCGCTTAAATCACGTCGAACCTCGTTGGTTCGAGAGAGTTCTGGTGTATTCCACTTACTTCTAGATGGTAGCAATTGGAGTATAAAAAGGCTAGCGGTGCGAACGCGAGTCAGTCCACCTAGGGAACGCGAAGGAAGCGAATCTGTGTGTTCTGAAATAAAGTAGGGCGCAACTCCTTAAAACGTGTTTATGCGTGTTTAAAAGACATCTTCGTAACAGTCTTTTGATTTGACTTGTTGTTTTGGTGTGTGAGTTACTAGTATGGAAAATAAGCGAAAAATAGACAGTGAATGCAGAACATTCAAAGATTAATGAAACTTTCAATATTTCGTAATAATTGAGTTCAGTAAGAAGGCGCTATGTTTGATCTGCAATGAAACCATAGCCGTTCTCAAAGAATATAACATTAAACGTCATTATGAAACGAAACATCTTAAAAATTAATCAAAATATACTGGAAGTTTGCGGACAGAAAAATTTGAAGCTTTTAAACGCGGATTGAAATAGCAGCAATCGTCGTTTACGATATTCAATGCTGAACAAGAAGCTGCAACTCGTACCAGCTTTCGTGTTGCTTTTGAAATCGAAAAACGTGGAAAACTATTCGCCGATGGAGAAATGATCAAACAATGCGCAATTGCAGTAGCCGAAGAAATGTGCCCCGAAAAGGTAAATTTATTTAAATCCGTCAGTTTGTCAGCAAGCGCTGTGGCTCGGAGGGTAGAAGCCATCGCAAAAAATATATCAACTTAATTGTCTGACAAAATGGACATCTTGAGTGGTTTTCTCTGACCTTGGATGAGTCAACGGATATGTCATATACTGCTCAAGTGTTGATTTTTATTCAAGGAGTAGATAAAAGCTGTGAAGTGTATAAAGAACTTCTTGATATTGTCACGAATATGCTATTTAATATTATTAAGTCTACTAAATATTTCTCGCCCTGTATGATGGTTGATCGTACAGTTAGCATTTGCTGACTAATCATAAATGATATACGGTGAGAGTTTTGGTTTTGCTACGAGTCAAGTCCGGACAGTGACGGTGTGTGTGTGATACTGGGTGGTCGCCCTAAAGAGCTGAGCCCCACGGCAATGTAATAATGTAAGTATCACTTATTTGTTTTAACTGTAAGCAAGGTCCTCTAGCAATTTATTTAACTTCTTCAATTATTTCTTTTTATATTTCTGTATTTAGCTTGTTCGACTAATTCAACCAATAATAAATATGTATTTGTTTTGTACTTGTGCCTATTATTTAAATTCATCTGTTCTACCCCTCAAATAACGGCAATACAACTTATAAATTCTTATTAGTAACAAACGCTCAATCGAGACATGGTGGAGACGCTAAACGCTAAGCCGTGACAATATTGACAGTATTCGCAGCACGACTACTCGTGAAGGTATTTTTTAGGGAGTTGAAAATACTATGACATATAAATATGTATACATGTGAGAACTTTGTTCTCAAGCCACTTGCTGAGACCTTATACAATAAGGATTAACCAAATTATGCTAAAACAGCTATTCTCTGGGCTACATGCCCCAACGAGCGCTGAATTAAATAGCACAATTTGGCGTATTTTGACTAACACTGTTAGTACTAAAATACAGACTCAGATTGCAGAAACTACCGGGAAAGAAAAGAATGAATCTTTATTTCCAATGATAGGTTGCTACGCTGCTGCTACCTGTAGACCGGTTTCGAACTCTTTGGTTCTCGTCAGTACAGGGCAAGCATGACAAGCGAGCACACCTACCATTGGAAAATTAAAACACCCTATAGCCACAATATTGTTCTGCCTAGGCAGTACAATACAGGTGGCGCCATCCTCCAGCAGTTTCTAGCAATCTGATGTGAAAGATACCGTATGGTACTATAACACAATAAATAGTAAGAGAATACTACTTGGCAAGTGGTAATCATAATATGACATATAAATATGTATACATGTGAGAACTTTGTTCTCAAGCCACTTGCTGAGACCTTATACAATAAGGATTAACCAAATTATGCTAAAACAGCTATTCTCTGGGCTACATGCCCCAACGAGCGCTGAATTAAATAGCACAATTTGGCGTATTTTGACTAACACTGTTAGTACTAAAATACAGACTCAGATTGCAGAAACTACCGGGAAAGAAAAGAATGAATCTTTATTTCCAATGATAGGTTGCTACGCTGCTGCTACCTGTAGACCGGTTTCGAACTCTTTGGTTCTCGTCAGTACAGGGCAAGCATGACAAGCGAGCACACCTACCATTGGAAAATTAAAACACCCTATAGCCACAATATTGTTCTGCCTAGGCAGTACAATACAGGTGGCGCCATCCTCCAATAATTCTTTCCCGGTAGTTTCTGCAATCTGAGTCTGTATTTTAGTACTAACAGTGTTAGTCAAAATACGCCAAATTGTGCTATTTAATTCAGCGCTCGTTGGGGCATGTAGCCCAGAGAATAGCTGTTTTAGCATAATTTGGTTAATCCTTATTGTATAAGGTCTCAGCAAGTGGCTTGAGAACAAAGTTCTCACATGTATACATATTTATATGTCATATTATGATTACCACTTGCCAAGTAGTATTCTCTTACTATTTAGTTGAAAATACCATTAATAAAAAGAACCTTCGATGGAAACACTTGAAATCTATTACAACTGATGGAAGCAAAAACATGTGTGGTGAATATAAAGGAGTGGTCGCTCTTGTGTCAGAGGCTCTAGAAAATGATGGGGTTTCAAAACCGTTAGTCTTACGTTGTATCATTCATCAACAGTCTCTGTGCGGGAAATGTTTGGATATGCCTGAAGTTCTAAAACCACTCACATCAATTGTTAATTTTATCAGATCCACTGGGCTGAATTACCAAGAATACCGCGAGTTTACTATAGAAATTGGAAAAAATGATTTACCATATCATACTGCCGTACGTTGGCTTAGTTGCGGAAATGTCCTTCAACGCTTCACTGAACTTCGAGCAGTGATCAAAATTTTTTTTTAATGAAAAGCATCGTAATTAATCCGAATTACAAAATAGCGAATGGCTGTGGAAGTTAGCAGTCTATGTCGATTTGACAAAACATATCAACGAACTGAGTTTGAGGTTGAAAGGAGAAAACCAGCTTCTCCCTGATTTATACACCAATATCAAATCGTTCCGGCAGAAAATAATACTATTTCAATCACAATTGCGTATAAAATTTTTCACACATCTTAAAACATGTGAAATATTCAGCCACACTACTAAGACTGAGTTTTCCGTCGATTTTGCAAGCTTTTAGTAATCTGAATATAAATTTTGATACTCGTTCCTCAGACTTTAATGTCAGTGCGAATCAAGTTAAGATTTTTCAAAATCCTTTTGATACCGACATTGAAACCCTAGCCCCAGAACTTCAAATTTAAAATATTGATCTACAGGGCACAATTTGATAATTTGCATAAATTTGCTCGTGGGCTGTTTTCTGTTTTTGGTACTATTTTGTTGTGTGAGAAAACATTGTCCAAAATGAAGTACGTAAAGAATGTTTACAGATTTAAGTTAACCGATGAGCATCTTAAATCTCTTTTAATAATTGGTACAAGTAAAACTACAAACTATTGTCACTGGAAAATCACAATTACATACATTTCATTAGTATTTTATATATTATAATGTTTATATATGTTTCTAATGTTAGTTGAATTCATTTCAAATATTTGTCAGTATTATGCTTAAGTTAAATTTTCTGCGTATTATACTTGTCATTAAGCTTTACCTAGTAAGTAAATAAAACCGAGTTATTATCATTCTGTGTTTTCTTCATCCAACTTATCACAACAATAATAATAACAATAATCCATTAGATGTCGCGGGCTGGATTGATGACACTGGCGGGCCGGATTTGACCCGCGGGCCGTGGTTCGAAGAGCCCTGCTCTAACTGATGCTTTATTTCTTAGGAGTGTATTAATCACCACTGTTTTTAGAGAGTTATGGTTCAGAAATGATTCGCATATATATTCTCATAATTCCACTAGGCACATTCAATTTTGTGGATTAACTGTCTAAAAAATTACGTAGGCGTTAACCATAGCGGTACCTTATTGTAATTCTGTCGCAACCTTGTAGTACCATCGTAATAATTTGAGCACTGGGGATGACCAGCTTAACTGCTTTGCTTATTTATTCAGTTTCTCGATTTTTTTTCCTGTCTGAATCATGTCTAGTGTATTGCAAGTAGTCAGCCCATGGACATTAGGCTGGTCTTTCTATTTCATGACTACAATTCCGGAATCTTCTTCTTTCCATTAATTCTCTACTTTTTTTTTAATTTCGCCAAAATAACTTCGTTCGAAAGATCTTTTCTATTTTTTCGTATGGTTCCGACTAAATGAGTTTTCTTTTTAAGTAGTTAATCCGCCAAGTCTAACCCAGTGTAAAAATTATCAGTAATAACGGTTCGACCGTTATTTAGGTATTCTTCGTATTCTGGTGAGCACCAGTAATAAATGTCCAATTTCTTTTGATTTGATTCACGTTTAGATCGTCTCCATTATTTGACCAACTGGAACTGCTTTCTATTGAATTATCGAAATGATCGCTGCTTGATCACCTAAAATGTCATCACAACTATCTAGAAGCGAACTTTCGCTGCCAGAGGAAGGGCCTTCCATTGTACTTTTTAATTTTGCTCCAGTTGAGGTGATGAGTATAGCATTTTTATGCATCTACAAAAAAGTTTTTGGTACTAAGCTGTTTAAAAACAGTTATAGCTTATATTATTATTACCTTGCTAATTTTGGTATTTTAATTTTAAATTTACACAGACTTTATACCACCACGCCACGTCGACCGGATGTAACCACGAATTGATTTATATTGGTGGTTTGACGAGAATAAACTCGAATAATACAGGCGGCGCTGAAGGAACCAGACGGCGTCGATTAAGGGCAGACCACGTGACAGTTAACATGTTAGTGTCGTCTATTAAGCAAATAACTCTTCTTTGAATGGGATCAAGCAGTCTGAAAGTAGGTTTAAGGGTAGAGCCCCAAATAAGTGAGCAGTATTCCATCGACGATCATCACTCGAGGTGTATTTAAGGCCTTAATTCGTAAAAGTACCCCAAGCCTTGCCTTAGCTATAACCGCAACATTATTATTGCCAACACAATATAACATGAACAAAGTTAAACCGGCACACCATGCTTTCACATGAGTTGGAAGCCCTTCATGCCTGACTTGATCAAAGGCCTAGCAAATATCCAGTGATACTGCCCAGGATGTTTTATTGCTGTATTCAAAAGATGGCGTATACATGGTGTCCATTTAGTGTACCGGTGGACGATAACTCGTTAACGGTAGCCTTAAGGAAAAAACCTTTTATACAAAAGTTGTACAGGTTAACATCGCGCACCTTAAAAAAATAATTTTATATATACAAGTTGGCTCAAAAATCCAGGGTTGGCCAAATATATCTTTTTTTAAATGGATATATTTTTTTTATTTCATTGAAGCCTTCAGTAGTCCCCTATTCAATTTAAAAAAATTTTGATCATTAAATGCGACGTTGTTAAGATATAAATTTTGAGTAGAGCCGATCTGGCAAGAAAAAGCCCTGAAAACAGCAATGTTTTTTTTTTATTTTTTTTTTTAGTCTTATAAAATCGGACTCCCTCTACCACCTGGTGACATGTTTAAACCTACCGAAGACGTTTTGGGGGGGGGGGGGGAAATCGGCATGTGAAATTTTTTTTTTAGGCTTAGAATTTGGTTTCTTGTCCATAACTCGGTGAGTTCGATTCTGATTAAAAAAATGTTACGTCGTAAAATGGAGGGCACGCGAATACGCATTAATTTAATTTTGTTTCATCGAAAACGGTCAAGCGGTTCTCGAGATATCGCGACTTAAATTACAAAAAACCCGTATGCTAAATTTAGCCGCGCGCCGTGTGCTGAGAGCCGTGTTCGGGTTTTTTAGCAGGGAAGAAATTCAGTTAGATACTCCATTTTTTTTCACCGATAGATATTAATGATCTGAATAATGTGTCCAAATTTCGAGTCGATTGGTTAATTAGGGGGTGAGGGGGAGGGAATACCGTAAGTAAAATTCAAACTGCTCTAACTTTCGCAATTTTGTTCGAAAACCGCGTACCCTACGGAAGATGACGCATTAGGATGCCTGCGTTGATTTGGCAATTTTTTGTTTTTTTTATTTGCAAATAATAAACAAAATCTGGCCAAAAAACCGACTTTGATTTTGTTTTTTTTTTAATTGATTTTTTATTATGAAGAAAAGGGGTGGGGGAAATAATTTTTTTGCAAATAAATAAAGAATTTCGTTACCTTCAATTTGAGCCCCGGAAGAACTCGATCCGACAATTAGGGATGGAGGGGGGGGGGGACAAACGCGTTTTGCCCTGTAGAAGGGCAAGGGTTAGGGTTAGGGACTTTGGACAGAGCTTACGTTCAAGGTCTATCAATTCTCTTTTAAGATTTTTTTACCCCGAAGTGCTAACTGCATCAGGGCCTGCACGCGCGTGATATGTGTATTAAAACTGATGCGTTAGTTCCGCCGCCGAGCAGCGAGGTCACGGGGGCGGAGCCTAGCGCTTTTTTTTCACTCCGCGACCGCATTGCCGTCCGTTCGCAATTAGCGCATCAGTTTTAATACACATATCACGCGCGCGTGCAGGCCCTGATGCAGTTAGCACTTTGGGGTAAAAAAATCTTGAAAGATAATTGATAGACCTTGAAGGTGAGCTCCGTCCAAAGTCCCTAACCCTAACCCTTGCCCTTCAACAGGGCAAGACGCGTTTGTCCTCCCCCCTCCATCCCTAATTGTCGGATCGAGTTCTTCCGGGGCTTAAATTGAAGGTAACGAAATTCTCTATTTATTTGCAAAAAAATTATTTCCCCCACCCCTTTCCTTCATAATTAAAAATCACTTAAAAAAAAAAATCAAAGTCGGTTTTTTGGCCAGATTTTGTTTATTACTTGCAAATTAAAAAAAAAAATTGCCAAATCAAGGCAGGCATCCTAATGCGTCATTTCCCGTGGGGTACGCGGTTTTCGAGCAAAATTGCGGAAGTTAGAGCAGTTTGAATTTTATTTACGGAATTCTCTCCCACTCCCCCCTAATTAACCAATCGACTCGAAATTTGGACACATTATTCAGATCATTAATATCTATGGGTGAAAAAAAAAATAGAGTCTTTAACTGAATTTCTTCCCTGCTAAAAAACCCGAACACGGCTCTCAGCACACGGCGCGCGGCGAAATTTAGCATACGGGTTTTTTGTACCTTTAAGTCGCGATATCTCAAGAACCGCTTGACCGATTTTGATGAAACAAAATTCAATTTATGCGTATTCGCGAGCCCTCCGACCTAACATTTTTTTATTCAGAATCGAACTCACCGAGTTATGGACAAGAAACCAATTTCTAAGCCAAAAAAAAAATGTCACATACCAATTCCCCCCCCCCCCCCCCCCCCAAAAACGTCTTCGGTAGGTTTAAACATGTCACCAGGTGGTAGAGGGAGTCCGATTTTATAAGATTAAAAAAAAAAAAATTCAAAAAAAACATTGCTGTTTCGAAAGCCAGACCACCGTCTCCACTATTTTAAATAGATTTTCGACTAATAACGATTTTACATAAAAATCGTTATATTTTAACTATCTTTACAAATTTTTTTACGAAAATTTAGGAAAGAAAAGTTATAACATGTAAAATCACCTAAGTGTCATTAGAATTGGCATAAGTACTACAGAGTGTTCAACATTTCGTTCCAAAATTACTGACTTTAAAACCAAGTTTTCGTTTCTTTTTTTAAATGAAACACCCTGTATTTTACATTTTTTTTTGAAAATATATTTTAATTCTCTTTAATTTGATTCCAATATCTGATGATGCTTTAAATTTAATAAACAGTTGGCCATGCATTTCTATCAAATTCAACTTTTCTGCAAATGGTAGGTATAATAATCAATAATCAATTATTTGACGTTTTACAGTGGCCTTGTCTACGTTAATTTTCAAAATGAATTTTAATTGCACTCGAGTAGAATTAGTAAATATGATTTACGCAATTGGAGAAAGTGATGGAAATTGTTTTATGGCATCACGTTTATATGCTCAGAAGTTTCCAGAAGCTCGATGTCTGGACGAAAGACCAATAATTAAACTAAAAGATCGATTTTAGAGAACGGGGAGGGTAGAGTATGAAAAAACATCTAGGACCAAAACAGTGCTTTATGAAGATAATCAGCTAGGCATTGTATTGGCGGTGGTGGAGAATCCAGAAATAAGTGTCAGAAAAATTAGTTCTAATTTGGAAATAAAAAAATATTTAGTGAATAATTGTTTATTGACAAACAGATTTTATCCCCGTCATGTTGTTTTTGGAATTTCTTCAATATGACTTTGTTAGGCTGACTGATAATCTCCAGGAGTTCATCATGAACAGGATGGGTTCAGCTCGATAGGGCACCCTCTCACTACCGCAGATATATTCGGGAACACATTGCACAATTTCCAGAGCAGTGGATAGGGAGGAATGGTTGTTGAAAACCCAATAATATGAAATTTCTTTTTTATCTAATATTTTTATTATTTAAAGGTTCGATCAGTTAGCCAGCAAGGTCACCTGACCTAACGGCCATGGATTTCTTTTTGTGGGGCACCGTCAAGGTCGATGTTTACAGCACACCAGCAATAACAAGGGAAGACATGACGGAACGAACTCGACAATCATTTGGTAGAATTACCCCATTAATGTTGAGAAATGTAATGGACTCGTTCTTCAAACAAATTGATGCTTGCATTTTGCAAAATGGTAGACACTTTGAACACTTAATGCGTTCATATGTATTCGTTTTAAATTAGTGAAAGATATTTTCAAAATTGGAGATTTACATACATTTCGATAGGTAATAACTTAAGTTGTTTATAACTACTTAGATATGAATTACACACTAATTTATTAAGTTCTCAATTTTCTTGGAAGTAAATTTGAAAATGAATAAGCAAACATCAAACATCAAAAATATTCACAATATTAAAGTCAAATTAAAGGGAATTAAAATATATTTTCGAAAAAAATGTAAAATACAGGGTGTTTCATTTAAAAAGAAAACGAAAACTTGGTATTAAATTCATTAAGTTAAGGACCAAAATGTTATACACTCTGTAGTTCTTATACCAATTCTCATATCAGGTGATTTTACATGTTATACCTTTTCTTTCCTAAACTTTAGTAAATAAATTTGTAAAGATAGTTAAAATCCAACGATTTTTATGAAAAATCGTTTTTAGCCGAAAATCTGTTGAAAAATTCATATCCTAACAACGTCGCATTTGATGATCAAAATCTTTTACTGTACTACAGTCGAGAAGTTTTCATATTGATTTAGATTTTCGGAATGCATACCGTATATCGCTGATGTTAGTATCAGGATACAATTTTTGGCTAACAACTTTTGATATTACCGGGGTATAGATTGGACTCGCCCAGTTTTCCAGCAAGTAGAAAATACAAATTTTTTGTAAGAGATGCTCAACCAATAATAATTTTACAACCAATTATGTATTTTATACTTTTTACCCATTTCTATAAAAACTGATCGAAACTCTATTATAACAAGTGAAAATAAGATTTATACTCAAACTCTCTAAACGGATAAGCAAACTCTTGTCTGACAGTTGTAAAGCCCCTATTAGGAAAGTTTTAGTCCCAATCGATTTTGAATTAGTAAGAAAATCTTGCAACGTGTCAGTAAGCACGTTTGAAAGGCAACCGATTGCTTTAAAGTTAAAGAAAATATTAGAAACTTTACAACTACAAATAAGTTTTGTTAAAACTAATAATCTTGTGTATATCTTCAGCTGAAGATTAGATTGGATGAGGATATGAGTGCCAACAATAAATGTTTTCAAAAATTTGTGAATAAGTAGGTGTATTTAAAATATTAATGCACGAACTGGTATTTATTGACAGTACTAGCTTTTCAGCAAGTTCTTTATTTTTCCAAAAATTCTCCTCAGAAAGACTTTTCCTTTTTCATCTCTTTTTCATTTTCACTGCGACTAATTTGTTCTTCCCTATTCAGATTTATTCATGACTTAAACTGCTGTAGTATAAGGTGTAGTGTAAGTAAGGTATAGTATAAGGTAAAATTAAGACAGTTAGTATTTTACAGTATTTTACCTATTTTATTAAATTAGTTTATATTATTAAACATTGGTTTAGATTGACAAGGTTACAACCATGAACGTAAGGTGCCAGCTTTGCTTGTAATTGATAAACATAAACATATAACATATAACAAACCGTACCATAGTTTAAGGTTACCCAAACATATACATATTTTGATGAACTAGATTTAAAGGAATATAAGTTAAGAGATGATGATTTGATAATTTTAACATTTTGCTACTATTGTACTAATACCGTAATGAATATACGTCATTTTCGTTATCCAAAACCTGTGTGCTAATTTCGAACCAGGTAATCATCTTACATGGCGATCCTGCCAGCGGGCTTAAGTTAAGCCCTTGGTAAATATAAAGTGACTACCTAAGTGAAAGCAAACAAGTGAAACAAGTGAAGTGAAACAAGTGCAGATGGGGACAACAAATTCAAAACACGCAGAAATAACAGACTCTGGTGTCGTTAATTCGAATTTCATTGTGGAACAAGAGGCGATCCAGGCACCCTTGGACATTCGCATACTGTTGTATATCCTAACTGGAGCAGTCGTCCTGTTGTTGGTGTTGAAGCTCAAACAGATGTACCGCAGAACACTGAAGAAGGATTTATCAAGGAGTATGTACCTGAGGACAGCACCTAGGGATCCTGAAGCAATCTAAGTTCTTATAAACCCCGCAGATAAGCCTAAAGAAGAAGAAAAGTCACTCCATTTCATTTTGACCGCATTTGCATATGCGTAGTAGCAGTCCCAAGTCGAGCAACAGCCAAGCAGAACGTACTTGTGAGGCCTTAATGGAAGGTGAGGCAAAAGCCGCTCGTACGCAACGTGGGATTAGTTCATGGGCATCAAGGAGTTCCAGTACTTGTTAGAAGAGGCAAGGGTACTGTATAGGAATCTGAAAAAGGACTCCATCGAAAGGCGCAGCTCTAGGACTGTCACCGTAAGCAACTTAGGAAAACTAGAGACACTTGTAAGTGAGTTTAGCAATTTAAAAAATGAATTTAATAGGGTCCCCGTCCCCACTAAAACCGTATTAATAGCCCAAGTCAAAGATTATGCCACACAGTTAGATAAATATTTTGAAGCTATTAATGAAGTTTTACAGGATAGGCTAAAAACCGCCGATACGAAAGAAACAGAATCTGTAGCAAAAAATCCCGATTCTGATTGTTTTGTTGAAGCTAGAAACATGAGTGAAAAATTTGATTTGAAAACGGCCGCGTCTCTGTTGCCGCGCATGGACGGCACTGAGAAAACGACAAAAGAGTTAATTGACGGCATCGAGTTATATGACGCATTGCTTGACGAGGCAGGGAAAAAGAGTTTAACGAATTATGTCCGCAAAAATAAGGTTGCAGAGCACATACGCAACGAATGAAGCCCTTATTACTGATATTAAAGCTATTTTTCTCACCAAAAAGTCAGCGGGAGCATTGTCCGCCAGATTGAACGGTGCTAAGCAAGGGGGTAAATCAATCGAGGAGTTCGGTAGAACTATTGAAGATCTACTCCTGGACCTTACTATCGCACAGTCCGACGGGAATGACGAAGCTGTACGGGTGTTAACTTCCGTAAACGAGAAGCTTGCTATAAACGTATTTGCCAATGGGTTGCAGAGTAGCGACATGCGCACTATTGTTAAAGCACGTAATTACGACCGATTAAGTGATGCGATAAGGGCAGCAAAGGATGAGGAGCTTGGAAAAAGTGACACAGGCTCTCATCGGGTTTTTCATATCCAAAATAGGCACGCGAGTAATAGGGTCTTCAGAGGTCGAAATAATCGAGCAAATTTCAGTTCTTTTTCAAATAATAGGTCTCGTGGTCGGAATTTTTCAGGTCCCGCAGGGAATAACAGGTATAACAGTAATAACAACAATTACAGGTTTCAAAATAGGTCAACGAATTTTAGGAGTTTCCCAAATCGCGGAAGAGGTTTTCGTGGTAATAATAATAATAATAGGTCATATTGCATTAGGGACGAAAGTACTAGCGAGTCTAATCAATCAAGCGAAACATTAGAAAATCAGTTTTTTCGAGTCTAATAATGAATTTTTTATTTTTAATTTAAATGGTCTCAATTTTATTCAAGTCAAGTACAAAGGTACCAAATTAAATTTATTAATAGATACAGGTGCTTCAATTAGTGTAATATTTAAAACCTGTGTTGATAAACACGAATATGTAAACACAGCAACTAAAATAAAAATTAATGGAGTTACCGGCTCCACACTGTCTCATGGCGTTGCGAACTTGAAATTTAATATTAATAACAATAACAATAACAATGTAATTAATTTAAATCATAATTTTCACCTAATAGACAGTTTTGAGAATAAAATAAACGGAGTCTTAGGCTCTGATTTTTTCCAAAAATATAATGCCACTATAAATTACGAAAATTTTAATTTTTCATTTTTTCTAAAAAATAAAAATATCTCGGTACCAATGTTTTCAAAAGAAAAATCTTATTTTAAAATACCAGCTAGATGCGAGGTAATTAAATTTTGCAAAGTGAATAAAAATGAGGACTGTATTGTATTACCAGAAGAAATCGGAGACGGTATATATATAGCCAGTACTTTAGTACGACCACAAAGCAATATGATTCCAATAAAAATTTTAAATACCCGTGACATGGAAATTTCATTGACAAATTTTTATCCAAAGCTTGTAAATTTTAGCGATTACGAAACATGTTGTTTTTTAGAAACGGAGAATAATTCAGTTGGGCGAGTCGACAAATTGTTGAAATTAATTAATACTAAGCATTTAAATAAGGAAGAAAACTTTTCAATACAAAAAATTTGCGCTAAGTATTCGGATATTTTTCATTTAGATAACGATCCTCTTACTACGACTAACATCTACAAACAGACATTACGACTTAAGCCTGACGCGTCACCGTCATACGTAAAACCATACAGACTTCCTCACGCACAAAAGGCAGAAATACATAAGCAAATCGAAATGATGGAAAAACAAGGAATCATTGAAAAGGCTAAAAGTGAATGGTCCGCACCATTGTTAGTTGTACCTAAAAAAGCCGACCAAACAGGCATTAAACGCTTTAGAGTTGTAATTGATTTTCGTTTGCTCAATAAAAAGTTACGAGACGACGAAAAGTTTCCATTGCCATCTATTACTGAAATTTTAGATTAATTATCAGTCGCACTTCAACTCTCGTTGTGTGCAGTCGCTGACAGTGACATTTAAATTGTCTCTCGATATTTTAGCAAGTTTGAAGTATCGAATATTTATTAACCCCACGACTATCAAGAAAAGTCAAATTTAAGTTTTCATTTTATGGAGTTACGAAGCGGGGGGGATGCCTCCCGCCCCATCAATACCAAGCTACCAGCTTCAGACGATGAGATAATGGCCCCAGCTAAGGTCTTGCTGTCTACAGAGGAAATATTTGCAGAATGTGAAAAACGTTTGGAGGCCAAATGGAGGAAGGCGATGGATGATAACAACGCAGAATGGTTAAATAAGATAAGGATGATGAAGGAGGAAGGTAGTAGGAAGTCTGTTGAAATGAATGAGCTAAAGAATACCATAAGGGAGCTAAAAGCCGATGTCGATAGATACAAATCACAAAAAGACAATGACAATGACACTTCAATTTCACAAAAATCAAATTTAATTTTAAACGCAAAAATAGACTCGATTTATGACAAAACAAACACTTTACCAACAACCAACAAAGACGCGGCCATTGCTCGCAAATTAAATAGCAAACAAGTCAATATAAACTCAATTGAAATATCGAAACCAGGTTCAGATATGGAAGTAGACTCCGTATCTGACTCAGATGATAATAGCGAGCAATGGTCCAGTCAAAAGACTAGACGAACGCGAAAAAGGACAAATAAAACCTCTGAATTGGACAATTTGAACAATAAAAAGGTGGCCGGTTCTTCTGCTTGGCCTAACCTACCGAAAACGAGTAATAAGGCCCTCAGCAATCATTTGTCACAAAAAGTGACACAACCAGTGATTCAAAAAGCATCAGGTAGCCAAGCAGAGGTACAAACCACCACGCAGCCCAAGAGCTTGCCTGCCAAAGCCAAAAATGTCACTGATGGCGTTTCGGAGTCCGGACCGCCAAAATTACGTGTCCCTCCGATCGTCATCAGGGACAAACATAGATATAACGAAATTTCGGCTTACCTAAAGTCAATAAAGGTTGATTATGGTCGCGCTGTTACTTTGCCAGAAGGCGTAAAAATACATCCACCTACACCGGCAGATTTTCACAAAATTACAAAATTTTTAGTTGCAAATAATTTATATCACCATTCGTTCAGGTTCCAAGAAGAAAAAGAACTGCACGTAGTGCTCAGAGGCGTTCTAGAAACCTGGACAGAGAATAAAATCAACGAGGACCTGAAAGAAATAGGTTTTCATCCTACGCGTATAATTCGTTGGCACAGTCGCAGCGGGACGCCATTGCCTTTGGTGTTGGTTTTCCTGCCTAAATCGGAAAAATCCATTTATGAGCTCATGACTTTGGATGCTATGTGCATTAAAGTGGAGGCGCAGCGTGCGCGTGCCACAGTTTCGCAGTGCCATCGCTGCCAATTGTACGGGCACTCACAATTTCGGTGTACCGCCCCAATTAAATGTCTTAAATGTGCTGAAGACCATTTTTCTTACCAGTGCACTAAACCGCGTGAAGAAAAAGCGAAATGCTCAAATTGTGAGGGAGACCACCCGGCAAACTATAAGGGTTGTCCACGGCATCCAAACAATTTGAGTCAAAATGTGGCAAGTAACGCCAGAAGCATTACACCGCGAAACAACTTTCGCTGGGGTCAGCAAGACAATGCTAAATTGGCCAGCGATGGCAATGATAACAGAACTCAAGGGGCAAAAGCAACACCAAACGCCATGGAGGCAGCTATGCAAGCCACAATGCAAAACTTCTTGGTCCAGTTCTCCAAAATTATGGAGACTCAGCTAAAATCTATGGTCAGTGCCTTTCAAAAAACCGCAGGTTAAATGGCGGCGCAACCGGAGACGGCTTATATTAAACTCGCTACATTTAATGTCAATTCCATCAAGCAACGGAAACTCGAACTTATCGAGTTCGTCGAGAGAAATGAGATAGATGTGTTTCTTATCCAGGAGACGTGGTTAAAGGGAGATAGATTTTCTTTCCCGAATTATGCCGTATTTAGGAACGATCGCCTCGGTAGACGCGGGGGCGGAACTATGATCCTGGTTAAGAAACACATTTCAGCTCAAGTTATGCCAGGTCCTGTCAATTGTGCCCATATTGAAGGGACTTTCATATCGATACGATTTAAAAATAATCAACGCGTGCACTTGGGATCGGTTTACTGTAGTCCGTCGGTAGATTTCACAGGCAACTGCTTACAAAAAATTTTTGGTGATAACAACCGAACGATTATAGGGGGTGACCTAAACGCGAAAAACAGGATTTGGGGATGTAGAGCTACAAACCAAAGAGGTCGCACCCTATATGAATTCTCTGAAGCTTTAAACTACCACATTCTACCGCCGGAGGAGCCCACGCATTGCTTTACGCGGGGCCTTCCGGATATCTTGGACGTCTTCGTGGTAAAGAATGCCGTTCAATTTTCACAACCATCGGTCATTTGTGATCTGAGCTCCGATCATATACCGGTCATTTTGGAAGTGGGTAATCCACTTGAAAAAGGTAGAGGTTTTGTTACCCACACCTAAATAAATTGGCACAGGTACAGCAGCATAATGAAAAATGTAGAGGCGTTACAACCTCTACAGAGCTCATTAGACATTGACAATGCGGTTACACAGATCACAGATGACATCAACGCAGCGTTAGCTCAAGTTTCTGTTACAAAGACGTCCAGATATTCAAAATACGGGACATTGACACATGAAATTAAAAATCAAATCAGAATTAAAAACCGGTTAAAGAATAGGGCGTATCGCACTGGAGATCCTCGCATCAAGGCGGAGGCCAATCGGGCGGCTGAGGTAGTCAGGGAATTGTTGATCGAACGGCAGTCGAACCTCTGGGACAACAAGGTCCAAAGTCTATCTATAGAGGATAATTCCATCTATAGAATGACGAGAACTTTGACCAGGGGAGCACGAGCACCCATGTCTCACCTGATAAATCAGGAAACAGATGCTGTTTTAATCGATGCCAAAGATAAAGCTGAATTGCTCGCGGACAAACTATGCGATCAATTCAGCGAAAACCCGACCAATGACGCGTTTAGAGATGAGAGGGTCTCAAGGACGATACAAATTTATAAATCAATGAATTTCCCGTTTCAGGCCTTTCCACAAGTCACCTTAGACGAGGTAAAGTCCCTATTAAGCGTATTGAATATTCGAAAAGCCCCGGGTTTTGACGGTTTAAAGAACGTGGCGTTGCGAAATCTACCTGACAAAGCTTTGAGAAATATAGTAAGCATATCCCAGGCAATAATCAAAGAAGGCCACTTTCCGTCCTCCTGGAAGCATGCAAAAGTCATTCTAATATATAAAAAAGGTGAGGATCCTACGGCGCCAGCTAGCTACAGGCCGATCAGCCTGCTGTCGAGTCTTGGGAAAATCACAGAAAAACTAATTTTGAATAGACTTAATGACTTTGTGTTTATGCGTAACGTTCTGCCTGTCGAACAGTTTGGGTTTCGGCCTGAACATTGCACAGTCAGGCAGACGACGCGACTAGCTTTAAATATAATAAAAGGCTTTAACAGGAGAGAGCACACGGGAGCGGTTTTCTTTGACGTAAGCAAAGCATTCGACAAGGTCTGGCATGATGGCCTCTTGTTGAAGTTGATAAGACTTGGAGCTCCGAACTACTTAATCAAGGTGGTAGCTTCTTTTTTGGAGAATAGAAGTTTTGCTGTCTCGTCAGAAAATGCACTTTCTTTGAATAAACACATCAGGGCGGGAGTACCGCAAGGTTCACCTCTCTCTCCGATGCTGTATAACATTTATACTCATGACATTCCGCGCGATAGATTTACGCAGCTCTATCTTTTCGCTGACGATACCGCAATTACTTCAACTACCAAACAGCCGCGACTTGTCGTCAGCCGGATGCAGCGCCACATAATCAAGCTAGAGAAATGGCTGTCGGATTGGAAGATTCGCTTGAATCCCTCTAAGACGAAGGCTATTTATTTTTCGAAAAGCAATGTTAGTAGGCCTGAGACAAGGCTTCGGGTCAACGGAGTCCAGGTGAACTGGTGCCAGGAGGTAAAATACCTGGGACTTATATTTGATCAACGACTGAACTGGAGGCGCAATTCAATTAATAGAGTGAAGCTAGCATTGCATCAATTACGCTCTATCTATCCCCTGCTTCACAGGCGGAGTAGACTTGGTAATAGGACTAAGGTCAACCTCTACAAGGTGTTAGTCAGGCCGGTTCTCACTTATGGTGCACCTTCATGGTGCAACATAAGCAGAACGGAGCTTAATAAGTTCCAGGTAATACAAAACAGGGCACTAAAAATTATTGCGGATGTTCCCAGGTACACGATGAATCGCATACTTCATCAAGACTTTCGTATGCAGACAATAAATGAATTTTTCACAAAAATTATTACAGACTATTACAGACGTACGGACGTATCGACAAACCCATTAATCACGGACTCCCACACGAGATCTAGACCAAACAGTACGTACAAACTACCGAAAGACTGGCTCCCTGTTGGTCCAATCCCATAGTAGAGAAGCACTAATAGTAGTGAGGCACTATCAATCAACCACCAATGACCCAATCAATTCACAATCAATGGAATAGGCGCCAAAATTTTGCAGTATAAAACTTTTTAAATCAAACAAGCAGAAATACGAATAATCAAGGCAAAAGTCAATTTCAAAATTTCTACAAGTGATAAAACCTAAACAGTTTGCGAAGATTCAATTGAAGTCGCAGGAGAATTCCTAACTTAAAAAAAAAACACAGATCCCAAGTAGATTCATTATCTGGAGCTATGTATTTCTCGCATTTAGACCTGTCCCAAGGATACTACCAAGTGCCTTTGGAAGAGTCTAGTCGACCGTATACAGCATTTACGACCGAAAGAGGACAGTACCAAATGACACGACTTCCGATGGGTTTAAAAATTAGTTAGTGCTTTTTCTAGAATAATGACTATTGCAATGACAGGGTTAAATTATGACAGTTGTTTCGTTTATCTTGATGATTTAATTGTTTTTGGAAACAGTTTAAGGAATCATAACCAAAATCTTGTGAAAATTTTTCAGAGGCTTAGAGACGTAAATTTGAAATTAAATCCAAACAAGTGTGAATTTTTGAAAAAAGAAATTTTGTATCTTGGGCATGTGATTTCGGAGAAAGGTGTTTTTCCTGATAGGGAGAAAATAAAGGTCCTTCAGAGTTATTCCGTACCCAAGGATGCAAATGAGACTAAACGATTTGTTGCATTTGCAAACTATTATAGAAGATTTATTCCAAATTTTGCAAAAATTTCAATTCCATTAAATAATTTAACCAGAAAAAAAGTAAAATTTTGTTGGACAAATGAGTGTCAAAAATCTTTCGAAAAATTAAAAACCGCACTTATAAGCCCTCCAATCTTACAATATCCTAATTTTGATAAAGATAATATTTTCATTTTAAGAACCGATGCATCAGGGGGTGCAATCGGAGCAGTTTTGTCAAATATGGACGATAAGCCAGTTGCTTATGCCAGTAGGTCTTTAAATAAAGCAGAACGTAATTATTGTACAGTAGAAAAGGAACTTTTAGCAGTAGTATGGGCAGTTAAGCATTTCAGACCTTATTTGTATGGACGAAAATTTTCACTTGAAACCGACTGTAAACCTCTTATTTCACTTTTTGGTATGACTAACCCTTCTAGTAGACTCACTAAATTTCGATTAGTTTTGGAAGAATACGATTTTGATATTAAACATGTTAAAGGGAAAGAAAACGTCATAGCGGACGCGCTTTCGAGAATAGAAATAAATAATGAGGAGCTTAAAAGCTTAAGTAATAAAAATAATAATGAATCTTTATTTGCTACGACTAGAGCAGCCGCGAAGCGACAGACAGACAAAACAGATGACGTAGGTTGTAGTTCGGGTACTTACGAACGGATTGATCACCCGGGAGTAACAGAAGTACTGAAACGGCCTAAAGAATCGTGTGAACTCTGTCCAGTGTCAAACGCGAAGTTTATTGAATTATGTAAAAATGAAAATTACGATTGTAATATAGAAAATTTCGTCTATTTCAAAAATAAAAACGTCATTTATATGGGCCAGAATTTTCGATCGACGTTGACCAGGAAGGCATCATTGAGAAACCTGAGTTCCGACGAAGCGGAATTTAAATTTCAGAACATCCGATCGGCGTTACCCTTAAGTGGATCGTTGAGGATACTGAAAGCTATATGTGATAAATATAATATCCGCGAATTAATAGTAATTAAAGACGGAAAGAGCGCTCAATTCTTAAGAGAATTATTAAAATATAAAAAGTTGATAAATGAAACCGGTATAAAAATATGTGTTATTAAAGACGTGCAAAAAGTATACGATCGTGAGACAAAGCAAATAGTGCTTAATGATTTTCATTTAGTGCCGACAGGAGGTCATGCAGGAATAAATAGGATGTATAATAATGTTAAAAAATATTATTCATGGATAGGTTTAAGACAAGACGTTGAGGACTTTGTTAAAAAATGCGATGATTGTCAGAGGTATAAACATTTAAAACTAAGTATAGAGCCAATGACTATTACGCCTACAGCTGATTCAGCATTCCAGAGAATTTGTTTAGATTTAGTTGGTCCTTTAGAATCAGATGTTGATAACAATAAATATGTTTTAACGTTACAGTGTGATCTCAGTAAATTCGTGGAATGTTATCCTTTAAAAAATAAGGAAGCTGTAACAGTAGCCCAAGCGTTCGTTGAAAATTTTATTTTGAGGTTTGGAATCCCAGATGAGATAGTGTCAGACCAAGGCACTGAATTCTTAGCTGCAACCCTTACGCAAACGTGTAAATTGCTTCAAATTAAAAAACTTAATTCAACGGCCTACCATCATCAGACCATAGGCGCATTAGAAAACTCTCATAAAACATTAGGAGCATACTTACGAATGCAAATAGCGAAAAACCCAACTAATTTGAGTAGTTGGATACCTTTTTGGTGTTTTTCCTATAACACTAGTGTTCATACTGAAACTCGGTATACCCCGTATGAGTTAGTATTTGGCAAAACGGCTAATTTACCTTCGAATTTGTTACGAGAAGTTGACCCCCTGTACAATTTTGATAGTTATCCTTTAGAGTTAAAGTATAGGCTCCAGCAAGCATGTGCTGATGCAAAAAGTAACTTGATGACGTCAAAAGGTAAAAGAAAGACTGTATATGATAGGAAAAGTAGCATAGTTAATTATAAGAGTGGTGATAAAGTGCTTTTGAAAAATAATTCAGGAACAAAAATGGACGCTTTATACAATGGACCCTTTACAGTGATAAGTGAACAGTCTCCAAATATTTTGTTAGATATAGAGAATAAGCAAGTTTTAGTTCATAAGAATAGAGTTAAGAAATATTTTGATTGATATAGATTGGTTGATTATTTCAAAAAAAAAAATTCAGCATTGGCATTCGATTTTTTTTTTCTGCCGGCCGGAGGTGTAGTATAAGGTGTAGTGTAAGTAAGGTATAGTATAAGGTAAAATTAAGACAGTTAGTATTTTACAGTATTTTACCTATTTTATTAAATTAGTTTATATTATTAAACATTGGTTTAGATTGACAAGGTTACAACCATGAACGTAAGGTGCCAGCTTTGCTTGTAATTGATAAACATAAACATATAACATATAACAAACCGTACCATAGTTTAAGGTTACCCAAACATATATATATTTTGATGAACTAGATTTAAAAGAATATAAGTTAAGAGATGATGATTTGATAACTTTAACATTTTGCTACTATTGTACTAATACCGTAATGAATATACGTCATTTTCGTTATCCAAAACCTGTGTGCTAATTTCGAACCAGGTAATCATCTTACATGGCGATCCTGCCAGCGGGCTTAAGTTAAGCCCTTGGTAAATATAAAGTGACTACCTAAGTGAAAGCAAACAAGTGAAACAAGTGAAGTGAAACAAGTGCAGATGGGGACAACAAATTCAAAACACGCAGAAATAACAGACTCTGGTGTCGTTAATTCGAATTTCATTGTGGAACAAGAGGCGATCCAGGCACCCTTGGACATTCGCATACTGTTGTATATCCTAACTGGAGCAGTCGTCCTGTTGTTGGTGTTGAAGCTCAAACAGATGTACCGCAGAACACTGAAGAAGGATTTATCAAGGAGTATGTACCTGAGGACAGCACCTAGGGATCCTGAAGCAATCTAAGTTCTTATAAACCCCGCAGATAAGCCTAAAGAAGAAGAAAAGTCACTCCATTTCATTTTGACCGCATTTGCATATGCGTAGTAGCAGTCCCAAGTCGAGCAACAGCCAAGCAGAACGTACTTGTGAGGCCTTAATGGAAGGTGAGGCAAAAGCCGCTCGTACGCAACGTGGGATTAGTTCATGGGCATCAAGGAGTTCCAGTACTTGTTAGAAGAGGCAAGGGTACTGTATAGGAATCTGAAAAAGGACTCCATCGAAAGGCGCAGCTCTAGGACTGTCACCGTAAGCAACTTAGGAAAACTAGAGACACTTGTAAGTGAGTTTAGCAATTTAAAAAATGAATTTAATAGGGTCCCCGTCCCCACTAAAACCGTATTAATAGCCCAAGTCAAAGATTATGCCACACAGTTAGATAAATATTTTGAAGCTATTAATGAAGTTTTACAGGATAGGCTAAAAACCGCCGATACGAAAGAAACAGAATCTGTAGCAAAAAATCCCGATTCTGATTGTTTTGTTGAAGCTAGAAACATGAGTGAAAAATTTGATTTGAAAACGGCCGCGTCTCTGTTGCCGCGCATGGACGGCACTGAGAAAACGACAAAAGAGTTAATTGACGGCATCGAGTTATACGACGCATTGCTTGACGAGGCAGGGAAAAAGAGTTTAACGAATTATGTCCGCAAAAATAAGGTTGCAGAGCACATACGCAACGAATGAAGCCCTTATTACTGATATTAAAGCTCTTTTTCTCACCAAAAAGTCAGCGGGAGCATTGTCCGCCAGATTGAACGGTGCTAAGCAAGGGGGTAAATCAATCGAGGAGTTCGGTAGAACTATTGAAGATCTACTCCTGGACCTTACTATCGCACAGTCCGACGGGAATGACGAAGCTGTACGGGTGTTAACTTCCGTAAACGAGAAGCTTGCTATAAACGTATTTGCCAATGGGTTGCAGAGTAGCGACATGCGCACTATTGTTAAAGCACGTAATTACGACCGATTAAGTGATGCGATAAGGGCAGCAAAGGATGAGGAGCTTGGAAAAAGTGGCACAGGCTCTCATCGGGTTTTTCATATCCAAAATAGGCACGCGAGTAATAGGGTCTTCAGAGGTCGAAATAATCGAGCAAATTTCAGTTCTTTTTCAAATAATAGGTCTCGTGGTCGGAATTTTTCAGGTCCCGCAGGGAATAACAGGTATAACAGTAATAACAACAATTACAGGTTTCAAAATAGGTCACCGAATTTTAGGAGTTTCCCAAATCGCGGAAGAGGTTTTCGTGGTAATAATAATAATAATAGGTCATATTGCATTAGGGACGAAAGTACTAGCGAGTCTAATCAATCAAGCGAAACATTAGAAAATCAGTTTTTTCGAGTCTAATAATGAATTTTTTATTTTTAATTTAAATGGTCTCAATTTTATTCAAGTCAAGTACAAAGGTACCAAATTAAATTTATTAATAGATACAGGTGCTTCAATTAGTGTAATATTTAAAACCTGTGTTGATAAACACGAATATGTAAACACAGCAACTAAAATAAAAATTAATGGAGTTACCGGCTCCACACTGTCTCATGGCGTTGCGAACTTGAAATTTAATATTAATAACAATAACAATAACAATGTAATTAATTTAAATCATAATTTTCACCTAATAGACAGTTTTGAGAATAAAATAAACGGAGTCTTAGGCTCTGATTTTTTCCAAAAATATAATGCCACTATAAATGACGAAAATTTTAATTTTTCATTTTTTCTAAAAAATAAAAATATCTCGGTACCAATGTTTTCAAAAGAAAAATCTTATTTTAAAATACCAGCTAGATGCGAGGTAATTAAATTTTGCAAAGTGAATAAAAATGAGGACTGTATTGTATTACCAGAAGAAATCGGAGACGGTATATATATAGCCAGTACTTTAGTACGACCACAAAGCAATATGATTCCAATAAAAATTTTAAATACCCGTGACATGGAAATTTCATTGACAAATTTTTATCCAAAGCTTGTAAATTTTAGCGATTACGAAACATGTTGTTTTTTAGAAACGGAGAATAATTCAGTAGGGCGAGTCGACAAATTGTTGAAATTAATTAATACTAAGCATTTAAATAAGGAAGAAAACTTTTCAATACAAAAAATTTGCGCTAAGTATTCGGATATTTTTCATTTAGATAACGATCCTCTTACTACGACTAACATCTACAAACAGACATTACGACTTAAGCCTGACGCGTCACCGTCATACGTAAAACCATACAGACTTCCTCACGCACAAAAGGCAGAAATACATAAGCAAATCGAAATGATGGAAAAACAAGGAATCATTGAAAAGGCTAAAAGTGAATGGTCCGCACCATTGTTAGTTGTACCTAAAAAAGCCGACCAAACAGGCATTAAACGCTTTAGAGTTGTAATTGATTTTCGTTTGCTCAATAAAAAGTTACGAGACGACGAAAAGTTTCCATTGCCATCTATTACTGAAATTTTAGATTCATTATCTGGAGCTATGTATTTCTCGCATTTAGACCTGTCCCAAGGATACTACCAAGTGCCTTTGGAAGAGTCTAGTCGACCGTATACAGCATTTACGACCGAAAGAGGACAGTACCAAATGACACGACTTCCGATGGGTTTAAAAATTAGTCCAAGTGCTTTTTCTAGAATAATGACTATTGCAATGACAGGGTTAAATTATGACAGTTGTTTCGTTTATCTTGATGATTTAATTGTTTTTGGAAACAGTTTAAGGAATCATAACCAAAATCTTGTGAAAATTTTTCAGAGGCTTAGAGACGTAAATTTGAAATTAAATCCAAACAAGTGTGAATTTTTGAAAAAAGAAATTTTGTATCTTGGGCATGTGATTTCGGAGAAAGGTGTTTTTCCTGATAGGGAAAAAATAATTAAAAACCGCACTTATAAGCCCTCCAATCTTACAATATCCTAATTTTGATAAAGATAATATTTTCATTTTAAGAACCGATGCATCAGGGGGTGCAATCGGAGCAGTTTTGTCAAATATGGACGACAAGCCAGTTGCTTATGCCAGTAGGTCTTTAAATAAAGCAGAACGTAATTATTGTACAATAGAAAAGGAACTTTTAGCAGTAGTATGGGCAGTTAAGCATTTCAGACCTTATTTGTATGGACGAAAATTTTCACTTGAAACCGACTGTAAACCTCTTATTTCACTTTTTGGTATGACTAACCCTTCTAGTAGACTCACTAAATTTCGATTAGTTTTGGAAGAATACGATTTTGATATTAAACATGTTAAAGGGAAAGAAAACGTCATAGCGGACGCGCTTTCGAGAATAGAAATAAATAATGAGGAGCTTAAAACTTAAGTAATAAAAATAATAATGAATCTTTATTTGCTACGACTAGAGCAGCCGCGAAGCGACAGACAGACAAAACAGATGACGTAGGTTGTAGTTCGGGTACTTACGAACGGATTGATCACCCGGGAGTAACAGAAGTACTGAAACGGCCTAAAGAATCGTGTGAACTCTGTCCAGTGTCAAACGCGAAGTTTATTGAATTATGTAAAAATGAAAATTACGATTGTAATATAGAAAATTTCGTCTATTTCAAAAATAAAAACGTCATTTATATGGGCCAGGATTTTCGATCGACGTTGACCAGGAAGGCATCGTTGAGAAACCTGAGTTCCGACGAAGCAGAATTTAAATTTCAGAACATCCGATCGGCGTTACCCTTAAGTGGATCGTTGAGGATACTGAAAGCTATATGTGATAAATATAATATCCGCGAATTAATAGTAATTAAAGACGGAAAGAGCGCTCAATTCTTAAGAGAATTATTAAAATATAAAAAGTTGATAAATGAAACCGGTATAAAAATATGTGTTATTAAAGACGTGCAAAAAGTATACGATCGTGAGACAAAGCAAATAGTGCTTAATGATTTTCATTTACTGCCGACAGGAGGTCATGCAGGAATAAATAGGATGTATAATAATGTTAAAAAATATTATTCATGGATAGGTTTAAGACAAGACGTTGAGGACTTTGTTAAAAAATGCGATGATTGTCAGAGGTATAAACATTCAAAACTAAGTATAGAGCCAATGACTATTACGCCTACAGCTGATTCAGCATTCCAGAGAATTTGTTTAGATTTAGTTGGTCCTTTAGAATCAGATGTTGATAACAATAAATATGTTTTAACGTTACAGTGTGATCTCAGTAAATTCGTGGAATGTTATCCTTTAAAAAATAAGGAAGCTGTAACAGTAGCCCAAGCGTTCGTTGAAAATTTTATTTTAAGGTTTGGAATCCCAGATGAGATAGTGTCAGACCAAGGCACTGAATTCTTAGCTGCAACCCTTACGCAAACGTGTAAATTGCTTCAAATTAAAAAACTTAATTCAACGGCCTACCATCATCAGACCATAGGCGCATTAGAAAACTCTCATAAAACATTAGGAGCATACTTACGAATGCAAATAGCGAAAAACCCAACTAATTGGAGTAGTTGGATACCTTTTTGGTGTTTTTCCTATAACACTAGTGTTCATACTGAAACTCGGTATACCCCGTATGAGTTAGTATTTGGCAAAACGGCTAATTTACCTTCGAATTTGTTACGAGAAGTTGACCCTCTGTACAATTTTGATAGTTATCCTTTAGAGTTAAAGTATAGGCTCCAGCAAGCATGTGCTGATGCAAAAAGTAACTTGATGACGTCAAAAGGTAAAAGAAAGACTGTATATGATGGGAAAAGTAGCATAGTTAATTATAAGAGTGGTGATAAAGTGCTTTTGAAAAATAATTCGGGAACAAAAATGGACGCTTTATACAATGGACACTTTACAGTGATAAGTGAACAGTCTCCAAATATTTTGTTAGATATAGAGAATAAGCAAGTTTTAGTTCATAAGAATAGAGTTAAGAAATATTTTGATTGATATAGATTGGTTGATTATTTCAAAAAAAAAAATTCAGCATTAGCATTCGATTTTTTTTTTCTGCCGGCCGGAGGTGTAGTATAAGGTGTAGTGTAAGTAAGGTATAGTATAAGGTAAAATTAAGACAGTTAGTATTTTACAGTATTTTACCTATTTTATTAAATTAGTTTATATTATTAAACATTGGTTTAGATTGACAAGGTTACAACCATGAACGTAAGGTGCCAGCTTTGCTTGTAATTGATAAACATAAACATATAACATATAACAAACCGTAACATAGTTTAAGGTTACCCAAACATATATATATTTTGATGAACTAGATTTAAAAGAATATAAGTTAAGAGATGATGATTTGATAACTTTAACATTTTGCTACTATTGTACTAATACCGTAATGAATATACGTCATTTTCGTTATCCAAAACCTGTGTGCTAATTTCGAACCAGGTAATCATCTTACACTGCAAATCGGCTAACTCCACTTCTTATTGTGGCTTAAGCCGGGAACACACTTTCGACATAGTACGTCTGGACAGAAATGTTCAAAAAATGTTTCGGATGACATTAGAGACCTGTAGCAGGTTAGGAATAATTAAAAAATTATCAGGAGGTTTCCTAATATTTGTTTAAACACATTTAATATTTTTCCGGTTTTGGGTCAGGAACCATCCATTTTCCATTTTAAAATCTTTATTTTCGTATTTCTTTTATAATATTAAGTCTATGTCTAAGCAGTCTTATCTAGCTAAAACTAACTAAAACTAACATGTTTTGGGCGCATCTGAGCCGTAAGCATCCCAAGAAACCGGGCAAGCTCGGCGGCCGATATTTTGGCCTAAGGACACACTTAACATTTAAGTCACTTACGCATTTCACTCGCGTCCCGGCAGTGCCTTAACGGGTATTAACGCGTTTTTATTACCCCGAGGGGTGTAATCGTTACGTTCGCAAAAAGTTTCGATAAATTGACTTGGAAAACCAATGGCAAGCGTTCTGGAAAAAGCTAAAAAAAAACCGGTAAAATCAATTCAGGTACTGAAATTTTGTGCCCGCCCGCAGCAGGCAATCGCAATGTAGTGGAAATGACCATTCAACCGCCATGCACGGCGGAGAGAGTCCTTTTATTCGGTGAGCGTGCCCAGTGTGTAGTCCAGTGTCGAGTCTCCTCCCACTGGCGTTGTCATTGTTTGTGAGTATACTGGGTGCTCTTCGATCTCAGTGCGAAATCAGGGAGCTCCCAGCACAGGAATGCACTTTGTGTGTTATTATGTCATGTTAAAATAATTTAATTGTCTGTTGTGTGTTCCTCTACTCATGTGTCAGGAACCAGAAAAGAGGTAAAATCACACCACTCCGATCAACTAACTGCTCGTTCGCGCTGCTTCTTTGTAGTCATCGTCCGGATGACACGCTTCCGATAGTGCGTTGGGTCCAGGTAGCGACTAGCGCGCCAAGAGGAAGGAGAAGCCACTATTAAAGATATTCTACCACCATCTGTTAGAAAGAAATAAAATCTACAGTCTTCTCATGCGCAATAATAATAAACATAACGGTCTCAGTGGCATCAAAATATATGAACAATAGATTTTATGTGTCCTGGAAACTTTGCATTTTTGGAGTTAGCTGGTTTGCAGTTTAGGCCAGTGGTTTCACTAATTTAAATTGTGCCAATGCACATGGTACCTACTGGTTTTATATTTTTAACGTTGGTAAAGAATTTAGTCTACGACCATTAAATAATACACGCGTTAAATATTTTATTTTGAATAAGCTGAGACATTAAATAATAATATTGTTTGAGGTTTAAAAAGTTTTAAGCCAATATAGCGCATTGGAGAAAACAAATAATATAATACATCTGAGGATAAAATGTCAAGAAATTGTTTTATGAAGTAAATTGTACTTTCAAAACTTAGAGCGCGCGCGTACTAGTTGACCAAGTCGGGCGACCAACTAAATACATTAGATCGTAGGGATGGTTAAAACACGATTATTTTAATAACAGAATTAACCTGTTCCAAGTTTAAAACGAACCTGTTCCAAGAAACTTGTTTCAGTTCCGAGCTGTTCCAAAACGTAGATAATCAATTGTATACTCCGACACAAGATAAATGGTCATGACTTTACCTGCTTTATAACGATCGGGCGACTTTACCCACCATGAACCAATTAAGGACTGGTTTGTAAGCGTTTCTAAGTAACAGGGAGGTATTTTATTTTTATTTTGATAATGTACGTATGTATAATTAATTATACCTGTCGATACATTAGAAATTGTCGAATTATTATTAAATCATTTTAACGTTGTCATTCAACGGTGTTCAGTGGTGTTATCAATATTAGTTATTTTTAGAATGTTTAGACCGTGTCGTGTTGAAAACTATGAATCCGACGACGGGATTGAAGACAAAACGAGTAAAAAACAAAGTGCCATTTACAGATGTGCTGCAAGAGGATTGTTTTGCGAGTATATCAAGGTAAAATTAATATATTTTTTAGTTTTGATATGAAAGAACATATTGCATTTACATTCCGAACAGATTTTTTTTTTAATTTTAGTATGTTATTTTGGAAGTCGAAATAAGCATTTTCTTTAATTGGATCGACCTTGTTATACACAGAGTAATACAAAAATATCAGGTCAAAATCTTACGAAAAATATTTGTCTGCAGGTCTTCTAAAAACGTCAGAGGGCATAGAAGTTGCCATTAAGAGGACAGTGGAGTTAACTGGCATTCCATGGTCTCCTTTGCATCGGTTTCCTGACCAAGACAATTCACTGTAGAGGAAAGATAGATCTGACAAAGGCACATTGAACGTGTTTGGAAATGGTGATGCAGAGTTGATTCGCAGGGAAGTGTATGCGATGTATGATCATAAGCAGATTCCATCACTTGATTTTTTGCAAGAAAAGTTATTAGCAAATGGTCGATTTGTTGCTTGTCGCGAAACGTTACGCCGATTCTTGCACAAAATTGGATTTCGATTTAAAAAAACTGACAATCGTATTTGCATTAAAGAGACCCAACGGTTAGTGGAATGGAAACAAAAATATTTAACACAAATTCATCAGTTCCGCCCCGAAAACCGAAATATATTCTATTTAGATGAGACTTGGCTCGACACCCACGACAATATAAAAAAAGGAAGGTAAGATTCTTCATCAAAGTGCGTTTTAGATGTACCTGCTTCTCGAGGAAAGAGAATATCCCTCTTACACTGTGGCTCAAGGGATGGCTGGGTGTCGAACGCTTTGCTACTTTCAGCAAAAAACATTAAGGACTGCTCGTTAGACTACCATCAGAACATGACAAGTGAGCTTTTTGAAAATTGGATGAAAAATTCTCTTCTTCCAAATATTCCACCAGGCAGTGTAGTCGTTTATGACAATGCTAGTTATCACAGCACTTTAGCTGAGAAAATACCAGCCATAAGCAGCAAAAAAGAGGTACTGCAAGAGTTCCTTAGCCAACATGACCTCTATTTTGAAGATACTTATACAAAAAAAAACTAGTTAAGGTACTAAAAACAAAATCGTATGATAAAATATATTGCGTAGATGAGGCTATAAAAGCATCCGGTAACATACCACTTAGATTGTCCCCTACCATTGCGATTTCAATCCTATAGAAATGATATGGTCCGAATTAAAAAACAAAGTTAGACACAATAATGTAAACCTAAAAATGTCCGCTAATGTAAATGAAGTAATTAAAACTCAGTGTGAATTAATACCAGAGAGCAGTTGGAGAGCATGCGTTAATCATGTACTTGAAGTCGAAAATAATTATAAAAAATTTTGGGAAAACATAATACAGATTCAAAGTATTGAGACGAATCATTTTATTCATACGGTTTTATACAGGGTGTTTAACGTAGAAGTTCCGCATTTGCAACCGATATAATACCGAATTTATTCCCATATATCAAAACTAAAGAAAATAAGGGGGGGGGGGGTGGAACTTCTACATATGACACCATGTATAATAAAAATTATATATTACGGCTTACTATACAAGCATTGTTTCAATCTTCCTACTACCATGTCCAGTAGCCATGCGGGTCCTTCGAACAATATTCTAAATGGAAATGGTGTGAAAACTGAAGTTGTTAAAAGACCCGAGATTAGCAACTTCCAAATTGACTTCTGCAATATAAGAGGACTGAACTCGAACATCAATGCAGTCCATCAACACCTACAATCTACCAAACCTCATGTACTTGCACTATCCGAAACCAAAGTCAGATCATCGATTAGTACGGTCAGCTATTTATATCCTGGGTACGACTTTCATCACCGATTTAGGCGGAATTTTGGCCTTTGTCTCTTTGTCCGGAGTGATATTTCTTGTCAACGAGAGGAGACACTCGAGCCTAACGACTTTGATGTAATGTGGTTTAAAATATCAACGCAGAGAATTACTAAATTCATCTGCTGCCTTTACCGGCCGCCAAGTGATACCCATTATAGAGACTTGTTCTCCTCTCTTGCTAATACTGTCGACTTTTTGCAAACCCACCATCCCAATTCCGACGTTGTCATCCTTGGCGACTTCAACGTTCATAATGTCAACTGGCTCAAATACTCAAACATGACTGACGAACAAGGTCGTGAAGCCGAATCCTTTGCCATCAGCTCTGGCCTCACCCAGCTGGTGGGTGAACCAACTCGGATTCCAGACCGAGATGGTGATTTTGCTAGTTTGTTGGATCTTTTCTTAACTTCAAACCCCGACTTGTACACTGTCACCGTGAAGCCGCCGTTAAGAACGTCTGACCACAACCTTATTTCGGCACTGAACAAACTGCCAATTAGTGCTGAAGAGCCTCCTAGACCACGCACGATATGGCATTATACATCAGCTAAGTGGGAGGACCTAAGGGACCATTTTCGAACCTTTCCTTGGCGGGACGTTTGTTTTACCTCTGATGATCCATCCATCTGTGCAACAGAAATATCGGAGGTTATCCTTACTGGCATGGAAGCCTTCATCCCTTTTTCAAAAAAGTGCCCTTCTAACGGCAAGCCTTGGTTTACCAAAAATTGCGAACGAGCTGTTAAATCAAAAAAGTATTTCTACCGACAATGGCGTAAAAATCCTACCGCCGAAAATCGTACCATCTTTGTTAACGCTCGAAACCAATGCAAGCAAACGATAAACCAAAGCAAAGAAGCACACAACCAGAGGATCAGAGACAAACGTCTTGAATGTCCTAGCGGCTCAAGATCATTTTGGTCGGTAGCTAAGGCCATTCCACCTCTAACACGTTCTGATGGCACCATTGCGTCCAAAGCACAGAAAAAGGCAGACTTACTGGCGGAACTATTCTCTTCACATTCAACGGTAAATTTTCAGGGAAATCCTCCACCGAACATTACCCCTGTAGAATCGAGAATGCCCGAGATTGTTTTTCGCCACCGCCATGTTAAACGAATCTTGAGGAGTCTCGACACTAAAAAGGCTTCTGGTCCTGACGATATTCCAGTAATTGTAATTAAGACATGCGCTGCCGAACTGACACCGGTATTTTGTAGGCTTTTTAACTTATCCTACAAAAAAGGAATATTTCCTTCTTGCTGGAAAACTGCGAGAGTCCAGCCCATACCCAAAAAAGGCAAGAAGACTTTGCCAAACAACTATCGTCCAGTCGCATTGCTCTCGGTTATATCAAAAGTTATGGAGAAGGCTATCAACGAAAAATTACTAAAATACCTGGAAGGCTTCAACATTATTAGTGACCGCCAGTATGGATTCCGTAAGTCTAGATCAACAGGAGATCTTCTCGCTTATGTTACTCATGTTTGGAACAACGCAATAGAACACCATGGGGAGTCTCGGGCGGTAGCACTGGACATTTCCAAGGCTTTTGACCGAGTATGGCATGAGGGGCTCCTAACTAAAGTGAGAGCATACGGAATGCCGGTTCAATTTTGTTCATGGCTGTCGAGCTTTCTTAAAGACCGTTCTCTGCGAGTGGCGATGGACGGATTTCTTTCATACACATTTAACATCAACGCCGGAGTCCCTCAAGGTTCTTTATTGCCGGCCACCCTTTTCTTACTATACATTAACGATCTTTTGGAAAAAACTAAAAATCCTATATATAGCTTCGCTGATGACAGCACACTTGTTTCATCTTTTACTTTGGATGCTCGGACATCGGCTGCTAATGCACATCTCTATAGGCAGCAAGAGGTCTCACATCTCAACAAAGACTTGGAAGAAATTCTGTCTTGGGGTGACAGTAACCAAGCAGAATTTAACGCTAAAAAGACCCAGGCGGCAGTTTTTTCTAAAAAAGTTAATGTTGAAGAACCGGATATAGTTATGGCGGGACACTCGATTCCCTTGGCATCATCAATTCATTTATTGGGCGTTAATTTGGATAGTCATATGTCTTGGCATAGCCACGTTGCGGCCTTTGCTAAGGCAGCCTCGCAGAAGCTTGGAGTACTTTTCCGAACAAAGAACCTCTATACACAACACACACCCCAACAACTTTTGATGCTCTATAAAGCCCAAATTCGACCATCACTGGAGTACTGTTCGCATATTTGGGGCTCTGCTCCTAAACATACCCTGAGATTGCTAGATTCCATTCAAAGAAGAGCCATTCGCTTGATCGGTGACCATAGTCTGACAAACAACCTGGAAAGCCTTGAACATCGAAGGCAGGTTGGCGACTTGAGTCTATTTTACAAATATTTTCATGGCAAGTGTTTAACTGAGGTTGCCCGCTTGATACCACCCAGAGCGGTGCATGGTAGAAATACACGACGAGCCACTGCAGCCCACCAGTACGTGGTTCAGCTTAGTGTCCCTCGAACGACACTGTTTCAAAATTCTTTCATCTGGAGAACGTCATCACTCTGGAACGACCTCCCTGAGATCGTGTTCCCCAACGAGTATAATCTCCAAAGATTCAAGACCAACGTGAATCGTTTCCTGCGCACACGCACCGCTCCTAGAGCGCCATAAAGGATTTATCCTGTAGTGCTGTGCCTTATCATAAAAAAAAAAAAAACACCCTGGACCGGAATTATTTATTTTTCAAGATAGAAGGACAAGTAGGTATAAAGTATAAAGGGATTAGTTAGTCATGACCATTTACCTTGTGTAGGAGTATACCTACTTGTTTCGCGCTGGCGGCTGACGCTGTTCCTATCTTGTTGCGATGCATTGCGATCACGCGGTGTCCGTTGTTCCAGGCAAGGTTGCCGGTTGTCGCGTTAATAGCAGAGAAGCGTTAAGAGTAAAATTAAATTATTCGCTTTTAGGGACTCCGCTATTTTCTACTTGTTTTCATCTTGTTGTATTTACTATTTATGTTTTATACGTCGTACGTAGTAAATCGTGTTGTGTCGACTGTTTATATCTGGAGTTTGGTAGAAAAAGGGCCAATGTCCAAAACTTGCATCTAGCAGCTAATGATTTTGCTTAACTACTCAGATTAGTTCAATAGAAAGTCTGGATATTGGCCCTTAGAATAATTTTAAAATGTTGCATAAAGAGCCAATGTCACAATGCAATTTTACACTGCGTATTCACTATTATTATAAAGCGAATACCGTGTAGCGAAGCGATTAGAATAAATTCGACAGTCAGTTGTCGGGGAAATACAACGGTGAACCCCCATAAGGCATAAGGGGGAATCACCGACAAAAAAGCAGGCGAAGTAACCAAATGAATAAAAATACCAAATTAGTTACACGTCTACCAACATAGAAATTAAAGTAAATGCTCGATTAAAATAATTTTCACAAAATTATATTGCTAATGGCATTTTTACATTATTGAAAGTTATATATTAAAATCTACCAAAATCTACTAAAGAGAATGTGCCTACTAAAATTTTCTGAAAAAGGGTGAAAATCTACCAAAAAAGTAGAAGTCTACTAGATGTGGCAACGCTGGATCCGACTCTTAAAACAGGTAAGTAAATAAGAGGCTATCAGACTGGACTGCTGCAAGAGAACAGTACAGCTGGAACAGCAACAAGTAAACGAGACGACTGCGATACCGCGATCGCAGTTAGTTAGCTGTTTCATCGGAACAGGAAAACCTATCGATTCATAGGGAATATAACAGAAGCTGTAAATCGTGTAGCCCCCCCCCCCCACAAGAGTTAAACTAAGCAGAGCTCCCTGGATGAGCCCAGCGGTCGCACAGGCACGTAGAACACGTGACAATGCATATAAAAAATTCAAGCTTACCAAATTGCGTGCAGATTGGAATATCTACAAGTTACAGAGAAATAAATACGTAAGAGTAATACGAACAGAGAAGTCGAGATATTATGAGAGAAATATCGACTAGTGTAAGGGTAACAGCAAGAAGATGTGGAGAACACTGAATGATCTGATTGGAAACAAAAACAAGAACACATCAGATTATGACAATCTTGAATTTGAAGAGGGAACCGGTAATATAGAAGCGAACTTCAATAATTCTTATTCAAAAAGTATAATTGACATCGCTGCTGGTATACCACAGGTAACACCAAACTTTGAAGAGGCAAATGTGGAAATCCCCGAAAAGCTTGAAAATTTCCAGACGTTAAATATTACTGAGTTAAAAAATATTGTTATGAAATTAAAAAATAAGTCAACGTCAGATGATGTTTGCGACGTAAAATTTTTAAAAACTACCTTTTGCGTAATTGGATATCCTTTGCTGTGCCTCATAAATACATCACTTACAACAGGGAGAATCCCGAGAGCTATTAAAACAAGTGTTATTGTACCTGTACCGAAGGTAACTGTACCTAGAAGGCCAGCGGAATATCGACCAATAAATCTGTTGTCAGTGATAGATAAAATAATAGAGGCCATTGTGTGCAATCAGCTCCGAGAGTTTTTGGAAAAAAATGGTATAATTTTCAAGGGGCAGTCGGGATTTCGCGAGAATCACTCCTGCGAATCAGCTTTGCAATATGTAGGTTCCAAGTGGCATGCTGATTATTGCTGATATCCATAATGGAAATGTGATACTGAGTGTATTCATAGACTTACAGAGGGCTTTTGAGACCATAGACAGGAGGCGACTTATTAGCAAATTGCAGCTATATGGTGTCAACAGTGGCGCGCTTCAGTGGTTTCGTGACTACCTCAGTAATCGTTTTCATGTGACGAAAATTAATGGTTAATGGGTCTCCCAAAAGATTACTAGTAATATACGTGTGCCTCAGAGTAGTGTACTTGGACCACTATTGTTTGTTCTGTATATTAACGGTATTGACAAGATCTTAAAGAATTCTTTTGTAAGCTTTTTGCTGATGACACTTTAGTGTCGGTGTCTGAAAGCAAGTTTGGACAACTTCTTGAGGTAATGAAGTCAGAATTGAGTCTATTATTTAACTGGCTATGTGTCAACAAATTAAAATTAAATGTAAATAAAACAAAATATGTGGTTTTTGGCAGTAAACAAAACTGCATATGATTTCTTGACTGTGACAATGTTCTCAATATTGACAACATGCCCATTCAATATACAACTGAAATAAAATATCTAGGAGTGGTTGTGGATTCACAATTAAATTTTTCGCAACATATTGACCATATTTGTAAAAAGATAGGGAAAAAAATTGGTTTCTTTAGAAGAGTCTCTCATTATCTCAGTCATTGGTCTCGACTTCTTATCTTCATTACTATAGTGCACTCTCATTTTAACTTTTGCAACTCGCTGCTAATATCGTGCAGAAATATTAATATACATAGATTACAAGTGTTACAAAACAAAGCTATGAGAAGTATTCTCTGTCTTGTACTCGATACACTTCGGTTAGACTAATGCTTAAGCCACTTGGATGGCTGTCGGTTTCTGAGAGCATTGAAGCGCCAAATCTTTTATTTATCTTCAAGATAACAGCATGAATTATTGCCCTCATATTTAAAAGAGTACTTAATTTCTAGGTCCCTTCGACACTCGCATGATATCAGATCTAAAGACAATTTTGATATTCGGTTTGCTAGAACAACACACATGCAAAAAAGCCTCTTCAGTGATGGCTTAAGACTTTTCAATGCTCTGCCGGCGAACATCAAAAACTCGACCAATGTGAGAACGTTTATGCATGGTGTAAAGAACCATTTCATGTTAGCAACCCGTTGAACTTTCCTTCTTTTTAAATACCTACTCTTCTTTTGAATCTTTTTAAATATTCTTCTTTTAAATTTTTAAATTTAGTTTTAGGGTAAGAGCATTATATTAAAATGTCATAAATTATATTATATTTCTACATTATATACGATTATTGTATTAATAAAAAATTGTATTTGTTTATAATAGCATTTGTGCTAAAATAAAAACATTTTCATTTCATGCTAATTATAGGTAATAATTACCTACCTGCCCGTAATGTATGGGAAAAATTCGACTATTAAATGAAAAGTACCTGGATTTATTATAGCAGGTGTACTTTATAAGGGGTATAAATACATATAACATAAATTCTAAATTGTTAGTTAGTTGTATTTCAACCACCAGTTGATTGAGAGCTGTTCGTATTTGAGAAATTAGAGAGTTTTGAGCAACATGTCGCGAGTTTGTTTAAATAAGCCGGATCATTTTTATGTGGTGAAGTGACATTTGTGAAACAAAAACGTGCACTTAGCCCTTTAATACAAAAGGCTTACCACTTGTATTTTGGCTGTAAAATGGGAGACCAGGATAAAAATTGGGCTCCTTATATATCTACTCCTGCTACAAATGTGCGTCCAACATTCGCGGCTGGCTGAGTGGAAAAAAGCGTAAGATGCCCTTTGCAGTTCGTATGATCTGGCGAGAACCGAAAGACCACGTTACTGGCTGTTACATTTCTTTAGCGCCTCCCATCAAAAAAAAGGCTTTTCGGAGAAAAAAAGGCTGCGGTACAGTATCCAAATTTACAGTCCGCCATACGCCCGGTGACGATAGTGACGAGTTGCCTGTATCCAATCCACCTCAGAAATATAGCCTTGATTCTGATGATGATCCAGTGAACTCAAACGGTAGTGTACTGAAAAAAGTCGCCGGCCCATCAGCCTCGCAAGACTCCGATTTTGTATGTAAACTTCCCAGTAAAAAGCCTCACATAATAAGTCAAAGTGAGTTAAGTGACCTTATAAGGGATTTGGAATTGCCTAAGAAAAAATTCGAACTATTGGCCTCTCGATTGCGACAATGAAACTTACTTCAAGATGAAGTAAAAGTTTCTGTGTACCGAAGCCGTTAGAAAAACCTAACACCATTTTTTAACATGAAAAACAAAACTGATAGCACCCTCAAAAGAGAAAATTGTTAGGATGTTTTAATTTAATCCCAATTGTACTATTTCCTAGCATTGTTATTATTATTATTATAAGTTTATTATGATTTTTGTTAATAAACTTGACTTAACTGATAGTTAGTTGCATAGTTAGTGTTTTTATACCCTGCAAACATATCAGTAACTTGCACCTATTTAACTATGGTTTTTAATACCTTCAATATGAAAATTCAATAGTTTTCAATTTTCCCAATATTTTATATTATTTATAAAACTATGGAAATAAATGTTTTCTATTTATAATTCTTCTTTCTTTTATATTGCTCTTGTGTTATATATTAAAATGTCATTAAAAATAAATTCTACAGTATATTTTTGTAGTTCCTGAAAAATATACTTTCATTTAGTAGGTACCTTAAAGATATTTCATTCATAACAGCACAAGGTGATTTGTTTTTCTATTTTTTTAAGTATCCCCTATATAAAGTCAAAATTAACATTATTTTGTATGATTTCCTTCTGTAAACCTTTTCTAAGAAATGACGAGAAGACACTTATTAGCTCGATTAATATAACGATATGGGATCTGGGCACTTTGTTTAATTTGTGGTCCACGTCGATAACACTAGCACAAGCTTTTAAGATGGCTGGATGGTGATGTTTTAATAAAGGAATGTTGAGGCTTTAGAAACAAGAAGGCATTAAAAGCTATAGGTATGTTACGTTTTTCTTAAAAGTATTTTGGTAATCTGCCTTCCAATATCGACTATGTTATACCTATAACATCAAAATGTAGGGGTACTGACAAAATTCGTCAATTTTATTTTGTTTCAATTAAACATTGGTTCTACGAATTTGGTAAATTACTTTCGTGGTTGATAAAGACAGAAAAAATTAATGTGAGCGTAATGCTATGGTCTCGGTTTGCCTACATTTCTTGATACAAAGAACTAGCCAAGGTTAGGGAAATTCTAATAATTATAAAATATCTCAATTCAGACAAAAAATCCATTGGGATGAATTTATTCAAACATACAAAAAAAGAGGTATTAACTTTAACCATCAAAATCTTTGGTTAGAGTTGAAATCAACAAATAAACTATTGCAAACCTACCAAAAACTTAGGGAATTCAGTGTTGCATTCGAAAATGTAACCACAATCGCGGACAGCATAGCGTAGTCAAAATGATAGCTAGTAATTATCCATCTAGGTTTAGTCTCTAAGTTCGCGGCTTGTTGCTTATAAAACATGGACGCACTACCAAGAATAACAGCAATAACAAAGTAAAACAAAGTTACTCGAAAGAACAATACAGGAAAGACTAGAACACGTCAACCAAGCAACTTATTTTTAATATTTGAAGTTTTAGATAGTAGGTACCTGTCTTCATTTAGTAATCATGTAGAATTATAGGCTGAATTTCTTTAATTGTCAAAACTAAAACATTTTATTTCTCATATCAAGCTAGCATCTGTGGAGAAAAGATACATACAAAATAAGAATTCAAAAAATTCCTTCAACCTGTAGAATACATTGGCAAGCAGTAACGCTTTTTTTCTTTAAACTGTTATGGTTTCTAAGGGCTGTGATATTTTTTGCATTTTGAAAAATTGTAGGTCCTATGTAAAGAGATCCTCTTCGACAGCACCCATATGAAAATTTGGATGTGATTGTTTCGCGTGTTATGTGAATGCATTTCGGAAAGTTTTTATTTTTGATAATTAGGCATGATATTTTTAATATAACAATAATTAATATAACAATACTTTAACAAAACTTTGTAATTTATGAAAATATTGCATCTTGTTGAAAATGTAGCAAATTTTCATCAAATTTCCTATTTCCGGCAATATCCAGCTGATTTTGATTTGAAAATAGGTTGTACTATTATTTACAACAAAATGTAATGCATTTTGAGCATTTAATCAAATAAAATAATATTTACTTTTATTACTACTAAATACTCAATGAGACCTTTCGTTTGAGGTATAACAAAGGGGGTAATGCAATTTGAAATTTTTAAGTGGTGGTATGGGGCGCATAGGGGGTGACTGACTTCTTGACTAAAGTATAGTAGTTCTAGTTTTCCCTACCCAAATAACATTTACAGAAAATCGCGTTGTTCTAACTTTTGTAGTATCCGAGATATTTGCATTGAAAGTTTTTAAAATGATATCCTGTATAATATACATTTGTTAGTGCTAAAATTTTATAGTTATAATAGAGATTATTTAAAAAGACCGAAACCGCAATAAAACGTGCAACAGAGAATGCTACAGGGTATTCTTTGTTTTCATACAAATCAAAAGGAAGAATAAATTAAAGAGAATATCCAGTTGACGCCCTTTAATGAGAGTAAAATAATAAATCACATAATTCTTAGTGTTCTATCTTTTACCAGGTACCCAAGCGTGTGCCTGCGGAAGAGAGACATAATGTAATATGAGAATATTACCACCACGATTAGGGTGTATTGTATTTTGTATCCTTTTATAAACTGATTGATATCTGTGGTGAATGCTGGTGGGATATTGTATATATAATAATGTATTATTTCAGAAAAGTTAAGTAAAAATTAAAAATGAAGCCAGTATTATTGAAATAATGGCTTATTTTACATACAGTGTGTATCAGCCAAATGTAATAAATTCGATAATGTATACATGGGGGGTATTCGAAAAAACGCTCGGACACGTCGATTGGTATTTCTAGTTGCGCATTTTTTTCAATAAAAACTTTTTAGACAGGGCGTGTCGTGTAACAGCGGCCAATACTAACTTTCTTATTTTAAATGCAATACCTATATATTATTCAATTTTTGGATTCTTCAAAAAATTTTATTCATATTTCATGTACAGGGTGGCCCGTTTATCTTGGGACACTACATTATCTCAGAAAGTATAGGAGATGAAGCGAAAAGTTAAATACAAAAGTTATAAGATATATGGTACTGCATATTTTTTAGATATTTTCATTTATACAGGGTGTCTAATAAAAACGTAGCGTTAACATTGTCTTTTTTTTTAAATGAGACACCCTATATATTATTGCAGATTTCGATTCAACGTGAAATTCTAGATATGTTTCATGTATAATGTCATACCTAAGTCTAAACCTTTTTGACATATATCAAATTTTATGTCAAAAATTATCTTTATAGGCCAAAAGTAATTAGCAAATTTTTACATACTGAAGCATTTATTATTTAATAGGGTCTGATTTTCTTATAGAAAGGGACCTACTTTAGTAGACTGGTGTTGTATTTTGATAATAAATTAATACAGGGTGGTCAAAAACTAACATTAAAATTTAAACTTAAAAAGTCTCTAAAAGTCATTTTTTTCAAATGGAAACCCCATATTTTTATAATTTTATCTTATTAAGCATACAAAATAAGGGTAACTTCGGATAAGGTTCTATATTAAAAAAAATCGTAGTTTTCGAAATATTGGCACTTTAACATTTTTCTATTGTAAAAATGCTGTAGTCGGCTCATAAGTTTTATTATAGGTTGGCCATGACGGAGCATTACAGAACTGTCAGTATTAGTCTTTCTTCTTTTGACACAATATAATCTTGTTTAAGTACTTATTTTTCTTTTTACATTTAGATTACTAGCTTACTTAATAATGTTTACCACAGAGGAAAAGATGGATATGTTAGAAAGTTATTTATCACACAATAAAAATCGGACCCTGGCTCTTAGGGATTATATAACTAAGTTTCCATTAAGGCAACACCCAGAAAAAAGATCTTCGATAGAATTTACCAGCAATTTAGAATAACCTTTAAGAAAGAGAAAAAAAGACGTCGTCATGTTTTGACTGACGAAGAGCAACTCAACATTTTGTTGCATATTGAAGAGACTCCCGAAACTTCAACACGGAACGCATCTTTAGAACTAGACGTCAGAAGAACAACGCTTCAAATGTGCCTTCAAATTAACAATTTTAAGCCATATAAATATTGTCCAGTACAAAAATTAGAACAACGTGATTACAACACAAGGTTAGATTTTCGCAGTATTCTTATGGACAGACATTTTCTAGAAAATATATTTGATAAAGTTATTTGGACCGACGAGTCCATATTTACAACCGCAACACAAATTTTTAATAGACAAAATACTCATTACTGGAGCAGCGAGAATAATAAAAAAGTTATGGAAGTTACTAGATCGGGAAGAACTTCTGTCAAAGTTTGGTGCGCCATTTGGAGGTCCAGAATCATAGGTCCAGTATTTTTTTATCGGAATTTTAATTCTCAACGTTATTTAGAGCTTTTAAATAATATCCAACTCCTTGTGGAGAATGAAGTGCCTGCAAGAGAACGGGCAAATTTGATTTGGCAGCAGGATGGTGCTCCCTATCATAGAAGTCAGGAAATTACCAACTATCTGAATGGACACTATAGAGAGTGGATTGGGGAAAATGGTAATTATGCCTGGCCTCCAAGGAGCCCCGACCTAACTCCCCTAGATTTTTTCTATGGGGTACACTTAAAGAGCGAGTATACAAAGACAAACCGTCAACTGCGCAGGAACTTGAACGTCGGATTCGAGAAGGTATTCACTACCTAAATGGAACTGACTATGTGAGAAATGCCGTTTTGTATTTAGAGCCTCTTTATACCACCTGTATTGTTCAAAACGGAGGGCATATCGCACACCTGTTGCAATAATTATATACTTTGTCTTTAATTAAATTATTACCCTCGTTATTACCTAGTTTAATATGTTCTTTAACGATAACAGTGCATAAATCCAAAATGGTGCATCGCAGATGTCATGTTGTTATACAGGTTGTTTCACCATGGATGGAACGTTAGAAGTATCTGGCGAATAAATCTCAACCAATCGTTTTGAAAATTTTTACCGTAGAAAAATGTCGCCGCGCCTCTCCGTCATGGCCAACTTATAATAAAACTTATGAGCCGACTACAGCATTTTTACAATAGAAAAATGTTAAAGTGCCAATATTTCGAAAACTACGATTTTTTTTAATATAGAACCTTATACAAAGTTACCCTTATTTAGTATGCTTAATAAGATAAAATTATAAAAATATGGGGTTTCCATTTGAAAAAAATGACTTTTAGAGACTTTTTAAATTTAAATTTTAATGTTAGTTTTTGACCACCCTGTATTAATTTATTATCAAAATACAACACCAGTCTACTAAAGTAGGTCCCTTTCTATAAGAAAATCAGACCCAATTAAATAATAAATGCTTCAGTATGTAAAAATTTGCTAATTATTTTTTGGCCTATAAAGGTAATTTTTGACATAAAATTTGATATATGTCAAAAAGGTTTAGACTTAGGTATGATATTACACATGAAACATATCTAGAATTTCACGTAGAATCGAAATCTGCAATAATATATAGGGTGTCCCATTTAAAAAAAAAGACAATGTTAACGCTACGTTTTTATTAGACACCCTGTGTAAATGAAAATATTTAAAAAATAAGCAGTACCATATATCTTATAACTTTTGTATTTAACTTTTCGCTTCATCTCCTATACTTTCTGAGATAATGTAGTGTCCCAAGATAAACGGGCCACCCTGTACAATATCCTATACCTATCTTCAACTGTTTCGGAAATATTATAAGTATTTATAATATAATATAATAAAATTATTATATTGTATATATAATATACAGGGTGTTCATTTGAAAACTTCCCACCACGGATTTTATTAAAAGAAAAAACGCCGAGACACGTCAAAAGATTTGCCAAAGGGGACAACTTTTTAACCAAAAACTACTTCACCCTCTTTTACCTTCTGCCCCCCGGATCATCCCCATAAAAATTTTAAATGACAAGGGGTATCAAGTAATAGCTTGTTTGAAAGGTCTTTCAAAGTGCTTTATTTTGACGTTTGATTTTTTAAAATCGGTCGATTCGTTTTCGCGGAAATTAGAAAAATCTTTATCTATCTTAATTTGTTCAGATAGAAAAAAAAAACACACGAAAATATCACTTTTTATTTCAATAAGTGTTCAAAAACCAACATAAACAGCAATTCGGAAGATTAGACGTGGCAGCAACCAAATAACAACCCGACTTTGTTTCAGCCATCTATTTATAAACACAGATAACATGGGCGAACTGTATTTATTCTTATACCTGTTTAGTTTCTTATAGTTGCTAAGGAAAAGAAAGAATTTAATTTGCTGTCAGTTACCTTTGTGACAATCTTGGGATAGTGAAAATTAATTTATTGATTCAGATTTTACTTCCAAAATGGTTTACACACTAGCCGAAAGAGTGGAAATGATTCTAATTTATTGTGCCCAAAATCAATGTGCTCGGCAAACTGCCGTCCCATTTAACGCCAGACATCCGGAAAAGATAACTTTGCATAGGTATGTTTTGGACCTTGTTACTAAATTTACTCAAACTGGATCTGTTGCAAATAAAAAACGTAATCATCGTAGAGTTTTGGATGAAGCCGCTCAAGTTGAAGTTTTGGGTCATTTTGGCATAAATCCTAATACTTCATTACGCAACATTGTTGATGCGACTGGTATTTCATTAGGCTCTGTACACACAGTTACTAAATTACATAAATTTCATCCATTAAAAATGAAAATATTGCAAGAGTTAACCGAAGATGATTTCGATAGGCGAGTTGAGTTTTGTGAACAAATGACTGCAGCGATTAATGATAATACCATTCATGTAAAGAATATCTGCTTCAGTGGTGAATGCACATTTGATCTAAATGGATTTGTTAATAAGCATAACTGCAGGTATTGGAGCAATGAAAATCCTCATGCTTTTGTAGAAGGGCAAACTCAGTTCCCCCAAAAAATTTATGTATGGGCAGGCATTTTAGGAAACAAAGTGATTGGGCCACTGTTTATTAATGGGAATTTAGATGGAGGCATTTATTTACATATGTTGGAAAATACCATCAATCCGCTTATCACTGAAACCATTGAAAACCAAATCGAAGACGATGGAAACCCTATACTTGATGAGGCAAAAATATATTTCCAGCAAGACGACGCTCCTCCTCGCTATGTTCTTCCGGTTCGGCAATGGCTAGACGACGAGTTTCCAGATAAATGGATAGGGCGAAGAGGGCAAAGAGGACCTATAGAATGGCCTGCTAGGTCTCCTGACTTGACGCCATTAGACTTTTTTCTATGGGGCCATTTGAATTCTATTGTGTTTACTCCCCAACCTGAAAGTTTGGATGAACTTCGTCAACGCATCATCGAAAGCTGCCATGATCTCCCACAACATGTTTTTGAAAATGTCCGTTAGGAATTTGAACATCGCCTATATCATTGTTTGGCCAATAACAGGCAAGATTTTGAACACTTATTGAAATAAAAAGTGATATTTTCGTGTGTGTTTTTTTTTTCTATCTGAACAAAGTAAGATAAATAAAGATTTTTCTAATTTTCTCGAAAACGAATCAACCGTTTTTTAAAAAAATCAAACGTCAAAATAAAGCACTTTGAAAGACCTTTCAAACAAGCTATTACTTGATACCCCTTGTCATTTAAAATTTTTAAGGGGATGACCCCTGGGGGCAGAGGGTAAAAGGGGGTGAAGCAGTTTTCGGTTAACAAGTTGTCCCCTTTGGCATATCCTTTGACGTATCTCGGCGTTTCTTCTTTTAATCAGTGGTTTTCGATAAATCCGTGGTGGGAAGTTTTCAAATGAACACCCTGTGTAAGTGTTTTCAGATTTATTGCAAAAATTAACAACACACTAAAAAACTAATAAGTAATACTGTTTATTTCTTGATAATGTAAAAAACAAGAAAAAACATTAATGTAGGAGTTGTTGAAAATTTATGTTAAAATGTTTTTACTGATATGAAATAAAAAAAAGGTATAAATAGTTTTTCTTACTTTTGTTTAAAACGCCCGACCTTAGCAAATTGTTGTCTGTCTGCCTGACAGTATTTGACAGTGTTATAGTAATTTGAATTTTGTTAACTGCATATCAGAAAAATGGTTAATTTAAAGAAATGCACAAAATAACAATTCTATAGATGATCGGTCATGGAGATAAAACACGGACACAAATGAAAGTTGCTCGCTTAATTCATGAAAAATTCAAGAGACAATTAGTAAAACAGAAAAGCAGTTTCGCCAGCTTGGACATGTAAAGCAGATAAAAAAGTAGCTGCCAATGCAATAAGTGATGATACCAAATCAGATATTATGCTTGACTTTCAGGAAAACCAACATACTTCCAGTCGAGAAACAGCCCAAATGTTCGATGTTTGCGATTCATCAATTATTCGAACATTACAAGAAAATAAAATGTGTCCCTATAAAATGAAAAATGAGCTCATGGAAGACGATTTTGATAGGAGAGCGTATTTTTGTGAACAAATGATGGTAATGTTAGATAACAATGTGATCCAATTAGAACATGTTTTGTTCTCTGATGAGTGCACATTTACACTTCACGGTCATGCTAATCGTCAGAATTGCCGCTACTGGGAAAATCCTCACTGGATGAGAGAAGAACATACGCAATATCCTGAAAAGGTCAATGTTTGGGCATGAATTGTTGGAGATCATATCATATGCCCCTTTTTCATTAATGGCAATTTAAATGGCGATAATTATTTAGCACTGCTCCAAAATAATGTCTTGCCAACTTTGACAAACTTATATCCTGATCCAGCAAACCCACGACTTTCAGCGAATATGATATGGTTTCAGCAAGATGAAGCACATTATCAAATCAATGTCCGGCAGTACCTCAACCGAGTATTTCCAAATCGGTAGATAGGGAGGCGTGGATCGATGGAATGGCCAGCACGATCCCCTGATCTGAAGCCATTAGACTTCTTCTTATTACGTCAAAAATATTGTATACAAAACTAAACCCCTCGACTTAGCTGACTTAAGAAGACGAATAACGCTTGCGATTAGATCGGTCACGCCTGAGATGTTCAGTAACGTTAAAAGAAATTTCTATTTAAGATTAGGATGTTGCCAAGACGTTCGCGGCGAGCACTTTCAACATCTCCTACATTAATGTTTTTTTCTGTTTTTTACATTATCAAGAAATAAACAGTATTACTTATTAGTTTTTTAGTGTGTTGTTAATTTTTGCAATAAATCTGAAAGCACTTAATATTTTCGAGACAGTTGAAGATAGGCATAGGATATTGTACATGAAATATATCTAGAATTTTCTGAAGAATCCAAAAAATCCTGTCCTTGTTCCAGGTTTTATTGCCCTTTCGATCTTTTTAAATGACCTTTACTATAATAAAGTATTTGCGAAGGGACTCAGTTCGGCAAATTCGAAGCAATTAGCGTGAGACTAGAAGACTGAAGAAATAAGCATAGTAAACTATTATTACTGTGTTTGCTGTTAAAAAACTTCCATAATCTTTTTCGTTTCAGAAAAACAATCAATTATTTACATACTACTTAGTTTGTGTCTATTTAAATGCTCATTAGACCACTTACGTTGTGTTTCCAAATCACTTTGTAAGCCTGTGGATTTGCGTTAACTTTGCATTCAAAGTAAACATCATCGTGCTCCTCGATGTCGTCTGGATTAAGGTTGGATCCTAGAGTGAGATGAAGTAATGGAATATCTGCAAATAAAACATAGTAAATTAGGTCAATAAATGCAAAAAGTGTTTCTACTTTATTGTGTAAAATAAGTTATGCATTAGTTTTTGCATTTTCTGATAGTGGGCCTAAAATATGCAGGTAGCGTGAGCTATAGTATGAATTTGTACAGCTAAAAATCTCCTCGAAGTCGCAGACGTCTTTTACCTCGTTATGTTATGCAGTAGCTGCTTAGATTAAGAAAATCCTTCTTTTGCAGTAAAGATATAAACATGTAGTATCCTTAAAACAATGGGAAAATACATCCTTACTTTGCCTATTGGAAAATTTAATATTATGATATGAAATGGTTCTAATCTGCAGGAAGGCTTAACAACAAAAACACAAAAACCATATACATGAACTTATTTTAAGTTTGTTGTTTTTCAAAATTCAGCTTTCGGTATCCTGAACCGATACATTGGCTTTCAGGCCACCCAGCGTAGTTTACCTTACCAGCGTTTGAACCTATATATGCATTCTCGCTGTCCTAATTGGGTTGATGCGTGTGATTTTCATGAGATGTGCTGCAACTCTCGTCTGTTTATTTGCATTTTAGTATTTCAGCATCTCTTAGTTTGATAGACATGAGCATGAGAAAAATGTTCAAAAAACTGTTGCACCCATATAAAACTGTAGTGGTGTAAACTTCCGTTACTTTTACTTTCCGGTAGGTTTATCAGTTAGGTACTTTTTGTATATTTTCACATGAAAATAGAAAAGTATATAGTAATACTGGTATTCGTACCTAATCTAACTTATAGGTATTATTATAAGTATTACATGATAATAGTACTAATAATAGATTTTGCTCTGTATTTATTAATAAACACCAAATACATAGATATTTTTAGCCAAACGGGATAGCCAGGGATACAGCCTTTCGAACCACCAAGCAGACAACAGGGTCCTTCTTTCTTTCAAGATTAGCCTCTTCTGCATACATCTTCACTTGAGCAATGGCGACTGCTATTGGGCTTGTTACATGCAGAAAAGTTTCTATCACTTATCGAAATGATACCAAATTATATCATTAGTATTTTCTGTACGATCGTGCGGGTCTGTGTTTGTGGTTTCTTGAAGTGTTTTAAAATCATTTGTTGTATCATTTTCAGTGCTTTTATTATTTTAAATTAGTATAACTAGCTCATCCTGAATTTTTAACTTAAGAGCCAGATGCCGCCGAGTACGATTTCGTGCAGACATGAGCCGTCTTCGCATCTATCTCTCTTTAACGTAGTATAGATAAAAACATAACAAAGCCGTATCGGCGGCTCGCTACTAGTGATCAAAAATACTGTCAATAGGGCGAGTTTTATATAATGATATCAATTTGTAACTGATTCAGCTAATGAGAAGAGGAAAATAGGCTTTGAAGGGCAATATAATATTCATAACAGGAAATTAGATACAACTTTCTTGGCGTCTACGCCCACTCTTAAAGTATTAACCCTTTTCATAGATTTTAGATAGATAGATTTTTTGCTACAATTTTTATATAGACATTTAAAAGTAAACGATGATCAGCCCAATGGTCAACCACTCAAGTTAACTTCTAACGTACCGTTTTCCTGACAACAACCGAATAAAGCCCTTATTGCTAATTTTTCACTGTGGTTAAAAAACAGGTAATTTTGAAGTTAGCATCTAGAGTTAACTTGTGTGTTTGATCATAGGGGCTTATTGCTAGGTATATTTGAGGCGTTCAGAACCAGAATGGCCTAACCCCAGTAAAGGTTATTGGAGAAAAAGCGGCTTAAAGTTTTAGAATTATTTTAGAGCATTGCTAGAATACTCAAAAAATTGCAAATTATTGCTGTCTTTAGGCTTTAATAGGCATTGAGAGACCTGGTTTTTGAAGTAGATTTTTAAAAATGAAAAAAATTGTAAAAGTTAAGAAATAGATGGGGGTTGGACTACCCTTGCATTACTGTTATATCTATAAAAATAAAAGTAGATATTTATTATTCAAAATACATTTTATTCCTTAAAACATTGAACAAAACTTGTAATTAAAAAAAAGGGTATGTTTGGGATATCGTTACCACTGAAATTTTAACCACTCAACCTTATTTTCATTAAGGGATATTCTCCGGTTAGTAATATTTTTGTAAAGTTGTTTCGTCGATACAAAATCTGCTGTAGACATTTCTACAAATTTAAAAGAATTTCCTTTTCTGGCAATACGAATCACTTTGTTCCAATCCCTAGGCAGAAATATTTTTTCAAAACACTTTTTAATAAGCCCAAAATCCTGGTCACACAGTAGATATGAGTGACCGCTGACCAGGAACTTAGGATCAATTTTGTCAATGGTAAACTATGGATTCAAAACCACAAAATTGCATAGGACTACAATCTTGATGTTCTGGTTCTGTCCGCCACAGTTTTCAGAATACATCACAACTTTTTTAGTTTTAACATAATTCCTGAAACAATTTAACAGGCAAGAACCGATTTTTTATGGTACTCTGGATACAGCTGATTCATTCCAAGTGAACATAACAACTTCATCTGTACCCATGTTATGGACTCCAAAACAATATGTTCACAACGGCCTTTTATAGAAACAAATAGCACTGGCGTCGATAAGGATTGCATTAAATCAGAGGTTATGGTTGTTACAGAATCGTCGTTTTCAGCTAACAACTGTTATTATTAAGTCCATTTCCAATTGCGTTTTTTATTTTAAGGTCCTCAGTACTTTTAATTTTCATGCCAAGTAAGCCGCACTTTTTACATGAATCTGAAATAGGCGCGTGTTTTGTGTCGAGTGTAATGTGACTCGTAGCTGGAAAAGGTGTTTACTTCTAAAACTTTTTCCAGACTTATCTTATTAAAAGGTTCATGTTCGTCATTTATCTACCGGATGAGTGCTACCAATATTCTTATTTTTGAGCACCCTGGTTAGTCTTTCACCACTTCCTTTGAATACGTTTTTAAAAAATGGTTTAAACACCGTGATGGTTGTTAGTGGTCTAAGCCACAGACGAGAAATTACGTGTTTGAAGAACTGGTGCCACAGGTTGGGCCAGTCTGGCGTAGAAGTGCAACTCATTTTAATGAGTGATAAAACAAATAAGTGCCGCCATCTGTGATTAAAAAGCAAAATGTGGCTTGGGCTCCTTTAGCACTAGCAGGACACCATTAAGTTGGGTTCTTTAAGAGGCCTATCGTAAATCCAGCTTTTTCTGGGTTAGGTCACTCTGGTTCTAAACGCTTTATTTATGGCGCTTACTTTACCGATGACCGACACTGCCGAGCTGATCTCGATAACGCGATACCCCGATACGCGGCAGTAGGTATTTCTAAAAGGGAAGGGAAAGTAACGGGTATTTTAAATAACAGAGAACGGGTACTTTGGGTATTGGGTTAATACCTGTGACTTAGTAACAGGTAGATATTTATTTTACATCACTATAAAACTGCCATAGTTCAGGATTTTAGTCAACATAATAAGATTAATAGGCTTAAATTTTGCCGCAATTTTATAACCTTGCGGGAAAATCATCAAGGTATAGCAAATTACCTTTTCATGAGCGGCGAGGCACATTTTTATCTAAACGGTGATGTAAACAGACAAAGTTTGCTGTTATTGGGCTGAAAACAACCCTCGAGAAATTCACCAGCGAGCTTTACATAGTTTGTAGGTAACCGTCTGGTGTGCCATTTCCTTGTCAAAGTTTGTCGGACCTTATTTTTTTGAAGAAAATGGTGCGACTGTACCCGTTACTACTTTACGCTATGCAGAAATGCTTCAAACATCTTATTACTATTAAACCAACATTAACTGAGAGCAGTACTGCGAGAATCAATATGACTATTTTAAGGGAAGCTTTTCAAAACATGACTGATTTTAAGAAATGGAAATTTTTCTTGACCTGCAGGGTCTCCTTACCTCTTAGTCCTGGATTTTTTTCTTTCGGGTTTATTAAAAAGCAAAGTGTAAAATTAACCAAGAAATATTCAGGAACTGAAAACAAAAATAAGATATAAAGTGAGTGCTATTCTAAGGCACAGTAATGCTTAGATTTATGAAGAAGTGAAGAAGAATCCGTTGCTCGGGAAGGCGACCATTTGCGGGATATAGTATTCTTAAGACATAACAATCTCCTGTTCCTTTTGTTTAAGTTATTAAATTTCAGTAACTCGGTGAAAACGTGAAATTAGTACATTTTATCGGACTCAGTATACTAATTTTTTGGAATTATTCTTGTCGCAATGTAACGGTTTTATTTGCCAATAATAGCTGTCTTTTAGTAGCAATCATTCCAGATCAGCGAGTATTTTGCAACGAATAAGTCTTTAGAAAGTGATTCCCTAAGCAAGCACTTTGCCAAATCCTATGTAAGTATTAGGGATCTCTTAAATTCATGTAATAAAATTTAAATGACATGCGCAGTAAAATACAACACACAAAATATTACATAATTGGTTTGTGATGGGCTACATGCTTGGTGAAATGGATATTCCATATATATTCACAATTATAATTCAGTTGCCTGACACGTGTTTCGACCCTTGCGGATCAAAAATATAATAAAATATAATATGTATAATAATATATATAAACGGAAAATAAAGACAAATTAACACATAGCGGGGTCTACCAAATACAATGTGGTGACTGTGATGCAATATATATAAGTCAAACAGGTAGAAACTTTAATACTAGGCTGAAAGGACATAAAACATCCATTTAAAAAAAAACGAAATATAACAGGAATAACGGACCACTGTATAATAAATAACCACTCAATATCCAACAAAATAAAGCCGATATATACTCAACACAGGGATATAAATCTCAACCTATCAGAAACAATAGCCAATCAAAAAGCCTTAAAAAATCGATGTAATGTTGTTAATAATCAAATTGAAATACCTTCAGGTGCCAATCTAATACTTAATAGTCTAATAACTTAGGATAAATATACAATAAACACTCTCAATAATTATGAACATTCTGGCTGAATGTTGAGAAACAAGTGGCCATCGAAACCAGAAGAGAGAGAATAATTATGAACGAGAAAAACCCATAATTATATACACAATATCATTTTCTTAATTTTATTACTTAGATGTAAATACCTCTATAATCACACCTGTAACTTAGTTGTACCTTTGGCCAATACACCCATAATCTGTCTGTCAATTCACTTAATCTCCCTAATTTTATTTCTGTGACATGTTGACATGTTTACCATTACTATTACTTAGATATTAACTTTGTAATTATACGTAGAATTTAGTATTGTCTTGTACTCCTTTGATAATGATCCGCAAGGGTCGAAACACGTGTCAAACTACTGAATTATAAAATTGTGAAAGTGAAATATAACAAGACTTTATTTTCCTCTACCACAAAATATTACCTCAAAATTATATGATAATATTGTTACAATTTCGCCATTTCCCTCTAAAGAAATAAATATATTCTAATACAAAAAAAAATTCGTAAAGTTATTTTAACAAGCCAAACCGGGTGCTGCAAAACTTTTCAATTGACGTGTAGATGGTTCTTTTTAGGGAAAATGCCATTTTTTAGAGACTGTTAAAAACGAGGGAAAGCGAAACGCATAAATTTAACGGTGAAAGTTTCTTGTCCCTTTGGGTCCTTAGAAATATCCAAAATGCTCAGAGGGGACCCTCAGGACATTACAAATTGTAGGAAGGATCTCGTTACTAAATTGGAATTTCTATTTTATTATAAAAATATACTAAATATCTCATGTTGCAATAATGTGCCGGTAATACATATTTTACGAGATAAATTTTATAAATGTTGTATAATCTGGTATACAATAAATTTTGGAGCAACTTAAAATTTCAATAACGTTGTTAAATACCCTTAAACGATATTTATAGGATCAAAAAGGGCTGACTTTTATATACCGGGTGATGTACCGCCAGACTGGCCATAGGAAATCCCATGTAAATTTTGGTACCCTCAAATATTGGTTCCCGTATTAGTTTTATAACAAAATCGTGTTAGACTTTTTTGAAAGGCCTTGTGTGATGAACTTGAACAGAGATTTTATTATTTGCTATTGAGCCAATTGAAAGTTATTTAGAAGAAACTCTTAAAAGTAGAATTATTATAATTATTTATCTATTAAGGGAATTATGAAGATGTTTATGCCTCCGAGGGCAACAATCTTACAAAACCCGAGGGCCTTTGGCCCGAGGGTTTGTAAGTTGCCCGAGGGTATAGGCATCAAGTAATGTCCGTGGTACATACAATATTTTATGTCCTACTTTAGATAATTCCAAGTTAATTTAAAAGAAAATTTAAAATCGCCAAAGGTTCTTTATATTGTTGCTAAATAAACAAAGGTAATAAGTGTTCATTGTTGTGCTGTGTCAAAGTCAAAACTGAAATTCATATAAAATAATGGATTTTCGTTGATTCCGGATAGAATTGCTGTAAATGCTGCCAAATCTTGTCCCAAAGAAGTCTAAAGACGCCTATGATAAGGAATATCAAAGGCTTGGGGATTGGATGAAAAACAATGACGAAAAAATTATCAACGAGACGGTGCTACTCGGATATTTTCAGGAATTGGTATGTTAAAATTGCTGTTGTAATTTATATTAATAATTTATGTATATCGATTATAGTCTGGAACATTCACTCCTAATTCCCTATAGACGAAATATTCAGTGTTAAAGAAGACATTAATAGTTAATGAAAATATAGACATTGCTAAATATTGCAAGTTAGGCCAGTATCTAAAGCAAGCATATTTATTAATAAATAAAACACCAGTTCAGATTTGATGTAAAGTCATAAAAGCTGTCATTTTACATCAAATTAATGTCTTTAACTGAAAGTGAAAGAATTACAATTCTTATGATGAGAAGATATGGCGATAGGGTCAGGTCTTACGAAGAGGTTAAAAATCTATTTAATGACGCATTTCCAGACCGATCCAATTTCAAAAGCAACTGTTCTAAAAACTATCCGACGGTTCGAAAAAACTGAAAATTGTAGAGATAGGCGACGATCAGGACGACCAGCAGTAGTAGATGAAGAGAAAAGTTGAGAAATTTTACAACATGCCGTTGAAACCCCTTTTTCTTCATTAAGAAAAATTTCTCAAGTACCTAAGTGACGTCTGCTTCAAATCCGTCCATAATGCTTTAATAAAACATAAATATCAACTTTCAAAATACATGTAGTTCAAGAGTTATCAGAAGATGATTCTGAGCGAAGAATTGAATTTTGTGATAGTGTGATGTCAAGGTTTGACCAAAATAACCAGTTTTATAAATTTATAGTATTTTCGGACGAAGCAACATTTATGTTAAATGGTAAAGTCAATAGTCACAACTGTAGGTTTTGGGCAATTGAAAATTCCCACTGGATGAGAGAAGGTCATACAGAACGCCCTGGAAAATTGAATGGAATGCTTCTGGGTAACCACACGATCTGTCCATTTTTTACTGATAGAGATTTGATATCACAACTTTACCTTGACCTCTTGGAAACGCAAATAGTGCCTAAATTTGCAAGTACATTCTTCTAACAGGACAGAGCTCCTCCCCATTTTGGTCGAAACGTGCGAGAATTTTTAAACAACACTTTTCCGAATAGGTGGATCGGTAGAGGGGCTACAATCGAGTGGCCACCTAGGTCCCCTGATTTGTCGCTTAATGACTACTTTTTATGGGGACACTTGAAGAACAAAGTTTATACCATAAAACCTCAAGATTTGGCCGATTTGCAGCATCAAATTTTGGACGAATTTGAAATAATAACGCCAGAAATAATTTACAACACAATTGAAAAATTTTATTTTCAATTAGCACACTGTTTGAACTAGTGGTGTAAACTTCCGTTACTTTCAAATACCTGTTATGGGTAGTTACTTTTAATATTAGTACCCGTTACCTTATACCCAATACTGTTACTTTTACTTTCGGGTAGATTTATTAGTTAGATACTTTTTAGTATCTTTTCACATGATAATAGAATGAGTAACAGTAATATTGTTATTTGTAGCTAATCTACCTTACGGGTATATTCGCTCGATATCTAATTCTGAAAAGTATTAGATGGTGATAATGCTCATACATTTTTTTCTCTCTGCATTTATTACCTAACACGATAAGAGGTTAAAAGTAACACATAACACAACAAAGAAAATAAATAACTACCTAAGTATAATATGTGTCTCTGGTATTATGTTTATAATTAATATCTACCAACCAAAACAAATTTGTACCGACGCCGACGCCGACGACCGACACTGCGGGTCGATGCCGACATAAATATTTACAAAAGTAACGGGTGTTTTAAATATCAGGAAACAGATACTTTGGGTATTGGGCAAATATCCGTTACTTAGTAACGGGTAGATATTTATTTTTCATCACTAGTTTGAACATTTATTATAAATTTTTTTTTTTTCTAAATTGTATTCGTTATTTCGAAAACTACTGATATTAGGAACAAAGTATGTTATACCAAAAGTGTAACAAATTTAAAGTAAAAACTATAAATGAAAAATATACAGGGTGATAATCTTAAAAATATAAAATTCGTTCGAATTCCAGACAAACTAAAAAGCTGGCAACGCCAATATCGTCATTCGGTGCGTCAGATCCTCTTACACAACTGTACCAAATTTGGTTTAAATCGGCCAATAAATTGTGATGTTATTAAGCCGTTTCCCCATTTTATACACACACTGTATTTTGTTTCTTCTACTTTTTATTGTTTGATGTATGACTTTATTTGTTTATCTTTTTGCAATGTGAGTTTGTGTAAGTTTGCTATTTGTAAACAAATGTTTTTATAATTTTGCATTCATCTACCTTAAAATTATGACTTGCTACAATTTGCATTGTATACAAAAACGAATTCAAATAAATGATTATTTCTTTATTTATTTATTTATCTGTTAGAAGCAGCAACACTCATTTTAAAAAATATTTCAGGTTAATAGAGCATATCCATTTACGCAAATAGAATAAATTTTTCGAGGGTCTCGTTGACTATAGTTCGCCATAATTGTCTAATGTTCCATCCACCGAAACATACCCTCTATAATAAAAGTGCAAAACCCATACAATACTTTCTTTTGCTAGATATATTATTATCTAAGTAAAAAACAAGCCCAAATAAACTTACAGTAGATATTAAGCTGTAAGCTGGTTTCTTCTACTCCCTTTTTGACCATCGGATTTATGGCGCGGCAAGTTAAAGTTCGGCCGTTGTCTTGTCGACTTGGAATAAAGGTTAGATTTGAGGTGGTGGAGTTACCATCGTCAGCGTTCTGAAACAAAATTATTTTAGTTTAATGAAAGCCACTATGCTAGGGCAAACCTACAAAGGCCGTTTAGCAAAACAGAGAGAGGGTTTAGTACAAATTTGTTTTTTCTCTTCTCATTTCGTATTTTAATTATATTTAAATGTAGCCATTGGTGTTGTTTTATGTCCTTATACAGGATCCGTTACTTAAAATTCTCCAGGCCCGTATAATCCTTAATTTTTACCAGAGAAATTTGTGCGGCATAACATATTGTACAGTTTACTAAGTTCTCTGAAAGTGCATACATGGTGGTGCTAAAAGTTTTTTTTAAGAGAATAATTTTGGAAAGCAGTTAAATTTCTTTGAATATTTTTTAGCTTATATGTCAAGTACAGGGTTATTTATTATAAATAGACCGCCTGTATGAGTAATTTGACGAGTTATATAAGAAATGTAAATATAAAAGTTGTAGTTTTTTTATAAATTGTTTTAATTTGTTACACAAAATCAATTGAACATCACATTTGTCACATATGACAAAACAAATAAGAAACGCTGATTTAAAGCAAGAATGCCTAGCTTAGATTAAACCGCTGTATCTCGGAATACATTAAAGCAGCGTTTCTTAATCTTTTTGATACGTGGAACCTTTTTTAATGTCCACTTTTATCGTGGAACCCCTGGTTTGGCTCAATAGTAAGGTTTTATTGCATCATTCTGTAAGGGGATTATTTGCAACAAAAAAGACAATTATTTCAAATAATATAGCTATTAGCTTCAAAAAGTCATTTAAAAATTATTTCAAAGATTTATAAAATAACGTATTTGCAGAACTCTTAAGTTTCAATTTTAATAAGATGAGTGGGACTGCTTCTTATTATCGCAGATATACTTAATATAAGGCTTTATGGATGAAAGTTGAATTCTCATATCAGATTCGGCATCAAGTCTGTTGCGGTATATATTTTTTGTCGACACATAAGCTGAGAACCCTGTTTCGCACATATATGTAGTTGCAAATGGTAGTAACGTCAACACGAACTTTTGCGACAATTGTGGATATTAATTTTTTAAACTGCACCAGATCTCCACTAACGGCATTAATTTAAAGTTTTCTTGCAACGATGAATCAGCTGTCATTTCAATAAAAGTTTCGTATTCTTCTGCTGACATGGTGGAAGGTCGTGCATTGGCAATAAATGGGTTTTTAATCCACAATTCATTTTGATTTTTAATCTGCTCTTCATTTGGAAAATACTGATTAAAAGCTTCACTCAAACCTGTCAGGTGCTGAATAATTTCTTCAATAAATGTCTCCCCTTCTTCTTCTGAAAAACCTTTTATTGTTGGGAAGCAATCTAACTTATTGGACCGCATAGAACTTTTCCAAAATTCTATCTTTTTCTTGAAAGCAACAATTTTCTCGTGGGCAGTAAATACGTTTACTTGTTTGCCCTGAAAGGTTAAATTCAGTTCATTGATCTTAGTAATGTCGCCTAAATAGGCAATTTTAAGAAGCCAATTTCTATCAAATAATTTAACTTTCAATTCGAAATTATGTTCTAAAAAAAGCACGCACCTCGTCTCTTAGCTTAAAAATACCTGTTAGTATCTTTCCTCGAGATAACCATCTGATCTCAGTATGTAAAAGAAGAGATATGTATGTACACTTCCTATGTCCTCACAGAGTATTTTGAATAAACGATTATTTCTTTCGATAGTTCACTGTTTTTTTAATTTCGTCGAGGCATTAGTAAAAAATCACGTTAGGTCCGCGGAACCCTTAAATTATCTTCACGGAACCCCAGGGTTCCGCGGAACACAGTTTAAGAAACGCTGCCGGATTAAAGGTTAAACAATGAATGAAAATTGAAAATGATTACCAAGAAGAGCTCTTTTTAAGGACTGACTAAGGATTTTTATGTAAATGCGCGTCTAGCAGAACTCTTAAGTTTCAATTTTAATAAGATGAGTGGGACTGCTTCTTATTATCGCAGATATACTTAATATAAGGCTTTATGGATGAAAGTTGAATTCTCATATCAGATTCGGCATCAAGTCTGTTGCGGTATATATTTTTTGTCGACACATAAGCTGAGAACCCTGTTTCGCACATATATGTAGTTGCAAATGGTAGTAACGTCAACACGAACTTTTGCGACAATTGTGGATATTAATTTTTTAAACTGCACCAGATCTCCACTAACGGCATTAATTTAAAGTTTTCTTGCAACGATGAATCAGCTGTCATTTCAATAAAAGTTTCGTATTCTTCTGCTGACATGGTGGAAGGTCGTGCATTGGCAATAAATGGGTTTTTAATCCACAATTCATTTTGATTTTTAATCTGCTCTTCATTTGGAAAATACTGATTAAAAGCTTCACTCAAACCTGTCAGGTGCTGAATAATTTCTTCAATAAATGTCTCCCCTTCTTCTTCTGAAAAACCTTTTATTGTTGGGAAGCAATCTAACTTATTGGACCGCATAGAACTTTTCCAAAATTCTATCTTTTTCTTGAAAGCAACAATTTTCTCGTGGGCAGTAAATACGTTTACTTGTTTGCCCTGAAAGGTTAAATTCAGTTCATTGATCTTAGTAATGTCGCCTAAATAGGCAATTTTAAGAAGCCAATTTCTATCAAATAATTTAACTTTCAATTCGAAATTATGTTCTAAAAAAAGCACGCACCTCGTCTCTTAGCTTAAAAATACCTGTTAGTATCTTTCCTCGAGATAACCATCTGATCTCAGTATGTAAAAGAAGAGATATGTATGTACACTTCCTATGTCCTCACAGAGTATTTTGAATAAACGATTATTTCTTTCGATAGTTCACTGTTTTTTTAATTTCGTCGAGGCATTAGTAAAAAATCACGTTAGGTCCGCGGAACCCTTAAATTATCTTCACGGAACCCCAGGGTTCCGCGGAACACAGTTTAAGAAACGCTGCCGGATTAAAGGTTAAACAATGAATGAAAATTGAAAATGATTACCAAGAAGAGCTCTTTTTAAGGACTGACTAAGGATTTTTATGTAAATGCGCGTCTAGCATACGGGATTTTTTTTTTAATGTAGAAGCGTGGAGAAAATTTCCATCACTAATAGTTTTGCTCAAATATAATGAACCTCTACGTTAAACAAACAGGGAGGAAATTTAAAACTCTTATTGGTGAATTGATCATTTTCATATGACGTCACAGGGTCGGCTACCATTTTGTTTGGAGGACAAACGAAGTAAATAAACACAAGCGTTTGGGTTATAAATTCAAGTTTTCTTCACAGTTTGCCTTGAAATTTGAGATCTCTGTTCGCCCTGATAATAATTAAAGTAAATTCCGTCCTTTTGTTTAGTGGTAAATTGTGGGATGAGGGAAAATAGGAACAATGTTCGATCTTTCGGAATTCCTGCAGTTTTTCAATACGCTGGAGAAAACCTATATCGACTCTCACAATAACGGCGTGAAATGTGCATAAGAGCTTTAAAAAGAGGACCTTTAAATGACAGCCAATTAAAGTATGGAATAATTTGCTCCGGACATTTTATAAGTGGTAATATTTAATTTTTGGTATAATGACCTTGTAAAATGATCTGATGTAAATATTTCTAGAAACTCCAGCAGAATTAGCAAACAAAGACAATTCTGACTGGATCCGTAATTAAAATATGGGGTTGAATAAATTACCAGCTCTATGACTTCTTCATCCTACTAATGAGATCCGAAAAAGATCGAAAGCTCCATGAGTCCAAAACTTGTTTTGGGAAACCGGATTTGGTTCGCTAATGCGTTTTCCGATACTTGTTGAAAATAGGCCCAGTTTAAACTTTTCGGGTTCGTTTCCTCTTCAATTCAACTCTTCAGTAGGGGAAATTACCACTAGACACTCTTTTGCAGACTCCCTTCTGAGAAGTTGAAATTCACAGTATTGTTTTTGGAAAAATAAAGAAGAATTTTAGCCCTATGAGAACTTGATTCTATATACCATTTTAATTTAAAAACATGAACCTGTGGGTTTAGGCCCCAATGAAACGGTAACAGAGCTATCCAAATCCCAAACCTTATTATAAGTTATTCTTACCTTGCCGACTCCTACCGACAACATAAGCATTGGGATTTCTCTTTTGGATTAATATTTTGCACTAAACCAAATTCATAAAATTTTAATGCTCGCAAGCCTTTGTATGCCTTCAGCTGCTGGCCAGTGTAAAAACTATGTATTAATTTAAGGTAGTTTACCACGTCCATTATTGCTACTTGTGGCAAAGACATTAAATTTCCAAAATCAGTATCTTTAAGTAGATAAGGATCAATGTACCAATAATTTTAGGTTTTGCATCGCATCTAAATTTAACATCGCACTTAAGAGTCTCAAATATTCACTTCTTTCCATGTTTTGAAATTTTAAATTTAGAATGTAAACAAAAGCTTGAAGCACACAATAGGAAGTTCAAATAAGTATTACGACAGGAATACAGTTGAAACACGAAAAAGTATTTAAGTTTAACTAGCACAGGTATAGATAGTTCCTTGAAATGGTCACAAATGAATCCTAAAATTACTTGCAAACTTATTAAATTACACCAAAAGAGTCTAATAAATCATTAGCGTAAACGGTTATGAACCTTTGTTTATCCTCTACGCAAAATGGCCGACCTGTCAAAGATACGTGTTTGAAAATGGTCAATATTGTAAAGAGATTGAAAGAGCATCTAACCTAACCTTATCACCCTCTAAACTCCGGTACGAAAATAATTGGCAGTGCTCATTTTTACCGGGGTGTGCAAGACCTAAGGGGAACGCCAATTTCAGAGCCGTGTCATTTTAAACAATAATAATTCAAAAAATATATGAATTTTTCGTTTATTACTATATTAAATATAATATTATAAATTAAACTGAAAAATAAATTAAGCTCTTACATTTGGTCATCTAATAAAGTAATTAGAGAACCTAAATTACGCAGGTATAAAATCCAAAAAGAATAATAAAGCAACGGTATATGTTATTTTCATAATGTTTTTATTATACTACATAATAATAAAAACATATAATAGGTAGTGGATTAAGGTCAAAACCTAAACCTAAATTATAAATGTTTATAAATTTTCTAACTATTGTTACCTAATATACACTAATTGATAATAATTTGACAAATTATATTCCACGCCGACATTAAAAAGTATTATAATGACAATATGTTACAATTTTAAATTCATTATTACCATTACAGCAATTATTCACTGTCTGACGATGAAAACATTTTATTACTGTCGCTACTGCTGTCATCTGCAGGATTTACAATAATAAGTTATACCATGACTTCAAGGCGTACATCTAAGTCCCACTTTTTTTTGTCTACGCCCTCGACATGTAATACACACTTATGCCAATCTGCTGCTTGTACATTCGCTGTTGCCGTTTTTAACAGTTCTTTAACATCTTTTAATTTAAAAATTTTATTTTCACGCGCCACTTCGCCTTTTATCTGTGCCCATATAAGCTCGATTGGATTTAGTTCACAATGATAAGGCGGTAAACGTAATATTGTAACACCTCGTTCACGAGCCATTTCATCCACTACATATTTCGTATATTTTTTTTGTGAAGTCTTGCAAGTTGAGCAACTGCACTTTTAGCATTTTTTCGCCAAATGCAATATTTTTTTCTTCGAGCCAGTCAACAATCTTTCCTTTTCGCCACGCAGAAGTTGGCAAAGCTGTCACCCCACGGCTGTGGTATGGTGCATTATCCATCACGATTACCGACCTGCGTTCAATACGCGGTAAGATGGATTTAAACCAATCTTCAAACACTCCCGAGGTCATATCCTCATGATAATCACCGGTTTTACGAGATTCAAACACGTTTAACCCACCTTCAAGAAAACCAGAATAACTCCCGTTGTGGGTTATAATTAACCTACAACCTTTTCGTGAAGGAGCTTTCAATCCAGTGGACAGTCCATTGATAAAGGCGTTACGTGCATCTTTAATGTTGGGATCCTGCCAAATGTAATTCACAGTATGTCCTTCATTTAACCATGTCTCGTTCGTAAAGTAAATTCTTTTCCCTGCACAGCGATATTGTTGTATTTCTTCTAGATACTTTCTACGCCACAATACGATTTCTTCCTTTCCCACCAAAAGACTTTTACGATATCGTTTTAAGAATCGAAAATTCAATTCTCGTAGTGTACGCATTAGAACTCCTCCTAAAATTTTTTGCATATTTTCATCCCTTTCAATTTCGGCAGAATTTTTTTGTAAATTCGGAAGTTCATCAACTTTGTTCGCTAATCAATAAAAATCTTTTCCGTCCTCTTGTTTCCTTCTGATCGGACACTTTAGTATTCCTATTATCCTTGATAGTTTTATAAATAGTACGGCAAGATGTATTAGTCAATGTGGCACAAAGTTCTTCTGCATCAGTGAATAATATTCCACTGTGTGTACTTAGAATTTCCTCATACACATTTTTTAGCATTGTACGCTCCCTAGGTTTTAAATGATGTCGTTTTGTAACTTGTTGGTTACTATCACTTCAAGAACTCGCCTGCATTATAATATTTGCTGTATTGAATAACCACCAAAATAACACCAAAATAATAAATCTGAATTGCTAATATCCTCTTGATTGAAACTTGCCTACGGCCCTGAACGTTGGATAGAGGCGATAAGAAAGCGTGCGAGCGCCTTTAGACATTGGTTTTTCCTACCTGCGTTGCCAAATTAAGTGAAACAGGTAGCGTAGGGTAAAAGGCCCTTAATGACATGCCGATTTTGGAAATTTCAGCGAAATCTTTTAAAACTTGGCAACATGTAATGACATATTCATGCACAATCTCCCCAAGCGGTTTGGATTGCTTTTATTTAACTTAAAAGTGGGTGAATCAATGTTAATTATTCTCGCTGCACACCGTTAATGGTTAAATGAACAGTTTTGCCAATTATTTTGAGACCGTAGTATAAAATCAATCCTAATTTTTTTAGACACGTATCTACAGCGTGTCCAGAAACCATCTTAACATATGGGAAACTTTTTTATTTTAGACTTTACGAAAAAAAGTGATTCTTTATAAAAAGTTCTGCATGGTCTAAAACCTAAAATGCAACTATCAGATATTAAATTCTCCCAGGCGTATACAAGGTAAGTCAAAAAATATGAATTTGGCTTAAAAGTAAAGTACCTGTATTTTTGATAATATCGAAAATTGTTATTAAAAAAAGTTGATCAGAACTAAAAACCACGTTCAAATATGAAATTACGACCATTTATCTTGAAAAAATTATTTCGTCTTTTTTGAAACGTATGTCTACAATAACAATGCAAATTTAACTGTAGTTACATGTAATCTAGGATGGTTGTAACATACAAATTAATTGTTGATAGCAAGAAATGTTTGACAGCAACCGTCAAAACGCGTTAAAATTTATAAAACATAAAAATGGTAGCGTTATTAACTTCTGAGGAGAAAATTGAAATTGTTTTGATTTTGGAAGAAAAATTCGTAAAAAATAATAAAACCTAATTTTTCATTGCATTACCTAATTGTAATTTAAACGTGGTTTTTGGTTCTGATCAATTTTTTTTAATGACAATTTTCGATATTGTCAAAAATATAATAAATGGTCTAAAGTTGCCGTTCGAAAGGCGACTTAGCTTAAAACAAAGATACTGTGGCGTAATGTTGTTGTTTTTCCTGATTGCATAGTTTCTCTAAATATCTCACAGAATTTTTCAGAAAAGGGCGAGCAAGATTTTAAGAAGCGGTATTCATTCTCGTTTAGTAGGTCCAGCACGCCTTGGAAAACTAAATGAAACCATGACAACGAATTATTTTATTTGTCAAGGCGGACAGTTTCCTTTTAATTAAATATGGTGCTTAAATTTACAATCGAGGAAAAAGTTGAAATAGTGTTAATTGTTGGAGACCACTACAAGACGTACAGAGGGGCTGCTCAAATTTTTAATGCAAGATATCCAAATAAAATTATTAGCCATGTAACGGTTGGAGATATTTTTAATAAATTTAAAAATACCGGATCTGTAAGTAATAAATTTTCTGACAAGCATCAGGTTTGGCGTACGGACAAAGATACCCAATTGAATGTTTTGCTAACTGTCGTGGAAAATCCTAAAATCTCATTGAGAAATATTTTACAAAGTCCACTGCCCAAGTTATTTTAAGGAAAAATAATTTTTACCCATACAAGCCAAAATTTCTTCACAAACTGCAGCCTAGAGATTTTGATTCACGATTTTTGTTTTGCTCTTGGTTTCAAGGTGAGGTAGAAGATGACCCACTATTCGCAAGAAAAATATTGTTTTCAGATGAGGCGATGTTTACCTCAAATGGAGTAGTGTGTTCTCAAAAGTGTAGGTGGTGGAGTGATGAGAATCCCCATTTTGTAATTGAGTGTCGTGACCAGTATTCTTTCAAGACAAATGTTTGGTTCGGCGTTTTTAGGAACCAAATTGTAGGGCCGTACTTTTTTTCGAGAAAATATTACCGGTGAAATTTACTTGAACTTTTTGGACACGGAATTATTTGAATTTTTTTATGGACTACCAATGAATATAAGACAAACACTTTGGTTCCAACATGACGGCGCTCCATGCCACAGCTCTGCAAGAGTGACAGAATTCTTAAACCGGACATTTCCACAGAAATGGATTGGATGAAGATCAGAATTTGCTTGGCCACCAAGGTCACCTGATCTAACACCTCTGGATTTTTTCGTATGGGGATTTTTAAAACAAAAAGTGTATACCCACAGACCTTTCGAGAACATAGACCATTTAGAGAGAATTATCAGAGAATGTGTCCAAGAAATTTCCCCTCAGATGGTTAGAAATGCAGTAATGGAATTTTCACGACGTACAACCGTTTGTATGGAAAAAAACGGTGGTCATGTTGAAGCTTAGTGTAGTATTTCATTATTGTACTTTGTAATTAAAATTATTAAATATAGTTTTCCATTTACGGTATTAATATTATTGACTTTCTGAACACCCCGTATGTGCTGGCTCAAAACTTTTGATTTGAATGTTATTTTATCAACAAGCAGAACTTTTTATGAAGAATAATTTTTTTTCGTAAAGTTAAAAATAAAAAAGTTTCCCATATGTTAAGATGGTTTCTGGACAGGCTGTATAAGCAATCCTAATTTCAACCCAGGCAAAAGTAAAAAATTCTTACATTCTTGCAACAGAAGCAATAAACTAGATTTATTGGAAATTATGGGGATAAAAACAAAATTACTAAAAACCCAAATATAAGTTGTGCGAACGATCAAATTATTCACAATACCACAACTTTTGAACGCCTTAAATTTTCAATATTTACAATCAAAATTTTTCTTTTAAACAAAAAAAACAAGTCTCTATATCTCTACATAATCTATATCTTCCATAGAGAGTTGATCTTTTGAATTCCATATTTACGTTACATTCTCTCATCTGAATTTATTTGAAAATCAGGAATATTAATTTTAATTATTTTTTTAAAATTTACTTTTATTGTTGTCAATTTCTCTCTTTAGTTTATAAATTCAGTGCAGTTTTCTATCTTCCTTCGTTAGACATTACAACTAAATCATATATCTTAGTCATTCGTCGACATATGGACGTAGTCCTATATCTCAAACGACCATTAAATTACTACGCCTAGTTTTATAACGGAGATGTGGCCCATTATGATAGGCTGATTTAGTTAATAATTTTAATTGGCTTCGTATACCCAACCACTTAACGAATTGACATTTTGCAAAGAGTATTTACCGCTAAGTTAATTGACTTCGGTTAAGGCCTATTTAATATTTTGTTTTCACTTTAAAAAGATTTTAGCTACTTCGCAATGAAAAGATAAAAAAATTCACTTAAATTCTTATAAGACATTTTTATAGAGACAGTTGATATTTTCCGCATAAAACATATTTATATACCTACACGAAAGAATGGGGCCCAGAGGTAAAAGGTAGAGCGAAGCTAAAACTGTATAAATAACTACTTACCGTTACCGTTATATTATACTTTGGAGGCTTTAGCTCTTTTCCATCCATAATCCAGGTAATTTTAGCCGGCGGTCGTGAACCGAATGTCTGGCAAGGTATCTCGTATTTCCGTTCGGTGCTAAAGGGTTGATTGCTGCTCAGAATTTCGGTTCTTAGTGGACGAACTGAAACAAGAGGGAAGGTTAAAAATATCATTATGTCTTATTACGTCAGAATAAACTTAAGTAAGTAAATTTTATTGGTCATGTAGTTTGTTAGCCAATATTTTACTGTTAGTAACAGTGCAAGGCTGCTTAACAATTTAAAAATATACTACTACTACTTTTAGTAAGAATATCATTTTACGTAAAACAATCATCCTACTAAGTAAATAGTTAACTTAGAAAAATGAATACATTTTACAAAATCCAGTTTTTTACACTAATCGCTTACAAAAAGGGACGTAACTAACGATACAACTTATCATGTCGATTTGCGATTTTTTAGAATCGTATAAGCACCGGGTCTCGATCTTCAATACAAAGCGTTCGCTTGTATACTTTTTCAAAATTCAGTTTGATGCCATAAAAAAGCTTCGACCGGGCTTTAAAGAGACAGGCATCATAATCGGGGTTGTCAGATCTTCTTTTAAAAATTCTTTAGGCTATTATTACTAAAGGTGTTCTTTCATACCAGCATTCAATTGATAGTCAGTAACCCTCTTTGAAAGCTAGTTTGCAAATGTACTTTAAACCAAGAAACTTTCAATGTCAAAGACAGAAGGAACAAGCCATTCATGAAGATTATAATATTTTTTTTAGTATTTCAGATATATTATTTATACCAAAATAATTTAAATCAAACTAAAAAGGAATTTCACTGTTGTTAAACAAAAAAAATAAACAATTAGCAAACCCTTATATTCCTCCTACACTTACGAAAACTTTGTAGAACTGGCAACACCCTCGCGATAGACCGTCTAGGTCCACTGGCAATTTAATGTGCGAACTATTTTTTCCGAGTGGGGAAATTAATAGAGCAACATATAAATACAAATTTATATGCTGTAGACAGCAAATAGTTAAAAGCTATGCCAATTGGTTAATCCCTTATCAGCTTTAAAATCAGTTGATGTTTGAGGTATGCGATATTGGGAATCAGACAGCGGCGTGACTGGTTTAAACGATTTACTGTAATTTATATAATTTATTTTCTGCTATAACTGTGTGGTTTCAGAAAAGTAAGTTTTTACTTGGTACCTATATTTTATTATATCAGTATGGCTTTTTGACGACAATTTAAAACAGAAGGTCAAGGTGAATTATCGCAGGAATATGATGAGCCGGTGCCAGAGTCGGCCATCGAAAGCGAAATAAGTCTGAAATTAAGAAACAAAGATTTACATGTTCAATGTCAACGCATTATTTTAAATAGGTACGCGTGTTTAAAAAAAGGAAATCAGGGAAAAGCTGAAAATGCGCTTTATACATGAATGCACTTGTAATGAATTAGCACAACTTGGGTTTTGTAAGAGTATATAACGTTTTAATTTGGGGACTGTAACCGGTCATTTTATAAAGCGCAAACCAATAAATAAAAAATTCGAAACAGCTGACAATACTACAAGAGATTTTATTCTGCGAACTATTTACAACTTTTGCGAGGATAATATAGCGTCAAATTTAGAACGGGTTCGTGATAAATTGAGAGGTTACCCTGATTATAACTAACAATCTTTAGAAACATTGCGTGGTATTTTGTTAAAATGTGGCTTTAAACATATAAAATTAGATAATCCAATTGTTATAATGGAACCCCCGTGTATCATTGAACTACGACAGGACTATTTGCGGAAAATAAAGGAATACCTTGAATCCGATAAAAGTATAATTTATTTAGACGAATCTTGGTTTGATACTCATGATGCTGTTAAGTATGGTTGGGCAGACAGTACAAATTGTACTTTTGGTACACCGTGTTCGAGGGGAAAACGCGTTATCATGCCGCGAGTAAAGATGGCTTTGCGCCTAATGTGTTGCTCTTACCAGCAAAGAATATTGCTCAACAATCAATCTCCAACTTTAAGCGCAGTTGTCCTTGATAATATTCGGCAGGTAATAACGAAACGAGTAGCGATGTATGGAAAAACTGCGTAGCTCATGTCATAAAAACAGAAAATGGATATTCTGTTTCACCACCTAGCGCCGGTAGTAATCCAACCTGGAAACGATTCTACTTCTGAATGTTCTGACAATTCCAATTATTAAATTATTTATAAAATTTAAATTAAAATGTTCCTTTAATACGTATCTTAAAAACTTGTTATATTACAGAACATATACTGTAATTCTGCTGATGCGATCAATTTGTTGTTAAAATGTATATAGTGAATTCTAACTACTAACTGTATATCCCAACTAACATAGTACCGGCCCCCATTCTTTCTTGGCAAGAAAAACTCATACCTCCTGGCGGCCCTGACTGGACAAGGACAATTTTTTTAAAATTAATCTATAATAATTCAAATTCGTGCTCAGGTTAGTTTGGCGGCAGGACTTGAATAAATAAGAAAAAACATTAAATGTGCGATGAAACCTTTCCAAAGTTGGGGAACATTTGCAGATTGCAAATACCTTTTAATCTAGGTATCACTCGACTCCACCAACTATTTGATTTTTTTTTCAAAATGGAGTCCTGGTGCCATCTTTGCAAACTGAGTCAAGAATTTACACTTAGATAGTATTATTTTAGTTAATATTAATCGAACCAAGATTTCATTATTCTCACAATTTGGTAATAAAGAGTTACTTTTAAAGGGAACACGCATTGTATAAGGTAGGTTAGGTTAGGTTTTTTTTCCAACTTTTTACAATATTAGTTTCTCTTTCTCTTCCTCTATTTAATTTATGCAGTATGTGCTTCTGAAATCGGATGGGTAATAAAATTCTTCACGACATGTCTAAATATTTTGTTTGGCAACTAATTTATTGTGTTCTGGAAATTTGAAAGTTACTTTTAGATTGATAACTAAAAGAAGTCAGCAAGTAAATAAATTTATGATGGTAAAAATAGGAGTTTTGCTTTGTGCAATGGTACTAAATTTAAAATTATTAAGTCTTTACAATGGATTTGCAATTCAACATAATGAATCCCAGCACGAAAATTAGGAAAATTGATCAAAACTTCTCGGCTAATTTGAAACTAAACACGCAGACATTTAAACACGTAAGGCTGCAATCTGTAAAGGTTATATAATGCGTGGCACTAATGCCCTATATTTAGCAAAATGCTTTATTTAAATTGGGTTCCATTACGCCATTGTTATACCAAAATTTAACTGTGTAAATGTAACACGCTTCATAATAATAAAGATAAAAGTTTCTTTATCTATACTAGTGTTTTGACACACCAATGTCAACATTTATAACTCAAACTGAAAATTAGAGTGAATAACGCAGAGACGTTTTAAAATTTACATAAAATTAAAAAGAACTAACTTCCATTAATATAACCGATGAGACAATGGTGTGTGCCAGTGCAGATACTCTGAAGGAATCATTGGAATGATATGCGATTGCACAGAAAACGGATTTGTAGCAATTAACTATTACCAAATAGGGATAAAACTATTAAGGTGGTTTTCTCCTTGATGGACCTAGATGGACTGAACCCAGATATTCAGAGCATTTAATTCCTAGAAGTATATATACAGGGACATTTTTTTAAGTGTCTCACCCGATTGGCGATATTCCTGCTGACTATAATAAAAAACCAATTACATATGGTTTTCGACAAAGAAGTCAAATTTAATATCAAAAAATATATAGGTTCATAAATTTTACAGATACGACGCCATTTTGAATTTTTTTAAATGGCAACCCTCATAAATAATCACACGCGTAAATTATTGCATTTCGCGGATTTTAAAAACCTAAAGGTCATGATATTTATTTTCAGCCGTTTCGGAAATACAGGGAATCCTAAATTGCCTTTATCGATTTTATCTTTTTAGATTCTCACCCCTTTAATAAATAGACCTTGTAAGCTGAAATCTCCAATTTTCATTTCAAGTGACATTATTTCCAGTGACCAAGCTATTTATGCTATAATCAAATACGACAAATGTCAAAAAGTGGCATATTCGATGCCATATTGAATTTTTTTAAATGGCAACCCTCATCAATAACCAGATAAGTGAATTGCATTTCGCGATCAAATCTTAAAAATATATAGTTGTTGATATTTATTTTCAGCCGTTTCGGAAATACGGGGGTTCCTAAATCGCTTTCATCGATTTTGTCTTTTAAGTGTCTCACACCTTTATTAAATAGACCTTTTAAGCTGACATCCCCAATTTTTCCACAGTAACATTATTTCCCGTGACCAAGACAAAATCGATAAAGGCAAATTAGGATCCCCCGTATTTCCAAAACGGCAGAAAATAAATATAAACAACTATATGTTTTTGAAATCGGCGAAAAATGGCGTCGTATCTGTCAGATTTGTGAACCTATATATTTTTTGACAATACATTTGTCTTCGTTGTCGAAAATCATTGAGAAATATGTAGTTTGTTTTTTTATAAAAGTCAGCAGGAAATCGCCAATCGGGCGAGACACTAAAAAAGTTAATGTTGAAGAACCGGATGTAGTTATGGCGGGACACTCGATTCCCTTGGCTTCATCAATTCATTTATTAGGCGTTAATTTGGATAGTCATATGTCTTGGCATAGTCACGTTGCGGCCATTGCTAAGGCAGCCTCGCAGAAGCTTGGAGTACTTTTTCGAACAAAGAACCTTTATACACCCCAACAACTTTTGATGCTCTATAAAGCCCAAATTCGACCATCGCTGGAGTATCGCTCGCATATTTGGGGCTCTGCTCCTAAACATACCCTGAGATTGTTAGATTCCATTCAAAGAAGAGTTATTCGCTTGATCGGTGACCATAGTCTGAGAAATAACCTTGAACATCGAAGGCAGGTTGGCGACTTGAGTCTATTTTACATATAATTTCATGGTAAGTGTTCAACTGAGGTTGCCCGCTTGATACCACCCAGAGCGGTGCATGGTAGAAATACACGATGAGCCACTGCAGCCCACCAGTACGTGGTTCAGCTTAGTGTCCCTCAAACGACACTGTTTCAAAATTCTTTCATCTGGAGAATGTCATCACTCTGGAACGACCTTCCTGAGATCGTGTTTCCCAACGAGTATAATCTCCAAAGATTCAAGACCAACGTGAATCGCTTTCTGTGCACACGCACCGCTCCCAGAGCGCCATAAAGGATTTATCCTGTAGTGCTGTGCCTTATCATAAAAAAAAAAAAATAAAAAAATGTCCCTGTAGACTGGCGACTGTTCTGTAAGAGCCATGTTCGCTAGGTTGGATCAAAACTTTCCAAATAGGTGCTGGAAACAGCAAATTTTGGCATGTCTCATTCGCATTTCATATGTTGCCCTTTACTAGAATCATTCTTCTGGCACTTATTGGCGCCTTTCGGTCAGCAGAGGAAGGCAATTCGAATTTTATCAGGCTTAGGGGTTACGAATAATTTTGGCGTACATTCGAGCATCTTCGTATACGTACTCGTTCATCCATCTTTGATATAGAAATTCTATTATACATAAAAAACCGGCAGCGGCACCTCTACAGAACTCACGAAGCTATTCATCATTATAAAACGCAAACTAACTATGCCAGACTTTGCGTTTGAGGAGCTGTCACTGTGAGTCTGAATATTGGGCGGTAAAGCTTTTTTTAATTGGAGGTTACGGATATCCCCCTTTACTGTCCTAAAGTAATCCTAGTTAGAAACGCATTTTTTGGTTTGAATGAATTTTCACGTTTTAATTTTAACAAATGAATTGATTCGGCTGTTACTTGGTGTAAATTCATTATCACTTTATAATAAATGGTAAAAAATAATTTTACACTTTCCACAAATATACAAGTTTTATTTTTTAAAAAGTAAAGATGGCCTTATTATTGGTAACCCTTTAAGTCCTCTCTTAGCAGAAATCTTTATGGACTATATAGAGTCTATTATTTCGAAACATCCACTCTTCGGTAAATTTCTTTATTGGTAGAGATATGTGGACGATGTATTAGCTTGTTTTATAACTACAGAGAGACAACTAGATCAGTTCTTAAAATTCATAAATAACATACATAACAATATAAAATTTACAATAGAAAAAGAAATTAACAACTCAATTAACTTTCTAGACTTAACTATTAAAAAATCTGATAATAAACACGAGTTTTAGAAAAGTGACTTTTGAGGTGGAGGATTCGCCTGAATCCTGCAAAAACAAAGGCCATTTTCTTCTCGAAGAGCGGCGTTAGAAGACCCGAGACCACTAAACATGATATCTCTATTTACCATAAACCTACTCATACTGATACCACTATCCGCAATACGTCTTGCCATCCAATATAACATAAATTAGCGTCTTTCTTTACAATTATACATCGATTAGTAGCATTACCCTTAAACAAAAATAACTTTTAAAAATAATAAAACAAATTGCAGTAAATAATGAGTATTTTGCGAAAACAATAAATAAAGTACTAAATAAAAAATTATATAAAAATGCTATATATTTAGTTTTTCCAACACTAAGAGAGAATAAAAACAATTATAAAGTTATCTCGTTCATTGGCCACATAGATAAGTACTAAAATAAAAAACTTTTTCAAAAATCTGAATATTATCATCGCCTTCAAAACAAGTAATACTTTATTGAAACATATTAAAAATAATAAAAATAAACTAAATAAAGGAAAGAAATTTGGTGTTTATAGATTAAAATGTAACGATTGCCCCAAAAATTACATAGGGCAAACTGGCAGAAATTTTGAAAAATGTGTGAATGAACGTTACTTTAGTTTCATAAAAAACAAAACTGATGCAAATTATTCTAACCATTTAAAAGAAAAAATCCATACATTTAACATTAACTACGATATTTTACATACTGAAAATACAAGTTTAAAATTAAATCTGCTTAAATCCTTGGAAATAAACAAAGGTAAAAATCACAATACTCTACTTAATGATCAAATTAGACTTAAACTCATCAATTCTTTTGAATCTATTTAATTAATTTGTAAATATAGGTTTTTCCCTAAGTTAAACTTGTATACCTGCTTACTTTAAAATTTATATCACTTTTTGTACTTCTGTGAAGAAGCAACAGTGTTGGGAAATATGTTAAGTTAAAAAATAAAACTTGTATATTTGTGGAAATTATAAAATTATTTTTTACCATTTATTATAAAGTTTTAATTTTAACAGTAAAAGAAATGCTTTACTAGACCTGACATTCTTTTACGAAGTCTGGTTCCACCTCACCGGTTATGTAAATTCTGAGAATACACGCATGTGGAGTAGTGAAAATCCCCATTTTTTTGTAGAGTCCACATTGCACACTCAACCCGAAGAAGAATTGTTGGTCCTATTTTTTTCCATGACACAGTTACAGCACAATAGTCTAGGGACAATATTTTGAATCCATATATGAAGCAATTACTGGACAATGAACCACGTTTGGGTTATTTTTAAAAGGACGGTTCAACTGCCCAACACATCCGCCGAGACTGTAAACTATTTACGCAATTTTTTTAATGAGAGATTGATCAGTTTTCGAACAGACATTTAATTCCCACCCAGATCATCTTGTTTGACGTTTATGGGTTACTTCATTTTTCCTCATTTGAAGAACAATATATTAACAAAACCAGTTTAAAATTTAGAACAGTTACAAGAAAGGAGCATCCAAGAATGTGGTAACATTTCTCCAGAAATGCTGGTCAACGCTTTCGAAAATATGATGAGACGTGTAAAAACAACTTAAATAAATTTATATTTGTTTAGCTATTTTAATATTCATAAGTTTGGCATATCATACCATAATATGAATTTTACACAATATAACCCTAGATTTGGTTGGATATACCGTCCTCTCGTAAGTGCCATCTAAACCAAGTTTTACGATTTTCAGTCTAGGCCCTCTTGGATAAAAATAATTTTTGCTTGCACCGTCTAAGATCAACATAAAAAAAAAAACACCCTCATAATATGCTATGGAAATTAATCATGTATGTGTTGAATTATTTCTCTTGAAAGGTAACCTAGGTGAAAGGTAAAGGTAAACGAATAATTGAACTGTCAAGTTATAATTTTTTTTAATTTTAAGAAAGTTACATTATTGTCATTGTCATTGATTAATAGAGAAATAAAAAAAAATTAAAATTCAAAAAAGAACCTAAAAATTATAAATTTAAATTAAACGAGAAGGCTTCTCTCTACCTCTAAAGATGTTCTCATTCTTCTTTTAACAGAATCGAAACCAATTTATTTGTAGTTTTAGCCCATATGTCGTCTAAATTTACGCAAGGGGTTTTCAAAACCAAGTTCTAATGTGTGAAGTTACACGCCGTAACACCGTAGGACCGTGGTCGCATAGTACGACTATTAATTCATTCGTTCTTAAAAAAGTTGTTCGAAAAATTGTAGTTATCAAGATTTAAGTGAATTGGTGTTGCTGCGCATCTCTTCATCGACTATTGCGTTTCCAAAATTTTCTAAAATTCCATGACGGCATCGCGCCAAATTCAGAATCCGTATAAAAAAAATCGGTCCTATTAATTTTTTTTTACTATGACCACCCATGCGCCAACTTTCCGAGAATGCAGAAGCTTCTTTATACAGAAATGTGGATTTTTAGAACTCCACATGCTTATTTATTGATAATCTAACTATCTACAGAGGCAAAACCATGCATCGTCAGTAAAAGAGGTTTGTTTCAAAGGCGTTCTCATTATTATACAATTACTTATTAACCACTAAGTTGAATAAAAGTTTTACGATGCAGTGGTCACGTGATCATCTTTTCTTCCTCATTTGCAGTTTGTATTCGGTGAGTCGGCGAGATGTCGCGCATATACTCCATTTATACGTTGTACAACTTTGGTTCCTGGCAATAGAGGTTTTTATGTTTAGGTTAAACTGGAGGAAAAACTCCGAACTTAGAAGAAAGAAGCTGCCAAATAGCTAAGTTCAATTTACTGCTAGCTTCACAAGAGAAGTAAGATTGGTTTTAGAACCAAAGTTAACTTGTACAAAGCCTTGGTCAGGCCGATCCTGACTGATGGTGTACCAACGTGGTGCACAACAAGTTTCAGGTACTGCTGAATAGGGCCTTATAAATCATTGCGGATGCCCCAAGGTATGCACACAGGGACTTTGCCATACAAACATTGACTTAATTTTATGACAAAATTATAACGGATAACTACAGACGGACGGACCTCGCTACAAATCCACTAATTAGACAAACTCATGTACAATCCCCGCCAGGCGCCACCTACAAGTTTCCGAAGAATTGGCTGCCCCCAGCTATTTTAGAGAGGCACTAATGCTGGTGACCTTGATAAGCCCAGCTCCAGAACTACACGACACATTAAGCAACTTAGGGCTCTGCCCAAACCAAATAATGATAAGAAGATTGGTCCACACAAGCATCAAAGAATAAAAGAAGTTAAAGGCACTGCCTGACTTAGAAGCCAAAGAAGACCTCGAAGAAGAGGTTTTTTTATTAGTTTTATTTTCTGCCTTGTGGGTGACTTGTTAGAGGACTGGGAAAAGGTGTTTAGGTACGATAAAATTACCTGTAAGGGTGTGCCATAAGAGCAACATTGGAATCATTCAGCGTTTTCAGAATAAAGTGCCAAGGAATAAGGAATATAGTTTTTGCTATAAGAGTAATGAAGAACGACTGTTCAACTACGTCAATGCTTATCGATAACAAGTGTTTAAAAAGAAAACTGACCAGGGTAGAACCCTTTGAATTAGTGAAATAGTTACAGTACAAAGCAGAGTAAAGTGCGGTAGCTGTACACGTTAATCTTATAGTGTGGTGTTAGAGCCTAAGGATTATTATTATATAATTACCTTATATTGTAAGCCATAATTTACTAAAGTTAGTTACACCTATTATAGTAAAAGAAGTGAAGAGAGAACGATGCAAGTGTGACTTAATTGACACAATCATTATTAAAAATTTATGTGAAAACACACTTAATTGAAGGACTCATTAGCGAATTTGGTCGAATAAAGCGCAAGTTGTCATAAAGTAATATTACGTATTTGTTGGAAATACATTTTAGTTCAGAATATAAAACTTTAATTAAATTTCTACATAAAATAATTCAATTCGGCGAATAAAATATTTTGTTGCTCGTTTTTTATTAAATATTGTTATTGATTGGATTCGTTTCAGGTTATCCTAATTAATAATTTTTCTCAGTATAAGCATACATATTATGCAGGTCACATTTCGGAATTATTGTATTGCAGGTTCCGTGGGATAAATGCCGAATAGCAGTTTGTGGATGTTCATTAAAAATTTGCCTTACTTATTTTTCTACAGGGTGTCTTCTAAGAACAGGCTAATATTTAGGAAGGTTATTTCTGGGCCCATTTTAAGAAAAAACTTCATATGAACATATGTCGTAAAAGTCTTAAATGTTGAAGTACAGGGTGCTAAAGTTCCAAGAAAAAAACCTTTTATTTATGATAATTTTGGTATGACAATATATATTTTTGTGTAACCTGGTACGCATCTTCTATGCATTAAGGGGCATTTTCTGCTGTACAACATGATTTTTTATTCTTGCCGTTGGCGTTCGTTCGGGATTTGAACTGATTCATTTTAGAGGGAAAAGTGATACGCCACTGCTTTTTCTCAAAGTAAAAATTATTCTTGATATCCTCATTCCTTTCTGAGCAAATCTGGTCTCTTCATTTTATTTCGTTTGACGTATGGTTTTCGCATACAAAAATAAAATTCATTCATTTGCACGTTGTAATGAAATTGGGTATTATGAAGGATTAAAAACGTATCTAGTAGATAAGAAGCAGATTTTGTTTTGCAAACATAAACAGTTTTGACAGTTGTCTACCTAGTCTAGTTGTTACGTAAGTCTTTAAAATTAATAATATTATTAAAAAAACATGGTCCATTTCACGAATTTTGAGTTTGCAGATATGCATTACATGTATATGGGATTGCTGATGGTAACACACTGGAAGTCCAGCGGTTGTACGAAAACCGGTTTCCAAATAGAAATATTCCGGATGCACGAGCATTTTCAAATATTCATAGAGGGTTGTGCGAAAAGAAAAGTTTTGAACCAGACAATCATCTAAAAGGAGTACAACGTACTATAAGAACACCCGAAATTGAGGTAGCGATTTTGAATTCAGTCGAGGAAGATCCGGAATTTACTATTCGAAAAATTGGAAATAATTTGAATATCTCACATAATATTATTCTTGTTTGGAAAATTCTCAATAATTTTTTGTTATATCCCTACCATATTCATCGTACTCAGGCCCTACTCCCACGCGACTTTTCATTACGGATGAACTTTTGCCAATGGATTCTTTAAAATGTAATTAAGAATCCATTATTTGATACTGAAATTTTATTCACCGATGAAGCCAATTGTTCTAGAAACGCCATCCAAAACTTTCACAATATTCATTTTTGAGCTGAAGAAAACCCACATGCAATCTTTAATCCCGTCACCAGGAGCAGTTTTCCGTTAACGTGTGAGCTGGAATTTGCGGTGATTATTTAATTGGACCCTATTTTCTTCATGAAAGGTTGAATGGGCATAATTACCGACAGTTAGTCTAAGAAGAATCGCCAGCTTTGATGGAAGATGTTCTAATTTTAGTAAGAAATCGACTGTGGTTTATGCACGATGGGGCGCCAGCCACTAATCGCTGAATAGGTCGCAGGCATGGCCACCTAGGTCCCCGGACCTAAATAGTTCAGATTACCTCTTGTGGGGTCATCTTAAAACATTGGTTTACAGCACATCATTTCATACTTAACAGCAGTTGAGAAATCGCATTATAGTTTCTTGCGAAACTATTAGAAACTGTCCCAGCCATTTCCAAAGAGTACGTGAGTCCATGAGAAAAAGAGCGGAGGCATGCATATAGGCAGGAGGTGGGCATTTTCAACATCTGATTTAATTTATTTCTTTGTGCGTTCAGGGTAATTTTTTGTTAGTATTCCAAAATGTATTTAGATTATTATAATATCTTAATTTTACCGTTTAAAAATGATTCTCTTAAACAAATTATTGTTTAAAGTTACATAAATTGTTTTTTCTTGTAAGTGGTCTAGCAAGATGCAAATGAATGAATTTTATTTTTTTATGCGACAACCATACGCCAAACGAAAGAAAATGAAGAGACAAGATTTGCTCAGAATAGAATAAGGATTTTAAGAATAACTTTTACTTTAAGAAAAAGCAGTGGCGTATTACTTTTCTCTTTAAAATTATTCAGTGCAAATCCCGCACGAACGCCACTGGCAAGAATAAAAAATCATGTTGTACAGCAGAAAATGGCTTTTGATGCATAGAAGATGCGCACCACGTTTCACAAAAATATGTAGGGTCATACCAAAATTATCCTAAAAAAAAGATTTTTTTCTTAAAACTTTAGCACCCTGTAGTTGAAAAGTTAAGGCTTTTAGGACATATGTTCATATGAAGTTTTTTTCTCAAAATAGACCCCAGGATAACCTCCTTAAATATAGGCATATTATTAAGAAACACCCTGTATAAAAACTTCAGAACGTCATACTTGTATTTTTGATTTACCTAGGTAACTTGTGTTATCTTTTAAGAGTGATACTTTAAGACATGCGTGAGTGATTCCACGTCGAGATCGATCTTTTTTATCTCACGATATGCAAATTGGTTAACGTGACATTTGGCATTAATAAATTATGATGATAATTATGATATGAAAATCGCAGTTGAACCAAAGGACTGTTACTGCATTTATGCCAAAGGTAAGATAAAAACGATTCAGACGATGGTTTTCAAAAAGGACCTTTATTTTAGTCATTGACTTTCCAATATACCTGCTTTAAGATTGTTGTAATAGGACGTATCAATCGGGATTCTCTTTAGGAAGTATAAGGATTACCCTCCAATTTACCTTTTTTAGCAAGTTTGATCATATGGTTTCATTTTAAGGAACTAGCTTATGTCTTTTAAGATAAAAACGCTGAAAGGCAGGAGGGAAGTAAGTTTGGCCGTTTATTTTATGTCTTTGATACGGCGCTGATCTACATTTTAATTACAATGTCTTGGAAATTTCGGGAAAGTAAAACAATATTTTCCAAAGAAGGCCAAAATTAAAAAAAAGTTTTGGGACTGAAAGTGATGATGAAGTTAATTATATACGCTGCTTCTTATGTATCAATAATTATTTACGTAGGACATTCTTTTTATTAGCAACATTATGTGGAAGAGCTTGGTGGCATGGGCGTCGTTTGGGGGGGAGGGCAAGGTGGGGCATTTGCCCCCCCCCTGGAAGTTGACTTATTGACAATTATATATGTTTTAACAAGTTAGCAGTAAAAGAAAGAAATATCGTATTATTTTTAAAGTCTAGCAACGGCGTAAATTCTCTATTCCCGGTATAGAAATGTTATTGCTGTTTGCAGCTTCATTGGTTTGGAGTAGTAAGTGGGGAATTGGGGATGCGTATGATGGGTCGCTACTGGCCGCCGCCCGTCCATCTAATCGGTCTAATGCACGGAAGTACATAACCTATGGAAGGCCAGTCTTGTTGATCAAATTAATATACGTTACCAGTTACCAGATATTTTGTCGTGGTCTAATGTCTAATACTCTACTGAAGTAATAACATTAATTATATGTTCGCTGTCATGCCTGTTTTCTCGTTTGTCTTAAAATTATATCTAGGTATTCTGCTCAACTCGAACCAGTAACTACCAAACTTCAAGGTGTATCTGTGGATTTACTTTCTGCTAAACAGCATATAGATCAATTTTTTTGCAAATGATAGAGACAATTCTGAAGATATATTTTCCCTGATTTTTAAAGAGGTTGAAGAAATAGCACGAATATCAGATATTGAAATAAAAATACCAAGAATCACTGGACGACAAACCCGGCGCTCAAATGTTCCAGATATCTCAGCAGAACAGTATTTTAGGCTAAATATATTTATTCCATATTTAGACTCACTAATTACGTCCCTTAAATCACGATTTTCCGAAGATTCCAGTATTGGGTTTTCTTTAAGTCTACTCCATCCAAAAATCACAAGAAACAATGTCTTCTTAAAATCGGATCACATTAAAAATATAACTGAGAAATATGGTTTAGAAAATTTTGAGGCTGAATGTACAACGTGGGTAGCTACATGGAAAACCAAGGAGGTGTCTGAAAATTTAGACTTTAGTGAATTACTTTCAAATGACTGCGAATTTTATCCGAGCATTCAGGAAGGCTTAAAGATATTTTTAACACTTCCACCAACTTCTTGCTCTAGCGAAAGATCATTTAGCACGTTACGGCGGGTGAAAACATGGTTGCGGTCAACTATATCTGAAAACAGATTATCAGGTCTTTGCATAATGAGCGTACACCGAAGAATGGTGGAAAATAAAAAAGAAGAGGTAATTTCTTCGGTTATAGATGTTTTTGGATCCGAAAGACGAAATTCAAAATTTTTATTTTCCTAGAAAGCGTTGCGCTTCTTTTAAATTTCGTTTTTAACTTATTTACCGTTTATTTTTTAATGCTAGTAGCATAGCATAGCACTGTTTACTTTTGGAATCCTTTTAACTTAACTTTATATATTTAGGGTTTTAAAATTCCAAACACATTCTTCAATGCAGTGCAAAGAGAGCTTCTATTTAATGTTGATTATATTTTAGTTTTTAGTATTTACCATTTCTGTTTTAAAAAGACTAGTGTGTTTATACATTATTTATCTTTTTTGTTTTAAGCTTTACTTTTATTTTTAAATATTATTTTCAGAAAAAGTTTTAAAAGAAGTTTCTATGTTTCTGTTGCGTAGTGTATAGTTTAATTTTTGTTACACTGTCTATTAGGAGAAAGTTGCATTTCAGTTCCTATTTTGCTAAAATTTGTTTCTGGTTTGTGTCTTTGTCGTTAATAAAACATGTATTTTGATGAAGGGTTGTCTATTTACCATAGCAGTTTTTTTGTCAGTATTTCAGTCAGTATTTGATTAGTATTTACTAGATACAAATTATTGACCATAATTTGGGTTACTCCAGTAAATTCGGGTCAGTCCAGAAAAAAACGGGTTAGTCCAAAAAAAATTTTTGTCTTCAGCTCCCAGTGCCCCCCCCCCCCCCCCCCTAAGAGACCGTTTAACGACGCCCATGCTTGGTGGTGATATCTGAGTAATTCGTTGAAAGTTGTGTCGTTGCAGGATAAATTAAAGATACTTGTTAAATCACAGTTCCTAGATGCTTTTTATAACGAAAGGTTCACTGTACCCTTAGAGTAAAATTTACGCTACTTTTCTTGTTATGGTAATAAAAACCTATTTGGATAACTTCATGTTTACCTGCAGTGCACAACCATAAAACATATTAACTACGTTTTTGCCCTATATATTATATGAAAATTGGGATGTCGTTTAAAATAAAAGCCCTGGCCCTGAAAAAAAATTCTGTGTTATGTGTCGACCACCCAATTTATTTGTTTAGGGGCTTTTCATATGTTATAAAAGGTTAAAAAGGAGCCATAAGCTATTTGTTCAGTTTGATTTTATTGGAAATTTTACAGAAAAGTCATGTTTGAGGTTTTTTATGTTAAACAAATACAATAGGAATTGTTACGGGCAGGTTAGTATTTTAAGAATGCAGGAAGATCTTAGAAGAAAGAAACCGTGCAAGACAAAGTATGCTGCAAAGAAGAACGGACGAAAGTATACGACTATATGGCGGACTAAGAGAAAGAGCTAGAAAATTGATGAGAACAAAGAAGAGACAGCACGAACAACGAAAACTGGATGAAATGGAACGAGATAACAACCATAATCGGTCTAGAAAGTTCTATAAAGAAATTTCAAAAATTAAAAAAGGCTTCAGACCTAGAGCGGAAACCATACTTAGGAAGGAAGATGGTAGCATAACGACCAACAAAAATGAAATAGTGGACGAATGGAAACAGTACTTTGACAAACTTTTAAACATAAAACAACAGTATGAACAGACTACAACCGTGTACCAAACTGCAGAACCGGCAGTGGAACAACCAACATACGAAGAAATTATCAAAGCTATTAAAAAGCTTAAAAGTAAGAAAGCTCCAGGAAAGGACAACATAACAGCAGAGCTGCTTAAGTATGGAGGAGAGGCATTGCATAGACAGCTACATAGACTTATTACCCTTATATGGAGTCAGGAGAAGATACCAGATGAGTGGAAGGAAAGCCTGATCATTCCTATCCATAAAAAGGGAGACAGAACAAATTGTAGTAACTATAGAGGAATATCCTTAATCAACACAGCGTATAAGATCCTTGCAAACATACTTTTGGAACGACTTAAACCCATCGTAGAGTCAGGCTTGGGAGACTACCAGTGTGGATTCCGTAAAAATAGGTCTACTGTCGACCAGATATTTACAATAAGGCAAATGCTAGAAAAATGCTGGGAATTTAATAGAGTGATTCATCAACTATTTATCGACTTTAAACAAGCATACGATAGTATTCTAAGAGTTAAGCTATGGGACGCAATGGTAGAGCTAGGAATTCCAAAAAAGCTAATCAAGCTAACAAGTATATGTGTCAACGGCTCCAGAAGTAGAGTAAAAGTGGGGGAAATACTGTCAGATTCGTTTGAGGTGTCTGGTGGATTAAAGCAAGGTGATTCTCTCTCCCCTATATTGTTCAATATTGCCTTGGAAAAAGCCATAAGAGCGGCGGAATTATCCACGGAGGTCTTTGGTATGGATGGCCCAAGGCTCCTCCTGGCTTTCGCAGACGACATTGATGTTGTTGGAGACTCCGTAATAATGGTAAAGGAGTTTTTAATAAAGTAGAAAGACAGGCGGAGGTAATGGGTCTTAAAATTAACGAGGACAAAACGAAATATATGTATGTTGGTAAAAGAACGAGAAGAGATAGGATAGGGCAAAACGTTACAATGGGAGAGTACAATTTCGAGAGGGTAACAAGTTTTAGGTACCTGGGAGCCACAATCAACGAGGAAAACAGTATATCCGACGAAGTCAAAATAAGAATCCAATGCGGTTGTAGATGCATGTGCGCAATAAAAGAAGTTTTTACCAGCAAAAATCTATCCCGAAGGTCAAAAATTAAGATATATAAAACAGTCATACGACCAGTTGTCATGTACGGGAGTGAGACTTGGACACTTACCAAGGAAAACGAGCGTAAGCTGAAGTGTTTTGAACGAAAGGTTCTGCGTAAAATCTTTGGACCATGCAAAGACCTAACAACAGAGCAGTTCCGACCAAGAACAAACAACGAATTGACTGAACTCTATGAGGAACCAGATATTATCAAAGTAATTAAGGCCGGACGGCTGAGATGGGCTGGACATGTACACCGACAACCAGGCTCTCGAGTGATCAAAACGGTCTGGGAACAGAATCCGGAAGGGCGAAGATCTCTGGGGAGACCACGTATGAGATAGAGAGACAACATCGTTGCAGATCTGAGAGCGATGGGAATAGAATACGATCCTGATCTGATGCAAGATAGAGAAGGGTGGAGAAGGATCGTGCAGTCAGCCAAGACCCACCAAGGGTTGTAGAGCTACAGAAGAAGAAGAAGGTTAGTATTTATAGGGGGTGTTATCTAAGTACGGTTACGTTTAAAGCAAAATCGACCAAAACGCCTAAATAGTAGGTAGCCAGAAAAGAGGAACTTAAGCGACTTTTAATTCGGCAAAAATTAGATAATTATAAATATGTTATTATTGTTAATACACGGAAAATAAGAATTGTGATATTTACAACAATTGTAGATAAATTTGCTACAAGTTGTTGTTAATATAGGGACAAGAACAATTTGTTGTGAATTTCTCTATCAGATGGTTTCCTTATTTATAACTAATTGTGCTACTATCTGACACAAGTTGTACAAAAATTATATACAAATACTAAATACAAATATATGCACAAATAGTTGTTAAATTTAAAAATATTGTAAGAAATATATTAAAATAATAGTTTGTCACCTTAAGCTATACGAGTTTGTAAATAGTGTCAGAATTGTGTTAGGGAGAAGATAAAATGTCTTGTTAAAAATTTCACAAAAATTTGTTGGAAATATTTTACTATAGTATATACAGGGTGTCTGTAAAAGCTCTTTACAAAAACCTACAACATATTCTTCAGACCAAAATTAGCCGATTTAAGTAAACCTACCTCAGAACAAAGTTGCTTAGTTTGAGCGCTAGACGGCGCTGAAGTGACAATTTTTAAATCGTTTTTCTGGATTAATTCAAAAACTGCTCATATTATTTTGCCGAAATTTGGTACGTTGGCATAACTTTATGGGGCAAAAAAACCCATTCCACAATTCTGATTAATATCAGTCCAAGGGCGTAGAACCTGGGTTTTTTACTAATAGCTTGTTAAGGTTTCTATGCCAATGGAAGATAAGAGGTTTATGTTTAAAATTTAGATTAAACCAACTTATTTACTACAAAAAACCTCTTGAACAGTTTTCTTATCATCTGCTTTTTATTCGCAAGGTATTTTTCAGGTATGTACAACACGACCTTACACCTCACAAACGATTGTTATTGTTGCTTATTATTAGGTTCATCTGACAACATAGGATTATTGTCAAATTTGTAAAATTTAATATTGTTGTTAAGGTTCAATCATTTTATCTGCTTGCATTAATTATCAGAAAACTTTAATTGTCGTAAATTATCATGGCGGTGCAATACACTAATGCAGAATATACCGATATGATATTGGTGTTTGGGTATTGCCAAGGAAATGTTCGAGAATGTGTCAGAGTTTACTCCGTAAGGTTTCCAAATGGTCGTATACCAAGCCACCCGACGTTTGCTGCTGTTGAAAGACGCCTGCGGAAAACGGTCAATTTACTCCTAAAGCCATTGATAATGGAAGACAGCATTTTGTAAGGGTTCCTGAAGTAGAGGAAGACATTTTAGAACGTGTTGCAGAAGATCCAGAAATAAGCACCAGGAGGCTAGGTAGGGAAATAGGAGTGTTCAAAGATATTGTTCATGAAGTACTTCAAGAACAGTTGCTATATCCATACCATAAGATGCCAGTTCAACATCTTTTACCTAATGATCCTGAAATGCGCCTGGTTTTTAGTCGGCTTGTTCATAGGCCGAGAGAAGAGAATCCCAACTTTGCCAACAATATTTTGTTTACCGATAAAGCATGTTTCACAAGAAGAGGGATTACAAATTTTCATAACGAACATGTTTATGCGGATAAAAATCCACATGCTATCAAGTTTGTTTTTTTTTTCTCGAAAATCGTCAGAGGAATCGAGTCTTATCAAGAGTACCTTTTTTGTAGGGAATACGGTTCTACGTCCATGAACTGATATTAATCAGAATTGTGGCATGGCTTTTTTTGCCCCATAAAGCTATGCCAACGTACCAAATTTCGGCAAAATAGTATGAGTAGTTTTTAAATTAATCCAGAAAAATGACTTAAAAATTGTCACTTCAGCGCCGTCTAGCGCCCAAACTAAGCAACTTTGTACCAAGGTAAGTTTACTTAAATCGGCTGATTTTGTTCAGAAGAATATGTGGCAGGTTTTTGTAAAGACCTTTTACAGACACCCTGTATATATCAGGAAAGGTTTAAATGTTTTGGTAAACATTTTAGAACTATCTGTTGGAAACATTTTATTATTTATTATTTATTGTAGGAAGCAAGTTTTAAATTCGTATTTGTTTTAAGTGTTGATGTATAAGTCGTATCTCCATATTTTCAGGCATTGTTAATATCTGCTTAGTTTCATTAATTCTTTTCTACTTTGTCAATAAGTATAAACTAACTTTAGATTTTAGACTTTAGACAATAAAGCGTTTTGAGTTTAAGTTTGACTTTAAAAATAACTTGTTGCTCAAGGCGGTATAGTATTTGTTTAGCAAAAAATTATCCCCTCTTTTGTATGACTATTACGTTGATGATACTGAGTTTGTGAAAATTACAAATAGAGAAATTGTAAAGTGTATAATACAAAATACATAACCTGAAAGTATATATATTATATAGGGAAAGCAAATTAAAAAAAAATAATTTAGCTTTAAAAGAAGGTAGAATGTACCCTCAAAGCGGGGATACAAAATAACATTTTGGTACGAAAATTCCTTATTCCATTGCAGTTTTCCAACTAACTAACCTGAGGGACCTGAATTCAACACTATATGTATCTATACTCGTGGGACCATGAAATTTAACTAAATAAATAACTTATTTGCTTTAGACTAATAATTATAATAACATTCCGCGATCATTGCCCATCCCAGGCTAGTGGTCTCGAAGTTGCAAAGGCATATCAAACTTTTAGAGTTATGGTTGGATAAGTGGAAAATTCGCTTAAACGACGTGAAAATCCAAGGCATCTAATTCTCAAAGTCCAGAGTTGAATTTCCTGAAACCCGTTTGTTAGTCAAAAGCTTCAGGATAAATTGGAGTGATTATATTAAATACCTGATGGGGGTCTCTACCTTGACAACCGGATGGCGTGGAATAAAAATGCTGTTTTGTTTAACAAACGAAGCAGAATTGACTTACGTTTAAGACTTACATATTATAAGACTATCGTTCGACCAGTACTGACCTACGGAATCCCTTGCTGGTGTTCGCTTAACAAGACACAATACAAGAAGCAGACAATTTAAAACAAAGTACTAAAAATTATCGCGGACGCATCACGGTCCAAAAAGAACAACCAACGCGAAGCAACAATATGACATTCGGCAAAAACATTGAAGTGGGGGAAACCGGCTGTCACAAGTTTATACCAACCCGAGAAAAGCAAACAACGAGAAGCCACAATATGACATTTGACGAAATCATTGGAGTGGGAGGTAACCCGGCCAACTGTCATAAGTTTAAGCCGGCCGTGTTTCAGTCGTTAGTCCGGTAGTTGATGATTTATCGTTATCGAATCGAGTTTAGTTGTCATGAAGGGTATTGTTTAGCTGTTTGTTTTTGTGAGTGCTGTGCTATTGTAAAACTATGCCTGGTAATACCTGTGCGTTTCAAGGGTGTCACTCAAAAGAAGGTCAAGGAATAAGCACGTTTGCATTTCCAAAGAATCCTGAACAGTAAGTATATTTGCACCGCTTTAGGATTGTTGATTAAAAATGTAAGGAAAGGTAGCAAAACTGTTGTTCAACATATAAAAAGAAATAAAGGGATACATAAGAAAATACTGTTCTTCTACTTTTATATTAGTAAGCATAACCTACTTACGCACTGTCTACATTATCCGTAAAACTCTAATTACAAACACTATATTATTGTTACAAGCCAAGCTGGGCGTAAGAGCAGTTACGTAATATTATAATGTCTGTATTAAGAAGGGCAATTTTCGCTAAATCTCTTACCGTAATTTTCGAAATTATGTGTAATGCTTCCTACCAGTCTTGGTATGCAATATACTATTTCATTTTCTTTCTATCACTAAAACGCACAATCAATAAAACATTTCAAAAATATTTTTATTCTATTTTATTTTTTTATGATTTTACGAAATTTGCTGGAAAGACAATGACATGAAACACAGAAGATATTCATGAAAAAGGTACTTCTTACTAGGTACCCACATTCTTTATTTCAGTGTAAAGCATTTACTTCATCGCTTTAGTGCTTCTTTTACTGTAATAAGCCGGTCAACTGTCAAAATTTCAAGGTGCAGGACATATAATTTGTTCCCCATTTAATCAATGCTAAACTCGGGATTCTGTCCCTTCTCGTTGTTTGCTTTTCTCGTTATCGGCCGTGTTTAAGCCGTTAGTCCGAGTGTCAATGAGATATTATCGAGTTAGTTATCGTTTTCATTGAGAGAAGTGTATTGTTTAAGTGTTTGTCTTTGTAAGTGATGTGCTATTATAAAACTGTAAAACCATACCTGGTAATACCGTGCGCTTCGTGGGTGTCACTCAAAAGAAGGACAAAGAATAAGCATGTTTGCGTTTTTAAAGGATCCTGAACGGTAACTACATTTGCACCACAATGATATACAGTTTATATTTATTCTGTTGTAGTTTACTTTGTACTCGAAAGGTATATACAGTGAGAACATAAAGGTTGGAACAAATTCATTTCAAATTTATATGTTTTTTCTTTTCGAAGAAATGCTCGGAACCGTCAATTTTTATTTTTGTTGTGCGTTTCCAACAGGTTGTCCCAAAAACAAGTTATGACGGTTTACTTTATTTTTTGAAATGGATACCTCTACCCTATAATATTTTTTTGGATTCTGTATTAAATTCATTTCATTAAATATGTCATATTCTTAAATTCAGCCTTCTGCGAGAAAACTGCATTTTAACTTGAAATAACAACACATTATTTATTAGCTAAAAGAAAAGAAAATTCAAAAGAGCCTAAAAGTCAACTTTATCAAATGAAAATGACCTCCACCAACAGCCTGGAAGTACCCGAGACGATCTTCAATTTCTTGCATAATGTTATTAAGGGCGTAAGGTTCTATCAATCTTATTTCGCATATTATTCTGTTCTTCAAGTCTTCAATATTGTTTGGTAGATTAATATATGACTTAAAATAACCCCACAAAAAAAAATTAAAGGGGTTACATCTGGAGATCCGGCCGGTCATTCAATTGGACCTCGTCGGGCAATCCATCGTTCAAGAAAAGCTGTATTAAGGTACTCACGCACACGGCGGGTGTAATGGACTGAAGCTCCGTTTTGCTAATACCATAAAAAATTGTTTGGTGCATCAGGATCTTCTGTATTAGGGTACAATGTGGGAAGGTACGGTACTAGATTATTTTATAAAAATTCTAAATATGTTTCACCTGTTACATTTTCGGCAATAAAAAAGGGCCCCAAAATTATATTTTCAACAATGCCGGCCCAAACATTAACTTTTTGAGGATATTGGCTGTGACATTCCATAATCTAGCGTGGATTTTCTGTAGCCCAATACCGACAGTTTTGTTTGTTTACACTTCCATTCAAACAAAATGTTGCCTCATCCGAAAATACAATTCGTTTCGAAAACTGTGGATGATTATTGCAAATATTCATTATCATCTCGCAAAATTCATTGGGTTCATGAACCAATTAAACTTTGTAAGGATGGAGTTTATTTTTGTCTAAATACTTTAGGACGGATGCTTTGCAGATATGATTTTTCAAAGCAATAGTAACACTCGGCTTATGGTGGTCTTATTGAACCGACAATGACACATTTAGTTGTGTATCTTCCAAATACCGTAAGTCGACCTTTCGTATAAATATCCCCAACGTGACCTAAATCTCTATATTTGTTTTTCTGTTTTACTGACAGTAGATCGAGATATCGGTTCTCTGCGAGGATACCTGATATTAAAGAATTCGCAAACTTCCATTTGTGTGCGCACTGCGCATTCTATTTCCATAACCTGGGTTTTTTTGAGCTTTCCCCAGAGTGCTTGCCATTGGTTTTCCAAGGTAATTCGTCATAATGTTCTGCAAACTGTTTCAATTACACCCCCTCGGGGGTAATAAAAACTCTGTTATATCCGTTAAGGCGCTGCCGGGATGTGAGTGTATAAAGTGTAAGTAATACCGGCCGCCTGGCCCAACCTGGTATCTTGGGCGCATTTTGGGCCGTATGCCTACGGTTCATATGCGCCCAAAACTTGTTTCTAGTTTTAGGTTAGATTTATTTAGATTAAGACTAGACGTAGACATAAGCTAACAGTATAAAAGGTATAGGTAGTAAACGAAATTAAAAGTATTTTCATAACCAAACATTATTAACATTTCTATTAGCTCTCTTTCACTTAAGGGTACCATTTTTGAAAATTACAAGATTATCAAAATAACTCTTGTCAGACACCTAGGCTTGAGGCAAAAATACCCAAATCAGGGGACAATTATCACTGTTAGTGTGACCACCTAACAACCAAAGGCTTTATTTACAACAGTTTTTATGATTTAAGTAATAATAAAAAAATCATCTGTTAAAATACGAATATCGATTTTCTCGCAAGCGGCTGAATTTAAGTATGACATATTTCATGAAATATGTTTAGGTTAGTTCAGGTTAGTTCCAAGAATCCAAAAAAAAAATATTTTAAAATAGGGGTATCCATTTAAAAAAATAAAGTGAACCGTCACAACTTGTTTTAGAACAACCTGTATACATGTAACAGGTTTCAACATACAGCGTGTAACAGAAGTATGGAACGCTTTAAATATCTTTAATACAGTTTGTCCGATTTAGCTAAAATTCGGTACCCGCATAATATAAGAGGTTATTGCGGAGCTGCTAGTGACATTTGCAATGTTGCCAAGTGTACAGTTTTTTAGCAATTTAAAATATTTTTTTTTAAATGGAACACCCTAGATATTATTCAAAAAAATGATTCCACAACAAATTCTAAATCACTTTTATATAAGTTACTTAATGTCTAAATCTAGCCATTTTTTTGATATTGGGGTTTAAATATCATAAGAACTTCTTATCCAAGAAAACTGAGAGATATAAGTAGGTCTTGGAAATTTGTGACGCAATTAAATTCTGACAGCGACATTGAAAAACTTTTCAGTAGGTATTTGTGCTTCATAATTTATCAGTTGTAATAATTCTTAAAATGGATTTACTATCGGAAACACTGCGAATAGAAATATTAATGATATTGGGTTACGGGGATCGAAGGCGAACAGCAGGAGGTTGCTGAGATTTTTAATGATAAGTATCCCAACCGAAATCCAATAGCACGGTCCATAGTAAGCAAAATTTTAAAGAAATATATAACGAAACTGGCCATGTCAAAGACATTTCAAAATCTGGGCGTCCAAAAACTGCGACAAGCGGCGATAAAGCTTTAGATATTTTGCTTAGCATAGAGGAAAATCCATACCTCTCTACTCGAATTATTGGCTTCGATTACAATACATCGCACATGACGGTAGATCGCGTATTAAAGTGTAAGAAGTTTCACCCATACAAAATTCACCTGGTTCAAGAACTCTCTGAGGATGACTTTGACAGGCGTTTAGAATTCAGTGAGAAAATGATGGATTTGTGTAATGCTAATCCAAATTTTATAAATAAAATAATGTGTTCCAATGAGTCGACGTTCTGTCTTAATGAAAATGTTAACCGGCATAATATTCGTTATTGGTCCAAAGAAAATCCTCATTGGATTCGAGAACAGCACACCCAATTTCCGCAAAAAATTAATGTTTGGGCAGGCATTATAGGACAAAGGATAATTGGTCCATTGTTTATGGATTATAATTTAAATGGCGATAGATATTTGCAGCTCTTAAGAAATGAAATTGTTCCTGCTCTTGCGATACTATTTCCAAATCCTCGTAAGTTAGTTTCATTAAAGTAAGTTAAAACTGATTATCAATAAACAAAATTTTAGACAACGTTGCGGGATTAAATAACGAAGTATGGCTGAAACAATACGGTGCACCACCACATTACGCCAGACAAGTACGGGAGTATCTAAATGAAGTATTGTTTGAAATATGGATAGGGAGACAGGGTACAATTGAGTGGCCAGCTCGGTCACCAGCAGGCCCGTGGAGAGCAAATCCGGGCCTGGGGGCTGAAAATTACGGGCCCCTTCATGTAATTTCGAAAGTTAGGTTTTTAGGCTGCGAAAAAACAACCTTAATCATGTCATATAATTTTATATTGAAATAAATACAATCATGAGTTAAATGTTAACAAATTTAAAATTAATTCACAGTTCAAATATTGCAACATTTTCAACTAGTTTAAAGATATAATTAAGTATAGTAACATTCTTGAAAGTTATGTTGCTTCTTAATATATTTATAATAATATATATAAAATGTTATTTATTACATATTTACGTTCAGAAAACTATACTACTTTGCCCGCGTGGGATATTTTTTTTATTCACTCAAAAATTAAATAACGTTAAAAAAAAATTTTTTTGAACAGTCCCGAAAAATCCGCCCCCCCCCCCAAACCCGGGCCCGGGAGCAATTGTCCCGTCACCCCCCCCCCCCTCTCGTCCGGCCTGGTCACCAGATCTAACTCCACTCGATTATTTCTTGTAGGGGCATTTAAAAAATGTGGTCTACAAGACAAAGCCACATGATATAGAAGACCTAAAACAAAGAATTGAAGTTGAGTGCCGACGAATCGAAGAAACAGATATTCTTTCTAATGTTTTAAATACTTTTCCGCAATATTTAGCTTATTGTCAAGAAGTAAATGGAAGGTACTTTATACATCTAATTTAATTTCTTTATTCTGTAATAAGTAAGTTTAAACAATAATTACCTTACAATAATGTTTTAATAAATTCTTAATTTTCGAATATTAAAAAAATGGATATGTTTAGATATTAACTAACTTATATAAAAGTTATTTAGAATTTGTTGCGGAATCATTTTTTTGAATAATATATAGGGTGTTCCATTTAAAAAACAAATTAATTTAAATTGCTAAGAAACTGTAAATTTGGCAACATTGCAAATATCACTAGCAGCTCCGCGATAACCTTTTATATGCGGATACCGAATTTTAGCTAAATCGGACAAACGGTATTAAAGATATTTAAAGCGTTCCATACTTCTGTTACACGCTGTATGCACAACAAAAATAAAAAGTTGACGGGTTCGATCGTCTTTGCGAAAAAAAAGCACTTGCATTTTAAATGAATTTGTTCCAACTGTCACGTTCTCATTGTATGGACAAGAGCTAGAGCTACCATTATTTATTAGGTTTTTCAAGTTAGGTTGCCATTAAAATTATTAAAACAAATACGGATGTTTGAGGAAAGGCAACGGGAACAAAAAAATACCTAACCTAAAAAAATATTTTTATTTTCTAGATTTCTTGAAAATATTCCTATAGTTTTTATTGAGTAATATCATATTTTTAGGACTAGATCAGGTGAAATAAGCTAAATATAAGTACTAATAGATACATTATAAAGAAAATCATAAACCGTTTAAATTACTAAACAGTTTTAAGGAATTTTTCGCCATTTTTATTTTAAATTGGGAATCTCTTTTATTACGCAAATTAAGGGATCAATAGACCTAGAAATAAAATTGTTTTTCCACTACTAACCTATAACATCGCTATTATTGACCGATTATTAACGCTAGAAATCGTTTTTCTCTACCTTATAAGTCATTATTGACCATGGTCAATAATACGCCATTGAAATCCATTATTGACCGATTTTTGACCTTAACCGAATTTTGTTTGAACGCAGGTAACTTGATTTTTAATTCTACAACATCAATTCATTGTGGTTAGGCAACCAGATAATTATCAATACATATTAGATTACTTGATATTGTAAAATATCGATACAATCAACATTTTTTCTGCTTCCATCCTTAATTCGGGAGGTGTACACATAATATTATCACTAACATTTTCTTCGCTCATTTTTAAAAAAAACGCAAAACTCGTGAAATCTGATGACACAAATGACACCTGACAAAACAACAAAATATTTTGCCAATTCCAAAGGGCAGGTAACTTGATTAAAAAATATACTTATACCTACCTATAATTTTTTATAATTATTAATACTATAAAGATAAATGTCATATAAAAGTTTGTAGTAGTGGAAAAAATAATATATTAACCACGGTTTAGACAGCTTATTATAGCCCTCGCGTCTTAAATCCCTCGTCGCTTCGCTCCTCGTGATTTAAACTCGCCGCTCGGGCAATAATGATGGCTGTCTAAACCGTGGTTAATAATATACTATTATTTTAGTTTTAGGATTACCTGTTGGTTGAAAACGTAAAAGAAGGTAAAGAAACTGCTGTTTTAATTTTCTTTGTAAAATGTAGGTACTATACAGGGTGTCCCAAAAGTAATGGGACACAGAGTAACAGCAGATTCCTTAATGCGAAATAATGCGATTTTTTCAAACTTGCCTTATCCCAAAATTGATAACCAAGATACAGGGTGTCAAAGTTTTAATTTTGTTTTCGTTCTTTTGCGATTATTTCTTAACAAAACGACACAGCAGCACAAAATTAAGGGTTTTGGGGTTTCTTAAGGTGAGGAATTCAAAATTATCCATAGTTGTACAACCAGTAGAGATCTACGGCATGCCCCACTCTTTTTTGGCTGGCATAACTTTGTTTACCCTTCTTATGTCGATCCGACTAATAAAAAAATAAGTTACTTTACTATTTTACATCAAAAACGTTAAACTTACTGTCGCTAAGAGCAACCATTTTCGAGATAATGGCATTTCTTATTTTTAATGCAAGAATGCTAAAATATTTAAAATAATTGTGTATTCGTATTAGTGTTATTTATCACAGCTGGCCTTGATTGAAAACAACGACGTTTCTAAGGCATGTTACAAAAAGTATCATCTGTCAAAGTTATTAATTTTCTAATTACAATACGCAGATATTATTCAATTTTTTAGTAATGCCTCGACATAATTTATTTTCCAATGCGGAAATGCGTGATATGCTTTGTAAGGGCGCAGGTACCAAAAAATGTCCCCGAATAAAAGGCAACCAAACCGCAAATTATTTCAAAATATTTATGATCGACTAGGAGAGACTGGATCGTTTCGACAAAAAAAAAGAGGTTTCGGGCCGTCCAAAAAATATAAGAGTAGAACAGGAAGAAGAGATTTTAGTTCGTGTAGCAGAAAATCCAGAAGTGAGTTCCAGGAGATTGAAGGCAACTACAGGTATAAGTAAATCTTTAATTGTTAGAATATTTCACGATGAAGGCCTATACCCATACCACTTTACACCTGTACAGTGTTTACTGTCGCCGAGTGTCGCCTGACCTTCCAGCCAGACTTCAGTTTTCTCATTTCTTCCAAAATCTGCAAAATTCAAATCCAATGTTCTTAAATCGTGTGTTGTTCATGGACGAGGCGACATTTACTCGACGGGGTGTATTCAATTACCGAAACAGACATACGTAGGAAAATGAAAACTCGCATTTAGTTGTTGAACGTCACTTCCAACATGAGTTTAAGGTCATCATTTGGTGTGGAATAGTGGAATTATCGGAAATCATCTTATAGGCCCCTTTGAATTACCGCCAACTTTAAACGTAGATTCATCTTTGAATTTTTTACAAAATAAACTTGGAGGGCTTTTAGAAGATGTACCAATAAACGTCCGGCGAAATATGTATTTCATTTAAGACGGGGCGCCGGCACACTTCTCCAGACAAGTGCGAAATTATTTAAATGAACAGTTCCCTGAACGTTGGATAAGCCGTAGTGGCCCCTTGACTTGGCCGGCGCGAAGTCCGGATTTTAATCCAATGGACTTCTGCATTTAGGGTTATTTAAAAACCATTGTTTATAGCAGTTCAATAAACAACCGTAATGATTTAAATCAAAAACTATAAATTTTATTAAATTGCTCAGAAATGATGAAGATCTCTTGTTTAAAGTCCGACAGTCTTTTGTAAAACGTATAGCGAAATGTGTTGAGTTCAATGGTGGCCATTTTGAACAATTGCTATCACGGCGTTACCATTTTTATTTCTAACTATTTTGTTACTTTTAAATGTTATTAAACTAAGTATTAAATAAAATTTTAGAATAAAATTAGTAATTCCGTACATGAAAAAGCGTGTTTATTAGAAAAAAATAGTCAACCTTAAGTATCTACATTAACTTTGACACTTAGCAAATACAATTTACAATAATTTTAAGTCAAAAATTCACCGTCGCTCGATTTTCCGTTGCTTTTGGACCACGTAATTAGTTTAATTGGACATATAAAACGCCATTATCTCGAAAATGGTTGCCCCTAGCGAGTTCAATAAGTTATACGTTTTTGATGTAGAAGAAATAAATTAACTTATTTTTTTGTTAGTTTTGCCAGCTAAAATGAGTGGGGCATGCCGTAGATAGCGCCCTCTACTGGTTACAGAAAAACTATGAATAATTTTGAATTCCTGACCTCAAGAAACCCCAAAACCCTTAATTTTGTGCTGCTATGTCGTTTCGTTAAGAAATAATCGCAAAAAGACGAAAACAAATTTAAAACTTTGACACCCTGTATCTTGGTTGTTATCAATTTTGGGATTAGGCAAGCTTGAATAAATCGCATTATTTCGCATTAAGGAGTCTGCTGTTGCTCTGTGTCCCATTACTTTTGGGACACCCTGTATATCACAAAATAACGCGATAAAACATTTGAAAAATTTAATTTTTTATTTTGCGAAATTTGCTGAAAAATCAATTACATGAAGTTCATAAGTTATTCATGAAAATAGTACTTCTTACTAGGCAAATCTTTTTATCTTAGTGTAAAGCATTTACTTCAGCGCTTTAGTACTCCTTATAGTGTAATATACCGGCGAACTGTAAACACTTCAAGGTGAAGGGCGTATAATTTTATCGCCACGATGGCAATGCTCAATACGGATTTTGTCGCTTCTCGTTGGTTGTTCTTCTCAGCACGGAATACAATAACTGATGTTTCACACAATGACCTTGAAATGCCGTCTCTAACACAGGATTTTAACAAATTGATTAGCCTACTATAAACAGACGGTCGTCTCGCAGAATAAACTGGCTACATGATCACAAATACACGCAATTCCGAATAAACCATATAAACTACCTAGGGACCGGCTATTACCTCGACCTTAATAAAATATAATCAAAAATTTATTAACTAAAAGTAGCTACTATTTACGAACTTCTTTAACTAAATAATAATTATTTCCAAACCAAACACTTCTAAAGAAGATCAGCTTCAGACATAGTACTGAAAAGAATAGAAGTAATAGACGTACTTCTTACTTAAAGAACAAACATAACTCCAAAATAACGACTTTCTAATATATATTTTAGACACTTCAACTAATAACGATTTTCTAATTGCATTGCTCTGCTTCGCAACATATTATTACGCAGTGAAATTTTCGAAGGCGGACACAGAAACTTTTGCGTAATAAAATATTCTTTATGGACCATTTATTCCAACTACTTCTGTTGAACATTAAGAACGACGAACTTGTAAAATTTATGCTTTTTTTTGCTCTACGAAAACGTTTAAGTTGTTGAAAAGGAATTTTACATTGAACGATTTTTATAAATGTATTTAATACACCTGTCATGTGCATTAGACGCCACCTGTTAAGACGTTAAAGTTAGCGTAGGTATTGGATATTTATATGTTACAACCTTTCGAGGTAGGTAAGGTCTGCATTTGAAGGAGAGTTTTTTTTGTTGCAAGTCGTTGTCAATAAATTTGGTGAATTATTTAATTGGTCGAATAATACTAGGGAAGCAGCAGTGTGTACCTCGAGATCAATTTAAGGTATACGGGGTACATTGAGAAGCTCCCTTAAAAACGTTTTCTACACCGATCTGCCAAAGGCATTTGATAGTGTTTGTCACCAAATGCTTCTGAGAAATCTTTCTAATATTGGTATCTATGGCTCTGTTTCTGGCGAAGTGATGGTGACATCTGGTGTACCTCAAGGGTCCCATATAGGCCAATCTTCTTTCTTTTTTTATGAACGATGTTTTTCGGGGCTTTGAGAACTCATCATGTCTCTTGTATGCGGATGGTCCATAATTTTATTCCGTCGTCTCGTCACATGACAATCACTTACAAGTAGATCTGGACAACTATAACAACTTACAACTTAATGTTAACAGGTGTAAAATCTTTTTTTTTAATGTGCCAATCCTCAAAAACAACCGTACCCGATCAATAATGTGAATTTTGAAGAGGTATCTCATTTTAATAATGTCGGTGTAATTTTCGATTGTAGTTTATCTCTTCCCTAGACACAGACAGCATTGCTCTGAATAGTATTAGATTGTTAGGTTTTATAAAGAGACATACTAGCCATATCCATGACACGAAGGCGCTAAAAGCGTTCTACAACCATCGGGTTCATATTACCTTGGAATATTGCTTCGTAATTTGGACCCAGTATCATCTAGGCCACATAAATAGGCCTGAACGGGTACAATAGCTATTTGTGTATTAAGAGCGGAAAGTGATACTTTGCCGATTGAGACAGAAAGTTGCCGCGCGACGCGTCAGCGGAGCTCGGCAATCTGTCGAAAACGGCAAAGAACTTTCCGCTCGAATTACACACTAGATTTTTTCTGCGATCACGATATACAGGGTGAGGATTTTAAAGTGTTACAACGCAATATCTGAAAAACGGCTATAAATATTTTAGTCAAATTTTGGGACGTGGATAGGGAGGTTGGGGGACAAATTTTAAAATATTTTTGATATTTACCCCCCCTCCAGATTTGATGTGGCTAGTGACAAATTTGAAATGTCAAATGGAAAGGTATTTTTTTTTTTTGATAATTCGATTCCTCGTCAATAACTACGTAAGTGAGCAGAAAATTGTTACATTTGCTCTACTAGTTGCTTAGTTACGAATTTTTCAATAAATAAAATAGGAATACTTAAAACTACACATTTTAAATCATGACACCTATGATTATTGTTTATCCAAACCTTTAATTATGTTGTATCCTAGGAAACCACTTTTGACTTTGACAAGTAGTGATAATCTGATAAAGTTCATTATTCAGTGCAATTATGGAACAATCTTATGACATTGAAATAGACATGTTGTTAATTCTGGGAGAATGTAGAAAAAACTACCGGGAAGCGGCGCAATTGTGGACTGTTAGGTTTCCCGCCATTCAAAAATCTCATATGGCATTTAAGCGATTAGAAGATCGAGGCCGCAGCACGGGAATCCTAAAAAATAAGAACAGAGTTAGAAGACAAACAAAAACTAATGACGATATGGCCGTTGGAGTGTTGGGTGTAATAGCTGTAAATCCTCATGTTGGTTCAAGGGAACTTGCTCGTGATTCAGGAATGTGCCAAAAATCGGTACTGGCTATTTTACACAAGCACAATTTTCACCCTTACCACATAACTATTCATCAGGAATTGTATGGCCAAGACTTTCAAAATAGGATTACATTTTGTACGTGGTTACAAACTTTAATTCACGAAAACAATGCATTTTTAAGAAAGATAGTATTTTCTGACGAAGCTACATTTACCAATTGTGGTCAGGTAATTATTTAAATCAATATGGATTAATGTAACTTTTAATAATCAAAAATATGTAATCCACTACTTGATGGGTGTACATAAATAAATACATATCTAAACACCCGTTAACGGGTGTTTAGAGAATATTCACATACATTTAGATTTATTTTTAATTTTATACTGATTCAATCAATTTTGCTTTTCTTAATTTAAGGTCAACCGGCACAATTTACACTATTGGGCACCTCAAAATCCTCACTGGATGAGATTTCTGCCAAACCAACATCCTTGGTCGGTTAATACCTGGTGTGGCATAGTCGGAGATAGAGTCATTGGACCACATTTTTTTGACCGTCACCTAAATGGAGAAATGTATAATAATTTTTTACAAACCGATTTGCCACAACTTCTGAATAATAATGGAAATCAACAAGAACTATGGTTTCAGCAAGATGGTGCTCCGCCACATTTTGCCCGACAAGCTCGAGATACACTAAATGAAATGTTTGGAAACAGATGGATTGGTCGTGGTGGTCCTGTAAATTGGCCTGCAAGGTCACCAGATTTAACCCCATTAGATTTTTTCTTGTGGGGATTTATAAAAGAGAAAGTTATGGCTACACCACCGACCACACCAGAAAACATGAAAGATCGTATTCAACAAGCATGTAATTTAGTAACGCCTCAAATGTTAACTCGCGTGCGCAACTCATGTCAAAAAAGAATTGCAAAATGTTTAGAAATGGATGGGGGTCATTTCGAACACCTTTTGAAGCATGATCGTCGTTAGATTTTTTAAGGAATTATCATTTTTAAGTATTCCTATTTTATTTATTGAAAAATTCGTAACTAAGCAACTAGTAGAGCAAATGTAACAATTTTCTGCTCACTTACGTAGTTATTGACGAGGAATCGAATTATCAAAAAAAAAAAATACCTTTCCATTTGACATTTCAAATTTGTCACTAGCCACATCAAATCTGGAGGGGGGGTAAATATCAAAAATATTTTAAAATTTGTCCCCCAACCTCCCTATCCACGTCCCAAAATTTGACTAAAATATTTATAGCCGTTTTTCAGATATTGCGTTGTAACACTTTAAAATCCTCACCCTGTATATGAAAAATAGTATATACTAGTTTAATTTTTTTTTTAAAACCTAACATGGGCCAACTTTTTTATTTAAAGAGTTAGGTAGTTATTTAAGCAAAAATAACTTACACTAACAAAAATAGAGAATACAATTATTTTATTAAAAAAATTAAGTAAAATACTTGTATTATTACCAAGTTTGTCGTAAATTCTTAACAAAACTAAGCAAACAAAACACACAGCTTTATTAAAAAAATTGATAAATGTAATACACAATAAAATACCAAAAACCAAGTTTTCCTTATATTATCATTCAAAATTTTTTAATAAATATTTGTAGGTACCTATATTATGTATTTTTTATTTAACTTTTATTGGAACAGAATACAGAAAGAACATTGAAAATATAAATACAATATTATACTTATTTATAATATACAATAGAATTGACTTATTTTTTATTATTTACTATATTAAAATTAAAAGTGCAGTTTTTACAACTTTTAATGTTTATTCCTGATGTTGATGGATCAGAAGTGTTGCAAATCTCAGGAAATGTTAAATCTGATTTTTTTTGGGTTTGAGATTGGCCAGATATTCTTTGAAAAGTTTGTATTTTGTTGGTCATTGAATCATCAATATACCCTTCGGCAACGTTGCTACTTTTCCAACCTCCATGCTTTTTAAGCTGTATCAAATCACCACCCCCATGTACCAATAACGTAGCAGAAGTACGTCGAAAACAATGCCCAGTATATAAGTTAGGATTCGATAAGTTTAAATATTTGGCAATATCACTGGGTATTTTACCAATGGTATTCATTCCTATAACCTGGTTTGTGCAACGCCCCTTGGAATATCGGAAAAACAAGCGGCGTCCTAAATTATTCTTGCACTGTTCTCTCAAATGGATGTACTTTTTATAATATCCAACGTAATTAATGGCATTTTCTGCGGTGTCATTTATAATTGTAAATTTCCGACTTTGATTCGTTTTTGAATCTGGAATGCACACTATTAAAAGGGATTCTTTACATTCTATATCATCTATTTTCATTTTTACTAACTCGTCTCTTCTACACGCTCCAGCGATGCCCATAATCAAGACAACCTATAAACCAAAAACCAATGTAAATACTGATCGTGATATATTATACATTTTAAATAATATTAAAAAGCATACCTTTTTGCATAAATATTCATCATCAGGTGCATTGCGAATAAAGTTTTCTATATGATCCTTGGATAATGTTAATGATTTTTTTGCTTTGTATCCCACTGACTTCTTCTTCAGAAATGCAATTAATTTCGCATAATGACTAATGTCAATATCATTTTTAATTTTCAAAGTTTGTCTGAGCATTGAATACTTTGACCATAGAGTTGATGACTTTAAAGTTTGTGCTTTTTGTCCAAAATAGGTCAACAGTACATTTTCAGAATATTTCTTGATTTTTTGCGATTGACACCAATTTATGAAAAGAATGTATTCATTTTCATACTTTGTTTTGGATTTTTCGGGCAGTAGATTTAACGATACGTTTTTTGCAGCTTCGACGATATCCGGAGGTGTATTAGAAAATTCACTATCACTTGATACGACATCCATTATTTAATTTAACCATAAACTAATTAGAGAATACTTAAATAAATGATCAAATATTTAAATTTTACTACAATATTTACCGCTTTGTTTGACATGTGCCTCCTTGGTTATAGAAATTAAATAGCCATTAGAACCTCTTGTGTATGTTGTGTTGCCGACTTATCATCACATTTCTCGGCAAGTTTATATATTATTGAAGGCTGTAATCGTTTAATTATTTGAAAACTGCTGTTTGGATGGTTTGACATATTTAAAATTTATTAAAATATTTATTCTTAGGCTATAGTTTCTTTTAAAGTAACGACTGCCTTTATTTTATTTGCAAATAAAGTTAGGCGAGCGCCAAAGTAACTTTGGCGCTTTAGAGCGCCAATGATGTCAAAATATGACAAATTGGGGAAAACGCCAACTTTCTGATGACTTTTCGAAGCGCAAAGGCCTACTTTAATTAGTGATCGTAGGAAAAAGACATTCGCAAAATATTGATTATATAAAATCGATTTTCCTTATCAAAATGTCTTCTACGACTAGACTACTCTTATGTGGCCTGGATCCTTTCCAACACCGTAGGAGAAAAGCTCTGCTAATATTTCTCCATATACCGGTAAACGGTTTGATTAACTGCAATCGTCTATAAGGTCCAATATTATTTCGTATTCCTGTACGGCGAGCTAGAGAGTCTGAATTAATTTTTGAACAAACTCACATTATTAATTATGGACGACGATTGAAAGACTTTTGAATAACTATAATAGACACTTCCCAGATTGTGATATATTTAGAATTAGTCTTATCGCCTTAAAGTGACAATCCTAGTCTGAAGTTTGATTCTGTTTTTACGTTTGTAGCTTGTAATTTTACAATATTCGTTATTTATGTACCATTTGGAAGTTAATTGGTATAGTGTATTGTACTGATAACTAAATAAATGAATAAAATAAAAAGCAAAAAAGTCGAAGTTTCCAGTAGTACTTTTCTCGAGAATGGTTGCTCGTAACGACTTCTATCAAGTATGCCTTTTGCACGTAAAAATGATTGAGAAATATACTCTTTTTTAATTAATATTATGTAATACAGGCACGTATAATAATAGAGTTATAACCATCGACCTAACACAAGATGGACGTAGCCAGTCATTCATAAAAAGGTCTATCGCCTGTCTCAAACAACAAACAGGAAAGGGGGGTGAGGGGTATTTACTGCGGCTTCTACTTAGAAGCTGGATTCAAACTGTGATGAGACAAAAAGCGCAGCGCTGCAAAGCATGGTCATATTGGTAAAATTATTCAGTGGCGTAACAGTTTCGTGTTAATTTGTAATCAGTTTGACAAAATATGATCGAAAATTTTAGGTGAAGTATTCATAAATTCAAAATACTTTTACGGTTTCTAAGTAACATGAAATTGCCTTGCGGCTGAACTAGCCTGCCAAAATTCTGACAGTAGATGTTTAGGGTTCAAAGAAAACTGATGATAAAATATTTATCCAATTGTAAAATCTGAATGATTTCTTTATTTTTATTTTTTTTTAGCAATAAAACCGCGGTTTTTTTAAAGAAAACAATGGACCTAGCTCTAGATATAACCATTTTTTTTTGGTTTGATAAAATAAGAAAAGGTAGGCGGGTATGGGGTTTTTAAATAAATCATGCAAATCAAATTAGAGTAATTTGCTTTATTTACAAAACAAGTGTTACACAGAGGGTGTCCGGAAATTCCTTTCATATATTTCAAGGGGATATTCTACATATGAAAATAAGTTCCTATGAATAAAAGTCCTTAAATGTCTTATAAAGAAGTTATGACTGTCTAAAGGTGACCTACAAAGACTATTTTCAATTTTATTTCTTTGTAACAGCTTAAAGGACCCGTGTGCCTTTTAGCATAAGAACTAGTATTAATAAACGCTAAGTTTTGATATTGAGAGTTAACATTAAATTTGATCAGTCCTTAAAGGACCTACATTTATATAAACCTTTTTTTATGTAGAATATCCCCTTGAAATATACGACTTTAAATTGAAATTGAATTTCCGGACAACCTGTATATAATAATAGAATGGAATAGAATTTATTCATAATAAAAAACATATATAGTTTTGGAATATTATATAAAGGTATTTAGTAAATAATTTAGGTTAATTCTAAATTTTTAATTTAAAAACTAATTTATTCCTAAACTATATTAAAAATAAAAAAAAACAGACTTGTTGAAGAAATCTTATACCAAGATTGTGAGTTTATATCATTTAACAAATACATAACAATAATAATTTAAGCCTACCACCATAAACAGAAGCACTTCTTTTGCCTTCGGTAGTATCTAAACGAGTATCTAAATTAGTACCAATATTCACATAACCAGTAAATTTTGTTCCTGACCACCCTCTTTGAGAAACTTGAGTAAGCCAGTTAAAGTCATAATCCTTGCTCTTAACCTTTATATAGTGGTATTAAGTCCCTCAATTTTTTTTCTGTTTTATTATTGTGTTTTCATCACCTTAAAATTCCTTTTAGGTATACTGTCACAATCTTCCAATGACATAATATCTCCAAGGTAGTTTCCTTTCCTACAACAATTATTTTCCCTTGGTCAACTCCACGCATGGACACACTGTACATTATATTATGTTTACATAATATAATAAATAGGGTAACCTGTGATGATTATTAGTCATTATTGCTACCAAAACTGTCAAAAAATATTTACCTCTTTCCTGATCTTCTTACAAGACTAAGCTTACCTTTAAAACCTGATTTTAGCCCCACAAGTTCTTCGTTAGATATACTATTTGAAGCTTTTCCTATTTTGTTTTAATATCTGAACTTCTGTTCCCGAACCAGTTAAGGTTGTTGAAGATCCTACTGAACTAGGACTTTTGATGTTCAACCTTTAAAGTAGATGGGGAATCTATGCTTTGATGTGAACTTTGTGGCATCCACACTTGCTGATGGTTCGAGGTGGGCTAAAATCATTATTAGTTTAAATAGTTATATAATGTTTTAGTTTTACTTGTCAAAATAAAAAATAATAGTAAAAACTTATGTTACATATCTGAATATATATCCACAGTATATTTATATTTTTTTACTTTGTTAGTTTAAAAGTTTAAAGTGAAAACATATTTTGTGTGCTTAGCCTAGTTACCTGTCATCTGCAACGGAAGGCACAAATGGTTTCTTTGGAACTGCTTCTTTCTTAAGTATGCGGGAGCCACCTGCCCTATAAGTAAAATCCTGCTCCTCAAAATGCTTAGAACATATTATGTCAGCACTCTTCGGAAGGACTTTATCTTAAAGATTTAAAATTTCAAGCCACAGTGCTCGTCTACTAGGGTCAGCGGGAAACCTAAAAGTTACGATACGATTAAATCATAATAGGTACTAGTACCCCAGAGAACCAACCTAAGTGAGATATAATGGGTAAAACAAACGAAAACCGCAGTTCCCACGCCTATGTTAGTAAACCTAACCCCAAACTTCAAATTACCTGTGGAAACTTAGATTTCGACGTGAATAGTCTATTTTTCTGCACACTTGGCACTGTCTGGGCATTTTCTCTTTAAGTAGTATCACAAACTGTCACAAAAACTTAGAAAAATACAAAAAACTGGAAAAAAGCTAATAGCTGTCAACTTCACTTCAAGAGCGAAACCAAATTCGCGGTCATATGGTCATAAAATATCATTCATGCTTGTTGAAGGTTTTGCGTAAATACGTAAAGCGTTGTTGCCGGATTTGTGAAAGAAATTTTTTTTAAATCGATATACTTCTTCTAACAGGGCTAATAATGGACAATGTAACGTTGCTAATTACCAAAGCCTACCCAATACACTACTTAAATGAATAATTATTGCCATTTGTTTATTATATTTTGCATAGTACATATGACTGTGGCCTGTTGTTGGAGACACGCCAAATGTAAACAAACTCCGTCCATCCTGTGTTAAGTCGTTGGTTATAACTCCTCAAAAGAGTATAAAAAACATATAGGTAGCACCCTCTACTTCCACTCAAAAATTACTTAGGAAAAACAAAAGTTTAATAAAAATAATAATGATAATAATGATCTTTATTTCACAATTTTATACATGTGGGTGTTATTTTTTCGTTGATATTATAGGGTTTAGGCTAAACAGTAAGAGATACAAAAAAACTAAGATCTGAGTCCTCTTTTTTAGTGTTAAGTTTAATGGCGCAATCAGATCTACGCTAACTAGATTGGTTTAGAAGATACAGGGTGATTCTCAAAATCGGCGGCTTTTATTATCTCTTATGACTCGGTTATTTATGGAGATAAAAAGAAACTTTCAATACGAAAGTTTTATAACTTTTTACGTAGAATCCAGTGGCGTATTTAGAAAAAATATAGACGTGTTAATTCTTGAGATATTACCAAAACTAGCATTTTCTTAAATGGGACACTCTGTATATGGGTGTCTTAAAAAATTGAAGTTTTTCTTGCGATTGCAACAGTATGTAACACTTAATATTTTGCTTTGTTCTAAATAGCTAAAATACCAAGAAACCAAATTTTTTTTAGTTGGCATGGATTGAATCATTATTCTTTTATTTTATTATAGATATAATAAAACCCCAGTTAACAGGAATATTAACACATTGATAAACTAAAACAATAACAACTACAAAAAACGAACAAAAGTTTATAATAACAACTCAACAATTATTTCATATGCTTATATATAACAATTAGCATAGGTGCTTAATCACAAAATGTGTTCAAATTGTCTTCCATTCTGCTCGATGCATTTTTGGACTCGGCTTGTAACTGAATGAGTCGCGTTATAGATGTGAATATTTGGCACTCTTCCAATGCAATTAATAAAATTTGCTCTAAGTTCTTCTATAGTATTACTTCGGGTTTTATATATTTCATTTTTGATAAATCCTCAAAAATAAAAGTCGAGTGATGTCAGGTCGGGGGAATCCGGAGGCCATCTGATTGGTCTATATGTACCAAGCCAATTTTCGCCAAAGTTGGCAGTTAGTAAGTGCCTTGCCGTATGGTTATTATATGCTGGAGCACCATCTGGTTGTAAATAAACATTATTTCTTGCAGCTAATGGCATGTTATCAAACTCGATTACTATACACATTCTTCCAAAATTTGGATGTATCCTTCAGCATTCAAATTTTCACTAAAGATCCTGTAGTTAAGGACCCTGTTTTGATATAGCGCCACCCATACACGGAACCCAAACCGTCCTTGTTGTACCCTGGAGACCGTCTGATGAGGATTTATGTTTGACCAATACCGATTGTTATGTCGATTAAAAATTCCTTTTCTAGATATAAAAGTCTCGTCAGTCCATATTATATTTTAAAAAACATAGGGATTCCGATTAATCTATTGAAAATATCAATGACAATATTCTAAACGCTGCTCTTCATCTCCAAGATGTAAGTTATAAACCTTTCTTATTTTATACGGTTGATACTTATGATTTCTTAACGTATTTAAAACTTTAAATTTACTTGTGCCAATACCTTATTCAATATTGCGGCTAGATACCGTCGGATCAGCAGCAACACAAGCTAATGTATTAATTTCATATCTTTCTCTATTTTCCTTATTGTAAATCTTACCTCTTGGTTTTCCAAATGATCAATACTCACTTAAATTGTGATAGAATCTTTGAAATATTTCTTTTTCTTGCTGTCGTCGTTTCGCATAACGCTCAAAATATAGGTCTAAAGCTGCGTCTTCATTTCTATTACTCTCAATATAGCACTCAAACATATTTAATTTTTCATAGTTTTAAAAAATATTCATTTTGGACTTCTTTTTTAAAAAAATATAATCGAAAATATTTCATTTATAACAAGTGTCAAAACCAATACTTAATTGTTAATGAATTTTATGACATGTGAACAAACAGAAACAAACGCTTAAAAAATTCAATTCATGGCCAACTAAAAAAATATTGTTTTTCGGTATTTTAGCTATTTGGAACAAAGCAAAATATTAGGTGTTATATATTGTTGCAATCGTAAGAAAAAAATAAACTTTTTTCCTATCTCTATAAATAACCGAGTCATAAGACGTAATAAAAACCGCCGATTTTGAGAATAACCCTGTATCTTCTAAACCGATCTAGTTAGCGTAGATCTGATTGCGCCATTAAACTAAACACTAAAAAAGATAACAGGACACGTATCTTAGTTTTTTTGTATCTATTACCTTTTTGCCTATACCCTATAATATCACCGAAAAAAAAACACCCGGTACATGTATAAAATTGTGAAATAAAATAAAAATACAAATTATATACATGTGCATAAAATGAAATAGTGTTAGGATAAAAGCAAAATTATTAATAATTCATAAATTTTCTACAGCATTCTTCTATTGAATATGTTTCAATATTAAGACAAACAATTAAATATCCTTGTTAAGAAAAATCGGCAACTGATGCTTCAAGTAAAAAGGTATGAGAGCCAATCCGACACATGCAAACAAAAATACAACACTACACCAAATATTAGTACAAACACAACTCAGAGTAAAGACGAAAATTAAACAAAAATGCTTGAAAATGAAAATTTGTCAAAAACTATTGAAATCATTTCATCTGACGTTGAGATGACAGAGGGGTCCGACAAGGACAATAGTTTAAATTCTGATGATGAGAATGACCATCAAACGGCTTTTACGGTTGTTAAATCACAAAGGAAGAGACACGCCATCAGCGATCTTTCTAGTAATATTAATGAAAAACAAAAAATACAAAAAAAACTCGATTTTCCTACTTTGAAAACAACAAATTCGAGCAAATTGGATATTTATAAACCTAGTACTTCGAAAAATACTAGCAATTCGAGACAAATTAATAACCAACCTTAATCTCAAAACGTCACAGACAAGGACAAGGTAATCAAGCACAGTCAGATTCGAGTACCTCCAATAATTTTACGAGACGAATCGAGTTACTCAAAAGTCTCCAAATATTTGACTAATAACAAAATTAATTTCGGTAATGCTGTCACTGAGGGTGTGAAACTGCACCCACCCACGCCAATTGATTACCGTAAAATGATGTCGTTTTTAGATGCACAAAAAATACCCTACCACTCCTTTCAATTCGCGGACGAGAAGGAACTGCACGTTGTTCTCCGTGGCGTTCTAGAGACGTGGACGGAGGACAAGGTGAAAGAAGACCTTGTCGAAGTGGGTTTCATACCCACAAGAGTTATTCGGTGAAAGCGTGCCGATGGCTCGCCGATGCCTTTAATGCTAGTATTGTTGCCAAAAAGCGATACATCAATTTATGATTTAAATGCCATTGATTTCATCCAAATTAAAGTCGAGGCGCAACGGACTAGGCCACAAGTGACTCAATGTCATAGGTGTCAAATTTTTGGACATTCCCAACATAAATGTACGGCGCAATTAAAATACATGAAATGTGCAGGCGAAAACATGTCCGTAGAATGTCCAAACCCACAAACACTGAAATGTTGTAACTGTGACGGTGATCACGCGGCAAATTCGCGCGATTATATAAAACATCCAGAATATAAACGCACCTCGACTTCGATTCAGCAGAATAATAAACCTATTAATAGACCGAATTCAAATCCAAATTTTAAATGGGGCCAGCAAAACAACGCGAGCCTCAAAAATCAGAATATTAACAAAAATAACATTTTACAAGGTATCGGCGATCAGTCGACGTGGCAGGTAATTTTGCAAAAGTCTATGCAGTCACTCTTGTCAGAGTTTCAAGAAAAAATGCAGAAACAAGTCCAAGATATGATGTCGACACTAGCTAATCTAAGTCATTAATGGCCTTGCAGACAGAGGTCGCATTCTTCAGCTTGGCTCCAATTAATATTAATAGTATCAAGGGCAAAAAGCTCGAAATTATCGACTTTCTTGAAAGATACAGCATTGATATTCTTGTTGTGCAAGAAACGTGGCTCAAGGGAGAACGCTTCACATGACTTAACTACAATATTTTCCGAAATGATCGGGAAAGCCGACCGAAGGGAGGAACTATGATTCTTGCCAAAAAGAATATCATAGCGCAAGCCATGCCAGGTTTACTGAACTGTACCCATTTTGAAGGTACTTTCATTAAAATTAAAACAAAAAATTGTTGGGTCAAACTGGGTTCCGTTTACTGCAGCCCTAACGTCAATTTTGTTGAGGGCTGTCTGGCAAATTTCTTTAACTCTGATAGTTCAACAATAATAGGGAGAGACCTCAATGCAAAGCACCGAATTTGGGGCTGCCGGACGCAGAATTTGCGAGGTCTCACCCTATTTAACAAGTCACTTGATTTAAATTATCACATATTACCGCCGATCCAGCATACCCATTTCCAAACGGGCTCGCTGCCGGAGATTCTAGACGTTTTCCTCATCAAGAATACTAATAGATTGTCTCAACCGATTGTTATAACTGAACTGACTTCTGACCATAGACCTGTTTTCATCGAGTGGGGCAATCCCGCAGAGAAAGGTCATGGCTACGTTACAAAAACAAGGACAAATTGGCCTCTTGTTACGAGAAAGCTTCAAGAGTCTGGTAATCTACCATCAATACACACGAATGTGGAAATAAACGAAGCAGTTGCAAAATTAACTAGTAAAATAATTTCGGCCACAATCGAGTCGTCTACAAGAAAAACGTCTAGATTATCGAAACGGGGCGCTATAGGACCCGAAATTACTCAGATGATCAAAAATAAAAATAGAATGCTAAAGCAAGCATATAGGACTGGCGATCCGCGCATAAAAACGCAGGCGAATCAAATGACTCTAGCCATTAGAACAGCATTAAATGCAAGAGAATCTAGACTTGGTCTGATAAAATTGAAGGATTAAAAATCGAGGATAACACAATTTACAAATTCACTCGCTCCTTAATTAAAGGAGGGAAGAAACCTATGTCTTGTTTGCAGACAGTCTCTGCGAACAATTCAGTGAATTTCCCAGTAACGATTTGGAAAGAGATGCACGAATCGCCAGGACCATTCAAGTGTACAGAACCATGGATCATCGCGAGTGACATCTGAGGATGTTCGATCTGCTTTACATTATATTAAAGCAAAAAAAGCGCCCGGTTGTGACGGTATTAGGAACGCAGCTTTGAAGATTTTGCCAGAAAATACAGTTTTGGATGTAGTAAACATAGCCCAGGCTATACTCAAAGAAGGTTGCTTCCCCGATACTTGGAAAAAAACCAAAGTGGTACTAATTCCAAAGACAGGTAAAGATTTAACGTTAGCAGTCAGCTACAGACCGATAAGTTTATTATCGTGTCTTGGCAAGATTGTTGAAAAACTAATACTAAATCGGATAACCGATTTTGTATTGGACAACAATATTTTACCACCGGAGCAGTTTGGATTTCGAGCTGCTCATTGCACGGTGCGCCAAACAACGCGACTAGCGACTAACATACTGAGAGAATTTAACGACCGCAAATCAACGGGAGCAGTCTTCTTTGATGTTTCTAAAGCATTCGATAAAGTTTGGCATATTGGTCTCATATTAAAGGTTGGGTATGCCCAATTATTTGGTAAAAGTTTTGATTTCATACCTCGAGGACATTCGCGGTATCATCAGAAAATACAATATCAAGCGTCAGAAACATTAAGGCGGGAATGCCACAGGGGTCGCCACTAGCCTCTTTACTATACAATATTTAACCTAGTGATATTGCGCGAGATCCGCGAACCCAATTGTATTTGTTCGCTGATGATACGGCGATTACTGCAACCTCGAAGTTGCCGTGGGTTGTAGTCCTTTGTCTGCAACGCCATATCAATCTCCTTCAGAGATGGTTGGACTCTTGGAAACTTTGTCTAAATGATGGTAAGACCCAAGCAATTTACTTTTCAAAGGCTATTACAAAACTACCCCAAACAAAAGAGTAAGAGTGGGCGATGCACAAATTAATTGGAGGAACAAGATTAAATATCTTGGCCTCACGTTTGACAGAAAATTATTGTGGAACGACAATGTGACAGAGAGACTTGCAAAAGCACAAGGCCAATTAAGTGCAGTCTATTCATTATTAAACAAAAGAAGCAAAATAAGCATCAAGACGAAAACGTTGATCTACAAGACAATAATAAGACCTGTACTTACATACGGTGTACCTACGTGGTGCACCGTAAACAGGACGAGACTGAAAAAATTACAACTATTACAAAATAGAGTTTTACGCATAATAGCGGACGCTCAAAGACATGTACCGACAGACGTACTGCACAGGGACTTACGAATGGACAAATTAAATACTTTTTATGATAAAATTATTAAAAAAATACCATACGCGAGCAAGTACATCCACGAATTGACTCATTTTAGACACACACATACACTCATTACCAATCTCTAAACACAAATTCCCTAAAGATTGGCTCCCCCCTGATAAATAATACAGATATGTATTAAAGAGAACAAGAAAAGCACGTAAGAAAAACAGAAAAAGATGAGAAAAAAATCAAATACAAAATTCAAAATTACGACCTTTCAAAATTGTTATCGACCAGATATCTACAACAAAAAACAAGAGCAAAAGACTGATGTCTGGCTCAAGAAAATTGATTATAAGAAGAGTTTTAAAAATTATTTTCTTAATCGTCCTCTTTTTGAATTTTTTCGCAATATTAATAAAACACCCTATATTTAGGTTTGGGAAAAATTCGTAACGTTGCATTTTGATCAACTTTGATCATCTGTAACTCCGTAATTTTTTGCCCAACTATGTAACATGCTTTGATTTTTGAAATCAGAGAAAACGGCTCTATCGCCCTGTCAAGAAATATATAATATGGTGTTCCATTTAAAAAATCTAAGTTGACGTCTATTCCCCAACACAAAGGACCCTGTATATCACAAATCATTAAAAATAAACATTTTAGTTATTTCAACCAAACGGCAACGTTAAAAGTTAAGGGGGGCTTCCATTTTAAGACGCGGACCCTGTAAACATAATGGATGCACCTCGATTAAGAAAATGTAAAGCATTATATTGCGGTAAAAATTGCATTATTTTGCCGTGTTTAACGATAATATAATGTTAACTTTAATTAAATTATAAGAAAGTAGGCTAGTTAAAATACTTTTTTGGGTGTGTCCACAGATTCCCTTAGTCATTTCATAAACAGGATATCGCATAAAGTTACATTTTCTTAAATGGGACATCCTTATATTATCTAATTTTTGGATTTTACCTATTTCATGTAACATACGTTATACCTTTACCAACTGGTTTTCAAAATATTTACATTTAAAACTTAAAATATTTCGGTTAATCTGATATGCATCTGTTAAAATTTACCTGCTGTTTACCGGCTTTAAGTGTGACGTTTTATATTAAAAAACGACATTTTACTACCTTTAGTTAAAATATTTTCTCTAAGAAATTACCACTAGCCCCCACTGCTTAAAATCTATTAAATCAATTCGAAAACGTTTTAAAACTAAATAAATAATTCAAACAATGTTTGATCCGATACGCCTAGTGAACGCCTAGCTTAAAATAAATTATTTTACCACTTGTTGACTAGCATACCACACTTTAATTCGAATGGTGATTTCGTTGCATTATTTTACCAATTTCTAAAGTTTCCACAAGACAATATTTGCCTTTGTATCTTAAAAAGATCTTTTTTAATTCTGACAGAAATTGCCTCCATTAATATTATCATCCGGAACAAGCAGGCCCCGAGGGATATCGGTTTTCTTGGATATTTAATACTTCTTAGTTTTTTCTTGTCCTCGGGAAACCCTCGTTTTCAGTTGGAACTCTTGATTAAGGAAAACGAGGCAGTAACGTATTTTATAAGTAAATTAATGAGGAATTTTTGGTAATTATGGATTCTGGGCATAATTGTTTAGATCTGGACGATTAACTTATTTACTCGTATAATCCAAAAGATGTACAAGATACTTTGAAAATTTTAAATCTAAGTAGGTAAATAGTGTTGGAGGAAGGTGTGTCAATCTAAATAAAATCCAGATATAAACCTATATTTCTCTACAAAGTACAGATATTCTGAATTAAATAAAACCTCAACAATATTTCATACGTAGACAAGCGGCATTGGCAAAGTTATTTGCCTCTGACAATCTCTATTTTGAGAATATTGTTCGCTCAAAAATGAACAAAATTAGGCTACTGGTTTCAAAAGACCGTTCAAATCAGCATAGTTCAAAAAATAAACCACCAACACTAAGTTCGGTTTTAGGCATTACTCACTTCTCAAGTTAAGATAAAAAGGTACAATATTCTGAAGTAAATCTATTTATAACTAGATACTAGAATCCCTTGTTGGATATTATTATATGCTTATGAGGTTCTTTGTAAGATTCCGAAACACGGCATTAGAGACATATTTTCTGATTGTTTGGGTACAAACATAGCGGCAATGGTAGTCCCGACGGCGAACTATGTAGGCCGGAATTCCACACATTTAATAATTTTTAATTGGCCCCCCCATGCGACAATGTCAATGAAGGTAGGTGGGCAACCCAGTGACATTCAGGACTCGCTAACAACATCTTGACGATAAAAAGTTCGCTTCTCGACCGGGTTCCATGGCACCGATTTTATTTTGAAGGCACAATACACGTGTTGTTACTATGCTCTGTAATAAAAATTCTCTTAGTGCTATTCAGCTAGTAAGCTGTTTCTTTAAGTTTCTCTGCCAAGCAGTGGCAAAATTCTCGTGTGTGTAACGACGCGTTATGTTTCTCTAAGACTTCCTTAGAAAAGTAAATTATTCTCTTCTCCTCGGCTTTTTGTGATAGTCTTGTTTTGTTTTTCGACATGATAAATGAATAACTCCCACATATACATAAAGTGCAGTGTATCTAACATTAATAGATTCTTATTCATCAAGCGTAGTTGATTTGTCGTAGGCTTATTGTAGAATTAGTCCGTACTATAATACGCCTAGGCGTTTTCAATATGACTAGGCATATTGTAATACGGTACAAAAGATTAAGAATCTTACAGTTAGACTGATAATTTTAGGCGTATTATAATATGCCGACCACTTCTTATTGTCAACATGAACCTGTGCGTGATTATTTTACAATATGACTAGATGAAATCCGTCCTATTACAATACGACTGGCGGTATGCCAGGAAGATTGTAAAACAATATATCCCATTAAAGCCAATTAAAGGACTGTAAAATACATATAAAAATATTGTAGAATTCAGAAGAAGCCTATAGTGAAGAGTGGGATACATTAGGTGCTAGGTTTTCTTCGGATATCTTCGTAATAAATAGGAATTTTTTAAATTTCTTTTTAACAAATTATTCAGCATTAAAATGGGCAAGTTTGCCTGAAGTCAATTAATCTCTATCTCTTATAGTTATCGAGACAGCAATGCTAATGCATCGAATACAACACCAAATCAATACCGAAAGGAAGGAAATTGGTTTTACAACTCGCCTGGCATATCGTCAGTCGTATCATAGTAGGACGGATTTCATATTGTCATATTGTAAAACAATCAGGTATAGGTCCATGTTGACAATAAGACTAACAAGTTGTCGGTATATTATAATACGCCTTAAGTTACTAGTCCAATTGTAAGGTTCTTAATCTTAATACAATGAATTGACACCGGTATTTGTAGGCTTCGTAACTTATCTTACATAAATAGGACTATTTTCTTTTTGCTAGAAAACTGCGCGAGACCAGCCCATACCCAAAAAAAGCAAGAAGACCTTGCCAAAAAATTATCGGCCAGTCACATTCTATCGGTTATATCAAAAGTTATGGAGAGGGCTATCAACGAAATAGTATATTATTAACCAAGGTTTAGACAGCCATCAGTATTGCCCGAGCGGCAAGTTTAAATCACGAGGAGCGGAGCGACGAGGGATTTAAGATCCGAGGGCTATAAGCTGTCTAAACCGTGGTTAATATAATATTTTTCCCACTACTACAAACTTTTATAAGACATTTATCTTTATAGTATTAATAATTATAAAAAATTATAGGTAGGTATAAGTATATTTTTTAATCAAGTTACCTGCACTTTGGAATTGGCAAAATATTTTGTTGTTTTGTCAGGTGGCTTTGTTAATGTCAATTTTTGTTCATTTATGTCATCAGATTTCACGGGTTTTCCGTTTTTTTAAAAATGAGCGAAGAAAATGTTAGTGATATTATTATGTGTACACCTCCAGAATTAAGGACGGAAACAGAAAAAATGTTGATTGTATCGATATTTTACAATATTAAGCATCTCTAATAGTCTAATATATATTGATAATAATTATCTGGTCGCCTAACCACAAGAAATCACCTTTCAGGTTATTCATGTTCATGAATTCATGTTGTAGAATCGATAAATCAAGTTCTCTCTCTCTCTCTCTGTAGCCTACAACCCAGGGTGGGTCTTCGCTGACTTTACAATTTGCCTCCACTTGCTGCGGTCCATCATAAGTTCTTCTGGTCGCTGGATATTTAGGCTTCGTAAATCCGCCGCAATATTGTCTTTCCACCGCATCCTTGGTCTTCCCAGCGGCCGCCTTCCTACCGGGGTCTCTTCCCATACCAGCTTGACGACACGTGGTAAATCAAGTTACCTGCGTTCAAATAGATTCTTGAAGATCGGTCAATAATGGATTTCAATGCCTTATTATTTACCATGGTCAATAATAACTTATAAGGTAGAGAAAAACGATTTATAACGTTAATAATCGGTCAATAATGGCGATGTTGTAGGTTAGTAGTGGAAAGATTATTAAAATACCTGGAAGGCTTCAACATTATTAGTGACCGCCAGTATGGATTCCGTAAGTCTAGGTCAACAGGAGACCTCTCGCTTATGTTACTCACGTTTGGAACAACGCGATACAACATCACGAGGAGTCCCGGGTGGACATTTGCAAGGCCGTTGATCGAGTATGGTAACGCCGGAGTCCCTCGAAGTTCTATACTGTGACCCACCCTCTTTTTACTATACATTAACGATCTTTTGGAAAAAACTAAAAATCATATATATAGCTTCGCTGATCACAGCAAATTTGTTTCATCTTTTACTTTGGAAGCTCGGACATCGGCTGCCAATGCACATCTCTATCAGCAGCAAGAGGTCTGACATCTTAACAAAGACCTGGAAGAAATTCTGTCTCGGGGTGACAGTAACCAAATAGAATTTAACGCTAAGAAAACTCACTCGGCAGTTTTTTCTAAAAAAGTTAATGTTGAAGAACCGGATAGTGTCATGACGGGACACTCGATTTCCTCGGCTTCATAATTCATTTATTGGGCATCAGCTTAGATAGTAATATGTCTTGGCGTAGTCACGTTGCATCCATTGCTAAGGCAGCCTCGCAGAAGTCTGGCATACTCTACCGAACTAAGAACCTCTACACACCCCAGCAACTTTTGATGCCCTATAAAGCCCAAATTCGACCATCGCTAGAGTACTGTTCGCATACTTGGGGCTCTGCTCCTAAACGTGCCCTGATATTACCAGATTCCATTTAAGGAAGAGCGATTCGGTTGATCGGTGACTATGATCTGACAAACAACCTGGAAAGCCTTGAACATTGAAGGCAGGTTGGCGACTTGAGTTTATTTTATAAATATTTTTATGGCATGTGCTCAATTGAGGTTGCCCGCTTGATTCCACACAGAGCGGTGCATGGTAGAAATACACGACGAACCACTGTAGTTCACCCGTACGTGGTTCAGTTCAGTGTCCCTCAAACGACACTGTTTAAAAATTCTTTCATCTGGAGAACGTCATCACTCCGTGTCCCCCAACGAGCATAATCTCCATAGATTCAAGATAAACGTAAATCGTGAAAATGCATCGCTCGCAGAGCGCCATAAAGGATTCCTGCAGTGCTGTGCTTTATCATAAAAAAAATACACCTAGTCATATTGAAAAAGCCTAGGCGTATTATAATATGACTGATTTTACAATAAGCCTACAACATATCCACAATTTAAGAAGTTAAAACTGTTGTAAAATCTACTAAGTAGTGCTCATTTAAATGAAGACAACTAGGTGTGTGTTTTTGTTAAACAAAGTTTCAATTGAATCGATGCGGTTATAAACCAGCGAGCCTTGTACTGTGGTAAACCACTAAGCAGTAATTCTAAATAACGGCAAGCTAGTAAAACCTTGTTCGCTCAAATAGTATTCGCAAGTTTAGTTTTAATTAAATCATAAAAGACGCGACGGCTATAATATTTTGAATGGTTTGTTCTATTCCGAAAGAGTTCCATAATTGAATGATTTCTTCTAACCAGATAACCAAATTTGTTTATAATTTGAGCTAAGCCACGCAATAATAATTGGGAGGTAGTATAGTTCATCGTATATTTGTATCAAGCATATAATTAAAGTGAATCAAAGAGTTTATTTATATTTTTAAGTTTAAGCTTCTACATATTTGTAGTTCATATTTTATTAGATTGAGGTCAAGGGATTGCGTTAGTTCAGGTTAGTTGAAAGTGATAAAGTAGCCACTTTTTCTACTTTGAATCAACCCTATATCCGGGGTATCTCAGAATTCACTAACAATCTCTCGGATTCATATGAATCACGCATACAAATAGGTTCATACGTTCATATAATTTTTTTCACTGTGAGCACCCAGTTGCACACCAAAATTGAAAAAATATATTCGCAACATTTTTTTTTACAGTTTTTTTTTTAAACTACAAATATTTATTAATATATTTATAATACATAACAGAACTTTATTGTAGACATATTTATTTCTATTAGCAACATTTAACATTGCCCTAAAACATGCAGGTAAAGTGTATTCACAAATATAAGAAACTGACCAAATGACTCTTATACATTTCTACCTAAATAGGGGTATTGACAGAATGCCGACTGAGCTAGGACCGTCTTAGAAAATACATAGTATTGAAATATTTAATTTAGCAGCAAATAAATATGAAACTGATGTTTATTTAAGTTTACTAAATTCAAAATATAAAAATAGAATTATGGTCTTACACTTATAATGCTAAATTATTATATTAATTAATAAATTACCCAACTAAATCTACTTCACCATCGCTACCATCTTCTAAAGTAATAATAAACCTTTCTGTTGCGGTCCTAATACAAATGTAAATTCCTTCTAATTTCTTTACATGTTGTACACAGTTTTTCTAGTTCACCTCAGAATTTTTTTTAGTTTCATCATGAATTAGATTTAATACACTAGAATTAAGTGTGGGTAAAATATTATTGCGACGAATTCCAGCTTTAAGTTGGTGCCATATTTGTTAAAGAGGGTTAAATATATTGTGATAAGGCGGTAGCCGCAATACTATGTGTCCCATGCTTTTGGCAAGTTCATCGCAGTAATATTCTTTTTGAATAGACATACTTCTAATCACTTTTAATAAGTCTTTCTTTCTATAGTTTTTATGAAAATATATATCATTATCAAACATATATTCTTGAATTTTGGCTTTAGTGTCTTTTGAAGAAGGAGCTTTGTTTAATTGTCTGCTATGATAACTAGCGTTATCCATAAAAATTACACTATTTGATGGAATGTTCTGCAATAATTTAGTTTCAAACCAATATTCAAATAACTCCGCTATTGTGTCTTCATGATAGTCAACATATGATTCACTAATGTTTTTGCCGAGTGAGATAGATAATTCGGCACCCACCCATTTTGAGAACCAGCATGTAAGATTGTTATTCTTTTTCCACGGTTTGACGGGGCACGTGTCACACATTTGCCGCTATAATCGACCCAACCACTTCACGGGGTGTCGTGGGTGTCAAACCACGTTTCATCTAAATAAATATTCGGCGGCCTACCTTCAGTTCTGTATTCATTCACTTTTGTCAGATATTCCCACCGCCATTCTTGAAGACGCTTGGACTCCATCAAAACCTGCTTTTTATTAATCCTTTTGAATTTAAAGCCGATGTGTTGAAGGCGCTTCCACAATGTCGTCCTTGAGCATTTAATTTCTGTTTTATCTGTTGTCAGCCTTTTCATTAAATTGTCCAACGTTGGTACACTTTGTTCTTCATACATTTTTTAAATTTTTCGTCGTATAAGTTCCTCGTATTCCTCCTTCTTGGTCCAACGTTCTTGATTTTCAAACATCACTTCTTTTTCTGCATTCCAAAATTAGCCCTTGTGTGTGTAATATTTCAAACTGTGGAAAAGGATTTTTTTGTAAGTAAAGCCGTTTCCTTTACAACTTCTTTAGGGCACAAATTTCCGCGCGAGATTAATGTCAAGAACATATTCTTTATAATCTGTTTGGCATTGTTGATAAATGCACTCTGTTATTTACTTCAGTTTCATTGCTTTCACAAATCTCACTAGAACACCAAGGACGAAACATTTTCAAAAAACAAACTAAACTCAACGGTGTACGTTGACACACTAAAATCAAAAAAGACTCTGGATTATCCGCATTTTTATTTACCTGAGTACGGTACTTAAAATTTATTACGCCCATATCATTTCACAGAACTGGTTTATTGTTGTTTATTATATTTTGAATATCCTAATCCCATTTAGGTCGGTTTCTTATATTTATGAACACACTTTACCTATATCTGTAAGTTTTCGATACCCGCCACTGATGATGACGGACGGTATATCGCCTTCGCCTTGACAGGATTCAGATAAGCATTCTGGAGGTGTCAGCAAAATATAGTTTTTAAGAAAGAGTTGGATGTGTATTAGCGTTGGATACACATTGTTTGTTTTTCGCTATTAATTATTTTAATTAAAGATGAATATTTTGTAAAGTAAAGTGTCTTATTTTATCTAAAAGCTATAAAAAAGCTATTATCAGAAGTGGGGATACCTCCTTTTTGCTCTAAAGGAAGGAGGGGAAACCAAAAACACAAAACAAAAACCTGTGTTAAAGTGTTGAAATGGCGGATCGTAATAGTAGCGCACCTAGCCTCAGCGGTAATTACAGCGGCAGTGACAGTGAACTTGATCAGGAGGAAGCTAAGTGTGCCAGTAGTAGTGACAAGACATTAATGGAAATATGGGAACTTCAGCATAAGAGTAACATGCAGCTGCAAAAACAGATGATTCAGGTTTTAACTACAATGGCTTCCCAACATCCTGTTGAAGCCTCCTCGCCCAGTTCTTATCAGCTCGCGCATGCATATAAAAATGTTACGTCAGCTTCGGCGCAAATTAAACTCCCTAATTTTGATCCCGATGATACTCCGTTTACCATGACCGATTGAATGGATGATGTCACCCGTATCCAGCAGGAAATTGGCATCTCCGATACTTTGATCGTGTTAAAAGCCGGTGACGCGTTACGTGGACGAGCAGCGCGATTTTATAAACATTGGAAGCCAGTAGTGCGCGATTGGATTTTATTTCGGCGCGATTTTGTAGTGGCTTTTCCGGAGCAGGGTACTCCGGCTACGAGAGTGCGCGCGTGCTTAGCCATTAAGAGCTCAAATTTTGCCTTGTTGGTTAAATATGGCAATACAAAACTTGCGGCAATAAAACGCTTTTATCATAAATTTCCATGGGACAATATTTTAAATATTTTTAAATAGAATTTGTTTTCGAGTACCATCATGCGGAGCTGACCTTTTAAATCTCCTTGCGGCATGTGATGCTCGCAACATCACTGGAAGAAGATAGGCAGCTGGAAAGTATTGTGAGTCTCGAAATCGCTCAAGAAAACGAAGCTACGACTCTTCCTCAAATTCGCGCGCGGCATCGTCAGTATTCCCCGGAAGATGTCGAAAATGCAATCGATACGGACATACACAAATAGATTGTAGACAGTAAGTAAAATTGGGTGTTTCATATCAAGACGGAAAACCAAAAGTTAGTGTATGCAATTACTGTAAAAAAACAGGACATACAGAAGATGCCTGCTACCGCAAACAAGGTGCTTCTAGATGGGTGATGTTAACTCAAAAGACACGTTTTATAAGGTCGTTTCCCTCAGCTACAATAGTAAATAATAGCAATGTGTTGTCGATTCGTTATCTAGTCGATACCGCTGCGGACATGTCGATACTACATGAAAAAGTAGCTAAAAATTTAAATTTAGAAATTACACCTAGCGATGCCCAGATTTTGACAGGAATGGGAAACAATACTACTCGCTCTCTTGGAAAATGCAGTACAGTGATGGTTACCTCAACAATAATATTGGAAATTGACTTTACTGTAGTCCCAGAGGGATCTATTCCTGGTAATGATATCGATGCTCTTATTGGACTTGACGTATTGCAAAGGCCTGGAATCAAAGCAGAAGTTAGTGCAAATGGTGTCGATATAGTTCACGGTTGTTGTTAGAACCGTGTTCTAAGTTTGCGTACTCTGGACATTAAGGATGTAAATGTGTCAGGACTGGACGAGCAAGTAGCTATCACGGTAAGAGATATCGTAGAGACTGCATGGGCTTAAACTCCACCGGCTGTGACAACTGAAAAATTACAAATTACTCTACAGGATCCTCAATCTGTTGCATATCGTCCGCGCCATCTGTCTTATGCCGAACGTCTACAAGTAAAACGAATAATTGATGAACAATTAAAAGACGGATTAAATCGCAAAAGTGATTCTGCTTACGCTAGTCCGATTGTTCTAGTAAAGAAACTGAATGGTGACGTCAGATTATGTATAGTCTATCGTAGCGTAAATAAACGTGTTCTGCGCATGAACTTTCCCCTTCCAAGAATACAAGATCAAATTGACGCTCTATCAAGGCAGTTTATTTTTGCAAACTTGACATAAAAGCAGGTTTTCAACAAGTGGAAATGGGTGAAAGCTCAAAGCACATAACTGCTTTTGTGACGCCCGATGGACTGTACGAGTATAATCGCTTACCGTTCGGGTTTGTAAACTCGCCGGCTTATTATCAAAAAACAATTAATAAAGCATTAGGACCCTTAAGAGACGGCATTGCTTTTGTTTATATTGACGATGTGCTGTGTCCGTCAAAAACTATCGGTGAAGGTATTGATAATTTGCGAGAAGCGATAAACATTTTGTCCAGGTCCGGTTTTGTGTTAAATTTGTCGAAATGCCAATTTTTCTTAAACGTCGCGGCGTCGCACATAGGTCGATTTGAAGGATTTAGGCGGCCAAAAGTCGGTTTCCGAAAATATATCTATAGATAAAACAAACTATTTCTTGAGAAATTAGACAGTTCCAGGAACAACATCCAACCCCTCCCACCCCTTATAGTGGCGCCGGAACTGCCACTTACTTAGTAGGAATTCAATCATCGCTTATGGTGTACGCGTCTGTTCTTGTCGCTCTCAGTGTAAGCAACTCTTTCAACGTGAATATATTTTTTTCTAAGTTAGTTATCAAAATAAATGTGATGGATTCCAGTAACTCAGGTAAGAATCAATAGAGTACAATATATTTTAAAGTTATTTATAATTTTTCTGATAAAGTTTGATGCTTTCAAAAACAACGTATTTCGTAGAGGTATTTTATAGAGATTTTAGTTTTTAAAAGCTATTTTGTTATATTTCCCTGTTCGTCCCTGTAATAATTTATTTTGGATTCGGTACTTTACACCTCTACCTTATTAACGTTAAAAAAGTTATCCGCAGAATCCCGCATATTACCAGAATAGAGGACTTGGAAGCTTTTTGGTTCAAAGTTTCAAAAAGGCAACTTTTGTTTTTAGTATAGTGAAATCGTTTTTTGTTAGTTATAGGTTCATCGCGCACTTCGGGCGTAAGAGTAGTGACCCGTAGATATCTGTTTGAGCAGATGCAACTGCAAAATTTGACAACTTTAAATGAAAAATTGAAGTATTTAGAAAATCATCTGTTGTCGTCTTATGGAGATACAGAAGAAAACAAGAAAAGGCTAAAGCATAAATTTTCATATTTTAAAGCCAATATGAAACAAAGATAGTCAAAAGCCCATAAAAATGAGGAGGTATTCTTAAAAAACAATGATTCTTGGTTAGATGGAACTTTCGAGATTCCCATAGTAATGCAAAATCGACAAGGGCGACCATGCAAGTCATTTGGGGAATCAAGCGAAAGAAGTAAGAGGAGAAAGACCGAAGAAGTTCGCTCCACTGTAGATGAAAAAGTAATAGTTCACGCTGCACAAGTGAAATTACATTAATATTTATAATTATAATTACAATTCATGGTGCAACCATTATTAAAAATGCTTTATTGCCCATAGGGCAGTTATCAGAAGAGGCTGCAGAAGCCCGAAACAAGCATTTTCGGTCGTACCGCCAAAACTTTGCACGAAAGTTTTCAAGGGAACAATGCAACCTGGATATTTATAATAGATTGCTTTTGAGTTCAGATCCACTTATAAGCAGTATGAGGTGCATAAAAAAATCGAAAATTAAGTCATTTTTACCTGAAACCATTGAACTGTTAATGCCTGCTGAAGCAAATAAAGAAACCAATAAATATTCTTCGGAAAGCGAGAAGATAATATGTATTTTAATGATGATTAAATAAATATTTCTTTCTTCGAAATATCCTTACTTCACCAAGAGCTGATTACTACAATATTATAGATAATACCTAATATTGTATGTACATATTTTTTTAATTTTTAGTGTCTAGTAATACTCAACAAGTTGTAAACTGCATATTATTTGAGGGTAATTTTTTATTTAATATAATACACTTGACTGTACATTACAAAAAACAAGTTATTTTTATTATTTATTAAGTTTAGAACCAATATAGACCATAAAATAATTTTGGCCGCCTAAATCCTTTAAATCGACCTATGTGCGTCGGTAGAATACCTGGGCGTGCTAATCGTGGGTGGTAATGTGCGTCCTAGTGCCCGAAAAGTCGAAGCTCTCGCTCACACTATTGCATCAAGTGATACAAAAGGTTTGCGGCAATTTCTGGGTTTAGCCGGATATTTTCGGAGATTTATAAGAAATTTTGCTTGTTTGACAGCTCCAATCGCTATGTTACTACGTAAAGAAGAACCGTTCGTCTGGACTGCAGAATGCGAAAAAGTGCGTTTAGAGTTAATACAAATATTAACAGCACCGCCTTTTTAAGTATTTTTGATCCTGAGTTGCCAACTGAGTTGCATACGAGTGCCAGTTCACTAGGAATTGGAGCAATGTTAATGCAAAAAGGACATGATAAGCTGCCACATCCTGTCGCTCACTTTAGCCGACGCACCCCTCAATGTAAATCAAGATACCACTCCTACGATTTAGAGACATTAGCAGTTGTTGAAGCAACGAACTATTTCCGCGTCTATCTATATGGCATACACTTCACTATTTTCACAGACTGTAATTCTGTTCGTGCGAGTGCCCTAAAAATAGAACTTCATCCCCGTGTGGCAAGGTGGTGCATCAAACTCCAGGATTTTGATTTCGATATCGAGTACAGATCTGGATCAAAAATGTGTCACGTAGACTAGACTACCTTAGTCGCAATGTGCCTCCTCAAAAAGTGTTAACAACACGTGCTGCTCTCAAGACTGGAACAAAGAAATCAGTTCGTGAATATCAAGCCGAAGATCCATTTTGTCAGAGTGTGTTAGCTAAAACGTGTACTGTACCAGATTTCTTCGTTAAAAATTACACGGTTTACTGGAAAAGTACAAATGATGGGAAGAGTCGCTGTTTTGTACCAGTATCTGCCCGAATGCAGATTTTTTAATTATATTATGGCGAATCCTCACACATAGGTATCGATAAAATGCTAGCAAAACTTCGTAAAGAGCTGTCTTGGCCGCATATGGGAAAAACAGTAAAAAATATGTAGCAAATTGTCGCTCTTGCATTTTAGAAAAGTCTCCCAGCGGCAAGAAGAAGGGGCTCTATCAGCAAGATCTAAAACCGACAGCAAAATTAGAAACGTGGCATATTGATCATGCGGGACCTTTTGTTAAATCAAATAGATGCACACAAATTTTACTAATTATTGATGCATTTACTAAATGATGCGATTTTGTCCCATTAAACAGAAAACCGCTGATTGCACCATAAAAGCCTTGAACGCTGTGTTTGACGAACTGGGTACGACGACTTGCATAATAGTCGACAGAGGAACTGCTTTTCAGTCTAATAAATTCAAACAATTCCTTGCTGAAAAATCCATTGAACTACATCTCATTGCCACAGCCCTAGAGAAAATGGACAGGTGGAACGAGTCATGAGGTCACTATTTGACGCCATGCGTGCCATTCTAAATGACAAGGATGAAAAAAAAAATGGTTTCAATTCCTGTACACAATTGAAGACGATTTTAACGTTACCGTCAGCAAATCCACTGGTTTATCACCGCACGAACTAATGTTTGGTGCACGCGTCGTTTGAAGGCCGCCGATCAGTTGTTAGCCGAATTGCCAGCTCAGCGTAAGGTCGTTGATGACGAGATCATACGGGAGCAGGTGACTAAACGTCTGGAAAAACTGCGAAATAAGACGATGCAAGACTTTAATAAAAAGCGAACATAGTCAGTGCCGTACGCAGTAGGAGATAAGGTAGCCGTACAAGATAGTCAATTTGCTTCAGGAGGTAAGCTGAAGCCCAGGTTTCAAGGACCATTTGAGGTGACGCATTGCTTGCCCAATGAAAGGTATGCATTAAAAAGGTTAAGTGGACGTCGCTGGACCACTGTCACCGCACACGAGCAATTACAGACGTGGCCCCAGTAAAGTCTGTTATATTTTTTTTTAATTTTAAATTTTTTGTATTTTCACAGCGTAGCTAACAAGATAAGCAACGGCTAGTGCCTTTAGCACTAAACCGGTAGCTCTAACACCACAAGCAACGGCTAGTACCTTTAGTACGGAACAGGTAGCTATAACAACATAAGCAACGGCTAGTACCTTTAGTACGGAACCGGTTGCTCTACAACACAAGCAACGGCTAGTACCTTTAGTACGGAACCGGTAGATATAACAACATAAGCAACGGCTAGTACCTTCAGTACGGAACCGGTAGCTATAACAATATAAGCAACGGCTAGTACCTTCAGTACGGAACCGGTAGCTAACGAAACAAGTGATGTCTAGTACCTTCAGTATGGAATCTGTAGCTTGATTAGTACATATTTCACTCTATGTAACCAACATACGTAATCTGGCTGGATGGGAAGTTTATCTCATCTTATTGTTAACAGAAAATCGTGAGTTTTACTCATTAAGTTTTATTTTGCTCCACAGTTTCGCCACCCCGTTGTGCTGGTGCGAGGACGCTACAGAGTCAGGAAGGCCGTGTTAGCTTTCGATACCTGCCACTGATGACGACGGACGGTATATCGCTTTCGCCTTGACGGGATTCAGATAAGCAAAAATGAATATTTTGTAAAGTAAAGTGTCTTATTTTATCTAAAAGCTATAAAAAGCTATCATATAAAACAAAAAACTGATATGCAATAAATTTGTAACTTTTTTCTCTAGTAAATGCTAGTAGTCTCTAGTCCCTGGCGCCGCTGCCAGTCTGCCACCAAACTAGATGATATTTTAATCCTTAATGCTTGAAACCAACGAATGCTAAGGTTAGTTCTTAAAAGCTATGGTTTCGAACTCTATAGTTCTCGTCAATACAGGGCAAGCACATAATATGCCTATGTTCAGTAATAGAGTGAGCCCACCTTGAAGGAGTTATCAGGGGACAGAGCTATCACGAGCTCTGATCCCCGCTTGCTCGCTCTAGACTTGCCTGCCTCGCCCATTCCGGTCCATTCCGCAGGGTCTCACCATTAACAGCAAACTCCGCTGTTCACATGTACTCGGGTATGTGGGGTTTGGGAGAATATCTGGAGGAGGATATTGGGGGGGGGGGGTTGCTACGCCTAGAGAAGTTGGTGTCGGAGGCGTTTGTGTCGGTGCGGGGCACCTATGTCATAGTCGGAGGCTTTTCTGATGAGCGGGTTGGGGTGGGTGAGGGTGGCGGTAAGAATTTCAGTTCCTCTTTCATGGAGATATTGGGTGAGGGGGTATGTTTGATATCTCGGTGTAGATCTACGTTACGGACGAACCATGGAATGCCCATTGCTGTGCGAATGTAACGATTTTCAAAAGATTGGAGATGGTTGAGGTTGGTTGGGGCTGCGTATCCCCAAGCTGCTGAACCGTATATTAGAGTGGGGCGGATGATTGAGTTGATGAGGAGGAGTTTGTTTTTGTGACTCAGGGTGCTGCGTCCATTGAGCAGTGGGTAAAGTTGGATATAGAAAAGCCTGGTTTGTTAGCGGTGTTCTGGGTATCTAGTCTATCTGTCTAGGGTAATACCGAGGTATATCACTGTATCGTGCCAGGGGACGTCGCTTCCATCCAGGTTGATCACGTCGAAGAGTGGCTGCCTTCTACGAGCAAACTGGATGGTTTGGATTTTATCTTAGTTTAGACGAAGTTTCCAGTTTACACAGTAACTGGAAAATTCGTTTGCTGCTTCTTGCAGTTTTCGCGTGACTATTCGTGGACTCAGTGACCTTACGACGAAGGCGGTATCATCAGCATGGAGGGCTAGGGTGTTATCGGGGGCTTTGGGGATGTCGTGGATGTATATGTTGAAGAGATGAAGGGAGAGGACTGCCTATGCGGACGCGAATTTTGCGCCGGCTTAAGTAAGATTGTATTAGACGGACGAGATTGGAGGGATAGCCAAGGGCTGTCATCTTGTGAATCAGCCCATTGTGCCGTATGGTGCCAAAAGCTTTTTCAATATCGAAAAGGTTCATACCGATGTACTGATTCCAATTGAATCTTTTGGTTATGTACTCAGTGAGTCTAAGGGCTTGCAGTTCGGTATTTAGATTTTCGCAAAAGCCGAACTATTCGTCCGGAAGTACTTCCAGTTCGGCTGTTTTTTCCTTTAGGCGTTCTAAAATGATAATTTCCACAATTTTTGTCATGGAGTTGAGGAGGGAGATGGGGTGATAATTTTGGGGAAAAGTGTGGTTTTCTCTGAGCTTGAGGGTCATGATTTACAGTGGCCTCCTTCCACTTTTTGGGGAACTAGGTGAGTCGGAGTATGGCATTGGCGATGGATGCCATGGTTGCCAAGCCTTTGCGGGGGAGGAATTTGAGGATTTTGTATGAGATTCTGTCAAGCCTGAGGCTTTTTTGGATTTGCGCAAGCGAATGATGTTAGCGACTTCGCGGCGGGACACTGGTCTGACGGGATGTCTATGTAGGGATAAAAGAAATTCTACTTAAACCGATTACATTTGGCCACGTAGGCAGATGCAGCGCCATCTTTTGGCAGTTTCAAGCAACCATGAGCTATGTTGTGGGAATATAAATAGATATGTCAAATTAATATATTTCAAAAAAATTTGTATAAAATTTAACATTAAATAATACTTACTTAATTCGCACAAACAAGGACAAGATATATATTTTGATAAATCTTTTTTAAATATATCTATTATTGTTTGTGTTTCAATAAACCCCATATTTATTAAAAAATATTGTTAAAATATTAAAAATACATATTTGCAAAACTACAAATAAATTTCAATATAAAATATGTACTAAAATATTAAATAAATGTTTTTAAAATATGTATTTTTATATTGCAATTTTACAAAACCACAATATTTTATAAATATTGCGAGTATTTTGACAATATTGGCAAAATAATCAATATTGCATTGATATTGCCTTGAGTGGTGCTAGGGACATATCTGCGATTAAAGACTGGAAAAACCAGTAGGAAAGAAAATTAAGACTTACGTTGTTTTCATTTAATTATATAAACCCAAGAGATTACCCACGAATTCTGGGACACGCAGTAAATAATTAGCATAACATACTTTATTAAACTTGAAAACTTCACATTTCATTTAAATTCGACAGTTCACATTTTTCTACAATTGAGCATGGTTCAGTGAAGTTTCTTTGTGCCCCCTTTTTTACTTTTTCTTCATAATGGCCTACACCTTTACTTAATAACTTCATTGACCAATGCCCTTTGTCTGGCAAACTTTTAATTTTTACATTATTTAAGAATCGGTACCAATTTTTTAATATCTCATTTTCATAGCCTTCACACTTTACCATGTGAAATCACATTTCCCGCCAGCAATTGTGATTGCATGAGGTTTCTTTCAGCTGAATTTCCAATTTTTCCTCTAAATAGCTCAAAGCTAACATAATAACCTCACTGACAATCACATTGGCCCAATAATCTTTATAACCTGGTTCTCTTACTTCAACGAAGGATGTGAACTTTCAAGATACTAAATTTTCTTTCTCCTCAGTTCAATTTTTAATATTTTTCTGCCTTCAACGTCATTACTTTATTTAATTTTATAATGTTAACCTTTTCACCTTGAACCAAAGTCTAGATTCAGTCTCAAAGACTTATCATTTTTGAACTTCGTATTTTCTAAACTGAACCATCAAGATCAATTGCTGTATCCCTTAAGATGGACATGTAAATGTCCGAAACATGTTGGATAACGATCTTAATAATAAAACTATGTGGAGGTAGACTGAAGTCGTTTTATTTGAATACTTTATTAAAATAGCACATTGTATATTTAGGCTGAGAAGGGAGCTATAATATCCCGAGAGCGCCTCCGGATGTAATGTGCGGGGTATATAACAGCTTTCTCAACTGAGGTCTACATAATTTGTTTTCTACTACTAACACTAAAATATTACATATTTATTTACTTCCCGGCGATCAAGGGCTGGAAATGCCGTTTATATTATTATATTTCAAGGGTATATTCTATTACATATATGTTCTATATTTTACATTTATGAGAACATGGAAAAAAGTTCATGTGAATGTAGGTCTTCAAATCTCAAATAAGGAAGCTATGGCCTTCCACAGGTGACCTCCAAAGATTAGTTTTTATTACCGCTTGAGGTACCGGTGCAGGTCTTGGTACACGAACTAATATTAGTGACTGCTAATTTTTAAAATCTTTTGAAAATCAAGTAGCCTGGGATTTCATTTGTCAAACTAAAAAATAAAACTAAAGGAAGAATTTAAATGTCAGAAAATAGACGCTATTTCAACAAAGTCTTATGCCGGGCCTAGACGACTCGTGCACTTAGCAATTACACTGGGGAACAAATTTCGACTTTTTTTTCCTGAACATTTATTGAACTACGCCCAAGTAACTAAAAAATACTTATTAAGATTTTAGTTAGCTCGCAAAAAAAATCTGAATTATTTGTTACAAAATTTTAATTTATACAATATAATGAATATTTTAATTTATAGGCATTTACAATGAACATACAAGCAATATATTGTTGGTTCAACAATAGCAATTAAATAGCACATTTTTATCAGTGAGTCTAAAGTTTAGACCGCGTCACATCAAGGAGATTAGCCAGTCATCCACGGGCAATCTTTCTTGCGAGAAAGATCAATCCCGACGGAATGAATGTGGGTCAGTGGGTAATAACTTGATTAGATTCGTTTGCAATTCACTCGTCAAGAAATTAGACAGGGAAATAACGCTAAATAATATATTGTGTCAGTGTGCGGTAACAGTTTTATTTTCCAATTAGTTTCATGAGAGGAAAAAATGTTAAAAGATAGAATGACTGTAGTGAGTCTAAAGTTTAGACTCACTCATTTTACGCTTCTTAGCCAGTCTTTTGAAAGCAGCCCTGGGGCATCTCTCGTAATAGTCCAACAGTAGTCGGCTAACATCTCACAGTTCCATTTTCCCTAATACCTTCTTTCCATGTTTGAAATATCCTAGTGGAACCTCTCACCGTACTCGTTACTTACAGCACCACAATTTTTCGGAAAGTAATCCAAACGAGAATCCAGGAAACGAATTTTCAACGACATATTACACCCTAGGTTTTGGTAACGTAAAAGAAGTTGGGCAACCAGGTTTTTATAGTTTTCTCCTTTTATGTTTCCCAAAAAATTTGCTGCAACCATTTTAAAGGCATTCCAAGCGTCCTTTTCCTTGCCTTCAAGTATGGAATCGAATTGCGCATTTCCGAAAAGTTTCCTTATCTGGGGATCCACAAATATTCCCTCTTTAATTTTAGTGTCACTGATTCTAGGGAATTTTTCTTTTAAATAACTTAAAGCACGGCCTTCTTTGTCCATGGCCTCCACAAAATTTTTCATAAGTCCCATTTTATATGAAGTGGCGGTAGTAAAATCTTTTCTGGGGGAACTAATAACGCGCTGGATACATTTTTCTTTCCTGGCTCAAAAGACTCTCTCGGTCTCCACAAATTTACCAATTATATCTTTCATATTGGACTGCATGACCAATTGGGACTGAAGGCAACTTGTTTCCATTATGGAGTAGCACATATTTAAGACTTATTTTTGAGGAATCAATGAAAAGTCTTCAGTCTTTTGGATCATAGTCGAAATTTAAAGCTGCCAGTAATCCCTCAATGTCCCTACAGGCTACCAAATTATTTTCCATGTTAAAAAATTGTGTTAGGTTTTTCTGACGGCTTCGGTACACAGAAACTTTTACTTTATCTTGAAGTAAGTTCCATTGTCGCAATCGAGAGGCCAACAGTTCGGATTTAAGGTCACTTAATTCACTTTGACTTACTTTGTGAGGATTTTTACTGGGAAGTTCACAGACACAATCGGAGTCTTGCGAGGTTGATGGGCCGGCAACATTTTTCAGTACACTACTGTTTGAATCCATCCATCATCAGAATCAAGGCTATATTCCTGGATTAGGTACAGGCAACTCGTCACTATGAGGCACCGGGCGTATGGCGTATGGCGGATTGCTGGATACTGTATCGCAGATCTTTTTTTCTCTGAAAAGCCTTTTTTGATGGGAGGTGTCAAATAAAAGTAACAGTCAGTTATGTGGTATTTTGGTTCTCGCTAGATCATAGGAACAGCAAAGGGCATCTTGCGCTTTTTTCCCCTTAGCCAGCCGCGAATATTGGACGCACATTTGTAGCAGCAGATATGGGGAGCCCAATTTTTATCCTGGTATCCAATTTTACAGCCAAAATACAAGTGGTAAGCCTTTTGTATTAAAGGGCTAAGTGTACGTTCTTGTTTCACAAAAATCAATTCACCACTTATACAGTGAGGACATAAAGTCTGGAAAACCTTTTGCAAGTAAACGAAGCACCTGAATAAAAAACGCTCGGACACGTCGATTTTATTTAGTTGTCTTCTATCTTCTAAGATTTCTGAGATATATACAAGGTGCTTCAAGAAAGCTGGGCAGCTGTTAACTTCTTTTTTTTTAATGGAACACCCTGTATATTATTGCATTTTGGATTCTACGGACAATTCTAAGTATATTTCGTATAGGATGTCCTATACCTAAATTCAATTGTTTTTAAAATATTGCCAGTTGAAATTATACATTTTTTCATTAAGAGAAAAACCATGATACAACGTAAAATCTAGGAGAAATGTAGTAACTTGATGTCACTTTGACTCGTTGTCACTATGACAACTGTGCCAATTTTTAACATACTGTAGGACAGTTCTGTTACTGTCAAGTTATTAAAAATGCTCTCAGAGCGAGAAAGAATGGAAATTCTGATGATGTTTGGCTGGGGAGATCGCCAAAGACATTTGGGCGAAGTTTGTGAACTTTTTAATAACACATATCCAGAGCGCGGACAAGAAATTACGATATCTACAGTCAGCAAAGTTGTCAATAAATTCCTTGAACATGGTTGTGTAAAAGATCTTCCCAGGAAAGGTAGGCCGAAACTAGATGATAATAAGAAATTAGATGTTTTACTCAGTTATAACGAAAATCCACATTTACCTACAAGTCAAGCAGCATCAGATTTGTCCATTGGTCAAACATCGGTAAAAAATATTTTAAAAAAGGCAAAGTATCATCCATACAAAATAAGATTAATACATGAATTAAATGAAGACGACTATGACCGCCGAATTCAGTTTTGCGAAAATATGCAAGAGCGGTGCAATATAGATCCATTTTTTTGTAGAAATATTTTATTTTCCGATGAAGCTACCTTTTTTCTTAATGGTACTGTCAACCGACAAAACTGTAGATACTGGTCCACAGAGAATACTCATTGGGCTCAAGTGGCTCATACGCAACATCCCAAAAAAATCAATGTTTGGGCTGGAATATTATAGTATTATAGGTCCGTATTTTTTCGACGTTAACTTAAACGGCGAAATTTATCTTGACTTTCTGCAACTAGAGTTGATTCCTGCCTTAGTTCAACTGTATCCAGGTAATGAGCCTGATATACCAACTCCAACTATGTGGTTTCAACAAGATGGAGCACCACCTCACTACGCGCTTACTGTTCGGCAGTATCTCAATGAGATATTTCCTAACAGGTGGATAGGACGTCGTGGCCCCGTAGAATGGCCGGCCAGGTCCCCGGATTTGACTCCCCTAGATTATTTTCTGTGGGGATATTTAAAAACCAAAGTTTATTTCAACAGACCTCCTAATATCGATGCGCTGAAAAATCGTATAAGAGATGAAATTCGACAAATTTCACCTTTTTTCATTCGAAACGTGCAACAAGAGTTCATCGGTCGGTTAGGATATTGCCAGGAAGTTAACGGACAACAGTTTCAGCATTTGTTACGTTAAAATGTGTCATTTAAGTTATTGTCATTAAAAATTCAGTAAACTAGTAAGGTGTGTTTTATTTTAAAAACAATTGAATTTAGGTATAGGATATCCTATATAAAATATACTTAGAATTGTCCGTAGAATCCAAAAATGCAATAATATACAGGGTGTTCCATTAAAAAAAAAGAAGTTAACAGCTGCCCAGCTTTCTTAAAGCACCCTGTATATTTTTTTTTTTTTTTTTTTTTATGGTAAGGCACAGCACTACAGGATAAATCCTTTATGGCGCTCTAGGAGCGGTGCGTGTGCGCAGGAAACGATTCACGTTGGTCTTGAATCTTTGGAGACTATACTCGTTGGGGAAGACGATCTCAGGGAGGTCGTTCCAGAGTGATGACGTTCTCCAGATGAAAGAATTTTGAAACAGTGTCGTTCGAGGGACACCAAGCTGAACCACGTACTGGTGGGCTGCAGTGGCTCGTCGTGTACTTCTACCATGCACCGCTCTGGGTGGTATTAAGCGGGCAACCTCAGTTGAACACTTGCCATGAAAATATTTGTAAAATAGACTCAAGTCGCCAACCTGCCTTCGATGTTCAAGGCTTTCCAGGTTGTTTGTCAGACTATGGTCACCGATCAAGCGAATGGCTCTTCTTTGAATGGAATCTAGCAATCTTAGGGTATGTTTAGGAGCAGAGCCCCAAATATGCGAACAGTACTCCAGTGATGGTCGAATTTGGGCTTTATAGAGCATCAAAAGTTGTTGGGGTGTATAGAGGTTCTTTGTTCGGAAAAGTACTCCAAGCTTCTGCGAGGCTGCCTTAGCAATGGCCGCAACGTGGCCATGCCAAGACATATGACTATCCAGATTAACGCCCAATAAATGAATTGATGAAGCCAAGGGAATTGAGTGTCCCGCCATAACTATATCCGGTTCTTCAACATTAATTTTTTTAGAAAAAACTGCCGCCTGGGTCTTTTTAGCGTTAAATTCTACTTGGTTACTGTCACCCCAAGACAAAATTTCTTCCAGGTCTTTGTTGAGATGTGAGACCTCTTGCTGCCTATAGAGATGTGCATTAGCAGCCGATGTCCGAGCATCCAAAGTAAAAGTTGAAACAAGTGTGCTGTCATCAGCGAAGCTATATATAGGATTTTTAGTTTTTTCCAAAAGATCGTTAATGTATAGTAAGAAAAGGGTGGGCGACAATATAGAACCTTGAGGGACTCCGGCGTTGATGTTAAATGTGTCTGAAAGAAATCCGTCCATCGCCACTCGCAGAGAACGGTCTTTAAGAAAGCTCGACAGCCATGAACAAAATTGAACCGACATTCCGTATGCTCTCACTTTAGTTAGGAGCCCCTCATGCCATACTCGGTCAAAAGCCTTGGAAATGTCCAGTGCTACCGCCCGGGACTCCCCATGGTGTTCTATTGCGTTGTTCCAAACATGAGTAACATAAGCGAAAAGGTCTCCTGTTGATCTAGACTTACGGAATCCATACTGGCGGTCACTAATAATGTTGAAGCCTTCCAGGTATTTTAGTAATTTTTCGTTGATAGCCTTCTCCATAACTTTTGATATAACCGAGAGCAATGCGACTGGACGATAGTTGTTTGGCAAGGTCTTCTTGCCTTTTTTGGGTATGGGCTGGACTCTCGCAGTTTTCCAGCAAGAAGGAAATATTCCTTTTTTGTAGGATAAGTTAAAAAGCCTACAAAATACCGGTGTCAGTTCGTCAGCGCATTTCTTAATTACGATGACTGGAATATCGTCAGGACCAGAAGCCTTTTTAGTGTCGAGACTCCCCAAGATTCGCTTAACATGGCGGTGGCGAAAGACAATCTCGGGCATTCTCGATTCTACAGGGGTAATGTTCGGTGGAGTACTTCCCTGAAAATTTACCGTTGAATGTGAAGAGAATAGTTCCGCCAGTAAGTTTGCTTTTTCCTGTGCTTTGGTCGCAATGGTGCCATCAGAACGTGTTAGAGGTGGAATGGTTGACTTGGTAAAGTTCTGACTGACGGCCTTAGCTACCGACCAAAATGATTTTGAGCCGCTAGGACATTCAAGAAGTTTGTCTCTGATCCTCTGGTTGTGTGCTTCTTTGCTTTGGTTTATCGTTTGCTTGCATTGGTTTCGAGCGTTAACAAAGATGGTACGATTTTCGGCGGTAGGATTTTTACGCCATTGTCGGTAAAAATAATTTTTTGATTTAACAGCTCGTTCGCAATTTTTGGTAAACCAAGGCTTGCCGTTAGAAGAGCACTTTTTTGAGAAAGGGATGAAGGCTTCCATGCCAGTAAGGATAACCTCCGATATTTCTGTTGCACAGATGGATGGATCATCAGAGGTAAAACAAACGTCCCGCCAAGGAAAGGTTCGAAAATGGTCCCTTAGGTCCTCCCACTTAGCTGATGTATAATGCCATACCTTGCGTGGTTTAGGAGGCTCTTCAGCACTAATTGGTAGTTTGTTCAGTGCCGAAATAAGGTTGTGGTCAGACGTTCCTAACGGCGGCTTCACGGTGACAGTGTACAAGTCGGGGTTTGAAGTTAAGAAAAGATCCAACAAACTAGCAAAATCACCATGTCGGTCTGGAATCCGAGTTGGTTCACCCACCAGCTGGGTGAGGCCAGAGCTGATGGCAAAGGATTCGGCTTCACGACCTTGTTCGTCAGTCATGTTTGAGTATTTGAGCCAGTTGACATTATGAATGTTGAAGTCGCCAAGGATGACAACTTCGGAATTGGGATGGTGGGTTTGCAAAAAGTCGATAGTATTAGCAAGAGAGGAGAACAAGTCTCTATAATGGGTATCGCTTGGCGGCCGGTAAAGGCAGCAGATGAATTTAGTAATTCTCTGCGTTGATATTTTAAACCACATTACATCAAAGTCGTTAGGCTCGAGTGTCTCCTCTCGTTGACAAGAAATATCACTCCGGACAAAGAGACAAAGGCCAGAATTCCGCCTAAATCGGTGATGAAAGTCGTACCCAGGATATAAATAGCTGACCGTACTAATCGATGATCTGACTTTGGTTTCGGTTAGTGCAAGTACATGAGGTTTGGTAGATTGTAGATGTTGATGGACTGCATTGATGTTGGAGTTCAGTCCTCTTATATTGCAGAAGTCAATTTGGAAGTTGCTAATCTCGGGTCTTTTAACAACTCCAGTTTTCACACCATTTCCATTTAGAATATTGTTCGAAGGACCCGCATGGCTACTGGACATGGTGGATGATAGGATAATCTCGCTTGATAAGGCGCCAGGACCCGCCCCCACCCGGAGATCCGATCGGGGGGCGTTTTTAACTCCGGAATTTATTGATCTTGGAACCATCATCACAGCATTTTTTGTATATTTCCCACCCTGGAAACCGGAGACATCGGCACAGTGACGAAACGTTAGCTCAAAGAGCAACTTCACGCCACCTAAGCCGATGCGATGGTATTTCACCGGGCGATGTCGGGTGAGCCAACATCTACCATCTATATATATCTCAGAAATCTTAGAAGATAGAAGACAATTAAATAAAATCGACGTGTCCGAGCGTTTTTTATTCAGGTGCTTCGTTTACTTGCAAAAGGTAGTTTTCCAGACTTTATGTCCTAACTGTATAACAAAAATGATCCGGATTATTTAAACAAGCTCGTGACATGTTGCTCAAAACTGGTTAATTTCTCAAACACGAACAGCTCTCAATCAACTGGTGGTTGAAATACAACTAACTAACAATAAAGGATTTATGTTATATGTATTTAAACCCCTTATAAAGTACGTCTGGTATAATAAATCCAGGTACTTCTCATTTAATAGTCGAATTTTCCCATACATTAGGGGCAGGTAGGTAGTGATCAAAATTAGCATGGATCTATAAAACCGGAGCCAACTGAGACTTTTGTAAGTCAGATTGTTAGTTAGTATAACAAAATAAGTAAGATTTTACTATTTTGGTCTCGAAAACATTTTTGCTGTTCTCCAGTGTTATTTGTCACATGGGATCAGGTGAGCTGTCTACTTTGGCAATTAATCGACACTTGTTTTTTTCCATCGTCTGTCGGTAAATCGTGTTACGAATTTACTTGCTTACATGGATACTTTTCAAATGTACAATTATTTGTATATTCTTCATGTGCAGGAGTCGTCTGAGCCCGGCTTGACTAAAATTATTACGCCTGTTATAAAAACAAATTTCCGGTTAACAAAAGCCTATGCAAACCGGCATAATACCAATAAAGAGGACCAATTTGGCAACCTTGGATGATATTGTTACCGACATCAAAGGACGACCCAGTATTCTGTCAAATTTGTGGTCGCGTTGACATTTTTGAATATAACAGTTTTCATTTGAAATACCTTCCAATTTATGATAAAAATTCCTGCTTTGTTAAAAATTTGATAGTATTTTCCGCAATTTCTTAATTTAAAATGGGTAGTCAAGGCTCGAAACTAATAATATAAATGAAGGTTTTTCATTATTTACCTAGATGATTATTTATTATTGTTATTTCCCTAAGTAAAGAAATTTAACTTCTTTTTAAATAAATGGAGTAAATAATGGCGATTTCCCAAGTTAGTAGTAGGAAACATACATTGTCTGATCCCGAAAATCAAATTATAGGACCTGGACATATTTATGTGTTTGAACGTGGGAACACTCTTTAATAAAGTATAAACAACAAAATAAACAAAATACAAGTAGTTAAATAAATAAGGTTCTTCCAGCAAAAAAACCTAAAACTAATTGTTTGGGAAACATTTTTCTTTTTATCTAACGTCTAATAAAAAAAGGCGACCTTGTCCGTCTCTTGAGGGCGAACTACCTAATAAGTGGATCGCAATAAGAAAGGGCATGACAGGTTTGCCCTTGATTTATTATTTAGGAGGTTCCCAACTTCGCTATTAAGATAAAAGCATGTAAGTTTCGACTTTGACAGAAGCGGGTTAGGGCACTAGAGAGACTTGTCTTAGTTAAGTAAATCATCATGGCAATTAATTTCTATCTATAAAAATACTTATAAAGTCTTGTAAGGTGAGTTTTTTAATCTGTTACAAGGCAATCTCTCGAGAATGATTTTAAATATTTTCATGAAATTTTGGACCATGGGAGGACATACTATTTAATCATATATTTTTATATTTAACCCCTTCCTCAATTTTCAGTGGTGTGCAGCAAGTTTGCAATTTTATGAGATGATGTATTTTTGTTATACTACTATTATTTCATTAAATGTTGCAAATGTTGACCATTACAATATAAACATTTTAAAATCGGCCTTCGAATTGTAGTGGCTCTCTCAGCCCTACTAAAACTCAGTTACTCTAAACCCTGATCTGCTTGATGACGCAGTTCTTCTTTGATGCGAAGTGGTGTCACATACACCCTTTCTTTCGAGGTATCCTGTAAAAAAATTGAATGGTGTGAGATCGGGCGATCTCGCTGGCTAATCCCAAGGTCCTAAACGTCTAAACCAATGATTAGCAAACATGTCATTTAGTTTCTATGACACTGCCTGGGTACAATGAGCTGCGGCTGCATCCGGTTGGTACCACGATTTTCGAAATTCATGAAGTGTTAAATTTTTGAGAAAATCGTTTACAACAGTTCTTAAAATTTAGGGGAATCTTCCGGAATTTACTGACTCATCATAAATTAAGAAGAAATTTGGTTCTTCTGCAATAAACAAATACCTAAAATCTAAAATTTTATTGAAATGCCGTTTCTTTGGTGACAGGTGAATATTGATTACTGATTAGAGCAAAAATGTTTGTTGCTTCTGGTAAAATTCGTTACAAAATGTTGTCAGTCTAAATAACTCTCGGCATAATATTTGGATCTTCCTGTATACGAATTAAAGGTGCTTTATCAAAATTTACTCTTCATTGATAATAATCTTCCGGCTTTAGAGCTTTAATATTCTTATATTAACTAAAATTCGGTAGAAGGAAGGAGAGTCGTTTTTTGTGTATTAAGTGTATAATCTTGAAATATTTTTAAAATTGCAGAGCGCTTTCGGCCTTAGGCCATCTTCAGTGGTTCCTAAAAGCGAGGAAAATCCAATTTGTAAAAAATTTTTGTTATAAAATTTAAGATGTCGTTGTTAGAAAGTTTATGTGAATTCGAGTTATTTACCTATTTTATATGTTAAAAATTTTGTTCTGAAAAGTATTAAGAAGTGTATTTTTTGGTTTTTACTCACTTTGTCAGGAAACAGGAAACTTCATTGACACAATTATTAAATAAGTGGGCCCTCATCAGCACAATGTAAAAAACTAATTAGTAAAAACAAATAACATGTAAAAATTGTAAAAAGACGAACTACTGGGACGAACAAGACAAGATATTTTGCGTTCCAATAGTCGCCATATAATTATTGGATCCGCTATTTTGAATTTTTGAAAGCTTGACATCAGATTTCTTTTTTTTTTTTTTTTATTTTACTTTTTTACGGTTCGTCGGCGTATCTGAGGCCATCTAGAACCGGTCATCGACCGTACGGTTTTTAATCGTGCGGTCTACCGACTGGGGAGTGTGAAACGGCACCTTCATCCTACGAGATATCCGATCTCATCCGGCCTGTCCGGCGTGAATAGGATGGTTTTGATGTCGATTCATTTTACACTCTTCCCTAAGACAACAGCACGCGGTGTTTCCCAAGCGGTCACCCATCCAAGTACTAGCCGCGCTCGACACCGCTTAACTTCGGTGATCTGACGGGAACCGGTGCTTTATGTGTCGCTAGGCCCTTGCCCCCCTCAGATTTTGATAAACCTTATATTTATAAAGGCATACTAAGAAGGGTAAGCGCTTGTGCGGTCTGTAATAGGAAACAATGATAACAGCGTAAGCTGGCCTGTTAGGCCGGGCGGATGTAAATTGGGCACTAACTTACCTGCATTCTTTAATCCTACATGTAATCTGGGCACTAGTTAAAAACGCACGTGCAAAGCCTATAATATAGGTACATATTATGTAAACTGGGCACTGTAAAAATGTGAAAATAGTCTACCGAAAAGCACAGTGAGAGTGACTAATGAGGTTATGTTTCTCTAGCTGTTAGTCACTCGACAAAAATTGTAATAATTATAGACTTATATTGGTTAAACAGCGCTAACACGGCATCTAATCCACCTTTTTGGTTCCAATTCGGTATATGCTACATAAATCAACAAAGGTGCCGGAGTGCCCAAATTACATATCGGATTAAGGTAACCATTTTTCGAAGTAGGTAAATCCATTAATTTGGTGCCCACATTACGCCCGCCGGTTAGGCCGGTTGCGACCGACGGAGGGTTAACAACTTTTTTTGATACTTCTGTTGCCGTTTTTAAGATATTAATTCATTTTCTTTGTTTTGTTGTTCGAAAAACGAGATCACAACAAAAGCTGATGGTTTTAAACTCTGACATACTAAGGTACTCTAATTTGATTGGTAGTTAAGCAATACCACTGATAATTGATAACTTGACTAATTAGGACGAACAGTATAAACTTAAATAAAACAGAAATCTCAGCAATGTTTCAAATTGGTAATAATACAGGGTGTTACTTAATGATAGGCCGTAATTCCAAGGGCACATTTCTGAACCAAAGTCACGTAGATAGAAAAATTCATATAAACATGTGTCCCAAAAAGTGTGGTTTTCAAGATAGTTTAAAAAAAATCGGTTCATTAATATCTCAAAGATCCTTATGCCGATTTTGGTGAAATGGTGCAGTGTTGTTCATTGTGAGAAGACGCTAAGTTAGAAGAAGTAAGATACGAAAAAATATCAAGAGACAAAAAAGTTGTATATTTAGCTCCTTAACCCGAAAACAACATAAAATTTTTAAAAAAGCCACTGTAACTCATAATTATCATTTAGTTAGTGCTAACTTAGCGACTTCTTACAACGAACAACATTGCCAAATTTCACCAAAGTCAACAGAAGAACCTTAGAGATATTAATAAAAACCGATTTCTTTCTTAAACTTTCATACCCTGTACCTTGATAAGCAGACTTTTTAGAACATTATGTTTATATGGATTTTTCTACTTGAATTTGGTTCAGGAAGGCTCCCTTGGAGTTACGGCCTATCATTAAGTAACACTATGTATACAGGGTGTTTCATTGGAAAAAAATATACTTTAAAATATTTGTTTAAGTGACATAAATTCCTGTATTTTTAAACTCACTGTATATTGCAACTAAGATTAAGCTATAGCGGAAGAAACCCTACGGGTTATGCCTACTTCCCAACCAAATATTATTGCCTTAGCATGTTAGAGTTAAAAATATTAGTATTTGTTAAGATCACGAAAAAAAAATGGAAATTAATTAATATCTTGATAATCGAAAATAGTATGGAGAAATACTAATCATCCAAAATATTTCAAAAACGTAAAAATCCATGTTGCTGGTGCAACGGCTAATGTTAGGATTTCCCCACCACTCGTGTCGCCCGGACCGGTACTGTACCTCTAAAATACAAAACTCTAAGAAGAACTCCACTCAAAGCTGGAGTTATAAACTTGAAGCCGGCGTCGGCGCTCGCGCTGGCGTGTGCGCTGGAAGTTAAACAAGTAAATCGTAATAGAGGGATTTATAAACTTCACCGGCGCTCGCGCTGGCCCCGGCTGGCGTTCGACACAAACCATCTTTATCTACTCCTATTAAATTATATATTAATAATTCAACTGCTTTTGAGCAATTAATATTATCTATAAACAAACAACATGAGTTAATAATAATTAATAATAATAATAACTCACTACAATAACTCACTATAATAAATCGGAAAAGATTCTTGGAATTATTTACGAACCGAATATCGAGGTGGCTCTGTACTTCTGTACAAGCTGATTGGCCGAAAGGGAACAGTCCATTATTGTTATTGAGGGGAGTAATGTCACTTGAATAATTTTGACGTTTTCAAATTAATTTAATCCCTAATTATTGTAAATCTTGTGCTGAAAAAGATGAATTCAGATAGTAAAGATGAATTATTATGTACACCTCCAGAAATAAGACAGGTAGCTAATGTAACTATACAGAATTTATTGCCCGAAAAATCCAAAAACAAATATAAAGGTGTATACAAAAATTTTCAAGATTGGTGCAGCAGTAATAACATTAAGTCATCGTTTACAAAAAATGTACTTTTTTCATATTTTAGAGAACTTAGCACTAAATATAAAACATCGTCTCTATGGACTTTCTACTCCATGCTAAGAAGCACACTCAACATAAATAATGGAATCAATATAGAGAATTATTTAAAATTGCGTGCGTTTCTTAAACGTCAATCAGAGAAACATGTAGCTAAAAAGGCAAAAACTTTTACGCCAGAACAACTTAATGATTTAATAACCGAAGCTCCTGATGAGAAATATCTGGCGACAAAAGGTAGTAGATCTCACAATAATTCAATCGTGTTTATCATCTAGTTAGTCAATTACATAATTTATTTTAGGTTGCTTTAATAATGTGCATTATGGGTGCTTGTCATGCAGGAGAATTGCACTCTATGCACATTATAGATTTAGAAGATCATGGATCTATTTTTAAAGTGTCATCATCATCATCATGCAGCCGTTATTGTCCACTGCTGGACATAGGCCTCCTCTAAATTTCTCCATGTCTGTCGGTTCTGGGCCGTCAGTATCCAATTTCCGGCGATTCTCCTTACATCATCGCTCCATCGTGTCGGTGGCCTGCCTCTGTTACGTTTGTCTTCTCGTGGTCGCCATTCCAATATTCTTTCAGTCCACCTGTTGTTTGATGTTCTCGCCATATGACCTGCCCATCTCCATTTTAATCTAGTCATGTATTCAACTATGTCTTTAACTTTAGTTCTTTGTCTGATAATGTTATTGGGTATTCTGTCTCTCCTAGTGATTCCAAGTATGGCTCTCTCCATGGCTCTTTGGCCTACTCTCAGATTTTCTGCTGACTTTTTTGTTAATGTTAGAGTTTCTGCTCCATATGTTATTACCGGTAACACACATTGGTCATACACTTTTTACTCTTTAGACATATAGGTATATTGCTTTTAAATACCTCTCGTAGTTTGCCAAAAGCAGTAAAGTTAAAGTGTACCAAATACAAAAACAAAAATTGTCAGAAAATTCACTGTTACGGGAACTTCTTATACCATAGTTAAGAAATATTTAAATCTGCGTCCTACCGATATATCGCAAACGATATTATTCTTTAAATTTCAAAAGGGAAAATATCACTCACAAAGAATTGGCATTAATAAATTTGGAGCAATGGGAAAAGACATTGCTACATTTTTAAAATTACCAGACTATAATTTTTATACAGGGCATTGTTTTCGCCGCTCATCGGCAACTTTATTAGTAGATGCTGGAGGGGCTATAACTGCACTAAAACGCCATGGCGGTTGGCGATCAACTACTGTAGCTGAGGGGTACGTTGATGATTCTGAAAAGAATTAGACAGATACTGCAAATAAAATATACAATTCTATAACACCTTAACCAGTTAGTACATCAACAACATATATGCAACAAACACAAAAAGAGACAATAAACTTGCATAATTTAGTCCCACATATTCAGTTTACTGGTTGTTCAAACTTTACAGTTAATTTTATTAATAAACCAAATGAGTAATTACAACTAAAATTTTTATAGCATTGTCTTAGGTAACTATCAAGATTTGTGAATAAAGTTCTTTCTCTATACTTGTATCTTAGTATTTATTGTTATAGTCGTAGATAAAGTATAGTATTCAACTTGCGGTAATGGTCATAACTCACTTGATGAACTTCATCTGCGTGAGTTATGACCTACATTCCCGCTCGTTAAATAATATACTATTATCTTTCCAGTGCCGGCGTTCGTAGGAAATCTGTAGCACCGCGTCACAACCAATGGGATTTTAGCATTTCTATCAAGTCATCGTTGGCATCTGCCAAACTGTCAACGGCCAAGCGTCATTTTAATTTTTGTGTTGATGTCAGCTTGGTGTTTCTGAATTATTTGCTTTTGTTGTTCTCATATTGATCTTGTTTGTGAAAAGAATTCCTTGCTAAATCCGTTTATTTTACTCTTTTTATTTTGTTTTAATAACTGCCTTAAAGAAAACACCACCAAGAGTACAAACTAAAATGTCAGATGTGTCAGATTATGTTTTTGTTTGTCAACACTGTGAACGCGAACGCCAAGTTTATAAATGCCCACTTTGCACGTCTACGACGAACGCCGGCCCCGACGCCAGCGCCGACGCCGGCGAGAGTTTATAAACCAGCTTTTAATCTCGATTTCGCAAAAAAATCGTAATTTTTTTAATACGTTTAACATTTCTGACACTAGGAATAAATCCAATAGCAGCAACTGAGAACACGTCTAGCTCCCTCGAATTATAGGAGGAAACTGTTAAACATGGATGCTGCTAAGCAGGAATACCTCATTTTCCATTTTTTGTTTTGATTGTTTTGTTAGGAATTTGTCCTCTTAAAGGCAGAGCGCCCACAAAAGACGTGCACTTCAAGTGAAGATTTATGAGTTGCACATGAGGTTGGTATGACATGCAGCGTACCATGTTTTGATATGTAATGACGCTCACAGAAGCCGTGGGAAAGAAGTGAGTCCCCTCGCTATGCATTATCGTACGGCATGCGTGATAAAAAATAGGATCTGCTGTATATTCACTTGACGCGCGCCGAATTATTAGAGCTTCTCAGGTTAAATCTTGCTATGATGATCTGTATTGATTGAAATTGATATTTCCAGCGCGGTTTACCCCTCGATAATTATTTTTGTGTCTACAGTTTTAATAAAAATGCGTGATGATTAACAATTAAATATTGAATTCGTGCAGCATGTAGAATCACGTAGAATGCTGAAACATCTTTATTATCGGACTATGACATTTTGACAATGGCAATTAACGTTTGCTCCTCTACGCACTGCATGCAATACGTAAACTATTTTGATATGCATGTACAAGCACACATGATGTCCGTTTCAGGTGTGCTTCACGGACACTTCACCACAAGCAATTCACTGCTCTGGTGGGCGCTCTTCCACAGTATTTACTTGTGTTTTGCGTTTTTTGGGTGCTATTCAACATCTGTTTGCCTTTTCTTTCTAAACTGTTGACGGCTGTTGCGAGTTGCTGGGTCGCTTGTAAATTATTCTTCTTTGTTGAAGATTTCTGTTAAGTATGCTGGTCAGTAGAGGGTTTGTTTTTCTTGCTTTATTAAATAATTCCGTCGCAATTTTGTTTATGTATTCTGTTTGTGTTTTCATTTCTAGATTTTATTATCCCTCATGAACCATGGTGATTTTGATTCTTTTCTGATGACAATGTTTTGTACTGCTTGAAGATCCTGTCTTTGTTTTTGGTTATCTGTGCCCGTGCTGGGTAAGCTCCTGTATCCTTAATAAATAGGGAAAAGCAATTAGCAGCTTCCTAAATTGTTAATTCACGGATCAGTCAATTGGCCTCTATACCTTGACAATATCACTTAAACGAATGAACACGCCTCTGTGTGTGTTGCATTAAAATTTAGAATTGCGCACCAAACTCTCCCGGTATATAGTTATTGCTGGAAGATATTAGTTATTGAATGCAAGCGGCATTTTTATTCTTTATTAGATTCGCTAACACAAACTTTTAAATTGTTTTTATTTATTAATTAAATTAAAATGTGCGGCTTTATTGGAAAACTCTGTGTAATACATTTTTAAATCAGACAATAATAAAAGTACTTAACGAAGCGTACGGAGTGAAATAATGTTCTTATAAAGATGAATAATACGTAAGTAAAAAACAAACTTTAACTAATAATATCACAACATAAAGTTTTTCAACATAAAAAAGTTGTAATCCTTAAGATATCATCAGCAAACAAAGGCTATAATCGAAATTGTTTGAATAAATTGTGTTTGCTTTTTGTTTTTGAATTCCTACAAGAAAATACTTCTAACGTTTTACGAACACTTTTATGCTTGGGGTGAGTAAAAAGATTTAAAAATGTATTCCTTTCGCAGATACTCAAAGTAACTTTAGTGTAAAGATTGCCATCGGTTGTTTGAAAAAGCTCAAAACTGGATCTTAAACGCTATCTGGCTGTACTAGTTGAATATCAATGAGATTCTTTGTGTAGAGGGATATTACGCATTCCTGATGCTAAAATTCATAAAAGCTTTATTATCGGGGTGAATTCCTTTATCTATTTTTGTTTTAAACTGTGCTAGTTTAGTTCTTTAGAAAAAATATATAAAACTGATAAAGTGACCTTCTAGATCCATAACCTATAGATACAAATAAGATGTCAACAAAAGGGAAACACTCTAAGAGAAAGACTAGCTCTTAATTATCAAGATATTTGTAATAATCTTCTATATTGTATAGTATTTCCAGTAGCAAATGAAAAAAGAAATTCTTTATTTGCTTTATGTTATTTAATAATTTTACAAAATTAGGTAATCTAAGTATTGGATATGTATATTCTAAGTTTATTGTTTAGTATGCTTAATGCGAGACGTTATTTATAAAAGATGTGCTTAAAGAAAAAGATAATACATTCCTGTATGAATATTACGGTTACGGTCAAGATTTCAAATTCTTTAAATTTTCTCTGACATGACTCTCTATAATTTAAATTCATCATTATTCTATGGGCTCGTTTTTGGCAAATAAAAACTATTACCATATCTCTGCAATTTTCATACAGTGTGTATCAGCCAAATGGAATAAATTCGATAATAAATACATTGGGGCGTGCCCGAAAAAACGCTCGGACACGTCGATTAGTATTTGTAGTTGCGCATTTTTTTCAATAAAAACTTTTAATATAGGGTGTGTCATTTAACAGTGGCCAATACTAACTTTCTTATTCTAAATGCAACACCCTGTGTATTATTCAATTTTTCGATTCTTCAAAAATTATAGACATATTTCATGTACAATATCCTATAGCTATCTTCAACTGTTTCGGAAATATTAAGTGTTTTCAGATTTATTACAAAAATTAACAACACACTAAAAAACTAATAAGTAATACTATTTATTTCTTGATAATGTAAAAAACAAAAAAAAACATTAATGTAGGAGATGCTGAAAATTGATGTTAAAATGTTTTTACTGATATGAAATAAAAAAAAGGTATAAATAGTTTTGTTTACTTTTGTTTAAAACGCCTGACCTTAGCAAATTGTTGTCTGTCTGCATGACAGTAGTTGTTAGTGTTATAGTCGTTTGAATTTCGCTAACTGCATATCAGAAAAATGGTTTATTTAACAGAAATGCACAAAATAACAATTCTACAGATGATTGGTTATGGAGATAAAACACGGACACAAATGGAAGTTGCTCGCTTATTTCATAAAAAATTTCAAAATTTGCCGTCTATAACTTAAGGGACAATTAGTAAAATAGAAAAGCAGTTTCGCCTTGAAGCAGATAAAAAAAAGTAGCTGCCAACGCAATAAGTGATGATACCAAATTAGATATTATGCTTCATTTTCAGGAAAACCCACATACTTCTAGTCGAAAAGCAGCCCCAATGTTCGATGTTTGCCATTCATCGATTATTCGAGCATTACAAGAAAATAAAATATATCCCTATAAAATGATACCTACTCATGAACTCATGGAAGACGATTTTGATAGGAAAACGTATTTTTGTAAACAAATGATAGCAATGTTAGATAACAATGTGATCCAATTAGAATATGTTTTGTTTTCTGATGTGTGCACCTTTACACTTTACGGTCATGCTAATCGCCAGGATTGCCGCTATTGGCCTAGGGAAAATCCTCACTGGATAAAAGAGGATCATACGCAATTACCTGAAAAGGTTAATGTTTGGGCAGGAATTGTTGGAGATCATATCATAGGTCCCTTTTTCATTAATGACAATTTAAATGGAGATAATTATTTAGCACTGCTCCAAAATAATATTTTGCCAACTTTGACAAACTTATATCCTGGTCCAGCAAACCCACAACTTCCAGCGATTATGACATGGTTTCAGCAAGATAGAGCACCGCCCGATTACCAGATCAATGTCCGGCAGTACCTCAACCAAGTAAGTATTTCCAAATCGGTGGATAGGGAGGCGTGGATCGATGGAATGGTCAGCACCATCCCCTGATCTAACGCCATTAGACTTCTTCTTATGGGGTTATGTCAAAAATATTGTATACAAAACTAAACCCCTCGACTTAGCTGACTTAAGAAGACGAATAACGCTTGCGATTAGATCGGTCACGCCTGCGATGTTCAGTAACGTTAGAAGAAATTTCTATTTAAGACTAGGATGTTGCCAAGACGTTCGCGCATTACTTATTAGTTTTTTAGTGTGTTGTTAAGTCTTGCAATAAATCTAAAAACACTTAATATTTTCGAAACTGTTGAAGATAGGTATAGGATATTGTACATAAAAATATGTCTAGAATTTTCTGAAGAATCCAAAAATTTAATAATATCCAGGGTTGTATTTAAAATAAGAAAGTTAGTATTGGCCACTGTTACATGACACACTCTGTATAAAAAGTTGTTGTTGAAAAAAATGCGCAACTAGAAATACCAATCGACGTGTCCGAGCGTTTTTTCGGACACGCCCCTATGTATTTATTATCGAATTTATTCGATTTGGCTGATACACACTGTATAGTCGTCGCCAGATATAAGTAAGATTTCTATAAAAACTGATGTTTTTTATCTTCTAAAACCTACGGTCAGTGTTTAGACCGGGCGCATAGCTTTTCTGAATAGTTTAAATAAATATTAAAATAAATTCGTTATTTGTACAAAGTTACTGTTTATATTTATTGCAAAAAATGTATTTTTTCCACTACTAACCTATAACATCGCCATTATTGACCGATTATTAACGCTAGAAATCGTTTTTCTCTACCTTATAAGTCATTATTGACCATGGTCAATAATAAGCCATTGAAATCCATTATTGACCGATCTTTGACCTTAACCGAATTTTGTTTGAACGCAGGTAACTTGATTTTTTAATTCTACAACATCAATTCATTGTGGTTAGGCAACCAGATAATTATCAATACATATTCGATTACTTGATATTGTAAAATATCGATACAATCAACATTTTTTCTGCTTCCATCCTTAATTCGGGAGGTGTACACATAATATTATCACTAACATTTTCTTCGCTCATTGTTTAAAAAAACGCAAAACTCGTGAAATCTGATGACACAAATGAACACAAATTGACATTGACAAAGCCACCTGACAAAACAACAAAATATATTGCCAATTCCAAAGCGCAGGTAACTTGATTAAAAAATATACTTATACCTACCTATAATTTTTTATAATAATTATTAATACTATAAAGATAAATGTCATATAAAAGTTTGTAGTAGTGGAAAAAATAATATATTAACCACGGTTTAGACAGCTTATTATAGCCCTCGCGTCTTAAATCCCTCGTCGCTTCGCTCCTCGTGATTTAAACTCGCCGCTCGGGCAATAATGATGGCTGTCTAAACCTTGGTTAATAATATACTATTAATCAGTATGCATGCTATTTTCAGACTTATTAAATTTTCAATTAAAACTAGAACAATATAGTAGGCCTAAAGTTTATTTAATTTTACATATTCTCCCACTCTAAAATATTAAATTCAGTTCCCGATTTTTTGCTGTGCTATACTTTAATTGTCATGTGCCTTGTAAAAAAAAACGGTCCCAGAGCCGGAGTAGTATAAACAAGTGTGTGTGTGTTTTATATTTGCTATGTGGTCTGGCATCTAAACATTGCGTTGACTTAATATTTTCATGTTCAGTTTGTTGTTGTACAGTTAATAGTAATAATTATTAATTTAGTGTTTCATTTAGGATTTATATATTAAGTTAAAACACTTTTGTTCAGTGTTCGTGTTTCGTGATTTTGATAAATTTGATTTTTTTTTATCGGAAGATAATGTTTTGAGCGTGGGAGGAAAATTCTCATAGGCTTTGGAGGCCATGGAAGGAGAATTATTGTGAACGTGAAGATGATCTAAACGACCCTGCTACGAATTTGGTTGAATCCGATGATTTAGATTTAGGCGAGTAATTAGGAGAAGGAACGTTACGAAAAAAGCGTAAAGTATTTTTTAGCTTTCAGGCAAAGGAAATTTGTTTCAATGTGTATTAAAACCTAAAACGGGACCCTATGCGCATAGGACATAACAAATCCGAGTAGTAAAAAAAATTTCCGAGCTAAGTCTACAAACAAAGTAAAACGATCCAGTTTAGGTAAACCTAAAGATTTGGGTAAGCTGTAGCCAAACTATTAAGAATTTTAATTAAGTTTAAATTTAATTAAAAATATAAAAATAATGAAGTTCACATAATAGTAAAAAAACCTTAAGAGCTCGAAAAACCTTGTCCAAAAAGCACTTTTCGACGAAGGCTTGAGAAACTGGGATTTAAATTTAAAATTGTTAATAAGCATGCTGCAATAATGGAAAGTAGAAGAAACGTAAAATGGCGAATAGAATATTTAGAAAAAATAAAAGAACTTGGAAAAAGGGGATGAAATAACTCTATTTCAATAGATGATGGATTACATTCTATATCGGAGTTAAAAGGTATATTTTTTAATTGTGGTAACAAGTTTGGCTCAATATTTACTAAAAAGTCATTACATTTGTTTGCTATTGTCTCTTGATCACCTTCAATTTTAATATCGTTTCCACTATTTTGTCCCTTTATTTCTTTTACGATTTTCCAGGCGCACTTAGTCTTATTATCTTAGTTATTTAACCTATCTGCATAATTTTATTTCTTTGCTTGCTTTTATAACTTAACCTTTTTGTGTTACAACAAAATGTCTTAAATCTATTATTCATATTTTCCATTATGTAAAGAACATCTGGTTGATTTCTACGCTCAGTAATTTCAGGATTATGGGAGATATATTTGGATTTGTTAAAGTTTCTTTCTCGTTCTTTATTAAGGGGGTTGGTTAAACTTGTCTAAAAATAGTTTTATGAAAGTGTTCCATTGCTCACTTACTAAATGCCTCAATTATTTACATTTTTTGCAAATTTACTTCTTGTAGAGTCACTACAAATGTTTATTTGTTGGCTGTGTCAAAGTTTCTTTTTTCAATAAGCTTAGATTTTTGTTTCTCAATATGTAATTTTAACTTTTGAGCCGTATAGTCTGAAATTTGTGAATATAAAATTTGGCATGTCATGCTACCCTTAAAATGTGGATACAAAGATGGGTATTTTTGGTAGAGCGACCGTTTACCGGAGGGATAGCACATCATGTTGAACACTTATTATAAACGTGTTGAAATCATTACGCAAGTTTCCAGTCATTCTTGAATATTTATTTCTAATGATGCTTTTGAAAATTAATAGACAGGTAACAGGAACCAATAACTATGCAGCTTTCCAACATTTCCAAACGACACACGACACAATGACGTAAAACTTCAATCAAGACCCCGGATGCTAACAATTTCTAATTTTATTCATTAAATGAGGACATCGAGTGGTCAATACTTGTTGAAGTAACTTGCACAACTAAATTTAATGTATAAAATTGTGAACAGTTTTTAAACTAATTCTAATTTAATTCACAATTCTATGACGGCTTATTGGCAATGGTAATGGTTGCCCTGAAGATGGTTACCATAGCAACTATTACCATAGTGTGTCCATGTTATTATCTTAGCAATCGGTCACTGCCGGCGCCATCCCCAGCTCGTCATGTTAAGATCGTCACGTCACATTAGAAGATTTTATTATAGAAGCAATATGGCATGTAGGTACTAAAATTGATGTTTGTGAGTTATAGATGGCTTAAATTATATCAAATGATATGTAGAATTGTATATCATAAAGATATTTCGATGATTAGCATACAGGGCGATTCAAGATTATAACGTAGCCTATGTTATCATTACTAAGTATTGCCTTCGATACTAGTTTGAGGTTACCAAAATAATCTGCAAATAATTCCTGATTAACAAACATTAAAACAACTTCATAGGGAGGTGTTTTAAATAAAGTTTTGTATCAGTCTGTAATGTTTGGTTACTGGTATAATTTTTTTCTCGGGTTTTATTATAATACTAGCCACAACTACTCCTTGACACACTTCTTCATTCAAAATTACACATTCATCGGTGCTTTCGGTATAGCAATATTTTATTACTTTACACAGGGGTGGCATAATCGTATAATCATCGCTATTAGATTGAATTGCTGTTTGATTTTTTTTTCCTCGTTATAAAATGATATTGTGAAATCTTCATAATTTATTTTTGCTCCCGTTTTGATGAAAAAATCTGACCCTAATACACCATGTATACTAGAGTAGAATTTATCAACGACACAAAATTTATGTTTAAATTTTTCGTTATTAATAGAAAATAAAATATTAGCTGTTCCCCTTGAAAATGTAGATCCCGTGACACCTTTAATTTTTATTTTATTAGATGTGTCTATTTGACATCTTTCCACATAATCAGCAAAAATACAACTTATACTAGCCCCTGTATCTAGCAAAATTTTTAATTCATTCACTCCATATTTTACGTAAATATAATTTAAGGCGTTTATATTATAATTACTACCTACTTTGTTTTCATTCACACCTCCAGACACGAAAAAACTGCTTAGTCGTGTCACCTTCATTGTTTACAATATACGCTCGGCGCGAAAAATTCTTTCGACCTTGACCTCTACTACTGTTGTACTGTTTGTTTTTTTGATTTTGCCTAGCCATGTGATTTGGTTTGTAATTGAATTTTCCGCTTCTTCTGTATACACGACCTCGCGTAAAAGATCTATGTGTATTATTAATATGTTTATTTTTCCCGTGATTGAAAAATAGATTGCTATTTGACTGAATATTAACATTTTTTTCTTCCTTCCTCTTTGGCTGCTATAATAGCATCCTTTAAATTTAAATAATTTCTAGCTTTAACTATAGTTCGTAAGTCGTTGTCCCTAAGTCCGTTGGCAAACGTACTTATTGCAATTTTTTCGTTAACACTCATTAATACGCTAATAGCCTTATCATCGTTATCCGCCTGTGTTATAGTAAGGTCTAACATTAACTGCTCTATTATTTTGGCATAATCTTCTATACTTTTATTATTTTGTTTTATACTATGCAACTGTGTTGACAAAACGGCTACTGATTTTTTAGCAATTAAATGTTTGTTCATATCAATTAATAAGTTTTTTACACTGTCATATTCCTTCTGTAACCTTATTTAATTTAATTTAATTTAATTATTTAATATATATTTTATTAAGAATACTTTTCCATTGTTATCCAGCATTTCAGTGTATAACTCGATAGCATCAATAAGCTATTTCGTAGCTTCCTCGGTACCGTCCATAGAGGGTAGCAAGGACGCTGCGACCCTAATATCAAATTTTTCAGTCATTATGTCTATTTCCTTATCAGTGTCTATTTTTACTATTTTTACTAATTTGATCTGCGATCTCTCGTCGCGCTACAATAATTTTCCTAGATTTTTCTAAATACTTGCTTATTCCTAGAAAATATTCTTCTAACTTGGGCTTGTCTTGATCAGTGTTGATCTCATTTTTTAGCCAACCTAATTTGTTATCTAATATTTCTAAGTCACCATATAACTTATTTATTCTAATTAAATTTTCACGACGCTCTTTGGGTTCTCGTTGTAAGTTTTCGTAAAATTTAATACAAATTTTGTATAATTCGTCGCACTGTGCTAGTATGCTATCCACTAACTATTTATAATCCCAAAAAAAAAATGTTTATATCAATTAGTATCTAACCTTATCCGAAGTCTCGTCTTGGACCCAATTTTGCAAGGCTACACTTGGGCTTTTAGATGAGTTCTTGGCTTCTTCTGATTCCTTGCTGTACTTTCTTCTCTATATGCTTTTTGAATTTATGCATTACATATGTCACCATTATGATTATTACTGCTACAAAGGCCACTATTCCCTAAGCCTCTTTCCAAGTCACTGCTACAGCACCATTTTGCACGCCATTTGAAGTGCCTCCGCTTCTGCCTGCTTGGCTAATGATGACTTCTTCCTTTGTTTGAGATGATCCCATTATTCCACACTGCAACAGCGACTGGCATATAATATAGCCATTCCTATGCGACTGGCAGGATCGCCATGTAATGTTCTTGGTTAATCGGGTATCAATGTAGTCAGGATACGACAAGAAAAACAGCAGTATCTAGTTCTACATAATAAATACTATATTTAATCAGTCTTCAATTCTCATATACATACAATGTTACAAAGGTACGAGGAACAACCTTTCTATTAGTTGTCCTCGGTCAATTACCGTTCAGGCTATCAATAATATAATACTATACATTAAACAACACATTCCTAATCTAAACAGAAATGGATCAATGGCACCTCCGGCATTGACTCACTGATAGGTCAATTGCCTAGTGAACTTGGTAGTGCCATTTAGCCATTACAAGTCAGTTGGTAGGTAGATACTATCATTTTATCATCCTTCAGAAACCATACAGACTATATTTAACTTCGATTCTTGACTAGACAAATAGAAGGGTATCAAGAAGAACGTGCTTTAAACTCGTAGGTATCTTTTATACGACATAGGTAGGGATTGCCTTGTTAGGTACTAAATTGATGTCCAAACATAACCTAAGTACGACATGCTCAATCTTCAATATTACACTATCTGTTTTATAGCTAAGTAATATACCTACACTCTACCCTATTTCAGTGTTACCTACCATCAGGTTGCACTTAGTTCCCTGGCCAAAAACCTTTCCTCAAAGTACTTTATGCAAACGCCAGTACATTTTTGCTGTACTTAATCGTCTCTTGGGATCCTTTTCTTTTTATCAACAAATTATTTCGCGTAGCTCTGAGAGTGAAAAACATTATAGATCGGAGTTACACCCTGAACACAACATCAATTTGGCATTTTTCGCTATTTCATAGCAACTTAATCAAATAATTTATGGTTTCACACATAAAGGACTATCAGTCCTTCCTTTAGATCTGACCGAACCGATTTGATTGATTTAATAAACAGATGGTGTTCAGTACTGTTCAGTGAATTTATTTAGTTTTAGACTGATCGGTCCGAGAACTGAAGTAAATTCCATCCATTTGTCTGTGCGGCCAACTGAAAGGAATTAAAATTCGAGTATTTGTTCGCCAAGAGTTACATCGTTGAGTTGATAACTGTCGGCGGGTATTCGTTTACTATTTATGAGCGAAAATTAATGGAGTTGCTATTGATAACAGCTTAAAATATGTCTCATCATCCATCCTCAATTAAGTGTGCCAATACTGCCAATCTTTCGAATTTACTTTAGTTCATTCAACATATTAGGGTGTGAAAAGCTGTTTCTTTTTTGTAGTAATTCGTTAATTCAGACTTCCGGTTTTGTCTGTTGTTTCTCGATGGCAATATCTAAATGCAGCATAGCACAATATCTCCTCTTCGTCCATTACTTACACTTGAGAGTAAATTACTAAACACCACCAGCGACGTAGGCACAGACAAACGCGTAATTTAGAAAGGTATTTGATTAGAAATCAAGATATTTTTAAAGGTATAGAACGTTTTGGTAGTAGCCACTCATTCATAAAAACATTAGTAACAGAACCCCTGTGAATACAGTTGAGAGTCAAATGTTTGTATGGATGCAGTTTGTGAATTTTTGTGAGGAGAGATCATTCACGTTAGATAGAAACACTGCGGCAAATGAAATAGCGAATATTTAGCAGACTGGATATTTGACATGCGGAAACAAAACGGCAAGAAACATTGGAAACGTTACCGACAAAATAACAATGTAAAAATTTTATGATGAATTTGGAATTAAGAGAGTTTAAGACATGCAGTAAAAAATTCAAAACAAAAACAACTTCCTAAAGAGCCCGAAAGAAGAAAATTCAGTTAATTTAAAATACAATGAATTTAAAATTCTGGTAAATAACTGCAACTTGACCGACTTCGAATGGACTACAAAAAAAACTTTTTTTTTGTATTATCTTACGGGTAATTTTATGGAGAGGCGGGGAGGGAAGCACATTTTAGTACCTACATGCCTTATAACCTAGAAAAAAAGTTGCTAACGAAGGAAACAAAGAAGAATAAAATAGAACCCGTTATTCACTAAAACCACACGAGGGAGTTCAAAGCCCTGCGCAAGTCTAAAATGGCTGAGTGAAAACCGAGCAGCAGATTTGTACCCATTACGTTTATATTTGAAATATCAACAGAAACGTTCTAAAATTGAAATGATTGTCTATTTTTGATAGCCAATCTTTATAGCGCGTGTAGCGGCAAATGGTACAAGAATATTCTTGTCGGAAAAAAACGACTAAGGTAAGTTAGCAAACCGGAAAGGTAAGAAGCTGGACTGGAAACGGCAACAAAAAAGTTATTCATCACTCTCTGCAAGACACAGCAGTTTCCAAATTAGTTAAGAGCGGAGTTGACGAACAACAGTTAATTCAAATTAACTGCCATTGAATTGCGAAATTCATCTAATTTTATCTTTAAGTGAATAAAAACCACCATGGAAACATAGTTGCAAAGAGGGTAGATAGTAATCCTACTAATTTTGAAGAATATTTTTAGCTGCAGCAGCTGAAACCTTCTCCATCGATGTCTATGACGAAAACCACAACACAAACAAAATAACATTATTATAGGATTTGATAGGCAGTTGAGATATTTTGCGATTTAGGCAAACAATAAATATATTCATCACAATGTTTAACAATAACTAAACATTGATTGTAGTAAAATGTAACACAGAAAATATAACTGAATTGAATCTTTAACGTCGTAAATGGTAAAATCACGTATTTTCTCAGCCATCGCGCCGTCCCGTCGTCGCGATTTACTGTTCTCGTAAGTCGTCTGACACTTCCTGACTTTTTCCCTGACTCATTGCACAGCAACCAATTTTTTTTTTATTGTTGTTAGCTTGTGTTTCTCGTGGTAGACGTATTTTCGGGTAACGAATACATCTGCTAACGTGGCTGCTGTTACTCCCACATTATTGTTAATTATTATAATTGTTCTTTTAGCTTTGTTTGCTTTTTAACTTATCACTAGTCCAGCCCATACCCAAACAAGGCAACAAGACCTTACCAAACAACTATCGTCCAGTCGAATTGCTTTCAGTTATATCAAAAGTTATGGAGAAAGCTATCAACGAAAAATTATTAAAATACTTGGAAGGCTTCAACATTATTAGTGAGCGCCAGTATGGATTCAGTAAGTCTAGATCAACAGGAGACCTTCTCGCTTATGTTACTCACGTTTAGAACAACGCAATAGAACATCATGGGGAATCCCGGGTGGTAGCACTGGACATTTCCAAGGCTTTTGACCGAGTATGGCATGAGGGGCTCCTAACTAAAGTGAGAGCATACGGAATGCCGGTCCAATTTTGTTCATGGCTGTAGAGTTTTCTAATAGACCGTTACATGCGAGTGGCGATGGACGGATTTCTTTCAGACCCGTTTAACATCAACGCCGGAGTCCCTCAAGGTTCTATATTGTCGCCCACCCTCTTTTTACTATACATTAACGATCTTTTGGAAAAAGCTAAAAATCCTATATATAACTTCGCTGATGACAGCACACTTGTTTCATCTTTTATTTTAGATGCTCGAACATCGGCTGCCAATGCAAGTCTTTATAGGCAGCAGGAGATCTCACATATCAACAAAGATCTGGAAGAAATTCTGTCTGTGGGTGACAGTAACCAAGTAGAATTTAACGCTAAAAAGACCCAGGCGGCAGTTTTTTCCAAAAAAGTTAATGTTAAAGAATCGGATATAGTTATGGCGGGACACTCTATTCCCCTGGCTTCATCAGTTCATTTATTATTATTATTTATTTTAGCGTAAATTTGGATAGTCACATGTCTTGGCATAGTCACGTTGCGGCCATTGCTAAGGCAGCCTCGCAGAAGCTTGGAGTACTTTTCCGAACTAAGAACCTCTATACTCTATACACCCCAACAACTTTTGATTCTCTATAAAGCCCAAATTCGACCATCGCTGGAGTACTGTTCGCATATTTGGGGCTCTGCTTCTAAAGATACTCTGAGATTGCTAGATTCCATTCAAAGAAGAGCCATTCGCTTGATCGGTGACCATAGTCTGACAAACAACCTGGAAAGCCTTGAACATCGAGGGCGGGTTGGCGACTTGAGTCTATTTTACAAATATTTTCATGGCAAGTGCTCAACTGAGGTTGCCCGCTTGATACCCACCCAGAGCGGTGCATGGTAGAAATACACGACCAGCCACTATAGCCCACCAGTACGTGGTTTAGCTTAGTGTCCCTCGAACGACACTGTTTCAAAAGTCTGTCATCTGGAGAACGTCATCACTCTGGAACGACCTTCTTGAGATCGTGTTCCCCAACGAGTATAATCTCCAAAGATTCAAGAACAACGTGAATCGTTTCCTGCGCAAGCGCACAGCTCCCAGAGCGCCATAAAGGATTTATCCTGCAGTGCTGTGCCTTATCATAAAAAAAAAAGCGAATACATTTTATATAAATTTAAATATATTTTGGCTTCGATTCTGTAAAAACAAGAATGAAAAATATTTTAAATTCTACATTGTAATGGCAATGAGAATAATGTAATTTTCCTAAAAAATAAAAACCTCAGAACTTGACAGTTCTATGTTTTATTCACATTTGCCTAAGTTACCTTTCAAGAGTAATAATTCAAGACATGGAGATGTTTTTTCTTCACGTCACGTTAGGAGGCAAAATAAAAATTAAATGGTCTCTAAAAGTAGATGAGTCATCGCTTCATTTTATTACGTCGTATTCTGTAATAATAAAAGCAAGATATACAATTCTGGAATATACAGTAGTAATAGCCCGAGAGCCAGTGATGACTTGCCGAGTCACCGTTCTGTGAGAGATTGGTAGTATCCATCGAGCACATAATGAAACTTCGGGTAGTAAGCTCTAAAGTGGGGACGTTTTACTGCTATTGGAGGTTGAAAGTGTTCGATCTGTCGTCTAGTTTAGTCATCGCATTAAGTCAAAATGAAAATATAGTACATGTGGGTTTAGAAATTCATGACTTGTGAAAATTTTTCGGGAAATTTTATGTGACAATAGGTTAAAACTTACATTGTTGTTATACCGTCATTACCTCACATATGTTAAGACACGAATCGTACTGAAAATATGGCTGTGCCTCAAAAATGCTAAACTGTGTTTTAGAATAAATCACATAATAGCATACCACATTTCAAACAGAGTTAAAATACGATTTCTTTAGTAAATGAAAGCTTTGTGTTTCTAATTGCCTTATTGTGCGGGAAATCCAAGTTTTCATAGCCCATACTTCTTATTTCTAACTTTAATTTCAACCATTTCAAGTCGGATTTCTTTTGGAGTTGGCATTAATTTTTTTGTTCATCTTTTTTGGATAGATGCAAGATTCGCATCAAAATTTTTGTGATACAGCGATTTTATCGGCGACATTATTAGTCTCATTCCGGCATTTTGAGTTGGATTTCAGAATCCCGTCAGACCGAAAAATTATACTTTTATTCAAATATTTCAAACTGAAAAGTTACGTTCTATTTTATTGTTAGTTTATTTTAAATCATATGAAGAAAAGCAATCCTTTCTTCAATAAGTGAATCCAATTTCCAACATTAAACATTTTTGGCCTTTTGGTTTTTGTCAAAAGTCCTAATAATGATGCTGGCCTCCGCTTGACACCACCTTATTTGTCTCCTTATGTATTTGTAAATTTTTCTTAGCCTAAGTTGGTGCAGTGAGCTATACCGGGTGACAACGAATGTTGTTACCCCCCCTCTACTTTTTCCGTAGTTTTATTAATACAAATTTTAAAATTTCAGGAGATTCTAAGTGTATATTTTGCTACTTTTTAGTGAAATCGTGCTTTTAAAATCACTTCCGGTTTGACCGGAACTGGTATCAACTCTTTTGTTTTAAATGGAAACCTATTATTTTTATTTGATATTTGAATTCTACGGCCAATTTCCTTTAAAATGACGTATCACACATTATCATTTGTTTTTAAAATGGCTTCCAGGCCTACTTTTCAAGGAAATCGTTAGATGGCCATGGATTCGCTAATACAACATGATTCTTTGAGAGTGGGCCATGGAAGTTTTAAAATTGTCTATTTTAACCTGTTTTATGTTGAACAATTACATTCTTTGCGAAAGATGCTTCTGTCAAAAATATTTTAGATATGTCATTTTTTTTTTAAACAATGAGGAAGAATTACTCAATATTTTTAAATGGCAACAAGGCATTTTTTTAGGGCCAAAAAATAGCTTATTAAATCACCTTTTTGAAAATGTATCATAAGTATGGTATTATACTTAATGGAGCGGCCAAAATTGAAAAATAATCGAGATAGATCATATTTCAAAAAAATAAAAAATAAAATGGAATCCTTAAATGCTTGTTACGGACACTTTTTATTTAGTAAAACAATAACAATCAAGGTAAAAAATGTTCAAAATGCCCACCTTCCACTTCAATGCATTTATTTACAACCGTGAGGGTTTTTCGCATGACATTTTCTAAAATCCTTGGTGTAACAGACAAAAACGCGTTTCGTACCTTGTCCTGGAGTTCATACAAAGTGTTTCATAAACTTTATCCTTTATATCACCCCATACGAAGTAATCCATTGGAGTTAAATCCGGTGATCTTGCTGGCCACCTCATTGGCTGTGTGTAGATATCACTCTAGCTTCAAACCTTGCATTTAGGTAATCTTGCACCATGCGACTATTGTGAGGTGGTGCACCATCTTGGTGAAAATACAAGTTTCTAGAAGTTTCTAGAGGAAGTTGCTCAATTTCATTTTCGATCTCGTTTCTCAGCATATCTAAGTAACGCTCGCCATTTAAATGTCCTTCGAAAAATATGAGACCTAGTACTCTTGTTCCTACAATACCAGCCCATACATTTAATCCAAATCTATGTTGACGATCTCCAACTCTCATTTCATGGCGGTTCACAGTCGGCCAGTAATGCGTATTATGTCTATTAAAAATTCCGTTGTTGCTGAAATGTGATTCGTCCGTAAACAAAATTTTATCATGTAAATTATAATTTTCCCTAAACCAAATACAATAATTAAGTCTTCTTTCCGCATCATTCTCATAAAGATGTTGATGTAATTGAAATTTAAAACTTTTGTAGTTATACTTCTTTAAAATTTTCCTCACAGATTCCCTACTGATATTAAGTTCTAAGGCCAATATTCTTACTGAAACTGTTGAGTGAACTTCTACATATGCTAGTACGTTAATTTCGGTCTCCTCACTAATAATATACCTGTCTACTTGGGGATTTTCGTCAGCACTTCTAAATTTCGTTTCCAAAATTACAAAATATTGCCTGCTTGGATGGCGACCTTCAAGTCCAGGATATCTCTCAATGTATAATCGTTCGGCAGCATGGGCATTCCGCCTACATTCACCGTAGATTAGCAGCATATCAACTTTTTCATTTTGGGAGTAGAAAACCATTTTATTAACTAAACACTACAAAATACTATATGAGTTGCACACAAAACCTTGAACTGCAGTTTTATGACAGAAAAAGTTGTCCCCGTTTGTTTCTAGATTTGCCATTTCACAGAATATTTCATAGCCTACTTGTTTAACATAAAACATGTAGGTTAAAATAGACCATTTTAAAACTTCCATGGCCCACTCTCAAAGAATCATGTCGTATTAGCAAATCCATGGCCATCTAAGGATTTCCTTGAAAAGTTAACCTGGAAGCCATTTTAAAAACAAATGATAATGTGTGATACGTCATTTTAAAGGAAATTGGCCGTATAATTCAAATATCAAATAAAAATAATAGGTTTCCATTTAAAACAAAAGAGTTTTTGTTTGATTTTAAAAGTACGATTTCACTAAAAAGTAGCAAAATATACACTTAGAATCTCCTGAAATTTTAAAATTTGTATTAATAAAACTACGGAAAAAATAGGGGAGGGGGGGGGGTAACAACATTCGTTGTCACCCGGTATACACATAGGTCTTTGAGCCAAAAGTTTCCATAATGTATCAACTTTAGTTATATCTCGAGGAAGAGTTGTAGATTCCATTTTTTTTTGCTCGAAACAGCCATGCGAGGCTCAAAAGTTTGATTCAGATTAGTATATCCGTAAACCACACAAGGATCAGTGGAGTCAAAAGCCTAGCTCATATCACAAAACAATACCCAGAGTTGTATTTCTATATTTTCTAAAAACAAACTATTGAGTGACAAGTGAGTTCGTTTTTCAGGCTGTCTATTATATCTCTTAAATCATTAAATGTCACCTCCTAAAAGGTGAAGAATGTTTCAGGTAAATGTGTGATGTTTAGAAAGTCAAGTGGATCTTTTACAGAACGGGGAATAGTCTGTACAATATTTTTTACTACGTTGAAAAGATAGTCATTAAAGTCGCTTGAAGTTTTTGAGATGTTGTTTTTTTTTGCATCTATTATTATTTATTACTTTCCATAATGCTTTAGATTGGTTAGTTGAAGAACGTATGAAGTTATTATTTACTCTTATTTTCGCTATTTTGATGACTTCTTTGTAGAGTTTTTTTTATAGTTATTAAATTCTTAAGTAATGTCATTGCCTTGGAATTGGGTTTCTAGAGCTCCCAGAAAACTGAGATGGAGATCATCATTGAACCTGATATAACTGATATTATTGTAGTTTTCAGATATAATAATGTAAGTTTTCTCAGGAAAAGCAATTTTATATGCATGCCCATTGTGTAACTGGTCTGCATACTTTACGTGAAGTCACAAAGTTGATTGAAGGTTCCTATATTATGCATTCAACAATCCGACACTTATTATCGGACACACTCATCTCAGTCACTCTTGCAGAATGTAGATCTATACCATGACCAACAAAGATGTTGTGTAGATATGCGTCCTGTCGAGTTGGCTCAAATATGATTTGTTTTAGGCCGAGACTTACCATTGGGTTGGAAAAGGTTACTGTATCAGGATGTTCTGTATTAAACTTAATATTAAAATTACCAGAAACTATGAGGCTCGCATCAGGTTTGACATATGACAAGATTTCTTCAAGTGCTGCCAGGAAGATGGCAAAACTTCCGGAAGGTGAGCGGCAAAAAGCCTAAACATAAATTTAAAGGCTCAATGCGAACTGAGCAATATTCAACACATTTATCAATATTTATTGAAGAACTTTTCACTTCTGCAGTTATTTGTAGACAGTCTTTGACAAGGATTAAAGCTCCACCACTAGAATGTTGGTCCCTTGTAGAAAAAGCTGCCATCTTAAAACCTTTCTGATGAATATAGTCCATTTTATCTTCTCTTAACCAGTGTTCTGTAATACATAGGACACTAATATTGTTATCTACAATAAATGTTTCCACATCTGTTCTCCAGTGTTAATCCAGAAAGAAATAATAAGGCCTTTTTCGGTCCAGTTTCAAAGACTGCTGTTTCTTTATTTGTACCTCTAACAGGAGCAGGTCTGTTTGATTAATATTTTGGCTTATATTCATCCCCGGTTGGCTGCGTTGTTTTGGTCTTCCTTGTATTATTAATTTCTTGATGTCTCTTGGAGCCATTTGTTTTTCCCAAGGAGCATCTTACTTTAGAATATTGCTTTATTACTATATTTATAAATCTTTATCAACCTTTGGCACATTATTCACTTCGGTATTTCTAGCCGCAATTTCATTGCTGTTATGTTTTGGTGTGTTTGAACATAAATTATTCGACGTTGACTTCCGGTTTTCAGAAGTTAAGATTTCAACTCTTTTAATTAATTGCTTGTATCATTTCTTCTTGAAAGCCATCTCTTGAGTAAATTGGTATTTCTGAGGGCTTGGTTTTATCATCTGAATGTGGATATGGTAATAGGATCGTCGGAGGTGAAATGGAGAGATCTGTGGATCTGGTGACAATAGTTTTGGAATATTGATTACCTTCTTTATGTTATTCAGTGTTTAAAAATTGTGAAATTATGACTTTGTATTTTTCATTTCAAAGGTTTAAATTTTCATTTAAAAGTTGAATTTTGTCTTTAGTTACATTAAGTATCCCCTTCAAATATGTTATTTCCAATGTTTTGATGTCAGCTTAAGTAAGTGAGTAGCCTCACTATCTACTTGGCAACAGACAATGCGGATATTATCAGTAAATTAAACTTTTTCAGACCTGGACACAAATTGTGAAACAGGTTTCCATAAATTACACACACAGTACTACTTAAAAACTTTGTTTTGCAACAATGAAAACGTTGCGTCCACTTTTCAGTCGTTCTCATGTCGACGCCAACTTTGACTTACTTTACTTTTGGTGGGATATATACCGGGTGTGTACCGCCACACTGACCATAGGAATTCCCATGTAAACTTTGCTACCCTCAAATATTGCATCCTAAAACAAAATTTTAATAAACCTTTTTGAAGGTCCTCGCATATCAAATTTTATTGTTTTCTAATAATCCAACTGAAGGTTATCTATTTACTTTGTTTTAGGTACCTGCGTTTATTAAATTAGTATAGGTCACAATTATTTTTTTTTAAATACTGTATACCGTGCGGAAACTAATAGAAAGCAAAGCGATTAGTAACATTTGACATCATCATAAATATTACTGATGGTTTCATTGAGTATCAGAGTCGTATTTAATTTCTAAGAACTTCTCGAAGAGTTTTCCCCGAATAACTTTAGAATTGATGATAAATGAGTTGCCGAGGTGTTATGTATACTTAAAGTGACCAAAATTATTTTAACAAGAAATAGGACACAAAGGGAAACTTTTTAGGTACATTCGCCATTCTATCATAACTCGCGATTTGCACGTCAATGAATGTATCTAAAACAGGATTATGCATTATTGACATTATAGGTATTGTTACAAAACGGGACTTTTTGATATCTTAACAGACTCTTTAGGGATATCGGGACAATTTTTTTATGGTAAGGCACAGCACTGCAGGATTAATCCCTTATGGCGCTCTGCGAGCAGTGCGTGTGAACGCGGCCTCAGGGAGGTCGTTCCACAGTGATGACGTTCTCCAGATAAAATAATTTTTAAATAGTGTCATTCGAGGTTAACTAAGCTGAACCACGTACGGGTGAGCTGCAGTAGCTTATCGTGTATTTTTACAATGCACCGCTCTAGGTAAAATCAAGCGGGCAAACTCAGTTGAGCACTTGCCATAAAAATATTTGTACAGTAGACTCATTCCAGGTTGTTTGTTAGATCATGGTCACCAATCAAGCGAATGGCTCTTCTTTGAATGGAATCTAGCAATTTCAGGGTATGTTTGGAGCAGAGCCCCAAATATGCAAACAGCGATAGTCTAATTTGGGCTTTATAGAGCATCAAACGTTGTTGGGGCGTATAGAGGTTTTTAGTTTGGAAAAATATTCGAAGGTTCTGCGAGGCTGCCTTAGCAATGGCCGCAACGTGGCTATGCCGACATATGACTATCCAAATTGACGCTCAATAAATGAATTGATGAGGCCAAGGGCATCGAGTGTCTTGCCATGACTATATCCGGTTCTTTAACATTAAAACATTACCTTTTTTAGAAAAATCTGCCGCTTGCGTTTTCTTAGCGTTAAATTCTACTTGGTTACTGTCACCCTAAGACAGAATTTTTTTCAGGTCTTTGTTAAGATGTCAGACCTCTTGCTGTCTATGGAGATGTGCATTGGCAGGCGATGTTCGAGCATCCAAAGTAAAAGATGAAACAAGTGTGCTATCATTAGCGAAGCTATATATAGGATCTTCTTGCCTTTTTTGTGTATGGGCTGGACTTGCGCAGTTTGACAACAAGAAGGAAATGTTCTTTTTTTGTAAGATAAATTGAAAAACCTACAAATACCGGTGCCAATTCGTCATATACGTATGTCTTAATTACGAAGATTCGTTTAACATGGTGCTGCCGGAAAACAATCTCTAAGATTCTCGATTCTACAGAGAAAATGTTGGGTAGAGTTTTTCCCTGAAAATTAACCGTTAAATTTAGAAGGAATAGTTCCGCCAGTAAATTTGCTTTTTCCTGTGCTTTGGTCGCAATAGTGCCATCGTGTGCCAGAGCGTGTTAGAGGCGGAATGACTGACTTGGTAAAGTTCTGACTGACGGCCTTAGCTACCAACCAAAATGATCTTGAGCCATTAGGACATTAAAGAAGTTCAATGAACTCAAGAACGGTACTGTCCCGTTGAAAACGGACGTATGGTCACCTCGCGCGCACTTCAATTGAATGTATCAAAATTGTAAACCCTAATATTTCAAAAACGTCTGAACTAAATGTCGACATGTTATATATTTTTGAAAGCAGGAAAAAGAGATCTTTGTCCTGGCGGAAAATATATTATATTTTATATGGTATTCTATTAAAAAATGAAAAGCTGCAGTTGTTTTCCAACATTGCGATGCGCGTATGTCTTTTTACAAGTCATTGCAAAGCGCGAAAAAAAATATTCAACTTTTTTATTAAAAGTTTTTTTTCTGTCACTTATACTAATAACCCCTTTAAGCGAGCATTTTATTGATTATTTGATTCTAATTACTGGATCGTAGTAGCTATATAAAATGGAAAATTAATTAACAATCTGGAATTTTATTATGGCTTTAGTTGCAGTTTTACTGATTCAATTTGATTCTGCCTGGTTTCATTATGCTATATAAAATGAACTTGATAATAGTTGATTTTGATTAACATTCGTTAATTTTGTGTTTGGATAATATCTCTTTTAAATTAGTGTAGTTTATTTTTAAAAATTAACTGAAGAATCTCTGCCGTTATTTTTACCTTGCAATATCAATTTGAAGTAGCCGGTTTAACTATTTTGATAAAAACAAATTAATTTTCTGACAATAATTATTGTAAAACAAAGGGCAAAATTAAAAGTATCGTCTACTGCAGATTGTTACAGATAATAATTAGTGTGGGAAAATGATTTACTATGATAGCTTACCAATCTTTTAAGTTTCATTTAGTTACAAAAAGAAAACTATTAAGGAAATTATTTTTCACTTTGAAACAAACAGATGCTTTTAAAATAACTAGAAAAATAAAAACGAAATACAAACAGATATCGTCGTGACTAAACACAATTAAGAAATAAAATGCATTTTCCATTGTGGTAAACGACATGCACTTTAAAAAGTATGCTGTTAAGTTTTATTCTTCGATTTTTATTAAACACGCTATAAGAAGTCAGTTTGGATAATGAAGAAAAAGTTTATTAAACCACCAGACTGGGGCTGTTATCGAGGTGTCGGTAGCTAAGGGATATACAATTTTGTGTAGGAGCCAGTATTTATGGAATTCTTCTTACAATTCATTATAGTATTTCTAATCTTATCACTTATATTTTTTTGTAAGGGTGGCATCACATTTTTTTTGAGGTTGAGCTTGTAATGAGTTCAATAGCATATTTTCTGAAATTATGTAACTATTGTTCATATCATATAATGTAAAAGATGTGTATATTTTTGACTATGAAATGATTAAAGCATATAAAAATAATTTGTAATTCATTTTCAACATTCTTCGACAGTAGCTTTTTTTGAAAAGCCCTGTCTCTGCATTTTCGGACCTGTACTCCAAAGAATGTGGTTATTTGATCAAACCTCAAATTACACTATTTATCTAATTTTTATGAAGCATTTATAAGGTATGGTTAGCCCTGAAAATTTAAAGTCAATGCGATAATTAGTTTTCGACATCTACGAGATTAAAATCAAATAAAACGCTCGCGAGACGGTGCCGTCATTACCTCCCACAGTTTAAATCGTTTTTCTGAATTAATTCAAAAACTGCTCATACTATTTTGCCGAAATTTGTTACGTTGACATAGCCTTATGGGGCAAAAAAACCCAGTCACCATTCTGATTAACATCAGTCCATGGGCGTAGAACCTGGGTTTTTTATTTATTGCTTGTTTCAGATTTCTATGCCAATGAAACAAGAGGGGTTTGGGCACAAAATTCAGATGAACCAACTCATTTGCTACAAAAAAGGTACTCTTCGAGAAATTTGCAATTTATTACTTAATACGTAGTATTTTTACAAAGTTTATGCGGATGGAAATTCACATGCTATCAAGGTAAAACATTTTCAAAATGAGTTTAGAAGTAATGTGTGGGCTAGAGTAATTTGTAATCACATTGTTGGTCCTGTCATTATTCCACAAAGATTAACCGGGGAAATTTATTTGCAACATCTACAAAATACGCTGCCAGATTTGCTAGAAGATTTACCTTTACAACTTCCGAGAGATATGTGGTTTATGCACGATGGAGCTTCACCACATTTTGCATTAAATGTTAGAAACTTTTTGAATCAGCAGTACCCAAATAAGTGGATTGGTAGAGGTAATGCCCCTGTAAATTGGCCACCACGATCTTCGGACTTAAATCCATTGGATTATTTCTAATGGGGGCATCTTAAGACAGTGGTTTACAGGAGAACTCCAGGTAACGCAGAACAACTATGGCAACGTATTCAAGATGCAATAAATATTCTTTAGGGCGATGAACAAGTTCTGCAAAGAGTGTGTTTTAATTTTCTTCGACGTATAAATCTTTGTATTAATGAAAATGGTGGACATTTTGAGAAATTTTTATGATATTTCTATTTATTTCTGTTTATGATTTAGTTATTTTTTTCTTTTTTTGTAAAAACTGATACGTATTAAGTAATAAAATGCAAATTTCTCGAAAACCATCAAAGGAATCGAGTCTTATCAAGAGTACCTTCTTTGTAGCAAATGAGTTGGTTCATCTAAATTTTGTGCCCAAACGCCTTTTGTTCCATTGGCATAGAAATCTGAAACAAGCAATTAGTAAAAAACCCAGGTTTTACGCCCATGGACTGATATTAATCAGAATTGTGACATGGGTTTTTTTTTCCCCATAAGGCTATGCCAACGTACCAAGTTTCGGCAAAATAGTATGAGCAGTTTTTGAATTAATCCAGAAAAACGATTTAAAAATTGTCACTTCAGCACCGTCTAGCGCCCAAACCAAGCAACTTCGTACTAACTTAAATCGGCTAATTTTGTTCTGAAGAATATGTGGTAGGTTTTTGTAAAGACCTTTTACAGACACCCTGTATATTTTACAATGTACTGTATGTTTGCTTCATATTTTTTATTGTATATTTATAAAATTCAGATTTACATCTTAATAGCAGTTAAGAAATATTTGTAGACTTGTCAAAGGTGTCAACATTATTAAAAAAAATTTCCCTTAAAAAAAAACTCTTAAACTTACACAGGCTTCAGATAGGCTTGTTCACAAATGTGTCCTTAATGTTAGTAAATAGTTGTGTGAGCGAAATATTATCTCCTTCTTCGAATTCATTAATATTATCTGTATTACACATAAATCCGGCTTTCGTAAAGCATTTTTTTATTGTCACTGGGGACAAATTGTGCCTGGCCACCAAAACCTATATCAAGGCGTTGGTTATGGTAATATTATTATCGATTTCTTAAAGAGGACAACCACTATCTATACATGTTAAAAGCTTATTAATGAGGTAGCTTCCGTAGAGCATTCTAAAAATCTGAACAATTTTTGAAACACAGGAAACAATCTTCTATTCTGCTTCTTCATCTTGGTATCAAATCAGTGAAGCCGTGTTATCATGATGACTGCTGTCATGCACGTTTTGTTGTTCGAGACACACTGGAGAGGTAACTTATCGATATGTGCGCCCTTAAAACATCGAGAATTTTTTGCTTTTGCCCATTATAAGTAGTTCTTCCTTCTCACCTTCCATATTTGCACAGAACCGAATTGTAAATCGTTATTTTGCTGTTTTTTTCCAGTACACTTGTCATGTTTCAATGCATGTTCATGTTTTTGTTAGCAATGAACATCAGTAGAGCCCTATCTGATCTGCATTAAATACGTCCCTTTGGGCATAATCCTTTAAGTTAGTCAATAGCCTTTTTTTCGAAGCAGTTGCGCCTTCGATATTGATATCGGCTAATTCACCACATATTTCCTTGAAGGTATTATCGTGCCGACGCGACGACGGAATTTTTCTAACCATTTATTTGATGCCTTAAAGTTATCCAGTCCTAGACATTGAGCAGATTCGAGGGCTTTTGCTGGAATTATGGGCCTGTATATTGGTAAGTAATTTTTTCGCGCATTCCAAAACCAGTTAAAAACAACTTGGTTCACTGCAAGTCCTTCGGTTTTGGTAAATTTTCTTTTTTGTTCACCGTTGTCACCTTCCTGAAACAAATTTCTAACTTCTGCTTTATTTTGTAGCAACATAGTCACTTAGGTCTTACCTACTTTAAATTTTTCAACCAATTTCCTGGTACTTAAACCAGTTTTTTCACTTTCCTCGATTATTTTAATTTTTTCGCTTACAGAAAGACATTTTCTTCTTCCCGCCGTCTTCACGTTGGCCCCAAAACACACAAAAACTGTTCGAACCAAAACCAATGTTAACAATCGATTTATCAGCCTTTAAAGGGATTCGCCTGCAATAAAGTAGTGTATGTACCTATATTTCTAAAAAATTGTCCGGTCGGGCTTTACTGCCCCTAATAAAGGGTATCTTTAGCATTAATGTTTACTAAAAATTCTGATGATGAGTGCCCGCGGTCGTTTAACAGATGGGTCGATAAATAGGAGTATGAAATAATAGGATTTCCATTTTTAAATATGGGAAATTCATAACCGGTCACTTTCTAGAGGCAGTCGATAAATTGAGATTTTACTGTACATTCTATACCAAGAAGGCTAAAAAACCCCGATCAATGGCCATTCAAATTGTATGATTATGATTTAATAAAGAACGTTAAGTAAGTAAGTCTATAATAAGTAGGAGATTCCATTCCGTACAAGTTCTAGACTTACTCTAGCACTATTTCAGAAAAAGGGGAAAACAATTATCACAATTATTTTTCCCCTGTCGATATCTACTCCGTTACCCAGCAACGAAAAAAGGGCGATGCAGACGGCCACCTGCGTTCTTAGTCGTATACGGCAAGTTACCGCGGTAGCGAGCGCGACCCGACTGGCTATAGGAAATAGTGACGTCGTACAGCAAATCCTGCGAGTTGATGTTCGTAAATTACTTTAAAGGCTAAAAGCAAGCTAAAATTTTTTGCAGTTCGCACTAATATTACAAAATGTTTCAGAAAATGTAATAAAAAAAAATTCTATTCTTTCTTTTAAGTGCTTTGTCCTTTTCGAACGATGACGATCATCAGCGCTATCTGCACCATATCGATTCTGCTGGTTTACCACCACCTGCGGCGTGAGACCCCAAGGTGCAGAAGGTCACAAGGTACAATACTTTTTCAAAAAACGAAATACTCTTGGACATTTCTCGTGTTATCCTTTTTTACAACGTGTTACTAACGGTAGTTCTGTTATCCTCAATTTTATTATTTCAGGCATACCTTAGATGAGCATTTTCATAAACAAGTTGACCTCTCTTATTTTAAACCGTATTAAAGAATTAGATCAACAGGTCATCCGAACTACCTATAAATGACTATTTAACAATACATACGTTGTATAAAATACAACGATACAACCTACCTTCCTATTTTTGTACAAAATGGTGGCTGATGTCATCCTCGTTTTTGTGATTTTATTTATTTTTTTCCAATTTTCTGCAAAATATGGGCCAACTTTTCTCGTAGGTAAGTCATTTCAATCCCTTAATGGTTAAGTTTGCTTAAATGTCGCTACTATGTAGAAAGAAATCGCTCAAAATTCGTAATTGAGCATCAAAACCATTCAACATTTATAAACATTCATTTTTCCTGATCAATTTCTATTTCGCTCTCTATCTCAGTGTGTTTTAAAAATAATAAATAATACATTTTGTCACATTTCTTTTAGCAACATAGGATAGTGAAAATTAAAGTACAATATAATTTAGATATCTCGGACCTCGGAGAAGTTGTAAAATAGGTACCTACAGAATTAGTGCCCACAGATTGCGCTGTATGTATATGAACTGTAAACACTACTTCTGGATAACTATTCCCATTATAAATTTCAGTACGACACACTGCATTGCAGTTTTAAAACTTTTCTGTTTCTCTTTTGCATTATTTGGCAGGGTTATGACTTCAACCACTTCTTCTCAAGTTATGTCTAGTTGCATGTTTGATGCTGCATGTTATACTGACTATTTTGTAAGATGTCGCCATGACGGTTTAGAAGAACTTATATAGGGGGTTCTTGTACAAACCAACGGCTTTCTTATGAATCTTTCGCCTTGCTTTCAGGTTCTTTATCTCAACCACTGGACTCCCACCAGTAGAAAAACAAGCTAATAGCCGAGCAATCTAAAAATGTCCCCGGTATGCACCTTGAAAATTGACGTTTATCTTGTATAGAGCCGGCCGTCTCTTTATTTTTTATTTGCACAGTGTTTGGCGTGTGTATAATGAGATTTTTAAGCATTATTTTCAGTTCTTTAGTATACAGAGTGGCAAAAAAATCGCGCATAATGCCTGGAACCAAAATTACCGCATATTTGAAAAAGTAACCTTTATGAAAGTTGTTCAGTAAATTATACCCCACATTTCTACCTGCATGCATATTTTCTGTCATTTCTGGTTTGGTTGCCAAAGAGACCAACTTACTTTTTTTAAATGGAACACCCTGCATATGATTGCATATTTTTATTCTACTGGGAAAATTTTTTGTATTTGAATGTTTGTTTATTTAAAATTGTAGAAGACTTTATAATGACAAATAGCCTAGAAAAATGAACAACTTAACATCGGAATAATAAACAAGTGAAACCTTTTCAGTGGATCAGGTGTTCAATGTGACCACCATTTTCTGCTAAGCAGAGCGCCAGTCGATCCCTGAACCCGTCTACAACGTTTGAAAGGAAGTCCTCTGGGATGGCCCGAATTTCAGTACTAATTCTGACTTTTAAAGATTATAAGTAATTTGCACGGTTAACGTAGACTTTGTTCTTTAAGTGTCCCCACAAAAAGAAGTCGAGCGGGGTTAAGTCCGGGGATCGCGATGGCCAGTCAATAGCACCTCTTCTGCCTATCTAACGCCCTGGAAATTGTTCGCTTATGTATTGTCAAAGATTTGCCGCATAATGCGCAGGCGCTCCATCTTGCTAGAGCCATTCCTGTTCGTTTATGCCATTATTTAAATCATTGTTTGACATTGTTGACATTATTTTAAAATCATTTTGCAAGAAGGAATTATGTGATTCCTGAGGAGGTCCAGATACTTTTCGCCATTCGAGTTACGATCTATGAAAAAAGGTCTCACAATATGTCTACCAACTATGCCCGCCCAATCATTAACTTTTTCAGGCCTCTGAGTATGACCTTCCTGGAACCAGTGAGTATTCTCAGCAGACCAATAACAATAATTGTGTCTATTAACAATGCCATTTAAATGTAAAGTAACTTCATCCGACTCGTGCACCAACTTTATCTTACAGGGATGCAACTTCTCCTGCCTAAACAAATTTTTCACTGACTGATGAGACATATCAAAAATTCATTACCATTGGCCTGGATGATTGTGTTGTATTTTCATGTATTGAGAGCATATCCAAAGCTTCGTATTCCCCGGTTGCTGTTTTAGGTCGACCTGATCTAGCGGCTTCCTAATACTGCCTGTTTCTCGAAATTTCTTTACCATTCGACATACCGTTGACTGATTTATTGGAGGCCTATTTGAATATAATTCATTGAAAAGTTGACAAAGCTGATCTTGCGATCTCGTCATATTTCCGTAACCGCTCATTATTAAAATTTCAACTTGTTGTTTCTCATTCAGATGAACCATAGTGTATACAAATTAGAAATTAGCCAACAGGAAACAGAAAATTAAACAGGAACTCAAAATTGACACCTCTTAGGTTGCTGTCATGAAAACTCTTTGACTCAACTGGTGGATAATAGGTAGGAATACTTTGTTCACTTGTTCAGTCAGTCAGGCAAGGATACAATATGTACCTATTATATCTCCCCTCCCTCTTGAATGGAATAGAGTCCTCCCTTTACTCCCGAAAACTTGGTAACCCTCACCCCTTACGATCATCTTTAAATGTACCGTGCAACTTCCAGTTCTCTATGTAATAACTATCACCAAGTAAAACACAAAGAACTGATATCCCAGACGTGTTTAACGATTGCAGTATAATATCAAATATTTTAAAAACCTACTTTGACTAGTTTATCAATTTGTAAGAAAATCGATGTATATATTTCAATACATCGATCTAGCCTACCATCGATGTCATAAAACATCGACGTTTTGAACCGATGTATCGACCTTTTCGAAGTAACCTGACTAGTGCACCTTATTTGTACTTTTATAATATAAATATATATATAAATAGCATAACTGTTTGTTTTACTGTTTTACTGGTTTTATAATGCGCAGCATTGTGGCTTGCCACAATTATAATATGCTTTCTAACATATTCAGTTTCTTTCCTACAAAGTGCCAAGGCAAGACAAATGCACAAGTTTCTCAGTAATCAAGTCTCTCTTATTATAAACATTTAAAACATCGGTTGTGATTTGTTATTAATGTTTAAAAAAAAAACAGTAATATTTGTGCAACTTTCGTCGTATGATGTATAGAAACAGGTTGAAGGAAACCAGGCGACAAGAGGTACCTGCTAGGGTGTTAATAACAACCATTGTTACTAAAAACTATGACGGAAACTATACCTTAATTCGAAATTTCAATTTCCATATCTACACCCGAAAATACGCAAGACCTGAAGTTTTTATAATTTTTTGCGGTGTATTGCTTTTTCGAGAAAATGAATGCCTTATACCTTCTTATATTTTATACTATGTCGAGATTTACTATAATTGCTTTTTTTTTATGAATCAGTAGTAATTCAAACAAATTAGGTTAAATGAGTTTAAAGCCAGACCTGACGTACACGCGAACTACGCAGACGCAAAGCTTCCGTAAAACATCGCATAGTGGGAACATTTCTGTAACACGGTATAAGCAACTCATTCATTTCCTTGGCCTCTCTAACCCTGTTACAAATGAGTTTGTGTCGATCGAGATACTGCGTCCTCTATTTGTTTCCACTCGTCTAGACTCCATGAGGTCTATGGTCTTTTCTGTCCTCCTTCCTTTCTCTTGGGTTGGGCTGAAGATACTTTTTATTCGCTCCGAAGATAGTACTCTTAATCTTTGGCCATAGAGCATCTACCAAATAATAGCATTTTTGAATTTAATGCATTCAGAGTTTCTGATAAACTAATTTGTAGTTTTTCATAATTATTTTCTTTAGTCATCGTTCTAATAATGTCATCATTGGCATGCTTGACTGCAAAGAATCTACCAAATTAAATTTCAACGAATCAAATAGATCATATTGCCCTTCTACACTTGCCCTCGATTCAATAAATATACTGGTAGCTACTATTCGTGTGGGTGTATTAACTTCGACATGACTTAAGAGTTTTAAAATTGTGAAAGAAATTGAATTTACATTAAGTGGCAAGAAAGTATGCGGTGAATAACTCAAATGTTTTACCTATTCCCGCAGTTATGCCTCAAATTCCCTCCATGAATATTTATTACTAAGGGTTGGACGACCACTCTGCAGAAGCTGTTTTCGATGAGCTTAAGTTGTTCTTCCTAAAGTGAATTAGCGGCCGTTTCATTGTAAATCTTCGCATTTAATGGCTTTTAATTATTTTTTCTGGTTTATGGGAAAACCAGCGTCTCGGTTTTAATTTGCCTTAAACGGAGCAGAATTATTTTCGAATTAAACCTGGAAAATATTGGCCTTTAAAAGTATTAAAGTTTATAAAATATTGAAAGCCTAATGGATTTTTTATGAGCTCTTGGCTTAGATATAAAATAAAACCTCTTAAAATTTGAAGGCTGGGTTAATTGCGAAAAACCTGCGTATTGCGGTTACTGCAAAATCTCTCTGCAATGATAAGAAGCATTTAAGCATTCCAGATTAAATAATATGATGAAAGGAAGTAATGGTTTATTGTTCAAATACCAATGAAAAATTTTAATCGAAAATCTCAATATTTTGTGGGGACAAGTTTCCTTTATCCCATTGACTAGAAGCACACACGAGTAACGAATGACCACTAACGGCTTTCATAAATACATGCGTTATTTACCATTAGGTTAAGCTAACGCTTGACGGTTGTAACGCACAGGAACGGTGACGAAAAGTTTTAATAATCCACCTTAATATACAATGTAAGTGTTAATAAATTGTCAAACAAACCATGATATTATATTACCATCAATCACGGATACTTAAGTTCACCTGTACCTTTTCTTCAATTTCGACATGATAATATGATGATGTAAATGAACGACTGCTCGAGCATTTTTAACCCTCCTAATTATTAAGTAGATGCTGTTGTAGGTTGTATCTAGTTATATCCTAAATACATAAATAAATAAATAATAACGGTAAAACGTCCCCAGTCAACTGACCGGAGAGTTATTATGTACTTGTTGGATACTACCAATCCCTTACAAACTGATGTATCAAAAAATATTTCTTCAAGTTAGCTTAGCTCAGATAAGTGCCAAAATAATATGGGACTATTAGCATATGGCTGGGGTCATTATTAGGAGATTTTTTGTCAAGGATAGTCGTGGTGATCAACGTGGGGATCAAAATTTTCAACTGCCCGCTCAGAACGAGCAGTAAGACTAAACAGAAATGGCTGTAAAGTAGCTGAGAGTATGCAGTTGAATGATGGACCGGTTGTGTACTATCAGAATGTTGGTGGTATTAGGACCAAATTACTGAAGCTGTGGCTGGCTGTTAGTGCTTTTTTATACGATATTGTTGTGTTTACAGAGACATGGTTAAATGAAACTTTTCATGATGCCGAATTGGGGATGACAGACTTTGATATTTTCCGTCTAGATCGTTGTGGAATAAATAATGATAAGTTACGAGGGGGCGGTGTGCTTATTGCCACTAGGAAGTGCTTGACTGCTAAGAGGATTACCACGGAATGTACTACTGTTAAGCAGATTTTTGTTTCAGTCAGGCTGGACACATCGTTGCTTATACTTGGATGTGTCTATATGCCACCTGGATCGAGCCCTGAATTATTTAATGAACATTGTAATGGTATTGAACGTGTTATGGAGAGTCATCCGGATAGCAATGTTATCATTGTTGGGGATTTTAATGTTCCAGAATGTGCTTGGGATAACGATGAGTTTGGTTTGACTCGAAATGGTCCACTGAATTCACCTGGAGTTATTTTAGCAAACTGTTATTGTTATTTTAATTTATATCAAGTAAATACTGTTTTAAATAGTAGAAATGTAGCCCTTGACCTAGTATTTAGTTTGCTGAGGAGCCGTAAATGGCGAAACGCGTCCAAGGATTGGGTCTGACGGAAAGGATAAGGGACACCTCTATACACGAACTTATTTTAAGTTTGTGTTTTTTAACTAGTATTTAGTGATCTGGGCAGCATTGTAACACAGGAGCCTGATGGTTTAATTTTTGCTAATGGTATTCACTATAATGCTATTAGGTTTGATATTCCACTGGGCAGTGCTGCTCAGGTTGCTCGGTATGAGGAATTTTGTTATGATTTTAGAAATTGTGATTATTTTCAGATCAATGAGTGTCTTGCATTGGTTAGTTGGGATCATTTTTTAAACTTTAATGGTGTTGAAGAATCTTTGGCCTCTTTTTATGGCATTCTATATGATGTGATTGAGAGATTCATACCTCTTAAAAGAGATAAAACCTTTACATTTCCCAAATGGTTCACTGCAGAGTTGCGACGTTTGGTTATCTAGAAAAATATTGTTCAAAGGCAGTTCAAGGAGTCGGGTGATGAAGATTATTATAATCAATTTATTGAATTGAGGGAAAGCTGCAGGCACCTCGAGAGGCACTGTTATGATTCGACCGTGTATTTACCGGACGTGGTGGCACATTTACATGAGCCTGGTCTTTCTGAGCTTCTCTCTGTGGAAGGCTGCAGTTTTAGCGTTTCTGAGGTGTTTATGCCATAACTTCATTGCTCTCGCGCCTTTATGCGATGGGATACCTGCCTACTTTTTGAAACAATGTCTCTTTACCTTATCCTTGGCAATTCATAAACTATTCAACTTGTCCCTGTCATCAGGGATCTTTCCGGACTTCATGTTATCTCAAACCAATATTTAAATCAGGTAATAGGAGTAGTGTTAATAACTACAGAGCAATATGTAATCAGTCTAATATTCCGAAATTGTTGGATTGTCTGGTCGGTCAAAGATTGTCATGGGAATTTAGACACCTGATTAATGGGGAGCAGCATGGCTTTATGCAGGGCAGGTCGACGACTAAAAATCTAGTTCTGTACCAGAATTTTGTTACTTGTGGCATGGAAGGTGGACGGCAGGTTGACTCTGTTTATCTGGACTTTTCTTAAGGCTTTGGCAGGATCAATCACCGTTTACTTTTGGCAAAACTGGAAAAACTTGGTATAGATGGATCATTTCTTGAGTGGATCAAGAGTTATCTATCAGACAGGACGCAATATGTTAGGTGTAATAGATCAGTATCAGGTCCCATCCGGGTGCCATCAGGAGTTTCGCAGGGTTCCCACTGTGGGCCTATTCTGTTCTCTTTATTTGTAATGGATTTGGTGCAGAGCATCAGATTCAGTGAATGCTTGTTTTTTGCCGATGACCTTAGGGTTTTCAAGTCCGTCGACTCGCTGCAGGACGCAGATGATCTTCAGCGGGACCTCAGAAGTATTTTTAAAGGGTGTGAGAGGAATTGTATGGATGTAAATGTAGCCAAGTGTTTTCAAATAACCCTCACTCGTTCATTACAGCCCTTGAATTATCAGTATAGTCTAAATAGTGCAGATTTGCCTTTGTGCATTCCAATAAAGGATCTTGGTGTCACTTTGACAGCAAGATGTCTTTTAATGTTTACATTACTAATATTATGACGAAAGCCTATAAGATGCTGGGTTTCATTCAACGTATCTCGACCGATTTATCTGTGTTAACTTTTCGTGATCTCTATTGTTCTATTGTAAGGTCCTTGCTGGAATATTGTTCCGTTGTTTGGTCACCGTCTTATGAGTTGTATGTTGAAGCGATTGAAAGAGCTCAAAGAAAGTTTTTGAGGGTAATATATTTTAGATGTGGTTAGCAAAGAGGGGATTATCAATATGATGACATTCTCTTCGAGTTCAATCTTCAGTCAATGCAGACTAGAAGGCAGATTGCTGACTTGTGTTTTTTGAACAATGTTTTGAGTTGTGGCATATTATGCCCGGAACTGCTTACCTTGGTCCCGTTTAACGTTAGTGTAAGGAGAGGTAATACAAATCTTTTTGTTGTACCGTTTCACCCAACTATTTATGGCAGGAACAACCCTTTCACTCGTATATTAGATAGGGCTAACCAATTTAATAATAGATATGATAATGTAGATTTATTCACTTCTAGGCTGGATAGTTTTAAGTATTTTTTAAGAAATCACTTGTGATGCATCTAAATGTGTGATTTTACTATTTTCGATTTACTATGCTACATACTTTGCTATGCTATGTGATATTCATATTATTTGTGTTATTGTTTTAAAATTAGTTTAAAAATTTGCTTTGTTGTTATGCTGGTGTATTTTGTAAAATTGCATTGCCGTAAATAAATAAATAAATATTATACCATAACGACAGCTGGTAAATATCTTCAGTCCTCTTTAGGTAAATACTGAAAAGCTTTCTGATGAAACAAATAATGACAATTAAATAAATCATTAAGAAATAACTTTCCCTCTACGATACTTTTCTGGTTTAATGTAAATCTTCTAGTAATTCCATTGAGCATAGGCAGAAAATGAACCCGATCATCTGTACTTAACCGTTTACGAAACATTATTATTTTGAACGTCTAATTTATTCAAAAAATCGATAATACGCCCGAGCCTGGATTCTCTAAATTATTGATTTTGTCGGAGCATGAAAAGAGACGTCCCTTAAAATTAATGTATGTACTTTACAAAGATCCCAAGCCTATGCCGGATCTAAATAAATTATGTCGTTAAATAAAATAAAGATTTTATATTCTGCTTCGCATTTGGTCTTAAATCTGCGACAGTGCGGTTATAAGAGAACAAGCGAATATCTTAATAAGAAAAATTATTATACATTATAAATTATTACAGCAAATTTAATGTTATATTGCCGTAATACTAGTTAAGATTCATTTATATTAAGTTAAAACATGAAATTTAAAACCATGATTTACAACGAGTTTATAAAACAAGTTAATTATAGATTTTAATTATTTTTAGAAATGTTGTGAAAAGTATTAAAATGAAAACTTTGATGCCAGGGGGAAAAGGGCTCACCAAAAAACAAACCAAGAAAAGTGAAAATTATTAGTCTTAAACTTTCCTGACAACATTAAAATTAGAAGTGGGCTCAAATCTACTCAGCCCCTGGATCCAATCCCCTTTGTATTTTAACAGTGTGGAGCTAATTCAGACGTCTAAAAATATACTTGGAAGCAGACCCCCAACCGTGTGAGCCGTAGATCAACTATGGTATAATTTGAGCGTTATACAGGGTGTGCGTGGATTTGCTTGCCAAATGGAAAACTTCTTTATTATCAATTTTTCAAAAAAAAGTTATTATTTATAAAAAGTTTTGCTATTAAAATTATTAAAATTGGCATAAGAATTTCTTTTTAATGTTGTACAGGGTGTCTCAAAAAACGAAAAATATTTATTAACCGGCAAATTGGAAAGAGCGAAAAGCGCATTCAATCGTCAACTAATTTATAGTAACAGGGCAATGATAAAGTTTTTTTTGAATAGTTACTTAACATTTTAGATAAACAATATGGATAAATACCATCGCAATATTTATTATTAAACCATCAATGTACTATTTGCAGGTTAATTTAGTATATATATAGTGATTAAAGTATTTAGATAATTTACAACCTTATTAAAAATTTATTAAACAATCATATAAACATATTTACACATAACAAGTTTTTCAATTACTAGTAATTACACAGTAAACACGAACAAATATACATATAAGATTAAATTTAAATAAGCCCCCCCCCCCCCATTGTTCATCATACACCCAATAATTTTTTTTCTAAAACTTCTGACGGCATTCGATAGTTGATATCCCCGTAGCCCGGCATATTCCTGGATTATTCGTCTCTTGAGGTGTTCTCTGTCTCGGGGCCGCCTTTTATATACCCTTTTTTTGAGGACACCCCACAAAAAATAATCCAGTGGGGTGAGATTTGAGGACCTCGCTGGCCAATGACAAAAACGCAAATCTTGATCTGTACCTCTCCCTATCCACCTATTAGCAAAATTTCTGTTCAGCCAATGTCTAACTTGCAATGCAAAATGTCCGGGGGCCCCCCCCCCCTAGCTGAAACAATAAGTTTCGTATACCAAGGTATGTCATCCAGCATATCACTAAAATCATTTTCTAGAAAATTTAGAAACACCTCACCGTTTATATTATCATCAAAAAATGTTGGTCCCAACAATCGGTCCCCGACTATACCACACCACACATTTACTTCTTCAGAATATTGGTTTCGGCACTGTATATCCCAATGAGGGTTATCCACTGACCAATAACGGGAGTTTTGAGAGCTTACACAACCTTTGGTAGTAAAAACAGCTTCATCTGAAAAAATTATTTTAAAAGGTAAACGGCGATCGTCCTCCATAACGCCTAATAACCACGAAGAAAAATCTAGTCTCAATTCCGAGTCCCCTGGTAATAATGTATAGGTAAATTTTGGCTTAAAAGGTTTAATTTTATGTTTTTTTAGAACCATTCTATTGAAGTAGATTTTTAAGTCCAAATCTCGAGACATTTGCCTTAAACTAGTTTTAGGGAATTCGTTGATGTAGAGCAAAACATTAAGTTCATCATTTTCATCGTATAAGCGAGGAAGATTATTTTGACCTTGGTTTTCTCTTCTCCGAAGAAAGTTTGGAGAGCACCGTTTGAATTTACTTATAGCATTACATATTGTTTGATGGGTTATTGGTGTTGGTCTTTCCGGGTGATTATTGTTAAATTCTTCGGCTGCTTCTCTATTTGTGCGATAATTATTTCCAACTATTAAAACAACCTGGACTTTTTCTTGATCAGTTAAACTCATTGTTACAGAAAAAAATACAAACTAGAAAAGTTTTATTGACATATGTCATTCGGGAAATGTGTCTTTAACATTTAATTATTTACAGGTAAAAGTTTAATTTATAATTATTAGGCTTTATTTAAAACTTTACTTAATTAAACAATAATTTATTGTTGTTCTGTATGGTGTATGATGAACAACGTGGGGCGCTTATTTATCCATATTGTTTATCAAAAATGTTAAGTAACTATTTAAAAAAAACTTTATCATTGCCCTGTATACTACAAATTAGTTGATATTAGACGATATAATGCGCTTTTCGCTCTTTCCAATTTGCCGGTTAATAAATATTGGTATAAAGTTTTTTCACATTTAGAATTAAAGTTTTTTGTTTTTTAAGACACCCTGTAAAACATTAAAAATAAATTCTTATGCCAATCTAAACAATTTTAAAAGCAAAACTTTTGTAAAGAATAACTTTTTTTCGAAAAATTGATAATATATTGGCAAGCAAATCCACGTACACGCTGTAGAATCAAAAGAAGATTTTGCCTGGACTATGGTCGAAACGTATCTAAGCTCAGACAATTACGACCTAAATTGACGCCGAATAAATTAATTGGCCAAGCCGAGGGAATCGAGAATTCCGCCATACCAATATTATATTTGATTTCCTAACCTGAAAATGTAATTTGAGCGAAACATTTAATGATATTATTTAGATGTACCCGGAAAGGAGCCGGTTAAACATCTTTTGAATTTAAGCTGTTATCGACACTTCCGATGATACGCCTCAACTGCCCTTGGAAAGTCATGATTCTCGGAATTCACGTTTTGCAAAATTTTAAAGGTCCTGGAGTATGTTGTATTGGAACCATATATTATTATACACACTTTAAATAAATAAGGAAGCTTGATACCCAAAGGCTATGTACCACTCAGCCAATTGTAGTAATTGCCGGATTCATAAATAATAACACAAACATTTCAATATTTATTATATTCGAAATGTGGCTAAATGTTCTCCTAATTTTGTAATTGTTTTAAGTATGCCTATGTACAGGGACATTTTTTTAAGTGTCTCACCCGATTGGCGATTTTCCTACGACACCATATTGAATTTTCCTAAATAACACCCCTCATAAATAACCACATCAGTGAATTGCATTTGGCGATCCGATTTCAAAAACCTATAGTTGTTAATATTTATTTTTAGCCGTTTAATTTAATTAATTAAGAGAAGAATCGAAGGTTTTTAAAATCGGATTGCCAAGTTCAATTTACTTGTTTAGTTATGAGGGTTGCCTTTTAAAAAAATTCAAAATGGCGTCGTCTCTGTCAAATTTGTAAACCTATATATTTTTTTTTAATAAATTTGGCTTCCTTGTCAAAAATCATTGAGAAATATGTAATCCGCTGGCCGAAGCATACTTTTCTCCTGAAGCAGAATAATAAATAAACAATAAGAAAGAAAATACTAATATCTTGTTGTTAGATCATTTGGACAAATTATAACGACTTTTACTTTTAAAAATGATATCAGGTCATGTAATTAAAGTTAGCAAAAAATAACTACCTAAATCAAAAAAATAAAATATTATAAAGTAGAGTTCGAACCGGCGACTTACCGCTCGCGAGTCCAGAAACCAACCACAGCTTTCAGTCATTTGCTCAGAGAAGGTTTTTGGTAAACAATTTCCATCTTGTTACTTTAAACAAGCAATTAATTTAGAAACAATTTCAAATTTTACATTGTACCGTAATAGTTAATCTAAATTTTACCATTAAACACTATACCCAGAGTGTTCCTTCTATTATTTTAGCTGTAGCCACTATAGGTATATATATGACACTAAACCTTAAATTAAGACTTCCAACAAATTATGGTCAATGGCATTCTTCTTAATACTTTACTATGGTTGCACATTTTTATTTTGGTTCCCAGGAGTTTGTTACTAGTATACTTTTTCCAAAGTCAGTTTGATGACATAAAAAAGATTCGCCGGGCTTCAAAGGGACTGGCATCATAATCGGGGTTGTCAGATCTTTTTTTAAAATTCTTTAAGTTTTTATTATTAAAAGTGTTCTTCTATATTAGTATTTAATTAATACTCAGTATCTCTCTTTGAAAGCTAGTTTGCAAATGTACTTTGAACCAAGAAATTTTCAACGTTAAAGAATGCCATTCATGAATATTATAATATTTTTTTTAATACTTCGGAAATATTATTTATACAAGAATAATTTAAATCAAACTAAAAAGGAATTATACTGTTGTTAAACAAAAAAAAAATTAACAATTAACAAACCCTTATGTTCCTTCTACACTTACGAAAACCTTGTAAAACTGGCAACACCCTGAGGATGGACCGTCGAGGTCCACCAGCAATTTAAAGTGAGAAATATTTTTTCCGAGTGGGAAAATCAATAGAATAGCATATAAATACAAATTTATTTGCTGTAGACAAGAACAGCAAATAGTTAAAGGTTTTGCCAATGGGTGATCCCTTATCAGCTTTAAAGTCAATTGATGTTTGAGGTATGCGATATTGGGAATCGGACAGCGGCGTGACTGGTTGAAACGATTTACTGTAATTTACATATTTTATTTTCTGCTAAAACTGTGGTGTGGTTTCAGACAAGTAAGTTTTCACTTGGTACTTAAATATTTTATTATATCAGTATGGCTTTTTGGCGGCAATTTAAAATACAAGGTCAAGGTAAGTTATCGCAAGAATATAATGAGTCGGTGTAAGAGTCTCACATCGAAAGCGAAATTAGTACGGAATTAAAGAACAAAGATTTACATGTTCAATGTCAACGCAATATTTTAAATATGTACTTGTAAGGAATTAACACAACTTGGGTTTTATAAGAAACTATCCCGTAATTTATTTGGGAACAGTAGCCGGTTATTCCATAAATCGCAAACCAATAAATCGAAAATTCAAAACGGCTGAGAATACTACAAGGGATTATATTACATTACAGGGATAATAATAGTGCCAACTTTAGAACTGATTCGTGATAAATTGCGAGGTTTCCCTGATTGTAAGTACTAATCTTTAGAAACATTTCGCGGTGTTTTGTTAAAATGTTGCTTTAAACATAAAACATTAGATAATCGTATTGTTATAATTATAATGATTCCATTCCATTCCATCCCTGTGTATCACCGAACTACGACATGACTATTTGCGCAAAATAAAAGAGTACGTAGAATACGATAAAAGTATAATTTATTTAGATGAAACTTGGTTTGATACTCATGATGTTGTTAAGTATGGTTGGGTAAACAGTAGAAATTGTTCTATTGGTACACCATGTTCGAGAGGAGAACGCGTTATCATGCCGAAAGTAAAGATGGTTTTGTACCTAATGTGTTGCTCTTGTCAGCAAAGAATATCACTCAATAATCAATCTCCAGCTTTAAGCGCAGTTGTCCTTGATAATATTCGGTAGGTAGTAACAAAATGAGTCGCAATGTATGGAAAAATTGGATAGCTTCCATTATAAAAACAGAAAATGGATATTCTGTTTCACCACCTGTAGCGCCGGTAGCAATCCAACTTGGAAATGATTCAAAATCTGAAAGTTCTGACTATTCCACTCATTAAATTGTTTATGAATTTTAAGTTAATTATGTTTGTTCAACACGTATCTTAAAAACTTGTTATAATACAGAACGTTTACTGTGATTCTGCCAATTTGTTAAAATATGTATAGTGAATTCTAACTACTAACTGTATATTCCATAGTACCTGCCCCTATCCTTTCTTGGCAAGGAAAACTCATACTTCCTCGCAGTCCTGGCTGGACAAAGACAATTTTTTTAAATTGTTTTTGGCAAAATTAGCATTTTTCTTTACAGAAAGACCATTTTAAAAATATTCTTTGCAGGCGAAGTCACGGGTACAAATCTTTTATCGATATTAACTATAATGAACAAGCTGTAATATGTACTATTTAATTATAAATTATTAATTAAATCCGCATTTGAATTATTTGGTAGGAGCGACGCCTGTGGTCACGAGTTTAATTTTTTTCTATGTCATCAAATTAAGCTTGGAACAACTATAATAAAATAGGCTCCTTCTAGCTGCGGTATTGCGTTCTATACAATAATATGCTATTATTTATATGCTTGATAAAAAAAAATAATTATGCAGTCATGTAAAAAAATATGTCCCAAACGTGACATTTGCCCAGCTAAAAAATTTTCATGTCATTGCAGCCAAATGAGCAATTGGTAATTCCGAAGAACGTCATATTTTTTATAGTTGAAAGCATTAAATGACGCTTTGTTGCAAATTTATTTAATGTTCTTTAATACAGCGTAAATTGATGATTATATTATCTTGAAAATAAATTTAAAAACTTTTTAGTAAGGCTCGGTTTGTATTTTTTATTGTTGAAGTATAAATTGTAAAGCAACATTTGAATAGCTGCTGGAATTATTCAAAATAGATGTACAAATTCAGGTTCAGGTTTAACCTCTGGTTTGACCATAATTATTGAACTTAAGTTTGTTGCAGACAATTAAAACAAGAACTTACAATGAATTACTTTACATCGCGGTACCATCAAAGTTGTGTATTGTTGATGTCAGATTCTAGCCTTTAAAGTTCACGGATAATAAAACAATAAAATAGTCTTATAACTCATGTTAGAAAAGAACATTTTCTAGTGTTCCTCGTTTGTAAAGAAGAACAGAAAAAAATTAAATATACCACTTAGCAATAGCGCACACTTATTGTAAAAACACACAAAATTAATGCTAAAACTTTAAGTACCAAATTGTATTATTAAATAATTATTTATTATAAATAACATTATTATCTCATTAAGTAAAACATATTAAACATCTAAGAAAATACTGAATAATGCTTGATAAACAAATTTTACTGAGACTAATAATAAAAAGCCAGAAGCTTGTCTCACAAAATATAGCACTTAAAAATCAACATCCAAAAATAAAGGAAGTTTTGGTGTTTGAAACTAAAAGGACATTTAGCTACGCGGGTACAAGTTTAAATCACGGCATACTTAGGTGACACATTATGATTGATTATGTGTTCCTTGAAAACCAATATAAACATAAACTTAGCTGTAACATTGAACCGTACTGGTTGGTAGTTCAAGTAAACATCGGAGTGGAGTATAATATCACTAATATTTAAAATGACAGTTTAAAACGCTTCCACAAAATAAGTTTAACAATATAATTAATTAAAGCAATCTAAAATGCAAATGCTGCAGTATATACAGGTTGTTAATTAATGTCATGCAGATATTTCAGGGGGTAATAGTACTCGTCAAAATAAGAAATAAATGCAAATATATGCATGGTCTAAAACGCGTTATTTTTGTTATACAGGATGGCAAAGTTTCAATTTTTTTTTTTCGTATTTTGCGTTTTTTCTTTTATATTCTGTGATAATTGTTTCAAATTTGGAACATCAGCCATTTTTTAGAATCTCTACAATAAAGTATCAAAATTATTGGTCGCAGTATACACATTTTCTTGAATCGGCTACAGTTTTATCTTTCAGAACTTTTTTTTGGAGCTCCCTGTATGATTCCGGTATGAAATTTGAACTCTCTGTTCCTTTGTTTGGCGTTCTGGTCTACACTATAAAAGTAACTTTTTAATAAACATTTTTTCACGTTTTATTTAAATGCCTCAACAGGCTTTTCCTTAATAAAATAAGCCAGTTTGTTAAGTAGCTTAACTGCATTAAATTCTGGTCTGCTTTGGCTTTTTCCCACGAGAATTACATTGGGATATATAATATATTTATATAGATATTTATAGTTGGACTGTTTCTGATATCATGACCATCTACATCCTGATATGTTAGAAGGCTACCATTTTGCTTTATAAAAAGAAAGTTTTCAAGGATACATAATAAGGGAAGACTAAGTACGCCCAACTTAATAAAAGCACTTCGGCAGTCCTCCCTATAACCTAGATCAGACATAATCCTGATGACCATTCTTTGTAAGCCAAAGACCCGCTGCGAATGAAAGGACTCTCTATCAATGTGGACTTAGCAAGGTGCAAAAACGATCGTTCGAAACAAAGCAAAAGTGGAAATTACTAACCGTTCACACACAGTTTGTTTGGAACACACTACATATTTCTGTCGTGACCCAGTAGGAAAATAAAGTAAAAAGGTTGAAATCAATCTTAGGGGATATAATGTAATGTAATACTAACCCAAGCGGCAACGTCGCATTCGTGCTAAAGTACTATGTTTTTCTTCAATAACTAAACGCATTAAATAGAAAAAAATACATTAATTTTACATGCAATATAAATGGCAACACCGCATATCAAAGTGGTAGCAACGTTGTACAAATCTATAAAAATATACGTTCAAACAAAATCCTATAATGTAAAAAACTGTCTGCTATTTTATAATATTCTCTAAAACTATCAAATAATATTAGCACCCACGTGCGTAGGAACAAGCATAATATTCTGATTGGCCGATCGATAGTGGCCTGATGTATAGACATGGCCGCTTGGGTTCGACGTGTTAATATTTGATTGGTCAAGGTGTTTGGATATAGTTAATATATGTTCTGAAATGTAAACAAATCAGTGTCAGGCAAAAATCTAAAGAGATAAGTCGCCGCTCCGTGAGTTAAAAGTGTTAAAGTGTCAGGCAAAAATCACGTTAAAAAGTTGTTATTTGTTTTCAAAAGTGTTATAACTAACATGTCTTGTTAGTAATGTTGTAGCCCATGCTAGGGTGAAGAGAGGAGGAATATTATTAGTCTTTTAATAAAGAAATAGTGCAAAAAAATTCAGAAAGGATTTTATTTTCCAATTTTTTAACAAGTTTGAACCAGTCGACTTGTGGAGATACAGGTTAAAGTTTTGTGTACCTCATTGTTACAAACGTGAGTTCGCACACAGTTCTTTAAACAAATGTGGGGTAGACGAGCAAGCGGTTATAAAAACTACTGAGCATAGTTAGTAGTGCTGCACCTATTAAACTGTATTTACAGTTGGATAAACTATATTACAGAAATATCATTTAAAGCCTGAGAGGGATGTCTTCCAATACTTCAATAGCTTTAACCAATACGTGGAATTCTCAGAGCATCACGAAGGTGCTTCTGCTTACAGTAAATGCGTATTTGATTAACACGTTAAAATTTTATGGTGCACATAGTGACGTATGTGCAGTTGGGTCGGTTTGTATAAAATATTATCTGGTGGATTTGCAGACGTAAGTGAAACATCAGTTGAATACCTATAAGTAAAACTAACCTGCACCAACCTAAAAAGTGTACGTTTTACCGATAATCCTTATTATTATAATGTGATTTTTAGAATAAAATAAACGTAAAAGGTAAGATATATTGACTTAGAATTGACTATGTAAGTTTTTGTATTTAAACATAATTACAATACTAGATACTATAACGATTACTATATATAGTTTAATAAAAACAAAGTTATAGCGACAATAAGAAGTAAATAAATTGAACAGTAGTTTTCCATCGATTTTGCTGCACATATGGTGTATTTTTCATCATAGAGACAAGTGTCTATATTGTAGATTTGTCCACGTTTATTTTCTTTTTCATAATTGCTGTTTCATTTGCATCATTTTAACATCACGAATACAATTTAAACTGTATTGCCGTATGGGATATTTTACTCTTAAGGCCCAATTGTGTAGGTTAAAATTAACTATACAATTAATATAAAGATTTACCCTCAAATTAAACCTGGTAAATCTAAGGTAGGTATTTGTTGCAATTGTATACGATAGGGTTAACCCATAACACTGCTAACTTTAAAGGGATCGGAACATTAAAACTGCTTCTTGTTTTACATTTCATTTGTCAATTGTCATCTTCATGTCATTTAAAAGTAACTTTTTTTTATTTAATATTTCTTGATTTGTAAGTTGCAAAGGCATTAATGTCTTTGATGATTTGGTACCATATTTTTCTTGACAGGCGTTGGCCAGTTACTTGAATTAGCATTCCTATAGAAGGTTTTGATATTCTAAACTTTGCAATGAATTCTGGATCTATCCAATAGTTCATATTCTCAATACGAGGCCTAAAAACCCGAAGTCTTCGCACATTCTCAACTATGGTAAAATAGGTTGAAAAACAATATAAGTTGAAAAGTAATGACAATGAAAAATACCAATAAATGTCATTTTCAGGCTCTTAATCCCATGATTTCAGATTAATTCGTACACGATCCACGAGTTAAAGGTTAACCCTAGGGTTGTGAATAACCTCCGCTTATATAATGCCTCTTTATAGTAACCCTCGGTTTAACTCCCATTCTCGAGTTCTGGGCCTTAATAATTTAACTCGTTAAAAATATTTTAAAAAAAATGTATACCAATGTTTATATTTGTTTAGAAAACCTATATGGATATTAGTAGCATGCGACCTTCTTTTCATCTTTTTAGATTTAATTTGTAGGCCTATCGGTTGCTCTAATCATGTGCGATGATGGAACACAAAATGTTGTCACGAAAAACGAATTGCGTTTGGTAAGGGGCAATAAAATTATAGTTGGGTCAAGAGTAAAAATGCGTGGATAAAAACACAGAAGAAGAAAATCCATTAGCATTCACACAAGCAAGCCAAAACAACAGCTACAACTATCAGAAGACTCTTCCGACGATCTACCACTGTGTCTTAAAAAATAGAATGGAACAAGAAAAAAGTCATCAGTATGAGCAATAATTTAGCCCTAATACAGAAGGATTCTCCGACTCTAACGATCTACCTCTTATTGTTAAAAAAAAAGAAAAGATCCAGCAGAAGACACCAGTATGTGTGTTGCTGAAACTCACCACTCCTCGGCTACCGTTGAAAACATTTTAGCAAAAAACTACTGTCGATAAAATTTAACCTCGATAACCATGCTGTTGACATTCCCCCTTCGCCACATTTTTAGTGCATTTGTTTAATTTCAAGGTTGCTTTTTTAATATTATTCCCATTTTGTAGGAAAAACAAATGGTTTAATTATGTTAATGTATATAATAATATGGAATTTATTTCAAATTGCTCTATCTACCATACATATTCTTTAAATTCAGACAAACTGGCATCAGTGACAATTTTAGTGAAACTTCGCACCGCTAAAATTCAAAATCATAAAAGAACAATCATAATTTAATAACCCATTTTTAACTTGTAGTAGGAGCGAAATTTATTCTAAGTTCTAATTGCAGTATTATTCAAGAAAAACTGGCAGTTATTACGCACAATGGTATTAAATACACACTATAATTAACACACGTGGCATGTATTGCAGAACATTTATATGTTAATTTTGTTAATAGGAATGTTTGGCTGGTGAGTTTTAATCAAAACTCTGCACAGAAAATATCAAAGCAGGTATATTCAAAAAAATTATATTCTGTTGCGGTATAACTACTGTTTATTTATCTTTACCAAATACATACTTTTAACTATTGAACCAATTACTACTAAAATATGAAACACTTAGTACCAGTTTTACTAAAGAGTACGATCTGAAATATGTCAAATATTGAATATTTATTATTACCTACATCAATCCAGACACCGCTGACTATTACAAAAAGAAAAAAAAACGCCATTGGCAGTAGTTTTTTTCCAATTTAAAATTTAAAGTGCACTGAGACCACAAAAAAATTCCCACTGCCATTAGAATCCCGAAAACTTTTACCTTCCCGGTTAATTTTCAGAGTCTCTGGATTATAACGTAGCTCGCTCAGTGCTGCTAAATTATGCATTTGGTTTAATTTAGCACAAGTCCTTCGGAAATATACTAGCTGAAAATTTAAGTGATGACATGTAAAAGGTAAAGTGGGAGACATGAACGTATGATGAAAGTTTAACCTAATTTATTGACAACCTTTAAATGGGGTTTCATCTACATCCAAAAACATGATTTTTGATGTAAGTAAAACTGAATTTAAACTGTAGAATATAGTATATTAAAGAGAATTGAATCACACTTACTTTGCTTTAACCTTAAAAACTGATATTGATTTTGACTATTCATATAAGCCTCTTTGAAAATAATGGGCGATTTCCTCGCTCTAAATGCCTGAACCAATTCTGTACAACGGCTGTAAGTATTAATATTTGGATCAAGACAACAGTAGTAGGAGAGGAGATGCAATCGAAATGATATTATTTCATCGCGATTTCTCAAAAAATATCACATATTTAATTTTGATTATGGGAGATCAGAAAACGCCTTGTTACCCCAATCAGTTTGCAAATGGCGATAATTATACCATTGTGTAGGCATTTTTATAAACAAATAAAATTGATGAAAAGTATATCAGCTGATCAGGGACAATAAGTGACATAGAAATTGATCACTTTTTCAGTCCACTTTTTTTACTTGCTACATTGTTTCACCTATGTGTTAATCAAATATCAGTGCATGCAGCGCCACCTTTTAGTCTGGCTGGCAAAAAGCAGAAACTACCTATACAGGGTGTTAAAAATTCGATGTTCACAATTGTGATCTCATAAACGGTAAGAGATACGAGGAAGTTTAAATTAGGGCAAAGTTGCGCAATTCATAGCCGACCAATATGCCAAGAAGAAATTAGAAAAATTCCGAGTACTTCCGAAGATATACGTAAAAAACCGAAAATCGCCGTTTTGGTTTTTAATTTTTCCTGGCTTTATTTAAAGAGATAATGGAAAATAAATTTCACACTTTCATTGCCACTTTTCATCTTCTATAAAGCAGTGCTCTTAGATTTCATGTTCGACGTTTTGTCTTTCGGATGCCATCGTCAGGTTTGTTTTTTTAAATACGGACCTGTATTTTTTATTGCATTTATCTAAACTTTATATGCGATGTAATCTTAATACAAAATTACTTTGATTGAATATCAACGTTTCTACCCTATAAAAACATTTTCAGGAATATTTTATTCAAAAAACTTTTGGATTATTGCAGATCAAAGCCGTATCTGATAATGTATAACAGAGACAGAACGATTTTTCTCTTTCTAAAAACCCTGATCGAGAAGGCTATTGCAGATAATTTTGAAAAAGCTTTCGAGTTTGTTACGATTAGAGGATTCATTGTTTAAAGTATCATATTTTACCATGGAATGTAGAAACAATAAAAAGTTTGACATAAGTAATCTAAATTTCAATTACGCGGTGATAAATTCGGTCTTATCTAAAAATGAAATTTTCTTCTGAAGAAAAAAGGGATATGTTAAGAATTTATTACAGTAGCAATAGAAACTCTATGACACCTTTACAAAGATATTTTGAGGTGTATCCGGAAAGGGAGCAGCCAGCACAAAACATTTTTCAAAGACTTTATAGAAATTTAAGCGATTATGGCCAGCTTTTAAAGCCTCGACAAAAATATGGTAACCGTATTACAGAAGACGAAATTCAGAACGTTTTAGGACATGTATGTAACATGAAACTTCACAAAAATTGTTTTTTTACAAAATAAGTTAACATTGTATACATACAATATCCTGAAATCTTATGATGTTTCACGTTATTGTAGGTGGACAATGATGCAACTATATCCAGTAGGCAAATTGAAGCGGAATCCAATTTGCCATCCTTAAACCATGTTAAGGCATGGAAAGTTCTAAAAAATGCCGGTTTGAGACCCTACAAAATTCATATATCACATGCATTGCGAGAAGGAGACGCTGAAAGAAGGCTAACTTTTTGTAATTGGCACTAGATCAAGATAACCAAAATCGCAATTTTTTAAGCAATATTCTTTGGAGTGATGAGGCTACATTTACAAATTGTGGTGTTTTTAATAGAAACAATGAACATATTTGGGCAAGAGAAAATCCCAGAGATAATAGAGAAGTACGCAAGCAAGTACGCTTTTCTCTGAATGTTTGGGCAGGGATATTAGGAGATAGAATTTTTGGTCCTGTTTTTTTACCACAACGGCTAACAGGGGAGGATTATCTAGTATTTTTAAATAATACATTCCAAGAATTTTTATCTGAAATCCCGCTTGCACGGCTGCAACAAATTTGGTTTCAGCAAGATGGAGCACCCGCTCATGGCACGAGAGATGTTACAACCTTCTTACATGCTGAATTTTCAGGCAGATGGATTGGAAATCGTGGTTTTATTGAGTGGCCGGCAAGGTCCTCAGACCTTACACCACTAGATTTCTTTTTTTGGGGAGCTATAAAAAACAAAGTGTATAAGCAGCCCATTAACGTAATAGAAGAGCTTAGAGTTCTTTGCATAAATGCGTTTGTATCAATTCGAAGAAGGTCGGTACACAGAGCTACTCAAAAAGTTCGCGTGAAAATTGAAAAATGTATAAATCAAAATGGAAATCTTTTTGAGCATCTGAGATAAACATTTGTCATTAGTTTGTACCTCTTCTGGGTTTAAATAATTTTAATTTATAGAAAATGTAAATAATAGATAATTTTGAATATTTTAGTACCTAAACGTACTGTAATTATCGTTTTGTGATATTTGTTATTGTTTTAGTTATAGATTTTCTTGTGTTTTCGAAAATACTGTTAAAAAAAATGATATTCAATACCTAATCAACAAGTTTTTTAAATAAAATATTCCTGAAAATGTTTTTATAGGGTAGAAACGTTGATATTCAATCAAAGTAATTTTGTATTAAGATTACATCGCATATAAAGTTTAGATAAATGCAATAAAAAATACAGGTCCGTATTTAAAAAAACAAACCTGACGATGGCATCCGAAAGACAAAACGTCGGACATGAAATCTAAGAACACTGCTTTATAGAAGATGAAAAGTGGCAATGAAAGCGTGAAATTTATTTTCCATTATCTCTTTAAATAAAGCCAGGAAAAATTAAAAACCAAAACGTCGATTTTCGGGTTTTTACGTATATCTTCGGAAGTACTAGGAATTTTCCTAATTTCTTCTTGGCATATTGATCGGCTATGAATTGCGCGACTTTGCCCCAATTTAACCTTTGCTGTATCTCTTACCGTTTATGAGATCCCAATGGTGAACATCGAATTTTTAACACCCTGTATATTACAAGTCTTTAAAGTAGTTGCCTGAACTAAGGTTTTATTTATTTTTATGATCAGGTACAATACTGCAGTATCAATCTCTTGTGGCGCTCTACAAAGGAAACGATTCACGTTGGTCTTGAATCTTTAGAGATTATAGTCGTTGGAGAACACGGCCTCAGGGAGGTTGAGGACGTTCTCTAGACCTCTTACTGCCTATAGAGATGTGCATTGGTAGTCGATATTTAGGCATCCAAAGTAAAAATACAAGATTTTTAGTCTCTGTCCAGAAAATTGTTAATGGATTGTCAACAAAATGGCGGCACCCACACTGCAGCTTTATTTTTTACACCTTCAGGCCAGTGTGCATTAAAGTCTCGATCCACTGTGCCACCCAATATCAAGTTAATTTAAACAATAATCAGCACTTTTCGTATACAACCACTCCCTCTCCAAGGCCCTGCTTTCTCCCCACACCTCTTCAATACCTACATCCACGATATCCCCAAAGCCCTTGATAACACACTAACGCTCTATGCAGATGATACCGCCTCCATCTTAAGGTAGCATAAGGTTAGCGCATCTTATATGGCCTAGTTATTAGAATACCTCTGGATTGTAACGTAAGAGACTCGGGGTCGATTCCTTCTGCGGGCATGTTCTTTTTGTTAAGTTTATAATATACTGTGTGCCCCCGGATCGACGCAACGATAGGTGAAAAAGGCTGAATTTTTTTGAGTTGAAACTTTATCTTCTGGGGTTCAGCCCTGCTTGGATAGAAACTAATTTGTGGCATAATTTTAATTTCAAAAAATCGAGTGTGCTTTGGAAATTTTTAAAAAACTTTTTTTTCCCACCAGCAAAGTGATTGATTTCTAGGAGTTACGAAAAAATTTTATTAAGAAAGGATGTTCGGAAATAATAAATGAGTAAAAATACAAAATTTTAAAATCCTATGCCTACTTTGATGTTTTGCATTATTTTTATTTCACGCACCTCCCTATTAATTTTAATTAATTTAATAAACACGATCGGTTTATAAGATACATTAAAAAATTAATTTATTTTAATAGTAACATTAACAACGGTTTATACAATACATCAAAACATTAATTTATTTCGATACTAACATCAACTGAAAGATTTATTTATTCAATAAGTTCGCCGCCTTTATTCGCACATTCCTCAATGTTTCCCGAAATGCAATGGAAGCTGCTCTTATCTCCTCCAGGGGAATAGAGTTTTTTGCATCTGTAATGCGATTTTTTAAAACTTCTACGTCATTTGGAAGCCTATTTAAATATACAATTTGTTTTATTCGACCCCAAAAATAAAAATCCATTATTGTTAGACCCGGAGATCTGGGCGGCCACAAAATAGGATCAGCATTGGCTATCCATCTTTCTTGAAAATGCTCATTCAGCCATTCACATATCCGAAATGTCGAGTGGGCAGGGCAGCCGTCGTGTTGAAAATATGAAAAATATCTTGGTTCGTATGGTAGTTCGTCAAGAAACTGATTTAGGATATTTAAATAAGTATGTTGATTAAGTCTTCCCTCAATAAAATATGGCCCAACTACACCACAATGATAGGAAATGGCACACCAAACAGTATCCTTTTTAAAATACTGCCGCCTAGAATTTACTAAATAATTTGGATTATCTTTAGACCAATATCGGCAATTCTGTGATGAAGGTACACCGTTAGTGGTAAAAGGCGATTCGTCTGAGAAAATAATATTTGTATGGAAATTTCGATCTTCTAGAATCTTCTCACCTAAAGTTAGGCAAAACTCCAACCTTCGGGATTCATCCCCTTCTTCTAACGTGTGACGAAATCTAACTTTATATGCCTTATTTGCTTCATAAATGCGTTGCAAATGTGACTGCTAACACGAGTCTCCTCGTACCGCTTTCTTAGTGACAGCTTTGGATTTTCGCGTAATGAATCCATTGCTAACACAGTACCTACATCATCTTCATCAAAGTTCTTCGTCTTTTTTAGTATATTATTTACAGTACTGGTAGTAACAAATTTTTTAACCAGTCTGGATACTGTAGATTTGACTAAAACTGTGTTCGGAAATTTCATATTAAATCGCCTGATAACCTCTGGAATAGATAAATTCACCTATACCATAACATTGAATTAGGTAGATCCGTTCTGGTATAGTAAGCATAATTGATATTTTACAGTAATGTTTTCGAAAGTTCGGATCAGTTTTAGAGCACAGAACACTACAACAATATTAAAAATACCAAACTATTTTTGACAACAAACTGTCAAAATATTATTTTACTACTTTTCCTTCCATTGCATACTATTTTTTTCTGAATAGCATTGAAACAAATTTATTCATATTTTGAAGGAAGTGAATTGCTTGTTATTCATATGTTCGCATTTCTTTAATTATCTAAATGTCTATTAAAGGGAATAAAATAAACCGATCGTGTTTAATTTATTATTTTGAACAACTTTTAACGAAATTTTTTAATATCTTCAATAGGTAGGTGCGTGCAATAAAAATAATGCAAAACATAACAAGTAAGGCATAGGATTTTAAAATTTTGTATTCTTACTCATTTATTATTTCCGAACATCTTTTCTTAATAAAATTTTTTCGTATCTCCTAGAAATCAAGCACTTTACTGGTGGGAAAAAAAAAGTTTTTTGAAAATTTTCAAAGCACACTTGATTTTTCGAAATTAAAATTATGCCACAAATTAGTTTCTATCCAAGCAGGGCTGAACCCCAGAAGATAAAGTTTCAACTCAAAAAATTTCAGCCTTTTTCACCTATCGTTGCGTCGATCCGGGGACACACTGTGTATTACTTTAATATTTACTTTTACGCTAGTACGTAGGGCGTTGATATTAAACCATGTTTTTCAACAAAGGATAGGGTCGTAGTCGACCCTTTTTGATCATTCTATTTTTGTTTTTTAAATAAGCGATTGACAACGATATATGAATACTCAAGAAAGTACGTAAATATTTTATATTTAAGTTGTTCTGAAATAGTAGTTTTCCTATTCAGTGCGCAAAGTTATGTTTTCCCGCACGCGAAAGCAGTTAGACGAACGACGCGAAGCGGAGTTCGGATAAGCTTTAAGTGCGGGAAAACTACTTTGCGCACGTGTTAGGAACAATATTTTTTCTACGAGTGAAATAACTATATATTTTTTTAATTTTAAATTTTTATTGACATCAAAAACAACTATATCCCCCTTTGTTCGCACCATTTGGAAAACAACTCGTACTGTTTCTCGTATTTTTCTCGCGATTTGGCAGGCAGCAATTGCAAACTAGCCATGTTGGCGGCTTCTAGGACATCTTCTGGAAGTTCTTCTTCAGTGATATCCATTTTTAAAACAGTTTTTTTTATTTTAAATAGGTGAAAATGCTAGTGAAAATTTTGAAGAAGACCTCTAAACTGACATGAAAGCGTTGTATGACAATGTATTTTGGTTGCTAAGGGAACAAACCGCATTTGACACAAAAATACTTGATTTTTTTTAACTTGAACAAAATTAGAGGAAAATATAATAATGCAGATTTCAAAAAAATTTTGAGCCGCACGGCACAATACTTCGGTATAGTTTATAAGGCAACACATAAACCACCTGTCAACTTTGTCTTGTTACAATATTTTTGTATAAATATCTAAAAAAATTATAAAATATAAGAAAAAAACGCGTCTATAATATGGTAATTTTGCTTTAAAATAAGTGTGCGGGAAAAAAAATTTCCCGCACAGTGTGCGGGAAAGTGCTACTTTGCGTATGCAAAAGTGTGCGCAAAGTAGCTTCTTTGCGGTCACTCGTAGAAAAAATATCATTCTTTTCAGAAGAAACTTATTGTTTAGTAGTCGGCCGTCACATATTAATGGTTATTTAGCACGGGCACGTGCTAGCATTTTTTATTTTGTCAATTAAAAGGGGAAAAATATGTTATAATAAAACACAAAAATTATATTTCCAAAAATATAAAAAAAACATCCAAATGTACCTACCTAAAATACGTAAAATGTGCAACACATTTTTGAGAAGTACAGGTCAAGTTAAAAAAGTATTCGCAAAAATCGCAGTTATAGTCTAGACCTTGCACCTCTATATATGGCCTTCGTGTAAGCGTCTAAGTGAAACCAGCTGGGACACCAGTCACATCCCACGTTCTTATCACCTTCGGCTTCTGCATCGCTATCTAGTTCATCTTCACATTTAATACTATATTTGTTTCAAAGCATTCTTCTAAAATCTCGCTTCTTTCGTTGGGTCTTTCTTTTTTTTATTAGTATTATTAACCATTTCGCTTTCTTTTTGTTCTAACTCGTCCCTTTTCCTTCTTTCTCATTTTGTACTCTATTCTTCTCCATATAATATGTTTTCCAAACATTGGACGAAATGGCACTTGTGGAAGGGTCCAGCTTTCGGGGTGTTTTGTTTATGGAATTGACTTAGAATATTTAAGATATTTTTTAAAGGCATCGGTTGGGGAGGTGGACGTCGGCATCGGCTGTATGGCATGTAAGATTATTGATGATCATTTATTTTATGTGCTTATATATGGATCTGCTGCTCATGCATAAAGGCTTATTGCTTGTGACACGACCTGCGGGCCGGTCCTGCAGAGTTGCACGTGGTATACCATAGTTTCGGCAAGTTTCTCAAATTTTAGCTCCATTTCTCATAGAATCTAAAGCTTGTCTATAATGTAAAGAAAACATTTCTTCGTTAGACTTTTATAGCCAAAAAATCTTCTGATCGAGTACTAGCACAATCATTAATTTATGACTTTGCCAGTGGTCGGCCACTAACTTTAATATCCCCTAGGGACTTTATCATTCATTTTAGACCCGGCCGAGTACTGATACGTACGTTCTTGATACATCATAGTACATGATGGCAAAGGAAGATTCTGTTTATATGTATTTGTAAATAATAAAGTATAAATAAAATTTTGCCAGTAGTCGGCCATGATGGCCGATCACTGGCAACTTTATAATAGTTTAATGTCAGTAACCGGCCGTATTATTTTTTTGCCTAAAAATAAAAATGAATATATATGGTACTTGTTACTAGTTATGTAAACATATGTTCTTCCAAAAAATCTTACTTTGGTAAACATATCTAGTAAAGGGAAATGAAAGACTGTCTTTACCACCAAAATTTCTTTATATTAACTACAATACACCCTAGATTTGGGTATCGAGGGCATATATATGGGAGGGATTCACCATATGAGTTAGATGTTCAATATAAGTTTGAAAATTGAGTCGGACTAGTTTCGACCTTAGAAAAGATCATCATCAGCAACTCTATATAATTGTAATATAAACAAGTTAAAACACAGTAGTGGATGGTTCAATGAATGTGTATGCCTGCCCATGGACTTGACTGGGAACGTCCCTTTGGCTACACAGATGGTTAAGAGTAAGGGGTTAATTGATACACTTGTTGAGTATCGAGTGTAGAGGTTTTATATTTATTTGACGTAAGCCAATAACTGTAAACAGTAGGAGAAGTAGGTCTTAAACAAGTTTGTTTGAAAATAAATAAAATCATTTCTCTACTAGCATGTGTCAAGAGTAAAAACAAACTTGTTTAAGACCTACTTCTCCTACTGTTTACAGTTATTGGCTTACGTCAAATAAATATAAAACCTCTTCACTCGATACTCAACAAGTGTATCAATTAACCCCTTACTCTTAACCATCTGTGTAGCCAAAGGCACGTTCCCAGTCAAGTCCATGGGCAGGCATACACATTCATTGAACCATCCACTACTGTGTTTTAACTTGTTTATATTACAATTATATAGAGTTGCTGATGATGATCTTTTCTAAGGTCGAAACTAGTCCGACTCAATTTTCAAACTTATATTGAACATCTAACTCATATGGTGAATCCCTCCCATATATATGCCCTCGATACCCAAATCTAGGGTGTATTGTAGTTAATATAAAGAAATTTTGGTGGTAAAGACAGACTTTCATTTCCCTTTAAAATACATAACCACAGACCATGGACTACTTCTTAAATATCTAGTAAATATTTAGTTTAACTTACAATTAAAATTGCCCTGTTTTATCTTCACTGGCTTTAGTAAACTGTCTTTGGAGACACAATGAATAAAATCTAATTTTTCGCCCCAATTTACAGAAGTAAGGTTCGACATCTTACTATCTTACTCATATAAAATGTGTGATCGTATTCTATTGTCTACGCCTCGCGGCGCGGTGCGGAGGCTGCTAAATTTTTGCAAACGCAAAAATGGAAATTATTATTTTTTAATTTTATGTATTACAATAATAATAATATGTACCTAGGTACCTACTAAACAAGTTAAACAACATATATGTATACTAAATATGTAGCCACTAACTAGGAATTTGTATTGTGCCTAATTTTAAATCCAGGTATTTATTGCATATAATACCTATTTCACTTTCGAGATTAAACCAAATGGGATTAAATTATATGTTTGATATTTTAATATCAATGCATATTATATTTTCCAGGTAATTTATTCAAATGCATGACAAGAAACTAAATATTCGATAAACATAATAAACGCTCGATAAATATAATGAATGCCCGATATAAAATTTACATGCTTCTTAAAATAATAATTATACTGAATTGGAACCAAAAAGGTGGATTAGATGCCGTGTTAGCGCCTGTTTAACCAATATAAGTCTATAATTATTACAATTTTTGTCGAGTGACTAACAGCTAGAGAAACATAACCTCACTTGTCACTCTCACTGTGCTTTTCGGTCGACTACTTTCACATTTTTTTTTATTTCCAAACTATCGAACATTTATATATATTTTTAGTGCACATTTCATTAACATACCGAACAGAATTTAGCGTACGTATTGTATATTTATATTGCCATTTTATAATAAATATCAGGCATTTCTTATTATTTTATACTACAGTTTGATTTCTTTATCGAGCATATATAATTTTTTTAATCTGCAAATTGTATTAAATTACCGGGCGTTAATTACGACCCAAACCAAATTACCGCTAAATAGCAACGCGAGACGCGAGTCACCGACGGAATAAAAAGTATTGGGTGGGCTACATACCTGCGGCACAGTCGCGCGTCATGGTCGCGGTGGCGACGCCGCATATTTTTTACAAGCTGTTTATATCAGGCGGCGAGTTTCCGGCGATGACGCTAGTTTGGCTCTGCAGATTTAAATACACACATTGCCGCCGCGACCACACCGCGCGTTTTCGCCGCAAGTATGTCGCCGGCCTTAAAAGTATATCAATTCGCCGAATTCTTTCGCCGCAAGTATGTCGCCGGCCTTAAAAGTATATCAATTCGCGAATTCAGCACGGTCTTCAACACAGTTGGATCGTCTCGCCAAAGCATAAAGATCTCGCAGTGTGTAAGTGGTGTTTAGGATGTATTTTACAGCACGTGTGATCTCGCTAGTTTGTCCAGCTCAGGTCTGTTGTAGTGGCCGATAAATTCCTTGCTGAACAAAGTCCTCCCTTAAGGGACTCTGGCATTGGATTTAAATGTGTCTGAAAGAAATCCGTCCATCACCACTTGCAGAGAACCGTCATTAAGAGAGCTTGACAGCCATGAACAAAATTGAACAGGCATTCAGTATGCTCTCACTTTAGTAAGGAGCCCCTTATAGTACTTGATCAAAAGCCTTGAAAATGTCTAGTGCTACCACCTCGGAATCTCCATGATGTTCCATTGGGTTGTAAACGTGAGTAACATAAGCGAGAAGGTCTCCTGAACAAAATATCTTTTAACATACCGCTCTGGTCCTTTATACAATGATTTCGTTTACACCCGGTATACATGTTTTATGCAATAAGTATTTGTAATTTGCATCAAAATATTTACAAATTTACTTTTCCCGTGATAATTAAACCATCTTGTTACTGACCCACAACTTAAATAAGAGAGGGAATAAAACTGTTAAAACTACGTGAAAATTACTTATCTTGAAATTCACTAAGATTGTTGTTAAACTATGTATGAGATTGGACCTTGAATAACTTCAAAATCCTCAACATACATTTTTAAAATAATACTTGATCTTGCACATTTACCTACCATTTTTAATAATTAACTTTTCCAACAACACAAAAAGTAGAACAACAGAAAACAAGACGAGAAACATAATTTATTCTACACTATAAATATCAAAAAAACTGAGGCCATTTGTTTTAAAAATGTTTATTAAACCAGAATGCAGCAGATTTTGAGAAGAGTTTTAATTAAGTAAAATCCGACGAAGGCAGTTTGTTTTCCTGTGCGGTCGTTTTATTTCCTAGTAGGGAGCTTGCCTCTACATTGTTCATTAATATTTATCTTTTAATTTAATTCATGTTAATAATTACCCTCGAGCAAATTATAAATATTTTAAAGCCATTTTTTGATAATTTAATACCAGTAAAAGTTAGTTGTGTTTTAATTATTAGTTCTTAGTTATCAAAAATATTAAATTACAACATGTTATGAAAGTTAGAATTTACTTTAAAGCGACAAGACCATTTCTTGTGCGAACTTTCCTGTAAGAAAGTTTAGAATCGTCTGAATAATAATGTAGTTTAAATCGATATTTTCCAAATATTTATAAATTATGTCACCTCTGCCTACTCGGAAACAAATTAATGTGCATAACAAGTTATCAAAAAAATTAATTTTACATATATTTTTCTTACTGTTTTGACGCAAATAGAGATTCTGCTAATCCTGAGACACTAATTCATACCTGTCACAAGGTTTAGCTGTATCGATACAGTAGAGGAGATACTAAAAAACGCAATGCAAATTTAGAGACACTGATGTAACCAGTTTGTATATTTTCGGAATATTAGAATAGAAAATAAATGACATCACATTTTTAGAGACAAACTGTGCAAGTTTACTTTGCTTTGCAATAGGACTTATTTATATTCAAAAGTTCTGTAAATATTTTTCCAACTCAAATCCTGCCACGGGCCAATGTCGTCTAGAGTTTTTTGAATCCTTAGGTAAAATATTTATGAAGCTATTGACAAAGTTGATATTGTTTTTGGCAGTGCATTGGATTCGTGGTTGATACACAAGCTATGTTTTTAGATTATGTGTATAAAAAGATTAAGGAGCAATACATTTTTGTTTAATATACAAACTTTTGGAATTTTACTATTATTCTAAGAATAGCATCAACTGAGTAGAGTAAATAGGACACAAAAATGTTAAGAATTCTATTAGACTAATAAGTTTAAGAACGGTAATGACGAAGCACTGAACGAAAAGATTGTGACCGATCGAGGCGAAATCTCTATATACAAGGTAGGCCAACAAGGGCGCGTCGGTCAATAGTTGCTAAACCGTTGAACTTATGGGAAAATTTTCTTAATAAAACTTATAACGTTTCGCCTCTGCTATAACCTAAAATTATTTTTAAGAATACAGGGTGTCTCAAAAAAGAGTAATACCAAAAACTATATTTTTGTTAAATAGAATACCCTACCTTTTTATGTGGCATATAAAGCCTCTATCGGTTGTGTATTCAACTTTTAATTTGTATGTAGATCGAATGCAGCGTTGCCAAGTTATGAATTAAAGAAAGAAAAATCAGTCAAAAACATACTTTTTTTAAACTGTTATATCTCCGCCACTGCTTCTTAATTTCCCTGACAAAGTTACATGTAATCTAATGCTGGCCTAGTTTATCCTAGACCGTCCTCATTTTTCGATTTAATTATAGGTACAGGGTGTCCAGAATACTTGTTCAAACATCTCTATTTTCAATTAGATTTTTATTGAATTTCTTAAATACAACAGACTGCATATTATTTTGCCGTCGAAAAGCCTAAAGTGTCCCCTTTCAGAAAATATTATGTTTGCCGTATGTATCTCGCTATCATTTTGAGATATTAAGGTTTTCCGTAACTTTACAAAGAAAATTTAAAAAATCGTAGGCGGTATGGCCCAAGAAATCGAAACAATTGCTATTCGTTGGTATGTCGCTGTCAGTAATTTTACTTTTGTAATCCTGTGACATTTGGTACCATTTTGTGCATAGTATCTTCCTTCAATAAGAAGTATTTTGTAGTAAAAATGAAGTATACGAACCAAGAATCAATTGATATGATTTATATCCTTGAAGAATGCTTAAAGAATTGTCTTTTGGCATCCCGAGTGTACTGCAAGAGGTTTCCTGATAGAACGCATCCAGATGTAAGATCATTTAAAGACTGATGGGTAGATTTGATAGAACTGGGACAGTTAAGTACGAAAAGCATGAAAGAATAAAGCCAGTGGTTAACGAAGAAAATTAATTTAACTGTTGTTTATCTGTTTATGAAGATCCACATAGAAGTACAGTAGACATAACTGATTTGTTGGTCTTAGGTCAAACTTCTGTGAAGATAATGTTGCGTAAGAATAAGTTCCTTCCATATCGTGTGCAACTACATCAAGCACTTGATTGACAAGATTTTAAGAATAGAATAAATTTCTGTAATTGGGGTCTTGCTCGAATTCGAGAGGATGTACGATTTTTTAATATTGTATTGTTTACCGATGAGGCGACATTCCACAATAATGGTCATGTGAACATACATAATTTGCACTTCTACGCCGATGAAAATCCACATTCTCTAAGGTCTATTAACCAGCAACATAGGTGGAGCTTAAACGTCTGGGGAGGCATAATTGGAGGCCACGTAATAGGACCTAATTTTTTTGGTGGACACCTCAATGGGAATATTTTCAAAATTTTTGAAATGAAGATCTTGATAACCTGTTAGAAAATATACCTCTAGGACTATTAAGAAGAATGTGGTTTCAGTTAGATGGGGCGCCTGCTCATTTTAATATTGGAGTTCGAAATACTCTGGATGAAAAATTTCCTGGCCGTTGGATCGGAAGACGCGGACCTTGTTGGCCCACCCTGTATATATTATCTAAGACGAGTAAATGTTTACCAAACGTGACCGCAAGAGGACTTGGACTAAAAAACGTAGGACTTGGTTTAGATCACAAGTATAAGGAGACGATATATCTATACCTAAGTTAAAATTGTGCCAAATTCATATTATTACATGATATGACGAAGTGATGAATATTAAAATAAGTAAACAAATACAAATTTATTTTTGTTATTTAGAAAATTAAAAAAGTAAGAATATTGAGAAAAGAAAATTAAAATTATAGAAATTGAAAATCAATGACAAACACACCCTGAGGGGAACCACAACCAGGGCATGTAGAAAAAATTATAGAAATGTACCACCATATTGCTGTAATATAAATCGTGTCTAACAAAACGGCAAAAAAACCCACAAGCTGAAAAATTTCATTAATCTCTCTCCCTAAGTATAAAGAGAAGGCTAAATTGCAGGCAACTTGTTTTAAAAATGTTTAATAAACTAGAAACTTGAAGCAGATTTCGTAGAAGAACTTTAATTTTGTTCAGATGAAAAAATCAGTCTGTGTTATAATTTAAAGAACAAACGACTTACCTGTAGGAAGTTCGTTCTGAATTATATGAGTATACTCGTCCAAATAGATATTACACATGTAGTTCCACTATTATTTCTTTATCGAGCACAGTTCCAAAGAGTCATTCATGAAACTCCAAAATCTCGCCTCTCAGGCCAACTCCCACCTCGGCTGTATTCGTCATTACATTATTTGCATGAAAAATAGAATTGCCTATAGGGAGGGTTCTCCAACATTTTGGGTTCGGGACATATCTATTTGGACGAGTATACTCATATAATTCAGAACGAACTTCCTACAGGTAAGTCGTTTGTTCTTTAAATTATATTTCGTATACTCGTCCAAATAGATATTACACATGTAGATGTTGAAAGAATTTAAATTCTATTTTTCCCGACATTAAAAACGTAATACTCTAAACCCTGAAGTTCCTTTTTGAAATCATTTATTTGAAAATATCAAAATTATGATAACATCTCAAATGTTGTATAATATAAGTACGTAGTGAATTGAATGCACTAAAACTACATATGATTATATATTTCTTAGAAACGAACAAAATAGAACTTAACATTACTATCCTATGAGACCTAAATAATATATCCAAAGAGAGGCCACTAACCGCTCCAACCATGAAAATTAATTACAATTAATATCTCAACTATTTCCAAAAAATTTAATTTTTTCTTTTCCAGTGGTCGCTTGTAAAATCTTTGAAAAACCTGCAAATTTTTTGACCTACCTATAGTGTTTCTTATCTGATCTATCTTAAAGCCTCCTCTAAAAACCGCTGAAGTTGTCGCCTGTCTAGTGCTATGGGAATTATACATATTTATATTAATACCACTGTCATTTAATACCTGCCTTATCCAACGGCTGATAGATTGAGAACTAGCTGTATGGTGTGGTCTTTTATAAGTAAGTATAAGGTACCCCTCTTAACAACCTTGTTCTTGCCATATATGATTTTAGGGTCCTAGCTACACATAACTCTGGACACTCTGTAAATGTATCAAATTCCAATACTGGCTGCTCACGATTGTAACTTGAGGTCTTTAGTATTTTTGTAATAAAAATTTTAACATTTAAAGAATCTAAACCGTGAATATTATTAAGTTCAATCCTAGAAATAGTCTGAATTCTTTGCCCTGTTTGTAAGAGTAATAATGATACCAATTTCTTTGTGAGCATTTCTAATGAAAGTGTATCTAATGGGTATAATTTCTTAAGATATTCTAAAACTGGCAAGGGGTCCCATGTTGTATTATATTTTGGAAAACTAGGTCTGGCCCTGTAAATTCCCTTAAGAAATCTTTTAATAAGAATCTCGTCCCCATTACTGTAATTTAAAATCAAAGATAAAGCCGATCGATGGGTATTTAACGAAGTGTAAGAGGCTTTCTGTAAAAATAGGTTGTGCAGAAAGGAAATAACTTTCCCAATGTTTACTTGATACATATCTACCTTATTTTGCTTACAAAATAACCACCATTTTTTGTATGTTCCAGAATATTGCTTAAAGGTTGCCTCACTTATAGATCCAATCATAATTGGTATTGCTGCGTCTGGAATGCCTCGCTTTAGAAATCTCTTACTATTTTATTTAACACGCGCCCAACAATGGAGAATGGGGGAAAAGCATAAAAATCACTATTATTCCAGTTTAACGTAAAAGTATCAGAAGCTATTGCTCCTGGGTCTTTACGCCATGAGATATAATTAATACATTTGTTATTAACATTACTTGCAAACAAGTCTATTGTTGGCAGCCCCAAAACGCGCAACTACACCTCTGAAAGCCCTACGACTTAAACTTTACTATATTCAGTATCAATTGCTACTGATCTAGATTCTAAATCGGCTATTAGATTGTCTTTGGATGAAATATAGGTTGCATATATAAATATAGTTCGTTCTTCACACCATCTCCAAATTAATCTACTTAACTTGTTTAATTTTTGAATTCAAATGCCAATCCTTTTATTTATATATGCAATTGCTGTTTTATTATCGGCACGTAAAACTATGTTACAATGACTTTTATCTACAGCAAAACACTTGAGTGCGTAAAATATTGTTAAGAGTTCTAAGTAATTAATATGATTATGCCTCTCCTCTTCACCCCAAAAACCATGTGTTGTTGAATTTTCACATACCGCCCCCCAGCCCGTTCTTGAAGCGTCGATAAATATTTCAAAATCGAAATCTTTAATATTAATATTATTACTGGAATTATAAAAATGTTATCCTCCCACCATTTTAAATCTGCCCTTATTTTGTCAGAAACCAACATTCTAGCATTATATGTTCTGAACTTGGCAAGAGCTAAATATTTTTCGCGTTCTAGACGCTTAATATAAAGCCACCCATATGATATAGCCGGACAAGCAGTACCTAATGTACCAATCACTTTAGAAAAATCTCTAATAGAAACCGGTGTTTTAGTACGTAGGTTAAAACTATTGATTTAATTCTAGTTTTCTTTTCTACAGGTAATTCCAAGGTAAGCTTTTGACTATTGTAGATAAACCCTAAATATTTACATTCATTTGTTGGTATTAGTTTACATTTCTTGTAATTTATAAGAAATCCTAAATTTTCAAAAAAACAAATTATATGTCTAACATTATCCTGAGTTTCCTGCTTGGTTTGTCCTATTATAAAAATATCGTCTAGATAAATAACACATAAAATTCCAAGTAGTCGGAACTTATTAAGTACGGGCCTTAACATCTTTGTAAATACATACGGAGCAGTTGATAGCCCCATTGGCATAACATTGTACTGAAATAGACGACCCTTAAACTTAAATCCTAAAAACTTCTTAGATCCAAGACCAATTGGAATTATATAATAAGCGTCCTGTAAATCTATTGTAGCCATGTAACAACCATTAAAAATAAGGTCTTTTACCGACTTATAATTTTCTAGTTTAAAATGCGGCATTTTAACGATAAATTTATTAAGGCTTTTTATATTTAAAATAAAACGAAAACAACCATCTGACTTCGGAACTAAGAAAAAAAGGAAGACAGATATTCATTTTTAATATGTTTACATTGGCTTATTATACCTTTTTTCTCTAACTGTTCTATATAGCGGTCTCTAGGTTTTGTTTCTCTAATGTACTAAATATTTTAATTCCAGATTTATTAGTCTGAACGGGGGTCTTCTCTAAAGGTATCTCATATCCTCTAAGCCAAGATAAAATATTTGCATTGTTTGTTACTTTTTCCCAATTTTTCGTAAATAACCCTAGCCTTCCTGCATATACACTCACATTTTCTATTTGTAATGTCCTCTCTTCTGATGATAAGCTGACTTCACTTGATACTTTTGAGGTGCTTTTTTCATTTTGTTCTTGTAATATGGTCCCCGGTAGTTTAAAGAACCACTAGTTGTAGGTTGGTTCCTAGAAGTACCACTAGTGCTTTGACCAGATACTCCTGAATAAGCATTAGTATAGCGTCTATTCGTAATAAAATTTGATTTTACAAATTTTAGCTCTTTACCAGTCCGTTGATGATTCTTTGCATCTTTAAACTTTTCAGAAAAATTTTCTCCACACAAAAATTTACCGGGCTTGCTTTCTCGAACAATCTTCTTAACCGTAGGGTTTAAATTAGATTCGATGTGGTATTTTCTGTTCTTAGAAAGCATATGAAAGGCGTCAGCGATCACCTTGCCTGCATCTATAAGGCAAGGAATAACCTCAGATTTCATATCCGTGGTATTATTTACCATTAGTGTGTTTAACCCTTTCGACAGTGCTGATAAACCATTTCCTATTGAGATTGAACAATATTCATATATTTATCCTGATGTGTCTCACCTTAAAAGAGCAACTTAATTTTTTTTTTAATATAATTTTAATTATTTGTCATTTAGTAAGGATAATCAACGAATATACTATATATTTATATACACGGGCTTTTGACTGAACTATAGTTATATCTCCCTTTAAAAAGGGGACTAAACGAAAATATCATATTACTTTGCCTATTAGCCCATTACTTTTTATGGTGTTAATGTAAACATATAAATTCTTACAATTTAAATAGGGCATCGTTTTGGATATTTGGAAGGGTACCGTGATTAAGTTGATTCTTAAAATATATCACTGGTACTTCGTTTTTCTGCATTACTTCTTACACTTTCTTTGCAGGTTTAATAATTTATTGGACAAAAATGAATAAAATTTATCCAAAAACGTAAAACAACTCGGCAGTCGGATGCTTACGTAATGTTTCTTTGCAGGGTTAATAATTTATTGGACATAAATGAATAAAATTTATCCAAAAACGTAAAACAACTCGGCAGTCGGATGCTTACGTAATGTTTCTTTGCAGGGTTAATAATTTATTGGACATGAATGAATAAAATTTATCCAAAAACGTAAAACAACTCGGTAATCGGATGCTTACGTAATGTTTCTTTGCAGGGTGAGACATAAATGAATAAAATTTATCCAAAAACGTAAAACAACTCGGCAGTCGGATGCTTACGTAATGTTTCTTTGCAGGGTTAATAATTTATTGGACATAAATGAATAAAATTTATCCAAAAACGTAAAACAACTCGGCAGTCGGATGCTTACGTAATGTTTCTTTGCAGGGTTAATAATTTATTGGACATGAATGAATAAAATTTATCCAAAAACGTAAAACAACTCGGTAATCGGATGCTTACGTAATGTTTCTTTGCAGGGTGAGACATAAATGAATAAAATTTATCCAAAAACGTAAAACAACTCGGTAATCGGATGCTTACGTAATGTTTCTTTGCAGGGTGAGACAAAAATGAATAAAATTTATCCAAAAACGTAAAACAACTCGGTAGTCGGATGCTTACGTAATGTTTCTTTGCAGGGTGAGACATAAATTAATAAGATTTATCCAAAAACGTAAAACAACTCGGCAGTCGGATGCTTACGTAATGTTTCTTTGCAGGGTTAATAATTTATTGGACATGAATGAATAAAATTTATCCAAAAACGTAAAACAACTCGGTAATCGGATGCTTACGTAATGTTTCTTTGCAGGGTGAGACATAAATGAATAAAATTTATCCAAAAACGTAAAACAACTCGGCAGTCGGATGCTTACGTAATGTTGATCCCAGACCCCAAGCAACTCGGCAATCGGCTGCTTGGGTCTGCATTTTTTGCTCGGAGTCAGCATTCTGCGATCGTAAAATAATTAATAGCCGTAATTTAATTATGGTGATATGTCTTATTATTCTCCTAATCCTATAGGGGAAATTAATAAAAGTGGTACTCACTGTCAGTATTATGCCTCGAATCAAAAGAGGCGTCCTCACTACTTGTTCCCCGCTTGCTTTTTTCTGTTTAAGCGATCTAACTTTCGCATTAAACGCACTATTTTTCTTTCCAATTTTTTGTCTACCTCACTATCACTTTCACTAGTAGAACTTTGCCTACTTCTCTTCGGCATTTTCCTTCGCTAATTCGCGTCGACACTCGATAAAGCACAATAATGTAATGACGAATACAGCCGAGGTGGGAGTTGGCCTGAGAGGCGAGATTTTGGAGTTTTATGAATGACTCTTTGGAACTGTGCTCGATAAAGAAATAATAGTGGAACTACATGTGTAATATCTATTTGGACGAGTATACGAAATATAATTTATATTTTCCGTTGTCTTTAGCCATGAAATTTCAAGTCTGGCTATATATTTTTTATAGTAATAATAAAACAATAAATTGAATACCTATTATCATGAAAGATATTTGTCAGTGATATATTATTGCAATAATTATCAGTTGATACTGATATCGCTAAATGCATTGTCTCCAAAGATTAAAAGTAACTGAAAATCTGAAGCTACGCAGAAACAGAATATTGCTATAAGCTTGTCACTTTGCCACGTCAATGTCTATAATACACGCACATTGACTAATACCGTTGATTGAAAGAGTTAATAACCTTTAAACAACGCCAAGACGTACATCTATCTACACTGTGATTCAAGTTGAAGGAGTACACTTTTTAATTGTGAATATTTTTTTTCATTTTGAACTGATTTAATTTATTTTTGGAGTGATAATCAACTGAAATGGTCTCAGTAAAATGTGTAATTTTCATCAAAATACTTTGAACAGGGCCAGATTGACAGGTTTTTTTCAACAAACGTGCGCTTATGTTCGTTGCAAACGGAAACTGATTTATTTAAATTTAAGATGATACGTTATTTTGGTAGTTTAACTACCGAAAATGTTCCAGTATAGGTCTTATTGTGAAAAATTTTAAAATTCAAAAAATACAATTTATTTTGTTCAATCTTAATTAATAAATTAAATAATAAAAACAATTAATGATATCAAGAATAACTATCATTTAAAATCGAAAGTAGACTAAATATTTACAGATAACATTATGATTTTCTATCACCGATTGCACTCGCCTTTGCCATAGGTCAATAGCTGAATTGATTATATCCTGGTTAAAATTATTCCAACATAACTATAACCTTTCCTTTAGCTCTTTAATGGTGTTAAACCTTTGACCATTGGGAACATTTGCCTCCAAAATTCCCCATACGGAATAGTCAACAGGGTTTAAGTCTGGACTATTGGATGGCCACATCTTCGGTTCGATGTAATCGGGGCATTGCTCAAACAAAAACATTCTTGTACTCCGAGAGGTATGGGAAAGAGCACCGTCTCGTTGGAACACGTAATCGTCGCAGATTGCTTCAATTTCAGAAAGCAAGTGATGTAAAATTTGTTGTTGATACGCGTCCGAGTTGAGTTTTACTGCGTCATCTACAACAATGAGATTTGACTTCCCCAATTTCGAAACTGCCACAGAAACCATTCCGCCGCGAACATAAGCGCACGTTTCAGTTCATTATCACTTCAAAAATAAATGAAATCAGTGCAAAATGAAAAAAAATATTTAGAATTAAAAAGTGTACTCCTTTAACTTGAGCCACAGTGTATATTCTTCGTGCTGTTGGTTTTTGAATCACGAATCAGCGGCATTGGCTCCACGCGCCATCGACATCTCTGAATTATATTTGAATTTGTTAGTATGTTATGATAATATTAAAAGAAAACGCTTCACTGACAAATCCGTAATGGGATAAAGATATTTGACAACGAAAAACATAATTTATTAGCAAACAGAACACCTCCATAATAATAATATTACGTCTCGTCGCTTAGCTCTTAAGGCGACGGTTTAGGATACACAGGGACTAGTGTAACGCAGGTTCAATCCCCGGACCCGGCAAAACGGTTCGACTCCGTTTAGATTTTAGTGGTTCGACATGGCGTGGCAGTATGATTTCGTGCCAAATAAGGGAATTTGTAATGTATTTTGTGATTCGGATGAATTACAATTTCATTAAAAAAAAATTCCGACCACTGCTCGAAGTTTAAAGAAGCGCTGAAGGACTTTTCCGCAACTAAGCCAGCGTACGGCAGTATGACATGGTAAATCATTTTCTCCATTTTTTTTAGTAAACTCGCGGAATTCTCGGTGATAGAACTTCAGACATATCCGAACATTTCCCGCACAGAGACTGTTGATGAATGATACAATGTAAGACTAACTGTTTTGAACCACCATCACTTTCTACAGCCATTAACACATGAGCGATCACTCCCTTATTTTTACCACACATTTTTTTGCCTCCAGTTAGTAATAGATTTTAGGTTTTTTCATCGAAGCTTTTTTTTTTAATGGCATTTTCAATTCCCTTAAAAATATCTTTACCAGTAGTCTTCATAGATTTCATAGCTTTTATCCCTTGAATTAAAATCAACGCCTGGGTATAAAAATTTATCGGCATTCAAAACCCCCCATTTTCGCCAATCTAAGGTCGGATGAGAAGGAATATCTCGTGGGGGAAGGGTGAAGTTACGCACTCCCTAATCGGTAGGTCACAACTGACAACTTAAGGCCGCACGAAACCAGGGGTTGATAGCCCTCGGAGGGTGTAGGCCGGGATGGTTGTCGTGACTAAGAAGCGTGGTTCGGAACCCACGTGAAGCAGTAGGTATCGTCGGGAATAACCCTGGTATTGAACGAAAAGGTGAAAATAAAAAATAAATAACAATAAATATTCTTAATTTTCATAAACTAAACAAATTCCACAATTTTACATTCAGGAATGAATATAAAATATAATTAAACAAAAACCTGTTTTTTCGAAGGAAAGAAAAATAACACTGTGAAGAAATCTGGTTCCAACCAGATTAGTCCTAGTTAACCGGTTAAAACGAAGATATCAGGAAGACCAATAAAAAAGTCACAAAACTAAAGGAAACAAAATAAAAAGGAACACGCACAGGATTTGTCTTCGTATTTTATGGCAATTAGCATTTTTTAAGGTTTACAAGATAAAGCAAAACTGTGTTAAATTTATTCCAGTGTATTATTCGATCATTTTTTTTTCTTAAATTAGACTTCGACTATAATTTATATTTTTTAAACAGGGCTGCTGCTGGGCGGATCTTAATTGGGGGTCGATTTCAGAATCTTTTAATTCGTGTTTTGTTGAAGTAGTTCAGGGGGGCAGCAGAGAGGTAGTAACTTTTGCATTTCATTGTATGATTGATATTCCATTGATGTCCATATTTGTAGTAGTCGATAATAAGTTTGTCTATAAGTTCTATGATTGTTGGCATTTGTAAGTCGTGATGTAAAGTATGGAAAGGTTGTATTATTTAAGGTGTACCAAGAGGTGCCACCGTAGATAAGTACGGGATAAATGATTGTCTTGTACAACAAAGTCCTTGTACGTTACGAATTAAGTCTACTTCTATTGTTGATCAGTGAATAGATGGCACTAGATTGGTCACTCGCTTTTTTTTAAGCGTTGGTCTGCGTTGACATTCCACTCGAAGTAAGGATTTATCACTCTTTAAAGCAAATTGAATGGATCCGCCAGACATAGATTAATTAGTGTCACCTATATTTCTTAAGAATTGTCGGGTCGCCTTGTACTACCCCTAATGGTGGGTGTTTTTAACATTAATGTTTACTAAAAACTCGGATGATGAGTGCCCGCGGTCGTTTAACTGATGGCAGGTGGTCACTTTATAGAGGTGAACGCAAACAGAGGTTTTACTATTTATTTCTTAATTAAGTCCTGTTGTCTTATACTATATTTTGAATCAGTGCCTGTCCGATGGCTTTCTGTAGAGGTAAATAATTCTAATCAATTTGTATCTGACTCTCGAAAAGTAGATGGCTTGGGTTTTAGGTCATTAAGGCATATTTTCCACTTGCCTAGCCACCTTTGAGACTATCAACCTTGGCTGTTTGGCGGTTTTATGGAAAGAAGTAGGATGTTTTAAAAATTGAAAACAAACTCGATCGTACGCCACTAAACTTTAATATTTTAATAGAATATTCAACAAAGGAGGGTGCATGTTTCGACCAAAGAGATGGCCATCTTCAGCCTATTATTAAAGATATGGAAAGCAGTATAAAATATTAACATCGGTCCTGGTTAGCCATTAGCATTATATAATATATATAATATATAATATAATGTATATGATATATAATGATTAAATTAATGTAAATTAAGTAAAAGTAATAGTTACAATATAATCAACAATTAAATATCTGTTTTTTTCTATATTGAAATTGAAATGTTACTAACACAACCCAGCTTGCTCAACCCAAATATGCCAACAATTTCATTCAATAAATAATAACCATTTATTTTCGATTTTCTTCAGTAATTATTCATTTCTTACTGCTGAAATTGGTTATCGTATCTTTTTGTGGCAAAAATTCTATATTTTTTGATTACTGAATCCAATATAATATAACATAAATTCAACGAATGAATAGGGGTGGAGGGTAGCAGAGGGGTGGAGGAAGGGGTAAATAGGTGATAACTATGTATTGAAACGTTTTTTAGGTCATCAAACATCATCGTCATACATTGTTTTACTTTTAAGTCCATTTGGAACAGCATTATTGAGCCATTATAAAAAAGTCCAAAATCAGAAAATTTTCAAAGTATGGCCAAATTAAAAATATTCGAGGAAAATGTCAGTCGTTTGTGATTTCTACTTAATTGGATGTCTAAAAATCAGGAAAAATGATTGACTGATGATTTTGGTTGAATTTCTGAAAAAGCCATGCTAAAGACTGAAAAATTGGATTTTTCGAGATTTTGTAGGTCACCCAGGGAAGAACGTCGTGATTCGATTTGTCAGTCAAGTGCATTTTTGCTGTCATTTTATCCAAACGAAGAGGTAGAAACAAGTTTTGGAGGGGCTCCTTACTATGGCCAACAAAATGGCGGTCAAAAAACAAATTATAATCTTCCATTTGGCCTAATTCACGATCTAGTGGTTAGATCGCAACGAAATTTTAGATACATGACCTTGGCAACCTACAGAACCTAATTTTCAACCTGACTGACGGGCTCCTCACTATGGCCAATCGCCCTATGTCATTATTGCCAATAAATCTTAAAGTTGATGGGTAAAAGCAAAACTTCAAGCACCAGGGTAATGGCAACGTTTTTTCAAACTCGACTGACGGGCAGCCAACTATGGCGTTTTTTGCACGCTAGCTCCTTAACTATAAGAGATCATTATGTTCCTAGTTAAGTGGAAGCCGACTATAGTCATTAATTTGTTTTAGACAGAAATATTCCTTGACAAAAACCAGGCTTATTCCGAAGAAAAATGCCAATAAATTATAAGGTACCCGGTATAAACCATAAATCAATATATTATTTATAGATTTTCCTTTTAAATCCGTCGAGTATCTTTATAAAAATCACTAAATTAATTGCTAGGAACTAAATACTTACAATAAATCTCAATGGATGTTGTAGCGGCTAGAGGCTGACTTATATTATTATTCGAGGCTTGACAAGTAAATGTGGCATGTTGGTCAGACCTTCGCAGACCTCGTATAGTCAGCTGGTTGGTTAGCACGTTCTCAAAACCGCTGTTTGTTTCGGATTCAATTAGTTTTCCTTCACGCCACCATTTTATTGTGGGCTTGGGTTTTCCTGAAACAAATAAAAGAGTTTTTTAAGATATCATAAATATTGTTTCTATTACATTTTTAAGAATTTATTAATGATCAAAGAGATCTAATTATTAATTTAAGAGGGCGGGTTAGGTCAGGTTAGTTACCTATACCGGGTGTTTCTCAAAAGACGCTCACTCCTATACATTTTTTGTGTTTATAGATATTAACATGAAATTTTGGAATTGTGCATAAGAGATGAGTCTGCATTTATTGGCATAATTTTTGATTTGTTAGCACTTCCGGTTTAACCGGAAGTGACCTTGACTTTGGTATTTTAAATGGGACACCCTGTATATTTTTACTTATTTGGATTCAGCATGATATTCTGAGTAAAATTACATCCCACTTGTCATTTTGTTATAACATTTTTATTATCATTTTTTGTATTGAATCTAGAGGGCCATGAATTAATTAAATAGGTTAATTTATAGTCAAGTAGTTTACGAAAAATAAAATTATGTCATATTAATTGACTTTCTAAGTTTCACAAGCGTTTTAAAAATTAAATGACGTTTACTCCATTTTTCCAAATGGAACGATAGTGGTTCACTAGAATATTTGAAACCAGCATTTGTTCCCAACAATTTGATACCATACACTCCTATGCTATTTTAAAATTAACACGAACAAATTTGCCTTAAATCCCAATCACATATTTAAAAGCGTAATGTATTATTATTGCCGCCCTGTCCTTTCTAAAGAAAAGAAATATAAACGCGGCTTTGAAAAACAATTGAATTGAATATCAAAACCAATATGGCTCTAATTAAAAGTTACTCAAATGCCATTCGTTTTTAAAACTTAGATTTTAAATCAGATAAAATGTTTAGTTTTACTAGAAATGAACAAATTGATATGCTCTTAATTTTTGAAGAGACCAGAAAAAAATCTTCTGAGGCCGCAAGATTGTATGCAGAGAGATTTCCAGGTCGTCGACTTCCAATCCGGCATTATTTTTCAAAACTGGAACAAAAAATGCGTACAGAACCCAATGAGGATGCGGTCAATAACTATGTTGTAAGTGAAGAGAAAGAAATTGACGTACTTTTATTAGCTAACATAAATATTACTGCCTCAGTCAGAGAAATTGCTGTTGAATGTGATATAAGTAGCTCGTCAGTATGGAGGATCTTACATAAATACAAACATCATGCATACAAATACCAGATTCATCAACATCTCTATCAAAATGACCATGCCAGAAGGCTTGAATACTGTAACTGGTTTTTACAAAGACATCAACAAGATCCAACATTTCCGTCGAAAATTCTTTATTCGGATGAGAGTCGATTCACAAATTTGGGCATGTTTAATAGAAACAACAAGCGTTATTGGTCACAAGATAACCTGCATTTAATGGAAGAAGGCAATTTTCAAGAGCGATTTGGATTCAATTGCTGGTTAGGTATTATTGGATATAGAATTGTGGGACCAATTATTTTTGATGGTCACCTTACCGGCAGAAGATATTAAGGTTTCTTGCAAGTAGAAATTGAACAATTTCTTGAAAATTTGCCTGTAGTTGAACAAATGGCTATTATTTTTCAACAAGTTGTTGAAAAATGATAGCCATTTGTTCAACTACAGGCAAATTTTCAAGTCAACAAGACGGGGCTCACCACTTCTCGTGCTGTTAGGGAATACCTTCATAACACGTATGGGGAAAATTGGATTGGCACTAACGGACCGATAAGATGGCCAGCAAGGTATTAAGCTTTTTGGTAGGTATGTCTTTTCATCCTTTAACATTTTTATTTTCTAAATTAGATCCCCCGACATAACTCCGTTGGACTTTTTTGCATGGGGAACCCTCAAAAACAAAGTCTACAACGTTCCACCAGTCACCCTGGCAGAACTTGAAAATAAAGTGAGAGCAGCAATTCAAGAAATGAAGGTAAACCAGTTGAGAAATGCAATGAGGGCAACTGTAGAAAAAGTGGAAAATTGTTTTCATCAACAGGGAGGACATTTCGAACATTTAGAGCTATGATAATTGGTATTATAATTAAAGTTCTGGATTGATTTATTAATAATGATAAACAATTACTATCTACTATTAGTTGCTTGTTGAGAATAAATTAGTTAACTGTTTAGTTCTTTTAGTTTAGTTTTAATTAAGCCTAGTTGCCTAGATCAATTTCTTAACACCTGCGTAAGTTTTAAAATAGCATAGGAGTGTATGGTATCAAATTGTTGGGAAAAAATTATCGTTTCAAATACCTTTGTGAACCATTATCGTTCCATTTGGAAAAATCGAGTAAACGTCATTTCATTTTTTAAACGCTTAGAAAGTCAATTAATATGACATAATTTTATTTTTGGTAAACTACTTGACTATAAATTAACTTATTTAATTGATTCATGACCCTCTAGATTCAATACAAAAAATGAGAATAAAAATGTTGTAACACGTCAAAAAATGACAAGCGGGATGTCATTTTTCTCAGAATATCATGCCGAATCCAAATAAGTAAAAATATACAGGGTGCCCCATTTAAAATAGCAAAGTCAAGGTCACTACCGGTTAAACCGGAAGTGCTAACAAATCAAAAGTTATGCCAATAAATGCAGACTCATCTCTTATGCACAATTTCAAAATTTCATTTTAATATCTATAAATACAAAAAAGTTATAGGGGTGAGCGTTTTTTGAGAAACACCCGCTATACCTATAATGCCGAATAAAAGTAAGTAGGAATATCTTACAACACATTGTAAATAGGAAAGTATACAAACATATATACGCTCGTAATTTAATTTTTAAATGAATGATGCTTTATTTATTAACATTACACGTCACGCTGTATAACACCATATTTATAGTGAAAACATATATTATATTGTACGCTAAAGGTAAATAAGCATACTTTTAATTTAAATGTTAGCTTAAGTTTGCCAGTGTATATTTTCATTTATTAATAAAACATATCTTTATATTTTCTATTTAAAAATTTTAATTAAATTTCTTGCAATTTGCTAATTTTAAATCCACACATTTGCTTTGGCCTGGCATACCTTCCGGTGCGCTGCAACTTAAACCCCTTTTATGAATTTTACAAACTAGTTTTTAATACGATGTTAATACGTTTGGTTAAATGCGTCAAGCTATTGTTGGCAGTTTTAATTCTAACATCACCTGATAACTGAATTTTGTTATTTAAATCTTATAAGGTACGTCTAATTTACTGAAAACTAACCAGAGGCCGAAATCCGAAGTCATCGTAAAGACGATAATCCAATTTTAAACCTGGTGTAGTCACAAATATCAAGCTTAAGATAAAACTAACCAAAATTTATGTATGCGAGATGTTGCACGTGGCGACATCTCGTGACAATCGATCTATCGACCAAACCAGACCAGCGAGGTCTTAGAGAAGACCAAATGCCGGAGTGGATCCCGCATTAGCAGGTATCTAATGTCCGGTGGCGCTGAAAGCCAATTGTCAGTTTCTGCGAAGCGAAAATGCGATATAAAAGAAGGAAGTTGGTCCCTTATCTTTCTGTTAGACCCGACCTTGGACACGTTTCGCCGTATAAATACTCCAGTAAAATTATATTTATAAACTGAGAGGCAGCCATTGCTGATTACTGAATCAGCTTGCAAATAAAAGAAAACTTTGAGTTTGGCTTTTCTAGTCTGAGCTCCATATGGATCAACGGATATTCTTGATTTATTATGTTGGTACCTGCATAGAATAAATAGCTACGCAACAGAATTCTGGAGAGCATAGAAAGAAGTGAACGTGCGAAAGCTCTCTTATTCCTTCTACAAAATCCTCGGGGTGTCGCCACCATCATCAGATTCTATATTATTTTTATTATATTATTGCTGAAGCAATAATGTTACCAAACAAGGTTAAACCACCTAGCAATGTCACCTATTAAAGACCTATTATATTTATACCAATTATTCCAAAATTATTTGACCAGCTACTACTTAACAGACTACGGACACTGATAGAAAAACCACCAGCCATGATTTCGATCCAGAAAAGAACTTTGAAGTTTTACACCACCTAAATAAGGGACACGGCTGAATATACTTGAAAATATCGAAATAAGTATATCTCAATCACGTTCACCCCAAAATCTCAACGATCATTGAAACCAAACCTATCGTCGATATGTCTCAGCTCGTAAATTATTTAATGACCACTCCACATAATTCGAACTTCGATGGTCCAGACCGGCCTGCGACGACCGACCCATATTTACCAACACAAACTGAAAAAGTTACTGAATTTTTTTAACACAACCTATACGGTTCAGCAGACACCACAGTTAAAAATAGTTTACCTCTGATTAATAGTTTTAATTTCTTTTGTGGTAGTTATGTGTTTTGTTTCGCGATTTTAATTGATTTTAAATGTATTTTAAGAGTTTAACCGATTTTAATCTATGACTATGTGTGTGCGTAACTGGTTGTTGAATGTTGATAATTTTTCGTTCTAACCTGTAAGTACTTCCACAAGATTGTATAATGTACGTTTAATTATAACTAGTTTACATTTGCTTAAAGACCACCCGCCCTTAGGATGATCTATTGATCGAAACGCGTAGGAATAAATTTAAAATAAAGGTGATAGGACTTTCCCATTCTTATTTATCCCTCATTAAGCATGTCCCTTCTGGAGAGCAGTTTCGGCTTTGTTACTACTTAAGAGACTACGGCCACTGATAGAAAATAATAACTTAATTCTGGACTTTCAATTCGGATTCAGGCAGAAGCATTCAACGATTAATCAAGTGCATTGAATCACCGACATACTTGAACGAAAGTGTGTGTCGCAGTACTCTTAGATGTTGCAAAAGCGGTTTATAAGGTGTGGAATAAAGATTTGATACACAAATTAAATAAAATACTTCCTAAGCAGTATGTAGAGATCTTAAAATCCTATATCTCTGGTCGAATTTTTAGAATCAAGCAATATTTCAACTTAAAATAAACAATACCCGGCGTGTCCAAAGGAAGCGTTCTATGCTCATTCTTTACCTATCTATCTATACCAGTAGCTTATCAGTATCAGAAGAAACTACTAGCCATATTCACTACTATTCTCGCACTTGATCAGGATCATAGGAGCTCTACTTGAAAACTCCAAATAGCAAGCAACAGGTGGTGTTGCGTCACTAATATAAGTACCAGACATTTATATTTTACTACCACGGTTACGATAATGAGTGACAAGAGAAGTGTCATGTAGAGATCTTAAAATCCTATATCTATGGTCGAATTTTTAGAATCAAACAATATTTCAACTTAAAATAAACAAGACCCGGCGTGTCCCAAGGAAGCGTTCTAGGCTCATTCTTTACCTATCTATCTATACTAGTAGCTTACCAGTATCAGAAGAAACTACTATAGCCATATTCGCTACTATTCTCACAGTTGATCAGGATCATAGGAGCTCTACTTGAAAACTCCAAATAGCAAGCAACAGGTGTTGCGTCACTAATATAAGTACCAGACATTTATATTTTACTACCACGGTTACGACAATGAGTGACAAGAGATGTGTCAAGAATAAGAACGAAATCAAATGTAATCTCAGTAAAAGATATAATTTAATATAAGTTTTGAATAGCAAAGAACAAGTTTTTAGTAGATATAAATGCGAGAAATAATGCAAGAAGTCAGCATTTCTATAAAGGCTGCATCAACAGGGTAGCTGACTGGACTAGACAATGGAAAATTAATCTCAACGAATCGATGTAATGTATATTATTGAAATTGAATTATAAAACATAAGTCATTTTTTCTTACTGATTGTTTCAATTTAAAGTAAACAGGCAAATATGTCACGTTGAAGTATGCGGAACGCCAACTCGATTATAATCAATTCAATTTATCAAAACTCAAATATTTCACAAACGACTTAATTGAATGTTGATATGTTATATATTTTTGAAATCAGGAGAAAGAGACCTTTCCCCCTGGTGGAAAATATATGGGGTCTTCCATTTAAAAAAATAAAACTTCATTTGTTTTTTACCTTTTATATGCCATATGATTTTTTTAATTAGTCTAAAAGATATGACGGGAAAAATTATGCAACTCTTGTATTAAAAGTATTTTTCTGTCACTTATATTAACCCCTGTAGGTGGGTATCCAAATAAAAAAATAACCCTGTACAATCCATATGATGAAGATATTAATACCTTGTTTCACACTTTTTTCTCCAACTTTAGCTGGTGCTTCAGTGTCAGTTTTCCAAAGCAAAAAATAACATAAAATCGAGTGTACAGAAAAAAACAAAATGCGAATTCTCCTCGAAACTACTATCTGAGCTTGAGAATTTAAGAGCATTAAACTGGTTTAAAAAAATAAACACAAATGAAAACCTAGAGAACAACAAATTTTTCAAAATAAGTATCATAGAAAACATTCAAAATGAAAAAAAATATTTTAACTTCGTACTTATAAACAAATCAAATAACAAAACAAAGACTCTATGGCAAATGACGAATGAAGTCCTAGGTAAAGTAAATGAACATAAAAATAATGAAATCATACTGTCGGCCTGCAATTCTAATATTGAAGCTGCTAATGTGGTCTGCAAGTACTTTTTAAAATCAATAAGGGAATCAGTTCATGCACTGGGTTTATATAATAATACCTGTACTACCCAGAACAGTCCTGGTGTTTCCTTTATATTTTTTACATCAATATCCAATGAAGAGATATCAAAAATAATATTAGAACAAAAAAATAAAATATCCGCAGGAATCGATGATGTCCCCGCGAAACTTATCATAGAATGTCACTCACTTTTAGCGCCTCATTTATCATATTTAGTAAATAAATCTGTTACTTTAGGAAATTTTCCGGATCCATTGAAAATAGCTAAAGTTGTGCCTATCCCGAAGAAGGGCGACCTGTCAGACTATAAAAATTATAGATCAATCTGTATTCTGAGTTGCTTCTCAAAAATAATGGAAAAGGCAGTTCACAACAGAATAGTTGATTATCTAGATAAATATAACATATTAACAATACGGTTTTCGCAAAAATTATTCAACCGCAACAGCAACTACGGCATTTGTGCAGGCGGTCTATGACCAAACCGATAAAAATCAATCTGCAGTCGCGATTTTCTTTGACTTGTCTCGCGCATTTGAGACGATAAACCCATCTTATCTTTTGCAAAGCACTCGAAATTCTCCATCCAATTAGCAGTTGGTTCAAGTCGTACGTTTCTGGACGATCACTGATAGTGAAAGTCGGACAGGAATATTCGGATACCTTTAAATGTGAACTCGGAACACCACAAGGGGGTATTCTGGGACCCCTACTTTCCCTCCTTTATGTAAATAACTTACCTCAGCACATAAGGGATGGCATGTTGTTTATATATGCCGATGACACCACCATCCTTATTGCGGCAGCCTCAATAGAGGAATTAATAACTAAAATAAACTCTGTGTTGAGCGATTTCGATTTGTGGTGCACACAAAACCATCTTATGATTAATTATGATAAAACGGTTGCAATAGAATTTGTGGGTAACTACTACAGCCAACATAATAACTTAAAAAATACTTTCATAAAATCTGAAACATCAACAAAGTTCTTAGGATGCATCCTAGATCAAAAACTTAGTTTTGAGGATCATATTGATGCGGTATGCAAAAGATTATCACAGACCTTTTATTGTTTTCTTACACTTAAACAAAATCTTGATCAAAAATATCTTTTAAATATATATTACTCCTTAGTATATCCTCACATTAGTGCCCATATTTTACTCTGGGATCAAGCAGGTGACTCACGCCGTATATTTTGTGTTTCAAAAGAGATTTATCCGCCTCGTGAAGAAATGTGAAGTCCATTCTTACGGAACTCGTAAAAATAATGATTTTTATATTGAACAATTTAAGCACCTGCAGTATAGGAAGATACCTGTATAATCTGTTACCTTCTGAGATTTAAGCAGTTACGAACGTAAAAAAAAGTTAAAGCTAAGCTCCAATCTTTCCTAATATAACATTGTTTTTATACGGTTGCGGAATTTACTGACTTTTTCTCGGACAGATGACGCTTGCTGACCATGCTCAGTAGGTTGTAAAGTTTATATACATTTCTTTTTTTTATATACGTTTATATTTACAATTGTTATTTTTGTTTAAGTGATAGAGAATCTGACCTGTCTTTATATCTATACCATGTATAGCAACAAATAATAAAATAAATAAATAAATAAATAAATAAATAAATAAATGAAAAAGGTAACGGTAAAATTATTGTGCCCCATGAGATGAATTGGTTTCATAGGTGAATTTTGTGAGAGAAAGCGCCATTTAAATATTTCTTGACGTAAGATCTCCATTAATATAGGGTGACTTACCCTAATATATGATACGGTTCTTGTGGAAAACATGAAAAAAAGATTGATGTAAATGCAGACAACTTATGAGCACAATTTAAATATATCTTGAATTGTACAGGTTGTTATAAAAAAAGGATCCATGATTAAGGGTGTAAGAAGTTTAATAATAGGATCTCAAAATGCAATTTACACGCGTGGGTATAGATTAGGGTTGTCATTTAAAAAAACTCAAAATGGCGTCGTATCTGTCACTTTTTGACATCTGTCGTACTTGATTATAGCATAAATAGCTTGGCCACGGAAAATTATGTTACTGTAAAAAAATAGGGGGTTTTAGCTTAAAAGGTCTATTTTTAAAGGGGTGAGACACTGAAAAGACAAAATGGATGAGGGCGATTAAGAAACCCTCGTATTTTCGAAACGGCTAAAAATAAATATTAATCACTTTAAGTTTTTGAAATCGGACCGCGAAATGCAATTCATTGGTGTGGTTATTTATGAGGGTTGCCATTTAAAAAAGTTCATAAAGGCATCGTATCTGTCAAGTTTGTGAACCTATATATTTTATGATATTAAATTTGGCTTCCTTGTCGAAAATCATTGGGAAATATGTAATGTATTTTTTATTATAGCCAGCAGGAAAATCGTCAATCGGGTGAGACGCTTAAAAAAATGTCCCTGTACAGTGTCTAAAGCAGAGCGCAAAATGCGCGATATCTTGAACATTCTAAAAGACACCAATGGATAGACTTTGGTTAATCAGTATATTTAGTTATTAAGATTCATTCGAGAAAAAGTAATGGTTAGTCTTATAGACTAGTATTAGTAGGTAAAACACCACTAGATGTTTTATTAAAAAAGAAAAAAAAATGTTATAATGGTTTAGTGCAAAAGTAGTTTTAAAAAAACTGTGCTCTTAAGTAAAAAGGACATAAAGTAACAAAAGCCGAAGAAAGTTAGATATACAAGGCGTCTAAAATCTAACTCTTGTATTTTGTAAGATTATACCATAATAGAAACTTACCCCCAGTTACGATACACTTTAATTTCATATCACCTCCTTCTTCGTAAGGCCCTGCGAATTGCAACACTTCTTTGCTTTTCTCGTCAATGATGGTAGGCTTGCTCGGCGGCACTGAAACAAAACAAACGTTATGTGTGATGTTTTTAAATTTAAATACTTGTTCTCAAGTACCACATATTTGCGAAAGGAACCCTGGCCTAAATTTAATATAACATTGCAAAAAGTAGACACTCAGGGTGAGGATATTAAAATGCTACAGTGCAAAATACGAAAAAACGGCTTGAAATATTTTATTCAAATTTTAGGACTTCAAAAAGGAGGTTGGGAGACGAACTTACCCCCCTTCCGATATTATCTGGCTGGTGACAAATTTAAAATGGCAAATGGAAAAGTATTTATTTTCTTCGATAATTCGATTATCCGTCAATAACTCCTTAAGTAAGCAGAAAATTGTTACATTCACTCAACTGGTTGCTTAGTTACGAATTTTTGAGTAAATAAAATTAGAACACTTAAAACTATCATACTATAAACTATTAAACGAAATGATGATCGTGCTTTAAAAAGTGTTCAAAATGACTTCCGTCTACTTCTAAACATTTTGCCACCAACCACTAACTTTAGAAATCGTCATTATTTACTCCATTTCTCTAATGAAAATTAAAATTTTGCCACCCAGGGAAATAACGATAATTAATAATCACCACGGTAAATAATGAAAACCTTTCTGGGTATTGAAGTTAAGTAACACATGTTTTTAGCATTTTCACCCACCGTTTCTTTAGGGTGATTCATGGGTTAGTTGAACATAGGATATCCCATGTAAATTTTGAGGTGGCTAAATATTGGCTGCCTTGTACATTTTAGAGAAAAATCGAATTATCATTTTTTAAAGAGGCCACTATAGTAAACCAATGTGGCAAGTTTGAATAAATTTTAATAAACTATTCCAAACTTATTCAATTAAATGTGATGGCAGAATTACGAAATTTCCATTATTTAGGTAATACAGCAAATACCAGCAAATTATTATTTGGCATTGACAAAACGAAAAGTAGTTTCAGTGACAACATTTTGATTGAGGGCGCTTTAATTATAGCTGAATATGAGCTATTTCCTTAAGGAAAAAATAACTATGATTAAGTGGTATTATTATACAGGAAACAGTTTAAGAGTCTGAAATGTTTTCATTTCAATTCCCTGATAGGCATATCCCTTCCACTTCATTAATTAAACTTATCATTAGTAAATTTGAGTTCAAAGGCACTGTAATACATAACTATAAATGCTTAACTCAGAATGTTAATAGAGCTGAAGAAAGGGATAATAGAAATCTTGATATTTTACTGCACGTGGAGGAAAATACAATGATTAGCACGAGGATTCTCGGGCGAGCCGTAAGAGAACATCAAACCACAGTGTTGCGCACTTTAAAAAAACTTTGAAAAACATCAAGAGCTACGGCAAGGTGGTGAAGAACCGAGAATGGTATTCTGTTTTGAGGTAATGGAAAGAGCAAATACTTATAGGAATTTTTTGAAAAATATTTCTTTTACCGATGAATTCACCCTCAACAACGAACCAAATGTTTAAAATTACCGGTATTGGAGCCAAGAAAATGAAAATCGTCTTGGATGCAATATCCACAAAAAATTAATGTTTGGACGGAAATTGTACATTATTGGACCATTTTTTATGGAAGACAACCTTACAGCAGTAACCTCAGGGGCGGATGGGCCCGCCGGGCAACCGGGCAAATGCCCGGTGGGCCGGTCGATCTCTAAATGTTAAGACTGACTTTTTCTCAAAAAGAAGTCAAAGATAGTTCTGGAAAATATAAATGGAGAAATGCATAAATTCAGTTTATAGTCGGTACCATGTTGTTTAGTGCAGTGAAAGCCTAATCACTATTTTCTTTGCTTAATTCAGTCGCCACCTTCTTTCGTGAATCGTATAAGAGGATTGATGTTTGGTCATCTATTTCTTGTGACAAAAAAAAGAGAAAATTAGGAGTAATTAAACAAGCTAGATAGTGGTCTAAAGAAAAAGAGTTAGAGAAGATTTATGGAGATAGCCCATTATACTTAGATGTTCTTGAATCATCATTGTCAAGTATTTCACAAAACCTTGACCTAAATCCTGATATCCGATCTACTGCAGAAAACTTAAAATAGCAATTCCTTAAATACGAAAATATCTTTCTTTCCCAGGTGTTTTTAAAACTGTTTTCTATCACTGGCCCACTTTCAAGATATCTACAGACTAGAGTTTGGATTTATTGAAAGCAAATGCCATGACTAAAACGTCAACGGCCGAGTTAAAAAGAATTCAACGAGATTTTGAGGCTTTTAAAAAGTCAACACCAATTTTTCTAACTTGAGCTAATAGTGAAATGAAGAAAAGAGATATTAAGAAATTAAAGAGATATTAGTTTTGACATGGAAGATGAGTTTCCAGTTACGAAAATACGAAAAGTCAAGAAATTCTTCGACAAAAATTACAGTGATGAAGCTGTTAGTAATTCGAAAGACAAATTTAAATTAGAAACGTTCAATGTTATAATGGGTACCGCCATTATGTCAATGGAAAACCGATATAACAGAAATATAAACTTATGTGCTGATATGTCCATTTTCAATCCTATAAATTTTAATGAAATCAAAACCAATGGTATTTCTGAAAGTAGCTTGCAGGGCATTTTAAAGAAAATTTTACAATTTAAAGAAGATGCCCAAGTGTCAAATATTAAGGAAGAATTGTGCCATTTTGTATTGAATTGGGATATTTATAAGATGAGTTTAAATGAATCCTTCCAAAAAGATACTTTGGCAGATTATGAGGAGATAACTGACGAAGATGACCCAGATGTTATAGATTCACAAACAACCTATAAATGTCAAGATAAAAGTCCTAGTAGTCTCTGCAGAAGCTGTGTACATTGTTGCTATCTAGCAATAATGAAATACAATATGTATCAGAATGCCTATCCATGGTTATCTGTAGTCTACCAATATATTTTAACTTTGCCTGTCACCCAAGTGTCATGCGAGAGAAGTTTCTCTATTTTAAAATACATCAAGAACCGACTACGCATTTCTTTAAGCGATAAACATTTGGAATAATTTATGACAATGAATATTGAAAAAGAAATCCTATAGACAATCGACAATAAGGAGGTCATTAATGAGCTAGCAGGATCATCTAGTTTCTTAGGTAGATTGTTAATCTTATAATTTAAAATATCCTTTATTTTTAATTGTCTATTTTGATAAAATGTTGACTGCTATTAGTGCTATTACACAAATACTATTTTATCTAAGTTTGTCGTAAAAAAATTATAATAGAAGGAATTAATTCTATTAGAAATATTTTTAGTTTTGTTTACTATTTTATTAGGTTAGTAATAAACATGGCAAAATAAAGAATGGTATTATTTTTTAGTGTAATTGGTGGGCCGGTTTTAGCAAGTGATTGCCCGGGCCGGTCTTAGGTAGCCCATCCGCCCCTGAGTAACCTAACTACAAGATCGAATTAAACCCGCACTAGAAGAAGTCGTACGCAAAAATCAGGAATGGATGGTTGTCCTGCCCATGATTGTCTCATGGTTAGGGAATACAAAATATTTTTAACGGAAATGTTATTGGCCCACGGCAACTAATCCTTTGGCCAGCCAGGTCTCCTGACCTTTCGCCAAACGATTTCTTTCTGTGTGTGGTTTCACTTAAAAAAATTTATTTACTTTATTTATATAAATTTAATTTGAAAATCTAAAAAACTGTATTTCGTTAGAATGTGACAGAATTACTCAATATCAACTGAGTAATCTTAGAAATTAATTTTATGATCGATTAGGATATTGTTTAGCTGTTAACAAAGGGTTGTTTGAACATTCAATTAATTATTTTTTTTGTGAAAATCTGTAGTCTTAGGTGTGTTATGGTAAATTAAAGGCTTATTAAGAAAAACATAATGGTGTCTTTTATTTTGGATGTATTATTGCCGGATTTTTGAAACGAAATTGTGTTTTTAATGTTTAATGATCTTTACTCGTTATTTCCAGCATTACGTCAATTTTTGGCAATAGCGTCATAGAAATTATTTGATATGGTGTTTGCTGTATTACCTAAACTATGAAAATTTCGTAATTTTACCATCACATTTAATTGAATAAGTTAGAATTAACTTATTAAAATTTATTAAAACATAGGTACAGGGGTTTATTATATCATCCACTTCAAAAAATTATCAAACAATTTTTCTCCAAAATGTACAGGGGAGCCAATATTTAGCCAGCTCAAAAATTACATGGAATTTCCTATGTCCAACTAAGCCATGCGTCACCCGGTGTATGTTATTGGTTTTGAGCTTTGACTAACCATTTTAAATGAAGAAATTCCGCAAAATAATATCAAATTTTTAATAAAACCATTATAAATCATCATAAGTTGGAAGATATTTCAAGAGGAAACTGTCATATTCAAAAATGTCAACACGACTTCAAATTTTCTACAAACTGACATTAAAAATCGTATTTTTATTGTTATATTTTTCACAGACTACTTGATTTTCAAAATATTTTTAAAATTAGGCAGAAATGACTAATACATAATAAAGATCTAAACGAATTAAATATGTTATGTTTTAGCGGTCCTAGTAGAAATAAATCTAAATATACCTCAGCTGAGAAAGCCGTTATAGACAGAACTAACCTCACACATTATGTTATAAAAGCGCTCGCTGTATAACAGCTCACTTATCAACCTAGGTATACAGGGTGTCTCGAAATTAAGGAGTAATGCTTTACCACCATATTCTCCGGCTAAAAATAATAGAATTTTTTTATATGGGCACAAGTACAGAAATGCTTGTTAAGGGAGCTGGTCTCCTCGAATGGAGAACCCTAAAATCGTTTTTCTTCTAGTACTTTCGAACCCGTTCATAACTAAATTTTGAAATTAGGTATGGTTATAAACTTTTAACGATATCTAAATCAATTTCTGAATTCAGAATTTCAAAAATTTAGTTAGGTTAGTTCCTGGACGCAAAGTATTTGAGAGGGTTAATAGAAATTTGATGGAAGATGGTTCGTTTGAAGGCTTTTGTGGGCAAGGACGTCCTAGGGGGGACTATGATTTGGAAAATGCACTTCAACAAATAATAGATAATCCTCAAGTTGTACTCAGATCATTGGCCACAGAAGTCAACATTCCGAAATCAATTGTAATGCATTTTACTTTACCATATTGCTATCCATAAAATTTGCTAATCAAAATTGTGTGGCCTGATGAGGCAACATTTAGTAGAACTTAAGTGTTTAATATTCGTAACAGTCACTTTTGTCATGATGAAAATCCAATAGCAGTCCGAAGAAATAATTGTCAATATAGGTTCTCCGTCAATTTGTAGGCGGGGATAATTCGAATTTAGTTAATTGGTCCAATTGAAATGCCCAATAATTTAACCGCCGAGAGATATTTCGCCTTTCTTCAAAATCAGTTTAGCAGGACTGTTAGACGAAGTACCCCTAAGGTTCAGGCTGGGGATGTATTTCCAACACGACGGTGCCCCTGTCCATTTTCGACGGCCCGTTCGTAACTGGTTAGATTAGAGTTATCCTGAAAGGTGGATAGGAAGAAGTGGACCAGTATCCTGACCAGCGAAATCGCCGGACTTAAATCAACTCGATTATTATTTTTGGGGTCACATGTGAAACATACTTTATGCAACGGAGGTGGATACCCGTGAGGATCTGCTTCAGTGAATTTTTCAAGCTGAAAATGATATAAGAAGAAATCCTTTTCAGATTCTTCGGGCATCTCACAACATTCGCCGTAGAGCTGGACTTTGTATCAGACAAAATTGGGGTCTATTTAAACACCTTCTCAAGAAGTAGTTCTTGGTTTAAATTTGAGTTTTATTCTTCACAAAATTTTTGTTTAACAACCCTATTTTATGTAGCATTATTACTCTCTAAATAAGTTCTCATATTTATTTCGTTTTCAATTTATTTACTTTCGTAAGAGCTGACTGCGTTTATTTTAAAAGCATTTATTTCCATTAATTTTGTAGTTTATGGTACATTTCTATACATCACAGCAACAGTGAGATATCTCGAAAACCATTGTTTTGAGATATTTCAATTTAAAGTTTTGCATTTTTTAAAATTAGATACATTTTACTTCTTTAGAAAATGTATATATATAATATTGGATTTTATGGCTTGATGGTTAAGATGAAGCCCGTCTAAAAGAGATTAGCTATGAATATTTTATTTTTATTTTGTTTATCTAAGAAAAAAAACACTTATCTCAGTGTTACATTTATTTATTTTTTTCCAAATGAAAAAGAAGTCTACTTGTCTCAGTTTTACATCTATTTTAATACAAACGAAATAATATAAATTGTCGTATAAATTATAATGGGTTTGAGCTATATTGAATAAAAGATATTAGTTTTATTTATAAGTACAACAAGAACATGTAAAAAACCTCAGAATGTATAATTAACTTAATATACCTAAGTTTCCTACTTAATTATAAATAATAAAAAAATACTAATATGATTTTATTCGTCATCCGACTCTTCATTAGGAATTTCATCTGTGTCTGATACCCTTAAACTCTTAAAAAAATCGTGGTGAATTATCGGTATTTGACCTTCTTCGCATAACTGTATTAAATGACTTTTTTTTTTGTTAGGTATTGTTGTCGCAGCGTTATAGCAAGGTTCTAATGATATCTGGGGTTTCTTGCTTCTAGCCTTCTGTCTTATAAATATTTTTTTAAATTCCGTTTGTTCATATTGTGTCTTATAAAATATTATATCCGTTTCTTCCTTGCATACTTTGATAACCTTGACTTCACTCCATACCACTTTATCGTCTTCCGTATTAACACTAAAATTTCGTCCCATTTTTTCTGTAACTTGTTTCCAGTTAATAAAATTTTCTGAATGCATTGCATTAACTTTGTACGGATGGCCCGATTTCTTGGCACCCTTAATAATGGATATTAACTCTGTAGGAACATAAATTGGTCCACTCTTAAGGACCCTAGCTTTTTCTTTTTCAATGCATGCGTGCATAGAATCTCCCTCATTTTCAGTATGTCCAACAACCAAATATTTATGAGTAATCGAGGTAATTTCTAAATTTGTTACACAGTAGAGGTACATCGAAAATAAAAATTTATTTTTATTTTGGGCGATGCAGTTATCGCTGTAAAATATCACTTCTGTTTTGTTATTAGTTACCACATCTCTTAAAAAAAGATAAACTCCAGTAGAGATCTCATTTGCTCCCCTTCGCGCTATGCCCTCATGCCAAAGGTAGCAGTATCCTTTTTTCTCGCCCAAAACAAAAATTGTAAAATTAAAAACATTCAGCTTCGACTTATAGTAAAACTTGGCAACCTCCCCTTGAGGTAATGTCAAAACAGCCTGAAGATCAAAACAGCATGTCATCAGATTTAGATTATTTTCACAAGTTTTCTTATCTTTTTCTTTTTCTTCCCTTATTAGTTTCACATTTCTTAGATGTACTGCGTTGTTTTGTATTTTAAGGGCGTCGTCTTTTTCAGGATGGTTTTTGAACTCTTCGCAAATAGAGCACTGGTCTTTTTTCGGTTTGTGGAAATTAATATTAAATTTCGTATTGAAAATATTTTCATAAGTTGATTTTTTTACCCATTCTTTCTCTTCTTGCTTACACTTTTCAACATAAAGACGATACATCAAACTTAAATTAAGACAACCTTCTAAATATTCTTTTTTTGTTCTGGCGCGACAATAATGCGACTCAATCCTTGGAAAGGAGTTAATGTGAGCCATTATCAATTCAATTTCGTTTTCGTTGGTCTTATTTACATGGTTATTGTGCTTTCCTCTTTCTTCCCCTTTTATACAGCCAGTAACGTTTGTCTTTGCTACAACTGTTGATATTACATTGTTAGATATGTCTAAAGTTGAAGTAAAAAATTTTTTGCAGACTCGAATTCTTTTATCTTGAACCGTAAAGTAATATGCTTTATTCATTACACGTTTTCTTTGATTATGCACCTTTTTCGGTGTAATGGATGTTATACACTTAGAAATGAAATCTCTTTGGCGAGTTTTGTCCCCAAGTAAATAAAAGTTGGTTAACAGCGATTCACGCGTTTCCTGGGTTATCCGTTCATTACACCCAAAAACGCAATTATCACAAGGTGGTTTAATCTTTTTTGCATTATGCAATTTACCTAATCTTGACACGTACTCTTGCCCTAAGTTAATTTTAGCTCTTTTCACATTTCTTTTCCATGTTTCCGGATTTCTTAACCTTTTTCTACATTTTTTTGTTGCAGTTGTAACCTCTTCAACAATAATTTTATTTACTTTAGCAGCCTCCTCTATTTCAAAGTTTTCGGAATTTGAAGACTGCAATTCGCCTCTTCTTTTTCATTTCTATCAGTCGGTATTTTCAAATCTGATTCGGAAAAAAACTTATTTTTTTGCTTATCTATCTCAGGAAAATAATTTGGATCGGCGTCAGAATCATCTTGCTCTGAATAGTCGCTTACGTTTAAGTTTTCATAGTAATCTTTTAAGGAATTCTGTGGTTTTGTCGAATTATTTTTGTCGTTTATGATTATTTTCGTATCAGGAACTTTGCCTAAAAAAAAAACAAATTTTAACCTCTTATGACAAAAAATAAATGGTAGAAGTATATTTGGGTGTGTTTGGAATTCTTAAAGAAAAACAATCCGAATTGTGTTGTTTATTATTTGCATCTATAATATATTTTTGAATGTCCTTGTTGAAAATGTAAAATTATTTTAATTTTGAAGAGGGGTGGGACGGCGACAACAAAGGTTCCGCTAGACACACATAGAACTAGCCTTTCATAGCAAAGCATATTATTATTTGAAAATTGTAATACACTTTTTTTACTTACCGGCTTTTGTATGCATTTTTTGTTGGCTTAGAGCTAACGAAACTAATAACTTTCCCCTTTCAGACATTCTCATCTGTTATGTTCTCTTTTAAAAGATATTTTAAGTTTTTAAACACAAAAACACTGGAAGTTTGTGACCAACAAGTAAACAACACTCTTGTAAATAAGGCAAACATAACCTATGTTTTAGCTAAAAATATAAATGCGACACTGAGACATGTATAACATATCCCACTGTAGCCTGCAGCGCAACTAAACTTACCTAAATGATAATGAATATCTCACTGTTGCAAAAGTATATATCCAAATCTAGGTGTAGGTAAACAGTGGTTTATGTATTATAGCACTGTACCTTTAATTCGTACAGATATCCCACTGTTACTACACGATAGTATGGACTCTGCTTATTAAATTGAAGTAGTTATCTCAAAATGCAATTTTTTCGAGATATCTCACTGTTGCTTTGATGTATCGATTTTTGATATAAAAGCTTTAAGAATAATTTTATTAATTAACGCCTTTATGGACGTGATTTTCTTCAAAATGATTTTACTCAAAAACTGTAAGTCCTATCAAGGTGATCTAAGGGTACCTTTTTTAAGCAGAATACTTGAAATTTCATAAATATCAAAAAAATAATAAAAAAACGATTGATTGAAAAAATGGCATTATTTTAACCCATAACCACCCCGGTATGTGACGCCTATGACTAAATTTTTGAAATTCTGAATTCAGAAACTGATTTATCTTTATAAGTTTATAACCATACCTAATTTCAAAATTTAATTATAAACGGGTTCGAAAATATTGAAAAAAAAACGATTTCAGATTTTAGGGTTCCCCATTCGAGGGGGGGGGGGCTCCCTTAACAAGCATTTCTGCACTTATGTACATATGAAAAAATGCTATTATTTTTAGCCGAAGAATATGGTGGTAAAGTATTGCCCCTTAATTTCGGGACACCCTGTATAATGTACTATTTTATATTTCTTAAGCTAGTCTTCGTACAAACCGTTAAGCAAATAAGATTGTAAGTATTTTATATTGTTAGTATTTCAAAAATGAAAACCATAATAAAACTTACACATTTTTGACAACGTTTTTTTATTTAACTTAAGATATTGGCGTTAATTAGAAAATTAATGTGTTTTCCAAAGACGTTAAAATATCGATTAATTCGAAATATTTTCGCATTGTAAAATAGGATATTTATCGACTACATTTTAGTACAGACTATAAATAATTCGAAAAGCCTTCCAGAGGATATGAAGCTATCAATAATCCTTATTGATTCAATATTAACCTTTCAAATTATAGCTACCTATTACTGTTGGAATGAACCTCTCACACAATTCATTCTCTTCTAGCCTGACAAATTTCTACGGCGGTGGCTTCGATTAACTTTTTCACTTATGAGAAGTGTGCTCACACCCTCTTACAATTTGTCATCTATATAATGACTTAAGGGTCAAGAATCAACCTCCATTCGACCTATTACTTACAGCGTAGTCGCAGACGTAATAACGAAAATCATGTGTGTCCAGGAGATAGATAAAATGTCCTTAGAGCGCTTAAGAGGTGAGTTATAAAGATAGGATGGGTTGGCGTTAACTTTTTCTAATCTAAAATTTATTTTGCGGGACTAAAAATGTAACAGTTGTTTAAAGATATTTTATCAATAATTTAAAAGGTTAAGGTTTGGTAATAAATTTAATTGTGAATAGACCGGTACAGAGGGGTTACTGGTTAATCGACAAACGTGTGGTTCTTCAAAATTTTGAAAATGGTTGCCTTCCTTTGCAACTATTTTAGAATGTGTCTTATATTTAAAATTGTGTTACGGTTCGAAAATTGCATTTTCATAGTTTGGTTATCTATGTTAAGTTTTCGGTTTCAAATTGTTAAAGAACCTGTAGACTTTCAGCTTAAACATTAATTACCTGTTAATAGTCAATAGTTTGAAATAGTCAATAGTTTGAAACCTTTCTTGATGTTTATATTCCAGGAATGCTTTGTATCTTGAAAGACATAGCCAAGTGTGTTTTAATTGATTAGTAATGAGTCAACTTTTCAAGTTGGCAATAGAAATAACTTTTTAACCTTGTGTATAAGATGTAGGTCAAATGTTTGGACTGCTGTGATTCAGTGTCAGACTGAGAGTTCTGTGGATTTTCGCGACCACATCTGGTTAATTGTGGTGTATTTTTGCGGTTGTGCTGGTTGTCGCGGGTTGTCAAGGTTTTGTTATTAAAAAAGGTTATAGTTTTCATGGATAGGTATGACTAATTTGTCGGCGATTGTTTTGGTATCTGTGTATGTTGAAGAGGGAATATTATCGACCGTTTCGACAATGGGCGCTTGAAGCGAAAGCACGCTTGTGGAAGTAGCTCCCGAAGTTTAGTATTCCTGGGCAGAAAAGGCCATGTGGTGCCGATAAAACTTTCACAAATTCATTAAAAAGAATATGGCATAGTAGTTTGCCTGTTCTATGGGCGAAATGCCGATTTAAAACGCTTTTCCATCAACTTCAGCAAGCGGTCCTAGACGCTATTTTGTGGAATGGAACTCTCGTCAGTTATTTGAGGTAGGTTTAAACTTAAGTATCTAATTACCCTTGATGGGTCTTATGAAAGTTTTCTCTTTCATGTTGTACCTCTAAAAATTCGATTTTAGGGTTTCTTTTGGTAGAAGCTAATAGCTCAAACTGGAGTACTATTTTTTTTATTGGGGTTGCCTGGAAGCGGGACATGCCAGTGGCTATGTACTATTTGAATTTTTGGAGACTAGCGGTGTAGCAGTAACTGCGTTGACTATTTGAGAGACCATTTGTATGTGTCTTCCTGAAGATCGAGTCTTCATGTACCTTGGGTAGCACATAAAGTTGCAGCCAAGTAACATTTTTCTTGAGTAGTACGGAGCCTTGGGAGAACCCAGTAGGTAACAGGAAAGCGTGAAATCAACCTTTGCTATATTATTTCTCGTGGCGTGTATGCTATTATCAAGATAAACCTTTTGTGTGGACACCTGAGTACTGTGGTGCAATCAGGGGAACGAACCTTACTATAAATTAATAAATAATATACACTGTGATCATTTCTCTTTAAAAACTTAGTCAACTTAAAATCTTAATATTTTGCACTTGCATATTGTTCTATATGCAGTGTTTTGATAGAGTTTTGTACCCATGTTAGGTACAGAACTTGTGCATTGTAAACGTGTAGCGAATGTCGACATAGCGTTAAGACGTCACAAGAGTCTATAGTTGTCCGAAACGTTAGGTGGTGTGTTACAGCTAATTTCGTTTTAAGTATGAAGTTACAATTATTAATTATAAAGTAAATAATTTTATTTTCCGGCTGAAGGCCATGTGTTTCTTCAAACTTTAACGCTTGTAACTTTAACATTTTAATATATCTATGCCCGACTGGCTAGTATACCTTTCGAGTAACCACAGGTACTCGTAAGATTTTGTATTGTACTTTAACAATGCTCTTATAGTATATTTAGTTAGTTGTGAGAGGTTCTTGCACAGACCTTGCGGAAATTTCAAGTCTGAGGCAATGTCCTGGATGTAGCTCTATGTGGCTGCCAGATCAGACTAAACAGTCATTTTTACAGTGTAGGTCTGACAGTTGCCGTCTTGTGCAAGGCCCTGTCAAACAGGGTTAAACTTTTACTTATTCTTTTAATGATAACTTTGTAATTTAAACCTTAAAGGTTTTATGTCAAACTTAATACTACCACTTTGTTATTACATTTCACTTATTTATCTTTTAACTTTAAGTACCTATTGTCCACCAAAGTAAGAGGCACTTGCATTTATAAATCCAAGTAGCCAAGGACCTAATACGATATAAGGAATAAATATTTGTATTGGCCTCTGCTAAAATTTGGCTTTTATTTGAAAGACAGCGACTTTGAGGGACTTGAGTGAATGAGAGCTTATATAAAGCTATTGTAAACCGATTGTGACATATTTGTTTTTTTTCTTAGTTTGTTTTTATCTGAGGCCAAGCACCAGAACATTTAAAGGCTTTTAAGTAAAATAAAACTAAGGTAGCGCCTTCAGTATTTAACTTTAACTTACTTATATAATAGTGCTAAACCTCTCAATCTAAAAGTAAAGTAGCGAACCTACCCTGAGTTGAGCTAGCTAAGGGGTGAGTTTTTAGGCAACACAACATAGGTCATTTTTAGAGATTGTTGTCTGAAGTACATTCTTCAGGGCGTAGGGTTGTCAGAGTAAAGCTGGATAGGTTGCCTTGCGCAGTATATTTTAGATTATCCTAAGGTGAATACTGGCGCCCAAGAATTATGGTGATAATATAGCATCGCCGGATATTTGGGAAAATATCACACTGGCGCCTATATCGAAAAGGATAACAATTGTTATAGTACCTTTTATCGAGCGCGGAAAGCTTCGCAGTTCTTGCTGAGCCAAAATTACGGAGGTATAACAAAACGGAACTTTTGCTCTTAGAAAAGCATGTCTTATTGCATAGGAAAAGAAATTGACGACACTCTCGACTGATCGAGACTGAAGATAATTAGGCAAAGCAATTTAAAGTCAAACAAAAGATCATAAAACATGTTACGCAAAATAGATTAGCAAAAAAATATTAAGTCGGTACAAAATAAACTAAAGAAACCGCCGGCGCCTCCGCGGTCAAACGAAGAAAAAGAGGAAGGCAAATAAAGTGACAGTTATTTTTAAAATATTAGCGAATTTTCATAATTTGGAAAAAATGAATCAGTCGAAGACCTTTTGACTCGTTAAAATGATTTAATTATTCTTCATTAAGCAGCTGCAACTTTAAAAACACCATACTACGTCAACTCAGACAACATTATTAAAGACCGATGCAGGAAAGATATACCAGATCCATTATATACAGCTGTTTATTTCCTGGGTTTTAAACGATTCTAGTTTTTCTGACGGCATTATAAGAGAGTTTGATATATCTGTTATTGTTACCAGTAACGCTATATTAAATCATTTTAAAAACAGTTTAGCTGAAACTTACTTTAAATTTGAGTATAATATGCGTATCAAGCAGTAAGAAGTAAAAAATTTATTGATATGCTTCATTATTTTGGATATAGTTGGTGTTATGATGAAATAAGGATATTTTAATATGCTTTGCGGGCCACGCTTTAGTTAAATCTGGTGATGGTATTTTTATTTCCCACGGAGTTGTTTCAGTGAATCCTGAGGAAAATAATTACATACGCGCTAGCTCTGATAATTTTGGTTAAAATAAGGATACACGAGATAATAAAAATTCTACTGACAGCTTAGTCATGGTAATATTTCAAAAAATAATTGTTTATTTTCAGAAAATAAATAATTAGATCGTCATTCCAAGCGTTCACTAACCAATCTTGCTTGTGTTTTATTCACATCGCTTAACAAAAAATAATTTTTAAGCATATAAAGAAAATGCATGGAAAGCCTAATGTTAATATCGCTGTTAAAACTAGTAATTTGACAGGCAAAAAAAAAGTAGACAATAATAAAATCTGGAATTTAATAATTAACATGTACGATTGTACCTACCCTACTCATAGATAATTGTTAGGAAAACCAGAATTTATACATTTTCTACATCTTTACTTTAGCGAAACTAGTTGAATTTTGAGACCTAGAATGCAGCCAGATGGCTCCCTCTCGTGGTGCTTGTAAAGAACACCAATTCTTAAAGCATACACCACGAGAGGGAGCCATCTCATCTGGCTTCATTCTCCGTCTCATCCCGTTTTTTCTGTTTTAAAACAGACACCTATGTTTTTCCTTTTGTCAGAACCCATAGTCACACCGACAAGCTGTAATACAGCGAAACGCGTCTGAGGATGGTTCTGGCAGAAGGAAAAAGCAAACCCTTGATTTTTTTTTTTTAGTCTTTTTAAACAGTGGTGATTGGATATAACCATAAAAGAATAAATCAATTCCCAAAACTTTTGATACATACATTAAGTCTGAAAACTAAATCGCATGTAAATTAATGTATTAAAATGATGGGTACTTGGTACAGTACCTTAAATATCTAGTATTGGGATAGGACAAATTATAGAACAGAAAAAGGGTCTGTTTCGAAAGCTATATTTAAAAAAAAATCAAATAAAAAGATTTTTCTATGTACCTAGCTTATTCGTCAAAAGGGCCAGCAAGAAAAAGTACATTTAAATTATCACTACCGCAAGGGAACCAGAATATCTAATGGCATCGCACATAAGTAGTTAGCAGTGTTCAAACTGCGCTAGCTCAGTTTAGTGATAAATCAAGCCGTATGTCTAATACGTGCTTAAAAACCTTGTATTCATACTATCTTTTAGACATTCTACATTTCTTAAATTTTCAAAATACCCAAAAAATACAATAATGTAACATAAGGGACAGCAAAATTAATACTGACTACTAACGCTTGTGTCAAATAAAATCAGTTTAATACAAAGGAGCTGTGATTTAATAATGACCCATTCGTATAATAATAATTTATCACGTAGAAGAAATGTCGGGGACCTCAAACCTATTCGGATTTGTCATTTAGATAAAGAATGAAGGGTCAAAACCAAACCCAATTTGACCTTCCACTAAGGACGTAAGTGGCAGTTGAAATAGTGTGCTCAAAAGATATAAAAATATTATTTTATGGTTTTAGGCAATATATAAAAATCCTTAAGGGTCGAAGTGGAATATTTATATGTCTGATTTATATGGGTTTATTATCTAATTATTTTTGCCACGTACTAATTGTTCCATGTGGTTGTATACCGGGTGACAAAGAAATTATTTTAAATTCCATAATTCTGTCGTTATGTGTTATGTGAAAGATAAAATATAACAATAATTATTAAGATTAAAGTTATAATTTAGAAGAATTTTTTTTTACTCAAAAAATTTAATTTTTTTAATCTTTACTAGTTTTTTAACTACTTTTCTTATTATTATTTTTTGAAAAATATGACCCTGAAATTTTGTAGGGAGGCTGGAGGCTTTTTACCCTGTGTCCCAATATTAGCTGCAACAGTGGCGGCTTATCAGATGAGGCAAGTGAGGCAGCGCCTCACCGACTCAGCACACAGAAAGTATACTTTTTCCAAAGTCAGTCTGATGACATAAAAAAGCTTCGACCGGGCTTCAAAGGAACCGGCATCATCAGATCTTTTTTTAAAAATCCTTTAAGTTTTTATTATTAAAAGTGTTCTTTTATATCAGTATTTAATTGATAGTCAGTAACTCTCTAAGAAAGCTAGTTTACAAAAGAAACTTTTAACCAAGAAATTTTCAATGTCGAAGAAAGAACGAACAAGCCATTCATGAATAATATAATAATTTTTTTAGTACTTCAGAAATATTATTTGAACAAAAATAATTTATATCGGAAAAAAAAGGATTTTCACTATTGTTAAACAAAAAAAAATCAACAAAATTAACAAACCCTTATGTTCCTCCTACACTTACGAAAACTTTGTAGAACTGCCAACATCCTAGAGACAGAACGTCGCTGCCCGCTAGCAATTTTAAAGAGCGAACTATCACATTCTAGTGGAAAAATTAATAGAGCAGCATAAAAATACAAATATATATGCTGTAAACAAGAACAGCAAATAGTTGAGATTTCTGCCAATTGAGTGATCCCTTGTCAGCTTTGAAATCAGTTGATGTTTGAGGTATGCGATATTGGGAATCGATAAAAAAATTGACAAGCGCATTTGCATTAAAGAGACCCAACAAGAAAGAGTTCCTTAGCCAACATGACCTCTATTTTGAAGATAATTATACAAAAAAAAAAGTAGTTAAGGTACTAAAAACAAAATCGTACGATAAAATAAAGTGCATAGATGAGGCTATAAAAGCAACCGGTAACATACCACTTGGATTGCCCCCCCCTACCATTGCGATTTGAATCCTATAGAAATGATATGGTCCGAATTAAAAAACAAAGTTAGACGCAATAATGTAAACCCAAAAATGTCCGATAATGTAATTGAAGTAATTAAAACTCAGTGTAAATTAATACCAGAGAGCAGTTGGAGAGCATGCGTTAATCATGTAGGGTAAGCAGGACTATTATTGGCACCCCCCCAATAATTGGCCCCTTTCATTCAAACTCGTAATATTAAGAAAGTCGTTATTACTGAGATTCTACAAATGAGAACGTTGCAACTGACCATATGTTTCAATGAGTACGCGACAAATTTCAAACCGTCAGTTAACTGTTCCTGCTTCTGAAGGGCAGTAGTTTACACACGTGTTTGTGTTGTGTACACTTTGGCTTAAATCTTCACAAATTGGTAGGTATCACTTTTAACTTTTTCTTAGATATTACTGTAAAAAGCTATTATATGTTGCCAATATTACTTTAGGAACTGTTTGCTATGATAAAAGTACGTTATTCAACAAGCATAACCTCAAGAATATTTAAAACCGCCAAAATAATTAGGGGCCAATAACTGTCTATATGATTTTACTTAAAAAATAATAATTGGCACCCATGCCAATAACTGTAAGCCTAAGAAAATATTTACTAATAGTTTTTTCGTATTTTTTTGTAGATTTTATTAATAAAATACGTAAAAATGCATGTTTCTTTGAAAAATATTTACGAAAAACAGTTATTGGCACGGGGCCAATTACTGGAAATTCTGGGTGCCAATTATACAATTTTCCATTTTACTAGGTATTATTTTTTTTTAGAAATCAAATCATTTGGTTCTAAGTATCTACCTACAGGCTAAGTATTATTTTGGTAAAATATTGGTGGGAATCTATGGATAAAAGTCTTTATTAAATTAATGTGGGATATTTACAAAAAATCGAGTTTAATCGCATTTTATGCATTTGAGGGCCAAAAAACCCAAGTTACCTCTAGTTAACATGAACTTCTAAGGGCCGGTATAAAACAAATGATATAAGCGAATTAGAACATTGCAAGAATAGTTTGGATTGAACATTTTCAAATGACGAGGCAGACAAAATAAAAGCCGACCGGTGTAAAGCAGAACGAAAAATTGTAAGGGTTGGAGATATCGTTAATATACAGGATATTAATACTATGGAAACTCCAGCTGTCATTGATAACAACGGTGTTTTAGAAGTTATTCCTCTTGATTTCTCTGCGAACGAGAGAAGTACCGAAATCAGAAGTAATGATATTCAGAATCAAACTAAATCTCAATATGTTGAAACCTTATTAAATGTGGATACTGCACAATGTATGCCAATTCTTTACTTGTCTAATGCAAACCTTAGCCTACTCGATCATTTATATTTTCCTGAAACCCCTGTTAGAAAAGGCAAAAGGGAAGTTGAAAGGCTACCGTTTATACTTAGTTCGTCGACATACAAAGAAATCCAGGAAAAGAAAGAGATGGAAAGGTTAAATATGTCAAAGGGGAAAAAAGATAGAAAGAGAGAAGCTAAAAAAATAAAAGCGACAGAAGATAAAAAATTGAAAGCTAAGAAAAGAAAGCTAAGTATCGGAGAGAATAACAACACAAAGAAGAACAATCAAAAAGTGAATGGTCAATAATGTGCAAATAATGGCTTAAATACGACTCAAAATGAAACACAGATCCTCAGTTGTGCAAATGGTGAAAAAATACCTAGTATTCAACAGAGTAATGATAAAGACGATTTCCTATTAGAACTAATTAAAACTGTTTCCAACATAGTAAATAATTCAGAAAACTCATTATTAAACCAGACTATACATGTAAAAAGAAATTTAACAATCGAAATGTATGAGGTTGCTGATAAATGAGTTCCTTTAGAATCGGTAAAACAAAATTTTACAAATACCCCTCTTCTTGAAGGAATTTGTTATTTGTGTACAAAGAATCTAACGAAATCAAATTGTGGCATACGGTGTATGCAATGCATTAGAACACATCATTTTAACTGTATTGAAAAACATAAATTGCATAAATCAAATTCAAATACATATATCTGTTTAACTTGCCTGAAAAAAAAATGCTAAAGAATTATATTTTTATAATATATTATTAATATTATATTATAAATTACTTTTTTATTATTCTACTTTTATGTTTTTGAAATGTTAATAAATATTTTAGTTTTGTTTATTTGTTATAAATACTCTTTATTAACAAAGCTTTTTTGTTTTCTTTTCGTCTTAAAACAACAATGTTCGTTTAACAAATAATATTTTTTCTTCGTTTTGCGTGATGTATGTTTTCCTAATTTGTTTTTATTTTCTAATATTTGCTAATATTAATGCAAAATATAAGTTTTTTTTACAAAATATTTGCATTTTATTAAATAATTAGCAGGATTTTTAAGTGCCAATAATTAAACTTTAATATGCCAATCACTGTGTTGAGGGGGCCAATGACTATATTTCCATGTAACTTATAAAAAATATATATTTTTTAATATATATAAGTAAATTGTTCATTATTTTTGTAATTCATAGTATATCAAGTATTGGGTTTAAATTAAATAAAATGCATATCTAAAGTGCTTAAGGGGCCAATAACTGTATCGTTTACCCTACTTGAAGTCGAAAATAATTATAAAAAATTTTGGGAAAACATAAAACCTCTAATTATATCAGTGGATGATAGTGATAGTACAGACAGATTCAAATTATTCAGATGACTCATTTTATTCATACGGTTTTATACAGGGTGTTCCACGTAGAAGTTCCGCATTTTCAACCCGGTAATTACACAGATGTCAAAAAAGCCTTTGCCATTCGTTTTCAAACAAGAAAAAATGTATTCCGATATCTCAAAACCTAAAGAAAATAAAGGGGGGTGGAACTTCTACGTATGACACCCTGTATAATAAAAATTATATATTACGGCTTACTACTTTTTCGCATGTTAATAATTTACGTCAAAGTCAGCAATACACAATAAATTTTTGTACATATACAAGCATTGTTTCAATCTTCCTACTACCACCCTGGACCGGAATGATTTATTTGCCAAAATAGAAGCATAAGCAGGTATAAGTATAAAGGGATTAGCTCGGGGATTAGTTAGTCATGACCATTTACCTTGTGTCCTACTATACCTATATTTTATTATATTAGTATGACTTTTTGGTGACATTTTGAAACAGAAGGTCAAGGTCATTACCGCAGGAATATAATGAGTCGGTGCCAGAGTTGGCCATCAAAAGCAAAACAAGTCCGGGATTAAGAAAATAATTTATTTAGACGAAACTTGGTTTGATACTCATGATGTTGTTAAGTATGGTTGTGCAGATAGTACAAACTGTACTTTTCGTACACCGTATCCGAGAGAAAAACCCGTTATTATTCTTCATGCCGGAAGTGAAGACGGCTTTGTACCTAATGTGTTGCTCTTGTCAGCAAAAAGTATCACTCAATAATCAATCACCAACTTTAAGCGCAGTTGTCCTTGATAATATTCGGCAGATAATTACGAAATGAGTAGCGATGTATGGAAAAATTGCATAGTTAATGTTGTAAAAACAGAGAGTGGATATTCTGTTTCACCACCTATAGCGCCAGTAGTAATACAACCTAGAAGCGATTATACTTCTGAAAGTTCTGACGATTCCAGTTATTCAATTGTTTATGAATTTTAAATTAACTATGTTCGTTCACACGTATCTTAAAAACTGGTTATATTACAGAACGCTTACTGTGATTCTGCTGATGCGATTAATTTGTTGCAAAAATATATATAATGAATTTCACTACTAACTATATATTCCCACTACCATAGCACTTACCCCTAAATCTTTCTTGGGAAAACTTATATCTCCTTGCAATCCTTGCTGGACAAAGAAAGTTTTTGTAAATTGTTTTCGACAAAATGATCATTTTTGAATGAAAGATCATTTAAAAAATAGTAAATGCATGTGTTCTTTGCAGACGAAATCACGGATACAAGCCTCTTATCGATATTAACTATATTTTTAAATTGTTTTTGGCAAAATTAGCATTTTTTTTACAAAAAGACCATTTAAAAAATATTCTCTGCAGGCGAAGTCACGGGTACAAACCTTTTGTCGATATAAATTATGATGAACAAACTGTAATATTATATTCCATTTAATCATATTATAAATTTACAACAATCCGCATTTTAATTATTTGTTAGAAGGGACGTATGGTAAGGAGTTTAATGTCTTTTTATGTCATTAAATTAGGCTTGGAACAACTATAAAAGATTGTGCTATATTTTTCATTTTATATAGGTATTCAAAATATTATATTAGGTACATGTTGTAGTTATAATTCTTGAAATATTAATATTTTGTCTTAGCGCAGAAGTAAAAACCGAGCACGGAATTGCAAGTGTAGACTGAGGCTCCCGCGCGCGATGTGGTGAGCCCACCTTGAAGGAGTTATCGGTGGCCAGAGCTATCTCGAGCTCTAAACTCCGCTTATTCCCCCTATGCTTGCCTGCCTTGTCCTCTTGGGATCTTTTCGCATACGCGATACTGATACCGCTGTTCACATGGAGTCGGGAGGAGTGGAGGTTGGAAGGTGTTGTGTGATGTATCGGGGGAAGAGGGGGCTTTGGGAGGGGGGTGAATTTGGTTACACCTATAGGAATTTGGTGTCGTGGGCGTTTGTGGCGGAGCGGGGCGTCTATATTATAGTTAAGGGCTAGCCTGATAAGCAGGTTGAGGTGGGTGGGAGTGGCGGTGCGGATATTAGTTCTTGTTTCGTGTAGGTATTAGGCTAAGGAGGTGTGTTTGATATCTCGGTGTAGATCTACGTTACGGATGAACCATGGGATGTCCATGGCTGCTCGAATGCAATGATTTTCTAGGGATTGGGACGGTTGAGGCTGGTTGGGGCTGCGTAACCCCCGTTTGTCTCTAATTTATAGGCGATGTCGCGGCCCCCGCGCGTTAAGATGAGATCTATTAGGCAAACAGGATAGAGATATGACTTTCCCATATGTCTCAATTTGTCTTTGAGGCAACAATGTAATAGTTTCCCTTGAGTTGAGCTTCACTACGGCACGCGAGCTGCTAACTTGCTTTCTTGTATTTTCAGGGCGTTGCCAGACCGAACATTTTTTCAGCAGAATCTACAGAATAACGTGTAGAAAAAGGTTTAATATCCAATTTGAAATCAAAGAATAGATATAACAGATTACTGTGGTGTGGCAACAATGATACTAATTAACACTCGATAACATCGAGCAAAAATTGTTTTCCAGCAAACGTCCCCGTTTTCAACCACGTTTGCTGGTTTGTCCTGCTGTCAAAAGTGACTAAAAACACCATTCACTGCAAACGTGTTGTCCCAAATACTGGGAGCTATAAAATACGTAGAGCGTGGCTTCAAACACTTTTTCGCTTACGGCAGTTTGCCTTCACTGGACCTACTGGCACCTCGTTTTCCCCCATTTACAAAAACCTCGTGAGAAGCGCCTCACCACTTTTCTAGCAAGCGAGTCACTACTGCGTTGGAATATACATACGAATGCACACTACTTTTGTGAGTAACAGACGATCTACTGCAACAACTATCCGGAGAAGGTCTTACCTGCCTAGCATACGCCGACGATTTAGCAATAGTCATCAAAGACCGATTCGTGAAAGTAATTTCAGAAAGGACGCAAATTGCCTTAAATACAGTAAACAACTGGTGCAAAAAATAAAAACTATCAGTAAACGTACAGAAGACAAAAACTGTTCCTTTTACAAGATAAAGGGCACTGCAAGGCCTAAAACCACCAGCGCTGGGGGGGGGAAGTATACGTAGGTGTAGCCCTCAACCAAAAACTCACATCGAACACCCCCAAAAAGGCATCCATAGATTTAGGTGTGCAGAATAATGTGCGGTAAAAACTGAGGGCAGAACCTTAAAATGATTATATGACTCTACACGAGGGTAATTAGACTCATTAGGCCGGTAAACCTATCAAAAGAAACCAGAGTACTTCAAGCGGAAGTAGCTATTCGAACTGTGTCGGAGAAATCCACAGGCGAAACGAAAATAATCGCTCCATTACCATTTTTTCCGACAGTAAGGCAACTCTAAAACCGCGAAACACCACACAGGTGAACCTCAAGCTAGTTTGGGACTGCGCGGTAGCTCTAAATGACCTGAGTTAATAAAAGAGGATAACTCCAATCTTGGTTCCAGGACACAGAGGTCATCAAGGAAATTAAAAAAGTCGACGTGATTACCACGAGAGGTTTGTCAATGGCTCGGAACCGTCCTGTGGCATTGCCAAAGCAAGAGTTAAGCAAGTCAACAAACAGTGTATAAAAGAAAAATTCTTAAGAACATGCTACAACACGACAGAGACAAGCGAAACAGTTCATTAAAAATCCATCGCATTAACTCACAGGGGATCTACTAAACAAGGACATAAAGTCCGTCAGAGCAGCAATAGGTCTATTAACAGGACACTGTAGACTCATTAAACATTATGAATAACATGGGTCTGACAGAAGTAGCCCTATGCCGGATCTGACACACAGAAGACGAGACCTTCATGAATATCCTGTGCAAGTGCGAAGGCGTAATAAGGACCAAGTTCGCATAGATAGGGCTAGATTCCAATGAGATGAAAAGCTATACAAAGCAGCCGCAGAGAAAGCTACTAGGCCTAATCAGGTGAATAGATCTGAAAAGGTTGCAGTGGACGAGGCTGAAGATGCCACCCTAACATACTTATCTATCTACATCAACATTTTCCTTTTAAACAAGTGGTATCTTAAAGTTACCTTAAGTACCCGCAGGGTAAAAGAAAATAAAATTTGTACAAACTATACGTTTACAAAAAAGTTTACTGAAAAGCTAATTTTTCGTGCTTTCGGAATGATGTGAAATAAAAATTCCCAAAACAAAATGAGGCAAGTAACTAAAATCAAGATGTATAGCCATTAATAATGAAAAGCATTTAGAAGTATTGAAATTTTATTGGCAACCAACATTATTATTGCAGCCGTGGTCATAAGCTTAATAATGTTTTATTAATTTGGTGTACTATACGCCTCGGCATCAAAATTAAAGTTTTATTTATTCAATTTAATTTTAATGAGTGTTCCAAAACCTCATCTCATACTTGCCGTAATTATGCTATTAAAACATACGGGTAAGGTATAGGGTCTAAAAGCAATTTTCTAATTCATTCAAGACATGTTAACAGCATCCAGAGATTTTAAAAGGTTTATAAGGAATTTACTGTGCATTGGCGCCTCGATATTTATTTAAAAATATAATAAAAACATTTAAATCTATTAGCGAATATTTAATTGTTCTTTTTTTGCACAAGGATGGTTTTAGCGGCAGATTATTTCAAACATACTTTTTTGATCTTTATTACCTTTGTGAATGGTAAATTAGCTAGCTTTACATTAATAATGATATAATTAAAATGGAATTTATGAAAATATTTCTATTTAGATATTTAGATATTAGATATTAGATATCAAATTAAATTCTTTGGTAATCAGAAGGTTCAAACAGCCACAATAGGTATTTTGGTTAATAAATAAGTTGTCCCTGTAATCTAAAAGTCAATTTATCAAAAATATGTACATTAAAGGTGGGTTAGCTATTGTACTGAGTGGGATCGTATAAAATTATTTTTTTTGCTAACTCTGTAGGTAATAACAAAACAGCACTTATCCATGTACAGTAGAACTAAGATAATATATCAATAAAATTGGTGACTAAAAAACTCACACTCAAATTTTTTGGGATAATTATGTTGTAAAAGTTCACACCTGTTAACCGAAAAACAAAAACAAAAACGACTAGGCAGACTACAGATGTTAGGTTCGAGTCGAATATATTTTTAAATCTAAGATCAATTCTCAATAAATTTTCAACAAAGTGAAGACGACAAATTCATTGGGTTTCTGATAAATTCTATTTTTTTTTAATTACTTATAATTTTTCTAATATACAAGCAATGAAGGTGCATGATACAGACGTAGCTGTGTTAATTCCAATTTTAAAACTATGTCAAATCAAAATGCCAGATTGTCGTACCTATTCGTTAAACTGAATTTGTTGCAAATATCCTCACCACAAATACCAGCCAATATCATATCTTAAAAACCAGCAGACAGGTCAGATTTCGACAGATGCTAAGGACAAAGCTGAATTGCTCGCAGACAAACTCTTCGAGCAATTCAGCGAAAATCCAACCACGGACCCACATAGAGATTAGAGCGTCTGCAGAACTATTCGAATTTTTAAGTCAATGAACCATCCGATTCAGAACTTCGCAGAGGTGACGCTAAATGAAGTCAAATCAATAACAAGTGTTTTGAACCTCAGAAAAGCCCCGAGTTTCGACGGTATCAAAAATGCGGCGTTGCGAAACCTACCCGACAGAGCTTTGGGGAATATTGCAAGCTTATCCCAGGCGATAACCAAAGAAAGCCATTTCCCATGTGCCCGGAAACACGCAAATGTAATCTTGATATAGAAGAAAGGGGAAGACCCGACTGCTGTAGTGAGCTATAGACCGATCAGCCTACTCTCTAGTTTACGAAAAATTATCAAAAAACTGATTTTGTCTCGTCCAAGTGACTTTGTGTTTGAGCGCAATGTTCTGCCTAACGAACAGTTCGGTTTTCGAGCACAGTTAGGCGGACAACGAGACTCACATTAAATATCATGAAGGGTTTTAACTGAAGGATGCTCACAGGGGCGGTTTTCTTTGATGTCAGTAAGGCTTTTGATAAGGTATGGCACAACGGTTTACTATTAAAGCTAATAAGGCTAGGAGCTCCAAACTATATCTTCGAGATGATGGCTTCATTTCTTGAAAATAGACGTTTTGCAGTCTCGTCGGAAAGCGCGCCTTCTTTAATAAAACGCATCGGAGCTGGAGTGCCGCAAGGCTCACCTCTATCTCCGATGCTGTACAATATTTATACACTCACGATATACCAAAAGATAGACAAAATGAGCATTATTTATTTGCCGACGACACTGCAATTACTGCGAAATCAAAACAACCGTGGTTGATAATCTCGAAGTTGCAGCGCCACATTAAACCTATAGAAAAATGGCTTTCGGCTTGGATGATGCGTCTGAATTCTTCCAAGATAAAGGCCATATTTTTCTCAGAAAGGAACGTTAAACGACTTTAAACTAGGCTTAGCTTTAACGGGGTACAAGTGAATTGGTGCCAGGAAGTTAAATACCTGGGACTTATCTTCGACCAACAGCTGAATTTGAGGATAAACTCAATTAATAGAGTGAAGCATTGTATTACGACAATTAAGCTATCTACCCCCTGCTTCAAGGAGAAGTAGAATTGGCAAGAGGACAAAGGTCAACCTCTACAAGGTCTTGGTCAGGACGGTTTTAACTTATGGTGCTCGCCTTCGTGGTGTAACATAAGCAAGGCGTAACACAGTTACATACAAGAGCAAGACCTGACTCGACATACAAACTACCTAAAGATTGGCTTCCTATTGGCGAGCCCGTTTAACAGTAGGAAGGCACTAGAAATAGTGAAGAAGCACTATCAACACAGCACCGTTTTAAGGACGGTAAAAAAGGCACCAAAAACAAGCAGCATCAAAATCCCAGATAATCACGACGACTCACCAAGGAATAAAGCTGCTGCCGAATAAAAATAAAAAATATGTATGAACAATACCGACAAAGTAAACGATGAAAGAAAAGAACTCACAGGTCTAACCTAGCTTACGAACACATGGAAGATCCCGTATTATTATAACACAAATACCAACAAAAAACTTGAAACTCTTCTCCAAATAGATATTTCGAAATTCTAACCAAACGATTTAACTAAATATGTCAAATTGCGTCCAGAACGAGCTGTCAGCTCCCTAAAAATATATTTGATTGGCTATTGATGACCACGTGGTAGCAATGGATCCATGATCGCGGATATCCGTATACGTATTAGGGATAGAGACGCGTGATACCGACGTAACTGAGTTCATACAAACTTGAAAACTATGTCAAATAAATAAGTCAGATAGTCGCATCTGTTGTCTATCTTTTATACACAGGCTGTCGAGTAGTTTATTTCAACTTTCGGTACTTCCTTTTCATCGTTCTTGTGGTCTTGACTTCGGTAATAGCTCGGTTTTCTTTTTGCATATCTAGATTCCCTGCTAGCCCCAAATCCTAAAGCCTAAGTAGTAACTTCGATAAAATTTAGGATATTATGTAGTAAACTGTTAAAGTTATCATGTCTGGCTGCCAGTAGAGTAGGAATTATCTTTTTATTCAGTAAACCAATTAAAATTTGAGTCTTTGTTTTCTCATAGTCAAAACTTAAAGCATTGCAAAGCGATAATTTATCATAAAAATACGAAATAACTGTTTCATTTTTGCCAGAGTACATATTTCTTTTGTTTGACATCATATGTTCTCTTGAACTCATCAAGAAAATCAATAAAGCTTTTAACGTTAGTAGAATTAACAACAAACCATTTCTTAGCCGTACCCTTCAAATGCTTTTTTGCGGTTTCCAATTTAAATTCTTGAGGCCATCTGCGCTTCTAGGTTCCTCAGCCAATCCATGACAGGTTTGCCTAGCATTTCACCATTACAGTCATCCATGGATTGAGTAAAGTCTAATACTACCTGATAGTTGGTTTGTTTGTTCTGTTTCTCCAACACATCTAAGAACCTATTTTCAGTTGTCGTTCTGTTGACTTCCATTACATTCATCATTTTGACAATTGTTTTCATCATGGACTCCATACTCCCTTGCTTTCCGTTATCATTCCCGCGGTGCTCAGGGCATTCTGTTTGACCAAAGCGTGATATTTTTTTTCGACAACTACTATCACAACCACTGCCACAACCACCCGTGTCACCCTGACGTTATCGAAGTAATATTGTCAAAAGTCCAAATTCAAATTTCCTGCACAAGGTAGGCAAGCTTCAAAGTACAGTTACGTAATAAGTCACCAATATGTATTAAGTTTTTTTTTCCGCAAACAATAATAATTTAATCTGTCAGGCAATCACCAATAGAACAGTCACAATCGCCGATTCCACGTTTCCGCCGTAATTGTTTCCAAATCATCTTGTGGTTTGTTTCGTCAAAATAATTCCCTCTTCTGAATTTGTTATCTATTTTTTAGACCTAGGCTGTCGAGCGGTTTATTTTAGCTTAAGACGCATGAGATTTGTTGAAATAACACTCACAAATACTAAAACTCCGTTTAATTATAAACTTTAACTTGAAATATATAATAATGATCAATGACTGATAATCTGACGCGACTAACAAACTGACACCCGTCTCCTTGAGTTACTTATGTATTGTTGCTAAGCCATGTCTCCAGTTTACAGCACATATATTCGTAAAATCAAATTTGTTGCATAAACTCACCACAAATACCAAAAAAAAAAAACTAGCTTCTCTTCACTCAATATATACTGTAGAATTCTAACCAAACAATATAAATAAAAACGTCACAAAGCACGGAAACAAGTTAAAATTAACCTTTATCCCTGGTGACCTTGACGAACTGTCAGCTCCCTAAACAGATATTTGATTGTCTACTGATGATCATGTGGTAACAACGGATGCGTGATCACGGATGCATGTGGATTCAGACTATGACCGAACCGCATCGCTTGCCGTCGGCGGCCATATTGGAAGCACTTTGTGACTCCAATATGACCCTGGCAGGCAAATATAACTTGTTTGGATTGCCTAATTCCTCGAGTTGTTCCATTTGAACCATGGTTAGTTTACTCTAGAACATTGATGATATTACACTTCTCACGGTTTAATACAATACCATTCCATTTTTTTTTAATTGTATATTATGCAGGGGAAACTGCTAGTAGTTTTTCACATAAGTACCACGTCTGATTGGTTTTGTCATTTTAACGAATCGAGATCACTTTCATCATTTGTCTTAGTGAACGTACCTATTTTTTTTCTTGGCATGACAGTCACAAATTACCTAAATTTATTTCGGTGATTTGTGATGACAGTTAAGGGACACCTGTCTTTTGGTCTTTACCTCTTTTCGAGGAGATTTGATTTTATGTCAATTCACTTAAGATCACCCATGAATGTAAAAGTCGGCAGGTTTTAACGGGTCCCCTTTTATTTGATTCGAAAAGGTCCACCGGCCTTAACTTTAGTTGGCACTTCACGTGGTTGTTGAGCGTCCTCATTTCTATTATGGTAAGATTTTTTTTCTTTGTCTTCTTAACTTGTTATTTTTTGATAACCTCATTGTGCTACATTTTTTTTGTAAATTTGCATATAGGACCTCACTTTTTTTTGCTTTTTTGTGAGATGGTAGCATCGGACAACCAATTTTCAAATTAATTAAATGAGATATAATCTAATTCGCTTTTCGATTTTTAGGGTTTTATTTAAGGGGTTATTTTTTCCGGTTTAGTTTGAGTTTTTTTATGAGAATACGTTTCAGTATACCTACTAATTTCTTTGACCACGTGCTGTGGTTTGAAGTGAATCTTCGTTAAAAGACCACATGGGGCAATAATCTGTGCATATGTGTGCTGTCATGTACTGTTCGTGTCCACCAGACTGGAGGCACGATGCCTGCTGATTTATAATTAACATTCACCATGGGATCATCTTGGAAATAAGGTCAATGCATCAATTTATTTATTTAATTACCCTAACACCCTAATTTTCATTTCAATTCACTTTTAAACCTTAATTTGTAATACCACCTTGCTAACATTGAAAAAGAAGTTCATAAATAATATGACCACCCAATATACGAAGGTTCTAGAACATTTTTTTCTCCCTTTAATCAACTATATTTTATAACTAGTTACCAAGCGAGTGAAAACCCTTATTAATGCATGTCCTTAAGTGTTTGGTTTATTTTTCTTTAATTATATTCTAATATTTGATGATTTTTATTAAGAATAGATTTTATGGAAAACACTTTGCCAAATTTAAATAAATAATTCCCATTTTATTTTGTATATCTGTGGTTTATTGTTACTCGCTGTAGTACATGAGAAATTATTACCATTTCTGGATGCAAGCGGATTTATTATTTTAAAACGCTTTGTAAGCATTTAGTATTTTAACCATTTAATATAGGTGGCGTCTAAAAAGTCAGAAAAGTTAAAAAAGTAACCTGAACCTGAAGTAACCTAAACTAACCTTAACTAACTGCTAAAGTTGCCTTGTAAAGGTAAATTTACGGCATACAAGCCCCATCTTACGTTAACAGTAAACGTAACCTTACGGTAAGGATAGGATCGTGTAACGATATCAGTGAATCGATTAGATTTTGATCGGTAAAATTATCGCCGTACGTAAGGGGAACATAAGATATTACGACCAGTAATAATAACTAATAAGTGATCATTTTTATATTTATTTGTATTGTCTTACTATGTGTCTGATAGGAAAATAACTGTTAAATGTAGCGGAGAGCACTGTATAACGAGACAAGTAGAACGGGGGGCCCCACAGGGATCGATATTGGGTCTACTACAATTTTTGCTGGATGTAAATAATTTACCCGATGTATGCCGACGATACGACGATTCTGGTTTCTGAAGACCTTAGTGATTAGTGTGTAAGCTACATGAGCTGTGTGTAGTAATATGGAAGTACGGTGTAAACAGAGTAGATTAATTTTAAATACCGAAAAGACGATTTGCATTAATATGCCTAGGCTTGTTTAGTGTAAATTATTATGAAAGCAAGCTACATGCAAAACTTTTGAAAAAGTTGGGTGTCTTGGAACATATGTCGATCTCTAACTTTTATGTTCTGATCATATGCCTTGATTACATTTGTTCCAAGTTAAACTCTGCGTGCTTTACAATGTTAAACTTGAACAATACTGTCGATGAGAAGAAACTTTTGTGTGTTGGGTGAAACAGTATTAAGATTTTTTTTTCATCTAGATTTCCAATAAAGTTGTAAGGAAATATTCATTCAAAACAAAATACTCACATTTCCCTATTTGTTATAATTCTGAAAATATTGGGATTTGCAAGCAATCATAACACATGTGATAATGAGCTACTTAAAATTCCTATTCACACAACAACCTTTTATGAAAGGCCCCCTCTTTACAACTGCCTGACCCTTTACAACGTCTGAATTGCGGGAGTTACGTGGTGTAGAATTTGGTAATAAAGAAGTGAAAGGCCCTTTTTATTAAATTATCACAGGTCAACAAAAAAATTTTTTTTTGTTGTAACACAAAGCTAAATGGCATATTGTGGTAGAATGGACCTATCCAAATACGAAAATGAAAAAAAAATGTTGTAACACGTAACGTTTTCTTGTTACATTTATAAAATTATAGTACCACATTAAATGTTACAATATTTAAGATCTATTGAAAAAATAATTTTAGAATTTTCTAACTGTGTATATCGACTTTATTTATACTGTTTCACCTACTAAACATACCTTACATCTAAGAAAAACACAAACATTAGAAATATTAACTAAACACACTAATTAAATTTTATCTTTTCCTTTTATGAGGGGTCATATCTTCTCTTTTTAAAAACCAACAGTAATCACCCATCATGGCTGGATCCCATCATCCTTGATAGCGAATTTCCATTGTCCTGATATCCTGGTGAAACCTTTCACCCTGCTCGTCACTGACAGCTCCCAAATTTTCAGGAAAAAATGAGAGATGGGAATGAAGGAAGTGAATTTTTAATGACATTCGGGCACCAAGCGATTTGTAGGAATCTAAAAGTTCATCGACTAACTGTTGATAGTTTGCATCCATATTGTTGCCCAAAAATCCCCTTACTATACTAACAAATGTGTTCCATGCTCTGAGTTCCTGCCTGGTAAGCTTCTCTGTAAAGTTGACATCGTCCAGCAATTTTCTGATTTGTGGCCCAATAAAAATGCCTTCCTTTAATTTGGCATCACTTAACTGGAGAAAAACTTGTCTTAGGTATTTGAATCCATCATTGTCTTTATTCATAGCTTTTACAAAGTCTTTCATCAGCCCAAGTTTAATGTGAAGAGGAGGCAGAAGGACATTTTTCGGCTCTACGAGAGGTGCAAACTTAACATTTTGAGACCCCGGCTGAGATTCACTTCTTTGTGGCCAATCTTTTATTACATAATGCTGATCTACTGCACGACTGTCCCACAAACAAAGAAACAGCAATATTTTGTAAATCCTCCCTGAAGTCCTACTAAAATTGCTATAACTTTTAGGTCCCCACATATCTGCCATTTATACCGGTTGTAGTTGATTTTATTCAAAAGTGTGCGCATATTTTCATAATTTTCTTTCATCGTCACTGAATGGGCAACTGGTATAGAGGGTTTTAAATTTCCATTATGTAGTAACACAGCTTTTAAACTGTATTTAGACGAGTCTATAAATAAGCGCCACTCACAGGGAGAATGCTCAATATCAAGTTCCTGCATTAAACCATCGATGTCAGTACACGCACACAACGAATTTTCCACATTGTAGAATGCAGAAAACGTAGCATTTCTTTTCCTGAAAGTTGTAATTTTGGTTTCCTTGGCTAACAAGTTCCATTCCTGAAGACGGGAACCAAGAAGTTCTGATTGTTGCTTTGATAACCCCAAATCACGTGCTAAATCATTTAACTCACTTTGAACAATGAAATGTGGCTCGCCGGAACTGGGCCCTGGAGTAAAATCAGGGTCGGTACGCTGTTCCCCGGAGCTGTCTGATGATGCTTTGTCGCCAATATCTTCCAAAACAATATTTTGCGGATTTAAAGGCGCAATGGGCACTGGTAAATCTGCATTATGAGGAACAGGCCGTATGGCAGACGGCAAATTTGGATAGTCAATCTTGTGCTTTCCCTTTTTGGAATAACCTTCCGTCTTTGTCAGGCAAAAGTAGCAATCGTCAACATGATTAGTGGGTTCTCGCCATACCATTGGAACTGCAAAAGGCATGCTTTTCCTCTTCCCATTCATCCACTCCACCAATGACACGCTGCAACTAACACAACACACATGGCGAGCCCACTGCTCGCCTGGCCTGTGATTTCACCATAAATGCTCCACAAATGTAACAAAATCTGTCAGGAGAACTTTTGCAACTACGGCGCGATTGACTCGACATTTTCTTTCTTAAAAACACTTTTTATCTATACACAGAGAACCACTCACTTCGAAACTGAACAGAATACTAATGTTTAATGTTGATTTTATGTCTAATATTGTAAATAATACAGTTCAGGTAATTTTTCTGTTATAAAATGCATCCATTTTAACCGTCCCCTAATTAAATTGACTACCTGCTAATGTAAAATGGTCTTATTAAGCTATTGAAAAATGGTACGTGTTGGGGCTTTCCGAATATTTTTCCTATTATTAGAAAGGTATTTCCATTTTAAAAATAAAGTGATTATTTTTGCCTCATAAATGACACGTGGTAAGTAAATATTGTTTGCTGTTGGAATTTGCCTTCATGAGTTTGCTCTGGCGACTGTCTTGCCTCCTTCTTCTAATTCTTATACCATCGATCTGCTTCAGCGACTATTTCGCCAAATTCTAAATATTTTATTTTCTTTCATTTCTTAACTGAACGTGTGGATAATGTTGTAGTATGTATTAATATAATATAACACCCTACATAGTATCTACCTAAGTTATTAATGTAAATACCATGTTGTGTGATTTGTAAATGTTTTAAGTTTTATTTGGTGTTTTTTATATAATATACATATTACTTTTAACATCGTTAGATTTTACATATTACCTTAATATAAAATTTGATTATATTATTTCAATTTACATTTCTCTTTTCTGTGACGACCCAATGTATGTTTTTGATATTTTCTGGCAATAAAAAATAATTTGTTATTATAATGATAAAACATGTTTTAAAGTCAATCTAAGTTAATTTATGTAAGAATATCTTGACAAGATATAAGTTCTTTATAACTGTACATTGATCGAATTAAAGATAACAAAGTTTTAGAATCTTCCCGTAGTTCATACCCAATTTATTTTAGCAGAAATCCTTATAACCAGAAAAACTGAATTTCTGTATTTCTTTTAATCAAGTAAATTTAAATATTTGCGATTAAGCACAAACTTGCATAAACCCCTTGTCCTTTTTTGAATAAAAACTTTATTGTGGTGTGGGAAAATTTAGTTTTTTTATTATATGGTTTTCTAATAAATTCAGCTATTTGGTATATTTTCCTGGTTTGGATTAAGGTGGTGTCCAAGGCAAACCAACGACGAAGAGAAGGTGTAAGTATGTATTGGACCACGACCTAGTGCATCCGCAATAAGAGCTACAGTTCGTCTATGATAAAATGTTGTCATGACTCACAGTACTGCAATGTACTTCCGATACTAATCACAACTAATTTAGTAACAAATCATCTTACGCATAATACTATCTTAACCGTCTAAGAGAACGCCACTGGTACATTGAGATATCCCGCTCTAATGTGGGTCTTTATCGCACTGCATGTAAATGCTGGGACATTAATCCCTTTTTGCTAGAGCACATAGAGACTTGTTAACTGGTTGTAAATCGTAAAGTTTCTGCCTTTAACACTAGACTTTGTACCTAACAGTGTAATTTATAGTAATTATGAGTCCAAAAGCTTGAGCATGAAGCAATTACTTTGTTTCATTCCAGACTAGCTAACTGAAGAAATGGCAATGTTTATTTCCATAGGAACGTTACGAGTGCAATTATTTATAATGACGCCTCTGTTTTAATATCTTTTTACCGTTATGTTGCTTCTTATTGAGAATTTACGTTTTGCAATGGTAAAAAAAAGTTGTTATTAGGAGTAAGCTATTCTTAATCATCATCATCATTCATGGTTTTGATTCGAAAACGAGTCGCAAGTTTTTATGAGGCTGCCTCGGCTGATTAAGGAAGTCATCGAATAAATTTAGTTCTACAGTTGCTAATGGGTTACTGTTACCCCTGGTCAGACGCAAAGTTGCGCGTCAGCAATTAATGTTTGTTTATGCGTCTAAAATAAACGATATGATGATGGTGTTGGCAGCAGAAATAAGTAGGTGAGGGTATGACAATGGCAATCTGTTGTCTTGGACAACAGGTTGTCACTATCTGCTGACGGTAGCTCTTTATGTGGAGGCACTAGGTCGTGGTCCAATACTTACACCTTCCCTTCGTCTTTGGTTGTCTTGGGCGCCACCTGGTTTGATCGACGTCCAAATCAGGAAAAATATACCGAATATCAGTTATATTGGAAAATCTATGCAACAAATAAAACTAAAGCTTTCCCACACAAATAATAAAGTTTTTATTGAATAAAAAAGGGGTTTAGGTTTATTGTTATGATGTTAAATTGTTTAAAATTTAGATAAGTTTGAATTATAAAATGAAATGAATGAAAAAACAGCCTTTCTGGACGCAAGGATTTAAGTCAAAATTATGTATAACCTCGGGGAAGATTCTAGAACCTTTAAATATTTCGATGGTGTATGGTTACAAAAGGGGTACCTTTGTCAAGATGGCTTTACATAAAAAATTAGTGATGAACCAGCAGTTTATTTAAGTGTAGTGACGTACTAATTAAATTAAAAAGGCAAAATGCATTAAATTGAGGTTTGCTTTATACAAGCCTTTTAATCCCTTGCTTCTGCTGGGGCAGCTATACTGAACATGGACCATGTGGCTCCTGAAAGCTGCTCATGGTCGGCCAGGTGAAATCTAGTCCATACACAGCTCGTAACCAATTCAATTTGTTTTTACGTGGGCCAACCGGAACCTGGTAGCTCAAGGGCTATTTATGTAGATGATAAAATCCCATGTGGTGTTCCTAACCTATTCAAAGGTAAAACGGCATATTAGCCGAAACTAACCAAACACACAACCCCTAAAAAAGAATAGAAAGGAAAATTAACCCACTGAATACCCACAAAACGATAACTAAGAACAAAAGAAAAGAAAATAGCTTACCTCTAAAAGGGGGGTGAGACCTCGTGGTCTTTTTTAAAAAAATGGCCCAACGGCGACCTTCTTCTCTGGAGGTATTTTTAGAAAGCCAAAATGGAGGCCGCAAGATCTCCAAGTAAGACAGACCCCCTTCTCTAGCAAAATCGGCTGACTCAAGGCTGCCAGCTGGACATAAACCCCGACAAGGAAAATAAGAAGAAGAAGAGAACAGAGTGACAACATAAAGGATCCAAACGATCAGAACGAACAAGGGTCTGGGCCTTTACCAGAACCTAAATTACATAAGGAAATGGAGAAAGTAATTCTACACAACCCCGTCTAAACATAAAATCGCCAAAAGTAGAAATGGACGGTCTGCGACTTGACCGAGACGCGAAACCGGAATTACATGGTTCACCTATGTGCGGCGCCTGATGCCATCAGCCACAGAAAACAGAAGTAGTGCGTTCGCCCCATATTTTGGCTAGCGTTATACAACTAAACTTGATACTCCACAAAATAAATAGTGGCAATTTTAAAATTGCTACAAGGGTTAATAATATCCCCTGTCATTTTGACAACAGCATCCTAAATATGTAAGTGTTTTCTAAAGGTTTGTTCAGGTGAGTTTCTTTCCTTCACCGGATTTATCTCCAGACGCATTTCGCTGTATTACAGCTCGTCAGTGGGGCTATATAACGCGTCTGGAGATGAATCCGGCGAAGGAAAGCAACTAATCCTTAGAATTCTAATTGTTGGTACTGGGTCCGTATACCGAATTGGCTTTTAATGCTGCGCTCCTGGTGGCGACTCTTGTGAGAATACCGGCTCGCCGGGTTTTTGCAGGAGCTTGCTTCTTCGTTTCTGACTGATTTTTGTTAGACGGGCCAGGTAATGCATTTGATTGCAACTAGATGTCGCTTAAAGGCTACATCTGCCATTACTCATCTAAGTGTTTATCAAATTATCATATTTTATGCAAATAGTGTAAAATTACGAAAATCATGACCACAGGGACCAGTGGCGCAACCAGAAAATAAGGTCAGGGGGGGCTGGCAAAGAAATAGCGCCGCAGTCGAAAAATTTTTGGGTGCCACGCCCTTTTTTCAATAATGATGCTTGGTTTTCAAGTAAGAAAAATAAAAACATAACAGAAAATCACGAAAGCAGCCAGACTCGTTTCAATTTTTGTGTAATTTTACCAAACTTAAGTAGTGATGAGTTTATTTTTCTTGTAAATCAGGTAGTTAGACGACCCGAGCTAAGCTAGCTCGGGGGGGGGGGGGCTGCAGCCCGGTAGCCGCCCCCCTTGGTTGCGCCACTGACAGGGACCACTAACAATTTTATAGTTTTAAATATTATGGGATGAAAAAACTACAGGAAAGAGTTTATTGTATTTTATGAGAGGTGCGTGTGCAACGATTTACGTTGGTCTTGAATATTAGAAGGGTTTACTCGTTTAATTTCCCATTACCACACAAAGGCTGTTCCAGAGTGATAAATTTCTTCAGATTAAGGAATTCTTGGATAGTGTCGCTTGGATTGGATATCAAGGTATTTCTATTCTTAAAATTTTTTGATTTCGTGTTTATTTTACTCAAAATTTCTAAATACACTAATTAAACACGTACAGCAAAAAACATAGAATATATTTATAATATGGAGTATTACTCCCATGAGCTTGGATGACAGCGCTTACTCTTCTTGGCATACTTTGCACCAAGTGACTTATATAATCCTGAGGGATAGCTGCCCATTGCTCGAAAAATACTTTCCGCAGTACATTCAAGGTTCTGGTGGCAAGTACAAGATATTAAATGCTTCTACAAAATATTTCCCAGCTCATTGATGGGTTGTTAGCTTCATTTAGAGAATTACCAACTATCCGAGCTACATGAAATTTTGCGTTATCGTGCATATGCAGGAAACCATTTGCTACCAACTGTGCGTGCGGATCAACATAATCTGCCAGTATCTCATTGATGTACCTTTCTGCATTAGTTGAATAAAATAAACTTCGGCGCTTGATAGCATAGAATTTCCGGCCTAATTCTTAACTGAACCACCTTAAAAGCTTACTGTCGGACTGAATATACATTCGGCATAACGCTTGCTTCTTCATCGCCATACTCTTTCCCTTCCGAGGACGTTAAACAAAATCTTAATGTGTCGGTCAATAATACACGCCTCCAATCATTTCCATGCCAATTCTAATGTCCTGTGGCAAGTCGCATCTGAGTGAGTCGATGTTCCCTATTCAACTTAATTAACAGGTCCTCTTAAGATTTGCATCATTTAATGTTCTTCTAATAGTTCACTTACGTGTACGTTCCTTACATGATATTCGTATTTTTCTTATTTCGGCTGCTGATAAATGTCGATTATTTCGTGACAAATTTACAATAAAACGATCGTCCCTATCAGAAGTTCTCTTACGAGGACCTGTTCCTGGACGCCTGCTATAAGAACCTGTCTCGAGCAAATGAGCATAAATACGCTGTACTGAACTTGGCATACATCTAGATTTATTGGCAACATAACTTTGGTTTCTGCCATCTTGAATTAATGCCACAATCGCCGATATCACATCTGTGTGTTCACTTGGGATTAAAATAACTGTGAATTTTATTGTTAGTTTATTCTTTAAAATCGCCTAACCTCGAGAAAAATAGGGCTATCAAGATTAATCAAAAAACAAATTGTTAAAAACTATCCAATTATCTTTGAAAATTTGTGGCCTGTCAATTAACTCCACAAGGTGATTCAAACTTAAGAATAAAAATATATCATTTTATTTTCCCCCATATAGTATGACGTAGGCCCCGATTACTCCTTTAAGGTCAAGTAGATTCTTTAGTGTTGCTTTCTTTCGTTGGATTCTATAGCCTCACTGAACAACCGTTATACGGCGAAACGCGGCTATGTATGAATCCGGTGAAACAGATCAACTCACCTTTAAATTTTCGAACTACAACCGTTGTGCTATAAGCTCATAAATCTATGGTTGTGAAGTCTGAAAAGATTTAAACTAATAGCGCATTGAAAATAGAATTGCGGCTGTCCTAGAGAACCAGTTTGTTACACCAGAGGATACATGTGGCGAAACATGTTTCAAACAGTAAATTTTGTTTCCAATACTCCATAAAAATTAGATGAAGGAAATTTTTGTTGAACCAGTTAGAAAGGTGGTAGAAAAGCATAGTATTTTACTTTCCAGTAAGAGCTACGACTCATCAAATAATATACTTATTGTTATTGATTTGTTTGAATGATTTATTAATAAAATTGTTATTTAGAAAACAACGCTGAGTATTAAATTGCGTTTATCTCAGAAACGGTCGACTTGACGACCTTATGCCCAAAGGGGTTTCCTAACGTAAAGATATTTAAGGATCCATAATATATTTCAAAATTGGTTGCAATAAGTCACCTGGTATTTTTAAAAGGTAATCTCAAATAACTCTACCTCCAGACTCTCACTTAAAATTAAAATTCCATTCCTGCATTATAAGTTGATCCTAAAAAAATAATAAAGGACCATAGCCCTTTATGGAAGCATTTTCGAACCTACGGTATTAATAACTTTTTAAATATTTTTTTACGTAAGCTCGGAACGGTGTACAGTCTACAGGGTTTCCATGTGTCGATGTCATTGCAGGGTATCTCCGTAACTAGTAAAGATAGAAACTTGCGGTTTTACATTACTGATACTTTCTTGTGAAACAAAAGATGCCGCATACAGAATTGTCATAGCTTTCTTAGTTGTTAAGCTAGAGAGTGTTTTAGAAAATGTTTGCTTTTTGACTTCGGTTATCCCTTGACTTATCCAAAACTTGAAAATTGTTTCTCTATCTTTACTAGTTACCGAGATACCCATTATTTAGGAAAAAATAATTAATACACACTGTGTACTGTGCAAAAAGTCCAAGGAAAAACCGATATTTGTAAAACGTCGTCTCTGGAAAAAAAATGTTTGAAATAAAGTTAATATATGTATTTTTTATTATACAGGGTCGTTGGTATGTATGGAAACGGTCAATTATTTCTTAAAGTAAAACAGTTAGTGAAAAATATTTGAGACAAAAGTTTCAAGGTTTTTTAAGTTCTATTAGAATTTTAGAAAAATAAGTATACAGCATGAGTCAGAAACCCGTAGAGAAACAAAGTCACTTTTTTTAAAATTGAGCACCCTATATCTTAGAGTAGTTTTGGATTTTTCATAAAATAACAATTATTTTTTAATAAGTGCATTATAAGTCTAAAACCAATAGTTTCCGAGATATCGACTATTGAAAAATGACATTTTTGAACTTTGACAGCTTCTAGCTTTCTAACGGTACGTCTTAGAGTTAAACGGCTTACATGTCCCTATCTTAGTTCCATATTATCTTCCTAAAAGTGTCAACTTCCGGTTAAACCGGATGTAACTCAAATGCCAGAAATATAATACCTACTTGCGCTTTAACCGGAAGTTGATGTTTTTGGGAAGATAATAAAAAAGCAAGATAGGGACACGTAAGCCGTTTTACTCAAAGACGTACCGTTAGAAACCTGGAAGCTGTCAAATTTCAAAAAATGTCATTTTTCAAAAGTCGATATCTCGGAAATTATTAGGTAGACTTATAATGCACTTATCAAAAAATAATTGCTACTTCATGTTAAATTCAAAAATATTCTAAGATATAGGTTGTTCCATTTAAAAAAAAAAAGTAACTTTGCTTCTCTACGATTTTCTGACTCATCCTTCATTCATTCTTATAGACTTTTAAAACCCTAAAACGTTGATCTAAAATATTTTTTGCTAACTGGTATACTTTAAGAAATAATCGACCGTTTACATACATACTAACGACCCCTGTATACAGGGTTATCTAAATTAAGTGTCCACCACTGGTAACTTTGTTATTATTAAAGATACAGAATAGTTTAAATTAGCAAACTATTAGTATTTTTACCGCTCATTAAGATAGAAGAATAAAAAAAACAAATGAACATCACGTTTTTGAGTTCGGACGAAACTTACGATTTTTTTAAATAGAAACCCCCGCATATAATATTTTTTTCTGTTAGAACTCTGAATTTTTAACAAAAAAGCTTATAATTAATTTTCTACTGGGATGAAAATTAATGAGGTTATGAAGCTCGAACTAAAACAGCTAAGTAAGTTTTACAAACTTTATTTTAGATATTTATAAGAAAATAAAAAATTACAAATTTTTTTTTAGAAGATGCTCAAAAACACCACCCAGTTCTTCAATACATTTTTGTGCACGTTTCTGCACAGCTCGAACTACTTTAAGTATGGTCCTACCATCTATCTGGTTTATCTTTTCCCTAACTGCAGTCTCGACGTTTTCGTACCTTTACTTGTAAATTTGGTTCTTTAAAAATCCCCATAAAAAGAAATCAAGCGGGGTTAGGTCCGGTGATCGGGGAGGCCACTGAATAGGGCCATTTGTGCCTATCCACTGGTCATTAAGAATAGTACTTAAAAGTTGATAACTACCTCTGTAGTTGTGCGCAGGTGCGCCATCATGCTGAAAATGCAAACTCAGTCTAGTTATAAGGTCCAGTTCGTCTAAAAAATTGTTCAGAATTTCAGTCATAAATTCAATGTATCTTTCACCAGTAAGGGTGCCCTAATAAATAAACGGACCGACAATTCTGGAATCAATTAAGCCGCACCAAACGTTAAAACTAAAACGGACTTGTGGAGCTCCTGGATGTACTAACAAAAGATTTTCCCTTGACCAGTAATGATGATTTTTTCTATTATACATTCCACAATTTAAGAAATTAGATTCATCTGTCCATAAAATATAACGAAAGGTATTTACATTTTGGCGACAGAAGTTAAGATACCAATGGCAAAAAACAATTCTTCTTTCTGGATCCCCTGGCAAAAGCGTTTGAACTGGTCGGTACTTATAGGGAATTAATTGGTATTTTTTTAGAATCCTATGCAGAGTACCATAAGACAAATTAGAGTCCTTGACAATATCTGGTATTGAATTATTACGATAGGCTTTAAAATATGCAATAACCGCGATTTCCGTGGCCTCGCTTATTATGAAATTCTTATTTGTCGTTGTTTTGGCAAAAACACTCTCATTGCCTCATTTTCGGTACAGTCTCAGAAAATATCTCTCATGTGGTTGAATGCGAAGTGGATATAATTCAGCGTAGTATTCTTTTGCTCTGAAAGAGACTTTTCTGCACGCTAAGTAAGAAGCTAACATATCACACTTTCCCTCATGGTTGAAAACCATTTCCTTTTAAATTAATAATTGACAAAAGTTATAAGCGAAAAACGAATTGAAGCATACTAATGTTTGACATTACATGATAGAGAGCTTTATCATTGTTTTCCGAAGCCTCCTTGATATGGAACTGCATTTCTGCGTTCTGCGATTCATCACTTATCTTAATACCATCAAATCATAAAGGTCACGTGGCTTTCATAGCTTTCATACTATTTTTACTGTTAATATTTAGAAATTGTAATATCAACGTCATTTTTGACTTTAACTTTAAGCTTTTTTGTTTAAAACTTAAAGTTCTAACAGAAAAAAATATAATATATTTCCATTTAAAAAAATCGTAATTTTTGTCCAAACTCGGAAACTTGATGTTAATTTTTTTTTTATTCTTCTCTCTCAATGAACGTTAAAAATACTAATAGTTTGCTAATTGAAACTATTCTGTATCTATAATAATAAAAAAGTTACCAATGGTGGACACTTAATTTAGATAACCCTGTATTATAAAATAAAGCATTGAAGAATTTGACAGAAAATACAGTTGTTGACTTGGTAAATATAACCCGGGCTATCATCGAAAGGGGCTACTTCCCGAGGACTTGGAAAAAAGCCAAGGTAATATTAATACCAAAGTCTACTCAGGATTTAAGATTAGCTGCCAGCTATAGACCTATCAGTCTTTTGTCGTGTCTAGGAAACTAGTTGAAAAGCTTATACTGTATCAAATTAACTATTTTGTATACGACAACGACGTTTTACCACCAAAGCAGTTCGGGTTTAGAACTGCTCATTGCACGGTGCGCCAGACGAATAGACTGGCATCTAATGTCCTGAAAGACTTTAATGGCCGCTATGCATGATGAAGCTCATCATATCTTCTCTCGAGGACAGAACATTCGCGGTGTCGTCAGAAAACGACACATCAAGTGTTAGGCCTATTCTATACGAGCCACAAAAACGCGACCGTTTGCCTGCGAGCGACACGCGTGTGTCACAGAACCACAGAGTGTTAATTGGGCATACTATACGGGCAACTTTGCGGTCGCGTGTGGACGCGTCGTTGGCGTGCCGGCCGCAAGAGGTTGCGTAAAAGTCGCGCGCCGGAGACCGGCATTTCATTCTACATGTAGCAACGTTAATTGGTGAACAGCGATACACCCAACTTGTAGGGGATCCATAGCAAATATGAGGAGTTTTGTCGCTAGTCTATAATGGGTCGCGTTTCACTCGCCGGTTAGACGCGCTACAAAGGCGCGGCGTCAACACGCTCGTATAGAATGGGCAAAATTTTCAAGCGACTGAGCGTCTAACCGGTCGCGTTTTTGTGGCTCGTATAGAATAGGCCTTAGGAATATCAGGGCCGGGGCCGGAGTACCGCAGGGGTCCCCCCTTGCGCCGGTACTATATAATGTATATACGAGTGATATACCTATACACCCTCAAACGAAATTATATTTGTTTGCTGATGAGACCGCAATAACTGCCACCTCGAGATAGCCGTGGTTAGTGATCTCACGTTTGCAACGCCATATAAATCTTCTTCAAAAATGGCTTAGTGACTGGAAAATTCGCCTGAATGAGGGTAAGACACAGGTCATTTATTTTTCAAAGTCAAGAGTAAGACTACCGGAAAGCAGAGTTAAAGTCAATAACAAAAAGATTCCGTGGAATAACACGGTTAAATGTTTGAGGCTTGGCTTTGATAATAAGATGGCCTGGAACGCAAATGCGGATTACACTTTGGCGTGCGCACAAAGACAACTTTGTGCGCTTTACCCACTTAGTAACGCCAAAGTACGTTAGACAATAGGACAAAAAACTTCAAATCTTTCAAAACAAAATACTACGAATTATTACAAATGCAACTAGACATACACCTACAAGAGTACTACACAGTGACATGAACATGGAGACAAATTTCTTGACAAAATAATTACAAAATATTACGCACGGACGGACGTTTTGAACTATGTACTTAATATTCAGTCACACACTCGCGCACCACACCAAGCTACAAATAGACTTCCACGCGACTGGCTCCCACATTAAGAAAAACAGGCTGCACTAGAAAATTATAAAAATATCATTAGGAAAATAAGAAAAGCATTACCATATTAGCATACAATCAACAAAGCAGCCAAAACAATAAAATTGTCGGCACCCAAACCCAACCAAGAAGTTGTTCTGAACAGAAGTACGATAAAGAAGAGAAGTGAAAGATAAATATCTAACTCAATGTCAAAATTTAAGTCAATAAATATCAAAAAAAAATATTATTGAAAATACAGGGTGCTTGACATAGTCAGTACAGAGCAATTTACAACAATTTTTTTAAACGGAAAATTATAGTTTTTGATTTATCATTTAGATACAGCGTAGAAAGAGAAATAATGGTTACATACGTGAAGTAGAGTGTAGTTTACTAGAACATTCCCTAAATAGTCAGCTTATGGTGATTCTTAAGTTGATGCTTTTTTAATATTCTGCTATGTGACTGTTTGTCAACTGTTTCGTGCGATCCTATGCTAAAATATTTGTGGCAGTGCGCATGATTGTGGTATTCGATTCTCACGTAACTTGGGGTATTGTGGTTATTTCTTAGACATAAAACAATAATCAATTTATCGAAGTTGTTGCAGGTTTATCAAATAAAGGAAAGAAAGTAAAAAATCCCAACGATACTTTTTATTCAATACGTCTGGCGTGATGTGAATCGTAAATACGGGAATGCTGCATTTTTCGATCTAGATGAAAGGGTTTTTATTGCCAAAACGTTCATTATTTTTCGTTCGAATTTAAATAATCCGTTTCTTTTATGACAAACGGAAATTCGAAATGTGCCTTTGAAAACGGAACAATACAAAAAATATGCTAATAAGGACCTAGCCTTTGTGTCGTTCAAGTGAAGAGAATTTTCGTAAATTTCTTTATTTTATACCGAAATTGAGGACTTCGACTGTTTAAATTAAATTATTATTCAGATTTTAAAAAAGCAAGATTGTGATTTAAAATTTTAATCAATTTTAATTTTGGCGTTAAGTTATTAGTTTCCTAATGAGTATTCCAACGTAATTTGTGGACTTTTGGGACCAGCATGCAACACAATATTTTACTGGTAACATTATTCGGCAGTTGAACAGTATTTTACAAACAATTTATTATTAAAGCTTTGTAAGGTATAAAATAGGAATAAGTTCTTACTATAGACATTATGTTATTATATCATGTTTTTTATTTTTATTTTAATAACACCAAAGGCTTGGTCATTTGGTAGAAAAGAATGACCCACCACTGGAAAGTAATGCCTAATATTGCGAAATGATTGGGCATCAGAATCTGTTAATGCCATTATAAATCGCATGGCAGAATTATTTCTATTCTCCCATCATACCTCCAATACCGTTCGCGGTAAGAACTGCATAGGTCAACGACTTGTAATGTTTTTGGAACGAACACAGGATACGAGTTAGCGTTGTTTCTGTAAGGAGAGATGGGACGTGTGTCCTTTTGTACAGAATGTGCGTCTATAAATGAAAACCAATTGCATGAGAAAAATTGAATTTCGTATAAAATTGACTTAGGTCGTTTTTGAAACGAACAATTCTATTTTAAAAGTGCACAAAATACCAGAAAATAAATAAAATATTAACTATTCATCGTCAACACTGGCTGTACGAAAAGAGAAATAAGTTTTAACTATTTAAAAAAAAAAAAAAGCGAAAAAAGAAGTATGAAGGTACAACAGTAACATCCTTAAGTGTAAAAATTAGAAAAATGTACTATACATTCTATCAATTAATGGAAACTCTAAATAAGAAGTTATTACCTTCACGATGTAATTTATTAGTAGAATATTAACGTCATTTATACATACATACGCGGGATAATATGATTGAAATATAAACAAAAAAGTATCAACGTCTTCTCTATTTCTCTATAACAAGCCCCGTGGATACCCTACCTGTAAGATATATTCCGAAAATAATGTACTAAATACTCGAAACCTATATGCATTATCATGTCTTATCTACATAGCCAAGATAAACCACCTAAATTCCTTTGTATCGCATGACTACAAAACCCGGACAAATAATAATGATAATCTATATAATATGCCAATGTTTCCGGTCAAAAGTGTATCTCTTATTAAAATGTTTAATAGGCTACCAAAATAATATTGAGGATATAATAATCTCTCTCTCTCTCTCTCTCTCTCTCTCTCTCTCTCTCTCTCTCTCTCTGTAGCCGTCACAACCCTGGGTGGGTCTTGGCTGACTTCACAATTTGCCTCCATCGCTGTTTATCCATCATCATCTGCTACGGGTTGACGATGTTTAGGATTTGTAGATCCGCTGACACATTATCTCTCCAGCGCAATCTTGGTCTTCCTAACGGACGCTTGTTGACTGGTGCTTGCTCCCATACCAATTTCACCATAGGATCGTGTTTCTGTCTTTTAAAGTGGCCGGCCCATCTGAGTCTTTCCGCTTTTACCACATTGACAATATCAGGTCGTCGATATATATCTTTAAGTTCTGCGTTGGTTCTGATACGGAATTGTTGTGTTTCTTCGTCCTTTATTGGTCCATATATGCCCCTTAAGAACTTTCTCTCTGCTATTCTTAATCGGTTCTCATTTTGCTTTGTCAGGGTCCACGTTTCGCATGCATATGTCACAATAGGTCTGATCAAGGTTTGGTAGATTTTTACCTTGGTCTTGCGAGATATATTCTTAGACCTTATAATTTTTTGTACTGCATACCAGCAGCGATTGCCACTCTGTATTCTGGCAGTAATTTCATCAGTCATGTTGTTGTTTGACGTTATCGTAGCCCCTAGATACTTAAATTGATGGGCCCTTTCAAAATTATATTGGTCCATTGTAACGTTCTGTCCGATTCTGTCCCTTTGTAAGGATATATTAATTAAACATAAAAAATCAACAAGAAGAGAAATAAGTTGCTATATTCTTTAAATTATAGACTTCTTTTTTGAAAACAGTATTTTTCCTAATAATAATATTGTTATTTTGCATATAAACATTCGGCCAGTCTCCCACTCTGCCTTGTGTCCTAGGAAACCCTAGGGTATCTTGCACGCAATTTGCAGTTAACAGTTTAGCTCCTCATATTATTTCAATAATAATTGATTTGCTTACTTTTAATGATGAATGGTTAATAAGGTTTATGTATATATTTTCTGTTAACAGAAACACAAACAAAACAAACCTATTCAAATTTTCATACATATTCGATGAAAATATTTTTTGTCGTTTTGATTCTAATGTTACACAAAATCAATTGATAAGCATTGTTACAAATAATAAATATTGTGATAATCTGAAAAAATACCCTGTAGAGTATAATGGCTGTAAAAGCTACAATCTACTTCACTACTAATTTGTCTATATTCAGAAAGATATTTCAGATTATGTAGCAATACTTGTTTACCTACTTTTGAAAATTTTTTCTGTTTAGTTCAGGTTAATTTTGCGATAATTTTTTAATTCTGCGTCATTCTCTTTCTTTAGTGTTAAGTACAAATTTATCTACTAGCATCTCTTATCCGTTCCTATTATATTATACAACAATAAACAGCAATTGCATGTTCATATATTACCCATATTATAAAATACATAGGAACAATATATTAACGATAGCAAAACATGAAATATAATTAAAAAGGGGGTAATGCCGTTTTTACTAACTATTAAACTTCAAGGTCTGTTATAAACCTCAATAATTTAACATAAAATGTCATTTAGTTATTGTTATTAACAGCAGAATCGTGACATTAAACCTTTATAAATGAAAACCTATCAAAATTGTTGGTCGTAAACCTACGACTAAGGGCATCGCTAAAAAGTAATAACGGAAGACGTAAAAGAACTTAGGATTTAAATATGGTAGCGTATCTACTTCAAATTTTATTTAATGCCAAATAATGCAATTAAAAAAAAATTAAGAACAAGTAAAACTATTTTATAATAATCCAATGACTGAATTTTACCTATTAAACAGATTTTCATTAAGATAGGATGATTAGAGCAGTTGGTGCAATATGTAAATTACATCAGATTCATTCGAGCGCGGATTAAGGCAGAACGCCAACTAATGCATATTATTTGATTTTTTTTAATATTCTCTGTTTAAACACGAGATCCTGACTTTAAACTTGAAATTCTGTCTTCAAAATCGTAATTCTGCCAGTGTAACCTTAAGATTTTGGGTTGTATCGGAGTTCAAACTTGGAATTCTAACTTTAAACCCAGAATATTAAACAAAATATGACCGCGTCTTTGTAGAATGGGGTACAGCACTCTAGCAAACTTTCTTATTTTGAGTTTTCTAAAAAGGGGGCCATCTAAATAAAATGGATTGTTTAACTTCATCAGCATATGTGCTGCTGGCATTCAAAAAGCCTTAGCTCAGCTTGATGTTAACAAGGGTGCAGGCTCGGACGGCATTCCTAATAGGGTTTTAAAATATTATTCGCACTCTCTCTACCTTCCATTGCATCATATCTTTTCAAAATTTCTTATTTCTGGAATCTTTCCCAGTGTCTGGAAATTGTCATATGTCTGTCTCATTCATAAATCAGGCAATAAAAATGACGTTAAGAACTACCGACGAATCAGCATACTTTCGGCTATATCTAAACTATTTGAGCACTGCATTGAAACTGTTCTAACCAATGCCTTCCAGCAAATAGCGGTGAGTAATCAGCATGACTAAGTGACTAACCTCTGGTCGCTCTGTTGATACAAATTTGTTTCTTTTTATTAATCGTATGAATAATGCTTTTGATAAGCGTGCTGAGACCCACGCTACCTATTTAGACATTAGCAAGGCTTTCGACAAGGTGAATCATACAATTCTATTTTTTAGGCTGTCCAGTTAAGGGATTACCGGCATATTACTCTCTTGGCTGCAATCATACCTCTCTGATAGAGAGAAACAGGTTAAGATCGACGATTATCTATCGGAACCATTTAAAGTTACCTCGAAAGTTCTCCAGGGATTTGTGTTTAGTTGCTAGCTAAGTTTCTTGTGTTTAGTTACTAGCTAAGTTTCCTGTATTTAGCTACTAACTAAACACAATAAAGTTATATTGTCTTACATATTTATTCTTATTTATGTACCAGCTAACAGGTATTGGATTTACTGTTTTTCGAATTTTGCAATAACTTGTTTTTTTAGAATATGAGTGACACTGAACAATCGGCTAAACCTGCGACATCTAAAAAACGGACAAGGAATGATGAAGGCTATCAAAGGAATAAAATTAAAACAGCTCGAATAAAAGGTGAAGCCTACACAGATTATAAAAATAGGCTTGTCCCAGCCAGACAACAGGCAGTATGTCACTGTAAAAAAATGCTGCATAAAAATACAAGACGTAGAAAAGGCGGATACTTTCAAAAACTTTCATAACATTCCTTCTAAAAATGAGCAAGACATATTTTTACAAGTTTTAATAATAAGTAAAAAAGTTAATCGTAGACGAGCGCGGAAAGAAGGAACATAAAGAAGAAACAACTCTTTTTCCTATAAGCTGTCTAAACCGTGGTTAATATATTATTTTTTCCACTACTACAAACTTTTATATGACATTTATCTTTATAGTATTAATAATTATAAAAAATTATAGGTAGGTATAAGTAAATGTTTTAATCAAGTTACCTGCGCTTTGGAATTGGCAAAATATTTTGTTGTTTTGTCAGGTGGCTTTGTCAATGTCAATTTATGTTCATTTGTGTCATCAGATTTCACGAGTTTTGCGTTTTTTTTTAAAAATGAGCGAAGAAAATGTTAGTGATAATATTATGTACACCTCCCGAATTAAGGATGGAAGCAGAAAAAATGTTGATTGTATCGATATTTTACAATATCAAGTAATCTGATATGTATTGATAATTATCTGGTTGCCTAACCGCAATGAATTGATGTTGTAGAATTAAAAAATCAAGTTACCTGCGTTCAAACAAAATTCGGTTAAGGTCAAAGATCGGTCAATAATGGATTTCAATGGCTTATTAATGACAATGGTCAATAATGACTTATAAGGTAGAGAAAAACGATTTCTAGCGTTAATAATCGGTCAATAATGGCGATGTTATAGGTTAGTGGTGGAAAAAAGCATATTTTATATTATGTTCTTTGAATAAGTTATTAAGTTAAACACTTTGTATTTTATCAACTGTAGTGAAAATCTACTTTTAATTATTAACTTGGTCCAATCTTTTACGTGTTGAGTTTAAATTACAATAATTGATAAAAAAATAGATTTAACCATGTTTTCTTGTACCGGGTGTCTCACTAAGAATGGCTGTCGGTCGTATCTCAGAAAGTGTTCGGTATGGCTTGCGGAAAAAAAATATATTAGGTAAAGTGGTCATGAGAAATTGCTGGAAATTATTTTCAAGTTTCTCAGGCTGGCGCTAGAAGGCGTAACAGTAACGGTAAATATGAATCACGAAGTTTCCTCAAATGTCGCCTAGTTAAGTTATCCCGAAAATAACATTTTTGTATATTTCGAAGATTTATTAATAAAATTCACCTATAGAACGTGGTCGTCACTGTTCAGATAAAGTGGTGGGGGAAGGTTAAACATTATTCGTTATAAATGCTGATAACTCCGGTCTGGCTTAACACAAATTAGTAAACTTAGTTTTGTTAAAAAGGGCTTTTCTCACTCTATATATCATCTTATGAACTACGGCAAAATGTGTTTTACACTAGGCACTAGGGGGGCATCTTTTGATGGTTTCTGATTAACCCACTTTAGTCAAATATAAATTCTACAGATTTTCTTTGTTTTTTTTCTACCAAGTCGGTAAAATATAAGGTTTTTTTAAGAGAAAATTCGATATTACCTTGTTTCTTTTTTATGAAAAGACACAGAACTGCAGATCAAAAAACGTGTCCATATTTCTCTAAGAGACCTGAACATAATATTTAACCAAAAGAACTAACACAAAGTCCCGGTCTCAAATAATTTAATATTTAAAAAATATTGTGACCCTCTTAAGCGGCATTTAAGCAACACTAAAGACAAAGTCGACCCCCTTTCAAAATCAGGAGTTTATTCGCTAAATTGCGGAGATTGTCCGGCGGTGTATGTCGGCCAATCGGGCAGGAGAATCGCCAGCAGAGTTCATGAACATCTTAGCTTATTTAATAAATACCAGAATACTGATATAACCAACACTAAGTCTGCTTTTGCGAACCATCTACTTGAATCAAAACACCAGTTCTCGCCATCTGAATATGTTAATGTTTTGCATGAATGTCAGAAGAGTAAAAAACTAGATCTATTAGAAAAACTAGAAATAACGAAAGCTAAAAAGAGCCCCGTCCTTACCTGCGTTAATGAGGTCTTTAATTTCGAGCCTTATTTTATTTTTAACAACTTAAATTATTAGCAGCGGACTGCTAGTAACCAACATTTAACCTTTGTGTTAATGGCTGTTATATTTTGGGCTGAGTTTATTCTCTGGGTGACTGCATCTCCCCCGCTTACTATGCCTAGTACTTATTTAACGAACCTTATACTTTTAGTTTGTTGTTGTACCTATTTGTTTATATACAATTTTTAGTTTAAGTTCTGACTGTTTTGTAATGATGTGATTGTAACGTTTATCATTTTTTTATATTTTTTATATTTTGACATTTTTATTCTTCTTAAATTGTTTTTTTGGTGTATCAGGTAGGTTTACTCGTAAGATTCGCTCACTTATATGCGTGTTAATTGACATCTTTTTAGGTCTGATGATGCCTTAAAGGCGAAACATGTAACCGAATATTTTTTAAATATTAAATTATTTGAGACCGGGACTTTGTGTTGGTTCTTTTGGTTGAATAGAACTACAGGATTAATCTTTTAGGGCGCTCTGTGAGCGGTGCCTGTGTGCATTGGTCCTGAATCTTTGGAGATTATATTCGTTGGGGAACACGGCCTCAAGGAGGTCGTTTCAGAGCGATGACGTTCTCTAGATGAAAGAATTTTTTTCACTAAGCTGAACCACATACGGGTGGGCTGTAGTGGCTCGTCGTGTATTTCTACCATGCACCGCGCTCTGGGTGGAATCAAGCGGGCAACCTCAGTTGAGCACTTGCCATGAAAATATTTGTAAAATAGACTCAAGTCGCCAATCTACCTTCGATGTTCAGGGCTCTCCAAGTTGTTTGTCAGATGGTCACCGATTAGGCAAATGTCTCTTCTTTGAATGGAATCCAGCAATCTTAGGGCATGTTCAGGAGCAGAGCCTTAAATATGTAAACAGTATTCCAGCGGTGGTGGAATATGGGCTTTATAGAGCATAAAACTCGTTGAGATGTATAGAGGTTCGTTTAGGAATCGGAAAAGTACGTACTTCAAGCTTCTGCGAGGCTGCCTTAGCAATGGTCGCCATGTGACTATGCCAAGACATATGACTACCCAAATTGACGCACAATAAATAAAGTGATGAAGTCAAGCGAATCGAATGTCCCGCCATGACTATATCGGGTTCATTAATATTAACTTGTTCCAAAATAACTTCCGCCTTGGTTTTTTAGCGCTAAATTCTACTTGGTTACTGTCACCCTAAGACAGAAGTATTTCTAGATATTTGTCGAGATGTGACACCGCTTGATTCGTATAGAGATATGCATTGGCAGTCGATATTCGAGCATTCAATGTAAAGAACGAAACAAGTGGGATGTCATCAACGAAGCCATATATAGGATTTTTAGATTCATCCAAAAGACAGTTAATGTATAGTAAAAAGAGGGTGGGCGACAATATAGAACCTTGAGGGACTCTGGTATTGATGTTAAATGTGTCTGATAGAAATCTAAAATAGAAGTAGTTTCTAAGAAAGCTTGACAGCCATAAACAAAATTGAACCGGCATTCCGTAAGCTCTCACTGTAGTTAGGAGACCCTCATGCCATACTCTATTAAAGGCCTAGGAAGTGTCTAGGGCTACTATCCGGGACTCTCCATGATGTTCTATTGCGTTGCTCCAAATGCAAGTAACATAAGCGAGAAGGTCTTCTGTTGATCTAGATTTACGAAATCCATACTGGCGGTTCAGTGATAATGTTAAAACTTTCCAGGTCCTTTAATAATTTTTCGTTGATAATTTTCTCTGGTATAATTTTGGAGCTTCTTGTACTGACTCAAGAACTATTAAGGTGTCAGCGTCATTATGGTTCTACTGCCTTTTTGCCTTCTTCACATCTTTAATATTTCAACTAGCATTACATTTTTTCGAGATATGTAAGTAAGCTTTGCATAAAAATTATTCGATTGAACTAAATTTTAAAGAACCAATTAAGTGAATTTCAAGCCTTGCGTGATAAAAGTTTCGTACCTTCATAAACTCTTATTAAACATAAAGTCTGATTTTTCATTGCTGACCTAATTCTCATCGCTGTATAGTATACCACCGCGTGTTTGCCGGTCTGACGCCCGCGTAATTTAATTAAATTTACTTTTGCTATTTTCTGGAGAAAATAGCAAAAAAGAAATTTTAAGAGTGGTAATAAAATATTTAGTTTATGAAGCTGTTAGGTGTTCCAGAACGAAAATGGATCTATCTTTTAAGATTTTACTTCTTCTAGGATTTATTTAAAGCTAGGTGTTTTATTAGGAGCTAGTTACACTAATACAGTGGGGTTTTCTTTTCTCGAGTAATGGGATTTTGCGTGTTAAATTTTTCACATTGATACATCTTCTGTACAATATCGAAACAGCCGAAACTTTAACCAAATATAGTTTTGGGTCCTTAAGATACGTCAGCTTAATAACTATGCTAAAATATGTACATAGATAACTGAAAAATGCGATGTGCTTCTGATTAAAAGTATTTTTAAATGCTGGTAATGTACCTACACACATACAGCAGATAAACGAGATGTCAATATTTGTTTAACTCGAAAGCACATTTTGACTCCACTATGCAATCAATCATTATCGCACAAATAATATCCACAAAAGTAAATAAATTTCAGAAATATATTTTAATAAATATACACAGTAAAGAGTGCACGAGCTCAGAGACTCGTAGAAATATCGGGGCTTTTCGTTGATCTAAATGACCAGGAGCGAAAAGCGGTCAATCCAGGGTTCTTTAAATGTGGTATTCAAAAACCTGCTTTTTTTATGATAAGACACAGAACTGCAGGATCAATTATTTGGAATCTTTGGAGATTATACTGGTTGGGGAGCATGGCCTCACAGAGTGATGAAGTTCTCCTCAACCACGAACGGGTGGGCTGCAGTTGCTAATCGTGCCGTCTACCGTGCATGGCTCTGGGTGGAGGGTGGAATCAAACGGGCAACCTCAGCTGAGGTATGAAAATATTTGTGAAAGAGGCTCAAGTCGCCAAACTGATAATGTTCTAGGTTGTTTGTTAGATCATGGTCGCCGATCAAGCGAACGGCTCTTCTTTGAATGGAATCCAGCAATCTCACGGTATGTTAGGAGCAGAGCCCAAAATATGTGAGCAATATTCTAGCGATGGTCGAATTAGGCCTATATAGAGCATCAAAAGCTGTTGAGGTGAATAGAGGTTCGTAGATCGAAAAAGTATTCCAAGCTTCTGCAAGGCTGCCTTAGCGATGACCGCAATGTGTCTATGCCAAGGAATAGTATGACCACCCAAATTGAAGCCCAATAAATAAATATATGAAGCTAAGGGAATCGAGTGTTTCGCCATGACTATATCCGGTTATTCAATATTACCTTTTTTAGAAAAAACTGCCTTTTACTTGGTCTACTGTCACCCCACGAGAAAGTTTCTTCCATGTCCTTGTTATGATGTAAGACCTCTTGCTGCCAACAGAGATGTGTATTGGCAGTCGGTGTTCGAACATCCAAAGTAAAGGATAAAACAAGTCTGCTGTCGTCAGCGAAGCTATATATATATGATTTTGAGTTTTCTCCAAAAGATCGTTAATGTATAGTAAAAAGTGGGTGGGCGACAAAATAGAACCTTAAGGGACTCCGGCGTTGATGTTAAATGTGTCTGAAAGAAATCCGTCCATCGCTACTCGCAAAGAACGGTCTTTAAGAAAGTTTGATAGCCATGAGTAAAATTGAACCGACATTCCAGTGCTATCGACTGGGACTCTCCATGATATTCTATTACGTTGCAGGCGTTAGTAATATAAGCAAGAAGGTCTCCTGTTGACTTGTGAAATCCATACTGACGGTCACTGATAATGTTAAAGCCTTCTACGTACTTCAATACATTATAGTTGATAGCCTTCTCCATAACTTTTAATATAACCGTAAGCATGCTACTGGACGATAGAGCTTAGCAAGGTCTTCTTGCCTTTTTTAGCAATGGCTGGCCTAGCGCAATTTTCCGACAAGAAGCTACACTATGAGCAGGAGCTTCACCATCTTCTCCAAATTATCTCCCCATTTTGATTAGCATTCCCTGATGTTGCGATAATATGGTTCTGAGGCAGTTCCAAATAATTTTCAGTACCCTCTAATAAATATTTATCCTAACTTCAAGAGCCCAAAGGTTTACCTCCTGCCTTTCCTGAGTAAGAGTTTCCTGATTTACGTAAGGATTGTCTCATATTCATTTTTTCTATTAGTTGACTGTACCGTATTTACATACAGAGTAAGTACTTCACTCGAGGATAATAATTTATTGCTACGGTTTAGTCGATGTTACTTCATTCCATCCACTACACACAAAACTGCATTCCAAATAAGTAATCATTAGGCAATAGTTCTTGCACATTCCTGAGTTTAATAGACTTTTTCTATTGCTCTGTAGGAACTCAGCTGAGTAAGACTATTTGTTGTTCTATTGCGCACACATGCGTCGGACGGACATAACGCTCGTGAGCAATGGTACTTGAATCAATATTCTCCCTGTCTCTACTTATATTATCTGAACCCTATTACGTATCGATTTTACGACAAAATGTATAACAAAAATATGAATACGTTTTTAGAAATATAACAACACGATACATCATCTTACATATTACTTAAATGAAAGTAAGGTGACAGCGGCGTTACTACAGATTAGTTTATTAAAATAAAAGTATAATAATTATACTAGATTATAATAATAAAGATAGGCAGATAATTGAGATGTTCACTATTCTAACATTAACTAGATAAGAAGTAAGAATAATATAAAAATTTTCATTAATATCTACGGTTAGAAAAAAGATAGAAACTTCCGGTTTTTACCGTTTGCTTTGGATTTTAGCCCTCTTCAAATCGGCGTGATAATATATCTATCATTGCATTTGGGTTTGTTGAAAAAAATCATAAAATTAAAAAAAATTTAGAAAGCGCCATCTGGCGACTATAGTGAACGAAATGAAAACATGTCTTGTAATGTAGCCGATAGGGCATAAAAAACTCTTTCAAATGCCGCGAAGCATAGTATTTTCTGATAAGGAATTCCCGAGATATTGAATCTTTTTCAAATAAATGTTTGCCTTACCCCCATCACTTTATCTGAAGAGTTAGAGAAAAAAGTGTGAAAAAAAAATTTTAGATAAAAGACGAGAACTTTATTTGCACATATTTTTAGTATACTTTATCTAGGCAGATTGTAAAGAAACCCCCTTTTTTCAATTTGCCTTTAGTGTTTATTGTTTTAGTTAGATATTAAGTGTTTGTGATTTAATTGATTAATTAATGTTTTAAAAAATGGCCTATTTTTCCATATTAATTATTATTATCCCTAATTTCTCTAGTTTAACAAAAGATATCACGTTGCGGTTTTCAGTTCCTTATAGTAACTTTTCCTCCTCTACAAGCTGATGGGGTTAGTTTTTTAATCCGCCGTTTCGCATTCGAGCGACGATCATCAACTTTTCTATTTTAAATACGGACCTGGATTTTTTATTCTACTATTTAATAGCCTTTATAGGCCTAAAATAAAATATGATGAAAAAGTCATATCATAACATTTGATTTTTTTGAGAAAATCCTTATTCATTGAGGAATTACAGAAAAACGACATTTATTGGCCACCATCAGAACCAATATGGTATTGTTAATAGATGTACGTGTAGAGGAAAAGAAGGGCTTTTTTTCAAGACCAAGTTGAATAAAATCGGTTTATCCAAAGCAGAGATATCAATGTTTGAAAGAAAAAAAGTTTGACCTTCTCCCACCACTTTATTATTGAAAATAGAAAAAAACGATTCCTAACATAAAGTTGCATAATTTTATGAAGAATACAATGCTTATATTTTTAACATATTTTTATTAAGAAAAATCAAGACAAAATCGGCATTTCTATTTTGAAAGTTCTCTTACGCCCCCTAGCGGTCATTTTTCGAACTTGAAAATAAACTCCAGCAATTTCTCTTGGCCGCTTTTATCGATATGTATTTTTCCCAAAGTCCTAGTGTTATTACTTTCTGAGATATAGCCGATTACCTCCTTAGGTGGAACACCCGGTACAATACAACTTGATTTTTAAATTTTAGTCATCATGTTACTAGTAGTCCGATGAACTATCATCGTTGGGGTTCAGAAAAATAATAAGGAGATCTACAGTGTTTTCTAGCATGTTATGAGCTTCCGACATTCTTTCTTCTATTTCAATTACTAGCATTTGCTGGAAGTATTCTTCAAAGACATCAGCATCCATGTCGTCATGATAGTCTCTAGTTCATCTTAATTTAAATGCTAGTAAGCCGCCATCGACAATTCCATTTTTGCTACCAATGTAAGTAATTATTAATCTTCTACCTTTTCCCGGGGGTGCTCTCATTCCAGTGGCCATCCTTCCATGAAAGCTTGCCTCGCGCTTTTTAGATGTTTATCTTGCCATATTTTACCAACGCTATATCCTTCATTTAACCAAGTTATGTCCGTATAATAGATATTCCTCTTTTCCCTTCGAAACTGTCTAACTGTCCTCAAATATCGTCATCGCCACCAGATGATTTCGTCTTTCTCTATTAAAAGTGATTTTCTGTTTTGAATTTTTTAATAACAAAAATTCATTTCCTTCAAAGTTTTCCATAATTTCTTCTTACCCACGGGTGGTATTTCTTTTTTTTAAGTAAAACTAGTGTATGATTCTTCTGATGGCAGTCTTTTCATCCTCATTTATTACGAGCTCTTTTCTTCCTGTACTTCTATTTGGTGACCTGATGGGGCCGCGTTTATCCTCGTGCACAAGCCGGTATATTGTTGGCTGTCCGACTCCAGTCATATTCGAACACATTTCAACTATTTTCAACTCCGAATGTTCAATTTTGGTGGCGAAGAGCGTTGAACACCTTGAGAATAATAATTTTCTCATTTTTAGAAAGCGCAGTTCTACTAATCTGTTTCTCAGCAACAAATTCAGAAACACCAACCATTTTCAAGAAAGAAGTTTTCCGACAACTGCCGGAAAGTAGCTAAACATTTTAAATTATTGAAACAGTAAGACACGGGAAGGTAAATATAATAAAATACAATAAAATATACATAATTGAATAATAATAATTGGACTACACCTATGAAATACAGCGAAGACCACTGGGTTTTATAGTTCAATAATGATTTATTAGTCTCTAGCATTAAGCAACATACTATATAATAATTTTTTCCTTGATTTAGGAAATATTTTATCTGCGTCTTTACGAGAAAGAAGGAAAATCATAATTCGACAAGGCAAATTCAAATTTCAAATTCGGTTTATTTTTTAGAGTCAAAAATATGCAAACGTATACAATCTCTCCTTCTTGGTAATTTATTTTTCTTCCAAAATTATGAAAAGCAGAAAGAACAATAATGCTAAATATGAATTTCTTTTTTTCTTATACACAATCACAAAAACCGTATCTCTTAAAAAAGGCAGACGAGGTCTAAAGGCTTAAATTTCTATATATAAAGAATACGTGACTGACATACAATTTCAAAAAGCTTTCGTTATCTCATAAAAATTTATTAACATTCATTTTATCAGAAAAAAATATTTTTTCCAATAAAGCACTGAAAAGTGGGGGAGCTTATACCCATATAAAAAATTCACAGGGAAAATTGAATTTATTTATCGGTATTTAAATATTTATTTACTTGAGTAACTTTATTTGCATGGTTGTGTGGGGTTCATTTTCAATTTCTTAAGTAAAATAATTAAATTTAAGATTAAAATGGTGTAAATCAAAGCTCGCCTTATTTTTCCCAGAAAAAAAAGGTACGTACAGCTACCAACAAGATTAACTTTCAGGAGAAATACACTACTGGATATTCGGATTGCACATTTTAAAGTTAAATAATACATGCAGTATTCACCTAATGTCCACCAGTTGAAATATTCTGACAAAAATAAATAATGATAATGAGGCAAAAACACGTCTATTATTCTCTAACTTTTAACAAACCATCTAAGTTTAGGCCGATAAAGAAGATTTCTTAACAAATTGTCAATTCTTTTTGACATAAATACGTACGTAAAAGGCAGTAAACGTGTTTATTTTATTGTTTCCAATGTGATGGATCCAAATTTGTACAGTAAACGTCGCGGCGGGTAAGTTCCATAAAAATTTGATATTAATATACCTAACTTAGTACGTTATCAATGCCTATTATGATAAAGCAATTTTAAAATTTTTTTGTCCTTGAAATTTGTATCTACAAATCGTGTTCGTTTTATTGAACGTTATGCGTCGTGACCACTTTTGTTCCTGGAAACGGCATCGTTATTTTATGTTTGTTTATTGTTCGTAATTAACTTACCCATATTCACTCCGATCCGGCATGAAAGCTCTCGCAAGCGTTTAGCACAACAAAAATCGAAAATGGTGGACATATATCTTGCGGCCTGTTTTTTTTTTATTAAACCCCCGGCCGGAAAATATGTAACCACAAATGTATTTATAACTCTTATTAATTCAATCATATTATTTTATGAAATATAATTGATATCTGCCCCTGGTAGTATTTTACATGTTAGTAGGAGTGCGTCTCAGAAATAATAATAATTAGCTAACGAAATAAATTACAATTTACTTTTAAATTGCCCAGAAAAGTTCTTGCTTTATTTTACGCACAATTGACTTCAATACCTACTTACAGACCAATATTAATTTATTATGATTACTGAGTCCTACCACTACTCCCAATACTATTTATAATAATAAGACACACGTACTTGTCTGCCTGTAATTGGCGAACTTGCTCCAATTGAGAAACTTTCCATTGTAACTTCTTGGATCATGTCTACCCCTTCTTCAGGCATAAAGATGGAGATAATACATTACTTTTATTAAAAACAGATCAAAAAAGAAGAAACAGGCATCTAAATGCATAGTCCGCCGCCAACCGCGGTAAAAATTCACGACAGATAACGTTGCTTTTATCTTAGAGATGGAATTAAATAACAGTTTCTCTTTTTGTGAAATGTATGTTTTAGTTTTCTATTGGTCGAGTATCTCATTTAATTACTTATTGGCAGCTTTTAGAACTACTTAACAAGTTTAATTTTAGTTGTCTAGTAAACTTACATTAAGCCCGTATTCCACGAGTCAAGTTCTTGGCCAAGAAATTGTTTAAGTTGGCCATCAAGTTATTTATGTATGTAAACAGCCTATATTTCGACCGATTTCTTGTCACAATTTATTGGCAAGAAATTGGAATATGTTCTAAATTTTGTGGCAAATTTGATGATACTATTGTGATTTGGGCTATTTTTAGTTGCTGCCAAGTGACCGAATCTTTAATTACTTTTAAGTTAAAAAATTTAATTGTATATTTATTTAAGTAGACTATACCTAAAGTCCCCATATTCTGTCAGTGACGTATTTAATACTAATCACCAAATGTATGAGGAACTAAAATTGTACAAGTAAATGTTCTTTATGCATAATAATATTTGCTGCTAGAATTACAGTAAACTTAAAAGGCGACGTTGCCACTCAACTCGCAATCAGCCAAATGTATTTAAAATAGCACGGTGATTCCGATACTGGGATATTGAACGCAGGCTTCCATAGCATCTAAAGTTCTTAACTTTTTAATATTGTTCAAAAACAGGTTCATAGGAAAATAATAAAAAAGTAAGATCATGCAAGCCGTTTTGCTCTAAGACGTACCATTAGAAAGCTAAAAGCTGTCAAAGTTCAAAAATGTCATATTTTAAAACTCGATATCTCAGAAACTATTAAGATAGACTTATAATGCGCTTACTAAAAAAAAATTGTTATTTTATGTAGACTCCAAAAATATTGTAAGATATATTTAAAAAAATATAACTTTGCTATGGATCTTCTTTTTGGGACATCCGGTATATTTCAAAATAATTTTAAACTGTAGGCCTAATGCCTCCCTATGTTCCTGTTTTCGAAAAATATTAAAAAGTTGAGTAGTTTAGATGCAATGAAATACTGCGTTGAGAAAGGGCCACCCAGTATAGTTATTGAACTACATTTAGTGTTGTTAACTGCTTTTAATTGAGTAAACTATGGACATTAACCACCTTCAATTAGTTGTCCGCCTATAAGAAAAAAATTCAGTTAACATTAAAAGAACGAATAATAGTTAAAAACCAATACCATGGAATTCGTGAACGAAATCCTGAATTAACCACATTGGATGCTGCATAAATATGTGTCACTTTAACGAAACTTTCCTCGCGTACTGTGTTCAGGGTTTAGAAAGGCCTTCCTTAAGAAAATGTCGAAAAAGAAAATAGTCGAGAAGCCCAGATAAGAGGACTGAAAAAAAATAATCCCGGATGATGCCACAAAATACAATAATCGTCGCAAAATCCATGGATTTTTTTTCCTAACTCAAATATCCACCATAAAAAAATGATGGTTGAAGTTAAGAAGGCCACATCTATACCTATAATGTTATAAAGAGTTTTTAAATGAACTTTAAATTAGATTAATTTTGGGTATAATAAAAGAAATCGAAAAAGGCTACTAATTGAAACACATAAATTATTGTATGGCGGCGCAAACATTTGGAATAAATACGGGAGTTTCGGGAATATAGGAAAAAATGCATTACAAAGACAAACTATGACTCAATGAAGGGCACACAGTTGAGAAGGTATGGCAAGGTCTAAATATTAAAATTTTAAGGCAGGCATTTATCGATGGATCTTTGCAAGGACTAAGAAATCATAATGGATTAATGAAATTAATTTAATTTATAAAAAATTATATGACGTTCCAAAGTTTCATCATTTTTTATATTTTAAAATGCACATGCCACTGGAATTGATTTCCCTGACGCTGCACAACCCGGAGCTCTCTATATGCTAGTGACGACTCACTGACAGCAATTTTGGATTTAGTATAGTTAACGTATTGTAGGTAAAAAACGCAACAGAAATGTGCAACTTTATCCTTGACGGTGCTAAATGATTAAAGAAGATACAGGGTGGCCGTCTAGTCTGGCAAAGTAGAGTATTTATAATACACAAAAAATGTTAACATAAAAGTAGAAGGACAGTAAGTGAGTTATAACGTTAAATTATTTTTGACTCTATAGGGTGACTCAACAAGGAGGAACAAAAAAAATTTTTTTTTAATAGAACACCCTATATCTTAACCATATTTTTGGTCCCTAGCTTACTTTTTTAGCACCACCCTAAAAGTGTCTACTTCCGCTCAAACCGGATGTACCTCAAAATCCGAAAATACAGTACTTCCGGTTTAACCGGAAGTTGACACTCTTAGGATGGTAATAAAAAAGAAAGATAGGGCACGTGAGCCGTTTTGCTCTAAGACGTACCGTTATGTATCTAGAAGCTGTTGCACTTAAAGAAAAATAATTGTAATTTTATGTAAAAACGAAATATATGGTAAGATATAGGGCGTTCTATTTAAAAAAAAATAAAAATTCTTGTTCCTCTTTGTTGAGCCACCCTATAGAGTCAAAAATAATGTATCGTTATAACTCACTTACTGTCCTTCAACTTTTATATTAACATTTTTTGTGTATTATAAATACAAGCGAAGCTATTCTACTTTGCCACACTAAACGTTCACCCTGTATGCCCATAACAGCAGTTCGAAAATGTTGGTTGGTAACACTGGATTGATTGACAATTTGGCCAAGAAATTGTACATTTTTTTTAGCGAGAACTAGGCTCGCGGAATACGGGCTTTATACATTTCTATTGTGCCCTATTTTTGTAATTGAAACTTGAGCATGTCAGCTACACAAGATGAAAGTTAAATTTATTTACCTATTAAGAATGGTTTTCCTTTCTTTTATTTTAAGAAAGAAAAGAATTTAAATAGTTCTATAAACTCGCTTCTCGTCGATAAAATTGAAAAAAAAAAAAGATTATCCGAAAGCGGAATGTCAAAAAATCCTCACCGTCGATTTTTAATAACTTCGACGGTAAAGGGTCGGTTAGTGACTAAATGGCTTTTTATTTTAGGGCACTTTTCCCAGGAACTGTTATTAATGTCAATCAACCTTTCGATGGGAATTGCCAATAAGACAGGGTAGGCTGTAAGTGAGTTACAATACCTCGTTTCAAGTACGGCGAACTGGTATTGATTGGACGCTTCAAATTGATTTTACCACTAGACTTTTTTTGTCGTGGATTTAGATAAGAAGTTCGCGTACAAAGTTAAGCAAAATTTAACAAAATTTTTAGGAGTTTAAAGAAGTTTATCGCCTCTACTGGGTGTCCCAATTCAATTTACTAGGTAAATAGCTGGAAAATGCACAAGGACATGGTGATTCACAATAAACGTAACATTAAAAGTTTATGTCGAACTACGGGCAACAGGGCGCTTCAATAATTTGGTTTTGTCTATAAACGGATATGGTCTATGGTTTTGTTAAAAAAAACTTAGTCTTGTCATATTTAATTGAAATACAATGATACTAGTAACTTTTATAAAAATTGCTTCGAAATCCTAAAATTTATACAAAGACAACTTACTAATAAATCTTTAAATTAAAGTCAAAACGACGTTTTAAAAACGCAAATAAGTACCTTTGTATCAAATTAAATTTAAGGTATGTAGGTACCAAAAAAAATGTCTAACTTCATCTGAAGATCTGACGTTGTCATTTATTTATTTATTTATTTGAACTACAATTTACAGGTTGATACTTAAATATCATTAACCCACTTATAAATGTAATATTTATTGTAGACACCTGGAAGTCGAACTTCTGAAGTACTTATAATCTTACTAGAATAAGAATAAATAAAATAACCCTACTACTACAATACATGGTTAATAATGACAATGTGATAATACCCGAAATATTGAGAGGGCTTACAGGCACTTTTGCTCACCACTAATATGTTTGGTCACATAGGGATCCGTTGTATATATGGGAAAATATTATTAACAATATAATAATAGCCTAATTATTATATTTCACCTCTTAGCTTTACGAAATCTGGTAAATTTTAAGCCGTTGCATCACCAACATCTTGCTTTCACATTACAAAAAAACTTAAAACGCCGTAATATGCAACATTATAGAACCATTTTATCGTACATAGTTTTAATTTATAGTAAAATATTGATAAACATTTTTATTTCACACAGAATATATAATATATATATTATAATGTTTAAATCTTGATTTGTTGAATCGGCGACTGCCGGCATCATGCAAAATTAATTTAGTCGAAGACATAAAAATGTAATCTTAACGTTATTTTATTAGTTTTGGAGACGATTTTCTAACGTTATTCCTAAATAAAATAATAACTTTATAGTATAAATGCATAATATCGAAGTAACAAAAGGAATATATATATATTTTTTTAATTTTAAGGCGAACGTGACCAAAACGAAAGCGCATCTTTTTTTTTGCACGAACGTACTATACAGTGAGGACCTAAAGTCCGTCCCCCTCCCCTCTAACTTCTAAACCGTTCGGTATATTTTAATGAAATTTTGAACGATAATATTTGAGTAAGTCTTGCATTTTTTGACATACCAATGACAGCTTTAAATGTCAAAATGACAGCTGGGTCCGCTTTTGGAATATTTTTTTTAATAGAAAGGGGGTTCCAATGACACCTTATTTTAAAGGTCTTTTAATGCTTAAAACATTCTCCAATTAAAAAAAACATTTGGTTCAGTATTAAATGAAATTTATTGGTAATAATTATTTTTAATAAAAGATAAAGGCACACATCTACAAAACAGTGGTTAGTTCAACAATTATTGTTGAAAATGACCACCATGGACCTCCTGCCAAATAAATATTCGATTGGTAAATTCCTCTCGAACATTGTGAAGCACCTGTGGCGTTATTCTTGAACAAGCATCTGTAATTCGTTGCCTAAGTTCATTTAATGAGCCTGGAGCCGTTTTATAAACCTCAGTTTTAACGTATCGCCAAAGAAATAAATCTAGAGGTGTTAGGTCTGGCGGTCTAGCTGGCCATTCTGTCGAACCTCGACGACCAATCCACCTATTTTCATAAGATTCGTCCAGGTAATTTCTGACTTGCCTGAAATAGTGTGGCGGGGCACCGTCTTGTTGAAATATAACCTCTTGAAACTTATGTGGGTTTTGGGCAACAACATCATTAATAAGTGGAGTAATTGTATGTTGCAACATGTCCAGGTACCTGGGGCCATTATGATTATATTTCAGAAAAATGGGACCTATAATGTGATTACCCATAATGCCTGCCCAAACATTTATTTTCTGGGGAAACTGAGTTTGTCCCTCCCGAAAAACATGGGGTTTTCATCCTTCCAGTACCTACAGTTTTGGGTATTAACTCTTCCATGTAAAAAAAAAAAGTACTTTCGTCGCTAAAACAAATATTCCGCAAATAGTTATTATTTCGTACGATTCCTTCTGACATAATTTCGCAAAATTCTAGTCGTCTATCTGGATCATCTTCTGTTAATTCGTGTATAATTTTCATTTTATATGGGTGAAATTTATGGCTTTTCAAAATTCTTTTGACAGAACTACGAGAAACATTGCATGCCTCAGCCACGTGTTTCGTTGGCTGTTGGGCAGTAACAACCATTTCAGCTAAGACTTGGACTTTCACATCTTCCACGATTTTTGGCCTTCCAGACCTTAGAGCGTCTTTCACCAAGATTCATTCAATATTAGTTTTCGCAACAATTTTCTGCATATTTGGCGTTCCGGATATCGTTCATTAAACATACGAACAGCAGCATGGTAATTTCGGTTAGCTTCGCCAAAAATAATAATCGCTTCAAATTTATCTTGTAAAGAACGACATTTAAGAAAATTTCAAGCTAAGAATATTTTCTGTCAATCAGACATTTAAAAACAGTATGGCAGCAACAATCAATAGACAACTAATAGGTAAAAAAAGTGTGTTATAAACAGTGGTAGTCATAACGTAGAAACCGATATTATTGTTTTCTATTTAGAAAATACTGAACCAAATGTTTTTTTTAAATGGAGAATTAATTAAGCATTAAAAGACCTTCAAAATGAGGTGTCATTGGAACCCCTATTCCATTTAAAAAAATATTCCAAAAGCGGATCCAGCTGTCATTTTGACATCTAAAGCTGCCATTGGTATGTCAAAAAATGCAAGACTTACGCAAATATTATCGTTTCAAATTTCATTAAACTATACCGAACGGTTTAGAAGTTAGAGGGGGGGGGACGGACTTTAGGTCCTCACTGTATATTGTTTATCAATGGAATTTCCGGCGTAATGAAATTTGCGGTATCAATAATAATCCCAGATTGTTAGAATGATAACGGTAATATAATATTAATCATTTCTCACGAACGAGCGGCTTTAAGTTTTGATTGGTCAATTTTTATATAGGTAGATGTATAAACTCCGATGTTATACGCTCCTTTTACAATAACTTGTTTCTCAAATTCTGCACTAAAAAGTAACCTTAATGTCCTCCAGTAATTGCTCTATTAGACGGCATTATATTACATAATCACTATACAATATCTTTGTAAGGCTTTTAAAGTGTCGTCACAATATTGTTGTATACATATCAACAAATAGACGATACAATATTGTTGTACAAATATTAACAAATACACACTACAAAATAATTTTATAGTTGTTGCAAGAAACTGCTTTTAAAGTGTTATGCACACTGGTTCTAGAACTCCTATGGTATCAAAACGATATGCGAACGTGGGCTCTTTTTGTTCCTATAAATATCGTATAAGGGTATTTATTTAACCATGTTATAGGAATTTTAAGTTTCTACAAAATTTATTGAAAGGCAGTTTATATCAACTTTGTAAAATTTTGTGAGTGAGAGACCTTTTGGCTTAAAAGGCTTATTACAGCCTGGAAAGTATTATCGTGATACAGTTTGATTTGAACTGAATTGTAATGTTTTTTGTGGTTTCTCTATTTTTTAAACTCTTTAATAATATTTTAGACTTAGGGTCAATTTAGCAATAGTTGCTTTGTTTATAATAGACATGTATTCTCCAAAATAAAGCAAGTTAAATAAATAAATAAAAATAACCCCAGTATGAGGTATATGAGAGTTGGATAGGTAATATTATAAATATTACGCAGCCCCAATCTGGAGTAAAGGTATTAAATATAAAAAATATGTAAACATGCTTCATAGAGTAAATAGACGACTGGCGATAGGCATAATATCGGCATACCGAACCATATCACTAGAAGCGGTGCAGGTACTGGCAGGAACGCTGCCCCTAGATCTGGCAGTGAAAGAGCGGTCAATGATTTACAAGGAAGGGAAAGACTTTAAAAAACAAGCTAGAGAACAGATGCTGAACGAATGGCAAGCAAGATGGAATACATACGAAGGCTGGACAAAAAACTTCATCACAGATATACGAACTTGGATCAAGAGAAAAGGCGGAGATTTGGACTACTATACAACACAAGCGATGTCAGGACATGGGATTTTTGGAACGTACCTAAAAAGAATAAACAAACAAGAGGACGAAGACTGCTGGTTTTGTGGAGAGAGGGATACCCCAGAACATACCATATTCAAATGTAATAGACATATAGAGGGTAGAAGAAAAGCAAACATAATATGCCAAAGAGAGATTACAAAGGAAAATGTGGAGGAGATAATCACAACATCAGAAAAAGGATGGAATGCAGTTATGAATATGTTTAGAGAAATCATGAGAGAAAAAGAAAAGGAAGAAAGGAGACGATAGAAAAGAAGAAATATTATAGGAAAAAAGAGTAAAGAAACCCCGAAGTAATGCCGAGAGGCGGTTCCGCCTAGAGTGAGGACAGGGTTTTAGTGGGTCAGTCATGCGCTGTAGTCCCACACGCCTGTAGCAAAACGACAATCATTGCTACAGAGTGCATAGAAAAGCATTTCCTAAACCTCACTGAAATAAAAAAAAAAAAAAAAGGTAATATTATGTTACTATTCGTAGTGGGCTAGGAAAAGGTTCCACCTACTGGTCTCGTATGACCGAAGCTCAACCCAATAGGCCTAAGTTACAGTTGTCCTCTCTACCAGAAATCCTCTAGTTGGGATCCTGAGAGTGCTCAGGTTGCCGCAAGAAGAAGATGAACCACCGTTGCTTTGCAATTTCGATGCGTTTAGTTTAACTATAGAAGCGTCATTAAAATATAATAATTAAAGCTGCTAACAAAAATAATGAACACAGTATTAGAATAGATAATCAAAATTCTCTCCCTTTTTTTGATTAGGCACAGCACTGCAGGATGAATCCATAATGGCTCTCTGCGAGCGGTGTGTGTGTGTGTGCAGGAAACGATTTACGTTGATTTTTAATCTTTGGAATTTACGCTCGTTGGGAAACACGGCCTGAGGGACATCATTTCAGAATGGTGTCGTTCTCCAGATGAAATAATTTTCAACCAGAATCGTTGGAGCGGGACACGTATGGGTGGGCTGCAGTGGCTCGTCGTGTATCTCTACCACGCACCGCTCTGGGTTGAATCAAGCGGGTAACCTTAGTTGAGCTCTTGCCATGAAAATATTTGTAAAAGAGGCTGAAGTCGCCAACCTGACTTCGATGTTCTAGGCATTCCTTTCTTCTGTGAAGGGAATCCAGCAGTCTCAGGGTATGTTTAGGAGCAGAACCCCAAATATGTTAGTCGTATCCCAGCGGTGGTCGAATTTGGGCTTTATAGAACGTGAAGAGCTGTTTGGTGTATAGAGGTTCCTAGTTCGGAAAAGTATCCAAAGCTTCTGCGTGGCTGCCTCATCTATGACCGCAAGACGACTATGCCAAGACCTTTGACTATCTAAATTAATGCTCAATAAATGAAGTAATAAAGATCAGTTTCTTCAACATTAACTATTTTAGAAAAAAACTGCCGCCGGGATTTTATATCATTGAATTCTACTTGGTTACTGTCACCCCAAGACAGCATTTCTTCCAGGTCTTTGTTGAGATGTAAGACTTCTTGCTACCTATAAATATGTGCATTAAAGCATTTGCAGTCGATGTTCGAGCATCCAAAGTAAAAGATGAAACACGTGTGTTGTCGTCAGCAGAGCTATTAGGGAATTTTTAATTTAAAATATCGTCAATGTGTAGTACATAGACAGGATAGAAGATATAGAATCTTTAGGATTTCCGGTATGGGAGTTAAAGGTGTCTCAAAGATATCCGTCTATCACCACTCGCAGAGAACAGGGTCGGGATTCTGTTATACGATTCGTATCGTATACGCCATGTTATTTAAGAAAAGCGATTCTTTATTACGATTTATCGAATAAATACGATTCGAGTTACTCGATAGCTTCCAAGTATTACTAATTATTAGCGTATTACTAGTATTCGTTATTATTTACCGTTTCTTAACCTAAGATTTTTGCACAACAAATGATATCTGTTTATTGTCTCTGTTGGTTGGTATTCTGGTAGGGGTAGTTACCGTAAAACGTAAAAGAAAAAATGGAGACAAGAAATAAGTTCATCTTCTTTTCTGTTATACGGCCTCAGCTTTTTGGACATTTCAATGTCAATTTGTATTAAAAGTACTTTCTTCTATAATATGTTATCCGATCGTAAAACAGAATCGCCTGCTCCACCAAACTCGTATTCGTAATCGTGTTGATAGTCGTTTCGATCGATACCTGTCTATCGTATAACAGAATCCCGGACCAGTCTTTAAGAAAGCTTGACAGCCATGAACAAAATTGAGCTGAAACTCGATGTGTTCTCACTTTATTTAGGAGCCTTTCATGCCATGCTTGGTAAAAGGCCTTGAGAATATTAAGTCCTACCGCTCGGGACTTGCCATATTCTGTTGCGTTGTTCCAAACGTGGACTAACGGTCACTGATAATGTTAAAGCTTTTTAGGTACTTCAATAATTTTTCGTTAATAGCCGTCTCCATAACCTTTGATATAAGCGAAAGCAATACGACTGGACTATAGTTGCTTGGCAAGAAGGAAATATTCCTTTTTTTTAAGATAAGTTTAAAAGTCTACAAAATACCGATACTTAATAACGATGACTGGAATTTCGTCAGAACCAGAAGCTTTTGAAGTGTCAAGATTCTCCAAGATTTGTTTAACAGGGCGCTGCCGGAAAATAATCGCGGACATTCTCGATTCTAAAGCGGACATGTTTGGTGGAGTTCCGCTAGTAAGTCTGCTTATTCCTGTGCTTTGGTCGCAATGGTGCCAACAGGACGTTCTGATGGCCTTAGCTACCGACCAAAATGATCTTGATTCGTTGGGATATTCAAGAAGTTTGTCTTTGAACCCTTGCATTAAGATATAAATCTAGAAGTGCTTGGTTAACCCGATATATCAACTCTTCCATTGAAGTTGTTGCATGGTGATTTGTAAATTTTTCTGTTACACACATCCTACCGGTAAAAGCATAATAAACTTCTGGAACTTTGAAACGCATAAAGAAAATTTTTAGTCTATATTTTAAACTAAATATCTCGGAAAATATTAAGGATATTTGAACGCGGTTCGAAGCATATTAAAGCTCATTGTTTGGTCTTAGGGTATATTGATTTGTTTTGGTTTGTATACATTTCGATTTCACAATACAGGGTGGTAAATGAAGCAGTGCTAATTTAACAAAATTTCACGGAGGCCCTATTTTGTTCCAAAGATATTTTTGCTTTGTTTCTCGGTTTTAAAAGAATCACTAGTTCAATTGAAAAAAAAACGACTTTCTGGGGTTTTGAATAAATGTCGTAGTTTTACAATAATTAGAGTTTAAGCAAAAAACGACACTTTCGGATTTCATCACCCTGTATCTGTCTGGCAATTGCTCGGAAAAAAGGTTTTTAACTAATTGTTAGTTCCAAATTCTTGGCTTTTTTTCGCGTTTTAAAAAGATTTTATACAGGTTGAAAAAAAAGTATACTTTCAATACCATAATAATAATAATGTTTTTATTTTCCCAGTAACAGCTTCTCCTCGGTTTAATTTGGTGGCACAAGAGATATTTTAATCTCAATTATTAATACAAACAATATTGTCTTAATAATTTTGTTTATTGACATTTAGGTTTTGATGTCAGGTAAGTTATTAATTTAATAAGAGTGTGGTGAATCAAATGTTTATAAAATTATAACTTTAATTTAAAAGGCGAAGATTCACTAGAGAAGAAAGAGAAAATTGCTTAAGGCTCCTTAACCAAGGTTTGAACCAGCAACAAATTGGTGATATTTATAATGTGCACCAAAGCCGCATATCCAGGATTAAAACCAGATTACAAACCACTGGCAACCACAATTACTATTACGGTGGAGGCAATCGAAAAATTGATATTCGATCAGAAAGAGTTTTATTACGGTTTGCCAGGCAAAATCGAACAAAATGTTCTAGACTCTTAAATGATAGTTTTAGACGACAAACGGCTATTCGAGTTTGTGACCGAGCGATAAGAAAAACCTTAAACAAAAATAACTTAAGGTACGCTAGGTTTCGAATCCCAAAAAAAGTGAATTACCTAGTGTTGGTGAGTTTAAGTAAGTGTTGCTAATGAAATTGTCAATTGTTGTAGAGCTAGGAGAAGTGCCAAATGTACTAGGTTATTGCAGCCTCATAGAGCTGCCCGGCTTGCGTGGGTACAGAGGTATCGTCACTGGGTTCATGAAGATTTGATGCACCGTATGTTTTCTGATGAGACTAGGTTTAATCTCGTTCATTCTGATGGAAGGATTCTAGTGTGGCGAGAGCCGAACCAGCGGTATGAAGAGGATAACATGGCTCTACAAGAAGCCTTTGGCGGTGGAGGCATCACAGTTTGGGCAGGTGTCATGTACAACGGGAAAGCCGAATTGTATATTACCCGCAGAACTGTAAATGCTGAAATCTTCCGGAATGACATTATCCTTCCAATTATAGTCTCGTTTACGACAAATTACGGTCAGAATTTTTTATATATTGATGACAATGCTAGACCTCATAGGGCACATATTGTAACAGCGGTTTTGCGGGTCAATAACATTAATCGAATAGATTGGCCAGAAAAATCCCCTGACCTTAACATAATAGAGCACGTTTGGTCTCGTTTAAAATTGTTGGTGAGATCTCGGGACAACATCCCACAAACTTTTGACGAGCTAACTTAAGCCATTATTGAGAAATGGGAAAATATGTCTTAAGAGTTTATTCGTAATTTAGTAGATAGTATGCCTCGCCGGTGCGCAGATGTAATACGAGTTAGAGAGGGGCCTACAAAATATTGAGCTTAATATTGTTGACTTTCATATAGCATATAGCGTTGTTTATTTTTGATTATCTGCCTAAATTAATTTACAAGTATTAATTTGAATCATAAAAACATCAACTTTGAATTATAAATATTTTTTATTGCAATAAGCTACTGAAATAAAAAATTAGAAACCGTCTTGACATTTTAATCCATAGTTGTAAACACTTGCATTCAATTTTGAGAAACATAATTCTATCTCTTGTGCCACCAAATTAAACCGAGAAGAAGCTCTTACTGGGAAAATAGAAACATTATTATTATTAGGGTATTGATAGTATACTTTTTTCTTACCCTGCATAAAATCTTTTTAAGACACGAAGAAAAGCCAAGAATTTGGAACTAACAATAAGTTAAAAACCTTTCTTCCGAGCAATTGCCAGACAGATACAGGGTGATGAAATCCGAAAATGTCGTTTTTCGCTTTAACTCTAATTATTGTAAAAGTACGACATTTATTCAAAAACCCAGAAAGTCGTTTTTTTTCGATTGAACCAGCGATTCTTCTAAAACCGAGAAATAAAGCAAAAATATCTTTGGAACGAAATGGTGCCTCCGTGAAATGTTGTCAAATTAGCACTGTTTTATTTACCACCCTGTATTGTGAAATCGAAATGTATACAAACCAAAACTAATCAATATACCCTAAGAGCAAACAATGAGCTTCAATATGCTTCGAACCGCGTTCAAATATTTTCCGAGATATTTAGTTTCAAATATGGACTAAAAATTTTCTTTATGCGTTTCAAAGTTCCAGCAGTTTATTTACTCATTTTAATAATTATTTTTTACGGCATATTTTCGTTCCTTTAAATATGTTGGCTTGATATACCCTCTGTACCTAATGTAATTATTTTGGCGTTCTCCTCCATGCTCAGCTGTTTCATAATGTCATAAAAATAAGAATTGACAAGATTAAATTATCACTTTTTGATACTTCCCCCTTATATTAACAATAAAGATATAAAAGGTATATTAATACTTATAAAGTTAACATAATTAGTGCTAGAGTAAAAGAGCTATATTTACAACATCGCAAAGTGCTGTCCGGAATTTAATTAGCATAACTTACTGTACTTAATATTTTAGAATGTAATGGCATTTTGGATATGCACCTACCCTTTACATGTACAAAAAAAATAATTGTAAAATACCATCGCTTCTTTATGCAAAATTCACTAAATTAAATATTGTGTACGGAGTAGCCAATATTCTTCCAAATCGTAAACACTAAATAAAATAAGAGTATTAAAAAGCTTACAAAAAAAAGTAAAAATACAACAAAGTCGGCCCCATCTTGATTAAAGATCGAAAATCATAAAGAAACAATTTTTCGAAGTTCTTTGTCGGAATTAACCTTGGTGATCGAACAAGGGTTCCTAGCTTGAAAAAATTTATTGTATCGACACAGTATTGACTGGTTGGTTCATATTTTGCTAGATTTAATAAAACACTTCTTTTATACTGCATTCCACAATAATTCGTTGATTTCCCGACCGCAATAAAATTTAAACCCAGCTCTAAATAAGTGCCTTTTGAAAGGGTACAGGTCCTGATTACCTACTTATTTCAATAGTTTAGGTTAGCTATTTTCAACAAAACAACAAATATAAAATAATAGGTAAGTATCTTTATTTTAATCATGTAATAAAATAGCTATTAATATTTATACAAAAATACTAATCTACAATATTATAATATCATCTATGCCTAAACTAATTATTAAGGGCCTTACGTTACTATTAACTATGTTATTATATTGGTATATTAGGTAGGTTAATGGCAAATTGCAGGTGTTCAATATAAAGCAGAGTATTTTCATCTTAGTTCATCAGTTGTTTGGTGTTTGTCAAGCTGTGCGTTAAAGGTATTTTCATGTGTGTTATCGAGCATCCAAAGTATGTCAGATCTGTGTGAAACTTCAGATAATATTGCTTCTAGAAGTTATGGTGTAACGAAGAAAAAACATTTATCACTTGATGCCAAAAACATCATAAAGAACGTTTACTGTACCCTTTTAGAAAAAGGGTATGACCGGAGTGCAAGTTTTAGTGAAACGAGTATTTTGACCAAAGTTGCATTAACGACAGTAAAAGATATAGTGACCAAACCCATCCAGCCAAGGAAAAAACGGTGTGACAGCGGAAAATTGAGAAGCATCGAAGAAGCTGATAAATACTTGATTCGGAGGAAAATTTATGACATAAACAGTAAACAAATAGTCCCAGCAATAGATACGCTAAAAAAGGTACTTACAGCAGATGAAACCGACATTTCATGTGGCAGGACAAGCCTTTGGAGAATAGTAAAAGCAATGGGTTTTAAATATCGTACCATTGACAAACGACAAGTACTAATGGAATTGCAGCGTTTACAAGTATGGCGTAGAGATTATTTAAATCTTATTAGACAACATAGGGAAGGAAATCGTTAAATTATATACTTGGACGAAACTTGGTTTGATACCCACGTCACTCCTAAAAAAGGTTGAAGCGATTCAACAATCAAATGTCAAACTAAAGCTCCCTCAAACAAAGGACAAAGAATTACGATATTACATGCAGGTTCAGAAAATGGATTTATTCCGAACGCTCTATTATTATCTGCGTAGAAAATTGCCAATTCATCTTTGGATTACCATCAAGACACGGATGCTACATTGTTTGAAGATTGGTCTCAGAATTGTCTGCTTCCGAATGTGTCCAAAAATAGTGTTATTGTGATGGACAACGCTAGTTACCACAGTCGCCAACTAAGTAAAGTGCCGAATTCAAATAATACAAAAGTGGAAATTTAAAACTATATGATGGAAAATAATATATATTTCGAGGAATCCTATACAAAAAAGGACCTTTTAAATGTTTTAAAAATATTCAATATTGAAAAAGAATATATCTCTGACAATCTCGCAAGTGCTAATGTTCACACAGTTTTACGCCTCCCTCCGTATTACTGTATTTTTAACCCAATAGAACATATATGGAGCCAGTTAAAGACTATGATTAGAAGAGAAAACACATCTCCTACGTAGTTCTGTTATAGAATTAATTAAAAAATGTGTAAATAATATCCCAGTAGAAAGTTGGAAAAATTCTGTGAGACATGTGATCCAAGTCGAAGATTCCTATAACATAATTAGTAGTAGCGTAAGGCCCTTAATAATTAGTTTAGGCATAGATGAAGACGATAGTGATAGTGAAACAGAGCTAAATATAGGGTAGGTTAAGTTAACTATTGTATTATTATAATATTGTAGATAAGTATTTTTGTATAAATATTAATAGCTATTTAATAACATGATTAAAATAAAGATACTTACCTATTATTTTATATTTGTTGTTTTGTTGAAAATAGCTAACCTAAACTATTGAAATTAGTAGGTAATCAGGACATGTATCCTTTCAAAAGGTCCGGTGCATACACAATAGATATATGTCAGGCAACTTATGTATGGTTGGGATAACGACTGAGGGTTGTCATTTAAATTTTATTTCGGTCGAGAAAGCAACAAATAATTGTGGAATGAAGTTTACCTTAAATATGTTCTCTATTTTCCATAATTCTATTAATTTACTGACGAACTGTATTTACATTGGTTTAACTTGCTATAATACGGAATTCACACTTGACGAATAACCTTTTTATGTTATATACTATGCACTGAATATAATAATTATCCTTGGGATTCATTTTTATTTTGTCACGGAAGATAGAAAAAAACATCTTGCTTTGCGATATTTAAGTATAACATTGCTTGCCACGAGAAAAGAATGCTTCATTTATGTGACTGGTCGCAAGTTGAACTACCCCATTCAAAGTGCAATAAGTGAGTCCTTGACGTCATGAAGCGGGCCACCTTCCCCCTACACCCGGCGTCCTGGGTAAACTAATTAGCGCTCAGTAACGCACTGTATCGTTACGGCGGCGGTGGACATAGCTTTTCTTTACCGATAGCATAAATATTGAAATAAAATAGTAACTTGGCGGTAAGTCGGCGTTATATCAAAGGAACTAATTTGCATACTGTACTATCCGACAAGGAATTCTTATTAATAGATTAACTTTAGAATATTAATAGAAAATAGAATATTAAAAGAAATAGAAATAATAATTCCTAGAATTTACAATAATCTAGTTGGTTTGTTTAGTAAAATATACCGATTTTAGTAATGTGCTGAGACCGTTGCAATATTTTCGGGTAGGTTTTAAACGAAGAATATTCTAAAAATAGGATTTTAAACGGTGATTTCCTTTGTTGGTTTTGCCGACTTGCAACTGTGTATAAAATACTGTCTAGGTTTTATTTAATTTAGTAGAATATTTTATCATATAAAAGAATATGATGTGGCTTTAATTTAAATTGACTTACGTTTCACAAATACCTGGTACAGGCTGTTAGGCATAGACTTAGTGGAATATCGACAAACAAAATGGTATTTATAAATATTTTAAATGCACAAAATTTCCATAAAATTCACAGCAAGTAAAAGCTTTATTTTAACGGGGCCTCAAATTATTAATTTTTTACCCTTCATAAAAATTAAAGACAAATATAATCGTTTTTGTTTTTTAATTTGCTGAACTAAGCCAAGGCTGAGATAAAGAAAAGTTTATTAAATCTAAAAATAAAATGTCTAAAAAATCACTTACCACTGTTTCTTATTAACTTAGGCGGTAGTAAGTCGTTAAGTTGCTTAATGACTTTTTATTTTACGTCAATTTTCGCTGAAATTTTTAATAACGTCAATCAATCTTTCAATGTGAATTGCCAATAAGGCAAAGTGGGCTGTTAAAATTTATTTTAAACACCTTCCCAGAAATATGGTTTGCTGAATAATTTTGTTAAGGTTTTAACGATATTGTCTGATGACTTTTAAAGTAGGTAAGAGATTGGCGTCTCAAATATCAGACTTATGACCAGGAAACATAAAATTCAAGAGGAAAGAAATGACAGATATTTTATAGAATTTTTTAGGGTTTTCCTTATGTCCAGTTTTCGAATTATAGATACCTCAAAAATAGTGAAATGAGGAAAAAATTAAAATTTAATCTTTTTTTTTTAGATTTGTATTCAATTTAAACAATGGACGATATCTCGTTCGACTAATTTATACAAAAATTGTACTACAGGATATTGTTTGTATACAGGGTAGTCTATCTCCATTTTTGCTATTTTAATCTGGCATAAGCAAACCCAAACTAAAAAGTGAGACATGTCATAATATTGCCATCGTTATGTATTGCAATTGTTACATCATGGCACACTTATCGATTTAGATCTTTAATGTCTAGTTCTCGAATATGAATAGTAATTATTCATAAAACGGCTTCTAAATCGAAAGCGGTTCAAAATAGGTAGAGGAACACTCTATATAAAAAAAAATTCAATTGGTCCAGTCTATTCAACACTTCAATAATATACATAATGTTTCATTCAAAAAAAGGGACTTTTGATCAAATTTATAAAATCTGAATTGCAATTAATTTTTAGGACATTCTGTATAGAAGTCGGCGATTCTATTTTACCAAAATTAAAGTACCACATGTTGACTAAATTATGTTAAAATGTTACGTTGATTTAACATCTGGAGACGAAAATATTGAAGTTCTAATTTACATAGTTTCGGTAAAAAAAGACACAAAATAATTAATATTTAAAAAACGGCAAGAGAAATGGAAAAATATCCTATACAAAAAAAACCTAGATTGCCTCGTAGAATCTAAAAATAAAATAAACTACAGGGTGTCCCATTTAAAATTCCAAAGTTGATGTCAGTTATCAATAGATCTGGCACCACTGCAACCGCGAAATTAATTATAAAAGCTAGAGCGAAGCCTCCTATGGCCGCAGTGAAAATTTCAAAACTATTTATCTTTTCGTTCTCCAGATACTTACTACTACTACGTAGCATCGAGTATGGAATACCTTGTCTTATATAGACATTTTATGATATACCTACAATATTCACTTATTTACTTTTATTTCTACCAGTGGCGTCCGGGAATTTAGGAAAGTACTTCTAAAGAAAAAAATGTAACGCCACAGCTTTTTCTTAACATAAAAATCATTTTTTAAATCCTTATTAACTTTTAAGAAAACCTGGTCTTTTATTAATTAAATTGGCTTTTATTTCAAAAAAAATTATAAGAAATTAATATTTTATTATTATTAATATTATATTGTTTTACGTACGAACAATTACAGTGTCAGATGTTTCAGACAAAGGTGACCATAAAGAAAAATGATTTTCATTATATTACGTGAAAACCGTGCGCCCGACAGTCAAGAGATCAGACTTGGTCGCAAATGAACAAGAGTTCACAAAATGTTTTTTGTTGATTCCCGCAGTTCCTTTGAGAAAGTAGCACTTTTCCGACCTAGTTTAGGAAGCACGTATTTCCCGGACTAAGCCGGTAAGAATTATATAAATGCTGTCATTATACTTAACGAAATAAGAGTATGAAAATCTAAGTATGTATGCTTTAGAGGAATGCAGTTGATTAATATCATAGCAACCAAATAACGACTAACTAATTTAACATTAAAATAGTTGACATTTTGCTTTTTAAAAATTTGCATGGTGTTTGGTCGCTATTATTGCAACAAATAATCGAAGGCAGCAGTAAAAGCGAGCTTGAGAATGTGCCTAACGAAATTTCAAATGCAGCAGCCGCTGCTACAGCACAATTATTACCTTAAAAATCAAAGTTTAGGTACGAAAATGTTTATGATTTGTTCACGAAATGGATGGATGCACAGAAGTGCGAAAAACTATTATAATCGTGCCCACATTTTCATTTATGAATTCGAAGACAAAATATTTTAGGGGCTTTACACTGGAACTTTGCTATATCTTGGAATTTTTACTTTCTGTCAAAAAGTATTTATTTTGAATTGTACGTTGTTTTTTAACAAAAAAAAAAAAACATGGTCAGCAAATTTAAAAGATGTAGCCAAAACAGGAATTTTATTGTTAATTCGCTTTTGCTTGTTGGGCTGTTCAGTAATAACTTTTATTAAGCGCATAAAGTGTGAGAATGGTTTATTCTCTTCAAGAAAGAACTGAAAATATTTTCATTTATGGAGAGGTTGGAAAGTGCGCACGAAGGACGGCATTGGTTTTCAATGAAATAAATCGAAATCGTGAAGTAAGTCACAGATATGTGCTGGATTTGGTGGCAAAGTTCTCCGAAACTGGTTCGGTGAGTAATAGAAAAATAAATGACCTACGAGTGATGAATGGAGGAGCTCAAATTAAGGTTTTGGGATTATTTGCTGCAGAGCCCACCAGCTTCTTGCGGACAGTAGCAAAACAGACAGGAATATTACACGAGACTATAAGAAAAGCACTGAAATTGCATAAACTCCATCCATACAAAATGCAGATACTTCAAGAACTCTATGACGATGATATTTATTGAAGAATAGAGTTTTGTGAATTCATGACTCGTCAAGTCAACGCCATCCCTAATATTCTGCCGAATATCTGTTTCAGCGATGAATGTTCATTTTTTCTAAATGGAAATGTTAACAAACAAAATTGTCGATATTGGAGTGACGAAAACCCGCATATTTTTCGAGAAGGACATACACAATATCTCCAAAAAGTTAACGTTTGGGCTGGTATTCTTGGAAATGCCATTATTGGTCCTTTATTTATTGAAGGAAACTTGACAGGTGATCCTCTTACCACTCATGAGCTAGAAACTCAAATTGATGCAGAGGGTAATTCAGTTTTACAGGAGGATTTGAAAACATTCCAGCAGGACGGTGCTCCACCTCATTATTTTTTTCCGGTCCGACAGTGATTAAACGAGAGATTCTCGGATAGATGGGTTGGCAGAAGGGGACCAATTGAATGGCCTCCAAGATCGGTAAAACAAATATTTCTTAAAAAATTCCTACTATTACTTGCTATTTTCATTACCTCTAAACAGATTACCATTCCCCATTCCTCATCACCTTGCCATAGCTCTTGATGTTTTTCAAACTTGTACGGAAAATATTTATGTTTTTTTAAAGTGCGCAGCACTGTGTTTTGATATTTTCCTACGGTTTACCCAAGAATCCTCGTGCTAATCATTTTATTTTTCTCCACGTGCAGTAAAATCTCAAGATCTCTATTATCTCTTTCTTCGGCTCTATTAACATTCTGAGTTGAGCATAGTTATTTATTATAGTACCTTAGGACTCAAATTTACTAATGATAAGTTTAATTAATAAAATGGAAGGGATAGGTTTATCAGGGAAGTGAACTGAAAACATTTCAGACACTGCTCTAAAACAGTTTCCTGTATAATACCACTTAATCATAATTACTGTTTCCTTAATGGAATAGCTCATATTCAGCTATAATTAAAGCGCCTTCAATGAAAATGTTGTCACTGACGCTACTTCTCGTTTTGTCAATGCCAAATAATAATTTGCTCGTGTTTGCTGTATTAGCTAAACTATGAAAATCTCGTAATTTTTCCATCACATTTAATTGAATAAGTTAGGATTGGATTATTAAAATTTATTCAAACTTGGAACATGGGCTTATTATATCGGCCTCTTAAAAAAAATTATAATACAATTTTTCTCCAAAATGTACAGGGGAGCCAATATTTAGCCACCTCAAAATATACATGGGATTTTCTATCTTCAAATAATGCATCACTCGGTATACCTAGTAAGTCTAGCATGTTCTGACAATATTTAATGTCCATATACGAAAAGGAATATATTAATTTGATATATCCATAGTACATAATTTTGTTAAATGGGAACAGAGATATTCTGATGGAGTACATCGCGAGCCAATCCGCCTCTGTGTGCCAGCACCTAATAAAATCCGAATTTTCGAGACATTAAATTTTATTTTCACCAAGTTGAAATTTTTAAACTTTAAATTTCCGGTAGTCATGTTCCCGGCTGCAAACTTAGTTTCAGTAGAACGATGTTAAAGCCTGCGGGATTTTCGGATATTTAAATAAGTTTCCATAATATACCTGCCCATTTTTCCTCGATCAATACTTCAATATTTGAAATGCCCAGGGACAAAAATAGATGGACCATTTATTTGGGGGTAATATTATATTTGTTCTTTAAAACAGAGTACATGGCTATTTCTTTTCTTTAGGTAATAGCTAACGTGCGTGTGAAGGGTCAGAAAAGGAACCAATCTCTATTTTTAAAAAGTGTGACTTTAATATTGACTGTACATTTTCAAGGATAAAATTTAGTGAGAAGGATTCTACAATGTCCACTACGAGTTTTAAATGAATTTATATTGTATAAATAATATAGACAGGCAATATCGAATATTTATGCTGTAGAATATCCCTCTACGTAATAGTATAGAAGTCATTTATGTTATCGCGATTCGGGGAAAAAATCTTCCAAATTGAAATTATGTCATATGAGATTAAGATGTATATTAACCAGCCCCAAACACTCAATTATCATGCGCGGAACGTGCAAAAAGATGATTATTAACAAAGGATTCTCTCGATTTGGTAGAGTGAGGTAACGAATAAAAAGTCGTGATTTGCTCATTAGAAATATCTGAAGATCGATTTGTAAACTTTTTACGCCAGCGCTGGTAGTCCAAGTTGCCATTTACCAGGGATGAAATATTAAAAATGAATAGCACCATCAGTCGCTGTCGTTCACGTTGTTCTTTCTCCGTATAGTGGAGTCAATAAATTGGACGAGAAGCCAAATCTGTTTAAAGTTAGAAAACATACTTTCTCCCCGTTTTCGAGGGCGCTGACTGCTGAATGCGAACATTGCTCTTACATATTTTTTTATTTATTCAGTACGAAAACCACCCCTTTTCATTACTGAAAGTTTTACAACAACAAATTTACAAAACTGTCATCCTCATCGTCAATAAGTTCGTTTTTGTATGTGTAAAATTAGGTTAATCCCAAGGTGTTCAATTCTGACAGTCTCTACCTTTAGGTACGGATCTTACAGAAAAGACTAAACTGTATTCGACGCCCTAAGATGCAAGGTTTATCAATTTTAATTATTCACGTGTGCACAAATATTGAAAAACCTCCGCGGATATTTTTATCATCATCCTTGGGAACGGTGGAGTATTTTATTTCTAAAGCCATTTTTTTAGGTCTTTCCGGACTTGCTGACCCTACTAGTATTAAATTTTATGATAGATATTTAGATTAAATCAGTGCCGTATCTGACAGAGTCATATATCTAACACTAAGACTGGAAAAGTCGGAACCAAAGAACAACACGACACACGATATGTTGGACCCCATGGTCTGGGAGAGTGAAACGAGAGGGGAGAAATGATGATCAATTTTCTTAATAGCGAACGCCTGTATTGCTTGAACACTTTTTTCAAAAAACCGCCACATCGCAAATGGATATGGAGAAGTCCAAACGGTTCAACCAAAAACGAGATCGATTTTATCCCATCCAACTTTCGACAATACTGTAGGGATGTGACTATTCTGAACCAAGTGGACACGGGGAGCGACCACAGAATGGCCAGGGCCTGCTTCTGACTAGATATCAGCAAGGAAAGAAATAAACTTATTACTAACTCCGGTTCCCTACAAGAGATGAATTGAAGGCAAGGAAAGGAGAATACCAAAAAGAAGTCACACATCGACTGGAAACGGAGGACGCTATTGAAGGAATTAATATTAGCCAAGTAAATGATAACATAAAAGCTGCTCTGCAACAAAAAAGATCTGCTCCAAGACCAAGAAACAAAACAACTCGAAAATTAGTACCCACACTCTCCAATTGATGAAACAAAGAAGGGAAACAGAAAAAGGTACAGACGAACACAAATTCCTAAACAAAAGAGCAAAAAAGGCTATTAGAACAGACATAAGAAGACACCACACCAAAATAACACACGAAACAATCGAGAATAGCGCAAATATGCGGGTTCTCAGATCTAGACTGTCAGAGGGACGAAACGAACCAAGGAAGATAAAGAACAAACAGGAAATAGCTGTGTCGGATCCAAAAACGATTTCTGAATTAATCGAATTATTTTACACAGAATTATACTCTCCATCTACAAATAACGCAGATGAAGATCCAAATATCTCCATTCAGATAATGAACGTAGGTTCAGTGGAGATGCCAGATATATCCCTGTATAAAATAAGAAAAGCCCTAAAGAATATGAAAAATGGCAAGTGCCCCGGTGAAGATGGAGTCACAGTGGAAATGTTGAAACTGGGGGGAAGCAACCTCGAAAAGAAAGTCCAGATCCATTTAAATAAATGTCTACACGGCAGTAAAGTACCAGAGGAATGGTTTAATGCCGAGGTAGTGCTCCTGTTCAAGAGAGGCAATCTTAAGAATTTAGAAAACTACCGACCAATCAGTCTGCTGTCGCATCTCTATAAACTTCTCACCAAGATCCTCACAAACCGCCTTTCAAATAAATTAGACTTCTACTAGCCAGAGGAACAAGCGGGATATCGCAGCGGATACAGCACCATTGATCACTTGCAAACACTACGCACAGTGATACAGAAAACAACAGAGTATAATATATCCATATACCTAGCATTTGTAGACTTTCATAAGGCGTTCGATTCTATAGAAACACGGTCCTTTTTAAAGGGTTTAAATAACGCCAGAACAGACTCAAGGTACAGCGTACCTAAGACGTGTCAATTTTGAGTTCCTGTTTAATTTTCTGTTATCTGATTTCTAATTTGTTTACACTATGATTCATCTGAATAAGGAACAACGAGTTGAAATTTTAATAATCAGCTATTACGGAAATATGAAGAGATTGCAGAATCAGGTTTGTCAACTTTTCAATGAAATATATCCAAATAGGTCTCCAATAAATCAGTCAACGGTGTCGAGCAGTAAAGCAATTTCGAGAAACAGGCAGTGTTAGGGAAGCCGCTAGATCAGGTCGACCTAAAACAGCAACCGGGGGAGACAAAGCATTGGAAATCATGCTCTCAATACATGAAAATCCAACACAATCATCCAGGCCAAAGGCAATGGATTTTAATGTATCTCATCAGTCAGTGAAAAATTTGTTTAAGCTGGAGAAGTTGCATCCCTACAAGATAAAGTTGGTGTACTAGTTAAACGAAGGCGATTTTGGTAGAAGAGCTGAATGAAAACACTTTAACTCAATTGGTGGGTATTAAGTGGGAATAATTATAATTAGGAAATTTTTAATTTTTGAGCTATCATTATCTCGGAAACGCTTGCAGATAGGTGAAAATTTGAAATATAAAAAATTCAGAGTTTTCCCAATAGAATCCAAATGTGCAATCATATGCAGGGTGTTCCATTTAAAAAAAGTAAGTTGGTCTCTATGGCAACCAAACCAGAAATGACAGAAAAAATTCATGCAGGTAGAAATGTGGGGAATAATTTACTAAACTTTCATAAAGGTCACTTTTTCGTATACGAGGTAATTCAAAAGTTACAGGCATTATGCGCGACTTTTTTGCCACTGTATAAATAAATATAAATGAAAATCCTCTGCATTCAGACCCACTACTAGTTTTATCACACCTACAATACACATAAGTATTTTCCTCGATAATAAGTTTGAACAATAAAATTTATTTCCAAGCCACATTTTTGTCTCCTCAGTAAATCATGGCCAAACCACCATAAATTTTGTCTGATGTCCACCTGCTGCATACACAAGTATGCACTAAATAAGGCATATAACCACCGGCAATAAAACAAACATAAATCAGAAAATAAAGTATTTCTTTAAATGGATTCTAAATATACTCACATACGCAAGACTAATATTTAATGTTTCTGAAATGGTAATCTGTGCATATTCTGGCCGAAACGTCAAATCAGAGGCTATAATTTAATAATTTTATACACCATACCAAGCAAACAGTCATTTATTTTAACCAGCGCTATAATATGATAAACATAACTAAGTACATAAATTACGAGTTGCATATCTGAATAACTTAACATACCTAACTTTGAAATCGTTGTTTATAGTTTGCGCTGTTGTAGCTATTACTTAAATGTGGAGATTATAGTCGAAAGGATTTAGACACCAGGCAACGAATAGAAAAATATGGGTTTACTTTAAAAACGTAAAGGGACCAAATGCCTCCACTAAACATATAAACAAACAACAACAACTTCTCATCTTTTATACTTAATTGTTAATTGTTTGACGAAAAGTTAACTAATTGTTGTGAATTTTATGTATAATTTATACGGGGTGTCCGGGAAAATAGATCTGGGTAAAGCCTGTCCAGAGATATAAGAAAGTTATACTTTGCCTTTGAATGGGATTATACAAGGGTGGCCATAAACAAAAAACGAATGAATGAATAAATGCAGGTAAATTATGGCCCGTACTTAAAAATGCCTTAAAGTAAGCTGCACATCCGGAAGACGTAATTTCATTCATAAAGTAATAGTTTGGTGGTTTTTAACCGATTTTTACCTGATTTAAAATGAGAGGGTTAATCCCATAAAACAAATTATGTTCTAAAGACTGTATACAGCGTGTCCAGAAACCATCTTAACATATGGGAAACTTTTTCATTTTTAACTTTACGAAAAAAAATTATTCTTTATAAAAAGTTCTGCTTGTTGATAAAATAACATTCAAATCAAAAGTTTTGAGCCAGCACATACGGGGTGTTCAGAAAGTCAATAATATTAATACCGTAAATGGAAAACTATATTTAATAATTTTAATTACAAAGTACAATAATGAAATACTACACTAAGCTTCAACATGACCACCGTTTTTTTCCATACAAACGGTTGTACGTCGTGAAAATTCCATAACTGCATTTCTAACCATCTGAGGGGAAATTTCTTGGACACATTCTCTGATAATTCTCTCTAAATGGTCTATGTTCTCGAAAGGTCTGTGGGTATACACTTTTTGTTTTAAAAATCCCCATACGAAAAAATCCAGAGGTGTTAGATCAGGTGACCTTAATGGCCAAGCAAATTCTGATCTTCGTCCAATCCATTTCTGTGGAAATGTCCGGTTTAAGAATTATGTCACTCTTGCAGAGCTGTGGCATGGAGCGCCGTCATGTTGGAACCAAAGTGTTTGTCTTATATTCATTGGTAGTCCATGAAAAAATTCAAATAATTCCGTGTCCAAAAAGTTCAAGTAAATTTCACCGGTAATATTTTCTCGAAAAAAGTACGGCTCTACAATTTGGTTCCTAAAAACGCCGCACCAAACATTTGTCTTGAAAGAATACTGGTCACGACACTCAATTACAAAATGGGGATTCTCATCACTCCACCACCTACACTTTTGAGAACACACTACTCCATTTGAGGTGAACATGGCCTCATCTGAAAACAATATTTTTCTTGCGAATAGTGGGTCATCTTCTACCTTACCTTGAAACCAAGAGCAAAACAAAAATCGTGAATCAAAATCTCTAGGCTGCAGTTTGTGAAGAAATTTTGGCTTGTATGGGTAAAAATTATTTTTCCTTAAAATAACTTGGGCAGTGGACTTTGTAACAGGTCGTGGAACAGTTTGTGAAATATTTCTCAATGAGATTTTAGGATTTTCCACGACAGCTAGCAAAACATTCAATTGGGTATCTTCGTCCGTACGCCAAACCTGATGCTTGTCAGAAAATTTATTACTTACAGATCCGGTATTTTTAAATTTATTAAAAATATCTCCAACCGTTAGATGGCTAATAATTTTATTTGGATATCTTGCATTAAAAATTTGAGCAGCCTCTCTGTACGTCTTGTAGTGGTCTCCAACAATTAACACTATTTCAACTTTTTCCTCGATTGTAAATTTAAGCACCATATTTAATTAAAAGGAAACTGTCCGCCTTGACAAATAAAATAATTAGTTGTCATGGTTTCATTTAGTTTTCCAAGGCGTGCTGGACCTACTAAACGAGAATAGATACCGCTTCTTAAAATCTTGCTCGCCCTTTTCTGAAAAATTCTGTGAGATAATTAGAGAAACTATGGAATCAGGAAAAACAACAACATTACGCCACAGTATCTTTGTTTTAAGCTGAGTCGCCTTTCGAATGGCAACTTTAGACCATTTATTATATTTTTGACAATATCGAAAATTGTCATTAAAAAAAATTGATCAGAACCAAAAACCACGTTTAAATTACAATTAGGTAATGCAATGAAAAATTAGGTTTTATTATTTTTTACGAATTTTTCTTCCACAATCAAAACAATTTCAATTTTCTCCTCAGAAGTTAATAACGCTGCCATTTTTATGTTTTATAAATTTTAACGCGTTTTGACAGTTGCTGTCAAACATTTCTTGCTATCAACAATTAATTTGTATGTTACAACCATCCTAGATTACATGTAACTACAGTTAAATTTGCATTGTTATTGTAGACATACGTTTCAAAAAAGACGAAATAATTTTTTCAAGGTAATTGGGCGTAATTTCATATTTGAACGTGGTTTTTAGTTCTGATCAACTTTTTTTAATAACAATTTTCGATATTATCAAAAATAAAGGTACTTTACTTTTAAGCCAAATTCATATTTTATGACTTACCTCGTATACTCCTGGGAGAATTTAATATCTGGTAGTTGCATTTTAGGTTTTAGACCATGCAGAACTTTTTATGAGTAATCACTTTTTTTCGTAAAGTCTAAAATAAAAGAGTTTACCATATGTTAAGATGGTTTCTGGACACGCTGTATATAGCCACTCTAGTTAGTTTTAAGCTTAGTAGTTATTCTTACTTCGTGTGTAATACAGCGTTTGTTTAACGGTGTGTGAGTCATGGAAAATATGTGCGAGCCCAATGTATCTCAGGAGATAACCTCGTCGAAATGCAGAAAACACTTTTCTGTGGAAACTAAGGAAGTTATAATTCTATTATTTTATATTTAATATATAATATTAGAATATTTATTCAACTTTCATTAAACGTGCGGTCAGCAAGCAAGCAGCGTTAGAAGAAACGGCCACATTAACAAAAATTCCAACATCAACTGTATGGAATAATACTGTGATAATTATGCAAAAAATCCAGGGCACACAGCATATATGTATTAGTACTAATATGGCGCCTTGCTCATAAAATAATAATTTGGGAAAAATACGCATTTTATTATAAAATTGACAAAATATGCAAGAAATGCATATATTATATGCACTCTGCATTTTAATTATTATTAACAATAAACGCACAAATCGAGAAATATAGAAAATTAGGTTAATAGACTATGAAACCATATGAACAAAACAATGTCATTACTGCTAAAATAAATATTATGTAAAAATACACTAATATTACATTTACAACTTAAATAATAATAATTTTTTAGACAGGATTTTATTACTCCGCGATATTTTTCTATGACTTTGAACGAACTACTATTGCCTCTACAAAAGTCATAACGTTTATTTCGTCCCTTTCGCGATTCTCTTTATTATATATGATTTAGGTCTTGACTTAAATGATAAATGAATTAATTTTTAAACTTGAAAATCTTACTTGATTGGGTAGCCTTCGCTCTGGGTATCTATGAAAAAAAGATCTCCATAAGTTATATTTAAATTACAAGATTGTAAACTTACCTATTTTCATGGCACTCAAAAAGCAAACCAACATGTATTTTTCAAAATTTTCATGCTACTACATTTTTGTCATTTTTTTTAAATTTAGTGAAATAGTGACATGTATTTTAACAGAACGTTATTTTTGCCTATAGATTTTGATAAATAGATTCATTTATTTGTTTCAATGGTTTCATGGCCTATACTACCTAAATTTTTTAAATTTTTCGTTTCGTGCGTTTATTGTTAATAGAAACTATCAACTATTATCCACTGTTAACAGCTTAAAAATAGCTGAATGAAATAAGAGAATAATATACAGTGGCGTATTTAGGATTGTGACACGGGGGGGGGGTCCACTTATCTTCCCTAAAAAAATGCGCCGCAGGCAAAATTTTTTTAGGTGCCACGCCCTTTTTTGGACTGTCTAAACCAGCCATGTCAAACTCAAAATCACTGGTTGGCCAAAAGCATGAAGACCATAGACTAGGTGGGCCGCAAAACCTAATCTTAAAGAAGACAAACTACTGAAAATCTTAACGAAAAAAAGTACTATTATGTTAGATTAGAAGTATATTTATTAAATTTCCAATAAAAATGACATTACAAAAACTTACAAACATTAACTTCTTTTGCCAGATATTTGACATCTTTTGTCTTTAATTAAGTTGTCTATTTGTGGCGTGAATTTATCGGCGGAAATAACTTTTAAAACTGCGTCCAAGTGTGCGTCCGTCAATCGCGATCTTGCGGGAGATTTGTTTCCTTTCATCAAAGAAAATAATTGTTCACACTTATAGGTACTTCCAAACATTGACAGGATTTTACAGGTAAATTTTCTCATTTCTTGGTATTGAAAAGGCAAGTACTTATAAAATTCGAATGTACCAACACTATCAAATTTTTCTTTTAAATGGGTTTGACACTGAATCTCAATCACTTCCATCTGCAAGTGAGGGGGAACTTTATCAATATCGATAGTGAAAAGACCAGTAAATAAAGAAACATTGTTTTCTTGGGACTTAAAATCCTGAAAACGCTTTTCAAATTCTGACAGAAGGCTTCCCATTTTCTCTGTATACATTTTGTATGATATTGGGCCACTTGTACTTTCCTGATACGCCTTGCAAGTCGGAAAATGTGACAGATTATCCACCGCTAACTGGTTTTTCCACAGCATCATCTTACACTTGAAAGCTTTAACATGATCATGAATATCTGTTATAACTTGACGTGGTCCTTGCAATTTTGTATTTAAGTCCGACAAGTGTTTTGTGATGTCTACCATAAATGAAAGATCTTGTAAAAAAGGTACGTCGGATAATAAGCTGACATCTTGTTCTTTCACTTCCATGAAAAGGCGTATTTCTTCTTTGAGTTTCCAAAACCGATCGAGAACCATAGAACACGAAAGCCATCGCACTTCTGCATAATAAGGTAAACCAGTGTACTCACTTTCTAAATCACGTAAAAACGCAGAAAACTGTCGCTGATTCAAGCCACGTGACCTTATGAAGTTTATCATTTTTTTCACTGACTTTAAAACGCTTTCCAACTTGATCACTTTTGAGCATAAAACTTCTTGGTGGATTATGCAATGAACATGATGAAAATCTGGTTTGTCACTGCCCGTTTCTCTGATCTTTGTTTGTAATATTTTAATGAAGCCATTATTTACTCCAGTCATTGAAGGAGCTCCGTCTGTTGCAACGGAACACAGTTTTGACAAATCTAAATTGTACTTTTGCAGAAGTCCATAAACAGCATTGAAAATATCCTCCCCAGTTGTTGTATCATGCAATGGTACTAATTCCAGTAATTCTTCATAAACGTTGATATCTCTATCAACAGCACGAAGAAAAATAGCGAGTTGCGCCACACCACACACATCTGTACTTTCGTCACAGGCAATAGAAAATGCAATGAAAGAGTCTGATTTTGTTTTTATCTGTTCGCTTATATTGGCAGCCAACTCGGTAACTCTTTTAGCGACAGTATTCCGGGACAAGGATATATTTTGAAAAGCCTTCACGCTCCCGGGACTTACAATTTCCGCGGCCTTTACAAGGCACTCTTTTATAAATTCACCTTCAACAAATGGTTTTGAGTGTTGATCGTAACGAACGCACCTTTCAGTAATCGCTTTTCAATAATAGGGTGCACCCATATCCTTTTCTTTTTTAGACTTTTTTTTAAAAGGCAATATGCATCAATGGCAACAACGCTAGATGTTTCCTCTTGCATGTTTCTTTTGCTACTACTGTCTGCGACCGTCTGGACGCCCCATGTGAAAGTAAAACCACGCGTACACATACGCGTGACCTTTAGTACGCGCGCGTACCATACGCGTCCATCTGAAACGGGACTAAGGCAGATCTTGACCCTTGAAATTAAATACAAGGAGTGGTACGACTTATGGGATTTCTCGTTGGAATGTGCGCCGAAGTGTTAGCAATAGGATTACGCCATTTTTTGAATATGTCAAAATTGTGACTTATGGGCTTTCTCAAATGACCGATTCAAATATATCTACTGGTTTTTAACTACTTATTAATTCCCAAGATTTACCAACCAAGTATGGTTAAAATGCGGCTGACCAAAAAATCTTCAAAATAATTTTTTCTTTCTTAGAACTGCCCTTGTAGTGCCACGAATGATATCGATGGCAACAAAAAGATATAAAAGTTGTAAAAGTGAATACATTTTTGTTTTTCCGATCCTAAACTTAACGGCCATGATGGTCTCTTTCTCTCTAACTACCTAACGTAACTTTAAAGCAAGTAGCTACACCTTATTTAACTCCCTTTTACGCATCTTATACAAAAGAATCAGAAAAAAATAAACTCTTCCTATGCATAATGCATCAGACGGAAAAGTTTCAAAAACGGTGTTTTATTTACTTACTTTCAAAACGTTTCAGAGTTTTAGAGGTGTATTCTCTGGTTGAATATTTTAGTTACGCACAGTTTCCATTCTAAATAAATGGAGGTTGCAAAACTAGCGAGTTTTAAGGACCTCTGGGACGCGTTTGTTTCGTACTTCCAGCGCATCTCATTTTGAGATGGAGGCAAGAGTTGTTTTAGTAATGTTTTGAAAAGATTGGTTTACCGAAAATAACCTGATTTTCGTTGTCGAAAATGACTAGGTTTTTAGCAGTTTGTTTTTATACGCCATAAATCTTGTGTGTGATGTTGAGTTTCTAGTGACTTAACTTATATTTAGAGTTTAGTTTAGGTAATTTACTATTAGTTTTAGTTATACACACTAGATTAGAAAGACGTGTTTTCCTTCTTCGACAATAAGTCACTGTAAAGTAAAATTTTTGAATGTTTATAACAAACTTTTGAAATTTTCCGAAAGACGATCTCGAACATATGAAAGTAGATATACACTTTTTTCTATAATCCTGTGTGTGAGAACCAGCTTAGCTAGCCATTATTTTAAATTGTATTATAGTTGTTGTTAAAATGTTTCCGAGAGAAATTTATGCGCACCTGGCGGCGACTCCTGCAATAGTGACCGGCTCGTTTGGTCATTGCAGGAGTTTCCTTCTCCGTTTCTGACTGATTCTACCATTCTACATCGACTTTTAGGGTCAAGTAGGCTCTCAGTGTTGCTTCCTTTCGTCGGATTCTATAACCTCACTGACGAGCCGTTATACGGCAAAACGCCTCTGGGGATGAATCCGACGAAGGGAAGCAACCTTTATTTATTTATTTATTTCACATTGAGAAATACAAAACGGGATAAACACACTAAATAACAATAAATAGTAATATCAAAGTAGTAGTATGTGAACAAAAATTAACATATTATATGTAAACAAGATTTTAAAAATTTAACATTAAATAAACAATTAACAAATGAATGTTATTAGAATAGATCTTACGTTATATGATAAGAATATAAACAACATTATTAATTGAACATTAAATAGAGAAATCAATAAATAAGTGTTATTAAAATAACGAGTGATTTTTAATTATTTTGCTCAAGGGAGGCCATGCATTTTAAAAGCATCATGGCCGTACTGCGTAGATAAGATGACATGGTTGTTTTATGATATTTACGTCTTATTTGAATTTGTGTATTTGTAAAGTTTAAAAATTGGAGAAATTTTGTAATTTTTGCAGTTATTTGAAGGTAGGTTACTATTGCTTTAACTAATATTTCTCCGGGGAGTCGTCTTTTGACTATTATAAAGTGCTATTTGCAGGATATGATTTAATTTTTTATTTTTTTTTTATTTTTCAGCGTATCAAGTTTTGGTGAAGCTTTGTTGCCGGATTGAAAGTTCTACAGTAAAAATGTTTAGTGAAGCACAAAAAATTTTTATTGTTGAAAGTTTTTTTAGAAATGGAAACAAAATAGGCGGTGTGTGGAATTACTCTATGCATGTTTGCTTTGATGAATTTCGAACCGAGTTTCCTGATGTTGCGGTGACCTTTCATAATTTTCGTACTGGGTCACAATACCTAATTGATAAATTTCGTCAGACTGGTTCTGTTCAACATAAAAAAGGGGCTGGAAGACCAACGAAACGATCGAATGAGGTTATTGAAGAAGCGCGACAAATTATGGAAAATAATCCTTCTACTTCTATTAGGCATTTATCTCAACAAATTCAGCAAACGGATTTATGCTACAGTACATGTCAAACACTTTTGAAAAAGGATCTGCATCTATACCCTTATCGTGTTACGGCTATTCATGAACTCCTTCCCAATGACGTTCCCCAAAGACTTAATTTTTGTGAATGGTTTTTAAACAATTTTCAAGAAGAAAATAGTGGTGCTTTTGAAAAAACATTTTTTACCGATGAGGCTTATTTTTATTTATCAGGCTATGTTAATTCACAAAATATGCGAATGTGGAATACGCAAAATCCGCATGTTTTTGTAGAAAGACCTCTTTATCCTCAAAAAGTTGGTGTGTGGGCAGCAATTAGTTCTAGAAGAATAGTAGGCCCAATTTACTTTGATGGCACAATTACAGCTGAGAGATATCGGATCGAAATTCTGACAACATTTATTAATGAGCTTCACGATGATGAATTGCGGGAAGTTTACTTCCAACAAGATGGCGCTACACCTCATGTAACCAGAGAAAATTTAAATTTTTTAAGTGAATTTTTTGAAAACAGAGTTATAAGCCGAAATACGCAACAAATATGGCCACCTCGTTCCTGCGATTTAACACCCTGCGATTTCTTCTTGTGGCTTTTATTGGTTAATGTGTCTCTGAGGATAAGAAGAAACATCAGAAGGTGTCTAGAAGTAGGAGGCGGCCATATAAAGAAGGCTTTCAAAGTAAGATAGCTCAGGATTTTATATTACATACCGTCAAAAAACATTATTTTAGGTTTTCAACGTGACAACGCTGCTTTCTTGCAAATTCGCCCTATGATTTAATCTACGCGCTACTGCTACACTATGTATACTGGGTCACAGCCGCCCTTGAGCAAAATAATTAATAATCACTCGTTAGATCTTATTGTATACGGTGAGAATAAAACTTTTTTAGTGCACTTGTTAGGGACATTAGGAATTGAAAGCAGATATCCAGTTGGACCAAATTACATATCGTATTATACGATTTTCTGCAACGATGCATTTGCAGCAACGAGGCAAAGGACCCCTTGTATAGTTTAACATCGGAAATTACGAATCATCTAAATAATAGTAAAACACGTGCCGCATTAATGTACTATGGCATTGTGGGGTCAGGAGAACCGTGTGGAGACTGTTTCAAAATTACCTTGCAGATAGATATAGTAAGTAACGGGCAGGCTGTAAGGATTAAGATGCCGCAGGGTCCAATTTTATTTATAATTTAAATATCTTATGCTGACAATACAGTGCTGGTTTCTGACACCTGGACATAATCTGGTTGGAAAGTTTTAGGCTATCGCTAAATGTAACTAATAGTATATTACAATACAAGTACGGTAGGTACGACTTTACCGCATGTGCGTGATGTTTAACAAAACTAGCCGAAGGCGAGTTTGGTAAATCACGCAAATGCGGTAAAGACACCTACCGTAAGTGTATTGTACGATATTTTATCTACAAGCATGTTTTAGGGCACCAATATTAAAAACTCTAAAAGAGCACTGTTTTAATTTACCCCGTAGGTGCCTCGTAAGTCGTTATCAACAATGCATTAACATCAGGTTGGTACGGAAATAAATTATAGAAATTTAATAGTTGGCTTTTATATGACAGATGTAAAACTTGACAACGGAATAAACGATAATTATTTTTGTAACAATTTCGTGAAAGTGTGTTTTACGTCCTTTAAATAGAAGTCAGTAGCAGCAGTGATGATGAAATTCCGAAGGAAGTTCTGGACATTGCTAAAGCAGCTACCCTTAATTTATTGCCGGATAATCACGGCATAGTTATGAGAAGGAATATGGGCTCTTCATGGACTGGTGTTCATTAAAGAAAGTTAAAGCAACTAGTGAAGATGTGATGCTTGCCTATTTTGTGGATAAATTTAAGGACAGTAAATCATCCTCTTTATGGAGTTATTACTCAATGCTCAGATCTACTATAAGTATCAAAAATAATGTTGACATAAGCAGGTATGCAAAACTGATGGCATATTTAAAAAGGAAGTCTGTGGGATACAAGGCTAAGAAATCAAAGGCATTCTCCAAGAATGAAGTTGTAAAATTCCTTGCTACGACACCAAAGGAGGAGTTTTTATTAATGAAGGTACTTAATTGCGATTTTTTTTAAAGCTGCTTTTAAATAACAACTTGTTTGCTTGTTTCAGGAGGTACTCATTGTGGGCATCGCTGGGGTATGTCGCCGAGTGGAGTTATGTAAAATGAAAATTGAAGATATTAAGGAATTTGAAACCCACCTTGTCCCGGATACAAAGACACATGTGGATCGACAGTTCGTGGTTTACGTGGAAGGATTTTCTTCAGAAATTAATAATATTTCAATTTTCAAGAAGTATAGAGCCCTTAGACCCGATCATATTGCCCATACACGGTTATCTATCGCATATAAGAAAGGAAGATGTACTATCCAACCACTGGGTATAAATACTTTTGGAAAAATACCTTCTCAAATTGCATCATATTTAAAGTCGTCCAGTCCCAAAGAATATACGGGACATTGTTATCGAAGGACGTCAGCTACATTATTAGTAGATTTATGGGGTTGGTAGACAAAAAGTCTCGGTCTCAGTAAAATTATTAGTAGATGCTGACGGGGATATCATGAGTTTAAAAAGACATGGTGGATGGAAGTCCTCCAGTGTTGCGGAGGGCTATATTGAAAATTCGGTGCAAAATAAAATAGGAATTGCAAAGCAAATAAATGGTGTAGAAGAATATGCAAAGAGAACCTCATGTTTTAGTAAATCTGTAAATTTCAATACTTGTGTCACATCGGATAGTAAAACACTTCCTTCATCGATATCGTTTGGAAATGTTACAAATTCTACGATTAATATTAATATTTTTTAATTTATAAGTTTGGATTAGTTTAGAAATTTAAATATGTAAGTATTTGTTATGCATATAATGTTTAATAGAGTTTCTTTTAAAAATAAAAAATACACTTGAATAATATAAAAACTTGTTTTTATAGTATGTAATTACTTACAGCACTAGTACGGTAAAGTGATACTCACCGCACTCAAATCAGTGCGGTAAGTAGTTACTTACTGCACGCTTGTAGATAAAACTAATTATATCACGTTTTCGTTGACGAACGCCAACAGACCTGATTTCACAAATATCGAACTCAACCACAAAACTGATAAGAGGTAAGAAATGCAAACTAGGTAGAAAACCAGCGAAACAAAGATTCAAGTTGGCCACCAGTCCACCCCCAGGGCTACGCTAGGAAATTTATTGCGGGTAGTTCAAATCACTCGTTTTTAAATTACTGGTTAACTCATTAAACGATTTTTTAGATTTTTAAAAACGTTTTATCGCTTTTTGACCTAATTCATAGAGAGCTTCAGAACGTTTGTAGTTTAAGTTTCTTATACGTTATTATTCCATACATCCATGAAGCGAAATTGGAATAAAAAACGAGTTCTACAATAATATTTCATATTCGCATAAAAATATATATTTTCTATTCTTAACCGATGAGAATAAGTACTAGGTACCTATATGAAACTTTTCAAGAAAAAGAGCAAAACTAAAATAACGTCTACATAAAAATTAATTTAAAAGAATTAATATCAGTACTAGATATGAAATATTTTAGCTCTTGTATAATTGTTAAATTTATTTTTTTAAATATAGCATTCTCACAATTTTAATTAGGTGGCAGCTCAAGAACGACAGCTTACTTACCAATGATATTAAGACGGACTCGCAAATTCTTCGTCGGTGATTTTAAATAATCTATCCTGCAGCGATATTCACCCTCGTCCTTTTCGCTGACATTGTCTATGCTAAGGGTCGCCGGTTCAGTGATACTCCGGAATAACGCCCTAGTTTCGAGGTTCTCGTCTTTCCAGTGCATGGGGCGGGTGATGTAGGGACCGCGGATGTCATAACTGAAACAAAAGAATCTCGTTTGTAAAAAGGGATCTATTTTTATGGCCGAGGGTACGCGTGTTATTTTCAGCAATAGACGTAAAAAGTGGGTCGAATTTTTATTTTTTATTCGATACCCCTTAAATATATTATTTTGCATAAAATTTAGTTTTACCTCAGGTGTTACTATTTGTTATGGTGTAGGATAAAGGTGTGTTTTAAAAGATATTGGTGCATAGTTACTTATTATTTTCTTTAATTCAAAATTATATCAACTCAAATTTAATATTTTTATATTTATATGCACAGATTAGCAAATATTTAATAAAAAATTAAGGTTAAGTAAACGCCACAAATATAACATTATCGTTTACATTTTAATATCTATATAAAAACTCCAGCAAAACATGTATCAAAAGAAGCGACAGTAACACCCCCGGTTAAACTTTAAAAGTCAACGCGGACGCTAAGAAAGTAGCAAGGCGCCGATATGGCTTCGCTCTATTCTTATTTATATTAAAAAGAGATAGATGCGGGAGGGCTCATGTCTTGGCGGCATCTGGCTTTTAAGTTGCAGTTAAGTAATGCACTCGCCGAAACCTAGAGGCAGCATTTTGTGCTAGAGTTTTTATAGAAGACAGAAATGTAAACAATAATGCTATATTTGTGGCGCTTACTTTACTTGATTAAGAAGTGCGCGCACTAGGTGGCCTTGGCCCTATAGATGACAAATCGGTGTTTAAAAAAACTTAATCACAAATTTTTGGGTTCACCCCAGTGACTGCCGGACTAAAACAAAATTTTAAAGAATATTGCTTGTAACATACAAACTAATCTGAACTAACTTTAATATTACGTCCTACGATGTATGTTCTATTACAGGTACGTTTAAAAAAATATTATCCAGTCAGTTCTATGCACGACTGAATGGTTTGCTGAGAGGATTCTAAAAATCATTATAAATTTAATTTAGCAGGTGCACTGCTTCTATGGAAAATAAATGAGTGAGGTCTACGAAAGCTGGTCGTAATATGAAATTTTGATTTAGACTTAAATTGAAAAATAGATAGGTGCCTTACAGAAATTTTAAATTAGTCCATTCTGTGGTATGTATGGAAAAGCGAAACGTGTTAAATGTAAAAAATGTAAACGCAATTTCTATTCTATTGTTGTGTAGGTTTTTTATAGATGTCTTTAATCTTTTTGACTCCTTACTGCGTTGATTTTGTACAGGGTGTAAAAGAAAGTCATGTGCAAATATAACACTATGTTTTGTCGTGTTACACTCTAACAGACATGTTACTTAATACTTTTTTAACGTTTTCGCCAGTTTAGTGTACCGGGTGTCCCTAATTAGGGTTAAATTATTTTTGATTTCATACTACCCGATGATTTATGATATATTGTACAGTATGTCTCACTTTTCGTGACTCCCATAATACAGCAATGCGATTTTTGAAAAATTTGAGTGGATGGTACTTACCTATCAGGAGATTGTCGCACGGTAGTATATTTAAAATTTCACCAGTGGCGTTCGTGGTTATTTATTTATTTATTTGAAACTTTACAAACAACATGTACAAAAATACTTGTTTATTACATGTAAAGTTAGTGTAAATTTATAAGCTAAAAAAATTAAACTAAACTAAATAAGTATTAGTATTAGCACTAAGCACTATAAGAGATCTATGCACAGCTTTTTAATTTCTGTGGCAGTTGTATGGAAAATATCGAAGTTGGGGTATTTGATAATATATAGTCTGTTGCATAGATATGGCATATTAGCAAGTGGTGAGTGTCCATTCAAAAGAAATAGCGTATCTCGTTTTCTTAAACTGACATTTGGTACATTGTAGCAATATTAAAATTGCCACTATTGACTTTGTGGGGAATGTTAGACTTACATTGATTCTTACAGTCATATTTCCACAAAGTGCATCTTTTACAGTTGTTTTGCTCAAAAACTTGTTTATTAAATTGTGTCATTTTTGTTTACAGAAAATTAGTCAAAATATGTGGGGTTAGAAGTAGTGCGCTCGCTTTTCTGTTGGTTAATTGCACAAGGCGCTGCAAATAGGTTGGCCATGTATTTCCGTTTCTGTTTCCCGTTAAGTCGCAGAACGCCGGTTTTTTATTTTTGGCAATTTTATGTATAAACAAAGTTGCTTGAAATTATTTTCTTTATTTCGTTATTTAATTTATGTTCTGGTAAAATCCCAGACTCTCGTATCGTTCTGATCTTTCGCATTATGTCTCTGTTCTCTTTTTATTTTGTTGGGGTTATGTTATATTAGCAAGACTTTGTGTCAGCTGATGGTTGAAGGGGAAGGGGTTTCTTTGGAGTTCTCGGGGCCTTCTTCTTCTTTTCTATTATTTTTAGGGATTTTGTTGGTTTCGGCTGATTTTGTCGTTTTTTCTGCCGTTTGGCATTTAAGTAGGTTAGAAAAACCATGGTATTTTAGCAACCACATAATAGCCCTTAAGCTACCAGGTTATTAAATTAATTGATAAGCTACATATTATGGACTAAATTTTACCTGGCCGACCATGAGTAGCTCTCAGGAACCACGTGGGCCATGCCCATTATAGCTGCCCCCGCAGAAGCAAGGGATTAACAGGCTTCTATAAAGTGAACCTTATTTAATACATTTAGCCATTTCAATTTAAATATTTCGTTGTAACATTTAAATTAACGCATATTCACTTAACAACTTTTTCCAAATGTAAAGCTATCTTGGCAAAAGGTAACACTTTTATAACCATACCTCATTCAAGAGAAAAGGATTTTAAAATCTTCGTAGGTTATACCCCATTTTTGTTTTAGATCCTTGCGCCCGGAAAGGCCGTATTTCTTTCTTCTGATCTGTGGATGTCAGGCTAACTGCATTCATACTGATTTTTCCAAGGCGATCGACAGGGTGAATCATGAGCTTCTTGTTCACAAGTTGAGGGCCCTAGGTTTGCATGGGTCGCTATTGCAGTGGCTTCAATGCTATTTTGGTGGTCGAGTCCAGACAGTGCGTGTGAAGGGTTTCATATCGACCGAGATTGAGGTAACATCTGGCGTACCCCAGGGATCCCATCTGGGTCTCCTATTGTTTATTGTTTTTATTAATGATATAATGAGATCCCTGTCCTGTGATGGTCTGTTGTTTGCAGACGATTTGAAGATCTACGCCAAGGTATCCTCAATAAATGATGCCTCACACCTGCAGGCTCAGCTTGATGCCCTTGGCACGTGGTGTGAGCATAATGAAATGGACTTGAATGTTGGTAAATGTCATGTTATGCGTTTTTATCGCCTCAAAAATCCTGCAAGATTTCCGTATCACCTCAATGGGGTTCAACTAGAATCCAAGGACACAGTTAAGGATTTGGGTGTCACTCTTGACAGTTCTCTCTCTTTCGTCCCACATGTCAGCAATATAGTCAGCAAATCCTTGCAGATGCTGGGTTTCATAAACAGAGCTACTCATGCTTTTCGGACCGCAAACTCCATTAAATTGTTGTACTGTGCTTTAGTTAGACCCTGCCTGGAGTACTGCTCTAGTGTATGGTCTCCTTCTTATGCTAACCATATTCGTAGCCTTAAAAGTGTACAACACAAGTTCTTACGTTATGTGTCCTTTAAGAGCAGTCTTGCACCCGATTACCAGATCTTGCAAGCCCAACTAAACTTGTTATCCCTTGCAACTAGACGTCAGCATAGAGACTTTATGTTTATTTACAACCTCTTCAATAACAGAACTGACTGCCCCTACCTACTTTCGAAAATCAATCTACTTGTCCCTATTAGAACCACAAGATTCGAAATATTGTTTCATTTGCCGTTTCATAGAACAAACTACGCTTATTATTCTTGCATGCCCCGAATGCTGAGATTGGCGAATCTTTCGGTTACTGAGTGTGGTCTGGAGTTTGTTGGGGTCTCCTATTCGGAATTTCAAAGATATCTGAGACTGAATATTACTACTCCTCTGTGATATGGTTTGAATTTTGTAATTATTATTATCAATTATTGTATAATATTTTTGTTTTCTTAAAAAACTTTATGTTGAGATGTACCTAATATGTTTATATGTTATATTTTAGCTATTTTAAATTATTACTCTTGTAATTTTAACTTTACTTAGTTTTAAGTCTTGTTACTTAAAAAAATTCTTTGTAGAAATAGGCTACAGCCCGTGAATTATTAAATAAAATAAATAAATAAATAAATCATTTCTAAACTTAACTAGTAACGTTTCATACATTTTTAGGGAATATAAAACTAACAAACCTTTTTGTTATCAAGTAACCCTTTCTTTTTTTTTATTTATTAAACACATTTATTGTTTGTGTGGGAAAACTTTTATTTATTGTATAGATTTACAATAAATACTGATATTCCGTATATTTTTCCTTGTTTAGGCTTCTGTCAAACCAGGTGGCGCCCAAGGCAAGCCAACGACGAGAGAAAGGTCCAATTATAACGGACCACGACCTAGTGCCTTCACATTAAGAGCTACCGTCAGCAGATAGTGACAACCTTTTGTCTATGACAAAAGGTTGCCACTGTCATAACATTAATATATATATTATTTAAAAAAACAGCAGTTCCTAAACTTTTATGTTCATTTTGGGTCCCCGAGTACGTACCTAAAATATTGACATATCCTCCTGAATCACCCTGTACATCTGAGAAATCTTTTTTGGACTTTCTCAATTTGATCAATGCCACAGTTTGTAACAGGATTCCAAATTATGGATGCGTATTCTAATAGAGGACGAACCAGATTATTGTATAGCTTGATTATAGTTGTGTATGGAAAATCCCTAGAGTTTAGCATTGTGAAACCCATAGTGCTGAACGCTTTAGATGTTTTATAATTTAGATGGTTAATGAAGTAAAAAGTGATGTGAAAATATATTCCTAGATCTTTACATTCGTTTATACGAGAAACTAAATTTTTATCCAAGAAGTACACATGTTGAATATAATTTAACTTTCGTGTGAATGTCATTACCGCACATTTAGTTACCTATGTTAAGAAAAAAGAGAGCTTTCGCTCCCTTGGAGTGTGCTGCCGCACTCTCGTTGTACATAATATATTAATTATCTTATCGGTTTTTTTTTGCAAAATTTCATGTTGCGAAGATAGATATGTCATTTCTGTCATTCGATCAACTGTCATTCGATAGTATGTGACGTCCTATTTCCAACGCCACCTCGTTCAATTCTCTACGACTTTCTAGATATTTTTCTCTTTGCAAAATTTCATGTTACTAATACAAGTAGAACATTTCTGGAACTGTCATTCGATAGTCCGCGACGTCCCATTTTCATTGCCATCTCGTTCAACTTTTTAGGATTTTTTGTTATGGAGATATTTGATAAATTAATCATTAACATTAAAATGTTAGGTTAGGTTCAAAATTGTTTTATCAAACTCCTACGGACTTTATTATGTGGATATCGTTCGCTTAAGTTTCTATGTAAGTGATGTTTATAAAAACGTCTAACTTAATTTATATTTTTTTTTATGTTGATAACTGCCACAATTTTTTTTTTAATTTTGCTAGTTGCCATAAAGGAAAATTTTGATATTGACACATATTTGAGATATTCATGTTATTATTAATTTATATTAACATTTCTTATAATATTCGTATTTAATCATTCAACAGAAAAACTAATAATTTTTGAGAGCCAAATACAGCAGCATTTATTCAAAAATACAACTTTTATAATTTTTCCATATTTATGTTCGTATAAAGACACTCTTCAAAACAACGCAATGTTGTGTCATCACTAATGGGTATAAAAGCACCGTACGAAATACCGTACAAATTTATTGGCATACATGCTGAAAGGGCTAAGAAAAATACATCTAAGAAATTATCTATTTACTCTATACTCCAAGTGGCTATCTCTTATATATATTTCAAGGTATCTTTTTCGGCCAACTTTGAGAAAAAATTCTATCTATTAGTCTCACAATATCGTTTTCAAAACCAATTTTATTTGAAATCCCTATCTTCACCATGATAAAATGCCATGCTATTATGTAAAAACACGTCTTTCGAAATTCCAAAAAAATGACCAAAATCGACCGAATTTCCAAACACTCTGTATCTGAATATAATCTAGAAGGGTCAGGCAACCTATTCCACACAATTTTAAATCTCAAATCGCTAAATTCACTTCATAATCTCGTTACAAAAAGTGGTGAAAATGGGACATTTTGACAGATCGAAAATATAATTTATTCTGGTTCAATTTCAAAGCCCTCTATTCAACATTGGCTGGTGTTTTTCGGTTGAATTTTTGGCATATTTTCCGAAATAAATTACCATTTATCTCCAACTTCAATTTTAAAACTGCCAACTTTATTGGGTTAGTCGTGTAGGGGAAACATGGGGCCAGAAAATTAGCCGTAAAACTATGCCCTAAATTTTATTTTGATATTTTTTAAAACCTGTTGAATAAAATTTTCGAGAAAGAAAATCGTAAATAAATTATTTTAAATACTGAAATATCGGTTGGGAAGCACCATTTAGCGTTTTTTTCAAGCTCTATTATCCCTTCATTATATAAGACCTAAAGAGTTTTAAAAAGTTGGAAACTGAATTTTGTACAAACTTATAATATTATGTTGATTGATGTTTAAACAAAACATCGAAGAAAAAAATAATTCAAACTTCTGTAGCTCACTCTGTATAAATATTTGAAAAAATTTGCAAATAGCCAATTTATGTAATATCGCGAGCTCTTTCGGGACATGAGATAAAATTTCCAATTTTCACCCCAAGAGCGTGTAATAATAATTGCGCAAAAATAGGGTCAAAAACAACCATTTTAGATTTTTCTAAAATTTTCCCATTTTCAGTGATTTTAAGGCAAAATGAGAGGTTAGATAGATTAAAATATTTGAGTTGGTCAATTCAAATCTTCATACCGCATTTCGATCAGATTCGCCTAATTCGATCTATTAGCCTCCGAATTTACCCGCGCGAGTGCATTTTTTCGACTTAAAAGTGTAAAAAAAAAATATTTCTAAATCCTTTTTCAAAAAAAAACTCTCCAGATTGTTCGAAAGACCATCGTCCTCTATATAAATCCAAAAATATAATTTCAATCAGTCCACCATTAACGTCAAACGAGTCTCCAAATCACAATCCACATAAATTAGGCACTTAAAACGGTCGCCCCATTTTCGCCAAACACCCGGTACATTTAATTCGTCGATATTTAGTTGGCATTTGTCCTTTAAAAAAAATCTAAAAAGTTTATCGTTCCAGCGTGTACCGTTTCTGAGAAAATGAAAAAAAACGAAGAAAAGTGCAATTTTCAAAAGTGGGATCCTATAAACGAGGAGCAGAAGATATGGGTGGGCCAACAAGGGCGCGTCGGTCACTAGTTGCTAAACTATTAAACTTATGAGAAAATTTTCTTCATAAAACTTATAACGTTTTGCCTCTGCTATAACCTAAAATTATTTTCAAGTATACAGGGTGTCTCAAAAAAGAGTAATACCAAAAACTATATTTTTGTTGAATGGAATACCCTACATCTTAGAATATTTTTGAATTTAACATGAAATAGCCATTATTTTTTAATAAGTGCATTATAAGTCTAAACCTAATAATTTCCGAGATATCGACTTTTGAAAAATGACAGTTTTGAACTTTGACAGCTTCTAGCTTTCTAACGGTGCGTCTTAGAGTAAAACGGCTTACATGTCCCTATCTTAGTTTCTTATTCTCTTCCTAAAAGTGTCAACTTCCAGTTAAACCGGATGTAACTCAAAGAGCGGAAATACAGTACCCAAGGTAGTAGCTTGCGAAATTCCAGATGTTGGAATTATTTCTATAAACTTCTTTGTTATGAAGTATTGTGTATGTACCTAATTTTACAAAAAAAGGCATAATTTCAACTGTAAAATAATATCATAATCTTATTCGGCATTACCAAAAAGACACATATAGGTATATCATAAATAATTCTTTTGCCTCTGGAGTGTTTCCCGAAAGCTTAAAGATTGCGCTCGTCAAATTTGACAATACAGTCCCATAAGTCTGTTATCGGGGTTTTTAAAAATATTTAAGTTAGCGATGAGCACAAGACTCATAACATTCCTAAATCATTATAGTTTATTTAGTAAGTGTCAACATGGATTTTTAAAGAGAAAATCAACTCAAACAGCCATATAAGATTTTGTTCGTGCAGTTCTAAAACATTTGGAGAACGGCGAATTGGCCCTTGGGATGCTTCTAGACTTAAATAAGGCCTATGACTATCTGGATGGGAAACTGCTTGTGCATAAGTTAGAAAAGTATGGAATAAGGGGAATTGTAAAACTATGGCTAATATCATATTTAAATAACAGAAAGCAAATTGAAACTGTAACAAAAGAAGGAAAAAATGGTAGATCGGAAATGTTAATAAATAGTGTAGAAAAAGCACAGGTAGTATATTGAGCCCGATTCTTTTAATATTGTTTGTTAATGACCTAGATCTGGTATTGAATTCTTTTAACCAACACATCGTAAAGTATGCAGACGATACAAATTTAATTAATGGAAGTAAATATTAGCAAGAGGCTGGGGAATTCTTTAGGTTGGTTACAAACTGGTTTATGGAGAATAAACTTATTTTAAATGAGGGTAAAATAAATGTTCTTCTATTTAGGACAAAAAAGTCAAAAATTTTGAGGCCATTGTACTTAGAACTTTTCAACAAGGAAACTAGCATAATAAGTAATGCAAAATTTTTAGGCATTTAGATAGAGGAGCATTTTGATTGGTCATGTCACATTAATAAATTGCTGAAATGTTAAACTTAATGTGTTACGACATTGGAGTGGTTAGCAAGTATATGAATAAAAACTCGCTCGAAATGTTGTATTACGCACATTTAGAATTAGTCCTTAGATATAATATGGCATCATATTTCGGTGAAGGGACACCATGATCCAGCGTATTCTGGTGGTTCCAACAAGGTTAATTCGGATCAATAAACGAATGACATTTACAAAGTAGTAGATCTGTGTTTAAAGGTTTAGGTATAATGAATATACACAGCGTGCTACTTAATGGTAGGCCGTAATTCCAAGAGCGCATTCCTGAACCAAATTCAATTAGAAAAGTTCATATAGACATGTGTCCTAAAAAGTCTGGTTTTTAAGATACAAGATGTCAAAATTTAAAGAAAAATTGTTTTTTTATTAATATCCTAAAGATCCTTCTGCCTATTTTCGTGAAATTTGACACCCTGTATCTTGAAACCCCGACTTTTAAGGACACATGTTTATATAAACTTTTCCACTTGGATTTGGCTCAGGAATGCGCCTTTGGAATTACGGCCTATCATTAAGTAACACCCTGTATAATGTTTATATCTATGAGTATCTACGTAGCGCATAGACTTACACTGTCTGAGAAATCTCCAATATGTGTATAAAATTGTTTAACGCGCTCCCAGATAAGTTAGAATGTATCAAATTAGAGAAAAAGTTTAAGAGTAAAATTAGAAAGTTGCTAATAGAATCCTATAGTCTAAGAAACTTTGGTCCATATTGGTAAACCTGTTTTTGTTTTCCTTTGACGTCATTTCATTTTGTGTTTACATGATTAGAAATAAATATTATTATTACTATTACATCCCGATTTTCTGACAGCTCGCGAGAACTTTAATCCACCCCCTCTGCGGGGAACATTCACTCATCCCAGATATTACCGGCATCAAAAGGATTGAGCTCTCTTTCCGTGTTAGTGTGGGACCATACATTACGTTTTGACGGGAGCGTTTTAGCCGGACCCGTTTGGCGGGATAGGTACAACATATTGTTTTAAATGAGACCGTCTATACATGTGCGGCACCGCCGGACAGACAGGATTCAACCGCATCTTGCTGCCGTTTGACGGGAACGCACAGCAACAAAAACACACTAGTTTCAATGGTAGCGTTCATACATTGCAGTTAAACGGTAGCGTTTATTTCTTATTTGAGGTTATATTTTTTGATTTGGACAATTTTAAGTTGCATTTGATTGGTTGTGACAAAATATTAATTATGTTCGACACTGATAAGTTTATCCAGTGCATCGAAGAACACCCAGCATTATGGGAAAAAAGCTGTAAAGAATACAGTGACCGAAATATAAAAGAAAAAAGCTGGTTTCCTATAGGTGATATTATGTTTGACGACTGGAAAGAAAGTACAGATGTAGAAAGGCAAGAAAAAGGTTAGTAGAATTAATTATGTTATTTATTGTTGAAGTTTTAACAATATAATTTCATTATTCTGTTTTGTATTTATTAAATTTAAAACATGTGATGTCTCTGAAAAGGTACGGCTCCTGCGTCCATGAAATAGTCCGCAAAAATTTCTCTTACTTCAGATCCTTGATCCCGTACACTTGGTCCACAACTATTTAGGTCTGTGAAAGGATAAGTCTCAGACTCTTCATAGTTAACACCATCTCTTTTGCGAACAAAATTATGCAGAATACAAGATGCTTTTATAATATCATCAACGAAATCTGGCATTACTAAAATAGGAGTATGAAAAACTCTCCATTTATTGGCTAGAACTCCAAATGCGCTTTCTACAGAACGTCTACATCTCGAAAGTCTGTAATTGTAAACTCTTCGTCGAGGATTAAGCTGTCGAAGAGGAAATGGCCGCAAAAGATTCGTATGAAGTTTAAAAGCCTCATCGCCCACAAAAACAAAAGGTTGGGGATTGGTATTAGTGTTTGGTAAACATCTAGGTGCTGGCAAGTTTAACTGGCCAGAATATAACTTTTTACCCAATGGACTATATCTAAACACAGTTGAATCTCCTTCCTTTCCATAAGCACCAACATCAATGGCTATAAAACAAAGATTTGCATCAGCAATTGCCATTAATACAACCGAAAAAAACTTTTTATAGTTAAAATACTTGGACCCCGAATTCTTTGGATTTGTGCACCGAATATGTTTTCCATCTATGGATCCTACACAATTGAGAAAATTGGTTTTTTGGTAAAATGTTTCGGCAATTTCCAACCATCTATCCTTAGTAAGATCGGGCATCTTGGTTTCTTGTAAGCTACACCATATGGCTTCACAAGTTTCACGTACTATATCGGCAATTGTGCTTTTACCTATGTAAAATTCATACTGCAAGGCAGCAAAATTGGTACCAGTAGCCAAGTACCTAAAAAATAGATAGCTTACAGTATCAAGATAATTAAAGGACTTACTCTAAATAACAGATTTTGTGTTTCTGCCTAACAATAATTTTTCTATACTTGCAGTGAAAGAAATGAAAAATAAATGGAGACACATTCGTGACAATTTTAGCAAATATGTCAACCAAGGTGCTTCTGGAGATCCTGCACCGAGTAAAAAGAAGAAATATGTGTACGCTGATGCTTTGTCTTTCTTATTGCAAAGTATTGAAAAGAGAAGGTATGTGTATTCAAATATCAAAGGAAACAATAATAAATAAGTTGGACCAAGTTCTTTATATTTCCTTAGCTTACTTCTTTGCAGTAGTTCCTAATGTAGGAACAATAAATGGCATACAGCCTGTTGCTTAAAGCAATTTAAGTAAGAACTAGTCAACCGAGAACTTTGATTGTGACAGAACAAAATTGACTTTGACCGATATTACTCTATAGGCATAATACATTTATTTCGTTGCTAAATTAAAACAAAACCTTTTTTAGAACTTCAAGAAATATGTTACGTGAGGAGGATGATGATAGGAATGGGTCACAAGAAACGGAAGAGACAGATGATAGACAAGCGGCTACAAGTGATGGTCCAAACAATGAAAACGGCAGTGCTATAAAAAAACAATCACTAAAAAAAAGACCGAGGGCGCGTAAGACGGCAGACTGCACGTCTTTTCAGGCACAATTGCTGCAAAAGTTGGATATTTCCCAAAATATTGAAGAAGACGCTGATCGAACATTTTTGCTGTCTGTTCTTCCCAGTGTGAAAAAGCTAAATGAGGATGAAAAACTGGATTATCGTTTTCATACCCTGCAATTCTTTAGGAACCTCCGCGAAAATAATAGGCAGCAATCATTTGAGCAGCCTCGCCTTCCTTTCTCAATATGCAATAATTATCCCCAACCATCTTCATATTGGGCCACTTCCTATCCTAACACTTGTCAAGCTACACCCCTGCCATCTCCATCACCTTCTTTCCCGCAACTGTCAGTTCCTTCTACATCTAACGAGTCGTCCGTACACTCACAGCTTTCAGAATATCTTAATCTTGACTCAGTATAAAATTTTATAATGCTAAGGTTAAAACTAAAAATAAAAAATGTCTTTAAACTAACCTGAGTGTTATTGTCAATCTTCCTTCTGCACTGATTGGGGTCCTCCAATGACTGTCTTGTTTTGTGATATAAGGACGCACCGCATTTAACAGCTCATTAAAGGAATTAATCGACATTCTGTAATATCCGAAAAACTTAATTTCATACTTTCGTATGTCATTATAAAATTTTAAAAATCATTCACTCGATTCACGATTGGCATGAAAAGGGTGAACGCTATATCTTCTTTCCACTGGTGTTTTAAGCAAGCCAGTAGCTTCAAGGGCGCAAACAATTTTAGTAATATTTGACATTCGACCCGACTACTCTTCCGAGTGTTAAAAAGAAATGACCGCTGCCGCATATTTTTTAGCAGAACGTGTATGTTCCGATGACCCAATTCCCGCCTAACCGCTCGGGTTTAGCCGCTCCCGCCAAAACGCAATGTATAGTCCTACACTTACTGGGCCCGTGAGGTTCTTCTCTGGCTACCCATATACTTCTTGACTATTCGGCTTGTTGCAAGTGGCACAACTTTCTACATATCCTTGTAGAGATCTTGAGGTACGTCTAGTATTCTAAGGTTTTCCAAAAGTTTCTTTTGGATTACTCCTGTTGTTACAACAATCGGCATGATTTCGATGCTGTCCATATTCCACTGTCTTTTTATTTGCTCCTGCAGGTCCCGATACTTCGCTATCCTCTCAGCGTGCTTGACTAGAAGGTTGTTGTTATTTTGTATAGCTATATCTATCAAAGTCGTTCTCCTGGCCCTCTTGTCTACCACAGCAAGGTCCGGTCTGTTGTGGGCCACCGTCTGTAATCAGTAAGAATAGTCCGATCCCAGTACATGTTGTAGTGGTTGTTTTCTAAGATCGCCTGTGGTGTATATTTATAATATGGGATCTTCTCGTTTTGGAAAAGCTGTAGTTTCACCGGTGTAGGATCTTAGTCACTGCATTATGCCACTCTTTGTATTCTGTAGCAGAAAACATCTGGCATCCTTTCGTGATGTGTTGGATCGTTTCTGCCGTTTGACATCCATATCTGCATTTATCTGCCTGTACTGAGTCGTCTCTAATTATGTATTTCAGTTAGTTTCTAGTTGGTATGACCTGATCTTGGATTACCTGTAGAAATCCCTCCGTTTCAGAAAACGTCTGTTTAGAGATGAGCCAGTAGTTCGACGCAAGACTGTCGACGTGATCCTGGGCTGCCTCGTTCAGGCGTCGTCCGTGCAGGGGTTTTTCCTTCCATATCTGAAGCTTTTCTTCATTGGTCTTGTGGTGTTGTGAGACATTCTGATCCCTCAATCTTAAAGGAGTGGAGTGGTCTGCTTCGCAAATAGCATGGTGTAGGTCTGAGGTTTGGGCTTTATTGAGGAAGTACTCCCTTAAGATGGTTATTTGTTGATCCATTATTTTCCCAATATCTGCCAGACCTCTTCCGCCTTGATGTCGTGGTAGAGTGGTTCGCTTTACCGAGTTTGTGTGTGTGTTTGTGTTGAGTGTTTTTGTAAGTTGAGTTCTGATTTTGCGCTGTAGCCCTTCGATGTCAGTCACGCTCCAGTCTACAATGCCGAATGAGTAGGACAGGACTGAGCAGGCGTAGGTGTTGATTGCTTTGAACAAGTTCTTGCTGTTCAGTTTCATTCTCAAAAGCCTTTTTGTTCTCTTAAAAAACTCTGCCCTTATATCTGTCTTCATCGCTGCATGACTAATGCGCTGAGCCTGCTGCATCCCCTAGTATTTGTAGTTCTTGCCTTCTCCCATTGCCTGAATCTCCTGGCCATCTTGCATAACGAACGGCGTTTGCTGTATTTTTACCTTTATCATGGTGAGAGTACGACATTTATCCAGGCCAAACTGCATTCCGACATCACTGGAGAATTCCTCCACTATCTTCACTATCTCCAATGAAGGCAGGCCAGGTATACGCCGTTGTGGGACGACACCCCCCGGTTGAAGTACTTTCCCCCGGGGATATCTCGGAGACATTTTGGGCATCCGATGGTAATCGTGTAAATTAGTCAAGGGGAATAAAGAAAGACCTATTTTTCTTAAGTTGACTTGTTTCCATCCTGCCCCGTTCCCCCGATTTTCGCGAAAATTTCCTGAGATCCGTCCACCGTACATGTTATACCGATCCATCCTTCTACTAATCTCAGTTGTTTGGTTTAAATATAAATGCCTTAAATAATTTTCCTGCAAGTAAAATAATATCCTATTATTTAAATCCTATTTCATTACTGTTTGTAAAAAATATTATTTCCTTATTTTAAATTTAATGTACCTATTTATTAAGCCGTATATCGAACTATTTTTCTTTAATAAAATATTCTTACTATCGGTTTTACCAATCCTGCAATATAAATGTATTTTCAGTGAGTTCTTTAACATCACTGAATGGATAGCTAAGCGGATTTTCAAACTATTTTTGCCATTCCTTATTTAATTTATCCGGTGCACTGCTATTATAGACAATAAATGAAAGCGGTATACGGAAGCTGAAGATAGTTAAAGTTATACGAACGCTGATGGTGTAGTATTTCAGATGAAAAATGAATCGCAATTTCTAAAGCTTTTAAAGTGGGATGGAAGTTAAAAAATAAAACGTTCTTATTAACGGTGTTTATATAGAGTTCTAAGAGCTTTCAAAATGTATATACTGTTCGACCACTTTTAACGAAAGTTAGTTTTCTAAAATAAATGAACTTACCTTATCCACGATTTTTTTGCTGACTTATGGTGATGATAAGCTGTTTAGGTTACTTTCCTTCTTATCCAACAAAAGTTAAATAATATAAATACAAACAGAAAAAAAAATTACTTTGGGATTCAATAGTTTTTTTTTCTAATTTGGTTTTATAAAAGAGCTGTTTCGATATCGTTTTCAATATCGTAGTGAACTTTTTATGAAACAGTTTTCTTTATTTTTCTAAGGTTGGTAATGATGTTCACAAATGTTTCATTTTGCTGTCGTGTATGTTTTGGTTGCATAAATTCTATGAAATGGGGATGAGTTAAAAAAAGAAGAAATTATCTCACAAATTTACTACATTATAAAACAAAGAACTATAAAATTTACCGCAATTTCCCTTAACTTTGGGGGAGTTAAACTAAACTCACCTTGCTCCATATTTTAAAATTATGTAGGTATGTTAGAGAAATAAGACAACTTCGTGACAAAATGGCTGACACGGAAATAAAATTATTTGTTGATTTCAAGCCCACTATGATAAATAATTTGATTGCATTACCAACATTAAATTTAAGCCTACAAATTTTGAAAATTTGTATCTTTTAAGCTGGATTTATAAACTCGAAGCCGGCGTCTGCGCTCGCGCTGGCGCGGGCGCTGTAAGTTAAACAAGTGAATCATAATGGAGCGATTTATAAACTTCGCCGGCGCTGGCTGGCGTTCGACATAAAGCTGGATTTATAAACTCGAAGCCGGCGTCGGCGCCCGCGCTGGCGTGGGCGCTGGAAGTTAAACAAGTGAATCGTAATGGAGCGATTTATAAACTTCGCCGGCGCTGGCTGGCGTTCGACATAAACCATCTTTATATTGCCAGCGCCGGCGTTCGTAGGAAATCCGTAGCGCCGCGTCATAACCAATGGGATTTTAGCATTTCTATCAAGTCATCGTTGGCATCTGCCAAAGTGTCAACGGCCAAGCGTCATTTTAATTTTTGTGTTGATGTCAGCTTGGTATTTCTAGATTATTTGTTTTTGTGGTTCTTATATTGATCTCGTTTGTGAAAAGAATTGCTCCTAAATACTGTTAAATATGAGTGAAATGGAGAGTGAGACCCTTGGTAAGTACAAACATACTTTAAAGTTAGTTTTATTTGCTAATTTTATTTGCATCTGATTTTAGGTGAATCTGAAGTTCTCCAAGGAAAAGAAATTGATTTGGGACTCCTGATAGATACGATCCAAAACTGCGAGTTTGTATACAACCTTAGCAATAGATATTACAAAGATGCTAAAAAAAGAATCTTGCTTGGGAAGAAATTTCAGTTATTCTAAATACAACTGGTTAGTAAAAAATTATACCAAAATAGAAAATGCATAAAAATATAAGTAAAAAAGTTAGGTGCTTTAATTACAATAAGGTATCTGAAGTACTATGTTTACCAATTCGTATATTTCGTTTTTAGTTGAAACATGCCAAAAGCATTGGAAGGCCCTTCGTGACAAGTTTGTTAAGGGGAAGAAGAGCAAATCTGGGTCTAGCGCCCCAGAATCTGAGTGATTATATTTTAAAAACATGTTGTTTTATACAAAGTATACAAAACCCAGAAAGTAGGTTTTTCATTTAAAATATAACTGTTTAGTTTTAAATATATTTCATATTTTATCCATGTTGTTGAGCATTAATATAATTTTTTAATGAATCAGAAATATTTTTTGATAATATAATTTCAAAAATTTTTGCAATGGACGACAATATGTTGTTAGGTCGATAATTATTGACAGTTGATTTTTTCCATTTTTAAATATAGGTGTTATGGCTGTATATTTAGTAAATAATAAATAAATAAAATAAATAATACCATTTTTTATTATAATATACTCATTACATAAAAAACATGAACTATCTGATAATTGTTACAAATTAACAAGAACAAAAATATACAAATAAAATAGTGCAAATAAACAACACACAACACAAGACTGCCTAAAATAACTAATCCTAAAATTACTCTTGGAAAAAAGTACAAATTATGAAAAATAATATGAAAAATATACCAACATTCGTAAGGCCAACATGAAAGTTCCATGCTAGGGCTTGCATACTGCTCCCTTGAGACAAATATCTAAAATAAAAAATTAGATATATTAGAATATTAGGTATAAATATACAAAAGAACTGTAGCAGTCTTCTACTGCTAACTGCACTGCGTTTACTAAAAAATATACATACTGTACATGTTATTATCACTCTTTCCTCGGGCGATATTCCATCGGATTTCATGCCTCTTTGGATTCGTAGAGAAACAAAGTTTACTAACTTATCAAAGGTAGGAACAAGTCATTCGTGTATACTTAAAAAACTGCTGCTTATCCATCGCCTTAATCTTTTGAAAATATTTAAATCCACCTTCACTGCGTCTGGCTCTATTTATGGGTCTCGTTTTGAAGCGACGAGTGCGTTTCCTGAGTAATGCTACATATAAGCATAAAACTACCCCCAAGACACCGAGAAACTTCTTCCTTGCTAAATCCATTTATTTACCTCTTTTTTTTTGTTCTAATAACTGCACTAAAAAAAACACCACCAACAGTACAAACTAAAATGTCAGAAGTGTCAGATTATGTTTTTATTTGTCATTGTCAATACTGCGAACGCGAACGCCAAGTTTATAAATGCCTACCATGCACGTCTACGACGAGCGCTGGCGCCGACGCCAGCGCCGACGCCGGCGAGAGTTTATAAATCCAGCTTAAAACCATCTTTAAATTGCCAGCGCCGGCGTTCGTAGGAAATCCGTAGCGCCGCATCATAACCAATGGGATTTTAGCATTTCTATCAAGTCATCGTTGGCATCTGCCAAAGTGTCAACGGCCAAGCGTCATTTTAATTTTTGTGTTGATGTCAGCTTGATATTTCTAGATTATTTGTTTTTGTGGTTCTTATATTGACCTCGTTTGTGAAAAGAATTGCTCCTAAATACTGTTAAATATGAGTGAAATGGAGACTGAGACCCTTGGTAAGTACAAACATACTTTAAAGTTAGTTTTATTTGCTAATTTTATTTGCATCTGATTTTAGGCGAATCTAAAGTTCTCCAAGGAACAGAAATTGATTTGGGGCTCCTGATAGATACGATCCAAAACTATGAGTATTTATACAACGTTAGCAATAGATATTACAAAGATGCTAAAAAAAAGAATCTTGCGTGGGAAGAAATTGCAATGATTCTAAATACAACTGGTTAGTAAAAAATTATACCAAAATAGAAAATGCATAAAAATATATAAGTAAAAAAGTTAGCTGCTTTAATAACAATAATTAGGTATCTGAAGTACTATGTTTAGTCAATAATAATAATAATACTATGTTATATAGGTCAATAATTATTGACGGTTGATTTTTTCCATTTTGAAATATAGGTGTTATGGCTGTATATTTATTAAATAATAAATAAATAAAATAAACAATACCATTTTTTATTATAACATACTCATTACATGAAAAAAAGGAAATATCTGATAAATGTTACAAATTAACAAGGAGGACAAAAATATACAAATAATATAGTGCAAAGGAACAATACCCAACACAAGGTGCATGTAATACCACACTAAAGTTCTTTTTGTAATTAAAGAATAAATATCCACTATTAGCAGGTGCTTTAATATTTATGTGTTTCCCATCTAAAGCGCCCAAACAGTTAGAAAAATTTCACTTGCTATAAAATCCATTGCTGATAGTGCGCCAGTCCGCTTCACTACAGGGATTCTTTAAATAAATAGGGCTTAACGTTTCCCATAGTGCCTCACATGTTTCTCGGATAATTTTAAGGACAGTCGTTAGGCCAACATGAAAGTTCCATGCTAGGGCTTGCATACTGCTTCCTTGAGACAAATATCTAAAATAAAAAATTATATATATTAGGTATAAATATACAAAAGAACTGTGGCAGTCTTCTAATGCTAACTGCACTGCGTTTACTAAAAAATATACATACTGTAATGTTATTATCACTCTTTCCTCGGGCGATATTTCATCGGATCTCATGCCTCTTTGGATTCGTAGAGAAACAAAGTTTACTAGCTTATCAAAGGTAGGAATATTCATTCGTGTATACTTAAAAAACTGCTGCTTATCGATCGCCTTAATCTTTTGAAACTATTTAAATCCATCTTCATTGCGTCTGGCTCTATTTATGGGTCTCGTTTTGAAGCGACGAGTGCGTTTCCTGAGTAATGCTACATATAAGCATAAAACTACCCCTAAGACACCGAGTGACTTCTTCTTCCTTGCTAAATCCATTTATTTAACTCTTTTTTTGTTCTAATAACTGCACTAAAAAAAACACCACCAACAGTACAAAGTAAAATGTCAGAAGTGTCAGATTATGTTTTTATTTGTCATTGTCAATACTGCGAACGCGAACGCCAAGTTTATAAATGCCCACTATGGACGTCTACGACGAACGCTGGCGCCGACGCCGGCGAGAGTTTATAAATCCAGCTTTATTTTTTAAACATGGATTTATTTATTGAAAAAAATGCCAAAATAAAAAAAATAGTATAAAGCATACGTTTTGTAAAGCTTTTTTTTTATTTACTATTTTTTACGGTCGTCGGCGTATCAGAGGCCATCTTGAACCGGTCATCGACCGTACGGTTTTTAATCGTGCGGTCTACCGACTGGGGAGTGTGAAACGGCACCTTCATCCTACGAGATATCCGATCTCATCCGGCCTGTCCGGCGTGAATAGGATGGTTTTGATGTCGATTCATTTTACACTCTTCCCTAAGACAAGAGCACGCGGTGTTTTCCAAGCGGTCACCCATCCAAGTACTAACCGCGCTCGACACCGCTTAACTTCGGTGATCTGACGGGAACCAATTCAATTTCAATTTTAAAGGCTCTTTATTATTTCTCTATAGTTCTATTTATAATATCACCTCTCAGTTTTGGCCTAGAGCCCCTGGAGCTACTCTCCGCCACTGTCTGACAAGCCAGACAGGGTTGGAATAACTCAGTGGTGCCCTAAAACCGGGGGCGCAGCCCCGGCGGGTCGTTGGCAAGACCCCTAGGAGAAGTGACACTATTTGCACTTTTATCACGTAACTCGCGTTCCGGCTGGTGCCTCTACTGGTATTATCAGTGATTTAATTGCCTTGCGGCGTAAAACGAGGAAATCAAACTGTTTTGGGAAAATCATGAACTGAAATTATCATGGCATTTGGGGAAAAATCTGCCAAAAAACCCCATTATGACGGGAACCGGTGCTTTAAGTGTCGCTAGGCCCTTGCCTTTTGTAAAGCTATTAGCGCACTTGTCCGTTATAAAACTTGCCGCAAGCGGCTCGTTTTCTAACATGGATGCGTGCGACGAAATCAGCTATATAAAACTTGTACTTTATTAGACTATTTAAAAGCCAACATTATAATTTGCTTTTATCACGGTTTCTCTTTTCAGTCGAGTCGAGTAAGCCTAAAAGTCGTCAAAACTCCTTAATTCTCAGCAACAGCGCCGACTTTGATCATCTTTTTTTTTAAATGTGGGTTTTTCATTATTATGCAAAGTCAGAGCCAAGAGGCGCAAATAATTATTTATATTGTTTAAAGAATAATAACAATATTCAGAGGAAAAAATATTTTTTTGCACAACTGCCATTAAAAGTGACACTTTTAATGACAGTCAACGGTGTTAAAAGTGATTGTTTGCGTGGAAGCGTGTTAAACATATTTATCTACGACTATTTAATAATAGAAGCATAATGTGTTTGTTAGTACATATATAATGTGGTTCATATTACCATAGTTACTCATATTCCACAGCCGTGGAATATGAGATTTCATATTCCACGGTCCCAACAAATAGTACATTATTTAACGAGCGTATAATATAGCCATTATACGCGAGTCAAATACTATACTTTATCTACGACTATTCAGTATTCAAGAAGTTAGAAAATGGATTCAGAGCAACACATTTTATTACAATAGGATTATTATTAATGGTATTTCTTAACTAAAAAATACAATTCAACGATGTTAACCATAATTAAACAAAATACAATTGCAGCCCGAATTTCTGGAGGGGTACTTTGGATTTCGTTTTCGTCATCCGAAATCATGATATTTTACTTTGAAATCAACAACAAAATGTCACAGCGAAACTTAAATGACTGAGGAAAAAAACGATTCGTTTACTTGTCAATCGGTTGCTATGGTATTAATACCATTCACGCCTGCTTAAACTAGATCTGGTGCGTTTTTATCGTAATTCTGGTAACTTTGTTTTGTTGGGACCGTGCAATATGAAATCTCATATTCCACGGCTGTGGAATATGAGTAACTATGGTAATATGAACCACATTATATATGTACTAACAAACACATTATGCTTCTATTATTAAATAGTCGTAAATAATAGTACATTATTTAACGAGCGTATAATGAATCCGCCTTCGGCTCGTGTTTTAAAATCTCGTGTAATATAGCCATTATACGCGAGTCAAATACTATACTTTATCTACGACTATTCAGTATTCAAGAAGTTAGAAAATGGATTCAGAGCAACACATTTTATTACAATAGGATTATTATTAATGGTAATTCTTAACTAAAAAAGACAATTCAACGATGTTAACCATAAGTAAACAAAATACAATTACTTATTTCTAATTTTTCATGAAATTTATTGTAAAATTAGAGCAATAATTATTAAGAAAATGAATGGGAGCAGGAATATTACTTATATTCATATCGTTCTTATTAGTAATGGAAAAAGTTTCGGAGATAACATTATTTACAGTGGTAGATGTAGATGGACATAATTTTGAGTTTATTTGTTTTAAAATTTTATTAGCAGCGTCTATTTTAGTTTTTTTTGATTCAGCAATATAACCTTCAGCTAAGCAGGCCGATTTCCAACCTCCATGACGTTTTAGGGCTGTCATAGTTGCTCCTCCGTCAGTATATAATGTAGCTGAAGATCGGCGAAGACAATGGCCGGTATATTTTTCTGGGTTTATTAGTTGCAAGTATTCCGCTATCGTCTTACCCATCTGTCCAAATTTATTTATGCCAATTATTTGCTTTGTGCATTTGCCGTTTTGATAGTTTAAAAAGAAAGAATTTGGCACGTTTGATGGTCTAAGATCCGCATATTTTCTGACAATATTATAATAGTCTCCGGTAATCGTAAAATTCCTGGGAATTTTTGTTTTCGTCGTTGGAACAAGAACTTGCACACAGCCGTCATAATATTGTATGTGTTCTACCTTCATGTTATACAGCTCGTTGGAACGGCAAGCTCCCATTACCCCCATTATCAATGCAACCTATAAAAAAATATTATATTTAGTTATTTTAGATAAAGGTGTTAAATCAAATGCATTATTACCTTTGTAGCTAGATATTTAACATCCGGTGCCTCTTCCATAAACTTGTTAATTTCTTCCCCAGTAAAAGCCTCTGCTTTTTTCGGCTGGTAACCTTCAGATTGCCTTTTCAGTAAAGCGCGTACTTTTCCATAAGGTTCAATATTTACATTATGTTTTAACATAAGGGTACTTTTTATCATGGAATAATTTGTCCACAAAGTGCTTGACTTGTATTTTTTTGACAATTCTTTAAAATATACTAGCACGGTATCTTCAGAAAAAGAATTTGTGTTGTTTTTTCGTCGCCAGTCTATAAAATTATCGTACGCTAGCGTATAGTTCTTGCGTGATTTTTCTGGTAGTAATTCCAGGGAAGCTGTATGCGCTGCAGCCCGAATTTCTGGAGGGGTACTTTGGATTTCGTTTTCGTCATCCGAAATCATGATATTTTACTTTGAAATCAACAACAAAATGTCACGGCGAAACTTAAATGACTGAGGAAAAAAATGATTCGTTTACTTGTCAATCGGTTGCTATGGTATTAATACCATTCACGCCTGCTTAAACTAGATCTGGTGCGTTTTTATCGTAATTCAGGTAACTTTGTTTATCTACGACTATTTAATAATAGAAGCATAATGTGTTTGTTAGTACATATATAATGTGGTTCATATTACCATAGTTACTCATATTCCACAGCCGTGGAATATGAGATTTCATATTCCACGGTCCCAACAAAACAAAGTTACCTGAATTACGATTTACACGAGCCGAAGGCGAGTGTTTTAAGGATTCGAGTATTTTCATTATTCATTATACGCTCGTTAAATAATGTACTATTATCGTATCATTGAAGATTAAGTCATTTTTATCATAAACGTACTAAAACCTACATAAAACCTTAGTTACTCATAATACATTAGTTACCATTATTTAATACGTTAGTTACGAAAACATAATACGTTAGATACCAAATAATATTAGAACTATTTTTCATGAACATGTAAAACAATATTTTGACAGTTTTCAAATTTGATGGATACACCTTTGTCTTTAACGTCCACGATCTTAGGTATGCCCTCTGAAGACTGATTAATGACCGAGAACACTCCTTTCGATTTCGTGCGGTTCCCCAGTGCCTAATCCACTGCCGGAAACATCGCCGATTTGAATTTTGCGAGCAATGGAAACTTTCTTGGTCACACTTTCTTCTAAATACCCTCTAGCAACCTTCGCCGATTCCCATCCACCAAGTTCTTGTAGGTCTAATATATCTCCTCCAGCATTAACAAGAAAATTTGCCGAAGATCTTCTAACGCAGTGACCAGTATACAAATTAGGATTTTCAAGTGAGAGATACTCAGCTATTTTTTGAGATATTTTAGAGAAGAAATGAATGCCGCAGGGCTGTACCGTACATTTCCCTCTTCTATATGATACAAACAATCTTTGGTGAGTGACATGGTCTGGCCTTAACATTGCGTACTTTTTAAATAAAAGCACAGGATTGACTTCGCCGTCAAATATCACAGCGACAATACGTTTCTTGTGGGTTTTTGAGTCGGGAATAGTACCAATCAGCTTGTCCTCTAAAACGTCAACATCTTCCGTGGTCATCTTCGCTAATTCATTAGTTCGACAGGCTCCTCCAATTCCAATTAAAAAAGCCACTTTCATCATTAAAAACTTCTCGTCTGAGGCAGAACACACAAATTCGTTGACTTGTTCTCTTGTAAATACTTTTGATTTTTTTGCTCTATATCCAACATTTTTCTTCTTGATGAAACGTATTAAGGCGCCGTATTTGTCGATTTCCACTCTTTCCTTCAGTTCTAAAGTCGCTCGTAACATGGAATATTTCGGCCATAAGGATGAATCAGAGTATTCCTCAGAGAGTTTTGCGAAATACGCCAGCAATACCGTTTATTCTGCACCTTGAACATGTTCTTTGTTTCGCCACTCACAAAACTGCCGATATTCTTTTTCATAATGGATTTTAGATTTGTCCGGAAGCAAGTTCAACTTTATAATGTTGGCTGCAGCTAATATATCGTCAGGAATATCAAAATCTTGCATGATTTTAATGATGACCTTTTGAAATGCCAAAATGAAATGACAAAACACCTTGTTTTTATTTTCGCATCGCCGTTGTCAATGATACGATAAAGCTTTGAATATAACTCGATTATTAGCGATTTAACACCGTCTCGGACATTGCGGGTGACTCGGCTGTCGCCTCGTCACCTAGCAATGTCCTCGACTATTATAAATCGCATAATAATCTCGTTATATTAATAGCTATTTTAACACTACATTTTCTTATGATGAAATCAAATAAAATTTTAATAATAATTTTAGGAAGTGCAAATTTTTATTATCAATATTTAACAATCATTACTTACTCGATTACTTATGAACATTAATAATAATTATACAACTAACAAGGGCGCTTGACTTGATCATTGAAAATTTGCTCCACAAAGTTGATGAGCTCCATATTTTTGATTTTTCTTGTAAGTATGCTAAGAAAACAGGTTCACTGAAGTTCCCTTCTACATTTTTCAATTTACATCAGGCCAGAAAATTGGTATATGCAATATCGTACTGCTGAGCTGATTTTTTAGGTAGGAGTTCCAAAGTTGCTCTTCTTGCAGACTCTTCAATATCCACAGGAACAACCAAATCAACACTTTTATTAATTATTCCACTATCGACAAACATATTAAGCAGTCAAGAACCAAAGACAAAAATTGGACAAGAACGCAATTATTTAAATGACAGCATCTTTTTTATTTGTAAATAAGCATTTGTTAGTAACCATAGCGATGGCAACGTTTGTCATTCACAACAACCTAGTGATTATTTGAATATTAAAATGCATTTTGAAGTCTAATGTCATTCCAAATTCCCCTATTATATTATCGAAATAGGGCAGTTATACAAAAAACATTGTGTGATATTTGTGTTAAAAGTAATTTTATTTTGTTCGTGAAATTGTTCAATTCGCTCCGCTCATTTCACAAACTTTTTCACTCACAAAATAAAACATCACTTTTAACACTCACATCATAAATAACTATTTAATTTTCTTTTTCGCGATATGTATAAAACATTGAGTTGTACCTAATTATTAAAAATTTAAGATCAAAAATGTTTCACAAAGTCGGGGATAATAATTTTCTATATTGTTTAAATAATACTAACAATTTTTACAGGAAAAATTTATTTTTTGTTGTTTTTTCGCGATAGTCCTCAAAAAGTGAATCGTTTTTTATTGAAAACTTAATATAATAAATATTTTGAAATTAATTACATTGATTAAACAATAATAACAACATATACAGGGTGTTACAAATTCGAGGCTAAGTACAGGGGGTAACGCCAACGTTTCGAAATATGGTGCTCAACATAATTCCACTGAAAAAATTTGTTCCGTATACCTTCGGAGATATCCGAAAGAAAAAAAAATTAGCAGATTCGTTCTGATTACACTTGCTTCAAGTTATTTTAAATGGGACACTCTATATATTTTTTGATAGCTCGATAAGAAATTAATTTATTATTTTATTAGTACCACACATTTAATTTGTTTTTTCGAGCAGAAAGCTTAAACAAAAAGTAAAATTACCTTTACAAGGCAACTTTACGTATCATGGTGCAAACGGCAGCTCTTGTGTCGGAGGCTTTTAGCAGTTGTATACTTTTTTGATGTCTTGGACACCTCCTATTTTAAATGGTTTAAAATCTAAATACTTACAAAGCGTTTCAAAATAGGAAACCCGCTTGCTTCTAAAGATGGTAATAGTTGGTACTGCAGTACAGCGAGTAACAATAAAACACAGATATTAAACAACAATGGGAATTAATTTATTTAGATTACCAAATCCAGTAAATTTTGAAATTAACAAGTAAATTAAATATTGAAGTTAAAAAAATTACACACTCATAGGCAGACCTGAAGGGTTTTGGGTTTTTACTCGCCTGGTAAGTGGTTATCACCTACAGTTTATAAAGAAGGGAATAAAGAATGTTCTAGAACCTTCATACTTGTATGGTCATAATACCTAGATTATTTTTAAATATTACAAAGGTGGTACTACAAATTAAAGGTTAATCTAAAAGTGGAATTTACGGTATTTAGGTTATAAAAAATAAAAATTATCACAATACACTGGCCTTAGTTCCCAGATGTTCCAAATCCCATGTGGTTTTGTTCGAATTAATAGGCACCCTGCCTCCAATCTGGTGGACCCGAACTCCAACCACAACTCGTGGCCACAAGGAATATGAATATATAACGTCGGTTACATATTCAACAATAAACGCCCCGATAGAAGCAAGAGGAAAATTTCAACCAAAATAAGAAACCCTGAAATCGAAACAGCGAATTAGATACCTGGTTAAATTAATTCGAAAATATACCCTACCTCATTGCTTGTCCGGCGCTACTATCTCAAAAAAAAATACAGAAAGAAATGAGGCCTCACATGCTAATCTAAAAATTAAATTGCACATGTTGGAGAAAATTGGAGGTTATGAAGAAAACAAGTTAAGGAGACAAAAAAAGAATTAAAGAAATCTTACCTTCAAAGAGATGAGGACGCTCTACTACCCCTGAGGTGCCAACTAAAGTTGGGGCGGTGGACCTTTTCAAATCACCTAAAAGTTGGCCCTTTACAGACCGCCGACTTCACCATCACGGGTGATCTTAAGTAAAGTTATCAAAAATCAAAACCCCTTCGCAAAAGTTAAAGATCAAATGACAGGTGTCCCTTAACTGTCCTGTAAAAAAATTGGTACGTTCAGACACTTGATAAAAGTGATCAGTTCGGTAAAATGACAAAACCAAACCAACTTGACATGTGGAAAGCTACTAGCAGTTTCGCCTGCATAATATTCAATTTAAAAACAAATGATGGCATGGCAATTTATCGAATGATGAAAAGTGCAATATCATCAATGTTCTACAGTGAACTAACCAAGGTTCAAATGGAACAACTCAACGAACACACTAGGAGACAAGTGAACTACTGACCGGTTATTATAAAGGAACATAACCGCAAATTTTGACAATCAAAATATTTAAATATTCAGATACCTACTTCCTTTGAGTTAATTGAAAAGAAAAGGAAATTTGACTGAAGAATGTACCAAAAATAATATTCATGATAGGACAGTGGCCTGTAAAATATGAACATTTGCATCAAAGCACTAAACTTAAAATCCACAGAGAATATAGAAAGGTAATGTAAACAAATATCTTACATAAAACCATGTAGCATCTTATAAGTATACATCCATAGCAAAAATGAATGCTACAAAAGCTCACCTTTTATATCCTAAAATTCGAAATAACCAAAAAATTCCTAGATTGTCACATTACGTAGCCAATAGTAACAATGTAATAAATGTGTAATATGGTATACAGAATATACAAAATGATTGTTTGTGCTCAAATTGTAAACCGTTATTTTCAATATATTTTCTACATCGTCCTTGCACACTTTTAAGAACATTATTACATATACATATCGTTTACTTTTCCTAAAGCGCCCCGAAAGGGTCTCTGCGCATCATTGATACTATTACATTTATTTTATATATCTGTTTTTATAAAAAAAACCCCAAAAAAAAGTCCAATGGCGTCAAATCATGTGGACGGGCCGTAACCCATCCACTTTCGAGGAAAACTATTTTATAGAGTTTCCCTGACCATAAGCGCGTTGTCGGTATAGGCTCCGTACCGCTGAAAATACACATTATTGAAATTTGATGCAGCGCCGATAATATTTTCCTCTAAAATATGAACATAACGGTGCCTATGTTGTTCTTCATCGGCCCAAATTATGTTCCGAAGAAAATTATTATCGCACAGAGATGGTTCAAGGTATCATAAACAAAATGTTGCTTGACGCTCAGCGTCACCTCGATGTAAATTTTGAACTTTTCTGTAACAATACTGCCTAAACTTATACTTTCTTAAAATCTTCTGTAACTTTTTCTGTACGCGCGGATACTTTCTCTTATTTTCCGTAATAATTATGCACTTGGTTGAGCTACAACATACACCAGAGTGTTCATTTCATCCAATTCGTAGTTTTCCTTATTATATATTTCTGACCTGGGTCTGTTGAAAGGTTTATTTGTTTGTAAACTGAATTTCGATTTTTTTAAATATGCGACAAAGTGGTTATCGTCATTCCGGATATCGCTAAAAGTATAAATTAAATCTAGCAACACTGAATATTATTCGTTATTATTTTCTCTACAATCGTAACCTACAAACTCAAATGAAGCTATTTTTAAAAAATACAGTACCTAGATTTAGATATTTTTAGGATATTTCGAGCTGTCAAAAAATATACAGGGTTCTACATTTAAAATAGCTTAGTCTTATACCTCAAGAAATAGAAAGTATTAAAAAATATTGTAGCACCACTAGATTCTACTTAAAAATCTGCAAGTTGCAATTTAACATATTATTGTATTCATAATAATAACTAAGATACAAGGAGCACCCCAAATCACACCAAAAGTTTGAAAAGAAGCTTTATGTCAAAAACGAATCAAAGTAGTCACGATCTCTTCACGGTATTGAATTAGTAATAAAAATCGGGCACGAGAGTGCGCCAATACCCCCAACACGTCGAAAAGACGCCATCCGGTACATATCATAGATGCACATGTTATACTATTTATTTTTACTTCTTACTATAAAGTATTGTTACGCTAATAGCAATATATTTGTTTCAATAAAACAATTTTAAAGGAGAAATATACGTTTTGCACAAGAACTTTAATGTTTGTTTCCAAATTGCTGTTATCAAATATGGTACAAAGCAAACGCTTAATCAGCCCATCTTCATTTTTTATTATAGGTACGGGTAAAAACCATTTTAATCTTAACATGCTTAAAGTCCAAATTATGAGTGTCCTGGTATCCTTAACTAGAGGACAACTTCTTAAGATTCCATTGCTATAAAAATTGTTGTCGTGCAAGTTATGTGGCTGTTAGGCCCAATTGCAGCGTTCGCATAAACACTGATTAAAACGTTAATCAATGATTATCTCAAAATATATGTTCTGTCGTCTGATAAACAACGACTAAAGACTAATCATTAATTAAAGTAAGCATAGTTTCTGGGGCGCTTAAATCATCCATTAGTGAAATATTAGTGATTAAGCTCAAAGTTTATTGTGTGATTTTAGCTGCGGCAGAATAAGTTTACTATTATTTATTTTTTCTGGGTCCAAGAGTGGATTTTGTTGAAGATAATATATTTATAAATGACAGTCTGGAAATTCTGGATATTTTTGATTTCGAATTTTTGCACAAGATATATATATTATAGAAAAAATAATTTTGACGAATTGGGTAATTTAACGTTCGTCCTTTAGACGTTTTTGCCTCACTAAAAGCACGCTTACTTAATCTAAGAAGAATACTTAAAATTTGGGTATTTAATTTAGTAAAGTGATTTTTACCCGCATTTATTTTCAGAAACAATAGTGTAGTACCCATTGCAAATTCCTTCCAAATAGAATTTCTTTCATTAACCGAGATATTGTTAGCCTTTTTTTTATTTTCATTTTCTAACACCAATGTACTCTCCGGTACTTAATCGAATTCTTATATTTGTGGTGTAACTAGTTCAAAAATGCATTGATTAAAATCGAATCTGCGATCAACTTATCAATGTTTACAGCGTAAACGGCACAATCGGCTCTTAGATTTTAAACTTTTGTTCTTTCTCTATGTCAAGTACATTGTAATCTTTACATTTAATTTATGAACAAATTAATTCAAATATTAACCCAAGTATTAAAAACAATGGATTTGTAGTTTTTTTTCTCTTTTTATGATAAGGCACAGCACTGCAGGAGAAATCCTTCCAGGAAACGATTCACGTTGGTCTTGAATCTTTAGAGATTATACTCGTTGGGGAACACGATCTCAGGGAGGTCGTTCCAGTGTGATGACGTCCTCCAGACGAAAGAATTTTGAAACAGCGTCATTCTTAGGACACTAAGCTGAACCACGTACTGATGAGCTGCAGTGGCTCGTCGTGTATTTCTTGGGCTTTATAGAGCATCAAAAGTTGTTGGGGTGTATAGAGGTTCTTAGTTCGGAAAAGTACTCCAAGTTTCTGCAAGGCTGCCTTAGCAATGCCAAGACATATGACTATCCAAAATAACGCCCAATAAATGAATTGATGAAGCCAAGGGAATCGAGTCTCCCGCCATAACTGTGTCCGGTTTTTCAACATTAACTTTAGAAAAAACTGCCACCTGGGTCTTTTTAGCGTTAAATTCTACTTGGTTACTGTCACCCCAAGATAGAATTTCTTCCAGGTCTTTGTTAGATGTGAGACCTCTTGCTGCCTATTGAGATGTGCATTGGCAGCCGATGTCCGAGCATCCAAGGTAAAAGATGAAACAAGTGTGCTGGCAACAGCGAAGCTATATATAGGATTTTTAGTATTTTCCAATAGATCGTTAATGTATATTAAGAAGAGGGTGGGTGACAATATAGAACCTTGAGGGACTCGTTGATGTTAAATGTAACTAAACGAAATCCGTCCATCGCCACTCGCAGAGAACGGTCTTTAAGAGGGCTCGACAGCCTTGAACAAAATTATACCGGCATTCCGTGTGCTAAGTTAAGTCGATTATTTGATATTTTATTTATTCATAATGACTAAAAAATGTTTTAACTTTTCGTGTAGTTATGCCATTAATTCGTTTTATATCAGGTTACAAGAAATTATCTATTGAGCAACTATAGCGACAAATTTTAAATATGTTGAATTTTAATTATGTATGACCGCATTTAAATTACTAGAACGCCTTTTGCGTATGTGTTGCATAAATGGCTATTTAAAATTTAATTGCGTGTTTAAATCCCTTTATTATTTTATTTCATTTTGTATTAAACTTTGGCGTGTTCAGCGACAATACAAGGTTTATTATTATTTTTTAATCTTGATAGGTATTTTTAAATAATTACTGCTATTGTGCGCTCTCGATAACCAATTAATCAAGACTGTATAGCAATATCTATTTTGTCAATAATTAACAAACGATATTATTATTTTTTATGTTTGTTTTAAAGCAATAAATAATTGAAAAAATATTTTTTGGTAAATATAGAAAAAGAGACACGAATGCCTTATTAACTAAATGCTTACGTTCTTTTAAAATGAAAATAGAATAAAGCTTCTAGCAAAATATTAGCAGGCCAGCTATGTTACTACGTAATTTAATCTTGTGGTTGATATACTCCAAGTACAGACTTTCTGTCAGTCACTCATCACTGGCATATAGAGAGCTCCTTGTTGTGCGGTGTCAGGGGAATGAACTCCAGTAGCTTGTGCTTCTCAAAAAATAGTAATAGTAGATAAAATTTTAACCGTTAATAATAATTGGTATAGTCTATCTTTAAATGGTGCGAAGTAATAAATGCTCATTAAATATGGAAGACGCATACATACCGAGGTATCAAGAACAATTTAGACACTATGCCTTAAAATCTATTGTGTTTACATTAAAGGATCTAAACAATGAGCGTTCTTTAGGTAGTTACACCATGAACTTATCGCAAGCTATAATTGTATTTGAGGATTTACCATTGTTATTAGGAAAATCCCTTAGCCAGAAGCGTGTACAATAATAATAATATATATAAGCGGAAATTTTTTAATTAAAAATCTTATTCACGCCAATCCTCCTAAAATTGTATTATATTATATTCGTAGGTATTTATAACATATGAAAACATTTAAAAAATCGTATTAACTAATAAATAACAGTGGGTGATACTATTTTACATAATATAATTACAAAAACAAGATATAATATAGAATCTTACAAACAAAGGATTTTCAAAAATCAAATAATACTTTGTCGTTATGGCTTAATCATAGTCCAGTTCGGAAGATGAACTTTTATTAACATAGTTTATAATAAGCGGTTCAACCATTTTTTCGATGATTATAATATCTACCTGCCACATTTTGGCTTCTTCTTTTATAACATGATCGATACACTTTTTCCCCTTTTCCGCACTGATTTTACCCATAGCTTCATTAAAGAGTCTTTCTCTACGACCGTGCGTTTTAACCCATTTTCCCGCGCGCATTCTAGTTTTGAAAGTGTAATTTTCCCGCACTAGTGCGGGAAAGTAAAACTATGCAGATTTTGACATTATTGCTGCATATTTGCGCCTACCTAACCCGGAACGTTATACAGGACACAGTTTCAGACGTTCTTCGGCAACGCTCTTAGCAGACTCAGGTGAAGGGATAATCAACATAAAACGCCTCGGTGGCTGGAAGTCTACTACTGTCGCTCCGCGTCGTTCGGGTCAGCTGCAGTCGCGTGCGGGAAAGTATCACTTTCGGCACTTGTTAGGAAATAACTATTTTAAATTCACCATTTTATAAGTCGTGTTTTCTCTGGCGACATCTGTCTTTATTTCAGTCCATATAGGTTCGATCAGGTTTAATACGTAGCGGTAAGGAGGGAGTCCTAGCACAGATATTCCTCGTAACTTTGCCATTTCACCGACTACATATTCTGTGAATGCATTTTTATATAGATTGGCTAGTACTTATAGTTCTTTTTTTTAAGAAATCTATTGGAAATTCTATTTGTCTTATACTTAACCATTCACGCACTTATCGGTAATTCTTCCGTCAGCATAGATTGATAACTTGCATTATCCAGTACAATTATTGCATCTTTTGGTATGAGATCCAACATTTGCTCGAATCATTCTTCTAAGACATCGGCATTCATATCTTCGTGATAGTCTCCTGTATTTTTTAATTGGAACATCAATAGAGCACTTTTAACGAAGCCTTCAGAATTTCCAATATGGGTTATGATAAGTCGATATCCTTTTCCAGATGGCGATCTTAATATTGTGGGCAATCCTTCGTAAAAGCTTGCCTTGAACTTTTAGTATTTTCATCCTGCCAAAACTTAGTCACAGTGTGGCCTACATTTAGCCATGTTTCGCCTAGGTAAAATATTTTTTTGTTTTCTTCTCTGGCTTTCCGGATGCTTCTTGAGTAATTTCTCCTCCAACAAGCGTTATCGCTTCTGGCTATTAAAGTCGATTGCCTATTATGTTTTTGACAACGAAAACCCATTTTTCTTAATAATTTCCAAAGCGTACTTCTACACATAAATGGGTAGTCCTGGTCTTCTCGGATTGAGAACAAAATTTTGTCCAGCGTGGGAATTTCTTTTTTAAAAAGAAACTATGAACTTTTTGCTTTATTCTCTGCCTTAGAACGTCATTCACCTCAAGTTTTGGTCGTCCTGAAGAAGTTTTTGGAGGTTTGGCGCTAACACTTTTTTCTTCTTTTAAAATTTTATCTATTGTTGTTTTCCCAACGTTAAGCATATCTGCTGTAAACTGCACGGCATTGTGAACACTCAAATCCGCATTCTTACTTTTAATAGAATCGTAACAGTAAAGAATTAATTTACTGTATATGGACGGACTCTAGAGCGTTTGGGCAATTGTTGAAAATTCTCCATATATCATTAAAGAACCACTGACACTTCATACTTTGGCTAATTTTACTGAGAAACAAACACCCAAGGTAGGCATGTATAGATATAAATAGGTGTATTACTCCAATAGAGGCACCCATAAAGGCATAATAACCACATAATTAGCAAACAGGTAACCAGGATTAGGCACAAAAAAAAGGAATAAAATGATTAGAGCAGTAATGGAATAATTAGCTAGACTCTATTTAGTTTTGATAAAATTGCTTTCTAAAATTACAGGTAAATGGTACGGCTGTACATAATTTATATTAACATATTAATTTGAAACGCATAAAAAAATTTTTTAGTCTACTTATATGTTAAATTAAATATCTCCAAAAATATTAAGGATATTTGAACGCGGTTCGAAGCAAATTGAAGCTCATTGTTTGGTCTTAGGGTATATTGATTAGATTTTGTTTGTATACATTTCAATTTCACAATACAGGGTGGTAAATGAAACAGTGCTAATTTAACAAAATTTCACGGAGGCCCCATTTCGTTCCAAAGATATTTTTGCTTTATTTCTTGGTTTTAAAAGAATCACGGGTTCAATTGAAAAAAACGACTTTCTGGGTTTAGAGTTTAAGCGAAAAACGATACTTTCTGATTTCATCACCCTGTATCTGCCTGGCAATTGCTCGGAAAAAAGGTTTTTAACTTATTGTTAGTTCCAAATTCTTTGTTTTTTTTCGCGTTCTAAAAAGATTTTATACAGGATGAGAAAAAAGTATACTTTCAATACCCTAATAATAATAATGTTTTTATTTTCCCAGTAACAGCTTCTTCTCGGTTTAATTTGGTGGCACAAGAGATGTTTTAACCTCAATAATTAATACAATCAAGATTGCCTTGATAATTTTGTTTATTGACATTTAGGTTGTGAGGACAGGTAAGTTATTAATTTTATAAGAGTGTGGTGAATCAAATGTTCATAATATAATAACTTTAATTTAAAATGCGAAGATTTACTAGAGAAGAAAGAGAAAATGTGCACCAAAGCCGCATATCCAGGCTTAAAACCAGATTACAAACCACTGGCAACCACAATTACCAGTACGGTGGAGGCAATCGAAAAAATTGATATATGATCAGAAAGGGTTTTATTACGGTTTGCCAGGCAAAATAGAACGAAATGTTCTAGACTCTTAAATGATATTTTAGACGACAAACGGCTATTCGAGTTTGTGACCGAGCGATAAGAAAAACCTTGAACAAAAATAACTTAAGGTACGCTAGGTTTTGGATCCCAAAAAAAGTGAATTACCTAGTGTTGGTGAGTTTAAGTAAGTGTTGCTAATCAAATTGTTAATTGTTGTAGAGCTAGGAGAAGGGCCAAATATACTAGGTTATGGCAGCCTCATAGAGCTGCCTGGCTGGCGTGGGTACAGCGGTATCGTGGCGAGAGCCGAACCAGCGGTATGAAGAGGATAACAAGGCTCCACAGGAAGCCTTTGGCGATGGGAGCATCACAGTTTGGGCAGGTGTCATGTACAACGGGTTTATAATTATAGTCCCGTTTGCGACAAATTACGGTAAGAATTTTTTATATCTTCATGACAATGCTAGACCTCATAGTTCTCATATTGTAACAGAGGTTTTGCGGGCCAATAACATTAATCGAATGGATTGGCCAGCAAAATCTTCTGACCTTAACATAAGAGAGCACGTTTGGTCTCGTTTAAAATTGTTGGTGAGATCTCGGGACAACACCCCACAAAGTTTTGACGAGTTAACTCGAGCCATTATTGAGGAAATGGAAAATATTTCTCAAGAGTTTATTCGTAATTTAGTAGATAGTATGCCTCGCCGGTGCGCGCATGTAATACGAGTTAGAGGGGGGCTTACAATATATTGAGCTTAATGTTGTTGACTTTTATGTAGCATATAGCGTTGTTTATTGTTGACTACTTAAATTAATTTACAAGTATTAGTTTGTATCATAAAAACATCAACTTTGAATTAAAAATGTTTTTTGTTGCAAATAAAATATTAAAAAACCGTCTAGTTGTACACACTTGCATTGAATTTTGAGAAACATAATTCTATCTCTTGTGCCACCAAATTAAATTGTTACTGGGAAAATAAAAACATTATTATTTTTAAGGTATTAAAAGTATACTTTTTTCTCATCCTGTATAAAATCTTTTTAAAGCGCAAAAAAAGCTAAGAATTTGGAACTAACAATAAGTTAAAAACCTTTTTCCGAGCAATCGTCAGACAGATACAGGGTGATGATATCCGAAATTGTCGTTTTTTGCTTAAACTCTAATTATTGTAAAAGTACGCCATTTATTTAAAAACCCAGAAAGTCGTTTTTTTTTCAATTGAACCAGTGATTATTTTAAAACCGAGAAATAAAGCAAAAATATCTTTGGAACGAAATAGGGCCTCCGTGAAATTTTGTTAAATTAGCACTGTTTCATTTACCACCCTGTATTGTGAAATCGAAATGTATACAAACCAAAACTAATCAATATACCCTAAGAGCAAACAATGCGCTTCAATATGCTTCGAACCGCGTTCAAATATCCTTAATATTTTCCGAGATATTTAGTTTAAAATATAGACTAAAAATTTTCTTTATGCGTTTCAAAGTTCCAGCAGTTTAGTTCTGCACAAAATTAAAAATTCTGGCCTATTTAAATCTATACATGCCGAAAAATCTTGCACGCCCATGGGGAAGACGGTTTTCATTGATTTATTACTTCGCATCATTTAAAGATAGACTATAGTCAACAAACTTAAATATTTTTATTAATGAAAAGTAAGTGTCGTGAGTTTTTCTTCACTAAAAATATTAAACCCGGAAAAATATGCCAAAGTTTGCCTCAAAGCTAAACTCTGATTTTCCCACATTCAACCGAAGCGTCCTTTTACGGTTTAAACAACATTATTTACTCGGAAAGTAAAACCGTAGTTTGCGGCTGTTCTGTTCATAAAACAAGAGACGAGCTTTGGGGAAATTTTGCCCACAAAAAAAAACTTGCTTCTATAAATTTTCACCAATAAAAAACTCATAAAACTTTTAAGCAAAAAAACGCACACTCGTTTCACACCGATGCCAAGCTATTAACTCACCCGTCCTGGGTAGATAAATATTAAAAACGGGCTAAGATTGAAAGTTACTCAATAAGTAATGGTGCTGGTTTAAAATATTTTCGAGGATGTTTTTGAACATTTAGACTACCTACTTACTTTATTTAAAGACATAAATAGATGCAAATAGATGTAAATTACAAACAAATATTTTATCTTGAATATAGCCCTTGCTTCAGGTTGATCGAAAACTGACAAATGCTAAAATATGGTGGTATACAGATTATTCTGTAGCATGCGCTCATTATTCAATGATGTTAAAGGTTGTGCAGTTTTATTTTAATAGGGTTACATAATAGACAAGAGCAAAATAATTTAGAAAATTTAGAATGCAATGTTGTTCTACTGGGGCGTTAGCGACTCACCATTTGGGGTTCTAAGCCGTATACAATTGTATAGTTTTTAAAAGTGTTGTGTTAATGGGACGCGGGACGCGGGTCGAACGAGATTCCGTCATTCTAAGATTTAAGACACGTAACACTAACGAATGACTACAAGTACTATATCAATGGAAAGTCGATCGACCTAGGTCACGTCACTCGTAGTCTACGGCGGGTTTTAAACCGATATCGCCACTAATATATTCAATATGTTTAGTTACTACGTGTACTGGAACACGCTAAGATATTAACCATAGTGCAGTGTGTCAGTCTTATAAAGTACCAGCCTTATGTATTTATTGTAACTCAGTAGTGAAGTAATAGGTTGTTATAAACAATTGTTCACTAAAGTAAACAAATGTAAAGCTTAAAGCTAGAATTATGTGAATAAATGTTTTGCAGTACAGAGGTGTTTAAATTCAAACTAAATATCCGCTGAATATTGCCCTACGTTATGGTGACAAAGTTTTCTATATGTGACGAATACTGCTATCACTTCTAGGTAGCATAAATTTGTACGGTAGATTTATTAAAAGCGTGTCAACTACCCTAAAGCCTCTATATGAGTTATTGCAAAAAAATATTTCATGGACTTGGAATGACGAAAGATCAAAGAAATATTGAAACATTTTCAAGATTAAGTTCAATTTGACCCAAATTTGGAGCTTATACTGACAGTTGATGCTTCCCTTCCAGGAGTAGGGGCAGTGTTAAGTGACAAATTTCCAAATTCTGAGGAAAAACCTGTTGCGTTTGCCTCTAGGACACTACCAAAGGTCAAACGTATCTATACTCAAATTAAAATAGAAGGTTAGTTCAGGTTAGCCATGGTTCTTGACGTTTTCAAGTTTAATCAATATCTATATGACAACAAGATTACTTTAGTCACTGACACGGCACACCTTTTAACTATTTTTGGCCTCTAAAAAGCCATTCCTAAATTTTGCGCTGATCGTTGAAGACGAGAGGCCATAATTTTGTGAAGATCAGTTTGGGGTCCTATCTGGGTTTTTAGGTTAGGAATGCTCCTTTGACTTCTATAGGTTTATCGAAAACTGTTCAGGTCTTGTCACTTGCAGAATTTTGAAATCGGTTCTTGACTTGATTATTGTGGTTCGTGCGTATTTGATTTAAAGATTTTCTTCTGCATAATTTTGGCGCCTTTTCTGTTAAGTTTGTTATCGAATGTGCCTCTATACTGTTAGTGCCTCACAACTATGGGTTCGGATCGACAGGGAGCCAGTCTTTCGGTAGATGTAAGAAAAACGAAGCAATTAAGTGTTCATCCACAATGTGTTGGTTAGTTCAGGTTATCAATTTTAAGAACTCCTTACTCTTTGTTAGTTATGCTCATTAATTTGCAGTAACTTTAAAAATTATTTTTATTCAATTGGATTTCGGGTAAGTCAAACTTTATTTTATCTTTAATTGGTCGTTTACTGCACCGATGTATAATTCCTTCTAGTATTCCCTGAAGATGGAATTCCGAAAGATGTAGGGAACACAACAACTTCTTTTCAAGAAACTTATTAGCATATAAAATATCCACCAAAGGATTCTAAGCTACACATGGATTTGCTTTGGAATATTATACCGTTTTAATTTAACACAGGAGATGAATAATTCCTAGAACCGAACGAAAGTGGCTCTTATTCTTAAACCAGGACAGATCAAACATCGGTAGTCAGCAATAGGCCTATCAGTCTTCTGTCGTGTCTTGGCAAGGTTGTTGAAAAACTGATACTTCATCGTAGTAAGAATTTTGTATTTGACAACAACATTTTACCACCAGAGCAGTTCGGTTTTCGAACTGCTCATTGCACGGTTCGCCAAACGACTAAACTAGCTTCAAATATACGAAATGGCTTTCACAGACGATTCAGGACGGGAGTGGTCTTTTCCGACATCAGCAAGGCTTTTGAAAAGGTCTGGCAGGACGGACTTATTTTAACGTTAATAAGGTTAGTATGCGACACGTTAGAGCTGGAATACCGCAGGGCTTCCCCCTTGCGCCGACTCTATACAATAACTATATAAGCGATATTTCAAAATTCGCCAAACAGAATTGTATCTGTTAGCTGACGATACCGCGATTACCGCTACCAACAAACAGTCAAGGTTGGTAGTCTCAAAGCTGCACGACACATCAATGGATAAGTCACCTTAATGATACCAAAACCCAAGCTAACTACTTTTCTAGAGCCAAACGCAAATTTCCACAAACCAGACTGAAAGTCTAAAACACCAGTCTAAGATGGTGTGAGAAACTTAAATATCTGGGTCTGCTTCGATAAGCGGCTGGCTTGGATCGACAACGCAGACCAATGCTTGAAAAAAACAAATGGTCAACTCAGCGCTATCTACTCTCTTATCAACAGTAGAAGTAGACATTACTTTACAACACTATTATTCGGCCAGTACTGATTCATGTTGTCGCCTCGTGGAGCACTATAAATAGTCCTTAGAATCATGACGAGTGCTCCACGCTTCACGATGGTGCATACTCTACATAATGACTTACAAATGTTGACAATCAATGAGCACATAGACAAACTTATTATCAATTACTACAAATGGACGGACGTTTCCCTGAACCTCCTTATTACACGATCACACATTCACTCCAATCCCAACAAACCATATAGACTACCAAGAGACTGGCTCACTTCTGTGCCACTTTGTTGCCGCCTTTCACTACAATGGATTAATACAACACCGGACCAAAAATTATTTAAAAGTAACCCCGTTTAAATTAACTACGAAGCTATCCTCTGCAATCAACCCCCAAATTATGTCCCGCTGAACAGCAACCTGTAAAGAAATAGAAGTAATAGTCGTAGGCTCACTTAAGAAACAATCATGATCCATCGCCGCCATCGGGTTACTTTGGAATATGGTACCTTTTTATCTTGAGACAAGAAATGAATAATTCCTAGAACCGAACTTAGTATTATTGGTGGCTTACTTTTTGAAATATGCCCATCTTAACAGTCTTCTGAAACCATTAGCCTAGCTCCGTTGATTTTTAAGCGATAAATATTCTTAAAATAGAGTCAGGAGCGAATATCTTTCTCAATTGCTTCTTGTAACTAGTATAAAATATTGTTGAGGTTCCAGTTAATTTAGCAAAATATTTCTGCTTTGTAGAAAAACATAATCTTATGTCTGGCTTTTATTTGGATTAACACACGTTTCTCCAATAGAAGTTATCGTTAAGCCATAGATACGTATAAGCGGTATTATAACTCTACTCAATAAAAAAAATGTACGCACTTTGCGCGTTTATTAAGAAAAATATAATAAATAGTACAAGAAACATTTTTCTGCGTGATTAATATTGCGGGTTTTTTTATTTAAAAACTGACACGAAAATTGTCAATTCAGATCGAGTCCCCGATGCCTTTTAGGCTTTCTGGCTTCGAAACGGGGCCGACCGCGATTCCCGAAGGACTAATTATTGTTCGTGTGAGGCAATTTCGCGGCGCCGACCATAAAGTAAAGCGTCAGTTTGTTGCATTTTACACGGGACAACACACGCACTAAATCAGTCAATTTTATTAGGTTAGCTGTTGTTTAAAGAGGTTTTTAATTAGATTTTTTTTAATGATCAAATTTGTATTTCTGGTTGAAGGAAATTTGGGAAATTGCTTTGCTTGCTATTGTCAGTGCGTAGAAGTGTACCATCTCAAATCGTTCAGGTAAAAAAATACTTTTTGTCCTTTTCTTGTAGTACTATTTTCAGTAAAACATAAGCACATAAAGTTAATGCAAAACAATTCTCGCCGCACGACATCAATCACTTGGTAATTGTAAATCGGTAAGGAAATATAAGGAAAATAAATTTGGGCAAAATATATTGAAATTCCATGCGATATTAAATGTACTAAAAATGTAAGGTATTCTTCTTCGATGCTAACCCACTTATAGCAAATATTTTTTAAAATTTAAACTTGTTGTAAAATGTATGTAATTTGAATTTTGCCTGCTATCAGTTGGCAATAGAACTATCACCCCGTTTCTGAGAAGAAAAATCAAAATATCTCTTAAACTGTTAGTGATATTGATTTGCGGTTTGAGTGAGTCGATTTCGATGAAAATTGTCTCCAGTACTATAAAAAAAATTATAATATCTAATTTAAAAATAGCGTGAAAAATCAAGAAATAAGTTAGATGGAATCAGGGCCTTCCTAAAATGTTATTAGGACAGTTGTGACAATTCCTGAATAATTTATTTAAACTCCGAGGAATTCCCCTTCAAACAAGTTTAACTTCAAAAAAATCCATTATAGGATAACGACAAAAAGACAGGTTATTAAAAATATCCTAAGAGCTTCCCCCACTCCTTTATTAGGCCAGACTTGGAAAGTAACCTACCACTCGTTAATTAGATTAAAACCAGCAATTTTTTCTCACTCAATATCTTGAGAAAATGATCCGTAGACTGATGAAATAAGATATTAAATTAAAATCCACGACCGTGAGATTTTTTGCATCAAACGTGTGCCGCTCGCCCAAAAAATGCAGTTGCAGAAAAAACCGTCAAGAATGTGTTTGATGGGGAAATATGTATCAACACGTCAGAGAGAATATGTTGGTAAATGCTGTGTGCATCTCTGATATTTTTGTGTTGTAAATTATAAAAGGGTCATAATTTGTTTAATCAGTTATTGGCATTCAGTCACGTAGCTAGTCAAAAACGTGACGCGATGGTACTTGTAAAGCGTCATTGGGACGTGAGCTTTCTATTGGGCGAAAAATAGGTTGGGTCGCATCTCGCACCGGTCGATCGATAGACAAGAAGCATGGCACAAAGAAGAAGAGAGCAGTCTTCCACGATGGCTCCGTGAAGCAAGGGCTTTTACGTGCGCTCCATGAGTTTAGGGCCTATTTGGGCAACTAATGGTTTCTTTTTAAGTAAAACTAAGCATCTAGCGATTCCGCATTACCTGACGTACGAAATTTAATTCCCTAAGATACCGGGGCGTTTTCTTGATACACTTTAAAGTGATAGTTAGGGAAAAAATGTAAAGACGCAATTAGTAACGTAACGTTAAGTATCGACCAGTGTCTTTGTCGTAAATCCTTGTAATATGCTACCATTACCTGCATTAAGGAATAAAAACACAAGTGTTTAAGTAAACAATTGTTTTAATCAAAGGTAGAAAAAAAATGAACGAACCAGTGAGCAACCCTATAGGCCACACAGTAAAAATTAATGTAACCACTAGGGATTAAACCCAGTGCGGCATCAGTGTTGTCTTTTATTATTGATCCTTTTTGAATGCACGTCACGTATTTCAGTAGATAGCTAATCCATAAATGCATATATCCAAATCTGCCTTAAATTTTAAAGTCCATTTAATGTTCTCAAATTACGAGGCTTTAAATATCTAAGAAAGTTCTTTTCCCTTTTCGCTTCAGGGAATTGGAATTGGAAGTAAAAATGTTTTTATATTGTCGGTAAATATTTAGTTTTAAAAGTTTAACCGGTGTGAACTAACATAAGCATTAAGTGTTTTTGCAGCAAAAAAAAATTATGGTGAGGTTTCTTGAAGAAAACTTTCCTGTAAACATCGGGAAATCAATTGCCAGATAAACTCTTCGTAATTCCGTTTTGACAAGGGAAAAATACATAAAAGCATAGCTGGAGGCCAAAACTCCGAAAAAATGCAGCAAAATATGGCATTAGAATTCGGGATCCAAAAGAACGAAATGTAAACCATTTGGATAAAGCCTGAGGTTAAATCGACGATTTCAAGCAAAAAAATATTTATAATAAATATTGTTCTTAGCATGTTTTTCTAGGAAAAGTAAATATTACTCAAGTTTATTTAATCGTTAAGCTGACTGAATAGCCTTTTTTAAAAGTACACCTACCTAGCAAAAAAATGCTTACGGCTAATTCTACAAAGTAAGGAATTTTCGGTGGCTCAGCTAAAATATCATGAAAAATTTGTTACAAACCAATTTTTTTGTATAACATATTTATGTCTAGTTGGCCTCTAAAAATAATTTAGATTTAAAATTATTTTCTTGACAAAATTACTATTCAAGGTACCGAATTTTTTAGAAACCTGCAGTGTCCCTCAAACAAAATCTAATCAAAAGTGTAATGTGATTTATTTACCATGACATTAAGGCCATAAATTAAACCAAAATAAAGAATTACTTCTTATATTTTATTGCCTGGGACACAAATTATTATTCTATTGTCGCAAAAATGTTATAAAATCCTTTTCCAGAATTTGTCCTAACGGTTTTATATCAGGATCTTGTTCAATGTAAAATAAGGGAATATTCAATTTTCTTGCCGAGCGACGTTGCCGTTCAACTCAGTCAAGTCAATCGTACCTACGAAAGAGACAAAGAATACCACCTATCATTTTGCACCTAGCGTATTGTTTAGTCAGCCCGGCACAGTCAGTAGAGGAAGTCGTGCCATAACCAGTCGAGTTCACAGAATCCTGGTAAGATATTTACTTACGAGATAAATATATAATATGGTAATTTTAGTGTTTTGATATGTAAGTTGCTTACACCAAGGCTTGGTTTTATTTAATTTCGGTTAAATGTTTTTAATCGATGTATTTTTTTAATATTGTTTAAAAATTCTCAGGAACCTGGTCTCAGGATCCTGTCAAATTGAGACCTATCCAGGATCCTGAAAAGTTTATATTGAAATATTGCTTGTGTGCAAAATAACTTGCAACTTTTTAGCTATACACTATTAAGACAAAATAATAAAGCCTTTGACTAGTTCTAGTAATCAGTTTATCAATAATTAATAAGTATTAACACTGGTCTAACTGCAACTATTCGTATAATCGTTTCAAAACGGCGGAATAAAAGATAAATAAATCGGAAAAACAAAAACAACTGGTACAGCTAACACCTAATACCGCCATGACCAAATCTAGCTAAAGATCCAAAGACATTGGTTGACGTGGTAAAAAAGGCTTTATTTGGCTATGTGTTAGAAAAGCAAATAACAAATAATATATCTAATCTGACGACCCGCCAAGAGAAGAAAGTAGCAAATAAATTACTTTTGGGGCCGATTGTCAATTAAAAAAAGGTTTGGAAGTTCAAGAACCAGGTTATCACAATACATATAAAAAGATATGAGATCAACAAAAGCAAAAGAAGGCTGAACCTAAAATAAAAAGATGCTTAAAAAAGATAGTTCAAACTTTTTTGAAAGATGCTACGCCTGATTTGCAAATTGACCTAACTACTCTCTTTCCAGACCAGCCTGAAGAGCTAATGACTGAGCTATTAAAACAGAAAAAAGATCAAAGAAAAGCCAAGACTCAAAAAAGAAAAGTTAAAGATACGGTTAAAGTGCAAACGAAAAAGAAAAAGAAATGATATCAAGAAAAGAAAAAGTTAAGAAGAAGATGAAATATAAAAAAACAGACCCAAATCAGAAAAGTAAATTAATATCAAAGAAACATAAAGGTAAATATAAAGAAAATAAATCAAAAACAACAAAGAAAAATAACTACGAATCCAGCGATTGTGAGTGCCTTATTTGTGGTGTACTCTATAGCAAAGATACCACAGAAATAGACTGGGTTCTGTGTCTTGCGTGTAATAATTGGGCACAGATTAACTGCATTAAAGGTGAATCTACATCATTTATATGCCCTGACTGCTCAGCAGACTGTGATATATAAAAAATAGCTTAAAAGGCAATGCAGCGAGACCGCCAAAAGATATTATTTTTTAATACACTAGATTTAAGCGTCGTTTAAACTCAGATTTCGTACATTCGTTTTGTTAGCTTATCAAACAAGAGATTTTACATAATGTGTTAATAATAATTAATGCTCAAGAATAATTAATCATTAAAGTTTCTGTTCAAATAACAAAAAAAAAAATGCAAACGAAAAGCAAATACAATGAGACTGCTAAAAGTTATTGATTTCTGTTATACTAGATTTAAGTGTCGTTCAAATTCAGATTGTTAGCAATAATTTTGTTAATTTATTATAAAAAGAGCCTTTTTATCATGTGTCTTAGAATTATTACTTAAAGCTCAAAGATAACATAACGATTAAAGTTCCTGCTCAAGACTGGTTTAGGAATAGAATTAGTATAAACCAAAAATAGACCTAATTTTTGTTATTGTTTAAGATACTTGACCATTACAAATTAATGGTTAGAAGCCATAGGCATCGTAACTATAGATCCGACACGCCATTCATAAATGCAATAAAATTGTGATGCCAAAATCGTTTGGTGGCGAGACGCTGTGAGGAGCTAGGTGGGGCCGAGAGTGGGGATTACGCTGACTTTACATATGCATGCGACAAAACTCCAGGAAAACAATATCCGCTATGCCGAGTATTGTCGTATATTTTATAAAAACTAATATTTTGCTAACAACATTATTAACAAAAAAACTTTTGAATTTGATACATAATCTAAAAATAACTTAAAAAATAGGGCGTATTATTTAAAAAAACCTATGTTTTATTCGCGACGCTTTTTAAACCAAACCCTGTATATTCAAAAATAGCTTTAAACTGTGCATCTTCTTAACATTCTCTAAAACTTTTGTATTTAATGTTTTTTGGACATTCCCAAAACAAATGAGATAATGAACTTTACTCTATTGTTAACTCACCCTGTACATAAAAATATAAAAAAAAAAACATTCAAAACAAACGAGGAAATTCAGGAACTTAATACTCCAAAAAAAAAATAGGATTTGTCTGTGTCTCTGTGCTAGGGATGCGCTAAGTTCTTAAAACATCGATGTTGACATCAAATGATACATTGAATACAGAAAATCGATGTTGTAAAAAAATCGGACAGAAAATATCGATATTTATAAACATCGATGTCTTTATAATCCATAAATGTTTAAAATAAATTATACATTTTAATATAATAAATGCAAATATATTTATATTAAATAAAAATATAACCATTAGAAACAAAAGTAGAAATACTTTTGTCCATTTGAAAACGAAATAAGAAACTACCAAATATGCAAAAAAAAACTGTACTACTTACTATCTACTTAAAATACAAGTAAAATCCATAAAATCGCAATAAACCATGGGCGTTTCACTTACGAAAAAAAAAAAACCTGTGGAGTATATAAAAGCAAAATGATAAAAAGAGCGTGAAATTTATATAAACCCTGGATTCAAAATATCGGTACCGAATTTCAATAAAATCGGGAAAAGGATATTTAAAAGAATGGTAAAAAAACGATTTAAAAAAAAAAAACTTTACCACCCTTTTTCTCTTAGAATATCATATGGAATCACTGCCTTAAGTTACGTACCGTACTTCTGAAACACCCTGTATAGCTGATGGAACGTAAGTTTATTTTCTAGAAAATTTAGCCGACCAAAGCGTATTATTTTAACAAAAAATAAATATTTCTATTTAATATTTTTAAAACGTGAAACTAAAGCTTTGTATATAATTGATATGTGATGGGCTGCATACTTGGTGAAATGGATATTCCATAGTAGAGGAAATTAAAGTCGTACTTGTTATATTTCACAATTTAATTCAGTTTCCTGACACGTGTTTCAACCCTTGCGCATCATTATCAAAGGCATACAAGACAATAATACAATAATAATAAATTCTATATGTAACTAAAATAAAAATTGACAGATGATGGGTGATTTTGGTCCTTAATTTACAATTATTGGCCAAATGTACAACTAAATGACAGGTGTGATTATAGAGGTATTTATATCTAAGTAATAAAATTAAGAAAATGATATTGTGTATATAATTATGGGTTTTTTCGTTCGTAATTATTGACAGTGTTTATTGCATATTTATCTTAAGTTATTAGACTATTAAGTATTAGATTGGCACCTGAAGGTATTTCAATTTCATTGCTAACAACATTACCTCGACTTTTAAGGCTTTTTTGATTGCTAATGTTTCTAATAGGTTTTAGTTTTCTGCCCATGTGTTAAGTATATATCGGTTTTATTTTAGACCCCGCTATGTGTTAATTTGTCTTTATTTTCAATTCTTGAATTAGCTATGTATTTACCTAGGTATTTTCATTGACTTGTATGGGGATAAGTGTATGGTTTTTGAGTTTTTTGGAGATTTTTTGACTTGTGTGACGTGTGTATCAGATTGAACTGTATTTCGCGATTGATGGAAGGGGACGTCCTCGGTAGAGTAGTTTTTGTGTTTTTTGCCTGAGTTTTTTGGATAGCCGTTGTTTAAGGCTATAGTTTGTATTATGTCTAATTCTTTATTATATGAAGTTTCTGAAAGTGGAATGTTGACCCATTTAAAATGGCTTAAACACTAAAATTCAATTTAACATAGAAAGGGAAACTGACCACTCAATCAATTTCTTGGACCTTACAATAATAAATCAAAACAACCAATTAACCTACCAAATCTATAGAAAACTAACGACAACCGATATAGTTATACCAGCAGACTCAAAACATCCTCATCAAACCAAACTAGCTGCGTTCAATAGCATGATCCACAGATTAGGCAACATCCCACTTTCAGAAACTTCATATAATAAAGAATTAGACATAATACAAACTATAGCATTAAACAACGGCTATCCAACAACACTCATAAACAAAATACTAAAGAAAAAACTCAGACAAACAACACAAAAACTACGTCCCCTTCCACCAAACGCGAAATACAGTTCAATCAGACCAACAGGTCACACAAGCCAAAAAATCTCCAAAAAACCAAAAAACCATAAAATTATCCCCATACAAGTCAATAACAATAACCTAGGTAAATACATAGCTAATTCAAAAATTGAAAATAAAGACAAATTAACACATAGCGGGGCCTACCAAATACAATGTGATGACTGTGATGCAATCTATATAGGTCAAACAGGTAGAAACTTTAAAACTAGGCTTAAAGAATATAAAACATCCATTTTAAAAAAACAAAATAAAACAGGAATAGCGGACCACTGTATAATAAATAACCACTCAATATCCAACAAAATAAAACCGATATATACTCAACACAAGGGTAGAAAACTCAACCTATTAGAAACACTAGTAATCAAAAAAGCCTTAAATAATCGATGTAATGTTGTTAACAATCAAAATGAAATACCTTCAGGTGCCAATCTAAACAAAACTAAACTAAACACTGTCAATTATTACGAACGAAAAAACCCATAATTATATACACAATATCATTTTCTTAATTTTATTACTTAGATGTAAGTACCCCTATAATCACACCTGCAATTTAGTTGTACCTTTGGCCAACACCTGTAAATTAAGGACCAAAATAACCCATCATCTGTCAATTTTTATTTTAATGACATATAGAATTTATTATTGTCTTATATGCCTTTGATAATGATCCCCAAGGGTTGAAACACGTCTCAGGAAACTGAATTAAATTGTGAAACATAACAAGTACGATTTTAATAATTTCCTCTACTATAAAGCTTTGTAGGTATTTTTGCCAACAGCATTACCCAGAATTTTTTATTATTATAAGGCAGTTTGCTTTACGCTTATACCGCGTGCCGAACTTGTGCCAATTAAAGTAAGTTTTTTTAGGCTGGAGGATTACAATAAGTGAAAAATATACATAGCTATTTGATATAAGTAAACAATAAATTTGGACATCTAGATGTAAGTAGATTAAAATTTCTCTTTAATATTTCATTTACTAATTTGGTAATTCTGGATAGGTCAATTTTATTTGTAATAATTTTTGAAATAAAATGTCACGTTTTAATTCAAAAAAAAAAACATAGGAAAGAACATCGCAAAGAATATCGATGTTAACGAATAATATTTTATAAAAAAACATCGATATAAACATCTAAAATCAAAACACAAAAATCGATGTTTTGAAAACATCAATACATCGTGCGCATCCCTACTCTGTGCTGGATAAATTGGTGTCAAAATAGCCTCTACTATTTATGTGTGAAATATTTCCATAAATTACGTTTGGAAATTCGACAGCTCGAATTTAAACAGTTTACGACAATTAACAACTTTCTTCACAGAAATCCCTATTACTATTATAAGAAATTTTTAAATGTCTTGTTAAGTGTTTCAACGTATAAATCTTGTTATGCGTCATTGGTAATTGTGTTGCATATTTTAAATAAATACACTTTAAATGATGTGACTTAATATAAAATATTCTAAATGATTTTGTTCCTTGTATGAGGTGTTTTTTATACTTCATGTAAAATATTTCTTTTGTTATAAGTACAAATTCTAACTGCTTTTATCTACTTTGACCTGCGTAAACTGTTATTTGTATTAGCACCGAATATGTGGTTTGATTTGGTTTGATAATAATTATTGCAAGATTAGATTCTTAAATTAAAAAAAAAAATTCTTGACACTTAAAAGTGATACCACAGCTTATTATTCCAACATCGCAGGAACTAAAAATAGCTAAAACAATTAAAACTATTATTAAATATAGAAAACATAAATCCTACGGTGTATGTACGTTGTTGTAATTTCGTTGTATCCACTTAGATACATAAAAGTCCAGCCTGCAACCAAGTGTCCGGCAATAAGGCAACAAAAAATAAACCATTTGGACTTGGAACAAGAGAGGCATTCGAATCAATTCAAAACTTCCATTTGGAAAAGTTTCCTTAATGCCACATATAAACGGAGAACGGCTGGAGAAAGAAGCAATAAGGCACACTCGGTAGCCGGTCGTAATAACCCGTTATGGAATCGAAAGACGTTCTTGTGCAGAGAGATATTATAAACCGGCAAATAAACAATTCGCCATTAGTCAAGTCTGGAAGCCAAATGGTGGCTATAACTGCAAAATTATGCGGCTCTATTTCTCTTTCTGGAACAGGAACGGGCATTAGACGGTAATTTGTCCGTGGATTTATTGCAATTAACAATCTGGAGAGGGAAATGTTGTGGCTGTTTCTCCTAATTTCTTAAAACAGTTATTTAAAATTTACCTGGGATTAAAGGATTAGTATTAAAGCCCAAATTCCCAATTGCAAAAAATTTAAATAGCTAAGGAGATTTAAGTATTAAATATTTAACTTAAACTCAATTTAACTTGCTTTATAAATGTTATTATCAATACCTGCTCTTAAAGCAAGTTGTAAAATATTATATAGTTTGTAAAATTTTTAAACTACGGAAGACCTTTTAAGGGGCAAGCTAAGGTTGTTGGCTGGTAACTTCACACACAAAAATAATTTTGGAGTTAACATTTTTTGCTTAGTGGTTGAATTGACGGAGTTAAAAATTAACAAAAAAGGAAGGCTGAAACAATTATGCCAAAAGTGATCTAACACCATAAAAACTAAATAACACCAAACAGGGTTACCTATTTACTTTACAATTATTTTGGTTGATTTAACTGCAAGTATAACTACCAGACAAAGTTGAAAGAACCACATCAGAATAGAACGATTTTATCGCTCAATTTAGTTATATAGGGTGCAAGAGTACATAACCCGTTGTTCACGAAACTGGGCTATTATACCCGCAACAAGATAAAAAAAACACTCACGTGAAAATAGTTTCAGTTAAAAAGCAAAAGTCGGTGTCGCGTCGCATCGGACATGTTGGTTCAAAATGTCGGTGTTCAAAGTAGTATAATATGGCGTAAAAAAAGGATGGATTAAATGTGAAACAAGCTTAGAATCTCTCGTAAGTGTAGGTTAGGTTGTTAGTAAAAAAAAACTTTTATAAAGTTTATACTTATATTAGGACTAATTAAACGTTTTATTAGGTCAGTTTAATGTTAAGCCTGTTCTTATAATTATATTTCGATATGGAAAGTTATTTTTTATTATTTTTCCTATAAGGGGTTAATTCGCTTCATTAGCTTTTAAGACAAAAAAAATTGTATTTAAGGGATCTCTAAATAGAAATTACTTGAGAAGCATTGGATTTTTATTTCATTTAGCGCCCAACTAACTGATTATTTATCATATTTGTAATTTTAAAGGATAAATCCACTAAACCCTATAATATTTAATTCTTTAGTATTTTAAATAAATAAGTTTGCGTTTGATGTGAATAAAACTGTACAGTTACAGAAACAGTTTTATCTCTCCTGGGTGTGCCGTTTTTAGCTGTGTACCTAGATGTACCAATTTTGAATAATTTATATTCAGCAGTTTGTGAAATATTTTTAATATTTCAGACTTTTTTGTCACCCTGTATATATCTCTAACTAACAATTTTTGGTGTTACGGTTAACTCTATAAATAAAGTGTTATTAGTACACCTTCAATTGGTAAATTTTAACTGGACTGTTGTACCATTTAATCACTCAAAGATTGCAAATTTAACATCGTGCTTATAAAAATTCCTTAACAAATTCTGATGTGGACCGTTTTAAACTACTTTTCGTGTTAAAACGGAGTTAAAATTTTGTGTGTGACGAACCCCATCAAATTAATGCAATTAAAGTTAATGGTGCGGAGACTTTTCAGGGGCGGCAGGATCGGCAGTGCCGGCCCAGTGTCAAGCGGACAACAGAGAGTATATTATATCATTTATCTACATCAATTTATATTTTAATGACACTCAAACTGCCAGCGAATAACCGCTCCACTTTTTAAGTCACCCCTGTAACACCGGACGCCGTAGTTAGATTTACTTGCAAAACTACAGCCGCCATAAAATAAATTGTTTTACTTTTCTAGTAACTCAGGCTGAGGTCGGCATACCTAACTGGTCGTAAGAATATGAGTAACGAAGACAAAGAATTTTAGGCTTGAAAATGGGCAACCAAACATACACCACGTATCGTGTTTAAAACCCAAGGACGTACCTCCCGCTAAATTTAAAGTAAAGTTATAGTTATGTCTAATGCACACTATCCACATTTCCAAGAGAAGCCATTATTTATTATTTTCATAACGAAACTTTTGGGCGAAGATAATCCCCATAAAATTACAGAAGGTCATTTTTAGCAACGATTTGAATCCTCTAGACCAGGTGTCTCTAAACTTTCCAGCTCTAGGGCCATACTGATTACTGCAGTAAGTTCCAAGTACCAACGCTGTTTTAATTTTCCTGCCATTAACTTTAATTTCTAGACTAGTCGCAGAGTACGCGATCTGAGCGAGCAAACGCTTTCAAAATTCGCTAGTTCAATCACTATTGTGTTGTATTGTATTGTTACCACCGCGACACTTGACGACATCCGGTGGTTACACGCGGAAATAGGTAGTGTACCCTATCGCTAACAGATAGCACTCAAATTGAGTGGAACCTTCTTGGTTCATGAAAGTTCTGGCGTATTCCACTCACTTCCAGATGGCAGTAGTTGGAGTATAAAAAAGCTAGCGGCGCGATCGCGAGTTGTAACATTACATTTTGTATATGTTACAATTTAACTAAAGTAATAAATAATATTAAATAATTTATTCAGCTGCAATAAAACGAATCACTGGCCAGGAACGATTTTGGATCCGCAGAAACGGGCATGCATGAACTTTATACTTAAATTTACTTGGAAAGATGCTAGAGTTGTTTTGTTTGACATTAGTGACATTCCGAATCATCTAGGAACTACGTTGACGAGTTTAAGGCTAGTCGTTTCTTGGATCGTCGACCTTTTTTTCAGTTTTTTTATATAGTTTTTGGGGTTTTTTTGAGTTGGTCGATTTTTTTTTTGGAAACCGAATCTATAAAATCACGGGCGACGGTAAAAAGACTCTCTCTTCTTTTGTCAACTCATTCGCAGCAAAGCGATTTTAATATTTGTGAATAGCATCGGCATAGGGCTGGATTTTGGGGTCCCAGAGGATCTCACTGCTAAAAACAAAGAAGAAATCGTTAAGCTGAGGAAAGCCACAAACAACGTTATCTCAAGAGTTCCCTGTGAACTTTATTTCAAATTTTCACGTTGGTATTCAATTGAGCATCAAACTCATGGTTGCTAGCCAAGTTTGAATTGCTACCGTAGGAGTACAGTTTTCGTGAGGAGAGGTACCGAGTCCAGGCATTGAACACCCGAGGCAGCCGCACCTGAACAAGGAAACGTCTATGACTAACACGTGTTAGTTGGGGAAGGTATGTCCGGATGTGAGACGTGGAACTGTTAACGAGGGGCCCTACATCGGAACCAGTGTTAAGATAAGTACTTTGCTTTAAGTAAACTTGCTTCAACCTTTCAAAATATCTCATATTTAGGGCAGTGTTGAAAGTTATTCATAACCGACTAGGTGCGACTTGGAATGGACATCTTGAGTGATTTTCTCTGGCCTTAGATGAGCAAACGGATGTGTCAGATAATGCTTGATGATGATTTTTATTCGAGAAGTAGATAGAGGAAGAGTAGTGAGAAGTGTATGAAGAACTTTACAACTGATGAAGGCAAAAACATGTGTGGTAAAAATAAAGGAGTGGTCGCTTTTGTGTCAAAGGCTGTAGAAAATAATTATGGTTCAGAACCGTTAGTCTTACATTGTATTTTTCGTCAATAGTCTCTGTGCGGGAAATGTTTGGACATGTCTGAAGTTATAAAACCAGTCAAATCAATTGTTAATTTCATCACATCTACTGGGCTGAATTACCGAGAATTCCGCGAGTTTACTAAAGAAATTGGAGAAAATGATTTACCATATCATACTGCCGTACGCTGGCTTAGTTACGGAAAAGTCCTTTAGCGCTTCCTTGAACTTCAAGCAGTGATCGGAATTTTCTTGAATGAAAAGCATCGTAATTAATCGGAATTACAAAATAGCGAATGGCTGTGAAAGTTAGCATTCTAGATCGCTTTGATAAAACATATGAACGAACTGAATTTAAGGTTGCAAGGAGAAAACGAGCTTCTCCCTGATTTATACACTAATATAAATTCGTTCCGGCAGAAAATAATACTGCTTCAATCGCAATTGCGAAAAAAATATTTCACACATTTTAAAACATGTAAAATATTCAGCCACACTACTGAAACTAAGTATCTCGTCAATTTTGAATCGAAGCTTTGAGTGACTTGAATATAAATTTTGATACTCGTTTCTCAGACTTTGATGTCATTGCGAATGAAATTAAAATTTTCCAAAATCCTTTTGAATCCGACATTGAAACTCTAGCCTCAGAACTTCAAATATAAATTACTGATCTACGGTGCAGTGATATAATTAAGAACAAATATCAAAACTTAATCTTTGTTGGAATTTTATAAGACTCTTCCACTGGCACAACTTGATAATTTGCATAAATTGCTCGTGGGCTGTTTTCTGTTTTTGGTACTACTTACTTGTGTGAGAAAACATTCTCCAATTTCAGGAATTTCAGCACGATATTAATATTCGTTTTCTAGATTCTCCTATTATACCATCGAGTTTGGAATACCCTGTATATTACTCTTACATAGTCTAGTAATAATTATATGCCTAGTGTTTTTTTGTTAAAATGTGTGCTAGTCAAATCAGCAATATTGCACTTATTTGCTCGCATTCTGCTAGTTCAGTATATTTAGGTTTTATTATTGCAATTCATTGGGTAAGAACATTTTTTTTGCCATCTTTAGGGTATCATATAGGAAGCTTAAATCCAAGTTTTCGACCATCAACCCTATGTAGGTTGCCCGCCATCTTGAATTAAGGGGTGATTACTTGTATCGCGAATAACAGTCGTATTTTTGATTTTATCAAAAAAACAGTAAATACCATTTTTCACGAGAAAGATGAGCTCTACCAATTAGTTTATTTGATGTTTTCTCGCATTTTGCTTATTTGTTGCTTAAAAATCGATTGTAAAAATAAAAAAAAGGTTGAAAACTTTTTTAGATCGAATATCTTTTTTTATTTCGGTGCTATCGCAAAACTTTTCGGGCAAAAGTTGTAGTTCACGCGATCCTTTTTTGTCAAAAGCTTTGTTTTGTAAGAGCAATTGTTTACTTACCGTAGCGTCTGAAAGTTGCGCGCTCCGTCACTTGGTAGTTGGTAGTGCTGGATTGCGAGCGGCGTGCCGTACTAAATTATTCTAAGTTTCGTTGATGGAATGGAGCTCAACATTTCTTCTCTTTCTTTTTTTTTTTTCAATTAAAAATAATTTTGACAATTTTTTATTTTGTATGATTTATATTGTAATTACCGTTTATTTGTTTTTTTTATTTTCAATTTTTCCTGTTATTAAATTTAACTTTGATTATTTTTTATTGGCATTTCAATTATTTACTATTGCTCAAAATAATTTTATATGATTATTTATATGATTTATCTTCTTTGTTGAAAGAATAAATGAGAAATTCTCAAAAATGAAGAATGAGAAAATTTTTACAGGAATTCGACAACAAAACTTATTTCCTAACATTGTAAAATTCATGTTATGAACCTCACAATCAAATCGGCATGATGCACTCGAATAGCTAAAGAATGTTGACAATTTTGAATTTCTATAATTGAATGTAAAACATCTTTACTCTTGAAATTATCAGAATTAATAATTTTCAGTTATTAGAATCGAAACAGTTGATACTTTCACAATGAATAATTTTTGATGAGGATGATTAAAAGGTTTTTATAGATCGTTGCATATTATTTTTCATTAATTCATGAAAATGAAGTTTCACACACTGGATATAGAAAAATTGTTAATAAAAGCCCACATTACCTTGCAACATCTGCCAATTTCAAGTTGGACTAGTTTTTGTAGCACGCGCATGTATGGTAACTGATGTTCTATAAACAGCACTTATTATCCTTGTGATTTCGCAAATTTGCCGATTTGATTAGTGTTTGAATGCCTATTTCTTTAACTGTGATATTATCGGAAAGACTTGAAGCTATTTTACAAATAAAACAATCACTCATGGTTGGTCGGCTGCACGAGATGCATGTCAGTGAACGTTCCAAAATACACTGATTTTTCGGGAAAATCAGACTTTTTTGTCTCATCGCGATAGATTAGATATAAAAAACGATCATAAGGCGTGAGCTACGTCAAACACATTCCGCAGTAGGCAGTTGAACAAAGCGAGCCATTTTCCGCCAGGCGCAAAGGCGCCAGGTACAGCGCTAACTGAGTACTACAAGCTACCGACGATGCACGCAACTTTCAGACGCTACGATGAGTAAACAATTGCTCTTACATAAAAAAGTTTTCGACAAAAATTATAGAGGATCGTGTGAATTACAACTTTTGCCCGAAAAGTTTTGCGACAGCACCGAAAGAAAAAAAAAGATATTCGATCTAAAAAAATGTCAACCCTCTTTTTATTTTTATAATCGATTTTTAAGCAACAAATAAGCAAAATACGGGAGAACATCAAATAAACTAATTTGTAGTTTTCTCCTGAAAAATGGTATTAACTGTTTTCTTGATAAAATCAATAATACGACTGTTATTCGCGATGCAAGAAATCACCCCTTAATTCAAGATGGCGGACAACCTGCAAAGGGTTGATGGTCGAAAACTTGGATTTAAGCTTCTTATACGGTACCCTCAAGAAGGCAAAAAAAATTTTTCTTAGCCAATGAATTGCAATAATATCTGTAGGAATCGGACTAAATATACTGGAGTATGCTTATTGTGCAAGCCTCCTGGTAGTTTTTTCCACTAGAAGCGTTCGTAGTCTGTCACGGTACAACACAAACACAATATAAGACTATGGAGTTGTATAAATCAACCCTAATGTTGGTACGTACACATAAAATAATAATTATTATTGTAAGGCTCCCTATTGACAGCAGCTTAGGTAATACAGTTTATCGCAATTACACACGATTAAATAATAAAAGGCTTCCACGGTGGCCCATTAAAATATTACGATAATCAAAAACGAAGACATCGGACTAAAACTTCTTTAAAGGCTGTTAAAGTATGTAAATGTGCGATATTTGCATAATATTCAGTTGGTAGACGACTGTTTGGACTTGTTTTTGCTCCGTGTATTCCATCGCATAAATCGAGGTCTAATGTTCGCTTTCTGTGGCCCAATTTAACTTATGGAAAACCGTTTCTTGTAGGGTTTTAGTTTTCAGTTTGTCGTAAAGTTTTTAGCTTCAAGCTAGACGCTAACAAAAAGCGGAAGCAAAGAAAAGAGACACTAAAGGGAAATTTTTGTCCATATCAGAAATATAATTTAAAAGTACTTTGACAAATTTCGTGAGGTGTTTAATTGTGAGACGAAAAGTTCTAATACATTTTGATTCTTATGACCTTTCTTATAGAGATGCACGTTTTGAAAATTAACAGAAATATTACTTTGGAAAAAATGTAAGTTAAAAGCCAAACTGGCTTTTTTGTTGAGATGTAAAACCCTCAGTAAAATAACAGGTAGCAGGAAACATTAATTGCTCGCTTGGTTTAGGTTGCTGGTTTTAGAAGAATTTTATATTCAAATTTGAAATTTATTTATTTATTTGTTTATTGAAATATTCATTTATATACAAGCGTGCGGTAAGTAACTACTTTCTAATTTCTAATTCTAATTTCATACTATAAAAACAAATTTTTATATTATTTAAGTGTATTTTTTATTTTCAAAAGAAACTCTATTAAACATTATATGTATAACACATACTTACATATTTAAATTTCTAAACTAATCCAAACTTATAAATTAAGAAATATTAATATTAATTGTAGAATTTGTAACATTTCCAAACGATATCGATGAAGGAAGTGTTTTACTATCCGATGAGACCCAAGAATTGAAATTTACAGATTTACTAAAATATGAGGTTCTCTCTGCATATTCTTCTACACCATTTATTTGCTTTGCAATTCCTATTTTATTTTGCACCGAATTTTCAATATAGCCCTCCGCAACACTGTAGGACTTCCATCCACCATGTCTTTTTAAATTCATGATATCCCCGCCAGCATCTACTAATAATGTAGCTGACGTCCTTCGATAACAATGTCCCGTATATTCTTTGGGACTGGACAACTTGATGTTTGCATGTATTGGTTCCTGCTGATTCATATTTACAGTTGCCTGACTATGGGTCCGATTATTATTGTTTGGGTTTAAATTGCATATCTTCGACGTCTCCGGATTAACCGTGCTGCCAGAAACAGGAATTCCTAGACAGTGTTTAATTCTTTACTAAGATTTTCGACTTTTCCCTTTAGAAGTGCACAGTCTTCTGAAAGAAAGCTGCACTTACTTTCAACTTCATTTAGCGCTATCTTTATAATATCGCATACCTAGCACCATTTATAGTGACTTTTGGAATTAAGGAATTTCTGCAATAGCTAGATATTTTTCAATGCCCTCTATTCGTATAATATGAACAATAAGAAGATTATTTTCCAGATCTAAAAATTTTTAGTCCCTTGTGCTCACACTTACAAGAATTACAAACCTTTAATTAAAATATTTTATATCTGTTTTAGATTTTTGTACCGCTAACCTCTGAGAAATATTAAGTATTGGAAAAGTTTGTTAAGAAAGTCGATAAGCCATTTATTGAATAATTAAATTTTCGTTTAGTAAGAATCGAACTTCTACATCTTTCCAAGAAATAAAATACCCACATCCTTGTCGAGAATCCAATAAAAACAAAGTTATAAAATATCAAAACTGGAAAACTAATAAACGGATACTAAATTAATATAAAGTTGCTAAAGTTTTATACAAGAAATCGATACTAACCGGAAAAATTCTTTCAACTCTTTTCGAAGTTTTACAATACCCACAGCTTTATTTTCTTTGTATTGGATGTAGACCTTTGTCTTAAAATTTATTTTAGTAAAAAAGAGAACTTCGCCAAGGGGTATCTTATATAGGGAATGATAAATCGTTATTATTTTTACCTGGGATATTGCTTTTTTGTAAAGAAGGCAAAGACATATTAAAAATTAATTTAAATGCGATAAATGTCTTAGAAGTTTTTTTTTTTTTAAAAGGAAGACGAAATGATGTTTACAGACGAGTACAAATAAGGAATTCCTTGTTTACATGCAAATTGAGTTTCAATTTGGCACAACAATAAAAATAGGATTATTTATTATTTATTTCATAATTTTACAAATTCACGGTAATATTGCGGGTCTACTTGGTGAATCGATGTAAGGCAAAAGTGCCATTATTGCATCCTTTAATTGGCAACTTAGATTATTAAGACTCGCCTTTCTTACAGAAGTGGTCCGTGAGATTTTTCACTGATGGGGCTAATTTTGTGGACAACTAATAATAATTTAACAAGACAAATTTCTAGACTAACCTGTACCGCATATCTTCCACCGCAGTTAGTTAAAGTCATTGTCAATACAAGTACTGGAGTAGGTACTACGAGTAATAAGTACTAAACTACTACACAAAACAATACAATTAAAACTAAGAAAGCATCGTAAATTTAAACCAATAAGCACCTAATGAAATGCTGGTGTCATGAAATGTATGCAAATATAATGCGTTTTATTAGGTAATTAGTATTTCTTTGTCTAAACCTTCAGCGAGCTGTTCGAGGGTATTTTCTTAGAGCAGATACCCAAGACAGGGCAACCCGAGAAACGACGACGTCGACAAACACGTGAGTGCCCAAAGGGGTTTTACTGTGCTGGTCATCGATAATTTTGTCTTATTATTATCTCTTTTTAACTTTCTTTAAGAGCGTATGTTTGGTTCTGTCTTGATTCCAATGTATTTATATAGTTTTCTACTGCTATACACCTATGAGGTCAATTTAAAATACGGTCGAGCCCAGAGCAAGAACAGGAATGATAATTATTGGTGCTTCGCTTAGCTCAATTCTTTATTGGTAGTATTTGTCGTATGAAAGTGCACTTTCTTCATTATTTTTTTGATTTGAAAAATAAACTAGATTAGAAATTATTAGGTGGGTCATTGACCAAATGACTGTATCGAGCAGCCGCGCCTCCTTTCTTATTCCTTAAATTTAAATACATAGCAACATTCGACGTTGGTTCGATAAATAACTTGGTCCGACATGAAATACCACAATCTGAGCTTTATATCTTATAATCCCCTCGAAATTCAGAGAACATGGGCTAACGCTGCTCCAGGTTCTCGATTCCTTCCTTAAAAGGGTTTTCTATAATTATGGTTTTCGAAATATTCATTGGTGGCTGGCTTTTTCATTGCACCCAAATTTTAATTCAGCCAGGCTTTCATCTTTTAGGATATAGCTTGCTATGCCGAGGAATACCTATTTTAAAACAAGCCAGTTGAGAATTATTATTTTAATAATATTTTTTTTATTTGTTGCTGTCACGCACGCCACTGGTAAGATAGTCTAAACTTTTTACCGTAAGAAACTATTATGCATTATGTTGATGTTAGTTCTTACATTAAATCCTATTTCAACAATCTGGTCTTTTATTCGCTTTAAAATCATTTTTAAAAGGGAAGATAATAGCCCTAAAGAAAAGGACGTTTCGTTCTTGCTCCCCAAGAGATCCATCTCCATACCATCACACCTCCACCATTAGGTTGTACCCTAGGAGAAAATCAACACTGTGCATATTATACTCCTGTTTTTCTATAAAAACTTTAGCGACCGTCAACGTACAACACCACTTGTCTGTAAAGGAAACACATGGCAAATCCTCCCATAGTCCAACTTGTATGAGCTCGAGCAAATTGCAACCGCTACCTTCGATGATCTGGGTCCAACAGCAGGTAGTGCGTTTACGTAAAAAATTGAATTAGGGCATCTTTCAACGCTGTAGCAGCAACTGTTCGTCCATGGAAAACTTGAAGCCGAAAACGATCTTCAACTGCATTTGATGATCTTTGTCTTCCTGGTTCAGGTCTTCGTACTGCTTACGAAACTTAGTTGTTTATTTGAATCTTTGTATTGCATGGGATACAATTTACTTCAAGGAATGAGAAGAAAGTTTGCGATATACCGAATAGTACAAACTTAATTATGCAGAGCAGTGGTCGCCAGTCTGTCGATCGCGAGCTACCGATAACTCGCAAAGGCAATTCTGGTAGTTCACAACAAATTTTAGATTTTAAAAATACAAAGGTGTAAAAATCATAGAAGCTTCCGTAAATTGTAAATTTCGCAAGTTTTCATAATAAGCACAAGAAGCGGCAACATTACGGTGAGCGATCTGCCGCCGACGCCTCTTTTCTAGAATCGGCTAGAACAGACCAGCGCGCTAGTATTCGACAACGATCTGGATTGCTTTGAACGGGATAAATCAAATACGCATTGCGCGGCGACTTTGCGCTCAGTTTAAAACTGAACGGCATAATCAACGTCCAGCGCTTGGGTTAGTACAGAGCAATAAAAGATGCAGTAGTAAGTAGGTTAAGAAGGTTAAGACATACCATTCCATACTTCTGTATTCGTTGCTAAAATAGAAAATATTGAGAGGCATCATAAAACTTTAAATTCGTATTTTGAAAAATCATTTCCATTAAATTCTGCCACCAGAAAGGAAAAACTGAAATAACTAAAAAAACAGTTAATTGGACAACGGTCAATATTTTTAGATTTTAAAAACAGTCGACAAAAATTAGGCTGCAACTGAAGCGTCTTTCCGTGTGTCCCAGATAATTGCACAATAGAAGAAACCTTATGAAGACAGGAAAATGATAAAATAGGCGTTTTTAGAAGCTGCAGATTCGTTATTTGCCAACTTTAGAAATAAAGACGAGATAGTTTCAGCCATAAAATCTATGCAACTTTCTGCTAATACAGTGATAAGATAAGTAGAAGTAATGAGCAATGATATCTTTTTATAGTTAAGAAGTGACTTAGATAACTGTGTTTATTTCTTACTGCAACTGGATGAATCAACAGATGTTGTGATTTTTAGTGATACTGCGATTAAAGAAGATATTTTGAAGTTTATTCCACAGAAAGGGCAAGAGTTGTTTTCTCATTATAAAAATATTATTTCTTCTGAGAAAATTCGAATATCGAATATGGTAGAAGATTATTCAAAACTTTGGCCGATGAAATTGACTGTCAATACGTGGAGCTACTTCTTCACTCTGAAGTCTGATGGTTAAGTAGACATTTTAATGATATCCTATCTGCCATACTTCAAATTTTCTTAAAACGCGATGAACCGATTTGGGAACTGGAAAATTCAATGGCTTAGAGATTTTGGTTTTCTTTTGAACATTGCAGAAACATTAGATGACTTCTGATATTAAATCTGACAAATCATTTATCAAAAAGCTTGAGTTTTGGAAAAAGAATTGAATCAACCGCGATGCCAAGCATTTTCCTATCCTTTCAGACAATCCATTGGATTTCTATGACAGTAAATATCATGTAAAAATAGTTTCTAACTTGAAGGATAACTTCAAAAAACGTTTTAAGGATTTCACCATTAATGGAAACTGATATCCAATATTTTGCACCTTGTGCTATGCAGAACTTTGGCAAAAATATCGCTCCAACAGAAATGGAAGTGATGGCGTTTCAAAATTATTTAGCCTTAAAATCTTTAGTCTTAAGTACAAAAGGTATCTTTCCTATAGTAAGTAAAGACAAGCATTCAGTTCTATGTCGTGTTGCCTGGAAATTAAAAGTGGTATTTTGTTCAACCTATTTGTATGAATACTCGTTCTCCAATATGAAATTTATTAAGAGTTAATACCGCAATCGACTTACAGATAAACATTTGGATAATTGTATTCGAATGGTTGTATCAAACAATACTGCAGACATTAAATAAATGATGGATGAGTCTCAGTGTCAGCCTTCTCATTGAACATACATTTTTTATTTGCTGTTTTCGTTTAAAACAGTGCGTTACTTTTTGATTATTTTTATTCGCCCTTATTAAATCCTATGTGACGTTGCGGCTTCATAAAAATTTTGTTTATTTTTCCTGAACTAACCTATGATCGGTAGGTATGAAAGTAGATATGTAGTATGTTACTAATAATTAGTAATATTAGCTATTTTGTTGTTAGTTTGCTACTGGTATGTATTAGTTAATTGTTAATAAGAAAAAAAATACATGTATCGAATACAACTGTGCATTATTTCATTTAGACTGGCTTACGTCGCTTTCGACTAAGTAGCTCACTGCTTATTCCAAAATTATCCAAGAAACTCAACACATTGAAAAGGTTGGCGACCACTGACGTAGAGCAACAGCTTAAGTTGCTTCTTGAGGACTTATTATCAACCTTCTTATAACTAACTTAATTGGTAACCACAGCCATACAGCAATAAGGGACGTAGTTAGTTAAAATCCGTGTGTTTAGTGAAAAACTATAAGATATGGACTATATCATTATCTGCTATTAGAAAAACCATTTCGATGCAACTGAAGCAACAAAATATTGGGAAAGGATGGAACTTTACTACGCTCTATTACGTCAGTTTTGCAGAGCGTTTCAAAGATATGGTACAAACACATTATGCAGGCGTTCATAAAAAATTTTCTTTGTCCTGTTAAATTTAACATCCTTTGTATTTGTCTCTAGAACAAATGATTAAAGTATTTGTCTTTGTTTTGTAAACACCCTGTATACTAATAACATGAAGAAATAATTGATGTTTCTGAAAAAACCGGATATTATGTCAACTTTTAACCTTGTTATATTTTATAAGCCGCTAAGTCTTAATATTATTTATTTAAATTAATTAACAAAGTCATTCTTTCGTCAACTTACGTAAAAGCCCAAGAGAAAATAAACCAAAGGGAGCTAAGTAAATTCTAATTATACCGTTCTCCTAAATATAGCTTTGTATACACAGACGAATAAACGAATATGGCCCCTTTTATTAAGAAGAAGTTGTTTCATTTGCCCGAATGGAATCCTTTCAAAATGGCTGAGCATCAATTACTAGGCTTACACTTACTCGGTTTCTTTTGTAGCTTAGTGTAATTCGTTTTTTTCCTAAAAATGGCTTTCATTATTTTACTTTTGTATGGAACGTAAAACATTTACCAAGATTTATTTCGGTAATTGGGAATCTGAAGATGTACTCTATTTTGTGTGTTGTACCTACAAACACAAAAGAAAATTAACGTTATAACATTATTAGTTAAACTAAATTTTAAGATTTCGCGGTTTAATGGCAAAAAGTATGGATTTCATTAACGTAATGTTAAGGATGAATTTGTTTATTAATTGTATGAAAGAGCTTTGAAATAGGGAAGTTCAAGACATTATGCAGGAAGGAAGGTGAAAAACAAGCCGAGTTTCTTTATATGAAAAATTAAGGAACTGAGCGTTTTACGATTTACATACCTGTCAACTTAACTAACTCAATATAAGCTACGGTAAACCATCAGCCTTAAAATTAATAATTAAAATAAATATTTTCACTTTTTGGAAACCAGGTTAGTACAATGAGGTTTTTGACATTTTTCGGAAAATCTCTTTTTAAAAAACAGCTATTGATAGGAAAATTCAAACTCGAATAAGGAACTGTACTATAGAAAAATCAAGCAAGTGCACTTTTGTGGTACACCTAACTTTTTTATGTCGCTTTGTTATGTTCACAGAATAAAACATAGGCTATAAAATTATTCAAAAAATATAAAAGAAGCAAGTTAGTTGTCCCCTTAGTCGGTGATTTGAATGGTTCTGCGTAGAGGTGTGTAGTTCACGAACGAACTAGTTCAAAAGATCGAATCTGACAACTGAACGATATGATAATATCAAACATGTACCTCTCATTTGATGCGCCGTGACTAGAAATAAAATTTGTCATATTTATCAAGACTTTCATAGAGTAAAAAACCATATAGTTGCACTGTACTATCCACAAAGCACCATGCTTCTCTTTTATTTATTTAGTAGGTTTTATTCTTATTTATTATATTACATTGAAATATTTCCCTTATATATTTCTTTTGCTTCACTGTGCTTGTGCGACTATAAAGCGGGATTTATACTTTGACGCTTGACGTTCACGTTTGAAGTTAGATGGTGACGCTCGTAGAATTCCATTTTTGGTGCATTTATAGTTTGACGTTTGACGTTCAACATTTTCGTGTTATAACGTCATTATTTTGTTGTGTTCCGTTGTTTGTTTGTTTTGTAAAGAATTGTTTTTTCTAAAAACATGAATTCGACTAACGTTGCTATAGCAGTGAGGATGACGATGTGTTTGCTAGCAGCAGCATTACTTAAAAAGAAACAAAAGCGAAAAAGGCAGTACAAAATTAGACCCATAAACAGGAGACGACATATAAAGTACAAATATTATACAAATATGAAAGAGCAGTATTGAGAGTTAGCTATCACGTGCAAATACTGTCGCGTCCTATTGGCTGTTGCGTCATATTCTACGGAATTTCTACTAACGGTGAGCGTCAAAAGTTAAAGTTGGTTTATCTGGAACGTCAACGTCATCGTCAACGGCAAAGTATAAATGGGTGTATATATTTCCTATTTTTTAATCTTCAACCGACAACGTCAACGTGATCGGCACGCGGTGAGCGTCAAAGTATAAATCGCGCTTTATTCAGTGAACTAAATGAACCAAACGAACTAGTCTTTTATTCTATTCACTTTATTGAATGAGATCGAACGATTGAAATCGGCAAAGTGAACTGAACTTCCTAGCACTAGTCCTGCGTATTTAAGAATATCATTTTATGGGCTGCGTGCGAACTCTCTCTGCATGTTTTATGAGAATAATATTCCCTATATTCGACAATAAAGTAGGGACCCTGAAAGCAAGATTTTTTCATAGTTCTTTTGGATTGAATTTGTTGTAAGAATAATTGTGTAAGAATAATTATTCCGTTGTTATAAATAGGTCTTGGATAAACACTATAATAAAATATTACAGTTTGTAAAATAATATTTTATTTCCTATTATCTATAAGGTTCAGGTAATCCATTAAAGAGTGCTAAAACTTATCGTAAATGTCCCTAGATATACGACTAATTATGTCCTCAAATTCTCTTAAAAAAATAATAACAGGGCAGTAGAGACGTAACATACGAGAGCAAGACCTGACTCGACGTAAAATCTACCGAAAGACTGGCTGCCTGTTTGAATAAACAGTAGAGAGGCACTAAGAAACTAGTAGAGAAGCACTACCATCACCGTCAATAATAGACGCCAAGAAGGCGCCATTGTAAGCAGCTCTCAAACTTATAGAAGCATTACATAAGCCGATAGTTAATACAATTTTAAAATACAAAACTGAATAAGTCAACGTAGAAACAGATAAAGTCAAAGGAGCAGCCTGACCTAAAAAGACAGATAAGATCCTGAAACCATTTTTACTACATAATTATAACGCGCCCTCATAACATCTACTTTCCTTCAGATTATAGAAAACACTGGTGCTGCCTTTCACAAATAGTTCCACTTGGGCATAATTAATTAAATAAATAAATTAGTTGCTGGTTTCTGTAGTGGTTACTTTTCCAGTTCTTGGTAATCTATCTGCAATGAACTAAATCACCAACGTTAATATTAGTTTATACCTATTAACTGTCCTATTAAAAATACAATATTTAAACGAACCCCCTATTATCGAGAAAAATTGCTATTAATGGTCTACTTTGGTCAATATTCCAAAATAACATGTTTAACAGTCTGTTTGAGCTTAACCAAGTGCAAGAGCACAAAGTCATTTCCCTCTTGTTATCTTACTTTCTTTCATATACTAGTAGTAATATCAATTTTATAAATGCCTGTTTACATTAGCGCAAGTTCATGCGATGCAATTGAATGTATGTCATGCATGGTCGTTAACATATGAATCAAGTATTTTTAGTCAAGTATCTTAACCTCAGATATTGCCAACCGTACAAATCCACCCAATATGGTAATTAGCCGATTTTACTTCACATAAACAAGGATTTTTTGGGTGGTCAGTACTGAATAAAGTTAAAGAATTGACAAAATTATGTTTTTCTGTTAGGTTGGTATTGAAGATATTACTAGAAAATTTACAAAAATTGCATCTTACTTGTAATTAAATTAGAACATGTCCTTATTTGGTCCAACGCATGTAAAATTGCATCAGCTGATTAGAAAGTCACAAACGCGCATGCTTTCAGGCAATTCTTCTTGCTTTTTCCTTACACTTGCACCTAATGTAAATAATAAAGTCGAAACTGCTCTCCAGAAGGGACATGATTAATGAGGGATAAATAAGAATGGAAAAGTCCTATCACCTTCTTTATTAAAAAATGTTATTCCTACGCGTTTCGATCAATAGATCATCCTCAGGGCGAGTGGTAGGTTAGAACGAAAAAATATCGTAGGTATAAGAAAAAGTAAATCAAAAATTTTTTATTTATAATAATATTATGTAGTAGCATATTTATTAGGGGGGCGGCGGTCAGGACCTCCATAATCCTCTCTGGATCAGCGCCAGAGTCGGTATATTATTTTTATTTCTTTAGATAACATAACTACTAATATAATAAATATAGCGTTATGTGATATGGTAATGAGATTTAGATTCTCATGCGTGTTAAATGTTAAAATTTTAGAGAGCCTCGCTCGTTTGACATAAATGAACATGTCAATAATGTATAAACTTCCGCCACGGTGTTTTACATCAAATTGTTGATATTTTATACCTAATAAAATAGGATATATTTTTACCAACTTACAAAAATTAGCGGATCAGCCGTGCATTTTTAACTGGTTCTCTATGTTAAAGAAATGATTGATAGCATTGCCAACAGATTTTCCAAGAAATACCTACTTATTATATAAAAATGTTTTTTGTTTACCAAATCAATGATATTCTTTTAAATTGTTGTACAGCCGCATGACGGATTTTAATTTTTTCCTTTTTGATTTGAAAAGAAAATAATGTTCATTAAATTGGACATTTTAGTGGTCGTCGGATATGACCTTTGTTGTTTCTTAATTTACTTTGTTCATCAAATGAAAGAGAAGACGAAAATACAATGAATATGATCATTGGGATCCCTTTTTACCTCAGTTTTAACTTGGTTTCTCATGTCAATGCGTGATGCATGTGTCTAAACAAGATATTTTATTTAAATTTTAATACCCTTACCTGAGGTCCTAATCCCAAACAAACCTATAAACCAAACCGAAAGTTTTGGTTTTAAACACACTCACTCTTACTTATTTTACACTAATTCACTCAAGAATGATAACAAACAATCCATAATTAACAATTATAACAACCAACAAATAATAACAATAACTAACTAACCTTACTTTCTTTAAAGGTTTGTTCCAACTATTCTATGTTTGAACGATCATTTCCAGCCTGTTAATTAAACTTTAAACTTAGCAATCGACTGTTGAAGTGGTAGTTGTGCGACCGTTCGGGGGGAACAAACCTTAAATTTATTGGCCAATCTAGTTTTGCCATTTCTGACGACGTGTGAAGTTATCAAATATATTTCTATATATTATATATGTATGTTTGGTTGCCTATCCTAAAGCCATTCGTTGTAATGGCAGAGTAGGCTTGCCGAACCTTAGCCTGGGTTATTTGAAAAGTACAACAAATTATTTTATGCCGACTCGGCGTAATGTGGAAGAATGATGTCCGGGCTCACAATGGCGATTTCAAAAGTGGAACGGAACTTTGGCAGTTTGCAAGTCATTAAAAATTCATATTAATGTAGATAAATAATAATATTACAATGTCTGTTGTCTGTTTGACAGTGGGTCGGCAGTGCCACTGGGTTTTTTAGTATTTTAAATATTTCGATAAATCTTAACCGATAACATACGTTTAAAAAAAAATTACTACAAGACTGTTTTTAATCTATAACTGTATTGGTCAAGACAATCTTTTGTAGTTAATCGTGTCTTTCCTCTATTACATAAATATAGTTTTATTGCTATGTCTTTCATTTTTTATTTTAATTTAATTTTATCCATGACTCTATAATAAGTTTAATAAAATTATTATGACATTAAATAAGTTGTTTGACATATTTGCTTATCATATATTTAATTTATGCTAACTGTCTTTTGACAATCTATATTATAATCTCTTGCAGTTCAACAGCTAATATCGAGTCACGCCATCACGCCATTTTTGTATTAAGATTTACAAATGGCAACCTGATAGTATCGATTTTGTTTTCATTTCGTAGTAAGTAATTTATTAACATTATACTTCTTGAACTTTATTAATTTAATTTCTTGGTCACAAGTTATTTATTGAAAAGGGGCTCGATAAACAATTAAACACTATTTAAATATATTTTAAAAGAGATAGGTGACAAAGAAGAAATCCGGACCGCAAAGTATGATAACTAATAAATGTGAGGTTACGAATAGCGGCTTGAAACCTCAACAACAAGCTACAATACGATTTCAAAAAAACGACATCATCTTGGACACTTTCAGGGTTATCCTTTCTTAAAATATGTTATCTCTTTTTAAAGCGCACTAAAGAAAGAAAGGACAGATATTTTACTCGAGTACGTTAAACACGCTAACACAAATAAAAAATTACAACTATGTTTTATTCTGTTTGTTTTTCGTTAACTTAACTTGCTACAAATTAAATTTATTCCTAAACAAGCGAGCAAATCCGAAAACCCAATACACACGTGCAGTCCATCACATATTTTTTTGCCAGAAATTTATCTGTCGCCCAGACAACAGTGCTTTTAATGGTCAGTGCGGGTTGTGGACTTCCCTGGAGGATTACGCTTGTCCTTTTGGAACATTTTGTAATCCAGGAAGACAGATCTAGCGCCACCGCAATCTATTATCAAGCTTAATGAATTACTCACCGAGTGATCTCTCAGTAATTTACTCGGGACTGAATGTTCGCTTTTTTTTGTGTTGTATACGAGAAATGTCAGTTATGAAACGTTAAAAAAATAAAGTTGCTAAGTATATTCGCAACGTGGCCAAACTGATAACTGATAGTATTTGATGACTTTCAAATTTCACCAGGGGGTTGACTTCTGTTAACAAATGAAATAGTCATTAAAAACGGTGTTATTTAAGCATGTGACTAAACTCTACTACTACTAGTGTTTTTTTTTTTAATCTGATAATATTTTATAATTTAGCAATTGTATTAAGAAATAATCTGTAAAGAACCAACTGATGAGATCAAATAAAGGAGAATACGAATTATGACTAAGCTTCCTTAAGAAAAAATGGTTTTTGATGTAACAAGTGGTAAGATGTTTTTGAGCTGGTATTTATTTTCAAAAACATTGCCTGTAATTCCTTACCTAAGAAAAAACCTATGATTTTCCTTCGTCTTAAAGTAAAATCGCTTGGTTCTTCTTTGCAAACACCTTTCACAAAATCCATTGACCGAAGGTTGTACCAAACTTGGCACATTATTTATCGCAGACGGTGAGCTTTAACGTCTTGTAAAAATTGTCAAGGTTGAAGTACCCCTATTTAAAGGGTTGACCAGTTAATATTTTTGTAAAATGTTAAAGCTTACTGTCTGAATTAAATGTTCTAAGTTTGGCACAGAGTTACCATTTTTAAACCCCGGTCAATGCTTTTTTTTTTAATATAAGGCACAGCACTACAGGATTAACCCTTTATGGCGCTCTGCGGTATTTTAATATTTTTTTATTGATAGCCTTCTCCATGACTTTTGATATAACCGAAAGCAATGCGACTGGACGATGGCTGTTTGACAAGGTCTTCTTGCCTATTTTGGGTATGGACTGGACTCGCGCAGTTTTCCAGCAAGAAGAAAATATTTCTTTTATGTAAGATAAGTTAAAAATCCTATAAAATACCGGTGTCAATTCAATAGTCTAAGATAACTGGAATTTCGTCAGGATCAGAAGCTTTTTTGGTGTCAAGACTTTTCAAGATTCGTTTAACATGGCGCTGCTGGAAACAATTTCGTGCATTCTTGATTCTAGAAGGGGAATGTTTAGTGGAGTCTTATCCTGAAAATTAACCGTTGAATTTAAAGTGAATAGGTCCCCCAGTAAGTTTGCTTTTTCCTGTGGTTTGGTCACAATGGTGCCATCAAAACGTGTAAGAGGTGGAATGGTTGACTAACTGATGGCCTTAGCTACCGACCAAAATGATCTTGAGCCGTTAGGACATTTAAGAAGTTTGTCTTTGATCCTCTGGTTGTGTGCTTCTTTGCTATGATTTATTATTTACTTGCATTGGTTTCAAGCGTTAACAAAGGCGGTACGATTTTCCGCAGTGGGCTTTCGACGGCGTTGTCGGTAGAAATAATTTTTTGATTTTACAGCTTGCTCGCAATTTTTGGTAAACCAGGGCTTGCCGTTAGAAGGGCACTTTTTTGTAAAAGAGATTAAGGCTTCCATGCCAGAAGGATACCCTCCGATATATCTCTAGCACAGATGGATGGATCGTCAGAGGTAAAACAAACGTCTTACCAAGGAAAGGTTCGAAAATGATCCTTTAGGTCATCTCACTTAGCTGGTGTATAATGCCCGATCTTGCATGGTTTAGTGTTCGGCACTAATTGGTAGTTTGTTCAGTGATAATAAGGTTGTAGTTAGACGTTCTTAACGGAGGCTTTACGGTGACAGGGTAGTCGGGGTCTGAAGTTAAGAAAAGATCCAACAAGCTAGCAAAATTTCCATAGTGGTCTGGAATCCGAGTTTACCCACGAGTTGGGTGAGGCCAGAGCTGACGGCAAAGGGTTGGGCTTCGCAACCTTGCTCGTCGGTTGTATCTGAGTATTGAGCCAGTTGACATTATGAACGTTAAAGTCGCCAAGAATGACATTTTCGGAATTGGGATGGTGGGTTTGCAAAAAGTCGATATTACTAGCAAGTAAGGAGCACAAGTCTCTATAATGGGTATCGCTTGGCGGCTGATAAAGGCAGCAGATAAAGTTGCGTTGATATTTTAAACCAAATTAGATCAAAGTCATAAGGCTCGAGTGTCTCTTCTCCTTGACAAAAAATATCACTGCGAACAAAATTGCGTTTAGATCGGTGATGAAAGACGTCACAGAATATAAAAAGCTGACAGCACTAATTGATGTTCTGATTGTATATGTTGATGGACTGCATTGATGTTCGAGTTCAGTCCTCTTATATTGCAGAAGTCAATTTGGAAGCTAATCTTGGGTCTTTTAACAACTTCAGTTGTCACACCATTTCCATTTTGAATGTTGTTTGAAGGACCCGCTTGGGTATTGGAAACAGTGAATGTTGGAATAAATTCGCTTGCTAAGGTGCCAGGACCATCCTCCACCCGGTGATCCGATCGCGGGGCGTGTTTTTCTCCGATTTATTTTGATCTTGGAACCATCATCATAAAAGTTTTCATAAATTTCCCACCCTAGAAGCCAGGGACATCGGCACAGCGTCGAAACGTTAGCTCAAAGAGTGAACATCTACCGTCTCTCAATATTGGACAATAATTTTCTTGTCAATAAATTAGGCACTAAGTCGGAGTTAACCATTCAACTTTTAAAACTTAATAACCCTGTATGCTTAGGAAGTGCATATTACATACTAGAATAAGCAAAAAAATCAGAGTTCCCAAAAATAGTATCTGCGGCTGCCGAAGCCATCTTAAATTTAGAAATTTAATTTTTTTTTGAATTTCAAATTTTTTTACCGCGAATAAATTATTTTAGAAATTCTCTATTAACGTTATTAAATATTATTCGTGGCTAGGTTATAAAAATTAAACGAAAATCTACAATCTACTTACACTGGGTTGTAAGTGCCGTTTGGAAGAAGCTAGCAAAAGACCTACTTATAAGAGATATGGAAGAAAAGTTCGATTTCCATATTATCAGATCAGCAAATAATTAGTTAAGTAAAATAGTAACATGCTAAATATCGACTAATGCAAATAAAAGGAGAACTACAATAAAAAAAAGTACAGGCATTTAAAAAATCTGCAGAGACAAACCTACTGATATTACTATCTGCAAATGCAAAAATTTTTCAACTTGTAAGTGCTAAAACAAAATACCTGTAGTCCAACGGGAATTCCTTTTAGATCAAAGTACAAACTGAGAAATGACAATCGGTTATTTAGATATTAAAATAACAGGGAAAAATAGAAGGAGTTAGCCCGGAAGTCATTTAACTCCGAAGATCTAATGAAAGTGAGCTACAAATAATACAAAATTCTATGTCTTAACGTGAGCCGAACGACCAAGGACGTATTCCATCTACTCCCAATGCAAAGGATCCTTTAGCGCAAGGTTCCCGTACAAATTCAGGAACTACTAAACCTCCATCTTGTTCCTAAATGCGACTCTATTTGCTAACTTTAGCAGAAGCATGTAACCGGACTGGAATTTTCAATCGTTCAGAGGAAAAGAAAATAGTAGATCCTAGTACGATACGCAGAGAAAGGATCAAAAGTCGCGTTAATGTAACAAAAAAATTTGGTGACCATACTTTTGGTGTAGGAAATCTGCTTTGATGGACGAAGGGACAGAACCTTGGCCCAAATAAGTGCTATCACAAAACTGTCACCGAAGAACTTTAGTCTCTAATGCCCGATCAAGAAATCCCGGATATGTAATTCCAATATTTGGAAGTACAAAAGCTATTAACACTTCAATTCTCAAGTTTTTACAAATGAATATTGAGATAAATATACTTGGGACAATAGGTTGTGACGAAACTGTGCTAAATACCGGTTCAAAAAATAGAGTAATCCGAGGTTTTGAATTGACTTTAAAGAAGCCTTGACAGTGGTTTGTTTGTTCACTTCAAACAAACGCCTTACCACTGCGTTATTTAATGAACTATTTCGATGGAAAAACTTTCGGACAAACAGGCTTTTAGGGGCAAATTGGCAGGTCTCTAGAATCATTCAAGATCCTACCTGTGGCGGAGTTTTAAAAAATTAAAACTACTGTGTTATCTCCAGTAGATGTGAATACGCTAAGAACAGATTAAAAATACATATTTGAGATGTGTCAGGGAATCTCTAACGGAATTTCAAAAACGCCTGAAAAAATGTCCACCACCAGAGTTCTATGGTTATATGTTGCTACTAAAGAACCATCTTAAAGCCTTAGAATATTAACTGAATTGATAGATGAAGTAAAGGCGGTTAGTTGGTTTGAAATTAAATGCAGTTGGTCTTGTAAAGATGGTACTGGCACCTTTTCAACATGATTAAATGATCTCGATACCTCTCTGACGAACCTAAAAAAGTGCTAGATTCTGTAAAAAAGAGGAACGGATATTCAGCAAATCTTTTAAGGGCAAGGTCAGCTGATGACAGAAAAATTCATTCGAGAGTTGGCTTGAAGGAATTTTTTAAAATGTAGAGAATCAATCAATGTAGATAATCAAGAATCGAGGACTTTACAATTTTATTTTTCAAGTAAATAGACTGTGAATTGATTGTGAAGATTATGGGGACTTAATTGATTGGCAGAATGTCGTATAAGCGGATCACCCTTGACAATGGAAATATCAGACAAATATTTGACGAATATGATTTCAAATGAATTGATTCGGCTCTTACTTGGTGGAAATTCATTATCACTTTATAATAAATGGCAAAATATATATTTGTGGAAAGTGTTTTTTTACCATTTATTATAAAGTGAATATGATTTCTGTGATTCCGGATGAAGTAGCCCTATTTAAATTTCCTTACCATTTGCAGGAGATTGAAAGATTGAATGAGAATGAGCATAAAATTAACAACGGAATCGAGAGAAACTTTTCCGCATTTTAAAACAATTTTAAAATTTTAGACCAAACTAAATTATTTATGTTAGGAATGTTTTTTCTTTTTTTTAATTCCTCTTTATTAAATTTTCATGGTCATTTCGGCAGCCAAAGAAATTATTGCAGATTTTTTATCGTTGCTCAGTACCTCACGAGGCACTTGTTGCGTACGCAGGCAACGTCATTTCAGCTGTTATCGTCGGACAATCTAAATACTTCTGTTTTCTTCAACTTCTTCTTTTTCGGCATTTTTTCCGTTTTTTTTTTGTGATAGTTTTGTTACTTTTAGCAAATAAGTATACGTTATGACTTCATCAAGTGATATTTTAGTGGAAGTGGGAGAATCTTAAGGATGCATGCCAAATATCGTACCCAGCTTTTCAAATAGTTACCAAAAATAACTCGCATTTATAATTTTTTGTTCTTTTTTTAGAAGATAGTGTTTCATCCAACGATCTTTTAGCTTTAATGTGTTTTATTTAAGGTAAACTTTTAAAAAAATCCAAAAAAGTTACGACCTTCGGACTGACATATAAGGCACAAGAACCACAAATTGTATATCGTTAAGTTTATCTGGCGGTATTGCTATTCCTTGAGGCCACAAAGCTTGCGCAAGCTATTAGAAAAACGTTGGTATTCTTATATCTTCTATGTTTATCTTATAATAGTTAGTGTCACTCTGTAATAGTCTGTCTGATACCACACTAAACATCTCCAAAATCGTTATCATTAGGACGAAAGCTGTGCATCGAGACTAAAAAATATAGCCAAGCTTCTTATTGCAAGCAATCACTCTTCCATAATATGTTTTAAAAAAGCGAATTTTACAGAGTGATCGACATGTTTCTACACGTATTTTATTTTTTTAAATTGTTTTTTAAAATATACATAAACAATCAAAAATAGTGTGTTGTTTTAGGTTAGTATTCTAGAAATTTCCGTTTTGCATATGTTAGCCTTAATACTTACGCCAATATGGCACTAATAATAATTTTTCCCTTGTTGACATTTTGTTAAACTCAACAGTAAAACACACAAGTGTTAAAAACTTTCTGACAACTAACTCACGGCCCAAATTATCAATGTCCTGGTAGCGATAACAGTCACGTAATTTCCATGGGCATTGATGACTTGTGCATAAATTAATGACATAACCCATCAAACAAAAAGGAACCAACTGGCAGTTAGTTCACAAGGAATTAGTTTAATACTATAAATGGAACATTTAGTATACTATAAACTTTCTTCATTACGTTCCTGTACCTGTCTGCCTCGGTTTTCGAGATAATAATTAATTTCCAATCTTCTTCGAAAAACGTTGCCTTCACAATAAATGCTGATATTTTAGAATAGTGTAATACTAAGGCGTCAAAATTTGGTTGGAAGTTAGGCAATAACCGGGCCTATTTTACGTTATGGCCAAATCTTAGTTCCGATATGCAGGGTATACTAAAAATACAGGTATTTTGGTTAGTTAGTAATATTACACCCTTACTACATTGGTGACACAACTCAAAAATTACTATTTTCGAGTTAATAGTATGAAATGGTCATACAATGTAGCTCACATCAATCAATCAGAACCGTTTGAAATTAGATAATAGTATGCTCGGCTAGATGACGTATGCAACCCTTTTAAAGATTTCTTGTCAGACAGAACACATCCTACACAAGTCTGACATTGTTAGTTGCGTAGTAACGTTCTTAATGATGAGACGTATTTTCGCAAATTAAGAAGTGAATTATTTTAAGTTGTGTTACTTTTCAAGATAAGTCAACATAGATTTAGCGTGATTATTTTGAATTCATACCCTTTTGTTGAATCCAGTTGGACGCTTGCATTACAACTGATTTGAGAAGTGTCGTTTTAGAACATCACGGTAAGTACGTCTCTATTTCCTATTTTGACCTCTATACCACTTTTAATGATTTAATTTCTAAAATGGCCTTTGTATTTGCTAATATTTTCAATAAAATCTGCACCTAATATAGTTTCATTAATGTTTCAGGAAAAACAAAAAATTTAATCTATTGGGACACATTTTAAATTGAAAACCCTTCACAAATTATAGTAGGTTTAATTCAACCTGTTTTTTCGTGATTAATTAACTTTTTGAGTAGATACCTAAGGCACGCTTGTAATGGGCTTACCTAACGATTCAAAATTTTCATTTTTATATTTCTTTTCTCTGATGAATTAGTTTTTGCAGAAGATGCTATGAATACAAACTCAAGTCAAACGAAACCCCTTTTTAAAGGAACGGCCCTGAAATGTACGAAAATGGAAGATAGCACCGATGATACAATCCAGAAAACTATAGGAACGGATGTCAATACGCAAAACATTTTTACAAGATAATCATCCACCAGGTAACTTAGTGGAAGATGATGAAGATTATACTTACCGATCATCCTCTAGTCTGGGTCGTCCTAATCTGTCCCCATCTAGCATAGATGTTGAAGATCAGGAAGTTGTGTTTTATAATATTTACAAAACTTAAGTAAAAACGACGACAGTGACAATCTGTGGCTAGCCGAATAATAAATATTTAGTTGCTGCATGGTGTCAACTTGAAAACTTTCAATGCAAATATCTATCGAAAACGACAACAGTTAAAACAACGCGGTGTGGTATAAATGTTATTTGGGCAGGAGGACCTAGAACCATCATGCTTTAGTCAAGGGGTCAGTCACCACTAGGCGCCCCACACCACCACTTTAAAATTTCAAATGGCACCAGCCCCTTTGTTATAAACTTCATTCCACAATAATTCGTTGATTTCTCGACCGCAATAAAATTTAAATGACAACCCTCAGTCGTAATCCCAACCAAAAATAAGTTGCCTGTCAAATATCTATTGTGTAGCCACCGGACCTTTTGAAAGGGTACAGGTCCTGATTACCTACTAATTTCAATAGTTTAGGTTAGCTATTTTCAACAAAACAACAAATATAAAATAATAGGTAAGTATCTTTATTTTAATCATGTAATTAAATAGCTATTAATATTTACACAAAAATATTAGTCTACAATATTATAATAATACAATATTTAACTTAACCTACTCTATCTTTAGCTCTGTTTCACTTTCACTATCGTCTTCATCTATGCCTAAACTAATTATTAAGGGCCTTACGTTACTACTAATTATGTTATAGGAATCTTCGACTTGGATCACGTGTCTCACAGAATTTTTCCAACTTTCTACTGGGATATTACTTACACATTTTTTTAATTAATTCTATAACAGAACTACTTAGTGTAGGGGATGTGTTTTCTCTTCTAATCATCGTCTTTAACTTGCTCCATATATCTTCTATTGGGTTAAAAATACAGTAATACGGAGGGAGGCGTAAAACTGTGTGACCATTAGCACTTGCGAGATTGTCAGAGATGTATTATTTTTCAATATTGAATGTTTTTAAAACATTTAAAAGGTTCTTTTTTGTATAAGTTTCCTCGAAATATATATTATTTTCCATCATATAGTTTTGAATTTCCACTTTTTGAATTCGGCACTTTACTTAGTTGGCGACTGTGGTAACTAGGGTTGTCCATCACAATAACACTATTTTTGGGCATATTTGGAAGCAGACGCTTCTGAAACCAATCTTCAAACAATGTACCATCCGTGTCTTGATGATAATCCAAAGATGAATTGGCAATTTTCTTCGCAGATAATAATAGAGCGTTCGGAATAAATCCATTTTCTAAACCTGCATGTAATATCGTAATTCTTTGTCCTTTGTTTGAGGGAGCTTTAGTTTAACATTTGATTGTTGAATCGCTTCAACCTTCTTTAGTAGTGTCGTGGGTATCAAACCAAGTTTCGTTCAAGTATATAATTGAACGATTTTCTTCCCTATATTGTCTGATAAGATTCAAATAATCTCTACGCCATACTTGTAAACGCTGCGATTTCATTAGTACTTGTCGTTTGTCAATGGTACGATATTTAAAACCCATTGCTTTTACTATTCTCCAAAGGCTTGTCCTGTCACATGAAATGTCGGTTTCGTCTGCTGTAAGTACCTTTTTTAGCGTATTTATTATTGGGACTATTTGTTTACTGTACATGTCATAAATTTTCCTCCGAATCAAGTCTTTATCAGCTTCTTCGATGCTTCTCAATTTTCCGCTGTCACACCGTTTTTTTCTTGGCTGGATGGGTTTGGTCACTATATCTTTTACTGTCGTTAATGCAACTTTGGTCAAAATACTCGTTTCACTAAAACTTGCACTCCGGTCATAACCTTTTTCTTAAAGGGTACAGTAAACGTTCTTTATGATGTTTTTGGCATCAAATGATAATGTTTTTTCTTCGTTACACCATAACTTCCGGAAGCAATATTATCTGAAGTTTCAGATCTGACATACTTTGGATGCTTGATAACACACACGAAAATACCTTTAACGCACAGCTTGACAAACACCGAACGACTGATAAACTAAGATGAAAAGACTCTGCTTTATATTGAACACCGGCAATTTGCGATTAACCTACCTAATATACCAATATAATAACATAATTGATAGTAACGTAGGGCCCTTAATAATTAGTTTAGGCATAGATGATATTATAATATTGTAAATTAGTATTTTTGTCTAAATATTAATAGCTATTTAATTACATGATTAAAATAAAGATACGTACAAATTATTTTATATTTGTTGTTTTGTTGAAAATAGCTAACCTAAACTATTGAAAGTAGTAGGCAATCAGGACCTGTACCCTTTCAAAAGGCACTTATTTATGGCTGGGTTTAAATTTTATTGCGGTCGGGAAATCAACGAATTATTGTGGAATGGAGTATACCTCAAATGAAAGGTCTCACTGAGTAGTATTTAGCTGCACAAAAAAGTCAATAGAAGAGAAAATTTGTAATTTGTATAAAACAAAACTTTGTAATTTATAAAAATATTGAATCTCATTAAAAATGTAGCAAATTTTCATCTAAGTTCCTATTTCCGCAAAATCCAGCTGATTATAATTTGAAAATAGGTTGTACTATTGTTTACAACAAAATGGAATGCATTTGGAGCATTTAATCAAATAAAATTATATTTAATTTTTTTCATTTTATTCATTTTATTTAAATTACAAATTTTCTTTTTTATCGATTTTTTATGCAGCTAAATACTACTCAGTAAGACCTTTCATTTGGGGTATACCAAAGGGGGTCGGGCCCTTTGAAATTTTAAAGTGGAGGTGTGGGGCGCCCAGGGGCTGACTGCCCCCTTGACTAAAGTATGGTGGTTCTAGTTCCCCCTACCCTAATAACATTTACAGCAAATCGCGTTGTTCTAACTTTTGTAGTATTCGAGATATTTTCATTGAAAATTTTCAAATTGACACCCTGTATATAAACGATAATATGCAATATATGCACGACGATGTGTCAACACCTGGTATACCCAGCATCACCGATACATTTTTGATTAATCGCCATTCCCAAGGTGAGGAAGACAATGTTCATAATATCATCGAAAAACAAGTAAAGAGGCATCTCAAATCTAATCCTATATACGTTCCTGAGCAGTATGCAACTTTAATTACAACGGCGAAAAAGGTTGACCCTTTATATCGCATCCACGACATAACTTATGAAGCCTTTTACGATTTAAAATTTTGCAAAAAAATATGGTAGCAACTTTTCAATAAATGCCGAAACTAAATGGCACGATACAAAAATGCTTCGAATGATTTTGCAAAAACTCCTATGAGGATGCGACATTTAAAATAGTGAACAGTTTTAAAGAAAAAAATACCAGAGACTCTGAACGTGGAGTGCGTTTAGTTAAGCCTATGTCAATAGAATTCCATTAAGTGACAAAAGAAGAGATCTTATAGAACTTGCCGAAAAAAATATAATGCCTAAGCTCAATATAACACGTATTTTAAAAATGTTCTGGAGATCTAAATGATCTAAGAGAATGCTCAGATTTTTACGATTTTTGTTGCAGATAAAAAATGCGAATGAGCATGAATTTTTGTTTTATAAGAACTCTATTTGCGTTTGAGTTAATATAAACATTTTTTTCAGTTGCAGTTGCCATCACTCGTTTGTAGGCAAAACAGAATATAAATAAAAACTCTAATGAAACAGCTTAATGTCATGAGAAATCAAAAGTGCCATATTCCTTTATTGGAAAGTCAAAAATATCATAACTGTATATAATTAAAGTATTTATCTTCATATATGACCCTCAAAAGTGTTTCAACTTAAAAGGGCTGGTTTTTGGGTCTAATAGCGGTATACTTAAAATACAATAATAGTCTTTAAATATTTTAGTTTTTAGCCTAAAATTAAATTAAAACATATTCGATGTGTATAGATAGAAGAAGTTTTTTCCGTTTTGTGAAAAAGGAGTTTTTTCAGTTATGTCACTGTTGTAGCAAGGGTATGATATGTCTAAAAGAGTACATTTTTTAATATGAAGCTATGTTATTACTGATCTGAGAAGCTGCTGAAATTTGTTGTTGTTATATATACTATAATTTAAAATAAAACAATAGTCTTCCTCCACAGTTTAATTGTTAACATAAAAATTTTTTTAAGCTCCCGACATGTTTCGAGTACTTAGGTACTTATCTTCAGGGGATACCAACATCGAGTTTTATATAGAAATAAGTTGTCTTAAATAAATGAGTACAACAGAAAGGCTGGAGACTTGGTGTATTAGATGGTTAATTATTTATGGAATTAGAAGTAAAGTTAAGACTAAGTTTGTAATTTAGATAAGTGAAACATATTTGAGTAGGATAATAAAAGATTATGACCTCTGAAGGAGAGAAGTTTTCTTTTAATTTTGTTAAGCAGTTGAAGTATAGTTTGTGTTTATTAAAATTTAGGAATAGTTTAAAGGAAGGTTTTTTGAAAATTAAGAATCATGAGCTTATATGATTTAGTTTAGATGAGTGAAAAATATCTTAAGTTCAAATAACGAAAAATTGTGACATCTGGAGGAGAGAAGTTTTATTTTAACTCGTTTAACAGTTAAATTATAGGTTTTATTTGTAAAAATTTTTGTAAAATATTAAAAAAGTTTTTTAAATTATGAATGGTTTTTCTTCATTTTTCATTTGTTAGCTTATATGATTATATGGGGCTTTACCCCATATTTTAGAAAAATTATAAAGAATGATCATTTTATTTTTTATTTAATAGCAAAATGATTTTTGTTAATAATTTTTAGAAGATTTTTTATAATTGGTTATAAAGGAGATTCCATACAACCTTTGTGCAAACACAACCGCGGTACTTCCGCAAAACGTGGAATTCCACTTCTCCCCTTCAGAGGTCATAATCTTTTATTATCCTACTCAAATATGTTTCACTTATCTAAATTACAAACTTAATCGTAACTTTACTTCTCATTCCATATAATTAACCATCTAATACACCAAGTCTCCAGCCTTTCTGTTGTACTCATATTTGAGACAACTTATTTCGATAATAAACTCGATGTTGGTATCCCCTGAAGATGAGTACCTAAGTACTCGAAACATGTCGGGAGCTTAAAAGACTTTTTATGTTAACAATTAAACTGTGGAGGAAGACTGCATTGTTTTATTTTATATTACATTGACTCCACTGAAAGTATGGACTATTTTTTTAACTTTATACTATAATTGCCTAACCAGTCAAGTTTCGGACTCATAAGCATTTAGTTGATAATGGTGCTTGAAAAAGTTATTTCCGTTCGATGTGCCATGCAGTGCCATGTGTCAAGTCACTGTTGTTATCAAAATAACTGGTCTCCATAATATCCTGATCCTAACAGAACTGAGGTATGTTTAAAAAACAATATACAAATCACCAGAGAAGTGTAGTCAACAAGCACTATGCTGAGTCAAACACAATTTTATTAAATTATATGACACAGATTTTTTAAGACCCTGTACAATAATATGTAGGTATTTTGGAACAGTCAAAGGACTTTCAACAATTTATCACGTAAAAACGTGGATACCATTAAGTTAAATAAATGAAACCGTAAAATACCCGAGAAACCCTGCTCTAATAAAGATTGCTTTTAATCTCCGTCTTAAGCCTTCGATGATTTGGTCTGAGATAATCCCGAGTTAACTTTCTTTATTCGCTTTGATATTTTATGAACTTCTCTTCTTCCTTTCCGCTTTTTTTGGATTTTAATTAAAGAATAATAACGCATTAAATTCTATAATATTTTTCCATTTTATCATTAATATTCGTCATGATGTTTTCGGAGGAGATTTTTTAATTATAACACTTAATTTTGCAGACTGCGGCTTTTAATTGAAAAAAAAAGTTATCGTTTCATTTAAGAGAAGTAAAGAAATTGATTTTTAAGATTTAGTTGACTTGAGATTTTATTACAACGGAAGAAGTCATTCGTATTATAGTTCCCCACACAGTTTGCTAGCAACCAACGCAACGCTAGAAAAATACGTAGGTATTAAAAAACTACCGGAAATATATACAGGGTCAGAATTTCTAATATAAAGAGACGTCATATGTAGTTTGCAGTACGTGCATGGCCGTCATATCAAAATTTTAAAATCGCTTTTGTCTCCTTTATTTTACACGAAAACGTGATAAAACTATAGATATACCGGGTGATGCATGGCTTAGTTGGACATAGAAAATCCCATGTAAATTTTAAGGTGGCTAAATAGTGGCTCCCCTGTGCATTTTAGAGAAAAATTGTATAATAATTTTTTTTAGAGGCCGGTATAATAAACCCATTTGACAAGTTTGAATAAATTTTAGTAAGCCAATCCTTATTCAATTAAATGTGATGGCAATATTACGAAATTTTCATAGTTTAGGTAATACAGCAAACACCAGCAAATTATTATTTGGCATTGACAAAACGAAACGTAGCGTCAGTGACAACATTTTCATTGAAGGCACTTTAATTAGAGCTAAATGTGAGCTACTCTATTAAGAAAAAAGTAGCTATGATTAAGTGGTATTACCCAGAATGTCAATAGAGCTGAAGAAAGGGATAATAAAGATCTTGATATTTTACTGAACGTGGAGGAACATAAAATGATTATAATTTAAAGAAATAGTCCATTCTCGAAGTGGAGTTGAAATATAGGGAAAGGGGAAAAAAAGACAAAAAGTCTTTCTCCACTAATTTAATAGTGAGCTATTAAAGGCTCAATTTTAAAATTAAATTGTCTCTACATGTTTCAAAGGTAGTAACCTTCATCTTCAGGAGACCAAAGTAGTGCTGCAGTTATTATTAGCAGTAGAGAGAAAACTGTTGGTGGAAAATGACGTTGATGGAGCTTTTTTTATTTAAAAATATTTTGACAAGATATTAATAATTGAATGTAATCAGCATGCTAAAATTGGAATTGAAAGTGGAATGTTATATTTAAATCAAGGTTTATGAAAAGACACTGTCAATCTGTTACCTTCCCTTTTTAAATTCGACCACAGATTGACAGTGTCTTTTCATAAACTTTGATTTAAATATAACATTCCACTTTCAATTCCAATTTTAGCATGCTGATTACATTCAATTATTAATATCTTGTCAAAATATTTTTAAATAAAAAAAGCTCCATCAACGTCATTTTCCACCAACAGTTTTCTCTCTACTGCTAATAATAACTGCAGCACTACTTTGGTCTCCTGAAGATGAAGGTTACTACCTTTGAAACATGTAGAGACAATTTAATTTTAAAATTGAGCCTTTAATAGCTCACTATTAAATTAGTGGAGAAAGACTTTTTGACTTTTTTTCCCCTTTCCCTATAAAATGATTAGCACGAGGATTCTTGGGCAAGCCGTAGGAAAACATCAAACCACCGAGTTGGGCTCTCTAAAAGAACATACATATTTTCCTTACCAGTGTAAAAAACATTAAGAGCTACGGCAAGGTGATAGATAACGGAGAATGGTACTACACTGCACTAGAAGAAGTTGTACGCGAAAATCAGGATATCTGGTATCAAATGGATGGTTGTCCTGCCAATAACCCTCTCATGGTTAGGGAATCCTTGCAAAATATTTTTAACGGAAATATTATTCGCCCATGGTATCTAGTCCTTTGGCCAGCCAGGTCTCCTGACCTTTCGCCAAACGACTTTTTTCGGTGGGGTCACTTAAACAATTTTATTTATAAAGATGTAAAATTTGAAAATGTAGACCATCTAAAATACGTATTTCACTAGAATGTTACAAAACTTTTTAATATCAACTCAGTAATGTTAGAAATAAATTTTATGATCGGTTAGGATATTGTTTAGCTGTTAAGGTTGTTTCAAAACTTAATTAACTAATTAATTAATGTTTTTGTGAAAATCTGTAGTCTCAGGTATGTTATGTTAAATTAAGGGCTTGATAAGAAAAACATAATGATGTCTTTTATTTTGGATGTATGATTGCCGGATTGGTCCATTGTCCAGCTTTACTTAAATTTTTGACAATAGCGTCATAGAAACTATGAAATTTCGTAATTTTGCCATTACATTTAATTGAATAAGTTAGGATTGGCTCATTACAATTTACTCAAACTTGGCACGTGGGTTTACTATATCGGCCTCTTTAAAAAATTATAATACAGCTTTTCTCTAAAATGTACAGGGGAGCCAATAATTAGCCAGCTCAAAATTTACGTGGGATTTCCTATGTTCAACTAAGGCATGCATCACCCGGTATAGCTGAATACAGAATTAAAAGTTTTATAAAACTGAAAGACAATATAGTGGGGGTTCCATTTGTAAACTAACAACTTTACTACTAACAACTATATGTCATAAGTATGATCCTCGATAGTTTTTGTGTAACACCAAAAAACAATGTATAAAAAAAACTAAAACTATTATATTTACATTTTTCATGCAACTCATTAAATGAATCATATAGATGGGTGGTCCATTAATAATCAATATCCCTGTATAGACACGGACAACAAAATTATTTGTTGACAGGAGGAGACCAGATATTTGATAGTATTACCAACAGAAAATGTGGGCATAACTAGTGATGCCGCGAGACGAGACGAGACGAGAATTGGCCCATTCTCGTCTCGTCTCGTGAGGCGAGAATTTTTTTTTATCTCGTCTCGACGAGAAACGCGTTTTTCTCGCTCGAGAGTGCCATTGTCTCGTCTCGTCTCGTCTCGTTTTTTCTCGTGAGTAGGGAATCATAAAAAATATTTTTTATACGAATCTTAAAGGGGTAAACATTTAAAAGTATCTGGTCGTCTCGCAGAAGGGTTTAATATAAGTCGATTTGTTAGGCATGTGACTTAGAAACTATTTTTCTTAGATCAACAAAATATTGCAAGCGACCATAAGACATAATTCACGTAATGTAATAGGCTTGGCACCGAGGTATTTTCAGTCCAAAATATACGGGGTGGTAAAAGATACAGAATGGAGAACGATTTATAATAATAATAATTGATTCATAATGGAACTACCCTTCTTTTATTATTTATTTTTTGGCATAATTCGGGGCATAATTAACTGCAATAGTTTGGAAAATATTCGACTAAATAAAGGGATCAGCCCAGAATGTCATCCGGGGAAATACCTTAATTTTTTTATTACACTAATAAAAAGTGCAAGAGAAAGAACTTAAAGAAGTATTTCCGAAAATGCTCTATTTGACATATCAATCTCTCATAGATTATAAAATATTCGGACTAAATCGCGGTAACATTAGATAATTATTGTGTCCTTCTTTTACATATGAGTTATACAATGTAAACTGTAATTGGTTTAAGATCACCGCCGCTACAACGTTTTCAATCGAAAATGCGATCTTTCAGATTTGGTTAATTATTTAAAAATGTCAACTACTAACCATAGACAGAATAAAGAGGCTAGACAATTTGATTTTGTTCTCTTGAATATCTCTTTTAAGGTAAATGCCTTCACAATAGGATAGAGTGAGAACGTTAAACACATTATTTTTCTGTCTATATATTAGGAGATACCTAAAATTCAGTGTTCTAACAAACGAGAAAATTCGAGAAAAAACGAGAAATTTCTCGACGAGAAACGGTCTTCTCTCGTCTCGTCTCGTGACTTCTCTCGAGAAAAAAATTTCACTCTCGTCTCGTCGAGACGAGACGAGACGAGACGAGACACGAGAATTTCTTGTCTCGGCGGCATCACTAGGCATAACAATTAATAAAATTTATAAAATTCGTTTTGCATATTTTATGTTATTTTTAAATATGAATTGAATCCTATTATTTGTTTGGTTTTTCATAGGATGGTCAGTGAAATAAATCGTCACAATTTTTTTTGAATCATCAGGACTGGTACCTAGACGCAATTATTTAAAATCAATTAGGTAATTCAAAAACGGCCAAAATATTATCAGAAATTGTCCTCAATTACGATAAAAATTAATTTTAATTATTTTGAAATGAAGTCGCTAAGACTATATTTTTCTTTTAAGTCTTTACATTTTGCGAGAAAAACGCTAGCAGCTATGATGCTTGTATGGGTCTGACATCACTAGTATAGTCAATATACATCAAACGCAGGTAGATTGGTATGCTTTATATGATATTACATATATTCAGTTTTCTGTTTAAATAATTGTGAGTTACAATCGCTCTTGTTGGTGTATCGCCGTGTAATGTAAGTACAGGTATGGCGAACGGCATTTTAAAAACATTATAACTAAATGAAACTCGGGAAAACTTATGGATGTTTTAGAAATAAAGAATTTATTTTATTATCATTCAAATTAAAAAAGAAAATAATAATTTTATTAAAGTTATATTCAGTACGAGGAGTCTTTGAGAAACGAAAAATATTTTATTTAAAACACGTTTTGGGAGAAATATTAAAAATTAGAATAATTACAAAATAAAATAAGAAACCTTTTTAAAAATTTTTAAAGTTAAATTGGACTTCAAAGTTTTATCAAAATAAGTAAAAATAAAGTGAAGAGAATTGAAATATCTTAAATATTTTCGGATAAATTAAATAAATAAAATCTAAGTTATTCATCAACAAAAGTGTTTTTAGAATTCAAATAACTCTAAAATAATTTTATAAAAATTCAAGAAAATTAAATGAATTATAATTATTTGGAAAACTCACGTTTATAAAATAAAATAATCCAATGAGGGGTTTAATAACAAAACACATCACAAATTAACAAAAATATTGCAAACAAAATAAATTAAAATTAAATAAAATTTTAATTTATTTTTCACTTAATTTTTCTTCTCCGACTGTTTATTTGACCGAGCAAAAGGTACCGTACGAGAGAAACTGATGAAATTAGGCGCTGCTAAAGTTAATAATTATACTCTCTCCCACTTCGGAGAAGACGCGCTTGTACGATTCCTGATTGGTCAACACTCTAACTTAAACTAGTTTTATCTGTTTAGATCATGGAATGGGGACGGATCGTGTTGGTGGCAACAAGTAACACCTGAAGAACATCTACCGCGAAGCAGCAACTATTTTCTGGTAACTGTCAAATAAAAAAGATAATTGCCTTTGAAAAAAGCCGAAATATTTTGTTCGTCTCGTACCATGCGACCACTTGTAGGTGTTGTTCTGATCTCCCTATGAATAGGTGGGGTTGCTAGAGAAAACGTTAGTTCATTTTTAACCGTCGTTATGTTTCACTACCTACAAAGTTAATACCGTCGTCCGTCGAAAGTTGCCGTGCCATACTAGTCAAGTGTAGGCGCGAAAAGTTTAGTTCGGAAGTAGAAAGTGCGTTGACCCGAAGTCACAAGGAGGTAGTAAAGTATCGTCGCGACGGTACAAAACCTTTACTTATTGACTTGGCACGGTAACGCAAAAAGTTTTATTGAATAAAACGTAAAGTGAATGCATTTTTAAAAGTCAGTGTCGACGTCAGGATTATACGTAATTTTAAAAGTAAGTGAAGGGATTTGTTTGTGAATTTAAATTTTATTGTTGGTGGCTCCGATAGAAATTTGATATTATAGTAAAATAAGTAAAATTGATAGTGACTTTGTGATTCTACTGCTAGAAATTAGAAGTAAACTCATTTAATTTACTATTAAATATTGCTCCCTTTCAACAATATATTGCTCCTTTAAAATAAAAGTATAAATTATTTTAATTCAACAACAATTTAGACGGAATTGGTATAACAGACGGGTACTGCGAACCCCGTTGAGGATTTTAGTAGCCGCCTTGAAGGGATGAGGTCATAAAACAGTAAGTATCCATTCAAGTATAGAAGGTGGGCGTTACACAGGCGTAAAAACACCAGATAGTTTGGTTTAAACTTGCAAGAAGAGATCCAAAATTATTAGATATAATTATCGAAAAGAATGGTACTACCTACTGTATTTTTGTGAAAAGTTCGACATCAACAACCAACTAACCAAACTTTGAACCCAGAGCGAATCTTACGGGAGGCAGCTGATGATATGGTATTTCCATTTTCCCCCTAGGTTAATTTGGAATTTCGTTTTATTACATTTTCTGAAAAGTTTTGTAATTTTAGTGCGAACTGCCAAAAATTTTCAATTTTCTGATGTGTCTTCTGTATAATTTAATGTATATCTTGTATCTTAATGACATTATTAATTAATGTAAATAAACAGAAAATAAAAGAAAAAATTATTGTCATGAAATGTCAGTGCTCGTGAGATAGAGAATGTGTTAAAGTTTGTCATAGAGATGAGGGATGCGACACTATTATTCAGTCGATAATTTACACTTGAAAAATTGAATTTTAGTCGTAGAACGTCAGATCTCAAATATTGTCAGATAACAATATGGGGATTATACACGGGCACTGTATATTGTAAAAAGGCTATAGATTATATTAGCATAGACTCGCGCAAAGAAATATAAAAGTCAAAAGTCCTGAAGGTCTCTCTAGAGAAGAAAAGGACGTCGGAAACCTTCTTTAGTAGCAGTAGGGTGGTTGCGCTAGTAAGCCGGCCACCTCTAGTAGTCGGCCAAAAATGAGTTTAATCACTTATAATTTGAATTTCACGCGAGCTCAGCTCTATTTCTTACATTTGCTATCTTCTTTTAGTTTCCAAGAACACATATATCAATATTTATTTTCTTTATTATAAGTCGAACCTTACTTCTGTAAATTGGCGCGAAAAATAAGATGTTAGTCATTGTGTCTCCAAAAACAATTTACATAAGTCAGTGAAGATCAAGCAGGGCAATTTTAAAGGTAAGTTAAACTAATTCTATACAAGATATGTTTATCGGAGTAAGATTTTTTGGATGAGTATATGTTTAGATAATGTTTAGATAACTAGTAACATGTCCCAAATATACTCATTTTTATTTTTAGGTACAGAAATAATATGACCGGTTACTGGCATGTAATTATTATAAAGTTGCTAGTGGTCGGCCACCGTGGCCGACTACTGGCAGAATTTTTAAATAGTATATTATTAACCAAGGTTTAGACAGCCATCATTATTGCCCGAGCGGCGAGTTTGTCGCTTCGCTCCTCGTGATTTAAGACGCGAGGGGTATAATAAGCTGTCTAAACCGTGGTTAGTATATTATTTTTTCCACTACTACAAACTTTTATATGACATTTATCTTTATAGTATTAATAATTATAAAAAATTATAGGTAGGTATAAGTATATTTTTTAATCAAGTTACCTGCGCTTTGGAATTGGCAAAATATTTTGTTGTTTTGTCAGGTGGCTTTGTCAATGTCAATTTGTGTTCATTTGTGTCGTCAGATTTCACGAGTTTTGCGTTTTTTTTAAAAATGAGCGAAGAAAATGTTAGTGATAATATTATGTGTACCGAATTAAGGATGGAAGCAGACAAAATGTTGATTGTATCGATATTTTACAATATCAAGTAATCTAATATGTATTGATAATTATCTGGTTGCCTAACCACAATGAATTGATGTTGTAGAATTAAAAAATTAAGTTACCTGCGTTCAAACAAAATTCGGTTAAGGTCAAAGATCGGTCAATAATGGATTTCAATGGCTTATTATTGACCATGGTCCATAATGACTTATAAGGTAGAGAAAAACGATTTCTAGCGTTAATAATCGGTCAATAATGGCGATGTTATAGGTTAGTAGTGGAAAAAAATTATTTTGTCTATATCAGGCTTACATATACATATCTTCCTTTGCCGTCATGCACTATGGTGTATCAAAAACGTACATACCAGTAGTCGGCCGGGTCTAAACTGAATGATAAAGTCCCTAGAGGCATTAAAGTTAGTGGCCGACTATTGACAAAGTCATAAATTGATGATTGTGCTAGTACTCGGCCACAAGATTTTTTTGGCTATAATCGCACTTTAATCTAGTGAAAAAATGTTTTCTTTACATTAAAGATGATGCCACGGCAGGCCATGCAGGCCAAAAACAAAGTTCCATAGATATTCTCAAGAGTCCTTAGAAGAAGCTTTAGATTCTATGAGAAATCGAGCAACTCCAGAAACTTGCCGAAACTATGGTATACCGCGTGCAACTCTGCAGGACCATCTCGCAGGTCGTGGCGCAAGCAGTAAGCCTCGATGAATGAGCACCAGATCTATATATAAGCATCAATAATCTTACATGCAATAGAGCCGCCGATTCTGACGTCCACCTCCACAACCGATGCTTTTAGAATAGCTATTTTCCTAACAAGTGCAGAAAATCGATTTTTCCGCACGCAAATGCCTTTGACAGCACGACGCGTAGCGGAGTGGTGTCAAGCATTTAAGTGCGGAAAAATAGGTTTCTGCACGTGTTAGGAACAATAGTTTTTCTACTAGCGTGAGGAAACAAATTGAAAATAATTTAAAAAACGGAGTTTTTTTTTAAATTTTTATTACAATGAACAAAATTTTACAATATTAATTTACTTATTTATATTGTAATTAATTGTAAACGTACAATTACTAGCACTATTTAAATTAATAGCAGAAGCCAGTTGGTTGCGGTTCTCCAGTAAAGATTGGGGTGCAGGAATAATTGATATTTCAGTAGGTTGCAGCTCGTTTTCTGAGTCCTGAAGCCCATCAGTTTGTTCATGTTGTGTACTTGTTGCTGGATGGGAGTAAGAAAGGGCTACACAGCTGCTGGTGGAAGCACTGGCTGGGGTTGATTTCAATATTTTACTTGCTATTAGTTTTTTATTTTCCAAGGATTCGTTTAGATAACCTTCGGCGACTTTTGTGGATTGCCACCCCCCATGACGCTTCAGGTTGGTTATGCCCACTCCGGCATTTGCAAGGGCAGTGGCAGAAGACCTTCTATAACAGTGGCCAGTGTACTCTTCTGGATTCGGCAATCGTAAATAGGCTGCTACCTCAGATGGCATTTTTCCAAATTTATTTATGCCAACGCATTGGATGGTACATTCCCCTTTGCGATATTGTACGAAAAAACGTTGGTGTGAAGTATTTTTTGGTCTAAGTGATACATATTTTCTTATCAACGCCAAGTTTTTCTCCCCAGTGACCACAAAACTTCGGCTTGTGTGCGTTTTATTGTCGGCTATTTTCACTAAAACGAAACATTTTTCCAGCTGTACGTTTTCAAACAACAAATTTGTCAATTCTTCCCGTCTGCACGCCCCTGCTAGGCCACAAATTGTTGCCACTTTAATTAGGAGGTATGTGTCATCAGGAGCGCTGTCTATAAATTTTTCCATGTCACTTATGGTTAAAATTTTCGACTTTTTTGGTCTGAAGCCAACCATTTTTTTCTTGAGAAAAGAAATTAACTTAAAATGCATACCAATATCCACATTTTTTTTCAGCTTGAGCATAGTTTTCAACATTGAGTATCTTGACCAGAGTGTGGACGGCTGGTACGATTTCGATAATTCGTAAAAGTAGGCCAAAAAAACTTCTTCTCTTTCAAAATTCACATTTTTCTTCTCCTTACTCCATTTGCAAAAAAGGGTGTATTCTTTTTCATACCGTTTTCTTGATTTTTCTGGCAATAAATCTTCTTTGAGATTTTCAGCCGCCAAAAGAATCTCCTCCGGTACTTCTTCTATAAAATTTTCGTTCATCTCTTCATCGGAAATCATTTTGCGTGCCGAAGAATTCAGCAAAACTCCAGTAGAAAAACTGATAAACTAGTTTAAATTTATAATATTCTGTTGACAGTGACATACAAATCAACAACTGGTTATATACACCATAGCAACTAAGATATTTCAAAGGTAATATGATGAACAGTGACTTCAAATCGTACAGCATTTAATTTAATTAAATTTAATTTCAAATTATAACAGTGCGGAAAAGTGGATTTTCCGCACTAAAACATGTGCGGAAAATGCGTTTTTCCGCACGCTAGTAGAAAAAATATATTAAATACCCCCTAAGTCAATTCCAAAAACAAAACGTCCGAAAGCTGGATCCTTCCACAACTGTCATTTCGTCCAATGTTTGGAGAGCATATTACATGGAGAAGAATATATTACAAAATGAGAAAGAAGAAGCAAAGAAAAGGAAAAGGACGAAAAAAAAAGCGAAATGGTTTATAATACTAACAAAAAAAAAAAAGAAAGACTCAACAAAAGAAACGAGATTTTAGAAAAATGCTTTAAAAGAAATATTGTGCTAAATGTGAAGATGAACTAGATAGCGATGCAGAAGCCGAAGGTGATAAGAACGTGGGATGTGACTGGTGTCCCAGGTGGTTTCACTTAGACGCTTACACGAAGGCCATATAAAGAGGTGCAAGGTCTAGACTATAACTGCGATTTTTGCATGTCTTTGCATATTTTATGTATTCCTAGTAGGTACATTTAAGTGTTTTATTAATATTTTTAGAAACATAATTTTTGTGTTTCTTTATAATATGTTTTCCCGCTTTTATCGACAAAACAAAAAATTCAAGCACGGGCCTGTGCAAAATAACCATTAATATATGACGACCGACGAAAAAACTGATATTTTTCAGAAAAACTTAAAAATAAAATGTTTACCTACTTTCTCCAGTATTCATATTTTTTTCAATCCCTTATTTACTGTTTATACTAGACAAGGACACATATTATTATTTTAAGAATTAAATGAACAGTTTTATTTAAAAAACAAATTTAGAATGATCAGAAAAGGCCGACAGTCATCCTATACTATTTAGCTCGTTTGTCACAAGACAACTCAATACAATTGAAACTTGTCAGCAGTCTCAAACGATATAAACCCAAAATGAAATATATCATCGCATCGAGTTCCTGTCGATAAGAACGTTTAGGAGTTAAATATAAAACAAGGGTTAACACCAAAAAAACTATGGAATTTATTGAAAGCCTTATACAGTGACCGGCAGAAAGTGCGCAGCATATGGAAAAGTTTTTTATCTTTAAGTTTAGAAAATTAATTTTATTTTAGATAGGTTCTGCATGTTCTCAAACCAAAATACCACCCATTAAATCCGGTAAAAGTCTTATGGTATACGAGGTAGGATCAAAAATTTGAAATTCCGCTAAGAGTAAAGTACCTCCATCTTTCATTTTAGAATATTTTTTTACTAAGAATTATTGTTTTAATTTCAAAGTTATACCCAAATTCCAAGTTTCGCTTATTTTGGACAAAAAAATGGATTTAATCGTGTTTTCTGAATAACCCTGTATAAAAAATAAATGGCAACCGAACAGTCCGAAAATAAGATTTTCTGCAGACTTTGTTAGAGGTAACCGTCGATCATAAGTCCGATTAGTTTGTTTTCATAATATTATGGCTTTTTAAAATAAAAACATAAAAATATTAAATATTTTTGCTGCACACCGTATTTAATTTTCTGAGGGAACAAGTTAATTTCATCTAACTGATATTTTTTTATTTACTTTGACTTAAAGCATCTCCTAAATAGCTTTTTACACATTAAAGTATGCATAGAAAGTTGCCTTTTGATTTATAAAGAAAAAAATTTAAATTAAAAATATATTTTGAACGGATTTTATTTCTCACGCAAAATAAGGATCAATAATATATTTTGTACACAATTTAAATAATTTTAAAATAATGTTTCTTCAAAAACTGATTTTGTATGCCCCAAGGGCAAGCTTAAAGCCTAGAAATAATAACACAAATTAATTTCCTTCTCATAATCTATACTATTTAAGATCAAAGCAGCCATGAAAACAAGTCAAACATTGAAATTAAATTAATGACATTTAGTTAGTTCTGCTATAAAAATGGAAGTTGAAAAGTTGTCTTTACAGGAGAAAATTGCAATAGTTTTAATTCATGGTGACAATTATCACAGTTATCGCGAGACAGCAATTATTTTTAACAATAGATACAATAAAAATGTTCACAATTCCACTATATTTAGAATTGTCAATAAATTTAAACAAAGTGGATCGGTGGAAAATAAGTATAAAACTGTCCATAGAAAAACTGCAGCTACGGAAGAAAACGCTTTAAATGTTTTTTTATCAGTAAATGAAGTTCCTACAATGCCGTTGTCCGAAAGAGAAGAACAAGTTGGTATTTCAGAAAAGTCTATTAGAAGAATATTTAAGAATCACAAGTATTTACCATATAAACCCAAATTTCTGCATACCCTTCAAGATAGGGATCTAGATGCAAGGCTTGACTTTTGCTTTTGGTTTCAAGGCAAAAAAGAAGATGATCCACATTTTGGAAATAGTATATTATTTACTGACGAAGCAACCTTCACAAGCAACGGCACTGTAAGTTCCCAAAATTGCAGGTGGTGGGCTGACCAAAACCCCATTTTATAATTAAATGTAAAGATCAATATTCTTTTAAGACCAACGTTTGGTGTGGTATATTAAATACTCAAATAGTGGGGCCATATTTCTTCAGAGAAAATTTAAATGGCGCTAGATATTTAAACTTCTTGCAGAATGAAATAAGCGATTTTCTCGATGATCTGCCCTTAAACTTAAGAGAAAATCTGTATTTCCAACAAGATGGTGCTTCTATTTATAGTACCTTACAAGTAAGGGAATGGTTAAATCAACAATTTTACAACAAATGGATTGGACGGTTTTCAGAAAATCCCTGGCCTGCAAGATCGCCGGATATTACTCCTCTAGACTTCTTTCTCTGGGGTTACGTAAAAAACCAGGTGTATAAGTATCGGCCTTTCAGAAATTTGGACCATCTGGAAAATGTTATAAGACAGTGTATCGCTAGAATCAATCCGGCTTTTTTAAGGAACGTAGCCAAAGAATTTAACAAAAGAACTATACAATGTATAGAAAATGGAGGAGGACATGTAGAAATATAAAGTTATAATAATTATTGTTAATGTAAATAGTCTTAATTAGCATTTTTTGTTTCCTGTTGAGTTAAAGAATGTATTACCTATTAGTTGGATTATCCTAAAAGTGTATTTAATAAATGAAAATAACCTATATTGATCCTTATTGTGCGTGAGAAATAAAATCCATTCAAAATATATTTTTTGTACAACTGTCAAAAAAAGTTGACATTTTTTCATCGCTATCGATACGTAAACCTTTTGTTTTTTTAACAGTGAAAAAAAGACTTTTTTTCACGGTGAAAAAAAGACTTTTTTTAACTGGAAAAATGATTTACAAAAAAAACGATAAAACATTACTTTTTAAAAAATGTATTGAATTTTTTTGTACAAATTTACTAATTAATTACCAACTACCAAAAAATCTCATTTGTTACAATAATAATTGATGGTGAAGTTCGAACAATTGCTTCCAATATTAATTCCCGAAGCTAGTCCACCTTACTGCTGATCAGAAACGCTAGATATTCCTTGAAAAGTTGAGTCCACAATTGTATCAGTTATATTGATTTGTTTGGAAGTAGAGGAACAATTTAATTTATTAGAAATATCAATTTTATTACTCAAACTATCTTCTATATATCCTTCTGCTATGGCGGCAGATTTCCAACCACCGTGGCGTTTTATAGATGTCATGTTACCCCCTGCATTGGCTAAGAGAGTTGCAGAACTCCTCCTAAAACAGTGACCTGTGTAGCTCTTATGCAATTCTTTTCCCAGCCATTTTGCAATCAAGCTAGGAATTTCCCCTATTTTATTTATTCCCACATGTTGGTCAACACATTTTCCTCTTGAATATTTTAAAAATAATCTCTTTTTGTGTGTATGGGACGGCCTTAGTACTCTATACTTGCGATATATCTCAATATAATCAGAATTTGAAACGGTAAACATTCTTGGGCAATAGGTCTTTGTATCCGGTATTTTAACAATCAATATAGACCCGGTATCTTCAATGTCATCAATAGTTACCTTCAATAATTCTTCACGGCGACAAGCACCGCTGATTCCCAAAATTAACGCAACCTACAATTAAAAAAATATTGAAATTACTGAAATAATACAAAATTTTGATCATCTGTACCTTATAAAGTAAATTTGTTTCATCATCAGCTTCTTGAATGAATTTATTAATATCGTCTCTCGATAAAACTTTAGATTTCTTCCCTCGGTATCCGACGTTTTTGTTCTTAATAAAAGGCACCAATTTTGAAAACTTCTTTATATCAATATTTTCTTTAACATTCAATGTACTCTTCAACATTGAGTAGACACTCCATAAAGTAGAAGGTTTTACAGTTTTTGATTTCTCCTCAAAATAGCATATAAGTACCTTTTCAGACATTTTTTGTATATTTTTCTTGCCGCACCATTCACGGAATTGGTTATAATTTTTCTCGTATATAAATTTTGATTTCGCCGGTAACATGTTAGCTATAGCCGAATTTGCTATATCGGCTATATCTGAAGGAATCTCGCTATCACTATCGTAATCTACATCCATTTTAAGTACTTATACTATTTATTTAAAAAATTGCAATAAATATGAACAGCTATCAACGTATGACAACAAAACAAGCAACGTGCCAACAAACCATTTCTATAGTAACGACAGGGCTGTTAACTTGATTATGTGAAATTATATGGTAAAATTTTTATTATAATATACAATTTTACCGATTAATTCAAACTTTCAGTTGTACAAAAAATGTTGTTTGTATTTCGTTTGTGAAATTCGTGTTTTAATGGCACATTCGAGAGAATTTTTCGCCTCGACCTGCGGTCTCGGCAAAAAATTGACACTCTCATATGCCATTAAAAAAACACTCACTTGACGCACTTAATACAAAAATAACTATTTAATTTAAATTTTTTTCTTTATAAATCAAAAGGAAACTTTTTATGCATACTTCAATGTATAAAAAACTATTTAGGAGGTGCTTTAAGTCAAAGTAAATCAAAAAATATCAGTTAGGTGAAATTAACTTGTTGCCTCAGAAAATAAAATACGGTGTGCAGCAAAAATATTTAATATTTTTATGTTTTTATTTTAAAAAGCCATACTATTATGAAAACAAACTAATCAGACTTATGATCGACGGTTATCTCTAACAAAGTCTGCAGAAAATCTTATTTTCGTACTGTTCGGTTGCCATTTATTTTTTATACAGGGTTATTCAGAAAACACGATTAAATCCATTTTTTTGTCCAAAATAAGCGAAATTTGGAATTTGGGTATAACTTTGAAATTAAAACAATAATTCTTAGTAAAAAAATATTCTAAAATGAAAGATGGAGGTACTTTACGCTTAGCGGAATTTCAAATTTTTACCTCGTATACCATAAGACTTTTGCCGGATTTAATAGGTGTTATTTTGGTTTGAGAACATGCAGAACCTATCTAAAATAAAGTTAATTTTATAAACTTAAAGATAAAAAACTTTCCCATATGCTGCGCACTTTCTGCCGGTCACTGTATATCACTTTCGCAATTAGGCGCAACCTACTCAAGCTTTAGACCAAAGTCGTATGCAATGAACACCAGGTAATGCCTTGTAATATTAAGGGATTGGTTGGATCATTATGCATGCACAGCAACGCATCAAGTGAACGGTCATCCAGATGTGTTTTTTTGTATTTTTTCTAAAATTATAGGCCTAAGGGAGGTTAAAAATAAATCCGAAATATTATTCATGTGTTTCCTAAATCCCACAAATATACAAATATTACTATCTATCTTCTCCGAAATATTAATAATTTATTACTAATTTATTTATCCATAAATCATCACTATGTAATTGATATTATACGTAAAATTAATACATAACGCCGGTTCTACTATTGCATTAGCCGTACACTAATTAATCTTACATAAGTGCTTAGTTTGTCCCAAACACTTATAACAATAAACCTAAGACTGACATCCGTTTCCATTGCAAAGGAGGAATATAATCTACCTTGATGACGATATATATCTTGTCGTTCGGTGTCTATTTATTTAGGAACATGAATTATGCATGTCATCCCGCTCATTGTTTCCACGAAGTGGTCTTTGTCAAGCGCAGTGGAAATAATAGGTATGTTACTGCTTGGACATACTAATACAATCTCGTGTCTTTTACTATTTGGATAATGTGTTTCTTTGCTTTCTTCCTAGTCCGAGGTAATATATTTTCCTTTCCATTTATTAGGGTATTTGATTTTGAAGGTTAGATGAAAAATACGTTCTCTGAATATATTTTTACATGTTCTCTTTTAAATACAGTGGCGGATCTAGGACCGTCGGGGCCCGAAGCAAAAACTTTTTTCGGGCCCCCCTTGTCAATGCGGCAGACAAAAGTCCGCCGCAGGCGATTAGCGTCGCAGACGAAAAATTTTTTGGACCACGCCCTAATTTTAACAAATTTGGTCAATATTTTATAGTATAGCAACATTTTTAAAATCGACTATTGACTAGAATTTTCACTAGATACTGTCAGTTTTTTTCCTAAAATTTTATTCTTATATCCATGATTTCTGAAAATAAAATACTTACTGATATTTCCTTTAGATCAGAAAAAATTTTAGAATTAAATAGGGCTTCACCCGCCGAGCCGCCACTTCTTCAGTTTTTTTTTAAATATAGGTAGTTTTCTTTGTGGTGTCAGGTGAATGAAAGTCATTTATGTATTTGAAATTTTTATAAAAATACACTTTTCAAAAATATATTATGTGATTTAAAGCGAATAAATGAAAAAATAACACCATAATGTACTTTAGGAAATTGTAGGAACTTTATAAAATCACAAAAAAAACAAAGTAAGCCTACACATACTACACAGTACACACACATACAAGCTAAAAGGTAAGTACTTACCTACACTTTAAAAAGTAAAATATGTAGGAATGAAAACATAACACCAAATAAAAAAAATATGAAAACAATATTCTTCTTAAACATGCAAAATCTTTATAAAATTAACGAAAAATAGATGTACACGTAGATACAGAGAAAGAAACTACGAAATTCACAAAAGAAAAAAATCAGAAACTTTTCTTTAAAACAAGTAATTATTCTTTATAATGCAAAAAAAAACTCTCAATTTATTTAAAATTTGGCCGACGCACCTTGGTGTTAGCAAATTGTCTTATTGATTCATCGAAGGAGAGTGAATCAGTTAGGTCACTTTCAATTGACAAAATACCTAAGTACTGTAGTCTTTTTTCCGTCATTACTGTTCGGTATTTATTTTTAATTATTGTAAGTTTTGAAAATGACCTCTCTGCTTCACAGCTTGTAATAGGTATTGTTAAAAAAAGTTTTAAGGCTATATACAAATTTGGAAAGACCTCAGTCATATTTTTATTGTACAAGATGCCTAACATTTCTACACAACTAACAACATTTTCGGGTGAGTGAGAGATTTTTAAGTATTGCTTAAATTGTTTGACTTTATTCAACAAATCCTCATGAAGATCGTTACTATAATATTCTAAAATAGTCGACAGATTATCTTCATTGATTTCGTCCTTTAAAGGATTTCCTAAATCAAAGAGTACTTGAAATTTTTTTACTACATCTTGGTAGGCAGTGCTACGTCTATCTAGTTCGCTAGATAAACAATCCAATAACTTATTAAGGACATCTATGCGAAATTTGTCTTTACCAGTAAAACATACTCTTTGAGGCTGTTTATCCGCTAGTAACTTTATTCGTGTTCTTTTTGTTGCATCGGAGTACACAACTTCAACGTCTTCGCTTAAGTCTATTGATTTGGATAGTTTCTATGTCTGCATTTTTTCGTATTTCCTTTATAAATAGGCTTAAGGAACATAATAAATTGTACCCTTCTTGTACGTCCAAGCCAGGGGTCTGTAGCATAACAGACACTTTATTAAAGCGTTCCAAAATTTTTTTCCACATTAGCGTTAACATTGCGTATTCAATTTTTGATAATTTATTAAATAAATTTTTGGCGTCATTTCTAAAATCAGCTTTTTCAGTTCGGTCTGCAATAACATGTTTTAAAGTTTTTTAAATTTCGCTGTATCCACATGCTAAGGCTCTGACAGCTTCATAGTGAGCACACCATCTTGTTATGCTTAACGATTTTAAAGCGTATTGTAAGTTTGCAAAATTACATAAAATATTCCACCTATGAGGTGAAGCTGAAAAAAATACATAAAGTTTTTGGAGAATCCCAAAATAGTCAACAAGTTCTGGCAATAAACTTACAGCTTCCACTCCTACCAGGTTTAAGGAATGTGCAGAACAAGGTATAAACTCAGCCATATTGTTAATTGCTTTAAAACGGGCTTGAAGTCCACTATACCGACCGCTCATGTTGGCAGCATTATCATATGATTGTCCGCGAATGTTTTTTAAAGGAAGATTGATTTTGCACAGGTAGGAAGAAATTATTTTAAATAAATATTCAGAAGTGTGATTCTCTATAGGCAAAAAAGTTAGAAATCTTTCGTAAGGTTTTCCCTGATAGCAATACCTAACAATGATAGCCAGTTGGTCAATATGCGCTAAATCTGGAGTGGAATCCACAATTAAGGAGTAGTACTGAACATCATCCTGATTTATTTGATTTATTATTGTTGTGAGCACCTGTTGACCCATAATAGCAATTAACTCTTCGTATGTGGTTTTGGACAAATAAGATGTTGATTTTTGTGCCTTTGATTTTGATTGGCATTTATTTAGGTGCTCTTTCAAGAAAGGATCGAAGTTCGAAAGTAATTCAATAATGCCCATAAAGTTACCATTATTGGGAGAACCCCATTTCTCTTCATGACCTCTAAGCGCAAGACCTCTCTGGCATAGAAATTTTAAAACAGAAACAACCCTTATTAATATATTATAAAATGTATCAACTTCCCTTCGTGTCTGTTCTTCCAATTTCTTGTCAATTGTGATCTTATTTTCTTTGCGTGTAAACCACGTTATAATTGCATTTTTGTGATCATTTGTCTGCTGGTGGTTGTCAATGTCTCGTGAAATGTTTGACCAATCCTTATACCCAGTTTTAAACTGTGACTCCGTTGTTGAAAACAATTTACAAGTAACACAGTAAACACATCCCTTGCTAGGCGAGTAACAAAGCCAGTATCTTCTTATCCTCTGGCCATTTTTTAAGGTTTTTTCAAAATTTTTGTTTGAAAAATACCCTTTAGATTTTCCAAAAACCGATACAGAATTTGAATATCCATTTTCGGCATCGTAATTTTGAAAATAAGAAAACTCATGGAGTAAACATTCACTAATGAAGCTATTTTCAAAAGTGTCGGGCCATAAAGATATATCTTGAAAATGGGTATTAATTTTAGTAGTGTCTTCAGTAGCAACTTTACTATGTGACTCTATTTCTGCGAATGGACTATAAGCTTTTGATGTGCTAGGTTCGCAGTGTTCGCACTGTTCTAGTTTGTAGGCATCTGGTTCAACATTACTGATAATAGTGCCAGTTTCAGCAGCGTCAGAGCTTGTAGATGAGTCTCCTACCGGAAGTGCTGGAACTGAAACTAGATTGCTCCCTATCTCCAAATTGTTGTTACCTACTTTGGTAAGGTCAACGCTTGTAGCAAAAAATTTTGTTAATTTAGGATATTTCTTATTTTCCTGATCTCTTTTTTCTTTCAGTTTCCTTTTTTGAAAACCAGACAAATAATGCCGATCTCGATCAGACATAGCGGCAACTGCGCCAACTTAACCTAAAGTTAAATTATGTAATTAGTATATCCCTTTTTGTAGACAAAACACACCAAACCTTTAGAATAGAATAATACGGGAATCTGCGGAATTAAATATCGTCGTTAGGTCGTCACTTCTACTTATTTTGCGTACAAACTACAAATAGGTATTCACAAACACACAAACAGCAGATAATGTTAAATTAAAAGAGTTGCCAGATGGCCCAGATGTAAAAAACTTAAAGCGCAAATCGAAACCTTAAAGTAGGCACCCCGAAAGCGCGCCTGCGAAATAGCACATTAATAAACATTCTTAAAATTTTAGTATTTTTTTATAATGCATAACAATATGTACCGACGTACCTATAACACATAGTAAATCGTAAATCACAGGGAGTAGGACCTAAGATAGAACACCTTCCTTTAATAAAAATTAACGGGCCAATTTTCTTGAAAATGCTCCCACATTGCAATCAAGCGCGCAATCTGGCAGCTCTGTAAACAGTAAGTCGTTGAAAAAGTCGGTGGCCACCAAAGACATTAGAACTATTAGACGAAACGATTCATTCATAATTCCCATAAAAGTATCGACTATTATTGTTTTAAAATATTGGCGAGTGCGAGAGAGAAAGGCAGATCTCCTTGGCCCGATCGGCAACATTGTAAACCGTCCCTTGGTTTTGATCGCCAGTGGTGTAGAGGTTAAAACCTAACAACAATGTATGAAAATAATACAATAAATTTTTTTGTATCAGAATTTTTTCCTAAGAATGGAAATAATAGGTCACAAGAAATATACTACAATGAAAAAAAAATTAATCACATTGCTTGTTTGATTTCATTGTTTTTCGTCTAAAATCCTTTTAACATATTGGATTAATTCCGAATCTTGAATTTTAGAATCACAAATTTACCTTTAATACTTATAAGATTCCGAAATTTCTGAATCTCAGTATGAAAGAAAGAGGTTATTTGGAAAATTCCTATTTTAAATTAGTTTCAGTTGGAAATTTATCACAAAATATGGGTAGGTACGTAAATGCAAAATAAAACACTGCTACTATTGCAAAAAAGTTGCTAAACTTTATTTCATTATTAGAATTGAAAACATTATAAAAACCTTTGTAAAAATTGTAATTACGAGGTAGACTACATTTATTCTTATTAAAATCTATACGACATTATACGAGTGTCCCAATTCTATTTGGACTTAGCTGCTGTATATAAAAAAAAAACAATGAATACAAACATTTCTTATTTCAAAAACTGCCTTCAACAAGCATATACTTAAATATACAGTTTGTCCTAAACTTTGTAATATGTACTCATCGACTTAACACCATTGTATGTAGGTACTATATATGTCTAAACTGAATGGTTGTTGAGATATTGTTAATTGAAAAATTACAGTTCTTGAAGTCAACATGCAAATATCAACCTCGGATTTAACCAGATGTCATATTTTGTTACTTCCTGTTAAAAGCTGGAAGTTATGATAGAAGATATTCTTAGATAAACAATGAAAAACTAAGGTGTATGTATAATATTAATAATAATCTTTATTTGCAATAATGTTTAAAAACAACAAAAGAAGATGGCTGCACAAACAGAATAATGTATTCTAAAAAAATAACTACTCAATCATACATCATAAATAAAACATACCCTAATACATGATTGTGCTGCTTCTGTTATAGAAAATTTATCCTTCAACACTTTTAATAGTCCTGTTAATGTCCTTACCCGATCTTTAAGGTGTCGGACTTGTTTTTTTAAATTATAAATTTGTTTTCTCTGTTCAGTAATTGTGTTTTTTATAATTGTAACGTTTTTCCTCCATTTCCCTGGGGTGGAAAAATCGCTACTGGCCATGTCTCCAATATAATGCCCTTTTCTAAAAAATGTAAAAAATACACTTTAAGTAGCTTTACTCCTTTATGCAATTAAAAAAATGTATATTATACAGGGTGGCGCACATACGAAACATGTACGGAAAACGTTAAAAAAATTTAAAATTATTTTTGTTCTAGTACCTAATATGTAGGTTTATATTGGGAGCACATTTCAAAATTATTTTGGAATATACTGGGTGGCTCAAAAAAAAGTTATACGTACACCAAAGTTGCAAATTTCTAAATGAAATATCCTGTATATTAGGTACTCTTATGGTGTATTTAAATGACCTGTGTGCTTCAAGCAACTAAACTGAATATCTTAAATCATATTCAGTATTGAACACCTGCTGTATAAAAAAAAAATTTAAATGTGCCCCTTAATGACCCCACTTAACCTGAATGACTATACGTACTGAAACAAAAAGAAAAAAAAAATTTTAACAGTGTGTTGTAAATGAACACCCTCCTGTATGAGTACTAATTTGATATACCTTTTCCCAGATGTAGCATTTTCTATAGCTGCATAATTTTCAATAGGTTGAAATTATCCTACTTATAAAAATTGTGTTAATTAAAATCGATAAAGATGTAATGATAATGTAATGTGAAGTTACCTAAAAAGAAAATATGCTTACCCAATTCCAGAAGGACTAGGAACTGACATTATATTTGGAACAATATTTGTAGGCCTAAAATAAAACGAAGAGATGGACATAGAACATTTTTCTAGAATCAACAGAAAAATAAAAGAAAAAGCCCAAATAGCATTTTTCTTCATAATTAACATTTTTTGAACAACTTTTGTTTGCATAGGGCCTACGTACCTTTGAATATTAGGAGAATTATAAATAATCTTGTAAGGTTCATCAGCAACTCGATCAGCATCATCTGATTTAACCAATATATCATCAAAGCATAGCTTAGACATCCTGAAAATGAATAAAATGAACTTCTAATTAATATTAAAAGGGTTTCATAATGAATAATAGGTATACCTATTACACTTATTATAAACCAAAAGTTTTATTTGTCATAAAATATAACATTACTAATTTTATTATTAATAGATATTACTTACGCCAATGTTGTTTTTTGCGGCATGTGGTGTTCCAATAACAGTTGACTCAGAACTAAAAAACAAACAAGGATATTAAAATATTTTAAATAATTCTATTAGGCAAACCAAAACTTGACAGCTCCCAATCTTACCTGTTAGAGAGGTCGTCTAGAAATAACAAGCCTTCACAGTAACGAGGGTTTACTCCCTTTCTAACATATTTAGCACCATTCACCCTTACTAAAATATCTGCAGGAAAAAAGTGATCCGAGCACAACTCTGGATTGTTTCGTAAAGGTTGGTTATCCAGAATCCTACTAAAGAAAACCAAAGTTTTCTTTTTTCAGCATCTTGAGGAAACCTAAACAGAATGTTTATATGTTATATATAAAACATCTCAAATAAAATAGGTACCTAATTAAATTTAGGAATAAGATTTCAATTTTACAGTATTTTACTAGTCGATATCTTTTTACTCGTTTACTATTAAGTAGCTACCATGAGTTATTTATCAATATCTACTCTTAATTGTTTCTAAGTATAACAAAACTTTTTCATTGTGCATAAAAGTTTTAACAACAATGGTGCTACCACAGCATTAGTAAACAAACCCATACGCTACACCAATGCTTTCTATAAAACAATAACCTAACCATACTTACCGATGAAATGATAAATTTGGATTAAAATGATCCACTTTTAACACACTACAGAGGCACGAACCATGATTGTTTATTTCTACACTAATGTTTAGGCAAATACACAAGGAAATCAAAAATAAACTGCAATAAAGGCACAAAAACACAAGCTAGCTGCTGTGACTCACTGGCAACATCGCAATCGCTACAGTCATTCAAAGAATCTCTCCGGTTGTAAAATCGTAGTACAATGTTGCCGTAGTGCCTTATATAATATATAATAATAATTTCAATACTTTTAAGGTTTTTAACAGTTTTCGATAAAATATTCGCATAACATTGCAAGCATGAATGCCTAATTTGATACGCACACCTTAACTTTTTTGTATGTTAGGTTCTGGGCGTTACTGCAATTACTAACTCAATCTTTTAAAAACAGTTTTTCCCTAATATTTCTAACAGACAGATAAAGCCGGCTAAGGTCAAATTTTGAGCGACAGAGATGAATAATAAAGAGGGAATGATGATTTGCCACATCAGAATGTAAACAATTTGGTCTAATAGTTCTAATGTCTTTGGTGGCCACAGACACTGACATCGACCGTCATCGACATCCTAAGACGCATACAACGTTGCCGTATCTTTTAAAATTTCACTGGAGTTTTTGAATAATATCGTATTTTAATATTTGTGTTAAGGAGCACAATAAGCCATGAGCTTCAGTGCTGTGGGAAAAGAACCACAATCCATTGAGATAGATAGATAGAATATTTGTATTCGTACGTAAAACGCTTAGTATTTTAAAGAAGTAGACCACTCCGGCGGGGCCCCCTTGACTGGGGGCCCGACGCAGAGTGCGTCCTCTGCGTCAGCTTAGATCCGCCACTGTTTAAATAACACATACCTTTTTGACAATGTAATACAGGGTCGTTGGTATGTATGGAAACGGTCGATTATTTCTTAAAGTAAAACAGTTAGCAGCAAATATTCAAGACAAAAGTTTTAGGGTTTTTAAAGGTCTATTAGAATAAAAAAAAAATAAGTATACAGGATGAGTCGGAAAACCGTAGAGAAACAAAGTTACTTTTTGTTAAATGGAACAAGCTATATCTTAGAATATTTTTGAATTTTACGTGGAACATCAATTATTATTAATAAGGGCATTATAAGTCTAAACCTAATAGTTTCCGAGATATCGTCTTCTGAAAAATGACATTTTTGAATTTTGCCAGCCTCTAGCTTCCTAACGGTACATCTTAGAGTAAAACGGCTTACATGCCTCTATCTTAGTTTCTTATTATCTTTCCAAAAGTGTCACTTCCGGTTAAACCGGATGTAACTTAAATGCCGGAAATACAGTACTTCGGGTTTAACCAGAAGTTGATGCTCTTGAGAAGATAATGAAAAAGTAAAATCGGGACCTGCAAGCCATTTTACTCATACAGCGTTTCTTATACTGTGTTCCGCGGAACCCTGGGGTTCCGTGAAGATCATTTAAGGGTTCCGCGGACCTAACGTGATTTTTTACTAATGCCTCGACGAAATTAAAAAAACAGTGAACTATCGAAAGAAATAATCGTTAAAAATTAAAAAAAAATACTATGTAAGGACATAGGAAGTGTACATACATATCTCTTCTTTTACATACTGAGATCAGATGGTTATCTCGAGGAAAGATACTAACACGTATTTTTAAGCTAAGAGACGAGGTGCGTGCTTTTTTTAGAACAGAATTTCGAATTGAAAGTTAAATTATTTGATAGAAATTGGCTTCTTAAAATTGCCTATTTAGGCGACATTACTAAGATCAATGAACTGAATTTAACCTTTCAGGGCAAACAAGTAAATGTATTTACTGCCCACGAGAAAATTGTTGCTTTCAAGAAAAAGATAGAATTTTGGAAAAGTTCTATGCGGTCCAATAAGTTAGATTGCTTCCCAACAATAAAAGGTTTTTCAGAAGAAGAAGGGGTTAAAATAGGGGAGACATTTATTGAAGAAATTATTCAGCACCTGACAGGTTTGAGTGAAGCTTTTAATCAGTATTTTCCAAATGAAGAGCAGATTAAAAATCAAAATGAATTGTGGATTAAAAACCCATTTATTGCCAATGCACGACCTTCCACCATGTCAGCAGAAGAATACGAAACTTTTATTGAAATTACAGCTGATTCATCGTTGCAAAAAAACTTTAAATAATTGCCGTTAGTGGAGATCTGGTGCAGTTTAAAAAATGAATATCTACAATTGTCGCAAAAGGTCGTGTTGACGTTACTACCATTTGCAACTACATATATGTGCGAAACAGGGTTCTCAGCTTATGTGTCGACAAAAAATATATACCGCAACAGACTTGATGCCGAATCTGATATGAGAATTCAACTTTCATCCATAAAGCCTAATATTAAGTATATCTGCGATAATAAGAAGCAGTCCCACTCATCTCATTAAAATTGAAACTTAAGAGTTCTGCAAATACGTTATTTTATAAATCTTTGAAATAATTTTTAAATGACTTTTTGAAGCTAATAGATATTATTTGAAATAATTGTCTTTTTTGTTGCAAATAATCCCCTTACAGAATGATGCAATAAACCCTTACTATTGAGCAAAACCAGGGGTTCCACGATAAAAGTGGTCATTAAAAAGGGTTCCACGTATCAAAAAGATTAAGAAACGCTGCTCTAAGATGTTCCGTTAGAAATCTAGAAGCTGTCAAAGTTCAAAAATGTCATTTTTCAAAATTCGATATCTCGGAAATTATTAGGTTTAGACTTATAATGCACTTATTAAAAAATAATTGATGTGTTCTACGAAAAATTCAAAAATATTCTAATATACAGGGTGTTCCATTTAAAAAAAGTAACTTTGCTTCTATACTGTTTTCTGACTCATCCTGTATACCTATCTTTTTCTAATTCTAATAGACCTTAAAAAACCCAAAAACTTTTGTCTAAAGTAGTTTTGCTAACTGTTTTACTTTAGAAAATATTCGACCGTTTCGATACATACCAATGGCCCTGTATATAGAATATATACTCTGATAAAGGCCTTTCTGTTCGGTGTTCTTTCATGTGGAAATCGTTCACGATATTCTTCAGCAGCCGCTGTAACATTGCTATTACACAAATCACAAATAAAAACCATATTGGCGTATTCGAAATGTGAATAAATGTGTGGCATTTTATAAAATTAAAATGATACAAATCCGAAAGTTAACGGTGAATCAATGTAACATTTTATACTGACAATAATAGGGTAGTGACAGCACAACAATCAAAAGCAAACCATAATAACACTTATTACAGGAAAGCTAATTAATGCAATATTTTGTTTTTGCCTTATAACTTGAAAATAAATGAATATTGGATAACAACATTTGAGTTTTTTCTTATTATTTTGATGCATAGATTACACCCTTAGAGTTGGGCCCATTTCCCTCGACTCACCCTATATGTATAGTATATTTTATTTCTTTAAATGACAGTCTTTATTTTTCAGAACAGATATTGCAAACAACTTTGCAGGCCTTTCAGAGACTGATTAGACGGGTTTGACTAATCTAGTCACATACCCGTTGCCATTGCGTATATTTATATTTACTTTAGTGTGGGATGTTCGTATGTTCTTCCATTGTTATTATATTTTTTTAATTATCAAACAGTCTAGGAACGCAAATAATATACATTTCCTAACATCTGTCTAATTTCTTCGCCAGGTCCAACCTCAGACGCATCACGGCTCGTCAGTAAGGACAGAGTCCGACTAGAGGAAAAATGTCTCAAATCGCACCGTTGCGATGGTCACGTGAGAATGTAGCATAAAACAACATCGCTCGGTGCTCGAACTTATGTTTTTTTGTTGTCTTCAAAATGGTTTCCGGTGGAATATTGAAACTTTACACAAAATTTGACAACGCATTTTTCATATTAATACCTGGTACATTGTTTTGATTTTGCATTTTTACAATAAGTACCTACTTATAAACCCTAGCCGCATCTAATTCTAAATTTAATATGTAAAGGCATCTAATAAAGTTTATCAATGAATCACTTGTTGCAGAAGCAAATTTCCATTGCCGAAGAATAATATAGTCATGTTTGTCGTACAGCAAAGTGATCATAGCTTAGGTTAGGTGACTTGCTAACTATTTATGTGCAAACATTAACTCTACGGGCCATCCAAACAATAATATACTCAGACAAGCGCATATTAAACAATAGATGTATGTATAATATCAAGCCATACCTTACGAAAGCATTATATAACAAATTTTATAGGGCCGTAAACTTATAATGCCATAGGTTGGGCTCAAACTTTCCATACGCGTCTGGAACTAGCTGTAATATATTCTTTTATCGTTGTTTGTATGGTTATGACTCTATAAATTCTCTTACAAAATGCTTACATCAATGGATAAACTCTTCCATCCATTAATTGATATTATTTTATTATGTGATCCATTTCAGCACATTTAATTGTACTCTTTTATCAGAAATTTTACCCAAAATTCTATTATTACAAAACCACATGTTTTTATCAAATATGAGTTTTTTAGATTCAGTTGCTCGTATCGCTTCTTGAGTTGCTTGTCCACTTGCCCGTACCGGACGCAGCGACCGCATGAATCGAATCGGATTTTTCTATTGAATTTGTCCGCCAGACCGCATCTCAGCAGATTGGCTTGATCGATTAGCAGGTTTTAATGTAAATAAATTGTTTAGTTTTAGTTTGTTGGAAAAATCATTGTAGATTCTGGGTGCATATTATATGTAAAAGACGAGAAAAATATGGCGAATTGGATACGTTGTTCTCTGACTTATTGGTCGAAGATGAAAAGCGTTCCATTTTACAAGTGACGTCATCCGCACACACCGACCGGCATTTGATACTCTTTCGACAATCCGTAGACGCATTCCGGCAAAATTGTGGCAAGCCCCTGTGTCGTGACACCATCGTAAGTCTCGTCGCGTGTAGTCTGGACGGCACTCCGTAACCGCAACGTGAGACATCGCCGTGTTTACCGCGTGTTATCAGTCCGTTTCATTTGTCTTGTTTTGGCGTCGCATCAAATGGCCGCCACTTGGCTTATTTAGTTGTTTAGTTTAAGGCGGGAGTTTAACCTGATCTTCCTTATACTGCAGCCTTATGATTTATTGTGCTCCCTTGTCTTGTTAGAAAAGTCCGATTCCGTTGGCAAGATCCAGCAGCTTTCTTCCAAGATTTTTATGTGGAACAATAGCCTCATTTTGAATTGCTCCAAAGATGTTTAGTGTTCTGCGAGCCAATGTATCGCAGCTGTAAATAATGTTCTGCTCCACTTAGTGTGCATTCCAATCCTCTGCAGGTGTTTTCTCAAGGACTTGTTAGTAAGCCTGTGATTTGTTTTATCTGAGTGCGTGTTAGATGCAGCATATCAGTAGTTAATTTTTTTGAAGGGTTGAGTTTGATTTACATAACTTGCGGCAAGTATTCGATACAATATCCAGCGTGTCGGTCCTCCATAGATGTGTGTTAATTGTTGTAATATTTTTATAATTTTAAAGCATTATAAGCGCTAATAAGCAGTTTTTATAACTATATTATTTAGGTAGTGAATAAAGGTTTTCTTGCGTATGGCATGTGTATAAATAATTGTAAAAATTATTGATGTTTTTCAAAATTAAAAAATAAATAGCCGAAGGCCTATAGCTCCGTATGGAGGCATTTGCGGACCTATGCTAATATGAACGTTTTTTATATTTTTTATAAAGGGTCATACCTTAAAATTGATGATCGTCATTTCCGGACACCCTGTATATTATAATCACATGCCTTATACTAAAGAATTTCTATTGCTTATACACTATCAACAATAATAAGTACAACTTCTCCAAGTCAGCGTGATATATGAAAATTTTGCTGGATGCGCACAAACCAGAAGAAGAACGCATTGGGAGGAAAAGAGAGGCATGATCGCGTGACGGATGGGTGTTGGTGCTTCTTGGTTAGTACAGTCCAATTATATCGTTCTTTACTCTATGAAAGTCTGGATAAATATGATAAATTTTGTCTCAATCCAGGGCGCATCGAATGGGCGGTACATATTTGATATTCTCGTATATCACGCTATCTTGGACGAGTTGTAGTACCAGATAAAATATTTTGATAAATATTCATCTGCGAGGAAGTGCCAGACTACCTAACCAAGGTTGATGTATGTGTATATTAAGGTCTAGATAATATAAATTTGAATATCTCCACTGTAAGCGCAATTTCAACAACAGTTAAGAAAAATAAATTACTAGAATCACCTTAAAACAAACGTTCTAATTCAAAGATAGTTGTAAATGTGTGAAGATTGAATATAAGTTCTATCCGTGACACTATTTATGGAATGTACGAAACAAATAAGTTAGTTTAACTTATTTAAAAATTATAATATTTATTCATAAGATGTAACTTTTCTTAGAACGTCACTGACAATTTTAAGTTAGAAATTAAAAGACAGAGAACTGTTTGACGGTTGTCTTAACTCTTTAAGAAGCCTCTTCACGAAAATAGGCTTCGGATGGTAAAAAGTTGAACTGAGGCGAGGGCTTATGGAACTTTCCCATGCAGCTTTCAAACGACTGGTATTTTTGAAAGAAAATAATAAAGAAAGGGAAGCATTCTTGTACCAATTCGTTTTCTTGGATAAAACATGGATTTTTCAGAATGGTACCATTGGTCGATCTTGACAAAATGAAAATAAAAAAGTGTTAGATCTACTAAAGTTGATGGTAAAAGGTATTATGCAGTAAACAAATTATAAACTATGGGAAATTTTTGTATATTTATCTCGTTTTTATGAAAAAAAAACTGTGTAATTCCCTAACTCGGATATTTTGGTTACAAGCTGGCAACACTAGCGATAACTGACGTCACTCGAAGAGTATGACGTGCATCGGTTTTGTTTTGCATTAATTATACACCATTTAGCTGACAGAGCTTTAAATCATTTTTAGCAGTTTTTCACCTTTTGGTTGGTAATTTTTATCTTACCACTTTAAATAGACAATTAATTCATAATAATTTGCCTCAAGTTTTATATTGTGCTTAATATTTAATTTACATTTTACCATTAAATACTGAACACACAGCCTGCATATTAATATTTTTGCTTGTAAAACAAAGCGACTTAACTTCAAACTGACAGTTACGATGAGTTATGGCCAATATTGTTATTCTTTAATACGTTGCTTTGGTTACACCTTTCCATTTGGTCCTTAGGGGTTAAATAAAAAATGTTATTACAAGTATCAAGATAGGCTCCTTTTACGTACGGTATTACATTATAAAGGGTGTTAATGTGATAATGTTACAAACTTCTAGGGTAGATAGAACACAATAAAAAAAAAAGTTTATATGATCATAGGTCCAGAAACGCTTCCTCAGGGATCTAGAGCCCTTTGAAGATGGCCTTCATATACTAGTTTTCGCTTTGTAGCTCCGGAACTACTTTAGCTACCGCAACCAATCTTGGGACATAAAGTACTGTTAGTAAGTTCATCTACTTGAGCCTATTGGACAATTGTGAATGAATGAACTAGACAATATGGCCAGGCCCTGTGTTTGGGGTGCGACTAATGGCGTAAACCTAGAATCGAAGAGAGAAACTAAAGTAAAAAAAAAGACTATTAATTTATTCAGTATATATGTGCAAAATAATGTGTCTTTCATTTTATAATAAATGTAATAATTCTTTACTCCAATTCAAACAGAATTTGTATCCATATAACATTACAATAATTTGTCAGATGCTCATGGTTACAAATACTTATCGGGGGCTAAATATTAATTTGTACTTACAATGAAATAACTATTTTCTTGCCCTTCATAGCACACCGTGTATCACAAAAGAAACTTTCGTTACCCCGTCGACCGAACTCGTCACCTTCTCGACGTCGAATCCCTTTTTCGAAAAGTTTACGCGACTTCCAGCGTCGGTAAAGTGCCTCGATTTCCGCTGACTTGATGAGTCGGCATCATTCGCATGTTTTGAAATTATTTATTTCGCTTAGGTGAGATAATAATACTCCATAGATTCCATTTTCAAATTTGTTTATTAAATCGACTACCGGATTTAATTTACAGGGTAAATGACTTTATTTTATTCACAAGGTGCAATAAACTATTTTACTTGAATATGAAAGTATGGTATACTATTTTTTAATTATTTCTTTTGTGACAATATGGTAAATTTGACCCCATTTCCCTAACGCTTCAATTTCCTGCCGTTTTGACATCAGATTATATTTACACATACCACAGGAACTCAAATCAGTGCTTATAAGTCGGAAACTTTACTGGTTAGTTATTATAGGTATTGTATATATAAATAAAGAACCAATTTAAGCAGTTTTTTAAGTAATTAATAATATAGAGGGTGTTTCATTTGAAACAGATAGTTTTCTATAGTAAAAAGCCTTCAGGAATTGCATAATTGCATGTATTAGCATTTATTGCAGGCCCTGTTTTTCGAAAAAAAAAAATTAATTGATACCTCGAAAACGGTAATAAATAGAGGAAGGTATAGGAAATATGTTGTTGAGATATGTAGAGATTGTAAAATAAGTTTATATATAGGTTGTTTCGCTTAACATACGAAAGTGACTAGTGAACGTTAGGTTAGAGGCGACATTATGCTAATTCAAAATATTGTAGCTGGATTACGCATGCACGATCATAAAAAAAACAATTTTTGGAGCATCTCATTGACTGGTAACCGTCTAATGTTCCATCTACCTTGAATCGTCCTGTATAACTTACTACATTTAGGTATCAGGTATCCTTATAGATAGGTGCCTATATAATTCAAGTTTCAGATATACGACTATAACCAAAATGGAACATTATCATACGATGTCGTCTGTCGGATCTCGATTTACAGATCGACCATCATTTGTTCTAGGGCACTTTGACACATTGTTTGTTAAGCAATTTGTAGTAGTAGTTAATTATGTAGCTGTATATGTAATCTGGATAGTAGGGAGTTTGGTTTCCTAGCGGCTAGTTTAGGTAAGCGGTATTGAAATATTTTCGGGCCAATGAATGATTCGTAAAAGATAATATATCAGTACGCTCATTTCCCACCGGTTTGAAAGTTTGCGGCAAGTATTCTGTGCGAGTTGTACAATATAATACTTTTTTTCAACGACATTTTTTTTAACAAAAAGAAGTAATACAATTTAAAAATATTTTGATGCAAAAACTGTATTGAAGAATTAACATTATTTTAAGATAATTTATTTCGCATCTGAGGTAATAAAAAATAGTACATTATTTTTTAAATAATTGTTAATTCTAAGGCAAGAAATAATTAATACAAAATGTTTCAATTATAAAATATCGCTTTCGTGTTTAGGTGTTGAAACGTATCTACTAAATCAACAAAAAGTCGACAACGCCAATGGCAACCTAAAGCAATATCGAAATAAATCATTTAAGTAAAGTTTCAATTCATATTCACGTTGTTGAGACCAGGGACGTTTTAACCCGTGGGTGCCAAAGCCAGTCAAAAACAAAATTAAAACTAATTTGTGAGTAAAATAATCAATATAAAAATATCATCATTATGCTACGTAACTACTTACACTTAAAAATGCGCTTTACAAGTATAACCAAAGGTTTTAAAAAACGCTACTCCACGTCGCAAACAGTTGGGAAATACCGGATGTGTTAGTCGTATGGCTTGCGGAAAAAAATATATTAGGTAAAGTGGCCATGAAAAATTGTTGGAAATTATTTTCAAGTTTCTCAGACTGGCGCTAGAGGGCGCAACAGTAACGGTAAATATGAATCACGAAGTTTCCTCAAAAGTCGCTTAGTTAAGATATCCAGAAAATAACATTTTTGTATATTTCGAAGATTTATTAATAAAATTCACCTATAGAACGTGTTCGTCACTTTTCAAATAAAGTGGTGGGGGAAGGTTGAAAATTAATTGTAATAAATGCTGATAACTCCGGTGTGGCTTAACATAATTTAGTAAACTTAGTTTTGTTAAAAAGGGCTTTCCTCACTCTATATTATCATCTTATGAACTACGGCAAATATGTGTTTTACACTAGGCGCAGTCTTACAACTTCACAAACATTGCGCGTTTTTTCCATAATTGTAAATATAATAGTATATTCAATTTTACCTGATTACAAGGATGATTAAAAGTCTAAAAAGTAAGAGAAAACCGCAAGTTAATATCTATTTTCAATCCGGAGATATCAACAACAATAATCATAATTACGGAACATCATGATTTTATTTCCAAGTTGCCATTATAAAGGTTTTTTAAGAGTCAAATAGGCCTTGGAAAAACAAAATATGAACTGAAACTGTGCACGCGTGTCACCTTTCATTATTACGTCAAAATTTTTGTCGTGCCAACAGTGTTGTGTCGTATTTGATTTTCAAAATGCCTCGGTTACTTGAAGAAGCGGTTGATATCATTGCGGTGTATTTTGAATGTTTGGGAAATGCAACAGTTGCTGAACGGGTATACGCAGTACGATACCCTCAAAGGCGCCGATACGACAGTAGAATGTTTAATCGTTTAGCTAATGTTTTGGCATATGTGGAATTTATTGCGCAAATTAGTATTAGATTAATTTTTAGACACTTGGGCGTTACTCGCTCTACTGTGCATAGGATTTAATTAGAAGAAAGGTAAGTAATTATATCTATATGTTATAATTCTTAAATAGTTAAGAATAATACCAATATTTCTCTTAATAGTTTTTAAGTCAATGTAATAAGTATTTTGTTTTTCTTTAGGCTACATCCCTACCATATTGTGCTTCACCATGCTTTGACCCCGCAAGATTATGATGGAAGATTGGATCATTGCTATTGGTTGCTCAATATGATATTGGATGATAGAAATCTCCTCTCCAGAATTTTGTGGACTGATGAAGCTACTTTCCATAGTAATGAAGGAGTAAACCGCCATAATATGCATTATTGGTCGCGGGATAATCCCCATTGGATGCGGGAGGTGCAGCATCAAGGAAGATGGAGTGTCAATGTCTGGTGCGGCATTTTGGGTGGCAGAATAATTGGACCGTTTGTATTTAATGAGTCGCTTACTGGGCAAAGATATTTACATTTTTTAAATTACGAACTCCCAATTCTTCTCGAAGATATGCCCTTGGATATTCGCAGAACTATGGTTTTCCAACACGATGTATATCCTGCACATTTTGTGGCAAACGTTCGTCAATTTCTTGACGACACATTTCCTGCAAGGTGGATAGGCAGAGGAAGAATATTTCCGTGGCCTGCCAGGTAATATTTTAGGATATATTGTGATACTGTTAATGAAAGTGGTAATTTCTATATTAGATCACCTGACTTAACATGCCTAGATTCTTATCTATGGGGGAGATTGAAGGATCTCGTTTTCATTACCAGACCCACCACAAGGGAAAACATGATAGAAGGGTAATATACAGCAGCCGCCATATCCCTATGGCAGAGGTGGAAACTGCAATATTATCAACCAGGGAGAGATTGGAGTCGTGTATACAGAACGATGTGCGACAATTTGAACATTTAGGGCGCCACTGAGAATTATTGTCATTACGATATATTTGCTTGAAACATACGTACCTTTATGTTTTGTTTTTCCAAGGCTTATTTGACTCTTAAAAAAACCTTTACAATGGCAACTTGAAAATAAAATCATAATGTTCCGTAATTATGATTATTGTTGTTGATATCTCCGGATTAAAAATAGATATTAACATGCGGTTTTCGCTGACTTCTTAGACTTTATTCAGCCTTGTAATCAGGTAAAATTGAATATACTATTCTATTTACAATTATGGAAAAAACGCGCAATGTTTGTGAAGTTGTAAGACAATGCCCCCTAGCGCCTAGTGTAAAACACATATTGCCGTAGTTCATAAGATGATATATAGAGTGAGAAAAGCCCTCTTTAACAAAACTAAGTTTACTAAATTATGGTAAGCCAGACCGGAGTTATCAGAATCTATTGCAAATAATATTCAACCTTTCCCCACCACTTTATTTGAAAAGTGTCAAACACGTTCTATAGGTAAATTTTATTAATAAATCTTCGAAACAAAAATGTTATTTTCGGGATACCTTAACTAGGCGACTTTTGAGGAAACTCCGTGATTCATATTTACCGTTACTGCTGCGCCCTCTAGCGCCAGTCTGAGAAACTTGAAAATAATTTCCAGCAATTTCTCATGACCACTTTACCTAATATATTTTTTTTCCGTAAGCCATACGACTAACACTTTCTGAGATACGGCCGGCAGCCATTTTTAGTGGGACACCCGGTATATAAAATAAAATAACTTACAATTATAGCGTAAAAATAAATTGGTAAAGAGGTTGGGGAATATGTGTCTTAAAAATTCTTCATTTTTAAGGTGGCCTCTATTTTCTATTTTAAATGTTTTAATTTTGCAAATTTAAAACATTAAACATATTACAGGAACAAGTAGTATAAACTTGAATTTTTGAACTGCATCACCTTTTTTTTTGACATATGCATGAAATATGGCAATTTTTTTGCAGAAATCGAGAAAGTACGATATTTTTTATTAAAGTGAACGTAGGGGTAATTGTTTTTAAAATGTGAACAAAATTAAAATAAAATCGATTTGAAACGTTTCTTTGCAAAAATCAATCTTTATTGAGAAACAGCTTAACTTACATTGCGTCTTTTTTATAAGTTCTCTACGAAATGTCAAACGCATCGTTTCATCAAACCCCAATTTTTTTGCAGATGTTTGATGATGTCATGCATTTTTCCTCACTAGTTCTGAAAGTTTTTTTAACTCTCAAGTGTAGGATACAATTCATCAGTGATTTCATACCTATAACGTTGGTATGCAATTAAGTTATGTAATAAATCAATAAGTTGATTGTCAATACAGACATAAAATGAATATTATGCAACGACTTTTCGACTTGTACTTTCACTTTGATAACACCAAAACTGGATAATTTTGGTCACGCTGGTGGAAAAAGCAGTGTACCTAACACGTGCTGAAAGTGTTTTCTTTGCAGTCTCTTGCGGAAACGCATCACTTTTAGCACTTGTTACGTAGATAGCTATTTTCTTGAATACTGTAAAACATGTTAAACCTAATAAAAAATAACACGTCCAGTTAAAGGTTTTGCCAACTGGGAGAGTCCTTATCAGCTTTAAAATCAGTTGAAGTTTGAGGTATGCGATATTGAGAATCGGACAGCGGCGTGACTGGTCGAAACGATTTACTGCAATTTACATATTTTATTTTCTGCTATAACTTAGTGGTAAGTTTTCACTTGGTACCTATATTTTATTATATCAGTATGGCTTTTTGGTGACAATTTGAAACAGAAAGTTAAGGTGAATTGTCGCAGGAATATAATGAGTCGGTGCCAGAGTGGGCCATCGCAAAGCGAAATAAGTCCGGAATTAAGAAACAAAGATTTACATGTTTAATGTAAACGCAATATTTTAAATATGTACGGATGTTTAAAGAAAAAGAAAATCCGGGAAAAACTGAAAATGTACTTGTAATGAATGAATGAACTTGGGTTTTATAAGAATTTATAACGTAATTAATTTGGGGACTGTAACCGGCAAATTCATAAAGCGCAAACCAATAAATTAAAAATTCAAAACGGCTGACAATACTACAAGGGATTCTATTCTGCCAACTATTTACGACTTTTACGAGGATAATATAGTGTCAACTTTAGAACTGGTTCGTGATGAACTGTGAGGTTACCGTGATTTTAAGTACCAATCTTTAGAAAGATTGCGTGGTGTCTTGTTAAAATGCGGCTTTAAACATAACGAATTAGATAATCTAATGCTTATTATAATGGAATCATTTAACTACGACAGGACTATTTGCGCAAAATAAAGGAGTCCCATGAATCCGATAAAAGTATAATTTATTTAGACGAAACTTGGGGTCTGATACACATGATGTTGTTAAGCATGGTTGGGTAGACAGTACAAATTGTACTTTTGGTGTACCGTCTTCCCGAGGAAAACGCGTTATCATGCCGGAAGTAAAGATGGCTTTGTACATAATGTGTTGCTCTTGTCAGCAAAGAATATCACTCAATAATCAATCTCCAACTTTAAGCGCAGTTGTTCTTCATAATATTCAGCAGGTAATAACGAAATTAGTAGCGATGTATGGAAAAAATGGGTAGCTATTGTTATAAAAACAGAAAATGAATATCCTGTTTCACCACCTATAGCGCCAGTAGCAAAATACAACCTGGAAACGATTCTACTTCTGAAAGTTCTGACGATTCCAATTATTAAATGGTATATGAAATTTAAATTAGTTAATTTATTAAAAATAACTTGTTATATTACAGAACGTTTCCTGTGATTCTGTTGATGCGATCAATTTGTTGTTAAAATATATATAGTGCACTCTAACTACTTACTGTATATTCAAACTAACATAGCACCTGCCCCCATTCTTTCTTAGCAAGGAAAACTCATACCTTCTCGCTGTCCTGGCCGAACACAGATAATTTTTTTTTAATTGTTTTCGGCAAAATAAGCATTTTTTTTTACCGAAAAACATTCTCTGCAGACGAAGTCACGGGTACAAACCTTTTATCGAATTTATAAGAATCCGCATTTTAATTATTTGGTAGGAGCGACGCCTGTGGTCAGGAGTTTAATGCTTTTAACATTGAAAATGTTTATATTATCGCACGGGTACGTAAGTATGGGTACGGAATTCGAAATTCTTGTGTTGCATTTGTCCCTGACGTCACACCGAATTAAAATGACCGGGATCAGACCAAGTCGAGAGTAATCGTATGGTTTCGCTGGAGCAGTCGGCGGTGCGGCTATCGTTCGCGATCGAGCCCTCTTTGATCGAGCGTAGCAATCAAACAATCGGCCGTCGCCACAGGGTGGTTTGGCTGGCCCGGTTGGAGCAGTGCGCTTCAGATCATATTCGTATTTCGTAGTGAAAGCGCTTATGTATTATTTTTAATGAACGCCGATAAAATTAGTTGCATGCTGTTGTTGGAGGAAGAAGACGAAGAGGAGATGTTAGCCCAAATTCCTCCATTTCCACAAACGTCATATTAACACTTGAATTTATACTATACCATATTTAAATCAAAGCTGCAGCATACCCATAAGCATACCAAGTAAACCAATCAATTTGATTAGGACGTCAAAGTATCAAAACATTTTAAAATTGTATCATTAGTTGGTATATCCGAAAAAAATATCAAAATTAGAAAAAAGTCAGTGGCGTACCTTTTTGTGTCAATAATATCCGTTGAAGTGTTTCCCGGGACGCCACTGGACTTAATAAAATTAATCTAGTTAGGGCTATTTAAGCTTCTTATATTATGAATGACAGTACCAAATTGAATAAAATCGGGAAAAGGATATTTACAAAAATAATAAAAAAAAACGATTTTTGTAAAAAAACTTTAACACCCTGTACATCAAAAACGGGGCAACTCCGGACACAATACATGTTCAGGTTAGTTCAGGTTAGTACTTCTGAAACACCCTGTATACATTTAAATACAACGGTCAAAAACACAAATATTTACATCAAAATATTGATAACAAACAATAACACCAAACGATACAATGCAATAATGCGAAAATCACCGGTAAACTAAATACAACCCTGTCGCCCAGGGCCTTTTAGTTTTATTGCCGCTTGACCAATCGAAATAGAGTTACGGTTGTCATTAAGTACTGATCAATGTTTCCTTCCTATGCATAATCTTGGATTTAAATATGGTATAGGGTAGACTGGGGCAAGTGTAAAAATGGGGTAAGTGGAAAATCGGAGCGCGAATCAGGCAATATTGAAAGGTTACTTCTCTGTGTGGTCCGAGACAACTAACTATACATTAGCGCTGTTGAATTATCTACTCCCGGCGAGTTACCAGGTGTTTTTTTCTTTCTAAGTAGTCATTTGTACCATAACCTCCGAATCGATCGGTTGAATAGTGTGTGATATCTAATATCTCCATAAAAAAATTGGTCAAAGGTAAAATTTTTTTGTTTTATTGCATTTTCTTATGTTTAGTCAATTGTTGTAGCTTTAAAATCCTATATACCAACCAAATCTGAAAGCGGTTTTTACTCACGAACATGTTTGCACTTCCCCCATAAAAAACATAATGTGGGGCATGTGTGAAAATTGTAATGGGGCAAGTATAAAGGTTAGTTTACACTTGCCCCATTTTCCTGGGAATGCTAAAGTTCGTTGGCACTGATACTTAAAGCTTTTATTATTTACAAAGAGTTGGCGTCATGGTACGAAATCATAAAAGAAAGTCCTATAGGGCTGCCTATGGGGAGGAGTAATTAAATGCTGCAGTAAATGCCGTCAATCAAAGTCAATTAACCATGTCGATGGCTAGTACTGAATTCAGAATCTCATACATTACAATCTACTGTAGAGTAACTGGCCGCCGTGGCGAAAAAAGCAAGACACAGGGCCGACCTCCAATACTTTCTTGGCAAGATGAGTGTCAACTGGCCGAAAATATAAAAACAATGGAGAAGTGGGGATATGGATTAACTTCGAGAGAGCTTCAAGAAAAAGTTCGGGACTTTGTAACTTTAAATAATATCCCCAATCCTTTTAAGAGCAATATGCCAGGCACAGACTGGCTAATAAAGTTTAAAGAACGTCACTCTTTGAGTATGAAAGAACCACAAAGCTTAGAGTACTGCAGAAAGAAATCTACGGACCCATTCATAATAGACCAATATTTTGTTTTATTGGAAAAGGCTATATTGGAGTTGGGTCTTCAGGATTGTCCTGAATGTATTTACAATTTAGATGAGACTTCACTGTGTACAGATCCTTCTCGTCTTAAAATTGTTGGCGTGAAAGGCAAACCCTCTTCAAGAATTATTGCTGGATCGGGCAGAGAAAATATAACCGTCCTGGCAGGAGCAAGTGCTAGTGGTAGAAAATTGCCACCATTGATAATATTTAAAGGCAATAATGTATGGAGTTCCTGGATTTCAGAAAAAAATGAAGACCTCTTCAGACACCGTATATGCAGCCAGAGCCAATGGATGGATGACCTCCGAATTATTTAGAAATTACTTTCTAAAGACTTTTATTCCTTTGGTTCGTGATCAGGCACCAATTATTGTTATATATGATGGGCGTGTCTCGCATGTGGATTGCTTATTAATTCAAGCCGCAAGAGAAGAAAATATTCATATACTTAAACTGCCAGCCCATACAAGTCATTTAGTTCAACCTCTCGATTTGAGTGTGTTTAGATCCTTTAAGGCATAATGGGAGAGGGAAGTAATAACATGGCAAAGACGTCATCAGGGACAACGACTACCAAAAAGGGAATTCGCCACATTGCCAGTAAAAACCTGGGCTGAAGTAGATTCCGGAATCATAAAAACAGGATTCAGAAAGGGTGGTATTGTTCCATTTAATATACATGTTATCCCTAAAGAAAAGTATGACATCGATGCCCTAAAAAGATGGGAGGAACACTTGAAAAATCAAAGATCTGTAACAGATTTACAACCATGGCCAGAACGCATTGATATTGAAAGGAATGAACATGATGCTGTTCCAGCGGAAACATACCCTTAAGGCGCGTTAGAGTTTATAACCTTTATTTTACTATTTTTGATATTATGAATCAATAAAACTTATATTAAATACCTAAATATTACATGCAAATCTATGAGTTTTCGCAGATCTCTAATCTCACATTAGTCACAAGCGTTGCACTCTGCTTCGGCATTTTCAATGTCTTCTCCGGTTGCATCTTTGTAAAGGACTGTAAATTTTTATGTCATCAAATTAAGCTTGGAACAACTGTAACATTTTTGATATTATTATAAATATTACTACTGGTGGTTTCATTGAGATATGTATCAGAGCTTTGTTAAGTATTTAAAAGTTTATTCTAAATAACTTTTAATTCGCTTACAAGAAAATAATAAAATATTGTTTGCAATTGATATGTGATGGGATACATGCTTGGTGAAATGGATATTCCATAGTAGAGGAAATTAAAGCAGGTATTGGCCAAAGGTACAACTAAATTACAGGTGTGATTATAGAAGTATTTACATCTAAGTAATAAAATCAAGAAAATGATATTGTGCATATAATTATTAGTTTTTTCGTTCGTAATTATTGACAGTGTTTATTGCATATTTATCTTAAGTTATTAGGCTATTAAGTATTAGATTGGCACCTGAAGGTATTTCAATTTGATTGTTAACAACATTACATCGATTTTTTAAGGCTTTTTGATTGCTAATGTTTCTAATAGGTTGAGTTTTCTACCCTTGTGTTGAATATATATCGGTTTTATTTTGTGGGATATTGAGTGGTTATTAATTATACAGTGGTCCGCTATTCCATTTTTATTTGGTTTTTTTAAAATGGATGTTTTATGTCCTTTAAGCCTAGTTTTAAAGTTTCTACCTGTTTAACCTATACATATTGCATCACAGTCATCACAACTATAGCCTTAAACAACAGCTATCTAACAACACTCATAAACAAAGTATTAAAGAAAAAACTCAGACAAAAAAATAAAAACTACTCTACCGAGGACGTCCCCTTCCATCAAACGCGAAATACAGTTCAATCAGATATTCAGGTCATACAAGTCAAAAAATCTCCAAAAAACCCAAATCCATAAACTTATCCCCATACAAGTCAATAAAAATAACCTAGGTAAATACATAGCTAATTCAAAAATTGAAAATAAAGACAAATTAACACATAGCGGGGTCTACTAAATACAATGTGATGACTGATGCAATATATACAGGGTGTTAATTAAATAAGTACGGAAACTTTAATGAATTAATCCTTGATTGATTTTAAGACCGAATGTTCATATAATTATAGGTCCGCAAAAGCTCCTCCGTTTTTGAGATACAGAGTGTTCAAATTTAAAAAAAAATTCACATTTTTCTATTATAATATTGAATCGTATCAGTTACTTCATCGAAACATGGTACACACTAATAGATATTTAGAGGCTACATTTTGCAAGTATTAAGATATTTTTAATTCAACCACGAGCGTAGATATGGGTAACCTTCTTAGGATTTTCAAGCAAAAAATGGCACGCCACTGACTGTTTTAAACTTTTAAAGCCTTATCTAGTAAGCCAGGCAAGAGGTACACACCCTTTTCGAAAAAATTTCCTTATTCGGTTTTCATGCACGCCTATGGACAAATTTAAGTGTGAATCAAAATTGCTCAGAACTCACCAAAAAAAAAAATACGAGACACATCTTATGAAAATAAATTCAAAAAACTATGAAATCGTTTCGGGAACCGCTTGATTTCCACAATAAAAGGACATTGAAACAATTACAAGGACATTTTTAATTTGTTTTATTAAAAAAAAATAATAATTTCAACAAATAAAAACTAAAATATTTCTTAAACCTAAAGAGTAACATTTTCTTAGATTAAGTGCTGGAAATGACCACCTTCGGCCGCAATGCAAACGTCTATTCGTCTCATCATTGAATTACGGACTCTCTCGAAAATACCTGGTGTATTTTTAATTATTATACATGAATTGACTATTCGATTTCGCAGGTCTTCTTCATTTTGAACCGGAGTTTTGTACACCAATGATTTAAGGTGTCCCCATAAATAGTAATCCAATGGATTCATATCAGGCGACCGAGAGGGCCATGGTTGTGGGCCTGCTCTCCCGATCCAACGATTAGGATAAGTCTCATCCAAAAATTGACGAGCAACTAGACTGAAATGTGGTGGAGCGCCATCGTGCATGTACCACATGCGATATCTTTCTCTAAGTGGAACTTCCTCTAATAGTTGAGGTAGATCGTGCTGTAAAAACCTTTGGTATTCTTCTCCAGTAAGCCTAGGTGGAAGAAAATGAGATCCAATGAGGTGGTCATTGACAATTCCAACCCACGTATTGACAGAAAACTTTTCTTGGAAATTATTTTCTATCATGGCATGTGGATTATCTTCGGCCCGTACGTGGTTATTATGATAATTCATAATAGAATCACGAGAAAAACAAGCTTCGTCCGTAAACAACACTTGACTTAAAAAAATTAGATTTCTTACCACTTTACTTCGTAACCAATAACAAAAGTCTACTCTCAGAGGCAAATCCCTTGGCAATAGAGCTTGCACACGTTGCAAGTGATATGGATATAGCTGCTGATCTCTTAAAATTTGCCATACTGTTACATGGGTAATGTTCAATTCGTGCGCTATTTTTCACGTACTGGTATCAGGGTTTCTCTCAATTTCGTTTAGAACAGCTTCTTCAATATGAATTGTTCTAACCGTTACGGGTCTCCCTATAACGACCGTAGACCTTTTAAAAGTTCTTGTCTCAGAAAGCCGTGCGTGGAGTCTTATAAATGTTCTTGCGTTAGGTACCGCCCGTTGAGGAAATCTTTCATGATAGATACGTCTTGCAGCTTCAGCATCACCATGAGCCATTTCATAACAAAAATGCATGTCTGACATTTCGCTATTAGTAAATTGAACCATTTTGAACGGAAAATAATCACCTAAAATAAGTTCTAAGAACGACAAATTAATAATTTAATTACCTTATAAGTAACTGTCAAGTTGTTTGCCATACTGCAATAATTGTTTTTCAATAAGAAAATGTTACTCTTTAGGTTTAAGAAATATTTTAGTTTTTATTTGTTGAAATTATTATTTTTTTTTAATAAAAAAAATTAAAAATGTCCTTGTAATTATTTCAATGTCCTTTTATTGTGGAAATCAAGCGGTCCCCGAAACGATTTCATAGTTTTTTGAATTTATTTTCATAAGATGTGTCTCGTATTTTTTTTTGTTGAGTTCTGAGCAATTTTGATTCACACTTAAATTTGTCCATAGGCGTGCATGAAAACCGAATAAGGAAATTTTCTCGAAAAGGGTTCATCCTATCAAAAATTATCAAGAGACACTTTTTGTGTACCCCTTGCCTGGCTTACTAGATAAGGCTTTAAAAGTTTAAACCAGTCAGTGGCGTGCCATTTTTTGCTTGAAAATCCTAAGAAGGTTACCCATATCTACGCTCGTGGTTGAATTAAAAATATCTTAATACTTGCAAAATGTAGCCTCTAAATATCTATTAGTGTGTATCATGTTTCAATGAAGTAACTGATACCATTCAATATTATAATAGAAAAATGTGAATTTTTTTTTTTAATTTGAACAATCTGTATCTCGAAAACGGAGCTCTTGCGGACCTATAATTATATGAACTTTCGGTCTTAAAAGCAATCAAGGATTAATTCCTTAAAGTTTCCGTACTTACTTAATTAACACCCTGTATATAGGTCAAACAGGTAGAAACTTTAAAACTAGGCTTAAAGAAACATTCATTAAAAAAAAAACAAAATAAAACGGGAATAGCGGACTACTGTTTAATTAATAACCAATCAATATCCAACAAAAAAAAACCGATACATACTCAACACAAGGGTAGAAAACTCAACCTATTAGAAACATTAGCAATCAAAAAAGATTAGAAACATTAGCAATCAAAAAAGCGTTAAAAAATCGATGTACTTAATGTTGTTCAACGTTAACTGCCATGTGTACCATTTTTGGACACACATGATTTTAAATATGCACCGTGTGTACCTCTATTGGACACAAATTTTATCACCTTCTCGGCCATGTGTGCCTGTCGAGACCACGACTAGCATTGGTTTTAATGCATGTATCTTTCAGTCTGGCGCAGGACTTCATAATATTAAAATGGCCTGCGATTCCGGACTTTTTTTCATTTTATATACAGGTTGTAAAAAATACATGTTTTATTTATGTTACATTATATTTCAATTATTACAACAAAATAGAACACGAACAAAAGAATTATTCCAGATAAACAAAGAATTAAAGATAACATGTTTTATCGAGCGTTTTACACTACATATTATTTTTACATGAATGTTTTTGAAAGAAACAGTCCAAACACATAAAAGGAGTTTCATCACATTCTGTGCAGACGTAGGTTACCCTTCTTGCGTTTTTAACAGCATAATTGCGACCGTGCTCTTCGGATTGTTTTTGATAGCAACTCTTACATCTACCCCTTTTGACTGCACCATCTACAGTGTTTTGTGTTAGTGCATGTTCATGTTGTGCATATTTCTGTGGGGTTTGTGGGTTACTGCTCTCAAGAAGCTGCATGCACACATTTAAATTTCTTTGAAATTAGTTATTGATGATGTATCATTGTTAATTTTATTAAATAACAATAATGCATTGACCATTGACGTCCCTGTTATAAGTTCGAATGCGACCTTCCGGAACCATTTCGCACTCTTTCTCACTGAATTTGAATATTCTGCCATTTGGTCGGACATAGGTATCTACAAATGCTTTAGCATTATTGTAATCTATAATGGCTGAAGGCTTAATTCTGGCTTCCTCTCTATGTGATACTGTTTTCATTTCATCGGTGTGCTTTGTCGACAAGGCTAGCACATCTCTTTTGTCATGCTACTTCATGACAACGACATTGTTTTTGTTTTTACTTATAAACGCAACACTGGCGAACTAAACTCGCCTCCGGCTCGCTCGAACCCAGAAAACGGGCTGAAAACGTCGACACAAATAGGTCGGGACTATTACAAGAATTTGACCTTGTGTCCAATTAGTGTAGTACACATGGCCGACGACTATAATTTAACAAAAATATTTTAATGAGGTGCCACGTGTACCATGTAGGGACACAGCACTTCTATTGCAAAAAAAGCGGAAAAAATAATATATCTGCAGTTATCATCCAACTATGACTCAAAATAACCTATTTTTTTAAATAAAAGTGTCATGGCTCATAGGACCCGGTACAAATTTCTGTTATATTTCGCTTGGCAGTTAACGTGTTACAATAAAATTAAAATACTTTAGGTGCCAATCTAATACTTAATAGCCTAATAGCTTAGGATAAATATGCAATAAACACTGTCAATAATTACGAACGAAAAAACCCATAATTATATACAAAATATCATTTTCTTAATTTTATTACTTAGATGTAAATACCTCTTCTTTCACACCTGTAATTTAGTTGTACCTTTGGCCAATACCTGTAAATTAAGGACCAAAATAACCCATCATCTGTCAATTTTTATTTTAATTTTAATGACATGTAGAATTTATTATTGTCTTATGCCTTTGATAATGATCCGCAAGGGTTGAAACACGTGTCAGGAAACTGAATTAAATTGTGAAATAAAACAAGTACGACTATAATTTCCTCTACTATTGTGTGCAAGTTTATCATACAAGGACCTATTTCAGAGTAGCAAAATTTACGTGGGATTTCCCATCGCCAGTCTGGCGGAGCACCACCCGGTAGTCGCAATGTCAATAGTGTAGCCAAAACACGTATAAATGACAGGCTTTGTAACTTTGATGTGTCAAAAAAGGCCGGCAGCAACGTCATTTATACTGACGATAATAAATTAGCGCGTTAAGTTGTGGGCGGCTACATCTTACTAAAAAAGTATCAAATAACCCGACAATTAACGGTGTGGTCCCGGCATTATTAAAATTAAATTTCTATTGAAACATAATATAATTATGTTTTTGTCCAGCTATTTTGGATGATACAGTATAAAATAATTATAAAAAATATAACGGAAGCCTTATTAAAGATAAACCGCCAACAATACAATAGAAATTGATTAATTAATATTTCGCTTCGAATGTCATAAAAGATCTGGGGGTGCGTGAGAAACAATTACGGAACAACAATAAGCGGCGTCATATTTTGAGTTTCAGTTTAGGGACACGCCATTTGTTATAGAGAAATTTAGAGCATTGTGAAACAATTTTCGAACTTTAATGGTATTAATTCTTTGATAATGTGTCTAATAAACGGGTAGTAAAGATATAAAAGCAGGTAAAATATCTTAACGCAATCTTGAATAATAAAGAAAATGTAATATTTCAAGATGCTTTCGATAGTAAGTATGCTCAGGATCTCCTTAACAAGGTCAAATTTCGTAAAATGAAATTGTTGACAAGCTCCAACCCTTAAACCTTAAAAGGGATTAGGGATCAAGTAGTACCTTATCTTAAAAGTCATCGAATTTTCCCTTCAACGCTTCCTAATTTCTTAGATTTTATGCAGTAGTTTTTGAAAAAATATGTTTTAAATTTAAATAATAATAATAATTTAAATAATGAAATATGAAGTCAACATTGAAAAAATATTTTTTATCATGTTTTAACTTAGATTTGGAACCAACATCATTCTACCTAAACACAGCTTTAAGTTCTGTTTAGTGGTAACCTTACAAAGGACGGATGACACAAAAAATTTACATTCAAAATTTGCCTATTTCACTTACTTTTTATTTTAACAAGTTTAGTGTTAAAAATTTCAGGTGTAATATCGCGACTAGCGCTGGGCGATAAAGAAAATCTAATATCGAATATTGATATAGTCGATATATCGATATAGTCGAATATTCATCAATAATCCGTTGATGAAAATCATTTAAAGATTCTGGTTGAGCTATGTAAATTTTACTCTTTAGGTGATCCCACAGAAAAAAATTTAACGGGCTCAAATCTGGTGACTTAGCGGGACATTCCATTGCTCCTCTTCGGCCGATCCATCTGCAAGGAAACGTTTCGTTCAAGTTCATAGTCAGAATGTGCCTCATCATGTTGAAAGGTCAATTTCTTCGCATTGTAATGTTCAAGAATTTCTGTTAGTGCGGGATCTAGGGTGTCTTTTAACAATTGCAAGTATATTGGTCCTGTTAGATTTCCTGGTAGGAAAAGGAGCAACAACACAATCCCTATAAATTTTCGCCTAGACGTTTATTTTCTGAGGATGTTCATGGAATAACCGTGGGTTTTCGTCATACCAATGCCGACAGTTATGAGACTTAATAGTCCCGTTCACAAAAAAACGAACCCAAATCTGAGATTCAAATGTTGAACAACAAATTTGGGTTATTTATTACCCGTTCACTTATTAACTCGCAAAATTCGAAATAACTTAACCCCTAACTACAGAGCTGCGGTCTGTCCGGCCTCTACTGGGTTCGAATTTCCTAATATATCCCCACTATGGCCCCACCGGCATTGCGCAGTCAGCTACCTTTTCATCTTTCAGCGCTGTTTTGACAACCGGGGTTGTAGAGTTGCATGTGAATTATTGCAAATTTAGTATAGTCTATAAGAAATCAATTCGAACAGCTAAAAAAAAAGTTAAGTACCGGGTCTGCTAAGTTTACGAATAAATTTGAAATAAAAATAATCTAATTCTATTATGATTAGACCGCGTATGAAATTTTTCTCGCCCACGCGTTTCTAGCCGGCCGCTTTTAGTTGGTTAAATAATTTTGGTGGACAAAAAAATAAAATAATTCCTAAAAAATGTCTGTTCCACTGCGTTTTTTTACCTGTTGCCACTGACAGTGGTGTAGTTTAATAAATTAATATAGGGGGTAGTAAATTTAGTTTATTCTTTTATTCGTTATTGGAAAGTTTAGAAAATAGCTTAAGAGTATACCGGGTGTAGTGATTTCTAAATTATTTTGTTGTTGCTCTTGTTGTTACCGTTGCTGTTGCTACTGTTGTTATTGACTGTCGCGTTTTTCTAATTATTTTGTTGTTGTTACCGTTCTTGTGTTATTTAAATGTTTAATCAAGATGGCGTTGTGGAGACCTTTTGATGTTTCTGATAATGAAACCTATAACCTATTTGTGTAGCCAAAGGGACGTTCCCAGTCAAGTCCATGGGCAGGCACACACATTCATTGAGCCATTCACTACTGTGTTTTACCTTGTATACATTATAATTATATAGAGTTGCTGATGATGATCTTTTCTAAGGTCGAAACTAGTCCGACTCAATTTTCAAACTTGAATGTATATTGAACATCTAACTCATATGGTGAATCCCTCCCATATATATGCCCTCGATACCCAAATCTAGGGTGTAGTGTAGTTAATATAAAAAAAAATTTTTTTGGTGGTAAAGACAGACTTTCATTTTCCTTTATTGGGAATAAGTTTTTATAATTATAACTTAAATGGTACGCCACAATGCCGACCTCAATAGTTTTTATGCTCTTCCAATTGGTTTTGTACACACAAAATTAATTAATGCGGTAAAATATTTTCCATTCCTAACGTTTCACGCCGCCCATGCATCAAAAAGAACTTGCCGCCTATAACCCGAATTTCAGTTTTTTGCTGTTCGGATTGACTTCGTATATACTCTACGTAATTTACGTTTACCTGCGGTCTGTGAGACCTCACTTCTGTGTAAGTGTGACAATTTAGATTTTTTAATTTTAAGCAGGAATATCCAAGTCTGTTTAACATGGCGACAAGAACTATGAAAGTTCTTTGATAAGATGGTTTAACGCGGATGATCAGGATGCATAATGATAACGACTCAGGTGCTCCTGCAAAATAAAGTCAACATGATTCCGAAACCGAACAGGAACTGGACGGGATTGATGATCAGAAGGCTGATCTTAATATGTCATTGGAATTATCAAATAATGCGGATAAAGTAACAAGAAGATATTGGTATGAAAAAAATCAATTTAATTGGTCAAAAGAACCGGCTATAAGTAAATATTCACGCACTACAAAACGCAATATTGTTCAGAAATTGCCAGGAATTAAGGGTCCTTCTCAACAGCAAACCGAACTGAGTCCTGTATCCATTTTGAGTGCCCTAATTACATGACATTTTTTAGGTTATAATATGTGGACTAACCTACGTATAGAAAGAAAAGGCTAACATATAAAAAACAAAACAACAGTGATTTGGGAAATGTAGACACAACAGAGTTAAAAAGTATTTTTGGACTTCTCTTTTTCACATCAATCTTCAAATCAAATAATGAAAATATTAGAACGATTTTTGCTACAGATGGCTCAGGCCGAGATATCTTTCGATGCATCACCAATGCAAATAAACTTGCATTTTTATTAATACCTATGTTTAAGATTTGATAATCTTACAGAGAGAAATAAGAGGCATATACATTGGTAACCAGACCTTGTATTGATGGAATCTTGGTGGCATTTAGAGGAAAGTCAAGGTTTAAACTGTATATGCCGAATAAACCAGTCGAATATGGTTCTAAAATTATGGTATTTTCTTATTCTATAAATTCTCGAACATCGTATATTTAAAATTGATATATTATATATTCCGGAAAAGATACCTACTTGTCCTACTTGAAGAAGAGAGCAAAAAATACAGTAAATCTTGGCAAGCAGTCATTCGATTATCAACTCCCATATCTAACACTAATCGAAATATTACAGCAGAGAAATTGGTGTTCCTCAGTAGAACTCATTAAAGCACTAAAGGATAAAAATTTAACGTACATTGGAACTCTAAAAAAACTTCAATTTTACTACTACTGTCTCTTTCGTTGTGTGAAGGAAGATATTTATGGGCATGCGTAGAGTTGGTGGTGATTAATGGCGGCGCCTTAACTGCAGATAGGTACATAAGGGATAGCTTGCAAGACCCCACGCGAATTGGCCTGCATGTTCCCCAGACTTAAATCCGATTGGACATGTCTAGGCCATAGGTAAACGACTTAGGTTAAGACTTCGCGCCGTCCAATACCAAGAAGATATGAGAGTTGCTTTAATTGAAGTATAGAAGAATTTGAATCAAGAAATGATCGAGAACGTTGTCAGAAGAATGGGAAAAAGGATCATTACAATCATAAGGGTTCGAGTAAGAAACGCACGTTACGTAAATCAACCTTGTAATTTTGTTCATTTATTATTTTATGTTTACCACAAGTAAAAATAGTACAATTCACTTTTTGCAAAACTACTATTTTTTGTCTTATGTTTTTAACGAGGCTTAAAATAGTACGAAGGTTTGCAAAATAAACGAATATTTGGTAGGAGCGAAAAAATGTTATATGCAAAAAAATGGCAATTTTGTCTTCGTTCTTTTAAATTTGCCGGTGTGTATGTCATAGTCCTACATGGAGTTTTTATCCTCTTGGTCTAAAGCAGTTGGCAGTTTTTTACACGGCTATACAAAAATGATGCCTTTACTATCCTATGTGACTAAAATAAACAAGGATGTCATTATAATGTCTTCTAAGCACCATAAACCATATGAAAATCCAGAAATTGGAAAACTTACCAGAGATCATCGAATATTATAACAGTAATAAAGGGGGCATCGATGGTTTCGATTAAAAATATGCGAAATATTTCAAAACCTAGATATATCTTTTGTTAACTCCTATATTTTGCATCAGTCGTTCAGGGATAATCCAGAACTTATCCACTATGATTTTATTAAAAGTCTTACACTTGAGCTTGTGACCCCGTAGATGCAAAGACGTATTTTAAAAAGAGACGAGGAGTTTGAAGTAAAAGAGGGCGAAGAAGTAGAGGACAAGTTGAGATTAAAGAAAAGATGTTCCACATGTCCTTCTGCCAAAAAAAGAAAAACGTCATATTTTTGTAATGCTTGTATATTGTAAAACCATATGCATAGAATGCACGAAGTAAATATGTCAAATATATTCGGCATAATTTAAAATATTTGACGATATTTACCAACTGTCATTTTTTTTGTATTTTACCAAAATAATGGTTTTTGCTTTATCATGTTTCTATCTAATCCAAATAAAATATATTTGTAACATAGTTAGAATAAGAGTTCATCTTGATAATATTTTTGGGCATGTAACATTTTCAATATATTGACACTTTCTTAAATATATAAACAAATAACACTCTCACGGACCGCACATTGGTGTAAATGGAATGAAATCAGTAGACCTGTAGAGGTAAGTAATATAATTTTTCACACAAGCATCGAATTCGATAGCAGAAATAAGATTCGACTCATATCAATTGCAAGCAATCTTTAAGCGTAAAATTGTACCTACTTTTCTTTTGAAAAGATAAAGTTAGAATATAGATGCATTCGATCGAGTGATAAAAGATGACATTAAATGCTATTAAGTTGCCAAAAGTGAAAAAGCGTTACTTTCGATTAGTGATTGGGGACCATTGTTAAATAAAACTTAAATATCTTTACTATGGTATGCTGTCTTAGGGTTTGCCTAACTGAAGATGTTGTAAGGGGCCCTAAATAAATTTTTGCGAATAGAGTTTTATTAAAGGCGAAAATAAACTGATTAATTACAATTTCGTCCGGACTGTCACGAATTATCTGGGGTTGCGTGGAGGATTAATAGAGGCAAAACAGTGAGAGGCGCCATATTCGAGCTTCAGTTTAGAGGCACGCCATTTGTTATAGAGTAATTTGACAGTGTCTGTGAAATAATTTGCAACTTCAATTGAATTAGTTTCAGAATATAAAATACCTGTTTAGTTAAATAATATCATATCATACAGATCGAAGCTATCCGGTATGTCTATCACCAAAACTAAATCTAAGCACCATTAAAAACCATAAGATCCCTTTTCAAGAAAGATGGTTCTAATCTGATATTTCCGAGGTACCGTTTTTGTAAATACCTGATATCTACGTTTCCTTAGGACTTTGAAGGTACGCGGAAAATGCCACAATCTCCTAATTCCCTTTTTATTTAAGGCACGACATGTTCTTCTTTACTGCAACTAACTTCTATGGCCGTTCTCATCACTTAGCTTATGTTGGAAACTTAACTAGGATTATTATTATATTAACCTTAACTCAAAGTTCAGCTTAAATTAAAATCCGATGCATCAAATTATCTTTTATGAATGAAACTAAGAAGGAACCACCCGTTTGAGGACGCAAAACGTGTTCTATCTCACTTTGACTTTAAAATGTTCCTGTCTCGTGTAGTTCGAGCTCTATAAATCTGTGGCGTAAGCAGAGATGATGCGGTGGGCTCTTCTTCTTGATTCTAAGTCGACTACAAGACATTAAAAAACTAAAAAAAAGTCGTGACTCTTTTTTAGCAGGGGTGCGATTTGTTATGCTTGAACCAGTGGCGTATTTAGGATTGTGACAGGAGGGGGGGGGGGATCCACTTATCTTCCTTAAAAAAATGCGCCGCAGGGAAAATTTGTTTAAGTGCCACGCCCTTTGCAATGGCTCGCTACAATATGACGCGAATGGTAAGAAATAAATGATACGTGAAACCGATTTAACATTATAGAAAGCAAAGCTGCTTATCTCTTGCAGAAGTTATGATCTAAAACTCACCTGAGGTGGTAGTTGGCCTTTCTCGTAGAAAATAAATTGAAATTTGAGGAGAAACCCGAAGCAATTAAAACAGCAAAATAGCTTTTCGGCGCTAAATAAACTTGGCCACCGATAAAATGCTTGGGCCCCGAAATTCCTCACTAAATTCGCGAAATCGCACCACTGCAGGAACCAAAGTTATTCTAGAAAAAGGTTTTCCTCCTTCCAAAAAAGGCGGGTAAGTTTAACAGACAGGGTTTTAGGGAATTTTAGCTTTACTTGGCAGCCTTGAGATATGACAATTATAACAACAACAAACTAAGAATGGAAAATTAATTTCTACTTAGGAAAATATGAGGGAAGTTAGTCTTCCACACAACGCTCCTGATTTCATAAAGGTGAATTTAAGGGACTGAAGAAGTTTCTCTAACCTTTAATATGTCATATAGCCAAAGTGTCTGTTACCATGAGTTTTGTGTTCTTAGCCTTCAAGCATGAAACTAATGCCTTTAAAATGAATTAGGTTTAGTACGAAGATCCATATGGACTAATAATTACCTCAGAAACAGCCTGAAGAACCGGTAGGATTAAGAAAAATATATTGGTTAAAAAGAAAACTGAAGTTGTCAACTATAGATTTATTATTTGAGCAAAGAGGCTCTGTGTGAAGTGTCTGTCTTGATTCTTTTTCATTAAAAGAATTAATTTCATGAAGAAGAAGGCGAGTTTAAAAATAAATCACTATAGTTTTAATAGCGGCAAATTTGACCTGTAACAAGTGTAGCATTCCAAATTCTTCAAGAGTGAAAATTGAATTTAGCAAAAGCATCTGAATGTTTAAAGTCGGCTGTAAGTAATCTCAACCACTTCAGAAATAAGGTAAAAAAGGAAAGCGGTTATCACTGCAAGATTATAGAATATACATTTGGAATTTAATAACTAAAGACACTGGAAGCCAAAGAACTACTTTGATAAGTTCAACAACCACAATCTATGATTTTTCTAGTCAAGAGAATAACTTTAAAATTAACGTCTATTACAAAGTTTCTGATATTGCTATCAATAAATTTTTATTCCATCAATCAGCAGAAACTCTAAAGCAAAAATATCATGCCGCTCGATGTTTTATTTTTGTTATTAAGAAGCCAAAATTTGTAAAAATGGTATATGGGGATGAAATAAATTTTCGCGGAGGGCCCAGAATTTGTCGCTACGCCATTATGTAAGATAAAAGTTTTATAATCAGATATTTAAATGAACTGACATCCTCTGTATGTCCCCTACGATGGAAAACTTCGAAAAACGCGCACCAAATTTTCCTCAAGTAGAAAAAAATGTATTCGCATTTATAATAATACAGTTTAAAAACAAAAGAAGAAGACCCATACATGGAGAGAAAAAGAAAAACGTGGCAAGAAGTTCCACAAATGTTTAGTTCCAAAAATCTAAAAGACTTCCCTAGAAGCAAAGAAAGCTAAAGAAAGTTATATGACAGTAAATGAAGAAAAACGTTCGGAAACAAGTAGCACAGGAAAAAAAAAAGAATTGCAATTGAATGATATCAATGAAAATGGTATAGTAGGTTAAGTACAAGTTTTATAAGGCATCATCTTAGGTCCATGTTAGATAACAAGCCGCTTGCTAACGGGACAAGACAAATGCGCAAACAGCTTTATGTACACGTATAGGGTTTTTCCGTATATTCTGGAGCGCCCCTGGAGCCTCTATTTTAGGTGCTAGAAAGAACTTTAAGTTACGAAAGTTCAATTATTTTTTCTGAACCGTTTAAATTGGTGATCGGATAAAACAAATAAGCATCGTAAATTTGTTTACAAGACCAACTTGTTCTTTTTTTAATTAGAACACCCTATATATTACAGAATATTTTTATTAATCTTAACTTTCCCTTTTGAAAAAGATATATGTTTGCTATAATCGTTTCAGTGATTTTTGAAATATTCAATTTAAAACAATCATGTTTCTTCGAGATATAACGCAGTAACAATGCATCGATAAAAGTAAACAAAATATTTTGGAGACAAATTTTCTTCTGAAATGCTGTTAACTGACAAGAAACTTATCTTTCGTTTACTTCTATTGGTGGATCCATGGTTACTTTCCTAGAAACATGATTAATTTAAATTAAATATTTCAAAAACCACTGAATCGATTATAGTAAACATACAGTGTGTCTACGTAACTTGGCGGCATATGGGAAACTTTTTTATTACTAACTTTACGAAAAAAAGTTATTCTTCATAAAAAGTTCTGCATGGTCTAAAACCTCATATATGCAATCATCAGATATCAAAATGTATCAGTCGTATGCGAGGTTTATCAAAAAATATGAATTTTTCTGAAGAGTAAAGTACCTTTATTTTTCACAATATCGAAATTTATATAAAGAAAAGATGTTTAGAATAAAAATAACTTTTAAAGATTCATTAGAAGACTATTTCTTAGACATCTTCTTTGCGATAATGTTGAAAACTTAAGTTGCACATTAATGCATAATAATTAATCTAGGATGCACTGGCATTTTTTAAAACTGATAGTTAAATATGGAACATTTTTTCGTAAAATTAATAATAAAAAAGTTTCCCATATGCCGTCAACTTACGTAGACACACTCTTATATTTTTTAAAAGGAAATTTTAACATTTAGGTACTAAAAATTATTTCATTAAAACAAAAAACAACAACTTGGCGTCTTAAACAAATTTATGATGTTCATTTGTTTCATCCGATGACAAATCTTGACGGTTCAGGAAAAATAATTTAACTTTCGTAATTTAAAGTTCTCTCTAGCACTAAAAATAAAGGCTCTAGGGGTGCTCCAATATATAAGGAAAAACTCTGTACTTTATACTGTCCCTTCTATTTCCCATTTGGTTTTCGATAAGAATCCATATTTAAAAATTGCACAATATATATTTTTATACTATTTGGTCCTCTATTTATTCCTTTGCAAGTTCGACATCTTTTCAAAAACGTTAAATTACCTTAATTGTTAAGATAATCCGCTTTTTCATATATTTCAAAAGCTGCTATATTAATTGGACCCCGTAATGCAACATGAACCTAACTGACAATTGTTGAAAAAATGAGATTTAACCATTATGAGAACCTAAAAAGGTCTACTCATCGACTCTACAGAAACATATTATCCTATTCTTAACACGTGTTGGATGCAAAGTTATTTTATTCCCTATTGCAAATTTGACGAAGTGTGTTTTGTTTAATTCTTATATTTAACATACAACATCTTGGAAAGTCTAGAAAACTCTTCCGAAGTGATTTTCTTATCCTAACATTAAAATGCTGCACATGCTGAGATGAATATTGCAGGAGTCGCTGCATCTGAAAGTTTTAGGTTGCGCTTGTTGGTCTCTATTCATAGTTTCTAGTCTAATGATAGTAATTTCGGAGACGTTAAATATGCAATTAAAAAACAAAACAAGATTTTTTTCCACAAGAGTCCACTAACATCATGAGAACATGTAGATGGAAACGACCCATTATTTAAATAAACTGGAAAAAGAGGATTTTGTAAGCACTAAGAAATTAGAAGAAAAAAATTGTTAACAGGAAGAAAAGTTGTGATGCTGAAAAAGTGAACTAAGTACATTTTATGGAAATTAAGCTTCTAAGAAAAAATGTCGCGTTTTAACTTAGACGAGCTATAGTAGCGAGAAAGAACATAAAGATATTAATATTTTTTGGAACCACTAACCTAATCCAAACGGAAAACCTTTGTCTGATCCAAAATTAAAAGATGTCCAAAGCTGTTTGTACCTTATTTCTACAGTAGATTATGCTTTTTATACAATATTATCGGTTATTCAACTATAGCAGAAGACTGTAAGTCTGTTCTAATCATCAGTCCCTGACAGTTCTCAAACTGTCAAATACAAACAACCAGTAAGACTTAACAAGGCATCCTGGGGTCTACATGCAATATTCATCTGTTAGGCTCCATTTCTGATTAAAAACTAGTCCCGGACTGCTGGTTGGAACAAGCCGGTAGATAGATAAAATGGTTACTTCGACTTTAAGCTACTAGACGACTAATGTTGCAGTTCTAATTAAATATTAGGAAACCATTTTTTTTGTATCTCTAGAAATGTTCTTAATACATTCAACAATAGGGAACCACGAGTTTCTTTACTACTGGGGACACTTTCAAGAATGTTATTTTTTATTAAAATACTTGTTTGACTTATAAATAATAACAACAAGTCTTGTGTGTGTTTTTATAATAAATATCTGAAAAATTTTTGGATTTAACTTAACTCAACTTTAACCTATTTGCACTTATTTGCCAAATCTAACCGGTGCAACTCAAATCTGCAAGATAACGGGAACCTCAGACTAAGTATACCCTAAGATTTGCGGTGAGAACAGCCATAAGTTCCTTTGCCCTGTCAGAATTTATACTAAAGATTTGGAGATACAATTATTTAATCATTGATAAACCATATTTTAATACATTGCCCCATTCCAACATTTTTTTGTTTTTCTTTCGTAAGACAATATTTAACCCACTTTTTCAGTGCTGACAATTGTTTACTGCTATATCCTATTGAAAAGTCTTTTATTGGCATCGACAGTATTTTAAATAAAGGCTGACCTAACCCTGGATCTTTTACTTGTAAATAAATGTAGAGCAGTTGCTTTTAATGGCTTTTAACCCTTATCATATCAGCGATGGAGCCATTATCAAGATCTTATTAATTATAAAACACTCTTTTCAAACTTCCATATATTTATATTTTCCAGATATACTTTAGTTTCTATACTGTGTAACGCACCAAATTAATGTATTTTGCTATCCAAGGATGTTGCTTATAAAAAATAGAATAAACGCATGTTTGTTGATAATCGAACGAATCTTCCAATCGATTAATTTCACAGTGATATAACGTCAATAATTATGTTAGATGTAAAGGATATCGCAATAAAGATAAATCCAACTATACAAATTGATTAATTAATATTTCTCTCTGACTGTCACGAACGATCTGGTGTTGCGTGAGGAACAATTACGGGATAACAATGAGCGGCGTCATATTTCCAGTTTGGGTTTACAAGCACGTCATTTGCTATAGAGCCATTTGACACACTGTTTGTGAAATAATTTGCAACAAACTTTAGCGTATCCTTTATTTATTTAAATGATATTTAAAAATAATTTATAAATAATACTGTTTTTGCAATGTTGTGTTTGTTTAGTTTGCTAGATAAGGCTTCTACTTCTATTCTGTATCGATGTATCTTTATGATTACTTCTTGGGATTGTTTGTTTTCTTAATACTTGATGTATTTTTTTATTGTTCTTGTTTCTTAGATTTAATTGGATTTTACTCTACTTTTTTGTTCTGCAGTTTTTCTAAATAAATTTTTCCTTGTTTTGGATAAGAGCCAGTTTTCAGGCAATTTGTGTCTGTCTTCTCCTCGTGACCTTATGTGTAAATTTATTATAATAATGTTGTCTGAAACGTCCGATCGTTCCTAGTACTTTGTTATTAATTTTATATAATGCTCCTCTATTGCATCAAGTCTAATGTCTGCGTGTAGCTTTCGTAGTCGGACGTATCTTGGTATGTTTGTTATTAGCCTTTATTTTGTAAAATTTTCGTCTTTTTTAGTCTCGTCTTGTTTATTGTACACCAAGTCTAATTATTGTTTTATAACCTGATATTTTTAATTTACAGCTTATTTTGCTATTTGCGCAGAGTAAAGGAAAAACTGTGTCCAGTCAATCTTGCGCTTTAGCAAGTTTTTGCTTTAGTTTTTGCAAGAATTGCTTTAGCAAGCCGATCGTCGGCATTATCGTTTCAAAACAATTCCCTGTTAAATACAAGGCCAAAGTATTACATTTTTTGGGACCAGTTGACTGAAATGTTGTTTACTGCAACCCTTGTTTGGGGGAGCCTTAACCTTACCTTAGGAAAGAAAATTGCTTAGCTTTTATCCTCGTTTTTTCGAGCCATTGTTGCATGATTGCAATAGGGAGTTGAAGACGTGAAACCACTAACAAAGGCTGTCCTGAGGTGGCGCTTATCGCAGTATTATCGGGTAAAAGATATAATTGCGTTTGCGCGTGTCAAGCAGTATATATGCTGTATAGAATCACATTTAGGGGAGATCCTTGGGGCACCCCTGCTTTAATTGCCTTTGTTAACGATATTGTGTTTTCTGTTGACACTGCGGATGGCACTAACTAACCTGAACTAACCTAACTAACCTGAACTAACCTGCCTTTATTAATATCATTATAGGTTTATTGTGCCAGACCTTACTAAATGCTTTAACAACGTCGAGAAAGACTGCTCCTGTCGACATGTGGCGATTGAAACCCATTGGTTGGTTGCCAGTCGGGTACTTTGGTGTACCATGTAATGAGCAGCTCTAAGACCAAACTGCTTCGGTGGTAAAATGTCGTGGTTTCACACCAAATCTTTGATTCGATTTAGTATATAGTTAGATTAGTAGCGTTTCAATCACTTTACCTAAGCTCGATAACAGTTTTATCTGCCTGTAACTGACAGCGAACGTTAAATCTTTTCTAGTCTTAGGTATCAAGGTGAAGCTTTTCTTCTGTGTCTCTGGAAAGTAGCTTCTTTTGAGTATTGCTGGTGCTATGTTTACCAGATCCGTTGCTGCTTGCTCTGGCAAGTTTTTGAGTAGTCTGATATTTATGCCTTCAAAGCCGAGCTCCTTCCTTGTATAAGTGCTATGCGCAATGAAGCAAATTTCTTCAATGATTGCATCAGGTATGTTTCTTGGATCACTTGGCATATTATTAAAAATTTGTATTGTTCTAGCGATCCAATAATCTCCATCGGCAGTCGCTCAGAACTCACTGAACTGTTCGCATAAACTGCCTGCGAGCAGTTCAGCTTTCTCCACCGGTCCGTTAGCATTTAGTTTGTCGAGGGATCGCTATGATGAGGCATTTGTTTTCTCAAGCCCCTTAATAGGGATCAGGCGAACTTAAGAATTGAATTAACCTCTATTCTGAGTCCCTCGGTTTTTCGCCTCAATACTTCCGACTCCTTTTTGCACAACAATCTCCGTATTTCCGTAGTAGCTCTGTTAGCCTGAATTTTGAGCCATGGCATAATTTATATTAAAAGTTAACTGTTCAACAGTCTCTGTGATTTTTGTGTTTGACTGTATTGAGTCGTGCTTTAGTTTCTAGTTTGTTTCTAAAAACTTGCCAATTTGTCTTAGTTTGTGACATAAAGCCATGACTTTTATTCCGCAGTGTTTCATATTCTACCAGGACTGGTCTATGATCAGAGTATAGCTTGGAGAGCACAACCTGTTGCTAGAGCTGTCGCATGAAATAAATAATACTATAATATTAGATGCTACGATGATACGCTAATTGTATATTATGCATGTACCAGTTCTGGTGAAGTTTTCTTGCTATTGTAATCTTCAAACTGGTTTAGAATTATGGGGTTCCCAACAGAGTACATGGTAAAGCGCTTATGTTGATTTTCGGCATTACTCCCCAGATTCTGCAATACTTCCGAAGGATTTTTATTCGTTCCTTACAAATTATGTTGGTGTGTTTTCAACTAGCTCTGGGACTTACAGGGTGGCCGTTTAGTGTGGCAAAGTAGAATAGCTCCATCTGTATTTATAATACACAAAAAATGTTAATACAAAAGTTGAAGGACAGTAAGTGAGTTATAACGTAAAATTATTTTTGAATCTATAGGGTGGCTCAAAAAAGAGGAACAAGAATTTTTTTTTTAAATAAACACCTTGCATATTTTTGCACAATTAAATTCCCCTCGATATTCCGCGTGTCGTGGCAAACATAGTTTTTAATTATTTTGCAATGTTGCCAAGTTATTAAAAAATATACTTTTTTAGAAGAAAAAACTTGGCACCTTTTAACTTGAAATATAATTGAATTAACTCAGGACATTCGAAACATTCTCGTGGGTATTAAAGATAAAGACTAATTATTGAAGACTTAAGACCCTCAGAACATTCCACGTTTTGTACAGGAGGTGCTCCACAAGCGTGTCAACTTTTCACATTTTAAAATTAATTTACTGTTTTTTAATATTTAATCTCGTAGAGTTTCTTGTTCTCTACAACTTTTGTTAAAAGGTTCATTAGTTATTTTTGCTCATTGTGACGTAATATTTTTTTTAATAAAAGGGCTGAGAAAAGTGCTTTTTTTTAATTTTACTTATTTAAGGTGCTTTAATTAGTTTATCTAACTGCTAACATAAACTATCTAATCGAATGTTCAAAGTGTCCTCCATTAGCCTCTAATACACTTCTGAACACGATCTTCAAATTATTCGCTTAAATTGCGACATATTATTTCGGGACTAATCGCTTGGAAACAATTTCTTATGCGAATTTTCATGTCTTCTTTGGTTGTCGGAGACATTTTGTACACCTGATCTTTAACAAATCCCCATATAGAAAAATCCATTTTTGTCATATCCGGCGATCTAGCTGGCCATGATACAGATCTTCCTCTTCCAATCCATTGCTGACCATATGTTTCGTCTAAGAATTCCCTAATGAGCCTTGTGGAGTGCACCGGGGCTCCATCATGAAGAAACCTCATGCGTTCTTGTACTATGTTCGGTACATGGGCAATAAGCTGTGGTAAATCATTTTGGAGAAACTTCAAACAGATCTGTCCCGTTAGAGTTTCCTCGAAAAAATGTGGACGAAGTACGTAGTCTCCAACAAGTCCTCCCCAAACGTTAAGGGACCATCTGTTTTGTGAGTGAAATCTAACAAAATGAGGATTTATAGTGGCATAATAATGAAAATTATATCAATTGATGTTGCCATTTTTATGGAATGGAATATGGAATTCGTCGCAAAAAAAAATAAATGCGCAAAATTATGCTGCTCCCTTATTATATTTTGCGCCCACGCACAAAATTCAAGTCGCCTAACAAAGTCCTCATCATTAAGCTCTTGCAGCAACTGGACGTGGTAAGGATGAAGTTTGTCTGAGTTGATTATTTTTTGAACCGCCGTTCATAAGATGTCCAGTTGTTGTGCAAGAGGACGCTGGCCAATATGAGGATTCTCAGTACCACTTAACAGAACCTTGAATTAATTTTCTTCGGTGGATACCCGTTTTCTTCGGTAATTTTTTTTAAAAGCCACACTTCCTGACGTTTCAAATCGCTCCATTAGCTTTTTGAATGTGTTATTATCAGGATGTCTTCGCTCTGGGTATCGTTCTTCATAAATTCTTGTAGCTAATAAAGCATTTTTATTACTAGCACCCAAAACATAAATCATATCGATCATTTCTAGATTTGACTAATTCATTTTTGTCACAATATAAATTTAACTTGATAAGAAGTAAGAAATAAATGACAGTGACATCTTAGTAAGATTTTACTATTACTTTTGCTATTATTTGCTTTTGTCTCTCATGGCTAACTATAAAATAAAATAAAAAAAAGCATTTTTCTCAGACTATTTATTAAAAAAAAAAAATGACTCCAAAATGAGCAAAAATAACTAATGAACCTTTTAACAAAAGTTGTAGAGGGCAAAAAACTCTACAAGATTAAATATTAAAATACAGGTTGTTCCATTTGAGAAAAAAAAGTAAATTCATTTTAAAATGTGAAAACTTGACGCGTTTGTAGAGCGCACCCTGTACAAAATATGGAATGTGTTGAGGGTCTTAAGTCTTGAATTAGTCTTTATCTTTGATACCCTTGAGAATGTTTCGAGTATCTTGATTTAATTCAATTTTTAAGGTGCCAAGTTTTTTCTTCCAAAAAAGAATATTATTAAATAACTTGGCAACATTGCAAAATAATTAAAAACTATGTTTGCCAAAATACGCGGAATATCGAAGGAAATTTAAAAGTGTAAGAATATACAGGGTGTTCTAATTTCTTTTTCCTGTTTGTTGAGCCACCCTATAGAGTCAAAATTAATTTTACGTTATAACTTACTTACTGTCCTTCAACTTTGATATTAACATTTTTTGTGTATTATAAATACAAACGGAGCTATTCTACTATGCCACGCTTAACGGCCACCCTGTATATAAAATAGTGCTGGTAAGCCAACCGTTCGTACAAAGTTGTAAATAACGTTCACCAACATATGAAAGAGGAGCATCCAAAAACTTTAAACTGTCTGGTTCAAAGAACTGGACTTTCTTATGGTACGTGCCAAATGTTTGTATCTTTGTACAGAGGAATTTAGACATGTATCCATATAAGATACAATCATATCAAACCCTCTTGCCAGGAGACCACTTCATGTTTAATTTAAACCATCCTCAGTGCCCTGTAGAGAAAATCCCTATATTTAATACCGATGCCTACACGTTTTTGTCTATTAGAACGTCATGTAAGTAAAATAAATTATTGTGTACAATAATTATTGATACCTTAAAATGTTAGCGAAATAAATGTAAAATGTGCATCCCTTAAATTCCTTTAAAGGAAATTACACGGTAATTTGTCGCCTTTTTTGCCAGAACTGTCATCTACTCACATCTCAGTAAACATATTCCCATAATCCGTATTTGAGGCCTTATTTCGTATTCAGTTTACTGGCCCATTCGGATAAACAAAGGAATTTGTGATACCGGCATAAGACTAGAAAAACAAATAGAGTTGCTCCGCCGGGAAATCTGTGGAGATCTAGTTAATCATAAAAACGGTGCTTATTTTAACTAAGAAATGCTGTAAAATGTAGTAGGACCTTATACAATGTATCTGAATAAATATTTTTATGGGACTGGAAAATTCGAGGAATTTAAAATTTTGTATTTTGTTTAGATTAGGCAGGCTGTTCCAATAATTTATTGAGTAAAAATAGAATGAAGGTCATTTCAAGAGTACAAAACAACTCATAAGGAATAATAATAGTACAATGAGGATGATGTACTGGGACTGGAGTTCCTCGCTCTAAGACTAACAGAGAAATGCTATGAGTCAGAAGATTTCTTAGACAGCAGGAGTTCTCTCTGTGGAGAGCTAAAATAGTAGCTCTGACACTCTAACGAAAGGCAACAAAAAGCCAATGTCTTTCGTCACTGAAAAAAGGCGAACTGTTCGCGAACAGTCCCTGCAAAGAGTTCAGCGAGAATCTTCCAAACAGACCATAGAGAGACGCAAGGGTCTACAAACGTGTATCGAATTAACTATTTCGTATGTGACAACGACGTTTTACCACCAGATTTAGAATTTAGAGCTGCTCATTGAACGATGCACAAGACAAATAGACTGGCATCTAATGTCCAGAAAGACTTTAATGTCCGCTCTTCAACGGGGCGAATTTTCGATGTTTCAGAAGCTTTCGACATAGTCTGGCACAATAGACTTATAATAAAATTAATAAGGTTCGGTATGCCAAGTTCCATGATCTTTTGACGATTTTTTTTTCCTTTTGCGGTGTCCTCAGTAAGCAGATCAGAAACGTCAGGGGTCCCACTTGCAATGGTACTGTGTAATGTAAAACAAGAGATATACCCAAAACCATCAAACAAAATTATAGTTGCTTGCTGATGATAGTTCGACTGAAAATATCAACAATAAAAAAAATACGGAAAGCACCAGCTGTACAATAATTAACAAAGCAACGAAAACACCGTAAGATTGTCAGCATCCAAACATACCCAAGAAGTTTCTCTGGACGGAACTACGATACAGGAAAGGAGTCGAAGATGAAGATCAAATTCACTGTCCAAATTGATGTCAATATAGTAACTAGAGAAATATCATGCAAATAATACTTTACCATGACCAATTATTTAAATTTAAACTAGTTCTCAGTAGGTGGAAGGTTTAAATCGGAGTTTGCGTTATATTTACCTACCTCCATCATTATATGAAGGGGTGAATTTTTGTTTAACAAATGAGCCACTTCTTATCAATTTTTAAGAAAAAAGTGTCGACTTTGACGACAAGAAAAGTTGTGCTTTTTATAATCTTTATCGATATTTTTAACGACAAAAATTACAGCTGTGTTAAACATTTTGAAATAAGAATTGAAAGGTTTTTGTGACAACCGGGACAGACCACCTAAGTGGCACCCCCAAGTTGCATTAGGGAAAGTGGGGACAATGGGGCACGTTAGGCTATAATAGCCCTAAGTATCGAGGATACACTGTTAGATTTTTATTTCTGCTAGCCAGATAAATGAGCCAGTTAAGGTTTGACGTATTTAGGGTTTATCAATGCAAGGGGTTAACAATCTTCTTACACTTAAATAAGGGCATGGTTTGTAACCAATGTGCCCTACAGATGGTGACCATTCATCACACCTCTAAACCAATGTAATAACTGTTGGTTTTTGTTATAGTTTTTTAAAAGTAATATTCCTTTATAATCAATAAATTATCCTTCTTCCTGAATTGAAAGAAACCTGTTATAACAATATTTGCTAAATGCTTTCTTCGTGGTATTGTTTCATGAATCATAGACAATAAATGTTTTGTTTGTTTCGATAACACCATACAAAGAATTGCTTGTTTTATATTCTCTCGTTGAAATTAAAATGGGCGGACAGGGTTGGATAAAATTAAAACAAAAAAGCCCGATTTTTCATGTTTATCGCCACTTTTAAACAGGCCAATATTGGTTTTAAGGGAGAAACAGTTTACTAATATTTTCAAACATGTGACTTTCATTTACTTCATTGACCTAGCGGGTGGGCTACATCTTTAGCCATTCTAGATGGAATCAGTGATACCTGAATTTACAGGTGGTTAAAGCTTGGAAAAAAAGCCTTTATAGATGGTAAGAAAAGTACGCTTAACGTATTCTTACCAATACAGCTAGTACTAAAATACGAACTCAGATTGCAGAAACTACCGCAAAGAAAGAAATTAATCTCTGTTTCTATTGGTAGTATGCTACACTACTACTATACAGGGTGATTTCTAAGGTGATCCTTTTTTTTCAAATGTTTATACAACTACTTAAAAGAAACAACTTTTTCAAATAACTTTTTTTAAATAACTCAAAAATAAAGGAGATACGATAATGTAAATAGCCTACGATACGACTGCTGATAATTTTTTTTTGTTGGTGTTTATTTTTTTTATGTCAAGCAGTGAAGTCTCAATTTGTTGTCAGTTCATCGCGCGATAGATTTCAGTTAGTTAGGGAGAGTTTAAAAATAAAAATGACATGTGTATGAAAATAATGAACTCGTGGATATGCTGTTGAGTTAGTTAGAGGAGTGTCGTCAAATTGCGGCTGCAGCAGCAACGTTACACGCGGAACGCTTTCCCTTAAGAGTCTATCCCACACCCCGTAGTTTTATAAATCTCGTTCAAAGGGCAAGGGATACTAGTGATTGAAAAGAACATCGTAAAGGGCGCATGTAGGAAGTTCGAGACAACGCGGAAATGTGCAGAATGAAGAACTTATTTTAAATCTTATTGAGAAAGATCTGTCGACAAGTACTAGGAAAATTGCAAGGCAGGTCAAATTAAGCCAAACAAAGGTGTGGAAAACATTGCGGGCAAATCAGTTGCACCCATTTCATGTTCAACGTATACATACGCTACTTCCTGAAGACCATCCCCGTAGAGTTCAGTTCTGTGCATGGCTCTTACAAAACAATGCAAATGATAGAAATTTTACAAGAAAAATTTTGTTTGTGGACGAGGCAATATTCACCAGAGATGGAATCAAAAATTACCGTAACACTCTTGTTTGGTTTGTTGAGAATCCTCATGCTGTTCGAAGATCAAATTTTCAACAAAGATTTTCCGTTAATGTGTGGGCTGGAATTGTGGGTGAACACTCATTGGTCCGCACATATTACCAGACCGTTTAACGGGCGAAGGTTATTTATACTTTTTGTAAAATCATCTGCCTAATCTGCTAGATGAAATGCCATTAGCTATAAGACAAAACATGTGGACTGAGCACCTCCACATTTTAGACGGGAAGTGCGGGAGTTCTTGGATAATACTTTTCCAAAGAGGTTCATTTGTCGAAATGGGCCAGTTGCCTGGCCACCTCGATCACCAGACCTTACACCATGTAATTTTTTTTTGTAGGGTTACATAAAGAGCTTAGTTTTCAAAACACTTGCAAACACGCGGGAAGAATTGATTAAGCGCATAGAACAGGCTGCAGCAACAATTAGAGGGAAACGAATTTCGTTATTACGTGCCGTCACCGAACAGTGGTTTCGTCGCGCACAGCGTTGTGTAGAAGAAAATGGTGACAAAATTGAACACGTCATTTAAAATGGAACTGAATTGCTTTTTTTTATACCGAAATATCTCCTTTATTTTTGAGTTATTTGAAAAAGTTGTTTCTTTTGAGTAGTTATATACACAGTTGAAAAAAAAGTATCCCCTTAGAAATCACGCTGTATATCTATAAACCGGCTTCAAACTCTTTGGCTTTCATCAGTACAAGACATTTGATATTATAGTGTTTATAGCATACGATTCAGATGGCTGGAAACTGCTAAATTATGGCGCTACCTATATTGTACTGCATACGCAGATCAATATCGTAACTATAAGGGGTCTCGGTTTCCAATGCTCGGTATGCTAACTTGTAATGCTTGTCCTGCCCTGACGAGGACCAGGGAGTTCGAAACCTCCCTAAAGGTAGCAGCAGTGTAGCGTCTTACTATTGGGAATAGAGATTAATTTCTTTCCTTCGAGTAGTTCCTGAGTATTTATTTTAGTACTAACTATGTTAGTCGATATACACCATGTCAGTGAAGCTAGAGTCCCATGGAACGGAAAGGTTTTAAAGTGCTTTTAACCACACAGGTACGATAACAAAGTAAGAATGAAGCATAAGGCGACATCTCTCGGCGATCGAACGCATCATAATTATGTTTCAAATATTACTTTAAAAGTCAATAAATTTCATTTATCAAGACGACCTTTCCGCGAATTTAAGAATTAGCTTAATACAACGGAAAGCAACCAAGCATCAAAACAGGCGGTAAACAAATAAAATTGGATTTATACTGCTGAACGTTCATCATTGCCAAAAGATTACAACTTTCCCAACTATGTCATTTGCCTGTGTAAAAGTAGAAATCAACGGTGTATTGTGATATAATAAGCAAAAGTTAGACTGAACGAAACTAAACTTTTAAATTTACATCATATTAAGAATTGAATAAATCACAACTTTTTTACCCTATCTTTTTTTATGCAAGACCAAAACATAGTCCTATCAGTCACTTTCGTGGCCGTCTCTCGAATTCACTTTATCCTTTATAAAATGGTTCGGATAAGCGCAAGAATTTCGTACATCGGTTAAGATAAGAAGGACGAGGAAAATTTTCCCTCGGGGAAATCTCTGTAAAAACGTGTAATCCCAAAAAAGTTGCGCTGCTTCTACTAAAAAATTATCATCGCCATTGTTTGGGCAATCATAATTTTGATCTTGACGGGTTTTCGAAAGTTTTCCCTGGGCGTTGTATACTAAGTGTTGATAAATTGATATCCAAAACTCCAAGGAAATTTTCGGGAAATATTACAAAAGTAACCCATACTTCAAAGTTCACTTAATGAATATTATGAAATAAAACACTCAAAGCCTGCTGTTCTACTATTTAATAAAATAATCTATTGATTTTACGTAGTTAGAGGCATGCTATTATCAACCTCGATTAACCATGCCAAGAAAGTGACGTGGTTTAAAGAAATTAATTTATTTCTGTAACCACAATAAAGGATATACAGGGTGCTACTTAATAAGTCTCCGATATTTTATAGGACGATTCCTCAGTTATTTATAAGGTAAAAAGATCACGTAAGTATGGCTCCGCAAATCCTTCATTTTTAAGATACAGGGTGTTAAAAATGTATTTTTATTTTTGTTTTCTGTAAATAATTTTTGAAATTATGTCTATATTTGGACAAAAATTGGTATTTGTGGATTCTTTAATACGAGAAATGCAAACTTGATCTTAGTTTGACCCTTTATTGTAGGGGACGCCACCTATAAGCATTTTTCTCTTTTAAGGAGTCACAACTTTATCGTGCATGTATCGATTCCTCTATCATTTCTACGTGAAAATAGTATGCTTGTCAAAAGTCGCCACAAACAGCAGTTTTTAAGATATTTTGATTTAAATTAATCGATGCATGTTACTGTCAAAAAGTGAAACAATTTTAAAAACCTTTTTTTTTTATCTATACATTTCAAATGGTAATTTTTAAACAACAATATACAATCTCCAAGATTCCTACCCACACGTTAAGAGAGAACTGTTATTGGAAATGTGATTTCTTTATCGCAGGGGGGTTTTCCTCTGACCACAAATGATTGTTGTGAGAATTGCTTATAGAGTTGCGTGAGAAATTTGTTTCGTCGGCAAACAGGATTTGATTTTTAAATGAATGATTTTGAATAAGGTATTGGAGAAACCAACGACAGAAGCTGATACGTAATGGAAAATCACGAGGGAGGAGTGTCTGAACTAGTGATGGGATAATTCGAATTAAAAATAATCGATAATCCGATTTATTTTATTATTTATTATTAATCATCCGATTATGAAAATATAATTCGAATTATTTGATTCGAATGATGAGAATCTGAATGCTCGCGCAATTTAATCACCCAAAATCGTTCTGCGATCTGCCAGGCCTTAACCGGCGTTGCCACAGCTCGCTCAATCTTACTCTTTTTTTCAGAATCGCTCGGTCGCTCCGACTTTACTAAAATAGTTTAAAACAGCTAATCTTTTTTAGTGCCGGGTCTAATTATTTAGGTTATTATATTTTAAACTTTTAAAGAAAACTGGAGTAATAAAGAAAATAATAATCTAACGGCAACAGCGCGCTACTCTCGGGGACAATAATCGGCGATCGGCAGCACTTGTTGGTGGTGGCTGCCCATATTCGATGTGTATTATGAATGATATATAATTCGAATTATAATGCGATTATTGAAATCATTCATAACCTGATAATCCGATTATTAAAATAATACGATTTTTCCCAACACTAGTCTGAACTCTTTGAATGTGGTAGGAATATAACAAATTATCAATTAAAATTGTCCATACTAGAACATGAGAAATGTTTAACGTCAGCGCCATTTTTCTGGTGCTTTCTCAAACCTTTCTGTTTTCCTCAACCGAGCGTGAATTTTTGAAAACGTTTTTGAAGTAGGAGATATACGGTTCGGATAACGCTCCTGATACAAACGTTTGGCCTCATAGGCATTTCCGATAGCAAGTCCGTATGTAAAATGTATGTCACCATACTCAGCATTGGTATAGTTTACCATTCTTTGACAAATAATCACAATAATAATAAATAAAACTATTTAACTATGCGTCAAGATATTATTTTTGACATGACACAAAATGAACATTGGAATATACTTACTAAACTACTTGATACTTTTATTTTTAAACGAAAACAAGGTCTGTCTATACCACCAAAAAAAAATATATTTGTCCTTTTAGGGTGAAATAAGGGTTAAAGAGTAAGGTAACGCCGGAAAACATTGACAGGGGGTAAACATTGACACATTTTCAAATATCCCGCCCAGCACTGGTACGTTATAAAAGAATGAATGTTTTGCGATGTTACAATTTAATATACAGTGTCGTCATCTTGTGAGAATACAGAAATTATGCAACAGTCAATTCCTAAATTTTTGCTGGACATTTAAACATTGCCTAAGTGTGGTTATAGTATTTACGCCGAGAAGAATCTTTGTTTATCTAAGCCATCCTGGTGTAATACAATATTTTTTGTAGAAGGTAGGTTGTTTTAAATTGCTTTATTTTTTTTGGTGAATTCTTGGGTTCTTGTAAAATTTACTGTTGAAAAACAGAGGTCGACTGACGTCTATCATTACATTGGAAAAATAAAAGAATTTGTTTCCAAGAATCAGGAAGTAACAGTGGCATTTTTGAGACGGAAAGAAAAGCATTTCGTTTATCCAAATGTTCCTGACGAGGCCACAGTTTTGCTCAAAGACATAGTGAGGATTTTGCCACAACCTACCATTCATCGAGGAATGCACATATTTACCACAAACTTTGCTTCTGGTAATGGCAAAGCTACGATTATTTTGTCGTTTTGATTTATGTTTTTTATTCTGTCATTTCTATTTTTAACAATATAACCCACATTTCTATTCAAATAAAAAAAAAAACAGTGTTTAATTAACTTATTTTATGTCAATGATACCACACCATTAGCAAATATAGTTTTATAAAGCAGTTTATAAGGGGTGTCAATCTTACCAACATAGGAGGGTAACATTGACATTTTCATAGTTTTTAAAAATAATTTTTAAGATCCAAGGTTTTAAGCTAAACACGAAATTGCTACTCACTATGAGCTACCAACATAGTAACTTAATTACACCCAGGTTTTCAAATTTCTGATATTAATATTAATAAAGCAAAAAAAATAATTCTAAAGATATGTCAATTTTACCCGGCGTTACCTTATACATAATTTAAATTTGACATTAGGTTGTACCAGTTTCGACTTTAGACAAAGTCATCTTCAGCAACTCAGTAAATTAAGAAATATGTTTTTTTAGGATGTACCTAAATAAACTAAAACAAATTAGAAGAGGGGGAGGAGTGGTTCAACAATAAACGGTCACAACGTGTACCTAGTGCAGCCAATGGATTCGACAGCAGATAATTATGAACATGATGCTACTTTAAGCAATCAAGGAAATTAAATGTAAATAAGTAATAGAGGCCAAAATTCTTAATGGGATAATTTATAGTTATGTTATGCTATATAGATGTCAAGTCAATAACATGTTAAATTAAGAAAGTTCAATAAAATCATCGTTTCATGAAACAACTCAGTGAGGGGACATGATTTATATTTTGGTAGGTCAGAATTTTAATAAGAAAAAAAAGGGGGGGAGGGGAAGGGAAATTAAAATTAGTTTAAAAACCAGTTACGTCATTGAGTTAAATTGGGGGTCATCTGAAACGAGAAAATTATTTCCATTTAAAATTGTTTTACGGAAATATCATAATATGTGGTCTCACAATGTAGACTTTAGTTTTGTATGTGGTAAAATTATCATGTACTCACCAAATTGTCAATATTCATAGCATAATTTCTCAATCAATTTATTTTAGATTGTTCAAATAAATTCACTGAAGCCTATGTTGCGATTTTCTTTTTTTCCTTTTGGCAATTGAGACACAAATTAGCAACATGACTCAAGATTGATGCTGTTCGAAGCAAATGTCGAAAAAAAATGGAGCGTATCTCTGATATCAGTACTATAAATTTATTTTTTATATTATTTAAAATTCGTATTTCCGGATATCAACTGTCAAGTCCACAGGCGGCAAAATTTAAACAGGAATCATCATAACCTAGGGAGGGGGGGGGGAAGGGGGAGGTTGAAGTGAGTTTTATGATATACTGTCAATAAGTGTTGGATTGAATTAACATCCCTTATTCGGGGTGTGTACACATGAGTCTTACAATAGATAAAGCCCAGCAATGACGTGAGAGAGCACAAAAACCTTATACCAGAGAATATTTTATTTAATCATACATCCAACTTGGCTATTATAGAACCCTATCACCAAGTCACAACAACCCTAAATCAAAATTACAAAAGGGCAGCACCATAAGCCCAAATGAATAAATAAATGGTATTACATGCAACCGTCTTAAGTGGAGCATGATAATAGTCAGTTACCCATGTTACACATATGTAATAAGAATTGCGGTATAAAATAAATGTCAAAAAGACAGTTTACTGTAATGTCATTTGATAAATGTGATTATGAGGTTAAAATCTTATTTTATGGATATAAACAAACTAAAACAATAGAGCTGCAAAATTCGGTGAAAATTAAGAGTAAAAAGAGTTTATATTTGAAGAGAATTAAAGAAGGGGAGACAGTCAAAGGTGATCTGTTCATTTAAAACCCGAATTTGAGGGTTTTTAATGGCTTGGTTAATCTCGTATATTTCCCATAAATTAGAAGTTCTATCATTCGGGATCACATTAAGGATTTCAACTCCTGTGTCAGGGTTAAATATGTGTTTTGTATTAAGGATGTGATCGGAAAAGTTTTAACGAGTGTCCGCAGGCAATGGCTTATTTTTATTTCTTTCTATAAAGGTAAGGTGATCATTAATTCTTATGTGGTCTGTACTATTAATATTTATATCACTTTATATTACTCAATTTTTATAAATCATTGTTTTTATATGGCATAAATTATTACCACCCAAGGGTGGTAAGTTGACTTACAACCCGTCGTGAACGGCAATCTATACCTTTTTGGTAATTGTAACTTACGTCCTTCAAAACAGTGTCAAAATACGATGTTTGCAATATAGGGAGGAGAAGAAAATCTTTTTCCGTCCTCTTGTTTCCTTCTGATCGGACTCTTTAATATTTCTATTGTCCTTGATAGTTCTATAAACAGTACGGCAAGATGTCTTAGATAATGTGGCACAAAGTTCTGCTGCATCAGTGAATTATATTTCACTGTGTGTACTTAGAATTCCCTCATACACACTTTTTACCATTGTACGCTCCCCAGGTTTTAAATGACGTCTTTTTGTAACTTGTTGGTTACTATCACTTGAAGAACTCGCATGCATTATAATATTTACTGTATTGAATAACCACCAAAATCATAAAACTGAATTGCTAATATCAGGTTGACTGAAACTTGGCTACGACACTGAACGTTGGTTAGAGGCGATGAGAAAGCGTGCGAGCGCCTATAGACATGGGTTTTTCCTACCTGCGTTGCCAAATTAAATAAAACAGGTAACGTAGTGTGAAAAGGCCCTTAATGACATGCCGATTTCGGTAAATTTTATGGAAATTTCAGTAAAGTCTATTAAAACTTGGCAACATGTAATGACCTGTTTATCCACAATCTTCCCAAGCGGTTTGGATTGCTTTTGTTTGACTTAAAAATGGGCGAATCAATGTTAAATATTTTTGCCGCACACCGTTAATGGTTATATGAACAGTTTTACTAATTATTTTGAGACCGTAGTATAGAAGTTATAAGGGCCGAAAATCGTACTTGCCGGCATGTTCAATTAGCACATACAGCAAGTGTCTCCTATATTTGCCACTATTCGTTAAAGGGTTAAACTGATGTGTGAAATTGTTGTGTTTCGAATTTTTGACAGAAGTCCCTTACTTTGTTGTCTAGTAAAAATTACTTTCTTGATCCATTACCATTTTTACACATAAGCTTTATTTTACAACAATATTGCTTTTTATAATAAAAATATATTTTACAACATAAGCCCCAAGTTACCACAAGGGAAACACGGGAAAAGGAAAACGGGCAAACTATTATATTCTTTATTACAGAAACATCCTAAAAAACTCTTTCATTATACTTTGTTTCAGTTTTCTCTTCAGCCCTGTTTTTAGTACATGCAAATATAACTCTCGGGAATATTATCTTAATCATACTATTTGCAGTAAAAAGAAATTATGTTAAATTTATTTTTGGAATTATTGGAATATCTAAATTTTAAATCTCTTAAATTGACTTGTTAACTTCAAATAATCATGGTCATTATATTTTTCTGTTTACATAGATGAGCACAATAACTCGTTCGCAAAAATTGAATACCATCATCTACACAAAAATAATTTTATGATTTCTTAAAACCAAATGTATAAGCCAACATTTTAAAAACATAAAATTCTATATTATAACATTCTTTGTATTTTTGAATAAAAACGGTTAAATTATAATACATGTTATTAATTATTATTATTATTAATAAAATTAATTTGTGTTATACCTATATTTTCAATTGTTGTTTAAATATTGATAAAAGAATATACAAAAACAATATTATGCCGCACCTCCGCTTAAGATAAAAAAAAATTTTATAACAAAAAAACTAATTTTAGGTAGGTTGTAACAATATTTTTGATTGTTCCAACTTAATTAGTTGAAATGAGCCAATTCAAGCACTTATTATCCCTAATAATTCAATCCTATATTAAAAATCCAATGGCCCATCCGTTTCGTGCCATAGTAGGTGCCGAAAATCGATTTTATCGACGGATTCGTTCGCGCGCCACTCCTCGGGTTAGATTGCTACGCATGCCGGGTTATCTGACGTCAGAGAGAGGAAACAAAACTGTCGATCGCGGTCGGTACTAGCCCTTTTGCACTTAGTATTCCTTTGAAGCCAGGTTTGAATGGCATCACAAATCAAATTGTGAAATAAAAGGCATCATGTGCGTCGCAGACTTTTCTGGATTAATTTTTACCAAGTGGTGAAGCGCTACACCCATTGGGAGATTTGTTTCTTGACTAAATGTAGGAAGAAACCAGTAAAACGGGGTTTTTCTTTTTTATCATGATTTTTTTTTATGAAGGATCTTTTTCATCAAGTTTTTTATTTTGCTTTATTTACTTTATCAAATTTTTCCCGACTTTTATTCTATTTTATCCTATCTTATATTTATTTCATGTTATCCTATTTGCTCTCATTTTATATTATCCTACTGTATCTAAATCTATTTTCCTCTATCTGATTTTATTTAATTCCACCCTATTTTCATTAAAACATTAAATTCCACAAATTCTCTTTTACGACAAGTAAATCTCGTTTGCACTCTTGTGTGGACGCCGGATCCACGTAGTTGCAGCGTACCCCGGTGGATTGTTGGCAGTGGACAGTGGGCGTGGAGTTCCTTGGTGTGAAGCCGATTTTATAAGAGCCACGGTCATTTTATTTTGACAGTGTTGTCCAGTTCACAGTCATTTTATTGTGCCCCTGTTGCCCGCCAGCAACTAGTAGCGCCACTGAAGAGACTGCAAAGTGTTTAGATCCAAGGGAGTTTAGTTAAAAGATTAGTATATTTTTATTATTGTGCAATGTGGATTTATCGTCCAACTGAAATTAACCCTGGATTTAATTGATAATATTGATGAACAATTTATTATTTATTATTTTTTGAATCTTAATCCTAATGGAACCCTAACGTGCAAATAGAATTCTCCTTTTAAAATCGTATTTATTTAATGTAACGTTCACATATTATTAATTTTTTTTTATTATTAAGTGTAAATCTGTATAACGAAGGTAGCTTCTTTTAAGTGTAGGCATTATCTAAATTTACCCTCTGTAACTTGGAATTGCAATGCTTAAATGTAATATTTTCTGCTTTCCCTAGTAAGGTTAATAAATTAAGCTATATTGAAACATAATCTGTACTCTTGCTTTATTGCATTCTCTAATTAGGGAAATTTTCCATTCATTAATATCCTTTTAATCAATTGGCTTATCACTAAGGTTATTATTTTATTGGGTTTTTTCTTTGTTTAAACTTCTTCTTACATTGACCCCTTTGGTCTTTGATTCCTTTCTATTTTCTGACAGTCCCTTTGGCTGTCTGGCGCCTAATATTTTCTGGAAGATCGTAAATAATACTATCAAATTTCGAATCACGACCCTGCTCTAAATCCGACACGACTATACCTGGGGAGCCGCGGCTTAATCACTTGAGCAATGAAAAGATAATGTATTCCCTAATTAAATCTTTCTTCCGCATCATCTTTTTTTTATTTTTATTTTTTCATTGTTACAGGGTGTTTAAATTTAGAATTTGCTGTAGATCCCAATATTTTTTTTTTATTATATTCTAGTCTTCAGCTACGAAAGAGATTTAAGGAATGTAGTCCAAAATACAACATTGTTGCCGAAATACTTTGTTTAATTTTGCATAAAATTTTAATTCGTTTGAAATTCAAATGTATTACATAAAACAATTCGAAGTATGCATATCCCTGTATAGCGTATATACCCTGTAACATATATCCAGTTTATTCTCGCCCTTACTTTGCAAACTATGATCGTTATAGCGGTGATGATAATACTTAAGAAATATTAATTAATGATTTATTTTGCCAAATTTGGCAACCCACATCTAATAGAGCGCGAATTCCTGGAGCACATATTATCACCTGTGCATTGATAATGGTTTTGTCTCTTCCCATTGTATATAACATTGAATTTGTCGGAAGGTGCTTGTCATCATGACATCTTCAGAACTTTTACAGGTATTGGCGGAGTTTAGAATTACATAATTCAATTAATTAATTAATAATTATGTTTAAGCGTATATAACTGTTCGAAAAATTAATAAATAATATATAAAAGGAAAAGTTATCTAATAATTTATAAAATATTAATACGAAACGAAGCACCGTAGGCCTTTGCCGCTACAGTTAAATCTGACTTTTGTACGCCTTGTACCTTCCTGTCTTCTCAGCCGTCGTAGCCACAGACTCGTAAGGCGGACTATACTTCTGAAGCGAGTGTGCGATGTATCCATTATCACAAAAAATATAAACGTATTAAATAAAATTTCAAATGGGCATTTTAATTACTGTTTGAATTTCATTTTTACGTTAAGATAAAAATTTTCAAATATGGCTTTGTCTTAATAACAGTATACTTCTACAATAAAATTATTATACTTTTAGTAATAAAAATATGTTTTATGATAGATCTTTTTAGTTTACGACAGAAATCGCAATAAAAGTGGACAAGCAATTATTTCCTTTATCACAAAAACAACTTAGTATTTATTTTTTTTATGGCATTTCGATTTTATTTATATTGCGGAATCGGTAAAAAAAAAGTAAATTTGTAAATTTTTGGGGTTTTGGAAAAACGTTTGCCCTCCTTCTTACAGGTGACTTAGCCAAATCTCGTTATCTCGTTAAAAGCATTAACTAAATACTTAGTAGGATAGTTTAGCTTAGTTCAACGTAAGCGCGACTTTCTTTTTGTTGACCATATCATCATATAAATCTTGATTAGTCTATTGTTGTACTATTAACAAAAGGTGTCTATTTAAAACAACAACAATATGTTAATAATGAGGCCGAAAATTATATTATTATATTAATTTACTTAGTAAGACAATCAAGAATTTTAAAGTTTTTTGGTGGGTTGCAAGAATTTACAGAAGGTCCAAAATATCATCGTGTGGATTTGTAGACGATATAGTTACTATTGCTGCGAATGGAGGAGATCTCCGCCGTAGCATGTCCCAACTCAGGTCAAGAAAGGGTGTTTAAAAAAGCAGGGTTCATCTGGCCTGGATGGTGCTATCATGCTTCTGCCTAGAATACTGCCGAAGAAATGGTCATCAATGGTGATCAACAAATTAGTAGAATAACCTAATATTTCTGTTTCGTTTTTTAATTACGGTCCCATATGCGGGGCCCTGCAACAGTGCGTCAGGCTTTTATAGCTTACGAATTAAGTCAGGAATTTTACTCACTGCGGTAATTTCAGGAAAATGTGATCACATAAAGTTGAATTTTTTTAAATGGGACACCTCAAATTTTTTTGCATGTTTAGGTTCATGTTAGTTTTCTTTAAACTGTCTAAAATGTCTTTTAATTTGTCTTGCCAGTTTAAGAACAATAAATTAGAAACTAAAAAAAAAAAAAATTTGCAGCTCCACAAAAAAGAAAATGGGAAAACAATCTAAAACCACTTTTTCAACCATGGCATGGCGGGAAACTTATAGCAAAGGATTTAAAGATACTTTAATTTAACTATTATATACAGGATATTTAAATATGGTTTCAAACATGGATAGATTTTAAACTAATTTTTCTCAAGATATTCGAATACAACAACCTGTATACTATTTAACTTATGTGATGTGATGTGATGTTATAACCGACAAAGGGTAATTACATTTAATGCTCCAACGGCTTTTTCAATTTTCTTACTCTCAGTAAACAAGTATGGCCGCTAACCTGGACGCGAGCTCCGTTGGTTGGTCCAGAGTGTCCACGTGACCACATGTGAATGGTGGACCTCCCAAACTAAAACACTATAGCGTCATAAACAAACCAGTGCCCTGTTAGGTTTTGATTTGACATGTGTGTCAGGTAATTGATATTTTGGGGGCACATGCCCGGTAACAGAGGTTACTATTCTCTTAAACGTACAGTAAAAGTACCGTGAATTTCGCAGTTAAATACGCTACATTATTGGTGTTTGGTTAAGACGTGCACGAAGTTGCACCTCAGAGTTTTGCAGTTCGCGAAAATACGTGAAATATTTCGTTCTATACAGAACGTGTCTTTTAAATAACCCACGTGATATTCAGATGGTAATGAGGCTGTAGTTAATTTGAGTTCTGATTCATTCTCTACGGTAAAACCCAATGAAATCCCAACGATATCTCGGTGCAGTGCTTTAGGGTTGTTATGATAATGTATTCGTATTTAGCAATGTAAGTAGTGTAATATTGTAAAGGTGGTCAATAATGGAAAAATAAAAAGACATACCAAAATAAGTTGTGTTTAATTGGTCTAGCGCGATCCCCTAACTAAAATATGACATTTTATTCTCCTCTAACTAAACCGTTCCGGAACATTGGCCCAACCCTGTATTATGTTAAAAGTTAGTTGATTTTTAGCAAAAATGGCGAATATATTTTATATAAAATTCGTATTTACAATAACTTCAGTAAATTTTCTGGCATCATCAAATGTCGCATTTTTTTTTTGTTTTATGATAGATTTTTAAGAATACAAGTTTCCTTCTTCATGATTTATCCGTTACTGATATAGGTACCTAATACTTAAGGAAATAAAAATATTTTTACGATATTCGTTTTCTTTACGACAAGCAGAAATAGGGTAATAAAAATATCAAAGTATCGGTCCTTTTATTAGAAAAAAAATCGGTTTTATATAGGGTCGCTCCCAAATTTTAAAACATATTTGGACCCGGAGATATAAAAAGAAATTAGTTTATCCCCACACACTGGTCGAAAAGAAATTTATTATTACTGCCACACAGTCTTTGTCTAGGTACATAGAAAAATACATGCAAAATTATAAAATGGGGCTATTTGGCTGTGTGCAGGGTGCCCATTCTTTGATGTAATTTCAGGGTATCTCGGTAAAAAGTAAAGATAGAAACTTGCGGTTTTTACATTTCTGCGCTACTTTTTCGTGAAACAAAATATGCCGCAAACATAATTGCCATAGCTTTCTCAGTTTTTAAGCTACTAATGTTTGCTTTTTGACCACTCCTGTATTTCAGTTATCCTTCAGCTTATCAAAAACTTGTGGAGTCAATGTAATGTAAATGAAACAACGCAGTCTTCCTCCACAGTTTAATGATTAAAGTAAATTTTAAGCTCCCGACATGTCTCAAGTGCTTAAGAACTCATCATCAGGGGATACTAACATCGAGTTAAGCAGAAATGCAAGTTGTCTCAAATTAATGAGTACAACTCATAGGATGATACATGTAAAGGTTGAGGACTTCGTTTGCGAACTGATTATTTATATTAAAATTGATATATCCTAAATGAAGTTTTGATTAAATTGTGAAATTTTGATTAGTAAAGATACATTTTGATAGACAATAAATTGATTTATAATATCTAAAGGAGAAAGGTTTTCTTTTTGATTTTATTTCTTTAATTATGGGAGTTTAACTGTTTAAAAATTAAAATTAAATACTTTTTGTGAAATAAGTCTTAGCTAACATGGTGATATGTGGTTATACCCCATATTTTAGAACACTTGCAAAAGTATCAGCAATATGGTGTATTAAAAAAAACACAAACTTATAACAAGTTCGTGCATAGAATTGTCCCTTATCCTTTCCGTCAGACCCAATCCTTGGACGCGTTTCGCCGTTTACGGCTCCTCAGCAAGGCTCCGGGTCTGACGAAAAGGTAAGGGACCTCAAAGTGTTTTCACACAGAAATGTAAATAACCAAATGAGAGTTGCAGCACGTGGCTACATCTCGTGGCAACCACACGTATCAACCCAACCAGGACAGCGAGAATCCATATAGGTTCAAACGCTGGCAAGGCGGCCCATCGCGGGCAAACTACGTTGGGTGTCGCTGGATATATGGTGTATTAGTTTATGAAAAAAACTATTTAAAAATTAAAAAATTTAAAAAAATTGGTTATAAAATAATTAAATATAACTTGTGCTAAAACACAACCACTCGCCCGCAACGTGGAAGTTGCCAAAATTGCAACGCGTACTTCAGTTGTTTTTTATAGATTGAAAATAAAATAGGTAAAAAAAAAATTATTTTTTCTGTGACGGGAAAAAAGTTTGACATTTTATCTCTGTTGACAGGTAACAAAATGACACTTTTTATGAAATTACTTTTTTCTCCGGGACAAAAATGATTACTTTTCCCCCGGCTATAAACTATCGGACAAAGTAGAGCAACACTATTGAAAAATGAAAGAAATCTCGATTTTATAATATTAAATGCATGATATCGTATTTAAATACATCGTCTCTTAAATATCAAAGTAGGCTTCTGTTATCGGCGACAACAGCTTTTTCCAACAATCAAAACAAATGAACTGATATTGACGTAAACTTTCAAATGCAGTATTGTAATGCGTCAAAAGTAAAGCAACATTTTAATATTTTCCTAAAATAGAAAGGTTTTAGTGAAAGTAAAGGTTAAAACATTTTTGCAGAGTTTATTTTATGTTTAATTAATATTTCTGTGCTGGATTAATTATGCTAAGAGGTATTCCAATTTCGAAAGAATTAAAGCAGAGAATAGTGAATGCACACTGGGAAGATACAATACAAGCCACAAGTTCAAGACGGGTCGTTTTACCAAGATACAGCGTATCCAAAATAATTTCAAGTTACATTTAAAGGGGACATTTAGAGAATCTACCGAAATCGGGAAGGCCGAAAAAAACAACAACTTGGACAGACAGACGCATTAAAAGGATTTCTCAAAACGATCCCTGGATGTCTGCACCTAGATTTTTGCTGAAATTCCCGAAATTATGGTTAGTCCACGGACAGTTCAAAGAAGGTTGATAGACGCAAAGTTATTTAGTAGGCGCTCGGCTAAAAGCCCCTCATTTCGGCAAGAAATAGAGTAGCTAGGCTTGAATTTGCACGTCGACATTTAAATTGGACAGTAGACGAGTAGAAAAAAGTTTTGTTTAGCGATGAAACGCGTTATAAAAATTTCAATTCTGATGGAATGAAGCGTGTAAGACGGCCAATCAACACAAGGTTTAATCCCAAATACGTTACACCCACAGTTAAACATGGCAAAGGCAGTATTTTTCTATGGGGTTGTTTCTCATGAAATGGGGTGGGTCCTTTAAACTTCATTAATGACACCATGGATCGATTTGTCTATAGAGATATAACGCAAAATGTAATGTTGCCTTATGCAGAGTGGGAAATGCCGTTGCGTTTTATTTTCCAACAAGATAATGATCCAAAACACTCTTCACGAATTGTTCAAGAGTGGTTTCAAGAAAATAACGTTCGGGTTTTGCAGTGGGGTAAATAAAATCAATGAAGTTTGGACAAACCTTCCCGAAAATACTGTTTAAAAATTGATTGCGTCAATGCCGCGACGTTGTCGGCAAGTAGTAAAAAATACTGAATATTCTATTAACTATTAACATAATACTTCTATCTATTGTAGTTATTAAATGTGCTTAATGGTTTTTTTTTATCGTAATATGTAAAATAAAATACTGTTGACCCAATTTGTTGCTTTACCTTTGTCGCACTTCATTTTGTCGATTTTTATAATTATAAATATTTCTCTACCTTCATTTTGTCTAAAGTGTACCGAAATATTGTGAAAAGTTACTAATATTGTGGGGATAACATTTCATTAAAATTAGCTGGGGATCACAATCATAAAATTAATTGTTGCTCTACTTTTGTCCAATAGTGTATATACACGTAAGTAAAGGTACATATTTAATTTTAGAATATTTTATTGTACAAAAAGTTACATTTTCTTTATATCAAAAGCACAATTATTAAATGTACATTGCATGAATGACATGTTCCATTTACTTTTCGGTACAATAGTCGAATTTTAAAATTTTACATCGATACTTTTCTGACTTAATGTATTGTAATAATAGTTATTTATTAAACCGAGAGCTAAAATCTAATATTTTTCCGGTGTTTAATACACTATTTTTTTCTGTGACGGGAAAAACGACGATTTAATATTGAAAAGATATAATTCCAACATCAGAAAATTCGACTATTGTACCGTTTGTTTCATTACATATAGTTTTATAAGTAGAATTCAGTACATTGCTTACTTTCTTCTGGGAGTCTTGCATTTCGAGATTTAGGTCAATTATACGATTTTTTTAATGGGACACCCTGTATATTTTTTTCTTATTTGATTGTGCTATTTTTACGGTTTGCAAAAATATATAATAGTTGATTATAGTTATAGTATGAACCATAAAGCTATTGAAGCAAACAAAAGAATATGTCATGGCTGCTAGAATAAATATTATATGAAAATAGACTAATATTATATTTACAACTGGGGACCCATATCTTGTATTACGGCGATTGATAATGCCTGTGCGGAACTCTTAAATAGGATTCGTCAGACCATATTATTACTATTGTAGAAAACTGTCTCTCGACTCGTATTGGATTCAGATAATTTTTTAGACAAGATTTTACTACTCCGAGATCTTTTTCTATGCCTTTGCACAAATTTCTAGTGCCTCTACAAAAACCGTAACGTTCATTTTGCCCCTTTCGCGATTCTCCCTATTATATATGATTTAGGTCTTGGCTTTATACATGATCGATTTTTAAATTCATTTTTAAACTTAAAAATGTTACCTGATTGGGCTGCCTTCTCTCTGAATATCTATAAAAGTAAGAACTCTAAAAGTTAGCTATTTAAATTACAATATTGTAAATTTATCTATTTTCATGGCACTCTATAAAGAAAACTAACATCTCATATTTTTCATAATGTTCATACAACTACATTTTCACTTTAGCGACATCGTGACATCTATTTTAACAAAGCGTTATTTTTGCCTATATATTTTGACAAATAGGGATGCCAGATTCGTTTGTTTGTTTCAATGGTTTCATGACCTAATTGCTATTCTAATTTTTGAAAAAAATTGTTTTGTGCGTTTATTGTTATCAACTATTATATATTTTGAAAAGCTTAAAAGTGGCCCAATCAAATAAGAGAAAAATATACAGTGCCCCATTTTAAAAATCATATGTTTGGTTTAAATCTCGAAAAGTAATACTCTCAGAAAAAAGTGAGCACGCCACTGAATTCTGTTTAAGAAGCTCTCTTATTTTCAATTTTTTGATAAGGCAGATGATAACTGAAACACATGGGGTGGAGAAAACAAACACTTTTAAACACACCCTGCGGCTTAAAAACTAAGAAAGTTAGGACAAATCTGTTTGAGGCATCACTTGTTTTTCAAAGAAGTAGCGAAGTAATGTAAAAACTGCACGTCTCTTATCTTTACTAGTTACCGAGATACCCTGCAATTACGTCGAAAAATGGACAACCTATACATTTCGAAAACAAAGGCGCTCTCGGTAAACCCCTTTATGATGCTCTGCAAGCCGTGCGTGTGCGAAGAAACGATTCACATTGGTATTGACTATTTTGAGATAAGCCAATACAGGATGCCCCAAGAAGAATTCCCTGGCCACCCAAAATGAGACAAGGATCCCATATGCAAAAATTTCAGAAAGTGCCTCCTCAATCGTTAAAATCAAGGCATTTTCTCAAGTCAATTTTTCAGACATCCAAGTAAAAAATATTGTTTATTTATTTAGATTCTGTTACATCTAGTAATTATGAAAAAATAAAAAATAAAAATATTTGTTATGATAAATGATAATAAAATAAATAAACAGGATAGGCACGTATAAAAGTCTAGCGACAGTACAAGGCGATCTGATTTATCGCACAAAAACAATTCCAGAGTCCGTACTGGAAATTGAGTCAGCGTGAGAACACTCTAAAGTATATCCAAAATCAGCTGCTGATCCATAAAACCAATAATAATCAAACAGAAATACCTTCAAGTGCTAACCCAATTATCAACAGCATAATAAAATAAGATACAACAAATTTTTGATGGCCACTTGTACAACAATAGGAAAAACCCAGAATGTATCAATTCACTGTAAGCCCTGTTCTTAATTACTTTATTACCCATTTATATTTCACATTATAATTTAGATAAATACCCTTGTAACAATATTTATAAATTAGTCTTTGTACTCCTTTGAAAATGACCCGAAAGGGCCGAAACACGCGTGTCAGGTAACTTAATATAAAAACTGTGAAGCAAAACGAGTAATTTTTATTTCTACCCATAATGCAGAACACCAAGTTTAAATACAAAAAAATATTTTATGATTTTTAGGGATGAATGAAACAAAATTTAACATAAAAATTGTTTCAGTAAAGAGGTACTACAGTTGGGGCAATAGATAACGGCGCTCATTTGAACCTATGTTACTCTAGTCAACGTAAACAAGGGGTGTTAGCTACACAAAAAATGCAATTGCGGTCAATGGTTAACTATGAACGGTTTGCAGAAAATCTAGTACAATCAAATAACAGTCATTAGGTAGAGAAATGAAATATTCCTTTTAATTCATTTTGAATTACTTTGGAAGCGGGAACATCGAATGCAAATGCACATGTCTATTGGCAGAAAGAAGTATCACAATTCAAAAAAAACCTAGAAAAAGACCAGGCCAGGTAGAATTTAACGCAAAAAAACCAAGGCCTCGTTTTGTCCAAAACAGTGAATGTTAAGGAATCAGATATAGTTATGGTGAAACACTTAATTGCAATTTCTCCTTCAATCCACTTATTGGACGTCAGCCTGGATAGTCACATTATATCTTGGCATAGTTACTATTTGAGAAACACGTGTCTATATAAATTAATGCGAGACGTAAAATCCTATTCTTTTACAACGTATAATATTCTACTAAATTAAATAAAACTAGACAGTATTTTCTGTACAGTTGCAAGTCGGCAAAACCAACAAAGGAAATGACCGTTTAAAATCCTATTTTTAAAATTTTCTTCGCTTGAAACCCACCAGAAAACATGGCAACGGTCTTAGAAGATTGTTAAAATCGGTATATTTTACTAAACACACCAACATCAATAATGTGAGTTCTAGGAATTATTACTTCTCTAGTTAAAATAAAAAAAGGTACGATATTCTAAAGTGAATCTATTTATAAGTCAGAATCCCGGATAGTATAATATGCAAATTAATTCCTTTGATTTAACACCGACTTACCTCCCGGTTACTATTTTGTCTTAATATTTGTGCTGATTTGTTATTGGCAAAGAAAAACTATGGCCTTTGTTGCCATAGCGACATAGCGCTATTTGGTTTTCCCGTGACACTAGGTAGCGGAGGTAGGTGGCCCTCTTGGCAACATCAAAGACCATTCATTGCACTTCGAGGAGAATAGTTCTATTTGCGACTGGTCATACGGTATCGTCGTTTTCTGACACGAAAAGTGTACTGCATTAGTTCAGTTTCTCTATACAGTAAAGTAGCAAGTAAAACAAAATAACACACTAAATAGAATCGTTTTTAGATGATAGGTTATTTGATATTCCCTATTACCCAAACTTTATGTTCACATTTGTTCACAATACTTTTTTGTTTTTATACAATTTAGTTTTAGAAATACTTACAAAGTACAACGTATTATACGACTCGTGCGTGAAATATGTTTAGAAGATTTTACAGTTTAATAACCGTTACGTCAAAATGTGGGAATATTAATTATATTAAAATAAATACATTTCACAAAATTTACTTCTAGATATATTATACAAATATATCCCAAAACATATTTTCTTTAGCATATTCAGTGTTTTAAAGTAATAAGAAAATATGGTACGAAATAAAGTGTAACATAAGCCCCTTCAGATTACTAGTTAGATCTTTTCGGCGATGTTATTATCCCTCATGCGGATGTTATAACAAAATAAAAGCTCTGTGTTTCGGAAGGCATTACCGAGTTGATTATATATTTTTATGTCTTCTTTGCGTTTTTTCTTGTAAAAATGTGCGATAACGGCAGGTTGTAAAGAGAAACGATAGGAATGTCAGGCAGGATGTTTTCGCTTTTACAGAATTTTGTTTGTTAATTTTTAAATGTAAACAAGCTGAATAAGTAAAAAATGGAAAAAAAAATATTTTTTAATAAAAAATAAAACAAAGAAAAGACATTATTCATCAGAAACCAACGTTAATTTCCTTGACTGGAATCAGAATAGCAATTTTTAAATAATGATTTTTAGGCCTTCTAATGATTAAATTGCAAAAACTTTATCATTTAATGGCTTTTGCCATACCGGGTGGTACACCGTCAGACTGGCTATAGGAAATCCCATGGAAACTTTGCTACCCTAAAATATTGGACCATTTTTGAAGGTCCTTGTATGATGGCTCGCACATTAAATTGTATTATTTTCTAATAAGCCAATAAAAAGTTATTAAAAAAAACTCTTCGTAAAATCTTTAAAAATTAAATACGGCTCTGATACATAACTCAACGAACTCACTAGTAGTTAATGATATGTATGTATGTATGATAATGTCAAATAGTACTAAGTGCTTTATTTCATATTAGTTTCAACATATTTTACACTATTTGTAATGTATAAGTGGTACTACATAGAAAATAGTTCTCGAAAGAAACCGAAATTTTCTCCGCAATGTTTTGTTACAGACCCATTCCAAGCAAAACAACTGTCCAGCATATTGTTTGTAATTTTGAGAGTAAAAATACCAGAATTAGTAAACGTGACTGCTTAGAGCAAAATAATAATGTACTCGATGATAGAGCACAAGAAAATAATGCAGATCTGGAACTTCAACTCCATGTAGAAAAAAATATTGGAAACCAAATTTTCAAAATTTAAGATATTGTAGTATAGACAAGGAATACAGATTTGTACACTTCTGTAACTTTTACAAAATCAGATTGGACCTACAAAAGAAGAGGTTGCTCCTAAGAATGAAAATATTAGGTTTCCAATGAATGGTTAAGGGATTATGTCCAAAACGTTGTTTTCGATGGACGCACGGTAGGATTAAATTACACCATAAATTGGGCAGCTAGGTCTCTTGACGTTTCACCAAACGACTTCTTCCTGTGGAGTCCCATAAAAAGTGTTATTTAATAAAATGTGGCCTATCAACATTTGGAACAACTAAAGATTGCAATTTCAGGGGTATGCAGTAAGTAAATATTTAAAAAGACACCCTTTAAAAAATATATAGGCAGAAAAGGTCTTGTTAAAATTTTGTTTTATAACCTCCCTAAAAAAGGAGCAGGCGCGAATTTCATTAAAGATTACTAAAAGGTAAAATTAAAATCAAGAGGTAAAATGGTAGACCTTTTACTGGGTTTTATGCCAAAGGAGTGTTCACGTAAAATAAATATAAAAATACCGCATGATAGGGAAATGAATATCTGACGTAATTAACCAACGTTTCTTTTTATTGGGGTCATAATGTCTAAATTTCAAGTTAGAAAATACATAACACTGGAACAACAATATGCACTGGTTTGTTGTTATGAGAAAACATAACTAGGTTCTTCAATGTTTCTTTATATCAGGAGAAACTCCTTTACAACCTATTGATTATTCGTTAAAACTATTTAGCTCTATGGTTTGTAGAAATTTGTAATAAGCTCTTTGCTTGAATGTTTGCGATTCTTACGGATTTAATTTAGCAAAAATTTTGCCGCCTTTTTGTTAAATTTGTAATTTTTGTGCATGCCAATTTTAGTGCCTCTCTACTATTGTGGGATGGGATTTGAACCAACAGGGAGCCAGTCTTTAGGTAACTTATACGTCCCGATTTATCTCGATCTTGTATGTGAGTCAGTAATAAGTTGGTTTGTCGGTACGTCTGTACGTCCATAATAATTTCTAATCATTTTCTAGAAGTTGTAAAGTGATTTTAAGTCACTTGTTGCAGATTGTGACTTCGATCTTATCTTTCTCACTGAAACATGGCTATCTGATGGGGATGAAACTGCTACTTTTATTATTCCAGGTTACCGTATGATTCGCGAGGATAGGCGGGGTAGGGGTGGAGGGGTGGCGGTATATGTAAAAAATAATTTATTTCCCGAACTAATAAATTTTGAATTTAATGTCACCGATTATCTTGAGTTTCTGATTATTAAAATTAAAATAAAAAGTAAATTTTACGCATTTTGTGTTTTTTACCGTCCTCCGAACACTAATTTTAACAATGTCATTAATGACTTTGACAATATTTTTTCTGCTTTCTATCCAATAGTTGATGAAATAGTTTGTTTGGGAGACTTTAATGTTAACCTACTCAAAGAAAATAATCCCCTTACTTTACTATTTGGAAATTATAATTTCGTTCAGATTATTAACCAACCTACTAGAGTGTCAAGGACGTCAAGTACCCTTCTAAATCCAATTTTCATCACTGATAATACTTTGGTGATTGACTCCGGAACTGTAGCCCTTCCTGATGTTTCTGATCATTTGCTCGTCTATTGTTGTTTGAATATCGAGAAGGTGCATACCGAACCAAGAACTATTAAGTATAGGAATTTTAACAATTTTAACTTTAACTCTTTTCTTATTGATCTTCATGCACTGCAGTGGAATGACATTATTTGCGAACAATATATAGATAATACAATTAGCTGGTTTAATAACTTATTATTTTCTCTTTTTGATAAACATGCTCCTTATAAGGAGCCTAGAATTACTAAACCTAGAGCGCCTTGGCTTACACCTAACTTGAAGGTTTTCATAAAGAATAGGGATCGTGCATTGCAAAAATTTAAAAGGACGCGGGCAATACATGACTGGGAAGATTACAAAAACTTACGAAACTTTGCTGTTGCTTTGGTAAGAAGGGAGAAAAGACAGTACCTTGATTCCATCTGTGCAGAAAATAATCCCAGGAAAACTTGGATATCCTTAAAGTATTTTAATATAAGCTCAAATAAGAACAGTGATATTCCTGATAACCTATCCAATCCTAATGATATAAGTAAATTTTTTGGATCATATTTGCAAACTGTGTCAGATTGCGGCCAGAAGGTGAATTTTTACAATAGTAATATTTTTGATAATTAATTAACTTTTTATTTTAGATTAATGGAAGTAGCTGATATTCACAAGATAATTCACTCTATCACTTTTAATGCCTCTGGAGTTGATTTGGTGTCCTTAAAAATGTTAAAATATTGCAGTTCCTATATAGATCAGTATGTTACACATATTATTAACTGTTGTCTTGATACTAATTACTTTCCAGATCAATGGAAAATCTCTGTTGGTAAACCATTACCCAAAACTAATAGCCCTACAACTTTTAATGATCTACACATCATAAGTATATTGCCACTATTATCTAAAATTTTTGAAAGTCCTTGTACGGTCAATTATTTCACTTCTGCGTCGCCAATAAAATAATTCCAGAGAGCCAATGTGGCGTTCGAAAAGACTTTAGTACATCGGTTGCTCTTATTAAGGTCATAGATGATATAATGTCAGCAATTGATAAAAAATTAAGTACCGCGTTGGTTCTCCTTGACTTTTCGGAAGCTTTCGACACCCTTAATCATGAACTCTTGTTGGCAAAGTTAAAGTATTAAATCTTATTAGATCATACTTCACCAATAGGGTTTAAAAAATTTTTTGCAATAATAATTACTCGGTTCAAATTTAAATTTTGTCTGGGGTACCTCAAGGCTCTATCCTTGGACCTCTTTTTTTTATAATCTATACCTCAGATACCTTGAAATCCCTAAAGCACTGTAAGATTTAGGTTTATGCAGACGACACGCAAATTTTCATTCACTTCGACTGCCAGGACTATTTAATTGCATCAAATTTGCTTAACGAAGATTTAAATATTTTAAACCAACTCTCTCTGGATCTACAATTTGAAGTTGAATCCATTGAAATCATCTTTGATGCTCTTTGGAAATGGTAATGATGGCGTCAAGCTCCCAGTGGTTAAAACAGCCAAAAATCTGTTTATAATTTTGGATACTGATTTGAGGTTTAGGGACTATGTTACAAAATTAATTCAGAGGTCATACATGTCCTTAAGAGTATTATACAACAATCGTCATATTCTCAATTTTAAATTGCGCAAAATGCTTTGTGAAAGTCTGGTCTTGTCCAATTTTAATTACTGTGATTTTATTTATGGGCCATGCCTTGATGTAGCAGATATATATAGAATACAAAAAGTAAAGAATACATGTGCACGCCTTATTTATGGACGTAAATTTGATCACATTTCCCACACTTTTAAAAATCTGAACTGGCTATTAATGACTAACCGTAGGACTTTGCATTTGGGAAGTTTTTTGGTAAAACTGCCGAAAAATGAGACTCTCCCTCCATCCCTAAGAAATAAGTTTGTATTTCGTGATACTGTACACTCCCGTGACACAAGGTTCTCGTATAAACTGACAATGCCTCACCATCGGAGTTCCATGTTTCAAAGAACATTTACCTACAACGCTGTGAAACTATATAACTCCTTACCTAATGAATTTATTTTACTGGATAGTAATGGGTTTGTGCTGCAATATAAAAAACATTTACTTAATCTTCAAAATTTACAACTTCCTTAACAATCAAACAAAGGTAGTTCTGTTCCGTATTATTCGGTCAGATCTTTTGTTTTATTGGTGCGTTACTTTTTCTTTTTTTTTCTAATTATAATCATGAATAGCTTAAGTAAAGTATCATTATTTCCACCTGTCCTTATACTTTTTGATTTTTTCTTTATTTCTACAGGTAGTGTAGGGTTCAGTAGAGTAGCCGCACGGCTAGACTGCGCCCTGCTTTTACTTGTAATGCTTAGTGTTATTTTTGTATTATTTCTTGTGTATTAGTTTTTCTTCATTTTTTGTAATTTTTAATTTCATAATAAAAAGACCTTTATTATTATTATTATTATTATTAAGAACTCATCAATTGTCAATATCTGAAAGTTATTATATAACACCACATGATTTTTAGCGTATTGTTCTGAATCACCTGAAACGTATTACGCTCCGCTCTGCTTATGTTGCACCACGCTGGTGCACCATAACTTAGAACCGGTCTGACCAATATCTTGTAGAGGTTGACCCTATTCCTATTAGCAAGTCTACTCCGCCTGTGAAGAAGGAGGTAGATAAAGACTAACTGTCGCAATACAAGTTTTATTATATTAATTGAATTTTGCCTCCAATTCAGTTTTTGGTCGAAATTGATACCCAGGTATTTCACCTTCTGAAACCAGTTCACTTGGACTTCATTGACCTGTAGCCTAATTTCAGGTGTCCAGTCGGTGCTTTTCGAAAAAAAGATGACCTTCGTCTTGGTGGGATTTAAGCGAATTTTCCAAGCCGAAAGACATTTCTCCAGCTGGATTATGTATCCGGTTGACGACAATTCGCGGTGATTTAGTAGTTGAAGTAATTGCTGTATCGTCAGCGAAAAGATAGGGCTGCGTAAATCTATCTCACGGAATATCGTAAACCGCAAAACTTCTATTCTCCCAAAAGGAAGCTACCGCCTTGATCAAGTAGTTCGGAGCACCGACCCGTATCAATTATAACAAGACCATTATGCCAGACCTTGTGCTTACGTCAAAGAAGACCGCTCTCGTGTGCACCCTCTTGTTGATAATGTTTGCATTGAGTCGCGTGGTCTGCCTGACTGTGCAATGTTCGGACCGGAACCCAAACTGTTCGGCAGGCAGAACATTGCGCGTGAAAACAAAGTCGTTAAGCCTACTCAAGATTATCTTTTCGACAATATTCCCTTGGCTCGACAGCAGGCTGATAGGCCTATAGCTAGCCGGTGCCATATGGTATTCGCCTTTCTCATAAATAATAATGTCTTTTGCGCATTTCCAGGCACTTGGAGAGTAGCCTTCTTTGATTATCGCCTGGGATCGCTTGGTCTGGTAGAGTTTGCAATGTCATATTCTTTAAACAGTCAAGACTGGGTGCCTTTTTTAACATCCAACACGCTTATAGAGGACTTAACCTCGTTTAGGGTGACTCGGGAAAAGGCCTCAAATAGGAGGTGATGGATGGTTTTGTAAATCTGGATCGTCCATGGAGACAACACATCAGTTTACCAACAGTGCTATAAAATTATAAAATTATAAAAAGCATAAATTATAGAAATTCTGTAAGTACTGACATAATTTAGTATAATAGTTATGAATTTTCGCTGTTATATCTTTTTGGATGATAGCGCACAAATAACTGAGTACAACAGAGTGTTTATATGACCCTATTTAAAATTGATTTTATCAGTTCTGGTGAATTACTTGGTAGAAGTTTTCAGGGGTAACTTTGAAAGGTAAAATTTGATGCAAAGGCTTAACTCTTTATTGTGAAAATTAGTGAATTCTTTAATTAATTAAATTAGGAAGTTTGAATTAATATAAACTAATTACATAAGTTTTTAAACAAGATTAACAAAAGCATCATTTTTGCGCAGGATTTCATGCAGCTCGTTTTCTAAATGGACAAGTGCTCTAATAGCTTCTTTCTAATTTGGTTTTATGAAAAAGCCGTTTCGATATCGTTTTTAGTATCGTAATGAACTTTTTATGAAACAGTTCTCTTTATTTTTTTAAGGTTGGTAATGATGTTCACAAATGTTTTATTTTGCTGTCGTGTATGCTTGGTTGCATTAATTCTATGGAATGGAGATGAGTTAAAAAATATCAAATAATCTTACAAATTTACTATATTATAAAACAAAGAACTATAAAATTTACCGTAATTTCCCTTAACTTTGGGGGAGTTAAACTAAACTCATCTTGCTCCATATTTTAAAATTATGTAGGTAGGTATGTTAGAATTATTAGACAACTTCGTGACAAAATGGCTGAATCGGAAATAAAATTATTTGTTGATTTCAAAGCTACTATGATAAATAATTTGATTGTATTACCAACATAAAATTTAGGTCTAAAAATTTTGAAAATTTGTATGTTTTATTTTTTTTTTAAATATGGATTTATTTATTGAAAAAATGCCAAAATAGAAAAAATAGTATAAAGCACATGTTTTATAAAGCTATTAGCGCGCTTGTCCGTTACAAAATTCGCCGCAAGCGGCTCGTTTTCTAACATGGACGCTTGCGCTAAAATGAGCTTTATAAAACTTGTACCTTAATATAATATTATAAAACTTCTACGTTATTCAATTTTTGCTATTTTTTTGCATTTTTTTTCAATAGAAATCCATATCTAAAAATAAAATTTGCAATACAATTTTTGATACATTTTTATGTCTAAATTTTATGTTGGTAGCACTATCAGAATGTTTGGTCTTCCAATATCAAGAAAAATTAGACTTTGTTAAAGGTCACATCTGACGATGTCAGCAGAATAAAATATTTTTGTATTTGGGTTTTATAATGATTACTTTATGGAAATTATTTTCTTAAAACTTGATAGTGAAATTATTTGTCTAATGTTTTATTCTGTTGACGTATGCCTTTTCCAGTCATATTTATGTTTGGTTGCATAAACACAGAGTAGTATTATTTGTTGTCAGGAGAAAAGAAGCTATTTGATAGTATTACCAACACACTAATTCAGGCATAACACTTTACAATACTCCTGTGGCATATTTTCTTTTAAGGTTGGATTTTCCATTCAAAAACTAATAGAAAATCGGAAAAGTAGTATATAGTACATGCTTGATAAAGCTATAATCGTACTTGTCTCGTTATAAAACACCCCGCAAGCAATGAATATCATTACCAACTTTTAGGAAATAAAAATTTGGGTGCTTATTACGATACTGGAGACGATATTGAAAATGCTTTGGAATCAAATCAAAATAAAAAAAGTACATTTTTATGCGGAGTAAATACAGAGTTAGGTTTCCATTATGTTAATTTAATATATAATTAGGTATGTTGTTTCCTCTTAACAGAAAATGAAATATGTCTGAGACAACAAATCGAAAATGAGTCTGGTTTATGATTAAACTTTTTACAGTCAATTTAGTATTATTTTTAGAGAAATTGAGTACTACTTTTGGAGAAACGGATAACAATTATAAAGGATTTGATTTGCAGTCGAGATGTTTTGCGATTTAGGCAAACAACAAATGGATTTAACTCTTCTTAGAACTATCGAGACATTGATTGTAATGAAATATAAATGAACAGAGTCCGTAACGTCGTAAATGGTTATATCTCGTCTTTTCTTAGCTATCGCGCCGTAGTCGCGATCTACTTTTCTCGTCAGTGATCTGACACTCCTTGACTTCCCCCTTTTTACTCGTTGCGCAACAACCCGTTCCTTTTCATTGTTGTTAGTTTATATCCTTCGTGGTAGACGTATTGCCGGGTAACGAATACATCTGCGAATGTGACTGCTAGTTATCCGTTTCCCACAATAATAATTTAATAGTAATTGTTATCCTTCTAGCAATTCCAGTCCACTAATATTCAAGTGGCATATTCAATAGCAAAAGTAGTTTTTACGAAAACATTGAATAGGGTCAAACGAAAAATAATATGGCACGTGTTTGAAGGTTCTTACTCAGTCCAAAAAATCTCCATACACTACAAATTTTTATACATATTTTTTATTAGTTTTAACCATCTAACTGAAACTACGAAAAAATAAAATTTATACTATTATTTCAGGCTTACCAATAAGAAATGAAATAAACAATAACTGCAAATTATTTTATTGAAATGTTACATCATAATTTAAAAATATTAACAAAAACTAAGTCAAAAAAGTCTCCATACAGTACGATATAGGCAAGGAAAGCTACACTATATTCAGTTGCACTTAATCAAGGAGTTATTGCTAGCTAAATTTAAAACAAATGAATCATTTTCAGCCATACTTTTTAATCTGTCACCCGTTGTAGTTGATTTTGCAGTGAATTTATTTAATTGTTACAAAAATGAGTGAAAGAAATTGTGAAATTTCCAATGCAGTTCGAAAGATTGTAACTGATTTATGGAAAGATGGAAAATTATTTAGAAATATAGGAAAAATTATAGGAAAACTCACGCTACGGTTCAGTACATAGTAAACCAATACAAATCAACTGGTTCGTATAAGATTCGACCCCGCTCCGGTTGACCTAAGAAACTAACTTCACGTGAAGAGGCCAGTATTGTTAGAGAAATAAGTAAAGATTCAAAAAAAAGTGCACCTAAAGTTGCAGAAGAAATTAGAGAAGAATTTTCGAAAACGTTTGTCCGGAAACTGTGAGAAATTGTTTACACTGGAAAGGCTATAATGAACGTGTAGCCAGAAAGAAGCCGTATATTTCAGAAATTAATCGCAGAAAGCGGTTAGAGTTTGCTAGGGAATACGTTTCAAAACCTCCTGAGCTTTGGGAAACAATAATTTTTAGTGACGAAACTAAAATCAATCTTTTTGGGTCTGTGGCAGAACTAAAGAAGAATATACGTCATTAAAAATTGAAAATATTTGTTCTACGGTGGAAGTGTTCTGCTTTGGGGATGCATGTCTTCAGGGGATTAGGAAATCAAAACTTTATTGATCGTACAATGGATAAGCATGTTTATCTTAACATTTTAAGGAACAATTTGCGAGAAAGTGTCCATAAATTGGGACTCGAAGAAAAGGTACATACCGCAAAGATGGTCCGCGAATGAATGATCCATAATGTGCGACAGCAGCTTCATACCCCTTCACAATCACCCGATATTAACCCCATCGAACATTTGTGGGATGATCTAAAACGGCGCATTCGCAAACACAAATTTTCAAATAAGGGACAGTTGAAAAATAGAATAATACACGAACGGCAGACCATACCTCCAGAAATTACTAGAAAGCTGGTTGCAAGCATGACAAAAAGATTACAAGAGGTTATCAAGGCCAACGGAGGTCCAACTAAATATTAGGTTAAAAGATATTGTAATTTTCTGTTACATTAATATTGATTATTGTTAAGTGTATGTAGACTTTTTTGACATAGTATTTGTTAAATATTTCTAAACAATGATGTAACATTTCAATAAAATATTTCGCAGCTCTTTTTTATTCAATTTTAATTGGTTAGGCCTGAAATAATAATATAAACTTTATTTTTCATAGTTCTAGTTAGCTGGTTAAAACTAATAAGTAATATGTCTAAAGATATGTAGTGTATGGAGACTTTTTGGACTGACTATATATTCTATTATTGTTTTGAAAATGCTCAACATTGTATAGTATAAAAATTATTAAGTAAATCAAAATTTCAACATGAAATAAGAATTATAAAATAATAAGTTATATTCCCTATTTTAAAATAAAATAAGAAATAAAATTTTTGCTGTCGCATTTAAAGTTTCAACTACTATGGTAAGTAAAACCGAACTAAATCCTTAAACTCTTTAGTGACTCTCCTGGTAAAAACTTTAATTACAAAATTTGTGCTCACTACTTTGCTTTCTTGTCTTTATACTAAAACACTAATTTTATGTACAACTTTTTAATGTCACGGTGAAATAACCTAGTATAAAAGCTCTGAACTAATGCTAGTTATTTTATTTAAATAGCTAAATATCATGAAAGTCTCTAGTAACGATTCTGGATAACGCTTTTATTATTATAAACGAGCTTGCAAAATTTGCATTTATATTAAATGCTGGATGCACTTCGTATATTATAATGGTTATATGCTACACACGTATTGTACGTGTAAATGAACTAGCCCATGCAATTTTTACTACAACCTGTGTTTTTAGCCTTAGTTTAAACAAAAATTGAATGTCCGGATGTAATAAAAAGAAATCCCAAAACCTTCCTGGAGTTCTGCTCCAATATTCTTACCATCAAAGTCATCAAGTTATTCCCCCGAAAAATAAAGGCACTTGGGTATCTAAATGCACTCCTAAAAAAACTTTACAACAATATAATTTTATCCTGGGTCTTCTAAGCAGTTCAACGACTGGTTGTGTCGTTTCAACTATTGGTTAGTTTAGTTTTAGAAATTACAGTAAATCTCACATCTAAGCCATTTAATATTAAGCGGTAAACAAACCACAATATCAAAATGGGTATTATATAACTACCTTTTGGTTTTGTTACAATAATTTAATATAAAACTGAACATATTTCATAATTTAAGAAAGTATGATAAACCGGTCTTGTAAGTAATAATATAATTATTATCCTTATGTTCTGCTTAATGAACAGTTTGGCTTCAGCGACGAACATTGCACAGTTATGCAGACAAGGACTTACTTTCATCATAATAAAGGGCTTCAATAAAAGGGCGCACACGGGAGCGGTCTTCTTTGACGTTAGCAAGGTTTTGACAAAGTCTGACATAATCTTTTACTTAAAAGACTCGGAGCTCCGAACCACCTCATCAAAGTAGTAGGCTATTTTCTGGAGAATACAAGTTTTGCGATCTCGTTGGAGATTGTACTTTCTTTGAATTAATGCATTAGGGCGGGAGTACCGCAAGGCTCACCTCTCTCCCCGATGTTATATAATAATTACACACATTACATTTCGCGCGATAAACAAACGCGACTCTATCTTTTCGCTCACGATACTGCAATAATTTTAAGTTCTACGTCGTTATGTAAACCAGCTGAAAAAATGGCTTTCTGAATGGAAGATTCGCTTGAATCCTTCGAAGACGAGAGTCGCGCTGGACGGCCCCAAACGAGGCTCAGAGTTAGTAGCGCTCAAATGAATTAGTGGGCATTATCTTCGACTAAAGGCTGACTTGAAGGGATAATTCAACCAACAAAGTTAAGCTTGCATTGCAATAATTTGGCTCTATTTACACAGTGCTTCATAGGCGGAGTAGACTCGGCAATAGAACAAAATTCAACCTCTACAAGGTATTGGTCAGGCCGGTTCTTTCTTATGGTGCATCTTCGGGGTGCAACATAAGCAGAGCGGAGCTAAATTAGTTCTAGGTGGTGATTCAAAACAGAGCCCTGAAACTAATTGCAGAAGCCTTAAGGTGTACAATGAACCGCGTTTTGCACAAGAATTTTCAAATACCATCAATTAACGAACTCATTATAAAAATAATCACAGCCTATTACAGTCGTACGGACGTATCCCTAGCACTAGAGTGTATAAACAGCAGAGAAGCATTACCATCAATATTTAGAATAGGCAGAAAGCAGGCACCAAAAAACAAGCAGATTTCTCACCTTCCTGAACGAAACAAGCACACGACTCAAAAACCAAATAAGCAATAGCCGAATTAAAATTTAAAATTTCGCCACAAGACCCAAAAAGTCCTCGACCAAGGAATATACAGAGTGTTCATTTGAAAACTTCCCACCACGGATTTATCGAAAACAACTGATTAAAAGAAAAAACGTTGAAACATGTCAAAAGATTTGCCAAAGGGGACAACTTTTTAACCAAAAACTACTTCACCCCCTTTTACCCTCTGCCCCCCGGGTCATCCCCTTAAAATTTTTAAATGACAAGGGGTATCAACTAATAGCTTGTTTAAAAGGTCTTTCAAAGTGCTTTATTTTGACGTTTGATTTTTTAAAATCGGTCGATTCGTTTTCGAGAAAAGTAGAAAAATCTTTATTTATCTTAATTTGTTCAGATAGAAAAAAAAAAAAAAACACGAAATTATCACTTTTATTTCAATAAGTGTTCAAAAACCAACATAAACAGCAATTCGGAAGATTAGACGTGACAGCAACCAAATAACAACCCGACTTTTTTTTAGCCATCTATTTATAAACACAGATAACATGGGCGAACTGTATTTATTCTTATACCTGTTTAGTTTTTTATAGTTGCTAAGGAAAAGAAAGAATTTAATTTGCTGTCAGTTACCTTTGTGACAATCTTGGGATAGTGAAAATTAATTTATTGATTCAGATTTTACTTCCAAAATGGTTTACACACTAGCCGAAAGAGTGGAAATGATTCTAATTTATGGAGCCCAAAATCAATGTGCTCGGCAAACTGCCATCACATTTAACGCCAGACATCCGGAAAAGTTAACTTCGCATAGGTATGTTTTGGACCTTGTTACTAAATTTACTCAAACTGGATCTGTTGCAAATAAAAAACGTAATCATCGTAGAGTTTTGGATGAAGCCGCTCAAGTTGAAGTTTTGGGTCATTTTGGCATAAATCCTAATACTTCATTACGCAAAATTGTTGATGCGACTGGTATTTCATTAGGCTCTGTACACACAGTTACTAAATTACATAAATTTCATCCATACAAAATGAAAATATCGCAAGAGTTAACCGAAGATGATTTCGATAGGCGAGTTGAGTTTTGTGAACAAATGACTGCAGCGATTAATGATAAAGAATATCTGCTTTAGTGATGAATGCAAATTTTATCTAAATGGATTTGTTAATAACTACAGGTATTGGAGCAATGAAAATCCTCATGCTTTTGTAGAAGGGCATACTCAGTACCCCCAAAAAATTAATGTATGGGCAGGCATTTTAGGAAAGAAAGTGATTGGGCCATTGTTTATTAATGGGAATTTAAATGGAGGCGTTTATTTAGATATGTTGGAAAATACCATCAATCCGCTTATCACTGAAATCATTGAAAACCAAATCGAAGGCGATGGAAACCCTATACTTGATGAGGCTGAAATATATTTCCAGCAAGACGGCGCTCCTCCTCACTATGTTCTTCCGGTTCGGCAATGACTAGACGACGAGTTTCCAGATAAATGGATAGGGCGAAGAGGGCCTATAGAATGGCCTGCTAGGTCTCCTGACTTGACGCCATTAGACTTTTTTCTATGGGGCCATTTGAAGTCTATTGTGTTCACTCCCCAACCTGAAAGTTAGGATGAATTTCGTCAACGCATCATCGAAAGCTGCCATGATCTCCCACAACATGTTTTTGAAAATCAGGAATTTGAACATTGCCTATATCATTGTTTGGCCAATAACGGGCAACATTTTGAACACTTTTTGAAATAAAAAGTGATATATTCGTGTGTTTTTTTTCTATCTGAACAAATTAAGATAAATAAAGATTTTTCTAGTTTTCTCGAAAACGAATCGACCGATTTTAAAAAATCAAACGTCAAAATAAGGCACTTTGAAAGACCTTTCAAACAAGCTATTACTTGATATCCCTAGTCATTTAAAAATTTTAAGGGGATGACCCCGGGGGCAGAGGGTAAAAGGGGGTGAAGTAGTTTTTGGTTAAAAAGTTGTCCCCTTTGGCAAATCTTTTGACGTGTCTCGGCGTTTTTTCTTTTAATCAGTGGTTTTCGATAAATCCGTGGTGGGAAGTTTTCAAATGAACACCCTGTATATTCCTTGGTCGAGGACTTTTCGGGTCTTGTGGCGAAATTTTAAATTTTAATTCGGCTATTACTTATTTGGTTTTTGAGTCGTGTGCTTGTTTCGTTCAGGAAGGTGAGAAATCTGCTTGTTTTTTGGTGCCTGCTTCCTGCCTATTCTAAAAATATATCCCGACTTAAAACCCCAAAGAAGGTCCCGTATTTTAAAAAATAGTTGTTTTTCTGTTCTTGATTTATCTCAATCTTTGGAGATTGCGAAGCCATATTATTTAATACGCAGCGTCATCCGAACAGATCTACCCATAATATTAAGTTAAATGTAACGCACGTCGTTACAATGCTTCCAGGAAATTTAATATCTGCATAATTTTCCTGCATTCTGCATAAAGTAAAATATAATATCACAGTTTGGATCATTATTTTTCTTGCGAAGAAATCTCGAAATGTTTGTTCAACGACTCAATTCTAATATAGGTATCCAATAATAATTATTTTAAATATTATTAATAATACTATACATTGGCGGGAGCTTTTTGTCAACATCGGTCATTTAAATACAGGTGGTCAAAGAGTCGGGAATATTGCAAATGTTTTGAAAAACTACTGAATATAGTTTTTGGAAATCGGCACGTCGATATAGTTAAAATCGGTAAACCTTAAAATAATAAAACCCTTGACGTAACTATACAGGGTTCACCAGAAAGATAATTATCTTTTTAGCACGTTCGAGACATCGTGCCCCACCGGTGGGTCCTGCAGGTTATAATTAAAACTCGTACGTATCTACCAGTGAACAAGGACTAATGTAACGTTATATGCATCTATAAAAGGTCTACGTTTTATTTGTAAGTATTTCGCATTGTAGTTACGGCTACCGGAAGTATTAATTCCAATATACAATAATGAGCTTAACATAACTCTTTTTAATGCCAAATAAACGTTCTTATAATAAAAACGAATATTAAAAAAAAATAAAAATGAAAAAATAAAGTTAAAATATACGTGATTTTTTTTTTAAAACAGGTATACATATTGCTGGTTTTCCATCGAAGACTTCGTGAAATGTATGGACTTTTCCTGCTTTAAAACTTGCCTCTTAGCTACCTGTCCTTTAATGAATTCTTTCATAGCAATTTGTGCACTTTTTTCTATGTTTTCTGACTGTACCCTCGAACTTTCCTATTTTCTTGCCTCACTTACCTTTCTTAGAACGCTTCATGTTCTCTTCTGCTCTAGTTCTTAAGCCTCTGCATTTGTATCGCTATTTTGTTTATGGTTAGCAATTCCTTTATTATTTTTTCTCTAAATCAACGCATGCCCATTTTCTTTCCCTCATTGTTTGAAATTATTGTACATAACCCAGGCATTAACAACACCTGATTCTAAAAATTAATTTTCTTGTTGCCAAGAGTGCAAGAAAATTGTAGGTTTGCCCAAAAAAAGTGGCGGAGATATAATAGTTTAAAAAAAGTATGTTTTTGACTCAATTTTTATTAATACATATGCGAGATGTTGCATGCAGCGACATCTTTTTTCAATTTTTATTGTTTTATTTAAAAGTTGGTAACGCTGCATTCTATCTACATACAAATTAAAACTTGAATTCAGAACCCATTGAGGCTTCATACGCCACATAAAAATGTAGGATATTTCATTTAACAATAATATAATTTTTGGTATTACCCTTTTTTGAGACACCCTGTATACTTAAAAATAATTATGGATTGTAGCAGAGATGAAACGTCCAAAGCCTTATTAAGAGAATGTTCTCATAAGTTTAGCGGTTTAGCAAGTATTGACCGAGGCGCCCTTGTTGGCCTACCCTGTATAATAGCAAGGTATTGTCCGTTAAAACAGGATATACTATAAGCACCTATAAGTTGTCGAAACGGGTGTAGAAGATAATTGTTTCCCTAATTAAAAGGCATACACATAGTTTTAAAAATTTTGTATCAAAAATGATTTTCCCAAATTAACCTACTTCGATAATTAAATCCTATAAAAATACTTGATTTGTGCGTACCTAATCAAAATTCGGGCTAAATAAAAAAAAGTTTTCAAGTTAAACAATATTTAATATTCTAACAATAATACTTCATGAATAACAAAAAATCAAATATAATTTATATTCTCTGTGTCACACGCACAAACGTGTTTGATTCCAAGTTATAAAAGAACCATTTATCATAAATACAAACTTTGTCGAAAGATCGGTTTAAAATACGCGAAGCTGATACTTAAATCACAGTTTAGTAGCTTTAAAACTTTGAATAAAAGTTCCTCAGAAGCGAAGTTTAAATTATATTTAAACAGTGATACGACAGAAATTTTAAATTCAGATTCAATATTTATTTGGTCGTAAAAAATTGAGAGTCCTTTCAATTTTTGTTTTTATTTCGAGGGTGGTAAAAGTTTTGTTCGTGTCTTACATGTAAAGAATTTTTATATCGTATGTTAAGGTTCAATTTATTCTCATAGATCAAAATCTCATAAAGGATATAATTTACACTAATACATTTATGATACAATTCAATGGCATATAATATATTAAAATATAGTATTCTGTCCTACATTTAAACTTGTATATTAATGGCGTAATGAATGATTTATTAATATTCCCATTCGTTTTTCCTTTACTTTTTTCAGGACTGTTTATTTTTTTTTTCAAAAAATTTGGTAAATTAAATCACATTTAACAGTGTAAATAAAATGTAAATATTTGATAGCCTTTTCGGTTTAGTGGAATGTGGGGCCGCGTAAGATACCGGTTTTGCAGCTGGGGAAAATGTGTTTACTGAATGGTTTATTTTATGCGAGATCGATGTGATGTCAACGATAACGAACAATTTGTTTCGTATATATTTGACATGCCTATCTTTTATATGTTTGCAAATTATTACAAATCGCAAAACCTTTTTGTCCTTCTCCTTTTTTAGAAAATGTGTACAGGGTGGCCAACTAAGAATGCGAGGTACTGTATCTGGGAAACTATCCATCGTAGAGGCTTGCGGCAAAAAAAATTATTACTAAAATGGCCAAGAGAAAAACCTGGAAAATAGTTTCTGAAATGGCCGCTAGGGGGCGTAACTGCAATCTTGAATCTAAAAAAGTGATGTTTCTGTAAATCCCGCTATATTAACCTAATAAAAAAAATCCTGATCTTTAAAGTCGAGGATAATCTGAACCTTTTTTGTTTGAAACTTTTTGCAGTATCTCTAAAAATAAAGTGGTGGGGGTATTCAAATGTTTCCGTAAATAACATCCTGTATCTTCGAAACGGCTAAGCCGATTTAAACAAACTTGGGCTCGTTAAAAGGAGCTATTCTTGGGCTACAAACATCACTATGCTTGAAGTTTTGTAAATTTCACATATCGCCGCTAGAGGGCCTTTTTCGACATTCCAACAGAAATGGATAATTTTCTCAACAAAATTAAATGCATTGGTATAATTCTTTTTCATGAAAAAGTAGCTAAATAATGCCTAAACCAGCTCGCCAAAACCGCATCTCGATATTTTGGTCCTAACCCAAAATATCGGCAATATAAAATTTTATACGAAAATCTCTTAAATTTTCATTTTATTGTAACTATATTTTTCATTGAATTCTTTCTATTATGTAAGTTGTGGCCCTAAAAAGGACCGACTTATAAAAGGAAGATTTTTAATGCCCCTGCAAATGCTCAAAATGCTGACCATCACGTTCTATGCACAAAAAAGATAATTTATAGAAGCAGGCCATGGAAACAAAACAAATACCTAATCAAAACATAAATAATCCAAATTGTCAATAGTTGTCAAAGCTTTGCGTTACTTTCAGTAATTTTTGTGTTTACAAAATGCATTTTACGAACTAGGAAGCTGTTGATATGCTTGCGGTTTATTTTGAATGTCTTCAGAATGCCGCAGTAGCTAAAAGAGTTTACGCCGCTCGATATCCAAATAGGCGTCCTTGCGATGTGAGAGTTTTTCCCCGACTAGTGGTGAGTTTACGAGCCAATGGTTGTTTTCGGCCTAAGTTTCAACGGCAAAGAATTGGAAGAACACAAGAAAATATTAACTACGTACTGGCGTATATTGAAGGAAATCCTCATGTTGGCACAAGAGCATTATCCCTTGAGTTGGACATATCACGAACAACGGTTCAAAATATTTCGAAGGACCATAGGTAAGTTCTAATGGCCATCAAAGTTAGGTATTCTTTTAAACTTTTTTTAATTACTTTTAGAATGCACCCATATCATGTCGTTTTGCGTCAGGCCTTGAAAGGGGAAGATTTTGATCGGAGGTTGGACTATTGCCATTGGATGTTAGGTATGATACGCCAAAATAGAGTATTTTTATTTCAAATTCTTTGAACCGATGAAGCCACCTTTAGTAGTGACGGAAGCGTCAATCTACATAATATGCAATATTGGTCTGCAGAAAATCCGCATTGGTTGCGTGAAGTTCAGCACCAAGGACGTTGGAGTTTAAATGTGTGGTGTGGCATACTGGAAGGCAGAATTATTGGGCCATATTTTTTTGAGCAATCCCTAAATGGCAATGTCTTTCTTGACTTTTTGGCCAATTAATTACCGTTGTTGTTGGAAGATGTGCCTTTGGAAACAAGGCAAAACTTGTTTTTGCAGTTGGATGGTTGCCCAGCACATTTTGCCGTTAATGTGCGAGAGCATATTAATGCAGTATTTCAACAGTGGTGGATTGAAAGAGGAAGTCTGTTTCCATGGCCTCCGCGATCACCAGACCTAACTTGCCTGGATTTTTATTTATGGGGGCGGTTAAAGGACATCGTGTTTCAGACTCAACCTACGACCACAGAAGATTTGAAAAACCGGATTTGTAATGCAATACGTAACATACCGAGAGCCGAAATTGAAAGTGTTGTTGTCTACCCATGAGAGGCTTCAGCAATGCATAGAACGTGATGGTCAGCATTTCAAGCATTTGCGGGGGCATTAAAAATCTCCCTTTTATAAATCGGTCCTTTTTAGGGCCACAGCTCACATAATAGAAAGAATTCCACAAAAATATAGTTACAATAAAATGAAAATTTAAGGGATTTTCGTATAAAATTTTCTATTGCCGATATTTTGGGTTACGAACAAGATATCGAGATGCGGTTTTTGCGAGCTAGTTTAGGCATCATTTAGCTACTTTTTTATGAAAAAAAAATCATACCAATGCATTTTATTTTGTTGAGAGAATTAACCATTTCTGTTGGAATGTCGAAAAAAGCCGTATATATGATGTTTGTAGCCCAAGAATTGCTCCTTTTAACGAGCCCAAGTTTGTTCAAATCGGCTAAGCCGTTTCGAAGATACAGGATGTTATTTACGGAAACGTTTGAATACCCCCACCACTTTACTTTTAGAGATACTGCAAAAAGTGTCAAACAAAAAAGGTTCAGATTATCCTCGACTTTAAGGATTTTTTTATTGTGTTAATATAGCGGAATTTACAGAAACATCACTTTTATAGATTCAAGATTACAGTTACGCCCCCTAGCGGCCATCTCAGAAACTTGAAAATATTTTCCAGGTTTTTCTCTTGGCCGTTTTAGTAATAATTTTTTTGTCACAAGCCTCTACGATGGATAGTTTCCCAGATACAGTACCTCGCATTCTTAGTTGGCCACCCTGTACTTCAATTTTAGCGAATTGATTTCAATTTAAAAAAATTAAACAATTATACTATACCTTGACATCAGAAAAGTAAACACTCTCTCTCTTCCTCTCCCTCACAGACACAAACACACATACACATGCCTACACTGGTATAGTTATAATACCGTTTTAAACTTTTGAGTATTTTCAAGTTATCATAAATGTTCTGTGTTATTATTATCAACATATCTTTCTTCTTTATATTTTGAAACAGCGCAAACGTTCACCGATCTTTTAAATTCCTGTTTATGTGTTTATTTTCTTCTATAATTATACTTATTCCGATATTTTCTATTTCCAAAGGAATAACTTCTTGTGAATTTTTATCTTCAAGAGAAAAAAATTCAATGTTTTTTTTTGCTCTATGTTTTTATTCACTGGTATTTGCATCTGATTTGCATTTTATACAACATCATGAGAAACATTGAGCCGCTAGATCCGCTTCGCGCGAATTAGATCACAAATGGCATCAATATGACCTTTACCCAATCCTCTATCACGAAGGTGTCTGAATATTCGAAATTCGACACTCTGACTGACGATGTCAAGCAACGCATCAGATCTATAAACTATAAAACAGGGCGAATTGAACTGGGAATCCTCGCATCAAAGTTGAGGCAAATCGTGCAGCCGTGATCGACAATTGGAATTGTCGGACGACAGAGTTTAGAGTTTGTCCATCGATGACAACTGTTTATATAATATGACTCCAACTTTAATCAGAGTTTTTAAGAAACCGATGTCGTTCCTGAAGAACCAAGAAACAGATTCGAACAGAGATGAGAGGGTCTCCAGGACAATAAATATTTTCAAAGCAATAGAACATTATCCGCCAAATTTCTCTGTCGTTTCGTGGGGGCACTGTCGGAGAAAGCGATTTCTTCGATAAAAGGCATCGAGACCGGAGTGCTGCAAGGCTCACCTCCATCTTCGATATTGTTCAATATAACTAACAACTAACCCACGACACTCCATGAGATAGATGGACTAAGCTCTATCTGTTCGCCGACGATACTGCAATAACTTCGAGTTCTAAACAGCCGCGGCTAGTCATCACACGTATACAACGTCATATAAACTAGCAAGAAAAATTACTCTCGGATTGGAAGATTCATTTAAGTCCCTCGAAAACAAATGCTATCTATTTTTCATCAGAAGATACGAAATAAGGCTTTGAGTCAATAGAGGCCAGGTTAACTGGTGCAAGGAAGTAAAGCAGCTGGGACTTGTCTTCGACCAAAAACTAAACTAGAGGTTAAATTTAATAAACAAAATTAAGTTAGTGTTGCGTCAAATGAGCTTAATTTACCCCCTGCTGCAGAGACGGAGTAGACTTAATTATTAAACCAAAGTTAACCTCTAAAAGATTCTAATCAGACCGGTACTTATCCATGGAGCACCACCATGGTGCAACATAAGTAAGTTCGAGCCAAATAAGTTCCAGGTAATTCAAAATTGAACAGTAAAGACGATAAAGTGTCCGTAGGTACACCTTTAACATGATTGTTTAGACCAATTTGACGATTAATGAATTATTTTTAAAATTATAACTGATAGCTACAAACAAGCGGATGTATCGACAAACGGACCGATAACAAACTTACATACAAGAACTAGACCCTATGCAATATACAGGCTACCTAAAGATTGGCTCCCTGTGCGCGAGCTCAATATACAGTAGAAAGGCACTGGGAATAGTAGAGAAGTACACATGCACGACACACGAAAATTTAAAGCTCCGACCGAGTAAAGATTAAAACTTAAACGAAAATGCTGAATAAGCAAACAATGCACAGAAAAATATCAAAAGTTTTTACCTGACGAAAAGAATACAAAGAAGATCCCAGATCTAATATTTTTTCTTTTGTTGTTCTTTTTCTAAAAAATCTGCATTCTCATTGCAAATTGTACTATTTTTAATAATTTAATTTTCTGTAGAAATCATTCTACTTGGAATTTTCACTGTTCTCGACCCTACGTGCCTGTATTATAATTTCGTTTTCATTAAGTTTTTCCCAAAGTTGAAAAAGAATAAAGTCATGATCATTTCTTATATGCGAAATTTGTATTGTAATTTAAGCATGGTAATATTATGTTTTATCAGTAATTGACCCTCGACCAACAACGAGTATTTTAGCACTACTGTAGCCTTTTGTGCTTTCTAAAAGTCAGCTTTACACTATATAAACTTCAAAATGCTAAATTGTTCTTAACATTTATTGGATTAAAGGAAATCACATTTTATAATTTTATTTATATAAAGATATTCCGCTTAAAAAATAACAACGTAAGACGGTTTCAATAGACGGTTGGAATCGGTATATTCTACTAAATAATCCCACGGTATTTTTATTTTTTCCTTCTGAGGTTCCGTCTAAGTGCCGGATGCACTTCAGCGAGGTTTGGCCCATTGTGCGCACCATAGCTTGTTCTTACATTCACTCGTTTATTTCAGTTCCTTGCACTAGTTTGTGTACGTCAACTGGGAAAAGTGTCGGAATATCCTCTGGTTCTAGTCTTGGTTGCCCGATTATTTGTTGCCTTTTCCGATCCAATGACTTGCACTGGCAGATAATATGCTTTACCGTTTCACTTTCTCGCCCGCATAACCTGCAGCTTAGGTATCCCTTGTACAGTTGCAAATGGTGCAGGTGCTTCTTTACGGCCATGTATGCTGTCAGAATTCCTGTGATAATTCTCAGCTGATTTCTGCTCATCATAAGCAGCTGTTTTGTTAGTTTCGAGTCTGGGTCCCCAATGAAAGATTTGCTATGGTTTAATCCCTTTCTGTTGTTTCAGTAAATTTTGTGTTGATTCCTTGTCCATCGTTTTATGACATCTTGTACTGTGCACTTTGGTACTCCGGGTGCCGGTTCTAGAACAATGAATTGTCTTTTCCGACCCCTTTCTTACAACTTCGTCAGCGTTTTCGTGTCCTGTAATGCCCTCATGTTCTGGTGTCCATTGTAGCATTACTTTGTTAGCTTTTGCCAGGGCCACTAGTTCCTCTTGGCATTCCCATACCAGTCTTGGTGTCACCTTAGTGCATGTTAGCGCTCTAAGGGCTGCTGGCTGTCGGAGTATATATGAATCCGCTTATAAGATAAGTCCTCCTATGGTTTTCATACGCACACTGTAAGATGGCGTAGATTTTCGCTGGGAACACTTACCCAGGGAGAAATAAGCATCTCTTTTCGGTCTTACTTCGTGTATCTCTGCTGCGGCATCGTCATTGGTTTTTGAGCCGTCTGTTTACCAGATTATTGCCCTGGAAGTATATGCTGTTTTATTGTTCCACGCATCCCGTTCGTCGGTTACGGTCTTAAACGGTATGTCACAGCGATATGCAGGGTTGTGTGGTCTGATTTCATTTCTAATTTAGGTCCCCTTATGGTATCGTATTCGTGTCCAGTTCTGTACCACCCACAAAGTGACGTAGAACTCTGTAGTCTATATAGTCCCTTTTTGTCTCTCCTTTAATAACCGAATGAAGTGGAGGAAGGTCTAGGATGTTCTCCATTGTGGATGTAGGGTTCGATTTCATAGCCCCTGTGATGCTCAAGCAGTCTTTGTAGGCTTGCTAGCTTTGATATTAACAGTTTTAAATTCAGTTCTAGATAATATTCATTTCACTAGCCAGACAAAAAATTATAATATCCAACAGCTAATCTATAAATGGCATCAAGTAAACGTATGCAAATAAATTCCTTTGATACAACGTCGCCTAACCGCCCGGTTACTATTTAATCTCAATATTTGTGCTATTATCTTATCTTATTCGTTGCCATAGCGATATAGGGTGTCATTAAGCGCTAATTGATTTACCCAGGTACTGGGTAGCGGAGGTAGGTAACCCGCTTCGTAACATTAAAGACTCGCTGACTTATTCCGCTTTAAGAAGGACGGTTCGATTTACGACCGGTCATACGGGATCGTCGTTATCTAACACAAATGTGCTGTATTAATTCAGTTTCTTTCTGCCGTAAAGTGACAATTCTTATTATAGTGTTCCAAGGGAACGATATTTTGTCAGAATATAAAAGCGTGATGTTTTCTCCACTCTGTTATACAAATTCTACTTACTGCTGATAAGAAATTACATACATAGGTAAAACTTATCGTAAATGTACAACTAGGTTTAGGGAACATCTTAGGCGTATTGGCATAAATTCGAGTGATTTCCCTTTCACTTAATACATATCAAATGTGATATTAATGTAGAAAAATACTTTGACATACTTCACTTATGATAATAGTATAATATATACCTAGGGTGAGAAGTGAGCCATTATTGACCGAGCACTTTTATAACCTGAGACGCATAGCGCCTTGGAATATAATATGCGAGGTCAATAATGGCCTTCTCAACCGAGGTATACATAGAATTTTTTCTACAACTCACAGCCGAACTAACACCAAAAGACCCCATTTTTATTTTAAAATTAGCCATTTCCTCTATTATTCAAACATATCGAAATATCAAGTAGCCTGGGGCTCAGTTGTCAAGGCAACGAATAAAACAATCGAAAATGATGAGTTTCAATAAACGTCATTATTCTAAAATAATAATGACCATCTTTTGAAGGTTTTAGGTAAAAGTTTTACAATAAAATATTAAAATATGGCTGAGAATCTTAGCGGCCAAAGCGACAGTGATTTAGAAATGGAAAATTGTATCCCGCCTAAGCTCCGAGAGGCAGCAGCTATTGCGAGTCATGATTGGTTGCCTGAAAAATCAAAGCGACTCTATGTGAAGGCATACACTTAATTAAAGAAATGGTGTGAAAAAAAGTCGTTAAAATTACTGAAAATGTCATGCTGGCCTATTTTAAGGAAAAATCGGAACACAATAAGGTGTCAACGTTGTGGGCAAGCTACTCAATGTTGAAATCAACTCTTTCACTGAAAGAAAATATCGATATTTCGAAGTATTTATAAGATTATTATTATATATTATTATATTTTATTATTATATTTTTTTTGAAACAGAAAAATGTCACCTATAAGCCTAAAAAATCACGTGTATTCTCGAAAGATGAAATTGATACATTTTTAAATGAAGCTCATGATGATGAATTTTTATCAAAAAAGGTATAGATTTTAATATACTCATTTTTTGTCCTGCTTTAATAAGCTCTAAATTCTAGGCTATTGTGATAATTGGCGTAGCCGGTGCTTGCAGAACGGACGGACTTTGCAATATGGTTCTTGATGATGTGGACATCCGAGATGGGATTATTGTGATTATTTACATCATCCATTATAAAAGCGGGTTGATTTTCACCTGATTATTCGGCGATAATATCCCGCTCTCCGGTGAAAATCACCCTTGTCAAAAGTGAAAATCTCACCCGTCAGAAATCGTTAGTTTTTTATTTGGTAAATAATCTTCAAAATACATTTGGGGATTGGGAAATAATCAGAAAATCATTCTCAGATTTTTTGCCATTAGGAAATCGCTCTCGAAAAAGCCCTCGAGCGATTTCCACGGCAAAAAATCTTCGGAATGATTTTCGATAATTTCCCTATCCCTTATTATATTACTACAGATTATTTACCTCATCCATTATAAACGCGGGTTGATTTTCACCTGATTATTCAGCGATAATCTCCCGCTCTCCGGTGAAAATCACCCTTGTCAAAAGTGAAAATCTCACCCGTCAGAAATCCAGCGATAATCTCCCGCTCTCCGGTGAAAATCACCCTTGTCAAAAGTGAAAATCTCACCCGTCAGAAATCGTTAGTTTTTTATTTGGTAAATAATCTTCAAAATACATTTCGGGATTGGGAAATATTCAGAAAATCATTCTCAGATTTTTTGCTATTAGGAAATCGCTCTCGGGCAAGCCCTCGAGCGATTTCCACGGCAAAAAATCTTCGGAATGGTTTTCGATAATTTCCCTATCCCTTAATATATTACTACAGATAAGTATTCCTAACTCAAAAAATGGATCATCCAGGTCGAACCGCAATGGACTAATGTAAAAAAATACTTGCTTAACCGGCCGACTGACATTAGAAAACTATTAAGTTTATGTTATACCGCAAAGGTAAACATCATAGACAAAATATTGGGCACAATACTATTAGTAAAGTATACATATGTTATGGCTCAATTTCTGAAATTACAACATCCTGAGTGTAACACTGGTTATTCTCTACGGCGCAGCTCGGCAGCAATTCTGACAGAAAATGGAGGAGACCTACTAAGCCTAAAAAGCACTGTGGATGGAAATCGGCGACAGTAGCTGAAGGATATCAAGGAATCGATAGCGGACAAGAAGAGAATAGCCAAACTAGTACAAAAACATATCTTATCCAATGAAAATTTAGGTGTATCTTCCATTCCTTTCACACGTCAAGATGGTCTAGCAGAAAATTTACAGACTGATGACTTAGTACCAAGTGTTAATGAACGTTCACCAATTATGGGAAATATTCATAATACTGAAGTAAATTTAACCTATAGTAAATAATGGTAATTCTATCAATAAGTGGAAATGCAGCAGTACACATGAGTTATAACAACTGTACAATCAACTCAAATTTTAAATGATTTTCATAGTTTTTTCATAGTTTTTGATAATTTTTATTATCTTAGGGCATTTTCTAGAGTTTATTGTTCATGTTCACTTCGTTAAATGAAGTTTCAGTCAATTTCTTTAAAAAGATAAAAAATCTTCATTACTAACCTAGGTAAATAATAATTAATCCTCATTATTTACCTAGGTTAATAATTAACTACTTCTCATTAGACAAATGAGGTATATAATAGGGTTTTCTCATGTTAGTAGTAGAAAAAAGATACCTATTTTTGTAATCCTACTGTAATACAAATACTTTATATTGGAGTTTTTAGAAATATAGTAATATTTATAAGCTCTATTTATTTTCATTTCTATTCCTATTATTATTAAAAATATTTTTTATTCCTCATTGCCTTTAACCTTTGAGGAGTTTTGTTGAATTCAATTAGTCCATTATGAGCTATAGCACTTTTACCCCTTGTTGTGTTAGTAGAGACGAAAAAGAAGTGATTCCTATAACGAATAAAATAATCGTGTATATTATCTATTGTTTTAATAAGTCAGGACTCACACTGAGTGACCACGACCGACAGTCCACGGCCGGCCGGCTACGACCAACAATTGAAATTGTCCAAATTTATGGTTCTAAGTCACACTGATCGACCGACCACAGACGACCGCTGCCGCGCTGTGTCAAAATCTGGGATTTGAGGTTACGTATGTTTTTACAACCCTCCATTAACTAAAACATCTTATTTTAATAGCTGTTCAATTATAAATAGGTAATACAGTATTCTTCTTGGGTAGAAAAAGCTTTCTTATAATAATTTCTCATATAAATCATTTACAAACATAAATCACCAAGAGAAAACCAGCGTGCCAAAGTATGGTCAGGTCAGAGTTAGCGCGCTATTTGGTGTAAAATAAAAACTAACTAGAAATTTTCTCATGTGCATTATGCGGGATGTACCAAAACTTCCAGCAGTTTGGAATTGCAAACACGGTCGTCGAAAACCGATCGTGGACGGTCGAGAACGATGGTTCAGTGTGATTTTTGTGGTAAGAATGTACATGTTGGAAATTTGATCGTCGCCGGTCGATCGCGGACGGTCGATCATGGTCGCTCAGTGTGATTCCTGCTTAAAGGTGATATTTGTCAAAATAAAATTATTTACCATATTGCATATTTTTGGTGTAAAAGTATTATTACATCAATATTGAAGTATTTTGTGTCATTATAAATGAGTTTAGTCAGTATTTGTATCTTACAATGGATAATTATTTCTTAATTCGATTATTTTATTTTAATTGTTTAGAGGGCGTGGGTGATAATCTGGAAGCTTTGGAATTTGAAAGTAGCACAGAAGTATCATTAAATTGCCAAAGGCAGTCCTTGGCAACTCCTTGGAGTTCTCTTTAAATAATTTGCACCTTGACCTAACTTGTGTTTCTACTTATAACTTAGACTAATATGGAAAATCCACACTTATACAGGGTGTACCAAATTAAGTGCGCACCATTGCTAACTTTTTTATTATTGGAGATACAAAGTCGGCTAAACTAGCAAAGTAGTAGCACTTTTCTGTTAATTAAAATGGTGAAAGCAGAAAATCAATTGGACTTAACGTTTCTGAATAAATGAGGAAAATGTTTTTTTTTTAAATGGCACACCTTGTATATTTTTTACCGAAACGTTTGCAAATCGTATACGGAATAAAAAAGTTCATATGCAATATTGGCCTAAAATTGAAAAAACATCAACACAGCCATGGAAATAAAAAATGGTTTGCCTTTGGCGTTTTCATCGAGACCGCCATGAAAACAAAAACGAATTTATTTATTTATTTCAGAAATTAAAACTCGATTTTATTTTTAGCGGAAGAAATAAAAAGAAACTATATTAAATGTTCAAACACATCACCGTTTTGTTCAATATATTTGCGGGCATTCTTTAATACACGTTTTGTAGCTTTAAAAACTGTTCTGCCATCGATGGATGCTATAATGCGTCTAATGTTGTCTTGAAGTTCGACCAGATTCACATATCTCGTTTTAAAGACTTCGTCCTTGACATGCCCCCAGAAGTAAAAGTCTAATGGAGTTACCTCAAGAGACCTTGGGGACCAACGTATCGGACCATTTGTTGCCATCCACCTATCCCTGAAAAGCTTTTCTAACAATATTCTCACTTCGTGAAACTGATGAGGAGAAGCTCCATCTTGTTGAAAATAAATTTGGTTACGGTCCTCTAAGTTCACATCATTTTAAGTATTCTTCTAGTAATTCTGACAACATATTAACGTATCCCCTGCCGCGCCGGTCAGAGTACCTTCATATAAAATGGGCCCAATAATTTGGCTGCCTATGAGACCACACCAAACATTAATGCTAAATCTTACTTGCGGATTTCTGGGAACAGCAATAAACAAATTTGTTCTAGACCAATAGTGCATGTTTTTACGATTAAACATACCCCTATTTGAAAAGTTCGCTTCATCGCTCCATAAAATTTTCTTTCAAAAGTTAGGATTTTGCCTACACATATTGACCGTTTTGCTCGAGTGCTAGTACACAATTTTTTCTGCAACCAAGATACGCTTCTAACATATCGCAATGTTCTATATGCGTGAACGCCATTTTGTAATATTTGACAGCAAAAACTAGACAACTTAACGCAAAACTACGAAAATTTTGGCTTCGTTAACAATAATGGCTACCCAAAACGAGGACACTTTGGTTAATTCGTTTTTGTTTTCATGGCGGTCTCGATGAAAACGCCAAAGGCAAACCATTTTTTATTTCCATAACTGTCTTGATGTCTTTCCAATTTTAGGCCCAATATTGCATATTGCAATTGTTTTTCTGCTTTCACCATTTTAATTAGCAGAAAAGATGCTACTACTTTGCTAATTTAACCGACTTTGTATCTCCAAAAATAAAAAAGTTAGCAATGGTGCGCACTTAATTTGGTACACCCTGTATAGTTATTAAAAATATTACCCATATGGGTTTCTCAGAACAAAAAAAAATTATAAAACAAATTAATTCAATCTACTGCATTAACAATGACTGTAGACTTTAAAGGAATTCTCAAATATAATGATATACTTCCGTAACTTAAGACAATAAAGCTTCTCACAATTAATATTTACAACGGAGCTAACTTTTAATACATTTCAAATATAAAGAGAATTCCAGTCGTTCGCTTTACAGATTTACCGCGGATCAAGTTCAAATCCTAAAGTTTTATTGTAGGGTTTGTTAGCTATAATTTAAATTTCAAGTCTTAAAACAAATTTTATTAAAAGTTTCAGCTACATCAGTGTCGCTAAACTGAGAAATGATTTAGATTCAGTTTATGTCAACAAGCAATGCAGAGTACTTACTTAAGCACAGCATGCAACGCTTAATGAAGAGCTTTATTTATATCTTTTACCAGAATACGTAAAGAGAGAAACATGATATTATTGTTCAATGGGCTGATTTGGTCAAACCTGAAATTACACCCTTTACCTATATTTTACGCAATTTAAGCATTTATAAAGTATTGTCAGCCTAAAAATTTGAAGTCAATCCGATAAGTAGTTTTCGAAACATTCGAGATCAAAATGAAATAAAAAGTTCGCGACGCGGTGACGTCATTAAATCCCACAGAAATTAAGTAAATTATTTAAATTGAAATGTTGTTTTATTGGTTGTACAATACAGAATATACGTAGGTATATCTTTACTGGGATCATGCTCACGCTGCTTAACATACATCCACAAACAACATAACCTTGAATATATGCGACTGTAGTTTACGTATATTAATTTATTTCAAGCACAAAACACTATAATATTAGACTATTAAAATAATAGTGAGACAAAAGTTAGTACATTTTTAGTTTATTTAGTTATAATTATAAATAGGGACTGTGGTATTTTCCTCACTTTTATTTCTCTAAAGAAACAGACTTGGGAAGAGATGAATGATTATTTTAAATATTTACTGTTACTGTTGAATGTTCGGTGGCGTTAATGGTTATCCCTAAAATATTCTGGGTAGACACAATATTTTGTGTAAGACCTTGCTCATTTATAATTAATCTGGTCGTTCCTCTTGACATTACAGATGCTGTAGCAAGGTTGAGATACACCGTGCGAAGATTGTGTGGACAAGATATTTGCAACTTGAACCTTGCTTTCCATCGAAGTTTCAATGTAACCTTCGGTCACTACTGAAGACTTTCAGTAACCATGCTTTTTAATAGTGTTTAAGTTACCCCAACAATTTGCTAAGTGTGTAACACTGGACCGTCTAAAACAAAGGCCTATAAGTAATTTGGTATTTGGTAATTGTAAGTAAAAAGCAATAACAAAAGGAGCTTTGCCAATTGTGTTCAGACCAATAGGAGTGTTAATGCAGTGTCCATTTCTATAAGTTAAGAAAAATCTGCGACTTGTCACGTGATTTGGTCTTAGACTAATATACTGTGTTACCATTTGTACCCAGTCACTATTTGTAACTATAAACTGTCTGGTTATGTAATTTTTAGTTTTGGGCACATGTACAATGATTATATCGCCTCTAAATTCAATATCATCTACTGACATGTCCTTAGTTTTTTCTCTGCGGCAGGCACCATTATAGCCCATTATAAGAATAACCTTAAATTTGTATTCAAGATCAACTACATTTATTATGGGTAAGTTTTTTTTGTCAATACCTATTGTATTTTTGATTGAGATAAACGTATATCGTTGCTAATACTGAGAAAGTTATTTTGAACCAAAAATTTTAGGAATCATTCCAATCTTGTTAACTACATTCTTATTTAATGCAATACTTACATTGATTGCTAGATATATTTTATCATCAGCTTGTCCAATGAAGCGATTAATTTGCTCAATCTTTAAGGTTTTTGATTTTTTGGCGTGTAACCCTCCGAAAGCCTTTTTAAATATGCCTGTAATTTTTTATATTTCGATATATCAATGTTTCTATATAGATTTAAACAACTTCTTCACATTGAGTATTTGGATCACATCAATCAAGCCTTCTTAATTTAACTTTTTTTGTTTAAGAATGCTATCAGGACATTTTCTGAAATATCTTTTACACTATTTTGCTCACACCATAGCTCAAAATCTGCAAATTCTTTTTGATAGACATTGCGAGATTTCTTCGATAAGAGATTATTTAAATTATTTTCCGCGATTTCTCGTAGTTCTGGTGGGGTATGTCTTCCGTCCGGGCTCATTTTTATTCGGTTTTACTACTAAATTATTAAATAATATTTAATGATCCAATACAGCAACAAATGACAATTTATTAAAAATATGTATTACTTTTCAAATAATGGTGGCTGGGGTGCCCAATTGCTTTTCTGTAACATAGTATTGCCAACTTAAAAGAAAAAAATAAAAATTTTGACTTGAAATTATTAACTACATTTTTTTTTAATTTTCTTAGAAATGACCCAAATAGAAAAAGTATTATAAAATGTTCGTTTCATAAGACATTTAAGAGCACTCGCCACTCGTCTCATTAGGACACTCTCCGCGGCTCGTGTCCTAAACAGACCTGTGCTTTAAAATTGTGTCTTATGAAACGTATGTTTTATTATACTATTAAAGGCGTTAGAGACGTTAGAAAATTAAAATTTTTTGCAGTTCGCACTAAAATTACAAAATTTTACAGAAAATGTAATAAGAAAAAGCTAAATGACCCCATCATTAGGTAAAAACAATAAAATTATATATATAATAATATTAATATCTACATGTTTATTTATATCATAAGTTATGTTCATTAAATTACCCATTTTCACATTCTCCCTCATTTCTAAATGAAGGGCTTGTTACCCATACATTTTAATGAAAAAAGTTTGAATTTTATGTATATTTAATGAAACAAAAAAAAGTTTTCTCGCTCGGGTACAATGTTGCCAGGTGGATATTGCAAGTTCTTACATTTTATTTATTTAAATCATGTCAAATAGATATAAGGTGTTAAAGATTTATATTTTGTTTAGAAAAACGTGTCACCAGTTCACTTTTTGTTTCTTTAAATACAGGGTGACCGGTAATTATAGGGTAATTATTTGCCAGTGTACAGGGAAGGTCCAAATAATACTAGTAGTAGTTCATATTATAATCATTTTAAAGCTCACATGTACTAAGAAACTAAACTAGAATCATTCTTTTACATAGCGAAGGAAGTCAGGAACCGACTTGGCACCGCACTGGTAGGATCAAAATTTTGATTGATGCCATATTTAGAGAACTAAATAAACCTTTTAGATACTTTAGAAAAGGTGCTCTTTAACCATTTTCGAGATAATCAAATTCTTAGAGAAACGAATTTTAGTAATTTATTTCAAAAATTTTAATGTTTGAAATGTATGCAATAGATGCGACTACACCATCTCATGACCGACTTTGTTTTTAAAATAACTTTAAATGTTATATTTAAAATAAATTTTAAAGTATCAACTTTATTGGAAATTCTTGGAGAATTTAAATATGAAAGAAAAATTGAAAACTACAAAAAAATTGGATAGTGTAGTTGTTCCAAGCTTAATTTGATGACATAAAAAAGCATTAAACTGGTGACCATAGGCGTCGCTTCTACCAAATAATTAAAATGCGGATTGTTAAAAATTTTTAATGTAATTAAATAGTATATATTACAGCTTGTTTGTTATAGTTTATATACAGGGTTGGGCAAATGTTCCGGAACGGCTTAATTACAAGCGAACGAAAAGTGATATCGAATCGGGGTTTTGGGCAGTCTATAGGACAAAAATTTTACTATTTGACTGGTATACCATATGTCAGTAATGTCACCAACTGTCAAGTGTCGACGATATTTTTTTATTTTTTTAAATGGAACACCCTGTATATTATCAGATATTCTAGATCTTCAATAAATTACAAATATTTTTCATATAGCATACCATATGATTAAATTCAACTGTTTCGGAAATACGGGCAAATGAATCTAGAAAGCCCATATTACATTTTGTTTAAAAATCAAGCAACATATTTCTTTTATTATGACATTCCAAATAAAAGTCTTAGTTTCCATGACTCCCAAGTGTCACTCTGACACATTTCCTATTTAATTTTTATTTATTTGTATTAAGTGAGTTGTGCGAGTTTTTTATTTATCGACTAAACCTCTGATATAACTGATAAAACTATGGTTCAGCTAACTGAACAAGAACGGATTACTCTGCTTATGATGATAGGATATGGGGATAGACGGAGATCTTTTCAAGAAGCAACCGACCTTTTCAATCAAAGTTTTCCTGTTCGAGATCCCATTTCTAAATCAACTGCTAATAGAATATTCCATAACTTTGAGCATACGGGTACGGTAAAAAACTTGCCAAAAACAGGTCGTCCGAAAACTGCTACAAATGACGAGAAATCCCTGGATGTTTTGCTTGCCCTGCAAGAAGAACCACAGACGTCAGTTCCAAAGCTTGCTCTTGCACATGAAAACAGCGAAAAATCAATTAGAAGAATCCTCAAAAAAAATAAAATGTTTCCTTATAAAGTCAGCTTGCTTCAAGAACTATCAGAGGACGATCCTGATAGGCGTATGCAATTTTGTCAAGAAATAATGGACTACATAGACCTACAACCTAACTTTGTAAGTCGTATTTTATTTTCTGACGAGGCTACATTCTGTCTTAATGGTTTCGTCAATAGGCACAACTGTCGATACTGGTCAGACCATAATCCCCATTGGATGATTGAGCACCGTGCGCAACACCCCCAAAAATTAAATGTGTGGGCAGGTATAATTGGAAACCATATTATTGGGCCTTTCTTCCTTGATGGAAACTTGACATCTATTTACTACTTAGATCTGCTTCGAAATAGAATTATACCAAATTTGATTAATTTATATCATGATCAGGTTAACGATCAAATACTAGCGAATGACATTTGGTTTCAGCAAGATGGGGCGCCAGCTCATTTTGGTATACATGTCAGAAATTATTTAGATCAAACTTTTCCTGGAAGGTGGATAGGTAGGAGAGGGTCCATTGAATGGCCTCCTAGATCTCCAGATTTAACACCTCTAGATTTCTACCTCTGGGGTCATTTAAAGACTGTCGTATATCGTACACAACCTAAGACTTTGGAGGATCTTTAAAACAGAATTTTAGATGCTGTGCATGTTATTTCTCGTGAACATTTGCAAAACGTGCGTTCTGAATTTTCCGACAGGATTGGACACTGTCAGGTGGCTGAAGGACGACATTTTGAACATTTAATTAAATAACCATTATTTTATATTATTGTGTTTTAAAGTTATTACCTTGGTTTTGTTTAAATAAAATGTACTACATTCATTTGCCCGTATTTCCGAAACAGTTGAATTTAATCATATGGTATGCTATATGAAAAATATTTGTAATTTATTGAAGATCTAGAATATCTGATAATATACAGGGTGTTCCATTTAAAAAAATAAAAAAATATCGTCGACACTTGACAGTTGGTGACATTACTGACATATGGTATACCAGTCAAATAGTAAAATTTTTGTCCTATAGATTGCCCAAAACCCCGATTCGATATCACTTTTCGTTCGCTTGTAATTAAGCCGTTCCGGAACATTTGCCCAACCCTGTATATATATATTTATGACTTTGCCTGCAAAGAACATATGACTTTAATATTTTTAAAATGGTCTCTCGGTAAAAAAAATATGCTCATGTTGCCGAAAACAATTAAAAAAAATTGTCTTTGTCCAGACAGGACCGCGAGGAGGTATGAGGATTTGGGCAGGTACTATGTGAGTTGGAATATACAGTTATTTTAACAACAAATTGCGGATCGCATCAGCAAAATCACAGTAAACGTTCTGTAATATAACAAGTTTTTAAGATACATGTTGAACGAACATAATTAATTTAAAATTTATAAACAAATCAATGACTGGAATCGTCAGAACTTTCAGAAGTAGAATCATTTCCAGGTTGGATTACTACTGGCGCTATAGGCGGTGAAACAGAATATCCATTTTCTGTTTTTATAACATGAGCTACGCAATTTTTCCATGCATCGCTACTAATTTCGTTATTACCTGCCGAATATTATCAAGGACAACTGCACTTAAACTTGGAGATTGATTATTGAGTGATATTTTTTGCTGAGAAGAGCAACACATTAGGTACAAAGCCATCTTCACTTCCGGCATGATAACGCGTTTTTCGTGTCCTCTGAATAAATTATACTTTTATCGGATTCATGTTACTCCTTTATTTTACGCAAATAGTCCTGTCGTAGTTCAATGATATGCGGGGATTTCATTATAACCATTTTGATTATCTAATTTTGTATGTTTAAAGCCACATTTTAATAAAACACCACGCAATGTTTTTAAAGATTGGTACTTATAATCACGGTAGCCTCGCAATTTATCACGAACCAGTTCCAAAGTTGGCAATATATTATCCTCGCAAAAGTTGTAAATAGTTCAAAAAATAAAATACCTTGCAGTATTGTCAGCCGTTTTGCATTTTTTATTTAGTTTTTGATTTATTGGTTTACGCTTTATGGAATGACCGGTTACAGTCCCCAAATTAATTACGTTATAAATTCTTATAAAACCCAAGTTGTGTTAATTCATTACAAGCATATTCTTGTACAAAGCGTTTTCCCGGATTTTCTTTATTTAACACGCGTTCTTATTTAAAATAATGCGTTCACATTGAGCATGTAAACCTTTGTTTCTTAATTCCGAACATATTTTACTATCGATGACCGACTCTGGCACCGACTCATATTCCTGTGATAATTCACCTTGACCTTATGTTTCAAATAGTCGCCAAGAAGCCATACTGATATAATAAAATATAGGTGGCAAGTAAAAACTAATTTGTCTAAAACCATACAGTTATAGCAGAAAATTAAATATGTAAATTACAGTAAATCGTTTCAACCAGTCACGCCGCTGTCCGATTCCCGCGTACCTCAAACATCAAGTGATTTTAAGGCGGATAAGGGATCACCCAATTGGGAGAACCTTCAACTATTTGCTGTTCTTGTCTATAGCATATAAATTTGTATTTATATCCTGCTTTATTAATTTTTTTATCCGAAAAAAATAGTTCGCACTTTAAATTGGGGGTTGACGGTCCATTGCCAGGGTGTTGCCAATTCTACAAAGTTTTCGTAAGTGTAGGATGAACATAAGGGATTGTTATTTGTTTATTTTTTTTGTTGAATAACAGTAAAATTCCTTTTTAGTTTGATTTAAATTAATTTTGTATAAATAAGATTCCTGAAGTACTAAAAAAATTATTATAATATTCATGAATGGCTTGTTCCTTTTTTCTTTGACATTAAAAATTTCTTGGTTCAAAGTACATTTGCATATTAGCTCTCAAAGAGAGTTACGGACTATCAATTAAATAATGATATAAAAGGACACTTTTAATAATTAAAGCTTAAAAAATTTAAAAAAAAATTATGATGCCAGTCCCTTTGAATCCCGGTCGAAGCATTTTTATCGAGTCCTTTATTCATCAAACTGACTTTGGAAAAAGTATAACTTCTCTATCATCCGATATATTTTAATTATAACATTCTTATTTTTGTTAAGAAAGCCCACAATATTATTTTTTGTCCATTTTAATCCAAAAAGTTTGCTTGGTTTGTTTACGATTTTACCACCATTTATTAAAAAGTTTACAGAAAGCAAGTACATATTTAATTATTTTAAATTGCACCTAATATGGACAACTGCCAACTCTGTGGTATTGTTTAGTAACCGTAATAAGAACTAATGGACTGAAAGTTCCTATATGCAATAAGAATGTAATGTAATGTAAAAGTACAATATTAAATTTGTATATCTTGCAACATTTTTGTAGTAATGACAATACGCGACTTTTAGTGTTAATTAAAACAGTGGACGACTTCTAGGGTAGATGTTCAGTTATCGGCAAAATTATTGCATCGCAGAAAAGGTCTTAACGCCGATCCACATTTAGTGACATATTGTTTTAGTAATCGTGCTTAAGAGATGCAGCGATGAATTGGAACCGGTGTCTTGTAGAACTTTTAAAATATCTTACAAAAAAGGGGTATTCCTTTAGCCTACACCCAGTCAAGGTAAGAAGTCGCCTTGCTTTCGTTCATATCAAAAATTATAGAAAAAGCTTTTAATCAAAAACTGTTAAAATACTCGAATTTCTTTCGAAAAACGCAATTAAACATAATGGAAAGTTCCAACTGATAGCACTAGACATTTTTAAGAATTTTGACCGAGTCTGGCATGATCAGCTCTTAAGTTAATTTCGATTATAGGGTTTAAGTTTGTTTTTGACTGACGCTTTCTTAGAGATCGTTCTCTTCTGTAAGTGGCGATGGAGAACTTTCTCTCGCACACCTCAATGTCCAGGTGTCTTAAGGATCTATTTTGTTTTTGTTTCCATTAGAGGCCTGGTCATTAGCGAAATCTTATGGTAAACCAATATAGATCTTCCCTCTCACCATCCAGCTTGTTTTATCCTTTACTCAAAATTGTCGAGTATTGTCTGTTAATACATTTTATGTACATCATCAACAACCCCTTCTTGTCCACTACTGTACAGGGTGTTCTATTTTTGATAGTTTTATAGGGTATCTCGAAAATCATAAGGAATTTCATAAATCTGATATAGATGTTATGAGTTCTTTTTTTAAGGAAACAATTGCTGCGAAAACAGATCATGGCTACCCTGTTCCCCTGGACAGCTACAGGGTGATTTTCAAATTTTGACAGTTATTAAAATTCCATGTAACTTCTTTGTTATTATAGATACGAAAAAACTGTAAATTGATAAAATATGTAGTTTTTTCCGTAAAGTTCAGTGGCGTAGCCAGTTTTTTTCTATCTTGTTTAATTTTTAAGAAATTGACCCAACTTATATTTTTTCTTATGGGACACCCTGTATATTTTCAATTACGTTTATTCTGCTTACCATTAGCTTTCCAAATATATATACATTTTTGCAGTTTTCTAAAGAAATAGCTGAGTAATTTGCAAATTACTTTAGATTGGCCTATTTTGCAAATAGCAAGCCCCGTTAGTAAGAAAAGGACAAAAGAATATGTATGACTAATTATTTTTTTATATGTTTAAAACTCTGAAAATATTTACCTCATCATTTAGTGTCACCAACTTTGGAAATACATCGATTTTGTATTCTTTAAATAAAAGATAAAGCATAGAAATATAGATCTACAAAACCATTTTTATTTTAAATAAACAACAAAAAAATATACATAACAATTACAAAAAATGCTCAAATTGGAGCCCATTGGCATCGATACATAGCTGGCATCTTCTACGAACACCATTCAGGGAGTTCCGAATATTCAGGTCTTTTATGCTTCTTAAAGCGGCTTCAAAATTTTGTCTTAGTTCTTCAACCGTATTACTTCTGACTTTGTAAATTTTATTTTTTAAAAATCCCCAAAAATTAAAATCTAATGGGGTGATATCAGGTGAACGGGCTGGCCACCTAATAGGTCCATTATTTGCAAGCCATTTTTCTCCAAAATTGGTGTTTAGGCAATTTACCACAATGGCTGCGTTGTGGGATGGTGCACCGTCATGCTGAAAAAAAAGCTTTTCCCTCTCTTGTAATGGTATATTGTCTAAATAACTGATGATATGTCTTTCCAAAATATTCAAGTAAATCTCGGAATTTAGATTTCCTTCAAATATTTCATAGGCTAGAACTCTATTTCCCAATAGAGCCAGCCACACATTAAATCCAAATCGACCCTGATATACTCTATTTACTTGCTGATGAGGATTATGATCGGCCCACAGATGATTGTTGTGGCGATTAAATATTCCGTCGCTTGTTACTCGTGTTTCGTCGGTCCAGATTATTTTGGTAAAAAATAATTCATCTTCACGCAACATATTTAAATACAAATTGCAAAACTAAAGTCTCCTCTCTGAATCACCAGGATGCAAATGATGAGTTTTTCGAGGTCTGTAACATTTAAATTTGTTAGTTTTTAACAGACGGGATGATTTTGAGGGTACCACGCCAATATCTTTCTCAATATTTCTAAGTGAAGTGGTCGGATCCGCAGCCACTCATGCCAATACATTAATGGTTTCATTTGCTTTATTTTCCTTCTGATAGGTCTCTGGTCTTGCTTTTGAAAACGATCCATAATTAATAAGGTTATTTTCAAGCCTTTGAAAAATTCTTAAATCAGGTTGCTGCCGCTCCGGATATCTTTCAAAATACAAATCAGATGCTGCCCGACTATTTTTTTGACACTCAAGAAAACACTCTAGCTTATTATATTTTTCAAAATTTTGAAACTTTTCCATTCTTAACCGCGTATATTAACTTTGCTTTATGACAAATTAAAGACAGACTGACATGTCTATAAATAATTTAAAAAAATGATTTTGTTATCCATGGCTTACTAAGAGATTTTTAAATTATTATCTGGTCAAATGTAAAATTTACAAATGCAAAGAAATTAGTAGATAAAAAGTCATCATGCATTTATAGAAAATTTCACTTTTAATACAAAAAATATAAAAAGAATTAAATAATTATATGGGCAATTAAAAAAATTATTATTTTTATTTCTTTTAAACATAATTTTGGAAGAAAGCTATTTTAACAAATTACAGAAAATTGGTCGAGCCTTGGGCATAGTGTTGATAATAAAAAATTAATAGTTTTTAGAATTTTGTATTGCATGTACTAAAATTGAGATATGACATTTTAGAAATGGTGAAATAAGACTTACTCTTTTGTTTTGCTCCTACCTGCCATCGCCCGCTACGAAAAATAAGGAAAATTTATGAAAATCGCTTATTATCGAATTATTTTATCAAAAAACTGATTACAAATATATATATTTGAAAAGCTAATGGTAAGCAGAATAAACGTAATTGAAAATATACAGGGTGTCCCATAAGAAAAAATATAAGTTGGGTCAATTTCTTAAAAATTAAACAAGATAGAAAAAAACTGGCTACGCCACTGAACTTTACGGAAAAAACTACATATTTTATCAATTTACAGTTTTTTCGTATCTATAATAACAAAGAAGTTACATGGAATTTTAATAACTGTCAAAATTTGAAAATCACCCTGTAGCTGTCCAGGGGAACAAGGTAGCCATGATCTGTTTTCGCAGCAATTGTTTCCTCAAAAAAAGAACTCATAACATCTATATCAGATTTATGAAATTCCTTATGATTATTGAGATACCCTATAAAACTATCAAAAATAGAACACCCTGTACATAGGTCTTCCCTATGGGTTTCTAATGTTCTCTGTCTTTGCTGGCTTGTATAGAATTATTTCCATCTCTTTTCAGGTTCTGACCCATGGGTCCGGTGAGTTGGCACTATTCCTCTACCGGGTTTACTGGGCCGAACTCTTCACTATAATAGACTTTCTTTTTAAGGTCGCTATAATCTCTTGATTTTGCTATAGTCATTTTTCATTTTATCCGCAGATGGTTAAAGTTAAAGTATCATCATCTTATGATGCTAAAAAATCCCGGCGACGTTTATTTTCTATAAAAGTCAAGTTTGAAGAATCAGATATAACCGTCCGATTTCCTTAATTAAGTTATTTGGTGACAATCTGGGAGGTAATATATTTTGGCATAGTCTGGGTAGGCTCGTAGATACATCTAAATAGAAAAGAGGAAATGATATTTTTTTTCAGCAAAAAATGCTCAGCTGACTAATTCCATCAGAATGGACGTTGTAATACAGAACGAGCCACTGTAGACAATCGTATAATGAAATCTATGCAATTTGGGAAAATCTTAAGTTGTAAAATAATCCAGGGAATCATATCTTGCATTTTTAATCAATTTTAATGTATATAATATTTTGACTTATAAAACTTAACAGAAACCAGCTTTATTTTTATATTAATTCAATAATTTATTTGACACAATTTGGAACAGTGCCAAACGAGCTCGGTATTTATAATCCCACAAAAGCTTATAATTTACATTTCCCGCTCAGTCGCTTTTTATTATCAATATTGGATTATTTTTAACAAATTAAATTACTAGAATATTACTATTTGATTTAGTGACACAAATATATTATTTTAGATATTTATGAAATTTATTTTCGATTTGTAGTATTTTATATTAAAACATAAAACGTCGATTAGGAGTCTTGGTAAATAATTTTAATATTCTATCCCTATTGGTTTACAACACAGTTAGGTATCGTTTAAGGATATCAGGAATATATTTAGAGGATAATTAGGTCATGACTGTAAAATTTTCACCAGTGAAATCGAAAATGATTAAAATTATATTATTTCAAGAATGTTCCACTTAAATGAAGAAGACTTGGGCGTGTTAATATACCTACAAGTTGGCCAATCTCGAATTAGGGTAATAATCGTAGCAAGAGACGTGATCTGTCTTCTTCAATTCTTTCTCGTATACATTTTTAAATCGAATCCTTGGAAGTAATAGTGACTGTTTTCTTCCATCTAGACTTAGTAGAACGCGTTCTCTCGGAAGTTTCTAAGGAAACGGGATCATACCCTAAGTAGTGCGTTGAAAAGCATGCGTGTTTATTTAAAAAGGGATACGGTATGTTGGAGAAAGTTTCAGTTGTCTAGTTGCTTAATTTAATATCAACAAATAGGTATTAAGTTAAAGTAGAGAAAGCACTGCAACGCCGCCGTTTATAGTCTTTTAATGTATCTACGGTGCATCGAGGCGAGAAATCCGCATGAAAACAAGACAAGACAGTTAAGTTCTAAAAATACGCCATCTTCAACGCCCAGACTAAATTCCCAAAAAGCAAGCATCTAGCGTTGCTGAAGGCGGAATAAGCCTACGTGACAAAAAGCTGGGATTGAAATCGATATGTTTCTTAAACGCTTAGGACGACCGATGTAAATTCAGTTTTACAAGGGTTTATTGGTATGCAACCAGATATAACTACGTGTTAATTTTGAAATAGTATGACATAATGATGCTGTGTGAATGAGAGGGACGGATGATGTAGCGCAAATAAGATTTGACGTGTTGAGTCTACGTGACAGGGCGGACAAGAGAGTTCTGTAACAGCTCGCGTGGGGGAGCATACGGTTTCCCTCGCGGTTTGCGCGAGTTTTCTAGTTTTTTGATGGCACTCAAGCCAAGTAATTAAGTCGTTCAGTTTACGGTGTTATCCCAAAGATATACTAATGTGATTGGTATATCCAGACTTAAGTAGAGTTTCGCATCACGCCTTGCAGCAAAGCACACTGGCTTCTCGCGGTATTTTCGCGGTTTTAGTTGATTTAATGATATTCAAGCCATGAAATAAGTTGGAAAATTCACGGAGTTCTATTTAAAAGGTGTGTTAATGTGTGATTACTACATTCCAACTCAAGTTCTGTTTATCTGTTTTAAAAAGCAAATCTCAATATCGTAGATACGCTAAAATCTCGAAGGATTAAGAATACAGTAGTGTATCCCGATACTATTGTTTGTTTAGTGATGTAATGTTAGTAAAGTAAAAATGTATAGCTGCTTTAATGCAGTAAGTAGTTACCAAACTACATACTAAGTTGTAAAATTAAAAAAAGCATTTGCTGCTTAGCAGAATGGATATGAAGATGAGTAAATGAAATACCAGAAGTAAATAGATATATTTTGGGTGAGAAAAAAGCCTTTTATTTCAACTGACATATTTTGAACCACGCAGCCTATGAAAATACAGTAAACAATGTATGTTTGGCGCAAGCATATAAAGGCGGCGTCAACACGATGTGACCATACGATGTGAATAGTCACTTCTCTTATGCTGAAGAATAGACGTCCAGGAAGCTGCTTAAAATTTATGAACTTAACTGAGTGATTGATTCTTAGACTAATAATAGTAAGTCCAAAAGTTCTTGAGTTTCGTTGTAAAGAGTGCTAAAGTTTCTTATTTACCATAAATAGAATTTTATTCTAGTTGAGAGAGTTCACATAATTCTAACAGAGCCACACAAATCCAAGATATGACCCATATGCAGACATCTTGGAACACACCCTAAAGAAAGAGCCACTGAACTACATGTGTCCGGTATGCACCTTAAAAATTCCTTTCGCGGAAGCTTCACTCATCGGATTTCTACGATTTTTTAATATTCCCCTAAAATTGACGTTTATCTTGTCCCGAGCCTGTCATCTCTATATTCTTTATTTATACAGTGTTTGGCGTGCGTATTGTGAGATTTGTGACGCTACTTTGAGTTCTTTATTCTATTTTGTGGAAATTTCATCAAAAACTGGTTAGACTTTTATAGTTTAGGTTCATTTAGGTTATAGTGCATTGGCTTTTAGTAATAAGAAATAAGTGCAAGGTGTTGCTTTGCAACAATTGTTGGCTAATGACCAAAATTAAGTTCTTTAGGTAAGCACCTACCTACTTAAAATAATTTTATAATTTTATCCCTGCATAGCATTGACCTTGCTACACTAACCTAAGTGGGTCTTCTGGTATTCCTTTCAACCGAGCTTCCGAGACAATAATTGTGTGCTTATTCAGGTAAGTGTTTTTTTTTTATATTTAAGCTGTTGGTCGGTTATAATTGGGATACCTACTATAACATTCAAGTACTTTACAATAATTTACTCAATTTGATACGCAACAGAGTTTAAACTATGGATAATAATATAATATTTGTGTCCAACTTGTTTACTAATTTTTGATAAATTAGTGAAATGTTTTAAAATTCTTTTCTCTCCTTGCCACCCTAACGAAATAGTTTATAATATATCTAATTATGCATCAATATTATGTGTTTCATTAAGACGCCGCTATTTTACAATTGCCTCCATATTTGAATGTAAAAATATTTCTTTCTGCATCCAAACACTACTTTTATTACCCCAGTTTTTTCAGTATGCTAAACAATAACTAAATACTAACCTTAACTGTAGTTTTATATTACTAACAAATATATTAATAACGTAACGGTTTACTTTAATGTTTAATAGTTTTCCTAATGCGCTGCATTAAAGCTTTTTACAATTAAATGATTTCTAACATATTCATTTTCTTTCCTACAAAGTACCAAGGTAAGACAAATGCACATTTTTAGGTAATTTCTGAAATGCAAGAATTTAAGGGAAAACATTAGATTCACATAATAATATCTACACGAAATTTGTATTTACCAAAATTGATCTCAAGTTCGTCGATAAATACACCAATCTCGTTTAGTTTTCGTGCTATTTAAAAGTTTGTAATTTTTTTTTAATGTCTACCCTTCTGTCTAATTTACTTTAAAAATTAATTAAGATCTCGTTTAGTTTTGTTAATATTTTGTAAAAAAAAATTAGAAATACTTATTTTTAAAAATAATTAACTAGCCTAACACACGTCACAAACAAATACGAAAACTACATGTTTAATTTTTTAATAAAATCAATCTGATGATCGACCAATACAATGTTACTAAAAAGAGAAGAAGAAGGAGGAAAAAACTATTTTCATAAAACTAACTACTTTTCAATTTTCCAACCAAACTACATGGTAAGTTAATAAAACATCGCGAAACTGCTCTATTATCCCTTCGTTGGTCGCACTTTTTCCAACAAAACCTTATATCCTTTCTTTATGTTCAGCTATGGAACACCTACTACATTGTCATGTTCGAATATTAAAACAGATTTTTTTTTAAATTCCTTTAATTCCCCTTAAAAATATCTTTTAACAATTATCAACCTCATTTAAAAAAATAAAGTACAATTTTCATTAAAACAAATCCACAAATACTTCAGTAATTTAATTACTCTTTAATGTTTACCTAACAGTTTCTCCTCCTGTCCTCAACTTAAAATGTTTTACACTGTCAGATCCCTAGGGGTTCTTGCAGCCCAACTGTCATATTCATTTCTCTACTTGACATAATTACCCAGATATACTATTAAACATTTAAACAGAATCTATTTTTATACAAAATAATGCAGAAATTTATACCTGTGTCTGCATGTCACAGCCTTTCGTTGATCGATAAATTTACTACTTCATGCTTATTCCTCTCATATAAAAAATTTTCACGATCTATTACTGTAATGTAAAGATTTTTTCAACCCCCCCCCCCAAAGAAATTTGTGATTTAGATAGCCTGTCATTTCTACCATTGAAATATTTAAACCACTGTGAGAATGGACTACTTCTTGTACCTTATATGTTTAAACTCGAATTAATATTTTACTTATTTAAATTTAAAATAAAAAAGCTATCAAATAACTTAAAAACTAAACTAATGATTTTCGGAATGGGGTATATTTGTAAAAAAAAATCACAAACTATCTATTGTAACCTTATGCCAGAAATGCATCCCATTACCAATCACCCTACATTTTATAAAAACATATTATACTAATCATATCGAGCAAAATCATTTTCCGTTATCAGGAATCCATAATGGGTACATTTAGTATTTTTTTATTATGTTTTCTGAAAGATTCTGTAATTTTAGTGCGAACTGCAAAAAATGTTAATTTTCTGACGCCTTTAGAGCCAATAAAATAATTTAGGAACATCTACTCGCGGAAACGGCTGTGTGACGTCACGTCCTATAGCAAGTCGGGTCGCGCTCGATGCCTTGCTGTTTACCACTACGAGGTCAGGTGGTCATCTACATCACCCTTTCTCCGTTGCTGGGTAATGGAATAGACATCGCCAGGAAAGAAATAAATTATTTTTAGTACATTCTTTTTTCTGCGATTGACAGCATATATTAATTTTGCAGACACATATCAATCAGCAAAGTATTACTTTTCCTGCCTAGGCAGCAAAGTAAGGTTTTTCCTACCTAGGCAGAGAAATGATTATTCTCAATGGGAATAAAACATTTTTTAACATTCATAGTTGCCTTCAACACGGAATATACAGGCCAAAGTGGAGAACTCTTCATTGTTTTAGATAATCCAGCAAAATAAGCAAGTAATACATTCTCCGAAAAAGTCTTCGCATTTTTCTCCATGCAATAATCCATAAATCGTTATAATTTCCTTCATATTTCATCCGAGACTTCTCCGGCAACAAATTTAACTCAATATTTTTTGCCACCTCCCTTATTTCTGGAGGAGCAACTACTTCTAAGTCGCTATCACTGTCCATAATATAAATATACCGATATTTTTCCACGAAACTGGCAGAAATTTCATAAGTTGTCAAACTATAATTATTATGGACATATACATTTCCATAGCAACCAACCGTTCCAACAATTGCGATTTCTATCAAATTTTGTTTTAATTTATCACTACAGGAAAAATAAAAAGATTGTGGGAATTGTAATAATTTGCAAATACAATATACATATATCATTATAAACAATCGGAGAAAAAATCATATGTCCAACTCGGCAGCAAAGTAAATTGACTGCCTTAGCTGAATTCATAGCCGCGGCAGTCAATCTACTACTTTGCTGCCTAGTATAACAAATAACTATTTCTTTTCTCTAAAATAGTGTTGTTCTTTTTCTAGCTTTTAGTGACACTTATTTTAATTTAACGCCTTCGCTCGCTTCAAACTGTGTTCAATCATGACAATAATTTAGACCTGGCCATACACGAAGTGAATTTCTTAAATCCAGATATCTGGCGCCCTCTAAATTTACCTACTATAAAAATGAGAGCAGATTTAAATTTTTCACCCCACAAACCTCCCCCCCCCCCGCCCCCCTAACCCAATATTGTGAAATACACCAATTAATAAAAAAAATATTTATAAAAAATTAAAACCAAATTGAAATTCTGACACTCTGTCTCTCCGAAATCATCCACTTTTGGACTGAGGTAAAGTTGGGATAGATCCTTATATTTAAGTCTCAGAAATTTGTGGTAGCGTTGTCTCCGCACCTTTTAGAAACACCCTGTATATATAATATATAACACAACCTTATTACAGTTTAATATGATCCACGATATGGCTTTTTCGGATCCATGACAGGCTTTACCTGCCCGCACTTTTTTTAAGGCGACACTGCCGCCGTTTTTATAGTTAAGTTCACAGTCCTCTTCTTGAATTTTTGATATGTTGTATTTTCTTTGTACGTGACATGGTTTTCGAATTATTTACCAATATTTCCTTTTATGCGTGATAAAAATAATAAGATTAAACTTAAATAGTCCTGACAATCGAGTAAGCCGTAAGTGATCGGATGGAGTAATGTAAATATAAGACTTCAAATAGTTTAATAAAAGGACAGTGAGTTAGAGAAGCCGACCTAAAAATATATTAAATGAAAATAGAAATAAAATTTTAACACCCTGCTGCTAGGAGATGTAGCATTTTTGATTAAATCTTTACAATATGAACTTTTTATCTTAAATATAATTGAGGAATTGGCCTGCGAAATATCGGGCACTTACTATAAAACACTCTGTATACCAGGGTCAGCCTGTTAAAATTTCCAAGGATGGCGGTACGCCAAATAAATGTTAATAATACAATAATAATAATATGATATTTAAAACACGTAACAACTTCATACTGTTTAAATTTACTGCTAAGTATTTTGCTGCCACAAACGAGCATTATATTATTTTTATCTTATTGTGTTTACGACTTACTAAAACATTTATAATAAATATGTTGTTATAATATTTAAGACTATGATATGCAAGTATTGAAGGTCACACAATTTGTGAATGCACGTTAAACCGCTATTTAACAAATATTAGTTACAATAATATTTGCTGAGGTTCCATTAGGAAATTTTATAATATAATAGATATTTTATACGAAATCATTTAGTTAAATAAATTAAATCATTTCAAATAACCTAAAAAGTAATGAAGCGTTCCAAAAAAATGGCGTTGTAACATAAGGCGCCTTTAGAAAATTTAACCACAAGACTGTGGATATACACATAGCCACAAGTCACTTCATTATTAAATATCACCAATATTTCAAGAAGATAATTACTTTTCCAGATAGAGACACTAATTACTGCCGTAATTGCGAATTCCTGTATTAAGTACGGTTTTCACTCCCTAGACCTCCATAAATTTCGGAGTTTTCCGCGCTGCTTACCTGTATATCGGCGTGTGTTCGTCCTTGTACCAAACCACTAACACCACACTGTCATTTGCCGTTGACGGGGTCAAATCACAGGGGAGTAATGCAGTCCCTCTTACGAGGGCTTGTGTGCTCAACGTGGTCCCTGTCGTCGCACCTGTAAAATAAAAAGATAATATAAGTAAATATACGGGCGAAATCTGCTTTAATGTACGTTTTCCGAGAATGTGCACTGCATTTTAAAATTAAAGGAAAGTATGGCGAGAGAAATGTTTAATGAAAATTAAAGACATTTTTAATTTTAATACTAAACTTGAATTTACTTTAACGAACTAGCCAAAAGTTCTATAAATGAATAAATAAAGAACTCCATTTACCCCTTCATCATAAATATGTCTTTATTACATAGTTTTGCGTCCTTAAAATTGCTTATTATTGTACTAGTACAATAAAGTAAAACTGAGGTCTGTCGGCACCAGCTACCACAAATAATAGGATAACTTAGAACAATAAAATAAATTACTTGAAATATCAAAATTACCATAAGATATTAATAAAAAAAAACACAATTCTATAATGGAATCGTTCATAAAATCTTGTATGGTTTTTGTGCATAATACGGCTTTAATGACAAACAGATTCGTTTAATAAAGCCTAATAATATATACTTGTATTGTAACATAAATAGGTATTATACCGTAAAATAAACAGAAACGATTTTCAACATTAAGATACCCACAGTAAAGAATTGGCAGGCTTGTGACATAAACAATTAAATTATTATTCTCAAAGCAACATATAAAACCTTAAACCAAATCAAGGTCAAAATCGAAGGCACATCAATAATAATTTTAAAATACATCATACATATAGGAAACACACCACATGTTCAAAATATTGGTGTTTGGATGGCAGTTTCAAGAAGAAGAAGAATTCGGCTCATATTATACCAAAAGCAGAGTGTAAAACAGAAATATACGTCTTAGTTGAATAGTACAACCGCGGTAAAGAAAGGTTTCACATTGGTAGGCAACTAGATATACTTACGGGTTAATTGAAACAGCGTCCTCTTCCGGCGTTCTCAAAGGATCTAGACCGGAAAACGGATAGGGGTTCGAGATTATTGAATTCGGTTTCATAGCTACATTTCAGCCTACGTGACTGGGAGCAGACGATAGATACGTAGCAGCCTTCGTGTGAAGCAGACTCACTTGCGGTAGTTTGCGCGACTTTTAGTTGATTTTTATGGTATCCAAACCATGAAATAGGTCGATCAATTCGCGGACTGACATCCCGAAGATGTAATAATGTAATTATTATATCACGACTCGAGTCCAGTTAAGCTTTTAGAAAAAGCATTCGGAAATTCGTGGAGTTTATGTGATACATTTTTGAAGATTTAAGAAGTAGTATTGTATCACGATATTATAGTTCGTAAATAGTGAAGTAGAATGTGTAGCTAATTTAATGAAGTAAGTAATTATCATACTACGATGTAACAGTAAGACCGTATTTGCTGCTCCGCAGACCAAAGGTGACGGTTAGTAACCGATATAACAGAAGTAAATAGGTATATCTTGTGTGAGAAAAAGCCTTTTATTTCAACTGACATATTTTGAACCACACAACCTATGAAAAAACAGTAAACAATTTATGTTTGGCCAACGCAAATAAAGGCAGCGGCCAACAGTACTATTTCGGTAATCCGCCCGAAAGTGAATCTGTAAGTGCCATTTTGGTATTTTTTTCTAATAATGCGGTTTTGCTTCTAAACAGTTTGTAGAGACGGTGGCAGAAAAAAATAGTATATTTTTACAAGTGGGGGTTGTTTCCATAATGGATAATTGTTCACCTTTGTCCTTCTGGTCATCCCTCCGCTGGTTCTAGCAGGTCCTGTCTCCATGATGCTAGATAGCTTCTTCTCAGTGTGATGTTCATTATTTGGGGTGTTTGGTCTATGGCTCCGCTACTAGTTGATCGTGTCTCACAGGTTGATAGAGCGGCTTTCGAGATGGGGTGACCCCATCCTGTTCAAACTGATCCTTAATTTTTTTTTCTTCGTAATTCGTAGTTAGACATTAACCAATGCATTTTAGCTTGCAATACCACATTGCAGCTTCTACTTCTGTTAGGGATGGTTGGGGGTAACTGGACTCTTCGTCGTGAATGTTCCTCAGCCGTTGTGTGAGCTGAATAGGGGAATTAAGTTGCACGGGAATCGGTATGCGCGTCCACCATGTAACCACTGGGGGGTAACTGGGAAAGATCAGGAAAGAGGTTTTGGGTCTGTAAGACGTAGAAGCGCTCCTGATGGTAAGGGAGGTGACAAGTCGGAAAGACGAAGGTGTCGTGTCCACCCAATGTTCGGGTATTTATACACCGAAAGTGCTGAGTATTGTTTAAATGATCATGACATTTTGTAGCACAGTGGTCTGCGACTTCAACACACAGTGGTCTAGACGTGTAAGAAATGTAATTGTAATGTGGAGCCCGCCATTCTGTTGACAATATATAGGACTGCCCAGAAAGTGCCTGCAAAATAGCACTTTCAAGACTTGTTACGTAAATATGGACAAAAAGAACGGGCACCCTGAATTTTTCGGTTTGATCCTTTATAACTTTTTTGTTTTTAATCCGATTTTTACAGTTCTTTTGCCATTTTATAGAAAATTTAATTACGAATGTGCTGATTTTTTTTATTGGTGGGTCATGTTCGAGAAGGCGAAATTATACGGGATGAATCAATGTGGGTTTTCTTGTCCTAAGTTTTAAACTGGGTAGATATTGGGGCTGCTATTTTTCATACTAACAATTTCTTGATGAAGTTACATGTACTTCTTACATTCTCTTTTTGACTCATTACGTGATCTCTGTTTTTAGAAGAGATGCGATCTTTTTAATAAAACTCTGTTTTAAAGCATTTTTTTTTAAACAATCTTAAAACAATATTAAAGTTTAAAAAAAAATAGTAACGTATACGCGTGTTATTTAATATGTGTCCGATATTTTAAAAGGCGATTCCTCAGTTATTCATAAGGTGAAAAGTTCATATAAGCGTGAGTCCGCAAGCCCTTTCGTTTTTGAGATACAGGCTGTTAAAAAATTATTTGTATTTTTGTTTTTCGTAAATAGATTTTGAAATAATGTCTATTTTTGGACGAAAATTGGTGTCTAGAGGTTTTTCGAAATGCGAAATTCGAATTTGATATTAGTATGGCGCCCACTTGTAGAGGGCGCCACGTGTCTTTTTACTCTTTTGAGGAGTCATAACTTTTTTATACGTGCTTGTATTATATTTTTAAGTAAAAAAATGGATTTCCTTATCATTCTTACATGAAGAAGGCATACTTGGTAGAAGTTACTACGAGCAATCGCTCTTGAAAAAAAGAATAATATAGAAATAAATGGCATTTATGTGCGTATCGCTATGCACATATCGCAGTCTGATAAAATAGCATTTATCTCCTAAATAAAGCGGAAATCAAAGAACCATGACAATGTACTTTGCATTAGCCAATAAAGTGCCTACATAACAGTATTATCAAAAGAGAAAACGACAGTGGCGTACATATTTTTTGTTCCTACTAAAAATTGTAACACCCTGTATCTCAAAAATATAGGGCTTGCGGACCCATTTTTATATGAACTTTTCACCTTTTCACCCGAGGAATCGTCCTGTAAAATATCGGACACATATTAAATAACACCCTGTATGCTTCAATAACAGAGCGCATTCTGCTAGGTAATGAGTGAATAAGTGTGACGATTCTTTCTTAACTGATTAAATTATATTCTTGGGAAAGTGCTGTCCTTAGCTTCTCTAAAGTGACGGGTTGCATAGGGCGACGACGAGCAGCTTCTTTCAACTGATCCCAAAAATGTTCAATTGGGTTTAAGTCCGGACTACATGCAGGCCAGTCTAACCGTCGAATACCAACCTTATAAAAATATTCATTTACCAACCGTGCAATATGTGGCCTAGCATTATCATGCATTAGTATAAATTGTTCACCGATTAATGGAGCAAATAGGACTACTGCCTCTTAAAGAATATTTTCAATGTACCGATGTGCATCTAGTGCTTCGTTATCTACAAAGATTAGTTTAATTCGCACATTAGTTGAAATACCCGCACACACCATAACGGAACCACCATGATAAGATATTATCTTGGTTATTGTGCAATCGGCAAATCTTTCATTTGGTCTCCTATAAACACGCTCACAACCATCCGGCGACAGAAAACGTAAAGAGAACATCAATCTATTGCACTACAGATCAGTTTAAATGTTCTTTGGCAAATCGTAACCGTTCTCGTCCATGATGCCGAAGTAATCTTGCTTTTTTTGCCGGTCTACGTGAACGGAGCTCATCCTCGTTTAACCTCTTTCGAACCGTTTTGTCGTTAATATTGACCGCACGTATTATTCGCAACTCATTTTTTTAAAATCCACGGAAGTTGCTCTTCGTTCCCTTAAGGATCTTACCACAAGGAAGCGATCGTCAGCTGCAAATGTTTTTCTCTTTCTTCCAGATCCTTGCCGTCTAGTAAATTCCCTGTTTCCAAGTACCTATTCCCAGCATCTTGAACCATGGCTCTTAAAAATCCCAACGTACGTGCCACATAACTTTTATTCAGCCCTATGATCAAACACACAAGTTAAATTTTAACGTACCGTTTCCATGACAACAGCCGAAAAAAGCCTACTTGATAATTTTTTACTGTTGTTAAAAAACAGGTAATATTGAGTTAGGTTATACAATTATACAAACATAGGGCTGATTATGACCATCTTCAATTAGAGCAACAATTTTTGCTACGTCTGTTATAGCTAACACCATGCCGATATAAATAATTATTATTATTATTGAGGGCTGTTACTGTCTAGTACTTATAACAATTACATGAGTTGACTCAATTTAACAATGACTGGTGGTTTAATAAAATAATGTAATTTGTAGAGTTTTATTAAAAAAACGGTATCTCTTCTAAAAATAGAGATAACGTAATAAGACAAAAAAGAGAATGTTAGGAATACATGTAGCTTTATTACGAATTTATTGATATGAAAAATAACAACACCAATATCTCCCCAGGGTGTTTGAAACTTAGGACAAAAAACCCACGTAATACTTATTCATTTATTGTAAAAAGAAACATATTTTAATAATTCTTTTGTAATTAAACTATGCTTTTCCCTGAGTAAAATTACGATACGTGTCTAGAACGATTTATTTTCACCTTTTTAACCTAGGAGAATGTAAGAAAAATACAGTAAAAAAAGCACTTTTTTTAAATGAAAAGAAAAAAGGGTTCCTACAATTGGATACTCGATCCTAAATTGGAAACCTATTTTTTAAAGCGCAAGTCATGGACGTGAACTTTCTTTTTGTCACTACCAGCCCAATCCTCATGTGCCTATCGGAAGTAAATTAAGTTTTTATCTGCGTCCATATCCGACTCTTCATCATAAGAAAGATCTTCGAAGGATTCATTTTCTTTTTCAACCTTTTGTCTTTTCTTTTTTATCTTTGTATGTTTACCCATTGTCTTCGTTATAGTTTTATTCAAAGACATAGGTTTCGGATTTAGATTTTGTTTTTTAATTTTAAGAGATTATTTTCTCTGTCGCTCTTTGACACTAGCTTCTAGTTTGTCTTATATGGTGTACGTACATGTCATTAATGCTGCGGAACCAAGTATACGTCCTCTGTTTGTAGAAGGTACAAAACTGCAAGATGCCAAAGGCAAGAAATCTTGAACTTTTACAACGTTTTACAACTGTTTCGTTTCAATGTCATTATGTTATGTCTGTTGTCTCGGGGGAGTACTTTCAATAGACCCTTGAACGGTATTTAGTTCAGACGGAAAAGTGTTATTGTCGAGGCGAAGTTTTCTCTCCTTGCCTTTCTAATGGAAAATCTGCTTCTGGAAATATATTTAATTAGATGGAAAAATTCCTGCTTTGCGAAGCCCATTGAACATTTGCATATTTGAGTGTGTTACATTTCCAGACGAGTTACTTCTTAACCGATTTTGGATTTCTCTTGAATAGTATTTCTTTAATGAAGACATAAAAGACCAATCTAACGGTTAAATTTCATATAAAGTATGGAAACAATAGAAATAACTTATCTATAATGATTAAGTATATTCCGAGTTCCGAGTATTGGTCGTCAAGAATAAGCAACGCGGGATCTTGTTTTGAATGTTTTACATGGTTGATAAAATATTTCGCCCATCGTGAGATGTGGCTTAATATGGCACTCAGCGAATGACTCAGCTGGAACCCTGTTTATTAGCTCACTTTTCATATTATTTTGTGGAAATACGAACAGCGGAGGAACGAATCTTCCGGCCAAATTCATACTAGTAACTACAGTTTTACGAAAGCTCTTCTTTCTGCAGCAGTTATGGCCCCGACTTGTTTGCTTTCTTTTAAAGTGATGACTTTGGCAATGTAGGATTGCTCAGTGATGATGCCGGTCTCGTCAACGTTATATATTCTAAATGGGTTAGAGTTCATTTTCTGCGCAGCTGTTTCCAGGATATCAAAAAATGATTTGGTATTTTCTAGTGTGAAACCTTTTATTCTATTTCACCAAATTTTTTTGAGGTTTAACGGTAAATTGGGATGACGTTTGAAGAAATTGCTAAGCAATTTGTTTTGTTTTTTGATTCAAGGGCATTTTTCATATCTTTTGGAGTCCATTTTTTATGTGGGAGTCCTTTGTTACACTGAGCGAAATAGAGTAATTAAACAGGATTGCTAGAAGTCATTACATAACAGTAATACCATTTTGAATAACTTATATGCAACAAATAGTAGCTGAAATGAAATTATTTTCTAAAGAACCGTATACAGAAATATTATCACATCACGTACTGGGTATAAACTCCGGCAGTAATCATTATGACAAAATTATCATAAATAATGCAATTTAATTAAATAGTCTTAAAAATAATTTTATACATAATGAGTCATACACCTAGTATAAAACGCTTAATTTGTTGTACACATTATGATGATTGCCTTTATAAAACGTTTTGGTACCTTTATGCAACATATCCAATGTGACCGATGACAATCGCGTTTCGCGTTTCAACGAGTCAGTTGTATTTCAGACTCTCTAATGACATGTACGGGGCGGATCGGCGGATGACTTCTCGGAAAAGTACTCAAAATTAAGGATATATCAAAATAACGTGCAATGGAGTGTGCTGGTATCATACCCTTTAAAGGAATGAATAGTTTTTCCAAAATAATCTATTATTTATACAAAAAGAGGCTTTAAATTTTGCCAATATTATTTTTAATTAATTTTAATATACGTTATGTTGCAGAAATTGCAATTGTAAATACATTTTGGTATTATACGCCATAAAAACGGGGTTATAGGTAGCATTATAGAAGCCCAAATAGAATATTGCTAATGATATTAGGGGCTAAACTATTATATCTTATTTTAGGGCATGAATCAGTAACGGGGCTTTTTTATAATCAGGCGATGGAGAACCGATGGCTTGTATTTTAAAACAGATCCAAGCGAAACAAAATTACACCTAGCAGCATTCCTCCAAATCCGATTCCAATGGAGTCCACATAGTTTTGGCGCTTGTCCTACCACTAAGTTGGCGCAGATAGGAATTGAAAAGTATACACATATCCACTATGGAATTAAAAAAAATATAGGTCGGTGTTCGTATCATTTTAAAATTAATACAAGGTTAGTTTAGTGTTCGTAAATTGTTTTGTAAATATATTGTTTCTAATACAATTGTACAAGTCCAAATAAACACATCTTTCATTTTTATAAAACTTAATTATATCCACAGCCGCTAAGGCGCATACCCAATATAATAATATTTTATAAAGAATATAAAACTAACTTTAACGGTTATAAAATACTTGGTAGAGGCACGTGTTATAGTGCCAAACAAACAATTCTTAATGGCAACAAGACCTGCTAATAAGTACTATAAATCAATATCATATTACGAATATAAAGCAGTCTTATTATCGTTATATCTAACCTGAACTAACCTGTCCTAGCAGTCTCTGGTGTAAAAAGGCTATAAGCAGGTGCTGCTATCCCAAATCGTATTAAATGATTACATAAAGGTCATGAGAGTTCTTATAAAGAGTAAAATACTTTTCGCTCAGTGTTAATCAATTTAAAAATTCTATAGATGAAAAAGTTTTAACGCTGTATAGTTAGTTGGATTCCTAGTTTTAAATACAAAATTTGAGGGCACCTTTCTTTCCCTGTTTTCAAGTGCAGAAACAAAGAACTCTATATCACAACTGAATGAAAACATATTATACTGAGCGAAAAGTATTTTACTCTTTATAAGAATTCTCATGACCTTTATATAATCATTTAATACGATTTGGGACAGCAGCACCTGCTTATAACCTTTATACACCAGAGACTGCTAAGACAGGTATATAACGATAATAAGACTGCTTTATATCAGTAAGATGGTATTGATTTATAGTACTTATTAGCACGTCTTATTGCTATTAAAAATTGTTTGTTTGATACTATAAAATGTGCCTCTACCAGGTATTTTATAACCGTTAAAATTAGTTTTATATTCTTTATAAAACATTATTATATTCGGTATGCGCTTAGCGGCTGTGGATATACTTCAGTTTTATAAAAATGAAAGATGTGTTTATTTCGACTAGTACAATTTTATTGGAAAAATATATTTACAAAACAATTTACGAACACTAAACTAACCTGGTCTTAATTTTAAAATGATACGAACAGCGACGTATATTTTTTAAAATTCTATAGTAGATATGTGTATACTTTTCAATTCCTATCTGCGCCTTAATTAACTTAATGGTAGGACAAGCATCAAAACTATGTGGACGCCATTGGAATCGGACTTAGAGGAATGCTGCTAGGCGTAGATTCGTTTCGCTTGGATCTGTTTTAAACTACAAGCCAACGGTTCTCCATCGCCTGATTATGGAAAAGCCCCGTCACTGATTCTTGTCCTATAATAAGATATAATAATTTAGCCAGCCCCTAATATGTTTAGCAATATTCTATTTGGGCTTCTATAATGCTACCTTTAACCCCGTTTTCATGGTGTAAAATACAAAAATGTATTTACAATTGCAATTCTTGCAACGTAACGTATTTTAAAATTAATTAAAAAATAATAGGGGTAAAATTCAAAGCCTTATGCCAAGACAAAAAAATTAAACGTATTTTATTTGTATAAATAATAAATTATTTCAGAAAAACTATTCAAAAGCAAGAACTTACTTTAAAAGGGTGTAATACCAGCACAATCCATTGCACATTATTTTAATATATCCTTAATTTTGAGTACTTTTCTGAGAAATCATCCGCCCCGTACATGTCATTAGAGAGTCTGAAATACCACTGACTCGTTGAAACGTTTTATATTCGGTATATGACTCATTATGTATAAAATCGTTTTTATTTACAATAAGACAATTTGATTAAATTGCATTCTTTATGATAATTTTGCTATAATGATACGTAACGTGGTAATAATTCTGTATACGGTTCTTTAGAAAACAATTTTATTTCAGCTACTATTTGTTGCATATAAGTTATTAAAAATGGTATTATTGTTATGATATGATTTCTAGTAATCCTGTTTTATTACTCTATTTCGCTCTGTGTATTATTATAGCGACACCTATTTAATGTTAAATACCTTTCGTCTCGTGGCTTTAATTGCAGAAATCTGTTACCAAGGGTTGTGATAATGTAGTATACAAAATTAGGCAGCTTATTTCCTAGGCGACTTTTCTCTAACTTCTCTCTCTCTTCTAGTCCTCATGATATGTTAATAACTACACATAGATTCAATAGTTTTGCATCTAGCGGTTTTGGCATGTTAAGATAATTTCAGGAATTTTTTTTTTCTAAATGTTTATTTATGTTTATCAGTTAAAACGACACCATTTCGTGTAGCAAAAAAAATCTTAATAAGGTATTTGTTTAAGATAACATTTTCAGTGTTGTGTTTGGTTGGCGTTGGCAAGTTAAATTTTTCGGTTCAGTGTGTAAAAATGAATCGCCGAGTAATATCTGAAATTGATCGTGCAAGAATAGTAGCTTTAGTTGAAGAAGGGAGTTCCCAAAGATTTGTTGCTGAAAGAAAAGGGGTATTTTAAAGTGATGTCTCTCGCATATGGAATCGCTACCTAGAGACCAATTCTGTGCGAGACAGACCACGAAGTGGTAGAAGGTGTGTTACTAACCAACAGCAAAACCGCTATATTACGTTAACAATTCGGAGAAATCGTACTATGCCAGTCCCACAACTTCAGAGAGATGTTACGCATGCAGTTGGAGTTCGCGTATCCGTCTTCACACTAAGAAGACGATTTCTTGAATTCGGTTTAAGATGTCGGCGACCAATAAGAGTTCCCCAACTATAATATGACCACCGAGTTCGTCGACTGCAGTGGACTGAAACGCACGCTCGCTTACCCGAAGAATTTTGGAATTCTGTCCTATTTTCCGACGAGACCAGGATTTGTCTGATAAACGATAGTCGCCAGACTCGTGTTTGGAGAGAACCAACAAGAGCTGCTCAGTTTACCCATGCTCGCCCCTTGCCTCCATTCGCGGGAGGCAGCGCCATGTTTTGGGCAGGTATTATGTCTGACGGGCGTACTGAGTTAGTCCACGTTCAAGGCACAATGACTGGCGACAGGTATATTAGAGATATTCTACATCCTTATGTTAGAACGTGGAGAGGGACTGTTGGTAACAATTTTGTGTTTATTGACGACAATGCCCGGCCCCATCGTACTAGAGCTGTGCATGAATACCTAGAAAGTGAGGGAATTAATCGCTCGGAGTGGCCTGCTTTGTTCCCTGATATAAACCCGATAGAACATGCTTGGGACATGCTCTCTAGGGCAGTTCGCGTTAGAAGAAATCCCCCTAGACTCCAGGAGCTTGTCGTCGCTGCTACCGAGGAATGGCAGGTTATTCCACAAGAACGGATTGCTAGCCACACGCACAGCGTGCAGCGTCGTCTTCAAGCTTGCATTGAGGCCAGAAGAGGAAATACACTTTATTAGAAGCCATATTCTTTTAAATTTCTCAAATTATACAATACAAATAAATTTTACTTTTGTCAAGTTTTTTTTTGGAAGGTTCAAAATGTTGTGGTAAAATAAAAAATTTTCAAACTCCTTGAATTTTATTTTAAACTTATTAATGAACTAATATTTAGTCTATTTTCACCATGACGTAATTAATTATTCGAGAATCAGAGTGATGCAAAACTTTTAAATCTATGTGTATTAAACAGTTATAAAATGACTTACTTAGTGCCAAAAAGACTTTTTCCTGGCTGTAAGAAAGTTCTTTGTCACCCTATATTGGTATATTGACAACTACCACACTAAAAGTAGTAATGGCTATTTATAAAATGCTAATAAATTTAAAATAAAACAAATTATTCTCTAATATTAACCGAAAACGGCAAATAACAAAAAAACAAAAGAATGCATTGCAAATGTTAAACCAAATATTCAAAGTTGGAAGTAATTCTCTCCTCCCATCTCTATAATAACATTAATAGAAACGAAAGAAACGGCTCTGTACAAAATGTACATCCTAAATTCGCCGCATAAGAACATACTTCTCTCAAGGAACATCGCTGAAAAAGCAGATGTAGATGTTAATGAATAAAATCCTCCGTGGAGCCCGTTAAGACAAAAGGTTTTAAATAGTAGCTCTTCGGTTAGAACAAAGTGCAGTAATTTCACCAGAGAAGACACCTTTCCTATGTTTCTACCACGCTCCGTTACACGTAATTTAAATTAAAGCTAGACCTTCGCATTGTTGCTACACTTCATTGTAAATCAAAAGCAAAGTTAAGAGGCAAGGTAGATGCTTTAATTAAATTTATTGTTTAAATTGCAAATACTTTCGTTATTGTATTATGGAAGTTTCCAAATTAATAAGTCATTATTTATATTTCTTTTGAGGTTTTAATTTTTCTTAAGTATGAAGTTTAAATTAAAATAAATTAATTACATAAAATATTATGGTAAAAGAGCATATTATAATCTATATTATTGTAACTATAACAGAAACAGACCATTTATTCATGAAATGATAGGAATTGGGAGCATACTTCGTTCGCAGCATTTATTTTGCCAATGTTGAATCACACCTAAGATATGCCCTTCCATTATGAGGTGCCTGTTCCCAGTATCTTTTCCAGTCTGTCTTCATCCTCCAGAAAGAGCCATAAGGTACTTATGCAATGCACGTCCTAGAGCTCATTGCAAGCCACTTTTCATGTCGAACAATATACTAACCATTCATGAAATGAATATACAAGGTGTTACTTAATGACAGACCGTAATTCCACGGGAGCATTCCTAAACCAAATTCAAGTAGAAACGTTTATACAGCGTGTAACAGAAGTATGGAACGCTTTAAATATCTTTAATACCGTTTGTCCGATTTACCCAAAATTCGGTATCCGTATATAAGAGGTTATCGCGGAGCTGCTAGTAATATTTGCAATGTTGCCAAATTTACAGTTTTTTAGCAATTTAAAATAATTTTTTTTTAAATGGAATTACAATATTTTTAGATTGTACATAAAATCACAATTATTTATTAGTAACTGCATTATAAGTCTAAACTTAATAGTTTCTGAGATATCGAGTATGAAAAAATGACATTTTTGAAGTCTGACAGCTTCTAGCTTTCTAACGGTACGTCTTAGAGCAAAACGGCTAGCATGTCCCTATCTTACTTTTCTACTATCTTTCTAAAAGTGTCAACTTTTGGTTAAACCGAATGTAGCTCAAAATCCGGAAATATAGTACTTCCGGTTTAACCGGAAGTTGACTTTTTAGAAATATAATAAAAAGTAAGACAGGGACATGCAAGCCGTTTTGCTATATGGCGTATCGTTAGAAAGCTAGACGCTGTCAAAGTTCAAAAATATCATTTCTCAAAACTCGATATCTCAAAAATTATTAAGTTTAGACTTATAATGCACTTATTAAAAAATAATTGTAAAATTATGTAGAATCCAAAAATATTATAATATATAGGGTGTCCCATTTAAAAAAAAAAATATTTTAAATTGCTAAAAAACCGTAAATTTGGCAACATTACAAATGTCACTAGCAGCTCCGCGATAATCTCTTATATACGGATACCGAATTTTAGCTAAATCAGGCAAACGGTATTAAAGATATTTAAAGCGTTCCATACTTCTGTTACACGCTGTATAACCATGTGTCCTAAAAAGTCTGGTTTTTAAGATGCAGGATGTCAAAATTTAAAACAAAAATGAGTTTTTTATTAATATCTCGAAGATCCTTTTGCCGATTTTGGCGCCACCTACTTATTTGGGGAGTTATAACTTTTTTATACGTGCACATTTTTGAGCAAAAAAAATACATTTGCCTATCGTTCTTAGGTGAAAAGGCATTCTTGGTAGAAGTCGCTACAAGCAATCGTTCTCAAGAAGAAGAATGATAAAGGAATAAAGACGATGTCAAGGTCAAAAAATTATTTTATGTCCTACTCGAATATTATTGTTTTATAATACCATAGTTACCAGACACTTTAAATGGTATATAATACACTAAGGCATCAAGGAAGTTTCTAATTCCCTCGGGCATTAAGAGAAATAAATAGGAAAAATCAAAGTAACAACTTTTTATTAACGAAAAAACTTATTTATCATTTACATTAAATGAACAGTTATGAAAAGACCCCGTAAAAACGAATTTACCGGCTTTTGAAAAGTCAATGCTTTCCATTATTTCGTGATTTTCATTAACAGAAATTGACGATGATTGAACGTTTTTTGATGCTGATGGTCTTGTTGATGGTACTCCAGCTATCAATTTCGAAATTTTGTTTTTAGAAGACATACTGTCTGTAGGCGTAAAGACCAATAAGTTCTCAGTAGCTTTAAACAACCCATCTCCTTTTCATCAATAATTGTAAAGACACGCTTTTTATCGGTCTTTGTATCGGAAATATTAACTATTACTACGGATTCTCTGTCCTCTATACGTTTAACCAACATATTAACTAGCTCTTGGCGGCGGCACCTACCAAATACACCAAATAACAGAGCCACTTTGTACATCAAAAAGTTTCATTGGGAGCTGTACGGATGAATTTCAGCACATCTTCTCGAGTCAAAATTTTCGATTTCTTTGCTTTATATCCTTTGGATGCTTGCTTTAGATACTGGCCTAACTTGCAATATTTTGCAATATCTATATTTTTATTAACTATTAATGTCTTCTTTAACACTGAATATTTCGTCCATAGGGAATTAGGAGTGAATGTTTCAGACTATAATCGATATACATAATTAGTATTTTAATATAATTTACAACAGCAATTTTAACATACCAATTCCTGGAAATATCCAAGTAGCACCGTCTCGTTGATAATTTTTACATCATTATTTGTCATCCAATCCCCAAACCTTTGATATTCCTTATCATAGTCGTCTTCAGACTTCTTTGGGACAAGATTTTCCAAAGCTTTGGCAGCATTCACAGCAATTCTATCCGGAATTAACGGAAAATCCATTATTTTATATGAATTTCAGTTTTGACTTTGACAAAGCACAACAATGAACACTTATTACCTTTGTTTATTTAGCAACTATATAGGTAAAAAACCTTTCGTGATTTTGAATTTTCTTTTAATTTAATTTGGAATTATCTGAAGTAGGACATAAAATATTGTATGTACCACGGGCATTACTTGATGTCTATACCCTCGGGCAACTTACAAACCCTCGGGCCAAAGCAACACCTCCTCAAAAACAAGGCCTCAGCGCTCGCAGAAAATTTAACGTGACGTCACACATACTAGGCTTAAGTAGTCCTTCATAAGAAATGTATGGAAAAGATCGCCAGTCAATTTATGAATCGGCTGTCAGTCTTGTTTAAATCATTATATTTATTTGGTCGCCTTGGTTTATTTGCCTTGAGATGTCAGGTTGCCAGATTAACATTTGAAAAAAAAAAACAACTTGTAGCAATAGGGTGAAATTTTAAAATAATGTCTGGAAATTGTCAAACAAAAAAAAAGAAAACCTTTATAGTAAAAAGAAATTAAAATTTTAAAAACAAATGAGAAAAATCATTACATTATGGTCATGAATCAAATCATTGTGTTAAGTTTTGTCGCAATCAATTGACTATTTTCTATTAAACCTGACAACACTGTTGCTCTCCCTTAAGTGCTGAAAAGAAGCTGCTCGTGCAGGTACATTATTATCTCTCTGTCCTTATTAGTATTTGTTCTGTCTCTTTCTTACTTACGGCAAGCGTATTAAGGATGGACAATCATGGGTCAATTCGAAGTAGCTTAAACTTCAAATTTGCCGTAACTTTTGACAGTGGACAGGCAGAAAGTTGCTAAAAACGGTTTATATTTTCTTTTCGAATCGTATTAGAGGTTAGTTTTTTGCTTTAAGTGGTAAGTTTTGTACTTTTTGTGAGATTTTTTGGTGAAGTGTTGGTGAATTTAAACATATAAAATGCCGTATAAGTGCTGTGTTCCCGGGTGTCGTGGAAACTACGATAATGGACCAAAAGTTCGCGTTTTCGGATTTCCAAACGACAGTCTCTTGCAGTAACAATGGTTAAGGGCCATTCCGCGAAAAGATTAAAGCTGGATTTATAAACTCGAAAAGTTGGCGAGGTTGAGGTTCAGTTGGTGTTGGAAATAGGAGTTCAATTTAAACTAAAGAGAACACTCAGTTCTATTTATACACTCGTTCATGTTGTTCATGTAAAGCTCATGTAAGGTTCAAAAACTTCCCGGGTAGTTCGAGATAATCAATTTTTATGCTCGGGATTCGGAATATCTAACCTCACCACTTGACCATAACTTCAACCTCACCAACTTTTCGAGTTTATAAATCCAGCTTTAGTCCCAAACAAAAACACGAAAGTTTGTGAACTACATTTTGATAAAGGTAGTATACTTTGGAATAATTCGGAACAAGACCCAAAAACAGGTAAGATTGTTTCAATTGATCTAAAAAGACCTCGTCTAACAGAAAACTGCATCCCAACAATTTTTCCAAATTGTCCTCAATATTTATCGAAAGCTGTTCATACTCGTAAAAGTAAAGACCAAAAATTAAAGGAACTTGAGGAGTTACATTTTTCACAAGCAATTGAAGAAAGCCGAGTAAGGTACGAAAGCCATAAAAACAACACAAGTTTTGAAAACTTTGAACAGTTCTTAAATGTGTTTCAAAATTTTACTCTAAAGGACGGCTGGTTCTCTGTAAAAAATGAAGATAAAATAACTTTATTTAGGCTTGAATATAATCCTGGACCTTGTATAACTTGGGCAATAATCATCTATAATAACTTAAAAATAGGAACCTTTTTATATGGTCAATCTCTTAGTATTTCTGGATCAAAATTAAAAACACCATTTACCTGTAGCAGCCTAGATGAAGTAAAATACTTGTTTGATATTATTGATGATACGATTATGACATTGCCTTTAAATAATACTGATAATAACCTTACGCAATGTAACGAGGGTACTACGAGTAACAATGTTTCAACCCTGAACTCGAGTAATTCCGAGAACAATCATTCAAACATATCAAAAAATACATTTCAACTTTTGTTACACATTTTGGAAAATTTAAAAAATTCGGGTGATGAACAATTTATACAAAACTTAAATTTTATTTCTGAACAAATTACTTTGCTTAACACCGCAAAAGAAAGATATAGATATTCACCCAACACTATGATTTTATGTTCAATTTTATTCACCATTAGCCCCCATGCCTATAAATATTTACGAGACCATGGACCACTTATTTTGCCTCACCCCGAAACAATAAAGGGGGTCTGTAATCAATATCTCACAGATCCTCATATTGATGAAAGAAAAATTTTTCTTACCTATGCTCGTAATATTTTTCAATTCTTAACCGATAAAGACAAATATGTAATTCTACTTTTTGATGAGGCAGGCAATACTGTAGGAACAGCCGTAAATGAGAACACTTTAGCTTCGTCTGCATACGCGTTTATGATAACTAGTGTATGTTCGAATCTTAAAGAAGTAATTCATATATTCCCTGTATCAAAAATTAACTCGGAAATGTTGTACAATTTTCTTAAGACCCTAATAGAAAATTTAGAAGAAATAGGATATATAGTTTTTTGCTTAATTAGTGATAATAATGCAATTAACGGTAAAGCAATGTCCCATTTTTCACCTACTGGAGAACTTAGTATTGTTTATCCACACCCTATTGACCCAGTAAGGCCACTATTTTACATTTTTGATCCAGTACATTTATTAAAATGTATTTTTGCCAATTGGCTTAATTCTAAACCGAATCAGACATTTTGTTATCCTGATTTTGAGACTGGTGAATCCGAGGGTGAACCAAAAATTGCTTGGTTTTCAGTTATTAAAAAAATTTATGAACTTGAACAGGACAAATTTTTAAAACATGGTTATTCATTAAACTTAAAAGCTTTGTTTCCTTCATCTTTGGAGAGTCAAAATGTTAAATTGGCTCTAAAGATTTTCAACCCTTTTGTAATAGAAGCGCTAAGAGGTTTTGGAAGTCACCTACCCCATTCACAGGACAAAATAGCCGACTCTGTGCTCGATCCTAAGCTAGAATATTTGCATAAAATGCTAAATTGGTTAGACACTTGGAAGGAAAGTAATTTTTCAAATAAATTTACTCGACAAACACATACTGCACTTAGTCATACTATCTATGGACTACTGGAAATCACCAAGTATTGTTTGACAGAACTGGATATGAACTATGTCCTGTTGGGAAAATTTCAGACAGACCCACTGGAAGGACGATTTGGTAAATATAGGCAATTAGCTGGTGGCCATTACCATATATCAATCAGACAACTATATGAATCAGAAAAAAGACTGAGAATTCAGTCTATCTTGACACTTAAATCTCGGAATTTCGGAGAGTTCAGTATAGACAAATTCTATGAACCTCCTGAGAATGAACCTGAAGAAGACCTTAACCCGGCTGAAACCTTATTTCCTAAAATTACTATAGAAAGTTGTGATATTGAAGCAGTAAAGAACGAAATGGTCATAATAACCTATTTAGGCGGATACTGCTGTTACATTGCTTTGAAAAAATTAAAGTGTGAAATTTGTAAAAAAACACTAGCCTATGATAAACCATGTATAGTTGAAGACAATTACAATCTCATTAATAATCTAAATCGTGGGGGGTTATTGTATCCTCGTGAATCAGTAGTAGATATAGTTTCAACTGCATATATTATTTTTAAGAAATTGATTCAAGATTTTGAAGATATTTTTTTGGATAATTTTAATAAAAAAGCCTTTCTGTCTAATTTACTTATTAAACATCTTACGGACAAAAAATTTCTAGCTCCTCTTGCGGGATGTAATGAACATTCAGAAGTAACTATTGCAAAAATTATACTTAGTAGTATTTCAAACACATTAATAAGAAACTACTGTGCTAAAAAAAATGGTCGTATGGGTAAAAATAAGAAAAGAAAACTAAACACTCTTACTAAATAACTACCCATAAAGTCACATAATATTCCGATATAGTGACCTTTATTTAAACAACAAATTACAGTGTCATACTTAGGTATATCTAATGACAAGTTTTATTTTGAACTTTACGCTCACTTTGACAGTATGTCATGTCTAGTTCTTCTATGTACCTAACACATGCATCACACAATGCTCAAAGGAGCTCATAAAGACAAAAACCTCCTGTGATGAATTGCATATAGCTACTTATATAAATATATATTTTTATTTATAAGTTACTAAGTATGTTATCTGAGGAGACAAGAATACTTCCCAACCCTAGCTGTTAATCTACGAACTGCCACTGATAGCAAATATAGATTAGATTACTTATTTTTAAACTCCCTGTATATATAAACTTAAAGAAAAATATTTTTTAAGCCTTTTACTAAATAATAGTATAACCTTACCCATAATTATTCTATTATACTCTATTAAATATCCAGCCTACTAGTGGTGACGTCACGGCAGAGCACTGAGGCCTTGTTATTTAGGAGGTGTTGGCCAAAGGCCCTTGGCTTTGTAAGATTGTTGCCCTCGGAGGCATAAACATCTTCGTAATGCCCTTAATACATAAATAACAAAAAAGGAGCTTTGCATTAGACATTGAACTGTCTAAATAACTGTGCTATCAAAAAGAAAAAAAAGCATTGGCGTCCATAGTCTTTATTTCGCTTAAAAATAATGACCTTTTATGTCAAAAATAAAGCGTTAGCGGACCTATGTTTATACAATTAAGCTCTGTTTTCTTAAAATCATCAAAGGATTAGGACACTCAATGATCAGCATTCAATTGTGAAACATCCTGTATAAAGGAAAAACACTTAAAGTAAAGTCCCTGTATTGGAAAGTCTGGACACGAGCGGTCGTTCACGCGATTGGTTGGCCTCGAGCTAAGAAATTAATGGCGGTTCCAATAAGAGAAGCGCAGATGACTTATTCGCAGCTATGTTCACATCATTCGCAATCTGTCAAATCGTTTGTTTACTTTTAGAAAACCCAACAAATATTTTTTTTTATCCGATTGTGTCAAAAAATGACGTTTTATAGATCAGATATTTGGACGAAAAGGTAACCTTTTCAATAAGGTATTGATTATTGCGCTGGTAGCTAGGCAACCTTTGTCGTCCTAGTCCGAAAAACATTTTGTCGGACGCTAAAATATTTTCAACAGTTTATTTTATTCAATTATTTACAATATTTATATTAAATGTACAATTAGAACAATTTTGAACAAAAACGGGGTGATGTAAATTTGATTTTGAGGATGTGTTATTATTTTTGGTCTCCGTTATGATATTATTCTCCAATGTTGAACTCGATTGGGAGACGGATTGCGACACCTGAGTCGAGACTGACTGCAGGTCAGATTGTGGAATGTTGAATATTTTCTTGGTCAGCTCTAACTTATTACTTAAGGAATCATCTATGTAGCCCTTGGCTACTCCCGAAGACTTCCAGCCTCCATGCCGTTTTAGAGATGTTATGTCTGCTCCCGCATCTACAAGTAATGTGGCCGATGTTCTTCTGAAACAATGTCCCGTTAATTCCTTGGCATTCGGCAGTTTTAAGTAAGATGCTATTTCCTGAGGTATAGAGCCAAATTTGTGTATACCGACAACTTGCTTATGGCATTTTCCATTGCGATAAGACACAAAAAATCGCCCATCACTCATATTTGTTGGACGTAAAGCCAGATAATTTCTATAATACTTTAGATATTCTCCAGTCACCGTAAATGATCTCGGTTTGTTTGTTTTATTATAGGGAATTTTTATTAACAAAGCCGTTCCCAAATCTTGTATGTCATCAATTTTCATATGAGCCAGTTCTTCTCGACGACATGCGCCCGCGATTCCAAAAATAAAAGCAACCTGTAATTAAGAAAATTGTTAGTCAGAAATTTAAAATACTATTATTTAGTTACATTTACCTTCAACATTAAGTATTTGTCATCTGGAGCATGGCAAAGGAATTTGTGAACCTCTTCTCTAGTTAGGATCCTTGATTTCTTTGGACAATATCCAACACTTTTTTGTTTCAACAATGCTCGTAATCTCATGTATTTAGATATATCAATATTCTGTTTCACATTTACCACTGCACGTAGCATAGAATACTGCGACCACAGAGTAGATGACTTCATAGTTTTCGATAATTCCGCCATATAGACCAAGAAGACGTTTTCGGAGAACGACTGTATATTTTTTTCTTGCCGGTAATCCATAAATTTTTTATAAGCTCTTTCATATCTTTCCTTAGATTTTTGTGGCAACAAATGTAACATTACTTCCTTGGCAGTTTCTTGAATGTCAGGTGGTGTACCTTCTATAAGATCATCGTCTATTTCCATTTTTAATTGTGTTTTTCAGGTTTTAAAACTAGCAGAACACGAAAGATTAGTTAAAACTATCGCCTGATTGATAAAACGTCCGTTGATAATATTAATTTAATTATTTGCTAGATCCATGGATACGCATATTACAGGTTTCATTGTTCAAACATGCAAGATGCAATGCAAGATAAAATATATTGGTTTTCTTAATTTTTACATTATTTTATAATCCGAGCAAAAACACAATCGGATAAAAAATAACGTATGTTATACGGACGAAAAATGTATTTCGGACTATGCGGGTTACTGGCCTCGGCTTTGCCTCGTCCAGTAATCTCCCGCAATACGTCCGAAATACTGCATTTTTCGTCCTTGTAACATAATATACTATTTTCTGCAGTTTAAAGTGAAAAGTGATTTGTTTTTTTGGTTTTTTACAATTTAGAAAGGATTTCTTTTGATTTTGATGGCGTGAGTAAAGAAGCAGAAAGGTGGCATATCGGGAGCTTACCCCGAACGCCCTTCTAAAACCGGCGAAGGAATATCATTTTTTAGATTTGCTATGGAGATCACAAGTATGTACCTATATTATAAACAAATATTGTGCTTTTGGAAACATAACATGTATGTGGATTTATTTACTAATTCTTGAATCGTCTACTAATTTTAATATATTTAATAATTAAATTATAGAAGACACAAGTACTACTGTAACGCTCTTTTAATAAATATAAGCTTATAAATTAATCAATTATAATATTAAAAAATAAATAAATTGTCTTATCATAACTGAAATTTAATTCAAACTGCTATTACAAACCACCCCATCCGCGATGGTGCTAAAAGTTATTATACCTCGCATATGAATGAATTTTTTGATGGTGTCCAGTTCTTTCGGCCAACATTAATTATCCATCTCTCACGTCTGTTCTCATCCGAGGGAAATGAGACCATATAACATGTTCTCCCATGATTGGTATTATTTTTGCAACCGGGATAGCTGTATGTATGCATTTTTAAAACACTTTGACGTTTAACGAACGCGAACTGTTTATTTACATCGCGAGATCATATGACAGGAGAGACTGACACCGCGCGCACGCCCGGGCGCCATTAATTTCTTAAAAGGAGGAAATAGAAAAGGACACAGAGTTCTCTTTCTTACACACGGGCTTTATAGCTCGTGTCCAGACTTTCCAATACAGGGACTTTAACTTAAAACAGCAAAGTGTCACCCTAACACACTCATGGACTGACTGACAATAATTATTTTGCTTTTAGTAACCTTCATAAAAAAGCAAAACGAAAAGGGGTAGACTTAATAATAATTGCTAACAAAACATCGAAAGTTTTCGTGCAAAAACCCATTTACAGCTTAAAAGCAATAACTAACCATTAAAACCATATTTTACATTGTATTTACTTAAACTTATTTATATTTAAGAAAGGTCGTTTTTTAGAGCTTTGCCCTTCTTGTCGATATTAAAAGCAAACATTTCTTAATATTTAATACAAAGCTGTAAAACATAAAAAACGGCTTTGTTATAATTTTAACAATATACGTGTCTTGTGTTTTCGAGACGTATTTTTAATTAAAATTAAAATGTTATGACAGACTTTCTTCGAAATGCGAACTTAATTATATATATTAATAGAATAGATAATGTTTTTGAACTTGGAATAATAAATTTGGTACCACAACAATGTATTGATATTATTATTATTAAATAAATAAATTAATAAATAAATATTTAAATTTATTATTTCTATTATATTGCAACCTATTCTATTCTACTAAAAGTCTCTAAAAGCTCTGAACAAAATGCTAACATACAGGGTGTTCGAAAAATAGTCGGAGATATTTTAGAGGGTGATTCCTTGTTTAAAAATATGAAAAAAAGTTTCTATAAACATGGGTCCGGAAATGCAGAGTTTTCAAGAGATACAGGATGATAAATAAAAAAAAAATAAAAAATAAAATTATTAATGTCTTAAAAAATATTTACTCGATTCTGTTGAAATTTGGCAATGTTATTTGTTGTATTAAGAGGCTAATTTAGCCCTAAATAGATTAAAATTATTAAGTCCAGTGGCGTCCTGGGGGGCACCTTAGCGAATATTATTATCAAAAAAATGTACGCCACTACCTTTTCTGTAACTAAAATATTTTTGTTTGATTAAGCATCTAAAAGTACAACTTCTTTGCCTCTTGTATTTTTTTCCTATCTCACTTCGTTTTCTAGAAAAAAAATAAAAACAGTTTTATTGCATGTCACTGGACAAAATTGGTTTATCAATTTTTGCTAAAAAAAATCACAAGTGCCTTGGAAAACAAATAATCATTTCTGCATGGAGGTTTGAGGTTTGACAATTTTTTTTGCAAAATTTCTCTAAAAAGTTTTTGTCTCGGTTTTTGTGATGGAAAATTACACCTTTGAGGAAATGGCAGATATGCATGTAATGTATGCACGTGCTTATAGTAACTGTTATTCAGCGAGGCGCCTGTACGCAGACGCGTTTCCCCATTGGCAACTTCCAGATAGTAAAACCTTTAAAAGCGTAGACCGTAGATTACGGGAAAGAGGTAAATTTTCTAATTTCTTTTTTGTGATGTTTTTACCAATAACGTTATTTAGGAAGTTTTGCCGTTCCCACCAATAATAGAGGCTGGCCGAGGTCCGTAAGAACGCCCGAGTTTGACAAGGCAGTTTTACGTGCCGTGGAACAAAATCCTGGTATCAGTACACTGTACAAGGACTATAGCAACTAGATTAGGGGGTAATCATTCCAACAGCACTATATGGTAGGTTCTCTCCAAGCAATTCTTGTATCCCTATCATGTCCAACGTGTGCAAGCATTACTACTGAGAATTTTTCTTTCTCGTTTTCAGTTTTGCCGACGGTATTACCAAGAGGTTAGTAATAATGGGAATTTTAATAAAACCATACTTTTTACGGACGAAGCAGGATTTCGGCGGGATAGTATTGTTAACTACCATAACACTCATGTATGAAGTGACGAAAATCCCCATGCTTTCGTACAATGTCGCCACCAGGAACAATTTTCTTTAAATGTGTGGATGGGTATTGTTGGTGACAATTTAATTGGTCCTTTCTTTTTACCCTTCAGATTAAACGGCGAATCTTACTTAGAGTTTCTTCAACAAGAATTGCTCGTGCTGCTAGAAGAAGTTCCTCTAAATATACGTAACCGAATAACTTTTATGCACGATGGAGCTCCTCCTCATTTTAATATGCCTGTCAGAACTCATCTGAATAACACCTTTGGTGAAAATTGGATTGGAAGAGGTGGACCAATTCACTGGCCACCTCGCTCCCCTGACTTAAATCCAATAGATTTTTATTTCTGGGGACACCTCAAGACGGTGGTTTACGCTACTCCCATAGAAACAATAAAAGAATTAAGAAATAAAATCATAAATGCTTGCGAAGAAATAAGAAATAGACCTCGAATTTTAGCTCGAGTTCGTTGTTCAATGATTCGTTGAGTGAGAAGGTGTACGGAAATGGATGGTGGACATTTCCAACATTTGTTGTAGTGTATTTTATGTTATGGTATTGGAAAAGTTGCAATAACACTCCTTCCTAGAAATGTTTTTGATTATTTGTTTTCCAAGGCACTTGTGAGTTTTTTTAGTAAAAATTGATAAACCAATTTTGTCCAGTGACATGCAATAAAACGGTTTTAATTTTTTTTCTCGAAAACGAAGTTAGATAGGAAAAAAATACAAGAGGCAAAGAAGTTGTATTTTTAGATTCTTGATCAAACAAGAAATATTAAAGTTACAAAAAGATAGTGGCGTACATTTTTTTGATAATAATGTTCGCCAAGGTGCCCCCCGGGACACCACTGGACCTAATAATTTTAATCTATTTAGAGCTAAATTAGCCTCTTAATACAACAAATAACATTGCCAAATTTCAACAGAAACGAGTAAATAATTTTTAATTTAGTAATGGTTAATGGGGTAATGGTTTGTAATGCCTCTTTCCAAACATTAAAAACGGCATTTTCATCTTTCCTGTCTTTTTCAATAGATTTGTTTATTAAAAAATGTTTTGCTTTGGGCGCAAATTAATTCAATCGCATTGAAAATGCAGTGGTAGGGCGGCAATCTCAAAACTTGATGACTCATAGTACAAATTAATTCATCCAGGGCATAACCTAATTTTGCTCTGTATTGTTTTACTATTTGTAGCAATTGGGGCTTGAGTGCGTTTTCCATAAAATTTATATTTTTATTTTTAAGCCAAGAAATGATATCAGCTTTTCTCGTTGAGGCATTTGCCACATTTTCGCTGAGCCGTGAATGGTACTTTGCATTGTCCATAACAAGAAGCGAAGGTTTTTCGAGCCGAGGTAAAAGCTGTTCTTCCAACCATTTTTCAAACAATGTAGAGGTCATGTTGTCATTATAGTCATGAATGTCTAATAAACCCCAAAATTCCTTGCCCGTACCTGAATTTTTGGGTACCTGAGAAAAGGGTCTCTGTTCCGCTATAATTTTTCACACCTGACAAAGAAAGGCAATTAAGGGTTGTTACTTGCTAATTTCATGGCTATGATTTATGTAGAAGAAAGAAAGATGATTAAAAGCTGAAGCTTTCTTTGTTCAGGTTGTACTGCCCTCTCGGTCTTTTTAAATAATCTCTACTATATTGTAGTTTAATATTGCATATTATTGTAACAGTGGCAAAAAATGTAATATCCTAACAATATAAGTACCTGCACTAATTTATTGTTATAGGAGTGGCGAAGGACGGATTTATTTCGGGCACCATTACCTACCGTCAACGTCGTAGTCCGCCAATGGTCCACTTTGTCTTCCATTTTTTGCTTTGGATGTTGAATTAACTTGGATGGTTATATGTCTTAGTATACCACGTTTCGGCCATACTGGCGTATTCTATCCAAAGTGAAACCATTTGCTTGATCGGTGACCATGATCCGACAAACGACCTTAAAAGCTTAGAAAATTTTCTTGGCAAAGCGAAAAATGGTAGAAATACAGGACGAAGAACTGCCACCCACCCATACATATTGTTACGTTTAAAAACAAAGCTCTTTATTCTTACCACGAGCAATATGACAATATTATCTCCAAAGATTTAAGACGTCTATCACATCATTTGCTCACACTCCACCACTTGCAGAACGCCATAAAAGACTTTTTCTGCCTTGCGTGCGTCTTATCACAAAAAAAAATATATAAAATACAATAAAGAGCCATTAAAATACGGTTTTTTGAGGAGCGCTAGATTTATAATTGATTTGTGATGGGCTACATGCTTGGTGAAATGGATATTCATATATATCACTGTATAATACATAACCACTCAATATCCAACAAAATAAAACCGATATATACTCAACACAAGGGTAGAAAACTCAACCTATTAGAAACATTAGCAATCAAAAAATCCTTAAAAAATCGATGTAATGTTGTTAATAATCAAATTAAAATACCTTCAGGTGCCAATCGAATACTTAATAGCCTCATAACTTAAGATAAATATGCAATAAACACTTTCAATAATTTAATTACGAACGAAAAAACCCATATATATATATAATATATACACAATATCATATTCTTAATTTTATTTCTTAGATGTAAATACCTCTATAATCACACCTGTGATTTAGTTGTACCTTTAGCCAATATCTGTAAATTAAGGGCCAAAGTAACCCATCATCTGTTAATTTTTTAAATGACATGTAGAATTAAGTATTGTCTTATATGCCTTTGATAATGATCCGCAAGGGTTGAACCACGTGCCAGAAAACTGAATTAAATTGTGAAATATAACAAGTACGACATTAATTTCCTCTACCATTTGCTAGATTTCTTTATTTAACGAAACTATTACAAATATTAAATCAACATTAATGTCTAAGCAATAAAAATTGCTAGCCTAATTTCGAACCTAGTCGGTTTCCTTTATCCGAATTATTTGATATTGGAAACCTTACCCAACGAAAGAGTTCTCGCCTATACAATTTTTCTTGCGTCCTTGTATACCAACACAGGACTCGTGGAACCACTCACTGCATTGCATACACTTAATCCTGGGTTCACCATGTTTTTTGAATAAAATTCATCAAACGCAAATCCATATTTGTAGTAGTAGTAGTAGTTACAAGATTTATTTTAGTAATACTGCTACAATATTATAAATTCTTAAATATAGTTTTTTTAACAATAATTAAAACATTTAAAATTACAATTTTATGCACCAAAAATATTTTTAATTAAATTTTATCAGATATTTTGTTTTCTAAATAATGATATTTTTAAGGATTTTTTAAATTTACTCAAGGAATTTTGTTTCTTAGTTCTAGAATCTAAATTATTATATTCGTGAAGTCCTTTAAAAAAGATTTGTATATAATATGTCAATTTTTTTGTCACTTTCCCTAAACAAAAATTTTGATTGTTTCTGGTTTGATAGTTATGATTTTCAAAGTTTTGCGTTATAAAGTCTTTTAAATGAAATGCTAATAAATTATTTTGAATTTTATAAGTAAAAATACAAACTCGAAAAATATTAAATTTCTTATATTCAACCATTTAAGTTTCAGTACATTTTTTTTTATTTTTTACTTTTGGTACTGGTGTTATACATGAACATTTTAAATTATTAGCTATTTCTCCATATTTCAAACTTGTATTAATTAATTTAAGTAATATATTTCCAATGCTGCCAAATGTCTCTTTCATTATTTTTTTGTTAAGGTTTCACCATAATTATTATTTGATTTTATATTTCAAATTTTTATTTTTAATTCTTTTATAGATAGTTCTTAAAAATGTTCTATTACATTATTTCATTTACTGATTTTTTTACAAATATTTTCATTCCCATTTTCTATTTCTGCAACTATTTCTTTAATACTATTTATGTAATACATATTAATTTTTTCTGCGATTTTTAACTGATTCGTTTCTTTTCGATCTTCAAATATAATTTCTCTTATTTCACTTTTTGCTTTTGGGTTGACAATTTTTTTTTAAGTTTTCCAAATTTTTTTGAGTCATGTTTGTTTTCATCTATTTGTTCTTCATAATATTTTTTCTAATCTAGTCTTAAAATGTTGACATTACGATTTCTTAGAATCCTATATTTATTCCAATCATCAATATTTTTGGTTAAAATATATTTTTTATACATTTGATCCCTATTTTTTTTTTTGCTTTCAAAATATGTTTATTAAACCATGGGGTCATATGATTTCTATGGGTGATTTTCTTTTTAATTTTCACTTTGTTTATACAGTTTTTATATTGTCCATAATTTTTTTAAACAAAATATTTCTATTTGAGTTATCAAATATCCATACACATAAAGAAAGTTCGTTTGACAATTTTTTGTAATCAATGTATTTCATTATTTTGCTTTCACTTTTTATTTTAATTTAATCTTCAGTATCTACAGTGCGTCCATAAAGTCTTGCACAAATTCATTTAAAATTCAGGTATTTACTTTTTAAAAACGCTCGGACACGTCAATTAGTACTTTTGTTTGCGCATTTTTTAACGTAAAATGTTTTTATACAGGGTGTCGCACGTATGAGGTATGAGGTCATCAATAAATGTGTTTAAAATAAATTTTCAAACGTCATTATTTCGGAAACCGTGATTTCCAAAGGTGTTAAGTGTTCATCATAGAATTCAAAATTGATATAATATACAGGGTGTTCCATTAAAAAAAATCCTTGATGACCTCATACCTCATACGTGCGACACCCTGTATAAAAACATTTTACGTTAAAAAATGCGCAAACAAAAGTACTAATTGATGTGTCCGAGCGTTTTTAAAAAAAGTAAGCCCCTGAATTTTAAATGAATTTGTGCAAGACTTTATGGACGCAGTGTATATAAATCCAATAATGGTCACTAACTTTTGGTTCTGATGTTACCCCAGTCTTAAAATAATGGTCATTTGATATTATCAAATCTATAATTGTTTTGGTTTTTTGAGTTATCCTTGTATAATCTGTTATTAATTGTTTTATACCATTTAAATTTATCAATTTTTTTAAATTTTTTGACATAATAATCTTCATTTGCATAATTTATATTGAAGTTACCAATATGTATTACAGAATTATTTTTTTCACACCTAATTTTACATTTATCTTCAAAAAAATTTAAAAAGTCATTTACATTTCTACTTGGAGATCTATAATAGATACAAAGTTCGTACAAATTTATATTAATTTTTAGATTTATATAAATATACCAATATTGATAGTCCTCAGCAGTTTCTTCAAATTTAGTAACTAAGATTTTGTTGTAAATATAAACTAGAAGACCACCAGTATACCTTAAATTTGAATTGCAACGATATAAATTATAATTTTCCACCTCCAATTCATGAGTATTTATTTCACTTGTTACATGAGTTTCTGATAAACATAATACTAATGGTTCATTATTTGTTATAAAATGTTTAATTATACTGAACATATTGAAAAATCTATAAAAAGAAATCCTTTTTTCATTATGTTCTTAAAATTTATACAGTCTATTTCTATAATAGCTAAATATTAATTTTTCATTTTCTTCATTGTAATTAATTTTAGTTTTAAATTTTTTATAAATCCATTTTTTTTCTAAAATACTTTTAACTAACTCTTCTGCACTCATCGCATCCTCAATCCCAACTATTTTTATTCTAGGTTTTCTTTTTTCTGAAACTACCAAAGAGTAGTTATTTCCTAATTTATTTTCTGCTTCTTTTTGAATGGTTTGTACTTCTTCTTTGCTGTTACATACAATTTGAATACCGCCATCTTTTATATCTTCTATCTTAATAATTTGAATGATTAATTTTGTTGGGTTGATATACTTTCCCATTTCTTTTCTAGTTGTTTTATTTTCTTGTGTACTTGTTGGTTTTATTATAATATTATTTTTATATGTACTTACTTTTTCATTTTCTTTAATTACATCTATTCTTTGTACCTTAGGTTTTGAAATATTTTTAGTAATTTCACTATATGAAACATTATTTTTATAATTTTCATCTTGATTCCTTGTTAATAATTCAATTTTCTCTTTTAGTAACATAACTTTCTCATTCAGTTCTCTTATGATAATATCCTTTGCATCCAAAAGTTTATTTTTGGTATCTATGATTTGATTATAAAGTTCCGATACACCAATATTTGCTTCAGGTTTTCCATAAAAGTCATTATTTTTTATATTTTCTGTCACTGTTAGTAAAGAAATTGAACTTTCTGCTTCCAATGACTTCGTTTTACTAGTTTTTCTATTTTTTCTAACTCTTTTCTTCGATGTTTGACTCATTAGTATAAATACTTTTAATATTTCCTTGTAAAACTACTTCTATATAAGATTTATTTTTTTGACAATATACAGTTACGTCACGTAAGTTAAGCTATACACCAAATTGTGTAAAACTTTAGTCTTATTTTGATTAGACCAATCTGCATTTATAGGTAAGTACCATTATTTGCGAACGCCCTGTATCAATCTAGATTTATAGCACTGAATATATGAAACTAGGATATAATGAAAGAGCAAAATTAAACATACGATAATTAAACAGTAGGTAGGTATAGATTTTACCATTACGAGCTTAGCACGTTTTTTCGTGCAAACAAAACAGAAAAGTACACAATTTACACGTTTTTAGGGTTGAATTATATCTTTTAACACACGGTGAAAGCTGCACTTATCACGATATATTAGCAAGTAGTATTGGGTGCTTGGCAATAAAATTTAAAATGGGTTTTAAACCCGGTAGTGGCTCAAGGGATAATTGATGAATAAATAGCAATTTATCGACTAAAATCGTAACCTTTAATAATGTTTAGTAGAGGAAATTAAAGTAGTACTTGTTATATTTATACAATAATGTGTTTGTATTTGTAATATTGACAAGTTAAGGCGTTTGAAAGGTATAATAAAAAAAACTATGCTCTAATAATATTTAAGATGGGTTTAAAGTCTACTACTATATTATAATAACCGAAATGAGCCCTACCCATTTTAAGTCCAGGTTACAAAAATATTTTTACTTTGGAGATTAATTGAGGAGCTTGCGCTCAAAAGCGGCTATATCCATTTAGAAAAAATGTTCAGAAATCGACGAAAACTTCTCATCGGTTCGCCTTAATACATAGAGACAGCAAAAAAAAATTATTTGTAGTGTTTTAGGGAAGTAGCTTGATGCAATTTGAAATTTTTTTTTCAAATGTCAATAGTTCTTGAAAAAAAATAAAAATTAGTCTGTGGATGGTTTTGATAGCAAAACTTTAAAAATTCTCAACAAAAAAATTAAAACGCTAGAAAACATATTTTTATTATGAAAATTCAACATAGATAACAAAAACAAAAAAAAACATGAGAAACATAAAATATTAATATATGAAGAAGCAGCTTCTCCATCTAAACAGTCACATGGCACATTCTGTTCGCCCTCATCTCCTTCCTCGTCGCTAGTTTCTGTATCTGCATTACCAGAAATAAGTAAATCTTTATACCATTTTAGATCTGCTCGTGACATCCGATTTTCACCAAACAGCTCTTTCAAAAGCTTCCTAAGACTAGGTTTCTTCTTATCTGGTAAAGAGTTTCTGGGCTCTATCATGTTAAGAACCAGGTTGTCATCGTCTTCTCCTTTCTTCAGCATTATCTGACACGATTTATTTCCAGGTGCAAACCGATAATACAGATGTGTATTCACTTCAATATTAGGATTTCGTTGATTTTTGGTACTTTTTGCGATAAAAACTCTTTTTATTTCAGCAATGCCCTTAAAGCGGGATCGCCAAGTGTATCGTTACAGATCTTGCAGTCTTGCCAGATGCACCATTATGTGGCCGTATTTCTGAATATAACGAATTATTTGATATAACCACTTTTGATCGCAAAAAGAGGATATAGCTGGTTTTGATGCAAAAGTCCGACTTTATATGCGATTTTAAAATACAAATAGCCCGTTTTGAACGAAAATGATCGTGCCGCTTGATAGATCTTGTGAAGCTTAGCCGAAAATCTGAAGAAAAGCATATCGGCAAAAAAATGGATATAGGGGCTTTTGAACGCAAGCTCCTTAATTGTAACAGCATAGAATATTTTGTTTTATTTTATTTGTATTTAAAAGGCTTGCTATGCTGAAAAAAACTTTCGCAAGAAATACGTTAACATGTGGCTCGTTTTTGGGGGAAGCAAGGGTCTTTTGAAAAGCTAAAAAATAGTAAATTAAACGATAGAGTATATTTTCTGTCATATCGACCTCCTTTTGGACCTAATTTCATTCGTTCTGGTACTTCCTGATTTAGAAGCAAAAATGCCATAAATATTTCTAAGACCGACAGGTTTTGAATTTAGAAGAAAATATTCTCTATGGATACTTAAAACATAAATTTGCTCGAAACAGAACCTTTCTTGGAAATTATCTTTACCTACTCGGGTTTAGTGTAAAAAGTGGAGAACACATGGCTTCTTTTATTACATTCAACGGTTCTCGAAAACAAGGAATGCGCAAATAGTTTGATATTAAAGGAGAAATAGATAAAGTTGCGACTTTGAGACAAGCCGGTATCTGCCCTATGCACATTGTACAAAAGTTAGATCTGTCTATTTTTCCTACGTAACACCTGAATAACACAGGAAACAAGGAAAAACGACCTTGAAGGTTTTTTTTTAACATATTATGCTGTTGTTTAACTTGCGTCAACAGTTCATGAGGCTTTTATGTTTTTCGATTGTAGGTTATTTCACTGATTCCTTTATTTACTAAGTTAAGGAATTAAACGAGCTTTTCACTGTGGTAATTTGGCGTTTATTTCTCCAAATCACACAAAACTTCTTTAGTACATGATTTTACAATAACATACTATAACATAAAAAATCACTACTGATTTTACATATAAGTCACTACATTTGTTTAGAACATTTGCTGGGTGCCTTTTTTTAGGCAATGCTATTTGTTTCAATCCGACGGAAAGAAACCACGTGGGTTTGTTGACATACAACCTTGCTTTATCGAAGCCAAAAGTGTAGTAGTATACAAAACGGAAAACCACACCATCCGACAGCAAGGCCACGCCCCGGTTGTCATGACGATCAACCAACAATGCACTCTGATAGGCTACACAGCCGCCATGTTAAATATACTCTTAACATCTAAATGTAGAACATTGCTTTTTCCTGGAAGAATGGTCAGATATTTAACAGTAGTATTGATTCTAAAAACATTTGTTGCATTTAATTATATTATTTTTAATACATTTGGATGATCGCTTCCCCAACAACATATGTAACTCTTTTTAGGTATAATTAGATTAGGACTTTGTTGTTTTGTATAACTTATAGGTTTAAGTCAGAGGAAATCAATACTTGCAAATATATCCTTTCCGTGGTCTAGGTGAGTCATCTATCGGCGAACAGCATTAAGGGAGTGGTTAATGAGGGTTTAAAAGTTAAAAGTGCAATTACACTGGTGACTGGCCAAAGTACCATCAGTCATGGGACGCGGGAACGACCATTACTTGTTTTAGAAGTTTTTGATTGGGTTAAAGTTGAAAGGTTAGGATTTTAGGAGCCAAGAGGTGTGGTATTAGGGCCACAATTTTTTTTAAAAACACAGTAAAAGCAGTCCCGAGATCTTTACCGAGCTCTCTGGTCGACTTACGAATTCTCGTGTTAAGTGCGGGTAGTACTATACGTGTGCCTGCTGACCAGCTGACCAGAGAAGTAAGGGATCCTACCCCCAGCTACAACTGTCTGTTAGATATAAATTAGGTCCTGATGAGTAAGTGCATCTGAATAGGTATTAACAATATTAAATCATGGCTACATCCGACGATATCAGAACTTCGAGAGACGACTGGATACCATATGATCTTCCAGATTCTTCAGTGATTTTGCCCCGAATCAGATTGTAGGATAGATAGGGAAACGTCTCCATTAAATTGTGCGGAATGATACTGACTTGGTCTCCACGCTACCACGTTCTCTAAACCAAGTCTATCGCCACCACGTCATTCTGTCACATAATATTGAAAAAGAACATTTATGACAAAATATTTTGTGCATGTACATTGTCTTATAGTGAATAATAATGCATTACTACGATGCGTTTGCCATTTTTAAAAGATCTTTTCAAATTTTTATAAAACTTTCCCTTTCTTTTACATATTTACAATTAACGTAAAGTAAAACACACAATCTGCTCCACTAGTTTAATGTTACAATTGTAAAATTGTCAAACCATACATGTTTCGGAGGCATAAACCTCCATCATCAGTGGGATTAAATTAAGTTAAGTTAAAGAGAAAAGGACCAGAAACATTGTGAGAACTTGTGTCGCAGAAAAAACTTCATCATTTTATATTAAGTATAGTTATGAAAATAAAATAGAAAATAGAAAAAGTTGTTATTATTTAAAAAAAAAAAATTTTTAGTACTTTATAATTAAATTTTTTTAGTAGTTTTTTTTTATTTTTTTTTATTATTTTATTTTATTTTTTTAAATAATAACAACTTTTTCTGTTTTCTATTTTATTTTAATAACTATACTTAATATAAAATGATGAAGTTTTTTCTGCGACACAAGTTCTCACAATGTTTCTGGTCCTTTTCTCTTTAACTTAACTTAATTTAATCCCACTGATGATGGAGGTTTATGCCTCAGAAACATGTATGGTTTGACAATTTTACAATTGTTACATTAAACTAGTGGAGCAGATTGTGTGTTTTACTTTACGTTAAAATATCACTTCACTGAGAGATGGACTTCGTCCATAAAAATTATTTACAAATGTTCAATATCATCAAAAATAAAATCAACAGATGAAACCTGATAAATATATTTATTCACTGTAATCTTCGGTGTTTATTGATGTGCCTGTCTTCTCGCAGGAGTCGCCCAACAAAATATGCTATACAACGTTCACATAACACCCTGTATTATAAGTTTTAAGTGTGTAAATATGCTATACCCTTTCCCTTAATCTTCTTTTAATAATACTCGGTATTGCGATAAACGATCGGTTATGAATTCCCCACATTTAAAAATGGAAATCTCATTATTTTAATGACTATGTTTATTTAAAATCATATCCATTTACTTGAAAAAATAAATTGAAAAGAAAGAAAAAAAAACTTTGAAATAAACGCATTTCCAAAAATAAGAAAAATATTAATTTACGTAACAAGTCCGGAAAAAAAAACGTTTTCGGTCGTGTTACGTACACTATTTTTTTCGGCGACCGTGTCGAATAATAAATAAATAAATTATAGCATTTACCTGGAGACCAAAATTAGCAGCATTCTAATTCTTGTTTATATTAATATTCATATTGAAATTCGAACAATTGCTAATATCAAAGGGATTTAATTTGTTTAAAATATTTTATATATTTAAATGCCTATTATTGAAGTCAGAGCATGATTGTTCTCATGTCATCTTGATTGTTTTCAGGTGATAATTTTTGAACGGTATTGGCAATTTTAATAAAATTTTGTTTGTAAGCGACTTGTCTATATATCTTTCAGCGACATTGTCATCTTTAAATATGTGATATTTCCTTTATTATCGGCTAATAATGGCATCGAAGTTTGACGACTGGAGAACGTCATTACTCTGGAAGGACCAAATGATTTAAGAAAAAAATTATAGTAAATTTGATTATTCTTTTTAATCCAATACATAAACCATAATAATTAATTAGCAAAGCAACAGGAAGTTGGAAAATAATAATTTACGTATTTTAACAAATTTAATTTATATTAACTAGTTACTTTGAATTTAATATTTATTCTGTAAATAGTCTTTTGTAGGTACCCTACTAACTTTTAGACAAACATAGAGGCCCTGTTCTATAATTAATGCCTTTGTTAAATATTGTATTTGCAAGATAGGCGTAGATGTCAAGAGGAGAAGCCGTTGCTTTGTTTTTCTCTAGGACATTGTTTTGGGTAATTGCTTCTAAAATGGCGTTGGCGTAATTACGTATCGATTTTAGTAAAAGTTGTGTAGATTGTGGTGCTACTTCTTTATACTTAGAAAATTAGTAAAAAATTATTAAAAACTATTTTTGGAAAGTACGAAGCTATCTGTGATTTTGCAGCAGGACATAATAGAAAATTGTATCTGTCAACTATTGTTAAAAACTTTCAGAAAACGGAGAATACTAAAACTTTTCAATTACCAAAGGAGCAAAATATGTTGGCTCTACCTAATAATTACACCCATTGTGTTTTCACTAAACAGAAGCTAGAAAGTTGCTTTGTTTTCTTTTCAACAATATTTTGAGTAATTGCTTCCACAAAGGTGCGGGTGAAATTACTTATCGATCTTAATGGAAAAAGTTATAATTAAAATTATTTGTTTCCTTCAAATACTGGTTTAATTTGCAAAACACATTACAATGTGCAGCTGGTAATCAATAGAGGAATTCTGCAATACATACAATAAAATAGGAAATTTTGAATTTCTGAAACTTTCATGCACGAATGTAACTAGCTTGGTTAACTAAAATAACCTAAATTAATTATCTAGCAACACAGTTTATTTAATTATTTTTACAATATAGTTTACTTTCCATAATAATATCCTAAAATATCTAAAACAAAATGTCCTGAATCCATATGCTTGTTTATCACAATATTTATTAGGATTGTGATAAACAATTTCTTAGTACTTGAATTTTTAATACGCAATTTAGACGAAGGAAATCAGTTGATGTAGTAATGAGACTTAAACTCAAAACTTTTGCTGTTGACAGTCACAAGCGAGTAGTACTTAACCAATAAAATTTAAGAACTCTTAAATTGTTTGTTTTCATTTATATACACGGTGTCTTGATTGAATTTTTACGTCAGGATATACCCTTGATAGATGTCCTTTGATTGAGGACTTTTTGGAGCTGGTTCCTTAAGTTTTGATTTTTTTTTCGGCTATTGTTATATTTGATTTTGTGTCGTGTGCCGTTTAGGAAGGTTGGAAATCTGCATAGTTCAAGGCGCTTATTACCTGCCTATTAGACAATGATGGTAGTGCTTCTCTAAGATTGTTAGGGATTTATGCCAATGTTTCGGCAGTTTGTATGTAGAGTTTGGTCTGGCCATCGTGTGCGATTCCGTTATGAGTATGTTGGTCGATACGTCCGTACTCCTTAATAGTCTGTGATTATTTTTAGGATGATATTAAACACGGTTCATTGTATATCTTGGGGCATTTACGATGAGTTTAGCGCCCTGTTTTGAATCACCTGGAACTTATTCAGCTCGAACTTACTTATATTGCACCAATATGGTGCTCCAAGACTATAGTCAAATCTGGTCTTATCTGGCGGGTTTACGATTTAACAAAGACATACTTTCAATTTTTCTTTTCTTTTATTGCGTTTAATCATACTAACCGAATAAAATCCGTCAGACAAATATTACAGACTTATGCAATTTTGGCATAAAAGAAAAGGATGGGTATTTAATTTTCAGCGATTCACAAAAGTTTGCACCTGCCCAAGTACCTGCCACCTTCGTCTTGATTTTGATTCGATTGACTTTGACAGTTTGTGACAAAATGAAAAAATTTTCTGGGTTTTTGCATCCCCAAGCAAAAAAAATGGTACTTAATCTGATTATTTACCTCATCCATTATAAAAGCGGGTTGATTTTCACCTGATTATTCAGCGATAATCTCCCGCTCTCCGGTGAAAATCACCCTTGTCAAAAGTGAAAATCTCACCCGTCAGAAATCCAGCGATAATCTCCCGCTCTCCGGTGAAAATCACCCTTGTCAAAAGTGAAAATCTCACCCGTCAGAAATCGTTAGTTTTTTATTTGGCAAATAATCTTCAAAATACATTTCGGGATTGGGAAATAATCAGAAAATCATTCTCAGATTTTTTGCCCTTAGGAAATCGCTCTCGGGCAAGCCCTCGAGCGATTTCCACGGCAAAAAATCTTCGGAATGATTTTCGATAATTTCCCTATCCCTTAATATATTACTACAGATAAGCTATTTCGAAAATGCAAGAAAAAGTGGAAATTCGCCAACCAATATTCAGGAAACAGCAGCCAAAGCACTGGAAATTAGTTTAAGGGCTGTGCAGAGAATTGCGCATGAAAAAAAACATAACATAATACCCAAGAATACTAAAAAATGTAAACGAAGAAAGCCAAAGACTGAGGATTTAAGCGAAAATATTAAAATGGGAGTTCGAAATGTGATTTACGATTTATACAATCAAAAACCAATGTAACTCTTCCAGTTTTACAAGAAACATTAAAAATTCGGGGTGTTTTGGAAATTGGACTTGAAGCGCTATCAAAACTAATAAAAAAGTTAGGTTTTCGCTATAAAAAAGACTGTAACCGAAGATTTTTATGTGAGCAGCCACAGATAGTGAGTCAGCGTGTTCAGTTTTTAAAAAATTATACGGAGAATTACAAATCGAAATTTAGAAAAGTGGTATTTTTAGATAAAACGTGGATATTTTCAAATGGAAGTGGTTCAAAATCTTGGCAAGATGATTCTGTGAAAAGCGTGAAAAGGAAAAAGGGATGTGGCGCGGAAAAGCGGTTCATTATTTTACATGCTGGTTCTGTAACAGGATATGTTCCAGGTGCAAGCTTAATTTTTTCTTCAACATCAAAAAGTGCTGACTATCATGATAATATGAATTGCGAAATGTTTGAAAAATGGTTAAAAGTTCAATCGATACCAAATTTGGATTCTCCGTCTTTAATTGTATTAGATAATGCATCATATCATTCAAGAATTTTAAATAAACAGCCTACTTCATCTTGGAGGAAAAATGATATTTATGAGTGGCTTGAAAAACACAACCAAAATCCTTCACCAAATATGCTTAAATCGGAACTCCTATCAATGGCAAAGTCTCTTAAAAAACCAAGAATATACGCGGTAGATGAAATATTGCGTGAATATGGCCATGAGGTTCTACGACTGCCGCCATATCATTGCCAGTTTAACGCAATAGAATTATGGGCCGGGGCAAAGTCTTATTATGAAAAACATGTAGGTGATGGTCTTAAATCCGACCAAGTACAAATAGTTTGGCAGGATTCTTTGGATCATATTACACAAAAGTACTGGAAGAAATCAGTGGAACATACAGGAATATTAATAAGGGATTGGTGGGATCAAGAACAAGTACTAGATGTCGAAGTAGCGCCAATGCTAATTCCTCCATTCGAAGACGACTCAGACGACGAGGACTTTTCAGATTTTATAAGTGACGATGACAGTTTTTAGTCTATAATTAGTTTATAAACGGTTTTCTTTGTTTACATTTTTTAGTATTCTTCGGTATTATATTATGCTTTCTTTCATGCACATTATTCTGCACAGTCCTTAAACTTATTCCCAGTGCTTTCGCTACGGTTTCCTGCATATTGGTTGGCCAATTTCCACTTTTTCTTTCATTTTCGAAATAGTTTATCAGACTAAATGCCATTGAATTTTTAGGTTTTAGTAGTAAAATTGTTAAAATAAATTACACTGTTGTATTATTGTCGTTTTTAATAAATACATTTAAGGTATACTATTTACAGGGATGGCGAACCAATGGCACGCGACATAAAATTTTGGCTCGCCACCGATCACAAAGTTTACTATGAATTATTATATTACGAATTGCGACGGCACGTCTATGGCCTCATTAAACATTTCTTTAGAAAAAATGCACGATAATACATAAAGATTCGCCACCCCTGTACTATTATGTACATAATTTTTGCAAAAATAATAATATTATATCTGGCTATCTTCACGACTTCACGACAGTTAAAATAATAAAACTATGTATCTTTTCTCTGGGTATATTAATACCTACATAGTCTCACAGCATTTTGATATAAGCTGTGGAATTTTCGAATTAATTTATATGATCCGTGACCTTTGGACCCGCATTTTGAGACCGGTTTAGACTTTATACGTTTCTTTCTCCCACTTATTTTTAGCGGGGCGCTTATTGGCTTAACAGGGGCAAAATACGTGTAAAATAAATTTGGGATTTGATACCTCACCGGCACTAGTAGCTTTTTCTCGTTGACTTTTGAAGTAGGTCACCTATTAAATTGGAAATATTTTTTTAGCCTGATATTACACAACAAAAATTTAGCCAATGTGTAATTTGATTTTTTTTTATATTTAATTTATTATTATCTGCTGAAATAAACTAAAATTTGTTTAATTTATTTAACATTTCATCGACATTTTTGGTGGTCGCTAGTCAGGGGTTTTACTGTATATTGTTTATCTAATTTTCCACCATCATTTTGGTTATTAAATTTGTTAAATGTAAAACTATTGTGTTAACCGTCTACAATAATACGAACGCACCCCTGAGAAATTAATTTTGGAACGAGACCCGTCATTTTTATTATGACTGATAATTTCAAGTTAACGGTTAACCTATTAACATTCAATTTTATGGAAAATCAGCTGTCTATATACGGCCATATTAGTTTTTATTTACAACATTTTGATGAGCTCTGGAATTTTCGAAATGATTCATATAATCGGTGACCTTTGGACCCGCCAGATAAGACCAGATTTGACTTTATGTAGAGGTTCACTTTGGTTCGATTACTAAGTCGACTCCGCCTGTAAAGCAGTGAGTAGATTGAGCTTAATTGACGCAATGCTGCCTTGATTCTAGTAATTGAATTTAACCGCCAATTCAGTGTTTGCTCGAAGATAAGTTCCAGGTACTTCACTTCCTGGTATCAATTCACTTGAACCATACTGCTAAGCCTCGTTTCGGTCCGTCTAACGCGACATTTGGAGAAACAGATGATTTTCGATTCTGAAATATTTAAACGAATTTTTCAATTAGAAACGAATCTTTAAAAAGAAAGAATTCTTCCAATTGGTTTACATGACGCTACACACGTATGATGACTAGTCACGGTTGCTTAGAAGTTGAAGGTATTACAGTGTCGTCAGCAAAAAGATAATGCTGCATTTGCCTATCTCGCGGAGTGTCATACGGCACTAGGGCCCTGGACGTCTATTCTCTAACTTAAGAGAAGTGACTATTTATGTCGAATGGTCACATCATATGGTTTTGTTAACTAAGCACGGGTGCCTATTAACGCACTTCTCATGGTATGATCCCGTTCTCTTAGAAAGTTCCCCGTTCTCCTAACTCTTAATGGATGTGAATAGTCATTTTCAAGAATACGGTTTAAAATTTTTTAGGAGAAATAATTGACGGAAGACCGATCACTTCTCTTGATAAGATCATTATCCTTATTGGAGACGACCTGATGTGTTTATTGAAAGGAAGTGCGTTTTTCGACGAGAGTGCAAAACTTCTCCAGAAAAGAACAGTTTGTCAGACCTTGACTTATTAGGGTCGCAGTATAGATCATATTTTAAGTTTCTAAATAAATGACAAAAATCATTCTTTATTAAAACAATGTAGATAAAGAAACAACAGTTTTTGAATTTTTAAATGAGAAAATACATTATTGTGCTTAAAATATGGCAAAATATTTTTTGTTTATTTGTAAGGGTTTTAATTTTTTTTTTAAATGTAACAATTTTTTTTTAAACAAAATTTAACAGAGAAAAATGGGTTTAAGTAAAATAGTATATAAGCCTTGGTAAAAAGTTATATTCCGTCTCGAGATAAAAGTTATCTTTGACGCTTCGGTCGTCTCCGTAAAGTTTCTAGTCCCTCGACGAACATGAAACACTTTCCACCTTGGTATGTAATATACTACTGTTGACATGTGACCAGCCAAAATATATCTCACATTAAACAGAACGTTGTAGTAAGTATAATGGATACCGGCTGTTACTTGTACAGTCGCAGACAGAATTTTAAATAAATATACAGGGTCATTCTTCATATTATATTGACACCCCACCTATAGCAGCTATTTGATGAGTTATTAAAGAATTCTAGCTGCAAAAGATTTATGTTTTATCCACATATTTTTATAATGCGTTATAAGAATTTACGGATTTAAGAAGCACACTTTTCTGATTCCAAAAATAAACAGTTTGCTTATGTTTGGATATTAGGACTAAAAATGAAAAAAATAGAGAAGTAGGAGATACGAAATTATTAATAAATAGCTCTTCTACAACTGCTAGTGTTCAATATTACCCCCATTTTAATTAGGCCGGTATTAGACTATAAAACATAATAGACAAAGATCTTTCGTTAAATCAATTAAAATCGAGTCTCTTCAAGTTTTTGATAATATTTATTCAAAAAATGTTTATGTGTATAGTAGCGTTACACTGTCAAGGAACTTTATCAGTTTTTTAAGGATATTGTCACTCAATTATAATTAAAAATGAATGAAAGGCGTGCATTTTAGCTTACGCAGCGAAAAGTGCTGCGATGATTACAATGTGTTTAGTGTTAAAAAAATCACCGGTCGATTTTGGGTAAGGTCCTAGGTGGCAAAAGATGACTAAGAGGTATCCACCATAATCTACTTCAAGAGTACCAATCTGAAGATATAGGGGTTACAAAAACTATTTAAGAATGGACAAGGAAACATTTAAATCTATTGTTTCAAATATAACATTTTGGCACATTTCGGGAATCCTATCAGCATTGAGGAACGCCTTATAATTATTCTTACATTTTTGGCAACAGTAGAAAGTTATGCCAGTCTACACTCGTGTTTTGCCACATTATTTTCAAACTGTAATATCTTTTATCAAAGATATTCGCCTGTTATTACTTTTGATAAAATATCTTTTATATTATAATGCCGGCCTTAATGCACCCTCTATAATAATTTCCTATTTAATTTTCGCCGTTAACAATATACTGACTGTGATTATCATTGGTAAAGCAGAAGTCTTTCTCGCATACCTTCCACTGCGATGTCCTTAAACTTTATTTTTCAAAATTCCCACAAAAATGAATGAAGGAGATGTCAAATGTGGGATGTTTGGAGGCCATCTTCAACTTCATTTGTTATGCCATATCACACATGTAATGATCTTCGGCCTTAAAACTGTAATTCTCTAAAAATACATGGGATTTGGTTAGCCTAAACCCGAACGTTTTTTGGATTATAATCGCCTAAATTAGTGAAGGTGATTGTTTCACACCACAATACTTTCCTAAAAAATATGATGTCTCTCTCTCTTCTCTTTATAACATATTCTGACAAAAAATTATACGGCTATTTTTCTGAGCCTCTGTTAACTTCTGCATAGGCAATATGTTATATGGACGATTACCATTATTTTTTAATGTCGTTTTTTTTGCAGATCTTCCCAAAATTTTTTTTTCGTCTTCTGCCGACTTATGTAGGCTTTCTAAGAACAAATAACCTTATTTCCGGACTATAATAAAATATACTAGCTATCCTACATACCTTAAAAATATTCTTTCTCTGCTTAATATTCACAGTCCGCTTCTTCCTTTTAAGATCTTTCGGTTCCATGAATCCCACTTTAATGTTTCTAAAAGTGTTTTGCGCTGGTACTGCTTTTAGCGGAAATATTTGCCGATATTCTGCTTTCGCTGCGGATCCAATATTATTATTTTTGTAAAATTAATCAATAATATTACACTTTTCCTAAACCCTGTAATGCATTTTGTCTATGATAATATAATTGAATGAAAATATTAAAAGCAGCCATGAATTGATTTGTTTTTAGAATGTAGATGACGCGGCAATGAATTATGACTTATGGCCAATATTGTTTTTTTATTCAATAATGTTTTTAACATTTTAGGTTATTATGTCAAAAACGCCTTATCCAAACATAAGCAAACTATATAGTTTTGGAATCGGAGAAATGTACTCCTTAAACACGTCAATTCATATACAGGGAGTTTCTTTAAAAAAAAACTGTAAATAGTTATGCAGACAAATTATTATTTACGATGTTCAATTGTTTTTTCTGACAACGAATTTTAAAAATATAGGGTTGAACACAATTACTTTGCATCTGGAATGTTTTTACAATTCGTCAAACAGCTGCTAAACAGTTCTAAGCACGAAAGTGCAATATTGCCGATTGGACTAGCACCCATTTTAATAAAGAATATCTAAATCTGTATATATACCACTAGGTATGTAATTATTATTATTAGACTATGTAAAAGTATTAAAATGTAGGTATATTGCAACATTATTAAAAGTTTTATTAGATCAATCTATTATTTATTGAAGAAATAATTATGATTTGTCTCGTGGAATATTACGATAAATAATAATTTATTTTTATTATCCAAATCTGGCAACATGTTGTAATGTTGTTACTTTCATGTTGTTCTGGATATATTTTATTTTGTGTCTTAGCACCGTAAGTCCGTAGATCTACCACCGTGCGCAAAACCGGTTTTCATATTAAGGTTATGTTCTCTCAAATTTGGTTTATTCTCTGTGACATTTTCGGTGCGTTCTTGGATTTGACTGTCATCGGTATCATTCGGTCAAACTAAATTCTGACGACTGGTCAGACCCTTAGCCTTTGTGGGAAAAATCGGGATATATTTCCCCATCTTTTAGTTCTCCACATCAAATCTTGTTCGAAGCACATATGTGACCAGAAATTTCCTTCTCTGTACTATACGTTAGTTTTCCGGCCAACTGAGTTTGAACCCCTAGATTTTCGACCTATGTAGTTGAGGCATTTGTTAAGGCTTGTTGACCCACGTTTCTGAGCAGCAGCCTCCAGGGAGACCGTGCGACAAATATCTTCATTTTTAACTGCAAGTTTCTAATTACCTTTCATTTTAGACATAAGGAAGTGTTTTTTTTCCCCAACCTAATATTTAATTACTTTTTTTTTTGTTCTCAAAGCCCTTTGCCTAACTATCTTTACCTAACTTAACAACTACGTCAATCTATACAACATTTTAAATGATTTGATACATTACCATTATCATTGATCGATATTCAGACATACCTATAGAGCGAATTGCTAATTCGTTCAGTTTATTTTGTGTTCAAATGATTCTGTAATTTCTTGTAATAAAGCCTAAATCTATATTTTAAAAAATATATATTCAGAATAGTTGTTGGTACGTCTATAACACGCTGCTTAAGACTTAATATGTATGGCTTTTATTTTTAAGTTTGATAGTCAATATACAGGGTGACTCGGATCTAAATGTACATACACCACCAGGAGATAGTGGGCGTCTTGGCGGTTCTAAATAATCTATCTTTAGTGGGTCCATCTTTCCTCGTTACTTAGATACAGAGTGTTTTATAAGGTTTGGCTCATTTTTGTTTTTGCCATAATTCTTTTAGCACCCGGTCTAAAATGTTCATATTCGGTGGAAATTTTTCGAAATTCAGGTCCGGACTTTAAAAACAAGACTGATTTAATTTTTGTAAATTTTATTTTTTATTTGAAAAACACATAAAAAACTAATTCTAATGACATACTTATTAAAATCCCCGCACTCGCCGCTTAGCCATAATAAATTGCTCTTCTTTAGATGTCGAAACACATACAAAATAATAACTGTTTTTATAACGACAATAATACCAATAATAAGAAATACACCAAAGTAATAAAATAGCGGCGTGTTAAAATTTGAAAATTTTCAATTCAATTTGACTCCATGGCTCGGCACCTCAGAACAACGAAATATTGGGGGGCAACAAAACATAATAAGTCATTGTCAGTTGTAATCTGTCAGATTTTTGGGCATTACGAGGATATTTTTGTTAAACATTTACTTCTCGTTTAAAATGCCCCATCAATTTTTAAACCAAGAATACGCTGATATAATATTTGTATATGGATTTTGCGATGGTAACGGGCGAGCCGCTTCTCGAGAGTATGAATTAAGGTTTCCGGGAAGAAGATGTTCAAACCATCAAACATTTTCAAATGTATTTTCTTTTGTTCGTGAACAAGGACATTTTCCGACACAAAATAATATTGATCAGCCTGTAAGGCACTCAGTTCAACAGGAAGAAAACATTTTAAATTTGATTGAAAAAAATCCAAAAACACCCACAAGGAAAATTGCTAGACGTCTGCATATAACGCAAAAATTAACCCATTTACCAATAAAAAATGAAGGATTATATCCTTATCATATCCAAGAGATACAAAGGTTGGAACCAGGTGATTATGCTAACCGTTTGGTTTTTTGTCAGTGGATTAGGAGGCACCAAAGAGATATTCACCGGACTTTGTGGACCGATGAAGCTCAGTTTACCAGAGATGAAGTCAACAATTCCAGAAATTGTCATCTATGGTCTCTAGAAAATCCAAATGCTATTAGGTAGTCGCACTCGCAACATAGATTTTCCATAAATGTTTGGGCAGGTATAATCAGTGGTAAATTGATTGGCCCACACATCTTTGAAGAAAGATTAGATGGAAACCAAAATTTACACTTTTTGGAAAACATTTTGCCAAATCTTCTCCAAAATGAGAATGTTAATTTAAGAGGAATGTATTTCCAACACGATGGAGCCCCTCCACATTATGCAAGAATTGTTTCCGAACTTTTAAACAATAGATATCCCAACAGATGGATAAGTCGTGGTTTTGTTTACGAGGAAGAAATTAATACACGAGACCAGCTCTTGCAACGCATTATCACTTCATTTCAGGAAATAAAAAATAGACCAGGTGTAATCAGAAGTGCAGTTTCAAATTTAAATATCAGAGGAAGAAAATGTGAAGAGGTTAATGGTGGGCATTTTGAAAATATTCTCAAATAATTATGTTTTTGTTATTTTTGTTATTATTGGTATTATTGTCGTTATAAAAACAGTTATTATTTTGTATGTGTTTCAACATCTAAAGAGGAGCAATTTATTATGGCTGAGCGGCGAGTGCGGGGATTTTGATAAGTATGTCATTAGAATTAGCTTTTTATGTGTTTTTCAAATAAAAAATAAAATTGACAAAAATATGATATGCAGGGTGTTGAATTTAAAAAAATGAAATCAGTCTTGTTTTTAAAGTCCGGACCTGAATTTCAAAAAATTTTCATACGGCATTTTGAAGCGATAGCTACTCAAAATATTTCCACCGAATATGAACATTTTATACCGGGTGCTAAAAGAATTATGGCAAAAACAAAAATGAGCCAAACCTTATAAAACACTCTGTATCTAAGAAACGAGGAAAGATGGACCCACTAAAGATAGATTATTTAGAACCCCCAATATGTCCACTATCTCCTGGTGATGTATGTACATTTAGATCCGAGTCACCCTGTATAAACTGCAATTTTATTAACGATAGGCATTAAGATTTAAGATTAATAAAAGAAACACTTGGCGCATGCCAATTATACACCGAATAGTGACTTTTTTTGACTATTTATTATAATACCGCACTTTCCCCTATCTCTGTAATTTACATTGGTTAAAAAGGTAGAAATCTGTTTGAAATTCATTGGATTTTAATTACCTAAATAAAAGCTTTTGGTCATAAATTACTAACGCACGAATCACATAAATAAAGAGACTTTCAGCAAAGCTTTAGAGTAAATTGTTCAAATAAAATATCGGTGAATTTTCATTTAATAGTGACCGCATTTGCTATGTGCAAACATATTGGTTATAAATAATCTGTATGTAACGTTTATTGGCGTTACCAATAAAAGTATGCCCCTGCAGTGGCGGAATCTATCCCATTGCAGCTTACAAGTGAGACGTGTTTGTACATGGATGTTTTTAATTTGATTGCCTGCTGTTTGCGTACGAATCAGTTTTATGGTTTAGCGGTATTAGAAGGAAATATCTGAAAATATCGCAAAAGCAAAAGTGTTAAAAATATTAAAACAGCGTATTTCGAAGTAGTTGTTTTTTTAATTATTTTTGATGGTGTTCTTATTTTTTAAGTAGACTTCGGGTCACAGCCAAATTGGATCAATGGCATTAACTTTTATTATTTGAAAATTATAATTAACCTTTCGGAGCGCGCGAGCGTGAATTTTTTTGTCTTTTATTTTAAATGTATGTTCAAGTACCGCTAAGTATCTTTTGGTCTCAGGGTCACCGATATGTAGTATTTCACTGATTGCATATACATGAGCCCGCGTGTGAGAATTTGTGATATAATATTTGGTTGCGAATTTCTACATTCACAAAAAAAGGTAAGTTTTATTTTTAAACTTTCTTTTTTATGTTAATATTTCTGAATGTTTAAAATTAATTTGGAAACTCTGACAGACACAGGGCAGAAAATTTGGGACTCTGAAGAAGTTCATGTAGAAATACAGCCTATGCCTGTTGGATAAGATGCACGACCGAATATGAGAGGCAGAAGTTGTAAACGTTTTTTTTTATAAATATTTATTTATTTATTCATTCAACGTATCCAACATAGAAATTTCATTTAAACCAATATATTGTTCTTTTTCTTTTTCCGAAATTAGCTTTTAAAATGATCTTTAAAAAAGCAAGATTATAAATGCGGAATAAGAGTCTGCGTGCAAGCGTTCTATCTTAAAAATGGGTGCGAGTTCCGAAGGGTTAATAAGTTTTTCATTGGTTACACACACACACACACACACACCATAACTTCAGTTTTTTCAACAATATCTCCAATAAACCAGGTGTTATAAGAAATTACTAGCCAAATATGTAATTAAACTTCCAATGTAAAAATTGATGTGTTCTTGTCAAATCTTATTTCCTCCAAAATCAGGGGATATTTACGGTGGCTAATTTTGTAATAAAAGCCCAGTATAGTTTAATTAACAATACCCAAAGAGAAAGTATTCACATTTTACTTATCAAGTACATATTTACGTATAGGGGAAAGTCCCATACCTTGAGCAACATTGTACCTTGGGCCACTTTAATATTTGTGTTATTGGTGGGCCAAATGATTTGGTAACTGTAGACTGTTAACGTTATTATTCATTTTGCCCTTTTATCTCGTTAGTGTTCGCGTATCGGAATTTATGTGACAGTGAAATTTAAATTTTCTGCAATTTACTATTTACAACTTACCTCTGTTTTTTGTTAATTGTAGGGTGATAGTAAAATTAATTATATATTATTTAGGTTACTATATTACTATAGTAATTGAAAGTATTTATCTGATGTTTGATAATGCCGGTTTAAAATATTTCAAGGTTTGATTCTTCAGTGTAGTGTATTTTACCTAGGCCAGTTTGGGGTATATACCTAGAACCGGCCCAAGGTACAATGCTGAAAAATGCAAACCTATTTTTTTAATATAATACATATTTTACTCCCTCACAAACCCACAATAGTTTTGTTTTGTACAATTACAGATGCCTAGGAGCAAATTGGGAATAAGAAGGCAGACACCTTCCCGGGTGAGACTAGAAAAGCAGTCGCTGCAATTAACGAGCAAGGCTTAAGTCAAAGAAAAGCATGCAAGGAATTTGGGGCAACAAGGCAAACTCTGAAGAGATTCTTAGATCGTAATGAAAACTATCGATGGTATGAGATCGTATGAAAATTGCGCAGTAAAGAAAGTTTTTACACATGAAGAAGAAAAGAGTCTGGTTGAATATCTTTCAATTTCCTCAAAAATGCACTACAGGCTGCATAGAAATCAGCTGAGGATGCTAGCATATGCGCCAGCAAAAGAAAACAAGAAAAATATGTCGACAACGTGCACAGCGAAGAAAATCGTGAGAGAACAATGGTTCCGATGATTTATGAGTCGCCATCAAGAACTTAGTTTAGGAAAAACCCGAGGCTACAAGTTTGGTCAGGGCCACAAGTTTTAATCAACACAAGATGGGCATTTTCTATTACCAGTCTAAAAGATATTCTCAGTAAGAATAATTTCACTGCGACAACGTGCACATAGAAGAAAATCGTGAGAAAACAATGGTTCCGATGATTTATGAGTCGCCATCAAGAACTTAGTTTAGGAAAACCCGAGGCTACAAGTTTGGTCAGGGCTACAAGTTTTAATCAACACAAGATGGGCATTTTTTTGTTACCATTCTAAAAGATATCCTCAATAAGAATAATTTCACTATGACTGCATGTATAAATGCGCTGAGAAATAGTCTTCCACCACTGTTTATATTTTCAAGGGTGAATTTTAAGCAATTTATGTTACATGGCGCACCGGCAGGGTCAGCTGGATCAGCACATATAACTGGGTAGTCCAACTCTGAGAAATTTTTAGAATGGTTACGACACTTCATTAATATTAAGAAACCATCCCTTAATGAGAAAAAGTTAATCATTTTGGATAATCACTAAAGCCACTGCCTGCAGTTTCGAGGCTATAGCTTTAGCTTAAAATAATGGTATTATACTCTTAACTCTCGCACAGTTTTTGGTCCGTTCAAGCGATAATATAACACTGCCTCTGATGAATGGCTCCTGTCTTATCCTGAAGAACCAATTACCATATATAATGTTACAGAGGTTGCAGGTAAAGCCTACCAGACAGCATTTACCTCAAAGAATATACAGTCTGGTTTTAGAGTGACAGGTATTTAGCCAGTTGACGAAAATATATTTTCCGAAGATGAATTTGTATCATCCGCTGTCACTGATCAATAAGTCCCTACGAACTATTTACCTTCAACAAGCAGTTTATTAAGTACTCTACAAGACTTAAGTTCGCCAAATACAGAGCTTTCTTCTTCTCAGCAAGACACCTCATTCACAAGTGACACTGGAATAGGAATAAAAAGTCCTCAAGAAATACGTCCTTATCCAAAGGCAAAGTCACAAAAAACGGTTGGGAGGAAACGTAAAAAAGAGAAAAGCATAATTCTAACTGACACACCGGAATAAGTAGAGGCTAAATGTTACAAGCTTAATAACAACGAAAGGAACAATTAAAAAAGAGTAAAGGGAACAGTCAGAAATATTACACAAAAAAAAGGAAGTTGACAAAGACTCCTCTGATAAAGATTTAGACCAGTCTTTTTCTGACTTTAGTAGCTCAGAAATGCCAAATGAAATGTGAAATGATTCCCCTACAGTTGGTAACTTCGTACATAAATGATTGGAAAAAAGTCGATTTATTACTACGTTGCGAAAATTAAGAACATAGGAAGAAGTACAGGTTACATATTTAAAGAGAGTCAGATTTACGAACATGTTTATTCGAAAAAATGACAAATTATTTGTTGTTGACAAACATAATATGATTTTTACTTTACCACAGCCTGAAATAGGAGGGAGGACAAATGTTTTGGCGTAGACTTTTCATCATATAGGGTTGAATAGATTTTATTTTGTATTTGATGCTTATTTTTTCTATTAATATTAAAATTTTAAAAATGCATAGGCAAATCATTCCTAAGATCAATACCAAAGTGAAACTAAGTTAACAAATTAGTGAATTTAAAAAATAATACGAAAAAATAGTTAAGGATTAGGTCTCTTTTAAGTAATTTTTGTTATAGAATAAATGATTCAAGGGCATGTGAAATAAACTTAGGTTTTTACAATCATTGTTAGTGAGTTTTAACAGTCTACAGAAAGGTGAATTTGCTGTCATTCATCATCATTTTTCCTTTTTCTTTTTCATTTTTCGTTTCACGTGAGAACGTGGTTTCGAGTCGAAATTTAATGGGTATTTATAAATTCTAAGAAATAACCATCAAATTTCGACTCGAAACCACGTTCTCACGTGAAACGAAACATGGAAAAGAAAAAGGAAAAAGATGGTTACTGATTGAAATTTAAAAAGTGGTACGTCCCAGTTGTTCGTCATTTACAATTTTACGTGTTAATTGTTTTTATGTAATGAGTTTTTACATTGTGGCGTTGATAAACCACTTAATGAAGAAAAGTTTTTTTATCAATGAAGTTTCCTGTTTCCTAACTAAAAAGCACTGAAGATGGCCTATAGCCGAAAGCGCTCTCCTAATTATTAAATATTGAAGATTATACACTTAATATACAAAACGGTTGTTGTTTCCCTCTTATAAATAATTAAGAATAACAGCAATTTCACTAATGATAGTTCTCAAGTTAAAGTAATAAGTATTTCTGTATTCATACCATTTTGTGCCCTAAGGTTATCATAGAAAGCTGAATTGGCTGCTCAATAAGAATTCGGAATATAGAGATTTCCATTCAAGAATATTTTGAACTAACCTGTCGCAGTAATGTAGGAGTAAACCTTCATAATATGCATTATTGGGATAATTCTCTTTTGATGCAGCATCAAGGCAGGTGGAGTATAAATGTGTATAGTGGCATTTTGGGTTTGTTCAGGTTAGCTATGCTCACTAGATTTTTTATATGAGTTGCTTACTGGGCAATATTAATAGAATTATTTAAATAACAAATTTCCAATACTTTTTCTCGATATTCGTAGACATATGGTTTTTCAACACGATATATTATGTCCTGCACATTTTACCGCAAATATTCGTCATTTCCTTTACGAGACATTTCCTGCAAGGCGGGTAGGGAGAGCGAATATACTTCCGTGGGCTGCGAGGTATTATTAATATTGTCGTGTTACGGTTAGCTCAGATGTTAAATTTAACGAAAGAAATAAATTTTAATGATTATTATAAATAAGGGCGTTGTTTCCAAAGGTGCATTACTAAAACAACGCTTAACTAAAAACTGCGTGTAATAAGCACAGCCTACAAGAATGCTAATGGATTACATAACTAACTAAATTATGAAACTAACAAACTTGGGATAAATGTTTTGATTAAAATATAATTAAATCTAAATAGGGCAGCTCACTTTTAAGTTTGAAATAAAGGACTAAACCCGATATTAAAGTTTTCCCCATTAAAAATAAGTTACCCCGCCAGGTTATAATTTAAGCACAAGTCGGACTTACCTGCTCATATTCTTAGCTGACTTAATTGACCTTGAAATACTTTATCATTTCTTTATTGTCAAAACTCAAAGTGACAGGGTTTCGCTCAGCACTTGTTTGTATTAGTTTATTTCCACCACGCTAGTGTCTGCAGCCCGCTTTTATAGCATTTTGTTACCCTGTATAAATGGAAGAAGGGGTACTTTTACCTGAGCGAGCAAGGAGAATTTCTAATTACATAATATCGTGCTTCTTGAAAGTCTTTAAATACTTATCGAACTTAAAACCTTCTTACTCAAAATGGAAACCTCAATTCCGACCAATTACAAAAAAACTTATTTATAATCAACTTTTTTACCAACCTCCTTCTTATTGGTGCAAAATTATAACTACACCGTTTGACGAGCAATTAAGAGTCATAACATACACATACCTACACACAAAACTGGTTGTTGGAAAATTGTCTTAATAACGATCCTCATTCGAAAATATGCATAGGTTATAATGTGAAAATTTTAATGAATGCGGTGTTTTCTTTCATAGACCATCTGACTTAATCCAAATACTACCACCGTCCTTTCGAAACGATGATGAGAGTATCTACATCTTAAAATTAAAATTACTTTGCTACTCCCATCGAAATGGCGTCAATAATTCTATTTTATAAAAAATATTTGTGAAATCTTACGTTTTTTACTACGTTCTAAAGGATTTATAACGCTTCGTGTCGGTATTGTGAAGATTTGTTTCTGTAGATTTTTTTTTATTTTTTGTCATGAAAAATCAAAGGTAAGATATATTCTTTATTATTAAATTTAACTGTGGTTCATTCCCTTACATACTATTGGTGTACATTCGAAAGTTATTTACCTATAATATTTATTTCATGAGTTAGTTATGTTGCTACATAGCCTTACAAACGATCCCGTCCTTTTAAAAGTTCAGTGCATTATACCATTGCTGTTCTTTTAGATGTTGGAAAAAACCTTAACATTTAATGACCTGTTGGAAGAGGCAGAGTATATATTAATGACGTTTATTTGTCCCATGGCATCTATGTGACAGACAAGGACTCTGGTGACGACGAAAATGATGTAAATAATGACGGTGCGTGTGCGCAGGAAACTATTTACGTTCATCTTGAATCTTTGGAGATTATACTTGTTGGGGGCACGAAATAATTTTTAAAAAGTGTCGTCCGAGGGATACTAAGCTGAACCACGTACGGGTGGGCTGCAGTGGCTCGTCGAATATCTCTACCATGCACCGCTCTGGGTGGAATCAAGCGGGCAATCTCGGTTGAGCACTTGCCATGAAAATATTTATAGAATAGACCCAAGTCGCCAACCTGCCTTCGATGTTCAAGGCTTTCCAGGTTTTCTTGTCAGATTATGGTCCCGATCAAGCGAATGGCTTTAAATGGAATCTAGCAATCTCAGGGTATGTTTAGGAGCAAAGCCCCAAGTATGCGAACAGTAGTACACCAGCGATGTGCAAATTTGGCTTTTATAGAGCATCAAAAGTTGTTGTGGTGTATCGAGGTTCTTAGTTCGGAAAAGTGTATCAAGCTTCTGCGAGGCTGCCTTAGCAATAGCCGTAACGCGATTATGCTAAGACATATGACTATTTAAATTGACGCCCAATAAATTAATTGATAAAGCCAAGGGAATCGAGTACCTCGCCATCACTATATTCGGTTCTTCAACATTAGTTTCTCGGGGGGTTTTTTTAACGTCAAATTCTACTTGCTTACTGTCACCCCAAGACATAATTTCTTCCAGGTCTTTGTTGAGATATGAATCCTTATGCTGCCTATAGACATGTGCATTGGCAGCCGATACTCGAGCATCCAAAGTAAAAGATGAAACAAGTGTCCTGTCATCAGCGAAGCTATATATAGGATTTTTATTTTTTTCCAACAACTGTTAAATACAATCAAGGACCGTTAATGTATATTAAGAAGTAGAGAGTGGGTGGCAAGAGAGAACCTTGAGGAACTACGGCATTAATGTTAAATGTGTCCGAAAGAAATCCGTCCATCACCACTTGCAGAGAACGGTCTTTAAGAAAGCTTGACAGCCATGAACAAAATTGAACCGGCATCCCATATGTTTTTACTTTAGTTAGGAGCCCCTCATGCCGTACTCGGTCAAGGGCCTTGGGAATATCCAGTGCTACCGCCCAGGACTTCCCATGATGTTCTATTGCGTTATCCAAACGTGAGTAACATAAGCGAGAAGATCGCGTGTTGATCTAGACGAAATCCATACGGGTGGTCACTAATAATATTAAAGCCTTCAATGTACTTTAATAATTTTTGATAATTAGGTTAAGTGAGGAAGCTTTGCTTCAACTTCGCCTTTTGTAATTTTCTTTTTCTTAAATTACAATAAAGACATTACTATTATAATTTTCTTCATAACTTTTAATATAACCGAAAGCAATGCGACTGGACGATAGTTATTTGGTAACGTCTTCTTGCCTTTTCTGGATATGAGCTCGACTCGAGCAGTTTTCCAGCAAGGAGAAAATATTCCTTTTTGTAAGATAAGTTGAAAAGTCTACAAGATACGGGTGTCAATTCATCAGCGCATGTCTTAATTACGGTCACTGGAACATCGTCAGGCGCAGAAGCATTTTTGGTGTCAAGACTCCAAGAAAGATTATTTTAACATGGCGCTATCGGAAAACAATCTCGGACATTCTCCCTACAGGAGGAATGTTCGATGGAGTTTTTCCCAGAAAATTAACCGTTAAATGTGAAGAGAATAGTTTCGCCAGTAAGTTTGCTTTTTCCTGTGCTTTAATCGCAAAAGTGCCATCAGAACGTGTTAGAGGTGGAATTGTTGACTTGATAAAGTTCTGACTGACGGGCTTAGGTACCGACCAAAATGATATTTATCTGATACTTTGAGAGCATAGCGATGATAGTGATGATGATATTCCATTGTGAAATTTTATGAAAAATATTAAAAAAAAAGACGAGAAAATGATGACTGGATTAGACAAGAAATTAGAGAAAATTGAATTTCAATTGAAAAAACTGGTGCACATTGACAAAAAACAGAAAGAGGGCGCTTGCATTATGCCTCTGTCTGTATTGCCAATTAATGTGTCTAGATTTTCCAAAATGTCAAAAATATATCTGTAGCTCAGTCAAAACCAGTAAGAAGATTTAACCAAAATATGGGCGGAGTTGACGGAAGCAGACCAAAACATAAGCCGCTATAGCGTAAATGTTACAGGAAAAAAGTGGTACCCGTCACTGACTAGCCATTGTCTCGATATATTTATTATCTCTGGCAACTTCATCGTCAATATGGTGGAATATCACTATTCGAAAATATCTTGAGACCAGCATCTTAGAAACCCATAAAAAAAAAGCAAATATAGAGGGTCGGTACGATCTAACGCTCATGCCAGAGCGTCTTCTAGATTTGGTGGTAGAGATCATCTTGTGATTTATCAAGACAACCAAATAATTAGATGTCGCCAGTGCCCAAAGAAAGTGCAGTTCGAATGCAATATAGGCTTGCGTCCCAAAAATTGTTTTTTTAAGTTTCATACTCAATAAAATTTTTATCTTGAAACTCTATCTATTTAAATTTGTTTTTATATTGGTTTGTCTTCACTATTATCAATGTATTCGGATTCTGTATGTAAATAAACGTATTATGTATCAACGAATATTCTTTTTTTATCACATTATATTATCATAATAAATATGTTGTTACATTTCAAATAAAGCATTTTTTTTTATAAAGAAAAGTTCTTTTTATAAAAAAAAATAGTTTCGGTAGTATTTGGGTTAACATGCCTGGGTTTTTTCGTCATCGGGCGCACCACGAGGGAAAACATGATTCAAAGAATAATGGACAGCAGCGTCGTATCCCTTTGGCAGATGTGTAATCTGCAACATTGTCAACCAGGGAGAGGGAACTGTATATCGAGAATGATGGGCGACAATTTTAACACTTAGGACTTCATTGAGTATTCGGTATATTGACATAATGGCATTTTAGGGTGGAAAACACATCATTTCAAATCATATTTTGTTTTTCTAAAGAATATTTGTAAAGATATTTGTTTTTTAAAAATCCTATGAAAATACAAGGCTTTTATGCTGGATTCCTTAAAAAATATAATCATATTTATAATTCCCATTTATTTTAATTTTTATTATTATTACTTTTTCTAATATATATATTTTTAGATGTTTGTTAAATGTTATTTTATGTTTTATTTCCCTTGAACTCTAAGGAACTTTGTTGTATTCAATTAATCCATTATGAGTTATAGCACTTTTACTCTTTGTCGTGCTCGTAGAATTAAACAAATTGATTTTTAGATCGAATATAATAATTGTGTAATGTGTATATATGTTGCTTTAATAAAGCTGAACAGTTTTGTATATTATACAGTGACCGGCAGAAAGTGCGCAGCATATGGGAAGAAATTCTATCTTTGAATTCAGTAAATTTGTTTTATTTGCATATTGCATTTTCTGCATATCCTCAAACTAAAATAACACCCATCAAATTCGGTGAAAGTATGGTATAAGAGAGGGAGTCAAGAATTGGAAATTCCGCTAAAAGTAAAGAACCTCAATTTTTCATTTTAGAATTTCATTAAAAAAAAAAGAAATATTGTTTCCATTTTAAAAATATACCCAAATACCGAATTTCGTTTACTTTAGACAAAAAATGCTATTTAATAGTTTTTTTTTTTCAATTACTCTGTATAAAAAGTACATCGCAACCATATAGTACGCAAATCTTATAGACTTCGTTAAAAATAATCCTAAATAATATGTTAGATTAGTTAGTTTAACAATATTCTGGCCTTTCAAAATAAAAACATAAAAATATTAAATATTTTTGCTACATACCGTATTTAATTTTTTGAGGAATCGAAATAATTTCATCTGACTGATGTTTTCATATACACTGTAACTTAACAGACCTTCCAAGTGGTATAAATATACATAAAGTACAAAGTTTTTTCTTATTTAGATTTTATACAGGGTGCCCAAGATAAGGAGGGCCTCTATGGGGATCTCGGTTATGGTAAGAGCTACAACTTTGATTAAATGGGGAAAAAGTTGCGCAATCAGAGGACTAATAATATGGCATAAAAAAAGTTTTAGTAATATTTGTAAGTTTTGAGATATTAAATAAAAACTGATATTTTGGATTTTTTATTTTATTTTTCTTTGGCGTTATTATTAAAGTTAGAGCAAAACTGACAAAACTCTCTCACAGCAACTTGTTATGAACTTAAAGATTACATCGCAATTTTTTTTATACGACGTTTCGTTTCCAAGCAAACACCATCAACTTCATTTTTTCTAATACGGCCCTGATTTCTTATTGTCAAATTTTGAGAGCATTTTTTATTCTTAATTCAATGATGTACCAGACAATGTTGTTTAATTACGTTTCGAGCCTTTTTAACCATCTTTATGAAATTTTCAGGGTCCGGACCTGGATCCTAGAGTGTTGCATATGCTTTTTCAGCTTTTTTAATTAAAAAAATGAAAATGATGGATGTAGAAGGTAACAACGTAATCTTTTTAGTTTCATTATGAATTTAAAAAAAAATAATAAAATTACATAATAGATTTTTAATTATTTATTTAACATTGTAAAATACTGATTCCGAACCCATAATAATTAAACTTTAATTAATTAAAATAAAACTAACATTAACTCATTAAAAATTAATTTTCCAAAAGGTGTTCAAAGTGATTTCCGTCGTTCTCCAAACATAAATAGGATCTTAAAACTGTATTATTTAGGATTAGGACATTAGTTAACATTTGTGGCGTTACGCTGTGAAAGGCTGCAAGCACTAGTTGTCTAAGCTCTTCTTCTGTTTCAAAATTCTGCTTATAAACACAATTCTCGATATATCCCCAAAGGAAAAAATCAAGCGGGGTTAAATCTGGGGAACGCGCCGGCCAGGGTGTTACAGAATAAGTGCTGATACTTTTTTCTGGAAATCTTGCTGAAATGTACTCTCTAACTACCCTTGAATTATGTGCAGGTGCACCATCCTGCTGGAACCAAGTGTCGCGTTGTTCTGCCAGAGGTAAATTATCCAGAGCCTCCTCTAAGTCATTTTGGAGTAAATTCAGGTAATGCTCAGATGTTAAATTATGTTGATAGAAAAAAGGTCCTATTATTCTTGTTCCCAAAATTCCAGCCCGCATATTAAATCCGAAACGGTATTGGTGTCTTGATTCTTTGAATACACGTGGATTTTCCTTAGACCAGTAATGTACATTTTTTCTGTTAAAGATCCCGTTTCGATTTACCATGCTTTCATCAGACCAAATTATCTGGTAAGGAAAATTTATGTTTTCGTGGCATTTTCTGGTGTACCATTCGCAGAATGATCGACGTCTTTCTGCATCACCTGGCCTCAGTCCTTGACAAATTCTGTATTTATATGGGTAAAATTTTTGTTTGTTTAAAATAAATTGAGCAGTTGATTTCGCTACGCCTACATTTTCATCAATTTCTCTAGTTGATACTCCAGGGTTTTCAGTAACAGCTAATAATACGCTGAAAACCTTTTCCTGGTTACTATTTTTTTTTCGGGAGAGCATGGGTTTTTTAAATGCACCGTGTTCTTTAAGGTTAGTTACTAACTTACTGTAAGTCCGTTGATGAAGTGGATGGTGTTTGCTTGGAAACGAAACGTCGTATAAAAAAAACTGCGATGTAATCTTTAAGTTCATAACAAGTTGCTGTGAGAGAGTTTTGTCAGTTTTGCTCTAACTTTAATAATAACGCCAAAGAAAAATAAAATAAAAAATCCAAAATATCAGTTTTTATTTAATATCTCAAAACTTACAAATATTACTAAAACTTTTTTTATGCCATATTATTAGTCCTCTGATTGCGCAACTTTTTCCCCATTTAATCAAAGTTGTAGCTCTTACCATAACCGAGATCCCCATAGAGGCCCTCCTTATCTTGGGCACCCTGTATATTGTGATCGTAGTACGAAAAAAATTAAAAATTGGAAATAATTTTTGTACAAATTTTATTTGCCACAAAAATTAATAATATATTAACAAGGATGAATATAATTTTATGTATTTTAAATCGAAACATTTTAAACTCGTATTTTTTATTTAAGTTCAAAGAAATCTTTCTATATATCCGAATTTGCAGCCTAAATAATAACAATACAAATAATTTTCCTTCTCATGACCAATTCCACTGCCATGGAAACCAGTTCAGTATTTAGAATAAATTCATGATATTTAGTTAGTTCTGTTGTAAAAATGGAAGTTGAAAACTTATATTTAAAGGAAAAAATAGAAATAGTTTTAATTTATGGTGACAATTATCACAGTTATCGCGAGACAGCAAATTTAAACAAAATTTCGTCGGTGGGAAACATGTAGGAACAAGACTGCACATCGAAAAACTATAACTACGGAAGAAAATATTTTAAATGTTTTGCTATCAGTAAATGAAGTTCCTACGATGCCGTTGTCTAAAAGAGAAGAATAAGTTGGTATCTTAGCAAAGTCTATTAGAAGAACTTTTAACAAAAAAGAAATCATTATATTTACACCATTTTTCAATTATTTTATTATCATTTTTCACAGATTTAATATTGTTAATTTCATCCATTATAAAAAATATTAATATCATTAGCATATTATAAAATTTAACCAACTAAATGAATAATGTTATTTATATAAATTAAAAATAGGAGTGGTCCCAAGACTAACCCTTGAGGAACCCCATATTTTATTAAGTTTCTATTACTTTGAATTCCGTTGATTTGCATAATTTGATATCTCTGTTGTAAGTCGTTTTAAAATAATTTGAAATCATTTTCTTTTACACCTATATTATTCAGTTTCTCAAGAAGAAAATTACATTACTTTACTAAAATCTAATTATTAACAACTAATAATTTTTTTCTTATGCAGTTCGCTATAAATAAATTAATATTTAAATTTGACAGCACTACTACAGGTAGTTTTAATTTTATTCGCCATGCTGGTCTTTCTATTGTAAGCTAATTAGGGTGACTCTGATTTAGGACCGATTTGGGGTGTGTAGGTCTTAAATACGCAATTTTTAAAAACTCTTATTGCAATTTACCTGAAATTTACAATGCAACTTTTAAGTTGTCCACCCTGCATAATGGGCATTATAGTATAGTTACCATATTACAGTTTTCTTTCAGTAACATCGTATTTTGAGTTTTAAAATATTATGTAGAAGACTTATATTTTTTTCCATAAATATGTAAAAATAGAACAAATTGATATTCGTTTTTGGTAAATAATATTTATATTGCTTTGAATTGTGGATTTTTAATTTATATAGCGTATAAGCTACTTCTTAATTGAAATTAAATATGCAAAAAGAGGCGAATAATAAATAACAATAATGATTAAAACTTTTTTATTTTTATTATGAATATTAATGGCACCTAACAAATGATTTTATAACATACCTATTAAAATACAGCTCCGAGGCTTCGTTCGCGTCTTCATTAGCTTGGATGAAACAATCATACATATGGTATTTTTCATAATTTTCATATTTATTATTTTGTGCCATGTTGAAAAATTTTTCACAGAAATAAAAAAAAAACTTAAAAATCAAACTAATACCAGTAATATTTAATAATAATCCGTAATGACACATTTACAGAATTTGGTTTTCTGTCATGGCTATCCGTGGTTGACCATGGCATAGCCTTCTATACGAAAAATGATTAATTCTACAAAATGGTAAAGTTATCCCCTTTAAAACAAATTATTATTGACTATTATATATTTTTGAGAAGCCCTTAAACTGAACCCCTGTAAAGTGTACGCAAAATAAAATAACTGATTTTCCAGGGTTAAATACAACAAACCGATGCAAAATTTGTTAATATTCTTGTACAGTAATATAAAAACTTATAGTCTGGTTTGGAAGAATATAAACTCGTACATTAGCAAAGCATTAAAAATAGGGATAAAATGACAATTTTTCCTCATTTTTGACGTTTTATAATTGCATGTTTGTTTAAGGTTTAACTTCCGGAGCTTTCCAAAAACAGTTATTAAAAGAAAAAATGCTGTATGCTAATTTTCACATTGAATTTTTGAGTAAACTATACAGTGTTGATTGGCAAAATGCCTATTATAGACTATTTAAAAATTCGGCGATTTGTGGAATCTGATGGAATTTGGTGGAGTTAGCAATTTCCGTTGTCAGAATGGCGCACAATGGTTATTAAAAGTAATAATTATTGGTTTAATCTCTTTCAATAGTCGATTTAATTACTATTGATGTTGCAGAATGGACACCTTTTTAATTTTGGGTGAATTTTTGGTTAATAGCGAAATAGGTATAGGTATATTTAAATATAATTTACTTTGCCTTTTCCATGAAAATATTATATTTATTCTGACGGTTCAGGATACCGTTTATCATATTAATACAATAATTATAATGATAATTCCCTTTTAAAAATATCGTATAATCAGATTAGTCTTATGAACAATAAAATCATGCATACAGTAATATACAATGCGGCGCTTGGATGAAAAATTCTTAAACTTGTTTAGTTCTTTATTAAAGTAAAAGTAAGTGTATTTCTTGGTCGAAGATAAAATTACCAAACTTATTAAGAAATTATATTTATAGAACAATAATACCCCAGTAAGAAATACGCAATGGTACGAAATTGCAAAGCTTTTTCTTTTAATAATATTATATCTACAACTACGAGTCTCGTAGCCTAGCTGTTAAGGCGACGGTGTCGGATACACAGGGACTAGTGTAGCGTGAGTTCAATCCTCGAGCCCGGCAAAACGGTTCAACTTCGTTTGGATTTTACTGTATCGATATGTCGTTGCAGTCTGACGTAGGTCGTGCAAAATAAAGGAACAGTGAAAAATATATCCTTGCATCCACAACCTCCAATTTGCGCCGGTTAGGGGCCGGTTGAGATCAGATATATTGTAAAGGAAGGGTGAAGTTACGCACTTCCCAGTCAGTAGGTCACAACTGATAACTTAAGGCCGCATAAAACCAGGGGTTAATAGCCCTTGGAGGGTGCAGACAGGGATGGTTACCGTGACTGAGGACCATGATTCGGAACCTACGTTAAGCAGTAGGTCTCCTCAGGAATGGACCTGGCAGAGTTCAAATAAGTGAACATCCTAAAAACCTTAATATATATACGGGGTCCTGCAATAGTGCGTCAGGCATCCATAGCTTCTATATCAATTAAAATAGGGATTTCGGTCGAACACAAGCCTACACTGTATGTGCAGGGTTCCCCATAATAGACTAGCCATTTTATATTATTAATAAATTCCCTACGAGATAACTAAATAGGTTGTTATCTGTGGGATTATCTTCTGTAGTCTTTGGGATTTAAGTAAATTATTAATCAAGTAGGCGTCTGTCACAAATAAATTTTAAATTAATAATTTCGTAGAACGTCATTTTTCTACGAGAAGTTTGTTAGTTTTCATCAATAATTATTTAATCTTTTTGCTTTGAGACATTATTTCAACATCCGTTTGAACTTTCATGGATTACTCAGTCCAACAACGTGTGTTTTGTGGAGAAACTTACATAAGAAGGAATTCTATAGAAGAATTTAGGCGTGCATTCCGGCGTCAGTTTAATAACAACAAAATCGTAAAACTGTTAAGTTATGCGTTCGTCATTGGCGTGAAAATGGTTCTGTACAAAACTTGAAGAAGCCTGGACGTCGAAGAACAGTTCGTACACCAGAAAATATTGAACGAGTTAGAATTGCGTTTACGATCGCTTAGATCGAATTCTTCAAAGGGATTTAAAATTTTATCCGTATAAATACCAAATGGCACAGCACCTTAGCAATCAAGATAAAGAAGCAAGGTTAGCATTTTGTCAAGAATTTTTGGATTTACATCAATAGGCAATTCACAGTCTCCTAATGACCGACGAAGCAAAATTTTTATTTGAACGGCATGGTCAATAAACAAAATTTTAGATACTGGTCAAATGAAAATCCTCGTGAAATCTTTACACAGAACCTCCATAATCCAAAAGTTGTTGTGTGGTGTGGAGTAGGATCTTTTGGTATTATTGGCCCTTATTTTTTTGAGGATGAAAATAACCGCGCTGTAACAGTAACATCCGAGCGCTACGTTAGACGAGGATTACTAAACAATGCCTTACTATTTCAACAAGGTACGCAACAGCTCATACCGCCAGAAACTCAATGAGGGTCCTGCGAGAAATGTTTAATGGCCGACTCATTTCTCGATTCGGAGATTTGCCTTGGCATTCGAGGTCCCCCGACTTAGCGGCACCAGATTTTTTCCTGTGGGGATATTTAAAAGCCAAAGTGTTTGCGAGTCGACCAGGTACAATCGAGGAACTGAAAGTCAAAATTCGTGAAGAAGTTGAAGGAATAGACGAAGGTTTGCTACGCCCTGTAATGAACCACTTTTTATCTAATATTGAAAAATATGTTGAAGTTGGTGGAGGTCATTTAGAAGACGTTATTTTTAAAAGTTAGAATTAAATTAGCCGAATATTTATAAGTTATCATAAATCCCAAAGAGTTAGCTGGAATTTAGTAAAATAAAAAGTTTGTTTTGTTAACTAAAAAAATTTTAATTCAAATATTAAAATGGGTAGTCTATTATGGGGCACCCTGTATAAGTGTATTTCGGGAAAATATTTTCGCATATACAGAATGGTCCAAAAAAGTATGAGTACAAAGAAAATTTTAAAAGGTACACCCTGTATTTTTTTGCATATTTTGCTTCTTTTCAGTGTTCTTTCTTAATTTCAAAATTTTATTTAACTTGCTTTAGTCGTTTAAGAGCATTAAATTAAACACAATAAAAATCGTATAAAATATCCTGTATATTATTTTATTATCTAATGCAGAATTTAAAAGCAAATATTTTTTTTAATTGCATGTGTATAAAATTTTTGGACCGTTTTCAAGATATTTACCAAAAACCATAAATATGCCCATTTCATTAGTAAAGTATTAGAAAAATGATTTAGGCTGCCATGGAAACACAACCATGTTTATTTAAGAAATATATTTTTACAGTAACGCATTTATCTCAAAAGATGTTCAAAATATCTTCCATTTTGTTCAAGGCATCTGCCTATTCTTCCTTGAAAGGACCTTTCCACATCTCGGAGCAGTACAGGTGTAATTGTTGCAAACGCGTTGATTATTTTTTCTCGCATATTCTGTTCAGTTGTTGAACGTACCGTTTAAACAAGGTCTTATACCCCCCATAGAAAAAAAGTCGAGTTTGATTAAATCGGGCGACCTTTCAGGCCATCTAACTGATCCACCACTTCCAACCCAGTGATTTTCATAAGTGTTATCTAACAAAGCTCCGATCTGTCGTGAAAAATGGGCTGGAGCTCCATCCCGTTGTAACCACATATTTTGTGCCTGCATATTCAAGTAAACTCTATGGATAGTTGGATTCTCAACTATTGTCGTTAAGATGTCGACAATTTAAGAGCAATGTCAGAAATAAGGGAATGCGCAGCTAAAGCATACCTAATTTTTTTCATAATAATTTGTATACTTTTTATATCAACTTAGAAAACCCTAACGTGCTTTGCAGAAAAAAGGGTAGTCTTTATTACACACGACTAAGGACGATGTCTCCAAGATATATCGATCAAGAAATTATCTTGTATGCCAAAATTATTTTATTTAGCTAGCGTGAAAAAAGAAAGAGTGCCAATATGTGATCAAAGAACTAAATTAAAATTTTTTTAAAAGGGTGTAAGAGAGTAAATGAAATTCTGAAAAATATTAAAAGTTGGGTAAATAATATTAATTATGTTTTCGCATGCAAGGTCCAGGTTGTTTTTAAATCGATTATTAAGCTCGAAAATGGCGCTTTAAATCGTGTCTAACTAGGAGTACTTCTTTTTTGCAAAAAATGCTAGACTTTTCTAAATTCAGACAAAAAGTATAAAAATCTATATAAAAAAAATTTAGGCATTATTTGACACGGCACTACTTTATTTCTGGCGCCAAAATATTCTTCTTCTTATAGTGCATCTCCTATCGGAGGTTTTGCTATCATCACAGCTATCCGGACCTTACTGACTGCAGCTCGGAAGAGCTCAACATTGCCACAGTTAAACCAGTCCCTTAGGTTTTTAAGCCAAGACACACGGCGTCTTCCAATATTCCTCCTTCCACCAATCTTCCCCTGAACTATCAGCTGAAAAAGTGTGTATTTGGGTCCTCTCAGTATATGACCTAGATATTGAAGCTTTCTCTCTTTTATGGTGTCAATGACTTCACATTCTTTATTCATCCGATTTAGAACTTCCACATTAGAGATCTTATCTGTCCAGGGGATACGCCACATTCTACGGTAGCACCACATTTCGAAGGCTTGTAGTTTGTCCATGTGATTCTTCTTAAGAGTCCATGCCTCCGCTCCATACAAAAGCACAGAAAACACGTAACATCGCAGCATTCTTACCCTAAGTCCAATCTTGATATCTCGACTGGTGAACAACTTTTTCATTTTCGTAAATGTTGATCTGGCTGTCTCTATTCTGGCTCTTAACTCTCTTGTTTGGTTACCCGATTGTTCTATCCAGGCTCCCAGATATTTATATGACTGCACATTCTCTATTGAGGTGTTTGCTACTGACACGTTTATATGGTTGTGATTTTGGGGGAATTTTAAGAAAACCATTAACTTGGTTTTCTTAAAATTTATCTTTAGACCGTATTTGTTACATCGATCATTTAATTTCTCTAGAAGATTTTGTGTGTCCCTTTGATTGCTCGTTAACAATAATCTTTAGACCGTAGTCGTTACATCGATCATTTAATTTATCTAGAAGATGTTGTGTGTCCCTTTGATTGCTCGTTAACAAGACAGTGTCATCAGCATATCTCATATTATTTATCACTTCTCCATTAATAACTATCCCTACCGATTTTTCTTTCAAGGTTTCTTTAAAAATGGCTTCGCTATACAGGTTGAATAGTAGTGGCGATAGGATGCATCCTTGTCTTACACCACGACGGATTTCCATTTCCTCTGTCGGCTGGTTTTCTACCTTTGTATTTGCTCTTTGGCCCCAGTATAGATTGGTAATTATTCTCACATCGTCCAAGTCAATGTTTTTACTAACGAGTACCTGATGTAACTTGTCATGTTTCACTTTGCCAAAAGCTTTCTCAAAGTCGATGTAACATGCAAACACATCTTGGTTCATATCAAGACAGCGCTGGAAAAGAACGTTTATCCCAAAGAGCGCCTCTCTTGTTCCAAGTCCTTCGTGGAATCCAAACTGCGTATTGTTCATGTCCTCCTCAAGTTTTCTGTATATTTTTTTATGGATGATCTTTAAAAACAGCTTTAAGGTGTGACTCATGAGTGCAATGGTCCGGTAGTCTGAGCATTTTCTTGGGTTTGGTTTCTTAGGTATAAGCACAAAAGTAGATGTCAGCCATTGCATAGGAATTTCTCCCCCATCATAAATGTTGTTAAAAAGGTCAAGAAGAATATCGATCACATCGTCATCAAAGAGTTTGACCAGCTCTATGGGTATTTGATCAGGATCAGCAGCTTTACCGGGTTTCATAGTTTCCAAGGCATATTCTATTTCTGATCTTAATATTTTTAAGTATATGTTGCTTGATTCTACTAGAATATTAGAATAATTTATATAACTTTTAGTCGGTTTATTAGAAAATAAATATAAAATTTTGGTGTGCGAGTTCATCATAGAAGAACTTTTAAAAAAGTTGTATACAATTTCGATGTCAAATGAATAGGGGAGCCAATATTTGAGGTTAGCAAAATTTACACGGGATTTCCTATGCTAGTGTACCACACGGTGCTCCAGTGCATCTTAACTTATTAACACAAAAAATTGATAAGGGATAATTTAAATAGAAAGAAACGTATTGCCAATATAGGGATATCTGGATTGCGTCCCTTGGAAAGCTGCAGGGTGCTGTGCTTATGTTGCTGCTTTCAGGTAGGTACTAATCATTTTGTTCTTGTGCGAATCCGCTCTTCATTTTAGACTATACTGGATCTAATTGTGATAATTCTATGTTACGTTTGCTGTGGGTTTTGAAATGATGAAAAAAATTAGCGACCTGGTTAGGGACGTCCTTTTATACAGCGATACTAGTGCAACGTTTTGGCAATCTGTTTAAATTGTACTCGATATCGCTTTCAATTTGATTAAAACGCCCACTTACTGGTAACTTTCGGAAATTTGATGTAAAAGCAATTATGTTTTTTAATCTGGTTGCTTGATAATCACCTACTGAATGCCAACCTTAAGAATTTCCAAGAAGTATATAGTGTAGTGATAATGTTTGGAATAATAGGAATATTTGTGAACAGGTTAGTTCAGGTTAGTTTAGCTGATACTAGAATATACAGGGTGTTACATAAATAAAGTATCACGTCAATGTCACTTTTTGTAAATGGAATTATATTATTTAAGTACATTATTTCATTTTTTGATTATATGCAAGATTCTAAGCAGATCTCGTTTATGATGTCCTATACCTATCTTCAACTGTTTACGAATTATTGACAATTGAAAATTAGACATCTTCAATGAAAATAAAAATATAAATTGAATTGTTTCAGCGTTTGTTTTTTAAGTTAACCTGTTCACAGATATTTCTATTATTCCCAACTTTATTTTCATTCGTATAGGGTGTCTCAAAAAATCAGTATTAGTTTCAAGTTTGTTTTTATAAAAATTACACTTTTTTAAATTTTAAACATATTATTTTATTTAATGAACATTTTTTACGATAAAGGAATATGCCTGCCTATTTTAATAAATGTTGGAAGTGGTATCCATTCACAGCTCTACAATGACCCAAATCATCCACAAACTCTCTTTGGACGTTAGTAACAATATCTGGGGTAATTTGCCGTATCGTGGCTCTTATTCTTAAAAAATAAAAAAAAATAAAAATCGACGTGTCTGAGCGTTTTTTTTTTTTAAGTTAACCTGTTCAGAAATATTCCTATTATTTCAAACTTTATCACCACCCTGTATAAGTAGTAACCTAACTAAATGAATAGAAATTATTTTTGGCTTAAACCAAAGAAAATGATAATGTATCATTTTCTTTGTTTAAACGCTAATATTTTATCTACGGATTAACGCAACTATCAAATCCACGTTACCATATTATTGCAAGTAATGCGCTTACCAAATGTTAATCACAAACACTGCCAAATTAGTAAACAATAATTATCAACACAGTATGAGCAATAGTAGCTGCGGCTGCTGGACAGTATTAATTCGGTTAATAGTTTCGCTTTAAGCTACCCGAAACCTTAAAGTTCGATAAAGTGGATCTGATGCTTTATGTTTGAGAAAAGCAAATGCTATTATTTTAGTTACATATTTAGGCCCTAAAAAAAATATGTAAAATTGGTAATTTTTTTAAGATTAAGCTCTGAGGAAACTATTGAAAGATTGATAATCCTGAGGTTCTAACGAAAACTGGAAAATCATATGAACTTTAAAAGTGGTAGTTCTGAAGAATGTGTATGCACATATTTCAGCACATGGCATATATAATACAGGATAATATTATGTTTTTTTTTCCTTAGGCCTGTCCTTGACCGGAGCACTGCGGCCATAAGTAGGCCTACTGTGCAAACCTTTGTTTTATTGTATCCACTTGGTTATCTTGGTTTGGTTCCGTGTATTAGTTTATAAACGTCAACTGCTAATTTAGCGGTTATTTCATTCAGTTCCAGTTTTACTCTCCCAAATATGACATACCGCCTGCGATCCAGGGATTCGCATTGACAAACTTCATTACAGTTTCCCTACTCCTGCCGCATAGCCTACAGCTAAGATCTCCATTGTATATCATATTTTGTTCAGGTGATCCTTGACAGCCATATGTCCTGTTAGGATTCCCGTTATTAATTTTAATTGATTGTTAAGGTTAAGCAACTGATTTGAGAATTTAGGAGCAATACTCCCCATAACTATCTTGCTATAATTGAGTCCCTGTCTGCTGTTCCAGTAGACTTTGTTTTCATTTTTTGTCCATCGATTAATAGCTTCTGGTGCTGTGCATTTAGGCACTTCTAGGGCTGGTTCAGGACCAATGTATGGGGCAGCTGATGCTGGCCTCGCAAGCTCATCTGCCCTTTCGTTGCCAGTAATGCCTCTGTGACCCGGTACCCTGAATAGTTTCACAGTATTTCTGTCCGCCAGGATTCTCAGTTCATTCTGGAGTTCCCAGACTAGCCTTGATGTTACCCTCTGGCTCATGAAAGCCTTGAGGACCGTTTAACTATCTAAACATAAGATGTAGATTCGTCTATTTTGGTAGGCTCTTGTTTTGTTTTCCCATGCACATAGTAGTATGGCATAGGTTTCTGCCTGGAATACTGCTGGGAGTTTTTCCAAGGGAAGCAACAAGTCCTTTCTTTGTCTCAAATCCGTGTATCCTAGCCTTTGTACCCTCTTTAGTCTTGGATCCATCGATGAACCACACCAGAGCTCTAGACAGAGAATCTGGTTCGTTGTTTGCCCACACGATTTGATCCTGAATGCTTATCTTAAAGGGTATGTCATAAATAAATTTTGGTGTCTTGTGGTCTAATCTCATCTTTATCTGCGGCTCATGTGCTATTTCTTCTATAAGTTCGTGACATGCCTTTTTTTCCGGAGGTCGGCAGCAATATCTGAAGCTGGTAGAGGCCCATTCTTGCCTCTCCCTGGATCGTCAAATAAAAAGGAGGGAGGTCAAGAAGGCGCTCCATCACTCTAAAGACTTCATAGCTTCAGTAGAAAGGTCTTCTGTAGATCACCAGATCACGAATGCTTAAGTTATTGACGGTATCACCACTCTGGTGTATATCCAGTGCACCATCTTGGCCGTATATTTCACTTGTTACTGTAAGAGTAATTTCAGATTTACGGACAGTTTTTTTCATATAGCTTGTTATTTACCCAGTAGACCTACCTGATCAAACTGTGTATATTAATAGTAGGTAATAGATAAACGTATTCCCGATATGTAAATTATATTATATCTTTTCTATTGACAACTTATTTTTATTACAACAACAACAATATATATTTCAGAAATCTGCCGGTTCCACAATTTAGGGTACCTATTCTCAACATTCTCCCACCTCGAGGAACAAGTTACTCAAATTTTCGGGTAGGTTTAATTTTTCGACCATATCTAGTCGTCTTCACAACTTCACTCGGAGACTTAATTACATCTGAAGATGTAACTTTATTGACTTCTTCTTTTTCTTTTATACTTTGAAAAGCTTCTTCCTGCACCAATAAAATTACATTATTTTCTGCTTCTAACAGTTCTTCAACACATAATTCTCCTTTTTTGACATTACTCTTATTTAAACAGTTGTATTTAAATCTTTTTATCCAACCAATGAGACGAATTATTTGTTGATATTTGGAAAAGTACTTATAATACCACGTATAATCTTTCTGTTTACTTAATAAGGACGACAAACTTCTTCTTTTCTCTTCTTTAACAAGTTCTTCAGTCACTTCGTAGTGCTGCTCTGGCCAATTATCACAGTTTTGATACAACCATTGAGGCCCTTCCCACCATTTTGAATCTACAAGTTGTTTTGCTGAACAACCTCTTGATGGAAGGTCTGCTGGGTTCTGTGATCCAGGTACATGCTTCCAGTATTCTTGTTTTGTGTTCTTTCTTATTTCTTCTATTCTGTTCCATACGAATGGTTTCCATGTTTCTGCCCGTGTAATCCACGCTAGTACTGTAGTCGAATCTGTCCAACAAAAAATTGAAATTTCGTATTCTTCAAAATTATTTTTAAGAATAGAATTTAACAGTCTAACGCCAATATTTGCTGCTGACAGTTCTAGTCGTGGAATGGACATCTTCTTTATAGGTGCAATTCGACTTTTGGCTTGAATTAACTGTACCGAAATTCCCTGACTTGACTGGATTCTTAAATAAATGACTGACGCGTATGAACTCTGACTGGCATCGCAGAACATGTGTAAGCTCATATTTTCCACCTGCGGTTGAGGAATATTCATTAGCCAGCTGGGTATTTTCAAATTATTTAAATATTTGATGTCGTTCAACCATATCAGGAAACGTTCCTTTATGTTCTCCGGTACTTCCGTATTCCATCCTAAATTTAATATCCACGTTTCTTGTAAAAGTAATTTTGGACACAGAAGGCTTGGTAAAGAAAATCCGATGGGATCAAATACACTATTCGCCGCAGAAAGTATAACACGTTTTGTAATTGTCTTCATATCAAAATGTTTAAAAGCTTCTAGAGAAAGTTCCAGAGTATCCATTGTACGATTCCAATTCAGACCTAATATAGGAGAAATACATATTTCTTTAAATTCTGTATTTGTTTCAGTGTACTGCCAACCTCGTAAATCAAATTTTCCCTCCTCCATCACTTCTCGAGACTGTCGAATGAACTCATCAAGTTCTGATTTGTCATCAACACTGGTAACACAGTTATCTACATAAAAACTTTTTAAAAGTTTATAAATATGAGATGAAAAATATTTTGAATCACCGGTATCAATTTTAGAAAGAATATTTTTTAAATGATCCTCAATGACAGCTCCAAGTAAGAATGGACTGGAAGTAACCCCAAAAACGACTCTTGCATGACGAAATATCTTTAAACTTGAATCTTCTCCATAACATAAAAAACGTAGGTAATCTCTATCATGATCATTCAAATTTATCTGTAAGAAAGCCTTTCTAATATCAGCAGAAACTCCTAATCTGGACCATCTAAACCTGTTTAAAATCGATGGTATCAGTTCTATCAAATGTATACCTTGTTCAAGACATTGATTCAAAGAGGGTTTATGGTTATTTTCTCGAGCGGAAGCATCAAAAACAGGCCTTAATTTCGTTGTTTCGCTGCTCGTTTTAACAACATGTCGAGTAATGTACACAATTTTCAGTTTCACTATTGTCAACCTCTTCAATGATGCCTTCTTCTAACCATTCTTTAAGTACTGCATTATATTCTTCATAGTATCCATCTTTTGCTAACTTTTTTACCAAACTATCTAAGCGTTTCTTGGCTAAATTATAATTACTAGTAAGTGGCGGATGATCTTCAATCCATGGCAAACTTACTTGATATCGACCTTCTTCGTTTCTTTTAACGTTTTCTTTAAAATGAGTTATTACTGCTTTGGCTCTATCCTTTTGGCTAATTTCTATATAGCGATCAGTTATTCCTAAAATATCCAAATTCCACAAGTCAGTCATTGATGTTTCTCTACAAAATAATGATGTTACTGTCATAGAAGTTGAATTTTTAATACAACGTGGAGAAAGTACAATTTTACCCATAAGTGTCCAACCAAGTAAAGTTTCCATTGCAACTAGGCCACAGCTTAATACATGCCTGTTCCCAGTAAAAAGTTTACCAGCTATATCTGCTCCAATGAGAACTTCTATTGGTCCATCTTTAACATCAATAATTTCAATACCTTTTTGCTTTAACTCCTCAGTCCAGTGACCTTCTCTGACGGATATAACACTACTACATATTATGGATTGATCAACGGCTTCAAAACTGCATGCATATTCGTTGGTTAAACTGCTCATTGTTATTTTGTACAAATTATGACGAATTTGTTCTGTTTCAGATCCTCCAAATAATGCATGTATCATATCTTCTTGTCTTAGCACTTCATACCCCATTTCATTAGCAACAATTTTACTTATATAAGACTTCTGTGACCCTGTATCTATCAAAATACGTATATTTCTTGAGATTCCATTTCCAACCAATTTGACTACCAGTGTTTGTAAATATACTTCTGTGTACGTATTGTTGGATAGATTTTCCACGGTACGTTTGCGAATTTGCTCTGTCAAGTTTTCTTTCTTCTCTTGTAGTTTATTGGATGGATCTTTCCAGCACATAAGACTAGCATGGTTACCATTACAGTTTGCACATTTAATCTTTGTTCCGCAACGCCGAAAAGTATGTCCAAATCTAACACACTTATGACAATAACCTTTATATGACAATACTTTTTTACGTTCCTCCAAAGTCATCTGTAAAGCTTTTTTACATGTATCACTAAAATGATTCTCTTTACAAAAAACACATCTTGGAGGGTTTCTATGATAACTAAACCAGCTGCTGTTGGTACATATTGTTCTTCCCCTGTTTCTTCTCTCTTTCTTCCTACAGTGCCAAAACCTGCAGCAGCTAATTTTATTCGTTCTTCGTTTTCTACTTCTTTTCGCAAAAATTCCATCATTTTCTCTAAGCGATTCTTCGAATTAACATTGCAGTCATAAAATGAACTTCTCTGCCAGGCACGAAGAATATCTTCCGGTAAACATGATTCTACCATTGGAAAAAGCATTACAGCACATTTATGGAATGGAGCAATATTTTTAAATCGACGTTAGAACACCAGTATAATGGCCTTATACAAGTATTGCTAATAACTAATTCTAATTGTGTTACGAGATTACAATAAAATTACCATTAACATTTTGAATGTGGGTCAAAACGCCTGCCTTTCTGTGACGTCAATAATCTGTAGTTACCGATGTTATCAAATATGCTGTTTTTGCAATTTTATTACTCTAGTACAATAGTATATTTGTAGAGTTAAATGTACTAAATTGATTTCATGACCATACATTATCAGTAATATTTTGATTAAAATTTGTTGATATTTTTAAAGCGATTTGGTAAAACAATACAATAATCAGTAAAAAATCAAAAAATAAATGATAGACGGATAATTATTGATATTCGTATCGTATGTTCATTCATGGCAACTGTGATTTGATATAACAGTGGTATACTTAATCAGCATTTTTAATTTGAAATATCTCGAAAACGGCTGGAGCAAGTATCAACATAATATTATTATATTTTTAATGTCAAACTAATTTGTTCATAACAACAAACAAAATTTCTTAGCAACGATCACACTTAACTTGATTTTATTTTATCAGTTTTTCGGCATGCAATAAAGTAGCTTTTATTTTTCTTTTTTTCGAAAACGAAGCGAGATACGAAAGGATATCAAGAGACAAAAAAGTTGTATTTCTAGCTGGACAATCCGATAACGGTTTGAAATTGTGGCGTACATTTTATTTGTCAATATTATTAGAGATACTGCCCCCCCGGGACGCCACTGGGACTTATAATTATCATTTAGTTAGTGCTAACCTAGCGCCGCATCACAACGAATAAAAGTGCCAAATTTCACCAAAATCGGCAAATGATTTTTGAGATATTAATAAAAAACCGATTTTTGTTTTGAACTTTGACACCGTGTATCTTGAGAACAAGAATTTTGAAAACACGTGTTTATATGAACCTTTCTACCTGAATTTGGTTCAGGAATGCGCCCTTAGAGTTACAGCCTATCCATTAAGTATAAGCGGGAACATGTTTTCATAACTACAAATTAACTTTTAACAACATTACTTTTGAGAATGCTATATCAATATCTATTTTTCTTATTTTTACATTAATACTTAATCCCTAGAAGAACCCCTAACCGTAAAAACCTTTTAACCATTACGAAATTAATGTAAATTTTAACAAGTTCCGTTCAATGAGAATCCATTCTACGCGATACCCTTATACCAGTTTAATTTTATAATGGATTCCTTTGAGTGTCCGATAGATTTTCCAGGGTTTTATCTAGCGGCCGTCCTTAAATCCAGGTCTAAAAAGTTTTCGTAATCTAGATTAGATCGGACCCGCTTTTCATCCGTTCCATTCTTTGCCATATCTCATAAAAATATACCTCTTTTGAAAGGCCTATTACGCAATTTCTGTTGGTATGGTTTGCTAGAAAACAATTTTAAATATTTGCCTTTGTTATATCCATAAAAATAATTAGTTAACAAAAAAACGAAAAAGTACTTGTCAAACAAGGTAAGCCAATAAACTATAACAAAATTGCGTTGCATTGAATTGCAAAAATATACAAAAAAAAAACCTAAACTCACTGCATATAGGTAGGATTTTTTAAAATTAGGTTGAAGTCGATAAGTTATTGAATTATTGCTAATTATTGTGATGGGCTAATAGAGAAAAATTAAAATAACTGGTCTGCATTTTACAGTGTTTATTTATTAATAAGTATCCACGTATATTTAAATATCTTTTAATATTTTTGTTTAAATTTATCAGAACTGAAATCAAATGAGATGAAGCCAATTTACCTACATGTATATACAACGTGCATACCAACATATATTTTATACAATGTACTGTATGTTTGCTTTGAAATTTTTATTTTCTAAAATATTCTGATATTAATGATTAATAATGAACATTATTAAAAAATTTGCTAAGTATCTCAAACTTGCGCAGGCTTCAGATAGGCAAGTTCAGGTTCCTCTTTCTCTGTCTTAGAGCTGGGAGTAGTTTCATCCGTGTCTTGGATCTCTGCAATTCTATTGATGATAGTCAATTCTGCACTTTTTGTTGCCAAATAATTATCAATAGAGGCACATTGCTTCAAGTTCACAAATGTGCCCTTAATGTTAGGAAACAGTTGTGCGAGCAGAGTTCTTCGAAGTCGTCAATGCTAGCTGTATTACATTAGATATATTCGGCTTTCATAGAGCATTTTTTTATTGTCACTGGGCACAAATTGCGCCAGGTCGCCGAAACCCACATCAAGGCGTTGGTTATGCTAATATTATTTTCAATTTCTTGAAGAGGACAACCTCTGTCTATACATGACAATAGTATTTTTATAAGAAATATTAAAGAGGAAAGAAAAATTCAAAATTCTTCACAAATAATTAATATATCGCTCTACGCGTTTCGGTTTCTTAAACCATTTTCCAAAACTGTCTAAAAAGTTCATTTATATAATAATCTCAATTTCAATTTAAAATTATTTGGTGTTACTTACATAATATAAACACAAACTTTACATCAAGGACACAAACAAGCCCACAATGGCGAGCACAGGTTAACTAACTATATAAAATTGATCAACGGGATAAACCCAAAAAACATTTAAAAAATAAAACAAAATATACCAAACCAGAGCGACATCTACAATCTACATTGCACAAAGAGAGGTTATATTATTTAAACAAACATTCACTACTTAAACTCATTCACAATTCTCGCTGCCTTCCTATAGTGGGCGTTGACAGGATCGTTCAAACACTCAATTTGATTATTTATCTCTAATTTGGCTATTTCTATGTTTTCTAAAAAATTCAGCTTTTGGCCTTTATTCGCATTATGTAGCATTTTAAAGTTGTCTTTAGTATTAAAACTATGTAAATTCTCTTTTAAATGTAGACCAAAAGCTGATCTCCTGTCATTAGGCGATTTCTGAGAGTTTAAATGTTCTTTTATTCTAATATTAAAGCTACGTTTTGTCTGACCAGCATATTTAGCTGTGCAAGAGTTACAGGACAACAAATACACCCCACTCTTGTCAAGCACATTAATTGAATCCTTTACTCTCGATAATAAGCTAAGTAAATTGTTTGCCGATTTGTAAGCTATTTTAAAATTGTTGTTTAAGGACTTCAATACATTACCCACTCTCAGAGAAACAGCGCCCAAAAAGTTAGCCTTATATACCTAGGAGGTTGAAAAGATGTTATGGTTTTATCCAAGGGGTCAGCCAACACCTTCTTAAGCATGCCATTATTCTTTTTTTTTAATAAATTAATGATTAGTGATATCTTGTATCCGCTGTTTTAAGCAATTTGAAAGATTTAGAGTATTTTAGAATTTCGAATAATGCCTTGGTCCAAAGGTTGGCAATGTGAGGTAGTATTGGGTGAAAGAAAAATTAATTTGACATTATCCACTGTAATTTTGGGATGAGACGTTGCATTATCCAGAAACAAGATCACTCTTTTCTTTTGCTTCTTCATCTTGGTATCAAATCTGTGAAGCCATGTTGTCATGATGTCTGCTGTCATCCACGTTTCTTTGTTCAAGACCCATTGGAGAGGTAACTTATCGATATGTGCGCCCTTAAAACATCGATAATTTTTACATTTGCCTATTATAAGTGGTTCTTCCTTCTCACCTTCCATATTTGCACAGAACAGAATTGTAATCATCCATTTGATGCCTTGCAGTTATCTTGTCCTAGATATTGAGCAGATTTGAGAGCTTTTGCTTAAATTATGGGCCCGGATATTAGTAAGTGTTTATTAAAAACAATTTGATCGACCGTCAGTGCTTCGGTTTCGGGAAATTTTCTTTTTTGTTCACCGTTGCCACCTTCTTGAAACAAATCTACGAAGGCGTAGAAAGGCCATCCGAAAGAAAAAAATATTTTAATCTCGAAATTCCGACTTAAATCTCGGAATTCCGACTTAAATCTCGGAATTCCGACTTAAATCTCGGAATTCCGACTTAAATCTCGGAATTCCGACTTAAATCTCGGAATTCCGAGAATAAAGTCGGAATTCCGAGATAAAAGTCGGAATTTCGAGATTAAACTTAAAACTCGGAATTTCGAGAATAAAGTCGGAATTCCGAGATTAAAGTCGGAATTCCGAGAATAAAGTCAGAATTCCGAGATTAAAGTCGGAACTCCGAGAATAAAGTCGGAATTCCGAGATTAAACTCGGAATTCCGAGATTAAACTCGGAATATTACACAAAATGTTTCTTTCTTTCGGGTGGCCTTTCTACGCCTTCGTACTTTTCCATAACAGATTGATTGTACTATATTGATTGAATTGAAATGAATAGCAGTGTACCTACTACACTGCTGCTTCTATTTCAGTCTAAAATACATAGGTGCAAATTTGTCAAAACCTATAGATATATTTCCATTGCACAAATTTTATTGTAATTTATAAAAGAATCTCATGAATCAAAATTTTCGAAGTTTCAATAGTAGAAATGGCCAAATCCAGTAACCCCAGTCAATCATGAAAAATAAATAAAGCAAATCACATCCAAATAATATTGAAGACTAGCCTATTTTTGAATATTTTGTGGAAGATGTCACGATCTGGCGCAGCAACACCCTAGGAAATTGATTAACACATTGAGATTCTTACCCCAAAATACCAATGTTACTCAAAGCTTCCAAAACTGTCTGTCTAATAACCAGCATATTCTGGACAGAAGTATCAATTGACAAAATACAAAAAAAAAACTGAATGACTGGATATAAAAGATAAAATTAATTTATATGTCTTTTCTATAAAAAATAATTGGGACAAATACAATGCTGTTAGATTTCTTGATCTATAATGAAGCCGTTTTAAAAGCTAGACAAAAATTATAACGGCATTATTTAGGTTAGACATCATAGATCATTAAAATTAATTTTAAAAAAATGACTTTATACTCTATTTCTTAATGACTGACAACACAGCGAAGGGTCATTAGTCATAAAATAGTAATAAATCATAGGTGTCACAACAAAACCTACCTGGTCTTAAATTACACAGGTTCCTTGTTTCATAGTTGAATAATTCTAATTTAATTAGTTTAGTTCTCAACATTGTCATCGAAAGCTTGTGGGTATATTATTAAATATGACGAACAATTATTATTCCTCAGTATTTTGTAAGGGTGTGCTTGACGTAAAAGCAAAGACAATAGTTTTAAATGTAAATGACGTACTTGTACACCAAGCACCTTCTAGTTCTGTTCGAAATCTAGTGCCAGCATGTGCCATTATGACGGGTGTGAGTGAATTAAAAATCTTTGGGCTTCTTAGGGAAAGAAAATCTGGAACGGTAGCCCATCCTGAACAATCGCCAGGAAGGACACCTGTACAAATTAATGACGATATGACAAGTGTCATATAAAGAAAAGTTCGTAATTTTGATTTCAATATGGAGATCCCACCATTGGATAAAATTTTGAGAAAAGATGAGAATTTACCCAACCTAGGAACAAAAAATGTGTGGCAAATTTTACATAAATTCAATTTTTCTTAGGAAGAACACTACCGAAAATCAATCTTACTAGATAGACAAGATATTATATTTTGGAGACGGCAGTATCTGAGAGATGTTAGTGGAAATAGAAGTAAAAAAAAATAACATATTTTATTTCGAAACCTGGTTTAATATTAAGAAAATAAAGTTAATACAGTTATAAATTTATACCGAATTGGCTTTTAATGCTGCGCTCCTGGCGGCGACTCCTGTAAGGGTACCGGCTAGCCGGGTCTCTGCACGAGTTTGCTTCTTCGTTTCTGACTGATTTTTGTTAGACGGGCCAGGGGATGCATTTTATTGCCATGAGATGTCGCTTAAAAGCTACATCTGCCGTTATCTATCCATTTTTCAGAGTCAAGTAGACTCTACGTTGTTGCTTTCTTTAGTCAAATTCTATAGCCTCAGCTGTTATACAGCGAAACGCGTCTGGGGATGAATCCGGCCAAAGGAAGCAACTAACCTTTAGATTTCTACCTATATTGTACTGAAAAGATCTATTTTCAATCTTAAAATAATATGTTCACACTGCAACCCAAAATTTGAGCTTTGCATTTATAATAAGGGTTGCTTGCTATCAGGCAATGGTCAACACAGTATAGAACTGCTCATTCCACCATGCTACCAGGCTGACGACAAAAATCCAGAAGGTTTAATATCAATTTATCGGGAAACACGTTGTAATAATCAAAGTAATTAACTAGTTTCTTATCCCACGATATTCTAATTCTCGGAATATATCAAGTCTTCTGTAAACATAAAGACGTGCTATATTCTAAACTAAATAACATTAAATTCACGTATACGAAAACCGTTAAAAGTTAGCTTTGCAATAGGTTTGTAGCTTCAAGAATATGTAAATGAGGTTCTGTGATGTTTTAACCGACAAGGGGCAGTATCATTTAATGCTTTAAAGGGTTCTTCAATTTCATTATTTGACAGTTAACAAGTATGGCCGCTAACCTGGGCGGACCCGACCTCCGTTGGCTGGTCAAGAGTGTCCACGTGACCACATGTGAGTGGTTGACCTTCAAGACTAGAGTACTGTAGCGTCATAAACAACTCACTGTCCTGTCAGATTTTAACGTAAGCAGACGCTCCACGTGTCTAAAAGATATTAGCGTGAAGTAATATTTTGGGAACCCATGCCCGGTAACAGAGGTTACGATTCTTTTAAACGTACCGTGAATCTCGCAGTTAAATAGACTACATTCTTTGTGTTTAGTTAAGACGTGCACGAAGTTGCACCTTGGGGTTTTGCAGTTCACGCAAATACGTGAAATATTCCGTTCTATAGAAAACGTGTCTTTCAAATAACCCTCGCGATATTTAGACGGCAATGAGGCTGTAAGTAATTCTAGTTCTGATTCATTCATTTTATTACGGTAATAACTAATGAAATCCTAACAGTATCTCGGTGCAGAGCTTTCGGGTATTTAAGATGATAAATTCGTGTTTAACAATATAAATAGTGTAATATTGTAAGGGTTGTCAATAGTGGAAGAATACAAAGACATAGCAAAATAAGTTGTGTTTAATTGGTCTAGCAAAAATAAAACGAACCAGCCTTATACTGTGAGTGATACAGTGTCTATGTAAGGCCAGGGCGAACCCCTGTCTATAGCGTCAACTTTCACACGGGGAGCGATCTTTTTTAAACAAGGCATTTGACAAGGTCTGGCATAACAGTTTGATACTAAAGTTGATAAGGTTACACATTCGTAGTATCATCGAAAAACACAATCCCCAATTTGGAATGACACAACTAGGTATGTGTGTCTGCCGATGACAAGGCGATAACTGCCTTCCTCGAGAGTGATGATCTTGCGTCTACTACATCATAAAAAAATCGTGGAAAGATTTCTAAAATAGTGGAAAATTCGTTTAAATTACGCAAAGTCGCTGGGCATCTTTCTTTCGAAACTAATAGTTAGAGCAGGATAAAAGTAAATACCAAATTTGCATGTATATGTATGTAATTTGCATTAGTACGAACCCGAACATCGCACTAGTCCATAATTATCGCGTAAACTTATTCTGATAAAAGTAAGTTTAAACAATACTTGAATTTTATCAAATTCAATTTTATTAACACTAGTTATTTTATTGTTAGAATGTCTATTTTTGGAAATAAATGGAAATTTTAATAATATGCAAGACATTAAACAGCTCTCAACTATATTTAATACAAAATCTACTAAATATAAATATAATGTACCTCAAGATAAAACTTCAATATCATGCATCAAAAAGTATTGCTTAAAGTAGTAAAGCATGTACCTACGGGAAAACAATGTCTGTTATAGAGTAGAGTAAAAGTAAAACAACACGATAAGCTCTCTTATAAATTGCGGGAAAAATTTTAGTACTTTGATTCTCCAGAGTGCACTTGGTGTTTGTTTCACGTTCATTTAAACTTTAAAATTGCATTGAAATACTAGAACCTTTAAATTATGTTAAATAATAATCTTTATTAGTAATTCTGGTGACGTAATTTCGTATTTCGAAAATGTTTATTTTTAAAATATAATACACGGTACTGGAAGTAAGTTTCTTTCTTGCCTTCGCCAAAATTATCTTGGGATGATAAGTGGCATTTTTGGCATACTGCCATGATATATTATATTTTGTTTAGTTTTAGGGTATTGTGGATAACACATCTTACCTTGAAAGGCCAATATTCGTCGTTGTGTATCGACACCACCTGTAACCAAAAATTTAATTACAATAAATTAAAAGTGCTGTGTAAATCTTATTGTTGCAGTCCAGCCATTCGACCACAAGCAAAGTTATGGGACTTTTCTAGTATCGGCTATAGAAATACATTCAATATATCCTTCTAATCATGTAGGTATATAAAAAAATTTACTACCACCATTGCGGAGTGGACGTTATTTTACGATGGAACGGTATATCCATTATTTTCTGATGAAGGCACCAAAATAAAAGAAAACCATTACCTCTGGCTGGTGCTTTTGAAATCAGAAATTTATGTCCTATATCATAACTTTTCCACTTTACAGGATAGTCGGAAAAGAACAAGCGTATGCTGGCAGTAAAACACCGTCTTCGTTTAGTTTTTATTTGGCTGAAAGAAAATTTACCATTTCAAAGGGCTTTAAATTTTAGGTCGTTTAAATTTACCACCTCATTTTCTATTTTTAAATTGCTTCCTTTAAGGGTCGAAAGCAATAACTTTACTTAAAATGAATTGTACCTTCTTCGTAATAGAATATTGTGTTTGCTTTGGTATTTTTGTTATTAAGTTTCCGGTTGTAAAAAGATCTTATTCATACAATAACATGTGTACATATAGGGTGCTCCTCAATGATATGCTATTATTTCAAGGTGTGATTACTTATTAATTACTTCCGTGTTCCAAAATAGTTGCGTTATAGTAATCAAAATGGTTGTCTGCATTTATCTCACCTGTTGAACTCTAAAAATAATTATATAATATCTAATAAAAGTTTCATTAATATATTTACGTGTGTTCTTTTTCTTCTCTCAATCGAATTAATATACAAAATCCTAAACAAATCATGAACTTAAATGTTTGTTTAAAAACTCCTGTCCTATTGTCAAACTTAAATGTGACTGAAAAGAAGCATAACCTCCTTTTTCCCGTAAATACGTACGCTTATTTTTTCTCGCGCATGCGTACTACGTAAAATTACCCTAGCGAAACAAGAAACTTCGACTTCACTACGTTTACATTGGTTAAATGGACAAAGCGCCATATAGTAGTAATAGATATATGGATATATCGTACCATTATAATTGTGATCTGAACCAAGCCCTACGCTTTTAAGTTCAAGCCCTTTTGAATAAAAACAATGTTTGCTAACACGGTACTATTTTTCTATATTGCGTTTTGTTACAATATAATCCAATATAAAATATAAAATACAAATTTATTAAATTTTTATGCCTACCTATTATGATGGTAATACTATCCAAATGTTTGATCTTATTTTGTCATGATAATAATTTAATAGAACATTTAGAAATTTTATCTCAAACTTTTTCACATACCTGTATTTTTATTTCACCATGAAACACTTTCACACTGAGTACCTATAAATCGTAAATATCCGTTACCTACTTCTATAAATCCTATATCTAGACACAAAACCAATTTGTATCTTACACTTTACATATCTAAGTGCAAAATTCGGTATTTAAAGATTTATCGCTGTATCGGACAGAATAATAATCCAGCAACATCGCAATGAAACAATAATTGAAATTTCCTGACACCGCGGGTAACTTTTATCGCTTGTTAAAGATAAGTTACTCATTTATAAGGACAATATACTGCAGAATGAATCATGAATTGTGTGTTAAAAGTTTTGGACAAAATGTCATTTTTATTTATTAATTTATTTACTCCTCTCTGTGAAAGACCATCGATAATCTGTTGTTTCAGATTCTGTGACACCAGAAATGCTTTGTTGGCTAACGAAGTTGAAAATTAAAAACTTCTTTGATAAAATATTTGAATTTTGTATTTGTTTTTTTTTACTGTTTATACAGAGTGTCCGGAGAAACATGGGAAATTTCTCAAATTCAGATAGAACATGAAAAAATAAGATGAGAAGTTCCTATAATTTTTTTTCTTAGAGACCATCACTTCGGAGATATGTGCCTCTGAAGGACGACACTGGAAATCGGTTTTTCTTGAATATCTTTCAAAGTGACATCAAAGTGTGAAACGACAGAAAAGTTTTATTTCTAGTTGTTGAATCCGAAAAAATACAAAAATTTAAAAAAACTCAGTGATGCAACAGGAGGCTCCTTAACGAAATTATTGAAAAACTTCATAAAAGGGTTCAACGTGGGCTCTGTGAAGTCTATTACACTCGCGAGCACGACAAATTGAGGACTGCTTTACCCGCCACAATAACCCAGCCTTGGTCCTTATCACATCACAATGAAACGTGATTCTCTGTAGAGTGCCGACCGGGATAGAATACACAAAGTTTTTCAGGTGTAACAGGTAAAAATCCAACGACGTTAGGACGGGTGATCGAGGAGGCCAGGCAATAGGTCCTCCTCTACTTATGCAATGACACCAACGCTGAAATGAGGTGATGCCCTGTCGTTCATGAAGTACATGTTTCGGCGGGCTTTAAGTGGTAAGTGCTCTTTTAAATCCTGAAACGCGTTCTGGAGGCACTCCAAATAAAGTTGTCCATTTAAGTGTTCCGGAAAACATGAATGGTCCAATCAAAGAATTGCCAATAATTTCTGTACAGATATTAATTGATTGGAACTGATGTTAATAACGCGAAACAATAGTGGCATGAGGATTTCCATCAGCCCACATATCTGTGTTGTGTAGATTGGTGATACAATTTTTGGTAAACCTTACTTCATCCGTGAAAAAATAATGCTAATGAAGTTTACTTTATTTCGTTGCTGATCCCATAGTCAGTTTGCAAGTTGCATTCTACGAGGAAAATCTTCGGGAATTAGTTCATGTACTTTTTGCAAATGATGTGGATGTAACAGCTGTTCTTAAAGAACTTCATGTACTATTGTTTTTGATGTACAAAACTGTGCAGTAAATTTTCGAGTGTTCGTTGATGAAGTGTCCTCTACAGCATTAAATATTTTCCTCTAATTGCGGCGTACGTACGGTTCTTCTCAGACCAGCATCAGTAATATTTTTTCCAAACTTTCCTAAAATTATGAAGAAGGTCAATAATATGTATAATCTTATTAACTGGAATCAGCCACCATTCCCTTAGAGGTTGGTCAACTCTTGGAAATGTCTTCTGGTTTGGCTTAGTACGATTAGGAAATTTTTCGTGATATAACCTTCTGGCTTCTAAAGCATTGAAAGACGCAAGACCATACATCGGGTGCATAACAGCATACTAAATAAATGTGTATTCCATAGAATTAATTCACAATTAAATTCACTACGAAATCCAAAAATCAGTAAATTAATATCGAAGTAAAGGGTCAATGTGTCAGCGATGTGAAAGATTGCAAGTTCTAAAATGTAGGACATTTTATATATTTCTTACCATAGTTATGTTTGCAATAACAATACGTTTTTTTGGTGCAGATAAATAAATTAACCGCACATTCTACAAATATTCGTTTATTATTCTTTTGCTCGAAAACGGTTCATTTTATCAACAATAAACAAAAGTACCTCTTCCTTAGTCTAAGGTGCAAGCTACCAAGATTTATTTTTCCTAAGTCTTTTTCATACAGGGTGTTAAATATTTAAGAATTAAGTTGTAAATCTTAGTACGCCCCTAAACTAACAAAGCTAAATATGTTTCAAGGACATTATTTTAAAAGGTCAACTAGTGTCCATCGCATTAAAGTTTTATTAAATTATATTAAGTGACTTGAAAGTTACTCAACAAAAATCGATTTCCAGCGGCGTCCTTCAGGAGCACATATCTTCGTAGGGAGGACCTGTAAGAAAAAGTTTGATAGGAACTTGTCATCTTATTTCTTCTTGTTCTATCTGAGAGAGGTATCCCACATTTTTCCGGATATCCTGTATATTTAGGAATTTTGGGTTTGCCTCCACCCTCAACTTAATCTACGCAATGGTTTGTTAGGAATACATATTTGATTGTACTATTTATTTTACTTCTAGGGATTGTACAGGGTGTCCAGTTTTCGTATGTTTTACGGGTTATCTGCGTTATTAATTAAAGATAGAAGGTTGCGGTTTTCGCGGCACAGTGTTACTATTTCAAGAAACAAACGATGCCGCAAACAGAATTTTCATAGCGAACTTAGTTTTTTAGATACGGGGTGATTTTGAAAATTTTGCATTTTGGGACACCCCCCGTATCTCGGTTACGCTGCAACTTATCAAAAAGGTAAAAAATGAACTTATTAGTTATTTTCACGTAGAATCTAGTGGCCTAGTCAGATTATTTCTATGTTTAATTGTTTTCGAGAAAAAGAGCAAACTTGCATTTTTTTAAATCGGACACCCTATATATTTTTAGCTATTATAATTTAGTTTATCACAAGTTTTTCAAAAATATATAATACTTTATAGCTGTTTTCAATGTGAAGCTCAAAATTTACATTTTTCAACAAATTTACATTTTTTTAAACGGCACACCGTATAAATTTTAAGATTAAACAATTGTCACAAGCTTCTCACAAATATAAAACACTAATTTTAAAAATATATACCTATAACAATAACTTTTATAAATATAAATAACAATTAACTAAGTTGTGTTATACGTTCAAAAATTAAAAGCTACAATTATTTGATGATTTAGGAAACTGTCTCATAAATATTGCTCAAACTGTTCTCCATTATGCCTAAGACATGTTTCACACATTGTTCTGATTCACCTCAGTGCATTCAAAATAATAAAAGGCCGTGTCTGTAAATCCCTAAAGGCTATTTCAGTGACTTCTCTTAAATCTGCCATCGTTTGGTACTGGACGGTAGAAATTTTATTTTTTAGGTAGCCCCACAAATAAAAATCCAAAACCGTTAAATCGGGTGACCTGGGTGGCCATCTTACAGGTCCATGTGTTCCAATCCAGCGGCCAGGAAAATTATTGTTAAGATATGCTCTTACAATTTGAGCATTGTGAGCGGGAGCTCCGTCCTGTTGCAAATATAAGCTATTAAGATGAGCTAGGGGCACATTCTCTACTATTTCAGGCACAATGTTTTCCAAAATTTCTAAATATTTATTTGCAGTAAGACCGCCTTCAAATATATTATATAAAATTTTACTTCCCAGTATGAAGCATGAAGCGCTAAACCCAAATCTGCCTTGCCGTTCCCGTGGAGATATAACATGTTGATTTTCCTGGCACCAAAACCTAGTATTTTGCCGATTAAATATACCGGCACTGGTAAAATGACTCTCATCAGACCATATAATCGTTCTTTCAAAATGATTTTCTCTATTTATATTTTGTAAATACCAATTACAAAACTCTACGCGGCGCTCTGCGTCACCGAGATGTAAGTTTTGTACGACATGAAATTTGTATGGCTTAAACTTGTGTTTTTTTAGAATAGTTTGAACCCTTGATTTTGTAACACCGACAGAACCTTCCACTGTTCTACAAGAACTACTTTGATTTGTTTCAATTGAAGTCAAAACGTTTACTTCATCAATGTCCTGGTTTTCCTTATTGTAAATACTAGGTCGGGGTTTGGAAAATGAACCGACTTCGATTAAGTTTGATTTTATTTTTAAAAATATTCTTTTATCCGGCTGTCTTCTTTCTGGGAATCTGCGAATATTACGTTTTTATAAATTTTAAAATATGATGAAAAATATAAAAAGATTCCCATACCTATTAAAATAGACTTCCAATGCTTCATCCGAATTTTCGTTACACTGAATATAACAAACGAACGTATAGTACTTTTCATAATTCTCGAATTTTGCATTCGCAACCATAATTAAGAAAAAATGCGATTTATCGAATCTGAATAGAAATAAAGAACAGAAAATGGATAACCTATTCTGACAGTAAATAAAGATTTTTTCAGATAACAAGCCTGTCATCTTTTGTTTTCCTAAATACCCGTCATGGCCTACTAAAAAAAAAATTAAATTTGTTGAAAAATGTTAATTTTGAGCTTCACATTGAAAACAGCTATAAAGTATTATATATTTTTGAAAAGCTTGTGATAAACTGAATCATAATAGTTAAATATATATAGGGTGTCCCATTTAAAAAAATGCAAGTTTGCTCTTTTTCTCTAAAACAATTAAAAATAGGAAAAATCTGACTAAGCCACTGGATTCTACGTGAAATAAACTATAAGTTCATTTTTTAGCTTTTTGATAAGTTGCAGCGTAACCGAGATACGGGGGGGGGGGTCCCAAAATGCAAAATTTTCAAAATCACCCCGTATCTAAAAAACTAAGGGGCTATGAAAATTCTGTTGATGTCATCGTTTGTTTCTCAAAAAAGTAACACAGTGCCGCGAAAACCGCAACCTTTTATCTTTACTAATAACGCAGATAATCCGTAAAACATACGAAAACTGGACACCCTGTACTGACGAACCCATGTAGTATTATTATTATGCCTGTTCCTATCTTTGAGTGCACCTCTAGATAATTTTTAATACATAAAGGAGGTATTCCAATAATATTTATTTACTCACTCTTTTTAAGTGCAATAAACATATAAGAATAATATATAAGTGTTAAAAAAAACTCTTGAGGAATATTCGGTAAACGCGACAAACGCGTACAATAAACATCTAAAAATAAAATAATTGCTGAAAATTAATACGTCTTAGAAATTCAATTAAGCTTATTAAAATGAAAATATGTCTGAGAAAAATCTTTCTTTATGCTTAAGGGCATGACAATCTGTTTATTCTTTTTATCTACGTGTAGAAAAGCTTATAATTTTAATATTTCTAGTATAGACGGATACCTAATATAATAATATGTAGTGCTTAAAAATATTTCTATAGTAGAGATTATTTAAAAAGACCGAAAGGGCAATAAAACCTGCAACAAAGAAAGCTTTTAATCATCTTTCTTTCTTCTAAACAAATCATAGGCATGAAATAAGCAAGTACCAATCCTTAATTGACTTTTTTCGTCAGGTGTGAGAAATTAATGCGGAACAGAGAACCTTTTCCCAGGCACCCAAAAGTCCAGGTACGGGCGAGGAATTTTGGGGTTTATTCGACATTCATGACTATAATGGCAACACTAACTCTACATTGTTTGAAAAATGGTTAGAAAAACCGCTTTTACCTAGGCTCGAAAAACCCTCGCTTCATGTTATGGACAATGCAAAGAAACATTCACGGCTCTGCGAAAATGTGCCAAATGCTTCAAGGAGAAAAACTGATATCATTTCCTGGCTACAAAGCAAAAATATCAATTTTATGGAAAACGCACTCAAACCCAAATTGCTACAAATAGTAAAACAATACAAAGCAAAATTAGGATATGCCGTGGATGAATTAATTTATACTATGGGTCATCAAGTTTTGAGATTACCGCCCTACCACTGCATTTTCAGCGCTATTGAATTAATTTGGGCCCAAAGCTAAACATTTTTTAATAAACAAATTATTGGAAAAGACAGGAAAGATGAAAATGCCGTTTTGGATGTTTGGATTACAAACCATTACCCCCGAAAATTGGTCTGATTATGTTTGCCATACAAATAATATTATAAGGGATTATTGACAAAAATAACACATTCTGGATGTTCGGGTTAAGCCACTGATAATTCATGTGTCAGATTCTGGTTCAGGTTCTGAAAGTGACATTTCATTATCTTCAGATTCAGATTAACTTTTTTGTATGCAATTGTATGTTTATTTCTTTATTTTTGTATACAAATGTTAAAAATATAAATATGAAATTTATTTTTGTATTGTCATTTTTTTTATTAACTATATTTATATTTAAAAATTATTAATTAATGTATTTTTTAATGTACATAATTTAAGATTTGCTTGCTAATAAATGAGCTCATTATGAATTATATGTAAAATAAAACATAATTTCAATAATAGTGGTTTTATTTTTAATTTTTACTTAACTTTTCTGAAATAATACATTCCGGATCTGACCCAATATTCCACCAGCATTCACTACAGATATCAATCAGTTTATAAAAGGATACAAAATACATCCTCTCCCACCACGACCTACTTGTTACATTATGTCTTTCTTCCGCAGGTACGCGCTTGGGTAGCTGGTAAAAGATAAAACACTAAGACTTATGTGATTTATTATTTTACTCTCTTTGAAGGGCGTCAACTGGATATTCCCTTTAATTTGTTCTTGCTTTTGATTTGTATGAAAACAAAGAATACCCTGTAGCGTTCTTTGTTGAACGATTTATTGGGGTTTCGATCTTTTTAAATAATCTCTACTATATTTACCTGAAAATATTTTTCATGATTTTTTTCTAAACTAAGGTACTGTTGTGATAGATGCAATATTTCGCTATTGAATATAATTTTAACTTTAATTCACTCAAAATAAAAATATTATTCTTAAACAATGACGAAATAATTTCGATATGTCAAATGTCATTTTAGGCTAGTTCTGGTCAAATTAACAAGGGTATTAAAAATTAAAACTAAAATTAACATATAACTTTTTTTCTATTAGAAATAACTGCCACAAAACACAATTTTGTTGGATCTTTAATCTCACAATATACTTTTAAAATTGTATAAATTGACTACGCCTCCATTGGGGCTTACAATTTATCACTACTATTTTAATAACATTATAAATTAATTAAGCTTCGATCAACCCATCGAAAGCTTTTTGGATTTGACAAGGTCTAAGCTAGAAATCTTTTAGCATAAAGTCTTCTTTCATTTAAAGAGTTGAAAAGCGCTTTCAAAAAATTAAATGCACATCAGCATACCCTGCGTATATTATTTTTACCTGCTTGTGTTTACCATTAGTAACTTTTCAGTGTTTCGCATGAAAACCGATTTATTTTTACGATAAGGCACAGTACTGCAGGATTAATTCTTTATGGCGCTCTGCGAGTGTTGCGTGTGCACAGGAAACGATGCACGATAATCTGTAATATTTGGATATTATACTCATTTGGGAACAAGGGCTCAGGGAGGTCGTTCCATAGTGATGAAGTTATCCAGATTTTTAAACAGTGTCGTTCGAGAGACACTAAGTTGAACCATGTACGAGTAGGCTGCAGGGGCTCGTTGTGTATTTCTACCATGCACCGCTCTCGGTGGAATCAAGCGGGCAACCCCAGTTGAGTATTTGACATGAAAATATTTGTAAAATAGACACAAGTCGCAAACCTGCCTTCAATGTTCAAGGCTTTCTAAATTGTTTGTTAGATCATGGTCACCGATCAAGCGAATGGCTCTTCTTTGAATAAAATCTAGCAATTCTAGGATATGTTTAGGAGCAGAGCCTCAAATATGTGAACAGTACTTCAGCGATGGTCGAATTTGGGCTTTATAGAGCATCAAAAGTTGCTGAGGTGTATAAAGGTTCTTAGTTCGGAAAAGTATTCCAAGCTTTTGCGAGGCCGCCCTAGCAATGGCCGCAACGTGACTGCCAAGGCATATGACTATCTAAATTGATGTCCAATAAATGAATTGATAAAGCCAAGGGAATCGAGTGTCCCGCCATAAACATATTCGGTTCTTCGACATTAACTTTTTTAGAGAAAACCGCCGCGTTGGTTCTTTAGCGTTAAATTTTACTTGTGTACTGTCACGCCAAGACAGAATTTCTTCCAGGTCTTTGTTGAGATGTGCATTGGCAGTCGATGTCCGAGCATCCAAAGTAAAAGATGAAACAAGTGTGCTGTCATCAGCAAAGCTATATATAGGATTTTTAGTTTTTTCCAAAAGATTGTTAACGTATAGTAAATTGAGGGAGGGTGACAATATAAAACCTTGAGGAACTCTGGCGCTGGTGTTCAATGTGCCTAAAAGAAATCCATCCATCGCCACTCGCAGAGAATGGTCTTTAAGAAAACTCGACAGCCATGAACAAAGTTGAACCGGCATTCCGTATGCTCTTAGTTTAGTTAGGAGCCCCTCATGCCATACTCGGTCAAAGGCCTTGGAAATGTCCAGTGCTACTGCCCGGGACTCCCAACGATGCTCTATTGCGTTGTTCCAAACGTGAGTAACATAAGCGACAACGTCTCCTGTTGATCTAGACTTACGGATTCCATACTGGCGGTCACTAATGATGTTGAATTTTAATAATTTTTCGTTGATAGCCTTCTCCATAAGTTTTAATAAAACCGAAAGGAATGCGACTGGACGATAGTTATTTAGCAAGGTCTTCTTGCCTTTTTTGGATATGGGCTGGACTCACGCAGTTTTCCAGTAAGAAGGAAATATTTTTTTGCGGTGGAATTCTTCTTTAAAAATTAACCGTTGAATGTGAAGAGAATGATTCCGCCAGTAAACTTGCCTTTTCCTCTGCTTTCGTCGCAATGGTGCCATCAGAACGTGTTACAGGTGAAATGATTGACTTTATAAAGTTCTGGCTACTAACCAAAATAATCTTGAGCCGTTAGGACATTCAAGAAGTTAGTCTCTGATCCTCTGGTTGTGTGCTTCTTTGCTTTGGTTTATCGTGTGTTTGCATTGGTTTCGAGCGTTAACAAAGATGGTACTATTTTCGGCGGTAGGGTTTTGACGCCATTGCTCGCAATTTTTGGTAAACCAAGGCTTGCCGTTAGAACGGCACTTTTTTAAGAAATGGAGGAAGGCTTTCATGCCAGTTAGGATAACCTCCGATAAATCTGTTGCACAGACGGATGGATTTTATTAGAGGCAAAACAAACGTTTCGACAAGGGAAGGTTCGAAAATGGTTCCTTAGGTCATCCCACTTAGCTGATGTATAATGCCAGATCTTGCGTAGGAGGCGGTTTGGCACTAATTAATAGTTTGTTCAGTCCCGAAATATGGCTGTGGTCAGACGTTCCTAACGGAGGCTTCACGGTGACAGTGTGCATGTCGGGTTCTGAACTCAAGAAAAGATCCAACAAGCTAGCAAAATCACCATCTCGGTCGGGAATCCGAGTTGGTTCACCCACGAGTTGGATGAAGTCAGAGCTGATGTCAAAGGATTCGGCTTTGCGACCTTGCTCCTCAGTTGTATTTAAGTATTTGAGCAAGTTGACATTAGGAACGTTAAATTCGCCAAGGATGACAACATCGGAATTGGGATAGTGGGTTTGCAAAAAGTCGATGATATTAGCAAGAGGGGAGAAGAAGTCTTTATAATGGGTATCGCCTGGCGACCGGTAATTGCAGCAGATAAATTTAGTAATTCTTTGCGTTGATATTTTAGACCACATAACATCAAAATCGTTAGGCTCGCATGTCTTCTCTCGTTGACAAGAAATATCACAAAATTGCTCCTAAATCGGTGGTGGAAGTCGTATCCAGGATATAAATAGCTGACAGTACTAATCGATGATCTGACCTTTGTTTCGATAAGTGCGAGTACATGAGGTTTGGTTCATTTATCTCGAAACCCGGCAGTTTTACCGAAATAAATGAAGAGTACCTTTTTTGAAGAGGGATGACCAAAGTATTTAAAAAATCAGTTTTAAGCTTCGTCATATATATCCCACCGGTCAAAATTTTGGACCAACGAGTGTAGTGGCAAGTCAGTTCCTGACTTACCTGACGATGTAAAACATCTACTGCAATATGCTTTAATGACTCTCTATGGCTTCTATGAAATATTAAAATTTCAATAAATTATACAAGTCGGTTCAAAAGTTAGATCCAAAAAAGTAAATAACTGGGTACCCTTTTGGGGCCCTGTATCTCCGTTAAAGGGAATTTTTTCTATGACAAATTAAGGTTATGTTGACCTCTTCTGTATGCTCCCGAGAAATTAGGAGGTACTTACCGGACATGCTTTATAAAAACCTAATTTGAATAATAGAATGCTGACAATATAATATCTCTGCACGTTCGTAATACTTGGGTCTCTGCTTCGATAAGCCGATGGTTTGGAATACTAACGCGGTCCAGAGCTTGAAAAAAGCGAATAGTCAGCTTGGTGTTATTTCTTCACTGCTAAACAGGAATAACAGGATAGACATACGGACAAAGACGAACTTGCCCAAAATAATAGTAAGACCGGTACTGACATACGGTATTCCGACATGGTACACTAATAACAAGACTCCAATAAGAAGACTGCAACGTTTTTAAAACAAAGTTTTAAGAATTATTGCGGACGCACCTGGACATATGATGACTCACGTGCTGCACAATGACTTACGAATGCCGACGTTAAATAAATTTTTTGATAAAGATATCATGAGTTACGTCAGACGAACAGATGTATCGTAATATGAACCATTATAAGGTCCAACATTCATTCTCTACTAAACAGTACATATAAATTACCAAAAGACTGGCTTCTACCAAAACCCGATTAATTTCGTGAAAGTAACCTTCCAAGTTCAATCAATGTAATTACCAACTTAAACGCTGTCGACACACGTCAATTATTTAAAGAATTAATTCCGAGTGCAAGACTTATCTAATGATGACCAGACGAATAGTTGAACGAGGAAAGAAAAGAAGTTCAAGATTGATACATGATCTCATGTATGGGTTTGATTAAATATTATATTGAATCAACTTGTAACGTAAATAAAAGTTATTTCGTTACATTGGATTTTAAAGTATAATCTATCTTTAGGTATTGGCGCTGCCATCTATGGATAACTCTGCATACTGCAGTTAATATCGATTCTTTAAGTTTGTATATATGAAGAGACCAACTGTAAATTTGCCGTTCTATAACATAGATTGGTAGGGTACTCTTTAATATAGATTATCGATTTCTTACATTTAATTTAGTTTATATTGGCCCCGTGAATAGAAAAAGGCTCTAGCCAGGGAGGTTGATTTTTTGGGACTTCACTTTTGGTTTTGTCCTGATACAGGTATGTCACGCTAAGTTTGAGTTTCACTAAATTTATATTTTGTCTAATTATAAGTATGTAATTGAACCATAAATATTACTTTCTAGTAAGCCATGATCTTTTAATCTATTTTCACACTGATTAAATTCCACATTTTTATGTCCTAACAAAATAAAGACGTGCCGGCCATAATGGCGTCATAAATTAATAATCTTCATTCATCTCATTCATCCTTATAAATTATAATGTTGTTGATGATCTAAAAGCATCATCTTAACAGGCAGAAGGCAGTAATAATAATATTTTTTGAGTAAATGTGGATTTCAATCAATATTTTCATAATTTTGCATTAAATTTAAAATCACTTTCTTTCATCATCAGGTCATAGTTTTGTTCATTTTTCTTCATCAATTAATGTTTAAATTCTCAATTTAACTTTGTTTTTGGGGTCTCTGTCATTTCTTTTACGTTTTAGCAAATATCGTGGGCCAGTTGGTAGTTTATTTAAGTTCTTGACGAACATTGGTGAGAACCAGATATAGAGTAAACCTGACTGGACCGTTCACAAGGAACCCGACAGATTCAGACTCTACAGAACTGATTACTGACAGAATATCCCAGGAAGCTGATTTCGAGGAAAGCAGGTGAGTTTTTCTTTAGTTTCAAAGCTTTGAAACCTAAATTGAATTTGTTGAAGAACTCACCCCATTTCTCTCATTGATATTTATCAGGGATCAATTCTGAATTAACATTTCTTTTTTTCTTAAACTTCTGACTCAATTGGCGCGACACACTTGTACTGGATGGATAATATCCTAAGTCACACTGTATATACCATTTCTCTTGTACCTCGTATCTCGAATTTATCTGGAACGTATCTTACCTTGGGTGCCATAAGACATTACTCTGGTACACCAATATCATGTGGTGACGAATGCCTGTAGCTCATTAAACCACATTTACCTATCTTGCAAACGATTGCCTTTTTGCTCGTTATGCCTATCGAACCTGCACAAAAGTTATAGATACTTTTCAATGCAGTATTTTCTACTAGTTTTAAATATCTGTGTTATATATTTGTACATTGTATAGTATATTAATTACTTAATTTTTATCTTGTGGGCACAATATGCTTCCCTTGGATTAACTTAAAGCTTAAATAGCTTTTAAGGCAATCAAATCATTTATTTTTCTTACTACTTCACTTATTTTTCTTACTACTTAAACCCGAAAGAAATTTTGTTTTTGACCTTACGTAATTAAACATGGTAATTTAATTTCTAAATTTAAAACTTTATTCATATTCACTTGAGTAACAGGGAGTAAAAACATCCTGTAACTATATTATAGAAATTTAAGTTACAACTGGTACTGTTTAACATAAGTATTCATTTTTAAACCTTTTATTGCAATATTATTCGTTTGTCTGACTTTACTTTTCTAATATTACATGTAAACAAGCAAACCTGAGGCTGGCATAAGCTCATCTGACGTCATTGTTCCAGTCAATCACCGTCACAAGCATTCAAGTCTAATTAAGTCCTGACGTCTCCTTCATCTTCTCCATTACTGAAGTCTATGCATGGAACACTTCATCGAGACAACTTCCAGGTGAAGAGGACTGAATCTTGGACACACTTCATGGAGACAATGCAGAGCTAAGTATTTGTCAGTCAGAAGGATATTTGTAAAGACCAGCAGCCCATTGCTATATTTTCATTTTAATTTTCACCTTTCATGTTAAAACTGTTTTTTCGGAAACCAGTACCAACAACCATTGTTAAGCAAATTTAGTTTAATAAACTACGAAGTGTTTGTAAAATTTTGTATTATTTCTGGTAGGATGGCGCCCTAAAAAATTTGTCAGATAATAAGACAAACCCACACCTAACAAAAAAAGTCTTCTTGGCCGAGGCAACTCAACATCATTTGAATGATCATCAAAACTATTACGAACTAGTCACCTAATTCAAGCTTTAAAAAGCATTTTCTATATATAAGAATTATTATTGTTATTAATATAATGTGTAATATTTAACAGAACTACAAGGCAACCAATTCTTTCAGATGATCTAGAAAAAATCAACAATGAACCAAATATTTTAGTTACATATTTCTCCTCTAATTAGATTTTAAAAGTTTAAATTACAAATGGCAAATAACAATGCACACTATTTGGGTGTTCGTCAGCGACCGAAATTGCTAAAATTGAAAATAAACATGGCACTGAAAAACGAAATTACTCCGGTAAAACCTCGAATAGTAATTAATACGTCCGCATACATTTAAATATTAGGCTCAAAAATAAGCCTATTTACAATTGTTAACAGTTACCTGATATATTTGGTAAAATAATTCTCCATATGTAGCAGGGATTTTGCAAAAAAAATATGTCAGAGAGCAATTTAATGCTGATATTATTGTCTACTGGAAATGGCCTATCTTTTAAAAATTTGTCGCATGAAGTAAACGGTATTCAGCTATATTGGGTTTCCTATTTGATACAAACAAGTGTAAATGAAGTACTTTTAATATTTTAACCATATTGGGGGTTTCAACGACGACTGAACAGAGGCTTATTTTTGACTCTCCCTGTATTTTTAAAAAAACCCGAAACAGTCAAACGATGTATTCTTTTCAGTAGAATTCAAAAATCTCACAAAAAAAAAATTGAACTGAAAACAAACGACATACATGTACCATTTTTCAAATGGACCTAACTAGCGACTAACATACTAAGAGGATTTAACGACCGTAAATTAACGAGAGTAGTCTTTTCTGACGTTTCTAAAGCGTTCGATAAAGTTCTCATATTAAAGTTGATAAGGTTGGTTATGTCCAATTATTTGATAAAAGTTCTGATTACATACCTCGAGGACAGGACATTCGCGGTATCATCAGAAAATACAATTTTAAGCGTCAGAAACATTAAGGCGGGAGTGCCGCAGGGGTCGCCACTGGCCTCTCTACTATACAATATTTATACTAGTGATATCCCGCGGGATCTGCGCACCCAATTGTATTTATTCGCTGATGATACTGCGATTATTGCAACCTCGAAGTTGCCCTGGGTAGTAATCCTTTGTCTGCAACGTCATATCAATCTCCTTCAGAGATGGTTGGACTCTTGGAAACTTTGTCTTAATGATGGTAAGACCCAAGCAATTTACTTTTCAAAAGCTATCACAAAACTACTCCAAACAAGAGTAAGAGTGGGCAACGCACAAATTAATTGGAGGAACAAGATTGAATATCTGGGCCTGACGTTTGACAGGAAATTACTGTTGGACGACAACGTGATAGAGAGACTTACAAGGCACAAGGCCAATTAAGTGCAGTCTATTCATTATTGAACAAAAGAAGCAAAATAAGCGCCAATATGAAAACATTGATCTACAAGACAATAATAAGACTTGTTCTTACATACACTTACGAATGTACAAATTAAATACTTTTTATGACAAAATTATTAAAAAATACCATATGCGAGCAAGTGCATCCACAAATCGGCTTATTTTAGACACACAAATACACTCATTACCAAACTTGAAACACAAATTCTCTTAAGATAAAATATATTAAATACATACAGGGTCACCATTTAAAACGAAACAGGCTAAATATCTGATTCTACGTTAATTTTTAAAAAAAATCGCTCGTACATCTAATTAGATTTGTCAAGGGGGAGGTTTTTTGTTATCATTTTTACCACTGCAACTTAAACCCTTCAGGGAGGGTGAGACTAACCCTTACTATTTCAAATAGAACAAGGGATCGAGTGACACCTCTTTTAAAAGGGTATTTAATTCTCTTTCAAATAACATCTCATTCGTGAAATTCGGTTAGGTAGTTTCAGAGAAAATTTCATACCTGTTATTTTAAGCCGATCAGATGCCTTGATTTCGACAGGTTGCTATGACGACAACCTGAATTTTCCGAAATTTTTTTCGGTCACACCTAGCTGCAAAATAAGTGATCATTTCCCTGGTTTGACAGCTGTCACGTGCAGATGCCAGAATAACAGAAACACAGATTATTTTTGACAAATATTTATTTTCTATTTAAAAATAAGTACGTGTTATTTATTATTGACAACATCAACGTAAAGAGCTGTGGGTTTTCTTCACTAAGTGTATATGTTTCATGAAATAAAAGTAATACTTCGATATGATTTTGTTCTTCTCAACACTAGATTTATGGGTTAAATATGGTATAATTTCACTAAGAATATTGCTCATACCTTTGAATAGATCTTCTTGTTCGGGATTTAAGCCGGAATTGTTCACTAAATACATTAAATATTTTATATTTTTATAATTTCGAACAGATTCCGTACAAAAGAAACAAAGATTGTACGATTTTCCATTCATTTTATGATGTTTTCTTTTCGACTCTACTTCTAATATGGCGAATAACGTGAAACGTCATTCCACCAAAGCGCTGCAGTCACAGCCAACTTCACAGATTTTATGTTACCGCGTAAAATTGTCATTGATTTTGCATGGGCAATTATTAATTTTCCTTTCTCTCTAGTTGTATAATAGTTATTTATGATGTGAGTGTTAGAAGTGATGTTTTGTTTTGTGAGTGAAAAAGTTTGTGAAATGAGCGGAGCGAATTGAACAATTTCACGAACAAAATAAAATTACTTTTAACACAAATATCATACAATATTTTTTGTATAACTGCCCTATTTCGATAATAAAATAGGAGAATTTGGAATGACATTAAACTTCAAAATGCATTTTAATATTCAAATAATCACAAGGTTGTTGTGAATGACAACCGTTGCCAACGCTATGGTTACTAACAAATGCTTGTTTACAATAAAAAAGATGCTGTCATTTAAATAATTGCGTTTTGTCCAATTTTTGTCTTTGGTTCTTGACTGCTTACAGTGCTTAATATGTTTGTCGATAGTGGAATAATTAATAAAAGTGTTGATTTGGTTGTACCTGTGGATATTGTAGAGTCTGCAAGAAGAGCAACTTTGGAACTCCTAAAATTATTATTATATTTTATTTGATTTCATCATAAGAAAATGTAGTGTTAAAAATATTTTTAACACTAGTGTTACGCTTCCACGTAAACAATCGTTTTTAACACTGTTGACTGTCATTAAAAGTGTCACTTTTAATGGCAGTTGTACAAAAAATTATTTATAGTATGAAGAAATGTATTCATATAAGACTCTGATTCCTACTTTTTTTTACTAGGGCAAAGGGAAAGTAAAAAAAATAAATAAAATAAAATACAATATAGGTATAGGCAGGTTTATCAATAAAGGAGGTACCTACTTATAATACCTATCGTCCAATATAACACAGACATTTTTTCCTAATTTATTAAGGCATCAAACATCAAAGCAGAATAAACTGCCACTAAACTGTCAAAAATTGTATTTTCTTTTTAAAATAATTTTTGGTATAAAATTTTCGTACCGAATCTCCCGCGAGCTTGAATTATTATCCGTAAATTTTCTCTCGGTTGCGAATATTTTTAAGAAAATTCGCACCTCGAAAAAATTTTCGGAAATTATTCAAGCTCTAGGGAGATTATAACTGATAATAATTAAAATTAGTTAAAATGTGCTTTTTTAAATCCTTCTCCGGCGGGAGTCTCGTAACAAAAAAAGAGGTATGGTGCCGCCACTGCATTTAAAGGAAACAAATTTGTTGTGCCTGTGCATTTTTCGTTTTGTTTTGTTTTTAAGAGAACCAAAATTATTTGTAAGTTGTGTTTAAGAGTGTTAGATACTGTGATTAAAAATGGTTTACTCTTTAGAAGAAAGAAAATAACTGCTAAAACTGTATTATTGCAACAATGATTGCGCTAGAGCTGCTGCTAGAATTTTCAACGCGCAGTTTCCTGACAAGAATGTTCAGGCCAAATACGTGATGAAACTTGTCAGAAAATTTGATTTAACTAGCTCGGTGCAAAATAAAAAACACAATCGTGTCCTGACGATAACCAATGAAGGTATGCAAATAGGGGTTCTTTTAGAAGCCAACCGTACTCAATTTAATAGCATAACATCATTGTCAGAAGGATCTGGGGTGTCTGAAACTTCAGTTCATAGAATATTAAAACTTGCAAAGTATTATCCTTATAATATCAGTTGTTTTCATGAGCTCAACAAAGATCACTATAATCGCCGGACAGAATTTTGCGAACTTATGTCAAATCGCATATTAGAAAATCGCATTATTGTCTACAATATCTGTTTCTCAGATGAATCTACATTTACTCTTGCCGGGGCAGTTAATAAACATAATTGCAGGTATTGGTCCGATAAAAACCCTCATCTTTAGAGGGAACATCATACTCAAAGACCTGAGAAATTAAATGTATGGGCGGGTATTCTCGGCAACCATATTATTGGTCCAATTTTCATCAATGGAAACTTATTATAAGGGTAGCGCAGTAAAAAAAACATGAAAATCTTTTTGGGAAAGGAAGTTATTTTCCAACAGGATGGGGCTCCTCCTCATTGTTATGTACGGGTAAGAGAGTACTTGGATCAGACATTTCCAGGAAGATGGATCGGCCGGAGGGGCCCATTGAGTGGCCACCTAGGTCTCCAGATCTGACGCCACTAGACTTTTCTTATGGGGACATCTTAAGACAAAAGTTTATGTAACGAACCCAACGATTTAGAAGATGTAAGGGAACGAATTGTACAAGAATGCCGACTGATAACACTACAGGCAGTTCGTGAAAAATTTGAATCACACCTTTATCATTGCATGAAAGTCGGTGGTGGTCATTTTCAACATCTTTGTAAATAATTGCATTAGTTTTGTATTACATTTAGTCATTAGTATAATTGTTATTTAAATAATAGATTAGAAAAAAAAAACATTACACAATTAGATAATTATCTCTGAGACTATCTGACCGAATTTCACGAATGAGATGTCATTTGAAAGAGAATTAAATATCCTTTTAAAAGAGGTATCACTGGATCACTTTTTTTTATGATAAGGCACAGCACTGCAGGATAAATCCTTTATGGCATTCTGGGAGCGGGGCGTGTGCGCAGGAAACGATTCACGTTGGTCTTGAATCTTTGAAGATTATACTTGTTGGGGAACACGATCTCAGGGAGGTCGTTCCAGAGTGATGACGTTCTCCAGATGAAAGAATTTTGAAACAGTGTCGTTCGAGGAACACTACGCTGAACCACGTGCTGGTGGGCTGCAGTGGCTCGTCGTGTATTTCTACCATGCACCGCTCTAGGTGGTATCAAGCGGGCAACCTCAGTTGAACGCTTGCCATGAAAATATTTGTAAAATAGACTAAAGTCGCCAACCTGCCTTCGATGTTCAAGGCTTTCCAGGTTGTTTGTCAGACTATGGTCACCGATCAAGCGAATGGCTCTTCTTTGAATGGAATCTAGCAATCTCAGGTTATGTTTAGGAGCAGAGCCCCAAATATGCAAACAGTACTGCAGCGATGGTCGAATTTGGGCTTTATAGAGCATCAAAAGTTGTTGGGGTGTATAGAGGTTCTTTGTTCGGAAAAGTACTCCAAGCTTCTGCGAGGCTGCCTTAGCAATGGCCACAACGTGACCATGCCAAGATACATGACTATCCAAATTAACGCCCAATTAATTAATTGATGAAGCCAAGGGGATCGAGTGTCCCGCCATAACTATATCCGGTTCTTCAACATTAACTTTTTTAGAAAAAACTGCCGCCTGGGTCTTTTAAGCGTTAAATTCTACTTGGTTACTGTCACTCCAAGATAGAATTTCTTCCAGGTCTTTGTTGAGATGTGAGACCTCTTGCTGCCTATAGAGATGTGCATTAGCAGCCGATGTCCGAGCATCCAAAGTAAAAGATGAAACACGTGTGCTGTCATCAGCGAAGCTATATATAGGATTTTTAGTTTTTTTCCAAAAGATCGTTAATGTATAGTAAGACAAGGGTGGGCGACAATATAGAACCTTGAGGGACTCCGGCGTTGATGTTAAATGCGTCTGAAAGAAATCCGTCCATCGCCACTCGCAAAGAACGGTCTTTAAGAAAGCTCGACAGCCATGAACAAAATTAAACCGGCATTTCGTATGCTCTCACTTTAGTTAGGAGCCCCTCAAGCCATACTCGGTCAAAAGCCTTGGAAATGTCCAGTGCTACCGCCCGGGACTCCTTGTTCCATTTGAAATAGTAAGTGTTAGTCCCACCCTCCCTAGAGCGTTTAAGTTGCAGTGTTAAAAATGGTAACAAAAAACTTCCCCCTTAACAAATCTAATTGCGTGTATGAGCGATTTTTTTTCTAAATTAACGTGGAATCAGATATTTAGCCTGTTTTGTTTTAAATGGTGAACCCTGTATTTAAAACCTTGTAAGGTGGTAACAAAATATAAAAGTTGGAATTTTAAATAATAAATAAAGTTTTAGGTCATTACATGCCTCAGCTAGCTCGTAGCATTTGTTACCGAGGTGATTCGTTTGTGAAAGAGAGTTAAATACCTTTTAAGATGCTTGACATACATAGCTATTTAAGATATTAAGGGTTACATATGCCCTCCCAGGGGGTAGAACCACGAAGGCTGCAAATATTACTAAAAATGTCGTCCTCCTTGCAAATAAAATTTATGTGTCTGTCCTATGTTTAATATTATGGACTGGAAAAGAGATATTAAGCTGCATATTTTTATTAAAATACATTTCTTTTCTAAAATCAGGTAAGTTTTCTGTCTAAAAAATGCCTGTAAGCTGATCCTAGTTTACAACCATTGTCTAAGCGAATTTACGTAAATACACAATATACTAATAGTTCGAGATAAAAATAATGTCGTGAATTTTTAGGGTTTTTGTTAAAAGTCAATAGTCGTATCTCGCAGCCGGATGGAAACAAGCGTTCCAGTCGCCCATCCAATTTGCATGTATTATGGCTTTGGCAATTAAAACTAATTTACTACAAATAGCAGGGTTAAAGCTTAATTGCTGTTTATTTTAGTTTTAAGGATTTTTATTGCCTGCAATTTTTCACACCTCCCATTAGCCCAAATTTTAGCAAAAATTGCTGAAACATTGTAAATTACTATTTGACTCATGAATGTATCAAAATAATATGTAAAAAAATAGTGCACAAACCCCGTTGAAAAGTTTCATTCTGTCTTGAGATAAAAGTTGGTTTCGACGCTTCACCTCAATTATTAACTTATTTTATATTTTATTTACTTATTACTAGCTTTAAAAGCTTCCCATAGAATATAATTGTCTTAATTACCTACCGCTATTGCATCGAAAACAAAGAAACACACTTTCAACAAAAATACTCAAAAAAGTCCCAAAACTTTTATAACATAATAACATACGTTTTATCTAGTTTCTTCTTAGGGTAAAATTTGGACGTGAAGATGAAGGCGCAATTGCATGTGATGCCATACGCGCATATTATAGGAACAAAGATTCTCCTAATGCATTATAATACTCCACTGCACATTACTTGGACAACCAGCCAGAAGTCTGAAATATAATCTTATAGAATAGAATTATAGAATAGAATTAATATTGGGGTTATGTTGTTGTTGTTGTGCTTGATTCATTTGTTATCCTAAAAATTAACAAAAACTTAGGAAGTACGTAAGGCAGAAGCCCTATCTTGCATTTAAACTAAAGTATATCGTTTCTAAATAATCTACAATTGAAGTTTTAACAAACAGATTCAAATTAATGAGAAAACTTGATGTTAAAAAAATCGTGCATGTTAACCTACAATAATGGAATGTGATGTCCAGTAAACAACCCAGAATAGTGGTATATAAATGTTATATATGTAAATCCCGAAGTTGTAAATCATGTGGGCAGTTAACATCCTCAGAAGTAAAAGTGTTAGTTAGAATTAAATTCCCGTGTTATGAAATTTTACTGTTCGAAATGCAGCGAACATGAATCAGCGTCGATGTTTCAACTATTAGTGAAATGTAAGGACCAATTAATTAACACGAAAGAAGAAGTGATTTCCCCAAAAGATCGGTTGATAAAGAGTGGAAGAACAGATAATACAATTATAGAAAGAGCTGAAGGAAGGAGATAGACGTAGTCAAGTAGTCGAACAAGGACAGTTAAAGTATAATGAGATAGCAAGAAAAAATACTAATGAAGTTCCTTAAAGATGGGGCAATTGCGAACAAAAAGTGGGTTATCCTAATATTTATCCATCACAGAAATAGCAACCAAAGGGTATGTTAATGTATCTGAACATACAGAGTTTACTGGCAGATAGACTGAACTGAATTTAATAATTAATAGTTGGAAACCATTGGTAGTTTGTTTATCTGAGACAGACCGTTTTTGGTAAAAAATATAATATTTTTTGGTGAGTCTACTTTCAAATTAAGAGGCAAGGTAAACAAATAAAATACTGGCAGATACTGGGCGAAAGAAAATCCCAAGTGGATAGGAGAGCATCATACACAATATCTCCAGAAAATAAACTTGTGGGCGGGTATTGTCAGAAATACAATTTTGAGGCCATATTTTTTTGACGGTAACGTAAACGAGCAAGAGTGTCTTCAGTATTTAAAAGACATTTTTATACCTAAAGGGGTTAATTTATTTCCAAGTAGAAATGAACCTGAGATTCACTGTGAAAATTAATGTGGTGGAACATACCTTGTTCAAATTTTCCCCAACAAGTGCATTGGAAGGCGTGGTACCATTCAGTAGCCACTCATGTTCTGGCATGTATGCACTATTTTCTGCGGGGTCATTTGAAAATGTAGTATACAAAAGTAGACCAGCTAGTATGTAACAGATCAAATATTTGATCATGAAATTCATATTTAGGGTTACTATATCATAAATACACCATCGCACAGCAGGCACACTGGTGGGACAATTATTAACATAAAAGAGGAAATACAATCATCAAAGACATTGCTAAGAACATCATACTCAAATAATATGTGGATCACAAATGTAGAACTTTCAATAAACGATCAAAGATTAGTTGTGTTTAGTGTATATCATTCACCAGCAATCAGTGACGCTGACTTTCTATCTTATCTGGAAGACTTTTTTGAGGAATATGCATCTAAAGAAGGAATAATTATATGGATTGGTGATTTCAATATTGATATGTCAAAAAACACATTCTATGCTGAAAAATTAAGAAAATTGATATCACAAAGTGGACTGTACCAGAATCTGAATAAGAGTATGAAACCAGACGTCAACAATTATAGACTTGTTGATCACGAATGACAAAAATCTGAAGCCCCAAGTACATATCACATCAAAAATTACGGACCATAGTATATTGACTGTTAATATAGGAGAGAATGACAGGGATAAAGAGAGTATTATTAAGTAATATAGAGAATATAACAAGTTCGATGATTTAAGATTTCAATTGGATCTAATGGATACAGAATGGGATGGTAACTATACAGACATAGACAGACTAGCAGATAATTTAATAGAATCCATCTGCACAGTACTGAATAGATATGCTTCTTGTAAAAGAGAAAGTTGTCAAAACTAAATGGGCTGATAAAAAAATGGTGGACAATAGATATTGATTTAAATATGAAAAGAAGGGACCAACTATACCGAAAAGCTATAATAACTAAGAACAATGATAATTTTAATGAATATAGAACTCAGAGAAATAGAGTAGTAGACATAATTCGACAACAGAAAAGTAATTATGATAATTCAAAAATAGACCTTAATAAAAATAATTTAACAGAAATGTGGAAAACCATTAAAAAACTAGTAGGGGGAAAAACAAAATAAAAAAAAAACAGGAATATACTTTAAAAACAACATCGAGAGAGAGGAGAATGTCATAGCAGAAAAATTTAACAACTATTTTATTAAAAGTATAGAGGCAATAACCATGAAGATAAGTAAGTAACCAGGACATTATGGAGGTAGTAGAAAAAATAGAACGCTTCGACACAATAATGGATAAATTTAGACCAATACCACTAATGGAATTAAAAGATACTGTTAACGACCTAAAAAAGAAAACCAGTAGTGTAGATGGAATAACAACACACATATTACAAAAGGCATTTAAGGTTACAGGTAACAGATTTTTACAGTTAATAAACAGCAGTTTGGAACATGGAACATTTCCAAAACGAAGGAGGAAGTCTACAATCATTCCCATAGAAAAGAAGACAAACACAGACAAAAGTGAAGAATTTCGGCCTATTAATATGGTTCCTATCTATAAAAAATATTAGAAGTTACAGTTAACAGACAACTTATAGAATATTTTGAAGCAAAAAATCTTCTTAGTAAATACCAGGCAGGCTTTCGAAAAAATAATTCTTGTGAGAGCGCCCTACAAACTATTTTAATAAACTGGAAAATAGCTTTAAGCGAGAAAAAAGTTATAGGGCTAGTCTTCTTAGATTTTCGAAGGGCTTTTGAAACTATATGCTCATAGAAAAATTAGAAAAATATGGTGTTCAAGATGTTGTGTTTAAATGGTTCAAAAACTATTTATCAAATCATACCCAGGAAACAAGATTTCTAAACAGCACATCAGCGCTAAAAGAAAATCTATTTGGGGTGCCCCAGGGTACAGTGTTAAGCTCAAATCTGTTTATTCTTTACATCAATGACATAGTAAGAAACTTAAAAAAAATGTAAAGTTCAGCTGTTTGCCGACGATACCTTGCTGTATTTTGTGGGTCAAGATGTTGAACAGGTTGTGCAAACCATAAATAAAGACCTGCATGTACTGTACAAATGGCTGACAGAAAATGGATTAAGTCTAAATACAGAAAAAACAAAATGTATGATAATTAAAAGTAAATTCAATGCTACACCTACTAGGAATCACAGAGGAATTTTTATAAATAACGAAGAGATAGAACAGGTTGAACAGTGCAAGTATTTGGGAGTTGTGGTAAATGAACAGGTAACATTTTCTGTACATGCAGAATACGTAAGCAATAAAATTGCAAAGAACGTAAATCTACTACGACGAATGAGTAAATATCTTAGCGACTGGTCAAAGAGAACAATTTACAATTCGATTATTTTACCACATTTTAACTACTGTTCATCTATACCATTTTTGTTGATTATGACAGAGAAAAGTATACTTCAAAAAAAGCAGAATCAAGCCACGCGTACTATCATAGGGTGTAGTCGCTATACAAGGATTGAAACTATGTTACAAGCAACAGGATTCCTGAGTGTTAAACAAATATTATTTCTCAATACAATGACTATCATATATAAAATAAAACACAGTTTACTTCCTGAACATCTATTGAGAAACACCAGGTACATAACAGATGTACATAGCTATCTAACCCGAGCCTGAGAAGACTTCTATATTTCAACGGTTACCACTAACTACAGTCAGAATGATCTTTCCACAACGGACTTATTCAATACAATAATCTACCCCAAAGTGTAAAGAACTCAAATTCAGTTAAAATATTTAAGAGAAAATGTATCATATTCTGTAAAGATAATATAGGTTTATAGTTACAATATACTATTCTCAGAACTACTTAACTGACAATTTAAGTTTGCTTAAAATTATTATTGCATTATATTGTTCACAATTGTTTGTAAACTGTTAGCGTAAGCTACTAATCATTGATAAATAAAAAATAAATAAATAAAAAAAAAACATGTGATATAGGCTGGGAAGCAAAGTGTAAGTTGTTTATCATTTTCAGATTCAGTTAAGAAATAAAATATTTTATTTCACAACTTATGAATCTATGACCTACAAATTTTCTTTGTATATTTTATTTACTTATCGGCAATAAAAGCTTCTTATAGGATAAAATCGTTTGCCAATATATTACATTTGTTACAAATCTGGATGTTTCAACACGTCAAAGAGAATAGGTTGGTAAATGCTTAGTGCGTGCGATTTCAATCTCTGCTATTTTTATTTGTAAACTACAAAAGGGTTATAATTTGTTCACGCAGTTATTTAGATTCAGTCACATAGCTAGCCAAAAGCGCGTCAAGACGGTACTTGTAGAACGTCAGTGTTGGGACGCTAGCTCCCTATTGGACGAAAGATAGGTTAGGTAGTATCGCGCGCCGGTCGAGAGAGAGAGAGAGAGACAAGAAACACAACGCAAGGGTCAAAAGAGGCCAAAGATTTCAAGATGGTTTTGTGAAGCAAGGGCTCTTACGTACGCTTCACGATTTTAAGGCCTTTTTGGGGAATTAATGGTTTATTCTAAAGTGGAATTAAGCAGCTAGCGATTCCGCGTTATCTGACGTACGGAATTGAACTCCCTACGAAACCGGGGCGTATTTTGTGATGTGCCTTGAAGCGATAGTTAGGGAAAAAATGTAAAAAGGTAGTTAGTAATGTGAACGTTAAGTATCGACCAGTGTCTTTGTTGTGAATTCTTGTAATATGCTACCATAACCTGCATTAAGGAATAAAAACCCAAGTGTTTAAGTAAACAATTGTTTCAATCAAAGGCAGCAGAAAATTAACGAACCAGTGAGCGACCCTACACTGATAAAATTAATTATTTGAATCAAAAAAATTTACCGTTGACTCAAATAAATATTTGTTTCCTATTAGCCAAACAAATATGTATTTGAAAAATACCAAGGAATTATTTGCCTCAATTAGTATTATCTGATTTGATACAAATTACTTTTTATTTGGAGTTAATCGCTGAATACAAAATTCAAGCAAATATTTATTTCCTTAACAGTAATCTAACTTAAATAAGCCGTTTCAATGACTTAAAGTAAATATGTTAAAAGTTAAGTTAACAAAATGTTTATTTGATTATCATTTATACATACTTTATCAAGTATATATTTGTTTTACTTTTGTTTCACATGTATTTGCCGTAACAACACTGTTATTTAATTAAACAATTTAAGTGATTTGATTTAAATAAACCGGTAATTTCCATCAAAGTCGTTGTTCTTTTATTCAAGTACATAATTGTTTAACTTGTCTTTTATATTTATTTAGATCAAATATAAATTTATTTGGTTTAAATACCTTTTTTTAATTTTCAATAGATCAGAATGTTCATTCAAATCAGTTCTTATTTTATCCAAGTACGTGTTTATACAGACGTCACATAAAAATAAGAAATATTGAAATGTTGCTATTGAATATGGTTTAATCAGTACCTATACCAGAATAATCACAAACCTTATCAAATTGTTTATAGTATTTAAATAATAAGACAAACCAACTGAAAAAACACATTTTTGCCGAAAATAAAAGTTATGACAAATTACGCGCACGCGCACAACGATTTTCACATAAAAATAACATAAAAGTTAAAAGATAACCATCTCTTATTTTATTTCTTATTTTTATGTTATATTATTTGGTTCTATAAACGTCTTATGGCAGATCTGTAGATTCAACTCTTATTTTATTTTTATGTTATGTTATTTTGCTTTATAAACCCACCATTAGTTGCTGTCCCCCTTAAAATATACCTCAATAAAACATGTAGTATCCTTTCTTTGCCTCTTATCTTATTTTTTTACTCGTTTCATGCATAACTAAAATATTCAAAAATAGTTTCCTACCTTGAAAATTATCTAGCAGATGGGATATACCCCAATCTTCGAAATAATTTGTCATAATTTTACGTTTATCCCCCATATTATCTTACTTTATTATTGCTGAAACCACTAACCATGGAAAAATAAAACAGGTTCACTAACTTCTGTGCTAAGTCACTAAAGAACATTTAATTTTCACTCTCACTCTAAAATTTCTAGGAGACAAAATACAAGATCTAACACGAGTACCGCGATGTCGATTTATGAGGCCACTTTTGTATAACCAATCACGTTACTCAAAGCAGGCGACTTTCCGAATTCCAGGGGCAGTAAGGAGTTAATTTAAATACTTAATTATTTGTTTGGAGGACCAAATTGTTTGAAAAGTTCGGCATTGAATGATTTAAATTAGGGTTTAAGGTATTTAGTTCTTAACTTGAAATTTATTTTGATTAAATAATTAGTTATTTGTAAATATTTAGTTGTTTTATATTAAGGATTTAATGTAAATACATAATTATTTAGTTTAAATGACCTAGACATTTAAATAGTTCTCTATTGGGTGATTTAACTAGCGATTAACGGGATTTAGTTCCTAAATAAAAATTAGTTCGATTAAATAATTAGTTATTTAGATTTTGTTATTTTAGTGGTTTTTTGGTAAGATATTTGTTTGAAGGGTTCTATGATTTGACACAAATCAACCAACAGTCAAATAACTTTGCAAATAAAACGAAATACTCTCATTTATTTCAGTTAAATCAAATTTAGTTAATTAAAATCACATTTATTTATTACCAATAATTATTCACCAAATAAATCAGATTATTTGATTAAGGGAGCACAGTTTTATCAGTGTATAGGCCACGGAGCAAAAATTATTGTAACCACTAGGGAATTAACCCAATAATCAGATGTATTTGTCCTCTTTACTTATTGCCTACCGCTATTGCCTCGAAAACAAAGAAACACATTTTCAACAAAAATACACAAATAATCCCAAAACTTTTGTAACATACGTTATATCCAGTTTCTTTCTAGGGTACAACTTGGAGGTGGAGATGGAGGTAGAATGGCATTTGATGCCATACGCGCCTATTATAGGGATAAGTATTCTCCTAATGCATCATTATGTTCCACTGCACATTACTTGGATCACCAGCCAGAAGTCTGGAATATAACACCATAGATCAATATGTGACATAAACTGGAAAGCAAACTGTAAGTAGTTTATCATTAGCAGATAAGAAATAAAATATTTTATATCACAACTTATGACTCTATGACTTACAATTTTTTTTGCATATTTTATTTACTTATGGACAATAAAAGCTTCTTATGGATTATAATTATTTGCCAATATACAAAATTTTTTACAAATTTAAATGTGTTTGTGCTCTGTACATATTACGTACCGCCATTGCCTCGAAAACAAAGAAAAACATTTCCAACATAAAGACTCAAATAACTGGGGGATTCAAAGGCATACCGTAAAAAGTCTATTTTCCGGTTCAATCGAACCAGCATTATCACCGGGTTTAGTTTTATTAGATAATTTAGCGTTTATGTCGGCCACAAAACCCGACTTTTTACGTTTATGTACTCTAATGCGTTTCAAAGTTTTTTAAGCTCCTTAATACCGCAGTCTAGTAAGACTTTTGAGGTTAATAGCTTAAAGAAATAAGGGGCTTTATCTTCTTTGCTTTTGTTATTTAGTCAAGGTAACAAAAAAAAAGTGTTCTATTTTATATTCAAAGTGGAAAAATACACTTCATACATGCTAGTAATAACAAAGTATAGTGGTAATAACTATTTAGTTGAATATAAAGGAAAGAGAGAGAGAGTTGCATTAAGCATGTTTTTTTTTTATTAAAACAATAAATCATAAATGTTCTGCATATTTATAAAATCGTTTTGTGTTCCGAATGAATTTGGAGGTAAAATATCCCCACCTCATTATCGAACTGCAATTTATTACCGAAGTTTTACATAAATATAACATTGATAAATTCTATAACTCCTAACCAATCAAAAATCTTTCATATTTTGCTTTCAAGCTAAATTATATTAAATATACAGGGTGTCCTTGAAATGACTGTACAACGCTTAACCACAAATTCCTTAACCAAAAATAAGGCGACCTAGGCAAACTTACCTATGTGCAATGTTACTTCGTTTTGCCGCTACAGGGCTCTAAATTTCTCAATTTAATATCGTTTTTTCGGAATAATTTCTAAACACCTCTATCGACTTTCACTAATTTTGGCACTAAGAATTACTACCATTATTGTATTGCGTTTTGACGAAAACGTGATCTTTTTTTAATGCCAGCGAATTTTAAAATGGCGCGTGATTCGTAAATAAAAGTTTGTGTTTTTGTTACTCTCTATACAAATGACTTCAGTTATTTCTCTGACACGAGCTGACATTATTTTGAAACCTTTTTATCACTTGCAAAATTTTCGCCAGACATACAGTTTTTCTTCCAAAAAATTATTTACGATACCTGATTGATGTCTATTCGGAACGAAAAACATGAAAAAAGTCTTAACTCTAATAACTACCAACTAGTTTAATTCTTATAAGAAATGTTCGAAATATTCACCGTATTCCTGAGAACATAAATTAATTTTTTTCAAAAAATTAAACTGTACTTTGGGCATCTTGTCTGGCTTGTTTTTAAAATAATTTGCAGCATTGATAATTCTTTGCAATAACTTAGCTTCCGTAGCTATGGGGGAAGCATACACTTTGGATTTACAGGAAAAAGTCTAGAGGCGGTTAATCGGGAGATCTCGCTGGCCAATTAATGGGTGCATCATTAATTCTTCCGGTTAATCTATTAGGATATTGTTGGAAAACTAGTTCCAACACGAATTATAATTCCGTTTAAAATTATGCTCTCTACCTATTTAACAAATTAAATTATGTCAGGTACCGTCGACCAGTGGACATTGTCATTTCCTGGGCAACTGACTTCCAAAGTCTTGCAACAACACAAGTTTCTAAAGACGTCAAAAAAATGTCAGTAAAAAATCTCGTGGCTCACATAAAGTAGTTTTTTATTCTCTCAAAAATCACTACATTTTTGACCTAGTTAACTATTTTTTTTTGCTTTCGTCAGTGGACGACTCGTTATAGTATTTTTGTGTTAATAAATCTCTGACAAAATCAATCACGACCCCTTGGAAATCGTCGCTGTTTAGCAGTGTACCAGTTAATAAGAAGAGTAACCATCCTATACATACATGTACGAGACAGTTTTTGGCAGACAAATGCGAGGCCAATAAAGTTGGTTATTCTGCATCCCATTGTATTTTCTTAACAATTGAGAAGTACAAGTAAATATACTTTCTCACATTTTGTAAATCGTAAAGCTGCGCAGTTGGTTTACGCTGATACATCATTTTAAAGTCTTTGGAGTTGGACAAATAAGCTGTTATCCATTTACAACAGATTTCAGTGGATCTTGTCGCATTAATAACATTTTACTTCGGTAACATTTTGCTTCTGAAATTTTAAATTTAGTTATGATGTTACGTAACGATTTAACATCGATTTGTAAGTTGTAGAAATTGTTTTTAGTGTAATGTTTTCATATTACAGACATTGTATTTACTTTGACGTATTGTTGCGTGTCATATAGCCTTGTAAAATTTCAAGGTAGATTTTTACACGTCATAAACCTTTTTTATTCCGCTTATTGTTAATCTAGTAATTATATTTAATTGATTTGAAACTTTTAGTTTAATGTAATTTTATGCAAGTTTCACTACGGAAGATACAATAATTAATATATGATATTTATATAAAAAATATATCAAGAGTTTTATTGAAAACTTGAACCACCCCTTTGGAATTTTACTGTCTGTTTTTTATGCGACGTTGTACAATACAGCTCGCACCCGTCTTTAATTTTTTAGAAGGCTAAGTTTCTCCTGCAGATATGTCTCATTTAAAAATCTTTGAACATTGATACTAAAGTGGGGTGGCACCCCATCATGCATAAACCACATTTTGGTATGAAGTTGTAATGAAAGATCATCCAATAAATCGGGTAAAGTGTTTTGCAAGAAGAGTAGGTAGTTATCCCCATTTAACAGATTTGGAATTACACTGATCCAATAATATAATTGTCCATCATACCGGCCCAAACACTAATTTTAAATTAATGCTGGAAATGTTTCTCTCTGATGACATGAGGATTTTTATCGCTTTACATATGTTTGTTATGTATATTTCTAATTCCCGATAGGCGTTGCACAGTCATTTTAAGGACAACCTATATATTAAACAGAGGATTATAAAAGAAAGTTCCATCGCTTCTATTTTCATATTTTGCTTCCTACATTAATGCCACCTGGCACCAATATACCGCAAGTTTAGGCTAAAATTAGGATTAGGTAGGTTGAGCTGATCAAGGAAGTACTCTAGGGTGCCTCATCTGGAATCTCAGATTATCTGTTTCTCTATTTTTTCTTGTGTTGTTTTTTCTGTTCTGTAAATTATTCTATATTGTGAAATAAAGACATTTTTATTTATTTATTTATTTGTGTTAGACCCATTTTACCTACAAAATATTGCAAAAGTTGTTAGGACATCAGTATTTGATCATTTTTTTTAATAATAATTAATATCCATTGAAGGAGGAAGAACTAATTTAAATAAGAAATTGCAAAACCGCAAAATGTTAACTTAAAGAGCACGTTTACTCGTCCGTTTTTTTTTTTTCTTCTAGTAATGCCAATTATAATTATCGATAAAATATTATTGAAAACAAACCTTATTTTCCAACGCTATTATACAAATTAATTAATATTAATTGTGCTTTGAAATTATTTAAGGTTATTAGCCATAATAAATGTCAAGGTAATGTAATATATCATTACAATGTGTAAAATCAATTCAGGTTTATTAAAATGAGTAATGTATCGCTTGCATACCGGAAAATTCTCAACGGCAATCTATACAGTAGCGAGGGGACCTTCGAGATACCTGGCCGGTGGCATGTTGTCAAGGAAGGAAAACTTAAACCAAATAGAGGATAATAAGTGGTGCGGATGGTGGAACCCGAACCTGATGCTGTTTCGAATAGTTCGAGGGCACCCGCGGCATACATAACTCTCTCCGCTGAAAGGACGTTTAAAGGACGGCTCGTCGAGGTTTGTGATAAGCAAACAGTTATTAATAACAAAACCTTAAAAGTAATGTGTCGAGAATAAGATCGGTCGGTTATACTGTGGTTTGGAACACACTTTATACTCTAGGTACGTCTGGCTGACACTACGCAAACGTCAAAACGGAGTCAGCAAGAAAGACCTAAGCTCTCCACTTGCTTTGCGTCAAGCCTTCCGATTCACTACTACTACTACTACTAAGTGCTAGTACTACTACTACTACTACTACTACTACTACTACTAGATGTTCTACAGAAATCGATAATTGGTTCTACCCTTTGGAACATTTGGAACATCTATTATGACAGCGTACTAAGGATTTCAATGTCTATGGGGATACCCTGATTGCCTATGCAGACGACCTGGGAGTACTGGTGGAGCATAGACAAGCCGACTTGCTGGAGACGATAGCGAACCATGCTTTGCATAATATAATGAGTGCAGGACAAAGGACTGATACTGGCGCCACACAAGACAGAGGTCGTACTCTTACTTGCGGGTAGGAAGACAAAAAATATACATGTTAATATAGATGGTATAAGGGTTGGCAGCCAAGAAGCTGTGAAATATCTGGAAGTCTACTTGGATAGAGACATGAGTATGGCAACACACATCCGCAAAACCGCGGAAAAAGCTAACAAGGCTCTCAACAACGTAAGCCGACTTATGCCAAATGCAGGTGGCCCGAGAGAGGATAGCAGGAAGTTACTCTGCTCTATAGTCCAGTCAATCATTTTATACGGGGTCACAGCATGAAAAAGAGCCATGACGAAAGGTGTGCATAGAAATATACTATTTAAAATCCAGCGAAGGGCCTGCATTCGGATTATAAGTGCATACAGAATTACGCCGACCAAAGCGTTACTAGTTATCGCTCGAGTGCCGCCAATAGACCTATCAGGAAGACACAGAAAAGAGATCGCAACAGAAAATGTCCCCAAGGATATATCTTCCGACATCATGCTGAATAAGGCAACAGGAATGGGAAAATGATGCGGGGAAAGAAAACTGGACAAAGAAACTAATACCAATCATAGGACCATGACTTTAAAGGAAGCATGGAGAAGTTGACTTCTACATCACCCAGATACTGACAGGACATGGAGCTTTCCAATCGTATCTGCACCGGTTTAAACTGACAGAGACGAGCGTCTGTCGCTACTGCGATAGTGAAGACAACTCGGAATATACCTTCTTTTACTATAAAAGATGGGACGATCAAAGACAAAGGACAGAACAATTCACTGGGGAACTAACTCCAAATAGCCATTCATTCACCTGAAGACTAATGGAGATACTCACCAGTTGAAACGTTGTGATAATAATAAATAATGACAATAAAAGTCCAAAACACATCTATCATTCTCCAATTAACCTGGTAGAGAAGATGCTTGCCTCGGAACAGATCTGAAAAGAAGTGTGCAGAATGGCAAAAGACATAATAAGGAATAAAAAGAGCGAATAGGGACAACTAAGGGCAGAACAGTGAAGGTACTTAAGTTATTGGAAATTACATAGACTCAAGCTAATTCCACCCAATAATGGCGAATCTTTTTGAAGTAATGCCAACAGGTAGTTCCAGGAAGACCCTTCTAACAAAAAGGGAAGGGTTAATTCCGTACGCATAACCCTTTAAAGTTGCTGATTGAGGGTTAACTAACTGTTTTTGTTAAGCTTTGAATTTTGACCATATTCCATACTTTTTAGCATCACAATTGCACACTTTTCATTTAGTTAATGTTAAATTAGTTATCATAGATAGGATTAAACTTAAATAACAATTGTCTGACAGCACTATGCCTATTACTATTGCCTGTCTTAAGACGTTAGGAAGATCTTATGGAACATGCAGGACTGTTCTTAGAAAACAGTCAAATTTGTTTCCTTATTAAGTGCAAGTATTCCAAGAAATACGAGCTGCAGATTTTGAAAGACGTAGTGCTTTAACCAAAATTTATTATTTATGGAATAAAACACAAAGTCTGTTCCACTAATTTAATAAAATAAGTTCAAATTATATTCCCCTACATGTTTCGAAGGCATAAACCTTCATCTTCAGTGGGTTATTATTAAGATGTAATTAATTTATGAAGAGACCAATGACATTGTTAAATTGTTAAACTTATGTTGCAGAAATTTTTTTTTAATTTTTATAAGAAAACATATGTAACGTTAATTAAATAACTAATACATTATAACTAATAGTAGTAAAAGATTTATAAATAAATATGAGTATGAATTAAATTTTATGATGTTCGTACCCTATTTCTCCTTTGATTTTAATTTCCCAGTCGAAGTTGGGTTTTTTTAATAAGTTCAAAATAAAATAAAAATAAAATTTAATTCAAACTCATATTTATTTATAAATCTTTTACTACTATTAGTTATAATGTATTAGTTATTTAATTAACGTTACATATGTTTTCTTATAAAAATAAAAAAAAAATTTCTGCAACATAAGTTTAACAATAATTTAACAATGTCATTGGTCTCTTCATAAATTAATTACATCTTAATAACAACCCACTGAAGATGAAGGTTTATGCCTTCGAAACATGTATGGGCATATAATTTGAACTTATTTTATTAAATTAGTGGAGCAGACTTTGTGTTTTATTCCATAAATAAAATATTACTCCACTGTGCGATGGACTACTTCCATAAAATCAAAATTTATTAGAAATAAATCATTTATTGTACCTGACATTTCTTTCTAATGAAGCCTGATTCCACCTCACCGGTTATGTGAATTCTCAGAATAAACGCATGTGAAGTAATGCAAATCCCCATATTTTTGTAGGGTCCGCATTGCACCCTCAAAAAATTGCTGTCTGGTTGACTGCTTCCCAAAGAATTGTTGGTCCTACTTTTTCCCATGAGACAGTTACACCATAGCGGTGAAGGGACAATATTTTGAATCCATTTGTAGAGAAATTACTTGACGATGAACTAGGTTTCGTAATTTTCAACAGGGCGGTGCAACAGCCCATTCATTCGACGAAACTACTAACTCCTTACGCAGTTATTTCCGGGACAGGTTGATTAGTTTTCGAACAGACATTGGATTCCCACCCAGATCACCTTGCTTAACGGTTATGGATTACTTAATTTTTCCTCATTTTAAGAACAATATTTTTAAAACACCAGTTAAAGATTTAGAATAGTTACAAAAAACAATTATCTAAGAATGTGGCAACATTTATCCAGAGATGCTGGTCACCGCTTTCGAAAATATGAAGACACTGATTAAAGCACTAGCCACAAGAGGATAAATTTTCTTGACTTTAGATTATTCAATTCAAAGGTAATAATCTTATTTAAAGCGAATGTGTTCTTAATATATGATTTTCTGTGTCTGGTTATTTCTAGCTATGTGCTTGGCGGCACAATTTTTTGTTTAAAAGCTTCGGGTTCTCGGGAATTGTAAGATTTGAAAATGCTAGTTCTAACGAACATAAAGCTCTTTGTTTTAAAGTGATTAGCCCTGGCTTTTGTCCTAAGAGCACGGTAGGTATTTATATGCAAATCGGCATCTGTGCAGAGTCACAGTACTGCAGTGACTTGAGGTTTCTGTAAAGCATCTCGGTTTAGTGCTATACCGATAACTTTTCTGTAAAGCATCTATGACTTAGTAAATGTAGATTAAGGATGGTTACATTTGATGGGGGCGCATGCGATTTTTTAGTGTTTCGATATCGTACGACTGATCTTACGATCTTACGATCATGTGTTACACTACCTACTTGTGATTTGTTGCATCCGTAGTTTAGGCCCAAATTGGACGACGAATAGGGTCATTGGGTCAAACCTCAAATTACACTCTTTATCTAATCTCTATAAAGCATTTATAAGATGACATTTATAAGAAGCACTAAAAATTTGAAGTCAATCCGATAAATAGTTTTCGAAATATACGAGATCAAAATCGAACAAAACGCTTAGCAGGCGGTGGCGTCATTACCTCCCACAATTCGTCTGCTTTGAACTTATGCAACGGTCTTCCTGTGCACACAAGCGAGATGCGCTTACTATTTCTTTATTCGGTTAAAGCAAAAACTTATTATTATTACTTTTAATAGTATATTCTATAACAAGTAGAAAAGGCCATTCCGACTCGTAGACTATACTTTCTCTAATCCTATTATAAAAAAAAGAAAAAGAAACTATTAAAAATCCTTTTGCTCCTGTCGATGGCAACTCCGTTACCCAGCAACAAAGAAAGGGCGACGAAAATGGACACCTCTTCTAAGTCATAGACAGAAAGTGACCGCGACCCGACTTGCTATAGGAGATAGTGACGTCCCACAGCATTTTCCGCGAGTCGATGTTCATAAATTATTTTAAAAACTTTAGATGCGTCAGAAAATGTAATAAGTAATAAGAAAAATGCTAAATGACCCCATTAGATGTTGTATATTTACTACTACCATATGGTAAAATATTTTAAATGAAATAGCAGCAATATCGCTTTAGAAGTAAATTTGGAGTATTGACGAAGTGTACTCTTATCAGTACTGGTGGCACATAACTAAAATGAGTCGGTTTAACACTAAAACTCGTCATTAAAATATGTTGATACTAATCTGACTCAAGTAAGAATCTACAACTGCAGAATTGCTATTTTGATGTAGATCAAAGTTAGGTCAGTGAGTGGGTCGATTTATGATTACCACATAAATAATAAAAATTTCGATTTGTGCCACTGTCTGATTAATATTATGGGACACACTGCGCAGATTATAAATAAAATACACTTTATTATTAATAATATTAATATTATCAATATAAAACTATTTAAATATTGAACATTTTCTCTTCTTTTAAAGGTCAAATTTTCCGGCATACCTGCTCGTGTCCCCAATACATTATTAAGTATCAGTTACATGGTTTTATGTAACTAACCCTTCACCTTGTCAATTAATGTCGTTATACGAGAACCCTTGTCACAAAAAACATAAATTTGATATAATGGATTTCCGAATATCGGATAGCCAACCCATTACATTAAATTGTCATTAAGAAAGTTAAATATATAAAGTTATTCTGTAGCCCTCTTATGCATTGAGTCCACTTTAATAGTGGACGGATTCTTCGAACTGTGTTAGAGAAAACTATCAGTTTTATCTAAAATCTGTTCTATTTGCATAAAAAAAACTTTTCAGAGGACTTAAAAAGAATAAATACTGTCACCATCTAGGGAAAAATTTATAACGATAATTTTACTCCCTTCTTAATAAAATTGATTGCGATTGATGGCATTGTGTTTAGAAAACTTATTTGTATCTATCTTATTACGCGCGTAAGTTTAGTTTATCACTTCTTTCTAGAAATTGTAAATAAATCAATTTCGCATAATTCACTTATTTGTACAAAGAGCTTTAAAATTAAAAAAAGTTATTTGAAATCCGTTATTCCAAAAAAAAGTTATTGACTTTTTTTCAAACCAACGTTTACCCCTTCCCCACCCTTTATTTGACAAGGTAGGGAAAAAACGTAAATACAAAAAAGTTGTCATATTTTCAGTAGGTTACAAAAAAAAATTTCAATATAGGTTCACTTGAAGTAATTTTGATTAAAACAGTATTTTCTACTCCGAGGTTGGATTTACGCCCTCTAGCGGTGGACTTAGAAACTTACAAATAATTTCCAGCTTTTTCTTTTTGCCGATTTCACCATAATCTTTTTTTTCTCAGGGTCGTCCGATTAACGGATCCTGAGATATAGCCGGAGTCCCTTATTAATGGGCCACCCTGTACTGTATACTTGTCCGCCAACAAAGCGGGGACGGAAGATTAAATCCTTATAAAAGAACTTATCAGAAATAATGAAACAGCATGAGGTCTGGAATTAAAAGTGGCATATTTTAAAAATATTTTACATTATACAGGGTGGCTCAAAAAAGTGAGGCGAACTAAATTTATATTTTTTTTTTAATGGAACACGTTGTATATTATTAGCCCAAAAGATGGGCATGGAGCTGCTGATAATTTTAGTATCAGCTTATGTCGTTTTATTTTTAGTAGTTTAAGAAATAGTTACGATTTTATCTAAGAAATCGCCTAAGTTGCCAAATTGCTAAAAGAAACTGAGTAAAATAGTACACTGAAAAATAATATTTTAGAATGTTGCCCATCTTAAAGGTATGGTTTCGGTGCCGCTGTCGACGGCCGCCGACTTCGGCGGCCGGCAAACGCGACTGCTGCTATGTATTTTGTCAATTTTGTGTATAAGTGTTTTCGGTGCGGCGACAATGCCGGCGCTGTCAACTACCGAGACGCGCTGTCGGCAGCTCGACTGCTACGTGGACCAGTCGAGGAGTCGTCGGCGGCTGTCCTATAGCGCGTTTTACCGTAAATGATGACGATGTTCTGATTGAACAAATTTAAAATTATCCAAGTATTTTTAATTATGATGATGAAAACTATAAAAATGTTATAATTAAAGACAATTGTTAGAAAAAAATCGCCTTTCTGTTGGGAAAGGAAGGTAAGAGTGTTGGTGTTATTGGATACTGCACAAAATTTGTTCCATGTTTCATTAGATCTTTTTGAATGAGTGATAAAACAAAATCAAATTAAGCTGGGTTTAGTCGAAAAAATTCTCTAAATTTATTTTCGTCATGGTTCTAGTGACAATTGATAAGCAGATTAAAATACCCTTCTTTCTGGCGTTTTTTAAATATCTCATGTATGCCACCTCTTTTCTTTAAAATAATCTCTTTTAGCAATTGCTCTTCGTCTTCTTCTTTTTCCAATAGCAATAAACTCAAAGTCTTGGTAATTCATTTTGCAATAAAAAAAATTATACTGAAAATAAACTTTCACACCAATAATTATTTTAATTAATAAACGGCGACCTTAAAAACGCATCACCGAAACTACTCACCAGCGCCGACAAACGACGCGTTCGACGGCCGTCGACAGCGCCACCGAATCCATACCTTTACAATAAAAAATATTAGCGTTTAGTTCATTTATTATACAAGGTGATCAGATTATGCAAAATATTGAAATTCTCTCTATTTTTTTTATAAAACACCATGCATATTTTTTGATTTTTAGAAAGCTCTTTTGATATCCGTTCTACTGATACCATATTTGATACCTCTTGGTACCATATTTTAGATATTTGGATATAAACTGTAAAAGTCTACACTTTTGATATTTTTTATTTATTTAATTTCATTTTTGTTCATAATCGAGTTGCTATGATTTTTTGTTTAGATTGTCACTACTAATATAATTATTTAATATTTGTCCAGTTGCGAAAATAAGGTACTAACTTTCACAAAATGTCGAATTTACCACTTTGAAAAGGGTAAATATGGTTTTTATATTGGGAGAACGTGCAAGAAATTGCCTTCTAGCAAGTAGAGTGTATGCTGAAAAATATCTAGATATTGAGAGAAAGCCGAGATTAGAGGCTTTCAAAAGCTGTTGCATAGATTTTTAGAAACAGGAAACGTTGCGTACAAAGAAAGGATAGTAATCAATGAATCCGTTGTTAATGAAGAAAATACATTAAGGCTCCTATTGGAAATACAGAAAAATCATAACGTAAGTGAAACTGGCATTTGTCAAGAAACCGGTGTTAAGGAAACAAGCGTGCGACGGATTCTGAAAAAGTATAAATGTCATCCTTATCACATAGATTTACACCAAGAACTTTATGAAGATGATTCTTAAGAAGAACTACATTACATTACATTATCTAATTGTATTGCTTAATAAAATTAGAGAAGTACCAGATATATAATCAAAAGTTCTCTTTAGTGACGAGTCTCTCTGATGGTTAGTGCGAGTATTTGAGGTTTGGTAGATTGTAGATGGGCAGATGTTGATGGACTGCATTGATGCTCGAATTCAGTCCTCTTATATTGCAGAAGTCAATTTGGAAGCTCCTAATCTTGGGTCTTTTAACAACTTAAGTTGTCACACTATTTCCATCTTGAATGTTGTTCCAAGGACCCGCCTGGCTATTGGAAATGGTGGATGCTTGGATGATTTCGCTTGATGAGGCGCCAGGATCAGCCTCTACCCGAAGATAAAAAGGGGGGCGAGTTTAACTCCGGAGCATTTTGATCTTGAAACCACCATCATATAATTTTTTATATATTTTCTATATTTCCCACCCTGGAAACCGGAAATATCGGCACAGCGACGAAACGTTAGCTCAAAAGGCAACTTCACGCCACCTAAGCCGATGCGATGGTATTTCACCTGGCGATGTCGGGTGAGCCAACATATACCATTAATAAAATAAATAATGTTAAATAAAGAAACGTACTAATATTTATTTACTTACTATTCTTGGGATCTGACCAATAGTATTAAACGAATTTTAAAAATGGTTTATACAGAACATATTTTAAAACTTGAATACATATTAAGGGTAAATCAGGGTAAATTAAAAACTCAACGATTGGAGACTACATAACTATATCACCTGATTAAATTAGCTTGCATATAGTGATTCGAGGGCCCATATGTAAACAAGTATGAAAATACATTTTTTTGAAGTGATTGGAATGAAAAAATTATTGGATTAAACACCTGGATGGTATTACTTTGTTTTATGGGCATTACTAGGTATTGTAGGTATTTTAACGGGCATTGTGGGTATTGCAGTGATAATTAGGGGAATTACTAGGTATTAATGGGTATTACTAGGTATTAGTTACTATTTATAGAGGTTATAGGTGTATTGTTAAAAAAAATTGGGGATTGAAGGTATTAGTGTACACCATTTTAGTCTGCGGTTTACCTTTCGTATGCACCTGAGTGTCAAAAATTATGATTTATTTTTAACTAACGATTTTTAACCAATATTTACAGGGTGTGTCATTATTATTGCGAAAAAATTCAGGATGAGTTTTCTTGCTTAAAAATATAAAATCAAAGTTGGTATAAACCTTATCCGGAAATGCTTCGTTTCGGAGATACAGGGATAAGCGGAACAAGAAATATGTTCGTCACAGCCGCTTTCTCTTTTCATAACACAGTAACGTAGGCAGTTTAATGTCTAATCCTGAATTTTGTCTCAATGTTAATGAAACACCCTGTATTCACAACATTAGTGTTATAATTTGTATTTATAAAATAAAGCTCACTATACTACGGTCTCAAAATAATTGGCAAAGCTGTTCATATAACCATTAACGGTGTGCGGCGAAAATAATTAACATTGATTCGCCCACTTTTAAGTTAAATAAAAGCAATCCAAACCGCTTGGGAATATTGTGCATAAATAAGTCATTACATGTTGCCAAGTTTTAGTAGATTTAACTGAAATTTTCATTAAATTTACCGAAATCGGCATGTCATTCACCCTATACGGTACCTGTTTTACTTAATTTGGCAACGCAGGTAGGAAATACCAATGTCTAAAGGTGCTCGCACGCTTTCTTATCGCCTCTAACCGACATTCAGTGTCGTTGACAAGTTTCAATCAAGAGGATATTAGCAATTCAGTTTTATTATTATGTAATTTGTAATTTTGGTGGTTATTCAAAACAGCAAATACTATAATGCAGGCGAGTTCCTCAAGTGATAATAACCAACAAGTTACAAAACGACGTCATTTAAAACTTGGGGAGCGTAAAATGGTAAAAAATTCTAAGTACACACAGTGGAATGTCATTCACTGATGCAGCAGAACTTTGTGCCACATTGACTAAGACATCTTGTCGTACTGTTTATAGAACTATCAAGGACAATAAGAATACTAAAGTGTCCAATCAGAAGAAAACAAGAGGACGAAAAAAGATTTTTATTGATCAGCAAACAAAGTTAGCAATTGGAAAGTGAATTAATTTTTTTGAAATGAACTGCCGAATTTAAAAAAGATTTCTGCCAAAATTGAAAGGGATAGAAATATGCGAAAAATTTCACGAATAGTTCTAATGCATACACTACAAGAATTGAATTTTTGATTCTTAAAACGAAATAGCGAAAGTCTTTTGGTGGAAAAGAAAGAAATCGTATTGTGGCGTAGAAAGTATCTGAAAGAAATACAACAGTATCGCTGTGCAGGGAAAAGAATTTACTTCACGGACGAGATATGGTAGTTGATGAAATGGCTCGTGAACGAGGTGTTACAATATTACGTTTACCGCCTTACTATTGTGAACTAAATCCAATCGAGCTTATATGGCCACAGATAAAAGACAAAGTGGCGCGTGAAAATAAAACTTTTAAATTAAAAGATGTTAAACAACTGTTAAAAACGGCAATAGCGAATGTACAAGCAGCAGATTGGCATAAGTGCGTATTACATGTCGAGGGCATAGAAAAAAAAAAGTGGGACTTAGATGTACGCATTGAACTCATGGTATAACCTATTATTATAAATCCTGCAGACGACAGCAGTAGCGACAATTATTATGAAATGCTTTCATCGTCAGAGAGTGAATAATCGCTGTAATGGTAATAATGAATTTAAAATTGTAACGTATTGTCATTATAACACTTTTTAATATCGGCGTGGAATATAATGTGTCAAATTATTATCAATTAGTGTTCATTAGGTAACAATAGTTAGGAAATGTATAAACATTTATAATTTAGGTTTAGGTTTTGCACTTATCCACTATTATATGTTTCTATTATTATGTATTATAATAAAAACATTATGAAAGTAACATACACCGTTGCTTTATTATTCTTTTTGGATTTTATACCTGCGTAATTTAGTTTCTCTAATTACTTCATTAGATCACCAAAAGTAAAAGCTTAATTTATTTTTCAGTTCAATTTATAATATTATATTTATTATAGTAAATGTAAATATATTATTATAATTAACAAAAAATTCATATATTTTTTGAATTATTATTGTTTAAAATGATACGCCTCTGGAATTGGCGTTCCCCTTGCGTCTTGCACACCCCGGTAAAAATCAGTCACTGCCAATTATTTTGGTACCGGAGTATAGTTACATTAAGTTCGTATTATTCGTTTAATACATATCGTGCTATTTATGACCGTTGACCTATAAACATACCATACCTAAAGTTTGATAATAAAAGTTAAAATTGATTTCCCGAAATATCTAAATACCAAAATAACAGCATGGTCTAGAAGCTATGTGTATTTTGGTGTTAATGTTACTCGTAACTGGGCAAACGGCATCACCCAACAACTGTTGTTTAACGGAGTGCATGTTCAGTTACAAGTAGCGACAAAACCGATCTCCGTAATGTACGCAATATATCATCCCGGCTGATTAAACAATATGGCGCTATAACTCTGGAAATTTGCTTTCATTTTGACGCTTCTGCAGCACTTGCACTTTAAAATAAAGCTTTCACTATAATATGTCCATTATCTATGTATGGAATCAGTATATTTTTTTTGTTTATCTCAAGATATAGTGCGTTTAGTTTCCTTACATGCAAACGTATCTGTTGAATGTAGGATTCCAGAAACTTACAATGATAATATTAGGCCCAATTTAACCATAATTTATTAAATTATTAATTAGAATAATTGCAAAATATTCAAGACTTAAAATTTAAAGATAAAAGCTCGAGACCAACGGTCGAGGGCTTTTATCGCAAATTAGTAAGTCGCGTGAGGCTTACGTGTTCAAACATAAGGTCGAGTGGTTTATGTTAAGAATATTTACTGATTTTATATTTTCCTGTTTAGGTAAATTGAGGTCTCTAGATGCAAAAGCAGATATATCCGTATGAAACAAAACTGAGAAAATCGCAAAAAACTGTAACTTTTTTCTAAAGCATTTTCTTGTGTCCAGCTGGCACCAAATTAACTTCGAAGTCAACATTATCTGTATTACACATAAATCTAGCTTTCATAAAGAATTTTTTGAATTGTCACTAAGGTCAAATTGCGCAAGGTCACCGAACCCCACATCAAGGCGTTGGTTATGGTAATATTATTTTTGATTTCTTGAAGAGGACAACCACTGTCTATACATGTTAAAAGCCTCTGTAAAGCATTTTAAAATTCTGAATAATGCCTTAGTCCACAGTTTGGCAATCTGAGGTAGTATTGGGTGGAAGAAAAATAAGTTTGATATTATCCAGTGTAATTTTGAGATGAGACGTTGCATTATCCAGAAACAATACCACTCTTCTTCACTTCTATTCTGCTTTTTCATCTTGGTTTCAAATCTGTGAAGCCATGTTGTCATGATGTCTGCTGTCATCCACGTTTTTTTGATCAAGTCCCATTGGAGCTTATCGATTTGTGTGCACCTAAAACATCGAGGACTTTTGCTTTTGCCTATTATAACTGGTTCTTCCTTCTTACCTTCCATACTTGCACAGAACAGAATTGTAAACCGTTCTTTTGCTGTTTTTTTTTTCAGTACACTGGTCATCTTTCAATGCATATGTTGTTGTTGGCAATGCACGATAATGACGATCTGTCTCATCTGCATTAAATACGTCTCTTGAGGCATAATCCTTTAAAATGGTCAATAGCTTTTCTTTTCAAGCAGTTGCGTCTTCGATGTTGATATCGGCTGATTCGCCATATATTTTTTTTAAGGTGATATCGTTCCGACGACGGAATTTTTCTAAGCATTTATTTGATACCTTGCAGTTATCTAGTCCTAGACATTGAGCAGATTCGAGGGCTTTTGCTTGAATTACGGGCCCGGATATTGGTAAGTGCTTGTTTCGCGCCTTACAGAACCAGTTAAAACAAATTTTTACTTTCTGTCTTGAATCTAGTCATATTGCTGGATCTCCCGCTTCTAAAGCTTCATTGAAATGTGGCTTGATAGGTTTAATTCTTTTATGTTGTAAGATTCTTGGAACTTTATTTTTTTGGACAACTTGCAAAGTTTCCTTAATGATAAAAGAGGAATTTCAACAACAGACTGCATAACCAAAACGGTAGCTGCATCGTTTCCATCAAAGGATTTCGTACTTTTTTTAAATTTTGCGCCGACCCAGTGTTCCTTTTTTTTATAATATGGAAAATATTTCTATGTTTTCTATCATGCTATGTGTCAAAGTTCCTTCTTTCCATTCATTGACTAAAAGCTGGGCTGTAACATGAGCATAAAAATCCGTTTTCTCCACTCACACTTGACTACTTACCTTTAAATATTGATGATGTCAGTGTAAAGTAAAGCGAAAGATTCCATCAAGACATCAAGGGAATGGAAAAAAGGTACCAAGGAAGATGGAATGTCAATATGGCAGCGAATTACTGCTGGATGTAAAAAAGGGACGATCCTAAACGTGCCCACAGCAAGGAGAGCACTAAAAGAAGCATATATAGAAAGCGAAAGCGTTTCCATAAAGACATTTGACTAATGAGAACTTAAGAATTTTTAATATTCTGTTGTGTAAATGTAAACTTTGACATCTCTTACCTGCTTAATAAAAGCTAGAACCTTAAGAACAACTGTAAAAGTTGCGTTAAATTTAGTTTTTTACCCAAAGTAGGTACCTTTTTTGTGAGGTAACCTGACGTGATAGAAGATAATGGATCTCATTTTTGAAATCAGCACTAGAAATTACATATAAATCAGCTGTGTAATTGATTCCGCAGCATTCGTTGAGGACTATTTTTTTTTTATTTTTCGTTGAGTTTTTGGGCATTAAGCCATTTTTTGTTCATTATGCTTTTATTCCGTCACACACGTTCCCTATATTGGGTTACTAGAACTTAATGGATTGCAAAGTTATGCAAACATAATATCCTGGAAGACAATGGAGCGTATACTTAACCCCGAGAAAAATTTGTTATATTACTGGCAACAATATATTCCGAAAGAGATTTTATACCCGAAGAAAATTTGAAATATAAATTCAATTTGTAAGCTTTTTGATGATTATATAATTTTGGAATAAAAACTTGGTAAAGTTGATTTAGTGATACCTTATTTTGACGGTTTATTAAAGCTTACGGAATAGATATAGTAAATTTCTTTAATATGGATATTTATGAAAATTAACTTTTGTAAAAGTTCTTAGAACAGTCGATTTAAATTTAAGTGTAGGGCTAGAAGAATTCCTAAAGTTTCTGGCAAAAATGTGTCTCGAAAAATACAAAAGATAACTTTATTTGATATTTTACCCTAACTTTCGTCACTTAGAGCAAGTTGCACTACTAAATGCATGCTATGGCAAAAGTTTGCCAAGCTATCAGAATAAGGAGTTAATTAAGAGGAGCTCTCGAAGCGCAAGTAAACATTAGTCTCGCGCAAATTACCACATACAAGCGAGGTTTTAGAATTACGTAAAGCATTATTTTTTGTTCAAACTTAAAGATTTGGCATATTTCCTGTGGTGTACAGGGTTGTTTTTTTAAGTGTCTCACCCAATTGGCAATTTTCCTGCTGACTATAATAAAGAACAAATTAAACATTTCTAAATGATTTTTCACAAGAGAGCCAAATTTAATGTCCATGGCTACCATAATTTACTTGATGTCCTATTTTTTGCTATATTCTGATGTGAACGGACACCATAACCTGAACTAACCTGAACTAACCTGAACTAATTGAAAACCAATATACAGTGATTAAGAAATCTAAAGAGATTGCATTTATAGTGTAAAGGCTCGTCTTTTCATTTTCCTTACCGAACTAACCTAACCTGAACTAACCTGAACTAACCTGAACTAACCTGAACTAACCGAAAACCAATATACAGTGATTAAGAAATCTAAAGAGATTGCATTTATAGTGTAAAGGCTCGTCTTTTCATTTTCCATACCGAGACGTCGTATCACGGCTCGTCAGTGAGGCCAGGATCTAACTAAAGGGATAATTTTCATGACCCTTAGCTTTCACACATAAAAGTCAATAACACCACTGCTTACCCAGGGTAAACCACCGCCAAAAGAACACAGGTAAAACTAATTTTCATGTCACAACCGCAAATCCAACTGTATTTGAAATAAATATTTATGTTAAATTTTCTGACGTACCTTCTGGTTCGACTTTTCGAAGCACACTCTATATTTACTTAGTGAGGTTAGCGACCCGCCGTACTATATGTATTCAAGAAGTTTTGTTGGGATTTGGGTCCGAAAAACGAAGGAAAAAACTTTTTCCCATATGCCGACCTTTCGCTTTTATTTTAAAGCGTCTTCATAGGCTCTACAAAAAGTTATTCTGTTTACATACAAATTTAACATAAGAGCAAGGATTGATTTTTAAATACAGTTGAAATATTATTACAGTAAAACTTCTCAATAGCGGCCACTAAAAATTTCATTACAAATTGACCGTTTGAGGGGGTGACCGTTTTTGAGGGGAAGGAAAAAAATAAATTACATATCTACATATAACATATATGTCATGTGAATAAAATTCAACTTCATTAATTAATAAAAGGCTAATTACAAACACATACGTTATTATGTAATATGAACTGTAAATATATAGACATAACTATTTATTTCATAACTCCTACATAATATGTATACATAATAATGTTTACAAATGTGCACTACATACGAAAAAAAATTATGCTTTGTGAAAAAAAGATTCAATGGAAGTCTGCTTCATATTTTTAATTTTAATTTTTGCTGCTTCATTTTCACATTTCATTAGGATATTTGAAATATCAATGGCCAAATTGCCATTTTCTTTGCCTAATAAAAAATTTGGTACGTCTCTTATTTTTTCACAAACTTCACTCATGCTTTTTAAAGACGAACTAAAAACCTCCTGGTTTTCTTTACTTTCACAGTCTTCATTTTCGGTAGTTTCAGATTGGCTGGTAAACTCCTGAATTATTTCCTGCATCTCCATACTGGGATTTTCCGTTGAAATGTTTGAGTCGATTTGAAGATAATTTTCCAGGTTTGGATTTCCTGGGATACCGGAAAACAACTGACTTAGTGGAATATCGTCTTCTTCTTCAAAAATCTCATTCTCTTGGAGAGTTTCTATAAATCCAGCTTTTTGGAAACATTTTTTAATCGTTTTAGATAAAATATTTTTCCATGCTGCAACAATCCATACCATAGCACTTGACAAATTTATGGTATTTTCTGCTTTTTTAAACGCATCCTCGGTAGCGGTGTTAGTAAAAGTTAAATGTCTTTTTATCAAATATTTTCTGTATATCATTTTAAAATTTTGTATGATGCCTTGATCTAATGGCTGGCAGTAAGATGTACTGTTTGGAGGCAGAAAAACAATTCGAATATTTTCCAGTTGTATTTTCGGGTAAGCACTTGCGTTATCCAAAAATAAAAGTACTTTTCTTCTTTGTTTTTTCATTTTGGTGTCAAATTTTTTTAGCCAGGAAATCATTATCTCTGTTGTCATCCAAGCTTTTTTATTGGAGACCCATTCTAATGGTAATTTGTCTACATGTGCTTTTTTGAAACATCGCGGATTTTTGCTTTTTCCTAAAACTAATGGGGTCTCCTTCTCACCATCCATGCTACTGCAAAAAAGAATTGTCACTCGTTGCTTAGCTGATTTTCTTCCAGCACATTTGTCACTCTTTAAGGCAAAAGTTTTGTTTGGCATTGCGAGATAATAAAGGCCTGTTTCGTCTGCATTAAAAATATCTTTATCATCATAATCCTTGATAATTAATTTTAACTTAGTGAACCAATCTTGAACACTCACTTCATCCACATCAGCAGACTCACCAGAAATTGTTTTAAAATTGATGTCATGTCTTTTGCAGAATCTATCTAACCAGCCATTTGATGCCTTAAAATCACAATTTTTCAAATTTTCTGACACTTCCAGAGCTTTTTCCTTTAGTAGTGGTCCGGATATTGGAATGTTTTTGTTTCTTGCTTTGCAAAACCATTCATAAACCATTTGGTCAATCGCAAGTTCGTCTGTTTTTGGAAACTTCCGTTTTTGATCTGCATTAACTCCTCCTTCTTCATAAAGTTTTTTCAGTTCAATTTTACTTTTTAGAATATCATTTACTTGCGTTCTTCCAACACCAAACTTTTCCGCTATCTTTCGAGCACTGATACCATATTTTTCACTATCCGCGATGATTTCGAACTTTTGTTTAAAAGATAAACGTTTACGTTTCAGAGACATGATCGACTATTGTGCTGTTAAAATGCAACTGAATAAAATTTTACGTTTTATGAAAACATCTTAAGATTTAACAAATTATATTTGTACGTACTTAAAAACCCATTTACATAATTAGGTTTTATCATTCTCCGATATTTCCAATAGTACCAGTAATAAAGTACCGGCTGGGTGCAAACATTCCCAGAAGGGTCGAGACGACCGCAATTAAGGGTAAAAATTCAAGGTAATTTTCTTAAAAGTTGCGGATTCATGTGACCGTGGCCGTTTTAGAAGTGTTTCGGTATTCGAGGGGTTTTTTATTATTAAAAATGCTATAAGATTTATTTTAAGAAGCCAAAACTGACCGTTCAGAGGGGTGGCCGTTTTTAACGGGTGACCGAAATGAGAAGTTTTACTGTATTACTTTTTAAAAATTATAATAAGTTTCATAAGCAGAAAATAGATACTTGTCATAAATAAAACAAAAACAGGAAAAAGAAGAAAAACATTACGGGACTTACTGAGAAGTAGTATTCCACAGTCAAGACTTAATATTAAAAAATACAAGAAACATAGGTACAATAGATTTTTCCGTCTAAACATTAAACAAAGGTCGGGTACGGTACACACACATTAAAATAAGTCAAAAACTTCAGGTTCACTCTTGGCAAACTTAACACTGAATGCACGATAATGTTACTGTTGGGTTCGACAGAGAATTTTTTCGTGGTATTTTTTTTCTTCTTTCCGTTCCTTTGGCCTTCTTTGCAATGAGTGTTGTTAAACAGTATGACGATAGAAAGGATATCAATTATTTCAAGAAAAATAATAAAAAGGGGACTTTAACATAAATCTTGAAAAAGTTAATTATTACATATTAGAATGTTCGTTAAAACAATAAGGTAACAATTAAGTTGACAGCCCTGCAATTAAATTAAAATAGGAAGTGCTAAGATTTTCAATATCTTGGCGTGTATTGACATTATTATATTTTTTTATGCAAATCATTTCTTGCAAAAGTCTTTTGTCGTAAAAGGGTTGAGTACCTACAATTCTTGTGCCGTCAAAATCAAAACTATGTCCTTGTTCTCGGCTATGTTGAACTAAGGCTGTGGGATTTATAGTATTTAGTTTCCGTGAGTCTCTTTGATGTTCAGCCAAGCGAGTTTTTAAGTATCGGCCAGTTTGACCGATGTAGTATTTGCTGCAGTCATGGCACGGGATTTTATAAACCACTCCAGAGAGTGGGTGTTGAGGGGATTTTGTCTTTTGCTTAGCGAATAGTTTTTTTTTCACTGTATTTTCATTTTTAAAGGCGTTTATTGTCTGACTATTTAAGTCCCTTGTTAGCCTTTCTGAAAGATTTCTTGCATATGGAATTTTTCTATATTGTTTAGTGGGTTGTGGGCTGTTAGTGATAGTTTTGGTTTCGTTAAGAATTTGTTAATTAAAAGAAAGAGGATAATTGTTTTTAAGCAAGAAATCTGTTATGAGTTAGAGATTATTTTCGTGAAATTGCGTACTCGCTATATTAAGTGCTCCGTTTTTTAAGATATTAATAATATTTATTTTTTGTTTGAAACTTTGGTCTGAAAAATAATTTAGAAATCTTTCAGAAAAAGTTGGTTTATGAAACCAATCTACCTAAAGTTCATTTTTTGTTTTAATTATTTTGGTATCCAAAAAAGAAGTAGGTACTTTTGTCAATTTCACTCTTCTAAAATTGTATCAGTCTTGTTTGCTGGAATGGCAGTTAGAATGTCATTATGAGATTATTTGAATATATTCCCAAATAATCGTTAATTATAGGCAAATTATTGTCTCGAGTGTAAACCATGTTGCTATTGTCTGGTTCGTCATCTGTGAAGAGTGTGTCTATGTTCATGCTGTCCAAATTTGTCTCGCTTATGGGAACATAATCTTGCAATAAGTTTGTGTCAATTGAATTTAAGTCGATTTGATCTGTTGGTATTTCACCAAAGGCTTTAGAAAATGTTATTTTTGTGAGGTCTGTATTGTCAGTATCACCTTTTGGAAAAACTAAGTATTCTTCTAAAATATTTCTGATAGAACTTCTGAAATGCCTTTTAAAAAACAGAACTAAATGTGTTAATTTATTGAGGCAGTACTCTTGTAGTTCTGATATCACTATGTCAGCACAAATAGGTGAAATACAGTTACCCATACCTAAACCAAATATCTGTTTATAAAATACGTTGTTAAAGTTAAAATAGCTGGATTCAACCCAAAAATTAAAAAGTTCCAACAAATCACTCAATGTCATGGAAGTGTAGTCTTGAATCTTGTTCCAACGCTTTTTTTTATAATATTTACCGTCAAGTATATAGGTATGTTGGTACAAAGTGAGGCATCATCTAATGAAACTAGAATGTAATCTATAGGATGTACTTGGCTTTTAATAAAATTATATTTTATATAAATTTATATTTATATTCCTGTTTGCATTTTGGAATATAACTGAAGCAACTTTAAACTTTAAATTCACTTCATTGCCTTACATAAAGGAAGTCACCCCAAAATTATCTAGACTATTCAGGGAAATCAATGATATAAAGATTGCATACAAACCTGTACTTACAATAAACTCTATTCACTCAAAAATCAAAGACAAAACACAGTCTAATCAATTATCAGATGTTGTCTACAAAATCCCTTGTGCAGACTGCAATAAAGTATACATAGGTCAAACTACTAGACCCTTGTCTAGTAGGATCACGAACCACAAGAGTGACTGTAGACACCATCCAGAGAGATGTGCCCTTGCAGAACATGCAAATAATTTAGACCATAACATTAATTTCAATTCAGCTGAGATTTTAACCTCACAAACTAACTATAAAAAAAGATTGTTTTTGGAAATGACATTTATTGCACAGGAACCTAATAGTATGAACAAAAGAACGGATATCCAACATTTAAGTGTAATCTACTCATACCTGCTTCATTTAGACAAAAATTTACTCACAATCAATACCAATATCAATGATAACATTTCGAACCTCGTATAATAAAGTACAACGATTTTTCAAGTATGCTGCATGATAACACTTAAATCCGAATCTTCTCAATTCAATATTATCTTGATACAAACCGCATTATAAATAATTCTGACAAATTTCAATGACATATAAAAACGACAGTATTTCCTAACCTATTAAGTCACTTAAGATGGTGACACGCAAGTCATGTTTTCCCGCTTAATATTTCCATAATTTCAAATAATTAACGAATTTTTTAAAAAATGTGAACAACTAAGTTTGATTTTATTTTAAATTGTGTGTTTCTTCGTCCATATACAATGTTTTTAATATTATCTCTGAACTGTAGTTGTATTTATGATTGACTTGAATTTTCAACACGTTTTTCTGCTCGAATGTCTTTTATTAATAATTATTATATTAACATCTGTATGAACAATCTCACCAAAGTTGTAAGTAAAAACATTTAATTATTAATTAGAGCAAATCTCCTAATATCATTTTATGTATATTTGTAGTCTCCCTGAAGATGGAAATAAAATTTACGATTTCCGAAAGCTTGGAATAACTTTAAAGAGTACTCTTTCATTTGCTGCAGTCCCCAATATTTACTAGTGTATTTCTCAACTAGTCAGCAACGACTACCCTCTCGATATACATATTTATATGCCATATTATGATTGCCACTTGTCAAGTAGTATTCATTTGCTATTGTGCTTATAGTACCATACGGTATTTTTCACTTCAGACTTCTAGAAACTGCTGAAAAATGGCGCTACCTATATCGTACTGCCTACGCAGATTAATATTGTAGCTATAAAGTGTTTCGATTTTCCAATGGTCGGTATGCACACTACTGGTCATACTTGCCCTGTAGAAGATAACCAAAGAGTTCGAAACTGGTCTACAGGTAGCAGCAGTATAGATTCCTATATCATTGGAAACAGACCGGTAGTTTCTGCAATCTGAGTTTGTGTTCTGGTATTAACAGTATTAGTAAAAATACGCCAAATTGTGCTTAATAATTCAGCGCTCGTTGTAACATATAGCCCAAAGAATAGCTGATTTAGCATAATTTGGGTAACCCTTATTGTATAAGGTCCCAGCAAGTGGCTAGAGAACAAAATTTCTCACATATATACATATTTATATGTCACATTATGATTGCCACTTGTCAAGTAGTATTCATTTGCTATTGTGAATTTTTTTTTTAAATATGCGTGAATTTTTGGAAACAGGTTAAATATATTTATTCATCTTATATTATATTTGATTATATTATAAATACAAAAGTTAATTATGTAATGCTTGTAACATGCTCGGTAATACGCAGTCTTCAAAAAAAAAGATAGTGCCTAAACTATTCAGTTACGTTTGAGTCCACAAATACTGGGTTTTATCGAAGAACATTGTTTTTATAAAGAAATATGAAAAGCTTTTTTCGAATTTGTAAGAAATAGGATTTCGCCCTTGGTATATTATAATACACAGTGTGCGCGTATTGCGTATTACTTATTTTACATAATAAACTAAAAATAACAAGCGGTATGCACAATAATACCCAGATATTTTGCAACACGAACAAATACCAAAAAAGATCACACTAAGCTTGGCTTAACGTCAGCTCACGGACTAAACACAACTTAGAGGGACGAATAGTTTAGTGATACACAACTTGTTTTTTGGACATGCGCGAACGAGAAAAATCTACGCAAAACGCCTTGCTGGCGCTTCTTGTTGGTCTTGATTCTCTGGTTTCGGCTTCGAACAATCGGGTGACGCGCATGATGGTGCTTTTCAACATCGGCAACGAGGTGTGCGAATTAACATAGCCGACAAGTTCGTTCGTACAGAAGCGTTAAAAATCCATGTTAATGTAGAATGGTAATTTAAAAGATAGATTAATAATTATTTTAGGCAATGCTTTATTAAAAAAATAAACTCTACCTACTTAGGTGTTTATAATGTCTGCTATCCTCCTGAATACACAGTTTAACACATCTCTCAAACTCATTACTAAAATTTTTACACATTTCAACACTAATATCTTGAAAGCAATTTCTAATTCTAATCTTCACGTCTTCCCTTGTTGTAGGGGGTATTTCATATTCTTTAGTAAATAATCCCCATATGCTAAAATCCATTTTAGTTAGATCTGGCGATCTAGCCGGCCACGGAACAGGTCCTCCTCTTCCAATCCAACGATCTGGATATGCGGCATCTAAAAAAGTTCTGTTGGTGAGTATAATGGACTGGGGCTCCATCATGAAGAAACCACATTTGACTTTGAGTTTCATATGGTATTTGAGTGATTAGGTCTGGTTAATGGTTTTGCAAAAAGTCTAAGTAAACCTCCCCGGTTACTCTGTGCTCAAAAAAATATGGCCCAATTACGTAATTACTAACAACACCTCCGCAAACATTTAAGGAACATCTAGTTTAAGAATTATATCTTACAAAATGTGGCCTTTCTGTTGCATAGTTATGGAAATTGTGCCTGTTTACACTTCCATTCCTATGAAACGTAGCTTCATCTCCGAATACCACCGAATGAGCAAAATTCCTTCCTTCACTTATTTGGTTTCGAGTCACAGACAAAACTCCAATTTTCTCTGATAATCTTCAGGGAACAATTCTTGAAGTAGCTGAACATGGTACGGGTGCATACTATTAGCCTTAAGTATTCGCTGAACTCTTCTTCGTTTAACATCAACCTGCTGAGACAGGGTCGTTGTCCAATATGCGAATTTTCAGTGACTGATAAAAGTACATTTAATTGATTTTCCTCAACTCCACCACGTTTTTCTCTATTATGTTTATTGTACGGCACACTACCAGTTATTCGAAAACGCTCCATAAGCTTTTCAAATACCCTTCTTTTAGGTTGGCGTCGCTCAGCAAATCGTTGTTGCTACAATCTTTTGGCTAATAGTGTATTCCTGTCACTAGCTCCTATAGCAAAAATCATATCAACCCTCTCGGCTTGTGTAAAATTTATTATTTGATTTTAAAACTCAAATATGCTTAATAAAACAGTTTGCAACAGTAATTTTTACTACTGACAGGTATAGGAGCATTACTTGACATTTATTTCTCATGGCTAGGTAGACAAAAAAAGAGAGAAATGGGTTTTATTGCAATTTTGAGGATTTAATTCGTAAAAATGAATATACCTCGAAAACTACAAGAGATGGGTATAGGAAAATCTTAATAAAAGTTATAGAGGACCAACAAGTGTACAAGATAGAGTAGTCAGATACAGGGTGTCAATTCAAAGAAAAATTATTTTAAAATTCGTCGACTTCGCAAGATTGTAGCAAACACCCTGTGTAAATTAATTAATTACGGGCAAGCTTAAACTTTTCAATGAATATCTATCTTCTCTCGTGTCAATTTTCATTATTGTAATTGTTGTAGATTGGAAGTTATAGCAGGTTTTATAAGACCAGGTTTTTTTTAACGATTTGAGGAATTTTTTAAATAAGCTGGCAACATCGCAATAGAATGCAAAACTAATTATCGCGTCTTATGGAGAATTTTTAGGGGAATACAAATATGGAAAAATATAAAGGATGTACCATTTAAAAAAAGGTAATTTTTTAGCTGCTCGCTTTTGTGAAGCACCCTGTAGGTATAATAAAAGAATATTTTTAAGTTGTAGTGTAGACCTCTTTGCCTTGTTTAACCTACATGTAAACTTTTTGTTTCAATTATAAAATGTAAGGGAGATATGGTACTTTGTCACACTATTGCGCCACCCAGTATATTGATTTGTTACTATAGTTGCGTTCTATGTCTCTTCTCGTTGTACCATTGCTTTGGAAGGAACTGGATGGTCGGGATTGGAAGCGGCAGAGTTATCGATTATTTCTGGTGCTGTCATTCTCCTTAGAGGTTTAGGACGATCTCAATTGATTTGTCTGTAGTATAAGTTTGCATTTTGAAGGGGCTTTGCATACTTGATGCACGAATTCACAAACTATTTCGTGAAATTGACTTCTACCTGTCTAAAGGGGATATTTCTTTACTTTTCGTAAACCGGCGACCCTAAACTTCACCTGTTCGGAGGTTAAGTTGGAAATTGAGCAGGCAATATTCCTCAACTTGAGTTAAAAAGAATTGCGCTACACTATTATATTTTATCAAAACGTAACTACCAGTAACACAAAAGTATAAAAATGCTTAGAAAACAACAAATTAAAAAAATTAAACCATTCTTGTTCCTTTCTTTACTACTTTTGTAATACAAATTAAGTTTCAGTTAAATAGAGCCATTAGTAAACTCACAATAATTCATTTCAAAGCTTCTTCCATTAAAGCTCACGTAATGTACGGTCAAAAAAATTTAAAATTATAAAGCTTTCATAGAAACAATTTGTCAAGTTTATTCATTTCCTCCCCAACCAATGGTCGGAGAAATAAATATTTCAATGACAACCGGTAATTTCATACTGCAAAGTTGCAAAATAAAAATCCTAATGGTTCTTTATCACAAAGAAAGCGGCTCCGTTTTTATTAAAAAAATTGCAATATTGCGTGACAACTGTGGAAACGGTGGTAAATATTGATTGGTGCAGCCTGTTCACTACCTAAAAATTTTACACTTTCAGTATCGACCAATCTTTGCATACACAGGGTGGCCGTTTAGTATGGCAAAGCACGATTTAATAGGTCCGTTACTATTTCACATATTATATTAAGAATTTTAATATAAACGTTGAGAGGGGGTTACCCCCATTTGTGCCCCTATTACTTAAAACCGTACCTTAGATAAGGCAAACTTTATGATGACGGTAACCCTAACGTTAAATAGCTTTGCATAGTTTCACTGATCAAATTTCTAGCAAAGTTTTAAAAATACTGGGCGACATGGTATTTCTGGTAAAGAAGAGAATTATTTCATATGACTATAAAAGCGTTTATTTGTTGTTGGTTGTATTGGCAACGGCAGTGATTGGCCAGAATTAATTCTTTGATTTTATTTGCGATTTTATAAGAATAATTTACTATGAGTGTTGTGTTGAAGGACGACAGCCTAAGAAAAAGGGCACCGAACTTGCCAAAACAGAAAAAACGCTGATAGTAGTTGTTACGGTTCGAAAATTGCATTTTCATAGTTTGGTTATCCATGTTAAGTTCTCGGTTTTAAATTTTTAAAGTACCTATGTAGACTCTCACCCTAAACATTAATTGCTCATTTAATTACCTGTTAATAGCCAATAGTTTCACTTAAATCAGTTTGAAACCTTTGTTGATAATGTTTATATTCCAGGAACGTTTTGTATCTTGTAGGATATAGCCAAGGGGATTGTTTTCTGTTCTTTTGTTCCATACTACTTGTAGTAAGGTCTTATTTCAAATCCTTGGGTTAGTTATTGGAAGTTGATCAACTTTTCAAGTTATCAATATAAATAACTTTTTAACCTTGAATATAAGATATTCGTCAAAGGTTATAACTGTTGTGAATCAGCTCTTCAAAAAAAATCGGTAATTTAAGACAGGTCAGGTGCCATTCGATAAGGTTGACAGTTTTGTGGATTTTCACGACCACGTCTGGTTAATTAAGGCGTATTCTTGCGGTTGCGTTGGTTGACGTAGGTCGCCTTACTTTTTTTGTGGTGTTAAAGGAGTTATAGTTTTCAGGCATTGGTATGACTAATTTGTCGACAATTTTTGGTAACCGTGTTGGAGATGAAACAGTGAAACAATATCCGGCCCTTTCGACAATGGACGCTTGAAGTGAAAGCACATTTGTGGAAGTATATCCCGAATTTTAGTTTTCTTGGGCAGGGAAGGCCATGTGGTGCCGATAAAACTTTCACAAATGCATTAAAGAAAATATGGTATTTTAGTTTGTCTATTCTTTGGGCTGTATGACGATCTAAAACGCTTTTCAATCAACAGCGGTTCTAGACGCCATTTTGTAGAATGGAACTCTCGTTAGTTTTAAGGTAGGTATAAACTTTTAGCATTTAATTACCCTCGATGGGTTTATGAAAGTTTTTTCTTTCATGTTATGCATCTAAAATTCGATTTTAGGATTTTTTGGTAGAGCCTAAAAGTTCAAACTTGAGTACTAGTTTTCTTATTGGAGTCGCCTGGACGCGGGTCGTGCCAGTTGACATGTACTATTTGAATGTTTGGAGACTAGCAGTGTAGCAGTATCCACGTTGGCTGTTTTTGTATGTTTTATTGAAGATCGAGTCTTTATGAACTTTGGGTAGCACATAAAGTTTCAGCTAAGTAACATTTTTCTTGAGTACTGCGGAACCTTGGAAGTACCCAGTAGGTGACAGGAAAGCGTGAAATCAACCTTTGCTATATTATTTCCCGTGGCGTGTATGCTATTATCAAGATAAGCCTTTTCTGTGAACACCTGAGTACTGTGGTGCAAGCAGGGTAACGAACCTCACTATAAATTGTTAAGTCATATACACTGTGATCATTTCTCTTTAAAAACTTAGTTAGCTTCAAATTTTAATATTTTGCATTTGCGAATTGTTCTATTTACAGTGCAGGCTAAAGCTTTGCGCTCATGTTATGTACAGAACTTGTGCATTGTAAACGTATAGCGTATGTCGACATAGCGTTAAGACGTCACAAGAGTGTTTAATAATTCAAAACGTTAGGTGGTCTGTTACAGCTAATTTTGTTGTAAATATTGTTACAATGTATTATTATAAAGTAAATATTGTTGTTTCCCGGCTAAAGGCCATTTGTTTCTCCAAACTTTAACCCTTCTAACTTTAATATTTTAACTTATCTACGCCCGAGTGGCTAGTATACTTATCGAGTAACCACAGGTACTCGTAGGATTTTGTATTATACTTTGAGAGGTTCTTTAACAGAGCTTGCGGAAATTCCAAGTCTGGGGCAGGTGTTGTTATATCCTTTATCTCACCGTGTCCTGGATGTCGGTCTATGTGGCTGCCAGACCAGACTGCACAGTGGCCTCTGCTAAAATTTGGCTTTTATTTCAAATAGAGTGACTTTAAGGGACTTAGGTGAATGAGAGCTTATAAGAAGCTATTGTAAACCGTTTGTGACATAATTGTTTTTTTTTTCTCTGAGGCCAAATACTAGAAAATTTAAAGGATTTTAAGTGAAATAAAACTAAGGTGGCGCCCTCAAGACTTGACTTTAACTAGAGTGCTAGACCTCTCAATCTAAAAGCAAAATAGGGAACCTACCCTGAGTTGAGCTAGCTAAGGGGTGAGTTTTCAGGTAGCACAACATAGGTCATTTTTTGGGACTGCTGTCTAAAGTACATCCTCCAAGACGTAGGGTTGTCAGAAGAAGGGTGGATAAGTTGCCTTGTTGTTGTATTCTTTTGGTTACCCTAAGGTTAATCCTGGCACCCAAGAATTATGGTGATAATATAGCACCGTGGATTTTGGAAAATATTACAATATTATTAACAATTTCAAAAACATAGTAGAGAATAAGCAAACAAATGCAACGACATGGTGCATAAAGAGCCTGACATGGACTAAAATTACGGTTGCTTTCAATTCCCAAAACCAGGCAGGTCACCACAGAACCAAAAAAAAAAAGAAAAAAATATTACTAAAATATTAAAAATACCGTTAGGAAAGAAGTAGCCGAAGAAAAAAAAACGGAGGAGGACCTTTTCTAATAAAAAACGGCCTTAAATTGGCCTTACATTTGATTAACAAAAAAACTGTTTTCGGACAAGATAACAGTTTCGATGGCGACAGTGTCAAGAAGCTTCTGGAATCATCTTCGTCTACTAATATAGTTCTAAGCGAGCAATATGAATTTATTGAGGAAAATAACTATGCAGAAAGATATAATCATGGGAACAAGATGGGACAAGATTCCCCTGAAAACCTGTTTGGCAGGTAATTATTCTTGTTAAAACCTACTTTCCATATTTTGTGAAATGACGCAATATCCCAAAATTAGTTTTACTTTACTTAAAGTGAATTTTCAAAGAATTTTGTTCCTTTACTTGCAGGAGTCCGCTGGATGAAGATCTGTGATGCGGCAGGTTATGAAGCATCCTCCAATAGCATAAATATCTCTATAAGACTTAACAGAGCCCATTTACCAACCTCAGAAGTAAAACAAGTAAAACAGGTAGGTGATCAGAAATAAGACATAAATAAGTAACTTTATTTAAATATTTGATGTACCCGTAAAGGCCTTTTCAGGACATATAAGTGGACCTAAACATTTAAAGAACAAATGGGCAACAAGAAGAAGACCATCACTACAGCTGTAGTCAGATTTAAATAGAGAATATTCTGAGAAACAGTAAACAATAAATAAACAATGCTCTGAAGAAGACCTTTTAAATATTGAAGCACGCTGAGAACATGAGCAAGTCCTTTTTGAATTAGAAAAAGAAAATTTATTATTAGAAGTAGAATAAAAAACAAAAACTATAGAAATTTACTAATAAGTAACTCTACTTGTTTTATTTTCAAAAAAAGCAATTTTCATACAAAAGTAGTATACTTCTATTGAAGATGCCAGTAAATATTTCAGTAGGTCGAAAAACAAATTTAGTACTACTATTCGTTAATATGCATATCATTCATACAAAATTTTACCTGTTCAGAAATTGACGGTCTAACAAAAACTTAGTAATATATGAAAGAAAACACTAATTGTTTCTTGATTTTCACTTTAATATGTCAACATGACACGTGTTTTACCGTCACAGCGGCTTCTTAAGATGTAAGGTATTAAAAACAAATATCTTAATATACCGGGTGTTGCATCGTCGAGCGGGACATAGGAAATCCCATGTAATTTTAAATGGGGTCAATTATTGGCTTCCCTAATTATTTTAGAGAAAAATTCTATTTAGGTTTATTAAAGAGCACTAAAACCCACATTCAAAAGATTAACTTTAGATATTTATGATGAGCCCGTTTACGGGTTATCGCCGATTTCTTTTTAACTATTTCTCCTTTTTATGGCCCCGTATTTGCGGGCACCAGTCAAGGTAAAAGATGACTGTCAAATAAAGTTGTCATTTTGAAATGTGTGCTTTATTGTTATAAAAACTCGTACATCGAACATATTAGCCATGAATTACACTTCTGAAGAAAAAATATTGATGATTAAATGGTATTATCAAGGAAATAGTTATCAAAATGTGTCAGACATGTTTGCTGCTCTGTATTCGAATAGACCGATACCTGCAAAATCTACAGTCGAAAGAACTATCAAGAAATTTGAGACAAAAGGCACTGTAATAAATAACTGCAGATGTGAAGAAAGGCAGGAACAAAGAAGAGATGCAAGAAATGATAGGGACTTGCAAGTTTTATTGTGCGTGGAAGAAAATGATGGGAAGATCAGCACAAGGAAACTTGAGGATGACATAGGATTAGATCACACCACAGCGTTACGAGCTTTGAAACGACATAAATATTATTCATAAAAATATGAAAAGCACCAAGAGCTAAGAGATAGGGACGAAATACGACGACAGGAGTTTTGTTTTGGTATGATGGAAAGAGCAAACATGGATAGGGAATTTTTAAAAAACATTTGTTTCACTGACGAATGCACATTTATCTTAAACAATGAACCCAATGTTCAAAATTATCGATATTGGAGCAAAGAAAACCAACACAGGTTTGTGGAAACAAGGACGCAATATTCACAAAAAGTTAATGTATGGGCTGGGATTTTCGTAGAAATATTATCGGGCCATTATTTCTTACACGAAATTTAAATGCAGAATATTTTTTGGAACTACTTGAAGATCATATTTTACCTACTTTACATGATGCCGCCAGGGAAAATTAGGAAGTTTGGATGGCTGCCCGGCACATAGTACCCTGGCTGTCCGGGAATATTTAAACCGTGCTTTTAATGGAAATGTTATTGGCTTAAATCATACAGTAAATTGCCAGCCAGGTCTCCTGATTTATCGCCAAATGATTTCTTTATCTGGGGCCATTTAAAAAACAGGATATACAAAGATAAAAAATACCCAAATCTAGACGAGTTAAAAAATGCTATTTCTGCCGAATGCAATAGAATTTCAGTTTACCAACTAGCGAATGTAAGAAGAGAATTTTATGATCGCCTCGGTTATTGTCTAGCAGTCAATGGAGGAATATTTGAACATCTTCTTAAATCCTAAAGTTCTAACAATTTAATAGTACCTACCTATTAATTAGTAAAATATTGAAATATTGAAAATGTCATAATTATTAACCTTGTAATTGGATACTTAATTTTAGTTTTATTCAGATTAATTTGTACTCATAAATACACCTTTAATATTTTCGATGTACGAGTTTTTATAACACTAAAGCACACATTTCAAAATGACAACTTTATTTGACAGTCATCTTTTACCTTGACTGGTGCCTGCAAATACGGGGCCATAAAAAGGAGAAATAATTAAAAAGAAATCGGCGATAACCCGTAAACGGGCTCAACAAAAATATCTAAAGTTATTCTTTTGAATGTGGGTTTTAGTGCTCTTTAATAAACCTTAATAGAATTTTTCTCTAAAATGATTAGGGAAGCCAATAATTGACCCCATTTAAAATTACATGGGATTTCCTATGTCCCGCTCGACGATGCAACACCCGGTATAGGTCTAACTAAAGGTAGCGATGGAAAAACCTAAGGTAAACATTAAGGTATTAATTATTATATTGACAATAATAACTAGACGTCCTAACGACAAAGTTTTAAATTTAACAAAGGAGAGGTATAAGGAAACTTAGTAGTTAAAATTTTTCAAAGATTGGATTTATTTCATAATACAGGGTGTTGCCTAACCACGGTACGAAACTTCAGAGAGTGATACGTAAGGTCGTTTTAAGAAAAAAAGTTCCTATGAACTTACGTCTGGAAATGCTTCGTTTCGAATATACAGTGTGTTACAGTTTTATTTTTATTTTTGTTTTTTCTAATTAATTTTTAAAATAATGTCGATAATTGAACTAAAATTTGTATCTAGGGGTTTTTTGATATGCGAAATTCGAATTTAATGTAAGTATGGCTCCCACTTGTAGAGGGCGTTACCTGAATGTCTTCTTACTATTTTGAGGGGTCGTAACTTTTTAATACGTATTTGTATTACGTTTTTGAGCAAAAAATAGATTTTGCTATCATTTTTATGTGAAAAAGATACACTTGGTAGAAGTCGCCACGAGCAACTGTTCTCGAGAAAAAGAATAATAAAAAATAAATGTCATTTATTTGCATATTGATATTCCCATATCAGTGTTTGATAAAATTGCGTTTATCTCCGAAACAAAGCCGAAATCAAAAAATTATTAAAATATACCCCGCATTAGCCATTAAACTGCCTACGTAGCATTGTTATCAAAAGAGAAAACGGCAGTGGCGTACATATTTTTTGTTCCGCTTAAAAATTGTAACACCCTGTATCTCCGAAACAAAGCATTTCCGGACATAGGTTCATAGGAACTTTTTTTCTTAAAACGACCTTACGTATCACCCTCTGAAGTTTCGTACCATAGTTAGGAAACACCCTGTATATTGTATAACAAATTCAACATTTTTTGATTTTTCATTGCCAATATTTCAAAAATGGCTAAAGTGACTATGGGCAAGTTATATATTACTTAAAATGCAATTTTAAGCACTATTCAGTAAATTAATAATATATAGAGTGTTCCATTTAAAAGAATTTACAATTAGTCAAAATATGCACTCGTGATGCTCAATTGTTTCTTTCGGTAGCAAAATCTAGCGGTTTGGACGAAATCATACAATAAAATTCTTGTTTGAAAAGTTCTTTTCTATCTTGAATAACAAAGTTGCTAAAAGCTATCACAATATGAGGAAACACCCTATACAACTTCTGCAAACCAATTTTTACACTTAGGTGATACTTAGGTTAAGGTCAATTTTAGTAGAAGTATACAGTAATATTGGCTTTTTAAGGTGGGTCAGAAAAGCGCAACAAGGAGAATGTTACTCTTTTAAACGAAACACCCTGTATCTTTTAGCACTTCAAAATTCCTCTGTAAATTCTGTTTATTTCGGTAAAATATGTTTTTGTATATGTAGAGTACTGAACTCTAATAACATAGAAAAATAATAAGCAGGGATTTATGAGCCACTTAAGAAAACTAAATCGATGTGTTTGAAAGGTTTCCAAAATATTTTGATGTTCCTTGAGTCCAGTACAATTTTAAATGTTAACCTATAATATACCCGAAATTACCCTCATCATTTAAAAAAAAAAGCCTACAGCAATACATTTGTGATTTCTTTTCAAAGACGGTGTTCTTGAGCCGCGTTTAAAGAATCTTATATTCCTTTCTAAATAAAAGTTTCGGTTCAATTTATTCTTGTTATGTTTCTGTTGTCGGCGCAATAAAAGTTATTATTGTTGCAACATCTCGCAAAACCCTACGTAGAATTTAATATATAAAGTTTGGAATTGATATTGATTTGACTTACAACAAGTTGAATTAGTGCTTGCATGCAATTGCAAAAGTTTGGCGAACTATGTGAACAAAAGAGTAAAACTGCTTTGATCTCGACAGTATTTATTTCATGTATCCCGCAAGTCATGATCTACTTATCTTTTTATTTGTCTTATAAAAGCAGAACCTATACAAAAAAATTTTAATCAACAATATTTAGAGTCGGTACATTTCCATCACATGCCAACTAAAATAATACTCTAGGAGTATTATTTGTGACACCTGCTTGAAACGTGGCAGTGAGAAGCCATTTTGGATTTTGTTTTAATATAAAATTTATCTTGGTCGATAGCTCGTTTAAATGTTCAAATGATCTCTAAACCTTACGTCTACGTTAACCGATACGTATGGCTATCCAGCACGTCACTACATAGTACTACATACCCACAAATTGCGAAAATATGAAAGAGCTCTTAAAAGGTTTCAGAACAAAAATAATTTGTTAGTCGGACATTAGCCATTGAAGGTTGGATCGATGTACACACTGAGCGAAATATCGAGTTGACATATCTCAAATATGAGTTATCCTCCTAGACCGACGGGTGTTGCTAATAGGGGATAGCTCAGACCTCTCAGTTACGGCAACTAAATCGAAGAAATTGCATCAAATCACTCTTCATGAGTTATAGTAGCCCTGAAGATAGATTCTTTTAGCTAGCTATCTTAGCTAATCGTAACGTCGACGAACACATGCGACGTGGGCTGCAGCAATTCATTGTTTAAGCTGCCATAGACCAATATGGGAGTTCTGATGCGTTACTACTCGGGCTAGTTTCATGATTCAAGCTATCAAAACTGGACCTTACAGTTGTTCTAGCTTACTTAACGACTATAGATTTAATATGTCCTAAATGTTGGCAGGGAATCTCAATAGAGTCAAGAAAACACAAGGAATATTTAATAATATGTACTTTAATTAACAAGCACTTGTTACAGAAAACACACGCTAGGTTAACTGACATTACTGACATACCTAACAACATATGATAAACGTCAAGTGCAAAAGAACTACTCTATTAACGAAGCTAGGCACAATAAGGTTTGGCACTTTAAATATATTCCAATACTAAAGTTGGAATATTCTTATTTTCACGCACCTTTATGAGAACAAAATCTGAACAAAAATAAAAAAAGATCCCTCCGATCAACGATTGAGCGGATAGCAAGTCCAGTTATGTGGTCCATGACGACGCGACGTGCACGAGGTACTAATAACAATGGGATGAAGTTACCGCGCCAAATCGGTACGAGAGCGAATTCGGAACTTTCCGTGACCTTTCGATCGATGATTTACCCTCGTTATGGGTTTTTAAAGCAGTCTTTATGACTTATTTCAACTCAAAATAATTTACACATGGTAATGAGTTAAAATAATGCACGTCTGGGTCAAAACGGCACTTTAAAATCAGTTAGTAAGTTTTCCCAATCCATAAACTGTGTCTAGGCAACTCATAAAATGGTTACAAAATGAAGGATTGTGGCAATCCCAATAGTGTTTAAAATGTTGATATTCTGTGTTGTGGCGAACCAAAAGAAGCGGAGTTATTGTAGCATTTTTAAATAAGTTGTGATAAGTCGTAGGTTCAGTTTGAATAACATAGAAACGTGCGTTAAAGTAGCTCTAATTCTGCAACCCACGACATCAGTAAATCCATTTTTTTAGTGCACCTCTCAGGTCAGAGACCCTCGAAGCATAATGTTGACCTCCATCCTTATTATACAGTGCGTCCATAAAGTCTTGCACAAATTCATTTAAAATTCAGGTATTTACTTTTTAAAAACGCTCGGACACGTCAATTAGTACTTTTGTTTGCGCATTTTTTAACGTAAAATGTTTTTATACAGGGTGTCGCACGTATGAGGTATGAGGTCATCAATAAATGTGTTTAAAATAAATTTTCAAACGTCAATATTTCGGAAACCGTGATTTCCAGAGGTGTTAAGTGTTCATCATAGAATTCAAAATTGATATGTGTTCCATTAAAAAAAATCCTTGATGACCTCACACCTCATACGTGCGACACCCTGTATAAAAACATTTTACGTTAAAAAATGCGCAAACAAAAGTACTAATTGACGTGTCCGAGCGTTTTTAAAAAAAGTAAGCCCCTGAATTTTAAATGAATTTGTGCAAGACTTTATGGACGCAGTGTAGAGTAAAAAACTGAAATAGGAGCTTTTCTTTAAATATGCGAATATATCCCAAGTTGTATATTACAATTAAAAATAATTATTTATAATCAGAAAGTTTAAAATTAGTCACTCAACGTTAAACACAAGCAAAAATAATTTAAGAAATTCAAGACATAAATAAATCTGGGTGACGCAGATTCGATTATTGACTCGGAAATATCTCGAAGGAATGTTCGAGTGTCGAATATTTGCTTAAACGAGGAACAGCGAGCAATATCTTATACATAAGGGAGTATTTCCTATTAGCTTTGTCGTCTTATTGCTATTTCTCTGCTTTGGTGTGCTATCTGTTTCTTAGGAAATTTACAATACTGCCGCGGTCTGTTTGCATATGAGCTTATTTAGGTCTGGCATCAAATGAGATGCAAACTGGGGCGATACTTTATTAAGAGGTTAGGCCAACTTGAGGTCATTGAAAATGCATACAAAATAAAGTGAATATAATATCTTATAATAGTTGACGCCAAGTTTCATAAATGTACATTTTTTTTTATTGAAGATAGATAGATATATATTTATTTATTTGTACTTTTGCCAAATACATATAATATACAAAAATAAATACATAGATGTACAGGGTCATTCCGTATATATTGACCCATATGCCAGCGGAATTATTGATAGAGATATCAAAAAACTAAGGTGAATAAGGTTGTAGAATTTTATCTGAACTTTTTTAAAAAATTATCAGAAAATAACAAAAATTGTAGAGCTTTAAAATTTTTGCACGAGTTGTGTAATTTTAAATGGAACACCCTGTATATTAATAGATATTTGAGAAGAGCATTTTTTACTGATCTCCAAAAATATAGTTTGATACCTTTCTGACAAGCCATTTAGAAAATATTTTAAGTTAAAATTTTCTTTAAAAGTTAATATTAAAATCGGGGTAGCCATGGACGAATGAATTGTTTGCTTTTGACACGCAATATTGTTAGTTAGTTTATTGTCATCATCCGAAAATGAAGTATACCGTGGAAGACAAGTGTAAATTTTTACGGATATTCTATAAAAATAATTCAAATGCATACAGGGCGAGGCAAGAATATCGGCAACTATATTCTAATTTGTCGCTTCCACCTAAAAATACATTTAAAAATATCGATAGAGGATCTCGACAGCGAAAATCTATAAAGAGAAAACCAAAAGTAGTTCAAAAAGATTTGGATAAAGAGTTAGATATTCTGTTGTTTTTTGAAGGTAGATATGGCTGGTAAGGTTTTTACTGTTTTCCTATACTATTTTTTTTTCTAAAGAAAATCCAACCCGTTCTATTGAAGATGCTCATAATCATTTAGGCATATCACGGAAAAAAATACAGAAAACGCTTCGATCACATGCTTATCATCCTTACAAGATCTTACCTGTTTAAAAATTAGATGATGAGAATAGGCGTAAGCGTTTGTTATACTGCCAAGAAATGCTTGGGTGGAAAAATGCGGCTCATAATTTTTTTAAAAAAATATTATGAAGTGATAAAGCGACATTTGCCACAGCAGGAGTTTTCAATAGAAGAAGCATGCAAGTATGGGCTATAACTAATCCCCATAATATTGCAGAAATAAAATTCCAAGGTAGGAAATGTTTACATGTTTCGTGCGGTATAGTTAAAAATAAAGTCATAGGCCCTGTATTTTATGAATGCTCCCTTAATGTACAAAGATTCTCGAATTTCTGAACAACGAAATAGAACCTCGCTTAGAGGATTTGTCAATCAATGAGTACTGTCAGATGGTCTGGCATCAAGATGGAGCTCCGCCACATAACATAGTCCCTGTGACAGAGTATTTAAACAACCGCTATGACGATTGGTTAGGAAGACACGGCACCATTAAATGGCCACCCAACAGCCCAGATCTTACCCCATTAGATGCTTTTCTATGGGGTTATCTAAAAAACAGGATATATGCCGATAGAAACACAAACTGGCAGCATTTGAGACAAAAAATTAACCAATAAATCGAAAGTTTCAAACAACGACTACCCAGAATACATTTCAAATGCTGTTAATAAATTAGAAGTTGATTATATAGATTGTATAAATAGAAATGGCGGTCACATCGAGCAACTGTAATTATTTTATCTTGTAAACGTTACTACCAATATTTAATTTAATAAATTATTTAATTAATCCATGGCTACCCCGATTTTAATTTCAATTTTTAAAGAAAACTTTAATTTAAAATATTTTTTAAAATCAATAAAAAATGCTCTTCTCAAATATCTATTAGTATAGGTACAGTCTATTGTTTTTTCTGGTAATTTTTTTAAAAAGTTCAAATAAAATTCTACAACTTTATTCACCTCAGTTTTGTTATATCTCCATCAATAATGTCGCTAGCATATGGGTCAATATATACGGAATGACCCTGTACACGCCGAATTATTAAAAAGATTATGTATATCACATCGCTCTAAAATAATTAAAAATCTACAGAACAATTATGAGAAACACAGTTTAAAACCAGAAATATAAATAAAATAAAACAATCAATTAGTCAATTAAAGCTATCTGACAAATACTGACTAACACAATTATAACAATCTTCAATGAGAAGATCCCTTACATACACCTTAAATTTATTAAATACGTGATTGAACCCGCTATGGCAGCTTATTATATATTTTTTTTTCCTATAGTATACGAAGGATTTTTTTCGAATATTTTAAAATTTTGCTTATCTAAAATCAACGCTCTTGTGTTTCGGGTATTATAAGAATGAAAATCTGCATTGATATTAAAATCACTTTAATTCTGTTTTATATACAATAGGTCCTATCCTAATCCTATTTAGTAGGTATATAGAATGTGAAAAAAAAAATAATGGACATATGCCTCGTATGCCAAAGTACCTTTTCTGTGACGCGCACAGATGGCTAAATAGATTCGTTGCCAAAGTATGTTTTATCTAAAATCAAAATATCAACAATTCTCTCTTTGCTTTTTATTGATTTTGAAAACTCCCGATTCATGCTGCATTTGCTGCATGCCATGTTATAATAATATCGATGCTTTATTTGTCCTAATTTTTTCTTAAACGATCTATTTGTTCATACCGGTTGTCCTGATAAAGTTTGCCACAAACGAAATTTAGAAAACCATAATGCCTAGAGCTTTAGCAAAAAAATATTTAATAAAAACGCCCAAAGAAGTTTATTGATTGGCTGCTATTAAAAAAACAAGAATTTTCTTCTGCATATGCATTTTGGCTTATTAAAGGTGACTTTAAAATATGTAAACTGTAAGTTACAAGTGATTTTACATATTTATTTTCTTACAATATTTTCTTTGTCTTTAAAAATGTGGGGGATGTCTAAAAATGATAAATTCACTTCTACAATAAAATGTCCATTTGACATTGGCATTTTTATCACTTTGACATCACTTTGACGCGATAAAATCCTCTCCAGCTAAAAATTAAATGGTAAAACCCTCTCCAGCCCAAAATCGAGAAGCTTTTCTTTTTCATTGCTCGGCAACCTGACATATTGCTACAAATTAATTTGATGCTGTCAAACATTTTTTTAGTGAAGTATTATTTTTTTTAAGTATCTATTCATGCCAAAATTCGTGAATTTCTCTAACTAAAAATCACTCGATTTTTTTTTAAGATCGGATAAACTTTTATTTTTTAAACTCAAACTAGATCACTTTTTAGCAATTTAAACTCGAACAAACGGTAAAAGATAAAAACGCTTCGTTCGTCGTTCTCGTTAAATTTCTAAGCAATCTAGTTTTCGTAAAAAATAAAAGTTTATCCGGTAAAAAAAAAGCTGTTGTGGTTTTGCGTATGAAAGAAAAACATTTCACGTTTTTCTTCACAATTACATTTAAGAGACGCAGGAAATTAATGAACGCGTAAAATATCTGCAATTCCTCGCTACGTCTGCTGCTTGTTAACGAAGCTTCAGTACATATGTGAAAGCGTTGTTAACACTAACACTGTTTTTACTCCTTACTTACTTTTAAAGCTAGTACCAGTAATCCTACAAATGACACTGTGCTTGATTTGTCAAGCACCAGTGGTTTGGCCTCAACTTTCAAATCAGGTCTTATCAAAGAGTGGTGTGATGGAAATAATCTCCGAAAGTAAAAATAGATCGACTTCGGAGTCGTCGGGAGGCTATTCTCTCCATAATACTGTTACATCGGAAGGGCTTAAAGAATTCTAGTTAGATGTCGACGATAAATTTTAATGATCGAAAAAAGTACCTTTTTTGTTTTAGTTATTTATTATCACTATCTTATTTCTTTTCTTTAAAACACTCATTTCTTTGATTTAACGATGGGAACTATTTTATGTTCCTGTGATGCGACCAAAATTCTATGTTACTGTTTTGTTATTAATTGGATATATAATTTGTATTTTTCGCTTCTGCTTATGGATATTTTTTTTTAATGAAGTTTTTTAGCTTCTTCAAAACCAATATATCGTGTATTCAGAAAGTCTTTTAATTTGGCTTGATTAGGAATCAAATTGGTATTTTAACAATATATGACACCGTCTGACGTACGCAGGTGATGTCTGATTAAGCCACTGTATCACAGAAGAATTTCAAAACACCCTATATTTGATTATAGGAGCGTTGTTTTTTGTAAATTTGTGAAAAAAAAAAAATGTAAAAACCAGAATTTCTGCAGCCTTGGGTATTTTTTTCAATTAAAAAAAGTTCTGAAAAAAAAAAATAAGCGGTTTTTTTAAATCACTATGTCTAAACGCTATTTTGTTACTTTAATAACTTTTTTGTACGACTGCCATTAAAAGTGACACTTTTAATGACAGTCAACAGTGTTAAAACTGATTGTTTACGTGGAAGCGTGTTAAAAATATTTTCAACACTACATTTTCTTATGATGAAATCGAATAATTTTATGAAGTGCAAATTTTTATTATCAATATATAACAATCATTACTTACTCGATTACTTATGAACACTTTTATTAACAATTATTCCACTATCGACAAACATATTAAGCAGTCAAGAACCAAAGACAAAAATTGGACAAGGACGCAATTATTTAAATGACAGCATCTTTTTTATTTATAAACAAGCATTTGTTAGTAACCATAGCGTTGGCAACGTTTGTCATTCACAACAACCTTGTGATTATTTGAATATTAAAATGCATTTTGAAGTTTAATGTCATTCCAAATTCCCCTATTTTATTATCGAAATAGGGCAGTTATACAAAAAACATTGTATGATATTTGTGTTAAAAGTAATTTTATTTTGTTTGTGAAATTGTTCAATTCGCTCCGCTACCCTCCGCTCATTTCACATACTTTTTCACTTAGAAAATAAAACATCACTTTTAACACTCACATCATAAATAACTAATACGCGGCTCAACGCAATTGCATAAATAAAATTACTGCTAATAATAGTAATTTCTTTATGACAGATCTTAATACGAAGAAGTATATAAAATGTAATGACGTCATACAAAATATACTAATATCGATCCTACATTTAATTTCTTACAACCAGTATAAAAATAGTTTAAACTCTAGAGTTCTAAACTAATTTTAAAAGTAATTCTTCAATTTCCTCTGTAAACAGATTTTGTGACGTTATTCTTTTGATTGCGTTTGGTAAAGAGTTGAAGCATTTAGGTACATGTAATGTGGCAATTTTTTGGTCAGTGTCAGTCGGTGGGTAGTTTAACGCCATTGTTCTAGTTTGTAATTACAAGCAGTTTTTAAATCAAAGGGGTATTTCTGCTTGATGAAGAATATTAACTATCTATGTTATAAATAGTACAGACTGTCATAACACCCATACTTTAAATATATTTCTCCAATTTTCGTTGTATTCCATTTCCTTGTCTTATTTCCTATTCTTATTACCCTTTTTTGGATTACAAAAATATCCTGAATTAAACTATGCTTTCCCCAAAAGATAATTCCATACCTAAGCATTGATTCAAAATCAGTACAATACAAAATTATAACCACCCTCTTATCCACATACCTGACAACAACCCATATTTCGTAACAAACAGACGTTTAACCAATCAAAACATTCGTTAATATTAACTCCCAAAAATTCTACGTTATTCGAAACTTCATAATAAGGATTATCTACTTCTATGAACGACGGACTCTCAACTTTTGACTTTCTTGTTCTGACAAGTAGTACCGGGTGATGCATGGCTTAGTTGAACATCATCATCATCTGTGGCTTCACAACCCAGGGTGGGTTTTTGCCGACTCGACCACACGTCTCCATCCTTCTCTATCAAGCATCCGATCGGGGCCATTTTCGATTTTCATGGCTTTTAGGTCTTTTGTAATATTGTCTCTCCATCTGAGTCGGGGCCGACTTAATGGACGTTCTCCCCCTGGAACCTCCTCCCACACCAGTTTTACCTTTCTATCATCTGGCATTCTTTTAACGTGTCCTGCTCACTGTACTCTTCTGGCCTTTATTTCGTTTATTATGTGTGGAGTTCTTTGAGTTCTTGGTTGGTTTTTATTCTATATTGTCCTGTGTTTTCGTCTCTAGTTGGGCCAAATATTTTTCTTAGCACTTTCCTTTCAAAGACCTTAAGTCGTTCTTCGCTTGCAACCGTTAGTGTCCAGGTCTCACATCCATACATTACGACAGGTCTAATAATTGTTTTGTATATGTTCATCTTAGTTTTCCATGTAAATTTTGAGGTGGCTAAATATTGGCTCCCCTGTACATTTTAGAGAAAAATTGTATTGCAATTTTTTAAAGAGGCGAATAAAGTAAACCGATGTGCCAAGTTTGCATAAACTTTAATAAGCCAATCCTAACTTATTCAATTAAATGTGATGGCAAGATTACGAAATTTTCATAGTTTAGGTAATACAGCAAACACCAGCAAATTATTATTTGGCATTGCCAAAACGAAAAATAGCATCAGTGACAACATTTCTATTGAAGGCGCTTCCATTATAGCTAAATATGAGCTATTCCATTAAGGAAAAAGTAGCTATGATTAAGTGGTATTATACAGTAAATAGTTTTAGAGCAATGTCTCAAGTATTTTCAGTTCAACTCCCTGATAAGCCTGTACCTTCTATTTTATTAATTAAACTTATCATTAGTAAATTTGAGTCCAAAGACAATGTAATAAATAACTATAAATGCTCAACTCAGAATGTTAATAAAGCTGAAGAAAGATCTTGATATTTTATTGCATGTGGAGGAAAATAAAATGATTAGCACGAGGATTCTTGGGCAAACCACACTGTTGCGCACTTTAAGAAAACATAAATATTTTTCTATTCTATAAAAAACATCAAGAGCTACGGCAAGGTGAATAGTATTTTGTTTTGAGGTAATGGACAGAGTAAATAGTAATACGGATTTTTTGAGAAATCTTTGTTTTACCGATGAATGCACATTTACCCTCAACAACGAGCCAAATGTTCAAAATTGCCGGAATTGAAGCCAAGAAAATGAACATCGTCTTGTTCATACTCGGACGCAATATCCACAAAAACTTAATGCTTGGGCGGGAATTGTAGAATATCACATTATTGGATCATTTTTTATGGAAGGCAACCTTACAGCACTAGCCTATTTGGACTTACTACAAAATCGAATTGAACCCACACTAGAAGAAGTTCTACGCGAAAATCAGGAGATCTGGTATCAAATGGACAATGGTCCTGCCCATAATTCTCTCATGGTTAGGGAATACTTGCAAAATATTTTTAACGGAAATATTATTGGCCCACGGCATCTAATCCTTTAGCCAGTCAGGTCTCCCGACCTTACGCCAAACGATTTCTTTCTGTGGGATCACTTTAAGAAATTTATTTATAAAGATTTGAAAATCTAGACCAGCTAAAAAACTGAATTGCGTTAGAATGTGACAGTAATGTTAGAAATTAATTTTATGATCGGTTAAGATATTGTTTAGCTGTTAATGGAGGGTTGTTTGAACATTAAATTGATTAATGTTTTTGTGAAAAACTATAGTCTTAGACATGTTATGTTAAATTAAGTCTTAGTAAGTAAACATAATGGTGTCTTTTATATTGGATGTGTGATTGGTGAAACGAAAATGTGTTTTAATGTGAAATAATCTTTACTCGTTATGTCCAGCTTACGTCAATTTTTGACAATAACGTCATAGAAATTATTTGCTGGTGTTTGCTGTATTACCTTAACTATGAAAATTTCGTAATTTTGCCATCACATTTGCCTTGTCTTCTAAATTTCTACTGCCAACGACTAAATTTATATCATCTGCATACTTAACAATGGGCCGATTTTCTTCATTCATTCATTTAAATTATCGGTTATCTAAAAAAAAATTACAGATATTCCTTTTTTTAGTATTTCAACGAATATTTCCCTCATATGTTAAAGTTCCCATAAGAGAAATGCAATTTTCGCAAAATTACAGCGAATATTTCACTCATGTATAAATTTTCCCATAAGAAACGTTAAAAATAAAAAAATATCAGCGGATATACAACGTTGCCTAGACAACGTTGTATATCCAACACACAACAATCGAACCTATTTGACGAGACAGTTTTTTTTTTACCTTTTTACTGCGAACGTGATCGTTATTGTTATGAGATCCCTTCGGGAAATTCATTGCTTTTGAAAAACAAACCCTCTTAACAGATAACGACAAAGATATAATTATGGCATAAATGAAAAAATAATATATATTTCATTCTAGAAATATTCTCCCTAAATACCGCTCGTGCATAAAAATTAACCAGATAATTTTCATTCAAGCTTGTTATACTAATTCCACTCGTTCTTCGAACTCGTGGAATTATAAATAACAAGCTTTCATGAAAATTATCGGAAATTTTTAAGCACTCGTGGTATTACCCCTGATTATTTACCTCATCCATTATAAAAGCGTGTTGATTTTCACCTGATTATTCAGCGATAATCTCCCGCTCTCCGGTGAAAATCACCCTTGTCAAAAGTGAAAATCTCACCCGTCAGAAATCCAGCGATAATCTCCCGCTCTCCGGTGAAAATCACCCTTGTCAAAAGTGAAAATCTCACCCGTCAGAAATCGTTAGTTTTTTATTTGGTAAATAATCTTCAAAATACATTTCGGGATTGGGAAATAATCAGAAAATCATTCTCAGATTTTTTGCCATTAGGAAATCGCTCTCGGGCAAGCCCTCGAGCGATTTCCACGGCAAAAAATCTTCGGAATGATTTTCGATAATTTCCCTATCCCTTAATAACGAGTGATTATTAATTATTTTGCTCAAGGGCGGCTGTGACCCAGTATACATAGTGTAGCAGTAGCGCGTAGATTAAATCATAGGGTGAATTTGCAAGAAAGCAGCGTTGTCACGTTGAAAACCTAAAATAATGTTTTTTGACGGTATGTAATTTAAAATCCTGAACTATCTTACTTTGAAAGCCTACTTTGTATGGCCGCCTCCTACTTCTAGACACCTTCTGATGTTTCTTCTTACCCTCAGAAACACATTAACCAATACGTTTGGAGAATTATTAATTTCGGCAATTTTTTCTGAAATCCTTCGTTTAAGATCATTTATATCCTCAATTGGTGTTCGATAAATGGAGTTTTTAATAAAAGGTCACAAGAAGAAATCGCAGGGTGTTAAATCGCAGGAACGAGGTGGCCATATTTGTTGCGTATTTCGGCTTATAACTCTGTTTTCAAAAAATTCACTTAAAAAATTTAAATTTTCTCTGGTTACATGAGGTGTAGCGCCATCTTGTTGGAAGTAACCTTCCCGCAATTCATCATCGTGAAGCTCATTAATAAATGTTGTCAGAATTTCGATCCGATATCTCTCAGCTGTAATTGTGCCATCAAAGTAAATTGGGCCTACTATTCTTCTAGAACTAATTGCTGCCCACACACCAACTTTTTGAGGATGAAGAGGTCTTTCTACAAAAACATGCGGATTTTGCGTATTCCACATTCGCATATTTTGTGAATTAACTAGCCTGATAAATAAAAATAAGCCTCATCGGTAAAAAATGTTTTTTCAAAAGCACCACTATTTTCTTCTTGAAAATTGTTTAAAAGCCATTCACAAAAATTAAATCTTTGGGGAACGTCATTGGGAAGGAGTTCATGAATAGCCGTAACACGATAAGGGTATAGATGCAGATCCTTTTTCAAAAGTGTTTGACATGTACTGTAGCATAAATCCGTTTGCTGAATTTGTTGAGATAAATGCCTAATAGAAGTTGAAGGATTATTTTCCATAATTTGTCGCGCTTCTTCAATAACCTCATTCGATCGTTTCGTTGGTCTTCCAGCCCCTTTTTTATGTTGAACAGAACCAGTCTGACGAAATTTATCAATTAGGTATTGTGACCCAGTACGAAAATTATGAAAGGTCACCGCAACATCAGGAAACTCGGTTCGAAATTCATCAAAGCAGTCAGGCAGGAGTAATTCCACACACCGCCTATTTTGTTTCCATTTCTAAAAGAACTTTCAACAATAAAAATTTTTTGTGCTTCACTAAACATTTTTACAGTAGAACTTTCAATCCGGCAACAAAGCTTCACCAAAACTTGATACGCTGAAAAATAAAAAAAAAAAATAAAAAATTAAATCATATCCTGCAAATAGCACTTTATAATAGTCAAAAGACGACTCCCCGGAGAAATATTAGTTAAAGCAATAGTAACCTACTTTCAAATAACTGCAAAAATTACAAAATTTCTCCAATTTTTAAACTTTACAAATACACAAATTCAAATAAGACGTAAATGTCATAAAACAATCATGTCATCTTATCTACGCAGTACGGCCATGATGCTTTTAAAATGCATGGCCTCCCTTGAGCAAAATAATTAAAAATCACTCGTTATATTACTACAGAAAACAGCACTGCCAGAAATCGAAAATTGCATCGCAAGTTTATATTGTTGACGAAACGTCAAAGCGGGATTTTATTGTTAACAAACGTCAAAAAAGGTAATATTCTGACAATTAACGTCATCTTATTGAGTGACAGCAGACAAAATAGTCAATGTCAACGAATGTTTTCCTTTCATTTTGTCAAGAATTGTTAATAACTATCTCTTTGCATTAGGATAACCCGTGGCAACGTAAATTTTTTTGTTTTTTTGTAAAGAACGCTATTGAACTTTTCCGTAGACGTAATTATGTCTACGAATTCAAAGCAAAATATTGTTAATTACAATAATTGTACTTTTCATTGCAAATCTTGTAATTTTTAAGCATTTTAATTTTATTGTTAGTATTTTCTGTTAAATAAAATATTTAAATTTACTTGATTCGAGTTCTTAATTAATTTGGGAAATATTCAAATAAATTACACTCGTGCATAAAAATAACCAGATAATTTTTTTATTCAATGTGTTTTTTTTTACAAATTGCAATCGTTTGTTTTCATATTTTACGAAAATGCCCTCCTCCTGCGGAGTCGGGCTTTTTCGCGAAAATATGAAAACAAACTCTTGCAATTATAAAAAAACACATTTCATTCAAAAATTATCGGTAATTTTGATGCACTTGTGCACTTACCCCCGAATATTCAACTCACGTATAAAAAATCCCATAAGGACAGTGGTATTTTCGAAAACTTACAGCGGATATACAAAATCGAAAACACCAAAACGAAAATACCACTTGTCAGTGTCACTTTGTTGACAAATTTCTATTTATTATTTCAAAGTTGACAAAATGAATGTTTTTGGATTCGTGAAATATTCCTTTAAATACCATGCGTGATTTAAAACTAACCGGATAATTTTTCACTTATACGTGTTTTTATTACAAATTTCACTCGTCCTTCGGACTCATGTAATTAAAGAAAACACGCATTCGTAACAAATTATCGGTAATTTTAAAGCACTTGTGGTATGACACCCGAAAATATTATGTTAGAAAAATACAAATAGCCTTTAACATTTACTCTCGACTTATTACCGAAAAAGTGGCTTAAAATATTTTACATATATTTAATTTTAAGCGGTTAATAAATCAACACGGCCCAGGGAAAAAAATTATGAATGAAAACAAAGATTATTTAAAAATTTAACAATTTTGGCAATACTGCTAACAAAACCTATTTTCCTTAGTTTTGCTTCAAGTTAAGCGGTTGTGTTAAGCGTCATTATTAAAAATGTTTCTTCTAGCGCCCTCTCAGCGATAATATGCTCGCTGTTTATTTTCAAAGTTTTTAAAGTACGTGAGTTGCTGCTAGGGAATATGCCATCAGATATCTGCATAGACGAAATTTTAGCAGCACAGTATTTTAACGTTTGGCAAGACTTCTAAGAGAAGGAGGAGACATCGATCAGCGTGAGCTGAAGATAATATTATCATAAGTGTTGTTGCATAACATTATTATGTCTCCCCCACATGTGGCGTTTTTGGAAAGTACTAAAATGGAACAAACTATTTTATGTAATTATAAATTGCAACCCGATACCGATTGTTTTACACCAAGACCTTGTGGGCACAGATCTTGATTGAATATTAAGTCATTGTTACTGGTGAAGGAAAATGTCTATAGAATGCACCCATATGAATAACTGGCCACTAACAACCCCCACTGGATGCAACAAATAGACAACCTAGACCAGTGACGCGTTATTTTAATGAACAGAATTATTGGTCCCTATTTGAGAAACGCATGTGAAAGCAAGTATAAACATTATGTCGAATTTTTCCTAAAATTTAGAAACGTCTGTCTATTTCAAATAACACCTTAACAATATTCAAAGCGCAGTAAAAGCGACGAAAATAATAAAGAATTTCACCTTGGAATAATTCTATTTTTGACCTATTTTCTACCTAAATGTATCCAGAAATATTATGGCGGTCAGAAGACGGTTGAATTCGATATAATTCAGATGAAAACCCAACGACATTAATGCAAGTACTAGGAAATTTTTATCGCTCCAGGTAATACTGAACCAGTATAATACAAAAAAACGTGAATCTATTTACCAGTCAACAACTAATGTGGTAAGGCAACACTAAGTAAAAATATGCAAATTAGTTCCTTTGCTACTGGTACAGGGTTGTTCCTTATATTTTGACAGCGTGTGGCGACTTTATGAAAAGAGAGTATGTAGTCTTAGGTATGTTATGTTAAATTAAAGGCTTAGTAGGAAAAACGTAAAGAATATAAGTTTAAATGTAAAAGTTGTAAAGCTTCACTTATATCGCAAGAATTTATTAACTACAAAAACAAATAAAAATCGCAAAGCTGTCAAACACTCACAACTTCGGTTTTTTAAATTAAACACCGCGTATATTATTTTTTAAAATGAAGGAACTTTTTTCTCTGATTTCAAAAATATATAAGTTGTTGATATTTGTATAAGCCGTTTTCGAGATATTTAGGTATGAAATTAATAGATTTAAATATATTTTCACTTTAACCGCCGGATTACTATTATATATTTGTGTTAATTTCTTATTGGCAAGGCAAAACTATAACCACCGTTGCCATAGCGGCATAGCATGTCACTGAGCGGCTAATTGGTTTACCCGGCACACCAGTAGCAGAGGTAAGTGGCCCGCTTCGTAATGTCACGGAATATCTGATTTCGACGAGAGAAGTCTGCTCTCCATGGGTTCCACGGAAACGATCTTTTCTCAGAACACAAAAGTGTGATGTTTTGTCCGCTCTGGCTTCAAGTGAAGTTTAAATGTGGAAAATAGAAGACATTTATAAATATAAAAAGTATTGAATCTGTCAGTATATAAATGAATCAGCCTTATTCAGTAACAATGTACGGCAGATAAGAGTCCCAAAATTTATTTTACCCAACATTTTTAAAAAAAGCTGTGCCAGGGCTTTTGGACAACGTCTTTTTAAACATCAGAAGAACGATATAACCAGCATGATGGATATCATGCGCTGTTTTCATATGATCTCACTTCATAGGATATGACACACCGAATTTAAAACGCAATAAACAGCGTTTTAGGGGCTGAAATAATGTCATTTTGTACATTTAACACCAATCAAAGAATAAGTAAACAGTATAATAATAAATGGCACAACACAATATGAACATTAAGGAAGTTTCTGATTAGTTGCATTTTTGTTTTACTGTGTTACTTTTAATGTTAGAATTAATTTAATCCAGATTTTTGGAAATAAGTGTAGAACGCATAAAGATAATCACACTATGCTGTTTATAGCTATTTTTATATTCCATAAACCCACCGTAAATATTGACGACTTGGCGAGAAATCTTATATTGTATAATTGCCGCAACTTAACATATAAAATTGAAATCTTTTCGTGCAATAAAATTTAATGCTAAATTTTCTTGACATTAAAAATTCGTAACTGATAGATGCCTAATATTCTGAAAAAGATAATTATATTTAACATTAAATAGTTTTAAATCATTACTTAGAAAGATAAGTCTCCAAATACCTTCACTACAGGGTGTTTCAGAATAAGATGCTGATCCTTAACGGTGTGAATCCTTAGGTGATTTTAAGAAGAAAAGTTCAAATTAACATATGTCCTTAACCTATCAACTTTCGAACTACAGGGCGTTAAAGTTTTAAGAAAAAAATCGTTTTTCTATCATAACTTTAACAACTTTCTAGCTATTTTTATGAATTTTTCACACATGCCCTCTGAGCATCAATAGCCATTTTTTGGTGTAGAAAAAATTTAAAATTTTGTAACCAGTGGCGTACTGAAAGGGTTTGGACTAGACATTTTGGAAAAATATTATGTACGCCACTGCTTTTTCTCAAGACAAAAATTATTTTTAAAATACTCATTCATTTTAGGCCAAATTTAATATCTTGCCTTTTTATCGTCGAACAGTTTCCGACAAAAAAAATAAAAAGCATTAAATAATAATTAATACCTTCACTATAATAATTGTAAATTTTAGAACATAATTTCTATAGGTATAGTACACGTAAATAGTATTTTTTAGAAGAAAAAAATTATAAAGTTTTCATTTTACGTGGATCTGTTCACATATAGTAGTAAAAACAAAACCCCGAAAAGTCCCCTTCCGAATATTGTCCGCAACATCCCTTATTTTCCAAAAAACCACTCCAAATCGTACTTTGTGCCGTTTTTTCTCAATTTTCTCGTAACCAGTTGTTTAAACGTGAAAAATCCGAACAATCAATATTGTTGGAAATAAAATTTTACATAAAAACTTTTCTATATATATTTGATCTGTTCCTTACTGTTTTCTCGCAATAATCGTTCAAAGTTAGGGGTAGTTTTTAGCAGGCTCTTAAAATATGATTTTAATTGTAGTACTTTTACATAATTCCATAGTCTAGAAATACTACTCAAGAAAATAAAATATTTTAAATCTAATCTTAAAGTTTTGCTACAACAGCGGCTAAGTTATTGTCTAATTTAAGTCCTTTCCACACCATCCAAGAGGTAGAGCTCTTGGCGCGCTTTTTTTTAAGTGGTGTCCCCAGTAGGCCTAGTCCAATAACATCTAGATTTTTACTCGTTCGTTTCATCCTCTTCATTTATTATTTCTTCCTGTGGTGCATTTATGCAACCCTGGCCATGGCAGTTAGAGCACATATTTGAGCAACGTAGTCATCGACAGCCACATCGATTACCGCAACCCATTTTACAGCTGCACGATATAAGTTTCAGAATTAAAATTGGTGCCGGCTCCTCAGTAGTAAAAACTGGTGATAAAATGTTGCCTAGTTTTTTTCCAACCCCACTGTGTTGGCTCCATATTATTTCCTTGCCAAGACTGAATTTGGTGAAATACCCGGTATGAATGTTGTTTCAATGCTGCAGAGGTTGGTGGCAATCTAGATAAAATTAGAGCATGATTGGAGTTGCCAACTAACCTATTAAAAGATGTGAATCGGTAGCTATTCAAAGAAGTTTCCGATGGTTTAGTTTATATAGGGCTAGAGTCATTTTCTCACCAGCGCTTTCAATTTTATTTCTCGTAGATTGAGAATTGTTGAAAATATTAACAACCTCTCCCAAATCTTTTCTCTTGTTTAATAACCCTATTGTTTAAGATTTCCCTTTTCCGAAAAAAGCAGAAGTGGTATCACAACCACTAAATGTGTGTGCGAAAATAACAGATTCTTTAATACTCTTAATGATATTGGAAGATTGTAAATCGGAAGATCTGTAAATTCTGCTCTTTATATTTGCCTGGGCTGGTTTTAAAAACATAATCTCTTTAGCAGGAGGGGAAAGAGCAATAATAAGGGCGAGAAGATCTACATCCTGACTAACTACAACCACAGTATCATGGTGACTAGATAGATCGATAGCGGTTGTGACGATCAGTAAATCAGCATCGTCTACAGCAGTGAAGGTATTAACATTCTCAGCTTTAAATTAATCGATCCTTGTTAACTAAATTACTTAATAATGTCTTTTGTTGATCGGATATTTGTGTATTTTCATTGAATGCAATTGTAGGCGAGTTTCGTTTCAGAAGTCGTTTTTGTCGTTCAAGACTCTTTGTACTACTAGCATCTTCAGCGTATCCATCAAACACTACAGTTACATGATGACCGTAATGTTAACGTATAAAGTTAACATAAGCTGAATAAATGTTATGAAATGTACCTTGTTTTGGCCATACCACACGAATCAAATTGCCACCATCAACTAAAAATTCGCAATGATCGCTCAAGTTAACCGGTCTTACCGGAATATTGTTAAACATTTCATATAGAGATGATTTCTTCGTCTTTCTTATTGAGACCTTTTCATCGAATAAAGATGCAGGAACCGAAGCGAGTACAAAACTGAAACACGATTTTAATTCTGTTGGGGAGTGAACCGTGCAGATTCTTCTTTGCAATAGCTGAGTTCTATCAATTTGAATTATATCGTCGTCTTTTACTCTGACGGAACTTGCGGTAGACGCAATTGACTTTGCCACTTCTAAGTTCGGTCACTCATCTGCATATACAAAGCCACGCAGCCACCACCAGCCTAATGCATTGATTTCGTACGGTTTCTGGATTAATTATGTATTTTAAATAGCATACTAAAGGCCGCCCTTAACTTCGACCGTAATTTACGGGAATGCCGTGAGTATTAGCAAAATAACTTAAAGAATAGTTTTTATTTGTAATTTAATTTGCAACAATTTTGATAATAAGCATTTTTTAGATTTGAATAACGGTTTTCGAAAAAATTGAGAAAAACCGGCACAACCTAAGATTTGGGGGTGGTTTTTAGCGAAATAAGGGATGTTGCGAACAATATTCGGAAGAGAACTTTTTGGGGTTTTATTCCCACTCCTATACGTGAACAGATCAACGTAAAATGAAAACTTTATAATTTTTTTCTTCTATTTGATATCTTTGTGTTTAAGTTCCGTGTACGGCTTGGACGATATTTTGAAACTATATTTTAAAGATTTACTTGCTATATTCAATGAATGGAATTTGAGGTTTCGAATGGTTTCAACTGTAACTGCTTCAGACAAAATATTCAATCATCGACAGAAACAGTAGTTAGTTCTCAATAATCAGTTATTTTTAAGCATAATGGTGATATTGTCACATATAGAGAGGAAAGTAGCGTTTTGAAATTTAAAATCTGATCGTCCTGGTTGAGATGAAAATGAACAACTTGACGTTTTGCTTTCCTTGGAAGAAAATCTGGCTAGTTTTAGCATTATTTTAAAATAGGAACTTTTTTTATTGATCGCAAATCCCAGGGACTTATTATTTAGTCTTTCTGATTGATATTTAAATACTAACCTAGGTCTAATAATATTCGTATACAAATTTTCTAAAAAATACATCAAAATAACATACAATACCAATTGCATATTACCGTAAGATTTATGAGGCTAATCATAGTTATTTTTATATAAGAAATGTCGGCGCATTTGTCTTTTCTGCTTTTCTTAAATATTAGCCCGCCCTTATTCTTTTCTCAGATTAATTGACTAATTAGTGAGCGTCATTTATTATAACGAAGTGTTGAAATAACGATATCATTAATTTTGCGCAAAGGGTTCCTTATCCTTTTACTTTTGTATTAAAGTCCGCTGTACAAGAAAAGATTTATTAATATACCCATAAAAAATGTTTACATTTTGTTCAGGTTAGTTAGAAAAAATATTTTATATAGAAATATTGCCAAATGTTTACTTTTAGATTCTTATATGGGACAATCTGTTTATAAGTCTAGATTTTAATAGAGGACATTTTTAGGGACATTTTTTTAGGCATCTCACTCGATTGGCAATTTACCTGCTGACTATAATTAAAAACAAATTACCCATTTCTTAATAATTTGTCACAAGAAAGTCAAATTTAATATTAAAAATATATAGTTCCACAAATTTTTCAGATATAATGCCATTTTAAAATTTATTAATTGGCAACCGTCATCAGTAACCACACGAGTGAATTGCATTTCGCGATCCGATTTAAAAAAGCATAGATGTAGATATTTATTTTTAACTGTTCCTGAAATTAAAGTTTTAACAGCGTACGCGTAATCACCGACTCATTCTCAACCGATTGACGCAGTATTTTTTCCACCGCGACAACCATGCTATAAAAATCCGTTATTTTTTTTTGTTGGGATTCCCGACCACCCGCGTCACCATCCCACCGACTTTCGCCTTTTCACTTTTTCCGATGACAAAGCTATCAAGAAAATGTTCGCTCCAAAATTGTGCCTTCCCCAATCCCCCCCCCCCTTTCCCCCCCCCCCCGTCAATCGGAATTTCGTCTCTTCTAATTGACAAATAACAATTAGGCGATCTTTTCAATATAATCAATTTCCGTTGGAATCAGTTGTAGGGCGCAAATATCAAAATAGAGATTCGACACATTCAAAAACAACATAATGTAATAAATGTCATCTTGTGAACAGTCCCTTCACAATATCAAATTCTTACCCCTTTACCCTTATCAGGGGTGTTATATTATAATATACCTATTGCAAAATATACAGGGTGTTTCATTAAGGTCGGTCACCGGTCATATCTCGGAAACTACTGGGCATAGATATTCAAAAAAAAAAATTCATTACTAAAGTGGTCATGAGAAAATCCTGGAAATAACTTTTAAGTTCCGCATTTTACCGCAAGGGGCCACAATTGAAAAGTAAATTTTAAAATTTTAGATATCTCCGAAAATTCCACATTAAGGTATATCTTTGATAACACCGTTGAAAAGCTTGGACAATTATGCATAATTTTGCTCCTAGGCTCATTGGCGTACCGACTTTAATAAGACTTGGGGAAGCTGTTGAAAGTGAAATCATTAAAACCGCTGTAACTTTTAAATGACTTACCCGATATAAGCAAACTAAAGATGGTTTGGATAAGAAATGTAAGTGCTTTTAACTATTGTATTCAGTGATCCATGATATTCTCAATAAAAATGCTAGAGCGTACAACTTGCAATAATAACAGATTTTTTGATTTTATTCCGAAAACTTATATCATAATCAGAAAGTAGATAAAACTTGCTAGAAAAGACGTAAAAATTGCAGCTTGATACCTCCGTTCGTTTCAAGGTTATTGCCAAAAGAGTAATTTCTAAAACTTTAAATGAAGAAGCGATTGTTTTTATAGTTTCGTAGTCAAGCATTCCATGACTAAAATTATTTTTGAAGTATATGGTTGTGTAGGTTATGCCACTCATTATTCCAATTGCCCAAAAACCACTCTGGAATTAATGGTATTATCATAGAAAACGTGTAATTTAGGCGTAACTCTAATAATATAGTGTTTTAAAAAATAAATCTAGATTGCTGTGAAATAAAATCGGAAGGTTTCCATGGAGATAAACAAATGAGAATCGTTTTCAACTGATTTCATTTTGTAAGGGGTTGTATTGACAAAAGTTCCTCCTTAATTCGTCCTGAATTTCTTGATAAAAATTTGTGATACATGTTCTTCAAAAATGGCTTATACCAATGCCGAGGCTTACCATAGGGTTGCCGTATATTTTGAATGTTTTAATAATGCGCCAATAGCGGAACGCGGATATGCTGCCAGATATCCTGAACGAAGACACTATGGTAGAAGAGTATATCGGCGACTGGCAATATGTTTAAGGCTAGCGGGAAGTGTACGACGCATTCCCGTTCCTATCAGATGGCGTCCAGTAAGGAATGAAGAGAATATTATAAACGTTCTTGCGTGTGCGGAAGTCGATCCACATTTAAGCATAAGAGAAATTCGGCAAGACCTGTGCATAAGCTGCATTGCAGTGTTCCGAATTTTAAGAGATTTTAAGTTGCATCCCTATAATGTAGTTTTACATCAGGCCCAATCGGAAACTGATTTTGACAGACGGCTCGACTATTGGCTAAGAGAGATGAGTAACGAGAATCCTCAATTTCTCTCACAAGTTTTACGATCTGATGAAGCCACTTTCAGTAGCTGTGGTAGAGTTAATTTACACAATATGCACTATTGGTCACAATTTCTTTGCCCAGTAGTTTCCGAGATATGGCCGGTGGCCGATTTTAATGAAAAACTGTGAGTTGGTAGAACGGAACTGATTTCGATTCTGAGAAAAATTCTTGACATGCACCGGCTAGTCCCTTTCGATTTTTATTAGCGATCGACCAATATGAATAGAAAGCGTGGGACTATCCCGCATATTTAGGCATGAAGCAATGTTTATGTCGTGTCTATTTTGGAAGTCCCTAAATAAGCTTTACAGCTATATTTTTTAAATCAGAAAAATATACTTCCATTCCAAAAACATGAAAATGCATCAAAATTTAGTAATCATTTGTTATTTCAGATGTTCGAATGTTTTTTCTAAAAAAGAAGTCTAAAAATTCAGATGAAAACTGTGACGCTCGCGATAGGGGCGGGCGGTTGTTCGAACTAGACTTTTTTATGGGTATCGAAATAGAATCTATAAATAAAGTTTCTTCAGACAAATTTTCGAAGACTGCAAAACATCAAAATTTGATGTGTAGAAAACGAAGATTGTAGAATATAAAACTCCGCAGATACCTGATCCTGTTACATTCCTCGTGCCTTCCGCAAAATGAACAAACTTTGTTCCTTGCGTTTGAGAACTACTTCTGAACCAACTATTAATCAGATAATAAAATAAGCTCTTAGGCTTCTTTGCCTAACTAATGAGACCTAGAATGTCGAAAGCTACCATAATGGGACTGTTTATCTAAACACTAGGTTTAGTTGCATCCTGCTCGACCCAGTTTATTCGCTTCGAGTGAAACCCTTTTGCCCCATTACCGTAGCTTTCAGCCTTTCAGGTCTCATCAGTTAGGCAAAGAAGCCTAAGAGCTGATTCCATTATTTCAAAAAGCTACTTGTTCAACCTGTGACAAACTAGATGTTCGCAATCAGAAAAATACTGAATCTGAAATACATCTGAAAAACGAACTAGATTTCCACTTATAGGAAGCTAAGCTTATGCCAAGGCAAAGAAATTGGAAAGCGTGACACAAAACTTGTTCATGTCTTTAATCTACAATTATGCATCCATACCTAGGAGTTGAATATGTTTATTGCCTTTTACAAAAGGCAACTTTGCAGTGATAATAAAACTGAGCTATTCACGAATGTTGTAAAATATCAGGCAGTTTGTCTCGATATTATTTTAGAAGAAACAGCCAACCAAATTGATTCATGTATTTTCAGGGAACTTATGGGGTTTTGCCACCTCAAATTCGTGCTTTATTTTGACACCTGTTGGGGCAAAATAAAAATAATCATATAGTTGCTATGTTCCTAAGCCTAATATAATATCTCATAATATAGTGTATCGATCAGAAATTTCTATTTACCAATCACACTTGTATGACACTATGTGACTATTATATGACTACTCTCTAATTAAAAAAAGACTACGAGACTGCATAAAAGCAAATAACACCTTTATAGTTGATGAAATGAAGTATGATAATTTCAGATACGATGAAAAAGGTAGCCCTTTCTTAACCTTTCGACAGAGGAGAAGAGAAGAACTTATTGGAATTACTCCCTTTCATTGATAAAGTATCCCATAACTTTGCCTACGCAGAAAGATCCAGATGGAATAGTACCAGATGTAGGTTAATGGTATGATCAGGATTTTGAGTAAAGGGAGATATATGCTAAAAAGCAGATAGTAGATGTTGGCTCATCCGACATCGCCCGGTGAAATACCATCTCATCGACTTAAGTGGCGTGAAGTTGCTCTTTGAGCTAACGTTTCGTTGCTGTACCGATGTCTCCAGTTTTCAGGGTGGGAAATATATGAACTATATGAAAAATGCTATGATGATGGTTCTAAGATCAAAATGCTCCGGAGTTAAACTCACCCCCCGATCAGATCTCCGGGTGGGAGCTAGTCCTGGCGCCTCATCAAGCGAAGTTATCTCAACATCCATCACTTCCAATAGCCATGCGGGTTCTTCGAACAACATTCAAAATGAAAATGGTGTAACAACGGAATTTGTTAAAAGAACCGAAATTAGCAGCTTAAAATTGACTTCTTCAATATATGAGGACTGAACTAGCACATCAATGCAGTCCATCAACATCTATAAACTACCAAACCTCATTTACTTGCACTAACCGAAACAAAGGTCAGATCATCGATATTCATCTGCTGCCTTTACCGGCCGCCAAGCAATACCCATTAGAGTGACTTGTTCTCCTCTTTTGCTAATACTATCGACTTTTTTCAAACCCACCATCCCAATTCCAATACTCCAGTCATTGTAATTGACACCAGTATTTTGTAGGCTTTTTAACTTATCTTACCAAAAAGGAATATTTCCTTCTTGCTGGAAAACTGCGCGAGTACAGCCCATACCCAAAAAAAGCAAAAAACTTTGCCAGACAACTATCGTCCAGTCGCTTGGCAAATGTTATGGAGAAGGCTATCAATGAACAATCATTAAATTACATGGAAAGCTTCAACATTATTAAGTCTCAGGAGACATTCTCGCTTATGTTACTCACGTTTGGAACAACGCAATAGAACATCATGGGGAGTCCCGAGCGGTAGCACTGGACATTTTCAAGGCCTTTGACCGAATATGGCATGAAGGGCTCCTAACTAAAGTGAGAGCATACGGAGTGCCGGTTCAATTTTGTTCATGGCTATCAAGCTTTCTTAAAGACCGTTCTCTGCAAGTGGCGATGGACGGATTTCTTTCAGACATATTTAGCATCAACGCCGGAGTTCTTCAGGGTTCTATATTGTCGCGCACCCTCTTTTTACTATATATCAACGATCTTTTGGAACAAACTAAAAATCCTTTTTATAGCTTCGCTGATGACAGCACACTTACTTCATCTTTTACTTTGGATGCTCGGACATCAGCTACCAACATGCAGATCTCTATAAGCATCAAGAGGTCTCGCATATCAACAAGGACCTGAAAGAAATTTTGTCTTGAGGTGATAGTAACCAAGTAGAATTTAACGCTAAAAAACCCAGGCCGCAGTTTCTCCTAAAAAAGTTAATATTGAAGAACTGGATATAGTCATGTCGGGAAACTTGATTCCCTTGGCTTCATCAATTCATTTATTGGACGTCGATTGAGGTTCCCGCTTGAGTCCACACCAAGCGGTGCATTATAGAAATCCACGACGAGCCACTGCAGCCCATCCGTACGTGGTTCAGCTTAGTGCCCCTCGAACGATACTGTTTAAAAATTCTTTTATCTGGTGAACGTCATCGCTCTGGAACGACCTCCATGAGGTCGTGTTCCCCAACGAGTATAATCTTTAAAGATTTAAGACCACCGTGAATAGTCTCCTGGGCACATGCACCGCTCATAGAGCACCATAAAGGATTAATCCTGTAGTGCTGTCCCTTACCATAACAAAAAAAAATAATGTGCAAATGGATGCAACTAACTTTTTTGGCATATTTTATTCCATATGTACTGAAATATAAGAGTAAATAAGTTGTTTTTGTCAAAAATTTTGCAATAATTATTTTTATTAGTATAATGAATAAAGGTGTTCGAATCTATAGTCTCTATTTAATTTGTGTTTAAGACTTGCGAGAGCGATTAATAGCAAATTTTAATAAGAATTTCATCTATTAATGCAGTTCTGGTCTGAAGATGATTATTTAACTTAATAGTCGGAGCCGGTTAATTAAGACCATTTTACAACAACTTGTTTCATTTTTTTATTAGAAATTTTTGTTATTACTCTAGACATGAAGTCGCGAAAGTTTAATAAACGAGCATTAAAGAAAAGCTGTATAATAGATCATGTTATTGCTAAATTACTCCATTCAGAAATTTCTCGGAAAGCAGAAGTTGGTGCAGTCAGTAAACGGATAAGAAATGCCTTGGAACTAAATTAATGATATTCTTACTTTAACACTTCGAAATAATAAATGATTTTAATATTGCTTTGAATCTTAACAGAAACTTGTTGCAAAAAGCCATTATTTTGTAAGAGGTCTCGTCTTTAGAAATTTTAGAATGAGTAATTAATTATTATGTATTAAAGATCAATTAATTTTCGAAAGAATAAACATCTATCTGTAACTCACAGACACGCAGAAACAAAAGTTTGGAATATTTATATATCTATTTTGATGTGTAACTACTAGGGGTGTTCTGTTTCTTGAAGTGATACCCTAAGAAACAATCCGACGTTGTTACAACGTTGTTGTTAGCGACCATGACGTTGGTAAACAACGTCGGGCCGTCGACGCTACGACCCACTTTTGCACCAATGTGGTCAATCAATTATGGGTTGGTACGTCGTCGGATTGAACTTAATAGTTCACTTATCCTAACCAAAGTTTTGGTCGAGTTGACGTTGGCCATATTCACTATTTTCGACAGATCTAGTCGACGGAAGTCGGGCATGCTACATTTTTTTGTACTAAAGTTTTGCTGGTATTTCTTTACTAGAAATAAAATAACTAAGATTGAATAAGGCTCAGTTCTGATTTACATTCAAAAGAAATAGATGACTTAAAAGCAAACTGCCTAGGTAGGTATGTAGGTATTTTATAATATTCGAAAATAATATCAGTGATCTATGGATTGAAAAAACAAACGAAAGTAATTTTATTGATAAACATGGATGTGCTAGCTTCAAAAACGGAAAGGGCCTCTCAAAAAGTAATAGTTAATAAAATATTAGTATTTATTCGGAATGTGCTAATTTTTTTTTTAAATTATATTTTTCGTAAAAACAGTAAAGCAGTAATTTATTTCACATAATTCGCACATTAAAAGCATTATCTTGGGTTTTCTTAAAAAAAAAAACACCCGAATATTAAAAATAAACAGCAATTTTAACAAATGGCTGCCGAATTAACTTCCTATAAGATTTAAAAAATGGCGTGGTTAGAAGAATTCCTAAAACATTTCCACTTTGGACCAGAAGTCGCGGCAACTCAAAGAAAACATACTATCTAGGACCTTTAGTAGGCTTTGGTTAAAATATTTTTAATAACATTCTACTCACTTCTCACTTCGGTCATAAATGCGACGTAAACTAGACTGCCGCCGACCGGTTCTGTAAGAAAATACACGCAGACCTTAACCGACTTGTCGGTAAAAAAATCGCCTTTGTGACCGACCCTCTGTAATCTGTTACTTATTGACTTTTATCAGCTGTTGCCCGTTGCCGTGGGCCGTGGTTCACATTTTCACATTTAATTTTTATTGTTTTTCATTGATAGGCCGGCTTATTATCTGTTTTGTGAAATGTGACTGAAAAAATTAAAAGGAATTCAGTCACCATTTTAAGATGGTGCAGATTCCAGTGCCCATCTGCTTAATTAACACTGTTTTTGACGTCTGCAGAAGAGTTCTACTGTCCCTAGGTAGATTAGTTAAACCACCTGTTAAGTAACAATACTCCCAGTAGTTGGTTGACTGGTGTGCGCTGGATTCTATTTTCAAAAGGCTCTTTTATTTTTCCTCCAACCGATATCTTATTGGCAGTACGGTCAGGTGTTAATTTATTTGTAGGTGAAATATCTCCATCAATGTCCCCGTTATTTTCTGGTTGTCACACTTTAAGATCAGAGCTCGGATCAGAGTCATATTTATCTGAATCTGAAAATTCAGAAAATACTCCTTTTTCTGTTCTGTATCTATTACCGAAGGTGGAAATATATCGTGCGATAGTGTATACTTTTTTTTCTTCCTTTCTAATTTTATCCTTCTATAATAGGTGGCTGAATATTTAAAGTAGCGACTAGTAGAGGTAAGCAGCTTTTTTGTTTGATTATGAAAGCACACAAAACAGGCTTCACCGTTATGAATGATCAAACTGATTTTTCTTTTTAAATAAATATGTAAACTAGTAGGATAAGGTATACCAAATTAAGTGTGCACCATTGCTAACTTTTTTATTATTGGAGATACAAAGTCGATTAAATAAGCAAAGTAGTAGCATTTTTTCTGTTAATTAAAATGGTGAAAGCAGCAAAATAATTGGACATAACGTTTCTGAATAAATGACGAAAATGTATTTTTTTTTTTTTGCCGAAACGTTTGCAAATCGTATACGGAATAAAAAAATGTATATGCAATATTGGCCTAAAATTAAAAAAACATCAACACAGCCATGAGAATACAAAATGGTTTGCCTTTGACGTTTTCATCGAGACTGCCATGAAGACAAAAACGAATTTATTTTTTTATTTCAGAAATTAAAACTCGATTTAATTTTTAGCGAAAGAAATAAAAAAAAACTATATTAAATGTTCAAACACATCACCGTTTTGTTCAATACATTTGCGGGCATTCTTTAATACACGTTTTGTAGCTTTTAAAACTGTTCTGCCATCGATGGATGCTATAATGCGTCTAATGTTGTCTTGAAGTTCGACTAGATTCGCATATCTCGTTTTAAAGACTTCGTCCTTGACATACCCCCAGAAGTGAAAGTCTAATGGAGTTACGTCAGGAGACCTTGGGGGCCACCATATCGGACCATTTTTTGCCATCCACCTATCTCTAACAAGCCTTTCTAATAATATTCTCACTTCTTGAAACTGATGAGGGGGAGCTCCATCTTGTTGAAAATAAATTTGGTTACGGTCCTCTAAGTTCACATCATTTAAATATTCCTCAAGTAATTCTGACAGAATATTAACGTATTCTCTGCCGGTCAGAGTACCTGCATAAAAAAATGGCCCAATAATTTGGCTGCCTATGAGACCACACAGCAATATTACTTGCGGATTTCTGGGAACAGTTAAAATCCTTCAAATTGTGAATATACTGAAACCACTGTATCTTACCAAATCTCTAGTTGAATTAATTTTGTGCGCTTCAAAATATGCCAATACATTTACTTCTACTTATTCACTTATTATAAACTGATTTTTAGTCCTTGTCTTTATAAAAACTCTTTCGTTACCTCTAAATTTTCTATACAGCCTTATAAAATACCTTGTATCTGGTTGCTCACGTTCAGGATGCATTTGACCGTATTGCTCGAGTGCTATTACAATATTTTTTTTGCAACCAAGATACGCTTCTAACATATCGCAATGTACTAAATACGTGAACGCCATTTTGTAATATTTAAAAGCACAAACTAGATAACTTAACGCAAAACTAGGAAAATTTGGCTTCGTTAACAATAATGGCTACCCAAAACGAGGACACTTTAATTAATTCGTTTTCGTTTTCATGGTTGTCTCGATGAAAACGTCAAAGGCAAACCATTTTTTATTTCCATGGCTGTGTTGATGTTTTTTCAATTTTAGGCAAATATTGCATATGAACTTTTTTATTCCGTATACGATTTGCAAACGTTTCCATAAAAAATATACAGGCTGTGCCATTTAAAAAAAAAAACATTTTCCTCATTTATTCAGAAACGTTATGTCCCATTGTTTTTCTGCTTTCGCCATTTTAATTAACAGAAAAAATTCTACTACCTTGTTACTTTAACCGACTTTGTATCTCCAATAATAAAAAAGTTAGAAATGGTGCGCACTTAATTTGATACACCCTGTATAGCAAAAACCTTTTTAAGTGCCGGTACCTCTGGGACTGATTTACTTATTTGATGGAGAGATTAACATTATCATGGATTTCAACGTGCCAATTTATACTGACAATGGCAAATTCAAAACCGTGATTTTTTTAATCGTCTATCAAATGAGTTAATCAGTATCAAAAGTACCGGCACAAAAAGTGCCAATCACTAGGTACTTTACTCTACTTATGGCTGTCAAAATAATGGCCATGATATTATTTATTTGATGTATAAGTTAGCTAAACTAAGGGTATAGATTTGTGCAGGCCAATTATTAAGACCAGCTTTTTTTTTAACTCTTAGGTGATTTGTATAAATGCCACCACTTATCATTACAAGCGTTTATTATATTCATCGTTAATTATTCAATGTCTTTAACAATTCTGCATAAGTCTGCATAAATCCACCTTGAGCGCCGGTATTTGTGGTTCTGAAAACCTCACTTGGTAGGCGATTTTAACGTTTGGTTTTCTGAATGCGCCAATGTCAGTATAAATTCAAAGGTTTTACAACATTGCAAACTGTGATTGTTTTAATCGCCCATAAAATAAGTTAGTTACCCAAAGTACTGGCACCACAGGTCTTAGATGGGAGCTTCACATATTCTTTAAACATTAACAAGAAATGAAATGACTGGCGTGAAAGTCAAATCTGGGATTGTCACTGATTGCGATACGTGTTGTGACATGTTACATCAAATTTAAGACCTCTCACGACATTCTCAAATAATATAACACATTATGTGCGCTTTAATTTACTAGATATCACTTTAACTTGTATGTCGTCACGTATTGATAATTATTTGTCAGTAGCTTTAGACTTACAGTTTTATTTAGACCATACCAAACCACAATATTTGTCAGTGACTAATTTAATACCAATCACCAAATCTAGGAATCGGCAGAATACAATTATTGTACAAGTAAATATTTCTTATGCATGTAGTAAACATTGCCGCTGCCATTACAGTGAACTTAAGGCAGATCGCACACCAAGGATGCGTCGAACACGCAACATGCAACATATAATATAAAATAAATGTTGTATGTTGCATAACCTCGCCCATATTAGATGCAAACATTGATTTGCAGTAATAAAACAAAATGTCGTCAAGTGATGCGGAGGATGTCATAGTAGCTTCGCAGTATTTGCGAAGAAGAACCAAACTAAAACAAAAGCAGCGTCGTTTCTGGATTCATCCTTTATTTGTACATAATATAATGCATAGGCCGGCTTGTGTTACAAAAGAGCAATTAAATTCTAATCCAGAAAATTTTTTTGAGGTTTATGGGATGAGTCAACAAAGCTTTAATTTGTTACTACATATGGTAGGACCTGTGCAATCGAAGGCAAGCACATTCGTGTTAAGAAGTTTGCCAATACCGGTTCTAGTAATTTTAATTACAAAGGGTTCTTTTCAATGATATTAATGGCTGCTGTTGATGCTGACAGTTTATTCACAACTATAGATGTTGGTAACTTAGGATGAAATAGTGATGGGGCTGTTTTTAAAGCCTCATATATTGGAAGATTGTTAAGAAAACAGAAGTTACAAATTCCTGACCCTTCACCTTTACCAGGAAATGAAGATGGTGAGCCTTTTTCTTTTTATATGTGCGGTGATGAAGTTTTCCTTTGTCTGCATACCTAATGAAACCGTATCCTCAAAGAATTTTAAATCCAACAAGAAGAATTTTTAACTTTAGGCTCTCACGCGGAAGAAGATGTATCGAATGCGCATTTGGAATACTCGTGTCAAAGTTTCGTATATTCGAGGGCCCAATCTGCTGTGATGAAGATAGTTTCAAAAACATTGTAAAAGCTGCTTATGTCTTGCACAATTATATCACAATAAGAGAGGGAAAGTTATGCACCCCAACGCATTTCGGAGATGACACAGTTCAGCCACAAATAAATCGAAACCCCGATTGTTATCGCGAAATTACATTACCCATGAGACTTCGTAAAACTCTTGCTAACCACTTTTTGATGATACCAATTCAATGGAATTATGCATGGTGACAAAAACCTGTAGTAGAAATTTTTAACCCCAAGAGAATAAATATCTAAGTTACCAAAACTAAACGTCCGCGTTTTTTTACTATATTTGTATATTAGTAAATTGTTATAAAAATAAATAAAATAAGCATATTTTTCCTCATCTGTATCTTTTATTTCTTCTGCCACCTCCTTCCATGCTTTTTCTGTAATATTTCTTTTACTATATTCAGATGATTCTCTAATGCCTTAACTTAAAAAAAATTTATATTAAAGAAAGGGTCTTCATTATAATTACTATTAGCTATATTGTTGTTTTTCCTTCGACGCGCAACAAATACTGCAAAAAGACATGCGTCAATGTAGCATCGATGTTTATGTTGTCAGACGTGTGCATGCGTTGCATTGGTGTGCGACACATCCGCATATTATATGGTTACTGCGCCACAAGTCTATTCGAAGTATTTACCTCATATCGTGTGTTGCATGTTGCGTGTTCGACGCATCCTTGGTGTGCGACCTGCCTAAGAGGTGACGTTATCATGGAAGCCGCAAGCAGCTGAATGCATTTAAAATAGCATGGCGATTCCGATACAGGGATTCTAACCCCGGAGAAAATAAATGTGGCTACACACAGAGACCAAACTCACAATTACAAATATTTAAAAATAAGCGTGCCGGCAGGGTTTTTGCACTGTATGATTAATTTTTGTTTCTATTATTAATTTATCCATTTATTTTATGAGGTTCTTTCACTTTTCGTAGCATATAGGTCGTTCACATGGATACATTGTTTTGTATGAATATATTGTTAATAAACTTTTTTTAGTGTTGCTAACTGCTTTTAATTAAGTAAACTATGGATATTAACGAACCTTCAACAAGTTGTCCACATATTAAAATTTCAAATAACATTAAGGGAACCAAGTAACAGTTAAAAACGTATTCCATGTAATTCGGGAGCGAAATCCTGAACTAACCACATTGGATGCTACAGAAATATGTGGCACTTTAATGGAACTTTCCTCGTGCACTCTGTTCAGGGTTTTGAAATTGACGAGAAAGAAAAAAATCTAGGAGCCCAGATAAGACGACCAAAAAAAGTAATCCTGAATGATGCCACAAAATACGCCATTCGTTGCAAAATCCATTGATTAACTCAAATGAAATATTAACAATAAAAAAAAATGATTGCTGAAATTAAGGACACATCATTGCCTATAATATTATTAAGAGATTTCAAACGAACTTTAGGAAAAATGAATTTTAGGTATATTAAACGAAACCGAAGAAGCCTACTATTTGAAAAAAATTAAATTATGTTATGACGGCGAAAATATTTGGAAAAAATTCGGGAGTTTCGGGAAAAGGGAAAACATTGTATTACACCGACGAAACATTGCTCAATGAAGGGCACACAGTTGAGAAGGTATGGCAAGATCTAAATATTAAAAGTTCAAGGCAGGCATTTATGGATGGATTTTCGCAAGAAGTAAGAAATCCTAGTGGAAAAGGTCGTCGTCTTGTAGGGTCAAGTTTTAAGGGTTAATGAAATAAATTTTATTTGTAAAAATTTATATGACGTTCCGACGAAATTTGCTCATTTTTAATTATTTTTTGAAAAGCACACGTCACTTTAATTCATTCCCCTGAAGTCGCACAACTCGGTACTTTTTATATGCATGTGATGAGTCACTGATAGGAATATTGTCCTTGGAGTGTAGGTGTTTATTTTTGATCTTAAGTAGGGCGCCTACCCATTCGCATTATTATTGTTTTAAATAGTTCAAGCCTCCAATACTGCTAACGAGCATATCTACAATTTTTTAGGAACCACTAAATAAGAAACATCTAAGGTGTTTAGTTAAAAAACCTTTAATCCATACTCATAATACATTCTTAGTAATAAAATGCCCTTGCAGAATAATATACGAACGATATTAACAACCAGGCGGGTAATTTTTTCATTAAAAAAAGACTGGACGTATTAATCCCGACAGAAAGATAAGAAATCCTTTGGGCAAAATTAATGATATCCTTATTTTAACACTTCCAGTTAATAAATGATCCACGTTAATTAAACTATTTATCTACAGGAGAATTAAAAATTATAATTTAAAGCGAGAATAATGGTCTAAACTAAAAACTCTTTCTCATTTATTTTGGCCCATTCCTTTTTGTAAAATACAAGGTGTTATTTAATAAGTGTCCGATATTTTACAGGACGATTCTCCAGTTATTTATGAGGTGAAAAACTCATATAAGCATGGGTTCGCAAGCCCAATATTGTTGAGGTACAGAGTGTTAAAAATTTATTTTTATTTTTGTTTTTCGTAAATAATTTTTGAAATAATGTCTATATTTGGACGAAAATTGGTATTTGGGGATTTTTTAATATGAGAAATTCAAATTTAATCTTAGTTTGGTCCTCAATTGTAGGTCTTTTTTCCCTTTTGGGGAGTCACAACTTTTTCGTGCATTTTAACGTATGTACCAAATATGAGTATTCCATCTTCAGAAACAATGGCGGAACTGTCAATTTTTTATAGGAGTAAAAACTAATATTTTTCTAGAAAAATAAAAACTTTAAAACAACTACTAGTTTATATAAAGTTATTAACAAAAAAGGTATAGAATTCCATGAAGAATCAAAAAATAAATTAAAAAATAAGGTGTTCCATTTAAAAAAATGATGTCATATTCGCCACGCTTTTTTGAACCATCCTGTATACTCAAAACTATGCACCTTAACATTCTCTAAAATTTTTGTATTTAACGTTCTTTGGTAACTACCGAAACAAATGAGATAATGAACTTTACTCTATGGTTGACTCACTCTGTACCGGGTGACTTCGTATAAATTAGCACCCTCCGTAACTTATTTATTTTTTATCGTACTGAAGAAATTAAAAAACTGACATACGAGGGAAATTTTTTCCTTTTCAAATCTGCATTGTAGTTTTCGGTAACTTTGCATATATACGGAGGACGACAAAAAGTATTTTTTTTTAATGGGGCGACCTGTATATTTTCGGCTAAAATGAAAGATCTTTTTTTTTCTTATTTCAAATACTTGACATTTGATTCAGCAGTTCTTGCGTAATTTAAGTTAATAAATAAATAAATAAATGAAACAGCCAATGTTTTACTAACTAACTAAGTAGAGTAGTAGAGATTCAATAAAGAAAACAAAACAACTATATAAAATACTAATCAGAATGAATATCCCCCCCCCCTCATTATCTATGCATTATTGGTAAACGGGTTGTAAGTGCTCAATTGCATTCTCTATAAAATTACTATTTCTTTGATTTAAATATCTTATTTCTTCAGTAATAAAATGTTTCATATCCTCAACATTGTCAATATCACGGTCATAAACTTTTGTTTTAATATACCCCCAAAAAAATTGTCCACAGGCGATAGATCGGGACTATTTGAAGGCCACACAATAGTCCCGTTTCTTCCAATCCATTCATTGTAATGTGTCACATGTGGTGGGGCACCGTCATGGTGAAAAATTATATTTATATACTGCGCCAACGGTAAGCTTTCTAGCATATCTTGCAGGCGTGTTTCCAGAAATTGGTTATATAACGGTCCAGTCAATGTGCCTTCGAAAAAATAGGGTCCTATTATTTTATTTTTCGATAGTCCGCACCATACATTAACTGTCCTTCGACCTTGAAATCGAACTTCCCTGACGAACTGAGGATTTTCTTGTGCCTATAGTGTTGGAAATTTGGACGGTTTGGTAATCCACTCGTTGAGAAACTTGACTCGTCAATCCATAGTATTTTTTTGAAGAAGTCTCTTTCGTTATTCAATCTATTCAACATAAGGTTGCAGAAATTGAGTCTTTGATTCTTATGCAATTCTGTTAATTTTTAAACTTTATGATATTTGTAAGGTCCAAATCCATATTTTTTCGAAACCTTCCGGATATACTCACGCGAAGTTCTTCGTGGTCCGTAACGAGCACGCATTTCCTTAGAAGTAGTCCGTATTTGAGGGTTTTTACACAATGCAGAAGAATATTCAAATAAATTTGGTAAAAATCGTTTTGATTGTCCAACTTGTGGGAATCGGAACATCGGGATGTATTGCCGCGTAGGCACGTCGCCCAGCAGACGCATTATAACTATTTTCAGCAAACAAACAAAAAATATGTAGTTTTTCAGCCACAGAAAACACCATTTTTAAAAGATATAAGGAACCGAGTAAGTTGCACTGACAGTTATTATTTTAATGACAATGTCAATCAAAAATTTGTTACTATTGTTTTCATGGCCCACTGTTCAAAAAGTTGTTTTACTCAGTAATCATGGCAGCATATATCAGGATAATGTAAATTAAATGCAAATGTAAACATAAATAATGCAAAAACGGCTGAACTAAACGTCTACTTGCGTGGTATATTTGAAATTAAAAAAAAGAGCTTTCATTTTAGCCGAGAATATACAGGGCATTCCATTAACCCTAGATAACTATCGTGTTTTAATTATACGTTGTTACTATCGCGTCGTAAAATTATTCACGATGTATTCAAAACCTTTTTTTTTTTTTCGAAAAAAAAAACAGTTTTTGTTTAATTTATTAAAACCCAATTATGTATTCTTAAAAAATGAACCCATATTTGCAACAAAGGTATTTTCAACATTCAAAACATGAATTAGATCTATGCTCTGCACATATTGGTCTTTTGCATTTGTTGCAGTACATAGTCGTCATTCTTCTTTTCTTTGATGGACAGATTGCGCATGTCGTCCTCTTTTCTTTGGTGGGTGTATTTCCACCACTTGGTCCAGCTTGTGGCTCCAGAATATTCCTCATATATTTCTGTAAGGAACGTGATACATTTTTGTAAGTTGCACGATGCTCTATCCATGGCTTTACCAGCTGATCCCTAAGATTAGACAAAAATGATTGTCTGGACATGCTCTTCTCGTTTATAGCATGCTTTTATGGCTATATAAAACGTAGCTGTTGATACCACTTATATTTAGCATGTTATAAAAAACACACAATGGCCATCGTCTTATTTTTCGATTGCAGCTCATATTGGCACACATCATGTCGAATGTGTCAACCCCTCCCTTGGTTCAATTATAAAATTCAATAATTGCAGGCTTCTTAGATGAATAAGAAATCAAGGGTTGATCATGTGTCGATGACAGGAGAAGTACGTTTTTGTTTAGTTTTGGGACGTAGTATACAAGTGTTAGATCTTGATCGAAACGAAACATTGACATTTGAGGTTTGCGACCTTCCACATCCAAGGGTTCTAAAGGAATTTCCCTTTTATTTTTCCTTAGTGTTCCCACGATTGTCAATTTATAAGGATCACTTAGCATAGTTTTGGCCAGATCTATTGACGTAAACTAATTGTCCATAGTGATATTTCTATTGGATCCGTGACCTGTATTGGTCAATTCTTTGACATAGTACGTGCCAAGAGAATCTCCATTGGTTTTTGTTCCTTTGCCCAAGTAAGGAGAGGCGTTGATCATATATTTGGTGCTGGAGTCACATACCATAATGATCTTGATGCCATACTTCGCTGGCTTATTCCGTATGTACATCCTAAAAGGGCAGCGTCCGCGGAAGGCTAGAAGTTGCTCATTGATTGTTAGGGACGAGCTAGGCTTGTAATTTTGATTGCAGTTTGATATAAATTGATCCCAAATAGTTCTTATTGCCGCAAACGGATCTGAAGATTTTCGTTCAGGCCTAGTTTTTTGGTCGTCAAAGCGTAAACAGTTTATAAGGTACTGAAAACGTTCATCGCTCATAGTGCATTTATAAATGCTTCCAGATATATACGGATCAAACATCTTACGAACATTTAGATGGTTATTCTTCATTGAAGCAGAAAAAATCAGTAAGCCAATGAGCGCCATTATTTCAGCTTTGTTAGTTCTTTGTATTGTATCATTGGTTTGTTGTTCAATCACTTTGGCTTCCAGTATTTCTTCTTCACTGCTGGATCATCTGATGCTTCAATCGAATTTTGAAGGTTTACATTATTTGTCTGTTGCTCATTCACTTCAACATCTATAGTTTGTGAGACATCCAGTGCTTCGTTTTCGCTGTCTGTTACTTCGACATTGTCGTTCTCACAATAGTCGTCATTCTCACTCCCCGAACAGTCATCATTGTTATCACTGAGCACATCGTGATCTTCTTCATATAACAACGTTTTAAGTTGTACATCAATGAGATATTTTTTCCACTTTTTCGATGCCATTCCAATGTATGGTTTCTAATTTAAAAAATAAACATATTATTTTAGTAACATATAAACAACATACATACAACATACAACAAACATATTATTTTAGTATGCAAGAAGACTCACATCTACTCAATGAACTTCTAAATATTGCGAAAAAACAGACGTCAACACTATCGCGTCGTACTTGTTAACGCAACAAAAAAGTAACTTGAATACTATCGTGTCGTAATTTTGACGACGAATCCTCAAGATCTCGGAATTTTCTCACTCCACAAAGTTGTCGCGACGTCTTTGGCTTGAAAGCTTCAACTTAAGAAAAGTCACAGGCGCGTTAACGCCACTCGCGAACAGTGCCGAAAATATACGAATAAATTAATTCGGCCGTCGTAATTTTGACGAGCGATAGTATTCAAGGGTTAAAAAAAAACTTTTTGTCGTCCCCCGTATATATGCAAAGTTACCGAAAACTATAATGCAAATTTGGAAAGGAAAAAATTTTCCCTGCATGTCAGTTCTTTTATTTTTCCCGTACGATAAAAAATAAAAAAGTTACGGGGGGTGCTGGTTTATACGAAGACACCCGATACAGAGCCCTTAAAAAATTATTAGCGGCTATATTGACCTTGAAAAATTGTTTGGTTCCACTATTTTCATTAGTTTACTTAGTTTTTTCTTAAAAAAAGTGTACTTTAGAAATAGAAAAAGATCTTTATTAAGATTTAATTTGCCCGTCTCTTAAATAGAATTTTCAAAATTTGCAATTTGCACGAAATTCACTAAATAGGTACAGGGTGGCCCACGTAAGATGACTCTGTACCATTTCTCGGAAACTGTAAGAGTTATGAAAAAAAGTTTATGATAAAAAGTAATTGATTGTAACGAAGATTTTATTTTATTATATTTTTATGAAGACAGGGTTAGTGGTTTAGCTGGAATTGATATCAACTCTCGTTTGGTAATGGAACACCCTATATATTATTATATTTTTAAATTTGACACGACATTTAGGTGTTTTTTGTTAATACATAATATATTATAAAATATTCAAATATATATATAATAAATATTTAATATAACATAAGAAACATGAACAAAACCAAAATTATTTTCAAATAAACAAATGCAGAAATATATTAAATTATAATATATTCTCTACATAACCTCCCTGCATCATTGCAATACACGTCGTATATATTGTCTCAATCTTTCTACCGGTATTCCTGATAGCATTACTTTCATTGATGTGCCTTATTTCTATCTGTATCCTCCTTTGGGCCTCGTTTGTATTCGGGCATCGATATTTATAGACACTCTCCTTCAGAGTTCACCACAAAAAAAATCAAGTGGTGTTAAGTCCGGACTTCGAGTAGGCCAATGTATGGTTCCGTGTCTTCTTATCCATGTTTGAAAAAATTATGACTTAAAAATGTCGTAACCGGTATTACATACAGTATGATAGGGTGCACCATTCTGCTAATAAACAATATTTTCTCTCAAACTAGGCGGTAATTGGTCAGTGGTAGTATCTCATTTGTTAGCATATTGAGATATCTTTTTCCGTTAAGGGCATAATAATTGTAAAATATTGGTCCATTTATTGGGTCGGCTATAATTCCGCACCAGACATTGATACTTTAATGCCCTTGTTTTTGAATCATTTTAACTCGATGCTCATTATTGGAACACCAATAGTGTGAGTTTTTTCTGTTAAATAAACCAGCTGTATTAAAAGTGGCCTCGTCTGTCCAAAAGAATCCTTCGAAACATGTCAGTTTCAAAGTGTCGATCTATCATTATACTGCAAAAGGTCAGTAGTATCTTTCCAGAAGTGTAAACTTCCGGTTAAACCGGATGTAACTCGAGAACCGGAAATATAGTACTTCCTGTTTAACCCAAAATTGATATTTTTAGGAAGATAATAAAAAAGTAAGATAGGGACATGTAAGCCGTTTTGCTCTCCGACATACCGTTAGAGAGCTAGAAGCTGTCAAAGTTCAAAAATGTAATTCTTCGAAAGTCGATTTATCAGAAACTATTAAGTTTAGACTTATAGTGTGCTTATTAAAAAATAATTAATATTTTATGTAGAATCCAAAAGTATTATAAGATATAGGGCATTCCATTTAAAAAATGAAAGTTTTGTTTACCATGACTGTTTAAGGCACCCTGTTTAATTACAGGTATCCTAGTTTTATAGATTTCTTTAAGGCCTACAACTTTAATACCGGAAGTTTTTTTATATTGTGCTCCATTTTCTAAATAATTGACCGGTCCGGGACATTTTGAACACAGTGTATATTATTATGAAATGATAGGGGATGAATGCCTTAATTAATTAAAATATATGGGTTGAAAAAAATTGAACTGTTCATGATTGTAAACTAGAAGTTTAGCTATGTGTTTTAAACACCCTGTATAATATTTTACATCAACCGTATGAAGTTTTTTTTTAACTTAATCATTTATTAAGTAGTTTATATGTTCGCGCCATTTGAATGTAACTTAAGGTATGTAAATTGTTGGTTTACAAAAATTTTGTATTTTTAAAAGTTATGGAAAAATCTGATTTACTGAAGAATGGTTTTGAATTTTATATTATATGTATAAACAAAAAACACCTATAATGTCGTGTCAAATTAAAAAATATAAAAATATATAGGGTGTTCCATTTAATAAACGAGAGTTGATATCAATTCCAGCTAAAGGACTTACCCTGTATACATAAAAATATAATAATATAAAAATTTCTTTACAATTAATGACTTTTTATTATAAACTTTTTTTCATAAGTTTTTCAGTTTCCGAGCAAAGGTACAGGGTCATCTTACGTGAGCCACCCTGTACCTCAACAACAACAACTCTTGGCGCTCTATGTAAATAAAATTTGACCATTATTGCGGGATTACTACTTGAACGTCTAGGTGCGTCACCTGGGAATCTGCTTCCAAATAACTCCGAGACTACTGGATTTACTTAGCGATCACAAACTCTCAAACAATTATTATTATCATCATAAGAACAATGAAGACAATCCTCTTCTAAAGATATTCTCATGGCGAATGTTTAAATGACCTGGTCCGTGTTATAACCAACGATATCCAACAGGGGTGTTAAAATATCTTTATCATTAGGCCGCTTTGAGCAAATATAAAAAAAGTTCATGGGTCACTAACTCCAACGAAAATTACTGATTAAAATTTTTATTACGTTGGTGTGATGATAACTTTTCCAAAGAAAGTTTATGATAAATGTTTTACGCACATTATTACCTGTCTGGCCTAATACAAGTAATTTGTTTGAGTTTTCCTTTTTGCGCATAAAATGTTTTTCTTGTAGGGAGAAAACGGCAAGGGCAAAAAAACGCGTCTCCAAAACACATTAATTATTTGTTGTGTTTTCACAGAAATAAATAATTAATTTACTTTCTGCTTATACAAGATGTGAGCGCCCTGAAATAAATAATTAAATATAAACAAGCATTTCTTTGAAGTTATAGCAGGAAACAATTTATTGCATGGGTATTATGCAGCAATTAAAAAATAAAAATAAGCACCTTAAAAGTCTATTTTCAAAGTAAAATATAATAGATATAATTAATATCCTCGTAATATAATTTTAATAGTAATTCAGATTACATAATGACTTATTCAATTTCTGTAATGGTAATTGCAATTTCGCAACAGCGTCAAATAATAATAAACACAAGACACAAAAGTCTAAGAATTCAAAGACTAAAATAAAATGCGTGCCCTTAGTTAGCTCCACAGACTCAAAATGGAAAATAGTAGACTAGTTTAGACTAGGCATAAAACTAGGATAGGAAGAAGACTCGCACATTTACTAACTAAACGTTTAGTTTAAACCATGCATATCTCCATATAACACAAGCCATAAATGGAATAAAGCAGTGGTCTCCAACCTGTCTATCGCAAACTACCGGTAGCTCACAAAGGCAATTGAAGACACTGGTGTATAAAGGAGGCAGCTCCATTTTCATAAATTTTTCAGGAGATGCAAGAAACTGATTATTTAAAAACATCATAGATTTTTATATTATTTTAAATTATCAGTCGTTTAGTCCCATGTTTATTATCCTAAATTCGGTACTTTATACGTAAGACTAATTGTGACTGTTAAAGTAAGACACAGGAGAAACAATATGCTATGTTATGAAAGGATGTAAAAAGCAAGAAGTCATCACAGACACGAAGATTTCTCATCAAAGGTTTGAGTGTGAATCGTTGGTTGAAAGCAGTAGAAGCACTCATCCGAAATCTAATTTGTATTATCTTCTGATTAGAACGCGGAACTTCAAATTCTCTACTTTCGGCAATAAAGTGGCTGTTCTTACTAAACATAACATGGTGGCATTTAGTCCTAGTATTTATCAACGCGTTGCTGAATTAGAATTACAGAAAGAAGAAATAGATCTCTTGGTGGCTCCAAATTAAATTCAAAATGCAATGAAAAAATTGCAAAAACTTGCATACAAAGAGGAAGTATGATATTTTCGTGTCAACGGCAAAATCTCAATGGGAGAAGATCGGATGGAAGAGTCCATATTTTCCGATCACTTGACGATGACGATAGAACAAAATGCCTAGTGAGAGAGCTGAGGACAGTCCTCTAGATAGAGCAACCAAACATCGTTCGCAAATTACGAAGTTCTTAAGAATATGTGCTGCGAATTAGAAAAAAGGGCGAAAGGTTTCCATGAGATAAACTTACTTTTCGGCTTTCTCAGCCCCGGATTCTCTAGTAACATGAATTAGAAAAAGAAGAAAGCGGTTGCAAGTTAATAAATTGACCTGAAATACGGTTTTGCGGATTGGCACTTCTCACAAGACAAAGATTTTACTGGACATAGTCCTTTGACATATTTGGACTTCATCATTAAAAAAATTTGATGCGCAGTTTCCCAGAGGGCTGCAGTTTTTTCTTTGCATCAGGGGTGGTATTCTCTTCAGACGAATTTGCGATAGCGATGTCGCTAGTGACTTTTGTCGTGAAGATTATTCCGTTCAGCCATCGCGAAACCCTTCGGTAGTAATTGGCAAAATCGATAGTTTCTGTCAAAATCTAAAGTATTTTGATTTTGTAACTGGAAAACTTTTGTGTCAATGCCAACGGCAACCGTTACTAACCTAAAATGCACTAAAATTACGATTTTTTTTCCAATATTTTTGACTGTTAATTTCGGTTATTTAAGCTAAATTTTACCTGCCGAGTATCACGAAGCAATTTATAATTTTGCAGAAAAGTATCCACAAATTATCATCAATATCTGGCAATGAAGAATCCAAGAAAATTATGAGTACATTTAACTTACATGCTAAGCTCTTAAGGCTATGGTAATGCAAACAGCAATGACTATAAATGAGGTTATTTAAGTGGGGTACAAGCTTTGGTATCAGAATATGGTGAACCATCTATCTCTCTGGTCAGTCGAAAAAAACTACAAAATTTACTTTCCGGCAGCGCAAAAGGATCACTATCTCTCCCTTGTAAACGTTTTTCTAAAGTTAATTGCCGTATAGCGTCTCCCTTCCTCTCCTTCTGCGGCAATACAACATAGTTAAATATTCGTATGGATAGCATCCTAGCATCAATAATGATTAATAGTAAATAATAATACCATATACATTAAACATAACCTCATTACAAATTAAGCACTGTAAGTTGAGAAAGAGATATTTTTCGGTATGCCCCATCTTTGTCTTAGACGTGTTGGCGACACCTCTTTACCATCAGAAACAAGGCGATCGATTCAAAGCGACATGTAGCTTTTAAGCGATCGCAAACTGGGAACGGAATGCATTTATTTTATTTTATTTATTTAACATGCTTTATTTTATATTAAAGCGAGTAATGCTAAATCTATCCTATTATCTGAGACGATGTCAGAAGTTAAAAAAATCATAAATAGACAAAATACAATATAGAAAAAATAGATATCAGAAAGTTTAAAAAAATAAAAACAAACATAAAAAATAGACCAAACAACAATTTAAAATGGTTAAAAAAAATAGCTTAACTTCATAAAACATTATAATAAAGTCCACAAGAAGTGTCAAGTTTCATCCCGATAGTACTCATCCAGGCTGTAAAACGCCTTTTGTGCCAGAAGGTCTCTCACCGCTCTGCGGAACCGCACATAATTCAAAGATCTATACTTCACTCTAAAATGATTATACACATTTAGCGACACAGTCGTTTCGAAGCGATGGTACTGCTTGAACGGAATACCACCTCTCACAGCCAGCACCGATCGAATTAAAGAAAGTCAAAGATCGTCAACGTGCTACCACTACAGTGGATGCAGCGCAGAAGCATTCAACGATTTCGAAAATGCGAGAAGACGATTTAAAAAGATGTAACCATTTGTTTTAGATCTGTATAGGAAAGTGGACTGAATTTTGTTATTTTCGAAAATAGGTTGCTGAATCTAGTAGTTACTAATTGTGGACGGATGTTCGCCTACCATTTGTAGAAGTTCTTGGCCTGGATGGGGCGCCCCTCGGTGTGGTCACTGAATGAAGTTTCAAAAGGTTGCCCAACACTACTTTAAGTCACATGCGGGTTTCGGCACTAATAGCGGTTTTGCTAAGCCGGTACCACATGCGGTCGTTTCCTTGCTGGGAATCCTTTTTTTCTCTGTCTCCTTTTCTATCGGCGCATGATCCCACGGCGGGCGAACATGTAGAAATCGAAATTTACTATTTTAAACTCGAATACAGGACAGTTGCCTATACCAGCAACAATAAAACAAATAATTATCAAATTTCTTGGTTAGCCAAACTATAACAAATAATGAAACCAATCTTCACTTATTCTATTTCGAACACCATTCTTATTGTAAAAATAAATTAAACGCTTCTGATGTGTGTGCTCAATTAATAAACCGAACAAATTTTGAGCTTATGAACATTCTTGTTAACTTAAATACGTACTTTTAAAGAAACATTTGATAGAAACTGGAATGTAGAGTACACAATAAGATGAAGAAGGGGGTCTAAAAGGTATAGTATACGCAGTAAAAAATATCTACTTGGTAAAAATCATTTAAGGAGTGGTAAAAAAAAGTAGTGTTAATGTTAACACCAGGATTAACACAATTTACCACATTTTTACACTTATATCACACCAAAGTTGTTGTATTAAATTTGCCTATGAATTTAACTCTCAAAAAAGTTAATTTTGTTGAATAGGTGTTATTTATTCCATTTTACACTCTATCAGGAAAATTAAATACAATGAGGATTAATAGCACCATATTAGTGTGTAAATAAACACCCCTAGAAGGTTATTTTAAAACATTGAGTATAAAACTTATTCTTTAATGGTTTTTTTACACGGCCCGGGTAAAAATACCTAAACCCGTGTTACCCAGAAGACAGGCGGCAACAAGTGGTATGAAATGGACAGCCTAAGTCTGACGTCACAAGGGGCGTGTTTTAAAAAATCTTTCTAAACAAAAATAAATTGCATTAAAAATCCCATAAGAGATTTTTGCAAGCATTGATACACGTTTATCAGCGACAAATAAGCAATTTCTTCAAATTATTCATATTTTTGGTGATATGATTGACCCATTTACAGCCACAGATAGAGGTAAGTGTTTCCTGAAAATATTTAATAGCCATTTGAAAAAGTTTGAGGTTATGTTATTGTTGTTTACATTATTGTTTATTAAGACATAATTGTAGTTTTTTTGTAAAATAAAGCTCGTGTTAGTGTTTATTTATTAATATGAAGTAGACCCAGTCTATAGCCTAAATAATTTATATTATAAATTCAATATTGGCTAAAGTGGTTACGTATTTTGTTACCCAAACAGAAAATTTTCAAGTTTGTTGTATTCCCTGCAAAGATAAAAGAAAGGAAAGCTCGGACATCACTTATAAGGTACCTAATAGAGCAAATATTATTATGTTAAAAAGGGGTAAATGCCTTGGAGTCAAACCATGTCCTATGGATGCAATTTGATTCAGATCGGAGAAGTTCACACTATGATGAAAGACAAAAGTTATAATATATATAAAAAACTAAATCAAGCGAAGTTAAAACAGCTGAGAAGCTATATCCCAGTAAGCCTTATTCATGCAGCTATGGATAATCAGATTGATCAGCAATTTTAGAAATACTGTATACCTTAACATTTGATGTACTGAAATTATAAAAATTTAAACAAATATTTATTGTTATTTTTATTACATTGTTTTATAATCTACATAATATATATTTCAAATTAATTGTATTAGGTATAGCATTGATATCCCTGTCCATACATAAGGATATGAGAATAGTTGTAACTAAAGCGTACTAAAAGTTTTTAAAGGTTTTTTTGAAATTTCTTCCAAATCTTGTATTAAAAAATACTTTTCTGCTTCTAACGATGCTCCTAAAGCATGAGTCAATATCTTCGGTAACATCTGTCTGCTCACTTCTTTTCTAAAAATAATTTGATATAATGTTGGCCTTGCTTTTCTATTAAAAGTTAAATCAAACTATTAAATGTTCACATTTTTTACTTTAGTTTTTAAGAAGGTGAATACATTTTGTATAATAAAAGCTATAACATACCTTTTTTCTGGAGATGTAATGCTAAATTGCCTTTTAGCGCTGAACTTAAATATTGTAGCCCTCTTCTTTCTGTCATCGTGCCCAAAATGGCAGGTACAAACCAAAGAATGTTGGGAAGGTTCTCTGCTCTATCTTGACTTCTACCATTGTAAAGCAAATAATGGTTCAACTCCAAGGCGTTTATCCCTTTTTAACATAATAATTGTTCTATTATGTACCTTATAAGATGCTTATAGGTGATGACCAGGCATTCCTCTCTTCTATCTTTGCAGGGATTACAACAAACTTGAAACTTTTCTGTTCGGGTAACAAAATACATAACCACTTTAGCCAATATTGAATATATAATATAAATTATTTAGGCTATAGACTGGGTCTATTTCATATTAATAAATAAACACTACCACAAGCTTTATTTTACAAAAAACAATTATGTCTTAATAAACAATAATGTAAACAACAATAACATAACCTCAAACTTTTTCAGATGGCGATTAAATATTTTCAGGAAACACTTACCTCTATCTGTGGCTGTAAATGGGTCAATCATATCACCAAAAATATGAATAATTTAAAGAAATTGCTTATTTGTCGCTTATAAACGTGTATCAATGCTTGCAAAAATCTCTTATGGGATTTTCAATGCAATTTATTTTTGTTTGGAAAGATTTTTTAAAACACGCCCCTTGTGACGTCATCACTTAGGCTATCTATTCTAAGAATTGACACATGACGCCGACGCTACATGCAAATTCAACTTTCAAGTCACTTTGATTGTGCTCCTTAAACGTAATATAGAATAATGTTATATTTAAATTGAAATATAGAAACAAAGCAAAGTTCTATTAAGTGCCAAATAAGAGTGCCTCTTATGAGGATCTTGTTAAATTGGGTGAGCAATGTAAGCATATTAACGAAACTTAATAGAAACCTTAGTACTCCATTTTCAAGAAACTAAGTAGGTATTTACATTGTCACAGTTTTCCCTTTAGCTTTAAAATTATTCTGACATAAGCTTATAATATAAATGTATTATTTTTTATATAAATACTTAGGAACCTACTTACATATTTTACTTCATAGATCTCCAAATAAATATACGATTAATATAATACTCGTCATTTTCATTCTTTTATGTTGTTCCAAAGCATGATTTTATTTAGTTGTTTAGTGTTCTAAGTATACATATATTTATTATGTTATTTGTTTTGTTAAGCTTAACAATGAGGTACATAAAACGTAAATATATATCTGTTTAATTTACTAAATTGTTAAACTATATTATAATAGGTATGTCATTTTGTTCAACTAGTTATAATAATAAGTTTAGTGTAAAAAAAATCGCAGGGTTTTCCAGTTCCGTTGTAACCATCATTTTTTTTATAAATTAAAGATAAATAATACTCAATACTTTCATCCATTTAACAAACCTTTTCCAGGCGATCTGAAGATTTATACATATTATGGGCTACTACTTTCGGCTTTGATTAAGTCGTTCAATCATGTATAAAACTAAGCAGAGGTTATTAATGTAAAGCATCTTAAATGCATAATTTTTTACATTTTAATTATAAACGCCCGGTTAGTTTGATACGGGCTTAAATGACTTAAACAAAGTGGAGAGTATTCTAGCCCTGGGTAGATTATTTTATTACACTCACTATAGTAAAGTCACACCCAAATAAAATAAAATTTACACTACAATAATGTGACATTTACACTAATTAATCACAAATTACAATTAAAAAATGGTTTACCTACACCTCTCATTATTTCTTTGACTCCCTATAAGAATTGGTTTACAATCTGTGAGTTTAATTTTCACACGATAGTGTAAATGTGCCTACCCATAAATTAGAAGAATTAACACTCAATAAAAAGTAAAAAAGCCATTCAAAAATGTCTTTTTTACAAGATATACTGATTGGTTAATATACCCTATTGAGTGTGGTCCTATGTACCACCATTAGGTGTTAAATTTAACACTCGATTTTTTACTATGTAGGGGCCAATCTAGAAAGCTTTTACCCACTGCGTCGTTTCCTTAAATCCAACACTGCCTACCAATCATAATTGACAATAATTTTGTGTTATAACCACTCCTGATCTTTTCCAAATAATATCTTTGTTTTTATTATAATTTTTTGGTTTACGGACTCTTTAAATATAGACCCTTGATAGAGTTATGATCAGTAACAAAATGTCGGGCAACATATTGTGAGTTTTTATTACCGAACCCTCATTCGCGCTGCATTTGAGGGTCGTATAAAAAAGGAAGGGTGCAACATATAGTCACTATTACCAAGAATACTTTACTTTATATATTTCATATTTTATAGCAGACTAAAATTTTTAGTTCACTGAGAAACCACTAAAAAATATCTGGAAGTAATAAATTCACCTCTAAGCGGCGAAATAAATTTAATTGTGTCGAATTCATGTGCATTCGAATCGCAACCTAGAAATATGCTACGAATTCGTATATTATGTGACCGATCAATAACCTGAGAATATTTTTCTTTTATCTAGAATTACGACCGATTGCATATAATTGAGTTTATTCAGAAAATTCTATCTTCTTTATAGTCTAAGAGGTCAACAGGGTAGTTGCTGCATACAGCAACTGTGTTTCCAATGCGCTTTCCCTATTCAATTTATAATAAACTTATACTTATTCTTTATTTGAAGATCTTGCTAATATGCCTTTAAAATGGGTGTCGATCCGATCTACAGCAATCGTGTTTTACGATCGAACATGACATAAAAATAAACAATAACATGTAGTTTTTACGGTATTTATTCATTTATACAGGGTGGCCCATAAATAATGATACAGAGTAAAACTGTAGATTCCTTGGGTAAATACATTTCGATCTGACCAAACCTAGCTTAGGTCATATGTCGATAATAACCGAGAAACCGAGAGTTCAACTGGTTATTTCATTTTCGATTTTTGCTATTAACCTATTTTTAAACCAACATTTTTATATTTGTTAATAATTTTGATGTAGATTGTAGAAGCCGCTCTGTGTGGCTCTCTGATGACATAAAAACAAGTAGTGCAACTTTTTGCCTCCTACTATAATTTACACAAATGATTTTTAATGCATCCTTTTGAATTTTGATTTGCAAATGTGAAATTTTTCTAATAGGCTTGTTACCGATATTTTTCTTTCGGAACTTTTTTTTATGGCACTCAATAGAATTCAATAATCTAGATAAGCTGTTAAAATTTTAGCACCCTAAGTATATCCAATCCTTAGATATTCAATGTTAAAGATTGGGTTTCAGTAAAAAGCGCTTCGCCGACTTGTAACGTCATTCTGCATAAACACCACGGCGCGCGGGTTGCAAAAAATGCGAACGAATTGAGTTTGCTATACGGTAGTCAGTAATCCATTATAATCTTTGCATTATTTTCCAAAACAAAATCTTTGTCACCTAAAGTCATTTTATTAGGTTTTTCTAATTTATTTCGGTTAGTCCTGAAAGGAATTAAGCTAGTTTTCTCCTCATTTAAAATTATTGGTTTTGGGAAAACCAGTTACTGGTCATAACAAAAGCAGTTTTTGCATTGAATATAAGATTCTGGGTATTTCATCCTGAAACAAAAAGGTTCGTGTCATCTGCATAGTTTGTTATTGAAAAATTGTTTACGATGAGATCATTTAAAAGTATAATAAATAGTATAGGCCCTAGTATACTCCCCTGAGCTATACCAATACTGTTTTTTTTGTAGGTCAGATTTAATTTCACTGTTACAGCCCTGAAACACTACTCTTTGCTGTATATCCGAACGATAGGACTATATCCGCGCATGTGAATTTCCCCTTATACCATATCTATTTAGTTTGTACAATAATAAATCTCTGTCTATACTATTATAGGCTTTACTTAGGTCCATAAACATGCCTAGAGTCAGGTTTTTATTTTCTAGTTGATCTAAAATAGCGTTAATGAACTGAAAAATGGCAGTTGTGGTGGATCTGCTTGTCAAGTAGCCGTGCTGTGTATGCGAGAATAGCTGACATTTATTCATGAAATTAATCAATCAAGACCACTTTACAAGTTTAAAAATTATTGAAAATAGAATCATATGCTTTGCTTAGGTCCATAAATATGCCTAGAGCCTGGTTTTTATTTTCTAGTTGACCTAAAATAGCGTTCATGAACTGAAAAATGGCAATTGTGGTAGACCTACCTGTCAAATAGCCGTGCTGTGTATGCGAGAATAGCTGATATTTATTCATGAAATTAATCAATCGGGAGCACATCACAAGTTCAAAAATTATTGAAAATACAATCATAGGCTTTGCTTAGGTCCCTAAATATGCCTAGAGCCATGTTTTTATTTTCTAGTTGATCTAAAATAGGGTTCATGAACTAAAAAATGGCAGTTGTGGTGGACCTACCTGTCAGCCAGCCGTGCCGTGTATGCGAGAATAGCTGACATTTATTCATGAAATTAATCAATCGAGAGCACATTACAAGTTCAAAAATTATTGAAAATACAATCATAGGCTTTGCTTAGGTCCATAAATATGCCTAAAGCCTGGTTTTTATTTTCTAGTTGATCTAAAATAGTGTTCATGAACTGAAAAATGGCAGTTGTGGTGGGCCTACCTGTCAAATAGCCGTGTTGTGTATGCGAGAATAGCTGACATTTATTCATGAAATTAATCAATCGAGACCACTCTACAAGTTCAAAAAATATTGAAAATACAATCATAGGCTTTGCTTAGGTCCATAAATATGCGTAGAGCCAGGTTCTTATTTTCCAGTTGATCTAAAATAGCGTTCATGAACTGAAAAATTGCAGTTGTTGTGGACCTACCTGTCAAATAGCCGTGCTGTGTATGCGAGAATAGCTGGCATTTATTCATGAAACTAATCAATCGAGAGCACATTACAAGTTCAAACATTTTTGAAAAGCTGGGAAGTAAACTTGCTGGTCTAAAATTATTTAAATTTTTTGAACAGCCTTTTTTATAAAGAGGTTTTATCTTCGCAATTTCAAGTTGGTTAGGTACAACACCATATTTCATTGCATTATTTATTATGTGTTCCAGAACTGTTCAGCAATCGAAAGTTTTACAATACTTGCGGGGATTTCATCGTCACCGCTACTGTATTTGTTTTTTAATTTGTGCGGTATATTTAATAGTTCATTACTAGTTATAGGTTGCAAATACATTGAATGGCCATTATCTGGTATATTATATTTAAAAGGGGTTGCAGTTCTATTTCTCATTATTTCTGCAATTATATTTAACAGGTGACTATTAAAATCATTTACTAACTTATGAGGATTTTCAGCAAAATTCATTTATTTTAAATTTATTATTTATTTCATTACAAATGACCCATTAGCATTTATTTTTATTGTCTGAGGTCTTAACTTTTCTTTCAAATATTTCAATGATTTTTCCTCTTTTAGAAGCGTGTCATACTCCTTCTTGGTTTCATTATAAACAGGCTTATATAAGTTATTATTTCTTGATAACACCAATAATGTATCCAACCCTTTTCTACGCCCTGTAACATTGCTACTGCTTTGTGATATTTTTTTGTATTCGTAAACCAAAGTTTTAGGAAAACACTGATTACAAATTCTTATATTAGTGTTAATAAATGTATCCCACTGCGGATTAACGTTTATCTTATCTACTTGAAAAACACTTTTCCAATCTTGCACTTTTAGAGCTCTCATAAACTCGGGCTTATTCTCTTCTGAAAAAAATCTTTTATAAATAAGACACTTTTTGGTTTGGTTTATCCCAAAAAAATATTACTTGAGCCATGCGCTCAGATATATGTGTTTCGACAACGTCAGTCTGATAAGTGCCCTTATGAGTGCTGTGAAGAGCACCGCTAAATAAGCAAAACCGTAATGGACGGCTATATGAAATAAAAAAAAAAATTAAATCAATAAAACTGACGATTAAAAAAAAGAGTAATAAAAGTGGTGGTCAGAGAGCACGAGCAGCACTAGCTGTGGATCACGCGTGCCAATTGCCCTAGCTCGCAGGAGGAGGTTTAACAAGCCCCACCAGCTTTGCCACAGAAAAAGCTGGAAACCTCCAAGATGGTCGTGGAGCTGGCTTTATTAACTAAAAAGAAAATGGGGGTTAGTATTTGAACCTGTGCACTTATAAAGTGGTGAAGATGGTGGGCTTCTTCCAAGGGGAAGAAAGACCAGACAACAGGTAGTCGAAAAGAGAGGAAGATGTCAAAAAGAAGGTGTCGAAAAGACGGTGTCGAAAAGAAGGTGTCAAAAAGACCCTATTCGGAGCTAATAATTGTTTTTAGGGGGTTCACGAGGTGGTGGGTGCTCCAGAAACTCGGCCCGTTTCGCTCCTGGTGACCTGACTTGACTTCACAGCAAACAACTGCAACAAACAATCCCACGTAGTGGTTCCTGTCGCCCGCAAGCCAAAAATATAACCACATAAAGCCTCTAAACCCAAAATCCTCTTAAGATGACTTGAGCAGTCGTGGATTTAGAAAGGCTTGTTACTTTGTCGGCCGCTGAAAGTCGAGTGAGGTGGAAAAACAATTAGGTTAAGTCATTTTGTCTCCGGTACCATAGAGAGGTGAAGCGTCAAGAAGATGAAGCACATTTCAGCGAAAAACTCCAGAACAGTACTGCTCGGACCAAAAATAGGCCGTTTCATATACTAGCGAGTGATAATGAAATACGTCTAGTGGGTTCTGATTACCTCATTGCAAGTATTTAAGCCAAGTGAAACCAAACAGATGTACCCAAATTTAGTTTTACATAAGAAATCAATTTATAATCAATGCAACTTATTACAAATTCTATTCAAACAATCCCACAGCCCATACATCTTCGGCCATTCGACAAACGGTCGTTCGAACTTGGTTGCCCGATATAGAAGCCATTATATCTTTAAAACGAAGAAATTAACCTAGAAAGTTTTATAACCAACTGACAGGTAAACATTAAAATCCAAAAGAAGGGCAAACGTAGGTAGAGATTTAAATATCCCCAAAAATATGGATCTAGATGCTCAAGAGGTTATCCCAGATATCAAAAAGAAAATTTTTGAAGAACACAATGCTCAATGGAAGACTTCTCTAAGAAGTAAAGGAATAAGTTATGCGGAAATAATAAACGAATTCCCCAAAAATAAATGGTTTAACAATTATACATACATTGATAGAAGACACATTACAACCATCATTAGAATGAGAACAGGGCACTGCCATACCAAAAGTCATCTCTATAGAATCGGTATAAAGGATGATCCTTACTGTGAATGTGGACAAGGGAAGACTTGGAACACATTTTTCTAGAATGCCCCATAAATATAATCCCGGGTCATGATATTTATGAAGAATTCAGAAAAACCGAAATATCTCCCCCCCTAAATATTAAAACAATTCTATCTAATTTAAACAATCAAAACATTAAAATTATTATTCAGTTTTTAAATGTAAATAAAATTAATTTATAAATTTCCTTATTTCAGAAAGCAAATCCATTTTCCTAGTCCTATAATCAGCTCCAGTTTCCTAAGTCAAATCTCGCACCATTTGGGAGTATGACTTAATTTATTCCCATTTTTGTGCATGTAGTAACTATCCCCAATTTTATTTTTTACCCAAGCTTTTATCAAATTATTGATATAATAGATTCTCCACACTCCACAGCACTCAAAATAGTTCCACGATCAGCCGATCCATTCCCATAACCTATCATATCCCATAACTTGAAACCATCAAAAGAAAAAAAAGAAGAAGAAGAAATCAGTGGTCGTGACGGGGTCTAGAGCCCGACAAGATCACCGTCACTACTAATGTGCTGGCAGAATTGCCCCTCAGGGCAGAGCCAATAACAAACAGAAAGAAAGAAAAGAAAAAAATCTTCACACAAAATGCTGTTTCATAAGAAAAGATTGGATAACTACTGCAAGAGATATTAGCTGGATTAAGATATGGGCAAAATGTAATTCCGCCTGGCCAAAGACAATCAAGGCAAGGTCCTTGACATTAGGTAGGTGTCCAGTTTCATATAGGAAACACAACATTGAACGTTTTGCTAGTTTTAAAAGCAAAAAGTCAAGTCATATAATGTACTATAATTAAGCCAGTTATATTAACTTATTAGTGACAAAATTGAATTGTCACAAGATTGCTAAAAATATTATCCAAACAGCTACCAGTGTTATGGATAATTCTGGTGTTTCGAAAAATAGTACCTCTTATATTAAAAAAATTTAAAAGCGAAAACAGATAATTTTTATGTAAATTGTCTTTCAATATTTCTCAATATTAAAGTCCCCTGTAATAAATACTAATGAGTTATTATCAACTCTAGATAACATATTTTCCAGCTTATCATAAAATAGTTCTCTACTACCAGAGGGCGGTCTGTATACAGATAGAATAACAATTTTTCTACCATTAATTACTTACTTACTTACTTAATTACTCAATAGCGGCACACACATTCGTTTTGTACAGACAGACTATTAGTACCTTAATGGTTTTAAAATTCATTGATGAATAGCTTGTGTTAATATTGGAACTTTAACTATATTTAAAAAGAAATGAAAAAATAAAGAATTTAGCAGCCAATTAAAAACCTAATACCTAATAATATTTAAACATTTTTAGCTAAAAAGATGTCAATAAAAATCGCTTATTAAAAATTTTCCAATCACCGACAAGCAGGTTGTTTAGCAGCGGTTTTTTGCGTTTTATCTTTTTGCATGTCAGATTGGAATGTCTGCGTGCCAACTAAAAATATGCTACATAAAGCGGCAGGTTTACGTCTACTTTGGCCAATAAATTGACGGAAGTAACTAGATTTTATGGGTTTATCGACTGCAAAATACTTTCGAAATACGTTTAGGCCCAGAAAAATACACAGTAAAAAATATCCACCTGGTAAAAATCATTTGAGGAGTGGTAAAAAAAATAGTGTTAATGCTAACACCCGGATCAACATAATTTATCACATTTTTACACTCATATGGGACCAAAGTTGTTTTATTAAATCTGCCTATAAATTTAACTCTCTAAAAAGTTAATTTTGTTGAATGGGTGTTATTTATTCCATTTTATACTCTATCAGGAAAATTAAATACAATGACAATTAATTACGCCATATTAGCGTGTAAATAATCCCCGCTAGAAGGTTACTTTAACACATTGAGTGTAAAACTTATTCTTTAATCGTTTTTTTTAAACGGCCCCGGGTAAAAATACCTAAACCTGTGTTACCGAAAAGAGAGGCGGCAAGAGGACAATAATTATTCGGCCAGTTCTGAATTATGGTGTCGCCTCCTGGTGCACCTTAAATAAGTCAGTTTTTCGCAAATTTTAAACTTTTCAGAACAAATCCTTAGGATCATGACGGGTGCTCTACGCTTTACGATGGTGTGTACTCTTCACAATGACATACGAATGCCAACAATCACTGAACACATAGACAAACTCATTATCGATTACTACGGACGTTTCCTTAAACCCTCTTATTACACGATCACACATCCACTCCAATCCCAACAAACCATACAGACTGCCGAGAGACTGGCTCACTTCTGTGCCACCTCGGCGTCCCCTTCCACTACAATAAATTAATACAACACCGGACCAAAAATTATTTAAAATTAACCGCTTCTCTGCCGCCCCCTCTTAAAATTAACTATGAAGCTATCTTCTGAAATCAACCTCCAAATTATGTCCCGCTGAACAGCAACCTATTAAGAAATAGTAGTAATAGTCACACTCACTTAAGAGACAATCATGATCCATAATATCTGGTTCTCTAATATTAACTTTTTTTAAAGCCTTGAAAATATCCAGTGCTACCACTCGAAACTCCATATGAAGTTCTGTTGCGTGACTTCAATGATGACATAAAATAAATCTGAAAAAGTTCTATTTATTGATTAACTTATTATTTTGTAGATTTAATTGTGTTATGAATATTACATGTTATATACTGCAATAATAATTATTCCAACGGATTTATGATAAAAAGAATACATTGACCTCAACAATACGTATGCATTGTACACATTGCAATATATAGCGCAAAAAATACACCGACTCTCCATAAAAAAAACCACGGGCTAGCGTGTTCATTTGAGGTATATTTTTTTGCGTTTTATTCACTTGCATGTTGCTATCGCGTGTCATGGTGTCGGTTTATATAACGCGTTAATTGACATTAGAAAATCATTGACTGTTTTGTAAGGAAATAAAAGTGCAAAAATGGTATACTTTAATCAAATCAATACTGTCGGAAGGCACACAATATTTAATTTATCTTACTTAAAGAACGAAACCTTAACTGAATAGAAACACAGGACATTGTTGGTCATGTTCAATGTCTCGTAACTTTAAAACCAATGCCGAAGTATATAGAATTCAACTGGTATCAATAGTAGTTTATTTTTAGCACAGAATATGTTGACAATTGAGTCGCCAACTGCAAAAAGGGGACATGTCATATTTTCTAAAATGTCCAAGAAGTTAAAAAAAAACCTGCTTATTTGTTAATTTTATTTTTTTATACTCCAAATTTTGTGAAATAGTTATTTACATTACTAGATGCGAAAGTTAATTTTTTGGTGTGAGGAGGTTGTTAAATAGCCGAGGTGAAGCCGAGGTGATTCAATACCTCTGAATATGAAAAAAGGCTTTCGCATCATGTGATGTATTAAATTTTTTCTACTACTGTTCTCTGATCAATATATTATTAAGTGATGAACTTTCATTTTATTCAAATTATAATGATAAAATCAGATTTTTCCACCTGTAAAATAATCCATGACAACTAGTTATTTGAGTACTGTCAGAGTCTGTCAGTTCGAATTTTTTAATTTCGCCAGTCTAAAATGTTCTCCGAAGACCAAAACGTTGCTATTCAGAAGACGGCCGAGTTGGCATGTGCCTTACTGCTACCTGAGAAGTGGAAAGATAGATACTATCGAACGTACAACCTATTTCTGGAATGGCTCGCGGATTAAAACGTTTCTCAAATTGACGAAAATGTCATCTTAGCAAACTTCTTAGAGAAATCTAAAGCCTTATCACCTCCGTCCCTATGGTCACAATACTCCATGCTCAAGTTGAATATTTCTGTGAACAAAAATATAGATATTCCGCAGTTTAAGAAACTCATTGCATTTATTAAACGAAAAAACGATGGTTACGAAGCTAAAAAACTAAAATTTTCAGAAAAGAAGAAATAATAAAGTTTTTTCTTGACGCTTCTAATCATAGCTGTTTATCTATGAAAGTGATAGCAGTAATGAGAATAGCTGGAGCATGCCGCACCGATGAGATCCATAAAATGAGGTTGAAAGACGTCGAAATCAAGGATGATGTATCTATAGTTAAAATCCTCCAGAACAGAAACAAGAAGTTTTATGATAACCAATGATGGAGGTCCAGTTTCTTTTGTGAGGTTACTACAAGATTACATTAAACCTCGGCCAAATAATGCACAAGACGAACGCTTGTTCTATCGCTATAAACGAGGTAAATGTGTGAATCAGGTCATTGGAAAACGCACTATTTCGAATGTTTCCAAAGAAACTGCCAAATTTTTGAAACTTCAAGACATACATAAATACACTGGTTACTCGTTTAGAAGAACATCAGCTACATTTCTCGCAAATGCTCTAGGTGTCGACATTTTGGATTTGAAAAGACATGGCGGTTGGAGGTCTTCGTCCGTTGCGAAGGGATATATTGGTGATTCGTATACTAATAAAATCGAAATTTCCAAAAAGATCTTAAATGGAACTCCTACTTTTATTCCATCTAACGACGTGAGAGTGACAAATAGAACGAGTTGTAATATGGTTCAAGTCCAGGATAATAACGAGACTCTAATACGAAGAGGCGAAGCTATTGAATTGAATAATATTCCATCAACTTATTTTTCCAACTATTCGAATTTCACTATTAACCTTAATGGCAATAAATAATAAAATTATTATATAAGTTTTATATTATTGTTATTTTACTACTTGTTTTTTCAATAAATATACGCATTTTGTTATTAAGTTTTTTCCAAAATTCGCTTGAATAAATACAATAAAAATTTCCTATGAGAATTCGTGTTTTTTTGTCTTGTCACCGAAAGTAGTACTTTCGTAGCCAGAAACATACTACTTTCGTAGCTAGCAACGTTAAATATTCAGGTAACTCTAATGTTTACTTTCGTGATCTTTCGTGTTGCTAGGGCCCGAAGGTTAATTTATTTATACCGTTGTAGAAAAAGTAATTTCTCAGACCATTAAGTGTATTATGCTTCATCATTTATTTTCTGACATTTTTATGTCACCGTAAGAGTCACTTTTGACATACGGAGACGTCGCCTTTTTATGGTAAAAGGAAATTAACAACAAAGATTTAAAGAAATAGTTTTATTACAGACACTCTCATAGAAAATATGTTATAATATGTAACAAAAAAGTTTATTTGTCATCTTGTTTCCTCTCTGCAGTGGCCCAAGCAGTAATTTGATTCCAAAACGCTAAATAATCTCCTGTAATAAATTTGATGGTGTTCATTATATCAGCCATCTTTTTTTGGTTAATAGGAAGCTTTTCGTGATCAGCTTTTGTTGTAGGGAAAGTCATTTTAGTTTTAGTGCTCCTTAGTCGACATGTATCTTTTACAGAACAATTTATGAATTCTCTAACATCTTCTCGTGGTGCGAAAATAGTCAAACGACGAAACGGGGAGATATCAAAGGATTTTTATCACCAACAGGTTTTCCACAGGGTTCATTACTTCAAACCCGAACAACTGAGAATTTTTGAACATTTTTGGATGCTTCAGGGATAATCTTGATATATTTTTGAACAGTATAATATCTCTCATGCATGCTTATTAAACTGCCTTTTAATTTAACCAAAGTCTGGGTCATATGGCTTAAACGAATGATCCCTCATTGAAAAATAAATATGTATCTCCCGGACATGTCCCGTTTCTGCAGTAAACGAAAATTTTATCGGCCCTCAGAGTCACAACCGTTAATGCAACCTGTCCTGTTTCTTCAGTAAAGATGGGATTACATGTCTAGTTTAAGAAAATGTATCAAAAATTTTGAGAAATTTTTAAAACTTGATTTTTTTTCTTTTATTGTTACATATTTTACTTGGTCAGCAGTTAATAGCTTTTAAGGGAGCGTTTAAAGAATTTCCAAATAACGGAAATATCGAAATACATCGCAAAGCAGGTGAAAAAATTTTCAAAAAGAGGGTAACATGCCCACACTGCACATTCTTCCTGAGAAATTCAGCAAACATTATAATAATACGGATGTAAACTCTTGCAGTTTAACTTTAGGTTGTTGTCAGAATCTTGTTTTACTTTTCACTCGTGTTTTAAAATAAAAAATTCCTTTAGCTCTATATCTTAAAAATCGCATCAACAATGTGTGTATAATTAGTGTTAACTAAAAGAATTTCTTAATTTCCGAGGGAATCATTTACTTGCCATTTTAATTCATTTTGTTCTCACAATTTAAACTTGTATGATATACATAGGTACTTTATCTTGTAAACTTACTAACCTCTGCTTATTGACTTCCTACTAATTCTTATAATATAAAAATTATTAAGCGCAACAAAAAACGGATATCAAAGTAATTTATTTTAATAACCGTTTTATTAATGAATGTTTGAAGAAAGGCAATAATAATTTAAATGTCAGTAAAGCTATAATTTTGGATTAGGGGTCTAATCCTAAAAATACCCATTTCCAAGTGATTAACTTCAATCAATCAAAACCCCAAACATATCATAAGTGATTCAGGGATTTTAGAAGGTTAAAAATATTTATTTAGCAATGATCTAATATCAACATCAAGTGTCCAATATTTTATGATTCCTCAGTTATTAAAAAGGTGAAAAGTTCATATAAGCATGGGTCAGCAAGCCCTTCGTTTTTGAGATACAGGGTTGTTAAAAATTTATTTTTATTTTTGTTTTTCGTAAATAATTTTTGTAATAATGTCTATATTTGGACGAAACTTGGTACATAGGGGTATTTGGAAATGCGAAATTCAAACTTGATGTTAGTATGGCTCCCACTTGTAGGGGGCACCACCTACGTGTCCTTTTACTCTTTTGAGGAGCCATAACTTTTTTATACGTGCTTGTATTTAATTTTTAAGCAAAAAAAATGGCTTTCTTCATGATTTTTACATGAAAATGCATACTTGGTAAAAGTCGCTACTAGCAATTGTTCTCGAAAAAAAGAATAATACGGAAATAAATGGCATTTATTTGCATATTTATCACTATGCCCTCGGCTATGCCCATATCAGAGTTTGATAGAATAGCATTTATCTCCTAAACGAAGCCGAAGTCAAAAAATTATGAAAATATGCTTTGCATTGGCCAATAAAGTGCCTACATCAGAGTGTTATCAAAAGAGAAATCGACAGTGGCGTATATATTTTTTGTTTCTGTTAAAAATTGTAACATCCTGTATCTCAAAAATGAAGGTCTTGCAGACCCATGCTTATATGAACCTTTCACCTTATAAATAACTGAGGAATCGTCCTGTAGAATATCGGACACTTATTAAATAACACCCTGTATATGTTATTTCAACAAGCGGTATGATCAATAATAACGTTCAGGTTCGGGGATGGAGCAACAAGTCTGTTTCAACAAGTTGGATTGTTGGAAGTTCTCATGATTTAGACCTTACTTCGATGTTAGGTGGTAATAGGATTTATGCTCTATCAAGGTATTTAGGTGGGTAAAAAAATATACTATTTCGTAACCTCAGTATGATTAAGATTTGATAATCGCCAAACTAGTAGAGTCAAGCTCCTTGGTCTGCCTTATCTCATATAATCTCTTATGTAGCAAATATAATTTTAAGCAATCCTGAATTTTAATAATTATTTAATATTAACCAGAAAAGCATAAATACTATGAATAATATTTAAATATATCGATATCGTCGATATATCAATGTAATTATACTTTATTTTTTAAATATCGTTATTCGATATAATGACAGATCGCTATTTTATTTTCTAAATATTGACATTTGATAAAAATATCGATATATCGAATTTTCGCCCACCTATATTTAAGATTGTACGGTTTTTTAAAAAATTAGAACCGCTTAAAAAACCGCTTAACCGATGAATAAAGTTCTTACCAACCAAACTAACAACAAAGCTGCTAAATTTAGCGTAAAGTCAAAATCGGCCTACACGTTAAGAAAGACCTATCAGATGGCTTACGACTCACGGCATTTGCTATTGTCAAAGTTTAATTGGATTTCTGCAATATGGAACCAAGAATATTTAAACAAGAAGGAAGCAACCTGGTATATCGATATTTTCTTTTTTAAATATCGTTATTCGTTATATCGATATACTAATATAAATTTCATTTTTGTTACAATATATGTAAAAAAAACAGTTCACCATTTATTTTTCGATTAATATGATGAATTTTGCTAAACTCCAATATAATGTTGAACACAGTATACTAAAATTACTCAAAAACGTTACGAAATATCTTAGATTAAAACCTTCCACTATTTTGTATCTGTTTTTAAAAAAGTCAAGACAATTGAGAAATTGCAGCATTCTGCATATACATATTCATACATGCTTCTATTCTAAATTCATATGAAAAAAAAAGATTTCTGTTTATTTTCCCATTTTTAATAATTTTGTTCGTCAAACTGTTTTTTATTGATACACCCGGTACACTAAAGGCGGTAAGAAACAGTACGAAATTTTAAATCACATCGCTAGGTATAACCGGATGTGCCAGATTTTTGAAAATATTTTAGAGGAATTACCCCCATCAATGCTACCAAATTTTCGGGTTTTTCCTAATTACAGTTCATCCATAATAATCGATCAAAGAATTTCCTGGTGGGACACACATCAAAGCATATTTCGAAATCGACAATTATAAATAAAAATTTATTTCTTTCCTCGCAAATATGTTTTTTTTTAAATATATTTTTAACCGAAGTTAAATCATTTAACCGTTTTTTAAAGTATCTCTGAAATCGACAAAGCTTCTTGAAAAGACTTGGCAAAAATGGTGTTTTATTCAATAAAATGTGATATTTAGACACCAATCGAAAAGTACAGCAACGCCCTGATACTGTTTTTGAATTCAGCAGGTACCTGTTTGTACTAAATATTGTTAGTATAGCTTTGGCCACTTCATACTTTGAAAAAGTATGTGCTTAGTCAAAAACATCCGTGTGACTTAAAGACATTTTGGAGGCTTCATGTTCGAAACCCTTGAACATGCAAATTAAATAACTAAAATAGCAAATATTTTCTGTTAAATTAATACATTTAACAAGAAATACTTATAGAAAATTATAAAACGGTATCCAAAGAATAATATTGCACATCGCTCTAAAAACATTGCACATCGCTAAATTTCTGCAACAATGCTAGGTATTGCTTTGCATAGTATGGCATAGCGCTAGATTGCTCGGATTTTGTTCGCATTGTATGTCACTGCTTACATTTTTATCCATTGTTTGCGTTATCCGATAATTAAGGTAAAATATTTTGGTGTAGTCGCTTCGACTTCTTTTATGGCTATAATAGTGCCAACATTTCACATCTATGTGTAATATTTTTACGAACATTGTCCTAATAATTGCAACCCCTTATTTTTTCGTTCGTTTTACTTCGATCTCGAGTAAATAAAATATTGTGCGGCAAAGAAAACTGAAAGATAATTTTTATTATTGCTTCACATATAATAGACTGAGCGTAGTTAGTTAGACAACATTGGCAATTACTCCCCTAATATCTTATCCTTAATATATGTATTCATTTACAAACAGCCTAGTGCATAGGTTTAGATATAATTATAAATTATAAATTAAAAAATATAATTCTGAGCCCCGCCAATGCCTATAACATTTCTGGAAATATCATGATGACAAGCACATTCCTACTAGTTCAATATTCCATACGATAAAAAGAGACAAAACAATTATCAAGGCCCAAGTAATAAATTGTGGCCTATGAATCCGCGCTATATTAGTTGCTAAATTTACCAAAATAAATTATAAATTAATATTTCTTAAATATAATATCTTCACTTCTTTAAGAATATAATAAATTATATATTCTTATATAATTGTTTTATGTAACATATTTAAATTGCAAACAAATGAAAGTTTAAACAGAGTAATAAAGCAGCAATGTTTATTTTTTGTCCACGTTGCTTAAATTCCTTTTGTAGCCCACGGGCCGTGTCGCGAACTATACATGCCCAAAAATTATTCTTTCAGTATTCCTTAAAAAACGTTTTTATTACTAATATACTGTGTATGTTTACAATTTTTTTTAATAGTCTTCAAGAAAACGTGAAAGAGACCCTTAAAGCCAACCAACTAATTATCGTCAGCCAAACGAGTGGTAACATAATAAAAGATAATTATACCGTCCTTTGTCAGTACGGCTGTGGTATAATTTTGTGCTAATTATTTTCCTGTGTAAGAGAGAACAGATTAGTGTTCATAGAAACAGTGGGGAACAGCAAAATAATAGACGCTTAAACATTAAAGTTTAAACTTCTTAGGCTTACACATTTTACAAATTATTTATTGTTTGCATAATGACACTTTTAACTGCGATTTAGCCTTTGTCACGTAATAGCCTCGTTTAAGACCTTTGTGTCTTAGTAATCTCTTACGGCGATCCATTGACTTGCAACAGTGATTTTAAATATATCAAAAAATGTAATGAAAGCAAAAACACTATTTTTTTTATATTAAGCAAACCAGTATACATGTTTTATACATTAAAGGCAAGAAACAAAGGTTGCACCATTCGAATTTTATATTCCTATATCCATTCAGAAAACAACGAACTTTACATACAACACTCGCACTGACACAAGAGTCTCAAGCTTCTACCCACTCCAAAACTAAATAGAAAACTTGTAACGAATTACCTGTTGACATAAGATACATAAAAAACCTAAAAATCTTTGCATACAGCTCTAGGAAATATATCCATGACAATTACGCTAAATTTAGAAAAATCTTAACTAATTTAGAATCAACATCGAGAGGTATTGTTTCTCACCTCTTTCTTATGCTCTGTAAATTCATTTGACGACAGAAATGGCAACCAGTATTCATTTTTTCCCTTTCCCCTTTATTAATCGTTTTCAAAGTACTGTTTGTCCAGCTATTAATTTTTTTTTATTGTACTATGCTTATATGTTCCTTCTTTCCTTTTCTTTTCCTTTTTTTAACTACTTTTTTGTAAAGCTCTATCTTTTAAGCCATAGGTAATGCAAGCACAAAACAATTGACTATTCACTTGGGTTTTCTTTCACTTTCACTTTCTTACCACATGAAATTGTAATAACCAGAATTTGAATATTTCGCAGCTTAATGTGTATGTGCATAAATGAATAAATAAATAAATAAATAAAAAATAATAATATTTCGCTGCTCCGCAACTTCATAAGGACATCAGTAATGTTGTGCAAATGACTTTGTTTTTAGGAGAATATTAATGTTCTTTCTCTATGTTTAGTTTATAAATGGCTTTAAAAATATATTTAATCAGAATTTCCCTCTAAAACTGTGTTCTAACTGTCGGGTTCCAAAAAAATTTAAAGATGACGAAGTTACTGCATGTAAGTGTGAGTTGGATGTCTTATTAATGTTATTAAGACAACACCAAAATTATAAAGATCAGTACAGGGAAAAGAAAAAAGAATATGATTAACTTTTAAAAAAATCTCAGGCAAAACAATATGAAAACAGAACAAATAATTCATAAATGCATGTGGGCAGTCTGCAATGAAATTACGGGAAAAAAAATCACAACTCGAACATTAAAATAGAGGAAGATCCAGAAGTCATAGCTAATAAGTTTAATGAGTATTTAATATCGGTTGTGCCGAATCTCATTAAAGAATAAGCAAATGTGCCATTTAAGAGCAATATTGTTAAAAATAATCAATCACTGTATCTAAAGCCATTAACTGCAAGTGAACTATGTGACGTATCGAAACTTATAAAAAATAAAAATAGTTGTGGAGTCGATAAAATTCCAACTAATATCGTAAAACTCTCCATTAATGCGTGTAAAGATGTATTGCGCCATATTATTAATAATTTCTTTAAACATGGAATATTCCCTGAATACTTAAAGGTCGCTTTTGTGGAACCTCTGTTTAAAAAATGTTACTCAGAACTGATGGACAATTATAGACCTGTTAGTCTACTGACTTCTCAAAGCTGTTTGAGCTGGCAATGTGCTCAAGATTAGTCAATTTCTTAACCAGCTGTGATGTATTTAGTAAAAATCAACATGGGTATATTAAAAGAAGATCTATTCAAACTGCAATATTCTAATTTACTAAATCAATTCTGGAGCACCCTGAGAATGGCAACGTAGTTAAAAACTAGTCCCGGGCGGCCGGGTCGGTTGGAAAAAGCTTTTTCTAATTTTGTCTCGAAAAATAGATATTTCGAACGCGCTAGCGAGTTCGAAATATATTCATTTCGAACTCCGAATTTTATTTTTTAAAAGTTGGCATTGGTTATATTTAAATGTTTTATTCTGTTGACGTCTGACGTTTCCTGTTATTGTTATCCATGAGAAAAGAAAGTTTTCGGGATTTCTTTGGTAAAAGTTGATTTATCGTTTTATTAGCAATATCCCTTAACTCAGGGGGAGTTAAACTTAGATTATCATGCTCCATATTTTTTTAATTATAATTATGAACAACTCTATGAAATATTAAATCACAAATTTCGTGACAATGACACAAAGAAAATATTATTTATTGTCAAGGCTACTATGATAAAAAGAAATTTAGAGTATTACCAACATAGAATTTAGACACACAAATTTACAAAATTTGAAGGGTTGATTTTCTTTTTAAATATGTATTTTCTTATTGAAAAAAATACAAAATAGAAAAAATAGTATAAAGTACGTGTTTTATAAAGCAGTTAGAGCACTTGTCCCGTTAAAAAACTCGCCGCAAGCGGCTCGTTTTTTAACATGGACGCGTGCTATAAGATGATGCTTTATAAAACATGTACTTTAATATACTATTATACGGGAATATGTTTCTTATACAGTTTTTTTATTGTTGCTCAGGAACGGACATAATAGAATAGGGTGTTTTGGAACCGGCAATTACGTCAAGAAAGTTGACATTTTTGATTGATTTAAAAAAAATATTTTAATATTTTAATCTAATACTTAATAGCCTAATAACTTAAGATAAATGTGCAATAAGCACTGTCAATAATTACGAACGAAAAAACCCATAATTATATACACAATACCATTATCTTTAATTTTATTACTTAGATGTAAATACCTCTATAATCGCACCTGTAATTTATCAAATCAAATCAAATCAAATAGTTTATTGATGTTAAAATACATTCGTATTTACATAGGTCACAGGAAAGACACACTAGAAGTGTACCGATAAAAAACTTTAACTTTGGTAAAAGACAAGTTCATTCACAACATGAAGCTACAGATAAAAAAAATTTACTAAAATCTTTACACAACCATTTTTGATACAGTTAATTTACATAGTTATTCACACATTAAGATATAACAAAATATATGTATATAAAACAATCCTAACACAACCTTTAATATAGGTAGTCACACATTAAAGCACATTATCTAAGAAGCTGTCGTCACTCAACAAGAATTCGTTGATACTGTAGAATGCCTTTTGCTTAAGGGCGTGCTTTATTTTATTTCTGAATTTAATCAGTGGAAGTTTTCTTATTTCCAACGGAATTTTGTTGAAGAGCTTGACAGCTAGGAATTCAGGTCTACCCTGGCACTTTCCCAGTCTACATCGAGAGGTCGCTAGGTTGTTGCGATGCCTTGTTTCGTAGTTATGCATTTCTTCATGTGTAATAAAGTTGGCCTCAAATTTCCTTATAGATGATATACTCTCTAATATAAAAATTGAGGGAAAGGTTAGAATACCGGCCTGCAGAAAGACGCCCCTGCAGTCCTCCCTATACCCCAGCCTGCATATCACTCTCACAGCCCTTCTCTGCAACCCAAAGACCCCGTCCGCCAACGATGCACTCCCCCACACCATTATTCCGTAGGACATCACGGAGTGGAAAAGAGCATAGTAGGCAGACATTATGGTCTCCGTGGACACACAGCCCTGAATGTTCCTCAAGAGAAAGACTGTGCTTCTGAGCCTTCCAATGATCTCCCTCACGTGCACATCCCACTTCAGCCTGCGGTCCAACAAGACCCCCAAGAACCTAACATGCGATGGACCCTGTAATGTGTCTGTGTTTTTAAGTGAAAATGTAATTTTCTGGGTTTTCTCCTGATTCAGCAAGAGTCTATTTGCGTTAAACCAGTCCCTGGCGATCGACTGCGCCTCCAGGGCCTCCCTCTCCACGTCAGCAATGTTACCCCCCTTCAGACTCAGGGTAGTGTCGTCTGCAAACAGTGTGTATTCCGCAGGACCACCCACAGGTGGCAGATCGTTAATAAATATTAAAAATAGTATTGGCCCAAGAATCGATCCCTGCGGGACACCAATATCGACAACTTTTTCTGCCGACGACACACCCCCGACCCTGACGGACTGGGTTCTATCACTAAGATATGATTTTAGTAGCTGAATACTGCTTTCATGAAATTTATAGTATTTTAACTTACTGAGAAGGAGCCCATGAGAGACACAGTCGAACGCCTTGCTCAGGTCACAGAACAAGGCCATACATTGGTTGTGTTCCTAAAATGCATCCATGATGCCCGAGATTAGATCTAGAATACCTAGCACCGTTCCTCTGCCCTCTCGAAAGCCAAATTGTCTGTCAGAAAATACGTTATTATGTTCAAAGCAAGCTGCATTTTTCAAAAACTTTAGATATGATTGGCAAAAGTGAGATAGGTCTATAATTAGACACGTCACCACTGTCGCTTTTTTTGAAGATTGGGGTCACAAGCGCCCTCTTAAAGATCTTGTGAAAGATATTACTTCTATTACACAAATTAATTAATTTAGTTAGTGGATATATTAATATGTTCTTTACAGCTTTCAGCAGACGAACTGATAGACCAAATGCATCAGTACTATTTTTATTTTTTAGGCCGTCAATTATATCTCTTACAGTATTAAAGCTGACCTCCTCAAACCTATAAGCAATATCAGGGATCACCATTGTCTCCTGACGAGCGAGAGGATCTGTTTGAGTGGTAGGGATATTCTTTAGAGTACTATGAGCAATGTTAACAAAGAAATTATTAAATTGGTCTGGAGTAATGCCGGAGTCGGCTTGCTTATTATTGTGTAACTGCCATCGCTGACTATTTATTATATCCCACATGCATCTAGTTGGATTCTTAGAAGATAAAATTAGTCTGTCATTTGCAGCTTTTTTAGAGTCTTTAATCGCGTTGTTATAGGATTTTTTATAGTTCTTAAATATGAGTTTGTTGCCCAATGTATTGTACTGCTTTGATACCTCGCCGAGAAAACTCAAGTGATCCCTCATATCCCTCAGTTCCTGACCAAACCAAGAAAACCTATAAGGCCCATCGCTGCGAGTCCGATAATTCTTTTCCGGGAAAGACTGCAGGAAAGCCCCCCTCAGTAGACCAGTGAAAACCTCCGAGTGGATCTCGACCATCTCATTATCATTTAGGAATTCCCAGGATATTGATTTAACCAGGTTATAGAAAGCCAATAGACCATGATCGGTTATTGGACGAAAAGTTGTGGTTATGAAGCTAGGGTTAATGTTTCTATTATTAGTGACTGGTGCATGCAATACTTGACCTGTGTGGTCAGACAACTGTAGGTCAATTATGTTAGCGCTTGCTGTTCCAGAAGCAAAGTTTATAAAAATATTATCAAGGCGGGACTCCCCCCTTGTGTCTTCATCAATCATCGCTCTGAAGCCGTAAGTGGCCAAGAGATCACATAGCTCACCAGCCCCTCGATGCGGGGTACCGAAGGGAACATTAAAGTCGCCGGCCAAGACGACATTCCTACTTAAATCAAGACCATCCATGATACTCTCAATTGCCTTCAGGAAAGTGCCAAAGTCACCAGTCGGAGATCTGTAAATGACAACAACAAACATGTTAAAAGTTTTTACAAAACAAATTTAGTTGTATCTTTGGCCAATACCTGTAAATTAAGGCCCAAAATAACCCATCATCTGTCATTTTTTATTTTAATGACGCAAGGGTTGAAAATTGTGAAATATTACAAGTACGACTTTAATTTCTTCTGCCATAAAATATTTTAAAAACATAGGGAGTCTTTTTTTTTATTTCAATTTTTAAACTTATATATAACTTAGATATCCTTACAATGATATTCTACAACTTGATTTCAAAAACAATAAGTTTGCTACATTGTATGAAATGTTTTCACGTTTCCGTCAGGTCTATTAGGTATAACTCACCAATAGAGCCAATTTTTACTCCAGCAGAATTTAAAAACAATGCCCCTATTACATACATTAATTGTTCACATCAAAGAGACCTGTTGCAAGCGGGTTCTGTAACAATGAGGATTGAATTTGAAACAAAAGAAAAATGGCCGCTAAAACAGCAGCCTATTGTCTCATAATGCATGATAAAATTTTTAGCTACAATCCACTCACAAAAATTGTTAAACAACTATAATCCCGTGCCTTATAAACTAAGCTTATTTAAGTTTCTTAACCCTTTAAGTCCGGAATTAACTTACTTTTGGAATATTTATTTATAAATTGAAAATACAGTTTAAAACTGAACATAATAAACATAACTGAGTCAAAAAAATATACAGTGTTGGTAGTTTTTCCAAAAAATGGTGGTTACATCAGGCGACCAGTAGGACTACGGCCAAGTAAATATAGTTAAAAAATATTTATTGAGAACAACGTAAAAATCAAAATTGCACACAACCTTATAACAATAATTAGCTTCTATGATACGCTAAGGAACATATGAGCTATACGGCTCATCATCACTATTCATTTCAACGTCTTGATTCTTGATATATCGTGACCTCATCCTGTTCAGCAACCAAAGTTTCAGCCATATTTTCAAGGACCTGGTCAATATCATCTTCATCTCCTGACAAATAGTCGCCTGCCAAAGATTCTGCATCAGACGGAATTTCGGCTAAGATGTTATTCACATCGTTTTTGTCCATTGCTTCGAGTTCTGCAAACGACCATTTACATCTTTCTGTAAATGTTACAACCTCACACACTTACCAGACACCCCGTATATTCCTAGTGGTCAGTTTATATGACCACCACTTTTAAGACGACATGAAAGCCAGAAATAACATAAAATTATCAGTTCTCTTTTTGAATATGTAAACATGCAATAATTAGTGTATTACTTACCGGCCATTTTGAAATTTTAGCTACTTTTTACATAAAAATTAAACAAATAACCTAAGCAACACGTGTACCTCTTAAAAACCGACAAAAGAATGTTGGTTCCACTGCACAATACACCTAAATGGAGCAAAGTTATATTTATTTGTAATAGATGGCACCATAAGTAATATATTTACGAGGTGGTTAGATCACAGCGCCAGTAGGAATGTGTCAGTACTGTCAGTACATTTTTGAATTGATGGTCATGTGGACCGACCAGTGGGACGCAAAGGGTTAACTAGTAATTGCGGAGTCATAGGCATGTCTTTACCTAACATGCAATACATTGAAATTTTTATTCAAAAATTACATAATTTAAAAAATCAAATTCAAGAATATCCATCTAAAGGATTTATCTTAAAGAAATTTTCTTCTTTGAAAATATGCGATTAGTTTTGGATGTGCAAGGATTTAAAGATGAGCATAACAATATATTTTATTTATTGTTTAAACATATACATTATTACAAATTTCCATTATAATTGTGAATTAAATGGCACAAACCTGCACGTAGAGACAAGTAGATTGTACGTCATGGACCTTGCAAATACACAACACTATACTTCGCCCACTAGTCTAGCTCTGATGCAGAGTCTCTCGGGAAAGATACAGAAAATAAAGATAAGATAATTGTGTTACTTAGGCCGATATAATAAACCCATGTGCCAAGTTAATAAATTTTAACAAGCCAATCCTAACTTATTCAATTACGAAATTTTCATAATTTAGATAATACAGCAAACACCAGCAAATTATTATTTGGCATTGACAAAACGAAACGTAGCGTAAGTGACACCATTTTTATTGAAGGCGCTTTAATTATAGTTGAGTATGAGCTATTCCATTAAGAAAAAGGTAACTATGATTAAGTGGTATTATACAGAAAACAGTTTAAGAGCAGTGTCTACAATGTTTAGTTCAATTTCCTGATAACCCTATCCCTTCCATTTCATTAATTAAACTTATCATTACTAAATTTGAGTCCACAGGCACTGTAGGTACATGCTCAGCTCAGTATGTCAATAGAGCTGAAGAAAGGGATAATAAAGATCTTGATAATTTACTGCACGTGGGGAAAAATGAAATGATTAACAAGAGGATTCTTGGGTAAGCCGTAGAAAAACATCAAACCACAGTGTTACGTTCTTTAAAAAAACATAAATATTTTCCTTACAAGTATGAAAAACATGAAGAACTACGGCAAGATGTTGAAGAACGGATAATGGTATTCTGTTTTGAGGTAATGGAAAGAGCAAATAATAATAGAGATTTTTTAAGAAATATTTGTTTTACCGATGAATGTACCATTGCGATCAAAAAAAAGTAGTACAACAAAATATAATTTAATCTGCTGGTCTATTATAAAATATTTTCTTTCAAACTGATAACTCAGTGTCACCAGAATTCTTGTGTCAGTATCATGTAATTTTTAAAAAATGCCTTTAACTTCAGAGCAAAAATCGATCATATTTACGCGATTAAGGGATGGGGTTCCCATAAGGGACATTGCAGGCGCTTAGGGATAAACAAAAAAACAGTGTTGTTGGCTAAATCCAAAATTCGAGAACATGGAAGTATTGTGAGAAACCCAGGTTCTGGTCGCCCAAAAGTTTCCACCGATGACGAAGATACAACTTTAATTAATTATTTAAGGGACAACCCATTCGGGACCGCTATTAAGGCTAAAGAAGAAACCCATTTTCCTGGATCTTCAATTACAGCTCGAAGAAGAATTCGGGGGTCTGAACTCAAAAATAGGTGTTCTGCAAACAAAATATATTTAACAGAACTAAATAAGCAAAGACGAGTACAATTTGCTCACGAATACCAAAACCAACTGTGGGAGTCTGTAGTTTTTTCAGATGAGAAAACGTTCCAGTCCTGTAACAATGGAAAAGTCCGAGTATATAGACCCATAAACACAAGGTATGATGAAAGATATACGCACAAGACAAATCAAAGTGGACGTTTTTCCGTAAATGTGTGGGGTTGGATTAGTGCTAGAGGCCCAGGAGTTTGTCAATTTGTGCAAGGGCGGCTAACTGCAGGAACATATTGCAACATATTAAATAATGTTATGGTGCCATCGGTTGAAGCCATATTCGGTGATCAAAATTATATTTTCCAACAAGATAATGCTCCATTCATACTGCCCGCATAGTAAAAGATTACTTTCGACAAAATAACATCCAAGTTTTACCATGGCCTTCGAAGAGCCCCGACCTCAATCCCATAGAAAATGTCTGGGGAGAAATGACCAAGTTCATGTATAAACATGACTTTCATCCAAGAAATGAAGAAGAACTGCGCCAGGGGATAAACGCAGCATGGGATAATATAACCCAAGAGTATACAAGAAGCTTAATCTTAAGTATGCCACGTCGGTTACAAAAAGTAATTGAAAACAACGGCGCAATGACTAAATATTAAACAGCTGCTTTTAAGTATATATTATTTTAGGATGTTGCATTTAGAAATGTTTACTTTTGGTTAAAATTTTGTATTTTTACTGTTTTTCCACTTTTGGCTTTTGTTGTTTTTGGATTTTTTTTATATTCAATATATAAATCGACAGTTGTTATTCATACTCTATTATTTTATTTAAAAACTTGAAAAATTGCCCATTTTTAAAAGGTAGGTAAATTTTTTAAAGCACCTTTATTACAATACTTTTATTTCGCCACGTATATAGTAGATTACCAAATTCATGGTAACGCCTAAAAAGTTAGGTGGCATAATTATATTGTTTTCATAGTGACGACGATATCCACTTCTCGATATCCTTATAGACCAAGAGTTCTATCTGGGACTACTAATTCTTGTACTACTTTTTTTTTATCGCAATGGTACATTCACCCTCAACAATGAACTAAATTTTCCAAATTGCCATACTCGGACGCAATATCCACAAAAAATGAATGTTTGGGCGAGAAATGTAAGACATCACATTTTTGAACCATTTTTTTGTGGAAGGTAGCCTTACCACAGTAACATATGTGGACTAACTACAAAATCGAATTGAACCCGCACTAGTAGAAGTTGTACGCAAAAATCAGGAGATCTGTTATCAAATGGATGGTTGTCCTGCCCATGATTCTCTCTTGGTTAGGGAACACTTGCAAAATATTTTTAACGGAAATATTATTGGCCCGCGGCATCTAATTCGTTGGCCTTTCGCCAAACGAGTTCTTTCTGGGGGTGTCACTTACAAACATTTTTATGTATAAAGATGTAAAATTTGGAAATCTAGACCAGCTAAAAAACTGTATTACGTCAGAATGTGGCAGAATTTCTGAATAATATATCAAATTATCATATCAGGGCTGTTAGAAATTAATTTTATGGTCGGTTCGGATATTGTTTAGCTGTTAATGGAGGGTTTGTTGAACATTTAATTAATTCATGTTTTTGTAAAAATCTGTATTCTTAGGTATGTTATGTTAAATAATAATAATAATAATAATAAATCCTTTATTCATACGTAAGCCATTACAATGGATGTACACGTGCATTTAAAGGCTTAGTAAGAAAAACATAATGGTGTATTTTGGATGTGTGATTGCCGGATTGGTAAGACGTAACTGTGTTTTTATTGTGAAATAATTTTTATCCGTTATGTCCAGATTTACGTTAATTTTTAACAGTAGCGTCATAGAAATTATTTGATGGTGTTTGCTGTATTACCCAAACTATGAAAATTTCGTAATCACATGTAATTAAATAAGTAAGGATTGGCTTATCAAAATTTATTTAAACTTGGCACGTGAGTTTATTATATCGGCCTCTTCAGAAAATTATGACAAAATTTTTCTCTAAAATGTACAGGGGTGCCAATATTTAGCCACCTCAAAATTTTCATGGGATTTACTATGTTCAACTAAGCCATGCATCACCCGGTATATTACATAATCTACCCGAGCAATCTGTCCCCTAAACATATCCTAAATTTGTTCCCGTTGTTAATATAACACAATATGCATGAAAATGCCACAAATATTCATCACTGGTAATATAGGAATAGCAAATACAAAACATACAAAAATTTACAAACATTACACAATGTCATAGAAAACAAAGGCTTAAAATTAATATGTACTACAAGCCTTCCAAATAATAATGCCCTAAAACACTTGTTTACCAATAATTAATTTTAATTTGAATTGACTCCTTTCATCAAATTCGTTTTAGGCTATCAGCAAGAGAAACAACTGTTATTAGATACCATTTGGGCAATACCCAATAACGTTCCAAAAGTTGACTAAAGCAGTACAGTCGATATAACCAATATAAGATATATACTTGGCATAAGGTCTAGAAAAAAATTTAGTACCTTTTCAGTGTCCAAAATAATAATTAAACCTTAATTCTACTAACCTATACGTTCCCTAATCATTTAATTATATTAAGATAATTAAATAATCCAGTATTACTATAACGAAAAACATAATTATAAATAAATTTAGTTCTGCCAATAATAATTAAAACCAAACATTGTAGATAAATTTACTGATTTTGTATAGTAGTAATTTATATTAGGTTGTTTAGTGCCAATAAATAAATGTCGACAACGTTTTATTAATTCTGTACTAAATTATAACCATTTTGGTTATTGATCAGATATTTCACATAATATTCCTAAAACACGGTCATATTTTATTATTTATTATAATGCTTTGTAACATCGGATATAAATAAAAATTAATTTAATTGGAGAATAAGGACACTGCTTAAAAGAAAACACAGTTTAGGTTATAAATAATACATGCAGGTAGGTATCCAGTGTCTCCACAATTGGCGATAACAGTACTGTGACGTTTGAAACTATGAGAGATATATAGATAGCTAAATATATTTGTTTTTTGACACCTTTGGATCGATTCTGGTTCCTCTTGTGTTTGGTATAAAATTTTGAAAAAACAAAATGCTGCTTTTTGTTAGTTCGGTTCTATGTGGCTTTTTATTTCTTAAAATTTTTACATCTATACCGTAAGTTCAAAATTTCTGTCAGTGACTCATCACTAGTATACAGACAGCTCCGCATTGTCCAATGTCAGGGGAATAAATAGATCTTGCTTATTATTATTTTTTTTTATGATAAGGCGCAGCACTGCAGGATAAATCCTTTATGGCGCTCTGGGAGCGGTGCGTGTGCGCAGGAAACGATTCACGTTGATCTTGAATCTTTGAAGATTATAGTCGTTGGGGAACACGATCTCAGGGAGGTTGTTCCAGACTGATGACGTTCTCCAGATGAAAGAATTTTGAAACAGTGTCGTTCGAGGGATACTAAGCTGAACCACGTACTGGTGGGATGCAGTGGCTCGTCGTGTATTTCTACCATGCACCGCTCTGGGTGGTATCAAGCAGGCAACCTCAGTTGAACACTTGCCATGAAAATATTTGTAAAATAGACTCAAGTCGCCAACCTGTCTTCGATGTTCAAGGCTTTCCAGGTTGTTTGTCAGACTATGGTCACCGATCAAGCGTATAGCTCTTCTTTAAATAGAATCTAGCAATCTCAGGGTATGTTTAGGAGCAGAGCCCCAAATATGCGAACAGTACTCCAGCGATGGTCGAATTTGGGCTTTATAGAGCATCAAAAGTTGTTGGGGTGTATAGAGGTTCGTTGTTCGGAAAAGTACTCCAAGCTTCTGCGAGGCTGCCCTAGCAATGGCCGCAACGTGGCTATGCCAAGACATAATATGACTATCCAAATTAACGCCCAATAAATGAATTGATGAAGACAAGGGAATCGAGTGTCCCGCCATAACTATATCCGGTTCTTCAACATTAACTTTTTTAGAAAAAACTGCCGCCTGGCTGCCTGGGTCTTTTTAGCGTTAAATTCTACTTGGTTACTCTCACCCCAAGACAGAATTTCTTCCAGGTCTTTGTTGAGATGTGAGACCTCTTGCTGCCTATAGAGATGTGCATTAGCAGCCGATGTCCGAGCATCCAAAGTAAAAGATGAAACAACTGTGCTGTCATCAGCGAAGCTATATATAGGATTTTAGTTTTTTCCAAAAGATCGTTAATGTAGAGTAAGAAAAGGGTGGGCGACAATAAAGAACCTTAAGGGACTCCGGCGTTGATGTTAAATGTGTCTGAAAGAAATCCGTCCATCGCCACTCGCAGAGAACGGTCTTTAAGAAAGCTCAACAGCCATGAACAAAATTGAACCGGCATTCCGTATGCTCTTACTTTAGTTAGGAGCCCTTCATGCCATACTCGGTCAAAAGCCTTGGAAATGTCTCTCCATGATGTTCTATTGCGTTGTTCCAAACATGAGTAACATAAGCGAGAAGGTCTCCTGTTGATCTAGACTTACGGAATCCATACTGGCGGTCACTAATAATGTTGAAGCCTTCCAGGTATTTTAATAATTTTTCGTTGATAGCCTTCTCCATAACTTTGGATATAACCGAAGGCAATGCGACTGGACGATAGTTGTTTGGCAAGGTCTTCTTGCCTTTTTTGGGTATGGGCTGGACTCGCGCAGTTTTCCAGCATGAAGGAAATATTCCTTTTTTGTAGCATAAGTTAAAAAGCCTACAAAATACCGGTGTCAGTTCGTCAGCGCATGACTTAATTACAATGATTGAAATATCGTCAGGACCAGAAACCTTTTTAGTATCAAAACTCCTCAAGATTCGTTTAACATGGCGGTGGCGAAAAACAATCTCAGGCATTCTCGATTCTACAGGGGGAATGTTCGGTGGAGTACTTCCCTGAAAATTTACCGTTGAATGTGAAGAGAATAGTTCCGCCAGTAGGTTTGCTTTCTCCTGTGCTTTGGTCGCAATGGTGCCATCAGAACGTGTTAGAGGTGGAATGGTTGACTTGGTAAGGTTCTGACTGACGGCCTTAGCTACCGACCAAAATGATCTTGAGCCGTTAGGACATTCAAGAAGTCTGTCTTTGATCCTCTGGTTGTGTGCTTCTTTGTTTTGGTTTACCGTTTGTTTGCATTGGTTTCGAGCGTTAACAAAGATGGTACGATTTTCGGCTGTAGGATTTTTACGCCATTGTCGGTAGAAATAATTTTTTGATTTAACAGCTCGTTCGCAATTTTCGGTAAACCAAGGCTTGCCGTTAGAAGGGCACTTTTTTGAGAAAGGGATGAAGGCTTCCATGCCAGTAAGGATAACCTCCGATATTTCTGTTGCACAGATGGATGGATCATCAGAGGAAAAACAAACGTCCCCCCAAGGAAACGTTCGAAAATGGTCCCTTAGGTCATCCCACTTAGCTGATGTATAATGCCATACCTTGCGTGGTTTAGGAGGCTCTTCGGCACTAATTGGTAGTGTGTTCAGTGCCGAAATAAGGTTGTGGTCAGACGTTCCTAGCGGCGGCTTCACGGTGACAGTGTACAAGTCGGGGTTTGAAGTTAAGAAAAGATCCAACAAACTAGCAAAATCACCATCTCTGTCTGGAATCCGAGTTGGTTCACCCACCAGCTGGGTGAGGCCAGAGCTGATGGCAAAGGATTCGGCTTCACGACCTTGTTCGTCGGTCATGTTTGAGTATTTGAGCCAGTTGACATTATGAACGTTGAAGTCGCCAAGGATGACAACTTCGGAATTGGGATGGTGGGTTTGCAAAAAGTCGATGGTATTAGCAAGAGAGGAGAACAAGTCTCTATAATGTGTATCACTTAGCGGCCGGTAAAGGCAGCAGATGAATTTAGTAATTCTCTGCGATGATATTTTAAACCACATTACATCAAAGTCGTTAGGCTCGAGTGTCTCCTCTAGTTCACAAGAAATATCACTCCGGACAAAGAGACAAAGGCCAAAATTCCGCCTAAATCGGTGATGGAAGTCGTACCCAGGATATAAATAGCTGACCGTATTAATCGATGATCTGACTTTGGTGTCGTTTAGTGCAAGTACATGAGGCTTGGTAGATTGTAGATGTTGATGGACTGCAGTGATGTTCGTGTTCAGTCCTCTAATATTGCAGAAGTCAATTTGGAAGCTGCTAATCTCGGGTCTTTTAACAACTCCAGTTTTCACACCATTTCCATTTAGAATATTGTTCGAAGGACCCGCATGGCTACTGGACATGGTGGATGATTGGATAATTTCGCTTGATAAGGCGCCAGGATCCGCCCCCACCCGAAGATCCGATCGGGGAGCGTTTTTAACTCCGGAATATATTGATCTTGGAACCATCATCATAGCATTTTTTGTATATTTTCCACCCTGGAAACCGGAGGCATCGGCACAGTGACGAAACGTTAGCTCAAAGAGCAACTTCACGCCACCTAAGCCGATGCGATGGTATTTCACCGGGCGATGTCGGGTAAGCCAACATTTACCATCTGTAAGTGTGTGCGCTTCACTGAGCCATGCCTCGTCGGTGTAATACAATGTTTTCCATTTTTCCCGAAACTCCCGTATTTTTCAAAATATTTTCAATTGGTTGATAGGCTTTTTCGATTTCGTATAACATAACTAAAAGTTATTTTTTTTAAAGTTCGTTGACAACCATTTTGAATGAAGAAGTTCCGGAAAATAATATCAAATTTTTAGTAATAATATAGGAATATTCATCATAAATTGATAGATATTTCAATAGGAAAATGTCAACGCGACCACAAATTTGACGGAATACAGACTCGTCTTTTGCTAACGGTAACAATCTCTTTCAAGGTTGCCAGATCGGACCCTTTTATCGGTGTTATGCTGGGTTGCATAGGTTCTCGTTAACCGCCAATTTAGTTTTTTAATAGGTCTGATCATTTTATTAAGACATTTAAATAGCGTATATTTTCTATAAACTAATTTGTAATATTTAAAATCGCATAAAATTTTATACCTCGCATATTATATACAACTTTATAATAGGCCACTTCTCATCCTATGTATATAGCGTACTATAATTTAATTATAACAATAACGCCAAAATCATATTCCACATATTTTTCTTTGTTAGCCAATGTTCAAATTCATAAAATTTTAATGAGTATTTCAAATCCCTTTGAACAATTTTTCTAGCAGCTTTAATTTGGTTGGACTACTTTTTTTTATAATAATTATTTATTTTTATCACTAGCCTCAAAATTCGTAAACAATTGTGTTTGTTGTTTAAGTATATAGTGCACATTTGCGACCCACAAAGATGCTGTTTTCACTATTTTGAGTTAATTCTGTACCTATATCTATATACATCCAAGGAATCGTTCATAAAACGCCAAAAAAGATTATCCCTGGACTTTCAGTCCGATATATATGAAGTCGAGAAAACCTATGAAGAAAAGATCAAACAACAAACAAATATGATAACAGACCTTAGAACAATCTTAGACACCCATAGAAACAAAATTAAACAGCTGGAAATTGAATTGCAGCAGTGTGAAGCAAATTCAAAACGCTTTGAAACAGAAATATTGGATTTGTGCGAGACTCGAACTAGTATGCTGACGTCAATAAAGGCTTTAAGTGCGGAAAATAAGTTATATGTTGATGAAATAGAAGATCTTAATAGTTTAGTTAAGGGTTTTCAAGATGATAACATCAGGGACATCCAAACTAGGGGTATACAAACAGATACTCTAAAAAAACACACCATTCAAAATAAAGATAGTGACAGTAACATAAATGAAGCTGCTATGAGTGGTGAATGCCTGGGTAGTGTGAAACCTAGAGTCACTCTGAATCTAGTTGACCGAGTTAATAAAGTGCTAGTTTTAACAGATGACTATGGCAGGAAACTGTACGATCCTCTACATAGCACTTTAAAAAATACTTTTAAATTACAGGTAATATGCAAACCATTTGCTAGGTTTAGGGACGTGATTTCGTGTGCCGATGCTTACATAAAGGACTACACAAGCCGAGATTTTGTGATCGTTCTTGCGGGTCTTAATAATGTAGATATCCGTTTGGACGATTTAACGCTTCTTGCTAACAAGTGTTTTCATACGAATCTTGTCATGTCTACTGTGCCTATTAACACAAATTACAGACTGGCAGAGAGAGTCAGCGATATTACGTTTATAAATAATAAAATTGTTAATAATGTTCATAATTTAAAATTTTTCACAACTAACATTGATTTTGTTGACACTGCTAATATATTTGTTTTGAGGGATTTCATACCGGATAGTTTATACTTAAATAGAAGAGGTAGTTTTAAGCTCTCCAAGCTATTGGTGGAATACCTAATAAACTTTAAAAACAAAATACCGGTTACAAACTTAAGATATATTACCACTCTTTCCTCACCGCCGGCGCCATCAATAGTAAATGTTGATAACACGCTTACTGACATTAATGTAAGGTCTGAATTAGTAAAGCGCCCTTTTTTAGACGAGGCACTGCACCCATAAGTTGTTTTACTATCCTACTGCTAAACATTCAATCTCTTCGCAATAAGGTGGATGATCTAACTGTCTTCTTGCAGACTGAGGGTTTTCCTGGTATTGTACTACTTACAGAGCATTGGTTGAAACCTAATGAACATTGTTGTGTTACAAATTATAAAACAGTTTCTATTTTTAACAGGACAGCCTCAATTCATGGAGGTACAGTGATTTTAATTCATGACGATTTTTATCATAAATTCCCTATGGTTAATATAGATAAATTCAATTCTCTGCTCGTAGAGGGTGAATTTGAGTTCTCCATGGTTTACAATAAGTGTAATGGTGTATTTATTGTGTGTATGTACCGGCCGCCGAGAAGCAATGTTGGAGAGTTCTTGGAAAGACTAGAATCGCTTTTAACTGCGATGCCTGTCAACTCGAAAATTATTTTATGTGGCGATTTAAATATTAATTACAATGATGTAGGGTCTCTTGAAACTAACAAGCTAAAGTCTATTTTCTTTTCATTTAATTTGTCTATGCTTGTTAACCAACCTACACGAATAACTTCGAGCTCCAAATCTCTTATAGACTACGTATGTGTGAACTTTAATGAGAGGGTTGATAGTAATACTTTTGTTAAACCATCAGGCATGTCGGATCATGAGGCAATAGTGTCTGTTCTTAATTTCTCTTTGACCCTAGAGGTTGGCCTTCGATATGGCAGGATCTATAGCTCCTATAATTTCCTTAAGTTTCGACAACAGGCTGCTGAGAATAATTGGCTAAAAATACTGAGTTCTGGGGATCCCTTGTCGAAATTTAATGAAACTGTCGTAAAGTTGTTTAACGACTACTTCCCTATTCGTAAAATTAGGAAAAAAAAGAGTAAGCCGTGGTCGACGGTAGGAATCAGGACGTCGGCTTTGAATATTCGATCACTGCATACGATTCGAAAGTTCACCACGGACCCCTGTTTTCATAACTACTTTAATAGGTACAGAACTGTATACAGACGAGTAATTAGAGCAGCCAAGCAAAAATACTATAATGATAGAATAAATAATGCTGGCAATAAAGCCAAAGAGCATTGGAGAATTGTCAATTCATTAAGAGGAACATCGGTGTCTCCAGGGGATCATTTAAACATTGATTCCAATGCATTAAACTCATTCTATTGCTCAGTGGCAGATGGGTTGATATCTGGCTTAAGGTCTCAGATCGACCCGCTTTCTTATCTCAAAGTGTCTATAGCGGATTCGTTTTACTTGTACCATACAAATACTGAGGAACTTAAAACTATAATAAAAAATATCAAAAATAAAAATTCCTCAGGGATTGATGGAATCACACTGAGAATATTTGAAAGCCTTCCCGATAATTGCCTTAATGTTTTATCTGACTCAATCAATATATCCTTCGATAGAGGTATTTTTCCGGATTGCCTTAAAATGGCAATTATTAATCCAATATATAAGGGTGGCGATTCCGATGATCCAGCAAATTTTCGCCCTATATCACTCCTGCCAACTCTGTCTAAAATTATCGAAAGGCTTGTTAAGGAAAGAATGCTCAGTGTCATCCAGCGCCATAACATATTGCTAGATTGTCAGTTTGGATTTCAGAGTGGGAGGAGTACAGGAGATGCTGTGTTTCACTTCTCCGAGAGTTTGTTTCTGGGACTTAATGAGGGCGAACTTGCCGTAGCAGTATTTTGCGACTTCTCTAAGGCCTTCGATTGCGTAAATCATTCCATACTATTGCGAAAACTTTCGTGTTATGGCTTTAGAGGGGTGGCATTGGACTGGTTTTCATCTTACTTGTCTGACAGAAAGCAGATGGTGAGATCTCGGGGTTGCAACTCCAGTGCACTCGCTGTTAGACACGGGGTTCCTCAGGGATCGGTGTTGGGACCCCTGCTGTTTCTACTATACCTAAATGATTTGGCCACAATCAGTATGCAAGGCAAATTCACTTTGTTTGCCGATGACACTACGATCCTATGGACGGGTGGAGATGCAAGGGTTCTTATGAGTACTGTCTCGCATGATCTGCGTGCAGTTCGGGCCTGGTGTGATGCTAACTACCTTAGTTTTAATGCAAATAAAACTAATATACTAACTTTTAAATTTAGTCCATTAGGTATGGATTGTCCGGTTACTAATAAATCCAGTGTAAAGTTTCTTGGTCTGTGGATGGACGAGAGGCTGAGGTTTGATATACATACCCAGGCTCTCAATGCCAAGTTGGCCTCTGGTTGCTATGCGGTTCGTGTGGTGGCAAATGAGCTGGGTACTGGTGTAGCAAGAAGTGCCTATTTCTGCCTCGATCGAATCTCATCTCAGATATGGAATTCCTTTTTGGGGGTTTTGCAACGGGTCTCTCTTCTCTTCTGTGTTTGTTTTACAGAAACGGGCAATCCGGTATGTTTGTAAGGCAAGGGTCCGGGATCACTGCAGGCCCTTATTTATTCAACAAAAGATTTTAACCTTACCCTGTCTGTTCATATTAGAGACAGTGCTTCTTGTTTATAAGCGTTTTAGAGACAGTCGGCATACCCATCATTATCCAACGAGAAACAGCAATTGTCTGACATTGCCTATCCCAAGGTCAACCCTAACTAAAAACTCTCTTATGTACGAGGGCTTGAAAATGTATAATCACTTGCCATCTGTTGTGAAGGAGATAAATAGTCCAGCGCTCTTTAAGAGTATGATTAGAAATACTTTACTACAGAAAGCATATTATAGTTTGAACGAGTTTTTTGAGGACAACTTGTAGTATTGCAGTGATTTGGCTCCTTCAGTCTGTCTGTAATGTTGTTTTAAGTGCATTTGCCGCTTTGGTACTCGTCTAAGTATGTATGTATGTTATTGTATATGAATACTTTTATTAATTCATCATAAATCAATATCTGCATTATTGTCAATTTTTTTTTTTTTTTGACATAGTTTTAATATTTGTTGACGTAAAGACTTGTTATTTTGTCTTATTTTGTTACTACAAAACTTGAACTTTATTTCTCTTATTATTGTTGATTTCATATTATCCTTAAGATTATTTATCACATTTTTACCGCTTCTGCTGTTTGTGGGACATTTTATTGTTCTTTCTTTTTTTCTCCTTTTTGCATTGTATTGTACTATTTTTAGATTTTAAACTCAATTTTATTTATGATTAGGCATGTTAGCTGCAGGAAAGCTTTATCGATCATCATAAATCTAGTCAACGTTTTTTTTTTTTTTCTTTTTTTTATTTTTTGTATAGTTTTAATATTTGTTGACGTAAAAAACTTGTAATTTTGTCTTATTTTGTTACTACAAAATTTAAACTTTTTTTCTATTAATTGATTCCATATTATCTTTAAAATTATTTTTCACATTTACCGCTGCCACTTTTCATTGTACATTATTTTATTGTTCTTTCTTTTCTTCTTTATGTATTGTATTATTCTATTTTTACATTTTAAACCTGATAATTTTATTTATGATTAGGCATGTTTGATGTAGGAAAGCTTTGTAAATGAAAACTTTGGTTTTTTTTCCCCTTTTGGGATAATAAAGCGATTTTGAATTGAATTGAATTGAATTGAATTGAACTATTTTATTGAATGAACATTATTGGATCTAGGCGGGTGCTAGTATAACAATGACTCATATATTGGTGCAATATGTTTTGCTTTAATAGATAGCCCACATTGCATAGATTATTTATATTACTAATATGGATATATTTAAAGCAAAAAGTAGTGCATTCTATGTTTGGTCGCAGAGAGAACCCGATTGCATGTACAGAGTATCCATTTCTCGATGTAATTGCACGGTATCTCGGTAACTAGTAAAGATATAGACTTGCGGATTTACATTACTGCGCTACTTTTTCGTCAAACAAAAAATGCCGCAAACTGAATCGTCATAGCTTTTCTAGTTTTTAAGCTACAGAGTGTTCTCGAAACTGTTTGCTATTTGACCACCCCCCTCCCTGTATTTCGTTTACCCTTTAACTTATCAAAAGCTTGAAAACTGTCTCCGAGAGAGTTTTTAAGTAGAATTTAGTGGCGTGTTTACTTCTTTTCGGTGAGTCTTACTGTTCGAGATTTAAAGCCAACATATGATTTTTTAAATAGAACACCCTGTATATTTTTCCCTTATTTGATAGGGCTGTTTTTAGACTTTTCAAAAATATATAACAATTGATAGTTATTGTTAACAATAAGCGCATAAATCGAAAAATTTAGAAAATTAGGGTAGTAGGCTATGAAACCATTCAAACAAACAAAAGAATATGTCATTACTGCTAAAATAAATATCATGTAAAAATATACTAATTTTACATTTACAACTGGCGACCCATATCTGGTATTATGGCGATTGATAATGCATGCGCGGAGCTCATAAAATAAGATCCGTCCGACCATATTACTTTTGTAGTAAACTGCCTGTCGACTCGTATTCGATTTAGATACAGTTGCAAAAAATAAGTTGCACAGCCTGCATTCCCAGTACGTAAATGGTGCACAATCTTAACTTCATAGGGTTTCAAATAATATTTATTTAGTAATTTTTTAGGCAAGACTTTATTACTCCGTGATCTTTTTCTATGACTTTGCATGAACTCCTAGTGCCATTACAAAAGTAATAACGTTCATTTCGTCCCTTTCGCGATTCTCTTTTCTAAATTAATTTTTAAACTTTAAAATGTTGCTTCATTCTAGATAATACCGTATAAGTTAGATATTTAAATTACAAGATTGGAAACCATATTATATTTATATTATATAAAAACCTATTTTAATGACACTCTATAAAGCAATCTAACATCGTCGTATTATTCAAAATATTCATAATGCCACATTCTCCCCATTTTTTTAAACTTTAGTGAAATAATGGCATGTATTTTAACAAAACGTTATTTTTGCCTGTACAGGGACATTTCTTTAAGTGTCTCACCCGATTTGCGATTTTCCTGCTGACTATAATAAAAAGCAAATTAGATATTTCTCAATGATTTTCGACAAGAATGCCAAAATTATTGTAAAAAAATATAGAGGCTAGCAAATTTGACAGACACGCCATTTTGAATTTTTTTAAATGGCAACCCTCATAAATAACCACACGATTGAATTGCATTTGGCGACCCGATTTCAAAAGTATACAGTTGTTGATATTTGTTTTCGATCGTTTTGGAAATACGAGGGTTTTTAAGTTGCGTTTATCGATTTTGTCTGTTAAGTGTCTCACCCCTTTAATAAATTAACCTTTTAAGCTGAAATCCGCAATTTTTTTCACAATAATATAATTTCCCCTGACCAAGCTATTTACGCTATAACCAAATCGGACAGATGTCAAAAACTGACAGATACGACGCCATTTTCAATTGTCTTATGTGGCAACCCTCATAAATAACCAGACGAACGAATTGCATTTGGCGATCCGATTTCAAAAACATATAGTTGTTATTTATTTTCAGCTGTTTCGGAAATACGGGAATTCTTAAATTGCCTTTATTGATTTTGTCTTTTAAGTGTCTCACCCCTTTAATAAATAGACCTTTTAAGCTAAAAACCCCAACTTTTTCACAGTAACATAATTTCCAGTGACCAAGCTATTTACGCTATAATCAAATCCGATAGGTGTCAAAAAGTGACAAATACGACGCCATTTTGAATTATTCAATACATAATTTTAGTTCAACCAAGAGAACCAACACAAAGTACCAACCTGAAATAATTTAATATTTAAAAAATAATCGGTAACATGTTACGCCTTTAAGGCATCATCAGACCTAAAAAGATGTCAATTATCACGCATATAAGTGAGCGAATCTCACTAGTAAACCTACCTGATACACCAAAAAAACAATTAAAAAAGAATAAAAATGTTAAAATATAAAAAAAAATATGTAAATGCAGACAACTTATGAGCACAATTTGAATATATCTTGAAATATACAGGACGTTACAAAATAAAGATCCATGATTAAGGGAGCGAGAAATTTAATAATAGGATCGCAAAATGAAATTTTCTCGTATGGTTATTGATGAGGGTTGCCATTTAAAAAAATTCAAAATGGTGTCGTATCTGTCACCTTTTGACATCTGCCGGATTTGATTATAGCGTAAATAGCTTGGTTACGGGAAATTATGTCACTGTGAAAAGAATTTGGGTTTTCGGCTTAAAAGATCTATTTATTAAAGGGGTGAGACACTTAAAAGCCAAAGTCGAAGAAGGCAATTTAGGAACCCCCGTATTTCCGAAACGGCTAAAAATAAACATTAACAACTATAGGTTTTAGAAATCGGATCGCCTAGTGCAATTTACTGGTGTGGTTATTTATGAGGGTTGCCATTTAAAATATAGTGTTTTATTATTATGAATGTTTACCTGTTTTTAAAAAAATCAAGACAATTGAGAAGTTGCTTTGGAGTCATTTAAATTAAAAAACGACTCTTTGGGACATCCTGTATATGTAAATTTTTGTATTTCAACAGAGTTGACCCTTCTCTACCAACACATTTTCATAGATAATGCCTTTTATTATTAATATGCAAAACCAAACAGGTCGGTATATTTCCCCATTTTTATATGAATTTCGTTCAAGCCATACATAATTTATTGGGACACCCGGTACACTAAAGTCGGTCAAAATCATTACGATATATAAAATAACCTCGCCAAAGTTGGATGGTAAAGAGTTTAAAAATTTTCCCCGATCTATTTTTCATCCTGCATGAAATAAACACATAGAAATCAGTCAAATACTAAAGACACCTAAGTGCATCATTACTTTTCAAATCCGATATCCTCATTCATTTCACTTAAGAAGTAGTTTTTGCGCAACATAAATTAAAAATCTACGATATTTTCAAACTAATACAAAATCGCTGAAAAGCAACGTACTTGGATCATTGTTCAAAAACAATACGAAATCACGCGAAAAAAACGTATTCGTTCTTTAGGTATATGCTCACTAGAAATATTACAATGACTTTGCATGTTAAATTTTATGAAATAAGTACGACTATTTCTAGAAAAATTACTGTGTTCACTAAAAGAAAACTTTTTTTAAAACGCATATATGACAAATTTTAATTCCACCACTATCTAATATTATCACTACAACTGAATTAAAACTCAAATTTTCTGACATCTTCACGTATCGTAAATTTCAGATTAGCCAAATATACAAATACATGTTGGAATTATACGAAATGGTTAATGTTTTATGACCTAGAAGCTTGAATGTTTTTAAAGAATTACTTCTTTATTCAACGAATTTGTGCTTTTATATCTATTTAATTTTGGCTTTGTAGTAAACCCAACAACGTCAAAAACTCGAAGGGTCATATTTTAAGACCCTATATTATGGCTTTAGACCCTTTATATTTTTAATTCGCAATTTTCCCCTTTTCATTTTTAATTACAGTAAAACTTCTCAATAGCGGCCACTAAAAATTTCATTACAAATTGACCGTTTGAGGGGGTGACCGTTTTTGAGAGGAAGGAAAAAAATAAATTACATATCTACATATAACATATATGTCATGTGAATAAAATTCAACTTCATTAATTAATAAAAGGCTAATTACAAACACATACGTTATTATGTAATATGAACTGTAAATATATAGACATAACTATTTATTTCATAACTCCTACATAATATGTATACATAATAATGTTTAAAAATGTGCACTACATACGAAAAAAAATTATGCTTTGTGAAAAAAAGATTCAATGGAAGTCTGTTTCATATTTTTAATTTTAATTTTTGCTGCTTCATTTTCACATTTCATTAGGATATTTGAAATATCAATGGCCATATTGCCATTTTCTTTGCCTAATAAAAAATTTTGTACGTCTCTTATTTTTTCACAAACTTCACTCATGCTTTTTAAAGACGAACTAAAAACCTCTTTTCTTTACTTTCACAGTCTTCATTTTCGGTAGTTTCAGATTGGCTGGTAAACTCCTGAATTATTTCCTGCATCTCCATACTGGGATTTTCCGTTGAAATGTTTGAGTCGATTTGAAGATAATTTTCCAGGTTTGGATTTCCTGGGATACCGGAAAACAACTGACTTAGTAGAATATCGTCTTCTTCTTCAAAAATCTCATTCTCTTGGAGAGTTTCTATAAATCCAGCTTTTTGTAAACATTTTTTAATCGTTTTAGATGAAACATTTTTCCATGCTGCAACAATCCATACCATAGCACTTGACAAATTTATGGTATTTTCTGCTTTTTTAAACGCATCCTCGGTAGCGGTGTTGGTAAAAGTTAAAAGTCTTTTTATCAAATATTTTCTGTATATCATTTTAAAATTTTGTATGATGCCTTGATCTAATGGCTGGCAGTAAGATGTAGTGTTTGGAGGCAGAAAAACAATTCGAACATTTTCCAGTTGTATTTTCGGGTGAGAACTTGCGTTATCCAAAAATAAAAGTACTTTTCTTCTTTGTTTTTTCATTTTGGTGTCAAATTTTTTTAGCCAGGAAATCATTATCTCTGTTGTCATCCAAGCTTTTTTACTGGAGACCCATTCTAATGGTAATTTGTCTACATGTGCTCCTTTGAAACATCGCGGATTTTTGCTTTTTCCTATAACTAATGGGGTCTCCTTCTCACCATCCATGCTACTGCAAAAAATAATTGTCACTCGTTGCTTAGCTGATTTTCTTCCAGTACATTTGTCACTCTTTAAGGCAAAAGTTTTGGTTGGCATTGCGTTATAATAAAGGCCTGTTTCGTCTGCATTAAAAATATCTTTATCATCATAATCCTTGATAATTAATTTTAACTTAGTGAACCAATCTTGAACACTCACTTCATCCACATCAGCAGACTCACCAGAAATTGTTTTAAAATTTTTGCAGAATCTACCTAACCAGCCATTTGATGCCTTAAAATCACAATTTTTCAAATTTTCTGACACCTCCAGAGCTTTTTCCTTTAGTAGTGGTCCGGATATTGGAATGTTTTTGTTTCTTGCTTTGCAAAACCATTCATAAACCATTTGGTCAATCGCAAGTCCGTCTGTTTTTGGAAACTTCCGTTTTTGATCTGCATTAACTCCTCCTTCTTCATAAAGTTTTTTCAGTTCAATTTTACTTTTTAGAATATCATTTACTTGCGTTCTTCCAACACCAAACTTTTCCGCTATTTTTCGAGCATTGATACCATATTTTTCACTATCCGCGATGATTTCGAACTTTTGTTTAAAAGATAAACGTTTACGTTTCAGAGACATGATCGATTATTGTGCTGTTAAAATGCAACTGAATAAAATTTTACCTTTTATGAAAACATCTTAAGATTTAACAAATTATATTTGTACGTACTTAAAAACCCATTTACATAATTAGGTTTTATCATTCTCCGGTATTTCCAATAGTACCAGTAATAAAGTACCGGCTGGGTGCAAACATTCCCAGAAGGGTCGAGACGACCGCAATTAAGGGTAAAAATTCAAGGTAATTTTCTTAAAAGTTACGGATTCATGTGACCGTGGCCGTTTTAGAAGTGTTTCGGTATTCGAGGGGTCTTTTATTATTAAAAATGCTATAAGATTTATTTCAAGAAGCCAAAACTGACCGTTCAGAAGGGTGACCGTTTTTAACGGGTGGCCGAAATGAGAAGTTTTACTATACCTTCCTTGTTCTGTGTTTATATAGTTTTAAAAAATACAATCAAAATACAATCAAATTTTAAGGCATACCTATGAAAGTGGGAAAAAGTGATCATATTAACATATGTGCGCAAATGCTTCCATAAGTCCAAAAGTGGATTTTTAAATAAAAGTAAACAACGGTTGCAGAAAAACAACGTAACACTGCCCGAAAGGGATTTCGACTTGCCCTGGATCCTTCGAGATCAGTGTAATAGCCCTTTCGAAACTTGTTACGTAAATAGAAAAAATTTATTTATTTTAAAGCCTGATCTTATATTCTAACACCACCCAAGGCTTCTCCACGAATTCTGTTTCAGATGAAACTTTAAGTTTAAGAGACTCAAATGATTTTAATATTATAAAATTACATCAACAAAAAACAAATGTTGAATGCTAGTTGTAACTGATTATAAGTCATAAACAGCCAAACTAGAACTTACATTGATCTCCTTTTAGTCCTTAAAGTGTAAAGGCTAACACGTGTATACATACTTTACGTGTTTATTAAAAATATTCTTGCGTGTTGCCTTTTACGCTAATATGTTAGATGTTGTCAAAACGGGCTGGTTGAGAAATAACAAGCAGTGGGCCTATCATACACTGTGTTGTTAACTTTTAACTTATATCGTGGGAGCAAAAATTATTTTCATCAAAGTCTGTTTTGTCTTTAAGGCCGTATTGCTTAGCGGTAGAGCTTAATACCTGTTGGGTGTCAGTAAATACCATTTGACATAATTTTAGCCTAGATTTGGTTACATACAGGGTGACAATTTGAAAACGAACAGCATTTAATATTGCCTCTACCAATGATAGTATGAAAATTTGGCGAAACACGTCAATTGACATATCAAGGGGGAAATTTTTTAAGGCATTTGTTGTCGTGTTACTTTAAACCCCCTGACCCCCAGGGCACCTATCCCTAAAATTTTAAATGGCAACCCCTATTTCTTTTGTCATTTTTGTGTTCCTTATAAAATTCTACATTAACTGTATTATTTTTTTTTTCAAAATTGTGATTATTAACCTCACAAATTAATGAAATATATTTAAATAAACATTTAAATAATGCAACTCCTTGAAAAATTATGATAATGATAATGAAATACTGGAAAGCTCACCCTTCCTACTTTATGAATTGTTCAAAATGGGTTCCATTCTTCTCCAAGCACAAGTACAGCCGGTATTCAAACTGGTTTCGGACGTTTTCAAGAGTTTCAGGTGAAATAGCTCTACACTCCTATACAATTCTTTGTTGTAATTGTTCAATGGAATCTGGTTGAGTTTCAAATACAACGGATTTCAAGTGACCCCATAAGAAAAAATCCAGCGGTGTCAGATCTGGTGACCAAGGTGGCCATTCTATGGGTTCCCTCCTACCTATCCACTGGTCGGTCTGGGTAATGATTATCCAACCACTCCCTTACTGGGCGTACATAATGCGGAGGCGTCCCTTTGATTTTCCACCTCACGAATTATAAGAGGTTCTATAACTGTGTCTAACATTTCTGCATAAATTTCACCATTTAGATTTCCATTGATAAAGAGGGGACCGATCGCGATGATACTATTGCCTAATATACCCGCCCAAACATTTATTTTTTGAGGGTATTGCGTATGCCCCTCTCTAATAATGTGAGGATTGAGGTCGCTCCAATAACGACAGTTTTGTTTGTTGACCTTGCCATTTAAGTAAAAAGTGCATTCGTCACTGAAACAGATATTCTTTATTAACCTGGGCTGAGTACTAATCTTATCCGTCATAATTTCTGCAAAACTCAATACGTCTGTCCGGGTCATCGTCCCCTAATTCTTGAGTAATTAGGAGTTTGTATGGATGAAATTTGTGAAGCTTCAATACTTTCCTGACTGATTCACGCGACAGTCCAGTTTGATCTGCAACTTTACGAAGGGCCGTAGTGGGAGCCATAGCAACTTCACCAAGAACCTCAATCTGAGCGGCCTCATTGAGCAGTCTTGGCTCATTCCTTTTCTTATTGCAAACAGATCCTGTTTCTTCAAATTTATCTGCTAACTCACGGATGTACTTGTGTCAAACATTTCTTTCACGATGTCGTTCGTTGAATACGGCCGCCGTTCTTGCAAAGCAACGATTTTCAGCTCCGTAAATGAAAATCATTTCTACGCGTTCAGCAATAGTGTAAACCATTTTAAGAAACGACACTAACTAATAATTAAAAACTATTGAAATGTTTATGAAATTAACTTTCACAGCTTATTTCACTGATTCTAGAAGAACACGAAATAAATAATGAACACCAGGAGTCGGAAAATAAAGTACCTACTAAGTACTTATCATTTGTTCGAAATATCAGGAATAAGCAAATCGAGAATCTTGTTTTGTCGAAAACGGCAAAAAAATTAAATTATTTTATGTTTTCTAGTGGCGATATCGAAGACGAAATGTAAATAAATAAAATGATTTGGAATGTAACTATTGGTAGGTACAAACAGTTTTAAACAAAGTGCTATGAGGCGGTGAATGCAATCCGTTTTAAAATTCGATATTAAATACATTTCATTAATTTGTGAGGTTAATAATCACAATTTTGAAAAAAAAATAATACAGTTTATTTAGAATTTTATAAGGAACACAAAAATGGCAAGAGATATAGGGGTTGCCATTTAAAATTTTAGGGGTAGGTGCCTTGGAGGTCAGGGGGTTGAAAGTAACACGACAAGAAATGCCCTAAAAAAATTCCCCCTTGATATATCAATTGACGTGTTTCGCCAAATTTTCATACTATCATTGGTAGAGGCAATACTAAATGCTGTTCGTTTTCAAATTGTCACCCTGTATATCGTCCCCGTGATCTAAACCAAGCCCTACGTTTTTCAGTCTACGCCCTCTTAGAAGAAAGTAATCTTTGTACGCACGGTATAAGGATTGATTATGCCCATATACAGTGTGTCCATAAAGTCTTGCACAAATTCATTTAAAATTCAGGTATTTACTTTTTAAAAACGCTCGGACACGTCAATTAGTACTTTTGTTTGCGCATTTTTTATCGTAAAATGTTTTTATACAGGGTGTCGCACGTATGAGGTATGAGGTCATCAATAAATGTGTTTAAAATAAATTTTCAAACGTCAATATTTCGGAAACCGTGATTTCCAGAGGTGTTAAGTGTTCATCATAGAATTCAAAATTGATATAATATACAGGGTGTTCCATTAAAAAAAATCCTTGACGACCTCATACCTCATACGTGCGACACCCTGTATAAAAACATTTTACGTTAAAAAATGCGCAAACAAACGTACTAACTGACGTGTCCGAGCGTTTTTGAAAAAAGTAAGCCCCTGAATTTTAAATGAATTTGTGCAAGACTTTATGGACGCAGTGTATAGGGTGATTTACGACAAGCTCGCATTTGAACTTTTTGAAAAAGCACTGAAAGTATTTGGGTAAATCTTTGTAAGTTTAAGTTTGTCAATATTCTCTCGTCAACTAAATTATAGACACGTTTCTGTCACTGGTTATACCGGAACTAGCTATCAATTAATTATAGTTTTTTAAATACAACATGATTTATTATATTTTTAAATTCCCAATAAACAAAGTGGGTACTATACTTCTAATTGTCTAAACCTGAACCGTGCCGCGGTAAAAAGTCGTGATAGATGGCGTTACGGCCAATGCTAGCGCGTTCTCGGTCGCATGACATATTTTAAATTTCGGAGCAATTTCAATTGCTTGTATCCTAAAGACGGAATTAAATTTTAAAAAACGTGAAATGTTGGTTTTGTTACATTGGTAACTTTATGTTTTTTAGTGTTATATTTCCCATTTTAATTTTTATACAAGTCAGTTAATGCAAAACAAAAACCGATGCACGTCATCAATCAGCTGATAATTGTAAATTCGTAAGAAAACGCGAGGAAATTAAATTTGGGCAAAAAGTATTAAAACTTTATGCGATATTGAATTAACTTCAAACTTAAAGTATTCTTCTTTGATACGAACCCACTTATAGCAAATATTTTGTTTATATAAGCTTGTAAAAATTAATATGATTTGATTTTATTGGCCAATAGTTGGCAAGACAACTGTAAACGGTGCGGTGGCGCCAGCTCGTTTGTTGGCTTGATTTGACATTTCATGCAAAACTAACCTTAACTGTTAATTGTTCATGGTTCCCTGTTACTGTGCCTCTATTTTTTAAGAACAACAAAAGTACACATACATATATATCTCTGTCGATTACGTTGTTTACTATTTGTAAAAAATGCCAAAGCACTTAAATAGTCGGTGCAAAAAGCTTCTCTAAGAAGGAACTTTCCCATGTAGCTTTCAAACGACTGCTGTTTTTGAAAGAATATATTAAAGAAAAAGAAGCATTCCTGTACCAATTCGTTCTCTTGGATGAAACATGGATTTTTCAGAATGGTACCATTGATCGATCTTGTCAAGATAAAAATAAAAGAAGTGTTAGATCTACTAAAGTTGATGGTAAAAGGTTTTATGCAGTAAACAAATACAGGGTGTTATGGAAATGACTTATTATATTTTAAGGGGCCACTCCTGAGGTGGTCTAGAGTTACACTTGATAGTTTTTTTTTCTAAAATCGGAAGTATTTTGAATTTTGTAAAATACCTTAAAACCGGACTATGTGCGCCTTCCATGATACTTCAATGCCCCTGAACACATGTGTTTTTGACAAGACAAACTGCTGGAATGGTAATTGTTTAGTTTAGTGCAATTAATGTTGAATTTTGTGCTAAAATTTCGTATATAGACTAATTGAGGGTAGCTGATCACAATTTTCCTTTTGCGTTTTTACGGCAAATGCACTGGTTTTGAGAAAAAAAAATGTTAAAGTTTTTCACTTACAGGTTAGGGTATTCTTTTGTAAGGATGTAATTTAAGGAAAACATAAAGCGATAAAATTAAATCAAAGGTGTACCGATAACCGACCATATGAACTCTAAAGTTCTTAGTCAACTACTTTTCTTTTCAACTTGCTTTCTTCAGCACCTCGACAAATCTAACAAAAACAAACCGTCAGCGTATTTTGTCTGGAGCCGATCCGAGGTTTGTTTATTTCGATATCTTTGGGTTTCGCGTTTCACTTTCCTTTCAATTTCCTAGATTTTATGGTTTTCCCTTCAAAATATGTGATAAAACTTTCACCAAACTATCTGTTCATAAAATAAGAACAACATTTTAGCAAAAAAACAATGGAAAAGGCACAAATTTAATTAAATTCGTTGTTAATACGCCGACAAAGTAGAAGCGTCTCTTTTCAGATTCATTGCACTCACGTTGCCAGATTGTTCTTCTTTTTCTTGTAATTATTAATGGCTTCCATCCAGGAGAATGATATGCTAGCTCGAGCCAATAGGATTCATTCAATTAATAAAAATGAATTGAAAAGTATAGGCAATTTATAATACACTAACAATCTGACAACATGGGTGCAGTGAACCTGCAAACAGGCTCCTTGTACCGTGCAGTTTGCTTCTGCTTTTTTGGCCAGCTGTCAGTGAGCTGTCTCCCGTCTTTTTCCAGATAACGTAGAGTTTTCTGTTCGCTTACAAGTTATCCCGTTTTTCAGAGTTTCCTTGTGGCATATTTCGTTTATTTCAACTCAGAAGTGTATACTATGACTCCGACAAGTAATATTTTATTGGAAATAGCAACATTTTAGGATTACATGCAAAATAACATACCGGTGAGTTAGAAAAACTTTAACATTTTTTTTCTCAAAACCAGTGCATTTGCCGCCTAAACGCAAAAGGAAAATTGTGATCAGCTACCCTTAATTAGCCTATATACGAAATTTTAGCGAAAAATTCAACATTTGCACTAAAGTAAACAATTACCCAAATCAGCTGTTTGGGTCATTGGCGCGTAGGTGTTTTGGACCTAAATTTTTGAAGGCATTTTTCTCGAATTTCTAGCTTCGAGCGCCATTTATAGCAATTTTTCCCCAATTCGTCTCGACCTATATATTTACGGGTTAAAAAATAATAAGTCATTTCCATAACACCCTGTATATAAACTATGGGCAATTTTCGTATATTTATCTTGTTTTTATGAAAAAAAAACTGTATAATTCCCTCACTCGGATATTTTAGTTACAAGCTGGCAACACTGTCAATAACTGACGTCACTCGAAGGGTATGACGTGCATCCACTATAGATCTATAACATTAACTTAATTTGCTAAAATAGTAGGACTATAATAATAATTTTGGACAACGAATCATATTCTTTTAAATATTCTATCTATAACCCAAATCAAATTATTTTATTTTACGCTGTACCCGATCCCAACTAAGAGAAATATAGCTGTAACATGGTGTTAGGAACATCCAACAAATACAACTTAATGCCAGAACGTGACTTAAATGTTAACCGAGTTAAGTTGTAATTGTGTAACGACTTTAAGTTTTCAAACTTTACGGAGGCAAATGTTACTTATTATGGGATTTAAGCTTCAATGTAGGGCCCCGATAGATAAAATTATTATCAAATTTGCATGACAAAATTTATGCTTAAAATTATTTTACTAAAGCGTGGGCCTTTTATGGAGCATAATATCGCGAACTGTACTAGCATACACAATGAGCGACATCAAAACTAGAAAAGTTATAATCACTATCTACAGGGTGTTTCATAGTTGCATGCGAATACATCTCTTCTTGAGCTGTCCATCCCCTACTGGACGTTGCAATCACATGTCTGTATCTGTCCCTGTCCGAAGCAGTACAAATCACCTCTCTAATAGATTTGAGCCACGTCAATTCTCGTATTCGTTATCCAATACATCTATTTTTTTCCTAAACTACGCTTGCCCTCGATTTTTCCCTTGACTATGACTTGAAGTAATTGGTATTCAGAGTTGCTCGTTATGCGACCAGAATAACTGATTTGTTTATCCGCTGTTTTATTATTGTTAGTAACGTAACTCCCTTTCTTTTCTCATTTTCCTGAGAATTCCTTCGCTGGTCACTCTGTGAGGCCAAGGTACTTTCAGCAGCCGCCTGTATATCCACATCTCTAAACATTCTAGCTTATTCAAGATTACTGCCTTTATAGTCCATGCTTCCGTTCTGTAAAGTAGAACCGTAACAGTAGCATATAGCATATTATAGCAATTTCAAAATTGCTACTAGCGGTTTTGGAGAAAATAATAAATGTACCTAGATTTATTTTTAGTTATATTTTCAGAGAGGGCATTTTATCTCAATCTTATTTTGTTGAGATTTTCTGTTGGATATTTGTACAAGGCGCGGCAAATAGGTTTGACTACGTATTTCCGTGCTGGTCGTCGTCAAGTCGCAAAACGCTCACTCATTCTTGGCAGTGTTATGTAGTAACAAAGTTGTTTGCAATAATTATTAATTTATTTCATTATTTCATTTATGTTCTGGTTAGTGCGTCTTGTCCTAATCCGTCGTAGGGTATAGCTAATTTTCTTTATGTAAGTTATTTTGTTTATATTGGCAAAAGCTTATGATTTGACAGGTACACTGAGAATAATTGAACCATTATAAAGTTTGTAAATCCCTAGTTTGCACCGACAGCAAAATTTTCGCAGCACTATTAGTGTAATCATAACAATTATAAAAATATTCTCTATCGGTAACAATCTCGCTTATTTAAACATTTCTCATTGTCTGTATAAGAAAGGCTTAGACGTTTAGCAAGTCAGTTTCCCGCACTTATAATACAAACATTTATAAAGTAAGCATAATAGTCGCAGCGATTTATCGGCTTCGTGTTATTAGAAAGTTTATATTCCCAAATAAACCGATAGACATTCGTCACCCCAGCGCCACCTGGTTCCAGTCATTTATGTTTTATTATGTTCTCGAATAACGCCCTTGTCGCGTCGTTGCAAGTGCTTTTTGTTTTAAAGAAACAAACAAATGCCTAAGGGTAAGTGATAAAGTGGTAACCTAAGTAAGTATGTATTCTATATACTATAATATATAATATGATATATTATTTTAAAGCATTTGAGTCGAAAGGCCAACCACTCTCCGAAACACGTGTACAAATTGTCGGGGAATCGCTCGAAATCCCGTAATTAGTGTTAAAATTCATCGAAGGCTCCACCGTAGTCGCAGAAATTGTTCGAAATCATTCCGCAATCCTTCATCCCGAAATTCGGGAAAAATATAATAGAGCTAGTAAGTTTTTTTTTTTTTTTAATATATTTTATTTCTATAAAAACTATAGTTTTTTATTTAAGCGGTAATTTTTTGTTCAAACGCTTTTATAGGTGAGTTATATTTTTGAGAATTTAATATATTTTATTTGTTCATATGTATAGCTTAAAATTCTGTATACCTGTTATACCCTTTTTTTTTCGAAGCCTTAACCAAATGTGTGTTGAGGTATTGGAACTAATAATTAGGTGTTTCTTTTTATTTTCGTTTTCATAAAGATATGTTCGTAATATATAAATAGAGGTAGTTTTTTTTTTTGTTATACAGAATTGTATATAGAATACTATAGAATTCCTTCTATTGTCGAACAAATGTAGTAAATACAATCATAATTTAATTCCATTAACGCCATATAATACCTATATTATTTATTATATTTTGGATAGTTTTATAAGGTTGTTTCTGCTAAAAAAGAATCTACTAGGATAGAGCCATATCAAAATCAGGAACATCTGGCGAATCATATCTCATGGAAAATATGCTTTCGTAAGTGAACCACCCAGTAGGTATATCAGATATTCTAATACACAGTATCAGAACCTTGTTATAATAGGTATTAGAACATTTCTTATATTGGGTATAAACTATCTTTTAAGTGGAAAAGACAGTATGATATTCGGTATTATCTAGATTATCACTGATATTAGCAATTCTTATAAACGGTATACAAATATATATTGGTCACTAGTAACATTATTATAATACTTAAAACATATCCACTAGCTGTTATTAAAATACCCCTATATTGGGTATAAAACAGATAACCGCTATTAATAATCTAATTACGAAAAACAACTATTTTATTATAGGTAAGTATGCGGAATTATAATAACTGATATAATATATTTTCTCCACGACCATTACTGAATGCAATAATTCCAAAATCATTTTTGATAATAGAATGTGAAAATTCTCGCTCTTGAGTTGGAATATTTATTCTGAAACACTTGCTTCTTATGCGTTTTGCGTGTATTTTCATTCCATAACAGGATACGGAATGAATATTCTGTAATTGATCTATACGACATAGGTTGCCATGAATTTCGAAACTATCAGTGTCAGATAAAAATGGCCGCGTTGTAATAATTATTTTCAGACAAATTTTAGTGCAAGTCAAAAAATGAGTGAACAATCGGATGAATCAGATATGGAACTGGATAATACGCCACCTGAAATTACGAATATTGCGAATAAATAACTTAATTGCTTTGTACAGATTTTATTTGTTTTTATTCGTACTTTTTGGTCTTGGAGAAAATATAGTCTGCTACTTGGTTAGAATGAAAATTCGATCCACTAACCTCGTTACAGAATCTACTATTATATCAGGTATTGGATAATTTTCTCAGTGTAGAGCTGTCGTCTTGGAAGATTAAGTTTTCTCGTGGTGTTTTCTCTCCAAACCTCGTCCAAGATGGAAGCCACGCCATCATGGCGTCTTCTTGTAAAAGGAGACCTGCGATCTTTTCACTCCCCTTTTAGTTCTTTTATTTTTTTTGTCATTTCGTTGACTTTTTTTAACAGGGATTCAGTAGTTAATTTCCTTTTTCTGTTTTGCCAAGGATTTTTTTTACCACATATTGACTGTTTTCTTGCTTTAACGTTACGTTTAACCCTATGATCCATACTAAGTTTATGTATGTGACCCTGCTGAGGGAGCTGGTGCAGCAAAAGCCTTTGTGGTTTAAGGTTGCGCGCAATCTCGATTCAGTATCTAATTTGCCTGTCTGGATTCTTGTATTTCTTCGATGCTATTACTGAACAATACCGTCTTATCTGCATATCTGATATTAATGATATATACGCTATTTTCCTTTATCCCCATCATTTAGGGCCCTTTCTGAGTATAAATTAAACAATAGTGGCGACAAAATGCAGGCTTGTCTTATTCCTCGATGAATTAGTACATCCTCCGATGTCTTTGAATTTTACATGTGCTGTTTGGTGCCACTACAAGCTCACAATGCAGAATGCAGCGCATGTCGTACGTCAGTTTTTCTTAGTATATTAATTCGTTTTCGTGTTGGACAAAACGCTTTTTTATAATCCACAAAGCACAAAAATTTGTCCCTACATACATCTCGGCGATTCTGGAATAGAGCCAGTATGCCAATAAGAGTTTCTCCTATTCCCAACCCTGCCCTGAACACGAACTGGACATCGCTTTATTAGTCTCATATTTTTTTATAGATTTTAACAAACATTTCTAATGTATGATTCTATTAGACTGATTAGTCGATACTCATTGTACTTCTTAGCACTAGCGCTTTTTGGGATTGGGATAAATGTTGACCTCAACAAGTCAGCTGGGAATGATCCGTTGTTATAGATTTTGTTGAACAACGCATCGTACAGGTCCAGCTTGTCTTCTGTGACCAGTCTAACTATTCCTGCTTAAAAGTAGTCCGGGCCTGGAGATTTATTGTTTTTTGCGTCTTTAATGGCTATCCAGAAATCATCCCTTGTTATAGGGGGGTCTTTTGTACTGGTCCTGTTAGATCTGCTAATACTGAAGGGTGGTAATCGTTTATGAAAAAGAAGGTCATATACCAATATAAGTCTGCAACCGCTTTATTTTTCAGATACGTAGTCTTACAATCTTTCAACAGAAAAAACAATGTATACCACTGACTTTGTAGTTTTTGAGAGCAAAGTTATATACAGGGTGGCGCAATAGTGTGACAAAGTACCATATTATCCCCCTTACATTTTATAATTAAAACAAAAAGTTTACATGTAGGTTATACAGGGTCATTGGTAAGTATGGAAACGGTCAATTATATCTTAAAGACAGCAAAAAATATTTAGGACAAATGTTTTAGGGTTTCTTAAGGTCTATTAGAATTTTAAAAAAATAAGTATACAGGATGAGTCAGAAAACCGTAGAGCAACATAGTTACTTTTTTTTTAAATAGAACACCCTATATCTTAGAATAGTTTCGGATTTTACATAAAATAGCAATCATTTTTTAATTGGTGCATTATACGTCTAAACCCAATAGTTTTCGAGATATCGACTTTTAAAAAATGACATTTTTGAACTTTGACAGCTTCTAGCTTTCTAACGGTACGTCTTAGAGTAAAACGGCTTACATGTCCCTATCTTAGTTTCTTATTATCTTCCTTAAAGTGTCAACTTCCGGTTAAACCGGATGTAACTTAAAGGCCGGAAATACAGTACTTCGGGTTTAACCGGAAGTTGATGTTTTTGGGAAGACAATAAAAAAGTAAGATAGGGACATGAAAGCCGTTTTACTCAAAGACGTACCGTTAGAAGCCTAGAAGCTGTCAAATTTCAAAAAATGTCATTTATCAAAAGCCGATATCTCGGAAATTATTAGGTTTAGGCTTATAATGCACTTATTGAAAAATAATTTATATTTCATGCAAAATTCAAAAATATTCTGAGATATAGGTTATTCTATTTAAAAAAAGTAGCTTTGCTTCTCTACTGTTTTCTGACTCATCCTGTATACTCTTTTTTCTAAAATTCTTATAGACGTTTAAAATCCCTAAAACTTTTATCTGAAATATTTTTTGCTAACGCTTATACTTTAAGAAATTATCGACCGCTTCCATACATACCAACGACCCTGTACAAGGCGAAGACGTCTACAATTTAAAAATATTTTCAATTATACAGGGTATTTCACAAAAGCCAGCAGCTAAAAAATCCCTTTTTTTAAATTGTCCACTCTTTATATTTTTTCATATTTGTATTCCCCTAAAAATTCTCCATAAGACGCGATAATTAGTTTTGCATTTTATGGTGATGTTGCCAGCTTATTTAAAAAAATTCCTCAAATCGTTATAAAAACTTGGTCTTATAAAACCTGCTATAATTTTTAATCTACAACAACTAGAATAATGGGAATGGACACGAAGGAAGATATATATTCATTAAAGAGTTTAAACTTACCCGTTATAAATTAGTTTATACAGGGTGTTTGCTACAATCCTGCGAAGTTAAAGAATTTTAAACTAATTTTTCTTTGATTTTTTAAATGAAACACCCTGTATCTGACTACTCTATCGTGTAAAGTTGTTGACCCTCTATAACTTGTATTATGGTTTTCCTATACTAATCTCTTCTAGTTTTCGCGTTATATTCATTTTTACGAATTAAATCCTCAAAATTGCAATAAAACCCATTTCTCTCCTTTATTGTCTAGTTAGCCATGAGAAATAAACGTCAAAGTAATGCTTCTTTATCTGTCAGTAGTAAAAAATACTGTTGTAATCTGTTTTATAAAGTATATTTGAGTTTTAAAATTAAATAATGAACTTTACACAAGCCGAGAGGGTTGATATGATTTTTGTTCTGGGAGGTAGTGACAAGAATACACTATTAGCCAAAAGATTGTATCAACAACGATTTTCTGAGCGACGCCAACCTGAAAGAAGGGCATTTGAATAGCTTATAGAGCGTTTTCGATTAACTGGTAGTGTGTCGTACAATAAATATTTTAGAGAAATAGTGCTCGAACTGTGGAAAATCCGGCGAATCCGCATATTGGACAACGACCCCTGTCTCAACAGGTTGATGTTGAACGAAGAACAGTTCAGCGAATATACTTAAGGCTTATAGTATGCACCCGTGCCATGTTCGGCTACTTCTAGAATTGTTCCCTAAAGATTATCAGGGAAGATTGGAATTTTGTCTGTGGGCTCAAAACAAAATAAGTGAAGAAAGGAATTTTGCTCATTTGGTGCTGTTCGGAGATGAAGCTACGTTTCATAGGAATGGAAGTATAAACAGGCACAATTTCCATTACTATATAGCAAAAAGGCTATATTTTGTAAGATATAATTGTCAAACTAGAAGGTAACTGGGCCATTTTTTTTAAGCCGGGGAGTTTACTTAGTCTTTTTGCAAAATTATTTACCTGACCTAATCGCTCAAGTACCATATGAAACTCAAAATCAACTGTGGTTTCTTCATGATGGAGCTCCAGTCCATTATACCCACGCTATCAGAACTTTTTCAAATACAGCATATCCAGATCGTTGGATTGGAAGAGGAGGACCTGTTCCGTGGCCGGCGAGATCGCTAGACTAAAATGGATTTTAGCATATGTGGATTTGTTAAGGACCAAGTCTATAAAATACCATCATACAACAAGGAAAGACATGAAGTTTAGAATTGGAAATTGCTTTCAAGATATTAGTGTTGAAATGTTTAGAAATTTAAGTAATGATTTCCAGAGACTTGAACTGTGTATTCAAGGGGATAGCAGACATTTTAAGCACCTAATTAGGTGGAGATATTTTTTAATAAAGCATTTTTAATTTATTTGCATTTTATTTCTCATGACCAACTAAAAAAAATAAGGTTTTAACGCAATAGAGAACTCGCACATATTTTTTTTATTGCATAAAGATGTTCAGCTACATCAAAAAATACCGTAATATGCCAAATTTTACGTCTTAAATATCACTCCTTATTTTTTAAATATTTTTTTTGTGAACTATGGGCTTTTGATGATGTTAGCTTACACTTAAGAATAATATTTTTCAAATTCAATTTTCATGCAAGTTTCCTATTTGGAGGATTTAATTCGCAAAAACTAGAAGGGATGGGTATAGGAAAACTTCATTGAAAGTTATAGAAGACTAAACTATGCACGATAGAGTAGTTAGATACAGTCATTTAAAAATCAAACAAAAATTAGTTTAAAATTTGTCAAGTTCGCAGCTTTAGCAACCACCCTGTACAAACTAATTAATTACGGGACAGCTTAGACCCTTCGGAAAACATTTATTTTCTTTTGTGTCAGTTTTCATTATTATTATTGATGTAGATTGTAGCAAGTTTTAGAAGACCTTGTTTTTTCAACGATTTAAGGAAATATTGAAATAAGCTGACAACATCGCAGTAAAATGCAAAACTAATAAGGCATCATTTGGAGAATTTTCAGGGGAATACAAGTATGAAAAATATAAAGGGTGTACCATTTAAAAAAAGGTAATTATTTACGGCTCGCTTTTGTGACACACCCTGTATAATTGAAAATGTTCCTAGACTCGATTTTTGCTCAGTAATAAGGCATACTTTTTATGATAATAATAATTATTAAAAAAAAAGCAGTAAAATTTCAATTCTAAATGCTTTTAATACGGCTCAAATAATTTACCGCTCATTTTATAATTCGATGTGCATTATTATTCAGAAATGCAGTCACAAAGGCCATTTGTCCAGAAAGACAATGGTTGTTGGTAATTAAATAGGACTTTAATCGTGGTAGGTGCAATCCTCTCCGTTAGCGACTGACAGGGTTACCAGAGAACTTTATTTTTTTTAATGCTCTTGATTTTGGAGTTGTGAAAGTGTTTTATTATTTTAGCGTTTGTGATTGGATTTAAGTTAGGATATTGGAGGCAAGTTTGTGGGCATTGTTATGTTTATTGTTAGTTTAGTTATTATTTATTTTTTACTACAGCACTTTTGGGAAATATCGTTTATGAAGTCGTTGATCAGCTTGTATACAGGGTGACAGGGGCAGGGGGGCAACGCCCCCCCCCCCCTTAGAGACGCCCTTGTTTGATTTTTTAAATGACTGTATCTGACTACTCTATCGTGCATAGTTTAGTCTTCTATAACTTTCAATGAAGTTTTCCTATACCCATCTCTTCTAGTTTTTGCGAATTAAATCCTTAAAATAGGAAACTTGCATGAAAATTGAATTTGAAAAATATTATTCTTAAGTGTAAGCTAACATCATCAAAAGCCCATAGTTCACAAAAAAAATATTTAAAAAATTAAGGAGTGATATTTAAGACGTAAAATTTGGCATATTACGGTATTTTTTGATGTAGCTGAACATCTTTATGCAATAAAAAAAATATGTGCGAGTTCTCTATTGCGTTAAAACCTTATTTTTTCTAGTTGGTCATGAGAAATAAAATGCAAATAAATTAAAAATGCTTTATTAAAAAAAATCTCCACCTAATTAGGTGCTTAAAATGTCTGCCGTCCCCTTGAATACACAGTTCAACACGTCTGCGTCTCTGGAAATCATTACTTAAATTTCTAAACATTTCAACACTAATATCTTGTAAGCAATTTCCAATTCTAAACTTCATGTCTTCCCTTGTTGTATGATGGTATTTTATAGACTTGGTCCTTAACAAATCCACATATGCTGAAATCCATTTTAGTCTAGCGATCTCGCCGGCCACGGAACAGGTCCTCCTCTTCCAATCCAACGATCTGGATATGCTGTATTTGAAAAAGTTCTGATAGCGTGGGTATAATGGACTGGAGCTCCATCTTGAAGAAACCACATTTGATTTTGAGTTTCATATGGTATTTGAGCGATTAGGTCAGGTAAATAATTTTGCAAAAAGACTAAGTAAACTCCCCGGCTTAAAAAAAATGGCCCAGTTACCATCTAGTTTGACAATTATATCTTACAAAATATAGCCTTTTTGCTATATAGTAATGGAAATTGTGCCTGTTTATACTTCCATTCCTGTGAAACGTAGCTTCATCTCCGAACAGCACCAAATGAGCAAAATTCCTTTCTTCACTTATTTTGTTTTGAGCCCACAGACAAAATTCCAATCTTCCCTGATAATCTTTAGGGAACAATTCTTGAAGTAGCCGAACATGGCACGGGTGCATACTATAAGCCTTAAGTATATTCGCTGAACTGTTCTTCGTTCAACATTAACCTGTTGAGACAGGGGTCGTTGTCCAATATGCGGATTCGCCGGATTTTCAGTGACTGCTAAAAGTACATTTAATTGATTTTCCACAGTTTGAGCACTATTTCTCTATAATGTTTATTGTACGACACACTACCAGTTATTTGAAAACGCTCTATAAGCTTTTCAAATACCCTTCTTTCAGGTTGGCGTCGCTCAGAAAATCGTTGTTGATACAATCTTTTGGCTAATAGTGTATTCTTGTCACTACCTCCCAGAACAAAAATCATATCAACCCTCTCGGCTTGTGTAAAGTTCATTATTTAATTTTAAAACTCAAATATACTTTATAAAACAGATTACAACAGTATTTTTTACTACTGACAGATAAAAAAGCATTACTTTGACGTTTATTTTTCATGGCTAACTAGACAATAAAGGAGAGAAATGGGTTTTATTGCAATTTTGAGGATTTAATTCGTAAAAATGAATATAACGCGAAAACTAGAAGAGATTAGTATAGGAAAACCATAATACAAGTTATAGAGGGTCAACAACTTTACACGATAGAGTAGTCAGATACAGGGGGGGGGGGGGGGGGGCAGGGGGTCAACTATCCTATTAGTGTCAGTATATAATGTAATTTAATTTTATAAACTGCCACACATATATACACATCGCGAATACGCCAATATAGTTTTTATTTATTGTTTGTGTAATGGGAATGCTACAGCGGCTGCTGAATAATATCGTGAATGATTTCCATATGAAAGAACACCGAACAAAAAGGCCTTTATCAGAGTTTTCAACAAACTATGCGAGACCGGAACGCTTCCAAGTGCTAATGTAACATCCGAACGAGCCATTCAACGGGATTTAGAAGAAAAAGAAAATGTTCTAGCTTTAGTAGAAGAAGATGCGACGACAAGCTCACATTGGAATTCAGTTGGGGATTCCCCAAAAAAGGGTGATCAATACGCTTCACGAGCACGGCTTATACCCGTACCATGTACGTACAGCGTTTACAGAATCTTAAACCTGGAGGCTACGCCAAGCGTATGCAATTTTGTGAGTGGATAATTAATAATCGTCATCTTTTACCGCACATACTTTTTACTGACGAAGCTACATTCACCCGTGACGGCATCAATATTAATCGAAACTCCTATGTATGGTCAGACGAAAATCCTTACGCAATAGTCGAAAGTAATTTTCAACACACGTTTTCAGTAAACGTGTGGGGCGGCATAATCGATAATAATTTAATTGGCCATTTTCTTTTGGAAAATCGCCTTACAGGGGATCACTTCTTAAGTTTTTTACAAAATGAATTCCAAGGTCTACTGGAGGAGATTCCTCTTTAAACATCAGAATTGAAATGTATTATCAACACGACGAAGCGCCTGCTCATTTTAATCGTCGGGTCAAGCAATATTTAGACCAAAGGTTTCTAGGCGTTTGGATTGGTCGCGGTGGTCCTATTAGTTGGCCTCCTAGATCGCCAGATCTCACGCCGTTGGACTACAATTTATGAGGTTGGGTAAAAACTGAAGTTTACAAAGTAAATGTAGATACTAGGGATGCATTAATTAGACGCAATTAGAAACGCTGTACACAATATTAAAGAAAGCACAAATCAATTAGAAGATCCACGCGCGTCCTTCGTAAACGAAGCAGGAAATGTTTGGAAGTCAATGGCGGTATTTTTGAAAATTTACTAAACCAATGATGTATTTAAAACAATGTTAATGTTGGATATTTTGGTTTAACGATATTATTATTTTATTTAACGCTGTAACTTGAAAACAAATGAACATTGGACAACAACATTTGAGTTTTTTCTTATTATTTTGATGCATAGATTACACCCTTAGAGTTAGGCCCATTCCTCCCGACTCACCCGTATGTTTGATGCAATCATTCACGTTAACAATTTTCATTATATGCGGTACGCCCGGCTCCTGTATAGCATACGTCAATTATGTTATGACTTTATGATCGTTAAGCTTTCTTTTATTTAAGGGAGGGGATTTTTGTGTAAGTAAGTTGTCGAACTTCATAGTATCGCCCTTCCGGCTTTATCACGTACATTAGAATATTAAAGTGATTTACTTATACGTATTTTATTACGTGCATAAAGTCCTCACATCTCTCTCGGACAAGTAAGTCAGTGACTCAGCCAGTAATAATTAAGTGCATAATACAAAATTCAAATCTAACTTTTCCTTCTGAAGAAAACAAAAGTGTATAAAGAATTGTTGGTGAAATGTTTACGACTTTCTAAAAGCATAATTCATAACCAGTAACTGCAAACTAAGACATTAAGTTTAAAGAAATAGTCCATTCTCGAAGTGGAGTTGAAATAGGGAAAGGGGAAAAAACGTCAAAAAGTCTTTCTCCACTAATTTAATAGTGAGCTATTAAAGGCTCAATTTTAAAATTAAATTGTCTCTACATGTTTCGAAGGTAGTAACCTTCATCTTCAGGAGACCAAAGTAGTGATGCAGTTATTATTAGCAGTTGAGAGAAAACCGTTGGTGGAAAATGACGTTGATGGAGCTTTTTTTATTTAAAAATATTTCGACAAGATATTAATAATTGAATGTTATCAGCATGCTAAAATTGGAATTGAAAGTGGAATGTTATATTTAAATCAAAGTTTCTGAAAAGACACTGTCAATCTGTGGTCGAATTTAAAAAGGGAAGATATTCGTTCGTTGCTTGTTTGACATTTATTTTCTGTACTAAACCTTTAAATTTCTGCCTTATTACTCTTACTCCTGGATTCTGTATCTTAACAATGATTGTTTTTCTCTCAACTTAAATGTCGATATTTCTTTTAACGATCACTGGAGACCACCAAAGAATATAAAAGGGAAATCTTTTAGGACCATTCCCCCAACCTTGTGAAAAAAAAAAAAAATTTATTATGATATCTTTTATTTATATTTTATGTTATATTCAAGTTGTATGTATGTTTATTTAACTTACTAGTAACTATAAGAACGATGATTGAGCTTTTCATACCTTTTTCGTTTATGCAATTATACTGACATTGTCAACCATTTTGTGCACAAGCTGTCAACGGTCGACTATAAAATGACTGAACACGTTGTCACGTTTTCATTTTAACTGTGTTCGTCTCCCTACTTTAATCTTTAAGGGTATATAAAATATTAGATCTGTTTTTTTAATAATTTTATTTTAAATCAAATTCTATTCTTTTCCCTACATAATGGGACGAACATAACGCAAGGTGACGGGACCTTAGGTCTCCAATAACTAATTTTACAAATGAAATTTCAACATTATACCGGGTCCGCCAACGAAGCGGGGACGGAAGATTAAATCTTTATCGAGGAACTTATAAAGAATACTAAAACAGCATGAGGTCTGGAATTAGAAGCGGCATATTTTAAAAATATTTTACATTATACAGGGTGGCCCAAAAAAGTGTGGCGAACTAAACTTGTGTTTTTTTAAATGGAACACCCTGTATATTATTAGCCCAGAAGATGGGCATAGAGCTGCTGATCATTTTAATATTTGGTTATGTGGGTTTATTTTTAATAGTTTTAAGAAATAATAACGATTTTATCTTAAAAATTATCTAAGTTTAGTAACCATTTCCAAATTACTAAAAACAATTGAATGAAATAGTAAACTAAAAAGCAATATGTTAGAATGTTGCCTATCTTTCCAATTAAAAATATTTGTGTTCAGTGCATTTATCATACAGGGTGATCACATTATGCAAAATATAAAAAATCTATTTTTTTTTAAATGGAACGCCCTGTATATTTTTTTATTTTTAGAAAGCCCTTTTCACATCCTTTCTACTGATACCAATTTGATACCTCTTAGAGTTTACCGTATTTTAGTTATTTCGATATAAACTTTAAAACCCCACACTTTTGCTACTTTTTATTTATTTCATTTTATTTTTATTCGTAATCGAGTTGCCATGATTTTTTTTGTTTAGATTGTCACTATGACGACCGAATACAATTATTTAACATTATTTGTTCAGTCGTCGAAATTAAGTACTAAATTTCTCAAAATGTCGAATTTTACCACTGTGGAAATGGTAAATATGATTTTTATACTGGGAGAATGTGCAAGAAATTGCCTTCTAGCGAGTCGAGTGTATGCTGAAAGATATCCAAATATTGAGAGAAAGCCGAGACCAGAGGCCTTTGAGAAGTTGTTGCGAAGATTTGTAGAAACAGGAAGCGTTGCTTACAAAAAAAGGATGGTAATCAATAAACCCGTTATTAATGAAGAAAATGAATTAAGGGTTCTGTTGGCAGTACAGGAAAATCATCACGTAAGTCAGACTGGCATTTTTCAGCAAACCGGTGTTAAGGTAATAAGCGTGCGGAGGATTTTAAAAAAGTATAAATATCATCCTTATCACATAGAATTACACCAAGAACTTTATGAAGATGATTTCTTAAGAAGAATCACATTCTGTAATTGGATGCTTAACAAAATTAGAGAAGTACCAGACATTTTATCAAAAGTTCTATTTAGTGACGAGTCTACATTTAAAAATAACGGAATCGTAAATAGGCATAATATGCATTATTATGCTAGTGAAAATCCACATTGGGTTCGTCATGTAGATAACCAAAATCGCTGGTCGGTTAATGTCTGGGGAGGAATATTAGGGCCTTACATTATTTTGCCATATTTTTTTGAAGAGCGTTTGACGGGACAAGTTTACTTAAACTTTCTTCAACATGATCTACCCATTTTGCTTCAAAATGTAGATGCCGACACTCTCCAAAACCACTGGTTTCAACAAGACGGCGCTCCCCCTCACTATTATGAGCCGGTTAGACAATTTTTAAATCATTGGCGAGGTAATCAGTGGATCGGACGTGGTGGACCAATCGCTTGGCCTCCTAGGTCCCCTGATTTAACTCCCCTTGATTTCTACCTCTGGGGATGTGTTAAGGAAGAAGTCTATGCCATAGCTCCTACGAACCGAGACGATATGAAAAATCGTATACGAGAGGCATTTAGAAATATTAGAATAAGAACTCTACAAGATGTCCAGCAAAATTTTGTTCGAAGGCTACATTTATGCCTTCAAGAACAGGGAAGAACCTTTGAACATATCATTAGAGCCACACAATAAATTCTGATTTACCGCATAATAAGGGTTTGTTTATTTTGTTTTGTCAACTCCTTTGTTTTTTTAAAGTTGTAATTTTAATTCATTATTTTTATAATAATCGTTTTAAGTTTATGTTTTATAAATGTCTTAATAAATCAGTTCATAAATAACATTTAGTTTCTTTATTGCAAAATAAAAAATAAGGAATGTCATTTGATGCTAGGTTATTAAAATAGTATTAAGAAAATGAAGTTATGCATAACAAATGCAAACCATTTAAGGGTTACCGCTAGATTTTTCGAAAAAGTAGCAAAAGTGTGGGGTTTTAAAGTTTATATCGAAATAACTAAAATACGGTAAACTCTAAGAGGTATCAAATTGGTATCAGTAGAAAGGATGTGAAAAGGGCTTTCTAAAAATAAAAAAATATACAGGGCGTTCCATTTAAAAAAAAATAGATTTTTTATATTTTGCATAATGTGATCACCCTGTATGATAAATGCACTGAACACAAATATTTTTAATTGGAAAGATAGGCAACATTCTAACATATTGCTTTTTGGTTTACTATTTCATTCAATTGTTTTTAGTAATTTGGAAATGGTTACTAAACTTAGATAATTTTTAAGATAAAATCGTTATTATTTCTTAAACTATTAAAAATAAACCCACATAACCAAATATTAAAATGATCAGCAGCTCTATGCCCATCTTCTGGGCTAATAATATACAGGGTGTTCCATTTAAAAAAACACAAGTTTAGTTCGCCACACTTTTTTGGGCCACCCTGTATAATGTAAAATATTTTTAAAATATGCCGCTTCTAATTCCAGACCTCATGCTGTTTTAGTATTCTTTATAGGTTTCTCGATAAAGATTTAATCTTCCGTCCCCGCTTCGTTGGCGGACCCGGTATAAGTACAGACATTATTAATAATTTTATTTCATTACTAATTACAAATTTCTTTCTTATTACAGAATTTCTCATAAAACAAATATCTTTCTCTAACAAGAACTAGAATGTCCAAAAGATCATTTTTATATATCCTGACGTATGATTTTCAAATAACGAATATCTTCCCTTTTTAAATTCGACCACAGATTGACAGTGTCTTTTCAGAAACTTTGATTTAAATATAACATTCCACTTTCAATTCCAATTTTAGCATGCTGATAACATTCAATTATTAATATCTTGTCAAAATATTTTTAAATAAAAAAAGCTCCATCAACGTCATTTTCCACCAACAGTTTTCTCTCTACTGCTAATAATAACTGCAGCACTACTATGGTCTCCTGAAGATGAAGGTTACTACCTTCGAAACATGTAGAGACAATTTAATTTTAAAATTGAGCCTTTAATAGCTCACTATTAAATTAGTGGAGAAAGACTTTTTGACTTTTTTTCCCCTTTCCCTAAGACATTAAGGTCAAAGCAACTAAATTTCCTAAACACTAAACAAGTTGCAAGAAATGCAGTGATTTAGTATGAAATATTAAAACTGTCCACACTTGGGTGTCGCATGTATTTTAATTTAAAAAATCATTGCGTGTTGATAAATGCCTTTTGCAAGAAACCAAGTTCAGGCATACTAATAGTTTTATTAATAACTGTTGTTATGTATAGTTCTTACAAAACAATTTTCATTGCATGCCATTAATCAGCTGATAGTTGTAAATCCGTAATAAAACATGAGGAAATTAAATTTGGGTAAAAATATTATAATTTCATGCCAAATTGAATGTTGAAACTTAAAATGGTCTTCTTTGATACGAACCCACCTATAGCAAATATTTTGTTCATTTAAGCTTGCAAAAATTGATATAATTTGAATTTTATTGGCCGACAGTTGGGAACAGAACTGTCAACGTTGCCGTCGCTAGCTCGTTGATTGGCCTGTTTTGACGTATTGTTTACGTTTCGTGAAAAGCTAACCTTTATTGGTCTGTGGTTTCGTGTTGTTGTGCATCTATTTTTTAACAAAAAGTCCAGATTTTTTCATAAATAGCATTAAAAAACTGTTCTTTTAACAAAAATTACTGTCTGTCGATTACGTTGTTTACTGTTTCTGAAAAATGCCGAGGCATTTAAATAGCCAGTGCAACGAGCTAATAACTTCTCTAATAAGCTACTTTTAGGAATAACTTAACCAACAATGGTTCATTGTTGACAGCAGTTAGAGAAGTAACTTTGAAGTAACTCTGTTAAGGTATATGTATTTTATTTCCACTGTACTAATTTTAAGCATGTAGGAGCTGCCCTAAATTTAAGTATCTCCACTGTAAGCGCAGTTTCAGCAAGAGTTAAGAAAAACAAATTATAAGAATCACCTAAGAAGAAACGTTCTCATTCCAAGAGAATTGTAAAAGTAACTTGTATTATTTAAAAACTATAATATTTTACATTGCGGTTATGCTTAAGCTGCAACTTTGACAACATTAAATAACAAATAAAAGACAATGAACTGTTTAATGGTTTTCTTAACTCTTTAAGAATCCCCTTTAAAGAAATAGACTTCGGATGGAAAAAAGATGAACCGAGGCGAGGGCTTGTAGAACTTTCCCATGTAGTTTTTAAACGACTGGTATTTATGAAAGAATATAATTATGAAAGAAAGAAGCATCCTTGTACAAATTCGTTTTCTTGGATAAAATATGGATTTTTCGGAAAGGCACCATTTGACGACTTTGGCAAGACGAAAATCAAAGAAGTGTTAGATCTACTAAAGTTGATGGTAAAAGATATTATGCGGCAAACAAATATTTAAACTATAAGAAGTTTACGTAGGCAGGCATAAGTCACCAAGGAAGTATTTATTTGATGACCTGGCTGGGTAATATGAACATAAAGTTTCACAACTTCCTCCATACCACTGTATGTTCAATCCGATTGAACATATTTGAGGGATTACCAAGAATTATTATAACAGACATATTATTGGTCGAGATGACAGTATAACTGACTGTATGAATTGTGCGCGGCTGATCCATAAATGTGGAAAGAATCGTTGCGTACTGCTACTCCTGATGTTTGGAAAAATTCAATTCGGCACACAGAAAGTTAGCTACAAAAATGGTATTAAAGAAAACGTGTATTAGATAGACTGAACATTCAACCTATTATTATTGAAGTAAATGAAACCAGTAATTCAAGTGATTTGGATGATGATTGATGATCCATCTTTGGGTGTGTGTTATTTTTATTATTCTTAATATTAAAACCCAAAAACTCAAAATATTAGAGTCTTTAAATAAGGACAACCTACGTGCAATTTTAGGTATATTTTTGCCTCGCCTACTTTCATAAAGATGCGGAAAAATAAAACAGATTAATATCCAAAGTATATATTAAAAAGTAACAATAAAATTGCATGACTATTCCAATACAATTTAGGTATATGTCGTCATCCTGGAAGATTCTGAAAGTAAATAAATTTGTGTTTATTTTTATAAATTTATCTTGTTTCTCATGAAAAAAAAAGCAAGTATAATTAACCACACTGGGTTATTTTAGTTACAAGCTGGCAATACTGCCGATAACTGACGTCACTCGGAGGGTATGACGTGCAACGGAAATTGTTTTGCAAAGAGTATATTAATTTAACGTTTCCAGCTTTTACTAACAACAAGGTACTTCAAGCTTTTTCAGCTTCAAAAATAATAGTCACAATTATTTTAATATATTTTTCCTGCGTTTTGAATTCTTACCAGAACTCTTAGGCCTCACAGGTAAATTCATGATATTTGAATTATCCAGGGAAAAAGATGGGAATCTGTTTTGATTTTGGATAAATATTTCGGTTCACTTACCAACTACTACAGCTGAAGTGAAGTGAAAACTAGGGACTTACCTGAAATATAAAAAACATGTTTAGAATAAATTGTTACCGATTAAATAATTTTCATTAGAAGAGACTAAAATGATTTAATAATATTACAACAGTATTTGAAACTGAGAGTTATAAAAATAAAGAAGAATACACGCAATTATTGGCTATTATACTATAATAATATAAGTGGTACGACTCTAGTAGTACATACACATTATTTTACATATGCACAGTAACTAAAAGTCGTAGTTCAGTTAAAAATATTTTTACTGTTTTTACTAATTATTAGCAAATATATTATATTACTAGATAAGCGTCAAGAGCTTGAGCATAAAAAAGGAATGTTTCAAACCGAAAAGACAAGTTTTTATTTTAAAACTAAACGGTGTCCCAAAATGTACCGGGTGTCCCACTAAGAATGGCCGTATCTCAGAAAGTGTTAGTCGTATAGCTTGCGGAAAAAAAATATATTAGGTAAAGTGGTCATGAGAAATTGCTGGAAATTATTTTCAAGTTTCTCAGACTGGCGCTAGAGGGCGCAACAAAAACGGTAAATATGAATCACGAAGTTTCATCAAAAGTCGCCTAGTTAAGGCATCCCAAAAATAACATTTTTGTATAGAACGTATTCGTCACTTTTCAAATAAAGTGGTGGGGGAAGGTTGAACATTATTTGTAATAAATTCTGATAACTCCGGTCTGTAATCCCAGTAAAGTTTTGACATATCTCAAGAAATAAATTTGTTTTGTTAACGAATAAAAATGTGCGTTCATTTTGGGTTACCCTTTATAATTACTATACGACAAAGTTTATAAAATTATTTTTGCATAGCTGATGACAATCCTGGAAAATTCCGCTTACTTCGCATTTTCCATTTGCCTGTGTAAACTTTACTCTGTTACCACACATTCTTGAATTTTTAACGTTGACAAGGTTAAAGACTAAAATTACTTTAAATATATGAGACGGAACGTGCCGTAATGGCATCTCTCTGATGAGAAATTTTTGTCTAACTATAGCGACAAGTTCTTGAGTTGAGTACATTGTTACATAAAACTTCAAATAATATATGCCAGAAAATATGTTTTCAGATTACAACAAGAAATAGTATAACATTTTAAACATATACATTTGTCACTCGCATCAACTATAGCGGATTGACGATATTATAAAACAGGACCTAACTTTAAGTTTTTAAGTTAGGAAAACCATTTCTTCTCTTCCATGTTCGCAGAACTCTAGCGGCTAAACAAACCTTCCTAACCCTCGAGAGGACGCGCTGGCGCACTCCATGCGCCAGTGCGACATTTTCTCCCACCAACCTGTGAATATTTTTATGACGCCTTCAACGCTTCAAGGTATTCCTACAGTGGACCATTTTGCTTAGGTTAAGACGATTGTGTACTTTCTATAACCAAGTTTGAGTTTGTTAAAATATTATTTGCGTAAACTCGCTCTAATTGGTGCACGAAGTGCGCCGCGCGCCTGGGCATGTAAGTATAGTTTTATTTGTATATATATTTTTGTTATTATGTTGTTTTGTTGTTGTAATATGAGAATATTATAGTTATAAACGAAATGACAAATTTATTTTTCTGTATTGTAGGGTTGTAGGGCCAGAATATACTTAACGGATAAAGAGTTGTCAAAATTCCTATATGAAGATTCGTCGGGAGATGAACTACTCGTTGAAGATGAAAATGAAGACATATCTGAAGAGGAGGAAATAGTGGCTCAAAGTGATCATGATTCGAATTCTGAACAAGAGTATACGGAGAATGAGAATTCAGAATCTGAGTCGGATGATGAAATATCTCCAAACAATTTTGTTTTGGGCAAAGACAAAACAACAAAATGGTACAAGAGCAATGTGTCGACAATCTGTAAAGTAAAAAACAAGAATTTGTTAAAAATTCTCCCCGGACCAAAACAAATCGCTAGAGGACTTACATTCGAGATTTCTGCATTGGAATTGATTATTAATTCATTTATGATTGAGGACATTGTAGAATATACTAATCTTTATATTGACTCAACAAAAATTCAGTTGGAAACCAAAGAGCTCGTGATGCAAGAAATACTACGAATAATGAGATTGCGGCTCTACTTGGATTATTCTATTTCATAGGTGCTAAAAAGAACAACCTTTGCAATGTTGAAGAGATGTGGGACATTGAGACTGGATTTGCAATAACAAGGCAAGTCATGTCCTATAAAAGATTTGTATTTAATATTAGTGTTAAAAAAAGTCTAGTCTAGAACTTGTACAGAATGGCATTTCCTACTTCTTATAGGATATACCATTATAAGAGTAATAATAAGCTTGTGTTTTAACTAATTAAGAAACCGTAAGCGCATCTCCCTTGTATATGTACAGAAAGACCGTTGTACAAGTTCAAACCGGACGAACTGTGGGAGGTAATGACGTCATCGCCTCGCAAGCATTTAATTTGATTTTGATCTCGTATATTTCGAATACTTATTGGGTTGAGTTCTTATTTTTAGGGCTGACCATACCTTATTAATTGTTTGAGAAAGGCTCAGTTGTCTAGTTACTTAATAATTAAATAACAACAAAAAGGTATCAAGTCATAGTAGAGAAAGCACTGCAACACCGCCGTTTAAAATCTTTTTATATATCTACGGTGCATCGAGGCGAAAAATCCGCATGAAAACAAGACAAGACAGTTGAGTTTTAAAACGTAGTAGGGGGAATAAGAGAGTTCACCATCATAGGACCCTCCAATGATAATTTCGGAGGGATTTTTGACCTATGCTGATTCTTCAAACAGGTTTCGCTGTGTTGTGTTGACGTTGTGATCCTGTTGTGTTGAACGGACTCTGTTAAACTGACCCTGTTAAACAGACTCTGTTGAACACACCCTGTTAAATAGGATCTGTTCATCAGACTCTGTTGAACAGACCCTGTTAAACAGACCCTGTTAAACAGACTCTTTAACAGGGTGTGTTCAACAGAGTCTGTTAAACAGGGTCTGTTAAACAGGGTCTGTTTAACAGAGTCTGTTCAACACAACAGGATCACAACGTGAACACAACAGGATCACAACGTCAACACAACACAGCGAAACCTGTTTGAAGAATCAGCATAGGTCAAAAATCCCTCCGAAATTAACATTGGAGGGTCCTATGATGGTGAACTCTCCTATTCCCCCTACTTATAGTCAATAACAATTTCCAAGAATATACGCCGTCTTCAACACCCAGACTAAATTCCGAGAGGATTCGCCATCTACAAAACGAGCGGTCGCTCAGGCTAAGACGTGTGACTGAGCGCAGGGGTTGAAACAGTATGACATGATGGTACTGTGTGCATGAGAAGGACGGATGATGTATCGTAAGTAAGACTTGACGGGTTTTAGGTTTTCGGGCGGACAAGAGAGATCTGCATCAGTGGTCGTGGGAAGCAGACGTTTTCCCTCGCGCGGGTTACGCGAGTTCCTAGTTTTTTGATTCCACTCAAGCCAAGTAATTAAGTCGGTCTGTTCGCGGTGTTATCCCGAAGATATATTAATGTGACTAATACATCCAGACTTAAGTAGAGTTCCGCATCACGCCTTGCAAAAATCACACGGACTTCTCGCGGCATTTTGCGCGGTTTTAGTTGATTTTATGGTATCGAAACCATGAAATAGGTTGGAAAATTCGCGGTTTTTGCATTCCGAAGGTGTACCTAATGTGATTATTATACCGCAACTTAAGTCCTGTTTATCTGTTGTAAAAAGCAGTCGCAAGTTTGTAGATACGATAAATTCTTGAAGGTTTAAGAATACAATGGTGTATCCCGATATTATTGTTTGTTTAGTGATGTAATGTTAGTGATGTAAAAATGTATAGCTCTTTAATGCAGTAAGTAGTTACCATACTAAGTTGTAAAAGTAAAAAGCATTTGCTGGTACGCAGAATGTATGTGAAGTACGCAAAATGGATGTGAAGAGCAGTAAATGAAAGACCAAAAATAAATAGATATATTTGTGTGAAAAAAAAAGCATTTATTTCAACTGACATATTTTAAACCACGCAACCTATGAGAAATACAGTAAACAATTTATATTTGGCGCAAGCATATAACGGCGGCATCAAAATTAGTGCTTTATAAAAATTAGATGAAGAGTATAGTTTGAAAAGGGTTTGCTTTTTCCTTCTGCCAGAACCATTCTCAGACGCGTTTCGCTGTATAACAGCTCATCAGTGAGGCTATGGGTTCTGACAAAAGGAAAAAGCATCGGCGTCTGTTTTAAAACAGAAAAATCGGTTTGATACAGAGAATGAAGCCAGAAGGCTCCATCTCGTGGTGCTGGTAAATAACGCCAATTTCTAAGCATACCTGCGCCCTCTGACATGGACTTATCAAGCCACAAATATCAGAGGAAAACCTGCAAAGATAGAACGTCACAATTACAGGAGTATAATTTGAGGTTTGAGTAAATGACCCTATTACAGAAGTGTCAGAAATATTTTATTCCGTTGTAATGTGTGATGACATAAATGATAACTATCAGTGGGCTGTTATGAATGTAATGATATTGTCATTGATTTCTTTTGCACACGTAATTACAAATAGACGAAATCAATGCGATTATTGTTACATGAAAAAATGTTAACATATAATATCTCTGGTGCTTAAATTATTCCTGTTAATAATTTAAGCTCCAGAGATAATCGGAAAGAAAATTTTTATGGGTAGGTAGGTACACTAATTTTAATTTTCATGTCACTATTTTGACATTTGAAATGTCAAAAAGTTCCCACTTATTAATTCCATGAAAGTTGATACAGTCTATTTCAGAAAGGTGTAGAGTAATCAAATGGGAAATTCCGTCCAGTTCGGCTCAATGTCGGTGTCGGCCATAGGCGCAGGAAAACTTTGGGCATTAAATTATTTATGATAACTAACTAAAAATTTTAGATAATTAAGTTAACGGGTATTAAGATAAAATAGTATTGTTTGTAATATTAAAATTTCAAGTAATTGCGCAAGAGGATTAGGAAAGGTATATAATGTATTTTTTAAAAATGTTTAATAAAAAATAAGTGTAGCTAATACTATGTCCATAATGCCTAATTTTTATTCTGTTAAAATAAAATTATTTTTACGAATATCCTACCGGCACGCCTTTGTCACACCATTTTTAGTGTTTGTGAATGGATGACAATAGGCAAAACTAATAAATTGACCCAAACCCGGGTGGTACTATCTGCACTTGATGAAAAGAAAGAATATTGCAATGAAATCAATGCCAAATTATGAAAGTGGCTTAAATATTCGTTGGGTCATTTTGTAGTCTCTTTGCATACCTAATGAGCTTTCATTACTCTACACCTTTCTGAAATAGACTATAGGAATATAAAATATTTTCGATAATTATCCCGTTGCTATAGGTAACGTAAACAAAAAGAAGACATCTAATTGGCTAAATATAAATGTATGAAATTTTCGTCCATAATATCCCAAGAGAGGCTGTTGTCAAAAAGTAACGTTCTTGAGGAAGTTGTAATACCGTGCGAGCAATAATTAATTTCATTGAGGCGGTAATGCTTAGCGGTAGAGCTTAATACCTGTTGGGCGTCAGTAAACACCAGCATTATCAATCAATCAGTTATTCCGCCATCTTTAACAGTCTTTAGAAGTAATTTGATTTATCGCTAATTTATTTAATTTCTCGAATAATTCACGCAATGAATTCTACGGAACAGCACGAAAAATTTTTGGTGAGAGCGTGTTCTAGAAACGGGGTTAGAGTAAATGGTGAGTGGCAATATAATCAGCGTTTGTACAGGGACGATTTTCGCAAGAATTTTCCTAATGTCGCTTTTATCGCTGAAGATTTTTATCATTGCCTAAAAAGAACCGTTGCTGTGTTTAGGGAAAATCTGTAAAAACAGAAGAACTTATTGCAAACGTTCGTGAAATAATGCAAATTACGCCAACGGAAAGAAATTATTTGGTATATCTCATACTTTTTTCAGACGAAGCCTGGTTCCGCCTCACTGATTATGTGAACTCTCAGATTACACGCATGTAAAGTAGTGAAAATCCGATTTTTTTTGTAGAGTCGACATTGCACCCTAAAACAATTGGTGTCTGTTTCCAGAAGAAGAATTATTGTTGGTCCTATTTTTTTACATCACAGCGATATCAGTCGCGAGTCGCCGGCCGTGCTGAGAGTAGCACTGCTTTTTAGTACCTTTTATTTTGTTTATTATTTTTCTCAATGTTGGTATTCATTATTATCTCTACCATTACCCATTATTAGTATAGTTCTTCGCAAATTGTATTTATTAATCTTTCTTAAAAAAATATCTGTTTATACCTTCATATCTTTAAACTCTTTAACAATTTCTGAGAACCTTTCCTTTTTCATTAATTCCTCTTTTTTTCTCATTTTCTCTTTTGATTTGTATAATAATATGTATCATCTATTTAGCCATTAAAATTAGTAATCACTTTCTACAGGGTGGTTGTAGATGAGCAGTTATAGTTAGATGCCGCCACCCACTTTCTAACTTTCTATTGTACTTCTCGTATCTAATTAATAAATACATTATTATTATCATTATTATTATTACTATTATTATTATTATTATATAGGGATAATATTGTGAATCTATTTGTGGAGCAACTACTTGACGATGAACTACGTTTTGGTTAGTGTGCCCACCGCCTATATATCCGTCGAAACTATTAACAACTTAGGCAACTTTTTCGACGACAGATTGATCAGATCTCGAACAGACATTGAATTTCTACCCAGATCACCTTATTTGATGGTTATAGATTACTTCGTTTTTCCTCACTTAAAGAACAATATGTCTAAGACTCCAGTTCAATATTTAGAAGAGTTACAAGAAAGGATTGTACAAGAATATGGTAACAGTTCTTCAGAAATGCTGGTTAAGGCTTTCGAAAACATGAGGAGACGTATGAATTTATGCTTGGAGCATAATTCCAGCAATTTCTAAATTCCTACTTTGTTTATTTTGTAAACAACAAAAATAAATTTGTATTTGTTTAATTACTTTAAAATTCATCAGTTTGGCATATTTTGCCATAATATGAGTTTGACACAATTTTAACCTAAATTTGGTTAGACATATCGTCCCCCAAACCAGGTTATGTTTGCCTGCCACGGTCATATTGGAGTCACAAAGTGCTTTCAATATGGCCGTCGACGGCAAACGTCAGAAAAACTAACCTTTATTTTTGCGTGTATGTCAGTTTGACGTGTAAACCGCGATTTTGGTTTTGTGTATTTTATTAAGTTATTGTTGTTCAATATGTGTTTTTTTCGGTTATTTATATTTAATAATACTTAAAGTTGATGATGTTATTGGAGATGTTAACAATGGCAAGTGTATATCTATACACAGCACAGGACTCGACTGTAAACTAAGCATTAAATCCGTGTATATTTGCCACATATTTGCCTTCAATGGCCATACTGAATTGTTCGTTGAATGTTTTTGAGTTCTGTGAAACAAATTCAATATGGCCGTGGCAGGCAAATCGTAATTCGACACATTGTTGGACTGCCTAATTGTGATACAAATCAAGCCCTACATGTTTCAGTCCAAGCCCTCTTGGATGAATATAATTCTTGCTTATACGGTACAATGTTGAGTTATTAATCACTGCTTAAGGGATATTGGGTGAGAAAATTTAATGACATTTTAAATTGGAACAATTACGGAAGTGTCGAAAAAAATTTTGTTACATTGTAGCGTATGACGAAATAAGCTTTGTCAAAGTAAGCTCAAAAAATAGGTCCACAAATTAAATTCACAGTTATGATATAGAGGCTTTAAATGATTTGGTAATAGAGAAATAAAATATTGCAAAACTGACCGCTAATCTGCTATTGTGAATAATTATATCCAACATATTTTTATATAAGTAGTCCAAGTATTACTATCGATAAAGGGTTTTCTTATTTATAGTTAACTTAAGTTATATTGTCTAGATTAAGCTTGTTTAATTGCAGCCAATTCATATACAGAACAGAAAATTTGAATATTTCGCCTCCCTATTGGATTTTCCATGCCAGTTTAACTTAAAGTTTTAATTAAGATCACAAAATAGGTGTTAAATTACAATCGCTAACTTTTAACTGTTCCGTGCCAAGAACTGAAAGCAACTAATTATTAGCTAACAAGCGCCTTATTAATATTTACATAAATAATTAGCGAAGTCATAATAAACGAAAATTATACATTCCTCAACTCCATTACGCACACATTGTTCTCATAACATTATCGAATATCAGATGATAATATTGTTTGAAAATAGGGCAACGGTATTAGGTACCTAAGATGGTATAATTTGCATTAAGTATTATTAAGTGGAAGCGAAGCACATTATTGCTAAATTCCGTGTGTCGTTGACAGCCACCATATGGGGAAGTGATAAAAGCGCTGAAATCACTTCTCTAATTAAATCCAAACGGTGGCAATTAAATAAAGGTCGGATATTCTGGTTTGGGCAATAAAGAGTTAAACTCATCACAATTTTTTGGACACTATTTTTTTTTCACTTAGCAATAATTAATACATTATCTAATATTTTATATCATGGTTAATAATTAGGGATCGCGTAGATCGGGCCATAACAGGCTCCCAAGGAGAAGACCCTGAAGATGTCTTATTCTTAATCATCATCGTATGGTTAGTCTCTTGAGTTTGAGAAATGTAAAAAAAAAACAAAGAAAAATAAAAGTAAACAATTTTGTAACCTGAAATTGTATAAAAGGCATTTATTACTAAATATTTTTCAAAATGCTTAACTAAAAAGGATTGTCTTCTATCAGTTAAAATATGTTTATACAAAGAGAAGCTTCTTTCAACATCTACTGATGTAATCGGACAATACTGCAACTTAGGTAGTAAAGTATAGGGCCAAGACACAAATTCGTTGGATGGTTTACCTCCATAAATGCTTTTTACTGCGATATAAGTATTTAAATACTTTATTCTTTTTTACAGTTACATCCAATTTGTTCCCTACTTGACCGGAAATGTTTTTAATAATAATAATAATAATAATCTCTTTATTGCCAGGAAAATCTTCTAGAGACATAGCAACGTCAGACAACGAGATAAGGCAAAAGCCCTTACAGTTTCAGTATAAAAAAATATTTAAAACAAAATAAAATAAAAATTAAATATACAAATTAGACATGAGCTCACAATTAAAAACCAAAAGCAGGCAAAACATCTACAATAATACACATTAAAAATTATTTTCAGGGAAACCTGTTATGATAGTATTAAAATTCAAATTCAAACTTGAAGTTATAAAAACATTTTTGCAGTAAGAATTTGGTGGTTCTATCCCTAAAAATGGCAAAATCCTGTTCTGACCGTATTTCATAGGGGAGCATGTTAAATGCTTTAATAGCGCATATAGAGGCGCTTTTTTAAAAAAAGCCGAGTTGTGTGGAGGCACACTTAGATCAGCCCTGCCACGGGTAACAACTGTCATATCATCTGCATAGTAATAAGCATTGCTATTAAAGAAATGTGGATTTTTTTTACAAATAAAACCAGTGTCAGAAAATAAAGGGACGGTAGTGTAAGGAAACCTAGCTCTACGAAATGTTGTTTACATGATGTGCGGGGGTGGAGTTTGAGTAGACATCTTATGATGCGTTTCTGCGCTATGAAAGCGGAGACAGCGCCCTGCGACGAGCCCCAGAACATTATACTGTATGTCAATAGGGATTGCACTGAGGCAAAATAGAACCATCGAAGTGTACTCAATGAGACCACCTCCCGAAGTCTGCGTGCCAGGGCACAAAAACTGTGCAGTTTCGAGACCAAGGAATTGGTTTGGGATTTCCAAGTCAGTGAGGAGTCCAGACTGACGCCCAGAAACTTAACAGTCTCGATCACTGGCACAGATTTGTTTTCACACCGCACATATAATGATTCACTTCTACTGGTTGTTTTACTAAAGGTAAGTAAAGCTGTCTTTGTGGAATTAAGCTGCAAGGCATAATCAGTGCACCAATCCCTCATCCCCTCCACTGCTCGTGAACAGGCTACGGAAAGGCTCGGCAGGTCCAGGCCGCACAGCACGATGGATGTGTCGTCCGCATACCAGACCCCCCCAAGGACCCCTCAGAGAGGCCATTCACATACAGCAGAAAGAGCACAGGGCCCAGGATGGAACCCTGGGGGACCCCCTGATTTATGGCGGCTGAAGCAGAGTGGTAGTTCTTCCCGTTCTTGGAGACACACATCATCTGTTCTCTGCCTTGAAGGTATGAGCTAATTAAGTTCAAGCAGTTTCCTCTAATACCATATTTATTTAAAATTTTGAGCAAAATCCCATGATCAATAGTGTGAAAGGTCAAAGAAAAGGCCAGCAGCGTTCTCATTTTTATCAAGACTTTCGATAATATGTGAAATTACTTTAAAAACAGCCATTTGTGTTGAACGATTGGGACGAAATCCATATTAATTATCTGTAAGAATATTTTGACTAATAAGGAAATTCATTAACCTGGTATATATGACCTTTTCAAATACCTTCGACACTGAGGACAATAAAGAAATTGGTCTATAGTTGGATATGTCCTGCTGGTCACCCTTTTTATGCACTGGAATCAATTTGGCTTTTTTTAATTAGATGGGATTTACATTTAGCGGAAAAAGTTTCAACAATACTAATTAACTCCCTTAAACTTAAATTTCTACTCTCTAACGAGGATGGTACGGCCGGTATAAAACTGAAATCAACCTAAATAAAAAGAAATCTTTAACTACACTTGCACTTTTCAGCAACTCTTTACTTTGCACAAAACACTGCGAATCGCCATCTAAATCCAGAATTAGTTCTTTAATGGCTTCAAAATATTATGCGTAGAATATTAAGGCCTTAATCCATGTTCCCTACCGGGTAATTACAGGTTCTGGAGGTAACCTAACTCCTGGTAATCTCTCCTTATACATCTGCTCTCTTAGAGGTGCTTTTAGAAACGCTTCTTTTACATTGGAAATTAATTTATTTATTAAACGATATTCAGTTCTGACGGTTTCTGCGACTCGGCTTATTCCATGTAAAAGACAAGTCACATGTACCATATTGGGATAAAAGATTCTTAAGTTCTGGCCTACTTTTTCCATATACAGTGCTGCATCAGACAAAAGCACTAAAAACTTCTCATCTTGGACTGGATTTGGTAAGAAAAAGTTCGATAGGGACTGCTGAATAAATCGGGTTACGGTTACATTATTAGTTTTGTCTGCTTAGAAGCTATTAAATATGGGTTTGTTGCTTTATCTTCTGTGTGCTGTAATCATAAGATGTGCGATATATCTGCCACAAGCATCTGTGCTTTCATGTGAAAATTTTTATCACCCAGTGAAGCTCTTATTTGTTCTAACACGGTTTCGCATACTGAATGGGGATTCTTCTTTCTAAGCGTGGATTCGTCATGAATGGTATATTGACAATATTTTTGCAACACTTTTTTTAAGGGTATGTTTGCTGCGACCAAAGCCTTGCATAAGTCTTCTTGAAAAATTTCCTTTTCAGATTTCGATTTTTCTCCAACATTTTGAAATGCGTTTTTTACACTCAGCTTAACTAGCTCAGACATCATTTTTTGTAACTTTGATTTAAGTAATTGTTTTTAAATGTTGATTGATTAGAACTTCTTTTCACAAAGAATAATTTTTGCACAAGCTTCTCACAAGACTTTTTCTTCACTTAACTCTATATCTGGGAAATTCTTAATCTACGAAGACGTTTTCGCCACTGTATACATTTTGAACACAAATTTGAAATCACTAGTTTCACACTGATAATACTGAAATTTTCGATAAACTAAAACAGAAGTACTTATTACAAATTACAACCCGATATAAATACAGTTTTTTAAGCAGGTATTAATAAGGCACTATTAAATGACAATAAATAACCTTTAACAATATACCTTCAAACCCCGGAAACCCCCAATAAATTCCTTGTGTATAACCGAAATGTAAATATTAATTATTATATAATTACCTTCAGATTGGAAAATCCCTGAAACAAGTGCCGGACTGGACATTAAACCTATGAGTCTACGAGTTTTTATGACCGGGCGTTTTTAATTTTTTGATAACGCCGAAAACATAAAAATACGCTGATAAATAAAATAATAATTTGGGAAAAATATGCATTTTATTATAAAACTGACAAAATATACAAAAAATGCATATACAGGGTGTCCATTTAGTGTGTAATTCTTCGTTATCTCTTATGCTATTATAAATAAGGAAAAATTTTTAATATAAAAACCAAAGGGCACTTAAAGGTGTATTTTTGAAAATTATTTTAAATATACTTAAAAAGGACACCCTATATTTTTTGCCCGAAACAAGTGTATTTCTTTATTATTTATATAATTCCAAATTTTCGTTTCAATCTGTGGCGGTGTTGCTAAGATATTATTTATTTCCTAATTTATTTGTTTTTGCATGGTCGCAATAAATATGCTACAGTTTCCCTATTGATTTCAATTTAATCAAGTTTTTTTGCAAATAGTTGCATCTGAGTTATATGAGTACCATTTATAAGTGTTTTCGAGCTTATTTTATACAGGGTGCTCTAATTGTATTTCCAAATTTCTGATAGTTTGGATTAGATTTATTCAATTTTCTTAAATGGGACACCCTGTATATTTTGTCATAAATTGAAAGTTCTACTCAGTCCCTTTATGACGGTAAAATATGTTTAATATTATCTCTGGCGTTGCCAAATTGTGATGATTTTCTCAAAATATTTATTATTTTTTTTAAGGTAGGCGGTCTGGAATATTGCAATACCATATGCAATATTTCATCGTATTATAAGGTTAATACGTTTAAAGAAAATACTTAATTTTATAACATACAAATAAGTCAAATATTAATGGATATAAAAATACAAATTTAAATTTTTTTATCATAATATTTTGCGGCGTTCCAAATTATAAATCATTTTAATACAAAAAATTAGTTTGTTACATAAGTTGTTCAAAGTCTCGTCCATTTTGATTAATGTAAGTTTGAATTCGTTTTATAAAATTGTCTCTTACATTAGATAAGGTCTGAGGTGTTATATTTTGAAATACCTCTCTAATTCGTTCTTTCATATCATCACGGGTGGTGGCGGGTAAACGATATACTTTTGACTTTACATAACCCCATAAGAAGTAGTCCATGCTGATCAAATCAGGCGACCTGGCCGGCCAGTTAATTGGTCCTCCTCGACCTATCCTTTTTTGAGGAAAGTCTTGATCAAGATGCGCACGTACATCTCTATGGAAGTGTGCAGGAGCGCCATCCAACTGAAACCACATTTGAGTGCTGCTCAAATTTGGAATTACATAAATAATAAAGAAAGACAGTTATTCCGTGCAAAAAATATAGGGTGTCCTATTTAAAAATTTTCAAATTTAAGTTGTCCCGCTTTTGTGAAACTCCCTGTACATTTAAAAATATTTTAAAAATATACACTTTCAATAGTCCCTTAATTTTTGTATTTAAAGTTTTACCTTATCTGTAATAATAATATGAGTTATCGAAGAATTACACACTAAATGGACACCCTGTATATGCACTTTGAATATATTCCGCCCTTTAGTGATCATCATCCTTGTTTAATATAAAAATTAAATTCTGTTATGCACTTTCCAAACATCCAAAAAGCGAGCCTCGCCCTATAAAATTCTGTCATGCCAAGGTACTGTTTAAGTGCTTAATAAATTACGTTTTTCTAATTTTCACTTTTTTGCTAATTCATTATTAAACACCTATAAGAAAAAGTGTGCCAAAATGTCCCTCTTCATTTCCACCCGGCTCTTATTTCAAACGATAAAACGCCTTGAGAGGATGTTTCTAGATAGAGACGAATGTTTCCATGAATAATTAAGGGGCCACTTAGAAAGCAACTGGCAAAATAATATTAATCATAACGAGTTCAGTTTTAGCAAACTACTAGAATTATTTTAGCTTTGAAAAGTTCGAGTGCCATTAAGCATATTTTTAAATATTCATAGTATCCATTAAAGTTTGCCGAGATAGATCGCTGTCGCTTCCAATTTTTTGTAATTAGCTCTACAAGTACAATATTTTAATTGAAAGCAACTAGTTAAATGCAAACTCGGTTTTTCTTTCAAAATGAGTTTATTATTGAAGTACTATAATTGTGCATACAGGGTGTCCCAAAACCATACAGACAAACTTTAAGGGGTGGTAGAAGACATCAGAACAAACTTTTTTGTTTAATAAATACATTTCTGGTCAGTTTTGTTTATATCAGTGATTATTAATTAATATTTATTTAAAAAAAGTGTTCAGGAGGACACTAATAAATCACTTTTTGGTTGTGTTCGACTTTTTCTCATTAAATGATGATTTACAATAATTGTTCTAAATGTTGACCATTCGCTTCAATACAAAGACTGCACCGTCGCGCAGTTTATTGACTCGTGGACTCTACGGAATATTCCGGGAATAGCTTCTACATGCGAACAGCTGGTCATTATTCTTGCTAAGAGATATTTCTCATTACGAATAATCGTTTCGTAGACCAAAGATTTCAGAAAACCCCAACGAAAACATTCAGGGGGTTCAGACCAGGAGTACGCACGGGCTAGGCCACGGGACCTCCTCTTCCAATCCACGGCGAGAAAATTGCTGGTCCAGATACTGGCGCAAGGTACAAACCAAATGATGATGACATATTTACTTTTTAAGTTGAACAATGGTCTTTACTCCTTTTCTTTGTCGTTCTTCTTTTTTGGAATATCTGGATATACAGTTGTTATTCAGCTTTGCTAATTCATGGTATGTTTTCGCTTGTAGAGTGGTTTTCAATCTTGAATGTTTAAAAGGTTCTGCGTGTTTTGGTTACTATCTTCACGGTGGGAGCCAGTCACCGGGGAGTCTGTATGTTGCCTGGTAAGGCGCGTATGTATCTGAGGGTGTTATGATAATATTGTCCGATACGTCTGTCCGTGCGTAATGTTTTGTGAGTATTTTATCGAAAAACTGGTGTATTGTGTCCATGTGCATGTCATTGTGCAGTACTTTATCTTGGTGCGTCTGTTATTATTCGAAAATTCTGTTTTGAAAAATTTTGCAACTTTTTAAATTTTGTCTTGTTTACGGTACACCTCTAATTATTATCTTGTAAATGTTTCTCTTAGTCCTGGTATCTATTCTACTGTTGTTGTTTATCAAAGGATTCATTGCACACAATTGAGTTTGTGCGCAAGCCAGCCGGTGGTCAACATTGTCGTTCCAGGCCATCTCTTTGTCAAACACGAGTCCCAGATATTTGACTTTGCTTTTCCATGGTATTTCCTTGTTGCTAACTTCGACCCTGCTCTCTAGTAATCTGACTCACGATTTTAAGAAAAAGATGGCCTGAGTTTTGGAGCCATTTAGACGGATCTTCCAAGTATCAAGCCATTTTTGCAGAAGAATTATGTGTCTTTGCAGGCGTGAGATTACTATTCGGGGCTATCTCGAGGTGGCGCTTATTGCCGTGTCGTCCGCAAACAGAGTTGTAATTCATTTGTGATGGCCTACTTGCTTGGTGAAATGGATACTCCATGGTTGAGGAAATAATTAAAGTTCAGTTTCCTGACACGTGTTTCAACCCTTGCGGATCATTATCAAAGGCATATTTATAAGACAATATTAAATTCTACATGTAATTAAAATAAAAATTGACAGATGATGGGTTATTTTGGTCCTTAATTTACAGGTATTGGCCAAAGGTACAACTAAATTACAGGTGTGATTATTGAGGTATTTACATCTAAGTAATAAAATTAAGAAAATGAAACTCTGTTCGTAATTATTGACAGTGTTTATTGCATATTTATCTTAAGTTATTAGGCTATTAAGTATTAGATTGGCACCTGAAGGTATTTCAATTTGATTATTAACAACATTACATCGATTTTTTAAGGCTTAGGGGTCTACCAAATACAATGTGATGACTGTGATGCAACCTATACAGGTCAAACAGGTAGAAACTTTAAACTAGGCTTAAAGAACATATAACATCCATTTAAAAAAAAAAAATAAAATAAAGCAGGAATAGCGGACCACTGTATAATAAATAACCACTCAATATCCAATAAGATAAATACGATATATACTCAACACAAGGGTAGAAAACTTAACCTATTAGAAACATTAGCAATCAAGAAAGCCTTAAAAAATCGATGTAATGTTGTTAATAATCAAATTGAAATACCTTCAGTTGCTAATCCTAATAGCCTAATAACTTAAAATAAACATGCAATAAACACTGTCAATAAAACACAATTTCATTTTCTTAATTTTATTACTTAGATGTAAATACCTCTATAATCACACCTGTAATTTAGTTGTACCTTTGGCCAATACCTGTAAATTAAAGACCAAAATAACCCATCATCTGTCAATTTTTATTTTAATGACATGTAGAATTTAGTATTGTCTTATATGCCTTTGATAATGATTCGCAAGGGTTAAAATACGTGTCAGGAAACTGAATTAAATTGTGACATATAACAAGTACGACTTTAATTTCCTCTACCATAGATAAAGTTGTGTTTGTGGGTGCTTGGGAATATCGCTAGTGTATATATTGTACAGGACCGGCGCAAGAGGGGACCCGTGCGGGACCCCGTCTCTAGCAACCCTAATACTGTACACTGCGTTTTCTGACGACACCGCGAACGACCGGTCCTCGAGAAATGAAACTACGATTTTAATCAAGTAAATTGGCATACCTAATCTTATCAATTTTACTGTACGTCCATCGTGCCATACCTTATCGAAAGCTTTTGAAACATCGAAAAAGGCCGCTCTTGTTAAAAAGCGGCCATTAAAACCCTTTAATAAATTTGCTGCTAGCCTTGTTGTTTGGCGCACCGAGCAATACAAACCCAATATGGAGGTGCCCGTCAAGTTGAAACCACAGTAATGTTATTTCCAATGTCTTAGGGGACATTTTCTAATAATAGAGGCAAAGAATCTTGCAGAGCATGGAGATAAAGGTTTAAGTTCAAACGAGCAGGCAGCAAGGGAACTACTAGATTCTCTCCAAGAATTCCAGCCTTCATGTTTACAGAAAATTGTTGCTGGTGTCTTCTAGAGACCACAGCGTGAGGATTTTCATCATCCAAATGTGGCTGTTTATTAGTATATATATTTACTATTAATATACTAATCGCACGAGAAATATGCCTCATCAGAAAACAATACTCCCGGAGTGAGGATCTATTAAATTGTGACCCGAAAGCCATTGGCAAAAAGCTAATAGATGTAGATAATCTTTAGGATTTAAAGTTTGCACGCATTGTAAATGGTAGTGGTAGAGAAGTTAATCATGAAAGAGGTAAGACATGCTATACCGTCGACTTTCAGGATCCCATATGGTGTGCAGTTGCGTGAACAGTTGTGGATACGACCAGATACGACCAGATACGTTACCTATTATTTGTGTTAAGTCCTGAGTTAAGACGCGAATAATAAAAGCAGGAATGTTAGATACACATGAAGCAATTGAGATATTATGAAAGTAACTACGCCTTGCCAGCGTCTACTGAAGATACCATGTACTAATAGAGCTGTCAATGAGTAAATTCTTTGGTAAATGGGAAAAAAATTACTCATAAACAATCAAAAGACTACAAGCTGTTCGCCTTGGTCATAGACTAAGAAACTCAACATAGCAGCTACTCAAATTTGTAATAGAAGAAAAGACAGAGACAATTGGACGAAAACCAATGTCCTGGCAAAGGAATATAAGAAAAAGGACTGGTTTGGGAAAATCAGGAAATTCATTAATTCTACTAGATAGACAAAGATACAAACATGTGGTCGCTAATATCCAATAATTGATAGGCTTCCTAAGAAGAAGATGGTGGACCATAAACGAAATGAAAGTAGTGTAAAAAAAATTGCGCCTCTGCTTACCTAAAATTATCTCTAGTTCAACTAAAATTAAATATTCTATTACCTATTAAAGGCACAGCAGCTCATTTATATCAGTGCTATGATTTTCCCTATACTATTATTACTATGTGGAAAGCACATCAATATCTCAAAAAATGTTGAACCAAACAAATGAATTAAGGGCCGGTGAACGATTTCTTTAAATTTCTTATAAAGACATGATGATAGACTTTTAATCTGTACAGGTCCTACATTCTACCTTAAGCTCTAAGATGGGTACACTGCGCGTCACATAAAACTGGTACACTTTGATTTTATCAATGTAAATCGGGTTTTATAATATTTGCTATCAATCATGCTTTGCATAAGAATGACACCTAATACACCTGTCACTAGGACAAATAATAGGATATTATGTCAAAAATTTCCATTTTACGTTATAACGATGCCAAGGCAGTTGAGTAATTTTGAAAAAATGCAAATAATTTCCAAAATAGAGGCTGGTTGGTCTGTAAGAATACTGGCCGAAGAATATAATAGAAGCAAAACTACTATCCAGAATTTATAATAAATAAATAAATAAATAAATAACTGTTTATTATTTACCCATACATTTACAGCATTACAATATTTTATAAAAAAAATTAAATTAAAATGATATTTATACTATAAACACGAGCAAATAAATGGCCATCATTTCAGACTTCTGCACTCGGCAGATTCTGTTATTAACATGAGGCCAAAAGCTTAAATAATATAATACTTTATGTCATTAGTGCGCTGCTACACACATACATCCCGAAGATACCCACTCCTACTAGATTTACTAGTGATAGGAAGAGAAAAGAAAAAAAAAGAAGCAGAAAAGAGATAAATAAAAAATTTCCACTACTTATAATCTCTGACCATGACACTGGTTGTTAAACAAGATCTTATTCAATTTATTTTTAAAGGAATTACATGACATATTGACTTGAGCCAAATCCAGATCTAATGAATTAATTAATAAGGCAACATTATATGAAAAAGATCTTTTAAAAAACTCATGTTTATGTTTTGGAATGTTTATGTTTTTTCTACGTAAATTTAAGTGATGAACATCTGTTCGAAAAGTAATTTTATTATAGAGGTAGGGAGGAGAACGAAATTTTAAAATTTTGTAATAGAGGCAAGTTGCATGCAGTTTACGCCTATTAACCATGTTAAGCCAATAGAGGTCTTTAAGCTTATGTGATATTCTGTTACGTCGGCGGATTCCAAATATTAAACGTAAACAATTATTTTGGACTTTCTGTATTCTGTGCACATCAGCAGCATCCAAACAAGGACCATAAACATTATCGCAATGGTTGAAATGCGATAAAACTAAAGAGTCACACAATAATTTTTTGATCTCCCTGTCGAGAAAGTGCCGAAGTGGGTACAACGCCTTTAAAGAAAAATATACTTTTTTTAAGATATAATTAACATGCATTTTGAAACGTAGTTCAGAGTCCAAAATTAAGCCCAAACTTTTACATTTTTGCACGAATGGCAAATCATTATTTTCAATTCTAATATGCATACGGTTATTGAGGTTATCGATGGCAGCGCCATTTCCTAACAAAAGTACTAAAGATTTGGTTGGATTTAATTTAAGCATGTGATCCGAGGATACCTTAAAAAGTGCATTTAAATCAGTATTAATTTTTGCTTCAGCAATAGCGAAATCACGAGGAAAAAATGACAAATATAATTGCGTATCGTCAGCGTACAGATGGTAGCGACAATTTTTAAGACAGGCATGAAAATTTGATGTGTAAATACTAAAAAGCAGAGGTCCTAAAATACTTCCCTGGGGAACTCCAGGGTGGCACTCGAGACAGTCAGAAATATCTTTATTAATAATTACTCTTTGTGTGCGATCTGATAGGAAAGAACTAATTAACTTTACTGCATTTTCTGAGAAGCCCACGTAATGTAAAATTGAGATAAGTATTTCGTGATTTAAGAAATCAAAAGCCTTTGTATAATTCAAAAGAATTAAAGCAGTAATCTTGTTATTATCTCGATCACAAATAATGTCATCCGTTATATCAACAAGTGCCGTAGCGCAGCTAAATCCAGGTCGAAACCCTGATTGTTTTAAAGGTAATATATTAAAGTTATTAATGAAAATCCTAGTTTGTTCTTCTATCACCCTTTCTAGAATTTTTGATAAAGTGGGTAAAATACTAATAGATCTGAATTGGCTAAACTCGCCAGGGTTGTTAACTTTAGGCAATGGAGTGACTAAAGCACTTTTCCAACATTGAGGAAAATAACTCTTTAGAATGCATTCATTAATAATATGTGTAATAAATTTGATAATATGCGGACAACACAAGTGAATTAAAGTTATGTTGAGTTTGTCTGATCCAAATGCCTTTGATTTGATGCCCTGAATAATTTGTTGAATTTTCAAATTAGTGGCTATTTGAAATGAGAGTATTATATAGAGTAAATTTAAAAGAAAGATGGGATAATGAACAAACTGTTGAAAGAAGAAGAGGGACAGGAAGATCGTGTATAACTAACGAACAGCAATATGCAAATTTAGTTAATTTTGCAAGAGACCATCCTTTTGATTATGCAAGAAAAGCTAAAGTTGAAACAAATTTCCCCGCTTCTGTCACAACTGCGTTAAGAAGGATTCGAAAAACGGAATTAAAAAATTGTGCAGCGGCAAAAAAATATAAACTTTCCCAAGAAAAAAAACAAGGTAGAATTATTTTTGCTCTTAATTACCTGTTAAATGATGTAGTAAATTTTTGGAAGAGAGTTATATTCTCTGACGAGAAAGTGTTTCAATCGTATCATGATGGTCATATTCGAGTATATAGACCGCCTCGGTCCAGATACGAAGAAAAGTACATTTCTCCAAGCGATAAATCGGGAAGATTTTCAGTGAACGTTTGAGCTTGGATGTACAGAGGGGGATTAGAAGTATGTTGGGGCATTGACGGAAGATTGAATGCGAGGAAATATATAGATATTTTAGATAATGTAATGTTGCCTTCAGTCAGGGAGGTTTTTCCGAACAACAATTTTATTTTTCAACGAGATAATTGTTCAGTTCACACTGCTAACTGTGTGAGGAATTATTTTGATGAACACAATATTCAAGTTCTTCCTTGGCAATCAAAGAGTCCGGATCTTAATCCTATCGAAAATAATTGGGGAATTATGGTAAAAAAAATTCGAAAATTAAATATCGTTCCGCAAAATAGGCAAAAGCTGTGGACTCTTATTGAGGATGTTTGGGAAAACCTGTCCGAAGATCCAAATTTAGCATTAAATTTAATAAATTCTGTGCCAATAAGGTTACAAAAAGTGTTAGATAATAATGGAGCTATGACTAGTTATTAACTTAAAATAATGTATAATTTTACTTAGCAGATGAATTTTTTTTAAATTAAACCGATTTAATTATCTTTTCTATAGTGAAGTTTATTTATTTACTCACAAGGTTAAAGGAATTTTCGAATAGCTGACAGTACTGTTTCTTAAAGCCATTACCAACAAAATTCATTGTTATACAAACGTCATAAACGACCAATTTACAAAGCTTAAAAAAGCTAATTTTTAGCCTACAACAGTTGTACCAGTTTTATATGACGCGCAGTGTACATGAGAATCAGTGTATGTCAAAGATACCTATTACCTACGTTCTATATTGCTCGACCTGTAAGTAGAAAATAGTCACCGACCCGACGGTCTGGCAGAACAACCCGGTCACAACCATTCGTTATTACTGAAAGATATGGATATATATATCCAAGTGTTCTTCTTGACTTGTAGTTATTATTTGGCCCCAAACTAGAATTTTTTGTAACTGGATATATTTTCTGATTTACAGCATCTGAAGCGGTACATGGAATATTTTAGATGCATTTCTATGGGACGTTTCATATTTAAAGGTTTTAGGTCTAAATTATTAACATTGTTCTGGTACTAATAACAGCCACATAACTTTCATGATAATAATAGTTACAATAATGGTATCCTTACAAGTTATAGTCTAAATTAACCTGAAATAAGCTAAACTAACCTGAACTAACCTAAGCTACAGGTTAAAAAAATTAAGGTGCAAACTGTGCAAATATGTAGTTACATTCTCAAAAAATAAATATTTAGCATCCTCTATATCGAAACCAAGCATTTAGGATATATCTTGTTCATATAAACCTCTCGAAATAAAATAACCACATCACGATTCGCCCCTTGAATTTGTGTTATGCCTTTAGGAAATACACTGTATAAGAAAGAATTTTATAATATACTGCCGCACCCATAAGTTAAAATTTTACTTAAGTCACTATATAAATAATGCATCCACTTTTGTAAAAAATAATTAGTTTTAAAATTGAATAAATTTAAAAGGCGAAAAGTTTAATTTTATTCATTACTATAAAACTAAGAACGGTATTTGATGAAGTCTGGCACTGTGGGTGGCTTGATACTAAAACTAATAAGACCTGGAGCACCAAATCATCTTATTTAGCATCTTTTCTCGAAAGTAGATTTTTGCAGTCTTATCAGAAAACGCGATTTCTGAAACTAAACATGTCAGGACATGGGTGCCGCAAGGCTCACCCGTAACTTCGGCTCTGTACAATATTTGCACTCACTTCATACCGAAATACAAAAAATTAGCTGTATCTATTTGCCGACGACACTGCGATTACAACCAAGTTAAAAACTAATTGTCACACCAGACATGTTCACGCAAAAGATGGCTTTCGGATTGGAAGACTCGTCTTAATCCTTCCAAGGCAAAAATAATGTTCTTCTTAAAGAGTATAGTAAAGAGGCCTGAGATAACAACAGAGTCCAGGTCAACTGATGTAAGCATAAAACCCCTAGGACATATTTTTGATTTGGGAAATAAAGCTTGCTGCAAAACAAATGAGCTCTACCTGCTTAACAGGCGATGGAGAAATTGCACTAGGACAATAGTCAACATCTACAAGGTTTTGGTCGGGCATGTTTTAACGTAACTATCCTGCAAGATAGATTTAAGAAAAAGGAAGCAGTCTCTGTCTTCAAGGCAAAGCTTTCTAGTCTACCTGAGCTAGAATCATAGCATCTTCTATGTTTGGACCCAGAAGACAAAACAATCGAGTATAATTTTTCTAAGAATAAGTAATAAAACAAAATATAGTTGTTATCAATTAGTTTGAAGGAGAATGATTAGTGGTTCATATATATTATAGTAATGGTAGTTTCTTAAGTTATAATCCTTTTCCTTTACTTCTGTTTCGTTGTAGGGATTTCTTCTCGACTACTTGGTTGGAAGTTTTTGTTTGAATTATTTTATTTGTTTGGGTTTATTTTATTGCTGTCTTCAAGATTTTTGACTTTTGTAATTTTTATGAATTTTAAAAAGATTTTCTTTGAATAAATTCAGAAATTGAGTTGCGTCCAAATCTGTTAAGGAGGAAGAAAATCTCTTGGGTATTCGTGGTTTGCGTTTCCGTGTGAGTGTATGTAATTAGCCTATTTGGTGAATTGTCTGTTCTGCTATAGTATTTTGTCCTTATTTTGTCTGTAAATTGTTTGTGTGTCAATTTTTAGGTCAAGATACAATGCATTGTTATACATTACTTTTACAATTTTATTTTGAACTCTTTGTACTTTTTAGATGTTGGTATTATTTAAGGTACACCAATCAGTTATATCGTAAGTAAGTACCGGGCGTACTAGTGTTTTGTACAACGCTATTTTTACTTTTATGTTTAATTTACTATTTTTATTTACTAGGCGATATATAGCATGAAACGGTTTTTGGGCTTTTGCCACTCACTCATCTGCATTGTCTCCCCATGCCATCTTTTTATCAAAAGTAAATCCAAGATATTTTATCTTATTTGACCATTCTATTAATTTATTGTTAACATTTACCCTGGTTTTAGGTAAATTGATTCTTGCTTTTAAAAAAAAGATGGCCTGGGTTTTGTCTGCGTTCAAACCAAGCTTTCAGCTGTCCAACTAGCTCTGAAGGAGCATGATATGACGTTGCAAGTGTGAAACTACTAACCAGGGCGTCCTTAAGGTAGTAGTTATCGCAGTATCATCAGCGAAAAGATAAAATTGTGTATGTGGGAGTTTAGGAATGTCGCTTGTGTATATATTATACAAAATAGCAGCCAATGGTGAACTCTGCAGGACACCAGCCCTGATCTGAGCTTTGTCAGATATGGTATTCTCTGATGATACCACGAATGTTCTATCGTCAAGGCAGGAGATAATTACGTTGACTAAAACGTTTGGAATACCTAACCTTAATAATTTGAGTATCAAGCCATTATGCCAGACCTAATCAAATGCCTTTGAGACATCCAAAAAGACTGCTCCCGTGGACATGCGTCTATTAAAATCTCTCAGCACATTGTTTGCCAACCTTGTTGTTTGGCGCACTGTGCAATAAGCAGCTCTAAAACCGAACTGCTCTGGCGGTAAAACAGTATTTTAAAATACAAAATCGGTTACACGATTCAGTGTTAATTTTTCAAAAATCTTGCCTAGGCACGATAAGAGGCTTATCCGCCGATAATTAACAGCCCAATGTATGTAAGATCTTTGCCGGTCTTAGGTATTAATTAATATCACCTTGGCATTCTTCCAGGTGTCCGGAAAGCAGCCCTTTTTAAGAATTAATTAGCGGTTTATATTATTATTGTACAAAAATTCAATTGAGAAACGATATTTTAAGAGCAAAACTTTTTCATTGTTGATCTGTTTTTATGTTGGCACATACTTACGAGTATGTAATTATCATTTTAACTTATTGACTTGTTATTTCTTTAAACCTACCTATAAATGTCGCAAAATAAAAGAGCATTTAATTAATTAGAACAAAAAAAAAAACAACAAGTGGGGATAGTTGTATTATATATTATTATATAGAAATGTAATCAACATTTTTTTTTTCGATCTGTTCTTCTAAATTCAGAAAATGGATAAAAAAGTAACCTGGATAAATATTTGCAGCCAATTGTTTGTGAGGAAGCCCACTTTAAGAACAATCATAAAACTCGCCCAGCTAAATTCTCTCTAGAAAGCAATAACAGTTAAAAGCTATAGGAACTAAAATAACATGGCCTTCGTTTTGTCCTTAGAGAGAAATCCCATTTTGCTATGTAACGTGCTGTCGGAGTGGCGTTTGCGAAAATATTTATTACATTTCCACATTTGCTTTTTCTAAATCAAGTTTTTGCTGACAAGTTTTAAAATATTTATATAAAATAAGATATTGATTTAGCTGCAATATTAATTCTTTTGAGAATGAAGTTAAATATTAATTTGTTTGACTACGATAATTCTTTTTCAGATTTTAGAATCCTAATTTTATATTTTAGCCTTGAATAGTAGTTTTGAATAATGCAGTTAGAGACAACGATATATCATGAATATTGAAGTGTCCTGTGTCATTATTTATTTTATTACCACGTTTAAACTGGTAGACATAACATATTCAGTCGTCTTTAGGTGGATACTCAAGCAAAATGAAATAATTGAAAAAATGTAAGGAAATGTAACATCTCTGGTGTATTCATCATATTATTCGCGCTCACTTTGCCCCATTTGTCTTGTATCATGTCAAACTTAGCCACCTTTGACTGTTAGTCACATTTCCGTTTTGCATAAATTAACACTACATCAGTATATTATCTATCTAAATATTTATAAAAGTATCTCAAAGTATAAATTTTATAAGTATAATATCATAATATTTAGCGCACGCGTTCATGTTAAAAAACAAGCCGTCTCCGGGGAGTTTTCTAACGGGGGCAAGTGCGCTGTTTCCTTTATAAAACATGTACGTTATACTATTTTTTCCATTTTGCCCTTTTTTTAATCACATTTAGATAGATAACATGCCATACAAAGTTTATATATTTGTACGCCTACATTTTATGTTGGTAATATTATCAAACTGTTTAGTTTTCTCCTATCAACAAAATAATTTTATTGCCCATCTCTATGCAAGGAAATACACACGACTAAAACCGGAGATATACGTTAACAGAACAAAACATGTTATGAACAATTACTTTGGAAAATTGTTCAGCGATGCGGATTCAATGAGAAACTACAGACCTGAGGATGGTGAGATAGACGAAGAGCCAGTAATTTTAAGGAACAAAGCTTAAGGCTACAAACTGTCTAAAAAAAACGATAAATCCCCTGGTGGAGGCGGTATCACGGCAGAGACCATTAAAGCTATAGAAGAGCTTGGTATCGATGCAATCCACAGTCTACGTAACCTCATATGGCAGACTTGTACATGGCCAAAGAAATGGCGTGAATCAATCTACATACATTACACAAGAAAGGCTCTCCTATAGACTGAACAGAACAATCGTCTTATTATCTCAAACTTATGTCACATGCAAGTAAACTTCTTCTCCATATTATAAAGAGCTGAGCTGATTGGCGGCTTCTCTGCTCCTACAGGTCCCGGATAACCAGACAGGGTTTTTGTCAGGAAAAGGAACTAGAGAGCAGATACAGGTGAGAGGGAGCTCTGACAGTTTTTGGGGAATATAGAAGTTTCAGAGCACCTGATTCTTCTGCTCAGAAACCCGTATGAAAACAGACTTGGAAAAGTAAAAGGCAATAACCCTCCGTCAGAACCATTTGGCCCGAAAGCTAGAGTAAGGCAAGGCTGCACTGTATCACCAATACTGTTTGCCATAATATATGGTGAATACATAATGAGGAAAGTCCTGCAGGGATGGCAAGGAGGATTAACGATTAATGGAAGGAAAATAATAAACGTCGGGTATGCTGACGACATATTCATTGTAGCCTGCTCAGAGGCTCATGTCAATATTCGATGGGATTAGTGAACAGCATGGTCTTAAAATAAACAAAAAAAAAAAACCAGGTCATGTTCGTTGAGCGCTATCCCACAAATGTTACAGAGATTACAGGTTTTGCTGTCGTCGACAAGTTTAATTATCTTGGATCCCTCATAACAAATAAAGCAGGTTATCATGAAGAGATCAAACGCAGACTGGCAATAGAGCGTAACCCAACGATAAAATTAAGTCGAATATGGACAGACATAGCTATATTGTGGCAAACTCAAATTGTTAAATACATTAATTTCCCCTATTGCCACTTATACATCCGAGACCTGGACAGTAAAAACTGTCAAGCGTAGGAAAATAGATGCTTTGAAATGTGGGCCTACAGAAGAATTTTGCGAATATCGTACTAACTAACGTCTATATACATAAAACATAAACAGTTAAGGACTCTCGACGAAGATCAACCAATCATATTTCAGATACCTTGGACAAATGTCAGGAAGAACGGACGGGAGAAACTTATTGTGAAGAGAAAATAAATAGTAAGCGATCTAGGAGGGTCTCCGATTCGTTGGGTGGATCAGAACAGGGAATACAATTCACTAGCAGCCCAAGACAGAGAAGGATGGAGAACCACAATCTGAGCGATTGAGACATGATATCACCATACGCTCTCGAAAGCGGACAGGGGAAGAAGAATAAATAATTAGCAACTTTAAGAAAATGAAAAAAGAACAATTTCATAAAAAGTATACAACGATACTGAAAACAGTATCAAAACGTTCGAAACTGCTGTGTTATGAAACCAAAATAGATAAAATATTATTTTAAATTAATAAGGCTTGATTTTCTTAGATTTAGTTGTTATGAAACTTTTTGGCTTAAGGTAGTAAAGAAAGTATGTATGCAACGTAAGATTAATATGTCCACTTTTTGTTGATATTTTAAGTTTACATAGGTATGAAATATTCTAGGATATATTCACCTCCTGAGTAAATATTTCAGATCCAAAATGAAGCTAAAAAGAAGGAAATCGCATAAACACATATTATAGTATCTCTCATTTTTCCTAAAGTCGCACTTGCAGAAACATGTTTTGTCCTTAATAAGTGCATACACATAGTATAAGTAACGAACATACAATATCAGTGCTTAATAGATTTACCTAAGGAGACATATTATGAATCTTATTTATGTCCGGACATAATATTTTTGTGTAGTGACAAATTCGGTGAAGTTTTTAATTTCTGTGTAGACTGTCTGAAAACAAGCTAGTGTTTTATGTGGTCAGTGCATTTAAATACTGTTTTTCTCTTGATTTAATAAATTTTAATTTGATAAAATGTCTAAACGTACGATTTATTATTTTTACTAGGCCAGGAAATTATACCAGTAGTTGTTGTATTCACAAATTTTGAAACATGCCCATTTTCAAAAAATTTCCTAAAGAGTTATTATTGTGTTCGTTCTGCTATTGTGCAGTTAAAACCATTATGTCATATCTCCACGCAAATTCTTAAAATTCAAAAAATCTTTTAACCAAAATATAACAAAATATGTTATATACCGTCTAAATTAGACCAATTTAGGTACCTGGAAATACTGCTAAAAAATAAAAATGTCACAAAATATTACAGATGTTAAACAAAAAATAATGGCAAACTTTAACTCACATTTTTAAAAAATTAGGTATTTTGGACATACTATAACTGCACTTTAAACCATCGATATTTTAAATTTTTATGAAACCGGATCTTTGTAAATAATATATAGCTACAATTTTGTCGCATCAAGTAGGGTAGTAATGGTTTAAATAAAATAGGATAGAAGCTAATAGTATATAATGCGGGTTTAAAAAACTATTTTAGTGCTTTCATAAAATAATAAAATATTCCTATCTAGGCCTTCATACAGACCTACATAATTGTATGCTGGCAAAACAATGCATTTTTTTCCAACGCTATGTCTAATGTTGTGACTACCTAACTACATATTATTAACTTTGTATGGATTAAAAAAAAAACACAAATATTTTTTTAAAGATAATGAAACCTAACAATAAATCTTATAAAAAGTGGGTACCTATTATTGTTACAACGCGTTTTTACGTCTAACCCAATTTTTCTCCCTCGCCTCAAAACTCTGGATTTTTCATTATTTTCTGATGTTATCCTTACTTGCACTGCATTTTGCGCTAAAGCTTATCCCGGCAGCTGAAAGACTGCTGCAGCACCATTACGTTGTTCGAAAAACAAAGCCTCGCCTTTTCTCATTAAATTATTGCACCTAAAACACACGAGATAATAAATAGCTAAAGCAGCCTTTAAAATCGCGGCAGGGTAGTAATTTATTAAAAAGTCGACGAAACGAAGAAAAAAGAAGACTGTCCCATTATCTGCAGAGAAAGATAATGCTAAATAAGCAATTTAGGGAAAAATGACTTCATTAAAATGAAAATTGTAGGGATATATACGTTGTATAATCGGAATTGTCCCGGAAGTCTAACGGAAATATGAGATTCCAGAGGAAAATTATTAAGAAGGATTATTTAACTTTAAAATATTAGTAAATCTTGTGCAGGGATTTCTACGTATTACTATTAGTGTTTCCACTGAATTTGCTTTCAAATTTTATGATATGGGATGCAGAGGTTCAAGATGTTGACATATTTTAATTGCTGCAAAAGATAACACGTCCGGTTCACCAGTTGCATTTAATTTGTTTTTTCCTATAAGGGTCGCAAACCCATAATTTATTTTAACATTCTAGCACTTTTAATGTTTTATACATACACGTTTACTAAGTAAGGTGTGCTTGGAAAAATTGATTGATTCAGTAAGTATTACTTAATAGTTTTATAATATCATGTATAAACGAAATCGTTGTACAGAGCACCATAACAGTATGTTAATAGTAACGAGTGATTTTTAATTATTTTGCTCAAGGGAGGCCATGCATTTTAAAAGCATCATGGCCGTACTGCGTAGATGAGATGACATGATTGTTTTATGACATTTACGTCTTATTTGAATTTGTGTATTTGTAAAGTTTAAAAATTGGAGAAATTTTGTAATTTTTGCAGTTATTTGAAGGTAGGTTACTATTGCTTTAACTAATATTTCTCCGGGGAGTCGTCTTTTGACTACTATAAAGTGCTATTTGCAGGATATGATTTAATTTTTTTTTTTCAGCGTATCAAGTTTTGGTGAAGCTTTGTTGCCGGATTGAAAGTTCTACAGTAAAAATGTTTAGTGAAGCACAAAAATTTTTTATTGTTAAAAGTTTTTTTAGAAATGGAAACAAAATAGGCGGTGTGTGGAATTACTCTATGCATGACTGCTTTGATGAATTTCGAACCGAGTTTCCTGATGTTGCGGTGACCTTTCATAATTTTCGTACTGGGTCACAATACCTTATTGATAAATTTCGTCAGACTGGTTCTGTTCAACATAAAAAAGGGGCTGGAAGACCAACGAAACGATCGAATGAGGTTATTGAAGAAGCGCGACAAATTATGGAAAATAATCCTTCAACTTCTATTAGGCATTTATCTCAACAAATTCAGCAAACGGATTTATGCTACAGTACATGTCAAACACTTTTGAAAAAGGATCTGCATCTATACCCTTATCGTGTTACGGCTATTCATGAACTCCTTCCCAATGACGTTCCCCAAAGACTTAATTTTTGTGAATGGTTTTTAAACAATTTTCAAGAAGAAAATAGTGGTGCTTTTGAAAAAACATTTTTTACCGATGAGGCTTATTTTTATTTATCAGTTAATTCACAAAATATGCGAATGTGGAATACGCAAAATCCGCATGTTTTTGTAGAAAGACCTCTTCATCTTCAAAAAGTTGGTGTGTGGGCAGCAATTAGTTCTAGAAGAATAGTAGGCCCAATTTACTTTGATGGCACAATTACAGCTGAGAGATATCGGATCGAAATTCTGACAACATTTATTAATGAGCTTCACGATGATGAATTGCGGGAGGTTACTTCCAACAAGATGGCGCTACACCTCATGTAACCAGAGAAAATTTAAATTTTTTAAGTGAATTTTTTGAAAACAGAGTTATAAGCCGAAATACGCAACAAATATGGCCACCTCGTTCCTGCGATTTAACACCCTGCGATTTCTTCTTGTGGCCTTTTATAAAAAACTCCATTTATCGAACACCAATTGAGAATATAAATGATCTTAAACGAAGGATTTTAGAAAAAATTGCCGAAATTAATAATTCTCCAAACGTATTGGTTAATGTTTCTCTGAGGGTAAGAATAAACATCAGAAGGTGTCTAGAAGTAGTAGGCGGCCATATAAAGTAGGCTTTCAAAGTAAGATAGCTCAGGATTTTATATTACATACCGTCAAAAAACATTATTTTAGGTTTTCAACGTGACAACGCTGCTTTCTTGCAAATTCGCCCTATGATTTAATCTACGCGCTACCGCTACACTATGTATACTGGGTCACAGCCGCCCTTGAGCAAAATAATTAATAATCACTCGTTATATTAAAACATAAGTTTTATAAAATACAATTTTACAGCACGCGTCCCTTTAGGACACGAGTTGCGTAGCGGGGAGTGTCCTAATGAGACGAGTGCTCTAAAATGTCTTATGAAACGAATATTTTATAATACTTTTTCTATTTGGGTAATTTTTAAAGAAATTTAAAAAAAAATGTAGTTAATAATTTCCAGTCAAAATTTTTTATTTTTTTTTTGAGGTTGACAACACTATGTTACAGAAGAAACAATTGGGCACCCCCAGCCGCCATTATTTGAATAGTAATACATAGTTTTAATAAATTGTCATTTTTTACTGTAGTATTGGATCATTAAACATTATTTATTAATTTAGTAGTAAAAACGAATAAACATGAGCCAAGACGGAAGACATACTTCACCAGAACTATGAAAAATCGCGGAAAACAATTTAAATAAACCCTTACCGAAGAAATATTGCAATGTCTATCAAAAAGAATATACAGATTTTGAGCTATGGTGTGAGCAAAATAGTGTCAAAGATATTTCAAAAAATGTCCTGATAGCATTTTTTAACAAAGAAAGTAAGTACTTAATTGATTTGTGATGGGCTACATGCTTAGTGAAATGGATATTCCATGGTAGAGGAAATTAAAGTTTTACTTGTTATAGTAAAGAAATATTTATATTTAAAGAAAGTAAAATTAAAAAGGCTTCATCGATGTGGTCCAAATATTCAATATTAAGAAATTATTTAAATATACAGTGTGTCCCCGGAAATTTTTTGAGTTGAAACCTTATTTTCTGAGGTTTAGCCCTGCTTCTATAGAAACTAATTTGTGGCATAATTTTAATTTCGAAAAACCAAGTGAGCTTTGGAAATTTTCAAAAAACTTTTTTTTCCCACCAGTAAAGTGCTTGATTTCTAGGAGATACGAAAAAATTTTATTAGGAAAAGATGTTCGGAAATAATAAATGAGTAAGAATACAAAATTTTAAAATCCTATGCCTACTTTGATGTTTTGCATTATTTTTATTGAAGATATTGAAGATATTGAAAAATTTCGTTAAGAAAAGTTGTTCAAAATAATAAATTAAACACGATCGGTTTATAAGATACCTACATCAAAAAATTAATTTATTTCAATAGTAACATTAACAGCGGTTTATACAATACATCAAAAAATTAATTTATTTCAATACTAACATCAACTGAAACATTTATTTATTCAATAGGTTCGCTGCCTTCATTCGCACATTCCTCAATGTTGTCGCGAAATGCAGTGAAAGTTGCTCTTATCTCCTCCAGGGGAATAGAGTTTATTGCATCTGTAATGCGATTTTTCAAAACTTCTACGTCATTTGGAAATCCTATTCAAATATACAATTTGTTTTATTCAACCCCAAAAATAAAAATCCAATATTGTTAGATCCGGAGATCTGGGCGGCCACAAAATGGGACCAGCGTTGGCTATCCATCTTTTTTGAAAATGCTCATTGAGCCATTCACATACCCGAAATGTCGAGTGGGCAGGGCAGCCGTCGTGTTGCAAATATGAAAAATATCTTGCTTCGTATGGTAGTTTGTCAAGATACTGATTTAGGATATTTAAATAAGTATGTTGATTAAGTCTTCCCTCAATAAAATATGGCCCAATTACATCACAAGGATAGGAAATAGCACACCAAATATTAACCTTTTTAAAATACTGCCGCCTAGAATTTATTACATAATTTCGATTATCTTTAGACCAATATCGGCAATTCTGTGATGAAGGTACACCGTTAGTGGTAAAAGTAGATTCGTCTGAGAAAATAATATTTTTGTGGAAATTTCGATCTTCTAGAATCTTCTCACCTAAAGTTAGGCAAAACTTCAACCTTCGGAATTCATCTCCTTCTGCTAACGTGTGACGAAATCTAACTTTATATGGTTTTACCTTATTTGCTTCATAAATGCGTTGCAAATGTGATTTGCTAACACGAGTCTCCTCGTACCGCTTTCTTAGTGACAGTTTTGGATGGATTGGATTTTTCGCGTAATGAATTCATTGCTAACACAGTACCTACATCGTCTTCATCAAAGTTCTTCTTCTTTTTTAGTATATTATGTACAGTACCGGTAGTAACAAATTTTTTAACCAGTCTTGATACTGTAGATTTGACTAAAACTGTGTTCGGAAATTTCATATTGAATCGCCTGATAACCTCTGGAATAGATAATTCACCTATACCATAACATTGAATTAGGTAGATCCGTTCTGGTATAGTAAGCATAATTGATATTTCACAGTAATGTTTTCGAAAGTTCGGATCAGTTTTAGAGCACACAACAATATTAAAAATACCAAACTATTTTTGACAACAAACTGTCAATATATTATTTTATACTTTTTCCTTCCATGGCATACTATTTTTTTCTGAATAGCATTGAAACAAATTTATTCATATTTTGAAGGAAGTGAATTGCTTGTTATTTTTATGTTCGCATTTCTTTAATTACCTAAATGTCTATTAAAGGGAATAAAATAAACCGATCGTGTTTAATTTATTATTTTGAACAACTTTTCTTAACGAAATTTTTTATTATCTACAATAGGGAGGTGCGTGCAATAAAAATAATGCAAAACATCAAAGTAGGCATAGGATTTTAAAATTTTGTATTCTTACTCATTTATTATTTCCAAACATCTTTTCTTAATAAAATTTTTTCGTATCTCCTAGAAATCAAGCACTTTACTGGTAGGAAAAAAAAGTTTTTTAAGAAATTTCCAAAGCACACTTGATTCTTCGAAATTAAAATTATGCCACAAATTAGTTTCTATCCAAGCAGGGCTGAACCCCAGAAGTTAAAGTTTCAACTCAAAAAATTTCAGCCTTTTCCACCTATCGTTGCGCCGATCCGGGGACACACTGTATATAGAAATAGTGATATATAAAATTACAGGCATATTAAAAAAGACTTTCGGAGGGTTGCACTCTAAAAAAGTCAAAAATTTTAGAGATTGAGCAAATTAATCGCTTCATTGGACAAGCTGATGATAAAATGTATCTAGCAATCAAAGGAAGTATTACATTAAATAAGAATGTAGTTAACAAGATTGGAATGATTCCTTCAATTTTTGTTTCAAAATAACTTTCTCAGCATTAGCAACGTTATACGTTTATCTTAAACACAAATACAATAGGCATTGACAAAAAAACCTACCCATACAAAATGTAGTTGATCTTGAATATAAATTTTAGCTTATTCTTATAATGGACTATAATGGTGCCTGCCGCAGAGGAGAAATTACAAATATGTCAGTAGATGATATTGAATTTAGAGACGATATAATCATTATACATGTGTCCAGAACTAAAAATTATATAACCAGGCAGTTTATAATTACAAATAGTGACTGGGTACAAATGGTAACACAGTATTTTAAACAATATAGGAATGAAGCACAACGGCGACATCTCATAGTAATCGAGCGTACCACCGAGCGAGCCGGTGAGGTTCTATAAAGATCCATACACCAGCACGGAGCCCATAGTAACAGGCATCTAACCTCGGTGGCGCCGAAAACCATTTCTTCGGTTTAGGTTACCGAGACCTTAAGATTACAACAAACAAATGTTTGTCCCTTATCCATTCCATCAGACCCAATCTCTGGACGCGTTTCGCTGTAAAACAGCTCATCAGCAGAGCTATAGGGTCTGACGGAAAGGAAGGGACTGTCTGTGACTTTCATCACTATATATAGAAAACAATATAGGAATGAAGCACAACGGCGACATCCCATAGTAATCGAGCGTACCACCGAGCGAGCCGGTGAGGTTCTATAAAGATCCATACACCAGCACGGAGCCCATAGTAACAGGCATCTAACCTCGGTGGCGCCGAAAACCATTTCTTCGGTTTAGGTTACCGAGACCTTAAGATTACAACAAACAAATGTTTGCAGCGTTGTGCTTTTGACCTGAAGCAAATGTACTGAAATTGTTCTCAAAAATGTAATAGATTGTACTAGACTGTCAATTTTTGGGATTGGGTTTGATTTTTTTGAGTAGAAGGCTAGGTTAAAATGTTTAAACTGTTCTTATTAATTTTTTTCCTGTATTTTTTATTAAAACAATTTTTGAATAATACATAACATAAAAAGATCAAACACACAGTCGTTTTGTTACACAAACAAATAAATCTTTTACGGACTGAAAGGACTAAATAATGCGGCTTCAAAACTACTGTACAACTGTACTGTAAACAAAAGAAAAAGGCCGACTGCCGAATTCAATTTGTCTGCACCGAACAAAGACATTAGCACCGAACGCCGAACCTCGGTGATTCCCCAGAAACAAAATAAACACCAATAGGCGCGAGGGAGATGTAGGTCACGTGGTTTTACCGATTAGAGAGTTCTCGCACTACTCTAAGAACGAAATCAAATAAATCAAAATTTTTAGGTTGTAATTTTTTATTACTTTTTACTATAGCTTATTGGGATTTTGTGTTGTTGGGTGGTATTGACTGAACCAATGCTGATGAATTTTGTGAAAATGTAATAGATTATTCGAATTTTAGCTATTGTAGTAATATCGTAATAGGCAATGCCCAAATGTAATAGATCTAGTACAATTGTAATAGCAAGCACAACGCTGAATGTTTGTCCCTTATCCATTCCATCAGACCCAATCTCTGGACGCGTTTCGCTGTATAACAGCTCATCAGCAGAGCTATAGGGTCTGACGGAAAGGAAGGGACTGTCTGTGACTTTCATCACTATATATAGAAAACAATATAGGAATGAAGCACAACGGCGACATCCCATAGTAATCGAGCGTACCACCGAGCGAGCCGGTGAGGTTCTATAAAGATCCATACACCAGCACGGAGCCCATAGTAACAGGCATCTAACCTCGGTGGCGCCGAAAACCATTTCTTCGGTTTAGGTTACCGAGACCTTAAGATTACAACAAACAAATGTTTGTCCCTTATCCATTCCATCAGACCCAATCTCTGGACGCGTTTCGCTGTATAACAGCTCATCAGCAGAGCTATAGGGTCTGACGGAAAGGAAGGGACTGTCTGTGACTTTCATCACTATATATAGAAAACAATATAGGAATGAAGCACAACGGCGACATCCCATAGTAATCGAGCGTACCACCGAGCGAGCCGGTGAGGTTCTATAAAGATCCATACACCAGCACGGAGCCCATAGTAACAGGCATCTAACCTCGGTGGCGCCGAAAACCATTTCTTCGGTTTAGGTTACCGAGACCTTAAGATTACAACAAACAATTTTACTCTCAGACCATGTCACGTAACAAGTCGCAGATTTTTCTTGACTTATAGAACATTAACACTCCTATTGGTCTTAACACAGTTGACAAAGCTGCTTTTGTTATTGCTTCTTACTTAAAATTACCAAATCCCAAGTTATCTATAGGCCATTGTTTTAGACGGTCCAGTGTTACACACTTAGCAAATAGTGGGGGTGACTTGAACACTATTGAGAAGCATGGTGGCTGGAAGTCTTCAGCAGTGGCCGAAGGTTACATCAAAACTTCGATGAAAAGCAAGGTTGAAGTTGCAAATATTTTGTCCAATCTTTACACGGTGTATCTCCACCTTGCTTATCACGTACATCCCAATATACCACAGCTACAGCATCTGTAACGTCAAGTGGAACGACTTGACTAATTATAAATGAGCAAGGATTCACACAGTACATTGTGTCTACCAGTGGCGCAGTCAGAAAATAAGTTCAGGGGACACTGAAAAAAAAATAGCGACACAGGCAAAAAATTTCTGGGTCCCACGCTCTTTTTTCAATGATGATGCTGGGTTTTCAAGTACGAAAAATAAAAATCACAACAGAAAATCACAAAAACAGCCAGACTCCTTTCAATTTTTGTATAATTTTACCTATCTTGAGTCCTGATGAGTTTATTTTTCTTGTAAACAGGCAGTTAGACGACCCGAGCTAAGCTCACTCGGGTGGGGGGGCAGCAGCCCGGTACCCCCCCCCCCCTTGGTTGTGCCACTGGTGCCTACCCAGAATACTCCAGGGATAACTATCAACGCCACCGAATATTTAAGAGTAACAGTAAATATTTACAATAATCACTCATTTCTTCGCAAGTCTGTTTCTTTAGAGAAATAAAATTGGGGAAAATACCACAGTATTTATAATTGTAACTGAATAAACTAAATAAGCACTATTTAACTTTTGTCTCACTATTGTCTTGTGCTAATAAATAAATATACGTAAACCACAGTCGCATATTTTCTAGGTTATGTTGTTTGTGGATGTATGTAAAGCAGCGTGAGCGTGATCCTAGTAAAGATATACCTACGTATATTCTGTATTATACAACAAAATTTAAATAATTCATTTAATTTCTTGTAATTAAAATTTTTTATAAAATATGTCTGATTTTTAAAGATAGTCCCATCAATGGGTATAAAAAAAAACAGATAATTTAAGTTTACCACAAAAAAAAGTAGGTGTGCTATGAAATTTCAAAACAGTCATGTTGTGTTGTTACTAACAGGAAGAAAATAAAAAATGTGTGCTTAAAATGATTGCTTATGCAACCCAATTGAAACCCATAATGAAGATTTTATGATTCCCAAATAGAAAAAATATATTTTATTCAAATTCAGGTTACTACTATATTACAGCGATAGCTTAATTGTTTCTTTAAACCCAAACTAATATCACTTCCGGTTCTACCAGAAATTACGCCAATTGTTACCTATAGATATGTACTTGAATCGTGCCAAGTGTCATCCCAGAAGAATAAAGTGCATGCTTGTTGATGCTTCTTTGAAATATCTAAAATTTTCAAGTTAAGAACATTTTTTCTTCGCGTGTTGTTCTCTATTTGCTATGAAATTTTTACCATTTTTATGAAGTAAATATGAGAATCGATGTAACTAAAGGCATTGAAACTGAACTATTCGTAGTTTTACCAATGAGTCGCAAATCCTAGGATTTAGCGGGTTCCTATACCTTATAGGTCAGCTTGAATTTCGTATTTTCCTTGGATTTTTTGAAAAGCATACCTCAAATGAAACACATTAAAGCCAAAAAAGCGTTCGATATTTAACTATTTTCCAAAGAAAAAATGATATAGGTAAGTTTAGGTTAAGCATGCAATTATTTTTTGTTAATTACTTAAAATGCTGGGTACCTACTGCGAATTATTCGCTATATTTTTATTTAATGCCTAATTTGAGGTCGCTGATTACAAATCCGACTATTTTTTTGTCCGAAACTTAGTAGCTTTTAAGAAAAATAAAATATTTTTTTTTTAATTACCGGTGCGATATTTGACATAGATCCTTAAAATTTTGCCATTAAAACTAAAATATTAATTGTAAACGTAATAATATACACTTATTTGTTAAAATAAATTAAAACGGCCACAAGAAAAAACGGCAAAAATGCCGAAAAACGTATAAAGTGTAAAAAAGCAGAAATATTTGGATTGTTCAACGATATCAGCTGACGATCGAAGAAACCGACATTCAGGGCTAATGCTTGCGCTGTTGCCATGTTTTCCTATAACGATGTGATTGCCATTTTCGTTTTCCAAGTTTAAAAAGATGAATATAAGATATCACCCATCGCGCTCCTTTTATTAACTTTTGGAACATTCCTCATTTCCCGTCCTGGCAGAGAATGCCCCACCTTCACCTGGTCTCTGCTCTGACCAACAACATTTTTTACATCGTTAAAACAAAAAGACGAATCAGAAACCGGTTAGCGCCCTTTTATCCCATGTAAGTCTAGTGTAGAAATTCAGTAGCATTACAATAATTATTTCTTTCGCGAATGTACGCAAATTGTAAATTGACATACTTAATATAAACATTATGAAAAAAAGTCACGTTAAGCAACACTGTAAGTAATCTTTCCATCTATTACCATTTTAAGAGAGTTTTTACGTTGAAATAGTTTAAGGACTACTGTTACGTCCGAAATTTGTCTTTTACTTTTTGTCGAAAAAAGTGCTTCGCCCAACGATTTTATTCTTTTAATCTATTCTATATACTCTGAGCTCTCGATTAGAGTTTTTAAAATTTTTAAAATCGAGCTAAATTCTACTGCACAAGATCCGATAGCGTTTGGTTGTGGTGAAATTGGAAAAAAAGAAAAAGTTTTCGAACTTTCACTAGTATAATTTTTGATTAAACCTAGGTTTAGCGCTACAATCTGAGATTTTACTAGTTTCCGGGCTTTCCTTGTAACATAATAATATGTAGCCACTAAAATAAATAATGGATAATAATTTTGTGTCAATCTGATAAATGGCAGGAATCACAAAACAGTTATTATTATCATCTATTTAATCCCCAAGGTTGTCATATTTTTATTCCAATGTAGATGACGGATTCAATATGTCCACGGATGGGGTTTACAAGAATACAAATGGACTAAAAATTGAAAGATACGAAAAAAGTCACTCTTAATAAACGTTTTGGCTTGTCTAAAAAATACGATTCATCATAAGAAACTTCAATTTTTTATACAGGTTGGGTAAAAACTGCAAAAATGTTATTTTGCTTAAGAGTAAACATACTTTATTTTGAAAGATACGAAAAAAAGTCACTCTAAATAAACGTTTTTGCTTGTCTAGGAAATACGATTCACCATAAGAAACTTCAATTTTTTTATACAGGTGGGTAAAAACTGCAAAAATGTTATTTTGCTTAAGAGTAAACATACTTTATTTTGAAAGATACGAAAAAAAGTCACTCTAAATAAACGTTTTTGCTTGTCTAGGAAATACGATTCACCATAAGAAACTTCAATTTTTTTATACAGGTGGGTAAGAACTGCAAAAATGTTATTTTGCTTAAGAGTAAACATACTTTATTTTAAAAGATACGAAATAAATCCACTTTTAATGAATGTGTTTCCTACACAACAAACCGAAGTAGAACAATTCATTAAAAGGTTTACCAATGTAAAAATTATTTCCCAAAAAGTATTCGCTGGCACACCTTTGACTGGTGAACCTAGTTAAAATAATAATGACACTTAAGGTGATAGGTACTTGTTGTCAATGTCTTTATTTAATGAAGTTATTATTTAAGTAGAAACGCTATCTACTGAACAAAGAGTTTTTATAATACAATGTTATGGGAATGGTCAAGTTTCATACCGCTACGTCATGGAACAATTTACCGAGAAATTGGTAGGAATCCCAATAACTAGGATGACAATCTGCAAGTTAATAAAAAAGTCCCAGAGAACTGGTTCGGTTTTGGATCTCAAAAAAAAAAAAAAGAAATACGACCATGATGATGCTGCTATAGTCTTAGTTCTTCAATCTGTTGAAGAAAATCCTATGACGTCCCTAAGAAATCGTGTTACTCAGTTGGAAGTTGTGAAAAAAGGTCAAATTCAGAAGATAAGCAAATGAATTGTATCCGTATAAACCGCACTTTAATCAAAGATTGGAAGAGGGAGATGACGCGAAACGACTTGATTTTTGCTTGTGGATACTAGAAATTTTAAGTGGAAATGTTGATTTTTATAAATGTATCAAGTTTTCTGATGAAAGTACATTTTCTACCAATGGAACCGTTGCAACCCAGCACGTTAGGTACTGGTCTTTAGAAAATCCCGAATTCAGAATTATAACGAGAAGAAAATATTTCACAAAAGTGAACGTGTGGTACGCGATATTCATTAAATTTTCGACAAAATATGTATTTTCAGCTAGATGGTTGTCCAGCCCATTTCGCTCGTGAGGTTAGAGAAGGGCTTGACCGCAGATTTGGCCCCGACTTGACGGATATGTTTTTATGGGGCCGTTTAAAACAAATTGTTTTTGCTACCGCAGTACCAAATGATATTAAAGTTCTGAAGAGCAGAATTATCCAGGCTGTCCAATCGATATCTCAGGAAGAAATCAGAAATTCTTTCACTTATTCGAGAAAGCAATTAGAAAAATGTGTCGAGTATGGGGGTGGAGCTTTTGAATTATGAAATCGTTATCGTATTCTTTTCATGTTAATAAAAATGTTCGTATTATTATTATTATTATTATAATTACTTCATTAAATAAAGACATTGACAACAAGTATCTCCTATTCACTATTCAAGTAAAAACGTCTATTAAGAGTGACTTTTTTTCGTATCTTTTAAAATAAAGTATGTTTACTCTTAAGCAAAATAACATTTTTGCAGTTTTTACCCACCCTGTATAAAAAAATTGAAGTTTCTTATGATGAATTTTTCTAGACAAGCAAATACGTTTATTAAGAGTGACTTTTTTTCGTATCTTTCAATTTTTAGTCCATTTATCCTCTTGTAACCCCCATCCGTGGACATACTCTATATGCGTTGCGTTTCTACAACTGTCTAGTTTAGATTTCTTCTAAAAAAAGATAAGATAGCTTCATCAAGTATGATTTTCTCCTATTTGTACTCTCACAGATGATGCACTCGGTTCTTAGTTCTTAGATCTTTTTCAAAAATAAAGTAGTTAAGACTGGATACTTCTAGGGTAGAGCTAGGTAATCGGGATTCGGAGGCAAAAACAATAAAATAGCTGTCATTGCGGCTGCCTTATTCCTGAGGTTGTCCAATCTATTATTATGATCTACTTTAAACATATAAAGATACTTGTAATGTTTAATTTGTGTAGCTGTCTATTGATTTGACAGGAAATTCCATTTAACATACATTAAACAGAAACAAGAAAAATGATAACTAAATGGTAAAAGTTTAGCGTCCAACTTAGTATAGTTACTGTCGTGTGTGCCATCTCATAACAATACCCATTTATATTCTAAAGGAAAGTTTAAATAATTAATTAATTGTCTTACCCCGATGCAAAAATAATAAGCTTCATTATACACTTGACCTCCCTTTCCCAAAGTTTTCACATAATAATGCTCTTTAAACAGCTTGGCTTGAAAAAGGGTTTTATTTTATATTTAATTACAAAGGGTATATTATTAACTCAGAAAAAGTTTTATCGGCATTCAGCTTCTCTATATGGACCTTTGCCAGAAACAGAAATTAAATTTTGTGACCATCTCTCAAATAAAGAGCAGAATAATAAAATTGTTCACTTTAGATTATAATATGAGATACAAAAGTAATACTACTTGTTCACTAGTAAATTCATTTGTATTGTAGCCTGAAAGTTTTATATTTATTATAGTTTGTTAATATAACAACGGACTATAAAACCAATGCTCTTCACATTCAACGGTAAATTTTCAGGGAAGTACTCCACCGAACATTACCCCTGTAGAATCGAGAATGCCCGAGATTGTCTTTCGCCACCGCCATGTTAAGCGAATCTTGGGGAGTCTCGACACTAAAAAGGCTTCTGGTCCTGACGATATTCCAGTCATTGTAATTAAGAAATGCGCTGACGAACTGACACCGGTATTTTGTAGGCTTTTTAACATATCCTACAAAAAAGGAATATTTCCTTCTTGCTGGAAAACTGCGAGAGTCTAGCCCATACCCAAAAAAGGCAAGAAGACTTTGCCAAACAACTATCGTCCAGTCGCATTGCTCTCGGTTATATCAAAAGTTATGGAGAAGGCTGTCAACGAAAAACTACTAAAATACCTGGAAGGCTTCAACATTATTAGTGACCGCCAGTATGGATTCCGTAAGTCTAGATCAACAGGAGACCTTCTCGCGTATGTTACTCATGTTTGGAACAACGCAATAGAACACCATGGGGAGTCCCGGGCGGTAGCACTGGACAGTTCCAAGGCTTTCGACCGAGTATGGCATGAGGGGCTCCTAACTAAAGTTAGAGCATACGGAATGCCGGTTCAATTTTGTTCATGGCTGTTGAGCTTTCTTAAAGACCGTTCTCTGCGAGTGGCGATGGACGGATTTCTTTCAGACACATTTAACATCAACGCCGGAGTCCCTTAAGGTTCTTTATTGTCGCCCACCCTTTTCTTACTATACATTAACGATCTTTTGGAAAAAACTAAAAATCCTATATATAGCTTCGCTGATGACAGCACACTTGTTTCAACTTTTACTTTGGATGCTCGGACATCGGCTGCTAATGCACATCTCTATAGGCAGCAAGAGGTCTCACATCTCAACAAAGACCTGGAAGAAATTTTGTCTTGGGGTGACAGTAACCAAGTAGAATTTAACGCTAAAAAGACCCAGGCGGCAGTTTTTTCTAAAAAAGTTAATGTTGAAGAACCGGATATAGTTATGGCGGGACACTCAATTCCCTTGGCTTCATCAATTCATTTATTGGGCGTTAATTTGGATAGTCATATGTCTTGGCATGGCCACGTTGCGGCCATTGCTAAGGCAGCCTCGCAGAAGCTTGGAGTACTTTTCCGAACAAAGAACCTCTATACACCCCAACAACTTTTGATGCTCTATAAAGCCCAAATTCGACCATCACTGGAGTACTGTTCGCATATTTGGGGCTCTGCTCCTAAACATACCCTGAGATTGCTAGATTCCATTCAAAGAAGAGCCATTCGCTTGATCGGTGACCATAGTCTGACAAACAACCTGGAAAGCCTTGAACATCGAAGGCAGGTTGGCGACTTGATTCTATTTTACAAATATTTTCATGGCAAGTGTTCAACTGAGGTTGCCCGCTTAATGCCACCCAGAGCGGTGCATGGTAGAAATACACGACGAGCCACTGCAGCCCACCAGTACGTGGTTCAGCTTAGTGTCCCTCGAACGACACTGTTTCAAAATTCTTTCACCTGGAGAACGTCATCACTCTGGAACGACCTCCCTGAGATCGTCTTCCCCAACGAGTATAGTCTCCAAAGATTCAAGATCAACGTGAATCGTTTCCTGCGCACACGCACCGCTCCTAAAGCGCCATAAAGGATTTATCCTGTAGTGTTGTGCCTTATCATAAAAAAAAAAAAATGCTTTGTTATGTGGTAGGACTGAAGAAATACTGCCAAATACAAACATTCAAAAATACAGTATTTTTCACGTTTCTTTACCTGTCGTTTCATTCTTATCATATTTCTCGATTGATTTTGATATTTGCTTAATTAATTATTATCTACCGTTTGCTTTGGCATGTTGAGTTGACTGCAGCAGAATATTGACAGTTTTCTAAACCATACTGCTTTTAGTAGTATCAAAACGTCTATAGTCCATATTGCCTAATGATATTGTATGGTGCATAAGCTAAAAGTTTAATAGGGACTAAAAATAACACCTATTTTTTATTGGTATATCCAGAGTTTATTTGAAATTGTGTTTTTCTTTATTTTTATTATAGATCTACATGTTCTAAGCGTAAGTTCATTAGTAGGAGACAGCAAAAAGAAAGTTGTGATACTGTTAGTGTTAGCAATAGAGAAAATGGTTGGTGGTAAATGGAGCTTTGGGAAAAGGTAAAATGGTGTAATATAAATCGCTATGTAAAGATCGTCGGCATACTAAATGGTTGTGTAAAATGGGAATTTAAATTGTATCTTTAAATAAATTTAAGTTCTGTTTTTAGAAAATCATTCAGGATGCCGACGATATTTACCTAACGTTTCACATATTAAACCATTTTACCTCTTTCCAAAGCTTCACTAAAGTTATGTCAGCAACAATTATCCCTATTGCTAATACCAACAGCGCCCACTTTTTTTTCTATCCCCTGAGGATGAAAGTTACTACGTTTAAAACATGTAGAGACCTATAATTAAAATTTAAAAATATAACACGATTTTTAATAAACTTGTGGAGTAAGACTTTCTGCCCTTCTTTTTGTTCCTTTATTTTTAAATCCACTTTGAGCATGGAATATTTCTTCAACTTATTTTTTAGCTATATTGTTTGTTAATTAGTTTAGTTTTACAATATTTTATGTCAAGTCGCATAATATCTTAAATAATATGGAATCAGTATCAGAGTAACAAGTTAAGAAAACGAAGTGTAAATGTATTAGAAAATGAGGGAAGCAAATATATAGCTTCACACACAAGTCTGTGGCTACCAAAAGAATGCTAGCAAAAACACCTTGATAGACTTACAATGTTGCCACATACCGTTACTTAATTATAATTTAACATTTGTTAACAACAAAGCCGTTGGTTTTAATGATTTACTGAAAGAGCATTTCATTATAATTTTAACGGTATTCAAAATCTCTTCTTATTTTATTAATGTTAATGTTAAAATGGAAATATGACAGCATAGTATACAATCAAAGGAAACACGTGTTGGTTGTTAATTTTGATTGGCGCCGCGTGCCACACCCGATCTATATTTGTGTGTGACAGTACTGTATCAGGCAAGTAGAAATAAAAAGGGAGCATGCTATTCAGTTTTTATAAATATACGTCGACGCCGTCTCGCAAAACTTTAATTCATGCGTCTTTGACATTAATACGACCAAAACAAAAGAATCATTATCACTGAATCAATCATAAGGCTGTTTTTTTTCATGCCGAAATATAATTTCCTATTTTTCTAGCATTTAAAACATATCGGTGTAGCATGCCAACGATTCCGTTCCCCTTACCGATTCTCCGTAGCCACAGACTGGTGTGTCGACCTGCACCTATATTAGGTGTTTATTATATTACGCATGCGTTTAAATCATATCAAAGGCTTTGCGGGAAAATAAGTTTTGTTTCTTTTTAGTAAGAGATGAACAGGAGCTTGGTTTTTGGCCTATTTTTTTAGCACATTCGCGGACAGTACCTAATTTGATTGTTGTCGGCAGAAACGTAGTATGATATTGTTTGGGAAACACCTTTCCTAATAACCAAAGTAATAAACATAAGTTGATCTGTCAATGTCGCAACGACGTCTGAGAATCGGTAACGCTGTAGTAAAGGAAAAATGCCGCCAGTGTTCAAGAGTCGTTCAGTCTTCTAGCGTAACGACAACATATTTTTATTCTATTTTACTGACAAAACCCCTAAATGTCTAGCCTATGGTCAAAAATTATTGGTATTTTATCCCGTAGTATTCTAATTCTCGGGAAACATCAAGTCTTCTGTAAACATTGAAACATGTTGTATTCTAAACTGAATTATATTAAATCCACGTGTACAAAAACCGTTTATCGGTAGCTTTGCAATAGGTTTACGGCTTCGAGAATATGTAAATTAGTTTCTGTGTTGTTTTAGCCGACAAAGAGCAATATCATTTGACGCTTCAATGGATGCTTCAATCTTCCTATTGGCAGTAAACAAGTATGGCTGACAATCTGGACGGACGCGACATCGTTGGTTGGTCAAGACGAATCAGTGTCCTGTTAGACTTCAAGGTAAGCAGATGCTCCACGTGGCTGAAAACACAGGCAAAGTGATTTCCTAATGTTAAAGTAATAAATATTTTGGCGACGCGTGCCCGGTAACAGAGGTAACTAATCTTTTAAAGGGACAGTAAAAGTACCGTGAATTTCGCAGTTAACTTCTAATTAATTCTGTAAGGTATAAGCCAATGAAGTCCTAACGGTATTTTGGTGCAGTGCTTAGGGTTGCTATGTTGATGTAATCGTGTTTAACATTTTAATTTTGTAAGTGTGGTCACAAGTTGAGGAATAAAAAGACATAGAAAAATAAGTTGTGCTTAATTGGTCTAGCAAAAATAGAACGAACCAACCCTATACTGTAGGTAATACAGTGTCTATGTAAGGCCAGAACGACCCCCTGTCTAAAACAGATATCTTTTAGATCAAAAAAAAATAATGGTGATATGAATAAGCTAATCTAAGCATTTCTGAGCGGATCTCAACATCTACTACTACAGCAGTTAACTCCACTAGCATCAAATTAGCTTTAATTCATGGGACCGTATACTGTTATTGCAGTAACGGCTGCAGCTGCACAGTGTCCAGCTGAATCAGAAAAAGAATACACATAAAATTAAAAATGTACTAATGTTTATTAAAATAAAAACTACATTAAAAACGAAATGATATTCAAGTATTTACTATTTATGTTTTTATGTTTTTTTTAACGATTTAGATAAATACTGTAAACGACGCAATAATTTGATAAACATTTTTTTTTTCGAACAAGGGAAAAGTTCACATAGCTTGGTTTTCGAGAAATGCTTCATTTACTTCATTATTACTTGTCGAATAATCAATCATCTTGTTGGGGAAACGATCATCCAAATGTATTAAAAATAATATAATTAAATGCAACAAATGTTTTTAGAATCAATACTACTGTTAAACATCTGATTTCAATATTATTTTAGTGAAGGAGCAAAATGTATCAATGTTTGCGGAACGAATAGTGTTATTACCAGGATAAACATAAAACTTGCAAATATCATCTTTTAAAACACATATAATATTTGCTAAATACGAAGCGGCGAGTCGACAGTTATTCCAGGAAAAAGCCATATTCTACAGTTAGATGTTAAGAGTATGACCGCCTGTGTAACCTATCAGAACGAATTTGTTAGTTGGTTGTCATGACAGCAAGGGCGTAACCTTGCTGTCAGATGATATAGTTTTCCATGTATAGAGACTGCACTTCTAGCTCTAAAAGATAAAAATTGCATGTCAACAAACACACGTGGTTTCATTCCGTCGGATTGAAACAAATTAGCATTGCCTAAAAAAGGCACCCAGTAAATGTACTAAACATATGTAGTTACTAGTTATTTGATTATCAATCAGTAGTGTTGTTGTGTTATAGTATGTTATTGTGAAATATAAATTAAATAAATAAATAAATAAATTGTAAAATCATGTACTAAAGAAGTTTTGTGTGATTTGGAGAAATAAACGCCAAATTACAATAGTGAAAAGCTCGTTTAATTCCTTCACTCAGTACATAAAAGAATCAGTGAAATTAACCATCTTCTTCTGTAGGATTATATGTAGGATTACCATTATATTTCTCACCATCTTCATAAGAATCTGAATGGCTTTGACTATCACAGTTTTTACAGGGAGTACTAATAATTTGGTCATAAAAGGCCAATATTGTGCCTTTAAAACCAAAAGTAAAATATTATTTCAAAAACTCCTTTATGTAACCATAAAGAATGAGACAACCGAAACTAAAAAGAAAGAAAATATCCCTCACTGGACACTACGCTCACAGGACCTACATACTCTTATGAACTTACTACTGCATATACAGTAGATACTTTACGACTGATCCCTCCACAAATAAAATACACGTAGTTATAACGGACATTCCCGATGCTTTATTAGGACAGTGCCCAGCTTTTGGAATTGATATTTGATATCATTGGACAGTGAATGCGCAACTATAAGATGCCTTATGTAGAGTTTTACTGCTTGTACAGTAGCGTTTTTTATTGTGAATCAAGTATGCACTGCTATTGCAGTAGTGTCCTGTTACATCAAAGATATTTCACTGCTACAACAGTTACCGTTCGTGAATGTGTTAAGTAATCGCGGTCAATTTTAAATTAGGAATTGGCCGCGATAGCTCAAAAAATTTCACATTTAACATTAAGCTAAGTATATGCTTTTTGAAAGTACTTAAATATTTAATTCTGGTTTTAACCGTAGTATCTAGAGTAATTAAATAGGCAGTATACCGAAATATAAAAAATGATCTTGGTCGAAGGTACTCATGAAATCGAAACGGCGATCTAAGATAACCCTAATACCTCTGGTAATTTAGGCTAGTTTAGATGCGATACTGATATTATCAATAACGCGTAAATATATTATTAACTCAAGGGGAAAAATAATGAACTACCACATAAAATTTAAAATGAAAGACTTAATAGTATATATAACTTGGTTTTTAATAACACTAAAAAGGCAAATTAAAATAACTATTGTAAATGTTGTGCCTTGTTGAATGCATAAGTTGACACGCCGGCGCCGCCTCAAACTCCTTATGCTCTTAAAAGCCCTTTGCAGCATTTCTGGTTAGTTGCGAAATAGTTGCACATTCTTCACCAATCCTTTGTTCAAGTTCTTGCAAACTATGTGCAGGAGATCTGACAATTATATTCTTAAAATAAGGGAACACAAAATAATGCATAATCGTCAAAAAAGGTGACCTAGGAGGAAACTCAATTTGGGAATGTAAACTTATTAACCGGTTTTATCAAAAAACTCACGGAACAATACTCTAGTATCTCGTATGTGCTGTTGCATCATCCTGCTGTAATAAGTCATCCTGAAATTCATCATCGTTTGATGTTGTACAAATTTATTGAAACTGTTGTTCCTCTCTCTGCATTGATGGTGGAATTTAAGAAAATGTGCCCAATTCTTCTTTTGCGTGAAACTGCAATCAGAATGCCAATTCTTTGAGCAAATAGTGGAGATTTAACAAAATATCCGAATAGTCAGTGCCCTACATTTTCATATTTTGAGAACAATTATTGACATAACCCGAAAGATGAAACCACCCTTTGTTACAGAAAAATGTTATTTTGAACAGGTCGCGATTTATTAAATTATTAACAAACCAGGTAAAAGGGCTCCATATGATTGCATTTTCTAGGATGTCCAAAATCTTTTTCGGTTGGCATCTCCCATAAGAAAGCCCAATTTTTCTTCCTGTGGTACCATACGTTGATTAACAACTTCTTGTGCACGAACGGTTCACCTCCTAGCATATTTCATGAAAACGTGACTACTTAACTATGGGAAAGCTTAACACTTTTGAAAATATAAAATACATATTTAGTTATATAGAATTTAACCATTAAAATTGTTACAACATTTTCACAAAATACGAAATATTTCAAAAACCGTAGGGTTGATAGGGCAACAAACCCCGATGAAACTTATTGTTATTTTGATCGTAGAAACTGAAAATAAAATAATTTATAGGGCATTCCATTTAAAAAAACTACAACGTTGATGAGTTTCGTGTTTTTGAGACATCCTGTACCTTCAAACTCGATTTATCTTTTATTGAATTTAATTATAATTTAAGGCATATATATATTTTTTTTTAACGTCCTAGTGGGTCGATAAGTTGACTGCAGTGGTAGAAATACCCACAATGGTTTAATCAGGTCAGGTTTTTAAACAACTAGTGAGCAGCGGCGATTTTAAAAATATTGACTTAAACTTATTTGCGGATTTTTAGTTTTAATAATTATTTTCCCTTTTTTCCTGCTATATTACTAGTCAAATTAAGATGATTGGAAGCAATAGTTTTAGATTACAATACTCTTGTAGATGAAAGCAATACATTTTACAATGTTAATAAAGACTTAAAGCAGTTAATTCCATGCTATAACTGCTAAAATAAGCTAAAAGATGTACTAATTTATCTCACTGAATCCCTTTTCAAATTGAACGTACTCAAAGCCACAATCTGGAAATTGAAAAATAGAAAACAAAGGATGTATGGACACGAATCAATTTTGGGGCGACGGAAAACTGATAAAATGAAACATTTAGGATAAAGGCCCGCTGGCCGCAGGCTAAACGTTTTGTGGTATTACTTTGGAAGATTAAATACCGAACATCGGATAACATTAAAAAAGTAGGCTACTGTGAGTGGATTAAATGTAGATAATTTTGTTGACCAGTTTTAGTGTCGGTAAAACAACGTAATTTTACAATCCATAATAGGTATTATTCAGATATTAGCTAGTAGTTAACAATTTTGTGGTCACATTTAAAAATGTCAAAGTCATAATTCCCTAATCTGAGATATTGAAAATTAGTTTTGAATAGGTCAGGCTAGTAATTTTTCCTTTTGTGAAATATATGTTATTTTTACCATATCAGTTACATAACAGAGTAAATGTGATCTTGCCTAAAAGATTTGTTATACGATGTTATGCCGTTATAGACAATGTGAATAAATTACGCGATAAATAAATGTATACAAGGTTTTTCTTACTCTCCGAAAAATTGTCATATACTACCTAATAAATATGTTTAAAAAAGCATAATCTGTGTAATTCTCTAACAATAGAATTATTAATTTTGATTTATAATAGTAATAGACGTCTATCACGATCCTAACAATATTGGAATATAAATAATTCAACTATAATTATTTTATCTACAAACACTATTGAAACAAGTAATTTTAACGCTTGCTGTCAGTGTCTAAAATACGACACTAGTGTTAAAAGTGGATTATTTGTAGCGCTAGTGTCAAAAATAAATGCAAGAACCTTTTTAACTTTTACGATTAACATTAACATTTATTGTACAATTTGAGCCACCAGAAATATGACTGTAATTCAACTGATCAGGGTTTTGTTGTCATTTTGTACGCTTGCGGAGGAAATGGAAATGATAGTACTGAACAACGACGTCGTAAGAAGGCTTCTGAGAAACTTTCTTCTTGTTTTCCAGTGAATTTTCAATATATCCTTCTATCACTGTTGGGGACTTCCATCCATCGTGTTTTTGATAGTTCTCAGGCTCGCACCAGAGTATGCCAGTAAAGTGGCCAAAGACCGACGGAAACAGTGACCAGTATAAAATTTCGGATCTGGGAGTCTCAAGAATTCTACCATAACAGAAAGCACTTTACCAAAACTATTGGTGCCAACTAGGTTTTAAACACATATTATGAATTTGATAAAAATTCGATGATGTCCGATATCTGCTGGCCAAAGAGCTCTATATTTTCTATACAAATTCGAATAAAATGGCTCAACTACAGTGAAAGTTCGCGGAACCTTCAGGAATGATCACCACTAAAGTAGTATTTAAATCCTTGATATTGTCGATCGTCAAATGGTACAACTCTTCTCTGCAACAAGCACCAAATGTACCCAATATAGTTTCATCATAAGGTACTTATCGTCCTACGACTTTCCAAGGAACTGCTCAATTTGTTCTCTCGTAAAAATCATAGACTTTTTAGGTTGATAGCATTCTTCTCTTCGCTTCAGAAAAGCGACAGGTTGATAATATTTACTAATATCTCTATTGCAATTCAACTTAAACATAAGTTTAATCATTGAGTAGTAAGACCAAAGAGATGGAGACTTCCATAACTTAGATTTCTGTTCGAAATATGCGAGAATTATATTTGCATTGTATTCTTATAAACAATTTCGTACTATTCCTATGACTTTTTTTAGCTACAACTTAAATGTGATTCTATAGGCTGCTTCATTTATTAACACATTAGGATCGTTTTCCTCCGGATTGTCAATCAAAAATACTAACAATAATACAGATTAGCTGCATGTAACTAACAACAAAGAAATAAGGTAAGTCACTTGATTTGGGATTTGAATGGCTTTAATTTTGAATTTGGTAGAATCGGTATTAACTTTTTGTTCAACCATTTGTCTGGTTGCACCTCCAAAATTGTGCAATGTCATCAAAAATACTTATATGTTTCAAGAGACTGGATATTAAACACTTGAGCCCTTTGTGCTAATCTCTGGTTATGAAGTCAAATTAAACTAAATTAAATATTTAATAAATATTATCGCCATAAAGGAGCAAGCTCCACATAAATTTTATGGCCGTGGCTTTTGGAGTTTGCTTAGTCTTAGGCTTAATCCGACCAGCATTTTTACCAGCACATATAAAACTTGATATCAAATGTATAATAAAACAGGCTTACTCTTTATAGTAAGATATTTGAATAATTTTGTAAATAGGCGTATGTGATTACGACGCTACGAAACTTAAAACAGATAAAAATCGAATTCATACATTAGGTGTGAAAAATGCGATCACTCTTTCATAAAAGGTACCTTTCACTGTACCATATTATGTCCGTCCATGTCCGTTCACAGATTTAAGAGAATGACTACCTGCCTTTAGTTATCACCCGTCATAAAATTCTTTGTTGAAAGGGTTTTAAGGATCATAGAGATAATGATTTTATTATCCAGGTAGGGACCGTGCTTGGCCGTAATTAGTTTACAAAGCCTTATTAAATAATGGGAAAAAATAAGTAGACAAATCAGTGTTGCAAGAACAGTAATTTTATTAGTTCATGTGAAATAAAAGCGCAGCTTTGATTATCCAAATATGTGGCATCCGTGGATTGGTGAATCTAGTATAAAACAGGCGGAGGGGGTACTGGTACAACCACAGTATGGAAATAAAAATGGAAGAAGACACTTAATCTTTAGATTCTAAAGAGATTATAAAAAATGTATATACAACTCTCATAGAACGTGAAAAGTTGAGTAAAATGGAATATATTGAAGAAACAGCCAAATTGACTAAAATTTCGGAAAAAGCAGTATGGAATATTGTGAATAAACCCACCACCGAAAGGAAAAGAAGGAAAGATTCTGGGACTTGCAAAAAATTAGATCGCAGCGATGAAGATTTAGTCCGACGCAAAGTTTATAAGATGTATGAAGAGCATACGATACCAACACTGGACAATTTACTGAAAATACTTGAGATAGGTAACACGGATATCAATTGCGGTAGGACAACCCTGTGAAAGTGTCTTCAACGAATCGTCTTTAAATTTAAAACGGCAAGTTATCATGGAATCGCAACGACTTAAGGCATGGCGATTTGAATATTTGACAAAAATCGCTCAGTATAGAAGTCAGAACAGACCTATTATGTACTTAGATGAAACCTGGTTTGATACCCATGATACCCCATCAAAAGGTTGGGTTGATTCTAGTGACAGGCGAAGAAAGGACAAAGTGCCTGTGAGTAGCTGGAAAAATTGTGTTTTGCATATTAATACTGTTGAAAATTCATACATTCAAATTGGGAATATTACAGAAAGATTAATTATTACCTAACATAGCTGTTGATAGTGACAGTGAAAATGAATTAAATGAGTAAACTGCAGTTGCATTAATTAATTATAATATATAATTATAATACATTCTATCTAAAATTGTTTATTATTTGTGTCAAATCATCCATGTTTGAAATACAATTCAGTGCGGGCCCATGTAGACCCCAGTCTGGTTTTAAACAGACGTCAATACGTGTCGGTAAGTCATTCTCTTAAATCTATGAACAGACTCACGAACCTAGGAGGAAGGCGACTTTTCTGACGTTTATGCAAGGTGTATAAGATATAATACCTCCTTTTTATTATTTTTTTTGTTTTTTAAAGATTAAAATGTCGTAAATAAATTATTCAAAGTGGCCTTCAAATTAATTCAAGCCTAAGCCCGTATAGTCGTAGGAATGTCTTTCAAGAGCTGCAAATAAGTAGTGGTGTGTGAAATCTCAGTAGTTTTGTTACAAAGCTATTCTATTTTTTTGGTATAACAATATCTTTAAGGCCAACTATCTCGGTTTCTCTCACTGGCTAGTCACTATGTTATCGATTTTTCTTTTTAGGAAGAACGGACATCATCCTGATAGTAAATTATAGGACAAGAATTTGAATTATGTGTAGTTCCTATCATTTTTAAGTGTTGTTTTGAAAATGAAGTAAGAATATGTATTTTTTAATAAGGCAATCCAATTTGGCACCGCGCGATTAATTCGATAAATCGTTTGAATGGTTCTGGTTTTCGATCGTAACCAACACCTGTACGGTTCATGTTGTTATTGTTCGAATTTTCTTTTTGTTTTTTTTTCAGTTTTAATAAAGAAAGAAATGTGATATGGTCACCAATGCGCTCCTTTCACCGGTGAAACTCTCCAGTAGAAATAATTTAATTTTAACATTATAGCCTGAAGTAGTCAAAAAAGTCACATTAAAGAAAAAAAAAGAAAGAAGCTTTCCTTCTTTATCCTGTTGTTCAAATACCCTAGAACCTCTTAATATAAAAAACCAATCCTTTGGAAAAAAGAATCGTAATTTATAATATCTATTATGGTTATAGTTTGGACATTGCCAGTACTTCGTTCCATCCATTGCTCACAAAACTTCTATAGCAAAAATATCTTGAATGTTCTTAACCTTACTTGTAAGAAAACTCTTTTTTATTTGCTCTGTAGATCTGGATTTTGTGGAAACTTGGCACGACCAGTACCAAGACTTGACGAGTAATATCTTTTGACAGTAATATCAACGCCAAGTAGGTAGAAGTAAATATCTGCAACGAGAAAGCCAACAGGAAACTGGTTTGTGGACATGATCTAAGTCTCAACCTGAGCAGCCATGCATATTTGCGCATGCACAATTACACAATGTTCTTTGTTTACTACGGTTGCATTTAATTATCTCTTCTCGTTCAAACTTATGATGCATCTAGTCAAAGCTACAAATTTTTATGTAACAGTTGTACTGTTCTGGACAGAGGAGGCAAAACGGCAAATTTATTAACTTTAATTCTTGATACGACATTCCCCTGATGAAATTAAGACTGAATACGTCTATTGGATTTTGGACACTTTTCATGGAACAGTTCACGAAATATTCTATTATAGTAACTACTCTACCTCAACCTCCTTTGAGGTAGAAAGACAAAGGTTGCGAGATGCACAAAATAATCTAGATATATCGGAAAAATTGATTTTAAGGTTATTCCTCGGAGTATTTTGGTATTGATTGACCACAAAGCCGGTTGAGTTATAAATATATTTACTTTTGAATATTCTACTGTTTCTGTATTACTTCGAGAGATATAATTTCCTAGAACCTAAATTAATATCGTTGGGTTATCTTCTGAATTACATTGAATCCAAACGTCTTTCGACCGCTACACTATTTCTATATACATTTGGGTGTAATATAGGTTAAAAATATAATTATTCCAAGGTTGTTTCTTATTTCCGTCGACTTTACTGCGCTTTGAATATTGCTAAGGTTTTATTTTAAATAGCCAGACGATTCTACATTGTAGGAAAAATTAGATTTTATGTTTGGACTTGACTTGTTTCTCAAACAAGTATTATTGCCAAAGATATTATAACTAGTATATAATACATACATATTTATATTTCATATTATGATTCTTTTACTATTTATTATATTATAACTAATTATTGCAGCATCTCAATCACTAAGACTGTGTTCTGCATTTCGTCCTGACATCCAGCGGTGGACTTATCATAGCCTTGCTTAGACACATAGTTGTTCCAATTCTAAAGATATATTTGCACATAGTTCCGATCGGAACATATCGGTAAAATATAACTACGATCTGAGTCAATGTTTCTCGGAGCTTCATGGCGCAAAGAAAATATATTTCTAAACCTGAGACCGTAAACTTTACCTGTTCTAGATATCAGCTTAAGTGTTTTAGCAGAATGGGCTCTAGGATATAGTTATAAGTTTAACATGTGAAGTTCTATGACCCCTGTTAAAAAAAATCGCCTTATTTTAGCATTCACGCATGACAGACAGCTGAAAGATGAAGTCAAAAACCATCATACTTTCTTTACAATGATATTTTATTTCTGACCGGTATATTATTAGCTTATAACGTCTTAGTTACGCGGGAATTATAAGGGTCATAACTCCCTTGGGATATTAAGAAAAATTTGACATAAAATCAAACGATTGACATCTAATGTCAATTTGATTGTCATCTATTAAAACATTTATTCCACTTTAAAAATGAACAAAATGTTACTAAAATCGGTCAGAAATAAAATTATCTATGTATCACTGGAATTATAAGGGTCTCAATTACCTCGGGCAATTGCTGTCCCTCGGGCCAAAGGCCCTCGGGACGTAAACTTTGCCCACGGTAATTAAGACCATTATAATTCCCTAGATACATCAATAACTATTAAGTGTACATAGTAGACATGTTATACGACTGAAGGATTTATGAACCCACCTTATAAGACTACACCAAAAAACCTGGTATATTAAAAATAGGCTAAATATCGATCGAACAGACACTCGAAATCGGGAAAGTCGAACAAAAACTAGAACAGTCGAGGAAGGCGCAAAATACAATAACGAGGCTGGCCACCATAGACAGCTCCATGACCCTCTGGTGTGCCATCATCTTGCTTGTGTTACCGCTCATTTCCAATCGTTTTTGTTTCTCTGTGTGTGCAGTTAAAACTATTTGAAATTAAATATAAGTTAGACGCCTTCAAAATACTAGAATGTATATATTTCTTTGTAATTTGAAAATTAGTTTTTTATTGAAAAAAACTGAATTTTTTATAGATTTTGTTTTTGAAATTGGATACGAGTGTCACAGGCGGACTTAACCACTGATTTCCCACCAGTAGTTAATGGCTTAGCAATCTAAAAATGTCCTCAGTATGCACCTTAAAAATTCCTTTCACGGAAGCTTTATCTATGTAAAGTAGGTCGGATTTCTATGATTTTTTTTATATTTCCCTAAAATTGACGTTTATGTTGTTCTAAGTGTATTTTGTGGAACTTTAATTTAAAACTGGTTACTAGGTTAGACTTTTATAGTTTAGGTTTATTTAGGTTATAGTGCAGCGCCGTTTAGTGTAAGTTCGTAGTGAGAGACAATTGCATGATGTTGCTTTGCAAATCTGTTGGCCAACGACCAAAATTCAGTTCTTTAGATGAGTACCTACCTGCTAAGCTACTTAAAACAATTTTTAAAATTTTTGTTACCGATATATTTATACTAGCTTCTGTGTACTGCCAATTAAGTTTAGTTGGGATATTGTTCCTTTTTTATTAATTTTTTCCATATTTATTAATGAATTTGTACCAAGTATTAGTAAAGTCATAGTAGCCTATTTACTTCTCAGTGGCAATACCATCCCTATTCACGGCGCATATTGGTTATTGAATGCTTATAGTGAAATATTTTTAAAATGCTTATCTCTTCTGGCCACATAAAAATAATTCAAAGTATATCCAATTATGCATCAATATAATGTGTTTCGTCATGCTGCTGCTATTTTACTATTGCCTCCATATTTTGACGTAAAAAACTTTATTTTTATTAAAGATCACATACTACATCAAAATGCGACTTTAATTACACCTGTTTTTTTCTCAAAGTGCTAAACATTTGATTGTCGAGGCCTTTACTTGATGAAAATCCATGTTAAACATGTAAGAAAAAACACACTAAGTTTTCGATTTTCACTATATTATGTATTATCAAAACATGACAGCTGTTTCGGTACACCGTACCTTCTTCGGATGGTATGGAAGAAGGTACGGTGTACCGAAACAGCTGTCATGTTTTGATAATACATAATATAGTGAAAATCGAAAACTTAGTGTGTTTTTTCTTACATGCTAAACATTAACGTTTTTTCTGACTAGTTACACCTTAACTGTAGTTTTATTGTGGGAATCAAGTTGTATTTTTAACTCCCAACATTAAAGGTGAGGCTTTAAATTTTCCTCGGGTTTAGGTGATTTCACTGGTTGGTTTTCTATATTTGGCTAAGTGAAGTAGAGAGTTAGATCACATTTAATTTGGCGTTTAATCATCCAATTCGGCACTTGTTTACAAGATAACTCTTTAATACATGATTAATTACTAACTTTAGTACAGTACAACTTTTACAACATTACTATATTTATAACTCGGTGCTTTTTGTTAATCGAATGCAATTGTCATGTCCGACGGACGATGACACATGTTAATTCTGACGTACGTGTTTACCTTTTAATGGTTTAACTCGCAGTCGGTCCCGAGGAACCAAAAGTTTGCTCTGTCGCCAGAAAATCACGCCTCGCTGTCATACGGATTAATCACAAGGTAACATATTTCGCGCCTTGTCTCTAATAGGCTATTTATTGTTCCGCCATCTTTGGACCTATTGTTATTTTTCCCGTTTAATTTAATTAACCGTAGCGACAGGCCGCTTATATTTGAGAGTTTTGTTATTTGTCTAGACGACAGTATTGTTTATTTTACAAACATTAAAAGCATTTTGTTTCTCTGTTTCTCTGACCGTTGAGGAATTGTGTTGCTAATGGAATCATGGCTGTAGCAAGTATATATATTTAAAAAGCAGCTATTTTATCTAGACAAAAGTAGTATTGATTCTGAAAGCATTGGTTGCATTTAATTTCATTATTTTTATTGCATTTGAACAATCGTTTCCCCAACATTTATAATAACAACAAATATATTAATAGCATAAATCTTTGTTTTACTGTTTTTATAATGCGCTGCATTAAGCCTTTCCACAATTATGCTTTCTAACATACAGTATGTGCACAAAGTCTGGAAACGGCTTGATATTGGCGTTGTTGCCAGCTGTTAAGTTTGCCTGGATATCAAACGAATTTTAAGTTTTTATATGTAACATCCTGTATATTCTTTTATTAACAGATTTTACGTTACATTTGTTACACTTTTGATATATCTTACTTTGTTCCGAATATCAGTAGTTTTCGAAATAAGGAGTATAATTTAATAAATTTCTATTAAATGTTCAGGTTAGTTTTGTTTTCGCTGTACAGCTTTACAATAAGAAAAAATATTTTGAATTATGTTGTAAGTCATTTGTGGTGTTATTAATTGAAATTCGTCCAAAATTCGACGCTGCAAATCAGCTAAATTTTGAGGTTATGTGGTGTATACTTTGTTAATTAAGTGACCCATAAAAGTAGCCCTTAGACGACAAATCAGGGGACTTAGGTGGCCACTCGATTGTGCCCCCTCTACCGATCTACCTATTCGGAAAATTGTTGTTCAAAAATTTACCCACTTTTTTACCAAAATGGGGAGGAGCTCCATCCTGTTGGAAGAATATACTTGCATAATTTGGATCTATCACAATTTATATAGTGGGCACAATAAAAAATGGACCGATCTTGTAATTACCCCCAAGCCTAGTCCACAGACTCAATTTTTCAGGGCGTTGTGTATGACCTTTTCTCATCCAGTGGGGATTTTTATTGGCTCATAACCTACAGTTGTGGCTATTGACTGTGTCATTTAACATAATTAATAAGGGATAAATTAGAATGGGAAAGTCCTATCACCTCCTTTATTTAAAATTTTATTCCTACGCGTTTCGATCAATAGATTTTTATTTATCCCTCATTAAGCATGTCCCTTCTGGAGAGCAGTTTCGGCTTTATTAAACATAATTGCTCCTTCATCCGAAAATACTATAAAGGGTTAAACCTGATTATTTTGGTATCACGTTGACATTATAATATCACAAAATTCTATTATTCGCTTATAATCATCTTCTGATAACTCTAGAACTGCATGTATTTTGAAAGGGTGATATTTTTTTGTATCAAAATATTATGGACGGATTTAGAGCAGACGTCAATTAATTTTTCCTAATGAGGAACCATGAGTTTCAACAAAATGTTGTAAAATTTCCAAACTTTTCTCTTCATCTAGTATTGCTGATTGTCCTGATCATCGTCTATCTTTACAATTTCTAGTTCCTTCGAGCCGTCGAACAGTTCCTAGAACAGTAACTTTTAAAATTGGATTTCGGTTTGGAAATGGGCCATTAAATACATTTTTAACCTTTTTATAAGACCTGACCCTATCGCCATATCCTGTAATCATAAGAATTATAATTCTTTCACCTTCACTTTAAGACACTTTTGAATGTAGAAATTACAGCTTTTATGACTTTACATCAAAAATGAATTGGTGTTTTATTTATTAATAAATAAAACCAAATTTGGTTCAAATCGGCCAATATTGTGAGGTTAATAAGCCGTTTCCAGAATTTATACACATACTGTATTCATTTTCTTTCCTACAAAGTACTAAGGCAAGACAAATGCTTATGATTTTCAAGTCTACCGTAAACATTAAAACCTGCGACTTGCTTTTAATAAGAGCAGTCAGATCTGTTATTGATTCGTCTTGATAATTTTAGATAAATCAGGAAAACTATCGTTAAACTAGAAAGTTGTAAATGTAATTGAGAATAAAAATGTAAAACACATAATTATAGTGTAATTAGCATGAAATATTATTTAATAATTACCATGTTAAGTGCGAAAGTAAACACTATATTCAGCATTATAACCTTAAAATTACAATTCCAACCGTAGGCATGTGCAAGGGAACGAAAACAATATATTAAAAGACCTACATACAATGGACACCTCAAGGGCTCTCTGGTGTGTCGTGGAAATGTTTGTACAACCTCCTATCTCACACCTTTTTCACTCCTTTTACGCTTAAAATAAATGTAATGCGTATACAGCGTGTCCAGAAATCTTAACATATGGGAAACTTTTTTATTTTTAACTTTACGAAAAAAAATTATTCTTCATAAAAAGTTCTGCTTGTTGATAAAATAACATTCAAATCAAAAGTTTTGAGCCAGCACATACGGGGTATTCAGAAAGTCAATAATATTAATACCGTAAATGGAAAACTATATTAATTAATTTTAATTACAAAGTACAATAATGAAATACTACACTAAGCTTCAACATGACCACCGTTTTTTTCCATACAAACGGTTGTACGTCGTGAAAATTCCATTACTGCATTTCTAACCATCTGAGGGGAAATTTCTTGGACACATTCTCTGATAATTCTCTATAAATGGTCTATGTTCTCGAAAGGTCTGTGGGTATACACTTTTTGTTTTAAAAATCCCCATACGAAAAAATCCAGAGGTGTTAGATCAGGTGACCTTGGTGGCCAAGCAAATTCTGATCTTCGTCCAATCCATTTCTGTGGAAATGTCCGGTTTAAGGTTCGAATGGCAACTTTAGACCATTTATTATATTTTTGACAATATCAAATATTGTCATTAAAAAAAATTGATCAGAACCAAAAACCACGTTTAAATTACAATTAGGTAATGCAATGAAAAATTAGGTTTTATTATTTTTTACGAATTTTTCTTCCACAATTAAAACAATTTCAATTTTCTCCTCAGAAGTTAATAACGCTACCATTTTTATGTTTTATAAATTTTAACGCGTTTTGACGGTTGCTGTCAAACATTTCTTGCTATCAACAATTAATTGGTATGTTACAACCATCCTAGATTACATGTAACTACAGTTAAATTTGCATTGTTATTGTAGACATACGTTTCAAAAAAGACGAAATAATTTTTTCAAGGTAAATGGGCGTAACTTCATATTTGAACGTGGTTTTTAGTACTGATCAACTTTTTTTAATAACAATTTTCGATATTATCAAAAAAAAAGGTACTTTACTTTTAAGCCAAATTCATATTTTTTGACTTACCTCGTATACGCCTGGGAGAATTTAATATCTGATAGTTGCATTTTAGGTTTTAGACCATGCAGAACTTTTTATGAAGAATCACTTTTTTTCGTAAAGTCTAAAATAAAAAAGTTTCCCATATGTTAAGATGGTTTCTGGACACGCTGTATATATTCCTAAAAAGTTTGGTTCAAAAATATAGCTAACATTTGCAGAATGCCATGACCCCCTTTAACTAAGAAGCGTTTTTTACAAAAACGATTTATTTGTCATAAAGCATATACATTTAAAACTATTTTATTCCAATATCCATATTAGCGTAAAAAAATTTCACAACAATTTAAATTAAATCCCTTTTTTCTTGCGATTCTAAAGGTATAAAGGACCATTGCGAATATAATATATTAGGAAAAAGGATCATAATTAGTATGTAACCCTTAATTAATGACTTTACCGGAGGCATGTCTGGATGAGAGGAACAATATAATAACGGGCCTGGTCAAATGACATTTGGGAGGTCCCTTTGGTGTGTCATTGTGCTGTTCGTGTTATCTCCCGTCTGGAAGTAATCCTTTTTTAATTTATTTGTGGTTGGACGTTTTTATGGCAGTAAAAATGTAATATTTGATGTTATGTTACTGTCGCTTTATGAACCAACGAAACTATTTTATAAAAGTGTTTCATTTATGTAGGCGTAGATATGCAGAAGTTGTACAAGCACTTACAATTTGCATTTTAAAATATAGGGTGTCCATGGATACTAAACTCCAGCCAACTTCGACTTGAAATGTCAAATCACATCATATGTTGCGAGTTGGTGAAAAAATAAAATAGTAATGCAACTAATTTATTTAGTTTAAGCAAATTATTTCATTAACTAATCAAGATATGCGCTGTTATTGACAGGACAATAGGTAATAAGTCAATTTAGAAATTTTTCTCGGACATTGCGGAAAGTTTGTCTGGTAGTCCGCCTGCATTTCAGTGTTATTCTATTTTTGTGGTCTTTAAAACTTTTAGGCGGGGATCCATAAACTTGAATTTCCAAGTGGCCCAAAGAAAAAAATCAAGAGAAGTCAAGCAGGGAGATCTTGCTGGCTCCCTTATTGCACCTCATCCCGAGAAAAAAAAAAACAACGGGAAGCGACAATATGACATTTGGCGAAATCATTGAAGTGGGAGGTAAACCGGCCAACTGTCATAAGTTTATGCCGGCCATGTTTCATCCGTTAGTCCGGGTGTCAATAAATTATCGAGTTAGTTATCGATTTTGTTGTGAGAAGTATATTGTTTACTATGAAGAAATCTACTTTTAGACATTTTTTCAAATAACCAAATAATGCTTAGACCACCTTTTATATTGCAACTGAGGCTTAGCTATAGTATTAGCCTTCGGGTATTGCCACCAAATTTTAGTGGCACGGTATCTCAGAGCTCAACACTATCAGCATTTGTTTCCGGTCATGTTTTTCGAAAGAAAAATGGAAATTGTTAATAAAAATCTGAAAAACGATAACAGAAGAGTGTAAGAACCAAATAAGGAAACTCCTTAGCTCCCTTAAATCTATGTATATACATTGTTAAATCAAATTAAATCATATTAAATCTTTCTTAAATCAACTTGATTTTAAATCATCTAAATCAATTTGAATTGCTTTAAATCACTTTAAATCAAGTTAAATCACTTTAAGTGAAAAATTGTCCATACTTTTAGTGAAGTCAAAGTAATGTAAATGAAACAATGCATTCTTCCTCCGCAGTTTATTAAATAAAGTAAATTTTCAATGCTTTGAATCTGAGTAAATTATAATTATATTTCAGTAGCTTTTACACAACACTTACCTCTTCCTATCCCTGTTCAATATTTTCTGGCTTTTCTTATATATTTCTATGGTATCCGATCATGGTTTGACGTTTAAAAGGTTTTCATTATCTCTCAATATTCTTGTTAAAATATTTTTAAAAAAATCTAGATTTTCTACAGCTAGTGTCAGTGTCGTCAACATCCCTCTCAAATGTATTTAGTGCAGCTTATAAGCTGGATTTATAAACTCGAAAAGTTGGCGAACACTCAGTTCAATTTATAAACTCAGTTCGTGCAAAGTTCGTAAGTTTCGAAAAGTTCTCATGTAGTTCGAGATAACCAATTTTTATGTTCGGAGTTCGAGAGGTTGGTTTCGACCAATGAAGACGCTATTTTAAAGTCATGTGGTTACAGCGAAATGTCAAATATCTTTTATTTGTCGCGTTTGCGCTTTTCGTTGTTTACATCGCCCTTCCCCCAAGTAACATTTTAAGTTTTATCACAATCTACAAGAGAGTTATTAAGTCTATATAATAAAACTGATCGTAAAACTGTTTATTCTAGATAGCGTCTTCAAAGCTTCAAAAAACCCGGCATAAAGGACCTTTTGTAAAGGTTATAAATATCTTTCTTAAAACTGTCAATAAAACCAATAGTACTTTTGAACCCAAATCTGCGAGATGCTTTTAAGCCTACCACAAAGCATTTTATAAAGCCTTCTTAAAACCGTTAGTAGGTACTTACAATCAAGTTTTATGCGTGATTTGAAACCATTATAAATAATTTTATTATTATTGTGCCTTTAATAATTCTTTGTCAAAGACTTGTTGTACTTAAATTGCCAATATCAAAAAATGTCACCAAGGATAGTTAAATATGTCTGCCTCGATTGAAATATCTGCATGTGCTAACATTTTATAATTTCATATAAATAAACAACCTAGTAATAAAAAATTGTCAACCCCCTGGCCACTTTATTGATAAAATATGTAAAAAAGCTTTTAAAAAAATCATGCGCCTTTCAATTGTTAGCTTATAAATTATTATTTACAATTAATAAAAAAAATTGTAACCCTAGTTTTAGCTTAATCAGTATGATTTTGGGCTATTTGGGGATTTATATAACATATTACCATATTTTTGATAATTGCAAGCTAAATGTAAACAGTTAGAATAAATAAAAATATAACCAAACACTGTTGCCCTAACTGACAACCTCTAATACAAATGCACTTAGATAACATAACCTAAAAAAGCATATTTTAATTTTCTTTTAAAATTACCACCTAATCCTCAAGTATTTATCCAAAATAGTAGACATTCTTTCTAAGTAAGTGCAGAAAATGCTTTTTTTGCGCCGCACTGCACTGACACTAACTAGAAGTAGCAATCACAAAATGGCGTTTACTATGCGTTATAAGCCCCCTCTCTCAAAGTTGAAAGGCGTAAGTGGGGGAACCAAAGGATTTATATGTGCTTTGTAAAAACCAAAAAGTTCTAACTTAGCTTACCAAAGCTACCAAAAAACTATTAGGTTTCAAGAAGCCTTTACCAATTATCGTCCAAAGTAAATAGTACTTATGATAACATATATTAAGGGTAAGACTAATTAAGAGTTATTCGTTTTACTGCTTGATCGTAAGGAGTACTTAAAAACCGTATTTTAAAACTCCCATAAAACCCAAAGATTTATAGATGTCTACCACAAAACTTAAAAGATTTAAAATCCTCTATAAATCTTAATGAGTTTATTGTGGTTTTGATTAATGCAGCAATTAAGTGGTTATATAACCAATAGGTCTTAAAGAGCAAAAATATTTAACAAGTTGCTTTAAAGATAACTTGAAGGCGGCCTTTTTTTAAGTACATATTATCTGCAGATAAATTGGTATGCACAAAAGAAATAATAAAACCCACTTCGGTTTATTTACCTTTTTAAACCTGTGATAAAACCCTATAAATACTTATTGGCATTTAAATTGTTACTTGGACCGTTATTTGTATTTGGATTCTCTGTTTGTTGAAAAAATTGGAAAACCAGAAATGGTTAGTATAGAGAATAATGACACTAATTTATTGTTACTCGAGTTAATAAAAAATTATGAATTTATCTACAACTTAGGCTATAGGAATTATAAAAATACCAAGGAGAAAGAACAAATTTAATGTTAGATGTCAGTATTCTGTATCATTCTATTCAACAAAAATTTCAACCAATCAAACAACAACTTTTCGAACATCGCTACTGACTTTATAAATGCCATATTCTGGACTGTCGAATATCGAACCTCACCAACTTGAACATAATTTTAACCTCGTCAACTTTTCAAGTTTATAAATCCAGCTTTTATCTCCCTCCGATAGACATTTATAACCCCCTTAAACAAAACCATGTAATTTGGTCATTTGTTGACGTCTGTGTTCTGCCTGTTCTTTAAACGTCCAGTGATAAGAACTAAGGATCAATCAATTCTGTATGGATTTTATAAACCTAATATCGAGTTCTTCAAATTTTCCCATTTGATTTCAACAAATATATTTTTTAATTTTAATACTTCTAATATCAATGCCTCGTTAGACGTCTTTAATTTCATTATTCTCTTTATATTAACCTTACTTGGACAATCACGTTGCAGCAGACACCACGGTTGTGATTAAGCACAGGTTATATTTATTCTTTTATAACTACATTTAAAATTTTCAAAATTTTCTAACATGAAACAATTATTTTACTCCTTTTTTTTTAATATAAGCCCCATATCACCACGTTAGTTAACAACACTAACAATAAATTTATTTTTTCAACAGAGTAATATTTTTGACCTTTATATTACAGATAAAATTTAATAACTTCAAAAAAATCTAAAAACTCTCCTAATAAAAAACCTTTCTCCTTAAATTGTTAAAGCTCAATTTATTATCCATATCCACAATGTTTCTTCACTAATCAAAATTTCACATTTATAATCAAAAGTTTGTTTATGTCTGAATCTCAATACAATTAATCTGTTAATATATCAGTTCGTACACCAAGTCTTCAACTTTACATTTCTCATCCTGTAGAGTTGTACTCATTAATTTCAGACAACTTACATTACAGTTCCGCTAAATTCGATGTTAGGTCAGTCCTACTTAAATTTTTATTTTATATTTTTTGGTAGTTATTAACTTTGTACTGTCCTTTTTTAGAATCCTCTGATGATGAGAGCTTAAACATTTGAAACGCGTAGGGAGCTTTTTATTTACTTTTGCAACTAATAGACTGTGGAGGAAGACTGCATTGGTTCACTCACACTATAGATGAAGTTAAATCACTTTAGATCATGTTAAGTCATCAATAAATCACAAAAAATCACCTAACGGTTTGTTACATCATCACAATGCAGAGTGATCGACAGTGCCGGGTGACGTGTGTTAAATTATTATTAATATATCAAATTTAAATTACTTCTAATCATAAATCGTCATTTCGATAATGTTAAATCACATAAATAGGCAGATTTAAAATCTGCGTATACCATTTTGGGGAGTTAGTAGCCCCTCGGTTTTTAAAAGGCTAATAGAGACTGCAAGAAAGTTTATATACTGTTGGGTTACATTTTCAAATTTACTACTACTTTCTCGAATACGCGATAATATCGCATTGTCGAAAATATTTTAACTGGGAACACGTTTATGCAAAAAAACAAACAAATTTTTGGAGCAGACCGTTTATTGGTTAGCCTTAAACGTTCAATGGTCCATCCCCCTGTATACATTCTTGACGTGCATATAGAATTAAATGCCAGCTGAAAATGTATTGCAAACCCTGTTAACTCTGCTTTAATTTATTTCAGTGGAACTAAATGCAATGTAGATATGCGCTGCCTCCGTGGTATTTAATTATTCAATTTAATATAATTTTGTTAGAAAATGTGTTAAGTATGCAGTTTGCCACTCTTGTATTCAAGACAAAGCAAGAGTCATTATGCAAATAAACATTATTAGGAGCATTCAAATACCATGCAGTAGAAAATTGCGTTAGGAAAACAAATACACAGGGTGTTAGTTTTTTCTTTTTATCTTACAGTATGTCAACGGATGCAAGAGGACAAATGGACCAAAAAGTGGCAGATTCGAGAAAGGACCACTTGTTACAAAAGCTCTTGCTTGCAATAAAAATGGGATTCCTTATGCCAAAAATTGGTTTTTATATACAATGTCTGCAATAAATATAAAAATCTAAAATTGCGTGAAGAGTGGAAGTTGTTTTAAATTTTAAAATAACTCTTATTCCCGATTTTCTAAGTCACATTCTCACTTTCGATATTTGATTGCACCTTTTATAACTGTTCTGTATTTGTCAAAATAACAAATATGTTGTCTTTATAGTTAATAAGAACTTTTATTTTAAAATCATCATTTGGAAATTAAAATTTTTTATATGAAAATCTGTATAAAACATGTCGTAGGCTGATAGTGAAATCCGTAATTTCATGAAAAGCCTAGTCACTTCATGAAGCGTCGGCAGATTGTGTAAAAACACGTCAATTCATTGCAAATTCTTCTATATTTTTCATGAGCACCATAATTACTTAGTCCTCTTCCTTGAAATACCAAAATTGGAACCAAAAAGATGGATTAGATGCCGTGTTAGCGCTGTTTAACCAATATAAGTCTATATATCTTCTGTTTTAATTGTAACAATATATAAGTCGTAGGCTGATAGTGACTAGGCTTTTCATGAAATGACGGATTTCACCATCAGCCTACGACATATACAAAGATACGTTTGGGATTTGTCCTGCCAGTTTTGACTCTTTTACACTCGGAATAATTTGGTTGGTATTTAATACTAAATAGTAGGTTTTATTAAATATTCACGTCTTTACATTTTGACTTAACCTACTGCTAAAATTGCGCTGTTGACTGTTGACGATATAAATAATAAAATTACATACGTGCAAGTACGAGGTCTACATGTTACTTAAGTTGCTTCCCTTCTGTTTTAAACTTGTCGTTACTGTTTAAGTTTTATCAAACCAATATCTAAAGAAAATTTTAAAATTTTAAAATGTATTGTTGAATGTTTAAGCTTCATTCGGCTTAAAACTAAGAGCATTTAATATTAATTACACACACCTAAAAGTTTTGAACACCCTGTTGTTATACATTTTATAGTGACTTTCATAACTGATCGAAGCTTCCGATAAGGAAGACTTTTTATCGGGTAATATACCTGAACTAATTTGATAGCTTACGTTAGGAAAAAATCAAAAATAAGCTTACCCCATCTCTATCTTATCGATTTACATCTTCTTCTACATTCGTTCTTAAGATACGTAAACGTATCATATGATATCTACGCATGCGCAATTTATATGTTCGTTGCGTTACGAGATACGTTAGTCGTAAAGATGCGGCTTTTTACAGCCATGCGAAAACGCAGTATTATTGTCCCGATACAAGCTCAGAATACCCGACCACCGGTTAGAATTAGAGAAAACCCCAAAAAGAATAAGAATCAACTAAAACAAACTTACTGAAGTCGTGAGTCGTTATAAGTACGTAAACGAATCGGGTTTAAGTCGCGCGCGTACGCTAAAGTGTATGTGTTGCCTTATGTGTGTCAGGTTTGTCACTGTACCGTACAGAATACAGAAATTAACAAATCCATATTTGAAGTTTATGCTATACCGTCTGGAATTGAATCTGTCATGTTCTATCAATGTGGTATTTTTGACACTATGAGGTTATGCATTAAAACAAAAAAAAATTAGAGTGTTAAGGCTGAGACACAATCAAAAACTTAAGGAATAAGAAATAAGATGAATGATATAAGAATTAAGATTTAAGAACGAACATATGTTTTCCTATGTAAACAACGCACAATGAAATTTTTAGAATTAAGGAATAAGATTTAAGCTTTAAAAAACCGATTTGTTGGTTTTAAGAAATAAGGAATAGAAAATCAGCCAATCAGAAGTCAGCATGTTTGACTTTTGACAATTTAATAACCTCAAAATTGTATTTTCGTTTCTTAAGGTAATAATAAAACGCTGCCGACATTGCAAACACACTATTCAAAAGAGTTAAGGACTTTTTTGGCAAGCCTTCCATATTTTTTAAAAGTATAGGTGAGCTAGTCAAAGTTGTAAAAATGGTTTGTATTTGTAAACAAAAAAGTGGGGTTAGGACAATAGTTTAGAATTTAAAAATCGCGCCGTTTTTAAGGAACCGGATTGGTTAAATTTAGGTAATAAAATTTTAATTCTGTCCTGTACTGCTATTCCTTAACACCTAAATCTTAAATCCTATTCTTTATTCCTTAAGTTTTTGATTGTGTCTCAGCCTTTACAGAGTTAAGAAAGCAATTTACTGATCTAGAAGGTTGCAGGAGTCGCCTGCGGCTTGCCCATAAAATGGCACTTTCGAAACTCTTAAGGTAAATATGAATAATTTTGTATCACATAGGTTCGGTTTTTTTCTCTAGGACTGTCAATAAATGCCTATATTATAATGTTCAATAATAATTTGTAAATGTAGTAGATTGTAATACTTCAACTAGTGCAGAATACCTAAAAACGCATGGGTATGTTTTCATCGCAATATTAAAGATGGCGTAATCACGCAGAAAATACAAACATTTCAACTTATTTCGTTGAATTGATAATTTATTTTATATTCTCATCAGAAAACTTTGTAGATTTTTCGCTTGCATTATATATTATTACAGTCGTAGAGAAAGTGTAGTTTAAAACCTAACCTAACCTACTCGTATGATTTGACTTGAATTGTCTTTCCGTGTTTGCTATATTTTCAGTAATATGTTAAAAAAAAACTGGTAATGTAAAATGTACTTTATAATTTTTACCTTGCATACACATCTGAACAGAACACGCAATATAAACATCGTTAAATTTGCAACATTAATTTATGCCAGTGCAACTAAATGCAAGGTAAGTATGCACGTATTCGTGGCATTTAATTGTTCAATTTAATACAATTTCGCGACAAAATCTCTGAAGTGTGCAATTTCAAAGTTTTGCATTTCAGTTAAAGCAAAAGCCATTGAAGGGTACATTAGGACTGCAGGTATTAACGAACAAAAGAACCGAGGGAATATCAGTTAAGAAAGTATAATAATCATTAAAGTTAGTGTTTTTTACAATTTTTATATTTTTTAACAAATACTCGATTATTTTGGTTAATGGAAAACTTCGCCATAGCCGAAAAAAGCAAACAACGAGAAGCGACAAAATCCCGAGTTTAGCATTGATTAAATGGGGACCAAATTGTATGTCCTTCACCTTGAAATTTTGACAGTTGGCCGAGTTATGACACTAAAAGAAGCACTAAAGCTATGAAGTAAATGCTTTACATTGAAACAAAAAAATGTGGATACCTAGTAAGAAATACCTTTCTCATGAATATCTTCTGTGTTTCATGTAATTGGCTTACCAGCAAATTTTTTAATAGTATATTACGTATTAAGTGTTGTAAAAAGCATATTACGCACGAATGGAAAACTTAGCGGCGAGTGCGGTAATTATATGAGTGCTTAATTGCTATTCAACACGCAATACGTACCATACTTGTTCTACGAATCTTACAAAGGTACAATTAATTATAATTTATAAAGTATCGATTTGAACTTCAAATCTCAAATAATGACAATGTCACTGTCAAATATTTAAAACGCAAGATAAATAAATGTCACGACTTGAGTGGTTCAAGGCTAACTTGATTGTTATGCTAGGAATCATACATAACGCACAGTTGTGCATAAGAATGGATTTACTTCTAGAGTGAACTGTACGTAAAACAATGTTTACTAATATAGGAGTAGAAAATGGTATATTACATACCAAGCCTATTACACACGATTTCGAAAATTACGGTACGAGCGTTAGCGAAAATTGCCTTGTTAATACAGACATTATAATATTACGTATTATAACTACTTTTACGCACAGCTTGGCTCCTAACTATATAGTGTGTGTAATTAGAGTGTTAGGGATAAAGTAGATAGTGCGTAAGTAGGTTCTTACTAATATAAAAGTAGAGAAACAGTATTTTCTTATGTATCCCTTTATTTTTTTTTAATATTGAACAGCAGTTTTCTTACCTTTTCTTATATACTTAATCAACAATCCTAAAGCGGTGAAAATGTACTTACTGTTCAATATCCTTTGGAAATGCAAACATACTTATTCCTTGACCTTCATTTGAGTGACACCCTCGAAACGCAAAGGTATTACCAGCATAGTTTTACAATAGCACAGCACTCACAAAACCAAAGAGTTAAACAATACACTTCTTTCAACAAAAATGACAACTAAACTCAATAACGATACATCATTAACTACCAGACTAACGGCTGAAACACGGCCGGCTTAAACTAACGACAGTTGGCCGGGTCACCTCCCACTCCAATGATTTCGCCAAATGTCATATTGTCGCTTCTCGTTGTTTGCGTTTCTCGGGCCAATTTTGCTATAAAACTGGATGGTTCAAGAAATGGGGCAGCATTCCGTAAATGTTTAGACCTCATTAAACCCATTGTATCCCACCTTAAAAGTATGGCTCATTAGAAGTCGATTGCTCTTACGAGCAGCCTTTCCAGACAAGCCTGGCTTTATATATATTATATATTATCAAGCCATTGTTGTGAGCCATTCTCAGTCTTTCTCTAGGTACTAGACCCCTTGTTGCGTAATTAGCAGGTTTTTCGTAAAGGTATGTAAGAATTACTCCATCAAGGACTTTTTATGTCTTCTAATCGCAGTACCTTTTGGGATACAAATAGCTGGCTGTGGGCTCAGTGGTGGCTGACTTCAACTGACCAATGCTTGGCCAACCGGTAAACATCGTCATTTTCCTGTATACCAAAGTGAACAGGAATCTATAAAAAAAAACTTGTTTCCGTTCCTTCATAACCCTTTAGTGGTTCATCCTGACTTGAACATGCATGCGCTGATTCGTTAAACATACGCATGTTAATTGTATCAACGTGTCAACGTTGCACGCGGAGCTTCTTGTCGTATCCGTTCCTACTCGCAAATCGCTCGGATCCGCAATTGTAAAATGGCGTTTATAAAACAACGTATGTAGGTGACATGGAAAAAGTAGTAATTAAATTTGTTAAATTGTGACGTGTTTTAATTCCTTAAGTGCTGACATTTTAATTTTTTTTTTCAGTTTTTGAAGAGGTTTCTTTTTATTTTTTTTTAAGAAGATCTTAACTTCAACTCTATTTTACAGACGTTTGTAAATGTCATGATTTAATATTCATTACTTATTATCAGAATATACTATTGGTATTCTTGGTCATCTGCAGGAGATTCTTAAATTATAACGCGTGTTTCAGTTTTAAACAAGAAAAATAATTCCGTTGGTAATTAAAATATGTTTGTCATATTTGTCGAGACTTTCATATAGTAAAGAACGGTATAGTTTGTGATAGAATGACGTGGTGGTGATAGACTTGGTCTAGAGGACGTGGTAGCGTGAAGACCAAGTCAGTATCATTCCGCACAATTTAATAGAAACGTTTCCCGATCTATCCTATAGTCTTAATCAGGTCAAAAGCACTCTTGAAGAATCTGGAAGATCAGACAGCCTCTAGCAGTATCTTGAAGTTGGGATATCGTCGGATGTAACCATTAATTAATATTGTTATTACCCATTTAGATGCACTTACCCACCTGGACCTCGTTTGAATCTAACAGTCAGTTATAGCTGGGGAGGATCCCCTACTCCTCTAGTCAGCTGGTCAGCAGGCACACGCATAGTATTTCCCACGTCCGCGAGACTACCGCGAACCGCAAAATCCTCGTTAAGTAAACCTTATAAGTAGTTTGGTCAAAAATTATTATTAGCCAAATGAAACAACTACTTTCTCAAAACACTTAAAATATATTACAAAGAAAAAGAAAGTGATAATTTACAAGAAGAGCCTTAAATATATTTACAAAGGAATATTTACACCTAGCGAGAAAGAGAGGTTTCGAAACTAAAGCTCAGCTAGATAATTATTTAGCATTCAAACTGAATAATCGACATGCGTCTAATGAAAATCCCCAATAAAAAAGAGAATAATTAATGAAAATTTTTTTCGAATGTAAAATCCCCAATAAAAAGAAATAAAGAAATAGAACAAAATGTACTACCAGATGGTACATATCTTACCCCAAAACACTGATAAGTAAATGATAAGAGATTAAATTGAACTTCATAAAATTGAGAAAATGATCACTCTACACGAGAATTAGTAAGTCGACCAGAAAGTTCGGTAAAAATATTGGAACTGATTTCACTGCGTTCCCGAAAAAGAACTTGTGGCCTTAGTATCACACCCCTTGGCTTCTGAAATCCCAACCTTTTAACTTTAAACCAATTAAAATTCCCAAAACAAGTAATGATCGCTCCCGCGTCCCATGACTGATGGTACTTGACCAAGAACAAGTGTAATTGCTCTTCTAACTTTTTAACCTTTAGTGACCATCCCCTTAATATTCTTAGGCTGTTTGCCGATAGATGGCTCACCTAGTCCATGGAATATAATTAAAAATTTTGATTTCCTCTCATAGAAAATGACTTGAACCTACAATTTATAGAAAACATCAAAGTCCTAATCTAATTATACCTAAAAAGAGTTACATATGTTAAAAAAAACTACAAAGTCGTTTTTGCTTGTTATTTGTGTTTTCCAGGTATCAGGTAGGTAAAGAAAACAGATCTAAAACTTGTACAATGTGTATAGGGCAGATACCGGTTTCAGTCTCAAAGTCGATGCTTTATCTATTTTTCTTTTAATATCCAACTATATGATTCAATTCTCGCGCATTCTTTGTTTGCGAGAACCGTTGCTTGTGATAATAAAAACCACGGATTCTCCAACTTTCTAAACTAAACCCTAGTAGGTATGGGTCGGTCAATAAACAAGTCGCAGACTTCTTGATATGACCTTGTTTTGTTTCCATATCCACGAAAAATCAAAATATCAATACGTTGGGTCTCTGAGAGAACAAAAGCCATAATCAAATTATAATTTTATAATCAATACAGTCGTTATTAACGGCAATTGTTTCCAAAAAAACTAAAGCAGCGCCTACTTGTTCATAAGGTATTCACATTTCGGGCGTTTCTGATAAGTTTAAAGCTGGACTTATAAACTCGAAGCCGGCGTCGGCGCTCGCGCTGGCGTGGTCGCTGGAAGTTAAACAAGTGAATCGTAATTGAGTGATTTATAAACTTCGCCGGCTGGCGTTCGACATAAACCATCTTTATCCTTCCAGCGCCGGCGTTCGTGAAAAATCCGTAGCGCCGCGTCATAACCAATGGGATTTTAGCATTTCTATCAAGTCATGTTTGGCATCTGCCAATCTGTCAATGGCCAATCGTCATTTTAATTTTACTACCGCTAAGACACCAAGTAACTTCTTCTTCCTTGCTAAATCCATTTATTTAACTCTTTCTTTTTGTTGTAATAACTGGCTAGAGAAAATACCACCTGAACTAAAATGTCGGAAGTGTCAGATAATGTTTTTGTTTGTTAACACTGCGAACGCGAACGCCAAGTTTATAAATGTCCACTATGCTTGTCTACGACAAATGCTGGCGCCGACGCCGACGAGAGTTTATAAATCCAGCTTAATGCTCATTCTAGAATAGGTAACTATCCCAAAATTTTTCTGACTACCTAGTATCTAATAGTGAGGGTTTTAAGATTGACAGAAAACCATCATCTGTATCATTCGGTAAGATTCTACATTACAATGGATATTTCGACAAATTATTTAAGTCACAATATCACTCAAATCCCCAAATACTTGCAACAAAGTGAAAGTTGCAATGCTTTGAAGCATTTTTTGTATAGCAACTACTGGAGCTATAGAAGCGGAAAGGGTTGGGCTTATGTCATTAGAAAGGGTGGTAGTGGAGGTTGTCTCAAGTGTAGGAATAACTACTTCAACATATTATCCTTCAGCTTCGGATAATAGTAAAAATAAAAAATAAATATTCAGTATGGTTTTAAAAACTTTACTCGGCTTAAAAATTAGAAGAAATTTACAAATCCACAAAAAAAAGGTTTTATTATTTCAGTAAGTATTTCGAATTTCTTCAAATTATTTCTAATTCGGCTTAAATTGTATTTAAAAGTATCACTTAAGTCCAAGTGAAACAGAGCTTTTCCTTGGCTGGCAGGTTTTCCGAACTGGAGTTTTCACGAATTTGTCGAAGTTCCCGAGAAACCTGATGGGTTATTATGCTAAACAGTCCCGAGGATACGGTCCTTAATACAAAGTGTTTCGTATCTAATTTAATTATCTTCTTTTAGAGAACGGATAAGAATATTTTCAGCTAAGTTAGTACCAGTTTATTTCAATTGGCTTTCATTTGCTTAATGTCGGACTTACGACAATAAGCTTTGGTCGATTGGCAAGCATTTATTTGCTTTTTGCTAATTTAAGATAAAGATTTGTACATGACTATTCCATTAGACTAAAAGGATAGTTATTTTCGTTCGTTATTTCATCCTTAAAAAGAGGAGCAATGCTTTTATAAAAATGCTTGCAAATGAACCTTGAGATGTCTTTGCAATAATATATCATTATATACCGGATCTTGTTTAGGTTTTTATATTAGGTAAAATCTTTAGCAACTATTGGGTCTTTGAGAACTGATTAGGTCTTGTCATTTAAGTAGAAAATTTATATCGGCTTTTTGCCTTGATTAATGTATACCTTGTGCCGAAGTTAATTTAAAGTTTTAAAATAATTTGGTGCCTTTTCCTCAACCATATTTTGGTGTTGGCGAATTTAGGGTCTCTTTACTATTAATTGCGACCGTTAAACCGCCAATCTTTAGGTAGTTTATAGGTTAAATCTCTGTGTGTGAGTCCGTTATTAATTGGTTTGTCGATACGTCCGTACGTCTGTAATAGTCCGTGATAATTTTTAAAAAGAATTCGTTAACTATCAATACGTGAAAGTTCTGATGAAGCATTGTCCATTGGGTAGCTGCGAACATCTGCGATTAGCTCCAGCGCCCTATTTTAAATCACCTGAAACTTATTTAGCTCCGCCCTGCTTATGTTTCACCACGAGGGCGCACCATACGTCAGGACCTTGTAGAGGGTTACTTTCGTTCTGTTGCTGAGTCTACTTCGCCTGTGAAGTGGGAAGCCGATTGTTTGGGAAACACTTCATATTTCTGACGTGACCCAGTAGGAAAATAAAGTAAAAATGTTGAAATCAATCTTATGGGATAAAATGTAATGTAATGTAATACTAAGCCAAGCGGCAACGTCGTATTCGTGCTAACGTATTTTGTTGTTCTTTAACAACTAAACGCTAATAAATAGAAAAGTACATTAATTTCAAATTCAATATAAATGGCAACACCGCATATCAAAGTGGTTGCATCGTTGTACAAATCTATAAAATATACGTTCAAATTAAATCCTATAATGTAAAAAAAGACTGTCTGCTATTTTAAATCTAAATAATATTCTCTAAAACTATCAAATAATATTAGCTTCCACGTTGTAATTTTGAGAATAAGCCGCAGTTGGCGAAGCAAGCACAAAAAAGAGTCGGCATCGGCACATTACATCTTTGCCTTGGGTTTGATTTGATAGCGTCCCGCGACGCAGTTGTAAATGCAACGCAATTTCAACCACGACAAAAACCTAGGTGCGTAGCAACAAGAATAAGCTGTTGATTGGCCGATCGATAGTTGACTGACGTAGAGACTTTGCCTCTTGGGTTCGACGTGTTAATATTTGATTGGTCAAGGTGTTTGAATAGGGTTATTATGATATTCTGCAGTGTAAACAAATGAGCGTCAGGTAGAAATCTAAAGAGATAAGTCGTCGCCCCGTGAGGGAAGAAAGTCATCACGTTAAAAAGTTGTTAATTGTTTTCAAAAGAGTTTTAACTAACATGTCTTGTTAGTAATGTTGTAGCCTATGCTAGGGTGAAGAGAGGAGGAATATTATTAGTCTTTTAATAAAGAAATAATGCAGTAAAGTTACAAAAAGGATTTTATTTTCCAATTTTTTAACAAGTTTGAACCAGTCGACTTGTGGAGATACAGGTTAAAGTTTTGTGTACCTCATTGCTACAAGCGTGAGCCGCACATAGATGTAGTAGCCTAATTGTTGCAATGCTAGCTTAACTACATTGTTGTGAATATGCCGTCGAACAGTTAAAGGAAACAATTGATAATGTCTAAGCTAGTTTATTCACCTTTAATAGTACGAAAAATAGTAATAAACTACAAGCGTCTCTCGAACAACTATAACAACTTGACTGTCACTTCTGTAACTACAGTGTTGCCAATGCCAAACAATTATGGCAATTTACCATTGGTACCAACTCAAACTTACAACATCCACCCTCAATGGTAAATTCCTTATTAAAAGTAAATAACAACAGTAGACTAACATTCTCTTAAACCTATTATTTTACAAAATTTACTGAGCATATTTGAATTTAATGGCTTTGTGAACATATCAGCCACTTGGTTGTTCGTGCTTACATATTTTAAGCTAATAATATTTTCAGTAATCTTATCTCGGATAAAGTGAAACCTAATGTCCACATGCTTTAATCTACTATGAAACTTTGGATTTTTACAAACCTTTATGGCAGATTGATTATCTTCAAATAACACCACAGTAACATAGTCTTTGTTAATTTCAAAATCATGTATCAAATACCGTACTCAACATGCTTCGCTTACGGCTAAACTTAGAGCTACATATTCGGCCTCGGTGGAGGATAAAGCAACAGTTGATTGTTTACAAGAGCACCAACTCACCGTGTCTCCAAACACTTTAAAAATATATCCTGAAGTAGACTTTCTGTCAGTTTTGTCTCCTGCCCAGTCCGAATCTGCATACCCTTCGACTAAATTCTTATAATTATTTTTACAAAAGATTAAATTTAAATTTAAAGTACCTTGAATGTATCGTAAGACTCTTTTAATTGCTTGCCATAAATCTAAACTAGCACAGGATTGATACCTGCTTAAAATGCTCACAGAAACACATAGATCTGGTCTTGAGCCTAACATTGCATACATAATTGATCCTATAGCAATTCTACATCTTTGTTCAATATCTGGACTTTCCGATTTTTCCCGTTTTAATACATCATGTTTAAAATTTACATCCATAGGTGTTAGACATGGTTTACATTCATTCATTTCAAATTTTTTCAGTACACTTTTCAAGTAATTTGTTTGATTTATTTTTATTTCATTTTGTGATACATCCTGAGTTACACACATGCCCAAAAAATACTTAATCCGACCCATATCTCTCATTTTAAATGTGTTGCCCAAAATATTTTTAATTTTCGAAACTTCATTCTCGTCAGATCCAGCTAACAATACATCATCTACATATATCAGCACAAAAATTTTACACGGTGCATTAGCCTTAATGTATATACAATATTCATATTCACACCTTACAAAATTTTGTGATACCATAAAATCATGAAATTTCTTATACCAATTCTTAGGTGAACTTTTCATTCCATATAAGGATTTTCTTAACTTACATGTTTTGCCCGTTTTATCATTAAAACCTTTAGGAAGCAAAATAAAGACATCATCTTTTATTTCTCCATTTAAGAATGCACTATAGACATCGAGTTGATGGACAATAAATCCAAAATTACAGCTTAGAGCTAAGAATACCCTTATAGAGGATAATTTAGCAACAGGACTATAAATATGTGTAAAAAAGTGATACACCACTCTGTTGAAAACCTCTAACTACTAAGCGAGCTTTATAATTTGCAAGCTTACCATTTTCTTCTACTTTTCTTTTAAACACCCATTTGCACTCTAATACCTCACTTTCACTAGCATCTTCCAGCACTAACCAAGTCTCATTATCTTTTAATGCTTGTATCTCTACTTCCATTGCATGTTTCCATCCTCTGGCCTCGCTGCTCGCCATAGCATCATCGTAGGTTAAGGGTTCATCGTTTTCACACACAGTCACAAAACTAGTCTCTAAGTCCAACTCATAGTCTTCGTATTTCCTTGGTCTTCTAACCTCTCTTCTTAGGTTGTACCGATTTCTTTCATTTTCATCTTCATCGGTAGAATCAACATCACTGTTAATAGTTTTATTTAGACTTTGATCGATATTTATCTCTGCACTCTGAGAGTCTGTGTTTTCACCCATCTTGGTCATCTCACTAGACACAATTTCAACAATTTTCTCTGGTAGAAAAATTACATCACGGTGGATCTCCACCTTATTCTTCTCTGGGATAAAAATTCTGTACCCTTTGACATTTTCAGGATACCCGAGAAACACACCTGTCCTATTTTTGGCATCCTATTTTAAGCGTTTTTCCTTTGGAATGTGAATAGATACTTTTGAACCAAATTTTTGAAAATCTTGTACACTAGTGTTTTTCTTGAACCATAATTCAAAAGGGGTATTATTTTTCTGCGAACTAGTACCAGTACGATTTAAAATATAGGTGGCTGTATTCACAGCTTCTGCCCAAAAACACTTATTAAAGTCTTGGCTATGTAACATGGTACGCGCTGCCTCCACTAGAGTTCTGTTTTCTCTCTCGCAACGCCCATTTTGTTCTGGTGTATAGATCACTGTACGCTGGTGAATTACTCCCTTAGATTCGAGAATTTCAGTTACTTCTTGGTTTATAAACTCCAGACCATTATCTGTTCTAAGGACTTTTAATTTTTGACCTGTTTCTCTCTCTACCAAAGAGATATACTTTTCTATATTTTTCTTTAGTTCCGATTTGTGTTGCATAAAATACACATGTCTATATGAAGAAAAATCATCTTTAAATAGTAGAAAATATCGAGCTCCTCCCAAAGAATTTTCTTCCATTGGCCCGCAAACATCTGCATGAACAAGTTGTAGTGGCCTACTAGCCCTGGAATCACTGTTTTGAAATGGAATTCTGTGCTTTCCCGCTAGACATAATTCACACACAAAATCCTTTTCAACATCTATAAATTCTATATTGTTTCTTCTTAAAACTTGCCTTACATGGTTCATGTTCTGATGGCCCAATTTGCAATGCCAATCTTTTAAACTTTCAATAGTCTTTGCCTTCATGCAAATATCTAGGCTAAGTTGTTTGTCTTTTTCTTCTTTCTCACTCTCATAATATGTGTTCTCTGGGCAAAGGTTACGTTCTCGAACATCACTTCCAGTGCATATATTTAAAGAGTGGTTTTTACTGTCTTTTCTTGCAAAGTGCATTTTGTAAAGTTTGTTTTCATGTGTAGCGATAGCTCGAGTATTTCCATCCTTGTCAACAAACTCACACTTGTCACTATCAGAGACCATAAAGCGGCCCTTGTCTAACGCACAACCAGCTGAGAATAGGTTAAACTGTAGCTGCGGCACATATAAAACATCAGACAAGACTGACTTAATCATTTTCTGTCCATTGAATGCCCATAAGGTTATTTTTCCTACACCTTGTACATCTAGTTTCTCTCCATTTCCAACTTTTACCTTTTTTTGTGTTTTCAATTTTTTCATGTTGTCAAACAAATTAATATTCCAGCACATATGCTCGCTAGCGCCAGAATCTAGACACCATTTATCCATGTTTTGAATTTCCGAAGATGCCAGGAAAGCATTTGTAGTACTGTCTCTTTCTCTGTGCATGTTTTCTGTCTGGTTCTTATTTCCCTCTTTATTCTTCTTAAACCAACACGTCTGTATTGTATGTCCCAGCTTCTTGCAATAAATACAATTTTTTTGTTGCCTTGACTCTTCTCCGTTTGCTTGCTTGCTTTTCAAAAAACAATTCCTTGCAAAATGTCCTGGTTTGGCACATATATGACATTTTAATTTGCTTCTATCTCTGCTAACTTTTACAGCTAATGCTGCAGTATTCTCTACTGACCTACTTCTCTCTTCTTCTATCAACAACCTTGACGTCAGCTCCTCTAAAGTCTGACTACTCGTTGGTACTGACACCCAAGCAGACCTAAAGTGCTTGTACCGTTCTGGAAGAGACATTAAAATCTTAGTCATCACCATTCTACTGGACACTTCTTCTCCAGCTGACTTTAGCTTGTTTCTTATTTCTTCGAACTGTGAAATGAACGTGGACACTGTACTATTCCCAAAATCTAAGGTAAAAAATCTCTGTTGGAGCAGATGGATACTAACAACAGATTCTTTCTCGTACACACTTTTTAACTTTGTCCACATATACTTGGAACTCTCACAGGTTAAAATATGAGTAAGTGGGGCTTGCTCCATTCTTGTTACAATCAGCTCTTGTGCTTTTGCGTCATCTTTGAGCCACTTATTAAGTTCATCCCCTGCAGACGTGGGTTTTATTTTATTGCCATTTACTACCCCATAGAGACCTCTTCCCTGGAGTACTATCGTGGTTTGAAATTTCCAAATCGCCCAATTTTCTCCAGTCAATTTTACACCTGCCTGTTGATTAATTTTTCGTTCCTTTTTTTTAATATAAAAACTAATTATCCCGCCTTAAGAACCGACGTTGACAGTTGACGTTGACACTTGACACTGTACTTGTCCTCGTGGAAACACGATCTCGTTTTTATGGTTTTAACTGCTTTACATGCTCTGGGCCCATAACCTGTTGTGATTATGCCGTCGAACAGTTAAAGGAAACAATTGATAATGTCTAAGCGAGTTTATTCACCTTTAATAGTACGAAAAATAGTAATAAACTACAAGCGTCTCTCGAACAACTATAACAACTTGACGGTCACTTTTGTAACTACAGTGTTGCCAATGCCAAACAATTATGGCAATTTACCATTGGTGCCAACTCAAACTTACAACATACATTAATTGAATTAAGCCTACAGTTTAGTTTTTGATTAAAGATAAGCCGAGGTATTTTACTTCCTGGCACCAGTTCACTTGGACTCCATTGACTCTGATCCTGGTCCCAGTTCGTCTAACATAACTCTTTGAGAAAAATATGGCCTTCGTCCTGGACGGATTCAGATGAACCTTCCAAGTCGAATGCTCATTTTCTATGAGTTTAATATGGCGCTGCAACCTTGAGATTACCAACGACGGTTGTTTGGATTTCGCAGTAATTGCAGTGTCGTCGGCAAATAAATAGAGCTCATTTTGTTTATCTTTCGGTATGTCGTGAGTGTATATGTTGTACAATATCGGAGAAAGAGGTTAGTCTTGCGGCACTCCCGCCCTGATGCGTTTAGTCAATAAAAGTGCGTTCTCCGACGAGACTGCAAAATCTCTATTTTCCAGAAAGAAGCTACCACCTTGATGAGGTAGTTTGGAGCTCCAAGTCTTATCATTTTCAGTAAGAGATCCTTATACCAGACCTTATCAAAAGCTGTTCTTACGTCAAAGAAAACCGCTCCCGTGTGCGCTCTTCTATTAAATCCCTACATAATGTTGGACGTTAACCTTGTCGCCTGCCTAACTGTGCAATATTCGGTACGAAAACCGAACTGGTCGTTAGGCAGAATATTACGTTCAAACACAAAATCATTTTGTCAATAAAGCATTAATGCCCGGTTATACAGGTTTAAGTTGGGTTTATAGAATAGATAACCTTAAGCTAGCTTACATTGTTGTACAGTTATGGCTTAGTAGTAAAACTAAGCTTATCATACACATCTTATATTAAATGACCTGCAAAGTCAAGTTTGATGCTTATGATAACTTTTTATGTAAATTATTTCAATAAATATAAATCATTCCTTTATTATATTCTCTTGTTATTTACTTCTATCATAAAAGTTTAAATGGTATTACAATATTTTCCACTAAAGTCGTCTCGTCGCTGCTTGCTGTCTGAATATCTTCAAGAATCGGTAGGATTCGACGTGTCCGCCGATTGTTTGATGTTCGTCTTCTCAGATAATCTTCCGTGGCGCGCTATGAGAGAAATATGCAATAACTTATTACCTCACCGTGTCGGACTCCGGTGTCTGTTTACCCCAGTAACTTTAGATCTTACGTATCTTATCGAATTCAGCCTTAGCGTGAAAGGCAGTTTCTACAAATTTGGCTTGGCAGTGAATGTCTCAACAGCTACCTCGTGAACAGGTCATCATTTCTTTATAACCATACATCACATTATAAGAATATAAAGGTTCTAGAATCGTCTCCTAGTTTATACACTTTTTTTAGCATAAATCCTTTCATTCAAAAAAGCTAAGTTTTTTTAAAATAATAGTTTCAAATTTATTAGATAAACTTGCATAAACCCATTTCTAAAATCCTAATAATAAATGAATAAATAAATGTGGCAGATATGTGGCTTTATTGCCTTGATTTAGTCTTATTAGATCAAGTGGCGTCCAGGGCTAGCCAACGACGAAGGGAAGGTAGTAAATATCTATGTCGATTAGTGCCTTCCCAATAAGCGCTACCGCTCCCAGTTTGTGACAATCTATTACAACATTGAAAAGGTTGCCATCACACGTTCCTCTTGTAAATTAGGGCGTTTTCCTTTTATTAGATAATTTGAAGATCAATCCTAAGTACTGAGTTAATTATAATATTACTTCCAAACTTCCTTCTAACCCTCCGGGGTAACCTATATCTTCAGCTAAGGGCGGCTCTCAAAGTGTATTGATCATAAATTTTCAGGAAGAAAAAAATAGAGGTTAGTTTGGGTAAAGTTGGACGATCGCCGCTCAAAGTAAAAACTAATAACTTAAGTTTTGTAAAAATGTACCCACTCAAGATCTGTTTTGATAATGGGATTGGAAAGCTTCCTTTTCGCGACAGTTTGGTCGAAGTTTCTTTTTGTTTGACTGATGACAAAGGTTCACAACTTGTTTTATATTTTTTTAAAGTACTGTATGTTTCACGACTTGTATTCAATTTTATGCGACTTGGGTTCATTTTAAAGATATTTTAATGCTTATCAAAGACCGTACATCCACGGTGGTCATTATTTGTATTTTATGTCCCGGACAGTATTCTGTATAAAAGTTTCAGCTTCTCCCAAAAAAAAAAATTAAATGGTACGATGTAACTTTGGCATATTCTGGCGAAAACCGCATTTTAATATAGCTATTACTAGATTTAAGTTATTTTTCCACCAACAGTTAGAGGCCCAAAGCGAAGAGAATTTCATCTTATATGATGATTAAAGGGCGGAATATATGCACTTAAATTCAATCAAAATATGCGCATATAAATGCCCTGTTTGCCTTTAAAATATGCAGTTATATGCATTTTTTGACCAAATATGTATATTAATATGCAATATTTCTTAATTTATTATAGTTAAATAGGGTAAAAAAACACATTGGGTTCTAAACAAGATGCCTATTTAAAAAAAAAATGAAAAAAAAAAACAAAGAAATATAAAAGTAACCAATTTTTTAACCTGAAATTGTATAAAAGGCATTTATTACTACACTTACATTTTTTAACAATTTTTTACTTTGCACAACACACTGCGAATCATCATCTGAATCCAAAATTAGTTCTTTAATGGCTTCAAAATATTTTGAGTAGAAGATTGCGGCCTTAATCCATGTTCTCCACCGGGTTGTTACAGGTTCTGGAGGTAGGCAAACTAACTCCTGGTAATCTCTTCTTATACATCTGCACTTTTAAAGGTGCTTTTAGAACCACTTTTTTACATTTGAAATTTATTTATTTACTAAAATAAATATTCAGTTCTGACGGTTTCTGCGACTCGGTTTATTCCATGTAAAAGACAAGTCACATGTACCATATTGGGGTAAAATATTCTTAAGTTCTGGCCTACTTTTACCATATACTTTGCTACAGCAGACAATGGCACTCAAAACTTCTCATCTGAGATTGGATTTGATAAGGAAATGCTCGATAGGGACTGCTAAATTAATCGGGTTACGGTCACATTATTAGTTTTGTCTAGCTTATTAGAAGCTATTAAATATGGGTTTGTTGCTTTATCTTCTTTAAGTGCTCCAATCATAAGATGTCATGCATCTGTGCTTTCATCAACAATATTGTAATAGTATATTATTAACCAAGTTTAAAATTTAAAAATTTAATTTTAAAAAGGAAAGTGTTTGATGCCTGTGTGATGCCGGTCCTCACATATGGACTCGAGACCATGGCAATTACCCGCAAAGTTGCTAATAAACTGCAAACTACCCAACGAGCAATGGAGAGGGCTACGATAGGAATCACTTTAAGGGATAGAGCCCAAAACGTGGAAATTCGTAGAAGAACCAAAGTTACGGATGTACTAAGGCTTGTGGCATAACTGAAATGGAGATGGGCTGGTCATATGGCAAGGCAGGACGACCATAGGTGGACGCACAGGATATTGATTTGGCGCCCAATAGAGACCAGACGGAGCATTGGCAGACCCCGGAGACGATGGCGAGACGATATCCAGAGTGTTGCAGGAAGGAATCGGACTGCTAGGGATAGAAAAGCGTGGAAAGATTTGGAAGAGGCCTACATCCAGGAGTGGATAAACATGGGCTGAGAAGAAGAGAAGAAGAACCAAGGTTTAGGCATCCATCATTATTGCCCCAGCGGCAAGTTTAAATCACGAGGAGCGGAGTGACGTGGGATTTAAGACGCGAGGGCTATAAGCTGTCTAAACCGTGGTTAATATAATATTTTTTTTCCACTACTATCCTATAACATCGCCATTATTGACCGATTATTAACGCTAGAAATCGTTTTTCTCTACCTTATAAGTCATTATTGACCATGGTCAATAATAAGCCATTGAAATCCATTATTGACCGATCTTTGACCTTAACCGAATTTTGTTTGAACGCAGGTAACTTGATTTTTTAATTCTACAACATGAATTCATAAACATGAATAACCTGAAAGGTGATTTCTTGTGGTTAGGCAACCAGATATTTATCAATACATATTAGATTATTGGAGATGCTTGATATTGCAAAATATCGATACAATCAACATTTTTTCTGCTTCCCTTAATTCTGGAGGTGTACACATAATAATATCACTAACATTTTCTTCGCTCATTTTTTAAAAAAACGCAAAACTCGTGAAATCTGATGACATAAATGAACAAAAAGCGACATTAACAAAGCAACCTGACAAAACAACAAAATATTTTGCCAATTCCAAAGCGCAGGTAACTATAGGTAGAGGACTCATCAGTGGATCCAGCGGATCCTTGCACAGTCACATAGTTACTATTTTAAAGGAATATTTGAACTTAACTCCGATCGGAACATATCGGTAAGATACAACTACGATCTAAGAATCGGGCTATTACGACAATAGTTAACATTGTTAGGCCTTAATTTGCCACAGCTTTTACAGCTTTTAAAAAGTAGGTATAATCTATTTACAGTAACAATCGTAGGTTAATGTTTTTAAATAGTGTCTCTACCTCCATGCCTCGATTGTTTTCTCCATAAATAATAATTCCATTTTTTATAATGAATTCGCCTAATCTCCAATTTTTCTCCATTTTTCATTTAATCCATAGGCAATTTCGTGTGTCACGAGCGCCTAAAATCAATTTACATATCTCCATTCTGAAAAGTTTGCCGCGACCCTAATACCGGAACGAATATTTTAACTTACCAGAGAGAATATCGTATAATTTTGTGATTGTGATATTATATACAGTGAACTCCAGTTACAACGGACAGCGACCATATAGAGTAGAGTGTCCAATATGGACAAGTGCCCATTGTTAGAACAAATATATCTAAAATATATCAGACATTTAATTCTTACAGCAGACTTTATTAATTCAAGACGTTTACTTTCATTAATGTAGTTGCCAAATAATTGAAGTTGAATTTAGACTGTAGACAACACTTTTTTTAAGTGAAAAAAGGACCAACTAACGTTTGATAATAACGTGAAATGTCATAATGCTTAGACCTCTCAAAGTACCAAAATGCCTGTAAATGATCTCGCTTGAAACTTTGCTCAACATATTTTTCGCTAAAATGTTCTTCTATGTTTTCTCATACAAACAGAAAGAAATATTTTCTATCTTTTCTACTTCTACTCTCATCTCATTTTTCGGATATTGTCACCTCGTTCCGTTTCAATAAACATCAAAATACATCGTTAAATACAAATACAATTAGTTTTTTCAAATGAATCAATTTTTGTTTTGTTGTCTTAAATTAAATATTTTATTTTTATTAATTTGCGTTTCTACGTTACCAGCAACTTTTGATAATTTTTCGGCTACAGCAGTGTCTATAGGTTTAACCAAAAAAGTGTTCAATCTCTTCCAGCTTTTTGTATACTTCTTTGTGTCTTTGATATCTAGGAAAATAGACTGTCAGGTTCGATATTTTTGTTTTCCGGAAACTAACGCATACGCTTACAGACACACATATGTCAGGATTTTCAATTGCTGTATAAGATGATAAGAACAAAAAATAATTCTTTTATAAATTTCTGATACGTCTTCAGAAACAATATTAGTATATTTATTATAAAACTCAGCGAATCCAGCTTCCAAGGTCAGTGCTCTGTTCAGTCTTAATATCCCATTGAGGATAAGAGTCTTTTGATCAGAAGAATCCTGTATCTAGTTCTTTTCAAAAAATTTTATAAAACCCTGGTCCAGTGGCTGACAATATGTGGTCGTGTTTGGCGGTAAAAAGATATTATTCCATTTGGCAGTTCACATTGAGGATGAGACCCAGAAAAAACACAGTACTATTTCTTGTTATGAGACCATTCCATCAGTAATTATTTATTTACTGGGTTTTCTTACCTTTTCTCGATTTATTACCGAATTTTCTATTTCGCCATCCATACTGGAGCACAAAAGTATAGTCGAATTGTAAAATTTTACCTCCATAACATTGTTTACCTCTTAGAGCAAAAGTTTTAGTTGGTTAAGCTCTAAAGAATAGATACTGATCGTATTAATCCTCGTTACAATTTAGAGTTTAATTATCATCTCTTAGAAAAGACCTGGCCAAAACAATGTAGTTGTACCTATTCTAAAAGTATTTATGTATGCAAATTTACACACTACTATGGTTAAACATAAACTAATCTAACTGGCCCGTTTGTTTGTTGCAATTCCAAAGAGATCGGGATGACAGGTAATAATATTCCAATTAGAAAAATGTGAGTTTGCAGTTTTCACATCAAAGAGTAGTAAAAGAAATACCTATGCTAGCGGCCTGTGCTAAAAAAAAAATGTTGGTTCACCGGATATGTCCATTGTTCAAAAATGTCCGTTAAGAAAGATTTCACTGTATATTACAACCAGGCCGTAAACCTACTAAAAACATACGTCTTCTCATTATTAATCCTTATGGTAATTGAACGGCAATCTAACTTTTGGGACGACAAAGTTCAGAGTCTGGCAATTGAGGATAAGTCAATCAACAAGACGTCCATATTTCTGACTAAAGGTTCAAGAGTCCCAATGTTCTACCTGGAAAACAAGGACATGGGACAAATTAGTTGAGTTTTGCCCACAAACGATCCGCTACGAGAGGAGAAGGCGTCCAGAACTATACAAATTTATAAAACTATCGAACACCCGCAAAAAACTTCCCCAAAGTCACGCTAGATGAGGTGAAGACGTTGCTCAATTATCTCAACATCAGGAGAGCCACGGGTTTTGACGGCATGAAAAATGCAGCGTTGCGAAACCTACCCGACAGAGCTTTGTAGCATAGTAAGTTTATCTCAGGCAATTATCAAGGAAGACTATTTCTCGTGTGCCTGGAAAAAACCAAAGTTATTTTGATATATAAAAGGGTGAATACCCTACTCTTTCTTAGAGTTTTAGGCCCATCAGCCTGTTGTCGAGTTCGGACAAGATAACTGAAAAACTGATTTTAGCTCAAATTAACAGTTTTGTTTACGAATGCCATGTTCTGCCTAACTAACCGTTCGGCTTTAGAAGCGAACATTGCACAATAAGGCAGACATTACCTCTGATATCATAAAGGGCTTCAATAGAAGGGCGCATACGGGAGCGGTTTTCTTTGACGTCAGTAAAGCTTTTGACAAGGTCTGTCATAACGGTCTCTTACTTAACTTGATAAAACTCAGAGCGCCGAAGTACCTCATCCAGGTGGTGGGCTCCTTTTTGGAATCCCCGATGTTGTATAAAATTTACACGCACGACATTCGCTTCTTCTTCTACTTCTAAGCAACCTTGGCTATTCGAGACCTGAATGCAGCGCCATAAAATCAAATTGGATGACCTTCAGATTGGAAGAGTCCCTTGAATCCTTCCAAGACGAAAGTAATCTTTTTCTTCAAAAGCCACGCAACAAGACTGAGTCTGTAGGGTTTAAATAAATTTGAACCAGGAAGTAAAATACCTACCTATATTTGACCAAAGGCAGAATTGGAGGCTTAATTCAATAATTAATGAAGTAAAGCTTGCATCGCATCAATTAAGCTCTATCTACCCCCTGCTTTACAGAAGAAGTCGACTTGGCAATAGAACAAAGGTCAACCTCTACAAGTTATTGGCAGGCCGGTCCTTACTTATGGTGTACCGCTATGGTTCAATATAAGCAAGGCGGAGCTAAATAAGTTTAACCCATTAGCGCCGGAATTAACTTTTGGTACGTGTTTAACGATTTTTTTAGTGTTTTAAGGAAAATAGGTACTACTATGCTAAAATTTGAAGTTTTTTTTTTTATTTTAGTATTTGGAGGTTAAAGAAAAACACTGATACCATATGGTATCCGTAGGCGTTGGGGAACATTTTTATTTAAATTCTCAGAAAAACACACACTTTTATTCTAATCCACAATATGTAAATACTATAATTATTTGGTGTGATAGGAAGCAAAGCAATTGATACATAAACCAACGTCACATTTCTGAGACATTGTCCTTCCAAAAGATTTGCATCCTACCGCAGCGCAAATTCTTCTGTTACACGAAACCACAAAATGGTCAAGTCTATGAAATCTTATATCTGAAAGTACATTTTTTGTGAGACCGATTCGTCCAGGAACCTTGGCAGATGTTTTATATTTTGAAAGATACACCTCCGCTATCTCTCTTTTAAAATTTAATCCTGATATTTTATGATTTTTACAGCTTACTACCACTTTCTGCCACGTATTCTAATGCGATAAGCAGCAATTTCCTGATCCATAAGATCGGTTCCCCCATGTTTTGGTTGTAAGCAGCCACACAATGCGGACGAGGAACCATCACATGTTTTTTTTTCTTTTTAACAGTACCTTTTTACCGTTCCCTCTGGCTGAACACCGGCACTTGTGGATGCTGTAGATACAACAGAATTATCCATCCACCTTACTAAGAAAACACCATAATTTCTTTCAATGATATGCTCGTAATCTTCACGCTTCTTTTTTTTTAAAGTCTAGTTTTCCGGTCATCGGACAGGTTCTTGATATTTGATTTTCGCGAATTGTGCCAATTGACCCATAGCCCAAATTTCGATGATAAGCTAACAAATTAATACCGGTAAATAGGTTACCAATGTGAATAACATAAGGCAAGTTTGGTTTTGGTAATTCTTTTAGCATCAATATCATCGGTGCTGTACATTTCCCAACTAACTTGCTAATTTCCATCTGTTCTCGAGGATCATTGCCTTGGTGCAGATCAAAATCAAGTAGATATCAATCTTTCGAGTTCAGAGGCCATACTTTGTATCCAAAGCGGATTGGTTTAACACGAATGAATTGTTTACATCCATGGCGTCCGCAAAATTTGATCATGGATTCATCGTAGGATAAATTTTGAACTGGTTGAAAATTGGACAAACACTTTTCTTTCAAAGCATTTATTAGCGGTCGTAATTTCCAAGCTTTGTCAGACTGGTCTATTTGGGTATTATCTGACACATGAATGAATCTTTGAATCTTAAGAAATCTGTCTCTCCTCATGGAATCTGCTACCATTTTATTGTGGGTATCATCTTTCATATTCCAGTACAACCGTTTCGATGGTAAATGATTGTAACTACTGAGAATAAGTATTGCGAAAAAACAACGAATTTCTGATGCGGTTATTTCAGGGTCAACTTCATTTTTAAAATGAGCATAGAGTTGCGTTTGTTTAGCAAGATACTGAAAAATGGTTTCATCAAAAAATAATTCAAATAGCTGAACAGGAGACATGTCTTTGTACATTGAATAATTTGCTTCTGGAAATTGGCGAGGTGTCCACCAGTCAAAGTCACCAGGAATCCACTCTGGAACGGATTTTTCAGAAAGGCGATTTGTAATCCACTCCTGGTTTTCTGAATGAAATAAATCATTTTTCTTCGTTGTCGACAGTATTTCTTTCACGGGCCCTTCCAAAGTCTTTGTTCTTACAATTTCAGGGCTATGGTACCCAGTAGATTTTCCAATTCTCTCTTTATTTAGTAATTTTATTTCAGCGGGAGCACGCAACTGACGACCTGCAATAATAAAAACGTTAGAACTGGAATCTAAACTATGATAAATTTGTTTTACCATTGAGGTTGTGCATCATTTCTCCTTCCTCTTCGTCCGCAGAATCCTCGTCTGTATCGACGTTCGCATCTGGGGGCTCCACAAATATTTGGTCTACATTCTGCAGCAGGTCGTCATATTCGGACAACATCTCCAAAGCTTGAGAAAGCGAAAATCCTTTTCTAAAACGTTTAATATCATAAAATGTTTAAATGTATTAGCACGACACTATCGAGTCTATAACGCCTACGGATACCACATGGTATCAGTGACATTTGATACGACATTTTGCATTCCTATTAGGCGGCACTCCTATTTTTTATTGGCAGAGTTATTTTATCACTCATGGTCCACCAAATCATATATCACACTCTACTCTAAATAATACAGAAGTATTTTAAAAAAGTTCTTACGCCTATCAAGGCTCCATAATTCCACACAACCCAAAGTCAGCTGATGCAAAAACTCGTAAACCACCAGAAAAAGTCACCAAAAAATGCTACCTTCAACTGTAATACACAGCAGAATGTCTACTAAACAGAAACACGAACATTAGCGACGATTTAACTTTAACCTAAAAAAAACATGTGCCTGGAGAAGGGAGGGAGTTTTGCGATACCATACGGTATCCGTAGGCGCTAATGGGTTAAGGTAGTTTAAAATCGGTTGCTAAAACTGATAGCAAATGTCTCCAGATATACGATAAATAGAGTGCTACATAATAACTTGAAAACAATAACAGACTTTAACAGAGGCGCAGATGTATCGACCAACGTACCAATAATCAAACACCAGCTAGAAAATATAAAATGAAATAATATAGTTGGGGTCAAGCAAATATTTGACGCGTGACACTTCCATATTGTCATGGGTGTCAAATACGGCAGGCCACTCATAATATAAAAGTTACTAATGGCTAATTTATATTATAATAGTTGCCACCCACTCGAAGTATTTGTATCTTTATCCTTTTATATGACTAAAAAGAAATATACATAAACCGAGTTACCTTCTCGTCGATTTGGTCAAATCATATGGGCTGCAGATCCGCATTTTATTTATTAATTTAATCGTTATACACTACTAATCGTTATACACTACTAAGATTGCTTTTGTTAAGACCTGTGATATTAATGGTCAATCCTGAATCCCACCATTACAATGCACAGAATTTATCAAAACAAATTTATTTATATTATAATTCATATTCTTAGACCAATTTCCCAGCAATCATTTTCTGCAAAGGTTTATAAATAACAATATTCGTCAGTCCGGCCCTGACTAAGGATCAGCTGTAATAAAGTTGGTGAAATCGAAATAACCTAGTATTGGACAAATATGACAAGATGGAAGTGTCACGCGTCAAATATTTGCTTGACTCCAACTATAGATGTGCACCAAACTGCCCGAAAATATGAAACAGATAACTTTTATCGCATATCCACTGGCATGTACATCGCTGCTGCAAGCGTGAATATAAAACTAGTCAAAAAACAACTTTTTTCTTACCTAATTAAAAAATAAATATAAATTTGTGGCAATTCGTGAACAAATGTCAAATTAGACAGATGGAACTCACGTAATCGCTATTTTAAAAGCAAATAATATTTACGAATTCAGGAATTTTTAAAATTTCATTATTTATATATATATATTTTTTATTTATATAAATTTTTCCCGATAATGCAGCATTTATTGATGAGACAGTAGGTACAAATTATATTTAACAGTTTAACTGGACTACTCAAACTTCTCCTTAGTTCATATATTTTAGAGAATTTGCATTTTATTAAGGAATCTTACAGTCTTTATGTAAATAAATGCATATCCTTACTCCTACGACGTTAAAATATCGGTGTTTCTATTAAAACGAAAAGTGGTTACCCAAACTACAATCCTGTGATTCATCTTGGGTGAAGTTTAGCAACTTCGTGCGCCTGAAGCGACCGAAATCAATTTCCATCTCCTTATTTTAGAAAGTTTGGTGCCACGCTGATTCCGGTATAAATATCTAAATTTGCCATTAGGAGAGATGTATAGTGTTTGCATTGAGATTTAAGATACAAAACAACTTTGCATTAAACACAATATTAATATATACTAAAGATATGTTCGTCTATTTTGTAACCAAACCGATTTAAACGGAGATAGCAACTTGAATAACGATGCTTGTTAGCACGGTACAAATTTTATTTATTAATCGTTAGTGTTAAATGTTTAAAATGAACTCCACGGCGCCATCAAGCTACAGGCCCGTCATCCTTTGTCGAGCCTGCGGAAAATTGCTGAAAATCTCATTCTCAGCAGACTTAATGATTTTGTGTTTAAACGTAACATTCTGCCTAACAAAGAGTTCGGTTTCCATGTGGAATACTGCCCAGTTAGGTTGACGTCCAACATTATGAAGGGATCAAATAGAAAAGCTCACACGCGAGCGGTAATCTTTGACGTAAGCAAAGCCCTTGATAAGGTCTGGCATAACGGGTTCTTTCTGAAAGTGATAAGACTTGAAGCTCCAAACTATCCCATGACAGTGGTGGCTCCTTTTCTTGGAAATAAAATTTTGCAGTCTCATTGGAGAATGCAGTTTCATTGTCTAAATGCATCAGGAAGGAAGTGCCGCAAGACTTACCTCTTTCTTCGATCTTGTACAATATAATATACACTCTCGGCATACTGAAAGCAGACAAAATAAGCTGTATTTGTTTGCCGACGACACTGCAATTACTGAGAAATCCAAACAACCGTGATTGATAATCTCGAGGTTGCAGTGCCACATCAAACTCATAGAAAAATCTCTTTCGGCTTAAAACAGTCATCTGAGTTCGTCGAAGACGAAGCCCATATTTTTCTCAAAGAGTAACGTTAGACCAGGCTTAGAATCAATGAAGTCCAAGTAGACTGGTGCCAGGACGTGAAATGCCTGGGCCGTATCTTTCATCAAACACTAAACTGAAGGCTTAATTCAATTAATAGAGTCAAGCTAGCATTGCAACAATTAGGCTTCATCTACTCCCTGCTTCACAGGCGAAGTGGACTTAGCAACAGAACAAAAGTAAACTTCTACAAGGTCCTGGTCAGGCCGGTTATGACTTACGCTGCGTCCTCGTGGCCTAACACAAGCAGGGCGGAGCTGAATACGTTTCAGGTGATTCAAAATAACGCGCAGAATCTAACCGCAGATCTCCCCAGGTACACAAGGAACCGCGTGCTACATCAAGACTTTCTCGTACCGACATGTAACGGATTATTTTTAAAAATTATCACGGACTATTACAGACGTACCCACGAGAGCTAGATGAGATGTAACCTGTCACCAACATCGCCAATCAAGACAAGAAGCCGATATCAATTTACTACCTAAACGACAAGACCAATGAGTTTTCAAAGCGAACGCGTTTGAAATGTGGTACTTAACTGGAGATGGATGTTTTACATACTTTGAAGGCCTTCCTTAATCTGCCTTCAGTGCATCCTGCAATTCTTTGGAAATATTGCAAAGAAAATAATTTAAAGAGGTGAATAGTCTTAGAGAACAGACAGCTTATTTCAAAATAGCCAACAACAGATTCCAGTGAACAAAATAATGATTAATAGGATAACGATAGAAGAGAGATTTTTGATTAAATTTTTAAATTACTAATTTTGATTCTGTTGCATGCCTCTCTGCGAAATTACATTTTAATATGCATTTACATTATACATGATAAGCATGCGTAAGAAACCTTGTCTTTAACCAACTCTGTGTTGCTTAAAATAAATTTTCCATAATGTATAATTACATTTTAATCAGATAGAGGATTGGCTATTAAATAAAAAATTATTCGAATAATTTACCTTGTCTTAATTCGTATATGGTGTCAAATAAAAGGTAAGGGCGTAGAAATCTCCATAGCAGGAAGGCATTGGGAATAAAATTAAAGACATTCTTTCATCGTTAAAGGTATGATCAATTTGCATTTGAAGACATTTTTTCATTTTCTCCCTTTTCATTTTCATTTCTACAAAAAAACAACGCTTCCATTATTTGGGTGTGGAATACCACACTCGGAAACTTTTCGGGTGCAGAGTCCACGTCGGCCCTGCCTTACCCGTGCTGTATGATATCACTTTTCCGACTCGTTAAATAAATAAAGCTGTTTTCTAAGGTCTTTCGGTTAATTTACAAAATATGAAACCACATCCTATCCTACATAAACTTTCCTTATAATAAAATATTTAGCTATTGTTTAAAACCTTGCAGATTGGTTATCCGACCTGCAATCTTAATAATTTATCTCAGGTAAAATTCAGCAATTTTGTGTGCCAGGAGCGACTGGAATCAATTTACATCTCGTTATTCTGGAAAGTTAGGCCGCAACCCTGATTTCAAAATAAATATCTTACTGAAAATTCTCGTATAACTTTGCCTCTGTGCTGTGTATCCTACAATACAATTTCGCCTGAATTTCGCCAACGTATAGTGAAAAGATGCAACGACAATAGTGACATTAAGGCTAAATTATTGTTTGTAACATAATAATATAACATTTTTATTTAATGATAACTGTTATCTTGGTACAGGATTTTTATTTAATTTTGTGAAAAAATACGATAATATAACAGGGATAATATTATATTAATAATAGATTTTATCTACAACCATTTAATAATCGGTGCATAATACTTCTGATAATAAGAGCATTATGCTATCCATAATACAATAAGTGTAATTATCATAAAACAACAAGTGTAATAATTATGAAGCCACAATAGTAAATTTTAAAAACCAAAATCGCCATAGCGTATTGTGGTTTATATAATACATACGAAGACGTATCAGACATCAGCCGTATTCCAACTCACCGCTAGTGTTTCGGCTTCATTATAACATAAAATTAATCTCATTATAGCTAAAAATCAGTACGGCGAAATATCTGACCAAAATCTCTCGAAGACCCCGTGCTTGTTCTATAATGTCACTTGCCGGAGTAGGCGTCGGACGCGACGGAGACGCATCGCATTGCTCTTCCGTCCCGTTACTATGGAAACCAGAAATGTCAACATAAGTATGTGTTGACGTAAATGTTAAAGTTTCGCTTGTATTTTGTGCGTATTTTAACTTTAGTAATAATTGGTAATAATGGATTTTGAAAATCGAGGTGAAAATGAACTACTGAACACCCCACCAGAAATACGCGCCGCAGCACAAGCAGCTGCATTGGATTTGCTTCCAAAAAAGTCTAGGAATAACTACGAAATAGCATATAAACAATTTATGGATTGGCGTTTAACGAATAAAACTACCTCGTTTTCCGAAGATACTCTGTTGGTATATTTTAAAGGATTGGCCAAAAAGTATAAGTCGTCCTCTTTGTGGACTTACTATTCTATGCTGAAAAGCACCCTTTATATTAAACATAATATCAAAATAGAATTCTACGCAAAATTACATGCTTTATTAAAAAGAGAATCGGAGGGCTATCAGCCGAAAAAATCGAAAGCTTTCACTGGAGAAGAAATAAATAAAATTATCAACAGAGCACCAGATGTTAAATTTCTAGCTACAAAGGTAAAGAAAGAATATATTAAATATGTAATACATTCTAGGTACAATGTGTAAAGTGTGTCTCATTTCAACACTTTTACGGGTTTTAGAATTATTATTGTTAAAGATTAAGTGGGTCTTCACCTCTTCACTCTAGTATCCTGTTTTTTAATGAATCGAAAGATTTCGGTGTAAATTGACCCTTTTCCTGTTTAATCTAAAGGACACCCACCTTTTATAACCCCTTCATATTTTCGTTATGAGTTAATTTATCGAAAGGATAGAATATAGTTGTGATAGAATGATTTGCGTAGAGCTCAGAGGTGAATTCATATTTTTTCATAAAAAAAATAGTTTTTGAGATATTACGCAAACCTATCTATTGTTTTTTTATTGGAATACTCTGCATGTTTTTATTTACCCGTACATGGCTTCTTGCAACTTATCCTTTACGATTTTTAAAAGCTCGACGTGTTCTTCAAAAGTTGTTAATGTAAAACCCACGATGTATCACATACTGAAAGAACTGAGCTAACCGATACTACATGGAAATTCATACTAAAAAGTAAAATAAGAGAAAACTTTAATAATTTCCACAAAAACTTATATTAGTAATTACATGGTATCCTTTTTTCGGTTTTTCTTATTTTTTTATGCGCAGTTAAGGATTATTTATTTAACTAAGCTTGTGTTATTTTTTTATGTTGCATTAATTATGGGAGTGATGGGTGCTTGCCGTTCAAATGAACTACACGCAATGAAAATAGAACATGTAACATTTTATGAAGGCTGCACTAGAGTTTTAGTTCCAGTTACCAAGACTGAGATTCCTAGGAATTTCACTATTACTGATAATTTTCACAATATCGTTAAGAAATATGCAGATCAAGACTGCCAGATGTATCGAATTCTTTTTTTATGAATTTTTAAAATGGAAAATGTACAAAACAAGTTATCGGTATAAACAAGTTTGCAAAAATGGGTAGAGAAATTGCAAGTTTTTTAAAAATCGCTAATCCAGAAAAATATACTGGTCACTGCCTTCGTCGTTCGTCAGCCACATTGTACGTTGATGCAGGGGCAAGTATGACAGCTCTAAAACGGCACGGAGGCTGGAAATCAACTTCCGTAGCGGAAGGTTATATTGCAGATTCACAGAAGAACAAAACTGACACTGCTAACAAAATTTTAAGCCAAATCCAAATCATTCCCAATTCTAACATTAATACTCTTACTTCTACTCCATCACATCTACGTCCATCTGTGTCTGACACTGCTGATGCCGACAATTCTTCCCATGATAATTTTTCTATTACTAATGCCACCACTGACATTAGTATTGTTACTACACCCTTTACAATAAATTTTAATAACTGCCCTAATCTTACAATTAATTTTATAAATAAGTAAATCATAAAATTACAATAGACCTACGAACAGTTACGTTAAATGTTAATTAAATTTTGAATTTCTAAGAAATTTGTTTTATTAATACTTTACATTCCTTTTCTTAAACAAACACTAGCTAAAAAACTGAATTCATAAGACAAACATGTTTACTTTTATTTCCTCAAAAAGTTGTATTCTTGATATTTGGTGATAACATTTTTCAAAAAATAAAAAAGCGAAAAAAGTTTCCCATATGAACTCAACTTTTTTTCAGGCACTGTATAAATGGATGATGTTAGATAAAGTATACCATAAAACACAATCACTTTCACAGAATTATTACTAAAATTTATTAAAAGTATATTATTTAACGAGCGTCTAATGAACCATAATACACTCGGATGATTTACAATACTCGCCTTTGGCTCGTGCCGTAAACTTCATCCTCGTTTTATTATGGCCTACATTATACGCTCGTTAAATAATATACAATTAATAAATTTAAGTAATAATTCTGTGAAAGTGATTGTGTTTTATGGTACAATCCCTGACTGTTCATATCATCATCATATTACTAGTAGAACTTTACAAACATATAGTGCACACAAGAAAAAATAGTACCTATATTATGTTATCAGGAGTAGAAAACGAACATTATTATTTGTATTTGTATTGAGCCCAGAGCGGGCATCGCCGAAACGCTACTAAATGTGTAAATCTATCTATTTTTTAACATTTGTGTCCGAAAATTGAGAATTCATTGAAACATTATTGTAAGGTAATTATTGTTTCAACTTACTTATTACAGAATAAAGAAATTAAATTAGATGTTTAAAGTGCCTTTTATTTACTTCTTGACAATATGCTAAATATTGCGGGAAAGTATTTAAAACATTAGAAAGAATATCTGTTTCTTCGATTCGTCGGCACTCAACTTCAATTCTTTGTTTTAGGTATTCTATATCATGTGGCTTTGTCTTGTAGACCACATTTTTTTAATGTCCCCACAAGAAATAATCGAGTGGAGTCAGATCTGGTGACCGAGCTGGCCACTTAATTGTACCCCGTCTCCCTATCCATCTTTCAAAAAATACTTCATTTAGATACTCCCGTACTTGTCTGGCGTAATGTGGTGGTGCACCGTCTTGTTGCAGCCATATTTCGTTATTTAATCCCGCAGCGTTGTCTAAAATTTTGTTTATTGATAATCAGTTTTAATTTACTTTAATGAAACTAACTTACGAGGATTTGGAAATAGGATCGCAAGAGCAGGAACAATTTCATTTCTTAAGAGCTGCAAATATCTATCGCCATTTAAATTATAATCCATTAACAATGGACCAATTATCCTTTGTCCTATAATACCAGCCCAAACATTAATTTTTTGCGGAAATTGGGTGTGCTGTACTCGAATCCAATGAGGATTTTTTTGGACCAATAACATATATTATGCCGGTTAACATTTCCATTAAGACAGAACGTCGACTCATCGGAAAACATCATTTTATTAATAAAATTTGGATTAGCATTACACAAATCCATCATTTGCTCACTGAATTCTAAACGCCTGTCAAAGTCATCCTCAGAGAGTTCTTGAACCAGGTGAATTTTGTATGGGTGGAACTTCTCACACTTTAATACGCGATCTTCCGACATGTGCGATGTGTTGTAATCGAGGCCAATAATTCGAGTAGAGAGGTGTAGATTTTCCTCTATGCTAAGCAAAATATCTAAAGCTTTATCGCCGCTTGTCGCAGTTTTTGGACGCCCAGATTTTGAAATGTCTTTTACATTTATATTTCTTTAAAATTTTGCTTACTGTGGACCGCGCTATTGGATTTCGGTTGGGATACTTATCATTAAAAATCTCAGCAACTTCCTGCTGTATTCGTCGTCGATCCCCGTAACCCAATATAATTAGTATTTCTATTCGCAGTGTTTTCGTTAGTAAATCCATTTTAAGAATTATTAAAACTGATAAATTATGAAGCACAAATACCTTCTGAAAAGTTTGTCAATATCGCTGTCAGAATTTAATTGTGTCACAAATTTCCAAGACCTACTTATATCTCTATCAGTTTTCTTGGATAAGAAGTTCTTATGATATTTAAACCCCAATATCAAAAAAATGGCTAGATTTATACATTAAGTAACTTATATAAAAGTTATTTAGAATTTTGTTGCGGAATAATTTTTTTGAATAATATATAATTACAAAGACGTGCATATCTTGATTTCCGTTTAAAATATTTAAAATCGATTATAGCAGTTCTATTGAGCTTATATTTCTATTAAAGTATGCAAAATAGCAGTCATTTATCTCTTATTATTAAAAACACTGCATGAAAAGAAAAAATGTAACTCTTTTAGGAAAAAATCAACTTTTTCAAGTTATTAGGCACTTTAATTGCACGGCAGGGCTGAGCAGTTACCTACTCTATAAGCGCTGTTTTATACCTATTATGATATATCATCGCCGGCTATTATAAATACAAAACAAACGCACGGATTTGTCAGATTTGTTGTTTCAAAAATTATTTTTTATTTTGTTGTTCATTTTTTCAATTGATTCCCCAGACCACATTCAATAGAAACTTAGTTTTGCTTTAGGATGCTACCAGGTCTAACCTACAGTATAATACAATAGGAAAGTTATTCGCCGTTCTCTGAGGCAAGCTGAGATATTCATTTAAAGCTTATGATGACGCACAACTTTCCAGAGTAACGAAATGTAAATTAAATTCAGTGGGCGCTTCAGGCAAGCAAAATTACTGAACTTTGTCTACAATAAATCACAGGAGATGCAGGTCGGTTTACCATTTTTATATACAGGGTGTCCTAAAATGTATGCTCAATAATTAGGGACCGGGTAGATTATGTCAAAACAGGCTCAGAAGTCCATGTAATATTTATAATAACCGAGCTACAGTCTCCCAGAAGAGACAGAAGTTGTTTGTTTTAAAAACTAATTGAGGGGCAAACTTAAAACTTAGGTATCCTAGAAAGCATGACACGCGGAAATAAACTATAAAGAACGTCTTAAATCGTGTCAAGTGTTCAAAGTTGCCGGTATTGGAGTCAAGAAACTGAACATCATCCTGTTCATACTCGGATACAATATCCACAAATTATTATTGAAGGCAACCCCACCACAGTAACCTTTTTGGACTTACTATCTGGTATGAAATGGATCGTTGTTCTGCCCACAATTCTCTCATGGTAGGGAATATTATTAACGGAAATATTATTGGCCAGCGGCATCTAATCTTTTGGCCAGTCAGGTCTCCTGACCTTTCGTCAAACGATTTCTTTCTGTGGGGTCACTTACAAAAGTTTATTTATAAAGATGTAAAATTTAAAAATTTAGACCAGCTAGGAAACTATATTTCCTTAGAATGTGACAGAATATCTCAGTATCACCTCAGTAATAATAGAAATGAATTTTATGATCGGTTAGGATATTATTTACCTGTTATTGGAGGGTTATTTGAACATTTAATTAATTAATATTTTTGTGAAAATCTGTAGTCTCAGTTATGTTATGTTAAATTAAAGGCTTAGTAAGAAAAACATTGTAACAGCATAAAATATGCCATTTAGATATTTTAATATTCTAAAATCATTTGCTAAACCAAGAAGCTTTTAAGAAAAAGCTGTATCCACATATTGCATCATTTAAGAGGATAAGAATATTGCCAAAAATAAACAAAGAATCTATGAAACCAAAGATTTTCAACCACCCGTATTGTCTTTGTCAATGTTAAAGTGGTTAGATTTCTGAGGACCTAAACAAGAATTGTATCTTATCTTTATATTACACTAAACATCAAAAAGTCATGAAAGTCTATTTTATTTACGAGTCACCACCTAGAAAAATATCCTGTTTAAATAACTAAAGTATAAATAATCCTTAACTACCCTCGACCCACCCGGGGCAAACTAAGGCAAGTCTCGATTTACATAAAACATCTGGAATGGTCATGGGAAACAAAGAATTTTTCAAACGTTTGAGTCATATGTTTTAATATAAAAATAGATACAACTCTAATTTCTAAGACTGCAATTTGTGACCTAAGTTTCTCAAACATTGTACAAAATATTTTAGATCTGTTTTTTTTCCTACATAACAACTAAAGCCCGAAAACGAAGAAACACGTATTAACTACGTTGTAGATTTTTTTTAACATTTCTAACTTTCTTTTTAGATATTTAGTATTATGTATTAATTCTTTTTATATAAACTTAATTTTTAAGTAATTTTTTTAAAGAGAATACAGAAGAAATTAAAATATATTCTTCCCGTGGATTAGGTGAGCCATCTTACGGCTAAACAGCTAATCACATGAGGGCGGGGTTTAAGTCGTTAAGACAGAGGGGCGCATAAAGCTCTAACTGGCGACACAATATTATTTTGGAGATGCGAAAACCACCCTTATTAAAGCTTGAAAAATACAATTGGCTTTTAAGAAATAATATGTATATTATAATATTTCGGGGGTGTATTCCTAAGGTTAGGAGTTAAATTCACAGAGTCACTAAGTTTAGTTCCGAAGTTTTTCTTAAGCTATCCATTTGGCTTAGTTAGTGCTCTCTAGTGAACTGACTCTCCTTAAAAACCAAACTAAATTTCTCTATTTTTTTGTTTTTTCTGTTAAAGTTTTGGTAAGAAGTCAATAATATTTTTCTATTGTCAAAGGGCCAAACACCTTGGGCAAAATTTGATTAATTTATTTTAATCAGGAACTTCGATTAAAAATTAATTTCATTAATTTTTCCTAGTTTCGGGGTTTATCCATAAAAACGTAAACTCATGTCAGTGAATCAGGTTAACACTGAGTAACTCATAGTTGGAAAAAAGCCTCTAGAAATTCTCTTTCTCTTAACATTTATTATAAATATCTTAAGTTTTATCTTTGTAAAGTTCTCTTATCCAATTTTCTTTTGTAAATACATTTCAAGTGTTTTGAGGAGAGAAGTTATCTTATTGAAAATAAATCTTGTTTCTCCCAACTATAATAAACAAAGGGTCACTTGGCGAAAGAGTTTACGATTCGAATCGTTGTGTCAGCTGCCTTTCAACATCAGAGGTTGCCACAACAAAAACTAGCTGTTGCTGAGTAAGGTCCAGTTTGGTAAGTGTATAAGATATACATACTAAAATTACTAATTCATTGCTGAGATATCTCAAGAACCTACAAGACATCGTTTAAACATCCAGATTCTACAAGAGTGTTGTTGCCGGATATAAATGCGATCTTTTTATAGATTTTTATAGATAGATTAGATATTAATTAGGCGATGCGGAATTTAAGACTTGAAGACTTCGGTCACACCGCTAACAAAATTTTGTTGATTTAGATCTCTAGAATAATTTCGTCCCGCCACAACATAATGGTCTCTTTTGTTTTGGATGTGTGATTGCCGGATTGGTAAAACGAAAATGTGTTTTTAATGTGAAATAATCTTTATTCGTTATGGTGTTTGCTGTTTTTCCTAAACTATGAAAATTTCGTAATTTTGCCATCACATTTAATTGAATAAGTTAGGATTGGCTTATTAAAATTTATTCAAACTTATCACATGGGTTTATTATATCGGCCTCTTCAAAAAATTATCATACAATTTTTCTCCAAAATGTACAGGGAAGCCAATATTTAGCCACCTCATGGGATTTCCTATGTTCAACTAAGCCAACCCGGTATAATAACTGCAAGTGATCATGTAAGATTTGAAAATAAAAGTATGCTTTTTGAATTAATTTCATGTCACTGTTAGTCATGTATCTTGTAGTTCTGGTGATGGTTTAAACATTAAAATAAACTGAAACGTCAACTTAAACCAAACTTTTATTCATAAATGACCCGGAAACCCATTGAAATAAAAAAAATAAGAAGATTTCCATCAAACGGTCAAAACGAAAACTTTTCTATTATTACGATAGTTAGTCATATTTTATATTATAAGCTGTTGAAATTGAGTCGGTTTGTTTGCACGGCTCTTATTGAAATAGTCATTGAGAAATCGAGAAAATGTCCCAACCCCAGTAAAAAAGTATGATTTTTTAAACATACGAAAATGGGTACACTCAAGTTGCAATCTCAATGATTTATCTTACGTAAAGTTCAGCAATTTCTTATGCCTGGAGCGACCGGAATCAATTTACATCTCGTTATTCTGGAAAGTTTGCAGTAACCCTGATTTCAGAATAAATGTTTCAACTTGCCTTGTCTTGAAACTTCGCATTGTTATAGCTAGGGCACAACATTACCTAGGGTCAAAGCTAAAGAAGTTTATGTAGTACTGTTATAATATCAAATTATGTATCCAATAATTCCGTTTAAAGTAGACATAAAAAAATACCTATCTTTATTAGGCATAATATTGCTTTATAATTAATTACCGTCACATATCCCATTAAATCCCATTTTTAATAGATATTTACTAATAATTATTTATAATTAATATTCCTAACTTAAAATTAATTATAAATAATATTCCCAACTTGAAAGGTAAATGTCACAAAATTAATAATTCACACAAAAAAATAAAACAGAGTTTGTTTCATATTTTATTATCGCTGAAAATAATTGTTATCTCGATGTTTTTTTTTTGATTAACCCTTTTAAACCCGAGGCCGATAATGTACAAAATTTTTAAATTTCAACTTCTCCGTTTAGTGCAAAAATCGCTTGATAACACTGGAAAATGGGCTCAAAAATTATGATCTCTTTCAAAGTTTTTATTTTTAAGAAATTTACACTGTCAGAAATCCCAGCCGTGTTAATCAAAAAGTCTCAGTCAATTTAAATGAATCGAAACTAACTTAAAATGTAAAGTTATTTTAACTCTTTTATGTATAGTACAAGTCAATTTTTAGGAGCTAACTTTTTTAAGAGCCTTTTTAACATAATAGTGAGTCAAAAGTTATGTTACAAGATATATTGATTAAATGAATAATCGTTTTGATTCCTCTTTTAGTTATAAATTTACCCAAAAAAGATTCAATACGAAATATTTTTGAAAGTTATTTCAACATAAAATAAAAGTAATATTTACTGTGATAACTACTCAGTGTAGAAAATCGACATATTAGAAATAGTAACAGATGCTTCTATTAACTATTTGGTAAGTAAAAATGGCATTTACAGGGCTGCCCAGAAGTCCGAAATAAAATTAATATAGCCTTAACCTGTAACTTTTGGGGAAAATGCTCAGACACGTCGATTTAGTTTTAGATATGCTCACATTTTGACGTTATTCGTTTGCTTTTTTATGGACATTTGTCAAAGATAGGTATGACGACATCGATCTTTTTTTTAAAAGGAAACATACAGCTTGTGATACATCATTTGAGAGCTAATATCTCGTACAGTATGCTCATAAATTTTTGCGCGATTCTGTCAAGCTATTTCAAAATGGCGACTGTTAAAAGTTTTAAAAAAATCCCTATTTAAATAAGCGGAAATGATAAATCATTGATGTTCTTTTTACCTTTCAAGGTGAGAAATCCTTATTGTTTCACGTTCTGACATTGTGACTTAACAATAGCTGTTATGGTTTATTTGTTATTTATTTTGTCAAAAAAAATAAAAATGTAACGAAGCAAAACAAAATACAACAAAAAGGTGGTTTCACGTGCCAAATGTTGCAACTGTCCTCCACCCTCTACTTGGCATGCTCCCAGACGATGGTAAAATCCGTCGACGAAATTTCGAATTGCTTCAGCCGGTATGTTATGTGTCTCCAATCTAATTTTGTTTTTAAAATCTTCAATATTATTTGGCCTATTGTAGCATTTTAAAAATCTTACTTACTTACCCTAATAAAATGCTACTGTGTTAGCTAATAAAAAAAAGGATACAACTTTATACTACTGTTTATTTCCACCTTTTTTTGCATAAATTATAATTTGTTAAGTAATCTTCAATGTTGATTGAACTGAGATTCCAGTAACTCGTAACTCTCACAGCGTATAGTTTTGGTTTCTGGAAATGTAAAATATTCAATAATAACTATTTTTATAAACAATCCTATAAAAGTTATCATTTTACTTATTAGAACAGTTAAGATACCTTACTTGTTTATTTTCAATCTTACGAACCACTTCGAGTAACTTTTTGGATATTTATATCAACTTCTGACATGGTGAACTCGGAGATTGTGTTATGCATTGCAAGCATAGTTGTAGAGGCTATAATTTACTCAAATTAATATCTCCAAACCATCTGCAATAAAAGATTGAATATTAAAATAATTTCAGTAAACAAAAACATAACCTATAAATTCGAATTATGTAGTATAATACTGTGCCTTATTTATTAATTACCTGTCTTTAAATGTATTCATAATATCCATAAATAATTATAAATATCTATCGTAATGTTTTATCAAAATTTAATATTTCGTTTTCAATTTTATTTTCAAAAATCGTTGAAGCTGATTGGTCAGGTCACATTCGCATTTTCGCCACTACAGCACAGAACAATAAAGGTTAGTTCAGGGTGTCACGATCCCACTAAGTAAAGTCCATCTTCCTAATTTGTCTTCTATGGTCTGCTCGCTGCTGCCAACTTTGTTATGTCAAATATCAGATGTTTCCGGTGCGCGAATTTTCGAGTTTATTCTAGATTTTCTACAGGACAGGAAGTTATTTTTAATATCCGAGGTTATAAAAAGGAAAAAGGGACGCTTTGTCGAGGCATTCCGCCATAGCTATACACCTTTAAGAAAGGTAGTATTTTAGTGCACTTTATCCAAGTGTTTGGAACTCGGATGAGTGATGGCTGTTTTCAAGATCAAGGAACTAAAGGGAAATTCCTGTAGGATGCCCTAAATAGAGAAAATTAGGACCTAATAACCTGTAAGTTTTTACTTTTCCTTTTTTAAAAAAAGGCCATGTGTGACCTTGTTTTTCTCTCCTTGGTTTCAGCGTTCTTCAACCCTCCACACTAATATCAATCTTCAATTCAAGTTCAACAATGTTCAGTTAGCTACCCTTAACCTTCAGCCTTCAACCTTTTCAATATTGTGTTTCTCGTTTAATCATGATTTAAGAAGAATAGATAATTTCAAGAAACCAGTCAGTTTCACTATATAGTAAAGCTTCAACGTGTATTAATTGGAACTTCACCTCTACCTTGATGTTAGGAAAAAAAGGATGCATGGTATCTGCATAGCCACGTGTCGCCGAAGATCACAGGGAAAGGCCAGTTTTTAATATTATAAATTTTTACACCATTTTACCATTTACTAATATCGTCATTTCAAGAAGCTAAATTTAAATAAACTTTTCTTTAATTAAATAATTAAATAACAGCTGTAAAAAGCATAGAACAAACCGTATAATTTTCATTGAGGTAATGCGTCCAAGAAAATTCTAGAATTTTTACCAGCGCTTAAGTCGTGTAGTTACATAATATTCAATTATAGGTACCACCTGACTTTATTTTTTTTTTTATCATATGTAAACACATTCAAATAGAATAATATAGTAAAACCTGAATGGTAATTTTTCAGAATAACAATTTTGATTAAATGTGTTATGGGTATATAAATTCTTTTATTTCTGACAGGTATATTATTAGCTTATAACGTCTTAGTTACGCGGGAATTATAAGGGTCATAACTCCCTTGGGATATTAAGAAAAATTTGACATAAAATCAAACGATTGACATCCAATGTCAATTTGATTGTCATCTATTGAAACATTTATTCCACTTTAAAAATGAACAAAATGTTACTAAAATCGGTCAGAAATAAAATTATCTATGTATCACTGGAATTATAAGGGTCTCAATTACCTCGGGCAATTGCTGTCCCTCGGGCCAAAGGCCCTCGGGACGTAAACTTTGCCCTCGGTAATTAAGACCATTATAATTCCCTAGATACATAAATAACTATTATTTCTACAAGCTCTATAGACATAAGGTTTCTGTTTTTATCTGGTATAATACCGTCTAAAAAAAACAGTGGCGCTTAATTTCTAACACCTAGATAAAACAAAGGTTTAAATACAGTTACCAGCATGCCAAACCCACTCGAGTCTCATCTGGAGCTAGCGGAGGCCGTATAACAGTAAGTATGTTATACTATTTTGGTAAACTTTTTCTTATAATTATCCCCAAAGAAAATAGTCTAGAGGCGTTAAGTCTGGGGACCTCGGTGGCCATTGAAGTGTACCACGTCGTCCAATCCAGAGACCTGAAAATTGCTGATCTGTTCTCATATTGACACCAAAATGCGGGGGAGCACCATCTTGCTGAAACCAAGTTATTTTATTAGGTATATCTGGATCTACTTCGTTGGGAAAAATTACAGCTGGAGCAGGCCTCAACTCGAAGGTTAAGAAATCCAGGTACCGTTCAGATGTGAGGTTTCCTTCCAAAAAGAATGGCCCTAAAATTCGGTTATTAATGATACTTGCCCATACATTTACTTTCTGGGGCCGCTGAGTATGCGCTTCAAATATCCATCGTGGATTTTCTTGACTCCAGAAACGATAATTATGTCTGTTAACCACCCCGTTTAAATAGAAAGCAGCTTCACCGGAAAATAATATATTTTGTGGAAACCTATTATTCTCGTCACACCGTCTCATCATTTCTTCGCAAAATTGCAAACGCCTATCATAGTCATCTTCTGAAAGCTCTTGGACAAGACATACTTTATAAGGGTGGTATTTTTCTACTTTCAAAAATCTTCCAATAGTACCTCTAGATGTATCATGATTTTGAGCCAATGAAACTGTTGATACATGAGGATTATCCTACAGAGATAATGCAATATCCAATTTTTCATCGTCGCCTAAAACACGTGGCCGCCCATTGCTAGGCAAGTCCTTTACTGTGCCATGTTCATCAAATTTGTGGAATATTTTACTAACAGTGCCCTGTGAAATTTGATTTTCCGGATATTTAGCATTAAATAAAGTGCACACTTTACTTTGACTTCTTATTTTATCTCCACATCCTAACAATATCAAGACTTCGATACGCTGCCTTTCCGACAAAACCACTTTTGTTTAGAAAATTGTAAAATAATACCTCGGAAATACCTAAATTAATTTTACAAGCTCACAATGTCACAAAATGTCAGAACGTAAAACAATGAAGATTTCTTACCTTGAAAGGTAAAAAAACATCAATGATTTATCATTTCCGCTTATTTAAATAGGGATTTTTTTAAAACTTTTAACAGTCGCCATTTTGAAATAGCTTGACAGAATCGCGCCAAAATTTATGAGCATACTGTACGAGATATTCGCTTTCAAATGATGTATCACAAGCTGTGTGTTTATATTTAAAAAAGATCGATGTCGTCATATTTTTGACAAATATCTATAAAAAAACAAACGAATAACGTCAAAACGTGAGCATAATTATATAAAACTAAATTGACGTGTCCGAGCATTTTCCTCAAATGTTACAGGTTAAGGCTACATTAATTTTATTGCGGACTTCTGGGCAGCCCTGTAAATCTAAATAATTTTTTAAGTTTGTCTAAAAACGCAATTGTCCCCACCACCCAGTGTCTTCCGTCCGCCGTCTTGTCTACCCTGCAGCCGAGAGGAACAGATATGTATTTTTATCATATTTTGGCCGGTGGTTATTCTTCATTAAATCTTTAAGTTTTGAATATTTTAACGTACATTTATGGTGAGTGTCTAATATTTATTTGTTTTATTTTAAAATACATACTTATTGTTTACATTTATTATTTCTTTATATTACTTACCAAATGATATGTAGATTAGAGCCAAAACTAGGTATGTATTTATAAATTCTCTTAAATGCATCGAATAAATAATGAATTTATGGATTTAAATGTATGCTGTGCCGGCCACAATAACCCAGCCCTGGTCTTTATCAATTCTATGTAGAAGTTCCTCCTTAGTACCGACCGGATTGGAATGCACCAAGTTTTTCAATTGTCCCAATAGGTAAAAATCCAACAGCGTTAGGTCGGGAGATTGAGGAGGCCAGGCAGTAGGTCTTTCTTTACCTGTCAAACAGTTACGATGGACGTTATTCAGGTGCTCCCGCACACCAACGCTGAAATGAGGTGGTGCACCATAGTGCATGAAGTACATGTTCTGGCGGGTTTCAAGTGGTAACTGCTCTATTAGACCCTGAAAAACATTCTGGAGGAACTCCAAATAAAGTTCAAGCGTTCTGGCAATACGAATGGTCCAGTCAAAAAATTGCCAATGATTCCTACCGAGATATTAATTGATTGGAACTGATTTTGATAATGCGAAACAATAGTGGCATGAGGATTTTCATCAGCTCATACATATGTCTTGTATCAATTGCTGATAGCATTTCTGGTAAACCTTGTTTCATCCGTGAAAAGGATAATGATAATGAACTTATACATTATTTTGTTGCTGATCCAATAACCAGTTTGTAAACTGCATTCTACGAGGAAAATCTTCAGGAATCAGTTCGTGTACTTTTTGCAAAAGATACGGCTATAACAGTTGTTCTTGAAGAAATTTATGTACTATTGTCTTCGATATATTAAACTGTGCTGATAATTTCCAGAGGCGTCCTTTAGGGGCACATCTCTCCGTAGGGAGGGCCTGTAAAAGAATTTTATAGGAACTTGTCATCTTATTTTTTTATGTTATATTTGAATACGAGAGGTTTCCCACATTTTCCCGGATACCCTGTATATTATAATGATTATATAACATTTTGCAGTAAAAAATACTCCTATGTCTTGTATAATGGAGAATCTTTCCAAAGGTGTGTCGTTAATGATATCAGTTTCTTCAAAATATGATGGTGTGGTATTTTCTAAAATTGAGAGGCAGCTATGCTGACAATAAGTAAGAAGATTATTGGGGTCATGAGTCATGATGAATGAGCACCATACAATATTATGTATAAAATGTTAGATTACGTATTATTGTTCCCAAAACTGTTAATATGTAACGAATAATAATAGTTGTCAAATATCAAATATAAACAACTTATAATGTGATAAAGCAATATTACTGTATCACATTATAAGTTGTACTCATTAATTTGAGACAATATACATCGCTTTTAAACTGGATGTTAGTATCTTCTGATGATGAATGCATAAGCATTCGAAACATGTTGGGAACTTAAAATTTACTTTAACATTAAACTGTGGAGGAAGACTGCATTGCTTCATTTACATTACATTGACTCCACTGTAAGTATGGACTACTTTTTCAATTTTGAACATCAAATATAAAGTTTTAATTCCTCTTTTGCTACACTGTGTTCGTGTTTTTTTGTGAGTTAAAAATGTTTTGCGAGCCCAACTTTTATAACCGCCTTTGATTTTTTTTTAAATAAACTAATTCTTTGCTATAACATAATTTTTAATGCTTAGCTACACCACTAATATCTGATGAAATATCCGCCAAGAGCAATTATAATATTCAATCAATCTACTAATGCCTACTATCCTATTTACTAATGACTGGACAAATTGAATCGAATATTTAAGCAAATTTTGTACATTATTGAAGCCAACCCCAACATGAGTAAATACTGAATATGGTTAATATTTACAATGGAATCAATTAATAACATTGTTCAAAATGTATTTACGCGGAAAAGAAATTTCATTGGTTAATGATATAGCTGTATTGATAATAGTGGTATTAGATTCAAGGTAAGTAGAAAAGCTGGTGTATCGGTATTAGGGCTTCTAACTTTTATACATTATCTCGAAATAATAAAATGATTTTTGCTAATAAAATAATGTACACTTGGTGAAATTGCTAAATTCGCAGATGACACTTGAACTCATTATAGTTACCGTACATTACGACACAGAACTCGCTCCGTGAATTAAATAGTAATTTGTAAAAGGTGCAAAAAACGCATTTGGATCTGTAACATGATGAACATTCCTTCACATAATACCAGAAATAAATATTTCTTCCACAATCAACAAAGTACCACTAATTACCATTCGAATTCGCCGTTAAACCGCTGTTGCAAATTTTATGTACTCATACGCAATCATAACACATTGTCAATTTTAACTAACCTTGATATATCTTTCACTTCTTCGGTTAGTTATTATTGATTATGTATTGGTTAGTTCATTTATTTATAACGAGTGATTTTTAATAATTTTGCTCAAGGGAGGCCATGCATTTTAAAAGCATCATGGCCGTACTGCGTAGATAAGATGACATGATTGTTTTATGACATTTAGGTCTTATTTGAATTTGTGTATTTGTAAAGTTTAAAAATTGGAGAAATTTTGTAATTTTTGCAGTTATTTGAAGGTAGGTTACTATTGCTTTAACTAATATTTCTCCGGGGAGTCGTCTTTTGACTATTATAAAGTGCTATTTGCAGGATATTATTTTATTTTTTATTTTTTTTTTATTTTTCAGCGTTTTGGTGAAGCTTTGTTGCCGGATTGAAAGTTCTACAGTAAAAATGTTTAGTGAAGCACAAAAAATTTTTATTGTTGAAAGTTTTTTTAGAAATGAAAACAAAATAGGCGGTGTGTGGAATTACTCTATGCATGACTGCTTTGATGAATTTCGAACCGAGTTTCCTGATGTTGCGGTGACCTTTCATAATTTTCGTACTGGGTCACAATACCTAATTGATAAATTTCGTCAGACTGGTTCTGTTCAACATAAAAAAGGGGCTGGAAGACCAACGAAACGATCGAATGAGGTTATTGAAGAAGCGCGACTAATTATGGAAAATAATCCTTCAACTTCTATTAGGCATTTATCTCAACAAATTCAGCAAACGGATTTATGCTACAGTACATGTCAAACACTTTTGAAAAAGGATCTGCATCTATTCCCTTATCGTGTTACAGCTATTCATGAACTTCTTCCCAATGACGTTCCCCAAAGACTTAATTTTTGTGAATGGTTTTTAAACAATTTTCAAGAAGAAAATAGTGGTGCTTTTGAAAAAACATTTTTTACCGATGAGGCTTATTTTTATTTATCAGGTTAATTCACAAAATATGCGAATGTGGAATACGCAAAATCCGCATGTTTTTGTAGAAAGACCTCTTCATCCTCAAAAAGTTGGTGTGTGGGCAGCAATTAGTTCTAGAAGAATAGTAGGCCCAATTTACTTTGATAGCACAATTACAGCTGAGAGATATTGGATAGAAATTCTGAAAACATTTATTAATGAGCTTCGCGATGATGAATTGCGGGAAGGTTACTTCCAACAAGATGGCGCTACACCTCATGTAACCAGAGAAAATTTAAATTTTTTAAGTGAATTTTTTGAAAACAGAGTTATAAGCCGAAATACGCAACAAATATGGCCACCTCGTTCCTGCGATTTAACACCCTGCGATTTCTTCTTGTGGCCTTTTATAAAAAACTCCATTTATCGAACACCAATTGAGGATATAAATGATCTTAAACGAAGGATTTCAGAAAAAATTGCCGAAATTAATAATTCTCCAAACGTATTGGTTAATGTGTCTCTGAGGGTAAGAAGAAACATCAGAAGGTGTCTAGAAGTAGGAGGCGGCCATATAAAGTAGGCTTTCAAAGTAAGATAGATCAGGATTTTATATTACATACCGTCAAAAAACATTATTTTAGGTTTTCAACGTGACAACGCTGCTTTCTTGCAAATTCGCCCTATGATTTAATCTACGCGCTACTGCTACACTATGTATACTGGGTCACAGCCGCCCTTGAGCAAAATAATTAATAATCACTCGTTATAATCTAAATTACTCAGCTTAAGACTTAATTGTAATAATTTTTAAATAAATCTTAATTAATTTTAAATATTAGAAATTGTCATTATAATACATTAGTTAGTGAATACCGTTCCCATGGAAAAACACGGGATAGGGGGGTTCAGTTATTTTAAAGCTGTCAATGAGTACTTAATATCTCTAGAATTTTAAGTATATATTTGTGCTCAATACCAAATAGCAGCACTTAATCTGATCTTGTTGCGGATTATTAAAATAAATTAGATTCATCAATTTATATTTACCATTGTATTATTTCAATTTAACTCGGGTAGACTTTAAAGTCTTAAACTTAAAAGAGTCGCAAAATATGTTGCTATTTGAACTATCTTTTACTACAAAACCTCAAATAATGACGTTATTTATAATACAATGAATAAAGCCAAGAAAGCTCTTTACAACAAGACTAAATTCGTTTAATGTTATTAAACAATATTACAATACAATTGATAACATCCTGTTACAAGTCTCCAAGAAGAATGCTTTCCAAGATAATTAATAACAAGATAATATAATAATATCTTACTTAAATAATAAATTAAAGTCTGCGATAAATGATAACGTACCATACGGATATCGTAATGCTAAATTTCCGGTTTATTTCTCTAGCACAATGAATAAAGTGATAAGAGAAAAAAATAAATTTTATAGAAAATGGAAGGTGTATAACAATTTACAAGATTATTATACATTTAAACTCTTAAGGATTTGTTTTAAGCGCCTAATTAGACAAGACCATTTTAATTATATAAATCGCATTGATCAATCACAATAAATGACTACAGCAAAAAGTTCTGGCATGCTGTATCTGCAAGTCATAACAACAATTTACCTCTTTGCATGTCGCCTGACAACGATAATGCTGATAATAGCAAAGATATTTGTAATCTTTTTGCACAATATTTAAAAAGTGTTTTTTAGCCAACATTAGGAAACCCCACTAAAACTGACGCCCATGGGGTGCTTGTGCCCAACTAACTCTCTAATCTTCATTTCAATCCTTAAAAAATATAGAAAATTTTAAAAAACTTAGATACAAGAAAAGGCTCTGGCACAGACAACATTCCAGCATTATTAATGCGCTGTCAGTCTGGCTCTCTCTTTGCCCCTGTTATTTAACCAATCATTACGTACAGGATCGTTCCTCAATTCATGAAAAAGTTCCTTAATTGCACTAGTTTTTAAGTCAGGCGATAGAAACGACATCAACAACTACTGGCCTATAACTAAGCTTTGTATATTAGCTAAAGTTTTTAAAGAGCCATATTATATCAACACTACTTACTGTTTCTAATCAAAAATAAAATCAGTATCCATCAACGTGGATTCTACCCCAAAAGGTCATAATAGAGTCAAATCTTATATGCTACTCGGAATTCATTATAGAGAGTATGGATAACCGAATGCAGGTTGACTCTATCTATAGGGACTTTAGTAAAGCGTTTGACAAAATTCACCATCTTTACTTCTGGAAAAGTAATCTCAGGTCGGGGTGGGTGGCGTTGTTCTGGATTCGTCCAAGCCCTATTTAACTGATAGAGAGCAGCTCGTCTTAGTTGCCGGCTGTTGCTCAGACATATTTATCCCTACGTCAGGTGTACCCCAGGGTAGCCACCTGGGACCACTGCTGTTTCTCATATATTTGTGTTTTCGACATTGTATATTTCTATTTTATGCAGATGACCTCAAAATTTATAAACAAGGAACTGAAACTAACGACTATGATAAAATACAGGATAACCTTGATAGGTTTCAGGATTACTGTACTAAAAATTACCTATCTGTTACTATAAAAAAGGTTTTCTCCATTACCTTTTGATGAAATCACAATAAAATAACAAATAATGATAAACCTGGTGTAAGCTTCCTGAAAAGGGAATGCCAGGCTAGAGATCCAAGATCTGACGGAAAGCTAAAGTTTGACCTTCACATAGAAAATATGGTGGCTAATGCATGCAGAATAATTGGATTTGTAAATAGACAAGGAAAACATTTGAGACGACAAAAAACATTAATAATTACACTTTACTATACCTATGTTTTTAGCCGGCTCAATTTTGCCCTGACCGCTTGGAACCCCCTATACAATATCTATAAATCGCGTATAGAATCTGTTTAGAAACGAATATCCCAAGTGTTTGGGCATTTAGGGATAATATTAATTTTGATGTCATAGAACAATTATTGCGTCTTAAGTACAAAGTTAGATCTTTGGAGCACAGAAGATCGTACACAGATATAGTTACTCTATTTAAAATAACTCAAAAATCGACTCTCCGGAACTTCTGGAGCCAGTTGCCCTTGCTATTTCTCAGAGATATTTCAGACAAAATATCTTGTTCAGATCGCATTTCTTCCGGACTAAGGGCTCTATGAATTCCCCATTCTCAAGACTGTTTAAATAATCCAACTTAATAAGTAATGAAGTGGACTTCTTCTGCCATTTCCGCCTAATTTTTCAAATATTTTGAAAATCAAATAGCCTGGGATTTCTCTCGTCAAGCTAAAAACTAAACGAAATGCGATTTTAAATGCCAAGTTTGTGGAAAATTATTTTACATATATTATACATTTATTACGCCTACCAATTATAAAAATAAATTTCCGGTTAACGAGAACCGATGCAACCCGGCATTATACCGATAAAGGCAGCCAATTTGACAACGCTGGAAGAGGTTGGTACCGACAGTAAACTTGTTGTCGTGCTGACATTCTTAAATATGACAGTTTCATGTCGAAATGTCCTCCAGTTTATGATGAAAATACCTGTTTTATTGAAAATTTGATACTACTTTCCGGAATTTATCCATTTATAACGGTTAGTCAAGGCTCAAAACTAATAACGTATTTAAAAACGATGAGTAAGAATGCTAAAATTGTGTGTAACTTAACCTCATTACACCGAAAGTTTTTCGTTATTGACCTAGATGATTATTTTTTTATCGTTTTTTACTTAGGTAGAGAAATCTTACTTCTCATTAGAGGAATGGAGTAAATAATTTCTCAAGATAGTAGTAGAAAAAATATTATAGACACACAAGTATGAGAAGCTATTTATTCCCTTTACTTAAAATGTGATGTTTTAAATCACTGTTTTAATTTTAATAATTGTTAAAATATTCTATTTAGTATTTTCAATTCAGTTCGAAAACACATTTTTCTAGCTATTAACAACCACCTATTTTTTTTATAAATAAAGCAAACTCTTTGCGGAAAGAGAGAACATGCCATTTAATATTTGAATGTATTCGCAAAATATGAATTAAATATTTTAACATAAAAATATGGAGAGAACAATACATTTGCTCACATCTGGCAAAATAAATTTGAAAATAAATTTACTTTTACGCATAAATGCATTTTAATTACTGACCGTGTCGAAAATAAATATGCACGGCTATCTAAATTTCTTTATGAATATTTAACGTACTTTCATTGTTTAGGAGTTAAATTCTTTATATTTGTTGTATTCCTTTTTTTATAATTATGCACAAGTAGGTACTTCAATGAAAACAGTTTAAAGTGCTTTGAGAGTCTCATTGGTTTTAAATTCTTGAACGTAACATTCGTCGAGCACTCCGACCTTAGAAAGGTTGCTTTAAAAAGATGACTTAATTCAGATAAAACAGTCCCACGTGAGTTATGAAGCTTAGAAACTTTTGACGCTCTTCAAGGTTGTTTACACCTTAAAACTTGCTGATTAGGAAAAGTTTGATATTAACATGTATATAAACTGAACCTGAAACCTAGTTTAACCTAAACTAATAAAGGAGATCTGTTGCATCAAAAATAGTGAACATGAACTTTCTAATAATTTGGGCGCTGATAGCTAGAAATGATTGACAAAACAACGGATTTGTGAAACCTCATGAGTAACTAGAGTATAATAAGTAGAAACCCTAGATAATTTTGTAGGTTCTTGTTTTTCTTGTTTTATGGCTCTGGTTGTACCAATTGGCCAGCATCTCTCTTTTATTTTACAATCTACTTCTAATCCTAAGTACTTAGTTCTATTTAACTGATGCATTGCAATGTCGTATTTTGATTTTCTTTTTCTTTGTTTTTTTTTTTTTTTTCTTTTTATTTTTCATTTTTTAGATATCTAGATATATTATCTCCTTTTTTATCACATTTTTGTTATTATCATTTATTTCCTTTTTTTTTTATAGTTTTATACATATTCCTTTTTGCAATAAATTTATATAATAGTCTGTATACCGTGTGTCCGCTTAAGTTCTGTACATATGGGAAACTTTTTTAAAATTAATTTTACAAAAAAAAAGTTACTCTATATAGAAACTTCTGCTTACTGAAAAAATGATATTAGAGTATTTAAACTTGAGATAGTATGTCTAAAATGGAATAAGAAAATGTTGATTGGCATTAAAAATTATATCTGTTTCTACTCTTAGTAGACTATTATTGAAAATAAATTTAAAAATTTAAATCTTAATTCTTAATGGCATGTCCATTATCTTGCCACCATTTCCCACCTGAATTTGAATTTTAACTGATAGCTATGTTATTTGACTGAAACATCATTTTGAATATTTAATTAGATAAATATGCCGTTAAAATTGAGTATGCAAGATAAAATTGAAATAATTTTAATTGTTGGTGAAAATTACAAAACGTATCGAGAAACTGCCAAAATTTCTTTTACAACAGTAGGGAACATAGTGACTGAATCCAAGACCTTTGGAAGTGTGGAAAATAACTACAATAAGAAACGTAGACCAAGGGTTGCAAATAATAAAACTGTGAACCAAGTAATGTTGTCTGTAGTAGAAGATCCTAAAAAATCATTGCGAAAAAGGGCGACAACATTACCAAATGATGTAGGGAAAACTACGATTTCAAAAATATTAAATAAAAACAAATTTCGGCCAAACCAAAATTTATACATACCTTGAAGCCAGGTGATTTTGAGCCACGCTAAAAATTTTGTTTTTTAGTGCAAGGAGAGTTAGAAGATAACCTTTTCTTGACAAGAGATATAATTTTTACCGACGAAGCAGCCTTTACCTCGAACGGGACTATAAGTTCACAAAATTGTCGTTGGTGGAGTGACGTTAATCCAAATTTCACTATACAGACACGTGATCAGTATTCATTTAAAACAAATTTGTGGTGCGGAATTTACAGAAATAGAATAACTTGACCTTTTTTTTTCGACAAAATTTAAATGGTGAACGTTACTTGCATTTTTTAAATAATTATTTGTTTAATTTTATTCATGGACTTCACATACTCGATAGACTACGGATATGGTACCAACAAGATGGTGCACCATGCCACAGTACGAGGAATGTAAGACAATACTTAAACACCCTTTTTAATGGAAAAGTTATCGATAGATATTCTGATCTTTTTTGGCCCGCTAGGTGTCCGGATTTAAGCCCCCTCGATTATTTCTTATGGGGCTACTTAAAACAGAATGTATACCTACAAATGCCATTTCAAAATGTTGACCATTTAGAGACGGTAATTAGAGAGACAATTACAAATATAACTCCTGCTATGATTAGAAATGTTTTAAGAGAATTTTCTGCAAGAACGGCTAAATGTATTGAAATAGAGGGAGGATATGTCGAGGCAAATGTACAGTGAGGGAAAGTAAATGAATATTTTTATTGAAATGCATATTTTAATGTTTATTATTATAATTGTATTTTTCCAAAATAAATTATCATGTTTCTATCAATTATTTAAATGCGTCATAAAATTACTGCAAAACAGGGATAAACAATCAGAGGTTACGTTTCGAATAAAAATAATTAATAAATGTTTATTAGCTTGAATTGCATTATAAATACAATTATTAATTATAAATCATTTCAAAAAATTATATTTTCTAATGTCAAATTTATTTCCAATAAAAGTCTACTAAGAGTAGAAACAGATATAATTTTTAATACCTAGCAACATTTTCTTATTCCATTTTGGGCTAAAATTAAAATTAAGGGTACTTTTCTCGTAGGTCAATTTTGATTTTTTTACTTTTTGATCATCCTGTACATACTATCTCAAGTTTGAATAGTCTAATATTATTTTTTCAGTAAGCATAACTTTTTATAAAGAGTAACTTTTTTTCGTAAAATTAATATTAAAAAAGTTTCCCATATGTCCAGAACTTAAGCGGACACACTGTATATTAATATTATTTTTGACCAATAAGCTTTCTAAGTTAAATGTTAATTGAACATAAGTTTTAAAGGGAAAGGGGAAAAAAAGTAAAAAAGTCTTTCTCCACTAATTTAATAGTGAGCTATTAAAGGCTCAATTTTAAAATTAAATTGTCTCTACATGTTTCGAAGGTAGTAACCTTCATCTTCAGGAGACCAAAGTAGTGCTGCAGTTATTATTAGCAGTAGAGAGAAAACTGTTGGTGGAAAATGACGTTGATGGAGCTTTTTTTATTTAAAAATATTTTGAGAAGATATTAATAATTGAATGTAATCAGCATGCTAAAATTGGAATTGAAAGTGGAATGTTATATTTAAATCAAAGTTTCAGAAAAGACACTGTCACACAATTGACAATTTAAATAAATCATTGGTTCGTGAGTTCGTCGTCGCATCTTCTTCTACTAAACCTAGAACATTTTCTGTTTCTTCTAAATCCTGTTGAATGGCTCGTTCGGATGTTACATTAGGACTTGGAAGCGTTCCGGTCTCGCAGAGTTTGTTGAAAACTGTAATAAAGGAATTGCTGTTCGGTGTTCTCATGTGGAAATCGTTCACGATATTCTTCAGCAGCCGCTGTAGCATTCCCATTACACAATCCATAAATATTATATTGGCGTATTCGAGATGTGTGGCATTTTATAAAATTAAAATGATGCAAACCCGAAAGTTAACGGTGAATCAATGTAACATTTTATACTGACACTAATAGGATAGTGACAGCACAACAATCGAAAGCAAACAATAATAACATTTATTACAAGAAGGTTAAATGAATGCAATATTTTGTTTTTGCCTTATAACTTGAAAACAAATGAATATTGGATAACAAGATTTGAGTTTTTTCTTATTGTTTTGATGAATACATTACACCCTTAGAGTTAGGCCCATTCCTCCCGACTCACCCTGTATACTGACCGGGTGCTAGATAATGAGTAAATATTTCAGTTCTTTGTTTTAGAATATCGTATTTGACTTGTCATAAGCTTCCTGGATATCCAAAAATAAAGCTGATGTAGTTTGATCTTCAGTAAAACCCAACTGTATGTCCGTCACCAAGACTGCTATAGCTACTTGTGTAGAGTTAAATTTTCTAAATCCTTTTTGGTTATTTCGATAGTTTTTGTTCGCTTCCATCCAAAATTGTTCCAAAGTTCTTGTGCAAAATCGAATATCAAATTCAATAATCCACAAGTTCAAGTCCACTCTTAAGATGGAGTCATGTGACGTGAACTGTATTTTTTAGGCGGCTGACTGAACCCTCTGTTAAAAAATAGAACTCCTTGTACTTTACATTAACAAACACTTTATTAATAAATATTTGTTCAATATCACAACAAACTTGTCATAGACAAAAGAAACTCTTAAGACTAAAATATTAACACTAAAGGCATTCATACTGCAATCACACAACTTAAATTTACTGGAAACAACCCAGTTAGTTATTTTATAATAAAAAAGTAACGTACTGTATAAAGAAATTAATATACAATAAATACGATTGAAATTAAAAGTTAAGTACTTATATGTAACATGTTCAATGAAAAAATAATACAGTAGATTTGCTTCTAAACAAATAATACCCAAAAACCTTTGACATAATACACTGAGCTTTTGCACTCCCCCGTATCACACTTATATTTCTATTTCCCCCGTTCATACAAGAATAGTAAAAATGTAGTAACACTTACAGTTTTCTCGCTTCTTATAAGGTTTGCAACAATTTTCACTTGTCTACTGAGGCTTCTACGTCACTTTCACTTTATAGAACTGCCTTCAACAATTTGCAATGTTTGGCTTTGTTGAATTGTGGCAATTAAATTTAGTAGGTGTTTTAACTATAGTTCACACTGTATAATTTGTCCCTTTTTTACAAGGTTTAAAACATTATAACACTTGAATGATTTCTTGGTCAATATCACCCAGCACAAACGGCCTTAAGTATTCTAACTGTTAAACTTGAAATTGCGTCAAATAAATTTCCTGGCGCGGAATAAAAGATAATTTTAAGGTTTTTTTATGCGTTGGAGCACGCTAGATTCCGGGCTTTCTTCGTACTACTCGACTCTTAGATGCACATCTCTTTGTGTCCCCACTGAACCCCGTCCGCCGCACCCACCCCCGAATATCGATTTTTCTTCGGTGTGTTAGGTAGGTAGGCGACAAAAAATGACTCATTTGTATCTATAACTATCCGGGCTGTAAATTTAAAGTAAAAACCGATTATACGACGGAAGTTGCGATGCTCGCAACATACTCCCCCGTTGAAGCTGTAGCTTTAAGAACTAGAATTGTTGATCTAACTTGGGAAGAGGGCTTAATTTCGTAACGGATCGCATGAAACTACCATTTTTAGTTGTGATTTCAACTGCCCTAACTTTATTATCACTACCGGGAAAAACTTTTGATACTCTGGCCAAGGGCCACCTTAGGGGAACAGTAGACTCGTCCAAAAGTAAAACCAGGTCTCCAGGCTCTAAATTTCGCTCTGGATCGGTCCATTTGACACGTTTTTGCAGAAAATTTAAGTACTCTGCAGTCCAACGATTCCAAAAACATTGCTTAATTTGAACACAACGTTGCCAACGATTTAAGCGATTCTCCTGAACCTTAGAAACGTTTTTGTCAGGTATGGAAATCAAAGAAGTGCCAATAAGAAAATGTCCGGGTGTTAAACAGGATACGTCAGTGGGGTCATTAGTTAAGGGACATAAGGGCCTTGAATTCATAATAGCTTCAATCTCAACCAAGACCGTACTAAATTCCTCGAATGTCAGTACCGAATCACCGACTGCACGTAAAATATGATGTTTAGCTACCTTGACTGCAGCTTCCCACATACCTCCCCAGTGCGGACTTCTTGGGGGTATAAACTTCCACTTAATATCATTAGTACCCAAGTAGTTTTGTATAGTATCTTGATTACCTTTGGTTTTAAAGAATTCATATATTTCTTTAAGTTTATTTCTTGCACCTTGGAAGTTGGTTCCATTGTCAGAAATTATAGTGGATGGGATTCCTCTGCGACCTATAAATCTCTTTAGTGCAAGTAAAAAATCTTCTGTACCGAGGCTTGAGACGAGTTCAAGGTGCACAGCCTTAGTCGTCATGCAAATAAACACTGAAAGGTAACATTTTATCCGTTTATTGGATCGTAGTTTAGAGGGTTTCATCATGAAGGGCCCACCGAAATCAATTCCAACATTATCAAAAGCTCGAGAAATGGATAACCTTTCTTTGGGAAGATCAGCCATCATCTGAGTAGCTGGTTGCGCTCTAAATCTAAAGCATGTCATACATTGTCTTATAACGCTTTTTACTTCACGTAAGCCATCGATTGGCCAGTATCTTAACCGAATGTAAGATAACACATTCTGAGCACCTGCATGCAGCATCTTTAAGTGCTCTCTCTTAATCAGCAGCCGAACAACATAGTTTTTAGCTAGAAGGAGGAGGGGATGTTTATGCTCATAAGCAATGTCTGCATTCTTCAATCTACCTCCAACACGCAGCATCTCAAACTCATCTAGCACGGGACTAAGAGATTTGATTGATTTATTGCTTGACAAATGTCCTAACTCTTTTATTTCGTTAATTTCTTGCGTGAAAAATTTATTTTGAATAATTTTGATTATTATTCTTTCAGCATTTTGAAGCTCGTCTGGCGACAATGGTCCACTTAATCTTTCAAATGATAAATCGTTACCTTTTTTACAGTTATTAGAAAACCGTAAACAGAACGCTATTACTCTTTGTAATTTTCTAAATGACGAAAATCTAGTTAAAATTTCATCATAAAAACTTGGTTCTTTCTTGTGAGTTACCAGTACTGTCTTCCTTTCTTCTGGTATACATGTTAGTTCCTTGCTATGATCAGACTTAGTCAACTCAAACTCTGAAGTTTGCAAAAATTGAGGACCGTGCCACCATAAATTAGAGTTTATCAATTCCTTTGGCATACCTCCTCTTGACACTATATCCGCTGGGTTATCTGAAGACTTGACGTGATGCCAATGGCAGTGCCCTGGTAAACATGTCTGAATTTCTGAAACTCTATTTCCAACAAAGATTGACCATCGCGATGGGTGGGATCTAATCCAGGACAGTACAATTTCAGAATCTGTCCATAAATGTACTGAGTTTATTTTAAGTTTATTTTCGATCACAGCGCTGACCTTTTTTGTTAGGTTTGCCATCAAAACAGCTCCACACAGTTCTAAGCGAGGTAAAGTTATCTGCTTTAACGGAGCTATTCTACTCTTTGAGGTCAGCAAGTTACAAGACACCAGGCCATTTTCATAAATAGCACGTATATATACACAAGCGCCATAGCACTTTAAACTGGCATCCGAGAAGGCATGAATCTCAATGTTGGCATTTTCTTTTGATTGTGTAAATATATTGCGAGGAATCTTCACATTGGCTAAGTCTGCTATACTGGATGAAAAGGTTTTCCACTCTTTAATCAGTTCTGGACTTAGGTGATCATCCCAGCCTAATTTTGTTATCCAAATATTTTGCATAAGTATTTTGGCGATTACAATAAACGGGTTTATCGGACCTATCGGATCAAATATCTGACCAATAATGGAGAGAACCTGCCTCTTCGTAACCACATTGTTAAGCTCTATTTTAGGTTGCGTTATAGTAAATTCATCTTGACTGGGTTGCCATGATATGCCTAGTACTTTGCTACTATTGGTTTCTGGTGAAATGACGTAGGCATCTTGATTTTGGTCCAAAGAAATGGCATTAAGAAATTCTGAGCAATTTGAACACCATTTATGCAAGGACATATGCGCAGTTTTCATCAAAGCTGTCAACTGCTTATAAGCTTCTTGAAGTTCCGCCAGCGACTCACCGCCATACAGTATGTCATCGACATAACATTGATGTTTTAATGCATCTGCTGCCAGAGGAAACTCTTTGGCATTTATATTCGCCAATTCTATCAGACATCTAGTACTTAAGAATGGCGCACTATTTGTGCCATAAGTGACAGTTTGTAATTCCAAATATTCAATCTTGTCTGAGGGAGTTGCTCGCCATAAAATGTTTTGCAAGAAGGTCTGTTCAGGATTTATCTTGATCTGCCGAAACATTTTCTCAATATCAGCAACAAAAACAAATTTTGAAGTTCGAAATCGACATATTATATCGAACAGTTCTGGTTGAACTTTACCACCCTTAAACATTATGTCATTCAATGAATAGTTAGTATTCGTCTTCATCGAAGCATCAAAAACGACACGTAATTTTGTTGTCAGACTTTCGTCTCTGACAACGCAGTGATGTGGCAAAAAGTACTTCAACTCCGATTTTTCATTTTTTGTTGCAAATGGTACCTTTTTGGCATGACCCAGAGCTACGTACTCATCTATAAATTTTCCATAAGTAACATATAGATTCTCATTTTTCTTTAGTTTGTTCTCAAGGCTAAAAAACCTTTTCAATGCTTGAAAGCACGATTCACCTAGTTTAAGGTGTTCTTCTGGGGTTTTTAAAGGCAAATCGACTTGAAAGGTGCCATCTGCTAATCTTGTTGTCGATTTAATAAAATTTTGTTCTGCAAGCTCGTCATCAACAGAATGTGCAACAGAAGTGGAAATATCTTCAACATGCCAGAATCTTTGTATTAGATCATCAGTCCTTTCTTCTGCACTTACTTGAGAACAAAAAGTATGAGTGGCTGGACCAGAATTATTTTCTAAATTACAGTCCATTTCAGAATTATTGATAAAATGAACAGTTCTTTTTTGTGCTGGAACATTACCAGCTATTGTCCATCCAAGATATGTATTAATTAAAACTGGAAGTCCCTTTCCCAGCTTTTTAAAACCTGCACACATAAGTTCGCTGTAAATATCCATTCCTAATAACAGATCAATAGGTTGGCTCTCAAAAAACTTTGGATCCGCTAAAGTAATTTCTTTTGGAATCTTTAAAAAGTCTGCGTTTATTTTAACTGTGGGTAGGCTACAGGTTATCTTGTCCAGAATTATGCAAGACACTGTGAATTCCTTTTTATTATTAATTAAGGAATAAAATTTAATATCAGTCATTTTATGAGTGTGTGTGACCCTTTGAGATATACTAGTAATTTGCATATTTTTGTTGTAAGCCTTACATTGCAGTTTTTGCGCCAAACGTTCAGTAATAAAAGAAGTTTGACTTCCATTATCTAGTAAAGCTCTTGCTATAATTTCTTCCCCTGAACCAGAATAAATGACTACTTGAGCTGTAGCCAAAAGAGTTTCACTAACAGTATTGCTAACTGCGGAACATGACGCCGATCCTGAGTCACGGCTATGAGCTTGAGTATTTTGGGAAGAAGGTCTATCATGGCGCTGATTACCTTGAGAAGCACTCTGAGGAGAAGAGTGAGGTTCATAAGATTGAGAATGATACTGTCTGTTTGTCAAATTATTTTCTTGACGAAACTGGAGATTCGAATTGTGGAGAAGTGTATGGTGTTTTCGACCACATATGAGACAACTTCTAGGTGATGGGCAATTGTCAAACTGGTGGTTGGGAGAAAGACAATTTCGACACAATTTTTTATCCTTTGAAAGAGAAAATCTTTGTGGCACAGAAAGCTTTCTGAATTTTTCATATTGGGAAATGCGATGAGACTTTTGATTGCACGAGGAACATCTGATATCACTGGCAATATCTCTAGGCTTATTATCATTATAGGAATGATTGTCTTGATAAGAATGGTGAGAACCCCTAGCCCCTGAGGTTGTGGAGGGAGGTTTAAAATTGTTGGCTGTTACCGTTTCCATTATGGCACACCGTTTGTCTAGAAAATCAAAAAAATCCTGAAGTGTTGGACGTTTTTTGGGGTCTCGCTCACTTTCGAAGGCCTTATTTGTGTTAAAATCTAGCTTCTGTAAATATATGAAAATAAGCATAAGGTCTACCCACTCTTCTTTCGGAACTTTTAAATTTGTTAAAGATTGTACACCTTGCCTGGCCTGAGTGACAAATCTCCTAATTTCTGGCGCGGTACTTTTCATCAGCGTTGGCACGTCAACCAACTTTCTAATGTGGCAAAAGATAATTCTAAATTCATTTGAATACCTATCCTTCAATGTATTGATCGCAATAGTAAGATTGCCATTTGTTAAAGGTAAGCTATCTATTAACCCTAAGGGCTCACCCTTTAAATATGACTTTAAATATATGAACTTTTGAATGTCAGTAAGAGAAACATTTTTCATAATGAGATTTTCAAACAATTCATAGAAAGTATTCCATTCAGTAAAATTACCGGAGAAGGGATTTATAGAGATTTCTGGAAGTTTTGTGCTGGGCGCTATTTGTGCGGTGGGAGGTGGAGCAAGTACCACGCCCCTTAAATTATCAATTTCATATCTAATGCCCGATAAAGTAGAACAGTATTTATCTTCCATAATGTCACAATTTCCCTTAAGATCATCATCACCATGCTCTTCAATAGTCTCTAATAAGGCCTCATACTTGTCATAAGATTTGAGCAAATGTTGCTCTTTTATTTCAAATTGATAAATATCATTTAATTTCCCTTTGTTATTTAAAAGCCAGTTATGAATTTTGGTGATGTTGCCCGAATATGCCCCATTAGGGGAATGGGAGCCAATTGTTTTTTAAGCGTGTCCATATTGTTCAACAATATAAAACAAGAAAAATATGTGCAAAAATAGGTAAAGTAATCAGCTAAATCTCTCAAGAGAGGGCTCACTATTTGCCATATCCGGCTCGAAGGACCATTTTGTGCAAAATCGAATATCAAATTCAATAATCCACAAGTTCAAGTCCACTCTTAAGATGGAGTCATGTGACGTGAACTGTATTTTTTAGGCGGCTGACTGAACCCTCTCTTAAAAAATAGAACTCCTTGTACTTTACATTAACAGACACTTTATTAATAAATATTTGTTCAATATCACAACAAACTTGTCATAGACAAAAGAAACTCTTAAGACTAAAATATTAACACTAAAGGCATTCATACTGCAATCACACAACTTAAATTTACTGGAAACAACCCAGTTAGTTATTTTATAATAAAAAAGTAACGTACTGTATAAAGAAATTAATATACAATAAATACGATTGAAATTAAAAGTTAAGTACTTATATGTAACATGTTCAATGAAAAAATAATACAGTAGATTTGCTTCTAAACAAATAATACCCAAAAACCTTTGACATAATACACTGAGCTTTTGCACTCCCCCGTATCACACTTATGTTTCTATTTCCCCCGTTCATACAAGAATAGTAAAAATGTAGTAACACTTACAGTTTTCTCGCTTCTTATAAGGTTTGCAACAATTTTCACTTGTCTACTGAGGCTTCTACGTCACTTTCACTTTATAGAACTGCCTTCAACAATTTGCAATGTTTGGCTTTGTTGAATTGTGGCAATTAAATTTAGTAGGTGTTTTAACTATAGTTCACACTGTATAATTTGTCCCTTTTTTACAAGGTTTAAAACATTATAACACTTGAATGATTTCTTGGTCAATATCACCCAGCACAAACGGCCTTAAGTATTCTAACTGTTAAACTTGAAATTGCTTCAAATAAATTTCCTGGCGCGGAATAAAAGATAATTTTAAGGTTTTTTTATGCGTTGGAGCACGCTAGATTCCGGGCTTTCTTCGTACTACTCGACTCTTAGATGCACATCTCTTTGTGTCCCCACTGAACCCCGTCCGCCGCACCCACCCCCGAATATCGATTTTTCTTCGGTGTGTTAGGTAGGTAGGCGACAAAAAATGACTCATTTGTATCTATAACTATCCGGGCTGTAAATTTAAAGTAAAAACCGATTATACGAGGGAAGTTGCGATGCTCGCAACAGTTCTTATTATTCCTTTTTATACTTTAAACATATTTAAATTTGATACATTGATAAAATGACTTTAAGTTTCCAATCTATATCAAAGCGGTTAATTTTGTTTAAAACTAACGTAGTCAAGGCAAATTGTTATCAAATAGCAACTCTAATTTCTTAACTTTTAGGAAACACTGATTGCTCTAACATCTCTAAACTTTAGATCCCCTTTTCAGATCCGAAATTACTCATTCGACACCAAGTTGGACAGCACTTTAAGGTTTCGATTAATTTGTAGTCGTGTCAACAGGATATTTCGTCGAGGACAAGCAACAAGCCATCGACGAAGCAGAGAGTTTTAACTTGAGAGGATGAAAAACGGACAGTAAGTTGTCATTTTCAGGATATCGCGTCTGGATTCATTGAATTTGGAGGGGCATTAGTCTCGAGAAGCTTTATAGATATTAAGGGGCGGCAGGTTTTGCTTTCAAAACTTTTATTGTGCGTTTATTTCTTCAGTTAACAACTTATCGCCTGTAATTGACATAACATTATCTAGTTTAGTATAATATAACGAACTTATTGCAACTTTCTGCTGATGATTTACATAATTTACATTTTACATTTAACCTATAATTATATTGCAAATATTTCAAAAACTAATAAATATACTTTGTTATAATTCAAACGTTGATATAGCTGAAAATAGTACACCTTGAAATTATAAAACTGTGTCTGTTACTATACGGGGCTGGTCAGAAATAATAGCAACTTTATAATTTTAGATAAACGAACCTATTTTTGTCGCTTTTCCTAAAATACCTTTTTCTCCTATTATCATATCAACTTAGTACTGCAAAGCGATCTTTACAGAATAAAACAAATTATAATATTTTGTTGCATCTACATTATACAGTGAACTCAAAAAGGTTGGAATAAATTCGCTTAAAATTCAGGTGATTATTTTCTGGAAAAACGCTTGGACATGTCGATGATTATTTTTAATTGCGAATTTTTTGACATACAAAATGTGTATACAGGTTGCCTCAAGAAGAACACATACCGTCAACATTAATTTTTTTTAAAATAAACACCCTGTATATTATATTATTTTTAAATTCTACGATACATTCTAAACACTTTTTGTAGAACATACCATATCTCCAAAATCAACTGTTTTCGATATATTGACATTTTTTCTGGTACGAAAACTACAATTAAAAATGAACTCTTTACATCTATTTAGTCTATATTTACATAGACTATATTAAATTTTATTTTAATAAATGTTGAAATTGACCGCCACCAACTTCCTGGCAATATGCAAGTCGATCTTTGAATTCTTCCAAAACGTTATGGATTACCTGGGGCTCTATTAATCTAACCTCATGCCTTATTTGAGCATTAAGTTCATCAATATTGTTAGGTCTGTTAAAGTATACTTTAGATTTTAAATAGCCCCACAGAAAAAAATCTAGCGGGGTCAAATCTGGTGACCTTGCCGGCCATTCTATAGGACCTCGTCGACCAATCCACTTGCCAGGAAAGACTGTATCCAAGTACTTACGCACCGGGCGTGTATAATGGGCTGGTGCTCCGTCTTGCTGGTACCATAACTTATTGTTGGGAATGTCTGGCTTATCTGGATTTGGATAGAGTACAGCGAATGCCGGTATTAACTCAAATTCTAAAAATTCTAGATACAGTTCGCCATTAAACGTACCATCACAAAAAAAAGGGACCTAAAATCCCGCTATCAATAATTCCAGCCCAAACATTCACTTTTTGCAGGTAATGTGTGTGGGACTCCATGATCAAGTGCGGATTTTCCTTAACCTAATATCGACAGTTTTGGCGATTCACATGCCCATTTAGAGTAAACGTTGCTTCATCAGAGAACACAATTCTTTTTAAAATTTGAGGATCTTCAATGTATCTGTTCATCATTATTTCGCAAAATTCTGTTCTTCTATCCGGGTCATCTTCATTAAGTTCATGAACCAACTGTACCCTATAGGGATGCCATTTATTTTTGTGTAAATAATTGAATACGGTTGCTTGACAAATATTATTTTCCATGGCAATACCGCGTGTGACACTATGGTGGTTTTCTTGGACAGCTAAGAGGACATTTAACTGCACATCTTCTGAAATCCTATAAATATAATTGTCTCTAACATGCCCCAAATCCCTATATTTTTTTACAATTTTACTAACAACAGATTGAGATATTGGTGCTTGGTTAGGGTACTTATTGTTAAATAACTCACACACTTCTGTTTGGGTTCGCATCCTATCTCCATAGCCAAGCATCATTAGTACGTATATCCTATCTTTTTCACTTAACCGCGCCATTTTTACAGAATTACTTGAAGTAAGATAGACCAACACAATTTGAAGAATTTTTGACAAGAAGTAAATGTCTGTGTCAAAATAAATTGATTCAAGTAACAGGTTACAATAATAATAAAGAAATGCGCAATTAAAACTAAAAATCCACCGATCACAGCATATTTTCAGAAAAATATTAAAATGTGAATATATCGAAAACCGTTGATTTTGCCATATATGTTATACCAAAGGTGTTTAGAATGTATCGTAGAATTTAAAAATAATAAAATATACAGGGTGTTCTATTTAAAAAAATTAATGTTGACGGTAAATGTTCTTCTTGAGACAACCTGTATACACATTTATTATGCCAAAAAATTCGCAATTAAAAATAATAATCGACATGTCCAAGCGCTTTTCCAGAAAATAATCACCTGAATTTTAAACGAATTTATTCCAACCTTTTTGAGCTCACTGTATAGAGTGGCAAAGAAGTCGCGCATATTGCCTGTAACTTTTGAATTACCTCGTGTACGAAAAAGTGACCTTTGTGCAAGTTGTTCAGTAAATTATTCCCCACATTTCTACCTTCATGAATTTTCTCTGTCATTTCTGATTTGGTTGCCATAGAGACTAACTTATTTTTTTTAAATGGAACACTCTGCATGTGATTGCATATTTGGATTCTACTGGGAAAATTTTTTGTATTTTAAATTTTTATTTATTTAAAATTGTAACAAACCTTTCAATAACAAAATAAATAGCCTAGAAAATTCAACAACTTAACATCGGAATAATAAAGAAGTGAAACCTGTTGAGTGGATCAGGTGTTCAAAATGACCACCATTTTCTGCTAAGCAGAGCGCCAGTCGATCCCTGAACCCGCCTACAAAGTTTAAAAGGAAGTCCTCTGGAATGGCCGAATTTCAGCACTAATTCTGACTTTTAAAGATTCTAAGTCATTTGGGCGGTTAACGTAGACTTTGTTCTTTAAGTGCCCCTACAAAAACAAGTCGAACGGGGTTAAGTTCGGGGATCACGCTGGCCGGTCAATAGCACCTCTTCTGTTTATCCAACGTCCTGGAAATTGTTCGCTTATATATTGTCTAACATTTGCCGCATAATGCGCAAGTGCTTCATCGTGCTGAAACCATACCTGTTCGTTTATGCCATTATTTACACCCGGTAAAACCATTCTGCAAGAACGAATTCCTGATTCCTGAGAAGGTTTAGATATTTTTTGCCTTTCAAATTACCATCTATGAAAAACGGTCCCACAATATGTCTACCAACTATGCCCGCCTAAACATTAACGTCTTCGGGCCTCTGAATATGACCCTCCTGGAACCAGTGATTATTCTCAGCAGACCAATAACGATAATTGTGTCTATTAACAATGCAATTTAAGTGGAAAGTAGCTTCATCCCAGAAAATTACATTTGTTGCGAAGTTTTTATCGTTATTGCATCTTTCAGCTCTTCTATCAAAATGGTCCTCCTTTAACTCGTGCACCGACTTTATCTTGTAGGGATGCAACTCTTCCTGCTTAAACTAATTTTTCACTGACTGATGAGACACATCCATTCCCATTGCCATTGGCCTGGATGATTGTGCTGGATTTTCATGTATTGAGTGCATGATATCCAAAGCTTTGTCTCCCTCTCTTGCTGTTTTAGGTCGACGTGATCTAGCGGCTTTCATAACACTGCCTGTTTCTCGAACTTTCTTTACCACTCGACACACCGTTGACTGATTTATTAAAGGCCTGTTTAGATATAATTCATTGAGAAGTTGACAAACCTAATCTTGCGATCTCTACATATTTCCGCAACCGCTAACTATTAAAATTTCAACTCGTTGTTGCTCATTCAGATGAACCATAGTGTAAACAAATTAGAAATCAGAAATCAACAAATTAAACAGGAACTCATAATTGACACCTCTCAGGTCGCTGTCAAGAAAACACCTCGACTCAACTGGTGGATATTAGGTAGGAATAATTATAATTAGAAAGTTTTTCATTTTTGAGCTGTCATTATCTCGGAAGCGCTTGCATATAGGTGAAAATTTGAAATACAAAAAATTCAGAGTTTTCCCAATAGAATCCAAATATGCAATCATAATATGCAGGGTGCTCTATTTAAAAAAAGTAAGTTAGTCTCTATGGCAACCAGACCAGAAATGACAGAAAAAAAATATGCAGGTAGAAATATGGGGAATAGTTTACTGAAAAACTTTCATAAAGGTCACTTTTTCGTATACGAGCTAATTCAAAAGTTACAGGCATTATGCGCGACTTTTTTGCCACTCTGTATACAAATTAGTTTTATCTAGTAAATATAATGAGCACAAATATCCGTTTAGTTCTCCCTAGCATTAAAATCCTCTGCAAGATTTTAACCATCTAAATATTCAATGTTAACGACAACGTCAAATAACAAGAAATATATAGACTCGGAAGGCACTTTTATTCAACAAAATACTACACGGCGCGGCGTCAAGCAACTAAATCTATCCGTCTTTGCCACTTTCAAGGATGGGGAAATCTGTCACCAAAAGGTCTCGATATGGTTGAGCCTTATATAGATGCATGTCCAAGTTCTTCTTTAGTATCATTTAGTATATTTCATAAGAAAATCCAATTTATTGAATCAGACGTTTCAAAGAAGACTCTTGTTCCACACGTTGACGAATGCTATTAACAACTTTTTCTGTACGAGGGGTTGATTAACCAGTATCTTTTTTGTAAGTCACGAAACCAGTAGCGCGAAATACACCAACGCAATTTGTAAGGCACACATAAAAATAACACTTTCGAAAAAAATCCAGAAAATCGAAATTTTGTATTCCCTGATCACTAGAGTATTTAATACTGAGGTAAGGCCATAGCAATGATGATTTTCCAGCGACAAAATTGTATTGGGTTGGGTAATCAAATACTGTTCAACTAAACATAAAAAAAATGTTATGTGTAGATGTTTATTGTTCGTATTTCTCATGATATGGTCATGTTAAAAATTATTCGAGAGAAAATAGTGCCTAGCAAAATGTTTTACTTGTTTTTATTCTAGTTTTCTTCTGTTCGGCAATTTTGTTCCAAAATATTATTGACATCACCAATCATCGGTTTATGATTGTGTGGTAAAAAATCTCACTCACGAAATTGCCTAACAAAAAACTTTTCATAACAATGAAACATTTTGCCAACAAAATGTTCTCTCTTATGATATTGAATTATAAGATAATATTTTTGAGAGATTTAAGTAGTTATTGTCTTTATCTATTTTTATATTTACTTATGTGTTCTGATATACAATAGCTTGATAATAATACAGTACCTGATACAATTAAGTTATTTCGTCGTATCAATCAATTAATAATGACGTGCTCATATCTTTGATTGATGCATTTTCCTAATACGAAATACTGATTTTGATTTTTTTGGTGTTGTGTACTAACGGAAGCGATTAATTTGGTACTAAAATGAACGTGGTAAAGTCACACTGATATCCTGAACATAGTAACCCTTAACACAGCATCTTTTGAGTTGAGATGATGAAAAACGGACAGTAAGCATTAAAGGAAACACTGCAGACATACCAAATTAGTATAATCAGTACCTAAGTACTTACTATCGATAATCCCTTAATGAGTGAAACAATTAGAAACCAGACAAACAAAATGTAATGTAACAAGTAAAAATACCGCTAATAAAACCCTTATTTAAAAAAGAAGATCGTGAACTTTTGGAAAATTACAGACCTAGATAAACCTCTTCCAGCATTCTCGAAACTGTTTTAGCTTGTAATGTGTAATCGTCTTATGGAATTTATGAACAACTGTGATCTCCTCAACGATATGGGTATTTACCTGGAAAACAAACAGCTATATTTCAATTCACGAAAAAAATATTGGATTTCATAGAATAAGGTAGTTTGACTGTAGGCCTATGCTTGGATTTGTTAAAAGCATGTGATTGCATTAATACAATGTTATTGTTGAGAAAGTTAGAGTTGTATGGTTTAAGGGGAAATGTTCTTAGATTGTTCAATTCATACTTGACTGGGAGACAACAGGTAGTATAGATAACAAAGAACGGACTAACTTCTATGTCCAATCTAAACAAAAATAAACTGGAAATAGCACAGGGTAGTATTGCGGGACCAATTTTGTTTGTTGTGTTTCTACATGACTTCAGTTCAATAGCGACACCAAAAGAAACCGTAGCATGTTATGCTGACGATACCCATCTTATAACTGGTGGTAGGAAACCTGCAGAATGAGTGGCGATGGGGGTAACTTTATTTAACAAAGCTAACACATGTTTCATGGAAAACAAACTAATATTAAACAAGAACAAAACAAATATACTTATCTTTAGGACAAAATTAGCAAAAGTGGAGAAACCACCCAGTATATCCTTTGGAAAGTTGATTATAGACATTGCAAGTGAAACTAGGTTTTGGGAATATACTTGGATGAGTTTTTGAATTCGTCATATCATGTCACGTTATTATTAAAAAAACTAAGTTCGATTTGCTACGGAATTATTGCTGTATGGAGTCATTCTCTGGGGCAAAAATAGTTTACTAGATAAGATATTTGTAGTTCAGAAGCGAACATTAAGAATTGTAACAAGAATGAGCTATAATGAATGCCGCAGATATATTTTCAAGACATGTGGGCCCTTGACAGTTTATGGCGTATATATTTTTAAGTGTTTGATGTTTTTCTTTAAAAACAAACAGATGCTTCAACAACAGGCCCTTCACGAATACAGTACTAGAACTCGGAATGTAAATTGCCCGATTCATAGATTAACTCAAGCTATTTGTATTTGAAATTACTTAATAATTTATCGATTAACATAAAATGTATAAATAGTCTAAAATTATTTAAAATTTCTGTTAAAAAAAATGATAGTTAACTTAGAAGCATATCCTTTAAGAAACTTTATTTTGTATGATTAACTAGTTATTTTTTTGAATAACATTATTCTGCTTGTGACGCCATCTTCTTTTGTGCTTTTTGTAAAAACGATTGGAAAAAAAAGATCATTATTATTATTAATATTTCTGAGTTGTCGTTGCCAGGATATTGCGTGTGGATTTATTATTCTAGGATTTTTAAATATTAAAGCGCTCTAGGTTCATTTTCAAATTTTTTATTTTTGTTTAAGGACACACCAACTATAATAAAGCTGATTTGTAGTTTATGAAATGATAAAGCAGGGATTAAAAGCGATATTTATGCGACCTGCGAACGAATTTTAAAAGTATTCTACTCGCCGCGTTCCGGTCTAAGTATATTGTTACGAGACTAGAAATATGTCGCATCAACTAGATTATTTTAAGATTCGCGATATACGTCGATAGTATCCCCGAACAAAGTGGAAGGTTCTCGATGTTTGGTGACTCGTATAAATATGACGCATCGCCAGCTACCGGGGCAGTTAAGTTTTAACTACGGACAAGCGAACGTTATACCGATTGAGAACTGTTACTGTGATCTGTGACGAGTAAATATTTTGTCATTCGAACTTGGCTTCTACCTACGTAACAATATAATATCAATTTTGATATGGATAAACCAGGCCCCAGTAAGAAATGTAGTCGTAAGGTTGAAGATGAAAATCGACAGTTTCAAAATATATGGACCGAAAAATACTTTTTTATTTCATCGCATAACAAAATTGTCTATTTAATATGCAAGAGTAGTGTTTCTATTCCGAAGGAATATAATGTGAAAAGGCACCATGAAACCCAGCATCCTACTTTTACCGAATTAACTGGCGAAAATTGAACGCAAAGAATTACCACTTTACAACGGGAACTAATAGGCCAGCAAGCTATGTTTACAAAACCAATTCAAGATGCTGAAACAGCTACTGAAATTAGTTTTGAAATATCTCGAATAATAGCGAAAACTTGTCGGCCTTTTAAAGATGGTGAGTTTGTTAAGCAATGTTTAGATATCGCCGCAAAAAAAATTTGTCCGGAAAATGTAAAGAAGTTTCAAAAAATTCAGTTAAATCGGATGACTGTTCAAAGAAGAATTACCGCATTAGCAGCTAATATAGAAGAGCAATTAGCTACGAAATCGAGAAGTTTTGAGTATTTTTCTATAGCACTCGACGAATCTACAGATATAAGTTCTCTTAATATTTTTACGAGGTGTAATGCAAAATTTTGAAGTGAGTGAAGAACTGATTGGTATGAGTTCTTTAACAAGTCAAACCAATGGGAGTGACATGCTCAAAGCTCTTCTGGAAAAATGTTCTATAATGGATTTGGATTTAATGAAAATATCTGGAATTACGACTGACGGAGCACCTTCAACGGTTGGAAGTACATCTGGGATAGTAACTCTATGTTAAAAAAATATTTACAAACTAAAAACATAAATACCAAAGAATTGATGCAGTTTCATTGCAATATACATCAAAAGGCCCTCTGTTCAAAATTATTGGGATTTGAAAATGTGATGAAAGTTGTAGTACCTACTGTAAACTTCATAAAATCACGAGGTCTCAATCACCGACAATTTAAACAATTTCTCGAGGATATTGAAAGCGAATATGGTGATCTCCTGTTTTACACTGAAGTAAGGTGGCTAAGTCGTGAGTTGACACTACAGCGGTTTCTTAACATGATTGAAGAAATCCAATTATTTCTGGCGGAAAAGAAAAACGACGTCCCCGAACTCGACAACCCTGATTGACTATGTGACTTAGCGTTTCTTGTAGACATCACAAATCACTCGAATGTCTTAAATACGCGACTCCAAGGCAAAGATCAATTGACTTCGCAGTTATACTCTCATGTTTCGTCCCTTCAATGCAAATTGAGTCTTTTCAGGACACCAATCAATTCAGCCAATTACAGCCATTTTCCGAACTACAAAAAGATTATGGAGAAACTCAATAAAACTGACGTCAATATCGCTCATGTTGAAAAAATTGATATTTTGATACAAGCTTTTTAAAATCGTTTTGTAGACTTCAAAAAAGTTAAACCCCTATTGGACATTTTCAGCAATCCTTTCAACATTTCACCCGAAAATGCACCGGAATCAATGCAGCTGGAATTAATAGACATGCAAAATGATGATAGTTTACGAAACAAATTTAATGAAGGTAATTTACTCAACTTCTACCGTTGGGTTGATAAAAACGCTTATAAAGAGTTGCGAATAAATGCATTGAAATGCGCAAGCTTATTTGGATCGACGTATATTTGTGAACAAACGTTTACAGTGATGAAACTAAACAAAACCAAAAACCGAAACCGTCTGGCAAATGAAAATTTGGAAGCAATTTTACGTGAGGCGACAAGTAATGTGGAGCCAAAGATAAAGAAACTTGTTAGTTCAATGCAATGTCATGCATCAAAATAGTAAAATATGAAATATTACATTGTGATGATTGGATTACCTTACGATTACATAATTACAATAAACATTTTTGATGGTTCTTTTATTTTTATCATTGTATTTCATACTATTTAAAAATAAAAAATTTTGTGTTAATAAGTATTGTTTGTAGTGGCTCGTCCTTGGCTTATATTTTTCCCGAGTGGCCCCTGTTCCCTATAAGTCTGTGCATCCCTGTGATAAAGTAATTAAGAATTTTTGTTCTTAGTTTTATTAATGTAAATAACTTCCAATAAATGAGGACTTTGTTTGTTATTTTCAGTTTTATATCCAACGACCATTGTTAAAAAACCCGTTATAACAATGATTAAAGTTTAGCAATAGTTTTAATCCTACAATGAACTGTTTTTGAGTTTCGGCACGATAATTTTGGCTTCTCCTTAACATCTTTTCTATTAAATTTAGCCATAGCTAGGACATGGAAAACTGAGCCGCATTCTATTGAAACTTGAATTGCATTGATTCGATTTTAAAACTCAGTTAAGTGAATCGAAGCCAAACACTAATATAATTTTGTTTCCAAAAAAATATTCAAAATTAATGCTCTAACCTCTCCAGGCTCAACGGCAAAGTTTTCAACTGAATCTGAGTCGATCGAAGTGATCCTGCTTTGGTGCTGGTTTAGCTAAAAATCACTTTGGGAGAAATGAAGGGGAAATGTTATTTTTACAAAACTTCATAAATCAGTTCACTTTAGCTTAGCTGAATCGATACGGAATCAATCCATAGTGGTCACAATAATACGGCAATTATATCTTAGCCTTTTGAAATCATACTAACAATCTAAGGTTAGGTCGAATGATTATTATTCTTATGTTTCAAAATTTGTCCAGCAGTTCTAGTGAGGATATCTAGAACTTAAAATTACTAAATTCAATTTCAATCAATGATATTCGTTTAAAGCAACGAGCCCAGAAAACCAAAACATCTGTGATGTGGGCGTGTTTGCCTCTTGGCGCGAATTTTACCACATGCAAAATCTTGCCACGTGTTCTTAAAATATATGGGTATTTTGTCGTTTCATTCATAAAACGTCATGCGCGGTGGAGGCAAGGTAATAACTTGTCTCAGCCACGAGCAGCCGTCTTAGCCTACGTTCGTATGAACATATCATCAACCAGTGATTTGGGCGCTTGCTACGGACTGAGCGAGGGCAGAGAAAAATTACATCAAGATGGGATTTTAATGAATAAAGTGTTAGAGATTTTATGTTTATTCAAATAGTCCGCCAAACTAGAATAGGAAGTACAGGTTGAAGTGGAAAAGTGAGAGAAAGGAAGGAAAGAGAGACGAGTCAAAGAAAAGATGGTAGAATAGATAGACGTACGAGTGCCGCTAGAGTTTGAAGAAGTAGTTTAGAATAGTAACAACAGTTATTAATGCCCAAATAGTTAGGAAAGTGTGTCAACCATGTACGACTTGGGGACCAATAAACTATGTTATATTACTACTGCAGTGTTTGATTTACCATAGGGAAGACGAAGGCCAGATTAGCTAGAAAGGAGAATAGCTAACAGAAGAATTATTGAATATTAGAGACTTGGAGACAGTCAAGGGACTGAAGGGAGTACTGTTATAGAGTTTATATTAAAAAATATGTTAAAAGCTGTGTTAATATTAAATGTATTAGTGATTAGATAATTTATAAAATATGATATTAGTATTTTATTCTTTGAGCGGAGCGTAGAGGGGAGGCACTATCTCCCTTGACGAGCCGCCAGTGCTGCCATTCTTGTAGACTTTGGGTATGTTTTGATCAGATTTGCTAAATATTGATCTCAAAATTGTAATATTTGGTGAAACTAAGTCCGGCTTCTACTAATGACTGACTAAGCCATCATCTCCTATTGGCAATCCTGAGTTTTCTTGGCTTTGATGATAGTGCATGTCAACTAATTCAAAGTCACCTTACAAGAAGTACACATTCTGTAAAACTCAACTCGGAACTCTCAGGTCGTGTGGAGGTCTCATGTGGTGTTCTTTGGGGATCGATACTGAGCCTGTTATTTTTCACTCTATTCACCTCTCAACTTATCGGTAAACTAAGATACGCCACTGCGCACGTGTATGCGGATGACACCCAGATGTACTTATCCTTTCACCCTAAAAAAATTCTTGAGGCTATTGTCAGCTGACCTAGATCGTCTGCTAAAAATCTCTACGCAACATTGTCTCGAACTAAATCACAAAAAGTGTCAGATACTTCTGTTTGGTCCTGCTCAGAGCAGAAAAATATAACTGTATGTATAAAAAACGCATTTGCCAATTTAAATTTTCTAAATCCTGATCTCAGAAAATCGTTATGTGATAGCCTGGTCTTATCTCAATTCACTTTTTGTGATGCATTGTACGGCCCCGTGTCTTTTGTAGAGGGATGCCAGACGTATTCAGATGATTCAGAACTGCTATATACGCAGGATTGGTGGAATAAGAGAGTGTGATAAAGGGGTGAGTGCTACAATGAGAGAAATAGGATGGCTTAATATAAGAAAGAGAAGAATGTTTTATAGCCTAAAAATGTTTAATAAAATAATCGTTTGAAAATGTCCGGATTATCTATATCAAAAATAAAATACAGATATGACTCTCATGCCTTGGACCTTAGGCATAATCTAATATCACTCCTCCGTTACACAAAACCACTATCTTCGAAACATCATCAATTATCAAGTCTCCTCAATCTACAACAAAGTTCTCATTCGTTTGAAATCTGCTCCAATTAATTTATTAAAAAATGCAATTCGTCCTCTTATCAGACAAGTATGTTCCGATACACAATATAAAGTCCACATATATGTTGCTGCCCCTTAGTGCCCTAAACCTTGCCAGCTATATTGAACTTATATTTACTTATACTATTACAATTAGGTAAATTATGTGTTACTGCACATTTATTTTACATTTATTGTTAGTTTATGTCTTATAAATTCAATTAGTTTATTGTTCTCTTAGTGATTACTACTTATGTCATAGTTTGGAATATTAGGTTAAGTGAGAAAGCTTTGCTTTAAATTCACCGTTTGTAACTCATTTTACTTTAATTACAATAAAGACATATTAATAATAATAATAATAATTATAATAACACCCATCGGCATATTTGTAATAGCGTAATCTGTTTCTTTTTTTTTTTTGGTTATTAAATACACATATTTGCGCCTCTGTGTCCCTTCCAGTTACTAACGCTATTGTATCACCTGCAAATTTGTCTCGCAAACTGCTTGTTGGTTGGTTTATCTTTATAAAATTATTGTGTTTTGTGGATGATTGACCAATAATTACTTTAGTTTCTCACTTCCAAGAAAATATGAGTGGCTAGTTCTGAAATAATAGCCCTCTAAAAAATAAGATAAGTTACGTAAATCTAAAGTACCAAGATTTTGGGTATATAAAAAGATTTTTTTATATTTTATGCAGGCTAATCAGTACAATTTATAAATCAAAATAAAAATGATAATTAAAGTAGCAGTGTTTGCCTCCTTATTGTTGTTCTTAGTAAACAGCAGTTTGGTGCCTGAAACGAAAAAAGGTAAACAAATATTATACGTTAAATCACACTATTCGTGAATCAATACCGTTACAATCACAGCATTAAAACAAACAGAAACAGATTTTTTAGATAATTTACTTACGTTTATTGAACCAATCAAAACCCTTATTTACATAGCAGCCATCCTAATAAAGTGGCTTTATCGAGTAAGACCTTTGTAACTTTTTTTACGATACGAAACATATTTTAGGAAAAATATCAACGAAAATATTCTCTTGTGATACTTGAAAACTTTCATAAAACATTGATTTATATTGTTTTTTTTTTCAATAATTTTAATTTTAAAAATTTACATTTTAACATTAAAATCGTGTTAAAATATCAAATTGTCACTAATTCAGAAAATAAAAGTAGTATTGACTTTGTTTCCATGGAAACGTATTCAGTGGTTTTGTTTGTATTTATTCAGGGTCTTTTTTCAATTTTACTCGATTTATTACGAATTAGAATCACAATAAGTCGTTTTGAGACGAATAAAATTAAAGAAATTACTATTATACTTATGGAGAACATTGCTATTAATTTAAATAAACACAATGTAAAATGTCTTATTGTTTGTTGTTGAAAATTATATTCGTTGTTTTTTAACAAAATTCTTTTTTCTACGATTAGTGTGATTAATTTTCTAACTTTCTTCTTGATAAAAAGCGAGAAGCTATACAAATTTGAGAGCAAAGCACAATGGTTCAGTAAATTATCCAAAAAAATATTCCTCTAGAATCGTCGCCTCATCTTCGTACCTATGTTATTCACTAGAAACTCGATTTTCCCGTAAAAATTTCTATACTCAATAGTATTTTCATTTTTGATCAGGGATAAGATCATAAATGAAAATACTATTTCGTATAAAGTTTCGGATAATCGCTTTCTCGTGAATAACAGAGGTATTATCGATGAGACGTCTCTTCTATCGAGATATTAGTGTTGATGATTAATATTATCCTATTATAAGGGATACAATATTTTATTTTATGTCTTTGCATTTGCCTGGGTTTATGATTGAATTTTCAAAAGTATCGTTAATTAAATTTTAATGGAAATGTCGCATGAATTTATACTTAAAGCAAATAGTTTTTCTTAATAAAATTTATAGAGCATAATCTGGGTCTCGTCTAATTACAGAACTGGCCGTTTTACGGTTACATTTGATCAGATTCTAGTTACGTCTTCTTAAAACTTGGGAAGCGTTTTTAAATATAGTCAAATTATGTGAAAACAAATATCCTTACATTCACTTAACTTTAGGTTTAAGAGCCAGCAAAAATTTCTACTTAGGAAATGATAGAGCTAATTTTTACCAAGCTTACTTTAATTGCAAAGATGGCGACATGGATTTAGCCACCATAAGTTCACAGCAGGAAGAAGAAGATTTGGCTTACTTTTTAAGAGATGTAGAAAGGACTCCTGGTAGGTACCAAAATACCGATTTCAAGTTAATATTAAATAAAGATGATAATAAATTTAATTTTAGAATTCCTTTCACCAAGATTTGGTTAATTTGATTTTTTTTTTATGAACCGGTTTCATTGTAAGTAAGGGATGCTTCTTTGGAAATTTTGGTTCCATCTTTATGCCACATAATGATTTTTCTTTCCAAAAACAACTGGTGTCAATATGGAGCTCAGAATGCATGACCTAAAATATCATTATTTTTAGATGACTATTTAAGTGGGTTCTGGTTGTCAGCTACAAATTTACCAGATACCAGTGTTGAGCAATTTTATTGGTTAACTGGAGGCAAACGGGCTATTTATACTGATTGGTTACCCGGTGAGCCAAACAATTTTAATGCCGACGAACACTGTCTTCAGTGGACCACAACAACAAGCCGTACTGGGTGGAATGATTATGTTTGTGAAGTTGAAACAAGATATATATGTGAAATTCCAGATTAAAAAATATTCAGTAAATAAATATTTTTCCTTACTATTATTGTTATTTGAAGTATTTATGCTTAAGCTTATTATATGGACTCCAAAGCTTGGCGCATCGCAAAAGCGTTTGGATCTTGGGTTGACAGCTCAACTCAGTTTATTCAAAATATATTCGAAACTATCGAAGACTAGGGCTACCTAGTTTGTCGTGGTTCTCTTGGTTTTTCTTTCATGTTTTTACCGTTCACTTAAATTAAACCCATACTTTCGAATATCTAGTTTACTTAGGTTTTGTTTACGCGAAAGAAACAGGGCCGGATTTACCACTAGGCACACTAGGCAATTGCCTAGGGCGCCAAGCCCCATAAGAGCGCCGGCGTATTGGCTATTTAATTAATTGATACGTCGGAAAACGAAAAAGAAAGGATAACTTGACCTGAATTACTCCATTAGTGTAGATTCTACCCCCGCAATTACACATTCAGATCAGTTACTTTTATTGTACGATATGTTATCGATACCAGTGTTCCAGTAAAGTGATTAATAATATTTGTTTAAAATTGTGGTCATAAGAGTGCCGACATGAAAAAGTGTATTTTAGACACCCTTGAGGAAAAGTAAATTAAAATTGAAGACTGCAGAAGGCAATCGTTTGATAATGCTTCAAATGTGTCAGGGGTTTATAGTGGTCTTCAAGCACGTATAAAAAAAATTAATCGTTTTGCGACCTTTATGCTCTGTGCTGCACATTTCTTAAACTTAGGAGGAACAGCAGCCGCAGAGTGTTGTTGGATGTAACCGAATATTTTACGTTTCTTCAAAAGGTTTATAAATTTTTTTCGGCGTCTACAGGGAGATGGAGTATATTAAAAAATAGCTTGGAATAGGAAAAGCAATTACAAGAAACCAGTCAGTCCACAGAAGGTAAAACTTCTAAAATTACGCTTTTAAAGCTTTATTAATATCTCGTTGGTCAGTCAGGGCAGATACTTGCAAAGCCCTTGCAACTTTCTACAATGGATTTTGTGAAGCGTTATCAACTATATTCAAAAATAGTTCTGAAAAACCGATAACAAGAGCCGAGACCACGGGGCTACTTAAGGAATTTAGTTCACTAGAAATGCGAATTTTAACTGCATTTTGGTCCGACGTGTTGAAAAAATGTGATCAAGCCACTAAGTCACTCCAAACTGATTTATTTTCGATTTATCAGAGAAAACTATAATTTTTTTTGAAGAGCGGGGAAAAATGTATACAAAAGAAGAAAATTACAAAAAGGACCAAGGAAGAAACTAAACAAGAAAAAGACAATTTGATGAAGGCGCTGGCGTAAATGTCACGTTTAATGGAAAAGTGATTTTATTTGTTTTTTTTTATTTATGATAATATTTTGGACTCCTTAAATCAAGACCTTGGGCGTCGAGTAACGAAATAGAAAACATTTTCGGGTTTTTAAATAATATAAAAACTATGGGTAATGCGAACATCCGCGCTAATTCACAATTATTGCAAAATTTATATTCCCATGATTTACATGAATCACTCATTGATGAGATCGTCCAATTTAAATATTTGACGATATCAACAATATTAAGCAGTTAAGCACTATCCTAAATTTATTAAAGACAAAAACTTGGTAACTGTTTCCAAGTGTCGAGATAGTGTCAAGAATTTTTTTAATACTACCAATTACAAATACATCGGGAAAAGGATCATTCTCGACACTAAATCGCACAAAAACGTACTTATGGAACTCGGTTGGCCAAGAAATTCTAGCCAACTGAGCAGTTCTTTCTATTAACAGTGACATTACAGAAAGAAGAGTCGAAAAAGAGCATAAAATATTTCTTGTTCCAGTTTATGTTTTTATGTTTTGTTCCTTCATTTGTATTAAGAGTATTATTATGAATGTATAAAAAATGCAGTACTCAGTACACCTATTTTTATGTTACGTTGGCAAGAAATATTTTAAATAAAGATTATGTGCAATTTCTCTTTACCTTTTATGTATACAGGGTGTCCGGAAACTTCGTTCGTATATTTTAAGGGGATATTCTACATATGAAAATATAAAAAAAAGTTCATATGAATGTAGGTCCTTAAATGTCTTATAAGGAAGCTATGGCCGTCCAAAGGCGACCTCTAAAGATTAGTTTATCTTTTATATTTTTGCGACCGCTTGAGTCGGCTTGAGGTATCGATGTGCTTTTTGGCACACAAACTAATATTAACAATTGCTAATTTTTGATATTGAGAGTTAGTATGAAATTTAGTCAGGGACGTTCTTACGGGGCTTAGTTTATTTCAGATATCAACTTCCTATCATCTATATGCTACGATTGGCAAATTTATTTACCGTTTTCACCTAGTTATCAATTAGAGTCAATTGCTCGAGTCAATCATAATTTGGAAAAAATACATGTATGGTCTAAAAATAATGGTCTTCTACTCAATCCAGGCAAAACTTCAGCCATGCTTATTGGCAGAGTGAAACAACGGGCAAAAGTTACTGTAGATAATACTATCTTTTTGAACGGAGTACCAATTCCATTCAAGACTTGTTTTAGGAATCTTGGGGTTACTTTTGACCAAAACTTAACATTTAATGAGCATGTCAGCGCAATTTTAAGAGTTGCATATGGAAGATTAAAATCCATCTATAAATTTAAATACATTTTAGATACTCAAACCAAACTAAAATTGACCGAGTCAATTATTCTATCAGTTTTTGATTATTGTGATGTGATTTACAGTCCTTGCCTGCAGGTCCAAGATTGCCATAGAATTCAGGTTATTTAGAATGCGTGTATGGGATTTGCTGCATGTGTCTGGCGTAGGGATCATATAACTCCTTCACATTTCAAGTTTGGTTGGCTCAAAATGGAGGAAAGACGTAACGTTCACTTTTCCTGTTTTCTTTATAGAATAGTTAATTTTCAGAAACCTACTTACCTCTATTATGATAAATTGGTTTTTACTGAAAGTGTGTTTGAAAGACCAAGAAGGATCCCTACTTTACTACATATACCACCGCACTCCACCTCTGCTTTTAGAGGTTCTTTCGCCTATTATTCTAGTTTTATATACAATTCATTACCAAACAATTTAAAATTAATTAGAAATGTGAAATCTTTTAGTAGGCAGATTAAGCAGTGTTATAAAGGTATGTAGTCTCGTCGATTCCCCTATCCTATATATTAAAATATTGGTTAAATTCTTATGTTTTCTTTAGTTTTATACATTATCACACTATATTATTTTGTTTAATTATTGCTTCGTTTCTATTTATAATCGATGTTTTATTGTAATAATTTTTCAGGTTGGGCATAAGCAGCCCTTGGCTGAGCCCCGCCTTAATAAAGACTTTTTGATTTGATTTATTACTTTGGACCCGCTATTCGAGTACTCGTGTTCTTAGAGGTATTATTGCATTGTCTCATCAAGCAGCGTATAATACGTGTCACGGTTAAGTCATGGAAGATTACACTTTTGCTGCATGAATACGCAATTATTAAGAATTTATTTCTAATTTAGGTTGTTTAGATTGTAGATACTTTTGAAATAAAAGAGATAAAATCACTATTTATGTTTTTTGATGATTTAGTTTTATGGAGAAACGTCACTTCCCATTTTTTTCCTTTAATATTGCATCAAGAACTATTCTCTTACAGGTAGTTTACATAAGACAACTCCTGCAATGACAAGAGATATTGTGGTCATAATTCGAGGACTCGCCACCAGGTAGCATTATAAGCCTATTCGAGTTACGGACCGAGTAACGACAATTAGAAACCTAAAGGTTAGCCGTTGTGATCCTCTTCACTGGCAATAATTTGTTTTAAAATTAATATACAAAAACACTACTAACTAACTGACTAAATACTGTTTCTTCCGCAAAAACAAAACCTAAATAAACTAGATATTCGAAATTACGATTTTAATTTACATAAACTGTAAAAACATGAAAAAAAAAAACAATAGAACCACGACAAACTAGGTAGCCCTAGTCTTCGATAATTTCGAATATATTTTGAATAAACTAAATTGAGCTGTCAACCCAAGATTTAAACGCTGTTGCGATGCGCCAAACTTTGAAGTTCATATAATAAGCTTAAGCATAAATACTTCAAATAACAATAATGGTAAGGAAAAATATTTATTTACTAAACATTTTTAATCTGGAATTTCACATATATATCTTGTTTCAATTTCACAAACATAATCATTCCACCCAGTTCGGCTTGTTGATGTGGTCCACTGAATACAGTGTTCGTCGCCATTATCATTATTTGGCTCACCGGGTAACCAATCAGTAAAAATAGCCCGCTTGCCTCCAGTCAACCAATAAAATTGCTCAACACTGGTGTCTGGCAAATTTGTAGCTGACAACCAGAATCCACTTGTAGGGTCACCTAAAAATAATGATATTTTTGGTCCTTTATGCATTCCGAGATCCATATTAACACCAGTTCTTTTTGGAAAAAAAAATCATTATGTGGCATAAAGATAGAACCGAGATTTCCAAAAAAGCATTCCTTACTTACAATGAAACCGCTTTATAAAAAAAAAATCAACCAAATCTCGGTGAAAGGAATTATAAAATTAAATTTATTATTAACTTGAAACAGTGGCGTACCTAGAACATTGAGCGCAGGGAGCAGAGAATGATTCGCGTCCCCCGACCCGCGTCCTACACGTCCCTTATACATACAAACTTCGTACGACAAGAAATTATCGAGTATTATTTCGTAGTCCCAACACACAGCAAAAACTAGCCCCCCCCCCCTAGTTACGGCAGTGTCTTGAAATCTATATTTTGGTACCTACCAGGAGTCCTTTCTACATCTCTTAAAAAGTAAGCTAAATCTTCTTCATCCTGCTCTGAACTTATGGTAGCTAAATCCATGTCGCCATCTTTGCAATTAAAGTAAGCTTGGAAAAAATTAGCTCTGTCATTTCCTAAGTAGAACTTTTTGCTGGCTCTTAAACCTAAAGTAAGTAATTTGACTATGTTTAAAAACGCTTGCCAAGTTTTAAGAAAACGTAACTAAAATTTGATAAAATGTAACCGTAATAAGACCAGACCAGTAATGAGACGAAACGCAGCAGATTATGCTCTATAAATTTTATTAAGAGAGACTATTTGCTTTAGGTATAAATTCATGCGACATTTTCATGGAAATTTAATTAGCGGTACTTTTAAGAATCCAATCATAAACCCAGTCAAATGTAAAGACATACAATAAAATATTGTATTCCTGATAATAGAATCATATTAATTATCAACAGTAATATACTGATAGAAGAGGTTGTTATTCACGAGAAGGGAGATGCTGGCCATTTGGTGTAAACCAGAGCAATATAAATAAATAAAAAAAAATATTTACGAGAAAGCGATTATCCGAAAATTTCTACGAAATAGTATTTTCATTTATGATCTAATATGACCCCGAGAACTTTAGGTAGATCTCTGATCATAAATGAAAATATTGAGTATAGAAATTTTTACGGAAAAATCAAGTTTCTATTGAATAATAGATGATAAGGCGACGATTCTAAACGAATACGTTATTGGATAATTTACTGAGCTATTGTGTTTTGCTCTCAAATTTGTATAGGTTTTCGCTTTTTAGCAAATTAATAACAATGTTCTCCATGAGTATAATAGTAATTTCTTTAATTTTATTCGTGTCAAAACGACTTATTGTGATTTTAATTTGCAATAAATCGAGCAAAATTGAAAAAAGACCCTGTCATTAGTGACAAGCGAATGAATACAAACAAAACCACCGAATACGTTTCCATGGAAACAAAGCCAATGCTACTTTTTATTTTCTGAATCTGTGACAATTTGATATTTTAACACGATTTTAATGTTAAAATGTAAATTTTTAAAATTAAAATTATCGAAAAAAAACAATACAAATCGATGTTTCATGAAAGTTTTCAAGTATCACAAGAGAATATTTTGGTTGATACTTTTCCTGAAATATGTTTCTTAGCGTAAAAAATTACGAAGGTCTTACTCGAGAAGGCCACTTTATTAGGATGGTTGCTATGCAAATAAGAATTTTGATTGGTTCAATAAACGTATGTAAATTATATAAAGAAACAGCTTGTTCGTTTTAATGTTGCGATTGTAATGGTATTAATTCACGAATAGTGTGACTTAACGTATAATAACTGTTTACCTTTTTTCGTTTCAGGCACCAAACTGCTGTTTACTAAGCACAACAATAAGGAAGCAAACACTGCTACTTTAATTATCATTTTTATTTTGATTTATAAACTGTACTGATAGCCTGCATAAAATATAAAAAAATCTTTTTATATACCCAGAAACTTGGTACTTTAGATTTACGTAAGTTATCTTATTTTCTAGAGGGCTATTATTTCAGAAATAGCCACTCATAGTTTCTGGGAATTAAGACATTAAAAGAATAATTGGCCAATTATACAAAAAACATATTAGTCTCATAAAGATAAACCAACCAAGAAGCTATTTGGAAGTCAAATTTGTAGGTGATACGACAGCGTTAGTAACTGGAAAGGACACAGAGGCGCAAATATGTGTATTTAATAACCAAAAGAAAAAAGGAAACAGATTACGCTATTACAAATATCATCATCATCATCTAGCGCTACAACCCTGGGTGGGTCTTGGCTGACTGCACAACTTTCTTCCAATTGATGCGGTCTTCCATCAATCTTTGGTGAAAGGGGATACTCATTTTCTGTAGATCTGATCTAATGTTATCTCTCCAACGCATTCTGGGACGTCCGAGTGGTCTTTTTCCTGTTGGGACTTCCTCTCACACCAATCTTACCAGTCTTTCATCATGCAGCCTGTGTACGTGGCCTGCCCATCTTAATCGTTGGGATTTTATCTCTTGTACGATAGCGCTATCGTTGTAGAGCTCCTGTATTTCAAATATGCTGATGGTTATTATCATTACTATTATTATTATGTCTTTATTGTAATTAAAGGAAAATGAGTTACAAAAGGCGAGGTTGAAGCAACACTTCCTCACTTAACCTAATATTCTAACTATGAGATAAGTAGTAATCACTAAGAGAACAATAAATTGAATGAATTTATAAGACATAAACTAACAATAAATGTACAATTAATGTGCAATAACACGTAATTTACCTAATTGTAATAGTGTATAAGTAAATATAAGTTAAATATAGCTGGCAAGGGGCAAGGTGGAGGGCACTGAAGGGCAGCAACATACAGAGTGTTTCCTAAACCTTTCTGAAAAAATGAAGGAGGTGAATCCTCACCTAATTTTAAGACGAAAACGGGGTATAAAAGTTTTTCGCATGTCGCTTCGTTTTCAAAATACAGGGTGTTAAAAAAAACTATATTTTTTTTTCGTTTTATTAATTAATACCAAACGATATTCTAATGATATTTGTTAAACATAAGGGATTAGAGCACTTTACTTTGGGTCAATTTTAAATTTTCCAATTAGTTCATTGGCGGGGATCTGGGTAAAAGATTACCTTGTACAACTTGAGAAAGAGGTCTTAAACATGGTGGAAGAATCTTCAGGCACTAGTACGAGGAAAATCGGGAACGAGTTGAATGTGAGTTTCAAAACAGTATGGAGTATCATAAAGGACTATTTACTTTATCTTTATCATGTACAAAGAGTGCAAGCTTTGTTGCCTAGAGACTTTATAGCTCGAGTTAATTTTTACAACTGGTTTCAAGAAAATTCTTTAAGGGTCCCACATTTTCCGGCAAAAATACTATTTACAGATGAAGCGAATTTTTCCAGACAAGGCATCATAAATTTTCACAATAACCATATTTGGGCCGAAGATAATCCTTATGCGATCATCGAAGGACGTCACCAGTATACATTTTCTTTTAATATTTGAGCAGGGATTATTGGAGATAGCTTAGTTGGACCGTATTTTTTTCCAAATCGACTTACTGGTGATGTCTATTACAGCTTCCTTAGAGGTGAATTGCCAGAATTGATGGAAGCAGTGTCACTAACAACGAGAACTTTAATGTGGTTCATGCACTCTACGCTCCGTTAAAAAAATGAAATAATAATATCATATTTTATAAATTATCTAATACCTAATACAATTAATATTATTACAGTTTTAAACATATTTTTTAATATAAGTTCTATAATAGTACTCCTTTCACTGTCTCCAAGTCTCTAATATTCAATAATTCTTCTGTTAGCTATTCTCCTTTCTAGCTAATCTGGCCTTCGGCTTCCCTTTGATAAATAAAATACTGCAGTAGTGATATAACATAGTTTATTTTATTTCCAAGTCTTCTCACAAGGTTGATACACTTTCCTAACTATTTCGGCGTTAATAACTGTTGTCACTATTCTAAAAAAAAAATTCTTCAAACTCTAGCGGCACTCGTACGTTTATCTATTATACCACCTTTTCTTTGACTCGTCTCTCTCCCTTTCCTTTTTCTCACTCTGTACTTTCTACTCTAGTTTGGAGGGCTATTTAAATAAACATAAAATCTGTAACACTTTATTCATCAAAATTCCATCTTGATGTTATTTTTCTCTGGCCTCGCTCAGTCCGTAGCAAGTGCCCATATCACCGGTTGATGATGCTCACACAAACGTAGGCTAAGACGCCTCGTTCGTGGCTGAGACAATCTGTGACCTTGCCTCCACCGCGCCTGACGTATTTCGAATAAAACGACAAAATAGCCATATGTTTTAAGAATACGTGGCAAGATTTTGCATGTGGCAAAAATCACGCCAAGAGGCAAACACGCCCACATCACAGATATGTTGTTTTCTGGTCTCATTGTCTTAAACGAATAGCATTGATTGAAATTGAATTTAGTAACTGTAAGGTTTAGATCGCTATAAAAGAACAACAACCCGTTTGCGTTACTACGTTAGTGCATTAAGTTGTTTAATTTGAAATTCCTTGGTGTAGTACGTTAATTAAGGGTTACTAAACTTACATTTGTTTTACCCTTAGTGAGTTAGTATATTAGTGTATGTGTCACGCATTTCCAATTTTTTTTTTGAAGTTATGGTGAGATATTGCATATTGCGTTACTTGAAGGGGTAAGTTTACTAAATTTAATTCGAATACAAAAAATTTTTCCAGTAGAATTCAAATATGCAAACATATGCACTGCAGGGTGTTAAAAAAAGTAAGTTCCCAACAAACATATTAAGTATTGTAGACCAGAACGGAAGGGAAATAATCCTAGATTGGCAAATAATTGCTTATTTTTACCTTAAGTGTTTTCTTAAAAGTCACAAAAGATTCGAACTCTAAAATCTAAGTCAAAATTTGGATATATACAACTTAATATTTTTTTATAGGGAAATCTACTTTTAGTTTAATTTATCTAGTTAAAAATTACAAATAAATTACCTCATTGAGAAATTAAAAATATTTAATCCTAATAAGGAATATGATTAAGTCATAATTTACTTAATTGTTACTTAATATAATTATGTATTCATAATTAGGGAATTTTTTAGCTATTACGCTAGGTACACAATACCTAATTATTGCCTAAAAAAAGTCCAAATAATTTACTGACCATGTAGCTTTAGAAACAAGTAATATTTTGCCATATAAATTGTTTCCAAAGTTATAGACCTTTTGTGGTTAAAAATTGAGCTACTTTATAACTTTCTAATTAACCTCAAAGGCTAACATTGCTTGCACAATTGAGCTGTTTAAAAAGTTGTCCTGATTGAGGTCGTAGATTACATATTACAAATTACCTTCAAGTTACATGTTCCCTTTATATATCTTTAACGACATTTGTTTATGTTTTCAGTTGTGTCTGTATTTTTTTTTCTGACCTTAAAAGGCGTAGCGGGGTAACATTTACAATGCCAAAACAAAATTCGAATAATAAGAAAATAAAAGCATACAGACATACTACACAATATTACAGGATCATCAAGAAAAATCATATTAACGCGAGTCGCAGCAATGATTTTCAGCCTGAAATTACAAGCTCCTTAGACACGGCTATCCCTAAGGAGTGTGAAATTGGGTCGAAAGTAGAAGACGGCCAAGACGAATTTATTTCTTTAGATCCAAAAGAATTTGTACGGACTCACGTTTGTAACAATGAGCTACACAAAACTTTAACCTGTATCTTCACAAGTCGACTGGTTCAAATATCTTTTACATTGGAAAGTAAAATCCTTTTTGAATTTTACTGCATTATTCCTTTATTAAACGATTAATAACACTCCTCCTCTGCTCACCGTAGCATGGGCTACAACATATAACAACTGTCACAGTGATGGCTTTGTCCACTCACTTAGCGGTGACTTAACTTTCTATCCTTTTCACCTGACACTTGTAAACAACAACAAAATTATACGTGAAGGCTTTCTCTCTTCATGGAGCGGCGACTTGCCTCTTTAGACTCTCGCATGACACTTGTAAACAACAACAAACTAATACATGAAGGCTTTCTCCCTTCATGGAGCGGCGACTTGCCTCTTTAGACTCTCGCATGACACTTGTAAACAACAACAAAATTATACATGAAGGCTTTCTCCCTTCATGGAGCGGCGACTTGCCTCTTTAGACTCTCCCATGACACTTTAACACTTTTTTAACGTGGAGGCTTTTCTCTCCACGGAGCGACGACTTATCTCTTTAGATTCTCGAATGACACTGTAACACTTTTTTAACGTGAATGCTTTTCTCTCCACGGAGCGACGACTTATCTCTTTAGATTTTCGAATGACACTTGTAAACAACAACAAAATTATACATGAAGGCTTTCTCCCTTCATGGAGCGGCGACTTGCCTCTTTAGACTCTCCCATGACACTGATTTGTTTACAAACAATAGAATATAATATAACCCTATCCAAACATCCTAACCAATCAGATCTTAACACGTCGAAATCAAGATGGCAACGTATATATCAGGCCACTGTCGATCGGCTAATCAGAATAGCGTCTCCTTGTTTCTAAGCACGTGGCTTATGTCGTACTTACAATTGCGTTTTAGAGAATATTATAAAATAGCAGACAGTTTTTTACATTATAGGATTTTGTTTGAACGTATATTTTTATGGATTTGTACAACGTTGCCCCCACTTTGATATGCGGTATTGCCATTTATGTTGCATGTGAACATAATGTATCTTTCTCTATTTTTTAGCATTTAGTTGTTAAAGAAAAACATAGTAATTTAGCACGAATGCGACGTTGCCGCTTGGTTTAGTATTACATTGCATTATATCCCCTAAGATTGATTTCAACGTTTTTACTTTGCTTTCCTACTGGGTCACCACAGAAATATGAAGTATGTCCCAAACAGAATCAAATATCGAATTTGAAACACTCGATGATCAACTTTTGTTATAAGATGAATTAAGATAATGTTAAAACGGAATCAAATCGTTTAACGATCAATACATTATTAGAGAGGGAGAGTGAAAACGAATCAGGTTCATATCAGACAAAGGCTGCAATGGTCCAGACTACTCCGGACGATACTACACTACACGAAAATTAACACGAATAGATCGGTTCCGCTACTGGGTAGCGCGGATCCTACAAATTGCCCTAAATTTAACTTTGACTGATAACTAGAAATGTCTTATTTAGGGACGATTTAACTTTAAATTCGATAAGTGATTTCCAATTTAAACAAGGACCAGGAAAACATGTTCTCAAAGTTAATAATAAAGGGAAAAATAACTTTAAGGTTAAAAATATTAAAACGGCCATATTTAATAATTATTAGTTTTCCTGTTTATCGACATATATAAAAAACAATGATTAAAATTTTAAGAATTACGTAAGGTGAGTGGAAAATCCATTAGACTATGATATCTTTTGTCAACGAAAGTTTTTTTAAAACTTTAGGTACATATAATGTTTATACACTCTGTTTTTAGGTTAATGGTAAAAATATTTAAAATTATCGTAATAATATATAGAAAAACGCATATTTTAAGAGCGCGTTTTGTTTCACGAAGTATCATCACTATAATTCACAAACACATTTCTTTCGCATCCAATTTTCGGTCCAGAGAAATGATAAAACTTAATTATTATATCACTTTATTGTTGAAGTTATAATAAGCGGCCATTCCAAATATCTACTCAAGTCAAACTTCATTTTATAATTTATTTTGTCCTGTTGGAAGTGTTGGCATAAGTTGTTGTCTTTTCTTTCTAACGCCAGATATAATATGTTTTCTCTGTATTTTTGTCTAGTGTCTTATTGCTCCCATTTAGGTCATATTTAGGTCAAGAAGTTGGTCTCACTTTCCACATTTAGACGTAAAATAGGTCTATATTTATTTCACTTCGTTTTAACTTATTAGGCAGAAAAACCCTATCAACCTATTTTCGACCTTCAGTATAGTTTCTTTCCCCCACATTGGGCAATAGGAAAACAAATGTAGGTAAATTATCCGTATATAAAATTGGTCATGCAAAATGTTTGGCTCGTCTAGAGGTCGATTAAAGGTAAATTTAACTTAAAATGTTTGTTGGGTTGGTTTCTATGGCAACCAAACCAGAAATGACAGAAGAAATTTATGCAGGTAGAAGTGTGGGGAATAATTTCCTAAACAACTTTCATGAAGGCCACTTTTTCGTATACGAGGTAACTCAAAAGTTACAGGCATTATGCCCGACTTTTTTTTTACTCTGTATAATTATATTGGTAGTGTTTAAAAAATGCTAGACTTTTTCAAGTGAGTATGTCAAAATATTTTAAAGTTTAAAGGAACATATCTTGCGAACACTCTGTACAAAAAAAATAGATTGAGGTAGTAGAATTGAAGATTACAATAAACTCCTAGATTTGCATATTTTTAAATCAACCAAGTCAGCTTTTTCGTAAACCCGAAAATAAAAATATTGGTTCACATATGCCGGCCGCGCCGTATTGTTTTATTAGGTCTAGTAGTAATCTCGCAATATATAGTCTACAATTTCAATTAATTATCCTGAAGAATATAATATTGTTATAATGGTATCCGTTGCTTCGCAGCCGAGAACACGAATACCCTGGACGAGCATTCGGCAAAGCCCGGCCGCCTAGTGAAGAAGGATTCCCGCTTTGAAAACCGGTATCCATCTAGAGGTCGAATTATTAATATTACATCGAACTTCTATTGCGTAGCTATAATTTTCTTTGCTACAATATGCAACAATTCGAAAATATAATAATAAAAAAAAAATATTTATTGACAGCCATTTAGAGTACAAATTTTTTAAAAAAGCTATGTTGTATCCACTTTTTTTAAACTTCTTTTAAAATTGTACGATTTTGGACATTTTAGTTTGTCACTTTAAATTGATGGTAATGTGAGAATATACACAGTTCTGGTACCAGAATTTTAATATTTTGCAAGTTTTACCTTATGAAACAATAAAATATTAAGTTTTTTAATAAGTACATTCAATTTTCTTATGCATTTTTCAAAAATTCTTTAGGTGTGAAAATACTCCCAATTATAAAATATGTCATCTAAACTTAAATATTAAAAGACTAAAGTCAAGACATTGCATCTTTATACTTTACTGCCTTTTTGAGTAGCGACAATTTCTATCAGTTTTTAAATGCCGAGAAAACAAAACTAGCTAGTTTTTAATTAAAAACTCTGTAACAAACAAGATAAGTTACGCAAATCTGAAGTACCAAGATTTATTGGTATATAAGAAGATTTAAATTTTTTCGTCTAACTAATCAGTTAATTATTCCTTAAAGTAAAAATGATAGCTAAGGTAGCAGTGTTTGCTGCTTTGCTAATTTCTTTAGTAAGCGCTGGTGTAGTGAGTCAACATAAAAATGAGACTGGTAGGGTAAAATATTTATTAAACATTAAATTACACCATTAATTTGTAGGTCAAATACAATTTCAATACTAAAAATAGTAAAAATATCTTTATTATAAATTATATTAAGATAAACTTGTTTAGAAAATAATAATGTATCTCTTATATACTGGTTCTTGTGTGTGGTTTTAAGTTAGGTAAAACCTTTGACTTCTTTCCAGTCATCGTTTACTTTTCAGCATTTTCGTATAATACGTTTTTTGTTTATTCAGCAGAAGCTTTGAATGTTCATGGGCCCTGTGTGTGCGTTTCTTCTGAATTTTTGTACTGCTTTCTTGGCGCCTTTTTCCTGGTCACTTGGACAGTGTCGGGCAGTGCTTCTCCACTATTTCTAGTGCTTCTCTACTGTTGATTGGGCTCGCGCATAGGGAGCCAGTCTTTAGGTAATTTGTAAGTCGAGTCAGGTCTAGCTCTTGTATGTGAGTTTGTTATTAGTTCGTTTGTCGATACGTCTGTTCGTCTGTAATAGTCCGTTATGATTTTCAAAAAGAACTCATTTATTGTTGGTATCTTAAAGTCATTGTGCAAAACCCTATTCATGGTATACCTAGGAGCATTTGCGATCATTTTCAATGCCCTATTTTGAATTACCTGAAACTTATTCAGCTCCGCTCTGCTTATGTTGCACCATGATGGCGCACCATAAGTAAGAACTGGCCTGACCAAGACCTTGTAAAGGTTAACTTTAGTTCTGTTGCTAAGTCTACTCCGCCTGTGAAGCAGGGGGTAGATGGAGCTTAATTGACGCAGAGCGAGCTTAACTCTGTTTATTGAATTCAGTCTCCAGTTCAGTCTTTGATCAAAAATAAGTCCCAGGTATTTCACTTCCTGACACCAATTCACCTGAACCCCGTTGACTCTGAATCTAGTCTCAGGTCGTTTAACGTTACTTTTCGAGAAAAATATGGCTTTCGTCTTTGAGGGATTTAAACGAATCCTCCAAGCTGAAAGCCACTTTTCAAGCTGAGTTATGTGGCGTTGTAAACGAGTGACGACTAGCCACGGCTGTTTGGAAAAAGCAGTTATAGCAGTATCATCAGCAAACAGATAGATCTGCGTCTGTCTATCTCGCGGTATATCGTGCGTGTAAATATTGTACAACATAGGGGACAGAGGTGAGCCTTGCGGCACTCCGGCCCCGATGCGTTTTGTCGCGGAAAGCGCGTTCTCTGATGATACTGCGAAACTTCTATTTTCTAGGAATAAGCCCACTACCTTGACAAGGTAGTTTGGAGCACCAAGCCTAATTAACTTTAATAGTAGACCGTTGTGCCAGACCTTATCAAAAGCTTTGCTAACGTCAAAGAAAACCGCCCCCGTGTGTGCCCTTCTATTAAATCCCTTTACTATGTTTGACGTTAGTCTTGTTGTTTGCCTAACTGTGCAATGTTCGGCTAGAAAGCCGAACTGTTCGTTAGGCAAAACATTATTATTAATAACAAAATCATTAATTCGAGACAAAATTATTTTTTCCACAAGCTTACCCAAACCTGATAACAAGCTGATAGGTCTATAGCTTACTGGTATCGTGGGGTCTTCCCCTTTCTTCTGAATCAAAATAACTTTCGCATGCTTCCAGGTGCACGGGAAATGGCCTTCTCTGATAATTGCCTGGGATATGCTTATAATATTCCTCAAAGCTGTGTCTGGCAGGTTTCGTAATGCCGCATTTTTAATACCGTCGAAACCTGGGGCTTTTCTAGTATTTAACACACTCACCAGCGATCTTACTTCATCTAAAGTTACTACAGGGAAATTTTGCAATGGATGTTCGATTGTTTTGTAAATGTTGATCGTTCTGGAGACCCTCTCATCCCTGAGCGGATCCGTAGTGGGATTTTCGGTGAATTGCTCGCAGAGTTTCTCTGCGAGCAATTCAGCTTTATCCTTAGCGTCCGTCAGTATAAGACCTGTTTCCTGATTTTTTAAAAATGACATTGGTTTTTTGGAACCTTTGGTCAGAGTTCGGGTCATTTTATATAGTGACTTGTCTTCAATAGCCAAACTCTGAACCTTGTCATCCCACAGGTCTGATTGACGTTCGATAAGCATCTGTCTTATCGCTTCGGCTTCGCGATTCTCCTCAGCTTTGATGCGAGGATCTCCAGTTCGATATGCCCTGTTTTTTAAATGGTTCTTTACTCCTATGCGTTGCTTAATTTCATCTGTTAAAGCCCCGAATTTCGAATACTCGGACACTTTCGTGACAGAAGATTGAGCAAAAGCCATACTGATGTCATTTGTGATCCTACTCACCGCGTTTTCGATATCGTCCGAGTTACGAAGTGGACCTAGTGGCTCGATATTTCTCAAAAAATGGTTGTATCTCAGCCAGTTCGTGGTGGTCCGAGATACAAAACCTCGGCCCTTTTCGAGCGGGTTGCCCACTTCTACGACAACCGGTAAATGGTCCGAGCTAAGATCACAAATGACTAATGGCTGTGAAATTTGAACAGAGTTCTTTATCACGAAAATATCCAAAATATCCGGAAGAGCTCTCCCGAACAAGTGGGTGGGCTCCTCCGGCGGCAAAATGTGAAAATTTAGCACTTCAGAGAACTCATGTAGGGCGCGACCTCTAGGATTTGAGACTCTGCAACCCCAAACTGTATGCTTTGCATTGAGGTCGCCCCCTATAATTGTTCTGTTATTATTATTAAAGATTTTGCTAAGACAGTTGCCTGTGAAACCTACCGACGGACTACAGTAAACCGATCCCAGGTGAACACGTTGGTTATTCTTAAAGTTAATTGAAATAAATGTCCCTTCAATATGGGCGCAGTTATCAGGACCTAGCACAACTTGAGCAGAGATGTGCCTCTTTACCAGGATCATGGTGCCTCCCCCTCGTCTATTTAGGCGATCGTTTCTAAATATAGTATAGTTTGGGAACGAAAACCTCTCTCCCTTCAGCCATGTCTCTTGTAAAAGAAGCACATCTATTTCATTTCTTTCTACAAAGTCAATAAGTTCGTTTCTCCTGTTTTTAATGCTATTTACGTTTAATGTGGCCAATTTGAAATACGCCGTCTCCGTCTGTACCACCACTAAACCGCGGTTTTCTCAAAAGTACTAACGATGGTTTTTAGCTGAGCTTCCATAATTTTAGTGAACTGTGCGAGAAAGCTCTGCATAGTTGTTTGCAGTGCCGCCTCCAGTGCATTTGACGCTGGTTTTGCATCCTGCGGAGTGCCTTTGTTCATATTGCCATCGCTGACCAACTTACTATTGTTTTGCTGGCCCCAGCGGAAGTTTGGATTAGCCTTTGGTACATTGTTATTATGTGTATTTTTGCGCAAATTGTTGGGGTGACGCGGGCATCCCAGGTAATTTGCTGGGTGTTCACCCCCGCAATTCGCACATTTTGCCTTCTCCTCACGAGGTTTAGGGCATTCGTAGGAGAAGTGGTCCAAAGCACACTTTAGGCACTTGACAGGAGCATTACACCTGAACTGTGAATGTCCGTATAATTGGCAACGATGACATTGTGAAAAAGACGCGCGCGCTTTCTGTGCTTCGACTTTAATAGACATTGAATCTAAAGCTCTCAGCTCATAAATTGATTTTTCAGTACGCGGTAGGAAAACCAGCACCAATGACAGTGGGGCGCCGCTGCGACTACTCCAGCGAATCACCCTGGTCGGATGGAACCCTAATTTAATAAGATCATCCTTAATTTTGGTTTCTGACCACGTTTCCAGGACGCCTCGGAGCACCACGTGGAGCTCTTTTTCGTCCTGGAAGCGAAACGAATAATGATATAAATTATTTTTAATTAGGAATTTAATAATTTTATTATAATCTGCAGTTGTAGGAGGGTGTATTTTTACACCCTCCGCCACGGTGACCGCTCGACCATAATCGATTTTTTCCAATCGCAAATGTCTAGTTATATCATTGTACTTTTGTTTGTCATGGATAACGATAGGGGGGACGCGTATTTTGGGCGCGCCGGTCCCCTGATTGGTATCATTAGAATCGTTTTTGTTATCTTTATTCGAGATAACTGTCTTGGGAGCCAACGATTTAGTTTGGCTAAGCTTTTGAGAGCTGTTTTGGCTATCCTGTGACACCTTTTGCACCAAGTATGTGCTTAGGGCTTTGTTATTGGTTTTCGGCAGGTTGGGCCATGCGGAATCGCTGGCCACCTTCTTGTTACTTGGACTTTTATTATCAGGGTTTAAATTTTGTCTTTTTCTGTTTCGTCTTTGCTTTTGCGTTGACCACTGTTCCTTGTCGCCTGATTCAGACATGGATTCATAATCCATGTCTGAACCGGTGTTGTCAATTTCGATTGAATTAACATTAATTTGCAAGCTATTCTGTTTGCGCGCAAAAACGTTGTTAGTAATGCCGATACTAGTAGTTGTCTTTGGTTTGTCTGCATTTGCATTTAAATTTGAAATTGATTTACTGTCATCGGTGCTGTCACGGTACCTACCTAATTCGATCTGGAGATCTTTATGCGCTTCCTGCAGCTCTTGCAGTGCCCTCGCCTTCGCAAATCCAGCCTCTTTTTCTTCCCGGAGTTTATTCATCCATTCATGCTCCTTATCGTTAAGCAGCTTCTTCCATCTCGCCTCCATGCGTAGTTCAATGGCTTCTATTCTCTGCTTCATGGTTTCTTGAACCTCTGGCTGCATAGGTTCATCGTCAGACGGTGGCATTAGGACATCTTCTGGCCGGGGGGCATCCCCCCCGCCTTGTTTTTCCATTTAAAAGAATAAATTCAAGAATTAATATATTTTTGACTTTGACAGAAAATAGTTTTAGAAAAATTTCGAAAATCAGACAGGAGCAAATTAGTGTCAGTGTCAGACGACTGCTCGCTCCAACGGTTGAAACGAGACTAATGTATCTCTTCTTCTTGGTCGGATATATGATACTTTGGTATTGAGCAGTACTGCTAATTAAATTTTTATTAAAGCGATTGCATTGTTTTTGCCGTTACTTGGTGGAATTCCATGATAAATTCAAAGAAAAGTAAAACACACTGTTTACTTGTTCCACTATATTAATATACAGGGTGTCTGTAAAGGGTCTTTACAAAAACCTACCACATATTCTTCGGACCAAAATTAGCCGATTTAAGTAAACTTACCTTAGTAGAAAGTTGCTTAGTTTCGGCGCTAGACGGCGCTGAAGTGACAATTTTTAAATTGTTTTTCTGGATTAATTTTTGCTCATACTATTTTGCCGAAATTTGGTATGTTGGCATAGCTTTATGGGGCAAAAAACCCTTGTCAAAATTTTGATTAATATCAGCCCATGGCCGTGGAACCTGGGTTTTTTACTAATTGCTTGTTACAGATTTCTATGCCAATGGAACAAGAGAGGTTTGGGCACAAAATTCAGATGAACCAACTTATTTGCTACAAAAGAGATACTCTTGATAAGACTCGATTCCTCTGACGGTTTTCGAGAAATTTGCATTTTATTACATAATACGTAGTAATTTTTACCCCGTAGTACTTGGGTTTTATAGAATTTTTCTGTTTTTGATTTCTACGCCAATGGAAGATAAGAGGTTTAAGTTCAAAATTTAGATTAAACCAACTTATTTACTACAAAAAAACCTCTTGAACAGTTTTCTTATCATCTGCTTTTTGTTCGCACGGTATTTCTCAGGTATGTACAACACGACCTTATACCTGACAAACGATTGCTATTGTTGGTTATTATTATTTCATCTGACAACATAAGATTATTGTCAAATTTGTAACATTTATTATTGTTGCTAACGTTAAATCATTTTATCTGCTTCCATTAAATATTAGAAAATTTTAATTGTCGTGAATTATCATGGCGGTGCAATACACTAATGCAGAATATACCGATATGATATTTGTATTTGGGTATTGCCAAGAAAATGGTCGAGAATGTGTCAGAGTCTACTCCGAAAGGTTTCCAAATCGTCGTATACCAAGCCACCTGACGTTTGCTGCTGTTGAAAGACGCCTACGGGAAAACGGCTAATTTACTCCGAAAGCCATTGAAAATGAAAGACAGCATTTTGTAGGGGTTCCTGAAGTCGAGGAAGACATCTTAGAACGTGTTGCAGAAGATCCAGAAATAAGCACCAGGAGGCTAGGTAGGGAAATAGAAGTGTCCAAAGATATTGTTCATGAAGTACTTCAAGATCAAGAACAGTTGCTATATCCATACCATAAGATGCCAGTTTAAGATCTTTTAAATAGTGATCCTGAAATGCGCCTGGTTCTTAGTCGGCTTGTTCATATGCAGAGAGAAGAGAATCCCAACTTTGCCAACAATATTTTTTTTACCGATGAAGCATGTTTCATAAGAAAAGGGATTAAAAATTTTTATAATGAACATGTTTATGCGGATGAAAATCCACATGCTATCAAGGTTAAACATTTTAAAAATGAGTTTAGAATTAATGTGTGTGCTGGAATAATTGGTAATCACATTGTTGGTCCTGTCATTATTCCACAAATATTAACCGAGGAAATTTATTTGCAACATCTACAAAATACGCTGCCAGATTTGCTAGAAGATTTACCTTTACAACTTCGGAGAGATATGTGGTTTATGCACGATGGAGCTCCACCACATTTTGCATTAAATGTTAGAAACTTTTTGAATCAGCAGTATCCAAATAAATGGATTGGTAGAGGCAATTCCCCGGTAAATTTGCCACGACGATCTCCGGACTTAAATTCATTGGATTATTTCTTATAGGGGCATCTTAAGACAGTGATTAACAGGACAACTCCAGATAACGTAGAACAAATATGGCAACGTATTCAAGATGCAATCAATATTCTTAAGGGCGATGAACAAGTTCTGCAAAAAGTGTGTTTTAATTTTCTTCGACGTATAAATCACTTTATTCATGATATTGGTGGACATTTTGAGCAATTTTTATGATATTTCTGTTTATTAATTAGTTATTTTTTTCTTTTTTTATAAAAACCGATACATTAAGTAATAAAATGCAAATTTCTCGAAAACCGTCAGAGGAATCGAGTCTTATCAAGAGTACTTTTTTGGTGGCAAATAAGTGGATTTAACCAAACCAAACCCCTCTTGTTCCAATTGCATAGGAATCTGAAACAAGCAATTAGTAAAAAACCCAGGTTCTACGCCCATGGACTGATATTAATCAGAATTCTGATGATTATTGTTTCAGATTTCTATGCCATTGGAACAAGAGGGGTTTGGGTACAAAATTCAGATAAACCAACTCATTTGCTACAAAAAAGGTACTCTTGATAAGACTCGATTCATCTGACCCTTTTCGAGAAATTTGCATTTTATTACTTAATACGTATCGGTTTTTACAAAAAAAAGCAAAAAGGAACTAATTAGTAAACAGAAATAAATAGAAATATCATAAAAATTGCTCAAAATGCCCAACAATTTCATGAATACAGTGATTTATACGTCGAAGAGAATTTAAACACACTCTTTGCAGAACTTGTTTATCGCCCTTAAGAATATTTATTGCATCTTGAATACGTTGCCAAAGTTGTTCTACGTTATCTGGAGTCCTGTAAATCACTGTCTTAAGATGCCCCCATAAGAAATAATCCAATGAACTTAAGTCCGGAGATCGTGGTGGCCAATTTAGAGGGGCATTACCTCTACCAATCCATTTATTTGGATACTGCTGCTTTAAAAAGTTTCTAACATTTAATGCAAAATGTAGTGGAGCTCCATCGTGCATAAACCACATATCTCTCCGAAGTTGTGAAGGTAAATCTTCTAGCAAATCTGGCAGCGTATTTTGTAGATGTTGCAAATAAATTTCCCCGGTTAATATTTGTGGAATAATGACAGGACCAACAATGTGATTACCAATTATTCCAGCCCACACATTAATTCTAAACTCATTTTGAAAACGTTTTACCTTGATAGCATGTGGATTTTCATCCGCATAAACATGTTCATTATGAAAATTTGTAATCCCTCTTCTTATGAAACATGCTTCATTGGTAAAAAAAATATTGTTGGCAAAGTTGGGATTCTCTTCTCTCTGCATTTGAACAAGCCGACTAAGAACCAGGCGCATTTCAGGATCACTATTTAAAAGATCTTGAACTGGCATCTTATGGTATGGATATAGCAACTATTCTTGATCTTAAAGTACTTCATGAACAATATCTTTGGATACTCCTATTTCCCTACCTAGCCTCCTGATGCTTATTTCTGGATCTTTTGCAACACGTTCTAAGATGTCTTCCTCGACTTCAGGAACACTTACAAAACGCTGTCTTCCATTATCAATGGCTTTCGGAGTAAATTAGCCGTTTTCTCGCAGGCGTCTTTTAATAGCAGCAAACGTCGGGTGGCTTGGTATACGACGATTGGGAAACCTTTCGGAGTAGACTCTGACACATTCTCGACCATTTTCTTGGCAATACCCAAATACAAATGTCATATCGGTATATTCTGCATTAGTATATTGCACCGCCATGATAATTCACGACAATTAAAGTTTTCTAATAATTAATGCAAGCAGATAAAATGATTTAACGTTAGCAACAATAATAAATGTTACAAATTTGACAATAATCTTATGTTGTCAGATGAAACTAATAATAACCAACAATAGCAATCGTTTGTTAAGTGTAAGGTCGTATTGTTCATACCTGAAAAATACCGTGCGAACAAAAAGCAGATGATAAGAACACTGTTCAAGAGGTTTTTTGTAGTAAATAAGTTGGTTTAATATAAATTTTGAACTTAAACCTCTTATCTTCCATTGGCGTAGAAATCAAAAACAGAAAAATTCTATAAAACCCAAGTACTACGTGGTAAAAACTACTACGTATTAAGTAATAAAATGCGAATTTCTCGAAAACCGTCAGAGGAATCGAGTCTTATCAAGAGTACCTCCTTTGTAGCAAATGAGTAGGTTCATCTGAATTTTGTGCTCAAACCCCTCTTGTTCCATTGGCATAGAAATCTGAAACAAGCAATTAGTAAAAAACCCAGGTTCTACGCCCATGGACTGATATTAATCAGAATTGTGACATGGGTTTTTTTGCCCCATAAAGATATGCCAACGTACCAAATTTCGGCAAAATAGTATGAGCAGTTTTTAAATTAATCCAGAAAAATGATTTAAAAATTGACACCTCAGCGCCGTCTAGCACCCAAACTAAGCAACTTTGTACTAAGGTAAGTTTACCTCATACGGCTAATTTTGGTCTGAAGAGTATGTGCTAGGTTTTCGTAAACATCTTCTAAAAATCCCAAATATTTATCTCCAGTTAAGTTTCTTCAAGAAATATTGCCCCTATAACAATATTATCCATAATGCGGGCAATATGTTTGATATTTGCTTATTCTAAGGGTGCCGTTCACTCCTCATCCAATGTGGATTTACGTCCGACCAATAACTGCAGTTCTGGATATTCACCATGTATATGTTATTTTATGTCACGAGTAAAATACTCAGACACATATTAATACCCAAGAGACTGATGACGCATCCAAATGCGCTTGAACAAAGTTTATTATCACATTTATTTTCATCTAATCTAATAGCATAATTAAGAAATGTAAGTAAATACTTACGTTAATAAAAATATAAAATTACATGTAACAATATATTGACTATTTTAAACAAAGAAATGATATAAACTTATTATTTGACACCTTCAGAGGATCTGTACCTCAACCATTTAATTTAAATTACCTTATCTCACTAAATATTGTATATATTTGTTCTGTATTATATAAATACATTATAAACAGTGCAATCGGATTGAGAAGGGGAAAATAGGAGAAAGAAAAAAAACGGGAGAAAAAACAACAAAAGAAAAACAAAAAAAAACTTTAATAGTAGTAAATAATAAGAGTATAGTAGTAATTAAAAAAAAATAAAAGAAATGAAAAAAAAAAGGAAAGGAATTAATAAGCAGAACAATAAACTTAAGACAGGCACACACATACACACGCCCACACATATTGAAACTATGCTTACAGTTGGGTAATTAGTATAATGTTAACTTATTTTTAGGCTTAAGAGCAGCTTCCAAAACTTTTTATTTGGGAAACGACAGAGCTAACTTTTTCCAAGCTTACTTTAACTGTAAAGATGGCAGTATGGATTTAGTCACCATAAGTTCAGAGCAGGATGAAAAAGATTTGACTTACTTTTTAAGAGACGTAACTATTACTGATGGTAGGTGAAGAATCCTAAATAATTCAAAACATTGAAGAGGATGTATTAAATTCTATATTAAGCTTTACAACTTTAAACAGATAAACTGATTTTTAAACAAAGTGATTGCTTTTCTGGAACATTTCTTTATGCCAGAATAGCAAATTTAGTTAATAAATGGAATATTATAAAATATATTCTTAGGCACATTGTTTTTTATAGGTGACGCGCTGAGTGGATTTTGGTTATCAGCTACAAATTTGCCAGATACCACTGTTCAGCAATATTACTGGTTAACTGGAGGCAAGCGGGCTATTTACACCGACTGGCTACCCGATGAACCAAGTGCCGCTGTTGAGTACTGTGTTCAGTTGGCCCAATTAAACGGTCGAATGGGATGGAATAATTATGCTTGTGAAAACAAAATAAGATATATATGTCAAATAACAGAATAAAATTGTATATTGTAATTGATTCATGTTCTTCTTGTATAAATTATTATTTTAAAAAAATATAATTATAGTTAGTAAATTAATTTCTGTTTATTCACACTCCCCGACAAAATCAACGAATCACTGACACAAAATATAACGAAATACCTTAAGAAAGGAGAATCACCCCTACGGGTGGTTTGTACTTTTAACTTTATTCTTTTCTACGGACTATGATTCGCAAACAACACATAGGCAACAATTCGAAAATATAATAGTAGAAAAAAATATTTATTGAAAGCCATTTAGAGAACAAGTTTTTTAATAAAGCTATGTTGTATCCACCCTCTTTAAACTTCTTTTAATATTGTGCGATTGCGGACATTTTAGTTCTCACTTTAAATTAATGATGATGTAAAAATATACACAGTTCTGGTCTCAGGACTTAAATATTTTGTTAGGGCAATTTTTACCTTATGAAATAATAATATATTAAGCTTATTAACATATTCAATTTTCTTATGCAATTTTCAAAAATTCTTTAGATGTGAAAATACCCCCCAATAAAAAATATGCCACCTAAACTTAAATATTAAAAGGCTAAAGTCAAGACATTGCATCTTTATACTTTACTGCCTTTTTGAGTAGCGACAATTTCTATCAGTTTTTAAATAAAAACCCTGTAACAAACAAGATAAGCTACGCAAATCTGAAGTACCAAGATTTATTGGTATATAAAAAGATTTAAATTTTTTCGGCTAACTAATCAGTTAATTATTCCTTAAAGTAAAAATGATAGCTAAGGTAGCAGTGTTTGCTGCTTTGCTAATTTCCTTAGTAAGCGCTGGTGTAGTGAGTCAACATAAAAATGAGACTGGTAGGGTAAAATATTTATTAAACATTAAATAACACCATTAATTTGTAGGTCAAATACAATTTCAATACTTAAAATAGTAAACATATCTTTGTCATAAATTAAATTAATATACACTTGTTCAGAAAATAATAATATATCTCTTTTTCTTAGTCGAATATATGATACTTTGGTATTGAGCAGTGCTGCTAATCAAACTTTTTAATAAAGCGATTGCACTGTTTCTATCGTTACTTGGTGGAATTCCATGATAAATTCAAAGAAAAGTAAAACACTCTGTTTACTAATATCCACTATATTATATTATTTTATGTCACGGGTAAAATACTCAGACACATATTATATCCAACAGACTGATGACGCATCCAAATGCGCTTGAACAAAGTTTTTTATCATAGTTATTTTCATCTAGTCTAATGGTATAATTAAGAAATTTAAGTAAGTACATACATACGTTAGTAAAAATATAAAATAACATTTAACAAGATGTTGACTATTTCAAACAAAGAAATGATATTAACTTATTATTTGACACCTTCAGAGGATCTGTACCCCAACCATTTAATTTAAATGACCTTATCTCACTAAAGATTGTATATATTTGGTTTGTATTATATAAATACATTATAAACAGTGCAATCGAATTATAAAGGGAAAAATGTGAAAAGAAAAAAAAAGTCAAGAAAAAACAACATAAATAAAGAAATAAAAAAAGGGAAAGAAATAAATACGCAGAACAATAAACTTAAGACACACACACACACACATACACACGCCCACACATATTGAAATTATGCTTACGGTTGAGTAATTAGTATAGCGTTAATCTATTTTTAGGTTTAAAAGCAGCTTCCAAAACTTTTTATTTGGGAAACGACAGAGCTAACTTCTTCCAAGCTTACTTTAACTGTAAAGATGGCAGTATGGATCTAGTCACCATAAGTTCAGAGCAGGAAGAAAAAGATTTGGATTACTTTTTAAGAGACGTAACTATCACTGATGGTAAGTGAAGAAAATATTGATGTTAATGTATTTAATCCTACTTTTTCACTTTAAATAAATAAATTCCTTTTTAAACAAAGTGATTGCTTTTTTGGAACATTTCTTAATGCCAAAATAGCAAATTTAGTTAATAAAAGGAATATTATAAAACATAGTCTATTGCTTTTGATAGGTGACGCGCAGAGTGGGTTCTGGTTATCAGCTACCCGTTTGCCAGATATCACTGTTCAGCAATATTATTGGTTAACTGGAGGCAAACGGGCTATTTACACCGACTGGCTACCCGGTGAACCAAGTGCCGCTGTTGAGTACTGTGTTCAGTTGGCCCAATTGAATGGCCGACTGGGATGGAATAATTATGCTTGTGAAAATCAAATAAGATACATATGTCAAATAACAGAATAAAATTATTTTAGCTGTAATTGATTTTTGTTCTTCTTGTATAAATTATTTTCTAAAAATATATAATTATGTTTAGTAAATTTATTTCTAATTATTTACGAATCACTGGCAAAAAATATAACGAAATACATTAAGAAAGGTGAATCACCCTACGGCTGGTTTGTGCTTTCTATTTTATTCTTTTCTACGGAGTATGATTCAAAAACTATCGGGTTTTTAGTCAGAGGGAAGGAGAGAAAGGACAACTATTTTTATGCCTAGCCTATCACTTACTCGGAGCAACTGTGCGAAGCCTACGCCAACGCACTTTTTACGTTATTCTTGCGTGCGGATTTTTCAATTTTGTTAAACAATGAAGCGAAACAAAATTTTTAAAGTCGATGTTTCTAAAATTTCAAAATATTCCTAATTTATTAAAATTAAATACCTACCTATTTTGTTTCTTGCTTAATCGTGTCAGGCCTACGTCTACATAGAGTTTGTATATATAATTATTGAAATTCTAGACGTCTATTATTTATTATTTAAAGCATTAAATTTAGCAAATTTTAAGTTTTCATTTTCGTGCGCAACATATATATTTTTTTCTACAATCATGCAAAAAGGGACAACTTTTGTAGTCACCGTCTTATGGCAAAAGTTAGCTTTTATTGCACGCGTGCAATAAAGTGTTTTCTTGGTTGCCTATATTCACCACAACCCATCGAAACGACACTTAACCACAGCCTACTTAACTTGGCGTTGAGGCCGTTGGTTGCCTATTCCTCAGTCAATTAGAATAAGTTCCTCAAAACTTTTACCCTTATTTATTGCTTATTTATTATACATTTACTAAAAGAAAAATTTTAAGAGACATTTAGCAACATAATATCCAACGACAAACGAAGATTGTAACAAAAGACCGTTTAATCAAAAACATTTAATAGGTAGTACTTTTAAACCCTGACAATGGAACATTATGCTGAATAAAGCTCCAAGAAACCTAACCAAACTTATTTCTTTTATTATTGTAAATTTTATTTTGCTTGAAAATATAAACAAACCCTAAAACGACAAAATGAAAAGACGAAGTATACAAAAATTACACTTGTACAACATTAGAAAGTGGTTATTTATTGGAATGTGTGTTTATGGTTATGTGACAATAAGTGCAATTCCTAATATTAATTGGAGATGGACCGGGCATTGATGATAAATAATTTATATAAAATAGGTTCGATCATAGAAAAAATATTGTATGCAACATGTGCAAAAAGGCTGTTTATTGCACACGGCACACTTATTCACCTCGACTACGTCTCGGTGAATAAATGTATGCCTTTGTGCAATAAACAGCTACTTTTTGCACTAGTTGCATAAATAACTATTCATCTATTTTAGATGAAAATATTTCCCGAGTTTCATCAAAAAACATATTTTTTATACAGGGTGTCCGGATAAGGATACGGAGCGGCCATATCTCGGAAACGATACGTCCCACAGATCTGAAAAAAAAGCTCTCATCATAAAAACTGCCAAGAGAAATTCATTCAAAATAATTTTAAGTTTCGGAAATTGCCGCAAGAGGGCGTAACGGCTTATTTATTTTTTAAAGTTCATTTTACGGCAAAAAATGCCACTTAACCGTAGAAAAGCAAATAAATAATTAAAATCAGTAGATTGTTTACTACAACTTTTGTTATTGTTATTTTTTTGAATCTCGCCTAATAAAGGAGTGGGGGAAGCCTATAGGACATTTTTCAAAAACTGTCATTATGTCGTTATCCTTCAACGGATTTTCTATAACTTGGACTTGTTTGAAAGGCAATTCCTTGGAGTTTATATAAATGATTCAGGAATTGTCACAAGTTTCCTGATACAATTTTAAGATGGCGCTGTTATTCAATCTAACTTATTTTTTTATTTTTCTCGGGATTTGCAAATTGGATGGTATAATTTTTTTCGGTAGTAATAGGAGACAATTTGCATAGGGAACGATTAGTCCAAACCGCAAATCGATATCACCAGGGGTTTAAAAGTTATTTTGATTTTTCTTTAAAAAATGATACAGTTCCCATTTACCGGTACCCGGTATACCCCTAATAAGCAAGATAACAACTAATTTCATGGCCTACTGTTTAATAAACTATAAAATTTATAATAAAAGTTTAACGAGTCAAAGAAACATTTACACCAGGCATTAAACGATACTGATTATGATCGTCGATTGGATTTCTGTCACTGGCTATTAAATATGATTAGGGAAAATCCAAATTTTCTTTCACGAATATTATGGACAGACGAGGCCACTTTCACTAACGCTGGGGGTGTGAATTTGCATAATATGCACTATTGGTCTGAGCAAAACTCTCATTGGATGAGGCAAGTAGATTTTCAAAACCGCTGGAGTTTAAATGTTTGGTGCGGGATCTTGGAAGGAAAAATTATCGGTCCCCATTTTTTTGACCAAACCCTTAATGGAGCAAGATTTTTAGATTTCTTGGCCACTTTCCTTCCACCTCTTTTGGAAGAAGTCTCCTTACAAACGAGAACAAACATGTGGATCAAACTTGATGGTTGTCCGGCGCATTACTATCGTAACGTACGCCAATACCTAGAAGAGCAATTTGCGCATCGTGTTGCGAGGAAGCTTGTTTCCCTGGCCGGCTCGTTCATCGGATCTTACTTGTCTTGATTTTTACCTATGGGGTAGGTTAAAAGATCTGGTTTTCCAAGAGAGACCAACAACAAGGGAAAACATGATGGTAAGGATAACAAATGCCGTTAGAAACTTATCCACGGCTGAAATTGAGGCAGCCGTATTATCAACTAACAGAAGAATAATTAAGTGCTTACAAAATGACGGAAAACATTTTGAACATTTGTAATTATTATTGTTGTCTCGCTAAATTGCTAATAAAATTGTTTCTAGTTCTAAGATTTGTGCACTTTTTCATAGTCTAAGTCTCATAATATGATATTATCATAATATTCATATTTTATTCAGTGTTATTGATGATTCTTTGACTCGTTAAACTTTTATTATAAATTTTATAGTTTATTAAACAGTAGGCCATGAAATTAGTTGTTATCTTGCTTATTAGGGGTATACCGGGTACCGGTAAATGGAAACTGTATCATTTTTAAAAGAAAAATCAAAATAACTTTTAAACCCCTGGTGATATCGATTTGCGGTTTGGACTAATCGTTCCCTATGCAAATTGCCTCCTATTACTACAGGAAAAAATTATACTATCCAATTTGCAAATCCCGAGAAAAATAAAAAAATAAGTTAGATTGAATAACAGCGCCATCTTAAAATTGTATCAGGAAACTTGTGACAATTCCTGAATCATTTATTTAAACTCCAAGGAATTCCCTTTCAAACAAGTCCAAGTTATAGAAAATCCGTTGAAGGATAACGACATAATGACAGTTTTTGAAAAATGTCCTAAAGGCTTCCCCCACTCCTTTATTAGGCACGATTCAAAATAATAACAATAACAAAAGTTGTAGTAAACAATCTACTGATTTTAATTATTTATTTGCTTTTCTACGGTTAAGTGGCATTTTTTGCCGTAAAATGAACTTTAAAAAATAAATAAGCCGTTACGCCCTCTTGCGGCAATTTCCGAAACTTAAAATTATTTTGAATGAATTTCTTTTGGCAGTTTTTATGATGAGAGCTTTTTTTTCAGATCTGTGGGACGTATCGTTTCCGAGATATGGCCGCTCCGTATCCTTATCCGGACACCCTGTATAGGACAATTTTTTAAATCCTCATCAAGAAGAAAGTGGTTGACACTTTCAGGGATAGCACTTGAAGGTGTTGACTACACTCTGTCATTTTAAATTTCATGTTTCAAAAAGTTAACAAAAAACATATTTTTTCATTTTTAACACTATTTTAGCTCAACTCAATTTATATGATGAAATTTGCTAACCTTCAATATCGGACAGCCGGTACTACGAAGGCGTAGAAGCGCCATTTAAAAAAAAATTTAAGCATTATAAAATTTCGACTCTAAACTCGAAATTTCGACATTAAACTCGAAGCTTCGACTTTAAACTCAAAGTTTTGACATTAAATTCGAAACTTCGACTTTAAACTCGAAATCTCTACTTTAAACTCGAAATTTCGACATTAAACTTGAAGTTTCAACTTTAAACTCGAAATTTTGACATTAAACTCGAAATTTCGACTATAAACTCGAAATCTCGACATTAAACTCGATTTTTCGACTTTAAACTCGAAATTTCGACATTAAACTCGAAATTTTTGACTTTAATCTTGAAATTTCGACAATATACTCGAAGTTTCGACTTTAAACTCAAAATTTCGACATTTAACTCGAAGTTTCGACTTTAAACTCGAACCTTCGTCGATTTACCTAAAGTCAAATAATAATAAAAATTTAGATGTCGGATGTATTAGTCAGATTTAGAGGAAAGATAAGCGGTAAAAATTATATATATTGGACTGCTAGTACATATTGTCAATGATGAATGTTTTAAAGTAAAGTGTCTAAGAAAATCAAAGAATATAATGCTTTTGTATACCCCGAAGTTAAAGATGTAAGCCTTGTAAACAAATGCTATCTAGAAGAAAAAATATTCGCAAAACGAGGAACATTTCAGATTTTCGTTCATTAATTCCTTTATTTCTCACCCGGCCAATAAACAAAAATTACAAATTTAAATTTCACAACAATGAAAAGTACAAGGTGTTTAGTTTGGATGATTTTACATTACCACCCTTATAAGTAAAAATAGAGGGATAAAGTTTCCGCAACAGTGTGCTACTTTTTTGATAAACAAATTGATCGCCCCCCCCCCCCCAGCATCAGACCTCGTGCCGCCTCTAACGGTGTTTCCTAATATGGAAATCTTACTTCTAATAAGATTAGTAAGTATTCCATTCTAACTTTACTGTCGAAATTTCTAGTTTAATGTCGAAATTTCGAGATTAAAGTCGAAAACTCATAATGCTTAAATTTTTTCCTAAATTTTTTTTTACATGGCACTTCTACGCCTTCGTGCGGTACACTAAAAACTAGCAAAAACTTTAAAAAATATTAACTAACATCGCTCTATACTATAAGACAACAAATGACATAACAAGACTTTCCTTTACACCTTGTGCGAAATCAAAATAGTAATTAATCATAAAGATTAAAAAAATCTATAAAAAACCTGCACAACAAAAAATCTTCATCACATAATTTCATGTGTACTAAATCTTATTTTATACAATCCTGAATTTTAATAGCTGTTTAATAATTACCAGAAAACATAACTACTGGGTATATACAGGGTCTCCAGAAACTTCGTTCGTATATTTTATGGGGATATTCTATATATGAAAATATGAAAAAAAGTTCATATGAATGTAGGTCCTTAAATGTCTTATAAGGAAGCTATGGCCGTCTAAAGATTAGTTTCTCTTTTATATCTTTGCGACCGCTTGAGGTATCGATGTGCTTTTTGGCACACGAATTGTTAATTTTAACAATTGCTAATTTATGATATTGAGAGTTAGTACGAAATTTATTCAGGGGGTGGCTTAGTTTATTTATTCCTAATTTTTGTACACGACACATTTAGAAAATTTTACCCAAAAATTATAATTCCAGTGATTTTTCTACACAAAAAAGGTATTCTTAAAAAAAATTATTGAGCCAATGATTTAGGATAAAAATCGATTTATTTAAATTATTGCATAAAGTATTATCGAATTGTGTTTAAACTAAAACATCAAAGTAATCTTATGACAAATACAAATTTGAAGTCAAAGAAACATCAAGAAGCCCATGGTTAGGGTTAAAATAAATTGACAATGGCAATAATTAAGTCAAAACTTTGTTTTATTGTAATTTTTAAACAAAACAAATTAAGAGTTGTTGGTTTAACAATAATAAACTGAAAAAAGTAGAAAAGTTACAACAAATGTTGAAAATGGTTTCCATTCATATCAATACAACCAACTAAATGATTTCTCATTGATGTTCGTACTCTTGCGAAAACTCCTTCCTTATTACGAATTTACTCGCAACAATAAATAACACGTTGTTCCAATTGTTGTACATTTTCGACAGGTACTGAATATACCAGAGACTTCAGATGTCCCCAAAGAAAGTAATCCAATGGATTGAGATCAGGTGAACGGGGAGGCCAGGCAATAAACCCACCTCGGTCTATCCATCGGTCTGGGTTTGATTTAAATAATCTCGAACCAATCTACTAAAATGAGGTGGAGCAACATCATGCATAAAAGAGTTTGTAAGTCTTTGCTGGTACGGCACATCTTCAAGTAGAACAGGCAAAGAGTCTTGTAAAAAACCTAAATATGCAGGCCCGTCTAAACGTTGAGGCATAATGTATAGTCCTATTAATCGATCGCCCAATATACCTGCCCAAACATTAATTGAAAATTTATTTTGAAATCGACTTTCGAAAATTACATGGGGATTTTCTTCTGCCCATACATGGTTATTATGGAAATTTACGATGCCTTCACGGGTAAACCCTGCTTCGTCAGTAAGCAATACTTTCTTCTCTTGATGACATTTTCTCTGCATCCACTGACAAAACTGTGCACGAGGAAGTAGGTCTTAAGGCATAAGCGCCTGAACTCTTTGTATATGGCATGGATAAAGAAGATGTTCATGCAAAATTTTCCATGTTGTACTCTTAGGGATACCCTCATGTAAGGCAATTCTTCTTGTGCTTATACCCGGATTGGCTGCAACGCTTTCGAGCACTCTTTCTTCTGCTTGTGGAGTCCTAGTAGTACGGCTTCTCTCAGTTTCATTCGTATTTGGCCTAAAAGTTCCGGTTTCTCTTAATAATAATAATAATAATAATAATAATAATAAAGGCTTTTTATTAATACATAACAATAACAACAACAAAGGAAAAATACAAAAGGTGGCGAGATCCAGCATAGCTGTTCATCTAACCACCAGACAATTACATTTCAAAGTTTAACAATATTAATAATGTCGAAAAACCAAAAAATAATTACCTTAAGTAATTTCAAAAGTAAAAAAAAGAAAAAAAAAACGACTTAACTATCCATGATCCGGAATTGGCCGAAAAAGCGCAAATATTGGATTTATTTTAAAATAGAGAAGAAAAACAAAAATATAACGTAAGTAAAAATTTGCTAGAAAACAATTCAGCCTCTCTCACTTATTACACACTTTTTAAGATGATTCTTAAAGCTATTTACAGATGAACATGATTTAATTATAGGTGGTAAGTTATTATATTATGTTTTAATAGCGTTATATGTAAAGGAGCGCTGGAAGGCGGCAGTGCTGTGTCTGGGAATCTGGAAAAGTTCATTGTAGCGCGTAACCCTGTTGTGAATATCGCGACCTCTAACAAGTTTTTCATAGAGATATACAGGTTCTTTAAATTTGTTTATTTTATACACCAAAGTACCCAAATGCATTCGATATCTTTCAGCCAAGAAAAACCACCTAGAGGCAAGAAATGATGGAGTTATGTGGTCAAATTTTCTTAGACCGTAGCAAAACCTAATACATGAATTTTGTAGTTTTTGCAAACTACTCCTACTTGCTACGGTCAGTGCAGGCCAATAAAGAACATTTGCATAATCGAGTAGGGATAAAATCAAACTATCACAGAGTCTAAGTTTGATGTCCTGAGCTAAAATATCTTTATGAATGTATAACGTTTTTAATTTAATGAACGATTTTTGTAAAAGTTGGGAGACATGTTGCTCAAATCGCAAGTCAACATCCAATAAAACACCAAGATTCTTACATACTGAGGATGGGTTTATTGCGACTTCATTTAAGTTAATGTTTAAATTATTGGCTAAAATATCTCTATCCCGCCCAAATATCATCATTTGGGTTTTATTATTATTAAGTATAAGTTCATGGGCTGCTGTTAACTTAGAAACAATTGCGAGGTCATTGTTAATGTGCGCCGATGGTGGATTATCATTATAAAAGAAAGAATAATAAATTTGCATATCATCGGCGTACTGATGAGACTTGCAATTGTTTAAATGATTAGAAAAATCAGCGGTATAAATAGAAAACAACAATGGCCCCAATATACTACCCTGTGGTACCCCTCTGTGCGTCGTCACAAAGTGCGATGCTTCACCAGGTAATAGCACACGCTGACTCCTCCCACCAAGATAGCTCTCTATAAACTTTAATGATGAGTTACTTAGACCATAGAATTTTAGTTTCGTTAGCAAAATAGAATGATTCAAAGTATCAAACGCCTTACTGAAATCAAGTAAAATTAAGCAGGAATTCTTTCCTTCATCCCGAGCTCTCAGAAGGTCATCTGTTACATTAAGAAGCGCGGTTGTAGTGCTATGAGCTTTTCGAAAGCCGGATTGTGTAGAAGGTAATGCCTTACTGTGTAAAAAATGTTGGTTCAATTGTTCATTAGCTATTTTCTCTAGAATTTTAGACATACAACATAATATACTTATTGGACGAAAATCTGAATGCGATAGAGGGTTGTTATTTTTAGGAATAGGGATTACATTGGCATTTTTCCATAAGGAAGGAAATTTACTAGACATAAGGCACTTGTTAATTAAGAAGGTGATAATAGGGGTAAGATGAGGAGTTATTAAGGAAATTATTTTTATATCAATATTATCTATGCCTCTCGCTTGTGTTTTAATTTGTGAGATAATTCTACTAACCTTCTCTTCTGTGACCTCAAAAAATGAAAATTGATTCTGTACAGATAATACTGCATATTTCCAGACGATACCAACTAAAAATAATTCAGGTATATGCTCCAACAAGTACACATACAGACGAAGAAGTAGAAGAGATGTACGACGATATTGCTGCAGCGCTGGAAGAGAATAAAACAAGTTTCCAAATTATCATCGGCGACTTCAACGCGAAGATTGGTTACCGCCAAGAAGGGGAATCTTGCTTGGGTCCATACGGTATAGGAGTCAGAAATGACAGAGGCCAGATGCTCATAAACTTCCTGGAGGAAAAACAACTCGAAGTAATGAACACTTTCTACCAGAAAAAGCCACAACGCAAATGGACATGGATAAGTCCGGATGGGCAAACTAAAAACGAGATCGACTTTATTATAACAAACAAAAGACACGTGATCAAAGACGTTACTGTTCTGAACAATATTCTTGTAAGCGACCACAGGATGGTTAGGGCAAAGGTCAAAATCAACACAAAGCATGAAAGACGAAGGCTACTGGCTCCCAAAAGAACAGAAAAATATATCTACTACATTCGACAAAACGGAGACAAATTCGAGAATAACTTGGAAACTACGCTGACTAGAGAATTAGAAAGCTTCTCCAATATAAACGATCTCAGTACGTTTTTGACGGATAGTATAAGGGAAAGTATAAACAAAACTATTCCAGGGAACAAAACAGCAAGAAAGAACAGTAAAATTTCAGACAATACTAAAGAATTAATTAGGGACAGGAACAAAAATAAAAGGTTCATGACGATCGAGAAGTTAAAGGAAAAAAACAAAGAGATCAGAAGAAAAGTGAAGAAGGATGTGGCCAGGTACAACGAAAGGCTAGTGCGAGATGTAATAGAAGATAATAAGGGCCCTAGAGTATTTAGAAAAAGACTATCGCAGGGAAAATCAGAAATAATAACATTAAAGGACGAAAATGGAAACAAAATTAAAACTAGAACTGAGATCTTGGATTTCATAGGGAAATTCTACGAAGACTTGTACTCCCAAAAGGTCCCAGAAAGGCCACATGAAACAACAGACAAAAAAGCTAAATTGACCAGACATAACACTGAGGAACTACCACCTATAAGTAAATATGAGATCAAGTGCGCCATGAAGAAAATGAAAAATAATAAAGCGGCCGGTCCAGATGACATAGTAATTGAATATATTAAAATGGGCGGTAGGAAACTTCTAACGTACCTGGAAGGACTTTTCAATCTCTGCCTTGACAGCGGCCGAATACCAGACTCATGGAAAAACGCAAATGTTATTATACTATATAAAAAAGGCGATAAGGAGGATATAAGAAACTATAGACCAATTTCATTATTGTCTCACCTCTATAAGTTACTAACAAGAATATTGAACAACAGAATCGCTAACAAACTAGACGCTTTCCAGCCTGTGGAACAAGCTGGTTTTCGCAGGGGATACAGCACGGCTGACCACTTGCATACATTGCGACAAGTGATTGAAAAGTCCCAAGAATATAATCAGCACATATATCTTGCCTTCATTGACTTTGAAAAGGCTTTTGACACTATTGAAAAATGGGCCTTCCTAAATGCTCTAAAACGATGCCGTATTGACAACAAATACATACAGCTTGTCAAAGCCCTATATGACAACGCCACCATGACAGTTCAGGTCTATGATGGTACAGATCCCATACCCGTAAATCGGGGCGTGAGACAGGGCGACACAATCTCCCCTAAAATATTTACTGCGGCTCTGGAGGATATATTCAAAACGCTCGATTGGGAAAATGCTGGCATTAACATCAACGGTGAACACCTGAGTAATTTGCGCTTTGCAGATGACATCGTACTTCTCGCAGAAAAGATGGAAGACCTCCAAAATATGCTTTCAACCCTAAACAAAGCCGCAAAAAAATACGGTCTCAAAATCAATGCGAGTAAAACAAAAATAATGTCAAATTCAGCAGACGTTACGATGGCTGATTTAGGTGATAACAGTGTAGTGCAGGTTGTCGATGAATATATATATCTTGGACAGAAAATATCCTTCGATAAGAACATACAGATGACAGAAATCAGGAGAAGGATTCAACTTGGATGGGCAGCATATGCAAGACTAAATAACATATTTAAGACCAAATTCCCACAACATCTCAAAACTCAGGTCTTCAACCAATGTGTGCTACCAATTTTAACCTATGCCGCAGAAACATGGACACTAAACGGCAAAATAATGGACACATTAAGAATTGCACAGAGAAGGATGGAACGAAGTATGCTGGGGATACGACTGCGAGATAGAAAAACCATCGAATGGATCCGCCAGAAAACAAAGGTAATTGACATTGCTGAACACGTAGCAAGACTAAAATGGAAATGGGCAGGACATCTCATGAGAACGGAGGACAATAGATGGACAAGGAAAGTGACCGAATGGCGACCAAGAGGATGTAGAAGAAACCCAGGAAGACCAAAGACCAGGTGGAGAGACGATATTCAGAAGGTAGCGGGAGTGCAATGGATGAGTAGAACAGCTGACAGAACTCAATGGAGACAACTTGGAGAGGCGTATGTCCAAAGATGGACTGAGACACGCTGAAGATGATGATGATGATGATGACAGATAGTAGAGTTTTATTGTCATATAAATCACTAATGAGACTATCCCTGTTCGCAACCGGACGGGGTACACTATCAATAAAAAATGTATTAAATGAATTCGCACTGCCAATATTTGACGGAAAGCTTGTTGATGAAGAGTTAATATTAAGATATTTTAACGTTTGCCAGAAACCCTTTGGGTCGACCCTAAATTTATGGTTCAAATACCCTTTTTTCTCATTCCGAACAGCCATCGTCACAAAATTTCTAAGTTGTTTATATTCATTCTTTGAAGTCTCAGTTTTCGTTTTTTTATACCTTGTTAGCGCTTTCCGTTTCAACTTTATCATAAGTTTAAGATTGTCAGTTAGCCACGGTGCCGGAGCCTTAGTGAACCGAGACGTTTTTATAGGGGCGTGAACATTAAAAATATTATCCAAATTAAAATTTAAGAATTCAAGCATATGATCCACATCGTCATATTCATATATAGCATCCCAATGGACAATAGAAAGATCATTTAAAAAATTATTGTAATCAAAGTGGCTATAATCTCTGTAAGTTTTAAATTGAATTTCCTTGCGCGGCTTTTCCAGTTTTAGATCGCAGAGAACAAGGCAGTGATCAGATATATTATCCATATCTATAATATTGGTACCAGCTACCGCAGAGGGAGAAGTAGTAACTATTAAATCTAAGAGAGTTTGAGAAAAATTTGTCACGCGAGTGGGTTGAGATATTATTTGAGTTAGACCATATTTGTTCAAGAAACCCCTAAAAAGTGTACAACCGTTTGCGTTTTCCAGAAGATTAACATTAAAGTCGCCCCCAAAAAAGATATGGTCAAACTGCGGGAAAAACTCTATGACACTATTTTCAAACTCATCCAAACAAAGTTTTAGATTTGTATTGGGAGGACGATAAATTGACCCAAAACATAACTTCTTACCATACATTTTAAGGCTTATCCAAACCTGTTCAAGACCACTATCACAACGAGGAACAATTAAGAGGTTAAATTTAAATAAATTTTTTACATACATCGCAACGCCGCCTCCCCGCCCATCTCTATCACTCCTCACCAATGTATAGCCAGGTATGGCTACAGCATCACTCGAAACTCCAGAATGTAACCATGTTTCCGAGATACCAATGATATCTATATCCGCGTCCGAGACAAAATCCAAAAAAAGAGCAAAAGTTGATGTTAAAGAACGTACGTTAAAATGAGAGAAACTGAAATGCATATCCCTATTTTGCATGCCTCTATCCGGTCGGCCACAAACCAAAACATGCTCCGCTTTGTACTTAAATACTAACAGTAGTAGTGGTAGTACCCCTAGTAACAGGGGAGAGAACAAAATAAAAATATATATGCATTATTAACCTTAACTGACAAGAGATAAAAAAACAAACTAAAAAAAAAATAAATAAATAAAAATGGGGTTGACAAACATAGTTCATTATGCACTAGATTTACATTCAATTACTGCATTGGAACCAATATTCCCTTTAAAAAAATCAAACTACCCATTATTTAAAAATAAGTTTAAACCTAAGCACTATTAAGAATGGAAAATGTTTGTAAACATAACATCTAGATCTAGAAGAATTTAAACTAAAATAAATAGATTAGGTATAACTATATTATAAAAATAGGAATCCCCCCTCACACAACCCCAAAAACCGTAAATAATATGCGAAAATATATTTATAATCGTTTATCGCATAAACGTACAATAAGGTTTTTATTACAATAAAGCCAAACCAATACTCATATCCACAAATTTATGTTCAGTATAAAATAAAACTAAGAAATATGCTTTTGATAATTTCATCGCTAAACATAAAAAAAAATATTTAAGAACATTGCCAAACATAAGATAATGTCTTTGAGAACATAAAGTTAAAATTATTTCTACCTAAATCGATAAAGAGAGAAAAAATAAAAAACATTCCAATGGGTAATGAGACGTGAATATAAATATAGTCCTACCATATCGATTAATAAATTCTCAGAGATCGTCCTTAGATTTAATAAGTATCTTTTTATTTAGCTGATTGTTCCAGTAAAATATTTTTCCACCCGCAGACCACACCTTAGTGTTACCATACTTTTTCTTGGCAGACGCTAGAAGTTCATATCTTGCAGGCGTAAGATCTTCATATATTGTATAATTGGTATTTTTAAGTTGTTTTTTTGATAAAAATACCTCATTTCGCTTAATGTTGCTAGTAAAGTTGAGAATAATTGTGCCAGGTGTATTATTATCGTTTTTCCCACTTTCAAGACGATATACATAATCTATGTCACTCTCCACGCACGCGACATTTAGCTTATTAGAAATAAATGACGTAACAACAGCGGGTAACCTCTCATCCGGAAGCTCCTCGACACCGCATATGCGTACAGAATTGCGTTTGCTGTTTTGGTCCAAGATATCAATACGCTGCTGCAAGTCACTTATGGCTTTACAGTTACTAGATACACTGCGTTTAATATCGTTTAAGGAATCACACAGCTTATCCAATTTCTCATCTAGCTTTCCAATCCGGGCTTCAATTTTGGATTCCAGCTTATTAGCAAAATTAGCACAGATTTTTTCAATTAACTTTTCCATGCTATCATCGTCTGATCTGCTACTACTTCTCAAACCACCTGCCATTTCTATTATTGCAGATTACCACTATATCAAGCAGATAGGGCTAGCTATGATTTAGTGAAGCCTGTCCTGATTGGTTGATATTAAATGTATTATTTCTAGTTACCCACAGTAATTAAAGTTTAGTTACTTACGTAAATGATAAATAATCAGTCTATAGCCAGGGTATATACAAAAATATTAAATATTATTCACCATTGTACCACAAAACTACACAATTTACACGGAGCAGTTTTGCAAACCTACTCACACGTGTTCGGCATCGACATTATTGGATTTTAAGGTTGTGGTCTTGTAGACGTTGAAAGACCTTATTTGAGGTTATTTATGTGTTCTTGTAGTGAGGTTGAGAAAATTATTATGTCGTCCATGTAGACTAGGCAAATGCGTCCTTGAAAGTCGCGTAAAACATTGTCCATGACTCTTTTAAATGTTGCTAGGGCATTCTTGAGACCAAAGGGCATTCTGAGATATTCATAATGTCCCTTTGCTACATTAAAGGATGTCTTGGGTATAGAACGAGGGTCAATTTCGACTTGATGAAAACCTGAAGCTAGATCGAGTGTGGTGAAATATTGGGATCTGCCAAGTTTATCTAGCATGTCGGTAATGTTTGGTAAGGGATATCTGTCATAGATTGTTTTTTCGTTTACTTTACTGTAATCGATCACAATCCGCCTTTTTTGTTTGCCAGAGGCATCGATCTTTTTCGGGACTATCCATACGGGCGAAGACCACGGGCTAGAAGAGGGTCTAATTATTCCGTCGGTGAGCATTTGATTAATTTGCCGTTGTACTTCTTCCTTATGGACATAAGGGAACCGGTAAGATTTTCGTCGATGTAAATTAATGAATAATTTCTCACAAGGAATTTGACGGTTTGGAAAATATTCTTGATACAACCTGCGAGCTTCTCGAGCGCAACCATTAGCTTTGCCATACATAAAATGCATATCAGCTAACTCAGCAAATGAATAATCTGCCATCTTTTAAAATTTGCACCTTAATTAATCAAAAACACTTTGCACTTGATCAATGATCACTACAATAAATCGCAAAAACGTCATTGTCAATATATTTTAACGCCAACCATGGACTTCTTGATGTTTTTTGACTTCAAATTTGTATTTGTCATAAGACTACTTTGATATTTTAGTTTAAACACAACTCGATAATAGTTTATGCAATGATTTAAATAAATCGATTTTTCTCCTAAATCATTGGCCAAATAATTTTTTTTAAGAATACCTTTTTTGTGTAGGAAAATCACTGGAATTATAATTTTTGGGTAAATTCTTTAAATGTGTCGTGTACAAAAATTAGGAATAAATAAACTAAGGCACCCCCCTTGTAAGAACGTCCCTGACTAAATTTCATACTAACTCTCAATATCATAAATTAGCAATAATTGTTAATATTAATTTGTGTGCCAAAAAAAATCAATACCTTCAAACGGTCGCAAAGATATAAAAGAGAAACTAATCTGTAGAGGTCACCTTTGGATGGCCATAGCTTCCTTATAAGACATTTAAGGACCTACATTCATATGAACTTTTTTTCATATTTTCATATGTAGAATATTCCCTTAAAATATACGAACGAAGTTTCCGGACACCCTTTATACATAAAAACAATTTGTTAACACAAACTAAAAATCCTCAAATCCCCTACAAGATATTGAGGTATCATCGCGATAGTGTTTCATTGTTATGAAAACTTGTTTACCCGTTTTTAACAAGACAATTGAGAAGTAGCTTTGAGTCACATAAATTGAAAAACGACTTTTTGGGACATCCTCTATATGTGAATTTCGTATTTCAACAGAGTTGACCCTTCTGTACCAATACATTTCCATAGATAATCCCTTTCATTATTAATATGCAAGAAAAAACAGTTCTGTATATTTTCCCATTTTTAATGAATTTCATTCAAGTCAAACATAATTTATTGGGACATCCCGGTACACTAAAGTCGGACAAAAACATTACGATATATTCAATAACCTCGCCAAAGTTAGACGGTTAAGGATTTGAAATTTTTCTCCGACTTGTTTTCATCCAGTATGAAATAAACACATAGAAATCTGTCAAATAGTCTGGTTTTAAAAATAAAATTTTAGTCAAAGTTCTTTTATCGCAATGATACACTAGCTTCAATTAATTTCCGTTTGCTTTAAAGTAGAGAAACAGAGGTTACAAGGTTTACAAAAAGTACAATTTTCTTTATAGGAGAAATAGGTTTCTCGGAGTTTCGGAGTTTTTTGGCGCCAATATACAGGGTGAGTTTCTTAAAGTGTTACAAGGCACTATCTCGAGAAGCGTTTTAAATATTTCCGTTAAATTTTGGTGAGATGATAGGGATATGGGGGGACATATTTTACCATACTTTTATATTTTACCCCTTTCTGAATTTTAAGGGGTAAGGCGCAAATTTGAAATTTTACATAAGATGATGTATTTTTGTTGCTAAAATTCGAATCTACGTGAGTGTTATCAAAAAAATTTTATGAATTATGATTAGCCACAATTTGTTTAAATTTAAGAAATAAATACATTTTACCAGTAAATCAAGTTCACTTATTTCGGAATTAATATGCGTTTCCATGGAAATGCAGAAGGTTTAATTACGTCAGTTGCAAATTTTGTTCGGAGTAGAACTCAAACGAACGAAAATATAGCAGTTGGTGTTTCAGGAACGGCAGCTATTGACCCTCATGTATGTTCTAGGCGGCTTGCTAGAGATGCGGCTTTTTTATTTTTTTTTTATTATAAGGCATAACACTGCAGGATTAATCCTTTATGGAGCTCTGCGAGCGATGCGTGTGCGCAGAAAATGATTCGCGTTGGTCATGAATCTTTGTAGATTTTACTCGTTGGGAACACGGCCTCAGGGAGGTCGTCCCAGAGTGATGACGTTCTCCAGATGAAAGAATTGTTAAACAGTGTCGTTCAGGGGACGCTAAGCTAAACCACGTCGGGTGAGCTGCAATTGCTCGTTGTGTATTTCTACTATGCTGCACCGCTCTAGGTGGAATCAAGCGGGCAACCTCAGTTGAGCACTTGCCATAAAAACATTTGTAAAATAGACTCATGTCGCCAACCTGCCTTCGATGTTCAAGGCTTTAAAAAATTTTTGTCATAATGGTCACCGATCAAGTGAGTTGCTCCTCTTTGAATAAAATCTAGCAATCTTAGGGTATGTTTAGGAGCAGAGTCCTAAATATGCGATCAGTACTACAGCAATGGTTGAATTTGGGCTTTATAGAGCATGAATAGTTGTTGGGGTGTACAGAGGTTCATAGTTCGGAAAAGTACTCCCTTAGTAATGGTCGCAACATTACTATGCCATGACATATGACTATTCAACCAAATTGACCCTGAATAAATGAACTGATGAAGCCAAGGGAATCGAGTGTCCCGTCATAACTATATCCAGTTTTTCAGAAAAAACTACCGCCTGGGTTTCCTTGGCGTTAAATTCTTCTTGGTTACTGTCACCCCATAACAAAAATTCTTCCAGGTTTTTGTTGAGATGTGAGACCTCTTGCTGCCTATAAAGATGTGCATTGGCAATCGATGTTCAAGCATCCGCAGTACAAGATAAAATAAGTGTGCTGTCAACAGGGAAACTATACAGGGTGAGTCGGAGGGAATGGGCCTAACTTTAAGGGTGTGATTTGTGCATCAAAATGATAAGTAAAAACTCAAATGTTGTTATCCAATATTCATTTGTTTTCAAGTTACAAGGTAAAAACAAAATATTGCATTAATTTAGCTTTCCTCAAATAAATGACTTTAGTGTTTGCTTTTGATTGTTGTGTTGTCACTATCCTATTAGTGTCAGTATAAAATGTTACATTGATTCACCGTTAACTTTCGGATTTGTATCATTTTAATTTTATAAAATGCCACACATTTATTTACATCTCGAATACGCCAATATGGTTTTTATTTATGGTTTGTATAATGTCAAGGCTACAGCGGCTGCTGAAGAATATCCTGAACGATTTCCACATGAAAGAACACCGAACAGAAAGGCCAGTTTTCAACAAACTCTGCGAGACCAGAACGCTTCCAAGTGCTAATGTAACATCCGAACGAGCCATTCAACAAGATTTAGTAGCAATAGAATATGTTCTAGCTTTAGCAAAAGAAGATGCGATGACAAGCTCACGAAGAATTGGAATTCAGTTGGGGATTCCCCAAAAAAAAATGATCAATACGCTTCACGAGCAAGGCTTATACCCGTACCATTTACAGCGTGTACAGAATATTCAACCTGGAGACTACGCCAAGCGTATGCAATTTTGTGAGTGGGTAATTAGTAATCGTCATCTTTTACCGCATTCACCTGTGACGGCATCAACAATAATCGAAACTCCCATGTATGGTCGGACGAAAATCCTCACGCAATAGTCGAAAGTAATTTTTAACACAGGTTTTCAGTAAACGTGTGGGGCATGATCGATAATAATTTAATTGGCCCTTTTCTTTTGGAAAATCGCCTTACAGGGGATCACTGCTTAAGTTTTTTACAAAATGAATTGCTAGGACTACTGGAGGAGATTCCTTTAAACATCAGAATTGAAATGTATTATCAACACGACGGAGCGCCTGCCCATTTCGATCGTCGGGTTAAGCAATATTTAGAGCAAAGGTTTCCAGGGATTTGGATTGGTCGCGGTGGTCCTATTAGTTGGCCTCCTAGATCGCCAGACCTCACGCTGTTAGACTACAATTTATGGAGTTTGTTAAAAACTGAGGTTTACAAAGTAAAAGTAGATACTAGGAATGCATTAATTAGACGCATTAGAAATGCTGTACTCAATATTAAAGAAAGGCACGAATCAATTAGAACAGCTATACTCTAAGTGTGTTCCGCGGAACCCTAGGGTTCCGCGATACCTCTGTAGGGGTTCCTCAAGAATTTAGAAAAAAAATCAAAGCACCTCTCTCTGGTCGAACGTTTTGACCCCGCGGCCGCGCGTAGGTATATTTATTTATTTATTTGTATTTGTATAAACATGTGTTACAATTGCTGGTACAATATCTCATAAGTTTGGTATCAACATGTATACTTGTATACTTGTGAGCGCGCAGTTCCTTTGATAAAAGCCGCCTCTGAATTGTTTACAACGCAATTTTTATATTTCTCTTTTTATTTTTGCTTTTTGTTTATCAAAGGCGCCGACTCGAGTATTTTTGAGAATATTCGAGATCGAGTCTAGGACTAAGTATAAAAGCGGCGATCGCGCGTCGCGCCTCGTCAGTCAGTTGACGATTAGCGTTCGGAGCGATAAGTTCCTACCTACCTACTTACAAGCTCGCTAGCGAGAAACTAGTGTTCATTGTTCTACTGCCTGCTGTATTCTGTTGTCTCAGTTTTATACATTTCTTCATTGTACTAAACTTAGTCTCTTATACGCAGTAACGATTGTGCATTATTTAGACCCCACCATCCTGACGTGTAACATTATAAATAAAGAAGAATGGAACGTTGGCTTAAGGGTGTTAAACGTGCAGCCACGAAAACAAAATATCGCAATAGACTGGACGCCGAACCTGATATGAGACTTCAACTGTCTTCTATCAAACCTGATATCAACCAATTGATGAAAAATAAAAAACAGTTTCATACCTCCCATTAGTTAGATTTTTTCTTTTTTAATATCTTCTATTATTGTACTTGCCATGTGGTAAAGTAAGTAATAATTAGTAACTGTTACATTGTACTTTTATTATGCTTATTAATAAAGAATACACTTTTAAAAACTATTGTTTTATTGTAGAGTTCCATCAAGTATTTTGCTTCCCAAAAGGGTTCCGTCACCAAAAAAGTTTGAGAACCGCTGAATTAGAAGATCCACGCGCGCCCTTCGTAAACGAAGCAGGAGATATTTGGAAGCCAATGGCGGTATTTTTGAAAATTTACTAAACCAATGATTTATTTAAGACAATGTTAATGTTGAATATTTTGGTTTAACAATATTATTATTTTATTTAACGCTGTAACTTGAAAACAAATGAATATTGGATAACAACATTTGAGTTTTTTCTTATTATTTTGATGCATAGATTACACCTTTAGAGTTAGGCCCATTCCTTCCGACTCACCTGTATATAGGATTTATAGTTTTTTCCAAAAGATCGTTAGTGTATAGTCGAATGGGGGTGGGTGACAATATAGAGCATTGACTCCGGTGTTAATGTAAAATAAGTCAAATATCAGTTATAATTATATTGCACTTGTACAAGTTTCATCCATACCAAATTATGCTTCACCAAGAGCTTGTATGGGCGAGACCTTGAATATCGCGTTACCATTTGCAGTTGGGTCAAAAAGCAAATACAAGAAAATAACAGGTTCCGGAACAATGTAATATTTTCTGACGAAGTCACTTTCCATAATTGTGGGCAGGCAGAATTTTAAGTTATTCCTTAATATCAGAAATTAAATTTCTTATTTGAAGGACATTTAAATCAAGAAATTTACACACATTTTTAAGAGACCCCAATTACTAAACCAACGTATAAATCTTGACATGTGGTTTCAGCAGGACGCGACTTCATGCCATAAGGTAATAATATAGGCCTGTAACTAAACTGCTGGAACTGAAACGCATAAAGAAAATTTTTTGTCTATATTTTAAACTAAATATCTCAAAAAACATTAAGGATATTTGAACGCGGTTCGAAGCATATTGAAGCTCATTGTTTGGACTTAGGGTATATTGATTAGTTTTGGTTTGTATACATTTCGATTTCACAATACAAATGTAAATGAAACAGTGCTAATCTAACAATATTTCACGGGGGCCCCATTTCGTGCCATGGATATTTATTCCTCGGTTTTAAAAAAATCACTGGTTCAATTGAAAAAAACTACTTTCTGGATTTTCAATAAATGTCGTACTTTTACAATAATTAGAGTTTAAGCGAAAAACGACACTTTCGGATTTCATCACCCTGTATCTGTCTGACAATTGCTCGAAAAAAAGGTTTTTAACTTATTGTTAGCTCTAAATTCTTGGCTTTTTTTCGCGTTTTAAATAGTATATTAAAGTACATGTTTTATAAAGCATCATCTTATAGCACGCGTCCATGTTAAAAAACGAGCCGCTTGCGGCGAGTTTTTTAACGGGACAAGTGCTCTAACTGCTTTATAAAACACGTACTTTATACTATTTTTTCTATTTTGTATTTTTTTCAATAAGAAAATACATATTTAAAAAGAAAATCAACCCTTCAAATTTTGTAAATTTGTGTGTCTAAATTCTATGTTGGTAATACTCTAAATTTCTTTTTATCATAGTAGCCTTGACAATAAATAATATTTTCTTTGTGTCATTGTCACGAAATTTGTGATTTAATATTTCATAGAGTTGTTCATAATTATAATTAAAAAAATATGGAGCATGATAATCTAAGTTTAACTCCCCCTGAGTTAAGGGATATTGCTAATAAAACGATAAATCAACTTTTACCAGAGAAATCCCGAAAACTTTCTTTTCTCATGGATAACAATAACAGGAAACGTCAGACGTCAACAGAATAAAACATTTAAATATAACCAATGCCAACTTTTAAAAAATAAAATTCGGAGTTCGAAATGGATATATTTCGAACTCGCTAGCGCGTTCGAAATATCTATTTTTCGAGACAAAATTAGAAAAAAGATTTTATGCAGGGTGAGAAAAAGTATACTTTCAATACCCTAATAAAAATAATGTTTTTATTTTCCCAGTAACAGCTTCTTCTCGATTTAATTTGGTGGCACAAGAGATAGAATTATGTTTTTCAAAATTCAATGCAAGTGTTTGCAACTATGGATTAAAATGTCAAGACGGTTTTTTTATTTTCTATTTCAGTAGCTTATTTGCAACAAAAAACATATTTAATTCAAAGTTGATGTTTTTATGATACAAACCAATACTTGTAAATTAATTTAAGAAATCAAAAATAAACGACGCTATATGCTATATAAAAGTCAACAATATTAAGCTCAATATTTTGTAGGCCCCCTTCTAATTGAAAACAGGTGGATTGGTCGAGCTGGTGCGGTCAACTGGCTTGCTCGTTCCCCAGATTTAACCCCCCTTGAGTTCCCCTTATGGGGCTTTATAAATGACAAAGTATTGACAACAACAGACGATATAAAAGACCGAAGCTGTTCTTCCTGCTAATAAGTGAGACCTAAAATGTTATAACGGGAACGAAATTCATTTAGACAAAGAGTAAGAATATGTTTGGAAGTTGTAGGGGGACATTTTGAACAATTTCTTTATTGCAATACCATAATAAATGATAATTCTGTAATCAGGGGAGCAAGTCAAAAAGTGTTTTGATTACATACGTAATTTTTCAAGTAGCTTTGAATTTTAGCAACAAAAATACATAATCGAATAAAAAATTCCAAACTTACCCCTACCCCTCAAAATTGAGAAAGGAGCCAACTGCAAAAATATGATTAAACATGTCCCGTCCATATCCCCTCACATATGCCTACTACCTCACTTAAATTTTATAAAAATATTTGAAACCGTTCTCTTCTTGTATTGTATTACTTTAAAAAACTCACCCTGTATAGTTTTATTAAACCTACATAGATAAAAAGGATGTCCTAATGTAAAGCAAAACCAATGTAAAACAATGCTATCATGTCTTTCCGTGTTACAGTGGGCAAGAAAACAAATAATATGGTTTGGCCTGTGGATGCTATAGCTACGAAATCGGCGCCGTCATGTAACGGCCGTCAAAATCCGATGAATTTCGTCATACGGCGGTGGAAAAATGCGGCAAACATAGTCGGTGGCGTTAGTTGTGAAGTCAGGAAAGCGACGGAAGTTGTGAAACGGTGCAGTCCATTTTAACCCATTAGTGCATATAGTCCGTTTAAACGGACGCGGGCTTCGTGGCTAATATCTGATATGTAAACATAACCTAAAAAGTTTTGTGTAGCACATGCTTTTAAGAGAGTGTAAATAAAGTGAAAAAAAAATACAAAATAAAGGTGTTGATCAATTGGAGTTGTTTATCACAAGTTTTTGGCAATATGTACCCATTACTTTACGCAAGACGTGGGAAAGGGTAAGTTTTTTTGATATATTTTTTAACAAATGAATATTTGACCACTATTTTTAAATATTTTATAATAAAATACGTGTAGATAAAGAGAAATTTACATATATGCACAAAATAATCCTCAGAGTGATTTTTGTGTATGTTTTTTTATAACGTCCGTTTTAACGGACTCCATGCGAGCAGTATTCTTGAGTGTGATTCTTTTTTACAGGTTGTCACTTGACCAGTTATTACAAACCCTTCAAGAAGATGAACCAAATGTGCCAATTGATATTTATGCTGAGCCCCCACATGACGGAAATGATACGGACATGGACGAGGATTTGAGCGATGATGAACATAATGCTGACTTGAACTGTTTAGGCCCTAAAATGCTAAAAACCACTTGTGAAGTAGAACCGAGATTTTACTCTGAAAGTGTAGATAACACGCAACGAAAGCGAGTAATGTCAGCAGATTTTGACTGGGACAGTAGTGATGATGAACCCCTTTCAAAATACATAAGGGCTAATGAAGGAGGTGAACAAAAAAATACTAGTCAAGAGGTTCCAAAGATCAAAAAAATAAGGAAAAGGACAGAATTCAACTGGAAAAAAGCCACACCAAAATTCGATATGGTCACAGAATGTGCTGGAAAACCTCGATCAGATTCAGCGAAGCTATGTGAAAACCCTGCTGACTTTTTTGCTTTATTTTTTACTAATGAATTTCTAAATCATTTGCTGGAACAAACTAACATGTACTCAGCGCAAAAAAACAATTTTCTGAACATGACCCTGGAGGAAATGTATGTGTTCATTGGTGTTCTCCTGTTTTCGGGGTACGCAAAATATCCTAACAAAAGAATGCTTTGGTCAAGTTTACCGGATATTCCAGTAATAGTTCAAAATAGCATAAGGCTGAACAGGTTTGAACAGATTTTGCTCAATTTTCATCTTAACGATAATACCCAAATTGACCCATAAGATCGTTTGGGCAAATTGAGGCCAATTATAACGCATCTAAATAATGTTTTTCAACTTCATGGCGGTCTAGATGAAGATTTGTCGATTGACGAAAGTATGATACCTTATTATGGCAAGCATTATGCCAAACAATTTATTAAGTCAAAGCCAATCAGATTTGGATTTAAGAATTGGGCTTTATGTTCTAGTTTTGGTTACCTGATTGCATTTGAAATTTACACAGGAAAATCTACAGCTAAAGACAATTTGTTTGGCGTCGGTGGAGACATTGTTGTGTCTCTTATCTCCCAAGGAAGTATTCCTGCCAATGAAGGTTTTAAATTATTTTTTGACAATTACTTCTCTTCTAGCGCTTTATTGAATTATCTAGCTGAAAATGGGTATTGTGCTACTTCCACAATTCAAGATACCAGAACAGGTAGGTGTCCCCTTTCAGATGCAAAATCTATGAATAAAAAAGAAAGAGGATATTATGAGTACCAAACAGATGATCAGGAAAAAGTGTTTCTTGTTCGCTGGAAGGACAATAAATCTGTTACTTGTATCACAAACTATGACAACGCTGATGAAGGAACTTGTACTAGATATTCCCGTGAGAGCAGAAGCAGGATTGCAGTAGTACAACCCAAAGTGTTTGGAAACTACAATAAAGGTATGGGGGGTGTGGATAAGATGGACCAAGCTGTAGCGGCATATCGTACCCGAATTCGCCAAAGAAAGTGGTGGTGGCCAGTTTTCGCCTATTTACTTGATGTTTCAGTGACTAATGCCTGGCTTTTGAAGCGAAAACTTAAGCCAAATGATGTAAATGCCTCTGGTGGTCTTCTTAGCTTTAGAAGAAAGCTTGCAGTAGATTTGTTGACGACCTATGGTACTGCATCACGTCACGAGGAAGAGCTATACAAGCACCTAGTGAAAATATAAGATATGATGGAATCAATCATTTGATAGATTATTATCCCACGGAGCGCAGATGTAAATTGTGCGGCAAGAAAGCCCATTTTATTTGCGTTAAATGTAACGTTGGTCTTCATCCTAAACATTGTTTTAAGCAATTTCATACAAAATAGAACTTATATAAATAGAATTTACGTATATATTTAGTCAACTAAAATAATGTTTATTTGTATTTTTATATGCATACAGTCCGTTATAACGGACATGTTTTTTTTGTAATAAATAACAACAATAAAATTTCTGTCCCTATTTTTTATGGTTCCTCGGACCTTACATAAAATACCGTAACAGTCACAGAAAATAATATCCACTAATAAACTTCATGCAGTAATGGGTTAAACATAATTATATGGATGATATCGATCTCGCGCTTGTACTAATTTAAGAAGATAATGAAAAAGACGTTAATAGAACAGAGGAAGAATCGGAGTTACACAAAAAAAAATCGTGCAGAAAAAGACGCATACCAATTTACCTGATTAAACGTTATTATTTTAAACTACGGTCGTAAGGTCAACCTAGATCAATAAACGTTGAGCCAACTGTCACACTGACACCGCTATAAATATGACGGCAGCTCTATCTTACGTTACGATGTTGAGTAAGGCTTTGTTGGAAACCACTTATACTTAAAGCGCACAGCAGCTTCTGTTGTGACGTATTTCACCTGATTTTGACGGCCGCATTATGACGATGCCGCTTTTGAGAATACCTTAGCTTTAGGTATGTCGCCAGTGTAGACAGACCCTGGACGTGGCATTTTTTGATAACGTACGCGAATCCTGTCCTCCGAGAAAAAGAATAATGATTTTGATCAAGTAATTTGGCCTGCCTAACCATATTGACTTTATTATGAAACCATTCTGCCAGACTTGCCAAAAGTCTTGTAAACATCGAAAAATCTCGCTCCAGTTAAAAAGCAGCCACTAAAGCCTCTCAGGACATTAGCCGCCAATCGTCTGGCGTACCATGCAGTGAACTGTGGAGGTAAAATGTTGCTGTCGTATACAAAATGGTTTTTTGTATGCTGCAGTATGCCCAGAAATAATGCCTCTGCCTCTCGCCAATACAGCAATTATTTTTAGTTTTAGTTCTTAGCAAAAAGCAAAACAGAATTTAATAACAAATCAGAAAAACGATGATCATTGTTTTGTTTTTTTTTTATCTTATTTATAGATTAAATCTTTTAATTATAATATTTTTTGGAAAGTCCTACTTACCTTCAAGTCCTTGTTTTTATTAAATCATCAATAGTAGATAATATACATAAATAACCCCGAAATGTCGTAAGTGGCGTAAAAAAGTAAATGACATAATTCATTTTCAAGATTATTTAATCTTTTCCTTGAATTATCTACGCGTAAATTAATCCGAACTCTTGTGAATATTTGCATACAATTCAAGGATTTCTAGGTATTATTTAGATCAGTAAATAAGTTCCACGTATAATACAATGCTTGCCACCTTTCACCCCTAACGTTTAATCAACAACGATATTTAGAAGGTTACTTAATACTTTGAAACGCTACATAGCACTTCAAATAATTTCTAAGCTTACATCTTCATATTATGATTAGTAACAAGATGGCGGCCGGAAGCGATTTTGGAACTAATTTTTAAATTTCAAGCCAAGTCGGTCTGGTGGATAGGCCTTTTAATCTGCAATAAATCATACCCAGAAATAATGTAAGGTTACGACGATAAAATTATTTAAACAACAACATAATTAGTGACCTGTATAAATATAGTTCTCTTTGCAACTGCTTAGTATATTCCAAAGTAGAATTTTGAGGAGTCTTGACACCAAAAAAGCTTCTGGTCATCGTAATTAAGATATGCGTTGACAAATTGACACCGGCATTTTGTAGGCTCTTTAACTTACCTTCCAAAAAGGAATATTTCCTTCTTGCTGGAAAACTGCGCGAGTCCAGCCCATACCCACAGAGACCTTGTCTTTTGTGAGTATGAGCTATATAACAACAATCGACAAAAATTCATTAAAGTACCTGGAAGGCTTCAACATTATTAGTGACCACCAATATGGATTCCGTAAGTGTAGATAAACAGGAGACTTTCTCGCTTATGTTACTCATATTTAGAACAACGCAATAGAACATCACTGGGAGTCCTGGGCGGTAGCACTGGACATTTCCAAGGCCTTTGACCGAGTATGGCATGAGGAGCTCATAACTAAAGTGAGACCATACGACATAACGGTTCAATTTTGTTCATGGCTGTCCAGTAGGGTGGGCCGAATTTTTTTTTTCTCGAATGTAATATGTCCTGGGTAACCAAAAGTTGTCAACTTGATATAGTATTTATGATACAAAATTTGGGCTTTCTGGGATAACATCTTCAGGTGCCTACTTGAGGTCAAATTAGGGAAAATTATGAAAATATTCATAAATTTTAAATGAGTGATTTATCTTGACTTTCTCCTCTATAAAGCTGTGTTGATAAAAAAAATTGCCACTAATAAACTTATAAATTCATCGAAACATATTCATCTGAGCTCAACCGTGCAAATGCGCAAGTAGTGTCGCGCAGCTATATCAATATCACGTACGCCGCCGCAAGTCTGCCTTTCCTGTACCGACAAGATTAGTTGTCTCGACGCATTCGAAGAGTCAACGTCTTATTAACTTATATTTACTCTTTTTAGTGAACGCGTAATTGTTTATTTGTGTGAAAATGCCGAATACACGTAAAGACATTGAATGCGAGGTGTTTGGAGCACCAACAGAACTTAAGTGCAACATACTTCCGACTTATAGCGATGTTATGAGAGCATATTTGTGGCACAGGCAATTAATAAAAGACCAGAACAATGGCAAAGACCCTAATGTAAGTGATGTTTCTAAAAAAGTTATATCTGTATTGAAAAACATTTGGCAAAATGCTTCTTTACAAGTGGTGAGTGAACAAGAGATTTATCGATTGATTTAAGACTATGTTGTGAAGTTTCGGAGTTTAAAAAAAAACATTGGGTCCGTACATAATAAAAAGTGTTTAGAGAAGCTAGAAAAATTCAGACAATCAAGTGAGAAACTTTTTGATATATCGACGTGCAAGTGTAAAGATTTTGACTCATGCAAATGCAAAATTAAAGTGCTTAAAACAGAACAAGAATTTTTACGAGACCAAAGAACAGAAAGAAGAATGTTTATTGGAAATGTTGACATTAAATTGACAAAGGTTTTAGAAAAACGTATGCAAAGAAAATTCAAAGCAAAAAAACAACTAGAGGACCAAAGCCGCCTAGAGCAATTGAAAAATGTAGGAAAAGTGAATGTTCCAGAAACAACTTTCTCCCCACTTTAAGAAAGTGTGTTTCTGGGTAAAAGTTCTACAACAAGCGAGTTTAAACTCCAACTAGATAGTCCATCAACTTCAAAAGCAAGAACAGACCTTCGAGGGGTGGATTTCAGAAATTTAGCAGAGGCTTGCGATCAAACGGGAGTTTCGGATAGATGTGCTTCTTTTCTAGCGAATGCTGTTCTGCAAGATCTTGGCGTTGTCAGTAGAAACGACCCTTCAAAATTATTAAACCGTAGTAAATTGCGGAGAGAACGAAAGAGACGAAGAACGGAACTAAAAAAGGAATCAACAGGGATCTATTTTGACGGTAGAAAGGACAGAATACTACTGACGAAGAAAAAAGGAAGCACTTATCATAAGAGATACGTTTTGGAGGAACATATTGTTCTTATTGCAGATCCTGGGTCTGTTTATCTCGGACATGTAACTCCTACTTCAGGAAATGCTAAAGACATCAAATCAAGTATTTTCGATTTTCTAAGCAGTAACTTGGGACCTGTTGAAGAACTTGCTGCTGTTGGCTGTGACGAAACTGTTGTAAATACAGGTTTCAAGAATGGAGTTGTTAAGCAATTAGAAGTAGCAATTGGACACTCCTTACAATGGTTGATTTGCCTACTGCACGCCAATGAACTTCCACTTCGCCATTTGATTGAGAAAATGGATGGTAAAACTAACGACCCAAGAGGATTCTCAGGAACGATTGGAAAGCTTCTTCCAACATGTCAGAACCTTCCCATAATTAAATTCGAAAAAATTGATGGGGAACTACCAGAATTCGACCTAAATGACACCAGTACCGATCAAGTTTATTTGTATCAAATGTGTTCGGCAATCGCAAGAGGTGATGTCCCCTCAAATTTATCAAATCGTGATCCTGGAAAAATGTCACACTCAAGATGGCTGACAACGGCAAATAGGATTTTAAGACTTTATGTAGCTTCAGAAAAACCTTCGAACGAATTGAAAACAATAACCGAATTTATATTAAAAGTTTATGCTCCTGTTTGGTTCGATATTAAAATCAGATCATCGTGTACTGAAGGCTCCAGACATTTGTTCTCTCTGATAACAAGATCGAGATATATGCCAAGTACAGTTAAAGATGTGATTGATCCGGTCATACAGAGGAATGCATTTTTAGCTCATCCAGAAAATATTCTATTGACAATGCTTAGAGATGTTCGAAAGCCTATTAGAGAACTTGCGCTAAGAAGAATTCTGAAATGTAAAGTAATGAGTCTTCAGAATAGCAAAATCAGAGAGTTCAAAGTCCCAAAACTGAATTTTGACGCTCAAGACTACACTGAATTGATAAACTGGCAGTCAGTTAGCGTAACTGAACCACCACTCACAAGAACAATTTCAGATACTGCATTGCAAGAGATGATTCTAACAGTTCCTGACGACATCGAAATTTTGAAATACCCTTGTCACACACAATCTGTTGAAAGATGTATTAGGACAGTCACTGAAGCCTCTGTTTTAGTAAGCGGAACAGAATCAAGAGATGGCTTGATTCGAACTCGGATTGCCTCCAGAAAAAAAATTCCGAAAACTTAGACAAAACTGCAATTTTTAAAGGCTTTAGATCAATAAATTGATAATTTTCATTAATAAGACGAAGGTCGGGAGGGAGGCGGGGAAGAACTCGACATGCAGCCACCTCCACGTGGTGAGTTCTGGGTTATTTCATTCAATTTTTATTGAGTAAAATAAGCGAAGAGCTGCATATTTCAGTAGTACGCTTTGTGGAAAATTCGAAGCGAACTAGGCACCTGAAGATGGCGCTTGTCAGAGCCGAAACTTTGCATGAATGATTAACAATAGTAGTGACAACTTTCTAGCACCCAGGGTAATTGAGATCTCACACTTTATTTTTTTCCTTATATAGATCGACCCACCCTACTGTCCAGCTTTCCTAAGGGCCATTCTATGTGAGTGGCGATGGACGAATTTAACATCAACGCAATGATCCGTTGTAATTTTCTTGGACTTCCTTACAAAAGTGAGGTACTCGTTTTATGTTCGCTTGCGACAGTTTTAGTCTAGTATTGCAATACAAGATGTGTTCCTCTATCTTTCGTAGTAAAGTATAAATACATCCCACAGATATATAGATACAGTGCAGTGTGTCTAACGGTAAAACGTAAAGGTTCTATAATATCGCCCACCCTCTTTTTACTATACACTAACGATATTTTGGCCCTTTATATCCTATGTATACCTTCGCTGATGACAGCACACTTGTTTCATCTTTTACTGGATGCTCGGACATCGGCTGCCAATGCACATTTCTATAAACATCAAGAGGTTTCACATCTTAACAAAGACCTGGAAGAAATTCTGTCTTGGGATGACAGGAGCTAAGTAGAATTTAACGCTAAAAAAACCCAGGCGGCAGTTCTTTCTAAATATACTATACTTCTTTTTAGTGGCAATCCGTATTGTAATCTAAAGATGACGGCAAGATACCATCTAGAGTTTTTTTGAAGATGAATGCATGGATTCCAGTTGGAGGCGAGAAGGCAACTTCTAGTCCGTTGTGTTACTTAATACTGTTTCAGATACCGAAAAATTTGCTATTCCAATTCGAAATTGGGTCAATGTCTAGTCAGATAATTTTATTAAAATAAGATTATTCTTTCATCTTTGGCTATAAGGTATGCTTCCAATTATATGTACACACCGTATTTAGTAAACAAAAACTAATTTTAGAATGACGAATTTTGAGGGACTAAAGCAATCCTTTTGAATTCGAGTTTGAGTTAAATAGACATAGACGGAACCAGGAATCAGTTCGGTACCTTAAAGCAAATAGTGATGTATGTATATGACATCCATTCCGAACTCCATTCAGGTGTTTTCAGCACTTCGCTTATATGCAACCGAATTCCGAGTACAATTCGGTGACCGGACTACCATTCTCTTAATTGCCAAATAATTTGTTGTATATATTAAACTATTAAGTGTTAATGCTAATTAATATGTAGTAATTACTCAGGATATTTAATATGTGTGTTCTCTTTTCCACATTTAAACCTTTCTTATAGACAGGAGTTTAGAATCCTTTAAATTTCATAAATTGCGGATGTATTATACTTGATGAATAAAAACGTTTTACCGTTAGACACACTGCACTGTATCTATACAGTGCGTCCATAAAGTCTTGCACAAATTCATTTAAAATTCAGGTATTTACTTTTTAAAAACGCTCTGACACGTCAATTAGTACTTTTGTTTGCGCATTTTTTAACGTAAAATGTTTTTATACAGGGTGTCGCACGTATGAGGTATGAGGTCATCAATAAATGTGTTTAAAATAAATTTTCAAACGTCAATATTTCGGAAACCGTGATTTCCAGAGGTGTTAAGTGTTCATCATAGAATTCAAAATTGATATAATATACAGGGTGTTCCATTAAAAAAAATCCTTGATGACCTCATACCTCATACGTGCGACACCCTGTATAAAAACATTTTACGTTAAAAAATGCGCAAACAAAAGTACTAATTGACGTGTCCGAGCGTTTTTAAAAAAAGTAAGCCCCTGAATTTTAAATGAATTTGTGCAAGACTTTATGGACGCAGTGTATATCTGTGGGATGTATTTATACTTCACTACGAAAGATAGAGGAACACATCTTGTATTGCAATACTAGACTAAAATTGGCGCGAGCGAACAGAAAACGAGTACCTCACTTTTGTAAGGAAGTCCAAGAAAATTACAACAGATCATTGCGTTACACACATACAAATTTTGCCACTACTTGGCAGGAGAGAAACATCAGTAATTACAGAACGGAGAAACCCGTGGAATTCGTCAAGAACGGACTTCTTTCACCGAGATGCAATTAAAGAGTCCTTTGATGTTACTAAGCGGGTCATCTACCTCCGGTACCCGGTATCCCCGGTAAACTAATTAGCGTTCAGTGACCCGCCATATCGTTATGGCAATGGTGTGCATCGCTTCTTTTTGCCAGTAAGAAATTAGCACAAACATTGAGATAAAATAGTAACCCGGCGGTAAGTCGGCCTTGCATCAAAGGAACTTATTTGCATATTTTTTTACTTAGTGTCGTGTTACCACAATAGCTGTTGAACTACACATGATTTTTTTTGATTATTGTATTTTTCATCTCCCTCGCAGAATAAATAATTCCTAAGACTGAACTTAATACTGTTGGCGTATTTAGTAAAATATAGTACTGATCTTAAAAATATATTGCTATGTTTTTGGCGAGTTTTAGGCGAAGAATATTCTAAATTCTTGCTGACTTGCAACTATACATAAACTGTCAAGGTTTTCTTTAATTTAGTAGAATATTTTACTTTGTACAAGTATAGGATTTTGTACCTGGCTTTGATTTAGATTGACAGACGTTTCCCAAACGGTAACATCGTATGAAACAATAAAGGGAATCCAATTTAATTAATGATCTCGAAAATCAACACGTAAACCGAAAATGGCTATTTTCTATACCAAGCTCAGATCAATGATAGGCATGCGCAGTTGAAATGTTAAAACAAGTAAATACTAGCAAGGACCGGACTTAAAAATAATTATTATGCTTTTGTTGGTTTGTTGGGATGTGATCGTAACATGTTGAGTAACATTTTGAGAAAATATAGGGAATATACATGGATGAATTAAGGATTAAGGAATATTTAAGACAAAATCAGTATTTATTTATTTATTTATTTATTTAATAAATTTAGGATACAACAGAACTGAGTTCCAAAAAAGCATCCGCTATATACAATTTAATATTAATACTGAGTTTCTACATTAATATGAATGGAAAAAATAGACATAGAATATTTTTCATATATTAACAAATACATGCGCGAGGAAAAGTTCTTTTGGTTTTGATATAAATTTCAAAATTGAAGCAGAAAAAACTTCAATGTCATAACAATACTTATTACAAACTAGTTGCATTGTAATTAACGGGGTATTACGTACCCAATTTGCTCTGAGCAATGGTATATTAAACAATTCATGACTTCTTAGTTCCCTTGCAGGACCATTAAAACTCAAAAATGATAAAAGAAGTGGTGAATCAATTTGATGGTTTATAAGTTTAAATATTGTGTATATATCCGACATTCAACGCTTCTCGAAAAGCGGTAAAATCTTAAATTTTTTGGCTACATTCTCCGGGGTACAAGCGGCTTTATATGTCAATACTTTGAGAAATTTATTTTGAATTGCTTCGATTCTGTTTATATATATTTTACAATTAGGATTCCATATAATCGAAGCGAAAGAGAGTTTACTGTAAACAAATGCGAAATAAAGTGATAATAGTGTTTTTGGTTCTCTAAAAACCTGACAGTTTCTGACAATGAATCCTAACAATCTGTTAGCTTCAGCCGTAATCATATCAAAGTAAAATCGAAAAGACCATTTGCTGTCCAAAAGCACACCAAGGTCCCTAATTCGGTCAACTCTTTTTAAAACTTTTGAACTTATATTGTACTTAAAGTTAATTAAGTTAATATTTTTAGAAAACGTTATAGATATACACTTATCCAAATTCAAAAAGAGGCTGTTTGCGTTGAAACAATGAAGCAACCTATCGAGGTCCCCCTGTAACTTAAGGCAGTCCTCCGGGGCCTCCATCGTACGATAGATTTTAAGACCATCTGCATACATGATAAAATTACTATTTAAAAAGCACTGGCTTATGTTGTTGATATAAATTATTAAGAATAGAGGCCCTAAGTGACTTCCCTGGGGAACCCCTGACGTCGCCCCAAATCGCTCCGAGTGATACCCGTTTACTACAACAATCTGCTTTTGGTCACAAATGTAGGACGAAACCTATTTAAACATCGCTCCGTACACCCCGATATCAACAAGTCGCTTCATCAGCACCTCATGACTGATTTTATTGAAAGCCTTGCTGAAATCGGTGTACACGGCATCGACCTGTTTCTGACTATCCATACCCAAACAAACATTCTGAGAAAAACACAACAAATTTGTCTCCAAGGATCTTTTGGGAAAGAAGCCATGTTGCTGTTCAATAATAGCATTCTTTACAGTAGCGAAGATTTTTTTATAAACAATTTTTTCAAGAATTTTTGAAAATATACTGATTTTACTAATTGGACGCACTACTTCTGTCTCCACTCTTAAATATAGGTATTACATAGGATGCCTTCCATTTTACAGGAAAGCATCCTTCCCGTAAAAACAAATTATAAATAAGATGAAGTGGCTTGGTGAGATGGCGTACACAATATTTTATAAGTAAAGATGGCACTCCATCGGGCCCAGCGCTTTTTTTATGCCCAATGTTTCTATAAGTTCACTTAGTTTATTTCCGAAACCAAAATATTGTCCTTTGCAGCTTCACTCATAGGATAAGATAGCTTTTATCCCGTATTAGCTGTCAAGTACACACTTTTAAAAAATGTAGCAAACAGGTTACTGACACTTCGCCTTAAGCCGGAAAAAATTTGAAATTTGATCTCCATATTTTTTGTATGTTTTATGTTTATTTTTTTCTAAAATTGTCTTAATAGTTTCTGTTTTAAAATATATCGGATACCTGCCCCTAACTCTGAAAGATGGTATATGTTTTTCAATAAGTTTATTTAGTTCAGCATAGAATAATTCAACCATAGTATTCAGAGGTTGGTTAAGCAATATGTCCTCCCATCTTATGGCGGTAAAGCTAGAGTTAATAACATTGTGATTTGCTTTCCTAAAATTAAAAATTGTACGACTTTGGTAAGTGAGAGACCGAGTTACAGAAATTATAATTGAAAATTCCAAAGATGGATGATGCTGGTCCTCATCAACCAGATAATTATCCGAGCGCATAATATTAGTGATCAAATTTTTGTTGCACAAAATTAGGTCTAATATTTTACTATTAATATTTAATACATTTTTAAACTGCATTAATTCAAAATACGAGAATGCGTCGACCATAGAGGAAGACTTTTATCTGCTTAAAATAAAGTATAAATAAGACGATGCCAGAAAGGAAAGAAGCTATATTTACTAGAGAACCTAGAGAATGCAAGACCCAAATAGAGTCCAATTCTTACCTGCGTGAACAAAGTCTTCGATTTTGAATAATACAAGTATTATTATCCAATTTTTAATAATTTAAATAAATTACTTTATCCAACATTTACATATTATAATGTCAACACTATTAGTTCGATTTTCGACTAATAAAGTAGCTTATGACCCACACGTGGGTTATAACCATCACTCACTAGTGGGTTATGATTATAACTCACGCAGGCACATCTTTTATCAGACCAGTCGATAAATTCTTCAAAGGTTTTGTTATAACTATCTCTTGACTTGTGGGAATAATTAATGAACACGCTAGGTCAGCTTCTTTTGAATTTCGGCTGGAGTTTTTTCATATTTTTAAAAACCACCATCGAAAATGGCAAAAATAATAACTTGATTTACTCTCTTAAAATTTTTGTTATTAATCAATTTCATAACAACAATAATCACACTAGTCAACTATTACGTGTCAAATTTGTCATTCGAAAATATGTTAATTAAAACATAATACAGGGTTTTCCAGTTTGCATTGAGACAATATAATTTTCTATTTTTTATTAATATCATCAAGTGTTGGATAAAATGTTGTATGGCACTCGTGTGTTAGGACATATAAGTCTCTCGGGAATTAGACCTCTCGGCCTACGGCCTTGAAGGCTAAACATTTCCCACCGTGACTTATATATAACATAACAGACTTGTACCATAATAGTATATTATTAACCAAGGTTTAGACAGCCATCATTATTGCCCGAGCGGCGAGTTTAAATCACGAGGAGCGAAGCGACGAGGGATTTAAGACGCGAGGGCTATAATAAGCTGTCTAAACCGTGGTTAATATATTATTTTTTCCACTACTACAAACTTTTATATGAGATTTATCTTTATAGTATTAATAATTATAAAAAATTATAGGTAGGTATAAGTATATTTTTTAATCAAGTTACCTGCGCTTTGGAATTGGCAAAATATTTTGTTGTTTTGTCAGGTGGCTTTGTCAATGTCAATTTGTGTTCATTTGTGTCATCAGATTTCACGAGTTTTGCGTTTTTTTAAAAAATGAGCGAAGAAAATGTTAGTGATAATATTATGTGCACACCTCCCGAATTAAGGATGGAAGCAGAAAAAATGTTGATTGTATCGATATTTTACAATATCAAGTAATCTAATATGTATTGATAATTATCTGGTTGCCTAACCACAATGAATTGATGTTGTAGAATTAAAAAATCAAGTTACCTGCGTTCAAACAAAATTCGGTTAAGGTCAAAGATCGGTCAATAATGGATTTCAATGGCTTATTATTGACCATGGTCAATAATGACTTATAAGGTAGAGAAAAACGATTTCTAGCGTTAATAATCGGTCAATAATGGCGATGTTATAGGTTAGTAGTGGAAAAATAACTATTATTTGTCTACAAACATGACAATAGACCATTTAAGAACATATGATTTTGACAAGAAATATAACCTAAACTTGTGACTTTGCCCCCCAGCAAATATAGCCGTTGTCAAATATGTAATGGTAATTTCATGGCTTTGACATAAACTTTAACCTAAATTTGTCAAGTTTGCCCCCCAGCGACGTCATCCTTAAATGGTCAATTGAAGTTTATAACCTATCACTTTCTTGTATTTTCTTTTGACATCTACTTCAGATATTCTTCTTCTTCTGTCGCACTTGAAGTACATAATACATGACCTGATCCTTTTTCCTTTAGTACATATTAACTTAATTTTAGGATGTTTTATTTGACAGGATAGGAACGTATGATTATCTTAAGTAACCAGGTATTTTTGTTAACCTTTTTTAGGTCTGTTGATGCCATAAATGGTGAAACATGTAGCCTTATCTATCTAATCTTCTAATTTGTTGACTAAAATTATCCTGAGACCGTGACCTGAAGCTGTGTTTTGTTTATTAAGTTAAAACAGGTCTTCTCGGGATTACGGACAGTTTCTAGGACTTTGTAGCATGTAGTGTTAACTGTGTGTTTACTTGTTGGGAACTTAAAATCAGACATACCGATTTGTTGTAAACTACATTAGTTTAATACGACATACGTCAGTATGTTACAGAACTCGAATACCTGCTCTTCGTAGTGCAGGCCGGACGCTAAAGTCTGTGCGTTTTAAGAAGTCCGCTAAGCCATAAAACCTCTTATCGGTGGCTCTCAAACAATAAATTATATTGAAGGTAATTTTGGATGTTGATGAATTACATTTTCTAAATAAAATAATTTAAAGTAAATAAAAAATTAGTTTAGGTAAAGAAAAATAATAATTTTTTAGCTTTTGTAGTATTCAGACAAATTAGTTTTACGAATTCTTTTTTATAAAGTTTTGGTTCTAAAAAGAACCGATTTTGTAGTCTTGCGACAGAACGTACCTACTTGTAGATAGGTACTACTAAAAGTAGTCTTCCTCTGCATTTGAAATTTCACCCATGCTTTCAGACTCATCAGAATCAACATCATCGTCATCATCATCATCATTCGTAATAATTAACGGTCTTACTTCGTCTATAACCTGTTCTGTCTCATAAGATTCAAAAATAATTTTTTCTGTGTGTTCAATGCATTTCCGCCATTCTTCTTTGCCCGCTTGGCTAAGCGCCTCCTCCCATAACTTTATAACGCTAGGCTTACCGATATTTTTACAGGCATGTTTGTCATAATAGTTCTTGCTAATACCCCATACCAATTCAATTGCGTTGTAATGACAATGGTAGGGCGGCAATCTCAAAACTTGATGTCCATATTTGAGGGCTAATTCGTCAACAACATACTTTTTTTTAAATGACTGGTCTTTACACTTGCTTAAAAGTTCACTTTTTAAATATAAATTTTCATGGTTTATGTTTTTCTTTGACAACCACTCTTTTATTTCTTCCTTTTTCCAGCTGCTTGTAGGGAATTTCTCTTCGAGTCTCGTATGGTAAGAGGCATTGTCTAAAACAATTAAGGAAGGTTTTTCTAAACTTTTTAAAAGTTTTTCCTCGAACCAATGCTCAAAAATTTCAACATCCATATTGCCGTGATAATCATCAGTTTTTTTTGTTGATGAAAATATCAAACTGGCATTTAAAACAAAACCTTAAAACATATTTAACCATCCCGCACTTGAGCAAATTTTAATTGGTTCTTGGAAAATAGCGATTATTATATAGATTTAACTATAATAATAGCAAAATAATTTAATTATCTATTTAATTATTATTTATGCTCAACGCGTAATTCTAAGATAATTTTGTTTTGAAACCTCTGATTTCGCCCAGTAATAGAATACAGTAAACCAGTGGGATGTTTGGTGTGATCAAGTATAGCGAAGGTGTGAAGATATTGTAACTTAACCGACTTACTGTTTTAAAAGCGATAACATCCCTTGGTGATTTAATCCAATATCGGACTTCTTAAAACGCACAGACTTTATCAACCTTTTTTGAAGTAAATGAAAAACTTTATGCGTGCGTACTGCACATGCGTATCAGTGGTCTTAAGGTATCGCTTCGGAGAGTCATAATTTACTGCGCAACCAATTTGAAAATAGTTGACATATTTTCCATCCATTTCATTAACGAGATCATTGAATTTAACCATGGAGATAATGACAAAATCTTGTTTCATAACATAATGGAGAAAGTTTTCGATTGATATGAAAGTATTCTATTAGGCAATACTGTGAATTGAATTTTCATTAACAGAACCTTAAGTTTTGCCAAAAATGTCCTGCACAAAAAGGCCACACAAATACAAACTTGAATAATAACAAGAGAAACGTTTTCCCAGGCACAATTTTCTCTGGACTGATGCTCGACATGGCTACATCATCAAAGAAAATATGTAAAAGATCCAAAAATTATTGCAAACACCAAAGAAATGATGGAGAAAAGAAGACGTGCGGTGAGGGGAACGGGCGAATATAAAACACTCAAACAGACAAGTAAAGAAAAATATCAGAAGGGACATAAGAAAATACAAAACCGACATGATTCTAAATGCAATTGAGAATAACTTAAACATGAAAGTGCTAAGATCAATACTCTCCCGCGGAAGCACAAGAATAACCAAGCTTAAGAACAGACAGGGGACGATAGTCTCAAACCTAGAACAAATACCCCACATAGTGGAAGACTTCTATAGGGATTTGTATTCGTCAAAGACAAACGTAGGATCAGAAGATATGCCGGAAATATCACTTTATAAAATCCGATCCGCATTGAGAAACATGAAAAATAATAAATGCCCAGGAGAGGACCATATTACAGTAGAGATGCTGAGGCTTGGGGGAAGTACGGTGGAAAAAGCTATCTACATTTTATTAAACAAATGCCCGCAGGAGAGTATAATCCTCACAGAATGGCGAGATGCAGAGGTAGTAATCCTGTTTAAAAAAGGTGACACCACAGACATCGAAAACTATCGATCTATCAGTCTGCTTTCACCACTATACAAGCTGTTTACCAAGATTATATGCAACCGCATAACAAAAAAACTGGACTTTTACCAGCCAGTAGAACAAGCTGAAAAATGCAAGTATAGACTCATGGTATTCGCCATACACGAAAATATTTATAAGAATGCGACTTTTCACGCCAGAATCGACGAAGAACCAACAAAATTAAAATGAGCAGAGGAGTACGAGAGGGTGATACCATCTCGCCAAATATATTTACAGCAAGTCTGGAGGACGTCTTTATAAAACCTGAATGGGACTCAATGAAGCTTATGGAGATGCTGCAGCAACTCAACCAAGCAGCCAAGGAAGTCTGACTCACAATGAATACCAAGAAAACGAAGATATTGAGTCAGATTGACCCCATATATCGCTAGACAGCGTAGCTATCGAGTGCGTAAAGCACTATACCTACCTCGGCCATACGATCATGCTAGGGAAACCAAATCAAACAGCAGAAATCACTAGACGAATAGGCGGCATTTGGTAAACTTCGATACATCCTGGGAAATAGTAGTATACCTACAATCCTAAAGAAAAAAGTATACGAGTCATGCATTTTGCCAGTGGCTCCGTACGGTCTGGAAACAATGAGCCTCACAAAAAAGAGCATAAGTAGATTAAAAACAACACAAGAGCGATGGAACGAACAAAACTTGGAATTTTGCTGAGAGACAGAGTAAGAAGTGATGAAATTCGAGAAAGATCAAGACTTACAGACGTAGCAGAACGGGTAGCACGACTAAAATGGAGCTGGGTCGGATATGTCGCAAGGCAGGACATCGATAGATGGACAGTTAGAGTCATACACTGGCGGCCAAGAGAAACGAAAAGGAGCAGATGACGACCACAAAGAAGATGACTAAACGATATTAAATCGGCAGTCGGTAGTGACTGGTACCACAAAGCCCCAAATCGCCAAACATGGAAGATGTATGGAGAGGCCTATGTTCAGGAGTAGATGAGAGAAGGCTGACTAAGAAGAAGAAAGAAGACATCATGAGAAAACGAAAATTAACAATAAAACAGTATTTATTCTATTAAATGTTTAGTTTGGCAGTCATTGATTGCCTAACCAACAAAATATTGTCGCTGTAATCACACTATATTGCAAGTAGATAACATTCTAGTGAAACACTCACCTTAAAATTTTCTCTAAGAAATGTATCATTTATTTTAAAATGCCAATCTTAAAATGTTTGCATACACTCTTCTCCTATTTTATCCGTTAGTAATTATGTTTACATATACATAAAACGTTAATTTAGATTAGTTTTGATTGTCTCCTTTGTGTAAAATGTGTCAGTGAGATACCATATTGCACATATATAATAGCAAAAGTAATTAGAAGTTATATCTTATCTAAAAGCTTATTTTAATTTTCTAATATTCATTTTTACCATTATGGCAATTGAATCGTTTATTATTTAAGCAATTCAAGTGACATTTTCTGAATTTTCTAGCAAATAGCGCATTTTAAAGTACTTCAAAATATGGCTAAAGTAGATCCTTGAGGAAAGCGATAAAAGTTAGTTGGAGAAACGGTTTCTGCAATAAACGTAATATATGAAACATTTTTTTTAAATTTATTAACATTATCACATTTTTTTAGTTTTATTTAATTCCCTTTTCGGGGTTTTTAAGAAAATCTGTATACAAATTTTATATTCGTTGGGTTTTTTAGCGGAATCTTTAGTGCAAACATGACTAGGTACGCTGCTTGTACATGATGTAGTTTACGATCACGTGTTGACCGTTTGCTACTGCAACAACCCAAGTGTAAAAACAATAGCTGGCTTAAGTACTTCTATTTAATATTATTCTAAAAAAATTACACGATAAATTTGTATGTAATATGCAATTAAAGTTTTGCCAATTTAGACTACTGAGACTGACCGACCCCCTGGTATATTCATCACCTCTTGATTTTGGCCACTCTAACTAACTCTACTCAATGTCATATAACCCTATACATTACGTTGTGTATGTTTGCTGGTTCTTTCTTTAAAGTTTGGTACAAGAGTAAAGTTGTATGTCCGAAAAATAGGAAATTTTGCACCAGTTGACAACACTGCTTTAGTGTTAAATCAGCTGGGGGAGCCGACGAAGGACTATCAGGCACCATTGTCCTCCAACCATGCTGCACACGCGCAATGTCAGCGAGTTATCCCGTTCCTACCACCAACGAACATTAACAATTATTACGAGATGTTTTTAAGTCACCCTCGTTTATTCGTTTTAATCGCTAGCCGTTTGCATCAACCTGGTATAAGCACGAACAGGGACACTGCCTCAGGAATTTATCAAAATCTTCGGCGCGCTTGTGTAAGCAGGACATCAAAGTTCCGACAGAGTGTGACCCTTCTTATCTCTTGTTAATGTTCGTTGCTACCACCTACCTCTGGCTGATTTTGGCGCTTTCGCTTATAAGTAGGGTTCGCAAGCATGCTGCCAGACCATGACCGGTGGGACCGTTAATAAATTATTTTGTTAAAAATAACAGATAATGTACATAGTTAAGGTTCGTGAATGATTTTTATAAAAAAAGTATACTATATAGCTGGTAATAAGTCAGCGAAAGAACTTGAAACCCACTTTATCAGTGCCGTATAGTAGTACTGTATATTATATTATGTGCACACTCACATATTCAGATTATCTGGTGTAATGCAATTTAAAAATGTTATATAATATATTTTCTCTGTTTTATTTTAAATCATTCATTTATATTACACTGTTACCTTACGCACAGACAATGATTAGAATAATTTAGGTGATTACGAAAAGAAACAAATGCAGTAAATAATGTCTGGTGGTTCAAATTTTAATTAAATAGAAATTTAATTCAATTATTTTATTATTCTCAACAAACTTCAATTTATATACACAGAAATACGATTAATGATTATAAGGAATATTGCAAAATAATTATTCTGAATCTTGACATATATATCTCAATTCACTTTCACATGTAAAATCATTCCATCCTCTTAGGCCTAAAACCTCGGTCCACTGAAGACAATGTTCTGTACCACCAATATTATTTGGCTCACCGGGTAACCAGTTTGTAAAATTAGCCTGCTTGCCTCCAGTTAACCAATAGTATTCCTTACTATGGATATCAGGCAAATTCGTACCTGACAACCAGAATCCACCTAAAAACATTAATATTTGTGGTCTATTGTTTAATATTAAAAAGTTAAAACCTTACACATGTTTAAAAATGTCTTAATGCCAATATGACAGAAGACAGAAGTAGGTCATATTTAAATTCCATACTGTAGCCAGTTTTTAAGAAAAAATATTATTACACCCTCGCTAGAAAAGGGTCATAAGTTCAAAAACCCTATTAAGTACGTATTTAATTTATGGCCTCAATTTCTCGATAAACAGGGCAAATTATTAAATTTCCGTTGTTACAATTCATACGCACATAACATAAGGTCTAGTCAGTCTATCGGCATCTTTGAAAAAATAAAAATTATTGTAATTGTGACTCTTTTTTAGAATAAATTATTAACCCTTTTCAAAATCAGGTATCATCATTTTTATAACACACTAAAAAATCGGAAAAGTCATGAAATGAAACTTTATTTTACTGAGGATAGTATTAAATCTAAAAAAAATAGACCAAGAAGCGTTATTTCTTAACTATATTTCCTTCATTTTAGCTGATACAAGGTCAAATGTGACACTGTTTTTAACTGCAGCGCCATTTATTATTCGCAGAGTAGAAGTTCTAGTTCTGCCATCTAGTGATATATAATTCAAATAAAAATGACACTTTTGTGCAAGACAGAATTAGTCATTTTACTTTTTGCTGTTGTTTACCTTAATAATGGTATTTTTTGAGTTGTGAACATTTTTTAACTGGAATCCGAAAGTGTTAACTATTAATTTATTTATTATTAAATTTTATATGTAGGTACATCTAGGTGTTACATCGATGTATCCTTCTTATCAGTGGCATAGTTTATGTGATAAAATATTAAATATTTAAATGCTCAGTAAATTTAATTTCTAAACCACTTACCACTACTCTTATCTACATCTGTTAAAAAGAAAGCCAAATGTTGGTTATCCTCTTCTGTATTTACAGTGGCTAACTCCATTCCTCCATGCTTGCAATTGAAATAAGCTTGGAAAAAATTTGCTTCATCACTAGCCAAGAAGAAATTTTTGCCTTCTATTGTATCTATAGTTATAGAATAGCAAAATTAATTACATAGTTTTATTTAACTCTATAAAAGGCATGTTATGTTTTTGCTTAACGGCAATAATAAAGATAAACCCAAAGTCAAGGTCTCAATACCAAGATTTTTCTTGTATATGGGATGTTAAAAATTGGGTTGTTTCATTAATTTATTGTGGTTGTAAATTCACATCTTCTTAGGTCCGATGATACCTTATTAGCGAAAGTACATTAATTTGGAGCTTGAATTTGTGTTTACTTTGTGCTTGCATATTAAATTCCTGTCTTTTAAGGAGTCTACAGACATGCGTTCAAATATTAATACATGAACGCACGATGATGTACGAGCGTCGATGTATCAGAATCCCAACCATAGATTCATGTTGGCCTGTGTAATGAATGTAGAAATTCAATATTTCAAAATTGGTATTTAACTTACCAGACTTAGCTATTTTCTGTTCACCCAACACACTGCTATCTACCAACAAAAAACAGAATAATAAAGAAGCAAACATTGTTACCGTAATCATCATTTTTGGGATGATTAAAAAATTATATTTGTTAATATGCCGATAATATTTATGAGATTTTTCTTTATCTATTAATGAATCTTGGTTATGTTGTAACTTATTTCCCTTATCTTGTTTACGGGATTTTTTTTTTAAATTTTTTAGCTTAAAACGATAGTGCAACATTGAAGTCATAATCACTGAATCAATTAATGTAATAACTGCTGATTGAAATTGAAGATGTTAGAATGTCATTATACGTCAAACACTTGATAAATGTAGGCTAAGAGCAATTCTTTAATATTAAGTAAAATTAGATGAAGAGTAAGAATCTACTAAGAAAAGGCCACCGGCTCATCTGCTCAAATCACTGGTTATCGACCTCTAGTCATTACAGAACGATAAAGCTATCGATTTGGTAAAATTATTATTAAGCGGATGGTTATTGGACTTGGTTTCTTTGTGTATTCAAAGATTGGTAGATTTGGGTATCGCATTTTTAAACATCTTGTATCTATAATATGTATAGGGCAGAGTTGGGTGTCTACCATATTTTTGTTTTCGACGTGTATAGAAAAGGCTCTTCGACTTTTTACGTTTTCGACAGTCTTACCTGAATAAACCTGAACTTGTTATGTAGTATACAGGTTGTCCCAAAAGTAATGGGACACAGAGCAACAGCAGACTCCTTAAGGTGAAATAATGCGATTTATTCAAACTTGCCTTATCCCAAAATTGATAACAACCAAGATACAGGGTGTCAAAGATTTAATTTTGTTTTCGGTTTTTTGCGATTATTTCTTAACGAAACGACATAGCAGCACAAAATTAGGGGTTTTGGGGTTTCCTAAGGCGAGGAATTCAAATTATCCATAGCTTTTGTGTAACTAGTAGAGGGCGATATCTTCGGCAAACCCCACTCATTAAGGCTGGCATAACTTTGTTTAGGCTTCATATATCTATCCGACTAATAAAAAATAACTAACTTTACTTCTTTTACATCAAAAACGTATAACTTATTGAAATCGCTAGGAGCAACTTTGACACCCTGTACCTTGGCTGTTATTAATTGTGGGATAAAGCAAGTTTGAATAAATCGCATTATTTCACCTGAAGGAGTCTGCTGTTGCTCTGTGTCCCATTACTTTTGGGACACCCTGTATAATGATGTTCCAATTCAATATCCAAAAAACAATACTGTCACGTAGGTACTGTCAATAAATGTGAGGTTATGTGCTGTACGATAAAGGCACAACAATAATATTTTTGGACAGCTTAAATCCTCAACTAAAAAAAGGTACTTTTGATCCACACCGATAACATGAACTAAAAAAAAAAATTATTTGTTCAATTAGGTCTTTATTGAATATTTGTGTATGTCGGTTTAAGATGAGCTCCTTCTTCTAAGATTTAAAGACCGTTAGACCCTCCACAATGCCTCTATATTAGTCCTAATTTCGCAACAATGAAAATTAATCATTTCCAATAAGTTTTCTCGATTGTCTATTGGACTGGCATAGGCAAAAGTTTTTAAATAGCCCCACAAAAAAAATCTAATGAATTTCAATCAAGTGATAGAGGAGGCCAAGCCACTAGTCCTCCTCTTCCTATCCATCGATTTTCGAAGTTCCTGTTTAGGTGTTCTCGAGCTACTAGACTAAAATTTCGCGGGGCCCCATCATGCATGAACGACATAATATCACGTCGTATTGACAGAGGTAGATCTTCTAAAAGTTCTGACAAATTCTTTTGAAGAAATTCCAAATAAGGTTCTCCAGTTATGTAGCCTTATTGACAATACAAATGGCTCAATTAAATGTTGCCCGATGATTCCGGCCCACACGTTGATGGGTTCAAATTGATGCTTACGATGCGTTACAATAGAAGCATGATGATTTTCCTCTGCCCATAAATACAAATTATGGGTGTTCATGATGCCATTCTTAAAAAATCCAGCTTCGTCCGTAAAGAGAACTGAACCAATTAAATTTGCATCGTTTCTGTGCCGATCTAAAGCCTACTTAGCAAACTTCATCCTCCACGGAAAGTATTCAGGAAGACGCGCATGAACTTCTTGAAGATGGTACGGATGCAACTGTTGCTATCTTGAGACCGTGGATTTTGGACAATCAAACTTGACAGACAATTTTTGGACACTTGAAGAAGGATATGCTTCTACGGCATTTAGGATGTTTTCTTCAACACCTCCACCCCGATGGACTTGAATTCCACAATTGCGGCTATCCTCGTTAAATTTTCCTAAAATTATTTACGCCATTTTACAATAAATCTTTATCATTTGAAGTACAAGTAAAAAATAAAACATCATTACTATTAACCTGTCTCTTTCAAACGACGATCAACTCTTTCAAAGGTTTTCCTATCAAGAATTCTTCTATTTGGAAATCGTTCTCCATAAAGTCTTCTGGCTTCTATGATATTACATGATGCAAGCCTATACATTAAATTTATGGCGGGATATTCAGCAAGCGTAAATTTCATTACTAATAAGTGAATCAAGAAGAGAAAGAGGAAAAAAGATCGAAAATGTCAAAACCATAGGCATTGTAACTATAGATCCGACACGCCATTCATAAATGCTATAAAATTGTGATGCCAAAATCAAATCACCACAGAAAAACGCTGTCACAAATCCGAGTATTGCCGAGTCGATGCGGCTGGCCACGAAAATGATGGGATCTGGGCGGATTCTTTTTTGCTGCGTTGCCATACTACAGATTTTTTACAAGGTTTTAGGCAATGTCATATATTTCCCATATCATGTTATTCTAGTAAATCATAGAAGTTAATACTTTTAACAGAGTAAGCCCAGAAAACTATGTTTTCTGTGGCGTAAGTCTGGCAAACCAAGTGGAGGGGAGCAGCTTGAATGGTGATTTACTTTACACTGGAATACAATGATGACAACACGTTTATTTGTTATTGTTCGGTCTAATAGTTACCAGGTCTATGGTCAAAACACTTTATTCTCAACTGACACTGGAATAAATATCCTTATTTAAATCGGTACATGTCAAAAAAATAACATAGTAACATAAAAGGAATTTTATGAAGATGAGAACCAATGCAAAAAACCATATTGAACAAAAATATTTAATTTTTCGTAAACAGTTCATTTTGTCGATGTCGATCAAGAGTACCTTTTTCTCGGTTAGTTTAAGGTTTAAGCTGTCCAAAAATATTATTATGATGCCTTTACCGTACAGGGTGTAGAAAAAAATAGCATTACTCTGTTATAGTTAGTCCATTCCTGGCAAACTAAATAAGTCGAATGTGATTAAATCGGTCCATTTTAAGGAGACCTACCTAGTAACCATTATATTAAATAATATATTGCGCAACAAGGGGCGAAAGTCACAATAAATTCACACTCGTGAAATCGTCGAGTCGCCCCGAGTTGCGCACACAATTTTTCATAAAAAATGTTTTGAAAATATGACTTGAGATGCCTCGCAATTCTGTGTATTTGATGTTAATTACCAATTGTTGGACTTACACTCGTAGAGATCCAGAATAAAACCCATGTCCTTTCTATTTACCAATCATTTATTTATATAGTGTGAAAAGTTATTATACAAAAGGCGCCAGAAACAGTATGGCAACTATGACACCTCAAACATAATACAATAGATAATATAACCTGTACCTTTTATTACTTACTAGTAGATATATTAAATTACCTACCTTTAAATATAATACAGGCATTTCCAACACAAGAAACAGATAATAATTTAATAACTCAGACATGCTTTCTTTTTTTGACAGACCAACATGAACATTGTCACAACCGAATAAGTATCTTGTAGCAACGCGGACAGAACTGGTGTTGCTAAATAATTATATCTCAACAGTATTCCATTAAAGTTTATTTGTAAAAAGAGAGTGACCACAAAGAAAGCGAGATGCATATACTGTCACGTATCTATTACGATCTATTGTGCAAGCGCAGTCGGTATCGCTATCCTGGTTTTGCCCGGAAATCAGACAAGGATGCCCATTCGGTTTTTATAAAAATGAAAAGGTCTATACGTGTCAACGTCGTGAAATGCACTAAAAATCAGCTGCTTTTCATATCGGACTCAACTTTCGACCCGCTCCGTTGGCATCGAAAGTCATATTTTCAAAACATGTGTTATGAAAAAACTATTAAATTACACCTGGTACTTTAAAAGTTATTTAAAATTGAACGATATCCAGGGGCGTCTTATATGGGCCCGTATCTCCGCAGGGGGGGGGGGGGCGTAGAAAAAAAATTTATAGAAACTTGTCCAATTATTTTTATGTCTTCTATCTGAATCCGGAAGAGTGCCCACATATTCACATATTCTGGGACACCCTGTACATTATATTGATACGCAAACAGAACATACATCGAGTTTTTAGCGACTCTAAAAATGTGTACAACAATCAAAGAGCCACCTGCCTAATGTAAAACAGTCCTGGAACTTTGACAGTTCGAAAGTCTAACAAACCTCCGACTCAGCGGCCGGCAAGGATTAGTTAGGGCATATTTTATCAAACTTTATAAATTTTAAAGCGGTTCTAAGTGCTAGACCAAAAGACTCCATTATTAATGTTAGATCGTGGTCTTTCAGACAAATTTAATATGCTTATACAGCACATGCTAAATTTATCATAATATTTGATTTTTCTTTAAATTTTGAAGCAAATATTTCTCCCCATTCATCCTTGCAATTCAGTAAATAATAGCGCTTATTGTTGTTAAAATACACGTAATTTAATGTTTTAATTAAACTTGATACTTAAATTTTAAAAATATAAATATTTGATATAAAAATAATAGGTACTTGATGTTATTTCGGATTTTAGTAAAAATACACTGGTAGCAAAATATCTAATAAATAAATGAATACATGTAAAATAAAACTATAAATTGTATTAAAATTTTACATTACACGGCAAATTTAATTTGTAGTTAACAAATTAATTAAACCATATTATACCGTTTTCGATAGGCTCAGTGCTTCAAAAATATATATGATTTTATTAAAAAACAATTAGTTATGGACAAAATCTGGATATTTTTAATTTGGAGTTTTGTAGTATCCTAACAAAAAATCCAAAACAATTTTTGAAACTTTCACATATATAAATAAAATATTTGCGGGTAATTTAAATTTGTTTTTTATACGTATTATATTAATATACAGTGACGGGCTAAAATATGGAACAAATTCATTTGAAAATCAGGCATTAATTTTTTGAAAAAACGCTTGGACCCCTCGATTATAGTTTTTTCGTCCGAATTTTTTGCCTTAAAAAGAAATTATACAGGGTGTGTCAAAAAGTAGATGTAGCAAAAATTTTTTGTATTTTAAATAGAACCCTATTTTTTTATGTAGCATACCCTATCCTTATCTCTAACGGTTTTAGAGAAAAATTACATCATAAATCGAAATTTGTCTTTAAAAAAAGTTACATGTACCTACTTAAAGGTAAAGAGGTAAATTTAAATGAATTGTCACTACGATAGCAAGTCATGTGTCAATCAAAAATAATTTTAGGTATAATTTTGAAAAACGGTGATCATGGTGCATTTAAATGAAACTCAAAGAATCGAAATTTTAATTTTAATTGGATGTGGAGACAAAACAAGAAATCAAGAAGAAGTTTGTAGTTTGTTTAGCGCAAAGTATCCAGAACGACCGATTACAAGATCTACAGTGAGTAAAATTGAAAAGAAATTCAGGGAAACAGGGAATGTAAAGGATCGCCTACGGCCAGGTCGTCTAAAAATTAGTCAAAACACAAAATTGAACATTTTGTTAGAAGTTGAAGATAATCCCCATAGTGCATCCACTGAAGTAGCCCTTAATAATGATGTGAGCCGACGATCTGTTTTGCGGGTATTGAAACAAGAAAAGTACCATCCGTACAAAATTAGGTTGCTGCACGAGCTAAACGAAAATGATCCCGACCGCCGACAACAGTTTTCTAAAACTATGATGGAAATTTGCAACTTAAATCTATTTTTCCATCGCAACATACTTTTTAGCGATGAAGCCACGTTTCGTTTGAATGATTCGGTAAACAGACAAAATTTTCGGTATTGGAGTACAAATAATCCCCGCTGGATGAGAGAACAGCACACGCAAAACCCACAAAAAGTAAATGTTTGGGCAGCGATAATAAATGATATAATTATTGGACGTTTTTTCATCGATGGAAATCTTACAGGAGACCGGTATTTACAATTTCTTCAAAATTAATTAATTCCCACACGAGCAGCGGATTTTCCAAATCCGAACCAGCCTAATCTACCAGAAGCGTCTATTTGGTTTTAGCAGGATGGTGCTCCGCCTCATTTTGCTCGACAAGTACGAGAGTATTTGAATACTGTATTTCCCGAACGATGGATAGGTAGAAGAGGACCCATAGAATGGCCTGCAAGATCTCCCGATCTTACAGCAATGAATTTCTTTCTTTGGGGTTATTTGTAATCAAAAGTGTATAAGGATAAACCATAAAATTTGGAAGACTTAAAATTTAAAATTAGATATGAAATTAGGCAAATTAATGAAAATACTGTAAATAATGTTTTAGAATGGTTTTTAAGTAGATTGGCATATACACTATCGGCAAAGTAAAACTTTGCAGGCCAATTTTAATGCAATAGAATAGTATGGTTATAAAATGCCTAAGATTAAAAAGAGAACGACAGCGATTTCCCCTATTCCCCTTCCAATACGACGAGAACAAACGAGAGTATTCCTTTTGCGCGGCCTCGGAACTGCTGGATTTTGCGACGTTGTCACGTAGACTTTTCGAACCTAAGTTTTTAATATTTTATTGGGGAAGACAACATAAATAATTTCATTTTTACTGGTTGATCGAAACCCTGCCCTTTGCTTTCGCGGGTGGCGGTACTATGCAAGACTTGTAAGGACTGGTGGGGGCGGCTACGGCAAGGCTCATATTCACAGAGTCTTTTGCATAGAAAGTAGTAAATTAATATTTAAAAAAAATGTATTCGCGTGAACAGAAAATTAATATAGTTTTATGGTATTCCAAAGCTGAAAGTGCTGAAGGTGTTGTTGGGCAATTTGCATTTGCGTACCCTGATCAACAGGTTCCTTCCCGCCAAACGATTATTAATATTTATAATCGTTTTAAAAAATCCGGGTGCATTAACAAATGTGGTAAATGCTATCACGAGGATCAACAAGCCCGTCCTATTCCTGAAGAAAGAGTCGAGAGGGACGAAAATGTATGCGCTTTTGTGGAAGCAAGTGAGCCATGTTCCAGCACCCATATTTCTCAAGAAATTGGCATTCCAGACCGCACAGTTAGACATGTTTTAAAAAAGCATGGGTATAAATCCCCTATAAAATTAAAACTACCCAAGAAATTTTTCTAGATGATTTTATGAGGCGAATGGAGTTTTGTAAGACCAAGAGAAGGCAAATTGATGAAAATGAAGATTTTTTACAAAATATTCTGTTTACGGATGAATCATCATTTTCTCTTCATGGTTATCATAATCCTGCAGTCGCCAGATATTGGTCACGGGAAAATAAACATTTAAGTGCGCCTTTGCGGACACAATATCCCCAAAAATTAAACTGTTGGGCGGGTATTTTTTGCGACAATATTGTAGGACCTTTTGTCATTGACGGCAACTTAAATGGGGAAAAATATTTGCAAATGCTGCAAGAGGAAATAATACCAGCTGTGCGTGCCTTGAATGTTAATTTAGAAGAAATTTGGTTTCAGCAGGATGGTTGCCCTGCTCACAATGCAAGGCGAGTTCAGGAGTTTTTGAGTATGACATTTCCTGGACGGCTTATTTGTGGCAGAGGTACCATACCATGGCCGGCAAGGTCACCGGATTTGACTCCCCTCGACTTTTTTTTGTGGGGCCACTTAACTCAACTAATTTACAGGTATCCACATGAGAGGGCTGTAAATTTAGTTGACTTAAGAGCAAAAATATTCGACATTACTAATTCCATAACACCGGAGGTATTGTCGAATGTTAGGACGGAGCTTTATGATCGGCTCGGGTATTGCGAAGCCCAGCGAGGCAATGTCTTCGAGCATTTATTAAAATAACTTTTTTAGTTTTATACCATTTTCAGAATACTTATTGTTTAAAGTTATTTTTTAATTACAATTACCATTAATTTTAGAATGTTCATGAGTTTATTTTTTTTAGAATAACAGGTTTTATTTTACTTTTATGCTTAAGGCCGATAAAAATTTAAACACCTTAAAATTACTGTTAGTTGTATGTATTAATAGAACTACCAGTGATAAACATGACCGCAAAAAAACGACGTCGTAAAACATCGCACAAAATGCGATTGACAATCACTACTGCTCCAATATCTGGCTGATACGATACTGCCGTCGCCCGTCGCCCACCTACCGTGCCAGCTAGTATTCCCCTCTACCATAAAAGCGTATTGGTCGGTGGAAGGGGAATCGGCTAGAGCATGATTTTGTCTCTCTTTATTTCTCTCGAGCCTTTGCCTATACCGTTTTATCACACTGAAAACCTCCGCATGTAAGATAAATGCTTGCCAATAGTGTATAGAAGTTAATGGTTGGCATTTTCAACATTTAATAAAATAATTTTCGTTTTATGATGTAATTTTTCTCTAAAACCGTAAGAGATAGGGATAGGGTATGCTACATGAATTATGCGCAGAATTTGACGTAGAATTTAAAATTCGACTGAAAAAAATAGGGTTCTATTTAAAATACAAAAAATTTTTGCTACATCTACTTTTTGACACACCCTGTATAATTTCTCTCTGAAGCAAAAAAATTCGGAAGAAAAAATTATAATTGACGTGTCCGAGCGTTTTTTCAAAAAATTAATACCTGATTTTTAAATGAATTTGTTCAATATTTTAGCCCATCACTGTATATATATAGTTAATATATTACACTTATATTATTGACGGAATAATTTTAGACTTTGAGATTACAAATATGATATGTTTTATGTGAATTGGTTGTTTTTATCACACTAAAGTGGTTAAATTTATAGCTGTATTCACAAATCAGCGATTGTACGTACATCAGGGAACATCAGTGACGCCGAGCAATAACTAATTTGACAATTTCAGCTTCAATGGATTAATTTGTAATAATATAGGGGATATAAATCCGATGTAATTAGTAAACACGTATCTCGAGAATATATATATCTAAATATTAGCCGATATATTAATCGTATTAGCTGGGAATATTACATAATATTACTAGAATTGTTTTCTGCGTTTAAGGAAATCATTGTAAATTTAAAAGAAAGTACAATGTCGGCCTAAGGGATCACCAAAGAATCGAAGAGCAGGTTTTCAAAATGCTTTTTTTCCAATTTGGACAAAATTTAGTTTGACGCGGATTTGAGAATAACTTGTTGTGCTTCTACAGTTCAGTATAAACAAAACATTTTAAGCGGAATTTTGTCAATGTGTAATTCACAAAACGCATTTGGTCCACAGATGTAGTCGGTTCAAAACGCATTACGCTATTTTGCCGCTAGAAGACGACAATTTCAAATAAAACAACTGATAAATGAAGTGTTATTCTTGTTTACTATAACCTGCAATTCAATTATGTTTCTGTAACATGTAGTGAAACACAAGTATATGTTTAAATTAAATATTTAGAAATTATTGCGATGGTATGAAGAGGTAAGCAATGCTTGTTGATTACAAGACAAAATAAATATCAATATACTTTGTTCTCTTGCCTTTACAGAGAAGGAAACTTTAATTATCGCATTATTTCAAGAAGTATTCTTCCGAAATCAAAAAGAATTGCATTCATCTTTGAACATATATCGATTTTTTCACCTTAATAGTACTACCGTTAAATACAAGTTTATTTTGGGGCAAAGTTTAATCTAGAGTTCGATTCGACTTTTTAGAAATGGCACATATTGATGGTTCCATATCCCAAATTAAGCTTTTTGCGGCCGGCCAGAATCAGTGCCGGATTATACCGAGTGACGCCTATACGCTAAAATGGGCTTGCCGCCCACGTAAGGCTGGCATTTTCCCGAATTTCTGGTCTACCTTATCGATATATTAAGGTTACCAAGGCCTTGGTATATCATGTCTGAGTGTTCTCTTTTCGGATTGGCTAATTCGAGGAACGGGAACAGTCAATGGTGTCCGATAGTAAAACACCTGTAAAATAGACAACTTTCAAAGCATTTCATCATTCCTCATATGTTTGCCTTAACAGCCCGCGAATACGATTCTTATTTATTCTACCAGGACGAGAAAATCTTTTCCCCGCACCCCTGATGACGTATTATTTATATTAGGTCAGGTAGGAGGAACTGATTCCACTTTTGGGCTCAATACAGATCGTCATTCCGCCGCCGCCCGAAAGAGACAATATTTTTTTCGCATCAGTCCATGCCGCCCCACCGCCGAGTGCCGCCCTACGCTACAGCGTTTTTAGCGTATAGGTTAATCCGGCACTGGCCAGAATAAAAACCAGCACATCGTCCATACGTCAACATACTACCAGCAGAAGGAATACCTTAAAGACGCAAAAGAAATAGTAATGTATTTTACAGTTCGCGGTAACTCGTACTTACCTGCCGACAGATTATTTGGTCGAGTTGAGAAAAGTTTAGGAAAAACAGAAGAAGAACTTGAACCCCGCTTATATTAATATTTACGAAGAATCTGGAATTGTCAGGGTTTTAGGCGAAGACTGTTTCATTAAAAACTGCTAAGATTTAAAAATCATACTAAAACAAATTGATGTAACCAGTGACAGGAAAGGAATAATTTTACAAAAATTTATAAAAAACGGCTAAGTTGATGTTAAGATAAAACTTACGCGCTCAAGTTATATACGTATACAGTGTGTCCAGAAAAGTTTTAGACATATGGGAATTTATTTTATTGTTGATTTTACGAAAAAAAATTATTCTTTATAAAAAGTTCTGCTTGATGCGCAAATACTATTGACATATCAAAACTTAAGATATCATGTACAGGGCGGCAAGAAAATATAGAAACACAGAATTACGTTAAGAGGGAAGTACCTTCAATTTTTATTTTAGAGCAAATTGTAATAAAAAACCTTTACTAAAGACTACAAAACGTGGTCAGATACAATTTTTCGTTAAAATATTTTAACTTACAGGGTACCATCAAAAACACGTTGAGCATTCATTACCTCTTGTTGGAAACCAATAACGTAAAAAAATAATGCGAGATTATTTCATGTTCTAAAATCAACCTATCTACCTATCAAGAATATTAAAAGCATTAGAGCAAAAATAAATTGTGAATGTGAATAATAAACAATATTTTAGCCATTACATTATAAAACTGATCTAAAAACAGATAGTTTAAAGTGAAAAATTATGTCTCCACATGCCCCCCCCCTTCTTTTTCCATGCAAACTATAGTACGCCTTGTAACTTCTCTTACTGCCGCCCGTATCATATTGGGAAGGATTACTTGGACACAGTTTATTATTGCTGCTTCAAGACGGTAAATATCCTGAAAAGGTCTATGCCCATACACCATTTCTTTTAATAAGTCCCATAAAAAGAATTCTAGGGGAGTGATGTCAGGCGACCTGGCTGGCCAAGGAATATTTGAACGTCTGCCTATCTCACGGTGCGGAAATACTTCATTCAAATAACCAGTTACTGTGTTAGTACTATGGCATGGGGCTCCATCATGTTAATACCAAATTGTACGTCTTATATTTAGTGGCAGTTCGTCAAGAAATTGAGGCAACTGGTTCCTTAAGAAGTCCAGGTAAATGGCAGCATTTATATTTTGTCGGAAAAAGTATGGTCCAACCATCCGATCATTAAAAATGCCACACCAAACATTGGTTTTAAATGAATATTGACTACGGCATTTGATTATAAAATTTGGATTGTTGTCACTCCACCACCGACACGTTTGGAATCATACCACGCCGTTAAAAGCAAACATGGCTTCATCTGTAAATAATATTGGAACCACGTGCAAAATAGGAAACGGGATTTAAAATCTTTAGGAAGAAGCGTGTGAATGTATTTCGGTTTATATGGATGAAATTTATCTATTTTTAAAATATTACTAGCAGTAGACTTTTTGACGTCAACTGGAATAGTTCTTGACAATTTTCTTAAAGAAATTTTCGGGTCTTCGATAACCGCTTGCAATACATTGAGTTGCTTTTCTTCTGTTGTGAACTATTTGTTGTGTTGTTTCTTAAATACATTTTCGACGAAACCAGTAGCTATAAATTTATTCATTACGTTTGCTATAGTGGCGCTACATACCATTTTGTCAGGGTGTCTAGTATTAAATATGAGTGCGGCTTCCCTAATAGGTTAGTACGACGATAAGTACAATTGCTATTTTCTCCTGCAGCGTTAACTTTACAACCATGACGAAACTAACGAAAAACGCTTGTTAATAGGTCGAAAAATAGTAAATAAATTTTGACTAACATGTCAATATTCGTTACTATAGTATTGCACATAGTTGTTGCAAAATTGTTGCAGGTAACTGCAGGTAACTGTGCCGCCCTGTACATGATATACTAAGTTCTGATATGTCAATATTGTTTGCGTAAGTATCAAGCAGAACTTTTTATAAGGAATAACTTTTTTTCGTAAAATCAACAATACAGAAAATTCCCATATGTCTAGAACTTTTCTGGACACGCTGTAGTAAGCGAGGTAGTACTCTGATGATGGGTATGCGGGATAACTGTTAAATATCACTGCTAAATAAAATCAAAGGATAAAAGAAAAATGATGTACGAAACCTGCTTTGTGCAAGATTTTGACCAGACTGAGAAGATTACATCCCACCACTGTCGCTTATGTTCTTTAGTCATACCTTAAACACCATCACAAAACCAAATGCTGAAACTACAGATCCTGCCATCTGCGATTGCTTTTAAGAAGACCATAACCAGGAACAATGTATGTTTCGTACATTATTAGAATTAATATTATTATGTACGTTTGAATTTTTCAAAGAAATGAAATTAAAGCTTATAAGTTATAAGCCGAATTTCACTTGAAACTGTTTTCTGTAACAGTAATAAATTGCAACAAACAGCATTATGTAAAATTTTAACAAAAACAAAACAAATTTTATGTGACGCATTAAGTTCAACATTTTTTACATTTTTCCAATCTTTCTAAAAAATCTTGATTTTACGTCTACATGTTAGTTTTTATCAGAAAAACTCACTGTCCTATAAATATATGACAGGATTTAAGAGAGAATAGTTTTTCGTTAATACCCAACAAAATATTTATTGGATAAAACGCAGTTTAAAAAGTTGCTGCTCAATTCTGGAACAAGACAAGTTCAATTTTTTTCGATGTTGTTATTGATCCCTGGTAATATTCACAATATTTAAAATCGTCTTTATACACAGAACTTTCCTGGCATTTATCCGGTGGTCCTCTCGGTAAGTCGACATGGAAAATATACAATTATACACCTAAGCCGACTGCATCTATTTTATTTTTATACAGAATATAAATCAAGAAATTTAAGAATAACCGAGTTACAAAACTATCAAATGCTAGAAGATGTTGCGAATAGACCACATCGTTATAAGTTTCTAACAAATTTCCTTTACTGTGGCGGATTTCTAACTTAGCTTTATTGGTAGGGTGTATAGGATTAATAAGTTTTCATTATTCAAGATCTAAACCCCAAATTAATAATTCAGCTTTAAGCCAAACTTAAAGGGTAGGATAAAGTAAATTCGTTAGTACCACAGAATGTCTCCAAGGAGGTAAAAAGTTTATATAAACTGCCCGAAATAACTTGATGATATTAATGTCGTTTCTTTGAAAAAAAATTAAATCATAATACACATGGTGTCCTTTGTGTATTTCACTGCAACCGTGCCCGATATTACTTCTAGCCTGTATCTCCGTAACTAATAACATTTTACTAAGGCATGTTTGATGCAAAATCTCTATCATTATCAGCTTTTCTATGACTAATTAGTAAGGCGACCCCCTCGGTCCCTGAGTGATATGGACACAATTTGTTAAGCCGGCCACTCACGATCCAACGCCGCAGTACGATTTCGTTGGATGCCCCAAAATCGAATGTAATTTGATCGTGTATTTTCGCCCGGCGACCGAGTTGGAGCGATTTGAAGGCAGACAGGCATGTCAGTCTGCAGCAATACAACAGTGTAGATTGAATGATTTATTTGATCGTGTATTGTGGCTTGCGATTCAATCGTATGATTTCGGCTACCACAAAACAAGAAACATCTAAACATCCTAACCTGAATTTCTTATGTGCATTTAAAAATCGCCAATAGTCAGGTATTTTTAAGAGATTTTTTTGAATTGTATACAGAACAAAAATGTTTTTGTAGGGTTAGATCACCACTATAACCAAACGGCCAGGAAAAGAGTTATAGATATTTTAGTCGCTAAATTTCAAGAGGTAAACAAGGACGCAAACAAAGATTTTGTAAAGAAGAAAATTAATAATTTTCATACCTTGTATAAAACGGAATTCAAATTAGTAATAAACTCAAGTAAATCTCATATGAGATATGAGAAGATTTATAGAGCTGAGAGATTTAAGACACCTGTCTATAATATGTCCAATGAGGAAGAGGTAAGCAAATAAAAAGAAAATATGTTTAGACATTTGTTTTGCCATGTTACATCGCCTTCATTATTAAAATAGTTTTCTCTTGTAACTTTTCCAGCCCGTGACAAACTTCTATTGCTAACGCTTTTTTGTAGATCAATTAAATCGTCTGAGGTAACTCGGAGACCTCTCCATGATCCAAATGCTCATTAGGAGTATATACTTGTGGACATTTTTTCCGTAAAAGATTGTTAAAAACGCAACATGCCATCACTATCATATCATTTGCAGCGAGAGTAGCATTAATATCTGTATGGAATATTCTGAATGACGTGGTTGTGCACCTTTCAATTTGACAGCAAAACTTATACTGCAAGATCGCAATGTGTGTGTCCTCATCCGATTTCCAACACAATTGGCAACTGCAATCGCATCCAACAATATCGCATTGCGGCGTTGGACTGTGAGTGGCTTTAGATCTTTCGAGACTCGGGTCTTTTGCTGGTCTACTTCTTTGATTAGTGTACCGTGAGAAGATTGTATTTGAAATTTTGGGTTGTTGTAAGTGCAGTACAATTATACGCAATATCCAGAGTACATAAAAAAGTATTTTTTAGTTTTCCAAAAATGACACCTATCAAAATTTTGACCCTACGAGTGCGAAGCCAAGTTCGTTCTTAGTTTTCCTGGGTATGTACAAAAATGATTGAGTTTCTTCGTTTATATGGGATGGACCGTGCGAGCAAAAATTATTTTCAGCCAAGAGGGCTTGACCTGAAAAACGTAGGACTTGGCTTAGATGGATAGATAGATATATATATTTGTACTTTTGCCAAATACATGGGTATACAGGGTGTTTCAATAAAAACTCCCAGGCCAATTATTTCGAAAACTATATGTGACATGTAAATTCTGCAAACGTTAGTTTTTAGCCTCTATGATTGGCTTCACAACTGTGTATATGTAGGTGGCGCCATTGTGCAAAGAATTTTTTCGATGACAGGAACTTTTAAATGTTATGGGTTCTTAAAGATAATTAATTTTTGATCAAATTATGTCTCATAAAAATTTTTGATAAATCCAACATGAACGCAGATATTTGGGGTTAAGTTTTTAAAATGATTTTAACGAGTATCTTAATTATACATATTTCCTTTAGCAGATTTTAATTTAATTTTAATAATGATAATTTTAGTGATAAAACGCTCGTGTAGCGCTAAATTATTACGTCCAGTGACGTCTCAGGGGACGCCTTAACAAATAATATTGGCAAAAAATAAGACGTCACTGAGTTTTTGGTAATTTTTATATTTTTTTCGGATTAAGCAACCAAAAATATCCTTTTTTTGTCTGTTAAATTGTTTTCATATCTTGCTCCGTCTTCGAGAAATAAAAATAAAAACAATTTTATTGCATATGCATTAAGAAACAAAACCATAAATCATCAATACATTGTATTTTTTTTGTTTAAAAGCAAAGTTAAAACATTAAAGCATAATAAAATAAAATTAAAAGATGTTTTAAATTTTATGAAAGAACTGATGAGAAATTATACAAAATTATTAATGAAAATTAGTACAATACCAAAAACTAACTAATGGGGTCGAATGAGATGTTTCAAATTATTGCCGTTTTCATACACATAGGTACATAGCAAATCGATATAATAATTCGGTTCTGCAAACTCCCAATAGTGTATTTCGATTAATAGCGGCTATAGTAGCATACATTTTGTTGTAAAGGTCAGCCATGTCTTCTATTGGTTCCTTGTAGATTTAATTTTGTAAGTAGCCCCTAAATAAAAGTCCATCGGGGTGAGATCAGGGGACCTTGCTGGCCATCTAAGATCTCCATTTGTGCTGATCACTTTTCCTGGAAACGTCACATTTAGATGATTCATAAGGATATTGCTATTGTCTGCTGGGACACCGTCTTGATGAAACCACATAGTATTCACCTCAATTCCTACATTTTGTAACAGCAAAGGGAGAGAAACCCATTTTCTTTTAATTTTTGTTGTGACGTTTGTGGGCTATTTTCTACTGTTTGTAGGACTATAGCTACATTTTCGTCATTCGTAACCCTCTTCCTTCTTGGAACCTTTCCCTTTTTAAAGTTGCCATATGTAGCTAAGTTGGTACACAAAGCTACAAAAGATTTGCGATCGGGCGTTGGTCTATCTGGAAAACGAGCTCGATAGCAGCGCACAGCTTCTGAAGCATTTTGATGGCATTCTCCATAAACTAAAACCGTGTTCAATTTGTCTTGATTTGTATGGTGAACCATTTTTATTGCAAATTCTGACACTGACACTGAGTGTTAATAATGTTAATTATTTAATGATTTTTATTTTCCAGAGATATGCATTTTTATTTCCTGAAAACCAAGCAAGATATGAAAACAATTTAACAGACGATTAAAGGATATTTTTAGTTGCTTAATCCGAAAAAAATATAAAAATTACCAAAAACTCAGTGGCGTCTTATTTTTTGCCAATATTACTTGTTAAGGCGTCCCGTGAGACGTCACTGGACGTAATAATTTAGCGCTACTCAAGCGTTTTATTACTAAATTTATAATTACCAAAATTAAATTAAAATCTGCTAAAGGATATTAAAAATATTTATAATTACAATACTCGTTAAAATTATCTTAACAAAAAACTTAACCCAAATATCGCCGTTCATGTTGGATTTATCAAAAGTATTTATGAGACATAATTTGATCAAAAATTAATTATCTTTAAGAACCACAACATTTAAAAGTTCCCGTCATCGAAAAAATTCTTTGCACCATGGCGCCACCTACATCTTGTATTATTTAAACACATTTTTTACACAGTTCTGAAGCCAATCATAGAGGCAAATTGAGGCCAATCGCTGGCGTTTACAGAATTTACATGTCACTTATAGTTTTGGAAATAATTGGCCTGGGAGTTTTTATTGAAACACCCTGTATACGTCAAACATTCAAACAACTACAAATATTATGTATATCACATCACTCTATAAAAAATATTAAAATCTACAAAACAAATACGGAAAACAGAATTTTAATAAAACAGGAAAAAAGAGAACAAGCAATAATTAGTCAATTTAAGCTATCTGACAAATTGTGACTTACACAGTAATAACATTTTTTAACACATATCCCAATTTTATTATAAGGGATATATTTAACCAAGTCTAGGTTAAAATTGTGTCAAATTCATATTATGACATGATATACCAAACTGATGAATATTAAAATAAGTAAACAAACACAAATATATTTTTGTTCTTTACAAAATTAATAAAGTAAGAATATAGACAAAGGAAAATAAAAATTATAGAAATTGCTGAAATTGGTCACCGTCATGCTTCAAGCAAAAATTCACAAGTCTCTTCATATTTTCGAAAGCGTTGACCAGCATCTTTGCCGCTAGCGATCAAGATTACTATCAATTGGTCGAGTTTTATACGGTGACATCAATTCCTAACTAAATCAACCAATGAGAAGCGGAAAATGGGCTTTGAAGGCCAAAGGGGAAATCAGATATAAGTTTCTTTGCATCCATGTTGAATATTAAAGTATTAACCGGGGATTGTCGCTTCCTTTAATACATATTTCTACCTATTCAACTTAGTATATATCTACCTTATCCAAAGTCCTTGAACGGGTTGTGGCTGACCAGTTAACTATATTTTTAAATACTCATAATATTCTTCCTACAACTCAGTTAGGTTTCCGCAAGTACGACAGCACCACCACAACCCTATTGACCATAACCGATGATATTTTCAGAGCTTGGGATAAAGATCAATGCAGCTGCATACTGCTTGATTATAATAATAAGGCCTTTGACACAATAAATCATGCTATACTGCAGGCTAAACTTAAGTACTTTGGTATGGGTGAAGTAGCTTTAAAATTCTTCGACAATTATTTCTCAAACAGATCACAGCGGGTGATAATCAGCAACTGTTCATAATATTGGCAGAGGTGTGGCTCAGGGTAGTTTTCTGGGCCCATTGATTTTCTCCATTTACACCTCCGACTTCTGTAAAGCTTTGCGAGTCGCATTAATATGCGGACGATACACAAATTTATTTTTCTTTCTTCCCCTCGAATGTTGCTACTTCTGTTGATAAAATAAATGATGATCTTAGAATTATTGCCGATGTTTCGAAATCTCATAACTTAGTTTTGAACGAAAAAAAGAACACACCTGATGTTGTTCGGTACTTCTAAATCTTCTATACTGGAAAATCCACTCTTTAAAATCTCTATAAACGGCACCGACATAGTACCTGTCAATAAATATAGGAATCTCGGATTGTTGATTGACTCTGAGCTGAGATATTCTGACCATATTTCATCCTTAATACAGAAAACGTATGGCAAATTGAAACTTTTATATATGCATCGGGACATCCTTGACACAGCTACCAAACTTCGTCTCGCGGACTCCCATGTTTTGTCTCACCTTGGTTACTGCGATATTGTTTACTGGCCTGCCTTACTTTAGAGGGATAGGGATAGTTTGCAGAAACTCCAGAATGCTTGTTTAAGACTTAGCTTTTGTAATCGTAACTATGACCATGTCACTCCCGCGTTGATTGAGTCGGGGTGGCTTTCTCTTAAGGAGAGATTTCAATTGCGCATAATACATCTGGCCTACAAGATTGGGATCAACAAAGTTTCCAAATATTTACTAGATAAACTTATTAGACGTTCTGCTCTGCACAATCTTTTTACTCGCCATAGAGACTTGTATAGTGTGCCAGACATACTAATGCATTTTTTCAGCGCTCCTTTTGTTATACCGCTGCCGCGCTGTTAGCGCGTTCAATTCCTTGCCTGATCACATTAGAGCTGCCCCCAGCACGTCTTCATTCTGTATGGGTGTAAGGAAGTTTTTGCTGGCGAGTCGCCGATCGCGCTGAGAGTAGCGCTGCTTTTTAATACCTTTTATTTTGTTTATTATTTCTCTCAATATAGGTAGTCATTATTATCTCTACCATTACCCATAATTAGTATAGTTGTTCGCAAATTATATTTATTAATCTCCCTTAAAGAAATATCTGTTTATATACCTTTATATCTTTAAACTCTTTAACAATTTCTGAGAACCTTCTCCTTTTCGTTAATTCTTCTTTTTTTCTTCCTTTTCTGGTTTGATTTGTATAATAATATGTATCATCTATTAAGCCATTTGAATTAGTAATCACTTTCTAGAGGGTGGTTGTATATGAGCAGCTATAGTTGGAAACCGCCACCCACTTTAGACCTTTCTAATGTACACACAACATCAAAAGTCTTGGACCCCACCGGTATTTTGTAATTTAGTTTATTTTCAAATAAAATAGTGAATGTTTTTTAAAGTATGTTTATTTCTGAAGTATTTTTCACAATAACAATATTTTTAAAAAATTTAAAGAATTATTGAAACAGCATAACAAAAAATATTGCAATTTTGAAGTAAATTCATTACAACGAAAATTGACAAAACATTTTTTTTATCCAAAATTAACAACAATTAATAGTCAGTATGACCTCCTCTGTTTCTGAGTAGCATATTGACACGAGTATGCATTGAAACAATCAAGCGGTTGATCGTTTCTTGAGGAACATTGTTCCATTCCTCTACTGCCGCTGCAACTAACTCTTCCGCATTTTGGGGTGAGTTAATGCGATTGTGAACTGCTCTAGAGACAAAATCCCACATGTTTTCAATCGGATTCATATCTGGCGAGTTAGCTGGCCAATCTAGTCGGGTAATATGTCCTTGTTCAAGTACCTCATGTACCGTTCTTGCGCGATGTGGCCGGGCGTTGTCGTCCATGAAGATGAAATTCTCGCCCAAATTGTTGCATAATGGATAAATAATGGGCCTGATGACACTTTCAATATAAACTCGACTTGTCATATTCTGAGGTATAGGAATTAATGGCGTTCGGCGATTGAACATGATTCCTCCCCAAAACATTACTGTCCCTTCTTCATTGGGAACAACCTCTCTAGGAAAATTCAGTCTTTGTAGACGACCTGGCTCTCGCCAGACCCTTTGCCTATTGTCATCACTCTGCAGTCCAATTCTGGTTTCATCTGTGAATATGACCCATCGCCACTGCCGCAAAGCCATTCGCTATGCTCTCGCGCCCAATGTAAGCGGGCAGCTCGGTGTCGTGGAAGTAGAGTAGGTACCCTTAAAGACCTTCTTGCACGAAGTTTTGCACGATGAAGTCTTCTTCTAACTGTAGAGGTCGATATAATACGGCGATACGTACGTTGAAAGTGACCCCTAAGGGCTGGAGCTGAAGCATTTCGATGTCTACGTGCATATTGAACCAAATACCGATCCTCCCTTTCATGTATTATTCGAGGCCGCCCACTACGTGGTCTTCTTTCCACTGTCCCAAATTCTTGGTATCTTTGAACTATTCGCACAATTGACGATCTTGGAATGTTCAACATCCTGTGTATATGATGATTGGAATGTCCAGCATCATGCAGAGCAATAATTCTTGCCCTATCAAAAGCAGAAATTTCACGCCCTGGCATTATTTCGAAAGAAAATTATGAAATTTATTTTGCTAAATATTCAATAAAACTGACCAATGTTTTTTAAAATTTATAACAAATCAACAATATTTTATCTTTCAATATTTATGATCTTGTTTATTTACCAAAAACTTAAACTTTTTTGCCTAGCAACAAAAACGCAATAAACATAAAGCAAATAGATTATATACAGGGGGTCCAAGACTTTTGATGTTGTATTTTTATCTATATCTAATTAAATTAAGACATTATTATTATTATTATTCCCAGAGTTCACACTTCTTTCCATCGAAGTGGTGTAAAAGCACTGACACATCCGTCTCAATCAGACAAGATGGCCGGCTTTACTGATGTATTAAAAATACTTGTGGCTATCGCTAATTACCCTTCATACTATGCTACAGGTGTCTAGTAGGACGGATTTTTGCATCGGTATGTACAGTTCCCGTTTTAGCCCCAATTGTCCAAGACTGTTTTTTAGGGTTTTAGGTATTTCTCCTGTTGCACCGATGACAATAGGTACGATGATTACCGTTTCCATTTTCCACATCCGGAGGATCTCATCTCTTAGTGGTAAGTATTTGCTTATTTTTTCGGAGTGTGTCTTGTTGACATTAGCAGAAAGAGGTACCGCAAAATCTACTATCAGCGTTTTTCTTTGATTCTTGAAGGTTATTACAAGATCCGGAATATTGTTTGGGATTGGCTTATCCATTTTTTTCTATTCCAGTAAAGACAAACTTAGTCTGTTTCGCATACAGGCGGTGGCTCGTATTGGTAGTACGGTATTATGTTGTCTAATCTCATGTAAGTTTCCCTCAGCTTTTGGTGTATGATCTTGCCAACTCTATCATGTCGCTCTAGATAAGCTTTATGGGCTAGTGCAGTACACCCTGAGATAATATGATCGAGTGATTCCTCTTCCTCTTTGGTGTTGCACATGCGGCATTTTGTATTGTCGAGTTGTTCGCCAACTATCCGCTTCCGGTATGCCTTCGTTGGTATTACCTGGTCCTGAATTGCTTCAATGAACCCCTCTGTTTCGACGAAAGATTACCAGTGCGCAGGTAGGATGTAGTACTAGCGGTATCTATAGTATCTCCTTCGATCATGGCTAGGTATTTTCCGTTCAGCGGTTTGCTTCGCCATTGCTGAAGTTGCTGTTGGGGTGTTGCACCTGTGGAGCTTACTATAATAGTTTCGGCGAATGTATGGGCGGTTGAACCGTCCTGTTGAAAATAACCAAAACGTAATTCATCATCAAGTAATTATTGCTTCACAAATAGATTCAGCATATTGTCCCTATACCGCTGTACTGTAACTGTGTCATAGAGAAAAATAGGACGAGCAATTCTTTTTCGGTAAAGAGCCAACCAGACACCAGTTTTTAGAGAGTGCAATGTGGACTACAAAAAAATGGGGATTTTCATTACTCCACATGCGTGTATTCTAAGAATTCACATAACCGGTGAGGTGGAATCAGGCTTCATCAAAAAAAAAATTCATTTTTTCATTTCAAATTAAGAATTGTCCGGCATATTCCATAAAATCTTTCCACTTCTTGAGACTGGTGTCTTACACATTTTGTTGGCGTATTTTGCATTATTTCACAAACGTTTGCAGCAAGTTTTTCTGTTCTTATACAGATGATTTTCCAGTTCCTTTTTATGTTGTATAGAACTTGTTTCTCTAAACAGAGCAACGGTTCTTCTTAGGCAATGACAAGAATCCCCAGCAGTAAAAGCGACGTTAGGAAAATTTTCGCAAGAATCGTCCATGCACATACGTTGTATTGTCAGTCAAAATTTATTTTAACTCCGATTCTGAAATACGCTTTAACCTTCAATTTTTTTGTGCTATTACGTAAAACCCATTGTATGAGTTCAAGAAATTGGATAAATTAGCGAAGAATCAAATTATTTCTAACAACTTTACAAGGTGATGGAATAACTGATTGATTGATAATGCTGCTATTTACTGACACCCAACAGGTGTTAATCTCTACCGCTAAGCAGTACGTCCTTAAATACAAAGCACAGTTTAATGATAATAATTTTTGCTCGCACGGTACAAAGTTAAGAAACTTCATTATCATAATACACGGTTGCTTAAAAGTTATAATCGAATATTCTTCTTTCTTTCTAACTCAACTCAAGTCAGAGAAACATCGTGCTTAAGAACTCTTGAATAAAGTCTTGAAAATAGTGGTAAAAATCCGAATAGAAATCTGATTTTCAACGAACTTAAAAAACAAACAGTGCTCTTTCGGACGGTAAAATTGATTTTATCAAATAACAAGTAATTAGTGTCGATATTAACTAATGATTTACATAAACAGTAGTTTAATGGAATAAAAAAGGCAATAAATAAGTGGACAAAAAATTTGCGATTCTCGGATCCCATGTGTACTATATCTTTTTTGTTGTGATGACTGATAAGAAGCCTTATATTTGCAAAGTGCTAAAAATAAACAACATAAATAAACAAATAAAAATATGCCATCAACTAATGCAGGGTCGGAATGGCAAGATGAAGAACATCCTGAGGAATTGATGACTTTGATTTATTCCTTAAAAATAATCTAACAAAAAATATTGAAATTATTGTAGGCGATTTTAACTTTGACTTGCTGAACAACTCAGATACTGATGTAATGACTTACTATACCACTCTGGTCTCTCATGGATTACAACCATACATCAACACTGTTACAAGAGAACAATCGAAAACATATCTGGATCATATTTTTGTCAGGACTAGCCTTAATTTAGAGAGTATGTCTTTCTCTTCATATGTAATAACTCATGATATAACGGACCACTATCCAATAGTAATAAACATATCGGATCAGAGAAATAATATCCTACCTTCAAAACCCACTAAAAAAATCACTAAAGTCAACAAAAATAAACTTCATGATCTTTTAAGGAGTGAATGTTGGAATGAAATTCTTAACATAGATGAACCCGAATTAGCATACCAAAAATTTTTAGATAAATTTCAAAATTATTATTCACAATGCAAAACAATTAAGACCCAAATAATATATAAAAAAATAAAGCCTTGGATAAGTCAGGGTTTAATTGTTTCAATTAAAAAGAGAGATAAACTTAAAAAACAATTACAAAGACATTACACAGTAGAAAGGGATGCCGAATATAAGGCCTATCGCAATACTTTAAAAAATCTGATAGATAATACAAAAAATCAATACTACAAAACAAAAATTGAACAAAACAAACACCACACAAAAAAAATCTATAAATTAATAGCTGAGGCAACAAACCAGGGTAATAAATCAAGCGAATCATTAGATATAGTCGACAGTGCAAACAAAAATTTTGGAAATGATCTGGACATGTCCAATTTCTGCAATAAGTATTTTGCTAGTGTAGCAATTGAAATGTACAAGCAGATTCCTTTTGTTCCGGATCAGTTTAAGTCAGACTCAATAAATAAATCGATGTTTCGTGTACCAGTATCGCAAAATGAACTCATTCAGCACATCAAGGATCTCAAATCAAACAGTTCTCCTGGTCAGGATGCAATAACAGTTGAAACTATCAAAGAATTTCATATTTATTTTCTAAATCCCCTTACGCATATATTTAATATGATATACAGGACCGGCATTATTGTGCCATCTTCATTTAAGAGATCAATTATTATCCCATACACAAGTCTGGAAAACACAACCTTATAAATAATTATAGACCAATAAGCTTAATTAATAATTTTGCGAAACTTTTTAAAAATACTCTAAAACTCAGACTAGCAAATTTCATGAAATTAAATAACCTTATGTCAGACACTCAATTTGGCTTCACGGAGGGCCGTAACACCGAGGACGCAATGTGTTGTCTGATCAGTGAAGCCACAAATATAATTAATTAAAATAATAAATGTTTGGTGGTATTCCTGGACCTTGCGAAGGCTTTCGACACCGTTTCCCATAAAATACTTCTGAACGTTCTTTAACGAAGTGGAGTCAGGGGCACGGTGTGGAAGGTCTTTGAGAGCTACTTAACTGGACGCCAGCAACAGATACGAGAAACTTTAAGTGATGCACAAACGATTAACATAGGCGTTCCGCAGGGAACAGTTCTTGGACCAATTTTGTTTAATCTTTACATAAACTCAATAAAAGACATAGGAGTTGGGGGTAAAATTGTGTCATACGCAGATGACACGGCTATCATCTTCAGTGGCGCCTCATGGGAAGAAACTAGAATAAACACAATAAACGGACTTAAAAAAATTCAGAAATGGCTTAATATACATAAACTAACCCTTAATGTTAAAAAAACAAATTATTTAGCGCTTACAAAAATTAATGTAAATGGTCCTCCTTTTAACCACATAGAAATAGGTCTGAACGAAAAAATTGAGAAGGTCGCTCATATGAAATACCTTGGGATAATGATTGATTGCTTTTTGCGGTGGGATGTTCACGCTGAATATCTAACAAAAAAAATTAGATCTCTAACATATAAGTTTTATATTCTTCGAAATATCTTGTCATCAAGTCTGTTGATTACACTGTATCGGAGTCTAGTGGAATCGTTATTAACATATGGTATAACTGTCTGGGGTGCTATGTACGAAAACGCAATGAGACCGTTACAAATAGTTCAAAAGAAAATTTTAAAAATCATATATAAAAAAGATCGTCTGTATCCTACAAATATGTTGTATAATGAAATAACCGTAAGTTTGAACGTGCTATTCTTCAACTCGGTGAGTTGTTACATTCATAAGCACCGTAAAATGCAGCCTGTTACGTCACATTGCCAAAACATCCGCTGTCAAACTGGTCAGCCTTTACAGGTTCCAAAATGCCATAGCGAATTCCATAGACGTTCAATTAATTTCCATGGTCCAAAAATATACAACTTGTTGCCAGCTAATGTAAAAAATGTTGTAAAAAAAAACTGTTTTCAAAAAGGTCGAAAGTATTCGTTTGGAGAAATCAGATTCTGTTTAAGAACCTTTTCTGACTTAGAAGCAATAAAATAAAAAAAAAAAGTTGCAGTTCTTAACATTAACTCATATTTACATTTTAAATATAGGATAAGATGTAAACTAATATAGAAGCACATACAGACGCTCTGCGTCTAGGTGCTTCAAAGTAACACAATACCAGTGATATCAATTGTAAACTAAATATTTTGTAACTAATTATATTTAAATAAATAAATAAATAAAAATAAATATGTAAATCTTCAGATACGTTTTTGGGTCCCGATTCTTTTTTAGGAGGGACATTGGGAAAACTGATTGTATGAACTATTAGTATTATTTTGACCTAATATATGCTGGCGAAATAGTGCCCTATACTTAATTTATTGCAATTAATTTATTTTCTGTATCCAGTTATAGCTACTGAAAATTTGCTAATTTTTTATCATTATATTAATTTATTAATCTAGAAAAATTTAGCTTAATATCCTTCCGACCCGATCACATCTTTTATATGATCAATAATAATTGTGGCTTTTCAAACATCCCCTGCTGGTTTCAATACCATTCATATCTGTAAAACCTTCTTTGCCTCTATATGTTGTTGTAATGAGCCTTAAGTGACTTAATCTAACTTAATCCAGAAACTTTACAACTTTCAAGAAGGGTTGCTGATATGGCTTATCTTTACATATACCTTAAAGGAAACGCTTGCCGGCATTTCAATTTATTAAAGCATGTGTCAATTCGCAGTAGCTTTTCGACCACGAATATTGATTCAACATTATTGGTGACTGGCTAAATTGTTGGGATAGACTGAGTTTAATTTAAATCGATTTTTATTTATTTTATATGTTATTTATATTTTGATATAATCTAAGAGAAACGTAGCTTGTAACATAATACAAAATGATATTCATATAAATTAAGCACACAAGCTGCGGGCAGGGGTGATGGTGGCGAGGGTATGGCCAGTGAGGCCAGATCTGTAATTATTGACTTTAATATAATGAGACTGTAGAATTATCCGCCAGAGAACGAGTCTATGAGGAAAATGTGCTGTTGCCTGGGAAATGTGATTAAGTTAAATAAGCTAGAGTGTTTATGGATCCATGACAGTTTTGCTGTAAAAGCCATTAGAAAACAGCAGCTTAAGCAAAAGACTAAGTGCCTTTCGTAATGGCTTCTTTTATCGATCTACTATCAATATGAATATTTTAAACGTTGGTAAGTGTATTTAGAACCCGAATATATGTAGAAATAGGTATATTATTCATAACGATATAGTGGATTTATTAATCGAAGAAATTCGGGTATAAGAATATATTATAAGATAATAAATAACCATACTTTGAAATATATTCTTAGATTCGTGTTAAACCTAAATGCCTTCATTTAAAGCGATTATCTGATCAAAACATCCAATCAGGTGTATGGCTTATATAATTTTATGCAAGCAACCAAATATTTATTTAAGAGCATTTGCTATTTTATCCTTTAAAATATTTTCCCACTAAATTTAAAATTAATATAGACATGGTATAGGAATTTATATCATTTTAGCAAGAAAACAGACCAAAGCAAAATTATAATCTTTAGGTATGGGTGTTAACTCATTCTAAAAGCTATCCATGGACAACATACTACTTGGGATCTCTGTTTTTTTTTAAGTTAGGAATTCTCCTGCGACTTCAATTGAATCTTCGCAAACTGTTTAGGTTTTATCACTTGTAGAAATTTTAAAATTGACTTTTGCCTTGATTATTCGTATTTCTGCTTGTTTGATTTAAAAAGTTTTATACTGAAAAATTTTGGCGCCTATTCCATTGATTGTGAATTGATTGGGTCATTGGTGGTTGATTGATAGTGCCTCACTACTGTTAGTGCCTCTCTACTATGGGATTGGACCAACAGGGAGCCAGTCTTTCGGTAGTTTGTACGTACTGTTTGGTCTAGATCTCGTGTGGGAGTCCGTGATTAATGGGTTTGTCGATACGTCCCGTCCGTACGTCTGTAATAGTCTGTAATAATTTTTTTGAAAAATTAATTTATTGTCTGCATACGAAAGTCTTGATGAAGTATGCGATTCATCGTGTACCTGGGAACATCCGCAATATTTTTTAGTGCCCTGTTTTGTATTACCTGGAACTTATTAAGCTCCGTTCTGCTTATGTTACACCATGAAGGTGCACCATAAGTGAGAACCGGCCTGACTAACACCTTGTAAAGGTTGACCTTAGTCCTATTACCAAGTCTACTCCGCCTGTGAAGCAGGGGATAGATAGAGCGTAATTGATGCAATGCTAGCTTCACTCTATTAATTAAATTGCGGCTCCAGTTTAGTCGTTGATCAAATATAAGTCCCAGGTATTTTACCTCCTGGCACCAGTTCACCTGGACTCCGTTGACCCGAAGCCTTATCTCAGGCCTACTAACATTGCTTTTCGAAAAATAAATAGCCTTCGTCTTAGAGGGATTCAAGCGAATCTTCCAATCCGACAGCCATTTCTCTAGCTTGATTATGTGGCGCTGCATCCGGCTGACGACAAGTCGCGGCTGTTTGGTAGTTAAAGTAATTGCGGTATCGTCAGCGAAAAGATAGAGCTGCGTAAATCTATCGCGCGGAATGTCATGAGTATAAATGTTATACAGCATCGGAGAGAGAGGTGAACCTTGCGGTACTCCCGCCCTGATGTGTTTATTCAAAGAAAGTGCGTTTTCTGACGAGACAGCAAAACTTCTATTCTCCAAAAAAGAAGCTACCACCTGGATTAAGTAGTTCGGAGCTCCGAGTCTTATCAACTTCAACAAGAGGCCATCATGCCAGACCTTGTCGAATGCTTTGCTTACGTCAAAGAAAACCGCTCCCGTGTGCTCTCTCCTGTTAAAGCCTTTTATTATATTTGAAGCTAGTCGCGTCGTCTGCCTGACTGTGCAATGTTCAGGCCGAAACCCAAACTGTTCGACAGGCAGAACGTTACGCATAAACACAAAGTCATTAAGTCTATTCAAAATTAGTTTTTCTGTGATTTTCTCAAGACTCGACAGCAGGCTGATCGGCCTGTAGCTAGCCGGCGCCGTAGGATCCTCACCTTTTTTATATATTAGGATGACTTTTGCATGCTTCCAGGAGGACGGAAAGTGGCCCTCTTTGATTATTGCCTGGGATATGCTTACTATATTTCTCAAAGCTTTGTCAGGTAGATTTCGCAACGCCACATTCTTTAAACCGTCAAAACCCGGGGCTTTTCGAATATTCAATACGCTTAATAGGGACTTTACCTCGCCTAAGGTGACTTGTGGAAAGGCCTGAAACGGGAAATTCATTGATTTATAAATTTGTATCGTCCTTGAGACCCTCTCATCTCTAAACGCGTCATTGGTCGGGTTTTCGCTGAATTGATCGCAGAGTTTGTCCGCGAGCAATTCAGCTTTATCTTTGGCATCGATTAAAACAGCATCTGTTTCCTGATTTATCAGGTGAGACATGGGTGCTCGTGCTCCCCTGGTCAAAGTCCTCGTCATTTTATAGATGGAATTATCCTCTATAGATAGACTTTGGACCTTGTTGTCCCAGAGGTTCGACTGCCGTTCGATCAACAATTCCCTGACTACCCCAGCCGCCCGATTGGCCTCCGCTTTGATGCGAGGATCTCCAGTGCGATACGCCCTATTCTTTAACCGGTTTTTAATTCTGATTTGATTTTTAATGTCATGGGTCAAAGTCCCGTATTTTGAATACCTGGACGTCTTTGTAACAGAAACTTGAGCTAACGCTGCGTTGATGTCATCTGTGATCTGTGTAACCGCATTGTCAATGTCTAATGAGCTCTGTAGAGGTTGTAACGCCTCTACATTTTTCATTATGCTGCTGTACCTGTGCCAATTTGTTGAGGTGTGGGTAACAAAACCTCTACCTTTTTCAAGTGGATTAGCCACTTCCAAAATGACCGGTATATGATCGGAGCTCAGATCACAAATGACCGATGGTTGTGAAAATTGAACGACATTTTTTACCACAAAGACGTCCAAGATATCCGGAAGGCCCCGCGTAAAGCAATGCGTGGGCTCCTCCGGCGGTGGATTGTGGTAGTTTAAAGCTTCAGAGAATTCATATAGGGTGCGACCTCTTTGGTTTGTAGCTCTACATCCCCAAATCCTGTTTTTCGCGTTTAGGTCACCCCCTATAATCGTTCGGTTGTTATTACCAAAAATTTTTTGTAAGCAGTTGCCTGTGAAATCTACCGACGGACTACAGTAAACCGATCCCAAGTGCACGCGTTGATTATTTTTAAATCGTATCGATATGAAAGTCCCTTCAATATGGGCACAATTGACAGGACCTGGCATAACTTGAGCTGAAATGTGTTTCTTAACCAGGATCATAGTTCCGCCCGCGCGTCTACCGAGGCAATCGTTCCTAAATACGGTATAATTCGGGAAAGAAAATCTATCTCCCTTTAACCACGTCTCCTGGATAAGAAACACATCTATCTCATTTCTCTCGACGAACTCGATAAGTTCGAGTTTCCGTTGCTTGATGGAATTGACATTAAATGTAGCGAGTTTAATATATGCCGTCTCCGGTTGCGCCGCCATTTAACCTGCGGTTTTTTGAAAGGCACTGACCATAGATTTTAGCTGAGTCTCCATAATTTTGGAGAACTGGACCAAGAAGTTTTGCATGGTGGCTTGCATAGCTGCCTCCATGGCGTTTGGTGTTGCTTTTGCCCCTTGAGTTCTGTTATCATTGCCATCGCTGGCCAATTTAGCATTGTCTTGCTGATCCCAGCGAAAGTTGTTTCGCGGTGTAATGCTTCTGGCGTTGCTTGCCACATTTTGACTCAAATTGTTTGGATGCCGTGGACAACCCTTGTAGTTTGCCAGGTGGTCTCCCTCACAATTTGAGCATTTCACTTTTTCTTCACGCGGTTTAGTGCACTGGTAAGAAAAATGGTCTTCAGCACATTTAAGACATTTAATTGGGGCGGTACACCGAAATTGTGAGTGCCCGTACAATTGGCAGCGATGGCACTGCGAAACTGTGGCACGCGCACGCTGCGCCTCCACTCTAATGCACATAGCATCCAAAGTCTTTAGCTCATAAATGGATTTTTCCGATTTAGGCAGGAAAACCAACACCAAAGGCAATGGCGTCCCGCTGCGACTCTGCCAACGAATTACACGCGTAGGATGAAAACCTATTTCTTTCAGGTCCTCGTTGATCTTATTCTCTGTCCAGGTTTCTAGAACGCCTCTGAGCACGTGCAGTTCTTTTTCTACTTGGAACCTGAACGAATGGTGATATAAATTATTTGCAACTAAAAGATTTGTAATTTTTTGAAAATCTGCCGGTGTAGGTGGATGTATTTTTACGCCTTCTGGCAAAGTAACAGCGCGACCATAATCAACCTTTATTGACTTTAGGTGAGCCGAAATTTCATTATATCTATGTTTGTCCCTGATGACGATCGGAGGGACACGTAATTTTGGCGGTTCGGACTCCGAACCGCCATCAGTGACATTTTTGGCTTTGGCAGGCAAGCTCTTGGGCTGCGTGGTGGTTTGTACCTCTGCTTGGCTACCTGATGCTTTTTGAATAACTGGTTGTGTCACTTTTTGTGACAAATGATTGCTGAGGGCATTATTACTCGTTTTCGGTAGGTTAGGCCAAGCAGAAGAACCGGCCACCTTTTTATTGTTCAAATTGTCCAATTCAGAGGTTTTATTTGTCCTTTTTCGCGTTCGTCTAGTCTTTTGACTGGACCATTGCTCGCTAATATCATCTGAGTCAGATACGGAGTCTACTTCCATTTATATTGACTTGCTTGCTATTTAATTTGCGAGCAATGGCCGCGTCTTTGTTGGTTGTTGGTAAAGTGTTTGTTTTGTCATAAATCGAGTCTATTTTTGCGTTTAAAATTAAATTTGATTTTTGTGAAATTGAAGTGTCATTGTCATTGTCTTTTTGTGATTTGTATCTATCGACATCGGCTTTTAGCTCCCTTATGGTATTCTTTAGCTCATTCATTTCAACAGACTTCCTACTACCTTCCTCCTTCATCATCCTTATCTTATTTAACCATTCTGCGTTGTTATCATCCAACGCCTTTCTCCATTTGGCCTCCAGACGTTTTTCACATTCTGCAAATATTTCCTCTGTAGACAGCAGGACCTTAGCTGGGGCCATTATCTCATCGTCTGAAGCTGGTAGCTTGGTATTGATGGGGCGGGAGGCATCCCCCCGCTTCGTAACTCCATAAAATAAAAACTTAAATTAAATTTGACTTTTCTTGATAGCCGTGGGGTTAATAAATATTCGATACTTCAAACTTGCTAAAATATCGAGAGGCAATTTAAATGTCACTGTCAGCGACTGCACACAACGAGAGTTGAAGTGCGACTTTTCCCATGGACAACATAAAATAACAACCAAAAATAAAAAATAAACAATTTTGACCTTACAGTAAATGAGCAACATGTCCACCTTCTGATAAAATGCACGACTGGTTTTAAAAGTTTTACTTTTATTATCACATTTTTGGTTTACCACATCTACTATGTATAACAAATTATTATTATTATTATTATTATTATGCACGACGGGACTCCAGCTCATTTTAGTGTTCTTGCTCGTCAGCATCCCGGCATCACCTACCCTAATCGCTGGATTGGACGCGCAGGACCTAAAAATTGGCCAGCTCGCAGTCCTGATATTCATTCTCTAGATTTCTATTTATCTGAATGCTCTTGTTTATAAAAATCCTGTACTAGATGTAAATGACTTGAGGAATCGGATAATTGACAATCGCAATGTCATAAGGAATACTCCAGGTATTTTTGAACGTGTCAGACAATCAATGACAAATCGATTGCAGTCGTGCATTTTATCAGAAGTTGAAAAAAACAGACAGAGAACAAAGAGACAAAGAAGTTGTATTTGTAGTTGCTTAATCTGAACAAAAAAAAACTTAAAAACAGGCAGTGGCGTACCTTTTCTTCTCAATAATAATTGGCTGGGGTGCCCACTGAGACGCCACCGGACCTAATAATTTTAATCTAGTTAGGGCTAAATAAGCGCCTTATTTTTTCAAATAACTGAACCAAATTTCAACCAAATCGGTTTAAGGATATTTATATGACCGCTTTTTTTTTACTTCAACGCCCTGTATCTCAGAAACGAAGCAACTCCGGACACATATTCTTAGGAACTTTTTTTCTTAAAACGACCTTACGTATCGCTCTCTAAAGTTTTGTACCGTAGTTAGGACACACCCTGTATATTAACATTTTAATTGTTGAAAAGTAGTATATACTTTTAGTGGAGTCAAAGGAATATAAATAAAACAATGCAGTCTTCCTCCATAGTTTAATGATTGTAAAAGTAAATAAAAGTTTCCTACATGTTTCGAGTGCTTAAGCATTCATTATCAGGGGATACTGAAAAAGGACAGTACAAAGTTAGGAGCGACCAATGAAAATAAAATAAAGGTTTAAGTAGGACTTACCTAACGTCGAGTTTAGCAAAACTGTAATGTAAGTTGCCTCAAATTAATGAGTATAACTCAACAGGATGAGAAATGTAAAGTTGAAGACTTGGTGTACTACATGGTCATATTAACATATTAATTGTACTATTGAAATTCAGATATCGATACCGTAGTTCAATAGTGTAACAACTCAAAATTTGTCACTTTTGAGTTAAACCCATAGCATAAAAGCAAACATTGACTTTTACCGAGTTCCATAAAGAAACAACTCTAACTTGCAAATCTAGCCGCTAGATGTCACTAGTTACACTATAGAAATATCCTGAAATAGAAAAGCATGATAGTTCTACAGTGTAACAAATAGAGTTGTTACAGTATTGAACTTCGTCTTCAGTTGTTTATGCTCTGGCGTGTTGTGATTGTTACGCCGACTTCTCTGTAATTAATCAACAATAATGAGTGATTTTTGTTTTAATAAACCAAGTAAAAATATTGGTGAGACGCGTAGCAATTTTCTATTGCGACTGGCGAAAGCTGATGTGCAGAAAACAAGTATTAATGTTATGGTAAGTTTTGTTTTAGTTATTCTACTAAGACATAACCTCAATTTCTAATTAATTTTATTTTCTGTTGGTTTGCAAAATACATTTAAATTGAAATAATTTTCGATTTAAGTACGTATTGTATTAGTACAAGTTACACTTAAACCAATAATGCAATTCGTAAACATAGGTATTTTAGCCATAAAAAAATAATTTTCCTTTAGGACTTGCCTCCCACATCTGCCAATTCCAGCATTTTATATGACACTGTGGCAGACAGAAACTACGATTTGCTAAGAACCGAAGAGAATCCTTGTAATTCTAAGAATTCATCAGAGATACAGAGTCCAAGGGGTTAACTTTGGTACGTTACTGGTAATAATTACCATGCATACCTTTTTGTGCAAAATGTCATAATTAATTTTTCTGTTTGATCATAAAGAAATATTTTTATTTTTCAGAATCCCTCAACAACTTTTGATTATTCAGATTTTGATAGTGACGACAGCGTGGCAGACAGAAATTACGAACCATCATCATCTTCAGGGAATAGCGTAGATAAAACAGAACCAGCTGAAGATGAACCCGAACCAGTACCAATGCCAAATGAAACTACCCAAATTAAATCTAAGAAACTAACAAAAAAAATATTAAGAAAACCAGACACCTGGGATAAAAACGTCAAGAAAATAAATAGGAATTTAGGCCAAGAATACGTAAATGCTGCCAAGAAAAATATTGAAAAAAGAAAAATTAAAGAGCCTTGTAAAGAGAAATGTAGACTTAAATGTTTTTCAAAATTTACAGAAAATCAAAGAGGCAGTATTTTTGAGACATACTGGAAGCTGGGGTCAATAGATGAACAAAGAAATTTTATTGATAAAAATATAATATCTAAAATTTCTCCACAATACAGAAACACGAAACCTGGAAGTAATCGGTCAAAAAATTTAAAATATTCATTTCAAATCGGAGAACAAGTAATTCAGGTATGTAAAACATTCTTCAAGAACACTTTGGATATTAACAACAGAACTATTTTCACAATAACTAAAAAGAAAACCGAGCATGGCTTTCTAGAAGCAGACAGACGCGGGAAACATGGAAAACAGAAAAGGGTTAAGGCAGAGGTCATTAATGGGATTAAAAGGCACATTGACTCCTTCCCTAAAAAAACGTCTCATTATTGTCGAGCAAGGACAAAAAAGGAATACCTAGATGGCAGTCTTAATATCGCTACAATGTATCGCCTGTATGTGGAGAAATGCACTGAAAATAACGAAGAGTATGCAAAATTCTCCATGTACAAAAAAATATTTAATACGGAGTACAATATAGCATTTCATGTCCCAAAAAATGACCAATGCCCACTATGTGCCAATTATGAGAATGGTAGTGAAGAAGATAAAGAAAAAATTAGAGATAAGTATGAAAAACACTTACAAGAAAAGGAGTTGAGCAGACAAGAAAAACATTTTGATTTACATAGGACCGACAACGTTCTGGTGTGTTGTTTTGATTTACAGGCAGTTCTCACTACTCCCTGCGGGCAAATAAGTAGCTTCTATTATAAAAGACGATTGGCAACCTACAATTTTACCATTTACAACATTAAAAAAAATTTGGGCTCTTGCTTCCTCTGGCATGAAGGGATTGCCAAGAGAGGGGCCAATGAAATTGGAAGTTGTCTATACCAATATTTGTTAAGCGAAGAGTGCAAAAGTGAAGACATAATTTTTTACTCTGACAACTGTACAGGACAAAACAAAAACAAGTTTATATTTACTTCTTATTTGTTTTGTGTACAGAATATTGACAAAATCAAAACTATAACTCATAAGTTTTTAATAAAAGGGCATACCCAAAATGAGGGAGACAGTATGCATGCTACGATTGAAAAAGAAAAAAATCGCATGCACAAGAGTGGCTCTATATATACTCCTGCCCATTGGGCAAGCATTATAAGATTGGCAAAAAAAAAACTGGTGCTCCCTATAAACTTACAGAAATAAGTACAAATGATATTTTTGATTTGAAAGCGTTATGTACTCAAATAGGAAAAAATTTTGTGAAAAATACGAATAATGAAAAAGTTGTTTGGAATGATGTTAAGATTGTGAAAGTAGAAAAAACGCAGCCCAATATAATATTTTATAAAACATCTTACGCACAAAGTGATTTTAAGTCAATTGACGTGAGACAATACGCCAAGCGTCTCAGGAACCAAGAGCAAACATTATTTAATTTTGAGCTTGTACCCGCTTATAAAAAAGCTCCGCCTATAGACTCTAAAAAAAAAGAAAGATTTATTGGATCTTTGCAAAGAAAATGCAATCAAACCAGTCTATTGGCCCTTTTATGAAAGCTTGTCAAATAATAATAATATAAAAGACGGAGAGCAGGAGACAGGTACCGAAATCTCAAATAGTTCTGAATCAGAGAGTAAATGTAAAACTATATTTTCGATTATTTTTAACTATCTAAAGAAACATAGTTTGATTGAACGTTGATTTATTTAGATAAATTTTAAGTGTTTATAAGTTTCAAAAAAAAGTTTAATAACTATTATTATCCTATAGTTAGCAATATTATAAACCATTTGTAATGTAAGCAATGTTTAAATTTAAATAAAATGTCATTTTGGCAGCTATTATATTTGTTTTATTTAAGAAATCAAAGGGTTCTGAAATTTGTTAGAACTTTATTTAATTCGCAAATTTCCAAAAATGTGATTCAATAATGTAACAACTCGATTTATTTCAAAATGTATTTCGGAAATTTCCAAAAATTGAATTCAATAGTGTAACAACTTAATCAAATTTCAAAATTCTGACAAGGCTAAAGTTTAAAATTAAAAACAAGATGACCGTTTTATTACTAACGCGTCGTAAGAAATTATGTTTAGAGAATATTCACATTTATTTAACAGTTAAGATATTAATTCAAAAATTAATGACACAATTTTTTATTTTATTCATTTTCCAGCAATTACATTTTTGAACATGTTACACTATTGAACTACGGTATCGATATAAGAAGTGAAGTTTTAATTATAAATGGGAAATTTGATTAGTGGATAAGAGGCAATAAATTAAGTTATAACGTTTGAAGGAGAAAGGTTTTTCATCATGAAAGTTTTTCAAATTTTTTAGAAATTTTTTTTTAACTTGATATGGAGATTAAAAATATTGATTAAACTATTGAAGAAGTTGCTAGTGTTTTTAACTAACATATAGGTATGAGTCTATGTCCCATATTTTAGAAAAATCATTAAGTTGTTTCATGTAAAAAAAATTTTTGAAAAACAGTAGATGATTATAAAAGAATGAATATAACCTATGCTTAATCATAACTGTGCTCTCTACTGCAACATGATTATTGAGGTGAAATTAATTTAAAGAAAAAAATGACATTAAAGACCTACAACCGAGTATTAATATTAAAAATCCAAAAGTATTGTTGAAATCAAATGGAAAGATTTACAGAACTCGATATTAGGTTTATAAAATTCAGAATCGATTGATCTTTAGTTGTTATCACTGGACGATTAAAGCACTTGAGGACCGGGAGAACACAGACATCTGTCAACTAAAAATAAACTTAAAGGGGATGGTGACGACACTGACACTAGATGACACAGCAAACGTAGGAAATTTAGATTTTAAAAAATATTCTAATAAGATGATTGAAAAATAATGAAAACGTTTTGAAACTTCGAACAGTGGTTGGATACAATAGGGATATCTAGGGGAGCTAGAAAGTATTGAGTAGAGATAGGAAGAGGTAAGTATTGCGCAAAAGAGACTAAATTTTAATTATAATTTACCCAGATTCAAAGCATTGAAAAAATTTGTGTTGCTATGGAGGATTTGGTCGTTAACACAATCTATATTTGGGATTTTAAACATTATAGTTATTTCCATTATTTCAAGAAGATCTAATTTATTGCTCTTGTTGAAAAAATGTAAGAATTTAGTGCTTGTATCTGGGTTAAAATTATGTTTATTTGTAAATGCCTTTATAGAAAAATTGAACTTGATTTTAGAGGGTTAGTATTTTGAATTTTCCTCCTGTTTGTCCAAGAAGGAACAACCCTCAGTCGAACAACTCACCTCATACACACCATACCTATCTGTAGGGGGGGGGTATGGTCCTTGGAATTGCAATTGAATGAGCCAAGTAAGTGTTTAGTTTTAAAAATTGTATTGAAATAAAAAGATTTGAAAACATTTTTAATTTATATGAAATAGGGCTCCAGAAAACTGTACAAAATATTCGACAAATATGAAATCCTACTAAAATAATCACAGATATCTATGGAAAAAAACAAATAAGGATTGAAAGTAAACATTATGATAGTTTGGTGGCTTTATTCATTCTTAAATAATCATTGTTGTTATTTGATTTCAAATGCCCCCTCCAATACAGTAAACGTTAACCGAGAAGACAGAATTAGTGTTCATATGTGGAGAAAACTATAAAACAGTGCGTGAAGCAGGAGATATATTCAATAAACGACATCCAGATAAACAAGTTCTTTATTCAACTGTAAGCAGAATTTTAAATAATTTTAAACAGACAGGGTCTTTAAACTATAAATACAAAATGAACGTACCAAAACTGGATGTTCTGAAAAAAATCAATTAGAAAAACTTCAAGCGGTTGGTTAAAACCCTAGAAGATCCACCCAAGAAATTTATGCTCATACGGGTATAAAAAAAAGCTCTGTTAAGGAGATTCTTAGAAACAAAAATACCATGCCTGTTAGCGAATATTTATTTGCACGTTTCAAAGACGAGACTATGACTTGCGGTATGATTTCCGCATGTGGATTCAAGGACAAATAGAAGATCAACGTGATTTCCATAGACACATACTTTTTGGGAATGAATCCACGTTCACAATAAATGGCGTTTTTCCTTCCCAAAATTGTGGGTGGTGGCCGGACGAAAATCCAAATTTTGTCATTGACAATAAAAACCAGTATTACCAAAAAACAAACGTTTGGTGCGGTATTATTAACGACAAACTAATAGGGCTGTTTTTTTTTCCCCAAAACCTAACTGGTGATACCTATTTACATTTTTTGGAAAACGAATTGACGGATTTTTTGGAAAATATGAGTATACAAGAACGACACAAATTATTATTTGTACATGATGGTTGTCCCGCTCATTCTGCTAGAATTGTTTCTGAATGAATAAATGGGGATTTGGTGATAAATGGTTAATAATAATAATAATAATAATAAATGCTTTTATTGTCAGTAAGAATAATATACAAGATAAAAAAAAAACGAAGGAAAATAACTAAGAAATAATAATAATAATAATAATAATATTGTGTTATTCCATTTGACAAGGGCAGATTTCGCACTCATCTGCCATAGCAGTGAGCAGCGCTTTTACAATCAACCCAACAAAACTTGCATTCTCTATATAATGTATCCCTAAAATCTTAATTGAATCTGTCAAAACGACATCAGAAAGTATAATTGACTGATATTTTAATTCATAATTTAAACTTTAAAACAATATATGATTGTAATATAATTCAATAATGCTAAAGTAATATAATAATAATAATAACCATAATACAATAACAATTACAATAACATAACCAATAATTACCTATATTACTATACACTCAATTACAAAAGACAATAATCCTAAACACTTAATCATTGTTGCTCATTAACACTTGCCTAATATTGTATTTAAACGTTGGAAGGTTTGTATTTTTTAAAGTCTCGCTTAGTATGTTATACTGCTTGGTGACGTTGTATGAAAAGGATCCACGATATTGGGTTGTCCTGTGCTGTGGCGGAGTCAAGAGGTTTTTAAATCTGACATTAATGTTGTGAATAGAAGTTCTAAATTTTAGTTTTTTATACAAATAAGCCGGCTTTTGAGTTAGTATTATTTTATGGTAAAATGTAAGGCAATGTAATTGTCGCCTCTTTTCCATATTGAGCCACCCCAGATCTCTAAGTGAGTAAGAGACGCGCGCTTCTCTTCTCAGGCCACAAATTAGCCTAATACAGGAGTTCTGAACCAGTTGCAGTCTGCGTGAATCTGCGCGGAGCAGATTTGGGCCATAAACCACATCCCCATAGTTAAGATGCGATAGTACTAACGATTCACAGAGTAGTGTACGACATTTCTTACTAAGTAAATGGCGACTTGAATATATGAGTTTTAAATTGCAGAAACCTCTTTTAGTTATAGTCGTGACGTGTTTCGTAAATTTAAGTTTGTAATCAACGAGTACACCTAAATTTTTTGCTTCATCTATGAGAGTGAGCTTCTCGTTATTAAGACAGATGTTGACATGCTCTAAGCATTTAAGACGGGCAGCAGCTCTGCCAAACAGCATTACTTGTGATTTTAGGGGATTGAGTTTAAGGCAATATTTGTTTGAAATGTCGCAGAGGGCGTCCAGGTCCCGATTGATTAAATGACAAAAAGCAGCCATTTCGCTTGGAAAAAAGGAAAAATATATTTGTGTGTCGTCCGCATAGAAATGAGTTGAGCAATGCATAAGTACTTTATAAAATTGTGAAGTGTATAGTGTAAACAGTAGTGGCCCTAGAACGGAGCCCTGTGGTACACCACTAGGAACAAGTGAAAAATCTGACAATTCTTTTTGAATTCTTACAGCTTGAAATCTGTCCGCCAAGTAACTAGTCACAAAATTGGTTGCATGGACTGAAAAGCCCAAAAAGCCCAGTAAAGCTGTTAGTAGTTGGTGATTTATTAAATCAAATGCCTTTGAATAATCCAGGAGTACTAGGACAGTTAGTTTGTTTTTATCGTTTTCAGCAAGTATGTCATCGGTGACCTTTGCTAGGGCTGTGACGCAGCTGTGATCCTTACGAAATCCTGACTGGTGTTCCGGAAGAATATTATTATTATCAGTAAACCTTCTTACTTGGCCCTCTACGATTTTTTCCAATGACTTAGAGAGAACACATAAAATGCTTATCGGTCTTAAATCGTTTAACTGTTTAGGATTGTTTGTTTTAGGTATAGGTATAACATGTGACTTTTTCCAGATAGATGGGAAGGTGCCATTCAAGATACAGAAATCAAAAAGATGTTTTAAAACGGGAAGTATTTGCGGACAACTCATAAGCAACATGGTAATGCCAATTCCATCAGGGCCAATAGATTTGGATTTTATAGACAGCAGAATCTTAAAAATATCGTTTTCATTGACGGGCTTTAGTTTAAACTCTTGCAGTTCTTCACTAAGCTTATTATTTGTTAAATAATTTAATGTTTGCGCATCAGGTATGCTGTTGGCTTGTGCATTTAGGAAAAAATTATTTATTGTCTGAGGGTCAGAAAGTTGTTCAGGGAGGGTAGCGTTACATTTAGAGCCAATATTCATGGTTTTCAATTTTTTTAACTCCTTCCACATACTATTTTTACTTCCGTCGTTTATTTTGAATTCAAGATAAGCTTTTTTCTCTCTTTTAATGGCGTAATTGATTTCGTTTCTAAGTGTTTTGTAAAAATTCCAATCAGCCAGATTTTTTGACTTTTTGAACTTTAGAAGTGCTTTGTTTCGTTTTGCCATAAGCATTTTAATGGCCCCCGTTAGCCATGGTGCCTCATTTTTTGTAATACGGACAGTTTTGATGGGTGCATGAAAGTCAAAGATGCTTAGAATAATAGAATAAAAAGTATCTGTTTTTGTGTTAATGTCATGGGCATTATACAGCCGCGAAAAATCTGCTATATCGAGATCTGCATTAAAATTATTTGAATTGAGGTTTTTTAAATTCCGAAATGTATACAGAAATGGTTCAATTTTTTGTTTAGATCTTAAAATTTGACAGGATATGAGACAATGATCGGATATATTCTCAGTATTCAGAACTTTTGTATTGAATTTTGGTACATTATCTGAAACGGCTATAATATCAATTAATTTGGCACTTGTTGGGCCGTACCTGGTTGGTTCATTAATTATTTGCGATAAATCAAACGTATCGCATATATTTGAAAAATTTCTAGAGTGACTATTCTTAAAGTCGAATAGATCGATATTAAGATCTCCCATACAAATTAGCGAATCACATTTAGGATCCAACACCGAAAGCACACTTTCGAGTTCTCCAAGAAAATCAGTGGCCGAGAAACATGGAGGTCGGTAGAGCGTTCCAATATTATACTGTCTTGTAAAATGTTTAACCGAAATCCATAATTGCTCGGTACTTCGTACCTCGGGTACAATCAGCGCGCGAGACTTAGTTGAAATTTTGCAATAATTGGCAACTCCTCCACCTCTGCTGCTAGCCCTATCGCATCGATATAATTTATACCCATTGAGTTGTACCATCGCATCCATAATTCCAGCATGAAGCCAGGTCTCTGACACACCTATAATGTCGTATTTATTTGAAACAGTGTCTCTAAATCCATCAAAGTTAGCAACTAGGGAACGAACGTTTATGTGACAGATGCTTAGTGACATATTGTCTAGAATTAGTATTTTTTTTTTTTAAGCGAAGCAAGAGAAAAAATAGCAAACAAAAAATAAAAATAACAAAAAAAAAAACACAAACCTTAAGAGGAACAAGTGTTAACAACAATAAAAGACGTATCAGGACTAAATGGTTGTAACAAAGATGAAATATATTAACTTACACATTTTTTGCAAGATTGCGAGTAACAATTCTATCAAACGCGTTTTTTACAACTGCTGTTTTTATAATTTTGTCACGTTTCCTCTTCTTTTGTGGTTGTCTTGGACTTGCTGTACGAAGGAAATCCAACGAAGAAGGAGTACCTTGTGCATTAATAGTCTTACCTTCTGCCTCAGACAGGTCTGTTTCGCTGTCCGGTATTTCCTCCAAATCTAATAGTTCTTTGGCAGTATAAATAGTATTGTTAATTAGAAGCCCGTGTCCCTTAATCCTAGCATCCAGATTGCGAGATTTAGCTTCCTTGAGGTATTTCACTAATATGCGGTGATTCTCCCTATCTTCTGGGCAAAGATCATTGGCGATGGAAATGCTCGTCCCTTTCAGCTTTGAGACATTTTGAAATATGGCCGACTTTTTAAGGAAAGAAATGAATTCTATAATGATAGGAGGGTTGTTTGACTTATTTTTTATCTGATATATATTGTTTATATCAGCAGAGATAAGATTTACTCCAAGCAAGTTGTTCAGTGTGGCCAGGGTATCGTCAAGTATATTTGTAAAGTGTCCTATTCCAAATATCACCACATTATTTCTACGGAGTTTTCGTTCTAACTGTAGGGTCCTATGGTCAAGCTTATTAATACGATTGTGGCATTCTCCTATCCCATTGTCAAACTTGGCGGCTGCTAAGTCGATCTTCTCTGTAAGTGTTATTGTTTGTGTTTCATTTGCAGACGTTAATTTATCATATAGTTCATCAATGGTCATGGGCATTTTAAGATATGTAGTTCCACTGGTTTATCTATATGGAAGGACTATAAACCCATATGCTTTTATGCTTTGTTTGTTATCTTTTTTTTTTTTTATAATACCCAAGAATTTCATACGAATATGACCCTTATTAAAGTGTTTTCAGAACAGAGGTTAGCTTGTGAAATGCAGTTTTTCCATAATAATAATTGCATTAGTTCACGTACCTTTGTAATACAGGAGCTGGGGCACTATCAGGTAGGACCTTCAACACCTTTGACACTTTTCTTACTCCAATTATCATTAAAAACAATCAATAAACAGTCGACCAACAATGATTATTTATCGACAATATTAAAAAAATTACTTCCAATGTTTCTTATTTCGGGTTAGGACGAAATACCGATCCACGGTGGTCTCCTCGTTCGTCAGATCTCACCCCATCAGATTTTTTTCTATGGGGATATTTAAAGCAAAAAGTTTACAAGGATCGACCGTTTAATAATGTTGGGGAGCTTGAAAATTCGATACGATTTCATTGCAGAAATATTCCAGCAAGTGTATTGCGATCCACTCTTAGTGAATTTTATTATCGGACAATTATATGCATTGAACGAGAAGGTGGACATACAGAGACGCGTCGATATTTTTTTTACACATACATAATTTTATTTTTCTCTGCATTTCAAATATTTCCGGTCCTATTTTTTTTTATTTGTTTATTGTTAAGTTTTAACAAAATAAAAAATTATTTTTTGGAAATTATTATGTTTTCAAATGTCACGTTTTCGAATCTATGCATAACTTTTAATTCTAAACAACTTTAATAACATTTTGCTGAATTTTCTGAAATAGGGGTACTTTATTTTTGTACAAGTTTTATATTTTTTGACCTACCCTGTACACTAGTGTACACCGTTTAACTTGCGTCCAAGTGCACCTAATATGATTATCGAACATGCACCAACTTTTATCATGAATAAAATTTTCTGAAATCGGTAATAAAAAAAATTCCCCTATGTTGCACACTTAAATGACCACACTGTATAAGCTGTGTATTAATGTGTTTATTTAGATGTTTGTACTCGTTTTTTAAAATATTTTTTAACCCCAAGAGCAATTTCAGATGAGAGCTTTATAATGATATCGGGATTTGCAAGAATGTAAGAAGGATCTTGCTTCTATTATAATTTTGAAATAATTTCAATATTGTGTCGTATGCGGACGATACAACTTTGACTTGTAGGGGCTTTACTTTCGTTTCACTGTGCCTTAATCGCAAAAAAAAACTTAAAATGTCAGTATTACAGTATCCTTTAAATAAAAAAGAATCGATTGTACAGGATATATTTGTTCAACTCTGGTATAGAACGGCAAATTCAAGGTGGGTTAGATCTTGTTAACGTTAAAAGTTTTAGGGTTCTTTTTAATTTTAATTTCTAGCATCTAATTTTTCTATGTTATTAATATTGATGTTTGCTAAAGTTTGAGCACGCTTTGGCGTGTTGCCACAGGAAGTCGTATTATTTGTTAGGTCTTGTAAATTCAAGAGACATTTCTCTAATAATTTGTTGGAGTATTGCTTAGAGTGGGCCAAAATATAAAAATTAGAAAAAAATTAATTTGGAAAAGCGGTAAATAACTCTTATTTACAATTTTTTTATTGTGTTTTTGCAAAAAATTGATATTATATTTTTTTAAATTTTGATTTGGAATGCCGCACAATATACAGTGTCACCATTAAAGTCCGCACCATATGGAACTTTTTTTTATTAATGAGGTTAGTTAAAATTAAATTTGGGCAATCGTTTTTGCTTCAAATTAGACTAAAAATTATATAATCAAATGTCACCATCTGTCATTCGGTATCTGTCAAAAATTACATTTTAATCAAAAAATGCTGAAAAATGGCATTGTTTTACCGAATTTCAAAAAATTTTATTAGAAAAAGTTGTTTCTAGTACAATTTTTGGCCTAAATACAAAGTTTCAGTTTTCTAGCTCAAAGTTGATTTTTTTGCCATTTTTTCTAATTAACTTTTTTTTTATTTAATGTAAGTTCGCTTAATGGATATTAAACTATTTGCTTATACCATACTCAATATTTTATTTAGTTTGTATGAGCTTTTTTTTACTAGAATGCCATTTTTTTTCGAAATTTAAAATTAGAGGCAAAACAATTTGACACAAGTGGTGCAAAGTTATTCTAATTTAAAAATTTTAACAGATAGACGTCAGATGTTTCGTTTTTCAATTGACAAATACATCTAAATATTTGATAAAAATTTTATTTTATACTTAAAACTATCATTATTATTAAAAGGAACAAAAAGGAACTTTAATCATTTTAAATAGGTAACACAAAAGCAATATAAATTTCACATTTCAGTGTGACGTCCTTCTCGCTCTATACAAACACCGTCTATAAACGTCTTTGACAGCATTTTATAAAAAGCTTGGTCTTATATCCGTACAACACTGTCTTATCGTTTGTTCCAAATGCTCGATATTTCTAAACGGTCGATTCTTATAAACTTTCTGCTTAAGATAACCCCACAGAAAAAAGTCTAGTGGGGTTATGTCAGGCGACCTGGGTGGCCAGTGACATTCTCTATCACGCCCTATAACTCTGTTTTGAAATAATTGGTTTATGCGTTCTTTTACTGCTACAGTTTGATGTATGGGTGCACCATCAAGCTGATACCATAAGTTATGTCTATGGTGTAAGGGCATGTTATCCAAAACTTCGGTAATCTCGTTATCAAGAAAATTCAGGTACCTTTCACCAGTTAAGTTTACTCTAAAGAAGTATGGTCCAATAAGCTCATCTTTCAAAATTCCACACCAAACATTGGTTTTAAAATGATACTGGTCGCGACATTCAATTGTGAAGTTAGGATTTTCTTGGGACCACCATCGGCAATTTTGTGAGCTCACGGTACCATTCGAAGAGAAAGTGGCTTCATCTGTCCATAATATCTTGTATGGAAACAGAATATTCTCCTCATATTGTCCCTGATACCAAAACGAAAAATCAAGTCGGATATCAAAATCGCGTTCTTTTAATGTGTTTATAAACTTGGGTTTATATGCCCAAAATCGATTTTTCTGAAGAATTTTTCTAACGCTTTCCCTCTTGCACCCTGTTGAATCACTTATATTGGTTACACTAGTTTGACCGTGGTCAATAACAGTTAAACAAACATCAAGTTGTGTTGCTTCATCGTATTTACTTGCCGCGTGAGGTTTCTTAAAATTATTTTAAACAGACCTTTCTCTAAATTTTGACATTATTCTTGAAACAGTGCTATGCTGCAAATTGTTTTCTGGATGCCTCTCATTAAAAATGGCAGATACTTAACGGTGAGGCATATTCTCTCCACAAATTAAGACAATTTCTATTTTTTCTTGAATGGACAACATTGGTGATAACACTGAAAACTATAACTTGCGCAAATATTCAAATTTATGACATTTCTTTTATTTATTCGGCACTCTAATTCGTTTTTTTTTTTCCATAGCCTACTTATAAAATTCAAAATTGCCTTGATATTTTATTGTGGATAAAAAGAAAATGTGTCTAAATTTTGAACTAATCTGATATCTGGGAATTTTATTATAAGTTTTTTAAACTTCTTAGGTGTATGTACTATCAAAAAAATGGAATATCTGACGTCTATCTGTTGAAATTTTTAAATTAGGATAACTTTGCACCACCTGTGTCAAATTTTTTTGCCTCTAATTTTAAATTTCGAAAAAAATGGCATTCTAGTAAAAAAAAGCTCATACAAACTAAATAAAATATTGAGTATGGTATAAGCAAATAGTTTAATATCCATTAAGCCAACTTACATTAAATAAAAAAAAAGTTAATTAGAAAAAATGGCAAAAAAATCAACTTTGGGCTAGAAAACTGAAACTTTGTATTTAGGCCAAGAATTGTACTAGAAACAACTTTTTCTAATAAAATTTTTTGAAATTCGGTAAAACAATGCCATTTTTCAGCATTTTTTGATTAAAATGTAATTTTTGACAGATACCGAATGACAGATGGTGACATTTGATTATATAATTTTTAGTCTAATTTGAAGCAAAAACGATTGCCGAAATTTAATTTTAACTAACCTCATTAATAAAAAAAAGTTCCATATGGTGCGGACTTTAATGGTGACACTATATGTTGAAATTAATGTTACAAAGGTCAATTTTGTTTATAATTTTTCTATTGCGATAGGTATTTTGCCATCTACTTACCATCAATTTTATTTTACTCAGATATTTTCTTGATTATTTATAAAAACAATTTTTAATTTGTCAATGGTGTTTCTGTTGTCATAGTAAAGGATCTTTAAACTCTTTGGTTTAGGTTAGTTTTACATAACCTAACTAACTAACCTGAACCAAAGAGTTCGAAACCGGTCTACAGGTAGCAGCAGCGTAGCAACCTATCATTGGAAATAAAGATTCATTCTTTTCTTTCCCGGTAGTTTCTGCAATCTGAGTCTGTATTTTAGTACTAACAGTGTTAGTCAAAATACGCCAAATTGTGCTATTTAATTCAGCGCTCGTTGGGGCATGTAGCCCAGAGAATAGCTGTTTTAGCATAATTTGGTTAATCCTTATTGTATAAGGTCTCAGCAAGTGGCTATAGAACAAAGTTCTCACATGTATACATATTTATATGTCATATTATCTTTAAACTACCTTGTTTGTTTAAAAAACGAAGCCATTCTACGGGGTATGGTCCTGCTTCTCCCACGTAAAGTGAACTAATCCGTGACGATTGCGCTCGATTGAAGCAGGTATCATGGCGCCAACTTCGTTTAAGCTAAGTTAGTCTGTTTTTTATTGACTTTCTGTTGACTTAAAGGAAATCACGAAATTAATAGACGAGGCCAAAAAATATGAGGAAGTCCGGAAAAAACTGAGTTTATATCAAGGTAATTCACCTTCTGCGATTGTAACCGGAACGCCTGCTAAAATTAATTTAGTTAAGGCACGTGATATGTCATCTATTCCTGCAGGAACTGGTGAAAGAGCAAATTGCTTGAGAAATACAATAAAACTTCCCAGCCTTGCTAAAATTTGCGACCAATATATGGGCTGTCGTCCTCCTTTTTAGTGGTCTTTTGATTTGTCTTTTTAAACAAGTGTTGGTATTGCTTTTCATTTCATATCAAAAAAAAAAAAATTAGGTGTCGGATTGATCCGCCACTGTAGTAGAAGCGGCTACGTTACAGGATAGTGGGATAATAATAGAGGCCAAGTGGCAAAAAAAATTTAAAAAAAATAAGCTCAGAAGAGCTAGAGAAAAATCAAGAAACACCCTTCCGGAATCGATAGAGCGTCAGCCACAGTATATTTCGACGGACGTAAGGATAAACCTTACTTGTTGAAGAAATAGAGGGCAAGTCTCATAGGCGAACAATAGTCGAGGAACATATTTCGCTGATGAAAGAACCAGGTTCTGTTTTTCTAGATCATTCCGTTTCTTTCAATGGATCTGTAAAACGTTTACGAAAGTATTGTTAGTTTTTAACTGGAAAATAACTACGATTTAGAAAACTTAGTTGCGATTAGGAAGAATAAACCATTCCCGACGTCTTACTTTGGCCAGCCATCTTTTGCGCCACAATGTTTTAACAAAAGGGCCCAATTTAAATTTAAAAGAAGTAGTTAATTTCATTCTAACGATATATGCGGCAATGTGGTTCTTTATTAAGTGTAATCCATCTTGTATGAACGGATCAAAATATTATTATGTCTGAAAAACCCTTCACTTAAGTCAATATTTAATAAAAATATGACATAAATATGTATACATGTGAGAACTTTGTTCTCAGGCCACTTGCTGAGACCTTATACAATAAGGATTAACCAAATTATGCTAAAACAGCTATTTTTTGGGCTACATGCCCCAACGAGCGCTGAATTAAATAGCACAATTTGGCGTATTTTGACTTAGTGTGTTATGATTGCCACTTGCCAAGTAGCATTCTCTTACTATTTATTGATTTAATAAAAGAAAAAAATTATCGATGCTGTTATTCAACATAATTTGCTTTTCGCACACCGAAAGAAAATATCTTGTTGTGTATGATTCATGATGATCGTCCTCAAATTCGTGAACTTGGTATGCGTAGAATTTTAAATGCTAAAAAAAAAGAAAAAACTGGAATAAATACGCTGTTTTGTAATTCCCAGACTTAATTTTGATGCAGATTATTACACTTGTTTAAAAGCCTGTCAAAATATGTCACTCCTCTATTAAAGGAATTAGCAATGGATGACTCAGCAAACATCATTAAAGAAACACCTGCCGAGTTTCTATTAGTATACTCCTTTCCATGTCATACCCAGGCAGTTGATAAGTGTGTTAAACTAGAAACCGAAGCTTCCCTATCGGTTGTTGGTAGCACGAAACGAGATGATTTTATCAAAGTTAGAATAGAATTACGTAAATCGATGCCACAATTCTAAAGCAAAAAATATATTAAATAATGATTGTTCTTATAAATTAGGATGGAGCTCGATGAGCAGTCACCTTCTCATGCTGAGTTCTGGATTGTTCATTTAAGAAAGAAGTGAAAAACTGCTCCTAAATCGCTGTCTGGTTCAATCCTGGCAGAGGGTAAAAGACATATCGCAACCAAAAAGTTGTAAATAAAGTTTATCTTTGTTACGTCAGATCTCAAGGCTTAGGTGGCATTTCAAATGAAAATTTTAAATATAATTTTTTCAATTTAATAAAAAAATTGAGCAAAAGACGTCACATGATCAGAAAACGGTAAATAAAAAGTATTTTTTTTTTTACTTAGGGGCAACTTTTTATCGCAATCACAATTAGCTTTATTTAAATCTTTATTTTACGGCACACCCTACTATTGCTGTGTAACAAGTATTACTGTACAGGGTATCCCATTTTTGACACTTTTATAAGGTATCTCCGTAATTGTTAGTGCTATCAATAACGTAATATAGGTACCATGTGCTCGCTTAAGAGATACGGGGGAAAATCAAAAAATTGACAATTTCAAAATTACCCTATATTCTCTTAGTTTAAAGAGATACAGAAAAATGTTCTATGCAAAAGTTTCTTTATAATGATTGTTGAATAATTTTCCCTTTTCCGAATAAGTATACGGGGTCAGGTAAAAAATGTATAGGACCTAGCCTCATTTTTTTAAGTAGAACACCCTGTATATTTTAATCTAAAAAGATAGCATTTTAAATTCTCTTTTCAAAAATATAACACACCACGGATTATATTGGTTTCCTATGCGATTTATTTAAACTTTATTATTTTAAACCACAGTTAGTAGGCCATGAAACAAAAGCTAATATCCGAGAAACAACTATGTTGACATTCTAGTTGTTATTAGCATTTAACGTCAATTTTATTTTTACATATTCGTTTGTAAAAATGACTTATCAACATTTTAAAAAATTTGATATGATATCAGTTTATATTGAAAGTGGAGAAAACGAAGAAATGGCGCAAAATTTATATTTTGTTTGCTATCCGAAAAGACGGCAACCATTTAAGGACATATTCCGACGACTGGAACATAATTTAAAAACATACGGCTCTTTTACGATGCCGAAATCAAAAACTTATAATAAAGAAAACAAGGAAAATGAAGAAATAAGCATGTTAGGATTTGTCGAGGCCAATAATCAGGTAATATATCCTGTGATAGCTTTGAATAGTAGTAGCAGTGGCGTCTCGCCAGGGGCGGCAGGGTCGGCAGTGTCGACCCAACAAAATAGGAGAATAGAACAGTAATAAATCTGAAATCTCTCATTCAATACTAAAAATGTCTATATTTTTAATTTTAACGATTTTTTAAAGCGAATGTTCTTTGAAACTTAACAAAAACAGTTTGCGTCTATTATTTATTATTATTTGTAAACGTATTTACCCTTGGGCCGGTCGGTCATCTCCATATTAGACCATAAAAATGGCCGAAAGTCATATTAGTAGGCCTCAGGCCCCAGTTCATTTATTGCGGCTAGCCGATGGAAAAGCTAGTTTAATGGGCAACCAAACATATAATCATACTCTCTCTCTCTCTCTCTCTCTATATATATATATAATATGCGAATATCCTTATTAACAACACACCGGCAGATTTGAATCTGCCTCATGTTGCCGATATGACCACTATTTTATTATATTTGAAGAATAATGACAAATATTAAATATTAATTAAAATGTAATACCTTCATATTTAGGTAATGCGTAGTGTATGGTAGACATTACTTAATTATTTGTTGTAAAATAGTCAATGATTTTAATTTTTAATGTTTGTTTTTCAAATTATGTTTTCAAAGATCAACGTAAATGAACCAGGCGATACTGGCAACCGCGGAGATTCTCGACCGACAGTGTAAAGTACCGAAACCGGAGTTAGATTATCCCTGAGTTACTTAGTGCTTATGGCAATTTGCATTATTTTTCTGGCCTAAGTACCTAAGTAGTTTAGTTTTTTTTGTCTTGTGTACTTGTGTTGTGACATTGATTGTGCAATTTACATTTAAGGGTTATTTTTTGTGGTGTTTTGCCGGCTCCAGGCTTTAAAAAGTTTGTAAAATATTAGGCGTAAGTAGCGAAAGTAAAAAAATGGAGGGAAACGCTTCCAATCCAGCTCAAATTGTAAGTATTACTAAGAGTAATGATATTATTAATGACCTTTTATTTCAAAATTTTGCATCGCTACCGCATGATGAAAAAATGATTATAAAAAACAATAGCCGTCCTATGCCAAAAATGGCTTCATTAATTACTGCAGCTAGCGGCAAAGGTTCAAATAGATTATTTAATATAAACTGGTATCAAAAATATCAATGGCTTACTGGTAGCAAAGCGAAAAATAAACTTTTTTGTTGGGCATGCTTACTTTTTCTAACAACAACCCTGAACAAAATCAAAATCCTTGGAGTAGATGCGGGTATAACAACTTGAAAGATTTATTTAGAGCACTTCAAAAACACGATGTATTAAAAGAGCATACCTACAGCCAATTAGAATTATATTTATTTGGTAAACAAAACATTTACACCGCTCTAAATACTGCTGAACACGAAAATATTAAAAAAATTAGGCTGTAAAAAAAATCACGCTCTCTTGCGACGATTAATTGATATAACTATTTATCTTGGAGCTCAGGAGTTACCATTCAGGGGCCACGATGAGACGGTAGATAGTTTAAATCAGGGAAATTGTAAGGAACTTGTAAATTTATTAAAAGCTTACGATCTAGAATTTCAGGAGTTGTTGTCAAATTCTAAGATATTTAGCGGAGTTTCAAAAACCATTCAAAATGAAATAATTCAAAGCATAAGCCATGTTTTAAATAATACAATTGATTATTTACCTCATCCATTATAAAAGCGGGTTGATTTTTACCTGATTATTCAGCGATAATCTCCCGCTCTCCGGTGAAAATCACCCTTGTCAAAAGTGAAAATCTCACCCGTCAGAAATCCAGCGATAATCTCCCGTTCTCCGGTGAAAATCACCCTTGTCGAAAGTGAAAATCTCACCCGTCAGAAATCGTTAGTTTTTTATTTGGTAAATAATCTTCAAAATACATTTCGGGATTGGGAAATAATCAGAAAATCATTCTCAGATTTTTTGCCATTAGGAAATCGCTCTCGGGCAAGCCTTCGAGCGATTTCCACGGCAAAAATCTTCGGAATGATTTTCGATAATTTCCTATCCCTTAATATATTACTACAGAAAATGAGCTTAAACAAGCATGCTGTTTTTCTTTGCAAGTAGACGAAACTACAGACATATCGTGTTGTTCTCAGTTATCCATTGTTGTTAGGTATGCGCTAAATGGCAATGTTTACGAGAGATTTCTGGGTTTTTGGGATGTCAGTAAATGTCACAAAGCGGAGGATATTTTTACAGTTTTAAAAGATAAATTTTCAGATTTTGATCTGCCTAATAAATTAGTTGGCCAAACGTACGATGGCGCGGCTGTTATGTCGGGGGAGCTAAACGGGCTACAAAGTAAAGTTAAAAGTGTTGCTTTACAAGCTTTATTTACTCACTGTCATGCACATCGGTTGAATTTAGTTTTGCAAGATACTTGCAAAAAAATTAAAGAATGTAGAATCTTTTTTGCTAACTTAAGCGGATTTGCGGCTTTTTTTTCAAATTCCCCAAAGAGAACACACGTTTTAGAGCGCATTTTAAAAAAGAGACTACCAAATGTTTGCCAAACACGATGGAATTTTAAATCTCGGCTAGTGACTACCGTAGCAGACTTCCGCGAACAGCTATTAGTTTTTGAAGAAATCATTAATGGGAATGATTTTGAAAAAGACGGTATCAGTACGAGAAGCTGTCGGTTTAAGAACCCTTTTAGGCGATTTTTAATTTAATGTGTTGTTAAGCGTTTTTAAAAAAAATTTTATTCATACGGATTAAGTTTTTGAAATATTACAGAATCAATCCACCGATATTGTTTACTCTCAAAAAAGAACAATCAAACTCATAGAAACCCTTAAAACATATCGTCAAGAAGAAAAACTTTTTGAGAAAATGTAAATAAAACGACAATGTCTTCCTCCACAAATTTAATAAAGGTAAAATTCTTGTTCCCTACATGTTTCGGGCGTCTAGACGTCCATCTTCAGGGGATACTAGAAGGAATTTCATCTTTACAAAGCTAGTTAGAATCATGGTGAACACTGACTTACCCATAATCGAGTTGACTATAAAAACTTTAAATGGTTGCCTCAAATTAATGAGTACAGCCAAAATTGAGTAGGAACCTCAGAAATTGGGTGGACTTGTGAAAAATTATAATTTGTATATTTATAGAATGAAAATTTTTGTGAAAATATAAGAATTGAATAGCAAATATATAATTTTAAAGGTGCATTTTATTTTTTAATGATGATTTTCTAGAAAAACATTGTACTTAGTTGTGAAGAAAGAAATTTAAAATAAAATTTTGGAGGCATGCTCCGTGTTAATTTTTAAAAAATTGAAATTTTTATACCAGAGGGGCTATGCCCATGGTAATATATAAATTATGAAATCATTTCATTTAATGAAAAAAGAACTTTTTATTTTTAAATTTTTTTAAAAAACAGAAATAGTGCTAAATCACCACCATGTTCACTTTACACACACGTGTCTTAGAGTGAAAGAGAGTAGGTAAAGCGGATATGACATCACTTGGATGTCAGCTGTTAGAAAATGAGGTTTACCTAAACTCGATATTGGATTTAAAAAAAAAATCGATGAGAGTATGTCAATATTCAATAGAATAAAGTTTAAAAGTTGTGGTCACTAGACGCTCATAGTATCCGAAGAATGACTGACACCAGACATCTGTCAATGAATTATAAAAATTGGGGTTAAAATGTTCAGAGGGGGGCACTAAACTGCACTGAATTTACGAGTCGCACAAGGGGTAAACACTATAGTTAACACTAGATGATACACTCGAAACATGAAAACCTCAGCCTATAAACAGTCTCAAAGTCATAGATGTGTAAAAACAATTAATATCTATGAATAGAAAATTCTTAGGGAGTCAAGCTAGGATTGACAAAATCAAAAGAACAGTTGAACTCCCTTGGGTAGGGAAAAAGAGTAAAGTAGAGATAGTAAGAGCTTGATTATTTAGTGAAACTTAAAGCATTGAAAAAATGTGTGCTGTTGTGAATAATTTGGTCATTAACGCAGACAATATCTGGGTCTCTGATAATTTGGTTTATTTCCATAATCTCAAGTAAATCCAATGTGTTGCCTTTGCCACAGAAATGTAACAATTTAGTGTTTGTGTCTGGGTTGAAGTTATGATTGTTTATGTGTATGTGTCTTGAGAAGTTCGATTTTATTTGTGTCGGTATTAAATTTAGATTTGATGCTCTTTCTATCTCCTTACAATGTTCGTTAATCCTAGTCCTAAACTTTCTCCCTGTTTGTCCAACATAGGAGGCTGAACAGCCCTCAGTCGAGCAACTGACCTCGTATACTCCAGACTTGTCTAAAAGTGGGACTTTATCCTTGGAGTTGCAAATGAAAGAACCGAGTGAATGTTTGGTTTTAAAACTGATATTGAAATTAAATGATTGGAATATATTTTTTAGCTTATAAGAAATGGGTCCCCAGAAGGAAAGTGAGTGGAATTTTTTATTATTAGGTTGTTCTTTGTAAACTAATTGTTTATTTATATGTTTAGTGAGATGTTTATGGTAAATTTTATTAAGTATTCTCTGGGGATAACCATTATTAATGCCTATTTGTCTGATAATATTTAATTCTGATTTAAAGTTTGCCTGGTTGAGTGGTATAGAAAACAGTCGAGAAAACATGGAGTGAAAAGCTGCAAATTTGTGTGTGTGTGGGTGATTAGAAATAAAAGGAATAGTTAAGTCTGTGTTGGTGGGTTTACGATAAATACTGAAATCAATAGTATTGTTGACTTTTGTGAGTTTTAAGTCTAGAAAAGGCAGAGAATTATTTATTTCAAGTTCTGTTGTAAATTTAATTGATGGGTGTAGAGAATTGAGGAACAGGGTGAAATTTATAAGATCATTCTGATCACCATTAAAGATTGCAAAAATGTCATCAACATATCTTTTGATTGTTATAATATGAGAAAAAAGGGGGTTATTTATTATTTTAGATTCCAGGTTAGCCATGAAAAGATCAGCTAATAGTGGGGAGAGGGCCGAACCCATCGCAAGCCCTACATTCTGTTTAAAATATCTGTTATTGAAAAGGAAAAAGTTTTGTTCATGATATGTTATTTTGAAGCTAGTGCTTTTTATACAAAATGATCTACTGATGTTTTTTGAGAAATGAAGTTCACAGGAGTTATGAGCGAAAAACCAATACAACCCTTAAATTCAAGATGGTGCCGAACCTAAGGGGTGAGAATGGTGCAATTTCAGATTTAAGCTCTCCTTATGGTACCCTATAACCATGCAAAATGTCAGCTTGCTCGGAATTAGTTCCCAGAAAAGCATTATCAAAAGTACAATTCTCCTGTACTAAAAGCGCATTGAAGAGATCAACATATAGTGCATCTAGTCTTTGAACTTTGTCTGCTTTTGAGTCGGCTTGGAAATAATTTTGTATAAAATGGTGGCTGAGAGTTTATTTGTGGTGTTTTATTTATTTATTTTCTTTAGTTAGTAAAGGTTGCTAAAATAATGCTCATGTCGAAAGAAAGCTCGCAAAATTATCTAAATCTGATCGCCAAACAATGCATCTAAAATTAATAATTTTATAAACATTTAATTTTCCTGCTCAATGTCTATTCTAGAATCAACCGACTTACCTGATCTCCACATAGATAACATTTGCCTTTTAGTCAAACTTGTACTTGAACAAAACTTTTTCAATAACAGATATTTTAAACAGAATGTAGGGCTTGCGATGGGTTCGGCCCTCTCCCCACTATTAGCTGATCTTTTCATGGCTAACCTGGAATCTAAAATAATAAATAACCCCCTTTTTTCTCATATTATAACAATCAAAAGATATGTTGATGACATTTTTGCAATCTTTAATGGTGATCAGAATGATCTTATAAATTTCACCCTGTTCCTCAATTCTCTACACCCATCAATTAAATTTACAACAGAACTTGAAATAAATAATTCTCTGCCTTTTCTAGACTTAAAACTCACAAAAGTCAACAATACTATTGATTTCAGTATTTATCGTAAACCCACCAACACAGACTTAACTATTCCTTTTATTTCTAATCACCCACACACACACAAATTTGCAGCTTTTCACTCCATGTTTTCTCGACTGTTTTCTATACCACTCAACCAGGCAAACTTTAAATCAGAATTAAATATTATCAGACAAATAGGCATTAATAATGGTTATCCCCAGAGAATACTTAATAAAATTTACCATAAACATCTCACTAAACATATAAATAAACAATTAATTTACAAAGAACAACCTAATAATAAAAAATTCCACTCACTTTCCTTCTGGGGACCCATTTCTTATAAGCTAAAAAATATATTCCAATCATTTAATTTCAATATCAGTTTTAAAACCAAACATTCACTCGGTTCTTTCATTTGCAACTCCAAGGATAAAGTCCCACTTTTAGACAAGTCTGGAGTGTACGAGGTCAGTTGCTCGACTGAGGGCTGTTCAGCCTCCTATGTTGGACAAACAGGGAGAAAGTTTAGGACTAGGATTAACGAACATTGTAAGGAGATAGAAAGAGCATCAAATCTAAATTTAATACCGACACAAATAAAATCGAACTTCTCAAGACACATACACATAAACAATCATAACTTCAACCCAGACACAAACACTAAATTGTTACATTTCTGTGGCAAAGGCAACACATTGGATTTACTTGAGATTATGGAAATAAACCAAATTATCAGAGACCCAGATATTGTCTGCGTTAATGACCAAATTATTCACAACAGCACACATTTTTTCAATGCTTTAAGTTTCACTAAATAATCAAGCTCTTACTATCTCTACTTTACTCTTTTTCCCTACCCAAGGGAGTTCAACTGTTCTTTTGATTTTGTCAATCCTACCTTGACTCTCTAAGAATTTTCTATTCATAGATATTAATTGTTTTTACACATCTATGACTTTGAGACTGTTTATAGGCTGAGGTTTTCATGTTTCGAGTGTATCATCTAGTGTTAACCATAGTGTTTACCCCTTGTGCGACTCGTAAATTCAGTGCAGTTTAGTGCCCCCCTCTGAACATTTTAACCCCAATTTTTATAATTCATTGACAGATGTCTGGTGTCAGTCATTCTTCGGATACTATGAGCGTCTAGTGACCACAACTTTTAAACTTTATTCTATTGAATTATGACATACTCTCATCGATTTTTTTTTAAATCCAATATCGAGTTTAGGTAAACCTCATTTTCTAACAGCTGACATCCAAGTGATGTCATATCCGCTTTACCTACTCTCTTTCACTCTAAGACACGTGTGTGTAAAGTGAACATGGTGGTGATTTAGCACTATTTCTGTTTTTTAAAAAAAATTAAAAATAAAAAGTTCTTTTTTCATTAAATGAAATGATTTCATAATTTATATATTACCATGGGCATAGCCCCTCTGGTATAAAAATTTCAATTTTTTAAAAATTAACACGGAGCATGCCTCCAAAATTTTATTTTAAATTTCTTTCTTCACAACTAAGTACAATGTTTTTCTAGAAAATCATCATTAAAAAATAAAATGCACCTTTAAAATTATATATTTGTTATTCAATTCTTATATTTTCACAAAAATTTTCATTCTATAAATATACAAATTATAATTTTTCACAAGTCCACCCAATTTCTGAGGTTCCTACTCAATTTTGGCTGTACTCATTAATTTGAGGCAACCATTTAAAGTTTTTATAGTCAACTCGATTATGGGTAAGTCAGTGTTCACCATGATTCTAACTAGCTTTGTAAAGATGAAATTCCTTCTAGTATCCCCTGAAGATGGACGTCTAGACGCCCGAAACATGTAGGGAACAAGAATTTTACCTTTATTAAATTTGTGGAGGAAGACATTGTCGTTTTATTTACATTACGTAAACTCCACTGCAAGTATGGACTACTTTTTCAATTTTTGAGAAAACTAAATTTTCAAATTTTGCTAATGATTTTCCCAAATACTTAATGAATAGTTTATTAACATGTTATCCCACCTTTTTTAATAAAACCAAACTGGAAAACGAATTAAAAGTATTATATGCGGATAAAGAAATATTTGGAAAATGGGAAAAGTTACTTGATATGTATACATTTATTTATTCAAACCAGCTGCAAAACACTGTTCCCGAGATTTTTAAATTGGCTTCCTTAATCGTTTCTTTAGCTCCAACATCGGCATCAAATGAGCGCGATTTTTCTTGTTTAAAACGAATTAAAACTTATGCACGTAATACTATGAAGCAAGAACGGTTAACCAATTTGTCGTCAATTGCAATAGAAAAATCTTTATTAAAAGAAATACAAAAAACACAAACATTTTACGATGATGTTATTTATCATTTTGCTACGTCAAAAAATCGACAAATTGAACTAGTTTATAAACATTCATAAAGTTTCAATCGTTCTAATTTAAGAATAAACTGACTATTTTATTCTCTTGGTGTTGTAATGAAAATAGAGTCTTCTTAATTTAAGATCACTTAAAAATCTATTGCTCTTATGATGATACGCATGAAAATTTTTATATATTTTTAAATTTTTTGATATTTTCTGAAGGGCACTGTAAATCATTGAGTTTTTGATTAAAATTTTCCCGAGAATTTTGCCGACCCTGTTGAATAGCTCACGAGCCGCCACTGAGTAGTAGCTCAACTTTTATTGAAGTGAAAACTTCTTTAGGCGTGTTTAGCACTTTTAGTGGATTTTGAATGAAACTGAGCCATTAGATTAGGCTATGCAACGCTCATGATGCAGTCGGGGAAAGACAGAAGATACTAAAATATGACCAAATGCATAGTGTATTTGCTTTTTATGGATCGATTTTTTTATCGTCTTGAATTTGAGATTTGCGGATGTTAGATTGTGAAAGGTTAATAGAGAATCTCGTCCTGATGAGGTTTTCACTTCTGTCTTGTGCTCTTAAGCAAGCATCCTAACTTTATTCTCTAAAACCACTTTTTAATTTTAGGAACAAGAATCTACGTCCGTCAGAAACGTAAAAACTGAAACTGGATTTACAAAATCTAAGGCGCAAAATTATCTAAGCGTTAAAATTACCCAATATTTGTATCCTTGTGATGATGTGAGACGATTGGAATTTTGTCACTGGTTTTTAAATAGATGTTCCATTTTAAAAAAATGAGGTTAGGTCCGATAGCTTTTATATAAAACATTTTTCTGTATCTCTGTTAACTAAGAAAATATAGGGTAATTTTAAAATTGTCAATTTTTTAATTTTTCCCCGTATCTCTTAAGCGAGAGAAAATTTTCGAATTTTGATTTTTCCATTTTAAGTTTGACAAAAAAAAAACAAAAGACCTATATTACTTTTTTGATAGCACTAACAATTACGGAGATACCCTATAAAAGTGTCGAAAATGGGACACCCTGTGCATAGGCTTAAGCCAACAACTTAGCGCTTCATTTTGAGCCTAGAAGTTGCGATATTGCTGTCCTGTATGAGTTAAGCGAAGGTTTTAATATTTTACTTTTTGATATTTGTTTAAAATTCTGTCGAACTTGTATGAAATATGTAATGACACAAATAAATATATAAAAATTAACAATGAATTATAATGGAAATATATCGTTTTAGACAACATACACATCAATATTTTTCTTAATTTAAGACATAGCGAGGCCGCAATTAATTCATCCGAAATGGGTTAAAAGAGAAAACAAGTAAACCAAACTGAACTTAAAAGGGACCGTTTGTGTTTACATAAGCTGGAAGTATTAATAAATGAAAAATAAGCGGAAGCCGGAACACGTACCAAAGAGACCACAACGGAGTTCTGAAGTTTTCCGAAAGTTCCCTTCCTTACGACTACTTGCTAACTTACTTTTAATGGTCGGGTAAATATATGATAAGAAAGTTTGCTTCGTCCCAAAGTCTATACGCTTAGGAATTCGTCGCTTTATTTAGACGATAAAAATATAAAATTAGGTTCATAGTTAATTTATTGTGGCTCAATTAAGAATGTCCATACTTTTTAAAACAGTTCTTAATCGAGTTTGAATCTTAGGAAGAATTGAATTCGCTATATCTAGAGGTATATACTTTTATTTGTATATACCCCTAGATATAGCGAAAATACTTTTATATACCCCTAGATATAGCGAATAAAATTCTTGCTAAGATTTAAACTCGATTAAGAACTGTTTTAAAAAGTATCTAGGTCCTAACATGTATGTACACAATTTTAAAAATAATCTAGTTTTGACCAAAAAAATACTTGGTCCCATCAATATCAAATATTAAGGCACGACTTTTTTTTAAATACAATTAAGAATGGTCACTCAAGAGCGCCCACAAGGAGAGGCAAGAAAGGCCCTTTCTCCACTATGTATTGGGAGATATAATAGAAAAATAACTTGCCTTGTTTGGTAAAGTCTATTTTCATACCCAGCAGGACGGAAACCAAAAAAGGCTTACATTTTCTTTTCATTGATTCATTTTCATTGACCTTCAGGAATTTAACTGATTTTTCTTATTTTTGTCTTGAAGTTATAATTGCATCTTTATTTGTATTTACGAGTATACAACGCCGTCCAATGTAAGATATTTTAGGCAAAAAGGTATGAAACTTCCATTCGCTGTCAGGTAGCGCTAAAACGCAATTGTCGGTTTCTGCGAACCGAGAACGTGATGTAAAAGAAAACGTATCGTTGCATTATGTATCGACATGCACTGTAAGATCCCTTTCCTTTTCATCAGCAATATAGCCTTGCCGATGAGCCGTAATATGGTGAAATGCGTCCAAGGATTAAGTCTGACAAAAAAAAAGGGACAAACTTCTCTATTTACTTGAAGAAATTTTTGAACATCTTTGTTATGGTAACAATGTTTTAATAATAGGTGACTTTAACTTAGTTCGTAGAGATGATAGTAATTTTTATGCTAAGAAAATAAAATTTATTTAAGCCCTTGGGAATTAAACAAGGAATTTTTTAAACCAGTAGAACTTTGATAGATTATGTTTGATCAAGGACTGATCCCATTACCGCCGAAGTGTACAGCTGATCACTCAATTATTGGGGTAAAACTAAAAAACAACTTGCCAAATAAATGTAATTCTTCTAAAAAGCACATACTCGAAAAGTGAGTAATGCAGCATGTATCGAAATTAATAAGCTTTTATTAAAGTTTGAGTGGGAAACAAATAGCTGTGATGTAGATGTGGTGTTTGATAATATTTTTGGTAACTGTAGAGATATTTTCGACCCTATGATCAAAATAATTTGTAAAAAAATAGAAATAGATTACACTAACATCCTTTTTTAGAATGGTTTAGAAGTATGTGCAGAAAATAAGTCTGAAGCTGCCCATATTTTTATGAATTTTTTATTAACAGTATTAGCGATATTGTGGAAAGTATAAAGCCGGCGTCAGAGTGAAATTGCGAGAAACTGTTTTCAATAGTTCAATAAATGTAGTCATTTGAGGATATTTCTTTTCAAGGACTTAAAGTAACTCTTAAAAAAAATTAAAGTAAACAAAAATCCCAATGAATATCTAATTCCTATTTTACAACAAGAAACATTTCCAAAGTGTTGAAATCCAGTAAAATAGCATGCATGCCCAAAATATGAAATGCAAACATATCAAAGTTTAGACCTGTACACACACAAATTTTAAACTTTTGTAATAAAAATAAACTATCTTCAGGAAATCAGTAGTCACGATTTATGGAACAACATTCAAGTGAAACGGCATTACAATAAACTTTTTCTAAATAGAAAACTATGGACAGTGCAACTTAACCCGAAAAATTACAATACTATGGGATCGAAGGTAAAGCTTTAAACTGGTGCAAAGAATACACATTAGAAAATAGAAGACAGAAAACTAAAGCGGGAATAATGGATTCAATAGAAAAATGTAAGACGTAATGACAAAAATTCAAAACGTATTAAATGGAATTATTGAATTTGCAAAAAATTAACTAAAACTAACTTAAATTAAATATTTAAAAGACAAAAGTTATGTTAATAAGTACAAAAAATATTAATTAGTTACAGATAAAGAAATAATGTATAATATCTTAACTTTCAAATTGACAATACTCTGTCTCTGGAAAAACATCTAGAATTTCTTTAAAAAAATCGGAAAAAAGTTTTATAACAGAAGTTAGATTCATAAACAACTTTAAAATGAAATATTTTTTAATATCTGCCAATCACCCATTAACAATTTAATTTAAATATTACATCAAATCTTTTTTATTTTGTTCGAGGTCATTAAAAGCAACGTAAAAATATAATAAAACTTTAAAAGTTATGTGCATGGAGCTGGAATAATATGCAAGCAGTGCGCATTTTAAATGCGGCAATAATATCTTTTAAAACGTCATAATATGGCTTTAACACATAAGACAATATCCGTAGTTAAATTTTAAACTATTTTAGTTTTAGTTTCGTTTAATTCCATGGTTGATGGTACGTAAAAGTTCACTAAAAAATCGATGAATATATAGAATGATAATTTTCTTTGATTGGCTACATTTTTGTTCCTTGCTTTCAAAATAAACTTTTATAGAACAAATATAAAAATGTATTGTTGTTAACAAAGATTGATACAGAGTTACTAGCAATATTATAAACCTTACTTTTGGTGCTTACCACAAATTGTGTAATTTATTTCTTATTAATTGTTATGTTAAATGTACAGGGACATTTTTTTAAGTGCCTTACCCGATTGGCGAATTTCTTGCTGACTATTATAAAAAACAAACCACACATATATATAGATTCACAAATTTGACAGATACGACGCCCTTTTGAATTTTTTTAAATGGCAACCCTCATAAAAATCCATACGAGTAAATTGAACTTGGCGTTCCGATTTAAAAAACCTATGGTTGTTAATATTTATTTTCAGCGGTTTCGGAAATACGGGGGATCCTAATTTGTCTTCATCCATTTTGTCTTTTAAGTGTCTCACCCCTCTAATAAATAAACCTTTTAAGCTGACCCTAATTCTTTTAACAGTAACATAATTTTCCGTGACCAAGACATCTACGCTATAATCAAATCCGACACATGTCAAAAAGTGACAGATACGACGCCATTTTGAAATTTTTTAAATGGCAACCCTCATAAATAAGCACAAGAGTAAATTGCACTTGGCGATCCGATTTCAAAAACATATTGTTGTTAATGACATAAAAAATTCCTATAAGACATACTGCTCACGTATCGAAAACAACATAAGAAACGATCCAAAGAGATTCTGGCGTTTGATTAATGACAAAAAAAAGTAATCACTCCCTACCTACTAATATGTCCTACGATAACACACTAATTCGTGATCCTCAGATGATTGCGGACAGTTTTGCATCGTTTTTTCAAAACTCCTATGTTGCTTCCTCTCAAAAAGGAAGTGACGATACCGATTTCTATCCCTCTATATTGATAAAATATCGGAACAGGTAGTTACTACCGCATTAAAACAACTAAAACCTAAGGCCACCGTAGGGGCAGATAAAATTCCGGCATTCCTGCTGAAAGATTGTGCTATGATTCTTGTTTACCCGCTAACAATCCTGTTTAACCTATCACTCCAGACATCTACATTTCCGGATCTTTGGAACATATCCCGCATAACTCCGGTCTTTAAAAAGGGGGACAGCAGTGATATTTTGAACTATAGACTATAGACCAATAAGTATAATAAATAACTTCTCAAAGGTGTTTGAAATTATTTTACACGAATATTTATATAATTCGATTAGCATTCACATATCTGCGCAACAGCACGGGTTTATGAGGGGCCGCTCAACTGTCTCTAATCTGTTTTGTCTTACTCAGGATCTCGCCGAATCTCTTGATGCGGGTGAGCAAACCGATGTAATTTACACTGACTGCTCCAAGGCCTTTGATCGACTCGATCATGGCATTCTTCTTGACAAATTGACCACCTTTGGTCTATCACAGAAATTACTTCTATTTTTTATGTCATATTTAACTAATCGCGTCCAGTTTGTTCAATGTCATGGTCATAATTCTAAGGAGTTTGTTGCCACGCAGGCGTCCCCCAGGGGTCTCACCTGAGACCCCTACTTTTCATCATATTTCTTAATGACCTTGTCTCTATCCTAGATATCGATAACTTGATCTATTCTGATGATGTTAAGTTATATCTCAGAATTGAGGACGACACGGACTGCAGAAGATTGCAAGATAATTTTGAGCGGATGAATGATTGGTGTGAGAGAAATAAACTATTATTAAACGTATCTAAATGCAGTATTGTTACATTCACTAGAAGGGTACAGCCAATTATATATGACTATAGTATAAATGGAGAAATGTTGAGGCGATGTGACTGTGTGCGACCTTGGTGTGGTACTAGATTCAAGACTCTCTTTTCGCGACCATATTTCTAAGATTGTTGGAGAGGCTCTTAAGCGGTTGGGATTTATTATAAGAAACGCTGGAGATTCCACGAGTTGCGACACATTTAAGTTGCTGTTTAATAGCTTTGTTAGATCACGACTAGAGTACTCCTCGGTTGCTTGGTGTCCTTTCTATCAAACGCACACTGACAGCCTTGAAAAATTCAAAGACGCTTTTTAAAATATATTAGTTTTAAGCTTGATGGGTTCTACCCTGAAATGTTGTGCCCACATGATCGTCTCCTAACAAGATTTTCAATGGAAAGTCTTGAATCACGGAGGAAAAAGTCACAAATTATCTTTCTGCATAACATACTCTCGGGAAGAATATTTTGCAGCTTCTGCACTTCCAGGTACCAAGAATAACCTCGCGAAATCACCGAACTTTTGCCTTACCAATCCCAAGGGCAAATGCTCTTAAATTCTCCCCATTACATCAAATATGTGACAAATATAATTAAATTCAGGACCAATTAGATATACACACCTGCACAGTGACTTCTATTATACGTATGACTTTGTAACAATATAAACATTTTATTCATAATTTTCTTTTAGTAACCTAAATAAATAAGTATATTTTTTCTTTTTTTCTTTCCCTCTTTTTAACCTTTACACGCTTCATATTATATTAAAACTATGTTATTTCCCACTCGATAATTGGAATTTTCTGTAGAGTAATAATAAATAAATAAAATAAAATAAAATAAAAATATTTATTTTCAGCCGTCTCGGGAATATAGGGGTGCCTATTTTGCCTTCATCGATTTTGTCTTTTAAATGTCTCACCCCTTTAATAAATAGCCCTTCTAAGCTGAAAACCCTATTTTTTTTTCACAGCTACATAATTTCCTGTGGCCAAGCTATTTACGCTATAATCAAATCAAATAACTATAGGTTTAAGAATACAGTAGTGTATCCCGATAATATTGGTTGTTTAGTGATGTAATGTTAGTGAAGTAAAAATGTATAGATGTTTTAATGCAGTAAGTAGTTACCATATTAAGTTGTAAAAGTAAAAAAGCATTTGCTGCTAAGCAGAACGAATGTGAAGATGAGTAAATAAAATACCAGAAGTAAATAGATATATTTTGTGTAAGAAGAGAGCCTTCTATTTCAACTGACATATTTTGAACCACGCAACCTATGAGAAATACAGTAAACAATTTATGTTTGGCGCAAGCAAATGAAGGCGGCGTCAGCAAACGGTTTTATGATACCTTTCTTGAATCTGTCAAGTGGGGCGCTAATTAAAAGTTTGAAATACGGACCTACGTTTATACACAACCAATCAGAAAATAAGACCACTTATACGAGAAAATGTTCCTACTACGATGTTTCGGCACCTGACAAAGAACCTCATTAGCATAAATAATCTATATCCAACAAAGGATTCTAAGTAATAAATAGATTTACTTTTTATCGTAACTCAAGAAAATAATAATTCCTAGAACTGAACTTAGCATTGTCAAGTCAATTGGAATTTCTTATTCACTATGACTGATGTTGATGATATGATCAGTTTTTTTAATGAAAATATCAAAAAAGTATTTGATCTGCATGCTCCCCTAAAGACTTTTAGGTTTACGAAGGCTCCTGCCCCTTGGATCACGGATAATATTAAGTTCATGATGAATTTACGTCGAAAAGCATGAACTAAGTACAAAAAACTTAAGACTGAACCGGCCTTGTTAGAGTATAAACAAATTCATAATTTAGTAACTACAGCCGTTCATAACGAGAAAAGAGCGTATCTTCACCAAAAATTTCGAACAGATCCTGCCACTTTTTGGAAGACTTTGAGAACACTCAACATAGGCATAACTTCCTCGGCGAATGGTCAGTTGGGCGATGTTGTGACGGCTCCTCAATTAAATGCATTCTTCATTGATATTGTTCCGAATGTAACGGTGAACTCTAGCACTTTTATAAATGATAATTATATTAACCGACGACACCCCAATATTATCAATGAATTTAAGTTTTCTAAGGTTAGTGAAGAGTACATAGAAAAAATTATTTTAAATATAAAAAGTACTGCTATGGGTACTGACGGTATTGATCTTACAATGCTATCTTTAATTGTACCATATCTGACACAACATTTAACTTTTATAATTAACCATTCTTTACAAACGGCTAAGTTTCCAACTGAATGGAAAAGTATATATATTATTCCGATACCGAAAATCAATTCTCCAATGGAAATGTCACATTATCGTCCAATCAGTATTTTGCCTACTCTGCCCAAGGTGCTTAAAAGGGTCTTGAATGATCAGCTAAACGAATATGTTACAGTCAATCGTATACTGCCTGCAACCCAGTCCGGTTTTCATGCTCAGCATAGTACCTCGACAGCACTACTGTATGTTTGTGATGATATATTTGGAGCTTTGGATCAAACAAAATAGGTTTACTGTTCTAGTGCTGTTGGGCTATAGCAGGGCATTTGATACCCTGGATCACTTAATTCTTTCCTCCAAACTTAAATATTTTGGCTTGCATGTTACATCTCTTGACCTTATAAATAATTACATAATGGGTAGAAGGCAAAGGGTCTCACTAGGTTCGGCTGTCTCAGAATGTTTGCAGACTAACAGGGGAGTTCCGCAAGTTAGTATTTTGGGGTCCCTTTTATTTTACCTTATATGCCTGCGATTTCTCTAATTTTCTTAAAGTATGCTCCTCTCATCAATATGCGGATGATATGCAGGTTTATTCTTCATTTTCGCGTTCGGAAGCATTCATGTATAAGCAATTAATGCTGATTTGGCAATTATATCTGAGATATCGGGTTTTCATAGACTGGTACTGAACAGTTCGACGTCTAAATTGTTGATTTTTGGTTCACCTTTATTAGATAACTTTGAGATCAAAATTGAAGGTTCTGCCTTGGTATCTACAGTCTGTGAAAAAAATTTAGGAATATTCTTGGATACTCAACTTAGATTTGAGACCCACATATCGAAATTATTGCAAAGAGCCTATTATGAATTAAAATTACTTTACATGCATAAAGACAATTTGACAACTGAGGTAAAGCTTCGACTTAGCGAGTCTTTAATATTGTCTCTAATTTTATATGGTGATGTTCTCTACTGGCCGGCTCTTACCCAGAGGGATAAAAATAGTTTCCAAAAACTTCAAAATTCTTGCCTAAGATTTTTTTTCACTGCTAGAAAATTTGATCATGTGACGCCTCTATATTGGGCTTCTGGATGGTTGAAACTGGATGAGAGATTTTTTCTTTATTTATCTACACTTGTCCATAAAATTATAAACAGCAGAGCCCCTGCATATATTTGTAATAAACTGATCATTAGTGCTAGTATATACGGACGAGCAACGCGCCATGGTCAAAGATTTATTATCCCTCAGCATAGAACAGCTAAATTCCAGGGTTCATTCAGTTACTACGCTGTTAAGGTATATAATGCTCTACCTGTCGGTGTGATGTCCCTCGCCGTAACAAGCTTTAAGAAGGCTGTAAAAAGCTATATTTTAAATAAAAGAATTTTAGTTTTCTATACATATGCAATAAGATTGATTGAACGTAGAATATATTTTTTTTCTTCTTAAATTCACCATCACTACCCATCACATGTTTCATATTAATTTTATAATTAAAATAATATTTTTATATCTGAAATTATATAGCTTTATAGATAAGATAACTATAGGTATTTATTTAGGTTGGACGGTTAGATGGAGTAGCAGTTGCTAGATCTCGCCGTCATATTTATTAATTTTGCATAAAAATGTATTTTCTTTTTTTTTTGCTGAAATAAAAGACATTTATTATTATTATTATTACTATTATTGTTAATTTATTTGTGAAATATACCGATTTCAACGATGGTCTAAAACCGTTAAAATATTTTTGCACGCTTTTAGGTAAAACGTAGTTTTAAACTAAACTTATTCCGAGATGGATTTCTTTATTAGTTTTCTCGAGTGTGCTAGGTATTGAATATTATTGAGGTTTTATTTTAAGTAGCCAGATATGTCTACGTTGTAGGAAAAATAAGATTTTATATCTGGATTTGACTTATGTTAGAACATGTTGTCCTAGCAGTTACTGAATTCGTAGAACTTCATGTTCTGAGACTAAAAAAGCTTTTCTTGCTTCATCATCTGTTGTATGAATCACATCGGTTGAGTTATTGCAGTGGAAGGTTTAATTATAATAGCCTAGTTCGTAAATTCACCAGCACTTAGCAGGGACAAAACCGGCCGTAAATAATATGTTATTACTAATGTAAATGTTAACATGGGATGGTAAAATAATAAACACCAACAATCTCGAAAACCAAGTGAAGCATCACAACACACTTGCAAAATATTATGTGAAACAAAGTCACGTAAGCGTGAAATGTATAAGTAGAAATAAATAAATGAATAAATAATATATTATATAGTTTTTAGAGGTGTTCCTATTGCATAAATCCCAACACATCTCTAAGTCATTTTTTGCGAAAAAATCCAAGTTAGATTTCCATTTCTATTTTGTACGAAAAACTATTTTAATTTTTTGTCCTCTTCCTGCTGGCTGCGGGATTTGCAAACACAACAGCATAAAAATATGGACAAAGTTCACTAATTCCCTTGGTGCCGGAATTCGCATGCATGAATAGTGTGGCTGCAAAATGGCATGCATACATTACGAAATTTTTTATTTGGTTATGTATTTTTATGTTAGCCGAGCTAAAGCAGTGTATGTTTTTGAAGTTATGTATATTGCACTCTTCCAATGAGTACCTACTTGATTAATTTAAAAACCATACACAATCATGGCAACGCTTAACTTTTAGGTAAAATATATGGCCTAAAATGCTTGGTATTCAACGCACAAAGTTCTCAGAGATACTTTCGGTCATATCTACAGTGTTCTCTATAAGAAATAAAAAAATGTAGGAGTTGTGGAGTTTAATACGAACCGCCAGAAATTAAATAAAAAATAAACAAAAAACAATCTAAAGCTAACAAAAATTAACAACTTAGGTTTCCTTAATGAAACACTCTGTATATTTCTTATTTGCAGAAACCTTCATAAAATGTTCGATTAATTATTATAAACGGACTATACAATAATAAATTAGAGTAAAGTGCCTTGGAAAACAATAAAATTACTTGACTTAGTTTAGTTATCAATGATCTGGAACTATCAATGTAAAAATAAAATTAAAGGTAGTACAGAACCAATATTCTGTATTAAAAATATGAATCAACAATAGTTGTAAGTAATCTCTCAAAAAAAATATAAACAAACAAGTGAATCAATAAACATAAACTAAATTAACTAACATCCGATAATATCCCTGTCTATTTTACTGATTCTCAATATAACCTTCTTTATTTCTAATACATTTCTGAATATTTCTTCTAAATTTATCATCAACTGTACCTATCTGTTGTAAAATTTGGATCATCCCTGTTAAAAATTTGGATTTCATCCCGAAGTCTGTCATCGAGAACTTGAATATTCCGCGTTCTATTATAAAAAATATGTTTTTCTAAATAGCTTCACAAAAATATATCCGGTGAAAGTCGGGACTGTTTGCCGACCATCAAATAAGACCATTTTTCGTATCCATAAATTATACATATCAATAAGTACTTCACAGATTTGCAATATGTACATTTTTTTTTCCAATCGACGCAAGGCCAGTGGCGTATGAGAAAGAATAATGACTATATTGGCATGGTTTTAGGCAGTTGAAAAACCCTATTGCCAAGAAAATATTTAATAAGCTGAAATTTTGCGGTTAATAATGACCTTAATGCATTTTTGAATAAGGTACTCAAAAAAGTGTTTACATAATGGTATATCGTTGGTAAATGTGAACATTTTAAAATTCCTTATTATCATTCAAGATACGCCAAAGAATTCACTTGAGGGTGTGTTAAGGTTTTGGTGGAATATCGACTTTCAAAATTATTCTATAGCTTATTGCTTATTATTTGCCTACAAGAAAGGCATTTGAGTTTATGAGACGTACCTATATCCACCAATAGTATCTCGTAATTTCTTTACATAATAAAAATAAGCAGTTTAGGGGAGTAGCATCTTTCCTTGACATAAAACACATTAATATTAAAAGCGTCGTGCACTGCGAAACTAAAAGATACTAACTGCAACAGACAAATTTTATGCAACGCGCTATATCCTCCATGTTCAGCATAAATTTCAATTTTTCTAAAAGATATACATTTTACTTCCGAATACATAAAGAGTTACAACAAGATGCTTTCTTTTCACCGAGGTGCGGTTTAGTGAAGTAAATAATATTCCTATGTGAACTTTAGTCCGGAAAGAGAAAATAATGTATAAAATGGGCCTTCCTAAGATATAATACAAACTTACGGTCTTTGATTGTAATATAAAAATAAGAGAGATGGATAAATTTAAATTAGCTTAGTTTATTACAATTTATTGACAATGCACCGTTAATATTTTTATGCACTTATGGGGATGAATCTAGTAAATGATAGTTGATTCCAAAGTTACATATCCATTTTGAAACCTAGTGTTTGATTCCTTATAAATTCCTTAAGCCTCAATTTTACCCTCACCTGTGGATAAAGCACCAACTATAAACTATATATATGTAACGAGTGATTATTAATTATTTTGCTCAAGGGCGGCTGTGACCCAGTATACATAGTGTAGCAGTAGCGCGTAGATTAAATCATAGGGCGAATTTGCAAGAAAGCAGCGTTGTCACGTTGAAAACTTAAAATAATGTTTTTTGACGGTATGTAATATAAAATCCTGAGCTATCTTACTTTGAAAGCCTACTTTATATGGCCGCCTCCTACTTCTAGACACCTTCTGATGTTTCTTCTTACCCTCAGAGACACATTAACCAATACGTTTGGAGAATTATTAATTTTGGCAATTTTTTCTGAAATCCTTCGTTTAAGATCATTTATATCCTCAATTGGTGTTCGATAAATGAAGTTTTTTATAAAAGGCCACAAGAAGAAATCGCAGGGTGTTAAATCGCAGGAACGAGGTGGCCATATTTGTTGCGTATTTCGGCTTATAACTCTGTTTTCAAAAAATTCACTTAAAAAATTTAAATTTTCTCTGGTTACATGAGGTGTAGCGCCATCTTGTTGGAAGTAACCTTCCCGCAATTCATCATCGTGAAGCTCATTAATAAATGTTGTCAGAATTTCGATCCGATATCTCTCAGCTGTAATTGTGCCATCAAAGTAAATTGGGCCTACTATTCTTCTAGAACTAATTGCTGCCCACACACCAACTTTTTGAGGATGAAGAGGTCTTTCTACAAAAACATGCGGATTTTGCGTATTCCACATTCGCATATTTTGTGAATTAACATACCCAACAAACATTTTAAGTTAAATTTACCTTTATTCGACCTCTAAACGGGTCAAATATTTTGCACGACCAATTATATATAGGGATAATTTACCTACATTTGTTTTCCTATTGCCCAATGTGGGGAAAGAAACTAAAGTAATTTTAAGGTCGAAAATAGGTTGATAGGGTTTTTCTGTCCAATAAGTTGAAACGAAGTGAAATAAATATAGACCTATTTTACGTCTAAATGTGGAAAGTGAGACCAACCTTTTGACCTAAATATAACCTAAATAGGAGCAATAAGACACTAGACAAAAATACAGAGAAAACATATTATATCTGGTGTTAGAAAGAAAAGACAACAACTTATGCCAACACTTCCAACAGGACAAAATAAATTATAAAATGGAGTTCGACTTAAGTAGATATTTGGAATGGCCGCTTATTATAACTTCAACAATAAAGTATATAATTAAGTTTTATCATTTAACTGGACCGAAATTTGGATGCGAAAGAAATGTGTTTGTGAATTATGGTGATGATACTTCGAAAAACTAAACGCGCCCTTAAAATATGCATTTTTTTTATGTATTATTACGATAATTTAAAATATTTTTACCATTAACCTAAAAACAGAGTGTCTTCATTATAAACATTATATGTACCTACCTAAAGTTTTAAAAAAACTTTCGTTGACGAAAGATATCGTAGTCTAATGGATTTTCCACTCACCTTATGTAATTCTTAAAATTTTAATTATTGTTTTTTTATAGTTGTCGATAAACAGGAAAACTAATAATTATTAAATATGGCCGCCTTTATATTTTGAACCTTAAAGTTATTTTTTTCTTTATTATTAACTGTACAAGCAATGTTAGCCTTTGAGGTTAATCAGAAAGTTATGAAGTAGCTCAATTTTTAACCACAAAAGATCTATAACTTTGGGAACAATTTATATGGCAAAATTATCCAAAATATTACTTGTTTCTAAAACTACATGGTCAGTAAATTATTTGGACATTTTGTAGGCAATAATTAGGTAATATTTACCTAGCGTAATAGCCAAAAAATTCCTTAATTTTGAACACATATATTAAGTAACATTTAAGTAAATTATTACTTAATCATATTCCTTATTAGGATTAAATATTTTTAATGTCTAAGAGAGGTAATTTATTTGTAATTTTTAACTAGGGAAATTAAACTACAAGTAGACTTCCCTATAACAAATTATTTAAGTTGTAGATATCCAAATTTTGACTTAGCTTTTAGAGTTCGAATCTTTTGTGACTTTTAAGAAAACATTTAAGGCAAAAATAAGCAAATATTTGCCAATTTAGGATTATTTTTCTTCCGTTCTGGTCTACATTACTTAATATGTTTGTTGGGTAGCCTGATAAATAAAAATAAGCCTCATCGGTAAAAAATGTTTTTTCAAAAGCACCACTATTTTCTTCTTGAAAATTGTTTAAAAACCATTCACAAAAATTAAGTCTTTGGGGAACGTCATTGGGAAGGAGTTCATGAATAGCCGTAACACGATAAGGGTATAGATGCAGATCCTTTTTCAAAAGTGTTTGACATGTACTGTAGCATAAATCCGTTTGCTGAATTTGTTGAGATAAATGCCTAATAGAAGTTGAAGGATTATTTTCCATAATTTGTCGCGCTTCTTCAATAACCTCATTCGATCGTTTCGTTGGTCTTCCAGCCCCTTTTTTATGTTGAACAGAACCAGTCTGATGAAATTTATCAATTTGGTATTGTGACCCAGTACGAAAATTATGAAAGGTCACCGCAACATCAGGAAACTCGGTTCGAAATTCATCAAAGCAGTCATGCATAGAGTAATTCCACTCACCGCCTATTTTGTTTCCATTTCTAAAAAAACTTTCAACAATAAAAATTTTTTGTGCTTCACTAAACATTTTTACTGTAGAACTTTCAATCCGGCAACAAAGCTTCACCAAAACTTGATACGCTGAAAAATAAAAAATTAAATCATATCCTGCAAATAGCACTTTATAATAGTCAAAAGACGACTCCCCGGAGAAATATTAGTTAAAGCAATAGTAACCTACCTTCAAATAACTGCAAAAATTACAAAATTTCTCCAATTTTTAAACTTTACAAATACACAAATTCAAATAAGACGTAAATGTCATAAAACAATCATGTCATCTTATCTACGCAGTACGGCCATGATGCTTTTAAAATGCATGGCCTCCCTTGAGCAAAATAATTAAAAATCACTCGTTATTACCCTGAATATCTTAAGGCAACAATAGAGATAGAAGATCCAGGGTAATTTCGATTTGTGCGCATGCGCCGGGTATTGCCAAATGTACTTTTATTTCTTTAGAACAGGACAGAAGAGTGAGCCTTAGAAAATTAGAGCAATGACAAAATTAGCAAAAATCTTGCTAGAAAATTACAAAATAAGCATTAAGTCCGTACTTACAAGTGTTTTTAAAATTATTTGTTTTTACTTGTAAATTAAAACGCGTCAATTAAAGATTTCATATAACTGCAGGCTGACAACATGACAACGTCTCATTTTTATTCGACATAACCTCGCAATCTCTAGCAGACGTTGATTTGCTTGACAGATCGTTTCTTCGAGTTGTGTTAACGGCTTTTGTGTATTGTTTATCTTTACTTTTCTGTAAATTTTGATTGTGTCTGTATAAAGTGTGATAATTTTGTGCAGAAGCCGAGGCAAAACATAATATTTTGCATTATTTGCAACAGGCGTAAAAACCTGAACAAAGATTTATCGTTACACATGTTTGTACCCAGACGGGATGTTTCTTTCTTTCTTTGGTTTAACTTACTTCCGTTAATTTTGTAAAGAAACAATAATTGGGTGAAATTGAAAAAGTAGTCCATACTTACAGTGGAGTTGATATGATAGGAAATAAAAAACTTGAAGTCTTCCTCCACAAAATAGATTTAATGTTTTAAAGGTTTATCCCTACATGTTTCGGATGTTTAAACATCCATCATCAGGGGATACTAGAAGAAATTAAGTAAAAGGTAAAAGAAATTCAATATTCAAGTAGACTTCACTTACCAATATCGAGTTCATATAATGAAGTTCGTTATCCCAAATGAATGGGCATAACTACTTGAAGTTTTGAAGCGAAGAAATTTTCACATCAAGGAGGGAAATAGTGTTGAAACGTCACATTAGGAGGAAAACTATAATATGAGAGAAAACTTTTTGAATATAAAATTTATATTAGGTTCAACGTTAAAAGAATATTATGAATAAAGATTATACTTACAAAAAAGAAAAAATTTTTCATTTAAATGATGATATCCATTAATTAATAATTAGATTAGGAATTAACGAAATTACATTTATTACATTTTTTTTTTATTTTTTTTTATATATAAATTATTAAATAAATTTTTTTTTTTTGTTTTTTTTGGATAAATTTTTTTATTTAATTAATATTTAATTAGCTAATTTCCAAAAAAAAAAAATTTATTTAATAATTTATATATAAAAAAATGTAATAAATGTAATTTCGTTAATTCCTAATCTAATTATTAATTAATGGATATCATCATTTAAATGAAAAATTTTTTCTTTTTTGTAAGTATAATCTTTATTCATAATATTCTTTTAACGTTGAACCTAATATAAATTTTATATTCAAAAAGTTTTTTCTCATATTATAGTTTTCCTCCTAATGTGACGTTTCAACACTATTTCCCTCCTTGATGTGAAAATTTCTTCGCTTCAAAACTTCAAGTAGTTATGCCCATTCATTTGGGATAACGAACTTCATTATATGAACTCGATATTGGTAAGTGAAGTCTACTTGAATATTGAATTTCTTTTACCTTTTACTTAATTTCTTCTAGTATCCCCTGATGATGGATGTTTAAACATCCGAAACATGTAGGGATAAACCTTTAAAACATTAAATCTATTTTGTGGAGGAAGACTTCAAGTTTTTTATTTCCTACAATAATTGGGTGGTTTATTTACTAAAAGTTATAATTGCTTCTGCTGCTGTTGATATAATTAGGTACCCACCAATGTTTACCGAAAATTGCATGTAATCCAAAGAGACCCACAAAACCTATATTTGACCTGTTGAACTCTAAAAATAATTGGTAAATATGTAATAAAAGTTTTATTAATATATTTTTACCTGCGTTCTTTTTCTTTTCTCAATCAGAATATTCAAAATCTTAAACAAACCAAGATCTTGAACGTTTATTTACAATTCCTGTCCTTTCGCTTTTTGTAAACGTCAAATGTGACGGAAAAAGTAGCATAACATCATTTTATTCCGGAAAAAACAAACGTCTACTTATTTTTTCTCGCGCATGCGCACTGCGAAAAATGACCTTAACGAAACAAGGAACCTCGGCTTTACTACGTTTACATTGGTTAAATGGGCAAGGCGCCATATAGTACTAATACATATATAGTACTAATACATATATGGTCCACGCCATATATGTATTAGTACTAGATGGCTATTACCCTGAATATCTTGAAGCAACAACAGAGATAGAAGATCCAGGGTCATTTCGAATTGTGCGCATGCGCCGTAAGAGTATTGCCAAATGTAGAAGAGTGAGCCTTAGAAAATTAGAGCAATAATAAAATTGACAAAAACCTTGCTAGAAAGTTACAAAATGGGCATTAAGTCCGTACTTACAAGTGTTTTTAAATTATTTGTTTTCATTTATAAACTAAAACGCGTCAGTTAAATATTTCATATAACTGCAGGCTGACAATATGACGACTCATTTTTACTCGACATAATTAGTACTATATTATATGAGATCATGTGCGTTTTCTAAGTTAGATCAAATCTTTAACTTCTTTTCTTCATTCGTTCAACTGTTCGGCTGGTCATCATTAGATAAATCTTGGATTCGGAAATAATTCTTTAAATAATTGACGTGCGTCGAAGGCGTTCAAGTTGGTACTTAAATTGATTGAATTTGGAAGGTTACTTTAACGAAATTAATCGGGTCTTGGTAAAAGCCAGTCTTTTGGTAATTTACATGTACTCTTTGGAAGGGAATTAATGTGGAAGGTTATAATGAGTTCATTTTGCGACCCGTCTGTCCGTCTGTAGTAATTTGTTATGACTATCAAAAAATTCATTTAACGTCGGCATTCGTAAGTCATTGTGCAGTACGTGAGTCATCGTATGTCTAGGTGCGTCCGCAATAATTTTCTTAAAACTTTGTTTTGAAAATGTTGCAGTCTTTTCATTTGAGTCTTGTTAATAGTGCACCATGGCGGTATACCGTATATCAGTACCGGTCTTATTATTATTTTGTACAAGTTCGTCTTTGTCCGGATGTCTATCCTGCTATTCCTGTTTAGCAGTGAATAAATAGCACCAAGCTGACCATTCGCTTTTTTCAAGCGCTGGTCCGCGTTTGTGTTCCAAGCCATCCGCTTGTCGAAGCAGAGACCCAAGTATTTGATATTATCTCGCCAGTTTATCCTGGTGTTATTTATAAGCAATCGAGTTTCCGGAAATTTCACTCTTGACTTCGAAAAGTAAATAGCTTGGGTTTTAGTGTCGTTTAAACAAATTTTCCATCTTTTTAACCATTTTTCCAGAAGTTTTATATGGCGTTGCAGCTTTAAGACTACTAACCTGGGCTGTTTGGCAGTGGCGGTAATCGCAGTATCGTCAGCAAACAGATAAATTTGTGTTTGACCAAATTTTGGGATATCACTGGTATATCATCTTTAGTATCAGTCCGTCGTGCCAGACCTTGTCGAAAGCTTTACTCACGTACAACAGAACCGCATCCGTGTAAAATCGACGATTAAAGCCCTTAAGAACATTGGACGCCAGTTTTGTCGTTTGGCGCACCGTGCAATGAGCAGATCTAAAACCGAACTGCTCTGATGGTAAAATGTTGTTGTCGAGTACAAAATCCGTGATACGATTCAGTATAAGTTTTCCAACAACCTTGCCCAAACATGATAGCAGACTGATTGGTCTGTAACTGGCAACCAATGTTAGGTCCTGTCCTGGCTTACGTATTAAAATAACCTTGGCTTTTTACCACACTTGTAGGAAGCGGCCCTCTTCGATTACAGCCTGTGCAATGTTTACTATATCCGTGAGAACATTATCAGGCAAGTTTTTTAATGCCTTAACTTTTACACAGTCAAAGCCCGGCGTCTTTTGAGGTTTAATGAAACTTAGAATATTTTTAAGCTCCTCCAGATTGATATTTCGAAGGATTTAAATGGGATGTTCTATTGAACGATAAATCTGTACTGTCCTGGAGACCACCGCATCTCTCTGAGGGTTCGTCGTCGGGTTATCACTAAATTGCTCACGAAGGGTGTCCACGAACAATTCAACTTTTACCCTGGGATCAGAAATCAACTTACTGGTGGTAATATCTCTGATGAAGGACATAGGTTTTCTACCACCCTTCGTCAGAGAACGAGTCATCTTGTAGATGCTATTGTCCTGAGTATTTAGATTCCTGATCCTATGATCTCACAGAGAAGACGCTTGTTCCTGAATGAGTCTACGAACATGCAACATTACCCTGTTAGCTTCTGCCTTAATGCGGGGGTCACCAGTACGGTATGCACGGTTCATCAGTCTGTTTTTAATACGAATCTGAGTTTTTAGTTTGTCTGAGAAGGCGCCGTACTTTGAAAACCTTGTGACTTTCGTAGTGGAGGCATCAGTCATGGCGACATCGAGAGTGAGTATGTTTTCCCGGCGGCATAATATGGTTAATATAGTCGAGAGATTTATTGTACAGAGTAAGACTTCTTCGATTTTGGTTCCTACAACCCCAAATCGTACTTTTAGCATTTAAGTCACCCCCTATAATTATAGTCTCATTGCTGTTAAAAACCTTGCCCAGACATGTACTGTCAAGATTGACTGACGGACTACAGTAAACAGAGCCCAGGTAGACCCATTTATTTTTAGTCTTGACACGGATGAACGTGCCCTCAATATGCGAACAGGTTGACGGGCCCGGCACGGCCTGAGCAATAATGTACTTTTTTACTAAAACCATGGTACCCCCTTTTTGCCTAATAGGCCTGTCTTTCCTGAATACCGTGAAATTGGGAAACGTGAAGCGCTCCTCTATAGTTAAACTTCGGTATATTTGTTATATTCAATATATTATTATATTGAAAGGGCAATATGCCAACCCAAACGTCAACCTCACCTGCTCGTGCGATGACATTAGTCACCCGGTGCACCCTGCTAGATAACCAACGAGGCTCTGGCGACCGAGTCACGGCGGTATAACCGTTTTAACGAAATCAAGGAAATGTGATTCCCTAGCCCACTCGCCAATACGCTCGGCAAGCGCGGCGTTTTAATTGCCAAATCTTCCTATTCCTTAGATATGCTGAACTTTAAAACGAAGGATGATCCCCAGGTGAGTAGAGTTAAAAACTTAGAATCTAACACTGTAACTACAGTCAGCTCCATGGAATCTGGGGGGAGCAAAAATTCAGCTAGATCTTTGAATAAGAAACCTCTATTCATCGCAACATACAACATCCGAACTATGAGAACAGGCGAACATCTAATAGAACTTGAAGAGGAATTGAAGAACATCAAGTGGCATGTCACTGGTTTATGCGAAACTCGTTTACCTGGACAAAAGGTGATCACACTGAGATCGGGACACACTCTATTTCAAAACAACAGTGATACAAACTGCCACATAGGAGGGGTCGCATTGTTGATAAATAAAAACATTAAACATTTGGTTACAAGCTGCCAGGCAATATCTGACCGTGTTGTTTACATTACTCTGAAACTTAATAAAAGATACACTCTGCAAATAGTTCATATATACGCACCAACAAGCGCGTCAGAGGATGAAGAGGCAGAACAGCTATATGAAGAATTGTCCCAAGCGATTATGAAAGAAAGGGCGAGGTTTTTGATCGTGACAGGAGACTTCAATGCAAAAGTAAGGCAGAAAATACAAGAGGACCCTGAAACCATAGGCTCTTTCGGACTGGGCACCAGAAATAATAGAGGTGAAATGCTACTTAACTTTTTAGCAAAGGAAAATCTATATTGCCTCACCTTTTTCCAGAAACCAACAAAACGCAAATGGACCTGGATAGGCCCAGACGGGGTTACAAAAAACGAGATAAACTATATAATATCAAACACAAGAACAATATGCAGAGACGTATCGGTAATAAATAAAATACACACTGGCAGCGACCACAGACTCGTCCGAGCCCATCTTACCTTTGACCTACAGAAAAAAAGAGATAAAGCTGTTAGAAGACCTCTATTTGCTACCACACGAGAGCTAGAAGCAAACAAAGAGAAATATCAAAAAGAGTTAGAGACCAGATTGCAATCTATTACTTCTAATACCAGTCTAAGCATAGATGAACTAACCCAAAAAATAAAATCCGGTATCCATACAAGCGTAAAAAAACTGTGCTCTAGAAACAAAGCCCCAGCAAATAACAAGTTATCAATCGACGCTTTAAATCTTATAAACAACAGAAGAAAGTTGCAAAGACACACAGAACAATACAGAGAGTTAAACAAAAACATCAAAAACCAAATACGGAAGGATATCAGAAATAAAAACACCAAACTAATACAAAGCACCATTGAACAAAATGGAAATATGAAAGTGTTGAGGTCAAAGTTATCAGGGGGGAAAACACAAATGATAAGTATGAAAGATGAAAACAACATAGTTGTAACAAGGAAAAGTGACATTGCAAAAACTATAGAGAAATTTTACACTATACTCTATTCATCCACGCTGACAACCCCGATAAAGAGAACTCAAAAAATATTGAATATTGGCTCGGAAGACTTACCAGATATCAGCAAGGACGAAATAAGAAAGGCACTAAAACAAATAAAAAACGCCAAGTGCCCTGGCGAAGATAAGGTAACAACCGAAATGCTTAAATTTGGGGGACCTGTGTTGGAAAAGCATATCCAGAAACTCTTTAACAAATGTCTTTACGAGGGCAAAGTACCAGAGTGCTGGCTAGAAGCGAAAGTCATACTGTTGTTTAAAAAGGGCGATTCAACCAATATAGAAAACTATAGGCCTATAAGTCTATTATCCCACCTTTACAAGCTCTTCACAAAAGTTATAACCAATAGACTAACTTCAAAGCTCGACTCCTACCAGCCTGTAGAACAGGCTGGGTTTCGAAAAGGGTTTTCCACAATCGACCATTTGCAGACGATTAGAACACTGATTGAGAAGTCGGCAGAGTATAACGCACCTGTTCATATGGCTTTCATTGATTTTCATAAGGCGTTTGATTCAATTGAAATCTGTTATGTGCTGAAGTCTATGGACAACGCACGCACCGATTACAGATACACCACAATAATTGAAAACATCTATAAAAATGCCTCCCTCCATGTGAAAATTGACGACGAAATTAAAACCAACAACATTAAGATTAAACGCGGACTTTCGACAAGGAGACACTATTTCGCCGAAATTATTTACATTGGCTCTCGAAGACGTATTTAAAAGACTCGAGTGGGAAAATAGGGGGATTAAGATCGATGGAACATATCTTAAACAACCTTCGTTTTGCGGATGATATTGTGCTAATGTCGAGCGACATCAAGGAAATCGAGTCAATGCTTAAAGAGTTGAACGAAGAGTCTCAAAGGGTGGGACTAAAAATGAACATTGCAAAGACAAAAGTAATGAGCCCAGAAAACATACAAATCCACATAGACAACATTGCTATCGAAAATGTAAATGAATACAATTACTTGGGTCATATTATAACATTAGGGAAAGAGAATAAATCGAAAGAAATATCAAGGCGAATTAAACTCTCCTGGGCTGCATTCGGAAAACTTTCATACATATTAAAGAACAACGCTATTCCCATAAACCTGAGACGTAAAGTTTTCGATGCCTGCAATCTACCTGTTGGTACATACGGAATGGAAACAATTGCCATTACCCAAATAAACGCCAACAGACTCCGAATAATGGAAAGGGCAATGGAGAGATCAATGCTTGGTGTCAGTCTAAGAGACAAAATAAAAAACGAAGAAATTAGGAGGAGAACTAGGGTAAAGGATATAATCGAGAAGATTGCAGAACTAAAATGGCAATGGGCGGGCCACGTGGCAAGACTGAGCGACGAGAGATGGACACCGAGAATCATGATATGGAGACCGAGGGAAACAAAGCGGAGTATAGGCAGACCCCCTCTACGATGGTCGGATGATATAAAGAGGATAGCAGGTGGAAATTGGTATCAGAAGGCTTGGGACAGAGATCAATGGAAGGAATTGGGAAAGGCCTATGTTCAGGAGTGGACGAAAAGTGGCTGAAGAAGAAGAAGAGATATTTGTTATATTTCTCATCTCAATTAAATAGTTACTTTTACCTTGTTCAATGTGCTCTGGGAGCGGTGTTATCCATTGTATTAAAATATTCTTCCCTATCATAACTCCTTGAAAATCCAAAATCTAGTAAATCCAACATTCAACATATTTCGTCGTCCAGCTCCATTCTTAACTCTTCATTTTTATTCGCATACAAAGATTCACTTCATTAAAGCTTTGATTACAAATGACAGCTAGAGCTTGAGCTGCACAAAATAGACCGATTAAGTTAATCTGGATTATGTTTTGTTTTTTGAGTTGAATATAGCAAGTACGAACCTTTTAACTGAATTTGTCAAGTATCACCTGACTTAACACACAACTAAGATCCCAGTTGTAAAATGCACTTTTGGAGCACTTCTACCAGTAGGTAAGTATGGTACTGTCAAAAAACAAAACATTTTTAAAATTCATTCTTAGGCCCAATTGTAGAGGTTGGAATTAACTATAGAATTAATATTAAGCTTTACCCTTAAAATTACCTAAAGTTAATCTAAGGTAGGGTTTTATTGCAATTGTATAGGATGGGGTTAATCCATAAAACCGCTAACTTTAGAGGGATGGGAATATCAAAATTGCTTTTTGTTTTCACATTTCGTTTGTCAATTGTAATGTTCATGTCATTTAAAAGTAACCTAACTGTGCAACTTTTTTTTATTTAATATTTTGTGCTTTGTAAGTTGCAAGGACATTAAGGTCCTTGTGATTTGGTACCAGATTCCTCTTTGCAGGCGTTGGCCAATCACTTGAATTAGCATTCCTTCAGAAGGGTTTGATATTCTAAACCTTGCAATGAGTTCTAGATCTATCTAATAATCCATATTCTCAATGCGGGGCCTAAAGACTCGAGGTCTTCGCACATTCTCAACTACGTCAATAATTCCTAAATCTTCTTTGTCATCTGACAAAAGATAATTTACAACATCGATAACATCCATATACGGTTACTATATAATTATGCAGCAGTCGAGATTCAATAGTTACAAATAATGGTAAAATAGGTTCAAAAACAATCATATGTTAAAAATACGCCATTTTTATCGTTTTTATCCCAAGATTGCGAGTTAACTCATACCCAACCAACGAGTTGAGGGTTAATCCTAGGGTCGGAGGTAACCTCTAGTTATACAACGCATTTTACTACTAACTACTGGATTAACCTCCACTTTTGAGTTAATGCCAACCTATTCAATTGGGCCTTATTGAGGACCATTAATTTTCTTTTCTTTTAAAGAACCTATAACCGTAAATCCTGTTAGTGCATTTACTTTTTCTTTAAAGGAAGGAAAATATATTAAGAATATTGTATATCAAAATATTGTGACATAAATATTCTCGCAATTATTGTTGATAAAGTTAAGATTAATCTTCGGATAAAGTTAAAAAAGAATCTACAAATTAACAATAATTTTATATTGTAAATAATATTGTATTGTAATAGTCAAGACCCGGTACGGTATTTAGTTATGGGAAAAGGAGTTTGTAAATACATAGGCATTTTTAAAAAGTCAAATTAATAAAAATCCCTAAAGTTGACAGAAATCAAAGGTGATGATTACATAATAATTTTAAGCTTTACCACGTATAATGTTATTTAAAAAAAATAATTAGAAAGTTTCATAACATTTTTTATGATAGTTTAGGTTGCGAAAAAATTTATGTAAGGGTTATTTTGGTTAAAAATTGCTTAATAACATTTTTTTCAGCGTAAACTACGCACGTTTCAGCTATAAAAACGTCAGAAAATTAGAGAAGAGTAATGGAATCGGTCACGCTAGCAAAAAATGTTCGAACTAAAGTGGCCAGCTATAATTTACAAGATAAATGCGATATAAGGTGGATATTTTTAGCAAGTCTTTTGCTGTTGCCTATCTTTTTATTAATTAAATTATTTAATGACTTTTTCATGAAGTTTGTGTTGTAATGTATTTAATGGGGTCGATCGGCTGTTTAGTCCTTCGTTTAAAAGAGATATTTCCATACCTATAATAGATTTACCCCGTAAACTTTTTGCAAAATTCAAAATATGCCGGAGGAGCGGGTTTGCTTAAAGGCGGTAATAAAACTCGCTTAAGTTCGAGCTAGTACCAGTACGTGGGCATAGTTCGTGCCCCACCGTTTTATTTGCATTATTGCAGAACCTGCACTTTGCGTCCCCAGTCTTTAGAAAGTCAGTGACAAGTTTAGATAGGAGTTATTAGTGTATTTACGGACGCATCAAATTAATTTCTTTTCTTTTATGCCAAATAACGATTCAGGTCCATTCTCTGGCAAGTTAGCCAGCCATTTCTTTGCCCTCCATACTCCCTTATGCCCAGGTACCCGCATTAAGGTAACCTTTTCGTCTCAGAAATTGACGGCATTCCCAGACTAATTTGGGCTCACAATGTACGAAGCTAGAGGTTTTAGAGCTGCCTCACTATTCGACATTATGTATGCAGGGTGAGGATTTTCAGGGCCGTTCCAGCCCGGTGGTGCCAGGGCTGCGGGGAGCACGGGCCTCAAATCAAGGGGGCGTTTAACAAAAATAATTTAAAACTAGTTTGTTAGTAAAATAATCAATATAAAAATATTATCATTATCCTAGGTACTTTCTTAGAGTTAATAGTATATTACGTACCGGGCTGGAAAGTGTATCATTACTGTCGAGAGAGTCGGTAACTAATTTAATAACTAACTTAACTAAATCTCGAGACGGTAATGAAACTTTACACCTAGGTTTGTATACTATTTTATTTACAACCCTTCGTCCACTTCTTACTATTTTGAAATAAAATTATTAAAATTATTTCCTTTTGACTATTTTATAAATTCAAATAACCGCAGGTGGTATAATAATAACATACATCAAGATGGCAAATATGGTTTCCATGTCACTAAACAATATATAATTTTTTGCAAACGTATGTAGCGTGAAAAATTTCGCAAAACATCGAAAGATTTAGATGAAGAATTTGAGTTTGTGCTCCTCCACCAGAAATTCGGGAAGCAGTAAAAATAGTAGAAGAAGATCTTCTGCCAACTAAAAGCCGTCCGAGATATGACAAGGCATATAACAGCTTTAAAGATTGGTGTTTGAGAACAAATTTCAAAACTCTGGTTCTGAATCAGCGCTACCAGTTTGTTTTAGCGAAAATGCCAAGACAAAGAAGATATCAACGCTTTGGTCAGCGTATTTAATACTGAAGACCACTCTATCAGTTAGGGAAAAAGCAGACATATCTAAACACGCAAAGCTGTTGGTGTTTTTAAAAAAGCAAAACAAGCACCCATGGAATTTCTTGTTCAAAAGGTATTTTAGACCAAAAGGTTGATAATTTCTATATTAACTTGTTATTTTATACAATTGTAGGTTGCATTGGTTATTGGTGTCTCAGGCGCCTGCCGATCAGATGAATTATACCAAATGAAAACAACAGAGTTCACTTATTAGAAGAAAAGGTCCCGATCCAAATACAGAATATCAAAACGTACCAGCCACAACCATTTATGATAATTAATAAGAAATGGATTGCACAACTTAAGGAGTACATAACTTTTCAGAAAAATATACAGAATGGAAATCTTTTCACGCAAATCAGATACGAAAAAATTACTAAACAATATATTTGGCGTAACACTTTAAGTCAGTTTCCAAAAAAAATTGCAGCTTTTCAGAAGCTGAATATTGAAAGTTTTACTGGTTATTATTTCAGAAGAATAACGGCTACTTTGCTCGCAAATAACGGTGGCGACCTCATGCAAATTAACCGATTAGAAGGCTGGAAATCTATCACAGTAGCTGCGGGATACATAGATAGTTCTGTTGCTACTCAAGCTAATACGGCAAAATTGATTTCAAAGCCAAGTTCAAATTTTACTAACACTACTTTAGCTTCAAATAATCATGAATAAAACCTTTTAAAAAAATAAATTCAGCAAAGTTTGAACATGAACATCTGACCCACGGACATTCGCAAATCTACATAATTGACTATGTGAAAATGGATCGTTCAAGAAATCCACTCAATTAGCAGGAGCAAACAGAACGGGTAGGACTTTCGAAGTCGAGGAAGGAGTCCTGAATGCAATAGAAAATGATCCTGCTACTAGTACGAGAAAAATTGCCGCAACGCTTAAAATTTCATTTGTACTCCGTTATTTGAAAACACGACTTTATTTAGCGATGAAGCAAATTTCTTAAGGAATGCCATAAACAATTTTCACAACAATCATTTTTGGGCAGAAGAGAATCCGCATTCGATACGCGAAAATAATTTCCAAGAACAGTTTTTAGTAAATGTGTGGGCCGGCATTATTGGAGATTATTTGATAGGATCATTTTTCCTAACAGCAAGGCTAAAAGGACAATATTATCGTCAATTTTTTGAAGAGGAACTCCCAGGGCTGCTATAAGAGGTACCAATTCTTGTCAGAAACCAAATGTGGTTGATGCACGATGGTGCACCAACGCACTTCAGCATAAAGGTGAGAAACTTTCTCAATATAGCCTGGATTTATTTTTCTGAGGAGACATAAAAGCATTAGTGTATCAGACAGAATAACAGAATAATAGCTTTATGCGACATCATTCGCAATACTCATGGAATATTTAGCAGAGTCCGTCACTCCATGAGGCGAAGACTTGATACGTGCATTTTAGCAAGAGGCGGACATTTTCAACAGTTTTTATAATTTTGTTTTATTTTTATTTGATTTACTAATTAATTGTTCTGTTTTAATTTGTAATGTTTTTATCTGATTGTTGATAACCCTGACACTTAATTTCATCGATGGCTATTCTTGCAAATAAATCGAAAACGATCACAGATACCAGAATAGTGCAAGAGACCAGAACAAATTTCATACCGGAATTCATACAGGGAGCTCCAAAAAAGTTCTGAAATATAAAATTGTAGCCGATTCAAGAAAATGTAACACCCTGTATACTGCGACCGACAATTTTGATACTTTATTGTAGAGATTCTAAAGAATGGTTGATGTTCGAGATTTGAAGCAAATATCACAGAATATAAGAGAGAAAACGCAAAATACGAGAAAGAAAATTGAAACTTTGCCACCCTGTATAACGAAAATAACGCATTTTAGACCATGCATATATTTGCATTATTTTCTTATTTTGACGAGTACTATCACCTCCTGAAATATCTGCATGACATTAATTAACACTCTGTATATAATTATTGTAATATTCATTTTAATAAATTAAAACAGAAAATAGAATATTAATCTGCAGAAGTTGCAAGAGAGGATCCAAAAAGAATACGTGCCATAACTTGGGAAATGGTTGAAAACATGAAAAAAGAGTTTATTTATCGCCTTGGATATTGTCAAGCCGTAATTTAACATCTTCAACATTTAATTTGATTTGTTGTTCAATCCTTTTTAAATAAATAGGTCTTACTTATTGATATGTTCAATTAAATTCAAAAAGGAAATAAAAAGCAGATATTTCATTTGAATCATCATAACTTATTTTTGGGCTACTCTGTATACATGAATTTACTATTAGAAAAACCACATTGATAAATAAAAATCGACGGGTTCGAGCGTTTCTCCAAAAAAACACACCACTGAATTTTAAATGAATTTAGACATTAATTCTGGGACTCACTGTATAATATACTTTTAAACTAAGTGTAAGTAAGTATTTCATCAACCAAAAGTTATTACAAAATCTACTTTCAAAGCATCCTGTATAAGGAACTTAATGATCTCGCTGTATGATATTTATTTAAAATTGCCTTAACATTGATAATTTACATTTAAACCTATATTTACTGAAATTATCCCAAACTTTAATGGAATCATTTAATTTCATTAAAGTTTTAACAATCTCAAATTAACTAAAACTTTATTTAAACTTTAAATCTCCACGGTTTTACTAGCTGATTAGAAGACAAATAAGTTTGTTAAGTTTTGACAGATTACAACTTACACGTACTTTACTTGTTTGAGTTTATCTAGAAATAGTTTTTTCTAATTTATTGTAATTTATTAGATTGACAAAAGTCTGAGGTCGATAATAAACATAATGTGACCATAGGCATCGTCACTATAGATCCGACACGCCATTCATAAATGCTATAAAATTGTGATGCCAAAATCGTTTGGTGGCGAGACGCTGCGCGCTGTGAGGAGCTAGGTGGGGCCGGGAGTGGGGATTACGCTGCCTTTACATATGCGTGCGACAAAACTCCAGAAAAACAACATCCGCTATGCCGAGTATTGTCGAGTCGATGCGGCTGGCCACGAAAATGATGAAATCTGGGCGGATCTGTTATTGCTGCGTTGCCATACTACAGATTTTTTACAAGGTTTTAGGCAATGTTATATATTTCACACATCATGTTAATCTAGTTAATCATAGAAGTTAATACTTTTAACAGAGTAAGCCCAGAAACCTACGTTTTCTGTGGCGTAAGTCTGGCAGACCTAGTGGAGGGTAGCAGCTTGCATGTTGATTTACTTTACACTGGAATACATTGATGACAACACGTTTATTTGTTATTGTTCGGTCTAATAGTTACGATGTCTATGAATGTGACTAACTTATATAGGACGCGCCAAACCCGATGGCCTATTACATGTAGGTATCTAGATAACGAAAAAAGTTAGGAGCTTGGAATTTGGGTTACAGAGTATGCCATGGTCTTCATTTAAAAAATATTTTTAACATGCCGCGTTGTCAGATCTACTCTTACCAGACTTTGCTTTTTTTTATTGGAATGTCCTGTACCAATATTATAACGTTTTTAGATTCTGTGGAACATATTGAAACTTTTTTGTGTATCCTATGTTATGCAATGATAAAATTTATCATGAAGCATACCTCACTAAAAAGTAACATTTGTTTGCTACCAGCATGGGGAGAGATTTAATAGTTTGGTTGATATTCCTTAATACATTATTGCTATGTCATATAATATGTTGTACGAGTTGAACTAGTGCATAAAGGGTTATACTGGAATCTTGCAGTCATACTGAAATATCAATTAATTATATATCTAAAAGCATAATGTGACGCCATACCAAATAATAAAAAAAATGGAAACATAATCCTTGATGATGATGATGACGATTAATACAGGCAGCAAGCGAAGGTTATTACTACCTCTACACCGCAGCCTAAAAAGACTTATTGTGACGCTTGTTGCTCGATTTCTCATTAAAAGAGGTTAGTCACCCTTATTAGGCTGAGCAGCCCCCTCATCAGAGTTTTTTCAGGGGATACCCCCTGGGGGATTTGACTCTCCAGGTGGGTTGTTCTCCAGCGTGTCAGTGCGTAGCACTCTTTGATAATGTGGTAGGCTGTTTCCTCCTCCTCATTGCAAAGCCTGCATATGGGTTCGTCGTTATATAGCCCCGAAATGTGGTTCCAATATGACCGATGTTGTCGCTTCACCCACCCAGTCACGCATCCTCTTGCCGAGGCCCCAAAAACCGGTTCCGGCCCCATTAAGGCAGTAATTGATCCCTGCCTGGCCAAAGCGTCTGCTTTTTCATTGCCCTCTATGCCTTTGTGCCCCGGCACCCAAGCAAGTGTTACGACATTGCTGCTAGCCAGGTCTTGAAGACATTGAAGACAGTTCCAGACCAACTTTGAATTGATCTGATTACATGCTAGAGCTTTTATTGCTGCCTGACTATCCGTGAAAATTGAGATGTTTCTACCTCTGTAGCCCCTCCTCAGGTTCTCACGCAGGCATACCTCAACAGCATGTACTTCTGCTTGGAAGACTGTGGCATGTATCCCCAGTAGCACGCTAGTGTTATGCTTAGGAACAGCCCCATGAATTCCCGCGCCCGCACCTCCTTTCATCTTGGATCCGTCGGTGTACCATACTAGTCCACCCGACTGTTCTGCTTCTTCCTTTGACCTAATGCTCCAGTGTATCTGGGTTTTGTGTGGTTTGTGGAAGTTAGTGGTTGGGGTCATTGAATCACTGCTCATCTCCAATAATGAGTTCGCGATTATGTTTGTAATCCTGGTATGTCCGATTACAGGACTGGATTGCCAGGTGCTATTACAGGTCAGTCTATACGCCCCCATTCTAGCTTCCGCCTTGATAAGTATGCCAAGGGGTGGAAGATTTAGTAGGGTTTCCATAGCCGCTGTTGGAGTGCTTCTCATAGCACTTGTAATACAAAGGCATGCAAGTCTCTGGATTTTTGTCAACTCCAGTTCTGCATTTCTTTGGTCGGTTTTGGTCCACCAAACCACTGATCCGTATGTGATCATTGATCTAACCACTGTCGTGTACAACCAGTGTACCATGCGTGGATTGAGTCGCCAATTTTTCCCTACAGCTCTTTTGGTGGCCATGAGTGCCATTTTACTTTAATTAATGATATTCTGCATATGGGAGTTCCAGGTTAGTTTTGCATCTAGGGTTATTCCTAGATATTTCACCTCCTGGGATATTTGCAGTTCCTTTCCGAAGAGTTTTGGTAGTTTTAGATCTTCCAATTTTCTTCGTTTTGTAAATGGGATCATCGTTGTCTTGCTTGTGTTTACCTTGAGGTTTTCCCTGTTGCACCAATCTTCGATGATGTTCAGAGCTTGTTGCATAAGTTCTGATATAACGTGGGCGTGTTTTCCCCGAATGAGTACAACTAAGTCATCAGCATACCCCTGGGTATAGAGCCCTCTGTTATTAAGTTCAGAAAGAAGGTTATCGACTACCAGGTCCCACAGTAGTGGGGACAGAACACCTCCCTGCGGGCAGCCTTTTGCTGCCAATACCTCCACTTTTTCACCAAACAGTGTTGCGCTGATCTGTCTACGGTGCAGCATGTTATCTACCCACCTACAGATGGTCTCGCCCACGCCACGTTCAGCTAGTGCTGTTGTCATTGAACCGAAGGAGGTATGATCAAAGGCTCCTTCAATATCAAGGAATACCGCTAGGGCAATTTCCTTGTTTGCGAGTGCCGGTTCTATCTTCGATACTAATTGATGAAGTGCCGACTCACACGATTTTCCAGATTGATAAGCATGTTGGTTTGCGTGTAGTTTCCTCTCACTTAGAGAGGTTTCCCTTACATGCTTCTCAATAAGTCTTTCTGCCGTCTTCATTAAAAAAGACGACAGTGTGATCGGTCTAAATGCCTTGGGTTGAGAATAATCTCTTCCAGGTTTTGGAATGAAGACCATTCTGGCTTGTTTCCACGTATGTGGAATGTAGCCAGTTGCAAAGCTAGCCCTTATTATCCTACAAATTATAGGAATGATGATTTGTTTGCCCTGCTGTATTAGTGCTGGGATCAATTCATCAGGTCCGGGTGCTTTGTACGCTTCAAATGTGTCAATTGCCCAATCAAGTCGTTCATGGGTTACGACTTCCTTTGCAATTTTCCAATCCCTATCAGTGGCCCTTAGATTTGGGTTTAAGATATCAGGAAGTTGTTCATTTAACTCTATCACACTTGAATCTGGAAGATGTGTTTGGAGCAAAATTTCCAAAGTCTCCCTTCCAGTTTCTGTGTGTTTCCCATCCGGTTTAAGGAGAGTCCCGATTGGGTTTATGGGATCCGTTGCCAAGATTCTGTGTAGTCTGGCTGCTTCGGGGGTGTTTTCAACCTCCTGGCAGAACTTTCTCCACGAGTTTCGTTTGGCTTTCCGTATATGGTTGCTATACTCCGTTTGCGCGGAGTGATATTCTTCCCATTTTCCGGTGATCTTCGCCAGGTTAATAATATATCTCCTATCCTTATCCTTACTCAACCTGTTAAAAAACGTTTACCAAAATTACATTGTGTGTCTTTATGTTATTGTGCGTAATATTATGATTTTTCGACTATGGCAAATTGTTATAGAAACGAGAAAATTTGAAATATGTTTCAAAACAAAATTGTTGCTACAACATGCAAAAGGTTTAGCGACTATTCCTATACTGATACTTCAAAGCCATTGCTTCTAATGATCTTCTAAAATGTGTTGACTTCGCGAAATAATTCTATCCATAGACAAGAAGATTCATATTGCTTAACAAAAATTATTTTTTCCGATAATAGCAAAGGTGTAATCAATACGAGGAACTCAGATTACTGAGCCGCAGAAATCCGCACTTTGTTAGAGAGACGGGTTGTCAATACATATATTTGACTTCAATGTCTTTTGTTTGATGATGAATGGAAAACTAAAGTTTTGCTTTGGCAGATATCTATTCCTTAAGTCCGAACGCTAGGCACGAAAATTTTCACGTTTATGAACTTAGAATCTCGTAATTTTGGTTATATTTATATGGTTTTAGTCACGCCAAAGTAATGACGTACCGGCAAAGATCCACACAGTATTCATTATAGCCTTAAAAGTGAACAGAAATATAATAGTGCATCTCCGAGGCATGCTGTGAATAGGGTGTTACAAAGAGATTTTGAGATTCCCACTTTAATGGAATTTTACAATAAAATTATTACAAGCTACTACAGACGTACGGATATTGCCACTAACCCACTTATTAGACAAACACACATACATTCTCCGCCAGGCTCCACTTATAAGAATTGGCTACCTCCAGTTATAGTAGCGAGGCACTGAGCTGGAGGGCTCGACCAGATATAATAATAGTTTAAACAAGTAAACCAATTTGGAGAAGAGACAGTGATAATATTAAGCAAAATTAACGCACTCTCAAACAACAATACTTAGGGCATTGCCCAAACCAAATTTTTATGTGAAGTTCGGCCCATAACGCTATAGATCATTGAATAGAAATTAAAGGCATAAAGCCTGACTTAGAAGACAAGGAAGATCCCTAATGATGAGACAGAACTCCAGTTAAATAACAGACCTGGTATAGTTTTGGCCGAAAAGGGTTCTAGAAATGTGTATACTGTTACATCAACCGAGAGGGGAGAGACAATAACAGTAATTACCTGTTGTAATGCGGAAGGAAGCTTTTTACCACCCGCATGTGTAATAAAAGGCAAAATAAAGAAAAATGAATACACAGATAATATGCTATCTGGTCCTAAGCTGCATATGTCAGAAAAATCGGCGTATGTCAACAGTCTTGCTTTTTTAGAATGGCTTACAGGCCACTTTCTTGCAGGAAAACCTGATGGAAAAGTCTTATTAATTTTAGATGGTCATGCCCCTTATTCTGGATCTGTAGAAATGCTTGAAACTTGTAATAATAATGACGTTATTTTGCTTTGTTTACCTACCCACACGACCCATTATCTTGGTGGTTTAGGATTCATCCGGGTCGGCGTATTACCCGTTACCAGTTTGGAGAACTTTTAATTCATACTGGGGAAATCAGCAAGTCCAGATAATGCGATAGCTGGACTTAGAGCATCAGGAATTTATCCGCTAAATCCAGGTGCAATTCCAGATTATGCTTAATATGTCGCACGTCCTCAAGAATTCCGAAGAGCCAAATATTCATTCGTTTGACCAACAACGTACTTCAAACTATGTTAAACAACCCGCTACCTACGAGCAGTTGTCAAAAAATTCCGTGGAACCAAGTATCCCGACAAAAGGCTGTGAAGGTGTTGAATCGCCTTTCAGAAAAACGGTATCGAAAATTTTTCCAAGCCCTGATTTAGTTGAGCCCGTTCGCAAGCGAGCGAAAAAGATAGCCTCCATTTTGACTTCTCCGGAAGTAATTAAAGGCATTAAATCAAAACTTACAAATCCGAAGGATGGTTAGAGGCCTTTTAAAAAAGCCAAGAAGCCCCTTACAAAGGTAGTTAAAAAATGCTCGAGAAAGACGAGGTTTATGTATTATCAAGCAGTGACAGTAAAGTAGATGTTCCTCTTTCTGTAAATTCGAGTGACTACATGGAAGATTTCAACCAAAATGAATGCGTCAGGTGCGGCAAAGATTATGAGTAGACGAAAACAAAAGATGACTGGATTTGTTGTGTGCGATGCCAGTTCTGGCTCCATGAAACATGCTCTACATTCACATGATTTGTGTCAGAGATGTGTGAAAGTTATGTCTTGCTGATAGGGACTAACTAGAAAAGTGTGTCCTTTAAATAGGAATATTACTGTATATAGAAATAGTCACTATTAAAAATGTTTCTAATATTCTTTTAACTTTAAATAAAGATATTTTAGCCTTTTTGGCCTTCATTAGTGATATGGCTATCCCTCCCGCATACTTGGGGATTGATGGCCAGTTGCATTAAATATTTTTTTTTTTATTAATTATGGTCTGTGGTTAAAAGATAAATATTTCATAGTCCTAGAATTTCATTATAAATGTTACTTAAGTATACACACGTAACTATTGACTGCATCTGCGAAATATAGCCTAACATAAAAATATACTGGGGTGGCCATATCCCACCGACTTACCTTATATGGTTTTAGTCACGCCAAAGTCATAACGTACCGGCAAAGATCCACCGTGCCGACTGTATATATTATAGCCGTAAAAGTAAACAGAAACATAATAGAGCGTCTCCATGGTTGTGCAATACCTCTATAATTCAAAGTAACGTGCTAGACAGAGACAAAAAATATTTAGAGAGTTGTCCATGGATTTCAAAGTCATCGTATGGATCTCTCAACTTTTTATTTTTAAACATTGTTGTGCTTTGAAATTCAATTTACCCCTAAAAATTCTTCTTTTCAGAGCTATTTTTGTCTTACTTTCATATTGGCGGTAAGTATTAATATATTTCTTAATATAGTGCGAGCGCTAGCCACGAAATTTTTGACGTTTATGAACTTAGACTTTGTTTTGACTCTTTGAATCTCGTAATTTTAATTAGATTCATGTGGTATTAGTCATGTGCAAGTAATTACGTACCGGCAAAGAACAACTCACAGACTGTAGATAGAATTGGAAGTTATGGAATATTATTATTATTATAACAAAATTTTTACATGTTATTAAATTAAAAATGTTAATATTACGGAGTACCGGAAAAAGTTCAGGCACACCAAATGGTAGGTAATTAACATTATTGATTTTGGACGACATTCTGTAAGTGATATTATTAAAATATTACTATTTTTGATTCCGCGATAATTTGTCCCTACACCCAATTATGAAAACTACGACGCAATCTACTAAACTAAAACAATAAAATATTTAAAATCAATTAAAGTAAATAGATGTTTTAATAACATAATACCAGCGGTTTACCGTGTTCCTATTAACATCCTACATTGATAATTCAAGTAATAATTTTCAAGGTTTGGAATAGTGTACAAGGAAATGACCCAGTTATTCAACACAACCTATTTACCTGTTATTACACATACGACCAAGGCCACAACATCATTTAGATCTGCCCTGGATAAGAAATATATTCAATGCTTACGGAATAGAGAAACATTTTTCCGAAAATTATGTTTATTTTTAATTTAGGTCACCAGATACTTTTATGAAAGTGTTATAAACTACACCTTTTTTAAAATGTATCCATTCTTAGTTGGTGATGTATATTTTATGTTCCTTTTATAGTTACATAATGTATTGTACGTTCATACCGCTTAAAACTTTTTATGCACAAACACTACTAAAAGTAGACTTATAACACTTCTTGTCAGCATTTAAAGCGTGATTTTATGATATTAGGGTTAAAGTGGATTACTTTTAACACTACTGTTAAAAATAAATACAAGAATCTTTTCGACTTATATTATTAACATTAACATTTATTGCCCAATCTGAGCAACCGGAAATATGGGTTCCTTCTACTGTTCCACTGATCAGGATTTTGCTTTCGCTTTGTATGCTTGTGGAGTAAATGGAAACAACAGTTCTGGACGACGACGTCGTAAGAATGCTTTTGGCTATTCTGTTCTTAATTTCCAGTGAATTTTCAATATATCCTTCTGTCACTGTTAACGACTTCCATCCGTAGTGCCTTTTGATAGTTCTTAGGCTCGCGCTACAGTCTGCCAGTAATGTGGCTGGAGACCGACGCAAACAGTGACCAGTGGAAAGTTTCGGATCTGGGAGCTTCAAGAATTTTAACAAAACTATTGATACCAGCTGGATTCTTAACACAATTGTTCGTCATATATTTGATAAAAATTCGACAACATCCAATATCTGCTGGACGAGGAGCTCTGTATTTTCTGCATGAATTCAAATAAAACAGCTTAACTGCAGTGAAAGTTCGCGGAACCTTAGTTTTCATATCTGAAATGTTCACCACTAATGTTGTCTCTAAATCCTCGACGGGGTCGATTGTCAAAAGACACAGCCCTTCTCTGCGAGGAGCAGCAAATACGCCCATTATAGTGGCTACTTTAATCATGAGGAATTAATCGTCAGATGAATTTGGCCTTTCATCAAAATCACAGACAGTTTAGGTTGATACCCTTCTCCTTTTATAATATTTACTAATATCTATACTAAAATTTAATGTGAACACGGCTTTAATCTTAATCATTGAATATTGGGACCAAAGAGATAAAGACATCAATACCCTAAATTTTTCTTTGAAATATGCGAGAAATATATTTTTATAGTATTTTCGGGAAACGCCTTTGAAATGGCACCACTGCAAAAATTTTTCGTAATCATTTTCGTATTGTTTTTTTGACTTTCTCGGCAGCAATTCAAAGTTAGCTCTGTGACTCACAAAATAGGTGCTGATAGGCCAACCGTTCGTACGGAGGATATTTCAAGAAATTGGAGTTTCTTATGGAACATGTCAAACGATTGTAGAGAAGAACTTGGGACATTCCTCCATATACGATTCAATCATATCAAGACCTTCTGGTGGTAGACCACTTCAGACATCTTGCGTACTGCCAATGGTTTGTCAATAATTTAATAAATAGAACCAATTAAATGTTAACATAATATGGTCTCGGGTCTCGTCTTTTGCCGTACATCAATTCTCAAAATATTAGGATGTGGCAAACCACATATTTTTATAGAATCTTTACTACATGTTAAAAGAATTGGTGTTCTGGTATTAGTTTCGCTCAGAAGATTAAGTGGGGCCACACACCAACAACTATACGATGATGAAGTTCAGAATGGCTATTTTCCGCAAGACGATGCAGCAGCACATACGACGCGAGGCACTATAGCTTGTCTAAGTAAGTTTCTTAATGATAAATTAATAAGGTTGCATACAAATGCAGAGTTTCTTCTTAGGTCACCTTTTTTGACAACTGTGAACTATTTTGACGCTTCTTGTTTGCAGATTCAACTTTTCCTCTCTGTATATAATGTGGAAGAACTAGAATAAAGGATTGTCGAGAATGTGTATCCGTAACCATTACAAATGAGGCAAAGTGCTTTTGAGAGCATGAGGAAGCATGCCAACTTATGCATCGAACAATAAGGGGAACATTTCCATCAGTTACTTCAATTTACCTTTTTATTGTTATTAAAAACCGAGGTAGAAACGTTATTGGCATTTGGTTTCGATTTTGAAAGCTGTTGTTCATTATTTTTCTTCTAAAATTAATAATATATGTGCGCGTCATTGATATTGTTAGTGTAGCATTCAAACTAACCTAATTAAGTTATTTCCAAAAAATTATATAAGCTAAGATAGTCATTTTTAATTTCATGATCAATACAATTTTAGTTACTCTATATCTACGGAGGTTTGAAAAAAATATTCTTTCAATACACCCTGAAATGTACACACCTAGCAGGTATGAAGGAGAATGCCAAGTTTCTGGGAGTTTATGAATTTACAAAAGACGTTCATTATCACTCAAATATTGTTCGCAAAAGTAAGCAAATTGCAAGACTATATGTTCAAATTGTTCAAAGTTTTCCCTATGTAGAACCCAGCAAAAGTACAGGTAACTGGCATTCACGAACTTGTTGACTACAAGCGGAACCAGGCAGTCCCATAACATGAGTTTCACAACCCCACTGAGTTATTGTGTTGGTTAGTTTAACGTATTAATATGTCTGCTTATGTATCCACGCCTATGGTACTTTGAAATTAGATTGGTTTAAACTTCATACTTCTTAAAGGTGTAAGCATGTTTTCGGGTATAATACCACAAGTGCATAGAAATTTTCGAACATTTTGAAAAATTGGGTGTTTCTTGGATCCTGCACGCGTTTATCTTCATCGTGGTCTCACAATATAGATAGCCAGACAAGGGTGACTTTTTTTTAAGACAACGACGAAAATAAACAAATAATGCAGTATCCTAAAAGAGACAGCCGATTTTTCAGATTTTCCTGTCAAATTTCGAGCACAATAATTGTATTCGGTAGATAATTTCCAGAATAAAAAAGCTTCCGCGTTATTATTCTGGTTTCTGTTTTATTTATTAAAAGTAATATTACAATTATTGTAATTTATAATATAGTGGCTCATTGCAAACACGTTTTTGAAAATATCTCTCATATAAGTCTTCTTTATTATCGGTTGCGTTAGTTGTTATGGTTTTGGGTATTTTTATTTATGCATAACATATTATGTGGTTTAAATATTAAAGTCAAAAACGCTCATAACATTCAAATTTCCAGTATTAAATTTTCAATGTGAAATTTCCACTATAATTCACTGAGAATTGCAGAACTCTTGTGGGTTTTTTATACATGAGAGAAATTTTCGGGTATAATACCATGAGTGCATAACATTTTATAGTAAATTTTAGGCACGAATGGTATTTGGTAGAATATTTCACAAATAAAAACGCTAATATTTTCTTTTCGTTTAATATATTATATTAAATGTATTATTACAACGACTCCTGAACGTTTTTAAAAATATCTTTCTAAGTATAATGCCTAAAGTGACTTCTTTATTATCCGCTGCGTTAGTTGTGATAGTTCTCTGTTTTTTTTTATGCTTAACATAAAATTTATGGTGTAAAATACGTGTCATAATAGTGGAACTTCCAGTGTTGAATTTTCTGTAGTAATATATTAAAGGATAGGGAAATTATCGAAAATCATTCCGAAGATTTTTTGCCGTGGAAATCGCTCGAGGGCTTGCCCGAGAGCGATTTCCTAATGGCAAAAAATCTGAGAATGATTTTCTGATTATTTCCCAATCCCGAAATGTATTTTGAAGATTATTTACCAAATAAAAAACTAACGATTTCTGACGGGTGAGATTTTCACTTTTGACATGGGTGATTTTCACCGGAGAGCGGGAGATTATCGCTGAATAATCAGGTGAAAATCAACCCGCTTTTATAATGGATGAGGTAAATAATCACTGTAATTCAGTGAAGACTGCATACCTTTTATGTGTTCTTTATATAACGAGTGATTATTAATTATTTTGCTCAAGGGCCGCTGTGACCCAGTATACATAGTGTAGCAGTAGCGCGTAGATTAAATCATAGGGCGAATTTGCAAGAAAGCAGCGTTGTCACGTTGAAAACCTAAAATAATGTTTTTTGACGGATGTAATATAAAATCCTGAGCTATCTTACTTTGAAAGCCTACTTTATATGGCCGCCTCCTACTTCTAGACACCTTCTGATGTTTCTTCTTACCCTCAGAGACACATTAACCAATACGTTTGGAGAATTATTAATTTCGGCAATTTTTTCTGAAATCCTTCGTTTAAGATCATTTATATCCTCAATTGGTGTTCGATAAATGGAGTTTTTTATAAAAGGCCACAAGAAGAAATCGCAGGGTGTTAAATCGCAGGAACGAGGTGGCCATATTTGTTGCGTATTTCGGCTTATAACTCTGTTTTCAAAAAATTCACTTAAAGAATTTAAATTTTCTCTGGTTACATGAGGTGTAGCGCCATCTTGTTGGAAGTAACCTTCCCGCAATTCATCATCGTGAAGCTCATTAATAAATGTTGTCAGAATTTCGATCCGATATCTCTCAGCTGTAATTGTGCCATCAAAGTAAATTGGGCCTACTATTCTTCTAGAACTAATTGCTGCCCACACACCAACTTTTTGAGGATGAAGAGGTCTTTCTACAAAAACATGCGGATTTTGCGTATTCCACATTCGCATATTTTGTGAATTAACATAGCCTGATAAATAAAAATAAGCCTCATCGGTAAAAAATGTTTTTTCAAAAGCACCACTATTTTCTTCTTGAAAATTGTTTAAAAACCATTCACAAAAATTAAGTCTTTGGGGAACGTCATTGGGAAGGAGTTCATGAATAGCCGTAACACGATAAGGGTATAGATGCAGATCCTTTTTCAAAAGTGTTTGACATGTACTGTAGCATAAATCCGTTTGTTGAATTTGTTGAGGTAAATGCCTAATAGAAGTTGAAGGATTATTTTCCATAATTTGTCGCGCTTCTTCAATAACCTCATTCGATCGTTTCGTTGGTCTTCCAGCCCCTTTTTATGTTGAACAGAACCAGTCTGACGAAATTTATCAATTAGGTATTGTGACCTAGTACGAAAATTATGAAAGGTCACCGCAACATCAGGAAACTCGGTTCGAAATTCATCAAAGCAGTCATGCATAGAGTAATTCCACACACCGCCTATTTTGTTTCCATTTCTAAAAAAACTTTCAACAATAAAAATTTTTTGTGCTTCACTAAACATTTTTACTGTAGAACTTTCAATCCGGCAACAAAGCTTCACCAAAACTTGATACGCTGAAAAATAAAAAAAATAATAAAAAATTAAATCATATCCTACAAATAGCACTTTATAATAGTCAAAAGACGACGCCCCGGAGAAATATTAGTTAAAGCAATAGTAACCTACCTTCAAATAACTGCAAAAATTACAAAATTTCTCCAATTTTTAAACTTTAAAAATACACAAATCCAAATAAGACGTAAATGTCATAAAACAATCATGTCATCTTATCTACGCAGTACGGCCATGATGCTTTTAAATGCATGGCCTCCCTTGAGCAAAATAATTAAAAATCACTCGTTATGAGAGGAATTTTCCGACAAATTCAGTTATTATTTTTTAATATGTTAAAAATGGGTTTAATCTATTCCAGTGCCTGTAGTTAGTGATATAACAATATGCCTTTTCCTAAATATCGATAGTTTTTATAAAAACAGTTTCGCTACATGGTTAAAAAATTGATAACCAGATGTTTATTCTTGAAGGAAAATAAAGGATCTAAAATTTTATTCTGCATGTGTAAAGCATAATATAATAGGCGTACCAAGCCTGGGCTTTAAAATCCCAGTCCCAGCAACAAAAACTACTATTTTTCCATAGGGTGATTCACTGACTCGTTTTTATGATTTCACTCTCAAGAAAACACTTTTCTTCGCAAAAGCATTTCTTTATTCTACCAAACTATGCCATTTAAACAGATAATGTCAGGTGTTTACATAAATTGTGAAATTATACAACTACTTCACATAACTTATTATCGATCAACTAATTAATGGCCACATTGACTAATCACACTTAAGGGGGTTAGTGTTACCCGCGACAAACTATTATACGTTTACTTTAACAATCTTTGCAAAAAGTTGTTTCGTGGGAAGGAGACGTTTCACCACGAAAATAAGTTGTAACTCGAATCACTGTTTAGAAACACTTGGCACTGCTGGCCCTAAATACGTGGTTATTTAAATCACGGCAGACGTACACCACGGAGTGAAGTCTAAAACATTTTTGAAAACACTTGGCGCTGATGTCCCGAAAATACGTGGTCATTTTAATCACGGCAGACGTACACCACGGAGAGAAGTCTAAAACATTTTTGAAAACACTTGGCGCTGATGTCCCGAAAATACGTAGTCATTTTAATCACGGCAGACGTACACCACGGAGTAAATCTTAGAACCTACTGACTGCAAAAATGAAAACATTCGCTTTGTTGATCGCTCTTCCCACGCGAAAATCATTTGCAACACCGCATCCCTCTAAGCATCTTCCTGCTGCATCCCATAACAACTGACCTGTCTAGCACGTAGGCATTGTCTTTAACGCCCGCCAGCCGCCTTTTGTGATAATTGGGAAAGTCTTGCCGAACCCTGATGTTTACCGGCCGTCAATTGAATCGAATAGTCATATATATATATGTATACTTCTCACTGGCTAGACGCAATTTAAGGTTCTATAAAAACGTAAACAAGCTGTTTTGTTATGGGTTTTCTATTGTATTATTTTACCAAAAGGATTATTAAATGCGACGCAAATTCGCAGTTAAGTTTTTACAATATGTTAAAAGATGAGTTTTATTTATTTCTTTAAAACAGTAGACATGACCCAAATGCGGCGTTGCCGATCATTATTAACTTTTCACTGAAATGCGATTATGGTTTTGGTCTGATTATTAAGTAATATTAGGAGTATGAATTATCTTAATTAGACTTGAAATGCACATGCATGTTTACACAACAATAGGCTTGTAATGTTTAAGACTCTTTTTATATAATTTATTACAATAAAATAATAGAATAAATTAAACAATTTTTCTTAGTTGCATACTAGTCAAAAGTTATTTAACCGCCTGAGGTAAGTAGCATTATGCCAGACCTCGTTGTGCATATTTTATGTTTAAAATGTACTTGAAGCTAGGAATGGGTCACAAAAGTAATTTTAACTGATGAATACTTAAAGCATTTATTATTATTAGGTTAGTTTAGATATCTTTATGTCAAATTACATTCGTATATACAAAAATGTACTACAACCCATATAAAATAAAATGACGTCAACAACAAAATGGCTAAGTTATTTAAATTTCCAAAAAATCTTTTGTACTATATGGCTCCAAGTCTAGAAGTAAGTTTTTTAATTGTCTTTTGAATAATTTTTTCGTTGTTGCATTTTTAGTTTCAGCACTTAGCTTATTATAAAACCTTACACCCACATAGTGCGGACTCTTTTCCGATAAGGTTAGACGATGGACAGGATAATTTAATTCATTAGTTCTGGTATTATGCCTATGCTGATTTTGTACATGACATGTATTTTTGTTCTTATAAAAAATTAATACTGTTTTATAAATATATAAACCAAAAATTGTTAATATTTTCTTGGATTTAAAAACGCTGTTATATAATATCCTCAGAACACGCTTCTGTATTACAAAAACTTTTTGTATCTTAGAGTTTCCAGCCCAAAAGTTAATACCAAATCTAACGGATGATTCGAAATTTGCAAAATACAGCGTTCTGTTAGTGGGTTCATTTAAATATTTTGAAACAATAAGGAGGCAATAACAAGTTTTATTAAGTTTACTATTAAGATAATCAATGTGTATTGACCAAGCTAAAAATTCATTCATATGAATACCAAGAAATTTTGTACTTTTTTGTACGGAGAATTGATTATCATCTATAACAACTGAATCAGGTATTTCCCTTCTAGACTCTTACATTTTTTAAAGCTATTTGCAACATTATCTACTACATCATTAATTTGTTCGCCTCCCGCTAATATGTTGGTATCATCAGCATATGTTGTTATATTACAATAAGGATGGTTGATTTCAAAATTTAAATCATTGAAAGATTATAAATAAAATTAGGCCTAGCATGCTTCTCTGCGGGATACCCACTGTATTTTGCATTATTTCTGATTTCGAGCTGATGTTGCCCTTTCTTACGACCACTCTTTGAATCCTTTGACTTAAATATGTATCAAACCACTTTGAGGCATTTCCGCTAATGCCATACAGATTAAGTTTTTTTAGAAGCAGACCTCAATCTAGACAATCATACGCCTTTGATAGATCCAGAAATATCCCCATTGCCATCTTGCCATTCTCGAGATTTCTAAAAATTGCCTGTATAAACTGAAAAATAGCGGTTTGCGTGAATCTTTCCTCAAGATATCCATGTTGGTTATCCCAAAGAAGATTCCCTTTCCTCATAAATTCAATTACTTTATCGCACATCATTAATTCAAACAACTTTAAGAAACTCGGAAGTAGACTAATTGGCCTATAATTGTCCAGTGAATCCTCATCTCCTTTATTTTTATATAGCGGTTTAATTAACGCTTTTTATTTTAATTGTTATTAATTATTATATATTATATAAATTATTGATTATGTAACACAGAACATCAGTGATTGCTGGAACACTTATTTTTATTAAACTAGAAGGAATTTCATCCTCTCCGCTACTGTGCTTACTATTTATTTTTTGGCATATCCGTAATAATTTTTCTGTTGTTACGAATTTTATTTCAAAGTTATTTACATTACTTTGGATGTTACAATGCCAATTTATTGGATTTAAATTGTTGGTAAGATTTGGAACAACATTTAATAAAAATTCATTGTAATTATTTGATATGTTCTCAGTATCTCCAGAAACCATTGTGCTATTTGTTCTATATTTCCCTGTGATTTCATTATAAATAGATCACATTCATTTATTTTTATTATCCGAAGTTCTTATCCTGTTCGTATAATTTTCAGATCTACATTTAATTAACTCATTATCATATTCTTTCTTAATTGCTTAATATGCTTCTTTACAATATGTGTTCCAGTTTTTCAAGAGTAAGAGAATATTAAGTATATTTTTTATTTCCCTAATATGATCCGTATTTTTGTATAGATAGTTTTTGTCGTTTATTTTTTTTACTAATTTTTTTGGAAAACATTCATTAAAAATATTTAGAAAAGAAATCATAAAATTTGACAATTGTTTATTTACATCAGATCTCTCTGTTCCAAAAACATACAGCCAAATCTTGCCTTTCCAGTGTCCTAACAAATATACTTTTGTTGTGTTCAGAAAAAACTATTTTAAAATAGGGGTTATATACCTCATTTTACTTACATTCAAAAATCACATTATTAATATTATTATGTGTAGTTTATTTGTCCAACTAGCAAAAGCAGATATAAGGTGCCAAATTCCTTGATAGGACTAACCGAAAAGAGGTCGGCCATAAAAGATATGTGGAAAGGCCCGAAAGTAAATGTATTAAGAAGTGAAGCTTTATCAACGTCCCCTTCCACCTATAATTTTCTCTCTACTGCCAATACTAATAGAAACATTTCTTTGGTCTCCTGAGGATGAAGGTCACTACCTTCGAAACATGTAGACTTATTAATACAAAAAAATTGAGCCTCTGATTGCTCTTTTATTAAATTAGTGGAGAAAGACCTTTTGACTTTCTTTCCTTTCCCTAAAATATCTATATATTTTTTTTAACACCTTATAAGAATTATACGGTGTCTCGAGAAAACATTAAATGAACTGCTCTTTAACCTAAACTAACCCGAACTGATAATGTTTTGCGACGCGACTTCACAACTTTTGGTAACAGACGCTGTTACTCTGAATATTCTTTCGCAACACGACCACAACGTTGTGTAACGCTTGACGCGAAGCGAGCGCACCCCGTCGCTCGACGCTCCCACTCTGTACAAACCTTAAAGCGTCGGCCGTCGTAAACAATGCGAATTATTTTTTAACGAGTTTTTAGTGGTAAAGATCGGCTCAGAGGAGGATGTTGGTGACGTATTAATTACAGATATACAAAGGAGACCTGCAAATACAAACCTTAGGGATCGTCCGTACGCTGAAGTTCTTGTTTATATGGTAAATTCCTATTTTTTTATTTAACACCCTGTAAGTATAGTATCTCGAGTAAGAGCAATAAACAAATTGCTCTCATTGGAGCCATTTTGCAAACTGATAATGTTTTATGACGCGACTTCACAACTTCTGATAGCAGACGCTGTCACTCCGAATATTGTTGCGCAACATGAGCACAACGCTCTGTGGTGAAGAAAAAGATTTGAAACTTGGCTTTTGTATAAAGTTGAGTAAATAAACTAGCAACGTAAGACTTAAGTACCGACCTACTATGTCAAATAATTCTAGAAACTTATTATCAGTAATATTTTCGAAATTATTCAAATTCATTTTAAATCTTAACTTCTTCTCAAAAACGTCAAACTTAACTTTTCAGGTTATTTGTCTCTAAAACTTGGCTTAAGTCATAATTGTACAACAGTATAGACCATTTAAGAACATATGATTTTGACAAGAAGTATAACCTAAACTTGTGACTTTGCCCCCCAGCAAATATAGCCGTTGTCAAATATGTAATGGTAATTTCATGGCTTTGACTTAAACTTTAACCTAAATTTGTCAAATTTGCCCCCCAGCGACGTCATCCTTAAATGGTCAATAAGCTAGCTTAAGGGGACCTTTCCTTCAAACCCGACTTAAGCCATGTTTGTATAACTGGACATTAGCTAAGGTAGTCTTCTAGAATTTTTTAGACAGTTTTTTCTAAAATTTTATACAACTCATCGAATAATTGTCCTCATAAAACGAGTTCGAAATCGAGAAATCAGTCGACTAGTTGTATATATATGCAGAACGTTTTCCTAATAGACGAGTACCGTGTTCGGAAACATTTACAAGATTGCACCTCAGGTTAGAGGTAAAGGAAACAGGTAGCTTTGCAAAAACCAAAATAGGTGGCCGACGACCACTTACAGTTAGAACCGTACAACTTGAGGAAGAGGTCTTAAACATGGTGAAAGAATCTCCAGACACTAGTACGAGGAAAATCGGGAACGAGTTGAATGTGAGTTACAAAATAGTATGGAGTATCTCAAAGGACTATTTACTTAATCCTTATCACGTACAAAGAGTGCAAGCTTTGTTGCCTAGAGAGTTTCCAGCTCGAGGTAATTTTTGTAACGGATTTCAAGAAAATTCTTTAAGGGTCCCATATTTTATTTACATTACTTTGGATGTTACAATGCCAATTTATTGGATTTAAATTGTTGGTAAGATTTGGAACAACATTTAATAAAAATTCATTATAATTATTTGATATGTTCTCAGTATCTCCAGAAACCATTGTGCTATTTGTTCTATATTTCCCTGTGATTTCATTATAAATAGATCACATTCATTTATTTTTATTATCCGAATTTCTTATCCTGTTAGTATAATTTTCAGATCTACATTTAATTAACTCATTATCATATTCTTTCTTAATTGCTTAATATGCTTCTTTACAATATGTGTTCCAGTTTTTCAAGAGTAAGAGAATATTAAGTATATTTTTTATTTCCCTAATATGATCCGTATTTTTGTATAGATAGTTTTTGTCGTTTATTTTTTTTACTAATTTTTTTGGAAAACATTCATTAAAAATATTTAGAAAAGAAATCATAAAATTTGACAATTGTTTATTTACATCAGATCTCTCTGTTCCAAAAACATACAGCCAATCTTGCCTTTCCAGTGTCCTAACAAATATACTTTTGTTGTGTTCAGAAAAAACTATTTTAAAATAGGGGTTATATACCTCATTTTACTTACATTCAAAAATCACATTATTAATATTATTATGTGTAGTTTATTTGTCCAACTAGCAAAAGCAGATATAAGGTGCCAAATTCCTTGATAGGACTAACCGAAAAGAGGTCGGCCATAAAAGATATGTGGAAAGGCCCGAAACAGATAACAAGATATCGTAATTTTGTATAGACAAAGAAGACTGAAATGCATTTTTGCTCCTCGATAATGATATTTGGCAACGTAGAACAGAAAAACGGATTGATTGTCTTTTAGAAAGCTTTGCCACACACCTATATTAAGTATATTTAATCTTATTTTAACATTGAAGTCAGTGTCAACAAAAAATTCATATACTCAAAGCTAGAAGGTAATAACGGTTAATCCAGTCTAATGAAATAACTATACATGGCACCGAGCAGCCAAAGTAAATCAAAACCCTAAAGCTCCCAAAGCCGACACATCAAAGCTCGTTGAAACGAGAACGTCACGTAATTCATTAGTGGAAGATAATTCGAGCTGTCGCCCCCAATAATAATTGGATGGATATAATAAAGCAAATGTGAATGTATGGGATGTCACTGTGGAATCAGTGATGGCAGTGGACCAAATGACCTGAGAGTATATTAGAAGTATTAAGGGATATTTTATTGAATTTTTAGATTACATAGCTGAAAAGATAACTACTTTTGCAACGAGCCGTTGATATTAATTACTAAGTTTAACGTTTTATCCCTATGCTGGTGCGAACTGGATAAAGCGTTAACAAGAAAATCTAGTTAGAGATGAACTAATGGTCCCATGCTTCATATATTTATTGCATGTCATCAGGAGTTTATAGATATCACAATGCTATACCATAAATAGTTACAATTTTATTAGCTACCAAAAATACATTCATTATTGTTGAATTAGTAATAAGAAGCCACGATTAAAACTAGACGGACGTGCGGCCTTATCACCTCCTATGGTTTATAAATCAGCATGACGCTGAGAATGATTAATAAACATATAACACTCAACATTATACCATGTCTTAGTCATTGGAGTACAGGACCTCAGGGCAAAGAATAGAAAGAAGTTAGCAATAATGTGGATGCGGAATGCTCTGTGGCTTTCCATTTCAAATCATGTGGGCGATTTCTTTATTTTCAAATATATACAAATTATTTTTGACGGTACTGGATCCAAAAATATTAAAAAAAAAACACAAATTACCTCTGCTATAACCTTCTGCGAGGAACGCATCCAATTACCAGTCACCCTTTATGTAAATTTAAACGAAACAATGCAGTCTTCCTCCACAGTTTAATTTTAAAGTAAATTTTAATGAATTTGTTTAGTATTTAAAAGTTAATGAAAATTTTTTTAACTTACAAATGAATTAAATATAACCTGTGCTACAACACGACCGTAGTACCCGCTTGCAACGTGGAAGTTGAAGTGAGATTAATAAAAGAGAAAAATGACAATATGGGTATAGAACCAGGTACCATTAATAGAAATATTAAAAATAAAAGTGACTGTTGAAATATGGTGAGAAGATTATACTAACTGGATATTAGGTTTACAGAAACCATACAAATAGATTGACATTTAGTTTTTGTCGTCACTGGACATATAAAGTCTTTGAAATTGGCAGAATACAGACATATGTCAACAAATGGTAAATAAGAATGGTTATGCTTCAAAGGGAAGAGGATAAACAGTGAATATAAAATAAAGTTTCTGGAATTACCTAACATCCAGTTTACAAGCAATGTATGTTGTCTCAAAGTAATGAGTACAACTTATAATGTGATATAATAGTATGTGAAAGTTGAAGACTTGGTATGAACTAGTTAGCTGTGTTGAAATTAATGTAAAGTTAGAATTTTTGGGCAAAATGTGAAATCTGAATATATGAAGAAGCATTTTAATGAGACAATAAATTAATTTAAGCCATATAAAGGGAGAGTTTTTTTTTATATACATTATATTGATATTAAATTTGTTAAACTTAGGTGTTTAACTAAATTAAATTTTGGAAATTTAAAAGTAAAAGAGGAAATTTAAATCATATTGGTGTCTAAGCTGACATGATGGTATGGGGATATGCCCCATATTTTAAAATTGTATTTGAATTTTTAGCATTATATTAATTTTTTTTTTAATTTAAGAGTTAATGAAAATTTGTAGGTTATAAATAAATTAAATATAACATGTGTCACAACACGCCTGCAGTAGCCGCCTGCAACGTGGAAGTTAAAGTTAGGTTAATATTGAGAGAAAAACGACAATATAGGTATAGAACCTGGTACCATTATTAGAAATATTAAAAATGAAAGTTACCATTGAAATGTAATGAGAAGATTTTACTAACTGGATATTAGAATTATAGAAGCCATACAAATCGATTAACATTTAGTTTTTGTCATCACTGAACATATAAAGTATTTGAAAATTGGCAGAACACAGACATCTGTCAACGGATGGTAAAAAAAAGTGGTTATGTATGTTTATATTTAAATAAATAGGTCTTATAACAAAAAACAATATTTTCACGGATCTATAACAGCGAGGAGAATCCTAAAGGCTAGTCCAGAGTAGGAGCGTCAAACGACGGTCCGCGTTAAGGCTCGTCCAGAGTGGGAGCGTCGAGCGACGCGAGGCAAACGCATCATGTCGACAAGTAAACCAAACAGTGCGTTTAAATAACGAGTGATTATTAATTATTTTGCTCAAGGGCGGCTGTGACCCAGTATACATAGTGTAGCAGTAGCGCGTAGATTAAATCATAGGGCGAATTTGCAAGAAAGCAGCGTTGTCACGTTGAAAACCTAAAATAATGTTTTTTGACGGTATGTAATATAAAATCCTGAGCTATCTTACTTTGAAAGCCTACTTTATATGGCCACCTCCTACTTCTAGACACCTTCTGATATTTCTTCTTACCCTCAGAGACACATTAACCAATACGTTTGGAGAATTATTAATTTCGGCAATTTTTTCTGAAATCCTTCGTTTAAGATCATTTATATCCTCAATTGGTGTTCGATAAATGGAGTTTTTTATAAAAGGCCACAAGAAGAAATCGCAGGGTGTTAAATCGCAGGAACGAGGTGGCCCTATTTGTTGCGTATTTCGGCTTATAACTCTGTTTTCAAAAAATTCACTTAAAAAATTTAAATTTTCTCTGGTTACATGAGGTGTAGCGCCATCTTGTTGGAAGTAACCTTCCCGCAATTCATCATCGTGAAGCTCATTAATAAATGTTGTCAGAATTTCGATCCGATATCTCTCAGCTGTAATTGTGCCATCAAAGTAAATTTGGCCTACTATTCTTCTAGAACTAATTGCTGCCCACACACCAACTTTTTGAGGATGAAGAGGTCTTTCTACAAAAACATGCGGATTTTGCGTATTCCACATTCGCATATTTTGTGAATTAACATAGCCTGATAAATAAAAATAAGCCTCATCGGTAAAAAATGTTTTTTCAAAAGCACCACTATTTTCTTCTTGAAAATTGTTTAAAAACCATTCACAAAAATTAAGTCTTTGGGGAACGTCATTGGGAAGGAGTTCATGAATAGCCGTAACACGATAAGGGTATAGATGCAGATCCTTTTTCAAAAGTGTTTGACATGTACTGTAGCATAAATCCGTTTGCTGAATTTGTTGAGATAAATGCCTAATAGAAGTTGAAGGATTATTTTCCATAATTTGTCGCGCTTCTTCAATAACCTCATTCGATCGTCTCGTTGGTCTTCCAGCCCCTTTTGTATGTTGAACAGATCCAGTCTGACGAAATTTATCAATCAGGTATTGTGACCCAGTACGAAAATTATGAAAGGTCACCGCAACATCAGGAAACTCGGTTCGAAATTCATCAAAGCAGTCATGCATAGAGTAATTCCACACACCGCCTATTTTGTTTCCATTTCTAAAAAAACTTTCAACAATAAAAATTTTTTGTGCTTCACTAAACATTTTTACTGTAGAACTTTCAATCCGGCAACAAAGCTTCACTTCACGAAGGAATATTAGTTAAAGCAATAGTAACCTACCTTCAAATACTGCAAAAATTACAAAATTTCTCCAATTTTTAAACTTTACAAATACACAAATTCAAATAAGACGTAAATGTCATAAAACAATCATGTCATCTTATCTACGCAGTACGGCCATGATGCTTTTAAAATGCATGGCCTCCCTTGAGCAAAATAATTAAAAATCACTCGTTATAAACAGTCAGATTGTCAGCGTTAATAGAGTGTCGCGTTAGCGCTCGTAAAGCGTCGGGCATTGTTAACAATTCGGATTGTTTTTCAACACGTTTTATGTGGTAAAGATACGCTCAGAGGAAGAAAAACAAGCGACACCTGATGATATAAATGGCGGAGTTCGCCAAATAAATATCTGTATTAAAGAAATAGTCCATTCTCAAAGTGGAATTGGAATTATAGGGAAAGGAAAGAAAGTCAAAAAGTCTTTCTCCACTAATTTCGTAAAAGAGCACTCAAAGGCTCAATTTTTTCGTATTGATAAGTCTACATGTTTCAAAGGTGGTGATCTTCTTTCTTAGGAGACAAAAGAAATGTTACTGTTACTATTAGCAGTAGAGAGAAAATTATAGGTGGAAGGTGAAGTTGATTGAGCTTTAAAACTTGTAAATGTATTAAGAAGTGAAGCTCCATCAACGTCACCTTTCACCTATAATTTTCTCTTTACTGCTAATACTAACAGCAACATTTCTTTTGTCTCCTAAGGATGAAGGTCACTACCTTCGAAACATGTAGACTTATCAATACGAAAAAATTTAGCCTTAAGGTAATAGGTTAAAAGTGATTTGATTTAAATAAACCGGTGATTTCCATCAAAGTGATTGTTTTTTTATTCAAGTACATAATTGTTTAACTTGTCTTTTATATTTATTTAGATGAAATATAAATTTATTTGGTTTAAATCCCTTTTTTTAATTTTCAATAGATCAGAATGTCCATTCAAATCAGTTCTTATTTTATCCAAGTACGTGTTTATACAGACGTCACATAAAAATAAGAAATATTGAAATGTTGCTATTGAATATGGTTTAATCAGTACCTATACCATAATAATCACAAACCTTATCAAATTGTTCATAGTGTTCAAATAATAAGGCAAACCAACAGAAAAAAACACATTTTTGCCGAAAATAAATGTTATGACAAATTACGCGCACGCGCACAACTATTTTTACATAAAAATAACATAAAATTTAAAAGATAACCATCTCTTATTTTATTTCTTATTTTTATGTTATGTTATGTGTTTCTATAAACGTCTTATGGCAGATCTGTAGATTCAACTCTTATTTTATTTTACATTATAGAGAAGTTAATAACTTTGATAAAAATTAAATAAAGTCAAATTTGCAAATATTAGGTACAATAATTATTAATATTATATTAATTATATTATATTTTTTACGTTAGGAGGTTTGATAGGTATTGAATTATGGTGAAAATTGAGAAAAACTGTCTTATTTGTAACCTAGGTAGCCATGATTTATAAATACCTGGCTACATTTTTCTAAAAAGATTTTGTGTTCGAAATTTCAAATTAGGTATTACAAGTATCTTTTCTTTGCCTCTTATCTTACTTTTTTAACTCGTTTCATGCGTAACTAAAATATTCAAATATAGTTTCTTACCTTGAAAAGTATCTAACATATGGGATATACCCCTCGATATACCTCAATCTTCTAAATAATTATTCATATTACGTTTATTCCCCATATCTTCGTTTTACTTTTTGATGGAACCACTAACTTCTGTGCCACTAACAAAGAAGATTTCACTCTCACTCATAAATTTCTACAAGACAAAATCGAACACCAATGACCAAAACGCGATGATCAGCCACTTTTGTATAACCAATCAAATTACTCAAAGCCCAAAGTAGGCGACAGGAGTTCATTTAAATACTTAATTATTAGTTTGGATGACCAAATTATTTGAAAAGTTCGGCAATGAATGATTTAAATTAAAGTTAAAGGTATTTAGTTCTTAACTTGAAATGTACTTCGATTAAATAATTAGTTATTTGTAAATATTTGGTTGTTTTATATTAACGATTTAATGTAAATACATAATTATTTGTTTTAAATGACCTAGACATTTAAATAGTTCTCTATTGGGTGATTTAACTAGCGATTCCTAGTTCCTAAATAAAAATTAGTTCGATTAAATAATTAGTTATTTAGATTTTGTTATTTTAGTGGTTTTTTGGTAAGATATTTGTTTGAAGGGTTCTATGATTTGACACAAATCAACCAACAGTCAAATAACTTTGCAAATAAAACGAAATACTCTCATTTATTTCAGTTAAATCAAATTTAGTTAATTAAAATCACATTTATTTATTACCAATAATTATTCACCAAATAAATCAGATTATTTGATTAAGGGAGCACAGTTTTATCAGTGTATAACCTAAATTTGTGACTTTGCCCCCCAGCAAATATAGCCGTTGTCAAATATGTAATGGTAATTTCATGGCTTTGACTTAAACTTTAACCTAAATTTGTCAAATTCGCCCCCCAGCGACGTCATCCTTAAATGGTCAATAAGCTAGCTTAAGGGGACCTTTCCTTCAAACCCGACTTAAGCCATGTTTGTATAACTGGACATTAGCTAAGGTAGTCTTCTAGAATTTTTTAGACAGTTTTTTCTAAAATTTTATACAACTCATCGAATAATTGTGCTTATAAAACGAGTTCGAAATCGAGAAATCAGTCGACTAGTTGTATATATATGCAGAACGTTTTCCTAATAGACGAGTACCGTGTTTGGAAACATTTACAAGATTGCACCTCAGGTTAGAGGTAAAGGAAACAGGTAGCTTTGCAAAAACCAAAATAGGCGGCCGACCACTTACTTGAGGAAGAGGTCTTAAACATGTTGAAAGAATCTCCAGACACTAGTACGAGGAAAATCGGGAACGAGTTGAATGTGAGTTACAAAATAGTATGGAGTATCTTAAAGGACTATTTACTTAATCCTTATCACGTACAAAGAGTGCAAGCTTTGTTGCCTAGAGAGTTTCCAGCTCGAGGTAATTTTTGTAACGGATTTCAAGAAAATTCTTTAAGGGTCCCATATTTTTCGGCAAAAACACTATTTACAGAGGAAGCGAATTTTTCCAGACAAGGCATCATAAATTTTCACAACAACCATATTTGGGCGGAAGATAATCCTCGTGCTATCATCGAAGGACATCACCAGTACCTATACATTTTCTTTTAATATTTGGGCAGGGATTATTGGAGATAGCTTAGTTGGACCGTATTTTTTTCCAAATCGACTTACTGGTGATGTCTACTACAAGTTCCTTAGAGATGAATTGCCAGAATTGATGGAAGCAGTGCCATTAAGAACGAGAACTTTAATGTGGTTCATGCATGACGGCGCTCCCCCTCACTTTGCAGTACGTGTTGGAAACTATTTAGATTAACAATATCCTGCTCATTGGATAGATAGAGGAGTACCTCACCCATGGCCACCCTGTTCGCCGGATTTGAATTCATTGGATTTTTATTTCTGGGGGCACCCTAAATAACTTGTTTATACTACTCCTATTGAAACTGAAGAAGACCTTCGACTGCGTATTATTGATGGTTTTAATACGACTCGCGCCAGTCCTGAAATTTTCCAACACGTAAGAGACAGTTTAGCACGTCGTGTACATAGGTGCTTACTGGCTCATGGAGGACATTTTCAGCAATTTATTTAACTTTTGTTCATGTGAGTTCATTATTAAAAGTTTTTAAATCAAAGATTAAAATGATTATTATTGCTTTACTAATTTTTTTTAACACCCTGTGGTTCGAAAAAGAAGCGACATGCGGAAAACTTTTATACCACATTTTCGTCTTAAAATAAGGTGAGGATTCACTTCCTTTATTTTTTCAGAGAGGTTAGGAAACACCCTGTATATGTGTGATCGTGTAATGAATTCGTTCTGCGAGATATCCGTCCGACTGTAGTACTCTGTATTTTTCAAAGTGTTTTGTCATAGTCGGCATTCGTGGGTCACTGTAAGTCATCGTGTACTGTGGTAAGTACGCAATGACTAACCAGACCTTGCTGCTTACTTCAAAAAGCACCGCACCTGTGCTAAAGCGGCCATTAAAGCCATCTAGGATGTTGGACGCCAAGTCCTAATTCTCGAAGGTAACAGAACGGGATCATCACAACACACAAAGAATCATTCACTTCCGGTTTGTTCACTGCAAAAACAGTAGGAGAAACTAACCAGAACTAAATTACATTGGTTGCATTCACGTCTCTAAAAAGGGACATAGGTTTCTAACTATTTCTCGTTAGAGCCAGCGTCGCCTTATTGATGCTGTTACAATCAGTATTCAGATTTCTCATTCTGTTTCCCACAGAGAGGACTCCTATTATTCCTCTAGGATACTGCCGTACGCGATATGCGTGTTTCTCTGTTCGCTTCTGCTCTTATGTGCTTTGTACTTCAATATGACCGATTTAAAATTGTATTTCTTTTTTGAAATCAAAAAGAATTAGAAGGCACAGGGGCAAGATTGAAGGATATTCAAGAAGAATAACATAAAACCGCAGTAAGAATATAATAAAAATAAGTTATATTTAATAGTAATATCTGACGCTTGTTACAAGGCAGGAGTAACATGAAAGTCTCTGCCAAACGTCACCGCCTACGAAGGATCAATACAGTTAATATACACAGCAGCATGATCAAAAGTCCAAACGACTCCAACAAAAAGCATACGGTGCCTAAAGAAAATCAGAAGAACATGATGAACAAGTGAACTGCAAAATCGTTAAATTCATGAAACACAAGGGGACGCAGTAGACGTAGAAATACAATCATTAATAGATAGCTGGAAACCAGAATACTTATGTAAAAATCCGAAAAAGAAGGGAATAATGTTATTGTCATCTATAGTAGATGGACCAAACTATATTGTAAATCCGTTATTGTACGGGTTCTTGTTTGTGATTTCATGTCAGGTCAGAATCTTTAACATTTATCATTCATCCATTTGATTTTTGCATCTTTTCGCTGTGTGTAGTCTCTATAAATCTTTGAATAGCTTCTAGGGTGCAGTAGTTTGGTGCCTCTTTGTTGCATCAAAACTTATAGGTGTTAGTGACTCTCTCCTTTATAGTGCCTCTCAATTGTTATTGGTGTTTCTCTGCTATGGAACTTGACCAATGGGTAGACACTTTTTCGGAAGTTTGTATGTCGCATCTGGTCTTGCTCTTATGTGTGAGTTTATTATTTGTGGGCTTGTCGATAAGTCTGTAATAATTTTTAAGAAAGATTCACTCAGTGTTGGTATTTTAAAATCATGATGCAAAACACGATTCGTCGTGTACCTAGGGACATTTGCAACCAATTTCAGCGCTTTATTTTGAATAACCTGAATTATGTTGCACCATGGGGGCATTCCATGAATCAGAACTGGCCTGACCACTATCTTGTAGAGATTTACTTTGGTTCGATTACTGAGTCTACTCGGCCTGTGAAGCAGGGGATAGATTGAGCCCAATTGGCGCAATGCAAGCTTGATTCTATTGATTGAATTCAACCTCCAATTCAGCCTCGGGTCAAAGATAAGTTCCAGGTATTCCTGACACCAGTTCACTTGGACTCCATTGACTCTGAGCCTTGTTTCAGGTTTACGTCGCAACATTTGGAGAATAAGATGACCTTCGTCTTGGTAGGATTGAGGCGAATCTTCCAAGCTGAAAGCAATCTTTCCAGCTGAGTTACATGGCGTTTCAACCGGATGACGACAAGCTATTGTTGCTTAGAGTTAGTCGTAATTGCAGTGTCGTCAGCGAACAGCTGCATCTTTCTATCGCGTGGAATATCATGTGTATAAATATTGCACAGCTTCAGGAAGAGAGGTGAGCCTTGCGGCACTTCCGCCCTGTTTCATTTTGTTAAAGAAAGCGCATTCTCTGACGGGACTGTAGCACTCAAACTGTTTGAAACCTGGTCACTTTTTCAGTAGACGCACCTGCAATGGTAGTATTGATAGCAACTTCTATAAAATCGAACTAGCCTGAACTCAATAGTTGCTGGCAAGCTCGCGGTGAGTTAATGCCTTTAAAAGTGTCTGTCTGTCTGCTGGGTTAGTGAGACCAGGGGATCCTTGAGCGTAAGGAGGTCCGTCTTTCAATTCCTCGTCGTTGGTTTATTTTTAATTTTCTTGGACTGAATATAAGGTGGGGGCGCAGAAACCCATGCGACGCCACTGATAATAAGTGTTATTGGAAACAGATGATTTAGTACTCAAGTGCGTTAAAGTAACAAGTACCAGAAAAAAAATAAAATATTTATCTACCTCAAAATTTCAAAGACACAATATTATATTATATTTATAACATATAATTCAAGAACCACTTTAAAATACTCGTATTAACTTACACCCGAGCAAGGGAATTAAACTGCCATCAGCACTATATCTACACGCATACTTCCAAACTCCCAACAACAAAAGAAATGAATTATGGTATGTAAATTTAAGGGCTCTTCGGCCTAGTCTCGAAGGGATAGGAATTACATTCCTGTTAAATCCGCAAATTCCAATTTAAGTGATTACTGTAATAAATACTATAGGGTATACTACATCTATTAATATTACGACTAAGTTGTCATTGTCGAAATTAATAATGGAACATTTTATCGCAAAAATAATTTCCTACTAGTACGTATATTTTATACAATTCGTCCTAGGATAGATAGCACAGAAGGGTAGAAGGATAAAAAAATTTTGAACTGCAAAAGTTTTTATTTATTTATATATTAGTTTTTAATTTCATTAGAAAGAAGAAGTCCTGGCTGAGGAATATAAGAGACTGGACAAACATGGATGGTAATATCCTGATCCATCGAGCTCAACATGGAGAAGAATTTGCCATAGTGGTCGCCAACCTCAACAGAGACGGCACCTGAGAGGAGGAATTTCATTATGGTGTATAGGGTGTTTCATCATATTTTGACAGCTTCTAGCAGCTTTGCTATTCAAGATAGAAAAAAAACTTTGCAAACGAAAATTGTAGGGATTAATTTAAACCGTCAGAGAACATGCTTTGGGGTTAACTGGAAAGGTAGAACAATTCCCAATAATTAGCCAAAGCAAATAAATGTGGCTCTCCTTAATTTCATTGTGATGTACAGGGTATCCAGTTTTCGATGATTTTACGGGATATCTCCGTTATTAGTAAAGATAGAAGGATAGGGTTTTCGCGGCACTGTGGTATTTTTTTTGTGAAACAAAAGATGCCCCAATCAAAATTTTTCTAGTCCTCCATACGGATGTTTTTGAATATTTTACATTTTGGGACACCCCCCATGTTTAGGTTAACCTGTAGCGTATCACAGAGAAAACAAATGTTCTTTTTGTAGTTTTTCACGTAGAATCCAGTGACGTACTCAGATTTTTTTACGTTTAACAGTTTCCGAGAAAGAAAACAAACTTGCTCTTTTTTAAGTAGGTCGCCCTATATATTTGTAAATAATATAATTTCGTTTATAACAAGCTTCTCAGAAATATATAATACCTTATGTTCATTTTGTAATATTAAGACGAACTTTACGTTTTATTAAAAAATATACTTGTTGTTAGTAGCTCATGACGGGTATTTAAAAAACTATTACTGGTATGATAATTACTGCAGAAGAAATATATTTGGAACTCCTTAATCCGATTAGCAGTTATATTTCAGTGAAAACAATAACAATGCATAAATCGAATTATGTTTTACTACGTAAAACATTAGAAACAAAAGCTGGAAATGTATAGAACTTTCTCGTAAATATTGCTCAAATTGTTCTCCATAATACCTTAGACATGTTTTACACATAGTTCTTATACGCCTCAATGAATTTAAAGAAACTAAAAGCCGCGTTTTTAACTCCCTAGATGCTCTTTCAGTTGCATTTCTGAAATCTGCAATGGTTTGGTATCGAATAGAATAAATTTTATTTTGAAGGTATCCCCACAAGAAGAAACCCAAAACCGACTAGTCGGGTGACCTTGGTGGCCATCCTACAGGTCCATTAGTTCCACTCCAGTGGTGGACCAAGCAGACCCTGATAATTAGCGCATTGTGACAACGGCACGTTTTCCAGAATTTCCAAATATTTATTTGCATTAAGGCTGCCTTCAAATATATTATAAATTATTTCGCTTCATAGTATAAAACATGAAACGCTAAAGTGAAACCTGCATTGCCGTTCGAGTGGAGATATTACGTGCTGACTTTTCTGACATCAAAACCTCGTACTGTGCCGACTAAATATACCAGCACTGATAAAATGAGCCTCATCGGACCATATAACGGTTCTTTCAAAATTATTTTCACTGTCAAAGCTAAAACATTTATTTCATCAGTCTCGCGATTTTCCTTCTTGTAGTTTTCGGGCCGAGGTTTAGAAAATGAACCGTACTCAATTAAATTTAATTTCATCCTTAAAAAAATTCTTTTATCCGACTGTCCTCTTTTGGGATATCTACAAGTAATTTAAAACATTAAATAAATCTTCAAAGAGATACTACAAAAAGGCGTACATTTACCTATTGTAATATACTTCTAAAGCTTCATCTGCATTTTCATTACAATGGACATAACAAACGAGCATGTCGTATTTTTAGTTTTTTTCAAAGTTTACATTGTCTGCTATAATTAGGACAAACTGATCTTTTACTATTAATTAGATATTTTAAAACAACTTGGAGAACCTGAATACTCTGAGAGAAACTAAAGAAGCTTTTAATATGACATAAATGACTGTGTTCCTATTAACAAAAAATGTATATTTTTTAATAAAACGTAAATTTCGTGCTTAATATTAAAAATAAAAATAAGGTATTATATATTTCTGAAAATCTTATTATAAACTGAATTATATTATGAAAAAATGTAATAGCGTGGCCCGGAAACTATTGGACGTAGAAAAAATCTGAGAACCTCACTGGATTCTACGTAACTTACTACAAAAAGAACATTTGTTTTCTCTTTGATAAGCTACAGGGTAACCTAAATATAAGGGGTATTCTAAAATGTAATTTTCAAAAACAAGGAGGGCTAGAAAAATTCTCATTGCGGCATATTTTGTTTGACAAAAAAGTAGCACAGTACTGCGAAAACCGTATTTTTCTATCTTTACTAATAACGAAGGTACCCCGTAAAACCATCGAAAACTGGACACCCTGTACAGGTTGTTTCATCATATTTTGACAGCTTTACAAATAAAGATTGTAGGGATTTCTTCAAACAGCCAAACCATCAGAATTTGCTACCAAAAGAAGCAATTGAACATCACGGGTACCAATTTTGACTTGTTGCAATTTTTTCTTAATGGAATACCTTATACCGGGTGTTGCATCGTCGAGCGGGACATAGGAAATCCCATGTAATTTTAAATGGGGTCAATTATTGGCTTCAATAATTATTTTAGAGAAAAAATCTATTTAGGTTTATTAAAGAGCACTAAAACCCACACTCAAAAGAATAACTTTAGATATTTTTGATGAGCCCGTTTACGGGTTATCGCCGATTTCTTTTTAACTATTTCTCCTTTTTATGGCCCCGTATTTGCGGGCACCAGTCACGGTAAAAGATGACTGTCAAATAAAGTTGTCATTTTGAAATGTGTGCTTTATTGTTATAAAAACTCGTACATCGAAAATATTAAAGGTGTATTTATGAGTACAAATTAATCTGAATAAAACTAAAATAAAGTATCCAATTACAAGGTTAATTATGACATTTTACATGTTTCAATATATCACTAATTAATAGGTAGGTACTATTAAATTGTTAGAACTTTAGGATTTAAGATGTTCAAATATTCCTCCATTGACTGCTAGACAATAACCGAGGCGATCATAAAATTCTCTTCTTACATTCGCTAGTTGGTAAACTGAAATTCTATTGCATTCGGCAGAAATAGCATTTTTTAACTCATCTAGATTTGGGTATTTTTTATCTTTGTATATCCTGTTTTTTAAATGGCCCCAGAGAAAGAAATCATCTGGCGATAAATCAGGAGACCTGGCTGGCCAATTTACTGTATGATTTAAGCCAATAACATTTCCATTAAAAGCACGGTTTAAATATTCCCGGACAGCCAGGGTACTATGTGCCGGGCAGTCATCCATTTGGTACCAAACTTCCTGATTTTCCCTGGCGGCATCATGTAAAGTAGGTAAAATATGATCTTCAAGTAGTTCCAAAAAATATTCTGCATTTAAATTTCGTGTAAGAAGTAATGGCCCTATAATATTTTCTCCGAAAATCCCAGCCCATACATTAACTTTTTGTGGATATTGCGTCCTTGTTTCCACAAACTTGTGTTGGTTTTCTTTGCTCCAATATCGATAATTTTGAACATTGGGTTCATTGTTTAAGGTAAATGTGCATTCGTCAGTGAAACAAATGTTTTTTAAAAATTCCCTATCCATGTTTGCTCTTTCCATCATACCAAAACAAAACTCCTGTCGTCGTATTTTGTCCCTATCTCTTAGCTCTTGGTGCTTTTCATATTTGTATGAATAATATTTATGTCGTTTCAAAGCTCGTAACGCTGTGGTGTGATCTAATCCTATGTCATCCTCAAGTTTCCTTGTGCTGATCTTCCCATCATTTTCTTCCACGCACAATAAAACTTGCAAGTCCCTATCATTTCTTGCATCTCTTTTTTGTTCCTGCCTTTCTTCACATCTGCAGTTATCTATTACAGTGCCTTTTGTCTCAAATTTCTTGATAGTCCTTTCGACTGTAGATTTTGCAGGTATCGGTCTATTCGGATACAGAGCAGCAAACATGTCTGACACATTTTGATAACTATTTCCTTGATAATACCATTTAATCATCAATATTTTTTCTTCAGAAGTGTAATTCATGACTAATATTTTCGATGTACGAGTTTTTATAACAATAAAGCACACATTTCAAAATGACAACTTTATTTGACAGTCATCTTTTACCTTGACTGGTGCCCGCAAATACGGGGCCATAAAAAGGAGAAATAGTTAAAAAGAAATCGGCGATAACCCGTAAACGGGCTCATCAAAAATATCTAAAGTTATTCTTTTGAATGTGGGTTGTAGTGTTCTTTAATAAACCTAAATAGAATTTTTCTCTAAAATAATTAGGGAAGCCAATAATTGACCCCATTTAAAATTACATGGGATTTCCTATGTCCCGCTCGACGATGCAACACCCGGTATATTATTTATTTATTGAATAGAGCTTAAAATCTCCCTTTCAGAAGTATGTAACTTGTTTATAATATAGTCACTTAAGCCAATGCTGAAATATTGGCGATGAAAGATCAAAAAATGATGAATTTATTATTATTATTATGACATAAATCACATTACTGATGCCTTGAATAATATTACGGTACAAAATGGATTATTTCGAAGAGGAAAACCGAGAAATATTTTTTTTATAAGAATAATAAATATGCAATTGTAGGACAAGCCGATTTTCGAGTTTCGCCCCAGGTATGCAGTTTCCTTCAAGAAATACATTGTACAATATGGAAATCAATTATGGGATTCAAACAAATTTGCAAGGGAAGAAAAGGTCTACAAGTATAAGTGAGGAGGAGGAATTTGATTATAATAACTAATTAAGATTTCAAATTTAGTAATATACGAGTATAACTTAAATGTATTCTTGTAGAAAATCCTACTTTTACTACTGAAGATGTCAGTAAATATTTCAGTAGGTCGAAAAAGAAAATTAGTACTACCTTTCGAAAATATGAATATCATCAATATAAATACCAAAAAACGAGATCTCCAAAAATATATGATGTAGCTATAAAGCTACTTTTACCAGGGCTGGGATGTTTAACAGTCATTTATGGGTATCAGAAAACCCTCATCGAATGTGTGAAATTAAATTCCAAGGCAGAAGATCATTTCATGAATGGTGCGGTGTTCTCAACCCTAAAGTCATAGGTCTTATTTTTCAAATTTTCTTTAAATGGTGAAAGATCTTTAGAGTTCTTTGAAAGCGATATATTAAAATACTTGGAAAATTTATCTATTCGTCAGTATCATGACATAATCTGGCAGCAAAATGGTGCTTCACCCCATAATGTATCTTGGCTATCGGTAATTTTCTGTTCAGTCTGGATATGTAGATATGAAGGTACTGCACGGCTACCGAATAGCCATGATTTGTCAATTTTAAACTATTTTTTTTGGGGGTACCTACGTAAAAGACGAAGTTTATAAAGAACAAAGACTATCGTTAAAAGAGTTAAGATTTTAGCATGCTTTGACCTTTCGTCGGGCGCAATTGATCAGATCAGATCAGTCTTTGGGCTGTTTGGATATGTTTGATTGTATTATTTTGATATATTACGCCCGACAAAGTGATTTGTTAAAAAAACAAGTTTGGTTATTATTTTTATGCTTAGGTAAGTTATTTTAGTAGTAAGCTTCGGTTTTTTTTTTTTTTTTTATTTTTAAAATTTGAAGAATAATGAGTAATTTTTTTAGTTACGTATATTCATTTGATATATTGGATCACTCTTGTGATTTTTAGAATATTTGAAAGTAAATCACTACCAATTCTAAAAAAATATTTAACCTGGAAGATCCTAAGGATACAGAAGATAACCACAATATTTTATACAAAGAAGACAGTGACAATGCGGAAGTAGCAGAGGACTTCGGGGACGAAAGTGATACAGATGAAGAAGACATTATAGAAACCCGCCTAGAGGATTCTGAAACGGAGCAGTCAGATACCAGATGCGATGGCTATTTTTTTTATAGGAAAAGATAAAGAAACAAATTGGTCCAAAAATTTTTCTTCGATACGAGTTCGTGCTAAGGCCCATAATGTTTTGAAAAAGCTACTAGGTGTTATCAGAGAAGTCAGAAATGCACGTACGCCTTTAGAATGTTGGAGCAATCTTATGACTGATAAAATTTTGGAAATTATTTTTCGCCATACAAATACATATATTGAATCTGTAAAGTCATCATATGCCCGTGAAAGGGACGCTAGACCTATAGACCTTATAGAACTTAAAGCATTCTTAGGACTTCTCTATTTAGCCGGAGTTTGGAGAAGTAACAGACAAAGTTTGGAGGATCTTTGGGGTACTGATGATGATGAAGTTGAAAAATTTTGAATGGTAATGAGCATAAAACGTTTTAAGTTCATAGTGCGTTGCTTAAGATTTTATGATAAGATTACTTGTGAGGAACGAAAAAAGACTGATAGACTTGCAGCGATACGTACAATATTCACTATATTTGTCGCAAACTGCCAAAAATGTTACACTTTAGGTGAAAATATTACAATTGATAAGAAGTTGAAGGGATTTAGAGAGAGGTGCATATTTGCGCAGTATATAACCAATAAGCCGAACACATACGGTATAAAGATATACGATCTGTGGTAGATGCACAAGTCTTTTACCTCTATAATTTGGGAATCTATGCAGGCGTGCAACCAGATGGTATATACAGAATAAGTAATAAGCCTGAATATGTACTTATGAGACAAGTTGAACCAATTATTAATACAGGAAGAAATATAACTGCTGATAATTGGTTTAGTAGAATACAACAGAAAACAACTAATAGAAATACTGCAAGAAAAGAAGTTGTCTTATGTCGGCACTTTAAATAAAAACAAGAGAGAAATCCCGCATGAATTTTTATCAAGTAAGGCATGAGAAGTAAATAGTAGCATCTTTGGATTTAAGAAAGGATGCACCCTAGTTTTACATATTTCGAAAAAGGAGAATGTCTGCTAGTTGTCTCTTCTTTGCATAACGACAATGTAATAGACTCGGAAACAGCGGATAGGAAAAAACCAGAAATGATAACATTCTATAACAAAACCAAAGGAGGAGTAGATACCACAGATACATTGTGTGCTAGCTACATTGTCGCAAGAATTATTCGTCGCTGGCCCATGGTGGTATTTTTTGCAATTGTTAATATGTGTGGAATAAATTTTGAAGTAATCTTTCTTGGAAATGACCAAAAACTGATTAGCAGGAAGTTTTTTTTGAAGCAGTTATCTAACGAGTTTGTTTTACCTCAATTGAAGACAAGAAGTTAACTTTCAGTAGGCATGCCCCTTGATTTACAACATAAATTGTAACTACAATATATAAGTTACATGATTGGTTTTCAGAGTAGTTATTTTATTTATTATTTTTTGTCATTTATTTCCAGAATAGTTACGATTGATTAAATTGATATATTGCGCCCGACGGAGGTCAAAAAAGCATAGCGCCCGACAGAAGGTTGAGGACACCTTCTTTTAATATTACGTTACGATTTAAATTACTATAGATGGTAATTATACAATTAATTAATACAGATTTATTTAGGGAAACATAGCAAGAAGTTGGATGCAATTGGATAATACAGTTTGGAATAGTTAAGTAGAAATTTTTCAGATAAATAATTTCACTTAACCGTTTTTTATATTAATAAAGAAGTCATAACCTTCCAGTCTAATAATGCAACTTAAATGGAAAGTAGATGCCGCAATATTTCCACAAAGAAAATCGCCGAGATTTTAAGCGATCCGACCCAGGCGAGAGAGAACCGCGTTTTCATATCTGGGCTTTTGCAACGTCAGATTTTTATTGCGGACGCGAACTATATTTGCCTTCCTCAATCAAGATTTCATTATAGATAGGGGAAATTTAAATAGTAGATTCAATTTTCAGGCTCTATGTTTACCCGTATAACGAAAGTGTCTGCGTTCCAGTTAAATGTTTCGGATTCATGTATTGCATATAAATAAACCAGGCGTGGAGAATATTTGCGTTTGTTTGGAAATGTTTGAATCAGTATGGTAAATTTAATACAACCTTATCTAAAGTGATCAACCGAGGGTCTATACAGAGCTCTCAGTTTTCAAAAAATCGAAATGCTTATCGTAATCTGCTTTTTCCTAAAATAGCTATATTTACTTTTACCTTTCATAAGAACTTAATGCTCATTTTTTTAATTTATTGTGTTCGTACAATGTTGTTTTCTCTCGAGCGCTACAGACGCCAAACCAACTGCAATTGTTCCAAAAAAAACTTTTTTAAACTTATTCTTAACTGAAAAACTGTGTGAAAAATTTTGTTCTCTTACTACTTAGGGATAATACAAGGTATTATCAAGTGCTTAGAGAACAAAGTACATATGTACAGGGTGTCTAGTTTTTGTGCTCCGTTGTATTCTAAACACTTTCGACACATCGTTTCGATTCTTCGCAATGCAGTTAATGAAATAATTGGCCTTACCTGCAAAAGCCTAAAGGTTCGACGGGTAGCTTCTCGAAGTTGATCAATATTGTGGTATTGTCTGATTTTCCATATACCGCCATAAAAAAATCCAACACAGAAAGATCAGGTGATCTTGGAGGCCACCTAACAAGTCCTTTCGTACCAATCCATTTATCGGGAAATGTGGTTTTTAAATATTCTCTCACTATATGACAATTATCGTGACTCGAAGGGCCATTTTGCTTGTAATAAATATTATTTCAATGGGCCAAAGGAACATCCTCTAATATTTCCATTAGTGTATCTCGCATTATATCTAGGTCTATTTCCGATTAATGTTCCTTCATAGATAAAATACTTAACTTTTGTGCCGAAAATAAAGCATAGCACGCTATATCCAAACCGACTTTGACGTTCTCCAGGAAATATTACGTGTTGGTTTTCGTGGTACCAGTACCTTGAATTGTTTTGGTTTTCCTTTTAAGATTTGCGTTTTCCTGCAACATTTGTAGGTACCAGTCGAAAAAAGGATGCAAATGTTGAACGAGATGGTATTTGTATGATTTAAATTTATATTTTTCTAGTACTAACTGCGTTCTTGATGTTTTAATCCGAACTTCATCATACAATTTTCTGCATGATATAGATGGTTGTACCGTGACAGAGGCCAAAACATTTATTTCTTCTTTTTTCCTGTTTTTCTTGCTGTAAAAATTAGGCCTTGGTTTTTTAAAAGATCAGTGCTCAATGAGATTAACTTGGATTTTTTGAAATAGGAATTGTTTTATGAGGTTGTTGTTTTAGATATTATTATTTTAAATAACAATACTAATGATTAAAACTTTTCTATTTTCATTATTAATATTAATGATACTTTACAAATAATTTTAAAATTTATCTACCAAAATACAGCTTGGGGGCTGCATTCGCGTTTTTAATAGCTTGGATAAATCAAACATACATATCGTGTTTTTCATAATTTTCATATTTGTTATTTTGTACCATGTTGAACAATTTTTCACAGAAATAGAAAATAAACTTACAGAATCAAACAAGTACCAGTAATATTTGATAACAATTCGGAATGGCGCAGTTACAGAATTTGGTTTTCTGTCATGGCTATCCGTGGTTGTTCATGGCATAGCCTTCTGTACAGAAAATGACGATGAAAAAACTAAAGATGAACTATTATATTTTTTTGAAAAGCTCTTTAAAAGAGGGATAAGACAAACAAATAATATATATCAGTCAATCAATCAATCAATCAATATATGCTTTATTGTTAAAGAAAACTGAATTCCTATAAACAAAGCAAGTATAAAAAGTCCTCAAATATAAGTAAAAATAAAATAAAACAAAAACATATCATAAAAATATATAACATACACACACATACATACATGTATGCACATACACCCATACAAACATAAAATGCATTGTCAACAAGAATAAAATTAACACAAACCAACTATAAAACGTCACTGTAATATTCATCCAGACTGTAGTAAGCTTTTTGCATTTAAGATGTCTTTGACATTTTTCCGAAACTGGCCGAAGTTTAAAATTTCAGCTCATTACTTAAATGATTAAAAATATTTTTACTCTCATAGAAGACCGACTGTTTCACAAGAGTGGTCTTAGGAATGGGTAGTTGAAAATTTCGTATGCTGGTTCTAGTACTGTACTTAAATTCCTCAATATCTGATCTAGAACATCTTTTATGCAAAAGACAAACAGTTTCCAAAATGAATAAGACGGCACAGTTAAAATTCTTTCTGCTCTAAATAAAGGCTGACAGTTTTCACGGTTATTTGCTCTGCACAAATGTCAAATTGCTCTTTTCTGCAACACAAATATGGAGTTTAGCAACTGCCTGTTTGCAAATCCCCAAAAAACAATACCATAACGCAAGTGCGATTCAAACAAGGAATGATATATCATTTTAGCGGTTGAGTTACTAAGTTTATTACAGACTATCCTTACTGCATAACAGCCAGCTGCCAATTTTTTGCTTAATACATTTATGTGCTCCTCAAATTTCAGTTTATTATCTAACGTTAGACCCAAAAACTTAGTAAGTGCTTTATTTTGAATTTGTTGATCATCAAGATTTATCTCACTAAAACTGAAACCAAAAGTCATTAATTTGTTTTGTTAATAGGGTGAATATATGGTATTTGATCTTTTTGTGTCCCGAAAGGAAAAGTAGTCTGTTTAATTTAATATTAATAATTTGACTAGTCGACATTATTTTTATATTTGTAATGATAAGGGCCAAAAGATTTTTCTTCTTTTTTAAATTTTATAGCCACCAAGGGAAAATGTGTTATCAGGGGAGTGACACCATCGGCAGAGTAGTGACAAATTAAGGCAGGGAAGTGACAGACCATTGATTATTATCTAAGAAAGGTGAATAATACTAAATAAAACATATAAATAAGTAAGAACGGCGAATGGAAGCCGGTGGCTCCATCTCGTGGTGTTAGTTATAAACACCTTTCTTAAGCATACCTGCTTATAAATGTTTTTTCGAAATTTTTAAATGAATAGAATACAATCAGTCTCAACAGTTTCACAATACAACCCGATTGTTTGTCAATGCTCAAGTTTCAATTACCCGAATCAAATAACAGAAGATTTTTCTGCTTATCAGTCTCATCTGAGATTTCAGCAAATTAAGTACTTTACCTACGTACCTATTATAAAAATACAACACTTATTGTTTGACGGTTTTTAATAATTAAATGGTCACCAAGAAGTTAAAGTCACGTTTAAGGCGTAAATTAAATTAAATAAAAATTCTAAATGAAACAAAAACGTAAACTTTGCTTACAAAACAAAATAAAAGTACCTACTAACTAATGATACACCTATCAGTCTTGAGGCTATCTAAACAAATAAACTTTAAAAAATATCATGGCGCAGTATAAATGCAAACTTTCATTTTTTAAAAAGAACAGGAACAGGAATCGTTTTGGTTAAACTAAATATTTTTTACTTAAATACTAAACAATCAACAATTACTTTTCAAACACATCAACTGACTCTGGAAACTTGTAGAATACTCTGTTACCCTTCATAAGTAGATTTGGCACTGGTAGTATGGTCAAGATCTCTTCCCATTTAACATCAGACACATCATTCTCATCTATTTTAAAAAGAGTACCATCTTCATTGGAGGTCTTTAGAAAAGTAACCCTGATCTCTCCTTCTTCATCATCAAAATCAGACGAACATACGCCAGCATATCTATATTTTTTATCATTAATCTGGTATTCCACAAGTACAAAATCACCATTCTTGACAGTCTTAGCAGTTTGTTCATTATCTATAGTATTAATCAGATTAGTAGATGTTTGTGGAATCATTAGGTTTTGCACATCTTCCTCAGAATCGGGGTATACTGCAGTAACATCCAATTTGGTTTTATCGTTTTGGGTGTATTTAATGTCGCCTAAGTGGAAGTGAGGACAGTAGTTACTACAAAAGCAGCTAAGGCTCTTCATGTACAACGTATTGCTCAAAAAGTTTCCTCGTACCTGATGTACTTTTAGTGTACCAGCAAAAGGCTTGATGTGTGGTCGATTATCTTTAATTATCTTCTTTTGTAAGTCAATTTCCTCTTCGGGTATCACAACAATATGAATGCCAGGGCAATATTTTTTTAATTCCTTAGCAAAGTCATCTATAGTAGCAATGTCGGTTCCTGATGCGACGATTTTGTCAGCAGTTCGTTTACATGTCCCTCCAATACCATCTGGAGCTCCTTTCCCATGCCCAGCTTCGTGATAGTTCCAGGTGAATTTACAAATACTTGGATATGTTTTAGTTAATTCACGACATAAGTAAAAAAACATATCTTTGTTACGGTACTGAGTCACAGGACCGTCGCTTAAAAAATGAACATTTTCTACTGAATTTGGAAGGAGTTCCATGACGGGTTTTAGATGAGCCCAAATTACAGGTACATTATGGCTTAGATTTTCTGATATTGAAGCCAAACATTTTGTTTCCCCCTTGGTATATAAGACCACAGTGTGCAAACTTATTTGCGTACGTGACCCACCAAAATGGAATGCTTGAACTTCTGCAGAATATTTTGTATTATAATTTTCTGAAAAGTCCATGTGGATCACAGCATCTTTTTGAGTTAAGTTATCTTTTAGACTTTTGATGGTTTGATATTGGTGTACTATATTTGCTTCATGTTTTAGAAAAGTGTTAAGGTTATCTTCAAGTTTCATCACTATGTCTTTCGGGGCACAGTTTGATGTTATTTTGGTGTATTTTCGAACCTTGCGATTTTTTTTTGTTTTAGTATCTAAAATGTCCTCTGTAATACATTGTAATGCAGAGTATTTGATCAAAACAGAATTGTCGAACTCATGATAACATATAGAACGTGTTTTGCAGTTAAGACATTCTTGCCTAAGACATTTTTCATTGTATCGGTCGCAACATAGATAATTAAGCATCCCCTGATAGTTTGAAAAATCTATGATGTGTACCTGTTTTAGGGAAGCCAACATTAGATCCATGTTTTCATGAGTAATACATAAACAAGTGTCTCTTTTGTGGATATTTGGGGCTACAACCCAAAAAGGTCGTAGGCGGCAAAACATTGTGTAACTTAGCGATATATTTTTTGTTTTAATAAACTTGGTGTGTAGATTTTTCATTGTGTCCTGTAACAATCTCTTCTGTTTTTTGATTTTATCTTTTGTAATGCTATCTTTTTTACCTGGACATAATCGACTATTGCAATCTTCTTCAAAAAACTCAGTAACTATTTTTTCTAACTTCGAACTTGTTTTGTCCTTTCGTGTCTTCCGTGTCGTATCTAACAAACTTTTATTTGAAGTAGATGGTTGTCTTATAGGTTTAATATTAATTTGGTCTAGCACTTTATACTTTTTCACTATTTTCCCACTTAATACTTTTTTAAATAACATCTTTTCCTTATCATTCGTTGTCAAATCTATATTTTCTTTGAGTTGACTTTGGACCACCTCACTAAATAATAATTTTTTTTTCACCTCTTCTACTTTCTCTTTACTATTTTTCTGTAATAGATCGGTCACTTTTGTGTTTGGCGTCATTTTCTGTTTTTCGAGGCGCCTTACCTTCTTTTGATACTCGTGTACCTTTTGACGTAATCGTTTAATGTCTAATTTTTGTTTTGTAATAACTTTATTCCGTAGTTTCCGCTGTTTTTCTGATCGTCTTTTAGCAGCTAGAGCGATATTGTTTTGTGGAAGTGGAGGTTGGTCTTCATCATCAGTCCCAGGTGGTGTTACCGGATAGTTTCTGGTAGATTGTAGCTTCAGGCGATCTCTATGCTTTTTAGTCTTCTCTCTCCATATTTTTCTCACAGCCCTTTGTTCCCTTTCAGTCATGTCTTTAATACTCTTAATTTGTCCCTTTTTCTTTTTTTGTTGATATTTTCGCTTTTCTTTCTCTTTTAATTCAGCATTTTTAACCGGATCGTTTTTAATTCTTTGGTAGCGCAATTTTTCAGCTTTGCGCTTTTTTTCTAGCCTCTCTTCCCTTGTTTGCTTTTTCTTAACATTCGCCATTATATCCCATTATAGGTATGCGAGCAACTAGAACATAATATGAAATGAATAGAATAAAAAAATATTAAGAAAACAAAATTTCGCCACTCCCCTGGGGCGTATGTATTTCCCCTGGCATATAAACTGCCAGAGAAGTGACGCCAGAGAAGTGACGAAATTGCACATAACCTACGAAAACAACATCACTTGTTTTTCTGACCACAATTTAACGTTATACACGGCACCTCCACACAATAAACATTGCATTGTGCTAATTTACTATTACGTAACCATAAAATATAAAAACATATACTTACCAAGGGAAATACTGCGACGACTGGCACAAGCCCGCTCTCCGATAGTGAATCGAAAACTGACGCAATATTATGTGAATTTTGCTCAACGCCGTTAGCTTGCTTCTAACTTCACACTGTACTCCGCGCGTCGTTCAAGGTCAAAGACATGCTTTAGCAGTTTTAGGTAAAATTTTTAGTCTTTTAAATTCGCCAGGTGAAGTGACATTATTGAAATGTGACGTGAAAATAAGATTTTTTAAAAAATATTAATAAATATTTTTACAATGTATTTTGATAAAATATGTTTTGTTGTTTATTTAGGTATATGATAATGTTAGAAAAAACCTAATGACATAAATATTAACAGCTTTAGGCCATAAAAATTATACAATCTACTAACGGGGTAGGCCAGGGGAGTATACATTTATAACTTTTTTAAACCATTAATGCCTAAAATTAAACAATTATTGTAAATTGACTTTGTGGTCAAAATAAAAGACAATATTCTCTATTGCTTAAGCATACAGTATCAACAATATAATTAATTTAACATCAAATTTGTCTATGGACTGTTGCAATTCAAATAGCGTATATTCACCCAATATTAAAACATAATAAGTTTGTATCGCACCATATTTTAACCTCACGTAAATCACTGTCAATAACCAACTTTAAATCGTTTTTATTTTCACCATGCCACAGGAGACTAGTGTCATCTGCAAATATTGTAAACGCGCCCTGAATATCCAAAAATGCCAAATCATTCAAATATAGGAGAAACAAGACCGGTCCCAACACCGAGCCCTGAGGCACTCCTCTCGTAACGATGGAGGTATCAGAGCATGTTGAGCCTACCCTTACCACTTGCCCTCTTTTTTGGAGATAGAAAGAAAACTACTTAACTGTTAGCTGATCAAAACCATAGCAATGTAACTTTTGCAGCAATATTTCATGGTCCACACAATCGCAAGCTTTCAAAAAATCACAAAATATAGCCACAACCGCCTCACCACTATTTATGTTAAGGTGAATATCGTGGACCAAGGAAAATATAGCGTCATCTGTACTTTTACCCGATACAAAGCCAAATTGAGCAGGACTCAGAATGCCCTGATCCTCCAAAAATCTCATAACTCTTTTTTTGACTAGTTTTTCAATTACTTTTGAGAGTGTTGACAAGAAAGAAATCGGTCGGAAACTGGAAGGATCAGTAGAATCACCTCCCTTAAACAATGGAATAACAACCGCTCGTTTAAGACATGATGGAAACCCGCCGTTCTAAATGATTCATTAATGGAGTGTGCAACCGCATGCAAGGCCGTCTCAGGCAAACTCTCCATTATTTTTACAGAAATTCCATCATATCCTGCAGAACACTTATTTTTTAATTCCTTAAAAACTTGCTTCACCTCACTTGCATCAGTAACATCAATTAAGAATCCATTACTAATATGAACACCTCTTAGATACTCAAGAGGCTCTTTTTTAGGTCTTAAGTGTGAAGCTAATTTTTCCCCAATTGTACAGTAAAAATCATTTAAAATATTAGGATCTATCTCTACATTTTTTCGTAATATGTTCTTTTTGCCCATTAAATTATTAATGCTTTTTTAGGTTTTTCTAGTTTTGTTCTTTGCATTTTCAAAGTTTCTTTTATAATAGAGGTCCTTAGCTTTTTTGATAAGTTTTCTATAAATTTGCGTATACTTATTAAAATATTTTATAAAGAAGTCATGTTCACTATAAAACTTTCGTATGGTATGTAGCGATCTTAGATTCCTTGCCGATGTTTTAATGCCAGAAGTAAGCCAGGGCTTTTTTCCCTTACTTTTATGTTTTGAAGTGGGAAAGCCTTATTGAAAACATTTATTAAAATATTATGAAAACACTCAAATGGCTTTTCCGATCTCAAAACATTGTTCCATAATTCAATATTACATGATTCCTTAAATCTATTATAAGTTCCCTTACTAAATATTCTACCATGTCGGTTTCTTTTGCAACTTACACCTGAATTTGCAGAATAGGAAAATATCACAGCCTCGTGATCCGATAATGCTGAAGCGACAGTAATGCACTTAATATTACTATCATCGAAATTTGTACAAAGATAATCTTTGGTTGTAGCAGAGAATTTTGTTATCCGAGTTGGTTCACAAGCATGCATTTTAAAGTTTAATGAAACAAAAATGTTAAGAAGTGACTGTATTGTTAATGATTCCGTTTCAGCAAAATTAATATTAAAATCACACGCAAGTATCACTTTTAAGTGAACTGGAAGTTTGGTCAAGAGTAATTCAAGTCGTTCCAAAAAACACCAACATTACGGCTTGGAGGGCTGTAAATACAAACAATATACAAATTATATGCTTTTACGTATATTAATGAAAATTCAAACTCATTTTCTACCAAAGAATTATCAAATTTATCTACGTTTTCAATTAAAAAATGTTTGCATATTCTTGTATGAACCAGTATTAACGTTCCTCCATGCGACGAGCCCCTTCTACAGTAAATTGATGCTACATTATAGTCTGGAATATAACAAGGTTCGTTCACTTTTAACCAATGCTCTGTTAGCAGAACAAAACATGGTTTATTATTTAATTCCAATGTCACGTAAAGTTCATCTATTTTATTTCTAACCGATTGTATATTTAAGAGAAACACAGTCAATATATCAGGTTTTAAATTTTTGCTGGAGGTCGGTCGTCTTGTAGACCGTTGTTTAAAAAAGTATTTGTGGGGCTCACAGCATTGTCAGAAATAGCAACAGGCTGATAGTGATAACCATTCAATTGACAACTGTCTGGCTCGCCGATTAAGTGTTTTACATGAATTAAGTTGCCTTTTTTGATACCTTTACTAAATAAGTCGACCCTTCTGGAAATAACAGCAGCTAATTTTCGCAACCCTAGAGTTGTTAAAAACGGTTTGTCGTGAATATAACATAAATAATTAAATGTGGTTGAGAAGTCAATAATATCAATATTATCTGCAAATAGCTGCAGAAAAAATCTTTTATATTTTGCATATTGTCAAGCTGTTCACCATTTCTACACTTAGCCGGTGAGGTACAGATCAGAAGATTTGTGGAAAAGCATTTGTTGGCCAAAGTAGTTAAGTCCTTTAACGTTATAACTTCAGGAAATCTCGCCAGAACCACGACATAGTCATTTTCTGTAAGACCATTTAAGTAACAGTCGACGTCCGTAATTAAGTTTTTAAAACTTGCCCCTGGTCTGCATATTACCTGCAGACTTACTTGCGTACCAAACTGTTTTTTTTTTAATGGGTTATATATAAATTTTCCATAAGTGTCCGTCAAAACTATTACTCTTTTACATGTATGTAAACTTTTCCTATTCTTATCACCTGACACATTGTCTTCGGTTTGGACATAGGGTGTCCCATTTAAAAAGACACAAGATTGGGTCACAACTCAAAAGCAAAACTTTCTAAAAAAAAACTATCTGACTTCTACATAGAAAACTTTATAGTAACCCATTTTTACCTTATTGATAAGTTATCAAATAATCGAGATACAGGGGAGCGTCAACATAGATAAATTTTCAAAATTAAATGTCAGAAACTGAGAGGTCTATAAAAAATTCGTTTACGGCAATGAAAGTTTCATAAAATAATAGAACAAATCCCATCTTTCTATCTTTATAATTAGGGAGCTAGTATAAGCAACGACGAACACACGAAATCACACGAAAATTGGACACTCCGTAGACGGTATGCATTTTATTATTAATTACCATTAATTTGATATGCACCTGGTAAAGCCAAATTAATGGATATATTTTCCCTGTTAATTATGAATATTTTGAAAACCGTTGGATTAAGGTATTAAGGTAATGTATGTTACATGAAATACGTGTCTGGCTTTAGGTAAAATTTAAAAATTGGATATTATACCGAGTCTTACTTATAATGGAAACAGGTTTATCCTTTCGTTACTTCTGAACTGATTTTTTGAAATTTTGTATTTTTACTCATGATCCTAGGTCGCACTTTCCCATTGCTTAAAATTTTAGTTAACTCATTGGCGTATGGTTTTATAGGGGATTTAAAATAATAATTTAAAGAGTAAAATATCTTCAGCATTCATTTTATTTCAATACTATGTTACAGGTCAAATTTGCCGCTATTAGAATAATAGTAATTTATTTTTAAACTTACCCCCTTCTTCATAAAATTAATTGATTTAATAATAAAAATCAAGACAGATACTTCCTTCAGAGCCTCCTTGTTCAAACAATAAATATACAGTTGAAAATTTCAGTTTTCCTTTTAACAAATATATTTTTCTTCGTCCTACCGGTTCTTCAGGATGTTTCTGAGGTAATTATTAGTTCATATGGATCTTCGTACTAAACCTAATCCATTTTAAAGGCATTAGTTTCATGCTTGAAGGCTAAAAACACGAAACCCATGGTAACAGACACTTTGGCTATATGACATATTAAAGGTTAGAAAAACTTCTTCAGTCCCTTAAATTCACCCTTATGAAATCACGAGCGTTGTGTGGAAGACTAACTTCCCTCATATTTTCCTAATTAAAAATAATTAATTAACCATCCTTAGTCTGTTGTTGTTAATATTGTCATATGTCAAAGCTGCCAAGTAAAGCTAAAATTCCCTAAAACCCTCTGTCTGCCAAACTTACCCGCCTTTTTGGAAGGAGAAAATTTTTTTTTCTAGAATCACTTTAGTTCCTGCAGTGGTGCGATTTGGCGCAATTTTTGCCACATAGTGAGAAACTTGGGGGCCCAAGCATTTTATCGGTGGCCAAGTTTATTCAGCGCCGAAAGCTATTTTGCTGTTTTAATTGCTTCGGGTTTCTCCTCAAATTCAAATTTATTTTCTACGAGAAAGGCCAACTACCACCTCAGGTAAGTTCTAGATCATAACTTCTGCAAGAGATAAGCATCTTTGCTTTTTGTAATGTTAAATAGGGTTCAGGTATCATTTATTTCTTACCATTCACGTCATATTGTAGCCAGCCATTGCATGCCTTGCTTTTGTTTCAGGCCTTTTACTTTACTTTACGTTACTGCTTTCTTTAATTCCGCTTTTTGGTGTTCTTCACCTCTTGCTTTCCTTTCTACCTTGGGCATACGTTTATGTCGCTTTGGACTGCATGATCCTGCTTTCCACCCTGCTGCTTGTGGCATACCGCTGGTGCCTGCGGTCACTTTGCTAACTACCCGAGCTTAGCACCCCTTCATACGTCGAGAAGTCGTCGAAGGCCTGGCGATACCCATAGGCTAACTCGAGCCAGTCTCTCCAATCTCAGTGCCAGTGGAATGAAGTTTGGCGAGCCTCATATCAGGTTTTTCTATTTGTCTGTGCTGTCTTACTATCAGTAAAGCGCATTTAAAACGTGCCTAGGTCGTGGAAATCCACTCTGGAACTCACAATAATGTCATTAGCTTTCTAAATTCACTATTTTACATATACCGGCTTAATTTAAAATCACATTTTTACTTTTGATTTTAGTTAACCTGAAATTTACTTGCTTTCTATACGACTTTCAAAAGTCAGCTGTTTGGAGCAGTACCATATATATTTAATTTCTGTATTTTTAATTGTTTTCTTCGGTTCGGCTAAGTCCTCATAATGGAATATAAGGTGTTATAGTAATTAAATAGAATACCCTTTTGTTGATATTTATGTAGTATTGCCCCGTAAATTTGTTTGATTAATGCTGAAGCCTTTTTATTTATTTCATTTGATGACTCATTTGGGGTTATCAAGAGTGTATTAATAATATTTCCTAATAGATTTTAGAGTTTAATCTGGTGTTTTCTTAATATTCGTGACGTTTCTTGTTTTATTAGTTTAATCTGTGTTGTTGTCTCGACTCGAGGGCCCCAAAACAGGTGGTGCTCCCCTTTAGTTTTGCCCACACCACTCGCCGGCCATATGAGCTAGTCACGAGTCGGCCGCAGCCCTGAAGAAAACAGCACTTGCTCATTTAAGAGCCACCTGATCTCTCTCCTTTTTACTCTTAGTCATGTTCATGTTCATAAAAACCAACTAATTAATTTAAAATATTTATCTTTTCTAATTAACATATCCCCTTGTTTAAACTTAATAGCGCCTTTTTTTTGTAAATAACAACTTCTTCTATATATGACAAAAAAATCCTGTAACAACTAATCAGAAATCGATTTGGCATCTATCAGAACGACCAAATACAAAATATAAATAAATTGACACAACCAGTGGCGTGCGTTAAAAGCTGTGGCGTACTGTATTTTTTGCTATAACATTAACTTTTGTACATACCACATCTAATAATTTATTCTTGCAATGTGAGACATTATAAAATAATCAAAAATATTATTCACGTCAACCAGAAAGTAATAGTTAAATTGTTACAGTTTGTGCTGTATAGAAAATAGCAAATATTATGCGTTTGAGTTTGACCGAAAAAGTAGAAATAAGGAGATTAGTAGGAGATAATGCGCGAGATTGTCAAATTGTAACTTGGACTCCTAGCGCTCCAGACTGACCCCGCTAGATTTATTAAAATAAAGTTTATAAAACTCGTCCAGCGACTTAACAAGCTTTCAAGGATCATATGAGAAAAGCATGTGCAGAAATGTTCCATCAAAATGTTTGTTACAGGGTTAGAAAAGTTAATGAAAATGCATTAGAAATTATGGTGGTTTGGTAAAAGATATTAACATTTAATTTATTATTAGGTATTAGCTAAGAGTTTTATACTCAAGCATGTTCGTTTAGTTTAGTTTATGGTAATTATCAGATTATTTCTGTTGTTTTCAAATGAACATTTTTGTTTTATTTACATACCCAACTGATTTTTTATATTTCTTTGTCACTGGCGTTTTAATGAAGTTATGCGTATTCAATTATTTTCTAATCTTTTACATTGCCGGTTTAATTTTATAACGGAAAATACACTACGCCACTGCTCTTTAACGTATCACATTTTTTTAGATGAAGCAGTTAAACATTCGATTTTTTTGGTAATTAACTTGTTCCGTACGCGCGTATTTAGCTAATTTTGTAAATATTTTTTAAAATAAATCAAACTTCAGTTGGTCATACGCACGGCATTGGTTGTGTCAATTAATTTAAATTTCGAATTTGGTGGTTCTGAAGGAAACTAATCTGACTTTTGATATTAGTCTGAAATAAAATAATCGCTAGAGGTACTTTACTCTTTAAGTTATGATATTAAATCCCCTACAAAACTGTACGCCATTAAGTTAACTAAACCTAAGCAATAGAAAAGTGCGCCCCAGGGTCATACTGAAACGTACCAAAATTAAAAATAATCAATTCAGAAATTGCGAAAATATACACCTGTTTCCAATATAAGTGAGACACCCTCTATAGCCCCAGTTAAGAAAATATTACTTTATGCGATATCCTGAATATTGCAGTGACTAAAGGAATTTGTGTACACTCCTCAAAAAGGTTTTTTAAATAATAGCCTACATGCTAATATTTTTTATGTTTACCTTGCATGAAAAATTAAAAAGTTAAGGGGTGAGACATTATGGTGAATCATCCTGTATTATAATTGAGGGGATCTAGATGCACGTTTTAAAAATATTTTACATTGTACGGGTTGGCCCAAAAAGTTTTTATGACAAAAACATGATATTTGTTTAAATCGAATTTGATAATTATGATTTTAAATAATAGTCCCCAACATCCTGAAAGCCTTGATATAAGGGTACTGCAAGATTTTTGAGAGAAGAAGTTCTTTGAGAAAAAAAATATCTAGCTTGTAAATACGTTCCACCATCCATGACAATTCTGGGATACCTATGATGACTCTGGTTAATGCCAAATAGCCAGCATCTCTGAAAAAACATTCTACACACATTTTTATTTTTCTTAATTTTTTCGTGGAAGTTAAAAATGTTTAACCAAATAAGAACCGTTTTGCCAACTAGCGAAAATGAGTTGTTTTAAAACATCAAATATACTTTTGATGCATATGTATTTTCATTAAATTTTTTGTGAAAATTATAGTTTTTACACAACCTGTTAAATACGAAACTTATACCACAGCAGGCGTACTCAGACTAAAAATGCAAGTGTGTTAACAGCATCCTATGCAAGCGATTCGCCATTTTCTTCGGATGCAAACAGTCAGTCTCGCTGAACGGATTGTTTCGTGAACGTTAACGAGCAGTAATTGGGAAAATTATTGACTTTGTGATTATTATTTTTTATTCATAAGAACTACTTTCTCTTTATATCGGTCAGGCTTTGTGGATTGTTCTAGCAGACAATGATTGACTTACGACACGCTTCAAAAAGGTAACGCAGAATATAAAAATCAATAAGGCTGATTCCCAGATGACTTCTTGTGGAGGTTCTTAGAAGATTCCGTGAAAACTTAAGAATAATTAATCGTTAAGCTGTTTTCAGACCTATATTTTATATTGATTTTGTCGGAAAATTGGTTTCAATATATTATAATTTACTATAACCTATGTAATTTAATGGTATGAACATAGATTTTGTACCCAGCTTTTATGGCATATAGGCTTAATTCGATTACTGATATTTTTTATAACCATGTATTTCATAATTGAATCATGATAATAATATAATCTTTCAAAAAAGTATGAGTCCGGAGCTGTCTAGCCAGCTCCTGCTGTTTCGCTTGCAACATCGGTACGTATGCACCAGAAATATGATCGAAGTGGACGAATTCGGGCGAAACCTTACTTATTAACTTCTCTCAAGAGCAGCTGCTGCTTGGTTTCTTTATGCTGTGACAATACTCTCTCTAGTTGGTATAGCACTTACCTTGGACGTTCTACTTTCAGCAACAAATTTTGAGAATGATTAAAATAAAAAAAGATTGTATTTTCAAAAATTGGGTTTTTCATTGATAAAATGCGAGTTGCGATGAAAAGTACTTTAAACTTAGCTTAATTACGAACAATAACAAAAAAATTGTGATTTTTAAACATACCAGGTAGGTATATAAATTAAAATATTAAAGAATATAATATTATGCCTACATGTCGTAGTGCTGAACAGAAATACGTAGAAAATTTTGGGATTATTTAACAGAAGAAAAAACATTTTTTTCTGAACATTCTGCAATAGTGGGGCTTTCCATACCCTAAAATTTGTGTCAATAAAATGCGTCATTAGAAATATACATATTTATATTTTTACGTTTATTTCTAATACAATTTATTGCTACTTAAAGTTATGCGGCGATATAAATACCCCAGAAACGCTACCAACCGAAAATCATCCTTTCAATTTATCTCGCAAAGATACATTTTCAATTCGACGAAGGTGTGCGTAAAATTGGACGTTTACGCTGACCATCATACTGTGAGACATTTAATATTAGAGGATCATATAAGCGTCGCTGCAATTTCCTGTTTATTTAGTAAAAGGCTGTTCGGAACACTACTTGGTTTCCGAATTGGATAATCCAGGGATTTCGGCAGAAATGAGCAAGCGCGTATACAAGTTTAATCTTATCAGATTATCAATTATAAGGCATTATTTGTGTTCTTTAGGGAAACGGTTAGCGGTAATAAGTAACGCAACATCGTATTTCTAGATGATATTATCCCATTTCAAGGGCAAAAATAATAATAAAAAAAAGCAAATGTTTTAAAATATAATTTACTTCTAACTCCCCACTTAAACATTTCTGCCAATTTTATTAAAAAAGTTGTAATTTTACAAAAAAAAATAGTGGTGCATTAACGAACCACTGATAAGAACAGTAAAATAAAATATTTTTGTAGCACACTTAAACCAACATAATCCTACATTATACGAATATAAAGAATACAGTTATACAAATAATATAATATGAATATAAATCTATATATGCAACTTTTTTTTTGGTGCGCAAACGAACCACTGGTAAGAAACGCTATACAGGGTGCTGGTAAAGTCTGGAATAATCGATTTTACTTGAAAACGCAAAAGTTTTTCGAAAAACGCTTTGGCCCGTCGATTTTATTTTATTCTTTGAAATTTTTTGACGTTCTTTAATATTATACCGGATGCGCCAAAAACGCTAGGCAAGTGTCAAGTTCACTTTTTCAAATAGAACACCCCTTTTTTTCTCCAATATTCAGATTCCTCTCTAAACTCTAGACAAGTTTCATATAACATGTTGTATGGCTAAAGTCAACAGAAATTGAAATACAGGGCCCCCAATAAAAATCAAGGTATAATTTTAAGGTCTAGGTATTTACCTTTTTACCGGTTTCTACATAATAACTTAGTGACGTAAATGTCAAAACATTTAATATTTACTCCAAAGTTGTCACTTTTACCCATAAAAATGTTTCTAACGGAAGCTGAGAGAATCGAAATATTAATAATAGTAGGATCTGGAGATCGAAAGAGAACACATAAATCAGGCAACTGTTTCCAAAATTGTTAAGAAGTATAATGAAGTTGGTCACGTTAGGGATAAACCTAGAAGTGGACGACCTAAAATTTCCGACGATATTAAACTTGATATTCTAGTTTCGTTGGAAGAGAGACCACATTCGAGCACAAGAAGCATTTCTCAAAATTTTGAAAATATCCACGATTCAACGGTGGCAAAGTTCCTAAAAAAGGAAAAATGGCACGCATATAAATGTCAAGGAGTACAGGAACTTTTGCAAGGCGACCCTGACAGAAGGAATGAGTTCTGTGAAATTCTCATGGATAATTACTTGATTAACGATGCATTATTTCCGAGTAACATAATTTTTTCCGATGAGGCGACTTTTTTCTTGGATGGCATGGTAAATCGTCAAAATTGCCGGTACTGGTCCAGCGAAAATCCCCATTGGTTCCGAGAAATTCATACCCAGCGGTCGAGAAAAATTAATGTATGGGCAGGAATAATTCGGGATACTGTTATAGGACCCTATTTTTTTGAGGAAAATTTGACTGGCCAAAGATATTTGCAGTTTCTTGAAGAAGACCTCGCTCTAGCGTTGATTGCCCTATTTCCCGATCGGAACATTCCTGAGTCACATGATACAACTATCTGGTTTGAGCAGGATGGTGCACCAGCCCACCATTCGGCCGAAGTCCGTAGATACCTGAATGAGTTATTTCATCATCATTGGACAGGTCGACGGGGTCAAATAGAGTGGCCTGCGAGGTCCCCCGACTTAACGCCATTGAACTTCTTTCTGTGGGGCTATATTAAGGAAAGGGTTTACAAAAATAAACCAGAAGATATTGATGTTCTGAAAACCCGTATAACAACAACCATAACATAAATTACCCCAGAAATTGTACATAATGTACAGGGTGTTCTATTTTTGATAGTTTTATAGGGTATCTCGAAAATCATAAGGAATTTCATAAATCTGATATAGATGTTATGAGTTCTTTTTTTGAGGAAACAATTGCTGCGAAAACAGATCATGGCTACCTTGTTCCCCTGGACAGCTACAGGGTGATTTTCAAATTTTGACAGTTATTAAAATTCCATGTAACTTCTTTGTTATTATAGATACGAAAAAACTGTAAATTGATAAAATATGTAGTTTTTTCCGTAAAGTTCAGTGGCGTAGCCGGTTTTTTTTTATTTTGTTTAATTTTTAAGAAATTGACCCAACTTATATTTTTTCTTATGGGACACCCTGTATATTTTCAATTACGTTTATTCTGCTTACCATTAGCTTTTCAAATATATATATTTGTAATCAGTTTTTTAATAAAATAATTCGATAATAAGCGATTTTCATAAATTTTCCTCATTTTTCGTAGCGGGCGATGGCAGGTAGGAGCAAAACAAAAGAGTAAGTCTTATTTCACCATTTCTAAAATGTCATATCTCAATTTTAGTACATGCAATACAAAATTCTAAAAACTATTAATTTTTTATTATCAACACTATGCCCAAGGCTCGACCAATTTTCTGTAATTTGTTAAAATAGCTTTCTTCCAAAATTATGTTTAAAAGAAATAAAAATAATAATTTTTTTAATTGTTCATATAATTATTTAATTCTTTTTATATTTTTTGTATTAAAAGTGAAATTTTCTATAAATGCATGATGACTTTTTATCTACTAATTTCTTTGCATTTGCAAATTTTACATTTTACCAGATAATAATTTAAAAATCTCTTAGTAAGCCATGGATAACAAAAACATTTTTTTTAATTATTTATAGACATGTCAGTCTGTCTTTAATTTGTCATAAAGCAAAGTTAATATACGCGGTTAAAGCTGGATTTATAAACTCGAAAAGTTGGCGAGGTTGAAGTTATGATCAAGTTTGTGAGGTTAGATATTCCGAATTCCGAGCATAAAAATTGGTTATCTCGAACTACCCAGGAAGTTTTCGAACCTTACATGAGCTTTACATAAACAACATAAACGAGTGTATAAATGGAACTGAGTGGTCCCTTTAGTTTAAATTGAACTCCTGTTTCCAACACCAACTGAACCTCAACCTCGCCAACTTTTAGAGTTTATAAATCCAGCTTAAGAATGGAAAAGTTCCAAAATTTTGAAAAATATAATATGCTAGAGTGTTTTTTTGAGTGTCAAAAAAATAGTACCGGGCAGCATCTGATTTGTATTTTGAAAGATATCCGGAGCGGCAGCAACCTGATTTAAGAATTTTTCAAAGGCTTGAAAATAACCTTATTAATTATGGATCGTTTTCAAAAGCAAGACCAAAGACCTATCAGAAGGAAAATAAAGCAAATGAAACCATTAATGTATTGGCATGCGTGGCTGCGGATCCGACCACTCCACTTAGAAATATTGAGAAAGATATTGGCGTGGTACCCTCAAAATCATCCCGTCTGTTAAAAACTAACAAATTTAAATGTTACAGACCTCGAAAAACTCATCATTTGCATCCTGGTGATTCAGAGAGGAGACTTCAGTTTTGCAATTTGTATTTAAATATGTTGCGTGAAGATGAATTATTTTTTACCAAAATAATCTGGACCGACGAAACACGAGTAACAAGCGACGGAATATTTAATCGCCACAACAATCATCTGTGGGCCGATCATAATCCTCATCAGCAAGTAAATAGAGTATATCAGGGTCGATTTGGATTTAATGTGTGGCTGGCTCTATTGGGAAATAGAGTTCTAGCCTATGAAATATTTGAAGGAAATCTAAATTCCGAGATTTACTTGAATATTTTGGAAAGACATATCATCAGTTATTTAGACAATATACCATTACAAGAGAGGGAAAAGCTTTTTTTTCAGCATGACGGTGCACCATCCCACAACGCAGCCATTGTGGTAAATTGCCTAAACACCAATTTTGGAGAAAAATGGCTTGCAAATAATGGACCTATTAGGTGGCCAGCCCGTTCACCTGATATCACCCCATTAGATTTTTATTTTTGGGGATTTTTAAAAAATAAAATTTACAGCGTCAGGAGTAATACGGTTGAAGAACTAAGACAAAATTTTGAAGCCGCTTTAAGAAGCATAAAACACCTGATTATTCGGAACTCCCTGAATGGTGTTCGTAGAAGATGCCAGCTATGCATCGATGCCAATGGGCTCCAATTTGAGCATTTGTTGTAATTGTTGTGTATATTTTTTTGTTGTTTATTTAAAATAAAAATGGTTTTGTAGATCTATATTTCTATGCTTTATCATTTATTTAAAAAATACAAAATCGATGTATTTCCAAAGTTGGTGACACTAAATGATGAGGTAAATATTTTCAGAGTTTTAAACATATAAAAAAATAATTAGTCATACATATTCTTTTGTCCTTTTCTTACTAACGGGGCTTGCTATGTGCAAAATAGGCCTATCTAAAGTAATTTGCAAATTACTCAGCTATTTCTTTAGAAAACTGCAAAAATGTATATATATTTGGAAAGCTAATGGTAAGCAGAATAAACGTAATTGAAAATATACAGGGTGTCCCATAAGAAAAAATATAAGTTGGGTCAATTTCTTAAAAATTAAACAAGATAGAAAAAAACTGGCTACGCCACTGAACTTTGCGGAAAAAACTACATATTTTATCAATTTACAGTTTTTTCGTATCTATAATAACAAAGAAGTTACATGGAATTTTAATAACCGTCAAAATTTGAAAATCACCCTGTAGCTGTCCAGGGGAACAAGGTAGCCATGATCTGTTTTCGCAGCAATTGTTTCCTTAAAAAAAGAACTCATAACATCTATATCAGATTTATGAAATTCCTTATGATTTTCGAGATACCCTATAAAACTATCAAAAATAGAACACCCTGTACAGTTAGAATTTGTTGAGAGATTGGGACATTGTAGAGCCGTAAATGGACACCATTTTCAACACTTACTCAAATAATATTTTAGATTGTTCACTGTATTTTTCTGTTAAAATTTTTTTCCTAGACTAAGTATTTGTCATGGAAAACAAGCTTTAAAATTATACCTTGATTTTTGTTGGGGGCCCTGTATTTCAATTTCTGTTTACTTTAGCCATACAACATGTTATATGAAACTTGTCTAGAGCTTAGAGAGGAATCTGAATATTGGAGAAAAAAAAAGGGTATTCTATTTGAAAAAGTGAAGTTGACACTTGCCTAGCGTTTTCGGCGCATCCGGTATAATGTTGAAGAACGTCAAAAAATTGTAAAGAATAAAATAAAATCAACGGGTCCGAGCGTTTTTCGAAAAACTTTTGCGTTTTCAAGAAAAATCGATTATTCCAGACTTTATCAGCACCCTGTATAGTTTTTATATTCGGTGATAATTTGCAAAACACGACACATGCAAATGTTCGTTGCATCTTCCACAAATATGAATAGTATGACTATGACACACTTTGCATCTCCTTCGTGCCCTAGTTGAGTGGGTTATAAGGTTGTAAAATTGATTATCAAACCGTATCTCCTTCAAAGCAGTGCGAGCATTTCTAATATTTTGCAATTTTTCAGTTTTTATACACTGTTTAAAATTTCGTGACTATTTTAACACCAAATGAACACCAAAAGTGGTCTATATCGATACAAACCAAAACGGTGTTAAATGGTGTTAAACTCGTACACCTACAGAAAAGTAAAACTTACACCTAGATGGGATTAAAATAGACTACTAATTTAATCAAAATGTAGTAACTTTTACACCATGATGCATTCGTTTTAACAACTATTTGGTGTTAACAGGGAATCAACTTTACTCCATAAAAAAACAATTCTACACCAAATTTTGTTATGTTTAACACTATATAGTGTTATTATAAATGTTTAATAAGGGGTCAAATTTACACCATAAAAAACCATGTTTCACACCATATAGTGTTAAATCTAATTTACCAGGGACTCAATTTAACTCCATAAAAAATTCATTCCACGCCAAATTATATGATGTTTAACACTATATGGTGTTATTATAAATTTGATAAGGGGTCAAATTTACACCATAAAAAACCATGTTTCACACCATATAGTGTTAAATTAAATTTACCAGAGACTCAACTTTACTCCATAAAAAAGTCATTCTACACCAAAAGCGATTTAAATCTTATCATGAAAATGGTATCTATTTTATTTTTGAAAAATATTTTACGAAAATGAAATAAAAAATCTTGATCGGTACTTTATAACTAAGTACCTAGGTACCTACTAGTTTTTCCATTAAATTATTAAGAAGAAAGTGTAAAATGCTTGAAAATTCCATTTTTTTCTGAATCTCAAACTTTATTTCTAATAAGTATCCCACCCCAGTGGTACTAATCTGAGATTTGTAAAAAAAAAACTGTTAAACAAGACTTACTTTATTTTATTACAAAAATATTTTATAACAAAAATAGGTACAAAATAGCACAAAAACTTGTTTAAAAAATCGTAACTGTGTTTTGGTATCCAATATAGTCAATATAATATACCATGTTGTGGGCTTGATGCAAAAAGACAACATTGGTGACTTTTAAGATCTTTGTACATTTCGCTCTAAGTCTGGCTTCATTCTAACATTTCTCACTTTTTACCTGGAATTTACACCATAATTTAGTTCCCACTAAAAACACTATTAAAAAAAATATTTAATCAATCAAATTTTATTGATGAGCATCATAATGCTGTACTATATTTTGCAACGATATACAATTTATATACAAAACTTAAACAAGGCTTTTAATGACAAACAAGTACCTAGGTAGGTACCATTTTGAATTGGCCTTAGTAAAATTTATTACATTATTTTTAATAACATTTAAGGGAAACTTACGGGAACTAACCTAACTAAAACCCGAGCTAAAACCATAGTTGTTCGAAAGATGATAATACAAAAATATATGTAATTACCTTTTAAACATCCAGTTATTGCAGGTTCTCTATTATAGTCTGATCGCAAATCCAGCAATCTGAATAAAAATCCCTTTTCAACCTCTTGTATAAAAGTTTTGAAATCTTCAGGTTCAATCAGGCAGCCTGCATTGTCAGAAACTTTAAAAAACTCAATACTATCTGGTGGTTCTTGCAAGAATTTTTTTAGTGCTACAAATGAAAAAAAAACTGAAAAGTTGGCCAATATAATCAAATAAGTACCTAATTATATTACTTAAGTTCTTTAAAACATTGTACACATTTAGTACCTAATGTCTAATGTGTGTAGGTAAAAACCTTCTAAAACTAACTGAACAACGCCACAAAAATGATAACAGAAAAGGCTACTTTTTTTTTACACTTCAAATGGAGTATAATTAACACCAGAAAAATAGTTTAAAATTCCCCATATATTCCGCAAGAAAAATATGCCCTGTGGTTTAGGCGGTAGTTATTTTAAAAAAGAAAAAAAATATAGGTGCTTTAGGTACCTATATATCTATACCTAGTAATAATAAAACATAAACCAAAAAATTATTAACTGTACCTAGGTAGTAGGTACCTGTATAAATAAAATCATATCAACTCACCTTGAGTAATAAATTCATGATAGGTTGCTTCCTCCCTGTTTAATGAAATATATTTTTGTATGTTGTTATATTCAACTTTAATAAAAACACTCATTTTTTCTCAAACAATGGACAGAACACAGAACACTTAAACAAGTCCGCATGGAATGGAATTAAACACGTTAAAACAGAACGACGTAGATGGGCAAGGCGCACCGCACATTCTTCCCGCTCGTGCTGCTCTACTCAATCCACTCAGAGACAGGAGAGAAGATTGCGACGTTGCCAATAATATATTTTAATTGAAACAACACCAAAGAGTAGTTGACAATTCTTTGTGATTAGTTTTTAAAACACTAAATTTACTGGAAACATTTTTTTTTATTATTGTTATGCAACATAACTATAAAATCAAACATTTTAATGGTACAGTAGCGCGAAATAAATAATTAATAATCCACCAATTTCCTTGTATTAAAAAGTATCAAGGAAAAAACCAGCAATGTGACAACTTCATTTTCTCTCCATATAATTATTCTATTTAACTCGTATAAGGGGGTGAAATCAAATTTCTTTTCAGTGTGAACTTAAAATATTTACACCGCATGGTGGTAAATTACGTTTTTACTTTTAACCAACTGATGCGGTGTTAAATTTAACACCATTTGGTTTAAATTTCGTACACCGTTTAGGAACATCGTTTCACACCGGCAAAATTTTTAACTGTGTATGGCGCAAAAATTTGTTATATTGGGTGAGGACGTTGGGTTGAGTAATAAATGTCTCTTTTTTTTTGCTTTCTGTCATAACGCTTTACCCTGGTTATTGGCTCCACGTTATGAATATTGCTGCAAACTGTAACTGTTGAATTATCTTTCCAACGTACTACCGAAACTTTTGATTCGTTATCATATGCGCAATCAAATAAACCCCGTTCTTTTCTAGAAAATGTTTTTGTGCCTTCAAGCGGACAGTTATTTGTTCTGTTTTCTCTTATGGTTCCCATGGCAGAAAAGCCAGCTTTTTTTAAATGAACAAAAAGTTTGTAAGACGAGAAATAATTGTCAAAAAAAATTTAATGAGAGAATGGTCTTTCTACTACAGACAACAACCTTATCACAACATCACCACCAAGTCCAAGGTTCGAATGACTTTTATTTTGAACTCCTGCATATGGAATACTAAAAAATTATTAACCATCCGATGAAAAAGGGCACCAAATTTTAAAGCCAATACGTACCGGTTTTCATTTGATACACATTTTACATGAATGACTTCCAAAATATTGCACCATTTGCTTATCTATGGATAAGTTATAGGAAAAAATGCCCCATTGTAAATTTTTTTTGTTGATGATGTTAAAAAAGGCCTTACTTTAGAATATTTATCAATCTTATCCAATTCTTCGTTGTCGGACAAATGTATACTTTGTTTAATGGTTTGAAACCGATTTCTACTCATGCACTTTTTTATACAATCTATCCCTTGGTCTTCGTCGGCTGACCAATAGCATGGAATCTGCGGCAATGTCTTGTGCGATAGCCCGAAAACAATAAAATGCCAACACAATTTAAAAGTTCCTCTTTGGATAACTAAAAGTCGTGTCTGTTATTATCCGCGGCATACTTCATTGTAAAATTTAAGAGAAGATCGGTTACTTCATTATCAAAACTTTAAAAAAATAATTCTAATGGTGTCTTACCAGAAAGCCCATTTTTTAGGATTTCTTTATTTTCAGGCTCCTTCGAAACAGGAGCATGTGTATAGTCAGTTTGTCCCTGGTTCTACTTACAATTAGCTGCAGATAAAATATATTGCGAAGAATCCCCGGGTCAGCGATGAAAATTGGCACATGGAATGTAAGAAGTTTATATCAGACTGGAAAAATACACAACGTTGTCCAAGAAATGAAAAGACTAGATCTAGACATCTTAGGGATCAGCGACACAAGGTGGCCAAATTCTGGACAACAATCGACGAATAATGGCACCATATACTTCTCGGGAAGCGAAGATAACCACCATAGATACGGAGTCGCAATCATGGTGACTAAAGAGGTTAACAAAGCAGTAGTTAATTTTACCCCTATATCGGATCGCGCAATACTCCTTCAACTCCAGACGAACCACTGTAGACTAAACCTAATTCAAATATACGCCCCCACAGCAGACAAATCCGACGAACAGATTGAGGAATTCTACAACGAAGTGAATAGTATCACACAATCCTTAAAATCACGAGATATAAGGATATTATTGGGAGACTTTAATGCTAAGATCGGCAAAGGTAAACTCGAGAAATATGTGGGCGAGTATGGTATTGGTGAAAGAAATGACAGAGGCGATCGATTACTGCAATTCTGTCAAGAAGACGACTTTATTATATCAAACACCTTCTTCAAGCTACCAAACCGTCGACTATACACGTGGAAATCCCCACAGGATAACTCAGAAAATAGAGTTAGAAACCAAATCGATTATATCTTGATAAACAACAGATATAAAAATGCAATAAAATCAGTAAAGACCTACCCAGGAGCTGATGTTTCATCAGACCACAACCCTTTAATAGCTCGCTTTCTAATAAAGCTGAAAAAACAAAAGATCACGCCAATAACAAACCATGTAGAGGTCTCTGGTCTAAGGAACCAAGAAACAAGACAAAAATTAAAGGATAAAATCAATGACAACCTAAGAATACTCGAAAATAACCAAGAAGAAATGTTTAAAGACACAGACAGAAGTTGGGAACAAGTAAAAAATGCACTAATGGAACCCAGCAGGAAAATCCTAACTAAGGCTAAAAAAGAGAAAAAACAGGAGTGGATGACCTCTGATATTCTAAATCTGATGGAAGAACGTCGAAGAGCAAAGAACAATAGCGAAACATACAAAGGAATACAGAAGGAAATTCGGTCAAAAATAAGACATGCAAAGCAAGAGTTCTACAAAAGCAAGTGCGAAGAAATAGAGACCCTGCAAGGAAAACACGACAACTTTAATATCTACAAAAAAGTAAAGGAATTGGCAGGATTACGGAAGAATAGACAGCCTACAATACTAACTGGCCAAGGGGGCAGAATAATTATCACAGACATCGAAGAGAAATTAAAAACATGGAAGAACTACATAGAGGAACTTTTTGAGGATGATAGAGATATAAACAGAATAGAAACAGACCACGAAGATAGTGGACCAGAGATCACCGAACGAGAGGTAATCCATGCAATAAAGACCATAAAAGGCGGAAAAGCTGCAGGCCCAGACGAGTTGCCTTCTGAAATACTAAAGTTGGTAGAAGAAGAGAATACTCACCATCTTACAAATCTGTTCAACACAATATACAGAACAGGTATCATACCCAAAGAATGGCTGTTATCAACATTTGTTGTCATACCAAAAAAACATAATGCAAGGCAGTGCACAGACTACCGAACTATTAGTCTCATGAATCACACGTTAAAAATATTTCTGAAACTGATACATATTAGAATGTACAAAATCTTAGAGCAAGATATAGGTGAGACTCAGTTCGGCTTTCGAGATGGATTGGGTACAAGAGAAGCACTCTTTGCATTGAACGTTCTTGCGCAACGAAGTATGGACATGAACCAAGACCTCTATATATGCTTCATTGATTACAACAAAGCGTTCGATAAGGTACGCCACGAACTTCTCATCCAGCTCCTTAAAAGGAAAAATCTAGACACCCGTAACGTCAAAATCATAACGAATCTTTATTTCAATCAAAAAGCGGTGGTGAAAATAGAAGGAAAAAACACAGATGAAATAGAAATCCGAAGAGGTGTTAGGCAGGGATGCGTGTTATCGCCGATGTTGTTTAACCTCTACTTAGAAGAAATAATGAAACGAGCACTAGAAGACGAATCAAGGGGTGTTATAATTAACGGAGTACATATTAACAATATAAGGTATGCGGATGATACTATTCTGATAGCTACTAGTCTGGAGGATTTACAGGTGCTACTAGACAAAGTAAATAACACGAGCGAAGAATTCGGACTGTCGCTAAATGTAAAAAAGACCAAGTTCATGATAGTATCCAAAACGACACAAAATAACGCCCAAATCATAGTAAATAACCAGCCCATAGAAAGAGTTGAGAGATATAAATATCTAGGTACCATCGTAAGTAAAGACAACGAGTGCACTGAAGAAATCAAAAGCAGAATAGGACAGGCGAGAGCAACATTTATGAAAATGAAAAGGGTGTTTTGCAGCAGCGACCTCGGTATGGATTTAAAGATCAGGATGGTGAGATGCTATGTGTTATCGGTACTGTTCTATGGAGCAGAGGCATGAACCCTTAAGGGGAAGGAAATGAAAAGGCTGGAGGCATTCGAGCTATGGATATACCGCAGAATACTGAAGATAAAATGGACCGATAGAGTAACGAATGTGGAAGTCATGAGAAGAATGAGAAAGGATAAAGAGATTATTATTACAGTAAAAAAACGCAAACTGCAATATTTGGGACATGTGATGAGGGGAGAAAGATATAACTTACTACGACTCATAATGCAAGGAAAAATACAGGGACGGACAAGTGTGGGGAGACGACGCCATTCTTGGTTGCGAAATTTGCGAGACTGGTTCAACTGCACCACAAATCAGCTATTCCGATCAGCTGTATCACGAATACGTATAGCCTTGATGATTGCCAACCTTCGCAACGAAGACGACACTTAAAGAAGAAGAAAATATTTTGAGACGTTGAAGGGACCATCAGTCTGCTTCTCTTGGTAGCCAAAGTTTCCTCATCAGATGAGTCAAACTCATATTGCCTTTTAGTATTCCATTTTTTTACTGATGACTGCGGTATCTGTAATTCGAAACTTCCGACAATATCTGTAGGAGCGGATGTCTCTGGTAAATAAGTTGAAGAGTACGTCTAACTAATGCAACGAACGAATACACAATATTCTATTTACCCGGATTGTCGATGCAGTAAAACTTGTTGAAACTCGCAAATCTTCGCTACAGTGTAATATGTATTATAATACGAGTGGTACGTTTCCGCACCAGTGTTTTTTTCACTAATAAAACGCTTAAATATAATTTCGATACTAATTATTATATACTAAGATTTTTTACTTTAAAAACTATATATAATTGAGCTTTGATAAGTGCAATAAGTTTATCAATTTAATTAGTTTAATGTACTTTTTCTAACGATGAAACAACACAGGGAATTCTAACAATTATTTCATAGATTTACGGTGCATATTAGAACACTTTCAAAAAACAACGAAGGTGTAGTATATTTTTTTCCATTAGGGTAACATGCCAGAAAACTGTTTTGAAAAATAATTTCACTTATTTTTCCTATATTATCGAAAAAAAATGTATTATTAGTATTTATAATAAATTAGTTGCTTTCCCCAAAAGAAGTTGTTTGGAATCTAATTTATATTCAGTTATCCCAAATTACAACGCAAAACTCATATTTTGCTTTTTCCAAAAAGTTTTAGTACTTACTGTCGATTAGGCCTCGTTAAGTGCAAATTTTAAATTTCCAGTCTGAACTACAGTTGCCATGAAAATTATGCACTAGTTAAAATTTTTTTAAATGTTTAAGAAAAGAAATGCACATTTTGGCTTGAGGTCAATTTGCAGGCGTGTTATTTTACTTAACTGTAGTGACACATTCAAAAATATATAATTCTGATGTTGATGTTCGATCACAAAGCATACCCTATTGAACGAGAATCAATAACATTTTGGTTAATTAATTTTTAGCGCCAGCGGTGGATGGATTAAGAGCACAATATTTGAGGTAGGCGATTTAAATTATGTAAAACGCCTATAGTAAAATTTTTGTTATATCGTTAATCGCTCGATGCCTATGAAATAATTAAAAATGTGTACCAATCTTTGACGCGACCACTTAAATAGGCTAGTTTCTTTGAGCGAGAAGTTCCAGATTAGTGCTTGTGCCACTAACCAGTTAGAACTGGTTTCGCTTCGAATTTGAGCGGTCTCGGCGAAATTAAAAATATGAGGGTAGTAGATCTACCGTTTACCGTGATGATGCTATGCTGCCACCAGTTTTATTATTAAATTAAGTAATTAAGCAAAGATTTTTTGTAATTCCCATTATATATGGGCGTAACTTTTTTCATTCGATTTACATGTTTGTAGACGTTTAAACCAGCCGCATTAGACTGCCCTTGACTTTATCCACCTTGTCGACGATGTAACAACATATCGATGATATTTTATCATTGGGGCTATCATTCATCTTAAATATTAATTAACGATAAGTAACATGATAATAATAAATGATGCAAATAAACGATCACGAACAAGATAATTAATAAAGACTAAGAGTTTTAACTTAATTCGTTAAATATACAATTCCCCAGTTTTCAAATTGATTTATCGTACGCTGTAACCCGTTTAGTCGGGCCGGCAAATTTTCACAATGATGAACATTATTCTTCGTTACTCTGGAATTCTAATTTCCAATTTCGCTGCTTTCGTTCTGCATAAATTAACTTAGAAATTTAATAAGCTTATAGGAAAATAAACAGCGTTTGAGATTGTGGAAAAGGGTCTTCGGTCTTGTAAGGCATGCTCCAATAAGGACAAATTTTAGTTCGGTTTTTGTAGGGTACGGTAGAATTGCGGAAAACTTAGGTTAGTTTTTGTAGAGCAAGGTTAAATAGCGTTTAAAATGGGTTTTTGCGGAGTATAGTTGAGAAATGACAAATTTAAGATTGGGTATTTGTAGAGTATAGTGTGAGAGCAATAAATTTAAGAAGGGGTTTTGTTGAGTATTGCTGAACAGTTGGGTGATCCTTATTTTGACAATAATTGAATCTTCATGCTGCCAGGGGCGCATAGGTTTCGAAATCAATTTAAAAAAATATTCCTCAAGTTTCAAGTCTCTATCTTAATTAAATTTCGGCATTGAGTAATCAATTTTTTATTCCGGGCAAAGCAACTGCTCAAAAAACCTGAAACCCTGTAATTTTCAGACATATTTTATATCAACGCCGGAGTCCCTCAAGGTTTTATTTTGTCGCCTATCCTCTTTTTACTATACATTAACGATCTATTGGAAAAACTAAAAATCCTATATATAACTTCACTAACGACAGCATACTTGTTTCATATTTTACTTTGGATGCTCGGACATCGGCTGCTAATGCACATCACTATAGGCAGCAAGAGGTTTCAGATGTCAACAAAGACCTAGAAGATATTTTGTCTTGGGGTGACAGTAACCGAGTAGAATTTAGCACTAAACAAGCCCTGGCGACAGTCTTTTCTAAAAGGTTAATGTTGAAGAACCGGATATAGTCATGGAGGGACACTCAATTCCTTTGGCTTCATCGATTTATTTATTGGGCGTCAATTTGGATAGTTATGTGCCTTGGCATGGTCACGTTGCGGCCATTACTAAGGCAGCTTCGCAGAAGCTTGGAATACTTTTCCGAACTAAGGACCTCCACACACCCCAACAACTTTTGATGCTCTATAAAGCCCAAGTTCGACCATCGCTGGAGTAATGTTCGTATACTTGGGCTCTGCTCCTAAACATACCCTGAGATAGATTCCATTCAAAGAAAAGCCATTCCCTTGATCGGTGATCTGGAAAGCCTTGAACATCGAAGGCAGGTTGGCGACTTGAGTCTATTTTACAAATATTTTCATGGCAATTGCGCAACTGAGGCTGCTCGCTTGATTCCACCCAGAGCGGGGCATGATAGAAATATACGACGAGCCACTGCAGCCCACCCGTACGTGGTTCAGCTTGGTGTTTCTCGAACCACACTGTTTAAAAATTCTTTCACCTGGAGAACGTCATCAATCTGGAATGACCTCCCTAACGAGTATAATCTCCAAAGATTCAAGACCAAAGTGAATCGTTTTCTGTGCACATGCACCGCTCACAGAGCAACATACAGAATTAATTTTGCAGTGCCTTATCAAGAAAAAACAAATAGTAGCTATTCCTTAGAATTTTTACATATTTTAAGCTGCTATAATTTCGCAGTTTTAGCTTGTTGAGAAAAAAGTTTTTTCATTTTTTCCAAATTTGAAAATTGAAAAATTAATAATAAATTTCCGATAAGAAAATCTATTATTCATATATTATCGTTAAATTATAAAAATTAAACGTCTACAATCAAAACTAAAAGCCATTTACAAAAAGAAACTTTTTATATTTTTTGCATAGACAGTTGATTAATTTTTTTGTTCTATACTAAACTACACCACTTTTTCTTGCATCTGCAATATCTTTTTTTTTAGTTTCGATTATTATAAGTTGTTTTTGATCTTCGTTTGAAGTTTATATATTACTGTATCCTTCCACTAACTTTACGACCTCTATGCTATATCGTTATTACTTTTTAAGTTTTTACCTAACGCCAATCCTCTAGTATAATTGTTCTAATTTCAGTCTAATGGATCAGTCATTAGAAAATCACTATTATCTTTTGAAAAACTCGTAAGATTGAGATGATTATATCTAGATCATAAGCAATTTATATCTTTTACATGTATATGTTTCGGACAATCTTCATCATCAATACTATTTAATTTAATTATCATTTTTCTTTTTACTTCATCTGATAATTTTTCATCAAAATAAGCCATCGCAGCAAACTCTGGATTTAAATAACATAAATAATTGCGAAATTCATGTTATTTCAGATATTTCAACATCAGCCATTGATGTGTCACAAATGTTTTTTTATGAACTGCAAGTCATGATTATAAGCTGCAGTTGCCACAGTACAGGGACATCTTTTTAAGTGTCTCATCCGATTAGCGATTCTCCTGCTGACTATAATAGAAAACAAATCACATATTTCTTAGTGATTATTTGCAAGGAAGCTAAATTTAATGTCAAAAAATATTTAGGTTAACAAATTTGATAGATACGATGCCATTTTGAATTTTTTGGAATGGCAACCATCATCAATAACCACACGAGTGAATTGCAACTTGCGATTCGATTTCAAAAACATATAGTTATTCATATTTTATTTTCAACCGTTTCGAAAATACGGGAGTTCCTAAATTGGCTCGTGAAAAGCCGCCACTGTTTTAGTGTAAACATTACCTAAATAAAAAAGTTGGATTAAATTTAAGTAATTTTTATTCCAGGTCACCAAGTAAAAAATTAAAATTTCTAAATGACGCTTTTAAAATAAAAATTGTTTCAAAAAATGTTTAATACAATTAGAGATATGTGATATCCATCACAGGAGAAGCATGAGAAAACTGTGGAGTTTTTCAAACCTGTTTGTAAAATGGTGAATTACAGCATCATAAAATTCAGATGTTTTTGTAGTTTTTTTTTTTTGATTTTTTTTTGTATTGACAATTGTGACAAACTGGACATACGCTCCTGGTTAATTATTATTGTATTACACGAATACAGTTTAACGTGCTTTAGACTATAAAGCGCGAGGTTATACGTTGTACCTAAATATACTAACACATTTCCACAAATTTCTCTCCATTTACGAAAATTAGCGGATCAGCATTGCACTTTTAACTGGTTCTCTATATTAAAAAATGATTGATAGCATTGACAACAGACTTTCCAACAAACACCTACTTAGGAAAATCGTTGGAAAACCCTTTAAACCTGCTTCCGTTGAAAATATCTAACAAAATTAGTTTCTCGAAATTAGAAGAGCATGTTTTAATTTGCATCGTAATTGTGTCAAGAAAATCCTAATAAATTTTTCAGCTTCATTGCCATTGATGTCATATAAAAATGTTTTGTCTACCAAATAAATCAAGTTCTTTTAAATTGTCCTACAGCCGCACCACGGACTATAATTTGTTAGTTGTTAATTCGAAAATAAAATGCATATTACTTTGTTCGCCAAATGCAAGAGAAGACGAAAATCTACATATTAAACTTAAAACACTTAGTTACCTAAAAACTTGGCTTTTCATTTTATCGCATGGTGTCCAAGTCCAAAACAAGATATTTTATTTAAACTTTAAAACACTTACCTAATGTCCTAATCCTACACAACAAACACTCGCTCTGACTTATTTTACACTTATTCAGTTCTTTTCTTTTACGAGTAAATATCAAATAATCGATAATTAATGAGTATAATACACAGATTTATTTCTTAAATCCATGGTATAGTAATAGTAACCACATTCATAATAACATTAATAACTGGCTAACTATACTAACCTCATTTTATTTAAAGGTTTGTTCCAACTCGCTATTCTATGCTCGAATGATTATTTCCGGCCTGTCAATTAATTTTTGAACTTGGCAATCGACTATTGCAGTAGTAAATTCGTTGTGCGACCGTTCTGGGACTGTACTGGTACAGTTTTTGGTCCTTATAGTATAACCTTAAATTTACCGGCAAAGCCGATTTTGCCGAATGTGAGGTCTTGAAATATAGATATATTATTATGTATACTGGTATATTATGTTGGATTGCCTGGAATTTTTAAGATTTTGTAGCGGCAGGGTAGGCTTGTCGACCCCAGCCTGGATTATTTAAAAACTAAAATAATTTATTTTATGGCGGCTTGCCTGTAGTTTGCGAGTATTAGGTCCGGGGTTATACTTTTTCCAAAGTCAGTTTGATGACATAAAAAAGCTTCGACCGGGCTTCAAAGGGACCGGCATCAGAATAGCGGTTGCCAGACCATTTTTTAAAACTTCAGTTTTCATTATTAAATTTTTTTTTTTATACCAGTAGTTTGCAAATGTACTTTGAACCAAGAAATGTTCAATGTCAAAGACAGAAGGAAGAAGCCATTCATGAATATTATAATAACTTTTTAGTACTTCAGAGATATTATTTATACAAAAATAATTTAAATTAAACTAAAAAGGATTTCAATGTTGTTAAACAAAAAAATAAACAACGCTTATATTCCTCCTACACGAAAACTGGCAACACCCTGGCGATAGGCCGTCGAGACCCACTGGCAAATTAAAGTGCAAACTATTTTTTCCAAGTGGGAAAATTAATAGAGCAGCGTATAAATACAAATTCATATGCTGTAGATAAGAACAGCAAATAGTTAAAGGTTCTGCCAATTGGGTGATCTCTTATCACCTTTCAAATCAGTTGATGTTTAAGGTATGCGATATTAGTAATCGGACAGCGGCGTGACTGGCTGAAATGATTTACTGTAATTTACATATTTCATTTTTTGCTATAACTGTGTGGTTTCAGACAAGTAAGTTTTTACTTGGTACCTTTATTTTATTTACATCAGTATGGCTTTTCGGCGACAGTTTAAAACAGAAGGTCAAGGTGAATTATCGCAGGAATATAGGTAGTGAGTCGGTGCCAGAGTTGGCAATTAAAGGCGAAATAAGTCCGGAATTAAGAAAAAAAGATGCTCAATGTCAATGCATTATTTTAAACATGTACGCGTGTTTAAAGAACGAAAATCCGGAAAAAGATAAAAATGCGCTTTGTACAAGAACGTACTTGTAATGAATTAACAAAACTTAGGGTTTATAAGATCTATAACGTAGTTAATTTGGGGACTGTATTAGATCATTTCATAAAGTGTAAACCAATAAATTAACAATTCAAAACGGCTGACAACACTACTAAGGAATTTTATTCTGCGAACTATTTACAACTCTTATCATATAGTGTCAACTTTAGAACTGGTTCGTGATAAATAGCGAGGTTACCCTGATTATAAGTACCAATCTTTAGAAACATTGCGTGGTGTTTTGTTCAAATGTGGCTTTAAATATAAAAGATTAGATAATCCAATTAGTATAATGGAAACCCCGCGTATTATTGAACTACGACAGGATTATTTGCGCAAAATAAAAGAGTACCATGAATCCGATAAAAGTATAATTTATTTAGAGAAAACTCATGATGTTGTTAAGTATGGTTGGGTAGACAGTGCAAATTGTACTTTTGGTACACCGTGTTCGAGAGGAAAACGCGTTACCATGCTTGAGGCAAAGATGGCTTTGTACATAATGTGTTGCTCTTGTCAGCACAGAATATCACTCAATAATCAATCTTCAACTTTAAGCGCAGTTTTCCTTGATAACATTCGGCAGGTAATAACGAAATGAGTAGCAATGTATGGAAAAATTGCGTAGCTCATGTTAAAAAACAGGAAATGGATATTCTGTTTCACCACCTATAGCGCCAGTAGTAATCCAACCTGGAAACGATCCTGCTTCTAAAGATTCTTACGAATTTTAATTATTTGGTAGAAGCGACGCCTATGGTCAGGAATTTAATGATTTTTTATGTCATCGAATTAAGCTTGGAACAACTACACAACTGCGATTTAAAAATTTGGGCGTGGTCTTCAAAAATTTTCGTCCGCGGCGCAACTATTGCGCCTTTAGCGCCCTTGTCAACCCTACCTACCCGACCCTACAGCTCGCATTAAAACTTCAACCTTCAATAAATGGTACGTTTTTATATTTTTGCCATACCTTGTAGTAAACACTTTTATAAAGAATTACTTTTTCGAATCTTTAACTTTTTGGCTCACTAATTTGTCCTCTGGTCTACCCGCATCGGTATACAAACCATACACTGTATAATTTTATGCTTTAAACAATTTACTACCATTATCATCAAATTTGTTTCCGGGTTAAATTCTGCATCAACAAATAAATTAATGTATTTTTTAATTATTAAAATAAATTCAATATCTTGTGAAAATTCTATACCCGCGTTATATAAAAATAACAAAATTGTCAACTGCAATTGCCTCTTATAAATCATTTATAAAACAGTACAACTTAGAATTTACCCATATTTGTTAAAAAACATTCCAAAGGAAAATATTAGATGTGTTTTCTGCTTCACTAAGCAAAGTGCTTCAAAGGAATTACTTCTGCTCGGTATCAAAACAATATTTTAGCGAGAACAAAAGAATTTTTACCTTTTGATTTTAAACGAAAAATTTAATTTAGTTTCTATGATACTGGCTTCTTATAATGTATAATTATTTTAGTTCCTACTTAAATATGGGATTACTTTTATGCTTAAGTAGTAAATATAGTTACTTACGGTTTGTGTGGTAGGCTTCTGTCTGCGTAACGTAGTAGTTCAGAGCCAATCCTGAAAAACAAATGCAAAATTATATTTAGTAAAGTGATTGATAAGAATATTAATACTCATAATAATGCATATTATAGGTAGATTAGGTGCATTTATGTGGGGGTGGGTATAAGAAGTAAAAATAACAATATTCACTAATCAGGCAAGTTTATTAATCATCTTACAAACACGACAGCGGTCTTGCCGGTTGTAGCAGGTTATAAAATAAGAGCGGATTTGTATGTGATTACATCTTTTTTTTCCTAAGTCAGAAAAGAGCTGGCTTTTTCTAAATTAATATTTTTTATAAATAACTGCCTAAATACAAAATTTTGTTTCGCATATAACTTAATATTTTGGATTTTTACCGCATACAAATTTATTATTCATATGTGCGCCTACAAACGCATGTATAGAACATATTTGGCATAATTGTTTTAAAATTACGATGCCTTCTGATGTTTTCGTCATTTTTATTAAGGCGATTGGTTAAAATTGGCAACGCAGGAATACCGCGAACAAAGGCGGCAGACGGGTAACTCACCGAACCCCACTAAGCACGTAGAATAAAAATATATAGTCTATACGAAGCCAATTCGAACAGCTAAAAAAAAGAGCCAAGTACCGGATCTCCTAAGTTTACCAAAAATTTTAAATACACATAATCTAATTTTATTATGATTAGACCGCGTATGAATTTTTTCTCGCCAACGCGTTCCTAGCCGAACGCTTCTAGTTGATGAAATAATTTTGGTATCTTAAGAGTGTACCCGCGTGTAGTGTTTCCTAAGTTATTTTATTGTTGCTGCCGTTGCTGTTGCTACTGTTGTTATTGAGTGTCGCGTTTTTCTAATTGTATTGTTGTCGTTAACGTTCTTGTTGTTATTTAAATATTTAATCAAGATGGCCTTGTGTAGACCTTTTGATGTTTCTGATAATAAAATGGACAATGTGGAAGCCGATTCCTTGACGGAGCTGTCGGAATTTTATAATAGAGACTTGCATGTTCAATCCCAGAGACATCTTTTAAATATATAGCTTAAAAAGTGAAAGTCTTGGGGCCTCCCCAAACGAAATATTAAAGAGAACTTGTGAGCTCACTAAACTTGTTCGAACTACAATTTACAGTGATTAGAGCAGAAGTTATCATCGACCATTCCGTAAAGCGAAAAAGAGATAATCAGAAGCTTAAAAAAATGATTTTAGTGACAAAGAAGTAATACGCCGAGTTATATATCAATTTGACGAGGAAAACAAAGTCCCGACATAAGAAATGATTCAGGATAAGTTACGGAATTATCCGGATTATGAATATAAATCTCTGGACACATTACGTAGTATTTTGCTAGAATGGAATTGTCTCGTATCGTAGTATGGCGCCAAGAATATTTACCTAAAATTAACGATATCGCCAATTAAAAAGGGAGATAGTGTATATGGTTGGGGGGATGATGATAATAAATGCCCACTAAATGGACCTTGTTCTCGCAGTAAGTACTAAGAGTTTTGTTCCTAACGTTTTATTATTGTTGGCTAAAAATATAAAGCACTCATTGGCTAACTACCGTAAAGATATGACCACCAGTCTATTAGAAAAGCAGTTTATTGAACAATAGACAGCCTAAGTGATGACGTCACAAGGGGCGTGTTTTAAAAAATCTTTCCAAACAAAAATAATTTGCATTGAAAATCCCATAAGAGATTTTTAAAACCAGTGCTGTGAGTTTAGAAACGATAAATAAGGAATTTCTTCAATTTATTCATATTTTTGGTGATATGATTGACCCATTTACAGCCACAGATAGAGGTAAGTGTTTCCTGAAAATATTTAATCGCCATCTGAAAAAGTTTGAGGTTATGTTATTGTTGTTTACATTATTGTTTATTAGGACATAATTGTTAGTTTTTTGTAAAATAAAGCTTGTGGTAGTGTTTATTTATTAATATGAAGTAGACCCAGTCTATAGCCTAAATAATTTATATTATAGATTCAATATTGGCTAAAGTGGTTACGTATTTTGTTACCCGAACAGAAAATTTTCAAGTTTGTTGTATTTCCTGCAAAGATAGAAGAGAGGAATGCCTGGTCATCACCTATACCCAGGCAACCATATGACGTATGAGTGACGTCAGATTTCGTCGAGATTTGACTAACATGACGTCTACTATGACGTCCCTGGTACGTCAGGAAGACGTGAATAAGTCACGCCCAGTGACGTCCTATTAACGACGTTACATGACGTCCTATTAACGACGTTACATGACGTTGCTTGAAGGACCAGTTTCACACGGTTTGATGACCAAATAAGGGTCCTTGTTAGTAAATTATGGGTGCAATATAATAACCTGCTAAATAATTGAAACTATGACAAGTACCCCTAACCAAATGGTCACCACACATTATGAAACTGGGCCTTATGCAGATATATATCTGCATAAGGCCCAGTTTCATAATGTGTGGTGACCATTTGGTTAGGGGTAATTGTCATAGTTTCAATTATTTAGCAGGTTATTATATTGCACCCATAATTTACTAACAAGGACCCTTCATTATGAGGAATTAAATTGTAATGATTAAATTTCTGACATTACAATTTAAATAAAAATTTCATATGCTGCATATCTACTTATTGAAACACATTGTGTATCAAGTAACTGAACAAAAATACTTTTAAAACTATTTTTATTAGTCTTGAAAAATGATTGAAACTGGCAAAGTACATATTATGGCTACGGAAACTAGTCGGAAAAATTAAAATTAAAATATATGGTGTGTGACACAAGTCTATGAAATTGACCTGAACTATATTATACACACCGTTGGCAAAAATAGTAAAATAACCTTAAAGAACACATCTGGATACATAAAGAAACTGGTACATGTCAAGGCAGGTTTCAATATTTACAGATTTTCGTTCCGTTAACCTATCCTATGTATAAACGACATAAAAGTCTCATAAACATAAACGACATAAAAGTCTCATAAACATAAACGACATAAAAGTCTCATAAATCATAAACGACATAAAATTCTCATAAACATAAACGACATAAAAGTCTCATAAATCATAAGAAACATAAGTTTTTCCATAAGTCTTAACATAAAATAATGAAACACTTCGCATAAAAAATGTAAACACTTCGCATAAAAAGATTAAACACTTCGCATAAAAAGATTAAACACTTCGCATAAAAAGATTTATTACTTTAGCTTCTGCACTTTTTACCCTTTGTGGTGCATGCTTTAGCCATGTTTTTATTGCATTCTCTACATCTCGATCTGTTGCATCATTGCATTTTATTTTGACAGCTTCTGAAATTTTAATAAAGCAAAAGGAAAATTAACCATCATGCTGAAATTGAAAAGAATGACATTTTAATGTGAATGAATGAATTAACAAATCTTCAGAGGTACCATAAATGTTATTTCAAATATAACAAGCTTTTGGTTTTTTCAAAAATGTTCTTACTACTGCCAGTCCTACTTTAAATTAAACATTATAAAAACAAATTCATTCGTAAAACACAGAATAATGCAGGATACCATCAGTATTCTAGGTTAAAAAAGAAAATAAGTTGAAAGTACCTTACTTAAATAAGGTATCATAACATTGAAGGTATCAAGCTGAGGCCAAATAACTAAAAATATCAAGGGTGTCCTATTTAAAAATCAAAACCTGGTCCTTAAATAAGAGGAGTGTAATGAGGAGTCATTATTTTATGGTAAGCCGGCAAGTCAAATTTACCCTCAAAATATAAAAAAATAGACTTGCTTACCTACTATGACCCGCTTTAATTTTAAGTCAGCAAATATCTTCTTGTTTGCTCTTTTTCCATAAAAGCTGAATTTGGATGCCAGCTTATCGGAAATAAGCTCCTTCAAAACTCTGTATGTCCTTCCAGTTATACCATCTCCTCCCAACATGGAGCAAAAATCAGTCTGCAAAGAAAATAAAACAACATTTTTAAAATCAAAACAGAGCTACACATTAATTGTACTAAGTGTTATATCGGTCAGGTTAATTTTACAATCTGCGATAGCCTGATTGCTCTGAAAAAGAGAGAAAATATTAATAAAAGTGTAGGACAAACTAACCAGACTTTCCACTCCACCTTCTGCTTCTAATTCATCTTGCTCAAATTTAAGAAGATTTTCTAATGAGTCTATTGGAAATCCCTTGGATATTCTTGAATTTACGTGCTCGGCAGGTCTACTTTGAAGGGTAGCCAAAATTTGTTTATTTTGCTCTTTCAGGCATATAATGTGTTGAAGCAATAATTCAAAACCTAAACATAAAATAAATTACAGTTTATGTCGGAAAAAACAAAAAATTTAAATTACCTTTATTTAAAGAAGGAATGGTTGAAGTTGTGAGTATTGGTGTCTGAACTTGTGCAGGAACATTAAAAGGTATACAGTTATTGTCAGTTGTAGATATTGTAACCTTGGTACACTGGGAAGGGCCCCCTAAAAGTTTTTATTTAATAAATACCACTCGACAAATAGTTATCTGACATCATAGACACAAAACTAAAGCAGTATATCCTTTAAATAAATTAAAAAGAAATACGTACTTCAAAACCTAAACATCAACTAAACTAGATTTGAAGGAACTGCACCCAATTTAGAGGAAAAAAATTTACCTGAAGTTTCACTAGAAAGGCTTGGAGCACATCCGGTTGGTGTATGAAACAGAGATGTCAGTTTGTTTAAACTTGCAGTTTCCGTAGGACTGGGATGTAATGAGAGAACATCTAAAAGTTTATATTTATTAAACTATATTCCTAAACTTTCAATGCCTATCACGAAAATTACACAGTGTTACACTTGACACTTACTATCAGTTAAATTAAATAACTAATTATTACCTATCTGTATACAGAAAGCGATACCTACCTTGCAAGTTGCCTGAACCTTTCTTTTTCTTTAAAACGCTTGATTTAATTGGTGGAGGACGTTTTATGACAAAATGTCTATTAGGGCGTCCATCATCTTCCTCATCGTCACTGGAATATAACCTTTTCGTAACAATTCTTCTCCTTTTACCAAATTGTTCTTCGTCTTCCTCTTCTGTGTCCAAGTTGGAAGTAAACTCAGCTTTTTTTGTTTGTCTAAAGCTCTGTCTAGATCATCTGAAAATATGTAGATACCCTATAAAACATATTCAAACAATAGGTGTCAATACAGAGAGTGATGGAGCAATAGCCCCCTCCTACTCCGAGAGCCCCAGGCAAGAGGCAAAAAGTAATTGAAAAGTTAAGTAAACAACGAAATGCTTTCCAGCCAAACCTGTTTCAAAAAAGACACGAGCAACAGAATACACTTTCCACGATTCCTCACGTTGTTCATGTGCTTTCAAGGCTTTGAAAAAGGTTCCTCGGTCCTTATAAGGAGGCCAGAACACTTCACATTTTCTAGGAGTTAACCAATCCGAATCAACCACAGCAAGCCCCCCACTGTCAGAGAATTCTATAACTACATATGACATAATGGAACTTATCGTTTAAGTACCTAAAAAGAACATAATTGTATCCAATTTGCTTGACGTACTTTCCATAATTAACATTTAAATTTTTACTAATCCAGTGCTTATAATAAATCCTAAAGTCTGCTAATTTGGATAGGTACAGATAACTAGACTTACGACCAGATTGTCTCGGTCAAGTTTGCAGAAATCGAAATTTAAACAACTACACCGTTTTCACTGAACTAACCTAGCTTTTTTAATCTGCTCATTTCGGGATCCTTATTGAAAAAGATTAGTTATTACCACAATTATTATGATATGGTAGGAGTATTATATATTATATCTATATAGGTACTTACCAACCAGAGAATAAATTGCACACACCAAACACATGAATTTGGAATTTATGAAAAAACCGGGAAATTGACCAGTAGCTCAACCGCTTATGTTTTTTTGGGGATGGAGAAAGCGGGAAAGGAACGCATCACACTAGACGCAAATTGCAGGAATTTAATTGGTCGGTTCACGTCAGATGATTGTTTCAACCAATGGAAATTGCTGAAATTTGACAGTCCTCACGCTCGCGGCGGTCTAGCGTCGTGACCGAGAGAGAAGCTAGACATGCAGGCAGCTGGCAGACATAACTCCAACGTTGCCAATAACTGTTTGGCACTCGGGACATCAGCTGTGATTGATTTAAAATAAATATACAATATAATATGCTATATCGCCCATTGGTAACCCAAATGGAATATGTTGTTGCCACTTCCACTAGACTTATATGGGTTAAAAGGGCGCCAAACGGTTCCCGTTTTGCCTCGTTTTGTGATGGCAACGTTGGGATACCTATGTATGTTTAGTACTACTAAAAAGCACCTCGGACTGTCGGACGGCTGCTGTCATTGCCGAAATAAGATTAACTGATCGTAGCGTAGTGGTTAGAGCGTCTGCCTGCAACGCTGAAGGTTGTAGGTTCGTATCCCCGTCCGAGATCACTTTTTCTTACTTTTTTTTTTACTTTTTTAATAAAAATATATGGGTAGGTACACGATAAGCGCCAACAAAAATGTGCTTAGCCGTCAAATGTCATTTATGTCAACTAAATGTTAACTAATCACAGCCAGACGTCTGGGGTGCCTTTTACTCTCTATATAGTCTCATGTCTCATGTTTACCTGCTCCTATCGAAATTCATACGCTAAACCAAAAATCGACGTCTTAAGACGTAATGCGCGAGACGATCTATAACGGCGTCGATATGTCGTCACAATGACGTCTTTTTTGGGCCGAAAGTCGTCTTTTGACGAAAATGACTAAATATAACCAATAAACGACGTCACAAGACGTCATTGTTCGTCTTCTGGTTGCCTGGGTAAGCATCTTATAAGGTACATAATAGAACAATTATTATGTTAAAAAGGGATAAACGCCTTGGAGTTGAACCATTTATTTGCTTTACAATGGTAGAAGTCAAGATAGAGCAGAGAACCTTCCCAACATTTTTTGGTTTGTACCTGCCATTTTGGGCACAATGACAGAAAGAATAGAGCTACAATATTTGAGTTCAGCGCTAATAGTCAATTTAGCATTACATCTCCAGAAAAAAGGTATGTTATAGCTTTTATTATACAAAATGTATTCACGTTCCTAAAAACTAAAGTAAAAAATGTGAACATTTAATAGTTTAATTTAACTTTTAATAGAAAAGCAAGGCCAACATTGTATTAAATTATTTTTAGACAAGAAGTGAGCAGACAGATGTTACTGAAGATATTGACTCATGCTTTAGGAGCATCGTTAAAAGCAGAAAATTATTTTTTGATACGAGATTTGGAAGAAATTTCAAAAAAACCTTTAAAAACTTTTAGTACGCTTTAGTTACCACTATTCTCATGTCCTTATGTATGCACAGGGATATCAATGCTATACCTAATACAATTATTTTGAAATATATATTATGTAGATTATAAAACAATGTAATAAACATAATAATATATATTTGTTTAAATTTTTATAATTTCAGTAGGTACATCAAATGTTGTTAAGGTCTACAGTATTACTAAAATTGCTGATCAATCTGATGATCCATAGCTGCATGAATAAGGCTTACTGGGATATAGCTCAGCTGTTTTAACTTCGCTGGATTTAGTTTTTTGGGCATTTCGAAGGCACTTCTTATCAGGGACTGATAGGTAGTAGTATACAAATAATGCAGTTGGTGATATTTTATTACCACAATATTATAACTGTTGTCTTTCATCATAGTGTGAACTTCTCTGACCTGAATCAAATTGCATCCATAGGACATGGTTTGACTCCAAGGCATTTACCCCTTTTTAACATAATAATATTTGCTCTATTAGGTACCTTATAAGTGATGTCCGAGCTTTCCTTTCTTTTATCTTTGCAGGGAATACCACAAACTTGAAAATTTTCTGTTCGGGTAACAAAATATGTAACCACTTTAGCCAATATTGAATCTATAATATAAATTATTTAGGCTATAGACTGGGTCTACTTTATATTAATAAATAAACACTACCACAAGCTTTATTTCACAAAAAACTAACAATTATGTCTTAATAAACAATAATGTAAACAACAATAACATAACCTCAAACTTTTTCAGATGGCGATTAAATATTTTCAGGACACACTTACCTCTATCTGTGGCTGTAAATGGGTCAATCATATCACCAAAAATATGAATAAATTGAAGAAATTCCTTATTTATCGTTTCTAAACTCACAGCACTGCTTTTAAAAATCTCTTATGGGATTTTCAATGCAAATTATTTTTGTTTGGAAAGATTTTTAAAAGTCACGCCCCTTGTGACGTCAGACTTAGGCTGTCCATTGCTGCCAAACCTATCCCCCGATATGGACAATGCATCCGGTCATTCGCGTCTACAACAAGCTATAAAGAAAAAGAACTTTAAAAAGGAATATGTAGTCGACAAAGTATGCGAAGCACATGGTCATACTATTTTACGCCTCCCTCCCTATTACTGTATATTTAATCCAATCGAGATGATTTGTGCTGCCGTCAAGAACAAACTAAAAAAATATAACCAATCGCCAACTGACAATGCTTTTTTACAGTGACGGAAATAAGATTTCGTACACAGACGTTAACATTTTATGCCATTTTTGATATTTTGGTAAACTGTGCTTTTTACAATTATCTCACCTCTATACCTTGCGTTTCTTATTTTAGTAATGGTAAAAAAAAGGATATATATAAAATTATTTATTCGAAGAAAGTATTCCTAGATAGTTGAGCAAGTTAGAAAACCAGGAAGCACTATACAAAGCCTGAGAAATAAATGTAAAAATACAGGATCATTGGAAAGAAGGGCTGGAAGTGGCAGAAGAAAGATTTCAAACGAAAGTCAAGAAAATCATATACAATATATGACTTCGAAATTAATTATAAAACAGATTAAAAAACATTGGTTTAATATTTTAAAGCGGCACCATTTTTTTCCACTAATAAGTTTAAACGTCTGGGCATTGATTCCACCAGCATTTGGGTGTGACGAAAATTGTAGGTATTCCAGGCGTCTTTAATTTTATTCCACAAATCATCACTGTTTTGAGGATGGAAATCATTGTTCTTGTTAATTTCTTTCACGGTACATCCCCAAACGTTTTCGATTGGATTGATATCAGGGCTTCTTGAGGGTCAAGGTATGAATGAAATGTTATTTTCCCATATCCAGTCCGAAACTCTCCTTGCTGTATGGACGGGGCAGTTGTTATGCTGGTATATAAAATTTTCTTGTTGAAATATATTGTTTACCGATGGCAACATAACATTTTGAAGGATGTGTCTATAAGCTAGAGTATTCGAATTCGGTGGCATATTCCTAGCCTTCTGGAAGTCATATATCCCCATACTTTAACTAAAATCTTCCACTTGCTTTAACATGTTGGGCATATATTTCTTCGTACCGTGTATTTGGCGGCCTATACACTCTAATCTGCCCGTTATAATAAGACTGAAAAGTCTTCTCGTCGGTAAATACTACCTTTTCCCAAAAATAATTTAAACTAGTATTTATAGTATATTATTTAATATAAATATTGTAATATTACTTTCTTGTTATTTGACTGCAAGTAAATATGGCGAAAGTTGCATCTTCCAAAGCTGATTTATTTAGGATACGGATAAAAGGCTCCAAGCATTTGTCTACCGATGGAAAAGTTATGCAATGCTCTGCAATGCCTGTTCAAAACAGGTGAGCTTTAATGTTGCTAGTTTTGGGAATGAAAATGGCAATTTTAAAAATTAATATTGTTTACTGAGAATTGCAACTTTCGTTCAATTCCAAAAGTATGCATATACCTACGCGAATATAAATTCAGTGGAGTATTCTAAACGTTCTACTTAGTTCTAAAAAAGCAAAATTCGATTTGTATGTAAGCTTTCTGTACACCGGTTTATTTTTTAGGTTTCCTCAAACCATAAATTTTAAATTGACCAGCATTTATCCACAAATTTGCATACATAATCTAAAAAACGTTCAAACAGTCGAAGTCACCAGTCATATACAGGGTGGCCCATCGAAAACGTACCGCAAAGCATTACAGACTTCGAAAGGACTTTTCGACAAAAGCCAAAACCACGTCAAGTTTGTTTGTCAGGGGGACAACTGTTGTCGCAAAAATCATAGCAAAACCTTACTTAAAGCTCCCAAGTGGGGGTGCCATCACCCAAATTCTTTCAAATAAGAATGGGGTTTAAGTCATTCAAAAGGGCTCTTATTTCCCTATACATCGCTGCTTACTTTTTTACCGTATTAGTCCAGTAAATGCTCATACTGTTGTCCGCCAACGTGCATACAGTAACACAGGTTATCTTCAAACCGTTGCCATACATTCTGGAACACTTGTGGTGTCACTTCGCGACATACGTCAATGATTCGTCCTCGTAGATCTTCCAATGTGTCAGATGGAGTGCTGTAAACTTTGATTTTTATGTGCCCCCACAAAAAAAAATCTAAAGGACTTAAGTTGGGTGACCGAGGGGGCCACTCAATTGCCCCCCTTCGGCCTATCCAGCGTCCTGGAAACGTGTCATTTAAATAATTGCGCACATACAGCGAGTAATTCGGAGGAGGTCCGTCTTGTTGAATAATCAGTTCCTGTTCATTGTGTGCAGGGTCGTTCTCTATGATATTTGTTAGAGCTGGGTCGATGGCATTTTCTAGTAAATCCAGGTACATATCGCCTGTTAAATTTCCAGGAAGGAAAAAAGGGTCTTCAAAGGAATTTCCATATACCAAACCATACACTGAACTTCTGAGGATGTTGTGTGTGTGTCTCGTGAAAAATCCTTGAATTGGTATCGGCCCAGTAACGACAATTGTGGCGATTCACTAAACCATTTAAGAAGAAGATACACTCGTCCGAAAAACACACATTAAATAGGAAATTACCATTATTAATCGCTCGTTCAGTCATAATTTCGCAATATTGAGAGCGACGATCAAAGTGGTCTTCATTTAGTTCTTGCACTAACCGAATCTTATAAGGATGGAACTTGTATTTTTCTAATACTCGTTGGGCACTTGTACGACTTACGCCCGTCGCAACGGCCAATTGTCTTTTACTCAGCGTACTATCCATTGCAAGTTGCCCCAATACTGCTATCTCCGTAGGTTCATTTAGTACCAGATTTTCAAGCTGCCTCTTTTTGTTATGAGCGGAACCTGTTTCGCGAAATTTGGCTACCAATTCCCGAATAATTTTTCCAGAAACATGTTTGTCCTGATGCCGTTGGTTAAACAGCTCCGCGGCCCGATTTCCGCATTAATTGTTTTTGAAAAAAAACTCAATAATTTCTACTCTTTCTGCAATTGAGTACACCATAATTGATAAATTTAAAAGGTTCAATAATTTGGAAAGACTTCAACCACAAGTCACAAGACAACTATCTAGCAACTACCTGACCCAATGCGAAGCAAAAACCCGATAAATATTATCTTACTAACACGAGCCTAAAGAATCTGCAAATGACCAAAAAACAGCGAATTCTTTTTGATTTTTCAATAATACGGTAAGTTTTAAATCGATTTTTGCATTTTTCGTCAAACGTATTGTTGGTATTTCAAAGGTCCATATTTTCTAAACGAGTCGATCGATTTCCAAAAAGTAAGCAGCGATGTATAGGGAATTAAGATCTCTTTTGAATGAGGTGTCACTTGACCCCCATTCTGACTTGAAAATGGGTTGAAGGTTTTGCTATAATTTTTGCGTCAAAAGTTGTCCCCCAGACAAACAAACTTGACGTGGTTTTGGCTTTCGTCGAAAAGTGCTTTCCCAGCCTGTAATGCCTTGCGGTACGTTTTCGATGGGCCACCCTGTATTTCGGATGTGTTGAGTGGTAGTTACCAGCAGGCACCTAACTTAAAAAATGAGTTTTATTTTAATATATGCAATGGCTCAATCAAAAATACCATGGAATAAATTAGAACAACCAGCGTTAAGAGTGTTTTTAGAAAAATATTGCGATCGCCATATACCCAGTGAATCAACAATACGTAAAAATTATTTACAGAACTGCTATCAGGCGCGCTTAGATAGAACTAGGGAAAAAATATGCAACAAAAACATTTATTTTGAAGTGGCTAAAACAGCAGATGCGTGTGGACGTTATGTTGCCAATATGCTAGTTGGGATAATAAGTGAGTGAGAACCTCCAGAATCTTATTTAGTATAAACACTGTGGCTTTACAAAAAACCAATCATTATTAACGAAGCTTACGTCTTTTGTATGCGCAAAATCCAGTAAAATCAGAAAATGTGGAGTTAATGTTGTCTGATGCCGCAGCTTACACGATTAAAGCAGGGAAGGCTCTGCAAGTTTTTTACCCAAGTTTAATCCATTTTACATGGCACACGGCTTGAATAGATTGGCCGAACTAGTGCGGTTAGAATACTCAGATAATAAATAATTTAATCAATAACGGGAAAAAAACGTTTTAAAAAGCGCCTTTACGTATTGAAAAATATCAACAAATGGCTCCAGATCTGCCTCCGCAGCACTCAAAATTTGTAAAGATTGTGGTTCGGACAATAAGGTTTTGCAAGCTTTTATAAGATCTCATTTTTCTATGTTAGCAACTGCAATCAAAGATTTGAACGGCACACACTTGCCCTTAATTAATGCATTTCAAATATTTGAGAAAGTAGTTGAAAGAAACTCGTACATTGGTTTGAAAAGTAAAAATAAATTTGTTAAAGAAGAAAGAAAAACTGGTAATGACTGCAACTGAAAACTTAAATGTTTTAAAAATTTGACGACTCTGGTAAGCTTGAACTTTTAAGAGTTTTTAATAATATTGGAAATAAAGAAAAACAGGACATTTTTATTGGGGAACAAATATGTGTAAAAAAAGTTTAAAGACAGAGGTCTAAGTCTGGTGGGAGATCAAAACGCTCCTCTTCTTGATTCCTGAACACATACTACATCAAATTGATTCTCATATTCAGTTCTTTCCTATAAGAACGTCTCACTATAGTCGCAGAAAAAATGAACATAAGTATTATTTAAATCCTGAACTAAATAGGAACAAAATGCACAAATTTTACCTTCAAGAATACGAACCAGATATTTACGCCGCGATTCAGGATGATCAACAAGGAAAACCTTAAGTTACTTATGACTATTTTTGTCGACATTTTATAACAAAATATAACTACTCATTCGGGAAACCACGTTTTAATAAATGCTAAACCTGCGATAGGCTGGACAATCTCATATCTGCAGAAAAAGATTCAAAAGTATTAAATAATCTAAAAACGGAGAAAGAAGTACATGAAAGAAAGCTAACTATTTTTACACAAAACTAAAAGAAGATATTGCAGATCAAGATTAGGAACAATCAAACTGAGCATGTACCCAGTGGGGACGTATTTTTTAAACGTCAGCTTTGGGAATATGATTTTTGTATTTTTGTAGCAGGCTCTGGAAAATCATACTTCTTTATGTACGATGAAATAGGCGCAAGGAAAGGACAAAATGACGTAGTGAGCTATATACATTATTTTATTAATCACTATGTGTCAACAACTGTGACAAAGTTATTTCTGTATTCTGATAACTGTTCTTCTAAAAATAAAAATCACACTTTAGCATAATATCTCTATACCATTTCCGAAAATAAGACGTTCACCAAAATCATTCACAGATATCCAGAACCAAAGCACAGCTTTCTTCCGTGTGGTCGCAGTTTTGCACTGATAGAAGAGGAGAAGAGAAAGCGAGAAAGGATTGTGTTGCCAGAGGAGTGGGTTGCATTGGTAAAAAATACATGTCGAAAGTTTGAAGTGATTCGTGTTTCTCAAGATATAATATTGAATTACAGTGGACATTTCAGTAAACTTAAAAGACTGTTTAACAATCACAAACATAAATTTGCCATCGCTTCCTACCGTGTAATGGAATATACAGGAAGAGGTGTTGCGTGCAGCATATCCGCCAATGCCAGTTTCAAGGACGAATTTACTCTTTAAAAACCTGGAGTACATCTGACTCTACCTGCTCCTGACTCGCATCTCAACTCTGCATCTTTACCGCTCAGGCACGCTAAGTATCTTCATGTAATAGAACTAGCAAAAACATATGTACCGGCAGACTGTATGTGGTTTCACAATGGGCTTAGCTACCAAGGAAAAGAACAGCCTAACCAGTCTGAAGATAGCTTCACAGATGTTTAAAGTTAATCTTGTAATTTTTTTCTAAATATAACTTTTGCCGGTGCAAGAAGGAGGTAGCTCCACATTTTTTTTTAATAGCTCTGTAGTTTAATAAAATTAATTAAAAGTGTGAAATTTAACCAGATTATAAATTCTTCACTGAACTACGACATAGTGTTTTAAGAAAAACGGAAAAACACTCAATTCTAAAGTTAAACAGTTTTTACCCTCTCATAAAAAATTTATAAATATGGAGCTAACCCCTTTTTGCACCCAATTTTACTATGGAAAATCTGAATCATATTTTAGTCCTTTACTGTAATTCCAATATTTAATTAACTATTTATTAGTTTTATCATGAAATCATATTGCTAATAATATACTTTTTTTTTTGATAAAGGGACACGTAAAATAAAATAGTTTGTTCTGAGCTGTACATTTTTTATTCCATATTTCAGAAAGGTTACCGCATATATTATTGAGTAAATACATAATGCGAGATGTTACAAGTGGCGACATCTCGTAGCAATCGAGCTATCCACCCAACCAGACCAGCGAGGTCTTAGAGAACACCAAACGCTGGAATGGAACCCGCCTAAGCAGGTATCTAATGTCAGGTGGCGTTAAATGCCAATCGTCGGTTTCAGTGAACCGACAACATGATATAAAGAAAGATGTTTGTCCCTTTTCTTTCTTCTCGATTGCTACGAGATGTCGCCACGTGTAACATCTCGCATATGTATTTATACATTATGTGTTGAAAACACTGTAAGGTCCCTTTCCTTTTCGTCAGACTCTATAGCCTTTCCGATGAGCCGTAATACGGCGAAACGCGTCCCAGGATTGGGTCTGAAGGAAAGAAAAGGGACAAACATCTTTCTTTATATTATTGAGTAATCTTAACAATATAGAAAAAACTTATTTTGCACTTTCTTGCTACATATAAATCCGCACCCTAGTTATAATCGTTGAACGCAAGACAAAACCCATAACATTAAGAAGTCTGGCAACTTCACACCAGTCAGTTTAAATTTCACCTCGAACTAACTCATGCTCATACATGCGTACTAAGTTTTTGATAGCAAAGTAGAATTGGTTATATAAATTTTTCCGGAACCTGGCAAAATCGGATACAGGTGAGCAAACAATGTTAAATCCGTAAAGAGGGTTTTGCATGTTTTCATACGGTAATTCTATTTTCCTTATAGATACGTTTCTCCTTGGCAAATAATGAAAAGTACAGAACATCGTAAATCTACATTATACAACTACTAACAAGATAAAAATCAAATAGTTCTCGAGAATGGTTATAAAATGTTAAAATTGAAGAAACAAATGAGAGTCATTGATAAAGAACTTAATCATTTGCGCTTTGCACATGGTATTGTCGCCATATCAGAGAATTTAGCACGTTTAAGAATTGAACTATTGGATTAATCATACATTTGGAAAAACAAAGATGACGACAAATATGGTCCAAGCGAGCAGGGTCAAATTAAAAATTAAATTGTGGAAGTACTGAAAAAATATTTATTAGGCTTTGGAATAAAATTTTTTTGAAACGTTGACGTTAAAAATAAGTAGTCACGATTGCCAACTGAAGGTGGGGTTTCTACCCTTTTTATTCTCTTTATAGATGTGCTAACTCGTAAGAAAAAGAATTTCTCTCCGATCGTCCCAGATTGCAACTGCCTTTTTAATTAATTATATTAATTTTTTACTTAGAAAACGACGTAGACCATAACTCCAGATAACTACTAAATTGAATTATAAAATTGTTGTATGTTTTTCAATACATGGCTCGACACATTTATCTGTAGCTACCGAAAGGATACGGGCAAAAAACGCTGTTTTTACTTTGTTACTTTACTAGGAATTTAATATTTGTTAGTAACGATTTCTGTTTGAACATATTAATTGTAAATAAATAATATTATATTTAAGATACTACAGTTGATGCAAAACAAAAACCGATGCACGTCATCAATCAGCTGATAATTGTAAATCCGTACGAAAACACGGGGAAATTGAATTTGTATTTAAACTTTATGCGACATTGAATTAACTACAAATTTAAAGTATTCTTCTTTAATACGAACCCACTTATAGCAAATATTTTGTTTATTTAAGCTTGTAAAAATTAATATAATTTGAATTTTTTTGGTCGATAGTAGGCAACACAACTGTAAATGGTGGCGCCAGCTCGTTCGTTGACATGGTTTGTCGTTTCACGCAAAACTAACCTTACTTGTTTTTGTTTCGTGCTGCTGTGCGTCTGTTTTTTAACAAAAATTCCAGATCTTTTTATAAATAGCAATAAAAAATTGTTCTATTAAGAGAAACAAACGTGCACATACATATCTCTGTCGATTACGTTGTTTACTATTTGTTAAAAATGCCGAAGCATTTAAATAGTTGGTTTAAAGAGCTAAAAGATTCTCTAAGAAGCTATTTTTAGGAACAACTTAACAACAATGGTCTATTGTTACCCTTGACAGCAGTACCGAGAAGTAAATTTAAAGAGTACGTTAAGGCCTAGATATTTTATTTCTAGTTTACTAATTTTAGAGTGTAGCAGCGGCCCTAAATTTAAATACCTCCACTGTAAGCGCAATTTCAACAACAGTTAAGGAAAATAAATTATTGGAATCACTTTAAAACAAACGTTCTAATTCAAAGAGGGTTGTAAATGTGTGAAGATTGGATATAAGTTCTATCTGTGACACTATTTATGAAATGTACGAAACATTTTCGATTTAACATATTTAGGGGAGTACCAAAAATTATTACAACAGACATATTGGTCGAGATGGCAGTACAGAAACTGACTCTATGAATATGTAGAAAGAATCAATGGGTACTGCTACTCCTGATGTTTGGAAAAATTCAATTCGGCACACAGAAAGCGAGATATTAAAATGGTATGAAAGAGAACATGTATTAGATAGACTGAACATTCAACCCATTATTATTGAAGTAAATGAAGCGATTGATTCAAGTGATTTGGAGGATGATTGAAGATCCATCTTTGTATTATTATTTTATTAAGAAGCCTCGTCAAGAAAATAGGCTTCAGATGGTAAAAAGATGAACTGAGGCGAGGGATTATGGAACTTTCCCATGTAGCCTTCAAACGACTGGTATTTTTGAAAAAATATATTAAAAAGAAAGAAGCACACTTGTACCAAAATGATCGATCTTGGCAACATAAAAATAAAAGAAGTGTTAGATCTACTAAAGTTGATGGTAAAAGATATTATGCAGTAAACAAATACATACACTATGGGAAATTTTTGTATATTTATCTTGTTTTATGAAAAAAAAATTGTAATTCCCTCACTCGGATGTTTTGATTACAAGCTGGTAACGCTGTCGATATCTGACGTCACTTAAAGGGTATGACGTGCATCACTTTTAATTTTGCATTAAATAGATAAGAGTATTTTAACATAGTTTAAAAATTATTCTAGTTTCTTCTACTTCTATTAAATGGCATGGAAATATGCCAATGTAGTGCACCATTAGGGAATAGGTGGTTTTTCTTAATTCAATTAGTTAACTCGGGTCGCGTGTCGCTTGCAAGAACAACCTATCTAAATTTGTTTGTGTCAGTGGAGTAGTGGTACAACGGACAAAAGTTACTCAGTTTCTATAAATATGTCGGCGTGGTGTCGCAAAACTTCAATTTATGCGTCTGTGACATTAATACGACTAAGACTGAAAAATCAATATCACTGAATCAATCATAAAGCTGTTTTTCTTTCATGTTGAATTATAATTTCCTATTTTTATTGTATTTTAAACATATTAGTGTAGCACGCCTATGGCTGCGCCATATTTTAAACTATTATGCTCTCCCTAACAGACACTAGGTTTGTGAACTTTATTTTCTGAGACCTCTGATATGTCTACAACCTGGACCTCAATCCTATTCCTTCTTATTTTGCCTTTATTTAAACAAACATGAGAAATATTAAATATTTTGCAACCTAAATTGTGGTGAAATAAAAAGCAAGTAAATAATATTATACTAAATCTTACGCTAATATTTCATTATGGTTCTTTTGGAAACTAAGTAAGAGATTTTAATAATTCAAACTTCTTCTCTAATTACGGGTATAGATAATTATTACATAAGCAACCGTTTCACAAGGAATGCATTTAAAATTAAAATTGATTGAATTATTTGACACCTAACTAACCCAAGTTACTACAAGAGATACTATTACAATGTATCCTAAATAAAGTATAATATTGATATGATATGCGACACAATATTCTTAAGTAAACAACTAGTTAAATTCCTATAGGTGTGCAAACAATATAACGCCTGTAAACAAAGTTTTCCATGTATGCTGGCAATTTATTTTCCTTACAACTAGATTATACCCAAGTAAGCCTCCGACAATTTTTCATACAATATCAATTTATATTCTAAAACTTTTCATTGCAGTTGTGTAGAAACTTTTAAATTACTACATAAGGCACATAATATTATTGCCTTTCTGATGTGCATTATACGTAAAATAAAGAACAGGCTTTCATATCATTAGTCAACCAAATATATTTTATGCAATTTCTAACTTATTTTTGTACTTTAATTTCCACTTCTTTTCAGAAAATATGACCTGCAACAAATACTTATATTTTTAAACGCAGGATACTCAGGCATTGAAATTAAATTAATGAGTGTAGGCAATATCAGGGCAAATATACAGGATGGTCTAAAGGTACAGGGTGATTGGTTATAAATGTCACCCCACTCTAGCCTCTTCATTTTTTAAGATAAAAAGCTGATTTTTTTTGTTGAATTGTAGGGCATGGTCTGAATTTTTTTAACGATAATAGAAATATAATACTGGGTGTTCCACAAAAACGCACCGAATCAAATTTATATATTTTTTAATAGAACGCCCTATATATTATTGCATATTCGGATTCTGCATAAAATTCTGATCATAACTCATGTAACATGTCCTATACCTAAATGTAACTGTTTTCCAACTAAAAGCAATCGAAAATTGGCTATTTATTTTTCTTATGAAATCACTAGTAATCGGATAGGTATAGTTTTTGAAAGTTTTAAAGTTTAAAAGTAATAAAAACAAAATTATTGAATTAAATGTTCCACATGCTCCCCATTTTGCTCAATGCATTTCCTATAAATTCTCTTCTGTCTTTCGATAGCTGCCAAAATAATTCCCTGATTGCGATGGTTTAGTGTTTCAACTTGTTGGGTTATTCTTTCTCTTATAATATTAACGGTTATAGCGGACGTCTTTCTTCGCCCAACTTTCCTTTTAAATAGCCCCACAGAAAGGAATCCGTTACGGTCAAGTCTGGGCTATTTGGTGGCCACCTCATCTGGCCAAGCCTGCCTATCCAGAACGAAAAATTTTCGTTTAAAAATTCCGTAACAGCAGCAATGTTGTGGACTGGAGCGCCATCTTGTTGCCAAAATATATTATTATGATGTTCAACCAAATATTGAATTACTGGTCTTATTAACTCTAAATAATTACGCCCGTTTAGATTTCCATTATAAAATATTGGCCCTAAAATTTGATTGTTAAGAATCCCACACCATATGTGCACGGAATTTCGACCAGAATGCCGTATTTCCCGAATAGCGTAAGGATTTTCAGGAGCCCAATAGTGCACATTTTTTCTATTAAATCTTCCGGAGGTTGAAAACGCTGCTTCATCTGTCCAGATAATTTTATTAAAACATTGATGTTGTTGATACCAGCGTTCCATCATTTCTTGACAAAAGCGTAAGCGCGCGACTTTATTATCTTGGCTCAACGCTTGAACGGGTAAAATTTTATAGGCATGGAAATTATATTTTGACAAAGTTCTCTGTATCTTATAGTATGTTTTGCGTAGAATAGCAACAGCATTTGGTATTGAAGCAAAAGGATTTTCTAAAATAATAATTATTAATTATTAACAAGAACAAACGTTCAAATTGTGTAAAAAATACCTTGAAAATAGAGAAGAGAATATCTAATTCGTCATTTTCATTTTGTTCATTTGGCTGTATTGTTCTCCTCTTTCGTTTAAAAGATGCTTCATGTGAAGCTTTCTGATAGACTTAAAAATGTTTTATTGGTAGGAATTCTCCTTACGCCTTCATAAAGTCTTCGATATTCCCGTACGGCAAGTTTGGCATTATAACCATTTTTGATATAAAGTTCGAAAATTTCGCGTTTTTTATTCTCTGAATAAGACATTTAAGTATACTATATTTTTATACTTATACTCACATAAGCAAATTTAGTTGAGAATAACGTCAGTGTCAATATCTTTGCTTTATTTAAAATCATGGTCAACTTAGACAAATTATAATATAGGGTAAAAGAAGTGTGATTGAGGTAATTTTTAAGCCAATTTATGATTGCTTTTAGTTGGAAAACAGTTACATTTAGGTATAGGACATGTTACATGAGTTATGATCAGAATAGTATTCAGAATCCGAATATGTAATAATATATAGGGCGTTCTATTAAAAAATATACAAATTTGATTCGGTGCGTTTTTGTGGAACACCCTGTATTATATTTCTATTATCGTTAAAAAAACTCAGACGATGCCCTACAATTCAGTAAAAAAAGCAGCTTTCTATCTTAAGAAATGAAGAGGCTAGAGTGGGGTGACATTTATAGCCAATAACCCCGTACACGTATTTTAGTTATTTCAAAAAATATGTAAATAAGGATTATTTTTCAAATATTACAGTAAAATCTCTCAATAGCGACCACTCGGGGAATCAAATGTTGATCGGTTAATAGGGGTGGTGGGGTAACAGAGAAAAATTAAATCAACTGGTCTGAATTTAGGAGTATTTGTTTACTAATAAGTATCTTCATAATATATTAAAATATTTTAAATATTTTTCTTTAAATTTATCACAACTAAAATTAAATGAGAATAAGCCAATTTATCAATACGTATATTCTGCACGTGCATACTAACATATATATTATACAATGTAGGTACTGTATATTTGTAATAAATTCTTATTTTATAAGATAATGGGGAATTGGTGATTGCTGAAGTTTTTTTATTTTATTTTTGTAAAATTCAGATTCACATTTTAACAGCAATTAAGAAATATTTGTAGACTTGTCAAGATTGTTAACATTAATAAAAAAGTCTCCAAAGCTTGCGCAGGCTTCAGATAGGCTTGATATTTTTGACACTGGAGCAAGTTCAGGTTCTTCTTCCTCTGTCTCAGAGTTGGGAGTAGTTTCAACCGTTTCGTGGACCTGTTCAATACACTCGGTGATAGTCAATATTTCACTTTCTGTTGGCAAATGATTATCAATAAAGGCAAATAGTTTCAAGTTCACAAATGTGTCGATTCCTTGAAGAGGACAAACAATGTCTATACCTGTTAAAAGCCTCTTAGTCGGGCAGTTTCTGTAGAGCATTTTAAAATTCTGAATAATGCCTTGGTCTAAAGGTTAGCAATATGAGGTAGTATTGGACGGAATAAAAATAAGTTTGACATTATTGAGTGTAATATTGGGATGAGACGTTGGTTCAATTACCCAGAGACAGTACCACTCTTCTATTCTGCTTCATCATCTTGGTATCAAATCTGTGAAGCCATGTTGTCATGATGGCTGCTGTCATCCACGTGATTTTGTTAGAGACCCATTGGATATGTGCGTTAAACATCGAGGATTTTTGTTTCTGCCTATTATAGGTGGTTCTTCCTTCTCACCTTCCATATTTGCACAGAATCGTTGCTTTGCTGTTTTTCTTCCAGTTCACTTATCATCTTTTAAGGCATATCTTGTTGTTGGCAATGCAAGATAGTAAAGACCTATCTTATCTGCATTAAATATGTCTCTTGGTGCACAATGCTTTCAACTGGTCAAGAGCCTTTCTTTCCAAGGAGTTACGTCTTCTATATTGGTATTGGCTGATTCGCCACATATTTTCTTGAAGGTAATATTGTGCCGATGACGAAATTTTTCATCCATTTGATGCCTTAAAGTTATCTAATCCTAGACATTGAGCAGATTCTAGGGCTTTTGATTGAATTATGGGCCCGAATATTGGTAAGTGCTTGTTTGGCGCCTTACAAAACCAATTAAAACTACTGGGTTTACTACCAGTCCTTCGGTTTTGAGAAATTTTCTTTTTTATTCAACGTTGCCAACTTCCTAAAACAAATTTCTAACTTCTGCTTTATTTTAAAGCAACGTAGTCGCTTGGGTCATAGCCGCTCTACTCGATTATTTCAATTTTCTCGCTTAAGGAAAGACATTTCCTTTTTTTTCGCCTCATCTTTAAATATACACGTTAGTCCCAAAACACACAAAAACTGTACAGAACAAAACAAATATTAACAACCGATTTATCAGTCTTTAAAGTAAATTGAATGGATTTGCCTGCAAATAAGTAATTATCGTATTTCTTAAAAATTGTCAGGTCATGTGAGCATTTACAGTTATTTGTTTCAGTGCCTTTAGACTCAAATCTACTAACGATAAGTTTAATTAATGAAATGGAAGGGATAGGCTTATCATGGACTTGAACTGAAAACATTTCAAACACCGCTTTTAAACTGTTTCCTGTATAATACCACTTAATCATAATTACTTTTTCCCTAATGGAATAGCTCATAATTAGCTATAATTAAAGCGCCGTCAATAAAAATGTTGACACTGACGCTACTTTTCGTTGTGTCAATGCCAAATAATAATCGGCTGGCATTTGCTGTATTACCCAAACTATAAAAAACTCGTAATTTTGCCATCATATTTAATTCAATCAGTTAGGATTGGCTCAAAACTAGAAACTTTAACACTCATGTTGATTACTGCTCTAATAGTCGTATTGACATACGTTACTGTAGGGAAAGTATTTTTTATCTTAATGTATATAAACTTTTAGCATTAAATGTACCACCGATATAACCTTAAATTCTCTAAAAATTTCAATACAAAAAAAGCATCTGGTTATTTTTTTAATTATTTTAATAGTGCCTTGCTGGGCTTTTTCTAATTGATTTATAGTGATGTTATAAGCAGAGACACAGACCACCTAGCAATACTGTGCAGTTGCCTGAACTATATCATAATACACCATTTTTATATTTCGAAGAACTAAGAATTTATACATGGTTTCCATACCTTGTTCATAATTTCTGTGATGTATTTATTCCAGGAAAGTCAGTTGTTAAGGGCTACGGTTGTGGACGGTACATAGCAGAAAATGAATTGTGAGTTTATTTATAGTCCAATGGATTTCAAATTTGAAATGGTATATAGGTAAATAAACTATTAAAAAAATTTAAAAAACGTTCGCGTCGGCATGGCTATTACCATATTCTTTACAACCAGACTAAACGAATTAAAAAAAAAAAATTTAAGTTTGTCTAAATAATTTTCCCTCCGTTTTCAAAATACGGGCGTCGGCTACCGACCTCTTGCGGGTTTTAAGGCGAAACTTACCGCAATCGCACGTTTTACGCTGGAAGGCGGGGCCAACTATGTGCGGACGGACTTGGGGATTTTGGAGCGTTTATTAATTATTTTAAGCTGAAACCTTAATGTAATTTTTGGTGGTTAGTCGTGTCTGCAGATTAAAAACGTGTTTAAGAATAAGTTTAATAATGTTTTCAAAATTAGCAGTATCATAGGGTTTGTCAATGCCTATATGTTGTAGTGTTTGGTTTTATTTTATGTGAGAAGAATATACAAATTTTATAAAAGAGCTGATTTTCAGTAAAAACGATAAAAGTATGTTCACATCTAGCGCCATTGTCAGTTATAATAGTCATTTTGTACTTTCTACTGTATATTCTACGATTGTCACACAATTTCGATTCTCAGCCTGGATGTTAATTTCTAGTGTGTAGTATATAAATAGACAGGAATTGATTTTAGTAGGTAGGTTAGTTAGGGCAGATATTTTGGTACGGTCAATAAAAACCCATGGTTAGTTTCTAAATCTATATTCTATGTATAAATGAATATCATAATGTATATTTTTACCATAATAATGTGATATTATATTTCACTCAAATTATGCAGGTTGGTGGCCAAACTTGATCAAGGTAAGGGTAATTTTTCACGCAGAACACGATGGGCAGGGTCTCAGTTCGATCTGAGTGGGAGTTCACTCCTAAATAGCCCAAAGCACCCTTTAACTGGCGAGAGACCCGCGGGTGTTTCTGCTGATGTAAGTTTGGAAGGGTGTATGTCGTGTTGCCTCAGTGGTTTGACAACAGTTGCAAACCCTGCGGGTAGGAGTGAAGGAGGTTTTGTTTAAAATGTTATTAATCTTTATAATATGCATGTATCTCTTATAATGTGTTACTTTAAAGAAATATTAACATCGATGTTTTAGTTTCGATCTTTTTTTGACATCGATGTCCCTACCTTATTTCTTTATTATCTTCCTAGAAATATAAATTTCCGGTTAAACCGGAAGTACCATATTTCCGGCTTTCGAGTCATATCCGGTTTAACAAAAGTTTACATTTTTGGGGAGATGATAAAAAAGTAAGATAGGGACATGTAAGCCGTCTTGCTCTAAGACGTACCGTTAGAAAGCTAAAAGCTGTCAAAATTCAAAAATGTCATTTTTCAAATGTCAATATCTCGGAAACAATATGTTCAGACTTATGAAAATAAATGATTATAAAATGCACTTATTGAAAAATAATTGCTATTTTATGTACAGAGTTCATAAATAGTGTAAGATATAGGGTGTACCGTTTAAAAAAAAGTATGTTTGATATGCCCTGACTATTTGGGAGACCCTGTATAATTTAAAATTATTTTAAATTGTAGGCCCAATGCCTCCCTATGACTCTGTTATTAAAAAAAACTCTTGAGTAGTTCAGATGCCACGAAATCCTGCGTTGAGAGTGGGCCACCCGGTATATTATTGCAATCGAAAAAAAAAATAATTTTTTAAGATACCCAGATACAGCGTGTCTCATTTAAGAAAATGCTAGTTCTGATACCTCAAAAATTAACACATCTATATTTTTTTTAAATACGCCACTGGATTCTACGTAAGAAGTCATAAAACTTTCGTATTGAAAGTTTCTTCTTATTTCCATAAAATAAATAATCGAGTCATAAGAGATAATAAAAACCGTAGAGTTTGAGAATCACCTGTAACTTCTAATCCAATCTAATTAGCGTAGATATGATTGCGCCATTAAACTAAACACTAAAAAAAAGAACGGCAAACATATCTCAGTTTCTTTGTATCTCTTACCGTTTTGCCTATACCCTATAATATCAACGAAAAAGAAACACCTTGTACACTGTAAACGGTTTGATAGGTTGTTTTTCAGTGCTTGAAGAATCAGGAAAAAATTGCATGCGCAAGTAAAAAAATTAAATAAGATTCGCCCTATTATTGCCAGTTCAATCCGAAATAGCCCCATGAATGTGAATTACTATTATATTTCATATCACATCTTGTTTACACCTCAAAATATCTTGAAATATAAAATTGTAAAGTGGTTAAAAATAAATACTAATTTATCCACCTAAATTATACCAAGCAAAAGCTTTTACCATTCCAAGTTTTCATATGAAGCATATATACGAACAAAAAATTACATCCTTCTTCGAAACTAATAAAATTATGAACTACCTTACTGCATACGTGAAAATGGAAAAATGAGCATCTATCCTGCCGCTTCTTTCTGCATTTCATTCTTGCAATAAAGAAATGCTGCAACGTCAACATAAACTTTATTTATCACCTGAAAAATGTTGGAAACTAGTCAGGTGCACAATTTTATTAGTAATGTTTTTTGTTTTCGTAGCTTCTTTAAATTTATTGAATTTAGTAGAAAAATTCTTTAAAAGTGGCATTGCTCTTGTTTAGCAGTATTTAAAACTTAGAAATGTATTATTTTTAATTTAGATCACCAAAATCACTTTTGAGTATCAAAGTTCTTTTAAAGCAAATCCTAGTCCATTGTTAATTCATGTTCTAAGGAAGCAATTAGGAACCGACTGAGAACAAAAACAAGGGCACTTTGGATCATGCCATTAGTACATAATTAAAATTGATTAACAAAGTAATTACCAGATTGCGTGATTCGTAAGAAGTTCCTGTAATATCTGACGTAATACGGGCTTACTTTTGCCAATTCACAAAATTTATAAATTGCTGCCTTGCAGATTTATAGAAGCTACAATATTTTTTGTAGTTTGGCATGAAATCGTTTCGAGGTATTTTAAATATTTGTATTCTTGTAAATTCAGAATGGGTACATCGAGAAGAAAACAGCGAGACTAGTCATCGATATTGAAGAGACGTCGAACGGAAAGCATCGATGTTTTGTTCTCAATTAAGATTTTAGTCACATTTATTTTAGAAAACTTTTTTTCATGCTTTTGTGTACAAATTCACAAACAGTTACACAACATAAAATATAGTTCTTGCAAACAATTTCCAATGCACGTCATCAATCAGCTGATAATTGTAAATCCGTAAGAGAAAACGAGAAAATTAAATTTGAGTAAAAAAAATTAAAATTGCTTGCAACAAAGATGAAGTATTCTTCTTTAATACGAGCCCACTTATAGCAAATCTTTTTATATTTTTTTAAGCTTGTAAAAATTAATAAAATTTAGATTTTATTTACCGAGAGTTTGGCAACAGAGTTGTTAACGGTGCGGTGGCGCCAGCTCGTTCGTTGGCCTGTTTTGACGTTTGGTTTACGTTTCGTGAAAAACTAACCTTCATTGTTCTGTGGTTTCACGTTGTGCGTCTATTTTCTAACAAAAACTCCAGATCTTTTCATAAATAGCATTAAAAAGCTTCTCCTTTAAGAACAACAAAAGTGCACATATTGTAACGGTAATTTATAATTTGTTTCACTAAGTTATCATTATTTGGAATCTTATTTCCATCATATTTATTACTTTAACCTTTTATTTAACATGAAGTCATTATTGGCAGATTCATATTTTTGCTCCCTTCGTATAACAAACAACTCGCTTAGTTACCGGCGACTATATAAGCGCGCGAAATTCCCGGATTGATTCATTCGAGATCAAGCTTCGAAGGATGCAAGATCTTGAAAACCTTTATAACAGATAATTGGTCTGTAAGTGATCTATTAAAATATCTGAGAGTACTCAGTGAAGATTATCAGGATTAGATAAACGACTGAGATGAACAATTATTTTCTTTATTTAATGTTAATATTTCTCTGGCCGCAGTGAATAAGCAAACAAGTCACCAAATTTGCAAAAATGAGATATTTACATATCATTGTAGAACAAACCATTACCTTTTTTGTGAATAAGCAAATAAGTCGAATATGTCTCATCTTACGTATTCTGTGACCATGTGATTTTTCGAATATAACAAAAATTTATGCTTTAAATATGATAAATTGAGTTATTCTGCTTCGTGCTAATATTATTATTTAGTAATAAGCAGATAAGTAAACTTATCTTGTTGTTCACGGCCGCGGTGTTACAATTATATTCAAATATATAGAGTTATTTCCTGGTGCACGGAGAAATACCTCCGCCACGCTAAAAACTTGTTAAGTTATCTGTTTGTTCTCTCATCAGGTGATTGTTTTTGAGGTTATAATAGTTATCCAGTAAGTAGAATGTTATTGTAGACAAACGACGTCCAAAAATTATCTGCAATTAGATTTAACCATTTCAAAAATGTACGCCCTTTACAAAAATAATCGAGAGCATTATGTATCAATAAACATTTACGCAAAAAAGTTTCGTGAACTAGGCTTAGTATTCAAAAAGCCCCAAAAAGACACTTGCTATAAGTGTGATATATTTAAAATACAAATTGCCTATGCGAATGAGGAAGAAAAAGAAGGCCTAATTTTGGAGCAAGCAAATCACCATTTGGCAGCAGACGACGCTTATAAAGCAAAAGGTAATGACAAAAATATTGCAAAAACAGATCCATAAACAGCTGTGTTTGCTTTTGATTTACAGCAATGTCTGCCCACTTCGTACCTTAAATCGTCAATTTCATTTTACAAAAGACAGTTATGGACGTACAACCTAACAGTCCATAACTTAGCTACAAATTAAGCTACTTGCTACATATGGAACGAATCTGTTTTTGGTAAAGGCGGAAATCAGATTGCTTCTTGTTGATACCGTCATATTGTTGATTTACCGTCTAATATAGAAAAAGTCTGTTTTTATTCAGATACTTGCGGCGGTCAGAATAAAAACAGTAATGTCGCAGCTATGTTTATGTTGGCGTTAAAGGAGAAAAATACCCTTAATTGTATCGACCATAAGTTCCTCGTTAGTGGGCATACACATATGGAATGCGATGTGGACCACGCTACAATTAAATAGGCAAAGAAAAAAACAAACATGAAAATAAATCATCCTTATGATTGGATACAATTAATAAGAAGTTGTCCTAAATTAAATCCTTTTGAAGTTAAGATAATGGAATGTGACGATTTTATAAACTTCGCAGCATTATTAAAAACTTACTTGGTTCAAAAAAAGTTACTGAAAATGGCGAGAAATTTTTGTGGAAAGATTTACAATGGGCACGTTATTGTAGGGGCAATATTGGAACACTGTATTATAAATCATCTCTCAGAATTGAAGACGGTTTTAAGATGTTTAACTTTCGCAGACGAGGAAAACAAGCAGCAGCACTTGGAACTTTTGCCCCTTATTGACATTGAGTTTTGACCTTTTTACGAAGGTTGATTGGTAGCTGATTTCCTGACATAGATCCAGATTTAGTGGAGATCGATCCCGACGAGCAATAGTAGCCCAATATTATTAGTATTATTTTTTTGGTCGTGTTTTGTTCATAATAAGTTTTTATTATTTCAAAATAAATAATGATAAATGAATATTATCTTTAATATAATATTGAATAGGTCTTCCTACGCATTTATTTTACAACACACAGTTAAGATATCTCGAGTTATCCTAAAATGTATCTTAAACTATAATTGTGAATATCCGGATAAGTCTCTCAAAATACACTTAAGATCGTTTCATTACACATAACAATATCCTAACTTATACATCACCTATTTTAGTTGTAAAAATCAGTAAAGGATTCCCATAATACCTTTTAGGCAATTTAGCTCAATTAAAATAATATTGTTTTGTCTCTCCTGAAAAATTTTATAAAGTCGACTTATCTGTTTATTCTTGGGGGCCAGAGATTCTATAACGTCATTAATACTGGTTCAAACTTTCTTTTCCTTTCTCCCTTGTACATTGATTGATCTCTACTTAAAATTTCTGTCAACTTCAAATCAGATTAACCTCTTCGAATGACTTTGCCAACTCCTGTCAACTTCTAATAGAATTAACCTCTTCTGGTGACTTTGTTACCTTCAAATATGAATAAAACCAAAAATGTTATCTTTGGCAAGTCTAGCGAATGATTTTGAATATAATATACCAACAAGAATCAAAATTCTCTATGATCCTACTATCAAGGAGAACTATACTCGGGTCAGGTCACTGCGTATATTCTCTATAGCTGGACTTATAGAAAAAGGGGGATCGGCTGTTTTGGGGTACTACTCTCATGTCAGGCCTCCGCGAGTAGTCTCAACAGCAGGAATGGTGACAAATTTTAAGTATTTATCACCCTTAACCTTACTATTTTGGAGAGTTATACTCGTGTCAGATCACCGCGTATAATTTCTCTATAGCGAGTAGACTCAACAGCAGGAATGGACAGGCCGACAGGCAGAAATAGACAAAGGTCAGGTCAGGTTAGAACGACAGGGGAAACCCCAAAAAACGAGTAGGGGTAACCCTGTACAATTACGAATAACAATATGACACTCATTGAAATCGTAGCGTCATTTTTAAAATTGCCCTGAAACTTACTACTAGAGAGACTACCATGAGAGATTTAGTCGAGATTAAATTTCGATTTTTAAAATAAACATCGATGTTAAAAATATCGATGTTGGAGATGAAACATATTTTTAAGCATCGATGTTGCTTGCCCATCCCTAGTGCAAATAGCTTTTTTTATGCCATTAACATGGTGCTAATTTGAGTCGTCCTGATTTAATTAAGTTAGATGCATGCCCAACGCAGCCTCACACCATCATTATTATTATGTGCTTTGGCTTTAAAGCTAAAGTGCTACAACATAGCTTTTCGTGCTCTGTAAGCTATAGCTAATTAATTCAAACAATTTGTATATATTGTGGTAGATGTCAGACGAACACTTGCCGTTGTTACGCAAATACCTTACAAACTATGTCACATCACTAACCTTTTTTAGGGAGGTGTTCACTCTACATTTTGTTTCCTGTATTTTTTATCGCTGGAGTAATCGGAGACTATACCGACAACTTCACAGGCCTATTTTTAATATTGTGACACGCTTTGAAAAGCTACAAACAAACTTAAAATACAAAATTTGTACTATTTCCTTCAAATCCCAATAGAAATCATACTAAAAAAAATAAATGAATCAAAATTGGGTTTTATTTTTAAACATTAAGTAGTTCTTTTTATTGAAAATATTAAAAAATTTTATGTACTTAATGTATCTTCCAAAAAACTGTAACTGGCATATTCAATTATTTTTTTTGTGGCAACATTTTGATCGTCAATAATGGTCTCAAATTAATATGAAATTCCTGCTTGTTAATAATATACAGTTACATTTGAGAAAAAAAAAAACTTCATCTGAACATATGTCCTAAACTATTGAACTACAGGGTGTTAAAGTTTTAAGAAAAAAACCCTTTTTTATGATAACTTTGGTATGACCCTATATATTTTTGTGATCATCAAAAGGCATGTTTAGCTGTACATCATGATTCTTTATTCTTGCCAGTGGCCTTCGTGCGGAGTTTGCACCGAATCATTTTAAAGAGAAAAGTTATAGGCCACTGCTTTTTCTTGAAGTAAAAATTATTCTTTAAATCCTCATTCCTTTCTGAGCAAATCGGATATCTTCATTCTGATCCGTTTGACATATGGTCTCCGCATAAAAGAATAAAATTCATTCATTTGCACGTTGTTATCAAATTGGGTATTATCAAGGATTAAAAGCATATCTAGTATATAACAAGAAGATTTTGTTTTGTAAACATAAACAGTTTTGACAGTTGTTTACCTAGTCTAGTTGTTACGTATTTAGGTCATTAAAATTAATAATATTATTAAAAAAACATGGTCTATTTCACGAATTTTGCAGATATGCATTACATGTATGGGCTTGCTGATGGTAACGCACTGGTTATACGAAAACCGATTTCCAAATAGAAATATTTTGGATGCACGAACATTTTCAAACATTCATAGAAAATTGTGCGGATAGGGAAGTATTGAACCAGACAATCTTCTAAAAGGAGTACAACGTACTGTAAGAACATTAGAAATTAAGGTAGCGGTATTGAATTCAGTCGAGGAAGGAAGGTAGAAGAACAATTTGAATATCTCAGATATTCTTGTTTCGAAAATTCTCAATGACTTTTTATTATATCCCTACCATATCCAACATGTTCAGGCTCTACTTCCACGCGACTTTCCATTGGGGATGAACTTTTGCCAATGGTTTCTTTAAAAAGTAATTGAAAATCCATTACCATGATACTGAAGTTTTATTCACCGATGAAGCCGATTTTTCTGGACACGCCATCCAAAGCTTTCACAATAATCATTTTTGGGCTAAAGAAAACCCACATGCAATCTTGAAATCCCGTCACCAGGAGCAGTTTTCCGTTAACGTGTGGGCTGGAATATGCGGTGACTATTTAATTGGATCCTATTTTCTTCATGAGAGGTTGAATGGGCATAATTACCGGCAGTTTCTTAAAGAAAAATTGCCAGCTTTAATTCCCAGTTCCCCGGACCTCAATAGTTTAGATTGCTTCCTGTGGGGTCATCTTAAAATATTGGTTTACAGCACACCAGTTCATACTGAACAGCAGTTGAGAAATCGCATAATAGTTTTTTGCAAAACTATTAGAAACAGTTCCGACATTTCCCAAAGATAACGTGACTCTATGAGAAAAAGAGCAGAGGCATGCATATTTGCAGGAAGTGGACATTTTCAACATATGATTTAATTTATTTCTTTGTGCGTTCAGGGTAATTTTGTGTTAGCATTCCAAAATGTATTTAGATTACTATGATTTCACAAGTTTACCGTTTAAAAATGATTCTCTTAAATAAATTATTGTTTAAAGTTACATAAATTGTTTTTTCTCGTAAGTGGTCTAGCGAGATGCAAATGAGTGAATTTTATTTTTGTATGCGACAAGCATACGTCAAACGAAACAAAATGAAAAGACCAAATTTGCTGAGAAGGGAATGAGGATTTAAAAAATAATTTTTACTTTAAGAAAAAGCAGTGGCGTATCACTTTTCTCTTTAGAAATAAGCAGAAATGCCTTTTTATGAATAGAAGATGCGTACCACGTTTGATAAAAGTGTATAGGCTCATACCAAAGTTATCATAAAAGAAATATATTTTTTTTAAAACTTTAGCACCCTGTAGTTCAACAGTTAAGACTCTTAGGACATAAGCTCATATGACGTATTTTTCTCAAAATGGACCCAAGGATAACCTCCTTAAATATTGACATATTATTAAGTAACATCCCCTATAATAATAATGCATAATACTTAAGCTTATTTATCATACTACCCCAGCAGCAACTACTGATAAGTCTTAAGTTTAAAGAATAAATTAATACTATATACTTTCTTAATTAATTTTATCATTAGGAGAACAGAAAATTTAATATTAATTTTTAAAAATATATCTCAGTTGTATACAAAAATTTTGAAAACCTCCCACTCTGAAAAAATACTAAGGATCTAGCTCTATGGTGTCTATCTCCTCCTGAAAAAGGTGAAGGAGATTTCTGAGGTGTTATTATATTTGTTCTGTATTTTGTAGTTTCATTTATAATGGTTTTTAATAAAAAGTTCTTGTAACAAATTATGTATGTCGTACGTATAAAAGTTAAAATCATTATGTCGAATGTCCACGTAAATTCTCAACATTTTGTATTTTGTAACCAAAATAAATCGAAGAATGTTGCATACTTTGCAGTTATTCAAACACATTTGCCATCGTTGCCAAAAGATGAAATATATTTTGTTTAGGTTAGGTTTTAATTTCGTTTTGAAGTTTTGTTTCTGATATTTCTTCTCGTGTTTCTGGGCTTCATGTAATAAATTGATTGTTATTTCTTGTCTAAATTTGTTAATGCTAAATAAGCCCTACAATTTTTAGGATTGCCCACAACAACAACTTTTCCACACAATAAAGTAAATACCTAATTAAATTTTGAAACTTTGAAAATGTAAACAATTTTTTTCCATATGAAGGTGACACAAATCATAAAACAGTATAGAAAGAGAATAAAATTAAAAGTAGAAAATATTAGATAATTGCAAAATCAATTAAGAATAGCTGCTAGAGGGTATAGGTACTAAGAACATGTAAAAATATAATAAAGTAGAAGCTCGGATATCAAAATATCCTTTAAATAAACTATCCCAATAAATAAACATTAGAAAATTATTTAACTTTATTGAATGCTGCTCTTTTGAGTATTTTGTTTTTTGGTTAGAAAAGCATTAGTGTAACAAGTAGGAACAAAAAAAATTGCCTGCAAAAAAAAAATTAAAAAATCACATAATATTGTATCAAACTGAACTGTTCCTTTTTGTAAATAAAAATTCGATTATATTATTTGAGCAATTTAATTTTCTAAACATTTCTAAACAGTTTATATAACAAAACTTCGTGGTTTGCGTTACATAACCGAGCCCCTACAGTATAGTTTTCCATTCGAAAGAAAATTATTTTTAAATTTAGACTTTCAGATTTGGAACTAAATATTTGATGGAAAATGTTTCTCTAGTGAAATTTAGGGCGTAGCCTAATAAATAATTTTGATGCTTAAATATACGACTTTCCGTAGTTCTAAAAACTAAACTGTTGAGATCAATAAGTATGCCTTTTATAAAAAAGGTTTGTCAAAACCTAGAATTAAAAAATCATTTAATATACAATATACTTAAGAAATCGTAACACACGTATTTGCGAAACTCTGTATAGTAATTAATACTTTAAAAATGCATAATATTACTTCATCAAATAGTTGATTTGCCCTGTAAATAACTAGTTAATAAAAAAAGCTTATATTATTTCTATTTCAAAATTATAACAATATTACTATGTTTATTTCAAGCAACTACTAATTTAACCATTCCAAAAACTAGTCAAGTGCCATTCATTTTGATATTTTGAAAACTTTCGAGGTGGCTATCAGTTTGCTTATTTTTGTATTCTATAGTCATGATCTGGCATATGTCAAAAAGGTTAAAGATCAAGTGACCAAACTTTGTTTACAGTAAAACAATATTAAAAGAGCAGTAACTTAATATTGATTAAAATGAGATTACAACTATTTTCTCAATGAAGTACTTATTAACACCAATACTTCTTGCATATAACAAAACTTCTACCTATGACTAAAAGGGTACTGAAATTAATCCAGAGCTTTTTTACCTGGATAGTAACCCTAATCTGATAAAGCACCTGGAAAGTTTGTGGATAATCCTATTAATTTAATGCCAAATTAAATGCACAGGTAGGTAAGGCGCTTCTACCATTTCCACTTGCTGTTGCATTATTTTGCAAGTAGGATCTCACTTTTCGACCTGCTCTTTAAGTAAGCACTAAATGACTCTCACTTATGTTGATCACATATAAAACAATGTTTAATAAATTTAATGTAATAGGGCTGATTTACTTTAAATTTAGAATAAACACAGCCTGTCACAGTATATCACTAATGACAACAATTCGCATTCTACGGTAAAAGGCAACAATGCGGGAATTGGATATTCCGCCTGCGTTGTGTGAAATATTTGCTTTGTACGACAGTAATCAATGGCAAATTATGAAGGATTTAATTAAAATCTTTGTTCATTGTATGCACAATATGCATACACCTCTATTACCTTAAAAAAATGTTTAGGGAGTGGGCCAAATTAAATTACAAGCAGAAAGGTTCAGTTAATGTTGTTTCATAATAAATTGCGCTAATTTAACGTCTGACAGTGTTACATTTATTTATTTATGTCCTACTCGAATATTATTGTTTCATAATACCATAGTTACCAGACAATTTAAATGGTATATAATACCCTAGGGCATTAAGGAAGTTTCTAATGCCCTCGGGCATTAAGAGAAATAAATAGGAAAAATCAAAGTAACAACTTATTATTAACGAAAAAACTTATTTATCATTTATATTAAAAGAACAGTTATGAAAAGATCCAGTAAAAACGAATTTACCGGCTTTTGATAAGTCAATATTTTCTATTATTTCGTGATTTTCTATAACAGCAATTGACGATGATGAACGTTTTTTGATGTTGATGGTCTCGTTGATGGTACTCCAGCTATCAATTTCGAAATTTTGTTTTTAGAAGACATACTGTCTTCCAAGTATCCCTCAACCACAGCTAAACTTTTCCAACCGCTATGTCTTTTCAAAGTGGTCATGTTTGCTCCCGCGTCCGCCAACAAAGTTGCAAAGGTTCTGCGCAAACAATGACCAGTATATTTGTCCGCATCGCTTAGACCCAGGTATTTTGCAGTAATGAAAGGAGTCTTGCCTATGGTGTTCTTCCCTACTGGCTGTGAAAAACAACGACCGTTACGGTAATACAAAAATAATCTATTGATGTTGCAGTTCGTCGGGCGTAAAGACCAATAAGTTCTCAGTATCTTTAAACAACCCATCTCCTTCTCATCAATAATTGTGAAGACACGCTTTTTATCGGTCTTTGTATCGGGAATATTAACTATTACTACGGATCCTCTATCCTCTATATGTTTAACCAACATATTAACTAGCTCTTGGCGGCGGCACCTACCAAATACACCAAATAACAGAGCCACTTTGTACCTACATCAAAAAAATTTCATTGGGAGCTTCAAGCATGAATTTCAGCACATATCCTTTTTTCGATTTCTTCGCTTCATATCCATTGGATGCTTGCTTTAGATGCTGGCCTAACTTGCAATATTTTGCAATGTCTATATTTTTATTAACTATTAATGTCTTCTTTGACATTGAATATTTCGTCCATAGGGAATTAGTAGTTAATGTTCCAGACTATAATCGATATACATAATTAGTATTTTAATATAATTTACAACAGCAATTTTAACATAGCAATTACTGGAAATATCCCAGTAGCATCGTCTCGTTGATAATTTTTACATCATCATTTTTCATCCAATCCCGAAACCTTTAATATTCCTTATCATAGGCGTCTTTAGACTTCTTTAGGACAAGATTATCCAAAGCTTTGGCAGCATTCACAGCAATTCTATCCGGAATCAACGGAAAATCCATTATTTTATATAAATTTCAGTTTTGACTTCGACACAGCACAACAATGAACACTTATTACCTTTGTTTATTTTGCAACTATATAGGTAAAAAACCTTTCTCGATTTTGAATTTTTTTAAAATTTAACTTGGAATTATCTGAAGTAGAACATAAAATATTGTATGTACACGGGCATTACTTCATGTCTACACCCTCGGGCAACTTAGACACCCTCGGGCCAAATGCCCTCAGCTTTGTAAGATTGTAGCCCTCGGAGGCATATACATCTTCATAATGGCCTTAATACATAAATAACTATAAAAACAAAGCTAATTTTATATCGTAATAAATAAATAACCATATTATATCATAAAACGCTTGGTTTTTCATATAAGTAACTACAAGGGGCTTAAAACATTCTATGCAAAGTGAGATATCACACTAAATTTTCCTTTTTTTTTATTTCGATCTCATAACTTTTGTTCAAAATGTAAATTCTTTATTATTAGCACGAAAATGATTCTAAAGAATTTTAAATTCGTATTTTAATAATCCAGCTTGTTCAAATAGGAGGAGAAATATTCGTTTTATGTTTTTTCGCATAATTAACCGGAAAATAAAAATATTACCTAGACACTACACTCACACTGTATGCTATGCGATGCTGAGCTATGCTATGCAATGCTATTATAGGTTATCTTCTACTAACACCGCATCGCCCTTACTACCTGATGAAAACTGTCCTATATATATTATTATGTTTTTTGCGGATTTACTCGTTGGAAATGTTTAGTAGCCGAGAATTGCATAGCATCAGTGTGAGCGTACACTAAGGCTACAGCTCGTAAATTAAAAACTATAACTTCATTTACAATTATTATAATAATTTCATTGCCTTACTATTATATAATATTCTTGTCGATATTATTAGTAAATAGTATAAAACTAAAAGTATACGTAAATTATTTACAATAAGTATTTTACACAGATATGGTTTGAAATGGTTTCCGTTATGCTAAACACAATGTTGGCACATGTTGTTTACCCTCCTTAACGCATAAGAAGAATAAATTGTGGCCATGCTTGCAAATTTCTAAATTCCATTCCAGTAGTCATTATGTAATTCTTTCATCATTTGTGACGGCTAGTTTAGGACCTATTTTCAAACAAACACACAAAACAGTTCAAAACTGATAAATCAGGTGACGTGAGGCGTCTTTTGTCACCCATGTCCAGTCCAGTTGAATCCAGCGATTAGGAAACTTATTTTCCGTTATTACTATTTAAATGCCTAAATATGTGAAAAACTACTAAAAATAATTATTATCCTAATATAGGATTCAATAAATTAGATAAATAAGATATGAATAAAATAATTGTATCGCCCTTTATGGTCTACTATAATAAATTTACACTTTTAGTACACATTATAAAGGATGCACTATTTAAATACCCAACAAAACTTTATTTTATTCCTCAAAAATTATATAGTTTAGGAAATAACCAACTAAGCAACTGAATTTTGCGCAAGATTCTACATAATAACCACTTCTTTTAGTTCCCAAAGGCTGCGGCGTAGTAGAATAGAAATACAAGGGGGCCAAAAAGTTAAAGTTTTCAATAACATCCTAGCTCAAAACCACGTCAGTTTCGAAAATCATGTTTGTGGTAGTCACAACTTTCTATCTTTAGTACTAACTGCGATAAGCCGCAAATAAGGACATTCGGTATATAGGTTCATTATTTATACGGTGAGTCCCAGAAGTAATGTCTAAATTAATTTAAAATTCAGTGGTGTGTTTTCTGGAAAAACGCTCGAACCCGTCAATTTTTACGTCATAATGTGTTTTTCTTTATGGTAGATTCATATATACAGGGTAGCCCAAAATTAAGTTATGACCATCATCTTCAATTTTTGAAATGAAGACATATTATATTTTTTATTTCATTTCTGAAGTTTGCATCGAATTCTAGATATGTTACCTCTACCATGTCCTATACTTAAACTTGACACTTATCAAAAAAATTGCAATTGAACATGTCAATATCTAAGACCTGTTTATTTAAAAAGAACAAAATAATAAATCGAGTTGAATGTTGAAAATGTGCGCCATTTACGGCTTGACAATATCCAAGGCGATCAATATACTCTCTTTGCACGTTTTCAAACATTTCCCGATGTATGGCACGCAGCTCTCTTCGGATCCTCTCTTTCAACTCCTGCAGAGTGTTTGGCCTGTCAACAAATACTTTTAATTTGAGGTAACTCCACAAAAAGAACTCCAGCGGAGTTAGGTCTGGCGAGCTAGCAGGCCCTTCGATAGGTTCTCTCCTTTCTATCCACCGATTGGGAAAGGTTATTATAAGGGATATTAACTTTAAATAATTCATTATCACACTGGAATAACTTTGTATGTACTTGTGCTTTCGAACTATTCGGTGAACAACAGATTTTTGTATGTGTAAATTGGCCCCAATGTGCGACAGGGGAGTACATGGATTTTGCTCCAAGGAAAGCAAAACGTCAAGTTGTTCATGGTCATCTTGAGCAGGACGACCAGATTTAGGCAAATCCCTAATATGACCGAATTCTCTAATTTTGGCCTCTATTCTACCACCTTTTGATATATGGAAGGACGATCAGGATGGATTTAATTGAATAATTAAGCTGTTTCTATTTGAGTACGTGTTCAATCACCAAACACAATCATGCATAGAATTTCATTTTTTTCCCGTTCCGCTAACTTCACCATTGTGAAAACCGCAACTTCACAACTGTGCTTGATAATTACTTATTTGAAGTAAAATTGTTATACAGTTTCTATCGGCCTAAACGGTGACAAGTCAACATTTAGAAATACCAGAATTGAAAGAAAAAATCAAAATAAGCACGTAATGCAATATTTTGCTTAATCTACAAATAAATACTCAGAAATACGGTCCTACTTATTGATATGTTCAATCGTAATTTTTTTGATAACTGTTAAGTTTAGGTATAGGACATTGTACATGAAACATACTTAGAATTTGATGGAAAATTCAAAAATTAAATAAAAAATATATAATAATAATAATAAATTGACTTTATTTAAGAGTAAATATAATTAAATATTGTCAGACAGAAAGAAAAAAAATGATTTAAACACCTAATGCATTGTATAATGTGTTTTATCTATGCTACAACCTAGATTACTGGGATATACATTCTAAACTTCTAGTCAGATATATTTGTTGTACTTCACTATTTACAAAAGGCGAGCTATTCTTAAAGAAGAGGAGTATGCATTCCTGAATAAAAATTGCAGACACAGTCAAGACTCTATTTTCCTTAAATCTTCTTCTACATAACTCTTGATAACTCAGATTCATTAAAATTCGAAGGGCACGTTTCTGACAAATAAAAACCTTTCCTAGGTCTCTGGAATTTCAATACATGATAAGTCCATACCTTACATGCGATTCAAAGTTCGCGTAGTACAGCACTTTTCGAATCTCTGGGGGAATATATCTACCTAATACTCATATACTATAACATATCCTATCTAATTTATTCAATTTAACATAATCGATATGACAGTCCCAAGAGAGCGTATAATCTAGGAACACACCCAAAAACTTAGTGTTACTTTTTAATTCTACATTGCAATCATTTTTTATACATAAACTTTCAGGTTGTTTGAACCGTGATCTGTTTGTGCTGGAAATAGTTAGAACTGTTTTTGAACTATTCATTATTAACTTATTTTTGCAGAACCAGTCATCAGCCACTGTTATGAATGATTGGATAGCCTGCCCAAGGGTATCTAGATCTTTATTACGTAACAAAACATTAGTATAATCGGCATAATTTGTAATTTATTACATGTCATTAACAGAGCATAATTCAGTTCTATTATTAACATACAAAGTAAATAGAACTAGTTCAATAACACTTCCCTAAGGTACTCCTATTAAAATATTTTTCGACCGGGACAAGACTTTACTCTTACCCTTACCTACAGCTACTCTTTATTGCCTTTCAGACAGGTATAACTCAATCCATTTAAGTGTTGTTCCTCGCATTCCATATAGATTCACTTTTTTAATATATACAGGGTGGTCCAACGAAAATTTAACACCTCGATTTTCCTGCTTTAAAATGAAAATGTGGAAAATCGCTCAGACCCGTCGATTTCTGATTCGAGGGGGAATAAGTTTTCCGCTTTTTTCGTCTCCGTAACTTCAACCCCCTAACGGGGGTGAGCACAACCCTCTGATTTTGAGTAGGGATGAGGGGTGTTGCGATACCTCATTTTAAAGATCCTATCGAGTACTATCTGACCCTAAAATTTTGCCTAAAAATTTTGATCTTTAACGAATTGACAGCTTAAATAGTGGAATACTACTTACTTTTGTGATTAGTTTATTAAATGCTGAAAATGGCCACCATTCACTTGCATGCAGTAAAGAACGCTGGTGTATTAGTAGAGAATGTGGAATTTACCTCGAGGATATTACTCTTATCAGAAGCAATTGAGTCATTTATTTATTTGTTAATTTTTTTGTCCAAAAAAGTAGACGGACCATGTTTTTGATTTACCTTAGTCTATCGTGAATTTTTAAGAACGTTAAAACTGGGTCAAAGCGATTGTAACTTTGTAGTAGAATTAAAATGGTGTATTCCGTAGAAGAAAGGGTGGAAATCCTAAAATTATTTTTTAGAAATAACGACTCTGCGCGAGTAAGGCTTTATTTAATGAACGACATCCTGAAACAAATGTATCCGCTGCTTACGTTGTGCAACTGGTTGCCAAATTTGACGCTACTAGTTCAGTCGGAAACAAAAAGAGGGTGTATGAAAGAGACGAAGCGAGGGAAGTGGCTGTCTAAGGTCAAGTAGCAATGGATCCGACCCTTAGTACTAGGAAATTGTCCGATGTAGCTGGTGTTTCACGCACAACAATCATGAGAATCGTTAAACAACATAAGTTCCATCCTTTTAAGATACGACTGGTTCGGGAACGGAATGAGGATGATTTCGATCGCCGACTCCAGTTCTGTGAAGTGGTCAGTAGAATTATTAACATAAATCCTAACTACATGGTTAATATCTGTTTCTCGGATGAGTGTTCATTTTACCTTAATGGCATTGTAAACAGGCATAACTGTCGGTATTGGTCAGATGAAAATCTAAGATTATTTCGTGTGCATACTTAGCATCCCCAAAAGTTAAATGTTTGGGCGGGTATTTATGGAAATCACATAATCGACCCTTTTTTATACCCGGTAACCTCACTGGCCAAATTTATTTAGAACTATTAGAGAACGCTATTTATCCAGCCCTTGTTCAAGTATTGGAGAATGAAGAAGACCATGTAACGATCATTTTTCAACAAGATGGCGCACCACCTCATTTCGCTCAACCTGTGCGTCAGTTATTAGATGAAAATTTTTCTCAGGCCTGAACTGGAAGAAGGGGACATATTGAGTGGCCACCCAGATCACCTGATCTGGCTCCATTGGACTTTTTTCTATGGGGTCACCTGAAATCTAAGATTTACGCTACCCAGCCTAAGTCACTGGATGATTTGCGAATTCGGATAATTAATGAATGCCGTCAAATTACACCAGAAATGTTGAGTGATGTACGTGAACGTTTTCAGCAAAATTTATTTTACTACATAGAAGTGAATGGTGGCCATTTTCAGCATTTAATAAACTAATCACAAAAGTAAGTAGTCTTCCACTATTTTAGCTGTCATTTCGTTAAAGATGAAAATTTTGAAGCGAAATTTTAGGGTCAGATAGTACTCGATAAGATCTTCAAAATGAGGAATCCCAACAACCCTCATTCTTATTTAAAATCAGGGGGTTGTGCTCACCTTCGTTAGGGGGTTGAAGTTACGGAGACAAAAAAAGCGGAGAAGTTATTCCCCCTCGAATTAGAAATCGACGGGCCCGAGCGATTTTCTACATTTTCATTTTAACGAGGGAAAATCGAGGTGTTAAGTTTTCGTTGGGCCACCCTGTATATATAATTATATAATATATGTTTTCATTGACAAAATGAAGTTGGTGGTCGTAACTTATACTGCACTGTACTACTGTACTTATCACATTAAGAAATAGGAATCGACGGGTCCGAGCGTTTCTCCAGAAAACACGCCGCTGAATTTTAAATGAATTTAGGCATTACTTCTGGGACTCACTGTACATCAATTGCGCCTATCGAAATAGGGAAATATTATGTATAAAATGAAAAACGTTTTTTAGTTTGTATAATATTTGTATAAACGCACAAACCAACATTTTGGTTTTGCGTAGTAATATTTTGAAACTATATGTTAAATTAGGTATATTTTGACCAGCAACATTTTGTTCACAGGGGTAAAAAGCTTCAAATTGACTTTGATGTATTTCGATTATACATTCATTAATCGAACATGATTCATTTACTATTAGGAATAATCGTATTTACCGGAAATTCATAATTTAATTTTGACTGTAAACTTAATTAAATAAATATTCATTAAATTGATATTTCAACGTATTTTTCCGTAAAACGAAACCAAATTGAGCCATTATGTAAAATTAAATTTATAAAATACGAGTATGTAAATGAAGCCATAATCTTTTAATTTTACCATGGGTGGTTTTATCAAATGCGCTTGTTTAAATGCTTTTATTTTAACAAATCACTGTTTGTGTAAGCTTACAGGTTACTAATTCTGATTAACCCATTAGTGCCCACAGATAACGTATGATTTCACAAACTACTGCCGCCATCTACCTGTGACTGTCGAAGTGGAAATGATAGAGTTGGATGCGATCATTTTTATAGTCAGTTCCGGTTAGTTCATATCGCAGTCTGTGTTCTTTTCAGTGGTTTTAGTAAGTGCGTGCGAGAATCGTATCTGAAAGGAAATCGGAACTTGATGTTCAACTAGAAGAAGCTATCTTTTACGCCGTCGAAAATGATCCAAGCTGAAATACAAGGCGAATTGCCGAGACTTATCAAATTACACAATCGTCTGCTTGGAGGGATCTTCACATTAAGTGTTTATACCCAAATCACTTACAACGAGTTCAGCATTTGCAAGATTGTGATTTTGAGTTAAGGATGCAATTCTGCAATTGAATTAATGCAGATTGAAGACTATAAGTATGTTCTGTTCACTGATGAAGCACAGTTCACTCGCGATGGTATTAATAATCTTCACAGTGAACACCAATGATCCTATGAAAATCCTCACGCTACTGCAGAACATAACTTTTAACATAAATTCAACATTTATGTGTGGTGTGGTATGTTAAATAGTTAATGGACCGAATAAACCCATTACATTCATAATCGACGGTATTCTTACAGGACAAGTATACTTAAATTTTCTACAGAATCCCTTGCAAGACCTATTAGAAGATGTTCCACTTAATGTACGACAAAACATGTATATACAACATGATGGAGCCCCTGCACACTGCAGTTTACAAGTACGAAATTTTTTAAACAATAACTTTCCAAACCGGTGGATTGGTCAAGGTGGTTCGCATAATTGGCCAGCTAGATCGCCAGACCTTTAGCTTCTGAATTACTGTCTTTGGGGGTGGTTTAAACCATTTGTATAATAAAGTAAAGTAAACACTAGGGATGCATTACTCGATCGAATAACAGATGCAGCAGCAACTATAAGAAACATACCCGCATCCATTCATAGAGCGGCCCGAGCTATTCATCAGAGAGCTGACTTGTGTTTGGAAGGAAACGGTGATATTTTTGAAAACTATTAAACCTAGCCTACATGTTATAAATAATTTAATAAAAATATTAATTTGAATTTTGTTTACCCCTGTATTTCGGTGGCGCTCAGGAATAGGGCCCATATTTATACAAACTTTTATGTTTATGTTGGGCCCCCGAATACGTATCTAAAATATTGACATTCCCTCGTGAATCACCCTATATAGATAGGGTATTCTAACTAAATGCTGCCCGAGATATACTATCCCAATGCTTACTGATGTCATATAATGATACCTGGGCATGTTGAAATTGCTTTTTAAAATACAGGGTTTAATTTTATTTTTCTAAGAGAGTTTTTTTTGTTCTTGGTAAGTCAGTAAGTTTTGATCAAACACGTATAACTCCAAGGAATTTAAGTGCTGATTCAGTCGACGATTCTACTGATGATAATGAAGGAGAAATAAGAAATGGTTTATAAACTAACAGGTAAAACAAACATACTATTCAAGCAACCCGAATACCAAAATCATATCCAATGCAGGCGCGGTTAAAGAATTTTTTTACTGATGGGGCAAATATTGTGGACAACTAATAATAATTGATCCTCGAATTGAACAACATAAATTTATAAACTAACCTGCACCGTTTATTTGCCACTGCGGCCAGTTAAAGCCCTTGTTAATACAAGTACTGTAGTAGATACCACGAGTAGTAAGTACTATACTACTACATAAAGTACACAATACAAGCAAAATCCGAAAGAAAAATTAAAAAAGCAGAAAGATCATAAATTTAAACCAATAAGCACCAATAGGTGAAGTGCCAGTGTCTCTTTTTAAACTAAGTAAGCGTATAATAAAGTAATTAATTTAAAGAAATAGTCCATTCTCGAAGTGGAGTTGAAATATAGGGAAAGGGGAAAAAAGGCAAAAAGTCTTTCTCCACTAATTTAATAGTGAGCTATTAAAGGCTAAATTTTAAAATTAAATTGTCTCTACATGTTTCAAAGGTAGTAACCTTCATCTTCAGGAGACCAAAGTAGTGCTGCAGTTATTATTAGCAGTAGAGAGAAAACTGTTGGTGGAAAATGACGTTGATGGAGCTTTTTTTATTTAAAAATATTTTGACAAGATATTAATAATTGAATGTAATCAGCATGCTAAAATTGGAATTGAATGTGGAATGTTATATTTAAATCAAAGTTTATGAAAAGACACTGTCAATCTGTGGTCGAATTTAAAAAGGGAAGATATTCATTATTTGAAAATCATACGTCAGGATATATAAAAAGGATCTTTTGGACATTCTAGATCTTGTTAGAGAAAGATTTTTGTTTGTGATTTGTTTTATGAGAAATTCTGTAATAAGAAAGAAATTTGTAATTAGTAATGAAATAAAATTATTAATAATGTCTGTACTTACATAATGTTGAAATTTCATTTGTAAAATTAGTTATTGGAGACCTAAGGTCCCGTCACCTTGCGTTATGTTCGTCCCATTATGTAGGGAAAACAATAGAGTTTTATTTAAAATAAAATTATTAAAAAATTAAAAAACAAAAAAACAGATCTTCTATTTTATATACCCTTAAAGATTAAAATAGGGAGACGAACACAGTTAAAATGAAAACGTGACAACGTGTTCAGTCATTTTATAGTCGACCGTTGACAGCTTGAGAACAAAATGGTTGACAATGTTAATATAATTGCATTAATGACAAAGGTATGAAAAGCTCAATCATCGTTCTTATAGTTACTAGTTAGTTAAATAAACATACATAAAACTTGAATATAACATAAAATATAAATAAAAGATATTATAATAAAAAAATTTTTTTCCACATTCCAAATTTTTTTATTATAATATCTTTTATTTATATTTTATGTTATATTCAAGTTTTATGTATGTTTATTTAACTAACTAGTAACTATAAGAACGATGATTGAGCTTTTCATACCTTTGTCATTAATGCAATTATACTAACATTGTCAACCATTTTGTTCTCAAGCTGTCAACGGTCGACTATAAAATGACTGAACACGTTGTCACGTTTTCATTTTAACTGTGTTCGTCTCCCTATTTTAATCTTTAAGGGTATATAAAATAGAAGATCTGTTTTTTTGTTTTTTAATTTTTTAATAATTTTATTTTAAATAAAACTCTATTGTTTTCCCTACATAATGGGACGAACATAACGCAAGGTGACGGGACCTTAGGTCTCCAATAACTAATTTTACAAATGAAATTTCAACATTATGTAAGTACAGACATTATTAATAATTTTATTTCATTACTAATTACAAATTTCTTTCTTATTACAGAATTTCTCATAAAACAAATCACAAACAAAAATCTTTCTCTAACAAGATCTAGAATGTCCAAAAGATCCTTTTTATATATCCTGACGTATGATTTTCAAATAATGAATATCTTCCCTTTTTAAATTCGACCACAGATTGACAGTGTCTTTTCATAAACTTTGATTTAAATATAACATTCCACATTCAATTCCAATTTTAGCATGCTGATTACATTCAATTATTAATATCTTGTCAAAATATTTTTAAATAAAAAAAGCTCCATCAACGTCATTTTCCACCAACAGTTTTCTCTCTACTGCTAATAATAACTGCAGCACTACTTTGGTCTCCTGAAGATGAAGGTTACTACCTTTGAAACATGTAGAGACAATTTAATTTTAAAATTGAGCCTTTAATAGCTCACTATTAAATTAGTGGAGAAAGACTTTTTGCCTTTTTTTCCCCTTTCCCTATAAAGTAATTACTTTTACTTTGTCTAGCCTTAATGTTTTGCAGTAGTATATTTTATTTAGCGGTCCGTGTGAATTTTCATAGGGCCGGCACCCAAGACCGATACGATTTTGAACTAATATTTGTCTCTTTTTCTTAAGTTTCTTGAAGAGCTTATGTTTGTTTCTGTCTTGATTTCAATGCACTTATATTATGGTTTCTTACTGCCATGTAAACCTATGAGGTGAATTTAAAATACGGTAGAGCCCGCGAAGTAAGCACAGGAATAATGAATAATAATTAGGTATTGGTGCTTCGCTTAGCTCTATTCTTTATTGGGGGGAGCTTTTGTACGAAAATGCACTTTTTTAGGATAATTATTTATCTTTGGGTTATAAAAAATAAATCAGATTAGAGTTTAGTAGGTGGGTCATTTACCAAATGACTAGTAAGAAGCAGGACTAGAAAAATAATCATAAATACTATAAATCCCGTATTGAAACAAACGATTGTGTTCTTTTAATACCATACAAGTGCCGGTGCTAGTACGATCCATGAATAATATCAGATCATAGTTACTAGTTCGCATTGTATTGCTGCGTACAACAACCGGAAGAAGGGAACAGATCCTATCGATCAAAGAATAAAAAATAATTGAAATACGTAAGAGAAAATGGAACTGGCAAATATTAACATGGCTGATTCGTGTTGCATTGTAAAACGGTTTCTTCGTGAAAAACAAATTAGTGCATCATACTTCAATTTTTAAAAAGAGATTTATTGAACTTAATATAGTATCTCTATGTGAGTAGAAAACGCGCGCTCCGCTTCTCGGGACACAAATGAGACTAATACAGGAATCCTGAAAGAATTTGCGCGAAGCAGATTTAGCCGTAAACCCCATAGTTAAGATGCGATAGTACAATTCACAAAGTAGTGTACGACATCTCTTACCGAGTAAAGGGTGACTTGAATATACCAGTTTTAAATTGTACACCTAAATGTTTTGCTTCATCTATGATAGAGAGTTATTAAGAGAGGTGTTGACATGCTCTTTAGATCTAAGACGAGCAGCAGATCTGCCAAACAGCATTACTTGTGATTTTAGGGGATTGAGTTTAAGTCATTATTTATTTGAAATGTCGCAGAGGGCATCCAGGATCAGGTTGATTAAATGACTGACGCAGTTAAATTATTAGGTAGAAAAGAAAAATATATTTGTGTGTCGTCTGCATAGAAATAAGATGAGCAATACCTAGGTAATTTATAAACGTGTGGAGTCTATAGTGTAGATAGTAGTGCCCCTATAACGAGGCCCTGCGGATTTTTCTTGTGTTATACTTTTTTAATTTATCAAATCCTGGGGACTATTACCCCCATTACCCTCCCCCCCCATAAATACGCCCTTGCTGCAAACTGACTTAACTTAAAAGGGAAAGAAAAATACATTTAAAAGTATTAATTAAATACCTATATGCATATTGTTTATACTTTTAAGTGGGTCTGAGAGTTTATTGTATTAACATTGCACCAAAATAAGCCTATGGTTACCTATTTATTATGTCTGTTTCTCCTTTATCTTTTAAAATTGTTCCTACTAATTTAAGAGTAGTTAAGAACATTTTGAAATTTGCCTTCGATCGGTTTGGTAGGTACAAGGACAATAAAAAAGTTTACCGCCTTAACGACAATACACGACAGCTTAGCATGCATTTAGACTGTGAACTATACCTGGACGATTTTAGTGCCCCTACCCATACCCAGAATAAAACCTAACCTGGTTTTGTTCAAATTACCGATCGCGCCATAGAAGAGAGCTTCAGCGCAACAAATTATTCGAAGTTAACCGTTAAAAGCTGATGTCAATAAGCAAGCATGCGCAATGAGAGGAGCCACCAGTAGTATTTAGCATCTCGTGAAATCTATCCGTCAAGTAGCTTGCTATAAAATTGGTCGCATGCACTGAGAAGCTCAAAAAGCCTAATCAATCTGTTAATAGTTGGTGACTTATTAAGTCAACGGCATTTGAATAGTCGAGGAGTACTAGCACAGTTATTTTGTTTTAATAATTATCAGCACCGCTCCCAGAGCGCCATAAAGGATTTATCCTGCAGTGCTGTGCCTTATCATAAAAAAAAAAAAGCTAGCATGTCATCGGTTATTATTGTTATTATCAGTAGACCTTCTTACTTGGCCCTTTTTCAATGATTTAGAGAGAACGCATAAAACGCTTATCTGTCTTAAATCTTGTAATTGTGTAGAATTCTTAGTTTTAGGTAACAATATAGCATCTGACTTTCTTCAGACAGATGGAAGGGTGCCACTCAAGATAAACAAATCAAAATTTGGACATAAAGGACAGCACTTTTCTTAAAAATATCCTTTTCATTGACGGGTTTGAGTTTAAACTCTTGCAGTTTTTCGCTAAGCTTGCTACATGTTATAACATTTATCAAAATTGCCTTAATTTTGCTTTTAATTTAGCAGGTATATAATATTACCTACTTAAAAAACTTATAATGTATATATTCCCCTTTATTGCTTGGTATTAACCAGCTCGTTACTTTATCCGGTCTATCGCAGTTTTTGTAATTTACCGCCACATATTTATTTAATAAACACAGAATGTTGCTAAATTGATTGTATGTTATTATAATTGTATTCGCGTTTAATTGAAATTCCAATTTAGATACGAACAAAATGAAACAAGATTAATACATTCGGGTAAACTAAATCAGAAATATACGGAAATTATACTACAGCATATTAATTGCTGAAATAGTAATTTTATACATTTCGACTACTTTGTAGCGGGAAGAACGTGTATTTTTTTTTTCACAACATCCGCAGGAAAACATTACCCATATTGTAGCGCACGCAATTTTTACATTAAAATGTTCATCTATCGCCAAGATTTGGGTAATGGAAAATCTGTCACAAAACTGTTTCGTTTCTGTTTCGTTGGTCAAGAAGGTAGTAATTTACAATTATTTATAAATCTACACTTCGCGAAAATATATTCCGGATAAAGAAAATGTTAGTCAGGTATATAATGGTGTATGTCAACTGGAGCCAAAATAATTAAATACCTTGGCCTTGTCTTCGACAGGAAATTATTGTGGAACGATCTTGATGCCAAGGCGCAAAAGCAACTGAGTGCAGTTTGTCTTTTACTCTGCGCAAATAGCAAAATAAACTATAAAACAAAAGTGTCAGTTTATAAGACAATAATTCGACCAGTTATAACATACGGCGTACAGACTTGGTATACGGTAAGCAAGACAAAGTTAAAAAAGGCTCGAATATAAAGAAAGATACGTACCACTATGAATACTACACGCAGGTATGAGACCTTAAGCACTAGAGGAGCATTATACAAAATTAATAACAAACTACCGTTCGTAGTAACGAACGAACAAACGTTTCAGACGATATACTTATTACAAATTCATACATAAGATCACGACAACAAGACAGACATCTCTCACCCTATAGCACGAAAAAAAAGTAGAGTAAAAAAACTAAAACAAAAAAACAGAATAAAAATTTAATAAAATCAAAGCGCGCACTAGCCGACCAGGTCAAGCGGCCAACTAAATATATTAGATCTTATATGGCGGCTTCTCACGGACCGTAATATTGCAGCCCGGATCGCGCCCGGGTCACGGGCGACCCCGGACCAGATAGGGCGGCACCCTTCCCACGGCGCGTCTTGGCCCGAGGGTTTGTCTTAACCAATAAACCAACTGTCATTCTCAAAATGCCGTGAGAAGAAGGAGCTGTTGCTGCATCTCTTATCGTGATTTTACCGTCCTTTAATTTTGCTTGGATCCTACTCCACGCATCGTGCTGGTCGTTTCTATTTTTGTGGCTTATATTTTTTGTATCCCATAAAACGGGTTTATTTTCATACAAACTTAAAAACTCAAATATAGAGTTGTTCGTCCACTCCATATTTATGTAGAAACTAAGGCGCACGGTTAAGCATTTGAATTATAAACAAGAAGCCCCTTCTCTCGCTAGGACCTCCACAGGCACGCTCTAGGAGTGCCCGCGCCGCGTTGTAGTTTTTTGACTCGCGGTGGATCGGACGCGCCATCACGAATCTTCCCAGGCCACCTCAGGCGGCACTCTTCCCATGGACTGTTGGCGCGAGCTAGCGCGGCTCGGCCTGCAATATCACGGGCCCTGGGAAGCCATCATTATGGAGCAACGCACCCTTTGCTGTCGCGTCCTCATGATCGCAATGACCACTGAGATCCCGGCAACCACCCTGCGTCTAACGAAATGCACCGACCGGAAAATACAAGGCAAGGCAAGGGTGATTGGAAGAAGACATCTAAAACGTTTAAAATGAAATCGAAATCTCCGAGAAACAAACTACTACTGGATATTATCACAAAGGAGTATAATAATCGTCTCTTGAAAATAGGAATGTGGAAAGAGCTCGTGAAAGTATTTGGTACGGCTAATTTTCGCAACACGTAAAAAGCTGCCACTTGCTCGGCGTTTCTGGCTTTTACTTAAATAATTAAATTGGTTGACCGCAGCAATTGGTCGGCTCTGCGGGTCGGGCTCGTTTTTGGTCGCGCCGACCTGGTCTGTCAAACCTGGTCCGCTAGTGCGCGCCCGCTCTTAAAGAAAGTTGCAGAGAGTCGTGTATCTTTTATAATTGTTATCCGACTTTGGTAAAATTTTTAGCAAAGTGTAGACTTGTGTCTCGGAATTTAAATTTTCAAAAAAATACTGATGTCTTTATACAGGCAGAAACTAAAGTTACTGTTTACTCTTAATTTAAATCTTGCTTTGTTTTGAAGTATGATCTTTTCTTAACACAATGCTTTTTGTCTTACGACATTATCTGCTTTTTAAAAGAATATACAAATTTTTAAAGAAATTATTGCAGTTGTTCAATTTCACTCACAATTCAGAACATTACATTATTTTATCGAATAACCTTTCGTTGTGTAGCAACGTTCACAGCATTGCTTACAAAAGTGTCACTATGATGCCATCACAGAATACACTCTTTCTAGCTTTGCGTTCAAATAAATGAGACCAGAAAATGTTGCACGTGCTGTTGCCTTAACTGACGATGGTCGCAATTCTTAGGCAAACAAAAGTACTGTACAAGATGCAATGTCGGTCTCGTCAGGCTAGTGAGTACACACGTGGGGATCAAGGAGACTAATGATAACCATTTCATAAATCTAACTGGACTACAAGATCGTAGCGTACCATCTACCGTTGTTAGCCGTAGACTTCAAGGTGCACGTGGTACCCTAGCCTCTGCACGAACCATCCAGCGTGAATTGTAGGAAGGGGGATTGATGTCCACTACCAACCCACCGTACTACAAGATTAAATCTTTCTCATGTCTCATTGGATGGGATATACTAGGTAGACGTGTTTTCAATAGACACCCACTAACATTGCCAGATTTGCGAACAGCCCTTAGGTACTTTTTTTTCTCTCTTTTGAGGGTCCGGCCAAGTGCCGGATGCACTTCGGCCAGGTTTGGCCCATTATGCCCACCCTAGTTTGTGCTTACAACCACTTATTTATTCCAGTTCCTTGCACCAGTTTGTGTAGGTCAATTGGGAAGAGATTTGGAATATGCTCTGGTTCTAGTCTTAGTTGCCCGGGTATTTGTTGCCTTTTCCGATCCAATGACTAGCAGTGGCAGATAAGAATAGGAAATTACTCAAGAAGCAATTCAGAACCGCATTTAAAGTATGCCACGTTGCATGGTAGAGGTGACAACACGCGCCATTAATTTTTGGAAATTTGTTCATGCGATTCGATAAAATAATGTAGTGTTCTGAATTGTGAATAAAATTGAAAAACTGCAATACTTTCTTTAAAAATTTGTATATTCTTTTAAAAAGCAGTTAATGACGTGAACTAATAAACATTATATTAAGAGAAAGTCACACTTCAAAACAAAATATAGCAAGGCTAAATTTTAATCCTCAATTTTTCCACAGGGCGTTACGAAATTAATGGTATAAAAGTGACTTTTGTTTCTGCCTGTATAATGATTAAGGCAAAAGCGAAACAGTTTTGTGAGAGATTTCCCATAACCCATGTATAATATAATCAAAAGCGTGGTATAATCGCTAATTTACAGGACGCAGAAAAAAATATATATTGCACAATGTTTTCTTTAAGTCATACAGAATGTCAGTTCTTGATTTATTTTACGACCAAAACTTCGATGTATAACTGTTGGCATGCAGCGTAATAAAGTTAGTAGTTTATCCCAAATGTTAGTCAGATGTAATGATATTTGGTATTTTTAGCCATAAATTAAAAACACTTCATTCATTCGCAAACTAAAATACAGGCCACGCTAAATATGTAAAAAAAAAAATATTATCGTCACTTGTAATAATTGGATGATTTGAGAACACGCGTGACGGTGGGTTTTCGCACTGCTTCATTAACTTGTATTTCTGTTATTAATTTATCGATGGATTTTATAAGTAACTAATGAACCTTTAACGGGTTATCCGCCTATAAAAAAGAATTTCAGTAAACATTAAAAGAACGAATAATAGTTAAAAACGTTTACTATGGAATTCGGTAACGAAATCCTGAACTAACCGCATTGATTGCTGCAAAAATATGTGGCACTTTATCGAAACTTTCCTCGTGCACCGTGTTCAGGGTTTAAAAAAGTTTTCGTAAGGAAAGTGACGAAAACAAAAAAGTCGGGGAGCACAGACAAGAGGATGATACCATAAAATACGCCATTTATCGTTTATTTCCTAAATGAAATACACATAATAAAAAAAAATGAAATTGTTGACGACATGTACTTTTCGTGTTCGTGACATTCAAAATATAGTTGATGACTAAAAGTCGTCCTACAGGATACGTATATATGGCAGAATAAACAGGGAAGGAGGCAAAGTTGGAACAAAACAAGATTAGCCTAACCTCTGAAAAGAACTAAACTCAATAGTATTTTAAAAGCTATAAGTTTATCTCGGCACGATAAACTCGTTTAAATTCATGGTCTCCGCCCCAAAACATAAATTCCTATAAAATTAATTAATTCTTAGGTAATATTTATGTTAAACATAATGGCTAAGAAGCACAAAATAAACGATATAATGAAAAACACTATCTCCACAAAACACAGAAAATACACAAAAATATTCCTAAAAGCAAACTTTTATTTTAATATGATAAGTCAAAGTCGGAACGTGCGGTGACAGGACGACTCAGACAGATCTGTAAATCAACTGTAAATCTCGAATGTAATCAAATGAAAGAGGATTAGACAGACGGATTGTAGACTGACAGAGAAAGATATCGGTGCAAAGGTGTAAAAAAAAGATGCATGCAGATATTTCACCTGTTGACGCTTTTCCGGCGGAAAGGATTATGTGCAGTATATTTATCTTCGTCGCGCGCTTGTAAATATTTGGTCATTCATATATCCATCTCTCATCAACGCAGCGATTTCCAGTGTTGCGAGATGATTTTTTAATTAAGGGACTTTTGAATAACATGTTGGCCCCTTCCTTTATTTTGCGTTGGCCAAACATAAATTGTTTACTGTATTTCTATAGGTTGCGTGGTTCAAAATATGTCAGTTAAAACAAAAAGCTTTTTCTCACACAAACTATATCTATTTACTTCTGTTATTCAGTTAGCCATCTTCACATTTGGGCTGCGCAGCAGCAAATACGGGTACTGTTACAACTTAGTACGTTAACTACTTACATTAAATCCAATACACATTTTTCATTACTAACTAACAAACAGTAACATTGGGATACAATACTATATTCTTACACTTCCAAGAATTTATCGCACAAATTCACGACCTTCCGACTGATTTTTACAATAGATAAACTGAACTCGAGTTGGGATGTAGCAATCACATTTCCACACCTTCGTGATGTACTTCCGCGAATTGACCAACTTATTTCATGGCTTGTATACCATAAAATCAACTAAACCCGCGCAAGAAGTCGCGAGGAGAGCGTCTTCCTCACACGAAGGTTGCTACGTTTCTTCCTTAGGTCTAGATATAATAATTACATTAGTATATCTTCGGGATAATTTCGAGAATTGACCGACTTAATTATTTGGCTTGAGTACCGTAAAAAACAACTAAAAACTCGCGTAAACTGCGCGAGGAAAACCGTCTGCTTCCCACGAAAGCGGTTACAGATCTCTCTGTCTGCTTCCCGTCACGTAGGCTAAAATTAGCTATGAAACCGAACTCAATAATCTCGAACCTCTATCAGTTTTCCGGTCTAGAGCTTTTGAGAACATCGGAAGGGAACGCTGTTTCAATTAACACGTAAGTATATCTAGTTGCATACCAATAATACTCCTGTTCTTACCGCGGTTGCACTACTCAACCAAGACGTATCACACTCTGCTTTTGGTCATGTATGCTTGCTTTACTTCGGCGGATATTCTAGGAAATTGGTCTAGGCAATGTAGGCGGCGTATATTTTTGGAAAGATTGGAGACAGCAACGTTGCCGTTCTTTCTATATTAATACTTATTGTGTTATTAAATTATTCAACCAGATAACTTAACCTTTCCTTAACATAACAGGTTAGTTTCTTTATTGTAGGTTGGCAAATATTTTTGAAATATGGCGTCGGTCGCCTATAAACTGGTACCTGGCGTAGAGTATATAATATGTCGTGTCGAATTACGTGAATAACCACGTGAACCACAAAAACTTCTAAAAGAAAAACTGTTTGTGTTCCTGTAAATTTGACTTTTGTCGAGTTAATTCATAATACTGGGACGCTACGTCACGTCATTCTGCAATAATAAACACTCTTAAAATGGTGGTTAACGGTAATCCATTAAAATGTGTTTTGATGTGGTTTCTTTCAATTAGTTGCCTTGAATGATTTCTCCCACAGTTTACTATGCAGCCTTGTTTACTTTAACAAATTATAACTAAGTTTGAAGCTTTACATGAAATTAACTCCAAGTTATTTGATGCTTCTCTAAAATCTCGACAGAATATCAACAGTTAAACTAGCTGGAGCGTCGAAAATGCAAAAAAGACGACCCAATAGAAATATTTCCACGTTAAATACAAAACTAGCGTTTATATCCTCGTGATAACTGTCAAACAATGGCAATTTTAAGAGAAAATGTGAACATTCTTAAAACATATATTTTCATAATTTTATTAATACAAAATATTAGAGTACATAGATGGTCTGAGTTCTATTACTCTATTAGAATACAAATATATAATATTATAATGTTAATATTTTATATTGTAAAGTGTTTCAACCACTTTAAACCAATGCAACATTTTTTTTAAATATTTTTCGGGTTATTCGGATTATGAAAAATTGGTAATGCTTAATTACCTTAAATAAATTTTATAAGTGATTTTTATTAATAAACTATGAGGGCTTTTTTCAGACCAAAGTTCAATAATTAACTTTAAAACAAACCGCTTCACAAGGCGAAAAGTGAAACAAACTATCCAACAGCGCGTATAAAAATAAGTTTTTCCTCAAAAGACACTTAGATTTATTGCTACTGAATTCATTAAATTTTATTTTCTCCTCAAGAAACTTTAAACGAACATTTTTAAATTAAAGGTTGAAAATTAAAGACGTAATAATAGAAAGACGAAAGAAAGTTTTCCACGTGGCAACACTCTGTAAAATTAGGATTCCCGGTAAAATTTTATTTTCTAAAACTAGCGTCAAGTTTGCTGTTTGTTAGGAGCAGGAACTTTTAAGTAAAAAATTCCTGACCATCCAGGCAAATCATTTGAAAACATATTTTGCAACAGTTAAGATAGAAACGGTCTCAAAATTACTTTTAAATAAATATTAAATACGCAATACATTATTGTTTTTTGGCTAATATTGTTGAAGAATAAAATTATTAGCTCAATTTTAAAAATTTCTGCAGGCAATTCTAAACAATTTTTAGTGTTAACAGGTTAAAGTGGGTTTAAGTATTCACCTGAAGAAGATGAGGGATGTTCACCAGTGGAAACAATGTAATAATAGTAAAAAATATGTTTATCGATTAAATTGAACCTTAATTTAAAAATATTAGATTGAGTGACAATAATTATTTGTTCACCTAATTCATTATTCATAAACAATAATAGTATCCAAAAATATATTTGCAATATTGTAGGACTAACTTTACATTTACGAGTAAAATTAGAAATGTAGTTAATAGGTTATATTTAAAAATGCATTCAAAGCATATTATTAAACATTACCTATAGCTCGACACATTTATCTGTAGCTGCTGAAAAAATGCGAGCAAGAAACGTTCAGCGGTCCATGAGGCGATGTTGCCATATACCTTTGTTTAATTATATTTTAATATATGTCAGCAAGAAAACCCTGGAATTATTCATATTTATTAAAAATAAATAGTAATATAATTAAGATAGTAACAGTATTTTATTGTTATTTAAACATTATTCAAAATTTCTTTTTATCCTATTATTAATGTTGATATTGAAATGGCATATTAATATGGCAATATAGTTTATGATCCAAGGGAACAGGTAGCTGTTATTAATTCTATAGGTTAACCCGCGCCTTGCGCATGCCGCAAGCACAAACAAGCCAACGATGTTTGTGTGTGGTAGTGGAGTAGTAATACAACCGGAGGCGTCGTGTCGTAAAACGTTAATTCGTGCGTTTCAGAATTAATAAGCCCAAAACTAAAAAATCATTATCTCTGAATCAGTCATGAACATATGTATTCTACCATGTTGGACTATACTTTCCTATTTTTATTACATTTAAAACATATCGGTTTAGCACCGTCCTCACCTACCGATACGTCGGCATAGCCGCAGACTCGTGTGCACCCCTGTATATAATACTTTATTGTATTTTATATTATGTAGACATAATATAGAAAGTCATACATTCAATTTATTATTGTTGAATAATTTTCTCTAGTTTAGTTAGTAAATAACATTACAAAATACAACTTCATGAAGGTAAAATAATAGTATCATTATGGTATATGTAAATGAGGATGCAAATTACCAGTACACTACAAAGGATAGTCGGCTCCAGTTTTTCAGTACTGGAGTTTCTTTAATTAAAACCTTGTGAATTAATATATCCCGAATAGTTATTTTAAGGAGAAACTAATGGTAACTACTGTTCCGTTAGTGATATTGCACGTATTTGTTGAGTTTGCTTTGTATATATGTTATAGCCTATTTTGGAAGCTGCATTGATGCAAGTATATTGTAGAAAGTAAATAAATTGAATTGTTTTATTCTCGGCATTTTGGCAATATACTGTAACTTTATTATTATTCAACAACAATGCAAGATTTACTGATACCTATCTTCGAATAATAATTCGTTACCGTTGCGTTGTAATATTAATAACCAAAGGGCGGAATATATGCACTTAAATTAAATTAAAAAAGCTCGATAGGAACTGCTGAATAAATCGGGTTACGGTAACATTATTAACGTAAAGTAAAACACACAATCTGCTCCACTATAAATTTTTTATATATTTTTTAAATAATAACAACTTTTTGCATTTTAATTTCATAACTATACTTAATAAAAAATGATGAAGTTCTTTCGGCGACACTAGTTCTCACAACGTTTCTGGTCCTTTTCTCTTCAACTTAACTTAATTAATCCCACTGATGATGGAGGTTTATGCCTCCGAAACATGTATGGTTTGACAATTTTACATTAAACTAGTGGAGCAGATTGTGTGTTTTACTTTACGTTAAAATATCACTCCACTGAGAGATGGACTTCTTCCATAAAATTATTAGTTTTGTCTAGCTGCTTACAAGCTATTAAATATGGGTTTGTTGATTTATTTTCTTGAAGTGCTCCAATCATAAGATGTGCGATATATCTGTCCCAAGCATCTGTGCTTTCATCAACAATAATGTAAAAAATTTTATCACCCAGTGAAGAGTTAATTTCTTCTTATACGATTTCATATACTGAATGGACATTCTTCTTTCTAAGCGTGGATTCGACAGGAATGGTTTGTGGAAAATATTTTTGTACAAGCCCTCTAAATTGCGGATTTTACAATTCTTTTAAGAGTACGTTTGCTGTGACCAAAGCCTTGCATAATTCTTTTTGAAAAATTTCCTTTTTAGGTTTAGATTTTTCTCCAACATTTTGAAATGCGTTTCTTACGCTTAGCTGAACTGGCTCAGATTTCATTTTTTGTAACTTTAAATTATGCAGCGGTGTTTTCAAATTTGATTAAATTGGAACTTCTTTGGACTTTTTCCACTAAACTCTAACTCTAGGAAATTTTTAATCCACGAAGACATGTTAGCCACTTTAGGCATTTTGAACATAAATTTAAAATCACTAGTTTCACACTGAAAATACTGAAATTTTTCGACATAATATTACAACCCGATATAAATAAAGTTTGTTGAGCAGGTAATATTAAGGCATTATTAATTGACAATATACCTGCAAACCCCGGAAACCCCCAATAAATACCTTGTGTATAACCAAAATGTAAATATTAATTATTATATAATTATCTTTAGATTGGAAAATCCCTGAAACAAGTGCCGGACTGGACATTAAACCTATGAGTCTACGAGTTTTCATGACCGGGCGTTTTAAATTATTTAATAACACCGAAAACATAAAAATATGCTCATAAGATAATAATTTGGGAAAAAACTGCATTTTATTATAAAATTGACAAAATATGCAAAAAGTGCATAATATGCACTTTGCATATATTCCGCCCTTTATTAATAACTAATAATTAACAGCCTTTATCTAAAATGTCAAGATTGTTTCGTGTGTTAATCATTAATATCATAATAGTGATTTTATGTCGATTATTTGGGAAAATGTATGTCGATCATTGGGACTTGCGAGATAAGGAACATGTTAATTTGATTCAACAAAAATATTTTAAAATTATTAAACGTAAAAACATGAATATAGATCACTGCTTGTACCTTTTACATTCTAACCCTATATAAAATATTCGATATTTCTATTTGTAACCTATTTCTGTGCTCGTCTACTAAACCAATACAAAAAAAATTTGCCCATTCAAAATTATGAATGCTTTCCTCGATGCTTCCCCTACATAGGGCCTTTAACACCACGTCAAATATTACTCTTAGTGTCGTTACGATAATCATTTATATACATCGTAACACATTTAACAATCACATAAGAGGCGCTAAATTGTGTTTCTGTATTCCGCTCAACAATGACGGAGTAAATAAAAACGCGTTAGTATACAATAGGAGCCGTAAGCGACACATAAAAGGTTCTTTCTATGGTATTTATATTTTAAAAGAATACATTTTTTAACCGCAAGAGATATTCTTTATATTCTTTTGGATTTTTGGAAAAACCTAATATGTTACTGTTCAATAATTATAATCAATAAAAAGTGAAAAATTTGTTTTAAAAGTACACTGGCTTTCAAAAACAAATTCGCTACATAGTTATAAAATTTGTTCAGCTCATTCCAGCCAGTGTAACTATTACGTCAGTGCAGTTATAAAATTTTGTATAGTATCCTGGGAATAAAATCACGTAAAGCTGTTTTTTTCGAGGATGTTCAGTTGTCGCCGTCCTACTTATCTTACTAAAAGTCCCCACCCCTCCGGAGTGGGCAACCTAGCTCTTTGCACCGGTTATTTAAATGCTTCGTAATTTTTCACAAATGGGTAACAACGTAATTTTAATATTTTTTGCCCAAGTTTAATTTCGTCGTGTTTTCTTACAATTATTATCAGGTTACTGATGACGTGCAACAGAAGTTGTTTTGCATTAACTATATTATTAAAGCAAAATTCAGTAAGTAATATGAAATAGTTCCGGTAATGGGAATTACTAAAGCGCATTTTTTATGCCATAGGATTTCATCATGTATGTATATAAAATATTCAATAAGACTGGATACTGGAGCAGCATAGCAAAACTTGGAACAGGTAAAGCTCTGGGTCTCAGGTTTGAGAGAAGTTTATCGTCTCGCCAAACTACGAGAAATATCTTTAAAATTTGTATCTCCCATATGGAGGTTGTACTTTTTGTGAACTCAGCAGCATTTGTTACTACATTTCAAAGCAGGATTAAGGTATTTTGTCATTTTCACAATATAATTTGTACGTTTTTGCAAAAAAAGTGTCCAACATCTCTTTAAGCGAAGTTAAGTGATCTAAATTAAGCATCTGGGCATTCTTGGGGAGTCGAAAATGAGTTGAATGTGAAACGTGTTCGCGATTTGTGGATATTGGATAAGACCTTTTGAAGTATTTTCTATTCTGATACATGAAAGTTATTCATGTTAGTGGCTGTACAAAGGATAAAGTAAAATAAAAAGCTATCCTGCTCTAACTTTTGAAATTTGCCAGCATGTCATTGATTAACACATTCTAATAACTTTTGACAGGAGCAATTTAACATAATGCAATTAATTAATTAACAAGTGGAAATATTTTAAGACTAACTACGAGATTTTTTTTATCCTATGTTATCTTTGAACGGCAATGTGTTTTGTGACGACGTGCTAGTCTGTAATTTAAGGCACTGCTTGAAACCAAATTGCCATGACAATAAAAATACAAACATAGAAACATCTCATAATATAATACAAAGATGCTGGTTATAATTTGTAAAATACTGTACGCATTTACCACTATTACCATGCTACACTTAATTCCCAGCGTGTTACATAATTTATATGACCCTAAATAATGGTTTTTGTGGGGTTATAAACGGAAAATTCTCGTATTCTAAAGCAGCTTCCGAGAATTACAATTATAATGCGAAAGTAAAGTGAGAATGAAAATATGCTACAAATAATCCTTTTTTACTCTAATTTCTAAGTTAGATATTTCGATACTTCTAAAAATTTTTTTGGATTTGCTTCTCTCGTTACGAAATTATAATAGTAGATAGTGTATAAAATCAAAAAGTTATTAACCATTTAATTTATTGCATTTTATTGCCAAATAAAGACCCTGTCTGGCCCTTTCCGGTTGCTTGTTTATTGCACGGCACGTGCTTATTAGTTTATTACATTACAATGGGGCCGACTAAGGTACTTTATACGAATAGATTCATAGAATTACCCAGGATAAACCCACACTATATGGTAGTCTCAGAAAAAGTAATTATAATTATAATTAATATTGCAAACAGAATACGATAGTTCAAAGAGGTAGCAATTTTTAATATCTTTGATATCGTCTACTTGAAACGTTCTTGTGTGCCTTGTTTTGTAAAGTAAATTGTGTCTGTGTCTGTCTGTCCAGTGTTTGTTAAAATGCCGAAAACTAACTTCCATAATATGTCGTGGATAAAGAGCTATCGGGAGTTCACTTGGGATGGCACCAATTTGTTTTGTACAGCTTGTTCGAAAATTGTAAGTATAAACCATATTTTCACATTTATTTTTTTTTTCCAGTCTATAGTAAATAAAGAAAGATATATGTTTTTTGGTATAATAGGAAATTTTGGCTTTTATAAATTACGTATTCAAGCACATTATTGGTAGTTAATGTTAACAATTTTAAAGTATTTATAACAATTTTCTACTCAATTATTTTATAGTAAAAAAAGAAAGATATATTATGTTTTTTGCTATAAGGAGATTGCTGCTTTTATAGATTACGTATTTAAGCAAATTATTGGTAGCTAATGTTAACAATTTTAATGTATTTACAAAAGTTTTCTACTCAAATATTTTATTTGGTAGAAGTTAGAAAGATTTTTTAAAATTCGATTTTTTAACGAATGTAAACCCAAATTAATTATTGCTTTTTTGGATTTTACAGATTCATGCAGATAAAAAATTTATTGTGGATCAGCATGCCAAATCAGCAAAACACCAGCTCAACGTGCGAAAATTGCAACGAGGGGAACCCTCCCAGCAAACAATACAACATTGTCTTGAAGAAAAACCAAAAAACAGCGAACAAGCCCAGTTCAATGAGGACTTATGTAAGGCATTCATTGGAGCCAATATACCACTTAAAAACTGAACAACCCCAATTTAAGTTCATTTTTGACAAAATATTTTAAATTTAACATACCGGACGAGTCAACTGTACGTAAAGGTAGTGTTGATGTCATTTACAAACAAACTGTAAATGACATTAAAAAAAAAGTGGGTGAAAATTATTTTTATCTTGTGGTTGATGAAACAACTGACTCATGTGGGAGATATATTACACACGCATTGATTGGAGTCTTAGGGGAAACCAATGATTATGGTAGATCCTATTTAATTGCATCCAAACAATTGGAAAAACCAACAATTTAGGTGTAACGAGATTTGTTCGAGAAACATTAACCAACTTTTTTTTGCCCGACAGTATTCCCTCAGAAAAATTCGTACTCCTTTTATCGGATGCTGCACCCTATATGGTTAAGGCAGCACAAAATTTAAAAATATTTTATTCTAACCTATTTCATGTTACTTGTTTGGCTCATGGTATCAATAGGGTGGCAGAATGTATAAGAGACAAGTTTCCATTGGTAAATGATTTAATTAATCAAGTAAAAAAAGTATTTCTAAAAGCACCTTCGGGTGTTCAATTTTATAAGGAAAATTGTTCAAATACTCAATTACCACCACAATCAGTAATAACTCGCTGGGGAACTTGGTTAACCGCTGCTATATTTATGCCGAGAACTTTGAATTAGTTAAAAAAGTTATCGAAGATGTAAACGACTCGTCTTCTGCCGCTCTAATAAATGCAAAAACTCTTTTTTCTAACACAACAGTGAAAGAAAATTTAATATTTATAAAAACAAATTATCCTTTCGTGCCCATAGCACTCACGAAATTGGAGGCTACCTCTGTTTCTTTGACAGATTCAGTGGCTTTAATAAATATATTTGAGGTAAATTGCAAAAAGGTTTCAGGTACTGTTTATGCCAGTAATTGAAAATAACACAGGCTTCAAAATCCTAAAAAATATTTCAGAAGTTTTTATAGGCAATTTCACTAATTTCGAAACAGAACTGGATTTGTATAAATTAGAAACACACTTAATTCCAAAATTAAAATACTGTCGGATAACTTCTGTAGATGTTGAACGAAGTTTTTCCATTTTTAAACATATGTTTACAGATAAAAGACACAAGTTTCTTTTGGAAAATTTTGAAAAACATTTAGTTATAAATTGTTTTTGTAACTGCAAAGAATAGTTTGTTAATTTACGAATTGTATGTTGTGCAAGTTGCTATTATTATTAATTGTATTATTATTATTTTTTTATAATCGCAAATAATATTTTGTCACAGTAAGATTTGTATGTTTTAGATTTTATGTTTAGCAAATTGCTATGTAAGTATCAATGTGTGTACTCTGAATAAAAAACTTTTATTACGATTTTTTTCTGTTTCATTTATATTTACTCAAATAGGTCTGTGGAATAGGTATAGGATGGGATAGGTGGAATGGAATAGGTAAAAAATTATAGGATTTTTGAAGAACAGGTTTAATTATAAAGAAATAGTTCTGGCTTTATTTAAAGTAACATTAATGTTCATAATTTTTCATATAATAAAAATGCATATTTGCATTTTTTGTTCATTTCGATGCATATATTCTGAAAATTTTATGCATTTAAATGCGCATATATTGGGGTTTTTTGCCTGCATTTTTTCCGCTCCTTACTTATAAGCATTCAAAGCATATTCAGTCTTTCATAAAATATCATCTAAAGCTGTATGTCCAGTCGCTACCACTTACTGCGATATAAATCCCTGAAAAGTCACGGGGGCTCAAATAGGGGCCGACCAGGTCCTGCTTGACCACCCGTTTTCCAATATTTCCTGGATTTCAGGATCGGCCTTGTATTGCATAATAAGTCCGAGCTCCATTCTTTAAACCACGTGTCACAATTTATTATCTGGTATAATAATAAGGATAATTGATTTCTTAAAAAATGTGTACCTCAACAAAATTTAATGAAAATATTTTAAACTGGTTTTAAAAAAATATTCCCTTAAGTGACACTTAAAAAAAAGTCATCCTGTGTAGGTAACGGTGCCCAAAACCACCCCTTTAGCTAATAAGTACCAATACACACTTATTCCTGAATTTACACTTACTTAAAGCGATATGGTCAATAATAGATCAAAATAGGGTCATAGGTTCATGTAAACAACTTTTTTTTAGTTTTAAAATTTCACATTTTCATTTATAGTAGTTTCAAAAATTTAAAGAAAAATTCATCGTCAGGGTCCTCCCTCCACCTCATTTTTGGGCGGCTTCAGTTCGGTTATGGGTAGACCTAAGACAAAATAATACATAAACTCCTGACAGTATATTGATACAATCTTCTCGATCCTGTATTATTGATCATACTTTTTAATACACACCATACAGGATGTCCGGTAGGTACCTCCTTACGTCTTGGGAATATAGAAATAAAGTCAAAATAACTGTAATTTATCATAGAAAAAAATTCCTAAAGTATTCCTTAACGGAGATACAGAGCCCCATAGTGCTCATACAACCACCACTAGAAAAAATAATTAGGTATATCATTTGATTTATGTAATAATACAATGTAAAATGCAAAATCAAGAGGAAAAAAAAATGGAATAAAATTAGACAACCTAATTATACCCAAAAATAATATAATCTGAAAATTTCTTTTTAAACCCTTCTTTCAATTTATTTCCAAAGGTGGCGAGAGTGGGGGCTTCCCTGACATTCGTAGACAGGGAGTTATAAAGTTTGGTGGCATTATACGTAAAAGAACGCTGGAAAAAGGCGGTGCTGTGCCTCGGACCACAAAACATACCTCTGTGACGTGTTTGTCGGTCATATATACTTGAAACTGTGACTAGTTTTTCGAATAAATAAACTGGTTGTTTGGAATGTATACCTTTATAAATAATCGTGCAAATTGAATTTCAAATCTTTCTTTGATATTAAACCATCCTGATTGTAAGAAGTACTGAGATATATGGTAATATTTGCGCAAATTGTAAACAAATAAATCTAAGACAATAATTTTGAAGTTTTTGCAGTCTCTCCTTGTCTTTCTGCAACAAAGCTGGCCAGAAAACAATATAACAGTAAGCTAAATGAGAGAGTACCAACGAGTTGTTCAGAGTAAGTTTAATATTAGGATCAAGAATATCTTTACTTAGATATAAAAGTTTTAATTTAAAAATGCATTTTTGAATGATATTACAAACATGACCACTGAACCTCAAATGACAATCCATCAAAATACCAAGATTTTTAAAAGCTGTTTTTATTTCTAATAAAACATTATTTAATTTTATATTTAAATTATAAACACGGTTATTCCTGGTAAAAAGCATCATTTGTGCTTTATTTTCATTTAAAATTAGACCGTGGGCCCTTCATATTTCTGAGACAATTTTAAGGTCACTGTTAATATTGAGCTCTGCAGTCTTATCTTGATCAGGATAAAATGAGTAAAATATTTGTGTATCGTGGGCGTATTGATGTGTTCTGCAGTAATTGAGAAATTTATAGAAGTCAGCAGTATAAAATGAAAAAATTAAAGGACCCTATATACTTCCCTGAGGAACACTCCTTGACACACGTAAGGACCCTGAGCAGCTACCATTTAGTAAAGTTTTTTTGTTCACGATCTGCAAAGCAGCTCTGAAATAATTTTAATGCCTGCTCGCTCAGTCCAAAGTATTTTCATTTAATGTACAGAATAGTGTGATTTAAGGTGTCAAATGCTTTGCTGTAATCCAATAAAATTAAACATGTGTCTTTTCCCTGGTCATATGCCCTACAAATATCATCAGTTATTAAAAGTAATGCAGATGAAGAACTATGGTTTTTTCTAAACCCAGATTGGGTAGACGGTAAAATGTTATGAGTATTGGAAAAAATATTTAATTGGTCCGACATAATCCTTTCCAGTATTTTAGACATGGTGGGCAGAATATTAATAGGCCAAAAATGAGTAAGTTCAGAGGGGTTGCTGGTTTTAGGAATGGGTAAGACGTGAGCAATTTTCCACTGGTTGGGAAACTGATTAATTTTTAGACATTTGTTAAAAATATATGTAAACTGTGGGTTTAAATAAGAAAATAAATACAAGATCATTTTAAGATTGATACCATCAGCACCAGTGGCATTACTTTTTAAATTATTAATGGCCTTTTCCAACTCATCGACCGTGACTTCCCGAAACTGAAACTTATTATAGCCATACCGAAAAAAGATTTATGTACATACACAGCATCAATGAAGTCATTATTGTCGGATACAAAAGGAGGAATACCATTTATAAAAAAATTATTAAAGTGTCAGGAGAGTGATCCAAATAATCAAAAGGTTGATTATTAGAAGTCGAACCAATATTTAAATATTTTAATGTTTGCCAGAAGCTTCTAGGGTTAGTACGAAAAACATGTTGCAAATAAGCTTTTTTTTTTAGATTTAACAGACATATGTACTAGATTCCTGAGGGCCAAATACACTGGTCATTCCTCTTCAAAAAAAGTATCTAAATATATTTCAATTAAACTGGCGGTTTTCGAGATAAATCGATTTTTATTCGAAACACTCAAAGTTACTAATGCTAAACACAAACAGGTAAAAATAAAATACGCAGGGCATGCTGATGTGCATTTAATTTTTAGGAAGTGCTGTCCAGCACATCAAAGGCAAGAAGACTTTATGCTGAAAGATCTCCAGCCTGAACAGTGCCAAGTCGAAAAACCTTTTAAAGGGTTGATCGAAACTTAAGGGAAGTAGGTAAAAGCCAATTAAAAAGTAATTATTAGAGTAAACGAGTTCAACGTGGTAGTGAGGGACCTCCCAGGAGAGTAGGAGACCCTTACGTAAAGGAACAAAGTTTGCAAGATGTTGCTAACCCATCAAATAGCATAAGAAAGATCGCGACACAAAACAATGTTACAAAATGGGTTGTAGATGAAAGAACAGTTACTTCACCCGTGTCATGTTCTAAAAGTACACACTATGTCTCCGGATGATTATCCAGCAAGTCTTCAATACTCCAACGGGTTGGCGACTTGAGTCTATTTTACAAATATTTTCATTGATCAGGTAGGGCTGTGTACACTTTTTGAAAAAAGAAGGAAGGAGAGTCGTTTTTTGTGTATTAAGTGTATAATCTTGAAATATTTTTAAAATTGCTGAGCGCTTTCGGCCTTAGGCCATCTTCAGTGCTTCCTAAAAGCGAGGAAAATCCAATTTGTAAAAAATTTTTGTTATAAAATTTAAGATGTCGTTGTTAGAAAGTTTATGTGAATTCGAGTTATTTACCTATTTTATATGTTAAAAATTTTTGTTCTGAAAAGTATTAAGAAGTGTATTTTTTGGTTTTTACTCACTTTGTCAGGAAACAGGAAACTTCATTGACACAATTATTAAATAAGTGGGCCCTCATCAGCACAATGTAAAAAACTAATTAGTAAAAACAAATAACATGTAAAAATTGTAAAAAGACGAACTACTGGGACGAACCACTTTTTAAATTTAGTTAATTAACCATCGTTTTTTATTTTCTTTTTCATAATTAAATTTTAATACACGTGGAACGTGTTCTTGAGTCGAAATTTGATGGTTATCTAAATTGTAAGACTAAATTTGTCTTGTCATTGAAATGACATTGTTGACGTTGTTGAGAGTAAAAAGCGGTAATTTGAAATTGTCAAGGATAGAGAATATTGAAATTTATTTTATTTTATTTTAATTAAGAAGGCGTCTATGTAAAGGAATGTAACTTCTGTTTAGATTGACTTGAGTATTTAAACAAAGGCAATTGTCTAGTAATTCTTTATTAATCTCTATGTCCTCCATAAAATCGAGCCTGTTGAAATTTTTGGAAGATATATCATGAATAATCTTTGAATTGGAGGAGGGACTGAAAGTATGATTAGAAATTTTGAGGTGTTGGCCAAAAGCAGAAGAGGATCTCGAAAGGTGTTCTTTTATACTACATGTCTTATGTCTACAAGTGCGACCAATATAGGTGCTGTTACAAGAATTACAATTTAATTTGTAGATACCACTCTTAGAAAGATGTTCAATTTTATCCTTAGAATTTACAATGTGTGTTGCTAGACTGTTTTTGGTTTTGAAAGAAACACTGAGATTAGGGATTGATTGTGTAAGTATTTGTTTGATGTTAGAATTGGTGTTTTGATCTAAGAACGGTATAGCAACATATTTTTTATCGGTCGTAATGGGAGGAGGGTATAACTCGTTTCTAATTCTTCTGCATTTTGTTTTTGATATCAAGGAATCTATCATACTTGGGTCGTAGTAATTATTGAAAGCTATTTGTTTTAATATATTTACTTCGTTTTCATGGCAAGTGCTCAACTGAGGTTGCCCGCTTGATATCACCCAGAGCGGTGCATGGTAGAAATACACGACGAGCCACTGCAGCCCACCAGTACGTGGTTCAGCTTAGTGTGTCTCGAACGAAACTGTTTCAAAATTCTTTCATCTGGAGAACGTCATCACTGTGGAACGACCTCCCTGAGATTGTGTTCCCCAACGAGTATAATCTCCGAAGATTCAAGACCAACGCGAACCGTTTTCTGCGCACACAAACCGCTCCCAGAGCGCCATAAAGGATTTATTCTGCAGTGCTGTGCCTTATCATAAGAAAAAAGAAAAAAACACAATTGACATTTTTGGGGTGATGAAAATCCGCACGCCATAATTTAAAACAACACCAACAAAGGTTTTTGGTAAAGGTGTAGGCTGGCATTATCATATCATATCATTTTGCAGCAAGATTTTAATAATTTTTTGGACGATGTGCCTCTTGATAGAATAATGCAAATGTGGTACATGCACGATGGTGCTCCACCTCATTATATAATACGTCAACACTTTAACAAGCGTTTTTGGCCCTCGATGGATAGGTCGAAGTAGGCCTGTTTTATGGTCACCAAGGTCTCCAAACCTAAATCCCTTCAACTTTTACATCTGGGGACAACTAAAAGAACTAGTTTATTCAACACCAGTAAATACTGGAGAAGAACTACTAGCGAAAATAACACAACATTCTAAGGAAGTCCGTAATAATGCCAAAATATTATTTGTAGTACAGCTGGAAAATATTCGAAAATTAAGATAATGTATTGAAGTACCTGGAGCCCATATCAGACATTCGCCAAAATAAACCTTTTTATTATTTTTCTGATTTTCCGATCAATTCCTTAAACGGCTTGTGGACTTGATAATGTCTGAGCTAGAAATCTTTCAGCATAAAGTCTCCTTGGCTTCAAATAGTTGGAAAGCGCTTCCCAAAAATTAAATGCTCATCAGCATACCCTGCGTATTTTATTTTTTCCTGTTTGTGTTTAGCATAAGTAACTTACGAGTGTTTTGCATAAAAACCGAGTCATCTCGAAAACCGCAAATTTTATGGAAATAAATTAAGTGTGTCTTTTTTGAAGAGGAATGACTAGAGTACTTAAAAAAACTCAGTTTTCAGCTCTTTAAATGACACCGGTCAAAATTTTGGATCAACGAGTGTAGTTTCATTAGATTATACAAGTCGATTCAAAAGTTAGAGCCAAAAAAGTGAATCGCTGGGTTCTCCTTTGGGGCTCTGTATCTCCTCTGTATGCTCTCTAGAAATTAGGAGATACTTACTAGACATCCTGTATACTTCTCAGTACAGAAAGATATATTGCACAAAATGTACGTACATCCACATTTAATAAAAAGCAGAAAATATATTCGGTTCGAAATTACAAGAAAAAATCCGCTACACTATTACCAGATTTTAATTAAGCGAAAAGCGACTTTAAAGTCTGGTTTTATTATTTTCACGCTATGCTGTTACAAAAAGGAATTAAAGCGGTTTAACAAAAGATTTTTATTAAGCTTCACACTTAAAAGTAAATAAACCTAGAGTGGCTAGCACATAAAGTTTATAAGTAAATACAGATTTAGTCATACCCTATTAAATTATAATTTTATATCAGTTTAATAGAAAAGTTTTTTAGCCATAGCCACTCTATGAGTGATGTTAACCAAAGCCGACTTGCGAATCATCACGAAACGATATTGGCATGCGACAGTCAAAGTCATTATATACAAGAAACAACTTTAGAAGCTATACTCACCAAGAGGGGAGTTCGATAGTTGCGTACTCTTCTGCTACTTGTAACCTATACTAGACAGGTACCTATATTTAACGAGACACTAAATATAATCTTAAGTGAAATGAAAATTAAGCGACACCAATAAAAATATAATATACAGAGAAATTAATGAACAAGCAACATCTTTTGAATACAAGGATGGAAACATCATCGAGAATTGAAGAAGCTATAATACTCAACTCTGCACTTTCTATTGGCAAAAGGTTATCAATAGAGGCAAATTATTTCAAGTTCACAAATGTGTCCTTAATGTTAGGAAACAGTTGTGCGAGCGGAATATTATCTTCTCCAAGGTCGTCAATATTATCTGTATTACACATAAATTAGGATTTCAAGCATTTTTTTATTATCAGTGGGGACAAATTGCGCCAGGCCATTGAAACTCATATCAAGGCGTCAGTTATGGTAATATTCTTTTCGATTTCTTGAAGAGGACTATACATGTTAAAAGCCTCTTGATAAGGTAGCTTGTTTAGAATATTTTAAAATTCTTAATAATGCCTTGGTCCGAAGGTTGGCAATATGAGGTAGTATTGGGTGTAAGAGAAATAGGTTTGACATTATCCAGAGTCATTTTGAGACGTTGCATTATCTAGAAGCAATACCACTCTTCTATTCTGCTTCTTCATCTTGGTATCAAATCTGTGAAGCCATGTTGTCATGATGTCTGCTGTCATCCACGCATATGAGCCCTTTAAATATCGAGGATTTTTGTTTCTACCTATTATAAGTGGTTTTTCCTTCTCACCTTCCAAATTTGCACAGAACAGAATTAAAGCATTGGGTGGAAAAACAGCGTTATTCAGAAAAAAGCGTTCCGAGATAAAGTGACTTTAAACACTGTGAATGCTGCAGCCACAAGCTCTTTGAATTTATAGTATATTGCTTTGTGAAGATTGTTTTTTCAATGTGTCCAGTTTAGGTTAGTTATAAAAAGAAATTTAGTAATATCAAATATGAATTTTTCTATGGACTAAATGTCAACGCTGTCTTTCCACCCTTTTAAAAGTTATTCGTGGAAATACGATAAACGTAATAATAATCATTGTATACAGGGTGACAATTTAAATACTTGAAATGGCCATATCTTAGGAACGAAAAACTGAAGAAAAAAACGCAAAAAACAGTTTCTATAAAACGAAGGGGGAACAAAAACAAGCATATTATCCCACCCTTATCTGCAACCCCTTGGACAGGGTGAGATACACCCTAAAATCTGAAATAGAAAGGGGGGTCGAGTGATACATTATTTTGAAGCTCTTGAAAAATGCGTTCCAATCGTACCATGGAAAGCTACATTTCAGGAAATTCTTCTCTGTTTATTAAGGAAAACAATAAATGAAAACACAATTTTGAAATTTGTTATTATTATTTAATGAAATGTTCAAAATGATTTCCGTTGTTTTGAAGACAATAATAAAGCCTACTTTCAAATTCTTCACGTACATTTGCAAATGTTTCTCTGGATATAGCACGGCATTCCTGAACTATTCTATGCTGAAGTTGCTCTAGTGACTCAGGTTGCGTTCTAAAAACCACAGATTTTAGGTGACCCCACAAAAAGAAGTCAAGAGGTGTTAGGTCCGGGGATCTAGGTGGCCATTCAACAGGACCTCTTCTTCCAATCCACTGGTTGGGATAATTATTATCCAACCACTGCCTAACGGGAACTACATAATGCGGAGGTGCTCCATCCTGTTGGAAATGTAGTAAGCGTTCTTCTAAAGATAAATTTCCGAGTATGTCCCTCTGATTTTCTAATTCTCGCACTATTAGTGGTTCGATAGACCTCTGTAGCATTTCAGCATACCTGGCGCCATTTAAATTTCCTTGTATAAATATTGGGCCGATAATACCATCTCCCAATATACCAGCCCAAACATTAATTTTCTGGGGGTACTGGGTATGCCCTTCTCTAAATACGTGGGGGTTCTCGTCATTCCAGTAACGACAGTTTTGCTTATTAACATGCCCATCTAAATAAAAGGTACACTCATCACTGAAGCAAATATTTTTAACTAGTCGAGGTTCTGCCGTAATTCTATCTGTCATTATTTCACAAAACTGAATTCTTCTGTCCGGGTCGTCGTCACAAAGTTCTTGCAGTATGTGCAGTTTATAGGGATGGATGAAATTTAAGTACCTTTCTTATGTATTCATGAGATAATCCAGTTGCTACAGCTGCTTCACGAGTTGATAAAGTTGAATTCATTGCAAACTGCCCCAGAATTTCAATTTGCGCTACTTCGTCGGCTAGTCTCGGTTGATTTCTCTTTTTATTCGCTACAGAACCAGTTTCTTCAAATTTGGCTACTAGTTGGCGAACATACTCCGGGCTTACATTTTGACCTGGATGCCTTTCGTTAAAACGTTGAGCTGTCCTTAAGAAACATTGATCCTGGGAACCATAAATGAAAATAATTTCTACACGTTCAGCTGTGTTGTACACCATTGTGAAAGATAAGAGGTGCTGCCTTTCGTTTAAACTGAACCGGAAGTCAACTGTTCTTAAAATAATAATACTAGTACAAGTTACTTTTAAAGTAAATTATGTGATAATAAAATGCGAATATTTATAAACCATTTTTTTTTTGACAAAAAAACCATAGCAAATAAACCAAAACAAAATACCTAGGCTTAAAATGTTTAGAATTCTTAAGAGATATCTCTTAATATGTCAGGATATTGGTAGCAATCATTTTGAACATTTAATTAAATAATAATAAAAAATTTCAAAATTGTGTTTTCATTTTTGGTTTTCCTTAATAAACAGAGAATAATTTCCTGAAATGTAGTTTCTATGGTACCGTTGGAAAGCATTTTTCAAGAGCTTCAAAATGGTGTATCACTCGACCCCCCTTTCTATTTAAGATTTTAGGGTGTATCTCACCCTGTCCAAGGGGATGCAGATAAGGGTAGGATAATACGCTTGTTTTTGTTCCCCCTTCGTTTTATAGAAACTGTTTTTTGCGTTTTTTTCTTCAGTTTTTCGTTCCTAAGATATGGCCATTTTAAGTTTTTAAATTGTCACCCTGTTTATTTAATATTTAATAATTCTAATCACAAATAACCTTTCAGATGATATTTATAGACATTAGGTAAGTATTTGAGAAAGAAAAATCGAGTACAGGAATCAGTCCGTCTCGTTTTCACTGGAATCTGAATTATATGCTGAAGACTCTGAGGTGCTTCCATTTTCAACTCGTTCCGTGTGGCAAATGACGTTTTTGATCCATTTCGCGCTCTCATGTTTTAAATATGAAGTGAGTGCTAATACATCTTTCTTCTTTTTTTCCTTAACCCATGCGTAAGGAACTCTTTGAACCCTTACACTTTGCTGTAGATAAAAGGTTTCTCTTGAAAAGGAAATCAGGCTCTGGCCAGCTGTAACCTTTAGACAGACAAATAATTCCGTCAGGCTTGTACTTTATTTTTACGAATTGCTGTATAGCGAAGCGCCGGGTCTTTGCTGTCGGTGCCTTTGAGAAGATCTTCATCAATGCTTCTTTCCAATCTTCTATGAGGTAACTCGCCATAAACACATTAAACGGACTAGGTTTGTTTCTACAATTTGCCATAATTTTTAAATATTGTTGCGCTGTTTCTACAGTTTCAATGTTCTTCAGTAAAATGCTGTACCTTCCAAAATTGCGGTCGCATTGATTGTACGAATGTCCCCTAACTGGGAAGATATGTTCAATCGTTACATTGAGATTTCTTGCCAACCATGTGTTAAACATGATCACAGTTATGTTTTTATTCTGTCCTCCACAAGAGTCTGATAGGAAAACAATCTTCTTTAAATTCGGGAACTCTTCCACCTTTTTCTTCAAAAAATCATAAACGAAGGAATATACTGTGTTTGGCCCCTTCTTTGCATCTGTTTCCAGGAAACAATAAAAAGAACTGGTCTGATCATTGTGGCAATGTACATTAAAGTTGTACAACCACAATAGTCTTTTGTAGAACTGAGATGTTATATTCAACTTGGGTAATGGTAAATTCTGGGCATAATCAAACTGAATGATAATGGTGTCTTTGATGGAATTTTCTTGCATGCCTGACATCAGGTTATTCTTCAGTTGATTGTACGCCTCCACTTTTTTCTTGTTCAAATTTGAGTTTGCATGGATCTTCAGGGTTGGATTCTACACAGAACTTTGCATTGAGCACAGAAATCGCATACGTCTGTTCGTGGTTGTCGAAAAGAATACTCACTATTTTCACGAAAATATCTGTGATAGGTGTTAAAGCTGATCGTCGGAACAACACCCATTACATCAGAATAGTACTGTTTGAATCCTTCATATAGCATCTTTACATTGAGAGATGGGTTTTCAAAGTACTTCCTATTACTCTTGCGTCCATAATGTGTCTCTTTATGTGGATATATACCCCAGTGAGTTTTCACTAATTACAAAATGTTTTGAGGAATCTTGCGAGGACGATTACTATGCCCGCCTCTTCTTTCTGTCACTGGTTGACCTGTTTACGAAAAAAATTATTTTAGTTAAAGAGATAATAATAAAACCAAATATTTAACCTGTTTTCTTGTAGTTTTGGACCGTTCTTAACCTCATCTCCGAGATTTGAAGAACTTTGAGCTAAAACTTTCGACATACTTCAGTTTTGAGACCTTCCACAAATAGAAACTATTTTCATTGGAAGTCTCGAAGTTTTGCATTTGGATCGGTCACTTGTTGCTTCTTTAACTTTCTCTCCAAGCAGCCTAAGAGATATGTGTATTGTTGAACTTTGTTTCCTGTCCCCCAAAAGGATGAAAATATATGGTTTTGGGAATTTGCTCTTATGATTCTGGCACAATTTTGACGGCAACATCACTGGTCTGAAAAATGACCAAAAATACTGTAATAAAATAATTTAATTCAAAACAATATTACGTAGGTACTACCTGAATGATTTTCTGGCTACATTTTTACCATTTAATGTAGAATATGCTTGTCCAGAATTCCTTTTTTCTTTGATAACCTCTTTTTTCCATGTGTTCTTACTCCTCGTCTTTTTTCGACCCCCCTTCTTCTCGACAACTTCATCACTACTTTCTGATGAATTCTCACTTGAATCACTACTATTATTAAAAATGTTTGGTAACATTATTAAGTGTTTCCTTTGTACCGGAAAACTTTCCGCAGACTAGTTCGACCAGTTTTGACGTTTCATGGGAAAACAGCGTTATTCACTATGCCCATCATTCCAATATATATCTGTACCCTTACGCCAGATTCAATTTCGGTACTCTATACTAGATGGCGCAATAATCATTTCTAACCAATAATACAAAAAAGAGCGTTAATAGTCTAACGCTATTTTTCCACACAATGCTTCAATTGTAAATCGTGGTTTTGCTGTTTTTTTTTTCCGGTACACTTGTCACCTTTCAATGCGTATGTTTATGTTGACAATACACTATTATAGTAGATACCTGTCTCATCTGCATCATTAATTACGTCCCTTGGGGCATACTGCTTTAAAATAGTCAACAGCAATTCTTTTCCATCAGTTACGCCTTCGATATAAATATCGGCTGACTCGCCACATATTTTCTTGAACCTAATATCATGCGGACGACGGATTTTTTCTAACCATCCATTTGATGCCTTAAAGTTATCTAGTTCTAGATATTGAGCAGATTTGAGGGTTTTTGCTTGAATTATGGGCCCGAATATTGGTAAGTGCTTGCTTCGCGCCTTGCAAAACCAGTTAAAAACAACTTCGTACACTGCCAGTCCTTCCGTTTTTGGAAAGTTTCTTTTTTGTTTAGCGTTGCCACCTTCTTGAAACACATTTCTAACTTCTGCTTTATTTTGAAGTCAATTGGGTCTTACGCACTATAAGTTTTTTTAACCAATTTCCTGGTACTCAAACCAGTTTTTTTACTTTCCTAGATTATTTCAATTTTTCCGCTTAAAGAAAGACATTTCTTTTTTCCCGCCATCTTCAAATATTGACGTTTTTCCAAAATACACAAAAACTCTTCAAAACAAAAACTAATGTTAACAACCGATTTATGATTTAAAGCCAAGTGAATGGATACGCCTGCTAAAGTAATTAGTATATGTACCTATTAGTGTTTACTAAAAATTCCGATGTTAAGTGCCCGCGGTCGTTTAACAGATGAGTCGGTAAAGAGGAGTATAAAATAATGGGATTTCCTTTTTTAAATATGGGGAATTCATAACCGATCGTTTAACCCAGTTGGACACTTCATAGAGGCCGTCGCACGCAGAGGTTTTACTGTATTGGAAACTTAATGGCAATTAAAAAAACAAATGAGCTACGAAAATAAATGGGTATATTTGTTTGTAATGCGGACAACAATTAATAAGATCTGACCACGCCTCCCGCTCTTATTTGGAAAATTCGAAATTAAACTTGTCGGAAATTGTCGTAAAAATAATCCTAATGTGATTTTTGTATATCGTAGTTGAATAAATATTGGAGAAAAGAACACTTCTATAATAGAAGGTCGTTATAGTTACGCCCTCTAGCGTTCGACTTCGAAACTTTGAAATAATTTCCAGCAATTTCTTTCGGCCACTTTTACAACAATTTTTTTTTTATTTCAAATCTTTATATTTAATGGTCTCCCAGATACAGCCGGCCGCCTTTCTTAGTTGTACACCCGGTACATAAAAAAAGGAAAAGAGAAACCAAGATTGTGTTGTTCTGTATGGTCAGGTTCGTGTGTCTATGTGTATTTCTTTGTTTTAATCAGTGATGTTCAAATTAATAATATGCATAATTTGTGTGTTATATTCAATATACTTTGACCGTATCTTCGTGTTTTCTTTTATAAAATATTAATCAGGAATAAAAACTAATTTTTATTATACGAGTAGTTTGCTGGACCGCGGGCTATATTATAATATAAACTAGTTTCAATAGTTCATTGTTCAGTGCTCGATGTCTAGTTTCCTGGAAAGCTTCTAATGACCTTCACAACTAACAAATAATGTTTTCAATGCTAACCATTATCTTTCTGTACTATTCCAATCAATAATCAATTACTGCTTTACGCTCGTGGAACTCAACGTGTTAAAGGTCAAAGAAAATAAAGTCGTATCCTGTATTGATCAGTATCAGTAATTAAAATGTTGGGATTTATTAACGATTCATACAAAATAACGACATTGGAAGTACAAGATCTGTATTACTACGCATTTTGTATTTCGCTATCGTCATCCCCCACATGATTTCTAACTAAATTAGGTCACATATCAATAGGATAGGATTAATATTTGAAGCAACATAAATTCAATTTCATTTATTTGTTGATGTTTCCCATTAGAATAAGTGCATTCATACAAGCAGGGACGTCCAAAAAGAATGATATTTTTATTATGAAGAAACGGATCCTAAAGGCCCTACCGCCCCCCAAATGAGGCACCCTAAAGATGGATTTCTTTAATTATCGAGACTGTTCATGGTAGATACTTCAAATTTTAGAATGATAAACTCAAAATGTTACGTTAAATGGCCTTCACTCAAGTTGCACAGTGGTTTCTTTACTCTCGCTACTTAGCAGCGAGGCAACGTCTTCTAAATGTAAGAACATTGTGGAGTAGTTCATCACGCCGCGCGGCTCGTCGCGATGCTCGGCACTCGCCACTTCTTCTTTGAGTGCCGTGCCTGAGTTCAGGCGTTGACTGTCATCATGCTGACCATTCCGTGAAATCTATCCCTGTCTGCCGCTATTCTGAAAAGATCTTCCACTTGTAGACCTATCCATTGTCTGATATTGCGTAGCCAGGATAGCTTCTTTCGACCAATCCATCTCCTTCCCTCTACCTTACCCTGTATTATGAGCTGGAGCAAGTGATATTTTGGACCTCTAATAATCTGGCCAAAGTACTCAGTCTTTCTTAGTTTAATAATGTTCAAGAGCTCCCGTTCTGTGTCAATCATTTTGAGCACATCCTCATTGGAAGTGTGTGTGATCCAGGGTATTTTAAGGATTCTACGATAGTACCACAATTCAAAAGCCTCCAGTTTATTAATGATGGTAGCCTTCGAAGTCCAGGTCTCGCAGGCGTAGAGCAATGCCGACCAAATATAGCACCTCAGGATTCTCTTGCGAAGATGCATAGACAGGTTGCTATTGCACAGAACTGGTTTCCATGATATAAATGCTTTACGAGCCATTTCAATCCTAGTTAAGATTTCCTCATCCGAATCTCCTTCCGCATTCAACCAGCTACCAAGGTATTTGAAGTGATCAACATGCTCTATTACCTACCCATCCAGGAGCCTTGGGTCAACATTCACCTTTCCCACTGCCATCCATTTAGTCTTGTTAATATTAATTTTAACCTCTTCGACGACTTGATTCGCGTACTGTGTTAACCAGGATCTAGAGCTCTATTAGACTTTCAGCCAGGATGGCGGTATCGTCGGCATATCTAATATTATTGATTGTTTCTCCTCCGATCTTTATCCCCTCTGTTCGGTCATCCATAGCCTCTCGAAAGATTTGATCGGAATATATATATTGAACTGTGTGGGCGACAACACACACCCTTGATGTACCCCTCGTTTAATTGGGATTCTATTTGAAGAGGTATTTCCATATACTTTAACGGTAGCCACCTGGTGGTACTTTAATAGCCTAAGATCGTAATTGTCCAGTCCTATCGACTCCTTATATTCAAGCAGCAGATTATGTCTGACTCAGTCAAAAGCCTTTTAAAATCTATAAAGCATATGTAAACGTTTTTTCGAAATTCACAATACTTTTGGAGGAGGACTCTTATACTAAACAATGCCTCTCTATTTCCCAATGGATTCCGAAATCCAAACTGTTCTTCCGTTAAATTACTTTCGCATAATGCCTACATGCGATATTGAAGAATACGTAGCAGAATCTTAAGAGTGTGACTCATTAGACTGATTACTCTGAAATTGCCACACCTGCAAGGTTTGCTCTCTTTCGGAATCGTGATGAAAAGGGATTCCAACCAGTCTTCAGCTATCTGCCCAGTGTTGTTGATTTTATTAAAAAAGGGGGTTAAGTGTGTGATGCTGTCTTCATCCAGTAATTTGTGTAGTTCAGCAGGAATCTGATCTGGCCCGGGTGGATTTTTGTTTTTTAACTTTACCACCCTGTATCTCGGAAACAAAGCAATTTCGGGCTAAGGTAAGTTGCTTTAAATCGCCTTATTTTGGCCTCTGGAATATGTGCTCAGATTTTGTACAAACCTTTTAGAGACAGCCTGTATATATAGGTACGTCAGCAATAATTCTCAACGCCCTGTTTTGAATTAGTTGGAACTTATTATGCTCCGTTCTGCTTATGTTGCACCACGAAGATGCCCCTTAAGAGAGAACCGGCCTGACCAATACCTTGTAGAGGTTGACCTTTGCCTATTACCAAGTCTACTCCGCCTGTGAAGCAGGGGGTAGATAGAGCCTAATTAACGCAATGCAAGATTTACCCTATTAATTGAATTGAACCTCCAGTTCAGCCTTTGGTCAAATATAAGTCCCAGGTATTTCACCTCCTGGGACCAATTCACTTGGACTCCATTGACCCGAAGCCTTGTTTCAGGCTTGCGAACTATGCTTTTTAAAAAAAGATGACCTCCATCTTGGCAGGATTTAGGCGAATCCTCTAAGCCGAAAGCCATTTTTTCAGCTCGATTCCGTAACGCTGCATCCGGCTGACGACAATGCGCGGTGAATTAGAAGTGGAAGTAATTGCTGTATCGTCAGCGAACTCTTAAGCAATCCTGATCGCAACTATATATGAAGATTTAAAGATGCTTCATACCTGACCAAGAATACTTTTTTGATGTTACTTTCCAGTCCACCCGTACGTGGTTCAGCTTGGTGTCCCTCGAGCGACACTGCTTAGAAGTTATTTCATCTGAAGAACGTTATCACTCTGGAACGACCTCCCTGAGGTCGTGTTCCTCAACAAGTATAACCGCCAAATTCAAGACCAACGTAAATCGTTTTCCTCGCACACGCATCACTCACAGAGCGCCGTAAAGGATTAATCCTGCAGTGCTGTGCCTTATCATAAAATCAAAACAGGAAAGCCCTTAACCTTAGTATGTTTAATGCAACGAAGTATACATCATTTTCAAGGCTAATGTAAGTAGCCTTGTACAATATAACATAAGGGTATCTCTATTAAATAAAACGTCACATTTATTTTATTTCTTATAAGGTTTTAAAATTAAAAAAAAAATTATAATTATCTGTCACGTATAAAGCAACTATTATCCGCCACAACATTTCATCATGTTTTAGAATCCTGGCTGGCAAGTAAAGCGCTAAAATTACTTCGGGCATTTGTCGGATCCTAATGGAGTTTGCCTCGAAGTGTTGCCTTCCACAAATAGTTTTGTATTTTCGAGATACATTATATTACATTTTTATGACGAGGTAATAGCAACGTTAAAATTAATGCATGCACAGTCACAGGTTAAAAGGTTGTGGTGGCTAGAAGGTAAAACAACAGTACGTAATTTCTTGTCATAGTGTTTTACTAATTGCATAATATCTAAAGAGCATTTTAGTTACAAATATAGTAATGTGAAAGAGTCATTTGCAAATGTGGTTTGCGGTGAACTCCAGCTCTTTACCTAACTTAGAAAAATTTAAGGTAAGGTAAACTATACATCGATTCGACCATCTCGTACTTATTTTTGTGTGTAATCTCGCTATTGCTTTAAAAATATTTTGGTTTAATTGCTCTATTTAGACAAAATGTCTCTACACAATGTTGGTATAAATTTCTTAGGCTAAAATACGAGGATCTAGCCCAACTTACCTTACTCCAAAAGCTAATAGTTTCCTAAATACAGTTAGATGCGCTCCCTAAGTTATTGAAGCATTAATTAACTTGGTAGATTGAATATTTTAGATGCGATTATTCGGGACATTTAATATTTAATAGTTTTCAGCATTGAGGAACGATTCCCTTCCGTATATTTTCTTTCATATTTTTTTTCTTCTGCCACGTTCGGTATCTACGTAACTAAAAAAAATGGGTGATTTGTTTTCGGTTAAGCAAAAATAATCGTCTAATGAATCACTACTTTTTCACTAAACACTAAGAATATGCCGTCATGATCTGGCAAAACCGCCAATGTATTTATGAGGTTAGAACATAATAAATTACAAACTGCTGTGAGGTACGAGTTTCCAATATAATCTAATGTATTTAGGGATCAGTTTCACTTCACCGTCTCTCAGGGATCCTAGATCCAAAAATAATGTTATATTTCGATTAGTTACTGGCAAAGTTGAGGTCACATGTGTGTTAAAAGTGATGTATCATGGACTTTGCCAGTTTGGCGCTAGATTCCATTTTTGAAAAATCTGCTAATTAAATAAATGGGGTTTTCGCAGCCCCGATTGCATAATAATGGGAACCAAATTTTGGATTCTGAGCAAAAGAAACGGAAAGTTGGTGACATCAGCTATGAAAGCGATCAAGATCTGAATGACCTTGATCTAGATATTTTCCTGGAAACTACGTCTAAAATAGAGGACAATTTAGAAATTGACAGCGAGAAAGAATCTAAAGCAGAGTCTATTGATGCAGAATTACAAGATAATAAATGGACGCCCGGGAATGACAACTTGTGAAGGCTTCTAGATATTATGATGACGTGGAACAGAAATATCCAAATATTAAAAGGGGTTGCAAAATGTGTGAAAAGAATGAACTATATATCTTTATGGCAGGTACTTTCAAAACCAAGAGCACATAGTTGCAAAGAAGAACCTACAGAAAAAATTTACTCTTCTGATAGTTCCATTCGATCGCCAATTTTACCACCACTATGTTAAGAAACAGTTTTGATTGAAGATTACCTTTGAATCCTACGAACATAATATTACAATTATTGATGAGCAAGTAGTAAGCTTTAGTCATTACATAGAATTGAAACTATGGGAACCTGATGTTATCAAAATTTGGGCAGCCGCTGATATTAAATCTTCATATTTATGCAACCCTCAAGTGTACACTGGAAAACTGCCGAGTTGTGTAGCAAAACCGATCCAAAGCTACCGTGTTATCAAAAATTTGGTTGGATGGTTATGATAGGACGAAGTGTTCTGACCTGCATTTACATATTCCGGTATTTGCGAGAGCAACGGATGGTTCATGAAATATTGCCTGATTTAATAAAATACATTATTACTTTAACATGTTTCGTTTATTTTACTATTTGGTAACCTTTTGATGTTAGCATCATTTTAACCTTGTGTTATTTTCGCAGTAGCAACATATGATGTTCATTTTGATGCATAAGACACCTTGCAATGTAGGTCAATTTAAAAGCCTTTGGTATTTAGTTCCATTTAGCTTAGACAATCGAATAAATACGCTTTTGCTTTATTTATAACTTAGAACGAAAACGTCTATCTTTTACTTTGATGATGAAGTTAATAATCACCTGTTTATACTGAAATGAAGAATCAACGCACTTTTGCATTATTTTCCCTGAGAACTTAACTACAACATCTTTCTTTTTCTAAGATGCCATACTAACTAACCACTGCCGCCGAGAAAGCGCAATCCTCGTACGGAAGCCCTTTAAAAAAGAATTGTGATATGCACTTTTATTGCATACCCTAACATACACGACGTACTTGCCCTTTTGGCCAAAGAGATCACTTTTAGAAGAATATCGCTTAACTGTAATCGAACTCGTGTCAGAACACATGTGAATCTTCCTATCCGGCCACGTGTAGCAGTTTGTTCCCTCTAGTCTTGGACGCTACCTATGTTTTGTTGTTTCGCGTTGAAGTTGCTGCCAGCGTCAAACCAATCAGCGCGCATCCGCGCGATTCGTTGGACCAATTAAGAATTATTAATATTCGACTGTTTGTTTTAAATCGGATAGTTATATGTGTTTTTAGGTGTCGCTATGCTAGAATTCATTTGAAGTTAAGATGGCAGGCGGTGTTTTTCTTTTGTTACAGCATTGCCGATTTAAAGTTTGTTTCAAAATTACCATTAGGAATCAAAATAAACCACTTTTTTGCAACTAGTATCCTAGCACAATACTTATTAACAAAAAATCTTACCCTTCGTGAGACTTCACAAATGACTTGACGATGGTTTCTTCAATACCTAAGAAAAACAGGGTGGTGCTTGTTCTTTCCAGTCAATATGAGGATATAGTTTGTGCAGAGAATAAAAGTAAACCATACATGCTATTTAATTAAAGGACGGCGTTGACAGTGCCGATAAACTTGTCAAATAAAATTTTTGTAACAGGAGGATAGAATATTTATAAGCATCCTGGATATTTGAGCTCTAAACGTATTTGTCTTGTATGTACGATTTTTTTTGTTACAGTTAGAAGACCATCTGACCCGAGATAATACGGACAGACAGGCAACTATAAAAAACGTAAATGACATATATAGAAAGCTCTTAAAGATTGTGGCATCAAGCAGATATCAGCTAAAAAAACCAATCCAATAAGAAAACGATGCAGGTACTATCATTGTACGAGACGTTTGTACACAAAAGTTATTTTTCTTATAGAAAATTAGTTTGTGAAGCGCAGAGTAGAAAATAAGAATAAATCTTTTGCGAGCGATCTGTGTTTTATATGTAACTTAGAATTTTATGGTTTGGGTTTCTGTAAGAAACTAAAGTTATGGTTCCGTATTTTTTCGTTTAAGTTAAATATAATAAATGTTTTTGAATATAAATTACTTTTTTATCCTAACCATTAAAAATTATATATTATATAAATAAAAAAAAATATCTATGGGCCCTATAGGACTGTACATGCGTTAAAAATAATGTATAAAATATAACATTTTATTATACCAGCCACTGCCTGGTGCACAGGAAACTACCCTAATATTGAGGTTCCGAAGGAAGGTTACGAAATTTGTACACCTAAATTATACAAAATGTGGAGGCGATCCGACATATTGCACCAAGCAAGAAGGAGGTCAAGCTTTGTGAGCTTAAATTTTCTGGCATGTAAGAATAGCAAACATCGGCTCACTCCAGGTAGTGTAAAGTTGTTTAAAACTTATTTTTTAGTTAAATAACTAATGGCAATCAAATAACACAATGACATTAAGGTAATAGTATTACAGTCTTAAACTAATCTATACTTTATACCGTAGAATCTAATGTAGAAGCATGTGACGTTAGAAGGAGTAGGGATCACTTGAATATGACAATTATTCTGTTAAAGGATGGAAGAAATATCCAAAAACACTGTAATTTTCGTGCAACTAAAATTAGACGTTTTTATGGTAGGTGTTTATTATTTTCAAAAATATCTTGTTTTGAAATTACCTTTCGGTGATGCGAAGTTTTGACGGAACTCAATCATTATCATCATTCAGTAAAAGGTTTTACCATGGCTAATTTCTTAATTTTAGGCGATGTCAAACAAAGCATCGAACGGTCCATTCGCCTTACGTTACTCTCAGTTTTTTTTCTGTTATACCTGTTAGAGGTACAGTTTCTATTTGATAGCTTAAGAGATAGTATGAATTGGATTAAAGGCTTTCCGTTCAAATGCCTTTGGAATATCTTTTTTAAAACATCCCCATTTTCCTATAATTCTGCTCTTCATAAAGTTCTTCTGAATAATTTGCACGTCTGATTACATTCATAAAATAATATTCATTTGCCTTCGTTCTGTATACTGAGTAGTTAACTCTATTAAATAGTGAGAAATTTTCAGAGCCTTTTAAGTCCTTTAGTTTGCTTCATACATTATCTAAACTTGATAAGAATAAATATTTACCAACTAAATAACATTTTTATATGCCTAAAATTTAAAATCTTTTTTTTTTCGCTGTAAATCGATATAGTAAAATATTTTTATTTCCGAATCAACAAGTAGTTTTCCTTAGTAAATTTACTGAGAAAGGCATGCTACGTCTTTCAGTTAAGCAGGATAATGATGTACAAACTTTTACCAAATCATCATTACAAAAGAGATTTTATTCCCTTAACAAGAAATTGTTATCGCAAAAACAAACGATTTTGAAAGAAAATGAAACCTATTAAAATTTGTTCATTAATATTCAATTTAAATTGAAACAAAGAAAAGCTTCTTTTTGTTATTTGCGTTCTCCTTGTTTTTTCCTTTACTTCAGGACAAATCTCTTGTTTATTTGAATAAACGTATTCGGCCGTAACGTTTCATCATGTCTTAGAATCTTTGCTGGCAAGCGAAGCACGAAAATTACTCCAGGCATTCATCAGGGCCCGATGGAGTTTTCTTACGGCGTTGCTTTCGACAAATAGCATAGAGAAAACCGCAAAAGTGCCAAATTATATAAAGATATAAAGTTTATAATTTAACAGGAGTGTTAGAACCACAATCGAAAATGGAACAAATTAAGTGAAATTGTAAGGTGTAAGCTAAGGAAGAAGCAATTATTTTTGAATGCACTCTTAGTGTCTCAGCAGCTTAAAATTATCCCTAATAACTGTAATTTTACCACCAAAATATGTTCATAGTTTTAAAATGTATATTTATTACTATTATGCTGAGCATGGATTTTTAATCAAAGTTAATAATTTTTACACTTTATGGAAAATAGTAACGTGTTATATAAAAAAAATCCCTCAAATAAGTGTTATATAAAACCACAATTACGCCCTAAACAATAATCGGGTGCCAGTATTCACCTTAGGATAACCTAAAATAAACTGCAACAAGGCAACCTATCCGCCCTTACTCTGGCAACTCTACGCCTTGGAGGATGTTCTTCAGACACCCCCACAAAAGAAGCTGTAACAGACTACCTAACGCTCTGAACTACTAGAGACTCTTGTGACGTCTTAACGCTATGTCGACATACGCTACACGTTTACATTGCATAAGCTCTGTACATAACATGGGCCCAAAACTTTATCAAAACACTGTATATCAGACAATAAGCAAATGCAGAATATTAAGATTTTAAGTTGACTACTTTTTAAAGAAAAATGAACACAGGGTAATGATACTTAGCTGCAACTTTACGTGCTACCTATTGTTCATGAAGACTTAATCTTTACACACACATGGTCCCTGAAACAGCTAACGTGGATACTGGTACACAGCTAATCTTCAAGAATTCCAATAGTACACGGTAACTGGCACGTCCCGCGTCCAGGCATTTCCAACAAAAGTAAACTAGTGCTCCAGTTTGTACTCGGACTTTTAGCCCCTACCAAAAAAAATTTACAGTCCTTTACAAAGATGCAACCGGGGAAGACATTGAAAATGCCGAAGCAGAGTGCAACGCTTGTGACTATTGTGAGATTTGAGATCTGCGAAAACTCATAGATTTGAATGTAATATTTATGAAGTTGATATAAGTTTTATTGATTCATAATATAAAAAATAGTAAAATAAAGGTTATAAACTCTAACGCGCCTCTAAGTTATGGTTTCGCTGGAGCAGTCAGCGGCCGCGGCTGGCGTTCGCGATTGGTAGCTCGTTACTGGTTTAATGCGATTTGTATGTAAACGGTTTCACTGCCGCAGCTCAGCGACACAGCGTTCGCCGTCAATTGCAGCGGCTGCGCTCGGACTGCTAGAGAGACCAGTCCAGCACCGATCGTTCAGCAGAATGCCACCGTTCTCGGCAATTGCTGACGAGTGTTTGATAGAGAAGGTGCAAAAGTAGTCCCCTTTATACAACTACGAGAACGAAAATTACAAAAATGTTGTAATGAAAGAAAATGCATGAAAAAAGTGGCAGCAAGTGTAGGGAAGAACGGTAAAGTGTACAAAACCATTTTGTTTATTTTTCAGCATTACATTACAAAGTTTATAATTAGGGTAGACTGGGGCAAGTGCGAAGCCCTTTTTAATAGTTCAAGTTTATTTCCTTCCTACTTTAAATATACAATATTTATAAAAATGTCTTTGTAAGAAAGTAATAGTTTAATATGTTTACTTTTCATACTGCATAGGGCACACATGAATTATTTTTGAGATCTTGAGATTTGAATGATTATTTTTTTTTTGATTATGTATTCTGAAAAATAATAAGTAATCCAAAATAACACTCAAAAAAGTCCTAATAACAAGAATAATATTTTTATAAACGTATTTATCCGTTCAAACCCCAATGTTTGGCTTTAATCTCTAAAACAGTAGGAATTATTCCCAAGGAGAAACTAAAACAGAAAAGAAACTTAAAGTTTAAAAATTCGAATAATTTTATGGAACTTGTTAAATATTGTATCCCGCAAATTTCACATTAAAATGAAAACCTCCTCGGCGTGTTACTACCGGTTCAGGTATACGAGTCACTATATCGTCTAGCTGTACTACATTGACATCATTGGTGAGTGGCCATAAAAAATTGTCTTTTAATTTTCTAGTAAACTTGATTTCAAAGCCGTTGTCAGCAGTATTTACCTGGCCAATGAAATGTTTGTTTGCTTTTGGTAATGTGTATTTAACCAGTACCCAGTCTCCAATGAAAATTTTGTCTTTGTTTATTTCAGGAATCTGATCTTCGCAATGCGATTCTAAAGTGAAACTTTGATCCGATTCCATAAAAGGTACACTTTCATTATCTGATTCACTGGAGCTGGATTCAAATTGATACGAACTTGGCCGACTTTGTTTACTCTTTCGGTGAATTTTCATAGCTGGTTTAGATATAGTAGATGAACTTGTGGAGAGTTTTTACTGACTACTTGCGATAGTACCTGCAATGGTTTGGCCACCTTGAATTAAGCGCTTTCGTTTCCTTGGATTAGAAGACGGACTCTGTCGGAGCGAATCAAGTAGTAGATCATCAAAACTTGTCTTCTTCAGTGGCGTCCCGGGAAACACTTCAACAGATATTATTGACAAAAAATGTACGCCACTGACTTTTTTCTAATTTTGATATTTTTTCCGGGTATACCAACTAATGATACAATTTTAAAATGTTTTGATACTTTGACGTTTTATCCAAATCGATTCGTTTACTTGGTATGCTGCAGCTCTTATTTAAATATGGTATAGTATAAATTCAAGTGTTAATATGACGCTTGTCGAAATGGAGGAATTTGGGCTAACATCTCCTCTTCATCTTCTTCCTCCAACAACAGCATGCAACTAATGTTATCGGCGTTCATTATAAGTCACACATAAGCGCTTCCACTACGAAATACGAATTAAAGGTTATACACTCTAACGTGCCTCTAAGGTATGGTTTGGCTGGAGCAGTCAGCGGCCGCGGCTGGCGTTTGCGATTGGTAGCTCGGTACTGGTTTAATGCGATTTGCCGATTTGTATGTACACGGTTTCACTGCCGCAGCTCAGCGACACAGCGTTCGCCGTCAATTGCAGTGGCTGCGTTCGGACTGCTAGAGAGACCAGTCCAGCCGTGATCGCTCAGCAGAATGCCACCGTTTTCGGCAATTGCTGACGAGTGTTTGATAGAGGAGGTGCAAAAGTATACAACTATGAGAACGAAAATTACAAAAATGTTGTAATGAAACAAAATGCATGAAAAAAAGTGGCAGCAAGTGTAGGGAAGAACGGTAAAGTGTACAAAACCATTCTGTTTATTTTTCAGCATTACATTACAAAGCTTATAATTAGGGTAGACTGGGGCAACTGCGAAGCCCTTTTTAATAGTTCAAGTTTATTTCCTTCCTACTTTAAATATACAATATTTATAAAAGTGTCTTTGTAAGAAAGTAATAGTTTAATATGTTTACTTTTCATACTGCATAGGGCACTCATGAATTATTTTTGAGATCTTGAGATTTGAATGATTTTTTTTTATACCGAAATTTTACACTTACCCCAAAAAGGGAAAGTGTAAAATCGGAATACAATTTCCATGCATGTTTGCAGAAGTGGTAATGGGAAAGTGTAAGTTTATATCTCCCTTGCCAATTTTTCTTTTTACAGACTTAAAAAAAAATAAAAATCTGGGAAGTTATGAACTTTTTATTGTTGGGAAATAGTTAGCCAAGCAAATCATAAAAACGAAAAATTAAAAGGTACCTCTGAAAAATAATAAGTAAACCAAAATAACCCCCAAAAAATTCCTAATAACAAGAATAATAATTTTATAAACGTATTTATCCGTTCAAAACCCAATGTTTGGCTTTAATCTCTAAAACAGTAAGAGTTATTCCCAAGGAGAAACTAAAACAGAAAAGAAACTTAAAGTTTAAAAATTCGAATAATTTTATGGAACTTGTTAAATATTGTATCCCGCAAATTTCACATTAAAATGAAAATCTCCTCGGCGTGTTACTACCGGTTCAGGTAAACGAGTCACTATATCGTCTAGCTGTACTACATCGACATCATCGGTGAGTGGCCATAAAAAAATTGTCTTTTAGTTTTCTTGTAAACTTGATTTCAAAGCCGTTGTCAACAGTATTTACCTGGCCAATAAAATGTTTCTTTGCTTTTGGTAATGTGTATTTAACCAGTACCCAGTCTTCAATGGAAATATTGTCTTGTTTGTTTGTTTATTTCAGGAATCTGATCTTCGCAATCCGATTCTAAAGTGAAACTTTGATCCGATTCCATAAAAGGTATACTTTCATTATCTGATTCACTGGAGCTGGATTCAAATTGATACGGACTTGGCCGACTTTGTTTACTCTTTCGGTCAATTTTTATAGCTGGTTTAGATATAGTAGATGAACTTGTTGAGATTTTTGACTGACTACTTGCGATAGTACCTGCAATGGTTTGGCCACCTTGAATTAAGCGCTTTCCTTTCCTTGGATTAGAAGAAGGACTCTGTCGGAACGAATCAAGTAGTAGATCATCAAAACTTGCCTTCTTTTCTTGCCGATTTTCGGTTGTGGCTGGTACTACAGGTTCCGTTATAGGCTCCTGATCATTATTTAGTATATTTCTTCATTTTGATCAGAGCTGACAATTACTTTGAGATTGGTGGCACTAGATGCTGAAGGAGCTGTAAGTAATTCTGCATTAGAGGCTAGTTTCCTTTTAAATGAAGCGCCAGATGTAGAAGGCTTTACTGTTTTTAACATTGACTGTTCGAAAGTAGCGGTTTTTTCTGTTATGTTCGGTGCTACAGCATCATGTTCATTCCTTTCAATATCAATGCGATCTGGCCTCGGTTGTAAATCTGTTACAGATCTTTGATTTTTTAAGTGTTCCTGCCATCTTTTTAGGGCATCGATGTCATACTTTTCTTTAGGAATAGCATGTCTATTAAATGGAACAATACCACCCTTTTTGAATCCTGTTTTTATGATTCCGGAATCTACTTCAGCCCAGGTTTTCACTAGCAATGTGGCGAAGTCCCTTTTTGGTAGTCATTGTCCCTGATGACGTCTTTGCCATGTTATTACTTTCCTCTCCCATATTGCCTTAAAGGATCTAAACATACTCAAATCGAGAGGTTGAAGTAAATGACTTGTATGGGCTGCAGTATATGAATATTTTCTTCTCTTGCGGCTTGAATTAATAAGCAATCCACATGCGAGACATGCCCATCATATATAACAATAATTGGTGCCTGATCACGAACCAAAGAAATAAAAGTCTTTAGAAAGTAATTTCTAAATATTTCGGAGGTCATCCATCCATTGGCGCTGGCTGCATTTACGGTGTCTTTGAAGAAGTCTTCATTTTCTTCTGAAATCCAGCAATATTATTGCCTTTAAATATTATCAATGTTATTGCCTTTAAATATTATCAATGGTGGCAATTTTCTACCACTAGCACTTGCTCCTGCCAGGACGGTTATATTTTCTCTGCCCGATCCAGCAATAATGCTTAAAGAGGGGTTGTCTTTCGCGCCAACAATTTTAAGACGAGAAGGATCTGTACACAGTGAAGTCTCATCTAAATTGTAAATACATTCAGGACGATCCTGAAGACCCAACTCCAATATAGCCTTTTCCAATAAAACAAAATATTGGTCTATTATGAATGGGTCCGTAGATTTCTTTTTGCAGTACTCTAAGCTTTGTGGTTTCTTCATACTCAAGGAGTGACGTTGTTTAAACTTTATTAGCCAGTCTGTGCCTGGCATATTGTTCTTAAAAGGATTGGGAATATTATTTAAAGTTACAAAGTCCCGAACTTTTTCTTGAAGCTCTCTCGAAGTTAATCAATATCCCCACTTCTCCATTGTTTTTATATTTTCGGCCAGTTGACACTTATCTTGCCAAGAAAGTATTGGAGGTCGGCCCTGTGTCTTGCTTTTTTCGCCACGGCGGCCAGTTATTCTACAGTAGATTGTAATGTATGGGATTCTGAATTCGGTACTAGCCATCGACATGGTTAATTGACCTTGATTGACGGCATTTACTGCAGCATTTAATTTCGTACCATGACGTCAACTCTCTGTAAAAAATAAAAGCTTTAAGTGTCAGTGCCAACGAACTTTAGCATTCCCAGGAAAATGGGGCAAGTGTAAACTAACCTTTACACTTTCCCCATTACAATTTTCACACATGCCCCACATTATGTTTTTTATGGTGGAAGTGCAAACCTGCTCGTGAGTAAAAACTGCTTTTAGATTTGGTCGGTATATAGGATTTTAAAGCTACAACAATTGACTAAACAGACTAAAAGAAAATGCAATAAAACTAAAAGTATATTATAAGTTTTTACCTTTGACAAATTTTTTATGGAGATATCACACACTATTTAACGGACCGATTCGGAGGTTATGTTACAAATGACTACTCAGAAAGAAAAAAACACCTGGCAACTCGCCGGGAGTAGATAATTCAACAGCGCTAACGTATAGTTAGTTGCCTCGAACCACACAGACAAGTAAACTTTCAATATTGCCTGATTGGCGCTCTGATTTTCCACTTACCCCATTTTTACACTTGCCCCAGTCTACCCTATACCATATTCAAATCCAAGATTATGCATACGAAGGAAATATTGATCAGTACTTAATGACAACCGTAACTCTATTTCGATTGGTCAAGCGGCAATAAAACTAAAAGGCCCTGGGCGACAGGGTTGAATTTAGTTTACCCGTGATTTTCGCATTATTGCATTGTATCGTTTGGTGTTATTGTTTGTTATCAATATTCTGATATAAATATTTGTGTTTTTGACCGTTGTATTTGATTGTATACAGGGTGTTTCAGAAGTACTAACCTTAATATGTGTCCGGAGTTGCCCCGTTTTTGATGTACAGAGTGTTAAAGTTTTTTTGAAAAAATCGTTTTTTTTTATTATTTCTGTAAATATCCTTTTCCCGATTTTATTGCAATTTGGTACCGTCATTCATAATGATAAGAGGCTTAATTAGCCCTAACTAGATTAAATTTATAAAGTCCAGTGGCGTCCCGGGAAACACTTCAACGGATATTATTGACAAAAAAATGCACGCCACTGACTTTTTTCTAATTTTGTTTACTTGGTATGCTGCAGCTTTGATTTAAATATGGTACCTATAGTATAAATTCAAGTGTTAATATGACGTTTGTCGAAATGGATGAATTTGGGCTAACACCTCCTCTTCGTCTTCTTCCTCCAACAACAGCATGCAACTAATGTTATCGGCGTTCATTATAAATCATACATAAGCGCTTCATAGAAAAAAGAAACAATCTTTTTTCTATGAAGCGCTTTCACTACGAAATACGAATATGATCTGAAGCGCACTCCAGCCGCGCCAGCCAAACCACCCTGTGGCAACGGCCGATTGATATAAATACGATGCTACGCTTCGAGCACATATAGACTAGAGAAAGCAATTCATTCATAAAGTTACATTTTGGCTGCGCCTACAACTCTCTGTTTATTTACTATCGTTTAGAATAGAAAATTACTACGACTGTAGAAGGCCAGTGGCGTACCATTTAAAATATTTTATCATTAATGATACTTATATCCAAAGATATTAAAATATCACTTTAACCCTAAAAAATGGAAAAATAGCTTTGATGATTGCAGTATTACATAAACATTATGTAAACGTGCTACAGGGTGTGTTCTAAAATTGACTATTAATAAAATTAATCTGGAGAATAATAAATGGTTTGGGTGTAAATATGATGCACTAAAACAAACTTAAACTCAAAAATGCTTTATTATCGTAAATAATAGTATTGAAATTAAAAAAACGTACAAAAAATACAATACGTACAAAATTTGTAGGTTAATTCATTCATGAAAATCTAAATTGACAGAAAATATACAGTATAATTTGAAATTGCATTTCTCTGTTAATGGAGATTTTATTTAAACTTCATAGGTAACTATAGTTTATGCAAAATAATTTTCGTTGCACGTCATACCCCTCGAGTGACGTCACTTATAAACAGTGTTACCAGATTATAACCAAAATAGCCGAGTGAGGGAATTACACTAGGTTTGTTTTTAGATTATTCTAATATTTATTTTCCTTAATAGACATTGAAATTCTGCGTACAGTGGAGATATTCAAATTTAGAGCAGCTGCTACACGCTAGAAATTAGTAAAGTACAAATAAAATTTAGAGACTCTAACATACAGTGGCGAAGCGTCCATGTAACCACTGTTACCATTGGTAACAGTTAAAAATCTTGAAAATAAATATTTTATGACTATGTATTTTATTCTAACATAAAAACTAAAGCTTCTTTAGCTTCAGGTAGTATATCATTTTCTAATTTAGTACCAATATCCACATGCCCAGTAAATTTCGTTCCTGTCCATTCAATCTGTCTTCGTATTGCCATTTCATCGAACACCAAATTACACAGTATCTGTTTTCCACAAGAAGCTGCATCCTGTGATTTTAGTTTTAGTGCCACTAATGCTTCCTTGGTAAAGCCTGGAGTACCATCAATAGACTGATACCATTTTGAAAGTGTGGAGAGATGTGGTAAAGATCTATTAAATGTGTTCCGTACAATATTATATGCTCTGGGTGAATAAAAAGATAGTGTAAGGGCAAAATAACGTATTGTTGGATCATATTTTTGTTTGGTAGGCCCTTTTAACATCCTTTCAAATAACGATTTTGCAGAACCATTCAGGGAAGCCTAAAAGGTAAAAAGAAAACTATCTTCTGCTGAAATACATATTTATAATTTTTTATTACCATAGTTGCAGATTCCGAAGATTCTGTTATGTATGCCTTTTCTTTTAATAATTTAATGAGATCTGATAAATTATTAGTTCTTAACTTTAACCTTCTGACAGTATCATGCAGATTTTTCACTACTTTTCTCTGTTTAATGACAGTCTGTTTAATGGCTTTAAAATGGCGTTTAGCTTTTCGTGGAGTTGAAAAGTCATCACTGGTTAAATCTCCCAAATATCTTTTCCTAAAATAAAAAAAAATAAAACACCCCCAAACCGCTTCTTCAATGAAGGGCGACTTTGTGTTAAACACACAAAATAAAAATTCAGCCAAAAGTAGCCGAGTTTCAAATAATAATAATATTTATATTATATACATATTTTTACAAATAATCAAAAAAAAATGGAAGAGACGTCTAAGTTAACATGACTTTGTAATTGTTCCACTAGGTCATTAAACATTTTCGTCATTTTTAATTAGAAATGGCAATCCAAGGTGATCGGTTTTGGTTACATAACAACAACGTCATGTTTAGGATTGCATTAAGTATGCATATTTTAAGGTCGTGAACCTTAAAAAAAATTAATGCATTCGTAAACACCTTTTATTGTAACCAAAATTACCCAAAACATCCACCTTTGCAATTATTCCCAAAGGTCCTTAAAGCCCAAAGTTTAGTTATTAGCCAAGGTGTAGGCCAACACTTCAACAAATTAAATTAAAGAGGAATAGGTTTTTTCAAAAACTTTTCTTGTTTTAAGGTATCAGTAAATGTACACCATAAACCGTACTCGTAGTTAACATGTTCATTATTCTACTTGTTAATTTGGGTAATTTTCCAACAGCATGCTTTAAGTTGTTGGAACGCACGTGTTAGGAGCCATTAAATTGCAATATTATTTTACAAGTATTACAAAATTGTTTGCTTACATTTCTTGAGTCTCGGATAGCAAAATATCCTCTGCATCTGACTCCTTGTCAGTCTCGGTAGAAGGAGAATTTTCCACATCGAGTACTATTTCATTTAATAACTTTAATCTAAAAATATATGAAAATATAGAGAAATTTATTTTATTTAGTCTGACCTGTAAATAAACATACCTTTTTGGCGGGGTCGCTTCTACTGTTGAATCAGAACTAAAACAAAAAATAAAAAATAAGAAGAGAAAACTAGCAGTTTTCTTAGTCACCCTTAGTAACAAGTAATCTTAGCATTTTAATTATTGTCTTTATATTATTATTGTTACTTTTGAGTCACATTCTAGGTATATTAAAAAGATATCTGGAATGAAATAAGTTCGGGCATATAACACCCAAGGGTAAATTATCCTAATTATTCCCTTTTTTCCGAGCCTGGGATGTAATGTAGGTATATTATAATATATTAGTAGCTACCTAATATTTTTCTGCATTTTTAAAACGAAGAGTAGTACTTTACTTACACAAAATTCCACTTGTTGCCCCTACCCTGTATCTTGAAACAGATTTTGAAAATATTTTAATTACTATTTTGGAGGGCATGCAGACGTTTTGTACCATATTTTGAATTTTCTTTAACTCCTAATTACAATTTTTTCCATCGAGCATATAGTGCATGAAGAGCCACATCTGGCAGTCACTGTATATATATGGTACCTACTCGTCTAGATTAATAATTTTAGGTTCAAATTAATATTTTATTTTAACCCTATTTAACCATGTTCTATATTATGTGATGGATAAATTAGGTACTCCCCAAAAACAACTAATTATATAACAGTGAGCCCCTGTCTTGTGACTTGTGACATCCAAGTTTAAGCCAAAAATAACCATATTAATAAAAAAATTTAATAATTAAAATTTAACTTGCCTGATAGTTTGTAAATGGAATCGCAGTGGATCGGCTCCACTTTTTAAAACTTTAACGCCATTCTCTTTTAAAAAAAAAATTTTCTCCCTGAAATGTTTGGAGCAAGCGAATGCTCTTTGTGGTATTGGTTTATCATTTTCAAAACCAAACAAAGCAAACCATTTTTTTTTATAAATAGGATTGCTTGGAAACCTAAAATGAGCAATAATTGTACTTTTTTAATTTTCCGTGGCAGACACATATAATTTGTCATTTAACTTAGTCTATATACATAATAGACGGTTCAATTAGCAATGTTGGTAAGAATAAGTTACTTCCAAGCCAATAAGTCTGTACTTCAAAACATGTTTCTGCACCTACATTATTATTATGTGGGTATATAATTATACAAAGGCTGGATACTAATTAAATTTAGTATGAATCTTTAGTCAAGAGTTTATTGAAATAAAACGAATATACTTTAAAAGGAATCCATTATCATTTTATGTACTTTTATAGCAACCTAGATAACAAAAAATATAATTTTTGAAATTGTGCCATCTATTGTACATTATTGGATTAAATTATTATTAAAATGTGTTACATTATTTAGGATATAAACCAGTCATATTTCAAAAACACTAAAACATCATACCTGAACAGCCACTGTTATACAATTTATTAATGAAATGTGTACTTTGTAAATTGAATACTTACTGGTGAAATGATAGGCCCTTAATCGGCACCAAATCAGTCACTTTACACACTTGGCACTGTCTTACCATATTGGTTTTATTAAAACACGTTAAGAAATAAGGAAAACTCTGAATTTAATACAAGATTAAAACAAGATTGTCACAAAATTCACAACAAACCGCTGACGTCAAATCACCATTTGCAATTCGGGAAGGAAAGGAGCAGGGTTGCCAATCTGTGGGTAAATCCCCAAAACGTGGGGAATTTTATCGACGGTGGGGTATTTGTGGGTAATCGATATCGGCGGGGATTTTGTGGGGAATCTTTAGAAGAAGTAGTAGAAGCCATTTAAAGTTAATAAACATACAAATATATAAGTATATTAATATAAAGTTTTGTTTTATTTAAATTTTACTCTGAAATCTTATTATCTTATAGGGATCGATATTGTTTCACTACTTTTTCCTCTTAACTGTATTTTACAGATTGATAAATGCGCCGGCGCCGGTGGTGGGTATTTGTGCGTAATCGCGAATTTGTTAACGGGTATTTCTTCCTAGAGCCATTGGCAACACTGGTAAGAAAGGTTGCTGATCAGGGCAGTGTTGCCACGTTTTGCATAGTTTTAAATGGAAAGTATGTTTTTCAAGATACAACACCGTTTTAAAGCATTTTTACACATTGATGTTTTTCTATCAGTCTCACTTCATTATTCCTTAATTTAGGAATAATATGGGAACAATTTATTTCGCGTTGAAACGATAATAACAATTAATGCGTCATCTCATCAGTTCTGCATAATTACTGAGAGAAGAACAAAGGGGAGGACTCTTGGCACCCGCGCTTTACGCTAATGCGTGAAAATCTACTTTGTCGCCATGCAAGTTCATTGAGCAACTTGCTCGTTTCATTGAGAACATTGCCCGAGCTACGAATGTGAATTTGGCTCGGCGTATAGCCTAGGGCATGACGAGTTCTCTAGTCTATATGTGCTCGAAGATGCTACGCTCGATCGCGAACGCCTGCTGCACCCGCTGACTGCTTCAGCGGAACCATACGATTACTCGCGACTTGGTCTGATCCCGATCATTTAATTCGGTGTGACGTCAGGGACAAATGCAACACAAGAATTTCGAATTCCGTACCCATACTACGTGCCCGTGCGATAATATAAACATTTTCAATGTTAAAACCCTAAAATCGAATTTTAGATATACAACATGAAAGAGAAATCTTTCATAACACCCAACGAGGGTAATTCAGATACTAAAGTTTAAACCTACCTCAAATAACTAACGAGGGTTTCAATTTACCAAATGGCGCTGTTGAAGTTCATTAAAGCATTTTAAATCGGCATTCTGCCCACAGGAATAGGCAAACTGCAAAGCCTTACCCTTTTTAAAAACATTTGTGGATGCTTTATCGGCACTACATTAGCCTGCACCGCCCAAAAAAAACTAAACTTAGGGAGCTATTTCCACAGACGTGCTTTAACTTTCAGTGTCCATGGTCGAAAGGGACGATTCTTATTTTTCTCCAACGTACATAGTTACCAAAACAAAACAATGACAAAAATTAGTCAACCCTATCTACGGAAACTAACCTGTTTTAATAACATAGAAAACTAACGGCGACCGAAGTCAACCCATGCGACCAAGCAAAAATTAACCAGAAGTGGCTGTGAAAATCCCCAGAAACTGTCAGTCTGACACTGACCTATTATCGATTTTCTTAAAACACAGCTGATTTACAATATTCGAGACATTTAACCTACATCTCAAATAGAAGAAGTTATTTTTATTGTGAAAAGTTTATCAATTACCAATCAATTAGAACAAAGATTTAAAATTAAACCTGTCTGCAAGTAGTATCAAACAAGGAACAGAAGAAATCAATCCACTTGGCTATGTCTTGCAAGATACAAAACATTCCTGGAATATAAACATCAACAAAGGTTTGAAACTGAACATAATGAAAATTTTGGCTATTACAGGTAACTTAATTAGTAACTAATGTTTAAGGTGAGAGTCTAGATATGTATTTTAACAATTTAAAACCGAAAACTTATGAAATGCAATTTTCGAACTGTAACAAACGACACTCTGTGAAATTAATATTTTTATAATCATTTACCATGCTTTAACCATTAAATTTCTTAGACTATTTAACAGGAGTAAGCGCACCCTGAATCCTCTGGTAGGACTTCTAATAGGACACTGTAAGTTACAGAAGCACCTACATACGATGGGTGTGGAGGAAGACCCAATTTATACAGGATGCTTGGAGGATGAAGAGACTCCACTGCACTGTACGTTTGTGAAGCCAGGGGAATACTCAGATGGCAAGCCTTTGAGACAGTGGTGATTTAACCGGAGGAAGTCAGGACCCTTGCCTGGAAGGACATCCTCCTGACCTTCATGCTAAGGCCCCCTCAGTTTCTGAAATTCAGCGCGATTTTGAAAATTTGTCATTCTTAACGCCCCCCTGTATCTCGATTATTTGATAGCTTATCAATAAGAAAAAAATGGGTTATTATAGAGTTTTTTATGTACAATTCAGTGGCGTAGTTTTTATAAAAAGATTTATTTTTGAGTTATGACCCAAACTTTTGTTTCTCTTAAATGGGACACACTATATATTATTTCTTTGACATATCCCTCTTTTGGCGAGCTTTTCAAAAATATATAAAGTCCATATTTATTTCTTTTAAAAAGGGATAATCGTAACATTTTATGTCAAATTAATTATTTTTCGTATATAAGACTATAACTGCAATTAAAAAACAAAACTAACAACATTTTTTCTCTCATACAGCTTCATATTATTACATAACTTTAAACCAACAATAGAATAAATATATTATTTTATTAAATTACAAAAATTGCTCGAATTAGGCTCCGTTGTGTTCTAAACACTTTCGATTTTTCGCAACGCATTTATAAAAATAATTGGCTTTCCCTGCAAAAGCCTAAAGGTTTGATGGGTAGCTTCTCGGAGTTGATCAATAATTGTGGTATTGTCTCTTATACAGGGTGAGTCGGGAGGAATGGGCCTAACTCTAAGAGTGTAATTTATGCATCAAAATAATAAGAAAAAACTCAAATGTTGTTATCCAATATTCATTTGTTTTCAAGTTATAAGGCAAAAACAAAATATTGCATTAATTTAGCTTTCCTGTAATAAATGTTATTATTATTTGCTTCTGATTGTTGTGCTGTCACTATCCCATTAGTGTCAGTATAAAATGTTACTACGATTCACCGTTAACTTTGGGTTTTGTATCATTTTAATTTTATAAAATGCCACACATTTGTTCACATCTCGAATACGCCAATATGGTGTTTTTATTTATGGTTAGTGTAATGAGAATGCTACAGCGGCTGCTGAAGAATATCGTGAACGATCTCCACATGAACGAACACCGAACAGAAAGGCCTTTATCAGAGTTTTCAACAAACTCTGCGAGACCGGAACGCTATCAAGTGTTAATGTGACATCCGAACGAGCAACGGGATTTAGAAGAAATAGAAAATGTTGTAGCTTTAGTAGAAGAAGATGCGACGATGAGCTCACGAAGAATTGGAATTCAGTTGGGGATTCCCCAAAAAAGAGTGATCAATACGCTTTACGAGCAAGGCTTATAGCCGTACCATGTACAGCGTGTACAGAATCTTCAACCTGGAGACTACGCCAAGCGTATGCAATTTTGTGAGTGGTAATTAATTATCGTCATCTTTTACCGTACATACTTTTTACTGACGAAGCTACATTCACCCGTGACGGCATCAATAATAATCGAAACTCCCATGTATGGTCGGACGAAAATCCTCACGCAATAGTCGAAAGTAATTTTCAACACAGGTTTTCAGTAAACGTGTGGTGCGGCATGATCGATAATAATTTAATTGGCCCTTTTCTTTTGGAGAATCGCCTTACAGGGGATCACTACTTAAGTTTTTTACAAAATTAATTGCAAGTGCTACTGGAGGAGGTTTCTCTAAACATCAGAATTGAAATGTGTTATCAACATGACGGAGCGCCTGCCCATTTCGATCGTCGGGTCAAGCAATATTTGGACTAAAGGTTTTCAGGGGTTTGGATTGGTCGCGGTGGCCCTATTAGTTGGCCTCCTGGATCGCCAGATCTCACACTGTTGGACTACAAATTATGGAGTTGGTTGAAAACTGAGGTTTACAAAGTAAAAGTAGAAACAAGGGATGCATTAATTAGACGCATTAGAAATGCTGTACTCAATATTAAAAAAGGCACGAATCAATTAGTAGATCTACGCGCGCTCTTCGTAAACGAAGCAGGAAATGTTTGGAAGTCAATGGCGGTATTTTTGAAAATTTACTAAACAAATGATTTATTGAAAATAATGTTAATGTTGGATATTTTTGTTTAACAATATTATTATTTTATTTAACGCTGTAACTTGAAAACCAATAAATATTGGATAACAACATTTGAGTTTTTTCTTATTATATTGATGCATAGATTACACCCTTAGAGTTAGGCCCATTCCTCCCGACTCACCCTGTATAGCTGACTTTTCTATATGCCTTCATAAAAAAAAATCCAACACAGAAATATCAGGTGACCTTGGAGGCCATCTGACAAGTCCATTGGTACCAATACATTTATCAGGAAATGTGGTTTCTAAATATTTTCTTACTATATTAGAATTGGGACTCGAAGCGCCATCTTGCATGTAATAAGTATTATTTAAATCAGCCAAAGGAACATCCTCTAATATTTCTATAGTGCATCTAGAATTATATCTAGGTGTCTATTTCCTGCTAAAGCGCCTTTATAGATAAAATACTTAATTTTTGTGCCGAAAGTAAAGCATGACACGCTAAATCCAAACCGACCTTGACGTTCTCGTCGAAATATTACGTGATGGTTCTCTTGGGACCAGTACGTTGAATTGTTTCGGTTTAAAATATTAGAACTCGTAAAATAAGCCGCGTCGGACCATACCACCTTTCGTTCAAAGTTTCTGTTTTCCTGCAACATCTGTAGGTACTAGTTGCAAAAAACTATCCTACGGTCTGCATTACCAGGATGCAAATGTTGGAGATGGTATTTGAATGGTTTCAATTCATATTTTTTTAGTTTTAACTGCGTTCGTGATATTTTAAGCCCAACTTCATCATATACTTTTCAGCATGATATGGATGGTTGTACCCATAGACCTCGTAACTATTAGACCGAACAATAACAAATAAACGTGTTGTCATCATTGTATTCCATTGTAAAGTAAATCAACATTCAAGCTGCTCCCCTCCACTTGGTTTGCCAGACTTACGCCACATTTCTGGGCTTACTCTGTTAAAAGTATTAACTTCTATGATTTACTAGAATAACATGATGTGGGAAATATATAACATTGCCTAAAACCTTGTAAAAAATCTGTAGTATGTCAACGCAGCAAAAAAGAATCCGCCCAGATCCCATCATTTTCGTGGCCACCCGCATCGACTCGGCAATACTCGGATTTGTGACAGCGTTTTTCTGTGAGTTTTCCTGGAGTTTTGTCAACCTAACCTTTATTGTTCTGTGGTTTTGTCACATGCATATGTAAATTCAGAGTAATCCCCACTCCCGACCCCACCTAGCTCCTCACGGCGTCTCGCCACCAAACGATTTTGGAATCACAATTTTCTAGCATTTATGAATGGCGTGTCGGATCTATAGTTACGATACCTATGGTTGTACCGTGACAGAGGCCAAAACATGTATATCTTTTTTTCCCCTCTTCTCCTTGTTGTAAAAATTAGGCCTTAGTTTTTTTAAGAGATCCGTGCTTAATGAGATTAGCTTGGATTTTTTGAAATAATGAAAAATTCTATAATAACCCATTTTTGAGGTATAGGAGAGCGTCAAAAATTGACAAACTCTCAAAATCGCCCTGTATGTCAGAAACTGAGAGGCTATGAAAATTTCGCTCGTGGCAATAAAAGTTTCATAAAAAAATAGGATAGTAAGCCGCAAACCCCATCTTTCTATCTTTTGTAATATAGGAGCTGGTATCTGAAAACACACGAAAACTGGACACCCTGTACATTCATTAAACGTCTTTCACAACCGCTTACTGTCGGATTTATTTTCGAGCAGAATAATAATTTTTTTTTTAAATTAGTATTTTATTTCTAATTTTTATATTATCTTTTATAAATTTTCTGATTATTAATTCTGACAAACATTTAACATAACTTATTTCTTTTCTAATCGGATTAAGTAACCCTGACGTAATCCATGGTTTTTCTTTTCGCCTATTTTTTTAGCTTTACTTCTAATATATACGGGGTCTTGATTGGGTTTTCACGTCAGGAATATCCTTTGATATCTGTTGTCTCATCGAAGACTTTTTGGGTCTTGTGGCTTAATTTGGAATTTTGATTCGGCTATTGTTGCTTTATTTGATGAAAGCTGGAAAGCTGCATAGTTCTTAGCCTGTTGCATGTCTATTAGACGATCATGGTAGTGCTTCTCTACTGTATACTCATAGCTTCTCTACTGTTAGAGATTTATGCCTACGGGAAACCAATATTTCGGCAGTTTGTATGTAGAGTTTGGTCTAGCCGTCGTATGTGAGTCCGTTATTAGTATATTGGTCGATACGTCCGTACGTCTGTGATTATTTTTAAAAAAAAATTCGTTGATTGTCGGTATTCGAAAGTCCTGATGCAATACACGGTTCATTGTATATCGTGGAGCATTTGCGATAAGTTTCAGCGCCTTGCTTTGAATCACCTGGAACTTATTCAGCTCGGACTTACTTATATTGCACCAAGATGCTGCTCCATAAGTAAGTACCGGCCTGACCAACACCTTATTGAGGTTAACTTTGGTTCGATTACTGAGTCTACTCCGCCTGTGAAGCAGGGGGTAGATTGAGCTTAATTGACGCAATGCTGCCTTGATTCTATTAATTGAATTTAACCTCCAATTCAGTCTTTGATCGAAGATAAGTCCCAGGTACTTGACTTTCTGGCACCAATTCACTTGAACCCCACCGACTCTGAGCCTCGTTTCGGGGCGTCTAACGCGACTTTTGGAGAAAAATGTGACTTTTGTCTTGGAAGGATTCAAACGAATCTTCTAATTAGAAAGCCATTTTTCCAATTGGTTTACATAGTGCTGCATACGTGTGACGACTAGCCGCGGTTCCTTAGAAGTGGAAGGAATTGCAGTGTCGTCAGCGAATAGATAAAGCTGCGATTGCCTATCTCGCGGAATGTCATGCGTATAAATGTTATACAGCATCGGGGAGAGAGGTGAGCCTTGCGGCACTCCCGCCCTGATGTGTTTATCCAAAGAAAGTGCGTTCTCCGACGAGACTGCAAAACTTCTATTCTCTAGAAAAGAGCCTACTACCTTCATGAGGTAGTTGGGAGCTCCGAGTCTTATTAATTTCAGCAAGAGACCATTATGCCAGACCTTGTCAAATGCTTTGCTAACGTCAAGGAAGACCGCCCCCGTGTGTTCCCTTCTATTGAAACCCATCATTATGTTGGCCGTGAGCCTCGTTGTCTGCCTAACTGTGCAATGTTCGCTTCTAAATCCGAACTGTTTGTTAGACAGAACGTTGTGCTCGAACACAAAACTATTTATTCGAGCTAAAATCAGTTTTTCTGTAATTTTTCCAAGGCCTGATAGGTCTGTAGCTTGAGGGTACAGTAGGGTCTTCGCCCTTTTTGTGAATTAGGATCACCTTTGCCATTTTCCAGACGTTAGGGAAATGGCCTTCTTTGATAGATTCACTATATTCCCCAAATCTCTGTCTGGTAGATTTCGCAACGCCGCATTTCTCAGGCCGTCAAAACCCAGGGCTTTCCTGATATTGAGATTGCTAACCAGCATTTTTACCTCGTCCAGCGTGACCTCAGCAAAGTTTTGCTGTGGGTGAACCATGGTTTTGTATATATGTATCGTTCTGGAAACCCTCTCATCACGTAGCAGGTCAGTGGTGGGATTTTCGCTGAATTGCTCGCAAAGCTTGTCTGCGAGCAATTCGGCTTTATCCTTAGCATTTGTGAAAGTTTTACCTGTGTCCTGGACAGACTTTGGACTTTGTAGTCCCAAAGATTAGACTGCCTCTCGATGAGCAGAAGTCTAATCGCTTCGGCTTCTCTGTTTGCCTCCGCTTTGATTTGAAGATGTCCAATACGATACGCTCTGTTTTTGAGCCTGTTTTTGATTTTAATACGCTGTTTAATCTCATCAGTCAAAGCCCCGTATTTTTAATATTAAGACACCTTTGTAATCGATGATTGAGCAAGAGCCTTATTTATGTCTGTGATCTTGCTCACCGCGTTCTCAATGCCAACCGGATTGCGGAGTAGGTGTAGAGGTTCAACGGTTTTAAGGATATTATTATATCTAGGCCAGTTGGCGCTAGTCCTAGTTATAAAACATCGGCCTCTTTCAAGTGGATTGCCCACTTCGATCACCACCGGCACATGATCAGAGCTAAGATCACATATGACAATTGGCTGTGAAATTCGAACAGAGCTCTTAATCACAAAAATGTCCAAAATATCCGGAAGACCATGCTTAAACATGTGAGTGTGTTTCTCCTAAAGTGCGACCCCAGACTGTGTTCTTCGCGTTAAGATCGCCCCCTATAATTATTGTACTATTAACATTACCAAAAATTTTTCTAAGGCAGTTGCCTGAGAAACCTACCGACGGACTACAGTAAACTGATCCCAGGTAAACGCGTTTATTATCTTTAAAATTTATTGAAATGAATGTCCCCTCGATGTGGGAACAATTATCAGGACCTGGCACAACTTGAACCAAGATGCGCTTCTTGACCATGATCATGGTTCCACCCCCCCCCCTCGTCTGCCTAGGTGATCGTTCCTGAAAACCATGTAATTCGGGAAGAAGAAACTAATCGGATTAAGTAACCCTGATGTAATCCATGGTTTTTCTTTTCGCCTATTTCTTCAGCTTTACTTCTTATGATGGCGTCTGTAATATTCCTAATAAATGCATCAGTGGCTATTTGGACATTTTCCATACAGGGTGATATTGAAAAAAGTACAGGGTCTTCCAACGAGGACTGAACAGGAGCTCATTTTTGAGCTTCCTTGTATTTAAAGAAAAATCCAAAATAGCCAATCGATGTACTTTTTCCTGCAGAATTAAAAAATGAAACCAAAAATTTATTTGAACCAGAAACAAAAGAGTTACGCTATGGATAAGGTGTTTTTTAAATGGAACATAGCTTTTTTTATACGATTTTTGGAACGAGTGATTTTTTTTTTGTCCGTTCTGATTAAAATATTTAATATTGTGACAGCCATTTTTATTAAATTTTAATGTTTTATCCAGTATAATTTAACTTTAACTTGTTTGAAACATACACTAGGTAATAAAGGTATAATCACCTTTGAATCCTTCAAAGTCAAAAAATTTGACAAATTTACTATAATATTGCCGAAATGAAATATTCATTAGATGAGAGATTGCAGATTGTTGTCTTGTTCTACAAATGCCAAGAAATTGCAAGAGAAGCAAGGAGAAGATTTATTGCAAATTTTCACAGAAATATATCCGTCAATATTATTCTAAGGATAAAGAACCTATTTGAGGAAAATAAAACGGAGAACAACGGAGGTCACATTGAACAATTAAATTATTAATGTTTTTTTTTTAATTAGTATAGAGTTGGATTTCTGTTTCTGTCATGTAATGTTTTATTTTCCTTAAATAGGTTCTTTATCCTTAGAATAGTATTGACGGATATATTTCTGTGAAAATTTGCAATAAATCTTCTCCTTGCTTCTCTTGCATTTTCTTGGCATTTGTAGAACAAGATAACAATCTGCAATCTCTCATCTAATAAATATTTCATTTCGGCAATATTATAGTAAATTTGTCAAATTTTTTGACTTTGAAGGATTCAAAGGTTATAATACCTTTATTACCTAGTGTATGTTTCAAACAGGTTAAAGTTAAATTATACTGGATAAAACATTAAAATTTAATAAAAATAGCTGTCACAATATTAAATATTTTAATCAGAACGGACAAAAAATAAATCACTCGTTCCAAAAATCGTATAAAAAAAGCTATGTTCCATTTAAAAAACACCTTATCCATAGCGTAACTCTTTCGTTTCTGGTGCAAATAAATTTTTGGTTTCATTTTTGAATTCTGCAGGAAAAAGTACATCGATTGGCTATTTTGGATTTTTCTTTAAATACAAGGAAGCTCAAAAATGAGCCCCTGTTCAGTCCTCGTTGGAAAACCCTGTACAGGGTTATCCAACCAAGACTAGACAAGGCGATTTTTTGACTTTTCCTGTACTTTTATAAAAAAACTGAAATAGCCATCTTAAGTCATTTTCTCCCGCGAATTCGAATATCTTCAGCAAAAAACAATTGAACATCAAACAAAAGTACTAGGGGTCACTTTGATATTTTTTTAAATGGGATGCCGTATTTTTAATGAGCTTATCCGATTTCTCATATAAATTTTGATCTAAAATGTTGGATTTTTAATTTATTTTTATTTTTTTTTTTTTTATTTTTAACATTTTCCGAATTTAAAACTGAAGAAAAAAGGCGTTTTTGAATTAAAAATCCAACATTTTAGATCAAAATTTATATGAGAAATCGGATAAGCTCATTAAAAATACGGCATCCCATTTAAAAAAATATCAAAGTGACCCCTAGTACTTTTGTTTGATGTTCAATTGTTTTTTGCTGAAGATATTCGAATTCGCGGGAGAAAATGACTTAAGATGGCTATTTCAGTTTTTTTATAAAAGTACAGGAAAAGTCAAAAAATCGCCTTGTCTAGTCTTGGTTGGATAACCCTGTACAATACATAGTACCACATAATAGAGGAACCCAAAAAAATGTAAAAAGGTACTATACACTTTTGCACAAATTTCGATTGTTTTAGAGATACAGAATATTGTATTTTTTTTAATATTAATTTTTTAATTCTCGTTTTACTAAGTGGAGAGAATTAGATCAAAATTGGTACATTATGTCCTCTTACAGGCTGCCATATATTGTATAGGATTTTTAGGCAGCCAGTGCTGGAGTTAGAGGATTGAATATGCTTAAATCGATTAAGTACGATCCTGTAAAAGTGTATCGAAACTTATTACATTCTTTTGAGATCCTCTATAGTGTAGTTCTATGCATTTTACTTTTCTCAATGTCACTCTGTATTATATAAGGCCAATATTGTATATTTTAAACGCAGTGAATACTTGCGTAATAATATCACAATAACTAGAAGATTATATATTAAACTGGTAAAATTGCCTGACCTTTGCAGTACTGACCTACATGACGTTATAATGGGAATTAAAAATGGATCCAATACCAGGTGCAGGGAGACCACGCGATTCGCGATAGCACTTAAAACACCCTTGTAGGGTTGTGAAAACAAAATTCCTAGCAAACCGAGTTTCCATTGTCAACAGATTCACCGGATCTCAGTCTACTTGAAGGCATATGATGGCTAATGAAAATTGAGGTAGAACAAATTATGGTACCTCGAATTAATCAGTAGTCAGTTTACCAAGCTTAGAACATGAATACTGCCTTGTACGCTGCCACTTTTCTTTTGGGTATCTGAAACGTATCGGGAATATTATTTCAGAAGACAGGCTTTGCATTAGCAAATAATAATTATCCCGACTTTATAGACTATAAATATTTCGATTTAAATATACCTTTAAAAAATTGTTAACTAAATTAAACTGCAAATTACTTAAAAACATCTTTGCAACAACTAACGCCCACGATAAAAGCAGGCAACAGATTATTAGGGATAGCGTTTCAGATAAGCGCCCTTTTTTATTTTTAATACCTGCCCACATAAAGACCAGTTTTGGTAAAATTTTAAAACATTGTTATAATCATTAATATAGTAACGAGTGATTATTAATTATTTTGCTCAAGGGCGGCTGTGACCCAGTATACATAGTATAGCAGTAGCGCGTAGATTAAACCATAGGGCGAATTTGCAAGAAAGCAGCGTTGTCACGTTGAAAACCTAAAATAATGTTTTTTGACGGTATGTAATATAAAATCCTGAGCTATCTTACTTTGAAAGCCTACTTTATATGGCCGCCTCCTACTTCTAGACACCTTCTGATGTTTCTTCTTACCCTCAGGGACACATTAACCAATACGTTTGGAGAATTATTAATTTCGGCAATTTTTTCTGAAATCCTTCGTTTAAGATCATTTATATCCTCAATTGGCGTTCGATAAATGGAGTTTTTTATAAAAGGCCACAAGAAGAAATCGCAGGGTGTTAAATCGCAGAAACGAGGTGGCCATATTTGTTGCGTATTTCGGCTTATAACTCTGTTTTCAAAAAATTCACTTAAAAAATTTAAATTTTTTCTGGTTACATGAGGTGTAGCGCCATCTTGTTGGAAGTAACCTTCCCGCAATTCATCATCGTGAAGCTCATTAATAAATGTTGTCAGAATTTCGATCCGATATCTCTCAGCTGTAATTGTGCCATCAAAGTAAATTGGGCCTACTATTCTTCTAGAACTAATTGCTGCCCACACACCAACTTTTTGAGGATAAAGAGGTCTTTCTACAAAAACATGCGGATTTTGCGTATTCCACATTCGCATATTTTGTGAATTAACATAGCCTGATAAATAAAAATAAGCCTCATCGGTAAAAAATGTTTTTTCAAAAGCACCACTATTTTCTTCTTGAAAATTGTTTAAAAACCATTCACAAAAATTAAGTCTTTGGGGAACGTCATTGGGAAGGAGTTCATGAATAGCCGTAACACGATAAGGGTATAGATGCAGATCCTTTTTCAAAAGTGTTTGACATGTACTGTAGCATAAATCCGTTTGCTGAATTTGTTGAGATAAATGCCTAATAGAAGTTGAAGGATTATTTTCCATAATTTGTCGCGCTTCTTCAATAACCTCATTCGATCGTTTCGTTGGTCTTCCAGCCCCTTTTTTATGTTGAACAGAACCAGTCTGACGAAATTTATCAATTAGGTATTGTGACCCAGTACGAAAATTATGAAAGGTCACCGCAACATCAGGAAACTCGGTTCGAAATTCATCAAAGCAGTCATGCATAGAGTAATTCCACACACCGCCTATTTTGTTTCCATTTCTAAAAAAACTTTCAACAATAAAAATTTTTTGTGCTTCACTAAACATTTTTACTGTAGAACTTTCAATCCGGCAACAAAGCTTCACCAAAACTTGATACGCTGAAAAATAAAAAAAAAATAAAAAATAAAATCATATCCTGCAAATAGCACTTTATAATAGTCAAAAGACGACTCCCCGGAGAAATATTAGTTAAAGCAATAGTAACCTACCTTCAAATAACTGCAAAAATTACAAAATTTCTCCAATTTTTAAACTTTACAAATACACAAATTCAAATAAGACGTAAATGTCATAAAACAATCATGTCATCTTATCTACGCAGTACGGCCATGATGCTTTTAAAATGCATGGCCTCCCTTGAGCAAAATAATTAAAAATCATTCGTTATATAAATGGTTCAGCAAGTATACATTTTTTTATATTGATTTAGCTTCAAATCAGGGCATTGATTTATTCACATTTATTATTCAGTTATAATTTATTTACCTTTAGGTTAGAAAATTACTAAAGGCATATTTTCACTACGCCATTAGAAATCTTCAAGTAATAAGCAAATACGCTTCTTCTTAATTTTCCTTTCAAAAAAAGTGAAATATTATTATGTTGTTCTCATTATTCACTGCCTTATATAGCAAGGATTTAATATTTCCTTTCAAAATGTAAATACATTTCCTATAGAGAACGTCAGCACCTCCATCTATTTATAAATTGTACTTACCTTGTTTTCGATATCAAACCTGTCGAATTTTCGCAAGTAAAACGTTTTTTATGGAAACATGTCAGTAGTCAGTGATTGATTCGTATGGAAACGCAAAATGTATGAAAAACAACATTTTTACTTAGTTGAAATGAAACAGTGATTTTTGATCAGATTCCATAAAATAATACATACAATATGTGAAGAACATATGATACCCAGTCAGTTTGGCTTGCGAAATGAGGTTGGTACACTTAAACTACTATTTAGTATATAAGTGGTATTCCAAAGACGTAGGGATATGACCTGTAACATTTAATAAATAGCAAAAAAATACTACTTAGCAAGTGGTAATCATAATATGACATATAAATATGTATATACTAGCGAATATTGGGAAGTGCAGCAAATGAAAAAATACTCTTTAAAGTTATTCCAAGCTTTCGAAAATCATTTATTTGTTCCATCTTCACGGAGAAACTTTCTTGAGATTGTTCATAAAGATGTTCGTATAAAATAAGAGACATGTGCGAAGAAAATGTGTTGAAAATCAAAGTCAATTGCAATTAAAGCCGACGTCTGGAGATACTATTAAAACCATTGTATATGGACGAAGAAACACACAATTTAAAATAAAAATCGATTTAACTGATTACATTTTGAAAAAAAATTGTTATATAATTTAAAGTCTATGAGAATATTACGCGGGAAACCATATACAATGGTTTTAATAGTATCTCCAGACGTAGGCTTTAATTGCAATTGACTTTGATTTTCAGCACATTTTCTTATCACATGTCTCTTATTTTATACGAACATCTTTATGAACAATCTCAAGAAAGTTTCTCCCTGAGGATTGAAATGAAATAAATGATTTTCGAAAGCTTAGAATAACTTTAAAGAGTATTCTTTCATTTGCTGCACTACCCAATATTCGCTAGTTCATTTCTCAGCTAGTCAGCAACGACTACCCTCTCGATAAATATGTATATATGTGAGAACTTTATTTTCTAGCCACTTGCTGAGACCTTATACAATAAGGATTAACCAAATTATGCTAAAACAGCTATTCTCTGGGCTATACATGCCCCAACGGGCGCTGAATTAAATATCAAAATTTGGCCTATTTTGACTAGCACTGTTAGTACTAAAATACAAACTCAGATAGCAGAAACTACCGGAAAAGAACGGAATGAATCTTTATTTCCAATGATAGGATGCTACACTGCTGCTACATGTAGACCGATTGGGGCATGTAGCCCACAGACTAGCTGTTTTAGCATAATTTGGTTAATCCTTATTGTATAAGGTCTCAGCAAGTGGCTAGAGAACAAACAGTGTTACGGACATAAATGGTTTTACTCAATTTAAAGTACCAACTGTTCCTCAAGATAATATTCAAGTACTAGTCAAATTTCTACTGTAAAGGATGAAATATAGAACAATTATACTGACAAGATAGTTCAGAAAGTACTTCAACAGATCACGGAAAATAAAAGAAACCAAAACTGTCAACCCAAAAGAAAAGAGAAGCATGATGATTTGGAAAGCAAAATAATAGAAAAAATAATATAATAATGGAATTTGAGTCAGCTGGAAAAACTGATTGAGGTAACATTGAAAAAGCAAAAAAAATTAAAAGACAAGTTTTACAGTCACCAGAGAAATTAAACACGGAAAAATCGAAAGACAAAAATTTCAAAGTCAATTAAAAAGTATTATAAAGTTTTATAGTCTATTTCAGAAAGGTGTAGAGTAATAAAAGCTCACTAGGTATGCAAAGAGACTACAGAGTGCTGAGTGACCCAACGAATATTTAAGCCACTTTCATAATTTGGTATTGATTTCATTGCAAAGTTCTTTCTTTTCTTCAAATGCAGGTAGTACCACCCGAGTTTGGGTCAATTTATGGGTTTTGCCTATTGCTATCCATTCACAAACACTGAAAATGGTGTGACAAAGGCGTGCCGGTAGGAAATTCGTAAAAATGAAATAATTTTATTTTAACAGAATAAAAATTAGGCATTATGTACATAGTATTAGCTACACTTATTTTTTAATAAACATTAAAAAAAAAATACATTATACAGAAATTAAATTATACTCGTAAAAAGGAAGTAATTTTATTTTAACAGAATAAAATTTAGGCATTATGTACATAGTATTAGGTACACTTATTTTTTTATTAAACATTATAAAAAAAATACATTATACAGAAATTAAATTATAAAAAATCATAATATTCTTCGTCATTTGAGGAACTGTCATCTCCTCTTGACGTTATAATTAACGGGTCGACGGTTCTTTAATGACATGATGCACTGCTTTTCGCCAGTTCTCTGGTGTCACTTCCTTAATGGCTTGATCAAAATCAAGTAGCTTAACGTCTTTTATTTTGAATGTCGTGTTGTGTCTTGCTACACATCCTTTCACTTGCGCCCATATAAGTTCTATAGGATTTAGTTCGTAATGATATGGCGGTGTGCGCAGCACAGTTACACTATGTTCTTCTGCTATATCTTCTACGGCATATTTCATAAAACGATGTTTGTGTAAATTTGTTATAGCTAATAGTTCCTTTTTTATCAAATTATCTTTAAATTCAATACTTTTAATGGTTAACCAGTCCATAATTTCTTGTTTTCTCCAAGATGAAGTTGGAGTCTTCTCCGTGCGTCGTGAATGATAGCTTGCGTTATCCATAACTACAACTGAATCAGCTGGAAGATATGTTATCATTTCACCAAAATAGTCCTCAAAAACATTCGAATTCATATCCTCGTGGTAATCTCCCGTATTTAACGACTAGAAGGTTAGCAAACCTTCTTTTAAAATCCCTCTTCGCTTCCAATATGGACGATTATTAGTCTCTTCCCTTTACCTAAAGGCACCTTAATACCCGTTGACAGGGCTTCTATGAAAGCTTGGCGAGCGCTGGTTATATTATTGTCGTGCCACAATTTTGGTACTATATAACCTTCATTAATCCACGTCTCATTATCAAAATATTTTCTTCTGCTCTCTTCTGTATGTACTGCTTTATACTTCTCAAGTATTTTCGTCGCCAGCAAACAATTTCATCGCTTCCCAGTAAAAGTGGTATACGATTATGCTTATCCCAGACAAAAGCCATACTTTTTAAAGTGGTCCATAAAAGTTTTCTAGTTATAAACGGAATACTGTCATCCTGGCCAAGCTCCATTAGAATCTTATTTAGGGTGTTTATTTCTTTTTTAAAATGAAAAGAGTGAACTTTTCTTCGCACTACACTTTTGGTGTCTTTATCAAGGACTTTTACTGGTCTGCCTGGACTTTTCTTGGGAGGTTCCACTTGACCTGCTGTCTTTCTCTTCCGCAATAATTTCAAAACGGTGGACTTTCCAACTTCAGTCATTCGAGAACATCGGCCGACAGTTGCTTGTACAGTAAAATTCGGATAATCGTATTTTATGCAATCATGTACATTTAGAATAATAACTTTTTCATTCACTGATAGTGAAGAATTATTGGAACATCTTTTTGTTGGTGTGAAGTCGCCATTTTATTTCTAATCTTATAATACCGTGAACAATTTATACGGCTTAACAGCAAATACTGATGCGTTAAACTAAACAAATATACCTATTAAGGTCATATACACACACGATACATGAAGTTTATTCCAAATGACCACCTATTTATATGATCCAGCCAAAGAGGTCAGAGCCAAACTCGGTACCTGTCAAACGCAAAACGTAACTTTATAATCTACTACCTAACTAATACCTACACAATATTTCGATTTTGACACTTCGGACTAGAAAACATACCTTTCCTAATCCTCTCACGCAATTACTAGAAATTTTAATATTACAAACAATAATATTTTATCTTAATACCAGTTAATCTAATTCTCTAAAATTTTTGGTTAGTTATCATAAATAATTTAATGCACAAAGTTTACCTGCGCCTACGGCCGAAACAGAGCCTAGCTGGACGGAATTTCCCAGTTTATTACTCTACACGTTTCTGAAATATATTATAGTAGTAGTGAAAGCACATCCCGTGAAAATGATGATTTCAATATTTTATTATACGAAAGTTCTTCTGATGATGAGATTATGAAAGAAATCGTCGAATTTGTTTCCAGGACCAGATTTGAGTGCCTATAATGTGAGATAATTTGCGTGTGAATAATACAGCATTTAAGTTCGTATAAGTTGTTTGTGTAAAGCTGGATTTATAAACTCGAAAAGTTGGTGAGGTTGAAGTTATGGTCAAGTTGTGAGGTTAGATATTCCGAATTCCGAGCATAAAAATTGATTATCTCGAACTACCCGGGAAGTTTTCGAACCATACATGAGCTTTACATGAACAACATGAACGAGTGTATAAATAGAACTGAGTGTTCCCTTTAGTTTAAATTGAACTCCTATTTCCAACACCAACTGAACCTCAACCTCGCCAACTTTTCAAGTTTATAAATCCACCTTTAATGTTTTGTTGCTGCGCTTTTGACATTTCAACAGTTGTTTTAATTTCAGTTAATGCTAAATAATACTGTATTCGAGTCCCTATAAAATAATTGTGTTAATTTTTTGCTACGTTCTTGTCGGTTTAAAAGAGTTTGTTGTTTTGAAGTTTACGACTAGTTCCTGTTTCTTATTTGTAATTATGTAAATTTTTCCATAATGAAGAAATCCGTAGTATGGAAATAAAACCCTGAGAAAAAAATGTTTACGTGAAATATACCTGCGTTCAAAACCTCCTTTTTTTTGTTCAGACCCCTTCTCCCCCAGCATAAGGCGGTTTTGAACAAATAACGGTTCTGTATTTAAGTGGCATTTTCTCTTTTTTAAATGTATCACCATTGTTGAATTAAATATTTTATACAAGCTTACACCGTAACTAATAATAATGTATGAAACAAAAAATATTTTTTTTTAAACAAAAAAGTTATGGTTTTTTTACGAAAAACTGTTCAAACGCTCCACCTTCTCCCCTAAACCATTTGGCTAATACTGCTTAGCTAATAATACCAACTAATCATGTATAAAAAATGTTTGTTTAACGACGTTCTACAAAAAAACAAAGGCAAATTTGCAGTTTACCCGGGATCCACTTCGCATAATAAACTACTTTAAGCTGACCACTGTTTTAAATGTTCACTAATTTGAAAGTAATTGCTTCCGACCGCCATGCGTCCTTCGTGTCTTTGGATCGTGAAAAGGGAATTAAAAAAGTTTTTGGAATTATTAGCAAAATGATGAGCTCGGGATATAAAAGGGTATTTTTTGTTTTATATGAATTAGGAGGGGATTCTGCCTTCATCACATAATTAGCTGGCTAAATAAGGCAGAGCCGTAGCTAAAGATTTTGCCGCCTTCACACTACGTAACCTAACTCACCGCACTAAAAGTACGAAGTAGTTATGTTACAATCTCACCGGGCTCTAATCGACGAGGAAAAATTATTAAAAAGGAAAAAGCAACTTTAAGCAATTGCGAGAGGAGAAAAACAGTGGTGACCAGGTGTCTAATGAACTTTTAATCTAAATTATCCAGTAGTAAATTTGATGCTAATCAATTTCTTCAAATATGAGAAGGGGTTCTGCAACAAGGGGAAATGATTATTAAACTAATAATAACATAAACTTAATTTTCATTGTTTTAAAAGGTATAAGCAAAAAACCCTCGAGCAAAAATTGTTGGAAATAGATCGTATGTGACATATTGCATGACGTATTATTTATAAATAATTATTTTTTACTAGTTCTTCCTCTACTTCAGCGGATGCTCCCATTTCTTGGTTATGTCTATCAATTTTCAACTAAATAGTTCCGTTCTGCTCGATATAGGGTAAGCCACTTCTCAAACTTCTTTGTAAACGTAAACTATAGCATTTCGTTCTATATTTGTTTTAGTAAGTAAGCCCTAAAGATAACTGTTTACATAGTCGAAACATTTTGGGATGAAACATAATTTTATGTATTCAAATGATGCATTACGTGAAAAAAAAAGATTGTCATTGTATTACTTCATTATGTCTAAATCAGTTTTCAAAATTTTGTCATTGACCTTTTGTGTAATGTGATATCTCGAATACTTTTTGAAACTTGAATAGTCAGTTTTGACTAATCAAGAGTGACTTCTTTGATCATGACTATCTACTTAATAATTTGCTAAACCTCGTTTAACCCCTGAAGATGACTGTTTATACGACCGAAACATGTCGGAAGGTTTATTTTATCTATTAAAATTATACCTACATTGCGCGTGAATAAAAAAGACTGTGATTGTTTTACTTTATTATCTAAATCAGTTTTCAAAATTTTGGCATTTTATTATTAAATGCATTAAACCCAAAAAATGCCGGAAACGCAAAACAGGTATAATTAATTTTTATTTCATTTTTATAAATTTAAATTTTGGGATTTGTGTAATGTGATATTCCAAACACTTTTTAGAACCATATTGGTTTATTTTAATATCAAGAGTAATTTCTTTGGTCAGGAATATCTACTGGTGTCCTTTAATAGAATGGTTAAAAGTAAAGTTCGTCTATCTATCTTACAAACTCATTATAAATCCTAATCCCTTACTGTCATAATAACCTATTGTGTGAGGTGTAAAATTCGGCCACCTGATCTGGGGAGTCCAGGTACTGATCTATTTAAAGGCTATTATATTATTATATCTTTTCCGTAATCCTCCTGAAATAGTAAGAGTAAAATAAAATAGGTTTATTTTAGTTATTTATATATATTGATTTTTGGTTTTAAAATTCAATTAGATGTTTGTGTTGGTTTAGACAAGAAGTTATTTGTTGCCAATTAAACGTGACATCTAAGAATGTTTCGTCCGTAGGAAGAAACCAGTACGCCAAGTGGATCTTCCGGTCGTGATAAAAACCAATTGGTGCGTGATATTTTATCAGTTGACACAAAAAAAGTAATCTTCGACGTTTACACCACCCTTCTTAAACGTGGTTTTTCAAAACTTGGTGCAGATAAGAAAGCGGCAGCTTTGACACGCAGGCTAGTGAGCACAGTGTGGTTTGTTGTAAATATACCTATAGTGGAGAGAAGAAAGAGGAAATATTCTTTTACTTTTATGGAACTGGACGCGACGGATGTAGAAGTAATTCGTAGAAAAATATATGCCATGTACAGGGAACAAATGATCCCCACTTTAAATAAATGTATTTTAAGAAACGGTTTTAAAATGAAAAAAATTTCTGAAAAGTAATTATGGAATCGGCCCGGTTAAGAAGATGGAGGATGGAATACGTAATTGCAGTCCATGGATATAGACAGGATAGAAGGGATATTATTTATTTGGGCGAGACGTGGTATGACACACACGAAGTTCCAAATAAAGGTTGGGTAGATTTATTGTGTCAATGCAGAACCAAAGCTCCATCAAATAAAGGTAAGCGTATAACAATAATTCATGCTGGGACAAAAAACGGATTTATACCAAACGCTTTGGCCCTATCAGCCAAAAACATAAAGGACTCCCTTGTTGATTATCATGATGATACTACGGCAGAACTATTTAAAGACTGGTTTAAAAACAGATTATTACCAAATATGCTACCAAATAGTGTGATAGTGATGGATAATGCGAGCTACCACAGTCGTAGGTTAAATAAAGTCCCATGTTACAATGACACCAAAATTACCATCCAGGACTATATGATGGAAAGTAATATGTATCTTGAGGAAAATTACACAAAAAAGTAATTGCTCGAAATTTTAAAAACATTTTCAATAAGAAGGCAATGTTGTTGTGACACTTTGGCGGCAGAAATGGGTCATACCGTGTTAGGTCTTCCTCCTTATCATTTCATGTTCAACCCAATTGAATATATATGGTAACAGCTGAAAGCATCGGTAAAGAAGAATAATGTTTTGCCATAGTTAAATTCTGCTGTGACAGCTTTAGTATAGTCAGAGATGAAAAATATTCCAAACAATAGCTGAGAATATTGTGTCGTGCATGTTCGAAAAGTAAAAAAATAATACATAAGTATAGATCTGTTGCCCAGAGAAAGAATTATTGTGAACTTGTATGACGACAGTGACAGTGAAAGTGACTAGGGTTAAAATGTAATAATTATTTTTTTGACACGGTACTTTTTTGTAGGTATATCTTGTTTTAATTAATAACCTTTCTATATGTTATAATTTTAATTGTAATGTATTTTATATACTCTTATATCATTATTTTTTTTTATTATTATTTATTATTGAATTACGTTTAAAATATGTTTTTGCGTTTCCTTTCTAACATAAAAAATGAGTACCACACTTTTGTTGCACACAGGTAGACAAAGAAAAAATATTTTTTTCCACGCTTTTATATACAGTGTGTTACAAATTCGACATACGAGCATTGGAACCTCGGAAACCATAGGAGTTAGAGAAACGGTTAAATAAGGGCAAAGTTGTGCAGTTCGGTGCTAATTAAAATGCCGCTTTAAAAGTTTCAAAATTCCGAATACTTCCGATATTATTCGAAAAAAACCGAAATTTTGCAAAATCGTTTTTATTTTTTCCTGAGCTCATTTGAATAGCTATTTAAAAATAAATGACACTTTGTCGTTGCAACTTTTTCTCCTCTACAAAATGACGTTATGAAACTAAAGATCCGACGTTTCGTCTCCGAGCGGCCAACATCAACTTTATATTTTTAGATACGGACTTGGAATTTTTTTACCGATTTTTAAACCCCCTACCCTCAAAATGTAACGGCGGTATTACAATCTAATAATGAATTGTTTTTGCTTATTTCCTTTTAAATTCGTATTTTACATTTGTCAGTCCGGTCCTGGCAACGAATCACAATATTAATTAAAGACTCTATTTTATTTAAAACATTCATACATAAGTAACATAATTTATTTTATAAGAATTTTCTGATAATTATAAATTTCTTAATTATAAAACCTTATTTTCTAAATGTTCAAAAATATTGACGTTTTGCTCAATGCAACGATCGATTCTTCTTCCAATTTTGGCGACAGCCCTTTCAACCGATCTTCTCCTTATCCTACCAACTGCAACCTATATGCGTTCTTTCAGTTCCTCCATGGCATCTAGGTCATTTTTATAAATAACATTTTTTAATGCCCCCCATAAAAAAAAAATCCAGAGGCGAAATATCTGGCGACCTCGCTGGCGACTCTATTGCCCCACCATTTCCGATCCACCTATCAGTAAGATCAACTTTAAACAAACTTTGAAGAATTGGAAGAATAATACAACATACAGTTGGTAGGCTATAAAGGTCAATTGAAAGGGGGTGCTATAGCAAGGATCATAAGAAACATCGATCTGTGTATAGGTAGGTACCTATGGGTTATAGGAAATATTTTTGAACATAATGGAAATTAGAGCTTTCGTAATAAACTCAAATTTTCTTGAAACCCATTGGTAAAGGTTTTCATAAAAATAACGTTTTTAATTATAATTGTGATTTGTTGCCAGGACCGGACTGACAAATGTAAAATACGAATTTAAAAGGAAATAAGCAAAACAATTCATTATTAGAAAGTAATACCGCCATTACATTTTAAGGGTAGGGGGGTTCGAAAATCTGTAAAAAAAATTCCAGGTCCGTATTTAAAAAAATAAAGTTGATGTTGGCCGCTCGGAGACGAAACGTCGGATCTTTAGTTTAATAACGTCATTTTGTAGAGGAGAAAAAGTTGCAACGACAAAGTGTCATTTATTTTTAAATAGCTATTGAAATAAGCTCACGAAAAAATAAAAACGATTTTGCAAAATTTCGGTTTATTTCGAATAATATCGGAAGTATTCGGAATTTTAAAACTTTTAAAGCGGCATTTTAATCAGCACCGAATTGCACAACTTTGCCCCCATTTAACCGTTTCTCTAACTACTATGGTTGCCGAGATTCCAATGCTCGTATGTCGAATTTGTAACACCCTGTATATTATTATCTTAAACCAGCGCAACCTTTTATGCTATCAACAACGAATGCTTCCCTGCGTTTATACCATCACCCGCTGGGTCTTATCGGCATTAGGGATTAGCATTTATAATGAGTTTGTAAGATAGATAGACGAACTTTACTTACAGATTTCTATTGTTCATCTTTGAACATATAATTATTTAGATTCTGAATCCAGTGCTTCATGGATTCCAGATGATTGCCAAATTATAAAAATATACATCTCTGTTTCTTATTTAAAGAGCAATATTTTTTTAACTTCTTCATTTTGAACTTTTATAAGAAGTAGTTATTTAGTATTTAGATCTTCATTAATAGGCCATCAAGTAAAATATTTACAGTGCACACAAATTAATAAATTATTAAGTGTATTAATGTTAATCATTTATATAAAATATTTCTACCGATTAAGTCATGTTAACAGGGGCTAAATTATGAAAACAAATGTAGAGCATAGCATATTTTACATAGACTGTAATATATCACAAAACCCATACATCGGTTAGTTCAATGAGACATACTAATGTGCACTAAAGCTAAAATAAAATAATGCAATGGGAGTAGGCAATATTACTAATTACAGTAGCGGATTACCGTAAAATCGAAAACATTAACGGTTTTGTAGAATTATGACTCAGAATGCAGAGTAATAATACTATTTTGTAGTACATGCACAGAACAGAAAAGATGAGACATTACCATGGATTACTAGATTTTTCGAACAAAAAATCAATGTAGCTGTAATTATTAAGTTTAGTAACCTACTTTAACCAAATGCAACCAATTATTACACCAAAAATAAATTCAAACATGTAAAACTTATTTAATTTTATTGTTTAGTATGGTAATGCTTACAGCTATTGTATTTTAAGTGCTTATATGCTAGAAGGCTGCAACGATATACCGGGTGTTGCATCGTCGAGCGGGACATAGGAAATCCCATGTAATTTTAAATGGGGTCAATTATTGGCTTCCCTAATTATTTTAGAGAAAAATTCTATTTAGGTTTATTAAAGAGCACTAAACCCCACATTCAAAAGAATAACTTTAGATATTTTTGATGAGCCCGTTTACGGGTTATCGCCGATTTCTTTTTAAGTATTTCTCCTTTTTATGGCCCCGTATTTGCGGGCACCAGTCAAGGTAAAAGATGACGGTCAAATAAAGTTGTCATTTTGAAATGTGTGCTTTATTGTTATAAAAACTCGTACATCGAAAATATTAGCCATGAATTATACTTCTGAAGAAAAAATATTGATGATTAAATGGTATTATCAAGGAAATAGTTATCAAAATGTGTCAGACATGTTTGCTGCTCTGTATCCGACTAGACCGATACCTGCAAAATCTACAGTCGAAAGGACTATCAAGAAATTTGAGACAAAAGGCACTGTAATAAATAACTGCAGATGTGAAGAAAGGCAGGAACAAAGAAGAGATGCAAGAAATGATAGGGACTTGCAAGTTTTATTGTGCGTGGAAGAAAATGATGGGAAGATCAGCACAAGGAAACTTGAGGATGACATAGGATTAGATCACACCACAGCGTTACGAGCTTTGAAACGACATAAATATTATTCATACAAATATGAAAAGCACCAAGAGCTAAGAGATAGGGACAAAATACGACGACAGGAGTTTTGTTTTGGTATGATGGAAAGAGCAAACATGGATAGGGAATTTTTAAAAAACATTTGTTTCACTGACGAATGCACATTTACCTTAAACAATGAACCCAATGTTTAAAATTATCGATATTGGAGCAAAGAAAACCGTCACAGGTTTGTGGAAACAAGGACGCAATATCCACCAAAAGTTAATGTATGGGCTGGGACTTTCGGAGAAAATATTATCGGGCCATTATTTCTAACACGAAATTTAAATGCAGAATATTTTTTGGAACTACTTGAAGATCATATTTTACCTACTTTACATGATGCCGCCAGGGAAAATCAGGAAGTTTGGTACCAAATGGATGGCTGCCCGGCACATAGTACCCTGGCTGTCTGGGAATATTTAAACCGTGCTTTTAATGGAAATGTTATTGGCTTAAATCATACAGTAAATTGGCCAGCCAGGTCTCCTGATTTATGGCCAAATGATTTCTTTCTCTGGGGCCATTTAAAAAAACAGGATATACAAAGATAAAAAATACCCAAATCTAGACGAGTTAAAAAATGCTATTTCTGCCGAATGCAATAGAATTTCAGTTTACCAACTAGCGAATGTAAGAAGAGAATTTTATGATCGCCTCGGTTATTGTCTAGCAGTCAATGGAGGAATATTTGAACATCTTCTTAAATCCTAAAGTTCTAACAATTTAATAGTACCTACCTATTAATTAGTAAAATATTGAAACATGTAAAATGTCATAATTAACCTTGTAATTGGATACTTTATTTTAGTTTTATTCAGATTAATTTGTACTCATAAATACACCTTTAATATTTTCGATGTACGAGTTTTTATAACAATAAAGCACACATTTCAAAATGACAACTTTATTTGACAGTCATCTTTTACCTTGACTGGTGCCCGCAAATACGGGGCCATAAAAAGGAGAAATAGTTAAAAAGAAATCGGCGATAACCCGTAAACGGGCTCATCAAAAATATCTAAAGTTATTCTTTTGAATGTGGGTTTTAGTGCTCTTTAATAAACCTAAATAGAATTTTTCTCTAAAATAATTAGGGAAGCATATAATTGACCCCATTTAAAATTACATGGGATTTCCTATGTCCCCCTCGACGATGCAACACCCGGTATGATATATGTATTAAAAAATAAAAATAATTGTAATATTGTATATAATAATGAATAAACTCTGCCAAATAATGAATAGGCTATAATATAACTAGAGTGTTTCATACTGGAAATTTCCCTAGTGTCAATTTAACTGGAAATTTTACACGGAAATTTTAAAAAATTGATAAGTGGAAATTGCATCCGTTTTGAAAATTACATCTGGAAATATCCCGGGGATAATTGTCATTTTTGCTATTAAATTATGGTATTATTTAAATAAATAAATATATCAAAATCAACTTTTTAGCAACTACCTAAATAAACTTTTATCAACTCGGGAAATTTGCCTAAAATATTTTCTAATGGAAATTTTTCATGCACTAGTTATATTTCTACTGGAAAATACCATGACAATGAGGCATTTTCTACTAACAACGTAGTTACTTGACTCACCTTGATCATGATATGATCAAATGATGTAATTACAGTGAAATTTTCATGACAGTTCGAACAGACAATTAAATTTTATTATTTTTTGTCATGTCACACAAATCACCCAATCATATCAATATTTATTTGATAGCAACTTACACTCCGGGTAGTTTTCAATCACTATGACACCAAGACTTCAATCAAATCAAAGTTAAAAACAGGCTAAATAATAGGGCGTATCGCACTGCAGACCCTCGGATCAAGGCGGAAACCAATCGAGCGGCTGGAATAGTCAGGGAATTGTTGATAGAGCGACAGTCGAACCTCTGGGACGACAAGTTCCAAATTCTATCCATAGAGGATATTTCCATCTATAAAATGACCAGGACTTTGACCAGGGGCGCACGTCCCACCTGATAAATCAGGAAGCAAATGTTGAGTCTGAAGGATGACACAAATTTATAAATCAATGAATTTTCCGTTTCAGGCCTTTCCACACAGGTAATGTAAGACGAGATAAAGTCCCTATTAAGCGTATTGAATATCAGAAAACTCCGGGTTTTTACTGTTTAAAGAATGCGGCGTTGCAAAATCTAGCTGGCAAAGTTTTGGGAAACATAGTAAGGATATCCCAGGCAATAATCAAAGAATGTCACTTTTCGAAAAGGCATCCTAATATATTATAAAAGTGAGGACCCTACGGCGCCGGCTAGCTTTAAGTCGATCAGCCTGCTATCGAGTCTAGGGAAAATCACAGAAAAACTAATACTGGATACATTGAAAAGGGTTTGCTTTTTCCTTCTGCCAGAACCATCCTCAGACGCGTTTCGCTGTATAACAGCTCATCAGTGAGGCTATGGGTTCTGACAAAAGGAAAAAGCATCGGCGTCTGTTTTAAAACAGAAAAATCGGTTTGATACAGAGAATGAAGCCAGATGGCTCCATCTCGTGGTGCTGGTAAATAACACCAATTTCTAAGCATACCTGCGCCCTCTGACATGGACTTATCAAGCCACAAATATCAGAGGAAAACCTGCAAAGGAGTACTTCTGTAATTGTGACGTTCTGTCTTTGCAGGTTTTCCCCTGATATTTGTGGCTTGATAAGTCCATGTCAGAGGGCGCCGCAGGTATGCTTAGAAATTGGTGTTATTTACCAGCACCACGAGATGGAGCCATCTGGCTTCATTCTCTGTATTAATACTGGATAGACTAAATGACTTTGTGCTTGTGCATGACGTTCTGCCTCTTGAACAGTTTGGGTTTCGGCCTGATCATTGCATAATCAGGCTAACGACGCGACTAACTTCACATACATTTAAAGGCTTTAACAGGATAGAACAAACGGGAGCAGTTTTCTTTGAAGTAAGCAAGGTATTCGGTTTCTTGTTAAAATTGGTAAGACTCGGAACTCTGAACTACTTAATCAAGGTGGTAACCTTTTTTTGGATAATAGAAGTCTTGCTGTCTCATCAGAGAATGCACGTTTTTTGAATAAACCCATCAGGGCAGGAGTACTGTAAGGTTCACCTCACTCTTCAATGCTGTATAATATTCATACCCATGGTATTCCGCGCGATAGATTTACGCAGCTCTATCTGACGATATCACAATCACTCCAACTGCCAAACAGTCGCGACTTGTCGTTAGCCGGATGCAGCTAGTGAAATGGATTTCGGCTTGGAAGATTCGTTTAAATCCCTCCAAGACGAAGGCAATTTATTTTTCAAAAAGCAATATAAGTAGGCCTAAGGTAAGGCTTCGTGTCAACGGAGTCCAGGTGAACTGGTGCCAGGAGGTAAAATACCTGGGACTTATATTGGACCAAGGACTGAACTGGAGGCGCAATTCAATTATTAGAGTAAAGCTAGAATTGCATCAATTAAGCTCTATCTACCCCCTGCTTCACAGGCAGAATATATTTGGTAATAGGGCTAAGGTCAACCTCTATAAAGTATTTGTCAGACTGGTTCCCACTTATCCTTCGTGGTGCAACATGGGCAGCACGGAGTTAAATAAGTTCCAGGTAACACAAAACAGGGCGCTAAAAATTATTGCGGATGTACCCAGGTACACGATGAATCGCATAGTTCATCAAGACTTTCGTATTTAGACATACAATGAATTTTTCACGAAAATTATCACAGACGCACGGACGTATCAACAACCCCATTAATCACGGACTCATACGCAATATGTAGACCAAACAACCAAACAGGACGTACAAACTACCGAAACACTGGCTCCTTGATGGTCCAATTCCATAGTAGAGCGGCAGTAATAGTAGTGAGGCACTATCAATATCAGAATTAATAGAATAGGCGCCAAAACTTTGCAGTACAAAAACTTTTTCAATCGAACAAATACAAACAAGAATATTCAAGGCAAAAGTCAATTTAAAAATTTCTACAAGTGATAAAACCTAGACAGTGTACGAAGAATCAAATGAAGTTGCAGGAGCATTCCTAACTTTAAAAAAATAGAGAGATCCCAAGTAAGTTATGTCGATTATCATTTTCTCTAGTTTTTATTTGAGTTTGTTGCTATATGGCCATTTCATTTATGATGTTTTTGAAAAAACACTTACCTGCGATTCGGTGATCTACAAAATCGCCTAGCAGAAAACTTTCATAGCAATCAAAAGTGTTGCGAAAAAATGTTTTTTGTTATCTTATTAAATGTGGCAATATGAGTTGATAATACTAGTTTCTTTTTTAAAAAACGTAGAATAAGGAACACTTAATATACAAAAATATACTTTACATCCAGTATTAAACAACAAAGCCTTTGTATAGCACATTCTTGAAACCTCTTGATCTTGCCTCTCTGCTTGCATATAGGTCCTGACAAAATAAAGCCATTAATACGTAAGAGTTGGGTTCACAAAGACTTCGTAACCTAGATTCTAAAATATCTTTTAAAATAATCGTGCCTAGAAACAACCATTTATATATTAAAACTTTCGTCGATTTATTTTTAGTGGAAATCAACTAAAATTATCAAATATTTATTAACAATCTCTTGGTTCATCAGTAAAGTTATAACCAGAAACTTTAGAATTGTTATACAAATACAAGCATTAATGGTAAAACAGTTAGCTAGCTTGGGTCAGCTATCTGTGCTATGGGCATGTAATTTTTAAATATTGTTTACTCTGGCTACATTTCTACAACATATCATTTTAAAACATTCATAGTATTTATTCGAGGATAAGTTTACCGCAAGATTTTATTAATACATTAACAAGACTTTTGTAATTTCGAAACCATTTTATTAGTTGTCTCTAACTAATCCAGGTATTATTTGGATATATAAAAGTTACTCTGCTTCTTTACATTAAACCTGTTCAATTTCTCCTAGCGAAGGTTATTCATATGAAAATCTGTCGGTTGGAGATGATTGATTCCTATCCGGATTATGTAAACGGGCAACAATTCAATTATTCTACGCAGGCACTTTAATCAGTGTTTAATCAATCATAAAGATTTAATATACCGGCAGCTAAGTGTTGTAAGGATACCTTAATTCAGTAGCCTAATTGTTTCATATTTGATTTTTATTTACTTTGCGTTTTTCAGTAATTCAGCTATATCTATTGATCAGTGATTCTTGCTGTATACTAAAAAATACAATAACATTAAGGTAAATGTAATACAGCATAACCTAAAACAAAGAATTACAATTGACAGTAGAATATTCATATAAGAATCAATTTAATAATCATTGATTAATAAACAGACAAGGGTTGCTAGCTTGTTGCTGATTAGTTTATTTTATCGCCACGGTATAGGCTGGTTGATATATTCAGCAAAACACTTTCGTAACTTAAGATATTTTCTAATTTCCACATTTAAATTAAATTTCACTTGTAGGCATGAGCGTACATTCATTTAACTTGGTAAATTACAGATGCATACGCTAAATAACAGGACCTTGTAACGTTAGATACTCTGCACTACACTTAGTCACCTGTGGCATTTTATTACTATTTATTACAAAAAGTGGAAAGACATATCTTGCCTTGGGATACTATACTAAAACGTTGCTTGCCGGCGGAAAAAGAATGCTTCAGTTTTTTGAGGAAGCTCTAAGGAATATTAATGCGTACTTGTGGCATATCCACACACGAATCTTTGCCACTCATTGGCGGTGAGGAATATCAACTGTTTTAAAACGGAAAACGAACAACCCACTTTTTGTATAAGAAAACGACGGTCCCTTGTGACCGATCGCGAATGTAACTGTCCCTGTCGAAGTGCCATGAGTGAGTCTTGACCGCTACCATCCGATGTCCTAAGTAAACCAACTAGCGCTCAGTAACACGCTATGTCGTCCATGGTTTTTCTTTGCCAATAAGAAATTAGCACAAATATTGAAATAAAATAGTAACCGGGCGGTAAGTCGGCGATGTATCAAAGGGGTCAATTGGCATACGCTTACTTGATGTCGCATTACCACAAAAACTCTTAAGTTTATTTATTGATTTGCTGTTGGATAATACTTTCTTGCCTGTCTAGAAAAATGAATATTTCCTGAGAGTGATTTCGATATTGTGGGTTTATTTAGTCAAATACAGCAATTTCAACCGTTGACAGTTTTTAGGCGGAATATGTTTGTAAAAATACAAGTATAAAAGGTGATTTCCTTTGTTACTTTTTGGCGACTTGCAACTGTATGTTGAAACTAGCTGTATATTTGTTTATTTAAAATTATCATAACCTTATGCGTTGTTAACAGGATTTTGTGTCTGGATTTGATTTATATTGGCACGTGTTTCTGAAACAATTTAAATACATCATTTAGTAAACAGTATTAATTCTTAGGTTAATCAACTTGACTTTACAAGGTATAACCATGGATCGATAACTTAATCGGAAACATCAATTTCGATAAAAATTTTAAAGCGAAAGAATTATACGCGGTTCAAACCTAAGTGTTAACCAAATATATATTTCATACTGTTAAGGTTGTCTACATATTCTATTTGGCGTCAACCTATAACTACTCTACTCATGATATTACTAGCACTTGGACTATCTATATTTGCTAGACTTTTATTCATAAATAAATACTAACCCAAAGGCCTTACGACCTTAAATTAAACTTAGTATATTCTTATGATATTCTATCCTCAGTGGATATTAATGTTCATCCTAGCCTATATCACCATGTCAACCGCTGATCAAAATAATTATCCCTAAATAAGTTTGCCCATTGTCTTAAATTATTTTGCCAATAAATACGTCTACTTCCTGAAACTCGGTTGCTGTTGGCAATCGTGTCTTGCATTATTACTTCTTGTTACAACTCCTATTTCTTGCGTCTAACTATTTTTGATGAATTGGTAATCAACTACTTGTCGTTAGCTATACCTCGCATCACATTATCATTCCGTGCGTGATATTTGTAGCATTGGAAGCACCCCAGTTCAAATAATTTTATATGTTTAGCCACTGTTTGTTAACGTTCAGGCATCGCATATTTTAAGTGATTTACTAAACATAATATGACATAGTTTGATTCGTACGAAGGCGTAGAAAGGCCACCCGAAAGAAAAAAATATTTTAATCTCGGAATTCCGACTTAAATCTCGGAATTCCGACTTTAATCTCGGAATTCCGAGATAAAAGTCGGAATTCCGAGAATAAAGTCGGAATTCCGAGATTAAAGTCGGAATTCCGAGATAAAAGTCGGAATTCCGAGATTAAACTCGGAATTTCGAGATGAAACTTAAAACTCGGAATTCCGAGAATAAAGTCGGAATTCCGAGATTAAAGTCGGAATTCCGAGAATAAAGTCGGAATTCCGAGATTAAAGTCGGAATTCCGAGAATAAAGTCGAAATTCCGAGATTAAAGTCGGAATTCCGAGATAAAAGTCGGAATTCCGAGATTAAAGTCGGAATTCCGAGAATAAAGTCGGAATTCCGAGATTAAAGTCGGAATTCCGAGATTAAAGTCGGAATTCCGAGAATAAAGTCGGAATTCCGAGAATAAAGTCGGAATTCCGAGATTAAACTCGGAATATTACACAAAATGTTTCTTTCTTTCAGGTGGCCTTTCTACGCCTTCGTAGATTCGCTCTCACTTCTTATTCGCAATTACTACTTTTATACGTTCTAGGGTCACTTTTTATTTTTAATATTAATGTTTGGATGATTATATAAATAACAAGTTTCACCCTGGTATATTTGCATACACAATTATGTATGTTTAAAGTTAACTACATGTTGCCTATATTAATTTATTTTACAATATATTTTCTTGATCTGTCTTTCCATTCTATAATTTACTTTACTTTACAATATTTGCGTCGCCTCTCGTACCTAAGTAAAATCGTAGACAATATAGTATGTCCAAAATTATACCGATACTTTAGTGATCCCGGTAATCGGTGATAAGCGCCCGCTATTGTTAAATACGGTAAACTTATTACAGTACTAGATAGGGTTGGATAATAATCTGCAGGTATGTTCTATATTTACATATCTTTTTTGGATTATATAGTTCTTTATAAAAGATCGTAAGAAGGTAAATCATACATAGTATCGTTCAGCTTAAAAAGAAACTGGCTGAGGTAATAATTTTGATTTCTACTTTACCGAAAAAGTACAAACGAAACTTGGTCGTATTTTATTTCATTCGTTTGTTCTTGTTGATTGTTTTCATGCTAGAAATTTTTTCAGTGAGTTGATAAAATTTAAAAATTTAAAAATTGGTTTAAAAATTAAACCAATTTTTAAATTTTATCAACTCACTAAATAAAAGAGTTCAATTTACAATGGAACTAGAAAACAATAATGAAATAAACTTTTTAGATATCAATTTAAAAAAATGTAATAACAAACTAGAATATAATATATATAGGAAACCGACAACCACCGACACGGTTATCCATAAAAATTCCCAACAATCATGGAAAATTAAAATGTCACCCTTTCATAGCCTAATACATAGATTATTACATTTCCCCTTAAACACATTAAACTACAATATTGAGCTATCCTTAATTAAACAGATTGCCAGAAACAATGGTTATAGTGAGTCTTTAATAGACAATATGGTTAAAAACAAAAAGCGTAAATTGTTAAATAGAGAATTCTATAGCATCTCGAACCAGATCGAAGAAAACTTCAGATTTATTAATTATATACCTAAATATAGTAATAGAGTATCAAGAAAACTTAAAAATCTAGGCTGTACTCCAATAATTGTAAATAAACGCAACTTAGGACAAACGTTAGTTAACAATAAAGATAAAACCCCTATATTAAATAAGTCTGGTTTTTACGAGATTAAATGTAAAGACTGTGAGGCTGTCTATATTGGGCAAACCGGTAGAGATCTCAAAACAAGAAGAAAAGAACATAGAAAATCCATCTTAAACAACATAACAACATAAAAAATACCGGCATCGCAGCACACTGCATAGAACAAAATCACTTCATAGATACTGACAATTTTAAATTATTACACAGTGAAAGAAAAGGAAAACGTCTAGATTTACTAGAACAATATGAAATCAAAAAATCTATAAAAAATAATCCGTGTACCACCAATGATCAACAAAATTTTATAAATACCCCGATAATAGACACCCTCATTAAGTCTACCCATAACAACTCCTAGGAAAATCCCAACATTTAGATAGGTGCAATAAAAACCTTCCTTTATTATTAAGTTTATAAACACCCGTATTGTTACTTTTAGATTTAGTATTCATCTTGTATTGCTCTTGAAAAAGGCCTAATAAGCCGAAACATGTAGAGTGATTTATTCTCTAAATAAATTGAAACATTAAAAAGCAAAATTTTTTATCTTATTTAAAAGTCATCTTCTACTTTAAGTTCTAGCGTCGTAGATTTAATTACGAAAAAATAAATAACCAAGCCACTGATAGCTGAAAAAATTCAGTAGAACATAATAAAAAAGTAGATGATTCTTATATTGCTGTAGTCAATAATATTAAAAATATTATAATTATTATTACAAGTTTATTAATAATTCACCATTCAACCCTGTAAAATTTGTAGGATTTTGCTTTCTATTTAATGAATAAAACTGCAGATATTAAACTGTTATTTCTTTAGTTTTAATAATTATTATAACACTGCAGGCTCTATCGAAATATGCAAAAATACAATAATGATATAATAATATAGCATGTAACTTTTGAATTACTTGGTATACGAAAAAGTGACCTTTATGAAAGTTGTTCAGTAAATTATTTCCCACATTTCCACCTGCATGAATTTTTTCTGTCATTTCTGGTTTGGTTGCCAAAGAGACTAACTTACATTTTGTAAATGGAATACCCTGCATATGATTGCATATTTGGATTCTACTGAGAAATCTCTGAATTTCTTGTATTTCAAATTTTTACCGATCTACAAGCGTTTCCGAGATAATGACAGCTCAAAAATGAAAACATCCTAATTATAATTATTCCTACCCAACACGCACCAGTTGAGTCAAGGTGTTTTCATGACGACTGATTTTTAATTTGTTTACACTATGATTCATCTCAATGAGAAACAACGAGTTGAAATTTTAATAATGAGCGGTTACGGAAATATGAAGAGATCGCAATATCAGCTTTGTCAACTTTTCAATGAATTATCTCCACATAGGCCTCCAATAAATCAGTCAACGGTGTGTCGAGTGGTAAAGAAATTTCGAGAAACAGGCAGTGTTAGGGAAGCCGCTAGATCAGGTTGACCTAAAACAGCAACCGGGGGAGACAGCTTTGGATATCATGCTCTTAATATATGAAATCCAACACAATCATCCAGGCTAATGGCAATGGATTTTAATGTGTCTCATCAGTCAGTGAAAAATTGTTTAAGCAGGTGAAGCTGCATCCCTATAAGATAAAGTTGGTGCACGAGTTCAATGAGGACGATTTTGATAGAATAGCTCAATTTTGTGAGCTGATGATGGAAAGATGCAATAACAATAATAACTTTGCAACAAATATCATTTTCTCGGATGAAGCTACTTTCCATTTAAATGGCATTGTTAATAGACACAATTATCGTTATTGGTCTGCTGAGAATACTCACTGGTTCCAGGAAGGTCATACTCAGAGGCCCGAAAAAGTTAATGTTTGGACGGTAGAAATATTGTAGGACCTTTTTTCATAGATGGTAATTTGATTGGCGAAAAATATCTGGACCTCCTCAGGAATCACATAATTCCTTCTTGTAGAATGCTTTTACCGGGTGTAAATAATGGCATAAACGAACAGGTATGGTTCCAGCAACATGGAGCACCTGCGCATTATGCGGCAAATATTAGACAATACATAATTTTCAGGACGTTTGATAGACAGAAGAGGTGCTTATGACTGGCCAGCGCGATCCCCGGACTTAACCCCGCTCGACTTCTTTTTGTGGGGACACTTAAAGAACAAAGTCTACGTTAACCGTCCAAATGACTTAGAATCTTTTAAAATACATCGTAACTATTAGACCGAACAATAACAAATAAACGTGTTGTCATAAATGTATTCCAGTGTAAAGTAAATCAACATGCAAGCTGCTCCACTCCACTTGGTTTGCCAGACTGACGCCACAGAAAACTTAGTTTTCTGGGCTTACTCTGTTAAAAGTATTAACTTCTATGATTAACTAGATTAACATGATGTGGGTAATATATAACATTGCCTAAAACCTTGTAAAAAATCTGTAGTATGGCAACGCAGCAATAAAGGATCCGCCCAGATTTCATCATTTTCGTGGCCAGCCGCATCGACTCGGCAATACTCGGCATAGCGGATGTTGTTTTCCTGGAGTTTTGTCGCATGCATATGTAAAGGCAGCGTAATCCCCACTTCCGGCCCCACCTAGCTCCTCACAGCGTCTCGCCACCAAACGATTTTGGCATCACAATTTTATAGCATTTATGAATGGCGTGTCGGATCTCTGGTTACGATGCCTATGAATGCAGCAAATATAACTTTTAACCAAATGACTTGCAACAGAAAGTGTTATACTTAAACCTGTGCAAAGCAGTAAAACATAACTCGAACGGTAGTTTTACTAAAATCTTAAAAGTCACATTTAAAAAGACCTCGTAAATTTTTATATTTGGACACAGAGTTATATCCCCATATGTAAACTTTTATTGCACTTTAGGAATGTAACATTTAACTTGCCTGTTATCATTTCATATGCATATAAAACCGTTTGTTTTATCGACACATCGAATGGCTTTCTATTCTGCAAACAAAAGTAAGTTTTATTACGCAAGTTTTATTAAAAACATGTCTTACTTAAAGCTTATGAGGCAGATATACAGATTAATATCAAACTTACGTAGATATACGGACCGCGTTTAAATTAAACTTAAAGAATTTATTAGTTGATTCTCTATAAAAATTAACCACAAATAAAACTTCCACTGTAAATTATTTTTTAGTAACTTTTTCTCATTATTGAACACAATTTGCGATACATTTGACATGCATATAATAATGATAAGTAACCAGTTAATCTCTATTCTATGAGAAAAGTTACATCTCTCAACGTCACAGAAGTGGGAGTAATTTGTAATGTTACTTTTTTTCTCTAGGGAAATGGATAAATAAAAAACACGTCAAATGATCATTTGTTGGTAAATACTCAATTTAAATACCCAATAGATAAAGTGACTTATAATCACATAGAGGACAAATATGCATCTAGAACGAATTGTTATATGGCTCTAAAGAGTAATAAATATTTATACAGGGTGAATCGGGAGGGATGGGCCTAACTCTAAGGGTGTAATCTATGAATCAAAATAATAAGAAAAAACTGAAATGTTGTTATCCAATATTCATTTGTTTTATTACAGCGTTAAATAAATATAAATTTATAAAGAATAATAATATTGTTAAACCAAAATATCCAACAATAACATTGTTTTAAATAAATCATTGGTTTAGTCAATTTTTAGAAATACCGCCATTGACTTCCAAATATTTCCTGCTTCGTTTACGAAGGGCGCGCGTGGATCTTCTAATTGATTCGTGCCTTTCTTTAATATTAAGTACAGCATTTCTAATGCGTCTAATTAATGCATCATTAGTATCTACTTTTACTTTGTAAACCTCAGTTTTTAACCAACCCCATAAATTGTAGTCCAACGGCGTGAGGTCTGGCGATCTAGGAGGCCAACTAATAGGACCATTGCGACCAATCCAAACCCCTGGAAACTCTTGGTCTAAGTATTGCTTGACCCGACGATCGAAATGGGCAGGCGCTCCGTCGTCTTGATAATACATTTCAATTCTGATGTTTAAAAGAATCTTCTCCAGTAGTCCTTCCAATTCATTTGGTAAAAAACTTAAGTAGTGATCTACTGTAAGGCGATTTTCCAAAAGAAAAGGGCCAATTAAATTATTATCGATAATGCCGCACCACACGTTTACTGAAAACCTGTGTTGAAAATTACTTTAGACTATTGCGTGAGGATTTTTGTCCGACCATACATGGGAGTTTAGATTATTATTGATGACGTGACGGGTGAATGTAGCTTCGTCAGTAAAAAGTATGTGCGGTAAAATATGAAGATTATTAATTATCCACTCACAAAATTGCATACGGTTGGCGCGGTCTCCAGGTTGAAGATTCTGTACGCGCTGTACATGGTACGGGTATAAGCTTTGCTCGTGAAGCGTATTAATCACTTTTTTTTTTGGGGAATCCCCAACTGAATTCCAATTCTTCGTGAGCTTGTCGTCGCATCTTTTTCTACTAAAGCTATTTTCTATTTCTTCTAAATCCTGTTGAATGGCTCGTTCGGATGTTACATTAGCACTTAGAAGCGTTCCGGTCTTGCAGAGTTTGGTGAAAACTCTAATAAAGGGCTTTCTGTTTAGTGTTCATTCATGTGGAAATCGTTCACGATATTCTTCAGCAGCCACTGTAGCATTCCCATTACACAAACCATAAATAAAAACCATATTGGCGTATTCAAGATGTGAATAAATGTGTGACATTTTATAAAATAAAAATGATACAAATCCGAAAGTTAATGGTGAATCAATGTAACATTTTATACCGAAACTAATAAGATAGTGGCAGCACAACAATCAAAAGGAAACAATAATAACATTTATTACAGGAAAGCCAAATTAATGCAATATTTGGTTTTTGCCTTATAAGTTGAAAACAAATAAATATTGGATAACAACATTTCAGTTTCTTCTTATTATTTTGATGCATAGATTACGCCCTTAGAGTTAGGCCCATTCCTCCCGACTCGCCCTATAAATAAATAAATGCCTATTTTTTTCTTATTTTAATCCGTGTACATTTGGCCGTAAGTTTCTATCAATTTTATTGATTTGGAAACTAATGGCTAAACTTCATGTGATGTATTAGTGATAAATAAATATTTTTGTTAAATTGACACCAATGTTAAGTTTTATTTATTTATTGTAAATCAATAGGTATAATAAATAAAAGTAAGAAAATTTATTCACGCTTCACTTATTCATCTTAGAATTTAGAGAAAAGGGTTTGTGCAAATTATATGATAAATATATATATATATATATATATCGAGAGGGTAGTCGTTGCTGACTAGTTAAGAGATAAACTAGTGAATATTGGGGAGTGCAGCAAATGAAAGAGTACTCTTTAAAGTTATTCCAAGCTTTCGGAAATCATATATTTCATTTCCATCCTCAGGGAGACTACAATTTATATAAATTAAGATTAGGAAACCTCATTAGAACAATAAATAAATGATTTTACTTACAACTTTTTTGAGATTGTTCATAAGGATGTTCGTAGAATTAATATAGGACATGCGAGAAGAAAACGTGTTGAAACCCAAGTCAGTTACAATTAAAATCAAAAATTGGAGACAATACTAAAAACATTGTATATGGACGTAGAAACACACAATTTAAAATAAAATCAAAATTTTGATGTTCACATTTTGAAAATTCGTTACTAATTTGAAATTATGGAATTATTTAGCGGGAAATCATGACTTGCGTGCCTCCATTTTAAGTGACTGGTAGGTTAGGAAATACTGTCATTTTAACATGTCATTAAAATTGTCAAAAATATTTTTAATGCGGTTTACAATAAGAATAATATTAAATAGAGAGAATTACGGATTTAAGTGTTATCGTGCAGCAAACCTGAAAAATCGTTAAAATGCATTTATATGAGGTTCGAACTATTATCATTAGTATTGATTGTACGTAAGTTTTTATCTAAGTGGAGCAGATATGAATAAATTACACTTAAATGTTGGATATCTGTTCTTTTGTTCATACTATTGGGTTCTTGAGCAATAAATGTCATTTCCAAAAACAGTCTTTTTTTATAATTATTTTGTGAGGTTAGAATCTCAGCTGAATTAAAATTAATGTTATGGTCCATATTATTTGCATGTTCAGCAAGGGCACATCTCTCTGGATGGTGTCTACAGTCACTCTTGTGGTTAGTGATTCTGCTAGACAAGGGCCTAGTAGTTTGGCCTATGTATACTTTATTACAGTCTGCACAAGGGATTTTGTAGACAACATCTGATAGTTGGTTAGAGTGTGTTTTGTCTTTAAGTTTGGAGTGAATAGAGTTTATTGTAAGTACAGGCTTGTATGCAATCTTTATATCATTGATTTCTCTGAATAGTCTAGAAAGTTTTGGAGTGATATCTCTTATGTAAGGCAATGAAGTGAACTTATAGTTTATAGTCGCTTCAGTTATATTTCTGTTTGTATTATTGACAATGTTCACGTTGGGTGCTTGTGTTAGAGTGGAGGACGTGCTGAATAGTATCTTTTTTACCAGTGTGGCAGGGTATGAATTATTAATGAACAGATTGAGGAGGATGTTAAGATTCTTATTTAGGAAAGATGGGTGTGAAATTTTCGAAACTCTCGTTTTCATTTGTTTTATTAGGTTCACTTTAATACTATGTTTATGGTAGGAATGGTAGTTTAGATATCTACCTGCACTACAAGGTTTTTGGTACCAGTCTATGGCAATTGTGTTGTCTATATTGCGTATAAATCTGGTATCTAGGAACGGAACTGACTGTGATTCATCTTCCGTTTCTATTGTGAACTGAATATATTGATCGTAGTCATTGAGAGTCTCTACTATTTCAGTTAAGCCATCTGCAGGAAGTGCAATGATGATATCATCAACATATTTTTTTAAAAAGAAGGGTTTGAAAGAAAGGACTGGTAAGACAACATCCAACAGGTCGTCCATGACGTAGTTAGCCAAAATGGGTGATATTGATGCACCCATAGGCGTGCCAAAAGTTTGTTTGTAGAAAGAATTGTTAAAAGAAAAGTAAGTATTTTCGAATAGAAAGGATATTATTTCTAAAAAAGTTTCTCTGTTGATATTACAGAAATTACTGATGCGATGCCAATTATTGTGAATCGCTTTCTTTGCAGCGTCAAGATAAACGTTGCTAAAGAGGGAGACCACATCCAAGCTTGCCAGGACATAATTCATAGGCAATTGTAAGTTGTTGTAAGTGCTAGCTATTTCAAAGGAATCTCTAATGTAATATTCATTATTGTAGTCATACGCTTTTGTGAGAATGTCTGTAATAAAACCTGCAATAAACTCAGTGGGGGCGCCTATGGACGCTACAATAGGTCTTACTGAAAGGATTGGTTTGTGAATTTTTGGAAGCGAATAAAATTTTGGAGAAATGCCCTTATAATTAGTTAGTTTCTTTTTTGTAGATTCATCTATTTGGTTAGTATTGTGTAATTTTTTAATTAAGTTGTTACATTTAGTTTGAATAGACGATGTAGGGTCATTACGTAATTTAGTGTAAGAAGAATTGTTATTTATAATATCATCTGACAATTCAATATATTGTGCTTTGTTCATCACTACTGCAACATTGCCCTTGTCAGATCTTGTTAAGATGATATTAGGGTTATCTTTAAGAAACTTTTTTGATTTTTTATATAGATTATGGATTAATGAATTATGTTTTATGTTTGAATGTATGTGATTGGTGATGACATTAGTCGCTCGTGCTATTGTGATGTTCTTAAGAGATGTATCTTCAATAGAAGAAGTGATGTAATCTATATCTGCTAAAACATTTTTAATTGATATATCTTTGCCTAGAGTAGGCTCGATGCTAAATTTTGGGCCTAAAGATAGAAAACTTTGTACATCATTTGGGATTTGTGTGTCTGAAATGTTTTTTATCCATTGAGGTTTAGTGTTTAATATTTTATTGAGTTGATTATTATGTAGTTTATTTAATTTATTTATGTTTTTTGTTTTAATTTTATAGAAAAGTCTATTATAGTTACTATGTTGTCTACCTGAAAAGTTGTTATAAATGGCCTCATTGGTAAGATTGATAATGTCATTTTTTAAGGAAGTTAACGATGTTTCAAGTTTGTTTATGATTTTATGGTTAGTGTTAATTTCAATATTTATTAATTTATTTCCCAACCTACGATTGTATTCCACTGCATTATGTGCGTCTTGTCTCAGTAGTAGATTCTCCACTAGGCCTGTAGAAGCCGTAATGTGTTGTGGTCTGATGTCCTTTTGTCTGCATTGTAACAGAAAGGATCTGCGATTATATTCTTTGGCCAGTTTCATCTTGGTCTTGACCCATAATTTCAACACCTTCACTGCTCTGTCTCCATAAGTAGCCGAGATGGTCTGGTAAAACCCCATACCTGAGATTTATCGAGAGGGTAGTCGTTGCTGACTAGTTAAGAGATAAACTAGTGAATATTGGGGAGTGCAGCAAATGAAAGAGTACTCTTTAAAGTTATTCCAAGCTTTCGGAAATCATATATTTCATTTCCATCCTCAGGGAGACTACAATTTATATAAATTAAGATTAGGAAACCTCATTAGAACAATAAATAAATGATTTTACTTACAACTTTTTTGAGATTGTTCATAAGGATGTTCGTAGAATTAATATAGGACATGCGAGAAGAAAACGTGTTGAAACCCAAGTCAGTTACAATTAAAATCAAAAATTGGAGACAATACTAAAAACATTGTATATGGACGTAGAAACACACAATTTAAAATAAAATCAAAATTTTGATGTTCACATTTTGAAAATTCGTTACTAATTTGAAATTATGGAATTATTTAGCGGGAAATCATGACTTGCGTGCCTCCATTTTAAGTGACTGGTAGGTTAGGAAATACTGTCATTTTAACATGTCATTAAAATTGTCAAAAATATTTTTAATGCGGTTTACAATAAGAATAATATTAAATAGAGAGAATTACGGATTTAAGTGTTATCGTGCAGCAAACCTGAAAAATCGTTAAAATGCATTTATATGAGGTTCGAACTATTATCATTAGTATTGATTGTACGTAAGTTTTTATCTAAGTGGAGCAGATATGAATAAATTACACTTAAATGTTGGATATCTGTTCTTTTGTTCATACTATTGGGTTCTTGAGCAATAAATGTCATTTCCAAAAACAGTCTTTTTTTATAATTATTTTGTGAGGTTAGAATCTCAGCTGAATTAAAATTAATGTTATGGTCCATATTATTTGCATGTTCAGCAAGGGCACATCTCTCTGGATGGTGTCTACAGTCACTCTTGTGGTTAGTGATTCTGCTAGACAAGGGCCTAGTAGTTTGGCCTATGTATACTTTATTACAGTCTGCACAAGGGATTTTGTAGACAACATCTGATAGTTGGTTAGAGTGTGTTTTGTCTTTAAGTTTGGAGTGAATAGAGTTTATTGTAAGTACAGGCTTGTATGCAATCTTTATATCATTGATTTCTCTGAATAGTCTAGAAAGTTTTGGAGTGATATCTCTTATGTAAGGCAATGAAGTGAACTTATAGTTTATAGTCGCTTCAGTTATATTTCTGTTTGTATTATTGACAATGTTCACGTTGGGTGCTTGTGTTAGAGTGGAGGACGTGCTGAATAGTATCTTTTTTACCAGTGTGGCAGGGTATGAATTATTAATGAACAGATTGAGGAGGATGTTAAGATTCTTATTTAGGAAAGATGGGTGTGAAATTTTCGAAACTCTCGTTTTCATTTGTTTTATTAGGTTCACTTTAATACTATGTTTATGGTAGGAATGGTAGTTTAGATATCTACCTGCACTACAAGGTTTTTGGTACCAGTCTATGGCAATTGTGTTGTCTATATTGCGTATAAATCTGGTATCTAGGAACGGAACTGACTGTGATTCATCTTCCGTTTCTATTGTGAACTGAATATATTGATCGTAGTCATTGAGAGTCTCTACTATTTCAGTTAAGCCATCTGCAGGAAGTGCAATGATGATATCATCAACATATTTTTTTAAAAAGAAGGGTTTGAAAGAAAGGACTGGTAAGACAACATCCAACAGGTCGTCCATGACGTAGTTAGCCAAAATGGGTGATATTGATGCACCCATAGGCGTGCCAAAAGTTTGTTTGTAGAAAGAATTGTTAAAAGAAAAGTAAGTATTTTCGAATAGAAAGGATATTATTTCTAAAAAAGTTTCTCTGTTGATATTACAGAAATTACTGATGCGATGCCAATTATTGTGAATCGCTTTCTTTGCAGCGTCAAGATAAACGTTGCTAAAGAGGGAGACCACATCCAAGCTTGCCAGGACATAATTCATAGGCAATTGTAAGTTGTTGTAAGTGCTAGCTATTTCAAAGGAATCTCTAATGTAATATTCATTATTGTAGTCATACGCTTTTGTGAGAATGTCTGTAATAAAACCTGCAATAAACTCAGTGGGGGCGCCTATGGACGCTACAATAGGTCTTACTGAAAGGATTGGTTTGTGAATTTTTGGAAGCGAATAAAATTTTGGAGAAATGCCCTTATAATTAGTTAGTTTCTTTTTTGTAGATTCATCTATTTGGTTAGTATTGTGTAATTTTTTAATTAAGTTGTTACATTTAGTTTGAATAGACGATGTAGGGTCATTACGTAATTTAGTGTAAGAAGAATTGTTATTTATAATATCATCTGACAATTCAATATATTGTGCTTTGTTCATCACTACTGCAACATTGCCCTTGTCAGATCTTGTTAAGATGATATTAGGGTTATCTTTAAGAAACTTTTTTGATTTTTTATATAGATTATGGATTAATGAATTATGTTTTATGTTTGAATGTATGTGATTGGTGATGACATTAGTCGCTCGTGCTATTGTGATGTTCTTAAGAGATGTATCTTCAATAGAAGAAGTGATGTAATCTATATCTGCTAAAACATTTTTAATTGATATATCTTTGCCTAGAGTAGGCTCGATGCTAAATTTTGGGCCTAAAGATAGAAAACTTTGTACATCATTTGGGATTTGTGTGTCTGAAATGTTTTTTATCCATTGAGGTTTAGTGTTTAATATTTTATTGAGTTGATTATTATGTAGTTTATTTAATTTATTTATGTTTTTTGTTTTAATTTTATAGAAAAGTCTATTATAGTTACTATGTTGTCTACCTGAAAAGTTGTTATAAATGGCCTCATTGGTAAGATTGATAATGTCATTTTTTTAAGGAAGTTAACGATGTTTCAAGTTTGTTTATGATTTTATGGTTAGTGTTAATTTCAATATTTATTAATTTATTTCCCAACCTACGATTGTATTCCACTGCATTATGTGCGTCTTGTCTCAGTAGTAGATTCTCCACTAGGCCTGTAGAAGCCGTAATGTGTTGTGGTCTGATGTCCTTTTGTCTGCAACAACAGGACATCAGACCACAACACATTACGGCTTCTACAGGCCTAGTGGAGAATCTACTACTGAGACAAGACGCACATAATGCAGTGGAATACAATCGTAGGTTGGGAAATAAATTAATAAATATTGAAATTAACACTAACCATAAAATCATAAACAAACTTGAAACATCGTTAACTTCCTTAAAAAATGACATTATCAATCTTACCAATGAGGCCATTTATAACAACTTTTCAGGTAGACAACATAGTAACTATAATAGACTTTTCTATAAAATTAAAACAAAAAACATAAATAAATTAAATAAACTACATAATAATCAACTCAATAAAATATTAAACACTAAACCTCAATGGATAAAAAACATTTCAGACACACAAATCCCAAATGATGTACAAAGTTTTCTATCTTTAGGCCCAAAATTTAGCATCGAGCCTACTCTAGGCAAAGATATATCAATTAAAAATGTTTTAGCAGATATAGATTACATCACTTCTTCTATTGAAGATACATCTCTTAAGAACATCACAATAGCACGAGCGACTAATGTCATCACCAATCACATACATTCAAACATAAAACATAATTCATTAATCCATAATCTATATAAAAAATCAAAAAAGTTTCTTAAAGATAACCCTAATATCATCTTAACAAGATCTGACAAGGGCAATGTTGCAGTAGTGATGAACAAAGCACAATATATTGAATTGTCAGATGATATTATAAATAACAATTCTTCTTACACTAAATTACGTAATGACCCTACATCGTCTATTCAAACTAAATGTAACAACTTAATTAAAAAATTACACAATACTAACCAAATAGATGAATCTACAAAAAAGAAACTAACTAATTATAAGGGCATTTCTCCAAAATTTTATTCGCTTCCAAAAATTCACAAACCAATCCTTTCAGTAAGACCTATTGTAGCGTCCATAGGCGCCCCCACTGAGTTTATTGCAGGTTTTATTACAGACATTCTCACAAAAGCGTATGACTACAATAATGAATATTACATTAGAGATTCCTTTGAAATAGCTAGCACTTACAACAACTTACAATTGCCTATGAATTATGTCCTGGCAAGCTTGGATGTGGTCTCCCTCTTTAGCAACGTTTATCTTGACGCTGCAAAGAAAGCGATTCACAATAATTGGCATCGCATCAGTAATTTCTGTAATATCAACAGAGAAACTTTTTTAGAAATAATATCCTTTCTATTCGAAAATACTTACTTTTCTTTTAACAATTCTTTCTACAAACAAACTTTTGGCACGCCTATGGGTGCATCAATATCACCCATTTTGGCTAACTACGTCATGGACGACCTGTTGGATGTTGTCTTACCAGTCCTTTCTTTCAAACCCTTCTTTTTAAAAAAATATGTTGATGATATCATCATTGCACTTCCTGCAGATGGCTTAACTGAAATAGTAGAGACTCTCAATGACTACGATCAATATATTCAGTTCACAATAGAAACGGAAGATGAATCACAGTCAGTTCCGTTCCTAGATACCAGATTTATACGCAATATAGACAACACAATTGCCATAGACTGGTACCAAAAACCTTGTAGTGCAGGTAGATATCTAAACTACCATTCCTACCATAAACATAGTATTAAAGTGAACCTAATAAAACAAATGAAAACGAGAGTTTCGAAAATTTCACACCCATCTTTCCTAAATAAGAATCTTAACATCCTCCTCAATCTGTTCATTAATAATTCATACCCTGCCACACTGGTAAAAAAGATACTATTCAGCACGTCCTCCACTCTAACACAAGCACCCAACGTGAACATTGTCAATAATACAAACAGAAATATAACTGAAGCGACTATAAACTATAAGTTCACTTCATTGCCTTACATAAGAGATATCACTCCAAAACTTTCTAGACTATTCAGAGAAATCAATGATATAAAGATTGCATACAAGCCTGTACTTACAATAAACTCTATTCACTCCAAACTTAAAGACAAAACACACTCTAACCAACTATCAGATGTTGTCTACAAAATCCCTTGTGCAGACTGTAATAAAGTATACATAGGCCAAACTACTAGGCCCTTGTCTAGCAGAATCACTAACCACAAGAGTGACTGTAGACACCATCCAGAGAGATGTGCCCTTGCTGAACATGCAAATAATATGGACCATAACATTAATTTTAATTCAGCTGAGATTCTAACCTCACAAAATAATTATAAAAAAAGACTGTTTTTGGAAATGACATTTATTGCTCAAGAACCCAATAGTATGAACAAAAGAACAGATATCCAACATTTAAGTGTAATTTATTCATATCTGCTCCACTTAGATAAAAACTTACGTACAATCAATACTAATGATAATAGTTCGAACCTCATATAAATGCATTTTAACGATTTTTCAGGTTTGCTGCACGATAACACTTAAATCCGTAATTCTCTCTATTTAATATTATTCTTATTGTAAACCGCATTAAAAATATTTTTGACAATTTTAATGACATGTTAAAATGACAGTATTTCCTAACCTACCAGTCACTTAAAATGGAGGCACGCAAGTCATGATTTCCCGCTAAATAATTCCATAATTTCAAATTAGTAACGAATTTTCAAAATGTGAACATCAAAATTTTGATTTTATTTTAAATTGTGTGTTTCTACGTCCATATACAATGTTTTTAGTATTGTCTCCAATTTTTGATTTTAATTGTAACTGACTTGGGTTTCAACACGTTTTCTTCTCGCATGTCCTATATTAATTCTACGAACATCCTTATGAACAATCTCAAAAAAGTTGTAAGTAAAATCATTTATTTATTGTTCTAATGAGGTTTCCTAATCTTAATTTATATAAATTGTAGTCTCCCTGAGGATGGAAATGAAATATATGATTTCCGAAAGCTTGGAATAACTTTAAAGAGTACTCTTTCATTTGCTGCACTCCCCAATATTCACTAGTTTATCTCTTAACTAGTCAGCAACGACTACCCTCTCGATAAATCTCAGGTATGGGGTTTTACCAGACCATCTCGGCTACTTATGGAGACAGAGCAGTGAAGGTGTTGAAATTATGGGTCAAGACCAAGATGAAACTGGCCAAAGAATATAATCGCAGATCCTTTCTGTTACAATGCAGACAAAAGGACATCAGACCACAACACATTACGGCTTCTACAGGCCTAGTGGAGAATCTACTACTGAGACAAGACGCACATAATGCAGTGGAATACAATCGTAGGTTGGGAAATAAATTAATAAATATTGAAATTAACACTAACCATAAAATCATAAACAAACTTGAAACATCGTTAACTTCCTTAAAAAATGACATTATCAATCTTACCAATGAGGCCATTTATAACAACTTTTCAGGTAGACAACATAGTAACTATAATAGACTTTTCTATAAAATTAAAACAAAAAACATAAATAAATTAAATAAACTACATAATAATCAACTCAATAAAATATTAAACACTAAACCTCAATGGATAAAAAACATTTCAGACACACAAATCCCAAATGATGTACAAAGTTTTCTATCTTTAGGCCCAAAATTTAGCATCGAGCCTACTCTAGGCAAAGATATATCAATTAAAAATGTTTTAGCAGATATAGATTACATCACTTCTTCTATTGAAGATACATCTCTTAAGAACATCACAATAGCACGAGCGACTAATGTCATCACCAATCACATACATTCAAACATAAAACATAATTCATTAATCCATAATCTATATAAAAAATCAAAAAAGTTTCTTAAAGATAACCCTAATATCATCTTAACAAGATCTGACAAGGGCAATGTTGCAGTAGTGATGAACAAAGCACAATATATTGAATTGTCAGATGATATTATAAATAACAATTCTTCTTACACTAAATTACGTAATGACCCTACATCGTCTATTCAAACTAAATGTAACAACTTAATTAAAAAATTACACAATACTAACCAAATAGATGAATCTACAAAAAAGAAACTAACTAATTATAAGGGCATTTCTCCAAAATTTTATTCGCTTCCAAAAATTCACAAACCAATCCTTTCAGTAAGACCTATTGTAGCGTCCATAGGCGCCCCCACTGAGTTTATTGCAGGTTTTATTACAGACATTCTCACAAAAGCGTATGACTACAATAATGAATATTACATTAGAGATTCCTTTGAAATAGCTAGCACTTACAACAACTTACAATTGCCTATGAATTATGTCCTGGCAAGCTTGGATGTGGTCTCCCTCTTTAGCAACGTTTATCTTGACGCTGCAAAGAAAGCGATTCACAATAATTGGCATCGCATCAGTAATTTCTGTAATATCAACAGAGAAACTTTTTTAGAAATAATATCCTTTCTATTCGAAAATACTTACTTTTCTTTTAACAATTCTTTCTACAAACAAACTTTTGGCACGCCTATGGGTGCATCAATATCACCCATTTTGGCTAACTACGTCATGGACGACCTGTTGGATGTTGTCTTACCAGTCCTTTCTTTCAAACCCTTCTTTTTAAAAAAATATGTTGATGATATCATCATTGCACTTCCTGCAGATGGCTTAACTGAAATAGTAGAGACTCTCAATGACTACGATCAATATATTCAGTTCACAATAGAAACGGAAGATGAATCACAGTCAGTTCCGTTCCTAGATACCAGATTTATACGCAATATAGACAACACAATTGCCATAGACTGGTACCAAAAACCTTGTAGTGCAGGTAGATATCTAAACTACCATTCCTACCATAAACATAGTATTAAAGTGAACCTAATAAAACAAATGAAAACGAGAGTTTCGAAAATTTCACACCCATCTTTCCTAAATAAGAATCTTAACATCCTCCTCAATCTGTTCATTAATAATTCATACCCTGCCACACTGGTAAAAAAGATACTATTCAGCACGTCCTCCACTCTAACACAAGCACCCAACGTGAACATTGTCAATAATACAAACAGAAATATAACTGAAGCGACTATAAACTATAAGTTCACTTCATTGCCTTACATAAGAGATATCACTCCAAAACTTTCTAGACTATTCAGAGAAATCAATGATATAAAGATTGCATACAAGCCTGTACTTACAATAAACTCTATTCACTCCAAACTTAAAGACAAAACACACTCTAACCAACTATCAGATGTTGTCTACAAAATCCCTTGTGCAGACTGTAATAAAGTATACATAGGCCAAACTACTAGGCCCTTGTCTAGCAGAATCACTAACCACAAGAGTGACTGTAGACACCATCCAGAGAGATGTGCCCTTGCTGAACATGCAAATAATATGGACCATAACATTAATTTTAATTCAGCTGAGATTCTAACCTCACAAAATAATTATAAAAAAAGACTGTTTTTGGAAATGACATTTATTGCTCAAGAACCCAATAGTATGAACAAAAGAACAGATATCCAACATTTAAGTGTAATTTATTCATATCTGCTCCACTTAGATAAAAACTTACGTACAATCAATACTAATGATAATAGTTCGAACCTCATATAAATGCATTTTAACGATTTTTCAGGTTTGCTGCACGATAACACTTAAATCCGTAATTCTCTCTATTTAATATTATTCTTATTGTAAACCGCATTAAAAATATTTTTGACAATTTTAATGACATGTTAAAATGACAGTATTTCCTAACCTACCAGTCACTTAAAATGGAGGCACGCAAGTCATGATTTCCCGCTAAATAATTCCATAATTTCAAATTAGTAACGAATTTTCAAAATGTGAACATCAAAATTTTGATTTTATTTTAAATTGTGTGTTTCTACGTCCATATACAATGTTTTTAGTATTGTCTCCAATTTTTGATTTTAATTGTAACTGACTTGGGTTTCAACACGTTTTCTTCTCGCATGTCCTATATTAATTCTACGAACATCCTTATGAACAATCTCAAAAAAGTTGTAAGTAAAATCATTTATTTATTGTTCTAATGAGGTTTCCTAATCTTAATTTATATAAATTGTAGTCTCCCTGAGGATGGAAATGAAATATATGATTTCCGAAAGCTTGGAATAACTTTAAAGAGTACTCTTTCATTTGCTGCACTCCCCAATATTCACTAGTTTATATATATATATATATATTGTTTAAGTTTAAGCTGGATACAAAAATGGAACTTAGTTTTTCCGGAAGCAAGGATGCGCTGCTAATATAACCTTGGCGAAGATTCTAGCACCTTAGTAGCTTCATTACGATGTACGGTTATGAAAAGTGATATCATGTCAACAAAGTCTGACCGGTTTAAATATGTTAAAGCTTTGATTTTTTGAATGGTAACAAATAGCTAACAACAATTGAAATAGTTAGAGATAGAAAAAACTATGGTGAACAATAAAAAATAAAATACTAAATTAAACATGTACGAGCCTGAAAACCTTCAAGGCTGAAACTGCTACTTCAGGAGGGTCTCATATGGATTCTTAGGAGCTACTCCTGATAGGCCATGTGGAATTTAGCTCGTTTTATATAAACCTAGTAGGGACCAACTGAAACCATAAGGTAGGTGCTCATGGGCTTAAAGTGGGCATTAAAACCCCATGTGGTTTCTTACCTTTACATAAATGTCGAAAGGCAGAAAATCCGGCGAAAATAGCCAAAAAAAGCAACAACCACTAAAAATAACAAAAAAGGAAAATTACCCATTGAATCCCTAATAATAAACTCAAAACAAAAATTGATTTTTCAAGAAGATTAACTCTCTCAATTCAAAGATCAAAACTAAAAGCCCTGACAATTCCGAGGAACCCCTTTTCCTTAAAACGGTAGCTAACTAACTACCAACCTAACAACATAACCCAAAGAAAGAAAATATCTGGGCTAACATATTATATTAATTAATCAAATAAAGAAAAAAATTATATTCTATTGCCTCACCTTAAAGATTGTACCATTGACTAACCTCGCATATTTTAACAGATTTTTCTGTAAACAAAGGAACAAAAAGGATTAAAACTATTTTAGTAAATAAAGTAGGAAAACATATAAATGCAAAATGCAGAATTGGGGACATATGACCCGAGAAATCAATAATATAAGGTTTAACATTCCCCACAAAGTCAATAGTGGCAATTCTAAAATTGCAACCGAATTTCAATTACCAAATATTAGTAATATAATAATTGACAAGGGAAGTAACCTAGACTAACCTAAGTTATAATGGCATTATGCATATCAAGGTTTAGTGTATTATGAAAATCGCATAAAGTGAAAGTCATACATATCTAAATTGTAATTGAAAATTTGCTATTGGTATTATTGGTAATAGTTCTTCATGCAATAAGTTCATTAGATATGGGCATTCAACACATTGTGTGCAAAAAACAACATTATTTTGTCATTCGTTTCATGTTCAGTTAGTGATTTAAAATAATAATATAATCAATTTTTTATTGTATAGAGATAGCAAGGCAACAATCGTGACAATAATATTTACCATGAAAAATACTTAATATCAATAAATATACGGTCTACCTTCCGACGTTGAAACAAAGCTGTAAGTTGTAGCAGATTTGATGCCTCATAAGTCAAAGACAGTGTATGAGACAGCTTACAGGAATTTCCAAGAGGTGCAATTTGAAGGAAATTATATTTTTATACTACTGCATAAATATGTAAAGTTCTCTATGTTCCGAGCAAGTTTCGTGCGTGTAGCTCGAAACATGAAATTTTAACTTTTTTTCTCGGTACACAGTTTATACAATAAACAAATACAGAAAACTCACGACCCAAGCACACATTTCAAAGGGATTTCCTTCGAATTAATAAAGAAAAATTGGGAAACGTAGTTATAATAATAATAATAATAATAATAATAATAATAAAGGCTTTTTATTAATACATAACAATAACAACAACAAAAGAAAAATACAAAAGGTGGCGAGATCCAGCATAGCTGTTCATCTAACCACCAGACAATTACATTTCAAAGTTTAACAATAATAATAATGTCGAAAAACCAAAAAATAATTACCTTAAGTAATTTCAAAAGTAAAAAAAAGAAAAAAAAACGACTTAACTATCCATGATCCGGAATTGGCCGAAAAAGCGCAAATATTGGATTTATTTTAAAATAGAGAAGAAAAACAAAAATATAACGTAAGAAAAAATTTGCTAGAAAACAATTCAGCCTCTCTTACTTTTTACACACTTTTTAAGATGATTCTTAAAGCTATTTACAGATGAACATGATTTAATTATGGGTGGTAAGTTATTATATGTTTTAATAGCGTTATACGTAAAGGAGCGCTGGAAGGCGGCAGTGCTGTGTCTGGGAATCTGGAAAAGTTCATTGTAGCGCGTAACCCTGTTGTGAATATCGCGACCTCTAACAAGTTTTTCATAGAGATATACAGGTTCTTTAAATTTGTTTATTTTATACACCAAAGTACCCAAATGCATTCGATATCTTTCAGCCAAGGAAAACCACCCAGAAGCAAGAAATGATGGAGTTATGTGGTCAAATTTTCTTAGACCGTAGCAAAACCTAATACATGAATTTTGTGGTTTTTGCAAACTACTCCTACTTGCTACGGTCAGTGCAGGCCAATAAAGAACATTTGCATAATCGCGCAGGGATAAAATCAAACTATCACAGAGTCTAAGTTTGATGTCCTGAGCTAAAATATCTTTATGAATGTATAACGTTTTTAATTTAATGAACGATTTTCTAAAAACTGTTGCAACTCTATTTCGGCAACAACCAACTGTAGAAAAAGTCAAATTTACAAAAACAATCTAAATTAAAAAAAAAGGCTAGACACTTAGGGGGGGGGGTCTCAAATCCCCCACCCCCTTTCCAAAACCTTAAGTATTACAGGTGTCAAGCGACTATTAAATTTTACCTTACCGCTTAAAGATCGATTTAAGGATAAAATCCGCTTTTTCAAATAAAACGCAGACGGTCTACCTCCGCAGTAATATACAGGGTGTTTCAGAATAAGGTGCTGATCCTTAACGGTGTAAATCCTTAGGTGATTTTAAGAAGAAAAGTTTAAATTAACATATATCCTTAACCTATCAACTTTCGAGCTACAGGGCGTTAAAGTTGCAAGAAAAAAAAACGTTTTTCTATCATAACTTTAACAACTTTCTACCTATTTTTATGAATTTTTCACGCATGCCCTCTAAGCATCAATAGCCATTTTTTCGTGTAGAAAAATTTTCAAAATGTTTAACCAGTGGCGTCCTGAAAGGGTTTGGACTAGACATTTTGGAAAAATATTATGTACGCCACTGCTTTTTCTCAAGATAAAAATTATTTTTAAAATACTCATTCATTTTAGGCCTAATTTAATATCTTGCCTTTTTATCGTCCGACAAAAAAAATTAAAAGCATTAAAAGCGCATTCGCTATGTGCCTATGGTTTCTTACAAGTAGGCTATGAACTTTGTTAAGGAAACAATGACAATAACAAAATATTTAATGCCAAATAGTTTTGACAGCTATTTATTTATGTACACGGCTTTCCACTTTACTTACACTTTAAAAACGTAATACTTTTTAAACGTATAAGTATCATGATAAATTTTACAAATGTCGAGTTTGCGGATATGCATTACCTGTACGGGCTTGCTGACGGCAATACATTCGAAGCCAGACGATTATACCAAGAGCGTTATCCAAATAGAATAGTTCCGGATGCACGAACGATTTCAGGAACTCACAGAAAGTTACGTGAAACGGGATATTTTGAAACAAAAAACTACTTAAAAGGGGCACACCAAACTACACGAACACCGGAAACCGAAGAAGCTGTTTTAAATTAAGTGGAACAAAACCCTAATATAAGTACCAGAAAAATTGGGAATATTTTAAATATTACTCATGTCCTAGTCTGGAGAATTCTTCAAAGTTATTTGTTATATCCGTACCATATTCAACGGGTCCAGGCCCTACTTCCTAGGGATTTTCCATTACGCATCAATTTCTGCCAATGGTTTATTCAAATGGTTACCGAAAATCCCCAATTTGATGCCAGGATTTTGTTCACGGACGAAGCTAATTTTTCCAGGACCGCCATAAAAAATTTTCATAACAATCACTTCTGGACAGAAAAAAACCCACATGCCATTACGGAATCCCACCACCAAGAGCAATTTTCTGTAAATGTTTGGGCTGGAATTATTGGTGATTATTTAATTGGGCCTTATTTTTTACCAGCCAGATTGAATGGAATCAATTATCGCCAATTTCTTGCACACACTTTACCAAATTTGCTAGACGACGTCCCTATTTTAACCCTACATCGTATGTGGTTTATTCACGATGGGGCACCTGCCCATTTCAGTCTCTTAGCACGAGAGTTTTTAAATCAACATTATAGTAATCGGTGGATAGGGCGTAGATGAACACAATCGTGGCCACCTAGATCCCCTGATCTAAACAGTCTAGATTTTTTCCTGTGGGGACATCTGAAAACGTTGGTTTACAGCATCCCAATAAATACTGAAGAGGAGTTGAGAAACCGCATAATAGTTTGTTTCGACACTATCAGGAATACTCCAGGAATTTTTCAAAGGGTACGAGACTCAATGAGGAGAAGAGCTGAAGCATGCATTCTTGCAACTTTCAACAGCTAATCTAATTTATTTTCGTTTTTGTTCACGCGTTATTTAATGTTAGTTGTTTTAACTTAATGTTAAAAAATAAATTTAATGCTTTTTATTTTTTTTGTCGGAAACTGTCTGTCGGAAACTGTTTACCGGACGATAAAAAGGCAAGATATTAAATTTGGCCTAAAATGAATGTGTATTTTAAAAATAATTTTTATCTTGAGAAAAAGCAGTGGCGTACATAATATTTTTTTCCAAAATGTCTAGTCCAAACCCTTTCAGGACGCTACTGGTTAAAAAATTTTAAAATTTTTCTACACCAAAAAAGGCTATTGATGCTTAGAGGGCATGTGTGAAAAATTCATAAAAATAACTAGAAAGTTGTTAAAGTTATGATCGAAAAACGATTTTTTTCTTAAAACTTTAACGCCCTGTAGTTCGAAAGTTCATAGGTTAAGGATATATGTTAATTTGAACTTTTCTTCTTAAAATCACCTAAGGATTCAGACCGTTAAGGATCAGGATCTTATTCTGAAACACCCTGTATATTTAAAAGTTATTAGAACTTTATTGTTCAAAAGTATTTTATTTGATTGTATGGACTCCACTGCAAGTATGAACTACTTCTTCAAGTTTAAAGCAGTTTTTCGTTATAAGAGATACGTATTTATCTAAATTGTTATTCAGAAAAGTAATTAGCTTTAGAGTGGGGTAAAATTAAATAGACCATAAGGATACAGGTCGCAAAGTGTTTGATTTTATTAAAGCGTATGCCGAAATTGCATTCACTGTTAATTATTTCTATAATACTTTTATTTTCTGGATAAGCTAAACGGTACCTTCCTTTGAGTCCCAATTTCTGGACACTTTCTTGCAAGTTGTTCCTTAAAATGTTTAAATAAACATGCTGATCCATTGTACCATCAATAAAGTTTAAATTCTTTAGTCCCCCTGAAGACATGCATCCCCAAAGCAGAACACTGCCACCGTTAGAACAAATATTTTTAATCTTTAATGCTGTATTCTTCTTTCCCCAAACTTTCGTTCTGCCATCAGACCCAAAAAAATTGATCTTAGTTTCGTCACTAATAATTAATTATTGTTTCCCAAAGCTCAAGAGGCTTTGAAACGTATTCCCTAGCAAACTCTAACCGTTTGCTGCGATTAATTTCTGAAATAAACGGCTTCTTTCTGGCTACACGTGCGTTATAACCTGCCCTGTGTAAACAATTTGTAACAGTTTGCGGACAAACGTTTTTCAAAATTTCTTCTCTAATTTCTTTTGCAACTTTGGGTGCACTTTTCTTTGAATTTTTACTTATTTCTTTAACAATATTACATTAACAATACAACTACGAAACCAGAAATTGTGTCAGTGGAGACTTAAAAATTCCTTCGAGTAACACTGGTATTAACTTAAGATTCTTTAACTACCTCGCTCCTAAAATATATAATATCCTTTCTGTAGAAGTAAGATCCATAACTAGATATAAAATTGAAATAAAACAATGCAGTCTTCCTCCACAGTTTAATTGTTAACATAAAAGTTATTAGATTCCTGACATGTTTCGAGCACTTAAGTACTCATCTTCAGGGGATACTGAAAGGATATTATAAATTTGAGAATGAAAAGAAAAAGATAAAGAAGGACTTACCCAACATCGAGTTTAACTTCGAAATAATAAGTTGTCTCAAATAAATGAGTACAACAAAAAGCTGGAACTTGGTGCATTAAATGGTTAAATAAATTGAATGAGAAGTAAAGTTAAAAATAAGTTTTGTAATATAGATAAGTGGAACATATTTAAGTATGATAATAGGAGATAATGACTTCTGAAGGTAATTAAAGAAAAGTTTGTTTAAAAATTAAGAATCAAGAGTTTGCATGGTTAAGTTAAGAGGAGTAGCACATGTGTTAAGTTAAATAAAGAAATAATGTGAACTCTGGAGGAGAGAAGTTTTCTTTTAATTTTTCAAATTCACATTATTTCTTTATTTAACTTAACACATGTGCTACTCCTCCTAACTTAACCATGCAAACTCTTGGTTCTTAATTTTTAAACAAACTTTTCTTAAATTACCTTCAGATGTCATTATCTTCCATTATCATACTTAAATATGTTCCACTTATCTATATTACAAAACTTATTTTTAACTTTACTTCTCATTCAATTTATTTAACCATTTAATGCACCAAGTTCCAGCATTTTTGTTGTACTCAATTATTTGAGACAACTTATTATTTCGAAGTTAAACTCGATGTTGGGTAAGTCCTTCTTTATCTTTCTCTTTTCTTTCTCAAATTTATAATATCCTATCAGTATCCCCTGAAGATGAGTACCTAAGTGCTCGAAACATGTCGGGAATCTAATAACTTTTATGTTAACAATTAAACTGTGGAGGAAGACTGCATTGTTTTATTTCAATTTACATTGACTCCACTGAAAGTATGGACTATTTTTTCAACTAGATATAAAATGTTTGCTAAAGTGTGTAGGGCCTTTATTTGTGGCAATTTGCCCCGATTTATTCTTCTCTTCTACATTTGTGTTGTTCACTTTCTGTGTCCTTTCTAACAGTTAAAACATCCCATGATTCATTCGTAACATAGATCTACACCGAGATATCAAACATACCCACCACACCCAGTATCTCAATAAAAGAGGAACTAAAATCCTCACCGCCACCCTCGCCCACCCCAGCCCGCTCATCAGACAAGCCTTCGACTCTTCACGTAGATTTAATTCCTTAGATCGACCGGAGCGGGGTCGAATCTTATACGAAGCAGTTGATTTGCATTGGTTTACCATGTACTGAACCGTAGGGTGTGTTTTTCCTATAATTGTTTCTATATTTCTAAATGATTTTCCATAAATCAATTAGAATCTTTGAAACTGCATTGGGAATTTCACAATTTCTTTCACTGATTTTTGTAACAATTAGATAAATTCACTGCAAAATTAATTGCAACGGGTGACAGATTAAAAAGTATGGCTAAAAATGATTTATTTGTTTTAAATCTATAGCAATGACTACTTAATTAAGTGCAACTAAATATAATGTAGTTTTCCTTGCGTATATCTTACTGTATGGAGACTTTTTTGACTTAGTTCTTGTTAATATTTTTAAATTATGATGTAACATTTTAATAAAATATTTTGTCGTTACTTTACTTAATTTTTTATTGGTTAGGCCTGAAATAATAGTATAAATTTCGATTTTTCTTAGTTTTAGTTAGGTGGTTAAAACTAATAAGAAATATGTATAAAAATAATATGTAGTGTATGGAATCTTTCTGGACTATGTGTATATCCAAAAATAGAGCATTAACCGTATATCGTGATCAAAAATTATTTTGTAAAGCTTTAAATAATTATAAAATAATAAAAAAGAAACTAATTAAACTGCATTTCATAACTTCGTAGGTACATAATTTATTTATATAATACACATATTGCTTACGGTAATGTACAAAACTATTTTATTTCTACTTAAGTATTTAAACTGTACATAAATTAACATGTTTATCTTTAGCACGGAAGGGAATTGGGATTTAGCCATAAATGAATTCCCTCTAGGAATAAATTAATTATGTAATTAGTTTATGAACCAGGCATTTACAATGAGTTATCGCGGTTTATAATGTTATCACAGGGAGCATGTTGTCTTTAAGCCTATTTAAATTATCCTATGGGATGCGCCGGCTTTACTAAATAACTTGACACCGATCAATAGCACAAGATAATCCACTAAAACCTGAGGCTTACCTAAATTATTTTCTTTGTGGCTTAACTGGAGGTAATACATCTAATTCTGACCCTTTGTTAACTTACGCAAATTTAAAAAAATAATTTAAAAATGTAAAATTTTGTAGAATTTAAGAAGGTCTAACATTTTAGAATAGCAGGGAAATTTAACACTTACTAAGAAAGAGACAAATTACATGGACAAGTAGTGTGTTTGTGAGAAATTGTTAAAAATTATAATAATAATAATAATTTTTTATGGGTAAAGGATTTCCTTATAGCAAGAGTCTAAATAAAACAAGGGTTCGTTGTACGGATCATACTAATCGGGTGACAATGAATTACTACCCAACTTGTCAGGTCGTCACAAAATAAAACATTATTATGAAATGTTGGTAAGTTATATGGTTAGTATTCGAACGTCGCGAACCGGAAGTGCACACAACTTTGTTATTTTAAATCGAACGAAAATGAGAAATTTTATGCATAAAACATGTACCATATTATTATACAGGGTGCCCAAGATAAGGAGGGCCTCTATGGGGATCTCGGTTATGGTAAGAGCTACAACTTTGATTAAATAGGGAAAAAGTTGCGCAATCAGAGGACTAATAATATGGCATAAAAAAAGTTTTAGTAATATTTGTAAGTTTTGAGATATGATTGAGATTGATTTCTTATTGTCAAATTTTGAGAGCATTTTTTATTCTTAATTCAATGATGTACCAGACAATGTTGTTTAATTACGTTTCGAGCCTTTTTAACCATCTTTATGAAATTTTCAGGGTCCGAACCTGGATCCTAGAGTGTTGCATATGCTTTTTCAGCTTTTTTAATTAAAAAAATGAAAATGATGGATGTAGAAGGTAACAACGTAATCTTTTTAGTTTCATTATGAATTTAAAAAAAAATAATAAAATTACATAATAGATTTTTAATTATTTATTTAACATTGTAAAATACTGATTCCGAACCCATAATAATTAAACTTTAATTAATTGAAATAAAACTAACATTAACTCATTAAAAATTAATTTTCCAAAAGGTGTTCAAAGTGATTTCCGTCGTTCTCCAAACATAAATAGGATCTTAAAACTGTATTATTTAGGACATTAGTTAACATTTGTGGCGTTACGCTGTGAAAGGCTGCAAGCACTAGTTGTCTAAGCTCTTCTTCTGTTTCAAAATTCTGCTTATAAACACAATTCTCGATATATCCCCAAAGGAAAAAATCAAGCGGGGTTAAATCTGGGGAACGCGCCGGCCAGGGTGTTACAGAATAAGTGCTGATACTTTTTTCTGGAAATCTTGCTAAAATGTACTCTCCAACTACCCTTGAATTATGTGCAGGTGCACCATCCTGCTGGAACCAAGTGTCGCGTTGTTCTGCCAGAGGTAAATTATCCAGAGCCTCCTCTAAGTCATTTTGGAGTAAATTCAGGTAATGCTCAGATGTTAAATTATGTTGATAGAAAAAAGGTCCTATTATTCTTGTTCCCAAAATTCCAGCCCACATATTAAATCCGAAACGGTATTGGTGTCTTGATTCTTTGAATACACGTGGATTTTCCTTAGACCAGTAATGTACATTTTTTCTGTTAAAGATCCCGTTTCGATTTACCATGCTTTCATCAGACCAAATTATCTGGTAAGGAAAATTTATGTTTTCGTGGCATTTTCTGGTGTACCATTCGCAGAATGATCGACGTCTTTCTGCATCACCTGGCCTCAGTCCTTGACAAATTCTGTATTTATATGGGTGAAATTTTTGTTTGTTTAAAATAAATTGAGCAGTTGATTTCGCTACGCCTACATTTTCATCAATTTCTCTAGTTGATACTCCAGGGTTTTCAGTAACAGCTAATAATACGCTGAAAACCTTTTCCTGGTTACTATTTTTTTTTCGGGAGAGCATGGGTTTTTTAAATGCACCGTGTTCTTTAAGGTTAGTTACTAACTTACTGTAAGTCCGTTTAGCTGGTTGTCTCCTTTCCGGATATTTGTCCAAATACATCCGCTCCGCTACATTACAATTTTCTCCGCTTAAAATAAAACATGATAACATATCAAATTTTTCTTCATTTCAATAATAACCTGCCATATTTAGTTCAACTGAAGTAATGCCAAATTGTCTGACACCATACCTACTAATTTTTTTTTCCAATGCCTACTTAGCTAATTTGGGAAAAGAACAATACTTAGTTTGCAACAGCGTAGATTTGTGTTGTTTCAAAAAGAAAATAAACCCAGGAAGTTTTTATTTTTTTTTAAACAGTATCGTAAGGTTTAATTAAAAAAGCTGAAAAAGCATATGCAACACTCTAGGATCCAGGTCCGGACCCTGAAAATTTCATAAAGATGGTTAAAAAGGCTCGAAACGTAATTAAACAACATTGTCTGGTACATCATTGAATTAAGAATAAAAAATGCTCTCAAAATTTGACAATAAGAAATCAGGGCCGTATTAGAAAAAATGAAGTTGATGGTGTTTGCTTGGAAACGAAACGTCGTATAAAAAAAATTGCGATGTAATCTTTAAGTTCATAACAAGTTGCTGTGAGAGAGTTTTGTCAGTTTTGCTCTAACTTTAATAATAACGCCAAAGAAAAATAAAATCAAAAATCCAAAATATCAGTTTTTATTTAATATCTCAAAACTTACAAATATTACTAAAACTTTTTTTATGCCATATTATTAGTCCTCTGATTGCGCAACTTTTTCCCCATTTAATCAAAGTTGTAGCTCTTACCATAACCGAGATCCCCATAGAGGCCCTCCTTATCTTGGGCATCCTGTACTATACCTAAGAGGGTTTCCGAGAGAATGTCGTCGGAAATTGTCAAATTAGAAACACATTGCAAATGAGTAAGTAAAAAATTGAATATTATTTTTTTACTTCCTTTCTGGTATTCCGTATGAATAAGTCACAACTATTTCACTTCCAGTTTAACCGGAAAGGCCGCAAAATTTGACATTTAAACACAAATTTCTAAAATAATATTAATGGCACTCCCTCTTTTAAATCTAATTTTTAAAATGATCTTACTTTTCTAAATATTTTGTATTTATGCTCCCCCATGTATAAATTTATTAGTTTTTAAGTTATAAGTGGTTAAAAATTAGGCTTTATTAGGAAACTATTGTAGAATAGGGAAAAGGGGAAAGAAAGTCAAAAAGTCTTTCTCCACTAATTTAATAGTGAGCTATCAAAGGCTCAATTTTAAAATTAAAACGTCTCTACATGTTTCGAAGGTAGTAACCTTCATCTTCGGGAGACAAAAGTAGTGCTGCAGTTATTATTAGCAGTAGAGAGAAAACTGTTGGTGGAAAGTGACGCTGATGGTGCTTTTTTTTAAAAGATATTAAAAAATTGGATGCAATCAGCATACTGAAATTGTAAATGAAAAATTAAATGTTATGTTTAATTCAAAATTTCTGTGAGGACTCTGTGAATTTGTGGTCGAATTTAAAAAGGGAAGATTTTCTTCATTTGAAAGTCATAAATTAAGATATATAAAAAGGATCTCTTGGACATTCTATGTCATGTTATAAAAAGTTTTTATTTTATTTTGTAGAAGAAAAGAGAAAGATTTTTGTTAGCGTTTTATGAGAAATTATAATGTTGAAATATCATTTGTAAAATTAATTATTGGAGACCTAGGGTTCCGTCAACTTGTGTTATGTTCGTCCTATTATGTAGGGAAAATAATAGAATTGGATTTAAAATAAAATCAGTAAAAAACACAGATCTTATATTTTATATACCCTCAAAGACTAAATAGGGAGACAAACACAGTTAAAATGAGTATTTTAGAATACATAAAAACTGGGTTTCCTCTGGAAAAAAAAATTATTATTAAAATTAAATTAATAAACTATTATGTATAAACACAAATAAATTAACCATAAGTTAAATTCTCAAAACGATGGCCGCTCGCTTCTTGACACAAATGAGTTATTTCTTGGAGTTCTCGGAGAACATTTTTCATTTGTGTTGGTGTGATATTGTATATTGCTCGAATTATTCTGTCCCTTAGAACCTGGAGGTTCTGAGGTTTTGTTCTATACACCTTCTATTAGATGTGACCTCAGTAAAAAAAAATCAAGAGATGTTAGATAGGTCGCATTCAAATAAGCTGTCACTATTCTAGCATTGCATGCCGGAGCGCCATCTTGTTGATAAAATATTTGTGCGTATTGTATGTAAAAGGTACATTTTCCAGAAGATATTCAGTGTGCTTCTGAAGAAAGGCTGCAGTTAAATATTGTTCAAAAAATATAGGGCCTAAAATACGTGTTTTTATAACGCCCACCTATACGTTAATACCAAATGTTTCCTGACACGTCCATTCGCTAACTAGATGATTGTTTTCGGTTGCCTAATATCTGATATTATTTTTGTTGTTTATTGTTGATAAAACAGGATTTGCCAAAAAATAAAATTTGTAATTTTAAAACTGGCTGCTGCTGCTCCTCTTCGAGATACCAGTTACAAAATTTCAATCCTAGAATGTAATCGCCTCATAAAGATAGTGATGGATTTAGTATTTGAAGGACTAATAGCCATGTTTTCTAGTGATGGGCTAATTCGTTCTTATTAACAATACAACCACAAGTCACAGCAGTTATTTTATAACGGCTCCGGGAGTTTTTAATTTTATTTGTTTGTTTGTTACTTTTTAGAATTATAGAAAATAAAAATGAATCGTCGTTGTCGTAGTGATATATGGAACCATTTTGAGAAGAATGATAATCAAAATGCAAAGTTTACTTATTGCAGTCATATCATTCGAATAACCGGAGGGCCTTTGGTACTCTAGTCCCAGTCTTAAGTGTATTTAACTAATTACTATTAATTACAGCAATTTGAACTAACCTAAACTAACCCATTTCCCATTTCCATTTATTCAATCAATTTCCTAATGTAGTGCGCGAAAACTCCATCAGATTGCCATGCCGAACTGCCGAACATGCCGATCTCGGTGGGCTCAATCGTTCTCACTCATACTTATAAATCGCAGTTCGCACTTCTTACAAGCTTCCCACTCCCCACTATCTTAGCGACTGATCTTCGCATCGGCCGATCGACGCCGCGTGCTGGTCTGATCTCGGATCCCTCAATAGTTCGCAGCGAACTAGATCGCTCTTAAGCAGGGTCCACACTGGCTATATAACGCTGCTATATAGCCAAGTTATATAGCATGTTAGAGATTTTATGATGAAATGTAGCAAAAGTTCCTGCTATATAACTTGCTACATGCTATCCATATTTTGTCGGTAAAGATCAAAGAAAACCGTACAACAATGTTATTCTAACATATAGCAACACGTCCAGACTTGCAATATGCGTTTTTTTCTTGTTAGTAAACGTATGGTAAACATCAGTGACGGTCGTGTAGTTTTCCTTATTTTCTGTACAAAATGGAGTTGGAAAATGATCAGTCAAATGAAGAAAATATTTCGAAACTAATAGAATTATACAGAGAAAGTGTAGAATTATGGGGCACCCGTAGTCCATTGTTTAAATTAAACAACAAAAAACATGATGCGTGGATGAGAATTTCTGAAGTCATGAATATGGAAAAAGCCGAAGTTGAAAAAAAGATGCGTTGTTTAATAGGCCAGTTCCAAAGGGAAGAAAAAAAATGGAAATCTCTCCAGAAATCTGGAGCAGGGTCGGACGAAATATATACCTCGAAATGGTTTGCTTTTAAATTGCTAATGTTTCTCAAAGACAAAAATAAGCCACGGGAAACAATCGAATCAGGCATTGTAAATGAAAAGGTAAGTCGAGAAAATAAAGTTGAATAAAATAGCCACCAAATTTTATTATTAATTTTTTGTGTATATTTTCTATAATTTTTCTAATTTAAGGATCAGCATCGATTTCACAAGAAAATGCAGCTATAAAAAAGCGATCAACACGTGTAACAACTTCAAATAAAAGATCAGAGAAGCCTATGCGGTACTTACGACTCTTCAACAAAATATAAATAAACGAGATGAATACGACGCTTTTGGAGAGGTAGTGGCAGCTAAAATACGGAAACTAGACGAATATGCTAGAGATAATATTATGCTTCAGATAGATCATTTACTTCTAAAAGCCAAACAAGAGCGTTCGCAGTATCAGCATGAAGTACCGCTTTCAATTCATATACCCCAAAATCAGTTTTCTGCATTTTCTCCGTCAACGCATGTGTATTCAAATCCATTCACATCTAATTCATCATCTACTGTTCAATATCCATTTTCGCCACCATCACCTTCCAAGTCCGTATCCTCTTTTCCAAACCAATTTTCGCAACCACCATCCCCTTTTAATCAAACCCAGCCTTCCCTTTCCCAACTTACAACTTCATCTTCTTTTGCTGAAACTCAGCCTAATCCATCATCAAACAGTGAACTGGTAAATACTGTTAAAAACTATTTTCAAACCTTTAATGATCTTAACAAATAAAGTGTACTTTTTAAACCTATAACTATATAAAATTTAAGTATTTCAATAAATTATAAAACTTTTAAAAATAGAGATAAACAGTTTATTTCTGCAACAACATTTACAGACTTAAATTTCAATGGCACACAGCTCAGTACTTATCTTGCCAAGAAACTTTTCCTTGCTCTGTTAGAAAAAAATCTCGAAATTCACTTCGTATCTCCTGAGCAATGGCTGCCGCTAGCCGCGGTACATTGCGTAAGGGAAGTAATGATGTCAAATGTTTCTCATTTTTTCTCCATTGTCCGGAATAAGTATACCGTTCTCAAAATCCTCGGTGTCGAACGTTCCGCGAGGTGTATAGATATTCTTTGATGTGGAGCTTCTCCTCAGAAAATTGTGCAAGTATAAGCAAGCTAACACGACTTTTGTAGCTTTATGTGGCTCCAGAAGTAATGGTTTTCTTAATGCCCTAAATACGGACGACAAAATTCCAAAGGCATTTTCGACTACTCTTCGAGCGCGACTCAGACGATAATTAAAAATTCGTTCTCCTGAGCCTCTATTTTGAAGAACTGGGTATGGTTTTAGGATATGTTCTTTTAAAGGGAACGCATCATCCCCTAGAAAAACGTAAGGTACGGGTAACGTTCTTCCTGGAAGTGAACAGGCTTCAGGAATATTGAGTGCATAAACACCGCCATCTGAAATCCGCCCTTGGCATCCAACATTCACAAAAGTAAAGCAATAATTTGTATCCACTATTTCAAAAAGAACAATGCTAAAAAAGCTTTTGTAATTAAAGTATTCAGTTCCACTTGCAAAAGGAGCTTGTAACGTGACGTGTTTGCCATCCATAGAACCGAGACAATGAGGAAAATTCCATTGATGATAGAAATCTTGAGCAATAACGTGCCATTCATCCGCACTTATAGGTAACTAAAGAATTTTTTTTTTTAATAAAATTCTAAGAATAAGAACTTTTAGTTATCATTTACCTTTATTAATTCCTTTAATCCTTCTACAATTTCATCACAAGCTTCAGGCACAATTAGTGATATTAATTGTTTAGAAAATTTATACAGGTACATCGAGCTTTGATAGGAGTCTCCGGTAGCCAAAAACCGTAAAGTCACTGCCAGACGTTCCACGATAGATACTGCATCTCTGAATCGTGTGTCCATTCTATGTATTTTTGGACCAATTAGAGTTAATAGATATTCAAAATCTGTATCACTGATTCTACAAAATTTTTTAAAGCTTCCCCTAAATGCTAGGCCACGATTTAAAGCACCACTATCATCTCTTTTAAGATCATGTAAAAGATTACTTCCGCTATATATGTTTCTCGACCTCAGGGTAGGACGAATCCAAAATCTTTTTCGCCTTTTCAATTTCGTCCTCAAAAATGATAACGCACGCCGCTGCAGCAAGCAGCGCTTCTTTTTCACTCGACGTGTTCATTCTTACTAACTTAAGTGTGGACGAAACTCAGTTATTTCAACATCTACCATTAACATTGGTATATAACAATGTTTATGCTACATGTTATCAAGTGTGGACCCTGCTTTAGTTTGAGAACTAGTTCGCATAGCTCACCTTAAAGAATGATTTGTTTTAGTAGTTCGTTCGCAAAGTACCCATCTGTAATGTTTTCCAATATTTTCCTAGTTCTTTCTCTACTGATGCTTATATAATTCTCAATTTACCTTGTCGATGCTATCGAGTCAGCTTCAACACAAGCCAGTGTATTTGTTTCTGCCTACTAACTAGAAACAAGACCATTTTCGTTTTGATTTTTGTTCTCGTGTTTCAAATGATTTTTTAACCATGGAAAACACTCATCGCTTTAGTACTCGCGTTCAGGAAATCTCTGTTCATACATTGCATTCGTCTCTCTTCGGTATTTTGTAGCCTCTCCGTAGGTTAGATATTAAAATATAATAGCGATAACGTCACCAACCGTTGAAATTAATATACAGATCTGCGTGGATCCATAGCTACCTTAGATGAAACTATGAATAAATTAACATCAATAATTGTTGCTTGTTGGATAATGTAACTAAACTTTTAATTGCTTATATTTTAAAAACAAATTTTGCAACAAGTTTGGACATAGGGAAGCATAAATAAGAAATATTTAGAAATGAAGATAAGTTTAAGAAAATTAAATTTAAAAGTGGGAGTGCCATTAATAGTATTGGCAAACTTTCTTACATAGGTATAAGATATGATATACGTTTAATGCTTAGAATTCTTCGCAGTAAGGTGCGAGAAAACATCAAGTGACAAGCAACTTGTATTTTTAGCTGCTTAGCCCGAAAATACAAGAAAACTTTTAAAGAAGTCTGTGGCGTACATTATTTTGCCAATATTATTCGTAAGACTGTCCCCCGGGACGCCACTGGAACTCATAACTATCATCTAGTTAGTGCTAACATAGCGTCTTATTACAGCGAACAACACTGCCAAATTTCACCAAAATCGGCAGAAGGAGCTCTAAGATATTAATAAAGAAAACGATTTTTTATTTAAATTTGACACCCTGTATCTTGAAAGCCAGACTTTATAGGATACGTGCTTATATGAACTTTTCTACTTGAATTTGGTGCAGGAATACGCCTTCGGAATTACTGCCTATCATTAGTTACACCCTGTGTAGGAGTTCTATTTAAAATAAGTTGGTAATAAGGTTCAACCGGAAGAGACAGTCATACGTTCGAATACTGAAAATAGGAAAGTATTTTGAAAATCGCTTAAACATCTTAATATTATTAATAATAGACAAAACAAAAATATACCAGCTCATCTATCAAACCCTGATTACACCAGCAATGTCTTTATTAATACCATTCCCTTAACTACTGTTCTGCCAGATAATTATAACTATTATAAAGTCCTGGTTCTAAAATTCTCAAACAATTCGAATTTTGAACAATTTCTAAAAACGAAATATCAAAATATTTGTCACAAATTAAAATCCGAGAGGTTGTATCAGACGAGATTCATGTTAATTTTGTCATTTAAGCTGTCCTTTTATTTTAAAATATGTTTGTTTCACAGATAGCATGGTGTAGGTCTGATGTTTGGGCTCTATTGCGGAAGTACTCTCTCAAGCTGGTTATTTGTTTATCCATTATTTTTTGAATATCTGCCAGTCCTCTTCTGCCTTGAGGTGGTGGTATGGTGGTTCGCTTTACCGCACTTCTTGGGTGATATTTAACTGTTTTGGTGAGTTGAGTTCTGATTTTGTGTTGTAGCCCTTAAATGTCAGTCGCGCTCCAGTCTACTATGCCGACTGAGTAGGACAAAACTGAGCAGGCGTAGGTGTTCATTGTTGTTCTGTTAAAGGACTCTTCCCTTATATCTGTCTTCATCGATGCATGACTAATACGTTGAGCCAGCTTCGCCCATTGTCTGAATCTCCTGGCCATCTCGGGTAACGAACGGGTTTTGCCGTATTTTTTCCTTTATCATGGTGAGAGTACGACATATATCCAGGCCTAACTTCATTCCGACATCAATGGAGAATTCCTCCACTATTTTAAGCATCTAGTCTAGTTAGTTTTTGGTAGCGGCCATTAGTATAAGATCGTCTATAGAGGGCTGCCCAGAAGTCCGGAATAAAATTAATATAGCTTAACCTGTAACTTTTGGGGAACATGCTTAGCTTAAAGCTGAATTTATAAACTCTAAAAGTTGGTGGGGTTGTAATTATGATCAAGTTGGTGAGGTTAGATATTCCGAACTCCGAACATAAAAATTGGTTATCTCGAACTACCCGGGCACTTTTCGAACCTCTCGAGCTTTACATGAACAACATGAAAGAGTTTATAAATGGAACTGAGTGTTCCCTTTAGTTTTAAATTAAACTCCTATTTCCAACACCAACTGAACCTCAACCTCGCCAACTTTTCGAGTTTATAAATCCAGCTTCATTTAGTTTTAAATATGCTCACATTTTGACGTTATTCGTTTGTTTTCTAATAGACATTTGTCAAAGATATAACGACATCGATCTTTTTTTTAAATGGAAACATACAGCTGGTGATACATTATTTGAAAGCTAAAATCTCGTACAGTATGCTCATAAATGTTGACGATTAAGTCAAGCTATTTCAAGATGGCGACTGTTAAAAGTTTTTAAAAAGATAATTAATTACGAACTATTAAACATCTTATTTATTATTGAATAACTGAATCATCATAATAATGAGGTTTGTTATATTGTTGGTAAATATGTTATTTGATTATTATGAAATTAAATAGTTTAAAGAACTTAAACTATTACACCTCCTTTTCGCAGAAAAATGGCCTTCACTATGGCCATTTGTGAGGGTCATTTTCTTCGTATATTATTGCTGATTCAGTGAAGTTAAATATATGACAACTTTATTATTATACTAGTAACCCATATAAATATATTACATTTAACTATGTAGAAAGGTTTGTTATGAAATAAAATATCTTACTTTGTGATAAAACCCTTGACTTAATGCGTACGTATGTTTTACTTAGGTTATACTACATACATAATATATGTTATACTACGGGTGACAGGCCTGTCTAAGGTTATTATCTATATTAGCAATTTACATATTTTTTAACTCTATTTTTATGTAGCGTGATACATTTACCTTTACTGTTTATTATTGTACAGTTTGGGTTTTCAATACCTCAAAAGGACCGTCGTACCAAGAGTCGAATTTTGTGCGATTTTCGTGTGTTGTGATAACGAGATCTCCAAGTTTTAGACCGATCTCGTTTGCTTTGGCATCATAAGAAGCTTTACGATCTATCTTAGCTTTTAATAAAATTTTTCTTGCTTTGTTATGTGCCAATTGCAATCGATATCGAACTTCTTGATCGTACGCGTCTATATTATAAAGAGGATCAACCTGCGAGAAGTTATGCCTTTCTAGATTAGGTTGTTTAGCAAAAATGAGTTCGTACGGAGTATAGTTGTGGTAAGTACTTGGAGTGGTATTGTAGCAAAATGCGTAAAATCTTGTCCAGTTGTCCCAGTCCGTTAGTGAGTCGTTTATGTACGTGCGTATATATTCGTTCAGAACCCTATGATTTCTTTCACATCCGCCAATAGTCTGGCTGTGGTACGCAGTAGACACTTTATGTTCAGTGCTTAATAGCTTCGCGATGTTGTCAAAAATTTGATTTTTATATTCCAAGCCCATATCTGTTCTGACTTCTTTGGGCGGACCATAAATAAAAATAAAATTTTCGACAATTGCTTTTGAAACTGTTGACGCTTCTTTATTTGGTATAGGTATAATAGTAACGTATTTTGTTAACTCACATTATATGGTTACCGCATATAAGTTACCTGCGTCCGTTTTTTGAAACGGGCCTATTGTATCTATGCACAATATATCGAAAGCACTTTGGGGAGTTGGTGTGATAACAATGGGTTCTAAATGTTTAGTTTTCCTTTTGTTAACTTGACATTCGTGACAATTTTTAATAAAGTTAGCTACATCACGCGACATATTTTTCCAAGTATAGGTAGACTTTAACTTCTTAAGTAGTCGTTTTTGACCGCAGTGACCTCCTAATATTGGGTCTCTGTGAAATTTTTCTACCAGCATTAACTTTTCTTCTCTATTGGTTATAATCTTATTTGGTTTAAATAATGAAATAATTACATTTTTTAAATGAATTTCACCTAAGTGTTTAAATTCATTAACGGTGCACCTTTTAAATATTTCATCTCCTAGGCTTAATTTAACTTTTTTACACTTACCCTCACTAGCCATTAAATTTAGCTTAGACATCACTTGCTCTAAGGCAACCGCGCCATTAGTGATTGGGAAGCTTATTTCAAAGATATCTTTATTTTTATACCTAACCGTTATCCTAAGATAAGTAGTTTTAAAATCAAATTTTAAACTGGGAAGTTTCAATACTTCTGAGTTGTGTAAGGTTTCATAAATTTTTGGTTGAATTATCTGAGGTTTTTCTTTAACGACTGTATCCGTGCAGTTTTGTACTGACTTTGACTTAGAGCGCGTAGTAATAAGAATGGCATGTGTGTTATAAGAAATTTCTTTTAAGGTATCTATACTAATTCGCGATAAGGCGTCAGCTGTAACATTATCTTTACCTTTGATATATTGAATTTCGAAATCGTATTCCTCCAAGTCAAGGCGCATTCTGGTCAGTTTCGACGAAGGATCTTTCATTGAGAATAGAAAAGCAAGTGGTCTATGGTCGGTTTTGACTAAAAATTTTTGACCATAAAGATAACAGCGAAAGAATTTAATTGCCCAATGGACCGCAGTAAGTTCTTTAAGGATTGTTGGTTTATGCGCTTCACCTTTTGTATATGTACGAGATGCATATGCAATTGGCAAGTCTTGTCCATTAAAATTTTGAGAAAGTACCGCTCCACACGCTTCGTTAGAAGCATCCGTGGTAACAATAAACTGTTGCGAAAAGTCCGGGTATTGCAAAATTTGTGGGCTAGTTAGCGCTTTTTTCAGAGAGTCAAACGCACTTTGGCATTCCGCTGACCAAACAAATTTAACATTTTTTCTAGAGAGTTTATTTAATGGTTGTGCTATCAATGCAAAGTTGGGTATGAACCTACGGTAATAGTTACAGAATGCCACAAATCGTTTAACCTCGTCAGCAGATCTTGGAACAGGATATTTAAGAATAACATCGTATTTGGAGTCATCGGGTAGAATGCCCTTGTCGGTGATTTTGTGACCCAGATACGTAACTTCTTTCCTGAAAAACTGACATTTTTCCGGATTTAATTTAAGGTTAAATTTTTTACAGGTTTGAAACACGCTGATTAGATTGCTTAAATGATGTTTCTCTGAACAGCCAATTACAATGAGATCGTCCATATCGACATCATCCTCTGAAAACTATTTGGACTAGCTGACAGTCCAAATGGCAACCTAGTAAATCTAAAGGAACCAGCGTCTACGCTAAAGGATGTTACGTCACGTGATTCTTCCTCTAATGGAATTTGGTGGAATCCCGAAATTAAATCGATAACTGAGAACCATTTGGCTCTGCCTAACTGATCCAGAATGTCGTCTATTCTCGGAAGGGAAAATTTGTCTGCGACAAGCTTGTATTTATTTATAAATCTAAAGTCGATACAAAGTCTCCACGCTTTTTGTCCTTCTAATGACTTTTTGGGAACTAATAAAACTGGGCTATTATATTCCGAAGTTGATGGTTCTATTATGGCGTTATCTAATAATTTTCGTATTTGCCGATTTATTTCGTCTTTTTGTAGTTTGGGAATTCGATAATTTTTAATATAAACGGGATTATTATCTAAGAGTTTGAGCTTTTGTTTATAAAAATTATTTACTGTAATTTTATCTGTTTTTAACGCAAAAATATCGGAAAATTCTACGCAGAGATTAAGAACATCGCTTTTTACATGATCTGGCACATCTAAGTTTAATTGTTTTAATAAATTATGACGACGATCGGTCGTTTCCGGTTCTATGTTATAAATATTAAATTCGTCAAGATTAGCGGTTTCAAGTTTAAGATTTGTAATAGTAGCCGTTTCGCACGTTGTGTTAATTATTTTGACTATTGGATTATCTTTAGAGACTATTGATCTAGCGACAAAAATTCCGTTTTTTATTTCTTTGTTTATTACTAGAGCATCTTGTGAAAGGTATTTTAAACTGTTTATTTGCCGAAATATTTCGCACCGGGGGGGTATAATTATTATGTCTTCCTGGGAGCTGTTGTAAATTGGGACACAAATGTTATCACGACCTGTCCTAAGCGTCAATGTCCAATTGGAATAATCTAAAAGACATTTATATTTAGAAATAAAATCTCTTCCTAAAATACCATCGGAAGGGATAGGAAATTCATGACCCACAATGTGAAAAGTATGATTTAAAGTATACCCGTTAATAGAAATATCGGTTTCTGTAGTACCTACGGTGTCTTCAATACCTTCGGTAACACCTCTAATTTTGCAACGATTTGACGTAGTAACTATTTGATCAAAATGAACCTTTGTCCTTTTAAAAACTGATATATCTGCTCCCGTGTCTATTAGAAGTGTAATGTTCGAATTAGTCATTCCGCAAAAAACGACTATGAAATTTGAAAAAGATAAATCCAGTGTAAATATCTTTAATTTTCCCCCAACCGGCCCTGTTGGGGGACCGGTGGGTTTTCCGAATTAAATTCCGAGTCATATTGTCTTATGTTAACCCGTGAGTTACCGGAGGAGTGGCCAGGAGTGAAAAAATTACCCCGTTGAGTTCCTCTATAATTACTGCGCCACTGATATCCTCGCCCACGTGCGTTGTAGTTATTGTTGTTGTTATTTGGATTTCTGTTGAAATTACTAGGCCTTCCGCGGTGATTGTTTCTATTAAATCTAGTAAAATTGTTGTTGCCTCTATTGTTGGTGCCTCTATAATGAAAGATATTTTTATTTCCGGCGTTATTAGGATTTATATTGACAAATTTGTTTACAGCTTCCTGCACTGTACCAAAAGACCCCGCTTCCATTACTATACGAGCCTTCTCCGTATTGGCATTTTGGCTCAATGCCCTTACCACCGTTTCGGTTGTATAGAGATTAGCAGTGTCCGTTGGCACACCTTCGTCAATATAAGCCCTTTTTAACTTTTCTGCCAGATTGGCAATTTCCGACGAGTATGTTACAGAGTCTTTACTATTTTGTTTTGAATTTTGCAATTTAGCCAATTTCGCCTTTTATACCATTTTTTAAACAAGTAGCTATACCCTCAATTGTATTTTCATTCGTTATTAGATCCCTAGCCTTTCCTGGTAAGCGCGTTTTAATGAATGCTATAGCATTTTGTTGGTTACGTTCTGAATTGTTTTTTAATAATTCGAGCGCGTCTAAAAATGATCGCAATTTTTCGGCGGAACCGTCAAAATCATTTGGCACTATTTTACTTGCAAAATTAAAAAATTCTACTGCAGATAGCGGCATGTTTCCCGAGTCGTCTTCGTCAGGTTTTACGTCTTTGAATTCCGCGACCCAGTCCTCGTCTATAACTAATGGGTCGATTTGTTCCGTGCACGATAAAGGAACCTTGTAACTAACCTCGATTATAAGAAATGCTCTAACTACTCTGTCTCTGATATGTAAAAAAATTTGACGACTTATACTTTTTTGAGCCTCTTCAAGGGAGTTCCAATATTTTTTAAGTATTTTTGTAAATTCATTAAAAAGTTGAACTAGATTGTCGCGAATTTCGCATCGCACTGATTCGCTTTTTGGTACTTGGATTTTAATCACTCGTTTAGATTGATTAATTACGTCTTGTTTTAAATTTTTTAATTTTAAATTAATTTGGTTCCAAGTGGTTGTCATTAAAAACTGGCGAAAGAAAAGTTAAACTAAATAAGCTATGGTTTAAAAAATAGTACATAAAATACCTAACATATAAAATAAAATACACCTTTTAAAATATAGAATTAACGTGGTAATTCTCGTTACGATAATAGTCATGATCATACAATTATTAAATGTAAACAAACATATATACATAAACATAGGGAATAGCACCCCGAATTTTGGGTGTAAAAAAAACAATAAATAAACGGTTACTAAGTCCTATTTGTTACCTTGGTTCAGTAATATAGCCCATCACTAAACTGCTGCAACGCTGCTCGCGGGAGTAACATAGTTTCTTTGCCACTGTTTTTTAAAAAAATATAAATTAGGAAGTTATCGCAGAGCAGAATAATAAAAATTTTTTAAAAGTTTAATTGTTTTGTTATGCCCCCACCATTCTGTCGTCTATTTTGACTTCTATCTCTCTCTGTAACTGTATTACTAACACAAAACCTTTTGTTTTGTCTTAGAACCTTATCCTTATATAACATTTGCGAATTCTTTGAATTATCTATCTTTGTCTCTTTTCCTTAACATCTGACGTTTTTGATGAATTCAACCTCACATACAAAAAAGATTTTCACACATATTATTAAAATTAAAATTTAACGCCTGTAAGTTATACCACCATCTTTGCATCACTTGTAACGATGATGCCTATACTGTTTTCTTCAATATATCATACTAAATGTTCAAATTTAAATTTCAAATTTTACCGCCAGGAAATAATACCAACAATACGTCAATGGTACTCCCTGCACACAATAGCAGGCGTGGTACATGTTTTTTGCATCATCAAGGTTAGTTCCCTTTAGTAAAATGGACGTTTTTAAAAGTTTTTAAAATCATCATGTAATTTACATCGGCCTTTAGGCCCCAAATTTTTAATGTTTTAAGTTTTATACATTTACTTGTATGTTGTGTTTTGTGGTTGGTTATATTTTGACAAAGTAAGTAACGAAAAATTGGTGAGAATTTTACATTGACTTTTATCTAAGATTTTCAATTAACTTTAACTATCAAAGATTCGTAAAATTTCACAATTGTTGATTTCTTTTTTCCTTTCTTGCTTTGTAGGTAGTACTGATGATGGCGTAACTGCCGAAAGCGCTCTACGGATTTTATTCAATAAACTTGCACTAAGTACAAAATTAAAGAAATTCTTTCTTACTGTTTTTTAAGGTTTTTCTTATATATCTGGAAACACTTTAACAGGAACAACAGCAACAAAACACTAACTATAATGTACAGCAACACTTTTACGTCTTTAGAGACATGAACTTCCTCCTGTTGCACAATGAAGTTAGAGTTGACTACTCCATTTTCTGCTAGTTCTTGCTGTTGAGATTTTGAGTTTCCCATTTCCGCTCGCCTTACGTTAGTACACCATAAAATTCTTGTGATATTTGGTGACTACCTTCTTCTGATGCGCAGTCAGATGACAGGATGCCATCGACAGGATCGCAGGACCTCAGAATCACAGGATCTTAGATTCGCAGGATCGCCATGTAATGTCGGGAATATTAAAACTCGTGCCGACCCTTCATGATCTACTTTATTCTTAATAATGATAAAAATAATGTTTTGTGTACCTTCCTATGACATAACAATGCCTACGTTTTAAATAGATGTCCTAGATAATTAATTACGAACTATTAAACATCTTATTTATTATTGAATAACTGAATCATCATAATAATGAGGTTTGTTATATTGTTGGTAAATATGTTATTTGATTATTATGAATTTAAATAGTTTAAAGAACTTAAACTATTACAGCACTGTTAGTAAAATATTCCACAAATTTGATGAACATGGCACAGTAAAGGACCTGCCTAGGAATGGACGACCACGTGTTTTAGGCGACGATAAAAAATTGGATATTGCATTATCTCTGCAGGATAATCCGCATGTTTTAACAGTTTCATTGGCTCAAAAACATGATACATCTAGAGGTACTATTGAAAGATTTTTGAAAGCAGAAAAATACCGCACTTATAAAGTATGTCTTGTCCAAGAGCTTTTAGAAGACGGTATGACGAGAATAATAGGTTTACACAGAACATATTATTTTCGGATGAAGCTACTTTCTATTTAAACGGGGTGGTTAACAGACATAATTATCGTTGCTGGAGTCAAGAAAATCCACGATAGATATTTGAAGCGCATACTCAGCGGCCCCAGAAAGTAAATGTATGGGCAGGTATCATTAATAACCGGATTTTAGGGCCATTTTTTTGGAACGAAACCTCACAGCTGAACTGTGCCTGGATTTCTTAACCTTCGAGTTGAGGCCTGCTCTAGCTATAATTTTTCCCAACGCAGTAGATCCAGATATTCTTAATGAAACAATTTGGTTTTAGCAAGATGGTGCTCCCCCGCATTTTGGTGTCAATGTGAGAAGATATTTAGATCAGATATTTCCAGGTCGCTGAATTGGACGACGTGGTACAATTGAATGGCCACCGAGGTCCCCAGACTTAACGCCTTTAGACTATTTTCTTTGGGGATATTTAAAAGAAAAAGTTTACCAAAATATGCCAAATAATATTGAAGATTTAAAAAACAAAATTAGATTGGAGACACATAACATACCGACTGAAGCCATTCGAAACTCCGTCGACGGATTTTACCATCGTCTGGGAGCATGCCAAGTAGAGGGTAGAGGACATTTCCAGCATTTGCCACGTTAAACCACCTTTTTGTTGTGTTTTGTTTTGCTTCGTTAGATTTTTATTTTTTTTTGACAAAATAAATAACTAATAAACCATAACTATTGTTAAGTCACAATGTCACAAAATGTCAGAACGTGAAACAATGAAGATTTCTTACCGTGAAAGGTAAAAAAACATCAATGATTTATCATTTCCGCTTAAAACTTTTAACAGTCGCCATTTTGAAATAGCTTGACAGAATCGCCCCAAAATTTATGAGCATGCTGTACGAGATATTAGCTTTCAAACGATGTACCACAAGCTGTATGTTTCCATTTAAAAAAAGATCGATGTCGTCATATCTTTGACAAATGTCCATAAAAAAACAAACGAATAAGGTCAAAGTGTGAGCATATATAAAACTAAATTGACGTGTCCAAGCATTTTCCCCAAAAGTTACAGGCTATATTAATTTTATTTCGGACTTCTGGGCAGCGCTGTATATAGAAGATAGTTAACTCTACTTGCTTCTTGGTTGCCGGTATTGATAGTGAATCCATATCTTGTGGAGTTTAGTCGGTTGGACAGAGGGTTCATAGCTAGACAGAACCACAGAGAACTCAAGGAATCACCCTGGAATATTCCTGGTTTAATTGGAACTCTGTCGGTGGAAACATTGGTGGTCCCCTCATTAAGATGGATCTTGGTCTTCCACATCCCCATTACATGCTGTATAAACTTTATTAAATACGGATAGATTTTGTTGATTTTTAATATGCAAAGGCTACTCATGCGGTACGAAGTCAAAGGCCTTTTTGTAGTCTGCAAAGGCAGTATATAGGTTCCCTTGCTTTGAATAAGCCTGATTGCCGATAACTGTATCAATTATTAATTGTTCCTAGCATCCCATGGCTCCTTCGGTGCACCCTTTCTGTTGTGGGACTATAATGTTTTATCTTTCACAGTGGAAAGAAATTCTCTTGGTAATACTGGATGTCATCAGCTTGTATAAGGTGAAGAGGCAAGTGATTGGCCGATACTTTGAGGTATCGTGTGTATTTTTGCGGTCTTTTTGGCAAAAGATACGTTGTTCCTTGAGTGAGAAAAGGTGGCAGCTTTCTGGGGTCTTTTAGAGTTTCATTAATTAATGCAGCCAGTTTCCCATTATTATTATTATTACTTTTATTATTATTATTGACTTTTTGATTAATAAATAAGCTGCTTTCATCTCTTAGTTTGTTTTTTAAAAACAACGAGAAAATATATTTTATTTCGTTTTGTTTGAAAGTGGGTATGGGTATATAATATTTATAATATGTTTCCTAATTTAGCGATCATAGACATAGTCTAAGGTTATATTTATTTTTAGTAAACGAATACCAAAAATATATTAAACCATAAACTATTTTAATTCTTATTCTAGATCATGTGTCCTTGTTATTGTAACCAATTATTTTTAAAACTTTAATGGAACTTTTTTCCTTTTTGCTGCAATCGAAGCACTTTCTTATTAAAATACTTTTATGGCTTTGCTTTTATGTTGGCTCTTTATGAGCCATTTCCAAATTCGTATGGTTTCTACTATCATAACAAAAGTTTATATGCCATTATAGAGCATTTTCTTTTTATATGCCTAACGAGTGTGATGCTGAAAAAGGCGTAAAAAAAGACTGGGTGGATATAAAATTACTGTTTAATATTATTCATAATATTGCACGTATACTACTTGTAGATAGTTATATCTTACACAGATAATGCCGACACTATTTTTGTTGTATCACATGCTGGTCTTTGACTTTTGTGCCTGAATCGAACTAATAGATGATAGTTCTTATACTTTTTCAGATCACATCTAAGAGTTTCTTAAAAACATAATACCCGAATGTAACCACTGAGCAGCAGAACTGAAAATAAATGAAAGAAATGAAAAGTTTATCTTCAAAGATGTCTCCATTGCGATTGTAGGAATTGTAGGAAAATGTGGCCAGCAAAAGTACTACATTCCTGTTTATTGTTGTTTTATTAATTTTTTTTATTATGTTTATTATTATATTATAGTTTAAATTTGTCTACAAATTCAATAGTATTTTATGCAACAAGAGCATAAAGTAGTACTTTTTTCACGATTGGGAAGTTTGCGTGCATGAACCGAAAGCGAATGCCGCAACCCCAGGAGTGGAAAAAATACTACTTTATGCTCTTGTTGTATGTATATTGTATATGTGTATTTTAAATATCAGAAACTATTTAATTTTATAGTGAGAGCCCCGGTATCCAAAAATACGTACTATAAATTTGTAACACAGATTTGCCAGCTTACTGATTACGTATATTATACAGGGTGGTGATATAAAACTCTATTTTTTTAAAAATAAGAGAGCCTATATATTTATTAGTTATTTATGTACCAAGGGCGTTAAGTAGACTATAACTGATAGGCATTATAGTCTAGTAACGCCTGTGGTGTATACAATACTTCATTTTTCATTAATTTTAAAATATAGATAGTTAAACTCCTGCATTTTTTTTAACTATTTTCGCCAATTTTTAGTACTCAGTTAACTTTGATCGGTTGTCATAGAATAAGTTTGACGGTTGCTAAGGGTTGTTCATTTTAAGCGTCTTTTATGTTTAATAAACGAAAATATGAAAATTCCTTAAAATATTTTAGAAATTGCTGAAAAATCTAAGAAAAACTTATTACCGGCAAAGTCTAAAGCCCTGTACGACAAGGAGTATGAAAATTGTCTACAATGGAAAGTAAAAAACCAAATTAGGGTGATTACTGGAACAGTAATGATGGCTTACTTTCAGGAATTGGTATGTAACCCTTTTGCTCATTGGTAATAACAATTTTTAATTATTTTTACTTTATTTTAATCGGAAAAATATACCCCAAATAGCCCTTAAACAAAATATTCCCAGGTGAAGTCTGAACTTATAGTAAAGGAAAACATTAATATTTCAAGATATTGTCAATTAATAACATTTTTAATTAAAAGTTGAATCAAAGGGATATCTTCAAAATTCAACAGTTTTGGAAGGTGGACAAGTTTTAACCTTTATTAAAAATGCTCCGAATGAATCCCTCCTGCTGCATAAAGTGATACTCGTAATAAGAGATTTTGGCGACCTAAGACGGGATGAGATGGTAAAAATTACCATTGATGATATTGAGGATAAGGGGCCTGTTATGCTTGTTAAGGTAGCAGAAACTGCTACGCCAAGAAGTTTTACTATAACCGAAGGAGACCAAACAGGTGCCTTAAAATTGGTCAGACAGTACCTTGCACTAAAGCCAAAAGGAATTAAGGAAAGCAGATTTTTCCTTACATACCGAAATGGTAAATGCATAGCTATGCATGTGGGTAAAAATACACTAGAACGTGTTCCTTTAATCATAGCAAAATTTAGAAAACGCCAAGGAATATACAGGACATTGTCTACGTCGGACCTCGTCCACACTTCTTATCGAGGGTGGTGATTTCCTTGCAACCCTTAAGCTACACGGAAAGTGAAAGAGTACTAGCGTAGCAGAGGGTTATATGGAGGAAAACATCACGTCGAAAAACCGAATAGCAAAAATGATAGCTAGCTCTGTTACCGAAAAAGAAAATATGTTAATTAATGTTGAAATGGAGCACGAATCCGCATGCACATCGAGAAACTCAGCAATCGAGTCGCAAAATTTCATAGTTGGTCCAGCTTCTTTTTCAGGAAAATTGAAAAATTGTACATTTAACATAGGAAAAACAGAATAATATTATGTAAAAAAATTGTTAAAAATAAATACAAATTTTGTTCAATATTTTCTTTAATAATAATTACCGGACATTACGAAGATCACCGGGCATTATGGCATTATGAACTTTATCGCCCGCTAATATTTCCTAAAATATTATGATGATGTCTATAGCAACGTCTGTTACAGTTTGAAAATTGCATTTTATAAGTTTGATTATCTCGGTTAAGTTTTCGGTTTTAAATTGTTAAAATACATATGTAGACTCTCACCTTAAACAGTAATTGTTAATTAAGTTACCTGTAATAGCCCAAAATTTTCATTATGTTTAGTTTCAAACCTTTGTTGTTGTTTTTATTTCAGGAATGTTTTGTATCTTGTACGACATAGCTAAATGGATTAATTTCTTCTGTTCATCGTTTAATACTAGTTGCAGATAGGTTTGATTTCAAATCTTTCTTTTAGTTAATTGGTAATTGGTAATTTATAACTATTTAACCTAGTATAGAAGTTGTAGATTAATCATCTCGAATGTCGTAAATCAGCTGTGTTTTAAGAAAATCGATAATAGGTCAGTGTCAGACTGACAGTTTCTGTGCGTTTTCACAGCGACTTCTGGTTAATTTTTGCTTGGTCGCGTGGGTAGACTTTGGTCGCCATTAGTTTTCTGTGTTGTTGAAAGAGCTTAGTTTACGTAGATAGGGTGACTATTTTTTTTTGTGATTGTTTTGTTTCGGTAACTATGTACGTTGGAGAAAAATAAGAAGCGTCCCTTTCGACCATGGACACTGGAAGTTAGAGCACGTTTGTGGAAGTAGCTCCCCAAATTTAGTTTTTTTGGGCTGGGCAGACTAATGCAGTGTCGATAAAGCATCCACAAATGTTTTAAAAGGGTATGGCCTTGTAGTTGCTTATTCCTTTGGGCGGAATGCCGATTTAAAATGCTTTAATGAACTTCAACAGCGGTCATAGACGCCATCTGGTAAATTGGGAACCCTCGTTAGTTATTTGAGGTAGGTTTTAATTTTAGTATCTGAATTACCCTCGATGGGTGTTATGAAAGATTTCTCTTTCATGTTTGTATATCTAAAATTCGATTTTAGGTTTTTTTTGGTAGGGGCTAAAAGTCCGAGTACAAAGTGATGTACTAGTTTATTTTTTTTTGGAATTGCCTGGACGCGAGACGTGCCAGTTGCCGTGTACTATGGGATTTCTTGGAGACTAGCTGTGTAGCAGTTTCCACGCTAGCTATTTCAGAGACCATGTGTGAGTGTGTGTGAAGATTGAGTCTTCATGAACCATGAGTAGCACGTAAGGTTTTAGCTAAGTACCATTTTTCTTGAGTATGTTGTTGTAACTTAGTAACAACTTAAAATATCAATATTCTGCATTTGCGTATTGTTCACCATACAGTGTTTTGGTCAAGTTTTGCACTTATGTTATGTACAGAGCTTGTGCAATGTAAACGTATAGCGTATGTCGACATAGCGTTTAGACGTCACAAGAGTCTCTAGTAGTTCAAAGCGTTAGGTAGTCTGTTACAGCTACTTTTGTTATAAATACAGTTACAATTTATGATTATAAAGTAAATATTTTTGTTTCCCGGCTAAAGGCCATTTGTTTATTCCAAATTTAGTACTTGTAACTTCGACATTGTAATTTATCTTTGGCCGAGTGGCTAGCATGCTTATTGAGTAACCACAGGTACTCGTAAGATATTGTATCATACTATAACAGAGATTTTATGGTAAATTTAGTTAGTTGTGAGAGGTTCTTGCACAGACCTTGCGGAAATTCCATGTCTCAGGCAATGTCCTGGATGTAGGTCTATGTGGCTGCCAGATCAGACTGAACAGTCATTTTTTTTACAGTGTAGGTCTAACAGTTGCCGTCTTGTGCAAGACTCTGTCAAACAGGGTTTGACTTTTTGCTTTCTTTTATCAATAACTTTGTAAATTTAAACCTTCAGAAATTTTATTGTCAAACCTAGTACTATTACTTTAATTTCATTCCACTTATTTATCTTTTAACTTTAAGTATCTATTGTCCACCAACGTAAGAGGAGCTTGCATTTATAAAACCAAGTAACCAAGGGCTTAACAACACCTTAAGAATAAATATTTGTATTGGCCTCTGCGAAGATTTGGCTTTTATTTTAAATAGAGTGACATTGAGGACTTGAGTGAATGAGAGCTTATAATAAGCTAGGGTATACCGATTGTGACATAAGTGTTTTTTTTCCTAGTTTGTTTTTATCTGAGGCCAAACACTAGAACATTTAATGGCTTTTAAGTAAAATAAAACTAAGGTGGCGCCTTCAGGATTTGACTATAACTTACTTATTAGAGTGCTAAACCTCTCGAACTAGAAACAAAATAGCGAACCTACCCTGAGTTGAGCTAGGCTAAGGGGTGTCTGAAGAACATCCTCCAGGGCGTAATTTGGGTTCTTTATAACACACTTAAATTGCTTGATGTGGGTTTAATAATTTATTTAATTATTTTTTTTGTTCATAACACGTCTCTAAGGCATTATAAGTAAATAATTTATAGATGAAAAATAAATTTATTTTATGTCCTACTCGAATATTATTGTTTTATAATACCATAGTTAGGATAGTTCAATTAAATGGTACATAAAATCCTAGGGCATTAAGGAAGTTTCTAATGCCCTCGGGCATTTAGAGAAATAAATAGGAAAAATTAAAGTAAGAACTTTTTATTAACGCAAAATCTTATTTATAATAAATGAACAGTAGTTATGAAAAGACCCAGTAAAAACGAATTTACCGGCTTTTGGTAAGTCAATGTTTTCTATTATTTCGTGATTTTCACTAACAGAAATTGACGATGATTGAACGTTTTTTGATGTTGATGGTCTCGTTGATGGTGTTTCAGCTATCAATTTCAAAATTTTGTTTTAGAAAACATACTGTCTTCCAAATATCCCTCAACCACAGCTGAACTTTTCCAACCGCCATGTCTTTTCAATGTGGTCATGTTTGCCCCCGTGTCCGCCAACAAAGTTGCAGAGGTTCTGCGCAAACAATAACCAGTATATTGGTCCGCATCGCTTAGACCCAGGTATTTTGCAATAATGGAAGGAATGCCTATGGTGTTTTTCCCAACTGGCTGTGAAAAACAACGACCGTTACGGTAACACAAAAAGAATCTATTGATGTTGCAGTTCGTCGGGCGTAAAGATCAATAAGTTCTCAGTAGCTTTAAACAACCCATCTCCTTCTCATCAATAATTGTGAAGACACGCTATTTATAGGTCTTTGTATCGGGAATATTAGCTAATACTACGGATCCTCTATCCTCTATATGTTTAACCAACATATTAACTAGCTCTTGGCGGCGGCACCCACCAAATACGCCAAATAACAGAGCCACTTTGTACATCAAAAAAATTTTATTGGGAGCTTCACGGATGAATTTTAGCACATCTTCTCAAGTCAAAATTTTCAAATTTTTCGCTTCATATCCTTTGGATGCTTGCTTTAGATACTGGCCCAACTTGCAATATTTTGCAATGTCTATATTTTCTAATTACGATTTATTAGGTTATAAAAATTAAAAAATATTATTTACCATTTAATTTCTACTTATTTATAAAATTTCTATTGGATTTAAAAAATACCTACATTTCACCGATAAATCAAGTTTACTTATTTTAGAATTATTATTCGTTTACATGGAAATGCGTTGTTTTGACTTCTGTCAGTTGAGAATTTTTACGTATCAACGATTATTTCTCAGTTTGGTCAATTAAACATGGAAGTGAATTTTAGTGTGCAAGTTGATATGTTGTTAATGTTGGGGGAGTACAAAAGAAACTATAGATAAGCTTCACTAATGTGGACCGAGAGGTTTCCTAACAACCCGAAATCTCACATGGCATTTAAAAGGCTGGAAACAAGAAGTCGTACTACTGGCAGTCTGAAGTCAAGACCACGATTTCGGAAGCGAACTAAAACGGATGAAGATAGGGCAGTTGGAGTTTTAGGAATGGTAGCTATTAACCCGCATGTAGGTTCCAGGCGGCTTGCTGCAGATGCTGGAATAAGCCAAAAATCGGTTGTGACCATATTGCATATGTAGGTACCAATTTCATCCATACCACATTACACTCCACCAAGAGCTTTATGGGCAAGGCTTTAAAAATCGCGTTACATTTTGCAATTGGGTACAAAGGCAAATGCAAGGAAATAACAGCTCCTAAAGAATGTTATTTTTTCTGATGAAGCTACTTTCCGTAGTAAAAAAAAATTGTTTTTTTTTGGTTTGTTTTCTTAAAGAAAAATAGACACAATATTATTATGCACTACTGGGCATCAGAAAATCCCCACTGGATGAGAACTGTGCCAAACCAACATCCTTGGTCAGTTAATGTCTGGTGTGGTATAATTGGAGATAGAGTTATTGGTCCGCATTTCTTTGAACGCCATTTAAATGGAGAAATGTATACAGATTTTTTAAGGAACCAACTACCCCAATTACTCAACCAAAACATAAATCCTGAGATGTGGTTTCAACAGGACGGAGCTTCACCGCATTATGCAATACAGGCCTGTAATCAGTTGAATGAATTGTTTGAAAACAGGTGGATTGGTCGAGCTGGTTCGGTCAATTGGTCTGCTAGATCCCCGGATTTGACCCCTCTTGACTTTTTCTTCTGGGGATGGCGACTGCACCTAAAACTGTAGACGACATGAAAGACCGAATCCTTGACCTTGCCTGCTTATTAGTGACACCTGAAATGTTAGAGCGGATACGAAATTCATTTAAAAAAAGAATGAGAAAATGTTTGGAAATTGAAGGGAGACATTTCGAACATCTCCTAAAATATGACAGGCAATAAATGGTAAATAATATTTTTAATTTTTATAACCTAATAAATTATAATTCCGTAACCAGTGGAGCAAATCAATTTTTTTTTGTACACACACGTAGTTTTTACGTAGATTTGAAATTAATAAACAAAGTATATAGTAGTATATAGTATATATAGTGTCAAAGGTGTTGAAGATCCTACCTGATAGTGCCCCTGCTTCTGTATTACAAAGGTACGTGAACTAATGCAATTATTATTATAAAAAAACTGCATTTCACAAGCTAACCTCTGGTCTGAAAACACTTTAATAAGGGTCATATTCGTATAAAATTCTTGGGTATTATAAAAAAAGAAAAAGATAACAAACAAGGCATAAAAGCATATGGGTTTATAGTCCTTCCATATAGATAAACCAGTGGAACTACATATCTTAAAATGCCCATGACCATTGATGAACTATATGATAAATTAACGTCTGCAAATGAAACACAAACAATAACACTAACAGAGAAGATCGACTTAGCAGCCGCCAAGTTTGACAATGGGATAGGAGAATGCCACAATCGTATTAATAAGCTTGACCATAGGACCCTACAGTTAGAACGAAAACTCCGTAGAAATAATGTGGTGATATTTGGAATAGGACACTTTACAAATATACTTGACGATACCCTGGCCACACTGAACAACTTGCTTGGAGTAAATCTTACCTCTGCTGATATAAACAATATATATCAGATAAAAAATAAGTCAAACAACCCCCCTATCATTATAGAATTCATTTCTTTCCTTAAAAAGTCGGCCATATTTCAAAATGTCTCAAAGCTGAAAGGGACGAGCATTTCCATCGCCAATGATCTTTGCCCAGAAGATAGGGAGAATCACCGCATATTAGTGAAATACCTCAAGGAAGCTAAATCTCGCAATCTGGATGCTAGGATTAAGGGACACGGGCTTCTAATTAACAATACTATTTATACTGCCAAAGAACTATTAGATTTGGAGGAAATACCGGACAGCGAAACAGACCTGTCTGAGGCAGAAGGTAAGACTATTAATGCACAAGGTACAACTGAACCACAAGTGGCCTCATCTCCTTCTTCGTTGGATTTCCTTCGTACAGCAAGTCCAAGACAACCACAAAAGAAGAGGAAACGTGACAAAATTATAAAAACAGCAGTTGTAAAAAACGCGTTTGATAGAATTGTTACTCGCAATCTTGCAAAAAATGTGTAAGTTAATATATTTCATCTTTGTTACAACCATTTAGTCCTGATACGTCTTTTATTGTTGTTAACACTTGTTCCTCTTAAGGTTTGTGTTTTTTTTTTGTTATTTTTATTTTTTGTTTGCTATTTTTTCTCTTGCTTCGCTTAAAAAAAAAAAAATACTAATTCTAGACAATATGTCACTAAGCATCTGTCACATAAACGTTCGTTCCCTAGTTGCTAACTTTGATGGATTTAAAGACACTGTTTCAAATAAATACGACATTATAGGTGTGTCAGAGACCTGGCTTCATGCTGGAATTATGGATGCGATGGTACAACTCAATGGGTATAAATTATATCGATGCGATAGGGCTAGCGGCAGAGGTGGAGGAGTTGCCATTTATTGCAAAATTTCAACTAAGTCTCGCGCGCTGATTGTACCAGAGGTACGAAGTACCGAGCAATTATGGATTTCGGTTAAACATTTTACAAGACAGTATAATATTGGAACGCTCTACCGACCTCCATGTTTCTCGGCCACTGATTTTCTTGGAGAACTCGAAAGTGTGCTTTCGGTGTTGGATCCTAAATGTGATTCGCTAATTTGTATGGGAGATCTTAATATCGATCTATTCGACTTTAAGAATAGTCACTCTAGAAATTTTTCAAATATATGCGATACGTTTGATTTATCGCAAATAAATAATGAACCAACCAGGTACGGCCCAACAAGTGCCAAATTAATTGATATTATAGCCGTTTCAAATAATGTACCAAAATTCAATACAAAAGTTCTGAATACTGAGAATATATCCGATCATTGTCTCATATCCTGTCAAATTTTAAGATCTAAACAAAAAATTGAACCATTTCTGTATACATTTCGGGATTTAAAAAACCTCAATTCAAATAATTTTAATGCAGATCTCGATATAGCAGATTTTTCGCGGGTGTATAATGCCCATGACATTAACACAAAAACAGATACTTTTAATTCTATTATTCTAAGCATCTTTGACTTTCATGCACCCATCAAAACTGTCCGTATTACAAAAAATGAGGCACCATGGCTAACGGGGGCCATTAAAATGCTTATGGCAAAACGAAACAAAGCACTTCTAAAGTTCAAAAAGTCAAAAAATCTGGCTGATTGGAATTTTTACAAAACACTTAGAAACGAAATCAATTACGCCATTAAAAGAGAGAAAAAAGCTTATCTTGAATTCAAAATAAACGACGGAAGTAAAAATAGTATGTGGAAGGAGTTAAAAAAATTGAAAACCATGAATATTGGCTCCAAATGTAACGCTGAACAACTTTCTGACCCTCAGACAATAAATAATTTTTTCCTAAATGCACAAGCCAACAGCATACCTGATGCGCAAACATTAAATTATTTAACAAATAATAAGCTTAGTGAAGAACTGCAAGAGTTTAAACTAAAGCCCGTCAATGAAAACGATATTTTTAAGATTCTGCTGTCTATAAAATCCAAATCTATTGGCCCTGATGGAATTGGCATTACCATGTTGCTTATGAGTTGTCCGCAAATACTTCCCGCTTTAAAACATCTTTTTGATTTCTGTATCTTGAATGGCACCTTCCCATCTATCTGGAAAAAGTCACATGTTATACCTATACCTAAAACAAACAATCCTAAACAGTTAAACGATTTAAGACCGATAAGCATTTTATGTGTTCTCTCTAAGTCATTGGAAAAAATCGTAGAGGGCCAAGTAAGAAGGTTTACTGATAATAATAATATACTTCCGGAACACCAGTCAGGATTTCGTAAGGATCACAGCTGCGTCACAGCCCTAGCAAAGGTCACCGATGACATACTTGCTGAAAACGATAAAAACAAACTAACTGTCCTAGTACTCCTGGATTATTCAAAGGCATTTGATTTAATAAATCACCAACTACTAACAGCTTTACTGGGCTTTTTGGGCTTTTCAGTCCATGCAACCAATTTTGTGACTAGTTACTTGGCGGACAGATTTCAAGCTGTAAGAATTCAAAAAGAATTGTCAGATTTTTCACTTGTTTCTAGTGGTGTACCACAGGGCTCCGTTCTAGGGCCACTACTGTTTACACTATACACTTCACAATTTTATAAAGTACTTATGCATTGCTCAACTCATTTCTATGCGGACGACACACAAATATATTTTTTCTTTTTTCCAAGCGAAATGGCTGCTTCTTGTCATTTAATCAATCGGGACCTGGACGCCCTCTGCGACATTTCAAACAAATATTGCCTTAAACTCAATCCCCTAAAATCACAAGTAATGCTGTTTGGCAGAGCTGCTGCCCGTCTTAAATGCTTAGAGCATGTCAACATCTGTCTTAATAACGAGAAGCTCACTCTCATAGATGAAGCAAAAAATTTAGGTGTACTCGTTGATTACAAACTTAAATTTACGAAACACGTCACGACTATAACTAAAAGAGCTTTCTGCAATTTAAAACTCATATATTCAAGTCGCCATTTACTTAGTAAGAAATGTCGTACACTACTCTGTGAATCGTTAGTACTATCGCATCTTAACTATGGGGATGTGGTTTATGGCCCAAATCTGCTCCGCGCAGATTCACGCAGACTGCAACTGGTTCAGAACTCCTGTATTAGGCTAATTTGTGGCCTGAGAAGAGAAGCGCGCGTCTCTTACTCACTTAGAGATCTGGGGTGGCTCAATATGGAAAAGAGGCGACAATTACATTGCCTTACATTTTACCATAAAATAATACTAACTCAAAAGCCGGCTTATTTGTATAAAAAACTAAAATTTAGAACTTCTATTCACAACATTAATGTCAGATTTAAAAACCTCTTGACTCCGCCACAGCACAGGACAACCCAATATCGTGGATCCTTTTCATACAACGTCACCAAGCAGTATAACATACTAAGCGAGACTTTAAAAAATACAAACCTTCCAACGTTTAAATACAATATTAGGCAAGTGTTAATGAGCAACAATGATTAAGTGTTTAGGATTATTGTCTTTTGTAATTGAGTGTATAGTAATATAGGTAATTATTGGTTATGTTATTGTAATTGTTATTGAATTATGGTTATTATTATTATTATATTACTTTAGCATTATTGAATTATATTACAATCATATATTGTTTTAAAGTTTAAATTATGAATTAAAATATCAGTCAATTATACTTTCTGATGTCGTTTTGACAGATTCAATTAAGATTTTAGGGATACATTATCTAGAGAATGCAAGTTTTGTTGGGTTGATTGTAAAAGCGCTGCTCACTGCTATGGCAGATGAGTGCGAAATCTGCCCTTGTCAAATGTAATAACACAATATTATTATTATTATTATTATTATTTCTTAGTTATTTTCCTTCGTTTTTTTTTTATCTTGTATATTATTCTTACTGACAATAAAAGCATTTATTATTATTATTATTATTATTATTATAATCCCAATCAAAATTTCAAAGTTACCTCCCACCCCTCAAAATGGGGACAGGGGGTATATGATAAAAATATGTTTAAATATGTCCCCTCATCTTACTATTGCCTCGTTAAAATTTCAAGAAAATATTTTAAACCATTTGCGAAATATTGCCTTGTAACACTTCAAAAACTCACCCTGTATATGGCTGTCCAGTGGCATCATTTCAAAATATTGCGTATTATTTTCTTCTTCCTAAATTAAAATCGCATCCCATTGCATCTCGAGGGTGTCCATAGATATAGAGGTGCTTTTCTGAGGTTACTTTAGCTTTTAACTGTCCATGTCAACGTGTTAAAGAGTTGAAGAAAGGATTAGAAGCAGAAAATATATGACCAAATGGTAAATAAGAGGAAAATTGAATATTATTGATGCTGATCTTACTGTTTACCAAGTGACCCGTCAGGAAGAAGAACTTCAACCAGGGTCCGCAAACACCTGAATCCATTACAGTAAACATAAAGGTTCAGATGTAGCCGAGACAAAGTCTGCATTTATTACTTATTGGATTACATCTGGACAGGGGTTCTCAGTGCCTGACAATGTTACATTTTTAAATAAATGCCACAAAGATATAAAAACTACACCCATTAAATAAAGACGGACACAAAGTCAAAGAAAAGTTGAATAGGTGTATAAAAGATGTTATTAATATTGAATCTCATTAAAATCTTTAATATCAATAACGGTGGATTTATGTAGAAAAATTTATTAAGTCCTTAATTTATTTCAATTGTGTTTAGTATTTATAGGAGACTTGCACAAATGTCTTCATACGCACGCTTATATGTTAATCATTAGTTTTCTTAATTGGTCTGCATAAATTCACCTTAAACTTGATAACTAGTTTGGTAAACAGAACGAACTTGACATGACAAACTAACAATAACATATAGGACTTAAAAAAGACTGAAGTATGGGCTGAGCTAGGGTAGATTGTGTCTTGATCTGGAGTTGCTCCTTTCAAAACGAGACAAGTGACTATATTTTAGTATAAAAATTTTGAGGCCGAGGCCTTGCGTTTTTTTAATGTTTCATTTACCATACTTAGGTCTATTTAGACGGTTTTTTTCGATTTATCTGGATTAAGAAGTATTAAGCAATTACGGTTAGTTTTAGATCTGTGTTCATATATATTTATTAAATAGGTTGTCATAAGCAATGGCTCTTCTCATACTTTATGCTAAAAGAGTAGGTGTTCTACGCTTTGTACAAATAAAAATTAGCTTAAAGGGGAGAATATGTATAAGCAAATAACATTTTATTTAACATCAGTTTAAACTTAAAACATATTTTTCAAAACTCTTATTTCGACTTACTTTCGCCTTGCTTCACTGTAAGCATATTTTTATTAACTCTCCTTTGGAACTAACCTACTTATATATAATTTTAAAATGAGTTTTTCCGCCTTCCCACGTATAGAAATATGTTTATATTTCAAGAAGGCACTTTGTCAAAAGACTTAACGTTATGACAAAACAATTTTAAAGGTCACAATAAGTAAAAAAATCTTAATAAAATAGTGGCATGAACGTTGTAAATAAATATAACATAAATTAATTACAAACTCAACACAACAGTTCCTTTTAATATTATAATATTTCGCTTGCACTTACAAAAGGACATCACTCGACTTTAATTTTAATGAAGCTTATAAATATAAAATGTTCTATTTAAAATGACCATTATACTTAATTATATTACAATTTTCCTTAAACTGTTCTCTATTAGTGCTTCTATTATTTTCTTTATAAGGTCTTATAGTAAAAAATAAAACAATAGAATTTCTTTTTAATTATATTGCTTTGGAAAGTGACCTCGATCAAAGTTTACAGAATTAATATCTGTAAAGTTTGTCTTGATATTGTTCACATATTTCTCGGGAGAGCTGCTTAAGTTTGAGAGATGCTTTCCTTGAAGTATGTTTTTCATGATTGTCCACATATTTTTGGTTCATCATAAGGAAGTTGATGTGACTATTAGAAGCGCTGGATACCTCTCTACCCTTTATTTTTCTATGCATGACCTAGATGATTGGGATAATTATAGTCTTTTTTGCAGATCAAAACAAGGACGGTAAGTTAATACCATACTTGGTGCTACATCCTACATAAAAATAAATATACTACACCAAAACCTCAAGCAGTAAGCAACCCCTAACCTGGAGCTTAACGGGTGTTTTAAAAAACGTTGAATTTGTTACGCGTAGACCTTGAATATTTGAAACCTAAGCACAAAACAACGCGATTAAACAGAGACTGAAGCTAGATAGCTAAAATTAAATGGGAAAATAAAAAAAGTATCAAAACGTCAGGGTAGGCAATGCATTTCTGCTTTCATTGTATGCACGCAAGCACGTATCCAGGAGGGGGCCCGGGGGGCCCGGCCCCCCCCAAAATCCCGAAATTTGAAAATAATGATTTAAGTTTTAATGTGTGATTCGCTTTGCTTTGAATTAATTAAAATAAGTCCACATTTTTGAATGATTTTCGTCCTTGAGCCCCCCCCCCGAAACGAATTTCTGGATACGGGCCTGTATGCACGCCACTGTACAATCCCTCAAGAGTTACTAGCGCCACGATCGACTGTAAGTCCGCAGCACATTTCAGCAAATTTTATATTTATGGGCACCTCTTAATAACGGGCCCCCAACAAAATGGACGCGGACACTACATCTTACAGTAAGACATGAAAATATATGTAAAATTACCTGCTAATAGAGGATAGATGAGCCGGCACTAGGTTTGTATACCTATATACGTATATACTAAATAATATTGTTCCTATATAAGTGAGGTAAAGGACGACTTGCATGTAATGATTTTACTACAACCTTCGTTGGTTTTTCCCGACCAGCGTCTATCATAAATAAAACCGTTTTCTTTTCTTTTTTCTTCCACCTATAAACTACGGACACCTATACACTGACTGCAATGTTAGTCTCTTAAACTAGTCAGCTTTGGCTTTTACTTCTATTCTTTATTCGTTTCTCCTTTCCGGTTACATTATTGGAGTTGATGTGGGTTTTCTTGTTTCATACTTCTTAATCGATGTTTATCTCTTCTTGCTTGATATTGATTACAAATGATTACTATTTTCCAGTTTTTTATTTTAAAGTGTATCTGTGTCGCTCAGTTCTGATATTACGGTGGGAGCCAGTCTACGGGGAAACGGTGTTTGTGTTGTGGATTTGATCTTGTGTGTGATCTAATTATTAAAGGGTTGGTCGATACGTCTGTCCATCTGTGGTGATTTGTTATTCATTCCCTCATTTGTATATATATACATATATACTTGAATTGTTCTACTTTCTCTAAGTTCCCGTCGTCGTGTAGGTAGTTCTGCAAATGGTACATGTCTTTGTGAGTTCGTTAATATTCTTAATGTCCTGTTGTGTATGGCTTGTACTTTTTTATGTCTCGTATTGTTAGCAATGTACTAAGTAGGTACTCCGTATGTCAAGGTAGGTCCAATTATTGTCTTGTTAACTGTCATCTTTGCATTCACGTTTATTGTGCTATTTTCGCAAATGAAGGGGTATACTGCCCCCAATTAATTTTAAGCTTTTTATACTCTGTCATCTACATTGTCGTTCCAGGTCAAGGTACTTTACTTGATTACGCCAATTAATTACTTTATAATTGATTATTTGCCGCTCATTTTATTTTTCCCCGTATTTGTCCGTTATTGGGAGGTTATACTTTATCAAACCCTTTTTTAATACTTAGTTTAAGGAATTCTTGATATTTAATGTAGCTTTTGCTTTAACCTTATTATAGGTACCTGCCAAAAAAATATTGTGCACAAAAGTAATGCCACGATTCTTCTTATCTGTCAAATGTAATGTTCGTATATGGTAAAAAATAGCCTTGTTATACACATTTCCCAAATTATTGCAGATAAAATATCGAAAGTTGCAAATAATTATTTAAGTATAGTTAATTGCCTTCTGTGGCTCACCCCACTCGTCTCATAAGCATTGTTTTCAACACTAATTGAAATATGTAACAACTACAACAAAGTTCATATAAACATGTGTCTGGAGTTGCCCTGTTTTTAATATACAGGGTATTAAATCATCTTAAAAAAAATCTCTTTTATATAATTTTTTAAAATATTCTTCTCCCGATTCATTTGAAATTTCGTACCGTTACTATACCGTTATTATATACCGGTGGTCGAGCTGGACGAACTATGATCACAGGCAATCACAACAAACTGTGATGTTCCGCAGGGAAGCATCCTTGGCTGAATATTGTTTAGTTAACATACCTCTGACTTGTCGAAGCAGCTACAGTCCTGCTTCGTCCACCTCTACACTGACGATACCCAACTTCTAACTGGCCTCGCCCCCGAAGATGCCACTCGGGCACTTTAGTGCGTTAATGAGGACCTGGATGGGGTTTTTAGGTAGTCTTGTGATCATGTTCTGCTTCATAATGTTAAGAAGAGTAATTACATGCTAATAGGTTCTGGCATTCTCAGAAATAATAGGTTGTAGCATTCATTTTTGCTATATATGTATATTTATAGAATGCTACATGGTTTTGTGTAAGGTATTTGATACATTACCTTTCTATATTTTCTGTGGACTTTAAGTTTAGTGCTTTGGTGCAGAGGTTCATGTTTTACAGGCCACGGTCCTATCATGAATATCTTTTTTGTACATTCTTCATTCCTTTTATTATTAGTTAACTCGAACGAAGTAGATATCTGAATATTTAAATATTTTTATTGTCAAAATTTGGGGTTATGTTCATTTATGATAACCGGTCAGAAGTTCATTTGGCTTATAGTATGTTCGTTGAGTTGTTCCATTTGAACCTTGGTTAGTTCACTCTAGAACATTGATGATATTGCACTTTTCACCATTCGATAAATTGGTATGCCATTATTTGTTTTTAAATTGCATATTATGCAGGGTAAACTGCTATTAGTTTTCCACATGTCAAGTTGGTTTGGTTTTGTCATTTTATCGAATTGAGACCACTTTCATCAATTGTCTGAACGTACCAATTTTTTGACATGACAGTTAAGGGACACCTGTCATTTGAGCTTTACCTTTTTCGAGGAGATTTTGACTTTACGTCACTTCATTTAAGATCATCCTTGAAGGTGGAAGTCGCGGTTTAAAAGGGGCCCACTATTATGTGATTTGAAAAGGTCCGCCGCCCAACTATAGTTGGCACCTCAAGGATAGTAGAGCGTCCTCATCTCTTTAATTGTAAGATTTCTTTAATTCTTTTCTTTGTGTCTTCTTAAATATTTTTATAACCTCAATTTTCTACAACATGTGGCAATTTAATTTTATATTTGCACATGAGGCCTCATTTCTTTGCAAAATTTTTTGAGATGGTAGCACCAGACAACCAATGAGGTAGGATATATTTTCGATTTGATTTAACCAGATATCTGATTCGCTGTTTCCATTTTAGGTTGTTTTTTTTAGAGTTTAGTTGCAATTTTCCTTTTGCTTCTATCGAAGCGTTTATTGTTGAATATGTAACAGGCGTTACATATTCATATTCCTTTTGACCACGTGTTGAAATTGGATCTTCGATTGAGAGACCACATGGCCTGTAAGCTGTAAATATGTGCTGTCTTGTACTGTTCGGGTCCACCAGACTGGAGGCAGGGTGCCTATTAATTTAAAGCAGAAACCACATAGGATTTGGAACATCTGGCAAATAAGGCCAGTGTATTGTAATAATTTTAAATTTCTTTATAATTTTAACACCGTAAATTTCACTTTAAATATAACTTTAATTTGTAATACCACCTTGGTAACATTTAGAACGAATCTAGGTATTATGACCATACAAGTATGAAGGTTCTAGAACATTCTCTTTTCCCCTTTTAAACAACTATAGGTGATAACCAGTTACCAGGCGAGTAAAAACCCTTCAGGTCTTCCCATGAGAATATAATTTTTTTACTTTAATATTTAATTTAGTTATTGATTTCAATATTTAATCTCATTGGTGGAATCCAGTTTAGTGATCCTAATAAATTAATCCCAATTATTGTTTTACATATCTGTGTTTTATTGTTACTCATTGTACTGCAAGACGATTTATTACCATCTTTAGAAGCAAGCGGTTTTCCTATTTTAAAACGCTTTGTAAGTATTAAGTTTTTTTAACCATTTAAAATAGGTGGCGTCCAAGACATCAAAAAAAGTGTACAACTGCTTAAGGCAAGGACTCCGAGCCTCCGACACAAGAGCTGCCGTTCGCACCATGGTACGTAAAGTTGCCTTGTAAAGGTAATTTTACGGCACAAGGTTCGAACTCTTTAACTTCTCAACTTTACATATCAATGAAACCCTTCTATCACTCACAGAACAGGCAAAAAACGTTAACAAAAAAAAATTAACTTAAATCTTGCTTCGTTTTCGAGAGAAAAAATAAAAACCACTTTATTGCATGTACAGTGCGCATAAAAAACTCGTACAGCAGTTATAGGCTATTGTCAGTCAGGCTTGTCAATCTTAATTAATCCTCTTATTGACTTTGACAAGTAGTGTCAAAATTCAAACAATTTTTTCAGTAAACAAGCTTTTAACATTTTTCTAGTGCAAATAGTGCAATGCCTCAGCTAGATAATTTAAAAAGAGCTCAAATAATTGTTTATTTACAAGATGGCATGCCCATAAGAAACATAGCCCATATTATAAATGTGAATAAGACAGTGCAAAACATAAAGCACAGATGGGAGATCGAGGGTAACGTGAATAGAAAAAAGCCAACTGGGAGACCCAAAATAAGTACCCAAGAACAAAATAATGCACTTTTGCGGTATTTGAGGGACAATCTCTTTGAAGTAGCGCGGAATGCTATTCGACTTACAGCATTTCCTGCATCAAAATCGACAGCAAGTCGCAGAATTAAAAAATCGCACCTAAAAAGCTATGCTGCTGCCAAAAAGGTAATCCTGGGAAATGAACATAAACAGTCAAGAGTTATTTTCGCTTTAAATAACATTTTACGCGGAAACTGGAATATTGTAGTATTTACCGATGAGAAAGTTTCCCAGTCATGCTTTACAGGAAATATAAGAGTGTACAGACCTAGAGGAAAAAGATTTAATGAAGAATTTGTTCGTAATTCAGAAAAATCCGGTAGATTTCCGGTAAATGTTTGGGCTTGGTTAAGCTTTCGAGGATTGAGCGTGTGCTGGATTGTTATTGAAATATTTAACGCTATTACGTATAGGAACATTTTGGAAAATATTATGTTACCTAGTATTTCAGAACATTTTCCCGATCAAAATTTTATTTACCAACAAGATAATTGCCCGGTCCACAATGCAGCAATCATAACAGAATGGTTTGAACGGCAAAATATAGAGCGACTAATGTGGCCCGCCAAAAGTCCCGACATTAATATTTTGGAAAATGTTTGGGGTCTTATGACTAAAAAAATCTACAAAGTTAACTTCCGACCAAACACAAGGGATGAGCTGATAAATTTCATAGAAGAAACGTGGGACGAACTAGCCAATGACATCAATCTGATAAGAAATCTTTATGCTTCGATACCAAATAGACTTAACAAAATAATAGAAAATAATGGCGCTATCGCCAAATATTAATATAGCTTTGATACATTTTTTTTATTGAGTTAATAGTTATAATGTTATGTATTATATTTATTTAATTTTTTTAATAATAAATAATCATTTCAATACTTCAGGGCAAAATGTAGCATGATTTTTTTTTAATATAATAGATGTAACATACCTGTACTATTTTTATTGAAATCTAGAACATAATAGGTAGGTTTACACCATACAAACCTTGTACCACTTTTTTATGCACACAACTGTACAAAAAAAATAATTATGTATTTTAAAGCTAACTAAAATATTTAAATTAAAATTGGACAAAGGATATTTAAAGAAAAACCGGGCAACTCCGAATACATGTTCATATTATGAACATTTTCTCTTAGAATATCATAGGGAATCACCCCCTTAAGGTACGTGCCGCACTTCTGAAACACCCTGTGTAAGTACTTATTTTGTGGTAGGTATGAATTTCAACTATCAAAAAGAAATTCTGAACGATTTGATATGAAAAGCCCCAAATACATTTGTTTTTATTTGTAGTTACTATAAAATAACGTCCCTATCTCACGTCAGACCCTTACTTTTAATTTGTCTAAGACGGTTCAGCCCATTTATTTATGTTGTCTTAACACCCCTAAATCATAAATTTTTATGAGGGTTCCCTGGTGTGAAACGCATACGTTAGCTACACACGTGACTAGCACGGAAAATGCCAACCTACATATCTTAGGGGGGTTTGCCTGTTACTGATTGCTTGTCTGAATAAAACCTTTTTTCAGGTTTTTTTTTTAAAGAATGTTTAGTGAAGGATATGATTTAGGTTATAAATTTATGTAGAAAAAATATTTTTTTTTTGGTAACGTGTCGGAAACTTTAAATTTAGATTTATTTACAAAGTCAATTTCTAAATGAACCTATATTTACCACAGAATTTTTACGAGTTTACGCTTATTGTGTAAAATAGTAGTATTTTGGTATCTTTGTTCGAGCAAGAAAAAGATGTACAACGTAGTGGTAATCTTCCATATACCCTATGGGGCAAGTCCATCAAGATACGTCGTTCTAAAGGGAAACCCAATATTTTGGTATAACTTTAAGAGACCGATAATAAAGCCTGTCCCAAAATGTATGCACATTATAAATATCGTGGAATTTTCGTTTTTGTCATAGTAGGCTTCTGAAAATTTGACAGCTGTCATGTAATTTATTGCATTTAATAGCCATGGAACGCTATACGGTAGAACAGCGCGTTGTTATCGTGAAAATGTATAATAAATGTGGAGAATGTAAAGCTGGATTTATAAACTCGAAAAGTTGGTAAGGTTGAAGTTATGATCAAGTTTGTGAGGTTAGATATTCCGAATTCCGAGCATAAAAATTGGTTATCTCGAACTACCCGGGAAGTTTGCGAACCTTACATGAGCTTTACATAAACAACATGAACGAGTGTATAAATGAAACTGAGTGTTCCCTTTAGTTTAAATTGAACTCCTATTTCCAACACCAACTGAACCTCAACCTCGCCAACTTTTCTAGTTTATAAATCCAGCTTTATGCGGAAACAGTTTGTAGAGTGCGAGCCGTTTTTGGAAGAAATAATGCACCAAAACATACGACAGTGCAAAGATTGATCAAGAAATTTGAGCAAAGTGTCTCAGTTGGAAACATAATATCAATAGGGCGGCCGCGTACTGCTCGATCTATTAAAAATATTGCAGCAGTGTCGGAAAGTATGGTGAGATCGATTCGCCGTCGGTCACAGCGAGCGAACATTACCAAAAGCAGTATGCAGCGAATTCTTACAAAAGATTTGCATTAGCATGCCTATAAAATCAAATTGACTCAAGAATTGAAGCCAGCAGATCATGGCTTGCGCCGTGAATTTGTTAATTGGGTTCTGGAAAACAAGGTAAATGACTGAGATTTTTCGAAGAAAATCCTACTTAGTGATGAGGCACATTTTCAATTAAATGGATACGTCAATAAGCAGAATTGTCGAATTTGGGGGAAAAGAATCCTCGTGTTATTCACGAAAAACCAATGCATCCTCTACGAGTCACCGTTTGGTGCGGTTTTTGGTTCGCTGGAATCTAGGGCGGTTTTACGGGGGGGGCTAATAGGGTAGTTACACCCCCCCCCCATGAATTTAGAATTTTAAGCACCACCATTGAGAAAAGGGCGTGGCACCCAAAAATTTTTCGTCTGCGGCGCTATTTTCTTTCTCTGACCCCCCCTCCCAACCGTATTTTCTGGTTACTTTTTTTAAAAGAAAATTCGGATTTCAAATTACCCCCCCCCCCCCCCCATGTTGAAAAGCAAAAACCGCCCTTGGCCGGAATAATTGGGCCATACTTCTTTGAGATCGAGGCACTAATAGTAAATGGCGAACGTTATCGTCCAATGTTAGAAGAGTTTCTGTGGGCTGAATTAGACCGACTTAATGTGGAAAGCTTATGGTTTCAACAGGACGGAGCGACCTGTCACACTGCGCGTGAAACAATGGATTCATTACGACTGAAGTTTCATGGTCGTGCCATATCTCGAAATGATGATCAGAATTGGCCACCACGATCCTGCGATATAACACCGTGCGACTTCTTTCTTTGGGGTTTTCTTAAATCTCGTGTTATGCCAATAAACCAGCCGCAATTCCTGACTTGAAGAACAAAATTCGACGCGTCATTGATGAAATTCGTCCACAGATATGTGAAAATGTTATCAATAATTTCGTAAAAAGGGCAAGGGCTGCCAGCAAAGCCGCGGTGGACATTTGTCGAATATTGTGTTTCACACTTAATCGTGATAATAATTATGTATTTTTTTCTAATCCCAGTAAGTTTTTGACATATTTCAAGAAATAAATGTGTTTTGTTAACAAATTAAAATGCGCGTTCATTTGGGACACCCCTTAAAACCAAAAATTAAGAAAAATTGACAATTAATAATTTTTAGATTTAACCGCAAATAACTTCCAATATAATTAAAAGAAAAAAAGTATTTTACAGGTTTAGAGCCTAAACATGTGTTTTATTTTCTTTGCATGATATTTTGTAAAAGTGTAAATTTTAACACACATATTATGTTATAACATTTTATGATGGAGTGCACAAAGTCAATATATTTTTAAAATATATAACTTAGTGCTTCTTACCTGTAAATCGAGCTATTACATATATTTTTTCACACAAGGCGGCAAAATATTATTGGCGTGATTTTGTATCGATTAATAGTAGCTCTATCTTTATTAATAACAATAGTACAGCAGTTTGAAAGAAGAGCAGGTATGCGTCGGCGGCAGAGCCTCGTGATGCCTCTTGCGTTCCCGCCTACCCCGCTACCTAACTGATGCAAATGCAATAATTGGCTTTTGTCGTTTGTTTGCTTTATATTTAGCATAAATTCATGCGTCTATGAGTATAGTGCATCGTTGTGGAAAATAAAATATCTGAAAAGATAAGAGAAGAAGAAAACGTCAAGAAAATGTTAGACTTAATAGAATTCACAGGGGTTAATCCGTTTGATAGCAACAACTTTTCAGATTGTCTAATTCATATTGCCCCCGTCAAAATAGGTTCAGACGATGTTAACCAATCAATAATATCTTTGTTTCCCGGCTAAAGGCCATTTGTTTCTTCTAAATTTAACACTTGTAACTTTAACATTTTAACTTATCTACGCCCAAGTGGCTAGTATGCTTATCGAGTGACCACAGGTACTTGTAAGATTCTGTATTGTACTTTAAGAATGCTCTGATGGAAGATTTAGTTAGTTGTGAGAGGTTCTTGCACAGACCTAGCGGAAATTCCAAGTCTGAGGCAAAGTCCTGGATGTAGGTCCATGTGACTGCCAGATCAGACTAAACAGTCGTTTTTTATGGTGTAGGTCTGACAGTTGCCGTCTTGTGCAAAACCCTGTCAAACAGGGTTTGACTTTTTGCTTTTTTTTAATGATAACTTTGTAATTTAAACCTCCAGAACTTTTACGTCAAAACTAATACTGCCACTTTATTATTACATTTCACTTATCTACCTTTAACTTTAAGTACCTATTGTCCACCAAAGTAGGAGGAGCTTGCATTTATAAATCGAAGTAGCCAAGGGCTTAACACGACTTTAAGAATAAATATTTGTATTGACCTCTACTAAAATTTGGCATTTAATTGAAAAACAGCGACATTGAGGGACTTGAGTGAATGAGAGCTTATAAGAAGCTATTGTAAACCGATTGTGACATATTTGTTTTTTTTTCCTAGTTTGTTTTTCTCCAAACGCATTTAAAGACTTTTAAGCAAAATAAAACTAAGGTGCTTTCAGGATTTGACTTTAACTTAGACCACTAAATTAAGACACAAAATAGCGAACCTACCCTGAGTTGAGCTAGCTAAGGGGTGAGTTTTCAGGCAGCACAACATAGGTCATTTTTAGGGACTGTTATCTGAAATACATCCTCCAGGGCGTAGGGTTGCCAGAGTAAGAGTGGATAGATTGCCTTGTCGCAGTTTATTTTAGGTTATCTTAAGGAATACTGGCATCCAAGAATATTTCAGGGGAAACGTTACATTGGCATCGTATTAGTGTTGTATTGATGAAGATATAATAAGAGAATACGTCATATTGCAAGAAAATATCAATAATATTCGATAATGTAACAATGTAATTGTAAAACTGTCTAATAACAAAGAAGTGGTACTTGCGGGAGGTCTTCACAATGGAAATTCTTGAATAAAATTTAAGCCTTGATTTATAAAAAAAAGTAAACTGTTGTAATTATTTTAATAATTGTATGTATCAAATATAGTGTGTGGGTGTGTATGTGTGTGGGTAACCAGACTAATTTTTTACATTATCAATGAAACTACAGATAAAAATATTATTGTAAAATCAGACGATACTGATGGTTCAATTAAACTACTATATTATATAGTATTATTATTGGAACGAGAAAAAGTTCAAATCTAGTGAACTATTTATAGAAAAGGGCCATGTGACAGTAGCCCTGAACAAAAAGAAGGTTGGTCTCTGTTCATATAATAGCAGAGTTATTGAGAAAACAAATTTGTGATGGCTTACCAGCATCTCATGCGTTAACAAGATGCGACAAGTTAAGTTTCATAAAATAGGAAAAAATTGGCTTGGAATATTTATTACCACAACAGTGATAAGTTTGATTTATGTGCGTTAATGCGAATAAATTATATGTAAATTTTGTTTATTTGACCACAGTGCAGATAGTCCGTCGCCAAGGCAATGTGATACATCTATAGCGGAATAGTGATCTCCGCCATAAGGATTTATAAAGAGTGAAGCTACGAATACATTATTAATGTGTGGCGTGTCCAGACATCACGTCACAAAACTACATATGAAATGACCGGATCACATATAGCTCGACACATTGATCTTTGGCCGAAAGAATGCGGACAAAAAGGGCTTAGTGGTTTACGATGTTGCCACATAACGTTACCTATTAAATCATTTTTTTTATAGCGAGGAAACCCTGGCATTCAATGTACTACAATGAAAATAAGTAATAATATATCTAAGAGTATTTAAATATAATTTTAACATTATTCAAAATTTGTTCTTATCCTATTAATTTTAATATTGAAATAGCATGGAATGGCAATACAGTGCACTATTAAAGAAAATAGGTGACTACTGTTAATTTAATTTGTTAACATGAGTAGCATGCCGCTCGCAAAAACAAGCGACCGATATTTGTGTGTGTCAGTGGGGCAGTGATACAAGGGACGAAAGTTATTCAGTTTTCATAAATACGTCGGCGCCGTATCGCAAAAGTTTAACTAACGCGTCTTTAATATTAATATGATCAGAACTAGTAAATCATTATCAATAAGCAAATCATTACGATGTATTTTTCATGCCGAAATATAGCGTTTTACTTTTATTGCATTTAAAACATACCAGTCTAGCAGGCCAATGACTGTGCCGTGTTTTAAAAGATTGGGCTTCCCCTTACTGATACGTCGTAGCCACAGATTCGTGCGTACACATGTGTGATGGATATACTGAATGCCATTCATAAAGTTTGAGAAGCCCGATTAAATACTATCGAGGCTTAAATCAAGCAAGCCTTCTTATTATTCTCTTTATCAGGGAAATGGAGAACCTACCTAACGAAAAGAAATAATCAGATGAACAGGAGGGAACAATATGTCAGCATTAGTTGTTGCGGAAAACAAAGAAATTACCGATTTTCTTCTAATCCCAAAACCGAAAAAGAATTGATTTTTTTTAACCGAAGCAAACTTATTAAAAATTGTACTTTCTTAGACTAAAATTCAAACAGAATAATGGTACGGAGCGTCACCCGCTTACGCCATGGATTTATCGATCCAGAACGACACGAGACAGGAACATTTTAAAGTCAAAGTGAGATAGAACACGTTTCGCGTCTTTAAGCCGATGACACTCCTGCACCATTCTAGTTTAAATATTAGTCTACCTTTGTTGGTCTGGTCCGGGATAAAACGAGGATGATCAAGTGGGTAAAGTTAACCATTATGTGTATTAAAGTTGCCTATGGTTTCATCTTCACGTCTTCAGAAATTTTACAGGCCGGAGTATAAAATTATTATATTTAATTTAAAATTAATCATATCTAAACATTGATGTTTGTAAAATGATTACATTTATAAAAGGTAAAGTTATTCATAGTCAAGCTAGGGCAGTAATTGGTATTTGTTTTTATATTGTACGCAATTTGAGACTAAAATACTTTTAAAAAAATATTATGAACGCGTATACTGCCATCGTTGTAGCTCCAGAACCGTGTGACGAACTATACCTGATGAAACCCATAATTTATTTGTATCATATCTTTTCGTTCTGGCAGATTATAAAAACGAACATAATTACGTAAAAATAATAAAATGTTAAACAAAGGAAGATGCTATTTATCCGAGTCAATAAGCCCTTAGCCTTAGTCGCAAATTAGAATTAAAAAATTTAGTATTATTATAGGTACAGCAATTTTATGTTACATGTACATAATATAAGGCTTTATTGGAAGAGCCTGTTTACGACTAAGTAAGCAAGGCTACTAAAATGGCGAATCCAATAAAGGCTTATTATGTTCAATTTCATTATATACATGTATTTTTGCCAAATGATTATAATATCAATTTAATAGTATTATAACATTTTTTCATACTTTCTATTTTTATACTTAAAACCTTTTACAAGGCACTCATTAGACCCGGTAATTGAACGTCAAATAAAATAACATATTAAGAGCTTAATATACGTTTTCTTTGGTCTGAAAATGCTCGAAATTAAAGACTCAGTAGTAACACTACGGAGGTCTGTCCTAATATTTGTTTAAAGCTAGACAATTTAATTGTCGATCCTTTGTGAAACAGCTACATGGTACTTAATTGCCAAAATATATAGTGCAAGATAAAAGGAATACTAATTATATAATATTAAATATACTTGCTTTAAGGGAATTGTAAAATATGACGTGTGACACTTCGTTTAATAATTAGCAGTTATAATATATTGACAGCATTAGGGTACTTATACCCATACATTTTTAATCTAATTAAATTAATCTTTTAAATACCCAAAAAAAATATAAATATATTTAAGGGCCACATAACATTTAGTGTGCCGGCTGACAATATCTCGTTACTTTACGATATCTCGCACCTTTTAGAAATAATTTTAAATATACAGGTTGGCTCAAAAATCCAGGGTGGGCCAAACATATCCTTGTCTAAATGGATACACCATATATTTTTTTTGTTATATAGAAGCCTTTAGTAGTCCTCTGTTCTACTTTAAAAAATATTGATCATTAAATGCGACGTTGTCAAGATATAAATTTTTCAATGAATTTTTGGCTAAAAACGATTTTACATAAAAATCGTTGGATTTTAGCTATCTTTACGAATTTTTTTACTAAAATTTAGGAAATAGAAGTTATTACATGTAAAATCACCTAACTGTTATTGGAGTTGGTATAAGTACTACAGAGTGTTCAACATTTTGGTCCAAACTTAATGAATTTAAAACCAAGTTTTCAACCTGTATTTAACCTGAACTAACCTTCCAAAGAATTTGTTGCAGAAAGGTTAAGTTGTCTAGTTGTGTAAGTACGGCAACGTTGCCATTTAGCACCTGTTAAAATATCGTCGGTGCATAGAAACCCCAAGTAATAAAATTCCGGTAATTTCGGTTAAATTGTAAAACGTATCTTAACTACCAGTAAAACGAACTTCCAAGAATAAACTAGATGTCCTCTCTACAGGCATCCACGGTAAGCGGCAATTTACAAACGAGCGATCTCATCAAACACGGGCGGCCGCTTACCAAACCAAACGGGCGAGGTAAATACAGAGTAAGAAGGGTTTGTTGCTAAGGCAACTAGAGATACGTGCGAGATGAGTGGAGGTAGTATGACAAGATTTTACTGTATGTACGAGAAGTAGGGAAGACTTGACATACTAACCCTCCAAATTAACACAAATCAGTTCCACATCAGAGTTGAAAGGAACCAGGCGGGCTCCCTCCTGATGTTTATACGAGGTTAGTTGATTTACGGCAGACGGGCCGTGGAAAAGAGTTTCTCGCAGCACTCTTTGTAGAAATCACATGGGATTTTCACGCGGCATTTTAGCTCAGTTTCAGTTGATTTACGGCATACGGGTCGTGGAAAAGAGTCTTTCGCAGTACTCTTTGTAGAAAGCATATGGGCCTTTTCTCGCGGCATTTAGCTCAGTTTTAGTTGATTTAGGACACACGGGCCGTGGAAATAGATGTAAATTTTGCGGTATTGTATACCGAAGTTCGTATAGCACGACGAAAGGACAGTTAACTCTTGTAAATGCGATAAAGCCTTAATAGTTTAAGACTAAAGTATTGTATTGAGAGAGAATTGTTGGTTTAGTGATGTAGGTACTATGTATTGCAGTAATCTGCATCTTCGCAACAAAGCGGCATTTCAAAAATCATCAAAGGATAAAATATTCTTAGAATGATCCAGGAAATGACCCCTTCAATTGTTGGCGGATGTTTAATAAACACACTGTATTTGTGTTCTCAAAGCGTTTTTATTCTTTTTATTTTCAAATAATGTATGTTAATCAGGTTAGTTAACCAATAGAAATATGAATCTTCAAAGAGTTCCAGAATATTCTGTTTAAGAATATATATCCTTTTTAAGCTAACTAAAATCACTATTTAGTAGCTTGGGGTTGACATTAAGAAACTCTACACTTACTTTAATGCTATGGTAATTACGGTATTTGACCTTTTAATTTCCTGTCTCATTATTCTCAAAGTTTTTGACGGAGGAACCTTTAACACATAATACAGAAGCCTATAATACAGACAATGCAGCAGATATTTGAACTCATAACTATTATAAACAGGACGTCAATTTACTAATTGCGAAGGAACGCGGTGGAAGGCCCGGCTTAAACAATAGCTCTTTGTTTGATTAAGTTTAGAAATTTATAGGCGATTATTTCTGTAAGCTCTCTCCTAATATTCGAAGCACAGGTATAACAGAGCAATCGATACTGTTGTCCCCGAGTTATTAGAACAAAAGCCATGACTTCGCGTGGTGGCAAATTATAAATTTGACTAACTGAGCAATCGGGGTAACGGAACTAGAGTTATAGTAGAAAGGATTTACTCCAACTGCCATATTGTCCATCCTGATTTGTATTGTGACTTATAACAATTTTTTGTTGAGGTTAGGCTAGGCACTAGATACCAGGTAATAGGTATTTAACTAAAATTAGATTACCAACCCAATTGAGACTACAATCTAAGAAATCTAACATGCTTTAGTTAAATTTAAAAACCTTCTATAGGGTGTCCCGAAATTAAGGGGCAATACTTTACCACCATATTCTCCGGCTAAAAATAATAGAATTTGTTCATATGGACATAAGTGCAGAAATGCTTGTCCCTCGAATGGGGAACACAGAAATCGTTTTTTTTTTATATTTTCGAACCCGTTCATAATTAAATTTAGAAATTAGGTATGGTTATAAACTTTTCATGATAAATCAGTTTCTGAATACAGAATTTCAAAAATTTAGTCATAGGCGTCACATACCGGGGTGGTTAAGGGTTAAAATAATCCCATTTTTTCAACCAGTCGTTTTTTTTTTTTATTATTTTCTTCTTCTTTTTTAAATCAAAAATGTACTAAAAGCTACAGAATTAATGAAAGTAAATGCTTTTAAAATATATGCAGTCAGCTCTTACGCCTCTTACGAAACTAAGTAAATTGAAGACGAAATAATTATGACAACTTATTTAGAGAGTAATAATGCGGCATGAAATAGGATGGTTTAACAAAAATTTTTTGAAGAATAAAATTTAAATTTAAACCAAGAACTACTTCTTGAGAAGGTTCTCAAATAGACCTCCATTTTCTTTGACACAACGTCCAGCTCTACGGCGAATGTTGTGAGATGCCCGAAGAATCTGAAAAGGATTTCTTCTTATTTCATTTCCAGTTTGAGAAATTCGCTGAAGCAAATTCTCACGGGTATCCACCTCCGTTGCATAATCTATGTTGTACATATTACCCCAAAAATAATAATCGAGTGGATTTAAGTCCGGCGATCTCGCTGGCCAGGATACTGGTCCAACTCTGCCTATCCACCTTTTAGGATAATTCTCATCTAACCAGTTACGAACAGGCCGTCCAAAATGGGCAGGGGCACCGTCGTGTTAGAAATACATCCCCAACTTGGACCTTAAGGGTACTTTGTCCAACAGTCCTGCTAACTGATTTTGAAGAAAGGTCAAATATCTCTCACTGGTTAAATTATTGGGCATTCCAATTGGACCTTTTAACTGATTTCCAATTATTTCCGCCCACAAATTGACGGAGAACCTATATTGACAATTAGTTCTTCGGACTACTCTTGGATTTTCATCGTGCCAAAAGTCAGTGTTACGAGTATTAATTAATTTAGTTCTACTAAATGTTGCCTCATCAGACCACAAAATTTTAATTAGCAAATTTTGATATCCTAAAATCCACCGATTCTGGGTGGGAAATCTCTAGGCAACAGCTCTTGAACCCTCTGGTAATGATATGGGTGAAGACCTTGCATCTGAGTCATTCTTCCTATCTAAAATAAATATTCGTTATAATTATGGATAGCAATATGGTAAAGTAAAATGCATTACAATTGATTTCGGAATGTTGACTTCTGTAGCCAATGGTCTGAGTCCAACTTGAAGATTATCTACTATTTGTTGAAGTGGATTTTCCAAATCATAGTCCCCCCTAGGTCGTCCTTGCCTACGAAGGCGTTCAAACGAACCATTCTCCATCACATTTCTATGAACCCTCTGAAATATTTTGCGTCCAGGAAGTCTCCGTTGCGGAAAACGTCTGCGATATTCCTGTACTGCAGCAAAGGAATGTCCATTAAAATATACGTATACAAAATGGATATCCGTAAGCTCGTGGTTTCAAAAATTTTGCATTTTTTTTTTATTCATTATGTCTAATTTTACAACAGTAATAACAGCAGACAATATCTGACACAGAAATGTCAAAGGAAACAAATATCAATTTTAATCCATGGCCTTCCATTTCACTTTGAATATTATTCTTTTTAATTATCTCTTTTATGGATATGATTTTCTTTAAAACGATTTTACTGAAAAACTGTAAGTCCTATCCAGGTGAACTAAGGGTAGATTTTTTACGCAGAATACTTTGAAATTTCATAGTTATTAAGAAAATAAAGAAAACGATTGATTGAAAAAATTATTTTAACCCTTAACCACCGTTATGTGAAGCCTATAACTCAATTTTTGAAATTCTGAATTTAGAAACTAATATATCGTTTAAAGTTTATAACCATACCTAATAACAGAATCTAATTATTAACGGGTTCGAAAATATTAAAAAAACGATTTTAGGATTCCCCATTCGAGGAAGGGAAGCCCCCTTAACAAGCATTTCTGTACTGAAAAAATTCTATTATTTTTAGCCGGAGAATATGGTAATAAAGTAAGTATCGAATATTTATTAACCCCACGACTATCAAGAAAAGTCAAATTTAATTTAAGTTTTCATTTTATGGAGTTACGAAGCGGGGGGGATGCCTCCCGCCCCATCAATACCAAGCTACCAGCTTCAGACGATGAGATAATGGCCCCAGCTATGGTCTTGCTGTCTACAGAGAAAATATTTGCAGAATGTGAAAAACGTTTGGAGGCCAAATGGAGGAAGGCGATGGATGATAACAACGCAGAATGGTTAAATAAGATAAGGATGATGAAGGAGGAAGGTAGTAGGAAGTCTGTTGAAATGAATGAGCTAAAGAATACCATAAGGGAGCTAAAAGCCGATGTCGATAGATACAAATCACAAAAAGACAATGACAATGACACTTCAATTTCACAAAAATCAAATTTAATTTTAAACGCAAAAATAGACTCGATTTATGACAAAACAAACACTTTACCAACAACCAACAAAGACGCGGCCATTGCTCGCAAATTAAATAGCAAACAAGTCAATATAAACTCAATTGAAATATCGAAACCAGGTTCAGATATGGAAGTAGACTCCGTATCTGACTCAGATGATAATAGCGAGCAATAGTCCAGTCAAAAGACTAGACGAACGCGAAAAAGGACAAATAAAACCTCTGAATTGGACAATTTGAACAATAAAAAGGTGGCCGGTTCTTCTGCTTGGCCTAACCTACCGAAAACGAGTAATAAGGCCCTCAGCAATCATTTGTCACAAAAAGTGACACAACCAGTGATTCAAAAAGCATCAGGTAGCCAAGCAGAGGTACAAACCACCACGCAGCCCAAGAGCTTGCCTGCCAAAGCCAAAAATGTCACTGATGGCGTTTCGGAGTCCGGACCGCCAAAATTACGTGTCCCTCCGATCGTCATCAGGGACAAACATAGATATAATGAAATTTCGGCTCACCTAAAGTCAATAAAGGTTGATTATGGTCGCGCTGTTACTTTGCCAGAAGGCGTAAAAATACATCCACCTACACCGGCAGATTTTCACAAAATTACAAAATTTTTAGTTGCAAATAATTTATATCACCATTCGTTCAGGTTCCAAGAAGAAAAAGAACTGCACGTAGTGCTCAGAGGCGTTCTAGAAACCTGGACAGAGAATAAAATCAACGAGGACCTGAAAGAAATAGGTTTTCATCCTACGCGTGTAATTCGTTGGCACAGTCGCAGCGGGACGCCATTGCCTTTGGGGTTTTCCTGCCTAATCGGAAAAATCCATTTATGAGCTCAAGACTTTGGATGCTATGTGCATTAAAGTGGAGGCGCAGCGTGCGCGTGCCACAGTTTCGCAGTGCCATCGCTGCCAATTGTACGGGCACTCACAATTTCGGTGTACCGCCCCAATTAAATGTCTTAAATGTGCTGAAGACCATTTTTCTTACTAGTGCACTAAACCGCGTGAAGAAAAAGCGAAATGCTCAAATTGTGAGGGAGACCACCCGGCAAACTATAAGGGTTGTCCACGGCATCCAAACAATTTGAGTCAAAATGTGGCAAGTAACGCCAGAAGCATTACACCGCGAAACAACTTTCGCTGGGGTCAGCAAGACAATGCTAAATTGGCCAGCGATGGCAATGATAACAGAACTCAAGGGGCAAAAGCAACACCAAACGCCATGGAGGCAGCTATGCAAGCCACAATGCAAAACTTCTTGGTCCAGTTCTCCAAAATTATGGAGACTCAGCTAAAATCTATGGTCAGTGCCTTTCAAAAAACCGCAGGTTAAATGGCGGCGCAACCGGAGACGGCATATATTAAACTCGCTACATTTAATGTCAATTCCATCAAGCAACGGAAACTCGAACTTATCGAGTTCGTCGAGAGAAATGAGATAGATGTGTTTCTTATCCAGGAGACGTGGTTAAAGGGAGATAGATTTTCTTTCCCGAATTATACCGTATTTAGGAACGATCGCCTCGGTAGAACCGGGGGCGGAACTATGATCCTGGTTAAGAAACACATTTCAGCTCAAGTTATGCCAGGTCCTGTCAATTGTGCCCATATTGAAGGGACTTTCATATCGATACGATTTAAAAATAATCAACGCGTGCACTTGGGATCGGTTTACTGTAGTCCGTCGGTAGATTTCACAGGCAACTGCTTACAAAAAATTTTTGGTAATAACAACCGAACGATTATAGGGGGTGACCTAAACGCGAAAAACAGGATTTGGGGATGTAGAGCTACAAACCAAAGAGGTCGCACCCTATATGAATTCTCTGAAGCTTTAAACTACCACATTCTACCGCCGGAGGAGCCCACGCATTGCTTTACGCGGGGCCTTCCGGATATCTTGGACGTCTTCGTGGTAAAGAATGCCGTTCAATTTTCACAACCATCGGTCATTTGTGATCTGAGCTCCGATCATATACCGGTCATTTTGGAAGTGGGTAATCCACTTGAAAAAGGTAGAGGTTTTGTTACCCACACCTCAATAAATTGGCACAGGTACAGCAGCATAATGAAAAATGTAGAGGCGTTACAACCTCTACAGAGCTCATTAGACATTGACAATGCGGTTACACAGATCACAGATGACATCAACGCAGCGTTAGCTCAAGTTTCTGTTAGAAAGACGTCCAGGTATTCAAAATACGGGACATTGACACATGAAATTAAAAATCAAATCAGAATTAAAAACCGGTTAAAGAATAGGGCGTATCGCACTGGAGATCCTCGCATCAAGGCGGAGGCCAATCGGGCGGCTGAGGTAGTCAGGGAATTGTTGATCGAACGGCAGTCGAACCTCTGGGACAACAAGGTCCAAAGTCTATCTATAGAGGATAATTCCATCTATAGAATGACGAGAACTTTGACCAGGGGAGCACGAGCACCCATGTCTCACCTGATAAATCAGGAAACAGATGCTGTTTTAATCGATGCCAAAGATAATGCTGAATTGCTCGCGGACAAACTATGCGATCAATTCAGCGAAAACCCGACCAATGACGCGTTTAGAGATGAGAGGGTCTCAAGGACGATACAAATTTATAAATCAATGAATTTCCCGTTTCAGGCCTTTCCACAAGTCACCTTAGACGAGGTAAAGTCCCTATTAAGCGTATTGAATATTCGAAAAGCCCCGGGTTTTGACGGTTTAAAGAACGTGGCGTTGCGAAATCTACCTGACAAAGCTTTGAGAAATATAGTAAGCATATCCCAGGCAATAATCAAAGAGGGCCACTTTCCGTCCTCCTGGAAGCATGCAAAAGTCATTCTAATATATAAAAAAGGTGAGGATCCTACGGCGCCAGCTAGCTACAGGCCGATCAGCCTGCTGTCGAGTCTTGGGAAAATCACAGAAAAACTAATTTTGAATAGACTTAATGACTTTGTGTTTATGCGTAACGTTCTGCCTGTCGAACAGTTTGGGTTTCGGCCTGAACATTGCACAGTCAGGCAGACGACGCGACTAGCTTCAAATATAATAAAAGGCTTTAACAGGAGAGAGCACACTGGAGCGGTTTTCTTTGACGTAAGCAAAGCATTCGACAAGGTCTGGCATGATGGCCTATTGTTGAAGTTGATAAGACTTGGAGCTCCGAACTACTTAATCAAGGTGGTAGCTTCTTTTTTGGAAAATAGAAGTTTTGCTGTCTCGTCAGAAAATGCACTTTCTTTGAATAAACACATCAGGGCGGGAGTACCGCAAGGTTCATCTCTCTCTCCGATGCTGTATAACATTTATACTCATGACATTCCGCGCGATAGATTTACGCAGCTCTATCTTTTCGCTGACGATACCGCAATTACTTCAACTACCAAACAGCCGCGACTTGTCGTCAGCCGGATGCAGCGCCACATAATCAAGCTAGAGAAATGGCTGTCGGATTGGAAGATTCGCTTGAATCCCTCTAAGACGAAGGCTATTTATTTTTCGAAAAGCAATGTTAGTAGGCCTGAGACAAGGCTTCGGGTCAACGGAGTCCAGGTGAACTGGTGCCAGGAGGTAAAATACCTGGGACTTATATTTGATCAACGACTGAACTGGAGGCGCAATTCAATTAATAGAGTGAAGCTAGCATTGCATCAATTACGCTCTATCTATCCCCTGCTTCACAGGCGGAGTAGACTTGGTAATAGGACTAAGGTCAACCTCTACAAGGTGTTAGTCAGGCCGGTTCTCACTTATGGTGCACCTTCATGGTGCAACATAAGCAGAACGGAGCTTAATAAGTTCCAGGTAATACAAAACAGGGCACTAAAAATTATTGCGGATGTTCCCAGGTACACGATGAATCGCATACTTCATCAAGACTTTCGTATGCAGACAATAAATGAATTTTTCACAAAAATTATTACAGACTATTACAGACGTACGGACGTATCGACAAACCCATTAATCACGGACTCCCACACGAGATCTAGACCAAACAGTACGTACAAACTACCGAAAGACTGGCTCCCTGTTGGTCCAATCCCATAGTAGAGAAGCACTAATAGTAGTGAGGCACTATCAATCAACCACCAATGACCCAATCAATTCACAATCAATGGAATAGGCGCCAAAATTTTGCAGTATAAAACTTTTTAAATCAAACAAGCAGAAATACGAATAATCAAGGCAAAAGTCAATTTCAAAATTTCTACAAGTGATAAAACCTAAACAGTTTGCGAAGATTCAATTGAAGTCGCAGGAGAATTCCTAACTTAAAAAAAAAAAACAGAGATCCCCGTCAGAAAGTAATAAAGTATTGTCCCTTAATTTCGAGATACCCTGTATAATCAGTGACAGTTATGAAACCTTGGAATTTTACAAGTCTCGCTACATCCATGAAATATAGAATAATTCACCTTGTTTAACCATGACTTTCGCAATATCGAATTAGCACGTTGTTTTGGAGTACACTCAAAAGCCTTTGATTAAAACAGTGTAAACAACGGTAAATTTGAATAGTTCTATTGTCTGTAGAATTTGTTGGGCTCAGTAAATACATCCAAATTAATATAGAGAGATACTAAAAAATGTACAAAAATTTAAAATGAATCAGAAAAAAAAATGTTGCAGCAAGTTTGCATTATTACTTTGTAAGGACGGTGGAGCAATAGAAGCTGTTTTGATATCATTAATATAAAATCTCTGTAAAAGCTAATTTTTTAACATCTTATTTTCTAATATTATATACATAATGAAAACTGTACTATGAACCATCATAATATACTTTATTATACAGGTTTCCAACCAAGTAAGAAATATGGTAAATATGTCCAAAACTAATAAATATATTTTTTTGGTAGTTTGAACCGTTTCGGTACTTATACAGGCAAAAGAATACCATTTTTTTATTGTTAAATTAGAATGTATATTCAATATAGTGTTGAAGATTCAAATTACCTCCTAAAAGACAAATTAGTAATCAATTTTCGTTTATATAAATAATTGATAAGCATTAGAAAAGTAGAAGTCAAGAGAGTAGCTTGAAATGGAAGAGGTAATAATTATGTTTTAATGATGGCTGGAAATGGTGACCGCGGAAGTATGTGAGTTATTCATTCATCCAAACTTATCTTTATCAGCCTGCAATATCCCAATTACGTATACCAAAACAAATTGGTGGAGAAATTCAACGAAACGGAAAGTGTGAAAGACGACAGGTGGGGGAGATCAAAAATGATGATGTGATAAGGTTCTGAATATTTTAAGGCAAGGAATTTATTTTCCAATGCGGACAGATCATGTTCCTGAACGCGAATGTTGTTTAATTAGCGGAAGGTGAAGTAATGGTGTTTCATCTGAGTATATTGTCTCTTTTGCTTCTTACATCGGCAATAACAATAAATTAAGAACACCAGAGCTTTTAAATTGGCCACTGCATAGTCCAGATATCAACCCCATCAGGAATTTGTGGGATGTTATTGGCAGAAAGTTTATACCTTTTGCGAACCTGCGAAATATAGAGATGATAGTTATTGTGGATATCTGAAATGATATCGATCACAACCAAGTAGATATTTATTTTTTTTAATTTAATTTTTTAAAGTAGTAACGTTGTAATAACTGTTGGATAACAATAGTGTGTTTAAATACATATTTCTTATAATATTGACTAAAATGTTTTAACTATATCGGTTAATATCAGACATAACTGAGTAAAAAAAAACATGAGAAGAGGTCTGGCAGACATTGGACAAATAATGGATCAACAAATAACCAACTTAAGGGAGTACTTCCGCAATAAAGCACAAATTTCGTACCTAGACCATGCTATTTGCGAAGCAGACCACTCGACTCCTCTAAGATTGGAGGGATCAGGTTGTCCCATAACATCCCAAGACCAATGAAGAAAAGCTAAAGATACGGAAGAAAAACCTATGCATGGACGACACCTGAACGAGGCAGCCCAGGATCACGTCGACAGCGTTGCGTCGAACTACTGGCTCATCTCTAGATGGATGTTTCCTGAAACGGAGGGATTTCTACTGGCAATCCAAGATCAGGGCATACCAACTAGAAACTATCTAAAATACATAATTAGAGATGACTCAGTACAGGCAGACAAATGCAGATACGGATGTCAAACGGCAGAAACAATCGAACACATCACGGGAGGATGCCAGATGTTTTCTGTAACAGAATACAAAGAGAGGCATGACGCGGTGGCCAGGATCTTACATCAGGAGTTAGCGGTGAAAGTACAGCATTTCCAAAACGAGAAGATCCCATATTATAAATATACACCACAGATAATCTTAGAAAACAACTACTATAAGATGTACTGGGATCGGACAATTCTTACTGATCAGACGGTGGCCCACAACAGACCGGAATATGGACAGCATCGAAATCATGCCGATTACTGTTTCAACAACAGAACTAATCCCAAACAATATTTTGGAAGACCTTAGAATACTAGACGTACTTCAAGATCTGTACAAGGATATGCAGAACAGTGAAGAAGTATAAATATGGGTAACCAAACAAGAACACGACGGCTATAACCAATAACACGAAAAGGGCCCCCACATAGCTCAATCCTTTTGATATCGGTGATATCTGGGATGAGTAAATGCTTCCCGTAGAGGGAGTGCATGACAGGTCTCGCGACCTATCAGAAAAGCATAATAATAATAATAATAATAATATGAAATAAAAATATACAAGGGTGTAAACTTTCTTTTTGGCTCTGTAGAGCTCTCTGTGATGAGTCACTGACAGATATTTTGGACTTGGAGTAAAGTGTCTGATTTTAGTTTTTTGTGCCAATATTTGAGCCCAAAAAAACATAAAATACTTCTTTTTTGCCTTTCCTAAAATCAGCCAGTGGAAGCAAGCAGGGTAAAATAGCACTAAATTATATAGCAACACACTTAAAATCTTTAAAACCCCGCCATATAATCATAAAAGTTTAAACATCTGCAACTGCCAGAACTATAACTTAAATAATTGGTACATATCGGATTTTAAAACACGATTTGCGACGAAAATAAAATGAAACAATGGGTAAACTTACTAGGTTTATGCCTGTTTTAGTACTTGTACGGTTAAGGAGTTAATATAACTTTTAATAATAGAGCAAAAATACTTCTAAAATCCGGTTGTTCCATTTATTTTCTTCCCTTAAGTACTAATGCATTTTGTTATGGGGTAAATAAATATAAACTCTTGTACACTTCAAAATGATATTATTGCGGATTTTTAAGTTAAGCTCTGAAAACACAAGAGGTTGGTTTGTTAGGAATAAGGAAGTGCTCTTTGTAGAATACTACCTTAAAACAAATTATTAATCCCATCTTTATCTTTTTTTCAATTTAATAAATTGAACTTTCGGTTTATCATGTACTTTTTTTTAAATATTTTAAAACGCGTCTTAGGTAGTAGCGAATTAGACACCTTGGCAACAGAAACAAGATATTATAAATACTTATAATCGCTTATCTGGTAAGTACTGTTAATAATATTTAGCGGACAATACGGTTCTGTCTAAAGCCGGTCAAGGACTCAAGGAGATGCTGCGAGCATGCCCTCGGATGCCAAAACGCGCGTTCAATAAACGACGTACTTTTTATCCACACACGGAGCTGAATTTTTTTCTATTTGGGGATCATAAAGTCTTCATTATGGGTTTCAATTGGGTTGCATAAGCAATAATTTTAAGCAAGCATTTTTTATTTTCTTTCTGTTGGTAACAACACAACATGACTGTTTTGAAATTTCATGGCACACCTACTTTTTGTTTTAAGAAATATTCCGGTAGTGGTAAACTTAAATTATCTGTTTTATACCTATGGATGGGACTATCTTTAGAACTGAGACATATTTTATAAAAAAATTCAATTAAAAGAAATTAAATAAATTATTTAAATTGAAATGCTGTTTTACTGGTTGTATAATACAGAATATACGTAGGTATATCCTTACTAGGATCACGTTCACGCTGCTTTACATACATCCACAAACAACATAACCTAGAGTAGTTACTGTTGAATGTTCGGTGGCGTTAATGGTTATCCCTGGAATATTCTGGGTAGACACAATATTTCGTGTGAGACCTTGCTCGTTTAGAATCAATCTAGTCGTTCCATTTGACGTTACAGATACTGTAGCTGTGGTATTTTAGGATGTACGTGATAAGCAAGGTGGAGGTACACCGTGTGAAGATTGTGTGTACAAAATATTTGCAACTCCAACCTTGCTTTTCATCATTTATAAACTGCCCGGTTATGTAATTTTTAGTTTTGGGCATATTTACAATGATTATATCGTCTCTAAATTCAATATCATCTACTGACATATTTATAATTCTTCTCTGCGGCAGGCACCATTATGGCCCATTATAAGAATAACCTAAAATTTATATTTAAGATCAACTACATTCATTATGGGTATATTTTTTTTGTCGATACATATTGTATTTTTGTTTGAGATAAACGTATATCATTGCTAATGCTGAGAAAGTTATTTTGAAGCAAAAATTTAAGGAATCATTCCAATCTTGTTAACTACATTCTTGTTTAATGCAATACTTACTTTGATTGCTAGATATGTTTTATCATCAGCTTGTCCAATAAAGCGAATAATTTGCTCAATCTCTAAATTTTTTAATTTTTTTGGCGTGTGACCCTCCGGAAGCCTTTTAAATATGCCTATAATGTTTTATACTTCGATCTATCAATATCTCTATATATAATTAAACAGGTGAGTAAAGAAAAAGGAAACAACAGTATTTGGACCACATCGATGAAGCCTTTTTAATTTTACTTTCTATGTTAAAAAAATGCTATCAGGACATTTTCCGAAATATTTTTACACTATTTTGCTCACACCATAGCTGAAAATCTGCATATTATTTTGATAGACGTTGCGTTATTTCTTCGGTAAGAGATTATTTAAATTATTTTCCGCGATTTCTCCTAGTTCCGGTGGGGTATGTCATGTCTTCCGTCTTGGCTCAATTTTATTCGTTTTTACTACTAAATTATTAAATAATATTTAATGATCCAATACAGCAAAAAATGAAAATTTATTAAAAATATGTATTACTTTTTAAATAATGGCGGATGGGGTGCTAAATTGTTTCTTCTGTAACACAGCGTTGCCAACCTAAAAAAAAATAAAAATTTTGACTGGAAATTATTAACTAATTTTTTTTTAATTTCCTTAAAAATTACCCAAATAGAAAAAGTCGAGGAAAAAGTGTTATAAAATATTCGTTTCATAAGACATTTTAGAGCACCAGTCTCATTAGGATACTCCCCGCTACGTGGCTCGTGTCCTAAACAGACGCGTGCCCTAAAATTGTGTCTTATGAAACTTATGTTTTAATAAACTATTATGGTTCCTCAGTTTAAAAAATGTCTTCCTACAGTGATGATGAACTTTGTTTAATATTAGTGGCATACGCTTATTCAATAAAAATGAAAAATAAATTAATTACGTCTGACTTACATACAAATATCCACAAAACTGCATGAAACTTCGCCACACACTTTCTTTCATCAACGCCCGTCGATGATTTCAAGTATTTTCTGAAGAGATGAATAATTAACTTGCATACATCTCTCTGTCTGTTACCGGCTTTACTTACACATAAACTCGTAATTGATTATGATTAGAATTTAGATAACCGCGACGTATCATAAGATAAAAAAAGAGTTCCTAAAGTATGCTGTTCAATCAAACTAAAAGTGACTACAAAGCCAAACGGTTAAAATTTGAAGTTTTTGTTTTTAAGAAAATCAATAAATATCGCAATTAGAGCAGACCAGAAAACTTTTATTATCGAAACATACATAAGAAATGTTGGTCAGTGGGTTCATTCAGAATGGGACACCATTCAGGATTGTCAAACAGAATATCCACATATAACTAGCATGGATTTCGACACACTTTCACCAAGTTTTGACTAGAACTGTGGCTTTGTTTATAAAAACAAGAAGCAGTAGAAGGCCCAAAGTTCGCACTGCACAAAAAGTAGAAGAACTAAGGCCAATTGTTAATGAACACCAACGAAGAAACAATAAACTAGGCGAGCCAGGCAAGAGACGTTTTAATTTTAAGAGTATTTTACAATATGATGTATATCAAGCATTTACCTGCATGAAATCAAAAAGCATGGGGATTGACAATCTGGACTATAGCAAGTTGCTTGTTACAGAAGGGAGATTTTGCAAGCTTATGGAAAACTTCTATTATTAGACCCTTGCCAAAATCCCTCAAGATTAAAGCTCCAACTGAACTAAGACCAATATGTTTAATACCCATTTTCTCTAACATGCTTGTGGTTCTCATGGGTGACATGGTTAATGAGTTCGTCTCTGAGAACAGTATTCTTCCAGCTGTGCAGTACTGGGTACTACGGGTTTTCTGGGCAGGTATGCCGATGGCTCTCTAGTAACCTTCTTCAGCGTACACCGTTGGTCGCGCTGGACGGACTAATGAGGACCTAGACGGGGTTTTCAGGTGGTCTTTTCTGTGTCTATTCTGCTTCATAATGATAAGAAAAGCAACTACATGCTAATAGGTGCTGGCATTCTTAGAAGTACGTTCAAACTCTTTAACTTTTCAATTTGACATATTAATGGAGCCCTGCTACCACTCACTAAGCAGGCAAATAACCTGGGGCTAACATTCGATAGACATATGAATTTTGAGAATCATACAAAAATTAGCATCGGAATATATCGAACCTTAAAGCTTACAGCCATTCAAACATATACTACCTGTCAATCTAAAACTTATGCTCGTCGAGTCGCTCATCTATCCTTAGCTTATTGTAGCGTAGTATATTTTGACTATTTAACTATTTGAATTGAAAGCTTCAGCTGGCCCAGAACGCATGTATTCGATTCATCTACGGTATCAACAAATTCGAACATATTAGACCACAGTGTACGCGAACAACAGTCATCTTAAATATAAATATCGCGTTCTGCTTCATTTTGGGGTGTTTATTTATAAAGCATATACATTGAGATATGCGGGCTATCTGCGGGAATTTATTGTGCCTACACAGGACCTGCAAAATCGAAATCTCAGAAATCTGATCCAATTCAATATTCCTCCTCACAGAACCTCAAAGTTCAGGAGTTCATTCGCATTTCTAGCCGTTGACTTCAAGAATAGTTTTACTACCTAGTGATGGGCTATGCCCTCAATGGCTTCAGCTACAAATATAAGGATCATCTATTGCAGAGTGCATGATTTCAGAATGTATGCATACGGTTTTCCTCACCTATAGCAAAATAATATTTTAAGGGAAGCAAACTAGATTCATATTAATTATAGTTATCTATTTTTGGTGAAGTCTGATTTGCCTCCTGCCAATATTGGCACCAATAATGATATTTTTTGGTGCTTCTCAGTTCTGTGTTTCTGTGCACTATACCCATTTGGGTTTGTTTTTTGTTAGTATGTTAGAGTAAAACGACTTCCCTAGTGACCTTTTATAAGAACAATAATTTAAAAAATTGCATACACACTAAATTAATTTTACAAAATATGTTTGTATGTTAGCCCTTTTAGATTTAATGTTAAATTAGATTAGGTATATACAGGTAGCATGGAAGAACTCCCAGCGAATGTTCTATGTAAAGCTACGATAATTTGTCTTTTTTTACTATTTTTTTTAATTGATGTCTAACAAAAAGTTTATGTAAAGTGATTGCTAAGAACCCCTACTAAATATTAGTGAGTATTTTTGTTGCAAATTTTTTGTAATATCATTAATGGAGTGATACATCAAGTGAACTGCCGGTGCTAGCTTGCCGCCTGTTTGCCATTCTCTTTATGGCGTCAGAATTGTAGCAAGAAGTATTTTAATCGAACATCCTACTTAACAAACTATTTATCCAAAATATCTGGAGCCGGAACATAGTTTCCTACCTAACAATACTGCCAGGTTAAATCGAGCGGGTACTTAAACATCAGATATTGGTTTATACAGTAGATGAATTTAAATCAGTAATAGAGAACTGTTGAAGAAGAACTTTTGAGTTCCGTGAAAGAAATCATTCGTTTGGCATGAAGGTATGAAATCAGAAGATTTTTTAGACTGAAGATATTAAGAAGTAAATAACCAACAAGAAAGTATCCACCGAAAAGGAAAAGTAACTTGGTTAAATACAAAAATAATTAAACTTGAAAGAGACAACCCTTACTCAGTTTTTCTTAAAACCATTTTGGTCTCCCGCGCGGGGATGCAATATTAGGATTCAGGTAATTATGTTCTTCCTCGAGTACATACAATAACTACATTTAGTTAAATTTGACAACTTAAGTGCAATATAGTAATAATTTTGTTAATTTTGTACCATGTGATGTCAATTCTTTATAGACGCGCACCGACCTAGCCATGCTATACTTATCTTTAAGTTTTGACGTTTAATCAACCGACCTGCTTTTTTAAATAAAACTATTGTGGTACTTCAGGGTATCTAAAGGCCGTCTCCCTTGGTTTGGACCAATATACTAAAAGGATTTTAAGGAAAGCTATAATTTTGAGGGGCTGTATAAAGAAATTGATATTTCCAAAATTACAAAAGGAAGAAAACCTATAAAAGGCTTCGTGGCATTAAAATCTCTTCATCCCAAGGAAAAAGCAATTTTGGATAAAAAGTGGAACGACATTAAATCTTTATTGCCATATATACGACTCCACGCAAGAGATCTTTATAAAACCCTCACGATTAAAAAATTTAAAGATGATTCGATGAGTTTGGCCAAACATTTTTGTGAGTTGAGAAATAAATTATTTGGGTTTATGTTTGAGTCTGAATTTCCAAGTAGTTACAGATGAGTGAGACTAGAAATATAGTGGAACAACAAGCAAAATGGAACTGAAGGGCAAAGCCGTTCGACTATTTTTCTACTTACAAATAATAATTGTTCTTAACATTGTCTTATAGCGTTTCATAATGGTAGGTTTTCGAAAAAAAAACATTATTTTTCATTTAAAAAGAATAATTTCATTATTTACGCGTTCTCTAAACGGAACCAACACAAAATTGTTACCTGACACCCCTAAATTAATATCAACTTAAATTATTTATTGAAAGGGAATCATCCATCAAAAATACTCCAAAACTAAATAAGTAGTGCATGGATATCCACCAAAATCATGTATATATTCACATCTTACCATTCCTTTAACAAAAATGACAAGAAAGTAGTTTGTCAAACATTTAGTGTTTTTTTTAAGAGTTTAGTTGGTTCCTTTTGAATAATCATCATCCATTTATAACCCCAAAGAAGAATATTCGTACGAAAAATAAACCTTTTACAATGGTCAAAATATGTGGGGTTAGAAGTAGTCCGTTCGCTTTTCTGTTGGTTATTTGCACAAGACGCTGCAAGTAGGTTGACCATGTATTTGCGTTTCAAGTCTCCGTCAAGTCGCAGAACGCCCATTTCTTACTCTTGGCAATTTTATGTAAAAACAAGTTGTTTGGAATTATTTTCTTTATTTTATTATTTAAGTTATGTTCTGGTAGAAGCCCTCTCTTATCGTTCTGATCGTTTGTAGTGTGTTTCTGTTCTCTTCCTTTTATTTTGGGAATATGTTTAAGTTGGCAAAACTTTGTGTCAGCTGATTGTTGAAGGGGAAGGAGTTTCTTAGGAGTTCTCGGGGCCTTTAACTTTTCTATCTTAAAATCCTTCAGATAGGAAGTTCGAACCAGCCGCCACTAGGCTATTTTATTGTCAAAAGACCACGAGGTCTCTGAAGGAATTTCTTCCCTTCTACCACAACATAACTTAAATAATAAAATAAAGAAAATAATTCCAAACAACTTTGTTTTTACATAAAATTGCCAAGAGTAAGAAATGGGCATTCTGCGACTTGACGGAGACTTGAAACGCAAATACATGGTCAACCTACTTGCAGCGTCTTGTACAATTAACCAACCGAAAAGCGAACGCACTACTTCTAGCCCCACATATTATGTAGACCATTTGAACTAATTTTCTGTAAACAAAGATAACACAAATTAATAACAAGTTTTGAACAAGATAACTATAAAAGATGTACATAGGTAAGTCTAACATTCCCTACAAAGTCAATAGTGACAATTTTAAAATTGCTACAATATATGGTTTTAATTTAAAAAATGTGTCGCAAAACGCTAACCCAGGGTCAGCTGAATAGGATGACTATCCGATTCAAACAATACCAGTTATGAAAGTTAACAACTAATCTTACCTATTGTCTTAAAATAGGTATTAGTCTAAAATAGTATATTAAAGTACAAGTTTTACAAAGCTTATTTTAGCTCATGCGTTTATGTTAGAAAACGAGCCGCTTGCGGTGAGTTTTATAATGGACAAATTTGTAAGATTATTTGATGGTTTTTTAACTCATTTTCATTTTATAGAATTAATGCAACCAAACATATACGACACCAAAATAAAACATTTGTGAATATTATTACCAACCTTAAGAAATAAAAAGTTCATTATGATACTAAAAACGATATAGAAACTGCTTTTTTATGAAATCAAATTAGAAGAAAATATCAAATAATGTTACAAATTTACCATATTATAAAACTATAAAATTTACCTCAATTTCCCTTAACTTTGGGGGAGTTAAACTAAACTCATCTTGCTTCAAATTTTAAAATTATGTAGGTATGTTAGAAGAATTAGACAACTTCGTGACAAAATGGCTGGCACGGAAATAAAATTATTTATCCAACACATGACAGTTATTACTGTCATTATCAATGTCAATTTAGACAAGTAAACTATCAAATAACACACTAGTGAGTTATAATCCATAACTCACTAGTGAGTTATGGAAATTAACTCACGTTCATATTTAAAATAGTATTATATTTATTTATCACTATTACAAGCAGAATTCACATTGATATTGAAATTAAAGGAAAACGCTAACGGTTTATTTTAATTTGAAGTCATTGTAAAATTCGTTGGTTCATTGGAACCAGACGCTCCAATATCGGTACAGCTGCTGATAGTGCTAAAAGACGCTGACACATTAGAACCTTGTATTTTTTCTGCAATTTGTATTTTGTTATGCACCGATTCTTCTAAGTACCCTTCTGCTACCGTCGAGGACTTCCATCCTCCGTGACGCTTTGAAGTAGTCATGTTAGCCCCTGCCTTGGCCAAAAGAGTCGCCGAAGACCTTCTCAGGCAGTGACCGGTGTAGAGCGCTGGTTTCTCCAATTTCAAAACATTGCAATTCTTGAAGGTATCTTCGACAACGTATTTATTCCCACACACTGGCTGATACACCTACCATTTTTGTAAAAAACAAAAAAGCGGATAGAACTAGTATTCTTTGGTCTCAAAGACATGTATTTTTTACACAAATTGATCGGATTGACTGGAAATCCTTCTTCAAGTAGGTATGGTGAAACTTCTCGATTTCTTGGTTTTAGTGTCTGGCAAAACTACGTGAAAATATTTCCCTCTGTCTTGAATATTTTCTATTTTCAAATTGACCAATTCATCGCATCTACAAGCACCGCTAATCCCCATTATCAAAGCCACTTTCATCAACAAGTACTCATCGTCGGGAGCTTCGTTCAAAAACTTCTCTATTTCAGGTCGTTCTAATGTCTTGGACTTCTTTGGTTTGTATCCCTGTGATTTGCTTTTCAAAAAGCTCGTTAGTTTACCATATTTTGAAATGTCTTTTTTTTATACAGGTGAATAGTCGAGCGAAGCATCGAGTATTTGGTCCATAGCGACGATGGGGCTAATTTTTTTTGCAAATGTAAAAAATAAGCCAATTGATCATTTTCATCGATACTTTTTATCTTCCGTGAATTCATCCAAGACTCAAACATTTTGAACTCCTTGTCGTAAGGATCTCGGAACTTTTCTGGCAAAATCTGCATCGCTGCTTCTTCCGCTTCCGCAAGGATATCCTCAGGAACGTCATTTTCATCGGCTTCCTCCATTTTCTAAAGGTTTTTTTCTTCAAAAATGCTTCCCTTTTCTGCAGGGAAAACTGACAAGTGTCAAAATTTATTTAAACATTTGCTAACAATGTATCATGCCCGTGGCAACCAAATAATCAACCAACTTTGACCAAAATGTAAAAAAGTCACTGTCAAGTCATTCTGACATTCATAGGGTACTGAGACGCAAGTTGCTTTGATTTGATCACGAAACTTATTAATTATTATCTCATAAAAAAACGATTTCTCAAACTTGTTGGATAAAGCATTCTATGCCACTCGTGTGTTATGTTTTCTAAGTCACTTGAGAATTTATACCTCTTTCTCGCGTGACTTATTTTCAACGGTAATATACCGATAGAGGAGGCGTCTTATCGGTAATACCGATGTTTTTAACAAGAAATCGATTTTCTGACAAATTTTTACGAAATGTAATTTTTACTTATAATCTGATATGATCCCGAGAGCTTTAGCTACACCAGTTTTTACCTTTTTTCGACAAAAAAATAATTTCGGCCGCAAAGGGTTTTAATAACACCCTATATAAATAAACTAAAAAGATGTATCTTTAACTATAAAAAAAGTTTCTTATTTCAGGTTTGTTAGCTGCCATCACACTTATTGGAAAATTAACCTAAATGTTTTAGAATGACTAAAATTTTTCCGTTTGATAAGAACTTTAATTAATAAATGAATAAGTACCTTTCTGATTGCTAACAAACATTTTATAAATTTATGAACGTAGCTTCCGCATTATTTATTCCCTTTTGATAAAGAGTACAAGCTAAAGCGGAAACACGAAAACAAGTTATCATTTATAAATCTGCTCGAATCCTCTTAGAAGGCTGCATTATTTATTACCCCTACCCATAACTTACTTAAGAATAAGCAAACATACGGAGTTTGTCTCTTTTAAACGCTTATTCTTTTTTATTTTCCAAAGCGGCGAATTCATAAATTATAAATTGTTTCTTTTTCGTTTCTTGCCATGTTTTTTTCTTATACCCTCAGATTAATATATCAACTTACTGTAAAAGGGAATACTTTATTAAAAACCTGTTGTCTCCAAATTTTTTCAAAACATTGTTAAAAGTATATGACGCTACAATATGTATTATAAAATATTGCCAGGTTACAGGTTTGTACCCGAAAAGCGACTGCCAGATTCCTTATGTTTGCATAGAAAAATATTTGATTGTAGTGCGACTAAAAGCGTCAATACACACTATGACATGTGGAGATGCATGCGTCGACTCCATCGTTTTAAGACTCATGTTTCATAGTTTGTGGACTGGAGTCGAATGATTTGCATTATACTCCGGTACCAAAATAATTGGCAGTGACTCATTTTTACCGGGATGTGCAAGACGTAAGGGGAACGCCAATTCCAGAGGCGTGTCATTTAAACAATAATAATTCAAAAAATATATGATTTTTTTGTTTATTGTTATATATAATATGTTTACATTCACTTTAATAAATATAACATTATAAATTAAACTGAAAAATAAATTAAGCTTTCACATTCGGTGAACTAATGAAGTAATTAGAGAAACTAAATAACGCAGGTATAAAATCCAAAAAGAATAATAAAGCAACGGTATATGTTATTTTGATAATGTATTTATTATACTACATAATAATAGAAACATATAATGGTGGATTAAGGGCAAAACCTAAACCTAAATTATAAATGCTTATAAATTTCCTAACTATTGTTACCTAATGAACACTAATTGATAATAATTTGACAAATTATATTCCACGCCGACATTAAAAAGTGTTATATTGACAATATGTTACAATTTTAAATTCATTGTTACCATTACAGCGATTATTCACTATCCAACGATGAAAACATTTCATTACCGCCGCTACTGCTGTCATCTGCAGAATTTATAATAATAGGTTCTACCATGACTTTAACGCGTACATCTAAGTCCCACATTTTTTTTTCTACGCCCTCGATATGTAATATGCACTTATGCTAGTCTGCTGCTTGTACATTCGCTATTGCTTTTTTAACAGTTCTTTAACATCTTTTAATTTAAAAGTTTTATTTTCACGCGCCACCTGGCCTTTTTTCTGTGCCCATATAAGCTCGATTGGATTTAGTTCACAATGGTAAGGCGGTAAACGTAATATTGCAACACCTCGTTCACGAGCCATTTCACCCACTACATATTTCGTATATTTTCTTTTGTGAAGTCTTGCCAGATCGAGCAACTGCACTTTTAGCATTTTTTCGCCAAATGCAATATTTTTCTCTTCGAGCCAGTCAACAATCTTTCCTTTTCGTCACGCAGAAGTTGACAAAGCTTCCACCCGATGTCTGTGATATGGTGCAATATCCATCACGATTACCCACCCACGTTCAATACGCGGTAAGATGGATTTAAACCAATCTTCAAACATTCCCGAGTTCATATCCTCATGATAATCACCGGTTTTACGACATTCAAACACGTATAACCCACCTTCAAGAAAACCAGAATCACTCCCGATGTGGGCTATAATTAACCGACGACCTTTTCCTGAAGAAGCTTTCAATCCAGTGGACAGTCCATTGATAAAGGCGTTACGTGCATCTTTAATGTTGAGGTCTTGCCAAATGTAATTCACAGTATGTCCTTTATTTAACCATGTCTCGTCCGTAAAGTGAATTATTTTTCCTGCACAGCGATAATGTTGTATTTCTTCTAGATACTTTCTACGCCACAAAACAATTATTTCTTTCTTTTCCACAAAAAGAATTTTGCGATTTCGTTTTAAGAATCGAAAATTCAATTCTTGTAGAATACGCATTAGAACTCTTCACGAAATTTTTTGCATATTTTCATCTCTTTCAATTGCGCCAGAAATTTTTTTTTAAATTTGGAAGTTCGTTTCGAAAAAAAAAATGCATGCACTTTCCGACGAATGGCTAACTTTGTTTGCTGATCAATAAAAATCTTTTTTCTAATTTTGTTTCATAAGAAATCTATTACGATACCGTTTTCAGTATCGAAACAGATCTATTACGATACCGTTTTTTTATTTTTTAAAAGTTGGCATTGGTAATATTTAAATGTTTTATTCTGTTGACGTCTGACGCTTCCTGTTATTGTGATCCATGAGAAAAGAAAGTTTTCGGGATTTCTCTGGTAAAAGTTGATTTATCGTTTTATTAGCAATATCCCTTAACTCAGGGGGAGTTGAACTTAGATTATCATGCTCCATATTTTTTTAATTATACTTATGAACAACTCTATGAGATATTAAAACACAAATTTCGTGACAATGACACAAAGAAAATATTATTTATTGTCAAGGCTACTATGATAAAAGTAAATTTATAGTATTACGAACATAGAATTTAGACATAAAATTTGAAGGGTTGATTTTCTTTTTAAATATGTATTTTCTTATTGAAAAAAATACAAAATAGAAAAAATGGTATAAAGTACGTGTTTTATAAAGCAGTTAGAGCACTTGTCCCGTTAAAAAGCTCGCCGCAAGCGGCTTGTTTTTTAACATGGACGCGTGCCACAAGATGATGCTTTATAAAGCATGTACTTTAATATACTATTTCCGTCTTCTTGTTTCCGTTTGATCGGAGACTTTAGTATTCCTATTATCCTTGATAGTTCTATAAACAGTACGGCAAGATATCTTAGTCAATGTGGCACAAAGTTCTGCTGCGTCAGTGAATGATATTCCACTGTGTGTACTTAGAATTTCCTCATACACATTTTTTACCATTTTACGCTCTCCAGGTTTTAAATGACGTCAAATTGTAACTTGTTGGTTACTATAACCTGAAGAACTTGCCTGCATTATAATATTTGCTGTTTTGAATAACCACCAAAATAACAAAACTGCATTACTAATATCCTCTTGATTGAAACTTGTCTACAACACTAAACGTTGGTTAGAGGCGAAAAGAAAGCGTGCGAGCGCCTTAACATGAGTTGTTCCTACCTGCGTTGCCTAATTAAGTAAAACAGGTACCGTAGGGTGAAAACGCCCTTAATGACATGCCGATTTCGGTACATTTTAAGGAAATTTCAGTGAAATCTATTAGAACTTGGCAATATGTAATGACCTATTTATGCACAATCTTCACAAGCGGTTTGGATTGCTTTTATTTAACTTAAAAGTGGGCGAATCAATGTTAATTATTTTCGCTGCACACCGTTAATGGTTATTTGAACAGTTTTGCCAATTATTTTGAGACCGTAGTATAGTTACAACAGCGGTATCTAGAGTCTCGTACTGGATGGTGAGTAGAGATGCGGAGTCGGTGGCGTAGGTGCAGGTTTTAGCGTGTGTGAGCTTCAATCGATGCAAGATCAATGTAGCTCAGTTTTCCCCCTTACAAATCCTTTATTTATGGTTCACTCTAAGTTCATACCTCTTACCAATAGTATAATTATGACCATAGGCAACACAAATTTCGTTTGTACGTAGAGTGAAAATTATTTCAAGAGTCATGTTTCTTGAGAATCGATGCAAACTTCGCCATATTATGTTTTTGTGTGTGTAGACAGACCGACACTGATGCCTAGTTCCATGGTTCCCGGATGCATCACCGCATGTTGCAGAGCCACCATGGTCTTTATAATGGGAAATTGGCCGAAACAGAATGCCCTGAAAAATCACACGGACAGAAAAATGCAAATACGTCATTCCGGACTCTAAACTAGCTACACTCTTAGGGTAAAAAAATAGTGGAGTAATTCATTTGGTCGCGCTGCTCGCCGTACTGCGATTAATAAAAAATAGCACGGAAACGACTGAACAGAAACATACTGGTTGGAGCAGTGCATTCGTCGCGCATCTGGCCGTGACTTGATGAACAAAATGATTTGTTTTTAGCAGGCAGCTGCTTGAAATAGCTCCCTGATTGGTTCGTTCCGTGGGCCTCATTCGTTTGTCGCTCTGTCATAGGTCGATGTCAGTCTTTTAATATTTTTACGTCAGTAACAGTGACTTTCCCAACAGCGTAGTGGACACCTAAAAGCTGCGGTTGATCCAAAATTGATTTTAAATTTCGAAGCGCAAAACAATGACTATGCAACCTAGCGGACAAATCCCTGCAGTGCACTTCCCATGATAACGTCTCATCGAGGGTAACACCAAGAAACTTAACCGAAGTCTCACGTTTTATTTGTGTATTATGGCAGCATAATTTCAAGTCCAAGTTCAATCTGTCTGATTGGTGTAAAAAATCATAAAATGAGTTTTTGTTAGATTTGGAAAAAGATTGTTATCCACAAACAAATTGCTCAACTCTTCAAGGGCTGCATCCGCCGACACACCCACTGAAGCATCCTGATTATTTTTAACTATTGCTGAAGTACCATCAGCAAAGGCTACAACATTACTATATAATAGATCTTTTGGTAGAGGGTTTACAAACAACAAGAATAGCACAGGGCCCAAAACCGAACCCTGAGGTACACCAACGTCAACCCCCAAATTTAAAGAGTTTTGCGCCCTACCCGTCTGGTCCACAACCTACAAACTGCCTACGAAATCTCAAAAATGAAGTATACCAACCTAGGTGTCTTTCTCTAATGCCATAGTAATTCAGCCTTTCGAGGATCATTTAATGATCGACACAGCCGAACGCCCTGCTGCGATCACAAAATATCCCCACAGGGTACTCGCCTGCCTCAAGACCGTCCACTACCTCTTCCAAAAATGCTAATGTTGCTGTGAATGTGACTTTCCAGCTCTAATCCCGTGCTGGCTTGAAGATAATATATCATTGTCATCTAGATATTTTAAAAGACTATTTAGCATGGCATACTCAAATACTTTTGAAAAACATGAAGTCGAAGCGATAGGACGTTAGTTTTCAGTTTGTTGGATCTTCTTTCTTTAAAATAGGGATAATTTTAGAACACTTTAACACATCTGGAAATATTCCGCACTTCAAAGAAGCATTAACAATATGCGTTATAGGTTTCAAGCGTGACTCAAGTACGGCTCCTTAAAAATGCTTGCTGGTATCTCATCAGGTCCAGTTGACCGTTTGTTCTTGATTTTTTTGGAAATGAGATCAGACATTTCCGCCTCAGTAAACAAAGGTACTTCCATTGCCGGAAAATCACCCTCATTCATTCGAAACAAATCTGACAATGATTTTTTTTGTTGGTTTAAGTTTTTTAAGATAGAAAGTCGGGCATCAACAAAAAACTGGTTAAACTGGCTGGCAACCAAGCCAGAATCCAGTATAATCTCGCCGGTTGCATCAAAGTCCGGGTTTTTACGTCTTAATCTATGCATGTTCTTAAGATTTTGACTAGATTGTTTAACTTCCTGTGTTACCCACTCACCTCACCTTTAACGAACCTTGGCTGCCACGTTTTTCAATTAAAAAGCGGTAGGATAGGTAAAAAAGCAGCCGCGCAGGGTCGCCGGGGGAAAACCACCCTTTGAGCAAAAAGATTTCGGGAGCCACCAAAATATTGTCATGGGCAATATTAATATTACTCAGGCAGACTGAATCAAGTAACAAGTTTCATCGTAAATTACTATTAGCTTTTATCCGACATCTACCGTTATAGTAGTATAGGAACTGGGGGTACTTTTTGCAACAAAAATCCAAATTTACCAACGTTTCTGTTAAAAATGGTTTTCTATAAACCATTGAGTGTACTCGTTAACTTCGCTATTGGGGGACGCGGTTACATCCCCTGTATTTGAAAGAATGTTGTATCACATAGTATCTTCTAAATCCAACGAGGACTGAACAAAGCCATATTTTTAGCTGAATTTATCGAAAAAACTGAAAGGTTTATATTGCTGTGTTTTGGATCGAGAAGTCTGAAATAATCCTTGAAAAAACTTAAAACAAAAGATCATAAGCATGATTTTGTTTAACGAGACACCCCTTCTTTTCTTTCATATTTTAAATGCACTACAGTGAATGCGTACTTTTAACTCTTTATTTTGCAAATATTCTCTCCCGACTTAAAAATGGGATTCTAAACCGGGGTAGAAGTGCTAACATTAACAGAGTTTTTATTTTACAAAAACATGCAGTTCGGCTGATAGCGGGTCTTAAATATAGAGAATCCTGCAGGGACACGTTCCAGAAACTAATAATCTTAACTGTGGCTGGGATTTATGTTTTTGAGGTTTGTAGTTTTGTTTATCAAAATAAAGAGGATTTTTAGGGTGTTAGATCCGCGCATAACTATGAGACCAGATTAAATTCTCTCTTATTGCCGGAAAGTCACAGATCTGCCGAAGTCCCAAAAACATACCGACAAACTCTAAAGGGTAGTAGAGGACATTACAACAAAATGTTTTTGTTTATTAAACATTATGTCTGCAAATAAACCGCTTGGGCTGTAGAGCAATACAATTTTTTAAATCATATCCAAATAATTAAACTAATTCTTGATTTAGTTGGACACCACTGTCTTTCGTTCAAAATTTTTTGTTTGTTGCAGAGCGCAAACATTTCTTTATCGCAATAAATACTCCAGAGATGCCAATTTTAAGACCGTAGTATTAGTTGTAACTTATTTATTGTAACATTAGTTTGTTGACTGTTAATGCAAAATTTGTATTGAAAATGTACGATAATTTTTCATTTCTAGAACTTACCGATATGCACCTTGCTTATTGTGCATCAAGTCCCAATGAAATAGAATCTTCACGCTTTTTCCTTCTTTCTTCCAGAACGGCTCATTTGCGGGCATATTATTTTTATTAAACAAAACAAGTTTGTTTAAATATCCTTTACCACCCCTTAAAGTTTGTCGGTAAGTTTTTGGGACACCCTGTATATGTTTCACACGTTGCATATTTTCCAATGTACTAGATGTAGCAACATTAGATATTCCCTCAATTTAAATGTATTTATTTCTGACCGGTATATTATTAGCTTATAACGTCTTAGTTACGCGGGAATTATAAGGGTCATAACTCCCTTGGGATATTAAGAAAAATTTGACATAGAATCAAACGATTGACATCTAATGTCAATTTGATTGTCATCTATTGAAACATTTATTCCACTTTAAAAATGAACAAAATGTTACTAAAATCGGTCAGAAATAAAATTATCTATGTATCACTGGAATTATAAGGGTCTCAATTACCTCGGGCAATTGCTGTCGTAACGTAAACTTTGCCCTCGGTAATTAAGACCATTATAATTCCCTAGATACATAATAAATAACTATTAAGCATCGTTTAAAAAAATATTTTCTGCGTGATACTCCTTTTAGCGGTTTATGTTTAGTGTATTTTAAATTACTTTTAATTTTATATTGACCTTTTCTTCAATTATTGTCTTGCATATTTCAATTGAAGGAATAAATTGTTTGAATTTGAATCGTTCCATTTTTTCAGACACATAAATACATTTATTTTAACATCTAATTTTTAAAATTTGAAGGTAATTTAAAAAAAATAAATAAAGGTTTAAATTTCTCTTTTGCATATATCCGAATTGACGAGGTCTGCTTTAAAACAGATTTACTTCCCAACAAATGTTTTAAGGGTTGCTAGTTTTGAAATACAATAAAATCCCGTTATTTAAAAAGGCATTAAAGTACATAGGGATATGTGGCTTGACTTTTTGGAAACCGGCATATTGAATAATTTCGCTGCCCCCAGCCAAACTTAGGAAATGTTGCTATATAATCCGTTTTGCTGGCTCAATCAAAATATATTGGCAGAGATCATGCATATCGGCTTAATAATCCCTTCTATTCCTATTAATGAAATATAAACAATAGTTCGTCCTATTTAATCAACACCAACTCAAGATAATCAGGAAGTTGCAATAACCTGGGCAGAAAAGTCAATGTAATTTCATATAATTGGGTTTTCAGAACTTCTAAAAATATGCCTCCAGAATTTTACAATAAGATTCCCCCTATACTGGAATATGTAGCGCTATCAGTGTGGAATCCATGTTGTGTAAAATATGTTCATATACTTGAACAAGTTTAACGCCGGATAATGTAACCTAGATTAAGAGGAAAGACCTAAGAGGTTAAATCTGACTACGTTCGAAAATTTCTGCACACGGACAGATTTCATGCAGGCCATTAAGGTGTTAAATCATTGCACAGCCTAACAAAAAAGTGCGATGATCTAGACCAGGGGTCTTCAAACTTTCCAGCCTTAGGGCCATACTGATTACTCCAGTAAGTTCCAAGGGCAAACACCGTTTTAATTTTCCTACCATTATCTATAATTTTTAGACTAGTCGCCGAGCACGCGCCCTGAGCGGGCATACTTCAATCACTATTGTGTTGTACTGTATTGTTACGACCACGACACTTGACGTCAGCTGGTGGTTATACGCGGAAATATGTAGTGAACCCTCTATCCATCGCTAACAGATAGGGCTAAAATCGCGTCGAACCTCGTTGGTTCGAGAAAGTTCTGGTGTATTCCACTCACTTCTAGATGGCACCAATAAGAGCATAAAAAGACTAGCGGCGCGACTGCGAGTCAGTCCACCTAGGGAACGCGAAGAAAGCGAACCTGTGTGTTGTGAAATAAAGTAGTGCGTAACTCTTTAAAACGTGTTTGTGCGTATTTAAAAGACATCGTCGTAACAGTATTTTGATTTGACTTGTTGTTTTTGCGTGTGATTTGCTAGTATGGAAATGAAGCGAAAAATAGACAGTGAATGCAGAACACTTAAAGATCAATGGAACTTAATATTTCTTAATCGAGTCCAGTAACAAGGCGCTATGTTTGATTTGCAATGAATAGCCTTAACATTACACGTCATTATGAAACGAAGCATTTTCAAAATTACTTTAAATATACTGGAGGTTTGCGGACAGAAAAATTTGAAGCTTTGAAGCGCAGATTGAATTCGCAGCAATCTTCGTTTACGAAACTCAATACTGAACAAGAGGCTGCAACTCGTGCCAGCTTTCGTGTGACCCTTGAAATCGCAAGACGTGGAAAACCATTCACCGATGGAGAAATGATCAAAGAAGGCGTAATTGCAGTAGCCGAAGAAATGTGCCCGGAAAAGGTAAATTCATTTAAATCTGTCAGTTTGTTAGCAAACCCTGTGACTCGGAGGGTAGAAGCCATCGCAGAAAATATGTCAACTCTGTCTGACAAAAATTGACATCTTGAGTGGTTTTCTCTGGCCTTCGGTGAGTCAACGGTGTGTATGAAGAACTTCTTGATATTGATAGTATCTATGGCACGATTACTGGTAAAGATATTTTTAAGGGAGTTGAAAATGCCATTAATAAAAAGAACCTTCGATGAAAAAACTTGAAAATTATATTTCAACTGATGGAGGCAAAAACATGTGTGGTAAAAATAAAGAAGTGGTCGCTCTTGTGTCAAAGGCTGTAGAAAATGATGGTGGTTTAAAACCGTTAGTCTTACATTATATCATTCATTAACAGCCTCTGTGCGGGAAATCTTTGAATATGTCTGAAGTTCTAAAACCAGTCATATCAATTGTTCATTTCATTAGATTCACTGGGCTGAATCAGCAAGAATTCCGCTAGTTTACAAAAGAAATTTGAGAAAATGATTTACCATAATATCATACTGCCGTACGCTGACTTAGTTGCGAAAAAATCCTTCAGCGCTTCTTTGAACTTCGAGCAGTGGTCGGAATTTCTTTGAATGAAAAGCATCGTAATTCATCCGAATTACAAAATAGCAATTAGTTGTGGAAGTTAGCATTCTACGCCGATTTGACAAAACATACGAACGAGCTGAATTTGAGGTTGCAAGAAGAAAACCAGCTTCTCCCTGATTTATACGCTAATATCGTTCCGGCAGAAAATAATACTGATTCAATCGCAATTGCGTAAAGAATGTTTCGCATATTTTAAAATATGTGAAATATTCAGCCACATTACTGAGACTGAGTTTCCCGTTGATTTTGCAATCGAAGCTTTGAGTGATTTGAATATAAATTTTGATACTCGTTTTTCAGACTTTGACGTCACTGCGAATGAAATTAAGGTTTTTCAAAATCCTTTTAATACCGACATTAAAACCCTAGCACCAGAACTTCTAATGGAAATTATTGATCTACAGTGCAGTGATATAGTTAAGAACAAATATCAAAACTCATCTTTGTTGGAATTTTATAATGGTCTTCCACTGGAACAATTTGATAATTTGCATAAATTTGCTCGTGGGCTGTTTTCTGTTTATAGTACTACTTACTTGTGTGAGAAAATATTCTCCAAAATGAAGAACATAAAGAATGTTTACAGACCTAAGTTAACCGATGAGCATCTTAAACCTCTTTTAATAATTGGTACAAGTAAAATTGGTCCACAATTACAAACTATTGTCAGTGGAAAATGTTTATAATGTTAGTTGGACTCATTTTAATTATTTGTTAATATTATGCTTAAGTTAAATTTTCTGCGTATTATACTTGTCATTAAGCTTTACCTAGCAAGTAAATAAAACCGAGTTAATATCATTCTGTGTTTTTTTTATCCAACTTATCCCAACAATAACAACAATTAGCCATAAGCTGTCTGGGGCCGGATTGATGACCCTGGCGGGCAGGATTTGGCCCGCGGCCCGTAGTTTGGAGACCCCTGATCTAGACAGTAGACCCTACCTACCATATGGTTTTTGATGCGCTGAATACGAAACGCACATCGTTTATCTAAAAAATAATTATTTTTTTCCAGGATTAGGTGATTTTTTGTTTGCTTGTCAAAAATTGTCTAATTAGTTAGGACAATATTTTACTCAACTTAATGTAGACTATGCGCTGCATAAAAACCATTCATAATTGTCAATAATTATTACGGTATAACCTTTTTTGGTGGTGACAATACAAATCTCCTAGTATTATTAATGACAAATAAAGTTTAAAGTCACCACCTCAGCTAGCTCAAGCTCGTGGCAGTTGTATTCAGGGTGGTTCTTTTGTGAAGGGTCCTCGCCAGTTAAACAACAATGTGTACATGTATGAACCAAAAAAAATGCTGCCGTACAAGCTAAGATATAAGATAGAGTTTTGAGCGCCACTCACAGCTGTTTTTAGCTCTAGCCTGTCACAGCAATATCAAATTCCTGTGAGTGAACGATGGAGCCCACATACAGTGCCAAAACAAAGACAAAAATTAGTTGAATATAGGTCATTTAATTAAAAAAAAAAAGGACAATGTAAAAACGGGGCGATTTTTTCAAATTAACAACACTTAATTCAAGATCTCATTAAATAAACGACTGTATCAGTTACTTTACCAATCAAATAGTTTTGTAAAATTATGCGAGTTTGGCTAGGTTGTTACTCGTTATTACAGCGCAAAAGTTGTAACTCTTTTATATTTCGCTTAATATAGCTGAATACTTAAAAGATAAATAAGGTAAATTTACGATGGATTAGTTGAAAAATACTGCTAAATTATGCATATTTAGTTTGAGCAAAATAAATTTTGGCTTCAATTCGAATAAAACAAAAACTACTTAGTTTTAAAAAATCAAAATCAACACGATATTTGTTGTTTATAAAAAGGTACTTATCCGCAGGGTCCTCCTGGAGATGGCTGGTCTTCTAAAGATACGGCCATTTGCTGACTTGGAAGCAGTTTCAGTTAACCCTCGGATAGGCCTTAAACTATAGTCCGAATTATCGGGAAATTAGTAACTGATGAATCGGCAAAGTGGAAAACTGGTCATAAAAATACATTTGGAGTTTTATTAGAGGTTATGTGACAAAAATCTCAAAAATATCGATCATCTAGGAAGAATTACGTAGTACATTTACGAAATGGGTGCCTTAATCAAGACTGAATGTGGATGGAAAATGTGGGGCACACTTTTTTGGTGGGGTTGTGATAAAATACGGGTAGAGTGAATTTTTCACTGTAAGTGCCAATAGAAGAATTTATAGTTACTAATAGAATGAAATATTTCGTAAATTTAATAGTATATTATTAACCAAGGTTTAGACAGCCATCATTATTGCCCGAGCGGCAAGTTTAAATCACGAGGAGCGAAGCGACGAGGGATTTAAGACGCGAGGGCTATAAGCTGTCTAAACCGTGGTTAATATAATATTTTTCCACTACTACAAACTTTTATAAGACATTTATCTTTATAGTATTATTAATTATAAAAAATTATAGGTAGGTATAAGTATATTTTTTAATCAAGTTACCTGCGCTTTGGAATTGGCAAAATATTTTGTTGTTTTGTCAGGTGGCTTTGTGAATGTCAATTTTTGTTCATTTATGTCATCAGATTTCACGAGTTTTCCGTTTTTTAAAAAATGAGCCAAGAAAATGTTAGTAATATTATTATGTGTACACCTCCAGAATTAAGGATGGAAGCAGAAAAAATGTTGATTGTATCGATATTTTATATATCAAGCATCTAATAATCTAATAGGTATGTATTGATAATTATCTGGTTGCCTAACTGTTTAAAATGTTTATGAATTCATGTTGTCAAATCAAAAAATCAAGTTACCTGCGTTCAAATAGATTCTTGAAGATCGGTCAATAATGGATTTCAATGCCTTATTATTGACCATGGTCAATAATAACTTATAAGGTAGAGAAAAACGATTTCTAACGTTAATAATCGGTCAATAATGGCGATGTTATAGGTTAGTAGTGGAAAAAAATAATTATATTTAATTTAGATATATTTTATGTGTCCATCTGAGTAGCAATAGAATATAGTTAAAATAACAAAACAACTATTTTAGATAAATAATTACCAAATTTGAGACATTGTATATTAAAAATAAAATTCATATTTGCAATAATTATCTACAACCACAATATTGTACAAAATGTTAATGGTTGATGGCGGTGCAGATATGCAGAAATAGGGAGCAAACGAGATGATGGGTCAAACGTGGAGTTAAACTAGTAATGCCCTTACCAAACTAATTTTAGAACTGTAAAAGTCATATTACTAAATGAAAGTAGAAAGGTATTTCAATTTCGTAAATTTAGAAGTCCGAACTGAAAATATTTTTGAAATTAATATTTTGTCAATATTATTAGACCAGCAAAATGAAATGAATTTTGGTAAAACAGCAATGCACTGTCTCTTAGGTTTATATATACTTGCAAGGGAACTTCTTCAATAACTTGGATAAAACTGCAATAACTTTTATAGGTTTTTTTAGGTTAGTTCAGTTCAGGTTAGTTTTGCTTTAACATTTAACAACCTTAAAATTTTCTTGTTAAATAACCCCTTCCCAAGGAGACACAGACATAGACAGGTCACAATAAGGGTTTTGGTTTTGTTTCCTGCTCGTTGAATACTTATGTTGTTTTAACATTTATTATTTTAATATTTTAATATACATTATTTTATAAAACCTTTCTTTAATATTTTGTATTTTAAATTTAAACATAAACATTTTAATGATAATAGAGTATTTTAGGTATTAACATATGTTTGTTATTCGGTTTGTTATACACATATTTAACTGACGCCATTTGAAATGTGGGATATGAAATAAACACATGCTGAATGTTACTTTTAAATATTTTACTAGGAAAAATGCTAATTATATTTTTATATTTAGCTATAAATTATGTGTAACTTAAATATTTTTTTCCAAATATACATTATATACGATACAGTTCTCTGTGCATCACAAAAATAACGTTTTAGTGATTTTCTCAGAGATTTCTTAATTATTTCGAGAAAAAAAACGAAGTATTACTTTAAAAAGAGTCCTGTAAAAATCCAGCCTTGATATTGGTCGATATAGAACAAAGATGCATTTTTCAAAACTTAAGTTGTCACATCTTAGACGAGTTAACGCGTCTATCGATCAACTTCACTCTGTTCAGTCGAAATCCGCTGAAGGGAGTATAAAAGGGGCCATCGTTCGCTGTAACAAATTGGGTTCTATATTCTTAGTTTCACGTTCGGGCCAAGGATTGATAAATTTGAGCACCCAATTTGGCATGTTTTATATCAAAGTTCTTTATAAACTGATACAGAGACAAAATAATTTGTCATAAAGATCAAAACTAATTGTATAGTTAATTGACTAAATAAACAAAATGAAAATCTAGAAATGTGAACTACACTGACAAAAATGGATTTACCAATGTCGTTGGTTGCAGAATTAGAGCTACTTCAACGCACGTTTCTATGTTGTTCAAACTAAGCCTACGAATTATCACAACTCATTTAAAAACGCTACAATAACTCAGCTTCTTGTGGTTCGCCTCAACACACAAATATCAACATTTTAAACACATTTGGGATTACTACAATCCTTCATTTTGTAACCATTTTATGAGTTACCTGAACTCAGTTTTTGGATTGGGAAAACTTACTAACTGATTTTAAAGTGCCGTTTTGACCCAGACGTCCATAATTGTAACTCATTACCATGTCATTGTGTTAAATTATTTTGAGTTGGAATAAGTCGTAAATAGTGCTCTAAAAATTCATGTCGAAAGTAAATCATCAATCGAAAAGTCACGAAAAGTTCCGAATTCACACTCGTGCCGATTTAGCGCGGTAACTTCATCCCATTGTTATTAGTATCTTGTGCACGTCGCGTCGTCATGGATCACATAACTGGACTTGCTATCCGCGCAATCGTTGATCGGAGGGATGTTTTTTTATTTTTATTCAGATTTTGTTCTCATACAGGTGCGTGATAATGAGAATAATCCAATTTTAGTGTTGGAATATATTTAAAGTGCCAAACTTTATTGTGCCTAGCTTCGTTCATAGAGTATTTCCTTTGCACTTAACGGTTATCATATGTTGTTAGATGTCACTTATGCCAGTAATGTCAGTTAACCTAGCATGTGTTTTCGTAACAAGTGTTTGTTAATTAAAGTACATATTATAAAATATTCCTTGTGTTTCTTGGCTACATTGAGATTCTCTGCCAACATTTAGGACAGATTAAATCTATAGTCGTTAAGTAAGCTAGAACAACTGAAATGTCCAGTTTTAATAGCTCCAATCATGAGTTAATCTAGCCCTAGTACTGACGCGTCACATTTCCCATATTGGTTTCTGGCAGCTTAAATAATGAATTGTTGCAGCCCACGTCGCACGTGTTCGTCAATCCCAGTTACGATTAGCTAAGCTAGCTAGCTAAAACAACCCATCTGCACGGCTATTATAACTCATGAACAGTGATTTGATGCAATCTCTTCGGTTTAGTTGCCGTAACTCAGAGGTCTGAGCTGTTCCCTATTAGCAACACGCGTCGGTCTGGGATAACTCATATTTGAGTTATGTCAACTCGATATTTCGCTCAGTGTAGGTTGTAAAACTGTTAACCAATTTTTGAAATATTACCGCGGAATGGACAGTGACGGCTTTAGAAAAGCCAGTTAAAAAAATATTAATAGGCATACTGTATATATATGTAAACTTAAATCAGTAATTACCGAATCTTGAAAAAACAAAGTATTTTAAAGAATTCGTCCATGATTCTCAAATAGACCTGGTTTTAGTTATGTGGGTACAAACAAAAATCTAAGTCACGGTCTCAATTTCACGTAGGTATATTAACATTTGGTGACGCGTTCTACCATAGACGGGCATCATCCGACCTACAACATAAATTAACCTAGTGCATAAAAGAATCAATCAAAGGACTACAAAACATGGTCTTTACCTTATTAACATAGTGAATAAAGTCCAATTAAAGCTAAAATACAATGAATAAACAATAAATACAAAAACAATACACATAGACACGACGTCTTCACAAATTAAAAACAACAACACTAAAAGTTAGGTTAAGAGAGAGCACCAAATTGAACAAAAATAAAAATAAAAAATAAAAACAGTTTCCACATCTTGGGTTCGAACTAAGGCCCTCCAGGGTGTCTGACGGATGCTTATTGCCATCGCGCCACGGTGTCATTCAAGGAGAGGAATAAAAACTCATGAGTCTGGTTTCAAGTTGTTGAAAATTAGGCTAGGTTCAAAATTGAAGACATCGTTGATACAGTTCAAAACGGGGCTTTTTTGGCTTTCGTGATCTCCAGCTTTTCCAACATATCTAATTTTTTACTCTTCGGGCACTCGTGAAGGACATCAACGCTAACCCGGGAGAAAGAGTGTTTGGAACTCAAAATATGGTTAGCGAAGGCCGAGTTGGTTTCCGTAATATCGGTATTTTCAAACTTTTTGACAAAATTAATGTGCTCCTTTACCCGAGTGGATATCTTCCTTCGCGATTGTCCTACATATACAGCATCGCAGTCGTCACATTTTAAAGAATACACCCCCGATTCTATAGTACCTTTAAATGACATTATACCGAATAAATTTATACGCAATGAGTTTACTGTGTATCCCTCTTTTGGCTCAGACGATTCGGACAAAGTCTTTGACGAGAAGACGATTTCCACCTCTTCAGATACAGACACAACTTTGGAATTTACTAAACAAAAGTAAAAACAGCGATAAGACTGAAAAAAACCAAAATGAGTACGGACGGATATTTTGCTACAAAAACCAAAAATTATTAAAGTAAATACAAGAGAAAAGAAGAAACATAGGTGACAAGTAGATGACATACAAAGGAATAAAATAACAGGAGCGGAAGGTTAAGCCTCATACTTGCTTAGTGCGAGAATGTCCAAATAAATGCCGAGACTTTGACGAAAAGTTAAGAATATTTAAACATTATTGGGAGTTATCATATGAAGCTAATCGTCATTTTATTACAGCTAATATTTCAGTTAGGGCAGTAAGGAGACGACGTGTTACCAGTGTCGAAAGCAGAAAAGATTTGAGAAGAAGCTACCAGTTACCGTTATAATAAATGAAAAAGTAGCAGTTTGCAGAAAAGTTTTTATAAGCACATTGGATGTAACTGATAAGCTTCTGCGTTATACAGAAAATCATTGGAATTATACTTCAGTATCTCAAAGAGATCAAAGAGGTAGGCATCCCTAGTTACATGCTAGTTGCCTCAGAAACAAGGTTGTTTGAGCCCCTTCTGAATGGCCTACTATAATAGAAAATGCTAGATTAAAACATATCCCCTATAAAGTACACTTGGTTACTCATAAAGACTTTTTTGATTGGTAATTCTATAATCTAAAACATCCAAAAAAAATAGAAGAATGAGCATGGTTTACCCATGAAAATTAAAGAAGTAGGTACGTCAAATTATTTTTCAGAAAGAGAAATCTAATATTATCAATTTTCTTTTTAACATTTTACACAAATCAAGAATAAAAATACAACACAGAATTTCGTAAAAGTGCCAATTTAGCAAGAACTGACCGCTCATACAAACAAAAGGGCGAATATCCACTTTTTTCCTGTTTTTTCCTAGAAAAAGAATAATAATGTAACATTTAAAAGTACTATTTATTACCATTCAAATGGTAATATAATACGAAATTGGACTTTTGTTATTAAATCTGACTAAAATGATTTTTGGCTTCTCCTGTAAAATTCCACAATTGGCCCCTTTACCAAAACACCATCGATATCTAGGCTTGCACAGCAACATCCTTTGGAGGCCACACTCGTACACATTGTAGTTTTACTGGCAAGTACCCCATTTAAAGAAACCACCCCGGTTTACAATTGCCACGAGTTTGAGCTAGCAGAGGTAGGTGGTGACCTTTGACTCATTTTATACTGGAATACATTTATATTTTGTTACCACCTAAAAAGGTTATAAACTTACTTATTCAATTTAAGCATATTCAGTCCTCCAACTTCCGCATTGGTTGCTTAAAAATCGTATTATTTTTACACAACATAGCACCCTACAGGAGAATATTATGTACCAATTTTGGTTCAGTGGCCTCTACTTAGTCGGAAAACAATTAAAAAATTATTTTTTTTTGGTATAATATCTTGTATCTCCCAAAAAAAGGAAATTTGTACAAGTATATGGGAACTTTTAACATTCTTTAGAGATTCTCTACGCATTGTGCTTTTTTCAATGTCACCCTGTGTAGTTCTAAAGTAATTCATCATACAGTCACTAGAAAGAATTGACAACTCTAAAAGTCCCGTTTATTGATATTATGGTTCAGAAAGTTATTAAAATTGTAGAAAACCTTTCGTAATAAAAATACTTTTTAACCACAGTTTCATATAGTTTTATTGGTAGTTCCCTAACTCTGTTTTATTTACTTAGTTTGTTGTGCAAAGTGTAAGTTCGCATTTCAGAATTTTTCCAATCTAGAAAACTCAATACTTGGTATTATGTTCATACAAATTTTCTGCTTTATATTTACTTAAGTTTTGGTGCATATTATGAATCAGTGATACGTAAATGTACAAGGATGGGAGTATAAGGATACCAATTTTTGTTAAATGGTCTTTCTTCTTCTCATATCCGCTTCCCGCTAGAACCGAGACATCCCTTCATTGTAAGCCAAACACTCTTGAGGCATAAGATTAGTGTCCCCAGACCAGTAACTCATACATCCAGGCTTAATGCGCAAGCACCAGCTAAGCTATCAGGCACACTTTTAGTTCTGTAATTTTTATCAGGACTGTGAGTACAAGGATCGCAGAATTCACCCTTTTAGAGACGCTGATGACTTTCGAAGGTCAGCTGTAGGTCCAAAGTAACTCCAAAAAATTTAACCTTAGAAGCGATATCAATAATCTGCCTCAGTGTAAATATACAGGGTGTTAATTAATGTCATGCAGATATTTCAGGGGGTGATAGTACTCGTCAAAATAAGAAAAAATGCAAATATTATGCATGGTCTAAAACGCGTTATTTTCGTTATACAGGGTGGCAAAGTTTCAATTTTCTTTCTCGTATTTTGCGTTTTCTCTCTTATATTCTGTGATAATTGTTTCAAATTTCGAACATCAACTATTCTTTAGAATCTCTACAATAAAGTATCAAAGTTGTCGGTCGCAGTATACAGGGTGTTACATTTTCTTGAATCGGCTACAATTTTATCTTTCAGAACTTTTTTTTGGAGCTCTCTGTATGAACTCCGGTATGAAATTTTAACTCTCTGTTCCTTTGTTTAGCGTTTTGGTCTTTTGCACTATTCTCGTATCTATGACCGTTTTTGATTTATTTGCAAAAATAGCCATCGATGGAAATTAAGTGTAGGCGAAATAGCGCAATAATAAATATGAGAAAAAAATAGTAGGCAATTGTTAATTCTGTTTATTGTCCTTCTGACATTTTGTAACAAATATTGTTTTTGTTTGACGTTTCCGGAAATGTTTTGAACTAGTTAATGATGGTTGAATTCACAAATCAAGGATTTGCAGAGATGCATTTAATTTATAAACTTGCCGATGGCAATTGTTACGAAGCCAGACGACTGTATGCACAAAGGTATCCAAATCGAATACTGCCTGACACACGGACATTCGCAAATCTACATAATCGACTATGTGAAAATGGATCGTTCAAGAAATCCACTCATTTAGCAGGAGCAGTAGGACTTCTGAATTCGAGTAAGCAGTCCTGAATGCAGTAGAAAATGATCCTGATACTAGTACGAGAAAGATTCTCGCAACCCTTAACATTTCATTTGTGCTTGTCTAGAAAATTTTAATAGACAACTTAATGTATTCTTATCACATCCAAAGGGTGCAAGCTCTTCTCCCACGTGACTTTCCACTACGTTTTAATTTTTGTCAAAGGTTCCTACAAATGCTAGCCTAAAATCCGTTATTTGAAAACACGATCTTATTTAGCGATGAAGCAAATTTCTCAAGGAATGCCATAAACAATTTTCACAATAACCATTTTTGGGCAGAAGAGAATCCGCATTCGATACGCGAAAATAATTTCCAAGAACAGTTTTCAGTAAATGTGTGGGCCGGCATTATTGGAGATTATTTGATAGGACCATTTTTTCTACCAGCAAGGCTAAACGGACAATAATATTATCGTCAATTTCTTGAAGAGGAACTTCCAGGGCTGCTAGAAGAGGTACCAATTCTTGTCACTAACCAAATATGATTCATGCACGATGGTGCACCACCGCACTTCAGCATAGAGGTGAAAAACTTTCTCAATCAAATTTTTAACAACCGTTGGATAGATCGAGGGAGACCTCAGCCATGGCCCCCTAGATCCCCTGACCTGAAAAGCCTGGATTTCTTTTTCTGGGGACACCTGAAAGCATTTGTGTATCAGACCCCAGTCCAGAGAGAAGAGGATTTAAGAAACAGAATAATAGCTTCATACGACATAATTTGCAATACTCCTGGCAGAGTCGAATACTTGATTCGTGCATTTTAGCAAGAGGCGGACATTTTCAACAGTTTTTATAATTTAGTTTTATTTTTATTTGATTAACTAATTAATTGTTTTGTATTAATTTATTTTTAATTTGTAATGTTTTTATCTGATTGTTGATAACCCTGTCGGTTGATCTAAAATAAAAATGAAAGTAATTACTTAGAATACATACAAATAAAAACAGCTTTTTACTCTGCTTTATTTCGCCTACACTTAATTTCCATCGATGGTTATTTTTGCCAATAAATCGAAAACGGTCACAGATACGAGAATAGTACAAGAGACCAGAACGCTAAACAAAGGAACAGAGAGTTCAAATTTCATACCGGAATTCATACAGGGAGCTCCAAAAAGAGGTCTAAAAGATCAAGTTGTAGCCTTTTCAAGAAAATGTAACACCCTGTATACTGCGACCGACAATTTTAATACTTTTTTGTAGAGATTCTAAAAATGGTTGATGTTCCAAATTTGAAACAATTATCATAGAATATAAGAAAGAAAACGCAAAATACAAGAAAAAAATTGAAACTTAGCCACCCTGTATAACGAAAATAACGCGTTTTAGATCATGCATATATTTGCATTTTTTTCTTATTTTAACGAGTACTGCCACCCTCTGAAATATCTGCATGACATTAATTAACACCCTGTATTGTGTTCTGTTTTGGGCAGGTTAAGAAGAAGTTTATTATCTGTAAACCAATCACATCGATACCCTCTCAGTACAGTCTTTACTCTTTGAATCACAGTCATATTCCTTAGATGTTTGTAAAAAGCTGGTGTCATTTGCTTATATTGTTTTTGAACCCTGGTGCAAGGAGGACATTATACCGGGTGTTGCATCGTCGAGCGGGACATAGGAAATTCCATGTAATTTTAAATGGGGTCAATTATTGGCTTCCCTAATTATTTTAGAGAAAAATTCTATTTAGGTATATTAAAGAGCACTAAAACCCACATTCAAAAGAATAACTTTAGATATTTTTGATGAGCCCGTTTACGGGTTATCGCCGATTTCTTTTTAACTATTTCTCCTTTTTATGGCCCCGTATTTGCGGGCACCAGTCAAGGTAAAAGATGACTGTCAAATAAAGTTGTCATTTTGAAATGCGTGCTTTATTGTTATAAAAACTCGTACATCGAAAATATTAAAGGTGTATTTATGAGTACAAATTAATCTGAATAAAACTAAAATAAAGTATCCAATTACAAGGTTAATTATGACATTTTACATGTTTCAATATTTTACTAATTAATAGGTAGGTACTATTAAATTGTTAGAACTTTAGGATTTAAGAAGATGTTCAAATATTCCTCCATTGACTGCTAGACAATAACCGAGGCGATCATAAAATTCTCTTCTTACATTCGCTAGTTGGTAAACTGAAATTCTAATGCATTCGGCAGAAATAGCATTTTTTAACTCATCTAGATTTGGGTATTTTTTATCTTTGTATATCCTGTTTTTTAAATGTCCCCAGAGAAAGAAATCATTTGGCGATAAATCAGGAGACCTGGCTGGCCAATTTACTGTATGATTTAAGCCAATAACATTTCCATTAAAAGCACGGTTTAAATATTCCCGGACAGCCAGGGTACTATGTGCCGGGCAGCCATCCATTTGGTACCAAACTTCCTGATTTTCCCTGGCGGCATCATGTAAAGTAGGTAAAATATGATCTTCAAGTAGTTCCAAAAAATATTCTGCATTCCAATTTCGTGTAAGAAATAATGGCCCGATAATATTTTCTCCGAAAATCCCAGCCCATACGTTAACTTTTTGTGGATATTGCGTCCTTGTTTCCACAAACCTGTGTTCGTTTTCTTTGCTCCAATATTGATAATTTTGAACATTGGGTTCATTGTTTAAGGTAAATGTGCATTCGTCAGTGAAACAAATGTTTTTTAAAAATTCCCTATCCATGTTTGCTCTTTCCATCATACCAAAACAAAACTCCTGTCGTCGTATTTCGTTCCTATCTCTTAGCTCTTGGTGCTTTTCATATTTGTATGAATAATATTTATGTCGTTTCAAAGCTCGTAACGCTGTGGTGTGATCTAATCCTATGTCATCCTCAAGTTTCCTTGTGCTGATCTTCCCATCATTTTCTTCCACGCACAATAAAACTTGCAAGTCCCTATTATTTCTTGCATCTCTTCTTTGTTCCAGCCTTTCTTCACATCTGCAGTTATTTATTACAGTGCCTTTTGTCTCAAATTTCTTGATAGTCCTTTCGACTGTAGATTTTGCAGGTATCGGTCTATTCGGATACAGAGCAGCAAACATGTCTGACACATTTTGATAACTATTTCCTTGATAATACCATTTAATCGTCAATATTTTTTCTTGAGAAGTGTAATTCATCGCTAATATTTTCGATGTACGAGTTTTTATAATAATAAAGCACACATTTCAAAATGACAACTTTATTTGACAGTCATCTTTTACCTTGACTGGTGCCCGCAAATACGGGGCCATAAAAAGGAGAAATAGTTAAAAAGAAATCGGCGATAACCCGTAAACGGGCTCATCAAAAATATCTAAAGTTATTCTTTTGAATGTGGGTTTTAGTGCTTTTTAATAAACCCAAATAGAATTTTTCTCTAAAATAATTAGAGAAGCCAATAATTGACCCCATTTAAAATTACATGGGATTTCCTATGTCCCGCTCGACGATGCAACACCCGGTATAGTTAGTATAATATAACGAGTGATTATTAATTATTTTGCTCAAGGGCGGCTGTGACCCAGTATACATAGTGTAGCAGTAGCGCGTAGATTAAATCATAGGGCGAATTTGCAAGAAAGCAGCGTTGTCACGTTGAAAACTTAAAATAATGTTTTTTGACGGTATGTAATATAAAATCCTGAGCTATCTTACTTTGAAAGCCTACTTTATATGGCTGCCTCCTACTTCTAGACACCTTCTGATGTTTCTTCTTACCCTCAGAGACACATTAACCAATACGTTTGGAGAATTATTAATTTCGGCAATTTTTCTGAAATCCTTCGTTTAAGATCATTTATATGCTCAATTGGTGTTCGATAAATGGAGTTTTTTATAAAAGACCACAAGAAGAAATCGCAGGGTGTTAAATCGCAGGAACGAGGTGGCCATATTTGTTGCGTATTTCGGCTTATAACTCTGTTTTCAAAAAATTCACTTAAAAAATTTAAATTTTCTCTGGTTACATGAGGTGTAGCGCCATCTTGTTGGAAGTAACCTTCCCGCAATTCATCATCGTGAAGCTCATTAATAAATGTTGTCAGAATTTCGATCCGATATCTCTCAGCTGTAATTGTGCCATCAAAGTAAATTGGACCTACTATTCTTCTAGAACTAATTGCTGCCCACACACCAACTTTTTGAGGATGAAGAGCTCTTTCTACAAAAACATGCGGATTTTGCGTATTCCACATTCGCATATTTTGTGAATTAACATTGCCTGATAAATAAAAATAAGCCTCATCGGTAAAAAATGTTTTTTCAAAAGCACCACTATTTTCTTCTTGAAAATTGTTTAAAAACCATTCACAAAAATTAAGTCTTTGGGGAACGTCATTGGGAAGGAGTTCATGAATAGCCGTAACACGATAAGGGTATAGATGCAGATCCTTTTTCAAAAGTGTTTGACATGTACTGTAGCATAAATCCGTTTGCTGAATTTGTTGAGATAAATGCCTAATAGAAGTTGAAGGATTATTTTCCATAATTTGTCGCGCTTCTTCAATAACCTCATTCGATCGTTTCGTTGGTCTTCCAGCCCCTTTTTTATGTTGAACAGAACCAGTCTGACGAAATTTATCAATTAGGTATTGTGACCCAGTACGAAAATTATGAAAGGTCACCGCAACATCAGGAAACTCGGTTCGAAATTCATCAAAGCAGTCATGCATAGAGTAATTCCACACACCGCCTATTTTGTTTCCATTTCTAAATAAACTTTCAACAATAAAAATTTTTTGTGCTTCACTAAACATTTTTACTGTAAAACTTTCAATCCGGCAACAAAGCTTCACCAAAACTTGATACGCTGAAAAATAAAAAAAAAATAAAAAATTAAATCATATCCTGCAAATAGCACTTTATAATAGTCAAAAGACGACTCCCCGGAGAAATATTAGTTAAAGCAATAGTAACCTACCTTCAAATAACTGCAAAGATTACAAAATTTCTCCAATTTTTAAACTTTACAAATACACAAATTCAAATAAGACGTAAATGTCATAAAACAATCATGTCATCTTATCTACGCAGTACGGCCATGATGCTTTTAAAATGCATGGCCTCCCTTGAGCAAAATAATTAAAAATCACTCGTTATATGGGAATGAGTAGGGGCCCCAAGATGGATCACTGAGGTACTTCATCTGAAAACACCGTATTAAACGAATCCTAAACGGGCTTGACATCAAGAAACTGTCTTATCCTGTTATTATGCGAGATGAGTAATTAACACCGGCATTTTAATATGAAAGTTCTTTGAATTTCTAAATTAATTCATTATTGTAGTAATAAGGAATAATGTTAAAAGCGATTTAATTCTTGTTGTTTTTTTGATAGTTTCACAAAAATAATATATTTACCTATAGTTATTATTTAAAAATTATGTCCATTGCGAATGTGACTATTATTATTTATTATTATTGTCTTTCCTTTAAAACAAACTGGGTGTTTGGGACATTTAATACTTTTTATTGACCCATATGATGGCATTGTAATTTTTTTTAATGGCTCAATTATTAGGAAAATCACAGAGGGCACAATTACGCTATGCATTGGCTAACATTTCAGTTTTATGCATGTTCAATGCAGTTTATTAAAGTTCCGCTTTTATAACATTTTTTGTGGCTCGGTGCACTGCAGCGACCATTCACGTGTCAGAATGAAAAAATAATGGCAACTTCTAAAGGCTCAGCGAGTTTTTTGTTTTATGTTTTGATGTAACATTTAGGTACTGATTTTTGTGTTTTTAAAGTCCCAAAAATGTACAAATTTGGAAATAGAGTTGTATTCGTAAAAAAACTGCCTATTTAATTTTTGCTTTTGTAGATCGATGTGTTTTTATGTCAGATTTTATTGGACACCCAAGAGCACTTATTTTTGTTAAAGAGGTTACCAGCGTTCTTCAAAACCTTGAGACCTCGAAGGTACCATCTGTTTGAGAAACACGTTTTCTAATAATCAAAGTAATCAACATAAATTAATCTGTCAACGTCACGACGACGTCTGCGAATCGGCAACGCTGCAATAAAGGAAAAGTGTTCAAGAGCCCTTCAGTCTTGTAGCGTTGCGACAAGATATTTTATTCTATTTTACTGGCAAAACCGCCACATATCTAGTCTATGATTAAAAATCATTAGTGTTTTATCCCGCAGTAGGTAATCTAATTCTCAGAATACATCAAGTCTTCTGTAATCATGAAAACGTGCTATATTCTAAACTCAATAATATTAAATTTACGTCAACGAAAGCCGTTATTCGGTAGGTTTGCAATAGGTTTACGGCTTCGAGAATATATACAGGGTGTTTCATAGCTACGGTACGAAACTTCAGAGGGTGATACGCAAGGTCGCTTTAAGAAAAAAAGTTCCTATGGACATATGTCCGGAGTTGCTTCGTTTTTGAAGTTTAAAAAAAACGGTCATAAATAAAGAGCGGAGAAAATGCAAAATGCATTTTTTTGCATTTTTTGTCTGTTTTGTACAAAAAATGCATTTTTTCAATAATAGAGCATTTATTGCATTTTATTGCCAAATAAAGACCCTGTCTGGCCTTTTTCGGTTGCTTGTTTATTGCACGGCACGTGTTTATTGGTTTATTACATTACAATGGGGCCGACTTAGGTACTTTACATGAATTGATTCATAGAATTACCCAGGATAAACCCACACTATATGGTATTCTCAGAAAAAGTAATTATAATTATAATTAATATTGCAAACAGAATCCGATAGTTCAAAGAGGTAGCAATTTTTAATATCTTTGATATCGTCTACTTGAAACGTTCTTGTGTGCCTTGTTTTGTAAAGTGAATTGTGTCTGTGTCTGTCTGTCCAGTGTTTGTTAAAATGTCGAAAACCAACTTCCATATGTCGTGGATAAAGAGATATCGGGAGTTCACTTGGGATGGCACCAATTTGTTTTCTACAGCTTGTTCGAAAATTGTAAGTATAAACCATATTTTGACATTTATTTTTTTCCAGTCTATAGTAAATAAAGAAAGATATATGTTTTTTTGGTACAATAGGAAATTTTGTCTCTTATAAATTACGTATTCAAGCACATTATTGGTAGTTAATGTTAACAATTTTAAAGTATTTATAACAGTTTTCTACTCAATTATCTTATAGTAAAAAAAGAAAGATATATTATGTTTTTTGCTATAAGGAGATTGCTGCTTTTATAAATTACGTATTTAAGCAAATTATTGGTAGCTAATGTTAACAATTTTAGTGTATTTACAAAAGTTTTCTACTCAAATATTTTATTTGGTAGAAGTTAGAAAGATTTTTTAAAATTCGATTTTTTAACGAATGTAAACCCAAATTAATTATTGCTTTTTTGGATTTTACAGATTCATGCAGATAAAAAATTTATTGTGGATCAGCATGCCAAATCAGCAAAACACCAGCTCAACGTGCGAAAATTACAACGAGGGGAACCCTCCCAGCAAACAATACAACATTGTTTTGAAGAAAAACAAAAAAACAGCGAACAAGCCCAGTTCAATGAGGACTTATGTAAGGCATTCATTAAAGCCAATATACTACTTAAAAAACTGAACAACCCCAATTTAAGTTCGATTTTGACAAAATATTGTAGATTTAACATACCGGACGAGTCAACTGTACTGATGTCATTTACAAACAAACTGTAAATGACAAAAAAAAAAAGTGGGTGAAAATTATTTTTATCTTGTGGTTGATGAAACAACTGACTCATGTGAGAGATATTATATTGCACACGCATTGATTGGAGTCTTAAGGGAAACCAACAATTTAGGTGTAACGAGATTTGTTCAAGAAACATAAACCAACTTTTTTTTGCCGAGAGTGTTCTGTCAGAAAAATTCCTACTCCTTTTATCAGATGCTGCACCCTATATGGTTAAGGCAGCACAAAATTTAAAAATATTTTGTTCTAACCTATTTCATGTTACTTGTTTGGCTCATGGTATCAATAGGGTGGCAGAATGTATAAGAGACAAGTTTCCATTGGTAAATGATTTAATCAATCAAGTAAAAAAGTATTTCTAGAAGCACCTTCGCGTGTTCAATTTTATAAGGAAAATTGTCCAAATACTCAATTACCACCACAACCAGTAATAACTCGCTGGGGAACTTGGTTAACCGCTGCTATATTTTATGCCGAGAACTTTGAATTAGTTTAAAAAGTTATCGAAGATCTAAACGACTCGTCTTCTGCCGCTCTAATAAATGCAAAAACTCTTTTTTCTAACCCAACAGTGAAAGAAAATTTAATATTTATTTATAAAAACAAATTATTCTTTCGTACCTATAGCACTCACGAAATTGGAGGCTACCTCTGTTTCTTTGACAGGTTCAGTGGCTTTAATAAATATATTTGAGGTAAATTGCAAAAAGGTTTCAGGAACTGTTGGGGCTGCGGTTATAAAAAAATTTATGTCAGTAATTGAAAATAACACAGGCTTTAAAATCCTAAAAAATTTTCAGAAGTTTTTATAGGCAATTTGACTAATTTCGAAACAGAACTGGATTTGTATAAATTAAAAACACACTTAATTCCAAAACTAAAATACTGTCCGATAACTTCTGTAGATGTTGAGCGAAGTTTTTCTATTTTTAAACATATGTTTACAGATAAAAGACACAAGTTTCTTTTGGAAAATTTTGAAAAACATTTAGTTATAAATTGTTTTTATAACTGCAAAAAATAGTTTGTTAATTTACGAATTGTATGTTGTGCAAGTTGCTATTATTATTAATTGTAATAGATATTATTTTATTTTATAATCGCAAATTATATTTTGTCACAGTAAGATTTTTATGTTTTAGATTTTATGTTTTGCAAATTGCAATGTAAGTATCAATGTGTGTATTCTAAATAAAAAACTTTTATTACAATTTTTTTTTGTTTCATTTATATTTACTCAAATTGGTCTGTGGAATAGGTATAGGATGGGATAGGTGGAATAGAATAGGTAAAAAATTATAGGATTTTTGAAGAACGGGTTTAATAGTTATAAAGAAATAGTTCTGGCTTTATTTAAAGTAACATTAATGTTCATAATTTTTCATATATTAAAAATGCATATTTGCATTTTTTGTTCATTTCGATGCATATATTCTAAAAAGTTTATGCATTTAAATGCGCATATATTGGGGTTTTCGCTTGCATTTTTTCCGCTCCTTAGTCATAAATATCCTTAAACCGATTTGGTTAAAATTTGATATAGTTATTTGTAGTAATAAGGCTCTTATTCGGCCCTAACTAGATTGAAATTATTAGGTCCAGTAGCGTCTCAGTGGGCACCACAGCCATGCGATAATAAAAGTAAACCTATTGAAGCAAGTCGTGCATTTTATCAGTGGACATTTTGCTCATTTACTGTAAGGTCGAAATTGTTTAGTTTTTATTTTTGGTTGTTGTTTAATGTTGTCCATGGATAGCTTTTAGAATGAGTTAAAGTGATTTCTATTTTCTTTCTCACGAACGAAGCCAGATATGAAAAAAACACGAGACCAAAAAGTTGTATTTATAGTTGCCTAATCTGAACAAATAAAAAATCTAAAAAAGGGCAGTGGCGTACTGTTTCTACCCAATAATAATTGGCTGTGGTGCCCACCGAGACGCCACTGGACCTACTAATTTCAATCTAGTTAGGGCTAAATAAGCGCCCTATTACTTCAATTATCTGAACCAAATTTCAACCAAATCGGTTTAGGATATTTATGACCGTAAACTCCAACGCCCAACGTATCTCAGAAACAAAGCAACTCCGGACATGTTCATGGGAACCTTATTTCTTAAAACGACCTTACGTATCACCCTCTGAAATTTCGTAGGAAACACCCTGTATATTAGTTTCTGTGATGTTTTAACCGACAACGCGTGAACATCGCTTAAATGCTTCAACGGTCGCTACTCGTTGGTTGGTGACCACATGTGATTGGTGGATCTCCCAGATTACACGTGTATTAGGCAAAGTCATTTTCTAATGTTTAAGTAATTGATATTTTGGGGACGTATGCCCGGTAGCAGAGGTTACCATTATATAAAACGTACGCTAGAAGTACCGTGAAATTTGCGGTTAAATAGACTACATTCTTTGTGTTTGGCTAAGACGTGCACGAAGTTGCACCTTAGTGTTTTGCAGTTCGCGTAAAAACGTAAAATATTAAATTACATTCAAGTTCTGATTCATACTCTATGGTAAAAACCAATGAAATCCTAACACTAGCTCGGTTCAGTGCTTTAGGGTTGTTAAGATGATGTATTCGTGTTTATCAATGAAAAATTATAATATTGTAAAGGTGGTGAAAAGCGGAAGAATAAAAATACATAGCAAAATTAGTTGTGTTTAATTAGTCTAGCAAAAATAAAACGAACCAGCCTTGTACTCTGGGTGATACAGTATTTATGAGAGGCCAGGGTGAACCCCTGTCTAAAACACCATCGTTTGTGAACCAGTTAAAAGGCAACATAACAAATATCCATCTTCAAAACCCACAAGCCTAAAGAATTATAATATCTCCATGGATTATTTTAAAAGTAAAAAAAAAAAATTGAATTTTAGCCGCCAATATTCAGCTAACAGCAGCGACTGCGGTCAGTTTAAGGTTTATGCAAGAAGTCATGAAAATAGCAGAAGATAATACCCAAGAAATCAAAAATATTGTAAACAAGGACAGTTGAAGCCGTAGATACAAGGATAGGTAGGTGCGAAATGTTATTTAAGATTTATATAGAACAAAAATAGGACCCTTTTAGTTTTAAATAGTTGTCTAAAAAATCGAGGTGTTGTGAAAGTAGTTTGGTTGGTTTGATAAAAATTATTGAGGAAATTGGGTTATTAGTAAAAAATATTGTTACGGTTCGAAAATTGCATTTCCGTAGTATGATTATCTATGTTAGGTTTTCGGTTTTAAATTGTTAAAGTACCTATGTGGACTCTTACCTTAAACATTAGTTGCTGAATTGGTTGCCTGTTAATTGCTAATAATTTCACTATGTTTAGCTTAAAGCCTTTGATGATAATGTTTAGATTCCATGGATGTTTGATATTTTGTAGGACATTGCCAAGTGGATTGGTTTCTATTCTTTTGTTTCATACTACTTGTAGGTCTTACTCCAAATCCTTGTTTTAATTGATTAGAAATTAGTAAACTTTTCTTAACCTTGTATACAAGATGTAGGTCAAATGGCATAGCTGTTGTGTATAAGCAATAATTTAAGACAGGTCAGGTGTCATTCGATAATATTGACAGTTTTGTGGATTTTCACGGCCACGTCTTGTTAATTTAGGCGTATTTTTGCGGTTTGCGTTGGTTGACGTATGTTGCCTTACCTTTTCCTAATGATGTTAAAGGGGTTATAGTTTTCATGGATTAATATGACTAATTTGTCGACAATTGTTTTTGTAACTATGTATGTTGGAGACAGAGAATATCCGGCCCTTTCGACAATGGACGCTTGAAATGAAAGCACGTTTGTGGAAGTAACTCCCGAATTTTAGTTTTCTTGGGCAGGGAAGGCCATGTGGTGCCGATAAAACTTTCACAAATGCATTAAAAAGGATATAACATTGTAGTTTGTCTATTCTTTGCGCGGAGTGCGACTTTCAAAAACTTGGGTGAATGAGACCTCGTAAGAAGCTATTTTAAAACGATTGTGACATAATTGTTTTATTTCCTAGTTTTTTTTTTTTTTAAGGCCAAACATTAGAGCACTTAAAGGCTTTTAAGTAAAATAAAACTAGGTGCGCCTTCAAGATTGGACTCTAACTTACTTATATAAGAGTGCTAAACCTCTCAATCTAGAAAGAAAATAGCGAACCTACCCTGAGTTGAGCTAGCTAAGGGGTGAGTTTTGAGGCAGCACAACATAGGTCATTTTTAGAGACTGTTGTCGAAGTACATCCTCCAGGGCATAGAGTTGCCAGAGTAAGGGTGGATAAGTTGCCATATCTCAGTATATTTTAGGTTATCCTAAGGAGAATACTGGCACCCAATAATTATAATGATAATATAGAACCGCGGATTTTGGAAAACATTACAATATATCTATGCGAACAGTTAAGGTCGAGGTCGAAATTTAAAAAGGTGTATTTTTAGATGACACAGAGATATTGTCAAAGTCTTGGTAAGATAAATTTCTAAAACGTGGTAAAAGGAAAACAGAACGTGGTCCATAAAACGCACATTATCTTACATGGCGGTTCTTTAACAGCATTTGTTTTAGGTGCAAGTTTAATTTTTTCGTCAAAATCAAAAAGTATCGACTGTCATGATAATATATTAGAAAGTAGCTAAAATACCAATTTTGGACGATCCATCATTCTTTATATTAAACAATGCATCTAATCACCCAAGAATTTTAAATAAATATTCTAATTCACCATGGCGAAAAAGTGATATTTATGAGTGCCTTGATAAACAAAATCAAAATCCCTTACCCAATATGTTAAAATTGGAACTTTTATCAATGACAGAATAGTAACCAAGCATACCCCCTAGATTATATATTGCGTGAGTATGGCCATGCAGTTTTGCGGCTACCGCCATTTGCCAGTTTAACGCAAATTACGTTAGCAGTTATCCGCGACTTATTGATGAATTTTTTATATTAATTTCGTTAAGGTTTATTCTGATTCATGAATAGCATAGATAAAGCATAAATCGCTCACTTAAGTAAGAAAAATATTCACTAGACTCGGCGGAGAAACTGTCAATTTTTAGCATTGCCTGATCATCGCTTTCGTATTCTTCGTTTCTCCACTTCAAAAATATTCGGAGTCAAGCCATCCATCGGTTTACCTTCACCTGGTCACTATCACACAATATCTTCTAACTCTGACTCAGTCAAAAGTTTTTTTATGGAAGCCATTTTATGTAACTTAAAAAAACTAATAACGGTATGGTGGAGTCATATATGTCAGACAACCACGAATTGTAAAGAGAAATTACACAATATCATATACACCTACAGCGTTCAAATCTGCATTTACCCACCGAGAGGTACATAGAAGCCCGCTATTCACCCGCAACCCCAGGTTAATGCTCTAGGGTTAAGGATGATCTGAACACGATGACTAATTCTCTGATTTAACAAGTGAAGATGGGAGTTTCTAATCTTCTAAATTAGTGGAGAAAGACTTTTAGCCTTTTTTTCCCCTTTCCCTTGTCTATTTTGTTAAAATTAATTCTACTAAAATGTTTCATTTAAAATTGAATTTTTGGATTATTGCACATATCATAGTATGGGCTCACACACTCAAATTTGGAGCTCCAGCCTTTATATTTCAGAGGCAAACTGAGGCCTTCATCGCATTGGTATATAGTTGTAAAACATTTTGTTGACTTCTGGGGTTTTCGACTTGATTCAAGCGAGACCCGATAAAACGTAATTTTGATTATAACACCCTTATGCAAAAAAAAAAACAATTATTTTACAATTTATGTTTTAGTTCAAATTTGTAATCTACAAGAAGAGCTTATTTCAAAAATAATACCCTTAGGACCTAAGTTAATAGTTTCGTAGCTACAAAAAGAATTGTAATATTGAAATCGCTCTTTATTCCCTGTGTTATAACAATGGTGTTTAGATAATGACATTAATTGTTTTCAACTTCAATTTCAAAAGTAATTTATTGTCTAAAAAACAATATTCTTAGTGACAAAATAAAATCATCATTTGGTAGTAGAATGCAAGCGCGGATCCAGGGGGAGGGTCATGGGGGTCATGACCCCCCCCCCCCAAAGAAACAGAGGAACACAAAAAAAATTATATAATCGCAATTGTGTGCAGCGTTGCGCCTTTTGTCTCATCGCAGTTTGAGTCCAGCTTCTCAGTAGAAGCCGCAGTAAATACCCCTCACCCCCATTTCCTGTTGATTGTTTGAGACAGACGATAGACTTTTTTATGAATGACTGGCAACGTCCATCTTGGGTTAAGTCGATGGTTATAACTTTTTAAAAGAAAATCTCAAAACTTCATCTATTTGTTAATGACATGATTTATTCAAAATTAAAAAGCAAATTTTCAATTCTCATTGAGTTTTCAAGATTTTTTTAAAAATTCTTGAAGAATTTCGTCTTCAGTCAGTTTAATGTGGGTATGGACCCCCCCCTTGACGATATTCTGGATCCGCCACTTTGCTTGTGTTGAACTGTAGAGTCGGTTTAATTATTGTTTTTAGGCAGATAGGGAATAGTAAAATGTCGTGTAGTTTGGTATTAAGCCGTAAAGCATAAAGCATTTAGACATTTTGTGGTAAATTACTCTATAATTTTCAATAAGCGTAGAGGAATGCTTTCAGCGGATCTAATAACCTATTATTAAAAAAAATAAAAAAACAACAGTTTTTTGTAAATTAAACCAATAATTATATTGTCTACTGTGTACGGCAGCTTATAGTCCACATTTTAATAAAATTGGCATTATGATACGATATTTTTGCTGAAAGCGCGAGCGTATGTCAATGTTGGTTAATAATATATAATAGGTAAATACTTAAGAATTTGGAATAGAAGTAACAGAGCAGCTGTTAAATAAAATATATACTTATATTTTGAGACGTATGTATTTGTATACCTACCTGTAGGTATATGTCATGCATGTAAGTGTTTGTATGACTGTCTGGATTTCACATGGTTTTCCACTTTATTGAGAATATTTTTAATTAAAGGTGTTAAGAAAGTAGAGGATCATATTATTTTTCAATGCATGATAATAGTATATTATTAACCAAGGTTTAGACAGCCATCATTATTGCCCGAGCGGCGAGTTTAAATCACGAGGAGCGAAGCGACGAGGGATTTAAGACGCGAGGGCTATAAGCTGTATAAACCGTGGTTAATATAATATTTTTTCCACTACTACAAACTTTTATAATACATTTATCTTTATAGTATTAATAATTATAAAAAATTATAGGTAAGTACCTATATTTTTTAATCAAGTTACCTGCGCTTTGGAATTGGCAAAATATTTTGTTGTTTTGTCAGGTGGCTTTGTTAATGTCAATTTTTTTTCATTTATGTCATTAGATTTCACGAGTTTTCCGTTTTTTTAAAAAATGAGCGAAGAAAATGTTAGTGATATTATTATGTGTACACCTCCATAATTAAGGATGGAATCAGGAAAAATGTTGATTGTATCGATAATCTAATATGTGTATTGATAATTATCTGGTTGCCCAACCACAAGAAATCACCTTTATAAATTCATGTTGTAGAATCAAAAAATCAAGTTACCTGCGTTCAAATAGATTCTTGAAGATCGGTCAATAATGGATTTCAATGCCTTATTATTGACCATGGTCAATAATAACTTATAAGGTAGAGAAAAACGATTTCTAACGTTAATAATCGGTCAATAATGGCGATGTTAGGTATAGGTTAGTAGTGGAAAAAATTTAATTATATTGATCCGTTCCGTAATAGTTATTTATAATGAGCTTCATTACAGTACCGAGTGGGGAATATTGGTACGACGAGGTCATAGTAACCACACGAGTGCTGTAATGAGCCTTACCGTACGTGTGATATACAACATTTTATATAAGACCCAGAATTTTGGTGTTTATGGTTTTTTGAAAATGGTTTTCATATTTATGCAGTGACATTACACAAAAAGTGACAGTGACTGACGGAACAAAAAAAAATCATAGTTTGATTAAAAATGAGTAATGTAATAAATTCATTGCATCACTGAGTGATGTAATGAGTTCATTACATCACTCAGTACGATAATATAGTATATTACACAACGCAAACAGGCTAAAATGGGTTATGTAATAAGCTCTTTTCGTGTGGGTCTTATATAAAATGTATTTATGAAAACTTCTTTTATTATTTTGGAGATTTATTATATAATAATAGCATTAATACACAAGTGAAATATATTACTTTTGTGTGAATGACCCTCCCCCAAACGAGGTTCTGGATCCGCTCCTGGTACAATGAACAATAAGACAGGCACAATCTAAAGGCCCTATACAAGTTTTAATAAATAAGAAAAAAACAAAAACAAAACATGTTCACAATCATGATAGACCTATATTACCTATAAATATGATTCAGTATGCCCAAACTGTTAATCATATTTACATATGGAAATAGACAGGTAAAACTAAACATACATTCAATAAGGTAATCACTGAACTGATGGGTCAATAAATAATTCGTCCAAGTACAGTAAGCTCCCCTAAATAAGAAACAGTTAGTCAGGCTTTTAAACCTCTTTAAGCATTGTTGCCTCCTCAGGGATGATGATTAAAAATTTTCTTACACCCTGATATTAAATAAAATAATTAAAAGAAAAGATTTGTACGTATGATAATAAGTAGACAACAACTTTTATATTTTTTATGAACAAGACATCCAAGAATAGTCAATATCGCATGCTTTATAAATAGTGGGCGACAAGAATCTCTAACTTTAGCACTGCACATATATTTCATTGCTCTCTTTGCAGGACAAACACAAAGTGATATAAATATTTAGAAAACAGATTCCATGGCGAAGATGGGACTTTCTATTAAAGCATAGCAAGAGCTCGTTACTACAGTGAAATCTAAGATATTTGATGTCACCATTAGAAAGAAGGAAAGAAGAAATTTTGTTGGATAAACTGTTAATATGAGATTTAAATTTAAGAGAGCTGTCTATTGATAATCCTACAAATTTATTTACTGAAAAAGTTCAAATTTTCTCATTATCTATAACACACTTAGAATTGAATACATTTATCTCTAAGATATTAAATGAAATGATGAACTTTTCGTCATGTCCAAATCATCATAATATCATTATAGGGAATTAAGTAATAAATAATATTAATACATGTTTTTACCCCTAAACCGAACAGAAGTATCAAAAAAAATTGTTTCGATATTCTGACTTAATTCTGAATATTTCGAAAATATCCCAGTTAGCTTTAAAATTTACATAAAATACACCAAGACAGAGATTCCAAAAGGGCTTACTGCAAAATGTGAGAAATGATTTCGCATGAACATATCACAGATAGATACCACTGGCGCAGACATATTCATTTGTCACTTCCGCTACATTTCAGAATAAATCGGTTCAAAACTCTTTGATGTGACGCTTGAAACGCATTTTTATCTCTGCCGTCTGTGAATGTTCATTTATAGGGTTGCTTGCGTATATCGCAGGCTTATTGTACGCCTCTCTGTTGTTTTTTTTCTAAAGCGCTCAATTTAAAAACGTTTTTCTTTTTTTTTTTGTAAGCTTCGACGCACAATTGTAAAATCTTCAGGTTGCTATTATTATATTTATTTACCATGGATATAAAAGCAGTTCAAATGAAATTTTTCAGTATACAAGTCCCGGGAAAGTTACGTTATTAGTTTTTTCTTTTAGTCTGGTTGAGTTCCAAAAGACTGTAAGTTGAGTTACATTATTTGAATTACGGAAATATAATAATATGAAGACAGAAAAACATTATTAGAGAAACTCGTTTTTAAGAAATGTAATCGAATGTGTCTTAAGATGTATATCGTAGCACCACGTCATTTTAACCTTTCAAGCAAAAATAACTTGCCTTAAAAGTAAAGCCTGAAATGTATCCTATTTCAGACATATAATGGCCAATCTGAAAACATATAGTATATTACACCTTATCATTCTGGAAAAGAAGGTATTTAAAGGTTTATTGCAGCATCTGGTAATTTCTCTCTTACAAGTAATAATAACTACTTTAAGACGTATTGGTTTCTACGACTTACCGTCACAGTTATTTTCTTTACGTCGTCTCATAAGGTTTATTTTCCTAGACTTTTTATTAAGTCAGAATATATTTTAATGCTTTAATCATTGACGTAGATATTTGCATACCTAAAAATTTCGATAGAGAACTTGTAACGGAAAAGTAAGATTTTTGCTGCCAATAAGGCTCCTACGTTTGACTTCGTTTAATTATGTTGGTGGGTGTTCACAAAATTATTATTATTATTGTGAAAAACTTTTCTGAATTCCCTTTTTCTTAAACTGACATGGTTTCTACAACAATCAATAGTGTGTCTTTCTTCTTTGCCTTTGTTGATAATTGAGCTAGCTTTAAAATACCGTTCATCGCAGCTCGTAATTTTGCAATAAATAATTTCATTTTTATAAACAAAAAGCGTAACTTTTTTGTTTTTATTTATCTCTATTTGTTTTGTAAAAGTAGGTTAAAAAAAGGTAAGAAAAACTAACCTGAAATAACCAGAAATGCTTATTTGTTAGACCTTTCATTATAACAAAACATAGTTTGAGAAAACCGTTTTTTTAAATATCACATTTCTGAAATCGATCAAAAATGTCAACTTTTTTTACGCAATTGCAGGTCCCAAAATACCCTATTCTATTATGTTAGTCCATTGCTGAGCAACAGTTTTATTAAAGAGTAGTACAAAGGAGTTACTTTTGCAACCTAAGCCGCCAGAGCAACTTATTTCCCTACAAAACATTTAAAACTTTATTTTATTATCTATTCTATTCCATTTTAGATTTCAGGAGAAATAGTGTTAAATTATTTATTCTAACCAATACGCAACGGGGCAAATTTAGAATCGGTATTCACTAGCAGTAATTATAATGCATTACGTGACAATTTTTACCATTTGCAAAATTTACACGAGGAGAAATATTTATTTAAATAATATTATATTAAGTTAATATGACAATAATTATTGTAATATATTACTATTGTCAGGTTAAACGATGTAAGTAAAACCTTTTCAGTGGACCACTAAGGGCGGCTAGAGAAGTTAAAGATATATTATTAAGAATGTTCAAAGATATTAGAACTGGTGGACCAAATTGTTTACATTTTTATGCGTCAAATCATGATTCCCTCTTTAATATTCATCTTTGTCGCTCAAAATTGGACGTTAGCATGAAGTCATAGATTATACCTAACAAATTTGTAAAAAAAATATATAGTTAAAGCTACATCATACCTTACAGGATCTCGAGGTTATTTAAATAATGATTTCTTACCTCCACTTCTATTGGAGCAATGCAGAGGAATGCACTTATAACCAGACATTTTAAAAAAATGCCACTGCTTTTATTAAAATCAAATAATAATATTATGATTGAACGTTGAAATTGAAACAACATAAATAAACAAACATAAATACCATCATGGTGTACAGCAAACAAGACAAGACTCAAAAAACTACAAATTTTAAAAAACAGGACAATTAGAATCGCACCAAACGTACAAAGACACGTACCAGTTAAAATACTACATGACGAAATGAAAATTGAAATGATTGAACAATACATAATAAAGAAAATTACGAACTACCACAGACAGACAGACGTATCAACAAATAATCTAATAACAAATTCACACATAAGATCACAGCCACAGCACACATACAAAATGCCGAAAGACTGGCTCCCACCCTGAATGCTAAATTATCATGAAAAATATCAAAAAATTAACATAAAAAACTGGAAAAGAACAACGACTCTCAAGAGAAGAAGGAATGAAAAAAGAAAACAGCAATGAAAAAAGAACAAACAAAAAAGCTTCAAAAAAGTATTCGAAAAGAAAAGTCAGCAGCAAATAGAAGTAAAAGCCAAGAAAGGCTAACTTAAGAAGCCAACAGTACAGAAAGAAAGAAAATGTGTGTCAGTTGACTTACCTATTTAGAAAAATAGTGGTAAAAGGATGAGTCTGATAAATAAAGTACTCCTTATAACAGCGTAAAAGTTGCAACTCTTTTACAAATTGCTTTATAAGTATGTCTGAATATTGATTAATGAGCTAAATCACTTAAAATGTTATATAAGTTGAAGTAGTTGTTAAGTTATATAAAGATAGTTAGGCAAGATAGCTTATGGCTTTGAGAACAAACAAAAGGCAATTAAATATTAGGAAGGGCAAGAAAACACACTTGACTATGTCCAAAATGAAATGTTATTAGAAATTTGCAGTTAAAAGTTAAGGTAGTTATCGCACGCTCAGAAACGTGGGTAAACAGACTTTTACAAATGTCTCAGCTACATAGATCGAAAATCCAAGGGTCCCAACTCAGTCGGCCGGAAAAGTAGTTATTAAAATGGGCAACGTAAAGGGAACTAATGTGTAGTACAAAGAGGGATAATTCCGCTCATATATGTGCCTCAAACAAGATATGATGCGGAAAGCACAGAGATGGGGAAGGATTGCCCGAATTTTTCCACAAGGGCTAAACGTCTGGCCACTCGTCAAAATTTCGTTTGACCGAATCACACCGATTACAGTTTTCTGCCAAACCCAAGAACCCACTGAAAAGGTCACAGAGAGTAAACCATATTTGAGAGAACATAACCTTGAAATGAAAAGGGGTTTTGCGCACGGGCGTATATCTACGGATTTGCTGTTCTACGACACAAAATTAAACATAACCAGAATAACCTGAAAGTAACAAGGTTACAATACCACTAACCATAATGATTAAGAAAGCTATTCACATTTCTGATAAAGGTGCATATTTACTAGATTTAAGTTGTTTTTAAATTATAGCTAAACACTCTTGGTATACAATTAGCTTGCACTAAATTAAATGGAATACCAAAATTAAAGTTAAATCAAATTTAAATTGGTCTGCATAAACCCGGCTTAAGAAAAAGAAAAAAATGTTTAATTAAATTTGGATATTTCAGCTTTACCTATTTTTAGCCAATATATTTTAGTAGGTATCTACTTATCGCAGTATAAGCAAATTATATTAGACTTACAGAAGGGATATAATCCACAATGTGTGACAAAAATGTTTGACGAGAAAGATGTTGTATGGGAATGTGAGATTTCCTTCTAACAGGAAAATTATTTGTGAGAAATAATATTTAATAACTCCACTTGTAAAGTAAGCGCCACAAAGGTAACATTATTGTTTACAGTTCTGTCTTCTGTATAAAAACTCTAGCAAAAAATGCCGCCTCCATGCGGCATGCATTGTAGTCCAGTCAAATTGTAATTTTTCTGAGAACTAGAAGCGAGCCAGCTGCAATTTCGCATGGGTGTAGGGTACAACTAAGAAAGCTTAACTCTAAATTTGCACGGTTCTTACTCCCTTAACTTCGAAGCCATCTTAAATCAAAAGGTTAAATCGGTTTTTCGCTTGTAACTTCTATTATTTTTGTACTAGAAAAAAAGTAAAGTAGAATTTTATAGGGTAAAATAATACCTATAAGACCGTGCCTCCGAAAAATTGATTAACTCATTTATTCATACTGAAAATTTCATTATTTAAACAAAATAAGCATAATGATATCAGTTTTTTGGCTATTTGTAATTTCCTATTACTCTGATTGGAAAATTTCTTGAACAAATATTGTAGAGCTGCAAATTCTCTACGTTTTATGATCACACATTTTTTTTTGTTAAACCAATTATTTTTGTTGTACACCGCGCCAAATGTTTAACGAACTCCAATGATCCTGCAGTCGCTCTGCGCACAATTTGAAAATCGCTAGAGGACGAGGATTTGTTATGTTATCTTTACCTTTTAATGACTGTTTTTCGTCGTTCGTTTACATAAGCCGCATTTTAAGTGGTAATGATGTATAGAATGTAGCCTGCAGTCACGTGATACTGATGATACAATATTTTTTGGAAAGAAAATGTGCTCAGATCGCAGTTTTTCCGAGGACTTAATGCTTGCCAAAAACGAAGAAAGGAAGAAGTGTTTTCTCTGCACTAAGACTTTGGACAAAGGTGATGTTGATCATGTTAAATGAAAAGGTGAGTTTTTTTATTTTCATAAAACATTTGAAATATTTTCTGTTTTGCATTTTCGAATACTTTTTTTCGAAATGTTCAGAGATTGTGGGCAATCTTTTTGGGCGTTTCTCAGCGTTTATAAAAATGTATGAAAACTTACTTTATTTGGGGAAGCCTTGAAAATATGTTGTCTGATAAATGTATGTAAATCTCGCTAGCATTTATGTGAATTTTCGTGGATTTTGTCAGATATTTCAAATTCGTCCTACAAAAAATGTTTTGTCAATAAGATTTTTGAATTTAGAAATTCCAAGACGTGCATTTTCGAACTTTTCAATTTGTCAATTTTAGCATAAAGGATTTTCAGAATTGATAAATGCAAATCACTTTTTTTTTTAATACGTAACAAAACCAAAAGATGGAAATTTTCTAAAATTCTTATTTGAACTATAAATTTTACATTTTTCACAATTCAAAGATTTGTAATTTAAAGAAATAATTTTTAAAATTCGACGATTTATGAAAAATATTTTTGACAATCGATGAATGTGTATATTTTGAATTTCCGACTGAATATTTTAAACTTGCGTATTAGGTCTTAAAAAAATGCAATTCCAAATTATTTAAATAATTCGTAGATACCAAAACTAAAAAAATGAAGAACAAACGACATTGTAATATCATGTCATCAGAATCACGTGATTGCAGGCTACATTCCACACATCATTAACGCTTAATTAGTATGTGTGTGACTTAGTGTGTCTTTATTTATTATATTAACGCTAAATATGCGGCCTATGTAAACAAACGACGAAAAACGGCCATTAAAAGGTAAAGATAACATAACGAATCCTCGTCCTCCAGCGATTTTCAAATCGTGCGCAAAGCGACTGCAGGATCATTGGAGATCGTTGAACATTTGGCGCAGTGTACAACAAAAAGGATTGGTTTAACAAAAATAATGTTCGGACATAAAATGTAGAGAATTCACTGCTCTACAATGTTTGTTCAAGAAATTTTCCAATCAGAGTAACAGGAAATTAGAAATAGCGAAGAAACTAATATCATGATGCTTATTTTGTTAAAATAATGAGATTATCAGTATGAACAAATGAGTTAAAAAGTTTTTCAGCGGCATGGCTTGGTAGGTAATATTTTCCCCTACAATATGCTTTTGCTTTTTTAATTTTTCTTCTCATACAAAAATTACAGGAGTTACAAGCAAAAAACCGATGACATTGATTCAAGATGGCGCCGAAGTTAAGGGAGTAAGCAACATCAAATTTTACACCCTAATCAATTTGGCTTTTAGTCCGGTAGGTGTACTGAGGATGCGGTGTTTCAATTCTTGGAGAAGGTGTATTTTGGTTTTAACGGCGGAGAGGCTGTTGCAGCGGTGTTCTGTGACTTATCGAAAGCATTTGATTGTGTGAGTCACAGAATACTGCTGCAGAAGCTTAATACATATGGGCTTAGGGGAACAGTACTGGAGTGGTTCCGGTCTTACCTGGACGGGCGAGTGCAGAGGGTCATCATTGGCTCAAAAACATCTGATGCGGGTGCGATCAGTTGTGGAGTTCCCCAGGGTTCAGTTCTGGGTCCACTACTTTTTCTGTTGTACATTAACGACCTTGCTTTTCTGGACGTTGGGGGACAATTTACACTATTTGCCGATGATACTACCATACTCTGGCATAATCCTAGCCCTGTCGCATTGAGGGATAGAATTGCAACTGATCTCCCAGGGATTGTACAGTGGTTTGACGCTAACTTGCTGACCCTGAATGTTGATAAGACCAATATCTTGGGTTTTAGGTGTGACGTAGATGGCTTGTTGCTTGGGGATGTTCCACTTGCTTTAAAAACAAAAACTAAATTCTTGGGCATTCATCTCGATAACCAATTAAAATTTGATTCGCATATTATGGGGCTGACAAAGAGGGTGGCTTCCGGATGCTATGCTGTACGTATGGTATCTAGAGAAATTGGTGTTACTCTTGGTAGGAAAGTGTACCACTCTTTGGTGGAGTCACATTTAAGGTATGGAATTGTGTTTTGGGGGAATACACATAATTGTCTGCTGCACTCACTGTTTGTTTTACAGAAAAGAGCAGTGAGATACATCTACCAAGTAAACGGCAAGGAATCGTGTAGGGCCTTATTTAAATCCAAAAAGATTCTAACGTTGTCATCGTTGTTTGTTCTGGAGACGGCCTGTATGATGTATAAACGTAGGGATATCTTGCCCGGGCCTAGTCACTCTTATGCTACGAGGCAAACACAAGACCTTCACTTGCCCATACCTACTTCGACCCTAGTGAAAAATTCAATCATATATGAAAGCCGTAAAATATATATTCACCTTCCTGATAATTTAAGGGCTTGCCCTGCACTTTGCCTATTCAAGCGGTCTGTAAAGAAATTACTGGTGGAGAGAGCCTATTACGATTTGGGTGAATACTTTGACGACCACTTTTAATCTATATCTATATGTGTATGTATTTTGAGGAACCTTGTTCTGTTTTGTCTGTCTACTTTGATTTGATTTTGATTTTAATTATTTACTGTTTATTTACTATGTTTTAGGCAGCTTTTATTTAATTTTACTTAGAATTATTTTATTTAATTTTGTTTTGTTATTTTATTTTATTCCACTCTATTTGATAATACTTTATTTTATTTTTATTTTAGTGTACTCTATTGTATTTTACTGTATTTATGAAATTACTTGCATACATCTCTAAAAAGCTTTGTTAACAAGATTTATCTTACTAACATTAAAGAATAATCGATTTGATTTAAGGAAAAGAATGGTGAAAAGTTCAGGTTTTCTGGACTATTTTTATTTTGCGGCTTCAATTGTGAGGTTTCGGCGAGCGCATTATTTGGAACTTAAAAGCCAGATACCGCCGAGTACGATTCGTACAGACATGAACCATCCTCGCATATTTCTCTTTTTGACGTAGTATAGATACGAACAGAGAGATGCCGTATCGCCACTTCTCCAGTAGCAATTAAAATTACTGGTAATTGGAAACTGGGCTTTGAAGGCCAATATAATATCCATAAGAGGTACTCATATATAACTTTCTTGGCGTCCACGTTGACTCTTAAAGTATTAATCCGGGTATTGTCGCTTCCTTTTATTAATTTTTTGCTGAGTTTTTATACAAATATTTAAATGTGAATGATAATGTTATATTTGTGGCGCTTACTTTACTAGTCCGGTCCCTGTACTATTTACTTTAAGTTATTTTGAATACAGTATGATGCCTGTCAAATAACGCCACACCTAGCGCAGTCTTTTTACTTTTAAATAAAATATAAATAAACCCATATGTATAGCTTGCAAGCGACATCCCCAAGACATCTCCGCAAACCACGAAAGAATTCAATAAAAGTTTCAAACTATGTGTATTTTTCGTCCAAGATTTCTTGGTATATTAAACAGACACAGACGAACGTGTGGTGAATAAATCATACAGGAATCCGAAAGAATATAAAATTGGAATATATATTTTATGTAAAAGGTCGAAAAAATGTTGCCGACCCCGATCATTTGCTTAGATTTGTATATCTAATATATTTGTATACGTATCATTAAAATGGTGCAAATGAAATTTGATTAAATGTTATTTTTTAGTTTTTTTAGGCGTAAATATACATGTATGTGTGAAAACGTATATTTCATGGCTATAAATTGCTATTTACATGTTCCTATCAACAAACAACTTACCCTAAAGAAATATATTTTTATAAATAAAACAGCATGCACAGGCTATAAGTAGGTATCATACCAATCGTAAAAATATCAATAGGTTAATTTTAAAATCTACGAAACATTGAGCCTCCGGCAAATATTTTATTCAATAATATTAAAAATATAGACTGTTAAATAGAAGCAAAACTTCAACGCAAAAATGCCCGCTAAGATTATGTAAATTACTAACATACGACTCGAAAATTGGTTCTATATGGACTAAAGTAGCTATATGTAAACACCGCCCCTTCATACTCACGTCAGTCTTAATAATTTTATAACATTCTAATCTGACAGATTACAGTACGTTAGCTACTAAAAATCTTTAGAACCATTTTTTATAAATTCAATTTTTTTAATTATTGACGTACCCACCTAATTGAACAGCAAATACAGTACATTTTTACAAAATATTAAACCTGCCAAGCTTTTAGTAAAACACTATAAACGCGAATGTCTTAGAAATGGAAGCCAATTAACAAAGACCGTTTTACATGCGACTTGTGGTTAGTACTGACACTCAGTCCTGGCCCCGTAATTGTTTTTAATAAGTGTTCATCAGAGTACAGCGCTATTTCGTATTGGGTGGTTGTTACTTCCACAAAAGAATCTTATGTAGCTATAAGTTTTTTTTGCTTCCACTCATAATAATCGCTGTGAGTGGGAATAAGAACCACGCGATATGAAGTATAGTGCGCCTTACGAGTCCGTGGCTTATTTTAATAATTAAACCACACCACTGTCCACTATCAGTGGCAATAGGTAAAAAAACGCAGTGGAACACACAGTCTTGAGGCATTATTTTATTCGTATGTCCGCAACAATTATTTCATCGACTAGAAGCGGCCGCCGGGAAATGCGTTGGCGATAAAAAATTCATACGCGGTCTAATCAACATAAAATTAGGTTGTTTTTATTTAAAATTTATTGGTAAACTTAGCAGATCCGGTACATGAGTTTTTTTTATTCGCATTCCTTCTACAGCCGTAGAACCGTAGAGCGTCCGAGAAGAGCAAAACGAGAAGCGACAATATGACGTTTGGCAAAATCAATGTAGTGGGAGGTAACCCGGCCAACTGTCATAGGTTTAAGCCGGTCGTGTTTTAGCCGATAGTCCGGTAGTCGAGTTTAGTTGTCTTTTTTGTTGAAAGAAGTGTATTGTTTAAGTGTTTATTTTTGTGAGTGCTGTGCTATTATAAAAGTATGCCTGGTAATACCTGTGCGTTTCGAGGGTGTCCCTCAAAAGAAGGTCAAGGACTAAGCATGTTTTTATCCTGAACAGTAAGTACATTTGCACTGCTATGATACATTGTTTATATTTGTTTTGTTGTATTTATCTGCTGTATTTTATTACATGGAAGGTATATGGAAAAGACCTAGAATTATTTATTATGTTATTCAAGTGAAGTTGATATTAAATGTATAAAAACAAATACCTTTTTAAAGAAAGGCGACGGGAAGGAAAAAATATGAAACTAATCTAAAAGAACATGTTTCTATTTTCCTAACAGATCTTGTGTTTGCTTGGAAAATATTCTTTAAAGCACAAGTACTTATTTTCATTTAGTAGTTTTTATTGAATAATATCATATTTCTAAGCGTGATCAGGTAAAATAAGCGAAGAGTAAGTAGTAATAGATACATATTATAAAAAAATTATAAGGTTTTCCGAAATTTACAACTTATTTTGTTTAAAAAAATTATCTACCTACAGTTTAAATTGTAAGTACCTATAATTATTGTCCATGTACCTATCGAAGAATTGAAAAATAGCAGATTTACCTGTAAAAAATATCCAACATACCCTTTACAAAAAAAAATGGTTCGTAGCATTATAGGAGTAGGCACGTGGGGAGCAGTTACGTAATATCCATAATTTTGTGGTAATATTATAATGCCTGTATTACCAAGGGCAATTTTCGCTAACGTTCGTACTGTAATTTTCGAAAATGTGTGTAACAGGCTTTTTACCGCTCTTGGTATGTAATATACTATTTCATTTCCTTTCTAAAATATACTATAAGTAAGTAACGCGCAATCAATAAAAAATTTCAAAAATATTTTTATTTTATTTAATTTTTTTATGATTTTACGAAATTTGCTGGAAAGCCAACTACATGAAACACAGAAGATATTCATGAAAAAGGTACTTCTTACTAGGTACCCACATTTTTTATTGCAGTGTAAAGCGTTTACTTCATCGTTTTAGTGCTTCTTTTATTATAATAACCCGGCCAACTGTCAAAATTTCAAGTTAAAGGACATATAGTTTGATCCCCATTTAATCAATGCTAAACTCGGGATTTTGTCGCTTCTCGTTGTTTGCTCTTCTCGGGTAGCATCTCAGATAAACCCATGCACACCAGACGTTAAAATGTATATCTTAGGCTGAAAACCCATTAAGCACACTCCACGTCACGATACCCCACACGATGTCAGTCGACATGTCTCACGTTTTCATCTACAAGCGCATATTATAGGTTTGTTCCAACACCCCCGAAAACCGTACATTGTATCGTTGGGTTCATGCGCAGAAAGAAAAAAGCGTTCCAACACTGTTATGGATAGTTCGTGAATCGGTTTCTGTACGGTCATTTGTCATTTCGATACTTGGTCGAGAGCAAGTATCGTTTGGATTGACTTGCGCATTAGTCTATTTAGTATTTATAGTATTGTATTTTTAGAAAAAAAAGCATTGTTTACAAAATTTAAAATTTAAATAGGTACCTAGTCACTTACCAACAATTGAGTAATTTTCCATTTTTAATTGCCGTATCGCAAACTTCCAATTTTCAATAATGTTTACATTTAAAAGTAAGGTTAGTTTTAGAAAGACGCTTCCGCGCCACCGAGTGCGCCACGTTCACAAATCAGTACAAAAACCGTTCCAACTCATGTCCATTTTTGTAAGGTCACGAAACGATGAAATGTTAACACCTGCGCACAAAATCGATCCCAACAGTTTCGTGGCGGTTCTCGGACGGTACAAAAATTGGGTGTTGGAACAAACCTTATATTTAACACGTTACACTACGGTGACGCCATTTTCGATATTGAAAGAAATATTCCGCAGTTTTTGCTGAACTGCACTAGTGATAACATGGACTGTGACAGCTCGTCTGACGAATGGGATAAGATGAAGGAATGTAGTAATAGCAAGTAAACCAAAAAGATGATATTGGGTTCACAAAACAAATAAACAACGTTCAAAATTTGGTGAGTTCCATATACTGAGCGAAATATCGAGTTGATACCTATAACTCAAATATGAGTTATCCTAGATCGACGCGTGTTGCTAATAGGGGACAGCTCAGACCTCTGAATTACGGTAACCAAATTGAAGAAATTGCATTAAATATCACTATTCATAAGCTATAGTAGCCCTGAAGATGAGTTATTTTATGCACTGTACCGACTTAAATTATTGGTAAGCTAAGGCTACCGTAGCTAATCGTAGCTGGGTTTGCAGAACACATGCGACGTGGGCTGCAGCAATTCATTGTTTAAGCTGCCAGAGACCAATATGAGAATTGTGATGTATTATTACTAGGGCTAGATTAAATCATGATTCGAGCTATCAAAACTTGACCTTTCAGTTGTTCTAGCTTACGATGATTAACTTAACGACTATAGATTTAATCTGTCCTGAAGTTGGAGTATCCCCATTTTCACGCACCTGTATGAGGAGACCAAACTCTGAAAAAAAAGATAAGGTCCCGCCAATCAACAATTGCGCGGAGAGCAAGTCCAGGTATGTGGTCCATGACGACGTGACGTGCATAAGGCACTAATAACAATGGAATGAAGTTACCGCGCCAAATCGGCACGAGCGCGAATTCGGAACTTTCCGTGACCTTTCGATCGGTGATTTACCCTTGACATGGGTTTTTAGAGCTACACATAGTGATGAGTTGAAATAATGCACGTCCGGGTCAAAACGGCACTCTAAAATTAATTAGTAAATTTTCCCAATCTAAAAACTGAGTTCAGGTAACTCATAAAATGGTTACAAAATGAGGGATTGTGGTCATCCCAAATGTGTTGAAAATGTTTATAAAAAATCTCTTTTTGTGTTAAGGCGAACCAAAAGAAGCGAAGTTATTGTAGCGATTTTAAATAATTTGTAATAATTCGTAGGCTCAGGTTGAACAACATAGAGACGTGCGTTAAAGTAGCTCTAATTCTGCAACCCACGGCATCGGTAACTCCATTTCTGTCTGTGTACCTTGGCTAAAGAGTTGGAATTAGACAAAAATCGAAGTCGATATCACTACACCCCCACATGTGCAACGAGCTATTTAAGTACCTATAACATTAGAACACAATAAACTAAAGGTAAGATATCGCGTAGACGAGGCGTGGCTTAGTGACGCAATCGCGAGAGGAGCTTCGGCGGTACCGATCGCTTGCCATATGATTTCAAACAGTGTTTTGAAATTTGACCGGAGTTTTTACTATTTTTAGTGGTACTGGGTCGAGCTTTAGTTTATTCACTTAAATAAATATCCATAATTTGAGGTGCTATGTATGGGTGTGATGCGGACAACCAGAAAAATAATTTTGAGGAAAATAAAAGGTATTTCACTTTCCTGAGAAGTATAATAAAATTAAAATTTATACGTTTGTCTAAACGTAAAGATAAATTTAATGTAACATCCGCACGAATGTGCTGAAAACATTTTAATAAAGATGATCATGTGCGAAATTTAAAACAGGAGTTTGAAGAGAAAAAGTTATTAAAAATGATTACATAATAGAGTTAAATTTATTTTAATGTAGGTTTGGCTTTATATATTTCTTCCTATAAAACATATTTTTTTTTGCTTTAAAATTGATAAACAAATGTAGGTATACGTACCAGAAAAAAAGTTTAAAGTGTAAATCTCCCAAAAATTTTAAATAATATTAGTTAATATAATATTGGTTTTATGGAAACTACAAAAATCGTTACGTGTACCAAATCTCACCTAGTTATTTTTAAAAGCAAATAAGATTATTAAAAACAAAATAAAAAACAATAAATTCTTAGCGCCCTATTCAATCCTCTATTCATTCATTATATCAATTATCTATTAACTTTTATAACATACTTTTGTTTCTTTAGAAACTACTATAGCTTTAATCTATGTTTTCTATGAAATAAATATAAATGATTTATGATAATAATTTTTCGTTTTGCATAAAACTTTTACTAGCAAATAATAGTGAAATGTTTCATGACCCATTATTAAAAATACATATTGTTATAAAAATAATTTGTTAATTCGTTTTTTAATCCTTTGTTAAATTATGTTTCTGTACAGCTAGCACTGATATATACATAATATTGTATGTATATTGTATAATATATTTTTACTTGGTAAAAATAACTATAAAATCATGAGATAACGTTCAGAAGCTGATAACAACATGCATCTCCATAAGTAATTTAAAATATCTCTCACGCGATGACGTTACTGCGCGCGGCGTACGAAATTGAGACGGCTAGATATCATATGGTTCTTGCAAAAAAAATTCCGATCACGTCATCAATCAGCTGATCATTGTAATTCCGTAAGAAAACACGAGGAAAATAAATTTCGGTAAACAATATTACAATTATATGCGATATTGAATGTACTACAAAGTTAAGTATTCTTCAGGCAGTTGGCAACAGAGCTGTCAACGGTGCGGTGGCGCCAGCTCATTCATTTGCCTTTTTTGACGTTCTGTTTACTTTTCGTGCAAAACTAACCTTAATTGTTCTGTGGTTTCGTGTTGTTGTGCATACATTTTTTAACAAAAACTCCAGATCTTTTCATAAATAGCATTACAAATTGTTTTTTTAGAAGCAACAAAAGTGCACATACATATCTCTGTCGATTAAGTTGTTTACCATTTGTAAAAAATGCCGAAGCATTTAAATAGCCGGAGCAAAGAGCTAATAGCTTCTCTAATAAGCTATTTTCAGGAAGAATTTAACAACAATGGCCAATTATTACACTTGACAGTAGTAAGAGGAGTAACTTTAAAGAGTATGTTAAGATCTATAGATTTTATTTACTATATATACTTTACTAATTTTTAGCGTGTAGCAGCTGCCCTAAATTTGAACATTTCCACTGTAAGCGCAGTTTCAACAACAGTTAAGGAAAATAAATTATTAGAATCACCTAAAAAGAAACGTTCTTATTCACACAGTTATAAATGTGTCAAGATTGGATATAAGTTCTATCCGTGACATTTCTTATGGAATGTACAACTCAGTGAGTTGTATTTTTAAAAACCATAATATTTTACATTGATTATGCTGTAACTTTTTTTAGAACATCATGGAACTTTCACAACTTTAAGTAAGAAATTAAAAGACAGACAACTGTTTGATGGTTGTATAACCTCTTTAGGAAGCTTCTTAAAGAAAATAGGAAAAACAGGGGCGAGGGCTTATGGAACTCTCCCATGTAGCTTTCAAACGACTGGTATTTTTGAAAGAATATATGAAAAAGAAGCAGCATCCTTGTAGGTACCAAGTCGTTTTTTTGGATGAAATATGGATTTTTCAGTATGGCACAATTGGTCGATCTTGACAAGATTATAATAAAAGAAGTGTTAGATCTACTAAAGTGGATGGTAAAAGGTATCGTTCAGTAAACAAACGTTATACACTATGGGAAATTTACCTAGGTAAAACATATTATTCTAGGTACATATTATTCGCATTCTTCTAAAACTAAGCTGGATGGCTACCATGGAGAAATGAATCAGCAAATCTTTTTACAATGGTTCGAAATTCAATTAATAAAAATTTTTACAAAGCTATCTGTGATTGCAAAAGACAAATATACCTAACACATCATGGAATAAAGCCGCAATTCAAGAATGGTTAACTACTAATAAAATTTTACTTTGATTATGCAATGTTTAAAAGACAAGTACAAGTAAGTACAAGAAATTTTGTATGCCCTTTTTTTAACATATTTTTAAATATTAAGCTTCAATTCTTTTCAAACATAAGCCACCAAAAAAATATTTAGTTGATAACCTGGCTGAGGAAGATGGATATATAAAGTTTTACGGCTTCCTCCATACCACTTTATGCTAAATCCGTTTGAACATATTTCGGGGATTACCAAAAATTATTATAACAGACATATTGGTCGAGATGGCAGTACAGAAACTGACTGTATGAATATGTGGAAAGTATCATTGCGTACTGCTAGTCCTGATGTTTGGAAAAATTCAATTCGGCACAGAAAGCGATATATTAAAATGGTATGAAAGAGAACATAATATATTACATTGACTGAACATTCAAGCCATTATTATTGAAGTAAATGAAACGAGTGATTCAAGTGATTTCGAGGATGATTAAAGATTAATCTATTATTATTTTTATTATTCAAATAGCCAAAGCATATCGCACTTCCGCTTCAGAAGTGACACAACTAAAAAAATGTTACAATAGAATTACGGCAGATTTAAAATCTGCATAAAATCAATTTCATTACCGAACTTCCTTGTACCATTTAAAACCAGTTTTGATAGAATTTCAGTATTCACCCTAGCCTACTGAGTGTGTCTATTTAAAAATAATCTTAAATTTTACCTTTTATTAGGTAATTATGAAAGTTGTGTCGTTTCTGAATAATTGAAATTTGATTAATTTTTTGACTTATGACACTTTTAATACTTCTTTATTATCTCTATAATCTGGTCTATAAAGACATTGAGGGTATAGCTAAATAAAAAACAGCAAATATTTACAAAAAAATATTCTTATCTATTAATGATAATAAAAAAATAAAATTAAAAAAAAATAATAGGGAACACAAAATAGGAAAATAATCAAAACTTGTTACAAACCTTCATAAAAATCTGCATAAAATCTTTTAATGTGGTTTGACTTTAGCAACGATAAAAGATCTTGTTTTTTATTATTTTTAATATTTAATTTATTTTTATAAGCGGGCTTTAATGTATTATTAGCGTTTTGAATTATTCCTAGGCTTCGTCTTGTTATATTAATCTCTTGATAGTCTTTAGCGGAATACGTTTTCTTTATAAACAGTTTATTCAAAATGTTCCGATCAATTTTAAAAACTTTTACTTCGGTTATTTTAAGTGAGCTTAAATTAATCTGTTATTGTCCATTTAGTAATTTAATATTAAAGAAATCTTTATGGCATAATTCGTTTACATTATACGGATCACCGTTTTTTTTTGCACATCGTATAAGTTGCGCATATTGAGCAGGAATGTATATCGGGCCCGATTTTAAAGATCTTTTTATCTGTTTTTCGATTACCGAGTACACACTGTCACCCTCGTTTTGAATGTGACCAGTGATCAGATATTTGTGGGTTATTGACTTTATTTGCGGAAATTTTAAAACTGCGTAGTAATTGGCAGCCAGCATAAATTTATTTTTTTGCTGACCGCTGCAATTGTCTGAATAAAAAACTAAGTTTAAGTCATTTTCTGCATATTTAACAGTTTTTTCTATAAACATCAGTAAGCAGCTTGCAATCTCTTCAATGCCTATTTTGCCCTCTCCTTCGTGCCACAAGTAACATTCTGTCTTTTTTGTTATTAGTTCAGTTATCGTAAAGTTATAAGAATTTAATTTGGATTTGTAGTAGAATACTGACACATCGCCACGAGGGCAAATGAGAACGGCCTGCAATACGTATACTGCTACAATATAATTTTTGCTTACTTTACTTTTATCTTCATCTTTTTCCTTCCTTGATAACTCTTTTTCGGTTTGATGTTCTTGGTATTTACTTAGTAACTTTTCCTTATCTTCGCCTTCTGCATTGGCAAGTTCGGTGCAGAGTTCGCACTGATCTTTCTTAGAGGTGAAAAAGCTGATATTAAATTCGTTATTAAATATTCTGCTAAACATACACAAATTTGCAAACTGTTTCTCATTCTTAATGCAGTTTTCTTTGTAGTCTGTTGTGTCTGAATGTGTGGGCAGGGATCATTACCGACTATCTTATTGGACCATATTTCTTACCACCTCGATTGAATGGAAACTCCTAAACGAGATTCTATCTAAAGCACTTGACGGTCTGTTAGAAGACGTACCTCAACAATTAAGAACTAATATGTGGTTCATGCACTACGGCGCCCCAGCTCTTTTTAGCCTAGTTGCTCGTCAATACCTTGACAACACTTTTCCTAATTGCTGGATTGGACGCGCAATTCACCAAGGTTAGCCAGCAACCAGACCCGACTTGAATCCTCTAGAGACTATTATTTATGGGGTCACCTAAAGTCTCATGTATGCAAGACGCCTGTACTAGATGAAAAGATCTTAGGTATTCGAATTATTGAACGTTGCAATGCGATACGAAATAATGCAGGTACCTTTAAACGTGAAAGAAAATGCTTTAATTAACTTTGAAATGCATAGGTATTTTTGTTCTACATGCAATAAATTGGTTTTTATTTGTTCTCTCGAAAACAAAGCAAGATACGAAGGTAATTCAGGGAACAAAAAAGTCTGTCTGGTGTGTGATTTCACATTATGGCATTATTGGCCCATACTTTTTTGAAAACACGTGTAACCGTAGGAGTTACCTTGAAATGTTCGAAACATTCTTTTCTGACAACCTAGAAGAATTGCCTCCCCAATTTAGGAACAAAATGTACTTTCAACAAGATGAATCCCCTGCGCATTTCGCAATTAAAGTGAGGGAATGGCTTGATAATACATTTGGCCACAGATGGATTGGTCGGAATGATCCGGTTCTGTGGCCCCCAAGGAGTCCCGATTTAACTATTTCAGATGCCTATCTTTGGGGGCGCCTCAAACAATTAGTGTACTCCCGTCCAATTGAGAACGACGTACAGCTTCTAAAACAGCGAATTGTTGAAGCTGTTCAAACAATTTCCATTGAAGAAATTCGAAGAAGTTTTGACCACATTCGTTTACAGCTGGAAAAATGTGTTGAATATGGAGGGGGGGTGTTTGAATAGCAAATTATAAAATTATTATTTGTTGTTATTTTAAGACTTTGTTGTGATATTTCCGGGGTCATTTTATTTGTGAAATTCAAAATACATATTTCTGGTAACACCACAAATCAGTTTTTGAAATTTTTTGATGCCCCTCTGTAAGATATAAAGTCATTGATAATGTATGTATTTCGACCGCTAATGCTATCCAAAATAGTATATTAAAGTACATGTTTTATAAAGCGTCATCTTATTGCACGCGTCCATGTTAAAAAATTAGACGCTTGCGGCGAGTTTTTTAACGGGACAAGTGCTCTAACTGCTTTATAAAATACGTACTTTATATTATTTTTTCTATTTTGAATTTTTTTCAATAAGAAAATACATATTTAAAAAGAAAATCAACCCTTCAAATTTTGTAAATTTGTATGTCTAAATTCTATGTTGGTAATACTACAAATTTACTTTTATCATAGTAGCCTTGACAATAAATAATATTTTATTTGTGTCATTGTCACGAAATTTGTGTTTTAATATTTCATAGAGTTGTTCATAATTATAATTAACAAAATATTGAGCATGATAATCTAAGTTCAAGTCCCCCTGAGTTAAGGGATATTGCTAATAAAACGATAAATCAACTTTTACCAGAGAAATCCCGAAAACTTTATTTTCTCAAAAAAATATTTCATTTACCTCTAAAAATTGAAAAAACTAAAAATATCAAAGATTTATTTTAAATCTCGGATTTAAATTACAAACGTTATTCTAAATAAGTTTTCTAATTGGCATTTTGGTCAAAATTGAAAAATAAAGGTAGTTTACTCTTGGAGAAAAATCAAGTTTTTAAAGTTTTTTCGAACCCTGTATAAAAAATCAGTTTTCTTTTCATGAATTACATTTTCTTTACAACCAAAACTTTTTATCTAGAATGACTTTTTCCCGAATAATGAAATTTTTCGTCCATTTGTGCTATTGTAAACCCTATCCGTGGACAGTCTGTATATATTTTATTATATTGGTAAATCCGAATCGAAATATCAAGATTAGAAAAAAGTCTATGGCGTACATTTTTTTGTCAATAATATTCGCTAAGGTGCTCCCCGGGACGCCACTGGATTTACTAAATTTAATCTAGTTAGGGCTACTTAATCCCCTTATTATTATGAATAACGGTACCAAACTTCAATAAAATCAAGAAAAGGATATTTAATAGTATATTATTAACCAAGGTTTAGACAGCCATCATTATTGCCCGAGCGGCAAGTTTAAATCACGAGGAGCAGAGCGACGAGGGATTTAAGACGCGAGGGCTATAAGCTGTCTAAACCGTGGTTAATATCATATTTTTTCCACTACTACAAACTTTTATAAGACATTTATCTTTATAGTATTAATAATTATAAAAAATTATAGGTAGGTATAAGTATATTTTTTAATGAAGTTACCCGCGCTTTGGAATTGGCAAAATATTTTGTTGTTTTGTCAGGTGGCTTTGTTAATGTCAATTTTTGTTCATTTATGTCATCAGATTTCACGAGTTTTCCGTTTTTTTTTTTAAATGAGCGAATAAAATGTTAGTGATATTATTATGTGGACACCTCCAGAATTAAGGATGGAAGCAGAAAAAATGTTGATTGTATCGATATTTGATAATATTAAGAATCTCTAATAATCTAATAATCTAATATGTATTGATAATTATCTGGTTGCCTAACCACAATGAATTCATGTTGTAGAATCAAAAAATCAAGTTACCTGCGTTCAAATAGATTCTTGAAGATTGGTCAATAATGGATTTCAATGCCTTATTATTGACCATGGTCAATAATAACTTATAAGGTAGAGAAAAACGATTTCTAACGTTAATAATCGGTCAATAATGGCGACGTTATAGGTTAGTAGTGGAAAAAAATATTATAAATACCGATTTCTATTAAAAAACTCTAACACCCTCCGGACACATATGCCTATGAACTTTTTCTCTTAAAATATCATAAGGAATCACCCTCCTAAGTTACATACCGTACTTCTGTACTCTGTGTTAACGTTATTGGATCAAAATATTACTTATCGACTTTATTACGTGAAAAGGTATGAGATGTTGCTCTAAGTAAGCGTTTTTGAAATATTTACGTTTAAATTGCTCATGGCGCCCTTTTAAATTGTGATTTATAAATTTAATATAACATTTTTCTTAAAATTAAAAATTGTTATATTATTTAATAAAATAAAATACGTAGATATTTATGTAAACATATTTTCGCTAATAAGCTGCTGCCTCTTTCCTTACCGAACGATCTTATTTGGTTTTATAGCATTTAGGAAAGTAATGACCAAATTTACTTTTTTGTACGTATATTTCCATTTAGTGCAAAAATCGCTGCCTAACATTTTATAGTTAATTTTTAAGGTACCGCAATAGAATTTTCATTATTTTCTGAAATTAGCGAATGGAACAATTTAAATACAAATAATATCCCGTAACATCTAGAAGTATACCTAAACTTTTGAGTAATAAAACAAAAAAAAACTAAATTTGTATTAAAAACGTGAATACACTAATTCTCAACAAATTGATAGTAATGTAAATAAAGGGTCGCAGACAGAGCCATCTAGAATGTGCATTAATAAAAAATCCAGTTTAAAAAGACTTTTAAGTACCTACCAAATTTGGTGCAAAAATGTTTAATTATTTTCGAAAGATATTTAAAAAGTTGTTTATACCATTTTGACACCCTGTATTTCGGCTAACTTTTGAAGTAAGGTAAGTTGCTTTATATCTACAAATATTTTTATGCAGGGTGTCCGGGAAAATGTGGGGAATCTCTCGGATTCAGATAAAAAAATAAAATGGCAAGTTCCTATACATTTTTTTTATTAGGGGCCCTCCCTACGGAGATATGTGCCCCTGAAGAATGCCGCTGGAACCGGTTTCTCTTGAATAACTCTCAAAGTACTTAATATAATTTATTAAAAATTTAACGTGATGGACACTAGTAAGGACCTCTTAAAATAGGATCCTTGTAACTTATTTAGCTTTTTTAGTTTACCAGGGGCGGACTAAGCTTTAAAACTTAATGCTTAAATTTTTAATACGCTGTATGATATAGACTTAAAAAAAAATAAAACTGGGTAGTTTGTAATTTAGACTAAAAAAAAGATATTTTTGTTATTGCCGATAAAATGAACCATTTTCGAGAAAAAAAGTAATAAACGAAATCATGGTTTGTTTTCAATAAAAAGGACCATGATCTCTATTTTGTTTCTCGACAACAAAGTGTGACAAGAAAGTCATTCAAACAACAGAAAAGTTTCACTTTAAGTTGTTTAATCCGAAAAAGTACAAAAATTAGAAAAAAAAAGCAGTGACGTAGGGTGAGCTTGCCCATATTGAACCGTCTCCTAAATTGAACCTTCCTTGTTTTCCGGCCTACGATACGAGCTGGCGCTACTACTTCCAGGCGGTGAATCTAACAAGCATCCCAATCTTCAGTAACCAGCCGATCTTTAAATTCGAAGTCATACGGAGTGCGTGTAAAGGAAACTCTATTTTAACATAGTTCGCAGTAATATTTTATGTCTTTACCTAAAGCTATAGAGCAGAAAAATACAAGGTAATGAGAATAATTTTATTTCAGTTATCAACTTTAATATATAATTATTAAACTAGCTGTAGCGAGCAATGATTTTGAAGACGTGTTCTCAAAATATCGGGTTAGTATCAAATTTTGTTGTAGTTGCCTAAATTGAACTAGTTAAAATATCCCCAATTTAACACTAATCGTTCATGACACAAGATTTATTTGTACATACAAACATTATCATTAAGAATGCCAATTGGTCTGCACTTTCATGTGGCAGCCAATGTCAGTGATCATAGGTAGTTAGTAGATGTTACATGATTTCAAAGTAGTCAGAGTGGCTGTACAATACATTTTCTATAAGTATGCTTTTTAAATGTTGTTTGTGCTTGACAAAATTTTTGATGCTTCTTGTGCTTGCTGGGAGTTTGTTGCAATACAAGGATATCCGGTGTTTGGGAATGGAAAGCTGAGAGGATAGTTTGATCTGCATGCCCTTGTTGATTGAGCTGTTGGTGTAAAGTTAGTTATATGTTTTCTTGTAAAAATAAGCAATTTGAATACAGTTCATTTTGGGAATTGTTAATCCTACTTTTCCTTATAGTTTTAGATGGCTAAAAATAACAAATATGAAAAATGGTCTACTGCAGATATGAAGTTGAGCTTATCATAAAGGCGAAAAAGAATTAAACCGGTGCAGTACAGACTATAACATTAAGACACATAAGAAATTCTAATAAAATTGCCAAAGATGCTAATAAGGTGTTAGGAAGAAATCGCACATTAAATGAAGAAATTAAAGAGCTGATGTGCCAAAGAACTGTTCAACTTTCTGATTGCCTTTTTTTTTAATACCAAAGGATGTGAGAAAACTTGCATTTTATTTAGCAGTCGCCAATAACTTTCTGCATTACTTTAACACAGAAAAAAAAGATAGCGGGAAAGAAGTAGTATTACAGTTGTATGAAAAAGAACAGCATTTGGTCATTACGTCCACCAGAGGTAACATCACTTAATATAATTAAAGGACTCCATAAAGCAAATGTTTATGAATTCTTTGATTTATTAGAGAAAGTATTCGACGAAAATCGAATTATTGCTACAAGAATCTTCAATATGGATAAGTCGGGGTTCTCTACCGTAGCGAGAAGATACGAAAAAGTGGTCGCTCCTAAAGAAACATATGTTGGATCTGTGTCTAGTAGAGAACTAGCTCAATACTAAAATTGCGTGTTGTGTAAGCGCCGCGGAATTGTATGTTTGTTCCACGATAATCATTAAAAGAAAAAGGTACACTACTGAACTCGGTAATGGAGCACCACCAGGAAGCAAAATAGTAGTTTCCGATTACGGGTACATTGATTCTAACCTTTTTGTTGATTGGCTCCAACATTTCATAAACGTGGTTCGTCCTACAAGGGAAAACCAGGTGCAAAAATCTGAAGGCTTCAGTTAAAGCAAAAGAGGTGGGAGTCATTATGATCCAATTACCCGGACGCACAACTCACCGACTACAGCCTTTGAGCAAATCTATATTTAAGCTATTGAACCTTATGGAAGTTTACCAGGGGTCGTCTGTAAACATAATGACAGAATCAAAGTGAGGATTCTCTGCAAGTCTTTGAAGATGCCATCTTCAAAATCTCTTGGAAGAAGTGCCTGAACTCTTTGTACATGATAAGGATACAACAAAGGTTCTTTTAAAATCTCCTTTACCATTTGATAGCCAATATTTAGTTCCCTACCAATTTTTCTCGTACCAGTTGCTGGATTCTCTTCGACCGCATGTAGGACAGCCTCCTCAACTGCGGGAGCTCGAATTGTTGTTGTACCCTTTTGTTTATATAGAATTTTTAGTTTAATTTCTAACTGTTTTTAATGATGTGATTGTAACGTTTATCCTTTTTTTATATTTTTATATTTTGACATTTTTGTTCTTCTGAAATTGTTTTTTGGTGTATCAGGTAGGTTTAATAGTGAGATTCGCTCACTTATATGCGTGTTGATTGACATCTTTTTAGGTCTGATGATGCCTTAAAGGCGAAACATGTAACCTACCTAATTTTTTAAATTTTAAATTATTTGAGACCGGGACTTTGTGTTGGTTCTTTTGGTTGAAAATTGTACGAGGTCTCCCCCGGAGATATTACGTATCAAACTGTCAGATTCAGTCAAACGACGATGAATGTAGAGTCGTCACCATAAACCATGTCATCATTATGTAATTAAATCCAATGAGATGTGTCTTAGACATATTTAAGCATAGACCATTTGCATAGAACTACTCCTAGAGTTTTTGAAGATCCGATATAATAACACACTGTAGTTGCTCCCCACTGCGCCATAATACGGTGTCATGAACAAACAACGCAAATTGGCTAGCTATATTGAGTTGAGATAAGTAATTTATGTAAACTAAAAAAAGAAAGGAGCCGAACACGGTTCTCAGAGAATACGCTAACTGCTGGACGACACACCTTTCATCACAGTCAAGAACACTTCCACGCGATGGAAAAATGGTTAAGATGTAACGTCGGATGAACAGTTTTATAGTATTAGGTAGCTGCGCTTCTAAACGAAGCTTATTCACGAGCAGCTACACTTAAAATTGCGGCTAACGGTTTTCAGGCATGCGCAATTTGACCCGTGAATGGATATGTTTTTAGAGATTGTGATTTCGTCGCATCTGAAATGCTTATTCCTAAAAATGGACAGAAAAACACAGACATTAGCAATAATAAAGATGACGGTGAAGAGCCAGAAAGTAATGACAACATTTCTTTGTCAGAACTAAAAAACCCTTTAGTACCTCAGGCGACTTCCGTCAATAAATATCAAGATAACCCGTTTACTAGTAAAGAGTTTCAATAATTCAGCTTTGATGATATAGTTTCCTTACCTATTGTTAGAGAAGACAACAACACAATATCCAGAGGCATCCAGAAAGTGCAAAAAATGGAACAGCAAAAATCGAAACAAAAGAAATCATTGCCATTGAGTGGATTAAATGAAAAATCGGTGAAACCCTAATTAAAAAAGCAAGAATTGACTTGCCTTTAAACTATTTGAATCGACGAATACAAATGGTTGGTTCTGTATTAAATGCAAAACTGAAGATAAAGTCGATATAATCCAGTGTTTGCAGCGCAACACATGGTTTCACTGCAAATGTGTTACTGTTGGCCCAAAACAAAAAAATATTTATGTATCATGCACACAACTTTAAACTATTATTATTGAACTTCGTGACATTTGATTTTGTCATAATATTATCAATAAAACAATATTTAAGCTAGGTTACATTATTTATTATAATTTTTTTTTTATATCTTGTTGAGTTAATACCTTAATAATATTTAATCTTTATTTATTATTTTAGTTTTAATATTGACATATTTTGTTTTGAGACGATCATATTTTTGAGCTGTTTTATAAAATGCAGCCTTTTTGAAACATTAGATTTATAATAATTATCCATGTATCGTATAACGTAGGTTTAATACAGGGTTGGGCAAATGTTCCGGAACGGCTTAATTACAAGCGAACGAAAAGTGATATCGAATCGGGGTTTTGGGCAATCTATAGGACAAAGATTTTACTATTTGACTGGTATACCATATGTCAGTAATGTCACCAACTGTCAAGTGTCGACGATATTTTTTTATTTTTTTAAATGGAACACCCTGTATATTATCAGATATTCTAGATCTTCAATAAATTACAAATATTTTTCATATAGCATACCATATGATTAAATTCAACTGTTTCGGAAATACGGGCAAATGAATCTAGAAATCCCATATTACATTTTGTTTAAAAATCAAGCAACATATTTCTTTTATTATGACATTCCAAATAAAAGTCTTAGTTTCCATGACTCCCAAGTGTCACTCTGACACATTTCCTATTTAATTTTTATTTATTTGTATTAAGTGAGTTGTGCGAGTTTTTTATTTATCGACTAAACCTCTGACATAACTGATAAAACTATGGTTCAGCTAACTGAACAAGAACGGATTACTCTGCTTATGATGATAGGATATGGGGATAGACGGAGATCTTTTCAAGAAGCAACCGACCTTTTCAATCAAAGTTTTCCTGTTCGAGATCCCATTTCTAAATCAACTGCTAATAGAATATTCCATAACTTTGAGCATACGGGTACGGTAAAAAACTTGCCAAAAACAGGTCGTCCGAAAACTGCTACAAATGACGAGAAATCCCTGGATGTTTTGCTTGCCCTGCAAGAAGAACCACAGACGTCAGTTCCAAAGCTTGCTCTTGCACATGAAAACAGCGAAAAATCAATTAGAAGAATCCTCAAAAAAAAATAAAATGTTTCCTTATAAAGTCAGCTTGCTTCAAGAACTATCAGAGGACGATCCTGATAGGCGTATGCAATTTTGTCAAGAAATAATGGACTACATAGACCTACAACCTAACTTTGTAAGTCGTATTTTATTTTCTGACGAGGCTACATTCTGTCTTAATGGTTTCGTCAATAGGCACAACTGTCGATACTGGTCAGACCATAATCCCCATTGGATGATTGAGCACCGTACGCAACACCCCCAAAAATTAAATGTGTGGGCAGGTATAATTGGAAACCATATTATTGGGCCTTTCTTCCTTGATGGAAACTTGACATCTATTTACTACTTAGATCTGCTTCGAAATAGAATTATACCAAATTTGATTAATTTATATCATGATCAGGTTAACGATCAAATACTAGCGAATGACATTTGGTTTCAGCAAGATGGGGCGCCAGCTCATTTTGGTATACATGTCAGAAATTATTTAGATCAAACTTTTCCTGGAAGGTGGATAGGTAGGAGAGGGTCCATTGAATGGCCTCCTAGATCTCCAGATTTAACACCTCTAGATTTCTACCTCTGGGGTCATTTAAAGACTGTCGTATATCGTACACAACCTAAGACTTTGGAGGATCTTCAAAACAGAATTTTAGATGCTGTGCATGTTATTTCTCATGAACATTTGCAAAACGTGCGTTCTGAATTTTCCGACAGGATTGGACACTGTCAGGTGGCTGAAGGACGACATTTTGAACATTTAATTAAATAACCATTATTTTATATTATTGTGTTTTAAAGTTATTACCTTGGTTTTGTTTAAATAAAATGTACTACATTCATTTGCCCGTATTTCCGAAACAGTTGAATTTAATCATATGGTATGCTATATGAAAAATATTTGTAATTTATTGAAGATCTAGAATATCTGATAATATACAGGGTGTTCCATTTAAAAAAATAAAAAAATATCGTCGACACTTGACAGTTGGTGACATTACTGACATATGGTATACCAGTCAAATAGTAAAATTTTTGTCCTATAGATTGCCCAAAACCCCGATTCGATATCACTTTTCGTTCGCTTGTAATTAAGCCGTTCCGGAACATTTGCCCAACCCTGTATATGATACACAGAGTTCAATTTGAGCACTCGGTTTCCTAAATTGAACCGCTTGCAACCAAATTTTTATTTTGTCTCCATGTAGTTATTCAAAACGGATAGCATTGAATATGCGTATTAAACAATTCTAAAGGTGTCACAGAATGACTCTGCTATGCCAGAATACTTAATTTTACATTCGCGTCCAAAATATCTATCATTTTCTAAAAAATGGTTGAATATGTGCAACCTCACCCTAATTGGTGGCACCTTAACGAAATTATTGAAAAACTTCATAAGAGTCCATTCAAGCGTTCCAGCAATACGAATGATGCAATCAAAAATTGCCAATGATTCCTGTCCAGAAATTAATTGATTGGAATTGATGTTGATGATGCGAAACAACAGTGGCATGAGAATTTTCATCAGCCCATACATGTGTGTTGTATAAATCAGTGACATTTTTGGTAAACCCTGTTTCATCCGTGAAAATAAAATGCTAATGAAGTTTACATTATATTGTTGCTGATCCAATAGCCAGCTTGCAAACTGCATTCTACGAGAGAAATTTTCAGAAATCAGTTCATGTACTTTTTGTAAATGATATGGATATAACAGCTGTTCTTGAAGAACTTCATGTACCACTGTTTTCGATGTATTAAACTGTGCTGATAATTTTCGAGTGCTCGTTGATGGAGTGTCATCTACAGCATTTAAGATATTTTCCTCCAATTGCGGCGTACGTACTCGTACGTTCTCAGATCAGTACCAGTACTACTTTTTGCAAACTTTTCTAAAATTATGAAGTCAATAATATGTATTACCTTTTTAACTGGAATCGCCCACCATTCTCCCTTAGACCTTGGTCAACTCGTTAAAATGTCTTCTATTTTGGCATTGTACGATTAGGAAATCTTTTGTGATATAACCTCCTGGCGTCTAAAGCATTGCAAGACGCAAGACCATACATCAAATGTATATCTGCATACCCAATAAACGTGTATTCCATAGTCCGAACTAATTCACAAATTCAGTAAATTAATATCGGAGTAAAGGATCAATGTGTTAGCGATGTGAAAGATTGCAAGTTCTAAACTGCAGGATATCTTATTTATTTCGTACCATAGTAACGTTCGCAACGACAATACGTTTTCTTTTTTTGGTGCAGATAAATAAACAAAATGCATATTTTTTGCGAACTATTTGTTTATTATCCTTTTTTTTCAAAAACGGTTCATTTTATCGAAAATTAGCAAGAGTATCTTTGTTACTCTATTGTACAAGACTAGACTTATTTTTTTTAGTCTAAATCACACAAAGTGTTAAAAATTTAAGCATTAAGTTTTAAAGCGTAGTCCGCCCTTGGTAAACTAAAAAAGCAAGATATGTTTCAAGGGCACTACTTTAAGAGGTTCTTACTAGTGTCTATCACATTAAATTTTTATTAAATTTTACCAAGTACCTTGAAAGTTATTCAAGAAAAACCGATTTCCAGCGGTGTCTTTCAGATGCTCTGTTTTTTTATTTTTTAGGAACTTATGTCATCTTATTTTTTTTGGTTCTATCTGAAACCGAGAGATTTCCCACATTTTTCCGAATACCCTGTATAATTAATAAATTATTTGTGGTTTTGCTCCAAGCCATTAATTAAATTATGGGACACTCTATAGTATTATCTAACCTAAGCAACCTTGTGAAGCTACATAATAGACAAAAAGATTATTTTCACCAAAACCTACTACCTAGGTACCAAAAGTGTAATAATTGGTGCCAGATTATATCTCATTAAAACTGTGCCATGGCCTTTACTGCTTTCGATCAAATTACAAATCTCTAATGGAGCCGTTTTGTTATATCTGTTAATTGAAAAGGCCGCTTCACGACCCCCGGTTGCGAACCCCCATGGCAGAACGCACCCTTTTAACCTTCCTTTCACCGACCTTGAATTAGCGTATCTAAATGGCAGGTATTAATGATTCGTTTAGGGACACTAAAACGAATTTATTAAGAGATATTCAAATATAATTTTTTTTTTTGCAAAATATTTTAAATTTAGAAAATTACATTTTGCAATCCGTTTATTTTTAACTAAAATGTTAAAAGTTCGATTAAAATAAGTACGTTCATTTAACGTGTTCAATTCAAACAAATTATTACATTTAAGTCATGTGCCTCTATACCTATAGGGTGTTTTAGAAGTACGGTAGATAACTTAAGGCAATGATTCCCTATGATGTTCTAAGAGAAAAAATTCATATAAATATCTGTACGGAGTTATCCCGTTTTTGACATACAGAGTGTTAAAATTAAAAAAAAATCGGTTTTTATAGTTTTTAAATTTTCACAAAATGTCGAATTTTACCACGTTGGAAATGATAGGTGAATATAGGGTGTTCGAAAAATAGACGGAGATATTTTAGAGGGTGATTCCTTGTTAAAAAATATGAAGAAAAGTTTCTTTAAGCATGGGTCCGGAAATGCAGAGTTTTCAAGAGATACAGGATGTTAAATAAAAAAAAATAAAAAATGAAATTATTAATGTCTTAAAAAATATTTACTCGATTCTGTTGAAATTTGGCAATGTTATTTGTTGTATTAAGAGGCTAATTTAGCCACTCTTTCCTAGAAATGTTTTTGATTATTTGTTTTCCAAGGTACTTGTGATTTTTTTTAGTAAAAATTGATAAACCAATTTTGTCCATTGATATGCAATAAAACGGTTTTTATTTTTTTTTCTCGAAAACGAAGTGAGATAGGAAAAAAATACAAGAGGCAAAGAAGTTGTATTTCTAGATGCTTGATCAAACACAAAATTATAAAGTTACAAAAAAGGTAGTGGCGTACATTTTTTTGATAATAATGTTCGCAAAGGTGCCCCCCGGGACGCCACTGAACTTAATAATTTTAATCTATTCAGGGCTAAATTAGCCTCTTAATACAACAAATAACATTGCCAAATTTCAACAGAATCGAGTAAATAATTTTTAAGACATTAATAATTTCATTTTTTATTTTTTCTTATTTTTGGACCTGAGAATTAAAAGGGCCAATCTCCATTTTTTTCGTTTTGGCGATATTAACACCAGTCAAGTGTTCAGATTAAAATATATATACACAAGAAAGGCCAATCTCCTACTACTAAAGATACGCTGTTTATTGTTTGGGGCCAAGGACCTATTTCCAAACGAACTTAATTCTAAAACGGCCAATCTCCACAAATTTTGGACATTGGCCCTTAATCAATTGTTTTACTCTACGCATCCACGGAGATTGGCTTCTTACACTGTATAATAAACATAACCTAAAAATATTTTACTTGGTTTGTGTTGGCTTGTTGTTTGTGTGTGATTATTTTAAAATGTTTTCTGAAAGAACACGAAAATTAATGGCATTATTAAATTCAACGAATAATAAAGAACAAGGTTAATTAAATAAAACAAAATAGGTTTATGCAGGCAAAGAATTTTTGTCTATCGAGATTCTGCTATTGTAACAGTCTCGTTTGATTTGGAAAAGTGCCTGCCAACTCCTAACCTTAGAAACGGCGTGTCATTTTACAAAAGGCAGCTATGGATGGATAATCTAACCACGTACAAAACAGATACAGGCGGAAATGAAGCCACTTGCATTTTATGAAATGAAACAGTAGGAGGTCGTGGAGGACAAGAAATCGCTTTATGCATTCGAAAATGTATCTTATCTTTAAACTCTCAGAATATTGAAACCTTAAATTTTTATAGTGTTTCTTGTTCTGGGCAAAACCGAAATATCTACATGACAATTATGTTTTGTTATATCTTAAAGAACTTTCCGCAAGCAGTAAAATAGCAGTACTAAACCACAAATTTCGGAACCAGGACCCACTCACATGGAGGCAAATAACTTACATGCTGCCATTGAGAAGGCAAAAAAAAGAGACAGCGATGGACATCAAAGTTCCACATGATGTGGTGAATTTTATTAGAACGTCGGTTTATAGAAAGAAACCAATGAAAGTAGTGGAGATGTCCCAGTCTGAGCTTATTAATTTCGAAACATTCCTTAAATCCACTTTAGTGAACAGAAAAAATGATGGCGAAGAAAACCCAAAACTTTGGATTAAAATTCAATAGTTGAGATTTCTAAGAGATCAGGACTTCAGTTTCACCATGCGACTGAGTTTAAGGAGGAAAATTTGTTTAAGAAGAGGGTCCCTACGAAATCGTCACACTGAGAATCAGTTTCAGTTAAAAGCTCTTCATGACCAGCCTCTTTCAATTGCAAATTTAAAATATGATAACCTGATAGAACTTTTGCCTTATGTTAGCGATTATAATAAAGCGTTTTTTCAAAATCTTAAACGTTCATCTGAACTGGATCCTGATAATCTTCCTGCCCCTGAAGAAGAAAATGATTAACATAATAATAATAATACTTTAGTTAAGTTCAAACTTCTTTTTTGTTTAGTCCTTAACTTATACTAAAGATAAATAATGATTTTTTTGTCTTTGCTGTTTTTGTAGTCTATAATAAACTAACTTTTCTGAAAAAAACATTAATATTTCTTAATAGTTCTACCCTCTAAACATTTTAAATTCTGTGTGGTTTAAATAGAAAATTGGTACAATCTCCCAAAGTCAGTTAAATAAGAAGGCCAATCTCCATCAAAGTCATAAAATGTCAATAAAATTATAGTCAAAACATATATTTAAGAATCCTTGTTGTTATGTTTTTATAAAACTTTTAATAATAAATATTTACAAACTGAAAAAATATGCAAAAATGCATAAATCAAACTTTTGTGCATTAATATCTCCAAACGAAAAAAATGGAGATTGACCCTTTTAATTCTTAGGTCCAGATTTAACATCCTGTATCTTGAAAACTCTGCATTTCCGGACCCATGGTTATAGAAACTTTTTTTCATATTTTTGACAAGGAATCACCCTCTAAAATATCTCCGTCTATTTTTCGAACACCCTGTATAATTTTTATATTGGGAGAATGGCAAGAAATTGCCTTCTAGCGAGTCGAGTGTATGCTGAAAGAGATCGAGATATTGAGAGAAAGCCGAGACTAGAGGCCTTCTAGAAGTTGTTGCATAGATTTTTAGAAACAGGAAACCTTGCGTACAAAGAAAGGATAACAATCAATAAACCGGTTGTTAATGAAGAAAATGAATTAATGGTCCTATTGGGAGTACAGGAAAATCATACCGTAAGTCAAACTGGCATTTTTCAGGAAATCGGTGTTAAGGAATCAAGCGTGTAAGAGATTTTAAAAAAGTGTAAATATCATCCTTGTCACATAGAATTACACCAAGAACTTTATGAAAATGAGTTAGATTAGAGCCAGACAATAAATTCTGATTTCTTGCCTAATAAGGATTTGCTTAGTTTTGTTGTGTCAACCCATTTGTTTTCTCAAATTTGTATTGTAATTCATTGTTTTATATTCATTTTAAGTTTTATCTACATGTCTTAATAAATCTGTTAATTAATAACATCTCGTTTCTATATCGCAGAAAGAATTGCCATTTAATGATAGGTTATTAAAATTATTGCATTAAGAAATTGAAGTAATTCATAATAAATGCAAACCTTTAAAAGATTACCGCTAGATATTCCAAAAAAGTAGCAAATAATATTTCAAAAGGGCTTTCTAAAAATCAAATAATATACAGGGTGTTTTATTTAATAAAAAGGAAAATTTAAATATTTTGCATAATGTGATCACCCTGTGTAATAAATGTACTGAACACAAATATTTTTTATAGTAAAGATGGGCAACATTCCTAAATACTATTTTGAGTGTACAGGGTGTTCTATTTTTGATAGTTTTATAGGGTATCTCGAAAATCATAAGGAATTTCATAAATCTGATATAGATGTTATGAGTTCTTTTTTTGAGAAAACAATTGCTGCGAAAACAGATCATGGCTACCTTGTTCCCCTGGACAGCTACAGGGTGATTTTTAAATTTTGACAGTTATTAAAATTCCATGTAACTTCTTTGTTATTATAGATACGAAAAAACTGTAAATTGATAAAATATGTAGTTTTTTCCGTAAAGTTCAGTGGCGTAGCCAGTTTTTTTTTATTTTGTTTAATTTTTAAGAAATTGACCCAACTTATATTTTTTCTTATGGGACACCCTGTATATTTTCAATTACGTTTATTGTGGTTACCATTAGCTTTTCAAATATATATATTTGTAATCAGTTTTTTGATAAAATAATTCGATAATAAGCGATTTTCATAAATTTTCCTCATTTTTCGTAGCGGGCGATGGCAGGTAGGAGCAAAACAAAAGAGTAAGTCTTATTTCACCATTTCTAAAATGTCATATCTCAATTTTAGTACATGCAATACAAAATTTTAAAAACTATTAATTTTTTATTATCAAGACTATGCCCAAGGCTCGACCAATTTTCTGTAATTTGTTAAAATAGCTTTCTTCCAAAATTATGTTTAAAAGAAATAAAAATAATAATTTTTTTAATTGTTCATATAATTATTTAATTCTTTTTATATTTTTTGTATTAAAAGTGAAATTTTCTATAAATGCATGATGACTTTTTATCTACTAATTTCTTTGCATTTGCAAATTTTACATTTTACCAGATAATAATTTAAAAATCTCTTAGTAAGCCATTGATAACAAAATCATTTTTTTAAATTATTTATAGACATGTCAGTCTGTCTTTAATTTGTCATAAAGCAAAGTTAATATACGCGGTTAAGAATGGAAAAGTTCCAAAATTCTGAAAAATATAATATGCTAGAATGTTTTCTTGAGTGTCAAAAAAATAGTCGGGCAGCATCTGATTTGTATTTTGAAAGATATCCGGAGCGGCAGCAACCTGATTTAAGAATTTTTCAAAGGCTTGAAAATAACCTTATTAATTATGGATCGTTTTCAAAAGCAAGACCAAAGACCTATCAGAAGGAAAATAAAGCAAATGAAACCATTAATGTATTGGCATGCGTGGCTGCGGATCCGACCACTTCACTTAGAAATATTGAGAAAGATATTGGCGTGGTACCCTCAAAATTATCCCGTCTGTTAAAAACTAACAAATTTAAATGTTACAGACCTCGAAAAACTCATCATTTGCATCCTGGTGATTCAGTTTTGCAATTTGTATTTAAATATGTTGCGTGAAGATGAATTATTTTTTACCGAAATAACCAGGACCGACGAAACACGAGTAACAAGCGACGGAATATTGAATCGCCACAACAATCATCTGTGGGCCGATCATAATCCTCATCAGCAAGTAAATAGAGTATATCAGGGTCGATTTGGATTTAATGTGTGGCTGGCTCTATTGGGAAATAGAGTTCTAGCCTATGAAATATTTGAAGGAAATCTAAATTCCGAGATTTACTTGAATATTTTGGAAAGACATATCATCAGTTATTTAGACAATATACCATTACAAGAGAGGGAAAAGCTTTTTTTTCAGCATGACGGTGCACCATCCCACAACGCAGCCATTGTGGTAAATTGCCTAAACACCAATTTTGGAGAAAAATGGCTTGCAAATAATGGACCTATTAGGTGGCCAGCCCGTTCACCTGATATCACCCCATTAGATTTTTATTTTTGGGGATTTTTAAAAAGCCGCTTTAAGAAGCATAAAACACCTGAATATTCGGAACTCCCTGAATGGTGTTCGTAGAAGATGCCAGCTCTGTATCGATGCCAATGGGCTCCAATTTGAGCATTTGTTGTAATTGTTATGTATATTTTTTTGTTGTTTATTTAAAATAAAAATGGTTTTGTAGATCTATATTTCTATGCTTTATCTTTTATTTAAAAAATACAAAATCGATGTATTTCCAAAGTTGGTGACACTAAATGATGAGGTAAATATTTTCAGAGTTTTAAACATATAAAAAAATAATTAGTCATACATATTCTTTTGTCCTTTTCTTACTAACGGGGCTTGCTATGTGCAAAATAGGCCTATCTAAAGTAATTTGCAAATTACTCAGCTATTTCTTTAGAAAACTGCAAAAATGTATATATATTTGGAAAGCTAATGGTAAGCAGAATAAACGTAATTGAAAATATACAGGGTGTCCCATAAGAAAAAATATAAGTTGGGTAAATTTCTTAAAAATTAAACAAGATAGAAAAAAACTGGCCACTGAACTTTACGGAAAAAACTACATATTTTATCAATTTACAGTTTTTTCGTATCTATAATAACAAGGAAGTTACATGGAATTTTAATAACCGTCAAAATTTGAAAATCACCCTGTAGCTGTCCAGGGGAACAAGGTAGCCATGATCTGTTTTCGCAGCAATTGTTTCCTTAAAAAAAGAACTCATAACATCTATATCAGATTTATGAAATTCCTTATGATTTTCGAGATACCCTATAAAACTATCAAAAATAGAACACCCTGTACAGGGTTTTCAGAGATATTTTCGGTCCTATCTACAGGGTTCCCTATAAGAGATGCAAAAAAAATTTAAATGTAGAAGTTGTGGGGTTTCATCTGAACCGCCAGAAAATTTCAAAAAAAATACACAAGTGACGTTCTAAAAGCTAAGAAAAATTTATAAATGGTTTTTTTTAATGGAACACCCTGTATATTTTCTATTTTCTGAAAGATCTTTCTTTCCTGATTCCAAAAACATATAGTTTGTCTATATTTGCATGAACTGTTATTAAATTATATTCGATTCGTTATTGTAAGCGGCACCATACGATAAAAATTATTATAAGTAGAGTGCCTTGGAAAACAATTGTATGGCATAATTTAGTTTTCAATAAGGAACTACTGTCAATGTAAGAATCTTTAGTATAGAGGAAAAAACATTCGCATATTTTTTAAAATGGGTTATTCCACTGAAGAAAAATCAGATATGATCCGTTCTATAAGCATGCTAATAATGTACCAAGAACGCAACGCCAATACCGTATTACCTATCCAGGAAGACCCACGCCATGCGTTGACACAATAAGATACGTAGTGCGGCAATTTGAGTTGAGACACATTCTCGAACGTAAGAAAAGGACATTTACAAGAAATTTTGAAGAAGATTTAGATATCTTATATTTGTTTGGATTTTGTTTGAAATACTTTTATATTTTTAATACAGAGTGTTTATAACCTCTTTAATCTTATTTTTAAATTGACTGTTCCCTATTAAAAACTAAACACTGTCGGGCAATAATTATTGTTTTCCAAGGCACTCTACTCATAATTTGTATTACTGTATGGTGCCGCTTACAATAACGAATCGAAAATAATTTAATGACGGTTCATGCAAATATAGACAAACTATATTTTTGGAATCAGGAATGAAAGATCTTTCAGAAAAATACAAAATACACAGGGTGTTTTATTAAAAAAAAAACAATTTTTAAATTCTTCTTAGCTTTCAGAACGTCACTTGTCTATTTTGTTGAAATTTTCTGGCGGTTCAGATAAAACCCCACAACTTCTACATTTAAAGTTTTTTTTGTATCTCTTATAGGGAACCTTGTAGATAGGTATGACCGAAAATATCTCTGGAAACCCTGTACAATTTCATTCAGTTGCTTTTAGTAATTTGAAAATGGTTACTAAACTTAGGCAATTTTTTAGATAAAATCGTTATTATTTCTTAAACTACAAAAAATAAATCCATCTATTGGGCCAATAATTTATAGCATGTTTCATTTAAAAAAATAGAAATTTAGCTCGACCCACTTTTCTGAGCCAATCTGCATACTGTAAAATATTTTTAAAATATGCCACTTTTAATTCCAGACCTCCTGCTGTTTCAGTATTTTTGATAAGTTCTTCGAAAAGGATGTAATCTTTCGTCCCCGCTTCGTTGGCGAACCCGCTATTATCGCTCAATTGAAGAGCATCATTAGACCTAAAATAGATGTAATAAGGTGTTAAACATTTTCGTCACCCACTAATAACTAAAGCTTTTTTCTTCTTGTCAAACGTGGATTATTTCGTTTTTGTCATTTATTGCCGCTCCGTTTTCCTAAGCAACCAGTAAATACAACTTACCGAATTCTAATGGGTATAGACTTATCCCCAACATAATAATTATTATAAGTTACTGAAAAGTAATTAAAAAAATATCTAAAATTTTTGTGAAAGGAAACATATTTTCTTTACGGGTCATCAAGGTTCTAATGGGAATCCTATTATTTATTAATAATTACACATTTAAATTTAAAATTTAGGCAACATTGTTTTAAAACAAAATCATTTATTATTAAAGTGATTATGTAAACATGTTATCAGGAGAAAATCACAGTGGTATAGATCTTTTTTTAACCTAGCTATAATATTACTTATTCATTGGATAATAATAGTTTCAATAATATTATCCTCTATTTAACGTCACCATACTTATAGGTTCGCGTGTTGGAGATTTGTAGATTGTTTGTCGAGTATTGACTTCGGCTACCTTGGGATAAATAATAAATATATTTCAATAATTATAGGGTTTAGATTCCATAATAATTAGTGGCCAACATTGGTAATTAAAGAAAGGGGGTTCAACTGAAAAAGATATTTTTTTGTTGTAATGCTGATATCATTAACCTTTTTAAGGATAGCAATCGCAGAAGACAAGCGATACTAATTTTGTACAATAGAAATTGAAAATATTTACTGTTATTTTCTTCCACACAAATTTCACTATACCAAATTACCCGAGAAGTTAATAATGAACAATGCCTATTTGTGGTTCGCATTTAGATAAAACTGGTTTGCTCCAATATGGAAATCTGGACAGTTTGTTCATTTATTAAATTGCCATAACAAATCACTGCGTATATCTGAATAATTTGTCTTGGTTCGCCTATCTCCAAGTGGATCAGGTGTATAAATGCTCTGAACATTCTAAAAGAGATCTCACACACCACACGTTAAGGTGGGTATCCACAATGAAATGAAAATGTCATGAAAATTTGATCTCATGAGATATTCATTTCATATAGAGGTTTCAGAAGAAATGTCTTCACGTACAAGATTTCGCGAGACTTTATAGTATGTTGCTTAATGCGAAAGAGTAATACATCACTATTGAACTGTAAAATCTATACCCTATTTCAAAAAGGTGTAGAGTAACACAATGGGAAATTACGTCCAGTTCGGCTCAATTTCGGTGTCGGCCATAGGCGCAGGTAAACTTTGTGCATTAAATTATTTATGATAACTAACCAAAAATTTTTGAGAATTGAGAAGGTTTGCTAACCTTTCGGTCGTTCAATACGGGAGATTACCACGAGGACATGAATTCGAATGTTTTTGAGGACTATTTTGGTGAAATGATAAAATATCTTCCAGCTGATTCAGTAGTAGTTATGGATAACGCAAGCTATCATTCACGACGCACAGAGAAGACTCCAACTTCATCTTGGAGAAAACAAGAGATTATCGACTGGTTAACCACCAAAAGTATTGAATGTAAAAATAGTTTGATAAAGAAGGAACTATTAGCTGTAGCAAATTTACGCAAAAATCGTTTCATGAAATATGCCGTGGAAGATATAGCAGCAAAATATAGTGTAACTGTGCTGCGCACACCGCCATATCATTGCGAACTAAATCCTATAGAACTTATATGGGCGCAAGTGAAAGGATTTGTAGCAAGACACAACAGGACATTCAAAATGAAAGACGTTAAGCTACTATTTAATCAAGCCATTAAGGAAGTGACACCAGAGAACTGGCGAAAAGCAGTCCATCATGTCATTAAAGAAGAGGAGAAAATGTGGGATCTTGACCACCTGATCGATCGGACCGTCGACCCGTTAATTATAACGTCAAGAGGAGATGACAGTTCCTCAGATGACGAAGAATATTATGATTTTTTATAATTTAATTTCTGAATAATGTATTTTTTGTATTTTGTATTTTTTTGTAATGTTTAATAACAAATAAGTGTACAGGGTTATCCAACCAAGACTAGACAAGGCGATTTTTTGACTAAACCTGTACTTTTATAAAAAAACTGAAATAGCCATCTTAAGTCATTTTCTCCCGCGAATTCGAATATCTTCAGCAAAAAACAATTGAACATCAAACAAAAGTACTAGGGGTCACTTTGATATTTTTTTAAATGGGATGCCGTATTTTTAATGAGCTTATCCGATTTCTCATATAAATTTTGATCTAAAATGTTGGATTTTTAATTTTATTTTTTTTTAATTTTTACGGTAGACGAACATTTTCCGAATTTAAAACTGAAGAAAAAAGGCGTTTTTGAATTAAAAATCCAACATTTTAGATCAAAATATATATGAGAAATCGGATAAGCTCATTAAAAATACGGCATTCCATTTAAAAAAATATCAAAGTGACCCCCTAGTACTTTTGTTTGATGTTCAATTGTTTTTTGCTGAAGATATTCGAATTTGCGGGAGAAAATGACTTAAGATGGCTATTTCAGTTTTTTTATAAAAGTACAGGAAAAGTCAAAAAATCGCCTTGTCTAGTCTTGGTTGGATAACCCTGTACCTAATACTATGTACATAATGCCTAATTTTTATTCTGTTAAAATAAAATTCTTTGCTTTTTACAAATATTCTACCGGCACGCCTTTGTCACAACATTTTCAGTGTTTGTGAATGGATCACAATTGGCAAAACCCATAAATTGAGCCAAACCCGGGTGGTACTGCCTGCACTTGATGAAAAGAAAGAATTTTGCAATGAAATCGATGCGAAATTAAGAAATTGGCTTAAATGTTCGTTGGGTCACTCTGTAGTCCCTTTGCATACCTAATGAGCTTTTATTACTCCACACCATTTTGAAATAGGGTATAGTGGTCTTCGCCGTATTCCATGGGTGTAGTCAAATTGTTATTATTTAATTATGTTTATTTTCAGGGGTCCCCTAGATCGGGTAGGTAGAGGCACAGGTATTTTACCTACCTGTGCCTCACTGTTTTAAAAATTTGAAATGTTTAGTTACTTTTAGGCAGTTGTTAAAAAACTTCGTTCTTGAAAATGGCTATAGTGTCCAAAATTCAACATTTTTGGAGTTGCAAAAATAGTTGAAATGTGTTCGAACATGACTGGAGTCGGACAGTCAACAATATACCGACTTGTGCACGAGGATGAACGCGATCCCATCAGGTCACCAAAGAGAAGTACAGGAAGAAAAGAAACTGTAGTAAATGAGGATGAAAAGACTGCCATCAGAAGAATCATACACTCGTTTTACTTAAAAAAAAGAAATACCTTCCTTAGACAAAGTAACGTCTGAAATGAAATAGAATGGTTTCATTCCACCTGTGGGTAAGAAGAAACTATGAAAAACTTTGAAGAAAACGTATTTATGTTATGAAAAAATTTAAAACAGAAAATCACTTTTAATAAAGAAAGACGAAGTCATCTGCTGGCGACGCCGATATTTGAGGGCAGTTAGATAGTTTCGAAGGGAAATTAGGAATATCTATTATATGGACGGAACTTGGTTAAATGAAGGATATACCGTTGGTAAAATATGGCAGGATAAGCATATAAAAAGCACGAGGCAAGTTTTCATGAAAGGATGGTCCATTGGAATAACAGCACCCTTGGGGAAAGGTAAAAGATTAATAGTTACTCACATTGATAGCAAAAATGGATTTGTCGATGGCGGCTTATTAGTATTTAAATCAGAAAGGACTGGAGACTGTCATGAAGACATGAACGCTGATATTTTCGAAGAATTCTTCCAACAAATACTAGGTCTTATTCCTCCTGGGTCTGTTATAGTCATGGATAACGCCAGCTACCACTTAAGAAAATCCGAAAAAAACCAATGTCTTCTTGGAAAAAAAACTGGCTTACTGTAAATAAGAAGCCATTTCATAAAGATATGCTAAAAAAGGGGCTACTGCATAGAGATTTCAAAGTTAAATAAACCTCTACGTACGAAATTTGTTGTCGACGAAATTACTTCAAAACGAAATATACCGATACTTCGCCTTCCGACATATCACTGCGAACTAAACCCCATAGAAATGGTGTGGGCGCAAGTAAAGGGGTTTGTAGCAAGGCATAACACTACTTTTAAAATGGAGACGTTGGAAACCTCTGTCAAGAGAGAATAAAGACAGTGGATTGTGCAAAATGGAGTAAATGCGTCGAACATGTGATTGAAATAGAAGAAAGAATGTGGGAAGCTGATAACATGCTAAAAATACTGTAGAGCCCCTTATTATTTCTCTGAACCCCATTGATGGTAGTTCGTCGGACTAGTCGGAACAAAATGACAAAAATTTAGAAATTAAGTTGTTGTATTATACATAGTAGATTTTTTTATAAATATTAATATTTATTCCAATTTATCAATTTTCATATTATTCTTACTTCTATACAAGTTTTTATTTACTTAATATTAGAATAATTAATACATCAATTATGTGCCTATCCCTTTAATTATAATTAAGTAGGTATAGTTATTATCATACTTATTATTCTAATAAGCTACCTATATTAATGCTTCTGTCATCTTAGTTTCATTAACCAAACTCGTCTTTCTATTCTATGCAAATTAGGGCGACCCCAATTTAGGACCGATTCGGGGTGTATAGGACTTAAATATCTAAAATACGGAATTCTTAAAAACTATCATTGCAAATTACCCGAAATTTACAATGCAACCTTTAAGTTGTTGTTAATGGGTCCTGTCATTGCAAATTTACATTTTATTACTCTCTCGCGTTAACAAACAGAGTATAGAATTTTTGACTCACGAAACACGGTGTACAATTCTGCTGTTTCCAAACTAATTTAACTGTTCGTGTTTCGTGTGTATTTTTAGTAGATATATGCACAGAATCCATACCTTTGGTCACGATTTGTCGGACAAGTAAGTCAATAACTTAGCCAGTAGTCATTTCTAGTAAGTATAATTGGAAGTGTTGGTTTATTTAAGTGCATAATATAAGATTCCATTGTATTAGAAATTGGTAACTTTATGATTTACTCATCAAATAAGAGATTCCTAACTTTTTTCTCTGAGAAAAATAAAAGTTCATAAAGAATAGTTGATTTACGACTTTTCAAAAGCATATTTTATAACTAGCAAGTGCAAACTAAGACACTAAAGTCAAAGCAACTAACTTTCTAAACTAAAAACAAGTTTGAAATGCAGTGATTTAGTATGGAATATTAAAACTGTCAACACTTGGGTGTCGCATGTATTTTAATTTTAAAAATCATTGCGTGTTGATAAATGTCTTTTGTAAGAAACCAAGCTCAGGTAGGCATAATATATTTGTTAATAACTGTTGTTATGTTATAACTTAGTGTATCCAGTTAATACTAACAAGAAGTTTCGCGAGGCTGTTCCAGATTTAAAAATAATAATGACGATACCTTTAAACTATTTTTGCTGCGTTTTGAATTCTCAGGAAAATTGTTATTCCTCACAGGTAAACTCGTGATTCGAATAATGTAGAAAAAAAGATAGCAATCCGTTAAAAAATATTTGATGTCTTGATAGTTCTCATTTTAGTTTACTTACCTACTACTAGAGTTGAAACAAAGTGAAAGTACGGGATTTACCTGAAATAAAAAAAAATTATAGTTAGTTAGAAGAGACTAAAATGATTTGTAAATATTCCAACAGCATATTAAATTGAGCGTTATAAAAATACAAGGGAATGAATGCAATTATTATTCGTTGCAGATGTACCTAATATTGCTATTTATTGCAGGCACCCATATTGTATTAATAAAATCAACAAACGTAAATTGAGTCCCATTTTCATATTCCTACGTAAATTCAGTCTCACTGATAAAATCATACTACGTAAATTGAGTCCTGGGTTTCGATATAAGCTACGTAAATTGAGTCCCAGAATATTCTTAGAAATAAGAGTGTATAAGATTAGCGTGATTACAATATTTGCATTATATATAAACAAAATTTATATTTTTTCTTACATTTTTTTAAGTTTATTGCGGTCAAGTGCTTAGACGATATTCTTTAGAATACAATATTATATATTTAATAAAACAAATTGAATGCTTGAAAAACTTTATTACAATCTAATAAGAATATACATTATATTTACATAAGAATATACATTAAAGCTTATGGGACAGTTATAATGGGAAGAAATTTGAAAGACACTTTTTTTACATATAATTCAAATATGGAAATGCGTTCATTACACAAATCATTCATTGCTTCTCTTAAAAAGTTTTCTTTCTCAATTACAATGGGAGATTTTTTTGTTGATTTACTACTTCTAAGCTGAATATATGTTTCATATTGAATCCCCTTTAAAATCTCAATAAATATGAAAATATTAGGATGTGGAATATTAAATAATCTAAGAAGTAGTCCATGTTCTGTGGCGAGATTGTAAATAAAAATAAAGGTCTGTCTTTACCACCAAATAACTTTATTTGCCCCTCTAGGGTAGAAAACAAGGGTTATAGAAAATACATGAAATGATGAAGAATTAGAATAAATTTCTTAAAGTTGTTGTACTAGTTTCGACTTTAGGGAAAGTCATCTTCAGCAACTAATCATTTAAGAAATTTTGTAATGAAAAGTAGTTAAAACAGTCGGGAGAACAATGGGTGATTCAACAATAAAATACAATGAAATGCAGTTTATGCAACCATTGGAATAGACAGCAGCTTATTATAAGGAAGAAGTATCTCAACGAAAGGAGATGATTAAACGCAAGTGGGATAAAAGACCCTAACCATAATACAGTGATTCAAGAATGTTGAAATTAGAACATGTTGTAAAAGAAGAAATTAATTATTAATTTAAAATGAGACTGACTTAGTGAGGGGACATGTATATTGTTGTGGTGGATTAATTTACATAAAATCTAATCTAATCTTCTAATGATTGTACAATTGTACAAAATCAATAAAAATATGTATTGGTGAAAACGCTAATCCCACATTTATGCAGCTATTAACAACATGTTGAAAACAGTTCTTATAACATTCGACAGTTTTTGTAGGGAGGAGAAAGAATGCAAGAGGCATATACGAGTCGTTATTTAGGGCATGAAAGGTGAACAATTGATAAAAATATTTAGGACAACTCTTAAACGTACCATCTACATAAACATCACGTGAACGACATAGCAATTCTAATTTCATAGAGAATCCTAGTATCTTGCATTGAGAATTATTGACGATTACAAAGACTTCGTTGGCGTTCGTTTTGACTTCAATATTTGCCAATATTTTGAATGGATTTTGGTTGCGGGTGTTTTGATTGTCGTGAATTTTGCATGTCTCTTTTAATTAACGCTAAATCCGTACGTGTAAGTAAATGGATATCACCTTCCTGTAAAGCCAAGTGTATAAGTTTAGCAGGTCTTGCACAAATATCGTCAGCGGCTTTTCGCTTTAAAGAATTGCTTAACCTTTGCCGTTGTAACTTGTTCTCTTGCTCTCGTTCATGGGTGCGGTGACGGGCCTTCCAAAACATCACGGTTTTTTCTCAGTTTCAGAAAAGATTTGCACGTACTTTTAGAACACATCCAACGTTCACTATCGTTGGCCAATGTTTTATGGAAACGAAATTTAAAGCCGTGTATTACTAGAAGGCTTCTGCCTCTTTCACTCCTTATAATCCCCATATTAAACTCACAGATGCACAGAAGCAAATACTGAATAGCACTAAATAAGAGGAATAATAGCATGCACATACGAAACAGAGGAGGTACAATAAGTAATCATTATTGGTTATTGTGCAAATACCTGCGTACAGAAGGGTGGTTGGCGTAGACAGCAGGTACTACATGATAATTATCTGACCTGACAATCAGGTACATATCTGGGACTCAGTTTACGTACACCTTAAAATCACTCGGGACTGAATGTACCTACATCGAAAGGAAATTAATAGATGTCGGACTCAATTTACGTCGACCCCTCGGTCGACCCTAATAAAACAGCACTTCAGAAGAACAACTTCACTTACATTAATGATTTGAAAAGAGGAATGAATCCTATCAATGGTGTCATGGTACATGTACCATGCCTTGGTATTATCCGAGAATAGAGTTACGTTAATGCGTTTATGATATATACATATATTTATTTTAAATGGGATAGGTAGTCAATATTTTATGCGACTAGATTACAGTTTCCTTTATCCTGATCACTTTGCTATAAGGTTATAAGGGTCAGAAGTTAGTCGTCTTTCAAAAAAATTAGCCTTTTTTTTTGTGAAAAACGTCCCTTTCTCCATCATTTCTGGATGCCATGATCACAATTGAATAAAATAGGTGCTTATTAAAATTTGCTTTGGATATTGGAGTTTATAAAACCACTAGTTTTGTTTCCAAATATTTTGCTTTTATACAGGGTGTCTAGTAATCCCTGGGGAGCATCCAGTAGAGATCAAAATACCCCTAATTTGTTATACAAACAAAATTCCCAAAGTGCCCCTTGACGGAGATACAGAGGCCCAAAAGGGCACCCAGCGACTTACTTTTTTGGCTCTTATTTTTAAAGCGACCCGTATAATTAATGAAATTGTAATATTTTATAGAGGCCATAAAGCGCAATTAAACCAAAATTTTGACAGGTGTTTAAATTACCAAGAAAATCTATAGGAGGGTTGCTACATTGGGTTAACCAAGCATTTCAAGGTCTGGATCCAAATGAAGTTGTCTCTGCCACGACGAGTGAAGTCAACAAGTGCATTTTGTGGCATTTCGTTCAACTCTAAACGCACTAAAAAACAGTAATAATTAAAACTGCTAAAATATATAAACACAATATTAAAATATGTACTTGTATACATAGTGGCAAAAAAGTCGCGCAATGCCTGTAAGTTTTGAATTACCTCGAAAAAGTTACCATTATGAAAGTTGTTCAGTAAATTATTCCGCACATTTCTACCTGCACGAATTTTTTCTGTCATTTCTGGTTTGGTTAGCAAAGAGACTAACTTACTTTTTTTAAATGGAACACTCTGCACATGATGGCATATTTGGATTCTACTGGGAAAACTCTGAATTTTTTTGTATTTCGAATTTTTATTTATTTAAGATTGTAACAAACTTTATAATAACAAAACAAATTGCCTAGAAACTTGAACATCGGAATAATAAACAAGTGAAACCTTTTCAGTGGATCAGATGTTCAAGATGACCACCATTTTCTATTAAGCAGAGCCCCAGTCGATCTCTGAGCCAGTCTACAACGTTTAAAAGGAAGTCCTCTGGAATGGTTTGAATTTCAGCACTAATTCTGACTTTTAAAGATTCTAAGTCATTTGGACGGTTAACATAGACTTTGTTTTTTAAGTGCCCCCACAAAAGAAAGTCGAGCGGGGTTGAGTCTGGGGATCGCGTTGGCCAGTCAACAGCACCTCCCCTGCCTATCTAACGTTCTGGAAATTGTTCGCTTACGTATTGCTTAATATTTCCCGCAAAATGCGTAGGTGCTCCATCTTGCTAAAACAATACCTGTTCGTTAATGCCATTATTTACACCCGGTAAAACTGCAAGAAGGAATTATGTGATTCCAGAGGAGGTTCAGATATTTTTTGCCATACAAATTACCATCTATGAAAAAAGGTCCCACAATATGTCTACCAACTATGCCCGCCCAAACATTAATTTTTTTGGCCCTCTGAGTATGACCTTCTTGGAACCAGTGAGTATTCTCAGCAGACCAACAACGATAATTGGGTCTATTAACAATGCCAATTAAATGGAAAGCAGCTTCATCCGAGAAAAAGATGTTGGTTGCAAAGATATTGTCGTTATTGCATATTTCCATCATGAGCTCACAAAATTCAGCTCTTCTATCAAAATCGTCCTCGTTCAACTCGTGCATTAACTTCATCTCGTAGGGATGCAATTTCTCCTGCTTGAACAAATTTTTTACTGACTGATGAGATACATTAAATGATGGATGATTGTGTTGGATTTTCATGTATTGAGAGCATGATATCCAAACCTTTGTCTGCAGTTGCTGTTTTAGGTCGAGCTGATCTAGCGACTTCCCTAACACTGCCTGTTTCTCGAAATTTCTTCACCACTCGACACACCGTTGACTTATTTGTTTAAGGTCTATTTGGATATAATTCATTGAAAAGTTGATAAACCTGATCTTGCGATCTCTTCATATTTCCGTAACTGCTCATTATTAAAATTACAATTGGTTGTTTCTCATTCAGATATGAGAAATTAAACAGGAACTCAAGATTAACACCTCTTAGGTCGCTGTCATGAAAACGCCTTAACTCAACAGGTGGATATTAGGTAGGAATAATTATAATCAGGATTTTTTTCATATTTAAGCTGTCAGTATCTCCGAAATGCTTGCAGGGGAAAATTTGAAATACAAAAAATTCAGAGTTTTCCCAGTAGAATCCAAATATGCAATCATATGCAGGGTGTGCCATTTAAAAAAGGTAAGTTAGTCTCTATAGCAACCCAACCAGAAATGATGAGAAAAAATTCATGCGGATAGAAATATGGGGAATAAATTACTAGCAACTTTCGTAAAGGTCACTTTTTCATATAATAATAATAATATAAATAATACGAGGTAATTCAAAAGTTGCAGGCATTTCACGCGACCTTTCTGACAATCTGTATATCGATTTTGCAGGTCTAAAAACTAATTCTTTAAATACTCTGGTCATTATTCTTCAAAAAACGTACTCTTAATTAATTTAGATAGAACTGGCGGATTTCAAGATAAATCAGTTTTTATGCGAAACCCTCAAAAGTTTCTAATGCTAAACATAAGCAGGTCTAAATAAAATATGCAGGATATGCTGATGTGCATTTAATTTTTGGGAAGCGCTTTCCAACTCCTCGAAGGCCAGAAGACTTTATGCTGAACGATTTTCTGGTCAGGCATTGTCAAGTCCAAAAATATTTCAAAGGTTTGATAGGAGCTTAATTAATGTAGAGTAAAAAGTAAAACGTTTTAATTTTACTTTGGCAAAAGTCGTTTTTCCAAAACATATGGATATATAAGGTTATTTCCGATAATGCCAGCCCACATATTTACCATAAATCTTTGTTGGTGTTTCTTTTGAATTATGGCGTGCGGATTATCATTAGCCCAAAAATGTAAATTGTCATCGGTAGACAAAAAAGGTTAGAAAAATTTAGATTTACGTAACGTTGCTGTATAAACCAGTTGGAGTATTGAAGTCTTGTTCGATTATCATCCGTCGACGTTTTGAACACGGGTGAAGTAACTGTTCTTTTAGAGTTTCATGTACAACCCATTTTGTAACATTGTTTTGTGTTGCCTCCTTCCTTATGCTATTTGAAAGGTTTTCAGCAATATCGTGCAAAATTAGTTCCTTTACGTAAGGGTCTCATACCCTCCTAAGAGGTCCCTCACTGCCGCGTCGAGGCAAAAATGGCCCTGAGTAAAAAATTTCAAAAATTAATTCGTTAACTCTAATAATTAATTTCTAATCATCATTTACTGGTTTCCCTTAGGCTCCGATCAACTCTTCGAAAGGTTTTTTCACTTGGCAATGTTCGGGCTGGAAATCTTTCCGAATAAAGTCTTCTTGTCCCTCGAAGAGTTGGACAGCGCTTCACCACAAATTAAAAATGCATATCAGCATATTCAGAATATTCTTCCATTTTTTTAAACTATTTTTACTTAAAGGCGGTTTTGACAAGTTTCGTTATTAGTAATTCATTATGTAGGTATTAACAATAATAATCTGAATTTTACCTGTTTGTGTGTTTCGCATAAAAATCGATTTATCTGGAAAAATGCCAGTTTAATCGAAATAAATTAAGAGTACATTTTTTGAAGAGGAATGACCAGAGTATTTAAATTTAAATCAGTTTTCAGCTCTGTCAAATAACACCGGTCAAAATTTTGGACCAACAAGCGTGGTGAAAAGTCCGTTCCTAACTACTGTAGCATGGTTCAATAACTCGTTATGGCTACTAGAAACTATTAAAATTTCATTTAATTGTTCAAGTAGGTTCAAAAGTTAGAGCAAAAAGAGTAAATAGCTGGGTACCCCTTTGGGGCTCTTTATCTCCGTTAAGGGGCACATTATGATTTTTTTTCTATATTATTTTGGCTTCCTCTGTATGCTACCGAGAAATTAAGAGATACTTGCCGGATACCCTGTAGAGGGTGTTCAAGAAAACAGAAATTATTGGTATTACTAATTGTTTTAATTCAACACCCTGCAAATATTATTATTTTATAAGAAGTATCTTTTAACCGGCTGTCATTTGATATGATATAGAATTTGTCTAAAATCAGCCGCTTTTCAAGAATATCAATTTAAACTTGCATAATATGCATTTACGGAATATTATATTTTTTGGCATAAGAATTACATAAAAAATTTTACTGTTAAATTTCGAATAGAATCCGCGCAATTACTGGACATACATGATGGTATGAAGCAAGTTTAAATTGATATTCCAGAAAAATGGCCCAATTTAGACATATTAAGTGTGATAGCAAATGAAAGCTGATTGAATGGTGCTCCGTTTAAAATAATAGTAATGCACAGAGTCTTTCATTTAAAAAAGAAAATTTACAATTTACAAAATTACGATCATAATAAACTATAATTTAAAAGCATAAATGAACCGTTCAAAAAACTTTATACCATAAAATCTTTTTAGTTTACCCTGTGTAATGTGAAATATTTTTAAAACATGCGTCTAGACCACGGTCAGTATAATACATATAAACATTTTGGCAAAGTTTTCGTATAGTCTTCCGCCCGAATTCCGCTTGACCACCCTGTATACAGGGTTAAAAAACGGCATCTATTTGAAACAATTTTTCCTTTAAAATAATTTTTTTGGGAATAGTGACTGCTGGGATCCATTTTAAAAATAAGAAGTTGTAGACTTATTAAGGTTCCTCTTTGTAGTTTAATTTCATTGTTGGATTATCTATTTATGTAACCTACTAACCCTCCCTAACGGGGTTTAAAACTTTTTTGTTGGATATGGACAACTGAACCATAACTGTCAGTCAATTTTTAAACGAGATACTTACGAGGAATTTTTATAAAATTTGGATGAGCATTCGTATGAAATAATCATTGATTAACAGGTGAAGGTAGTTGGTAATGTGGTTTTGGGTGGTTTCAGAGCAGTTGCAGAAAAATATAGTTACATACAAAAATATAAAAGAGTTGGTATCAAGAGAAATCTAACTAAAGTACAAAATAACTCAATGTGACAAATAAATCATATTGATATTCGAAAGAATCTAAAAGCGTAGGTCTTTCTTTTATTAAAATACGAGAAAAATGTTGTTGCATGGGTATATTGTATAGATAACTTATATACATTTATCGTTAACATGTTGCCGACAGGCAATGTTTCCTCGGTTTTCATTTTCAAACCGGCTATAAATAGAGGAGCTACTTTCTTTATGGATGATTTTGTTTTTAGGTAAGACGAAACAAAACTTTTCTTGATAGTATTACTATAATGGGTGATGAAAATAAAAATTGTTTATAAGAATCCAAGTATAGTCCTCGCCAACTACTTATGTCACATATGCTCAGAAACATACACAGATACCGCCAGTAAATATATGTAAAAGAAACACTATCAGATTCCTTATAATCTCGTACATCCATTACTCGTACACAAAGTGGCGATTTTCTTATTTGCTGTAGTTTAGGTTTCAATCGGCATAACCAAGTATGTTAAAAAACGAATATTCGATATTAAACATCAACTATATTCTAAGCAGTAAAAACTTATAAACAATCAAATTTTTTGATAAACAGTATTCATAAAAATATTAATATAAAAATGGGTGGACGCATTTTGCGAACCTTATCAGCTTACAGTTATACAAAAAAGCTCTGCGTCCACTTACTTGCAGTAGCTTGCACTTTACTAAGTAATTTGGAATTTTTTGACGCAATAGACTCGCCGTTCTGTTAGAAATAGCGATTAATAACTCAATATTGGACTACTTTATAGAAGTATAATTAAACGTAAGTAGTTTTAATTCGTGACTGAATTCTATAAGTTAACCAATTTTCCAAAGTTTCGAAAACATTCGACAGAATACAAAAACTTTTGAATTCTGTCAAACGTCAAAAAAAAATTTACTGACCATTATCAGCTAAAAGAAACGTCTTCGTTTAGCAGGTCCATTAGTCAGATGCGCCCAATATAAATGCATGACATTTCCACAGCTTAATACTGTGACATTTCTATAGCAAAGGTTAGTACAGCTCAGCGAGACTAGAATCTGACGACGACTCTATCTACTACATCTTACCGTTAGTTCTCAATATAAAAATTATTGAAAAACTTGCTTATCCAACTTTATGACGCCACCGGTCGAGAATTCTTAGAAAAAGCCTCTTGCAGTTCACCATGACTAAGTTTTAGAGTTAAATCAACTAAGAAGAGGCCACCGCGTTATCAGCTTGAAGACGTAAAACATGTTCTATCTCACTTTGATTTTAAAGTGTTCCTGTCTCGTGTCGATAAATCTCTGGCGTAAGCAGTGACCACCGCCTCTTGTTACTTGATTATATTCCCAAAGTCCGCAAGTTCTGTCAGTGACTCATTTAATACCAATCACCAAACTTAGAAAGCGGAAGAATAAAAATATTGTGCTAGTAAATGTATTTATGGATATAATAAACGGGTTGCCGCCTCAATCAAAGTAAACTTAAGACGCGACGTTGTCATACAATCCGCAATCAACTAAATTCATTTAAAATAGCACGACGATTACAATTCTGGCATTCTTATCGCGAAGAAAATAAATGTGGCAATACACAGAGACTGAATTCACAACTTCAAAGATTTGAAAATAGGTGTGCCGGCAGGGGTATCGTACTGCTCAATTAATTTGTGTTTTTACCATTAACTTATCTATAGATTTTCTGAGTTCTTTTCAGTTTTCATGACACATGGGTCGTTCACATAGATATTATTTTGTGTAAATATATACTTATTAAGCTATAGTTAGTGTTTTCAACAGCTTTTAATAGAGGAAACCATGGATATTGACGAACCTCTAATTAGTTATCCATTCGCCTACCAAAAAAAAAACATTTCAATTAACATTAAAAGAACGAATAATAGTTAAAAGCGTATACCATGTAATTCGAGAACGAAATCCTAAACTATTTACATTGGATGTGCTGCAGATATATGACGTATCACTTACTTGAAATTGCGTGAAAGAAAATAGCCGAGGAGCTCAGACAACAAGCAAAAAATTATCCTGGATGATTTCACAAAATGCGCCATTCGTGGAAAAATGCATATATTCTTTTTTCTAAATGTAATATCCAGAATAACAAAAATTATTGTTGAAATTAAGAGGAACACAATTTTACCCAAAATATCATAAGAGCTTTCAAAGGAACTTTAAAAGAAATTAATTTTAGGTATATTAAACGAAATCGAAAAAGCCTACTAATTGAAACAAACCTAATTATTGTATAGAGGCAAGAATATTTGGAAAAATACGGGAGTTTCGAAAAAAATGGAAAAAAATATATTACACCGACAAAACACGGCTTAATGAACGGCGCACATCGTTTATAATACTTTAAAATACACACGCCACTGGAGTTCGTTCACCTGAAGTCGCGCAACCCGGAGCTCTATATAAGCTAGTGATGAGCAACTGACAGAAATTTTGGAGAGTATAAGTCTACTACCTAAACGAGAACGTATGTGATTAGTTGGGTACTTATTATATAATTTTTCGACTATTGTGTTGATCTACTATCCTATGCTATTTTAAAATATCTTATAAAAGCAACCACATAGTAGAAAAGGAGCAGGTAGAAATACCATAACCTTTATTGGTAATAAAAGGCCATGGATCCACGAGTAAAAAAAATTACCAGGAGCCACAACGATTTACCTACTGATCTTTCATGTAATGTTAAGTGCTATTTACGAGGCCTGCTCACCTACCGTTATAACGATAAATCGGGGTACACTTTGGTAGTCAAACCAAAGAAAAAAATTAATAAATCTTTTGGGGAATAGATTAGTCTTTTCGAACCCTAGGGGTAAAAATTCATTCAAATTTAAAAAAATATAAAAAAAATTGAAAAACAACATTATTTTTTTTTTCAAATCGTTACAAAATTAATTTTTACCCCTGTGGAATATTTTCTCTGGCAAATTCTCTTTTTGAAATTTTCCAACATTAGTTCCGGTTTCTTATCCAAACTTATCTTGGTACCTTCAAAGTAACTTCAGACCGTTCATTTTGATCAAATTAATCATATTTCGACAGTCTTCTGACCGTTGGCAAGAGCGCTAGCGCTACATCACTTTGTGAGCCAGTCGAACGTTAGGAAGTGGCGAGCATTTTTATCCAGTTTGTGTAATACAGATTTTTCGGATATTTTTGTGCTTGTTGGTAGTCAAAAATATTGTGAAAACAGGTCAGTTTTTTACAAAAAGAAAAATACTTGAACTCTTAGAACAACAAAGAAAATACATTCTATTTGCAATAGAGAATTCTTTTAGAGAAAAATTGTATTACAATCTTTTGAAGAGGCCGACATAATAAACCCATGTGCAAAGTTTGACTAAATTTTAATAAGCCCTATTAAATTAAATGGTATGGCAAAATTACGAGATTTTCATAGTTTAGGTAATACAATAGCGCCATCAAGTACAATAGCGCCATCAGCGTCTGGTTGAAGAACTAAACGAACAGGCAACGACCTTTACCATTTAAGTTATCCTAGCCAGTTTTACAATGGGTGCGTTCACCCGACCTCAGCAGCTGACTTAAAGCTCTGAGCAGTTCAGCGCTAACACGAGTTAGTAGTTGAAAAATAGATGAACGCATTGTTCAACTAAAGCGTTATTATTTGAGGTTTATAACAGCTGTTACCTTGACATGCCACGTAACCTCAAAATTCCCGCTTTTTATTTTGGGCCAATTTTTCCTATCACATCTAGAATGAAGAACATTTAGCGAGCAATTCTACTGGAATTGATGAACGATGAACTAAATTTTGGCCCGATAGGGGCTATCGTAGGTGATTTAGTTCGGGCAGTCGATATAGTGGAACCTGGCAGAATAATTCCTGTTCAAACTGAAGATTATTATGAGAATGTTATACCGAATTACAGCCCTGATGATTTTCATAATCATTTTAGAATGTCCAGATCGACGTTTCAGGTAAATAGGTGTTGTAATTTAATGTGAATTACAGCGGCTTCCCTAAAATATCATTATTATTTCAGAACTAAATGTACTAAAGTAAATAAGAACAAAACAAACAGATTAGGAAACATCTGTAAAATGTCAAAACCAATTAGTTCTGCGCATGTCTAAGCAAAGGATGAGTTGAAAAGCAGAAATAAACTTCGCTTAAAGAAATTTGCAGCTGCTGATATCCAGCGCCTGGTCAGCGGGTCGGCTGAACGCTATCGCTTACTCAATTTCTCAACTGTTGACGTCGGGTGAACGCACCCAATGTCGTAAAGCGATTGACAATGTTGTCTGTAACGGAGTTGAAAATTGCTGTCACTAAAAATTTTTGCGGAATGGAAACTTGCCACCTATACAAGTACTGCTTTTGCACACAAGACTCAAATTCAGTAACGTAGCAGTAGTCTCGTGGGTATCTTAAAATCGCAATAATCTACTTATTATGATTATCAACAATATAAATCTCTGTGAACGTGAATAATAGATGTAAATGCCATATATCCTGATATTTTGTAAATCTGGTAAAGACACTTATGACATATACATATAGCCAAAGCTGACTAGAACAAAGGATTTTCTTGCTTTAGCTAGAGCAATGCCTAGCTGACTCAAATTTATGGAGGCCATTTACTGAAAGTGAGCTGGCCAAACATAGAGTCTATTTACTATTTATCTGTCCCGCCGGTGCCATTCAACTTTATCAAGATGGCGAATCTCCAACTACCTGTCATAATATATAATCCGCGTGACCTACGAAGTTAGTGGAGTTGCATACTTGCATTTCGTTCTAACTGGAATGGACAAATCATTTTTAAATATTATGAAATTTCCTAAAAGGTAAAGAAACTGATACTCTATGAAGAATCTAGCACTGTTTAGCAAATATTTCAAACTATAACTTACTAGTGGGTTTTGTGACTAAGCAACAAAGTATTTTCGACCTATTATATATTTGATGTTTAAAGCTAAATTCAATTTAATCGAATAGACCTTTCTGACGCCCTTCTGCCTCATCGACTTCAATAACAAAATCGATGAAACATACGCCCGTTTTTAACTGGGTTGATAAGTAAATTATGGCGCTTTTATGTTGTACCTCAAGCCCAATCCGTAATACGCCCGCAGTCTAAGGCTTTTGATTTTTTCAGCATAAGTAGACAACAGCCGATCTGAATCCGACTCAAAAACGAGAATGCGTATTATTGGTCTACACGTGGTACATAAAAGAGCCATTCACTGTTTCCATCATTTTATTGTTTGTTTGAAGGTTTGAGACAATGATGTATCGTGAATGATAATTATTTACCTGAGGACGACTGAAAATACTCACCAGTTGAAATGTTGTGATATAAATAAATAATGACAAAAACACATCTATCAACATTTTGTTATTGGAATCATTGTTTTGTCAAAATAAACCAATTCTAATAAAATTTACATAGAATAATAAGTTTCCCAAATTATAAACATGATATTTTAACAGAATACAATTCTTAAAAAAATTTCAGAAAATCACTCGGATTGTCACATGCAATTTCTTTTTTATAGTAGAAATTATTTAAAAAGACCGTAACCCTAATAAAACGTGCAACAAAGAACGCTACAGGGTATTCTTTGTTTCCATACAAATCAAAAGCAGGATTAAATTAAAGGGAATATCCAGTTGACGCCCTTCAAATAGAGTAAGAGTAAAATAATAAATCACATAAATCTTAGTGTTCTCTTCTTTTACCAGGTACCCAAGCGTGTACCTGAGGAAGAGAGGCATAATGTAATATGAGGGTGTATTTTGTATCCTTTTATAAACTGACTGATATCTGTGGTGAATGCTGGTGGGATATTGGGTCAGATCCAAACTGTATTATTTCAGAAAAATTAAGTAAAAATTAAAAATGAAACCTGTATTATTGAAATTATGTTTTATTTTAGATATAATTTAAAATGAGCTAATTGATTAATAATCGTAATATTTTATATTTTTGTTTTTTATACTTTTTATGTTCAGTGGCGGCTTTAGGATTTGGTCTTTGAGGGGGGGGGGGGGGGCAAACAAATCTTAAATCATGTACATTAAAAAATAAATTAATTCATACTTTTTAAATATAAATATAATAAAAAGAAAAAAAAAAGAACAATACAAAAATATATTTCACATTTCTTATATTCATACCATATTTATAAAAAAATAAAGAAATAAACATGCAACTACATACAAAAAAGTTAATCTGAATCTGAAGATAAAGAATTGTTACTTTCAGAATCTGAACCATAATCCGACACATGAATTATCAGTGGCTTAACCTAAACATCCAGAATGTGCTCTTTTTGCCAATAACCTCTTATAATACTATTTGTATGGCAACCACAATCAGACCAATTCTCGGGGGTAATGGTTTGTAATGCCTCTTTTATTTATTTATTTTATTTTTTTTTTTATTTATTTATCTGTTTACAAATACACAACAGAGTCACAGACTCCAAATGGTACAGGTGTATAAAAAAAGAAATACATATACAATCATCACAATACACTACAATTACAATCAAACAAGGATAGAGGTAGTCAGATATAGGCAATAAAATAAAATAAAATAAAATAACAGGAAAAGCCATGCACGCAACACTATGTCTTCCGAAGTAAGTATTAGTTCACTTTCCTTTTAAATGTGTCGCTACTACATTGCATATTGAAATCATTTGGTAAAAAATTATTTAGACTATTGACAATACAATTAATACTACAATTCTTTCCAACATCGGTTCGCCCATAGTTTGGCGAGAATTGTGTGCATTGCCTTGTTGGGCGAGAAGGCACTCTGAAATTAATCAGGGCCAGAATATCAGGACAATTTATTATATTGTTAAGAATTTTGTGCCCCAGTGACATTGAAAGCTTGGTCCTTCTGACCTCCAAACTATCCAGGCCTAGCAGTGCATTACGCTCAGCATATGTCAGTCGGTCCCTATCCATGTTTAACTTAAAGAGCAGGAAATTTGCTTTGGAAAGTAAAAATTTGCTTTCAAATTATCAAAATGGATTTAGAAGAAAAAAATCAACTATAAGAGCAGTATATCAAGCTCTAGATAAAATTTTAAACTTCCTAAATAAAGGGAAGGATACTGTGGCTGTATGTTTAGACTTGTCGATGGCTTTCGACAGTGTTGATCACGACTTCCTTATTCAAACACCCAAAACGGCATTTTCATCTTTCCTGTCTTTTACGTTAATTTGTTTATCAAAAAATGTTTTGCTTTGACCATAAATTAATTCAATAGTGTTAAAAATGCAGTGGTAGGGTGGCAATCTTAAAACCTGATGACCTATAGCACAAATTAATTCATCCACGGAATATCCTAATTTTGCTTTGTATTGTTTTACTATTTGTAGCAATTCGGGCTTAAGTGCGTTTTCCAATAAATTAATATTTTTGCTTTGTAGCCAGAAAATGATATCAGCTTTTCTCGTTGAAGCATTTGGCACATTTTCGCTGAGCCGTGAATGGTGCTTTGCATTTTTCCATAACAAAAGCGAGGGTTTTTCGAGCCGAGGTAAAAGCTGTTCTTCCAACCATTTTTCAAACAATGTAAAGCTCATGTTGTCATGATAGACAGCGCTTTTAGTTTTTGTAGAAAAAACTAATTCTGCCAAAGCCACCTTTGGTGCCAGCATGCAAAACTATAAATCTTTTGCCGTCTAATTGTTTTTTATTTAAAACTGATTTGAAGTTGTCATCATGCCATGTTCTAATGTCGCTACCATTTTGAAATATCCATGTTTCGTCTATCAAAACAACATCTAACGGAGTTTCTGATAAGAAGTTTTCTGTATATTGTCACAAAAATTTTATACGTTTTGAAACAATATCCGGTTTCTCTATAATGTAGCGCCTGCCACCGTCCCTTTTAAATTTAAATCGCAAATGCTTTAACAAATGCCCTAATGTGGAGTTGCTTAGGTCAATAATTTGTTTGGCATGCAACTCCTCTTTTAGCTTTTGCCGTGTGACATACTTATGCGTGGCAATCATATTGTAAACTACGTTTCTTATTTGAGTTTTCCTTTGCCTCAGTTAAGTCACTTGTTTTTGGGGCACGCTTTTCTCTATTAGCCTAAAAAGGAAATTGAATATTATGACTACACCCAACAAACATTTTGAGTTAAATTTACCTTTATTCGACCTCTAAACGGGTCAAATATTTTGCACGACCAATTATGTATAGGGATAATTTACCTACATTTGTTTTCCTATTGCCCAATGTGGGGAAAAAAACTAAAGTAATTTGAAGGTCGAAAATAGGTTGATAGTGTTTTTCTGTCCAATAAGTTGAAACGAAGTGAAATAAATATAGACCTATTTTACGTCTAAATGTGGAAAGTGAGGCCAATTTTTTGACCTAAATATAACCTAAATAGGAGCAATAAGACACTAGACAAAAATACAGAGAAAACATATTATATCTGGTGTTAGAAAGAAAAGACAACAACTTATGCCAACACTTCCAACAGGACAAAATAAATTATAAAATGGAGTTCGACTTAAGTAGATATTTGGAATTATTATAACTTCAACAATAAAGTGATATAATTAAGTTTTATCATTATTTCTGGACCGAAATTTGGATGCGAAAGAAATGTGTTTGTGAATTATGGTGATGATACTTCGAAAAACTAAACGCGCCCTTAAAATATGCATTTTTTTATGTATTATTACGATAATTTAAAATATTTTTACCATTAACCTAAAAACAGAGTGTCTTCATTATAAACATTATATGTACCTAAAGTTTTAAAAAAACTTTCGTTGGCGAAAGATATCGTAGTCTAATGGATTTTCCACTCACCTTATGTAATTCTTAACATTTTAATTATTGTTTTTTTATAGTTGTCGATAAACAGGAAAACTAATAATTATTAAACATGGCCGCCTATATATTTTTAACCTTAAAGTTATTTTTTTCTTTATTATTAACTGTACAAGCAATGTTAGCCTTTGAGGTTAATCAGAAAGTTATGAAGTAGCTCAATTTTTAACCACAAAAGATCTATAACTTTGGGGACAATTTATATGGCAAAATTATCCAAAATATTACTTGTTTCTAAAACTACATGGTCAGTAAATTATTTGGACATTTTGTAGGCAATAATTAGGTAATATTTACCTAGCGTAATAGCCAAAAAATTCCTTAATTTTGAACACATACAGTGTCACCATTAAAGTCCGCACCATATGGAACTTTTTTTTATTAATGAGGTTAGTTAAAATTAAATTTGGGCAATCGTTTTTGCTTCAAATTAGACTAAAAATTATATAATCAAATGTCACCATCTGTCATTCGGTATCTGTCAAAAATTACATTTTAATCAAAAAATGCTGAAAAATGGCATTGTTTTACCGAATTTCAAAAAATTTTATTAGAAAAAGTTGTTTCTAGTACAATTCTTGGCCTAAATACAAAGTTTCAGTTTTCTAGCTCAAAGTTGATTTTTTTGCCATTTTTTCTAATTAACTTTTTTTTTATTTAATGTAAGTTCGCTTATTGGATATTAAACTATTTGCTTATACCATACTCAATATTTTATTTAGTTTGTATGAGCTTTTTTTTACTAGAATGCCATTTTTTTTCGAAATTTCAAATTAGAGGCAAAAGAATTTGACACAGGTAGTGCAAAGTTATCCTAATTTAAAAATTTTAACAGATAGACGTCAGATATTCCATTTTTTTGATAGTACATACACCTGAGAAGTTTAAAAAACTTATAATAAAATTCCCAGATATCAGATTAGTTCAAAATTTAGACACATTTTCTTTTTATCCACAATAAAATATCAAGGCAATTTTGAATTTTATAAGTAGGCTATGGAAAAAAAAACGAATTAGAGTGCCGAATAAATAAAAGAAATGTCATAAATTTGAATATTTTCGCAAGTTATAGTTTTCAGTGTTATCACCAATGTTGTCCATTCAAGAAAAAATAGAAATTGTCTTAATTTGTGGAGAGAATATGCCTCACCGGCAAGTATCTGCCATTTTTAATGAGAGGCATCCAGAAAAAAATTTTCAGCATAGCACTGTTTCAAGAATAATGTCAAAATTTAGAGAAACTGGATCTGTTCAAAATAATTTTAAGAAACCTTACGCGGCAAGTAAATACGATGCAGCAGCACAACTTGATGTTTGTTTAACTGTTATTGACCACGGTCAAACTAGTGTAACCAAGATAAGTGATTCAACAGGGTTCAAGAGGGAAAGCGTTAGAAAAATTCTTCAGAAAAATCGATTTCGGGCATATAAACCCAAGTTTATAAACGCATTAAAAGAACGCGATTTTGATATCAGACTTGATTTTTCGTTTTGGTATCAGGGACAATATGAGGAGAATATTCTTTTTCCATACAAGATATTATGGACAGATGAAGCCACTTTCTCTTCGAATGGTACCGTGAGCTCACAAAATTGCCGATGGTGGTCCCAAGAAAATCCTAACTTCACAATTGAATATCGCGACCAGTATCATTTTAAAACAACATTTGGTGTGGAATTTTGAAAGATGAGCTTATTGGACCATACTTCTTTAGAGTAAACTTAACTGGTGAAAGGTACCTGAATTTTCTTGATAACGAGATTACCGAAGTTTTGGATAACATGCCCTTACACCATAGACATAACTTATGGTATCAGCTTGATGGTGCACCCATACATCAAACTGTAGCAGTGAAAGAACGCATAAACCAATTATTTCAAAACAGAGTTATAGGGCGTGATAGAGAATGTCACTGGCCACCCAGGTCGCCTGACATAACCCCACTAGACTTTTTTCTGTGGGGTTATCTTAAGCAGAAAGTTTATAAGAATCGACCGTTTAGAAATATCGAGCATTTGGAACAAACGATAAGACAGTGTTGTGCCGATATAAGACCAAGCTTTTTACAAAATGCTGTCAAAGACGTTTATAGACGGACGGGTGTTTGTATAGAGCGAGAAGGACGTCACACTGAAATGTGAAATTTATATTGCTTTTGTGTTACCTATTTAAAATGATTAAAGTTCCTTTTTGTTCCTTTTAATAATAATGATAGTTTTAAGTATTAAATAAAATTTTTATCAAATATTTAGATGTATTTGTCATATGAAAAACGAAACATCTGACGTCTATCTGTTAAAATTTTTAAATTAGGATAACTTTGCCCCACCTGTGTCAAATTTTTTTGCCTCTAATTTTAAATTTCGAAAAAAAATGGCATTCTAGTAAAAAAAAGCTCATACAAACTATATAAAATATTGAGTATGGTATAAGCAAATAGTTTAATATCCATTAAGCGAACTTACATTAAATAAAAAAAAAGTTAATTAGAAAAAATGGCAAAAAAATCAACTTTGAGCTAGAAAACTGAAACTTTGTATTTAGGCCAAGAATTGTACTAGAAACAACTTTTTCTAATAAAATTTTTTGAAATTCGGTAAAACAATGCCATTTTTCAGCATTTTTTGATTAAAATGTAATTTTTGACAGATACCGAATGACAGATGGTGACATTTGATTATATAATTTTTAGTCTAATTTGAAGCAAAAACGATTGCCGAAATTTAATTTTAACTAACCTCATTAATAAAAAAAAGTTCCATATGGTGCGGACTTTAATGGTGACACTGTATATTAAGTAACAATTAAGTAAATTATTACTTAATCATATTCCTTATTAGGATTAAATATGTTTAATGTCTAAGAGAGGTAATTTATTTGTAATTTTTAACTAGGTAAATTAAACTACAAGTAGACGTCCCTATAGCAAATTATTTAAGTTCTAGATATCGAAATTTTGACTTAGATTTTAGAGTTCGAATCTTTTGTGACTTTTAAGAAAACATTTAAGGCAAAAATAAGCAAATATTTGCCAATTTAGGATTATTTTCCTTCCGTTCTGGTCTACATTACTTAATATGTTTGTTGGGCATGTTATTTTATTACTTTATAATTATATATAAATACTTATAATAAATTTTATTACAATCCTTATATATTATATAATATAAAAATCGCATAATTTTTTGGTCCATAAACGTCTAATACGCCATCAAGTGTGGGAACCCTGCATTCATATGTAAATAAATTTCTAACGACTTACCCTGGGAGAGGTTCCTTCGGATCCTGGTTACAGTTTTCTCACTAATCTTACAGGCTGCTGAAGTGCATTTGCATGCATATGTATGCATGATTTTAGTGCCCTTGCGGTCATTTTAAATAATCTCTCCTATAGAACCCAAACGAGCCACTACTGTTTAGATCATATACCTATTACCCGGATTTCTTAAACAAGAATGGATTGATGATTGATATGTCTCTATCAAACAAAAAGTGTCTGTGCAATGCTCGGCATCATAAGCGGGGCATACAATTTTAGCAACCCTGTTTGCTTTTTATGTTTAGACTAAAGAATAAATGAAAATCAGAAGAATAGGAGAGATCTGATGCGGTCTTATTCTTATTGAAGCAATGAAAATAAATCTGTGGCGTGCTTTTATTCCGGTTTCAAAGCGTTTTGAAGTGATTTACTTCCTACGGATTTGATTTGGGAGCTTATAGTCGAAATGTGAAATATTCGTTAATGGAATTCATCAAAATATGTTTGTGCCGCTTGTCTTGGCCAGTCTGGGTGTGGCTTCCTCATTTCCATTATCCATCTCCATTGTAATTTCAATAATATTAACGCACAACATACAATTAGTTTTATTATTTAAAAAATAATAAAAATTCAATAAAGAATAAAATTATCCTCTGCACGCGAATTAAACTTGTGACTTATTCCGGCCGTTTCTTTATGCCAGATTAAATATACAGGGTATCTCAAAAGAATGGAATATTGCAAATATCTCCTTAATCAATGCATTGTCATAAAAGCGCTCGGACAGGTCGATTTTATTTTTATTTTTTACACATTTCAAAAATATTTGTTTCTAGACAGGTTGTCTCACAAAACATTTTGGTGTTTTACGGAAAATTCTACACAGATTTCATGTAACATAGTATGATGGCAAATATAATACAAGGTGTGAAAAATTACTTTAAACAAAATTGAAGATACGTGTTATTAGTCTAATTCCTCGGTAAAAGTTGCACCTGTTCAAGTACCAGTAAACAAAGATAAGTTTTAATTATTTCTATTTTGCGTGTCTCACGCTTGTCAATCAATTGTCATAAGTTTGAATTGTAATATTTACAAAAAGTAGTGATATTACTGCACATTATGGGTTATTTAACCGATGAACAGCGAACCGAAATATTGATATTGAGGGGCAGCGGCGACCGAAAACGAAGTCAACAAGAAGTTTGTGATTTGTTATTGAAAAATATCCGAACCGGTAGATTACTCAGTCGACGGTAAGCAAAGTTGTACAAAAATTTTCAACATATGGAAATGTTAAGAATCTACCAAAATCCGGGCGAAGAAATTCCTTAACTGTTGATAAAAAAATAGATTTGTCTTTATCTATCTATGAAAATCCTCACTCCTCACTTAATCTATTATCAAGAAACAATGAATCGCATAGAAGTTCAATCCACAGATTTTTTAGAAGAGAAAAATTTCACCCGTATAAAGTTAATTGCGTGCAAAAGCTTTTCGATAATGATCCAGTGCGGCGCCTGAATTTTTGTGAGCAAATGATGGAATTGTGTGAACAAAATCCAAATCTCTTACGAGGCATCCTATCTACCGATGAAGCAACTTTTTGTCTCAATGGAAACATTAATAAGCAAAATTATCGTTATTGGGCTCCGACTAATCCACATTGGATCTTAGAAAACAACACGCAATATCGGCAGAAAGTAAATGTTTGGATGGGGGTAATTAACAACAGGATATTGGGACCTTATTTTTTTCAACAAACACTAACGACCGAGAGATATTTGGATTTTCTAACATTTGAATTAATTCCTTCTCTGGCAGTTATTTTCCCAAATGATCACGATCCAGATATTCCTGGACAACAGATATGGCTACAGCAAGACGGTGCCCCGCCTCATTATGGGCATGCAGTTCGGGAATATCTGAACACAATTTTTCAAACAGGTGGATTGGAAGGAGCGGGGCGATGAAGTGGCCGCCTAGGTCACCCGAATTTACCCCACTTGACTATTTTGCTTGAAGATACTTAAAAGAAAGGGTATATCAACACCAACCGCAGAATATCCACGATCTGATAGAACGAATTCGCCAGGTAACGATATCGCCAGAAACCGTACAACATTTGAGGCTACCAGCTCCAAAACGGCCTAACCCTAAAAAGATAGTTTTGAAATAATTAAGAAAGAAAATTATTGTTAAAAACGTCATTGCCTGTCTCTTATCTCAAAAAAGTTAAAAAAGTAATATTTATGTTATGTTTTTAAGTATAGCTATACCAATAAATTAGCAATAGAAAAACTACAGAAAGTTTTGTATTTCATAAAAAAAAGTGGGTTAGGCCGTTTTGGGTTTTGGAATATATTTTTAAATCTATTAGGCCAAGGTACAAAAAATCGTTTGTTTGACAAAAACATTTATTAATAACGTCGTTATATTGATTTTATAAGAGTGAAAAAATACATGAAACTGGATAGAAATCAAAAAAATTAATTAATCCGCATCGACTTCCTCTATTTCAATAAAATCTTGATCGGGATTTTCGGTTGTTTTTAAATTTTTCTAAAAATCGTGATAACGAGGAGGGATATATTCGGAAAGTTCCAAAAGGTTTTGCTTTTTCTTTATATCTATTTTATGTCCATTTGGATACAGCAATTCCAACGCATCAGGTGGAGTTGTAGCGGCATTTCTTTTTGCGATGTTTACGGTACTAAAGGGGGCAAAATCATTGTTGGAATATTTAAAATGTATTAGGAATGGTTCTTCTTTTTTAAAATTTAACCATTGCATTTTGAGCCACTCGACTTTTTCATAATTTATGGATTTCTTTCTGTTAGTGAATTGGGCTTGAAGAAGTGCAGTGGAAATAAAATCGTGGCTCGTCATGTTAATAATCTTGAAAGGATTCTTCTTTCTGGCAGATTTGATGACATTACACCAATGTTCTGGAACGTAAATCTCTTTGTAAAATTTTTTCTGTTTTTCTACAAGACCAAAATCTTGATCACATGGCAAGTAAGAGTGTCCACTGACTAAAAATGTTTGATCTATTTCTTCAATCGTAAAATTTGGGGAACTTACAATATAATTACACAGCAACGCGATTTTTATGTTTCTGTTCTGTCCCCCACATTGATCGGAATATAGAACAAGCTTTTTTGAAGTAATGTAATTTTTTACATAATGAAGGAGGCTAGAGCCTATCTCATCTGGACCCCGTAATGCTTTCGATTCGTCCCAGGTATACATGACCGCATCATTAGTTGCTAAGTTATGGACACCAAAACAGTATGTCCAGAGTTGTCGTTTATAATAGGCCACACCTGTTGACAAAACTGGAGTAGCCAATGTTTTCATTAAATCAAACGTGATAGCAACAATGTTTTGATCACTTTTTGCTAACTCCTTGTCTCTTTTCATTCCTTCTCTCGCAGACTGTGCTTTTCGTTGGTGTAAGTCTCGTTCAGTAATAATTTGCTCTTTCGCAGCAGGATCTGTGGAGGCTTCAATTTTTATTTTAAACGAATCACATTTTCTACATGAATCTGTCACAGGTGGATGAAAATGCAAATTAAACTGTCTATTAAAGATGTTGCAAAAAACAAAATATGAAGCTGGGGCAGGAGTTTCGTCTTTATAGAGGCTATACATTTTTCCCAGACTGAGATCAGGCGAAAGATATTTTCTGTGAGGATTTTTTTCTCGTGAATGGTGCTACTGATAAGCCGGAAATCGATTAATAAAATTTTTTATTTCCTGTATCTTTTCCTCTGTGGTTTTATTGCTTGGGATATGTTTACCGCGCTTGTCTACAGGGGGGGTCATACCTTGGGCTTTATTCAGTAAAATCCTACTAATTCTACCATCCGAAACTTTTAAAACCTTTTTAAAGAAATCTTTGCAAATTTTTTCTTTCTGTCCACTTTCATTGGTTAAGTAATATAGTCGTGTATTCAAGCGTCTTGAAGGGTTTTCATCGTTTTTATAACATCGTAATTTGTTCACAACTTCAACTAAGCCAAAAATGTAAGCATTTTGTAAATCATGAGTTTCAATTCCATAAAAGCCCTCAAACAGGGCTTTCTGTCGTTCAGCATTTATTCTGATATGGCACTGATTGAAACAGGAGCAAACTATGACTTGAAATAACTTTGGCGGTACTGCCCTACCTTTATAATTTGAATATTGTTCACCTTTTAGACGTTTTGCTTTGTTAATACTTTTTGTCCAATTTTTTTCATTTTTGACGCGTTTTTTGGGTTTACTAGTAGTAGGTTCACCTAGTTCGTTCTCACTATCTGAATTACTGTTATTGCTAGGTTCGTATTCAGATCCAGAATCTTCAAATGGTTCAAATGGTTCATCATCTAAATCTGAAAAGAATAAACCTATAACCTCAAAAAACTAGTCGGTTTTTACATACGTTGTAGTCATAATACGACCTAAATAAATTAGGTATGAGCCTTACCTATACCGTATGTTAAAGTACTCATCATGTATTTTTATATTTTAATGCATCCACAACTTTTATAAAACTATTCACACTGAAACAAAATATGTCATATTATCCGTTAAACTAAAATTGTTTACAGAAAAACGGCCTATCCCACAGAGCTGTGGGTAAGGCCGATTAAGCGCATCGCATCTTGATAAAATTATTTAAAGCAAAACAACGTGAGTGGCGCCATCTCTTAACCCGTTGCAAAAGGTGGCTTAGGCTGTTTTGCATTATGTAGTTATGCATTTATGGGACAAGTTAGGCCGGTAATCGTAAAATTGCAAATTTGTGGCTTAGGCCGTTTTGGAGCTGGTAGCCTCATTTCTATAAGAGATTAGGATATTGCCAAATAGTCAACGGGGGCCATTTCGAACATCTGCTAAAGCCGAATGCTTTGTTTCACTAGTTTAAATATAATTTTATAAACTTATTTTTTGAATTTTGTTTAAAGTAATTTTTCACACCTTGTATTATATTTGCCATCATACTATGTTACATAAAATCTGTGTAGAATTTTCCGTAAAACACAAAAATGTTAAAAAAATTGTAGTGTTTTATTTGAAAAAACGAAGTAGTCGTGTCCCCAGCTTTTGTGGGACAACCTGTATAGAAACAAATATTTTTGAAACGTCAAAAAAATAAAAATAAAATCGACGTGTCCGAGCGTTTTTATGACAATGCATTAATTAAGGAGATATTTGCAATATTCCATTCTTTTGAGACACCCTGTATTGCTCCCATATCACGTGACCAATATATCTGCTCGCTCTAATCTACTCCAAGATGTAATATTGGAACTTAGTCTACAGTCTGTACTGTCTTTGGTTAAACGTTTTACAAAAGAGAGTCCCAACTTGATATTTAGTGGTGGAAAAACAATTTTTTCCACTACTAACCTATAACATCGCCATTATTGACCGATTATTAACGCTAGAAATCGTTTTTCTCTACCTTATAAGTCATTATTGACCATGGTCAATAATAAGCCATTGAAATCCATTATTGACCGATCTTTGACCTTAACCGAATTTTGTTTGAACGCAGGTAACTTGATTTTTTAATTCTACAACATCAATTCATTGTGGTTAGGCAACCAGATAATTATCAATATATATTAGATTACTTGATATTGTAAAATATCGATACAATCAACATTTTTTCTGCTTCCATCCTTAATTCGGGAGGTGTACACATAATATTATCACTAACATTTTCTTCGCTCATTTAAAAAAAAAACGCAAAACTCGTGAAATCTGATGACACAAATGAACACAAATTGACATTGACAAAGCCACCTGACAAAACAACAAAATATTTTGCCAATTCCAAAGCGCAGGTAACTTGATTAAAAAATATACTAATACCTACCTATAATTTTTTATAATTATTATTAATACTATAAAGATAAATGTCATATAAAAGTTTGTAGTAGTGGAAAAAATAATATATTAACCACGGTTTAGACAGCTTATTATAGCCCTTGCGTCTTAAATCCCTCGTCGCTTCGCTCCTCGTGATTTAAACTCGCCGCTCGGGCAATAATGATAGCTGTCTAAACCTTGGTTAATAATATACTATTATGTGACTTAACTAAAGGTTTAACATTTTTTTTTCCTGGCTTGAAAGATTGGCAATTAAACTAAGGTGTAAAAAGGTTTGTTTCGTAACGCAGTTATTTCTTGCCATGTACCTGCGGTTTTAAACATAGACGCACATTAAAACAATAAAAGTCGTATTTCTCCGCTTCTACAAAGTCTACATGCGAGAAAAGATTAACATGCCTACAGAAACTTTTATTAGATAATTTTTTAGTGTTGAGTAGTGCAATTAATAACTGTCGTGAGCAGTGGCGTAACTACGTTGAAAAAACTTGTGTTCGGCGAGAAAAGGGGCCCCCCCTTATTTATAAAAAAAAAGACATTTTTGAGCGTAGAAAATGAGTTTATTCACAGCCGACAGTCACATTACATACTTGATTACATTTAAAAATATTTTTTTCGAGTTTTTGCATTCGCAAATGCTGTCACCAAGTTTTCTACATCCATATTTTTCGCTATATTATTCTCGATTGAAATTAGAGCCAGCGAGCTCAATCTTTCTTGTCCCATCGTATTGCAAAGATAATTTTTTATTATCTTTAATTTCGAAAATGATCTTTCTGCTTTTGCGACGGTAACTGGGATGGTCAAATACAGACAGCAGGCTGTAACGATTTCAGAAAAACTACTGCTCGAGGAATAATTTTTTAGGAGAATGAAATCAAGAATTTGCGAAGCAGAATTCATTGATTTCAAAAAGGCGCTGATCACAAAAATTTGTGCAGCTCTCTGAAATTTCCCAGGTCCCCGACTTCTGAGGGCCCCTTCAGGGCCCCCAAAGCTGGGGGCCTGTGTTCCTGGAACACATGGAACACCGGTAGTTACGCCACTGGTCGTGAGCCATCTGATAAGTAAGTAAGTGCTTAATATAATACGCATTCAGTGTTGGCAAAAGTACACGTACCTATTATTGTGCTTTTAAAGCTATTTGCTTTACTAGATCTCGTGGTTCATTATTTATAAACATATTGAGCGAAATAAAATAATTTAAAGAACTCTTAATAGCTAATCTGTTATATCAACTTTCGGTTTATTGATTAGAAATTCGTACATTTTCACTTTGTTAATCAAAAAAATATTTTCTTCACAATTTAATGATTTTACAAAGTTAAATAGCAACTTTTCATACGCTCAATTTAAAGTAAGGAAACAAAATACTGGCATAATAATTTACCACGGAAAGTTAAAATTATATTCTAAGCTGTAAACATGTTCGAGAAATGTAATTTCTGCAAAGTTTTTTAAAATTATTAAAGAACTCAATTCAGTCTTCGTTCTGAGTTTTTATAAAGTAAATTTTATGAAGTAAATATAATGATATATGAATATGTGAAGCCGAGATGTCTTTGTCTCGTTACGGGCATGTCAAATACGCATATGCCAAAAGTGATGTAAAGTCTGTTCAGAGATATAAAAAAGTGACTAAGTGATCCCTATTAGGAAAGACCCGGGCCAGCTGTAAAATTGAAATATGGCCGAACAGGTCCGTATTTTGCTTAGAATTTAATCATGGTTTGTAATAAAAATAAGTGAGACATTAAATAATATTTTATTTATGTTTAAATGGGAAATTACAAGTTATTTTATTATTAAATATTATATTTATGATTACAAAAATATGCATGTTATTCGGTACTTAATATATCAATATCACTATCGCTATCATCATCTGCTCTAATTATTATTTGTGCTATATTGTTTATATAGATATAGGATTTTTCCACATGCTGGAAGCCTTAAAACTGTATTCCCTAGATTTTTTGCATAATTATCACAGAAGTATTCCTTTGATTTGAGGAGGGAGACTTGGTCAAGTTTCTACTATGGTAGCTTGCATTGTCCATTACAATTACGCTATTCGGAGGTATATTTGGAATTAGCTTGCTTTTAAGCCAATCTTCAAATAAATCAGCAGTGGTGTCCTCATGGTAGTCCAGAAAAAAATCTTTAATGTTTTCTGCAGTCCATTTGGAACCCAATCATCTTTAGATCCAGCATGCAAAATCGTAATTCGTTTACCTCTTTTTGATGGCGCGCTTGTTTTACACTTGCCGCTTGAGTCAACCCAACCCTTTTCAGGGGTATCATATATGTCAAACCAGGTTTTATCCAAGTAAATAATCAGCCTTTACTGATCTCTGTAAATCCTAATTTTTTGTAGATACTCGGATCACTATTTCCGAATTCTACTGGATTCCATTAAAACTTGTCTTTTGTTAATTTTTTTAAATCTAAAACCTATGTGTTGGATACACTTCCATAACGTCGTTCTGCCACATTTAACGCCGGTTTCATCTTTTTCAAGCCTATTAATTAAATTATCTAATGTAGGCGTTTTAACGCTTAGTTCTTCGTAAAACTTGTAAATTTTACGCCGTATTATATCTTGATCATTTCCATCTACATTCGAGAAAATGCCAATATCGGTTCATTTTGTCCTCACTAAAATGGGATTATTCGCAATTTTCCATACAGTTGATGTTGGAATTTTTGTTAATGTGGCCGTTTCTTCTAACGCTGCTTGCTTGCTGACCGCACGTTCAATGAGAGTTGAATAAACATTGTTTATAACTTCCTTAGTTTCCACAGAAAAGCGTTTTGTGCTTTTCGACGGGGATATCTCCTGAGATACATTGGGCTCGCACATATTTAACACACGATTAAACAAGCGCTGAATTACACACGAAGTAAGAATAATTACTAAGCTTAAAACTAACTAGAGTGGATATACATACAGTCTTTAGAACATAATTTATTTTATGGGATTAACCCTTTCATTTTGAGTCAGGTAAAAATCGGTTTAAAATCACCAAACTATTACTTTAATAATGAAATTACGTCTTCTGGATTTGCAGTTTACTTTAAGACATTTTTAAGTACGGACCATAATTTACCTGCATTTATCATTCACTCATTGTTTGCTTATGGCCATTGGATAATTCCATTCAAAGGCAAAGTGTAACTTTCTTATATCTCTGGACAGGCTTTACCTACCACATAATTTCATTTCTTAAGAGTCCATCATGGTAACCCCTGACCGGCACGCAACCGACCATACAGCAATGTAAATTAAATGGGGTTTCTTGCGCTCAGCTGTTAACGAATTTCGAGAAAACTGGTAAATTATTTAGCTTTGGTTGAAAAGATATTGAAAAGCAACTTTACTTTACTGCATACATTTCGAAAACGAAAGTCAAATTGCAAAAACCGGCATGGTTAATTTAGCAAATAGAGTTGCCTTTCAATATCCTTTCAACCAAAGACAAATAATTTAGCAGTTTCCTTGAAATTTGTTTACAGCTGAGCGCAAGGAACGTTATTTAATTAACATTGCCGTATGGTCGGTTGCGTGCCGGTCAGGGGTTACCGTGATGGACTCTTAAGTCAGTTATCTTATCTTTTACACTTATTATTTGTTGAGATATTTTTACGGTTACTTTATTTTGAATTTGTATTTCTGCATATTTGTTTTGGATTTCTCTCAATAAATTGTTGTTCACGTTTTTAATCCATATTTTGCATTAACGGCTAGGAGGGAGAATCTTTTGAATATTTGTATTTTAAGAACACCGTATTACAGTAATGGTCGGATTATCGTTTTGTAAATGCTCGTCTTTGTCTCGTAGTTTATTTTACTGTTACGGTTTAGGAGCGAGAAAAAACAACCAAGTTGGCGTTGCTCTTTCGCTACTCTCTCTCAGACATTCTCATTCCATAGCATCTTCATCGAACGTGAGACATAAGTAGTAAGTATTTTATTTTGTTTCTCAATCAATTTGGACATTTCCAACTTTTACTTTGGTTTGAGGCAGTTCAGTTCTGGCTTTTGAAAAATATATAGCCTGCGTCTTGTCTTCATTTTCAGATGGAGGTTCCAAGTGTCTAACCATTTCTATGGCGCGGTTTTGTGGAGATTTTGTATATTTCGATTGATAAAAGTAAATAAGTAGTAAAATAAAAAAATTTGGCTCTTTTCTTTTCATCAGACCCAATCCTTGGATGCGTTTCACCGTATTACGGCTCATCAGCAAGGCTATGGAGTCTGACGAAAAGGAAAGGGACGTTAAAATGCATTTTAACACATAATGTAATGATACATAATATGCGAGATGTTGCACGTGGCGACATCTCGTGGCAATCGAGTTATCCACCCAACCAGACCCGCGAGGCCTTAGAGTAAACCAAACGCTGGAATGGAACCCGCAAAAGCAGGTATCTAATGGCAGGTGGCGCTGAAAGCTAATTGTCGGTTTCTGCGAACCGAAAACGCGATGTAAAAGAAAGAAGTTTGTCTAGTATATTGCACAAATGCACAATGATCACAGAATTATTTATACGTATTTTTAATTAAAAATAACTTCTTTTTTAAAGTCGCTCTATTTTTTAGCGCTAGAAAGGTATAATATGTCCCCTTAGGAAATTATCTTTCGGGGTTTTAACTCATTTTTCTTTTTTTTATATTACAAATATATACAAGAAGTCATCAATAAAGTCCGCGTCATAAGGAGAATATTATTTTGTAAATCAAAATGAGTTTATTTTGATTCTGTCAAATTTCAGCAATTTCCCAAAAAAAATGCCGATTGATTTACCTACCCACCCACCAATTCCTAACTTATACACGTCATGTCAGGTTTGTAAACAATTTTATTTACAACAATTATTTGTTATGATAAATTATCTGTTATCAAAAAAGATCTACTATTAACTTCTAATAAGTTGATGTATTTTATGCCCATTTTCACCAATTCATCACTTCTGCAAGCCTCGGATACATCGATAACAAGCGCTATCTGAAACAATGCAACATATAATGCTTAGAGACGTTATCTCTGAAATAAGCATACGAAAAAAAAAAAAATTTTTTTTTCAACATCGCATTGTCATAATCTTCTAAAATAATTTTTTTTTTACCTTGCTTTTTGAAGAAATCTTTTATGTTTCCTTGAAAATGTGTTAGACTTAGCTTCTTATTTTTGCTCATATCGGCAAAATATGCCAACAAGACAGTCTCTGAGACTATGTTGCTTACTTTTTTCTCCGTACACCAGTCTTAATATATTTTGAAACGCTTTTCGTAAAGTTTACGGCTTCTTTTCGGGAATTAAACATTCCTCCGCTTTCTCAGCTTTTTCTCTAACATCTGGTGGAGTGCAATTCGTGTCTTCTTCACTATCGCTAGACATATTTTTTACATTTTTCAGCACAAAACTTGACGACTCGCGAAGTTTATGATTTATTTATGCCTAGTTGTTCATCTCATAGCCCCCATTTCAATTTTTCAAAAACTACCCTCGAAATTTTCAAATTTTAAAAACGTAAATTTTATTACTGTTACAAAATATTTATGGTTGTAAATAAAATCGTATACAAACCTCCGTAGAAAGTTTCATTCGCTTCGCGTCTCGGTTAACTAAAGGGTGTCCCAAAATGAACGCACATTTTTATTTGTTAACAAAACACATTTATTTTTTGAAACATGTCAAAACTTTACTGAGATTAGAGAGAATACATATTACGATTAAGTGTGAAATACAATATCCGACAAATGTCCGCCGCGGCTTTGCTGGCAGGCTCTTGCCCTTTTAACGATATTATTGATAACATATTTACATATTTGTGGACGAATTTCATCAATGACGCGTCGAATTTTGTTCTTCAAGTCAGGAACTGCGGCTGGTTTGATAAACACGAGATTTAAGAAAACCCCAGAGGAAGAAGTAGCACGGTGTTATATCGCAGGATCGTGGTGGCCAATTCTGATCACCATTATGAGATATGACACGACCAGGAAATTTCAGTCGTAACGACTTCATTGTTTCACGCGCAGTGTGACAGGTAGCTCCGTCCTGTTGAAACCATAAGTTTTCCACATTAATTCGGTCTAATTCAGCCCACAGAAACTCTTCTAACATTGCACGGTAACGTTCGCCATTCACTGTTAGTGCAGTTCCAGCCTCGTCTCCATAAAAGTATGGCCTAATTATTCCGCCGAACCAAAAACCACACTAAACGGTGACTCGTAGAGGATGCATTGGGTTTTCGTGAATAACACAAGGATTCTCTTCCCCCCAAATTCGACAATTCTGCTTATTGACGTATCCATTTAATTGAAAATGTGCCTCATCACTAAACAGGATTTTCTTCGAAAAATCTCCGTCATTTGCCTCGTTTTCCAGAATCCAAATAACAAATTCACGGCGCAGCCCATGATCTGCTGGCTTCAATCCTTGGGTCAATTGGATTTTATGGGCATGCAAATGCAAATCTTTTGTAAGAATTCGCTGCATACTACTTTTGATAATGTTCACTTGCTATGACCGACGGCGAATCGACGTGCCTGGATTCTCACCAACACTTTCCGCCACTGCTGCAATATTTTTAATAGATCGAGCAGTACGAGGCCGCCCTGTTGATTTTATGTTTCCAGCTGAACCACCTTCATCAATCTTTGCACTGTCGTATGATTTGGTGCATTATTTCTTCCAAAAACGGCTCGCAGTCTAGGAACTGTTTCCGCATAACATTCTTCACATTTATAATGCGTTTTCACAGAGCGCTGTTCTACCGTGTAGCGTTTCATGGCTATTAATTGCAATAATTACATGACAGCTATCAAATTTTCAGAAGCCTACTATGAAAGAAACGAAAATGCCACGATGTTTAAAATGTGCGTACATTTTAGGACACCCTTTATATAAATCTCTCGACCGTAATGACGTACTTCCCACATCGATATGTAATATACTATTTTTATAGGAAAATTCAAAATATGACTATTTCTTGTATTAACATTGTTTTAATGAAGAATAATTGGTGGCTATTATTTACTTTCCATCCATTTAGAAATTTCAAACATGATCTATACCACGAACCTAATAAATAAATGAAACGTACTTTCCACCCGCGGCAGCACGTTTCTACCTGGTTGTAAATAAAAAGTAGTAGGTAGAGTGTGACAGGTTCGAAAGGTTTTTGCTAACAATCAACTATAAACCTTATATAGTTTTAGTAACTATATTTATATTTAGATCAGGCAAAAAAAAGTAACTTTTGTGTAAAAGAAATAAATATATCATAGTGACGTTTGTCCCCCAACTTGGGGCAAATTCTGATAGGGGGTGTGGTAGGTCGGGACAAGTTAAAATCAAGAATAATAGAAACTTATTTTATTTTAGAATTAGTCAAAGTTTACATTAAATTTGAGAAAAGCAGCTAAACGAGATTTTCCTAAAACAGACAATGGCTTGGGTAATTTTGAATCTATGTCACTTCTTGAATCTACTGAAATGTCATCGACAGAAGGAAAATGAAAACAATTCATTGAATGTCATAAATACTTGACTGTAAATTCACCGTATTCAGCAAACCCTATAACCTGTCCCACATAGTAAACTATCTTTTTTCTTTGTCGGAAATTTCACTAAGACAAAGTCATCGCAGGTAATCTGTTTATCATCTGAAATAGAAGAATAACATCAAGGTGTTCAATATCTGATTGTTCCATTACAATATCAGAATCGGACGAAAAAGCTTTAAATTTGTGCTTGTTTGGTACTTGTTAAAAGTCTGATTCAGATGAAGAAGAATCTGTTTCTATGGGCATACTAGTCTTCTAGGTTTTCTTCTACCTACATAGCCCTTTTATTTCCATTTCATTATCGACCTCTTTTTGTTGCCAGTGTTTTCTAACTTCGCTTTGCGGTTTGCTTCCATCTCTTCATTTCTGGTATTCTAAAGAGTGCTTGTGTAAATTCTCCATTTTCCCGACCTTGGTTTCTTGTTAGTTTTTCGCGCCCCGGTCTTGGGAAATGGTTTTATATCTAAAGGTTTAATGCAACGGGACTAACTCTATTAAATAAGTTGGTCATGACACAACAAAAATTTAGGCATTGCTAAATTTTGAAATGTCAATTAAGCAAGTAAAAATAGTTTAATTTATTGTCGTAAGTGACGTACGTATAAAAATAAAATAGTTATGAATTTTCTTATTAATGGATTGACTAACATGATTTATATACTGGGGAGGTGGAAAAAAAATTATTTTTGGCAGTAAGGATTTACGAAGTACCCTAATAGACGCATACCAACTAGACAATATTTTTAATGCTTAATGGAACGGTTTGATGGTAATGGTAGCATTGAATATAAGAAACGATAAGTGGAAAACCGGAATGCTACCAACGAACAAAAATAAATTGAGATTTTACTCCATTATGAAGATAATCCCCAGCTTAGCTAACTTATGTGACACAACCCAATCTACCGCTAATAAATATTATCGAGAAAATTCAAATATTATCCGTTCCATATGGAACTACACCAAAAACTTCTAGACCATGATTTTGAACAACGAGTAAATTTTGTACCATCATAAATGTAGCTATAGAGGCCGATCCGAATTTATTGTCCAAATTCAGGTTTTCTGATAAAGCTACCTCTCGCAGTAATGGAGTAGTTAACCGCCATAATATGCACTATTATTCGACAGTTAATCCATTCTGGGTCCAGGAAATTCAAAATCAGAGCCATTGGTCGCTTTATGTATGATGTGGAATCAAATATCTTCGAGTTATTAATCCATGTTTTTTCCGCGAACCACTTAACGGGTATATAGATATTAAAACTTTTTGCAAAATGAATTACCACAGCGCCTTGAAGACGTTAATGACATTGAAAGGGAACAAAAAAGCCTATCAGAAAAGAAAAATGACATACAGGGTGTGCTATTTTAAAACGTTGATATTTTTCAATTTAAATTAGTCGAAATGTATAAATTTATTTTTAACGCTCTGTAGCATCTAACTCAAATTTCGTTACATATTTTTTTTTCGTCATCCCAATAAAATGTTTGTACAGTATGAGTATTCCACCTTTATAAACAATGGCGGAACTCTCAATTTTCTATAAGAGTATAAACTAATATTTTTCTAAAAAAATTAAAATATTGGAACAATTACTAGGTTTAGGTATATAACACTATTATCAAAAAAGTTATAGAATTTCATGCGGAATCTAAAAATAAATTTAAACATAGAGTGTTCCATTTAAGAAGATTTATGTTATATTCGCCACGCTTTTTGGAACCACCCTGTATACTCAAAAATATTTCGAAACTGTGTATCTTAATATTTTCTAAAACTTTTCCATTTAACGTTTTTCGGTAATTCCCGAAACAAATGAGATAATGAACTTTACTCTATGGTTGACTCACCCTATATACTTATAGTGATCAAGTCACGTATCTCTAGCGGCAACTTTATAAACCTTATTAAAGACGAGAAATTTGAAATGTCGCTCGAACTATTGCAGTTCGCAATTATCTTGACTAGCGGTTTCCTAATGAATGGTTTGGCCGTGGTAGCAATTTTCCATGGCCGCCCCATAGCCCTGACCTTAACCCTTTAGATTTTTTCTTTTGGGGTTATATAAAATCATTAGTGTATAAAGTAGAGATCCAGACACGCGACCAACTGTTGCAAAGGATTCAGGAGGCAGTCACTGTAATTCAAAATAAAGAAAGAACTTTATTTAATGTAAGGCGCTATTTGTTAAAAGGTCAGGAGAATGCATAGAAGTGGGCGTTGGACATTTTTCACATTTGGTGAAATGATTTTAATTCATATTTTTATTACAGTGTTATCTAATTGTTTGTCAAAACTAAATAATTGTTCTTGTTGAAAATAAAAAGTTTCATGCAATGTTGTTTAAAATTGCAAATATCCCGAAAACGGATTGTTTTAACAAAATAAATGAAGTATACCTTTTTTCTTTAGAAATGACCTTTCCATAATAAATTTAAATCAGATTACCAATAAAGTGCGCAAAAAATTTTGGGCGTGATGTAGTATAGGCGTGTAGGGTGTAACTAGCGCCCTCTACAAGTTATGTGAAAAACAGGGATAGATTCGTGTTACTTGCCCTGAAAAGCCCCCAATTACAAATTTTCATGTTTATATCTCAAAAACAGCTCGAGATATGAAAAGAAAATTAGTTTAGAAATTAAACTTTAACACCCTGTATCTCCTTAACGACCAACATTTTACCAAGGCATGTTTAGCTAAAGCCTATTATTTTCATATGTAGAATCGGTGGTTACTCTATGGCGCATTCATTACAGACCACCCTGTATATATTTTTCGATTCTTAACACAAGATAGTCTGAGTGTTCTATTAAAAAAGTATTAGTTTTTTAGTTCTCTTTTATAATTCTTGCTCTAGATAGGGGTATAAATGTAAATAAAACCCTGTACATATTCTTGTCTCACTCTCGCTAAATATCGTCTCTTATGTGATAGCAAATCACAAATTAGAGTACATAATATTATGTAATAAAACAGAGTTATACTGCTATTCTCAACACCCAACGCCTAAACACAGGTTTAAAACATAATAGCACATAAAACATTTTATTATAATATTTTATTATACAATACATCATATAAAAGCATTGTTAGTGTCATAAAATAAATTGGGAGAATTTTAGACGCATATATTTCTTAACCGTGTTTATAAGGCAAAATATAAATTCAACTTTTTTGGCTCAGAGCAATGTGCCAGTTTGTGTAGGCATACTTTATATTACACTCTAAAAAGTTGTTATTTATCCGCATTGTAAAGTTGTAAAACCTAAAGAAAAAGTAATTTATTTCCACGATATTTTAAAGGTAAATAACTTTGGTATATCAATAAACATTCTTCAAACTTCAACAAACCTGACATTTTTTTACTAATTTTTTAAAGTTATTATTAATTGTAGGTCCAGAAATTTTTTTAAGAAACTGCAGCTTTCTTAGGACCAGTACTTATCTTCTGGGCGTAATGATGCATTGTAATTTTTTTCTACTACTAACTTAAGAGATCGCCATTTTTTAATCAATTTCTCTAATGAGAAGTAAGATTCCTCTACCTAGGGAAATAACGATAATAAATAATCACCTAGGTAAATCACGAAAATCTTTTTGTGTAACGAGGTTAAGTTACACATGATTTCAGCATTCTTACTCGCCGTTTCTCTAACATGTTATTGATTTTAAGTCTTGACTAACCATTTTAAATATAGGAATTTCGGAAAACAGTATAAAATTTTTAATAAAGCAGGAATTTTCTTCATAAATTTGAAGATATTATATTAAAAGGAAACTGTCATATTCAAAAATGTCAACACGAGTGACACGCTGACATTGACACACTGACACGAGCGTAAATTTGACAGACTACAGAATTGTCTTTTGCTACCGGCAATAATATCTTACGAGGTTGCCGGATTTGCCTCTTTTATCTCTACTTAATAATATTTATTTAAAATATTGTAATCTTTTAGCATTAGCAATAGAAAAGAATTTATTTTTGTTATTAGAAAAAGCTATTATATACCTCGCACATTATATCATTTGCCGTATTGCGTGGCTTAAGCCTGAAAAGAATTTAGGGTTAATATTTAAGAATATGTTAAAAAAACCGGCATAAATCTTGACAAATTTACCACTCTCTTTGAATAAGAACGTTTCCTTTTAGGCGACTCTAATAATTTATTATGTTATGTTATTGAAACTGCGCTCACAGTGGACATATTCAACTTTAGGGTAGCTGTTATACGCTAAAATATACTAAAGTAGAAATAAAATATATATATCTTAACATACTCTTTAAAATTACTTCTCTAACTGCTGTCTAGGGTAACAATGGGTCATTGTAGTTAAGCTTCTTATGAAAATAGCTTACTAGAGAAGCTATAAGCTCTTTGCACTGGCTAATTAAATGCTACGGCATTTCTCACAAATGTTTTCGACAGAGATATGTATGGGCACTTTTGTTGTACTTAAAAGAACAGTTTTTTAATGCTATTAATGAAAAGATCTGGAGTTTTTGTTAAAAAATAGACGCACAGCAACACGGAACCATAGGCAAATTAAGGTTAGTTTTGCATGAAACGTGAAACCAAGCCAACGAACGACCGTTGATAGTTCTGTTGCCAACTGTCAGCCAATAAAATTCCTATTATATTAATTTTTACAAGCTTAAATAAACCAAATATTTGCTATAAGTGCGTTGGTATCAAAGAAGAATACTTTGAGTTTGTAGTACACTCAATATCGCCTAAAGTTTTAATCTTTTATGCCCAAAATTAATTTTCTCGTGTTTTCTTACGGATTTACAATCATCAGCTGATTAGATATTGTTTTGCATGAAGTATAGACGTGCAATGGTCAATATCATGAGAAATTCTAGAGTGTCGCATTTGAAAGATCAATTCGATTTTTTACAAAAAGGGATAGAGAGAAAGTCATTCGTTTCAAATCTAGTTATAAATTCCGGTAGGAAGCATCTCATCGAATGAAACAAAGATTTTTAGACAATACCTAAGTTTAGCTGGATTTGCCCCTAAATTTTCCTTGTATTTGCAAAGACTATAAAAAGAACGAAAAAGCAAAAAACTATCGAACTAAGAAAATTAGTTCGTCTACCTCTATTGCCTATAGTTTTTTACTTTCTAAAAAAAACTCAAAGTCCCAAAGGAAGCTGCGAAACTTTTACGACCCCCTTAACTGCAACCAATTCATCGATGAATATGGGCCAGAGAAAGATTACCAAACTTTAAAAATTTAATAGAAATTCATTTTGTTTGTACTACCGGCGGTAAATGAGTTTCAATTTCAAATAATAATGTCTAATAGCTAATAAGAGTTATATCATAATTTAATTTGATTGCTAAAATTACTCTGGATATAAACACATTTTAAAGTAACTAATTAATTTCTAATCGTAACAATAATAATATGTGATAATTAGGTAAAATATTATATTTTTTAGTAAAAATTGGCGTTATTTCGATATACTTCAAATTGTGCAATTACGATCTAATTATTACACTTTAAAAAATAGCGAAAATTTAAACATTTATAAATGAACCACCGTGTATATGTTAATAATAAAGAATTAATATTTAAAGACCTCTATTTTTATTTAGAACGTATTTCCCTCTTTATAATTGATTTTATTAAAACATTAATATACAATTATACCTTTTTGACATATTTCATCAATCCTGCTACACTGTGCGCGCCTAGTAAATACAACTGGATTTTGTTTGCAGCAAATTATCCACGATATCTGTTGCAACTTTAGCAACATCCAGGGGAGGGGGGCATACAGGTAAATTCTGAGTGACATTTTAATTTGGAGCAAGTGTGGTTTTAAAAAATGGTATTTTTAAAAAAGTGACAATTTAAGAAAGTTGCTCGCAGTAATATATACTGTCACTTGTCAAATCAAACAATACAATGATAGGTACTTACCGTAATTATGCCTCAAACCACTCAAATACCACAAAACATGGAATAGTCAAAACACTTGTTAACAGAGCATTTACTCTCTGTAACTCCGAGGAAGCTCTTTCCGAAGAATTTAACATCATCTAAAAGGACCTCAATACAAATGGCTACTCTACGAGACTAGTAGACCAGCCTATCAAGAAGCGTCAGAATCACATGAATAGACAAAAAGATGACGTCGAAACTGGACCCACCATAAAGGTACCATATGTGAAAGGAATCTCCGAGAAAATTCGATGATTAGGACAGCAATACAAAATTCGAACAGTGTTCAGCTCCAAAAAATCCTTAAGAAGCCACCTGACGAAGACAGCCAAAGAGACACAAAGAACTGCGTATATAGAATACCTTGCGAGTGCGGACAATCCTATGTTGGTGAAACCCTACGCTCCCTTGAAACAAGAATCAAGAAATACCGAAACCACACAAGGAAGGAAGAAACAAACAGATCCGGTGCGGCAGAACATGCTTGGACACACGGCCACCACTTGCAATGATCAGAGGCAAAAATAATACTCAAAGAAGAACACTGGCGAAAGAGGAAATTCAAGGAAGCGGCCGTCATTACCCAAAATCCAGACTGCTTTAGTAACCCCATGTTAGACACAAGAAACATTTGGAAACCCTTGTTAAGTAGATGTAAGCTTAGTTTAGGACCACACAGTAACGCATGACTGCACCAATCTCGGTCATGCGCTGCTAACCAGGAGGTAGTATAAATACCCTCGTAGTTTCGCAGTTGAAACATTGTGATATAAATGAATAATGACAATGGAACTTCAAAACATATTTATTATTCACGATACATCATTGTCTCAAACCTTTAAACAAACACTAAACAATACAATAATACAAATAAAACAATCAAGTCTTCCTCCACAAAATCTTAATAGAAAAATGTTGGTAATGTTCCCTACAGGTTTCGGACGACTAGACATCCATCTTTAGGGGATACTAGAAGGGATTTCAAATGGGTAAAACGACCAGTTAAAATGGAACAAATAATTACTTACCCAAAATCGAGATGAATAAAATTATTTATTAAAATTAATTCTATTTTATATCCTGTAGAATGGGATACTCTTAGCGACTCTCTGTTAAGTCATGTACAATTTCAAAAACAACTTAAATTTCAACGTCTGAATAATAAACTTAACACTCTATCACTACAACAGAAAAATTATAACTTTTCACATAAGAATTCCAATAATTCATTTAAACTCAACAATAAAGATATCTCAAATTCAACAACAAATTATCAAACAGCCAATGACCCCCCAAGACTTTAGCTTTGATAATTTTATTTTAAAATGCAAATTGAACGATACTGGGGTGGACAATATACATTTCAGTGACTTTAAATTTTAAATAGGCAATAATATGTCCAACGCCATACAGATTAGAAGGGGGGTACGACAGGGATGTGTGCTGTCTCCACTCCTATTCAACTTATATTCGGAAGCAATATTCCAAGAGGCTTTGGAAGATGTGGAAATGGGGGTCAAAGTTAATGGAGTGTGGATTATTAATATCCGTTATGCTGACGATACGGTATTAATCGCTGATAACATACACGACCTACAACAACTGGTCATCAAGGTAGGAGAATAGAGCAAATCAATGGACTTAAATATCAACATCAAAAAAACAAAGTTCATGATTATCTCTAGAAACCTAAATATGTTTGAAAACTCCACCATAACATTTAACGCAAGACTCATAGAAAGAGTAGATAAATTTAAATACTTGGGCATCTGGCTTTTCGAAGACTGGACATCAGACAAGGAAATAAAATGTCGCATTGAACAAGCTCGACAGGCATTCCTGAGGTTTCGAAGAGTGCTTGCCTGTTCCGACTTTGACCTTAACCTCAGATTCATTAAATGCTACGTTTGGTCGGTGCTTCTTTACGGTATGGAAGGTTGGACATTGAAGGCGTCTGCAATTAATAAATTAGAGGCTTTCGAGATGTGGCTACATCGCAGAATCCTAAAGATACCTTGGACGGCTAGAATAACAAACGAAGAAGTTCTAAGACGTATCAACAGACAACGTGAACTGTTTGAATCGATTAAGAAAAGAAAAACGGCATATAATGCGAAACACGAAATATCAATTCTTGCAGCTATTGATCGAAGGCAAGATTGAAGGCCGGAGAGGGATCGGAAGGAAAAAAATGTCTTGGCTGCGAAATATCAGACAGTGGACAGGGCTACACGATGTACAGTCGTTGATACATACCGCGAGGAATAAGGAAGCAATGGAAAATGTTATCGCAAACATCCATTAGTGGATACGCATTGGAAGAAGAGAAGATTTTAAATTCGATGGTCGCCCATTGAACCTTAGTAAAACTAAGTTTAACCAAGACTCATTGATTTCGCTACTCAATTTTGGACTTAAATATAATTTTTCAATCAGTCCAAATACTGAAGGTCATAGCTGTTGAATGTGAAAATAATATTTATTTCTGCAATGACATGACACTTAGATACGCTACTTGCATTAACCAATTTCATAAGAATCATCCTTAGTTACATCCTAACCCGTATTTAAGATCTTTAAAATCAATCAAAGATAAAATCAAATCAAATTATTTGGTAGTCTCTAAGGCCGATAAAGGTAATTGTTTAGTACATCTTGACAAATCACAGTATATTAACAAAGTTGAAAAATTTCTATTCACTCAAGACTTCACTCAAATCCCAACCAACCCCACAGATAAGTTTACAACCAAATTTAGAAACACCCTTAAAATAACACAAGATACTCTCTACTTTTTTAATACAAATAAATACAAACTAGCCACTCCACGTCTTTATGGCTTACCCAAAATTCACAAACCAGACATTCTCATTAGACCGGTGGTTTCATATTGTAATTCACCTTGCCATAGACTGAGCAATTGGTTTAATCATATTATCCTATATATTAACCAGTTATCATAGCACTTTTTCTGTCATTTATTCTGCACAACTAGCTAACGAACTACATAATCTCCATATACCCAATTCAGCTTCCTCTGTTTCCTTTGACGTGACCTATTTATTCCCAAGCATTCCTACAAGCGAGTGTGCTACAATTGTCAGAATTCTTCTTTCAGAATTGACTAATTTATCAGATTCCCATGTAGATAACATTTGCCTTCCACTCAAATAAGTACTTGAACAATTTTGTTTCTTTTCAATAATAAATTCTTCAAACAAAATTCTAGTCTGGCGATAGGGTCTGCCCTCTCCCCCCTCTTAGCTGACCATTTTAAGTAAAATCAAGAATCTAAAATCAAAAATAATCCTCTTTTCTCTCACATTATAACTATTAAAAAATATTTTGATGACATTTTTGCAATTTTCGATGGCAACCAAAGTCACCTTACCAATTTCACCCCCTTTCTTGATTCCCTACACCCATCTTTTAACTTTACAACAGATCTTGTTTTTTGGATATAAAACCCAGTACAGTTAACAATACCATTAAATTTAGTGTCTATCGCAAACCCACAAACGCAGACTTAATCATCCCTTCTATTTCTAATCATCCCCATACACATAAGTTCGCTGCATTTCAATCTTTATTTTCATGCCTTTTCTCTACACAACTCAATCAGACAAATTTCAAATCAGAATTAAACATTATTAGGCAAATTGGCATCAATAATGGCTATCCCCAGAGATTGCTTAAAAAAATTACCACAAACATCTTACTAAACATATCAACAAACAATTAATTTACGAAGAACCACCGAATAAAAAATATCACTCCCTCTCCTTCTGGGGGACCATTTCTTATGAACTAAAAAATATATTTTAATTATTTGACTTTAATATCAGCTTTAAAACGAAACATTTACTTTGCCCTTTCATTTGTAATTGCAAAGACAAAGTCCCCCCTCTAGACAAGTCTGAAGTGTACGAGGTGTGTTATTTAACTAAGGGCTGTTTTACCTCCTATGTTGGACAAACAGGGAGAAAATTTAAGACTCGCATTAATGCACATCGTCAAGAGATAGAGAGAGCATATAATTTAAATTTATCTCCCTCTAAAATTAAATCTACCTTTTTAAAGCATGTGTTCATACATAAACACAACTTCAAGCCAGACACAAGCACTAAATTCTTACATTTTTGTAATAAGGTCAACAAGTTGGATCTGCTTGAGATCATGGAGATAAATAAAATTATTAAAGACCCAAGTATCAATTCCATTAACGATCAAATCATTCACAATAGTTTTTCACTGCCATAAATTTTCATTAATCATAACTAAATTTTCTTTATAACAACACTCACCTCTTACTATCTCTACATTACACGTTCTCTCCAATTCTCCTCAAGGAAGTTAAACTATTTCTTTGTTATTTTTTCCACACTCCTTTCCTTCCTAAGGTATATCTGTTCATAAACATTGGCTGAATTTTAAGACTTTATATTTTTAGCATTAATTTTTAATTTAGGCAATCCAAACCAGGTTATGTTTGCCCACCAAGGTCATATTGAAGTCACAAAGTGCTTCCAATATAGACGTCGACTTTGTTTTTGTGTGTATGTCAGTTTGACGTATAAGCCGCGATTCTGGTTTTGTGTACTTTATTAAGTTAGTGCTGTTCAATATGTGTTTTGTTCTGTTATTTATATTTAATAACACTTAAAGTTGATGATGTTATTGAAGATGGTAACAATGGCAAGTGTATATCTACAACAGCACAGTACTCGACTGTAAACTGAGCATTGGACCGCGTATATTTGCCACACATTTGCCTTCAACGGCCATATTGAATTGTTCGATGAATGTTTTTGAGTTCTGTGGAACATATTCAATATGGCCGTGGGGGCCAATCGGAATTTGACACATCGTTGGATTGCCTAATTCAATCATTCGTTGACAGGTGTCTGTAGTGTAGTCACTCCTCAGGCACTAAACGTCCAGTGATCACAACTTATAAGTTCTTTTCCATAAATAATTAACAAATCCTCGCGGATTTTCTAAAAAAATTTTTCTCTCAAATTTTATAATGATTGTCAAATTTTATGCTGTAATATCCGTTTTCCAAGTCTGCTTACCTTTGGGACATGTGTGTGTAGAGTAAGTACGGTGGTGATCAGCACTGTTTAAAAATTTTTAAAAAAGTTTTTAAAATTTTCCATTTTTTAAAATGACATATATTTTTTATTCTTTGGTACCATGGGCATAGACCCATTTTTCCAATTTTCTCTAAAATACCATTTCAATGCGGAGCATGTCAGCAAAAATATATTTTATTTAAATTTCGTTCTTTACAATTTTAAAATGCCCTTTTAAACCATCATAAAATAATCAATAAAATTTAAAATGTTTTAATTTCAAAAAAAATTTTAATCAAACTAAAATACTTTTTCACAATTTACATAAAATCTTCACACAATCAACATGATAATTTCATAATTTAATTTGCAAGTTCAGTCCGTTTTCAAAAATTCTTAAAGCTCCCCTACTAACTTCTAGTTGTACTCATTAATTTGAGGCAATTCTAAGTATTTCTATTCAACTCGATTTTGGTGAAGTCATTATTTATTCCATTTTAACTGGTCGTTTCACCAATTTGAAATCCCTTCTAGTGTCCCCTGAAGATAGACTTCTAGACGCCCGAAACATATAGGGAACATTACGAACATTTTTCTAATAAAATTTTGTGGAGGAAGACTTGATTGTTTATTGTTGCACTACGTGAACTCCACTGGAAGTATGGACTACTTTTTCATTTTTAATACAATAATTAATCCATGGCCTATCGAAACTGAATATTTTTAAAAAAGAAAATTAAAATTTTTGGTGTATTTATTTTTATATATTTCAACGACGTTTAAAGAAAAAATGGAATGTTTTATACGTAGTAAAAGCAACTTCTTATGATTCATCTGTTCGTCCGGCAAACCTGCATACTCGTCAGAAAAGTATCACCTGTAGGTACTCCTAATAAAACAATACTGTACTATATATTTATGATAGTCCTTAAGGTTTTGCACATATTAGAAGATTAGCAAAATGATGTACTTATCGACTGGCAAATTTGAAAACTATAGAAGCCATAAAAAAGATTTACGGTATTCATCCCAAATTTCCTCTAAAATCAAACAATAGACGAATTTTTACTGTATCATGGAAAAAGCTATATTTTGTGTTTTTATTTTACCCATTTCGGCGCTTAATTTAAATTTTTATCCGACTGTGCTTATTAAACCGTATTGTGTTTTTTTAAATAAAGCTCCCTCAAACAATGCGTCCTGTTATTATGCTCCATATTACAGGTTAGTGTGCAGCTAAACTTGTTAAATATAAAGCAATCTGAATATTCACCATTTTGTTCTCTCATGCCTTGTTATTAAGGCTCTTTTTAAATTTTAAACATAGAAAATCGCTTTGGTGAACCAATTCTTTAACTGACTGTTTTCCATACTATAATGAGTCGGTGTGTGGATTTAAACATAAAAAAAATGAAGGTGAAATACCGTTTCGACCGATCCCAGGCAAGCAGATCTTTCCTCGCAACAAAAACAATATATAATCAAGTTACTATATTATTTTTGAATTTAATCATATTTTTGTACGCTGATCTAATCACGTTTTTGCATATACAGATTGAATTTAACGTTAAATTCAAGAGATGAACAACACGCTGCTTTTATACGGGGTGTCCGAGAGTGGGGATTTATGTGTGTTCACAATTGAATCCTAAAGTGATAAAAGTTGATTCTCCTGGTGAACTTTTGGAACACATTTGGATATCCTTTAAGCTCAATGGAAAAAGCTATGCCATCGGCATTTTTTATCGTCCGCCTAAATCTAATGTCCCCGATTGTATTGAGTGTATTGATAACCATTTGTCATACATAACTCCTTTGCATGATGAAATATTTTGTTTGGGTGACTTCAATATTAACCTTTTAGATTCTAATAATTTGCTTGATCCATGCTTTGAGTCCTATGAATTTTGTGAAATAATTAGGGAACCTACTCGCATCTCCCTTCAAGGTACGGCTACTCTTCTTGATCCAATTTTTTCTTCTAATAATGACTTGGTACATAGTTCGGGAGTTATAAATACAGATCATATCTCAGATCATTGTTGTGTTTTTTGTGTAGTTAATTCAAATTTAAACAAAAATTTGTTACTTTTAGAGATTTTAAGTATTTTAATTTGTCAAACTTTTTGAATGATATTCATCGCGCCCCCTTCCACCATATTTTTGGTGTGCATAATATTGATCAAAAGGTTCAAATATTTAATGATTATCTAATTGAGGTTTTTAATGCGCATGCTCCAATGGTGACGGCACGAGTAAGTAAACCAAAGTGTCCTTGGCTCACTGAGAATTCTGTACTGCTGATGAAGCGCCGGGATCTAGCACTGGCAAAGTTTAAGCGGTCTAAAAACAGAGTCGATTTTGATTCATACAAATTCTTGCGTAACACTGCTTTGTCAACAATGCGTCGAGAGAAGAAGATATATATGCAAAACGTTTGTAGAACTAATAACTCCAAAGCTATTTGGAAGGCACTTGAAGACTTTAATGTAAAAAAGCGCACCAGTGTTGACATTCCGGTCACTGTTAGTAATGCAACAGATATTAATAATTTTTTTGTTTCCGCCTTTAAACAGGGATGTGATGCTGATTTAGTAAACTTTTATGACAACAATTCCTTTAGTGATTCTTCATTCAATTTCACTATGGCTACTGTTCAGCAAATTACCGAGTTTATTGCAGGTTTTCGTACTAATGCCTGTGGTGCTGATGATATCTCACCTGTTATGCTCCAGTATTATAGCCCTGTGCTTGACTCGTACATTACTCATATAATTAATTCCTGTATTGAAGTAGGATATTTTCCTAGCGACTGGAAAACTAGTATCATTATTCCCCTACCCAAAAAGAGTACCGTGGAGTCAATTTCTGATCTGAGGCCTATTAGCATCCTTCCTGCTCTTTCCAAGGTATTAGAAAAGGTACTATTTAAACAGATTAGTGAGTATGTTAATGAATATGACATTTTACCTCTATATCAGTCCGGATTTAGAGAGGGACATAGTACTGTGACTGCACTTTCTAGGGTCACTGATGACATTGTTTGCAACTTGGATGTAAAGAGAGCAACGGCCTTGGTGTTATTGGACTTCTCAAAGGCCTTTGACACTATTAGCCATGCAGTTTTGATTGCTAAACTAAAGTATTATGGATTTTCACGGGACGCCAGTTCTATTATAACATCATATTTGAGCAACAGATCTCAGAAGGTCTCTTTTAACTCTCAGTGTTCTCCTTTGTCCGTGGTGCTTTCGGGAGTTCCACAGAGGTCTGTGTTGGGTCCCTTGCTTTTTTCGATGTACACTGCAGATATCTTAAAGAGCGTAAAGTATTCTCGGATCCAAGCATATGCGGATGATACACAGTTATACGTTGGCTTTGATCCAGGGGACTCTGATGAAACCATGGCTCAGCTAAATGAGGACTTGGAGACTATTAGCTGCTTGTCTCTGCGCCATAACTTACTACTTAACCCTACAAAATGTAGTTTTAGTTTTAGTTTTTTTGCTAATAAAAATCTTCATCATTTGCTCAACGACATTAGGATTCAGATAGGTAACATTGTCCTCCCTCCGCAAACTAGCTCCAAAAGTTTGGGTTTGGTGCTCGATGCTAAACTACAGTTTACACAGCATATTAATGGATTACTTCCACGTGCATATTATTTATCTTCGAAGCTCTTATACGCAAATAGACACTGTTTTGATGTAAGACTTAGGAAATTACTCTGTGAGACTCTTGTGTTGTCGTTATTTAATTATGGCTCTGTTGTGTATGGCAACTACTTGAATGTGTTTAATGGGCGTCGTATCCAAAGGGTGCAAAATGCATGTTGTAGGTATATTTATGGCCTTCGCAAATATGATCATGTTTGTGCTCACCTAGCTCAACTTAACTGGCTTCACATGGAGAATCGCCGAAGGGTGCTATTCTTGACCTTTGTTCACCGAATTATAACAACAAATAGGCCTCTCTATCTGTTCGACAGACTTTCGAGGCGACAGGATTGTCACTCGGTAAATGTGAGGTCTCGAGCGTCGTTTCATATTCCGCGGCATCGGACTGTCATGTTTCAGCGGTGTTTTTCATATTGTTCAGCCACTTTGTATAACCGACTCTCGTTTTGTCCTAATGATTTGGGTGTTTTACCTTTTAAAAGGAAATTGAAGCGTATATTGCTATTAAGTCAGAATTAATGTTTTTTTAATCTCTTTATTACTCATTAGTCATGTGACCGGACTTTCCTTTGAATTGATGGGCTGTGCAACCCGATTTTAACATAGACATAATAATTAATAATATTACATAGGTAAGGTGCTCCAAAATAATAATAAGAAAAAATTATAAAAAAACACTACATAATTTACTTATACGGTTTATTGCTCCTTGTTATGTGTTGTTGGGTAGGTATATTTCTTTAACCGTTACTTTTTTTTTTATTTTTTTTTTTTACTTTTGCCACAGTTATTCATTTATAATTATTGATAAGTGTATTGTATTAATATTTAACATTGTAATTTGATCACTAGGGTTAAGTGTAAGAATAGCTGTATCCTGCAGGCTACAGCTAAACTTCGCCCTATAGGCATCTGATTTTTTGAAATATATTGTATTATTTGTTATATATTTGCCAATAAAAGTCGATTTATTATTATTATTATAAGGAGGGTCAGTATGGGGATCTCGTTAATGGTAAGAGATAACTTTGATTACGTAGGCGAAAAGTTGCGCAATCATAGGACTAACAATATGAAGTTTTGGTCGGATTTTTAAGTTTTCAGTTATTTTGAAAAAAATATTTTTTAATTAAATACTTTCATTTTTTTTCGGCGTTAATATTAATGTTGGAGAATTCAAAGATGTACATTAGGGTGGAGCGAAAAAAACGAATTTTCGAATTTGACAATGGGGTATTCAACAAAAGTTGTGGTTGTGCCTCACTAATAACTGTGTAAAATCCTAAAATTCTAAAACTATATCTTGAGTCTGCGCAAAGCGCTCAAAGTTTTAATTTTTTTGTAAAATCGACTTTCTTTTAGAATTTTTTTGTAAATCTCAAAATCGTTTTACAAACGATGGGTAAGGCGTAAATGATACTGAAAGGACCATTTAAAAACATAAAAAAAAATTGTATATAAATAATTATATCTTCACTCTGCGCAATCGACTTCAATATTTCAATATATTGTAAAAAATCGACAAAATCTGTGTTTTCGTTTTTTGGTGTCATGCGGTCATATTGTTACGCAAAATACTTTTAAATCACACATACATTTTCTTTATTATGCAACCCTTCGCTAGTTTCATAAAACTACCCAGGACTCACAATGAGGAGGTGGTTGCACGGCGAGTCCCACCCACGCCCTTCCCATCTACCCAACCTTAATAAGACGCTGTATTCATGCCTTAAACTGTTTTTTTGTTTCAAAAACTGGACGTATTTTTCTGTCCAATAATCGAGCACGAATAACTCCATCTCGTTTGACCTTATCACAGACTTGTTTGGATGCAGCTGTTACCTCCTTTACACTCCTTTCGACAGCTTGAGTGTGTGATGGTAATTTAAGAACAGACATTTCCAATAGAATATCTGAGTCGTCTTGGTCTACTAGTCGTCTTAAATCGTCATCTGTTAAGTGTTTGGTCAGTGGAGGCTTAGTCACTGTAACATCTTGCCACATTATTAAATCAATGTATTCTGTAGCGGAAAAATTAATTGTTGGAATTTGAAATCGTCGGACAGCTTTATTTATATCTCTTCTTGCTCTGGCTGCAATAATGCGTCTAAAACCTAGTTGACGGATGTGTTTTCGCGAATCAGCTATCATAGCAAGCAACACATTTTCTGGATGTGCAAAGTATCCATTATCCTGTAAACACTTATGTACAACTTTCTTATTTTCGTTATTTAAATAGGATGAAGCGGATACCATTCTCCAAATATTAGGCGCACCATCTTTAATTGTTGGTCTACACTTTATTGCAAATCATCCTGGAGCATATACTTTCATTACAAATTAGGCTAGCTCCTGTAAGTTGTCGGAAAGTAACCTGGTGCTTATGTACAATCGTAAAATTCGGTTAGAAGTTGTCAGCCATCTTGCATGAGATAATTTTCCCGGACTTCGTAGTTCAGTAGGACATACACCGCTACCAACAGCTTTGCAAATGTCTAGGAGATATTGTTGGTCGGCACTTAAATCCGTCATTAAGTCAGGAAATAAACCATCAAGTTCACATTCAATGGGTTGAAAATCAACAGGATCAAGTTTATGGCAGTCGGTTAAACTTTTTCCTAGTGGACCTACGAATCCATGTGGACCAGATGTCTTTCCATCTAGTTTCTCCAGTAGGTGTCGTAGTGGTAGCTCATTGCAATGTAGCTGGCATACCACCCACTGCAGTGGTCGTTTAAGTCTTTCTTCAAGTTTTCGGATTACGCCACCATTTTTACCTGTGTTAGTGGGGCATCCATAACAACCGACACAAACCAGTTATGATAAACTGATTTGGTTTCCAGACATGTACTCCTAAATAGCATTGCAAATGTCTAAAGCTTTGCCAGATGGAGTGACGTGACCAATATATTGAGAGCCTGGCTCTTGAATTAGCGAAAGGTGATCTTCTTGCCGCTTTCTACGGTGCATCTTTCCATCTTCGGTTATTTCAATATACCAAGTTTCATCTAATCTTCCGTCAAAATGCAATGCTTTAAAGTTTACCTCTTTGACGGCATCTTACTTTTGTAAATCACAAAGAATCTTAGCGCGCTCACGTCTTACTTTACTTCTGTCTATTACAAAACTACTTGAAGGTATGTCAAAAAGGCCATCTTGCCCTACAATGCCAACATCACGTAGAAGCGCGAAATCTAAAGCTGCGGCGAGTCTATTTGGTATTCCAAATCTGTCACACGTTCTAGCAAAAGTACTTATATTAACCCTAGTCTGTTCTTCAGGAATATATTTGTTGGCAGGTCCAAATAAAGCAAGAGGTTCGGGGTCTTCAACAATACCTATATTAATCCTAGACTGTCTTTGAGGAATACATTCGCTCTCGGATTCATGGGAAGTTCCAGGTAGTGCATGAGGTTCAAGTAATTCGTTGCTGTCCAAATTACAATTTGAAGATAATGTCTCATTCAATTTAGTTACTTCTATTTGAGCTATTTTTCTTACTCTCTCTTCTTTCATTTTCCTCATTTTTGTTTTCTTTATTTGTGATGTAGTTTTCGCATCAATACCACGCATTAACATAATTCGAGCTGTTCTTTGGTCTATCAGAAAATCACGTTCCAATCTTGGGACCTTCTTTTCGAAAACACACCTACAAGTTAGGAAGTCGGAGCATTTACAAGCAGCCACATTAAACAATTGGTTTGACTTTTCTAAATAGGTTGCTACTTTATTCTTAAAATTATCTTTGTGTTGGTCCCTCGCAAATGATTTATTAAACTGTTGTGCCAAATCGAGTTCTTTACATAGCATGTCATTCATTTTGCGTCGAGAAACTATACCGCTTCCACTCTGTCCAGAATTAGCACAGCCACTTCAGAATAACTTGCATTTTTTCCACTGTTTTCATTTTTTTTTATATTCCGGCGTGTAGGCAACACAGCTTCACTTATCTCCTTATCACTACCCACTATGTTACTATCACTATTTTTGGTTTTACGGTTCATATTTGTACACGAAGATAGCAGCTTGGACAAATAAACATAAAACACGTGCTTACTTAAGCGCTACTGACTCGCTACTGCTGAAATATTGGAAGCAATCACGTTCCCGTCGGGCGGTTGCTATGCGCAACTTACGGAAAGAAATTTTAGTCCAGATATTGTAATTTCTAAGTTTCGCATAATAAAAAATATGGTAAAAATCAGTTAAAATAATTTTATATGTAGCTTATTTTACACAAAATATCAATATTTTAAGTAGATTGCGCAGACTGAAGATATAATTATTTATAAACAATTTTTTTTTTATGTTTTTAAATGGTCTTTTTAGTATCATTTACGCCTTACCCATCGTTTGTAAAACGATTTTGAGATTTACAAAAAAATTCTAAAAAAAGTCGATTTTACAAAAAAATTAAAACTTTGAGCGCTTTGCGCAGACTCAAGATATAGTTTTAGAATTTTAGGATTTTACACAGTTATTAGTGAGGCACAACCACAACTTTTGGTGAATACCCCATTGTCAAATTCGAAAATTCGTTTTTTTCGCTCCACCCTAATGTACATACTATATACAGTGCGCGTCTAAAGTCCCCCCGCCCTGTTAACTTTTGATTAACAAATGTGAGAATAATGAAATTTTGGTACGTTTAATAATAACTAGAATACTACCATCTGAGTATAAATTCTGGCTCAGTTTTTTAAGATGGCGGCAGGGCGCCATTTTGAATAAAATTTTTAATTGGAAGATGGGGTCGAGTGATACTTCGTTGGAAAGGTATTTTCAATCTATGAATGATCTCTAAGTTTGAAAACATTTTATCAATTAATTTCAAAATGACGGCTACTTTTAATCATGTGGGTTATTTCATATTTAAGCAATAGTAAAGGAACCTACGGGCGGCTAGGCGATGTTTTTAGTATTTTATAACAATAAAAAACTGCCAAAATTACTTAAGATGCTCAAAATATTCACCATTCACTTCTTGGCACATGTATAGCCTATCGTGAAATCCTTCGCGAACATTATAAAAAATCTCTTGACTAATTGATGCGCACGCTTTAATTAATCTCTGGCGCAAATCGTCCAATGACTGCGGGTGGGTCATAAATACTTTGGGCTTAATAAACCCTTACAAAAAAAGTCCGTAAGAGTTAAATCCGGTGAGCGAGCAGGCTATTCGACAACACCACGACGACCAATTCAGCGCCCGGGATAATGCTCATCAAGGTAGTTTCTAACATCTCTACTATATTGCGGCGGAGCTCCGTCTTGTTGAAATATTGTGGGCATATCACCAAATTTATCAGGATTTTTAGCGCCTGGGATAGTGCTCATCAAGGTAGTTCCTAACATCTCTACTATATTGCGGCGGAGCTCCGTCTTGTTGAAATATTGTGGGCATATCACCAAATTCATCAGGATTTTCCTTAACACATTCTAGAATCAAATATTCTACGGTATTTTCAATCATATCCAGTTAAATTTCCCTGGATAAAAAGTGGCCCAATAATATGGTTTCCCAAAATACCCGCCCAAACGTTAAGTTTCTTGGGGAACTGAGTATTACATTCCCTGTAAATATGAGGATTTACGACGCTCCACTACCGAACATTTTGACGGTTAACTTTTCCGTTTAGAAAGAAATTACACTCATCACTAAAACAAATACATTTAAGTGAGGAATGAAACACAAAGTCTGCTCCACTAATTTAATAAATAGGTTCAGATTAACATCCCAAACATGTTTCAAAGGCATAAACCTTCATCTTCAGTGGGTAATTATTAAGATGTTGTTATTTATGAAGAGACCAATGACATTGTTACGTTTTTTTATAAACTGAAAAGGGAAGGAAAAAAACACAAAATTAGACAATTTAAAAACCGAAAAGGTGTCATCAATAAAAGTTTAATATGATTAGGAAAAGATATTTAGTAAAATGTGGTGATTAACATAAAACCGCGAACATAGTAAAATAAAGTCAAGTTAGAGACTTACCTAATGTTGCAGAAAAATTTTTATGAAACCATATGTAACTTTAATTCGGTAAAAATATATATCTTAAATTAAAGTAAACTTAAATGAATAAACATAATTTAAATGAATTTAGTTTTATTTTAATTTTAAACTTGTTGAAAAACCCAAATTTTACTGGGAGATTGTAATGGGGTACGACCATCATGGTGGAGTCGTACCAAATGGTAGGTAAAAATTTTTATTTAGTAGAAGTATGCAGGGATAATACTATTTAATTTTTTATATATTCAAAAAAAAAACAAACGGTTAAAATCAACGCACTGCGACAATGTCAAAGGTTATCTGTTTAGACAAATGGAGTAACAACTAAATAAAGAAGGAAGATATACACTGTATGTTAGAAAAGGTATGATGTGAACTAATATAGAGCTGAAAAATCTTAAAAAACTTAAAACATAGACATCTGTTAAAGCATTATAATAACATAATGGATGAGTAAGGCAAAGTTAGGACGCCAGTCACAAGAGAGCGTAAAATGTTAATATTATAGTAACCTAAAAAAGTTTATGAAGGTAAATCATGACAGGGAACTAGGATGTATGGAAAACGAGGTACCATTAACAGAACAAAGATGGAGCAATATAACAGGGTAGTTATGAAAACCGTGGTGCCATGAGATGAAATGATAGTTAAAAAAATAAGGTTATGTTTTAATTATTCAAGAATTTTAGAGCATTGAAAAAAGTTAGGCAAGTAAAGTTTATCTGGTCATTAATGCAGTGTAAAGAGGGATTGTTAAGAGCTTTCTGGATTTCAAGGATCTCCAACAAATTCATCATAGTCCCTTTATCACAAACATGAAGCACCTTAGTACTGGTATAGAGATCAAAGGAATGGTTAGCATTGATTACATGATTGGCAAAGGTCGATTTAGAGTTTATATCAGTATGATTTTTATTTTTTTCAATGATTTTGAGATGTTCATTGACTCTGGTTATGATCTTCCTACCACTCTGACCTATGTAACAGGTATTACAACCTGGATGAGAGCAGGAAATGGAATATATACCTGACCTGTCCAAAGTGGATATTTTGTCCTTGGATTGCACCACAAAACTACGTAAGTTGGTTTGAGTTTTAAAACTAATGTTGATATTATATGATCTAAAGATGTCTTGAATTATATATGAAATATTGTTTAGGAATGGTAATGAAAAATATCTCAATTGTTGTTTTTGGATTGGTAAACATAGCTTCTTGTTGAGAGATCTAGACAGATGTTTATAATAAAGTTTATTTATGAAATATGGTGGATAATGATTATTATAAGCTATTTGTTTGATCAAATTAAGTTCGGATTTGAAGTTTTCATGAGAAAGAGGGATGTTAAATAATCTATGAAAGAAACTGTTAAATGCAGCTGTTTTATGGCTATGTGGATGGTTAGAATGAAATGGAATAACCAGGTCGGTACTCGTAGGTTTATGGTAAATGCCAAATTGTAATTTATTATTTTCTTTTTGAACGAGTAGGTCTAGGAAGGGAATGGAATTATTTGACTCAATTTCCATTGTAAATTCTATAGAAGGATGTAATGTGTTGAGGAAGTTAAAAAACAATTGTAATTCAAGAAGGGACCCTGTAAATATAACCAAAGTATCATCAACGTATCTGGAAAAGTGGATGACTTTCGTGAAAAGAGGGTGTGCTTCAATTTGTGATTCTAAACTAGCAAGAAAAATCTCTGCTAAGAGAGGGCTAAGAGGTGAACCCATACCTAAACCTGTTTGTTGGGAGAAATATCTATTATTGAATTGGAAAAAGTTTTGTTTGAGCACAGTATCTAATAAGAGGCAAATATTAAGTACATGATGTGTGAAAATAGAGTGATTAGAGAATAAGAGGTCTCTAACAAGCATAATGCACTCTTCAGGAGGTATACTGGGGAATAAATTTTTTACATCAAACGAAACTAAAATAGAATGTTCAGGAATGTTAATGTTCTTTAATCTGTTAGTTAATTCATATGAGTTTTTTACAGCAAACCTACTGGAAAAATCAGTTAAGTCTGTCAAAATGGAGTTTAGCCAAGAAGCCAGTTTATGAGTAGGAGAACCAGAGTAGCTTACAACTGGGCGTATTGGAATGTCTAACTTATGGATTTTAGGCAAACCATACAAAAGAGGGGTTTGTGGATTCATTGGATATAACTTGCTCTTATCTGTTTCAAATGTATTTAGTGTATCATTAGTGATTAAGAGAATTTTCTTTAGATGAGAGAAAAAATTAGGGGTTGGATCAGAAGGAATAGTGGAGAAGTTGTCCGGGCTCAAAAATTCTTCGACTTTAGTAATGTATTGTTGTCGATCTAAAATGACTACAGTACTGCTTTTATCGGCTCTCGATAAGACGAGATTGCACTCAGAATTCTTACGACGAAAGGAAGCCAAAGTATTATTGCGTTTAATATTAGAAAGGTTAGCAGGATGTTGTAAGTCATTGAATTTGTTGAGAACAACTGTCAGTTGGGATCTGACAGTATGTGTTTGAGAAGACGAGCCAACACTCTCCAAGATTCTCTCAGATGCAACTGCCAAAAGCTGTAAGTTAAGAGGTGTTGGGGTGAAGTTGAAGTTGTAATTTAAGCCCAGGCTCAAAAGCTCTACCTCGTCACTGGTCAAGGGGGTGGAGGATAAATTTAAAACACGATCATGGAATTTAAAATCAGAAAATTGCCCATTTGTGATGTTGGTAACATCCAAGTCCTCACAAAAAACTTCATTATAAAAGCTATTGTTGATATTGGTGGAATTAAAAAGGTTATTTGTATGATTTAAGTTATGTGTATAAGAATTGTGATAAAAATTATTATTTTGTTTAGAAGTTAATATATAGATTTTATGTGACAAACGTTCAAACTTGGCCTTACCCATGTCTTCCACATAATCCAGAAATTGAGAAATGAGGATATCCCATTCAAATGTTTGTGATAAAGGGACTATGATGAATTTGTTGGAGATCCTTGAAATCCAGAAAGCTCTTAACAATCCCTCTTTACACTGCATTAATGACCAGATAAACTTTACTTGCCTAACTTTTTTCAATGCTCTAAAATTCTTGAATAATTAAAACATAACCTTATTTTTTTAACTATCATTTCATCTCATGGCACCACGGTTTTCATAACTACCCTGTTATATTGCTCCATCTTTGTTCTGTTAATGGTACCTCGTTTTCCATACATCCTAGTTCCCTGTCATGATTTACCTTCATAAACTTTTTTAGGTTACTATAATATTAACATTTTACGCTCTCTTGTGACTGGCGTCGTAACTTTGCCTTACTCATCCATTATGTTATTATAATGCTTTAACAGATGTCTATGTTTTAAGTTTTTTAAGATTTTTCAGCTCTATATTAGTTCACATCATACCTTTTCTAACATACAGTGTATATCTTCCTTCTTTATTTAGTTGTTACTCCATTTGTCTAAACAGATAACCTTTGACATTGTCGCAGTGCGTTGATTTTAACCGTTTTTTTTTTGAATATATAAAAAATTAAATAGTATTATCCCTGCATACTTCTACTAAATAAAAATTTTTACCTACCATTTGGTACGACTCCACCATGATGGTCGTACCCCATTACAATCTCCCAGTAAAATTTGGGTTTTTCAACAAGTTTAAAATTAAAATAAAACTAAATTCATTTAAATTATGTTTATTCATTTAAGTTTACTTTAATTTAAGATATATATTTTTACCGAATTAAAGTTACATATGGTTTCATAAAAATTTTTCTGCAACATTAGGTAAGTCTCTAACTTGACTTTATTTTACTATGTTCGCGGTTTTATGTTAATCACCACATTTTACTAAATATCTTTTCCTAATCATATTAAACTTTTATTGATGACACCTTTTCGGTTTTTAAATTGCCTAATTTTGTGTTTTTTTCCTTCCCTTTTCAGTTTATAAAAAAACGTAACAATGTCATTGGTCTCTTCATAAATAACAACATCTTAATAATTACCCACTGACGATGAAGGTTTATGCCTTTGAAACATGTTTGGGATGTTAATCTGAACCTATTTATTAAATTAGTGGAGCAGACTTTGTGTTTCATTCCTCACTTAAAATATTACTCCACTGTGAGATGGACTACTTCCATAAAATACATTTAAGGTAATTTGGGTAACGGTTCAATCTCGCACCCATTAATTCACAAAGCTTTAGTCTACGATCCTGATCATCTTCTGTTAACTCGTGTAACATTTTCAATTAGTAGGGATGAAATTTAGAATCTTTCAATACTCTCTGAACACTTTTACTACTTACTTCGCATTCAGCTGCTACAAGCGATGTCGGCTGCATTGGATTAACAATCATTTTAGCCACTATCTGACTCTGTTTTTCTTCTTCTAATGAGGCCCGTTCACTTCTTTTAGCATTTCCAACACTTTCAGTTGTTTGGAACTTTTGAATTAATTCCCGCAAACATTTCTTTGAAATTGGGCGATCAGGAAAACGTTCATTAAAAATGCGCCCAGCAGCATGATAGCTACGTTGTGCCTTCCCAAAAATCACAACTGCCTCGATTTTATCTTTCATTGGACAAAACATTTTAAATGAATTAAATAATTGACTTTAACGACCACTTACTGATAGAGTTTTTTGTGAAGAAGCAAAGCCTACTTTGCATTCCAAATTTAAAAAAAATATGATCTATTGTAATGAAATGGTAGCTATGAAACCTACCTACTTCTTCTCCTGTCTTCGAGGACGTGGAATACAAAAAAAGAGTCACCATTCCTTTTACCCCCACAACCCCCGCAAACGGGCAAAAACCACCCTTTTGCCCGTTTGGGATTGTTAAGAGGGTTTAGAGACATGGAAGGGGTTTTGAGAGGTTAGTTTCCTTGGCCCTTGGCCCAAGGGTTGTTATAGCCCTGACCCTATAATTGCCTTTTTCTTGTCTCTAACTCCTATGAAAATCTCTATCATTCCCTCCAAATACGCATTACCACGAGAAAATTGCGAAAAGGGGTGGTTTCGGGCATAAAAAGGTTTTGACTATTTTTTTGGTTTTCTCCACCCTCGAAAACAAGGAAGGGGGGAAGTAAGTTTCATAGCTGCAGCTAATATTCATCAAAATGCGGCAAGATCTCAACTCATTCACAGTTTTATTGCTTAAAAATCAAATTAAACCTACATTGGCAAAAGTGGCCGCCATTTTTAAATGAATCGATAAAATCTTTTCAAACTTGGGGATCGTTTATAGATTGAAAATACCTTTCCAGCGAGGTATCACTAGACTCCATCTTCCATTTGAGAATTTTATTCAAAATGGCGCCCTGTATAATCGTATTATTACGTTTGAAGCACTTTTTGATTATGATATTCTAAGATACGGATCTAAAAGATCCTAAAGCGTTTTATATGCTGCTTCAGCTATCCAAAGAATGATGAATGTAGTGAGGAAGTAATTACTTCATCTTTCTAATTCTAATCACGGAAATAAATCGGGATAGCCCAAAACAGCCACTTTAATAATGTCTGTCCGGTCAGCACTGCCCAATAACGTCACGATCAAAATTTGGTTCAGAAACACATAGCCTAAAGGGCCACCTTATTAATAGAATGAATAGATAAAACCAGTACGATTACGATTATTTAGAATAATTATTTTGATTTTGTAAATATAGCTGTTTTTACTTAAATCTCGAAGAAAAAGTTGAAAAAAAAAATGGAATTTACAAAAAACCATTTACAATACACACAAATTATCACAAAAAAAAACATTACCAAATTGTATAAAGCGGATACAAATTTACGCGTAGTAGAGTCCGTCTATCTATCTCATTATGAATGCTAATCCCCAATGCCGATAAGACTCAGCGGGTGATCGAATGAAAGCAAGGTCGCACTCGTTGCTGATAGAATAAAAGGTTGCGCTGCTTTAAGATAATAATATATGTTACTGGTGATTGCTTATGTTAGAAACAAAACCCAAAAACATATTTTAAACGTAGTTTAATAATAAGTAATAATAATAAGTACTAATAATATAGTAATAACATAATATTAATTAAAGCAAAATATACATATACCTACAAAAAAGTACCGTGTCAGAAAAATAATTATTACATTTGAACCCAAGTCAGTTTCACTGTCACTGTCGTCATCCAAGTTCACAATAATTCTTTCCCTGAGCAACAGATCTATATTTACGTATGACTTTTCTACATTTTGAACATCCGCTACACAAATTTCCCAGCTTTTGTTTAAAATATCTTGCATCTCTGAGTGTACTAAAGCTGTCACAGAATAACTTAAGGTTGGCGAAACATTATTCGTCCTTACCGATGCTTTTAGCTGGTGCCATATATATTCAATTGGGTTGTATATGCAATGATAAGGAGGAAGTCTTAACATGGTATGACCTATTTCTGCCGCCAAAGTGTCACCATAATATTGCTTTTTTATTAAAAATGATTTTAAAATTCCAAGCAATTGCTTTTTTGTGTAATTTCCTCAAAATACATATTATTTTCCATCATATAGTCCTGGATGGTAACTTTTGTGTCATTGGAACACGGAACTTTATTTAACCTACGACTGTGGTAGCTCGCATTATCCATCACTATCTCACTGTTTGGTGGTATATTTGGTAATAACTTGTTTTTAAACCAGTCTTGAAATAGTTCTGCCGTAGTATCATCGTGATAATCAACAAGGAAGTCCTTTATATTCTTGGCTGATAAGGCCATAGCGTTTGGCATAAATCCGTTTTTTGTCCAGCATGAATAATTCATGTTCATAATTATTGTTATACGCTTAACTATATTTGACGGAGCTTTGGTTCTGCATTGACCCGATAAACCTACCCAACCTTTATCTGGAACTTCATGTGTGTCATACCACGTCTCGTCCAAATAAATAATATTCCTTCCATCCTGTCTATATCCATGGACTGCAATTAGGTATTCCATCTGCCATCTTTTTATCAGGGCCGATTCCATAATTACTTGTCGTTTGTTAAGAGCCTTTCCTATTTCTTCTCTTCACTATAGGTTTATTTACAACAAACCACACTGTGCTCACTGGCCTGCGTGTTCAAGCTGCCGCTTCCTTCACTGGTGGTGTAAACGTCGAAGATTACTTTTTTTGTGTCAACTGATAAATATCATGCTTTAATTGGTTTTTATCACGACCCACAGATCCACTTGGCGTACCTACTGGTTTCTTCCCTCGAACTAAACATTCTTAGTTATCACGTTTAATTGTCAACGAATAACTGCTTGTCTTAACCAATACAAACATCTAACTGAATTTTAAAACCAAAATTCAGCATATTTAAATAACTAAAATATACCTATTTTATTTTACCCTAATTATTTTAAGAGGATTACTGAGAAAATATAATATAATAGTCTTTAAATAGATCCGTACTTGTAGTCCCCAGATCAGGTGGCCGAATTTTACACCTCACACAATAGGTTATTATGACGGTAAGAGATTCGTATTTATAATGATCTTGTAAGATAGATAGACGGACCATACGAGAAATATTAGGTAAACTCAATTCATCTAAACTTTAAACATTAATTTTAAGACATCTTGTGGGCTAAAAAAATATTTATCTACGACTATTTAATAATAGAAGCATAATGTGTTTGTTAGTACATATATAATGTGGTTCATATTACCATAGTTACTCATATTCCACAGCCGTGGAATATGAGATTTCATATTCCACGGTCCCAACAAAACAAAGTTACCTGAATTACGATAAAAACGCACCAGATCTAGTTTAAGCAGGCGTGAATGGTATTAATACCATAGCAACCGATTGACAAGTAAACGAATCATTTTTTTCCTCAGTCATTTAAGTTTCGCTGTGACATTTTGTTGTTGATTTCAAAGTAAAATATGATGATTTCGGATGACGAAAACGAAATCCAAAGTAGGTACCCCTCCAGAAATTCGGGCTGCAATTGTATTTTGTTTAATTATGGTTAACATCGTTGAATTGTATAATTGTATTGTAATAAAATGTGTTGCTCTGAATCCATTTTCTAACTTCTTGAATACTGAATAGTCGTAGATAAAGTATAGTATTTGACTCGCGTATAATGGCTATATTACACTTGAATCCTTAAAACACTCGCCTTCGGCTCGTGTTTTAAAATCTCGTGTAATATAGCCTTCATTATACGCTCGTTAAATAATGTACTATTAAAAAAGTGCAGATACAAAATAAAATGTTCACTTACTTGCTGACTTACCGTGTATAGTAACAGAAATGCTATTTTTTTGTTCCAAGATTAAACTACGAGGATTCGCTGTACTTAAAATATTCGTCAATCCATAACCAAAATTGAAAAACTTTGCGTAAAAAAAAATAGTAACAAAGTTTAAATTAAAATAGGGAGTCGGACTATATGGAATTTTACGCTTGCTGAAGGAACACGGTTTAAACCAAAATCCAATTTGGGGTTGTATCTTTATAGTCTCTAAGGAAATGGATTTCAATAAAAAGAGTCCTTAGGACGTAGGTTAAACGGTTTGTATATGGTGTGTATCGTAGATTTTGAGGCCTCCTGAAGATATAGAGGAAATTGGTTCTATCGCTATGATTTAACGAAAAATTGGCTTACGGCTTTATTGGAAATAATGGAGTATTTTAAAGGAATTATGGTTTTATGTTTTATAATGTTAACAAAAAATACCTATATTCCTGCTTAATATCGACATGATAATCCTGTTATTATATTTGTGTGCATTATTATTTCAGAACTTGTCGATCAATCTTGTTCATACCCCATCCAATGTGTATATATTTTCCTTGGCAGGGTATAATTAATTATTAATTATTTATGTTTTAAGGGCTTAAAGTTTATATAACCATGTACGGTAAACGATACAGTTGTTATTAACCCCCTAACCACTTGTTAAAGAACTGTTAAACCTATTGCAATTTCCCCCAAAAAAAAAAAGATCAATCCACTGATACGTATTAAAAAAAACATATTTTCTATAAGTTACATAAAAATATAGCCCTCTTAACACAGTGAGCGGCATATTATAGTTTAATTATTGACTCTTCAAACTCATGCTAATTATTAAATAAAATGCGAATATTTTGTTGAAATAAGGTAATTTTGTACCTTAATATTATCAACATATTATTAACATAATATTAAAAAATTAGAACAAAAGTAAGAGCACATCACGCAATTCGAAAATATGATATGGGTTGGACAGTTATTGTGGTCTTAATATGCAAAGAAAACCCTTGTTGATACATACAGAGTATAATAAATAAACAAAACTAAACATCCAATAACGTGCCTAGAACAATAATAAAAGTAACTTATCCTAATAATCATTTAGCAAGGAAAATGTATGCTCTAAATATTAATTAAAATAACAAAATGCGTTAAGACAGCAGTTGAATTGCTCAAAATCGCACATAAAATCCGTTAAAAGTTTATATTCTATGTATTATTCGTAGATGACGGTAGGCGTATGAAATATCAGGAATATACTTTTAAAAATAAAATGTGGGATTTCATTTAATAAAATATGCATCGTCTACGTCCAGGCCGGTTTACATAACTCATACGCGCTTCGCCGCGAGTCTTTCGTGTCTTGCAACTCAAGATTTCCGTTTAGCTTGTTGCGATGGCACGTGTCAGTAAAATTTAAATCTTATTGGCTCGTTACCGCCACCGCCACCACTCCCCGGCTAGTGGGACAGATACGTCATTATGTTTTTCTTTAAATAAATAGGTATTCCATAAGATTTAGTTTTCTATGTTGTTTTTTTGTACCATCAATCTATTTTACTGGGCACGCAGTCGCCTAACTTTTATGACCCTGTTGAAATAATGAATATTGTTTCAATACAGCGTTTATTGGTTTTAATACTTTTTATATACCTAATATTATATAAGGATATTGGCCATTACTGCTTATTTATTAAAATTATTATCAACCCTAAATTTGCAGTTCAAACATAGGGAAGTACACGACTTTTGTAATAAAAATTAGTTTAGGTAGGTAGTGATTCAATTATTAAAATAAAATATCTTTGTGGGAGGTTCTTCCTCAATTTGAATTTGTGTTCTACCAGATACCAGATGTATTATTTTACTTATGGAATGTGTGCGTCTCCTCATAGTGTAAATGTTTTAATTTATTTTGTATACTGCATATTCTACCTTGACACTGTAAATTTTGGTACAATAATAATTAAAGTCGGGTAACCAAGGAAATAGTACAGTATTTGAGCCACTCGTGCTGCTCTCTGGCATTTAGGTGATGAACTAATTTATCCATGCGATGGTGGTTGTCGAAGCTAACCGTTCGCCTAAAAATTTAACATGGCAGACAAAAATCGTCCCATATGAATGCAAACCAACGTTTCTCTTGTTGAAACTATGTAAATATATTTGTTGTAATATTGCCTAGGAGTTTCACTGTTTTTTATTTGGTTTCGTGACAACAGATTTCAAATTGTTGCTATTTTTATTTATTGATAAGTGGACTATTTTGCAATATTTTCTAATAAAAAATAGACGAAGTCGGAGCCTCATGTTTTATCTTTAAACGTGCCATCAAAATGCTTTGAAAATTAGTAGTTTTTGAATTGATATATATTGCGTGAGGCTCTGCAATTGATTTCTTATTTAACTCCCCTCCTAACGACTTACTTTTAGAAAATTGAAACGGATAAACGTATTTTTATTTATTATACGGTATACGATTATATTTTCATCTCAAGAAAATTACTTTTTTTCACTACTGTATAAATAAATTAACCATCGGGCCCTAGCAACACGAGAGTAAACATTAGAGTTACCTGAATATTATACGTTGCTAGCTACGAAAGTAGTATGTTTCTAGCTACGAAAGTACTACTTTCGGTGCCAGGACAAAAAAACACGAATATATCCGCAAACCATTCCAGAAACAGGTCGTGCGTTTAATAGTGTCTATCTTTCGACTTCTCAGGTAACAGTGAGGCACATGCTAAAGCTGGATTTATTAACTCGAAAAGTTGGTGAGGTTGAAGTTATGATCAAGTTTGTGAGGTTAGATATTCCGAACTCCGAGCATAAAAATTGGTTATCTCGAACTACCCGGGAAGTTTTCGAACCTTACGTGAACTTTACCTGAACAACATGAACGAGTGTATAAATGGAACTGAGTGTTCCCTTTAGTTTAAATTGAACTCCTATTTCCAACACCAACTGAACCTCAACCTCACCAACTTTTCGAGTTTATAAATCCAGCTTTACTCGGCCGCTTTCTGAATAGCAACGTTTTGGTCTTGGCGAAATTAAAAAATTCGAACTGACAGACTCTGACAGTACTCAAATAACCAGTTGTCGTGGATTATTTTACAGGTGGAAAAACCTTATATTATCATTATAATTTGAATAAAATCAAAGTTCATTACTTAATAATATATTGATCAGAGAACAGTAGTAGAAAAAATTTAATACATCATACGATGCGAGGTACTGAATCACCTCGGCTTCGCCTCGGCTATTCAAAAACCTCCTCACACCAAACAATTAACTTTCGCATCTAGTAATGTAAATAACTATTTTATTTTGTGTCTGTGAATTGAATAATTGTCTTTTCTCTCTACGAACACAAGAGGCTAGGTATTTATTTTATGCTTTGAAGTTTTAGAGCTAATTTGCCTTTGGGAAGGCGTATAAAGCCAATAAAACCCAAAAATTCTTGCTATATGGTAATAAAAAGTAGGTGTAACTCATTTTATTGTTTAACCAATTAAATATCTTTAGTCCTTAATTTTGATGAGTTTTGTCGAATATACACACAAAACTTTGTTAACTTATTTATTCAGTTGGTATCAAAAGATGGCGATTAAAAGAAAACCACTTAAAACAAAACCAAGTAAGTTGAAAGGGGTAGATGGGTTGTTAAAGTAATATTGACAGTAGTTATCTATAATTAAAAATAAAGAAATTAAAAGTGTCTCGGTTGAAAATGGATATCAAATAATTAATTCTGTTAAATAGTAGGCTGTGGCTCATATATTTCAAATTATTTAATGCAACTAATAAATGCCCTCCATGGAGTTTTCAGGACTTTTAGCAGTCTTAACAATTATTGAAATTTGAAGAAATATTCCATTTTCAAAGTGTAGTTAAAGAAAGTTCAAAAATCTTCCTCTACAAGTTTAACTAAATTAAATGTTGATCTCTGAAAATTAGTCATACTCAGTCTACATGTTTCGAACGCAGAGGCATTTATCTTCAGAAGCAACCTTACTCATCAACCAAAGGTTAAAAGATTTAGTTGTTATCATTTATCTTAATAGCCAACAATCATGGTCTAAAACGATGAGAGTAAGTATTCAAAAAATCAGCAAGTTTCTAAAGAACTTATACTTGCACTCAATAGTTAGAATGGCCAATAAAATCGAAGCAACCCCTATTTTTCTTACTTTAAACAAAAAATCACAGACACGTCAACTTTGGGTCAAGGGGGAAACATTTTCCTAATATTTTCAAACAAATAACTTCAACCCTCTAGCCGAGGTAGGCTACACCCTTATGGGTTTTAATAGAAGCAAGAATCAAGTGTTACCTCAACTTCAAATTCTCTGTTTAACGCACCCTAGTTCTATAAATTTGGTTCAATAGTTTGCAAGCGAACGTGCTTTAAAGATGGTAAAAAGTGTCATAAAATATGATGATCATGAGTGTTGCCGTAGAATTCTTTCAAAAAAATCAAAGATTTCGTCTCTGGACTAGTCATTAATGGCTTACAATTCAACTCTAATTAACAATCAATCACAAAAATAATAAACTAAGCATAAAACAAAAATTGAGTTTCTGCGTAGTTAGCAAGAAGAAAAGTCGCTTAGGTGGTAAGGAACCTTAATGGAGCTTTAGGAATAGTGAAATATTTAATTAATTGAAAAAAAAACCCTTGGTTAAATTATGTCATCATACTGAGAAGATTTATGGGACAGAATTAGTAATGAACAACTGAATTACGTGAATAAGATAATAATATGAGTAGGATTGTCAAGATCTAATAGACTATTTTGAAATTTATGCTAGATTTTGATAAGCCTTATTGAGTGGGAGGACAAAATTATTTTGATTAGAAAAAAAAATAACCATGATATTTAGTTGTAGTAATCCGAAGTAATTTTTTTTTTTTGGTACTTAATTTTGCCAAGACTAAGTAGCCCTATTAGTTTAATTTAAACCTCATAACGGGGTAGAATAATAGATGTTGATGTATACCTACTCAAAGTGAAATAATTTTTTTCAATAATTTGAGTTTCGCATTATATGACCAAAGTACGATGTTTTCTTCTTTTTGACATTGAGCATTAACTCACGGTCTCTGCCGATTCTTCTTAGAATTTCGTCGTTGGTTACTCTGTCCGTCCATGGCACCCTCAGCATTCTACGATACATCCACATCTCAAATGCTTCTATTTTGTTGATGGACGATGCTTTCAATGTCCAGGTCTCTGCACCGTACAGCAACACCGACCATACATAGCATTTGGCATATCGTAATCTTAGTTTTAATTTAATGTCTCGACTAGTTAGTACGTTTTTAAATTTAAAGAAGTTATTTCGGGCCATTTCAATTCTGCATTTAATTTCTCTGTCATTATCCCAGTCTTCATGCAACCAGCTTCCCAGATATTTATATTGTGTTACACGTTCTAAGGTTTGACCGTCTGCTATTAATCTTGCATCGCTGTATGGGTGTTTGCGTCTGCTTACTATCATGAACTTTGTTTTATTGTTATTTATTTTAAGACCATAGTCTGCACCAATACAATTCAGCTCATCGATCATTTGTTGCAGCTCTTCAATATTATCTGCAATTAAGATAGAGTCATCTGCATATCTAATGTTGTTCATATATACCCCATTTACCTTAATTCCAACATTTTTATCTTTCATGATTTCCTTAAAGATGTCTTCTGAATAGAGATTAAATAGAAGAGGTGATAATATGCAACCTTGTCTTACGCCTCTACATATGGCAATATCTTTAGTTTTAACGTCATTTGTTTTTACATTAGCAGTCTGATGCCAGTACAGATTCTGTATACAACGGATGTCTTTATCGTCTAAGTCTACCTTTCTTAATATGTCAATTAGTTTATCATGCCTTACTTTGTCAAAGGCCTTTTCAAAGTCCACAAAACATATGAAGACATCGTTCTGAACATCTCTGCAGTTTTGAATGAGCACACGCACACTGAAAAGTGCTTCCCTGGTTCCCATCCCACTTCTAAATCCAAATTGAGTATTTGCTATATTGGCCTCGCACTTGCGATAAATTCGATTGTGTAGGATTTTAAGGAATATCTTAAGGGCATGACTCATTAGACTAATTAAACGATGGTCTCCGCATTTCTTTGCTTTCTTTTTCTTTGGAAGCGGAATAAACGTAGATCTAAGCCAGTCTGTCGGATAACGACCTTCATTATAAATTTTGTTAAAAATTATTTCTAGAAGAGGAAGATTGTCTTCATCAATAAGTGCACGTGCACTAGTATAGACTAGTGAATATTGGGGAGTGCAGTAAATGAAAGAGTACTCTTTAAAGTTATTCCTTGCTTTCGGAAATCATATATTTCATTTCCATCCTCAGGGAGAAACTTTGTTGGGATTGTTGTGACTCACATAAAATGGTGACACGCAAGTCATGTTCTCCCGCTTAATATTTCCATATTTTTAAATTTGTGTAACGGTTTTTCAAAATGTGAACATCTAATTTTCATTTTATTTTAAATTGTGTGTTTCTTCGCTCATATACAATGGTTTTAATATTGTCTCCAAACTTTGGCTTTACTTGTAATTGACTTTTGAAATAACTTTAAAGAGTACTCTTTCATTTGCTGCACTCCCCAATATTCACTAGTCTATTTCTCAACTAGTCAGCAACGACTACCCTCTTGATAAATACACAACATATATAGAATGTTACTAAATATTAACCAACAAATTTATAGTAATATATTATTGTAGATACTTTATCAGTAATTATTATTTATCCATTGTAGGTACAAACAACGCACTTCTTACGTATGTAGTACGTACATAGCACGAAGCGTGCGTACATCTTTAGCAAGAACAGTAAATGTACGTACATAAAATATACGGTTATCGTACGTACATAAGATATACTTGTCGTACGTCTTTATGACGTAAAATTGTGTGGAAAATTTACATACCAAGTTTGTAAAATGTACGTACTACGTACAATAACGTACATACGTAAGACAAACTTTATGTCCAACTAGTACGTACTTAAAACGTCTTATGTGCGTATTTATGCTGGTTGGGAAGTGACATGTGATTAAAGACAGATGTAAGTGACAGCTGTATTCAAAGAGCGAAAAGAGAATCTAATCAAACGAATCGATTTTATCAATTAGTTCTTTGCAGCTACATATGCTGGAGGAAAGTGAACCTAATTGTAGAAGATCCAAGTTGAGTGACAGAGTTCCTTACCACCTAAGCGAATTTCCCTTTTGCTAACAACAACAGCCACCCAATTTTTGTTCTGTATCTCCTGAAGACGAACGCTTGTGCTTTCGAAACATGCATAGTGCATACTGATAATTACTAAATTCATTTATTATGATTAACACTTATTTAATTAAACTTATAGAGGAAGATTTTTGGACTTTCTCTCCCAATAATTATAGGAATGTTAATTCATTCAAAAAGCTTAACTTTTCTCTGGTACGAATTAAAACGCCTAATTGATTTTTTATTAATTGTGGCAATACAGCCTATGTTTAATCAAGTAAAATATAATTGATAGGTGTACGTAAATTTAGTTGAATTAATGAACGAAAATTTATTGCATCAATAAAATTCGGCTAATTTTGTTTGGTTCGGATTTTCTTTTATTACTATTAGAATAAAATATGAGCCCCTTCCTTAGATGCAAAAATAATAAAATTGCTTAATTTTCAATCCCAATCCAATTTCTCTATTTAGTAGTGGCCAGCTTTAGAATTTAATTCCCTTATTGAACATGTTACCATCCTACCCGTCATTGACTACCAGTGGGTCAAAGAGATGTCGCGCGGTCTCGCCATTAAAGTCTGGCACGAGTTTGGTTCCTGTCAATGGAGAGCGCGTTACTTATTAGTTATTATGTGATTTGGTAAAGGACTAGGGCAAGGTTTTTACGTTACTATTAGGTTGGTGGACATAATAGCATCCCGCTGTGAGGCTGTGAGGATGTGCCACCAAGAGTAACATTAAGCGGAATAGTTTTAGAAATTTGTGATTTTGTCAATAATTAAAAATATCCTGCAAAGATTTTAAATTTAACTGAAAATTTGGCGTTACCTTTTCTTAATAGTCCAGTTTATAGTTGATAATTTTATATCCATTTGTAAGGATGATACCATAATTTACAGCAACATTAAAGTAATTGTTGCCTTTATGCGATACTCATGTTTGTAAGTGCATAATAATAACTACTAAGTACAGGGTGTCCAGTTTTGGATGGTTTTACGAGGTATCTCCGATATTGGTAGAGATAGAAGGATACGGTTTTCGCAGCACTTTGCTACTTTTTCGTGAAACAAAAGATGTCAGACTTTGTCTAGTCCTCCTTGTTTTTGATATCCGGAATGTTTTTGATATAAGGAATGTTTTTGAAAATTTTACATTTTGGGGCACCCCCTATATTTAGGTTACCCTGTAGCTTATTAAAGAGAAAACAAATGTTCTCTTTGCAGTTTTTTACGTAGAATCCAGTGACATACTCAGATTTATTCTGCATTCAATAGTTCCCGAAAAAAAAAACTCGCTTGTTTTAAATGTGTCACCCTATAAATTTTTTAATAATATAATTTAGTTTATAACAAGCTTCTAAGAAATATATGATACCTTATTTTTCTTTTTAATATTAAGCACGAAATTTACTCAAAAAATATACATTTTTTGTTAGTAGGCCATGACGGGTATCTTAAAAAAGAAAATAACACAGTCATTTGTGTCATATTAAAAACTTCTTTAGTTTCTGTCAGAGTATTTACGTTGTACATTTAAGTGCTGCTCAAAAAAAAAGGTCCAATAATATAATTATTAATTATACCTCCCCAAACATTGAACGACCACTGATGTTGAAAATTAAAAACTTGAATGGCATGTGGGTTTTCAGTAGCGTAAAAGTGGAAATTATGTCGATTAACAAAACCATTCTTATGAAATGTGGATTCATCGGTGAAGAAAACATTATTAACGAATAAAGGATTTTCTCTTACTTTGTGTTGTGCCCATTGGCAAAATGTTACTCGTCTTGCAAAATCGTTGTCTGTGAGTTCTTGGTGTAGCTAAAGGTGGTAGGAATGAAACTTATTCTCTTTAAGCGATACTGCCACTGAAGATTTTTAATATTAAGATTTTCACTAATTCCTCGAACACCCAACGACGGATCCTCGGTCACTGACAAAGCAATGGCAAATTGATTATCTTCGGTTAAAACAGTCCTAGTTCTTTCGGTTTTTTCATGCTTGACATACATTCGCTCAAACCGTTATTTTAACCTCTTAAATACTAATTCCTGATGATGCCTTCTTTCCGGAAAATTTTGGGCATATATTCTTGTGGCTAAAAGAGAGTTCCCATGACTTTCACCCAAAATATAAACCATATTTATTAATTCTTCTTGAGAGTAATTCATTTTAAGTGTAACTATTGATTTATCACGCACAAAACAATAAAATGTCAAAAATGATGTAAACAAGGATTGTTATTTATTTTCCATGGCTAACTAAGTCTTAAGCCTACAAAATAAAATAAAATATTTAGATGATTGAAATCACATAAATTTAATGACTACTAAGAAGAATTATTGGATCGGTATAACATCAAAAATTTTAAAAAAACGTAGAAGATATGTACAAAAAAAAGACAGGGTATTTCAATAATCCAGACCATTTAACTTAAAAAGAAATAACAAGAATTTTTGAGAAAATCATCACAATTTGGCAACCCAACTGACGATAAGAAAAATATTTTACCGTCATAAGGGGACTTAGTAGAACTTTCAGTTTATAACAAAATATACAGGGTGTCCCATTTACGAAAATTGAGTAAATCTAATCCAAACTATACGAAATTTGGAAATGCAATTAGAACACCCTGTATGAAATAAGCTCAAAAACACTTATAAATGGTACTCATATAACTCAGATGCAACTATTTGCAAAACATCTTGATTAAATTAAAATCAATAGGGAAACTGTAGAATATTAAATTGCAACCGTGCAAAAACAAAAAAAATAGGAAAATAATTATTATCTTGGCAACACCGCCACAGATTGAAACGAACTTGTTTCGGGCAAAAAATATAGGGTGTCCTATTTAAAAATATTGAAGCTTAAGTTGTCCCGCTTTTGTGAAACGCCCTGTATATTTAAAAATATTGTTAAAAAATTCATTGATTTTTATATTGAAAGTTTTTCCTTATCTGTAATAGCATAAGAGATATCGAAGAATTACCCACTAAATGGACACCCTGAACTAACCTGAACTAACCTGAACTCTCAAATGATTATACACTTTAATGCTTTCGTAAATTAGAAAGCGCTTAGTCAATGTCGATCTAGGAATTGGAAGCCGAAGGTTAGAGCTTTGCCTGGAGCTGTATACATTTTGAGAATTGTTGCTTGAAGATTTGTTATGTTTTAAACATACCGTTTTTAAACTAAATAGGCATGTAACCGTTAAAATTTCAAACTTTCTAAACAATGGCCGACAATGGTCCCGATATTTTTCCCAATCATATACCTAAGGCTCTCTTCTGATAACAAAAACAGAATTTAAAAGCTGTTGATTGCAGAATGCCCAAAATGCAATACCATATCTCATATGGGACTCAAGCAGCGAGTGGTATACCATCTTTGCCGCTGAACACCCTAGTTCTTGTGACACCACTCTAATGGCAAAGCAACCCGATGCTAACTTCTTATTTAATTTAATGACATGTTTCTCGAATTTAAGCTTGGAGTCTATAAATATATAGGGTGACCCATTTAAAAACAAAGCAAGTTTTTTTTCTAGGAAACTAGTAAACCTAGAAAAGAATCTGAGTATGTCACTGGATTCTACGTAAAAGACTACAAAAAGAACATTTGTTTTTTCTTTGATAAGCTACAGGGTAACCTAAATATGGAGGATGTCCCAAAATGTAAAATTTTCAAAAACATGTCGTGTATCAAAAACAAGAACGACTAAAAAAATTGTGATTGCGGCATCTTTTGTTTCACAAAAAAGTAGCATAGTACTCCGAAAACCACCGTATCCTTCCATCTTTACTAATAACGGAGATACCCCGTAAAATCATTGAAAACTGGACACCCTGTACATAGCAGAACAGTTTTGACGATAGGTTCAAATTATTTAATAGTTCAGCCTGGACTTTGGGTTTCTTAATTAATACATTGCAATGATTAACTAAAGAAAATAAGCTTGATAAAACTATTCATACTATTTTCAACTTCTGTTTGGTAATATTACGTCCATGACCCAAATTAAATGAAGAATTCAAAGAAATAACAAACGGGGCGGAAAAATGTCCAGAAAAACTATTTTTCATCATTTAAAATTACACGCGGTGACATGACAAAACGTAATTCCATTTGTCTCCTGAATATAACAGAAAGAAAGCAACCGAGTTATATACAACACGTGTTTCGAATGTTCGTAAAAAGTATTAATTCTGTCCCGTCAACTACTTCGAAATTAATGAATTTATTTTTTTTTTACGTTCATTAACGAACTTTTTTTAGTGAACACGAGGGATATATTAGGTGCAAGAAAGCTGGAGGCATTATGACGTAATCACATTTGGTCCCGCTTCTGAATACACTAAGAACTTTGTCCAAGAATGACATGTTCAAAAATATTTAATTAGGTTCAGAGTTATGTACAGGTTAGTCAATCAATCAATTTAGTTAATCAAAGGTTTAAAATTTAGTTAAAAGAGTACATAAAACAAATATCAAATTGATTGTACTTTTTTTTTTAAATAAGAGGTGAACTGGAATAAAGAGAAAATATTCCTAGTACAAATCATTGCGTAGTTTATCCTACAGCCTTGAGCGCCACCTAATGTGATATGAATCCAAACCAAGAAAATATACCGAATCCCTGTATTTATTGCAAAACCATACAATAAATAATACCAAAATGTTCCCACACTTTTAATTACACACAATTAAAAAAGAAAGGTTTTGTGCAAAAATATGAAATTAAAATTATTTATGTTTATATTTAAAGCCTACTGATGGATTAAACCAAGAACTTAGCTTTCCTAGACGCAAGGATTATGCTTAAAATTATTTAAAATTCTGCTTACAGTTGAATAGTGAACTTGTTTATCTGGATGTCGTTCATTGAATATATCTCCTACTTCACGCACTGTTTTATAGTTTTCTCTACAAATTATCACTAATTTTGCCTTCTCGGCTAACATTAACTGTATTGGAGGAGGCATTTGAAATCAAATAACAACAATAATTATTTAAGAATGACTTATGCCACCAAACTGTCATAATGTTTACTTTTAACCTTTATTTGTTTTTTTCCATAGGTATCTGCGATTATTTTAGTAGGATTTCATGTTTTTCAATTAATTTGTACAGTTTTTTAATAAACATTTAAAATAAAAATCTTTAAACAAGAGTTTTTCAATTTGCATATTATCATTACTAATGTTATATCTTGTTAAAAAGAAGAGTAATTATTCTGATCGGTGACCACACACTGACAAGCAGTCTTAAACGCTACCTACCGACATTATGCCTTTCTACAAAATCCTATCAGAGAGAACAAAACAGGCATCAGGAAAACTGAGGGACTAGGAACTGATGATAATGGACCCGATGTTATCGAGACATACCAAAATGACAGATAAAATTATTACAGAACACAATGCCCAAATTACCTACTTACTGCAATAAAATCAACCATAAAAGAGTATTTTGAACTCTCTACTATCTAACCTGAACTAAGTAGGGGTCTTATTGAAAAACTCCCAGAACTCTCGAATATGTTTAAAACGCAGCAAATATAGAATTGAAGAACCTTAAGTAGGCAGTACAAGTTTGTTGTTGCCAATGAAGGAATTACCAAGGAACACCTTCAATTTACAGGTTTTTCAACACAATTAAAAATGCGTAAGGATCTTGGCCACAAGTAATCTAGAACCAAAAAAACTAAATTTCTATTTATGATAGCATGCTGGGAAACAACGATAACTTTCTACTAAGATCCATCCGAATGCTGGAGAAGCTTGGATATTTCCAAAACAACGTTTATTGATGAAGATATGTCAAAGAACAGCCCGAACTTGGAAATACCGCAGAGTAACAGCAAAGAAACACCTGGAACTGGACAGTAACACAACAATCACTAAGTTCCTAACTGGTACCAAGCTTTTTTGCTTAAGGCCAATGCAATAATAATTATTATCGTGAGCTAGGTACACAATTAAACAGTACCTATACCTTCTTTTGCTTACACTAAGAGTATGAACTAGTACCGCTTATCAATGTGCTTCAACGATACTATTTTGGAGTCTGGAAAACGTCATATCAAAAATTGAAAACCAGCGTCAATACCTTTCATCGATGTGCACCGCTCGCATATCGATATGAATATTTTTACTGCTGTACTAGTGCCTTCATTCATAAAAAAAATTGGACGTAAAGCGGATATCAAGCTCTTTTCTTAACTAATTGCCCACCCTAAAGCATTTTCGACACCAGCTGCAAGGAGATCAGATACATTAGAAAGAACTATAACTAGAGCCGGCCCTTATAAAATATAAAATAATAACAGGAGAAAAGATAATTAAAATATAATAAAAATAGTAAGGAGTATGAATAAAATATTTTTTTATTTTTAGCATTAAATACCAGGGTTAAGCTCTAGCGCCTTCTAAGAACGTAAATATTTATATTTACATTTATTAAGCTGATGATCATTTTGTGAAAGGCAAAGGTTGAAACTCACTTTACCTAATAAAAATTATTTTAAATATTACAAATTGCTTCAAAAGGTTGCAACATTTGAATTATGATGTTCAAAAGCAATTTACTATTTAAATCATTTTTAAAATACCATATTTCTTTTTAGTTATTTATTAATTGGAATCAAGGAAATTTTCATCTAATTAAATTGTTTCCTAGCTCTGATAAATACAGTATTTAAATATTCGGAGCAAATCATTTAGTGACTCGAACCGGAAATTCTACATGTAATGCAGCTGCCTCTGCAACTGCATTACCTTTTCAACGATTTATCAAACGTTTCTGCAATATAGCATTTATGCTTCATCGAAGCAAATATAAAGGCTCTGTTTTTATCGTTCCAAACTGACTTTTGTAATATGCCAGGCGTTCGTGATGTTTGATTTTCTATCGGTTAAATTAATTTTTGTTTACAAGTATTTATTGCACTTTGATCCCGGTTAGTTATATAGTTATAATATGTTTTGTACTCGATAGTAAAATTATTCATATTATACTATAAAAACCAACTTGGTCATATTTGATCGGATTTAATAACCTTTCATTAATTAGTATTTAGTTCCGCTTACAAAATTACAAACTACAGTTGGTCGAATTTATCGAAATTAATATCGTATAGTAGAACCTTTTTTAAAGCACATAAGGCGAAGTGCAGATATGGATAGCATCTAAACAATATTGTCACATCTGCATTGCTTCCCTAACTGGGCGTGAATAAAACGCTAGCTAGAAATAAAACAGATCATTATATTTATATTTGTAAATTACTTACCAGGTAGCGTGGAGAAAATCCAGCATGTCTCGTTAGAGGCGGTCAGACTAACCGACACTATTGGCCTGAAAGGCTTTAGGGGAATGTCGCCTAAAGGGCTGTACTTGGACTACGTCTCCGGGGGATCAGTGGACGGGTAAGGACCCAGGAGAGGGGCTTTGGGTCCATAAGACGTAGAAGCGCTCCTGATCGTAAGGAAGGTGACCAGTGAAAAAGACGATGGTACCGTGTCTACCCAATGTTCAGGTATTTATACACTAAGTGCTAACTATTGTTTAATTGATCTAACACTGGGTGGCACTATGGTCCGGGACCTCAACGCCCAGTGGTTTAGAGGTGTAAGAAACATAATAATTATAATGTGGAGCCCGCCATTTTGTTGACACTATCCATCCGGATCGACTTCATTTTTTGAACAATTAGGGAAGTTCGTCGTTTTTCTCTCTGTCAGACCCAATCCTTGGACGCGTTTCGACGTATACTGACTAATTAGCAACACAATAACGTCTGACGGTACGCATAAACCAATAAACTGACTTTCGGTGTTGCATGACATAGATATTCGTACACAGAAAAAAAATATCCACCTAGTAAAAATCATTTCAGTAGTGGTAAAAAAGTAGTGTTAATGTTAACACCCGGAACAACATAATTTACCACATTTTTACACTGATATGGGATCAAAATTGTTGTATTAAATTTGCCTATGAATTTACCTCTCTAAAAAGTTAATTTTGTTGAATGGCTGTTATTTATTCCATTTTACACTCTATCAGAAAAATTAAATACAATTACAATTAAAGACATCATAGTAGCGTGTAAATAAACCCCGCTAGAAGGTTATTTTAACACATTAAGTATAAAACTTATTCTTTAATCGTTTTTTGACACGGCCCCGGGTAAAAATACCTAAACCCGTGTCACCGAAAAGATAGGCGACAACAAGTGGTGCGAAAGTCTAGGAATTGACACATGACGCCGACGCTACATGCAAATTCAACTTTCAAGTCAGTCTGATTGTGCTCTTTGAACGTGATATAGAATAATGTTATATTTAAATTAAAATATAGAAACAAAGCAAAGCTCTGTAAAGTGCCAAATGAGAGTGCCTCTTATGAGGATCTTGTTAAATTGGGTAAGCATATTAACAAAATTTAATAGACACCTTACTAATAAGTACGCCATTTTTAAGAAACTAAGAAGGTATTCACATTGTACCCAGTTTCCCCTTTAGCTTTTGAATTATTCTGATATAAGCTTATAATTTAAATGTATTCCTTTTTTATATAAATACTTAGGTACCTACTTACATATTTTACTTCACAGATCTCTAAATAAGTATACCATTATTATAATACTCGTCATTTTCATTCTTTTATATTGTTCCAAAGCATACTTTAATTTAGTTGCTTAGTGATTTATTAAGGGCTACTACTTTCGGTTTTGATTAAGTCATTCAATCATGTATCAAACTAAGCAGAGGTTAATAATGCAAAACATCTTGGATGCATAATTTTTTACATTTTAATTATAAACGCCCCGTTAGTTTGATACGGGATTAAATGACTTAAACAAAGTGGAAAGTATTTTAGCCCTGGGTAGATTATTTTATTACACTCACTATGATAAAGTCACACCCAAATCAAATAAAATTTCCAATACAATAATATAATATTTACACTAATTAATCACAAATTACCATTAAAATGGTTTACTTACAACTCTCATTATTTCTTTTACCCCCTAGAAGGATACGTTTACAATCTGTGAGTTTAATTTACACACGATAGTGTAAATGTACCTACCCATAAATTAGAAGAATTAGCACTCATCAAAAAGTAAAAAAACCATTCAAAAATGTCTTTTTTACAAGGTATACTGATTGGTTAATATACCCTATTGAGTGTGGTCCTATATGTACCACCACTGAGTGTTAAATTTAACACTCAATTTTTACTGTGTAGCTGCGGTTTCCATTTCAGCGTTTTTGAATTCTTAAGGTCATCGTTGTTTTGGTTGGGTTGATACGCTCGATTAACGCAAGAGGTCGCCACGCGCTGCATTTCACCTATCTCTGTTTTTTAAGTTAATAGGCTTATTATTTATATTATCGTAAAAACGTTCAGTTTTTTAGAGTTTTTATTTAAAGGAATTTCATCTTGGCTTGCTTAGTAGACAGGTGTGCGAGTAAATGGCTTACGAATTTTACTGGCGTGGCGTAAGAGCTCTGAAGTAGTCAGGGAGAGAATTATATGGTTTGGATGCATTCAAAGTAAAGCAGCGTTCAAACATAGAGGATTCACGCAGGCGTTTGGGTATCATACTGCGAAATAAAATATTTACGTTATGTCCTTGCGATATGAAAATGATTTTGTTATATAGGCATTTCGGTCTTTCATGACATAAGATTTTGTGAGAAAAACAGGTCTGAAGGACCTAGTTGTCCATACTTTATTTTGTCACTGCACCTTAGACAACTTTATTTTATCGCGTTGAGGGATTCCATATATGAGGCGTAATATGAGTTTTGTGGTTTTTTTTTAACTTTTTGTTTCTGGTTAACTGTGAAGCAATATTTGAGGATATTTCGCGAAGATTACCATCAAGAAATTTCAAAACTGCTGTTTAAACCACAAAGCTCTTTTAAAAGCGATCACCAAGGTTTTTGCACAGTCTTTAACAGGCGGTATAGAGTCCCCAAATTTTTATCCAGATTAATTTCTTCTGCTAAATCTCATTATACCGAATTTTCTTGAATTTTGATACAGTGAATATTCTAAAGAAACTATTTGAAGAGATCTCTATTAATAGCTTAACATCTTTCAACAACGTCGTCTTTTAAAACGATACCTGGGTAGCAGTATGACTAACAATTTTTTATGGCGTCTGGTAGGCATGAAGTGTATATCGAATAGTCGATAACAGAGCCCTTGTGATGCGCCCGTAGGTATCGGTAGGTCGCTGAAGACTTCAACACTGAGTTTGACGCATTCTGATCTACCTTCAAAGAAGCAATAAAAGATCTTAGTAGTTATCACTAAGACCAATATAGTGCCGAACAACCAGTAGTAATAGCTGTTGAGGAGTATCAAACGCTTTTAAAAAATCAGTAGTTCCAAGTCCATGACTTCTCTAGAATCTGCAGCTCAAATTATGTCATCTATTACACCTACCAAAGCTGTAGAAAGTCCATGATTTCTCCTAAAACCCGATTGGCAGAATGCAACTTTTTTTTAGGTGCTCTGTCAATTGTTCAGTAATTATTTTTTCGATCATTTTTGATAGACATCTTTAATTCCTCGTCGATCATTATCATTGCAGTCATTATTTGTAGGCTTTTTTTAAACACTAATGTAAACGCAAAATTTATTTAATATCGACCAATTTTATTTTTTTGTTTTGAGTTTATCCCCTATTCAAGTTAGAATTGATAGTCCAAAAGAAATGGCCGATTTTAGACATACATAATAATAATATGTTATGTAGGTCTAGCGTGACATTTAGTATTTGTGTGTCTTCAACTTTCCCTATACACGTAGAATATTTGGAAACAAAACTAGTTTCTATATAAACTGCAAAGCAATTTTTCATTATGCTTGTCTGTGTCAAGTAAGTGGTTGCGAACAGACGTACACCTAATTGTTTGCATGAGGAATAATAGAAATATATCAATACCTAAAAGTAAAGGACGAACGGGATGGTAGGACACATCCCAAGACATGGTGGACGTATAGATCTTATAGATACAGAATAAGAACGGGAGGAGTAGTGAAGTAGAGACAAGATCGACAAAAGAGGAAAGTCGTGTCAAACCAATCTTCGGATTGCAACCATCATCATCATAAATTCTGATTTAAAACAGTTACACCAATTAAAAATAATGACATTTGTCTTTGCACCCTTAATATTCCCTACAGCCTCCAACAATTTTATTATTACACAGAATGCTACTCTACAAGCTTAAAATAAACGAAAGGAATACTTGAAAAATGTAATATTCATTTAGTGTTTCGCGCGAACAAAATTTGACAGGCTATTGAGTGCTGTCTGTCAGAGAGGCAAGAAATCTATCAGTTTGTCGAAAAATACACTAGGTCATTGTGTGAACAAAACAACGTAGTTCGAAGCGTCTGATATAAATGAGTTGTCTGTGTTGTTCGGTTATTGTGTTGCTTATTGATAATCGATGGAAAGCTTTTAGCCTTTAAGTTTTTGATAAACAGAAAGGTTTTCATTTTATGCATTATAGAACTCTGCGATAAATTCGAAGGGTGAGCAAAATTGTATTGCATTTAATGCAGTACGAGAATCAAGTGTCTTAGGAGCAATTAAAACTGAACACAGAACATTTTAAGGCTATTATGGAACTTTCCAACCATTATGCTGATAATAAAAGTCGAGACATATTTACCCATTTACGGCAAAGGATATAAAAAACGCTTTCCAACAAACTTGGGCTTTGCCCAACCCAAATTCTTTATACGAATTTTTGGCCAATAAAGCCCAATTAAAAAAAAATTAAAATAAGTAATAACCATATTATAATAGCATATACGTACTGTAGTACATGGCAACATTTCGTGACAATAAAACCTATCCACCCTACCAAACTAACGCGATAACATATAGAAGCCCAAAGCGCTGTAATGGAACCCGTAGTTACGGGTATCTACGTCAGGTGGCACCGAAAGCTAGTTTATCGATTTATGCATACTGTCAGCCTTGCTGATGAGTCGTAATACGGCGAAACGCTTTGAGAGATTGAGTGCGGTGGAAAGGAAAACAGACGAACTTCTTTAAGTTTATTAATTTTCGGTAGCATAAACCGATAAATTATTTTTTCCTTTACTTATTGAAATATCACTGTAAGGTCCCTTTCCTGTTTGTCAGACACTCTAGCCTTGCTGATGAGCCGCTATACGGTGATACTCGTCTAGGGATTGAGTCTGACCGTCGTCTCGAAGAACAGGCCGTCATGTTAAGATCGTGACGTCACATTAGAAGATGGAATTTATTATAGAGGCTATATGGCATGTAGATTATAAAATTGATATTTGTAAGTCAAAGATGTCTTAAATTATATCAAATGAGGTACAGAACAGTGGCGGCTCGTGGGTGTATAAGGGGGGGAGGCTATAAAATAGCGGCGCAGGCGAAAATTTTTTGCGATTTCAAGGTCATTGGCTTAAAATGAATAGTTAGGAATTCAACCAGCAATATAATTACTTTGAAATACTAGGTTTCACGAGAAAAATATTCAATTTGCAAGGTCAGGGTCAACTTCTCTCAGTGCATCCGCTATTGTGTCTCTATTTTGCTCTACTCTCGTAAGCGCCACAGAATTCTTAATATTATGTTCTTTGGAACTTTCGTGTGATTTTACCGCCCGTGAAAACTTTTTTAAATCAGAATACCCACCCCCTGAACTCCAATTGTTTTTTACGCTGCCTAATAAAATACAAGGCCAACAATATAAGCTTTCCTTATAAATACTTCCGCACAGCCACTTATAGGTTTCGTACCAAGTTACCTGAAAAGCTCTTGAATATTGCTTACCCTGTCTCTTATCGTTAAATATTGCCGAAATTTTTGGTGTCGGACGACTACATAATATCTGTCTTTTTTCCGTTTCGTTTTACCTTAAAAATAGGTATGAGAGAATAATATCATGAACAGGATTTATATTTTTTTAAAACAATAAAATTTAGCGTTTAATAATTAATAACATAATAAAGAAATCTTAAAACTTACCGGATCTTGAAAATATAACCTTAATTTCACTTTAAGTCTTTTATAAACAATTTATCGTCGTAAGATAGTCGACTAAATCTATATTTTATCAAGTATTCGACGATATCTTTGCAATTTCGAACATTTATTTCATCATTATTAGCATTACAGCTTCTACTATATTCGCCAATTTCAGTTACCTCCATTTTTATAATAATATAGAGATAAAATTAATAAATAAACAATAAAATAATAATAACTTACATAAAAGTATGATTTGTCCACACACAAATAAACAAATAGTTCGGTATACTGTGCCGGCACACACTACGGAGCTTCCCGCGAAATATTATTTGTGGGCGTTTCTGCCTCCTAGCTATCAGTTTTTCACGTGACAAAAACAACTCGCGTCGTGGTGACGCTCGGTTCTTGCATTAAAACAAATGGACAATTATGTGTTATCCGTGCTGAAAAATTAAACCGTCGGAAGCTTGCCTCCGTTGATAATAGTCTAGGCGCATATTCGCTGATGCGGGCAGACACCACCTAATAGTACTAAAGCTGAGCGGCAATAAAAAAAATATTATATTATAAAGAAAGTGTTTTTCTAGAAGTAGCTAATTCAGAATTTTTGATACACTGAGAATATAAGAATATGAAAGTATAATTTTCAAAAATGAATAAAGGTATCTTTAAAAAAATAAAATGTTATTTCGTAAGTTTTTGTTGGGGAGGCACTGCCTCCCCTGCCTCCCCTGACGAGCCGCCACTGGTACAGAATCGTATATTAAAATGGTATTATGGATGATTAGTATACAGAGTGATTCAAGACTATAAACTAGCTTATGTTATGATTACTAAGTATTGCTTTCGATCTTCTTCGAGCTTACGAAAATAATTTCCAAATAATCCCTGAATAACAAACATTAGAAACAATTTCATAGGTAGCTATTTTAAATAAAATTTTATATCAGTCAGTTGGAAGGTACATACTATCATTTTATCTTCCTCGAGAAACTATATAAACTTTATTTAACTTGGTTTTTGAGTAGAAAAATGAAGAGGCATTAAGATGAACCTGCTTTAAACTTGTAGGTATGTTTTAACCGATATTTGAAGTAAGAAAAACCTGTATCGTATGAAAATCTAAACAAAATGTACAACGAATGTAGGCATTGTTTTGTTACTAAATTTTTGTCCGAACCTAACCTAAGTATGACATGCTCAACCTTCAATTTTATACTATCTATTCAATAGATAACTAATGTACTTATAATCTTTCTATGTTTATTGCCTAATAACAATTTAAACAATATACCAAAATATTATTATTAAAATGGGTACCTACACTGCACTGTTCTAGTGTTATCTACCATCAAGTCCTCTGGTTGCCCTGAATTCCCTGACTAAAAACCTTTCCTCAAAGTACTTTATGCAAAAGTTGATACATTTTCGCAATACTAAATCGTCTCTTGGGATCCCTTTTTTTATCAATCAATAGCATTTCATCAGTGAAAAACATTATAGTTGAGTATTACACCCGGGAACACATCATGAATTTGGCATTTATCGCTATTTCACAGCCACTTAATCAAATAATTTATGGTTTTACATATAAAGGTCCAAACTACGTTAAATTAATGTTATGAGGCGCACAATAAAAGTACGTTTTCTTAAAACACTCGGAATTATTTCTACCGAAAATGGCATCAAAACCCTACCGCCGAAAATCGTACCATCTTTGTTAACGCTCGAAATAAATGCAAGCAAACGGTTAACCAAAACAAAGAAGCACACAACTAGACGATCAAAGACAAACTTCTTGAATATCCTTATGGCTCAAGATAATTTTGGTCGGTGGCTAAGGCCGTCAGTTAGAACTTTACAAGGTCAACCATTCCACCTCTAACACGTTCTGATGGTAGCATTGCGACCAAAGCACAGCAAAAAGCAAACTTACTGGCGGAGCTATTCTCTTCACATCTAACGGTTAATTTTCAGGGAGAAAATTCCACCGAACTTTCCACCTCTAATATCCAGAAATCCCGAGATTGTTTTCCGGCAACGAATCTTAAGGAGTCTTGACACCAAAAAAGCTTGTGGTCCTGACGATATTTCAGTCATCGTAATTAAGACATGCGCTGACGAACTGACACCGACATTTTGTTGACTTTTTAACTTACTCTTACAAAAAAGGAATATTTCCTTCTTGCTGGAAGACTGCGCGAGTTCAGCTCATACCCAAAAAGGGCAAGGAGACTTTAAGAAGCAACTATCGTCTAGTGACATTGCTTAGTTATGGAGAAGGCTTACAACAAAAAATTATTAAAGTACCTAGAGGGCTTCAATAATATTAGTGACCGCCAGTATGCAACTCCGTAAGTCTAGATCAACAGAAGACCTTCTCGCTTATGTTACTTACGTTTGAAACAACGCAATAGAACATCATTGGGAGTCCCGGGCGGTAGCCTTTGACCGAGTATGGCATGAGGGTCTCCTAACTAAAGTGAAAGCGTCCCGAATGCCGGTTCAATTTTGTTCATGGCTGTCAAGTTTTCTTAAAGACGTTCCTCTGCGACTGGCGATGGACGGATTCCTTTCAGACACATTTAACATCAACGCCGTCCCTTAAGGTTCTATATTGTCGCCCACCGCCTTTTTACTCCACATCCCTGGCTGTTCTGGACTTCCTGGAGTTTGTGGCGGAGGCTTTTGAGAGGGGGCACTATGTTAGCGCGGCATGCTGTGACCTCTCAAAGGCATTCGACTGTGTATCACACGAAATTTTGCTGGAGAAGCTGGGATGGTATGGTGTGGACCGAGTGAGTGTGGATTTGATTGGCTCTTATTTGAATGGCAGAAATCAAAAAACAGTATACAACGGCAGGATCTCTGAAACCTGGGCGCCAGTACAGCATGGTGTCCCACAGGGCTCGGTGTTGGGGCCACTGCTATTTCTCATTTACATTAACGATATCGGCCTAGCAGTGCCGGGGGCGAAGACCTTGTTGTTTGCGGATGACACGTCGGTGGCAATAAGTGGCGAGAGTCGCGAGAATCTAAGAGTTGGTATGGATGACCGAGTTAAAAATTTAAATGTGTGGTTTAGATCGAATAAACTCACACTTAACGAAAATAAAACGGAAAATATAGTGTTTGGACTACGAGAGCTCGAGGAGGGTGATTCTGATGGGGTGAAGTTTCTGGGCATTTACCTCGATCCAACTTTAAAATTTGAAACTCATATAGAGTACACTGCTTCACGCCTGTCTAAAAATGTCTATTTGCTGAAGAACCTTTCTAGGATTATGCCGGAGGCTGTTCTCTTGCAGACTTTTCATGCCCTTTTCCAGTCTGTGGCAGTGTATGCCATTTTAACGTGGGGACACTCAGCACATCTCGAAAGAGTCTTTGCACTGCAGCGTAGAGCAGTACGGATCATTGCTGGCCTTGGTTACAGGGAGGATGCTAGGCTTGCTTTCTCAAGGCTTGGCATTATGACTATTCCTTGTCGATACATATATGAATGTATTATTTATTGTCACAACAACTTGGACAAATTTAATACAAATAATTACTACCATCATTATCCTACTAGACAAGGAAATCAAATAAGACTAGATTTTCTGAGACTCCACAAAACACGTATGTGCTTTAACTACTATGGTCCTTGTTTCTATAACAAACTTCCTGCTACTCTGAGAGATCTGCCTCTTAGACGGTTCAAGGTAAAAATAAGGACATTTTTGTTGATTAATGCTTTTTATAGTATAGACGAGTTTTTACTACATCAACTTGTATAGTGTGTTAATTTTAACAGGTTTTAATATGTATGTTAATTTTAAGTTAGTGTTATTACATATGTTTACATTTTTAGTTTAAGATTTTAAGGTATGTGTGCTGGCACATTTTATGTAAAAAAAACCAGAGTTGTTGACGATCGTAAAATTACTGTGTAATTCCTGACGTAATATATATATTTGATTTGATTTGATTTGATTTGATTACTATACATCAACGGGTCTTTTAGAAAAAACTAAAATATATAGCTTCGCTGATGACAGCACACTTGTTTCATCTTTTACTTGGATATTCCGACATCGTCTGCTAATGCACATCTCTATAGGCAGCAAGAAGTCTTACATCTCAACAAAGACCTGGAAGAAATTCTGTCTTTGGGTGACAGTAACCAAGTAGAATTTAGCGCGAGAAAAACCCTGGCGGCAGTATTTTCTAAAAAAGCTAATGTTGAAAAACCGAATATAGTCATGGCGAGACACTCGATTTCCTTGGCTTCATCAATTCATTTATTGGGCGTCAATTTGGATATCCACAGGTCTAGGCATAGTCACGTTGTGGCCATTGCTACGGCAGACTCGCAGAAGCTCGGAATACTTTTCCGAACTAAGAACCTCTATACACCCCAACAACTCGACCATCGCTGGAGTACTGTTCGCATATTTGGGGCTCTGCTCCTAAACATACCCTGATATTGCTAGGCTCCAAGAGCCATTTGCTTAATCGGTAACCATGATCTGACAAACAACCTGGAAAGCCTTGAACATCAAAGGTAGGTTGGCGACTTGAGTCTATTTTACAAATATTTTCATGGCGTGTACCACAACGACTATAATCTCCAAAGATTCAAGACCAACGTGAATCGTTTCTTGCGCACACGCACCACACGCAGAGCGCCATAAAGGATTAATCCTGAAGTGCTTTGCCTCATCATAAAGAAAAAAAGGAAGGATGTAAAACATCGTTTGTTAACAGTTTTCAAAATTTGTCCTGCCTTAATTTCATTAATACATTTTTTCTTGTTCATCTTCAATTATTGCAGGTTGTTTACTTCGAATGTAAGTCAAATTTACTCCCAAGAGTGAACTTATAGGGATATATCACGAAAACAAAATTTTACTAGACTTCGTGAATGTTTCACCCCTCGCATATCAGTGTCGTTTTTCCTTTTCCAACCTCTGCATCGCCACAACGACACAATAAACTCAGCAGATTTAATATTTTCTATAGAAATTCTCGGACTATCGGATATATTCTAGCAAACACGTTTTAATAAAATATTCAGGGAAAAAGTTCCGATTCCTGGTCACCCGAAATTTATTTTGGCAAATGCCTTCTTTGATATTTGCCAAACTTAAACGAAAGGAATATTTGATGCGAAAATATTCAGTCGAGCGTACGGGAAATTTTACACGTGATGCGACTGCAACTCTATTACCTTTGAGAAATATTCGCCGCACGTGTCCGCAATATAGTGCCGCTCCAGCTTCTGGGTAAGCTGCATTTTAGATAAAAACTAAAAGATGTGGGTCATTTTAATTGAACTTTTGAATAACTTCGGTGTAGTCGTTAAGGTTCAGTTAAATGAAAACGTTATTACGAATATTTATTATAACAATATCAATGTGACCATGTAATGGGTTCAGGGTCATAGCCAGGAGGGCAGGGCGGCACCCTTCTCGGCAAAAAGATTTCGTTTTTCCTGGCAAAAAGGGAAATCGAAATAGAAAAGAAATGTAGAAAAATGAAAAATTAAAAACAATAATCGATTTTAAAATTATAAATAATAAACGTCTTTTATTGTTAATTCACTCCATAAGTAACAGCATATTTCAGAATAAGGAAAACAGAACACTGACAATAAGAATCAAGGGTTTGCTTTTTCCTTCTGCCAGAACCATCCTCAGACGCGTTTCGCTGTATTACAGCTCGTCAGTGAGACTATAGGTTCTGACAAAAGGAAAAAGCGTAGGTGTCTGTTTTAAAACAGAAAAAACGGGATGAGACGGAGAATGAAGGTATGCTTAAGAATTGGTGTTCTTTACCAGCACCACGAGATGGAGCCATCTGGTTTCATTCTCCGTCTCACTGACAATAAAGGCGAAGTTTAGCCATTTGCTATTCTAAGCGAGTGAAAAAGATTTAAGCTATATACAATGTATCAACTTCTACAATAAATCTTATATACATAATAAATCTGTAATTTCAATAATTATTTACAAAGAAACGTCAATTGAACAAGAAGCTCTTAGTACAAAAAGAGAAGAGAAAAGACAAGGTAAAGATAAACACCAGAAACAGACAAAAGTTGGGCAAAAAACCTAAAAATAAAATTTAAAAAAAAAACATATTCATGACTACCATAAAGAACCTTATATAGGTTCACAGACTGCAAGTCCTAACATGTTACAAAGTAATAGGTAACAGGCTGAGAACCAGTCCCTAGGTTCAGATCAGAGATACTCGAGTAATAAATATAACAGTTGAAACAAGCAGACAGCTAGCCACCACATATTCTATCTAGAATATTGATTTAACTGCTGCTATAGTAAGAATTGCCTATACATTCTTTTAAATCGTTGTAAAAAGGCTTCGTCCTTAAGATGCCTAGACAACTTGTAATAAAAATGTGCCGCTTGATAGGTAAAGCAACAATAGAAACAAATAGAAACAAAGCAGTCGCGTGTCTTTGTATAGCCAATAATTCTCTATAACGCGTATTCACAGTATGGATATTACTGCGAGTTACAAGCAATTTACTGAGATACGGGGGAGACGAGGTCAACATAATCTTCTTGACAAAAAGTCCGAAATGAAGTTGCCTTCTATGCGACGTATCAAGCCAAGAGAGCTCTTTAAATTGCAGAGATATATGATCACACTTTCTTAATCCGAAAATAAATCGCATACAAGAGTTTTGAACTTTTTGAATCTTCCGTTGTTCGCACATACTTAAAAATGGTCATACACATAGTTACAACAATTAAAATTGGACAAGACTAGCGACTCGACAAGTATTCTGCGAAGCTTCCTGGAGAGTATATGTCTACTGGAATACAAAATTTTCAATTTAAAAATGATTTCTTTGGTAGAATGTTCGTATTTTCAGTAAATTTGAGCTGATTATCAATAGTCAGACCAAGCGATTTGGCTGACCGCTTCACAGGTATCCTAATACCATTTATATTAATATAATTATTTTCACTCAGTCAATTAGCTCTCGTGCCCCCAAATACTACTATCGTCGACTTTTTCGGATTAAGTACTAAATAATGTTTAATAAAATTCAATTACTAGGGGGGATTGCTGCACTAATACAGAGACTCACGCAAAATAGATCAGTTCAAAACTACTAATTTTTAAAGCATTTTGATGGCACGCTTAAAGATAAAGCATGAAGTTCGGACTTCCTCTATTTTTCATTACAAAATAGTCTAGTTATCAATTAACAAAAATAGCAACAATTTGAAATCTGTTGTCACGGAAACAAATAAAAATAGTGAAACTCCTAGGTCATATTACAAGAAACAGATTTCCTTAGTTTAAACAAGAAAAACGTCGGTTTGCACTCTGTAATCTCATTTGCGTAAATATTATATCATATGGACAATTTTTGTCTGCCATGTTCAATTTTCAGGCGAACGGTTAGCTTTGACAACCACCATCGCATGAATAACTTAGTTCAGCACCTACTTGCCAGAGAACAGCACGGGTGCCCCAAATACAGTAGTCATTTCTTGGTTACCTGATAGTTACCTATAATTGTACTAAAATATACAGTGTTAAAGGTATGATATGCAGTACACAAAATAAATTAAAATATTTATAAAATGAGGAGACGCACACATTCCATAAGTAAAAAATACATCTGACATCTGGTAGAACACAAACTTGAATTATTAAATAAATAAATTGGGGAAGAGCCTCTTACAATAGTATATTATTAACAAAGGTTTAGACAGCCATCATTATTGCTCGAATGGCTAGTTTAAATCACGAGGAGCGGAGCGACGAGGGATTTAAGACGCGAGGGCTATAAGCTGTCTAAACCGTGGTTAATCATAAGATTAAACGAACTTACCTGAGTGAAGTTTAATCTTGATTATATGAGGCCTCGTCGAAATAAATAGGTTAAGTGTAGTATCTCTCGTTTCGTGCTAGACGGTCACGTGATTCAAATAAACAAAATTTCATCCCTGTCGGTCCCCGCTCGCTGGTACCACTTCAGTCTGTTTAAAGCGGTTTTGTTGCACTTATTTCGGGTCATGGGAAAGAAAAAACAGGGTCGGGTCCTATTTATTTCGACGAGGCCTCATATAATCAAGATTAAACTTCACTCAGGTAAGTTCGTTTAATCTTATGATTATACTCCGGCCTCGTCTCATAAATAGGTTAAGTGTAGATGTTTAAAGTAAAATGCAACAAAACCTAGTGAAATAAAGAAATAAGGCATTATGTAGGTAGCCAGGTATACTTTATTATGCTGTACTTTCCCTTAACCTGTGGAACATAATAATCTTTACTCAGTACCTAACTAAATTCTAGAAAGTTTACAATGCTATGAAACAAAAGTGGTCAGAGCAAACCACGCAAGTAATATTACTTAATGCTATAAACTTACTGTTAAATTTACCAATTTTTAGAATAAAAAATTAAACCCTTAGTCACTATAATATAATGCAATAACAAGGTTTACATTAACTGTTAGGGGACAATATGGCCTCAGCAAAATCATTGCTTGGCACGAGGGGCCTATTGTAAAACAACGCAAAAGTGCTTGACCTTTGTGTCCAACCAGCTGCACGATAAATGGTGTCTATGTTAATTTCTTTACGAGCAGCCGCCGACGTAGACGCATGTCTAGTACTATGCGCAGTAAACTTAGATGTATCCACGCCGGCGCCGCTTTTGGTAAGCATAGTTTTTATCCATCTGGCGACAGTTTTTGTAGTTGCGGCTTTATACGGTTTAGACGTAGTGATATAAAGACTTGTTTCTAAACCACGTATATCTTTGGTTCTATCTAAGTAATCTAACAAGGTTTTAGCTACACAAATAACTGGATCATTACGGAAAAAGGGAAGAATTAAAGTAGGTTGCAATCTGTTCTTACCTAATGTTTTTAAGCGCTTAGGAATCTTTATTTCTATTTTTGTATCATATTTAATTATGTCAGAACAGATTATTGAATTTATTGTTTGCATGGACGCGTTGTCCAGTCTCAAGGATCATAAGCGTTGCTAACTTATGTGTTAACGTATTCAAAGAGATGTTTTCAACCGAAACTGCTCTAATGTAATTTGAAACAATACAAGGATCCCATATTTCATCATATTTGGGGAGATTGGGCCGTAGGTGGTAAACTCCATTAAAAAATCTTTTAATTCTAAAATCTAATCCAATTTCAGGGCCTGCAATTTGCGCTATCGCAGATCTATAAGAATTTAGAGATGAATATGAGATCACTTTATTGTACTGAATTGTTAAAAATTTTAAAACTAATCCTACTGTAGGCGAATACGCATCTGCTTTGTTTATACAACAAAAATTCCACCATAATTATAAACCAGTATTATATTGTTTTAGCGTATTGTTCGTAATCGATGCAAGGCAGATTTCTAAGTATTCTTGCCGTACGTCGCCCCTCTCTAGTGCCTGTAGGATAATACTTCTGCTACCAGGGAAAGGGACTTTCAAAGTGGGTGAGGTATGCTGTTAAAAGATAATAAGCTTTCATTAGGATTAAAAATAATGGGGTCTCCTTCTAATAAGCTAGAAAAAATGGGAAACCAGGGTTGAGTGGTCCAAAGAGGGACCACAACTATTCCTCTAGCTTTATCGCATATGATCTTTTGAAGAACTTTTTAAAATTAAACAAAAGGGAGGAAATGAATAAAAATAAAAATTTTTTTCCAATTTATAGTAAAAGCGTCAACTTTATAACAGTCTGGATCCTTTAGCCAGGAAGAGAATACGTGACACTTGTGTTGATCCTACTGGCAAATAAATCAATTTCTGGTGTGCCAAATACCTTCCGTATATATTGAAAAATAGATATCATTAAGCTCCCACTCTGTCTCGATAGTACGCGATTGCTCATCGGCAATGGTGTTGTCCGATGATTTAATATATGACGCAAATAAAAATATATTCCTTTTTCCACACCGCATCCAAATATTTTTAGATAAAGTGTTAAGCTGAGGAAATTGAATGCTGCCCATTCTATTTATATAGGCAATGGCCGTGGTGTTATCAATTCTACATAAAATATTACAATTTTTGATATCAGACGCAAAACATTTAAGGGCGAAGAACGCTGCCAATAGCTCCAAATAAGTGATATGAAATTGTTTTTCGTTTGCGGACCACAGACCGTGGGATTTTCCACCATTGCAATAGATACCCCAGCCGGACCTAGTAGGTAAAGAAACAGTCATCGTACCAGAATTATAAATGAAATTTAAATATTGAATTTCGGTGGTAGGTACAAGTTTGCTCTTCCCTAAATTAATGAGAAAACCCAAGGATTGTAACAGCTTTACAGAAGTTGTTACATTATGTAAGCAGTCGGAATAGGACCTGCCAATAAATAAAAAATCATCCAGGTATATAACAGACAAGAAACCCTGTTGTCTTAAATGAGATTATTAGAGAATAGGTTTCATAATTTTTGTAAAGACAAACGGTGCGATGTTTAACCCGAAAGGGACATTGTATTGGAAAATCGACCCCTTAAAAGAAAATCTTAGGTACTTTCTGTGAGCTTGCCATATTGGAATAAGAAAATAAGCATCTTTAAGATCAAGCGTGGCCATAAAACAGTTCTCTCCAATTAACCGAATGACGGTTTTATGGTCTTCCAGTTTGAAGTGTGATGTCCTGATAAATTTGTTTAATGATTTTAGGTTTAAGATTAACCTTTTTGTGCCATCTAGCTTGGGCATCAAAAAAATTTTTTGACAAAAATTGGTTTTTACATGGATTTACTTTAGTTAGAGCTCCTATCCTTAGTAGCTTTTCTATCAAAAGAGAAATATTCGCCTGATCGCATGGTGAAAAACTAGAATTTTTTGGCACCAAGTTTTGTCTAGGTTTACTAGCCAAAGGAAGTTTTAAACCATTTATATAAGATAAAATATTTTTATCAGAAATTTAATTAAGCCATTCTTTGTTAAATAATTTTAGACGTCCCACTGGGTTACAGACCTGCGTTGAAGTTTCTGATATTGGAGTCTGGACTGTTGGTGAATTTTGTTCCTTCTGGACCCCGCTTGCCTGGATTCCAAGTTGTAGATTTGACGAAACTGTTGAGTTCGAACTCCTTGTTGAGCCGGTCTGAACTGTTGTCCACTCCGAGGGTGACGGCTTTGAATGGGAGCTGCTCTGAGTGGACCTTTGAAGTTTAAATTTGGTTTTGCGGTTTTATTGTTTGAAATATATTTCGGCTCCTATTTGGGTTTAGTAATACGAGGAGCAGGACGCAGTCCTTGACTAAATACCCTCTCGTCCAATTTTTCACCAAAAAGAAAATCGGTTAAAAGAGCATCTTTAAGAGTATCTTGAAAATCTTTACTTAGGTTGATTAGCAAAAGGTCTCGACGGGATTGAGATTGGGAGTGGTGTATATCTGCAAGCAACCTGCAAGCGCTGCCAAGAACCTCTATATGCTCATTATTCTGCCTCCCCCCTTTTTGCAACATATGTGTTAAAACATATGCAATGCCGGTTAGACTGGCACTTAATTGTTGGTGTTGATTTGCTAATTTGGTATCTCTTCTGACTACTTGGTAGTTAACAGCATTCTTTACCTCCGTGTTAAGTATAGGCGATGTAAGCTGAGGAAAATTACTTGGGGGTGCAAACTTTTGCAAGAGCTCGGCTCGGTTGGCCTCTAACATACCATGTTTGAGAATCAGTTCCCATCTAGGTATAATGTCAGTATCAAACAAGGTGTTTGAAGTATCTGTCTCCCCCAAAAGAGCAACAAGGTCTTCGTTTTCGTTTGATTTGGAAGTATCAACTTGGGCCTTATGTGGGCTTTCTTTAACAAAAAGATCTGGGCTAGTACTTATACACGGACCAAATCTAGGCAGTATATATATTAAATATATAAACGCTACCACAAGCATTAAGCTGCCGCAAGAAATGTACAAGTTGATGTTATAAGTCAATGTAGGCGAATAAAAGGTTTGGCCTTAGCTAGGTATTTGGTGCTGCCACAAGCACAGTTGCCACCACAAGCACAGGTGCCACCACAAGCACAGGTGCCACCACAAGCACAGGTGCTACCACAAGCACAGGTGCCACCACAAGCACAGGTGCCACCACAAGCACAGGTGCCATCACAAGCACAGGTGCTACCACAAGCACAAGTGCCACCACAAGCACAGGTGCTACCACAAGCACAGGTGCCACCACAAGCACAGGTGCCACCACAAGCACAGGTGCCACCACAAGCACAGGTGCCACCACAAGCACAGGTGCCACCACAAGCACAGGTGCCACCACAAGCACAGGTGCTACCACAAGCACAGGTGCTACCACAAGCACAGGGCTACCACAAGCACAGGTGCCACCACAAGCACAGGTGCTACCACAATCACAGGTGCCACCACAAGCACAGGTGCCACCACAAGCACAGGTGCCACCACAAGCACAGGTGCCACCACAAGCACAGGTGCCACCACAAGCACAGGTGCCACCACAAGCACAGGTGCTACCACAAGCACAGGTGCCACCACAAGCACAGTTGCCACCACAAGCACAGATGCCAACATGTCACATATTGAGGTGCTGCCACAAGCACACATGATAAAAGGGAAAACCTGCTACCATAAGCAAAAAGAAATTAATAAAACTTACCCGCAGCATTATCCTCCGCCTGAAAGGAAGCCTGAGAAGCGGTGTCCGCGGAATCGTAAATATCTCCTGTGCCACTTTCACAGTCTAAGGGCGTTGTCAAAATCTTCGGTGCATGTTCTTCCAGGAGTTCCAAACGTTTTTTGAGTTCACTAAATTCTTTTTCAAAGGTATAACTTTGCTTCGGTGGAGAATGGGATCGAGAAGCTTTGCGCCGCGACTTAGACCGAGATCGTCGGGCGCGTACTCTGGAGATATCCCTAGAGTGTGAGCGAGAACGACTGCGTTTACGTTTACGTATATACTTAGGCATAATCGCTAATTCGTCTAACGCACGAAAAGAAAGACTGAAGTGGTACCAGCGAGCGGGGACCGACAGGGATGAAATTTTGTTTATTTGAATCACGTGACCGTCTAGCACGAAACGAGAGATACTACACTTAACCTATTTATGAGACGAGGCCGGAGTATAATATAATATTTTTTCCACACTACAAACTTTTATAAGACATTTATCTTTATAGTTTTAATAATTATAAAAAATTATAGGTAGGTATAAGTAAGTATATTTTTTTAGCAAGTTACCTGCGCTTTGGAATTGGCAAAATATTTTGTTGTTTTGTCAGGTGGCTTTGTTAATGTCAATTTTTGTTCATTTATGTCATCAGATTTCACGAGTTTTCCGTTTTTTTAAAAAATGTGCGAATAGACGTACTTCTTCCAATTACCGGGGAGCGCTGGCGGTAACGAGCAAATAAGATTTAAATTTCACTGACATGTGTCATCGCAACAAGTTAAAGGGAAATTTAGAGTTGCAAGACGCGAGCGCGAAGGACTCGCGGCGAAGAGCGTATGAGTCATACAAGCCGATCTGGACGTAGACGATGCATATTTTAATACCACATTTTTATGTTTTCAAGCGTTCTAAATAATAATTCCGGGTGAACGAAAGCTAATTATTTGTCGGTATGAATTTTTTGTTTTATTATTTAAAAATTCCGCCTTCAGTGTTGTTTAATAATTTGTAAAATAAGGTTGTGGAGCTTTTACTAACAGTTGTGCACAATTTTAATAAGGGTTGGTGTAGGTTAAAAAAAAACATTCTGATGGTTTTCTGTAGGTTAAGTGTATATACCTATACATATACAGTACAGGTTCCTAAATTTAAAACTAACCCGGCCCGTATTGTCCTTAATTTTGTGGTGTAATATGCTGGATAGTTATTAAATCGGCCCTTTCATTTTGGAGACCACTACTTTAACCCTAGAAAGATTACCATTCGTAAAATTTACGATTCGCAAAATATTTTGACCTTTAACTTTTATCCGCTTCTAATACGATCGTCAAATTTACGTTAGTTTCACCTTTGCGTCTGAAGACTGCATGGAACGTATTTGGTAGTAGATCTAGCGTCTTGTTTGGCTATTATACGTACACAGTTCGTGTTTTTTACGACAGCTTAGTCTTTTCGTAACTTTTTGCGAGAATGATATTTCAAGGTTCTATTTTTTTTTTAGGTTCTTCCACAATTTTTTTGTAAAAATGGCCGACTGGGGAAAAAATATAAACAAAGTAGGCCATTATCTTATAAAGAACTTTAACAAGTCTGGATAGACTATGAGGCTGAGAGCGGTTGTAGTGGCTCGGAGTTAGAGGTTAACATAGAATATTAATCATTCGATGATTCAGGTAGTGAATATGTGCCTTCACTGCCATCTAATGACGACACAGATTCGGACGATATTCCGCCGGGTCCTAGTAAGCGAGGAAAAACTGAAAGCACTACAAATATTCCCCAATTTTATTTGTCACCTGCAATTGTGAGTGAACCCATGGATACTTCTCTGCAAGAAGAAGAACCAGAATCGTCTGAAGAAGAGTTACAAGAAGATGAAAATTGGAAAAGGGAAAACGAAAATGAACTACAAAATGAAAATCCAGACCCGCAAGCTCAAAACATATACCGCTCGCAATTTAGTTTTAAAGGCAAGAATTGCCATCGATGGTCAGCTGTTGCAGGCAAAACTACAAGAATGCCAATGAAAAGAAGAAGCTTTAAACTCTGGTGAAGCTGCTGCACTGCTGATATCAGACGCTATGATTAATAAAATTGTTATGTACACCAACTCCGAAATAACCATCCGATCGGAAAATTACAAAGATAAAGAGGCTACAACTTCTGTTACAAGTTCTTTGGAGGTTAAAGTTAAAGCCATTATTGGATTAATTATTTTCTCAGCGGTTCTTAGAATAACCATCTAAACAGTCAAGATATTGATGAAAATCTACGCGGAATAACTTATAAAGCAGTAATAAGTCATAAAAGGTTTAAATTTCTAATCAACTGCCTTCGGTTTGATGATAAAATCACCAGAAAAGCTAGACAAGACGTCGATTCATCTCTCAAGTAAGAGAAATTTTGGAAGAATTAATTTTAAGTTGCAGAAGTTCTTATAAGGCTGGTTCTTACATAACTATAGATGAGCAACTACTAGCATTTCGTGGCCGGTGTCCTTTCCGTATGAATATACCAAATGAACCGGCCAAATACGGAATTAAAATTGTAATGGTTTGCGACGCAGGAACCAAATACATAATAGATACAAGCCCATATACAGGTAAAAAAAACTAATACAGATAACATGCCATTGGCAGAACACCACGTCAAAAACTTAAGATTGTCACAGATTAACCTAATATCTGTGACATCGTCTTTATTCAACGCAAATCGTAATATAGCTATGGGCAATTGGTTTTCGTATGTTAAAATTGCTGATGACCTTTTGGAAGAACCACATAAATTACACATGGTTGGCATTCTTAGGAAAAATAAAAGAGAAATTCTTGCAGAAATGCTTGATACAAAAGGATGTGCTGCTGTTAATGCAAGATATTGTTTTGATAAACAAAAAACGTTGCTTTCGTATGTCCCAAAAAAAAAAAATAAGAATGTTCTCTTGTAACACATGTTTTGAAAATATGACTTTCGATGCCGACCGAGCGGGTCGAAAGTTGAGTTTTCGAGGCTAGCGTCCGACATGAAAAACAGCTGATTTTTAGTGCATTTTACGACCAGTTTCTCGTTGACACCGGATGGGCATCCTTGTGTGATTTCCGGGCAAAACAAGGATAGCGATACGACTGCGCTTGTGCAATAGATTTGTGAAAGTATATGCATCTTGCTGTCTTTGTGGTCACTCCCTTTTTACAAATAAACTTTAATGGAATACTGTTGAGATATAGCAACACCAGTTCTCTCTGCGTTGCTACAAGATACTTACTCGATTGTCACAATGTTCATGTTGGTCTGTCAAAAAAAGAAAGCATGTCTGAATAATAAAATTATTGTCTGTTTCTTGTGTTGGACATGCCTGTATTATATTTAAAGGTAGGTAATTTAATATAATAATATCTACTAGTAAGTATTAAAAGTTACCGGTTATATTATCCGTTGTATTATGTTTGAGTTGTTATAGTTGCCATATTGTTTTTGGCGCCTTTTGTATAATAACCTTTCACACTATATAAATAGATGATGGTTTAATAGAAAGAACCCGGGATTTATTCTGGATTTCTTCGAGTGTGAGTCCAAGAATAAGTAACTAACAATAAATACAAAGCATTTCGAGGCATCTCAAGTTATATTTTCAAAACGTTTTATATGAAAAACTGTTTGCGCAACTCGGGGCGACTCAACGATTTCACGAGGGTGATATCTGCTCTCGCTTCGCTCGGGCAGCTAACTTCACACTCGTGAAATCGTTGACTTTCGCCCCCTGTTGCGCAATATACTATTTTGACCTCGTAGGTAGTTTTTCAGATTTGTGTAGAATTTTTTGACCTTTTTTATTTTTTTCTGTATTTGGGTTAACTATAATGGTCATTACAGGTCGCGATTTTCTAATACAAATTAGTTATATTGTAATAAACAAATATCGCAATTGTTCCAAACAATTTTTTTGTATTTGTAAAAAGAAAAGTTTTTTATGAAAGTAGATGGTTTATACACGAAGCAGCCAATTCGCCAATAAACAAAAGCTACGTGTTGTAAAACCGGATATCTTCTCCAAAAAAAGTACTTTTTTAATGTTTTTATAATAGGCGTTTAAAAGGTATTTTACAATTTAATATGGAAATGTTAAAAATATGTTTCCCTACACGCTGCTCCTATATTAAATAAAGATATTTATTTTAATAAGAAAAATACCTTGCCGAAAGCGACAACTTAGCTATAAGGTGTATAGGGTATATATCATTATTACACCTTTTATTCCACCCACGTATCTGCTATATAGAACCCTACAGTCTGGCCAAGCTTACATTTTAGATAAGAACTAAATGGTACGAGTAAAAGTGAATCTAATGAAGGGGTTGCATATTTTGACTTTAGTGTAGCAATTAACCTTATAAAAGCAATAAAACATGTTTGTCTTACTTATGCACTGTGGAAAATTAAACATGACTTTTGCATAGACTTTTGTGGTTTAGGTGCGTACCGAATATTCTGTTTAAAACTTTAAAATTATTTTTAAATTAGAGATGCATAAAATTTAAAAAGAATGCTAAGTATAAGTATATACTGGGCGCATCAATGCAGGGTTCATTTTCGATAGCACCCACATTACAAGGGATACAAAACAAGGTCTTATACACAAACTGTGGGGTTTACCTACTAAAGGACATAACGCATTTTATAGTATACTGAGTAACCCAAAAAAAAGTTAATAGATTATGAATTTATACGCATTCAAGTTCTGTCGAGTCTTGGGAAAATAACAGAAAAACTAATTTTGAATAGACTGAATGACTTTGTGTTTGTGTGTAACGTTCTGCCTGTCGAGCAGTTTGGGTTTTGGCCTGAACATTGCACAGTCAGGCAGACGACGTGAATAACCAGCCCGGTAGCCCCCCGCCTGGTTGCGCCACTGGTGTGCAGTTCAGGACTTGGGTTGTTTCTGCGTTTAGCTTAGCGTACTGCCGATTGATATAGTCCGTTTCGTTGCCGTTAATAGCTCGATACCCTCATTAAAGATTTAAAACAAGGCTCGGGTGGTTAAAAATATTTTACCTATAAAATGGTCTTTTTACCTACATCTAGCATAAGGATGAAGAAATTTTGACCTATTCCACCCGGTAACAGATAAAGTAATAATAGAGCCATAAAATGAAATGAAAGGATAATGATTAAAACGGCCCACCATGGTCGGAGAGTTGGGTTTTAATATAACCTAACCGCTTATTATTTTATTTAAATATAATAGATTTTATGATTTTATGAATTTTGGTAAATTATAACCATTGATTTCAAAAAATATTGACAATTTTAATAATTATAACTCGATAAAATCGTCCTCAGAAAAATCTGAAGAGTCATCATGTCCTACGCTTATTACTAAAGGCTCAATTTCCATAGTTGTGTCAATTACGTTGTCAAGTTCCCACATTTTTTGTTCCTCTACTATAACATGTTTTATGGCATTTTGCCAATTTTCTGATGACACATTTGCTAAAGAATTAAGCAAGAGTTGTCGCACTTCTTGCATTTTAAAAGTTTTGTTATTTCTAGCAACATATCCTTTTACTTGAGCCCATATTAATTCTATAGGATTTAGCTCACAATGATAAGGTGGTAAACGGAGCACTATAATACCTCGATCTCTTGCCATCTCGTCAATAACATACTTTTTATACTGCGATTTATGTAGCCTAACAATACCCAAAAGTTCTTTTTTTACCATGGTATTATCGTGACTCAATTCCTTCCGTTGTAACCAGTTTACGATTTCCGCCTTTTTCCATGAAGTTGTGGGAAGATTCTCTTTTAGCCTAGAGTGATAGCTGGCATTATCCATCACTATTACAGAGTTAGCGGGAATGTATTCTATCATTTGTTTAAAATATTCCTCGAAAACATCAGCAGTCATTTCTTCATGGTAGTCTTTTGTAGAATTCGACTGAAATTCTAATAATCCTTGATCCAAAAAGCCATTTGAACTTCCTGTATGAGTTATAATAAGTCTGCGTCCCTTTCCAGATGGTGGTCTAAGTCCTGTTGACCAGCCTTCCATGAGAGCTTGTCGAGAACTTAGGACATTTTCATCTTGCCAGACTTTAGATACGGTGTGCCCTTCGTTCAGCCAAGTTTCATCCAAATAGAAAATATTTTTGCCTTCGCTGCGGTATTTTCGGATGGACCTTAAGTATTGACGTCTCCAGCAAATAATATCTGCTCTATCAATAAGAAAATATTTTCTGTTTTGCTTCTCCCAACGAAAGTTCATATCATGAAGTATTTTTCATAGTTTCGTTCGTGATAGCCGTGGTAAGTCCTAAGTAGTAAGTGGTAAGTTAATGGCTTGTAAAATTTTGTCTATAGTTGGTATTTCCTTGGCAAAATAAAAACTATGTACTTTTCTTCTAATACCATTTTTAATGAAATCGTCAATTTCTAACGGTTTCTTTCCTGGGAGTGGTTTTGGCTCACTGAGGTTCTTAGATTTTCTTTCACGCAAGAACCTATATATAGTAGCCTCTCCAACTCCTACCATATTGGCACACTCTGCAATGATGCTACGAACATCACTTGCAGGTTTCTGGTGCACTAGAGCATCATGCACGTTTAATATTAATGTCTTTTCTCGCAGAGAATATTATGCACTCTTGCTAATTTGACGAAGACACGTTGGCGAAAAACTTGAAGCCATTGTCACAAGTATAGGAAATAATTCAACTTTGGGATAATTCAGTATCTAAATACACTAAAAACATAGTTTGACAAACGCACATCAAATGGCGTAATAATATCCTAAAGCAGGCAAAAATAGGTAAATTTAATTACTAATTACTCCTGTTGTACCTACTTTAACCCTAATATTCCTAATGTATATTTAACAATGGACAGAGGCCAATTTTCTTATTAAATAAGGCATAGTAGGTAATTTCTATTATAATAATAATATACTAATTACCAACGCCTATGGTTTACGGTTGTTTTATGGCTTCAACCCTCGATATGAGCTATCAACTGCAACGAAACGGACTTTAGATGGCTCTGTAGTATCAGCTATTTTAACAATACGTAATTGGTCGTACAAATATTCTAAGAAATATGTAATTTCAATAGAAAGTTCAGCCAAATCAGTACCTAGAAACGCAAAAGGGCGCAATATTTCAAAATTTTACTACTTATCATTCAGTACGGAAAATGGCAAATGTTTTATTATTGAAATTGAAATCCACAACTTATGGAAATACATTTTAGAGTGGTTCACCATTCAAAACGATAATAAAAACAGATTTCTGGAAGTATTTTATCTACAGAACCAATACTTTATTTTACTTTTGCTTATTATTCCTGTTACTCTATTTTTCTTAATAAAAGTTGATTAAGAAATAGCCCTGCTGGCCCTCACTTGTTGCAGGAACATACTTAGCCCCCTTGCCATTTGTCTTTTTGACCTTTTGTGACGTGACTCGTTTTATCATATTTAATTCACTTTCATGCTGATATAAGGCGTGAGCCATTTTATAATTATTAATCCAAAAATGTCTTTAAACAGCCTATTAATTTATTTGTAAATTTTCTTTACTATCATTATCTGTGTGATATATTAATATCAGTCCATAGGAATAGAACCTGGGTTTTTTACTAATTGCTTGTTTCAGATTATATGCCAATGGAACAAGAGGGGTTTGGGCACAAAATTCAGATGAACCAACTCATTTGCTACAAAAAAGGTACTCTTGATTCTCTGACGGTTTTCAAGAAATTTGCATTTTATTACTTAATACGTATTAGTTATTACAAAAAAAGAAAAAAATAACTAAATCATAAACAGAAGTAAATAGAAATATCAAAAAAATTGCTCAAAATGTCCACCATTTTCACGAATACAAAAATGTATACGTCGAAAAAAATTAAAACACACTCTTTGCAGAACTTGTTCATCGCCCTTTTTAATGTTTATTGCATCTTGAATACGTTGCCATAGTTGTTCTGCGTTATCTGGAGTTGTCCTGTATACCACTGTCCTAAGATGCCCCCATAAGAAATAATCCTATGGATTAAAGTCCGGAGATCGTGGTGGCCAATTTACAGGGGCATTACCTTTACCAATCCATTTATTTGGGTACTGCTGATTCAAAAAGTTTCTAACATTTTACATTTTAACGCAAACTCATTTTGAAAATGTTTTACCTTGATTGATAGCATGTGGATTTTCATCCGCATAAACATGTTCATTATGAATATTTGTAAATCCTCTTCTTGTGAAACATGCTTTATCGGTAAACCAAATATTGTTGGCAAAGTTGGGATTCTCTTCTCTCTGGCTGTAAATAAGCCGACTAAAAACCAGGCGCATTTCAGGATCAATAGGTAAAAGATCTTGAACTGGCATCCTATGGATCCATACCATAGCAACTGTTCTTGAAGTACTTCATGACTAATATCTTTAGACACTTCTATTTCCCTACCTAGCCTCCTGGTGCTTATTTCTGGATCTTCTGCAACACGTTCTAAAATGTCTTCCTCGACTTCAGGAACCCTTACAAAACGCTGTCTTCCATTATTAATGGCTTTAGAAGTAAATTGGCCGTTTTCCCGCAGGCGTCTTTCAACAGCAGCAAACGTCGGGTGGCTTGGTAAATGACGATTTGGAAACCTTTCGGAGTAGACTCTGACACATTCTCGACCATTTCCTTCGCAATACCCAAATACCAATATCATATAGTATATTCTGCATTAGTGTATTGCACCGCCATGATAATTCACGACAATTAAAGTTTTCTAATAATTTATGCAAGCAGATAAAATGATTGAACGTTAGCAACAATATTAAATGTTACAAATTTGACAATAATCTTATGTTGTCAGATGAAACTAATAATAACCAACAATAACAATCGTTTGTGAGGTGTAAGGTCGTGTTGTACATACCTAAAAAAAATACCGTGCGAACAAACAGCAGATGATTAGAAAACTGTTCAGGAGGTTTTTTGTAGTAAATAAGTTGGTTTAATCTAAATTTTAAACTTAAACCTCTTATCTTCCATTGGCGTAGAAATCAAAAACAGAAAAATTCTATAAAACCCAAGAACTACGTGGTAAAAACTACTACGTATTAAGTAATAAAATGCAAATTTCTCGAAAACCGTCAGAGGAATCGAGTTTTATCAAGAGTACCTTTTTTGTAGCAAATGAGTTGGTTCATCTGAATTTTGGGCCCAAACCCCTCTTGTTCCATTGGCATATAAATCTGAACCAAGCAATTAGTAAAAAACCCAGGTTCTATTCCTATGGACTGATATTAATCAGAATTGTTGCATGGGATTTTTTGCCCCATAAAGCTATGCCAACGTACCAGATTTCGGTAAAAATTATGAGCAGTTTTTGAATTAATCCAGAAAAACGATTTAAAAATTGTCACTTCAGGGCCGTCTAGCGCCCAAACTAAGCAACTTTGTACTAAGGTAAGTTTACTTAAATCGCCTAATTTTGGTCTGAAGAATATGTGGTAGGTTCTTGTAAAGACCTTTTACAGACACCCTGTTACTAAGCAGTTTTCAGTTACAATTTACAAGCTTCAATTAAAAATACAATTGAATCACTGATTTTAGAAACAACCTAAGTCACAGATAATGATAGTAAAGAGAATTTACAAATAAATTAATAGGCTATTTAAAGACATTTTCGGATCAATAATTATAAAATGTCTTACCCTTATATCAGCATAAAAGTGAATTAAATATGATAAAACGAGTCATGTCACGAAAGGCCAGAAAGACAAATGGCAAGGGGGCTAAGCTTGTTCCTGCAATAAGTGAGGGCCAGCAGGGTTATTTCTTAATCAAATTTATTATGAAAAATAGAATAACAGGATACATACTGATACATAACAGATACATACTACATACATTCACTACCCGTAAGCCATACATTTTTCTGAAAATGACCTATTACTGGCTCTCCTGGTTTAATTAAATTGAACATTTTAGGGGTCGACCGACCATTGTTTTTTAATTTATTTTGTTCATCCATTGACAAATATCCACATTTTAAACTTAAAATATATTGAATAGGCTATAGGATCACTTTTTACCACAGTTTTAACTTGGTTTTCCATGTCGTTGCGTACGTTACCCCCAATTTGTCGGAATGTCCAAACACGATATTTTATTTCAATTTTAAAACACTTACCGGTCCTATTCTTAAAAAAAAAACGATTTTGTCTTTAACAGATGTAACACTTTGATCTCACTTATTTTACACTAAATTAGTTCTTTTTTTTTCAAGAGCAACCACAAAAACTTTAAAAACAACAGACCGCTATACAAAATCTTTCCTGTCGACAATGAGTATTAGACATAACTCCTCTAAATTTAGCGGCAGGTACGTGGTTGCCGACCCTGGGTTTTAACTTCGGAAGTTATTCAACATGGTGTATTATAGGTGTATGTTTGATTGCATATCGTCAAGCCTGATATTCTAACGACAGGGTAGGCATGCCGACCCCAGCCTGGGTTACCTGAATAGTAAGACAATTTATTTTATGGTGTGTATGAGGTCCGGGGTTACAAGGACGATTTAAAAAGTGGAGCGGTTATTCGCTGGCAGTTTGAGAGTTATTAAAATGAAAATTGATGTAGATAAGTAATGTAATATATTGTCTGTTGTCTGTTTGATACTGGGTCAGCACCAATGATCTAATAACTATAGATACAACAATAACAAATAAATGTATCGACATAATAAGCAAAAGAAAAATAAAGTATTGGTTCAGTAGATAAAATACTTTCAGAAATCTGTTTTTATTATCGTTTTGAATGGTGAGCCACTCTAAAATGTATTTCAATAAGTTGTGGATTTCAATTTCAACAATAAGACCTTTGCCATTTTCCGTACTGAATGATAAGTAGTAAAATTTTGAAATATTGCGCCCTTTTGCGTTTCTAGGTACTGATTTGGCTGAAGTTTCTATTGAAATTACATATTTCTCAGAATATTTGCAGGACCAATTACGTATTGTTAAAATAGCTGATACTGCGGAGCCATCTATCAATCGGCAGTGCGCTAAGCTAAACGCAGAAACAACCCAAGTCCTGAACTGCACACTAGTGGCGCAACCAGGCGGGCGGCTACCGGGCTGCAACCCCCCCCCCCCTGTCCCGAGTGCCCGTAGCTCGGGTCGTCCAACTACCCGTTTACAAGCAAGACATTTCACTAATTTCATCACTACCTAAGTTAGGTAAAATTACACAAAAATTGGAACGAGCCTGGCTGGTTTTGTGATTTTCTGTTGTGTTTTTTATTTTTATTACTTGAAAACCATCCACCAATGCCATTTTTTTTTCCATATCCCCCCGAACTTATTTTCTGGTTGCGCCACTGCACCCACTATATAGTTTTAAGTTAGAGTTATTAATTTAAAGTTGTTTCTGCACTTAGTCGATGAGTATATCTCTTCTGAAAATTATTCCTTGCATAACTCAAATAGGATCAAAAGTGGACTTAAGGGTGTTTCTGCAATCATGCAGTAGGGATTTAATTGTCTAAATTTATTTTCCAATTAAATGTTTCTCCTCTATAGTTTTTATGTGAGCCCAGTTTGGGCCATATATATTATTGTATAGAGAAGCGTCAATAATTAATTATTTATAATTATCTTGAGAAGGCAAAATTTATTTAACAAAACAATTTCATGTCGTGAGTACCTATAGTTGGAGTCAAGCAAATATTTGACGCGTGACACTTCCATCTCGTCATATTTGTCCAATACTAGGTTATTTCGATTTCACCAACTTTATTACAGCTGATACTTAGTCAGGGCCGGACTGACGGATATTGTTATTTATAACCTTTGCAGAAAATTATTGCTGGGAAATTGGCCTAAGAATATGAATTATAATATAAATAAATTTGTTTTGATAAATTCTGTGCATTGTAATGGTGGGATTCAGGATTGACCATTAATATCACAGGTCTTAACAAAAGCAATCTTAGTAGTATATAACGATTAGTAGTGTATAACGATTAAGTTAATAAATAAAATGCGGATCTGCAGCCCATATGATTTGACCAAATCGACGAGAAGGTAACTCGGTTTATGTATATCTCTTTTTAGTCATATAAAAGGATAAAGATACAAATACTTCGAGTGGGTGGTAATTATTATAATATAAATTAGCCATTAGTAACTTTTATACTATGAGTGGCCTGCCGTATTTGACACCCATGACAATATGGAAGTGTCACGCGTCAAATATTTGCTTGACCCCAACTATACCTACTGTTGACAAAAAGGTTACGCATGGAATTTAAATAAATATTTCGTTGTTTCGTGTCGCTTCCGAACCATATGCATTCACAGAATAGACGCTACCTAAACAAACACTTTTTATTCGTCGTCGGAAAGGCCCCATTACTTTTACACAATACATTCATACGTTTCCTTTTAACCAGTTTGTCATTTTTACCCTTGTTTAAACAAGCCAAATTAATGAATGCTATCTTTGATGCCACAAAAACATTGTATTTGTTAAGCTGACTCTTTAGTCCGATGACAAATTACTAGCTTTGGGCAAAAAATAAAATGTCCTGTTTTATTCCACAAAAAACTAAACGAAAACAATATAAAAATTACGGTCTATGGGGACGTTAATAATATAATTATTTAACCTAATTAAGTTTTTAATAATTTCGCGAATATTAATTTGGCGTAAAACAACACTGAAGGATTAACCTGCTGTGAATCTGAGAGGCGATATCAAAACTGTTGGTGCAATGTTAATGCATTGCATAATCCACTTCGGGTATACAACAACCCACATTTTCGATATTATAATATTCACGGTAAGCAGTATATTATCAACAAGAAGAACTATGTGCACTGAGGAAAAACTTTATATTTTGGGAATTAAAACGCGAAATAAATTTTTTGTTAATTTAAGCAATACGGCCTATATTTTAACAAGTGAAATATGTTGCAGGGAAGACATTATCCCCTAAAAAATTTTGTTGATTAAATAAATTATTTGATTGCCGAATATTCTCTTAACCGGAACAAAATTTTATTCGCTTAATTAAATGTGGCTAATTTAGTTTTCTCATGAATTACTTTTATTAAGGCTTTATTATTATAATAAAATATTACTTCATCCCAACAATTGATACAAAAATAGTATTTTTAAACTTTTATTCCCAGTGCAAAGGCTGAAGCAACCCGGTCGATGGCCATTTAAATTGTATGACTATGATTTAATAAAGAACATTAAGTAAGAAGAGTATTCCCAGTGCAATACCCCTCTTTGCCAGTTGCCAATATTATAATTTAATTTCCATACTAAAAATGGGGTTGTCTGAATAAAAGTTTTATGATGCAGTGGTCACGTGACCATCTTCTTCCTCGTTTATTGCATTCAGTAATAAGTCGACGAGATAACGTGCGGACGCGCAATTTATATGTTGTGCCAGTTTGGTTCCTGGCAATGGACGGCGCATAGTTCAAAATTTATTAGTTTTATTTTCTGCATTGTGTGTCTAAGTGATTTGTTAGATGACCGAGAAAAAATGTTTAGGTACAAATAATTTAGCGCTTTCTGAATAAAGTAGTAAGCAACATAGTGTTTGCTATAAGAGTGACGAAAAACCACTTTTCTACTACGCTAATGTCAAGGCTATCCTGCTCACAGATAACAAGGGTTTAAAAAAAGACCAATGAGAGTAGAATCTTTTGATGTAGTGAAACAGTTTCAGTGCAAGGCAGAGTAAAGTACGGTAGCCTTACACGTTAATGCTATAGTATAGGGATGCACACGATGTATCGATGTTTTGAAAACATCGATTTTTGTGTTTCGATTTTCGATGTTTATTCGATATTATTCGTGAACATCGATATTTTTTGCGATGTTCTTTTCGATGTTATCTTTAATTAAAACTTGACATTTTGTTTCAAAAAGTATTACAAATAAAATTGACCTATCCACAATTACCAAATTAGTATATTAAATATTAAAAAGCAATTTTAGTCTACTTACATCTAGTTGTCCAAATTTATTGTTTACTAATATCAAATAGCTATGTACACTATCGGACAAAAGTAGAGCAACACTTTTAAAAAATGAAAGAAATCTCGATTTTATATTATTAAATGCATGATACCGTATTTAAATACATCGTGTCTTAAATATCAAAGTAGGCTTCTGTTATCTGCGACAACAGCTTTTTCCAACAATCAAAACAAATGAACTGATATTGACGTAAACTTTCAAATACAGTATTGTAATGCGTCAAAAGTAAAGCAACATTTTAATATTTTCCTAAAAAAGAAAGGTTTTAGTAAAAGTAGAGGTTAAAGTATTTTTGCAGAGTTCATTTTATGTTTAATTAATATTTCTGTACGGTATTAATCATGCCAAGAGGTATTCCAATTTCGAAAGAATTAAAGCAGAGAGAAGTGAATGCACACTTGGAAGGTACAATACAAGCCACAATTTCAAGATGGCTCGTTTTACCAAGATAAAGCGTATCCAAAATAATTTTAAGTTATTCAAAGGGAACATTTAGAGAATCTACCGAAATCGGGAAGGCCGAAAAAAACAACAATTTGGACAGACAGACGCATTAAAAGGATTTCTCAAAACGATCCTTGGGTGTCTGCACCTAGATTTTTGCTGAAATTCCCGAAATTATGGTTAGTCCACGGACAGTTCAAAGAAGATTTAAGAAGTAGTCCATGTTCTGTGGCGAGATTGTAAATAAAAATAAAGGTCTGTCTTTACCACCAAATAACTTTATTTGCCCCTCTAGGGTAGAAAACAAGGGTTATAGAAAATACATGAAATGATGAAGAATTAGAATAAATTTCTTAAAGTTGTTGTACTAGTTTCGACTTTAGGGAAAGTCATCTTCAGCAACTAATCATTTAAGAAATTTTGTAATGAAAAGTAGTTAAAACAGTCGGGAGAACAATGGGTGATTCAACAATAAAATACAATGAAATGCAGTTTATGCAACCATTGGAATAGACAGCAGCTTATTATAAGGACGAAGTATCTCAACAGAAGGAGATGATTAAACGCAAGTGGGATAAAAGACCCTAACCATAATACAGTGATTCAGGAATGTTGAAATTAGAACATGTTGTAAAAGAAGAAATTAATTATTAATTTAAAATGAGACTGACTTAGTGAGGGTACATGTATATTGTTGTGGTGGATTAGATTTTATGTAAATTAAATTAAATGAAATTGCTTCTCCTTAGAATTGTCAAAACAAAATTATGTCCTTTTTGGTAAAAAATTTTTTTTGGGAATACATCAAGTGGTCATTATTCACATGTTATATTATAAAATAAAATAAAATTTTCTTTTAGTTAAATAAATATTCATTAATGTAATGTTTTTGTTTATTTAACTAAAAGAAAATTTTATTTTATTTTATAATATAACATGTGAATAATGACCACTTGATGTATTCCCAAAAAAAATTTTTTACCAGAAAGGACATAATTTTGTTTTGACAATTCTAAGGAGAAGCAATTTCATTTAATTTAATTTACATAAAATCTAATCCACCACAACACTATACATGTCCCCTCACTAAGTCAGTCTCATTTTAAATTAATAATTAATTTCTTCTTTTACAACATGTTCTAATTTCAACATTCCTGAATCACTGTATTATGGTTAGGGTCTTTTATCCCACTTGCGTTTAATCATCTCCTTCTGTTGAGATACTTCGTCCTTATAATAAGCTGCTGTCTATTCCAATGGTTGCATAAACTGCATTTCATTGTATTTTATTGTTGAATCACCCATTGTTCTCCCGACTGTTTTAACTACTTTTCATTACAAAATTTCTTAAATGATTAGTTGCTGAAGATGACTTTCCCTAAAGTCGAAACTAGTACAACAACTTTAAGAAATTTATTCTAATTCTTCATCATTTCATGTATTTTCTATAACCCTTGTTTTCTACCCTAGAGGGGCAAATAAAGTTATTTGGTGGTAAAGACAGACCTTTATTTTTATTTAGTTCAAAGAAGGTTTATAGACGCAAAGGTATTTAGTAGACGCCCGGCTAAAAAGCCCCTTATTTCGGCAAGAAATAGAGTAGCTAGGCTTAAATTTGAACGTCGACATTTAAATTGGACAGTAGACGAGTGGAAAAAAGTTTTGTTTAGCGATGAAACGCGTTATAAAAATTTCAATTCTGATGGAATGAAGCGTGTAAGACGGCCAATCAACACAAGGTTTAATCCCAAATACGTTACACCCACAGTTAAACATGGCAAAGGCAGTGTTTTTCTATGGGGTTGTTTCTCATGGAATGGGGTGGGTCCTTTAAACTTCATTAATGACACCATGGATCGATTTGCCTATAGAGATATAATGCAAAATGTAATGTTGCCTTATGCAGAGTGGGAAATGGCGTTGCGTTTTATTTTCCAACAGGATAATGATCCAAAGCACTCTTCACGAATTGTTCAAGAGTGGTTTCAAGAAAATAACGTTCGGGTTTTGCAGTGGCCGGCACAATCCCCAGACCTTAACACCATTGAAAATCTATGGAAAGAAGTTGAACGTGGAATTCGTACACAATTATTTCCGAATAAACAATCTGGTAAATAAAATCAATGAAGTTTGCACAAGCCTTCCCGAAAATATTGTTTAAAAATTGATTGCCTCAATGCCGCGACGTTGTTGGCCAGTAATAAAAAATAATGGATACTCTATTAACTATTAACATAATACTTCTTGCTATTGTATTGTTGCTTGACTTTTGTCGCACTTCATTTTGTCGATTTTTATAATTATAAATATTTCCCTACCTTCATTTTGTTTAAAGTGTACCAAAATATTGTGAAAAATTACTAATATTTTGGGGATAACATTTCATTAAAATTAGCTGGGGATCACAATCATATAATTAATTTTTTAAACTCAAAGAAATAAAAGCACTTTGTCTCTCTACTTTTGTCCAATAGTGTATATTTTTGATTTTTCACTTATTGTAACCCTCCAGCCTAAAAAACTTATTTTAATTGGCACAAGTGCGGCACGCGGTATCAGTGTAAAGCAAACTGCAAAGACCTTATAATATCTTCCGAGGCCAACGGCGAAAAAATTTGGGGTAATGCTGTCGTCAGAGATACCTACAACGCTTTAGTTTCACATTTTAAAAATATTAAATAGAGATTTATTTTTTGTTAAAATAATAAGCTTTGGTCGGCTAAATTTTCTAGAAAATAATTCTACGTTCCATCAGGTATACAGGGTGTTTCAGAAGTACGGTACGTAACTCCATAGTCTGACAAACAACCTGGAAAGCCTTGAACATCGAAGGCAGGTTGGCGACTTGAGTCTATTTTACAAATATTTTCATGGCAAGTGTTCAACTGAGTTTGCCCGCTTGAGACCACCCAGAGCGGTACATGGTAGAAATACACGACGAGCCACTGCAGCCCACCAGTACGTGGTTCAGCTTAGTGCCCCTCAAACGACACTGTTTCAAAATTCTTTCATCTGGAGAACGTCATCACTCTGGAACGACCTCCCTGAGATCGTGTTCCCCAACGAGTATAATCTCCAAAGATTCAAGACCAACGTGAATCGTTTCCTGCACACACGCACCGCTCCTAGAGCGCCATAAAGGATTTATCCTGTAGTGCTGTGCCTATCATAAAAAAAAAAAAACTTAAGGGAGTGATTCCATATGATATTCTAAGAGAAAAAGTTCATTTAAACATGTATCCGGACTTTCCCTGTTTTTGATATAAGTACAGGGTGTCCGGATAAGGATACGGAGCGGCCATATCTCGGAAACGATACGTCCCACAGATCTGAAAAAAAAGCTCTCATCATAAAAACTGCCAAGAGAAATTCATTCAAAATAATTTTAAGTTTCGGAAATTGCCGCAAGAGGGCGTAACGGCTTATTTATTTTTTAAAGTTCATTTTACGGCAAAAAATGCCACTTAACCGTAGAAAAGCAAATAAATAATTAAAATCAGTAGATTGTTTACTACAACTTTTGTTATTGTTATTTTTTTGAATCTCGCCTAATAAAGGAGTGGGGGAAGCCTTTAGGACATTTTTCAAAAACTGTCATTATGTCGTTATCCTTCAACGGATTTTCTATAACTTGGACTTCTTTGAAAGGGAATTCCTTGGAGTTCAAACAAATGATTCAGGAATTGTCACAAGTTTCCTGATACAATTTTAAGATGGCGCTGTTATTCAATCTAACTTATTTTTTTATTTTTCTCGGTATTTGCAAATTGGATGGTATAATTTTTTTCGGTAGTAATAGGAGATAATTTGCATAGGGAACGATTAGTCCAAACCGCAAATCGATATCACCAGGGGTTTAAAAGTTATTTTGATTTTTCTTTAAAAAATGATACAGTTTCCATTTACCGGTACCCGGTATACCCCTAATAAGCAATATAACAACTAATTTCATGGCCTACTGTTTAATAAACTATAAAATTTATAATAAAAGTTTAACGAGTCAAAGATACATCAATTCTCAAGTTATTCTTCATAAAAAGTTCTGCATGGTCAAAAACCTAATATGCGACCATCAGATATCAAAATTTATCAGTCGTATACCAGGTTTATCAAAAAATATGATTTTTTTTCGTAAAATTAATAATAAAAAAGTTTCCCATATGCCTTATTTTTAATTCAAAACATCTTTCCTTTATAATAATTTTCGATATTGTCGTTTTTTTATCATTCTTTTAAATATCATTTTCCCGACATTATTAAAATTTGGTACCGATATTTTGAATCCAGGTTTTATATAGTTTTCACGCTCTTTTTAGCATTTTGGTTTTATATACTCCACAGGTTTTTTTTTGGTAAGTGAAACGCCCATGGTTTATTGCGATTCTATGGATTTTACTTCTATTCTAAGTAGCCTACAATTTTTTTTTGCATATTTTGTAGTTTCCTATTTCGTTTTCAAATGGACAAATATATTTGTACTTTTGTTTTTAAGGATTATGTTTTTATTTAATATAATTATTATATTAAAATGTATAATTTAATTTAAACATATTTATCGATATTTATAAGGATATCGATGATTATAAATATCGATATTTTCTGTCCGATTTTTTTTACAACATCGATTTTCTGTATTCGATGTATCATTTGATGTCACCATCGATGTTTTAAAAATTTTGCGCATCCCTACTATAGCATAGATTTATTGATTTTGCTATAGGAAGCAGAAATGTTTCAATTGTTGTAGGTTTTTCCAAAAATTATCGTCTAATATAAATTTTTGAATGGTTTCGTACAGTACACTGTAAAGCTTCCCATTTTCTTAAAATTGAATCCTAAGTCATAAAAAGAGTACCCCATCTTCTTTTTGGGGGTACTTTCGGGGAAATTATTCTTTTTTTTTAGTACTTTTCTACATGAGCATTTCTAAATGCCTGTTTATAACATGCATTTTTTAATCAAAACAATTTATAAATATTATTTGAAATACTTATATTTAATAATATAAAGCAAGTGTAGTAATTAAAACTAGTTTATAGGAAACGACTAACTTTTCCTAAAATTTCCGTTTTTTTCAAATGTTGCTGGGAAAAAAACGTTTTTTTTTTAGTCGACACTCAATTTCTCCGGAAACTTTAAATCTCTACGCCCTACGATTGTGAATTAAATTCAATTAAGTCGATATGGGCACAAATTTGTATTTTGCATTTATAATGAGGGTAACTTGCTGTCAGGCAACAGGAAACGTAGTATAAGATAATAAGGGGAGGGGTTGAGAAGCAGAAAAAAAAAATAATAAAAAAAAAATAAATAAATAAATAAAAAAACGAAATTTATCCTATAGGTACTAACTCTGCATTAATGCAAGAAGCGACACCATAGAAGAAAGACATTTTATAAATTTCTTTGCGGTGTTGGGGTACGGTCAGATAGTGCCTACGGCGTAGATTTAAATTATGTACGTCTGTTCGAAACCTAATTTTTTGGTATAAGTATACGCGGGTGTTTTAAACTAAATTATCTTAAACGCAAATGTGGTGAAATGTAGTTTAAATCTGTTATTCATATTTAGCCATCCTAAAGTAGCGAGATAAGGGGAAATATGGTTTCTTCGCTTTATACCGTATATTAACCTAAGGCATGCAATTTGAACCTTTTGAATTCGGTAACGGTCGGCAGCATCCAAACAGGGTACATATTATACTCCACTGCAATGGTTCAACTGTGACAGAACCAGAGTATCGCACAACAATTTCCGAGTAATATTAACAATTAAGTAGGCTAAATATATATACTAATTAGGAAAATATTTCCTAGCCATCTGACGTAAAAACCTCATACTATAAGGTCGTATTTGGCTAACACTGTTAGCGCTACAATACTAAATTGATTGCTTAAAACTACCAAGAAAGGAAGACCTTTCTGTAGGTAGGATGCTGCTACCTATGGACCGGTTTCGAACTTATTGGTTCTCGTCAGCATATAGGGTAAGCGCAGACATACCTAACAACAGAAAGGCCTCACTGCCCGAGTAGGACGATAAAACTGATTATAAAGGCTTGAGGCCTTTCTGTTGTTAGGTATGTCTGCGCTTACCCTATGCTGACGAGAACCAATAAGTTCGAAACCGGTCCATAGGTAGCAGCATCCTACCAACAGAAAGGTCTTCCTTTCTTGGTAGTTTTAAGCAATCAATTTAGTATTGTAGCGCTAACAGTGTTAGCCAAATACGACCTTATAGTATAAGGTTTTTACATCAGATGGCTAGGAAATATTTTCCTAATTAGTATATATATTTATTCTGATGGTACCATGCAGCGAAAGACAGAACAACATGGAAACGAATGAAAGAGGCCTTTGTCCAGGAGTGGACAGATAATGGCTGAGAGAGAAGAAGAAGAAGAAGAAGATTTATTCTACTCCATCTGACAAGTAAGGATTTTTAAAGATTTTTAGTTAGTTTTTAATATACCTAAAGGTATAGTCCTCTCTCCTGATTGCTTAAAACTTCTAAGAGACGGCGCCACTTGTCGTCCACTGCCCGAGCAGGACGATAAAACTGGTTATAGACTTGAGGCCTTTCTGTTGTTAGGTATGTCTGCGCTTACCCTATGCTGACGAGAACCAATAAGTTTGAAACCGGTCCATAGGTAGCAGCATCCTACCAACAGAAAGGTCTTCCTATCTTGGTAGTTTTAAGCAATCAATTTAGTATTGTAGCGCTAACAGTGTTAGCCAAATACGACCTTATAGTATAAGGTTTTTACATCAGATGGCTAGGAAATATTTTCCTAATTAGTATATATATTTATTCTACTCCATCTGACAAGTAAGGATTTTTAAAGATTTTTAGTTAATTAAGTAGGCACTCAAAACTATGGTTTGCAAAAGAATGGGTAATTTCAAATATGTTTAGGTAAATTGAAAATGATGTTTTTATTGCTTTATATAAATAAATGAAATATCAGCAAATATAGTGTGCGATTAATTCTTTTCCACTTGAAAAGACAGTTTTATTGCATTTCAATTTATTATAAAATGGTCATTCATATAGCCTATTCATAGATAGAAATTTATCAAAAAATGTCAAAAGCACATAACGTATTATTATATTAAAATTTATTCTAGGCAGATACAATGGTAATCAAATTTTTGATAATACCGTTGATAATAATATATTTGCTGTCGATCAAAATAACGCAATTTACAGACATTCAGCTTTCTACAGGGTTCGACTCTCAACGCAGGTTCCATAGCAGATAATATACCACTTGATTTTTTGATATTTTTCAGAATTAGTGGTAGGTCTACAATTTATTTTTATTTATAATTATATAGGGTGCCCTAATAGTTTGGATCTATCAAAAATATTTGTTTTTTAATGAAAACCCTATGAGATATGACATTTTTTGATTTTTTCATCACTTCTAAATTTTGCAAAAACATCTTATTGTTATGTCTGAATTAAATAGCTTTTGAGTTACTTTATGATTATTTTTTTGGCTCAAAAACTTCTTCTCAAGTTTATATACTACCTATACAACCTACCCTATCCTAAAAATCCTATATATAGCTTCGCTGATGACAGCACATTTGTTTCATCTTTTACTTTGGATTGTCGAGCATCGACTGCCAAGGCACATCTCTATAAACAGCAAGAAATCCCACATTTCAACAAAAAACTCGAAGAAATTCTGTCTTGGTAACAGTAACCAAGCAGAATTTAACGCTAAGAAAACACAAGCGGTAGTTTTTTCTAAAAAAGTTAATGTTGAAGAACTGGATATATTCATGGCGGGACACTCGATTCCCTTGGCTATATTAATTCATTTATTGGGCGTCAATTTGGATAGTCATATGTTTTGGCATACTCACGTTGCGGCCATTGTTAAGGCAGCCTCGCAGAAGCTTGGAATACTTTTCCGAATTAAGAACCTATATTCACCCCAACAACTTTTGATGCTCTATAAAGCCCAAATTCGACCATCGCTGAAGTACTGTTCGCATATTGGGGGCTGTGCTCCTAAACATAAAGAAGAGCCATTCGCTTGATCGATGACCATGATCTGACAAACAACCTGGAAAGCCTTGAACATCGAAGGCAGGTTGACGACTTGAGTCTATTTTACAAATATTTTCATGGTAAGTGCTCTACTGCAGTTGCCCGCTTGATTCCACCCAGAGCTGTGCATGGTAGAAATACACAACGAGCCACTGCAGCCCACCCGTATGAGGTTCAACTTAGTGTCCCTGGAACGACACTGTTTAAAAACTCTTTTGTCTGGAGAACATCAACACTCTGGAACGAGTATAATATCCAAGGATTTGAGACCAACGTGAATCATTTCCTGCGCACACGCACCGCTTTCAAAGCGCCAAAAAGGATTAATCCTGCAGTGCTGTGCCTTATCATAAAAGAAAACTCCATATCAACATTTTCAGTTGTTTGATAAGTACCACTAAGTCCTAAGACTGATGAAAGTGTTCATAATAATATCCTAACCTGAAAATGAATAATCTCTTCTTCTTTTAGTGCCGTGCAGATTCCTGCCTAGGCGTTCATCTTTTTCTTATCATACGCTTCTATTAATTGCAGCGTTCTGTAGTGTTTGGAAGTCCTTTATTCCTGTCCATTGACGGATATTTCCCCGCTACGACATTTTATTTCTGCCTAATCCTCTTCTTCCCCCTTCAATTTTACCCTGAAGAATAAGGCGTTGAAAGTGGTATCGCTCTCCGCGCAGTATGTGTCCGAGATAACCTATTTTTCTTTTCTTGATATTTTCAAAAAGTTCTCGTTCTGCTAGACCGGTTCTTTGGAGAACGTCATTTGATTCTCACGTGATCGATCCAAGACATCCACATTTTGAAGGCTTCAATTTTGTTGGTGATTGATACCTTCAACATCCACGCCTCAACATCGTACAGGAGAACGGACCAGACATAGCATTTTACCATCCTATATCTAAGGTTGAAATCCAAGTTCTTATCTATAAGGAACTTTCGAAGTCTTATGAAGGTTGCTCTAGCCTGTTCGATTCTGTATCTTATCTCTTGATCCGGATCCTATTCTTGGTTAATCATGCATCCCAAGTATTCAAAATGTGTGACCTGCTCGATGTTCTCTTCGTTAATATGTATCCGAGTGTGTGGAATATCGTTCTTACTAGAAATCAGAAACTTGGTTTTACTGATGTTAATGTTTAAGCCTAGTCTTTGGCTTTCTTCATTGACCCGATTTAGTAGATTTTGGAGATCGTGAGCATCATCTGCCAATATCACGGTATCATCCGCATATCGGATATTATTAATGGGGATTCCGTTTACTTTAATTCCAGAGGGGCTTGAGGTTGCCTCGGAGAATGCTCTTTCCACGTACAGGTTGAATAACATTGGGATAAAGTACATCCTTGGCGATCGCCTTTTTAAATTTTAAAATCTTTAGTTGTTCGAGCGTTGCTTATTATTATATCTTTTCCATCCAGTCCCTAATCTCTGAGGTATGTTATCAGGAGATTGTGCTTAACATTGTCAAATGCCTTCTCATAGTCAATGAAACACATAAAGACATCTTTTTTTTGATCCTGGCAGTTTTGGATCAATGTCTACAGACTGAGTATGGCTTTTCTAGTTCCAAATCCGCTTTTAAATCCGAATTGACTGACTCCACTTACTTCCTCATATTCTCGAATGATTAATTGATTTGAATAATCTAAAAGACACTAAAGGCTTCATCTCCTTTACCTACAAAATGTTTATAGCGTTAATATTATAGCGAGAGCACTCTGTCGACAGTTTGTTAAGGAAAAAATCAATAGTGGACGCGCACCTTTAGAGATTAATGGTTAGTCATATATTAATGTTAGTTTCATTAGGTAAGCAGTACAATGGAAACGTTTGCTATAAAATAGAATAGTTTCTATATTATTCATTAAATGGTTTTATATAATAATATATTAAATGATCTCATCTTGTGTCACGCTTTAACAAATAAACCAGGTCAAATTAAAAAACTTTATTCAGAAAGTATAATCCCAATCTAATTTGAAGTTATATGTTCCGTCGTGCATTCAATATTAAATATTAGGTACAAGAATCATGATCCAAAAATCATAATTCGTTTTTACGACTCGAGAAAGCGCCTCTTGGTAACTACAATTATTTTTAAGTTAAACCTGAAAACGTGCTTTGTTACACAGTAAGGTTTGGTTCGGTTTTAAAAGCTTTTTTATTAAATTATATTTTATATAGAAAGTGTATGGTACAACGTTAAGTAAGTAATTTAGTGTGCTTATATCGTAGATGCAGCCACTTTATTTTCATTAAAAACTCTTTCTTGAAGAAATTTTCCAAGATTACACGTCTGTTCTATTAAAAAGGGGAATAAAATTGTTTGAGTTGTAAGGGTTCTTTCTTAAAAATTTTATAAGGACAAACATAATACCGAATTGTTCTCAAAGTTAACAGGTAAATTAGGAGAAACAGATTTAACAACCCTAGCGTGGCTACGAAATCCGTTGGTGAGAAGGATTTCGATAATGTCGTAAACACTGTTAATAAAATGAAAACAGTAATACTTACGTAAACGAACGGCCCAGCTCCTTACACGCGTATTATAACTCCCCCCTCCCCCCCTCCTAAAGTAAATGAATAGGGATTGAAATTATTCAATAGACCATTGGCAAAACAAATGTAACACCTGATCACCCATGATCGAATAATTGAAGCGCCATAAAGATAATGTTTACTTCCTAAAAGAACAAAAGAACATCACAGATTAAATATATTTAGTTCAGTCTGATAGTATACAGTGTGTCCAAGAAAGTATGCAACATATTGGAAACATCTCTATTATTGGTTTCTCAGATTTTTTTATTCTTGATAAAGTTGATGCTTGCCTTAAAATAATAAATGAGTATTTCAGATTTCATACATGGCTTTTAAAAAACAAATGTCAATTGCGTCATGAGTAAAGTACATTAACATACCATGCAGCCAAATCTTATAAGTAAAAGGTATTCCCAATAAAAATATTTGTTAAATATCTCAACTCAAATAACATTAGTTTTGCTTTAAACAGTTGTGTGTGTTTTAGAACTTACGTTAATATTTGAATATGGTGGAAGAAAGGAAATGTCTCTTTTTGAGCGAAAAAATTGGAATAATCCAGAAAGTGAAAAAACTGGTTTCACTACCAGGAAATTGGCTGAAAAATTTAAATTGGGTAAGACCCAAGTGATCATGTTGCTTCGAAATAAAGCAAAAGTTAGAGATTTGTTTCAAGAAGGTGGAAACGGTGAACAAAAAAGAAAATTTCCCAAAACCGAAGGACTGGCAGTAGACCAAGATATTTTAAATTGGTTTTGTAATGCTCGAAAGAAGCACTTATCAATATCCGGGCCCATAATTCAAACAAAAGTGTTCGAATCTGCTCAATGTCTAGGACTAAATAACTTCAAGGCATCAAAGGGATGGTCAGAAAAATTCCGTCGTCGGCACGATATTACCTTCAAGAAAATATGTGGCGAATCAGCCGATAACAATATCGAAGACGTAACTGCTTGGAAAGAAAAGCTATTGACTATTTTAAAGGAATATGCCCCAAAGGACGTATTTAATGCACATGAGACAGGTCTCTACTATCGTGCATTGCCAACTAAAATATATGTATTGAAAGACGACAAGTGTACTGAAAAAAAAAACAGGAAAACAACGATTTACAATTCTGTTATGTGCAAATGTGGAACATGAGAAGAAAGAACCACTTATTATAGGAAAAAGCAAAAATCCTTTATGTTTTAAGGGCGCAAATATCGATAAGTTACCTCTTCAATGGGTCTCGAATAAAAGAGCTTGGATGATAGCAGACATCATGACAACATGGCTTCACAGATTTAATACGAATATGCAGAAGCAGAATAGAAAAGTGGTAGTGTTTCTGAATAATGCAACGTTTTATCCCAAAATTACACTGGATAACGTCAAACTTATTTTTCTTCTACCCAACACTACCTCACATTGCGAACCTTTGGGCCAAGACATTATTCAGAATTTTGATATGCTCTACAGAAGCTACCATATTAAAAGGCTTTTAACGTGTATAGACAGTCGTAGTCCTCTTTAAGAAATCGAAAATAATATTAGCATAACCAAAGCTTTAATATGGGTTTGGGTGGTCTGGCGCAATTTGTCCCCAGTGACAACAGAAAAAATGCTTTATGAAATCCGGATTTATGTATATTACAGAAAATATTGAAGATAATATTCCGCTCGCGCAACCGCTTCCTAACACGAAGGACTCATTTGTGAACTTTAAACAATTTGCCTCTATTGATAACGATTTGCCAGAAAGAACAGAAAGTGCAGAATTGACTATCATCAACTGTATTGACGAGATCCAAGAAACGGAGAGGAAGAGGAGCCTAAACTTGTTCCAGTGTCGAAAATATCAAGCCTATCTGAAGCCTGCCTAACTTTACGACAACTTTTTTAATAATGTTAACAATTTTGACAAGTCTACAAACATTTCTCAATTGTTATTAAAATGTGAATCTGAATTTAATAAAAATAAAATAAAAAATGTGAAGCAATCAATTTTTCTGATTATTTTAAAAATAGGAATTTCAAAGCAAACATACAGTACATTGTATAATATACAGGGTCGTTGGTATGTATGGGAACGGTCGATAATATCTTAAAGTAAAACAGCTAACAAAAAATATCCAAGACAAAAGTTTTATGGTTTTATAAAGTCTATTAGAATTAAAAGAAGATAAGTATACAGGATGAGTCAGAAAGCCGTAGAGAAATAAAGTTACTTTTTTTTAATGGAATACGCTATAAGTATCTGACAATATTTTTGGATTTCAGATAAAATTACAATTACTTTTTATTAAGTGCATTATCAGTATAAACCTAATAGTTTCCGAGATATCGACTTTAGAAAAATTACATTTTCGAACTTTGACAGCTTCTAGCTTTCTAACGCAACGCCATAGAGCAAAACGGCTTACATGCCCCTATCTTACTTTTTTATTATCTTCTCAAAAATTCCAACTTTCGTTAAACCGGTAGTACTATATTTCCGGCTAATTAATTTAATTTTTAATAATTTTGAGCTACATCCGGTTTAACCGAAAATTGACACTTTTAGAAAGATAGGTAAGAACTAAGATAGGGACATGTACGCCGTTTTACTCTGAGACGTAGAAGCTGTCAAAATTCAAAAATGTTATTTTTCAAAAGTCGATATCTCGGAAACTATTTGGTTTAGGCTTATAATGCACTTAATAAAAAATAATTATAATTTTATGTCAAATCCAAAGATAGAGGGTGTCCAATTAAAAAAAAGGTAACTTTATTTCTCTACGGCTTTCTGACTCATCCTGTATACTTAATATTTTAAATTCTAATAGACTATAAAAAAACCTAAAACTTTTATCTGGAATATTTTTTGCTAGCTGTTATGCTTCAAGAAATAATAGACCGTTTCCATACATACCAACGACCCTGTATATGTTAGTATGCACGTGCATTATATACATATCGGTAAATTGGCTTCATCTTTAATCTTAGTTCTGATAAATTTAAACAAAAATAATTGAATCTATTTACATATATGTAGATCTTTATTAATAAACAAACACTGTAAAATGCAGACCAGTTGTTATAATTTTCCTCTATTAACCGACCACCCCTGTTAACCGACCAACATTAAATTCCCCGAGGATGGTCGTATTAGGAGATTTTACTGTACTAATCAAAATCACTAGCGAACCCAACTATTTTCATTTCATGTAGAACAACTAAAACTTTATTTGTGGTTTGCACCCGATGATTAAAGTAAGTCCAAGAATCCTAAAAAGCCATATAAAGCATTTGGTTTTGAAGACTATGTCGTGCATTTGAAATAAAAACAAATAGCAATAATTTTAATTAATTTTGACATATGAAGTTAATTTTATTATTATTCAGTCACTTATTCCTATTGTATTTTGTATATTATGGCAGAAAAGCTAACGACGCAAGAAGGGACGGAATTAGTTCTTATTGTTGGTAATAAATACGAATCGTTTAGAGAAGCAGCCCCTACCTTCAATTAATTAATTTCATATGTTGAAGTGAAGTAAAATTATTGCTATTTGTTTTTATTTCAAATGCATGGCCTAGCCTGACCTACGTGACTCGATGAACAAAATGACTTGTTTCTAGCAGGCAGCTGCCTGGAACTAGCTCGGTTATTGGTTCGTTCGTCCCCACGCCGTGGATCCATGTCAGTCTTTTTATATTATTGCGTCGGAGTGTTTCTTAAAATATTTACAGATTCAGACGGTGACAGTGAACCTCCAAGTAGTGCTTTGAAATGGTGGCTATTACTTTCCAAAAAGGGAAACTGGAGATGGAATGTGCATCCAGTAAATAAAGAATGCACGAAACCTGATGATTTCTATCATCAGTACTATCAGCTAAAAATTACCAAGATAGGCTTGTTCACAACTACCTGTTTCTTTATTGTATGATAACTGCTGGTGGGGTGAGCAAATCCGCATATCGCAATGTGTCACCTTCAACGAACTTGGGCTGCTAAATCGCCAATCTCTTTTTGGTTGATGAATCTTGCTTGTTAAGTGAAAAAAATAATAATAGTTAAAAATATTGAAATGTTCATTTTACGTCACCTACTTAACAGTGTGAAATTAGTATTAAACCTAAAGAAAATCGACCGAAAAATGTTATTCTTTGGCCTTATTGTCTTTGGTAAATAAACAAGAACTAGGTGTATCACAACTAATTATGAAGATTTTAAGCTGCTTCCTACTTGAGTAAGAATATTTTTTCCATATTGTTCTAAAAATTTAACAAATTTTTGGCAAGTTTGGGTATAGTTGTGCCTAACAATTAATTCTGCCTCCAAGATTTTTTTTGCTAAACAATGTATTTCTCTTCTCCACGCTATAAAGATGAAACTGAAAATTCTCTCGCTCATCGCATTGAAGTGAGGAAGAGAAAAAACATAGGAAAAATTTGTAAGGAATTTGGAGAATTAATCGATTAAAATTATAAACAAATTTTTGATCAATTTTGAAATCTGTAAGATATTCGCGAAGCTTCTCCAGAAAAGATTAAAGTTCACCTATCCTTTATCTATGCCAATACAGTGAGTTTTCCCTTCGCGGACACCCCTCTTACACGGACACCCCCTTCATAGTCCCGACCGACTCTCATATAGTTTAAATTGTGTTAACTCCCTCTTGGACGGACATTCTTTTGAACGGACGCGGAAACAAGAAAATGTTCTCCTAAATAGACAAAAAACAAAATAAAAAAATAAACGCCTTGTCTCATTTTTCTGTCGTGAGTGTCGCAGTTGCATTTCTCAATCGCGCCGCGCGCCAACTTCGCTGCCTGCCTCCACTGAGGGATTTTCTCGAGCCGGGGATTCACCGACTTCAATCTTTCGGTACAAGCGCAGGCTACACCGTGAGATATTTAACATTCAGTGCTTTATAAATTTTAAATGCCAGGTGGGGTACATCATTGGAATGGTATTTTCAATCTACAAACCATCGCAAAGTTTAGTAAGATTTTATTGATTAGTAATTTTAAAATATCAGCCACTTTTGTCAACGTGAGTTAATCCGATTTATAAGCAATCTGGTGATAAACATAGCGCATTGCTGCCACGTAAGCGATCCAAGGTACCGTAGGTTCCTTTACAACCTAAAAATCAAAATAACCAACTGGCCGCCATTTGAAAATTAATCAATAGAATCATTTTAAACTTACGATCGTTTGTAGATTGAAAATCTATTTCCAATGCCGCCATCTTTGAAAACAAAGTCAAAAATTTTTACTTAAAAACTAGTTTTTTAATTGTTCCAGAACGTACCAAAATTTTTGTTAAAGTCAACAGTTAACAGGCGAAGGGGGAGCCTACTACCCTATATCTCAAAAGCTAAGCAGTTTAGGAGATCTACTTTTAGTCCTTACATCCTGCATACCCTGTTGCTCGTTTTTCGCTAATCCACAAATTAGTTCCTATTATTTGTCATATAAAAACTGCATGAGTCGTCCGTCCACATATTGATACAACATGTTTGTGATTCAATACAAATAAAGATACAAAACAACACTGACAAGACGTACAGCGCCGTGGGTGGGGTTTATACGAAGTTATTTACACTATAGGAATTTTTTTACATAATGTTTCTTAGCGTCATATTTTCCTTAGCAAGTTGTCCTCTCGGGCTTGGGTGTTATCAGTTTGTATGCCTCGGAGCTGTCAGGCTCGCTACTGTCACCGTCGCTGACAGAAACGACATTGTAGTTACAGGTTACTTTCGGCTTTTTGATTGACACTCTGGTGTAGCCGCGTTGTTGCGATTGGATGCTGTTCTTCTAAGAAGAAAAATGTTTAAATTAGTTCATCATTTATCGCATTAAATTCGACACTTAGTCTGTGTCATCTTCAGCCTCAGAATATATTTTTAGTTTTAAAAATATTAAACAGATGTAGATGTAAAGGCTGGCCAACTAAGAATGCCAGGTACTGTATCAGGGAAACTATCCATCGTAGAGGCTTGCGGCAAAAAAAATTATTACTAAAACGGCCAAGAGAAAAACCTGGAAAATATTTTCAAGTTTCTGAAATGGTCGCTAGGGGGCGTAGCTGCAATCTTGAATCTAAAAAAGTGATGTTTCTGTAAATTCCGCTATATTAACTTAATAAAAAAAATCCTGATATTTAAAGTTCATCAAGAGCTTCGGTTATTGCTGAAGATGGTTCATCGTTCTTGGAAAAATGCACTTCTTTAATTAAGGGATATTCACCGAGAGACATCTTAATGTCGATGAGACCAGCCTGAATTCTAGGGCTTAACCCAGCAAATCGCTAACATTAAAAAATTTAAAAAATATGTTAGTGGTAAGTACCCCAAAGATAGGTTTACAATTTTGCATTGTGCAGACATGGCGGGAGAAAAAGAAAAACTCCTAGCGATGGCTAAGGCAGCTAAACTCACAGCTTTTAAAAATATTAACATAAATAACCTGCCTGTAACTTAAAAATACAATAAGAAAGCTCGAATGACAGGACTAATTATGACAAAGTGGTTGCAAGACTTAAATGGGAAAATGGCAAAAGAAAAAAGAAGCATGTTTTTTTTATTTTTAGACAATGTCGGATCTCATCCAAAGGCGTCCGATTAAAAAATATAAAAATCTTGTTTCCGCCCCGTAATTGTACATCAGCTTGTCAACAACTAGACCAGGGGATTACAACAAATTTCAAAACTTATTTCCGAAGTCCAATACTAAAACACCTGCTAGTAAACTTCGCAAAAACCGCTTGGGATCAAAGAAACAGTTCAAAATTGCTTCCGAAAAGCAGGATTTAAGCATGAAAATATGCAATGTAAAGACCAGTTAACTGAGGCTGTTACATCTGATCCAGAAGATGATTTACCATCTAACGTATTTGCAGATATTCTCAAAAATAAGAATTTGTTGAAATTTACTGATTTTTTGAACCTAGATGAAAATTTGTATATTGAAAATTCAGATTTAGGACAAGAAACTGAAAATCCAGTTGAAATACCACAACTTTCCAAAGATTCTGATGTCGCTGATTTTCCAGTAATAACACAGGCTATTCGAAAGTATGGTAAAGCTATTAGAAGTACGATTCCTTGACGCCATTTTAAAGAAATAGAGGAGACAAACAACAATATATGAATCTTTGCGTCATTAAGTGACATTTAATTTTATTTTATCTATTACTATATATTTTCTATTATATTTTGTTTGAATATTGTAAGGTAACAAATCCTAATTTTTCCCTTAAGTTTTAAGTTTAAGACATTTACATACATCTACGTTTTAAATGTCCCAATTTCTTTTATTACAGTTTTCATTAAAACATTTTTTTTCGTATTTCTTTTAGGCGGATACCCCACTTGGATGGACACTTACTTTCAGTTGACCCCGCTGGTGTTTACCTAAGGGAGATTTCGCTGTACTAATCTCTGACTGATATACTACATAATTTACTTTAAGTATTGCTACATTCACATCCTGGTTTCTAGACGCTTTCACATTTCACTAAATATAACGAGCGCGGGAGGTTCAAATGAAAATCGGGAGTTTGATCACTTTGTTTAAAAGACGGGAGGGCACGCGAGAAACCGAGAGGCTCCCGCCTAAATCGGGAGGTCTGAAAGCCCTACGGAACAAACCAATAGCGGAGGTAAACTTAGGCAGCTGCCTGCTAAAAACAAATTATTTTGTTCATCGAGTCATGGCCAGATGCGTGGCGACGTGCGATGCTAGATGCACTATTCCAGTATGTTTCTGTTCAGTCGTTTCTGTGGTATTGTTTATTTATCAAAGTGCGTCGAGCAATGCTTACACTTTAATGTTTCAGAGCGGCGACTGTCGATGCATGGCGTAATGGGCGGCAAGATGCACTACTTCACTATGTTTTTACACTTAGGGTTAAAAAGACTTAGAGGAACGGAGTAGTTGTTCTAAATATGACAAAGTCACGACAACTCTTGTAGTAGTGACAATGTGTGACAAGGAACTTGCGATTCTTTTTTTTTTATATCAAAACATAAAAATCCATAACGTAAAATTCAGATTTTTAAGATAAAAGTGCCATCGTTAATCCTAAGCTCGACTTACCCAGCTTTGCTTTCTTCCCCTTCCCATCTATCCCCAAAAGCATTTTATAGGAAAGCCATGAAAGCAGAAATCGTAATAAAATGGACTGATTTTATATGAGTTCTTAACATTTTTACCTTCACAACGGTGTTGCATTTTAATTGGCAGATTATGTAAAAGTCGCATCTAAACTCATTTTCTCCAGAAAAATTTAAAAGAGCTTTGAAAATGCAGACGTAAAAAAATAACTGATTTTAAATGAAAGTTTTATCATTCTTTATTTCCACAGGTTTATGGCAATTTCTTAGAGGATTCAGCCAAAGACAGAATTAGTGTATTTTAAAGTTTTAGAAAGGATTACTAAAAAACATCAAGTGTTACGTTTTGTTCAGATTAGGTTAGGTTAGCTCAGATTATTAAAAGCCGTTATTCATTTACAAATAAAATAATCAGTGCCCGTCTACTTTTTACTGTCAATAATAACCAGTTTTTATTTTTAGAATAGCCACATTTCCAAATGGCGTTTGAAAGTTGAAACTAAAAAAAATCTAATTTAACAGTTAAGGGTTGAAATTATCAACCGATTGTACTACAATTATGAGTAAAGGGCGGAATATATGCACTTAAATTCAGCCAAAGTATGCGCATATATATGCCTTGTTTGCCTTTAAAATATGCAGTTATATGCATTTTCTTGACCAAATAAGCATACTGGTATGCAATATTTCTTAATTAATTGTAGTAAAATAGGGTAAAGAAACACACTGGGTTCAAAAAAAGATGTTTATTTAAAATAAAAAGATGCAAAAAAAACAAAGAAAAATAAAAAACAATATAGGAATGAAGCACAACGGCGACATCCCATAGTAATCGAGCGTACCACCGAGCGAGCCGGTGAGGTTCTATAAAGATCCATACACCAGCACGGAGCCCATAGTAACAGGCATCTAACCTCGGTGGCGCCGAAAACCATTTCTTCGGTTTAGGTTACCGAGACCTTAAGATTACAACAAACAATGTTTGTCCCTTATCCTTTCCATCAGACCCAATCTCTGGACGCGTTTCGCTGTATAACAGCTCATCAGCAGAGCTATAGGGTCTGACGGAAAGGAAGGGACTGTCTGTGACTTTCATCACTATATAACGCTCGATTACTATGGGATGTCGCCGTTGTGCTTCATTCCTATATTGTTTTCTATATATAGTGATGAAAGTCACAGACAGTCCCTTCCTTTCCGTCAGACCCTATAGCTCTGCTGATGAGCTGTTATACAGCGAAACGCGTCCAGAGATTGGGTCTGATGGAAAGGATAAGGGACAAACATTGTTTGTTGTAAAAATAAAAGTAAACAAGTTTTTAACTTGAAATTGTATAAAAGGCATTTATTACTAAATATTTTTCAAAAAACTAAAAAAGATTGTCTTCTATCAGTAAAAATATGTTTATACAAAGAGAAGCTTCTCTTAACAGCTACTGATGTAATCGGACAATACTGCAACTTAGGTAGTAAAGTATATGGCCAAGATACAACTTTGTTGGATGGTTTACCTTCATAAATGCTATTTAATGCAGTTAGGTATTTAAATCCTTCATTGTTTTTTACAGTTACATTCAATTTGTTCCTTACTTGACCTCCTACTTTACCGAGAGTGTTGTTACATTTAGCGGAAAAGGTTTCAGCAATGCTAGTTGTGTCTCTTAGACCCAAACTTCTACTCTCTAACGAGGATATTATGTCCGGTATAAAACTGACATTAACCTTAATAAAAACAAGATCTTTAATTATACTTGCATTTTTTAACAACTTTTTACTTTGCACAACACAGTGCGAATCGTCATCTAAATCTAATATTAGTTCTTTAATGGCTTCGAAATGTTCTGCGTAGAATATTGCGGTCTTAATACAGGTTCTGGAGGTAAACTAACTCCTGGTAATCTCTTCTTATACATCTGCACTATTAGAGGTGCTTTTAGAACCACTTTTCTTACGTTTGAAATTAATTTATTTACTAAAGGATATTCAGTTCTGACGGTTTATGCGACTCGGTTTATTCCATGTAAAAGACAAGTCACATGCACCATATTGGGGTAAAAGATTTTTAAGTTTTGACCTACTTTTACCATATAAGGTACTGCATCAGACAAAAGTACTAAAAACTGGCACTGGATTTGGTAAAAAAAAGCTCCATAGGCACTGCCGAATAAATCGAAAATTTGATTAGTTTTCTCTAGCTGCTTAGAAGCTATTAAATATGGGTTTGTAGCTTTAACTTCTTGAAGTGCGCCAATTATAAGATGTGCGATATATCTGCTATAAGCATCTGTGTATTCATCAACAATAATGTAAAAATTTTTATCACCCAGTGAAGCTCTAATTTCTTCTAAAACGATTTCGTATACTGAATGGACATTCTTCTTTCTAAGCGTAGATTCGTCGGAAAAAATCCTCTAAATTGCGAATTCTGCAATTTTTTTAGGGGTATGTTTGGTGCGACCAGAGCCTTGACTAAGTCTTCTTGAAAGATCTTTTTTCAGATTTCGATTTTTCTTCAACATTTTGAAATGCGTTTTTTACACTCAGCTGAACTAGCTCAGATTTCATTTTTTGTAATTTTGATTTATGCTGCTGTGTTTTCAAATGTTTATCAATTTGGAACTACTTTTCAGAAACAATAATTTTTGCACAAGCTTTACAGAAGACTTTTTTTTCTCCACTGAACTCTCACTCTGGGAAATTTTTAATCCACGAAGACGTTCTCGCCACTTTAGACATTTTGAACACAAATTTGAAATCACTAGTTTCACACTGAGAATACTAAAATCTTTCGACAAACTAAAACAGAAGTACGTATTACAACCCGATATAAATACAGTTTGTTAAGCACGTAATAATAAGGCATTATTAAATGACAATAAATAACCCCTAACAATATACCTGCAAACCCCGGAAACCCCAATAAATACTTTGTGTATAACCAAAATGTAAATATTAATTATTAAGTATATGATTATTATCTTCAGATTGGAAAATCCGCGAAGCAAGTGCCGAACTGAACATTAAACCTATGAGTCTACGAGTTTTCATGACCGGGCGTTTTTAATTTTTTGATGACGCCGAAAACATAAAAATATGCTCATAAAATAATAATTTGGGAAAAATATGCATTTTATTATAAAATTGACAAAATATGCAAAAAATGCATACATAAGCACTTTGCATAAATTCCACCCTTTAATTATGAGTAATAAAATTGAATGTTTGCCTTTTCCTGCACAATATTTAAATACAAAGATCATAATTTTATTATAATTTAGATCCATACGACATTTCCTTTTAGGTAAAGGTAAATATTTGAAATTCCTAAAAAAAAATGGTGATACCTTATCTCGGGCAGAAGGCAAAATGTTAACCATTTCAGGGCGTAATCAGGATTAAGTCAAGAGTAAGAGAACCCACTAAAGAATAAATGCGAAGTGTAAGCCAGCAGATCGTAAATTTCGGGCTTTTCCTCTATTCCGGTTAAAATCCACTTCCATAAGTTGCCATCAGGTCAGGTGTGCGATAGATATTAGACGCAGAGGCGGACGATATTTTTACTTAATTTGAAAATTTCGAAAGAGCAAAATAGTTAAAAATTACGTTAATATGCAGTTAGCTTATACATGCAATAATAAAGGATTATCGTTGTCGCAGAGTTTTTGTCGAATTATACTGTTGTAACTGTCGGCTTTATATTCCCGAAAATCCATTCAGTTTGGACACAATGAGTGAAGAAAACTCAGTTTTATTATTTAAAGACTTTCCAATTTTTCATCAACGAATTTTTTATAGAGGCGTGTCATCTTGTACCTAGCTTGTAATTTTTGACATAGAATAGTGAAAATAAGAAATTTTTTGGTATGCTAATATGGATTTTATACTTCAGTTAGAACACAACAGACGAATCAAAATAAATTATCTCGTTAAAATGCGCTTAATAGTTTTTGTATACTTACTAGGACGTGCAGCAAACTATGAATATAATAATACTAACAATAATAATAAATGATACTTATTTAAGAGTAAACGCAATAAAGTAGTGTCAGACAGAAAAACAAAAATGTTGTATACACCTAATGCATTGTATTTACATATTTATTAATAAATAAAACACCAGTTCAGTTTTGATGTAAAGTCATAAAAGCTGTCATTTTTACATGCAAAAATGTCTTTAACTGAAAGTGAAATAATTACAATTCTTATGATGAGAGGATATGGCGATAGGGTCAGGTTTTACGAAGAGGTTAAAAATCTTTTTAATGACGCATTTCCAAACCGAAATCCAATTTCAAAAGCAACTCTTCTAAAAATTGTCCAACGGCGACGGTTCGAAGAAACTAGAAATTGTAGAGATGGGCGACGATCAGGACGACCAGCAGTAGTAGATAAAGGGAAATTTAGAAATTTTACAACATGTTGTTGAAGCCCTTGTTTCTTCATTAAGAAAAATTTCTCAAATAGATGACATCTGCTTTAAATCCGTCCATAATGTTTTACTAACACATAAATATCACCCTTTCAAAATATATGTAGTTCAAGAGTTATCAGAAGATGATTATGAGCGAAGAATTGAATTTTGTGATATTATAATGTCAAGGTTTGACCAGAATAACCAATTTTTCAAATTTATAGTATTTTCAGACAGAGCAGCATTTATGTTAAATGGTAAAGTCAATAGACAGAACTGTAGGTTTCGGGCAAGTGAAAATCCCCACTGGATGAGAGAAGGTCATACATGACGCCCTGGAAAATTGAATGTGTGGGCTGGGCTTCTGGGTAACCACAAGATGGTCCATTTTTTATTGATGTAAATTTGACATCACAACTTTACCTTGATCTCTTGGAAACCCAAATAGTGCCTACTATACGAAATGTGGTGGGTCCAAATTATGCTAGTACATTCTTCCAACAGGACGGAGCTCCTCCCAATTTTGGTCGAAAAGTGCGCGAATTTTTGAACAACACTTTTCCGAATAGGTGGATCGGTAGAGGGGGTACAATCGAGTGGCCACCTAGGTCCCCTGATTTGTCGCCTAATGACTACTTTTAATGGGGACACTTGAAGAACAGAGTTTATACCACAAAACCTCAAGATTTGGCAGATTTGCAGCGTCGAATTTTGAACAAATTTGAAATAATAACGCCAGAAATGATTTTCAACACAATTGAAAAATTTTATTTTCAATTAGCGCACTGTCAAGCTGTACAGGGAAGACAGTTTGAACATTTAATATAGAAAATATATTTTTTCTAAATTGTACTCGTTATTTCGAAAACTACTGATATTAGGAACAAAGTATGTTATACCAAAATTGTAATAAATTTAAAGTAAAAACTATAAATGAAAAAATATACAGGGTGTTACATTTTAAAATATAAAATTCGATCGAATTCCAGACAAACTAAAAAGCGGGCAACAACACCAATATTGTCATTCGGTGCGTCAGATCCTCTTACACAACTGTACCAAATTTGGTTTAAATCGGCCAATAAATTGTGATGTTATTAAGCCGTTTACAGACTTTATACACACACTGTATATGTGTATATTCTCTATGCTACGACCTAGAATACCTTGATCAATGAACACCGGGAACAATCTCTAACCATGCCAAAATATCTATAATATTCATCCACATTGTAGAGTTCTATTTCCAAGAGTAAATTTTAAAAAATGTTCAGTTTTCTGTCCTTCGGTAGATGATTATAATGTTTTATGCATAGATAGTACGCACCCTTTTTAGTCATGGCTCATATATGCCTGGGATATATATATTCTAGACTTCTTGCCGGATATATTTACTGTGCTTCACTATTTAAAATATAAATAAAATTGTACATTTCACCGTGTTGTAAATTTTTTGCGGGATTAACCTTAACGTGTGTCGATCTGAATCAAAGCCAGACATATAATACTATTCTTTTACAACCAAAAATATTCGACTGAAATAAAAAAAAAATTTACACTATTTCATATAGGTACAGTTGCAAGTCGACAAGACCATCCAAGGAAATCACCGTTTACAATCCTATTTTTAGAGTAATCTTTACTGAAAACCCGCCAAAACCATGGCAACGGTTTCAGCAGATTATTAAAATCGGTATAATTTACTAAATAAACCAACAATATTAAGTTTAGTTCTATGAATTATTTATTTCTCGAGCCGGCTAAGAAGGTACAATATTTAACAATAGATCTATTTATAGTTAAATAGCTATGGTAGTAACGCGACACTAAGTAAAAATATGCAAATTAGTTCCTTTGCTACAACGCCGACTAACCGCCGGGTTACTATTTTATTTTAATATTCTTGCTTGTTTCTTATTTGCAAAGGAAAACTATGGCCACCGTTGCCATAGCGACACACCGTGTCACTAAATCCTAACTGGTTTACCCCGGACACCGGGTAGCGGAGGTAGGTGGTCCACTTTGTATCTTCAAGGGACTCTCTAATTGCATCTCGGCGAAAGAAGTCTGCTCTCGACGGGTGCCAGGGAAATGAACTTTTCTCAGAATATGTGAAGTAGTGGAAAAACTTGTATGCGTGAAACACAGAGACGCATTGTGAATCTCAAGGACTTCCCTAAAAAAGTAAAGAATTCGATATCCGTCGGCTCGCGACATTTTTAGTCTAGTATTGCAACACGAGATGGATTCCTTCATCATCAGTATAAATAAATCTAACTAAAACTAACGTCTGTATTCTTTTGAATCGTGTAATTGAAAAAAAAAAACTAATGCAAATCTGTGAATGCCAATATTTCAGATTGTGCTTAGTTTCTAACATGCCCTACTATGTTCTTTAAGGTTAAGTGCGTACCATGGAAAAAGTGTGGTCACTTGACACACATAAGTTGCATTTGGTAGTTTTGGCCTGAATCCCAACCTCAGAAAATTAAAATAACCAAATATTGGGCTAATAATTGCATATTGTTCATTCTAACACTGATTTGAGTCCTTGTTAATTATTTTTCCACCAATTTCTCACTTGAACCAGTAGTGTGACTAGCAGCAGCTAACTGGGGAAGAGAAAACTGCAATTTAACATTTTTTTCCACTTTTATAGCTCCGCCAATGTAGGGAATAAATTCATCCGTCTTTCCTTGGAATCCAAAGGTGCGATTATAACACTCCGTGGACTCATTATTGTAATCCAGATCAAATCTAACCAGAACTGATTTAAATTATAGCCTTTGGTGCTACCATGGGCGGACTTTTCTAACGTATTTCACCTTTCTAAGTGTTTAGCGATAAATTTCAAGCAACTACGATTATTTGCATACTTAAAAGTTTCGATAAAGAACTTGAAACGGAAAAACAAGATTTTTGCTGCCAATAAGGCTGCTACGTTTGACTTTGTTTAACTATGTTGCTGGGTGTTCACACAATTATTATTTTTATTATTGTGGAAAACTTTTCTGAATTTTTTTTTCTTTTGTAGTTGAGCTAGCTTTAAAATATCGTTCATCGCAGCTCGCAATTTTGCGATAAATAATTACATTGTTATAAACATAAAGTGCAACTTTTGAATAAAACTGTTTCTATTTGTGTCTATTTGTTTGTAGTAGTAAAAGTAGGCTAGAAAAGGTTAGAAAAACTAACCTGAACTAACCAGAAAGGTTTATTGGTTAGACCTTCTATTACAACAAAACATAGTTTCAGCCAATTTCAGAAAAAATAGTGTTAAATTATTTATCCTAACCAGTACACAACGGGCTAAATCCAGGATCGGTATTCACTAACAGTAATTATAATGCATTACGTGCCAACTTTTTTAACATTTGCAACATTTAGACGACGAGAAAATTTATTTAAATATTATTATATTAAGTTAATATGATAATAATTAATGTAATATATTACTAATGACAAGTTAAACGGTGTAAATGAAACCTTTTTAGTAGACCACTAAGGGCGGCTAGAGAAGTGAAAGATATATTATTATGAAGGTTAGTTAAATTTGACGTTGTTTTAAATGATTTGTAACAGCGGTTTAATGGCGAGTTTGAGTGAGAATTAGGGGTGGGCAAAATAATCGATTCTGAAAATTTTAAAAATTGATTAAACGATTAATTTATTGTTTTTCGATTAATCGATTATTTTTCGATTAATAGACTATTTTTCGATTAATCGATTATTTTTCGATTAACCCATTGTTTTGCGATTAATCGATTATGAATTTTTATAATCCTAGTGAGCAGCCTACTAAGCGAATTCTCCTGTTGGAATAAACTATCTAATATACCTACATATAAACACAATACAATAATAAACGTTAAAATAAAATTTGTGCCCCGTATTATGTTTACTGTTTGCTGGAATTAAAAAAAAAAACAAAGTAATAAAAGAACCGGGCTTACCAAGTGGGCAAATATAAAAAAATTAACAAAAATTAAATCATAATGGTATAGAGTGTGCAAGTAAAAAAATGGACAATTTGTTTTTACAATTTCTTCTTTCATATTTTTTTTTCAACATCGAAATTTGCAGAAAATAAACTTCCTTTTTAGCAATTTTATTGTAGACAGATTATATTATAAAAAAAATACAAAATTCAAAAAGATATATTGTTCTCCCAAAAGTTAGAAATACTGCATAATATAATTAATATGTTTGAAGGAAAGGGACTCTTTTGGACTTCTATTGCCTTTATTTATTTTGATCACAACGTTTCAACTGTGGCCTACTCGGACCTAGATCTTGCCCGGAGAGTTTTAGTTGTTGGGAGGGAGGGGAGCTAAGCAAGATCAATTCATCAAATTAATTGATTATTAACAGATTAGTCGATTATTTCATTAATTAATCGATTGTTTTTCGATTAATCGAATGTTTTTTGATTAATCGATTGTTTCGATTAATCGATTATTTTTCGATTAATCGATCGGTTTTCGATTAATCAATTGTTTTTCGATTAATCGATTAATCGATTTAATCGAAATAATCGATTTAATCGAAATTATCGATTTAATCGATTAATCGATTTAATTGAAATAATCGATTAATCGATTTAATCGAAATAACCGATTATTTTTAACAATCGACAATCGATTGTGAAAATTCATAATCGCTCAGCCCTAGCGATAATTAATGGTACTTGGTTGAATGTGGAAGAAATATTTATTTCTGGTATTCCAATGGTCGGTATGCTCACTTCTCATGGTCATTTACTGATGAGAATCAAAGAGATCGAAACAAGTCTGCAGGCAGCAGCAGTGTAGTCTTATATTATTGAAAACAGAGATTCATCCGTTTCTTTAAGGTAGTTTCTGCAATCTGAGTTTGTATCTTAATACTAACTGTGTTAGTCAAAATACGCCAAAATTTTGCTTTATAATTCAGCGCTCGTTGGGGCATATAACCCAGAGACAGAGAATAGCTGTTTTAGCATGATTTGGTTAATCCTTATTGTACCAAATGGTTACAGAACAAAGTTAAGTCACATATTCAGGGTGTCCGGGAAAATGTGGGAAATCTTTCGGATTCAGATATAACATGAAAAAAGTTCCTATAAAATATTTTCTTACATGCCCTCCCTACGCCGCTGGAAATGGTTTTTTTTTAATAACTTTCAAAATACTTAATATAATTCAATAAAAACTTAATGTGAAGGATACTAGTAAAGACCTCTTAAAATAGTTAGTGTCTTTGAAACATATTTAGCTTTTTTAGTTTACCAGGGGCGGACTAAGATTTACAACTTAATCTTTAAATTTTTAACATCCTGTATATTAAAGACTAAAAAAATGAATCTGGGTAGCTTGAACCTTAGACTAAAAAAGTGTACTCTTGTTTATTGTCAATAAAATGAACCGTTTTCAAGAAAAAGAATAATAAACGAATTCAAAAAAGGGAGCACGATTTTTATTTTGTTACTCGACAACAAAGTGTGATGCGAAAGTCATTTAAACAACCGAAAAGTTTAATTTTAAGTTGTTTAATCCGGAAAAATAGAAAAATTTAAAAGAACGCAGTAATGTAATAAGAGGCACCTTAACGAAATTATTGGAAAACTTCATAAGACTGTTCGACATGGGCTCAGTGAAGTCTGACACACTCGCGGGCACGACGAATTGAGGACTGCTGTACCCGCCTTAATAACCCAGCCTTGGTCCTTGTCACATCACAATGAAGCGTGATTCTCTGTAGAAGTTCGTCCCTAGTACCGACCGGAGTGGAATACACCCACTTTTGGAGGTGTCCCTACAGATAAAAATCCAGGCAATATCTATCTATCTATATATCCAACGGTTTGGAAAGACGTTATTCAGGTGCTCCCGCAGACCAACGCTGAAATAAGGTGGTGCTCCATCGTTCATGAAGTTCATGTTTCGGCGGATTTCAAGTGGTAAGTGCTTTATTAAATCCTGAAAAGTGTTCTGAAGGAACTTAAAACAAGGTTGTCCGTTCAAGACCACGGGAAATTGTTACTGTGAAAACAATTAGGGTTTCATATTAAAAGGTCTATTTATTTAAGGGGCGAGACACCTACAAGACAAAGTGGATGAAGACGATTTAGGAACCCCCGTATTTCTGATACGTCTGAAAATAAATATCAATAACTATCCGCGTCAGAAGGAACTCAGAATATCGGAAACAAGGTGTAACGTCATTGACAAAGAGGTTAAAAAGAAGGGGACCTATGTGGGATCCCTGGGGGACTCCCGATGGTACTAGTATCTCTCGCGATAGAAAGTTATTAATTTTAACTATCTGGATCCGATCAGCAAGATAGCTAGTTATCCAGCAAAGCATAGATCCAGATATCCCCATAGTTTCTAGCTTTCCAACCAATATATTGTGCGGGACCTTATCGAAGGCCTTGGAAAAGTCGGTGTAGATTGAGTGGACCTCCGCCCCATAATCCAATGCCTGTGTTATAGAGTGAGTGTAAGACAACAAATTTAATTCGGTATTTTTGCCCACACAGAATCCAAATTGCTGGGTGATGACCTCGATAGTCAATAGCGAAGTTAGATATTCAGTAACAAGATTTTCAAAAACTTTAGGGATTGTATTAATGATAGAAATTGGTCGGTAGTTCTTGATGTTAGATTTATCCCCCGATGTATGAATGGAAACGACAAAACTTGATTTCCAGAATGTAGGGAAGAATCCGCTCTCTAGGGATTTATTGAATATGATATGTAAAGGCCTTGCAAGTATGAAAGAGCAGTTTTTTAAGAAAGATGGGATGAATATTATTAGAACCAGGTCCTTTGTGTGGACTCAGTCCACTAAGCTCTGTATATATTTCAGATATGGATATTGAGCAGTTGTTTATATTATGATGATTCTATGATAATTCCCTACCATACACTGGGCTGTCAAAAGAATAAACAGATGAGAAATAGTCTGCAAATAGACTTGCAGCGTTAGGCCCCATGTTTACTGTTTCATTATCTAGTGTCAGCACATTGGGTATCTGAGGTGTTGTACGTCTCGAGTTGACAAAATTCCAGAATGGCCTAGTGTTGCTACAGAGAAGATTTTAAGTACCTTACAAATTTTTTATAGTGTTCTCGAGAGAGAACCTTGCACTGAGATCTTAGGTTTGAAAAGACCTCATAATCGTGAGCGGACTTACTAATTTTGTAATTCTTGTGAGCAGTTTTTTTTTTCAATTGTTAGATCTTTTAAGTCATTGCCAAACCATCTAGGGAACTTTCCGCTAGGCACCCTCTTAATTGGAACAAAAAGATCAAAGCAATTATAGAGTATATCATAGAAAATATTAATCATATTATCAATATCCATGTTCACCAAGATACTGTCCCAGCAGAAAGTAGCCAAGTAGTCATTTATCGATCTAAAATCGGCAGCTCTCGGGCTGACAACTCTGAAACCAGGGTTTGGAATATCCAATTTGAAGCATATGGGAGGTGATGGTTATCAACAGTGACCAGAGGATCGCACTGTTCGACTGGGCTTAAGTTACGTGAAAAGATCAAATCTAAAATAACATTATTAACATTCTGAACAAGATTATTTTGAAATAGATTGTGAAATGCGCAAAAATCAGAAATAGCTGCTATTTTTTGTACAGTTTGAGGAGCAACATAGACATCTGGATGGGGAACACCAACTGTGCAGATGTCCTCGTTGATCCATCTGCGTATTGGTTTTTTTTTATTGTTTTTTTTTTGACCTGGCACCGAAAGTAGTACTTTTGTAGCTAGAAACATACTAATTTCGTAGCTAGCAACGTATATTATTCAGGAAACTCTAATGTTTACTTTCGTGATCTTTCGTGTTGCTAGGTCCCGAAGGTTAATTTATTTATACAGTAGTATAAAATAGTATTTTTCATATTGGGCAAAAAAAAAATACGTGTCTCCTTATTTTGTATTGAGCGAACTAACACTACCATCCTTTTGCATGGATCATTTGAAATTGAAAGCCCTGATTCTACAAAATGTTTTATATTCGGGCTACAAGTGCTACCTAAATAAATACAGGACGATCTCAAATTTTCACTGAACCCAAATCTTTATTTTACAACTAATATTATTCAAATTTTATTTTCCTTGGCCACAACCTATTCCAGCTGGATGGCGACGCGTCATTGCGTGTTTTTATTTTATATTACTTATGACCATGACCACATCGCGTGCTCGCCCTTTCTCAAGGACTCTGTTTTAGTGAACATTAACACGTTAATAAATAATATCTCGCAATGGATTTTACCAGACAGTCCTAGCCATGTATGTCGATAAAGTTTTACTATTTTTTACATTATATATATATACCTATATACAAAATATAATTCGTATTAGTGGGGTATTAACTTGTACCTATTAAACAGGTAAGCAATAACACATTTTTTAAAATGTTTTTATGATCCAACGGCAAATGTTTTAATCTACGCTTGAAACAACTAATATTAGGGTGTTACAAACAAATTAGATTTAGGGTAATTTCATGTCAATGAACCAAGCAAAAAAAATCTATGTCTCCAATTGTATTAATTTTTGCTGAGAATGTTAGGCTTATGAATAAGAAATAAGCAAATTTTAAAAATTTTTGATTTGTTCGTTTTGAAGTTATAGGCGTTCAAAAATTTAAAAAAAAAAACCTAAAATTTGTAAAAACATTGACTTTTTGAATGCGAATATTTAGAGAAACGAAACGCGTCCAAGGATTGGGTCTGACGAAAAGAAAAGGGAAAAACATCTTTCTTTTATTTAGAGAACTGTTGCAAATAGAATTGGCATTTTCAAATGTTTTGTAGTAAAAATGTTTAAGTTTGTTCTGGCATACCCAAAATTGAAGGACCTTGAATTGCAAAGTGTCAAGGTCAAGGTCATAAAATTTTTAGTTGTTTACTCAAAAAGTATACTTTTGAAAATTTTGAAAAAAATACATGATATTCTCTAGATCTAGATCAACTTCTACAAATGCCCAAAATTACAAAATGGGCAGGCTATGGGTTCATGGTAAAAAAATATTTCTAGTTTACATATACGTATAATTTACCATGTATCTAGTTCTTAAAGGTTGCTGCACACATTTGTTTTTTTTTTTAGATAAAAAAATTAAATTCTAGTATTATCTAACTAAAGCATGACTTAATACTTAATCTTTCTGCATGCTCAATTCTTTTCACTTCCGGTTTAGCCAGAAATAAGTATAACTTTCGAATTTTAAATAGAACACTATATATTTGCCAGCTTATTTTAAGGAAAAATTGAATTTTAAATGACACCTAAGTAATTTTTAAAATATTTTTATCCGCAAAACTTAAAAAAAAAACAATAGTATTAGATTAGAAATGAAAAAGAATTTACAAGCTATTAAGAATATTAGAAGAATGCAACATTTCATTTTCATTTATTTTGTACACACGGCCAGTTTCTGTTACGGGATTAACTTTCAATATTATGGATTTTATATCTACTGTTAATATGTCAGGTGTATTTGGATAATGAAATAATACCGATGGTCCTTTTGATTAATGAAAGTTTATTGTAATATTTTGTGTTTCTTTGTTTTTGTCAGTGATACACCCTGGCCAACAGGATCCAATATACTCCACTGTTACATTACAAATTTCCTTGTATGACATATTTTTGAAAATTTTAAGAAGGCCCAATTTCTTTACAGCTATCCGTGTATGGTTTGGCCATTAATACATTATGTTCTTTGGGAATAAAACAATGGTACTGATGAATTCGTTTTGCCTCATCAAATATTTTTCTTAAATCTTTAGCATTTTGTTTGTGTTCGTCCTCAGTACAATAAAAAAAATAAATGTTTTTGACGTTTTCCTCTAATAATTCGTAGAGATGTTGAGTAATTAGTATCTTATCAGAGTAGGGTCGCTGCAGACTTGCTTTAGCAACTTCGTTTTACCGTTTCGCCTAGTCCATCACAAGCACTTTTACCATGACTTGTAGCAGAAAATAAAATAGCTATTTCTTTGCTTGTAGCGATAAAATGCCATTCAGCAAAAGAAAGTAATTTATATTCTCTGATTCAGCCTTAAAATTATAATAAGACAGATGTGAATCTAGATTTAAAATGATCTTATGATTTGTTATATTGTGAGGCGCTTCCATCGGAGAATCAGGAAATACCGTTTTCCCTAACGCGGCCGCGCATATGGCAGCGCTAACACACAATGTTGCCATCGTGACGCGCTGCAAGGAGGCGCCTTTTTTCATTTTCTGAGCTTACATTATGCAAAATATTAAAAAAAATTTGTCAGCCCATTTTAATATTTTAGAAGTGCATTTAAGAAAAGGTAATAAATTTAATATAATATTTTGAAAATTTTAAGAAACATATTTTTAGAGATATTGAGTTTTAAATGTTTGTGACCTTGGCGCTGACCTTGAAAATCAAGGTCATTGCTAATAATGGCAACAGAAAAGAAATATAGTCTAAGTGCTGCAGAGTGGCGTTCGAATGACATTCCTATCTGTAACGGTTGTCAAAATATTCGCAATTAAAAAATTCATGTTTCTACAAGTTGCGTGTTTTTCTTAATTTTTAAACTGCTATAACTCAAAAACGAAGTATTTAAAAAATTTTAAAATTTGTGAATTTTTTATTGCCAATAAGACTAACAAATTGGCAACTTTTAAAAAGATCGGAGACATTGATTTATAAAATTGCCTTTTTGGTGGTTGACTTGACATGGACTTACCCTTTAGCTTGTTCCCATAATTTTTCCTCGATGGGCGTTGTTTTAGCAAAAGTGATTTCAATTTCAGATCGTCCAGGTTTAATGTTTTCCGCTACAATACAGTGCACTTAAGAGGCACCGTTGTCATATAAGCCGCAAATCACCTACAGTAAATTTGAAATAGCACGGTGATTCCGATACTGGGATTTTTATCGCGGAGAAAATAAATGTGGCAACATCCAGAAGTCGAGGCCACAACTTCAAAGAATTGGAAATAAACGTGTCGGAAGGGTTTTCGCATTGCTTGATTAATTTCTATTTTTATTATTAATTTATTGATAGATTTTGTGATAGAGTTTTCTTTCAGTTTTTGTTGTGTCGTTCACAAAAATAGTGTTTTATATAAATATTCATGTAATAAACTTTATTTGGTGTTGTTATCTACTTTAAATTTAGTAAACTATCCAACGAGCCTTCAACTAGTTTTCGCGCACAAAAAAGATTAAAATAACGAATCACAGGCCTGCATGAAATTTGTGATGACGTGATTTTTGTTTGTTAAGCTCAGTTTTACTAATTAAAATACAATTAGTCTCTATCACCCACAGATTTTTGCAAAAAAAAAAGAAAAAATATAAAAAAAAATCATATAATAGGCGTTTTAATACATTTTAAAATGAATGTAGTACTTCAAATTGTAGGTATTAACCCAAAGATGATTTTCTGTGGTGCTTCTCGAGAAATTTATTAAATAGGCGCTCATTACCTGAGGTAAATCTTTCATTATGGCTCTCATTACCTGAGGTAAATCTTTTATTATATGTATTAATTGCCAAATTTATGGCAGTTTGGACAAGATTTTCGGGAATTTTGACCTGGTAAATCCTATTTATTATGCCTTAACTTTATTAGTTGTGCGAAGAAGAAGGGTTTTAAGTTTATCACCCAAAACAAAATTTATATTTTAATGTCATTTGGTTCATTCGACCTCGGAGTTTTGATCAGTAAACAAGTAGAATTTATTTTTAAAGGGAAATGAAAGTCTGTCTTTACCACCAAAATTTTTTTTAATATTAACTACAATACACCCTAGATTTGGGTATCGAGGGCATATATATGGGAGGGATTCACCATATGAGTTAGATGTTCAATGTAAGTTTGAAAATTGAGTCGGACTAGTTTCGACCTTAGAAAAGATCATCATCAGCAACTCTATATAATTGTAATATAAACAAGTTAAAACACAGTAGTGGATGGTTCAATGAATGTGTATGCCTGCCCATGGACTTGACTGGGAACGTCCCTTTGGCTACACAGATGGTTAAGAATAAGGGGTTAATTGATACACTTGTTGAGTATCGAGTGTAGAGGTTTTATATTTATTTGACGTAAGCCAATAACTGTAAACAGTAGGAGAAGTAGGTTTTAAACAAGTTTGTTTTTACTCTTGACACATGCTAGTAGAGAAATGATTTTATTTATTTTCATTACATATATTATTGAGAGAAAAGGATTATGATTTTGAATTTGTGGTGGTATTCTTTGTGGAATAGACTTTTTAATTAAGGTGGGTTAATTTTTAATTTTTAATGTAACATTTTTAGATGTAAGATAGTACTAAAGGTTTGTTTTATGTTATATTTAGGTTTTAGTTCGTTTTTTTAATTTTGTCTGCAAAGGGAGAGAAAGAATATTTTAGTTTTGAGTATTTTAGGAACACATGTAAGAGCTGTACTACAGAATCAATAAAATGTAGACAAAATGGTACTCACCCTTATTTCTCAGTCACTCAACAAAGGTGAGGCTTTTCTCTTTTTTCTCTTGAGAAGGTAGAACATATTAATTTGGTAATATTTGATCATCAGTTAAAAACTGTAAACAGTAAGACACTCTAAGTACTAGCAGAGTAATTTAGAAAATGGAGATACCGGAAAGATGGTACTACGATTCAAAGTTTTTCCCTCCTACAATTTTAGTTTCCGGGGTAAACCGTCAAGTCCATTGGCGGCAATATTTGAACGGAATTGAAATTAAATGTTAAATTTAGAGACAATCTCAAACCACAAAGAGGTCATCCCAGTACTAATTAACATCCCTTATTCGGGGTGTATACATGTTTATTTAAGTTAAATTTAGTTACTAGTTGTATAGACGAAATCTGCAAATTAATCAATAAAATTAAGTTTGGATTTTATCGTTTAGTATTTTAATATTCTGTATATTATTAACAACAGAAAAGGTAGATATCTTCACCCGAGCACGGCTGAGCGGGGGGAAATGACAGTGGTAGTACCTCAAAGAGTCAACAGGCAAGTAACCTTAATTTATCTAAAATGAAAGTAGGCAACCACCACAGAGACACCAAACAAAATATTTATTAGGCCTGTCTGAAATAATACATCTTTCTCAGTGGTGACATATATTCTCTGTCAATCATTTAGTTTTATCATTAATAAATATTATTATAAATACTTAAAATTTTATAGCTTATTGTTATTTATAATTAAAACAAAATCGAGGATGGTATGTGATGTTTCTAAGAAACTTCTTTGGTATGGGTTAATGGTCAAATTGCGAGTGAATTGAAGAATGGAAGACAATCGAAGGTAATTTGTTCGTTTAAAACATTTAAATTGGGGGCCCTTACTGCTTTGTTAATTTCGTAGATCTCGAGCAAATTGGAAGTCCTACCCTCATCTACAACGTGGAGAATTTGAATGTCAGTATCCGGATTAAAACTGTGCTGGGAATTTAATATGTGGTCGGCGAAGTTTGACTTTGTGTCCACCGGTGGCTGTCTGCCCACATTTCTTTGAATAAGGGAAAGATGGTCTTTAATTCGTATGTTAAACTTCCGCCCTGTACGCCCTATGTAGCAAGATTACATGGAACTCCACCGTCCACATGAGAACAATTCAACCTATATATTCCTGACTTTTGTAGTATATCAATCTTATCTTTGTTATTATTAATATATTGTTTTAATGTGTTTTGAGTTTTAAAAAAGAGATTTGAAGGTCGCTGTTATATTTGAGTAAAGTATTTTTGATGCTGTGAGATATAGATCCAAAATAAGGTAAGCTGCTATAATATTTTGGTTTATTGTTTTCGATACTGGAAATTAAGTTTTTGTTTATAAATTTATTTAAGAATTTGAAGTAAATTTTATTGATTATATGTATTGATTGTTTGTTGCTACCTGTCTGATAAAAGAAAGTTCTTTATTGAAGTTGATATTGTTTAACGGTATAGCAAATAACCTATGGAAAAATGAATGGAAGGCACTAAGTTTTTGGTTGATTGGGTGGTTTGAATGATATGGAATTATGTTGTCTGTCGAAGAAGCTTTGTGCAAGATAGAGAATTGTAATTCCGAATTATTTTTGGATATTGTTAAATCCAGGAAGTTGATGCTATTATTATTTTCATATTCGACTGTGAACTCAATGTTAGGATGAATTTTATTAATATAATCATGGAAATCCTTCAGTTCATTCATATCACCAACAAAAGCAACTAGTATGTCGTCGACATATCTATAGTAGAATATAAATTTGTTAAATAAAGGGTGGGTTTGGATGGTTTTTTCTAGTGAAAACAAAAAGATTTCTGCAAGTAAGGGGGAAAGATTTGATCCCATGGCAAGACCCGATTGCTGACTATAATGTTTATCGTTAAATTGGAAGAAGTTTTGTTTTAATACGGTATCGACTAGTAGGCATATATTTAGAATGTGGAACATATTGAGGTTAGATTTTTCGATTAGTAATTTTCTGACACATTCTATACAATCCTCCGGTGGTATACTTGGGAACAGGTTTTTTATATCAAAAGAGGTTAGTGTAGTGTTGGGGGGTATTCTTATCTGAGCAATATTATCCGTTAGGTGCTTACTATTTTTTATTGATAAGGGGTTTGAAAAGTTAGTTTCAGATAAAATTATTTGATTGAGCCATTTGGAAAGTCGTGATGCTGGTGATTGGCTATAACTAACGACAGGCCTGACAGGAAAAGGAGGAGGTTTGTGAATTTTCAGTAGACCATAAAGCAGTGGAGTAGAGGGATTCATTGGGTATAATCTGTATTTGTTGGATTTTAGGTATTTTATGGTGTCTATAGTGATGTCCAAATTGGCTTTTAAATATATGAAAAATTTATTTGTAGGATTATTACCTAAGACTGTGAAGTCCTCTTTCAAAAAGTCCTCAACCCTACCTATATAGTCATCTCTATTCAGTATGGTAATACATGCACCTTTATCAGCCCTTGCGATAGTTAGGTTATGTTCTTTGATTTTCTTGGTAAGTTGTTTCATTCTCAAATTTTGTGTTACATAATTATGATGTGGAACATTATTTTTATTTTTTTTTTATTTTTTGTTTAGTTTTGTGCGTGGTATTTGATATACATTGCTTAAAAACATGTCTAGCCGGTGTTGCAAAAACAGATCAGATGATTTTTGTTATATTGGTGGATATTTCGTCTTGAAAAAGTTTAAGAGACCAATTGGTGAATTTGTCAAAAATGCATATCATGCTTATTTCGGAATCAAATTAGGAAAGCAAGATAAAGATTGGGCACCGCACGTTATTTGCAAGGTATGTGAAGAAGGTTTAAGACATTGGGCCAAAAAGAAAAGAAAAAGCCTTCCTTTTGGAATACCGATGGTTTGGAGAGAACCGCAAAACCATCATAATAATTGCTACTTTAGTATTTGTGATATTAAGGGGCATGATAGAAAAACTTTAAAACATATTTTGTACCCAAACAATATTAAATCAGTTCCGCACAGTGCCCCAAAGTACGAAAAATAGATATTGAAAACTCCTCAACTTGGACCATCAACCTCAGGTCAAAACCAACCTCAACTATTTTTACAAGCCGAACTGAATAATTTAGTAAGAGATTTGGGACTTTCAAAAGACCTTTCTGAAGTACTGGGGTCTAGGTTGAAATAAAAAATTTGCTTGTACCAGAAACTACCTTCTCTTGGTATAGAATCGTGAGGTTGAATTTGTGAAATATTTTTCACAAAGCGGACCACTTGTGTACTGCCAAGCAATTGCTGATCTAGTTACTTGCCTCGGAGCTCCTGAGTACACACCTTCTGACTGGAGACTTTTCATCGACTCTTTAAAAAGGAGCCTTAAAGCTGTTCTGTTACATAATGGCAATGTTTTTGCTTCTATACCGATCGACCATTTAGTTCATTTAAAGGAAAACTATGAAAATTTAGAGGAATTACTTTTAAAAATGCAATATGAAAATCAAAACTAGGAAGTGCGTGGATATCTTAAAATTTCAGGCCTTCTCTTGGGTCCGCAGTCTGGATTTACTAAATTTCCATGTTTCCTGTGTAAGTGGGATAGCAGGAATCGAAAACAGCATTGGATAAAAAGAGACTGGCCACAAAGAGAGACTTTAACACCTGGAACCAAGAATGTAATTCGCGAAAGTCTTATTGACCCACAAAAAGTTTTACTTACACCACTTCACATAAAACTTGAACTTATAAAACAATTTGTTAATGCATTAAACAAAGAAGGAAATTGTTTTAAATATTTGTGTAAAACATTTCCGGCTCTGTCAGAGGCAAAATTAATGGAGGGAATCTTTGTAGGGCCCCAGATTCGGAGCTTGATGGAAGATACAGAATTTGAAAATGTATTGGAATATAAGGAAAAACATGTATGGAATGCTTTTAAAGAAGTTGCACATAAATTTCTAGGGAATTATATTTATATATTTCTATAAAATATGCTGGAAAAATTCAGGATTCTTGGTTGCGATATGAGTATAGAAATAAACTTTTTACATTTCCATTTGGACTATTTCCCGGAAAATCTTGGGGACGTGAGTGAAGATTAAGGTGAAAGATTTTATCAAGATATTAAAGAGATTATATTTTTATCATGGTCAGGATATGATCTGGACCATATTTGCATAAGGGTTTCGTTTTTATGCGGTTTTATGCATGTTGGCGCGTACACTTTTATCACGAACGTAGCAAGCTCACGCTAGCTTGTGTAACAGCTAGACAAATTTGAAGGAGATATTTTTGATAAGTGCTTAAAATGGTCGCGTCAATATTAGGTAACACTGTCTCTGTGTGTGTGTGTATCTGAGTTTATTGGCACTGGTTTAAACCAACTGTCTCAATCTTCTCAAATTCCACCACAGGTTAGTCTTTACAGTGCTGCAACATCTTACCTAGGACTCCTGCGAACGTATTGGGCCCTGACGTATAGCCGTCCAAAGTGCTGAATAGATGACGCAGTTGTAATTCGTTGGCATGCAACAAGCATATTATGAACCAATGTAATGGTCGATTTAACTGCCTTTCTATTAATGTAATTGCTCCATTCTTAGAGCCCGTGCTAACTGCAGTTCCGTCACATCCAATAGCAACAATGGTCGATATATCCCCGAAGTTCAAGTTTAGAAACTGCATTATGTTATTTTTTATAGAATTAGCGGTTCCAGAAGCCAGAAGCAGGCGTGACGTGGCCTATGTGCTGAGATTCTGGCTCGGAGACCAAACCAATATGCTCTTCTGTATTTGTTTTTCTGTAGTACTTAACACCTCGTTTTTCTTGAACGATGGTCCTGTCTTTCCGAACGTCAAAGTATAAGCCAGTAATTTTATTGTCATGACTCACCAACCATGAACTCTGCAAATCTTCTCGGATTTTCTGGCACTCTCGTCGTAATTTACTTCTATCTATTACTTTTGAAGAACCTCGCTATAAAATCAAGCCAACGTCTTGAAGAACTGCACTGGCAATTATTGATGCAGATCTGTCGGAGACACCAGTCCTGTCACAAGCAGTGGCAAGATTTTCTAGTCGATGCCTCATCTGCTTTGCTTGTATTTTTGAAGTGGAGGGCGAGGGTGAATCCAATGAAAGTGTAGTATGAAAATCTGGATTTTGTTTGCTGCCTGACAAGCTATCGCTATCATCCGAGGTCTGTGCACCTGCTGCAGCCAATGTAGTACCTGGTGAGGGGCTAAACGTTTGCTCAACAGACTGCTTTCGAAGAAATATATTTTTCTTTTCCAGTCTTAATTGTCTGCGTTCCTGGTTGTTTCTACATCTATAGTACCGATATACATTTTGCAGCTTTCCCCGTGATATTGCAAGAATTCCAGTTAATTTTTAGGTATTCTTATTGAACATTTACAGAAATCGGCACAAATACATTGGCACATAGCAATGTCAAAGAGATTTCTCGCTGCATCTTCGTAAAACTCAGTCTTATTTTTAGGTAATCGACGTTTCTTCATTGTTTTGTATTTCTGATAGGAACTGGTAAGTCTACTTAAAATTTGTTGTCGAGATGTAATAGGAATAGAGGCCTTATTCCACAGTTTCATCAAATCAGTTGCAATTATTTCACATACCTCTTTGACAGACAGATAACACTTTATTACATATTTATATTATGTAGGTAACACATTGTCTTTAAACTTTTCTGGGCTAACAAATACGGGACACGACGAATCCTTTCTTGATTTAGGCATTTCACTGAGTGATCAAAATGAAGTTCGCGCTATTATTTCAACAAATGTGAGTGCGCTCCGCCCTAAAGTGACTAAGTAACTGACTGCAGTAAAGTATGTGAAGGCAAGACAATCTCAGAGGGGGCATGGGTGAAGGGGATGTGTTCTTGATGTTAAACTAGATAACCAGAGGTGCGTGCCTACATGCAATATTTGGCAAAAAAATCACTTTTTAGCAAAAGTTTGGGTTCAGTGCGTCACCTAAAGATAATGTTAGAATTTGATTGTATTTTGTGTACTCTACAATGAACCACCAAGGCATCGATTGGTAATAGAGGGTATTCTAAATTCGAAAAAAAAAATTTTCACTCCACCCTAATGGGTAATTTTATGTAGATTACGATTGTTAAAAAGTAAAGAAGGTACCTAATATAAAAACAAAAATGTCTTATAAAATGAGATCTTAAATTCGTTGCGTAATTTATAATAGACAGTTATTTTTTAACCCTTGGATTATAAACTGTCTGCAATAGCTCATTTTTTTTCTGTCTGCCAATACACGATTGGATGAGTATAATGTTTATCGCTATTTCCTTCAAGGGTTATTCGTTATGGGCTTCCCTGTATATATTTAATACGATACTAACAAAAGTATTTACCAGAAGCAATATAGTGTAATTGAAGTGTGTAATGAGAGCTAGCCGGAGGCGCTGATCGGCCCTTTCAAGGCGGTCGATATCCCTTTTTGTCTGTAATCTACCGGAGAAGATAGATTGCTTCACCATTGAGCGCCCGTTAATCTTGTTGTACAACCGCAAATACGACACAAGATTACTCGTAATGTCTTTTAGTACATAAAGTTCGTGTTTACATCAACTGCGATGAATTATTACTCAAAACAATTTAATAATTCATTAGAATGTAAAATAAATGTACCCATGCAAAGCAGCGGCTACAAATAGAATATTTATAGATATTATGGTAGTTTTCATGTAGTAAAGAAATTTTTTTTTTTTATCCATTACAAAGTTTATGCTTTTTGATTATTTGCTCTTAGAAATTTTTGATTGTGATTATTAAATCCATAGACGGAAATACTAGGTTAATTGACACGAAAACTATCTATTTATGTTAGTTCAGATTAAAATTGTGAACGACAATGTCATCGACTCCTCCTCAACTGCTTTATTAAAATCAAAAATATTTTGAAAACTAAAAAACTGAAGAAACATTTTTTCTTAACACTACATTTTTGTTTTGTGTCTAAAACAATACTAAAACTGGAAAACACATATACTTCTATACTCCGGTACCAAAATAATTGGCAGTGACTAATTTTTACCGGGGTGTGCAAGACGTAAGGAGAACGCCAATTCCAGAGGCGTGTCATTTTAATTATAATTCAAAAATTATATGGATTTTTTGTTTATTATTAAAATATATTTACATATACTATATTAAATATAATATTATATATTAAACTGAAAAATAAATTAAGCTTTTACATTTGGTGACCTAATGAAGTAATTAGAGAAACTAAATTACGCAGGTATAAAATCCAAAAACAATAATAAAGCAACGGTATAATATGTTGTTTTCATAATGTTTTTATTGTACTACATAATAATAGAAACATGCAATAGTGGATTAAGGGCAAAACCTAAACCTAAATTATAAATGTTTATAAGTTTCCTAACTATTGTTACCTAATGAACACTAATTGATAATAATTTGAGAAATTATATTCCACGCTGACATAAAAAGTGTTATAATGAAAATACGTTACAATTTTAAATTCATTATTACCATTACAGTGATTATTCACTATCTGACGATGAAAACATTTCATTACTGTCGTTACTGCTGTCATCTGCAGGATTTATAATAATTGGTTCTACCATAACTTCAACGCGTACATCTTAGTTCTACATTTTCTTTTCTACGCCCTCGACATGTAATACGCACTTTTGCCAATCTGCTGCTTGTACATTCGCTATTGCCATTTTTAACAGTTCTTTAACATCTTTTAATTTAAAAGTTCTATTTTCACGCGCCACTTCGCCTTTTATCTGTGCCCTAATAAGCTTGATTGGATTTAGTTCACAATGGTAAGGCGGTAAACGTAATATTGTAACACCTCGTTCACGAGCCATTTCATCCACTACATATTTCGTATATTTTTTTTGCGAAGTCTTGCAAGATAGAGCAACTGCACTTTTAGCATTTTTTCGCCAAATGCAATATTTTTTTCTTCGTGCCAATCAACAATCTTTCCTTTTCGCCACGCAGAAGTTGGCAAAGCTTCCACCCGACGGCTGTGGTATGGTGCATTATCCATCACGATTGCCGACCCACGTTCAATACGCGGTAAGATGGATTTAAACTAATCTTCAAACACTCCCGAGTTCATATCCTCATGACAATCACCGGTTTTACGAGATTCAAACACGCTTAACCCACCTTCAAGAAAACCAGAATCACTCCCGATGTGGGTTATAATTAACCGACGACCTTTTTCTGAAAGAGCTTTCAATCCAGTGGACAGTCTATTGATAAAGGTGTTACGTGCACTTTCTGACGAATGGCTAACTTTGATTGCTGATAAATAGAAATCTATTTCCGTCCTCTTGTTTCCTTCTGATCGGACACTTTAGTATTTTTATTGTTCTTGATAGTTCTATAAACAGTACGACAAGATGTCTTAGTCAATGTGGCACAAAGTTCTGCTGCATCAGTGACTGATATTCCACTGTGTGTACTTAGAATTCCCTCATACATATTTTTTACCATTGTACGCTCCCCAGGTTTTAATTGGCGTCGGTTTTTTTGTCTACGACACTGAACGTTGGTTATAGGCGATAAGAAAGCGTGATAACAATTTAAATGAAATAGTTCAAAATCTGGCAACATGCAACGACTTATTAATGCACAATCTTCCCAATGGTGATAAGAACAGTTTTGCCAATTATTTTGGGATCGTAGTTATAGTATGTAGTATCTCTGATATATCAAATCGGATAGTAAAAAGTCAGTGGAGCAATTGGCTCAGGGGTTGTAAAACTTTTCTGAATGACTCTGCAGATGACATGGATGTGTCCAATTTAAAAACAGCTATTATTTCTATACTTAAGTATTGAGTTGTCAACTATTTTTATAATTCAGACAGAGTAATCTAAATTTAAGTTTCGACATTGTTTTTAATTACAATAATTAGTATTATTAATTTATTACTGGGGTTATATTAATTATACCCTGCCATGCTTATTTTTTTAATAAATGACTTGTAATTTCATTAAAAGTAAATTAACCATGCCTCATCATCAGAGCACCATGTTTCAGCGGTCCTTTTCATATAATGCAGTGAAATGTTATAATTCGATACCCACGGATATGTTGCCCTTAAATGTAAATTTATTTAAAATAAAAAATGAAAAAATTTTTTAAATATACAGAATAATAAACGTTTTAAGATAAATATTTATATTAATGCTTACTTTTAATGATTGGTTTAAAGTCAGTTAAATTTTTTTATTAAATATTCTGATACCCATTGTTACCCAGGACAGCAGTTACAGAAGTATATTTAAGGAGTGTGTTAAGGTCTATATATTTTATATCTACTTTACTAATTTTTAGTGTGCAGCAGCTGCCCCAAATTTGGATATGTCCACTGTAAGCGTAGTTTCAACAACAGTTAAGCAAAATAAATTAATGAAGTCACCTAAAAGGAAACGTTCTTATTCAAAGAGAGTTGTAAATGTGTCAAGATTGGATATAAGTTCTATCCGTGACACTATTTATGGAATGTATGAAACAAGTAAGTTGTATTATTCAAAAACCAATATTTTATATTGGTTATGCTTAAGCTGTAACTTCTTTTAGAACTTTGACAACTTTAAGTAAGAAATTAAAAGACAGACAATTGTTTGATGGTTGTCTTAACTCTTTAAGAAACCTTTTAAAAGAAATAGGCTTCGGATGGAAAAAGATGAACCGAGGCGAGGGCTTATGCAACGCTCCCATGTAGCTTTCAAACGATTGGTATTTTTGAAAGAATATATTAAAGAAAAAGAAGTATCCTTGTACCAATTCGTTTTCTCGGATGAAACATGGATTTTTCAGAGTGGTATCATTGGTCGATCTTGGCAAGATGACAATAAAGGAAGTGTTAGATCTACTAAAGTTGATAGTAAAAGATATTATGCAGTAAACAAATATATAAACTATGGGAAATTTTCTATATTTATCTTGTTTTTATGAAAAAAAAAACTTTGTAATTCCCTCACTTGGATATTTTGGTTAGAAGCTGGCAACACTGTCGATAACTGACGTCACTCGAAGGGTATGACGTGCATCGGTTTTTATTTTGCATTAAGTATAAGTGGGTTTGTTATTTTGGGAATCGTATGTGTGTTTGGGTAGGCTACAAAAGCAATATTTTGGAAAAAGTTTTAACAAAATCATAAACAACTAGGAGATAAAACTTGGCACAGTTTAAACTCTGGTCTCTACTGGGTCTTTCTTTAGCTGCACAACGGATATCAACCTACTTTTAGCACGGTTTACAAACGATTGAAAAAAAAAATAAAATTAGCAATTAAACATCACGTCCTAAAGCGACCACGTGGAATTATGGTAAGTGTGAGTTTTGATTCACAGTGCAGGTACAGTCTAAACGGTCGGTCTTTACCGGTGCGTCATTGATAAACGATCTAGAGACAACGTGATTTACAACAACCCATCTTTATCTATTATAGCGTTAGAAGTGAATAAAAACATAACAGAGCGTCTCCGGGGTTGCGCAATACGTCTCGAATTAGAAGTAACGTGCTAGACAGACATAAAAGATATTTGGAGAGTTGTCCATTGATGTCGATGTCATCGTTTCGATCTGTCAAGTTTAATTTGTTTTAAAACGTTTCTGTGCCTTGCACTTCAATTTAATCTTATAAAGTGTTCTTTTCAGAGCCAGTTTATCGTAGTTTCGTGTTGGCGGTAAGTAATGATGGATATTTGTTACTATTATTAAGTCGGAACGCTAGCCACGAGACTTTATTTTGACTTTTCGAACCTCGTGATTTTGTTTAGATTTATTTAGTTTTAGTCACGTGGAAGTAATGACGCACCGACAAAGATCCACTGTACAGACTGCACGTATACAAGTTTTTGATAAATGTAGAAAAAAATATAAACCAGACTAAAATTGTTTACTGACAATAGTTTCCCTCTAAATGTAAAACATTTCCATATAATCTAATCACTCCCCGAAGACAATATTAGGATAACATTAACACAAATTATACACTTAATATAACTATTACTAGTTGCTACATTTAAGTGAGGAATTAATGTTAAATCGACTAGAGTTCAATGGAGTATTAAAATCAAAAATGTACAATTGAGGACTTTGCTGCAAAAGGGGGTAGGTAGCTATGTCAGTATTCTGTCAATATCGAGATATCTGTTCTACAGGCTTCAATGATACATTCACTTTTGACTCGCCTATGTATTCAACTTTTTGCAAGAACGAGATAAGTCATGATGACTTTATCCCGTTGTTACAGCAGGGGCGGCCTTTCAATATAGGTAGTTAATCTATGGATTTTTTGGGGTAATCTTTGGTTTATCCGCACTTTCAAAAATGTCGATTTAGCATTATCATGATACTTCTATATTATGTATCGCCAATATTGTAATATAGTGTTGTTTGTTTTGTTAAAAAAGTTTTTCTTCTTCTAGCTACTATTTTCCCAAATATATCGCGAATATTATGCACAAAATCCATTTCTACCCAACCATTCAGCAAAATTGTCATAACTTCTTGTTTAAATCATATATTTAACTAGTTTATCTTCATCCACAGGTTAGGGTTAAACTTAGGTATAGGCACTTTGGTGGTAACCAGAAGTTGTAAAAGGTATGTATTTTATATAGTCCGTGGTTTATAGTTAACTACACGATAGAAAAGCTACATTAACCGAAGTTTACATAATAAACTATTTGGGAATCATAATGTCTTCATTATTAGTTTCAATTTGGTTGCATAAGCAATCATTTTAAACACGCATTTTTTATTCTCTCCCTGTTGGTAACAACACAACATGACTGTTTTGAAATTTCATGGCACACCTAATTTTCGTTTTAAGAAATATTTCGGTAGTGGTAAACTTAATATCTGTTTTATACCTATGGATCTTTAGAAGTGAGATATATTCTATAAAAAATTTCAATTACAAGAAATTAATTAAAATATTTAAATTGAAATGTTGTTTTACTGGTTGTATATTACAGAATATACGAAGGTATATATTTACTAGGATCACGCTCACGCTGCTGTCTATTTTAAAGCTGCAAAAGAGGAATCGCAAAGAATATTTGAATAACCCGAGAATGAAATAATGATTGAAGATGATCTAAAAGAGAACACTCTTGATCACATTAAAGCAATTTAAATTGAACTTTACTTCTGAACTAACCTGAACGATTGGAGCAGAAAGTCGTTGTAATAGGGAAGCCATTTCTTATATCTTTAGATGATCTCAACGTTTCCGATGAAGTTCATAATTAATTTATAGGCCCTCAAACTCCTCAGGACATGATATGTTTCAGAAAAAATCATTGACTAAGTTTTTCTGTCCTAGATCGTTCGATGCTTGCTTTCAGAGTATTATTGCCAATTGCCTCTACCTATCTATGCGAAAATCGACTTTCACCCATGGGCAGATTAAAACAAAGATCCGAAATGGATTGGATGTTCAAGATGACATGAAACTTTCGACCACAATTTTACCAATAATGTCAATACTTGATACTTAAAAGCAAGCCCATTGTTTGAACTTTTAAAATGAATGCTAGAAATAGCTTTATTATTATTTCGTTAAATTTAGGACCTTCCCTACCTGTCAAAATATTACAGGGACCGCGAACATTTTGAAATAGTGTAAAAAGGAACGGGTCTAACATAGCTATTAAATAGCAGAACACCCTATGGAAATTATACCTATACATAATTATTTCTAATCAGAACTTAGTAGTCTCTGGTTATTAAGGCTTTTTATTTAATATTAGCATACGTTAAAGCTTAGCTTTACCAGTTTTACCGAAATGCTAGGATTCTCCTATATTATAATAGATTCCTTCAGTTTTTTGCTGGAATATGTTAATCCACTGTAAGAGCAGCAAAACATCCTGAAAATATTCGAGGAGCACAGGCTGGAGGCGGATAATACCTTTTTTTGCGTGTAATCCACCGGCGAAGATAAATTGGTTTACCAATGAGTACGTGTTAATCCCTCATGTACGCAGTCATGGTCAATAAAAGGTTTAGCTTCGGCGAAGCCTTTAGTCTTGGTTATTAAACTCATATAATTTTGGTCTCCTTTAATTTCATTTTATATTTTATAATTAATCTGTTTTGGTTGGCTTGAACAGTGGAAACGCTTTAAAATAGCTTATATATTTTTTGAGAATAATTAACATAATCCAGAAAAACACTTTTTAGTTTTAATGATACTGACGTCTGTAATAAAAATCTAGGCCTGTAATTTATTTTAACATATTTAATGAACAGGTAAGTATTTAGGTATCTCATTATTTCTCTCGCTAGTTAAGGTCTTACATATCTCCAGCCGCAGAGAATAATTCTTATTTTTTTCATGTCTCAAACTTAGCCAGTTTCGATGCAGCTTTTTATTCCGAAAGCAGTTGCCGGCCATACTGTCTGGAAATACTAAAGGTGGTATTTTAGAAAATCTCTCATAATTTTCTTGTTTTTAAATTTTTTTTACACTTTAGCATAGCCACTTTCGATGTATAACACGAATATTCAGTCAGATTTCAGCTGCAATGTTTAGGTTTTCTCGGTAATTAATCGGAACACCGGAAACAGAATGTTTCGCTAAATATTTTTTATGGACTAATTGAAGGTCACTGTTCACAGTTCTCCTTTTTCGTTTTCTGAGGAACGCATCATTTTTGAGAAAGACAATTTTGAAATTTTTCCACTTAGTTAGATTTTTCTTTCTTTTAATTTCCTGGATTTTGTTTGCTTTCTCTTTAAAATCAGTGATTAAACTTGCACTAAACTATCTGTCCATAAAATAAGAAAAACATTTTATCAAAAAAACAACGAAAACACTACAAATTAAATTAAAATTCTCGTTTAAATGTAGACAATTTTAATGAAATTAACAAGTCACGATAATTTGACGCGTGACTTAAAAATTTGCGGTGTTGCCATGGTTCTTTTTATAACTGAAATATAGGATATTCGAATTATAACTTGTCCAGCTAAATTTTTAAAAAACCATTAGTAATTATTACAATGACACTGCTTTACTATACTAGACTTACATGAGTTAAAGGGCGCTAACCCGTTTCTAAACAGTCTTTTTGTTTCAAGTTCGCAATATAGTAATAATATCAAGTATACACCCGTGATGAAATAATGCATTAGAAGTACAGCGGGAGTGTTTATTTTTAAAAATATTGCTTGTCATTCTGACATTTACGAAGGCAGGAATACATTTCTAATATAAAGTTTTAAGTGCGGTTTTAATAAATATGATAACTTGAAACTCGGTGTTGTGATGTTTGAAAGTTTTTTCGGTATTCTGAGGTTACTGTTTACACGTGTCATGATGTATGTCGTAGCGTTTACAGCCGGTGACCTCGATAAGCGGGCGCGGCATCTCTCCCAACAAAATGTTTCCCCATTATCAGTAAGGAGAGACGCCGCATGCTATTTCTCCAATGTTGTTGTTTCTCCATGTGTTACTTTATTAAAATTACATCTTTTATTTAAAAAAAGGCAAGAAAATATCAACGAATAGCAAATGCACGCCCAAGTGTCCAGCGGAACGAAAAACAATTGCAAGAAGCTATTAACAAAGTTAGATCCGGTAAGATATCCAAAAGAGAAGCTCATAGGCGTTCTCGGGTGCCGCCCAAAACTCTTGACTAGTGGTAAATTTGGCAAAGGAAGCCTTGGACCAGAAGGTATACTTTATTTCCGAATTGCCCTATGAAGGCATAATAAATATTGTTTTTACAGGTGTTTAGGGCATGAAAACGAAAAATGGTTGGTTGCTCACACCCAGCGACTGGCAGCAGCTGGGTTTTCTCCTGATAAAAATACAGGCAGCTAGCTGGCTTACAACTGTGCAGAGAAACTACAATTAAAACATACGTTGTCAGCCAATAAGAGCATAGCAGAATTTACTTGACTTTCATCATTTTTGTAAAGAAACCCCGAATTGTCGGTAAGGCAAGCTGAAACATTGTCATTATCAAGAGCTCGAGGAATGAAGAGAGAAGAAACTTCTGAAATTATTTCAACTTTCAAACGACACCTTAAATGAAAATAATCTGTTGACTAAATCGTCTCATATTTCTAATATAGACGAGACAGATGTTCAACAAAAACAAACCTGGCAAAGTCCTAACAATGAAAGGTGCAAAAGATGTTTACGTTCTAACGTCTAAAGAGCAAGGAGAAAATGTGACTGTTGTTGCGTGCTACAGTGCGGATGGTAAGTTTATTCCGCCCACGTTAATTTTTATAGGTGTTAACCAAAAGGCTGAGTTTTCAAATGGATTGCCAGCCGGATCCAAAGTCTACATGAACAAGAAGACATCCTCAAACTAGGAATTAATTGTGAAATGGTTAAAAGAGTAGTTTGTTTCCAATAAGCCATCCCGTGAATATTTATTAATTTTAGATGGCCACGCTTCACACAGTACTGATGGCGGTATGCTGCAAGCGGCTGACGATAAAGATATTATTATAATGTGTTTACCAACTTACTGCAAGCAGGCTCTTCAGACACTAGACCGAAGCTATTTAAGCGTTGCAAGATTTATTTTAACCAAGAAGCCCAGTTATCGATAAAACACAACGCCACCAGAAACCTCACAAGATATCAAGCCGGTGAATTAATTTTAAAAGCTTGGTTAAGATTAGCATTTGTAGTCACCGCCATTAACGGTTTTAGGGTAACTAGAATATATCCTTTAGACGCAAATGTAATTTTAAACAACTTTTATTCTATGCTTGATTTATCCACGACAGAAGTTCCCCCAGAAGAATAGGTTAGGATTTTACCCAGACATATGACTCCAGATTTACGTCTCAGCTTAGAACTACCCTCTACAAGCTCTGCCAATCCTACTCAAACAGGTAAAAATTCTGCTAGTAGTGAAAATTCTGGAGATAAGATTCCGAATATGACAAATGATGACGAAATGCTCCAAACAATTTAATTTAATTTTTTAAAACGTATCATTCTTTGTAAACACGAAAATGGAGGTTTTGAACATTTCTTCCATTCATATATCTAACTTAAGACAAACTGTATCATATTTCTTAAAGGAAAGACCACACCTTAAAATATCAAAACCAGTGTCCGAGCATCTTTCGAAAAAAAAACCATACTTGACTTACTGAATTTATTCCAAGTTAGACACTTGCACTGCATTTAACACTCTGAATAAGTTAATAAATTTGATTCAAGCTTGTACTATTTTTACATTTTTAAGTATAAAATGCAAACTGAAAACACAAATTTTAAATAATTGCCCCATCTCTTCTAAAATTATTGACTTAAACCTTTTAGTTCGTGCTTGTATAACCACATTAAAATGTCACTGTTTATATTTTAATATTCAGGTCAACTTCATATTTAGCTCAGCAGCAATAGCTGGCAATTTAATTAGAGGGGTTGAAAACCCCTTTAAAAATCAATTTACCTTCACTTACCCTGAAGCTCTACTAGTTTTAAGTTTAAAGGGACTTAAGCATTAAGGATTAACTTTGGCGCAAATTTTTCCACAATTTTAAATTGCTTCTTACAAAGTTTGTCTTTTATATTATCGTGTCTAGATTTTTGTAAAGTAGAAAAACGAATAAGAGCCATGCATTGCTTTTCCACTTATATGATTGAAGCTGAAAAATGAGTTAGGTTTAGGTTGGCTGTTATCTTTGGCGTTAGAAAGAACAAACTTTAGCCCTTTTGAATCAACCAACTGTTTACCACTTTGTAATTTATTATGAATCCTGTAGACGGTGGCTTCCCAAAGCGCGTGATTTTGTGGGCGGCGCAGCACGGCCAGGACGTCTATTATCCAACTTAAGATAAGTGAATACTCTCTCGGGAGAAGTGCCTATTCACATCATATGGTAACATCATATGATTTTGTTAACTCAACAAGGGTCCTTGTCAATGCACTTCTCACGATATAATCCCGTTCTCTTTGTGATTGTGACTTTTGATGGAAGTGAATTGTCATTTTCACATTCAAGAATATGATTTTAAAAATTTGAAGAGAAAGAATTGACAGAAGATAGATAACTCCCCTAATTCGAGAATGGACGTTTTGGAGTGGCGCGTCTGATCTACCGCAAGTCGCTAACAGCATATTAGCGTAGTGGTCGGTTGGTTAGTTGGTTGGTTGATTGGTTGGTTAAAGGCGGGGGTCAACTTAACCTGATCTTTCTTGCACTTCAGCCTTACGGCTTATTGTGCTTTCCTGTCTTGTTAGATAAGTCTGATCCTCTTAGTTACATACAGTAGCTTTCCTCCAAGATTTTCATGTGGGAGAGTGGCCCCATGTTAATTGTTTAGTCTTCTGCGAGCCAACGCATCGCAGTTGAAAATGATATGCATGGCGGTTTCCTCCTCTTCACCACATAGTTTGCATTTTGCAGGTCCGGCGTGAATCCTCTGCAGGTGTTTTCTCAAGGGACACTGGTCTGTTAGTAAGCCTATGTGTTGTTTTGTCTGAGTGCGTACTAAATGCAGCATATCAGTTATTAGTTTCTTTGAGGGCTTTACTATTGTAGCTCTTGCGTGTCTCTGGTCAGGTATAGTAGTCCATCGGTTTAGATACTGTTGTAGGGACCATCACTTTATTGCTGATGTCACCACCTGTTACACGTCAGGACTCCTGAAGTTTTGAGAAGCTCCAGTCCTAGCTACTCTGTCTGCTTTTTCGTTGCCTGGTATCCCCGAGTAACCAGGAACCCATATAAGTTCGATTATATTATTTCTGGATAATAGGTCTATTAGATCGTACAGGTACTCCATCGTGACCTTAAATGTGAATTGATGGGAGTTTAGAGCCTTAAGGGCAGCTTAGTTGTCTGACAGAGTTCCGTTCAATATTCAGTCGAATACATGCTTGTATTACATAAATTTCGGCCTGGTATACTGTGACGTGGATTCCTAGGGGGATACTGATGTTCCTTCTTAGTCTCTCCCCAAACATTTCAGCACCTACTCCATCCGCCGTTTTTGACTCATCAATGTACCATACTAGGCCCTCAGACAGTTGTGGAGGCATTCCATCCTTCCAAAGGTCAGGGTCGCAGTTGATGCTGAATGATTTTTTGAAATTATACGTCGTTTTCGTGTGGTATGCACGTATTGTCATGAGATTGTCGTTGATGATGTCCGCTGCTTCGGGGTGACCTAGTTTCATAGCGGGTTATTACCATTCCCCATAGTGGTTAGCTGAAGTCAGAATTAACCAGAGTCCTAATTCTCCGAACTGTTCTCAAAAGAATTATGAGCAAAGTTCTCAAAGCAACGCATACAATCATATTCTTGATGACTACACAGGACCATTCCTATCACTGATTAATGAAAGAACTTGCTTTTACTATTTTTAGAGCGAAGGTTTTTCGAGAACTGCCAGGGTAGAGAATGATTATAGGAGTAATAATTATTATGATAGCCGTTTTAACAATGACATTCAAATAGATAAATTATAATTTCACTGTTAAATTACTTTTTTTAGATTTGGGAAAATGAACAGCAAACTTATGCGATCTAATACCAATTTCCTTGGTAATACCATTTAGTCAAATATCTGTGTTATTTATGATAATATGACTGTGATATAATTACAATAAAAGTAAGATGTTGTTATACCGCGTCATTGTTGAAACTACTGCTATTTCTATTATTGTTTACTAATGCAGGGTTTACAATTAACTACACAGTTACAAAATGGTTTAGGTACTTTGTTCTTAACTGGCTGACAGGAAAGGACTAATGTTTGTCTTCTTGGATGCAGCTCCTAGCGCTTTTTAATAAACTTTAATAGAATTTTTTTCAAAAATTATTCGGGAAGCCAATATTTTACCATTTTAAAATTCCCATTGAAATTACCATGTCCCGATCGAAGATGCAACACCCGGTATAACATACATAGCATAAATACAGTGAATCAGAAAAAATAAGGTTTGTTTTAGTTAGTTCATTTTAAATAAATACTGACAACGATTTTAAAAGAATTTTGTTAATATTTTATAAATTTTTTCTTTCCTTAGAATTTGAGTAAATTAAACCATACGGTTTTCTATATTACTATACAGTTACCGTGCTCCCACGTAAAAATGCTTTTAGGGTACTTAAGTGAATCCAAATCTAGTAGTGGAATTAAAACTGCCCTAGCTTTATTAATGTAGCTACATTTTTACCCTTTTTAAAATTAAAGCTTAATGTTGCAGTCTTTAATTTTTAATGTCTCTAATAAAGAAGAGAAAAATACTTTATGTGGAAGAACCGTGTGGAAGAAAATATCTTAATTCCGAATCATCGGTTTGGATTCAGAAAGCCACTTCACTTGAGAACAAACCAACAAATAAACACGGAATCACTGATGCAATCGAGAAATCGTTAGAATTCAAAAAGTCTGCTCTATAATCTACCGTGATATTGCATGAAATTTTGATAAAGTTGGGCATGATGAACTTACAAATAAGTTAAACATGACCTTTCAATATACTTATACTATTAGAATCATACATTCGTGAAAGATTCATTACAGACGAACTTAAAAAAGAAAAAAAAAAGAAAAAGCACAAGTACTATACGAAAGTGACTAAGCTCCTATTTTGGCCCTAACCTACACAGCGATATCCCACAGTTAGATCATAATACAATAGGAGGTTTACCGATGATTTATCCTGGCCGTTGAAAATGACCATGAAGATGCTGCAAGTAAAATGGCCAGATCTCTGATGAGGGATGGCAAGAGGCCAACGTTCTTTGTCAGAAATTCTCTAAATGACGCTCTAGTCTTCAATCCCAGAGAAAAAGTTAAACTGTTCGCGGACAGCTTCCACGACTAGTTCAAAGAGAACCAGACGACGGATCTAGAGTGGAATGCGCAGGGCTCCAGAACGATACGAATTAATAGGTCTATCGAGCACCTCATAGAGAATATTCGCAATATTAATATAGAGGAAGTAAAGACCCCTACCAAATTTATCAAAGCACAAAAGGCTCCCGGCTTCGACGCCATAAAGATGAAGGCGTTAAAGAACTTGCCCGACAATGTGATAACAGATATAGTAAATCAAAAATAATAATCCATACTTGTAGGGGAGTTGGCGTAATGCAAATATATATGCAGATATAGTAAACATTGCACAGGCTACTATTAAACTATTTCCCCAAGGGTTGGAAAAAGGCCAAGATGGTTCATATTTCAAAACCAGGGTAAAATTAAACATTAGTAGTCAGCTATAGGCCTATCAGCCTTCTCTCATGTGTTAGCAAGGTTATTGAATGCATCGTACTAACGATTTTGTATTCGATAACAACATTTTACCACCAGTGCAATTCGGTTTGTGTCAGTTAGATCATAATACAATAGGAGCTTTTACCGATGATTCTGGTATCCTGGCCGTTGGAAATGACCATGAAGATGCTGCAAATAAACTACCATAATTAATCAAATAAATAATTGTTCAGAAAGATAAAGGATAAAGCAGCATAAATGACAACCAGGTTTCATAAAAATATGCTAATTCAGCTATTCATTTGAAAATCGCTTTTAAATCTAGGCTTTGCAGGAAAGATCATATTAAAAAGAAAAGAGAAACTATATACTAAAATATTTGGTATATATACAGGGCTTTCATTTGAAAACGAACCTACCTAAATAACTCGCAGTTGCTTGGACTATTGACCTCCACATATCCAATAAACCTCACTTTGAAATGTCCAATGACACTACCTATTGGGTGATAATAATATTAACGATTGTTTTTATAAGCCACAGGAATGAGACCACTCTGTGGTATAAAAGTAAACATGCCACAAAAATATTATGTTCTTAAGGTTTGTTTTCAACGTATTGTTTTCAAACAGTCATTTTGGTGTAGCTTAAAACTCGAAAAGTAATAAAATGAGATATACTCTAGCTAAGCAAAAAAGAATCGTAATGCGTAAGTTTAAAGAAACTGGATAAGTATGCAAAAAAAAATTAACGAGCTTGGATGAAGTTTACCAAATGGAGGTACTCTGTGAATTCGCTGTAGATTCAATTTCTGCTTCTATTCCGAAAGTCGCCAAGCTAACGAATAATTCTACGGGTTCTGTACAGAAAATTTTAAAAAAGAATAAATTCTTTCCTTACAATGCCAATGCACTGACGAAGACAATAACTCAATAAAAAAAATATGTGCTTTAGCGACGAGTCAACTTTCTTCTTAAACGTGTTTGTTAACAATCACAATTTTAGATATTGGAATAATGAAAATGTTTGGGCAGGCATTCTTAGAGACGAAAAATTGGGCCAATATTTCTAGAAGACAATTTAATCGGTCAATTGTATTTAAATCTTCTGGAAAATGTGATAGATGCTCTTATTGTACAATCTTTGGAGAATAAAATAGACAAAATTATGAAAATAACACCCTGGAACTTAATGAAGAAGATTTGCATTTTCAGCCAGATGGAGCTCCTCCCAACTATGCATTACCAGTTAGAGAGTGGCTTAAGCAACGGTTCCCTAGCAAGTGGATTGGCAGACGAGGTGCAATAGAGTGGCCAGCAAAAAATAATGACTTGAATTCCCTTTATTTTTTTTTTGGGGCCACAAGTTTATTGAACACCGCCAAAAAGTATTGAAGATCTCGAAAATAGACTTTATTATCGTCTGATTGTTCAATCTAAATAAATTAGTTGCATTACTAGTACATTTTTCCACCTAACACGCAAATTAAGTACTCAATTTCACTTTCCTTGGCACTGTTTTATAGGCAATTTAATTCCCTATGCAACGATGTATCAATCGATCGGTACTACTATTCAATATTTCAAAGTAAGGTTTGCTGGAGGTTTGGAGGTCAATAGCAAAATTCCATCAAAGGTCTAATACTACTGTCCCCACGATATTAAATTTGACGTGTTTTCTGTTAAATCTTATTTCCTTCAAAATGTGTCAAAAAAGTTACTAAGTTTATATGCAGCCGCTGCGGCCCTTGTGTGCTGAGTCGTAATGTTTAGATTAAAGGTAAAAATTCATTATCATTCATTATTCATAAATATTTTGGATGAAAGGAACCGCGTGGATACAAATATGCGAAGTAGACTGGTGGCCCAGTTTTTGAAAGCTTTGAGAACTAGAATAATATTTTTCAGTACTTTATAATATTTTTATTAATGACATAACAAACGAAATATCACACAGTAAAGTGCTTTTATATGCAGATGATTTAAAGCTTTTCAGCACCGTCAAGTTTAATGCAGATTTTGAAAATATACAGTCAGATTTAGATGGAATTGCACGTTGGTGTACAAAAAACCGGCTAAAACTTAATATAAATAAATGCAAATCCATCTTTTTTTCCAGGTCAATAATTGGGAATGATGAACAGTTTGTTTATTACATAAACGGTCAACCTTTAGAGTATGTGACTTCAATATCGGATTTGGGAGTACAGCTTGACAGTCAGTTGGATTTTAAGAAACATTATAGTCACATACGTAATAAGGCCTTAAAGTTGAAGGGCTTTATATGTAGACACACCAAGGACTTCAGAAATGTAAACTCCTTAAAGCACCTTTATGTATCTCTAGTGAGGCCAATACTTGAATACGCAACCTTTCTTTGGTCACCGTTTTATTTGGTACACAGTAGGGTGGGCCGATTTGTATACATAATACAAAGATTGGCAAATATCTGTGTCTGCATTTTTGAGAAAGTTGCAAAATTGGAAAAGAAAAATATTTCATAAGAAAAAAATTTTAAAATTTTTATTATTTGAACTGCCACAATCACCCTAAAAAATTTTTTTTTTCGGAATTTTAAAATCTGCAAATTTTTAGACGTTACATCACATTAAAATAAATAAAAATTCTTTAATATTTTTTTCTCTATTTTTACAACGTAAACTGCCACAACTGCATTTTAAATTTTTCTTGAAATTTATTCTTAGTTTCTGCAAATAATGAAAATGGTTATCATAAAAATACAATGGTTTTGTCAAGATATTTATTATAAATGGGTACAAAATGCATGTATAGTGAAAATATTTAAGTATCTAACATAATAATGTACCAGATACATATCGCACAATATATTATGAAAGATTCTTTGAACAAATAAAACTTATTCTAATTTATAATCTTGCTTTGATCCAAAATAAGGCATAATTTCACGTGATTCTAATTCAGCTCGTATGACACCATCTCTATTGTCACTACCACAAACTGTAGCTGAAGCTTCAGTCACAATTTTAACAGCTCGTTCAACCGCTTGGGTGTGACATGGATACGATTTTATTTCAGATAACAGAATTGATGTATCCGGATTTTTCACGATATTCTTTAAATTTTCTTCGGGTAACCCCATTGTTAATGGCGGTTCAGTGATGACAACTGTACTCCAATCAGTTAAGTCCATATAGCTTAAGGCATTTATATTCAGCGAGTTTGAAACTTCAAATTGTCTTAGTGTTTGCTGTATGTTAGATTTCCGAGCTTTAAAAATTCGTCGTAATACATTATACATTGTTAATATTATGTAATTTTGTATTTTTGTATTTTTGTATTTTTTCAATTTTGTAATAATTGTGCAATTTAGTAATTTTCTACTTGTAACTTGTAACTTGTAAATGGATCATTTTATCCGTAAATAAATAAATAAATAAATATAGGATAATAATTTAAAACACCAGTCAGCATCCAGTCAATAAATTCGGCTATACAAACCCCCCACATATCTCAGAGAATCAGATAGTCACAGAAAATGTGATATATGTACCTACGTACTTACCTATAGTGATGCTCTCTTACGCCCAACACACACAATGTCTGGTGAACTTTTTGGTCACATTTTTTTTTTATCGGTATACGCAGGGCCTTCTACTCTATTTGTTTGTAGTGTAGCTTTCGCTTTAACTAAATGAAATTAGTTTGAGATCCTGTCGATGATTAGGGTGTTGTTTGGGAGGTCTGTGATTTTTGTGATATGTCACAGACATATCTGTTTGTGCGTTCGCGTTTTCGAATCTATGGGTGGCATTAAGACAGTTTATCTTTCTGTCAAAATGCAAGCCTAGATTTAATATTGTCACTCAATTTTATGGGTGTGTTTTTGACTTTGACCCTAGGATTTAGTAGGTTTCTTCTAGCCCTTGACAGAAAGATGGCCTGAGTTTTGGCATCGTTTAGCCTAATTCTTCAGTTGTCCAGCCATTTGTCTATGAGATTGACGTAATGTTGCAATTTTTCGATTACTGGTGGCGGCCTTCTGGCGGATGCGGTTATCGTTGTGTCATCGGCGAATAGGTAAGTTTGCGTTTGAGCGGTTTCTGGAAAATCGCTTGTAAATATGTTATATAAGATTGGGGCGATTGGGGAGCCTTGCGGGTTATTTATTTTGTTAATGGAACTTCGTTTTCCGATGACACAGCGAATGTTCTGTTTTATAGGAATGATATTATTGTTTTGACGAGATATACAGGTAGATCCGATTTTATGGGTTTTAGGATCAAGTTCTCGTGCCAGACCCTGTTGAATGCTTTACTGATGTCGATTTGTGGTCACCTAACAATGGGTTTACAGTAACCAATTGGTTAAGGCATGAAGCGTTTCACAGCGAAAAAATATGTGCTGGTTAAGTAACCACAATTTTGTTGTAGGTTGTCAGCAGGCTTTTTAGTTATTATTATTTGGATGTATTAAATTTCACAATAATGACAAATAACCCAAAAAGGTGGCTCGTTTTGAAATGAAACCTCTGTTGGTATATATTATAATATTATGCACTCAAGTCTCCTATATTGCAACAAATTATTGCTCTATCAACAGTTTCTTAAACCAGTTCGGGAATATAGAATTCAAATCTTGAGTTGTGCCAGAGCAATATCGAAATAAATTAGCGTTCCCAGAACAAATTACGTTATTAATATCGCTAATTGCTCTTTAGTACGTTACAAATAGTGACCTTCACCTAAATTTCGAAATTAAGGCTTTTGACCAAACCATTGCTAATGTTACAAAAAGTCACGAACAACGAGCATACTTTAACACATGAATGTCAAGGATATTTAGCACCTCAATAAAGCTTACGTGACGCTGCTGCTTACGATCGCTTTTTCAGCTTTTAACTATTTTTTACGGTGCCACTGACCCATTAAAATCAAGTAACTTTCTTCATTCCTGTCTTTATGTCGACGGAAACGGTGAATCTTCTATCTCTAATGAATCAGTTTAAAAACATAAAATTTATCGTCAGTTATTCTAATCTCCCTATCTCTTTTTATAACGTTAAGGAAATCTTAAGCTTGGCATTAAAAAATAAATAAAAAATTTGATTACCAGTATAATTCTTCATTCGATAAGGTGTTCTTTTAAAATACAACTAACAAAAAAAAAACGTGTGCATTCAATCGGTACGCTCGGCTATATTTAGAAAATTATGCTTCAAACATGGGATCTGCATCTGCGAGCAAAAATTATTTACATCTTTGCACTGAAAAACGTAGGACTTGGTTTAGACCATAATTAAAGGGGACTATCTAACCAAAGCTAGGTTAAAATTGTGTAAAATTCATATTATGACATGAAACAAATACGAACTTATTTCTATTGTTTACAAAATTGACAAAGTAGGAATACAGAAGAAGGAAAATAACAATTATAGAAATTGCTGAAATTTTCCTCCGCCATGCTTCAAGCATAAATTCACACGTATCTTCATATTCTCGAAAGCGTTGATCAGCATCTCTAGAGAACTATTACCACATTCTTGAATAACACATTCTTGAAACTGTTCTAAATTTTCAACTGGTGTTTTAAAAACATTGTTCTTGAAATGAGGGAAAATTAGGCAATCCATAACCGTCAAACAAGGGGATCTGGATGAGTATTTAATGTATCTTGGAGAACTGATCAATATATGATAACAATAGCACAAAGAAGCATATGAATATCAAACATAAAAAAAAAACATAAAGTAGGCTATTCCTTAAAATCACATACCTATATAGAGTTTGATTGAATATATGTAAGTTCATTGATTATTGTCAGTCATTAAAAATAATGTATCAACAGAAAAATATTTTATTTTTATTTTTGGAATATTAGCGGTAAAGTATTAAAGAAATGACAGAGAAAAGCAAAAATGGAATAAAAACCGAAAAACCATAACGCAAAATCTCGAAAACACCCGCCGGGTGGGCTTCTTGCCATCTGGTCTATGGTATCAACACCTTTTAACTAACCTAAATTAGGTTGGTATCTGATTTATTTGTGTTTTTGCTGATTTTATTAGATTTTTAATGAACCGGGGGGGGGGGGTACTTTATTGGCCACCGTAAAAGCTTTTATGGTAGTAAGAGGAAATTAATTCAAATATAAAAATGCTAATTATGCCGTCTAATAGACCAATAATATGCCGACAGCTACTGATTAATTTGACACCCGGTAATTCAGTTATTGTGAGCCTTTCGACTACAGGTTGGCACAATAACAATAGTCCAAAATCTATTCATCAAAAATAGGTGGTCATAGTTGATGCCATAAACCCTTGGATTTAGTATTCTAAATTCCCCTTTATAGAGGAAATGTCATTAAAAATGACTTGTGCAGCTGCTGCTCTATTGCTACAGGTTCTTTACAATTTCACTCGAAAGTTTGACACTGACTTTATAAACTTAAAAGTTGGCAAAGTTGGGGTTCAGTTGGCAGTTGAAATAACAGTTCAATTTAAAACTAAATGAAACACTTCGTGCAAAATCCGATAGTTCGGAGAATCTTCCCTATAGTTCGAGATATCCAAATTTTATGTTCAGAGTTTAGAAAGTTCGTTCCAACCCATAAAGACGCTTTTTATAGTCATTTGTTTACAGCGAAATGTCGAATGGCGTTGACGTTTGCGCTATTTCTATGTTGCTTGTTTTGGATGGTTGCCGAAATGAAATACTCAATGTCATTATATTGAACATAAATTTCAAGCTGAATTTATAAACTCAAAAAGTTAAGGTTCTGGTTTAAGTTTTCAAGTTGGCGAGTTTCGAAGTTGGGCGGTTCAGTTTCGTGGCATTTACCTATAAAGTTAGATGAGAAGTTCGAATAGTTCTTGTATAGTTGACTGAAACCGAGGCTGAAACTTATGTTCATTAGAATGCTATGGAATATTTTCTAATTTTGGCTGAAGTCAAATAATAACAACAAAATAGTGTAATCATATTGCATTCTTTCAATATTCCACATAGAATAGCAGCACATAACAATTACAAATGACGCAATGTCCTGTTAATAGTATATAGAATAGTTGACGTGCCTCAAAGCTAATATCATTAAAATACTCTTCCAGCACACCAGATATTATCAGATCAACATATCTTCTTCCCATTCATAATTTTATTAAAAATTATATCCTGCTTCCAATCAAATGGCACAAAGCATTTTATTATTTAATAAAATAATTATTAAGAATTCCGTTTTGCTGTGACCCATAGTGCATAATTTTGAGATGGAACATAGCTCTATTAGAAAAATTAGCATCGTCCTCCAAAAATGTACTTTAACATTAATGTTTTCTTCAAAAGCATCACATAACCATCAATGGCAAAACGTAAGTCATCTTCTGACAACTAGGCAATTACGTTTAGACTGGTCGATACCTATCGATATGTACCTAAACTTGTGTTTTCTAAGACCCTCCATATCGTAACTCAGCTGACACCACAGTATCTTGCTAAATCTCTTGTTGAGTTCTTTTTATGTGCTTCAAAATATGCTCATAAGATCTAATAATTTCTGTATTATCACTGATTATATCTTGTTTTCATCTCATTGTCTTTTAAAAAACACCTTCATTACTTCCCAATTTTGTAATATTTTAATAAGCGTGAAGTGCATTTTGTGATAATTAACAAAAACTGGGAACTGTCAAACTACAATTTTGACGCTGAAGTAAGCGCTATTATAGAAATGTTACAAAAAAGACACGTCTTGTAAGTCCACAGTAACCCTACCTAAATAAAATTAGAAGTCTTACATTCACAGCCGGCTTTTCTTCTCAAGGCATAAGCCAAAGGGTTATGGTCTCGGAATTCCATAGTCTACTTAACTGTACAAAATATGGTGTTTTTTTTTAGCGTTAAATTCTACTTGGTTACTATCACCCCAAGACAGAATTTCTTCCAGATTTTTGTTGAGATGTGAGACCTCTTGTTGCCTATAAAGATGTCCATTGCCAGTCGATGATCGAGCATCCAAAGTAAAAGATGAAAGAAGTGTGCTGTCATTAGCGAAGCTATATATATAGAATTTTGAATTTTATCTAGAAAACCGTTAATGTATAGTAAAGAGAGAGTGGGCGACAATATAGAACCTTGAGGGACTATGGCATTGATGTTAAATGTGTCTGAAAGAAATCCATCCAACGCCACTCGTAGAGAACGGTCTATAAGAAAGCTTGACAGCGACGAACAAAATTGAACCGGCATTCCGTATGCTGTCAATTCAGTTAGGAGCTTCTCATGCAATATTCGGTCAAAGGCCTTGGAAATGTCTAGTGCTACCGCCCGGGAGTTTCTATTGCGTTGCTTCAAACGTGAGTAACATAAGCGAGAAGGTCACTTGTTGATCCAGACTTACGGAATCCATATTGGACGTCACTAATAATGTTGAAGCCTTTCAGGTACTTTATAATCTTTCCTTGATAGATGTAGAGAAGTATATTAATAAAAAATTTTTTTTTTTTTAAATAATTCACAATTTTCATCAGTGAGAAAAGTACTACTAGTTTGCTAGTTTCAGTTTTGCAATAACAGAAAATGATTAGAGGATGCGTCATGATAAATGACAATATAAAACGTCTTTCATCCCCATTACTCGGGAAATATTGAGCTGAGCACATTTTTCATTCAAAACTTTTTAATGATTGGCAGTGATTTCCAGCATTTTTTGAAATTAGTTTAGTCGGTAATTTCGAGACACTTGAAAGTAAATTGGAATGTTACTAAGTAATCTTTAATACTTTACTTTTTATAAGATTTCAGTTCAATGCTATTTTCGGGTGAGCCCGCCGTCAATGATGGTGACAGTGATTTTCTGATTTTATTCGTTTCATAAAATATTTTTAATCAATTTTTAGTTAATTGCATAACTTTATAAATAAACTGCGGAAGTGATTACGTTATCAAATGGGATTTAGGATTAAATACCGTAAACAGTCAAAATTTAGTCAAGTTAAGTTCTTGTTTATTTGTTTTATTTTATTGACATTACTACTGAATGACTGGAAGACCAGGTAGTTTTATTGATAAGGATCTTATTATCTTATTTCGAAAAATGATATCACAAATCACAAAACTTAAATTAAACTTACCTAATAAACTTTTTATTGTTTCCAAATAAAGATGTCGATAATACACACCTGAAAAAAAAATCATTGTTAGAAAAATTATTTCCAAATAAATAATTTATGAAACTACTCACATATAATTTAGGACTGCTACCTACATATAAACATAATCCAACTGATTCCAACTATCTTCTTGTATAAAAAAATCGATAGCGCTATTATCTCTATAAGTGAATTACCTCTATATATAAGTTAATTTTTCTATATTTAAAAATAGACTCATATAATATGCCAATCAATACATAGAGCTTGTCCAAATGGGAAAATATCTTAGCTAATAGTAAAAATAGAGCCATCAGATCTAGGTGCATCTCATTGGTCAACAATCTACTTTATCATGTAATTTAAATTTGAGGGAATACGCTAAGCGGTTTAAACAAAGACATTAGAACTAGTAGACCAAATTGTTTACATTTTTATGCGGCAAATCATCATTCCCTCTTTATTATTCACTTCTGTTCCTCAAAATTTTACCTTAGCCAGCTTTATCTGTCTGTTAGAAATATTATGAAAAATTGTTTTAAAAAGATTGAATTAGTAATTGCAGTAACGTCCAGAACCTAATATACAAAAAAGTTGATGTGTGCGTATCAAATTATGCATTCATGCCTGTAATATACAAGAAAGTTAAGGTGTGCGTATCAAGTTATGCATCCATGCTTTATGTTATGCGGATATTTTATTAAAAACTGTTAAACACCTTAAAAGTATTAAGATTATTATTATATATATCAGGTACGACGGCAACATTGTATTACGATTTTACAACTGGAGAGATTCTAAGAATGGCGGTAGCGATTGCGACGTTGACAGTCTGGCCTGGTAGTTTGTGTTTTTGTGCTCGTTTTGCAGTTTATTTTTGATTTTTTTGTGTATTTGTCTAAACATTTGTGTATAAATAAACAATCAGTTTATACCTGTGTAGTGTGTAAAAAAGTGGATCATTTTAATCTAAATTTATCATATCATCGGTAAGTATGGTTAGGTTATTGTTTTATAGAAAGCATTGGTATAGTATAGCATATGTAGCTGTGGTAGTAACATTTTTATTAAAAGTTTTATGCACAATGGAGAAAGTTTTGCAATACTCAGAAACAGCTAAAAGTAGATTTTGACAAATAACTCATGGTAGCTACTTGGCAGTAAACGAGCAAAAAGATATCGACTAGTAAAATACTGTAAAACTAAAATACTATTACTAAATTTAAGTAGGTACCTATTTATTAAAATGTTTTATATATAACATATAAACGATTCAAGAAGTAGTCCATTTTCTGTGGCGAGATTATTAAAGAAAACAAGGTCTGTCTATACCACCAAACTAAAATTTATTTGTCCCTTTAAGGTGAGAAAAGGATTAAAGAGTGTACATAATTTAATGTCATTTTAGGTTGTACTAGTTTCAACTTTAGTCAAAGTCATCCTCAGCAACCATACAATTAAGAATTATGTTTTTAGGATGTACCTAAATAAACGAACTAAAACAAATTAAAAGGGGGAGGGAAAGAAGTGGTTCAACAATACAAGGCCATAACGTGCACCTTATGCAGCCAATGGACTCAACAGAAGACAATCACCTACACGATGCTACTTTCAGCAATGAAGGAAATTAGATGCGAAAATTGTAATAGAGGACAAATTCCAAATGGAATCATATATAGTCATGATATGATGTATAGCTGTCTGTAATGAAAATTCAATAAAATAAACGTTTCATGAGTCAACTCCAAGAGGGAACATGATTTATATTTGGTGGGTCAGAATTTTTTAATAAGAATAGTAATAAAGTAAGGGGGGGGGGGGAGGGGGGAGGAGGGAAATTAAAATGTGTTAAAATAATTTACGTCATTGAGTTAGTTGGGGTCATCTGAAAGGAGAAAATTATTTCCAATTAAAATTGTATACGAAAATATCATAATCTATGGTCTCATAATTTAGACTTAAATTTGTATGTGAAATATGATCAAGTACTCACCAAATTCTCCATATTTATGGATTATAATTTAATAATTTGTTGATATAATTTGAATTTGTCCTCTATTACAATTTCCGCATCTAATTATATTATCTTTCATGTAAAACTTGATGATATTGACTGACTGTGATTGTGAGTTAAGTCGCTCAGAGCGTGTAGGACAACGACTGGGTAATGAAATTTAAATAAAAACTACCTGTTGGCGAATCGAATCGAATGGTTTAATATTAATTTGTTTTATAATGGCGCCAAATAAAACTTTCAGTTGTGTGTCTGTGTTTTCAGTTTACAGCTCTGGTTGGAACTAAAGAGCCAGACTTTTAGTTTTAAAGCCGTTATTCTTTAGAACAAGGTATAACAGCACTGTTACCACTAAAAGATAAACCAAATTAACGATATGATACTGAATATTCTTAAAAGACCTTTAAGAGAGAGAATAAAACGAATAATTAAACTTTAATAGTTTCAACAGATACCTATAGTCTCTGGTGATCTAAAATGCTTTAACGCAGCTAAGAAGACAAAATGCAGGTTTAAGTAGGTAACAAAATATATAGGATAAAGCTATCGTAAACCTGGATTCGATTAAGGGTAAAATGTAAAAATTAAACATACAGTGTGTCCCCGGATCGACGCAACGATAGGTGAAAAAGGCTGAAATTTTTTGAGGTTCAGCCCTGCTTGGATAGAAACTAATTTGTGGCATAATTTTAATTTCGAAACATCAAGTGTACTTTGGAAATTTTCAAAAATCTTTTTTTCCCACCAGTAAAGTGCTTGATTTCTAGGAGATACGAAAAAATTTTATTAAGAAAAGATGTTCGGAAATAATAAATGAGTAAGAATACAAAGTTTTAAAATCCTATGTATACTTTGACGTTTTGCATTATTTTTATTGAAGATATTAAAAAATTTCGTTAAGAAAAGTTGTTCAAAATAATAAATTATACACGATCGGTTTATAATATACATCAAAAAATTAATTTATTTCAATAGTAACATTTACAACGGTTTATACAATACATCAAAAAATTAATTTATTTCAATACGAACATCAACTGAAAGATTTATTTATTCAATAAGTTCGCCGCCTTTATTCCCACATTCCTCAATGTTTTCCCGAAATGCAGTGAAAGCTGTTCTTATCTCCTCCAGGGAAACACAGTTTATTGCATCTGTAATGCGATTTTTCAAAACATCTACGTCATTTGGAAGCCTATTCAAATATACAATTTGTTTTATTCGACCCCAAAAATAAAAATCCATTATTGTTAGATCCGAACATCTGGGCGGCCACAAAATGGGACCAGCATTGGCTATCCATATTTCTTGAGAATGCTCATTGAGCCATTCACATACCCGAAATGTCGAGTGGGCAGGGCAGCCGTCGCGTCGTGTTGAAAATATGAAAAATATCTTGGTTCGTATGGTAGTTCGTCAAGAATCTGATTTAGGATATTTAAATAAGTATGTTGATTAAGTCTTCCCTCAATAAAATATGGCCCAATTACACCACAATGATAGGAAATGGCACACCAAACATTAACCTTTTTAAAATACTGCCGCCTAGGATTTATTACATAATTTGGATTATCTTTAGACCAATATCGGCAATTCTGTGATGAAGGTACAGCGTTAGTGGTAAAAGTCGATTCGCCTGAGAAAATAATATTTTTATGGAAATTTCGATCTTCTAGAATCTTCTCACCTAAAGTTAGGCAAAACTCCAACCTTCGGGATTCATCCCCTTCTTCTAATGTGTGACGAAATCTAACTTAATATAGTTTTACCTTATTTGCTTCATAAATGCGTTGCAAATGTGATTTGCTAACATGACTCTCCTCGTACCGCTTTCTTAGTGACAGCTTTGGATTTTCGCGTAATGAATCCATTGCTAACACAGTACTTACATCATCTTCATCAAAGTTCTTCTTCTTTTTTAGTATATTATGTGCAGTACCGGTAGTAACAAATTTTTTAACCAGTCTGGATACTGTAGATTTGACTAAAACTTTGTTCGGAAATTTCATATTAAATCGCCTCATAACCTCTGGTATAGATAATTCACCTATACCATAACATTGAATTAGGTAGATCCGTTCTGGTATAGTAAGCATAATTGATATTTCACAGATACGTCACGGTCGCGGACCTGCATCATATGGCAGAAATAGACGACATTACAACACATATACGTGGCATTTTAACAAAATTCTATACGTACCAAATACAAAGTTCAAGACTGACAAGAAACATTACTGATAGACGCGTACACAATGACCAAGACAATACACACAAACCATTATATTATTACAGACTCCCGCTTTACAATATCCCACCGCCAAACATACAACAGCAACAATAAAATAAGACGAACGAACAAAATTAAAATTTAACAAACGTGGAGATATATTTTATTTAATAACAAACGAACAAACGTAAAGAAAATTCTCTGACATGAACGTACGTACGTACAAAGGACAAACGAACATAAAAAAAAATAACATGACATAACAAAAGTGCACCTATACTGGAGACTCGCTGATCCCCAAAATCAGCGAACACCCAGTATAGGAGTGTACGCCCACAAACACTGACAACTGCGGTGGGAGAAGACTCCTACTGACGCAACACACTAGATCAACCACCAAATCATGGCCGCTCTCCGCCTCCGTGGTGATTGGGCAGAGGTCATCCGCCGCATGGCATATAAATTGCCCGCTATCGGGCATAAACTGTTAGTACCTGAGAAAGTATTACTGGGTTTTTTGCAGTTTTTCCCAGATTGTTTGCCATTGGCGTTTCATTGACTCATTGAACGTTTCGTAAATTGTGATTGTGCTCCACGGAGAAAAAATAAACTCATAGCACCCGTAAAGGCCACTGCCGGAACGCGCGTCAGCAATGTGTAATAATTGTGTATGTCTAAAAATTCATGTTTAACCACAGGCCAAGATACCGGCCGCCAGGCTCGCCTGGTTCTTTGGGCGCATTTTGGGCCGTATGCTTACGGTCCATATGCGCCCAAAACCTGTATTAATTTAGTTTCAACATAGTTAAGCTTGGATTTATAAAGAGGAACAGGATAATAAAGAGATTTTAAAATGGAAAATGGATATTTCACAGTAACGTTTTCGAAAGTTCGGATCAGTTTTAGAGCACAGAACACTACAACAATATTAAAAATACCAAACTATTTTTGACAACAAACTGTCAAAATATTATTTTATTCTTTTTCCTTCCATTGCATACTATTCTTTTCTGAATAGCATTGAAACAAATTTATTCATATTTTGAAGGGAGTGAATTGCTTGTTATTTTTATGTTCGCATTTCTTTAATTATCTAAATGTCTATTAAAGGGAATAAAATAAACCGATCGTGTTTAATTTATTATTTTGAACAACTTTTCTTAACGAAATTTTTTAATATCTTAAATAGGGAGGTGCGTGCAATAAAAATAATACAAAACATCAAAGTAGGCATAGGATTAAAAAATTTTGTATTCTTACTCATTTATTATTTCCAAACATCTTTTCTTAATAAAATTTTTTCGTATCTCCTAGAAATCAAGCACCTTACTGGTGGGAAAAAAAAGTTTTTTGAAAATTTTTAAAGCACCCTTGATTTTTCGAAATTAAAATTATTCCACAAATTAGTTTCTATCCAAGGAGGGCTGAACCCCAGAAGATAAAGTTTCAACTCAAGAAATTTCAGCCTTTTTCACCTATCGTTGCGTCGATCCGGGGACACACTGTATATTAAACATTTTTACATGGACACTTAAATAAAAACTTCTCGGTCAACACTACAATGCACTTTTTCTATGTTAATTTTATCTATCCAACTTTCTTGGCCACAAACTTCTCCGCAACATTAAAAATCTTAGCTATTTATTTCAAACACGCTTAACGTGCAAATCCTTTAATTATTGTCTATACAACAGACGCTCATAGTTTATGAACTTCCACTAACCTCTTATAAACTTTATAAAGCACACAACTTCGTTTTTGTTACTTTATACCTACCTCAAGGTGTGTATACTCTCTGCCTTTCAGCGCTTAATTTTCCATAATGTAAAACTTAAAGTTAAAGTCATTAATCTTTGGTTTACATTAAAAACTTGATAAAGTGAAAATTTGGTTATGTTGACAATGATACAATAACATTTTTTTGGAATAAAGTTGACCGATTTTCTTATATCCAACAAAAGCTTTATACATTTTCGAACATCAAAATTTGTAATGTCGATTTTTAGAACATTATATTTTTTGTTTATTATAAAGGCTTTTGTCTTTATAATCTAAACAATTCATTGGTAATAAAAACTAGAACTTTCTTCTTACTAAAACTAACATTTTAATACTGTAAACTCTCAAGTCACGAAAGTTTTCATTACCCTAGCTTAACAGGTAGTTAAGAAAGAATAAATTTTACATGAATTAAAAAGTAATTTTTTTGTGGGATTAGTTACAAAACTCCAGTTTCAACTTATCATAGCATCCCTTAGGCGGGATGAATTTTGTTAGGATTAGAACCTTTTTTGGGGTAAGTATATTCTCATTAGGAAGTACCTCTACTGGCGCCAAAAATAATCAAGAAATGGATATCGAAGCAACTTCGGAAGCGGAAGAAAAAGAAGTAGCCTAAGTAGTCTGTCAAGCTGAAGAGACTGAAGATGAGGAAATACAAAACTGAACCATTATTAACTGTTATTCTTTTACTTTAGTGTGCGCATTTATAATTGAAAAATTATTTTGTTAAATTTTTAAGCCCAATTAATTTAGAACTAACCTAATTAAAACTCATTTTGTTTAACCCTACGTTACTTGCGCGGTCTACAATGGTAATCCACGCGTCCCTAAGGAATGATATTGCCTTAAGGAATATATTGACGCAAGCGCGTCTTTGAGTAGCTGTTAAGTGGGCGTCACTCTGTCACCCCAGTCGGTTTCGATTGTGAGAGAAGTGTATTAGTTCTGTTATTAGTACATAAACTTGTCTGGTCTACGATTGTAGACCGCGCGATCAACCATGTACCTGGTGCTAAGCTTTATTTTTTTTGATAAGTCACCTTTTTTTTAGAAAAAATATGTGTTATTGTTTTGATTTTTTTCTGTAGGTTTAAGCTAATAATTAGCAATGTGTGAGCCACCGTCAAAATTGTGAGTGGAAAAAACTAGTGATCCCGAAGTATTGCAGAAATGGCATGATGACGTCTCTAGCGATGAAGAAGTAACAGACATCGGAGAAGACGAAGAGGAAAGAGAAGAAAAAATTATTCAGGAAAGTGACCATGAGACAGACACTGAACAAGAATGTTCCGAAGATGAATGAAGATGAATCAGACGTAGAGCAGTTCAGTCCGCAAAATTTCTTTTTTGGAAAAGATCAGACCACCAAATGGAAGAAAACTGCTCCTAATAGACAAATTCATATTCGTGCGCAAAATATTATAAAACACCTTCCTGGAACAAAAGGCCAAGCCTGGCAGGCAGAATCTTCAATTGATTGTATAAAACTGTTTATCACCAATAATATAATACAAAAATATTCGAGACAAAAGTTTGAGGGTTTTTATAGTGTATTAGAATTTAAAAAGATTAGGTATAGGTACAGGACGAGTCAGAAAGTCGTAGAGAAGTAGTGTTACTTTTTTTAATGAAATACCCTATATCTTAGAGTATTTTTGGATTTTACATAAAATTACAATTACTTTTTAATAAGTGCATTATAAGTCTAAACTTAGTAGTTTCCGAGATATCGACTTTTGAAAAATGACATTTTTGAATTTTGACAGCTTCTAGCTTTCTAACGGTACGCCTTAGGGCCTTGGTATTTTTGAGAAGATAATAAAAAAGTAAGATAGGGGCATGTAAGCCGTTTTGCTCTATGGTGTGCCGTTAGAAAGCTAGATGCTGTCAAAGTTCAAAAATGCCATTTTTCAAAAGTCGATATTTCGGAAACTATTAAGTTTATACTTATAAAGCTCTTATTAACAAATAATTATAATTTTATGTAGAATTTAAAAATGTTGTAAGGTATAGGGTTCCATTAAAAAAAGTAACTTTGTTTTTGTACGGTTTCTGACTCATCCTGTATACTTATCTTTTTTAAATTCTAATAGACTTTACAAAACCATAAAACTTTTGTCTTAAATATTTTTTGTTAGCTGTTTTACCTTAAGAAATAATCGACCGTTTCCATACATACCAACGACCCTGTATTTATATTGATAAAATAAAAAGCAAATATCAAAGAGATCGTAAAGCCAAGCTTACAAATGAGAGAGAAGTATCTGCTTTTATAGGTATACTGTACCCAATTGGAGTACTGCGAAGTTCCAGGAAAACTTTACGAAAACTTTGGGACAATTCGAAAGGCAATGGCGTCGAAGCATGTTACCTAACATTAAGCGAAAACAGATTCAGATTTTTTTTTGCGATGTTTATGATAATGTTAGAGATAGAGATCAACGAAAGGAAATTGACAAGCTCGCCCCAATCCGGAATTTACTTGAAACATTTTTAGCAACTTTTCAAAACAACTTTGTTGCCAGTGAATTTCTTACAGTGGACTAACAACTACTGACATTTCGAGAGCGCTGTTCATTCATTCATTCAATATATACCCAGTAAACCCGCTATATAGGTATGGTCTTTAAATGTTCGCGCTTGTTGACGCAAAAACATGCTACACATAAACCTGAAGGTCGCTATAATAGAGCTAGCAGCTCATCTGAAGATAATAGTCCTTCGGTTAGTAGAAGTAGTTCAAGGAACAAACCGTAACAATCACTGATGACAACTGGTTTACTAGCATTCCATTAGTTAGAAAATTGTTTGACGACAAAAAATTGACTCACGTAGGCACGTAAAAATAAGCGTGAAATACCGCCTCTATTTCTGCCAGCTAAAACCGCAGTTAAAAAATCGTTAGTTTTTGGATTTCAACAGGACTGGTTGTGTCATATTGTCCGAAAAAGAACAAAGCAATTTTATTCTTGTCTAGTATGCACCACACCACGATGATGCAATTGATCCCGGTACAAGGGATAATAAAAAAAACCGGAAATCATCACCTTTTACAATAAAACCAAAATCGGCGTTGATTTGGTTGATCAACTATGCTAAAGGTACAATGTAGCTCACAACACATGCAGATGGCCAATGGTTATTTTTTACGATCTATTAAATTTGTCAGCTATTAATGCTTTTTGTATATTAAAGGCGAATCATTCTCTGAAAAACATAAAAAGAAGTGATTTTATTGAAGACTTTGCATGGTAGCTAATCAACCCTCAAATTGACTACCGTTTAACTATTTTGACATTGCCCAGGGAAATAAGACACCGTGCACATGTACTTTTAGAAACTGAGGAATCCCCTCCAGCGGTGCCAGCTAGACCCGAAAACTAGGTAGAACGATGTAATATAATAATAGAAGCCGTAATAAGTCTACCAGAAATCTCTGTGTCCAGTGTCATATATTTGCGTGTAAAGAACATATTATTATGAGAGATATTTGTACTAGGTGTTTATTCAAATAACAAAACATCTAATTTTCCATGCGCGTAAATTTTAGGTTTATGGTCTAGATGTAAGTTTTTTCAAGTGTTAGTGTTAACTTAAAGTCTTATAAATAGTTTCGCATTAGTAAAGCTAGAAAGTTCTAGTAGGATATGGTTTTTGATATATACATTTTTTCTATTTTTAATATACCTCAAAATTTCATAAGTAGCTTTCTTTGTGCAGCTAGGTACCTAAAAGTTCAAGATTTTCACTTGCATTTGAGTTATAACTAGGTAATTTACATTTTATGATATTAAACAAATATTTGCTTGCTACCTGATAAAAAAAATTCTGTGATTTTGGTTCAAACGGATATTTCTTTGCCATCCTTTTGCTTTTTTAAAACAGGAAACTGTATTTGTAAATTCAATTACATTAATAATTCCAATATCCCTTTCACTTAATCTTTTTGAGACCTTACCATTGTGAAAGACCTCTGCGCCTCTTACGTCACAATGAATTTCTGTTGGCATTTTGCAGGTACGTAGAATTATTGCATTATATTGTCTGTATCTCCAGCAGACCATTTTATTCTGCAGCTACGAAATCTGTCATCTTTTCAGCGCCTTATAAGCCCTAAATCCATAAGCTGAAGTGAATTTACAACTGCAAAATCGTTCACCATATTTATCGGAAGATTTCAGTGGTGTGTAGCATTTTGAGGTGAACCATATAATCTCATTTATGGAAATATTTTATAAAGTCTAAATGCCTTCGTAACACTTCCTTGAACTAAATTGGGGGGCTTGATGATTAGTACTGCAATACCCATCAACCACTTGTTGAATTAGATTTGTAACTGAAGTTCCTAGCAATGTTTTATAGGCGATATATTTGATAAATGAGTATTAACAATTCTTACCACTTCTTTTAGAGCTCATTATGTAATATTAATATCACAGCCGGAATGTCTAAATTTACTTTTTTTAAATTATACTGCACCGAAGATACTGAACTAATGACGTATTTTACGTTATTATCACTACTACATCGTAACATTTTACGTACCTATTTAAGTACCTAAAGGGCCAGATAACAAGTCCCTGAAACCTACGAAAATCCTTTCATGACGTTTATATAACTACAGGTGTTACTACAAGTTGCAGAAAATGTTTATTGTAACAGCAATAAAAAAAAATAATGAAAAGAAAAGAATATAATTTGAAAAATACTTGTGAGCCCTATCAATAATTGTTAAGCACTGTAATTTAAATAAATTGCATAGAACCATTTCAACGGCCACACAAGATCCAAAAGTCGTTCATTAATCTTATTTATTCACGTGTAGACTATCCGAATAGTAGCTTATTTATATAAAACTACTACACATTCTTAACATGACACATTAATGCCCAGAAACGCATTCATATTTTAGATTTACAAAACAAGATTTTAGAATAACAGCGTGAAACTGCCATGGTTTTCATAAAACAAATTTATTTTAGTATGAAAATTACATTATTCATAATAACATTAAGTTTTAGTTGAAAATTTAGCATTTAAATACCTATTTTATTTACATAACTACCATTTTTTTTTTGTTAAAATGTGGTTTAAACGATTTGTTTCTAATAAGTTGGGCCAACGTTCGTCTGTGGTGATACTGAAACCAAGCAGATATGCTAATATTAAAAAAGCTACTAAGTTACAATAAAGTTAAGTTTTAGGTGGCAGCTTTATATTTATTTAAACATACATTTAATTAATCAAATAACAGATATTTTGAAACAAAAAGAATCCTATATAATATCATTTAAATATTTTTAATAAACGACCACTGAACATCCATAAATATGCACTTTATACAATAAAGTATCCTAGCGCTTACTCTAGGATTACACCAGATGATTTTTAAGAGTATTTTTTCTAATTTTGTCTCGAAAAATAGATATTTCGAACGCGCTAGCGAGTTCGAAATATATCCATTTCGAACTCCGAATTTTATTATTTAAAGGTTGGCCCTAATATTTTTTAGTCCAAATGTGCGAAATACTACACAAAACCACGTATGTATGTTTGGTTGCCTAGATCTACAAATCTGTATGACGTGATTGACGTGTTGTTTTGGTTCATAAAATATTAAAAAACATATTAAATATTAACTTTATTAACAGGAGAACTATTTTGCAAAAAATATCAATTAAATCTTAAAAATACAAATTCCAACTATATTATAATGCTAATTAGGCATTGTTTATAGTGCAGTTATTATAAACATTTAATGTCACTGTACTCGTGTCGGACGCGTTAACCTTAAATTCAGGCATAGTTTGAGTATTCATAGTATGCGAAACTTTGTGATAACTGACCCCAGAATCCAATCCATTTTTAATTAGGCTTGGTTGAAAAGCAGTTTCTACTCCTTCAATTATTGTCGATCTTGATGATCCAGGTAAGGGTGTAGCAGTATTATCAATATTATCTATTAATGAAGGTGTTAAACTAGAAGAGAGGCTCTGCGCTACATCCATTTTCGCTTTTAGAGAATCTTCAATATAGCCTTCAGCCACGGCTGAAGACTTTGCACATGTATTTTGCAATAAGGCTAGGAGCTTTTCCCATTGTATTTAGACCTACAGGTGAGTTTATGCAAGCCCATTCCTATACGTAAGAAAAAATCTTGATGTTGTAACATTCTTAGGACGTAAATCAAAATATTGTCTAATCAAATTAATCCATGATTGATCAATTATAAGAAACGTTCTTGTTACATGTGTTTTAGTTTTGGGAATGTGTACTGTAATGGAAGCAACCTTAAAGTGAATGTCTTTTACATCCATATTGGTCAGTTCTTCTCTCCGGCATGCTCCATTGTACCCCATAATTAAAGCAACCTAGAATTTACATAGTTACTACTATTGTATCTCGATAGCTGTCTACCTACTGTTCATACGATAGAATAGAAATTGGTGTAATTTAAAAATGTTCGTTCTCCAACTTTATTGTAAAAAAATTTTTTTTATAAAACCTGTGAAATTGTACAAAACAAAATGCATATAGATATGTAAATACTACTTACTTTTAATCCTAAATAACTGCTATTATCAGCCCCATTTATAAACTTATTAATATCGTCTAAGTCTAAAACAAGAGACTTTTTGGGTTTGTAGCCCACAGATTTTCTTTTTAACAATGCTTGCAGTCTAGCATAATCCTTTATATCTATGTTCTTGTCAATATTAATGCAAGCTCTTAATTTTGAGTATAAGGACCACAGGGTGGATGACATTTTGGTATTACTTTCTTCCTCAAAATAGGCTAGTAAAACATTTTCTGAAATCTTACACACGCCCTTTGTATTGCACCAACTTGTGAAGATCTCATAGTCCTTTTCATATAATTTTCGGGATTTTTCTGGCAAAAGTTGATTTATACATTTATGTGCAATATCCCTTAACTCAGGGGGAGTTAAACTTAAATTATCTTGCTCCATAATATTTTGTTAATATAAATAAAATTTTAAAACACAAATTTTGTGGCAAAATGGCTGACACAATTTAAAATTATTTATTTTCATGGCAAGCTTGATAAAAAAATTGTAATAGTGTTACCAACATAAATTTTGAACATAATAATTTATAAATTTTGAAGGGTTTGTTTTCTTTTTAAATATGTGTTTATTTATTAAAAAAAAAACGACAAAATAGAAAAACTAGTATAAAGCACATGTTTTATAAAGCCATTATAGCACTTGTCCCCTTAACATGGACCCGTGCTATAATATAATGCTTTATAAAACGTGTACTTTAATATACTATTACAGTTCTTATATCGAAAACATGTCTTAGTGTGCCATATAAAATTTTAAACGTGTATTTTTCTCAAAAAATATTTTTTGAAAATTGTATAGCTTTTATAACAAAATTAATCTAAAAAAAACAAAGAAAGACACCGTTTCGCTAAAAAAATACCTGAAACATCATTAACCCTTAACTACCTGGGTATCAAAACTGTAACGTAAATACCTGGATGTGGTCTGATAGGCCCATAAGGTTTAGGGCGTTATTCTATTTTTGGACAAATTATTTTTGATCAACATAGTAGTATATTCTCTAGAGGTTATTTTATAACGTAATCACATAGGTAGTTTTAATTTTTTTCGTTAATTCTTAACCTCCATCTATAAGATACTATAAACACGACAAGGAAAAAATACACTTATGAAGGAAATAAAATATTATTTAATAATATTAAAAATAACAAAAAATAACATTCTAAAGATAAAAAATAAACTTGAACATTGCGAATGGTAATAAAAAAAACTACCTAAATATATTTTTTTAAAAAAAAACACAACCAGTTAACTTTGTCTATTTTTGGATAACACAATCTCTGCATATTTTATGCGAACATTCTAAACAAATAGGTTTTTACAATTGTAACAGATGTAAAATGTTTTTCGTCTCTTTTTTGGGTCGCATGTAGAATATCATCATCATCATCATCATCTGGTTCTTGTTCATCTTCAACTTCGACCGTATTGTCCACAGCTTCTTCAACCTGATTATGTTCTCAATTTTCCTGCTCTAACTCAATTTCTGAGTCGGAATCATGTTCTGACAAAACATATTCATCACTAGACCTTTCCGCCTCACTACCACTAGTATCATCATACCAGTCTTGCAACGTTTGTTCGAAATTATCGTCACCATACCGCACTCTTTTAGAACAACTCGGCTTATCGTCCATAACGTAAATACCTGGGTGTGGTCTCCACGACCACTCGCGTATTTCAAACTCAAATATATTCGTCAAATTGGCAAACGGACCCGTCAGCGGCTAAATACTAACTAATTTTGGGTCAATTCAAGAATACATGAGCACGTAGGTGTGTGCAGTCAAGTGCAGTTTAGAAGTGCGGAAAATTCGGCGAGTCGTCAGACCGTTTGGGCCTGTAAGACCACACCCAGGTAGTTAAGGGTTAATGTGGTGCTTAAATCCCTAACCGCCATAGTGCATTATCATAGTCACTATGGTCGCCCTAGAAATATGGAAGAATGAGGATTTTATGGGCATCACGCACCTAATATTCATAAATTTAAAAATTAATTTTGTTTTCGGTCATTGTGCGCGGACTACAATGATTTGCGGACTACGATGTAAGTTTAATAGGGCAAGCGCGCGTGACGTCATATCCTCCTGAGTTCCGATGCCAATTTAATTGAACATGCAGTTTTAATTTTTTATTTCATCGATACTTAAATTTGCCACTGTCTATTTAAATGGACCCATATGGCAACGCGAAAACACCACGACACTTGGGTTTAAACAAGTTAGAACGTATTTGTGATTATGAATGCAATATAAACATATCGGCGCCGCGGGGAAATGCATTGGATGGTAAGAAATTGGTTTTATTATATTATTATGTCAAAATATTATGTGTATTAGTGGGTTAGAGTGCAACTTATATGTTAGATCATTATCTTAAGTCTAGCTGATTTTTCCCTGTAGTTTCTATACTTAGAAAGTTTACGTCCGTTTTAGTGGACATCAGGTCATCATCAAAAAGTTGTTATGTCTTGGAGGAGACGACGATAAATTACTTGAGTGTTTGGTAAATTTTGATTTAGAGTTATCTGACACTGACGAAAATGGTTCAGAAAACGAGATTGTTGCTCAAACCCCCTACTTTAATGGGTTAGTTGATGAGAACCCGGTAATAGACGAGCTAGACGAGCAAGATGAACCAGACCAAGTTGATTCGGAAATTGAGCCGCTTATTAATGTAAAAAGAAGATTTGATGACCAGAAATCCAAGGAGAGTTTCAACCCAACAAAAATGGGGTTACTGACGCCACCAAATTTGAATTACCTTGAAGTCACTTATAGAGTTCATGAAAGAGGAAACTGGACATTGGAACAATATATTAGTGTTTATTTCAGCAACTCAAATAAAATAGGACCAAAATAAGAAATGCGTTTACTAGAGCAATGTAAGAATCCCCTTGAGGATTAAAATTAACATATTATTTATGAATCTTAAAATTTTAATGAAAGTCTTAATCAAAATATTAAATATTCAATTTGTTATACAACTAGCATTATTTGCTAGCCATCTTAAACACATTGTGGCCGAATAACAGACATCCTAAGTACAGGGAAACCTGAAAGGAATATTTTCACGTTTCCTTGTACTTTCATAACATGTTTTTTTTTTGATAATTAACTTTATTAACCCTTCAGTGCACGGGTCGGGTCTGGCAGGCCCATAGCTTTTTTCCATGTGACATACCGCGCGAACGCGACTTCGGCCGGCTTCACCCGACTAGGTACCTCTTCTCCGTGCCGGACGATATAATTCATTGTGTACCTACATCAGTAATTGCAATATTTCGTTTAGGTGTTATCGCTTGTTTCGTCCTGATAGGCCCAACCCGTTCTTTCTGGTAATTTTTTTTTTTGAAAAATGTGAACGTAAAAAAGTGAAAATAGTATCATTTTAGATTTAAAAATGGCAGATCAGTACACACAAGATATTAATTGGATGCAGAAGTTGTATGATGAGGTGCCTACAGACGAGGTATACGGTATTGAAGAATCTGATGACTCCGATGCAGATGAAAGAACATGTGAGCACAGCGATCACGATACCGATTCAGAACAGGAGATTACTCCGTTAGACGAAATTGAAAACCCTGGAAAAAATGGAAAACATGAAAGAAAGAGTTACATCTCCATATTTAACTAGAGAAATACGAAACCGCGCTGCAAAACTTAGCGGTGTCCAGGAACCTGCACCAGTAGCTATCGAGGGTAATAGAAGAGGTCGTTTTTTTGTAATTTTTGTAAAGATCGAGAAACCCGTTTTTAATGCAGAATTTGTAAAAAATATATTTGCTTAGAGCATTCTAGATATGTATGTCATGTGTGTGCTGACGAAATTTAAATCATGAAATTTCTACAGGGTATTTAACATTTATCGACCAAAAAAAGGTATTTTTTCTTTTTATTATTGTTGATGTGTTCAGAAATTAAAACTTTGTTTTTTTTTATTAAAAATAGATATTAAAATGTTCATTTAGTTATGTAGTAATAATATTTTGTTTAATATATTATTTTAATTTAAAGTATATATAATTTTCTTTTCGGTCTGTAAGACCAGACCCGTTCCTTTATGGATTAAAATTTCACCCGTGTCCTGAAGGGTTAATTTAAAGAAATAGTCCATTCTCGAAGTGGAGTTGAAATATGTTGAACAACTTTATTACTTAAAACGATTTTTTTTACATGGTAGTAAAGATTTTTATCCAAAATTCGGGTTAGTGAATGTACACTGAAAAAATATATAGTGTTTTTATTGCCAAAAATACGAAAAAAAATATAATTTTTAAATTTTTCACCAAAACCCGTATTTTGAATGTCCATGTAAATACAAATAACTTTTTTCTACTACTGTATAAATAAATTGACCTTCGGGCCCTAGCAACACGAAAGATCACGAAAGTAAGCATTAGAGTTACCTGAATATTATACGTTGCTAGCTACGAAAGAAGTATGTTTCTAGCTACGAATGTACTACTTTCGATGCCAGGACAAAAAAACATGAATATTTATAGGAAATTTTTATTGTATTTATTCAAGCGAGTTTTGGAAAAAAAACTTAATAACAAAATGCTTACATTTATTAAAAAAACAAGTGGTATAATAACAATAATATAAAACTTAAATAATAATTATTTATTTCCATTAAGGTTAATAGAGAAATTTGAACAGTTGGAAAAATAAATTGATGGAATATTATTCAATTCAATAGCTTCGCCGCCTAGTTATTATCCTGGACTCGGACCATATTACAACTCGTTCTATTTGTCACTTTCACGTCGTTAGTAGGAATAAAAGTAGGAGTTCCATTTAGGATTTTTTTGGAAATTTCGATTTTATTAGTATACGAATCACCAATATACCGCCATGTCTTTTCAAATCCAAAATGTCGGCACCTGGAGCATTTGCGAGAAACGTAGCTGATGTTCTCCTAAACGAGTGACCAGTGTATTGAAGTTTCAAGAATTTTGCAATTTTTTTTTGGAACATTCGAAATAGTGTGTTTTCCAATCACCTGATTCACACACCTACCTCGTTTATAGCGATAGAACAAGCGTTCGTCTTTTGCATTATTTGGCCAAAGTTTAATGTAATCTTGTAGTAACCTCACAAAAGAAGTTGAACCTCCATCATCGGTTATCACAATACTTCTTTGAACCTTATTTTTGCTCTGGAAGATTTTAACTATAGCTACATCATACTTGATTTCGACGTCTTTTAACCTCATTTTATGGATCTCATCGGTGCGGCATGCTCCAGCTATTCCCATTACTGCTATCACTTTCATAGATAAATAGCTATGATTAGAAGCGTCAAGTGAAAACTTTATTATTACTTCTTTTATGAAAATATTAGATTTTTTAGCTTCGTAACCTTCGTTTTTTCGTTTAATAAATGCAATGAGTTTCTTAAACTGCGAAATATCTATATTTTTGTTCACAGAAATAGTCAATTTGAGCATGGAATATTGTGACCATAAGAACGGAGGAGATTAGGCTTCAAATTTCTCTAAGAAGTACGCTAACATCACATTTTCGTCAATTTGAGAAACGTTTTTATCCGCGAACCATTCCAGAAACAGGTTGTGCGCTTGATAGTATATATCTTTCGACTTCTCAGGTAACAGTGAGGCACATGCCAACTCGGCCGCCTTCTGAATAGCAACATTTTGGTCTCAGGCTAGCGAAATTAAAAAGGTCGAACTGACAGACTCTGACAGTACTCAAATAACTAGTTGTCATGGATTATTTTACAGGTGGAAAAACCTTATTTTATCATTATAATTTGAATAAAATCAAAGTTCATTACTTAATAATATATTGATCAGAGAACAGTAGTAGAAAAAATTTAATACATCACACGATGCGAAAGCCTTTTTTGATGTTCGGAGGTATTGAATCACCTCGGCTTCGCCTCGGTTTTTAAAAAACTCCTCACACCGAAAAATTAACTTTCGCATCTAGTAATGTAAATAACTATTGGTTATGACAATTGTTCATATTTGGACAAATAATGTAATTTTCCGACGTTTGAAAATTATAAATGACCTTTACGGATTGAAGCAAATGCGATATGTCAAATATTTTAGACTATCTTTTGGTTTCTAATTGGGCAAAAACAAACCAATGTTTTTTAAAAAACATCCCGAATACAAATTTTTTCAATATGATGCAGACTCTTCCACGGGCACTGTATTAATTATCTTTGTTTTTATCATTCATTAGGCTATCCTTTTGTTCGCTTTCTGTGCCTCCCTTCCTATATACATACACCCTAAATAAAATCCTTCCTACGCCCATGTAAAGTTTCCTAATAAACTACAAACATTTCTAATATTTTAAACAAACGACTATTAACTTTTAATAAATACTTTTCGATGTTGAACAACCGGATATTGAAATAGATATCTATAAACTAGATGTTTCCTTAAAGTTAATATTCCATTCTTTATAGAACGAAGAGGACTTTATTGCCCAGAAATACATACAAAGTTCAATTTAACTGACCAACATTTTAGAATAAACCTGAATAGGGCATTACGGAAACATTAGTGCAGCAACAGCGTGAAACTGCCATGTTCTTGATAAACTAAATTGAAATAATGATCAATAAAATCTAAGTTTTATTGCATTGAGCCGCTAATATAAAATCGGATTAAATGTTATGTTAAGAGTGCTTACTGCTTTAAAATAAATATGTATATATTATATACCCGGTGTTCCGTTACTAATGAGCTATAGAACAACTGAAGATAATAGAAAACAGGGAAATTGAGTCAAATATGCCTTAGTAAACCATTGAAGGACAATTACATTACCAGATATTGAGTTATGCAAATTTAATTTTAAAACTTAACTTCTTAGATTCAATACTGGCATTTTTTCTTAGTTCTTATATAATGTAATAGAAAATAATAGACTGTAAATATTTTTATGATTTCTTCTATTCGTCGAGATTTTGAGAAATTTCTGCAGATTTTTCTTATCTACTCAACTGCACCTAAATATGGATCATGATTGTCTCATAAGTGAGTCTGCGACTATTACTTCTATTTATTTATAGGTTGCAGTTCAGCGGGACATAATTTGGGGTTTGATTTCAGAAGATAGCCTCATAGTTAATTTAAAGCGGGGGCAGCAGGAAAGTAGTTAATTTTAAATAATTTTTGGTCCGGTGTCGTATTAATTCATTAAAGTAGAAGGGGGCGACGAGGTGGCACAGGAGTGAGCCAATACCGCGGTAGTCTGTATCATGGGTATGAAGCTTTTTATTGGGCGCTCACTAACTTTGGGCAAGGTGAGGTATCCACCCGGTTTCGCCGGTGAGGTAAAGCGTTAATTGATGTTGTCGTACCAGATAAAACCCAACTTTACTGCTGCTTTCTTTATCTATTGATAAGAGTGGCCCAATGGTGCTTGTCTTTACTACTCCAAGTCATGAATTCAGAGTAAAGGTTGATTCAGTTAGTCGGTACATACAGTTGGTAGTCTAACCATATATGCATGTAATTTTGATGAGCTATCTCCTTCTGATACGTAATATCGGTAAGTACTAGCTGGTCTGAACTACTCCCAGATCCTGATTTAAAACTAGCACTGGGTTAAACGAATTTAGCAAATTGTCCGTCACGATTTTATTTTTGTCACTTGTTATTTGTTTTCCAGACATTTTTTTGATTTTTTAATATTCTATTTTTACTAAAATTGTTACTATTTTTAGTACTGTAGCCCTGTAATTTTTAGTATTCCATTCCTTACCACTTAGGTAACAAGGGCAGACATTTCTGGATGACAACATTTCTATTAAGTTCTTTGACCTACATTCTGTTCCTGGAAGTCAGGCACTTCACGTATTATTAGTGTATCCTTTTTTTAATATAACTATCTGCTTCAGTGCTTTCATTTTAGCAATATTTTTCTAAAATGTCTGGCTTTGCTGCTAATGGTTCATTCTCACAAAAAAAAATTAGCTGCAAGAATCTCTTGTCTCACAGTTCTTATTATCTAAAAGCGAAGAATAAGAAATTTTATGTTTTCCCCAGAGATCTGCTTGGAAATCTGCAGGCAAGATACGTCCGAGCAAAGATTGTATCAACTTCTATGTTTGCGAGGATCTACTTATGATTTTAACATATTGAATGCCTGTTCCTCATTAAAGTTTGGTTGTTTCCCTAAGTCACCCTTTATATAAATATTAACTTGAGACAGAACACAACCATGTAGGTATTATCAAACCTCACATCTTATTTCCTGTTCGAGTGCTTTACCCATTTATGTCTAATATCTGTAAAACAATGTCAAATCCTGTTGAGGATGTAAAGCTGGATTTATAAACTCGAAAAGTTGGTGAGGTTGAAGTTATGATCAAGTTTGTGAGGTTAGATATTCCGAACTCCGAGCATAAAAATTGGTTATCTCGAACTACCCGGGAAGTTTTCGAACCTTACATGAGCTTTACATCAACAACATGAACGAGTGTATAAATGGAACTGAGTGTTCTCTTTATTTTAAATTGAACTCCTATTTCCAACACCAACTGAACCTCAACCTCAACTTTTCGAGTTTATAAATCCAGCTTAAACCTATGATTTGTGTTCCACCCATCAATATTATCCAAAATGAAGCTGTTGGAGGGCTGTCAATAAAAAATATGCTCACTGATGAGCTTTCATGCTATAGATCTAATGAGACTATATATTATGTAAATAGTATTATATAGTAATCATGTTTGCTCATTTCAGGATACTGGTGTTGACCAATCTGAGTATGCCTAGTACTCTGGAAAAGTCGTTGTCTGGAACTCAGTGACAGCTATTTAAAATGACGTACACCTTACTAGAAATAATGTATGTACTTCAGGTTAGTTCATTGTTGGTTCGTATTTCTTACAGTAAAAATATAATTAACTGATATTCCTTATAAGACTACCTATATATAAAGAGTATTATATTATAGTAGCAATTTTTTTCTTCGTTTCAGGAAACTGATTGCCTGCAGACTAAAACTCGGCGACAGCTACCTAAAATGACTTACACCTAAATAAAAATGTACAATTTTGTAAGAATATGTTTGTTTGTTTCTATACGAAGGCTGCACAAGGATCAAAATCATATACACTATCGTGATACTGAACAATACTAAAAAATGATACGCAATGAAAATCTAGCACATTAAACTGATACTTGCACAGCCCTTGGCTTACTCTGTGCTAAAACTAAGGTCCTCACTACAATCATAAATTATTATTGTAGAAACTATTTAGAAATATTTACTTTTCTGTGCATTTTTATTCATAACAATTTATTTATTCCTCTATTATATCAGTTACTTTTATGTATTGTTATGTTATGTTTCATTATTTAATTTTTTTAATTTTTAGTAATTTTTGGATATTTTTACCCTCCTCAGGATGCATTTTAATTCAGTTTTCTTGACACAATCAACAAAAATGTAACTAAATGCTTTTTTTTTTGTAAAAATAACAATAGTACTAAAAATTAAAGAATTTGAAATTTCCCGCTTTGCTTTTACCCTCTTTCCCCGCTTCTGCCAACGAAAATTTGTTCGACACTCACTAGGTAACCTTTGTTGTTCTGTGGACACCCTCAAATGGCGGTCTACAAATGTCGTTTAAGGCAGTATTGATCGGGCTATCAATTTGAACGGTCGAGTATCTTCCGAAAAAAAATTTGTTTATCGGAGTGTAAATTCTTTAACGAATAAAAAAATATACGTGTATAAACGGAGTCGAAATCGTTTAAAATAAAATTAAAAACCTAAGTTAAACTAAATATGAGTGTTCACAGCGGGGGGAAACCCCCTGATTTAGAATCAACGGGATCATTTTCAGAAATTGGAAGGGAAAATACCATGGATATTCAGGAGACACCTATAGCAAGTAACAAATTAGATGGAAATTATCAAAAAAATAAAAATGACACCACGACAGGTAACAAAGAATTATTAGTAAATATAGCTGATAGAAAACCCCGGTCAGATTTCATATTATCAGAAAAATGATTTGGGACCATACCATGTAATTATTGAAAACATCTCGTCAGAATTCAAGGGCAAATTAAACGCGATAAAAGCGAATGATATTATATACTCAGTACACCCGGAATTAGATAATAAAATAAAGGAAATAGATTCGGTAGGACGCAATAGAATTAGAGTCAATTTTAAAGACAGCCAGTCGGCAAATAATTTAGTAAATTCTAAATATTTAAAATCTCACAATTTAGAACCATATATTCCAAAATACTTATAGCTAAGGCAAGGAGTTATTTCGGGTATAGATATAGATATAACGGAAGAAATTAAAAAAAATAAAATTAAACATTTTGATTCTCACTGTAATTTTACAGTTTATGCAGTTAAAAGGATAACTCGTACGGTGGTAGATCATTCCGATCAACAAAAAAAACGCATTAACACTAAAGCTGTAATAGTGACATTTAAGTCGCAATCATTACCTAAATACGTCGCAATTAGTCACGTAAAATGCGAAGTTAAGACTTTCATTCAACGAGTCGTATTGTGCTTCAATTGTTTCAGATATGGGCATACAAAGCAACAATGTAAAAGCAGCTCTAGATGCCTAAAATGTACAGGTAATCACGGAATAGGGGAATGCCAAAGCGAAAAAAATATTTGTTTTCAATGTAACGGCCCCCACCTTCCGAACGAAACAAAAAAATGTCAAGAATTCGCAAGACAGAAACAAATTAAACAATCTATGGCCGAGAATAACCTTTCTTATAAGAAGGCGGACAAATAAATGCTTTCCAAAAACAACTTACGCAACTGTCACAAGGAATGGCCCTGCCCCTCACTTAATAATTCTAATGGTCACATTACACTCAATTTAAAACACCCTTAAAAAGAATCAGACCAGCCTCACCAGACCCGATTTTTAGTCAACATAAAGATATCCTTTCTCAGTTTCAACCAAGCCAATCTGAAAATGGAATCTTAAATTATCCAAATTACAAAAAAGGATTACCCAATAATCCTAATTTTCTTTCTACTGGTGCAAGTCGCATAAATTCTAATGATAGTAAGCAAAGCAATTTCAATTTAGAAATGGTAGTTGAATTGGTTATTTCTATATTAAATACAATAAAGGAAAAAAAATCGTACGACATAAACAAATCGGATCTTACAGACCTAATAAATACTAAACTTTTCTCTACATTCTAAAGGGGTAAACCCCTTCCCCCTCCCAAAAAAAGAAGTAAAAAAGAAAAAGGAAAAGGAAAAAAAAAATATATATAAATAATTAAAACGTCTCGTTTAAAAATCTGCCAGTGGAACTGCCGTTCCGCGATAGCTAATAAAGAAAATCTAGAATATCTCCTTAAAGAAAACAACATAGACATTGCCCTCTTAAGCGAAACCTGGTTTAAACCGGGTAAATATGTAAATTTTTCGGGTTTTAACGTTGTGCGTAAAGATCGGCAAGATGGCCGCGGTGGAGTAGCTATTTTAGTCAAAATAGGAATAAAATTCTCAGTAACAAATTGCCCTGACATAGTAAATATTTTAGGTGTAGGTTTTAATATTATAACGAATGATGGGTCTGAATTGTCTCTTATGTCTCTTTATATAAAACCACAAAATATTGTAAGTGTTGGTGAATGGAATAACTTCTTTAGGTCAATAAAAGACCATTTTTAGTAGGAGGTGATTTTAATGCGCACCATATAACGTGGGGTTGCATAGATAATAACGCAGCAGGCAGAAGCCTATTGGAAGCGATTGAACAAGAGAACGTCATTTTTCTTAATGACGGCTCCCCTACTTACATTGGTAGGTTGGGAAACAATCACAGTGCAATAGATTTAACTTTGACTTCGCAATGCTTCCAGGGGGCAACTGACTGGTCTACATTAGATGACACATTTGGATCTGATCACTTACCAATAATAATAAATTGCCAAATCTCTGTACATTTCACTCAAGTTAATGACTTGATCAAATGGAACACAAAAAAAGCAAATTGGGATTTATTTTATTCAGCGTGTAGTAAATATTTCGATAATAGACAAAATAACGACTATAGAGAATTTATTAGGAATTTGAATAATGCATTAGAGGAAGCTGTTCCAAAAACCAACACAACTACCAACAAAAAGACTAAAGGAAAACAGTGGTGGAATGAAGGCTGCGACAGGGTCGTTCAAACACGTAAAGTCTTATTCCAAATTTATAAAAATAACCCGAATCAGGAAAACCTCATAAATTATAAAAGATCAGATGCTTTGGCTAAAAAAGTCATAAAACAAACAAAAAAAGACTCCTGGCGTAGTTTTTGTTCCTCATTAAATAAAAATATACCTATAAAAGAAATTTGGAAAAAGGTAAACTGCTATAAAAGTGGAAAATTGGCAAATTCTAATATAATAGATTATAAATCAGATTGGGTTAATAGGTTCCATTGCAAACTATCACCATTGTACGTCAGTTTGCCTTTTGAGCAAATAGAAAATTTACCAAATGTAAACAGGAACTTCAATCACCGGTTTCTAACAAGGCCCTTTTCCTTTAACGAATTGAAAAGAGCATTAAAACAAAATAATACTTCAGCACCAGGAAAAGATAGGGTACAGTATTCAATTATAGCCCAACTTCCCGATTTAGTTAAAGAACACCTACTGGACATATTTAACAATATTTTTTCAAATTCCATCCCCATCCCGGAGGATTGGAAGGAGTATTTAATAATTCCAATATTAAAACCAGGACAACAGCCAGAGGAAGAAAATTCTTACAGACCAATTTCGCTGGCATCATGTTTCCTCAAAACCTATGAAAGAATAATTAAAAACAGATTGGAATACTGGTTAGAAAAAGAGAAACTTTTACCAAGATCACAATATGGCTTTCGACGAGGTTCAAGCACACAGGATGCTATCGCGCATCTAGTGACGGATATCCAACTAGGCTTTACAAGAAACGAGTCAACCTCCTCTTTGTTTCTGGACATCCAGGGGGCATACGATAATGTAAACATCTTCATATTAGCTCGAAAGCTTTCAAAAATAGGATTTCCCCAGCAAATCGTTAAAAATATTTACGCTCTGTACCATTGTAGGAAAACATACATTAAAGCCAACAACGGATTGACGAGTTGTCGGGAGTCGGGCTTGGGTCTGGCTCAGGGCAGCATACTCAGCCCATTATTGTACATGTTATATACACATGACTTAGAAGAACAAATGCACAGGAATAACTTCAGGATAATTCAATTTGCAGACGATGTAGTCTTATACACTCAAAATAAAGACTTAGAAGTAAACCATACTAATCTTAAAAACGCATTTAAGACAGCGACGGGCTGGTTCCAAGAAAATGGTCTAAACATAGCTGCGGAGAAATCAATAATATGCACCTTTACAAGGAAAAGATTTTCCCCTCCGAACCATATCAAAATAGGAAACATAAATGTTCCATATAGAAGCTCAACAAAATCATTGGACAAGAAATTGCTATGGAAGGATCATATCAATTCAATCATCAAAAGAGCGGAAAACGGGCTTAACGTTCTTCGGGCATTTTCCAATAAAAAATGGGGAGCAGACCCCAATATATGTTTAGTATTTTATAAATCTCTTATAAAATCTATATAAGATTATGGTAGCCTATTTTATGGATCCGCAGCTGACACACATTTAAAAAAACTAGATGTAGTTAAGAATAAGTGTCAAAGGCTATGTATTGGATACTTAAAAATACTCCGATTAATGTAATGGAATCCGACATTTCGGAACCTCCTCTTTTTCTTAGGAGGAGATTAATGAGCGATAAATTCGTAATAAAACATGTAGCAAAGAATAGCGATCTCGTCATTAAACTAAACAACTTATTAATATTAAACTACTGTCACAAATACTGGAGCTTAAAAAAAACACCTTTAATAGTAGAAAGCTATGGACGGATAATGGAAAATAAACACGAATTGTATCAAACTCATACACCTCCCTGCTATACTATAGAATATGAAACTTATGAAAATATTCCGATCATATCCATAGAAAAGGAACACAATATTACTCACGTCATAAAAGCGGATTTCGTAAAATAATTGAACTCGACCTGGGCGGGATACGAACACATTTTTACCGACGGATCAGATATAAATAATAAAGTAGGATGCGCATTTTATCACGCTAATCTAACATTCTCATCCAAATTCAGATTACCCCAGAAGACATCAGTGTATTCAGCTGAACTAGTAGCAATCGAGCAAGCTTTAAAGTATTGCTTGTCCCAAAATAATCAACTTAAATGTGTAACTTGTATTCCTAGTTTAAACTATATAATTGTGAATATCTTAAAACTATTTCAAGAAATAAAATACCAGAATAAATCAGTTAATTTAGTTTGGGTCAAGGCGCATATAGGTATAAAACAAAATGAAATTGTAGATTGGCTCGCCAAAGAAGCGACCGGGGATGGACAAACGATCCCATCATTTAAAATACCGGCTTCAGATATACATCGAATTATTAAAAATCAATTGGTACTAGATTGGCAAAATCATTTCCAGAACGCTTCCACGGGGGGTGAATTTATAAATTAATAAAACCAAATGTAAATACAAGACCATGGTTTTGTAAAGAACACAACAAAAATTTTATAAAAACAATTAGTAGAATTAGAAGTTCACACACCCTCTGTCCTGTATATTTACATAGAATAGGATTAAAAGATAGTAGTTTGTGCACTTGTGGAGAGATAGGAGACATCCAACATTGTATTAATAATTGTCAAGATCAGGTTCAAGCCAATAACGATTTCTTTGAAAGTATCAGTAAACTTGTGACCCTTCCTGTAAATCTAAATTATTTGGTCAGTATTGAGAAGGTAGAAATTTATAAGATTCTTTATTCCCATATTAATAAAATTAATTTAAAACTCTAGACCCATTATTCAGATAGGGCGAAAAGGTCCAGCTGTAAAATAATAGTAATAGTAATATTGAAATTTAAAAAAAAAAAAAAAAGAAAGGAAAGGAAAAGAAAAAGAAAAAGAAAAAGAAAAAGAAAAAGAAAAAGAAAAAGAAAAAGAAAAAGAAAAAGAAAGAGAAAAAGGAGAAGAAAAAAAAAATTACTTTTTGAAAAAAAAAGAAATAAAAATCAAGGTTTTAAGAATAAGTCCAGTATGAATAAAAGAAGATATGAATATGATTACAATATGTAGGGGCAATTTGTGTAAATAAACTAAAGACAGAAAGAATAAATAAAATATAAGCTGGCCAGTTGGTTAAATCCAGAGCCAAATAAACGTATCACACACACACACATCATGCTGATCCGGGTGTTAACATTAACATTACTTTTTTTTACCACTCCTGAAATGATTTTTACCAGGTAGGGAAGTACTTTAAGGGCACAAATATTGCCCTAAAGAATATAGGGTGTCCGAAAATGGTGATGACAAATTTTAAGGTATAAAAAAATGAAAATTTAAAGTTCTCAAATTTAAAATTTAAAAAGTTGATATTTACAAAGGCTGCAAATGCTTACATGCCCACATACCCTTGAAGATGGCTTTATCAAAGTGTTGTTTTTTTATTAGGATCTACACTCATGTGCAAAAAAAAAATTGGTAATTTTTAAAATTTTAATTAAGCTAGGTATAGGCTTCATAATTTTTTTATTTTTTGTCCGATTTTAGTGATTTTTTTTAGAAAACCATGCGCGGAGTAATGTTATGTCTTAAAGATAAGATTTGTCGATAATAAGCTCTTGCATGAAGATGGTTGGATGTCTGGCACATTTTAAAAATATTTTGAATTATACAGGGTGCGCCCAAAAAGTAGGGTGTCATAAAGTTACATTTTTTTAAATGGGACACCCTATATCTTAGAAAATTTTTGGATTTTGCATAAAATTGCAATTATTTTTTTTTAATTGCATTATAAGTCTAAACCTAATAGTTTCCGAGAAATCGACTTTTGAAAAATGACATTTTTGAATTTTACAACTATTAGTTTTAACGTGCTTATTACAAATTTTAAGTTACATTGGTTATTCGACATGTTTACAAGGATAATCGATATGTTGTTATTTTTATTTAACTTTAGAATACCCTTGGAATAATAGTAGTAGCAAACTAATTTCAAAATACCAGTTTTCATTTAGAGTCACTAACGGCAAGCTCCTCTAACTTATCCGATTGCTCCTCTGACGTTGTTTATTCTTTAAATACAAATCTATCGGGACTATCCCTACTTTCCCTATTTTCCTTACATCCATTTACAGTAATGATAGATTCGAGAGGGTCGCAACAAATTAACCAGGCAGTCGAAAAACTGGCGGAAAATATCAATTTAGCTCTGGCAAGCGCGTCGGTCATAAGAATGTCCGACTCTTTAAAGTTCGGGGCCAATTTTGATTATTTGAAAAATTCAATCAGGGAAAAGAACAGGGTTAAGAATAGAGCATACCGGACTGGAGATCCGCAAATTAAAGCTGAAGCGAATAGGTTTAGTAACATTATTAAACAGCGACTTAATGAGCGCGAATCCGCTCTCTGGGAAGGCAGAATAAGGGATTTAAACATGGTAGATGGCAGTATCTATAAAAAATATCCAGAGTCCTGACGAAGAGCACCAGGAACCTGATGTCATTCGTCATAACCCTGGAAAATGAAATAATCTTAAATTGTAAGGAGAAAGTTGAATTGCTCGCCGAAAACTCTGCGAATAGTTTAGCATAAGTCCATCCGCCGATCCAGGGAGAGACGCAATTGACCACCCGATCCAAAATGTGGCAAATGTTACGACGGAAGAGGTGGCTGGGCATCTTAAATAGTTTAAACATCAGGAAGGCCTCGGATTTAGATTGCACAATGCAGCATTACGCAATCTGCCTAACAATATAATAAGGGACATAGTAGACCTATCCCAGGCGATTATCGAGAAGGGTCACTACCGGAGTCCTTCAGGGTTCAATATTGTCGCCCACCCTCTTTTTACTATACAATAACGATCTTTGGGAAAAAACTAAAAATCCTATATTCGCACTTTCATCTTCAGCAAGAGGTCTCACATCTCAGCAAAGACCTGCAATAAATTCTGTCTTGGGGTGACAGTAACCAAGTAGAATTTAACGCTAAAAAAATCCAGGTAGCAGTTTTTTCTGAAAAAGTAAATGTTGAAGAACCGGGTATAGTCATGGAAACACACTCGGTTGCCTTGGCTTCATCAGTTAATTCATTGGGCGTTAACTTGGATAGTCATATCTTGGCATAGTAACGTTGCGGCTATTGCTAAGGCAGCCTCCCAGAAACTTTTCCGAACTTAGAACCTATATACACTTCAACAACTTTTGATGCTCTATGATGCCTAAATTCGACTATTGCTGGAGTACTGTTCGCATATTTGGGGCTCTGCTCCTAAACATACCCTAAGATTGCTAAGATTCCATTCAAACAAGAGCCATTCGCTTGATCGGTGACTATAATCTAACAGATAACCTGGAAAGCCTTGAACATCGAAGGCAGGTTGGCGACTTGAGTCTATTTTACAAATATTTTCATGGCAAGTGCTTAACTGAGGTTGCCCGCTAGATTCCACCCAGAGCGGTGCATGGTAGAGATATACGACGAGCCACTGTAGCCCACCCGTATGTGGTTCAGCTTATTGTCCCAATAATGACACCGTTTAAAAATTCTTTCATTTGGAGAACGTCATTACTCTGGAACGACATCCCTGAGGACGTGTTCCCCAACGCGTATAATCTCCAAAGATTCAAGACCAACGTGAATCGTTTCATACGCACACGCATCACTCGTAGAGCGACATGAAGGATTAATCCTGCAGTGTTGTGCCTTATCATAGAAAAAACAAAGGTTGCGTGTGTGCATTAATGTATTGAAATTCTTAAAACAGACGAAAATAGACTTTAGGTGCCAACCACTGTCTGGGTACCAACAACTATATGGTTACCGAACCCATATTTAATCGTAAATTATATTTTTTGTTTATTTCAATATTTCAATTTATCCATAGGTAATGTAAAGATTAAAGCTGAAAAATATAACAAATAAATTAATAGACGAATGGATTACAAAGTATATAACAGTACAATTTAAATAAATCTACAACGATAAATCAGACTTGCTTGATGCAACAAACAACCTGCATATTTTTTATCACGTATCTTTAAATATTAGGTATACCTATTTTAAAAAGTGAAATAAATATGCTAAATGATATTTAATTTATTATCAATTTTTAAAAATAAATTCTTATATCATCTATTAATTTCTACTATCGCCAGTCATGTCACTGGCTATTAGTAATGGGACACCCTATATAAGGTGTGGTTTTATAGGTCTATAGTTTGCTATGTAAGGCATTGATACTTATCAGCTTGTAGGGGATATTGGAAAACATTTCTCATTATTTAAGTATAATATTGTCTGTACCTATACTCGAAGCCCAATTAGACATAACTACTTTTAGTAACAAAATTGTATATATTTGTAGTAATAAATTCATAAATATGTCTACTTTATTAATAAGTGAATAAACCAAGTAATATTACCTACAGGTGATAGTAATTCTATAAGCTTAATGCAACTTTAATGGAATTATTACGGCCATTTAACTTAAAATGCTTATTAAAGCTAATCCTTGGAAGTGGTAATCTCTAGACTATAATTTTGTATTAAATGAAACTGTTACATTTTAATTAAAGTTTTAGTGTCAATCATTTTTATATTGGTAATTGCTCTCTTAGAGATGCTTTATATTATATTGTAAAAAAATAATAATATGCATTTATTTTTCTTGCTGATGTCCTTATTAAGAAGTGGATGTACATTTTGGAAGGTAATTTTGGATGCCTGGATAAAAAAATAGGTCATGATCTCAGTGTTATATTCAGTAGTTTTTCTTTTTCCGTGTTCCAATGAAAATTCCTCTAATAATAATTAAACTTTCTCAGCATACTCTACATTGTATAATTCCTGATAAGGTATAGCGGCGTTATTAACTAAACCCTTGCACGTTAATCTGCTCCTAATTTTATTAATAACACCTTTAGGCAGCTATCGCTAATATAAAAGTAGGTGTATAAAGTTTAAAATCAATGACGGTTTTCTCGTAAGGGTTATTACAGTATATTATTAAACAAGGTTTAGACAGACGCCATTAAGGGCCAAGCGTCAAAATGCGCGAGGGTCATAATTTTGTCTAAATCATTGAAAATATAACATGTTTTCCACTACGAACCTTTTAATATTTGTGATTTTTTACGAACTAATTATATAGGGGAGGAGGGGGCAGAGGGGATAGCTTAAGAACTTTTAAGCTGAGTTATAAAACAAGGTATCAAGCCACTTAATTTTATTAAGAAAAATTGAAAAAACAAAATATTGTTTAAACAGCGCCACCTAGAAGACGCGGTATGTGCTAGCGACTACGACCAATTTAGACAAACATCGTTTTATGAAATATGCCGTGGAATATATAGCAGAAAAACATAGTGTAACTGTGCTGCGCACACCGCCATATCATTGCGAACTAAATCTGATAGAACTTATATGGGCGCAAGTGACAGGATTTGTAGGAAGACACAACACGATATTCAAAATGAAAGACGTCACTAAGCTACTGTTTGATCAAGCCATTAAGGAAGTGACACCAGAGAACTGGCGAAAAGCAGTCCATCATATCATTAAAGAAGAGGAGAAAATGTGGGATCTTGACCACCTGATCGATCGGACCGTCGACCCGTTAATTATAACGTCAAGAGTAGATAACAGTTCTTCAGATGACGAAGAATATTATGATTTTTTATAATTTAATTTCTGTATAATGTGTTTTTTGTATTTTGTATTTTTTTTATAATGTTTAATAAAAAATAAGTGTACATAATACTATATACATAATGCCTAAATTTTATTCTGTTAAAATAAAATTATTTCCTTTTTACGAGTACATAATTTAATTTATTATAATTTTTACGAGTATAATTTAATTTCTGTATAATGTATTTTTTTAAAAATGTTTAATAAAAAATAAGTGTAGCTAATACTATGTATATAATGCCTCATTTTTATTCTGTTAAAATAAAATTCTTTCCTTTTTACGAATATCCTACCGGCACGCCATTTTCAGTGTTTGTGAATGGATAACAATAGGCAAAACCCATAAATTGATCCAAACCCGGGTGGTACTACCTGCACTTGATAAAAGAAAGAATTTTGCAATGAAATCAATGCCAGATTATGAAAGTGGCTTAAATATTCGTTTGCTTCTAACCCCTTTAGTTAAACTCTAAACTCTGATCTCTTTTTTGCGTTCTTTATAATAAAGTTCCCGAATGTGGATCGAAATATCCAAAAAAAAAACATATCCTAAGATATTCAAATTAATGCTGTTTGCCCTCAGTATTTGAATATTTAAATCTTCTTAACAACATATATCGTTCATATTCACATTCCTCGATTATCGCCATATCTGGGGTCCAAAAAAGCACTCGAAACGAGATAGGAATTTTCAGGCATTGTGCACAGTGCTAAATGGAATTTCGATCGAGCCACTAAAGAACCGATTTCTTAAAGAAAAAGCGACGACGGTTTTCCTCGGGAAATTTATATAGGTGGGGTTGTTAGAGTTGCCTTTGTATACCCACTTCAAACTCACTTACAAAAGAATCCTAACAGCCAATCCAGATATGATTTTGTGTATTCAATTGATTACGCTGCTGGAGTTCTGAAAGCTTTGATAAATGCTTTTTTTCTTCAGTCGAATATAGAGAAAATTAAGATTTTTTTATGTTGACTTTAAAATATTTTAAGTGAAACAAACGAAGTCGGCTACACTATTTAATAATTCTTACAGATTTCAATGTATAATGAGGAATAACTATAGCAAGACACAGTGGCATTGCTCAAAAAAGTTGTAATAAAACTTCATGGAACAAAAAGGTTTTGTAGAATTATTGTTTTTGCTGATTAGTTGCATTAATTTTAAGTCAAAAATTATGAATAGGAAAATAATTAAAATATCAAGGTTTAGAAAATTATACAGTGTGTATCAGCCAAATGGATTAAATTCGATAATAAATACATGAGGGCGTGTCCAAAAAAACGCTCGGACACGGCGATTGGTATTTCTAGTTGCGCATTTTTTTCAATAAAAACTTTTTATACAGAGTGTGTCATGTAATAGTGGCCAATACTAACTTTCTTATTTTAAATGCAATACCCTGTATATTATTCAATTTTTGGATTTTTCAGAAAATTTTTGACATATTTGATGTACTATACCTATCTTCAACTGTTTCGGAAATGTTAAGTGTTTTCAGATTTATTGCAAAAATTAACAACACACTAAAAAACTAATAAGTAATACTGTTTATTTCTCGATAATATGAAAAACAAAGAAACACATTAATGTAGGAGATGTTGAAAATTGATGTTAAAATGTTGTTACTGATATGAAAGGTATAAATAGTTTTGTTTACTTTTGTTTAAAACGCCTGACCTTAGCAAATTGTTGTCTGTCTGCATGACAGTAGTTGTCAGTGGTATAGTCGTTTGAATTTCGTTAACTGCATATCAGAAAAATGGTTTATTTAACAGAATTGCACAAAATAACAAATCTACAGATGATTAGTTATGGAGATGATAAAATACGGACCATTTGTGAAGCTACTCGCTTATTTCATGAAAAATTTCAAAATTTGCCACCTATACTCAAGGGACAATTAGTAAAATAGAAAAGCAGTTTCGCCAGCTTGGACATGTAAAGCAGATAAAAAAAAGTAGCTGCCAATGCAATAAGTGATGATACCAAATTAGATATTATGCTTGAGTTTGAGGAAAACCCACATACTTCTAGTCGAAAAATAGCCCCAACGAACGTTCGATGTTTGCCATTCAACGATTATTCGAACATTACAAGAAAATGAAATGTATCCCTATAAAATAATACCTACTTATGAGCTCATGGAAGACGATTTTGATAGGAGAACTTATTTTTGTGAACAAATGATGGCAATGTTAGATAACAATGTGATCCAATTGGAACATGTTTTGTTTTCTGACGAGTGCACCTTTACACATCACGGTCATGCTAATCGTCAGAATGTCAAATGTTAAGATTATTAACATGACTAATTTTTTTCTTAAATGGAATATATTATTAAAAATTTAAAAAAACATTGTTTTTCTGAATATGAATATATGGTACACATATTTATTAGTAGCCTAAACTAATATAAATATCATTAAAACTGGATTCTTATTTTTGTTCCCAGAATTGCCGCTATTGGTCTACGGAATATCGTCACTGGATGAGAGAAGAACAAACGCAGTATCCTGAAAAGGTTAAAGTTTGGGCAGGAATTGTTGGAGATCATATCATAGGTCACTTTTTACTAATGGCAATTTAAATGGCGATAATTATTTAGCACTGATCCAAAATAATGTCTTGCCCACCTTGACAAGTTTATATCCTGATCCAACAAACCCACAACTTCCAGCGAATATGATATGGTTTCAGCAAGATGGAGCACCGCCCCATTACCAAATCAATGTCCGGCAGTACCTCAACCGAGTATTTCCAAATCGGTGGATAGGGAGGCGTGGATCGATGGAATGGCCAGCACGATCCCCTGATCTGACGCCATTAGACTTCTTCTTATGGGGTTATGTCAAAAATATTGTATACAAAACTAAACCTCTCGACTTAGCTGACTTAAGAAGACGAACGCTTGCGATTAGATCGGTCACGCCCGAGATGTTCAGTAACGTTAGAAGAAATTTCTATTTAAGATTAGGATATTGCCAAGATGTTCGCGGCGAGCATTTTCAACATCTTCTAAACTAATGTTTTTTTTTTGTTTGTACACTTAATATTTCCGAAACAGTTGAAGATAGGTATAGGATATTGTACATGAAATATGTCTAAAATTTTCTGAAAAATCCGAAAATTTGAATAATATACAGGGTGTTGTATTTAAAATAAGAAAGTTAGTATTGGCCACTATTACATGACACACCCTGTATAAAGAGCTTTTTTTGAGAAAAATGCGCTACTAGGAATACCAATCACCGTGTACGAGCGTTTTTTCGGACACGCCCCCATGTATTTATTATCGAATTGATTCCATTTGGCTGATACACACTATATTGTTTATATGTATTTTTCTATGGAAAAAATGAAAAATAGTCAACATCTTAAAGGATCGAAGACAAGTCTCCTTATCTAAAAGGGTGTGGGCGACAATGGAAAATGGTCGTCATTTTTACTATGAAATAATGGAAGGAAACACAAAACCAGCGGCGCAAGCAAAACATTTTGGTAATATCTAAAGAATTTCGCTTAAGGCTCTACCACGTGCCAATTTATAGTACGATTAACACGGTTTCGCTAGGGTAGGATTCGGAAAAAGCTATTTAAGATACGTGTTTGGTCAAACTAAATCTTAATAAAAGACTATTTTCACTTTTATGGTACATAGGCCCTTAAAAAAAAACTAAGGAAATTAATGAAAATATTGGAATTAAAAGTAGTAATTTTTGGACATCTTTCAATGTTAATATCCCCGCTAATACATATTTATTTTACAAAGGGCTATGTAGCTTAGAGCTTTCAAGTATCTTTACAATCCTAAAAATTTAGACATAGCAATTCCGTTCTGTCGTCTGCGCTCGAAGTATGTTTTCGCAAAATGTATTAGAAGTTGCCTATTTATATTCAGTCGACTTGATACCAAAGAGTAAAACACTAGGGCTACTCTTTGGTGATAAGGGGGCAGAATCATGATACACTGAGAAAAGGTCCAGTTAAAAAGATAGAAATTGAAAGGGCACGAGGTAAATTTAATAATTATTTAGTTTAAGTTTCGTTGCCAATAGCTAAATATTTGCGTTAACTATAAATTAAAACAAATTTACAATATATGTGTCATATTTAAAAGGCGGATAAGAAGCTACTAAATATAAATTTAACACCATGCATACCAAGCAGGGTATTGTGTATCACGTGATTCTAGTATAAATAGTAATGAATCTTATAATAGATTATTAAATATAACGAATCTGTATTAGCCGTCGTATTTATATAAGTGACCTAAGGGGCTATTAAATAGGAATTTGATTGTATTTGGCGTGACGAATGTTGTACGACATTTATTTAAAAATATAACAAAATCGTTGAAATTTGAGGATTTGATTCAAAGAAACTTTTCCTTTAAAAAATAAGATGAACCTATGCAAAACGTGTAACTTAAGAAAGAAATATCTTTATCGACAATACTTATAGAAATTTTTATCAACAATAAAATATAATATAATAAAATTTCGAATTTTAGAATAAAAAAGACAAATAATTACATCAGATTATCATCAAAATACTCTTTTTTCCACTACTAACCTATAACATCGTCATTATTGACCGATTATTAACGTTAGAAATCGTTTTTCTCTACCTTATAAGTTATTATTGACCATGGTCAATAATAAGGCATTGAAATCCATTATTGACCGATCTTCAAGAATTTATTTGATCGCAGGTAACTTGATTTAAAAAAAAAACGGAAAACTCGTGAAATCTGATGGCATAAATGAACAAAAATTGACATTGACATTGACAAAATATTTTGCCAATTCCAAAGCGCAGGTAACTTGATTAAAAAATACACTTACACCTACCCATAATTTTTTATAATTATTAATACTATAAAGATAAATGTCTTATAAAAGTTTGTAGTAGCGGAAAAAATATTATATTAACCACGGTTTCGACAGCTTATAGCCCTCACGTCTTAAATCCCTCGTCGCTGCGCTCCTCGTGATTTAACCTTGCCGCTCGGACAATAATGATGGCTGTCTAAACCTTGGTTAATAATAAACTATTATGGCATAAGAAGCTTTTTCTATAATAAATTTTAAAATTCAATATTTCTTATTTAGATATTAAAACAAGTGCATTTTGTTTTATAATCACAAATTATATATTTCTTTACAAGATTTGAACAAGGAATAGGTAAACATATACTTATTAAAGTCTTGTCTCGTATTATAAAAATAGTGTTAAAATTTTTGTGGAGATAAATAAAGATTTACAAGAATTTCTTGATCTTATTTTAAACAAATACCTGATAGCTCCTTTTTGTAAAATAAAAATAGGATGAAGACAGTATTGACATGAATTTCCCCAGGAACAAAATTTCTTTACAAGACTTGAACAAGGAATAGGTAAACATACTTATTAAAGTCTTGTCTCGTATTATAAAAATAGTGTTAAAATTTTTGTGGAGATAAAAAAAGATTTACAAGAATTTCTTGATCTTATTTTAAACAAATACCTGATAGCTCCTTTTTGTAAAATGAAAATAGGATGAAGACAGTATTGACATGAATTTCCCCAGAAACAAAATTTCTTTACAAGACTTGAAGAAGGAATAGGTAAACATATACTTATTAAAGTCTTGTCTCGTATTATAAAAATAGTGGTTAAATTTTTGCGGAGATAAAAAAAGATTTACAAGAATTTCTTGATATTGTTTTAAACAAATACCTGATAGCTCCTTTTGGTAAAATGAAAATAGGATGAAGACAATATTAACATGAATTTCCCCAGGAACAAAATTCCATTTATATAAAAAGGAATTCTACCAAAGCATTTAAAAGTTAATTTACAGGCTGTTTTAGAAGTACGGTATGTAACTTAAGGGAGTAGTCCTTATGATATTCTGAGAGAAAAAGTTCATGGAAGCATGTATCCTTTTCCCCTGAAATCTAGTACCTTCATTTACAATGATAAACGGCCTAATTAGCGCTAACCGGATTAAATCTATTAAGTCCAGTAGCCTCCCGGGGAATACCCTAACGAATGTTATTGACAAAAAAATGTACGCCCTTAACTTTTCCTAATATTGACATTTATTTTTTCGGATTTATCAACTAATAATACAACTTTTCTGTTCTCTGAATTGTTTTCGTATCTTGCTTCGTTTTCGAGAGAAGAAATTAAAACCACTTTATTGCATGTATAAAAAAAATACCTATGTACTTCAAAGTCAATAAAAATATGAGGTAAAGGTAAAGTTTTGATGTCTTACCTGTTTGGTCAATAACAAGTCAAAAATGAATAACTTTACTAACGTTGAAATGGCCCATATACATTGCAATTATGGCCTAGCAAATGGAAATGCTAAAGAGGCTCGGCGAATTTATCAGTAACGTTATCCAAACAGAGTATTGCCATGTGCCAAAACATTTAGACAGCTCCATGCAAGATTGAGTGAGACTGGGAGTTTTAAACGTAGTATGGAACTTCCTGGCAGATCTGCAACAGTAACCACTCCTGAGTTAGAAGAGGCTATACATTGAGAGATGATCCTTTAACTAATACCAGGAAGGTGTGCAAGCAGTGCAACTTCAAACAAGTGCATCAATTATTTGGAGGATTTTACATCTTCATCAACTGTAACCGTACCATATTCAACGTGTGCAAGTTCTACTTCCCCGTGATTTTCAACCAAAGTTTGATTTTAGTAGGTGGTTGCTGCATACAGTAGCATATAAAAACAATTCCTTACCGAAAATTTTATTTACTGATGAGGCCTTTTTTTGAAGAGAAGCCATTATGAATGAATGAATTTTCATAACGACAATTTTTGGGTTGACGATAATCCTCATAAAATTAGAGAAGGTCGTTTTCAGCAACAATTTTCGGCAGGGATCATGGATCATACTTTTTGCCACCTCGATCGAACGAAAGCTGAAATGTAGTTAATGCACGATGGCGCCCCAGCTTGTTTTAGCCTAGTTGCTCGTCAATACCTCGACAACACTTTTCCTAATTGCTGGAATGGACGCGCAGGTTCCCAGGGTTGGCCAGCTGGCAGTCCCGACTTGATTCCTCTAGACTATTATTAATGGGGTCACCTAAAGTCTCGTGTATACAAGACGCCCGTACTAGATAAAGCGACTAAAAAATTCGAATCATTAAAAGTTGCAATGCGATACGGAATAATGCAGGCATTTTTGAACGTATAAGAAAATCAATGGCTAGACGATTGCAATCGTGCGTTTTATCAGATAATGACCATTTTCAACATTTGCTTTGATTAACTGTTCAATTTTTTTTTTGTCATTTTTAGAAAAGAAAATTATTTTTAATTTAAATGTTTTATTTAACTTTGAAATACATAGGTGTTTTTTTGTAGATGCAATAAGGTGGTTTTTATTTTTTCTCTCGAAATCGAAGCAAGATACGAAAACAATTCAAGGAACAAAAAAGTAGTATTCTTATTAGGTAAATCCGAAATAAAATATCAAAATTAGAAAAAAGTGAGTGGCGTACATTTTTCTGTGAATAATATTCGTTGAGATGCTTCCCAGGGCGCCACTGAATTTAATAAATTTAATCTAGTTAGGGCTAATTAAGCCCCGTATTATTATGAATAACGGTATCGAATTTCAATAAAATCGGGAGAAGTATATAATAAACCGATTTTTTTTTAAACTTGAACACCCTGTATATCAAAAACGGAGCAACTCCGGACACATGCTTATATGAACCTTGTCCCTTAGAACATCATAAGGAATCACCCTATTAAGTTACTTACGGTACTGTTGAAACACCTTGTATATGTTGGTGTTAGAGATATTAAGAGAAAGTAGATTAGAGTAACAGCACTTTTTAATTTTTATTAAATCTTCATTAATTAATTTAATTAATTAAATTCAATATTTTCTATGTCAAAGTATTTTTATATCATCAGCAAACATAGTGATAAATTTACCATTTATAAAAATTGACACTACAATTCTATTTTTTTGTCATCTAGGCGGATCAAACAAAACACAATGCCAACTGTCGCGACGTATTATTGTTTATATTAAAGAAAAGCAACATTGTTTCCATAAGGCCACTCATAGAAGTAAAAAGACTAAAAGTGAATTTAATGCAGGCGCGCTGCCGAAGCTGAAAGCTTCTGTAACTACTAAATTGAATTATTAAAGCTCTAAAAGATATAGGCAAACAAACATATTCAAACAATTCTTCAAACGATTCGCATTTAATCTTAAATACACAGCTCTTAAAAAGCCATGTTTTCAAAACAACTCATGTTTTCAAAACAAACAAAATTTTACTGGGTCTAAAAACTTGGACTAATAAAAGCTGTTTTCATAGTGTTATTTAAGTTTACGCCACAAAACGGTTCCGGTAATGCAGAAATATTTTTCTTGCCACCAAATTGAATAACAGCTTCAGAGAAAGCTACATGGAAAAAAATTGAATTTTCACAACCCGAGCTCACGTCTCACGTATACAGGAGAATAAACTACATCTTCGTTTCAACCTATTTTTGATGTGGAATGGCATCATTACATTTCTGCTCCGTGCGATAATATACATTCCGAAACTTTTAGGGAAATATCGTATGGTTAAAAGAAAGAATTACGTAACTATAATAGAAGCGGACGCTCGATAAATCGGAGTATATGAAAAGTTTGGAAATTCTAGAGAATGTGTTTTACTATAAATATGACAATAATAATAATAATTATAATAAAAATATGTTAATTTAATTAGATACAAGAAGCACAATAGAAAGTTATAGAGTGGGTGGCAGTATCCAACTATAGCTGGTTATATACAACCACCCTGTAGAAAGTGATTACTAATTCTAATAGCTATATAGATGATGCAAATTACTATCCAAATCAAAAGAGAAAAAAAGAGAAGAATTAATGAAAAAGAGAACTCTCTCAAAAAGTGTTTAACACTTTAAAGATATAAAGGTATAAACCGATATTTTTTAAAAAGAGATTATTAAATACAATTTTTGAAAAACCATACTAATTATGGGTGATGGTAGAGATAATAATGAATACCTACATTGAGAAAAGGCGATTATATAATAATAAACAAAATAAAAGGTATTAAAAAGCAGTGACACTCTCAGCGCCACCGGCGACTCGCCAGCAAAAACTCCCTAACACCCATACAGAACGAAGACGAGCTGGGGGCAGCTCTAATGTAATCGGGCAAGGAATTGAACGGGCGCTGAAAAAATGCATGAGTGTGTCTGTGCACACTATGCAAGTCTCTATGGCGAGGAAGAAGATTGTGCAGATCAGAACGCCTAACAAGTTTATCTAGTAACTATTTGGGAACTTTGTTGATCCCAATCTTGTAGAGTAGATGTAATATGTGCAATTCGAATCTCTCCTTAAGTAAAAGCTACCCCCAATCAACGAGGGAGTGATATGGTCAAATTTACGAACGCAAAAGCTAAATCTTAAACAAGCATCCTGGAGTTTCTGCAAACTATCCCGATCCCTCGGAAGTAAGGCAGGCCAGTAAACAATATCGCAGTAACCAAGCTGAGACAAAACAAGAAGTTTGGTAGCTGTATCAAAGATGTCCCTATGCATATATAAAAGTTTCAATTTGCCATAAGTTTTCTATATTGAGGATGAGATATGGTCAGAATATCTCAGCTCAGAATCAATCAATAATTCCAGATTCCTACATTTATTGACAGGTGCTATGTCGCTGCCGTTTAAGATTTTAAAGAGTGGATTTTCCAGTATTGAAGATTTAGAAGTACCGAACAACATCAGCTATTTTTTTTTTCGTTTAAAACTAAGTTAGAAGATTTAGAAACATGGACAATAATTCTAAGATCATGATTTATTTTATCAACAGAAGTAGCAACATTCAAGGAGGAAATAGAAAAATAAATTTTTGTATCGTCCGCATAACTATGAGACTCGCAAAACTTAAGAAATTTACAAAAGTCAGAGGTGTAAATGGAGAAAATCAACGTGCCCAGAATACTACTCTGGGCCACACCTCTGCCAACATTATGAACAGGTGACGGATTGTTGTTGATTTTCATCCGTTGTAATCTGTTTGAGAAATAGTTATCGAAAAATTTTAAAGCCACTTCACCCATACCAAAGTACTCGGAAATATCATCGGCTATGGTCAATAGGGTTGTGGTGGTGCTGTAGTACTTTTGAAAACCTAACTGAGTTGAAGGAAGAAGATTATGAGTGTCTAAAAATATAGTTAACTGGTCAGCCACAACCCGTTCAAGGACTTTGGATAAGGTAGATAATATGCTTATAGGTCTGTAATCTGACAACTGATCAGGAATTGGCACTATAGGGACAGGAACTATGTTAGCCAGTTTCCAGAAATTAGGGAAAATAACCAAGCGAGAGACATTTATTGATTATAAAAGAAATATAATTGTTAAAATGAGGCGTTATGTGAAGAACCATTTTAAGGCCAATTCCATCCATGCCAGATTCGTTACTTCTAATATTATTAATGATTTTAATAACATCCTCATAAGTTATTTCATTGAACTTTAAGCAAATATTTTGAAGATATTTTTTATTTATACAGTAGTGATTTATGAAGTTTCTGATCTAAAAGAGCAGCATAAGGTAAAAAATGTATAAAAAAGTTATTAGAATCATCAGAGGTTCCGATGTTATGTATGCAGTCTGATTGCTGAGAGTTGGAGATTAAATTGAGATACTTTATAGTGCACCAGAGGTTTTTAGGGTCCCTTTTAAAGGTGTATTGAAGGTATTTTTTTTTTCGCCTTAACGGCTATATTGACTTTATTACGCAAGGCTTTATATTGGGTCCTCGCAGCATCACTTCTGAGTTTCCTGTATTTAGAAAAAGCCTTATCTCTCAGCTTTATTATAAACTTATATAAGAAGTGATCCATAACGCTGCAGATTTAGTAAGTCTAGAGGTTTTCAAAGGTGCGTGCACGTCAAAAAGATTTAAAACATTGGTATTAATATAATCCACAATGAGATCGATATTTGTCAAGGAGGGAATACAACGCCAGTTGATATTTCCCAAGTCCTGTAAAAAGTTCTCATAGTTTCATAGTCATAGTCGAGGCTTGGGCTTGGGGTTAGTTGTCTTAATCGTAAAAGTAACCAACTTCCGAAATGCCTTCCATGGAGATTAAGGAAACATTTGTAACAAGGTTATTGTCGGAACATACCAGAACGTCCAAAAGAAAACTATTGGAATTAGTGATACCAGTAAGAACTCTAACACATTGGGTTAACCCATATTTATTAAGTAGGCTGCAAAGAGATGAGCAGCCAGGGCTGTGGTGAATACTCAGATCTACGTTTAGGTCATCGCCAAAAACGACAAAATCAACTTCAGGCACAAGGTTTTAGCAAGGTATTTTCAAGCACATCCAGGAAAGCGCTTAAATTACAATTAGGTGATCTATACAGTATGCCCAGACATTTACGTCGTCCCCCAATCTTAATTGCTATCCAAAGTTGTTTCAGGCACGTATCAGAGGAATTTACCGGAAGAAGCGAGACTTTAAGATGATTTTTAACGTAAAAAGCGACTCCTCCACCACTCACTCCTAACCAACACAAATCCCTCGATCCCAACCCCCGGCACTTCCCACACACGGGCTTAGGCTGAGTCATGTCTCAGATATTAAAGACAACTAATAAATCTTAATGAGTTGTATTCCTAAATATACTTGTTCAACTATCTACTGATGAATCCACAATTTCAGCAATAGAAAATATCCATAAAGAAGCTACTAGAAAACTACAAATATCAGTTGACAAAATCAATGGTTCATCAATAATTAAATGAAACCATATCGGTTAGTTTGATAATAATTATACAACTAGGTGCAGCCAGTAGGTATCTTCTACGGTTAAAATAAACTATTCATTCAATATAGCCAATAGGCCTCATGGTTTGGTTGTGGTGCGTGGTGCAAAGCTACGCTGGAAACTTCATATCAAAGAGAAAAATTTCAGTCGGGTTAGGTTGAAAGTGAGTGGGTTACAATTAACCCCCCACTGCGACCGAATGATCCATTGTGGCTTCAGTCGGGTTACTGCCACTTTACTCATTATAGGCATGGGTAACCCTGGCAAGTGACATAAAAATTTGAATTAGTAGAGTTGGAGGCCATTAAAATGTAGATTACATAAACGTTTGTATTAATACTATAACGATTATATCCATAATTCCTTGATTAAGATTAAATTTGGAATTAATAAGTACATTTCTAGCAATAGTACAAGTAGGTTTCAATCCTAACTAGTAATTTTAATCTACCTTAAACCTACAATTCCACTAGCAATAATTCTAATCAATATTCCAAAATTACTGATACTGCTGCTCTATATAGCACGTAATTAAAACTGAACCTGCAAAAGCGGTTACCAGAAATTAAAACAGTTATTTACACCTTTACCGGTGTTGATAAATTATATAATCTAACAATGTTTTCCGTGGCATAATAAATAGAGGATCAGGTGCTAGTTCTTCCATGAATTACATCCAGTCTCGTTTATGTAAAATATGGTGGCGTAATTTGAAACAACCGCTTATAAATTTCAAGTGTATGTGATTATTTACATTGGCAAAACAGATATTATGTAATCTAAATCTACAATTGAATCGATAGTTTTGTATATTTAATGTATTTTAGGCAAATTACCCTAATATAATATAAGGTGGACCAAAAATATCTTAACTTACTTACTATAAATGTGTTTTTATGCTTTTTACGTACACATACATTTTCCTTATAGTGAGTGAGTAGATTTAGTTTTATTTTCCAAAAATAAAAGAGAAATATAAAGGAGTCAATGAACGATGACAAGAAATAGAGAGGAGTAAATATATCATGATAATAATGGGAGATTTTAAAGGCAGGGTTGGTAATGAAAATAATAAACTGAACCTTGGGTTGCTGTTATTCCACCGCTATTTCCTGCTTGAGCCATAACAATTTCTTTTTTGGACTGTGCTTTACCCATTTTTTTTTTTTCAGTAAAAGTATTACTCAAAACTTGTGTAACTTTTTTGCGGTTCTTGTCCTTAATAATTTTCATATAAGGCGTATAAAATTTTTTCAACCTTAATTACAATCATACAGACATCATAATAAAACACAATAAGCAAATCCAATGCCTTGTTTTTTATTGATTATTATTTAATCAGCGCAAAAATATTAACGAACATTCTCAAGTCGTTTATTTATACAGTGTTTAATCAAAACAACATTGTATACTAAATTAATAGGCAACCCAACAGAAAATACATCTTGCCAAAATGTAAAAGGTTATATTTCGACGCACGCGCAAAACGATCTTCACATAAAAATATCATAAAAGATAATGATCTCTTATTTTATTTTTCTATGTTGATATTTTTCTGTATGAACCCACCTTAACTTAAGCACTATTTAAAAGTCTTAAAACTAAGTGTTAAACGGCATCTTGATAAAAAAAAAGTTCTGCAGGTGATTGCTATTAATATTTCTTGTTCTAACAAAAATCACACAGGCGTTAAAGGGACAGAAGTGATTATATTCCTTAAATATATTTTAAAACATAAAGCCTGGACAAAAAACGTATAGAATCTCACAAACACTAGCCAAGCTTGCGTATCTCAAAAATTACTTTAAAGTAAGTGACAAATCAAAAACGATAGTGATAATTCAAAACCAGAAACCAGGAATATGCTTATATGAACTTTTCACCTTATAAATAACTAAGGAATCGTCTTGTAAAATATCAGACACTTATTAAATAACACCCTGTATAATGGCCACCCCAAATAGGCAACCGAAATTACATGGCCACGAATTTTTCTCCGTTTGGCTTCTGTTTCGTTTAGGTTTCTGAGAAACAATACTTATACAATACTTATACAATTAGTCTACAATAGTATATTGCGCAAGAAGAGGCGAAAGCCAACGATGTCACGAGTGTGAAATTAGCTGCCCGAGCGAAATGAGAACAGATATCACACGAGTGAAATCGTTGAGTCGCCCCGAGTTGCGCGTACAATTTTTCGTAACACATGCATTGAAAATATGACTTGAGATGCCTCGCAATTCTTTGTAGTCCATTAAAGTTTATTTGTAAAAAGAGAGTGACCACAAAGAGAGCAAGATGCATATACTCTTACGAATCTATTGCGCAAGCGCAGTCGTATCGGTATCCTTGTTTTTCCCGGAAATCAGACAAGGATGCCCATTCGGTTCTTACAAAAATGAAAAGGTCTATACGTATCAACGAGAAACTCGTCGTGGAATGCACTAAAAATCAGCTACTTTTCATGTCGGACTCTAGGGTTGAAAACTCAACTTAACCCGCTTTGTCGGCATCGAAAGCAGTGGCGGCTCTTATATAGGAGAACTTGAGCACGTGCCTCCCTAAGATTCAGCCCCACATCGACAAATATTCACTATAAATAACATATTTAGTTTACAATACAATGTCTGTTACAAAGCAATTCTAACATGATTATTTTATAAGCTCCCTAACCAATTATCTTTTCGCTAACTAAATATTTTGTAGCAGATCTCTAATCCCGAATGCTTATCGCAGGAAAAATGTGCTCCGTGGCTATCGCTACTTGATATGGACGGTTCGCTTCCCGTAATAAATGCACCTTGTCGTCCCCATCTCTTTTTAGCGCACGGCTCTAAATGGGCTTTCATTCCTCTCAAATGAGCACGCTTTTGTTGTGCTGCATGCCGCTGCCTTGTTTTCGGATGGTTTTTGAGAGATCGTTTTATATGTTTTGCTGATCCGTGTAGCGCGGTAAAGCCCTTTATAAGCGCAGCTTGTGTATGTCATGCAGTATTTCCAGACCTTCTGTTTTAACAGGAGATCTCCTGCTTTTGCCCTCAGTCCTGTTATTCTTTTACTTCTATTGTGCTAATGAAGCTACATAATGCATAAATGAATACAAAAATATCAGAACTAAGAATAAAAACATTTTTAAGGAGTACTATGAATCAAGAGAGACTTTCTGACCTGGCAATGTTGTCGATAGAGAAAAAAATGTTGCAAGATATTCCTAACTTTAATGACTTAGTTACTGAGTTTGCTAAACTTAAAGACAGAAGAATGCATTTTTTGTTTAGACACTGTGTTTAATCAGTTCCGTTTTTTAAAAATATTTTTATTGTTTTTATGTTGTCGTTGTTGACTTTTCTAGTTACTGCTTCCCAAGTATGCTGTATATTGGTAAGTTTTCAATTTAAATTTATATTTTGTTTTATTAACATATCTACGTACAAAAAGAACATAAAAATTAGGAAAGCTTTTTACTCGTAAATTTGACACTTAACCACGACAGATTGTTATATCTGCCGTGACTTAACTACACAATATCTTGTGGTTGGAACGGAGGGGTAAAATAAAAGGAAGGGGTAGTGGTGGGCGGAGATATGCGCAAATTTTTCGTTATTTTTTTTTGCCATGCTTGATTCTTGTGAACCTCCACAAACTTCCGTCACGAGCCGCCACTGATCGAAAGTCATATTTTCAATGCATGTGTTATGAAATAACTCCTTCCCAGGTTTATTGCCTGTTTGCAAATATAATCAATGGATCGGTTTTGTTAAAATAGTAAAAACAGAGATAGTAATCAGATTTTACATTATTATGCACTACTTCTTCATTGTCATGAATATTACAAAACTTTAAAAAATAATTATAGCATAATATAATTATTTCTTCACCTAGCAGGTAAACTAGATTGACACAACTAAAGCTGTATATGTTTAAATACATATATTATTATTATTAATAATTGCTAAAGTTCACAACTGTTAGTTTCACAGAAATAATAGCGGAGTTATATGGAGTACAGTTCTCGTTTCAAGTTCCATATAATCGGCATAAATCATCTAAGCTCCGTGTACACGGACACTTATTTGATAATTTTGCTGTGTAATGCCCGATTCAAGCCAACCAACCCTTACTTCGCCTTACGAGCCAAAATATTCGGACAGCTTAATGCTGTATAAAATGGATTATTCAAGCAATATAATGTAAGCAGACTCGGGAACATATTACGGAAAAGTTTGTCCCAAAGAAATAAAATGAATTCGAAATGGTTCGTAAAATTATGTTTTTATGAAAAGATTTTATATGTTTTCGATGTTCCTAAATATTATTAGATGCTTCTATGCTTTTAAAATATGAAAAAAAAAATTGGGCCATTTAAAAAAACTAACCTCATTTGTCAATAACAAAAAAGTTCAAAATGACTTCTTAAATATAAGACCCTCAAAACAGTATTATAGTTTTAGTTATAGGAATAAATTATCATTCGGAAAACTGAATACAGCAAATCTTTCGCATGCACCCGCAAGTTTCTTTCAGCGGTTTCTTACGCGAAAACTTGTGTAATCACATTAGAACTTTAACGTGTTACGTACAAAATTTTATACACAACTATAACTATTATTAATATTATAATGATTATATCAGTAAAAATAATTATACCCTATTTCAAAGAGGTGTAGAGTAATAAAATAGGAAGTTCCGTCCAGTTCGGCTCAATTTCGGTATAGGCCATAGGCGCAGGTAAACTTTGTGCATTAAATTATTTATGATAACTAACCAAAAATTTTAGAGAATTGAGAAGGTTTGCTAACCTTTCAGTCGTTCAATACGGGAGATTACCACGAGAACATGAATTCGAATGTCTTTGAGGACTATTTTGGTGAAATAATAAAATATCTTCCAGCTGATTCAGTAGTAGTTATGGATAACGCAAGCTATCATTCACGACGCACAGAGAAGACTCCAACTTCATCTTGGAGAAAACAAGGACATATCGACTGGTTAACCACCAAAAGTATTGAATTTGAAGATAATTTGACAAAGAAGGAACTATTAGCTATATCAAATTTACACAAACATCGTTTTATGAAATATGCCGTGGAAGATATAGCAGAAAACATAGTGTAACTGTGCTGCGCACACCGCCATATCATTGTGAACTAAATCCTATAAAACTTATATGGGCGCAAGTGAAAGGATTTGTAGCAAGACACAACACGATATTCAAAATGAAAGACGTTAAGCTACTGTTTGATCAGGCCATTAAGGAAGTGACACCAGAGAACTGGCGAAAAACAATACATTATGTCATTAAAGAAGAGGAGAGAATGTGGGATCTTGACCACCTGATCGATCGGACCGTCAACCCGTTAATTATAACGTCAAGAGGAGATGACAGTTCCTCAGATGACGAAGAATATTATGATCTTTTATAATTTAATTTCTGTATAATGTATTTTTTGTATTTTGTATTTTTTGTATTTTGTATTTTTTTTGTAATGTTTAATAAAAAATAAGTGTACCTAATACTATGTACATAATGCCTAAATTTTATTCCGTTAAAATAAAATTATTTCCTTTTTACAAGTATAAGTTAATTTATTATAATTTTTACAAGTATAATTTAATTTCTGTATAATGTATTTTTTTCAAAATGTTTAATAAAAAATAAGTGTAGCTAATACTATGTACATAATGCCTAATTTTTATTCTGTTAAAATAAAATTCTGTTCTTTTTAGAAATATCCTACCGGCACGCCCTTGTCACACCATTTTCAGTGTTTGTGAATGGATAACAATAGGCAAAACCCATAAATTGACCCAAACCCGGTCGGTACTACCTGCACTTGATGAAAAGAAAGAATTTTGCAATGAAATCAATGCTAAATTACGAAAGTGGTTTAAATGTTCATTGCGTCACTCTGTAGTCCCTTTGCATACCCAATGAGCTTTTATTACTCTACACTACACCATTTTGAAATAGGGTACAGTTTAAAAATTGAATACAGAATACAGGTAATAAGAATTTGTATTGCCTTAGCAACAGGCACAGGCACGATCATCACTAAATTGCTTCTCTCAATCATTATCACAGTTGTGTCTGAAAATTGTACAATAAGTTCAAGCGATGATCTGATTGATATTAAGGATGAAGCCCTTTAATGTTGTTTCGAATCTTGTGCTAGATAAATCACGGAAGAAAGACGAAGAAGCTTTTGATCGGTTAGTTCAGGTTAGTGCAAAGAAAAAAAGATATTGAACATAACAAGCGAGAAAATATTAGTAGTATATTCCAACGAATTAAGCAAAACACAGAAGCCCTAATCTCTTTGGTGCTATTACCCGATGTAAAAAACGTAAATTTTAATGAAGACGAATGTTGACATCAAGAAATATGCACATTTTATTTTGTTTTATGGTATGTTTTTTAATTTAAAAATGACTACCTTGACCTTAATTTCATTTAAGGTGTTATTAGCACACTAGTGCACCATGGGGAGTCCCGGGCGGTAGCACTGGACAGTGGACATTTCCAAGGCTTTTGACCGAGTATGGCATGAGGGGCTCCTAACTAAAGTGAGAGCATACGGAATGCCGGTTCAATTTTGTTCATGGCTGTCGAGCTTTCTTAAAGACCGTTCTCTGCGAGTGGCGATGGATGAATTTCTTTCAGACACATTTAACATCAACGCCGGAGTCCCTCAAGGTTCTATATTGTCGCCCACCCTTTTCTTACTATACATTAACGATCTTTTGGAAAAAACTAAAAATCCTATATATAGCTTCGTTGATGACAGCATACTTGTTTCATCTTTTACTTTGGATGCTCGGACATCGGCTGCTAATGCACATCTCTATAGGCAGCAAGAGGTCTCACATCTCAACAAAGACCTGGAAGAAATTCTGTCTCGGGGTGACAGTAACCAAGTAGAATTTGACGCTAAAAAGGCCCAGGCGGCAGTTTTTTCTAAAAAAGTTAATGTTGAAGAACCGGATATAGTTATGGCGGAACACTCAATTCCCTTGGCTTCATCAATTCATTTATTGAGCGTTAATTTGGATAGTCATATGTCTTGGCATAGCCACGTTGCGGCCATTGCTAAGGCAGCCTCGCAGAAGCTTGGAGTACTTTTCCGAACAAAGAACCTTTATACACCCCAACAACTTTTGATGCTCTATAAAGACCAAATTTGACCATCACTGAAGTACTATTCGCATATTTGGGGCTCTACTCCAAAACATACCCTACGATTGCTAGATTCCATTCAAAGAAGAGCCATTCACTTGATCGGTGACCATAGTCTGACAAACAACCTGGAAAGCCTTGAACGTCGAAGGCAGGTTGGCGACTTGAGTCTATTTTACAAATATTTTCATGGCAAGTGTTCAACTGAGGTTGCCCGCTTGATACCACCCAGAGCGGTGCATGGTAGAAATACACGACGAGCCACTGCAGCCCACCAGTACGTGGTTCAGCTTAGCGTCCCTCGGACGGCACTGTTTCAAAATTCTTTCATCTGGAGAACGTCATCACTCTGGAACGACCTCCCTGAGATCGTGTTCCCCAACGAGGATAATCTCCAAAGCTTCAAGACCAACGTGAATCGTTTCCTGTGCACACGCACCGCTCCTAGAGCGCCATAAAGGATTTATCCTGTAGTGCTGTGCCTTATCATAAAAAAAAAATAAAGAAAAAGCCCTAGTTTATAGTATGAGATTTCAAATCATAGTCATTATATAACAGTTGCATTTAAAATTTGAGGGTTAGGCTCCTTTCTCTTTTTACTTTCGTACATTTTGTTGTTTTCTCTTAGAATCATTAAAGATATTAGCACTAGACTCGACTAAACTATCTCTCTGAAAAATATTAACAACGTTTATCCAAAAAATAGCGACAAAACTGCAATTTTAATTAAAATGTAAACAATTGCAACAAAATCACCAAATCGCAATAATCTGACGTGCGAAAAATCAAAAGTTTCGGTGGTACCATGTTTTCATTCCTACTGAAATGTAGGATATTGGGACTACAGCTTGTCCAACAGTCGACTACATTTTTGTTAAGAAACCACCCATACAGCACACTTCTTTCAGAAACATCTCTGGTATATTTCGAATGTCTCAAAAACATAACCTTTCATATCAATATATTATCTAAAATATTTCAGATTCATTACACCCAAAATAACAGTTGACATACCCTACCTTTGACACTTGACGGACTAGATTTAGAAAAATCAGCCTGTTCCCCTGACGGGTTCCTCTTATTTTATGTTTTGTTTGTGTAATGTTTAATTAACAATTAATATTACTAGGTATTGTTATTTGTGAGTGAACTGTGCTACTACTCAATAATTATATTATGTATACTGAAACTGAGGTAACTCCCTTTTTTAATAATAGGTATGTTAATATTTTAGGCTGGGTTCATTTTATAATTTTCCCCGCTTTAGTTTATTTACATTAGAATATTGAACAGTAAAGGCACAGAAGAACGAAACAATTTTTAAATTACAAAAACATTAATAGAATCATGAAAGATGCAGTGAGGCATCATCTCCTTCCGGGACAGAACTAGAGGTACAAGAAATTGTTGCACTGTAGCTGTCGCAGTGCAAACTTCGTTTGAATTGTAAAACCTTTGAATACCTATATAAGTTGATAATAAATTTTGGCTAAACTTTCCTGTCTTTATAATGGAATATGTGGTTGAATAGTGTTTACGTATACAACAGATATGTATGTATTTTTCTATCAGAAACCTATAGTACTAAGGTCGATTTGTAAAACCTTTCGCCAACGCTCCTGCTCGTTGTCACCGTTCTTAGGATATTTAGAAAACACGAACTGTTGTAAATTCGCGAGAGCAGTAACGCATTTTGAGGTTAGAATCTTAATTTATTTTTGAAAAAGTGAATAATGTGACTAGTATTTAATATTATTAAACTATGAGATAAGTTAAGCCCTGTGTATTGTCTATAAATGCTAAAATCGTAGGAATATGGGACATATTTCTATATTTTTTATCAAATGTGTTTAATTCTTTTCTCCTATTGGCTAAAGCACGAACGACGAAAAGCACAAGGTCAGCAAGATTAAAACTGGTCATATTGGAAATACGAACAGGAGTGGTGGCGGCTTTTATAAATGCATACAATAACCCCTTTTAGGTTAGGTTGCGACGAGAGCGGTGGCGACGAGCGAAAGCGGTGATGAGAAGTTTTATAAATGCTCCTTTATAACCACATAACATTGCTATGATCCATACTTAAAATTATTAATTTTTAACTTTCTACTTTCAGCTCTCCATAGAAAGAAGAATTTCAGAGATAAATAAGCATCTTATTTTGTATATTCATATTTATTACTTAATAATATTATTCCATTTTACGTATTTACAGAAATATTACAAGAACTTTTTTAGAAATATTTCTGTGAAGTATTTGCCTCTAATCTGAAATATTTCAGAAATGCAATTATGTAATGTTTCAGAAGCATAAAATGGAATAGTACTTTTATGGGACATTTTTAGGTTTCTGTTTTGAAATATTTATGGAATATTTAAAATCTTTTGGAGGAACTAATATGAAATATTTCTGATGATTCACATTGTGACAATCCGATTTTGTCACAAATGAACTAATTTAATCTAATGTGTATGGTGTCTTTTAACAAATGACCCTGTATACAGTAAATACATACCTTGCCTGTTTAAAACGATGTTTGGTTCCCTGTATACTCTTCATAAATAAGTTCCTCAACAGTTTTAATAGTTTGGTCTGGCATAGCTTCTACAAATACCTTCTAAGTACATACCCAAGGTCAACGGCCTCTGTTTTCGTTGTCTTTGACAAACCAGGGCTACATTATCCTCATGTTTTAAATCACATATCTCCCTGGAATACACTATCCGAGAGTTATACTAGTATTTTATTATGTATTCATAAAATATTTGTTTGTTTCTAATTTTTATGATCACCTGTCAAATCGACTAATGAATTTTCTGGGTTAAATTTCTTCTTCTGAAACAAGTTTGGGCCATAATATACGGCAGCCAAACTTCAATGGCCGTTTGCTCCGAGAATGGCAGAGATATCTTAGGACTTGGGTTTTCTTTAAATAATTTTTAATGAATTGTAGGATTTACGAATTTACTTCTTATGTAAAACTGAATTTGGGTGCATCTGTTTCGTTTCCCGTGGCTTGGAGTATCTGCAATTGAATGGGCATGGCTCCTGGAGACTTCATCCCGTGTCGCCGCCAGTGTGTGAACTGGTCTCTCTCTTTCGGAGCGAGCAGGTAGTTCTGCCCTAACCTTTATTGTTCTGTGGTTCTGGCCGGAAATGGGTCGCTCTTTCGCTTTATCTCTCTCCACCCCTCTCTGGCATTTCTCTTCTCTCTCATATCCTGTTAACGGCACGTTTTTTAACTTTTAACCTGCAATTCTTCAGTGACTTCACTTAACTTCCAGCGTTCAACGAGGCAGCAGGTGTTTCTGGATCCAGGGCTATTCAAGCCATCTGTTCTGCAGGATTTAGGATCTTGAAGCGATACTTTATGTGCTCCTTTAGTTTGCATATTTGGTTTCCGGGGCCACAGAAAGCCACATCGTGGGATTTTTTGTCACCAGTTGTTCGCTGAAGGTAGTTTTTTTTTTATATACCTTGCCGTTTCTTTGTTAATTTTTCAACTTTTCTCCTAAAAACACCATCTGGGGCTCTCTTTTGATTAAGTCCGGTCACTAAGACCATAAGAGGCCGACCATTTGGAGCACACATCAACGTTGGAACCTCCTATTTCAATTTTAAAGACCCTACAGCTCCCTTAGGTAAGCATAATTCATTTTTCTTTCATATTTGTCCCTGTATATTGCTTCAAAACCGCTATAATATAACACCACATGCTTTGTCAGATAAATGTGCCTTTTGTACTTATTATGACCGAGTATAATTGGTCTCGTTGGCTAAGTAATTGAAATTCTTTATTGTTTTACGATTAAGTGGACCCCATTTTACCTATGCTACAAGATTTGTTTTTTTGTTACCTGTTTACTGTTCATTTGGTTTAAATTCCATTAATCTTGACCTTGAAATTTAATTAACTTTATTTAGACTCGTTAAATTTTTCTATATAAAGGGGTCCAACTTACTGCTTTATTTTGGTACGTTTTCTTTGTTTTATATAGCACAAGTTTGCTTGAAGTGTGACATGGTATCTTAATTCTTGCCATACAGGGTGTGCCCGAAATATAAAATATTATTAAGTGTGTCAAAATCAAATCACACATACTTTCTCGTTGAGATTAGCAAGCAGACTGTAAATCTTTTAATGTCTACAGACGTAAAGTAACCTTAACAATGTAGTTGCACAGCATTCACTCCTCATCGAATAAATTATTTAATCAAATTTGAGGTGTTCGAGTGTTAATCATTTCGTTTATTTTTATAATGGAGCCTTATTTGATTATAATTATTATAAATTCACCAATTTGTCAAGATGGTTCTTGAATGGACATTTTTTAGTTTGTAATGCTCTTTTTAATAGCGGCATATCCTGATCATATAATTATTTTTTTTATTATGTCCTAGCTTTAATAAATTATTGCTTGGTTTGCTAATTGATAACTAATATGTTGACATTACTTGTGCTATATTTTATATAGTTGAATATTTCCCTTATGTGTGTACATAATTGATTATTTTTTATTTTATGATGTAACCTTAGTACATAGGCGTACGTGCTGGCTTAATAAATTAATTTTATTTTAAGTTCTTGGCTCTTTAAGCTTAATTAAAATATTTAATCACAATATTAAGTCCCTGAATATAATTTTATAAATTTATTTTTTTTATCTCAAACCAAAACTTGGTTTGTGACTTTAATTATTTTTATTTATATTTTTCAAATTTAATTTTATTCAAATTTAATTTAATTCAAATTTAATTCTTGATTGTAATTGTAACTTTTTATAGCTGCTTTAATTTTTTTTATAGTTCCTTTTTCCTTTTGTGTATTTTCACTTAGCTGGTTTTGCCTTTTTTAATTTTATAACTTTGCTATAAATTTATTGTACGAAGGAAAAAGGAACTAGGTAATTTTTTTTTATTAATAAGCCATCGGCTAATGCTTTCTTTTTTTTTTAACAGGGTCTTTCTCTTTCTTCTTTCTTTCTTAATCTACTCCTTTCTTTACTTACTCGTCCATCTGACGTCTTGTTGACGTCTCTGGACGCACCATCGTCTTCTTCCCCTCTTGTAACTTAATTTAAATAAATTTTCTAACTAAAAAAAAAATTAAATGAAATTTTTAATAACAGCGAAAGACGCGTTGCAACATGATTGTGCTGCATGGGCATTAGTAATTGTAATGATACTCCATTTCTACTTTAGACTCGCATGGGTTAAAAGGGCGCTAACCTGTTTCTGATTCGTCTTTTTGGTCCAAATTCGCGATGTTAAAAATGTTGTTCTCTAGCAGAGGCCACCTGAAGATGGTACACTCTCCGACAGGATAGAAAGCGGAAAAGGTTCTACAAGTTATTCAAATAAACGGTTTAAGTTAGTCATTTTTCTCTAAATTTCTATTTATGCAGAAACCATGCAAAAGCCATACAAGAGCAATAAATACTAATTAGCGTACACAGAAGGTAATTGACGATATTAACAATTTTTAAATTTTGTTTGAAAGAACAAGGAAAGAACAAGTTTAATACAATTAGAAAAAAGAGCGCGGTTACCCAAGCGTTAATTTTGTTTAATTTTTCTTAGTAGTTAGTCTGCCTAAATTCACCTTCATAATAATAATAATAAAAATATAAAAAATTAGTTAAAACTCCTAAAAACAGAGGCAGAAAAACACTCATTAACCTATGAAAATATAAACAAAAACATGAAATTAGCTTACATATAAACTTGGAACTACTCGCGATAAACAACACATTCCATACATTTCGAAAGCATAACGTTAGTCGGAACTTGGTCACAAAATAATACTAGGGGCTCCCTGCCGAAACAGCTACTTACTCCGCCTTTCATGCAAGTAGAAGTATGCACTTGTTTCACTCTTGCTCACACGATCATTATTTGCACAATATTGCACTAGAAAAACGCATGGAGAGCCGCGGTCAACCGCAGCATTTTTCGGAAGATTTTGCGGGGACATACAAAAAGCAGCGTACCATCTGATTTGATGGACAGTTCAATACAGAATTCGTGGATAAATACGGGAGATTTTAGAGCAGAGGTGTGAAACTTTTAATTGGGCGCCTGCCATTTGGACATTCATCCGGTTCCGTCGGTGAGGTAAAGTGTTGATTAATGCTGTCGTACCAAATTTAACCCAACTTCACTGCTGCTGTCTCTATCTATTTATAAGCGTGGCTCTATGGTGCTTACCTTTACTACTCCACGACATTAGTTTAGAGTAACCCAAGGTTACGCGGTACATTCAGTTAGTAGTCTGACCATAATATGAATATATGCATGTCATTCTGATGAACTATCTCTTTCTGATACATAATATCAGTAAGTATTGTAGTATTGGTCTTAACTACTCCTAGATCCTCATTTCAAACTAGCATTGGTTTACACGAATTTCGCGAATTGTCCGTAACGATTTTATTTTTGTCACTTGTCATAGATGGTTTTATTGAAGGTATATAGGCAATTTTCCTTTTAAAAACTAAGCTAAGTGACTATCATGAAGACATCAATCAGCAAAATTTTTTACAATGGTTCGAAAGTCAATTATTGAAAAATTTAACAGAGCCATCGGTGATTGTAATAAGCATTGTACCATAGCATGTTGCTAACAAAAATACCTAACACGTTATGGAATAAAGCTGCAATTCAGGAATGGTTAACTACTAATAAAATTGATAAATTCGATTGAATCGGCAGTTGTTTCCTTGTGAAACATTTTTAAAATAATAAACTACATAAATTAGTAACTGTCCAGATAAATAAAGAAAACTTTAATAAAGAACTCCGTATCATATAGCAGACAGCAACGTATACAATGAGACCCTAATAGATAATTTACTAAAGAAAAAAAAAAGAAACAAAAGAAACTGTTATAGAAAGAATTTTCTCCACGACCATTACTGAATGCAATAATTCCAAAATCATTTTTGATAATAGAATGTAAAAATTCTCGCTCTTGAGATGGAATATTTATTCTGAAGCACTTGCTTCTTATGCGTTTTGCGTGTATTTTCATTCCATAACAAGATACGGAATGAATATTCTGTAATTGATCTAAACGACATAGGTTGCCATGAATTTCGAAACTGTCAGTGTCGGATAAAAATGGCCGCGTTGTAATAATTATTTTCAGACAAATTTTAGTGCAAGTCAAAAAATGTGTGAAAAATCGGATGAATCAGATATGGAACTGGATAATAATCCACCTGAAATTACGAATATTGCGAATAAATAACTTAATTGCTTTGTACAGATTTTATTTGTTTTTATTCGTACTTTTTGGTCGTGGAGAAAATATAGTCCGCTACTCGGTTAGAATGAAAATTCGATCCGAGTGGAAGATTCCGAACGCGAGTGTAGCGAGCGTGAGGCACCACGAGTATCCAACCTCGTTACAGAATCTACTATTATTGTATCAATACACCAAAAGAAACCAATTTCAAATTTGTCAATCACATATAAAAATTCAGTAGTAAGGTTAGCAATACAGTGTGTAATAATATTTGCGTTAACAAACAAAACTTAGGTAAGATACTTGTGAATAATAAGGACAAAATAGATAAGCTAGATAAGTCAGGTGTTTATAAAATCCACTGTTCAGATTGTAATGCTGTATACAGGGTAGGCCAACAAGGGCGCGTCGGTCAATAGTTGCTAAACCGTTGAACTTATGGGAAAATTTTCTTTATAAAACTTATAACGTTTCGCCTCTGCTATAACCTAAAATTATTTTTAAGAATACAGGGTGTCTCAAAAAAGAGTAATACCAAAAACTATATTTTTGTTAAATGGAATACCCTAACTTTTTTTGTGGCATATAAAGCATCTATCGGTTGTGTATTCAACTTTTAATTTGTATGTAGATCGAATGCAGCGTTGCTAAGTTATGAATTAAAGAGAGAAAAATCAGTCAAAAACATACTTTTTTTTAAACTGTTATATCTCCGCCACTGCTTCTTAATTTCCCTAACAAAGTTACATGTCATCTAATGCTGGCCTAGTTTATCCTAGGCCGTCCTCACTTTTTGATTTAATTATACAGGGTGTCCAGAATACTTGTTCAAACATCTCTATTTTCAATTCGATTTTAATTGAATTTCTTAAATACAACACCCTGTATTTTATTTTGCCGTCGAAAAACCTAAAGTGTCCCCTTTCAGAAATTATTATGTTTGCCGTATGTATCTCGCTATCATTTTGAGATATTAAGGTTTTTCCGTAACTTTACAAAGAAAATTTAAAAAATCGTAGGCGGCATGGCCCAAGAAATCGAAACAATTGCTATTCGTTGGTATGTCGCTGTCAGTAATTTTACTTCTGTAATCCTGTGACATTTGGTGCCATTTTGTGCATAGTATCTTCCTTCAATAAGAAGTATTTTGTAGTAAAAATGAAGTATACGAACCAAGAATCAATTGATATGATTTATATCTTTGGAGAATGCTCAAAGAATTGTCTTCTGGCATCCCGAGTGTACTGCGAGAGGTTTCCTGATAGAACGCATCCAGATGCAAGATCATTTCAAAGACTGATGGATAGGTTTGATAGAACTGGGACAGTTAAGTACGAAAGGCATGAAAGAATAAAGCCAGTGGTAAACGAAGAAAATGAATTGTTTATCTGTTTATAAAGATCCACATAGAAGTGCAGTAGACATAAGTGATTTGTTGGTCTTAGGTCAAACTTCTGTGAAGAGAATGTTGCGTAAGAATAAGTTCCATACATATCGTGTGCAACTGCATCAAGCACTTGATGGACAAGATTTTGAGAATAGAATAAATTTCTGTAATTGGGGTCTTGCTCGAATTCGAGAAGATGTACGATTTTTTAATATTGTATTGTTTACCGATGAGGCGACATTCCACGATAATGGTCATGTGAACAGACATAATTTGCACTTCTACGCCGATGAAAATCCACATTTTCTAAGGTCTATTGACCAGCAACATAGGTGGAGCTTAAACGTCTGGGGAGGCATAATTGGAGACCACGTAATAGGACCTAATTTTTTTGATGGACACCTAAATGGGAATATTTTTCAAAATTTTTTAAATGAAAATCTTGATAATCTGTTAGAAAATATACCACTAGGACTATTAAAAATAATGTGGTTCCCGTTAGATGGGGCGCCTGCTCATTTTAATATTGGAGTTCGAAATACTCTGGATGAAAAATTTCCTGGCCGTTGGATCGAAAGACGCGGACATGTTCTGTGGCCTCCAAGGTCACCAGATATGACAAAACTTGATTTCTTCCTATGGGGATACGTTAAAGATCTGGTCTACGGAACACCTCCAACTACAGCGGCAAACATGCGGGAAAGAATAACAGAAGCATATAATTCAGTTACTTCCTTAATGTTACAAAATGTAAATTGATCTTTAACAGACAGATTAAATATACCGGGTGTTGCATCGTCGAGCAGGACATAGGAAATCCCATGTAATTTTAAATGGGGTCAATTATTGGCTTCCCTAATTATTTTAGAGAAAAATTCTATTTAGGTTTATTAAAGAGCACTAAAACCCACATTCGAAAGAATAACTTTAGATATTTTTGATGAGCCCGTTAACGGGTTATCGCCGATTTCTTTTTAACTATTTCTCCTTTTTATGGCCCCGTATTTGCGGGCACCAGTCAAGGTAAAAGATGACTGTCAAATAAAGTTGTCATTTTGAAATGTGTGCTTTATTGTTATAAAAACTCGTACATCAAAAATATTAGCCATGAATTACACTTCTGAAGAAAAAATATTGATGATTAAATGGTATTATCAAGGAAATAGTTATCAAAATGTGTCAGACATGTTTGCTGCTCTGTATCCGAATAGACCGATACCTGCAAAATCTACAGTCGAAAGGACTATCAAGAAATTTGAGACAAAAGGCACTGTAATAAATAACTGCAGATGTGAAGAAAGGCAGGAACAAAGAAGAGATGCAAGAAATGATAGGTACTTGCAAGTTTTATTGTGCGTGGAAGAAAATGATGGAAAGATCAGCACAAGGAAACTTGAGGATGACATAGGATTAGATCACACCACAGCGTTACGAGTTTTAAAACGACATAAATATTATTCATACAAATATGAAAAGCACCAAGAGCTAAGAGATAGGGACGAAATACGACGACAGGAGTTTTGTTTTGGTATGATGGAAAGAGCAAACATGGATAGGGAATTTTTAAAAAACATTTGTTTCACTGACGAATGCACATTTACCTTAAACAATGAACCCAATGTTCAAAATTATCGATATTGGAGCAAAGAAAACCAACAAAGGTTTGTGGAAACAAGGACGCAATATCCACAAAAAGTTAATGTATGGGCTGGGATTTTCGGAGAAAATATTATCGGACCATTATTTCTTACACGAAATTTAAATGCAGTATATTTTTTGGAACTAGTTGAAGATCATATTTTACCTACTTTACATGATGCCGCCAGGGAAAATCAGGAAGTTTGGTACCAAATGGATGGCTGCCCGGCACATAGTACCCTGGCTGTCCGGGAATATTTAAACCGTGCTTTTAATGGAAATGTTATTGGCTTAAATCATACAGTAAATTGGCCAGCCAGGTCTCCTGATTTATCGTCAAATGATTTCTTTCTCTGGGGCCATTTAAAAAACAGGATATACAAAGATAAAAAATACCCAAATCTAGACGAGTTAAAAAATGCTATTTCTGTCGAATGCAATAGAATTTCAGTTTACCAACTAGTGAATGTAAGAAGAGAATTTTATGATCGCCTCGGTTATTGTCTAGCAGTCAATGGAGGAATATTTGAACATCTTCTTAAATCCTAAAGTTCTAACAATTTAATAGTACCTACCTATTAATTAGTAAAATATTGAAACATGTAAAATGTCAAAATTAACCTTGCAATTGGATACTTTATTTTAGTTTTATTCAGATTAATTTTTACTCATAAATACACCTTTAATATTTTCGATGTACGAGTTTTAATAACAATAAAGCACACATTTCAAAATGACAACTTTATTTGACAGTCATCTTTTACCTTGACTGGTGCCCGCAAATACGGGGCCAGAAAAAGGAGAAATAGTTAAAAAGAAATCGGCGATAACCCGTCAACGGGCTCATCAAAAATATCTAAAGTTATTCTTTTGAATGTGGGTTTTAGTGCTCTTTAATAAACCTAAATAGAATTTTTCTCTAAAATAATTAGGGAAGCCAATAATTGACCCCATTTAAAATGACATGGGATTTTCTATGTCCCGCTCGACGATGCAACACCCGGTATGTTTACAACAAAATGGTAGAGTGTTAGTGAATATCTAATAAATTGATTTATTTAAAATAATTATGTTTATGTTAATTATTTATTTATGTTGCGTTTATTGATACTTTGTACCTAAAAAATATATTAAATATAATATTGTATTGTTAGAAATATTTTTATGCCAATGACTAACAATTGTTTCGATTCCTTGAGCCATGCCGCCTACAATTTTTAAAATTTTCTTTGTAAAGTTACGAAAAACCCTTAATATCTCACAATGATAGCGAGATACATACGGCAAACATAATATTTTCTGAAAGGGGACACTTTAGGCTTTTCGACGGCAAAATAATATACAGGGTGTTGTATTTACGAAATTCAATTAAAATCGAATTGAAAATAGAGATGTTTGAACAAGTATTCTGGACACCCTGTATACATAAATCGAAAAGTGAGGAAGGTCTAGGATAAACTAGGCCAGCATTAGATTACATGTAACTTTGTCAGGGATATTAAGAGGCAGTGGCGGAAATATAACAGTTTAAAAAAGTATGTTTTTGACTGATTTTTCTTTCTTTAATTCATAACTTGGCAACGCTGCATTCGATCTACAGATAAATTAAAAGTTGAATACACAACCAATAGAGGCTTTATATGCCACATAAAAAGGTAGGGGATTCCATTTAACAAAAATATAGTTTTTGGTGTTACTCTTTTTTGAGACATCCTGTATACTTGAAAATAATTTTGGGTTATAGCAGAGTCGAGACGTTATTAGTTTTATTAAGAAAATTTTCTCATAAGTTCAACAGTTTAGCGTCTAGTGACCGACGCGCCCTTGTTGGCCCACCCTGTATATTGGTCAAAGTGGCAGATGTATTAAAAATAGACTTAAAGAACATAAAACATCAATCTTAAACAATGTCAAAAACACAGGAATGTCAACACATTGGATTGAAAATAATCATTTCATTAATCTGAATAAAATAGAACTACTTCATGCTGAAAACAAAAGCCAAAAATTAGATTTATTAGAACAATTAGAAATTAAAAATTTTTTTAAAAATAATACATTTATTACTACTAATGACCAACAAAATTTCCACCATACCCCCATTATTGACAAATGTATTCCATCAACATCCCTGGACTTTCCAAAACAGCAATAAAAAAACCCTTAATATAATTAGGTCAATAAAAGAAGTTATATATAGTTTAAGGATCTTTCTTAAAATTTAGTATTAATCAGGTACTCTTGAAAAAGCCCTAATAAGGCGAAGCATATGTAGAGTAACTCTCTATTAAAAACCTTAAAACAGTAAAAAGCAAAAAAAGTATTTTAGTTTATTAATAATAAAATTTAGTTTACTTATACTAGGTTCGAAGCAGGAGCGGATCCAGAACTTTGTTTGGGGGAGGGTCATTTACAGAAAAGTAATATATTTCACTTTTGTATATTAATGCTATTATTATATAATAAATCTCCAAAATAATAAGAGAAGTTTTCATAAATACATTTTATATAAACCCACACGAAAAGAGCTTATTACATAACCCATTTTAGCCTGTTTGCGTTATGTAATATACTATATTATCGTACTGAGTGATGTAATGAACTCATTGCATCACTCAGTGATGTAATGAACTTATTACATTACTCATTTTTAATCAAACTATTATTTTTTTGCTCCGTCAGTCACTGTCACTTTTTGTGTAATGTCACTGCATAAATATGAAAACCATTTTGAATACATAAATCATATAAAAATCATAAAAAACCAAAATTCTGGGTCTTATATAAAATGTTGTATATTACGCGTACGGTAAGGCTCATTACAGCACTCGTGTGGTTACTACGACTCGGTCTACGACCTTGTCGTACCAATATTCCCCACTCGTTACTGTAATGAAGCTCATACCGTACTAGTAATATAAATAACTATTACGGATCAATATAATTAAACTTTATCATGCATTGGAAAATAATATGATCTCCTACTTTCTTAACACCCTTTATTAAAAATATTCTCAATAAAGTGGAAAACCATGTGAAATCCAGACAGTCATACAAACACTTACATACATGACATATAGGTACCTACAGGTAGGTATACAAATACATACGCCTCAAAATATAAGTACCTATATATTTTATTTAACAGCTGCTCTGTTACTTTCTATTCCAAATTCTTAAGTATTTACCTATTATATATTATTAACCAACGTTGACATACGCTCGCGCTTTTAGCGAAAATATCGTATCATAATGCCAATTTTATTAAAATGTAGACTATAAGCTGCCGTACACAGTAGACAATATAATTATTAGTTTAATTTACAAAAAACTGTTGTTTTTTATTTTTTTTTAATAATAGGTTATTAGATCCGCTGAAAGCATTACTATACGCTTATTGAAAATTATAGAGTAATTTACCACAAAATTTCTAAATGCTTTATGCTTTATGCTTTACGGCTTAATACCAAACTACAAGACATTTTACTATTCCCTATCTGCACAAAAACAATAATTAAACAATGGACTAAAACGACTTCCACAGTTGTACACAAGCAAAGTGGCGGATCCAGAATATGGTCAAGGGGGGGAGTCCATACCCATATTGAACTGAGTGAAGACGAGATTCTTTACGAATTTTAAGAAAAACCTTGAAAACTCACTGAGAATTGAAAATTTGCTTTTTAATTTTGAATAAATCATGTCATTAATAAATAGATGAAGTTTTGAGATTTTCTATTAAAAAGGTATACCCATCGACTTAACCCACGATGGACATAGCCAGTCATTCATAAAAAGGTCTATCGTCTGTCTCAAATAATCAACAGGAAAGGGGGGTGAGGGGTATTTACTGCGGCTTCTACTTAGAAGCTGGACTCAAACTGCGATGAGACAAGAGGCGCAACGCTGCACACATGTTGGTTATACCCAATTGTGATTATATAATTTTTTTTTGTGTTCCTCTGTTTGTTTGGGGGGGGGGGGGGGGTCATGACCCCCATGACCCTCCCCCTGGATCCGCGCTTGGTTCGAAGACAAACTTTTACAAATCGTTAATAGGTTGCTACAAGAGAGTTTTATGTATTTTTTAAACATAATATCCTTAAATAATAAACTTTTTCAGATATAAGCCACCAAAAAATATTTGGTCGATGACCTGGCTGAGCAATACGGACATAAAGTTTTACGACCTCCTCCATACCACTGTATGTTCAATCCGATGGAATATTTGGGGCTTTACCAAAATTATTATAATAGACATATTGGTCGAGATGGCAGTACAGAAATTAACTGTATGAGTATGTGGAAAAATTCAATTGGGAATACAGAAAGCGAGATATTAAAATGGTGTATTATTACGTATTAGACAACCCAACATTCAACCCATTAGTATTGAAGTAAATGAAACGAGTAATTTGGAGGGTGATTGATAATCTAGCTTGTTATTATTGTTTATATTATTTCAAATGTTAAAATCCAAGAACTAGTTAGAGTATTTTTAAATAAGGACTACTTACGTATAATGGCAGATATATTCTAGCCTAGCCTACTTAAACAAAAATACGAAATAATAAATATATTTTAAAATAATATACGTTCATAAATATAGCTCTATAATAGATTAATAATCAAAACATATATAAAAAAGTAACAATAACATTATATGACTATTTCAATTAAATGTAGGTACATATTGTCATCCTGGAAGACATAGGACGCGCAACGGAAATAGTTTTGCATTAACTATAATATTTTTTTTTTAAAACAGTCGACTTTAGACAAATGACATGTTATAGGTATAATAGCTCTAGAATTTAAAGTGTAATTTAAAAATCTAAAGAGTAATGAACTGCGCCAAAAACAGTTGACAAAATTGAGAAATTTGTCTGAACAAGCCTTTTAAATTGCTTTAAAAAACAGCATATCACAAATCGCATAGAGCTCCTAAGTAGGTATCTTTCAAAGGGAGTGGCAAATATAAAACATAAAAAAATTCTATCGGCCGTATTTGCGTGAGGATATGTGGGCAGATGAGTATCGACATCTTGAGTTATTGGCGTGTAAAATAGGGGAATATTCTGGTTTCAAGTCGTAAATAACAAGACAGATTCTCGAAATCTTCGTGAATTGACTCGGTTGTGATACTTTGCGTTATTCAAAGTTTAATTTAGATTCTTTGTGCGTTGAGCCAACATTTTCTAGTGTTTACCACTGTTTATTTTGCTGTCTAGTCATCCATATTGACAGTTTGTTCTCTTAAAATAATAGTTTAGATAAAGCAGATCTTTGCACTATTAATTTGGTATACTATTGCGTCTGGGCTTACCTTTAGCCAGCTGTCTTCTCAAGTGTTTTATTTTCGGTTCCATCTTCTATCAATTTGGAGACCAATAAGGCTAAGCAGACTTTGTTGGCCGCGGCTCTAAATAACTCAACACTTCTGCATCCAAACCATTCCGTCGAGTTTCTGAGTCAGAACATTCTTGGTCTTCCCATGTTAGTTGCAGAAATAATGCCCTCTTGTTATTCAAATATTTCAGTTTCCTTTTTTTATGATCAGTTTTGGTTAACTCCTATCTGCAAAGCTCAAATCTGTCATTTAATTCCAACCTTCCTCCCCCTCTCTCTCTGTTTTCTTTCTTCTCTCTTCAACAGCCTTTGCTTATCCACTCCTGGGCATATGCCTTCACTTCTCATCTCCACTTTAACCTATCCTGTACTCTCTATGCCAGTTTCTTCCTACTCTTTTCTTGATGTCGTCGATCTATCTTCTTTGGGGTAGTCCGATGTTTCTTTCGAATAATCAAGGTATCTGTCTCAAGATTCAAATGTATCTGCTTTATTATTTAAGCCATACAGAAGACTTGAAAATACATAACAACTAAGTATTCTTAAGGACAGTATTAGACTTGTATCATGATAATAAAGAAAATTTTTAGTTAACGATAAACGCGCCACCTTAGTGCGTGTTCTTATTACGTACTTTGAATTGATCTATAACTGATATTCTCACAAGTGTTACCGCGCCTAAAGAAGATGTCTATCGCATATCTCTAGCTTCCAAGTAGTAATTTATTGTTGGTGTTGACATAATATGAACTTAGCTAACCGTGTATTCAGTTGTTATCTACTTCGACTACGAACCATATTAAAGCAGTTGGTATCAGTAATATATCATCATCCCTAGTTTGAGACCACATCAGCATATTGAGTGAGCTAGTAAGGCAAAATAAAATGATTCTGACTTCGATACCACGATAGTGAAAAATTAGTTTGCGGTTTGGCTGAACTCTTACCCAAAGTATTTATAAAAATTGGATGAATCATAAGAGATCCTAACAATAACAAATTAACTGAGAGGGACTAGAACAGGCCAATACAGTTACCATAGGACTCTCGGCAGAACTTACGTAGACAAAATAAATATGAGTGCTTCGAAGTAATCCAAAGGCGAAAAGCCGTACAAAGGAGGTCCTGTTAAGGTTCTAGAGTTTCTTCGACATTAAGTCAATGTTAATAGACAAGTTAAGGTAACTTTTTTTTACCCTATTAGTATTGATTTTCAAATTTTTCTAAAGTTGTACATTACACGCAATTAAAATCCGCAATTTCTGTTATTTTTTATCCTTACTATAGCAGTCAATTTAATTGATTATTGCTTCGAAAATCATAGAGTTTTCCTTCATTTCCACACATACTACAACGCGTCAACCGGCGTAATATCTGCATCTCAAATATAAGGTGATACATTTTCACGTGCCACCTGTGTTTCAGAGAGAGGGCAATTAATAACGCTACGTTCCCATCCAGAAATCTAAATATCCGGCATTAATCATCCAGAGCATTTGGGCGGGGACAAGTATGGGATAATTGCGTTGCGCTAATCCTGATTTAATTTAACTGGCTTTGATGTCATAATGTAGCTTACGAAAGACAAGGGTAAGTTCAGCCGTTCTGTTTCTTTCATATCTAACATTAATATTTTTAATACATGATTTAAATCAAAGGAGCGTTTTGAATCGTGAAATAGAAAGACCGTGTAAGAACGACAAGTATAAAATGTATACAGGATTGACCAACGAAAACGAAACGAACCAGATTTTTAATATTTATCTAACGTAAAACCCCAACACTTTGTTTATCGAATAAACTTTTATTTTTTACGAAAACTAGATTGCTTAGAAATTTAAAGAGAACAAACAAAACGCGACAGCGAAGCCGGAGCGTTTTTATCTATTACCGTTTGTTCGAGTTTAAATTGCTAAAAGTGATCTAGTTTGAGTTGAAAAAATAAAAGTTTAAGCGATCTTAAAAAAAAAAGATGAAGTGATTTTTAGCAAGAGAAATTTACGAATTTTGGCATGAATATATACTGAAAAAAAAAAATAATACTTCACTAAAAAAATGTTTGACAGCATCAAATTGATTATTTGTAAAAATAAATAATATTTCTAAAGCTGGAGTATTTTTACAGTACAGTAATCTACAATAACATTTTTATTGGTATATACCTAATTTTTTTTTCGAACATGATTTTAAGTGTTATAAATAATAAAATTTAAAAATCTCAAATTACTAAAAATATCACTTACTGCCTTCTAACTTCGGACGGCAGAATAGATAGGGTTTCTACATTATTTAAGGTTTATTAAACAATCGTTTCAAATATAACTCGACTGTTGTCTTTGTTATCTCCATTGGTGATACAAACAATAACTCAGATACGTTAATTTAGTTTTCAAGGGAGAAACTCTTTGCAAAGAAGCTTGCAACTGAAACCCCCTGATGGGGGTAGGCTACACCCCTAAAAGTTTATAAAGGAACAGGGTTCAAGTGATACCTCAATTTAAAACTCCTTAAATTAGCCTTGTAATGCTGCCTGACTTTTTAAATGTAGTTAAGAAGTTTGCAAGAACATGCATTTTAAAAGTGGTAAAAAAGTGCGTCTCTCAAGTAAAGCAAATGAGTTTTTGCCATTTTTAAAGGGCATTTCCTTGTGAACTACTGTAAGTACCAAATTTAAAAACACTAGACAGGGTTAAAAAGATAATTTAAATTTAAGGACCTTTAAATTGAGGTATCACTTGACCCTTGGTCCCATTTAAACCTTTAGGGGTGTAGACCAGTCCCGATAGGGGGTTAAAGTTACAGCTGTGAAAATATTAGCTAAAGGTTACCCCCTTGAAAACAGAATTGACGGGTCGGAGCGATTTTCCTAAAAGTGACCATGAATAATTTGAAAAATCGGGATTTGTTTCTGATTGTAACCCACCTTGCGTATAAGGTTAAAAAGTGCATATAAGGGTAGTTTGGAAACACCCTGCTTGCAGGTTAATTTTTAAATGGATCAATGGTTAATTACACTAATGACTTTTGTATGTGATTTTAATGCCCGGTTGCACAAACAAGGTTTAATTTGGGTTTTAAGAAAAGGTAACCTTAAGCTAGTTTTTACTGCTGTACAATTATGGCTTAGTAGTTAAACTAAGCTTATCATACAGATCTTCGGAGTTCAAGTCAAGTTTTAGAAATAAATAACCTAAAAGTCAAGTATGACCTTTAGGATAAAATGGATTCATATAATTTCGAAAATATTACTGACAATGAGGAATTTCTAGAATTACTTCATGTAGTAGGTCGGTACTATAGTCTAACGTTGCCAATTTGTGCACTAAACTTTATTCAAGAAAGCAAACATCAATTAAACTTGGGCTTAAGTTTCTATGTACAACGCTCGATGAATTTAAGTAGTGGTTTAAGACGCACCTCAGTTTAGCTGAACTTGAGCTTAAGCGCGAATTTTACAGGGTTATTGGTTTTAAATGTCACCTAACTCTAGCCTCTTCATTTTTTAAGATAGAAAGCTGATTTTTTTACTGACTTGTAGGGCATCATCTGAATTTTTTTAACGATAAAGAAATATAATACAGGCTGTTGCACAAAAACGCACCGAATCAAATTTATATATTTTTTAATAGAGCGTCCTATATATTATTGCATATTCGGATTCTGCATAAAATTCTGATCATAACTCATGTAACATGTCCTGTACCTAAGTGTAACTGTTTTCCAACTAAAAGCAATCAAAAATTGTCTTTAAAATTACCTCAATCACACTCCTTTTACCCTATATAATAATTTGTCTAAGTTGGCCATGATTTTAAATAAAGCAAAGATATTGACACTGACGTTATTCTCAATTAAATTTGCTTATGTGAGAATAAGTATAAAAATATAATATACTTAAATGTCTTATTCAGAGAATGAAAAACGCGAAATTTTCGAACTTATATATCAAAAATGGTTATAATGCCAAACTTGCCGTACGGGAATATCGAAGACTTTATGAAGGCGTAAGGAGAATTCCTACCAATAAAACATTTTTAAGAATCTATCAGAAAGCTTCACATGATGCATCTTTCAAACGAAAGAGGAGAACAATACAGCCAAATGAACAAAATGAAAATAACGAATTAGATATCCTTCTCTATTTTCAAGGTATTTTTTACACAATTTGAACGTTTGTTTTTGTTAATAATTAATAATTATTATTTTAGAAAATCCTTTTGCTTCAATTCCAAATACTGTTGATATTCTAGGCAAAACATACTATAAGATACAGAGAACTTTGTCAAAATATAATTTCCATGCCTATAAAATTTTACTCGTTCAAGCGTTGAGCCAAGATAATAAAGCCGCGCGCTTACGCTTTTATCAGGAAATGATGGAACACTTGAATCAACAACATCAATTTTTTAATAAAACTATCTGGACAGATGAAGCAGCGTTTTCAACCTCCGGAAGATTTAATAGGAAAAATGTGCACTATTGGGCTCCTGCAAATCCTTACGCTATTCGGGAAATACGGCATTCTGGTCGAAATTCCGTACACGTATGGTGTGGGATTCTTAACAATTAAATTTTAGGGCCAATATTTTATAATGGAAATCTGGACAGGCGTAATTATTTAGAGTTAATGAGACCAGCAATTCAAAATTTTTTTGAACATCATAATGATATATTTTGGTAACAAGATGGCGCTCCAGTCCAAAACATTGCTGCCGTTACGGAATTTTTAAAAGAAAATTTTCCGTTTTGGCCAGATGAGGTGGCCACCAAATAGCCCAGACTTGACCGTAATGGATTCCTTTCCGTGGGGCTTTTTAAAAGGAAAGTTGGGCGAAGAAAGACGTCCACTAACCGTTAATATTATAAGAGAAAGAATAACCCAACAAGTTGAAACACTAAACCATCGCAATCAGGGAATTATTTTGGCAACTATCGAAAGACAGAAGAGAATTTATGGGAAATGCATTGAGCAAAATGGGGAGCATGTGGAAAATTTAATTCAATAATTTTGTCTTTATTACTTTTAAACTTTAAAACTTTCAAAAACTATACCTATCCGATTACTAGTGATTTCATAAAAAAAATAAATAGCCAATTTTTGATTGCTTTTAGTTGAAAAACAGTTACATTTAGTTATAGGACATGTTACATAAATTATGATCGAAATTTTATGCAGAATCCGAATATGCAATAATATATATGGCGTTCTATTAAAAAATATATAAATTTGATTCGGTGCGTTTTTGTGGAACACCCTGTATTATATTTCTAATATCGTTCAAAAAAATTCAGATGATGCCCTACAATTCAGTAAAAGAATCAGCTTTCTATCTTAAAAAATGAAGAGGCTAGAGTGGGGTGACATTTATAACCAATAACCCTGTACAAGCGGTCATTTAGGTAAAACCTTTGGACTTTTTTCCATTTATCGTTTACTTTCCAGTATTTTCGTATAAGCTATGTGTTTCTTAAAGCCGTATTACAGTCACGCAACTCGATGCAAGTCCATGCAAGACGCAATAAGAATTGCCCAAAGGCATGCGCAGTCGAAGCTCAGCTGATCCCTTGGTGCAACTAAGCTGCACGAAAATTTTTTCGGTCCGGCGCGATATTTATTGCATTGCTCGTGCAAGTCTGGGGAAAAAGTAGTTATTTTTGTGTTACCAACAGTATTAATGGTGTATAATAATGCAGCGAGTACTTTTCTCCGCTTTAATTTATTTATTTTGTTTATTTATTTCATTTGAAACAAAAAATATTTTACAAACACCAGAAAATCACAAAATAAAACAATAACAATGACAAGTTTGAGGTTAGAAGGTTTGTTGCAATTAAAAAAAAGTTGCATGGACTTGCACGCTGTTTTACATTGTGCAACTTTCTTTCATGCAATACTTTGACCTTGCCATTTATTGCTGCAATTAGTTGCGTGACTGTAATACGGCTTTTATTAAGCTTTGATGGTTCGTGTACCGTGCGTGTTTTTAACAGTCCGTTACGATTTTCAAAAAGAACCCATTTATTGTCAGTGTCTTAAAGTCATTGTGCAAAACCCTATTCATGGTATACCTAGGGATATTTGCGATAATCTTCAACGCCCTATTAACTAACTTATTCAGCTGCTTCGCTTTGCTTATGTTGCACCATGATGTCGCACCATAAGTAAAAATTGGCTTCACCGAGACCTTGTAGAGAATAACTTTAGCTCTTTGTTAAGTGTACTCCGCATGTGAAGCAAGGGGTAGGCAGAGCTTCATTGACGGAGAGCGAGCTTAACTCTGTTGATTGAATGCACCAGTTCAGTATTTCATCAAATATAAGTTCCATGCATTTCACTTTCTGGAACCAATTCACTTGAGCCCCGGTCAGGTCGTTTAACGTTACTTCTCAAGAAAAACATGGCCTTCGTCTTGGTGGAATACGAACGAATCTTTCAAGCTGAAAGCTACTTATTAAGCTGATTTATGTGACGTTGTAAACGAATGACGACTAACCACGGCTGTTTGGAAAAAGCAGTTATTGCAGTACCATCAGCAAACAGATAAAGCTGTGTCTGGCTATCTCGAAGCATATCGTGGGTGTAACTATTGTAAATAAGCCGGGAACTGGAAAGTGGTGGCATTATTATACCTACTTTGTGATGTTAAAATTTTTTTTTACAAATAAACTGTTTTATTGTTTTTTTGTGCCATAGGTGTACTCTATTTATTTTTTAATAAATATTAGTAGTACGTACTTACTGTATATTAAAAAAAATTAGGTTTTCAGTATTTTTAAATTTAATTTAAAATATTCATAGCACGTCCATGGATTGTCCTTGTCAAGGAGCTTGACGTATCATTTTACTTCCCTCTTAGGTATACCGCATAGCTACAGAGAGAAGCGACGTACTATTTTCGCATAAAGAACAATAATTGACTGCGATGTGTAAATATTCACGGAAGTTACAGCGAACGTAAATGTTATGATCGTGTGGTAATTTTATTAATCATTTTAGTGCTTTTATGTCGATTACTGGGAAAAATGTACGTTGATCAATGAAATCTGGTATTGTTATTTCAATGGAGTAAGTAGTAAATTGATTTGTAATTCAGCCTGTCGATCACTGGGACATCTACCTCTCACTGAAATTACAGTAGAAATATCAGGCTCAATGCAAATTGTTGTCAAAATTTAGGCTTTATTGATTTTGCAACATCGTACCTATTACTCAATCTGTTCTAGATTATATTTAAAATAACTATTTAATCTATCGACTCGAAAGTTATGCACACAATGGAATAGTTAGGAGTATATGGACGTGGAGCCCAGAAATCCATATAGCCAGCATAAATCATCAAAAGCCTTTGTGTAAGGACAATCATTTAGTAATATTGGTGTGTGGAGCTCGATTTAAGCCAACCTCTATCCTGCCTTCTTAACTGAGATAATACCCCTACATCGTATAATAAATATCCATGAAATAGTTTAAGTTGGGTAATTTATTGGAATTAAAATTTAAATAACAGAAAATATATTTAAAATTATTATTATTATTATTCTAACAACTATATAAAATATATATATTAAAGAGTACAGCGTTGCTCTATAAGAGGTTTTTATAAGCACTGGAAAAATGTTGAAAAGCTATGAAAATAAATGTGCCCAATAGTGTTTTTTTTTAAGTAAATAAATAACACAATTTGTTATAAAATTTCCACTATATATATTGTCTAAAATACCATGACAATTGCCTCGACACACAGTGTCTTCTTCGGGTGGATTTAACTAACTAAAGTAACAACTTTCGTTTCTAAATCTAGATCTAGGTATAGACAACTTAAAATTTATAATACTAATTATGGTACAATAAAATATATTCACATTAAGGTTGTTAATAATGAGAAATCCAAACAAACATAGTGCTCGACAAAGGGACAATGCGTACATATAAATTTAACAATGAGGAACTATTCAAGTCCAGTTAGTCAATTAAAAGTACATTACATTTCTTATATCGGATTATTTCTAGTGTTTCTAGTAAATTTAATTTGATGGATTTGGGTTCTTAGTGTAAAATTTCAAAATTATCATCAAAGTTATGTTGTGCGTTATTTAGATGTAATGCATAATGAGAATCTGTATGTTTCTTATTGTAACTGTTTTTGTGTTCTTTATTACGCTTATTAAAATTTCTACCTGTTTTACCGATGTATATTTTAGGACAACTTCCGCATTTTAGATTGTAAACACCACATTTTGTCCTGTTTTTTTATTTTTAGTTTTCTTATTTTTAATTGGTATACCTAGTTTATTGGTTTTATACGCGATTTTTATATTTCGTTTGTGTAGATTTTTTGCGACTTGTTGAGTTATTTTACCATTATAGGTTAGAGTCCTATTAAGATATTTATTTTAGATTCGGAATTCGGGAAAGTTAGTCTTATTGCTTTATTTTATTGTTTTCCGTGACAATATAAACAAACATGACAAATATAATTAACTCATATCGCATATTTGATTTCAATTTTAGCTGTAAAACTGGTGAAAAGTTCAGTGTTTTATATGAAACTACATACCTACCTTTAGCGACTTTATCTTGGTTTCCCACTTAGTCTGAATCCTCATGCGTCCGTGTTCACGGATGCGTTGTTACCGCGTGATCATTAATAGCCAATCAAACATCTTTTTATTGACAGCTCGCCAAAATCATCACAGACAAAAGTGCGTTAATTTTAACTTATTTTCATGTTTGGACGTATTGATTTAAAATATTTGGTTAGAATACTAAAATACCTGTTGAGTGGAGAGTTTTGAGATGTATTTTTTTTGGTATTTGAGGTGCGTTTATGCAACAAATTTAATATTACGAATAGGTACGACTATCTCGCATTTTTATTTGAAATATTTTTGAAGTTTGTATTAACGCAGTTACCTCCGTATCACGCGTCTCCATTCGGATGGTGCCAATTTCACCTATCTGTAATGCGCATATGGATATCCGTGATCACGGATGCATGTGAATTCAGACTTAAGGTTAATGACCTTCCTTTCGGTGTCTTTGGATAAGCGGGATTACATTTTGCCCATCTTTAATCACTCTATTTTCCTAGTACCTGTGTAATAGTGTTTTCTTTGATTTCTTTTCAACTGTCAGTTTTAGTTCAAAACTTTAGAGGTTAGCTCTCTTTTTTTCCAAGAATATTAATGGCTTATACATCAAGCACGGTTGAGGATTCCGCGAATCCGAGCCATAAATTCGAACGTGACCGTGTGTCGAATGTCGAAGATATTGGGGCTATTGTCTGTTTGAAGAAGTATAGGGAGGTTACATTGATTATGAAACAATAACTTAATTTAGGTACCTATATTTTATTTCACTTAGTTTAAATACCTGCAACCAAGTAGTCCAGGCCCATTCGACTTATTTTAATACCAACGAAACGGTACTGCTAGTATGTACAGCCTACTCCTTCTTTCTTTTATATTTCTTATACAGTATCTTCCTTTGCATGTTAGTTCTTTGGGACAGATTGCTTTTTTTTCAATAATTCGGTGTTTCCTTCTTTGCATTCGGCGAGTCTATGATTGTGGGTTTTTTTTGACATTTTCGACGAGGGACTTTGGTTTGGGAGTTTACTTGAGTTTTGGCAGCAAAACAAGCAACATGCTTTATATATAAGATTTGATGGTCATATTTTCCGTCACCTCCACTTTAACTTTGCGGTACGTTGTGTATTTTTTTCGTAAATTTTCCGTGGGCGACATAAGAACCACCTAGGTGAGATTTAGGTTGTGTTTTCTGGGGCTTCATTTTAGTCAAGTCGTCAGGTCACCAAGATCTAGAGGGGCTAATCGATAGGAGCACCCAACATCGGTGTTGAACTCCCCAAATTTACATTAGGGCCCTAGAAGCTCCGACTAGGTGAGTGTAATTCATTTATTTTCTTTTATATATTCCCTGTATATTGGTGCAAAATCCCATAACGAAACAATCCATGCTTCTCCCAGGTAAATGTGTTTTCTTATACTGCTTAACTTCAGCTATTAGCTAAATTTTTAATATCATGACCACCTATGTTAGTTGAACCTCCTTGTGTTTAGTTAACATTGCTAGACAAAATCTATTAAATTGGAATTTTCAATAGTGCTTAAAAATTGTAAGAGGACCCAATTTAATAGATTTTATCACTTCTTTTCCCATGTCACTTGCATACGTTCTTTCACCGACGTAATTTTGTTTTTTTTTGTAAAATGGCTCTTGCGCCGCTATTTTCAATGTAAATGTCAAGTTGTTGCAAGTCGCTGAAAAGGTAATTTTCAGAAGAATTCGATTGTGAAAAAAACACAGCTTTTTTTTTAAATAAAAATCGGCGTAACTAGAGTTGCATTACTAAGATTTCACTCGAACATGACAGTAACCCAAATTTACGTTAACATTCTTTTAACATAACGCTGTGGTGCTCTATAATACTATTTCGTTTGCCCCCGGTATAATCAGTTTAAATTAATATCACATTTTTCGACTTTATGCACTGTGGCTATTTGAGAAAATAAAAGCTCGCACATTAAAATAGGAAAATCGATACTTAAATAATAAAATAAATGGAAAACCTTGCATAATATTCCTTAAAACCTTCAAGACAAATAATTCAATGTCAATCCTGTGCCAGTGAGCGAAAGGCAAGCGATATTCGTTTTGATTGATTTACAGCGACTTCTTCCACACTTTACTTTTGGAAATGTGAGGCATAAACCAGGAAAACCCTCAAATTGGAATGTGGGACCTATATTGATTAGACGGAATAAAGTGGAATATTTTTTTATCGGTCGTATATGTGTCAGAATCTGTGCAGGGATGAGATATTGACATTTTGAGTTATTCACGTGAAAAATAAGAGCCATTACGTCTCTACAACAAAACCATAGCATATATAGTATTAATTTTTTTTTTTCAAATAATAAATTGAAATGGCAAACCTTTTTGAGAAAGTCGTTATTTATGTTTGCCACAAAGTAGTAAAATCTAGTAACATATTATGGCAAAATAGACGCTCCAACGTAATTATTCATTATGTTATTTTGCGAAAACTCAACTCAACTTATCTTCTATAATAATCTACACTTTGCTTGCTATTAGTCAAACCATTAAAAAATGTATGAGAGTTTATTCTTAGGCATAAAATCACCTTTATTTCATAAAAGAGATTTGCTTTACTTCTACCAGTGAGATCGGCGCTAACATGTATTTCAATATTTTAACGACTTACCAAACATTTTTCAAAGCTTTTGGTTAGATAGAAACCTTTGTTGGCGTAACTACAACAACTCACCAAAGTTTCATCGCATTCGGATGGTATAGGAACGCATAAGGGGCAAACAAATAAACATAACTGAGAATTGGCAGCCTCCAGCAATAGTGGAGAGGCACTAACGATGGAAGCCTCGACAAATCAAGCCGTTTTTGAGCTGAAAGAAGAATAAATCTAAAACGACGCTCATACCCCCTTTTAAATAATCTAGGGCTTCGCTCAAATCCATTTCCATATTTGAAGTTTGGCCAACAAAGGCCCCAATGACTAATAGAAGTTAAAGGCAATGCCCGACTTGAAAGAGAAAGAGATCCAGTAGGAAGAAGCGGGAAATTATATTTCGACATGAAAAAAAGCCTTATGATTGATTCAGTAATAATGATTATTTAGTGTTGGTCGCATTAATGTAAAATACGCATGGATCAAGGTTTTGCGACACGGTGCCGAATAAAAACTGATTAGCTTGCGCACAAATATCGATCAGTTGTAGCACGCGACGCGAGCGAACCAATCAAAATTAACAACTAGCACGTGTTGTCTTTGATTGTACACTATATTCTCATATTTTCATGCCATTTCAATATCAACATTCATAGAATAAAAATAGATTTTGAATAATGTTGAAGTTATAATGAAATACATTAGTATCGACTGTTTCCTCACTAACATATATCAAATTATAATTAAGTAACGATATGTGGCAACATCGTAGATCTACGGCGATGTTTTTGCTCCTATTCCTTTAGTAGCCACAGATTCGTGTGTCGAGCAATAACTCTGTTATCAAAAGAGAGAAAGGCAGTGGCGTACATATTATTTGCTCCGCGTAAAAATTGTAACACCCAAAAGTAGAGAGGAGGTTGGGGACCAATATTAGTAGAAACTATTATTTGTCTAATTTTTGGGTATACACTCACCACGCGAGCGATGGTACATTAATCTACAGTGAAAAAGGCTTTAACTTAAATTAACCTGTATATTAAATCAAGATTGGCAATATTTTGAGCAAATAATAAATTATTAGAATTTAATACCCAATAAGAACTGAAGTAGGAGCATTTTTACATAATAATATATAAAAATATACGTATATAAATATCAGATGTTCACGACATTGTCACGAAACCTTAATATTTTTTAAATTGCCGAAGCACAGGACGCCTACCGTATTTTTTCGTGCTTTTACGTTATTCTTCTCATCGTATCTTTTTTTCTCACACATTTCTATAGGCACGTGCTATCATGCACTAAGCAGTAACTCTTTCCGTGACTTTTTTATGAAAAGAAATATCTAAAAGCATTTCAAAATATGCATTATTTATGGGGGATATCCGATATAGTTATGTCTTATATATTATCTTTATTTTGTCATATTTTATCATATTCATCTTTTGGGGAAGTGAATTACACAAATTTTAATATCAAAGAATTAATTTTTGATTGTATTTTACTTTAAAGCATAATGAATTGATCAGTGGCCACGAAGTGACAAACAACCTGGAAAGCCTTGAACATCGAAGGTAGGTTAACGACTTGAGTCTATTTTACAAATACTTTCATGGCAAGTGCTCAACTGAGGTTGACCGCTTAATTCCACCCAGAGCGGTGCATGATAGAAATCCACGACGAGCCACTGCAGCCCACCCGTACGTGGTTCAGCTTAGTGTTCTTCGAACGACACTATTTAAAAATTCTTTCATGGGGAGAACGTCATCACTCTGAAACGACCTCCCTGAGGCCGTTTTCCCCAACGTGTATAATCTCCAAAGATTTAAGACCAACGCGAATCGTTTTTTAAATTTGTGCAGAAATAGTACAAGTATCGATATTAAATTCAAGTTTTGTCTGCAAATATACAGGGTGTTTCCTAACCTCTCTGAAAAAAGGAAGGAGGTGAATCCTCACCTTATTTTAGGTCGAAAATGTGGTATAAAAGTTTCTCGCATGTCGCTTCTTTTTCGAAATACAGGGGGTTAAAAAAAAATAGTAAAGCAATAATAATCATTCTAATAATTGATTTAAAAACTTTCAATAATGAACTCACGGGAACAAAAGTCAAATAAATTGCTGCAAATACCCTCCATGAGCCAGTAAACACCCATGTACACGACGTGCTAAATTGTCTCTTGAGTGTTGGAAAATTTCGGGACTGGCGCGAATCGTATTAAAACCATCAATAATACGCTGTCGAAGGTCTTCTTCAGTATCAATAAGAGTAGTATAAACGAGTTGTCTAAGGTGACCCCACAAATAAAAATCCAATGGATTCAGATCCGGCGAACGGGGTGGCCATGGGTGAGGTCCTCCTCTACCTATCCAACAAGCAGGATATTGTTAATCTAAATAGTCTCTAACACGAACTGTAAAGTGAGGGGGAGCGCCGCCATACATAAACCACATTAAAGTTCTCGTTCGAAATGGAACTGCTTCCATCAATTCTGGCAATTCATCTCTAAGGAAGTTGTAATAGACATCACCAGTAAGTTGATTTGGACAAAAATACGGTTCAACTAAGCCATCTCCAATAGTCCCTGTCCAAATATTAAAAGAAAATGTATACTGGTGATGTCATTCGATGATAGCATGAGGATTATCTTCCGCACAAATATGGTTGTTGTGAAAATTTGTGATGTCTTGTCTGGAAAAATTCGCTTCATCTGTAAATAGTATTTTTGCCGAAAAATGTGGGACCCTTAAAGAATTTTCTTAAACCCAGTTACAAAAATTAACTCGAGCTGAAAAGACTCTAGGCAACAAAGTTTGCACTCTTTGTACGTGATGAGGATAAAGTAAATAGTCCTTTAAGATACTTCTAACTGTTTTGTAACTCACATTCAACTCGTTCCCGATTTTCCTCGTACTAGTGCCTGGAGACTCTTCCACCATGTTTAAGACCTCTTCCTCAAGTTGCACGGTTCTAACTGTAAGTGGTCGGCGGCCTATTTTGTTTTTTGCAAAGCTACCTGTTTCCCCTAACCAGAGGTGCAATCTTGTAAATGTTTCCGAACACGGTACTCGTCTATTAGGAAAACGTTCTGCATATAAACGTATCGCCTCTAGCGCATTTCTATTTGCCAAACCGTACATAAAATATAGTACAAATAAATTCAAAAACAATTCAAAAGAATATTATTTGGAAGATGTTAAACAGGAGACAAATGTTACGGAGAAAACAAATGTGGTTGCCATGGAACGAAGCAAAGCCTACTCGTTTCATTTGACGCAACATAATGATAAAAATACGAAAAATAACTAAAAAATTAAGGTACCCTTTTACCCAGATCCCCGCCAATGAAAATAATGTGAGGATTCACCTCCTTCATTTTTTCAGAGAGGTTAGGAAACACCCTGTATATTTTAATATTAAATTTTTTAAGCTTAAAATTATGTACAGCCTTACCATTTACCTGGAATTTTAGAAAGCAATTTTATCAAAGCTAATTAGAGCCTAGGTACTTATTTCGTTTCTGCCCTAATCATTTAATTTTTTTTTTTGTATCTAATCCTGGTTACCTGTTTGCTAATTATGTGGTTATTATGCCTTTATGGGTGCCTCTATTGGAATAATACACCTATTTATATTTATACATACCTACCTTGGGTGTCTGTTTCTCAGTGAAACTAGTCAAAGTGTGAAGTGTAATTATATTTTAATTAAATAAGGAGAGTTTTTAACAATTGCCTAAACGCCCTAGAGTCGGTCCATGTACAATAAATAAAAGAAAATTAATTCTTAACTGTTACGATTCTATTAAAAGTGAGGATGCTGTTTGAGTGTTGACAATGCAGTGAAATTTACGGCAGATATGCTTACCGTAGGGAAAACAACTTTTAAAAGAAGAAAAAAGTGTTGGCGTCAAACCTCCAGAAACTTCTCCAGGACGACCAAAACTTGAGCTGGATGACGTTGTAATGCAGAGAACAAAGCGAAAAGCTCATAGTCTCTTTATAAAAAAAGAAATTCCCAGGCTGGACAATATTTTCTCCTTAATACGAGAAGAGCAGGACTACCTATTTATGTGTATAAATACTCTTTGGAAATTATTAAAAAAAAATGGGTGTTTAGTGGAGAAAACATAATAGCTAATCGATTTTAATAGGCAGAAGCTATATTGTCTGTTGGAGAAGAAATTACTTAAGAAGCATCCAAAAAGCCAAAGAAGAAAACAACAAAATATTTTACCGAGACGAAACATTGCTAAATGAAGGCCACACTGATTAAATTTTGACAGGATGAAAATACTAAAAGTGCAAGGCAAGTTTTTTTGGAAGGATTGTCTACAGAAGTAAGACCGCCACCTGGAAGAGGACATCGACTTATTATAAGCCATATTGCAAGTTCTAAAGGCTTCGTTAAAGGTGGTCTACTGATGTTCCAATCTAGCAAATGTTGGATCATATACCAAAAGATGCAATAATTGTATTGGATAATGCAGTTATGGCGTAAAGTGAAATGACAGAATGGCTAAGTATAAGACAAACAGAATTTCTATTAGATTCCGTAAAAAAAGAACTATTGGTACTAGCCCATTTACCTAAAGTGCATTCAAAAAATATGTAGTCGATGAAATGGCAAAGTTACGAGGAATTTCTGTGCTCAGACTCCTCCTTACCGCTGCGTGTTAAACCCGATCGACCTTATATAGACTCAAATAAAGACAGATGTCGCCAGAAAAAAACACGACTTATAAAATGGTGGATTTAAAAAGACTCTTTAATGAAGCTATGGGTAAAATCAGTGCAGAAAAGTGAAAAAAGGCCATGAGAATAAGAAGCCAAAATATGGCTGGTAGATATAATAATCGGAGAAATGGTTGAACTGTTTATTATAAACAATGTTAATAAATCGAACTACGATTAAGCCATAACGACAAAGTATTATTCGATCTTTGAAAATGCTTTGTTTGTAAGATTCTATGGTATATCAGGTTTTTGTAAATATACTCTATAAAAACCCATTGTTATTTATTAGTTAACACGATTTTTTTAATGTTTTCATATGTTATGAATACCGACAAATAAAATAATAATACAATTTTAGGAGAATAGGCATGTTTAAAATTTTTTATTTTAAAAATTCCCAACACACGCTTCTGGGTAAGGGATTTTTCCAATAACAATGGTAAATCCTTAAATATAACAATACTTTACGATAAATTCCGGGTGGACCTACCTAAAGAATGCTTATTATTTGAATCCTTTAATGAATGCATTATAGATAGACAATAGATTTTAAGGGATGGTGCTTAAATAATTGTTCTTGATACCCCGGTATGCGTTTATCATATTTAATGAGCATTTATTACTTCGCGCCATTAAAAGATAGGCTATAGGTATATAATTATTATTATTCTATGTAAGAGTATTAATAATATATAGGTATAATACAAAGTGTTTTAAATATTTATCAGATCAATCTATTATTTAATGAAGAAATAATTATGGTTTCTCTCGTAGAATATCTTCGTAAACTATAACTTCTAATCTAATTATCCAGATCTGACAACATGCCATCGCGACGAGCCCAAGGCAGTAAACCATAAAAAGTTATTTAATTGACAAAGATTACATATAATCAAGAAATATTTAGTGTGCCGTGCACCTGATAAGCGCCTGGCATCTCTAGGCGTGTGCTAATTGTTCATCAGTAATCGTCAATAGCGTAGCATTCTAAATGCAATTTTTAAGATGAGTATGCACAAACACTACGCGTTGTCATTGTTTTCTTGTTTATACATTTATTTGTGTCTTAAGCAAGCTCTTGCATTTAGTTTATTTTATTTTCCTATAATACTATTTTTTTCTGTTAATGAAACCTAAATTTATACTCTGGGGACGGTTGACGAGATTATTGATTATTCCGTTAACATTCCTCAGGTTGGCTCGGACATTAAATTTTTACTTAAGTGGCCAACGTGATAATATTCCCGGCTTTCACTTGAGAATGGCGACTATTGAGCAAGTTTGGGAAGCAATATTTTAAATTGAATCAAACGCAGTGGGCAATAATTGCAATAATGTAAAAATGTTGCTGTACTATTGTCGGTTGTCTTACCGGTTGTGACGCACCTAGTAAACTACTGTATTGAAATTTCCACATGTCCAGATGCTTGAAAAAAGGCTTATATAATTCCGCTACCTTAAGTTATGACACACATTGATTTAAAGGATCTGCGCCCGGATAGTATTTTGCCGACATTATCTAAGGTTATAGAAAAAATAATTAATAATCAGATTAAAAGTTACATTGGTCAATGCAGCATTTTGCCCGATGTGCAATCTGGATTTAGGCAGGACTACAGTTGTAATACCGCCTTATTCAAGGTAACAGATAATGTTTTTGAGGCAACTGATCGTGGTGAACTAACAGTACTGGTCCTTCTAGATTACTCGAAGGCGCTCGATTAAATAAATCACACACTTCTTTCAGCTATTTTGAGCCATCTTGGTTTTCGCGAAAATACTTGCAATTTTTTGAATAAAGATTTAAGTAATTGAAGCCAGCAAACAATGGCACATGGTAAGCTGTCCAAATCAAAGAATTGATTGCATTGTGTCCCGCAGGGATCAATTTTAGGACCTATAGTTTTTGTTCTGTTTCTTTTAAGCCTCATGATATTGCGAAATCTAATAATATGATAAATACTGATTTAAGTGCTGTCCTTAGAGCCTTAGAGTCTCATTGCCTTAGTATAAATTCTACAAAATCACAAGTTTTCGGTAGCTTACAAATGCGTAATTTACATAAGAAAACAATAGCATTTAAAATAAACATTGTAGATTTAGAACTGGTCGACAAAACAAGAAATCTGGGTGTTATTATCGATACAAACCTCAAGTTCTCCGAGCATGTTAACCTCTGCATCAAAATAGCCTTTACTAATCGAAAACTGATTTATGGCCATAAGAACATTTTAAATAATAGTATAAAAAGATTTCTATGTGACTCGGTTGTTTTGTCACAATTTAATTTCGCGGACGCGGTCTATGGGCCATGTCTGTGGGTGCAGATGTGTACCGCATCCAGCTTATACAGAACTGTTGCGTCCGTCTGATTGGAGGTATATATAAATATATGTAGCGTGGTCTTTTTGCTAAGTTGCGAAATATTTAATGGCTAAGAATGGATGAAAGGCGAGCTTTGCATGCACTTGTTCTTTATAATAAAATTATTTTGGAACAGCGCCCGCCGTATTTTTATCAAAAAATTATATTCCGCGATGATGAACATCGAGATGAACATAATCTTGATATTCGACACAAATCTACAATTACTACACCTCTGCACTACACAACATATTTTAAAAGATCTTTCAGTTTTAATGTAGCCAAACTTTATAATAAGGTTAAAAAAAATAAATTTTCTACTGGCATCAAATTGAAGCTGTCAGTAAAAAAAAAGAATACAAAATTTTGTATAACAGTTCTTGTTTAATTTACTCTGAATTATACGCGAATCAGGTTGATTATATTTTCAATTATATTTTGAATATACTTTCATATTTTTAATAGCGCTAAGTACTTAATACTTATTACTTAAATATTACTTACTATGAGTAGTAAACATTATAACGTTACTTTGGATTTATAGAGTTTAATTTTTTGTTATTTAGTTAATTAGTTATTTAGTACAGTGATTATTAATTACCTACAATTTAAATATATCATAGGGGGTGAGTGAGGAAGCTGTGCTTCAACTTCCGTGCTTGTAATCTAATTATTACAATAAAGTCATTTATTATTATTATTATCATAATAAAAACAATAATATTTAGAAAAGGTATACGCACGTCTATAACACGCTGCCTAAACTTCATAAATAATAATGAAATAACGACTTCTTAGCATAATACTTAAATGTTTTTCGTTGATGCGAAATCAATTAATTAGGTATTTCCAAAAATGAAGCTCCTATCAATAGGTACGACGTAAAGTTCATTAAAAATAATCATTTTTGACAAGCTTCAATTATTTCTTATCCGTATTTGTACTCTCCCTAAAAAGTAAAATAAAAGTCAAGTGCAGTCACTTTCGCACCAAATCTCGTCACCTCCTGCAGCAATGACATTATCTCCGTTCTCTTTGATAATGGCTTCCGTTTCGTAATATCGAAATCATATCTAAGGATCACAATATCCAAAGCCTTCTTTGACCGTAGTTCAAAGGTTAACGTCATTGGATTGTAGTTCGCTCTCAAAGCGTACAGAACAAATTCATTCTTGGAGATTTGGTCCCTTCTTATCGCTACTTTATGTATTATACGATCCGGAGCCGCTGCTGGAGGTAATGACCGCAAAAAATCAAAACTAAAATAGTTTTTGCCGAAAGCATTCGTCTTTGACAAGATGAAATTGAGCTTTTTTATTAAATTTTTAGCCTTAACCCCCTTTGGATTATTTTTTTAGGTATTTGTAAATTTATAAAAAAAGATACCGTTAAAACTTTCAGTGAAAAGTCGAAATTAAATTTGTACCTACAATTCCAATCCGTATTGGCAATTTATTAAAAAGTTATCCTTGTTACCAATAAAATTTATATATTATCCATATACAGGGTGTTTCACAAGCACGGTACGTAACTTAAGGGGGTGCTTTCTTATGATATTCTAAGCGAAAGTCCAGCAGCGTCTCGGGGAACACCACCACGAATATTATTGACAAGAAAATGTACGCTACTGACTTGTTTCTACTTCTGATTTTCTTTTACGATTTACTAGCTAATAATACAACTTTTTTGTACCTTAACTTTTTTTCGTATCTTGCTTCGTTTTCGGAAGAAAAAATAAAAACCACTATATGGCATGTACAGGGTTTTCAGAGATATTTTCGGTCCTATCTACAGGGTTCCCTATAAGAGATGCAAAAAAATTTTAAATGTAGAAGTTGTGGGGTTTCATCTGAACCGCCAGAAAATTTAAAAAAAAAATAGACAAGTGACGTTCTAAAAGCTAAGAAAAATTTAAAAATTGTTTTTTTTAATGAAACACTTTGTATATTTTCTATTTTTCTGAAAGATCTTTCTTTCCTGATTCCAAAAATATACAGTTTGTCTATATTTGCATGAACCGTCATTAACTTATATTCGATTCGTTATTGTAAGCGGCACCATACGATAAAAATTATTATGAGTAGAGTGCCTTGGAAAACAATTGTATGGCACAATTTAGTTTTCAATAAGGAACTACTGTCAATGTAAGAATCTATAGTATAGAGGAAAAAACATTCGCGTATTTTTTAAAATGGGTTATTCAACGCCATGCGTTGACACAATAAGATACGTAGTGCGGCAATTTGAGTTGAGACACAGTCTCGAACGTAAGAAAAGAACATTTACAAGAAATTTTGAAGAAGATTTAGATGTCTTACTCTTTTTTGAAGGTAAATATAATCCTTAATAATAATAAGGACAGATATAATTTGTGGATAGGAAGAAGGGGTCTTATTCCATGGCCAGCCAACAGCCCCGACCTTTCACCCCTGGACATATTTTTGTGGGGCTATTTAAAAAATCGCATTTATTATAATAGGACGCGAAATATCCAAAATTCTCGAAGATAGAATTCGTGATGAAATCCGAGTTTTAAATAGGGATCATCCGAATTTGATAGTAGATACAATTAATAGCAAATTGAGGACAAATATTCAGAAATATATCAGAAATAGAGGAGGTTATATTGAGAATCAGTAAAATACACCCGTATATTACAGCTATTAGTTAATTTAGTTTATTTATTTATTTGTTTGTATTTTGTTTGAAAGACTACAATGGTTGATTTATATTTTTGGTACAGAATGTTTATAACCTCTTTAATCTTATTTTTAAATAGACTGTTCCCTATTAAAAACTAAACACTGTCGGGCAATAATTATTGTTTTCCAAGGCACTCTACTCATAATTTTTATTACTGTATGGTGCCGCTTAAAATAACGAATCGAAAATAATTTAATGACAGTTCAGGTTAGTTGCAAATATAGACAAACTATATATTTTTGGAATCAGGAATGAAAGATCTTTCAGAAAAATAGAAAATATACAGGGTGTTTCATAAAAAAAAACAATTTTTAAATTTTTCTTGGCTTTCAGAACGTCACTTGTCTATTTTTTTTTTAATTTTCTGGCGGTTCAGATAAAACCCCACAACTTATACATTTAAAGTTTTCTTGTATCTCCTATAGGGAACCTTGTAGATATGACCGAAAATATCTCTGAAAACCCTGTACAAAAAGTTAATTAAAACATTTAAATTAAAAATAGAGCAATTTTTTTTAAATAATGACACAAACAAAAATGCTACAGTTATTCAAAGCAAATAGTGCAAATGGCTACCTTCTGATAAATCGCACGATTGCAACCGATTTTTTTTAAACTTTAACACCCTGTATATCAAAAACGGGACAACTCAGGACACATGTTCACATGAACTTCTTCTTTAACAATATCATAAGGAATCACCCTTTTAAGTTACGTACTGTACTTCTGAAACACCCTGTATACATTTTACAAGATCCCTAACCAGCGAAGAAATTTTGGAGTTAACTGAAAAAATCAAGAATAAGCATAACTTTGTTGATGATGCAGCAGTCACTGCTGTGTTATATTTTGTAATAAATAACTCGCTTATGTCCCCTATGCAATTATACTTGTCGGCTAGACCTCTGTATAGAAAGAAAGTGATGTTGATGATTTCCATAACTGCTGCCTAATTTTTCCAAGCTATTTAAAAATGTTATGAGTGAGAGGTTGATGAAATTTAAGCAAGAATGTTGACCAGCTGGAAGGGATAAACATTGTACTTAGAGTATTCTTAGATCTGTCAAAGACATTTGACTGTCTGCATAGACATAATACTATTTCGAAAGTTAGGATTCTACTGAGTTAGGGGATGTGCCCTAGATTGGTTTAAATCTTATTTGCATGAAAGAGCTCAGCAAGTTGTTATTAATGCGTATGTAACTTATGAATCAGGGATATTTCAAAGTACGATAGGTGCTCCAGAAGATAGTTTACCGCACCCAATTTGGTTTATAATTTTTTAAATGATCTCAATCTTGAAATAAATAATGACAAGTATATGTTTGCATATGCATAGTATCCGAACGATACAAGTTGGTTGGTGAATGGTTCAAGAATTGCTGAACTATCTGAAAATGTAGGTGGCATATTCACACAAACATAGGTGTGGTATGAAAAAATTAAATTGTCTATAAATAATGCAAAAACCGACGCCGTACTTTTTAGAACTAAACAAAGCCAAACTGCTAAAGCAGAATCTGTCTATATTGGCAGGACTGAGTTCAATCTATAACAATGCATTTTTTGATTCGTCCTATCATGTTGACCACATTAGCAAGTGGCTGAGTATGATTTGTTACTGTATTGGTATTGTTGGTAAATATTTAAATGAAACGCTTTATATTACTATCACTAAATTAGATAAAAATAAAAATTCCCAAAAAGCGTGCTGCATATTTCCTCTGCAGCGGCAGTACACAAGAAAACAGCAGGTACATGCATAGCAAGCCTTGAGAAATAATCCAGAGCTTTCCATGTTAACAGAATCAGTCATAACAGTTGATTTAAAAATCAGACAGTGACTTTTTCTAATTTTGATGTTATAAGTAATAATTTATTATGTGTTGTGTCTAAAATGTATCAATATACCAACGAAGAAATGGCAGACATTCATTTTATCTATGGAATGGCTCCCGGAATAGTGCAGTCACTTAAGCAAAAATAAGGGGTCAACCTCGGAATGAGAGATAATAAGCTGGAAACTCATATACACCTTTATTTTGGTGTTCTAAAAGTTGTCTCAAAAGTCTCATAAAATCTCGTGTCTGCGTCTCAAGTTATTCAAGGTCAAAGGTCACAAAAATCAGTTTTTCGCGATTATCTCGGTTTCTATAGCTCCAATGATGTTAACATTTATTATAAAAACTGTAGAGCATAAAACTTGCGACAGATTTTGTTTTAAAAAATGTTTCATACGCCCAACCGTTTTTAAGATAGAGGGCAGAGAGCCCGCAACGCTCAGCCATACTCACTGTAATGCAAGGTCAACCGTGAATCTCAGTGAATAATACCTCGTATAAAGTAATTAAATCATTGAAATATCATTAACAATAAATAATTTGTATTATTTATTAGTTAATAGATTATATTTATTGATATTTTGCATATCGATAGCTTAGGCGCAAAAGGGCGTAAGAATCCAAACATGAGAGACATAGATTTGCTTGTTATTTTAATTGGACGCACTCAACTCCTCCAAGAAGAAATTTTCTTTAAAAAAGTTGGAAAAGGCAATGTCAAAGCACAAATCTATTCGTCAAAAAGTTTTGACAAATATCCCCTTCCTAAAAAACATATATTATTTTTACATGCATTCGGTGGCTGTGACACAACTTCTGCGCTGTTTAAAAAAGGGAAAAAAACTTTCATCAAATCTCTACAAAAACTTGCCAATTTCGACCAACTGGCTCAAGTTTTTGTACAAGAAAACTGCCCTGTACAATTATACGAAAATGGATTACGCATCTTACTAGCGATATATTATAATGCTCCTAAATCTGAGGGAAATATCGATCATCTTTGATATACTTAGTTCATAAAGTCTACAAAGCTTCATAAATCTGTAATATATAATAATATATAAATCGTGTTTATTACCAGGTTCAAAAATGGTTAGGGCATGATTTAGAACCCCAGGAATGGGGTTGGGTGCTGCAAAATGAACTCCTGGAGCCAACAACAACAACATTACCACCAGCTTCTGAGGAATTACTCAATACACTTTATTGTAATAATTGTAAGAATGGATGTGGTGTACGCTGTGGGTGCAGAAAATCGGGGTTGCAATGCACTTTAGCTTGTGGCCAGTGTAATGGACAAGCTTGCCTGAATGCTGTTTCATCACAAAGCAACTCTGAGGAAGAGAGTGCATTTGACCCGGAAATTCTGGAAGGTCTGGACACAACGATTCAGGATAACGATGATGACAATGAAATAGACATTTTCACATGCCCGGAAGATGACGACGATGAAGAAGAAGGAAATTAACACTTTTGTTCTTTATTTAAACAATTATAGCTTTATATATTTTCACTTCATTTCCATTCAAATTGTAAGAAATATATAGCTACTAAATAAATATAAAATTACAATATATTCACTCGTTTTATTTCTACATAAAATCTGCTATAAATAAATTAAAATAAAATTAGGATATACAATAAGTATTTCATCTGATTAGTTTTTAATTACACAAAGTAGATAAGTGTTATTAAATGAATATATTAAATATACCTATGCAAAATGTTATTAAATATAATGTATTAACTAATAAATAGTACAAATCATTTATTGTTAATGATATTTCAATGATTCAATAACTTTATACAAGGTATTATTCACTGCGATTCACGGTTGACCTTGCATTACAGTGAGTATGGCTGAGCGCTGCGGGCTCTCTACCCTCTATCTCAAAAACGGTTGGGCGTATGAAAAATTTTTCAAGACAAAATCTGTCGCGAATTTTATGCTCTACAAATTTCATAATAAATGTTAACATCATTAGAGCTATAGAAACCGAGATAATCGCGAAAAACTGATTTTTGTGACCTTTGACCTTGAATAACTTACGACGCAGACACAAGATTTTATGAGACTTTTGAGGCAACTTTTAGAACATTAAAATGAAGGTGTATACGAGTTTCCAGCTTTTTATCTCTCATTCCGAGGTGAAACCCCTAATATGATTGGAGTAGAAAGGCACAAGCCGCAAGACGAATGTATCAGGCGCGATTTCCTCAACGGGTGGTTTAACACGTCCAAACTTTTATTAATATTCACGCAAGCCTTTGTAAATCTGGCAGTTTTAAAAGGACAGCACATATCCCAGGAAGGTCTGTGAGAGTACCAACAGTTGAGACTGAAGAAGCTGTGCTAAATAGAATTGAAGAAGACTAGAAAATTAGTACACGGAAAATTGCTCGTGAACTGAATATTACACACACAATTGTGTCGCAAATTTCAAGATCTGAGGAACTTTATCCTTATCATATGCAGCGCGTGCAGGCTCTATTCGTCGTGAATTAATGTTTACTATAACCATATCTGGGCTGAGGACAATCTCAATGCTATCATCAAGTTCAATTTTCTCTAAATACTTGGGTTAGAATTATCGGTGATCACCTTATTAGACCATGTATTCTTCCACAAGGGCTTACTGGCGAAGGGTACCAAAGGTTTTTGGAGCTCGAGCTTCCTAAACATTTAGAAGAAGTTGATTTATAAACAAAATGATGTGGTTGATGCACGATGGAGCACCGCCACAGTTCAGTTTGGTTGCGCGTCAATTTATGGACGAAGATTACCCTAACCGTTGAAGAGGATGAGCGGAACCGCCTGCCTGGACTCTCAGATCACCAAATTTGAGTTCTTTGGATTATTTTCTATGGGGTCATTTAAAGTCACTAGTTTACAAAACTCTAAGATTAACAGGATTTAGGGAACAGGATATTTGAGTCGCGTACCATCATTAATCAGACACCAGGTACATTCGAAGGAGTTCACCAATCAATGTTTAGACGATTTAATGGATGCGTTGCAGTAGATGGCGGTCATTTTCGGCAATTATTGTAAATCTAAACTCTAGTAACTTATTTGTAGAAGTAAATTAGTCTTAATCTTGTACATGATCTAAGTATGTCACATCACAGCATGATCAATAAAAGACACAATTTTTTCGCTTATTTTTAAAAAATTTCAACGCAGTTTTAACTTAAAACTCGTTTTTTACCAAAACGGCTGCTTTCAGCGACAAATAGTAAGAGTACCATCTGTATGTAAATAGGCAATAGGTCCATCTAGTTGAAAATGACATACAGCATAACACAGAAAAGTTATGGTTATTTAAATCCAGGTACAACACTATATGTGGATCCATCTAACATTAAGCAAAAAAAACTAAGGAAATATTTGAGTTTTGCATCATCAATATTCCCAGTATCTCGAATTTCGTCAAGTTGCCATGTTGCTGAACAATAATATAATCAAAAACTCAAACAAAGAATTTTTTTTGACTCTGTATGTCAAGAATCAAGCCGTTGCGGACCCATGTTCATAATATGAACTTTTTATTTTAAAATTAGTCATATATTTGCCCTTTGAAGTTTGTACAAGTACTTAATAAACACCCTGTATTTATAACTTAAAATCGAATATTGGGAATTATTTGCCAAATGCCTTCACTGCTCTTGTAAAAGAATCTTTAAATCTAAGGCCATAATGGCAATTATGGTTTATAAATATACATATGAAATACTATTGTTGTGTAGGAATATGGACTACATAAGGTACTGGACGTAATTTCGTTTTAAACATTTTTTTTTAATAATGTAATTTGAAATTAAAAAAATAAATCGAAAAATAGTAAACTACAATATATTCATAAAAACAATTGATAAGCCAATTTGTTTATTTGTTCATAATGTTGTTAATATCATAAACATGATTGAAGCAGATAGACGATGTGGAATTATCATGATAACGCGAATTTTGTCGGTCTTCCATTGTATTTATTTTTCTATGAGCATAACGTTTCGGTTATACTTTATTTTCATGACATGATGGCATAAAAAGCTCATTAAAATAATATAAAATACATTTTTTTCATACAAAGCAGACGCACTAATTCCAACACTAAATCGAATGTATGTATATTACTTTTCAAGTAGTTTCTAACATTTGCGTACTTAGACATTTCAATAGGTTTTTAAAGGCTTAACAATAGAGGAAAAGAATATTTTATGATAAATGTGTTACCTACCAGTGTCGTAGAACATGCATGGTTTATTTTTAAAATTATTAGTTTTATTAATTAATCTAATTAACAGATATCGTACAAATGTATTTTTTACAGACTAAACAATACTGTTTATTACAAGAAGTAAACATGTCATTAAATTGTACTTATTGCCTTAATTAATGCAAAAATTTGTTTATAATAAAATCTAAAGATAAATCGTCCGAAGGCCCTAGAAGAGAATGACTCGTGGCTCTATTATTTGCTTAATTATCTCACCCATCTTCTCCATTTTTATAGTGAAATATTTAAAAGTCGACGCACCTACGTCGCCGTGCTAAGCTAATCGAGACTTTAGAAGTTTTCCTCATTAAATCCAGTTTTATAGCTGAAATATTTTTGTTTATGAAGAACCTCAACAGCTCAAGTTATGGACGCCAGTGGTTTTATAAGTTAAGTTTTAATTACATTTCAATACTATCATACCTAATGCCTTTATTATATACAATAAAATACTTTATAGAATACTAAATCAACTTATTTTTACAGAGACTCAATAAATCCGAAAGTGTATGCCAAATTCGAGAAATTTATGTAATATATTATTATGTAACCAGCTCTTATTGCATCTATCCTGGAATACACTGTAGATATTCAAAAAAGTCTAAAGATATAAAACTTACTTTTGTTTTTAAAAAAAATGTATTCAAAAACTGGCAAGTTTGTAGCATAGCAGGTGAAAATTAACAAACAGTGACTTTTTTAGCTTATGCTTGCTATAGTTTTGGCCCAAACCGACAGTAACTACATCAATATAAAAATAAAATTACTAAGCTCAAATGTACAATCTACCAAATAGGACAAATTGCTTAGTAATTTAATGAGTTCATGGATCGGATTAAAAAGGCAATGTCCGATCTTTACATTTACGACCCTCAGATAGGACATAATGCTAAGCAGTTATGGTATTTCGTATAGTTAGGACTAATTTACGTATATTAAACCGATACTTTACAAAGTAAGTAGGACCATTTTGGCTAAAAAAAACAGGTAGAATATTGTATAGTGAGTCAAAAAGTGAAGACGTTTCAGCTTAGCATGTCAGTACATCATTCAATTTAAATGTAGTATTATTTCTTGCAACATCCTCTTTGACTTATTGGGCTAAGCAATCAGTTATTTCGTCATCCTTAACAGTCGCGACGAGTAATTTGATTCATCGCTAATTTATCCAATTTCCAACGATCTTTTGAAAAGAACAAAAAATCCTATATAAAGCTTCGCTGATGACAGCACACTTGTTTCATCTTTTACTTTGGATGCTCGGACATCGGCTGCCATAGCACATCTCCAGGCAGCAAGAGGTCTCACATCTCAACAAAGACCTGGAAGAAATTCTGTCTCGGGGTAACAGTAACCAAGTAGAATTTGATGCTAAAAAGACCCAGGCCGCAGTTTTTTCTAAAAAAGTGAATGTTGAAGAACCAGATATAGTTATGGCGGGACACTCGATTCCCTTGGCTTCATCAATTCATTTATTGGCCGTTAATTTGGATAGTTATCTGTCTTGGCATACTCACGTTGTGGTCATTGCTAAGGCAGCGTCGCAGAAGCTTGGAGTACTTTTCCGAACCAAGAACCTCTATACACCCCAACAACTTTTGACGCTGTATAAAGCCCAAATTCGACCATCGCTGGAGTTTTGTTCGCATATTTGGGGCTCTGTTCCTAAACATACCCTGAGATTGCTAGATTCTATTCAAAGAAGAGTTACTCGCCTGATCAGTGACCATAGTCTGACAAACAACCTGGAAAGCCTTGAACATCGAAGGCAGGTTGGCGAGTTGAACCTATATTACAAATATTTTCATGGCAAATGCTCAACTGAGGTTAACCGCTTGATACCACCCAGAGCGGTGCATGGCAGAAATACACGACGAGCCACTGCAGCCCACCAGTACGTGGTCAGCTTAGTGTCCCTCGAACGACACTGTTTCAAAATTCTTTCATCTGGAGAACGTCATTACTCTGGAACGACCCCTCTGAGATCATGTTCCCCAGCAAGTATAATCTCCAAAAATTCAAGACCAACGTGAATTGTTTCCTGCGCACACGCGCCGCTCCCCGAGCGACATAAAGGATTTATCCTGCAGTGCTGTGATTTATCATAAAAAAAAATCTTGAATAATTCAAGCAATGGGTTTTACAGAACAGTGCAAAAAATTCATAGGCGTGACGGGGTTACAATAAATGGTAGATAACAATACAACAAGAGCCTATGTATGGACGATTCTCGATTTTCCTAACGTCCCTTTTACTGCTAGGGATTTTTATAATTGCCTGAGAAGAACCGTGGCTCTGTTTAGGAAAACAGGTTCCATACAACATTAAAAAAGGAGCTGAAAAACCATCTGTAAGAACAGAAGGACTTGTTACAAGCGTTCGTGAAATAATGTAACACGTCTGACTCAAGAAGTGGGAAGATCTTAAAGAACATGCAGGACTATTTTTAAAAAACAGCTAAATTTGTTTCCTTAAAGTGGAAGTATTGCAAGAAATACAAGTGCAGATTTCGAAAGACGCAGGAATTACTGTCAGTGGTTTACCAAACATTTATTCATTCATATATTCATTCGAAAATATGAGCAGATGTATGAATTTATGCTTGGAGCCAATTGCAGGAATTTCTATAATTTTTATTTTCCTTTATCTATTTTCTTACTTTGTTAATTTTGTAGACAACAAAAATAAAGTTATAAGTGTTTACTTATTTTAGTATTCATCAGTTTGTTATATCATGTCATAATATATAAATTTTACAAAATTTTAACCTACACTACAAAAATAATTATGTAATTTTCAGTAACATTACGTTGGTCACACAGAGGCCAACGTAATGTTCCGTAAAATTACATAACACTTTTCTTGACGTTATTCAGTTTAAGATTCCGTAAAATTAATAGGTAAAATTTGATATTTTTAAGTTATATCCTACGTAAAATTATATGAAACCGTTGACGTTCTTCCGTTATATATTAGGTAAATTTCATAAACAAATTAGGTAAACTTTTACACCATATATACAGTTATTCTTATTTCTCCCTTAAAAGTATAGGAATTTTCCGTGTTTAATAACTGTAGATTTACTTATATAATCATGAATTTTAATTAGATTTCCTATGAGAATTACTTAATATATACTGGATTTTTTTATGTAATCTATTACTTAACTTTATTCCGTACTATTCAGTAATAAGCAATGTAAATTTACAGTAGTTAATCAATTTTGTGAAAAAATTGAAACCTTGCTATAAAGCAAAGAGCTACAATCACAAGTTAAATCTATCTCATTATTAGTAAGCGACATAAATTTAAATTGTACTTACATAGTTGTCTTTGAGCTTTATAGACTTTAGTTTAATAATTATCCAAACGAAATCTACAACTACTGTCAATTTTACTGTGAAAAGTGGGGTCTATATTATAGGTATAATAATAAAAACAAAATTTGTAACGAACCTTCAGTCGGTCACACATTTGACGAAATATTACATTACCGCAAAAGACTTTAAACATTCGTCAGATGTTTGATCAAATTGAGGCTATTTATTTAAAGAAATATTATTTTGGTTATAGATACCTAACTTACTATAATAAAAAAGACAATACTAAGGCCAATATAAACCATTAGTTAAACATGTAACTGAACTATAGCACTATATATGTATATCACTAATAATTTTTATATTATTATTTCTATGTAGGTACTATAAGTCCACACTTTTAATGCAGACTTAACAACTAATTAACCGCAAAGTTTTTTTGATACGCGATTTCTCGTAAATTTTATTAAGTCTGCATATTATATTATATTCTATATAATATATTTTAATATAAGTACTTAAATATTTTATTCAAAAGTGACATACGTTAAACAATATTATTGTATGTCATATACAAATTAGATTTAACACAAAATAAATATTAATATAAAATAAAGTAAGATGAATAAAAAGTTAGCCACAGTTTCAACTATAGTTTTTATTCACACCATCAACATTAATAATATATGAATAAAAAAAAAAGATAAACTTAAAAAATAACACACACACCTTTGATATATATGTATATAATACCCTAATTAAACATAATATTAAAAATAACAAAATGTTACACAAACACTAAACAACTCCCTTACAGTATATAAAAGCTACTTTACTTTATTAAGTAGCAAAAAAATCTTTTACATTTACATATTTTTCTTATGGGACATTTTGATTCCAACCCATTATTTATATGTTCGTAAATATGCGAAAAGAATTGTTTTTTCTTTGCACCCTTTACTTTCTCTTTACAGTGTTAATGACTTACATGTTGTTTAAAGCCCTTATAAGTTTTAAACTGTAATGTACAATCGGTGCTCTTGAAGAAAAGTGAGAATTTCGATGTAAATATTGATGTTTATTATAAATATCAATGGAACTTAAACTAACAGCACACAATTCACATTTTATCATAGTATTAGTAAGGTGTACTTACCTCATACTCCGAGTACTACAATAAATATTTTAGTCAACCACTGTAAATCAATTAAAAGCACCCTGAAACAACGGGAAAAAGCCTGTCTCCTACTGGAATGCCGAAGGATAGATGCCGAATTATTATAGTCATAGTGCGCCGTCGCGGCTTGCATGCATCAATGGTAATATTGGCGAAAATAGAACATTTTATTTTTGAGTTCTGTGATTTTCAGTAATATGGTATGCGATTTTGTCAAACTTGTTAAGACTTTTACCGAATATGAACCGTAAAGTATTATTCAGTTATAATCAAATGGGTTTTAAATTGTGATTTTCTCATTTTCAGTAAAATGTTATCCAACTTTGTCAAATGTATTTTGACACGAAGCGGCTTTGACGCATTTACATAATATATGCTTTAAAAATTTTTGTTATTTATGTAAATTATTTATTTTGGTATTTTCATAGGAATTTTAAAGTATAATTCTGTTTTACCTAGTAACTTTTAGTAATATATTAAGAATTTTTAGTTACATCTGAAAAATCCCAAATATATTATTTAAAAATGAAAACACACGTTTTATTTCGGAAATTTAACAAAAGTGTTACGGAAAAAAAATGTAATTTTACACTACTTTTTTGCAGTGTAGATTTGGTTAGATATATCGTTCCCTTATTGTGATCTAAACCAAGCCTTACGTTTCTCAGAGCCCTTTGGATCAAAATAATTCTTGTTAGCACGGTATTGTCCTACACACAAAAAAAGAAATACTTGTTGTAAAAATAAAATACTTTATCTACGACTAAATAGTATAATAAATAATAATAGAAGCATAATGTGTTTGTTAGTACATATATAATGTGGTTCATATTACCATAGTTACTCATATTCCACAGCCGTGGAATATGAGATTTCATATTCCACGGTCCCAACAAAACAAAGTTACCTGAATTACGATAAAAACGCACCAGATCTAGTTTAAGCAGGCGTGAATGGTATTTATACCATAGCAACCGATTGACAAGTAAACGAATCATTTTTTTCCTCAGTCATTTAAGTTTCGCTGTGACATTTTGTTGTTGATTTCAAAGTAAAATATCATGATTTCGGATGACGAAAACGAAATCCAAAGTACCCCTCCAGAAATTCGGGCTGCAATTGTATTTTGTTTAATTATGGTTAACATCGTTGAATTGTATTTTTTAGTTAAGAAATACCATTAATAATAATCCTATTGTAATAAAATGTGTTGCTCTGAATCCATTTTCTAACTTCTTGAATACTGAATAGTCGTAGATAAAGTATAGTATTTGACTCGCGTATAATGGCTATATTACACTCGAATCCTTAAAACACTCGCCTTCGGCTCGTGTTTTAAAATCTCGTGTAATATAGCCTTCATTATACGCTCGTTAAATAATGTACTATAATTAGCATAAATCTTGGCTTTGTATATACGCAAAGAAATATATTTTTTACATAAGTATTTTCACAAATTAATTGGAGACACGGGTAATCTCGTAGCAATAAATTTATTTTTACAAATGAGAATTTGTATTATATAGTTAAGTATTTTATGGTATTAAAAATTAAGCTACAAAGTAGGTTATTTCAAAAATTTTAAAGTAGTAAAGCAAGTAAATGTATTTCTACGAACAAAATTATATAGATTATTTTAAGAAAACAAATTTTTAAATTAACGCTCTGTTTTCTTACTTAAACCTTGGTGATAGTTAAAATATGTATTATTGGTTCTTGTTACAAAAACCTAATCAACATTTTTTTTACTCAAGAATTGAAGTTTACTTAGAATGAGAAATGCTGCATCTTGTAATAAAGATGCACATTCTCTATTCGAGTATACGGAATACTCAAATAGAGAATGATTCATATTTTGCGAGTAAATTCAAGAATTTCTATATACTCGAATGCAGAATATTATGATTTATGATATATCCAAATATATGTAAATTATTGAATCAGTTCCTAGAGTATCTTTAATAATTGAGTCTACTACAGGTTGTCCAAAAATTTCTATTCTACTAATTACTACTTTTTTTTTATTATTTTCATTAATGACATTAAAAATATAATCTTGGATCGTGAAAACGAGTTTATAGTTAGTTTTGCTGACGATACAAATATTTTAGTATTGGGAAGGAATTTTGAGAATCTCATTGATAGGGGCAGTCCGGTCATGTCCAGAACTAAAGATTATCTGAATGAAAACAGGCTCATGTTAAATGAAGGGAAGACTACAGCTATAGTATTCAATAATAATAGAATAAATGTTCCAGATACGGTTGTTCTGGGTAATAAAGCTGTAAATTGTGTTGAATCTTCGTGCTTCTTAGGCATTAATATTTATTATACCATGTGCTGATGGTCATCACATATTCATATTCTTTGTAGCAAATTCTCTTCCATCTCTTTCGGTTTAAGAGTTCTGTCAGGTAGTGCTGATCTGTCTGTTATGAGACTGGTATATTTTGCTAACTTCTACTCTAGAATTAATTTTGGGATTGAAATTTGGGGAGGGTCTCGGGACTTAAATAGAATCTTTATTTGTCAGAAGCGGGCCATTAGAATTATATTTAGGATGAAGTTTAGGGACTCATGTAGAGGGGTTTTTAGGTCAGGAGGTTTTTTTACTGTAATTGCCGTATATGTTTATGAGTGTATTAAGTGTCTGGTTAGGAATCCTGAGGGTTTTGAAGCATATGCTAGAACACATGCCAACAATACGAGATTTAGCACTGTTTGAGATGGGAACCTTATATCGATCCATTAAGTTGTTTAATACTCTGCCACAGAATATGAAGGTGTTTCGAGACAATACCAATCTCTTTCTAGAATCTGTTAAGAGTTAGGTATCTAATTAATCTTGAACCTTATACATTGGATGACTACTAGAATATTTGAGCCAGTGTTTCCTGGAGATATATAAAAAAAAATATAGGTTACCTATCTTTCACTTCTTTTATTTTTTTGTTTTATTAGGTCTCCTGTATTTTTGGTATATGTGGTGTAATATAAATGTTTTTTCTTTTTTTTGTAATATTGATTTGTATATTTTTTTTTATTATATTTTGTCGTTTGTCTCTTTAGTAGACAAATATAATATTTGTCAAGCTGTAAAGACGTATTTCTCAGATGCAAATCTCTTGAAATACAAGACTATTTTATTTTATTTTTTTTTAATTATAAGTCACTAAGAGAATAAAAGAAATAACTAATCGTCCTACTTATTGAAATTGTAGACTAACTCTAAGTGTGAACTATAATTTTTACAAAGCAATAAGGTATTTATATTTTTTTTTATTTAAATGTTTCCTTTCATAGGTCGAACAAATTACGTTTAAATATAAACTTACAAATGTATAGAGGCGAAATTTTGTAAAAAAAGTATTTCTTCTAGTCCATAGGTGGGCAAGAAAAAAAAATTATTTAATTTTTTTGTTTTATTTGAAAATGGTTTTACGTACAAACAAAACTGATGATCTATCTATCTATAGGGTCCGCCATCTAACGTTTTTTTTTTCAACTAGTGCTTATTTCGTGAATGGTAACACTTAGCTCATGTCTGATTTGACAGATAATTAGTTTTATCCTTCCGCTGAACGAATATGGTTGTGAACAACGCTGGGAAATATTGCGACATTACTTTGAAAATCATGATAATGTTGCAGAATGTGTGCGAAAATTGCGTACGGATTTTGAAAGAAGAGAAGCACCGTCAGCTCCGTATGTTCGTTATCTTGTGAAAAAAGTGAAAGAAACTGGCATCCTCATCGATTAACCAAAGCGTGAAAAGCCAAAAACAGTGCGTACACCCGAGAATATTGCTGCTGTGGCAGAAAGTGTGCGTGAAGCGCCATCAACATCAATTCACCGTCGTTCTCAACAATTGAACATTTCGGAGACATCATTGAGTCGAATTTTGCATAAAGACCTTGATATGACGCCATACAAAGTCCAATTGGTTCAGGCGTTGAAGCCAACTGACCCTCCAATGCGTTTTCGCTTCGCTCAGTGGGCCTGCGATCGACTTATAGAAGATGCCGATTTTGCCAAAAAAATCATCTTTTCAGATGAAGCCCATTTTGATCTTGGCGGGTATGTAAACAAGCAAAATTGTCGCATTTGGGGCACAGAAAACCCGCACGCATACATTGAAAAGCCGGTGCATCCAAAACGAGTCACTGTTTGGTGCGGATTTTGGTCCAGAGGCATAATTGGGCCATTTTTCTTCGAAAATGAGCAAGGAGTGGCCGTTACAGTCAATGGCGATCGTTATCGGGCCATGTTGAACGAATTTTTGTTCACGAAAATTGAAGAGGAGGATATTGGCAACATTTGGTTTCAACAGGACGGCGCTACGTGCCACACAGCCGAAGCTACACTCGATGTTTTGCGCCCTGTTTTTGAAGATCGCATTATCAGCCGCAGAGCTGATGTCGTTTGGCCACCTCGGAGCTGCGATTTGACACCGTTGGACCATTATTTGTGGGGTGCCGTCAAAGATAAGTGTTACGCCGACAAGCCAGAGACAATCGACGCTTTAAAGGACAATATTCGTGCAGCCATTGGTGAAATACAGCTGCACACAATCGATAATGTGCTTAAAAATTGGACCGATCGTGTAGGCTACTGCATGGCCAGCCGAGGCAGCCATTTGATTGAAATTATTTTCCATTATTAACCGGAAGGATTGTACTTTCAAATAAAAAAAGAAATTTGAGAAAATATTCAGTAGTTTTTTTTTATAGCATTTTCAAAAAAAAAAAGTTATTTGGCGGACCCTTTATATAAACTATATCAGTAAAAAACACAGACTATAAATGGAAATAGAAACCGTTCAAATTAAATAACAAAATACATTCCTAACAGCGCAGTGCTTTAAATCTCAGAGACAAGAAGTTCGTCATCTATTTTATGACAAATTGTTTGCGTATCTGATATCAACTCATTTCTATTACAAAACTTAAATATATCAGATTTTTCTATTTTAAATGCATGGTAGTGAGCGCTGTAATCAACTGTTTTCATTACCAAACATCGAAAATAGACATTCTTTGAATTTAATTTATGAACATGTATTTTTATATTATGTTTAGAATTTCATCATATTGAAGCATAACAATACTTTTTAATTCATATTTAATACGATTTATTTCGTACCACGAAATCTGAAAAATATCAATAATGTTGAGGGGGAATGGGACTATTTAGCGCAGCCTTTTCAGCACTGCCGTTTCTGCGCCGCCGTTTCACCGCCAGGACGTTTTAGCGTTGCCCTTTTTAGCGCCGTTCATTTAAGCGTCAAAATTTTTTAATATTTTTAAAGGTTAATAATTTTATGATAATATTTACCATCTCTCATAACCATGGTTATTACTTAAAGTTATTTCAAAGGTAGTTGACTTATACGTCAACATATTATATATAGCTTATTTAAAAAGGTTTAACTATCTAACCTTTATAATGGAAGTTGCAATTTTTAGTTCAAGAAAGAAAGCTAAATTTTCCTATGATGGTTTCTTATCCAATTTTGAGAAATGCTCTAATACTAACGAGGACATAAAATTTTGGCGTTGCGAGAAAATGGGACTTTGCAAGGCTCGAATTCATACGGAAGCTGGAGAAGTTATTAAACAAATTAATAATCATTCACACCCCTCCTCGGCAGCTAGAGTGGAAGTAGCACAAGTTATTACGAACATTAAACGTCGGGCGGAAAATACTTTAGAAGGTACAATAAATGTTATCAATAATTGTTTAACAAATTTATCGCAAGGTCCGGAAGCAGTACTTCCAAATAACACTGCCTTGAGAAAAGTGGTAAGACGTGTACGGAATGCTGTAAACGCAGCTCCTGCAGATCCTACAAGTTTAGCAGAATTGGTTTTGCCCGAAGATTATAGACAATATGTACCACATCCAAACACTCTAGAAAGTTTTTTACTTTGTGATAGCGGTGAAGAAGCGAAGAGAATTTTAATTTTTGGACGGACATCATGGACCCAATTCTTGCGGACATCTGATACATGGTACGCAGACGGTACATTTTCTATTGCTCCCAGATTATTTGCTCAAGTGTATACAGTAATGGTAGAAAAGTTAGGAGGAATTATACCAATTTTTTATGCCCTCTTACCGAATAAGGAGCGTAATACGTATGTAAGAATGTTCGAATTAATTAAAGGATTGGAAGAAAATTTAAATCCGGCATCAATAGATTGTGATTTCGAGCAGGCAGCTTTTGGTGCAATGACGCATTGTTTTCCAGGCGTTTCTATTAAAGAATGTTTCTTTCATTTATCTCAAAATATGCAAAAACATATTGGTCAGTTAGGTTTATTAAACCGCCATAATAATGACGCAGATTTTTGTTTGCAAGCGAAAATGGTGATTGCTTTAGCTTTTGTGAAAATTGAGAAATTAGATAATTACCTTGATGCGCTTAGTCACGAGATACCTGAAGTACTTCACCCTTTGATAGACTGGTTTGAAGACAACTACATAGGCTGCAAGAATAGACGTGGAAATGGCAGACGACTACCTTTGTTTCCCCCGGAAATGTGGAACCTTTATAATCGAACAATAAATAGAAATAATCGTACAAATAATCACTGTGAAGCTGCTCATCGCCGACTGCAGTCAGAATTAGGAATGAACCATCCAACAATATGGAAGTTTTTAGATGGATTGCGGAAAGTTCAAAAGGGGCGTGATACTTACTATGAACAATTAATTGCTGGTAATCCGCCCCAGATTAAATTTAAAAAATATCGTGATGCAGATGAACGCATACTCCGCATTGTTACCGAATACGGCAACAGAACTCCAATAGAATATTTAAGAGGAATAGCCCACAATTACCAAATGACTGATTAATTAATTGTATATATTATATTAAAAATGTTATTAGTTTGTAGTACCAATATTGTATCTTTTTGTAGTTTTATTTAATAAATTTTATTTATTAAACAAATTTTAGTTATTGTTTTTTTTTTAGTTTGTATTACCAATATTTTATCTATTTTTAATTTTATTTAATAAATTCTCTTTAGATCGTTTTTATTATAAATATTTAATAATAAAATTTTGAGAAATAATTTAGCGCTGAAATGGGCTGGCGCTGAAATGTCCTAGCGATGAAACGGCGGCGCTGAAACGCCTGCGCTGAATAGTCCTAGACCCTGTTGAGGTCTATATTTTTGAACAGATTATGTGCGTTTAAGTCAGGATCATTTAATGCGTCAAAATTAATTTTGTCGACAAGCCCTTCTAATGACAATAATCTATGACATAATTTTATTTGACTTCTTAAAGCTAACGAAAGTGGCAAACTTCTTCTGCAATGAATACTTTAAGCAATAGTCTTAAGCTCAAATCGCGTAGAAGAGAAAAAAATTGGTGGTCCCCTTTTTACTATAGTTGAAAAATAATGTAATAGAAAATGATATTTAGGTTTAAGTTGTTGGCCACTGAGCTTTAGATGTAAAGAATGATGTTCTTAAATAAGATTATGAAGTAACTGTAGTGATTCATTTGTAAAAGTCTGGGATAACAAAAGTAGTAAAATTTCAAGTGCTAATAAATACAAAGACCAAACATCATTATTTTCTGGTACCAAATCGCCTGCTAGAATTTAGAATATCTTCTATATCCATACCACAATACTCAAAATTCACTTTACTTGCACTAAGCCTTTTATAGTAATACACTTAAAAATATATAAGTACGTAAGTACTAGATATATAGCGACGGTTCTGACCTATAAACCTGTTGACAACAATAACAAAAGTCTGGCTAGTGCCGAGGCCGACTGCCCATAGGAAACTAAGGAAAATATCTTGCGTGGAAGTGGAAAGGGGTAAAGTGATATTTGCAAATTCTTCATTTAAACGAAATTGATCGCAACGATTTTCATTATTAGTAAATATTCGTATTTTTTTATTTAATTCGAAACATGAGACATGTTTAAAAAGAGAAACATTCTTGCTTCATTAATTTCAAATATATACTCATTTTAAGAAACATCAATTTTTAATCTATTTAAATTATAAGTAACATAATCTTAAATGTGGTTAAATAACATTTAAATGGAGTAAATACAAGTGATAAACTAAGCAATGATTTTTCTTGTTTTAAACTGTCCATATTAACTTAGAGCTTATATTATTCTTTATCGAATGTATAATTTGACATGACATTAGTACTAATTATAGCTTTAGCTAAGTTTATATGGTATTTAAGTTGAAAATATCTACTCATAGCAAGAAAAGTAACGAAGGATTTCAAATACTAATTTTAAATAAACGTTGATATTTAAGCGAAATATCATTTCTTAGTTAGAGTATTTGTATCTTCAAATTAAGTCGAAAATTTTAAGAAAACATATATACACAAATAGAGTATTCTTTTTTGTGTGTATCACCTACAAATTTTTTAAATTTTGATTTAAATTTCCTTACTGTTAAAACAAGTTTGTTATTGCAGCATAATACAATGAAATTAAATTTCCTCTTGCTAATATTTGGTTGAAATCGGATACTTTGGCAAGAACTATTTAAGTTAGCTCATGCAGTTTTTGGAAAATACGCTTTTATGCCAAACTATTATATGCTATTATTTTTTTATCAAAGAGTTTGAAAGTTTTGATATGTGACTTTCAATGGATCCACAACAAGCACATACTTATAATATACTACAATTTACAATAAATCCGTCAATTATTTATAACAAAGACACAAAAGTACACACGTTAGTTTAAAAATATTTTCCCTCGTCAAGCTTTACATAAAATATCTGTTCTCCAAAGAAAAAAATCTTAAAGTATTCGATTCGCTTCGCCTAATGGGCAATTTTTAACACGCAAAAACCTCCTTTCTTAGAAAAACTTCACGTGCTTTTCTCTGACGATAAAAACCTGATAAAAACTCTTAACATCACCGGGGTCAAATTTAAATAATGCCCCACAGTAATCGATTTCTTGAAAATACGAGGAAAACAGCACATCCATTAGAAAATACGTTTGTCAATATTTAAATTATTTAGGAGAGTCGTAAAGTTTAGTTGTTAAAATGTAGCAAAATGCAGGCAAAATATTTAATGAGTTTCTAAAAAACGATCACATTAAAAAAGCAAAAGCCGGGAATTTTTGGGCTTATCAGTTTTTCAAGACAGCATCTCTGGTACCAATACGATAAAAAAAATTAATTGTTGCTTCAATTGGCACATAAAAATACTTGATATCTCATTGATAACATAATATAAGAGTATCTAAGGGGATAGTTAATGGGTCAATAAATCTCCTCCAACTTAATCTTTACTGCCTTGCTGTGATTATTTTAAATGAAACGGCCTACACATAAAAATAAATTTTCGACAGGCCATTGTCGAATTTCTGGATCTATTCGTATTGGCACCCGTTATTAATTAAGTGCGGATTGGTAGTGCTGGGTAGTTTCGGTGCGATATCTTTTCCTCTTTTTAAACTCATTTATTTTCATGATCTATTTATCTACAAATGCGCTTAAATTACGGTTTGGCCTAGGTAGTGGCGCATATATACAATTAATATAGGTAGCGAACAACTTTCCGGTGCCGGTGGTGACTTTACAGCGTTTTATAGAAGTATATATTGCCCTGGCTCAAAGATATTTTCCGTGTTTACGATAATCAACTGGAATACGGCTTGGCATTTGGGGAAAAAATCTTCCAAAAACCCCCATTTACTTTATTTAGTCAAACATTATGTCCGCCATAGCAGACAACTTCAATGCAGTGGGCGAATTCTCCAATCAACCAGCACGGAGTGCCGGCGGAAGGAGGCCGTAGTCGCCAGTAGTCCCCCCCCCTCCCTCTGGCCAACGGCATATGTATCGACCGTGTGGGTGTTGATGTGTAAAAAAAAATGTATTTATTCTTGCACGTGTTTGTGTGGTGATGTTTTTGGAATTTAATTCTATGTATTTTATTGCATTGTGTTCGTGTTCATTAGTCGATACCCATACCTAAGGCAGGGAGAGGTGATACAATGGTAGTTTTGCGTATATTGGTTTGTGTCTTATTGGATTGTTTATGTCACTGTTAGTTAGGTTTGTTGTCAATGGTGAGTAGTTTATCTTGTTGGTATAGAAGTCGGTTGATATGTCTCTAATATAGTCTAGTATGTTCGATATGTCAGCCATGCGATGCAGTTCTGCAATGCGTACGTACCTGTACTGTGCGATATGGTGTAATTGTCATTATTCTATAGTGTTTGTCGTTGAGAACCGGGACCACTTGTTTATTACCGAACGCTGGAAAACTGCGCGAGTCCAGCTCATACCTAAAAAAGTTAAGAACACCTTGCCAAACAGCTATCGTCGCATTGCTTTCGGTGATATTAAAAGTTATGGAGAAGGCTATCAACAAAAATTATTAAAGTACCTGAAAGGTTTTAACATTACCAGTGACCGCCAGTATGGATTGCGTAAGTCTAGATCAACAGGAGACCTTCTCGCTTATTCTACTCACGATCGGAACACCGCAATAGAACATCATGGGGAGTCCCGGGCGGTACCACTGGACATTTCCGGACCGAGTCTGGCATGAGGGGCTCCTAAATAAAGTGAGAGCCTACGAAATGCCGGTTCAATTTTTTTCATGGGTCTCAAGCTTTCTTAAAAATCGTTTTCTGCGAGTGGTGATGGAAGGATTTCTTTCCGACATATTTAACATCAGTGCCGGAGTCCCTCAGGGTTCTACTGTCGTCATTTAAGTGTGCAACATATGGAAATTTTTTCTATTACCGATTTCTCAGAAAATTTTATTCTTGATAAAAGTTGGTGCATGATCGATAATCATATTAGGTGTACTTGGAATGGTTGCAAGTCAAGCGGCGTACAGGGTAGGTCAAAAAATATAAAACTTGTGCAAGAAAAAGTATCCCTATTTCCGAAAATTCAGCAAAATGTTATTAAGAAAAGTTGTTTAGAATTAAAAGTTATGCACAGATTCGAAAACGTGACTTGCTAAAATAAAAAAAAAATATTTTTTTTTTGAAAACAATAATTTCCCAAAAAAAATTGTTTTTATATTAACGCTAAAGACCTTCATAAATTAATCAAAGTCAAATAAATTTCACATATCTTTGTTCAAATTCAAGCACATTTGTAAAATTAACTTGAATTTTTAATTTATTAAGGAATCACAAACATGGTTGTTGCAACGACATTAAACACAACTTTAAAATATCCTAAAAAATTATTTTTAACTAGATGAAACATTAGTAATGATAATATGCAAATTAAAAAAACACCCATTTAGAGTGCAAAATTTTTATTTAAAAAGTTTATTAAAAAACTGTACAAATTAATCGAAAAACATAAAATCCTACTAATACAATACAACAGTTTGGTGGCATTATTAACAAAATAATTTATGCATTATGTATGCGTTTAGTGCAAACTCAAGAAATACAATGTTTTTAAACGTATTTGAATCTGGTGCCAATGGTTTTGAGAATTTTTGTCGGCTTTTTTTTATTATAACTTGACAATAAACAAATCGAAAAAAAATAAAACAAAAAATATATGAAATGCAGAAAAGAAATAAAATTATGTATGTGTATAAAAATTATCGACGCGTCTCTGTATGTCCACCTTCTCGTTCAATGCATTTAATTGTCCGATCATAAAATTCACTAAGAGTGGATCGCAATACACTTGCTGGAATATTTCTGCAATGAAATCGTATCGAATTTTCAAGCTCTCCAACATTATTAAACAATCGATCCTTGTAAACTTCTTGCTTTAAATATCCCCATAAAAAAAATCTAATGGGGTAAGATGTGGCGAACGAGGTGGATCGGTATTTCGTCCTAACCATTTATCACTAAATTCCCCATTTAACCATTTAGAAACAATTCTAGCAGAATAAGGGGGACAACCATCATGTAAAAACCATAATTTACCATACATATTTAAAATAAATATTTTGCACTTTAAGCGACAGTTTTTTAATTTGCATATTACCATTACTAATGTTTTATCTTGTTAAAAAGAATTTTTAGGATGTTTTAAAGTTGTGTTTAATGTCGTTGCAACAACCATGAAGTTTGTGATTCCTTAATAAATTAAAAATTCAAGTTAATTTTTATAAGTATGCTTGAATTTGAACAAAGATATGTGAAATTGATTTGATTTTGATTAATTTATGGAGGTCCTTAGGGTGAATATAATTTTTTTTTTGGGAATTTATTAATGTTTTCAAAAAAAAATATTAGTTTATTTTAGGAGGTCAAGTTTTCGAATCTATGCATAACTTTTAATTCTAAACAACTTTTTTTAATAACATTTTGCTGAATTTTTTGAAATTTACTTTATTCTTGTACAAGTTTTATATCTTTTGACCTACCTTGTACCTACGTCGTTTGACTTGCAACCATTCCAAGTGCGCCTAGTATGATTATCGAACATGCACCAACTTTTATCAAGAATAAAATTTTCTGAGAAATCGGTAATAAAAGAAATTCCCATATGTTGCACACTTAAATGACCACACTGTATATTGTCGCCCACCCTCTTTTTACTATACATTAACGATCTTTCAGAACAAACCAAAACTCCGGTCCGCTGATAACAGCACACTTGTTTCATCTCTTACTTTAGATGCTCGAACCTCGACTGCCAATGCACATCTCTATAGGCAGCCAGAGGTCTCACATCTCAAGAAAGACCTGAGAGAAATCTTGGGGTAACAGTAACCAACTAGAATTTAACGCAAAAAGACCCATGCGGCAGTTGTTGTTGTATGTCTTAGCATAGTTACGTTGCGGCCATTGCTAGGACAGCTTCGTAGAAGCTTGGAATACTATTCTAAACTAATAACCTCTATACACCCCAACAACTTTTGATGCTCTATAAAGCCCAAACTCAACCATCGATTAAGTACTGTTCGCATATTTGGGGTCTGCTCCTAGACATACCCTAAGATTGCTGGATTCCATTCAAAGAAGAGCCATTCACTTGATCGGTAACCATGATCTAACAAACAACCTGGAAAGCCTTAAAAATCGAAAGAAGGTTTGCGACTTGAGTTTATTTTACAAATATTTTCATGGCGAGTGCTCAACTGAGGTTGCCCGCTTGGTTCCACCCAGAGCCGTGCATGGTAGAGGTACACGACGAGCCACTGCAGCTCTCCCGTACATGGTTCAGCTTAGTGTCCCATGCACGACACTGTTTAAAAATTCTTACATCTGGAGAACGTCATCACTCTGGAACGACCTCCAGATCCAAAGATTCAAGACCAACGTGAATCGTTTCAAGCGCACACGCACCGCTCGCAGACCAACATAAAGGATTAATCCTGCAGTGTTGTGCCTTATCATAAAAAAAAGTTCAATCAATCAAAAACAACACATTAAATGTGGTAACACTGCATTTTGCCTAAACTTTACTGTTGAGATTTTCGAAATTTCGATGATTGAAATATTTTGGCAAAACTTGGTTTTGTTAGGATCAATTTCCTTTCCGATATTAATTATATCCAATTTCTTTTCGCTCTTGTTCACTTATTTTGTAATTTATTTTATAACTTTGCCTAAAAGATTCCTTTCGACAAATATGAATTATAAGTAAGTACTAACTACTTTGACAAATGTCTTCTAGTAATCTCCTAACCTCATAATAAAAATTTCCTATTACTATACTTTTGTACGTCGTATATTTTAAAAAATTATGTTAAAAAAACCCTTTAAGAAACAAAACCTGACTGAAAGAAAGACTCATCACGCAGAATAATTACTTTAATGTCTCCACGGGGACAGTTTTCAATCCAAGTAATTTGCTGTCTTTTCCATCAAACCTGACTAGAATTTTTCTGGAAGAGTAAATTAGAGGGAAACTTATTACGCGATGCAAATTTAGTGATTAGGTTACGAAACGAAGGGGAGTTTTGTCTTTGTTTTAAATAGTTCTCGTTTTGTTTAAAAAAAAAACAACAAATAACACAAACGCCGACGGATTATGTTTTATTGTTTCTTTTTATATGAAAACATTATTTTTGTTTATTCAAATCACCAAATTAGGAGTATGTTTGAGCAATATAATAAATTTGGAATGTTTATATTGGTAGATATTATGTTTCTTACAAACAAGAATAAAACGAAATTTGGAATACGAATAATTTAGATAATTTTGCCAAATCAGAAGGTAATTTGTAAGCTTGTAAGAATTTGTCAGAATTTACATTTTACCTCGAAGTATATACAGGATGACGCTTCTTTCATGTGGTTATGCAATTGTCACGAAATTGTAATAGATAACTCAGTGCTCGATTTTAATTTTTGTAATTTTAATGCCTCAAACATATCATACGTAAGTGTGGTTGCCACGAGATGTAGCCACGTGCTGCAACTCCCATTTGGTTATTTGCATTTCTGTGTGAAAACACTTTGAGGTCCCTTACCTTTTCGTCAGATCCGGAGCCTTGCTGAAGAGCCGTAAACGGCGAAACGCGTCCAAGGATTGGGTCTGACGGAAAGGATAAGGGACAATTCTATGCACGAACTTATTATAAGTTTGTGTTTTTTGAATACGTAGGTATGTTGATTCGCTTCTGAAATTAAAAGCGTCTTAAAAATTCTGACTGTTTGGAGTAATTCATATACCGGATGGGAGAGGACGCCGGCCTTAACTCAGAAACCGTAAATCGCACAACTTTGGAAACAGGGGTTCTGCTTTATTTACCTAGTTTATGAATATTGAATATATGTAGGGACATTTGAAGGAAGACAATTTCCGATGCACGTAACCAATCAGCTGATAATTGTAAATTCGTAAGAAAACATGAGAGAATTAAATTTGGACAAAAAATATTAAAACTTTATGCGATATTGAATGTACTACAAACCTAAAGTATTTTTCTTTGATACGAACCCACTTATAGCAGATATCTTGTTTATTTAAGCTTGTAAAAATTATTATAATTTGAATTTATTGGCCGACAGTTGGCAACACAACTGTGAACGGAGCAGTGGCGCCAGCTCGTTCGTTGGCCTATTTTGACATTTCGTGCAAAACTATTAACCTTAATTCTTCTGTGGTTTCGTGTTTGCGTCTATTTTTTAACAAAACCTCCAGATCTTTTCATATATAATATTAAAAACTGCTCTTTTAAGAACAAAAGTGACCATACATATCTATGTCGATGCCGTTGTTTACTATTTGTGAAAAATGCCGAACCATTTAAATAGCCGGTGCAAGAGCTAATTTCTTTTCTTGTAGCGTGTAGCAGCTGCCCTAAATTTGAATATCTCCATTATAAGCGCAGTTTGAACAAGAGTTAAGCAAAATAAATTATTAGAGTCACCTAAGAAGAAACATTCCTATTCAATGAGAGTTGTAAATGTGTCAAGATTGGATATAAGTTCTATCCGTGACACTATTTATGGAAAACACGAAACAAGTAAGTTGTATTATTCAAAAACTAATATTTCATATTGGTTATGCATAAGCTGTAACTTTTTTTAGAACCTCATATAACTTTGACAACTTTAATTAAGAAATTAAAAGACAGACAACTGTTTGATGGTTGTCTTAACTCTTTAAGAAGCTTCTTAAAGGAAGAAGGCATCGGATGGAAAAAAGATGAACCGAGGCGAGGGTTATGGAACTTTCCCAAGCAGCTTTCAAACGGCTGGTATTTTTGAAAGAATATATGAAAGAAAAAGAAGCATCCTTGTACCAATTTGTTTTATTAGATGAAACATGGATTTTTCAGAATGGCACCATTTGTCAATCTTGGCTAGATGAAAATAAAAGTGTTAGATGTACTAAAGCTGATGGTAAAAGGTATCAAGCAGTTAACAAATATATAAACTATGGGAAATTTACCTAGATAGAACATATTTTTCTAGTTACATAATATTTCATGCTGGTAGTGAAGATGGTTTTGTTGAGGGTACAGAGGAAATATTTTCTTCTACAACTAAGCTGAGTGACTACAATGGAGAAATGAATCAGCAAAATTTTTTACAATGGTTCGAAAACCAATTATTGAAAAATTTAGCAATGCCATATAAACTATGGGAAATTTACCTAGATAGAACATATTTTTCTAGTTACATAATATTTCATGCTGGTAGTGAAGATGGTTTTGTTGAGGGTACAGAGGAAATATTTTCTTCTACAACTAAGCTGAGTGACTACAATGGAGAAATGAATCAGCAAAATTTTTTACAATGGTTCGAAAACCAATTATTGAAAAATTTAGCAATGCCATATAAACTATGGGAAATTTACCTAGATAGAACATATTTTTCTAGTTACATAATATTTCATGTTGGTAGTGAAGATGGTTTTGTTGAGGGTACAGAGGAAATATTTTCTTCTACAACTAAGCTGAGTGACTACAATGGAGAAATGAATCAGCAAAATTTTTTACAATGGTTCGAAAACCAATTATTGAAAAATTTAGCAATGCCATATAAACTATGGGAAATTTACCTAGATAGAACATATTTTTCTAGTTACATAATATTTCATGCTGGTAGTGAAGATGGTTTTGTTGAGGGTACAGAGGAAATATTTTCTTCTACAACTAAGCTGAGTGACTACAATGGAGAAATGAATCAGCAAAATTTTTTACAATGGTTCGAAAACCAATTATTGAAAAATTTAGCAATGCCATATAAACTATGGGAAATTTACCTAGATAGAACATATTTTTCTAGTTACATAATATTTCATGCTGGTAGTGAAGATGGTTTTGTTGAGGGTACAGAGGAAATATTTTCTTCTACAACTAAGCTGAGTGACTACAATGGAGAAATGAATCAGCAAAATTTTTTACAATGGTTCGAAAACCAATTATTGAAAAATTTAGCAATGCCATATAAACTATGGGAAATTTACCTAGATAGAACATATTTTTCTAGTTACATAATATTTCATGTTGGTAGTGAAGATGGTTTTGTTGAGGGTACAGAGGAAATATTTTCTTCTACAACTAAGCTGAGTGACTACAATGGAGAAATGAATCAGCAAAATTTTTTACAATGGTTCGAAAACCAATTATTGAAAAATTTAGCAATGCCATATAAACTATGGGAAATTTACCTAGATAGAACATATTTTTCTAGTTACATAATATTTCATGCTGGTAGTGAAGATGGTTTTGTTGAGGGTACAGAGGAAATATTTTCTTCTACAACTAAGCTGAGTGACTACAATGGAGAAATGAATCAGCAAAATTTTTTACAATGGTTCGAAAACCAATTATTGAAAAATTTAGCAATGCCATATAAACTATGGGAAATTTACCTAGATAGAACATATTTTTCTAGTTACATAATATTTCATGCTGGTAGTAAAGATGGTTTTGTTGAGGGTGCAGAGGAAATATTTTCTTCTACAACTAAGCTGAGTGACTACAATGGAGAAATGAATCAGCAAAATTTTTTACAATGGTTCGAAAACGAATTATTGAAAAATTTAGCAATGCCATCTGTGATTGTAGTAGACAACGCGCCATACCATATGTTGTTAACAAAAATATCTAACACATCATGGAATAAAGCTGCAATTCAAGAATGGTTAACTACTAATAAAATTAAATTTGATTATACAATGTTCAAAGCCAAACTTTTACAAATCGTTAATAGGTTGGTACAAGACATTTTGTATGCCCTTGTTTTTACAATTTCTCAAACATTTAGCCTACATTTTTTTTAGACATAGGCCACCAAAAAAATACTTAGTTGATGACCTGGCTGAGCAATATGGACATAAAGTTTTACGGCTTCCTCCATACCACTGTACGTTCAATACGATTGAACAAATTTGGGGTTTACCAAGAATTAATATAATAGACATATTGGTCGAGATGACAGTACAGAAACTGACTATATGAATATGTGAGAATAATCATTGCCTATTGCTACTCCTGATGTTCGGAAAAACTGAACTGAGCACACAGCAAGCAAAATATTAAAATGGTATGAAAGAGAGCATGTCCTTGTATTAGATAGACTGAACATTTAACCCATTATTATTGAAGTAAATGAAACGAGTGATTCAAGTGATTTGGAGGATGATTGAAGATCCATCTTTGTATTTTTACTTTTATTATTCAAATAGCCAAAGCATATATAAAAAAGTAACAATAAAACTGCATGCCTATTCCAATATAATTTAGGTATACAATATTGTCATCCTGGAAGATTCTACAAAATAAAGTAAGTAAGTTTGTGTTTATTTTAAGAAAATTATCTCGTTTTTATGAAAAAAACAAAAGCACTATAATTCCCTCACTCGGTTATTTTGGTTACAAGCTGGCAACACTGCCGATAACTAACGTCACTCGAAGGGTATGACGTGCATTGGAAATTGTCTTGCATCAACTATTTAGCTCGTTGTTCGAGTCTGTGTTTATAATATTTGCAGAATTATACCGTTGACTCTTAATGCCATAAATAATCTACCTGATTAAATCCTATTGTATACGCCTCAACCTCTTCAAAGCTGAATAAATGGGATCAGGGTCGGTTTGAAAATGTACCTACACCACATGATTTATTTTTATAATTTAAAATTAATAGACAGGTATTTTTAGTTTTAGGTACCTATAATAAATGTAAAATAATGATAACAATTAATGATAATTGAAAATAACATAATTTTAAAGTATAACTATTAGGATAACAAGTACAATAAAAAAGAATTAAATTATTAAAAACTATTGACAATTTATTCAAAATTTAACTCTGTATCACTATCACTATCTTCATCTAAGCCTAAACTTATAATTAAGGGTTGAACATTTGTAATCATACAATTGTAAGAATTTTCCACCTTAAGTACATGCTGTACACAGTTTTTCCAGCTGTCTGCAGAAATTTTTCTTACTTCGTTTTTAACTAATTCTACTACAGATGCATTTAATGTAGGAGAAATATTATTTCTCCTAATATTGGATTTTAATTGGTGCCATATTAGCTCAATAGGATTGAATATACAATAGTATGGAGGAAGACTCAACACTGTATGTCCATTTTCTGCTGCAAGTTTGTCACACTCGTATTCCTTATTTATTTTAAAAGCTTTTAATACTTCTAGCAGTTCTCGTTTTTTGTAAATTTCTTCAAAATATAAATCATTTTCAATCATAAAATTTTGAATTTCTGCTTTTGTATTATTAGTTTGGCATCGGTAGATAAATGCTTTCTTTTAAAAATGACACTTGAAGACATATCAGCACAATTCCAAGGACGTCACATTCTAACACTAATAACCCCAAATAAATATTACTCGTCGGAATACTACTAAAGACTAAAATTATTAAAAATCAGTTTGTATTTATATATGCATCAGGCATAGGTATAAATTGAATTTGTACCTGGTTCGGCTCTACTCGAAAAGGTTTTAAAATTTGGGATTTCCTTATTTATTTTATGGTCAAAGGTATAATGAGGGTTTTATTGCAGTCTACAGATCAACGATATAATTCTACAAATACTATACCAAAACTATTTAAGGAATGTGTAGTTCTATAAAGTATGCTTTTTACAACCCCTATGGATAAAGAATTTAACATAGTCGTTAGAAAGTAAGGAAACATTAATATTGAAACTTAAAAAGTGACCGGTATTTTAGTTTTATAAAATCTGTTTTACACCTAACTAATTTAAATTAACCGACGAAATTAAAATATTAATTAAATTATCTATTTACTAGCAAATCTGACAACATGTAAATATGTATTACTCTGATTGGCGGAATTGTTTTCTGGTGAAATATCAAATCTTTTAATAAACTGTCACCCGATTAATATGATCACTGCTACCTCCATTTGTTTGAAAGTATTAAACAGAGACAAAACGTAGATATAATTCAATATCGAACTTGCTATTGATATAGACACGCCTGCGTAGCCTCGTTCTAAGAACCAGTGGTGGAGGTGAAAAGCTACGTGCTTTATTAATAGAGGGAATTTTTCTTGACTTTCCTCTTTTTGTTTACAATTTTTAAAATGTCATATAGTCGTGGAAATGTCGTGAAATTATTGGTAATGTTTATAATGCATGTGATGTGGAAGCCAGAAATAACTCATTTAATTTGCAGTTGGAATGAAAATTAGACCGGGTTTCGATGTATACAGGAGCAAATATCGGCGTGATTAAAAAAATGAACAACAAAGATGAAGACAGAGAAGCAAAAAAAAGTTGCTTTCTTCTCTCGGCAAGAGAAGATCTCGTCTATAAGTTGTAAATTTGACTTTAGTGTAATAAGACGCACTATCGTAAAGTTTTATCTAGAGTTAAAATAGATATATAAATTTATTTAATCCATACAATAAAGCACTTTAGTACTGGCTGCATTATGGGGCGCCCGTACTATCAAGTACTTTTAACACAGACATAGCAATAAAATTTGGATAACTTAGGTATATTTTAACATCTAAACAGTAATTATCTGAAGTACGTTATATCGAAGAAAATAAATGATTCTGGAGAATTAAGCGAAGTAACTGGCAAGCGAGGGAAAATACTTACTACTAGTATTAAACCAATTTAAATTTAAAGAACGTAATCGGAACTTCTCTTCAGAAGAAACAAAGTGGAGGCATATTCAAGATGGGTGTAACGCCTATTTGTAAACCATCGAAAATTAATCTGATCGAGTTTTAACTTATTAAAGTCAAAACGTCAGTCATACGAACCAGAGGCACAAAACGTCTTTTAAGGGCCAATATTGACTACAACAGCCAAAAGAAAGGCAGAAAGCGACCTAACAAAAAAACCATTGACGGAAGAGAACCGTATGAGAGCTTTCACCGTAGAGGCTTAAACTATGTGAGGAAAAATATCTGCTATACTCGGAGGAAAACACTACTAGTAGTACCAAACTCAATTATGGAAGTACACACAGCTCTGGATGCAATGGATCTAAAAACAAATAGAGATGAAGAATTTTTGTTAGTTGACGATGAAACGATCAACTTGGTGATATTTTCGTGCAATTCTGCCTTAAATTATTTTTTGTGCAAGTCAGAGACTCTTTATATGCATGGAACTTTTCTAAAAAAACAGATTTTTTACCGGACACTATTATATTCTTTTAGTTTTCTGTTTATTAAAAGTTAAACGTGAAGAAACGTTTAGGTTATCCTTGTCTAAATTTCTTTCTTTTATATATTATATTCGTTGTGGAACATGGCCTCAGAGAGGTCGTTCCAGAGTGATGACGTTCTCCAAATAAAAGAATTTTGAAACAGTGTCGTTCGAAAGACACTAAGCTGAACCACATACGAGTGGGCTGCAGTGGCTCGTCGTGTATTTTTATCATGCACCGCTCTGCGTGAAATCAAGCGGGCAACCTCAGTTGAGCACTTGCAATGAAAATATTTATAAAATAGACTCAAGTCGCCAACCTGCCTTCGATGTTCAAGGCTTTCCAGGTTGTTTGTCAGATCATGGTCACCGATCAAGCGAATGGTTCTTCTTTGAATGGAATCTAGCGATCTTAGGGCATGTTTAGAAGCAGAACCCCAAATATGCGAACAGTACTCCAGCGATGGTGGAATTTGGGCTTTATAGAGCATCAAAAGCTGGGGTGTATAGAGGTTCTTAGTTCGGAAGAGTATTCGAAGCTTCTGCGAGGCTGCCTTCAATGGCCGCAATGTCACTATGACTATCCAAATTGACGCGCAATAAATGAGTTGATGAAGCTAAGAGAATCGAATGTCCCGCCATGACTATATCCGGTTTTTTCAACATTAACTTTTTAAGAAAAAACTACCACCTGGGTTGTCTTAGCGTCAAATTCTACTTGATTACTGTCACCCCAAGACAGAATTTCTTCCAGGTCTTTGTTGAGATGTGAGATGTCTTGCTGTCTATAGAGATGTGCATTGACAGCCGATGTCTGAGCATCCAAAGTAAAAGCTGAAACAAGCGTGCTGTCATCAGCAAAGCTAAGAGTATAAAGGATTTTTAGTTTTTTCCAAAAGATCGTTGATGTATAGTAAAAAGAGGGTGGGCGACAATATAGAACCTTATGGGTCTCCGGCGTTTATGTTAAATGTGTCTGAAAGAATCCATCGTCACTCGCAGAGAACGGTCTTTAAGAAAGCTTGACAGCCATGAACAAAATTGAACCGAAATTCCGTATGCTCTCACTGTAGTTAGGAGCCGCTCATGCCATACTCGATCAAAGGTCTTGAAAATGTAGAGTGCTATATTAGAATTGTGTAATAAAATCAATTTAGTACTTTCGCCAAAAAAATAGTATTAGATTTTGAAATTTCAATTTATAACGCAGTGGTTTAAGTGTGAAATTATATTAAAATTGCAGGTTTTACTTGACCCAAGCCTGGTATTGTTGAACACAAAAGCATAGATTGAGTACATCTTGTAAAGACAATAAGTCTGAAATTGGAAAGTGGTGGCGTTAATATACCTACTCAGTAATGTTGAAAATCTGGAAGTTTTTTTCAGATATAAACTGTTTTATTGCATTTTTGTCCCACAACTTTATTTATTTTTTAATTTGTTAGTACGTACTTACAGCTTATTAAAAGAATTAGATTTTTAGTATTTTTAAATTCAATTTAAAATATAGGCCCATGAAGTGTCCTTGTCAGGGAGCTTGACGTATCACAATGCTTCCACCTTACGGATACAGCGTAGCTACAGACAGAAGAAGTGAAGTAATTGTAATTTTTCGGGATCACAATAAACAAACAGTAATGTTAAATATTAATGTAAAACTAACAGATACAAATTTTAAGGTAGAGGCTGTTCACTGTGTCACTCATTATCTTAGAGAAAAAAAGGAAAGGGTGGAGGCGGCAACTTTTGACCCATTCTTTTGATGTTCCTTCAATTCTACATCTTTTCTCAATGCAGAATTGTCGCAGGTTTAATGCACTGCAAAAATGTTAGAAATGAAGACCCTGCACGTCTTGGGGTAAGTGCAGTCTATCTAAAATTGAACACATGAAAGTAACAAGATACGACGCTCTTTTAGCAAAATTGACCCATATCTTCCCCCTTTGCAAGTTTCTATAAGTCCTGGAACCATCCCAGTTTTGGGAGATAAGAATTAAACTGAGGTTTACATGTTCCACACAGCCAACTACATAGCACTTAACGGTTACTTGTTTGCCAAAAATGGCTCTTAAATTGGGAGATTCGTCTGCCAAAAGGAAGGTCATTCTCTTTTTAAATAGAAAGGCCTGAAATAAGGCTCAGTGTCAATAGAGTCGACCAAAAACTGAATTGAAGGTTGAACTCAATAAAGTTAAGCTTGCATTGCGCCAATCGGACCCCCAGCTTCACAGGTGGTGTAGTGACTTAGTAATCGTACCAAAGTTAACCTCTATAAAATACTGGTCAGGCGGGTTCTGACTTATGGTACGCCCTCGTGGTGCAACATGAGCAGGGCTGAGCTGAATAAGCTCCAGTTCATTCAAAACATTGCTCTGAAACTGATCGCAGATGTCCTTCGTTACATCACGAATCGGATACTTTATCAAAATTTCCAAATTCGACTCTGGATGATTTTTCCTCAAAATAATTACAGACTATTATAGACGCACATACATATTGACAAACCCAGAAATCACCATCTCATATATAAGAGCAAGACCAGACTCGACTTAAAAACTCCCGAAAGACTATTTACCTTTACCTATTATCGGCCAAATTCAATAGTAGAGATGCACTGTACCTATGTTAACATATACCGTACCGTATCTAAAGCACCATGCTACTGCATCACTAATACTTCCACTCAGATAATAAGAAACACACGCTCATCAAGGCAAGAAATGCCAACTTTATTTTTTTCTAATAATATGGGGTGGAAACCAAACGAAGATACAATTGATGTTAAAAGTTGTAGACCTGACGTAAGGAGAAGAATTTCTAATTAAACGAGGGACCGTACAGGATTGCATCCGTATCTTAAGTGTTTACTTAGAGCGAATTATCCAGGTTGTAGAATATTTACAGCAGGATTTAAATTAACGGAAAACATATAAATAACATACCTATGACACGCTACTGTAGTGTCTGTGAATGGCATTGAGAGTCTTTAAGAGATCATGGTTTTAGTTGTGGAGATTAACCAAATATTATTATTATTTATTATGTAGAGTAGTATCTTAAAACAACAACCATGTTGACCAAGTCACGATAAGAAACCACAAAGAGAAAAAATACCTATATAGCTTGAGACAACAATTTTATTTGTGAAACGTGAGGTCATTTCCTAAAATTTACACGCAACAGAATAGAAATATTTAGGATAGTATTTTTGGAAATGTCAAAATATTTTAAATGTTAGATAAGACCAGACTATTGACGTGCAAGGCTTTCTGGTTTTGCTTTACGGGCTCGAGACTTGGACTCTGACCGGGGCTTTCTGTATAAAACTGGAATAGTTTAAAATTGGCCATCCAAAAATTCTATGGACAGACCACATTGCCAACCTAAGAAAGAACGGGTAAAAAGACTTGCTCCATTTGATACAAATACATAAGCTAGAATATCTGGGAAACATCATAAGTAACAACCAGCGTTATGAGTTGCTACAACTGATCCCAGAGGACAAAGTAACAGGCAAGAGGGGATCCGCTAGATGAAGGATATTATGATCAAAACCCTTGCGTGAGTGGTGTAATTCAAACGCCGTCAACGAAGTACGCATTTCCATAATGATCGCCAACACTCGTAGATACAAGAAAAAGAAGATTTGCACCTAGTTTAGTCACGAGACTACGATTCTTTTAAGATGCATTATATTAGCTGACCCTACTGTTACAGCGTTAAGATTTTTCAAGTATTTTTTCACCTGAACGTTTAGTATGTTAGTCACGACAGACAACTTGACAACTTACTATTTAGAACCTTTAATTTCGTTTTAGCATTTTAAAAAAATGCGGAAGTAGTCCCCGTTTAAAAATTTACACCTGCTTTCAAAAACAGAACGGAAATCACTTGATGCAAGTCAAAAAACCTTTACCGTTCCGGCAATTCGCGTAACCTAATTACAAAATTTACATCGAGAAATAAGTTTCTCTCTAATTTACTCTTTCCGCTACGACGGAAAAAGACAGTAAATTGCTCGGATTGAAAACTGTCCCTATGGAGACATTAAGGCAATTATTCTACGTGGTTAATTTTTTCGCTTGATTTTTGTTTATTCGAGATATTTTAAAGGGCGTTAAATAAACTAAGGATTCTATGCCTGTATCGTTATGCAACTGATGACTAATTATTAAAATAAATATAAATAAGTCAAAATTCGGCGTATTTTGCTGTTTCCAATTATAGAACTCTACACTGCTGCTACCTGTTTACCGGTATCAAACTCTTTGGTTCTCGTCAGTACAGGTTAGTTGGGGTATATAGTCCAGAGAATAGCTATTTTAGCATAATTTGGTCAACTCTTATTGTATAGGGTCTCAGCAAGTGGCTAGGAAACAAATATATATATTTATATGCCATATGGTCGTATCCATTTGCTATTGTGTTTATAGTACCATACAGTATTTTTTACTTTAGATTGCTAGAGGCTGCGGCAAGATGACGCTACCTATATTGTACTGCTTAGTCAGAACAGTATTGTGACTATAGGGTGTTTCGATATTCCAACGGTGGGTATATCACATACTTCCCGAAAAATTGGAAAGAAACCACTATAACCATGATCCCCAAGCCCGAGAAAAATCACACCTTCCCCAAAACTATGGCCTCATCTCACTCCTAAACTCCATGGCCAAAATCATGGAAATCTTCATTCTCACAGAAAAGACCACCGAAGTGAACGTACTTCCTGGTGAACAGTTCGGCTTTCGGGAAAACCTCAATACTAAGCTCCAAGCTCTTAGACTGACCGAGTACATAACCCAAGCATTCAACTGGAACCAGTACATTGGTATGATCCTCCTTGACATTGACAAAGCCTTCGATACCCTATAGCATAGATAAACTGGTTCACAAGATGATATCCCTGGGAAATCCCTCCAAGTTCGTACGTCTAATCCAATCCTGTCTCCCCCGAAGCAGGATCCGCGTCCGCATAGGACAGTCCCTGTCAACCCCTAGAACCCTAGAGGCAGGTGTCCTTTAAGGCGCCGTACTCTTCCCACATTTCAACATCTTAATCCTTAAACCCCCGAAAACTCCCGAGCCCTCTACGCAGATGATAAAATAAATAAACCTCGTCTTAATACCGACGAAACCCAAACCATCCAGTTTAGTCGTAGAAGGCACGCGCATTTCGACGAGTTCAACCTGGATGGCCGCGATATCCCCTGGTCTGACTCAGTAAAATACCTCGGTATCACGCTCGATTAAACTCTTCACTGGCATCTCCACTTCCAAAACACCCTAAATAAAGTCAAGCTACTCTACAGCCAACAACAATATCCCCTTCTTAACCGCCACAGGTCCCTTAGCCACAAAAACAAACTTCTATTCATTCAAGCCATCATCCGCCCCACACTAATCTATGGTTCGGCAGCATGGGGTTACGCAGCCAAATCCAGCCTAAACCATCTCTAATCTCTCGAAAATCGTTACGTCCGAACTGCCATGGACATCTGTAACGTAGATTTTCATCGTGATATCAAACACACTCCCCCCCCCCCCCTATTACAATACCTCTAAGAAAGAGGCACCAAGATTTTCACCTTCGCCTCCAATAACTCAAACCCCCTCATCAAACAAGCCTCAAACTACGACAGCGATGCCCCGCATCGACACAAATGCCCCAGACACCAACTTCTATAGGTGTAGCCGCAACACACCACCCCTAAATATAAACTATAAACTAAACTAATGGAACTTTGAAATGCATAAGGAATATTTTTAGCAAATATAATGTCAGGAAATATTAGAGATATGTGAATGCGGTTTGCAGCATAATATTAGGAATTATTAAATAGAAATAAAGGTCTGTCTTTACCACCAACTAACTTTATTTGCCCCTCTAGGGTAGAAAACAAGGGTTATAGAAAATACATAAAATGATGAAGAATTAAAATAAATTTCTTAACGTTGTACTAGTTTCGACTTTAGGGAAAGTCATCATCAGCAACTAATCATTTAAGAAATTTTGTTATGAAAAGTAGTTAAAACAGTTGGGAGAACAATGGGTGATTCAACAATAAAATACAATGAAATGCAGATTATGCAACCATTGGAATAGACAGCAGCTTATTATAAGGACGATGTATCTCTATGCTTCTTCTCTGTCCTTATAATAAGCTGCTGTCTATTCCAATGGTTGCATAATCTGCATTTCATTGTATTTTATTGTTGAATCACCCATTGTTCTCCCAACTGTTTTAACTACTTTTCATAACAAAATTTCTTAAATGATTAGTTGCTGATAATGACTTTCCCTAAAGTCGAAACTAGTACAACGCTAAGAAATTTATTTTAATTCTTCATCATTTTATGTATTTTCTATAACCCTTGTTTTCTACCCTAGAGGGACAAATAAAGTTAGTTGGTGGTAAAGACAGACCTTTATTTCTATTTACAACCTCGCCACAGAATATGGACTACTTCTTAAATTAGGAATTATTGTTTAGTCTTCGGGTAGATTGATTAGTTTTGGTTTGCATTAATGTTAATTTTACAAAACCGGCTGGTAAATGAAACAATGCTAATTTAAATTCACTGAGACTAAATTTTTTTCCGAAAATACTCTTTCTTTATTTCTGAATTTTAACTGGTTCAATTGTAAGAAAACCTCTTTCGAGGAGTGCATTATATGTCTGCAACTAATAGCTTTTGAGATATCGAGTTTTGAATAATTACATTTTTGAACTTTGACAGCTTCTAACTTTCTAACGGTACGTCTTAGAGCAAAACGGCTTGCATGTCCCTATCGTACTTTTTTATTATCCTCCTAAAAATACGAATTTCTGGTTAAACCGGAAGTGCCATATTTCCGGCATTCGAGTCATATCTGGTTTAACAAAAGTTTACATTTTTGTGGAGATAATAAAAAAGTAATATAGGGACAGGAAAGCCGCCTTGCTCTAAGAAGTACCGTTAGAAAGCTAAATGCTGTCAAAGTTCAAAAATGTCATTTTTCAAAAGTATGTTCAGACTCATAATGCACTTATTAAAAAATAATTGCTATTTTATGTAGAGTTCAAAAATAGTGTAAAATATAGGGTGTTCTGTTTAAAAAAAAGTATGTTTGATATGCCCCGACTATTTGGGAGACCCTGTATAATCTGGAATTATTTTATATTGTAGGCCTAATGTTTCCCTATGACTCTGTTATTAAAAAATAATAAAAAGTTGAGTACTTTAGATGCCATGATATCCTGCGTTGAGAGTGGGCCACCCGGTATAATAATAATTTACTCCAAAATTTTCATTCAACTCAATTTTGGGTAAGTCATAACTTACTTCTTTTTAACTGCTTGTTTTACCCGTACGTAATCCCTTCTAGTAGCCTCTGAAGATGGAGGTCTAGACGCCCGAAACATGTACGGAACATACCAACTCCGTTTTGAATTAAATTTGTGGAAGCTGACTTCATTGTTTTATTTGCATTATAATTATTATTAGAGTTTTCAAATTATACTTTTGTCACCCTCACACGACAAAAGTCAAAGATTTGGAATTAACAATAGAGATTGCAGGGTGATTAAATACTAGAGTGTGTTTTTTTGATTAACACCTAATTAGTGTAAAACTGAAACGTTCATTTAACAATCCCGAAAGTTGTTTTTTGCAGTTGAACCAGTGATTCTTCTGAAACCCGGAAATAAATAATAACAATTTTTGGAGAGAAATGTGAAATTTTGTTAAATATGCCCTTTTTTATTTTAACCTAAGCTAATCAATCTACCCTGAGACCAAACATGAGTCCTAATATGCTTCAAGCCGCGTTCAAATATTTTTAGTATTTCATTTCAAATATAGGCTAAAAATTTTCCTCCTGCGTTTCACAGTCCCAGTAGTTTATTTAAAAACGACTTTATTGTTGTTAAACCGTTTGAATTAACTAGGTTTAAATGATTTTGGCATATGGCACAAAAATTCCTGATAACAACAAAGTTTAAAATTTCTTTGCAAACATGATAGGCATGTATTTTTAATTGGTCAATTTTAAATGCTAATTTTATGGCCTTCATGTAATGTTTATATTTCTTGTATTTGTATTGGTTTTATGCAAACCACAAGCCACAAATAGGAAAATATGTTTGATATCTATTACACATCTCTAAAACATTTACTATAATATTACCATCCAAGTATATTTTTATCTTTTAAAATAAGTCAGAAATCGTTAATGATGTTTATCAAATATAATAAAATACAATTCCTAATGGATTTACTTAATAGCTGGTATTTCTGGAAATTTTATATACAACAACTTCAAAATACACCTTTACTACTAAAATTATAGTAATAAAGTATTTTAAGTAATTTTATTGATTCTTTTTGTATCATGGCATTGATAAATGCTCGATTATATAAACGTATGTTTTAAATTACTTATTATACCTAATTGTTTGGCGATTGCCTAAATTATGTTCCCATACACTAAGATTAAAGCTTTTATAAAGAATTGTAATGAAAAGTTCGAAAAATAAAAAAGGTAAGTTGAAAAATCCAGAACAGCGAATTTGGTTTAAAAAGCACCAAAGCTAAATCGAAGTGTAAAAAAATTTAATCAAAATTGCGAAGTTGCCAAGTTTTTAGTTGTTGTCTGTTATTCGAGGATTTTTGTTTAATATTGCAACTGGGTAAAATCTTCAATTTTCCTCGGAAGTATTTAAGATTTTGGTATTTAGGATTAGCAGAGCATGACCGAGATGGATGACTTGTCGTTAAGTATAATTTCTGTCCATTGCAAATGGTCACTGTGGTCTTATGCACCGGACACAGTTGTGTCGATACTCTCTGATTAGTGTTTCAAGGGGTTATAGGATTTTATGAGATTGCCCACAATCGCAAGATACTTGTTACTACAGGGTGTTCGGATATAATGGTACTTAAGGTTAAGGATAGTAAGGTCCACTTAAAATAAGAAAAATATTTATTTTAAACGTATGGTAAATGCAAGCGAAGGAAGCCAGGCGCCTTTGAATATGACTTTAACATTTTTTAACTGCTTAGAAGGAGTGGGACGAGTTTTAGGTGATATGAAGTTGCCACTAAAAACTATTATTATTTGATGGAGAAAATAGTCGATCCATATTCTAACTAGTGGCGTGCGAAATAGGGAGATCTGTTCACATTTTAATGGCAACTTTTTTGGAAGTTTGTTAGGTAATTAATCATTACTACGGGGTTTTCTGGACCATTACATGCAGAAAGGTACCTACTCTTAGCTCAATATTCTAAAACCGATCCTATTCGAAGAAAACGAAAATTGAAAATTCAACAGTTCAAAAACCTTTTCTATGTAACAATTAGAAAATCAATATCAATCAAAATTCAACAATTATAATCAAATTGTTATACATCAAACTAAGATTATAATAGTCCCTAGTTTTTGAGGGTACTTGGAGCTGAATGAAGGTATCACCTCTACGTGCACAGGGGGGGGGGTCGTTCCAGAGTGATGACGTTCTCTAGATGAAATAATTTTTAAACAGTATCGTTCGAGGGACACTAAGCTGAATTACGTATGGGTGGGCTCCAGTGGCTCTTCGTGTATTTTTACCATGCACCGCTCTGGGTGAAATCAAGCGGGCAATCTCAGTTGAGCACTTACCATGAAAATATTTGTAAAATAGACTTAAGTCGCCAACCTGCCTTCGAAGTTCAAGGCTTTCCAGGTTGTTTGTCAGATCATGGTCACCGATCAAGCGAATGGCACTTATTTGAATAGAATCTAGCAATCTCAGGGTATCTTTAGGAGCAGAGCCCCATATACGCGAACAGTACTCCAGCGAATGTCGAATTTGGGCTTTATAGAGCATCAACAGTTGTTGGGGTGTATAAAGGTTCTTAGTTCGGAAAAGTATTCCAAGCTTCTACAAGGCTGCCTTAGAAATGGCCGTAACGTGACTATGCTAAGATATTTGACTATCCAAATTGACGCCCAATAAAAGAATTGATGAAGCCAAGCGAATAGAGTATCCGCCATGCCTATATCCGGTTACTGTTACCCCAAAACAAAACTTCTTTCAGGTCTTTGTTGAGATGTGAGACCTCTTGCTGCCTATAGAGATGTGCATTAGCAGCCGATGTCCGAGCATCCAAAGTGAAAGATGAAACGAGTGTGCTGTCATCATCGAAGTTATACAGGGTGCCCGAAATTGGTGCTGACAGTATTGCGATCTCGGAAACTAGAAGAGATAGAAATGGGGAAAGTTTTAGGCAATTATGTAAGTAGTTTATTGGTGCTTACGGATCGATTCTGGTTCTTTTAGGTTTTGCGATACTTTGAATAAACCAATATTTTGCATTTTCTTAGATCGGTAGTAACTTTTTTATTACCCAATATTATTTAAATCCGAAAACACATTTTTATTGCCACTTTTTACATAGAAGATGCCTACCTGATCATATTTTGGTTACAACGTTGTAACCTTACGGCCCCCGGCTCATACGACCGGAGTAAAAAGCTGAAAGAAATTTTAATTAGAGGGTTATTAAAATGGGTTAATTAAATAATTAAGATATTTAATTACAAAGCTGAAAAATAAAATTATTATTAGTATTATTTTCAACAAAAAAATTTGTGCCCTGGAAGGTCTGATTTAACACAAAAGTGTTATCTCACGACTCATGGAATTGAGTCATTATTCACCTATTCCAGAATTTCCCGCGTGACATTCAAATACATAAAATAATGCATTAGTATGCCTCACATACAATAAAGGAACAGGCTCTGATGTGACCGTTTAGATTCGGGCAGAATCTAAGGCCGACCCTACGTTGTGTTCGTCAGGTTCGCTGAAAAATACTAATTGGAGTATTATACAGAGTGAAGAAAAATTAACTCAAAGTTTATTATGGGCGTTTTATGGATTGTGTAAAAACACTTCTTTTTAATGAGATTGAGAAACTCATCAGATGGCAGAATTTAGACTTATGCAGTCAGATAAAAAAAATGCAACATGGAAATTGGTTCAGAGAAAGCTCTAGCAACGCACTCTCGACCACGTTTCCAAAGGAATCCCCTACCCTGTGCACCGGACGGGACGGAGGGGCTGTCGCCCTAGGCTGTCGCCTATCCCTGTAGGGTATCCTCTACTATCGGTTGCTGGAATGTGCTGTCGCACCGGTCTGTCGGCCGCCGTCCCACGTCGAAGGAAACACTGTAACCCTGTTAATGGTCTGGATCAAAAGAACGGAACCTTCACTATTCCTTGAGCAACTCCCAATAAATATTACTTTTAGAAAACAATCCTTCTTATTTTATTTTATAAAACTACCACCGAATGGTTTTAAACTGTTGTTTGGCCTAGTATAGAACATAGAAAATGAGAAATTCTTTCTTTTCCCTGCCTGATAAAAATCCCCTCTTCCTCACGAGTTTTACCTCGATGCTACGTCCAGCGTGGGCTGTCGCCCCATAGCAGCGCGATGGAGGAGCATGGATATAGGATAACCCCGAACTTAAACCATTTAGGAAAAATAATTGAATTCTCCTAGCAGTGATTTATAGTTAATTATTTAAGTTGTATTTTGACTAGACGTCAGCAACAGATACTATTAGGAAAGTAAAAACGGTATTAACGCCATAACAACTTGGAGTAGAAAAAACTAAATAATGGAGAAAGCTTGATTCAACAAAATACATGAAAAATTACTAAGCTGAAACATTAGTGAAACTGATATTCTCTAAGTCAATGTTTTCAGGCGTCTGCATTTTTTTATAATAAACTTGGTTCCCACTGAAAACTGATAGAAGTTAATAATTGATTTGACATCTGCAAAAAACTGATAGTTGGTTGTAGTTTCACATGTTACGGTATTCAATTTAATTTTGTTATATTGATTTAGTATTTATGATATGCATAATTCCGACATTTTGGTCATAAATTACAAACATGATAACTTTGACTTTAGTTTTAATGTTTGTAGAAGGTAATCCTTATTACTTTGAAAATCCCCAGAGAATAAAAGTGGTCAGAAGTAAGAAAAGTAAACAGACCAGGTCAAGTCCACAAACGGGACTACCTTTCGTCTGTCAGAAGTAAGAAAAGTAAACAGACCAGGTCAAGTCCACAAACGGGACTACCTTTCGTCTGTCAGAAGTAAGAAAAGTAAACAGACCAGGTCAAGTCCACAAACGGGACTACCTTTCGTCTGTCAGAAGTAAGAAAAGTAAACAGACCAGGTCAAGTCCACAAACGGGACTACCTTTCGTCTGTCAGAAATAAGAAAAGTAAACAGACCAGGTCAAGTCCACAAACGGGACTACCTTTCGTCTGTCAGAAGTAAGAAAAGTAAACAGACCAGGTCAAGTCCACAAACGGGACTACCTTTCGTCTGTCAGAAGTAAGAAAAGTAAACAGACCAGGTCAAGTCCACAAACGGGACTACCTTTCGTCTGTCAGAAATAAGAAAAGTAAACAGACCAGGTCAAGTCCACAAACGGGACTACCTTTCGTCTGTCAGAAGTAAGAAAAGTAAACAGACCAGGTCAAGTCCACAAACGGGACTACCTTTCGTCTGTCAGAAGTAAGAAAAGTAAACAGACCAGGTCAAGTCCACAAACGGGACTACCTTTCGTCTGTCAGAAGTAAGAAAAGTAAACAGACCAGGTCAAGTCCACAAACGGGACTACCTTTCGTCTGTCAGAAGTAAGAAAAGTAAACAGACCAGGTCAAGTCCACAAACGGGACTACCTTTCGTCTGTCAGAAGTAAGAGAAGTAAGCAGTAAAATATTGTAAATGATTTCCCAAAAAAACACACCCTGAATATTTTTTAACAAACATAAGAGCTCAACATTTTCCCTGTTAAAAGATATGACAAAAATAAGAAATCCCACCCTATTCTGACTAGCGAAATATTAAAAATAAATTATTTAAAAAAACATGATCTTCAAAACCCCTGAAAACATTTAAAAATACAAACAACCAACAAAAACCCTTAATCAAAATTTCCCTTGTTAAAGATTTAAAAGAATAAAACCAGAATTTAATTTAGTACTCGAAAATTCAACAACCATCACAAAACAACACTAGGTTCGAACTTTTGACTTCCCCTGTATCGAAAATAACAAACCCTCTAATGTTCAGACTTATAAAATGTAAATGTTTTAGAAATCCCCGTTTTACGTTTGTAAATTGCAAGACAACACCTTTTTAAATAAATTAAATGTTTTATTATTTAAGCAATTCACTTTCTTCAAATAAAGCCAAAAGAAACCCAAATTTATTTCACTCACAACCTTTGATCCCACTATTATTATTTGCTATTAGAGAAAAAGTACTTTTCAAGAAAATCTAATGAAAATGTGAAGTCATGATGGCTCTTGAATTTCGATGCTTATCGTACCTGATAGAAGTTAATAAGTGATCCTTTCGATGTTCTCACTAGACCAGCAAGGCGATATTCTCCCACCAATTTCGTCCTTCCACTTTTTAACAATCTGCGCCAACTACCCTGTCGATGAAACGGTGTAAAAAACATGCAAAGCGCTGCATCGCTCCCCGGGCCGACTCGAGAGTCCAAAGGTCACGCGCAATCTTCAATAAATGAAATCAAACAAAAGGTAGACTAATTACTGAATCTCTTTTAATTAACTTAACTTATAAAAAAATATGGTATTTTAATGGCACTATTAATAATTATACTAATATATACTTACCAGGTTTTTTTCCCAATAATATATCAGGGTAAATTAAAACCACAACATGATTAAAACACAACACAGTCAAATAAGGCTGAAATAAATTAATATTAGGATGCTACAGTGCCGGGTAGGTCAAGAATAATTTAAAGATACAATTAATATAAGAGCAAAAATAATTTCAAATATAGACACCTGGGTCTGCTTCGTTACAGTCGCCCCCTATTATTTTGAACGAAAAACAAGGTTATGAGGGAAAAATAATAGTAATATAGGAAAAAACTTTTCCTGTTGAAAACTAGAAGAAAAAAAAAAATAACGAACCCAAATTCATACACACACAAATTGGTATGAATTACAAACGCATAAAAACAACTCCGTGCCGAGGGAGGTCTAAAAGTTGATGCAGACTTCTTTCTGAAAACAGCTGCTTCTGAGACTTTTTTGAAAAAGGTGATTGGATCCCTCCTTTACTTCCATGAGTTTCATAAGCAACACATCGACCGGTTCATCCGAATATATTTCCATTTCTTCCGATGACATATTTGACATGATAAATTCCATCCGTATAGGTGTTTCGCCATCTAATTGTATCTGCAGAGTCCTTCCTACTAGATCGATGACAGACTGTTGTTCTTCCAGCCAATCAAATCCTATAATGCAGGGTCGAACCAAGTCTGGAAGAATCAAGCAACACATTGGAACTTCTTGATTCACCATCGCAGCGGTAAGGAAAACTTGTTTGGTTATGCGTTTACTTTTCTTTCCAAATGCTCCCTGAATGTTGATAGCTTTGAGTGGTAATGATGGGATATTCTGATTATTCGAATAAATTTGTTTCCATAACTCTTCACAAATTTCAGTTACCTTACTGCCAGTATCTAGTAATGCGTTGGTTTCTAGGCCATTGAGTTTGATGCGAATTTCCGGCAATCCCAAAGAGCTTCCCTTCCTTCTCACAGACGAAACTTCTGGCGGAGGCCAACCTGAGTCTCTGCTATAGAAAGATGACTGTTCTTTGGCCGCTATTGGTTCTAAAATTCCTTGTAAGTTTTTCCCTTTACCTCTTTCGCAACCCATTTTTTAACATTATTTTCCAAGCAACTGAACAAAAATTATAACAACTATCTTTAAAAGGTCGCCTAGGTCTTCTCGCTGTCGAACACGGCGACACTAGTGGCTCGAAGGCTTGTAGTTTCCCAAAGTTTTTTGATTCGTAGTATTAGGGGCAGAAGTCGATTGTTCTTTATCCACGGCCTGTCCAGATTTGGTGAAACCCTTGCGAAAATTTTGATATGGGGCAAAATTTTTTCGTACGCTAGGTGCCACAGTAGTTCTGACTGGTCCTATGGATTCCTGTTGTTTTAGAAAGTCGACGGTCCCGGTAACTGTCTTCTGATTATAGAGCAGCCAAAGAGACTGGATGTGCGCTGGAAAATGTTTAATTAATTGTGCCACCAGCATTTCTTCCGCTGGGGGATTGGTTAAAAGAGCAGCGAACCCCACACATTTGGAAAAATGTGCTACCATTGACATCTCTTCCTCCTTCCAGATACTGTTCGTTAATTTTTCGCGAAGTTTGGACTGTTCCACATCAGACCAAAAACAGTGAGGAAACGCTTGCTTAAAATCCCCATAAGTCCTCCAGGAAATGCGATAAATAGCATACCAATCTTCCGCACTCTCTTCAAAACATTCGGCGAGGACTTCCAATCGTTTTTCTCCATCAATTTGAACTTTACGAAAATGGACTTCCAGCTCTTTCAAAAATTTCATGGGATGCTTACGACTACTATCGAGACCATAAAATTTGGGAATCTGAGGCGCTTGGGTGACATAGACAGGGGTCATTTCCTTATTCGGCGAGACTGGCGTCGAGGTTCTCGGGACACCGCAATCTCTTGACACATTGAACGACAAGTTTTCAACTTGAGTGTTCACCCGTTTGACTTTGGTAAGCACTTCCTTATGCATGGTAAGGATTCCCTTTCCAAGCGCTGCAAATTGTGACTTGACGGCGGCATTTTGCTGCGAAAACATTTCCTGCAACTCGGCACGGGTAACCTTTCCAGAGTCGGCATCGGGATTGGGTTCCTCTGGAGTGCTTGGATCCCCTGAAACATTAGTGAAACTGAGGGAGAATAACCAAAACCCGGTTCTCCTTTAGTCTGACCTATCCATCGCTGCCATTGAAACGCATGCCATCAACACGAAACCTACTAAATATAACCGCTTCTGTCTCTGTATAATTCTTTAAAACTAACTCCAATCCTGGTCACGGCACCACTGTAACCTTACGGCCCCCGGCTCATACGACCGGAGTAAAAAGCTGAAAGAAATTTTAATTAGAGGGTTATTAAAATGGGTTAATTAAATAATTAAGATATTTAATTACAAAGCTGAAAAATAAAATTATTATTAGTATTATTTTCAACAAAAAAATTTGTGCCCTGGAAGGTCTGATTTAACACAAAAGTGTTATCTCACGACTCATGGAATTGAGTCATTATTCACCTATTCCAGAATTTCCCGCGTGACATTCAAATACATAAAATAATGCATTAGTATGCCTCACATACAATAAAGGAACAGGCTCTGATGTGACCGTTTAGATTCGGGCAGAATCTAAGGCCGACCCTACGTTGTGTTCGTCAGGTTCGCTGAAAAATACTAATTGGAGTATTATACAGAGTGAAGAAAAATTAACTCAAAGTTTATTATGGGCGTTTTATGGATTGTGTAAAAACACTTCTTTTTAATGAGATTGAGAAACTCATCAGATGGCAGAATTTAGACTTATGCAGTCAGATAAAAAAAATGCAACATGGAAATTGGTTCAGAGAAAGCTCTAGCAACGCACTCTCGACCACGTTTCCAAAGGAATCCCCTACCCTGTGCACCGGACGGGACGGAGGGGCTGTCGCCCTAGGCTGTCGCCTATCCCTGTAGGGTATCCTCTACTATCGGTTGCTGGAATGTGCTGTCGCACCGGTCTGTCGGCCGCCGTCCCACGTCGAAGGAAACACTGTAACCCTGTTAATGGTCTGGATCAAAAGAACGGAACCTTCACTATTCCTTAAGCAACTCCCAATAAATATTACTTTTAGAAAACAATCCTTCTTATTTTATTTTATAAAACTACCACCGAATGGTTTTAAACTGTTGTTTGGCCTAGTATAGAACATAGAAAATGAGAAATTCTTTCTTTTCCCTGCCTGATAAAAATCCCCTCTTCCTCACGAGTTTTACCTCGATGCTACGTCCAGCGTGGGCTGTCGCCCCATAGCAGCGCGATGGAGGAGCATGGATATAGGATAACCCCGAACTTAAACCATTTAGGAAAAATAATTGAATTCTCCTAGCAGTGATTTATAGTTAATTATTTAAGTTGTATTTTGACTAGACGTCAGCAACAGATACTATTAGGAAAGTAAAAACGGTATTAACGCCATAACAACTTGGAGTAGAAAAAACTAAATAATGGAGAAAGCTTGATTCAACAAAATACATGAAAAATTACTAAGCTGAAACATTAGTGAAACTGATATTCTCTAAGTCAATGTTTTCAGGCGTCTGCATTTTTTTATAATAAACTTGGTTCCCACTGAAAACTGATAGAAGTTAATAATTGATTTGACATCTGCAAAAAACTGATAGTTGGTTGTAGTTTCACATGTTACGGTATTCAATTTAATTTTGTTATATTGATTTAGTATTTATGATATGCATAATTCCGACATTTTGGTCATAAATTACAAACATGATAACTTTGACTTTAGTTTTAATGTTTGTAGAAGGTAATCCTTATTACTTTGAAAATCCCCAGAGAATAAAAGTGGTCAGAAGTAAGAAAAGTAAACAGACCAGGTCAAGTCCACAAACGGGACTACCTTTCGTCTGTCAGAAGTAAGAAAAGTAAACAGACCAGGTCAAGTCCACAAACGGGACTACCTTTCGTCTGTCAGAAGTAAGAAAAGTAAACAGACCAGGTCAAGTCCACAAACGGGACTACCTTTCGTCTGTCAGAAGTAAGAAAAGTAAACAGACCAGGTCAAGTCCACAAACGGGACTACCTTTCGTCTGTCAGAAATAAGAAAAGTAAACAGACCAGGTCAAGTCCACAAACGGGACTACCTTTCGTCTGTCAGAAGTAAGAAAAGTAAACAGACCAGGTCAAGTCCACAAACGGGACTACCTTTCGTCTGTCAGAAGTAAGAAAAGTAAACAGACCAGGTCAAGTCCACAAACGGGACTACCTTTCGTCTGTCAGAAATAAGAAAAGTAAACAGACCAGGTCAAGTCCACAAACGGGACTACCTTTCGTCTGTCAGAAGTAAGAAAAGTAAACAGACCAGGTCAAGTCCACAAACGGGACTACCTTTCGTCTGTCAGAAGTAAGAAAAGTAAACAGACCAGGTCAAGTCCACAAACGGGACTACCTTTCGTCTGTCAGAAGTAAGAAAAGTAAACAGACCAGGTCAAGTCCACAAACGGGACTACCTTTCGTCTGTCAGAAGTAAGAAAAGTAAACAGACCAGGTCAAGTCCACAAACGGGACTACCTTTCGTCTGTCAGAAGTAAGAGAAGTAAGCAGTAAAATATTGTAAATGATTTCCCAAAAAAACACACCCTGAATATTTTTTAACAAACATAAGAGCTCAACATTTTCCCTGTTAAAAGATATGACAAAAATAAGAAATCCCACCCTATTCTGACTAGCGAAATATTAAAAATAAATTATTTAAAAAAACATGATCTTCAAAACCCCTGAAAACATTTAAAAATACAAACAACCAACAAAAACCCTTAATCAAAATTTCCCTTGTTAAAGATTTAAAAGAATAAAACCAGAATTTAATTTAGTACTCGAAAATTCAACAACCATCACAAAACAACACTAGGTTCGAACTTTTGACTTCCCCTGTATCGAAAATAACAAACCCTCTAATGTTCAGACTTATAAAATGTAAATGTTTTAGAAATCCCCGTTTTACGTTTGTAAATTGCAAGACAACACCTTTTTAAATAAATTAAATGTTTTATTATTTAAGCAATTCACTTTCTTCAAATAAAGCCAAAAGAAACCCAAATTTATTTCACTCACAACCTTTGATCCCACTATTATTATTTGCTATTAGAGAAAAAGTACTTTTCAAGAAAATCTAATGAAAATGTGAAGTCATGATGGCTCTTGAATTTCGATGCTTATCGTACCTGATAGAAGTTAATAAGTGATCCTTTCGATGTTCTCACTAGACCAGCAAGGCGATATTCTCCCACCAATTTCGTCCTTCCACTTTTTAACAATCTGCGCCAACTACCCTGTCGATGAAACGGTGTAAAAAACATGCAAAGCGCTGCATCGCTCCCCGGGCCGACTCGAGAGTCCAAAGGTCACGCGCAATCTTCAATAAATGAAATCAAACAAAAGGTAGACTAATTACTGAATCTCTTTTAATTAACTTAACTTATAAAAAAATATGGTATTTTAATGGCACTATTAATAATTATACTAATATATACTTACCAGGTTTTTTTCCCAATAATATATCAGGGTAAATTAAAACCACAACATGATTAAAACACAACACAGTCAAATAAGGCTGAAATAAATTAATATTAGGATGCTACAGTGCCGGGTAGGTCAAGAATAATTTAAAGATACAATTAATATAAGAGCAAAAATAATTTCAAATATAGACACCTGGGTCTGCTTCGTTACAACGTTTCGGTTTCCTGTAACCATCATCAACTTTCTTTTCTCATATGATCCCTATATTGGATTTTTTACTCATCGAAAAGTACCTAATTTTTCCTATACTATGATATCAAACACTAATACAAAATAAAAATTTATAACCTCAAAATAACAAAAACATCATATTTACGAACATATTTGGCGATATATCGGAAAGTTCTTTTGCTTAAGAGTGAAAGTTAATTAAGTAAAATATATTAAGGATCAAAATGTCGACCATTTTTTTCAACGCATCGCTGACATTTTTTTTACAAATCTAGTTACACAATTAATGGTATTACGGTTAATATGACTAAAAATATTCCTAGTTCGCTTCTCAAGAACTTGGCGAGTTTCAGGGGGATTAAATTCGTATACCTCATTTTTGACAAATCCCTATAAATAAAAGTCCAATGGGGTATGGTCCGGACACCTAGCAGGCCAGCGCATAGGACCACTGGTAGATACTACCTTTTCACCAAAAGTCTCTGATAAAAATGTTTGTACTTGTCTGGAATTATGCGCGGGACAACCATCTTGCTGCAGCCACACGTTATTAAATTGATTATTGGGACCAACTTCTTGAAGTGCAGGAATAATTTGATTTTGAAACATTGCAAGGTATCTAGGACCGGTCAATGTTTGGTCATAAATAAAAGGACCAATTAGCTGATTTTCTAAAAATAATAAAAAGTATGCAAAAGATCCATCGTAATCATTATAATATTGCTAAATAAATTGTGAAGATAAATAATGCAAGCATTTTTTCCAGTTAATTTAAACCAAAATAAAATATTTTTTACTAATTATTTCACGCCACACATTAAATCCAAATCGTACTTGCAATCTGCGTGGTTCGAGTAATTGCGGGTTTTCAAAAGCCCAGTGATGGTGATTCTTTTTATTATAGATTCCACAGTTGGTGAAATGTGTTTCATCTGTCCATAAAACATTATCCGAAAATGTGAGATTTAATCGACATTTACCAAGATACAAATTACAAAAAATGACTCTCCTATCAAAATTACCTTCTTGAAGTCCTTGTAAAATTGTTGGCTTGTAAGGATGGTATTTAGCAACTTTTAATACATCGTGAACGGTGGATTTTGGAATTCCAAGCTGTGTGTTAGCGATTCTTGTAGATGAAGTCGGATGTTCATTAAAATGTTCTAAAATTATTCTATTACGATTCTCGTTATCTATTCCATATTCTTTGGGACGAGGCTTTTCAAAACTGCCAAATTCTGGTAAGTTTCTAGTCAGTTTAGAAAAATACGCTCTGCTGGGTTGTCGTCTTTCGGGGTACATTTCAAAATAATTATCCATAGTTCTATTCGCATTTCTGTCATTTTTTTATATAGCAGAAATCCTTAGTTCAAGGATTCTCCACGAATTTTGGAAGAACTTCGACATGACTTACAAAACTTCAAAAATTAACCAACGCATATTGTTGCTGATGATACTGGAGAAATATACTTTAATATTAAAATTCATAATTAAGCAGATTATTTTATGGACTCAATATTATACAAGTTAAGAATGATAATTAAGATATTGAAACATACATAATCCCCAGCTAACAACAAACTAACAGTCAGTTTGATTTTTGACCAATAATCTTTTTCAGATAAAAATAAATAAATAACGTGCACGCCACATACCAAAAAATAAATAATGCTTTATTTCACTATACTCACATCAATTTTTACTTTTAAATTATACATGTTTCATATGAATTTAAACGAAAAAGTAAAACCTATACATTTTTTATCAGTCCTTTCCCATCGTTTATTGATTCCTACAATATATAATTGGACACTTAAAAGATTATAGAAATAAAACTTAATAATACACTACCAGATTTTAACACTTCAATTTAAAGTCATCTATTATATTCTGGACGGCTTTTGGTACTACTTAAAGAATGTTTATGGTCCTTTAAATTTTTAAACCAACCAGTCAATGTTTTGGAATTTTATTATAATTAGAAGCCAAATGGCAGTTATTATAATAATTGCTAACAATTCGTTAGAAAATTCTTAATGGGAATAAGCTTTAATAAAATTCTATTTCGATTAATGTCAGTTTTTTCCCTCGGTTTTTTGTATGTTAATTGCATTCATTATTGTTTAATTTAGTAAAGGATATTGCTTACGATTATTTTATATTGTCTGTATTAAGCTTCAGCGCTACTTAGCGACATATTTTTTTCTAATTCTAGAACACTTCTGCGTGTAGTATAGTATAATATACTGTGTCTACACTGGGTCTCCCAAATACTCGGGGCATATCAAACATACTTTTTTTTTAAACAGAACACTATATATCTTACACTATTTTTGAACTCTACATAAAATAGCAATTATTTTTTAATAAGTGCATTATGAGTCTGAACATAATTGTTTCCGAGATATCGATTTTTGAAAAATGACATTTTTGAAATTTGACAGCTTCTAGCTTTCTAACGGTACATCTTAGAGCAAAACGGCTTGCATGTCCCTATCTTACTTTTTTATTATCTCTCCAAAAATGTAAACTTTTGTTAAACCGGATATGACTCGATAGACGGAAAAATATGGTACTTCCGGTTTAACCGGAAATTTATATTTTTGGGAAGATAATAAAAAGTAAGATAAGGACATGCAAGCCGTTTTGCTCTAAGACGTACCGTTAGAAAGCTAGAAGCTGTCAAAGTTCAAAAATGTAATTTTTTAAAATTCGAGATCTCAGAAACTATTAAGTTTAGGCTTATAATGCACTTTCTAAAAAATAATCGTTATTTTATGTACAGTCCAAAAATATGGTAAGATATAGGGTGTTCCAGTGGACCTTTTTTTTGGGACATCCGCTATATTTCAAAATAATTTTAAACTGTAGGCCTAATGTCTCCCTAAGACCTTGATTGTAAAAAATATTAAAAATTTGAGTAGTTTAGATGCTATGGAAGCCTGCGTCGAGAGTGGGCCACCCTGTATGTGTATAGTCTAGTATCAAAAAAGTGAATTTTTTGCTGAATGGTACTCTTATAATAGAGAAATATTGTAGAGTTCGAATCAGCTAAGAAAAGGCCGCCGCGTCACCCGCTTGAAGACGTAAACTATGTTCTATCTCACTTTGACCGTTGATTGGAATTACTATATTTTAATAGACGCTTTGACTTTAAAATGCTGCTGTCTCGTATCGCTCGAGATCGATAGATCCGTGGCGTAAGCAGATGATGCGGTGACCTCTTCTTACTTGCTTATAGGTATACCTCAGGAACAACATACAGTGCCTAGATTAAAAAATCAAAATAAATAAAAGTTGCAGAAATATCAAAAATAACAAACAATTAAAATGTATAGAACTTGATAGCAGAATCCTTGAAAACCCAAAATTATTTGTGTTGCAGTTATGATAGTTTTGTACAGCGCGGGGTTACTCACTCCATCCGAGCTACATAAGATAATAAAATATGTGCTTTCTACAAAATACTGACTATGCTTAGGATTGCCGGTAAGATACTACAAGAAGCTACATGTTGTGGCGTTCTGGATAATTCAGGTTGAAGTGAAATGCATCTGGATATGAACCTGGTAAAAACGAAAAGACGAAACTGTAAACGTATTGCGTTTACATTTTTTAAATCACTGAATATGCGACCTATTCATCGGTATCCTGTTTCTCAACCTCACAATCATTCGAATCAGCATTGGACAGACCTTGGGTAACTTCAGGGCCGTTCCTGACGAGCGTGCAGCACGTGCATGCACGCAGGCGCAAAATTGACGGTCACTCAGTATTCTTTATTATAAATTTAAAAAAATAAAAAAATTTCTCTTATTTTATCATTTCAATATGTCTAAAAATTTTACCAAGCGTTTGCCTTAATAATAGCACAAATGTGTTCTCTCCGTAGTTTCCTTGTTGGACACTACATGCACTGACTTTTAAATTTATTTGTTCGATTTTAATCTGGCATGATATTTTAGGAAAAATTAATATAGTAAGTAAAATAATACAAGATCTGAATAGAAACTTAAATGACTGCCATAAAGAAATCTAAATCTTTATTTTAACGAAAAACGGTCAGAAAAAAATTTTGATTTGCTCATCAATAAAGCTAAAGAAGAAGCAGAAAAAAACTATGTAGAGCAGATATTCCCAATAGTACGGCAACGAAAAATTAAGCAACAATTTTCATATCAAAGTAAGGATGAATCTGTAGCAGGTCCAAAGCAAAAATTTAAAATCGGTTTTTATTTTCTAATTTTAGATACAACCATTTAGTCTTCACAAAAGCGGTTTGAGGGTATAAACAAATTTCAAAATTTATTTGGTTTCTTATGTAATTTTGAAAATTTAGAATCTGACTTAATTAAAGAATCATGTGTAAATTTAGATACCGCATTGCAAGTTGAGATAAATGGAGTAATATCTAAAGACATTGACGGCTTAGATTTACATAATGAAATTTCAACATATAAAATTCTTAATCCGAAAAATACTACTGATTCATCCTTTCCCATAGACATTTTAAATTATATAACTAAAAAAAATCTACAGTCTCTTTTTCCAAATTTATTTATAGTCTTAAGGATATACCTTACATAACTTACATTACCCATTTCAGTAGCTTCAGGTGAAAGAAGTTTTTCTAAGTTAAAACTAATAAAGAATTATTTAAGGACATCCATGAGTCAAGAACGCCTATCAGATTTGGCCATTATTTCGATTGAAAATAATATTTCTGAGGCTCTTGATCATAATCAGATGATCAACGAGCTTGCATCCGTGAAAGCCAGACCTGTTTTGATTTAGGTATATCATTCCTCTTTTGTTTTGTTCATTACAAAAATAGTATTTTTTCATTTTTGAAACGTTTATTTTTTTATCATTAAAATATTTCTGTAACCTACCATATAAGTACTAGGTATAATATTGTTTTGTGTTTTTGTTATTGTTTATTTTATTTAGATTAATTTTTTTCCCCTTTAATTTTCTTGTGAATGTACTGCTTTTAGTTCCCACTATTTATTATATTTCATAAACAATCGAGTAAATTTAAAGAAATAGTCCATTCTCGAAGTGGAGTTGAAATATAGGGAAAGGGGAAAAAAAGTCAAAAAGTCCTTCTCCACTAATTTAATAGTGAGCTATTAAAGGCTCAATTTTAAAATTAAATTGTCTCTACATGTTTCGAAGGTAGTAACCTTCATCTTCAGGAGACCAAAGTAGTGCTGCAGTTATTATTAGCAGTAGGAAGAAAACTGTTGGTGGAAAATGACGTTGATGGAGATTTTTTTATTTAAAAATATTTTGACAAGATATTAATAATTGAATGTAATCAGCACGCTAAAATTGGAATTGAATATATTGATTATAAGTACTGTTTATACCGTTTTTTTTTGTTTCTTTAGGGTATATTTTTCTTTTGATATACTTACCAAATATTTTTTGTAATTTTGTTTGTTTTGGTAATTTAATAAATATTTTTTCTAATTATTTTTTATCAGTTTTCTTACATTTCAAATCATTGCCAGTTTTTCGCGAAATATATTAAAAAAAACGTAGGACCATTTTTTTTAACTAGGGGCGCACCCAAGGAACCTGCACGTAGGCGCCAGACACCCCAGGAACGGGCCTGGGTAACTTACCATATCACCGATTATACTGACGTACATGAACACTAACTTTTATTTAATTATAGAATATTTCACATTTAAAACTGTTTTTTAATAATTTCCAATGATTATTTTAATACGAAAGTATGGAAAAACTGTTTAACCCAATAAAACATATTACAAATTAGTTTAGGTTAGTTATGCGTTTCTTAACCAAATCGTTTTGCCTGATTTAAATCTCACCAGTTCTGCACCCCCTACTGCATACTCAATACATTCAGTAAGCCAAGCCAAGGATATAGGCTTTGCAGCCCCCGCTGTTTTAAGGGTGCATACAAATGAGATAAGTTAATTGTATCTACTTTTAAACTTCTTCTAGTTCCAATATTGATAGATGAAAAGTACTTTACTGCAACTCAGGAATAATTTCTTACTCTTTAAGTTTTTGTCAGACATAGTATCCAGATAATATTAACAATAAAAATAATAATATCTATGTTTTAATAAGTAAATTTTATCAGAGACATTATTAAATTGGGTTGACGATAGTACCCGAGGGTAGCATCCTGGGCCCCCAACTACTCATTACTCTTATTAATGATATTGCAAATTCTATAGAAAACACCGGGTTAACACCTTATGCTGACGATGTGACGGCTGTTGTTGCTGATGGATGTGTTGAAATATTGAGTGGTTGCTCAACGGATTCAGTAAACGCAATTCAGGAGTACAGTTATGAGAATGCTCTTTATCTCGATACCCTCAAGATAGAAATGATGTTTTTTCCGATCCGCACTTTGAATTGCAGCCTGTATGTGAAGACTGGTAGCAAAACTTTGACCCAGACAAATGACTCTAAGTTTTTGGGGATCCATATTGACAGTCAGCAGATTGACAATATTCTGAAAAAATATGCGCTAGGCCAGTACGTTAGATGACAGCTGAGACAAAAGGTAAATAGGTGCATTCTTGTTTCCTGTTATCATGCATATCTTGGATCTGTGCTGTATGGAGTCTTTAGCTGGGACAATGTTTCTAGAATAGGGAAGGTATTGATCTACCAGAAACGATTAGTTTGTACCATGCTGTTTAAGGGTCCAAGGCTCTTATGTCGTGACTTGTAAGGGAAACTGAATATCTTGACTGTTATCTCCATATTATATATTTTATAGTGCTCTCTTCACGTGAAGAAAAATATCAGTAATTTCGCAACTTCAAATGATGTAAGTGAATATTCCCTGAGGGGTGGTGACGCTCTAAGAGTGCCTGCTCATAAATTGACACTTCCTGCTAAAAGTAGATTAGTGATGACAATTAGAATTAACAATAATCTCCCCAAGGCTCAAAAAGATATAAAGGATCTACCCAACTTTCAAATAAATTTAAAGAGGATATTGCTGCGACAAGCAATTCATTCCCTGGCAGAGTTTTTTAGTATGAATATTCAGCTTGAGGGGTTGTGAATAATAATAATAGACTGACCTTTATTAATTTTCTCCCTTCCTCCGTCCTAAATTCGTTTGTGTATCTTTTTGTTGTATTTAACTCTAATTTTCCTTTTTTAGGATCGAACCGTGTGAACAAACAACGAACCGGTTTTTCTGTCTGGAGCTCTGTTATTGTGTACCGATAGATCCAAGACTGAAGAGGGTGTAGGAGCTAGGATACACGGATTAAGCACAAGAGAAGACTTGCTCTTGGGTAATGTTCATGGGAAAATAATACAAGAGCCTACCAACATAGACGAATCTACATATGATCAGACAGTCAAGCGGTCCTCAAGGCTCTTAGGAGCCAGAGGGTAACATCAAGGCTAGTCTGGGAATGCCAGAATGAACTGAGAACCCTGGTGGACAGCAATACTGTGAAACTATTCTAGGTACCGGGTCACAAAAGCATTCTTAGCAACGAAAGAACAGACGAGCTTGCTAGGCAAGTATCAGCTGCCCCGTGCATTGGTCCTGAACCAGGCCTAGGAGTGCCCAAATGCACAATACGAGAAAACTATTAAGCGATGGACCAAAAATGAAAACAGAGTGTACTGGACCAGCAAACAGGGACTCAAGTATAGCTAGAGAGATATGAGAGGAATATTGATCTTAAATTCTTAAAACAGTTTCTTAGCCTTAGCAGATATCTACTAAGAATAATGACGAGAATCCTAGAGGACATATAGTTGTCAAGGATCACCTAAATAAAATGGGGATATACTGTGAAGATCTTAGCTGTAGGCTCTGCGGTACTGATAGGGAAACTGTCTATCATGTAGCCTGTCAATGCGAATCATTGGATCACATACGGGGAGTGAAACTGGAACTGAATAAAATAACCACTGAATCAGCAGTTGACGTGTATAAACAAATAAGCGGAACCAAGATAACCGAATAGATACTGTAAAACGAAAGTTTGCACAATAGGCCTACTTATGGCCGCAGTGCTCCGGCTAAGGATGGGCCTAGGGAAAAAAAACTCCAGTTTTTAGGTCAAAATTTGTTGTTAATCAATTATGATCAAACACACAAGTTAATTTTTAACATACCGTTTCCATGACAACAACCGAAAAAAGCCTACTTGTTAATATTTCACTGTGGTTAAAAAACAGTTAATTTTGAAATTAACATATATATTTAACTTGTGTTTTGATCATAGGGCTGATTGTGAGTTGATTTCATTAAATTTCAACTTCGATTTAATTTAAATTTTAATTGTTTTTTTTAATCATAATTGACAAAGCATATGTCTTGGCATACTATGTTGGGAATGCAATAAATAAAGATAAATCAATAAACGTCTTTAGATCACTATCAACGTTATTGTCTTTTTTATATTACATATTTACAGTCCCTTATTGTACAACAGGAACCATACACAGTAGAATATATACATACTATTTTTATCTTAAAATATTTCATACGAACCACAAACGTCTAAGGAGCTTTAAACTTTACTCATTTCCTGGTTATTCCGAATATAATGTTGAACGTGTCCATGTCCATACATTAACTACTTAAATTTTAATATCAAAATATCAAACAGTGAGCAAACCACAGTAACAATAATTCTAACCACGTCAACAAACTTAAAAGTGCAAAACTCTCTAATGGGATTGACTACACAATAAACATGTTTATTTATAACTTATTTTTTTATTATTTTATTTTTTTGGAAACAGTGGTGACGTGAAATCTGCCGAAAGAGAGCGGTAAGAAAAGTGTTTAATATTAGCCCAAAACAAACCTGCAGAGGTAAATTAAAAGAGAACATACTTCTCACGTTCGCTGCTGTTTACATATAAGAATGTATTGTATTTTTTTGTAAAAACAAAATGTTATTTGGAGGAAATGAGTCTCAGGTTGCTTATGCTACAAGAGCCATGAATTATTCGGTTCCTAGACATAGGTTAGCATTATACGAGAAGGGGGCATATTACAATTGTATCCGTTTCTAAAATAGTTTACCCATCCGAATAAAACATGTAACGCTTTTCTGGGGGTTTTTCCCCTTCTACTTAATAAACTATTAATTTTAATTTAACGGAAATTTTATCGGAATGGTGCAACGTTGAAGCTATTTAATTATTCGGAAGTATCCAGGCGGACAGTCGGTAAATTTGCTCGGAATCTGATTAAATAACTTCAAGGGCGTGCTATGGTCGGCTATCAGTTTATTTTACTCGAGCGCCACTTTATTTTCAGAGAGAAATAAAGAAACTCTTTACCTTCGGGTAGCCTTTCTACAGTGGAGAAGGGTTCAGTGCATTAATTTCTATGTCAATAGGTTTGGGAAATAAAACACTCAAATTTTTGTATTTACATAACGGTCGTGTTTATCATGCCAAAAAAAAATTTACAATAATTAACGAAATGATCTACTTAATTTCTAAAAAAAAAAAAAATAAACCTAACTATCCTAAGATCTAGATCCATTTAGTTAACCTATTCGGGAGTCTAGTAAATAAATACGGTTTTTAAAGTAATGCGGCTAAAGTAATAAAATACATAAATCCCAATCCTAATATCAGAACATAAAAAAAAATAATATGGTTTTCAAAATAATGCGGTCAAGTCAGTTAAATAAGTAAATTACAAACCTAAAATCAAACAACAAGGAATAAATACGGTTTTTAAAATAATGGGGGGTATCTCGGGAATCTGCAAAGTGGGTTAAATCAAAAATTTAACGTTTTTCGGAAGTCGGTCTGATTTCTTCGGTAGCCTTCAACTGCTACTTAGCGGTACCTACGGTTTAGGAGTAATAGTATAATCGGTTTATGAATTAGGCGGAAGCAAGCGGTTAAACATGCGTGATACAAGCGGGTGAGAGCGGTTAACCTAGCGACATAGCGAACAAGCGGCGTGCAGGAGGTTTTAGTGCATAAATAGGGTGATAAGGTACCAATAGAAATGTAAGCCAGTCAAATGAAATTGCGGAGTAGTAATGGTAAGAAATATTAAGCGATGAACGGTAAAATACTTCGGTTTGCCATAATTTTGTGTTTCACTTAAAAATTCCTAGTTACGGAATCAACGTTAAACCGGCTTCTCCGGCATCGGTAGGTATGGATATATGTCAATATATCGAGATTTCGGTTTTGCCTTTCTTACAAAAAAAACAGAATCAAAAGTTAATAAAAAAAATCATTAGCATTTCCGGCCCGAATATCCTCTAACCAGGTGCCGATAAATCAACCCTATCCCCTTAAACTGAGTCTTGATGTGACCACCAAGGTTTCCAATATAAATATCGGAAACAGGAGACTCAGGTTTAAATTAAAAAAAGAATAGCCCCGATGAGTCTTGATGTAACCACCAAGGTTTCCGATACGAATATCGGAAACAGGAGACTCAGGTTTAAGTTAAAAAAAGAATAGCCCCGATGAGTCTTGATGTAACCACCAAGGTTTCCGATACGAATATCGGAAACAGGAGACTCAAGTTAATTTAAAAAAAAATAACCCCGATGAGTCTTGATGTAACCACCAAGGTTTCCGATACGAATATCGGAAACAGGAGACTCAAGTTAAATTAAATCTAGAATATGTTTAATAATAATTCTAAAATTCGGCCAAATGCACGTTAGAGTATTTTCAATAAATATTACTATTAAAATAAGTTGCTTTAAAATGTGATTTTAACTGTCGTTACTGGCCTCGTTATCAGAGCGGATTTCAAAAAAACTATTTTTTTTAAAGAAAGGAATTTCAGTACGCACCAAAAAAAAAGAAACTAGATATGTACATCGGCAGGAAACAGCATTTCGGTTCGGACTGGATCCAATTATTTACAAATAAAAATTCGGAATACACACAAAATTATGGCCTAAATTAAACGGTGAAATCTTACCACTCGGTACTATTGAACACTGCACTGGTTTGTCGGTTTTTCGGTTCTTCACTTTTAGTCGGTTTGCGGTAGCAGGAATAATTCCTTTTCTAAGCCTCGAACAGGCAGTTTTATTGTCGCGCCGTGCCCCGCTTTTCTGGGTCTTGCCGTGGCGGGGATATCCATTTCAGCGCGTGATGCCTGGTTCCGCTGTAAATTGTCTGGCGGAGCCGGGTACCTCGGAGACTTATTAATTCATTAATTTCGGTTAACTTGTCTTAGATCTTACTGTTTATTTTACGGATTGGTTTTAGAAATTGATATGATTAATAGATAGAAAGTTATTTTATTTAACGGAGCCGTGAAAGAACGAGCACAATTGATTGTAAATTAACGGAGATAAGTAATTAGTCATAGAGAAGCGGTAAAATTATAGTAACTTCGTTACACACCCCCACTACTTTCTCAAAAAAAAAAAGATCTAATTCTTTTTTTTTTTTCGCAAACCTTACGGCCTCCAAAAAAAAATTGAGAGCTTAATGATTGATTGGTTTAATGTTGGGTTGCTTGGCTTATCGTCGGGTTTGTGTGCGGCTTATTGCGAACGGACATCCGCAAGTCGGGCAGGGTGTATTCTCTGCATCTTTGTGTCGACAGCACTGGACCGAGCGGTGTGTCACCTTGATTTTCATAGGTTTGCCGAATCGTCCCCTGGATCCTTCGGGTCTCTCCTGACTCGGTCCACACTGACACCTTTTTGACATAATGCCCAGTTGTCCACAACGAGAGCAAAATATAATCGGAGAACGGTGACATGATTGTCGCTGATGTCCACTATCTCCGCAGCGCCAGCAGGTGTCGTTTGTTAACTGGATGAATTTGGGTTTCTTACTCGCTTCTTCTTTTTCCCTCCAGCGTTGAATAGTCAACGGGACGGGGTACTGAGGGAGGTGGCTCGTTGAACCAAACGGGTCAGAAAACGGGTCTATATTATCAAAATCCTTATAGTACGGCCCCGCCGGTATTTCGGTAACTAAGGTTGTAGCCTGATGGTCACCGGTTTCCACCTCAGGGAATTTAATTTTTGTCGGGGGTGGTAGTGTTGGTTCGTGATCGGGATGTCCTTCTATGGCTTCGGTAAGTTCTGTTATTAAGTCAGTCGTAGTAGTATCCAAAGATGTGGACGGTTGTTTTGTGACTTCCGCAGGTGCTGATAACGGTGACGTTGTAAGGTCTAATATCGGGCTCGACATGATTTCCTGAAAAGATAGAAATACCAGGAGTAACATTTCAAGTGGTTTTATTTGACTGAGCAAGGTTTCTGTTGGTACCGTTTGAAATATACCGGGTTTTCGTATCAATAGAGCAGAGATCCACTAATATCACTGACGAGTTCCAATATATAATACTGTTGGCCTTACAATAGTGGCTTTGTTAATCCATTATTACATCACAGTCGGTTTAATTTGCTTAATACAATAAGATGAAAGTGAGGAAAAAAAAATTTTAACAATAATAAAAAAAACTGTTACCTATTAATATTATGATGACTCATGTAGAAAAAAAAATTAAAAAGAAATTGGCTGTTCCCGATGTCAAAAAAAAATCAATATTCGCAAGTAAGAAATTATAAAGGAATAAAAATTTACAGGCGTACCCGGACGCTTCGTCCATCCAAGGTACTGAGGCGGCGGCGGATTCTTGTGTTCTTGCCTTGTAGTGGCCGGAACTTCTCGAGTGCCTCTCTGATCTCCGGGGTCCACTTCCTCCGGTCAGGGCAAGCTAGGAGGGCTGTTGCCAGCCGGTGTTCCTCCTCCCTGCTCAATACCCTCTTGATTTCCCCCTCCTCTGGTATGGAGATTACTGGCGGGCTAGTGGGTGGCGGCCGTTTAGGTGAGGCTGAATTTCCCGGAGTAGATGGGACGGTAGGTAGTGTAGCAGAGGTGGATGGGATGGTGAATGAAGATAGGACGGCTATGGATGGTTGGGGATTAGTTATGGACGGTGGTGGGGCGGTGTAGACGATGTTTGACATCAACGTTCTCTTCCGGTCTTGCAGAGATTGTACGAGCTTCGGGCACAGCCGGGTCAAGTCAACATGGACCATTAGCGTCGGCTCCTCTGGTCGAATGGGAATGGCTTGGTATGGCCTCTTCCGGGCCGGCCGTTGCGGGGTGGTCATTCTTATCGCTAGCTTGCGTATTTTATCCATACGGACCTTGGCGGCTTGGGCGGCCAAAAGTCCGTCCAGTCGGGGTACCACGGTGTCGCTCGGTTTAAACCCTCGGGGCGGCATGGTGAAATCCTTCGGCATCGTCTGAAATAGTAGGGTGAGCTATTTTAAGATCCTTAACGTGAATTCGGCGAAGAATCTTACCGTTACCACTCTTAAGGTCATATACTACCGGTGAATGCACTTTTACAATTTTATACGGGCCGGAGTACTTAGGTGCAAGTTTGGCATTATAATGCTTTACGGCTGACGAGAGGTTATATTCCCGCTTTAGTACTTCGTCGCCGGGGTAACATCGCCACTCTCTTCGGCGCAGGTTATAGTATTTGCTCTGGGTGTTGAAAGCATGGGCCAGATTTACTTTTACTAACTCGTAGGTTTCCTGTAATTTTCTAAGCCTTTCGGTTAAGGGGGCGGTGTCGGCGGGGATTTCTTCGACAGGGTTATCGGAGACTGGCTGCACACTGCGGTATAGTGATTTAGGAGGTTCTAGTTCCCGTCCAAAATTTAAAAACGCGGGTGTGAATTCGGTACTATCGTTACGGGAAGTATTGTAGGCAAATGTCAGATTGGGTAAGTTAACATCCCATTTTCTCTGATCGTTATCACAGAATTGAGCGATCATTGTCTTCAGGGTTTTGTTAGCCCGTTCAACCGGATTTGTTTGGGGGGTGTATGTGGGTGTTAGACGGTGCTGGATTCCATAATCCCTAAGTACTTGGGAAAAGGTACTGCCGGTAAACTGGGTACCATTATCGGTAATAACCGTTTGCGGTCGGCCGAAGCGGGTCAGAATCAACTCGTAGAAAGCTTGACTAACGGTCTTCGCGGATGCTTTTCGGATCGGGCGACACTCAACCCACTTAGTGAATCGGTCCTGGAATACCACCAAATAACTGTTGCCCTTGGAAGATCGTGGTAAGGGGCCTACCAAATCGGTACTAACAGTCTCCCACGGGTTACGATTTTTAGAGGGTTGCATTTTTCCGGGTACCTGTTGTTGAGAAGACTTATATTTTTGACATGACGTACATCCTCTAACGTATCGGGCTATATCACGGAACATTCCTGGCCAATAGTATCGTTGAACAATGCGTGTCGTTGTTTTAGCGATTCCAAGGTGGCCAGCGGTCGGTAGGTCGTGATTCTCTTGTAATATTGTGTGTCGGGCGGGCTTTGGAACACAAAGCTTCCAGGGATCGGCCATTTCCGGCTCAGTCATATCTGACGAATCCCAGAAATGTCGGTATAGAGCATCATTTCGGACACAGTAATCTGGATAGGTCTTCGGGTTCTTTTGTACTTCGGTCTTTTTATTACCATACCAGGGACACACTGGTTCGTTCCATAGGGTATTTAGCGGATCAGGGTCAACTTCTTGGCTAGTACCGGGTAACGGATCACGGGACAAGGCATCGGCGACTTTATTTAGGACTCCCTTGCGGTATTTAATTTCAAAATCGTATTGCTGTAGAAAGATACTCCATCGAGCAAGTCTTCCACTCGGACTTTTTAAGGAATGTAGCCAGCGGAGGGATTGATGGTCTGTTAAGACTGTAAATCGGTATCCTTCCAGGTATGGGCGCATCTTTTCAATGCCCCAAACTATTGCTAAGCATTCTTTTTCGGTGACGGAATATTTCTTCTCGGAAGCCGTCAAACTACGGCTGGCGTATGCGATCACGTGATCACCATCTTGGTCATTCTGGATCAGCGCAGCACCCAGGCCTTGATCACTGGCATCGGTTTGCAAAACGAACGGTTTATCAAAATCGGGACAGGTTAAAATTGGAGTTCTGGTCAGATAGTCTTTTAACTTAAGGAAGGCTTCCTCCTGGTCTGAGGACCACTTCCAACGGATTCCCTTTTTGAGTAACTGGTGTAACGGTGCAGCTATCTGGGAGAAACCTGGAACAAACCTCCTATACCAAGAGGCGATCCCCAAAAATCGTCGCAAGCTACGAACATTGCAAGGAGCTGGTAACTGTCGTATCGACGCAACCTTATCAGGGTCGGTGCAAATGCCCTCGGCGATTACTAGGTGTCCTAAATATTTTAAAGATCGGCGGCCGAACTGGCATTTTTCGGGATTTAGCTTTAAGTTTGCTTCACGGAGGCGGCGGAATACTTCCCCAAGGTTATCAAGGTGTTCTTCCAGCGTCTCGCCGAGTACAATAATATCGTCTAAATAAGCAAAACAGTACGGGTCCATTTCTGGGCCTATTATCTGGTCCATAAGCCTCTGAAAGGTCGCGGGTGCGGAATGCAGGCCGAACGGCATGACCTTGAACTGGAATAATCCCCTGGAGGGTATTGTGAAAGCCGTGATAGGGCGACTCTCCGGTGCCAGCGGTACTTGCCAGTATCCCTGCTTAAGATCTAAACTAGAAATATATCGGGCTTTCCGGAGCTTATCCAGGATGGCGTTTATGTACGGTAATGGGTATGCATCCTTGCGGCTAGCATCATTAACTTTTTGGAGATTGACACAAAATCGGAACTTCCCGTCTTTCTTGCGAACCATCACAATTGGGGAGCTATAAGGGCTTGAAGACGGTTCAATGATACCGTCGGCCAACATTTGGTCAACCTCGGAGTTTATAATGTCTTGCATGCGGGGATTCTGGGGATAGTATCTTTGTTTAATCGGTTCTGAGTTTATTAGGTGAATGCGGTGTTCTATTAGTGGTGTTGTGCCTTTTATATCCCGGAATAAAGGTAATTCGTGGTCTAAAAAGGTTTTAAGTCGGGTTTCTTCGTGTTCTGTCAAAATCAAGGGCGGGTGAGACGGTATGTTATCCAGTAGGTTACAAGCTTCTGCTCGCTTGGACTTTGGGATCAATTCTTGGTTTAGATATACTTCGGTGGTGGCTAGATCAACGGTAAACTTGTTATTGCTCAAAATGTCCATACCTAGAATAACTTCGGCAGCCAAGTGTGGTAAGTGATTAAATGTTGCTCGTATTGTATGAGAACCAATCTTAAAGTCTACACGGTAGGCTGTAGAAATGGCGGTTATGCGTCCATCAGCCAGTTTTGCAGTAGTTGCTGATGGTTTGACTGTGCGGTATTGGTACTGGTGGCACTGGGCAGCCACAGTATTTCCTATGTATGAGCTAACTGCTCCGGTGTCTATAAGGGCGGTGTATGTTTTGTCACGGAACTTAACGTTTATCAGTGGTCTTAGGTCTTGGTTTATCGTCGCTATCTGGTCTGGCGGGGTTCCGGCAGTTATCTGTGCTGGCCTCGCTCCGGCACAGTGCCTCTCCCGTTTCCCTGTTGCTTACACTTGCAGTCACGGGACATTATTCCTTCACGGCCGCATCTTGAGCAAAATAACTTTGATGGGAATCGGCAATCTTGTCTTGTGTGACCAGGCCGTCCACATCGCCAACAGACTGGCCCTTTATTACCAGTGGTATACTGGTTTACGGGTTCATTACCGGAAGAGTTAGGATTCGTTTGTACAGGTGTGGGTCCCTGCGTGTTGGTGGAGGATGTAGACGGTATTTGCGGAGGTGGTGGTATATATGGTGGGCGTTGTGGCGGTGCTTGTATCGGTGTGTACGTTGGAGGTACCGGCTTATACGGTCGTGACTGATAACTAGACTGGTAAGACTGAGAACGTCTGGATTCTTGAATTTCCTTATTTAGTATTTCAAACTCCCGTACGGCCTTGGAAAAAGAGCTGGTATCATGGAAGTCATTTCGGCGAATATATTGGCGGTATTCGGGCAGTAGATTTCGATAGAGCCAATTCAATTCTTGTTCTGGAGAAATGTTCCCATGTCGGCGGATCAGGGTTTGTACTGCGGTAACGTATTTTCCCACCGGTTCGTTGGGCCTTTGTAATCGGCGGCTAATTTCAGCTTCGAGATCGACCTCATAATTGACAGGGAAATAAAATATTCGGAAAGCTGTTTGGAATTCAAGCCAGTTTCCCCAGGTGTGCCGATTGTTTCGGTACCACAAAGCTGCTTCGCCTTTCAGGATCTCCGGCAAATGGGGTAATACAGCATCTGGGTTGATATTCTGGGACACACAAATTTCCTCCAATCTTTCCAGAAAAGTTGCGGGATCGGTGTTGCCATCAAAATGAATATTCCATTTATGTATTTTTAGTGCTACTGGATTATTTGGGATCGGTGATGCTTGAGCAACTGGTGCTGGTATATGCGGCTGATACATGGGGAAGGTAGTAGCGGGGCCTATCCATGGCGGGTTCTGTGTTATGCTTGGGTTAATAACAGGTGGGGTGGGACGTGCTATTGTCGGTGGTATGGCTGAAATCTGAGGTTGTGTAATTTGCGGCTGACAATTCGCTGGCTGGTAAATGGAAGGTAGACAATTTGGTGGGAAAACAGTAACTACTGGAATCAAAGTCGTGGGTGCTAACGTATTAACGCTTGCTCTAGCGGACGTCTTCAAGTGATGCGAGCTTGAAAAGGTGGTTGTAGTTATCGTAGTTGTTGTCGGGCTCGTTAAAGATAGCGTCGGCACGGGGGTAGGGGGTCGGTTTATCTGGATGTTGGCGGTAGACGTACAAGGTGGGTAAGAAAATGACGGAGAAGTAAACGGCTGCTGCGTAGGTTGTGGTGAAGCTCTTCCTTCTCGGACAAATTGAGCTAACCTTCTGCGCATGGCATCTACCGGTCCAGTAGTATCTAGCTTAAATTTTTGTAGTTGTACCACTAAGTCTGTTTTTCTTAATAAGTAAATCCAGCTTGTACGCAGGCTACCGAAATAGTCTCCTGGCATATCTGGAGGTAGAGGCGGGGCGGGGGGAATATTCAGGGTTGTCACGGGTTCGGTTTTTGGTATTTCGTGTTCCGATTCGCTATCGCTTGTTGACGACATATTTACAACTTTTCCTAATTAATTTAAAAAAATTAAAATACCTAGGTCTTTGGTAAAAAAAAATAAAAAAAAATATACTCGGGTAATAATTCGATATCTTACGACTCAACTAACCAGGTAAAGAAAATTCCGCTTTGTTTCAACTGATCGAGTTGATTAGGAAAATCTATCAGATATTTTATAACAGAACAATCACTGTTCAAAATGATTACCTAACTAATGCTATAATTGACTTAATCCAGCAAGCTAGTTAATGATAACGGTTCTACATAAAAATACGGGTCGGTTTTCCTACTATATAGAAATCTAGAATTAAAGTATGCTATTAATATGTCTATTACTTCAGGACACTTTTCCACCAACCTATGTACAAGTTATTTATAGCTTCGGATTATTTTCGTCAAGAGAAAGTGAGAGGTTACCTATTTCATTACCTATTAAAATAATCTCTGCACCCGATGAATCCTAAGTTCTATACTAGCAGTTCCGAAAAAAAATTGTCTAATTTTTCGAGACTACGCTTGGAACCGGTCAATACGTACTACTGACGTATTTTCAATGCATTATCATCAAAACGGTTTGGTAAAACTAACCAAAACTACTTATCGGTATAACCTAATCATTCGGTATCGCCAAACTGAGATTTACTTCCCAAAATACGGCCCACTGACGTGTACAGAAAAATAATGCACAAAACCTGCTCGGGCGTCAAACTTGTAACGCTTTTCTGGGGGTTTTTCCCCTTCTACTTAATAAACTATTAATTTTAATTTAACGGAAATTTTATCGGAATGGTGCAACGTTGAAGCTATTTAATTATTCGGAAGTATCCAGGCGGACAGTCGGTAAATTTGCTCGGAATCTGATTAAATAACTTCAAGGGCGTGCTATGGTCGGCTATCAGTTTATTTTACTCGAGCGCCACTTTATTTTCAGAGAGAAATAAAGAAACTCTTTACCTTCGGGTAGCCTTTCTACAGTGGAGAAGGGTTCAGTGCATTAATTTCTATGTCAATAGGTTTGGGAAATAAAACACTCAAATTTTTGTATTTACATAACGGTCGTGTTTATCATGCCAAAAAAAAATTTACAATAATTAACGAAATGATCTACTTAATTTCTAAAAAAAAAAAAAATAAACCTAACTATCCTAAGATCTAGATCCATTTAGTTAACCTATTCGGGAGTCTAGTAAATAAATACGGTTTTTAAAGTAATGCGGCTAAAGTAATAAAATACATAAATCCCAATCCTAATATCAGAACATAAAAAAAAATAATATGGTTTTCAAAATAATGCGGTCAAGTCAGTTAAATAAGTAAATTACAAACCTAAAATCAAACAACAAGGAATAAATACGGTTTTTAAAATAATGGGGGGTATCTCGGGAATCTGCAAAGTGGGTTAAATCAAAAATTTAACGTTTTTCGGAAGTCGGTCTGATTTCTTCGGTAGCCTTCAACTGCTACTTAGCGGTACCTACGGTTTAGGAGTAATAGTATAATCGGTTTATGAATTAGGCGGAAGCAAGCGGTTAAACATGCGTGATACAAGCGGGTGAGAGCGGTTAACCTAGCGACATAGCGAACAAGCGGCGTGCAGGAGGTTTTAGTGCATAAATAGGGTGATAAGGTACCAATAGAAATGTAAGCCAGTCAAATGAAATTGCGGAGTAGTAATGGTAAGAAATATTAAGCGATGAACGGTAAAATACTTCGGTTTGCCATAATTTTGTGTTTCACTTAAAAATTCCTAGTTACGGAATCAACGTTAAACCGGCTTCTCCGGCATCGGTAGGTATGGATATATGTCAATATATCGAGATTTCGGTTTTGCCTTTCTTACAAAAAAAACAGAATCAAAAGTTAATAAAAAAAATCATTAGCATTTCCGGCCCGAATATCCTCTAACCAGGTGCCGATAAATCAACCCTATCCCCTTAAACTGAGTCTTGATGTGACCACCAAGGTTTCCAATATAAATATCGGAAACAGGAGACTCAGGTTTAAATTAAAAAAAGAATAGCCCCGATGAGTCTTGATGTAACCACCAAGGTTTCCGATACGAATATCGGAAACAGGAGACTCAGGTTTAAGTTAAAAAAAGAATAGCCCCGATGAGTCTTGATGTAACCACCAAGGTTTCCGATACGAATATCGGAAACAGGAGACTCAAGTTAATTTAAAAAAAAATAACCCCGATGAGTCTTGATGTAACCACCAAGGTTTCCGATACGAATATCGGAAACAGGAGACTCAAGTTAAATTAAATCTAGAATATGTTTAATAATAATTCTAAAATTCGGCCAAATGCACGTTAGAGTATTTTCAATAAATATTACTATTAAAATAAGTTGCTTTAAAATGTGATTTTAACTGTCGTTACTGGCCTCGTTATCAGAGCGGATTTCAAAAAAACTATTTTTTTTAAAGAAAGGAATTTCAGTACGCACCAAAAAAAAAGAAACTAGATATGTACATCGGCAGGAAACAGCATTTCGGTTCGGACTGGATCCAATTATTTACAAATAAAAATTCGGAATACACACAAAATTATGGCCTAAATTAAACGGTGAAATCTTACCACTCGGTACTATTGAACACTGCACTGGTTTGTCGGTTTTTCGGTTCTTCACTTTTAGTCGGTTTGCGGTAGCAGGAATAATTCCTTTTCTAAGCCTCGAACAGGCAGTTTTATTGTCGCGCCGTGCCCCGCTTTTCTGGGTCTTGCCGTGGCGGGGATATCCATTTCAGCGCGTGATGCCTGGTTCCGCTGTAAATTGTCTGGCGGAGCCGGGTACCTCGGAGACTTATTAATTCATTAATTTCGGTTAACTTGTCTTAGATCTTACTGTTTATTTTACGGATTGGTTTTAGAAATTGATATGATTAATAGATAGAAAGTTATTTTATTTAACGGAGCCGTGAAAGAACGAGCACAATTGATTGTAAATTAACGGAGATAAGTAATTAGTCATAGAGAAGCGGTAAAATTATAGTAACTTCGTTACAAACAAGTAACTAATATTCGGGAGATTAAGAAAATAATTTTTAAAACTCTTCTTGATATTGAACCATATTCAGTAGAAGAATACTGTAGGAAAATTATGGATTACTAATAAGTTTGCTTTTATTCTGACACTACTTCATTTTATGTATATGTGTATAATTGTGAAATAAAGATTATTATGATTAGGATGGTTACTTATTTTTTTATTAATATTTGCTCTAGAGAGTGAGGATTATAGAGTGCTACAATGCAAAATCCGAAAAACGGTTTGAAATATTTTATTCAAAATTTAGGACGCCAATAGGAAGGTTGAGGACAAATTTTAAAATATTTTTGATATTTTCACGCCATAGATTTTATCTGGCTGGTGACAAATTAAAAATGTCAAATAGAGAGGTCTTTATTTTCTTCGATAACCCGATCCTCCGTCAACAACTACGTAAGTGAGCAACAAATTGTTACATTTACTCTACAGATTGATGGCTTAGTTACGAATTTTTGAATGAACGAAATTAGAACACTTAAAACGATCACACTACTTTAAATTTAACGACCATCCACTTCTAAACATATTGAAATTCCTTTTCACCGTGAGTAGCGCACGCGATTTGACATTCGAGGAGTTACTAAATTACATGCTTGTTGAATACGATTTTTCATGTTTCAAAAAAATATGGTTCAATGACTCCATCTCCGATTATACCATACCAGGTATTAACCGACCAAGGATGTTAATTTAGTATAATTCGTAAGTGATGCCCAATAGTGTAAATTGTGCCGGTTGACATCAAATTAATATCGATTTACTCAGTATAAATGTCAAACCCAAACTAATCCGAGTTAATTTGAGTAACTATCTGACACAATTATTGATTAATACTGCTTTGTCAGAAAATACTATCTTTTTTAAAGATATATTGTTTTCGTTAATTGCAAGTCTTAACCAGTTACAAATTGTAAAATATACATATTTTGAAAATCTCGGCCATACAATTTCTGATGAAGAGTTATGTGGTAAGGGTGAAAATTGTGCTTATGTAAAATAGCCAGTGCCGATTTTTGGCATATTCCTGTAACACAAGCAAGTTTCCTTGAACCAACAATGGATATCGTCATTGGTTCTTATTTGCCTTTGAATTTTGTTCTTTTTTCGAAGGTTTCCGGTACTGCGTCCTCGCTCATCCAACAGCTTCTCGGTAGTTCATTCTACATTCTCTCAAACTTAATAACATGTCTATTACAATGTTGCATGATTGATCTATAATTGTACTGAACAAAAAACTCTATCAAACTCAAAAAATATCGTCGAAACAGATTTCTTCTTTGTCAAAGTCAATAGTAGTATATTAAAAGATCACAATAATTAAAAGTTTGATAAACAATAATCAGTGGAGGTAGCTAAACTAGTTTAAAATGTGTAACTTTATTGCCCGGTTGTACAATTCGCGCTTAAGCCCGAGTTCAGCTAAGCTGATGTGCTTCCTTAACCGCTGCTTAAATTCATCGAGAGTTGTACCTAGAAATTTAAGCCCAAGTTTAATTGTACTTGGCTTCCTTGAATAAAGTTTAGTGCACACATTGGCAACGTTGGACAAGAGTACCGATCCACTACATCAAGTAATACTAGAAATTCCTCAGTTGACATTATGAATGTTAAAGTCGCGAAGGATGGCAACTTCGGAGTTGGGATGGTGGGTTTGCAAAAAGTCAATAGTATTAGCAAGTTAGGGGAACACATCTCTACAATGGGTATCGCTTGGCGACCGTTAAAGGCAGCAGATGGATTTAGTAATTCTCTGCGTTAATATTTTAAACCACATTGCATCAAAGTCATTAGGCTCAAGTCGTTGACAAGAAATATCACTGCGGACAAAGAGAGAATGGCCAAACTTGCGCCTAAATTGGGGATGAAAGTCGTACCCAGGATATAAATAGCTGGCCGTACTAAGCGGTGATCTGACCTTTGTTTCGGTTAGTGCGAGTATATCAGATTCGGAAGATTGTAGATGTTGATGGACTACATTGATGTGGGAGTTCAGTCCTTTTATATTGCAGAAGTCAATTGGGAAGCTGCTAATCTTGGGTCTTTTAACAACTTTAGTTGTTACACTATTTCCATTTTGAATGTTGTTCGCAGGACCCGTCTGTCTTGAGACTCTTGATGAGGCGCCAGAACCCCTATACGACCCGAAGTTGAATGATTATTATTTTATGGTTCGAAGTAACGCTTCTTCATTTTATAAATGCTGTTTTGGGTACTAAATTGAAGAGTACAGCAATTTTACTGTTTAAAAAACTTTAAGGACGGCGTTCTAGTTATTTAAGTAAGAAGCTGCCCTCACTATTATTCTAAAAAAGGGGTCAGAGTAGTAATTTTGTCACCTAAAGGAATCCCGCTGAGAACATATTACGTGTATAAGGGTTAAAGTACTTATGGATATATCAATAGGTTTATAAAAAAATACTATGCTATATTTGTGATTTTGTACAATGTGATAGGACGAGTACAAGTGCTTATAAAAAAAATTGAACAGCAATATTAAAATTTAAGTCAAAATGTACCATCTGCAACTATATAGTTAATACGCATTATTAGCCTATTAAAAAGCCCTTTTGTAACATTCTTAGATCGCGGTTAGTAAAAAGATTGGAAGTTGTAAAAAGGAAATGTTGCGGATTATGAGAAAAATGAAAACATCAACATACATCCGAGAACTCATAATCGTCAGGAAATAGGGAAGGATCCAATTAAATTTTTTTTTATTGGCAATTGGCAGAAAAGCCATACAGCCAGTCTCACAGTAAAAGTTTTTAATATATCAAATAATATTAACATTGAGAAAAAGTAAACAAATAAACAAGGACACACGCCACTGGGGTCTGTCAGGGCGACTTTTGTTTTATAAAATAACCAAGAGGACCACTCAAAAGGAGGAGAAACGCATAAGGGAAAGTCATGGATAATAATTCTAATGTTTTAACCTTATTATTCTATTTTAACTTTATGTTAGTACTCAATAAGAACCTTATATACTTTTCTATTTTGTAAGGGCAGAAGGTAAAGGATATTAAAGGGACATTCAATTTTACACACCTAGGTGGTTCTAAAGTATGCTGATATAAGCAGAATATTTTCTGCATTCGAAAAAGATATGTTCTAGATCGCATCTAACTTGGCACAAGTCATATTTATCAGAGGGTAAAATACGGATCTTATATAGATGTGCTGGGTAGCAAGCATGTCCCAATTTTAGGGGAATAATTGTGGTAATAAAGCGTCTTGAAACAATTAGGTTTTTATGCCAGTAATTATAATTAGGGATATTTTCAACAAATAGCAGAAAAACATTAAACATTTGCACCTACAAGAAGTTTTGTGAAGGTAATAAAAATCAGTTGTCAGCTTCCTAATGTTAAAATTCCTGGAAATGATTTTTTAAATACTCATCACTTTTATGCGACCATTTTCTTTGGGTATTAGGTGAACTATTTGCTAGATATATTGACCAATAATCAAGTGAAATAAAGTGAAACCGATATTGAATTATTGATATAATATTACGAATATAAACGAAGTGACGTCCTCAACAGAAATTTCAAGTGAAATTTTTTGCGATTACACAAACTAAAAACTAGAAGGTAATTTTTCCTAATCCTGCATAATTCTACAGTATAGACATAAATTTAACCAACTAAAAGGATTCAAGGCCAACGTGAATCGTGTCTTGCGCACATGTAGCGCTGGCAGAGCACAATAAAGGATTTTTCTTGTAGTGCAGCACGGTATCCTAGAAAAAAAACGAGAGAAACCGCAGAATACATTTAAGCTCTTTCAAGCTCTTTGGGTATAAAAAATTATGAATTCAGGCTTTAGGCGTTTGCCTATGGAGCCGTTATAAATATCAACCTAATCTATTTTTTAACATATATAAAAAATATGGTGGGATTAGATAGAACACATTTTAGCCCTAGGTTAGGTTAGGCTAGAGTGGCAGACTTCTAATCTGCCCAGACGGTCTCACGTAGTCCTATGAAGGCCGTTGTGCTACCACACATCTGCTTCCTGATGGCTAGTGCGAAGTACGGCGTAGAAGCATCTTGGAAGCTCACTCGAACCAGTCACTACTGTTAATAAATCTAGTAAGTCGACTTAGTTGTAAGCTGCTTACTTCCTCCAGATTATTGAAGAATGGTTCTCCCAAGGCACTAAGCCTTCTTCTTGCAAGGTCAGGGCATTCACACAAGAAATGTCGAATACTTTCCTCCTCTTCTTCGTCTCTGCAACTTCTGCAGAAGTCGTTAGCTGGTATTTGCATACGTTCGGCATGTCTACCGAAAAGACAGTGTCCGGTAACCACGGCAGTGATATTTCTTAGGTCCTTCCGACTGTGTTGTAATACCGCTGCGGTTTTCCTGTTATCAAGTAGGGACCACAATTGCTTGGAGATCCTACAGGCTGTTAGCTCTGTCCATCTGCTTATTGCAAGTTCTTTGGCTGTACGATCTATCTCCTCTTTGATCGATCCCTGTAGTCTAGCCACGGTATTATCTGCTAGATCGGCAGACATGCCCGCACCCTCCTTGGCGAGCGCATCAGCGGACTCACTGCCATCTATGCTGTGATGACCAGGAACCCAACACAGAGTGACTCGATGCCGGGCACTAATTATGCGAAGCTTGTTGCGACATCGCCTTACTAATTTTGATTTAATGTTGTTGGAACGAATTGCCTTTATCGCTGCTTGACTATCCATATAGATACCTATTGACGCAGCTGCTCTCAGGTCTTGACCTTCCTGAAGGATTTTTACTGCTTTTTGTACTGCCACTATTTCTGCTTGGAAAATGCTGCAGTAGTCCGGAAGTGTATATGACCTCTCTATTTTAATGCTTTCAGAGAAGATACCAACTCCTACTCCGACGTTAATTTTTGAACCGACTGTCAAAATCGAGTGATCCGTTAGCCCTAGGGTTTAAATATAAAAAAATATAAAAAAATTCTGGAAAAATAACTGATGACGTGATTTTTCGATTTTTTTGTTTTACTCTAAACTTTACTCCATATAAACCATATATTATAAAATATGAAGTTCCTTTACCATTTTTTACCTGTAAGGGTTTCTAGGGGTGACTTCGTTCCAATTTTAATTTTTTTTCCTTTCTTAAGACCCTATAACCTATACCCTTGTGCTAAACTTAAAGCTCGTGCATTGTGTTATTGTAAGTGTACAGGAATCTTAGGCATACATACACAAATGTACATTCAATTTTATAATACAGTATAGATTAAGCATCACAAAGCAACAGTTTGTTTTTGCATTTAGTAGTATTGGCGTTAAAACGAAAATAAATCTTTTTAACTTATTTACCCCAATTAAGTAGATACTAATTAACAGATGCAGAAAAGCAAGTGCTTAATAAATACGTATTAATAATTTTAAAATTAACTTTGCAAGTTAAACATTTCAGTCCATTAATAAAGTTGCAGCTAAACTTAAAGTTCCACTCGAAGCGTAATTAAAACAAATGACCTATTAGGCAGAGCAAGCAGAAATTTAGAAAAGTAATGCCGTATTTAAGTTTATATAATTAGGATTTTCCGCATGTTTCGCAATATATCTGAATTTACTAAAATATCTTTAGATATCTCCTTTTTTTATATGAAATTCAAATTCACACATACTCAAATGTGGCTTGAAATTGAGAGTCGATAAACCGGAGCCTTTTCATCTTTCTTATAGGGACTACAGTAATTTTAATAAAAAGGTTTTTAATGCTGAACTTAGAGAGATTCCTTTCTATAGAATATTTCAGTTGCATGATATTAATAACAAGGTTCAATTATTTAACAATTCTATAATAGACATCTTTGATGTACATGCTCCTATACGAACTGTTTGTATGACTAAAAGAAAAAAGCCATGGATTACCCGAAATTGTAAGTTTATTATGACACTTAGGAATCGGGCTCTGTCAAAATACAAAAAGAACAAAACTAATGGTAACTGGAAGTCTTATTATAGGCAATTGCGAAACTTTGTCACTGCGTCTGCGGACAGGGAAAAAAAACATTTCTAGAAGAAAGGATTCATCGTAATGCTTCTAGGGAAAACTGGAAATTAATAAAGAACTCGCGATTTATTGTAGGGAGAAATCGGTGGTCCCTGATACTCTGGGGACGGTTGACGAGATTGATGATTATTTCGTCAACATTCCTCAGATTGATCTGGACCCCGATACATTAAATTTTCACTTAAGTGGCCAACGTGATAATGTTACTGGCTTTGACTTTAGAATGGCGACTATTGAGGAAATAAGGGAAGCATCATTTTCAATTAAATTAAAGGCTTTGGGCAATGATGGATGGCATTGACGTAAAAATGTTGCTCTACTATTGTCCGGTTGTCTTACCAGTTGTGAAGCACCTGGTAAACTAATGTACTGAAACTTCCACATTTCCAGATGCTTAGAGAAAGTCTTATATAATTCCGCTATCTAAAGTTACGACACCCATTGATTTAGAGGGTCTGCGCCCGCTTAGTATTTTGCCAGCATTTTCTAAGGTTGTAGAAAAGATAATTAATAATAAGATTAAAAGTTACATTGGTCAATGCAGCATTTTGCCCGATGTGCAATCTGGATTTAGGCAGGACTACCGCATTATTAAAGGTAACAGATGATGGTTGGTTTTCGCGAAAATATTTGCAATTATTATTATTTAGATGTAAATACCTCTATTATCACACCTGTAATTTAGTTGTACCTTTGGCCAATGCCTGTAAATTAAGGACCAAAATAACCCATCAACTGTCAATTTTTATTTTAATGACATGTAGAATTTATTATTGCACTGACAAAAATGGATTTACCGATAACGTGGGTTGCAGAATTAGAGCTACTTTAACGCACCTTACTATGTTGTTCAAACTCAGCCTACGAATTATTACAAATCATTTAGAAACGCTACAATAACTCAGCTTCTTGTGGTTCGCCTCAGCACACAAATATGCACATTTTAAACACATTTGGGATCACCACAATCCTTTATTTTGTAACCATTTTATGAGTTACCTGAACTCAGTTTTTGGATTGGGAAAACCTACTAACTGATTTTAAGGTGCCGTTTTGACCCAGACGTGCATTATTGTAACTCATCACCGTGTGTTAAATTATTTTGAGTTGGAATAAGTCGTAAATAGTGCTCTAAAAACTCATGTCAAGGGTAAATTATCGATCGAAAAGTCACGGAAAGTTCCGAATTCACGCTCGTGCCGATTTGGCGCGGTAACTTCATCCCATTGTTAGTAATATCTCGTGCACGTCGCGTCATGGACCACATAACTGGACTTGCTATCCGCGCAATCGTTGATCGGAGGGATGTTTTTTTTTTATTTTTGTTCAGAGTTTGTTCTCGTACAGGTGCGTGAAAATGAGAATAATCCAATTTTAGTGTTGGAATATATTTAAAGTGCTAAACCTTATTGTGCCTAGCTTCGTTCATAGAGTTGTTCCTTTGCAGTTGACGTTTATCATATGTTGTTAGATATGTCATTAATGTCAGTTAACCTAGCATGTGTTTTCGTAACAAGTGTTTGTTAATTAAAGTACATATTATTAAATATTCCTTGTGTTTCTTGGCTCTATTGAGATTCCCTGTCAACATTTAGGACAGATTAAATCTATAGTCGTTAAGTAAGCTAGAACAACTGAAAGGTCCAGTTTTGATAGCTCAAATCATGAGTTAATCTAGCCCTAGTAGTGACGCATCACAACTCCCATATTGGTCTATGGCAGCTTAAACAATGAATTCCTGCAGCCCACGTCGCGTGTGTTCCTCAAACCCAGTTACGATTAGCTAAGGTAGCTAGCTAAAACAACCCATCTTCGGGGCTATTAATAATAATAATAATAATAAAGTTTATTCAAAATATTTACATAAATACAATACATTTTAATATATTTTACATTAAAAATAAACTTAGGAATAAAACCCCTGAAGGTTAACTTGTATAGGGGTTAATTTTATTAAAATATTTGGTTAATATATTATTATGTAAATAATTGAGGATAAAATTTTTATAAATTTATTTAATATATTAATATATTAATACCTATTTAATAATTATAGCATTTCTAAAATATTATCTAAACTATTTTTATTTAATAACCACCATTTAATTTGTTTTTTATATAATTTAAATGATTTTATTTTTTTAATATTATTTATTAGACAATCAAATATGTATAAACTTAAAATTTTGAAACTTTTTTGTCCAATAGATTTATTTATTTTTGGTTTAATAGAAATTTCATTTTTAAATCTTGTATTATAATTATGCTCTTTAAATTCAATGTTATTTTTATTTTTTAAAATATATATTAAAATATTATAAAAGTAAATTTGTCTCACATCCATTTTTTTTGTTTCTGCATATAATTTTTTTGAAGAGTATAAATAATCTTTATCATAAATAATTTTTAAAAACCTTTTTTGTAATATTTCTAAACTTTTTACTAAATTTCTATTTATTCCCCCCCCAACCTAAAATACCATAATTTATATGAGTTTTGACTAATGCATAATATAATATTTCTAGATTTTTTATATTTAAAATTTTTTTTATATTTTTAAATATTGGCAATGTACTTCTTAATTTTTTAATTAAATTTTCTATATGAAAATTCCACTTTAATTTATTACCAATAATTATTCCCAAATATTTGATATTATTAGTTTTCATTATTTGAATATCACTATTTATATTTATATCTTTAAAATCATTTATTTTTGATGTAAAAGGAATATATTTTGTTTTATCAAAATTAATTGTTAATAAATTTTTATCAAACCAATTTTTTATAATTTCGAAGTCTTTTTTTATTTTCTTATGTAAATTTTCCCAAGATATGTCGTTGTAAAAAATAACAGTATCATCTGCAAAACTATGAATTTCTCCGTCACATTTTATATTAAATAAATCATTAATATAAATATTAAAAAATAAAGGTCCTAAAATTGTGCCTTGTGGTACACCATATTTAAAATATTTTGAATAACTTATTTTTTCATTTATTTTTACATAATTTGGACGATCTTTAAGGTAATTTTTTATTAATTTTAGTTGATTTCCCCTAAAACCAATATTTTCTAATTTGTTTACCAAAATGGTATGACTAACTGTATCAAATGCTTTTGCCAAATCTAAAAATATACAAATACATGATTTTTTTATTATCCATGGTGTTATATAATTTTTCTGTTAAATAAATTATTAAATTTCATTAACAGTGATTTGATGCAATCTCTTCGATTTAGTTGCCGTAACTCAGAGGTCTGAGCTGTCCCCTATTAGCAACACGAGTCGGTCTAAGATAACTCATATTTGAGTTATGTCAACCCGATATTTCGCTCAGTGTGTCTTATCCCTTTGATAATGATTTGAAACACGTGTCAGGAAACTAAATTAAATTGTGAAATATAACAAGTACCTACGACTTTAATTTTCTCTGCTATGGAATATCCATTTCACCAAGCATGTAGCCCATCACGTATCAATTATATACTAGCAATTTTTTGAATAAATATTTAAGTAATATAAGTCAGCAAACAATGGTACATGGTAAGCTGTCCCAATCAAAGAATGTATTTCATGGTGTCCCGCAGGGATCAATTTTAGGACCTATACTTTTTGTTCTGTATGCATCGCAGTTGATAACGTATATAAAACATTGTTAATCTCATTTTTACGCGGACGATACGCAACTTTATATTTCTTTTAAGCCTGATGGCATTACAAAATCTAATAATATGATAAATACTGATTTAAGTGCTGTCCTCAGAGCCTTGGGGTCTCATTCCCTTAGTATAAATCCTACAAAATCCTACAAGTTTTATTTTTCGGTAGCTCACAAATGCGTAATTTACACAGGGAAAAAATATCAATTAAAATATACAATGTAGATTTAGAACTGATCGAGAAAGTAAAAAAATCGGGGTGTTATTATCGATACTATGTGACTCGATTGTTTTGTCACACTTTAATTTCGCAGACGCGGTCTATGGGCCATGTCTGGTGGGAACACATGTGTACCGTATCCAGCACTGTTGCGTCCGTCTGATTGGAGGTATAAGAGGACGAGAGCGTGGTGTTTTTGCTAAGTTGCGAAATATTGAATGGATGAGAATGGATAAAAGGCGAGCTTTGCGTGCACTTGTTTATTATAATAAAATTATTTTGAAACGACTCCCTCAGTATTTATATCAAAAAATTGAATTCCGCGGTGATGAACATAATGGGGATATTCGACACAAACCTACAATTGCTACACCTCTGCATTACACAATATATTTTCCTTCAGTTTTAATGTAGCCAAACTTTATAATAAGGTTCCTGCCAGCATGAAATTTTCTACTGGCAGCAAATTTAAGCTATCAGTAAAGAAGATAATACAAAATTTTGTAAAACAGTTCTTATTTAATTTACTCTAAATTCTACGCAAATCAGGTTGAATATATTTTGAGTTATATTTTGAATAAAGTTTCATATTAATTTAATAATGTTAAATACTTATTACTTATTACTTAAATATAACTTACTATAGTAAATATTGTAATGTTACTTTGGATTTATAGAGTTTAGTTTTCTGTTATTTGGTTAATTAATTATTTAGTACAGTGATTATTGATTACCTGCTATTTAAATATATCATAGTGATTGAGTGACGAACCTTTGCTTCAACTTCGCCGCTTGTAATCTAATCATTAGAATAAAGTTATTAGTTATTATTATTATTATTATTATTAATAATATGTAAGTAAGAAAACATTTCCTATTGCGATTAATTTGTTAATAATGACAAGTAAAAATAATAGCATTGACAACAAGAATTATTAGGTTAATTATTATTTTGGTGTTTATAAGGATAAGAAATTTTTTATAATAATTTACTCCATAATATTTTTGTTTACTGAAGGGACATGTATTTTCATGTGTTTTCCACTAAGTTAAAGAAAAAAATCTGTAGGCCTTTGAACAATTAATTTAAAAACTACTATTATTTTTCAAAGCCTGCATTTTTGTAGGTTTGGTGTTTGGAACCGTAGTTTATTGGGATTTTTGCATTTCATTATAATGCCAGTAGTCACCCTTCTCGTAGTATATCAAAGTACTTTTGAATTACTCTATATAGTGTATGTCACAAAATGGCTTTCCTTAAAACTGGACAGATATGTAACATAACTAACTTAAGCAAACTTCCAAATTCGCTCAAACGTTAATATGGGTTGTACAGGAAATGACAGAAGAAGTTATGATAAGAAGTAATTTAATTTTTTAATATAACTAACAAATACATAATTATTATTACCACCTTAATATTGTCCGGATATTATCTAAACAAAACAGAAGCTTATTTTCTTCTGTATAATTTTCTGGTATAAGCATTAACAAACCAATAGAGAATGCATTTGATTTATCAGTAAAAGTAAGAAAAGACTTCAAGTTCAAAAAATTTTTCTTTGGGGCGAAGACTTGAAAATCCAATTAAAAACTTTCGCAAAAGTTAAAAAATGATAATTATTCCAGCAATTCAAAAAAAATTGTTTGCTTATTTTATTCGAATTTTTTAACTTTCAGTAAGTTCAAGTAACAAGAGCTGACCATCCAAGTTGGGCTAAAGTCATAACGATGTTGTCACTAATTAATCAAATGTCATAATGAGGTTGATAAAAAAAATTTGCAAGAAATGGAATTATTTTTAATTAGGTAGTGGTTCAATTACTTATAGAATTTATTTTTTAGATACAAGATCAAAAGGATCGGGGCAGTATATCATCTCCTCTATTATCCCTGTCAACAAGTACTCAACCATCAATTATTTTCGCTTCTGGATTTCCAAGAAAGAAAAAGTATGGCAGCAAGTAAAGGCACTAAAAATCCTAACCAAATTATACTTGAAATTAATCATATTAATCAGGTTAAGTTATCTGTATACTACTTATTGTAATAACCTTTACTAAAATCTACTTTTATATATTTTGTTCAGCAAAGGTATAGTAAATTATTATAATTCTTATTATTATTTAAATAAAATATACTGTCAAACTCAAAAAATATCTTCGAATTAGATTACTACGTTATTAAAGTCGAAAGTAGTATCCTAGGACACCACGATAATTAAAAATTTTCACAAACAACAATCAGTGGACGTAGGTATCCCAGTTTAAATTGTGTAGTTCTAAGGGCCAATTGTATAGGTTTCGTTTAATCTAGAGCTTAAACCTAAGTTTAATCATAAGTTTAAGCAAAGTTTAAAAAAAAACTTGCAACTTGTTCCTTGTATACTTTCTGGTTAACATTATCGAAGCTAACTTCCCTTAATATATATTTGTCAATACTAATTTCCATTTTTGACAGTTGAGAGTCTCGTGTATTTTGGTTAATTATAAGAAACGTTTTTAAAGTTTTTCTCGGTTAAAATTTATTTAACGTTATGAAAGTTGCTTGTTACAAGTTCTCTGGAACAACCAACTTTTCAGGCCGAGAAATAGAACTTTGATAAGGCTTGTGAAGCATTATCAGGAAGTAATTCAAAAAAAAAGTAATGTAATTACGTTGAGGGAAAAAGAATAGGCCTGAAACAAACTGTAATGGAAAGAGAACTGCAAAGGCCCTAAAAGGAAAGTGGGAGAATTTAAAAAAAAAATACCAAAAAAAATGCATATAAATTACGTCTTCACCATCATTATCAGAAAACTCATCAAAAGTTTCCAAAATGTCAATTTTTTGAATTTAGAACTAGGTACTAGCACAGCACCACAGAACTCAACGCAAGACTTAACGACAGTATTTAGAGAACACTAAAGATTCTAAAAAGATGAAAAACATCCACAAAAATGTCAATACATCTGACTTTCTCCGTCCGCGCTGTTTAAACGAAGCTTGAAGTTTAACTGGTCTTCACTCTGTCAGTTGATAGTTAAACTCCAGATGGTTATTACAGTTGGGTATACAAAGGATATTTGATACGAAACTACTGTTTAATCGAAGCTTTCAGTTTAAACGAAACCTATACAACTGGCCCTAAGTGCCGATACTTTTGACACTGATTAGCTCATTTGATAGACGATTAAAATAATCAGGGTTTTAAATGCGCCAATGCCAATATAACCTTGCAGGTTTTGTCATATTGGAAACCATGATAATTTTAATCGTCTATCAAACGAGTTAATTAGTGTCAAAAGTACCTGAACACTTAGTTCTAATTTTGTTTATGAAAGAATTCGTAACTAAGCAACCAGTAGAGTACCTAAATGTAAAAATAGAATCGAATTATCAAAAAAAAAATACCTTTGCTTTTGACATTTCAAATTTGTCACCAGCCAGGCAAAATCTGCAAGGGGGTAAATATCATACATTTTTTAAAATATGTCCCCAACCTCCCAATTGGCGTATACAAATTGGTATAAAATATCTTATGCCAGATTTCAACTTTAATATCGTCTCGATCTGCACAGGAAACATTCATACACTCTATTTTACGTATACTAGTATCGAGTATTTTATGTATTTAATTTTTTAACATTTCTATCATACAAAGACAATCGTAAGTCATTGATATTATTTAAATAGATATACAGCGTGTCCAGAGAAGTTCTAGACATATGGAAATTTTCTTTATGGTTGATTTTGCGAAAAAAAGTTATTCTTTATATAAAAAGTTCTGCTTGATGCGCAAATAATATTGACATATCAAAATTAAGATGTCATGTGCAGGGCGGCAAAAAAATATAGAAACACAGAATTACATTAGGAGGGAAGTACCCTCAATTTTTATTTTAGAGCAAATTGTTATAAGAAAACTTTACTAGGGACTACAAAACGTGGCCAGATACAATTTTTCGTTGAATTATTTTGATTTACAGGGTACCATCAAAAACACGTTGAGCATTACATAATTACCTCTTGTTGAAAACCAATTAGGTAATAGTTATTTACGATATAAGTGTTGTAAAGATTCATATTACAACACGAGATGTTAAAGTTGTTAAACGAGGCGTCAGCCGAGTTTAATAAAACATCGAGTGTAGTAATATGAATTTACAACAAGAATATTGTACAAAATTTTATCTACTTTCATCTATGAATAAAAATATTTGGCAAAAGGCATTTTTAAAAATAAAAATGCACCTGCTATTAAAAATCGTTTTGTAGGGGCATCTATTACAGCACTAGTGCTGTAATGGCATCTATTACAGCACTAGTGCTGTAATAGATGCCCTTACAAAACGATTTACAGAACTGTAAAATTCATATTACTAAATGAAAGTAGATAAAAAAATATTACGAGATTATTTCATGTTCTAAAATCAACCTATCTACCTATCAGGAATATTAAAAACATTTAATTTCCTTACAGCAAAAATAAATTGTAAATGTGAATAATAAACAATATTTTAGCAATAACATGATAAAAGTGATCAGATTGAAACATTATGTCTTCACATGCCCCCCTTCTTTTTCCATGCAAACTATAGTTGGAGTCAAGCAAATATTTGACGCGTGACACTTCCATCTTGTCATATTTGTCCAATACTAGTTATTTCGATTTCACCAACTTTATTACAGCTGATACTTAGTCAGGGCCGGACTGACGAATATGGTTATTTATAAACCTTTGCAGAAAATGATTGCTGGGAAATTGGTCTAAGAATATGAATTATAATATAAATAAATTTGTTTTGATAAATTCTGTGCATTCTAATGGTGCACTGATAAAATTAATTATTTGAATCAAAAAAATTTACCGTTGACTCAAATAAATATTTGTTTCCTATTAGCCAAACAAATATGTATTTGAAAAATACCAAGGAATTATTTGCCTCAATTAGTATTATCTGATTTGATACAAATTACTTTTTATTTGGAGTTAATCGCTGAATACAAAATTCAAGCAAATATTTATTTCCTTAACAGTAATCTAACTTAAATAAGCCGTTTCAATGACTTAAAGTAAATATGTTAAAAGTTAAGTTAACAAAATGTTTATTTGATTATCATTTATACATACTTTATCAAGTATATATTTATTTTACTTTTGTTTCACATGTATTTGCCGTAACAACACTGTTATTTAATTAAACAATTTAAGTGATTTGATTTAAATAAACCGGTAATTTCCATCAAAGTCGTTGTTCTTTTATTCAAGTACATAATTGTTTAACTTGTCTTTTATATTTATTTAGATCAAATATAAATTTATTTGGTTTAAATACCTTTTTTTAATTTTCAATAGATCAGAATGTTCATTCAAATCAGTTCTTATTTTATCCAAGTACGTGTTTATACAGACGTCACATAAAAATAAGAAATATTGAAATGTTACGTTGCTATTGAATATTGTTTAATCAGTACCTATACCAGAATAATCATAAACCTTATCAAATTGTTTATAGTATTTAAATAATAAGACAAACCAACTGAAAAAACACATTTTTGCCGAAAATAAAAGTTATGACAAATTACGCGCACGCGCACAACGATTTTCACATAAAAATAACATAAAAGTTAAAAGATAACCATCTCTTATTTTATTTCTTATTTTTATGTTATATTATTTGGTTCTATAAACGTCTTATGGCAGATCTGTAGATTCAACTCTTATTTTATTTTTATGTTATGTTATTTTGCTATATAAACCCACCATTAGTTGCTGTCCCCCTTAAAATATACCTCAATAAAACATGTATTATCCTTTATTTGCCTCTTATCTTATTTTTCTACTCGTTTCATGCATAACTAAAATATTCAAAAATAGTTTCCTACCTTGAAAATTATCTAGCAGATGGGATATACCCCAATCTTCGAAATAATTTGTCATAATTTTACGTTTATCCCCCATATTATCTTACTTTAATTATTGCTGAAACCACTAACCATGGAAAAATGAAACAGGTTCACTAACTTCTGTGCTAAGTCACTAAAGAACATTTAATTTTCACTCTCACTCTAAAATTTCTAGGAGACAAAATACAAGATCTAACACGAGTACCGCGATGTCGATTTATGAGGCCACTTTTGTATAACCAATCACGTTACTCAAAGCAGGCGACTTTCCGAATTCCAGGGGCAGTAAGGAGTTAATTTAAATACTTAATTATTTGTTTGGAGGACCAAATTGTTTGAAAAGTTCGGCATTGAATGATTTAAATTAGGGTTTAAGGTATTTAGTTCTTAACTTGAAATTTATTTTGATTAAATAATTAGTTATTTGTAAATATTTAGTTGTTTTATATTAAGGATTTAATGTAAATACATAATTATTTAGTTTAAATGACCTAGACATTTAAATAGTTCTCCATTGGGTGATTTAACTAGCGATTAACGGGATTTAGTTCCTAAATAAAAATTAGTTCGATTAAATAATTAGTTATTTAGATTTTGTTATTTTAGTGGTTTTTTGGTAAGATATTTGTTTGAAGGGTTCTATGATTTGACACAAATCAACCAACAGTCAAATAACTTTGCAAATAAAACGAAATACTCTCATTTATTTCAGTTAAATCAAATTTAGTTAATTAAAATCACATTTATTTATTACCAATAATTATTCACCAAATAAATCAGATTATTTGATTAAGGGAGCACAGTTTTATCAGTGTGGGATTCAGGATTGACCATTAATATCACAGGTCTTAACAAAAGCAATCTTAGTAGTGTATAACGATTAAATTAATAAATAAAATGCGGATCTGCAGCCCACATGATTTGACCAAATCGACGAGAAGGTAACTCGGTTTATGTATATCTCTTTTTAGTCATATAAAAGGATAAAGATACAAATACTTCGAGTGGATGGTAATTATTATGATATAAATTAGCCATTAGTAACTTTTATATTATGAGTTGCCTGCCGTATTTGACACCCTTGACAATATGGAAGTGTAACGCGTCAAATATTTGCTTGACCCCAACTATATAGTACGCCTTGTAATTTCTCTTACTGTCGCCCGTATCATATTTGAAGTAGTGATTTCTTGGACACAGTTTGTTGCTACTGCTTCAAGATGAACGTTTGCCTATCCAACGGTGCGTAAATACTTCACTCAAATACCCAGTTACTGTGTTAGTACTATGGTATGGGGCTCCATCATGTTGATACCAAATTGTACGTCTTATATCTAATGGCAGTTCGTCAAGAAATTGAGACAACTGGTTCCTTAAGAAGTCCAGGTAAATGGCAGCATTTATATTTTCTCGGAAAAAGTATGGTCCAACGATCCGATCGCTAAAAATGCCACACCAAACATTGGTTTTAAATGAATATTGACTACAACATTCGATTATAAAATTTGGATTGTTGTCACTCCACCACCGACAATTTTGGGAGCATACCACGCCGTTGGAAGTAAACTTGGCTTCATCTGTAAATAATATTTTTCTTGCAAAAAAAAGATCAACTTCACACTGGCCTTGGAACCACGCGCAAAATAGGAAACGGGATTCAAAATTTCTAGGAAGAAGCGTGCGTATGTATTTCAGTTTATATGAATGAAGTTTATTTATTTTTAAAATATTACTAGCAGTAGACTTTTTGACGTCAACTGGAATAGTTTTTGACAATTTTCTTAAAGAAATTTTCTGGTATTCGATAACCGCTTGCATTACATTGAGTTGCTTTTCTTCTGTTGTGGACCATTTGTTGTGTTGTTTCTTAAATACATTTTTGACGGAACAAGTAGCTTTAAATTTATTCATTACGTTTGCTATAGTGGCGCAACCTACCATTTTGTCAGGGTGTCTAGTATTAAATATGGGTGCGGCTTTTCTAATAGGCTTATAGTGATCTCCGACGATAAGTACAATTTCTATTTTCTCCTGCAGCGTTAACTTTACAACCATGGCGAAACTAACGAAAAACTCTTGATAATAAGTCGAAAAATAGTGAATGATTTTTGACTAACATATCAATATTCGTTACTATGTTATTGCACATAGTTGTTGCAGGTAACTGTTAAAGAAATAAAATAAAAAAATATTTTCCAAAGGCTTTTTGATGGTACCCTGTAAATTAAAATAATTCAACGAAAAATTGTATCTGACCACGTTTTGTAGTCCTTAGAGAAGTTTTCTTATAACAATTTGCTCTAAAATAAAAATTGAGGGTACTTCCCTCTTAACGTAATTCTGTGTTTCTATTTTTTTTTGCCGCCCTGTTTATGATATCTTAAGTTTTGATATGTCAATAAGATCTGCGCATCAAGCAGAACTTTTTATAAAGAATAACTTTTTTTTGTAAAATCAACAATAAAGAAAGTTCCCATATGTCTAGAACTTTTCTGGACACGTATAAGTAATAAGTAAAAATTTCGGATTGGTTCCTTAAATTGTGCCAATTATCCGAAAATCAAATAGATTAAGTTAATAAAATACTAAAAACTTTTAGGCAATTTTTACCGATTAACGTCATATAGAATAAAATTCTTTTTAAATCAAATAATCTATGACTTGAAAGCTTTAAAGTCGAGTTGGGAGAACTTATTATCGAAAGCTTTTATAACTTTTTTGTAACTTATTTTATAGTCATAAAGGAATATCAAGTAAATTGTGATAATAAAGTTTTATTTAAAAAAACAACTGACTAATATAGTCTGCTTTGTGCTGAGTCTGTAGGGCGGTAAAACAATATGGTACCTACTACAAATAAGCAATACTATATTTATTTATTTAATCCCTGTATTTTACTGTAGGCATATTTGGTCTGGGAATCTATTGTGCGAAACTTGGGATTTTCAAGAGCAGTGGGCGTGAGTTTTATAACCCCTAATGGTAAAAAAAAAGTTTTAGGAATCCGTTCGTTAAACCCTAGAACTTTCGTTTAGGTATTTGGTCGATTTATAGTAAGAAATGTTTATTTTAGATTATGTTAAAATGTTTTTCCTACGATCACTAATTAAAGCAGGCCTTTGCGCTTCGAAAAGTCATCAGAAAGTTGGCGTTTTCCCCAATTTGTCATATTTTGACATCATTGGCGCTCTAAAACGCCAAAGTAACTTTGGCGCTCGCCTAACTTTATTTGCAAATAAAATAAAGGCAGTCGTTACTTTAAAAGAAACTATAGCCTAAGAATAAATATTTTAATAATTTTTAAATATGTCAAACCATCCAAATAATTAAACGATTACAGCCTTCAATAATATATAAACTTGCCGAGAAATGTGATGATAAGTCGGCAACACAACATACACAAGAGGTTCTAATGGCTATTTAATTTCTATAATCAAGGAGGCACATGTCAAACAAAGCGGTAAATATTGTAGTAAAATTTAAATATTTGATCATTTATTTAAGTATTCTCTAATTAGTTTATGGTTAAATTAAATAATGGATGTCGTATCAAGTGATAGTGAATTTTCTAATACACCTCCGGATATCGTCGAAGCTGCAAAAAACGTATCGTTAAATCTACTGCCCGAAAAATCCAAAACAAAGTATGAAAATGAATACATTCTTTTCATAAATTGGTGTCAATCGCAAAAAATCAAGAAATATTCTGAAAATGTACTGTTGACCTATTTTGGACAAAAAGCACAAACTTTAAAGTCATCAACTCTATGGTCAAAGTATTCAATGCTCAGACAAACTTTGAAAATTAAAAATGATATTGACATTAGTCATTATGCGAAATTAATTGCATTTCTGAAGAAGAAGTCAGTGGGATACAAAGCAAAAAAATCATTAACATTATCCAAGGATCATATAGAAAACTTTATTCGCAATGCACCTGATGATGAATATTTATGCAAAAAGGTATGCTTTTTAATATTATTTAAAATGTATGATATATCACGATCAGTATTTACATTGGTTTTTGGTTTATAGGTTGTCTTGATTATGGGCGTCGCTGGAGCGTGTAGAAGAGACGAGTTAGTAAAAATGAAAATAGATGATATAGAATGTAAAGAATCCCTTTTAATAATGTGCATTCCAGATTCAAAAACGAATCAAAGTCGGAAATTTCCAATTATAAATGACACCGCAGAAAATGCCATTGATTACGTTGGATATTATAAAAAGTACATCCATTTGAGAGAACAGTGCAAGAATAATTTAGGACGCCGCTTGTTTTTCCGATATTCCAAGGGGCGTTGCACAAACCAGGTTATAGGAATGAATAATGAATACCATTGGTAAAATACCCAGTGATATTGCCAAATATTTAAACTTATCGAATCCTAACTTATATGCTGGGCATTGTTTTCGACGTACTTCTGCTACGTTATTGGTACATGGGGGTGGTGATTTGATACAGCTTAAAAAGCATGGAGGTTGGAAAAGTAGCAACGTTGCCGAAGGGTATATTGATGATTCAATGACCATCAAAATACAAACTTTTCAAAGAATATCTGGTCAATCTCAAACCCAAAAAAAAATCATATTTAACATTTCCTGAGATTTGCAACACTTCTGACCCATCAGCATCAGGAATAAACATTAAAAGTTGTAAAAACTGCACTTTTAATTTTAATATAGTAAATAATAAAAAATAAGTCAATTTTATTGTATATTATAAATAAGTATAATATTGTATTTATATTTTCAATGTTCTTTCTGTATTCTGTTCCAATAAAAGTTAAATAAAAAATACATAATATAGGTACCTACAAATATTTATTAAAAAATTTTAAATGATAATATAAGGAAAACTTGGTTTTTGGTATTTTATTGTGTATTACATTTATCAATTTTTTAATAAAGCTGTGTGTTTTGTTTGCTTAGTTTTGTTAAGAATTTACGACAAACTTGGTAATAATACAAGTATTTTACTTAATTTTTTCAACAAAATAATTGTATTCTCTATTTTTGTTAGTGTAAGTTATTTTTGCTTAAATAACTACCTAACTCTTTAAATAAAAAAGTTGGCCCATGTCAGGTTTTAAAAAAAAAATTAAACTAGTATATACTATCCATTATGGGTAAAATTAAAATTGCTTGTTATGTTCCACTATTTATATATATATAATATACGGTTTCACCGAGAATGTAGCCCAACGCAAGTTAATTACATAGTATATACTATTTTTCATACATATCGTGATCGTAGAAAAAAATCTAGTGTGTAATTCGAGCGGAAAGTTCTTTGCCGTTTTCGACAGATTGCCGAGCTCCGCTGAGGCGTCGCGCGGCAACTTTCTGTCTCAATCGGCAAAGTATCACTTTCCGCTCTTAATACACAAATAGCTATTATTTTATATTTTCCTTTTGACATAAACCTGAACTATAGTGTAGAGATGATTTGAAAAGTCCGAAAGGGCAATAAAACCTGCAACGAAGAAAGCTACAGCTTTTAATCATCTTTCTTTCTTCTAAACAAATCATAGACATCAGTTCGGATGGTTCAGATTCTGAAAGTGACATTTCCTTATCTTCAGTTTCAGATTAACTTTTTTGTATGTTTATTTCTTTATTTTTTTATAAAAATGTTATAAATATAAATATGAAATATATTTTTGTATTGTTCTTTTTTTTTCTTTTTATTATATTTATATTTAAAAAGTATTAATTAATGTATTTTTTAATGTACATAATTTAAGATTTGCTTTGGTACCTGGTAAAATATAGAACGCTAAGACTTATGTAATTTATTATTTTACACTCTATGAAGGGCGTCAACTGGATATTCCCTTTAATTTATTCTTGCTTTTGATTTGTATGAAAACAAAGAATACCCTGTAGCGTTCCTTGATGCACGTTTCATTGGGGTTTCGATAATTTTAAATAATCTTTACTATATACAGTATGTCTACGGATGGGGTTTACAAGAGGACAAATGGACTAAAAATTAAAAGATACGAAAAAAAGTCATTCTTAATAAACGTTTTTGCTTGTCTACAAAATACGATTTATCATAAGAAACTTCAATTTTTTTATACAAGGTGGGTAAAAACTGTAAAAATGTTATTTTGCTTAAGAGTAAACATTCTTTATTTTGAAAGATACGAAAAAAAGTCACTCTTAATAAACGTTTTTACTTAAATAATGAATAGGCGATACTTGTTGTCAATGTCTTTATTTAATGAAGTAATAATAATAATAATAATAATAATACGAACATTTTTATTAACATGAAAAGAATACGATAACGATTTTATAATTCAAAAGCTCCACCCCCATACTCGACACATTTTTCTAATTGCTTTCTCAAATAAGTGAAAGAATTTCTGATTTCTTTCTGAGATATCGATTGGACAGTCTGGATAATTCTGCCCTTCAGCACTTCAATATCATTCGGTACTGTGGTAGCAAAAACAATTTGTTTTAAACGGCCCCCTAGAAACATATCAGCCAAGGTTAAGTCGGGGCTTCTTGGGGGCCACAAAACTGTGCCATTCCTGCCAATCCACCTTGGACCAAATCTGCGGTCAAGCCATTCTCTAACCTCACGAGCGAAATAGGCTGGACAACCATCTTGCTGAAAATACATATTTTGTCGAAAATTTAATGGTAGATTTTCGAGTTCATCATTGAAAAATGTATCCAGCATTTCTAAATATGATAATCTATTGCACGTGTTATCAAAAAAATATGGCCCTATGATGCCATGGATGGATATCGCGCAACACATGTTCACTTTTGCGAAATATTGTCTTCTCGTCATAATTCTGAATTCGGGATTTTCTAAAGACCAGTAGCTAACGTGTTGGGTTGCAACGGTTCCATTGGTAGAAAATGTACTTTCATCAGAAAACATGATACATTTATAAAAATCAACATTTCCACTTAAAACTTTGTCTTCTATCCACAAGCAAAAATCAAGTCGTTTCGCGTCATCTCCCTCTTCCAATCTTTGATTAAAGTTCGGTTTATACGGATACAATTTATTTGCTTTAAGGATCTGTTAAATTTGACTTTTTTTCACAACTTCCAACTGAGTAACACGATTTCTAAGGGACGTCATAGGATTTTCTTCAACAGATTGAAGAACTAAGACTGTAGCAGCATCATCATGGTCGTATTTCTTCTTTTTTTTTTGAGATCCAAAACCGAACCAGTTCTCTGGAACTTTTTTATTAACTTGCAGATTGTCATCCTAGTTATTGAGATTCCTACAAATTTCTCGGTAAATTGTTTCATGACGTAGCGGTATGAAACTTGACCATCCCCATAACATCGTATTATAAAAACTCTTTGTTCAGTAGATAGCATTTCTACTTAAATAATAACTTCATTAAATAAAGACATTGACAACAAGTACCTATTACCTGAAGTGTCATTATTATTTTAACTAGGTTCACCAGTCAGAGGTGTGCCAGCGAATACTTTTTGGAAAATAATTTTACATAGGTAAACCTTTTAATGAATTGTTCTACTTCGGTTTGTTGTATAGAAAACACATTCATTAAGAGTGGATTTTTTTCGTATCTTTCAAAATAAAGTATGTGGCAATCCGATTTTGTCACAAATAAATTATTATAATCTAATACCTCATATCACATGTCTGACTTGTATTGTGTCTTTTAAAAATTGTATTTTGCCTTTTTAAAAACAATGTCTGGTTCCCTGTATAAAAGTAAATACGTACCTTAAGCAAAATAACATTTTTGCAGTTTTTACCCACCCTGTATAAAGAAATTGAAGTTTCTTATGATGAATCGTATTTTCTAGACAAGCAAAAACGTTTATTAAGAGTGACTTTTTTTCGTATCTTTCAATTTTTTGTCCATTTGTCCTCTTGTAAACCCCATCCGTGGACATACTGTATATGATTAAATTATAGAAGTAAATGTTTCAAAAATCAGTCCTGTTTGTTACAAATAGTAAGTTACGATTTTTATACTAAGCCTGACTAACTCGACGTCCATTAGATAGCATCTTCTTGCCAATCAACATCATTTGTTTGTATGATAAAGAAATCCTGACAGTATGCCGTAGACTGTACGCCTTGAACTATCACTCTTAGAAACTAAGCTACAGTCGACACGGTGATTTTTTGCCGGTGCGTCGTTACTCCCACGTGACTAAAACCATATGATAATAATTACGAGATTTAAAAAGTCAAGACAAAATGTTTATAAAAATCAAACTTTTCGTGACTGTTGATAATCTTCCCTACATGTTTCGCGCGTCTAGACGTCCATCTTCAGGGGATACCAAAAGGGATTTAAAAATGATAAAACGACCAGTTAAAGTAGAATAAGTCATGACTTATTCAAAATCGAGTTAAATAAAATTAATTAGAGTTGCCTCGAATTAATGAGTGCAAGTGGAGCTGAGTAGGACCTTCAAACATTTTTGGAATATTATTTATTATTACTTAAGGGCGGAATATATGCAAAGTGCATATATACGCATTTTTTGCATATTTTTATGTTTTCGGGGTTATCAAAAAAGTAAAAACGCCCGGCCATGAAAACTCGTAAACTCATAGGTTGAATGTCCAGTCCGGCACTTGTTTCAGGGATTTTTCAATCTGAAGATAATTATATAATACTTATTATTTACATTTTGGTTATACACAAGGTATTTATTGGGGGTTTCCGGGGTTTGCAGGTATATTATTAGGGGTTTTTTATTGCCATTTAATTATGCCTTATTATTACCTGCTTAACAAACTGTATTTATATCGGGTTGTTATACGTACTTCTCTTTCAGTTTGTCGAAAGATTTCAGTATTTTCAATGTAAAACTAGTGATTTCAAATTTTCGTTAAAAATGTCTTGTGGCGAAAACGTCTTCGTGGATTAAAAATTTCCCAGAGCTAGATTTTAGTGGAGGAAAGTATTCTGTAAAGCTTGTAAAAAAATTATTGTTTGTGAAAAGAAGTTCCAAATCGATCAACATTTGAAAACACCGCTGCATAAAACAAAGTTACAAAAAATGAAATCTGAGCCAGTTCAGCTGAGTGTAAAAAGCGTATTTCAAAACGTTGAAGAAAAATCGAAATCTGAAAAGGAAATTTTTCAAGAAGACTTATGCAAGGATTTGGTCGCAGCAAACATACCCTTACAAAAAATTGCAAAATCCGCAATTTAGAAGATTCTTGCAAAAATTTAGTCAACAAACCATTCTTGACGAATCCACGCTTAGAAAGAAGAATGTCCATTCAATATACGAAACCGTTTTAGAAGAAATTAGAGCTTCACTTTTTGTTGTTTTTAATAATTTATTACAAACAACTAAAAAGCTTAACTTTACTAATTTTATTTTTCACCAGATCTATTTAGAGGCCATAGTCCCACCCAAGCAAGAGAAATATAAACAAATGTATTGAAAAACTAGACACTATCCTAAATCTAACCTTAAAATCTAGGGACTCTACTGCCCAGCAGCTATCGAGAGATTTTGATCGAATCAACTCGATTTATCGGTTTCGTGCACCCAATTTCGGCTCTTCTGTCAAAAGAGGCGAGTGATCGAGTTTAGTGCTTCCAGGGTAGATATTTTCATAATCGGCAATAAAAACTGTTCTGTAAAGAACAACAAAGGTGTATATCCCTGTCGATTACGTTGCTTACCCTTTGTGAAAAATGAATAAATAAATTTGTGTTACGTACATTCATCTTGTTTTATGAAAAAAAATCTAGTGTATTTCCCACATTTTCATTTGGTAAAAATCTGGCAACACACTGACGTCACTCGAAGGGTATGACGTGCAGTGGAAATTGTTTTGCATTAACTATAGGTAAAAGGTAAAAGTGAATGAAAAATAGAACTGTCAGTTTCTGAAATTTTAATTTTAAGCAAATTAAATATCACAGCAAAACAAAAAGCCTTTATGCCCTGTTTTATAAACTAGGGTTAACTCTAACTAAGATTATAAACGAGTTTATAATTTTGGGTTGGAGTTAACTCTGTCCCATCTGGTAGCTTGGGATAACTTAGGAAATATTATAAAGCATGCGCAGACTAATATTTAAAATGATGATGAGCGGTACGGAATTAAAATTTTCGCGGGTTTTTACTTATTTTCGTTTGAAATTAAATAAGATAAGGCCTAAAATAGTAATTTTAATTTAGGTCTTGTGGTAGGGTAAGTTTTTATATATTTAGGTTATAATATGTCTAACTTATGAAATAAAGTATTATTCTTGCTTATAGAATATCAATAACACCAATAATTATGTTTATCTTATGTATAAAAAGGATAGTTTGCAACGATGTCCTAAGTAGGGATATTAAAATGTATAATACAGATACGTGTATATGTATTTAAAAAAATATATATTGCGTCGCCAATTTTGTTCAGTTTATCACGGCGAAAAATTCGTGTTGTCCACAAATATTAAAATCGGAAAAGTTGACCTACACCTCCGGTCCAGTCTCAAAATATGCTCTGTATTTAATAGTTAATACCCTAAATAGGGAAACAGTAACCGAGATTCCCAACTTTAATCCTTGGCCGTCATCGAGCCTGAACACAATAGAGAAAACGGCGCCGAAGGAGAGAAAAGCAACCAAGGCAAAATCGTCCTTGATTTATGTGATTATCTTCCACACTTACACCTTTGGGCGATCTATTCACATATTCGCAGGGCATTAAAATTATTCTGCCAAATTAACCCCTCGCAAAGTTTAGCGAATGAATCTAAGTTACGGCTTAATTCACTTAGTTGCCATTGGAAGCCGATATGATAGTTCGCCACAGGGGGGGGAACTGTGAGTTTAATGGGACTAATCAAACATGGACAGTTTACATTGTTTAAATTAGTTATAGAAATAATTATTACTTCATTCAAAAGGGTTTGCTTTTTCCTTCTGCGAGAACCATCCTCAGACGCGTTTCGCTGTATAACAGCTCATCAGTGAGGCTATGGGTTCTGACAAAAGGAAAAAGCATCGGCGTCTGTTTTAAAACAGAAAAATTGGTTTGATACAGAGAATGAAGCCAGATAGCGAGGACTCCTGTAATTGTGACGTTCTGTCTTTGCAGATATTCCTCTGATATTTGTGGCTTGATAAGTCCATGTCAGAGGGCGCAGGTATGCTTAAAAGTTGGTGTTATTTATCAGCACCACGAGATGGAGCCATCTGGCTTCATTCTCTGTATCAAACCAATTTTTCTGTTTTAAAACAGACGCCGATGCTTTTTCCTTTTGTCAGAACCCATAGCCTCACTGATGATCTGTTATATAGCAAAACGCGTCTGAGGATGGTTCTGACAGAAGGAAAAAGCAAACCCTTTTGAATGTGTTAAGTTTTCGGTTACTAAACCGACAAAACGCATAGCGCTGCCTAGCGAGGACTCCTGTAATTGTGACGTTCTGTCTTTGCAGGTTTTCCTCTGATATTTGTGGCTTGATAAGTCCATGTCAGAGGGCGCAGGTATGCTTAAAAGTTGGTGTTATTTATCAGCACCACGAGATGGAGCCATCTGGCTTCATTCTCTGTATCAAACCAATTTTTCTGTTTTAAAACAGACGCCGATGCTTTTTCCTTTTGTCAGAATCCATAGCCTCACTGATGAGCTATTATACAGCGAAACGCGTCTGAGGATGGTTCTGACAGAAGGAAAAAGCAAACCCTTTTGAATGTGTTAAGTTTTCGGTTACTAAACCGACAAAACGCATAGCGCTGCATAGCGAGGACTCCTGTAATTGTGACGTTCTGTCTTTGCAGGTTTTCCTCTGATATTTGTGGCTTGATAAGTCCATGTCAGAGGGCGCAGGTATGCTTAAAAGTTGGTGTTATTTATCAGCACCACGAGATGGAGCCATCTGGCTTCATTCTCTGTATCAATTATTACTTCGCTGATATGAATTTAATGGAACGAAAACATTTTTGTAGCGTTACCATTTTAACTTCATATCCAATGCAATTAATTTATTTTCCTACGAGAGTACGAAAAGTAGTACTTTCCCGCATGCATTTCCGTACGCAAAGTTATACTTTTCCGCACGCCGTAATACTACTCAAAAATCCCCTTCGTAGGGAAATTTATATTTATCTTAGTAGCTGTAGACTATTCCATGCAAGTGCATTCTCTTTTACCTTACAATCGTAATTCCCGATATTGTTATTTCAGCTTAAACTCCTCCGTTTCTATGTTAGTAAAAATCTACAAACACCGACACTTTTTTTTTATCAAATCATAAAAAGTTTCCGCGTTGTAAAAATGAGCAGTTTTGGCGAGGAGCTACCAGAGGCTGCAAACTCTGCAAGTTTAAATATATTGTCCGCAACAAAAATATCAGAAACAACATAAACATTTTGAATACTGGTTCCGCAATAAAGGGAAAAATAGTTTCAGGGAGGAGGTATTCCTAGCCTATTTTAAAGATTTATTAAAAACATTTCAGCCAAATACTGTATGGAGTAAGTAGTACTCTATGTTAAAAAGTGTCCTTAAAGTCAAAATAAATTTGGATTTAAGTCATTATTTCAGGCTAACATAGTTTTCAAAACAGGAAAATGTGGGATACCGCCTGAAAAAGGCCAAAATTTTTGACGAAATTGATTTTTCCAGATTTATGGAAGAATCACCTTATCAAATATACCTTCTAATAAAATTGCTACCATTTTTGGGTTGGCCGGTACTTGCAGGCGAGATGAGCTTTGCAACATAATGGTTGATCACATAGAGGATAAAAGAAATTTGATAGTCGTTAAAATCCCTGACATAAAAAACAAAGCTACAAAATCTTTGTAGTCGTGATATCCAATGAAATAAATAAGGGACATTATTTAAAACTCTATTATAAATATACAAATTTGTGAGAATCACACTCTGCAGTGTAGACAAAGAGCATACAGTACTCAAAGTGTTGGAATAAATTCATGTGGTAAAATACCTTTAGAAATAGCCTCATATTTACAATTCAAAAATCCAGAGCACTATTCAGGACATAGTTTCCGTCGTTCCTCGGCTACCATGTTGGTCAATTCTCGAGGCTGGAAATCAACGCCTATCGCCGAGAGCTACATTGATGATTCGACAAATCAAAAAAAGGATATGTCGAATAAAATATTGGACAGGAACTACTGCCCTTCTGCATTAAGTCAACCTTCATCATCATAGTTATGGAATAGCAAAACATGTTGAAGCTTATAATGATTATTATTAAGTAATAACTTGATTTTTAAGACTTTTCAAACGTAGTAATTTAGGTAAAATAAATATTGTCAGGTTATTTGCAATGAGGCAAGGGGCCATTTTATAAAATTATATTTAGGCAAATTTGTGATCAATGCATTTAGATCGCTTGTGCCCCGACCAACCATATCTAAAAAGCGTGTAACACTCGAAAAACTTATTCTTTATATATTTTGTAGAATTTCTTTTCACGTTATACTGTTACTATAAAAAATAATCTTATTATATTACAGTTCTGCTTTCATTCTCCTATACTCGAAAAATATACCACGTAACCTTATGTAATACCTTGACTAACATTCTTGCAGCTTATCAGACCTTACCCAACAAACATTTTAAGTCAAATTTACCTTTATTCGACCTCTAAACGGGTCAAATATTTTGCATGACCAATTATATATAGGGATAATTTACCTACATTTGTTTTCCTATTGCCCAATGTGGGGAAAGAAACTAAAGTAATTTGAAGGTAGAAAATAGGTTGATAGGGTTTTTCTGTCCAATAAGTTAAAGCGAAGAGAAATAAATATAGACCTATTTTACGTCTAAATGTGGAAAGTGAGGCCAACCTTTTGACCTAAATGTAACCTAAATAGGAGCAATAAGACACTGCACAAAAGTACAGAGAAAACATATTATATCTGGCGTTAGAAAGAAAAGACAAGAACTTATGAGTTACCTCACCTGAATATGCCAACTTAACACGAATAGACAACCTGCAAGCTCAGCACTTATTTCCCTTTTATTGTTTGTAATAGTGTTTTACAGTGAGTCAGAGTTTTGCCGTCTTAATAGACATAGCTGTAAGACATTAAATTTTCAATTGTAATATTTAAATAAATAAAACTATTTTTAAAAAAGGACTTCCTGGTTTCAAATAGTTAACTGGCGCAGTCGGGTCGGATGTGATAGAATTGACTTTTACATCGAGTAAAGCAATTTTCGGTAAACGATTAATCTATCAAACGAACATTGTGACTTTTTCGACTAGTGGAGGTGTTGTGTTATACAGAGTGGCTTCTCAAACTTCAGAAAACCCAATCCATCGTGGAACTGTGCAACCCACCATCTGCAGCGAAAGTCTCGGGAGAGGAACGAGCATTGTCCTTTCCGCAAGAAGTTGTTTTTGGTCTCCAGAAAAAGCATCGCTGGACTTCATTATACTTCTTATAGTATAGAAACATGAACAGGATCGTCTACCTAGTTATGTAAGTGTAATTTTTAATGTCTGACGATAAATTGATTGATTCTTTAAATAATTTAACCTTAAATAACTCTTCCGCTGGCTCTGACTCCACTTCCTATCCTCAAGAAGTGCCGCTTGAAAACCTATACCCTCTTATTGGTTTTTTGTGCGAAAATTCAAGTTTAGAAAAAATTACCGAGCGCAGCTCAACAGTAGAAGAAACTAATTTAGATTTAGATTTAAACATAAGTAAAAAAATGCCTAACGTTTTCAAGCCTGAATACTTAAATTGCGTTCCGACGTTCGACGGAAACGCTACTGAGTTAAATAGGTATTTATCGACTTGTGAAACCATAATTAATAATTTTTTCGACGCTGCTAATCCAACAAATTTTCAAAATACATACCTTCTAAACTCTTTAATTGGAAAGCTCTCGGGTAATGCCCGCTTAGTCATTAATATACAAAACGTCACCAATTGGGCTGATCTCAAAAATACACTTTATAGAAATTTTGCAGATCGGCGAGACGAAAGTTGTTTAAATAGGGACCTAGTAATGCTAAAACAAGCACCCAATGAATCACCGCAAAACTTTTATGATAAATGTCTCGAATTATTGAATTTATTATGCAGTTATGTAGACGCGCATGAAAATGCCGCTGCAGCAACCGTTAAGCGAGAACTTTACCAAAAATTAACACTTAAAACGTTTTTATCTGGCCTCAGGGAGCCTTTAGGGACCACTATACGATGTATGCGTCCAGATACCCTAACAGACGCTATACAATTCGTTATTCAAGAAGGAAATGTAAAATATTTCCAAAATAACGCACCTCAAGTAAAAAACTTTAACTCAAAACAAAACATGGGATCACGGCCTACCTACCAAAATTATAATAACTTTAATAGTAATTCTCAACCTTTTAGACCAGGTTTTAATAGCAATACTAATTTTAATCAATTTAAACCGAGTTTCCCTTCACAGCCGGTACCAATTAGGCCAAACCCAAATTTTAGGCCGCCACAAAGATATTTCACTAATTCCGAAGTATTTGGTAAACAAAACCAAAGAAATGCATTTAAACCAGACCCAAACAAACCATTACCCAAGCCAACGCCTATGTCCGTGTCTACCAGACAGACCTACAGACCAAACAATTTTAATAATAACTACGCTGGTCCATCTCGCCAACAACCACCAAAATTTTCTTTCGAAGAACTATATAATGCGAACACAAATTCTTATAACACAGAGTACGATTCTAGTTGCGAGTACAATACTGAATGTGCAGACCCCGACCTACCATACGAGGCTCAATATTGCGAATACCAAGAACAAGAGCAATGCTATCCACAGTCGCAGACTGTAACAAACGCGGATAATGCAATTAGCGGTAACACATATGCAAATTTTCAAGATGCTCCGCAGGAGATCGAAGAAACCTAACGCAACAGATAATTTCAATAAACACTAGTAATACGAGTGAACTATCCTACATAACATTTCCAGAATATAACTTAAAATTTTTGATTGATTCAGGATCCACGAAATCATTCATTAACCCAAATTTAGCGTTTAAATATTATTCGAACTGTATAATTAACGATCCATTTATTGTATCAACCGTTTTCCAAAAATCTGCACACCAACACAGTGCAATGATCCCCGCATCAAAAATATTTAATTTACCCAAAAACTTAAAGCTTAAATTCTTTTTGTTTAAATTTCATAATGTTTTCGATGGTTTAATTGGTCTTGACAACCTAAAAATACTTCAAGCTAATTTAAATTTTGGTCAAGGTTTTTTGATCACTCCGTATACTAAATTAAAACTATCCTTTCATAAGACCCAAACAGAATTAAACTGTATTACTATTTCTCCCAGATGCAAACAAGTAATAAAAGTTAAGACTTCTATTAAAAATGGTGAAATTATTATACCACATCAAAAATTTCATAATTGCGAAATTCCCGAATGTTTAACCGTAGCAAGAAACGGTAAGGCCTTAACTACCATTTTAAATAACACTTGCGAACCCATTATATTAGACTTTTCCGAACCCTTGGAAGTCGAGAGATTTTGTAAAAAAAATTTAGAAAATATTGACCTAAATAATTTCGACGATACCGTCAAAACAAAACTAGACTTTTCCCAAATTCGAACTGACCATCTAAATTTAGAAGAAACAAACGCGATCTCAAAATTGTGCCACAAATTTTCAGATATATTTTACCAAGAAGGTACACCCTTAACTTTTACACATAAGATAAAACACCACATCAGGACTTCAGACGAAGTACCTATCTATACGAAAACCTACCGTTACCCTTTCATACATAAAAAAGAAGTTGAAAACCAAATTAACAAAATGTTAAGTCAAAATATCATTCGACCATCTAGCTCACCCTGGTCTTCTCCCATTTGGGTAGTGCCTAAGAAACTTGATGCTTCCGGTAAGCAGAAATGGAGAGTAGTTATAGATTACCGCCGGTTAAACGAAAAAAGTTTGGACGATAAATATCCGCTACCAAATATTACGGACCTTCTAGACAAATTAGGGAAGTGTCAGTACTTCACCACACTCGATTTAGCTAGTGGATTCCACCAAATCGAACTAAACGAAGCAGATATACCAAAAACTGCCTTTAATACCGAGAATGGACATTACGAATTTTTGCGTATGCCTTTTGGGTTAAAGAACGCGCCCGCAAGCTTTCAACGCGTTATGGATAACATACTACGCGGAATCACCAATGAAATGTGCGCCGTCTATCTCGATGACATAATCGTTTTCTCCAGTTCCCTTCAGGAACACATAGAAAAATTGACCGAAGTTTTTAACCGCTTACGAGAATTCAATTTTAAAATTCAATTAGACAAATCGGAATTTTTAAGAAAGGAAGTAGCATATTTAGGTCATATCGTAACACCAGAGGGAGTAAAGCCTAACCCCGATAAAATCAGCGCAATAAAAAAATTTCCCTTGCCTTCAACAACGAAACAAATTAAAGGATTCTTAGGTCTTCTAGGATACTACCGACGTTTCATTAATAACTTCGCGAAAATTACTAAACCTTTAACAAAGTGTTTAAAGAAAGGCGCGAAAATTGTACATAATCATGAATTTATATCTTGTTTCGAAACGTGTAAAAATTTGTTAATCAATGAACCCATATTACAATACCCAGATTTCAATAAACCATTTAACCTAACTTGCGATGCGAGTAACGTCTCACTCGGATGCGTACTGAGCCAAGGACCAATAGGTCAAGATTTACCAGTCGCGTATGCATCTCGCACTTTGAACGACTCGGAACGAAATTACTCTACGATCGAGAAAGAATGTCTTTGTTTAGTATGGGCCACTAAGTATTTTCGACCATATTTATATGGCAGAAAATTTAATATTTTAACAGACCATAAGCCACTTCAATGGCTCTTTTCACTTAAAGACCCCTCTTCCAAATTAGTTAGGTGGCGAATCAAACTCGAGGAATTTGATTATAAAATAATATACAAAAAGGGCAAATTAAATACAAATGCTGACGCACTATCGCGTATCGAAATACACACCAAAGAAACAAGCAATCCTTTCGACCTAGGTACATATGTCAACAAAGTTACCCAGTATTCTTTACCAAATTCCCAGAACGATAGAAATAATCAAGCTACTACAAGTAATACAAACATGCCAAACGTTGATAATGAAAACTTAGATCAAATCTCAATGCTAGCACAACCTGATAACGAACCCGTAGATATTTTTAACGAACCAAATGACGATGACCTCACAGTTCATTCTAATGACGAGGAAAATCCTATCGTGGGCGTCCCTATCGCTGAAACACCCGTAAACTACGGCGCGAATCAAATCATTATTCAAGACGTATTACACTCACCAGCTAAACCTAAAAAGACTATATTATTTGAAAAGAAGCGGAGAACTACTGCCCAAATTTCCAAAAATAATTTTGACCAAGATATTATTAATTTCGTGAAAGAAAACGTCATTCCCGATAAACCATACCATCTATATTTTGAAAACCCCGATACCTATGAACGATTCTGCGAAGTAATAAGAAAAAATTTTAAATGGCCGTCCATAAAATTTAAACGTTGCCTAACAAAACTTATCGATGTCACAGAAAAGCAAGACATACCCGAAATTATACAAAACTATCATGAAGGAAAATCTAATCACAGAGGTATTGACGAAACGGAACAAAAAATTAAAAATAAATATTATTGGCCGAATTTAAAAAGTTCTATACAAACTTACATAAACGATTGCGAAACCTGCCAAATCAGCAAATATGATCGTAATCCCGTTAAAATGCAAATGAATATCACACCTACCGCAATAAGACCTTTCGAAATAATTCATTTAGATACGTATACTTTGGAACAAACAAAATTCTTAACAATTATAGACAGTTTTTCAAAATACGCACAAGCATACCCACTTAAATCTTTAACGTCCACCGAAATTGTAGATAACCTCTTATTTTATTTCTCTCATCATAAAATCCCAAAACAAATAATTGTGGATAATGGCACTGAATTTAAAAATTCAGTCGTTACCGAACTTTTACAATTACATAAAATTAAAATACATTTTTGTTCTCCTAACCATCCAGCCTCAAACGGCGTAGTTGAAAGGTTACATTCTACGCTATCAGAACATATACGTTTATTAAATAACCAAAGTTTTAACAAAACACCCATTACCCAAAAAATGATTTACGCCATTTTAGCCTACAACAATTCGATACACTCTTCGACAAAAATTAAACCTACTGACGTAATTAATGGACACATTACGGATGACAATCCTTTCGATATAAATATTGAACAGTTATTAACAAGCGATTACGTCAACGAACATAAAGAAAAAACGAAAGTTCTATATTCTGAAATTAACGAAAAGCTAATAGGCACTAAAGAAAAAATTATAGGCAAATTAAACGAAAATCGAGACGCACCTGAAATCTTTACACCTGAACAAGCCGTTTACGTTAAAAAGCACATACGACAGAAAAATGCTGACAAATTCGCGAAACCCAGTAAATTAATTTCCGTGAATACAAAGCGTAAAACTGCAAAAACCGATTCTCACGAGAAAATACATCTTAGTAATATTAAACGTCCGCTGAGGAAAAAGTATAGTTTCAACTAACTAGTATTATCTCTCTTTTCAGAATTCTTCAAATTACACTCGGATACGAAGAAAAAATAACCGTGAGAAAACTAAACGACAACCCCGGTATAATTCCTTTTAATTTAGGCAGTGCAAAAATTCAAGAATTTACTTATACTTTAATACACTATTACGATTTAAATCCAATAATCGTAGAAATCAATAAATTATATATTAAATCTAAAAATATATCTGAGACGATAACTTCCAACTCCGAATACTTATTCGAAACTTCAAACTATTTTAAAATTTTAGACCTATTACAAAATAGGGTTGAAACAAAAATATCAGAAATACTCCCACATCCAAATAGGATAAAGCGAGGATTAATTAACGCATTAGGATCCGTTTTCAAAGCCGTGTCGGGTAACTTAGATGCTTCGGACGGAGAAAGATATGAAAAGTTAATCGCCGAACTGCAATATAATCAAAATAATTTGGCTGAAAATATTTTAAAAGAAAATTCAATCTCTCTTAGTATCATAAAGAAATTTAATACGACTATTCACCAAATTAGTCACAACGAAAAATTGTTGGAATCTAAAATAAATCAAATATGTTTTATAGTACAGAAAACGACATACAGGGAAAATGCAAATCTTGTTAAAGATACCTTAAATCAAATTATTAATGTTTATGAAATAATCGACTCTACCTTACAAGATATAGAAAATTCTATTGCTTTCTCTAGATTAAAAACAATGCATCCTAGCATTATAAAAACAAAGGATCTTTATTTCGAACTATTAAAAATTCAAAAGCGAGTTGGCTTAAAACAAATGCCTTTAAAAGTAACTTTAGAAAATACCTTGATACTCGAAAAAATTATAAAATTAGAATGTTTCATCTTAAATAATAAAATTACATACCTCCTACATTTCCCGATAACCTACCCAGAAATTTTTAACTATCTACACCTTTATTCCATACCTGCCTTTAAGAAGGGTCAATTTAAGGTTATTGTACCGCGAAATAAATTTTTGTTAAAAAACAAATTACACTACGCATATCGAGGTCAAGAATGCCAAGAGGTCAATGTCCAATCATTTATCTGCGAAAAAATGGACCTGCAAGAAATAAACAGAAACAGCCCATGCGCAGTAAAACTTCTAGATTCCACTCAAGACACCTCCACTTGTCAACAAATTGAAGCTACAGTCACTCAACCAATTATCAAACAATTGGAAACTGCTGACCAATGGATTTTTATCTTGCCAAAAGAAGAGATCGTCAAACTGAAATGTCACCAGCAAGAAGAAAGCCAAAAAATATTTGGCACTTATCTAGTACAGATACCAAACAATTGCATTGTCACCATTAACGAAGAACTGATTATTAATAATCAAAATCAAATATCAAACAGCAGCCAACCAGTCCTATTTCCCGACTTTGATAGCAAGGTCAATGTACTACCAACCCTTAACCTCAGCTATCATATTGAAGATGTCAAACTAGATGAACTTTATGAAATTGAAGATAGAATCCAAGAAAATCAACCAAAACTATTTTTCAACAACGTATCAACATTTCCTAGTCTATGGACCATTTTACTTTATGCAGCTTTAATCATTTGCGTCGCCCTTCTTTGCTACAAGAAAAAATGTTTCTTCAACCGAAGAAAGGAACCAAAAGAAGAACATTTGGAACTTCAAGATGTTCAACTACCCCGATAGCCGTGGAGTTGAATCTTCGAGGGGAGGAGTTACCTCACCTGAATATGCCAACTTAACACGAATAGACAACCTGCAAGCTCAGCACTTATTTCCCTTTTATTGTTTGTAATAGTGTTTTACAGTGAGTCAGAGTTTTGCCGTCTTAATAGACATAGCTGTAAGACATTAAATTTTCAATTGTAATATTTAAATAAATAAAACTATTTTTAAAAAAGGACTTCCTGGTTTCAAATAGTTAACTTATGCCAACACTTCCAACAGGACAAAATAAATTATAAAATGGAGTTCGACTTAAGTAGATATTTGGAATGGCCGCTTATTATAACTTCAACAGTAAAGTGAAATAATTAAGTTTTATCATTTTCTGGACCGAAATTTGTATGCGAAAGAAATGTGTTTGTGAAATATGGTGATGATACTTCGAAAAACAAAACGCGCCCATAAAATATGCGTTTTTCTATGTATTATTACAATAATTATAAATATTTTTACCATTAACCTAAAAACAGAGTGTCTTCATTATAAACATTATATGTACCTAAAGTTTTAAAAAACATTTCGTTGACGAAAGATATCGTAGTCTAATTGATTTTCCACTCACCTTATGAAATTCTTAAAATTTTAAATATTGTTTTTTTATAGTTGTCGATAAACAGGAAAACTAATAATTATTAAATATGGCCGTTTTTATATTTTAAAGTTATTTTTTCCTTTATTATTAACTGTACAAGCAATGTCAGCCTTTGAGGTTAATCAGAAAGTTATGAAGTAGCTCAAAACAATTTATATGGCAAAATTATCCAAAATTATACTTGTTTCTAAAACTACATGGTCAGTAAATTATTTGGACTTTTTTTTTAGGTAATAATTAGGTATTATTTACCTAGCGTAAGAGCCAAAAAATTTCTTAATTATGAATACATATATTAAGTAACAATTAAGTAAATTATGACTTAATTATATTCCTTATTAGGATTAAATATTTTTAATGTCTCAAAGAGGTAATTTATTTGTAATTTTTAACTTGGTAAATTAAATTAAAAGTAGATTTCCCTATAACAAATTATTTAAGTTGTAGATATCCAAATTTTGACTTAGATTTTAGAGTTCGAATCTTTTGTGAATTTTAAGAAAACATTTAAGGCAAAAATAAGCAAATATTTGCCAATTTAGGATTATTTTCCTTCCTTTCTGGTCTACATTACTTAATATGTTTGTTGATCTAGAATTATAATAATATGACGAGCTTAAAATAATCAATAAAATAGTTTTCCTGATGTATTTGCCATTTAATTTTTTTTTGGCTTGAAACATACCTTATATGCTATTGTTATTGATATTCGCGCCTACCTAGAGTACCTTTCATTCAAGCAATTCAATTATTATAAAACCTACAAGAATTTGATATATTCTCTAAATTAAAATTGAATTCACCAATAAGAAATATTTCGTTGCTCGTTTTTAATCGAATATTTTAATTGAATGAATTCGTTTCAGGTTATACCAATTTATACCGTAAGGATAGTCGTAGCTACATTTGAAACATGTTGGGAACTATAACTGAAAAAAACAAATTGTGGAGGATGACCACCGTTTGTTTCAATTCAGTACTTTAACTTTAAGTTACGCGCAGTAGTAACTGTTTCAAGATATAACAGCATTTTTCCAAAACATGCATCGCCAGTTCCTGCTAAAGCCCAATAGAAAGATTTATATTCTTATGTACGCTTGCTTAGTAATAGATGGTTTAATATACAGTTCAGCGGACATAAAGTGGTACTTTATCATACTAGTACAATACACAATAACTTAGCTTTATTTTACTACAATTTCTGATATTGAAATTAGAATAATTAAAACAATTTTTTATTCAAGAGAGTCCTTGGCAAGTGAGACTATATTTTGAACTTCTTTCCATTTTCACGGACACTCTTTACTGACAACCTTATTTGATACATTAGAAACAAAGCACAAATAATTTGTAACTCTTAGGAACCATGGCAAACTTTGCAAATATGTGTGACAGATATCTGTAAGATGTCTCAAAATTAGTGTTAAAGCTGCATCACCAATTCCGGACTTATCCCAAAAAAGGAACCTTTATACTATTTTTATCCAGTTATATTAATTTATTAACATCAATGCCGGAGTGCCCCAAGGTTCTATATTGTCGCCCACACGGAAAATTTTTTTTTGTAAAAATAACCAAAGAATATAATAAAAGTAGCTATATTTTATAGTTCTATATAGGGCAACTATATGGTCTATTAAGGAAAGATATAAAATTATAGTAAAAATAAGTTAGTTTTTTTTTTTATGGTTAGTACAAAAATATATAGTAATGAAAAACAGTCATTACATAAAAATTACATTTACAGAGTGCAAAAAATATGTTGTTATTTCTTCCAGCTTCTATTATGATTTGATGGATATTGTAAAATCTCTAATATTTTTTTGTAAATTCTATAAATTTTAGTTGGATTTCCACCACCAACATTTGTTATAGTAATTGAGTATTTTAGTAAATATTTAAAACTCCTCTTGTATCTCTATTGAAATATTTTTGTAACAATGTTTAGTTGCTTTTACACAGGGTATAATATCTATATGTCTTGGTATAGTCACATTGCGGCCATTGCGAAGGCAGCTTTGCAGAAGCTTGGGGTACTTTTCCGAACTAAGAACCTCAGCCTCTGATGTTCTATATAGCCCAAATTCGACCATCGCTGGAATACTGCTCACATATTTGGCGCTCTGCTCCTAAACACACTCTGAGATTGCTGGATTCCATTCAAAGAAGAGCCATCAGCTTGATCGGTGACCATGATCTGAGAAACAACCTAGAAAGCGTTTCATGGCAAGTGCTCAACTGAGGTTGCTCGTTTAATTTCACCCAGAGCGATGTATGGTAGAAACACACGACGAGCCACTGCAGCCCACCCGTACGTGGTTCAATATAGTGTTCCTCGAACGAGACTGTTTAAAAATTCTTTTATCTGGAGAACGTCATTACGCGACCTCCCTAAGGCCGTGTTCCCAAACAAGTATAATCTCCAAAGATGCAAAACCAACGTGAATCGTTGCCTGCGCACACGCACCACTCGTAGAGCCCCATAAAGGATTGATCCTGACTAATCATAAAAAAAAGTGTGCATTTTCATCAATACACAGTTTGAAACCTCGGCAATCAATACTGAATAAGTCCAGTTTCCTTAGTAGATAACAATTTAACCTGTTTAGTGAATTTTCGATTGAAAAGGCTTGATTCAATGTCTGGATGCTTCGGGGCCATTGATCAATCTAAATTGTTTAATGCGCGCACAATAACAATTGTGTCCGTTACACCTGTAAGATGCATTTAAAAAAACAGCTGCAGCACCAACTCCTGCATTCTTCCAGTAAGAGGAATTTTTTATATTTTTATCCAGTTTAATTTGAAATTGATATTCCAGTGCACTTCCTGAATTATAAAAGGGCTTGGAAACCTCGGCGGTAAATACTCGATAAGTCCAATTTCGCTTGTAACAAAGTTCGCCGCGTCCTCTAGTTAATATATCATACGCGAAGCTGCTGATATGCGAAATGTAAATATATGAAAACGAGAAGCCGAGCGAAATCCCAAGACAATCGGCGAGGGGTTGCTCCGGCCGGTCTGCCGTTACTTTAAAGTATCATGGGAAAGTGCAGAGGCGTTGCTCCGTACAATTTTACGAAATGGGATACCTAGTTTATTGGAATATATGCGATCTTCTAAAAGCTGTAATATGTTTTATTTATGTATGCGTGTTTAGGGCGTTTCTACCTGATGGAAGAATTTTAAGTTATATTTAACACATGGCTACTATACGTTCTAGTTTTCGTTTAATTGATTTATGTGTAGGCAAGCCGACAAGCCTACGTAATAGTTATTTACGTTACAAGATTGGAGCGTATACTATTTTATATAAGTCCTGAAATCCTGCAAGTCCTCTAAGCATTTTTCAGACGTGTACCTCACGATTTTTTTTTATCCGGATTTTATTTTAATATTAAAAATTTTCAATTTATTAACACGTTGACTGCCACGGCATTCTCGGGAAAACCGCTCCCGGACACCACGGGGTGAAAATTACAACGTTAGGTCAAAATATGTGAAACAACAATACTTTTTATATTTTATGTCAAATGTCACTTCTTCTTACATAAAACTGACTCACGAGTTAACTCGTGGTCGGACATTCCCGAACAGAATTTTACTTGTGACGCCCAACCACGTGATAACTCGTGAAGGTGGGAAATACGATAATACGTGTCACGAATCATAACCTAGCCATGCCTAACCATTTTAGTATCCGGTAAGGTGCGGAAACGAACCCATGTTCACTGTTGATGACTTTTTGTTCATTTAGTGAAAATCATTTTGTTGTGTTTACTAAAAAATGTTAAGAAAACGAAATTTAAAACCAGATGAACTCGACAAATATGCGGAAATAACCGAGTCTGAATGGGACTGTTTCCTAAAGGATAATTCAGACGACGATCTGGACTATGAAATGCCAAGCGAGCAGAGTTCAACAACAAGTGAAGGTAATCAGAGCTGGCTTTAGCATCCCACTGTAAGAAATTTAGACGAAAAGTGGGTTGACATTGAGGATAAACCAATTTTGAATTTTTGGTACATGATGTTTTACTAAAGCCGGTAACTATGAAAAATTTAGTTAACTTGTTTTTTTCTAATGAATTTTTGGCCTATTTGGCCCAACAAACCAATTTATATTCGACCCAGGAGATCGAAAAGAACCCGTTGACAAGATCCTCGAGGTTGACCAGATAGATCGAAACAACCCCAAATAAATTACGAATATTTTTTGGTCTTGTTTTACATGTGGGTCCATGTAGTTTTCCATCTACTGAGCATTATTGGCCTCAAAACATTATGTACAAAATGCCATCATGGGGCCTAGTAATGAGCAGGAACAGATTCCGGTTACTGTTTTCTGCATTTTGCCGACAAGACGGAGGGCACAGAAGATCGATTGTTTAAAATTAGACCAGTCCTCGATCATTTCAACAATTTGATGAAAGACCAATATGTTCCCGACACAAACTTATGCATTTGGTATTATGACGTGGCAGATTATTTTTTAGGCAATATATTAAAAACAAGAAACATAAGTACGGTGTAAAATTATACTAATTAGGTGACTGTAATAGTATAGTTCTAAAAATAAAGATATATTGCGGAAAATCAGAACCTACGGAAAATGATATTGGGCATGCTGCAGGGGTGATCTTGCATTTGATGGAACATTATTTGAATAAACGTTATGCTCTCTACACTGACAATTTTTATAATTCAGTGAGCCTTACTAATAACATGCCATCTAAAAAAACTTGTGGTACCTTGCGCAGTAATCGAAAAGGAAATGCAGTTTCAAAAAAACTAAGAAAAGGCGACTGTGTATGGCAGAGAAAAAAATTAGTAGTTGTGTGCAAGTGAAATGATAAGCGAGATGTGTTAACAATTTCAAACATGCACAACGTAGAAATGGTCGAAGTGCGCAACAAAAATGGGAAAGCGTCTATGAAACCGAATATTATCAAGGATTATAATGCGGGAATGTCAGGTATTCACCTATCGGATCAAATGCTAAGTTACTACAGAGCTCTAAAAAACAACAATCAGATGGCCGAAAAAAATTGCATTACACATTGTCGAAATATATATACACAATCTTTACTTATTTTTTCGTAAGTCGACAGGCAGTAAAACAAAATCTTTGGAATTTCGAGAGATGTTTCCACTCTTCTTGGTGACAAAATGTCAAAGGCTAAGATATTCATCACTTGAAAACTATACCGCCAACAGAAAAAAAAAAAAAAACAAAGACCAACAAGGGCTTGCCGAGTATGTACAGGGTCCAATTTTCGTATGTTTTACGGGTTATCTGCGTTATTAGTAAAGATAGAAGGTTGCGGTTTTCGCGGCACTATGTTACTTTTTTGAGAAATAAACGATGCCACCAACAGAATTTTCATAGCCCCCTTAATTTTTTAGATACGGGGTGATTATGATAATTTTGCATTTTGGGACGGTGCAACTTATCAAAAAGGTAAAAAATGGACTCATTAGTTTTTTTCACGTGGAATCCAGTGGCTTAGTCAGATTTTTTCTATGTTTAATTGTTTTCGAGAAAATAGCAAACTTGCATTTTTTTTTAAATGGGACACCCTATATATTTTTAGCTATTATGATATGGGGGTGTCCCAAAATGCAAAATTATCAAAATCACCCCGTACCTAAAAAACTAAGGGGGCTATGAAAATTCTGTTGATGCCATCGTTTGTTTCTCAAAAAAGTAACACAGTGCCGCGAAAACCGCAACCTTCTATCTTTACTAATAACGCAGATAACCTGTAAAATATACGAAAACCGGACACCCTGTACTTCAAATAAAGGTTGACGAGAAACACGCTATGTCCTGTATGCGAAGAAAAGCCTGCTTTATGTGTATACGAGTGCTTCAAGGCTTACCACGTACAATAGTAATAGTTGACCACTTTTTTTTTGAGTTTTAGAATTCTTTTTGCGGTTCTCGCATTTTCATTTTAGTTTTCTTATTTCTTGTACAATATAAGAGTTATATTGAACTATTTTTAAGATATAGTTTAAGCTTTTGCTTTTAATACACTTTAAGAAATATGTTTGCATTTTTCTTTTTTTAATTTACACACTGTTTCCACACTCTACCTAAGAAAAATATAAAGTGTCTTTTCTAACACCACCTTTTGTTTGATTGGTCTATTGCATACGCCCAACACCCAAAATTTCAACGCAAAATGTGTTTGACAAATCCTAGCAAAATTCAACTGAACCAGTTGACTCGCCTACTATGGAATCAAATGAAGGGTACATAATAAATGAAGGTAATGGATGATCATAATCTGAGAATAATATAACAAATCGCAATTCTTCCGGAACGCAAGACTTTCTGATTACAGTTAGGAGGGTGGTGTTAGATGAGTTAAAATTTAAAAAGACAGGATACCATCTTGGTTTAATTGATAGGGTATGGCTGTGTACACTTTTTGAATTAAGAGAGAGAACCAATAGATTTTGTGTATTAAGTGTATGATCTTCTAAATTTAATGCAGAGCGCTTTCGGCCTTAGGTCATTATTAGTGCTTCCTAAAAAGAGAGAAAAAACGGAATTTGCAGAGGCAATTGAGAATTTTTATTATATAGAAAATGTAATTGTAGAAAGATGAATAAATCAAAACTCTATTATTCTTAGAAATTTTTTAGAAATATTTTGGTTTTTATTCACTTTGTCAGGAAACAGGAACAGTGCATTGAAAAAAATTTTTCAAGTGGGACATGAACACCATAATGTAAAAATACTCATCACATAAAACATTCAGTTTGTAAAATTGTTAAAGACGAACATAGGAGACGAGCCACTTTTTTAAAACTTTATCTATTAGTTATCATTTTTCTTCTTTCTTTCCATATTTGTGTTTCATGTGGAAACATGCTTGCAAATCGAAATTTGACTTTTTTTTTTAATTATAGAGATTAAATCTATACTGGCTAGATTGCTGACGTTGTTGAGATTAAAAGAGCGGGTTATTTAAAAATTTGATTAAGGTTGGAAGATATTTAAATTTTAAATTTTAATTTAGAAGGCGTCTTTGTAAAGGAATATAACTCCTGTTCAAAATTACTTTCGTATATAAACACATTGTTATTCTTACAAAATTTTATTATGTATCGAAAGTTGAAAGTTTTTTAAAGGATAATAATTTCAGAATCTTAACAGATAATCCTCATCACAGGTTCATAAGGAAAACAATAAGAGTTTCGAAACATTTTAGTGAATTTTTGGAAGATAACGATAACAGCAAGAAACATCATTTCCAGCAATCCCATCCTGCCACGTTTGCCAAGTTAGTTAACTTTTGGAATTCAATAGTTGGTGCTCGGTCCGTAACCGAGATCTGGCTTTTAATGCGCTCCTGGCGGCGACTCTGAGGATACCGGCTCGCCGGATTTTTACAGTAGTTTGCTTCTCCGACTCTGACTGATTTTGTTAGACGGGTCAGGTTGATGCATGTGATTGCCACTAGATGTCGCTTAAAGGCTACATCTGCCATTATTCATTAAACAAATACTTACACAATCTATCCCGAATCTTAGCGTTTTCTTTAAAACCAGGAATAGTTTAGCAACACATACCTATCGTAAACTCCAAAGATAGAATTGACCATCTATCAAAAAGCGGTATTTAAAAATTAAATTGTAACTCACGCAATAAAACCTATATTGGTCGTATGTGTGGACTCCCAATAACACGCATAAAAGAACATGTTTCTAGATCCTCTTCTGCTCTTGCTCAACATCCCAAGACTTCTAATCACACTTTGTCAAATCACAAATTGTTAAATAACTTTTTTTTTTCTTGACAACGTCAGCAATGTCAAAGTGCAATATCAATACAGATTTAATCTCTATAATAAAAAAAAAAGTCAAATTTTGATTTGTAAGCTCGTTGACCACAAAAATGAAAAGAAAAAAGAAAAATGATACTTTTTTTAACGTTTTTAAAAAATTTCTAAGAATAATTTTCAACAAAAGATATCATTTAAATAATTTTTACACAATAAATTTTTTATTGATTTTATCATCTTTTTACAATTACATTTTCTATAAATAAAAATTCTCAATTAAACACCTCTACAAATTGAGTTTTTCCTCGCTTTCTAGGAAGCACTGATGATGGCCTAAGGCCGAAAGCACTCTCCATTAAATTTGGAAGATTATATAAAAAATCTACTGGTTTTCCATTTTGGTTTAAAATTGTGAGACAGCTCAGGGAAGTATATTAGGACCCGTCTTGTTTATTGTTTTTATTGACAATCTTAACAACATGATAGAAGTCAATCAGAATATAGTGAATTACGCCGATGACACTAACTTAATTACAGGGGACAAAAAGATTGATCAACTTAATAATGAATCCAGAAGCTTTTTGGATACAGTTACGAATTGTTTCTCAAAAACCAAACCTATCATAAATAAAAATAAAACAAATGTAGTTTTCTTTAAAACAAGGGCTTTACATGTACAAAAACGAGTACAGTTTAATAGTGCCGGTGATATTAGTTTTTCGGAAAATACTAAGTTCTTGGGTGTACAAATTAATGAATTTCTGGATTGGTCCTATCATGTCAAGTGTATTTTGCAAAAACTAAATGCGATTTGTTATCGTATTCGTGTCACTGCCAATTATATGAACGAGAAAACGTTAAAAATCCTGTATTTTGCTAACTTTTAAGCTCGCTTTAAATATGGAATCATATTTTGGGGAAGAGATAATCAAATTCAGCAGGTATTCGTGGTTCAAAAGCGACTACTTAGAATAATTAGGAAAATGAAATATAACGAAACATGTAAATTATTTTTTTCTGTCCTGTCGATGTCGACTCCGTTACCCAGCAACGAAGAGAGGGTGATGTTAATGTCCACCTGTCTTCTTGAGGTTAAAATGTAGTGGAGAGTCGAGTTACACGCTAAGCGTTGCTTTACGCGTCAATTCATGTAACAGAAAAAGTAGCATAGTGAGCGTCACTCATTTTGTCATATAGATTGAGGTGTAAAGCATCGTTTGGGGCGCAGGTCGACGTTCCACTATGTTCTACGTTTATTCAAAAATTATTTTAACGGCTTTGGATATGTCAGAAATTTAAAATTTTTTGCAGTTTGCACTAAAATTACTAAATCGCTCAGAAAACATAATTAAAAAAATGCTAAATGAGCCCATTCGGAAAATGCTTAGGTCTTCAAACACGGTCAGTATACACCCATATTATTATAATATTTTATAGATCACTGCAATAAAATATTATTTCCATCGCTCACCTCTCATCAGTCATGGTGAAATAATGGAAATATACTTAATGCTCTATAACAGAAGAACTACGTTTATGTATTGAATATCATTATCTATTATAGCTTGCCAAATGTCGCTGCTAAGGAACGCTGCTGGCAAATTGCATGTAGGTTGAGGATAGTAAATTTTTAATCAGCTAGGATGCAGAAATCTAGGCGCTGCTTCATAGGTAGTGTAATTCGCTCTGCCAACCGGAATTAAACCAAGAGGTTTGATTATAGCACATGCTTCTAATTTTAATAACAGAATGGATTTTGTTTATGAATTATGCAATTAAATATTAGGGTAAGAGTGCAATAAAAGCGCCGAAATTTTATTGAAAATGATGTCGGGTGGCCAAATTGAGGAAAAAAAGTTAGTTATTTTAATAATTATTATATTGCGATTTTTTTAGGTGTGTTTGATTTGTGTTGGATTGTCTGATGCTTGTAAGTGAAATGAGATACGTCAAATGTCCACAAATGATATTCAAAACAAAGGAAACATGTTAGACATAATAATCCCGGAGACAAAAACGATAAAACACGATTATTATTTACAATAACTGATAAAATAACTGGGAAAATAAATGCCCTGCAACTAATTCGAAAATATTTGAATTTACGACCTTTTAACATCATCAAAAGGTTTTTTATGCAAATACTGTACCTACTTGATTAGACAGTCGCTTATAAAATTGCAAATTTGTGTGAGCTTTGGCCGAATGATCTGAGGCCTTACCTAAGCTTTGTTTGGCCTTGGCTGCGCCTCGAACGCAAAATCTTGATTCGGCCAAAATAAATAAATTGATACACAAATAAATAATATGTACAATTTAATTATAAATGTCTCTTTATTATAAAATTTTGCGACAATAACTATCACTAGTGTAATAATACATTACAAAATAAAGTAAAACTGACCTCTGTAGGCACCAGCTACGCCAAATATTACAGGATCACCTTAAAATTAATAACTTCAAATTATAAAACATTATGAAATTACATTATTTTTTAAAAATTTACGTAAATCAATATTATTACTGGAGGCAAGGAAGTTTATATTGGGCGTTGTTTTTGGATGGGTATGCCGCAGCTCTATCTATTGGTTTAAAATGTCACATGTGACCTTTTAATAATGATTATATTAATACCCACCTCTTGCCTCGAAGCTCTTACCAAATCGCCTTTTTTTTTATCCATATACGAGAAAACTCAAACAAATAGGAAAATAAAGTTTTCGCCCATCACGAAGAGGTGGGATGTTGGTAGCAGCCTTTCGACTGCACTCATCTCTTGTCTCGAAACCACTATCAATTCAACATTATTTTTCACCCTTTAATTCGAATGAACCCCAGAAAACGTGAAGAGCGGATGATTTTTGACCATATGCGGTGGGTGTAGGGAACTTTAGCCCTGTTTTCCGTATTTTACGCCCTCGAAACGGGAGGACCTTTACGCTTCCTTCACTCCACTATAAGGATTAATTACAATGAACAACAAATGTGAACTTTTTGTCGGTATCTATGATGAAAACTACGTTTCTCTCATTCCTGAGCGGATTTGTAGTGGGAATTTTGGTAAAATGTTCGCAGAGTTTGTCTGTGAGCAATTCACCATTATCTTCAGCGTCCGTCAGTACAAGACCTGTTTCAAGATTTTTTAAAAATTACATTGGTTTTCTGAAACCTTTGGTCAGAGTTCGGGTCATTTTATATAGTGAATTGTCTTCAGTAACTAACCTGAACTCTGTCGTCCCACAGGTCTGATTGACGTTCGACAAGCATCTGCCTTATAGCGGCTTCGCGATTTGCCTCAGCTTTGATGAGGCGATCTCCAGTTCGATATGCCCTGCTTTTAAGGTTTTTTATTCTAATGCGTTGCTTGATTTCATTGTCACGTTAAGGGTGCATTACATTGGGCGAATTTACTAGCTAGTCGCTGGCGAATTTAGTAGCCTCGACTAAAAAAGCTAAGTGTAATAACAAACTCGCCGCTCGCTTCGCTACTGCGACTAAAGTAGCCCGGTTGGCTACTTTAGTCGCTATTCGCCGGATATTTTAGTGTCTAGCGAGCAAAGTCGTCAAGTGTAATAGCAGTTCTTGGTAAAAATCGTTGCAGGTAGTCCGCAGACATGTCGGAAGAAGTAGTTCGGGCGGGGATCATAGTTGTTGCTCTTGCATTACGTCGAGAATTGCAGACCAGGAAAAAGAAAAATTAATAATATAAAATAAACTGAGCGACCAGCGCAACTGCGTTTTTAATCGCTGTATTTAATTGTAAACCATTCTGCGAGTTTAAACTCGCTCACTAGCGGGCGACTTAAGTCGCCAGCGACTAGCTACTAAATTCGCCCAATGTAATGCACCCTTTAGTGACAGAAGATTGAGTTAAAGCCATGTTGACGTCATTTGTGATCCTACTCACCGCGTTTTCGATATCGTTCCAGTTACGAAGTGGACCTAGTGGCTGGATTTTTTTCAAAAAATTGCTGTATCTCAGTCAGTTCGTGGTGGTCCGAGATACAAAACCTCGGCCCTTTTCGAGAGGGTTGCCCACTTCTACGACAACCGGTAGATGGTCCAAGCTAAGATCACAAATGACTAATGGCTGTGAAATCGAAGACAAGTTGACTTTAGCGATGCGTGGTAGAAAAATATGACAAACCACTGTAGCCCACTCTTACTTGGTCCACCATAATCTTCTTTGAACGACACTGCGTGATAAACTATTCATCGTCCAAAGTTTTCAAACAGCCGTCACTCTGAAACGACCTTCGTGAGGTCATGTAACCAACGAATATCCTCCAAGAATGAAGCGGAATATCACAAATAATTTTTCTCGACGAACTTTTTTTGCTTTCATGGAATTTTATTCGTGATACTGATGCAAAATAACTACCTATGTTATTACTTGTGAGATTAATACAAGCCACTAATGATCTATGTTTAGATTTAGACTTCAGTTGTATTTTTCCTTTTATTTAATTTTTTTGGTTGTCCCTTATCTCCAAGGAAATGATAAAGCTTGCACAAGAAAGATAAATGGGAACAATAATTATTCTAAATCTAATTTAAAATATCAGATTTAAAGACATTTATATAAAAGCACTATCTGATGAAATTTGCTTCTTTCAAAGGACCTTCGTGGAAATTGTATAAAGATAAATTACCTTAGTAACTTCATTTAAATGTAAGCATTTGTAAGCAAATCGTCTTGCTCTTTGAGAAAAATAGCGATATTAACCTGAGCTTAGCTATTTTTAAAGCAGTTATTTGTAAAGGGACAAAACAAATTATTTGAAAAGTTCTCATACTGATTTGCAATTTTGTTAACATTTTTGCGAGAATACTGCGACTTTAATAAAGTATTGACAAACTATACTTTAATCTACTCAAAATTTTAATGACAGACAGTATAAAGACTCGTTTGTACCGTCCGCCTAAAAATTGATTAACAAGTTAATCAATGATTATCTCAAAATATCTTGTGCCGTCTGTTAAACAACAATTAAAGGCAACTAATCATGATTATACTAAACATACACTCGCCGGCACAGAATTCCGCCACCCTGAAATTTTGGCCAAGTTTGACGTTTTTTTTTTTGGCATTTGGCTAAAACTCCATACAGCCAGTCTCACAGTAAAAGAAGCAAAATTATTTTTATAGTATAATAATAAATTAAGTAATAACATATAAACAGGGACACACGTTTCACGCCACTGGGCACTAGGGTCTATCAGGGCGACTTTTTTTTAAGACAAACAAGGTGGACCACGGATGGTAAGACACAAATGGATATAGGGACATTTTCTTTTTAAATTTATATAAGAAAGAATGATAAATAAATATAAAAATAAAAAACAAAAACAAAAAAAAAAAACATGGAAAATGATCACGATTTAAGACGTATCACCTTAAGGTAATTAACTAGACCATGATAAATTTTTACATGGATATTACATGGGCATTCAACCTTACACTCTTGGATTAGGTATTTAACAAGAATATTTATGTGAAGTGCATATTTACTGCATTCAAGAAATATGTGATCAAGATCACATTTGACCTGACAGAAATCACATTTATCAGAAGGTGAAATGGAAATTTTATTTAGGTGTGCCGGATAACACGCATGACCCATTTTTAGTCGAATAATGGGTGTAACAAAGTGTCTGGAAACTGGTAACTCTTTATGCCAGTATTTAGTCGGAATACTTTTAACTAGAGTGGAATACCTTGTTGGGGTAGATGTGCAAAAATATTCCCATCTTTTTTTCCATCTTTCCATTATAATGGATTTGAGTATAACGTGGGCATCGTTTAAGGTGAGTCTGTTATAAATAGGTGCACCGTCAAATACACTTTCTTTGGCTAGTAAATCGACATGTTCATTGCCAGTTAGGCCGATATGTGCTTTTACCCAAATAAATGTTACATGCTTATTGCGTAACGAATTATGGCGTAATAGTTTTCTAATATCCCATATAACCGGATTGGTATTATAGTTCCAAGGTTATATGTGCAATAGCCTTTAGAACTGAGATGGAATCTGATAGTATGACAAATTGTTGATTGATATCTTTAAGTGAAAATTCAAGAGCTTCACGAATAGCCATAGCTTCTGTGTAAAAATAAAGTTTGACGTTTTATAACTTTTTTATTTTTTATCCGATTCTCATGATTTTATTATCAGTTTGTAGATCCATTTATCTACATTTTTTGATTAGGCTATATTATACAGGAATAAATGAAACTGTTGTTTTTTGTCGTAATTTCAAAACACCCTGTAGGAAAATTGAGATTGATAATTTTATTTACATGCTGTTTCTTGTAATCTTTGATGTATTCAAAATATTTCGTTTTTTGATTCATTCCATTATCTCATTTCTGCTGCGAGCTTCAAAATTTTAAATGAAACGCTGATTTGAAGCCTATTTTTATTAAGAAAAACAAACACTAGGTATATTATAAAGTTAATTAACAAAACAATTTAAATAACGTGTATTTCCTCCTCTCGCAGCAATGACAGCTTGCAGTCTTCGTGGCATCGAATGAATAAGGTTATTTATTCTTTCTTGAGGAATAGCCTGATATTCTTCGATCACCGCCAGTCGTAATTCTTGCAAGGTTTGTGGTTGTACAGGACGACGACGAACGGCCCTTTTAAGTTGATCCCAATGATGGTCGATTGGGTTGAGATCCGGGCTACATGCGGGCCATTCCAATTTTGAAAGTCCAACTTCATCCAGATATTCGCTCACTACATGTGCAACGTGAGGTCTAGTATTATCATGCATTAATGTAAATTGGTTCCCAATGAAAGGGGCAAATGTAACATCAACTTATACAAGATTGGTGCTTCGATAGAAGTACCCGCCCAAATCATGACTGAACCGCCATGATATGAAATTCGTTCTGATATGGTGCGATCAGCATATCTTTTATTTCTACGTCTGTATACCCGCTCACGACCATCCGGCGACCTTAAACAAACCCTGGATTCATCTGTAAATAGTACGTTTCCCCACTGTTCTAGAGTCCAGTCAGAATGCGATCTTGCAAACATCAGTCGGTGTTGTAGATGCCGGGGAAGTAATTGTGGGCATATAGTTGGCCTTCGTGAATGAAACCCAGCTTCTGCCAATCTTTTAAGTATCGTTCTTTCACTTACATTTACTAGATAAATCATTTGCAAGTCATTTTTTAGACACACAGCAGTAGATCTTCGCTCTCTTAAAGAACTAACGGTGACAAAGTGATCATCAGCTGTAATGGTCATTCTCCTTCTGCCAGAGCCTTAACGCCTAATAAAAATTCCCGTCTGTAAATACCTATTCCAGGCATCTCGAACTATAGACCGCGCAATTTTCAAAGTACGGGCGATATAACTTTTGCTACGGCCATCCTCTATTAACGCAACAATCCTACCCACGTCTGCTGGAGTTAATAGCATATTGACACACAACAAATTTTAATATTGTCACTGTCAAACATTCTTTCACAATAATCGCGTACTTAGCCAACGTCGATAATATTTAACCGAAAGCTTGACATCCATTTTCTAAAAATAACATCTTTTTATTAATAAAAGTTTTGAAGCTGGCAGCAGAAATAAGATAATGGAATGAATCAAAAGACGAAATGTTTAGAATACATCAAAGATTACAAGAAACAGTATGTAAATAAAATTATCAACCTCAATTTTTCTACAGAGTGTTTTGAAATTACGAGAAAAAACAACAGTTTGATTTACTCCTGTATAATATAGCCTAATCGAAAAATGTTACTCACTAAAAACACTGTTTTATATTTACTTACCTTAAAAGAAGACTTAAAATCTGATAATGATTTGTGAATTTAGTAAAAGTAATTTTTACCAGCGTTTGTTTTCAGGAGCAATAGTGTAGCACCCATTGCTATTTGGTTTCAAAATGAATTTCTTTTATTAACCGAGATGTCATTTTTCTTAAAATTATTTAATCCATTTTTATAGCGCCCGCAAATGTTTGACTTAAACAATTTTTCTCTCGCACTAAAGCTTATACACTTATACAGCGTTCTCTCTTCTTTTGTTGGATCGCCACACAATGGAAATATAAACTATTTTTCATTTAATTTAAACCAAAACCAGGCTAGGATAACTTAAATGGTGAAGGTCGTTCCCCCTTCGTTTAATTTTTCAACCAGTCGCTGATGGCGCTATTATAGGGATTTTATTTTATAAGGTTGTTCATATCCTAACGCTGGTAGTGACTGTGCTACATTTAATAAACCTATTTGTTTGTTATACCAGCTGGCTAAATTGCTATCTATAAAAAATAGAAATATATAGATTGTCCGACGATAACAGCTGTCAGCCGAAAAGACGACCGTTTATAACAACTGATCGTTACGCTTGTGCTATGATATGATTGCTATTATCCATTTCCCAGTGTACACTGAGAAAACTAAATTGGTTGATTCAACAGTCACGTGACTGTCAACGATGAGATGTTTGTGTCAATTAAAAAACCATTGGGGTAATTATTTTTACGCGTTTGAAGCAACATTTTAAATTTGTTAAACTTTCACTGTTGGAACAATAATTAAATTTTTGATTCAATGATTACGTTTCCATTAAAGTAAATAATAATATCATATAACTTGTTGAGTTGATGCTACCGAAGATGTTGAGTGAAATAATAACAAAATTATCTCAAAATGTTAATTGTTTAATTCAACAGTTTAGACTGTTACTTCTACCGCTGGCACTACTGGACTAATGCCGCGCATCTTGTTTCGCACTTGTCTTTTGTCTCTTGAAGACGTATGATGTGTGTACGCACGACGCCATTGCATTCTAGTGAAGTTTGGAATTTCAAAGCTGGGAGTGTTGTTATTAATGATTAGATACAATTATAAGGTAAGAAATATTAAAATTGAAAAAGTAGTCCATACTTGCAGTGGAGTTTACGTAATGTAAATAAAACGACAATGTCTTCCTCCACAAATTTAATAATAGTAAAATTATTGCTCCCTTCATGTTTCGGGCGTCTAGACGTCCATCCTCAGGGGATACTAGAAGGAATTTCATCTTTATAAAACTAGTTAGAATCATGGTAAACATTGACTTACCTATAATCGAGTTGACTATAAAAACTTTAAATGGTTGCCTCAAATTAATGAGTACAGCCAAAATTGAGTAGGAACCTCAGAAATTGGGTGGACATGTGAAAAATTATAATTTGTATATTTATAGAATGAAAATTTTTTTGAAAATATAAGAATTGAATAGGAAATATATTATTTTAAAAAGGTGCATTTTATTTTTGATGATGATTTTCTAGAAAAACATTGTAGTTGTGAAGAAAGAAATTTAAAATAAAATTTTTGGAGGCATGCACCGTGTTAATTTAAAAAAAAAAAATTGAAATTTTTTTAGACCAGAGGGGTCTATGCCCATGGTAATATATAAATTACGAAATCATTAATAAAATGTTTTTGAAAATTTTAATGAAAAAAGAACTTTTTTTTATAAAATACAGAAATAGTGCTAAATCACCACCATGTTCACTTTACACACACGTGTCTCAGAGTGAAAGAGAGTAGGTAAAGCGGATATGACATCACTTGGATGTCAGCTGTTAGAAAAATGAGGTTTACCTAAACTCGATATTGGATTTAAAAAATCGATGAGAGTATGTCAATATTCAATAGAATAAAGTTTAAAAGTTGTGGCCACTAGACGCTCAGAGTATCCGAAGAATGACTGACACCAGACATCTGTCAATGAATTATAAAATTGGGGTTAAAATGTTCAGAGGGGGGCAGTAAACTGCACTGAATTTGCGAGTCGCACAAGGGGAAAACACTATAGTTAACACTAGATGATACACTCGAAACATGAAAACCTCAGCCTATAAACAGTCTCAAAGTCATAGATGTGCACAAACAATTAATATCTATGAATAGAAAATTCTTAGGGAGCCAAGGTAGGATTGACAAAATCAAAAGAACAGTTGAACTCCCTTGGGTAGGGAAAGAGTAAAATAGAGATAGTAAGAGCTTGATTATTTAGTGAAACTCAAAGCATTGAAAACATGTGTGCTGTTGTGAATAATTTGGTCATTAACGCAGACAATATCTGGGTCTCTGATAATTTGGTTTATTTCCATAATCTCAAGCAAGTCCAATGTGTTGCCCTTGCTACAGAAATGCAACAATTTAGTGTTTGTGTCTGGATTGAAGTTATGATTGTTTATGTGTATGTGCCTTGAGAAGTTCGATTTTATTTGTGTCGGTATTAAATTTAGATTTGATGCTCTTTCTATCTCCTTACAATGTTCATTAATCCTAGTCTTAAACTTTCTCCCCGTTTGTCCAACATAGGAGGCTGAACAGCCCTCAGTTGAGCAACTGACCTCGTACACTCCAGACTTGTCTATAAGTGGGACTTTATCCTTGGAGTTGCAAATGAAAGAACCGAGTGAATGTTTGGTTTTAAAACTGATATTGAAATTAAATGATTTGAATATATTTTTTAGCTTATAAGAAATGGGTCCCCAGAAAGAAAGTGAGTGGAATTTTTTTTTTTTTTTTTTCAGTTAACCCAGCTACTCCACGTCTTTATGGCTTACCCAAAATCCATAAACCAGATACTCCTATTAGACCTGTAGTTTCATACTGTGATTCTCCTTGCCATAAACTGAGTAACTGGCTTAATCAGATCATATTATCACTAACTAATTTCCATAGTACTTTTTCAGTTAATAATTCCGCACAACTAGCCAATGAATTACATAATCTCCATATACCCGATTCAGCCTTTTTTGTTTCATTCGATGTGACAAATTTATTTCCAAGCATCCCTACAAATGAATGTGCCACACTTGTCAGAGATCTTCTTCTAGAATCAACCGACTTACCTGATCTCCACATAGATAACATTTGCCTTTTAGTCAAACTTGTACTTGAACAAAACTTTTTCCTTTTCAACAGCACATATTTTAAACAGAATGTAGGGCTTGCGATGGGTTCGGCCCTCTCCCCACTATTAGCTGATCTTTTCATGGCTAACCTGGAATCTAAAATAATAAATAACCCCCTTCTTTCTCATATTATAACGATCAAAAGATATGTTGATGACATTTTTGCAATCTTTAATGGTGATCAGAATGATCTTATAAATTTCACCCAGTTCCTCAATTCTCTACACCCATCAATTAAATTTACAACAGAACTTGAAATAAATAATTCTCTGCCTTTTCTAGACTTAAAACTCACAAGAGTCAACAATACTATTGATTTCAGTATTTATCGTAAACCCACCAACACAGACTTAACTATTCCTTTTATTTCTAATCACCCACACACACATAAATTTGCAGCTTTTCACTCCATGTTTTCTCGACTGTTTTCTATACCACTCAACCAGGCAAACTTTAAATCAGAATTAAATATTATCAGGCATTAATAATGGTTATCCCCAAAGAATACTTAATAAAATTTACCATAAACATCTCACTAAACATATAAATAAACAATTAATTTACAAAAAGAACAACCTAATAATAAAAAATTTCACTCACTTTCCTTCTGGGGACCCATTTCTTATAAGCTAAAAAATATATTCCAATCATTTAATTTCAATATCAGTTTTAAAACCAAACATTCACTCGGTTCTTTCATTTGCAACTCCAAGGATAAAGTCCCACTTTTAGACAAGTCTGGAGTGTACGAGGTCAGTTGCTCAACTGAGGGCTGTTCAGCCTCCTATGTTGGACAAACAGGGAGAAAGTTTAAGACTAGGATTAGTGAACATTGTAAGGAGATAGAAAGAGCATCAAATCTAAATTTAATACCGACACAAATAAAATCGAACTTCTTAAGGCACATACACATAAACAATCATAACTTCAACCCAGACACAAACACTAAATTGTTGCATTTCTGTAGCAAGGGCAACACATTGGACTTGCTTGAGATTATGGAAATAAACCAAATTATCAGAGACCCAGATATTGTCTGCGTTAATGACCAAATTATTCACAACAGCACACATTTTTCAATGCTTTGAGTTTCACTAAATAATCAAGCTCTTACTATCTCTATTTTACTCTTTCCCTACCCAAGGGAGTTCAACTGTTCTTTTGATTTTGTCAATCCTACCTTGGCTCCCTAAGAATTTTCTATTCATAGATATTAATTGTTTTTGCACATCTATGACTTTGAGACTGTTTATAGGCTGAGGTTTTCATGTTTCGAGTGTATCATCTAGTGTTAACTATAGTGTTTACCCCTTGTGCGACTTGCAAATTCAGTGCAGTTTAGTGCCCCCCTCTGAACATTTTAACCCCAATTTTATAATTCATTGACAGATGTCTGGTGTCAGTCATTCTTCGGATACTCTGAGCGTCTAGTGACCACAACTTTTAAACTTTGTTCTATTGAATATTGACATACTCTCATCGATTTTTTAAATCCAATATCGAGTTTAGGTAAACCTCATTTTTCTAACAGCTGACATCCAAGTGATGTCATATCCGCTTTACCTACTCTCTTTCACTCTGAGACACGTGTGTGTAAAGTGAACATGGTGGTGATTTAGCACTATTTCTGTATTTTATAAAAAAAAGTTCTTTTTTCATTAAAATTTTCAAAAACATTTTATTAATGATTTCGTAATTTATATATTACCATGGGCATAGACCCCTCTGGTATAAAAAAATTTCAATTTTTTTTTTTTAAATTAACACAGAGCATGCCTCCAAAAATTTTATTTTAAATTTCGTTCTTCACAACTACAATGTTTTTCTAGAAAATCATCATCAAAAATAAAATGCACCTTTTTAAAATAATATATTTCCTATTCAATTCTTATATTTTCACAAAAATTTTCATTCTATAAATATACAAATTATAATTTTTCACATGTCCACCCAATTTCTGAGGTTCCTACTCAATTTTGGCTGTACTCATTAATTTGAGGCAACCATTTAAAGTTTTTATAGTCAACTCGATTATAGGTAAGTCAATGTTCACCATGATTCTAACTAGTTTTATAAAGATGAAATTTCTTCTAGTATCCCCTGAGGATGGACGTCTAGACGCCCGAAACATGTAGGGAGCAATAATTTTACTATTATTAAATTTGTGGAGGAAGACATTGTCGTTTTATTTACATAAGAAATATTAGTTGTTCACTTGTTTACCAATAATTAATTTGCTTAGAATCATCCAAAAGTCATAAAAATCAAGATTTAAATTATTATTCAAACGTAACTTTACTTTAAAAAGTTTTCTGTTCATAATATGTACCTACCTAATTTACTTGTTCTAAGTTTCTTAGATACGCTATACCTAATATGTGTTGCAAAATATTTCGTATTTACTTCTATACGTAAGAATCAGAAGGGTTACGGGATTATCCTTTTTACTTAACTGGAAATTTAATTTAATTATGGGTTTATCCTCTCAGTTATGCTGATGCTCATACTAATATAGGTTTTTCTATTATGAGTAATATATGTACCTATATTTATTAATTGCCAACGGCATGCTAAGTTGATATTTTTTTAAAGTAGAGCATGTTAGATAAAGAAGCCTTACTGCAGATTGCCGACCACAAAATCCTCTAAATGCCGAACAAGCTAAGAAAAACTTATTACCGGCAAGCTGAAACTGCTGGTAGGTTTGGAATCGGTGAACGTAATGCGAGAGGAGAACGCTTGATTCAATTCTGTTTAGAAAATGGCTTTTCCATAAACAACAGTATGTTTTTCCAACACCCTCGTCGTCTCTACACCAAATGGAGATTACCGAAAGCAAATTGACTACATACTAATCAGAAATCGTTGGAGAACGTCAATAAGATTGTGTTAAACATTGCCACGCTCGGATTGCGGCTCCGACCACCAACTACTTACACAAAACACTATCTAAATATCACCGACCCAACGTCTTACCAGGCCTAATTAAGAAGAAACATATCAAATGACAATGATTCTAGGTCCAATTGACGTAGACCCAAATATCATATGGCAATCACTGAGAAGATGTGATGGCTTTCTTCCAGGAATTGGTATTAACAATTTTAATTATTTTTACTTTATTTTAGTCGGAAAAATATACCCCAAATAGCCTTTGGACAAAATATTCCCAGGTGAAGTCTGAACTTATAGTAAATCTAAAACATCAATATTTCAAGATATTGTGAATTAGTAGCATTTTTAAAAGTTAAATCAAGGGGATATGGAAGGTGAACAAGTTTTAACTTTTATCAAAAATGCGCCGAATGATACCTTTCTGCTGCATAAAGTGGTACTTGCAATGGAAGTTCTTGGCGAGATGGTAAAAATAACCATTGATGATACTGAGGATGTTATGCTTGTCAAAGTACCAGAAACTAAAACTGCTACGCCAAAAAGTTTTACTATAGTCGAAGGAGATCAAACAGATGCCTTAAAATCGGTATAGACAGTAACTTATATTAAGGTCAAAAGGAATTAAGGAACGCAGATTTTTCCTTATATACAGAAATGGTAAATGCACAGCTATGCCTGTGGGTAAAAATACACTAGAACATGTATTTTCAATCAAAGCAAAATTTCTTAATTTAGAAAACGCCAAGAAATATACAGGACATTGCCTACGTCGGACATCGTCCACACTTCTTATCGAGGGTGGTGCTTCCTTGCAACCCTTAAGCTACACGCAAAGTGAAAGAGTACTAGCGTAGCGAAGGGTTATATAGAGGAAAGCATCACGTCGAAAATCCGAATAGCAAAAATGATGAAAATATGTTAATTAATGTTGAAATGGAGCAGGAATCCGCATGCACATCGAGAAACTCAGCAATCGAGTCGCAAAATTTCATAGTTGGTCCAGCTTCTTTCTCAGGAAGGTTCAAAAATTATACATTTAACATAAGAAAAAATAGAATAATATTATGTACAAAAATTGTTAAAAATAAATACAAATTTTGTTCAATACTTTCTTTAATAATAATTACCAGGCATTACGAAAATTACGTATGAACTTTATCGCCCGCTAATATTTCCTATGATATTATGATGATGTTTATAGCGACCGTTTCTAAGGTATTATAAGTAAATAACTAATAGATGAAAAATAAAATGCTGTAAACCGAAAAGTTTAGGGGCATTAGCTTAATGGTAAGGGCCACTAAGGTCCTTTGGCATTAAATGATTTATGTTAAATTTGGAGCAAAAATACCTAATGATAGTAATGAATGTACCAAATTTAAGGAGAGTCGGCTAGAAAGAAACTTAGAAAGCAAAATTAATTTGAAAAGACGATTTTGGACACCCTGTAATTAGTAATAATTTTATCGCAGAAATGTGAAGCATATAAATGTAATAGGATCATGCTCGTTCTTTAAATCAGTCGGGGACTATTAATTTCTATTTGTAAACAGGTAAGCTTTTTAGCGAAACTTGGAATAGGTTTAATGCTGACAGCAGCAGAGAAGTGTGTATTTTTAATTATTTGGTTACCGTTCTTGGTCAGTTTGTTGTGGCGGAGGTGGAAGGGGAGGCTGGGCAGGAGTGAGCCAATCTCTCGGTAGTCTGCATGATTTAAGTGGGTTTGAGTGGATGTGTGACTGTATGATCAGAGGATTCAGGGAAAGGTCCGTCCATTTGTAGTACTTGGTAATAAGTTTGTCAATATGTTCAGCAATTGTTGGCATTTGTAGGTTATTATGTAGCGTATATATCGTAAAGCGTGGATCGTTAGTCATAATTCTGCGTATTTTATTCTTTCTTAAATGTTGACTTAAAAACAGTGCATCAGGAGGCGACACCATAAATAAGTACAGGTCTAGTTACACCAATGTGTTTGTTGATAAGTCCAGTCTACTTCTATTGCTGATGAGCGAGTAGATGGCGCCGAGTTGACCATTCGCTTTTTTTAAGCGTTGGTCCACGTTATCGGTCAAAACCGGCCTCTTATCGAAAGACAGACCCAGATATCTGATGTTCTTACACCAGTCTATTCTGGTGTTTTTGACTTGAAGTCTGGTTTGGGGAAATTTACATGTTGACCTCGAGAAGTAGATGGCTTAAGTTTTAGCGTCATTTAGGCGAATTTTCCATTTATCTAACCACGCCTCGATAGGTTTTATGTGGCGTGGCAGCTTTGAGACTACCCACCATGTTTATTTGGCGGTGGCGGTGATCGCGGTATCGTCAGCAAACAGGTATAATTGTATAACAAATTCATAACTACTCTCCAGAAGGGCCATAGCTAACTAAGGAATCAAATAACGTATCGTCCTTCAACCTTCTTTATTTAAAGCAAAATTATCGCCAACGCGTTTCGGTCAAAAGACCATCATCAGGGTCGACCTGCAGCAAACAATAACATCCATACAGTATATTGTAAAGTGACAATAAAAGAGAAACAAAATTATACAACTGAATATAAGAAAAACTTATTTTGAATTATACAAAGGAGAGAAAGAATTTAGATAATATTATATTACTTACATGCAGGAAAAATCTAATCCACATAGAACAATCAAGACACACAAATCATTATAAGTCAGCTTAAAATACAAATAAAACGTAAAAACATTTCAACTTAACAATCTAAACCACGTCTCGCGGAGCCGTGAGAAGCAACTGCCTAAAATATAAAATAAAATATGCTTCGCGGTAGGAGCAAAACGATATATTTTATGTATCATTATAAAAAATTCAAACCGATAAGATTCGTCATCAAGGAAAGGTTGACTGATGGGCTAAAAACTATTATTTAAAAAAACTAACCAACCTAGCATAGGTCCTGAAAACATTTGAGGAAGGTTCATTTAGATTGACAATATTTGGGGTAGACTGGGAGACAGCAATTTCAATGTTTTCTAAAACATTAAGTTTTAGACTTTTATTATGTGTCTGAAGGACCTTGAAGTTAGTTAAAGGATCGAAAGAATGGTTTTCCAATTTTAAGTGGGTACCAAAACTAGACTTATTATCATGAACAAGCCTTTGTGATCTCAAATGTTCTTTAATTCGTTTATCAAAAGTTCTACCCGTTTGTCCGACATACTCCGCGGAACAAGAACCACATTGTAACCTGTAAACCCCACTTTTATTCAAATTATTGACTTTGTCCTTAAGGCGTGAAAAAATTGAAGAAATCGTATTGTTAGACTTAAAGGAAATAAACAGATTTTTATTCAGACTTTTTAACATTCTAGCGCAAGTGACAGAAATATGACCAAGAAAAGGTAGTGAAATAAAAGTTTTATTAGAAAGTTTCTCCTCATTAACAAATTTGACATAACAGTTATGCAGTTTGAGAGAAGTGTTAAAAATTCCACAGATTTAGTAAATAAATTAAAAAACATTATTATCCCACATAACCTTATTTTTGTATCCTTTGACGTAGTAAATTTGTTTCCGAGTATTCCAAGGTCCCAGAGTTACAGAATCATTGAAAAAATATTACTTAATAATAAAAAGTTTTCACTGGAACAAATTAGGGTTATTTGCTTGTTGTTGAAGAAGTGTTTGGGGGCGGATTTCTTCAAATTTAATGATATTTTTTACCAACAGGTGGATGGTCTCCCGATGGGCTCTTGCCTTTCACCTCTTATAGCAGAGTTTTTTATGAATAATTTTGAGAATAATTGTATTTTCAACTCCAATTTTGACCTTCTTAATAAGATTAAATTTTGGTATAGATATGTGGACGATATTTTGGTAGGTTGGACTGGGACACGAGAATAATTGAATGAATTTTTGAGTTTCTAAATAGTCTTCATTCACAAATTAAGTTTACTATGGAATTGGAGGAGAATGAACAGATTAACTTCTTAGACCTCACGCTTTTCAAAAAAAATAATAATAGCATCGGCTTTAAAATTTTTCGTAAGCCTACTCAAACAGATCACATGATTCCCTGGGACTCTCAACACCATGTTTCTCAAAAATTAGCCGCTTTACACTCCTTGTTTCATAGACTTTTTTCTATTCCCCTCAGCACAGCTAATTTTGTTTTGGAGAAAAATATTATTTTTCAGATGGCATTAAGAAATGGTTTTCCTTTGCATGTCATTAATAAAATATTTTTTAAAAAAGATAGACAAAAATTTTCTGATAACTGTTATGTCAAATTTGTTAATGAGGAGAAACTTTCTAATAAAACTTTTATTTCACTACCTTTTCTTGGTCATATTTCTGTCACTTGCGCTAGAATGTTAAAAAGTCTGAATAAAAATCTGTTTATTTCCTTTAAGTCTAACAATACGATTTCTTCAATTTTTTCACACCTTAAGGACAAAGTCAATAATTTGAATAAAAGTGGGGTTTACAGGTTACAATGTGGTTCTTGTTCCGCGGAGTATGTCGGACAAACGGGTAGAACTTTTGATAAACGAATTAAAGAACATTTGAGATCACAAAGGCTTGTTCATGATAATAAATCTAGTTTTGGTACCCACTTAAAATTGGAAAACCATTCTTTCGATCCTTTAACTAACTTCAAGGTCCTTCAGACACATAATAAAAGTCTAAAACTTAATGTTTTAGAAAACATTGAAATTGCTGTCTCCCAGTCTACCCCAAATATTGTCAATCTAAATAAACCTTCCTCAAATGTTTTCAGGACCTATGCTAGGTTGGTTAGTTTTTTTAAATAATAGTTTTTAGCCCATCAGTCAACCTTTCCTTGACGACGAATCTTATCGGTTTGAATTTTTTATAATGATACATAAAATATATCGTTTTACTCCTACCGCGAAGCATATTTTATTTTATATTTTAGGCAGTTGCTTCTCACGGCTCCGCGAGACGTGGTTTAGATTGTTAAGTTGAAATGTTTTTACGTTTTATTTGTATTTTAAGCTGACTTATAATGATTTGTGTGTCTTGATTGTTCTATGTGGATTAGATTTTTCCTGCATGTAAGTAATATAATATTATCTAAATTCTTTCTCTCCTTTGTATAATTCAAAATAAGTTTTTCTTATATTCAGTTGTATAATTTTGTTTCTCTTTTATTGTCACTTTACAATATACTGTATGGATGTTATTGTTTGCTGCAGGTCGACCCTGATGATGGTCTTTTGACCGAAACGCGTTGGCGATAATTTTGCTTTAAATAAAGAAGGTTGAAGGACGATACGTTATTTGATTCCTTAGTTAGGTATAATTGTGTTTGAGCGAATGTAGGGATATCGCTGGTATGTATATACAGGGGTTTCATTTCAAAAGTAGCCACCCCGGTTTTAGGTAGAAATAACTACTTTGATACGAAATGTCAAAACATGTTAACTTTTGTTTTAGGGGGTAAATTTTTCATCATATTTTTATTTCTACAGGGTGCGTCCAAAAAGCTAGACGTATGTCATTTTGTATTTTTTCAATGGAAACCCATAATTTTTTTCGTATTTCTGGATTTCCCTACAAATAATAAATACTTTTTGTATTACACATCCTATGGCCAAATCCAACAGTTTTTAAGATTATGTTCAGAATTCGCTTTGTTACATTTTTAAACTCTAAATACATCACGTAATACCTGTCCTCATAAAAACGAAACACTAACAAGTTAATTTGTAAAAATGACTTTCCGCCCACCACTGACAAGTGATTTACTTATGGTTTAACAAATAATTGGTTTAATATTCACTTTAAAATGGTATTACACCATTCCATCCATCTCCAAGAAAGGACAGAAATAATTTTCATGTATGGCGCTGAAAATCGTTGTGCTCGCAGAACAGCTCGAAGATTTAATTACATACACCCTGACAAAGTAAGGAAGTTTGAAGAAACCGGCTCCGTATGCAACCGAGTTAATAAGCAAGCAAGGGTTCTAGATGAAGGTACGCAAATTGAAATATTAGGTCATTTCGCTATGAATCCATCTACGTCAATTCCAAAACTATCACAATTGACACACGTTTCAGTAGGTTCCATTCACCAAACTTTGAAACTAAATAAGTTTTTTCCTTATAAAATACAAATCCTTCAACAACTCAGCGAAGACGATTATGACAGAAGAATTGAATTTTGCGAAACAATGACTCAGGTGATTCAAGCCCACCGAAATTTTGTTAAAAATATATGCTTCAGTGATGAATCAACTTTCTTCTTGAATGGATTCGTCAATAAACATAATTGCAGATATTGGGATAATAAAAATCCACATTTATTTAGGGTAGATCATACCCAATAAATATCCTCAAAAGATAAATGTGTGGGCAGGCATTCTTGGAAATGAGATTATTGGGCCAATTTTTATGGAAGAAAACTTGACAGGTGAACTATACGTAAATATGTTGGAAAATGTCATAGATCCTCTTATAACCCATTCTTTGGAAAAACAAGTTGATCAAGAGGGGGACATGGAACTTGATGAACAAAATTTGTATTTCCAGCAAGATGAAACTGTTAGGACATGGTTGAATGAACGATATCCCGGAAAATGGATAGGTAGGAGAGGTCCTGTGGAATGGCCGGCAAGGTCCCCAGACCTCACACTTCTTGATTTTTTTCTGTAGGGATATTTGAAGTCCCTAGTTTACAAAACTGCACCCGAGAGTATTCCCGAATTGAGAAACAAAATTACTGAAGGATGTAGGCTAATTAACCGGCAGACTTTTTAAAATGTTCGCGAATAGGCTCTATTATTGTTTAACCAATAACGGAGCACATTTTAAAAACTTAATAAAGTGAATTCTGAGCATAAAGTCGTATTTTTACCATACATAGTAAAACATTAAAATGTTTCGATATTTTAAAAACTGTTAGATTTGGCTATAGGATGTGTAATACAAAAAGTGTTTATTGTTTGTAGGAAAATCCAGAAATACGAAAAAAAAATATGGGTTTCCATTGAAAACATACGTCCAGCTTTTTTGACGCACGCTGTATAAATAAAAATATGATTAAAAATTTACCCCCCAGAACAAAAGTTAACATATTTTGACATTTCGTATTAAAGTAGTTATTTCTACCTATACACTTTGGCTGTGTGGCTACTTTTGAAATGAGAACCTTTTATGTCCCTTTTTTAAATGGCTGTAAAATACGTATTTTTTGAACAAGAACGTTGAATAAAAAAAGGAATTGTAGGGATTTGAGTATAGTTTTATGTCGTTGAGTCACAAATAATTTAAACTGTCAAATGTCATTGACGTAACTTACTTTTTTTTAAATGGAACGCCCGGTATATCATTACATATTTAAAAAGACATTTTTTTTCTGATTACAAAAATATACCATACATGCCCTTTCTTTTTATTTGTTTAGCCTAAATCGATATAAATATGATTAAAATTAGATTTTCTTTAAAACATCAAGATACCCGCGTGTATTATTTTCAATAATTATTGTCACAGTTTTTATAGTTTTTACAAATGTCATATTTGTGAATGTTGTTCTCTGGTATAGTTTGTTAGTAAGGACACGAAATGAGATATTCCACAGGAGAAAAATGTTTTATGTTCGATATCTCTCGACAAACTGGTAGTGTTACAAAGGCGCTTAGAAGATATAGACTGCAATTTCCAGGTAGAAGAGCTCCATCCAAGAAAATGTTTTATAGACTAAAGAAGAAGTTTTTCGAAACTGGTAGCCTGAATCGAAAAAAAAACTATGAGGCCAATAACCGTTTTGACGGAGGAAACGGAAATTGATGTTTTAGCATATTTTAGAGCTCATCCTCAAAATGCATTAAGTGACTTAGTTTAAGAATTGCCAGTATGTAGAGGATCAGCCCACGCAGTGCTAAAAAAATTCAAATTTCGCCCTTATAAACTAAGAAGGGTGCAAAAGTTAACGCCAACGCAAAAGGGAAACAGACTGCAGTTTTGCAGACAAATCTTGGAGATAATTCAAAAGGATGTCATATTTTTGGATAAAATATTGTGGACCGATGAGTAATCTTTCTCTACTAGCAGAGGTTGCCATCGCCAAAATAAGCACCATTGGTCAGATTCAAATTCTTATCAAATACGGGAAATTCAGTTTCAAGGTTGGCAGTCTGTTAGTATTTGGGTCGGGTTAATTGATGAACACCTGTTGGGTCCTATAATTTTTAATGGTTCGTTGACTGGTCAGGTTTATTTGAATATGCTAGAAGCAGAAATTGAAGACCAAATTGACGGTTTACCTATAGCCCTCTCAAGACATTTAATTTGGCACCAGGATGGTGCACCGCCACATAATGTTATCCCAGTAAAAATGTTTTTGAATAGAAAATATTTACAGTGGATTGGAAAATCGGGTACAATAAAGTGGCTTCCTAATAGTCCCGATTTAACACCATGCGACTTTTTCTTATGGGGTGACGTAAAAAATATTCTCTATTCTACGCCGTGCTATTCTTTGGATGATCTAAAAATTAGAATCAGAGGTGCCATACGAGAGGTGCAAAACAATAGAGTCACTCTATTAAAAATTATAGGACATACAAAGAAAGGCTATATTAAGTGCATTGAAAATGAAGGAGGTCACGTGAAGCAGCACTTATAAATACAGACAATTATTTTTCTTAATGGTTTATTATTTGTTAATTCGATTTATATCAGTTTTACATGTATTTCATTAATTTACTAAAATGGTTAGCTTAACCATTCTTTGTTTTTTTAGTCCAATAATTTATAGTTTAGTTTAAAAACTACAAAATCTTCTATCATAGAATAACTATAAAAACTATGACAATAATTATTGAAAATAATACACGCGGGTATCTTGATGTTTTGAAAAAAATCCAATTTTAATCATATTTATATCGACTTAGGCTAAACAAATAAAAAGAAAGGGCATGTATGGTATATTTTTGTAATTAGAAAAAAAATGTCTTTTTAAATATGTAATGATATACCGGGCGTTCCATTAAAAAAAAGTAAGTTATGTCAATAATTTTGACAATTGACAGTTTAAATTATTTTTGACTCAACGACATAAAACTTTACTCAAACCCCTACAATTCCTTTTTTTATTCAACGTTCTAGTTAAAAAAATACGTATTTTACAGCCATTTATAAGTGGGACAAATTAAAATGGAAGCACTGTACAGGACCGGTGACCAGAATGAGTTCGTCATGCCTATCCTTATCTAACGCTTTGCTAATGTCAAAAAAACCGCTTCTGTGCTGTAGCGACCGTTAAACCCCTTGAATACGTTGAAAGCATGGTCTGCGCACTTCAAATTAGCCGCTCGAGTTTCATTATTTAGTTGAACCCATACCACCAGACGGCGCAATCTATCACGGCATCATAGAAAAACGTTAATAGGGGGAACACGGCTATTCAAGCGACAACCGACGTGTGACGTGACGCCAACCGCCGTTGTTGTTTTTGATAAACTATTGTTTGATTTTTTGTTAATAGTTTGTGCTTTTTTGTAAAATAAAGTGCTTATATCTAGAAGATATTTGAACACTATACTGAACTGTTAAAATTGTTAGAATTGTGATGATTTATACCGTAAGTTTAAAACCGCAGTATTTTAAGAATTGTAGGTTAGTTTGTGATGGCGAAAAAAATGTATACCAATAAAATTAAGAGAAAGAAAACAGTATGTACAGTATAATTATTTAAATAAATAATAAAATACTATTGTTGTCTAATATTAATTTTAAAAATAATATGAATTGGCGTCACGTAAACTTTTCAAATGTACTTAATAGAAAATGTTTCTTTATAAAAATATCAAAATAATCTATATAATTCCTTATTTTTACGACATAAATGTTACAAGTTATAGTTATAATGTATTATTTGAAGTCATGGTTATTTCATAATTATTGAATTCAAATATAGGCTTGACTATAGGCTGTTAATATGAACGTTCGTGTCATAAAAATACGAAAATAATAAATCATTTAAATATTTTAAAAAATGAAATCGTTTAAAATTCCCGCCGAAAGTCGCCGTAGTTCATCTAGTGGCGTGGAGGTGTGGTTCCAATATCAAACTTCAAATAAAATCTGAACAGTTTTCTTTCAAATGTCACAGTCAAAACTTGTACCCAGCTACATAGGTGGCGCAAGTTATTTCACAGTTTCATTAGTACGGGAGAGTCCATTCTATTCCCCCTATAAACCTTTATCTATGGTTGAAAGCCAGTTGTTTGGTGCACCGTGCAATGAGCAGATCGAGAACCGAATAGTTCTGGCGGTAAAATATTGTTGTCAGATACGAAGTCGCTGATATAGTTGGAGTCAAGCAAATATTTGACGCGTGACACTTCCATCTTGTCATATTTGTCCAATACTAGGTTATTTCGATTTCACCAACTTTATTACAGCTGATACTTAGTCAGGGCCGGACTGACGAATATTGTTATTTATAAACCTTTGCAGAAAATGATTGCTGGGAAATTGGTCTAAGAATATCGATGGTTTTCGAGAAAAGTGACAAAAGTCAAAAAAGCTACTTTTTGCGTTAAACGTAAAAAACCATTACAAATTGTATATCTGTACCCCAGAGGTAAAGTGTACTAAGTCCACTTTTCGCTAAAAATTAGTTAACTGTACTATGTCCCATGGATTTTTACGCTCAATCGAGGAAAAAATCCGTACTACACATTATTACGTCTGTTGAGGAGTTAGTTAGTTTTAAATAATACCAAGTCACAACAACAGTCAGAGGTAAACTATACTAAATGGACATAGTATTGTATCACTCATATGATATGTCCAATACACATGGACTTAGTACTGTTTGCGGAGTATAATTCCTGTTGAATCTTGTTGGTCACAATATTATGCCTTTATTAGATTTAGTTAGTTATGTGTCGTCGTTAGGTAAACACCGTGCGGAGATGTCTTCAAGAAGTGCTAAGATTTTTGCCGCGCTGAAAACGTTAGAAACCGTGGGAGAACAGAAAGTTACATCACCTCATAGTAAGTAACCGCTTTTTAAGAAAATTTACCTTTTGGAGTTTGATTGAACTTTATTATCATACGTTTTTATGCAAAAGTAGAATATTGTTATGGTTTTTTAAGGTTCCAGCAGAATTGCCGCGCTGAAAACGTTAAAAACTGCGGGACAACAGAAACTTACATCGCCTCATGGTAAGTACCCACTTTTTAAGAAAATTATTTACCTTTTGCTTGAAGTTTGATTAAACTGTGTTATCATAATTTTTTATGCAAAAGTAAAACATTGTTATGGTTTTTTAAGGTTCCCACAGTGATTACGATCTACTTGAATTGGATAATTCTGCTTTAGTGGGTAGTCCTGAATCGGTTACGACAGAAGTTTTAAAGTTTCAACAAGGTAAGAACATTTCCTTTACATAGTTTAGGTCCATAAATATTTACTTTAGTCGTATTTTAGAAATCGAACACCAGTGCTCTCCTAAAAAATTGACTAAACTTCAAAGAGTTCAAAAGAATCAAAATCTTTTATTTGGCAAAGAGGAAGAAAATCATATTTTATGTGAAAATTCAGACGACAGCATTAAAGACCCGAATTACCAAACCACCGACAACGATGACACCTCTGAAGACTTCAGCTCATTGTCTGACTTACAAGAAGAGCAAAATGTTGATCCGATTTCTAATTTACCTTTGATTCAACCTCAAAAAGGAAGAAAACGTAAAAGGAATCCTGCCAACTGGAAATGTAATATTAGAAAGCAAAAAAGTCTTTCTGGGGTTGAGTATATGTCTAAAAACAAAACTTTAATAGCATCTAAATCTCTGGGAACAACTTGTCAAAATACCTGCAGGTATAAATGTAACACAAATATTACTCAAGAAATACGTCAAGGCATTTTTGAAAAATTCTGGTCACCATCAAAAACAATCGACCATAAACGTCAATTTGTTGCTTCATCTGTACAGTTAGTAGATATTAAAAGAAGACGTGAGCGATTTGGAGAAAGGGCAAATAAAAAAAGTAGCAATAGAAAATTTAGCCTAACTGTTGATAATCGAAAAGTAGATGTGTGTAAAAATTTTTTTCTGGGCGCATTAGGAATATCACAAACTTTTGTTTCAACCTCTTTATCAAAACAGGGCACCGGAGGTATAGTAGAATCAGATAAGCGTGGAAAAAAAATTCCCCCAAATAAAATTTCAGCTGAAATAAAAGATAGCATAAGAAACCATATTTTAAAGTTTCCGACCATAGAGTCCCATTACAGCAGGGAGAGATCAGCCAAACGATATCTTGACAATTCTTTGAATATTACTAGAATGTATGAATTATACAAAGAAGAATTACTGAACAAGAAAATACCCGAAGCTGTTATTCCTAAATTATGGTTGTACAGTGATATATTTAACACTGAATTTAATTATTCGTTTAAGCTCCCTGGGAATGATACGTGTGACCAGTGGGACAAATATCTTGTAAATTTAAAAGAGTCTCTAACTATAGATGAAAGGAAACTTATTCAAGAAGAATACGATGGACATTTGAACGAAGCCAGTAAGAGATATAGTGTGAAATCACAGGACAAAGAAAATGCCAAAGTAAACAAAAAATTAAAGGTAATAATGGTTGATTTAGAGAAGTGTCTACCCACGCCTTCTTTAACAAACGCGCAAAGCTTTTATTCGCTGAAATTGTGGACATTTAATTACACAATTAAAGACACTCAAAAAAATCTTACAACTTGCTGTATGTGGGATGAAAGCATTGCTGGAAGGGGCGGAAACGAGATTACATCTTGTCTACTAAAATGGGCTACCTCTAATATTGACGAATCTGTAGAAGAACTGACAATATGGTCAGACAACTGTCCTTCTCAAAACCGAAATTTGAATTCCATTTTAGCTTATTTTTCCATTTTGAATTTGATTCCTACATTAAAAGTCCTTAACCATAAATACCTCCTAAGAGGACATACTCATCTCGAAGTAGATAGCGATCATTCCGTAATAGAAAGGCAAAGAAAAAAGATGAATAAATTCCAGCTCATGACGCCATGGGATTGGCAACAGTTAGTGCGATTGGCTAGCAAGACGAATCCGTTTTTGGTTATTAATATGGAAACAAACGACTTTAAGAATTTTATGTCATTAATTGAAGGAATCAATGCTCCGTTTTTGCACAAAAAAAATATGAAAGTGGAAAGGATTTTAAAATATCACAACTGGTCCATATTCAGGTACGATCCGAACAGCCCGGTAAAGTTTTTTGTAAAAGTGACTTTGGTCAAACTGATTTCGAGGTTCTTGATCTTAACCGAGTGTCTCGAAATGCACATTTTCCTAAAGAAATTCCGACAATTAGAACTGGTCCAAAGCCTATAAGCGATAAAAAGTACAAGGATTTACAAACTTTATTACAATGGGTGCCAAAAATTTTTCACCCATATTATCAAAACTTGTCACATACTGATAAAGCCAATGAAGATGTTAACGATTAGCATCGCTTTTGGAATATAATAATTACACAATAAATTTTTTCTTTATGCTTCTAGACTCCTTTTTAGTAAAATGTTTAAGGCTTCACTTACTTTTTTATACTTTTATATTATGTATAATATTTTTGTTATCCTAAGTTTAGTCTCGTTATTTGTAAGGGTTAAATAAAATATGTTTAATAAACTTTTTTTTTTTGCATTTATGACTTTTGATCCGGAAAAAACTTCCATCATATAAATTGAACTGTACCAAGTCCACGTTGGTTACCAAACATTTCAGAGGTAAAATATACTAAGTCCCTTTGACAAAAAACTAAAAGGTTTTTTTGACAACTAAGTTTATTGTACATAAAGCAATACATATTTATGGACTCAGTGTAAACTACTTATCTCTAACTAGCTGTATAAAACAGCAGTAGACTAAATTCATGGTTTAGTTTCTTTATTTCGCTTTCCTGTAAAAATTACTTTATGTGACATAGTACACTTTACCTCTGGGGTACAGATATATATTTTTATCTGGAAAAACGCCACAAGTGAAACTCTACGTTTTGCTAAGAGATGGCGCAAGTGTCCTTTTGTCTAACGATCGAATTGTATCGACGCGTTTCTAGAAAACCGTCATAAATCAGTTGTGTTCCAACCATGTAGCGAAAGTATCGTTAATTTGTCTAGAAAAACGTTACATGTAAAAAAGTGCCTCCCAAAAATTAATATTTTACCCGGATTATTTCACGAAATGCGGCACATATCGAAAAGTGTCAGAATAAAATACATTTAATTTATCAAGAAAAGTGTCACATTTATCAAAAATTTATTCATTTTTGCTCCCAATTATCAAAAAAATTTAAAATAAGTAATTTTTTCAAAGTACTGTTTTATATCAATTACCTAAAACCATTAAAAGTTGACAATACTCTATATGGTTACAAAAATCCAAAATATTCTGTCAACGTAATTTTAAAAGCGATTTTTTACGAAACTGCCTCTTTTTACTTATGTCACTTTTCTCGAAAACCATCGATAGGAATTATAATATAAATAAATTTGTTTTGATAAATTCTGTGCATTGTAATGGTGGGATTCAGGATTGACCATTAATATCACAGGTCTTAACAAAATCAATCTTAGGAGTGTTGTAGTGTATAACGATTAAATTAATAAATAAAATGCGGATCTGCAGCCCATATGATTTGACCAAATCGACGAGAAGGTAACTCGGTTTATGTATATCTCTTTTTAGTCATATAAAAGGATAAAGATACAAATACTTCGAGTGGGTGGTAATTATTATAATATAAATTAGCCATTAGTAATTTTTATATTATGAGTGGCCTGCCGTATTTGACACCCATGACAATATGGAAGTGTCACGCGTCAAATATTTGCTTGACCCCAACTATACGATGAAGTATGAGTTTCTTAACAACCTTGCCAAGACAAGACAGTAGCTGGTCACTAGTGATTGATCTTGCTTAGGTTTTGGAATAGGACACACTTTGGCTTTCTTATTACACTGATCTCACATACAAGAAATATATTGAAAGTAACAACATAGATTACCGCGATATTAAGTTCTTGCTATAATAAAACCCCGCGATTAAAAATCGTAGTGCGCACTCTAACTAACCTAAAGCACTCTAGTAAAATAGTCAATAAAAAGTCATTACGTTACAAAAAATATATTATTACAAGTAAAGCTCCTTAATGACTTTAATAATTTTGTATCTTTGACGGTTTCCTGGTCATTAGATTTCCATTGTTTTATCATTATGAATAAACAAGTTATACTAGAAATTATTTAAGGGGCATTCGAAATGTATTATCGGTTAGCTAAATTAGCTAAATTAACGCTTCTATAGCAAAAACATAGATAATTACACTTTTTAATAATATAACATTATCAACATTATTATTTCTCTATAATATACTGTATCTATAATATTCGTTTATAGCTTTAAATTAGGCAACATCGGAAGGTTAGTTAATTTTTTATTAGTTTCAGTCCTAAATGTATTAGTAATTTTAAATTAAAGCACGATACCAAAACTGTAATAGATATTTGCGTTTTAAGTCCGGTAAATCAACTTTTACAGTATGAGTGAAATGTTTCGGGACGAGGCGACGAAGGAGCCGAGTCTGGAATTTTGAAATGAATCCTGTAAAGGATTTTCCGGACGAATGACGTACAATATTTTATTTCATACAGTCTGTTGAAAATTATAATTATGTTTTAAAATTATAATGAAGTTTTATTCTGCGTCGTATATTTGAAAAGTGCTTATATTTACTGGTGGAAACATTGTGTGTTTGACATTGATTAAACTAAAACTTACAAATTTTAGTCCGGTAAAGAAATTTTACAAGACTAGTCCGGAAAAAAATTTTTACCAGACTTATTGCTGTAAAACCTTATTTTCTGGACTAAATTCAAATACATATGTAAAGGTGTGTTTTACAATACAGTATGAAATAAAATAATTTACAGAAGTTCAGAGTCATTACATAATTCGGTCATACTTGTTTATGACAATCTTTAATGGTAACTTCGTTGGTTAGAAGATTAAAAATATACCAACTCTAGACTAAACCAAGCAATAACTGAGACGAGACAAACGAAATTTTAAGTTATTTATTGCCAATAAGATTGGCTTAAAACTGTAGATAGTGTAGAAAAAAAATATTAACATTTTTTAAATACTACAATTATACAATCTGATGCCTTCATCTCTCCGCATTTGTTTGAATTCATCATCCATTATGAACCTTCGTATAACGCGTGTCCTATGTTAGTTCCGCCGTGGTCACGTATACATTATAGTTTTAGAGTTAGAACTCGGTGATTTCAAAATAACGTAGATTGGGATCAAACTAACAACTATATAAGTCAAACTTAGTGTTTAAAAAAAAACATATCGTTGCGTTTTCAGTGCGAGAGAATATTTTTGTTTTTGTTTTAAGTTCGAACTATCTAGGGAAGAAAAATCTGAAATCTTAAACCATAACCTTTGAATGTTCTTAATCTATAAATATGTTTACAACGTAAAAAAACACATAAGTACACATAAGTTGAAGTATTTTTTTTCTCATTTTAAATCTTATTGTTTTTTTAAAGTGAAGAAGTTCTCTTTATTTAACATCTAGAGTGTTCTAAGTAACTTAGAGCAATTACCTATTTCTTTGAAATAAGACTTTATTTTTATGTGTGTATATTCCATAACGTTACAGAAATGATCTCTGCAGATATGATAACGATATATTACAAGAATTTGCTGGAAAATATTAGTTACTGTATTGTGTTGTAATTTTTCCGATTCTTAAAGAACGAATAAAAAAAAATGAAATTTGTATTCATCAAAAACAAATGGTTTACTTTACTCTGCGAGTACTCTGTTCCAATTCTTTATCAGAATACACAGACATTTTTATTGGGCAAAGTCGAAGTTTTAAACAAAATAACCGTCCAAGACTAACACCAAACTGCTGTATATCTAATATAACATAAGGAAATCATTTCGAACGTCAGCGAAATCTCGAGAGGGTCCAGAGTTTCCTTATTTTGATGTTGGTTTAGTTCATACTTTAGTCCAGTTTCCGCTAAGCAAGTTAACGGTCGTTCTTTAGGGACCTCACTTCGTAAATAAAAAAGGTAAAGTTCCAAAGAACCAGAAGTGTCTTTAATGTTCATCCAAAGTTTGGCAAACACTTTGAATAGGGTTTTTTTGTTAAATCAAGAAATGTTAAAAAATGAGAAGACAAGAAAATGATTAAATATACAGTGACTACAGCGAAAAATACAGAAAATGTATTATTTCAACCAAATTCTGCAGAGCGTATTTATGTGGTGCCTACTTGTATCCAGCGGCGGCTCACGAGTTAAAACTTTGGCAAATTTGTAATAATGAAAAAATAAAATAAATTTAAATTGATTTTTATTTGCTGTAATTTGATTGAAGTTGTTGTTGTTGGGTTATGTGGAATTTACTTTTTCATTACTCAACCAGGTAACCACGGCTACTTAGTTATAGTCTAGTCGGTTTTAGAGCAGATGGGTCGCAGATAAGGAAAGAGAATATATTAGGTAACAGTTAATCAGTTTTCCAGATAAAAGTGGGCGCCAGGGGCCATAAGGAGGCCACCAAAGATAAAGAGGAAGAAGGCCTTAAGGGCAGAATAGATGAATCTACAGAGCCAAAGAATAATTATTTGTCAGAGCCTAAAGGGCGCTTACTGAAGCAAAACTTCCCTAATCCCTGAAAAAATTAAACAAATAAATAAGACAAAATTTCAATTATAATAATAATAATAATAATAATAAATGATTTTTATTTTCCTACTCATAATTTTTTTACATATTTTAACATTTAATTACACTTAAATCTAAAAAAGTAAGAAAATAAAGGCCAACATTTTCAGACTTCTGCACCGAAATGCAGATTCTGTTTATTATAATGTGGCCTTGTGTTTTGAAAAGCAAAGTTATTTTATCCTTAAACTACCTATACTAAAAATAATAAGTTGAAAATAAAAATGTAGATAAGAAGCACCAAATCGACAGAGAGAGAGAGGGGGAGAGAGAGAGATGGAAAGAGAAAGAGACAGATAGAGAAAGAGGGAGAAGAGATGAAAATTTGTAAGGACTGCTTACTAATAAATAAATAAATGTATAGGGCACGTTCGTTGTTACGTTAATAACTTTTTTATATATTTCTTTTTAAAGGTTTGGCAAGATAGGGTAAGTTGTGCTAAGTTTAAGTCGAGGGAATTTATGATTACAGAAATATTATAAGAAAACGATCGTTTAAAAAATTCATTTTTATGCTTTGGAATTGTTAAATTTTGCCTACGCAAATTTAAGTGATGAACATCAGTCCTAAACGTTATTTTATTGTATAAATAATTAGGGGAACGAAATTTTAAAATTTTATAATAAAAGCATGCAGCATGAAGTTTACGTCGATTGTACATATTAAGCCGAGACATCTCCTTAAGTTTGTGGGAGACCCCATGCCGTCTTCTGATACCAAAAATGAACCGAATGCAACAATTTTGAACCTTTTGCACCCTGCGCATGTCTAAACCATCCAGACATGGACCGTAGACACTGTCGCAGTGATTGAAATGAGAGAGTATTAATGATTCACACAATATTTTTCTTGTATCTTGTTGAAGGTAATGTCTGTCCGCGTAAATCGATTTTAAGGTAAAATATGTTTTTTTTTAGAATATAAGTAATATGACCTTTAAATCTTAATTGAGAGTCAATTATTAAACCCAAGCTCTTACCCTTATCAACAAAGTCAAGTTGATTATTACCTATTTTAATATTTATGAGATTCTTTATTTCTCCAGTAACATTTTTATTTCCAAACAATATAATAGTTGATTTAGACGGATTCAATTTTAACATATGATCAGAAGAGGCTTTCAAAAGCGCATTTAAATCAGAGTTTATCTTATTTTCGGCAGTTATGTACTCCGCAGGACAAAATGAAAAATACAATTGTGTGTCATCCGCATATAAATGATAGTTACAAAATTCTAAAGCGTTATAAAAATTTAGTGTATAGATGCTAAATAGTAACGGTCCCAATATGCTACCTTGAGGTACTCCGGTAGTAACAGGAAGAGAATTTGAAACAGAATTCTCAATTTTAACCCTCTGCGTACGATCTGTTAAATAAGATCTTATTAATATCAAGGCATTTTCAGTGAAGCCAATATAATGTAAAATAGCATAATAAAATTTTATGATTTAAAAAATCAAATGCCTTTGAATAGTCCAGCAATATTAGTGCCGTTAATTGGCTTTTATCCCGAGCTCTCAAAATATCGTCTGTAACATCAGAAATGGCTGATGTACAGCTGTACCCTTGTCTAAAACAAGATTGCTTAGGAGGCAAAATAGAATTAGTATTTATAAAATCGCGAATTTGAATTTCCAAGATTCTTTCTAATACTTTAGAAAAAGTGGGCAGAATACTTATAGATCTGAATTGACTGAATTCTTTAGGATCATTAACTTTAGGTAACGGGGTTACAAAAGCTTCTTTCCAGCTTTTAGGAAAGTAACAGTTTATAATGCATTCATTGACAATATGTGCAATATATTCCAAGATATGCGGACAACATAAGTGGATTATTGTTATGTTTAACTGATCGGAGCCAAAGGCTTTACTTTTAATATTTTGAATAATTCGAAGAATATCATTATATTCTACAGTGTGGAATGACAGTAAACCAGATAAATTATTTTTTAGATTATTTGAGTAGAAATCTATAGTTTCATTATTTAATGCATTATTGTTCTTCGTTGCGTTAATAAAAAAAGAGTTAAATTTATTTACATCCTTAAATTCAGGAGGAATTTCTTTGAATCTTGAAGGTCGAAGTTTGTTAATTTCTTTCCACTTTTCTTTTATAGTTGAGTTTTGAAATTTTTGTGTAAAATATGCCTTTTTTTTCAGCTCGAATAGCCGATGTTGTTAAATTTCTTAATTGTTTGTAATATGCCCATTTACCTGGTGTTTTATTAGTTTTAAATTTTTTAAGCGCCTTGTCTCTTAATTTTTGCATTAATCTAATGTTATCGGTTATCCATGGAGAATAATTTTTTTTTCGAGACGCAGTGCTTTTAAGCGGAGCATGATAAGCAAAGAGAGCAAGTAATTTATTACTTAAAGATTGTACCTTTTCGTCGATTTCCCGAATGTCATATATTAGGTTGAAAGGTATGGATTCTAGGTCCCTTTGAAATAACTCCAAGTTTATATTTTTTAATGATCTATAGGACACGTGATTAACCTTGTTTTTTGTACTTAAAGAACATTGTACTTGACAAAATACCAACATATGGTCTGAGAAAGGACAGTCAATGACCCCCTTGTTAACTATATTCTCCACATTTGTAAAAATTAAATCAATTAGAGAAATTGTTGTGTCAGTGATACGAGTCGGGTTATCTATAACTTGAATTAAATTGAGCGGTTCAACAATTGATATCAGTTTGCTAGTTAACGAATTATTAGTAGTCTTTAAAAAATTAATATTGAAGTCCCCCATGCAGAATATTTGGTCATAATTGGAAAATATATCAATTAAGATATCTTCAAACATATTTAAAAACAAGTGACCATCAGTATTAGGCGGTCTATATATTGTTCCAACGACATAAACTTGCCTTTTCATATATATTTTCAACCAGATACCTTCCAAAAAATCACAACTTTCTGTAAAGAGTATATCAAATTTTATATTTTTTTTTTAAATATAGAGCAACCCCTCCACCTCTTCTATTGGTTTTTATTTCTACTGGCAACTTAGTAGATTTATTACATAATATAACACCTTTGGAAAAGTCAACGGGGTGTATCAACTATCAAATTTGCTGATAGCCAGAACTGACTAAGGAAATATCAGGGCACTGATCAAGACATGATTATTACCTATTTTAATATTTATGAGATTCTTTATTTCTCCAGTAACATTTTTATTTCCAAACAATATAATAGTTGATTTAGACGGATTCAATTTTAACATATGATCAGAAGAGACTTTCAAAGGCGCATTTAAATCAGAGTTTATCTTATTTTCGGCAGTTATGTACTCCGCAGGACAAAATGAAAAATACAATTGTGTGTCATCCGCATATAAATGATAGTTACAAAATTCTAAAGCGTTATAAAAATTTAGTGTATAGATGCTAAATAGTAACGGTCCCAATATGCTACCTTGAGGTACTCCGGTAGTAACAGGAAGAGAATTTGAAACAGAATTCTCAATTTTAACCCTCTGCGTACGATCTGTTAAATAAGATCTTATTAATATCAAGGCATTTTCAGTGAAGCCAATATAATGTAAAATAGCATAATAAAATTTTATGATTTAAGAAATCAAATGCCTTTGAATAGTCCAGCAATATTAGTGCCGTTAATTGGCTTTTATCCCGAGCTCTCAAAATATCGTCTGTAACATCAGACATGGCTGATGTACAGCTGTACCCTTGTCTAAAACCAGATTGCTTAGGAGGCAAAATAGAATTAGTATTATAAAATATAACACCTTTGGAATTCCTGTAGAAAACTTAAAAAATTTAAACGTACAAACACTACTTCCAAACATTAACTTTTGTATACATAAATAAACTCTAAATATACAAATATACTTGGGCGATTTTACAGGGAAAGATTTATTAATATACGGGATGTACCATAACAAAGATTTACAAAAAGTCAACGGGGTGTATCAACTATCAAATTTGCTGATAGCCAGAACTGACTAAGGAAATATCAGGGCACTGATCAAGCCAATTTTCATTAAAAATTTAATTAACAAATGTACGGGGTGTGTCAGAATTGACTGCAGGAAACTCGTTCTTTCGAACCTTGGTCTCTCTGCTTATATAGGGTTTAGATTAAAAGGGATTGGTCTATGGACCTAAAAAAGGTTGGATGCTATTAAGCGGAACAAACAAAGCCGGGCAAGGGTTAAACAAAAAATATCTCGCAGCACATTTCGTACTAAGACGAATCTCTCTAGTGTCGTTTCATCGACTGGATTATGTATTATACATTTATTAGCCTCGTGGCCATAAAAACAAAATTAAAATATAACAGTAGAGTAGTAACAGTAGAGTAAATATTTTTATTTAATAAAATGTACGGGGTGTGTCAGAATTGACTGCAGGAAACTCGTTCTTTCGAACCTTGGTCTCTCTGCTTATATTTAACTTTAAAATTTAATTTAATTATATAAATGATTCCTTGACGAACTACGTGTTTAAATATGGGCGTATGCAGGCACATATCCAGATCTAAAATCTGGAGGATGGGGTAGTTTTTATTTTAATTAATTTAAACTCCTGATCGAGTTATGGGTGCATGAATGCTGCATTGTAGTGCAAAATTGACAAATAAAAAGGGGGGCGACGTATCTGCCCCAAATAAGTACTTTATAATCCTATAGACTAAGCAGTACCGTAACAAAGGTGGCGGTACTTACCTGGGGCGGATAGTTTTGAACAAATATGTTAAACAACAGCTACAAATAATAGGACGGATACTTTATTATTTATTTTAATCTAGGTAATAGATAGTTTCCTAATCAAATGGACGAGACAAGGATTATTACTGTTGACCACGGTGTACGGGTAATTCGTTTAGTTATGCATATATTCAATTTATCCCGCCTCCCCCCCCCTCTTCAAATCAGATTTTATCTGGCTGGTGACAAGTTTAAAACGGCAAATGAAAATGTGTTTATTTCCTTCAATAATTCGATTCTTGTTGCTTTTACTCTACTAGTTACTCAGCTACGAATTTTTAAATAAACACAATTAGAACACTTAAGGGGCTCACAGGTACGCGTACAAGTATTAGTCCATGAACGCACGGTGACGCGCGTCGATGTTCGCCAGTATGTAGACAAATTTTCCGTTAAGAAAACAAAAATTCTGTCTACACCACTGGCGAACATCTCCGCGCGAGTTACATACTCTAAAACTGCTTACAAGCTCCTTTTGACCACTCCTAGAATAGCGATAAGCAAAACTTATAAATAGTAGTTAATTAGATAAGTACTTCACTTCTGTTGTAATAGCTAGTCTGTAAAGCTTCTTTCTTTCCCAAATAAATTTGTTATATTTAAAGGGATTTTTAAGATTAAAGTTGTTTTTTCTTGAAAATAGTGTTTTTTAAAAACGCCTTTCCCTCGGCTCAAAATATAACTGGCGCAGTCTTGGAGGATTTTTGAGACGTTCAAAAGGGCATATTTTGAAACGGTTTCTTTTAAGAATTTACTCGAAAAAACCTACGAAATCCGGACAAGTGTTGGACCAGAAGCAGATAGTACCGATCTAAGGTGGCAACTGGACAATCAGCACCGGACCAGGAAGAAGTTTCAGCAACAGCTTTACTTCAGGAGTCAACCGGCTACAGACAGACAAACATCGCTGCCCCTGTAGACGACTGGAGAGGACAAACATCGCCGAACCAGTCTTAGTTAGGACGATTGGAGAGGACAAACATCGCCGAACCAATCTTAGGTTAAGGACAACTGGAGAGGACAAAAATCGCCGAACCAGACGGATGAAGAAAATATTCATCATTTTATTGTAAGTCGTTTTGTAATCCAATTTTGATTATTTTCCTTTTTATAACTATATTTATTCCAATCTTTGCAAAGTCAATTCATTTTCAATTCTTTTGCGTTAAAACAGTATTTTACAGTTGACTTTGAAAAGATACCATTTTAGTTTAGTACATTTTATTTTTAAGTATATATTTCCATTGTGCGTATTTCAATTTTTGGTGTGTGCATTTTTCGAATTATTTACGTTGATTCTTTCTAAACTTTCAAAATTGAATCCAACTTAGAAGACCTAATTAATTCTCTAAACTCTATTAATATAGCAGATAACATAATGCCAGACCCAAATTACCAGCTTTTGAGATACCAGTCAGATAATATTCCACATTTTGATGGAAATCCAAAATTATTAAATAGATTTATAAGCGCTGTCGAAAACCTCTTAAAAGGATTCCAAGACAGAACTAATCCAACTGCAACAATAAATATTTGCCTTTTTGATACAATTTTAAGTAAACTAAACGGAAGAGCAGCAGAATTAATAGTTTCTCGTTCCGAATTAAAATCTTGGGCATTGATAAAAGATGTGTTGATACACAGTTTTGCCGATCAAAGATCGATAGATTGCCTCATTCAAGATTTACTTAGTTTAAAACCCTACAAAAATGAAAATCCAATAAGTTTTGGTATGAGAATTCAAGATTCTCGAAGTTTATTATTTTCAAAATTAAACTCTGGGCCTGATGATGCCGCTACAAAATTAATCAAAATAACACATTATGATGAGTTTGCTTTAAAAACATATTTAAATGGTTTACCCTATAATTTGCAACTTGTCACAAGATTAAAAAATCCAGACTCTCTAGAAAAAGCCATGTCGCTTGTAAGAGAAGAAGAAAATTTTATATATTTCAAAAATGCTCAAAATCCTAATTCGAGTCCATCGTTATTTTTAAATAAAAATCAAAAACCAAATACTTTACAATATAAACCTAATTATACACAACCTAGTCACAACTATACTCAGTATAGACCAAGTTATAATTCTTTTCCAAATGACATACCTCGAACTAATAATTTTCCGAGACCATTTTTAAATTTTCCTCAACAAAATAATTTTCCTCAAAGTAATTTTCCACGACCAAATAATTCATTTTATCAACAAAGACCAAATAATTCATTTTACCAACCAAGACCAAATTTCCAAAGCAACCCACAACAAAGCTTTCCAAAACCATTTTTTAATAATCAAACGAGACCACAATTTACTAGACAACATTTTGGACAAACGTCCCAAAGAAGCAATTTTAACCGAAACAATCAAGTAGAGCCAATGGACACAAGTTCAGGCAATACAGTTTTAAATAATTCCTTGCGAAATAAAACAGTGAATACACAAAAACTGTACAACCAAGAAGTGTTGCAAAAAACATTTGAACAATCAGATGAAGCAAGTAATGTTTCCCCTGAAAATTATTTTGAAAATTTTGAAAGTTCAGAACCGTACTTTAATAATGAGTATCCTACTGAATATTATGCAACCGAAACAGATTATGACCAATCTTATGATTTTGATATACCCTTGAGTTATCCCGCTAACTCATCCGATTTTTCTCAAATTCCTAACACCGAACAAGAAAATGTAAATTTTACGGTGACGAGCCAGAAAACGGACAAGACATAATATACCTTAACAATTATAACATACAATTACCATTTATCTTTATACCGGAACTTAACGCTAAATTTTTACTAGATACAGGTAGCACTAGAAGTTTTATAAATCCACAAATTGCATATACAAATTTTCCTCATTTAATAAAAGAAGAAATATTTCAAGTACAGACGGCACATGCAACGTCATTTCATAACGAAGTCGCTTCTTTACCAATTTTCCCAACTTTTAAATCCCCTGGTATACATAAATTTTATCTTTTTAATTTTTCCGATAAATTCGATGGTTTGATAGGACTAGATCTTATTCAGCAGTTAAACGCTAATTTAGATTTTTATAACTCTACTTTTACATTGCCAAACGCAAAGATTCCGATAAGATACGAAAATAAAAAATTACCAAATAATTTACAAAGTAATTTAACTTATATTATTGAACCAAGAACTATCCAAAAAATTCAAATACCTGTGAACATGTCACAAGGATATGCTATTCTACCTTATCAAAATTTCGATGATATTGAAATACCCGAATGTCTAATTAAAATCGAAAATAACTTAGCATTCACTACCGCCTTAAATCCCTGTGAGGATCCTATTGAAATTACATTTTGTGAAAATCTTGACGTAGATCCCATAGACGTAAACGAGATGAATTTTATTGACTACCCTGTATATGATAGAAAACCTGAACAAAATATTGATAATAAGCTTAAGGCTAATTTAAAAAATATAAGGCTTGACCACTGTAACCGTGAAGAAAAAGAACAAATGCGTAAACTCTGCTATGAATTTCGAGATATTTTTCATTGCGAAGATATTCCGTTAAGTTTTACTAATGCTATTAAACATGAAATAAAAGTAACAAACGAAACGCCTCTATACACAAAAACGTATAGGTACCCTGAAATACACCGCGAGGAAGTGAAAAGTCAAATTTCAAACTTATTATCTCAAAATATAATAAGAGACTCTAATTCCCCTTGGTCATCCCCAATATGGATCGTTCCAAAAAAATTAGACCAATCAGGTAAACAAAAATGGCGAATGTGCATTGATTTCAGAAACTTAAATAAGGTCACTGTTGACGACAAATTTCCCCTTCCTAATATAACTGAAATTTTAGACAAGCTAGGCAAAGCTCAATATTTTACGACTCTAGATCTTGCTAATGGTTTTTATCAAATTCAAATGAATGAGAATGACATCCTAAAACTGCTTTTAGTACAGACACAGGACATTATGAATATTTACGAATGCCTTTTGGATTAAAAAATGCCCCGTCAACTTTCCAACGGGTTATGAACAACATTTTACGAGGTTTACAAAATGAAATATGCTTTGTATATTTAGATGACGTGATCATTTTTAGTACAAGTCTCCAAGAACATGTTTTAAAATTAAGAAAAGTTTTTTCCAGATTACGCGATTCCAAGTTCAAAATTCAACTCGATAAATCCGAATTTTTAAGAAAAGAAGTTCAATATCTAGGACACGTTGTTAGCAACGAAGGTGTAAAACCAAACCCTGATAAGATTTATGCAGTAAAAAATTTTCCGATTCCTAAAACCACTAAAGAAATAAAGTCATTTCTCGGTTTAGTTGGTTACTATAGACGCTTTATTAAAAACTTTGCCAAAATAACTAAGCCTATGACGCGTTGTTTAAAAAAGGATATTAAAATAGAACATACATCCGAATTTGTAAATGCATTTAAACATTGTAAGGAACTTTTAATTAACGCCCCAATTTTGCAGTACCCAGATTTTTCAAAACCATTTCTTTTAACTACTGACGCAAGTAATTTCTCTCTAGGAGCCATTTTGTCACAAGGCACTATTCCTAATGATAAGCCTATAGCATACGCATCACGTACATTAAACGAATCTGAAACAAGATATTCTACTATTGAGAAAGAATTGTTAGCCATTGTCTGGGCATGTAAATACTTTCGCCCCTATTTATTTGGACGCAAATTTTATATTTATACTGATCATAGACCCCTTGTATGGCTTTTTAATTTAAAAGAACCTAACTCAAAACTAGTTAGATGGCGTTTACGCTTAGAAGAATTTGATTATCAAATTATTTATAAAAAAGGCTCTTTAAACACTAATGCTGACGCATTATCCCGTATTCAATTAAATGTTCATGAAAATGAATCAGTAATTAACAATCCTGGCGATTCAAGCGAAAATATCGTTGAATTTTTACGAGACCTTGCAGAACATCCTTTTCAAGACAATGAACAACCAAGTTGCTCTAATCAGCAAGAGATAAGAATTTTATCTGACATTCAACTCGTGCCCCCTAATGATGCAACTGTGCATAGTAATCGCGCTGACACAGAGAACACAAACCTTGACATACTAGACGAAATAATAAATAACAAATCTTTGCAGTATTTAATAAAAAAGTCTCCGCATCCTGAAATTAAAATAAAAACTGAAAATTTTGAAAAACTTAAAATTAATCATGTCGAATTACCTGATAACCCCAAAGTTATAAAGACATTTATTAAAGACTATATGAACCCTGAAAGAATCTGTTATGTATATTTCTATAATAAAGAATTAATCCCCATTTTTACCAATGTCTGTTTAAAAAATTTTCAAAATCCAAAAATCATACGCTGTACAAAATTAGTTAATAATATTACAGAACAAGAAGAAAAAATTATGCTTATGAAACATCAACACCAAGGAAAAACAAACCATAGAGGTATAATAGAGACATTTAATCGCTTGAAAGAACTATATTATTGGCCTAAAATGAAAAACGATGTTAATCAATTTATTAATGACTGTAATATCTGTCAAACTTTAAAGTATAGTAGATTAAAATCATTCGTTCCTTTAACAAAAACGGACACACCCTCTAAACCATTCCAAATGTTACATATAGATACTTTTACTTTTGAAGGTCAAAACTTTTTAACAATTTTTGACAAATTTTCAAAATTTGGACAAGCATACCCTTATGATAAAAACGCAAAATCTGTATGCGATAAACTAGTAAACTTTTTCTCATTTTACGGATGCCCCGAATCTATTACGTGTGATAACGGTGGAGAATTTAATAACGAACTCTTAAAAGAATTATTAAAAGCTCAAAAAATAACAGTACATTTTACTACCCCTAAACATCATGAATCTAATTCGCCTGTCGAGCGTTTTCACTCTACATTAGTCGAACATCTAAGAATTTTAAAACAAAAAGATAAGAATAAGTCTGCTCATGAATTAATGCCGTACGCAATAATTGCATATAATAGTACTGTACATAGCGTTACAAAATATACACCACATGAACTTGTCTTAGGTCATACAAATTCCAGAGACCCATTAGATCTAATCCCTACGTCATTTTATTCCGATTACGTATCATCCCATAAAAATAAAGTCGATGCAGTTTATGAAAACGTCACTACCAAAACTGATAAAGAAAAAGAAAGAGTTTTAGCGAAAACTAATAATCAAGGAAACGAAAACCCTGACTTTAAAATAAATCAAAAAGTATATAAAAAGCTCTCGCAGAGAAATAAAAATAAACCAAAATTTAGTGGACCATTCATAATAACCGAAATACTTGAACACAACCGTGTACGAGTTAAAAATACTAAAAGCCCTGGTAAGACAGAAATTATACACATAAAGGAATTAAAAAAGCCCCTTATTTCAGATGGCCCTTCGTCTACGGAGACAGACCAACATACCACAACCTAAACGATAATCCAGGAATATTACCCTATAAAATAGGTAATGCTCAAAAGACAACTAATCACTGGACATTTATACAAATTTTTGACATGACAAATCTTATTACCGAATTTTTAGAAATAAATAATAAATACGAAACGTTGGTAGCACATATAAACAATTGTACCGATTATAAAATGGAATTCCATAACTCTTATATTATTATTGAAAATCTTAAACGAAAAATCAACAATCAATTAAATCAAATGCTTCCTACTAAAACAAAGAGAAAACGAGCTCTCATAAACGCCCTTGGTAGTATAATCAAAAGTATTACTGGAAATCTAGATCAAGATGACGCAGAACGTATTGATAATAATATTAATATCCTAAAAAATAATCAAAATGACATAAAAGTCGCTTTAGACAAACAAATGACATTGTTAGGCAAATCAATAGATAATTTCCAAAATATCATAAAAAATGTTTCCCATAATCAAGAAATATTAAAGTTACGTGTTAATCAATTAATTGAAGTCGTGAATAAAGTCAAAATCGATGAAGTCAACCTTTTTGAGTTTTTTCGAATTCATATGATCTTCTCGCAAATAACTACATTCTATCAAAACATTTATGACATATTAGGAAATATCGGAACAGCAATAACTTTTGCAAAACTAAATACTTTTCATAATACAATAATTAATACAGAAGAATTTCTTCTTGAACTACAATCACTTAATCAAAAAATAACTTTCGAAAACTTACCATTTGAACCAACAACCAACAATATCCTTAATATAGAAAATACCTTAGAAATTAAAAGTTATGTAAAAAATAAAGAAATCATTTTTGTGATTGAGATTCCTTTAGTAGAAAAAGAGAAATATCACCTTTTTCAATTATTTGCTCTACCTACAAAACACGGAAACCATTTTAAAATAATTGTGCCTAATTTCGAGTATTTATTGATAAACGAAAGAAATTTTGGCTATTCGAATCAGCCATGTAAACGTATTACATTTAATAATTATTTATGTACTCATATACATTTAGGAAAGTTCTATAAACATATTCCTTGTGAAGTACAATTATTAAGATACGAACACAACATTTCTAGTTGTAACACCCTGTATATTGATATTGAAGATATACAACTTCAAAACATCGATACTAATAAATGGATTCTCGTAACCAATAAAGAAATGATAGGAACTGAAACATGCGAAAATGCACAAAATAGTATATTATTTAATGGTACATATTTATTAGAACTTAATTTTCCTTGTAACCTTAAAATAGGAGATATTGCTATTAGATCTTATAGAAGCATAAAAAATACTTTTATGAATATACCTTTACCACGTATTACTTATAATGTAACACAAAAAATAGTGTATGAAAAGGTAAAACTGCTCAATCTTAACAATATTAATCTGAATAAACTGAATGAAATACAGGAAGAAATAAACTTCCAAAAATCTGAAAATTCAAAATTATTAAATACACCTTTATACTATAATAAAACAAGTATTTGGACAGTTTTACTATATGTAATTTTAAGTATTATTGTATTATTTACAACTTGGAAGTATCTATGGTCTTTTTACCTAAAAATCAAAACAGTAAAAAAAACTGAAACAAATGAATTTATTTAAGCCATAGAAACTTAAAAGTTTATATGCCTCTCTAAGGGTGGAGGAGTTACATACTCTAAAACTGCTTACAAGCTCCTTTTGACCACTCCTAGAATAGCGATAAGCAAAACTTATAAATAGTAGTTAATTAGATAAGTACTTCACTTCTGTTGTAATAGCTAGTCTGTAAAGCTTCTTTCTTTCCCAAATAAATTTGTTATATTTAAAGGGATTTTTAAGATTAAAGTTGTTTTTTCTTGAAAATAGTGTTTTTTAAAAACGCCTTTCCCTCGGCTCAAAATATAACTCGCGTACCTCACTCTGCGTTTAGGTATTAATACTTCTACGCATGTCTGTAGGCCCCTCAAGGCTTACTTGCATGCATACAAATATACAAACATGTGCAATTTTATTTATAACATAGATAGATAATGTTGTTTTAATAAAAAACTAATGGATTTTATTGTCATATATTACTGATATTTATATATTAAGTTTATCCTGCCATCCAAACAGAAGTCCTGGAAAACAAGTTTAACTGTTTAAATAATAAATTTTGATATGGGTAAAACTAAACTTTTCACTTTACCATCACGTCAATTTTCTTTCCATTAATAAGTTTGAAGAGACAAAAGGAATAAACGCTCCATTAGAGAAAGTTACTTTTGTACTGAATTAGGTATGTGGATAAAAATAAAAGAACTATCTATACTCTGTTGCTTAATGCGAGAGAGTAATAAAATTTAAATTTGTAATTACAGGACCCATTAAGCAGGGTGAACAACTTGCATCGTAAATTTCAGATAAATTGAAATGATAGTTTTAAAAAATTTCGTATTTTAGATATTTAAGACCTACGCTACGCACCCTAAATCGGTCCTAAATTAGCATCACCTAATTCTCATACAACAGAAAGACGAGTTTAGTGAATTAAAGTAAGTTGACAGCGGCGTTACTTCAGGTAGTTTATTAGAATAAAAAGTAAAATAATAATTATACTTGATTATAATTTTATTACAGAGATAGGCAGATAATTGAGATATTAATTATTTTAATATTAAGTAGATAAAAACTTATACAGAAGTAAGAATAATATGAAACGAGATATGAAAATAGATAAATTGGAACAAACATTAATATTTATAAAAAAAATCTACTATGTACAATACAACAACTTAATTTTTAAATTTTAGTCACGTTCCGAGTAGTCCGATGAACTATCGTCGTCGGGGTTCAGAGAAATAATAAGGGGCTCTACCGTGTTTTCTAGCATGTTATCAGCGTCGTACATTCTTTGTTTGACAGGGTCTTGCACAAGACGGCAACTATCAGACCTACACTGTAAAAAATTTACTGTTTAGTCTGATCTGGCAGCCACATAGACCTACATCCAGGACATTGTTTCAGACTAGTAATTTCCGCAAGGTCTGTACAAGAACCTCTCACTGAACTAACTAAATTTACCATAAAATCTCTGTTAGAGTATAATACAAAACCTTACGAGTACCTGTGGTTACTCAATAAGCATGCTAGCCACTCGGCCATAGATAAGTTAAAATGTCAAAGTTAGAAGTGTTAAATTTAGAAGAAACAAATGGCCTTTAGCCGGATAACAAAAATATTTACTTTATAGGTAATCATAAATTGTAACTATATTTACAACAAAAGTAGCTGTAACAGACTACCTAACGTTCTGAACTACTAGAGACTCTTGTGACGACTTAACGCTATGTCGACATACGCTACACGTTTACATTGCACAAGCTCTGTACATAACATGGGCGCAAAACTTTATCAAAACACTGTATATCAAACAATACGCAAATGCAGAATATTAAGATTTTAAGTTGACAACTTTTTAAAGAAAAATGAACACAGGGTAATGATACTTAGCTGCAACTTTACGTGCTACCCATGGTCTCTCAAACAGCTAACGTGGATACTGCTACACAGCTAGCCTCCAAGAATTCAAATGGTACATGGCAACTGGCACGTCCCGCGTCCAGGCATTTCCAACAAAAGTAAACTAGTACTCCAGTTTGTACTCGGACTTTTAGCCCCTACCAAAAAAAAAGACACTAAAATTGAATTTTAGATATACAACATGAAAGAGAAATCTTTCATAACACCCATCGAGGGCAATTCAGATACTAAAGTTTAAACCTACCTCAAATAACTAACGAGGGTTCCAATTTACCAATTGGCGTCTATAACCGCTGTTGAAGTTCATTAAAGCATTTTAAATCGGCATTCCGTCCCAAGAAATAGGGAAACTACGGAGCCATACCCTTTTTAAAAGATTTGTGGATGCTTTATCGGCACTACATTAGCCTGCCCGGCTCAAAAAAACTAAACTTGAGAAGCTATTTCCACAAACGTGCTTTAACTTCTAGTGTGCATGGTCGAAAGGGCCGATTCTTATTTTTCTCCCACGTACATAGTTACCAAAACAAAACAATGACAAAAATTAGTCAACCCTATAACCTCTTTTAATAACATTGAAAACTAACGGCGACCGAAGTCAACCCACGCGACCAAACAAAAAATAACCAGACGTGGCTGTGGAAATGCACAGAAACTGTCAGTCTGACACTGACCTATTATCGATTTTCTTAAAAACAGCTGATTTACAACAGTCGAGACATTTAATCAACATCTCAAATACAAGAAATTATTTCTATTGATAACTTGAAAAGTTTATCAATTACCAATAATTAGAACAAAGATTTGAAGTCAAACCTCTCTGCAAGTAGTATCAAACAAGGAACAGAGAAATCAATCCACTTGGCTATGTCTTGCAAGATACAAAACATTCCTGGAATATAAACATCAACAAAGGTTTGAAACTAAACATAATGAAAATTTTGGCTATTACAGGTAACTTAATTAGTAATTAATGTTTAAGCTGAGAGTCTACATATGTATTTTAACAATTTAAAAGCGAAAACTTAACATAGATAATCAAACTTATGAAATGCAATTTTCGAACTGTAACAAGGTTTATTCAACTTTACAATCTCCAGTAGCTTCTTTTTTAATGGCTACTTATTTACAGTAAGCCAATGAATGATGTCATTTTTGTTTCAAGAAGACGTTGGTATTTTTTCGGATTTTCTTGAGTGGTAGCTGGCATCATCCATGACTATAACAGACCCAGGAGGAATAAGATCTAGCGTTTGCTGGAAGTATTCTTCGAAGACATCAGCGTCAATGTTTTCATGATAGTCTCCAGTCCGTTTTGATTTAAATGCTAGTAAGTCTCCATCGGCAAATCTATTTTTGCTACCAATGTGAGCAGGTGGCGAAAAGCGTTGGACACATTGAGAATAATAATTTTCTCATTTTTAAAAAGCGTAGTTTTAGTAATCCGTTTCTCAGCTACAAATTCAGAAACACTAGCCATTTTCAGGAACAAAAATTTCTGCCGGAAAATAACTAAACATTTCGAATTTTTGAAAAAGTGAGGCATAGGTAGATAAATTATATGTGCCTCTATCTACCCGATCTAGGGACCCCTGAAAATAAACATAATTAAACAATAATAATTGAACCACGCCTATGGAATACGGCGAAGACCACTGGGTTTTATAGTTCAATAATGATATATTACTTTCTCGCAATAAGCAACATACTATACATCGTTAATATTTCAGGTCAGACTGTCAACGCATAGATATTTTTAAAAAATATCTCTTGCCGTTGTTTGCATAAGAAAAAATAATATCCTCACTAGTTTTTCCCACAAATATTTTCCAGACGACTGTTACACATTATCTACCCCATTTGCTCATCCAAATAAAATTCGAAATAGCTATAATCATGTAATAGAAAAGAAGCTTTTCCTAAAATAATATTAACCTGAACAAATCCTTTGTGAGATTATCAGAAAATCCAAGGGATTCACATTTCTATTTATCCTGTTAGTTTAGGTTCTATTTTATGTTTGGTTATCTTTACGGACCATATAAAAACAACAAGTTTTTTTACATATCGTGGGTATAATTTTACTTAAAAAGTATATTCATAAATAAGTAAATAAAATGCTAAGGTTAATTTACTACCTTAATTCCGATCACAAAAATATAAAGCATTTTTAGCGAGTTTTGTGTTTCGATGGCGCATTCAATTATTTTAACGTTCTATCTTAAACATCTCTACAGTCTCTCTATTGCCACGTACTAAATATCACTGAAACATCTCAAGTAGTTTCGAGACTATTAATAAATTTCCATTATTTTCCTAAAATTTTAACACCCCGTATTTTCGTAACAGAATATTTTTGAACCATAGTTGAAAAAGCAAACTATCATTAATCTTTCGTGTAGATTTATACCCTTAAATATTCGCATATAATTAAGGAACACCCTCTATAGAGGGTGTTATTTAGTAAGTGTCCGATATTTTTCAGGACGATTCCTCAGTTACTTATAAGGTGAAAGTTCATATTTATAAGCATGGGTCCGCAAGCCCTTCGTTTTTAAGATACATGGTGTTAAAAATTTATTATTATTATTTATTATGTTTGTTTTTCGTAAATAACTTTTGAAATAATGTCTATTTTCCGACAGAAATTGGCATCTAGAGGTTTTTGGAAATGCCAAATTTAAATTTGATGTTAGTATGGCTCCTCTTTGAGAGGGCGCCAGCTACGTGTCTTTTTACTCTTTTAAGGAGTCATAACTTTTCTATACGTTCTTGTATTACATTTTTAAGCAAAAAAATGGATTTCTTCATCACTTATACATGAAAAAGGCATACTTGGTAGAAGTCGCTACGAGCAGTCGTTCTCGAGAAAAAGAGTAATCAAAAATAAATAGCATTTATTAAAATTAAACAAAGCCGAAATCAAAACATTATGGAAATGTACTTTGCAATAGCCTACATAACGGTGTTATCAAAAGAGAAAAAGGCAGTGGCGTACATATTTTTGTTCCTGTTAAAAATTGTAACACCCTGTATCTCCAAAGTGAAGGGCTTGCGGACCCATGCTTGTATGAACTTTTTACCTTATACATATACAGTGTGTCTACTTCAGTTGGCTACTACATATGGGAAACTTTTTTATTATTAATTTTACAAAAAACATTTATTCTTCATAAAAAGTTCTGCATGGTCCAAAGCCTAAAATGCAATCATCAGATATTAAATGTTTCCAAGTGTATACGAGGGGTGTAAAAAAATATGAATTTTGCCTAAGAATAAAGTACCTTTATTTTTGACGATATCGAAAACTGTAGTTATGAAAAGTTGTTCGGAATGAAAAACTATATTTTAATATGAAATTACATCTTTCTACTTAAGATTTTTTTTTATTTTTACAAAATTTCTCAAATTACCGTTACAGAACATTTATCTTTTTTATTTATTAAAAACATAATAACCTTTCCGTGTCGTTCAGAAAATAATAAGTAAATTCTAACAAAACAAAATTTATTTCTTAAAATTAATTAATACATTAAAATAAAAATTCGTTCAAGTACAATGTAATCAGATCCATCTACCTCAACTTATTTTTTACTCTTTCCAAACTTATAATTAGTTGATGACTAAATTTACATACTACAAATTAAACATTTTTAAAAAATTTTCCGAAATTCTATCAATAATTAATAATAAACAGTAATCTCTTATTTTTTTTTGAACACTTGATAACTTTTCAATTACTTAATGCCTGTCTTGTAACATTTTAGCGATGCATTTAAATGAATAATACCATAATAATTCATTTTGTTGTAATAATTTTAACGAACATTATTAACTTCCTTAATTCACAAACGCCTCAACATAATTGTTCTATCGCAAAATTTTTTCAATACTCTTCTAACCATAGCCGGAGTAATACTCTGAACCGATCCTGCAATGACTCTTTCCAAATGGGCAACATCTGTAAATCGCCTTTGAAGATACACCTTTTGTTTTAGGTAACCCCACAAGAAAAAATCGAGTGGGGTCAAATCTGGAGACCGAGGTGGCCAAGAAATTTCCGAAAACCGATGTATAATTCTTCCATTAAAACGATTTTCAAGGTATTGCCTTACATCTAACCTACTGTGGCAAGGGGTACCATCCTGTTGGAACCATATCTGTTGACGTTGAAGGAGGGGAACTTTGTCAAGAAAATTGCCTAATTAAAAAAAAAACGTAAATAACGGTCTGCATTCAAAGATTCATGAAAAAAAAAAAGGCCCAATTATTGTATTTCCATAAATTCCACACCACACGTTTGTCTTGAATGCATACTGGTCCCGAGTTTTGATGGTAAAATTTGGATTAGTATCACTTCACCAACGGCAATTTTGGATAGAGATTGTTCCATTTGATGTAAATGTTGCTTCATCCGAAAAAATAATATGTCTTCCCATAAATGGATTTATCTTCTAACATTCCTTGGATATCACAACAGAATTCAAAGCGTCTATCATGATCTCCTGATCTTAACGTATGAATAAATTGGGGCTTGTATGGGTGCAACTTGTTCTTTTTTTAAATTTTTGAAACCTGCTTATAGAATTCGGTATTGAAGCTGCCCGTGTTCGCAAGGAATTTTTAGGATGTTCAATAATTGCTGAGAGCATTATATCGAATTCCATGTCATCACTGGCGACCCGTTTTTGGCGTTTGTTGCTAAACTTATTTCTTACATCTCCAAAAGTCTTACATTTGTTTAATAATTTCCTTACTGTGGTATAGTGAAGATTTTTCTCTGGGTGTCTGGTATTAAAAATGTCTGCAGCTTCTTGATTTGTTTTATAATTGTCACCCATAATTAACACAATTTCAATTTTATCTTGAGTACTTAACGTTGCTGGCATTTCTACTAAATTTTATTAATACAACTGATTTTTTAAAGTTACTGTCAAACAATTCTTGTCAGTGCATCCTAAATTAAATGTTTCATTTAATTTCAACGGTGTATTGATTAATTGATTAAATTTACTTATTACTTTCTGAACGAAACGGAAAGGTTATCATGTTTTTAATAAATAAAAAAGATAAATGTTCTGTATCGGTTTTTTGAGAAATTTTGTAAAAATAAAAAAAAATCTTAAGTAGAAACATGTGATGTCATATTAGAATATAGTTTTTCATTCCGAACAACTTTTCATAATTACAGTTTTCGATATCGTCAAAAATAAAGGTACTTTATTCTTGAGCAAAATCCATATTTTTTTACACCCCTCGTATATACTTAGAAAAATTTAATATCTGATGATTGCATTTTAGGTTTTGGACCATGCAGAACTTTTTATGAAGAATAACTTTTTTTCGCAAAATTAATAACAAAAAAGTTTCCCATATGTAGCCAACTTAAGTAGACACACTGTATAACTGAGGAATCTTTCTATAAAATATCGGACACTTATTAAGTAACACCCTGTATACATAATAGAGTATAATTCGCCACACGGTTCTAGAGCTACAATGCTTGAGTAGGCACTAGTAGGCAGGGTAGTAAAAGATTCGCTATGACGCGGTGATGGCATCATAGGTATGCGTAATAATTTAGTTTATTTTTTAATTATTTTAGTCTTAAATTGCGTAAAATATAAAAAACAAATACGTACCGATTTATTAATAACAAAGATCTTATAGAACAAAAAAATGATTCTTGGAACTAATCATTAAGGAACTCATAACCAAAGAACAAGTACCTATAAAAACTTAAATTTGTAACAGCGTATACGAAAATTAAGGGTAACATAAATTTGTATCTACATATTATACGGATTAAACTATAAGCTGCTTTTTTGTTTTAACGAGCCATACGGTAGCAAGTTGTAACCACGTTTGTCGCACTAATAATAAAAAATAATAATTTGCACGTTTAAGGCTTAAATATGATTATAAGATTTCCATGGATAGATTTTCATGCGTTTTTAATAACGCATTAAAAAATGGAATCATTAAGAATTGTTGGGGAAACGTGTATCAACACGTCAAAGAGAACAGGTTGGAAAATGATGTAAATTAACGCAGGTATTCAGTCACGCAGCTAGTAAAAAGCGCGCCTTGGCGATACTTGTAAAACGTCATTGGGACGCGAGCTTCCCATTGGGCGTTAAGAGAGGCAAGAAGCACGGCGCAAGGGTGAAGCCAGCAGTCTTCCAAGATGGCTCAGTGAAGCAAGTTCTCTTACGGACGCTATACGATTTTAAGGTCTTTTGGGGCAATTATTGGTTATTGGTAAGTAGAACTATGCAGCTAGCGATTCCGCGTTATCTGACGTACAAAATTGAAGTCCATACGATACCGGGGCGTTTCTGTGATGAACTCTCAAGTGATAGGGAACCAATGTAAAAAAGCAGTTAGTATTGTGAACGTTAGTATGAACCAGTGTATTTGTCGTGAATCCTTGTAATATGCTACAATAACCTGCATTAAGGAATAAAAACACATGTGCTTAAGTAAACAACTGTTTTAATCAAAGGTAGCAGAAAATTAACGAACCAGTGAGCAACCGTATTGGCCACGCAGCAAAAATTAATGTAACCACTAGGGAATTAGCCCAGTGCCCTATCAAGAATAATTAAGTTTCAAAACTAAATATTCTGAAGTTTTCTTTCTGCATAATATAATTTTTCTATTTGGAAATCATAAACTCTTCATTATGGGTTTCAATTGGGTTGCATAGGCAATCATTTTAAACACGCATCTTTTATTTTCTTCCTGTGGGTAACAACACAACATGACGGTTTTGAAATTTTATGGCACACCTACTTTTTGTTTTAAGAAATATTTCGATAGCGCTAAACTTAAATTATCTGTTTTATACATATAGATGGGACAATCTTTAGAAGTGAGACATATTTTATAAAAAATTTCAATTACAAGAAATTAAATAAATTATTAAAATTGAAATGTTGTTTCACTGGTTGCGTAGTACAGAATATACGTAAGTATATTTTTACTAGGATCACACTTACGCTGCTTAACATATATCCACAAACAACATAACCTAGAAAATATCCGACTGTGGTTTACGTATATTTATTTATTTCAAGCACAAAACACTATAATATTAGACTATTAAAATAATTGTAAGACAAAAGTTATATAGTGCTTATTTAGTTGGAAAGAGATGAGTGATTATTGTAAATATTTACTGTTACTGTGGAATGTTCGTTGGCGTTAATGGTTATCCCTGGAATATTCTGGGTAGACACAATGGGCCGTATGAATAAAAAGAAAACAAATGCTCATGAGTATGAGCAAACGCTCCAAGCAAGAGCTTAGAGTAACAGGTCGCAGTATAAGCATCTACTCGAGTTGATATGAATAATGATTTGCTTATACTCAAGAGCATTTGCTTCAATAAAATGAGCATTTGTGCCTGGTCATTCCTGTCGAAACTCGCAAACAGTCGAGTTGCGTCTGCATTAATTTGACCGTGTTTTGATTGTAAGTGTAATTAAAATGTCTTCAGACGAGGGGAATGAGGAAGAAAAAGGTATCAATCTGCTAGTAGCAATGCAATTGCAAGAAAGACCTGAAATCCTCACCAAATCACAAATTCCAGATATAGAAAATAAAAAAAACGAGGCCTTAAAACATGCAGCCACAGAAATAGAACGAAAAATAGGAAAGCCACTAACCGTTTCGCAACTAATGAAAAAAGTAAACAACATGAAAACGAGACTAAGAAGTAAGGTTGACAAGAACAAAACTGGCAATAAAAAAATTGTTTTGAAGCAGTGGGAAAATTTTTTACATGAATTAATGGATGGAGAGGAGAATCCGACCATAGGTAAAATTCAAGGTAAGATTTTATTTTCTTTGTTAACTGATTGAAGAAAAGTTTGCATCACATAAATCGATGTATCTTTTTTATTAAAATGTGATATATGGATGTATGTAATACAAAAGTGCCGCGACTTTGTCAAAAAAACTCCACATTCTTTTACTGCACACGGTTGATAATAACACACATCTAGAAAACGGGATATAATTAAAAAAATATGCTTTTTTATATTTTTAAACAGAGCATTTTTTGTACTATTTGACTGAATATGTCGTTTTTAGAATAGCTTTGCGTCAATAAATTATCCCTTTTTTTGCATACATACATAGAGAATTTTTCGAAAAACATTTAATTAGAATCTTGATAGATTATTCCATTCTAGGAGCCAAAAATGTTGGACTTTCTACAGCTGCGAGGAATGTAGACGACGAAGAATTGTCTCACTCTTCCTTATCTTTCCAGTCCGAGAAAGAAAAGGAAGACTGGCCTATACCACGGCCACAAAAAGCGTTGAAGCAGCAAACAAACAAGAACTTGCAGTCATTTGAAACAGAAGAAACTTCCAAACTGACAACACAGGAATTACAACGCCTTGTTCTTATCGAACAATTAAAGACTACTCGTATCCAGAGGCAGTTTTATGAACAGGCAATATGGAAAGCATCGGCGCAGCCAAATGCCAGCCATGATGATAATTCTTATATTATAATAACACAATTGAACTAAATATATACATATATTTTTTTAAATATTTTTTGTACATCTTTGTATTTGTATATTGTTGAGTTGTACTTAATTCGAAATAAAATATAAATATTTTCTTTATGAGAAAGTAGAAAGTATGAATAAAATGGTAAATTAAAAATTTCATTGAGGATTAAAAAAATATATTAATTATGGCCACTGGCCACCAACTAAAAGCAACAAAAGAATCATGTGACGAAAATATGAGAGCTAAATATTAAAGTTGGTACGATTTACAAAAAAAAAACGCCTTTCTTATAGATAAATATTTATTTTGTTTACTTCTAATTTAATTTACATGAACCCACCATTTTTATCTAAGATCTTGACCAAGAATAACATTTGCTATTATCAGAGATTATCAAAATTATTTTCCGCGATTTTTCGTAGTTCTGGTGGAGTATGTCTTCCGTTTTGGCTCATTTTTAGTCGTTTTTACTACTAAATTATTAAACAATATTTAATAGTCCAATATAGCAAAAAATTACAATTTATTAAAAATATGTATTACTTTTCAAATAATGGCGGCTGGGGTGTCCAATTGTTTTATCTGTAACGTAGTCTTACCAACCTCAAAAAAAATAAAAATTTTGACTGGAAATTATTAACTAAACTTTTTTTTTAATTTCGTTAAAAATTACCCAATTAGAAAAAGTATTATAAAATATTCGTTTCATAAGACATTTTAGAGCACTCGTCTCATTAGGACACTCCCCGCTACGCGGCTCGTGTCCTAAACAGACCCGTTCTCTAAAATTGTGTCTTATGCAACTTATGTTTTAATATACTATTATCAGGTGCAGTTACCGATTCCAGAATAATTAAATGGTATGCTAGAACGACGGTCTAAGCTCCAGGTGTTTCTTTTGGAAAATGAAAAACCTTTTATTATTCATTAATTACTTTGACAAATAAAGTGTCTTTACCTTAATTTTCTTTGATTAGGATTTATACAGAATAGTGATTTATGAGCTAATTTTCTACATTTTGATAAAACAACGTTGTATAATAACCACGTCGGTTACAATAATCAAGTACAACTGAAACTAAAAAGCTTGTTTATTAAACTGTGTCCTATTATAAAGTCTTAATTATTCGCTTTTATGATTTGTATAGAAACATGTAATAAGTTGGCAAGTTATTTCTTCTTGATTGGTAAAAGCGCATCATACGCTTCCGTTAGATTATGAATTCTAATTGCTTCAGTCGGTTTTCTAGGTGGTTTTAACGGATACAAAAACCATAGTTGAAAAGTGTGGGTTTTTCGTAACCGGATAGTGATCGGGTCAACCGAGCTAATTTGTGTCCACACTGTCTGGGTTATTTTGCACTTATGATCTTTCCAAATTAAATTTTTAAAAATCATCTGATGCATGTAAATACCTCTAGAGGGAATAAACAAACTTTGGAATTGAATAACCTTGCCTTTTATATATTTATGTAATCCTCTTACAAACAGCGTTTAAATATAATAATTATTACAAATTAAATAATATAATTCTTTTCTCTGCCAATGCCAGTACAATTTCTGAATGACAAGCACATTTCCACTAATTCAATATTATATAAAATAGAGACAAAACAATAATTATTATCAAGGCCCAGGTGATAATTTGTGCATTCTTGCCGCTTTAAGAATACTTATAATAAATTATATTAAACAATTATAATTTGCAATGGGAAAAGTAAACGGGTTATATGTTACCGGGTATATTTCTCGATGGTTTTACGGGGTATCTTCGTTATTAGTAAACATTGAAGGATACGGTTTTCACAGCACTTTGCTACTTTTTTGTGAAATAAAAGATTTTGCATCAGAATTTTTCTAGTCCTTCTTGTTTTTGATATACGGGTAGCTTATCAAAGAGAAAAGAAATAAATGTTCTTTTTGTAGTTTTTTACGTAGAATCCAGTGACGTTCTCAGATTTTTCTACATTTAATATTTTCCGGAAAAAAAAACGAATTTGCTTTTTTTTTAATGGGCCCCCATCCGGATAATAGAATTTTTCTAAGGATAAAACTAAATTTAATTGAACACGGTTCATTCTCTCAACCTCTGCCTAAAATCTACAATAAGGAAAACCACGAGACTGATGAAATAAAGGTTTTAGCTTCAATGAAAACAAATCCAACTAGTTCTTGCAGAACGGTTGAAGGTTCGTTCGGAGTAATTAAATCAAGAGTTCAAACAATCCTAAAAAAACACAATTTTAAGCCATATAAATTCCACCTATTACAAAACTTACATCCTGGTGATGCGCAGCGCCGTATAGAGTTTTGTAATTGGTATTTACAAAATATCAACAGGTAAAATAATTTTAAAACAACCATTATATGGTCAAATGAGGCTCATTTTACCAGTGCCGGTATATTTAATCGGCATGATCCGAGGTTTTGGTCTCAGGAAAAATCAGCATGTAATATATCCACTCGAACGGCAAGGCAGGTTTGGCTTTAACGTTTTATGTTTTATTCTAGGAAGCAAAATAATTTATAATATATTTGTAGGCAGCCATAATGCAAATAAATATTTGGAAATTCTGGAAACGTTGCGCCAGAAATAATAGAAGACGTGCACTTAGCGGGTCTCAATAACTTGCATCTGCAACAAGATGGAGCACCCGCACACAATACGCTAATTATCAGGGCCTACTTAAACAATAATTTCCCAGGCCACTGGATTGGAACTAATGGACCTGTAAGATGGCCACCAAGGTTACCCGACTTGTCGGTTTTGGATATCTTCTTGTGGGGATACCTTGAGAATAAAACTTATTCTATTTAATATCAAACAATTGCAGATTTAAGAAATGCCACTGAAAAAGCATTTGGGGAGTTACAAACGCGGCCTTTCATTATTTTAAATTCAATAAGGCGAATAAGAACTATGTGTGAAACATGTCTAAGGCATAATGGAGAACAATTTGAGCAATATTTGTGAGAAAATTCTACACATTTTCAGGTTTTGTTTCTAATGTTTTACGTAGTAAAACACAACTCGATTTATGCATTGTTATTATTTTTACTGAAATATAACTGCTAATTAGATCAAGGAGTCCAAAATATATTTCTTCTGAAGTAATATACCAGAAATAGTTTTTTTAAATATACGTCACGGCCTACTAACAAAAAATGTTAAAAACGTAAATTTCGTGCTTAATATTAAAAATAAATTATCATATATTTCTGAGAAGCTTGCTGAACTAAATTATATTATTAAAAAATATATATGGTGACCCATTTAAAAAAAAAAAGTTTTTTTTTTCTCGGAAACTATTGATCTGAAATCTGGGTACGTCGCTGGATTCTACGTAAAAAACTACAACAAGAGCATTTGTTGCCTCTTTGATAAGCGTCACAGTAATCTAAATATGTGGGGTGTCCCAAAATGTAAAATTTTCAAAAACATTCCGTATATCAAAAACAACGAGGACTAGAAAAATTCTGATGGCGGCATTTTTTGTTTTACAAAAGAGTAGCACAGTGTGGCGAAAACTGTATCTTTTTATTTTTACTAATAATGAAGATACCCCGTAAAACCATTGAAAACTGGACACCCTGTACAGTGTACATAAATAATTGTTTTATTTTTTTTAATTCGTTTAAGTGGATTTTAGGTATCTGTACTATTCTTCAGGATTAATCCCGGGATCCTTGACAAATCACAGCTCGAAAATCCCGAGATGATCGGAACCTATCTAGATTGACTTTCCCAAAACCTACATAGTAATATAGTAAATTATATAAATAATAAATATATGTGATTATTTAGTCAATATTGAACATTTCAAAGGAATTGCGCGACCATGTCATGTCAACTGATAAAAATCATCCCTTATTTACAGTACGCATTATTTTCATGGTGTTTTTTACTTATTTCGGACACACCAAAATGTTATGAAAATGTGACATATTTAAATGTATATATAAGTATTTTTAATTGGTTTGGGACGATTTTAATTAATTTGTATATTTTGATTTTATAAATTAAATTTTGAAGTAGTCCATATCTCAAAGTGGAGTCAATATTTAATAATGAAAATTCAGGAGGTTTGCCGTACTGATTTATTATTATATTAGAAAGACGGACATGTCACCATGATCATTGTCAATGCGAACTAACGCTATCATACGAGTGGCATTATAAGTAAATAGGCTAAATAATTTGTAGCAAGGGCAGGAATATATTTTAATTGGAAATTGAGTAAAAAGGAGGCAATTAAAAAAATTATGAATTTGTCGGTTTGTTCAATAGAACTTTGAACAGGAATTTTCTGGTAACCACCATATTATTTTTGGAAATTATATTATAAGTAAAGTAGTAAACGTAAGATTGGTATTATTCGTATGTAATTATGAATTTCATTTTAGTTTCAATCATTTTAGAAATAAAACGTGTTGTTGAACAATGGGAAAAGAAAGAAAGGGAGGATTATTTTTAAAAACTTACGGCAAAAGGTTGTCTCCCGCAATCAGTAATAAAATATATGAATCTTAACAGTTTACGTCCAGGTAGGTAGATGAGCTTGACAGAAAGGTTAAATATAATGAAATATATTATAGTAGATAGTGTCAAGAAAATTAAGAACTGTTGGTGAAGGCATAAATAATTGAATTTTATGTTTATTGAGTAATTATAAAACATTTAAGGAGTTGAAAAGAGAGGGACAAGATAAATTAATCTGATCATTGATGCAGGTTAAGTTCTTTGAAGCCTTCTGTATTTTTAGAATCTCAGGTAAATTTGTTGCAACAATAATGAACCCTCATGTCAGTAGTTGTGACATCAAAACAGTAAAAATCACTTATATCATGTGAACTGAAAAAAATAATTCCTTATTTACGATAAAGTAAACGATTTCTGTTTCATGAAAATATGGCACAGTGGGCGGATCCACGAATTCATAGATTTTGCCAGTAAAAAAATGTTATGGAATTCCAAGCAATAGTAAAACTCAAGTCTAATTTGACCCCCCAAAAAAGATTTTTTGATCCGCCACTGAATTATGGCATATATATTTAAATGTAAGTGTATTATATATTAGATACCAATTTTTTTAAATGTTGAAGTAATTTTAATTGTGCGACGCGCACTTCGGTTGTTTTTTTTGTTGACCGAATAAGAATAAAATAAAATAAAAAAAAATATATTTATTCTATCCAAAAAAAAGGTGGTATTTTTCAGTATACCGCCGAATAAGCTAAACCGTAATATTAAAATAAATGAAAAAGAAAAATTAAATTATTTCTCAGAAAAGGAAACTAAGAAAAGTGGTGGCCAGAGAACACTCACAGAACCAGCCGTAGAGCACGCGTACCAATTGCTCTAGCTCACGAGGGGGTGGGTTAATAAGCGCCACCAGCTTTACCACAGGTAAAACTGGAAACCTCCAAGATGGTGGTGGAGCTAGCTCTGATCGTGCGACCTGACACCACACAGACAGCAGTAAAAAAAAAACAAAGAAAATCAAGGGTGGAGCTGTATAAATGAAACTCAATTAATAAAAAAAATTGCTGGGGCTTTATTTAACATAAAGGTTGTTAGTGTACTTATACTTCAACTTATCTGTAATCAGTGGTACAGTAAATATGAAGGCTTCGTACGAGAAAGAAAGACAGAAGACGATGACGAAAGATCTTGTCAGGGGGGAAGAAAGACCCTAGCAGGAGCTTCTAGGGCCTTAAGGTTTATTTAGGGGGTGCAACACTGCTGTTGAGGTGCTTCAAAATTTTCGGCCCCTTTAGGTATTGGTGACCGGACTTGAATTCAACAGCGAAAACGCAACACGTAGATCGCTCCTCTGTCGCCTACGGTAAACTCACGCCAAAAATATACCACGTCCTGGAGAATTACCGTAGAGGCGATGAAAAATATAATCTTCAAATTCTATATCCCGCAAGAATGATTCAGAAAATCCTGGATTTGAAGCCGGTTGCTGGGCAAGGGCCTAGCGACATCTAAAGCACCGGTTCCCGTCAGATCACCGAAGTTAAGCGGTGTCGAGCGCGGCTAGTACTGGGATGGGTGACCGCTTGGGAAATACCGCGTGCTCTTGTCTTAGGGAAGAGTGTAAAATGAATCGAGATCAAAACCATCCTATTCACGCCGGACAGGCCGGATGAGATCGGATATCTCGTAGGATGAAGGTACCGTTTCACACTCCCCAGTCGGTAGACCGCACGATTAAAAACCGTACGGTCGATGACCGGTTCTAGATGGCCTCAGATACGCCGACGAACCGTAAAAAAGTAAAATAAAAAAAAAAAAAGCCGGTTGCTTGTTTTGCTGCCAGAAGTCAAGTGAGCAAGCCAGGCCATAGTCACCCGTCAACAATGTCACGAAAAGGTGGGAACGTCAAAAAGAAAAAAAGGCAAATTTCAGCGAGCCACTCCCATGGGTTCTCGGACAGAACTACCGCCTGAAGCGAAATAGACCGGTTCACATACTAGTGGTTGATGTCGAAATATAATTGAATGGGTCCTGACTACTTAGTTGCAGGTATTTAAGCTAAGTAAAATAAAACAGAGGTACCTAAATTTAGTTATTGTTGTATAATCAATGTAATATCACTATAAAATTTCCTCAAATAAACAACAGCCCCAAGATTGAAGATATGGGCCGAATGTAATCCCGCTTGGCCCAAGACATCGAAAGGAAGATCATTATCCTTGGGTAGGAAACCAAAACAAAGTCGGTATGTAGTTTAGAATTTGTCACAACTACTGGCTTAAGAGGATTTGAGGTAATTTGTATTTATTAACTTTATAAATATATTGCTAAATTTTGAATCCCTTTAGTTAATTTTATTTAATTTTTCTTTAGAATTAATCTTGGGATCCCTAACAAGCCAAAGCTTAAAAATCCCGGGATTATGGAGGCTCATCCAGATTGACATTCCTAAAACACACCTGGTAATACGGTAAATTATATAAATAGTAAAAACGTGTAATTATTTAATCAATATTAAACATTTCAAAGGAACTGCGCGACCATGTCATGTCAACTGATAAAAATAATTCCTTATTTACGGTAAGGTAGACATTACTTTCATGGGGTTTTTTACTTATTTTATAAGCTCGTTCTGATACACGAAAAAGCTTTTCTCTTTTATGAAAATATAGCAAGCGAAAATTATTGATTATCATTCTATACCTTCTGAGAGGAAGCATTTTTCAATTTCGCATTATTTTTTAATATATTCGCTTTTAGTCTAAATAAGAATACCTCGTGTGTATTTAATATAAATAAATAACGGTAAATTCAAATTTTTATTTTTTATTATAGTCCATTTATTCCTATTGGTCAACAGGGTTGTATTTAGTTTGTCGGCAATTTTGCAGTATTGCATTGTTACAGCATGTATATGGGCAAGCGCAATTATTTTATTTTTAGTTTTTCCTTCAATGATTTTATTGTGTGCACGTAAAGTATTTCTTTGAACATTTGCTTATAACTTATTAACTGCAATGAAGCCACCTGGTTGGTCCCATTGTGTGGGCAACTGCGTGAAAGCATGCGGTATAGGGTAGAACTGCGATGATTTCAGATTGGTATTACTTAATGAATATTAGGTATAGTTGCCCCAACGATACTTGAAATAACTTTTTGGCAACTATTAAAGAGTTCCACCCTGTTTAATAGTTTTGTGGTAAAGTCCGTCTATTTATCTTACAAACTCATTATAAATGCTAATCCCTAATGCCGATAAGACCCAGCGGGTGATCGAATGAAAGCAGGGACGCACTCGTTGCTGATAGAATAAAAGGTTGCGCTGCTTTAAGATAATAATATATAATATAAAAGCGTGGAAAAAAATAATTTTTTTATCTACCTGTATGCAACAAAAGTGTCGTAATGATTTTTTATGTTAGAAAGAAAACGCAAAAACATATTTTAAACGTAATCTAATAATAAGTAATGACAATAAGTAATAGTAATAAGTAATAATAACAAAATAATAATATAACAGTATATAAGATACAATACAATTTAAATTATAACATATAGGACGGTTAATAATTAAAACAAAATATACAAATTCTGTGGTCTTTTCCGTTGATTTCTTGTGGTCAAACCTTAACAATGTCGTCTATAGGATATTGGTCCGAAAATGAATTACTAAATAACTATACCTCTCTGAAGTAACCCATCTCAGTACGATTTAATTTCTGATTAAAGTGATTCCCAATAAGCTGTTGAGTTCCTACATCCTTGATGGCACAATTGGTTAACGCGATGCACTGGATATGCAGAGGTTCCGGAGTTAAGGGTTTCTGTTATGATGTCAAACAATTTATTAGTAGTTGCGTGGTCAACTTTCGCGCGGCTTTCTTTAATAGACTGTGATAATCTCTAGGATAACTCGCGATTTCTTTTTAGAAACTTCTCTCGCCATGTTTCTCCAGGACGATATGGATGTGGAACAATTTTATCGCCTCGCTGCAGGTAAGCAATTCGCAGCGCAAGGGAATCCCCTTCGGCTACTGTGGAAATGGCGGTCACTAAATCTGTCTCTCCTTGTTTTGATAACACCTGTTGGCCCCCAGGCTTTTTATCATGGAAGAAATGCCATATTGATCACTGACGGCATGCAATTTATGCGTCTCCCTATAGGCGACTATAGCTTGGTCTAATTTTTCGTCATCAAATTCGCGATATTTTCTACCACCAGGCTTTCTCTGATACTATTACCATTTTGACCTCGCCCCTAAAATAACACAAAAAAATAAATGATACGCCACTGACGCAACGTTTCTCTTTGTTGAAACTTTTAGGTTAGATTTAGATAGAGGAACAAATAAGCAAAAAAAAATACCAAATTGTTATGATATTAAACAGGTGTGTTACATAATAAGAACAAAACAGCCATACACAAATGCATACATTTTACCTCGAAATTCCAAAATTAGCTACACTTCACACATAATTATCAAACGGAAACAACATACAGTGCTATGTTGAACGGACCCTACAGACACCGGTGACGCGTTTTTGGGCCTTAATGTGCTTCCGTAAGGTAGCGCCACTATTAATTCCTTAGGCGAAACATTTTTTTCCAACTCGCCCCCAGTTTCCAGTCACCCCATTTTACGGTATTTTTGTTCTGCTTTGACAAGCACTATCACTCCCTTAAATATCTAAGTGACATTTATTAACGCCCTATAGAAAGCTTTTTGGATGCTAAGGTATACTGTAAGGACGTTTTTTTTATTTTTATTTTATACGATATTTAGGACTACGCCTGCAACACGTTATTACAGCGTTATGGAAAGCTGATCAAAATTGCAGCATAAGTTTTCCACATGATGGAACTCCCGCTCATAGTGCAGAGCAGCTGTTACCGAGTTTTTCCATGTCACGTTTCCGGGACAGTGGATTGGACGTTTTGAGCCATTTAAATGGCTCGCGCGAATCCCGATATTTCGCCTTAAGATTACTTTTATTAGGGCCATCTATCCTCGAAACTGTTCTATATTATTAGAGGGAGGCCAAACAACGTAAAAAACGTTTTTAACATAATTCTTTAGGATTCCCGCACCGTTACTCACCTAGAGGTTCTCAATGTTAAAATTCATTTCTACGACTTTTCGGCCTTTTACTTGGATCACTTTGTTAAATAATTTCCAAATATATTTGAACATTTTAATCTTGATTTGTGAGACTTTAATATGCATTTTTATGAAATTTGTTTACTCTCGAGGATATTAATAATAAAGGTCTTTTTATTATGAAAACATACAGGGTGGCGAACCGAAAACTTTTCACCCAGGTTTATTTAGTTTTAGTAATAAATCAAAATTCGCTCGAACACGGGATCTTTAGTTCTCAGGGGGACATATTTTTTTGCTATTTTCACCCCTCTTGCTTGAACCCCTACGACGGGGTGGGTTCCACCCTCAAAATCTTAAATAAAAAGGAAGGTCGAGCGAAAGCTTATTTTAAAAGGAATTAAATTGTCTTTCCAACGGAACCTTGCTCGTTGAATTTGGCTGAGTACCTTTCGAGAAATTAAATGGTAAAAAAATTTCTGCTTAAACGTAAACAAATAAATAGTAAGAAATACGCAAAAAAGGATACTATCTTAACAAAAGGGATTTGGAATTGTACTTGTTCAGTCGAAAAAACTTAGTTTGTTTTAGGCATCGATCAAATTCATAGTAAGAATAAAATTTCATTTTGCTTTACATTTCAGTGGGTTCAATAACGGATTAAAATGACGTATACTCTTCAAGAAAGGGTTGAAATTATTTCACTTTTCTTTAGAAGTAACGATTGTGCTCAAGCTACAGCCCTTATGGTGAATTCCATCTAAATGCACACATGTCTCATACTTACGTGCTACAATTAGTGGCAAAATTTCGCGAAACAGGATCAGTGCTAGAGAAAAAAAGGATTGTTGAAAATCCTGTAAGAAATGAATCTGTAGAAGTTGCAGTTTCGGATCATATTGCCATCGATCCCACACTTAGCACGAGAAAAGTGTCAGATGTATTGGATGTTTTGCGTAGAACGATTCAGCGTACTTTAAAAACGCATAAGTTCCATCCCTATAAAATAAAACTGGTTCATGAACTTAATAAAGACGATGACGATCGCCGTTTGCAATTTTGCGAGTTAATTTCGAGTTAATTAGTGAAATGATCATTCGCAATCCACAATTCATTTTTAACATTTGTTTCTCCGATGAATGCACTTTTTTTCTTCACGGTACTGTCAATCGACAGAATTGCAGGTATTGGTCGGATTCCAACCCTAGAATTTTTAGAGAAGTGCATACTCAACATCCCGAAAAATTAAACGTGTGGGCTGGAATTTTTGGAGACCGTATTATAGGGCCATATTTTATACCTGGAAATTTAACAGGTGAAATGTACCTGAACCTGTTGGAAACCACTATTAACCCTGCTTTAACGAATGCGATTGAAGAAAATGACCGTTATCGACCAGAAAATATTTACTTTTAACAAGACGGAGCACCTCCGCATTATGCGTTCCCTGTTAGACAGTTTCTGGATGAAAATTTTTCAGGAAAATGGATTGGAAGAAGAGGTCCTATTGAATGGCCTGCAAGATCTCCTGATTTGACGCCACTGGACTTTTTTTGTGGGAACATTTAAACTCTAAAATGTATGCAACCCAACCCAATTCTTTGGAAGACTTGTGACAACGAATAGTGTACGAGTGCCGACAAATATCTCCCGCAATGCTCCATAATGTTCGCGAACATTTTAAACAGTGCCTTTACAATTGCATGGAGGTTGGAGGTGGACATTTTCAACATTTGCTTGATTGATACAAGCGGCAATAAATTTTATTACTTTTAAATTTTCGTTTTTTTTAGCCCTATTTCTCAGGAACTATTCACTCGATTTAAACGAGCAAGATCTCGTTGGGAAGGCAATTGAATTCCCTTTAAAATAAGTTATCACTCGACCCCCCTTTCCATTTAAGATTTTAAAGGTGAAAGCAGGGGGAGTGAAAATAGCAAAAAAATATGTCGCCCTCAGAACTAAGGTTCCCGTGTTCGAGCGAATTTTGATTTATTTTTTTATTATTTTTTCGGTGCGCCACCCTGTATATAACTACAAAGAATACAAGGCAATACAAGCAAGAAGAGCCAATTCTCCAGGTAAGGAGTTATACAATTTTACAGCGTGATATGTAAATGTCCTTTGAAATATGGCACTCTGATGGTAAGGCATCGTCATTCTGTTAGAGATCCTAATGTCGCGAGCATGGATATTATCAATCAATCAATTAATATATGCTTTATTGTTAAAGAAAACTGAATTCCTATAAGCAAGGCGAGTATAAAAAGTCCTTAAAATATAAGTAAAAATAAAATACATGTATGCACATACACCCATACAAACATAAAATGCATTGTCAGCAACAATAAAATTAACACAAACCAACTATAAAATGTCACTGTAATATTCATCCAGACCGTAGTAGGTTTTCTGCAATAAAATGTCTTAGACATTTTTCCGAAACTGGCGGAAGTTTAAAATTGATTTCAGCTCATTACTTAAATGATTAAAAATCTTTTTACTCTCATAGAAGACCGACTGCTTCACAAGAGTGGTCTTAGGAATGGGTAGTGGAAAATTTCTTATGCTGGTTCTAGTACGGTACTTAAATTCCTCAACATCTGATCTAGAACAGCAAAGAAGGTACAGTTAAAATTCTTTCTGCTCTAATCTATCACGAGATGCAAATTTAGTTTTCAGGGAAAGAGGCCGGCTGGGATTTTTTTTAGAATTTTAAACAAGAAATTTAATAAATGTAAAGTTCTACGATTGCTCATTATTAACCAATTAAGATATTTGAATTTGTGAGAAATGTGGTCAAACTTTCGAAGTCCAAAAATTAGCCGTGAGCATGTATTCTGTACTTTTTGTATTCTATTTTTATCTGCCAAATAAAGGCATGGCCCATAAAGGAAGTCACATTAGTTAAAACTTGATAAACAATGAGACTCTCACAGAGCAGTTTCCGCAATTTTAAATTAAGGATATGACGATTGCTGTATAATATTTTTAAGGACAGATATGACCTTTGAATTAGTTTCTTTACATGCTCTCTAAACCTTAATTCACTATCCAGTATTATTCCCAAGTTTTTGGCTGTCTTAACCACGGGGAGCACAACACCATCAATAAGTATACTGATATTATCAGTTAAAAAAAATAGAAATAGGTTAAAGTTATAATTGTTGAAATCTCTATATCGAATAATCTTTGGTTTCATGTGTGCTTTTTCGATTTTTAAACTGCAGTGGACAAGAAAATGGTCGGAAACATCAGGCACCGCCTCCGTTCCAAAATTACCTACCAGAGTGTTATCAGTGACGAAAATGGAATCGAGAAGGATACTCAACGTTCTTGACACTCTAGTGGGTTGGTAAATAATCTGAACAAAATTATAATTTTCAAAAAAAGAGGTAAGTGGATTGTATGCCTTGCCAGGTTTATATTGAAATCACCCACACAAAGGATTTCATCCACAGTTGGGTAGAGAGCAGAAAAAATATTGTCAAAATCCTTAATAACACTGTTAAAGTTAGTGTTTGGAGGGCCGGTAAAAAACGCAAAACGCATATTGTTAATTTTTTATTTTAATTTTAATAACCAAATACCCAAGACAATCTGCAACAACAAACCCAAAATAAAGTAGGATATTATTGGCGTGATTACGGTTTATCTGATTAACATTTCAGCTATACCGACACAGTAGAAGAGGTCCCAATATCGGATTGGAACTAACCTATATGTATTATTCTTTATAAGCAGAAGCACTGTAAAATATTAGATATTAAATAATTCACAATTATTTCTTAAGAGAAAGCGCGAGTCATGCATTCAAATATTAAGAGCGAGCGCTTTCTGGAAAAATCTTGTAAAGAATTATTTTCCCAGACCATTGTTTTCTGTAAAAAATAAACAAGAATATACAAGGTTAGTTCTCAATGCAGGATTTCATAACATCTGAACTACTCAAATTATTAATATTTTTTAATAACAAAGTTGTATGGAGTCATTAGATCTGCAATTTAAAATTATTTTGAAATATAAGGGTGTCTTGAATAGTTAGGGCTTATCAATCATACCTTTTTTAAATAAAACACCCTTAATATTATTATTATGACTTTTCAGATTTCTTGATCAAACCTAAGAACATTTCATACATAAAATATAACATAAAGATTTATAGTTTTTGAGGCATTAACGTTTTTTCAAAAACTTGGTGTCTTGCAGCATTTAAAAAACATGCACCTGCCGATATAATAGTACAGTCCAACAAACTAAAATTCCTATCAAAGCATTCTAAAATGTCTTTGAATTTTTTTTTTTTTTTATTTTACTTTTTTACGGTTCGTCGGCGTATCTGAGGCCATCTAGAACCGGTCATCGACCGTACGGTTTTTAATCGTGCGGTCTACCGACTGGGGAGTGTGAAACGGCACCTTCATCCTACGAGATATCCGATCTCATCCGGCCTGTCCGGCGTGAATAGGATGGTTTTGATGTCGATTCATTTTATACTCTTGCCTAAGACAAGAGCACGCGGTGTTTCCCAAGCGGTCACCCATCCAAGTACTAGCCGCGTTCGACACCGCTTAACTTCGGTGATCTGACGGGAACCGGTGCTTTAGGTGTCGCTAGGCCCTTGCCCAAAATGTCTTTGAATGTCTAATGTCTTGAATAAGTATTTTTACGCTACGAAATTGTCATACTCCATAATACAAATTTCTTTTATCTATTACTGTTCGTCTGTACTATTTCATCAAAAAGCGGGTTTTAAAACACAAATAATGTATATTTTGAAATTTAAAATTTTCTATATTATAGAATTTGCAAAAAATTCAAATTTCTCTTTATTTTTTTTAATTTAAATATTTTATAGGAAATGTATTTTTTTCACGTTTATATTGGCATTGTTCGATTCCGCAATCATTTTGGAACAACTTGCACAACAAGAAAATTAAAAGTTTTCCACTAGTACCTATTACAGATATTTGAAATTTTGTGCCGCGAAAGCTGACAAAAAAATCATGAATATTCGAGGTCTTAAACAATATAAAATAAAAAGGACATGGCCATGACCGAAATATGTGTTTGTATTTGGTGAAGCATATATTTGATTAGGGTGTCAGAAATTGTAATTTAATTAAATTTTTCTGGTAATATTAGATTGTGCTGTGCTTACAAAATGTGAGATATGTGTTAATTTTTCTTGTATAATTAAGTTGTTTCTTTAAATTGCTATTACTATTGTTGGCAATATCACGATTTTTTTTAATTGTCCCGAACGGCACTCCGCTGTAATTGGTAGGGTAGAGTTGGGCATTTCGTACCGGTTGATAAATAGTACCTCCACGATATTTCTATGAAACAATGAACTATTGCGCCACCTAGTTTCATGGATGTAAAGTTCACCTCAAATAAGCAGGTCGGTAGCAATGTGATTGTGTTTCAGCGCGAGATAGCAGATTTACAACCAGCGGAAATTTAAGTATAGTGTGATTCTAATTCTTTAATCTTCTGTATAAGCGAGTTTCATCATTTAGGTAAGTGTTATCAGTTTGTGCTTTATTATTACGTATAAAACTATTAATAAAAACAAACAAAAAAAAACAACAATTACAGATGTGAGAAAATTGGCATTCCAATTAGGGGACAGAAATAATCTTCCACACAATTTTAATCTTGAAAGACAGATGACCAGAAAATGCTGGTATTAATTATGCTTCAATGAAGCGTCAAAAAGAACTCACCCTTAGACAACCTAAATCAACGACAATCAAATAGGCGCGACATGGATATTCAACTTGGACAAATCAGGATTTTCAATAGTCCAAAAGAATAACTAAAAAATATTGGTAAAAAAAAAGGAGAAAATCAAGTCGGTGCTGTTTCGAGTGACGAATGGGGAATATGTTCCGCCAATGACAATTTTTAAAAGAAAGAGAGATCGCCAGGATCTAAAGCTGGTGCTGTTCCAGGCGGCATAGTAACAATTTCGGATACTGAATACATTAATAGCGAACTTTTTATAAGATGGCTACAGCACTTCCTTTCGGTAGTGAACCCTACAACTAACAGAAAAGTGCTTCTTCTTCTAGACGGACATTCCACATATTCGAAGAACGGCAGCCTTGGAATTAGCCCGTGATAATGGAATTATAATGCTACAACTTTCTAGCCACACAACGCATAAACTGCAACCTCTGAATGTGGCTTTTTTTAAGCCTTTAGAGACATTTTACATTCAAGAAATTCAGATGTGGTTACGCAGTAATCCAGGGCTTTACGTTACACAGAAACAGGTTACACAGTTGCTTGCAAATGCCTACGCGAGATCTGCCACCCTCCAGAATGCTTACGGAGATTTCAGAGCCACGGGGGCCCCTGGCCTGCTAAAAGATATGCCTTTCAAGAGCACGACTTTATGGCTGCTGAAGCTCTGACAGAACCTGACTTACTAGACACCGCTAAATCAGTAAACAAGTGGGATACTCAGGACAAGCTGAATGTTAACACGCAAGAAAAAAAATTATAGAAGAAAAATGGGTAGTAGAGGAAGCAAAGGCAATTGACGAAATTGATATATCAGAAGAAATGGAAAAAAACGAAAAGGTTCAACTCCAGTTTATTATTTCAGCTGAAGGTATTATCCCCCTTCCGGAGCGTGCTCTACCAAGGGGAACTAACATAGTCAAGAGGAGGGCCCAAGGTGCTGCTATACTGACCAGTATACACAATAAGGAAAAATTAGAAGCTGCGAAGCTGAAGCATCAGAATAAGAAAGTCAAATCCGTCAAGAGTAGGGCAGGTTCTTTAAAGGTTCCTCAAAAAGTATGTGTCAAAGTTGATGGTCTGAATAAGCCAGGTTATTTAAAGGTTCGTGTAAAAGCTGCCAAGGATATTCACATAGAAGTCAACTTAGATGAGTTGCCATTGCACTCTGTTAGAGTCAGAGTCAATCATTAAAGGTACAATGACGTAGGTGACCGACGGAGAGATTGTTGAGTGACTCTCTCTAGACGTCGCGTCTCCAGTGGACCGAATTTGTATCAGTGTTGCCAGGTTTGGTGAAATTTCACCAGAGCTGGTGATTTTATGACTAATCTGGTGATTGGTAAAAAACTGTTCGTAAAAGCTAATTTTCTGGTATGTTTTAGATTATTTCGAAAAACTTATCAATTTTTAATATTTAAAATTTTAAAAAATTTAACATTTGGGTTGTACTTATACAACTTTCAGTCAAAATAACGTTAGGTAGTAGGTATGTGTATCTATATTATTATCTATTATGTATTTAGTGTATGTTTATAACTGTTTGGAAATAATACTTTCCTATTAACCCCTAGCGATTTGTATTTTTTTTACCTGTTGTATATTTCGCCACCAAATGAGTGACGACAGACATTTTTAACTACAGTTTTCCCTCCGCCGTCACCTACGTCATTGTTCCTTTTATGATTGATTCTGACTCAAGAAGGCAGTGCTGGAAAACATGGTAAAATGCCTTAAATGTCAAAAGTGGAATCACGAAGTCTGGGCATTGTGCAAACAAGTAAAAAGATATATATTTGCATTTTTTGCAAAACCTAGAAAAAAATTTGTTCCTTATTATACCATATTATATTTTTTTAGTTAGTTATTAGCTTAGTTTATTATATTTTTAGAGTGGCCGTTTATTTTTAAAACCTACCTGAATCATTGACTGTTTAGGTAAGAGAAGCTGTTTTATATTTTTATGTTTATGATAGAGGTAAATACAATAAGGTTTCTTAAGAATCTAACTTTTTCTGTGTTGATGGGTTAGTATGCATCAGTAGGGTACGATTTATCATACCAGTTTGACAAATCGTACCCATGTAAGTTTACAAAAATAAAAAATTGTTTATATTAAGTCATCGTCACCTAAGATAGCATCACGAGCGTGTCTCCTCTTGGGGGATTGCGTGGGCCTATCACCTGCTCGCGGTGGACATTTGGGGCGTTTTTGGGCCTCTACATCAGCTACCTGTTGCTGCTGTGGAGTCGATGGACGATTCCTTGTGTTTTCTGTGGGTGTTTTGGTGGAGCCACGCTCCCTCCCGTGGAAGCTACTACGTTCTTTGTTTCTCTTTATTGACACTGTCGAAATAAATTCAAGAAATTTTAATAACGCTAATTAAAAATGGCGTCAATGATCAAATTTTTCATAGTAGCATAAATTTCTTCAACTCTCTAAATTTCAGATAGCATCGCGAGTGTGTCTCCTATTGGGGGTTAGCGTGGGCCTATCATCCGCTCGCGGTGGACATTTGGGGCGTTTTTGGGCCTCCACATCAGCCACTTATTGCTGCTGTGGGGTCGATGGACGATTCCTTTTGTTTTTTGTTGGCGTCTTGGTGATGCCGCGCTGCCTCCCATGTAGGCTACCACGTTCTTTGCTTTTCTTTGTTGACATAACGTAACTCTTTCCATCCCCATTGTACATAACTCAACCTTCAAAAGACAATTACCTATATTATGCCGCACTTAAGCCAGTCTGCCCATATTCTTATTCCAGTTTGTATTTTTTTGATTATGTATTATAATGCCTTTTCCTTATAATATTATTAGTACTTTCGATTTAAATTCTTAAATGTCCACCCAGTGTAAGTGCAGTGAACCTCTACTCAAAGTGCATGTTTCGGTGCAGCGATAACTGCCCTCTTATAAACTTTTATAACTCCCTTATTTTGATGAAAACTTTTTAAAATTGTTAAAAATCATTATTCTAGCCATTCATTTACAAATGTCAGAATCTTTTCTGTATTCAGGTGCTTTGTGTGTTTAACAATTACAACTATCAACCATCAGATAATCCATCTTTTATAGACATTGTAAAAATAATATCGAGTTACCCTAAATTGTACCGACACTTCAACTTTTAAGATTTCTACAATCCGAGACATGTCATGTCATACGCCAAATCTCTTCTGATTCGCACATTAACCCCAGGGCCGGCGTTAGCTCGCGCAAGGCCCCGTGCATTCAGATAGTGCGAGGCTTGCAAATAAGAATGTAAAAAAAATATTTGAGTCAGCATCTTAGTAATCCAACAGTTTTTTTTATTGCACATACATTAATTATAAAAACTCGCTACATCTGTCATTTTACAATGTTAGGTTAACTTTTCTTGCTTTTTTTTTCAGCGAAAGCATTGATTACAGAGTCGAAGTTTAATATTTTTGAAATTTCTTTTTCAATAGACAATATCCCCACATCATTGAAGCGTGCCTGCTTTGTCGTTGATCTCTTGGTAATTTTTTATCAATTTCAATTTAGAAAAAGATCTTTCAGTAGATGCAACTGTTATTGGTATTGTTAACAATATTCTGTATGCAATGATTGCATTAAGAAAACTGCTTCCAAATTCTCGCAGATTTTCGAGAATGTCAACGACTGCATCGAAATCATCAGTGATAAAATATTTGTAAATCTGTAACTCACTAAACGATTCTTTCCGATCCAGATCTTTTTCTCCTTCTGCATTCAAACTTGCTTCTAAATTAAGACAGTGCTCCATTATCTGTTCATCAGGCAGTTGCTGTAGCAAATTTAGAAAGTACAAAAAACCAAATCGATTGTCAAAATTTCTTAATTCTTCAAATCTTAATGATATTGCTGTCTTTGCCTGATCAATTACAATGTTGAAGAATTCAATTTCTAAAACTTTCTCAACTGATTTAGATTGCCGAAGAGGTTCATAGTCATGTTTATAATCAAACTGTTTTTTGACTTTCCGAACTCGAAGTGAATTTACAAAATTCTTATTTCAAGATTTTTGGTAAAAAATTTTTACAAGGCCTTGCGTAAGGCCCCTTCCTGCGCGAGCCCTCGGGCACCGCACGGATTTGCTGGCCTTAACGCCGGCCCTGATTAACCCCACTTTCCTTAAAATTATTTTTAATTCTTTTTACGTTACATGTGGTAGTGGATAGCACTAAACTCTATTATCTCTATTTCTACAAAGGTTATTTATTATTAAAATGTTTATCTATTTAAGCCTTAGAGGGGCTGAGCCCCGATCCAACCAAGGTTGGTTAAGTTAACCAAATTATAATTAAAATTAAATAAACATAACATAAAAAAATAATTTTTCTTTATTATTATGTATTTCTCCATATCAACCATGCAATGTTTTTGAAAACTATTCATGTGGTTGGTAACTAAATAAAATAATAAAAAACAAAAAAATTTTTTTTTCTGATTTCTTCACATCAACAATACTATATTTTTAAAAACTTTTCATATGGGTATCATCATTCTTAACACTTATAACTAAATTTTCCTGCTTTAATAAATATACTGTTCTACGAATCCACAACGGTGAGTAAACTCAAGTTAGTCGACAACTAAAAAAATTTCACTTGATATTATCTTAAAAGTTGTACTCATTAATTTGAGGCAACTACTTTAACTTAAACTTCTCTCGATTTAGGTAAGTCCCTTATGGTGTCTGTTCTTGTTGTACTCTCATTCATTCATTTTAGTTCCCCTGAGGATGACTATATATGTAGTCGAAACATGTAGGGAAAATCGCTAAATATATTATTTAAAAAATATATTATTTGTGGAGGAAGACAGAAGTGTTGGTTTAATTTACATTACCTACACTCCACTGCAAGTATGGACTACTTCTTCAAATTTATATTAAATAGTTACTCATATACAAACCAATATGCTGTTTACTTGGACAATGTAGCAAAGAAGCTATCCTGATTTATATCGACTCTATATTATCCATACCTTAACGTTTAACAGTATATAAAGAGGACTGTTACGATATACCCAACTATACCCTATAATAAGTACCCAACATAAAGCTGTAACCAACAAACTAGTTAATTTTTATTTTCATTGGTTTGAATTTTTTAATCACCAGATTTTACAGAGCTTAGTATCTTGGCCCTTACCCTGAGGCAACCTACCCAATAAACTAATAAAGGAATGGATTGATCAATTTTATTGAAAATATGAACGTTTAAAATTCTAGAACGTTTTATTTATTCCATACTTAATGGACGCAGTATATACACGATAATTGCTATAACTCTGTTTTTAATAATTATTTAAAAGTCGGGTGGGTTAGATGCAATGCAATCCTACATTGAGAGTGGGCCACCTTGTATTATCTTGGTTTACAAACATGTTTATAGTCTTAGGAAAGTTTTAAGTTTTATTAATAGCAGCAAGCGAGTCCTCAATTCTCCGTGGCTTATGGCAGAAACTAGGTAGTAAAACTGGATTAAACACTTCTCGCCTAAATTAATTTACACAATTAATAAAACTTTTATACTGGAACTATTATTTGACTGCAAAACTTTGCAACTTTAAAAAATACTTTGTAATAAGGTAAGTAGAAAAACCATGGAAAATTACTAATACTAAAATATGAATTTTATACAAGATTAGGGGTCCAGAAAAAATTCAAGATCCAGATTTACCAGCTTTTCAACTATATACAGAGTAATTTACAGTGGATGGTGTATTAGATGTTTATGGTGCTAATATTGTATATTATGGTGGTAAATATTTTTCCTGATACCTATCGGTTAGCGTTTTTAAGACATGAATTAATTTCCGTTTATTTTTAATCATGACCTGCAATAAATGCTGATATTTTTGACCTAAAGGGTGGTCTAATATATAGGTTTTTTGGTTACTTGAAAAAATATCTAAAAGTATATTTTGCCAAATAAAACACCCTGTATATTTTTACTGATTTGAAAAACTTATGTTTAGGTTTGCCAGGCCAGACCTATATAATAGGTGTACCTAGTCAAGTTTATGACTTATAAACATGATTTGAGTTTGATTTTAGTTCCTTAATGTGTCATCTCACTTGTACTATTATTCTTAAAATTGTACATTTTTGTCCATTTATGGTGTTATAAATAAATTTCTACAACAAAATTGTGAATCTGTTAAAATACAATTGCATTTCAAATGATCCAAGCTAACTTTTTGTTGTACAGGGTTCTTCTTTTATATAGAACTAGAAAATAACTTTAAATGCAAAATTTACAGGATTTTTCGTGTAATACCTTTTACAATTACTATAAATAAAAGCGCTTCGTAAAGTTCAGAAAAAGATGCACGTTGTGTTTTTTTTTACATAGAACACCCTGTATATTGTTCGCTACAATAAAAGATCTTTGTGTCCTGATTATAAAAATATATAATATGTTGATATTTTGAGAAGCCGTTTTTGACATTTTTGACTATAAAACATTAAATGTATAACAATCAAGGCGGTCTGGAGAATAAATGCTTTAATTCGCGTTGTGACGTTTTAATTTATGATTTCAAATAGTTCAATCGCCGCTTTCAATTTACTAATGGTAATTAGGAGACTATTTGGATAAATTTTGTAAATATGGAATATCCCACAGAACAAAAACATCAAATAATTCGACTTTTCTATTCCAATAACAATAGCATATCCAGTGTTCAGAACGATCATCATCCGGGACTTGAGCATTCCAATCAAGCGTTAATAATTCAATTAACTTGTCATTAAAAGTGGAATAAACTAACCTGAACTAACCTGGACAATGCATACCATCAGCCAATACAATCAGATATATTCTTAAAAAATTTAATGAAGCCAAAAGTATAAAGCGAAAAAAGAGAACCATTCTTAGAAATGGTGAGGATGATTTAAATATTTAACTTTTCTTTAAAGGTAAAGTATATCCTCTAAAATATTTTAAATCCAGATTATAATTTTTTTAATCAATTTTAATTTTTAGAAAATCCCGAGAGGTCTGTACTTGATGCAGCATTTTTTTTCAACAAACTTTGGTACAAAATATTTACGACTCTAAAATATTATTAATTATATGCTTACAAAGAGAACATGAGGCAGCGGTTGCATTATTGCCAAAACGTAATTTAAGAGTAGATGCAGACTTTTTAAATAAGATAATTTTTACAGATGAAGCGACGTTTACCACCTCGGATATGTTCAACAGAAAGAACAAGCATTTTTTGGCAATGGAAAATCCCCACAAAATCCAGGTAATAAAAATACAGGGACGCAGATCAACCCATATTTGGTACGGCATGTTGCGTGATAAGATTATTTGTCCCATTATTTTTGATGGGAATTTAAATGGTGAGAGACACTTAAACTTAATTCAAAATAACGATGAAAATTATTTAGAGAATATTCCATTATGCCATTACGATAATTTTGGCAACAAGATGGCGCATCACCACACAATCCTATGCCTATTACGGAATATTTACAGAATCGTTATAATTTCTGGATAGGAAGGTTTGGCACGCTTACATGGCCGGCGAATAGTCCCGATCTAAGCCCATCAGACCTTTTCTTTGAGGCCATATAAAAAACAGGATTTACTATAATAGACCCGAAAATATAGAAGTTTTAACACAAAGGCTAGAACATGAAATTTTTTTACTCAACACAGATCATCCAGATCTCATTTCAAAAACTATCAACATTAAATTTAGAAGAAATATGTTTAATTGTGTAAATTATCACGGAGGATAAATAGAAAATATGTAAATTAGTTTTAGTGGTTATATTATAATAATAACAGTAATAAAGCATTGTTCTCCAAACAGCCTTGATTTTTAAACTTTTTATGTATAGATGTTTTATAGTCAAATATTTTTTTGGACTAGTTTTAAATTGTAGACTCTATTAATTTATTTACAATATTAACAAGTTGAGTACTTTAGATGTTATGGAATCCTACGTTGAGAACTAACAATGTATATTCTTGTTTCTTTATTATAGAAAAAAAAATAATTATTTTGAATATTTTTCAAGAAACAGCTCGTCCTCAATATTTAAAGGCATTACTCCCGGTTTCTTTCAAAAAATAATTGGGAATTTTTTAATGTCTGAAACGTTAAAGCGCTTTTTTTAAATCGAATCATAGGGCATTGCATTTAGGATAGTTCCAATCCCATGTTAGGATTGCCTCTACTGCAACTATACAGCTGAAACATTAAACAGATAAAGTTCAGGTATTCAATCATTATCACAATTTTCCAATATTTTCCAATATTAAAGGTAAGGATTAAAGTGTTTTAAATATTTTTGAAAGTAGCCTACAAATTGATCCAAGTAGAAGGTCGGACGGTCACTGAGGAACTCTAGGCGAATCCTCGATAATTCTGTTTTCTACATTATTTGGCCTGCCTCTAACAATATTGAACATTTTCAACGAAAGACAGCCCCAATAAAAGTAATCTAAAGGCAAAATATCAGGTTTTGCGTGGGCAATTTAAGTGATTCAAAACGTCCAAATCACTGTACTGGAAACGTGACATGGCAAAACTTAGTAACAGCTGCCTCTCTAGTACAGATAAATGGATCATCAGAGGTAAAACCAATGTTCCGCCAAGGAAAGGTTCGAAAATGATTCTTTAGGTCATCCCACTTAGCTGATGTTGTGTCAGGTCTTGCGTGGTTTAGGAGGCTATTAGGCACTAATTGGTAGTTTATTCAGTACCGAAATAAGGTTGTGGTTAGTTGTGAAGTTAAGAGAAGATTCAACAAACTAGCAAAATCACCATATCTGTCAAATAATTATTCACCTGAAGACAACTGGAGATACTCACCAGTTGAAACGTTGTGATATAAATAAATAATGACAATGGAAGTCCAAAATACGTCTATCATTCACGAGACAAACAAGATGTGGCCATTGTCATAACCGTGCAAGAACTAGTTGCCAGAAATGCAATTTTGCTCTTGATTTTAAATGCTTTGTAGACTACCACACGAAATAATAAATAAAAGATTATATTCTTATTTTCCTGATGCACTATATGTTGTACAGCATTTTTTATACACCTATTTGCTAAATAAGAATTTTTTTTCTGCAAAAACATTTTCTTTACTCCGCCTTTATAAGCACTCAACAGAATTTACTTACCCAACTGATATACCTAGACTTCAGGATTAACTGGGTTAAGAAATCCATTGTCGCCAATAAACGGAAATGAAAATTCTATAAAAAAAGATATTTTCTCAAGCACCCTAACCACAGTTTAAAAGGAGCTCAAATCTTTTTAATTTTCTGTTCTAAGGCTGCCTGCTTAATAATAAAACTTTTGTTATATTGTTGAAATATCCACAATTCGTTTACAGCCTGCAGTGTCTAGCTTTATAGGATGATTTGGTGCTAGAGTAAAGAGAAATTCATTATGCCATTGCTAAAAGTTGTAAAATTCTAATTTGCTAGACGGAATAAATGTGGGTGTTTCTTAATGACGTTTTAATATTTTAGGGTGTGATTTCTCAGGTTATTTTATGATTAAAAGGCCATATAAACGTACCTAAAGTCCGCAGTGATGGTAAATTTTTTATAATATTGACGAAAGTATTTTAGATATTTGCTAGACAGCGCTACCATTTTTACCTTCCCAGCTAATTTTTTCTCATGGGTATAGTGATGAATCCGAGTTCCTTCCATTTTGCAAACGCTTGCATCCGATGTGGTTGCTGCTCCGAAGTCATCGATATTGCGCAAAATTAGTTTTTATCAATGTGTTTTGAAAGAACACACTCAATCCTCCTCCTATCTCGCTTGACCCAAAGTCTAATGGCCTTTCAGGAAAAGCATGGCGAATAATCTAATAAAATCTAATAATCCCCTTATGAGAGTCGCGCTTTTCAGAGGCGGCCGGGTTGGCAGTTACAACCCACTGTCAAACAAACAACAAACACTATATATTATTAATCTACATCAATCTGCATTTTTAATGACTTGCAAACTGCCAGCAAATAACCGTTCCACTTTTTAAATCGCCCTTATAACCCCGGACGTAATAGAAACTCTTTGGCTATAGTGTACCACTCGCACTTACGCCATTATCAAACTAATTGTTTTACTTTTTAAGTCGCCTTGTAACTAGAATCAGGTCTGGTAAGCCTACCCTGCAATAAGAAAGAACTAAAAGATTCTAGGCTTTAGGATAGGTAACCTAACATAAACCACAAATTATTTTAGCAGCGATTTTAACACTTCAAACATGGCAAAATCGGATTTGCCGGTGAATTTAAGCTTTATTTTAACCAGCTGAAAAACCGTACCAGTATAGTCCCCAAACGGTCGCACAACTAATTTATCACTGCAACAGTCGATTGCCCAGCTCAAAATTTAATTGACAGGCTCGAAATGATCGTTCGGGCATAGAAAAGGTTCGGGTTTGAACAAACCTTTAAAGTGAGGTTAGTTAGCGGTTGTTTGTTATTATTCTTGAGTGAATTAACGTAAAATAAGTCAGAGTGAGTATGGTCTGCATAAAGATAAAACTTCTGGTTTAGTTTGTAGGTTCGTTAAGGATTAGGACTTCAGGGGTGTTTTAAAATTTAAATAAAATATACGGCTTGGATGCACGCATCGCACAATGACATAAAAAACCAATTCAATAAGTTATAAGTGTAAAATATGGATTATCGGCTTCTCTGTCATTCGATGAACAAAGCAAAATAAAAAACGATGGCCATGTCTGGCGACCCCTAAAATCTTGAATTTAATTACCACTGGGGGCAAGGAAAATAATTTTGAAAAAATTAGTATCAAAAATATGCATGTCGTACGGGAAGTGAAACCATAATTATACTATTTTGTTAGCCATAACATGCATTTTATTTTCAAATCAAAAAGGAAAAAATTAAAATTCGTGGTGCGACAATATAAAACAACATTTATATTGACTTTACAATAACAACAAAGTTGTTTCGATAGAACAATAACTGTGTTTTGTGCCCATATCGTAATTTTTCTCCAAAAAATATATTATGAAATTCTTGAGGCAATTACGATGCAAATTAAAACAGGCGGATTTTCCAAAGATTTTCCTATGGTTGTTTGTTACTAATTTAAAACATCGCGTAAAATTTGATTGCCGATAACCACTGACAAGGACATTTAGAAGCAATTAAGCTGAAATCGATTAGGATAACAATCTGCTTGCTTAAATGTCGCCTTTAAGCTTAAAATTTACATACATATCAAACCATCCAGCCCCTACCCAAACAAGGCAAGAAGACCTTGCCAAACAAGTATCGTCCAGTCGCATTGCTTTCAGTTATATCAAAGTTATGGAGAAGGCTATCAATGAAAAATTATTAAAATACCTGGAAGGCTTTAACATTATTAGTGACCGCCAGTATGGATTCCGTAAGTCTAGATCAACAGGAGATCGTCTCGCTTATATTACTCACGTTTGGAACAACGCAATAGAACATTATGGGGAGTCCCGGGCGGCAGCACTGGACAATTCCAAGGCATTAGACCGAGCATGGCATGAGGGGCTCCTAACTAAAGTGAAAGGAATGCCGGTTCCATTTTGTTCATGGCTGTCGAGCTTTCTTAAAGACCCTTCTCTGCGAGTGGCGATATACGGATTTCTTTCAGACACATTTAACATCAACGCCGGTCCCTCAAGGTTCTATATTGTCGCCCACCCTCTTTTTACTATACATTGACGATCTTTTGGAAAAAACTAAAAATCCTATATATAGCTTCGCTTATGACAGCACACTTGTTTCATCTTTTACTTTGGATGCTTGGACATCGGCTGCCAATGCACATCTCTATAGGCAGCAAGGGGTCTCACATCTCAACAAAGACCTGGAAGAAATTCTGTCTTGGGGTGACAGTAACCAATTAGAATTTAACGCTAAAACGATCCAGGCGGCAGTCTTTTCTAAAAAGTTAATGTTGAAGAACCGGATATAGATATGGCGGGACACTCGATTCCCTTGGCTTCATCAATTCATTTATTGGCCGTTAATTCGGATAGTTATATTTCTTGGCATAGTCACGTTGCGGCCATTGTTAAGGCAGCCTAGCAGAAGCTTGGAGTACTTTTCCGAACTAAGAACCTCTATACACCCCAACAACTTTTGAACGTGAGTCGTTTCCTGCGCCACCGCGCTCAGAGCGCCATAAGAGATTAATCCTGCAGTGCTGTGCATATCATTAAAAAAAGTCCTCATATTAACCACTATAACAGATACAAATTTGCTATCTTATAATCTGATTTGTTATAATAACGTTTCTTATATTAAAGATATTCTTATGATACAGACCACCGTAAGCAATTAAAGTTTTCCCTAAACTTTAAGGAAGTTTTGACACCCTAAATTTGCAACAACCTCCAATATGTATTTTCTGTGTGATGCGGACTGACGTTCAAGTAAATACGTGGTTTGCGTAAGGCATTCTCGCCCTCCAAGAAACTTAAATCAATTTATCATTTTGGGCTTGTACACGTTCTTTGGTTTAACGTAATTGTCTTTTAACGTCTTAGTTATGGTGCTTGTTTCAATTTTATTGACGAATTCGCGTGGGTTCAATATTTCGAATGCGTTAGATTTATCGTTATTTACAGACCTTTATCCTAATTTCGTCCAACATTTCCTGAACATGACTACAAGAAATTTGTTGGAGAAAGGTTTAGTTGTCTAGTTGATTAATTTAATATCATCAAACAGGTAATAAGTCAAAGCAGAGAAAGCACGGCAAAGCCGCCATTTACAATCTTTTGATGTATCTACGGTGCATCGAGGCGAAAAATCCGCATGGAGACAAGACAAGACAGCTGAATTTTATAATATATAACCAATAACAATTTCCTAGAATACGCCGTCTTCAACGCTCAGACTAACTTCTCAGAATCTACCGAAGTAAAGCAAGAATTTAGCGTCACTGAAGGCGGAATAAGCCTACGTGACTGAGCGCAGGGTTTGAAATAACATGACAGAATGTTACTGGGTGCGAGAAAGACGGATAATATATTGCAAGTAAGACTTGACGTGTTTTAGCTTTCCGGGCGGACAGTAGAGAGTGAGAAGCAGAGGGTTTCCCTCTCGCGGTCTATATGCGAGTTTGTAGTTTTTTATGGCACTCAAGCCAAGTAATTAAGTCGGTCAGCTCGCGGTGTTATCCCGAATGTGATTGGCATAACCAGACTTAAGCAGAGTTCCGTATCACACCTTGCAGAAAGCACACGGTCTCCTCGCGGCATTTTGCGCGGTTCTAGTTGATTTTATGGTATATAAGCCATGAAATAGGTTGGAAAATTCAAGGTATTGTATCCCGAAGATGTAACTAATATGATTATTACACCTTAACTCAAGTCCTGTTTATCTATTGTAAGAAGCAGTATCAAGACATAGAATATAGAAGATATAGAAGAATACAGTAGTGTATCCCGATATTATGGTTTGTTTAGTGATGTAAAAATATATAGCTGTTTTAATGCAGCAAGTAGTTAACATACTAAGTTGCAAAAGTAAAAAAGTGTTCGCTGCTACGCAAAATGGATGTGAAGATGAGTAAATGACATACCAGAAGTGAATAGATATATTTTGTATGAGAAAAGGCCTTTTATTTCAACTGACATATTTTGAACCAAGCAGCCTATAGAAATACAGTCAACAATTTATGTTTGGGGCAAGCATATAACGGCGGCGTCAACAAAATTTAGTAAGCAAAAGAACAGATCTTCTTAATTAGAAAATAGACTAACATTACCCAGGGTCAGGTGAATGTTGTAAAGAAAGAAAGTTTTATTGGTACCTGTAATATTATAGATCGCTAACATATTTTAGTAGCACACATTCAATACTCAATAATCAGTGTGCCTTGAGAACAAGACCGCTTCTTGTTTTTATTTCAAAATAACTTAATAAATATTTGTATTCATTTTTTCCTACAAGTTTCTTTAAAAATTAAATGTACAATGTACCACAATAAATGTTTTTTTTTGCAAAACTCTTCGGGCATAAAGTTAAGTGTAATTTAAGTAAATGTCAACATAGATTATTCTGTTCCCGATAACTACTGATTCAATGTTTGAAACTTTATTTGATATATCATTAATATTTCCATTGCCATTCCAATTCCTCTCGTGTTTATCAAGGTCCATCTCTAATCCAAACTTTGTATCCACTTCTACTTCAAAGGTATAATAGTCTGACAGACGAGCAAATGAACAACTCTAATATTATGGTTCTAGTTTTCGACCTAAAATGTATTTAATTTTATCCATATTACTACGCATTATACAGTTTTTGCGAAACATATTTAAAATGTGGATTTATGCAGACCAATTAAGGCAAATTAAATTAGATTAACAATAATATACATAAACGTTCGTTATGTTATTGTGGCATTTACGAAAATTACAGAAGAACTAAACAAAATTAAAGTAATTCAGGAAAAATGAAGATCTTATTATTGGTCTGCATAAATTCACCCTTAGGTCCAAATTATCAATGCCCTGATAACTCTATGAATAAGACAACTTCCAATAAAATTGTTGACACGAAAATGATGTGGTTATTACAGTTATCAGAACATTGATAATTTCGATAGCAACCAAAAACAGCATTATTTATAAAATTGCGACAGGAAGCTTTGCATATTATAGAAGTTGAAGGTATTTACCTAAAAATTAAATATCGGATGTTTGGCAATTTTTTTAAATCTTTTCTGGCTTAAAATCTGTGCTCACATAAATTTAAAAATTTTCGCTTTAAAAATTCGACTGAATTTTATTGATTATTTACCTCATCCATTATAAAAGCGGGTTGATTTTCACCTGATTATTCAGCGATAATCTCCCGCTCTCCGCTGAAAATCACCCTTGTCAAAAGTGAAAATCTCACCCGTCAGAAATCGTTAGTTTTTTATTTGGCAAATAATCTTCAAAATACATTTCGGGATTGGGAAATAATCAGAAAATCATTCTCAGATTTTTTGCCATTAGGAAATCGCTCTCGGGCAAGCCCTCGAGCGATTTCCACGGCAAAAAATCTTCGGGATGATTTTCGATAATTTCCCTATCCCTTAATATATTACTACAGATTATTTACCTCATCCATTATAAAAGCGGGTTGATTTTCACCTGATTATTCAGCGATAATCTCCCGCTCTCCGGTGAAAATCACCCTTGTCAAAAGTGAAAATCTCACCCGTCAGAAATCGTTAGTTTTTTATTTGGTAAATAATCTTCAAAATACATTTCGGGATTGGGAAATAATCAGAAAATCATTCTCAGATTTTTTGCCATTAGGAAATCGCTCTCGGGCTAGCCCTCGAGCGATTTCCACGGCAAAAAATCTTCGGGATGATTTTCGATAATTTCCCTATCCCTTAATATATTACTACAGACAATTTCATACCTGTTGTTTTAAACCGATCAGATGCCTTGATTTTGACAGGTTGCTATGACGACAACCTGAATTTTCGAAAATTTTTTCGGTCACGTGACCTAGCTGCAAAAGTAATAAGTGATAATTTCCCTGGCTTGACAGCTGTCACGTGCAGATGCCAGAATAACAGAAGCGTAGATTATTTTTGACAAATATTTATTTTCAATTTAAAAATAAGTACATGTTATTTATTATTGACAACATCAATCAATATTTGCAAGTATTTTTGAAATTCTTTTTCCACTTCTTTTTTCGTCAATGGCGAATAAAGTAAAGAGCTGTGGGTTTTCTTTACTAAATGTCTATGTTTCATGAAATAAAAGTAATATTTCGATATGATTTTGTTCTTCTCAACACTAGATTCATAGGTGAAATATGGTGTAATTTCACGAAGAATATTGCTCATACCTTTGAATAGATCTTCTTGTTCGGGATTTAAGACGGAATTGTTCACCAAATCCGTTAAATATTTTATATTTTTATGATAAATTTGAATATGCTCAGATTCCGTACAAAAGGAACAAAGATTATTCGATTTTCTATTCATTTTATGATGTTTTCTTTTCGACTCTAATTCTAATATGGCAAATAACGTGAAACGTCATTCCACCAAAGCGCTCAAGTCACAGCCAAGTTCACAGATTTTGTGTTACCGCGTAAAGATGTCATTGATTTTGCATGGGTCATTATTAATTTTCCTTTCTCTCTGGTAGTATCAGGGCCGTAGATAAGGGGGGGGTTTAGGGGGTTCAAACCCCCCCCATAACAACGAATGTTCAGTTCTACCTTGTTAACCACCGTAAATTTTAATAATAATTCTAATAAATTGCCAGAGTTTTCTTACCTAAACCCCCCCCATGGGTAACGCCTAGCTACGGCCCTGGGTAGTATAAAATTATTTATAGTATAAAGAAATGTATTTATTAAGACTCTGATTCCTACTATTTTTTACCAGGACAAAGGGAAAGTAAAAAAAATGAATAAAACTATTTAAAATACAAGGTAGTAGGTTTATCAATAAAGGAGGTACCTACTTATAATACCTATCGTCCAATATAACACAGACCAACATGTTTTCCCTTTCCTTTAGTACTATAATATTGTGTGATTTTAAGAGAATATAATCAACTTGTTTCAAAGATTCAAATCTTATTGTACTAGAGTACAAAGAAATGAAAAAAATATTATAAATAATCGTATAGCCACAATATAACACATACTTACATTTTTTACCTATCCTCTAGTACTATAATATTGTGTGATTTAATTAGTATATAATCAACTTGATTCAAAGATTCAAACCTTATTTTACTAGAGTATAAGGAAATGAAAAAAATAAGATAGATAAACGCCGGCGCCGCCGGTTTTTTTCTTTTTAAAATAATTTTTGGTATAAAATTTTCGTACCGAATCTCCCGCGAGCTTGAATTATTATTCGTAAATTTTCTCTCGGTTGCGAATTTTTTTAAGAAAGTTTCCCTCAGTTGGGGCTTCGAGAAATTTTCAAAAAATTCGCACCTCTAAAAAATTTTCGGAAATTATTCAAGCTCTAGGAAGATTATAACTGATAATTGGATATCAATAAAAACATAAATTTAAAAAAATAATATGGTTTTTGAGAACATCAGGAATTTAAAACGTTCCAAGTGTGGCCGTAAAATAACCTAAATTGATTTCTTCGTATAATTTTACCGTGTTATGCGTTCAAGTGATGGATTTCGAGGCCTAAAATAAGTTTGCCTCATATAAACCAAACGGGTCTTGAAATATTTAGTATTTTGTCAAAATGTAGTAATAATTTTACTTAATTATTTTTTTTAAGAAGGTAGTTTTATAACTATAATATTGCGTGTTGAATGACGTCAATGAGCCTGTATACATCATAAGTTTAAAGCAAAGAAGACAATATTTTATAAAACGCTGGTACCAATTTTCTGATACATAATTTTGAAGTAAATAGAAATAACTCTTATTTCTTACTTTTTTTTTATATTTTTATAAATCGATGCAGGTATCAAATATTATTGTAAATGATATTTTTACCAATTTCACTTTTTCATAGAGTCAGAATAAGTTCAGAATAAATTTCAATATTTTAAACCCAGTAGTGCGCTGGCAAAGTATTATTGAAAAGAATTTTTTTTCCTCATACCATTGTGAAATATTTTACATTTATCTCTCTATTTCTTTAATTCGTCAATAAAACAACAAATATGTTCAAAATATTTTTTCAACAAATATGTAGCACAACATTGTAATTGTAGTATACTTTACAATGATATAGCACGTATTTTTGTTCGTTTGCAATATCTACATTATTATTATTGGTGGAAAACAGTTACATTATATTGTGATCAGATACAATGTAACTGCACAGTGTCAATAATAAGAATTTAAATTTGTTAACGATTACGTGAAATAAAATTGAGGTTAAGTAACCATTAATTTTGTTGTTTTAGCGGTGAGTCACCTAGAGGATTTGTGGTATTATTACTTTTCTAGTGAAAATGGCATCTAGGGGCAAAAAAATATTGCAAAATGCTATCCGTTGTAAACGCAGGTAAGCCTATAAATTGATTTTATAGGATATTTCTTTTTGGATGTGGTATGGTTTCTTATTTATTTTTATTATTATTTACTTTCTGGTAACATGTTGTAAATATTTTATTTTATTTTTTAAATTAACAATATTTATTTAATTTGAATTTTTAAATGCACTACATGTTTGGTCGTAGAGGGAACCCGATTCCATCTAGCTAGTTATGTATGTTACCAAGAGTTTATTTATTTATTTTTTATGGAAGTAGTCCATCTCACAGTGGAGTAATATTTTATTTATGGAATAAAACACAAAGTCTGCTCCACTAATTTAATAAAATAAATTTATATTATATGCCCATATATGTTCCGAAGGTATAAACCTTCATCCTCAGTGGGTTAATATTAAGATGTAAGTATATTATAAACAGACCAATGACATTGTTAAATTATTAAAACTTATGTTGCAGAAAATTTTTTAAATTTTTATAAGAATACATATGTAACGTGAATTATTTAATAATACATTATAACTAATAAATGGTTTTATTTAATTAATATGAGTTTTAAATTTATTTTTATTTTATTTTAAACTTATTGTAAAACCCAACTTTAACTGGGAAATTAAAATCAAAAGCGAAATAGGGTACGACCATCATGGTGAAGTCATACCAAAATTTATTTAAAACACAGAAGCAAAAAATCCATAATATAGGACTTTTCCAAAAATTCTAATTATAGCCAATAAAGCGACGTTGAACATTTTTCCCGAAAAATCCAGCAAACATTGGAATAAAAATATAACGAATTAGAAGAGTGAGAATATTAATATCAGATATCACTGAATATGAAAAACTGATAGCTTTCCAGTCCAAATCCAATAATTATAAGCCCAAAAAGTCTAAAATTTTGGAAGGAGAACACATTCAACAATATTTGTTGGAAGCGAATGAAGACTTTCTTTTATTAAAGAACTCTTTATTTTCGGTTAAGGTTACTATTTTTCGTTTGTTCTGTAAATATCTTGTTTTGGGCAATTTTAGATCATAATAATTGTATAAAGAATTCAGTTTTTTGTGTATTATTACTTATCTTTGTCTTTTTTGTTGAAGGTGGCATTATTACTGGGACTTTTATGTGCTTATCGTTCCCTGCCAAATACACTATATGACGTCACACACGTTTCCGCGTCACACTTCCTTATGAATATTATGATGGGCGTGTGAACTTTAATTATTTTAAAAAATTAAGAAGTTATATTTAAGATGGAACAGTTTGCATTATGTTATTTTTTGATGAGGTTGAACATATTTCTGCACTAAAAATGTGTTCAAGTTCCCTATTGCAGCAGGATGAATTGCAACGCGATGAGTGATATGTAAAGCACCCGCTAGTTATTTATAAAATGAAGCAATTTTAATCAAAATTCTGCTAATAACTATTTTTCTTGGTAGATTTAGGTACCTGCTCCAAGGCTGTGATCATTTTTTATACTTTAAAGTTTTAGTAATTTTTTTGCATATACAGGGTGTAATTTAATTGAGTGCCGATACTTAAGGGTGATAATCTATGAATGATTCTAAGATAAAAAGTTCATATGGACATATGTCCTAAACCTCTTCATTTTTGAGCTACAGGGTGTTAACATTTTAAGAAAAATATAACCTTTTTATATAAATCACTCTTAGATATTTTTATGAAATTTTGTACAAACCTTTTAATCAATAAGGAGCATTTTTTGACCTAACAGATTTATAAAAATTTTTACCAGTGACGTCCGTACGGGGTTTGAACTGAATATTTTTAAAGAAAAAATGGATACGCCACTGCTTTTTCTAAAAACGAAACTTACTTTTGAAATTCCCATTTATTTTAAAGCAAATTTCGTTTATGGACTTACTTTTGTACGACGCACCGTTTTCGCGTAAAAAAATAAAAACAAAAAAAACATTTTTTTCTTCGGTTCATTGAGACTGCTTTTATTTATTTTGTTGAATTTGGTTGGCACCCACCATGAGTGGAAACACTTTTTTTGGGACAACAATTTATTTTCTACTCACCAGTGACATTCAACTGAACGTTTGAAAAGAAAAAAACGGTAACCATATTAAATGCCCTCTTAAAGCAAATCAAATAAAAATCAGTAGGCTGGGTAAAGCTACATCAATTTTGACGTTTCTTTTCATAAAGACAAAAGGCCTGGCATTGATTTTGCATTATTAAATAATTATTATTACAGTAAGACGTTAAATTATAATAAAAGAATGGTAAATTTTACAAACAGTGAATTAACTGACATGCATTTTATTTATGGGCTTGCAGACGGTAATGCATACGAAGCCAGGCGGATATACCAAGAGCGGTATCCAAATCGCGTACTACCCGATCCGAGAACATTTTCTAGGATTCATAGACGTCTCCACGAGACCGGAACTTTAAAAGTAGACCACAGTGCTAAAGGAGTCCATCAAACAGTAAGAACACCGGAACTTGAAGAAGGAATTTTACACGAAATTGAGGAGAACCCCGAAAGTAGCACGAGGAAAATCGCGGCAACATTTAATGTTTCACATTTTCTTGTTTGGAAAATTCTCATCGAAAATTTATTATACCCATATCACATTCAAAGAGTCCAGGCATTTCTCCCTAGAGATTTCCCGATGCGCATTAATTTCTGTGTGTGGTTTCTTCAAAACCTGATGGAAAATCCGTTATTTGACAGGCACATTCTTTTTACCGACGAAGCTAATTTTTCTCGAAACTCAATAAGAAATTTCCATAATAACCATTTATGGGCGGATGAAAACCCTTATGCAATTGTAGAATCAAATCATCAAGAACAGTTCTCAATAAATGTTTGGGCTGGCATTATTGATGATTATTTGATAGGCCCATTTTTTCTCCCAAGAAGACTTGATGGACAATCATATTTACACTTTCTTGAAGAAGATCTGCCGCCAATGCTTGAAGACCTTCCATTATTATTAAGAAACCAGATGTGGCTAATGCACGATGGTGCGCCTCCACATTTTAGCTTACGAGTGCGTGAATTTTTAAATCACACCTATCGCAATCGGTGGATAGGTCGCGGAGGAACGCAGCCATGGCCACCTAGATCTCCGGACCTTAACAGTTTAGACTATTTTTTCTGGGGGCATCTGAAAAGCTTAGTATATTAGTATGCTGCCAAACCATAAGAAACACCCCGGAAATCCTCGAAAATGTGCGTCAGTCTATGGGAAGAAGAGTCCATGCTTGCATACGTGTGGGTGGACGACACTTCGAACAACTACTGTAAATAATGTGGGTTCTTTATTCTGTTTATCTTCTCTTGTCATTTCGCTTTCGATTTAAGGTTTGGAATTTTTCCTTTTAAATTAATCGCGATTTTTGAAATAAAATGTTTTATTTTTTTTTGTTTTTATTTTTTACGCGAAAACGGTGCGTCGTACAAAAGTAAGTCTATAAACGAAATTTGCTTTAAAATAAATGAGAATTTCAAAAGTAAGTTTCGTTTTTAGAAAAAGCAGTGGCGTATCCATTTTTTCTTTAAAAATATTCAGTTCAAACCCCGTACGGACGTCACTGGTAAAAATTTTTATAAATCTGTTAGGTCAAAAAATGCTCCTTATTGATTAAAAGGTATGTACAAAATTTCATAAAAATATCTAAGAGTGATTTATATAAAAAGGTTATATTTTTCTTAAAATGTTAACACCCTGTAGCTCAAAAATGAAGAGGTTTAGGACATATGTCCATATGAACTTTTTATCTTAGAATCATTCATAGATTATCACCCTTAAGTATCGGCACTCAATTAAATTACACCCTGTATTACCATCAGTGTTTTAACCTAACGGTTAGTTTAAAAAATTTACATATCTTTCAGAAAACTAGATTACCTGATAAGGTCAATTTCCTTGGTATAAACGATAAAAATCTAATCCAAATTAAAAGGTCGAACATACAACTTTTCTGATAACGATGCTTCCCATACTAACCATAGAAAATTATCTAGTTTCGTGCAAAACTTTCATTTAGTTTTACCTGAATTTGGCTTATGACCTGATTACAGTTTCTAATAGATTTGACAGCGAGAACTTTTGTATATTTTGTTGTGGTGGCATTAGCTGTTTATTTCGTGACTATATCATTTGCATGTCTATCTTTTACATAACGTTTTATGCCAGTGGTAAAATTTCCTTAATTCAGAGCTATATTATGAAGTTATTATGGATTTTTTTGTGTTAAACGCACGGACCCTGCAACACAATTTCATGGTGCTTTATGAAGGTCTAGTATAAAATGTTTGTGCGGTGTTCATGTTGACTTTTTAAATAATAATCTGGCAAAATCACTACTTCTGCATCTATTTGATAGTTTTTTAACTTAAGAGAGTTATCGCTTGAACCTACAAGAGTATTAGTGAATATAAGTAATAAGTGTAGCGCTACTAAAATTGATTACTTCTTAACAAACTCAGAAAATTGTAAAACCGATGTAATACATGCAAATATAGGGGATCACCTAGCACTTATAAGCACTTTGAGTTTGGGCGAGGAATGTTCTTGCGATCTTAAGAATTCTTGTACACCCTACAGAAGCTTCTTTGAATTTAACATAAACAAGCAATTTTTTATAAACATCTCGTTTGATAGCTTATACAGGGTCGTTGGTATGTATGGAAACGGTCGATTATTTCTTAAAGTAAAATAGCTAGCAAAAAATTTTTAAGGCAAAAGTTTTAGGGTTTTCTAAAGTCTATAAAAATTTTAAAAGAATAAGTATACAGGATGAGTCAGAAAGCCGTAGGAAAACAATGTTACCTTTTTTTTAATAGAATTTTGAATTTAACATTAAATTACAATTATTTTTTAATAAATACATTATAAGTCTAAACCTAATAGTTTCCGAGATATCGACTATTGGAAAATTACATTTTTGAACTTTAACATCCTCTAGCTTTCTAACGGTACGTCTTAGAGTAAAACGGCTTACATATCCCTATCTTAGTTTTTTATTATCTTCCTACTGGTGTCAACTTCCGGTTAAACAGGATGTAACTCAAAAGCCGAAAATATAGTACTTCCGGATTAACCGGAAGTTAAAATTTTTGGGAAGATAATAAAAAAGTAGGTCAGGGACATGGACGTCATTTTGCTCTATGACATAACATTAGAAAGCTAGAATCTGTCAAAGTTGAAAAATATAAATTTTTAAAAGTCGATATCTCGGAAACTATTAGGTTTATACTTTCAATACACTTACCAAAAAATAATTATAATTTTATGTAGAATCCAAAAATATTCTAAAATATAGGGTGTTTCATTAAAAATAAGTAACTTTGTTTCTCTACGGGTTTTAGACTCATCCTGTATACCTATTTTTTCTAAATTCTAATAGACTTCAAAAAACCCTAAAACTTTTGTCTTAAATATTTTTTGCTAGCTGTTTTACTTAAAGAAATAATCGACCGTTTCCAAACATACCAACGACTCTGTATATTGATAGTGATGTCGACAGTGTTTATGGAGAAACCGCATGTACAATACAGTGATCAATAGCAGTAAATTGTCCAATAAAAAATAAAAAATTAGCATACAACAAAAACAAAAAATGGATGGCTCCCGAAGAGACGCTCTTGATTGCTACACTCTTAAAAATAACTTGGTAAGAGTCACTAAAATTTGGTTCCAACAGCTTATTTCTTAAGTGAAATTGGACTCGGCCGAAATATTCGTCGCGGCAACAAAATAAAACTTTTGCTGTTAAAACGCTGATACAGATAACGATATAGGTAAATATTACTAGACTTTTTAGTTGAGAGAACTAACGTTTCAGTGCGGAGAGCTTACGCTGCATTTAGGTGGAGTATAGTTATAGTGTCCTATGCCACGTAAAATTGTTCTGACAATAAAGATTTATTCTGAGGTAACTTAATATTTTGATGGCCAAAAATAACAAAAATGGTATAATAACTAATTGGTGTTCCAACCTTTGCCAAAAACGTTTAGTTATACTAACTAAAAAAATGATTGCCGTAGCAAACATTTTTCGTCGTGCAGGTATAGTATAATTTGCTTTACTAGCCTATTTTTCAGTTGACCGAAACATTAAGGGTGGTTATAGGAACAAGAAAAATTATTCTCGCACAAAAAATAAAAACTCGTTATCGATTACTACTTTTAGTTATTAACACTAAACTTGGGATATGGATTTGTACTGAAAATCTTTTTGTTAACATATTGGTTGCTCGTCGACGTTACCAAAGGAGTTAAGTCATTCATAACAAAAATAATATATAAGTACTTAGTATTTACAATTTTACATGTTTGGTTAACTTTATTTTTTCAATAAAGAGTATTCTTACTCAAAATATGTTTTTCTTCTGCTTCATTTCGCTATTTCCCATAGAGCCGACAGAAAAAATCGTCAACTAAATAATGATTTAATATAACCATCCCAATTTGTTTTAGGCGTTTTTTTTTAATTAAATTTACTTAAAGTAAACAAAGAAAAGCTCAAATTATGACAGATTGCGGAATAGACAGACAAAAACATTTTTTAAATTAAACAAGGGTGATGTACCAATGTAAAAAAGTAAAAAAGGTACACTCAATTAAAATTGTAAATTGTAAAAAATATAATACATATTTAATAGCTCATTTCAGTGAAGACTCATATTCCAAATTGAATATCTTCATAGCTAAAAATAATCTATTCTCTTTAAATAATGGAAAAGTAAATATTATTTTATTAACCTAAATAAGCTTTATACGATTAATAAATCCGTCCTATTTGGTTTTAAAAAACTAAGCTGTTTGCATAGTTAGAGCCTTTTAGAGGCACTAAATTTATTTAAAAGTGATATACAGTCCCCCCCCTTGGTACTTTTCGATAAACAAATGTAATAATAAAATTTGGGCCCACTTGTAGATTGAGAATAGATTTGCATTGAGGTATCACTCAATCCCACCTCCCATCTAAAACTTTTATTCAAAAACTGTGTCAACATAATGACACTTACAAGATAGGATTTTAGTTACAGAAGGTACCTACTTAACAAAATTTTATTATAATTTCTTAATTGAATTTAAATAATTAAAAAGTTACCAGGGGGGACTTTAGATCACTACCTAAGCATTTAGTTTTATTAGTAGTAGAAAGACTTTTTGGGGAACATATAAGTAAACAAGATATATATTTGTTTTAACTTTTATTAAATAAAACAGGGTCAATTCTGAATTAGAATCAAAATAAAATTATAATAACTTTTTAAACTTTTTTAAATGTTACAAAAACAATATTAAACAAATTATAACAATGTATATAATATTTATATAGTAAGTAGCCAATGCATCAATATTCATTTTTCAATGTTAAACATGGTGGGCAGTAGGTAGCTAGTGGCCCTGACCGTCCTAAATCATGAAACATGTAAGATTTGATAATTATAATAGTAATAATGTATAGTTATACCTACTTACCCAGCTTTTAATAAATAAAACCGCAAATATTCAATTAGGCACTCACTTTCCCGTAACTGGTAAATGAAACAGGTAAAAGTCCAACGCGAGCATCGACCAAAAATGAGGGAAATTGATTCTTATTTCTTCTTGTTGCCGACTTGCCGACTTTCGACATTCGACATCACGTCACACGTCACATCACGCCACCCGCACAAGCGAATAAGAGCAGGGTTAACCGAGGTTGCCGTTTATTTGTCGTCCTGTGTTGTAAAAACAAAAAAATAGTTTAGACAACTAAAAAAATAATTACGGCACATGACTTATTTCTTAGTTACCAACTTGTAGTATTATGAGTTGACTATTAGGTTGTTGTGACTAATTTGCTTAGGTGATGCAAGTTTGAATGCACTCCAAGTAACTCCAAAAATAGGTACATCCGATAACTAAATATGTCGAGCTAAAATTTTATTTACTGCAACTAATTCAAAGATGACTTTAGATTTTGGTTAGGGCAGAATATTTTTATTGTAACGAGTATTAAGAAAAATTCCGGATTTGTTTTCTTGACAAAAAATACTTACTTTTGGTAACTTAAACATGGGAACAAATAAAAATGAGTCGAGCATACCAAGTCATTTTTAAGAGTGTAATAAAAACATTGAACTAACAATCCTATTCTGGTTGCCTAAAAACTGTGCAGATTTAAATATACGGAATCTTTATAACATACAAATTAAGGAATATAGGACACATATTCTGCAGGTTGAAAGAGGATATTATGATAAAAAAATTAGAGAGAGCGAGAACAAACAAAGAACAATATGGATTATCGTAAACATCAAACTAGGTAAAAGTAGAGAGAAACTGAGAGAACGAGATCAGGTGGTGCTGGTGGTGCTGGTGGTGCAACTAACCCAGGTGGTGCAGGTGGTGCGTTTTACGATCTAACCCAAGTGGTTCGGTGGTGCGTTTTATGATCTAACCCGGGTGGTTCGGTGGTGCGTTTTATAACCTAACCCGGGTGGTTCGGTGGTGCTGTTTACAAAATAACCCGAAATTAAACCCGACTTTTTACGACCTAACCCGGATGCTTTCATGAGGCGGCTTCTTATCTAACCCTAACTTGAACCTGAATATTTATGAACTGACCCGAGATAAAACCCGACTTTTTACAACCTAACCCGGATGCTTTCATGAGGCGGCTTCTTATCTAACCCTAACTTGAACCTGAATATTTATGATCTGACCCGAGATAAAACCCGACTTTTTATGATTTAACCTTAGTGAAACGCCGCTGCTAAAGCGGGATAATTAAATCCCAATTTTTATAAGCCATCCTTAAACCCAACTTTTTACGATGCGACCTGAGTCATCCTTAAACCAGACTTTTTATGATTTAACCTTAGTGAAACGCCGCTGCTAAAGCGGGATAATTAAATCCCAATTTTTATAAGCCATCCTTAAACCCAACTTTTTACGATCCGACCTGAGCCATCCTTAAACCAGACTTTTTATTATTTTCCCTTAGTTGAAACGCCGCTGTTAAAGCGGTATAGTAAAAAACATTATTTATATTTTCTATCTTAGTGAAACGCCGCTGGTGGGTAGTAAAGCGAAATAAAACCCTAATTTATATGGTCTAACAAGATAAGTATATTAAGGCGGCACATTTGTCACCCCGCAATAATTATTTATACCTAAATAACCCTCTCAAACCCTCTGCCGACTCGATTTAAAAAGAAAGGGACATAAACCTTTATTTATTATTCCGAAGGACCCTCATTAAAATTCAGTAGCATATCTAATAATTGATTCCAATTTTTGCACCACTTATATAAAATACAATAAAATAATTACCATCTAGAACCATTAACTAGAGATTTCTTTGTACTGGAAATGGATAAATTATAGGACTATCTTGTAATGAGAACAGAGTAATAAAAAGTAAATAAAACTTAAATACGTATAAAATACCAAGCAGGTATAGGTACTATACAACTTGTGTTCGCCATCAGGTAAAAGCCCTCATAATGCTTTTATAAAAATTTCGGATAATATCATAATATAAGTAAATAGGCTACAATTTCAGGAAAAAAGTAAAAAAAATTAATTCACAGTGTAAAATTGTAGTTAAATGGATTGTAAATACGAAATAATATAAAAAGCTACCTTTTGTTTGCGATGATGTATGCACAATAACTCTATATTATTCGGCCCTTAAACTGAAAATACCCACTAGATGGGTATCATAAGCTGTATTTGTCATCAGGTAGAACCCCCAATAAAATTATGAATATCAGGCGTAGGCATCAAAGTAGCAATCTTAACTTATTTTCAACACGAGCATAAAAATATGGGATTGTTAAATATTTTACAACCCTAATTCTCAATGGCAACAATAAGCAAATCACGTTGGTTTTTTAATTTATTATTAATCTGGCTAACTTAAGAAACTCACAATATAACGACCATCCAAAAAAATCATAATACATTACTGGGTGTGAAAGCAATTGCGCTGCAAAATATAGTGTATACCGACTCTGAGGTAGTTAATTAAAATCCCAATTAGCGCTAAAAAAAAATCAATTAGATATTTACTTTAGATATTTTAATAAAAAAATTCAATATTCTCATCAACATTTAACTTTTGAAATTAGCATAATAACAAATCCTTTACAATGAATTAAACAAACGCATACATAATTTTAAAATCTCATAATAAGAATATAAGCTAAAATCTAACAAGTTTCGACAAGTTGAAACTTGTCAGTTTACATCTGTAGAGAATACCCAACTCTCGAATCATAAAAAATGGTCAAACTTTGTCGGCAAATACCCTTCTATAATGCAGGGGAAGGACAGGTAACTCGAGATGTTTGGTACGCTGAAGAAACGTTAAAGAACATTATTTGCTTATTTCTAGACTCTTAAAAATTAGATGCAATCGAACAATAAATGTTTTCATCATGTATATTTATGAGTAACACATTACTTTCGACATACGTAAATTAAGATTGATAATTACTTGTCTTAGTACTTTTTTAGAAGCTTGAATCATTGCATATAACCGTCTGAGGATACCCAAACTTCCCCTAACATATTTCTCCGCAACCGGGGAAAAAGAGGTAGAAAAAGTAAAATAACAACTCCAAGTGTCTTTGCGAACAATCGGCAATAAAATAGAGTATTTCAGTTTTTAATTTTTCGTAAATAAAAGTTGGTTAGATTAATAGTCTCTGTGAATATAATAACATAAACAAAGTGATATGCCGTAAATTTAGGAGTACAGTATAAATTATGCCTCTATTAAAATATACCGCAATAACTAACTACCAAAGGATTTTTGATATTTTGAATATATTTGATGCTCATAGCATTATCACATTTCCAAAGGCTCTAAATTTTAGAAAAATGTTCTAATAGAATATGTCTATCAATATAAAGTAAAGGTATTGTTAGGTTTTTTTAAAAAATACGACCTACAACAGTCTCTGCTACAGCATGGCTGACTCTGTAGAAACTTCTGTGAAACCATAATAATTATATCAATAATCGAGTTGTCCTTATGATAATATTTTCTTCCAATATCCGACTCCACTATCCATAAAAGTTATGTTAGAAAATTCATAATTGAGCGCATTGTAATTTTTTAAAAAGAAATTCACTTCACACACAAAGATGTAGCCATTCAATCCATGAAAATAATGCAAGTCAGTATGCGTATGTTATGGCTAACTGTTTAAATGTCTATTCCTTCCACGTTTATCGGAAGAAATACTTTTTTTATACTAGTATTTTAGTTGAAAATAAGATCATAAATCATCTATACAAAACAAGCGCCCCTTATGGATTTGAACGAAAATCATAGATTCGACTATTTTCATGAAAAATAAATCTAAGTACGGAATAATGCAGGAAGATTATCTATTTTCTTGGTTTAGAAAGTGATGTAGTTAAGATTTATAACTTAGGAATAAATAAATTATTATTAATCTTTTCGACCTATTTCTCTTGCATATTTAATTTCTTTGATAGTAAGAACTAATCTTTTTATTTTACAAAGTAAAAAAAAAAGCTAAAGATCGGCGTTGTCAGTCAGGTATAAGAACTGATTTAACACGATGGTTTTTTGTACAAACGTTCACATACAATTGTATGCTTTTTAACCGATTGTGTCGGAAAAAATGACGATTTATAGATTAGATATTTAGACGAAGAGCTAACCTTCTCAATAAAGTATTGATTATTGCCCTGCTAGCTAGACAACACTTTTTATGTTAGTCAAAAAAAAATTTTTTTTTTCGGACGCTATTACAGATTTCATCGTTAACTAACAAACATTAAGACCAAAAAATTAGCGTGCAAGATGAAATGTATAGGTTCACTTCATTTCTACATTATTTTACAACTCTCAATCGCATTAAAAACAAGATCGAATAAAAAATAACTTATGACATATGGACGAAAAATGTTTTTCGGGCTATTTAGGTTAGCGACCGCATTACGTCTGAAATACTACATTTTTCGAGCTTATAACATAATTTACTATTTTAACGTTAAAATAGGGGAAATGATGTATCGAAATGGGTACTTTTTTTTTGTCGGTCACGAGATTATAGTTTCTTTTAAAATGAGCTCTAATATTTACAACACAAATTATCCTTTAAGCCACATTAGTTTAAAACTCGTCTGTCGCTTTCCCTCTATTGTGAGTTTGATTAAAGTATAGCGTAGTATATATTTAGATGAATTTCGTAAATGTTGAATACTTTCAAAACTGAAAAAGCCGCCCTTTGCAATAAATATCTCCGTAGAGTTAGGTACCCTGCAGATTAAGGGTATTTCAGCGGATAATCATATACAAATTCAAATACCTCATTTGTTTCGGAGCAGTAACCATCAACTTTTACACCATTTAAAACAGCTTCTTTACCATTAGCAGCATGTAAGATGTTGATTTTTCTGTGATTCTCGGTCCAAAGTAACCAATCTATGGCAATTTTGCTCTGCCTGTTTCTCCATCGGTATCCATTTTTTGGTATGATTCCTATAGTATTAGGCTTCAAAAAATGTCTTCTAAAAATTGTATTGCATGCTGAAGCAATAGTTGTAGCTTCAGTAAATGGACATACATTGGTAGTTTGTATAAGTTGTTCTCTAAACTTTAAACATAATTGCGCAAGGATTTCGACATCCGATACGCAGTAGTCTACCAGATCTCTTTGCATATCGAAACCATCATTTTCATGTTCTACAAACCATTTAAGAAATTTGGCTCTGTCTTCCTCTTTCATACTATCTGAGGAGTAATATTGAATTGATGGTAGAGGTCCTATATAGTTTTCATTTGCCTTTGTATTAAATAGGTGCGGGAAGTAGCCTTTTTTAAAAATATCCTCAAGTCCAAATGCCTTTGGTAGTTTGGCTTAAGGCATAGGGAAATAGTTAAGTCAGTCGATAAATTTTACATTTTCAAGTTGCATCGTAATTATTTTGGTACCTCTCATGATTAACTCAGGTGTAAAATCTGTCTTTGTCATAATGTAGTTTAATATAAACTGGTGATCAAAAGCCTGACCATTATGGGCTATTACAATAATTTCTTTAAAGTTTTTCCTCATTTGTAACAAATGGTTAGTAAATGTTCCCGCTGGGTCTATACCTCTGACTTTTTGTAACTTTAGACCACATTTTTTTTACAAGTATCTGCTTCAGAATCCATGCACTCATCGCAGTATTGTTTGAAAACACAGAGATTGACTTGATGTAAAAACGTTGAATTTTCCAATAGTTTGTCTTGGCTCGTCTCTAAATCGTAGAATACAAAAAAGATCATCTTTAATCTTAGGTTTTCCCTTATCAGGCCGAATATAACATAGATGATCCTCGGATGCATGTTTATTACAAATTTTACAATAAATTTCACCACATGCATGTGCTCTTTTGGCTTTAATGGTTTTTAAACAAATAGAACATAGTTTAATTTGTTCGCATACTGTAAATTTGCCTGACGAATAATCCTTTTTATGATTTTCGTAACAGTTTTGACTTCTAAAAAATCATAGACAGTCCTGGCATTTAATTTTTATTGCTATTTCACAAGCAGAGGCTTGCTGACATGCCTGACAGCTTCCACCACATCGGTGCTCATTTTTGTGATCATATGGGACGTAACACTTTTCACAAAAATAGTTAGAACAAAAAGCTGCTGTCAGCGATGTAATTACATTAAAATGGCTTTTGTAATGTAATAAGTTCAGCCGTTTATTGCTTTCAGTTGAACCTTCAAATATAATATTTCGTCCTTTTGATCCATAGCTATAAACAACTAATTTATATTCTTTTAGATGATTTTGAAATTGTATTAACTCGGGAATTCCACCTCCTGCCTCAGGAATGCTAATTTTAGCTCTCTCCAACAATGATCTTGTTCTTTCGGTTTGAATTTTACTAATATCTCTTCTAACCTTACTGAATTCGGGATCTCTTTTATTATGGGCAATGGCGACTACCAAAGCACGTGGTAAACACAGGTTATCGGTATTTTTAATACTTATAATACCTCGTCGCTTGTCGCATTCCTCGTGAAAGCTGTTATAATTTTTTCCTCTTCCCCCACCAACAGGTAATCTAACAGTTGTCACACTAAGACAAAATGATTCTGTATTAAGACCTGCTGAGTTTGACTGATAAATGCCACTTATAACACTCCAAACATCTTAAAAGGTTATGTCTTTAGCTGCTTTGAAGCGAATCTAACCTTCTCCTCGGTTGAAGTCTTTAGAGCAAAAACTAAAAGCCACACGATCTAAGGGTTGTAGGCCTTCTGTAGCGTTTTCCACCCAACCAACTGGTTCAACTCCCTGTGGAACAGGTTTTAACTTAAACTCTAGAGTGCGTCCTGTAAGGTTAAATTCTCGTAACTTTTTAACAACGTCTTTAACAATAATAAACTTCTCCATCTTTCTTTTTTTTTTGTTGTTTTATAGTCTACTATCTACCTACATAAAAAAAAAAACAAGTATATTTTCATATTTTTATCGGTCTTAAGTTCGATTTCAAAAGCACACTCCCACTTTTTGATAATTTCACAGTCTAAGCACATAGATCTTATATTTTTTATTTACGATCAATTCATCTTTATTCGCCAATCGTCTCAAACGAGTCTGCTTTTGAAAGTAATATAGCCTTAGTATTCAGAAAATATTAATGATATCGGAGCCTAAAACATCCTTAACACTAAAAAATCATTGTGTTTCCTAATAAAACCCATCATCTTGTCTATTTAGCTTGCTTTCCTATTGTTTAGCAGGTTAAATAAAATTATTATTTCGCTCTTTTTGTCTGTACTGAATCGTTAGGGGAATACGATTCTAGTCCTATAAGAGAGACAGTTAAAATTTATGTAAGCAATCAGAAATCCTACACTATGAGCTACTTAGTTAAAATTTCATATTTCCTTCCTGGATCAGCTAAAATTTGTGTTGTGTCGGTCAAAATTTATAAAATACGAAAAAAATGCTAGATACATTTTATCATGACTTTCTATCTAATACCATCTTATTTCAAGGTATAATTCGGTTGTCAAAATGAGAATCTAAAAAATCCTCGTGTTTCCTCACAAAACCCATCATCTTGCCTATTTAGCTTGCTTTTCTATTGTTTAGCAGGTTAAATAAAATTATTATTTCGCTCTTTTTGTCTGTACTGAATCGTTAGGGGGATACGTTTCTAGTTCTATAAGAGAGACAGTTAAAATTTATGTAAGCAATCAGAAATCCTACACTATGAGCTACTTAGTTAAAATTTCATATTTCCTTCCTGGGTCAGCCAAAATTTGTGATGTGTCGGTCAAAATTTATAAAAATACGAAAAAAATGCTGGATGCATTTTTAGCGTGACTTTCTATTTAATACCATCTTATTTCAAGGTATAATTCGGTTGTCAAAATGAGAATAAAATAATCTTCCCATGGTTTATGTCATCTTAAAAAAGTCAAAAGGTTATATTCTGTAGAGGGTCAGATACATTCAAATTTAAAAATTTTCTCCAAGAAGAATTTTAAGATAGTATTATAGTAAATAAAAATTCTATACCTCCAATATTTCTTGGAAACATATCGTGTTCTAGCGACATAACCCAAAAGTACCTCTATTCAGAAACGCATCGTACTTTTCTTGTCAAACTTGACTTTGTTGTAATGTTGTATGCAGAGCACTTTGAAAACAAAAATTAGATTAGAAACCGCCGCCTCTTAAGGTATACTTTTTTAGGTCTTACATAGGGTACACTGGTATACAGAACAAATGTCATCTTTAATTGTCTCATTGTCCCATCCATTACATTATTATAATCTTAAAGCACCTGTTACCAGCATTATCTGTTTTTATGGTTTTCATAAAACATAGCGATTACCGATGAAAATTAAACGAAAACTTAATAAATAACTTTTTTTCAACTGAAATAGACTGATTTTCGATGGAAAAATGTTACTTATAACTAAAAATGAATATAAGACATATACGCAATGATATTTAGAATAAATCAATGTTTTCTAAAATTACTATGAAATATTCACAAAATCGTTTCGTTATAACCAAAGTAGCAAGGCTTGCAGATTTCGTATAGAGTTCAAACGCGATACTGAGATGATCTTTTTTTTTTTTATATTTTTGTAGGATAATGCACCACTACGTTGTAAGTACTTGAGAGAGGACTTTCTTGAAAAATCCTCAAATTTCTCTGCAATTTTGTTCCTTCTAGAGTTAAATTCACACAGAAAACCCCGTATTCTTATCTTTCAGGTTGGTATATTAAAAAGGGCTTATTAGTATGGTTTAGAAAACAAGCAATATTAATTAACGGATGTTTTTTCGTCGTATGAAGAGTTGAAAAAATTTTTTTTTCCACTCCAATGGCTGCGATGCAGAGAGTCAAGTTTGACAAGAAAAGTACGATGCGTTTCTGAATAGAGGTACTTTTGGGTTATGTCGCTAGAACACGATATGTTTCCAAGAAATATTGGAGGTATAGAATTTTTATTTACTATAATACTATCTTAAAATTCTTCTTGGAGAAAATTTTTAAATTTGAATGTATCTGACCCTCTACAGAATATAACCTTTTGACTTTTTTAAGATGACATAAACCATGGGAAGATTATTTTATTCTCATTTTGACAACCGAATTATACCTTGAAATAAGATGGTATTAAATAGAAAGTCACGCTAAAAATGCATCCAGCATTTTTTTCGTATTTTTATAAATTTTGACCGACACATCACAAATTTTGGCTGACCCAGGAAGGAAATATGAAATTTTAACTAAGTAGCTCATAGTGTAGGATTTCTGATTGCTTACATAAATTTTAACTGTCTCTCTTATAGAACTAGAAACGTATCCCCCTAACGATTCAGTACAGACAAAAAGAGCGAAATAATAATTTTATTTAACCTGCTAAACAATAGAAAAGCAAGCTAAATAGGCAAGATGATGGGTTTTGTGAGGAAACACGAGGATTTTTTAGATTCTCATTTTGACAACCGAATTATACCTTGAAATAAGATGGTATTAGATAGAAAGTCATGATAAAATGTATCTAGCATTTTTTTCGTATTTTATAAATTTTGACCGACACAACACAAATTTTAGCTGATCCAGGAAGGAAATATGAAATTTTAACTAAGTAGCTCATAGTGTAGGATTTCTGATTGCTTACATAAATTTTAACTGTCTCTCTTATAGGACTAGAATCGTATTCCCCTAACGATTCAGTACAGACAAAAAGAGCGAAATAATAATTTTATTTAACCTGCTAAACAATAGGAAAGCAAGCTAAATAGACAAGATGATGGGTTTTATTAGGAAACACAATGATTTTTTAGTGTTAAGGATGTTTTAGGCTCCGATATCATTAATATTTTCTGAATACTAAGGCTATATTACTTTCAAAAGCAGACTCGTTTGAGACGATTGGCGAATAAAGATGAATTGATCGTAAATAAAAAATATAAGATCTATGTGCTTAGACTGTGAAATTATCAAAAAGTGGGAGTGTGCTTTTGAAATCGAACTTAAGACCGATAAAAATATGAAAATATACTTGTTTTTTTTTTATGTAGGTAGATAGTAGACTATAAAACAACAAAAAAAAAAGAAAGATGGAGAAGTTTATTATTGTTAAAGACGTTGTTAAAAAGTTACGAGAATTTAACCTTACAGGACGCACTCTAGAGTTTAAGTTAAAACCTGTTCCACAGGGAGTTGAACCAGTTGGTTGGGTGGAAAACGCTACAGAAGGCCTACAACCCTTAGATCGTGTGGCTTTTAGTTTTTGCTCTAAAGACTTCAACCGAGGAGAAGGTTAGATTCGCTTCAAAGCAGCTAAAGACATAACCTTTTAAGATGTTTGGAGTGTTATAAGTGGCATTTATCAGTCAAACTCAGCAGGTCTTAATACAGAATCATTTTGTCTTAGTGTGACAACTGTTAGATTACCTGTTGGTGGGGGAAGAGGAAAAAATTATAACAGCTTTCACGAGGAATGCGACAAGCGACGAGGTATTATAAGTATTAAAAATACCGATAACCTGTGTTTACCACGTGCTTTGGTAGTCGCCATTGCCCATAATAAAAGAGATCCCGAATTCAGTAAGGTTAGAAGAGATATTAGTAAAATTCAAACCGAAAGAACAAGATCATTGTTGGAGAGAGCTAAAATTAGCATTCCTGAGGCAGGAGGTGGAATTCCCGAGTTAATACAATTTCAAAATCATCTAAAAGAATATAAATTAGTTGTTTATAGCTATGGATCAAAAGGACGAAATATTATATTTGAAGGTTCAACTGAAAGCAATAAACGGCTGAACTTATTACATTACAAAAGCCATTTTAATGTAATTACATCGCTGACAGCAGCTTTTTGTTCTAACTATTTTTGTGAAAAGTGTTACGTCCCATATGATCACAAAAATGAGCACCGATGTGGTGGAAGCTGTCAGGCATGTCAGCAAGCCTCTGCTTGTGAAATAGCAATAAAAATTAAATGCCAGGACTGTCTATGATTTTTTAGAAGTCAAAACTGTTACGAAAATCATAAAAAGGATTATTCGTCAGGCAAATTTACAGTATGCGAACAAATTAAACTATGTTCTATTTGTTTAAAAACCATTAAAGCCAAAAGAGCACATGCATGTGGTGAAATTTATTGTAAAATTTGTAATAAACATGCATCCGAGGATCATCTATGTTATATTCGGCCTGATAAGGGAAAACCTAAGATTAAAGATGATCTTTTTTGTATTCTACGATTTAGAGACGAGCCAAGACAAACTATTGGAAAATTCAACGTTTTTACATCAAGTCAATCTCTGTGTTTTCAAACAATACTGCGATGAGTGCATGGATTCTGAAGCAGATACTTGTAAAAAAAATGTGGTCTAAAGTTACAAAAAGTCAGAGGTATAGACCCAGCGGGAACATTTACTAACCATTTGTTACAAATGAGGAAAAACTTTAAAGAAATTATTGTAATAGCCCATAATGGTCAGGCTTTTGATCACCAGTTTATATTAAACTACATTATGACAAAGACAGATTTTACACCTGAGTTAATCATGAGAGGTACCAAAATAATTACGATGCAACTTGAAAATGTAAAATTTATCGACTCACTTAACTATTTCCCTATGCCTTAAGCCAAACTACCAAAGGCATTTGGACTTGAGGATATTTTTAAAAAAGGCTACTTCCCGCACCTATTTAATACAAAGGCAAATGAAAACTATATAGGACCTCTACCATCAATTCAATATTACTCCTCAGATAGTATGAAAGAGGAAGACAGAGCCAAATTTCTTAAATGGTTTGTAGAACATGAAAATGATGGTTTCGATATGCAAAGAGATCTGGTAGACTACTGCGTATCGGATGTCGAAATCCTTGCGCAATTATGTTTAAAGTTTAGAGAACAACTTATACAAACTACCAATGTATGTCCATTTACTGAAGCTACAACTATTGCTTCAGCATGCAATACAATTTTTAGAAGACATTTTTTGAAGCCTAATACTATAGGAATCATACCAAAAAATGGATACCGATGGAGAAACAGGCAGAGCAAAATTGCCATAGATTGGTTACTTTGGACCGAGAATCACAGAAAAATCAACATCTTACATGCTGCTAATGGTAAAGAAGCTGTTTTAAATGGTGTAAAAGTTGATGGTTACTGCTCCGAAACAAATGAGGTATTTGAATTTGTATATGATTATCCGCTGAAATACCCTTAATCTGCAGGGTACCTAACTCTACGGAGATATTTATTGCAAAGGGCGGCTTTTTCAGTTTTGAAAGTATTCAACATTTACGAAATTCATCTAAATATATACTACGCTATACTTTAATCAAACTCACAATAGAGGGAAAGCGACAGACGAGTTTTAAACTAATGTGGCTTAAAGGATAATTTGTGTTGTAAATATTAGAGCTCATTTTAAAAGAAACTATAATCTCGTGACCGACAAAAAAAAAGTACCCATTTCGATACATCATTTCCCCTATTTTAACGTTAAAATAGTAAATTATGTTATAAGCTCGAAAAATGTAGTATTTCAGACGTAATGCGGTCGCTAACCTAAATAGCCCGAAAAACATTTTTCGTCCATATGTCATAAGTTATTTTTTATTCGATCTTGTTTTTAATGCGATTGAGAGTTGTAAAATAATGTAGAAATGAAGTGAACCTATACATTTCATCTTGCACGCTAATTTTTTGGTCTTAATGTTTGTTAGTTAACGATGAAATCTGTAATAGCGTCCGAAAAAAAAATTTTTTTTTTGACTAACATAAAAAGTGTTGTCTAGCTAGCAGGGCAATAATCAATACTTTATTGAGAAGGTTAGCTCTTCGTCTAAATATCTAATCTATAAATCGTCATTTTTTCCGACACAATCGGTTAAAAAGCATACAATTGTATGTGAACGTTTGTACAAAAAACCATCGTGTTAAATCAGTTCTTATACCTGACTGACAACGCCGATCTTTAGCTTTTTTTTTTACTTTGTAAAATAAAAAGATTAGTTCTTACTATCAAAGAAATTAAATATGCAAGAGAAATAGGTCGAAAAGATTAATAATAATTTATTTATTCCTAAGTTATAAATCTTAACTACATCACTTTCTAAACCAAGAAAATAGATAATCTTCCTGCATTATTCCGTACTTAGATTTATTTTTCATGAAAATAGTCGAATCTATGATTTTCGTTCAAATCCATAAGGGGCGCTTGTTTTGTATAGATGATTTATGATCTTATTTTCAACTAAAATACTAGTATAAAAAAAGTATTTCTTCCGATAAACGTGGAAGGAATAGACATTTAAACAGTTAGCCATAACATACGCATACTGACTTGCATTATTTTCATGGATTGAATGGCTACATCTTTGTGTGTGAAGTGAATTTCTTTTTAAAAAATTACAATGCGCTCAATTATGAATTTTCTAACATAACTTTTATGGATAGTGGAGTCGGATATTGGAAGAAAATATTATCATAAGGACAACTCGATTATTGATATAATTATTATGGTTTCACAGAAGTTTCTACAGAGTCAGCCATGCTGTAGCAGAGACTGTTGTAGGTCGTATTTTTTAAAAAAACCTAACAATACCTTAACTTTATATTGATAGACATATTCTATTAGAACATTTTTCTAAAATTTAGAGCCTTTGGAAATGTGATAATGCTATGAGCATCAAATATATTCAAAATATCAAAAATCCTTTGGTAGTTAGTTATTGCGGTATATTTTAATAGAGGCATAATTTATACTGTACTCCTAAATTTACGGCATATCACTTTGTTTATGTTATTATATTCACAGAGACTATTAATCTAACCAACTTTTATTTACGAAAAATTAAAAACTGAAATACTCTATTTTATTGCCGATTGTTCGCAAAGACACTTGGAGTTGTTATTTTACTTTTTCTACCTCTTTTTCCCCGGTTGCGGAGAAATATGTTAGGGGAAGTTTGGGTATCCTCAGACGGTTATATGCAATGATTCAAGCTTCTAAAAAAGTACTAAGACAAGTAATTATCAATCTTAATTTACGTATGTCGAAAGTAATGTGTTACTCATAAATATACATGATGAAAACATTTATTGTTCGATTGCATCTAATTTTTAAGAGTCTAGAAATAAGCAAATAATGTTCTTTAACGTTTCTTCAGCGTACCAAACATCTCGAGTTACCTGTCCTTCCCCTGCATTATAGAAGGGTATTTGCCGACAAAGTTTGACCATTTTTTATGATTCGAGAGTTGGGTATTCTCTACAGATGTAAACTGACAAGTTTCAACTTGTCGAAACTTGTTAGATTTTAGCTTATATTCTTATTATGAGATTTTAAAATTATGTATGCGTTTGTTTAATTCATTGTAAAGGATTTGTTATTATGCTAATTTCAAAAGTTAAATGTTGATGAGAATATTGAATTTTTTTATTAAAATATCTAAAGTAAATATCTAATTGATTTTTTTTTAGCGCTAATTGGGATTTTAATTAACTACCTCAGAGTCGGTATACACTATATTTTGCAGCGCAATTGCTTTCACACCCAGTAATGTATTATGATTTTTTTGGATGGTCGTTATATTGTGAGTTTCTTAAGTTAGCCAGATTAATAATAAATTAAAAAACCAACGTGATTTGCTTATTGTTGCCATTGAGAATTAGGGTTGTAAAATATTTAACAATCCCATATTTTTATGCTCGTGTTGAAAATAAGTTAAGATTGCTACTTTGATGCCTACGCCTGATATTCATAATTTTATTGGGGGTTCTACCTGATGACAAATACAGCTTATGATACCTATCTAGTGGGTATTTTCAGTTTAAGGGCCGAATAATATAGAGTTATTGTGCATACATCATCGCAAACAAAAGGTAGCTTTTTATATTATTTCGTATTTACAATCCATTTAACTACAATTTTACACTGTGAATTAATTTTTTTTACTTTTTTCCTGAAATTGTAGCCTATTTACTTATATTATGATATTATCCGAAATTTTTATAAAAGCATTATGAGGGCTTTTACCTGATGGCGAACACAAGTTGTATAGTACCTATACCTGCTTGGTATTTTATACGTATTTAAGTTTTATTTACTTTTTATTACTCTGTTCTCATTACAAGATAGTCCTATAATTTATCCATTTCCAGTACAAAGAAATCTCTAGTTAATGGTTCTAGATGGTAATTATTTTATTGTATTTTATATAAGTGGTGCAAAAATTGGAATCAATTATTAGATATGCTACTGAATTTTAATGAGGGTCCTTCGGAATAATAAATAAAGGTTTATGTCCCTTTCTTTTTAAATCGAGTCGGCAGAGGGTTTGAGAGGGTTATTTAGGTATAAATAATTATTGCGGGGTGACAAATGTGCCGCCTTAATATACTTATCTTGTTAGACCATATAAATTAGGGTTTTATTTCGCTTTACTACCCACCAGCGGCGTTTCACTAAGATAGAAAATATAAATAATGTTTTTTACTATACCGCTTTAACAGCGGCGTTTCAACTAAGGGAAAATAATAAAAAGTCTGGTTTAAGGATGGCTCAGGTCGGATCGTAAAAAGTTGGGTTTAAGGATGGCTTATAAAAATTGGGATTTAATTATCCCGCTTTAGCAGCGGCGTTTCACTAAGGTTAAATCATAAAAAGTCTGGTTTAAGGATGACTCAGGTCGCATCGTAAAAAGTTGGGTTTAAGGATGGCTTATAAAAATTGGGATTTAATTATCCCGCTTTAGCAGCGGCGTTTCACTAAGGTTAAATCATAAAAAGTCGGGTTTTATCTCGGGTCAGATCATAAATATTCAGGTTCAAGTTAGGGTTAGATAAGAAGCCGCCTCATGAAAGCATCCGGGTTAGGTTGTAAAAAGTCGGGTTTTATCTCGGGTCAGTTCATAAATATTCAGGTTCAAGTTAGGGTTAGATAAGAAGCCGCCTCATGAAAGCATCCGGGTTAGGTCGTAAAAAGTCGGGTTTAATTTCGGGTTATTTTGTAAACAGCACCACCGAACCACCCGGGTTAGGTTATAAAACGCACCACCGAACCACCCGGGTTAGATCATAAAACGCACCACCGAACCACTTGGGTTAGATCGTAAAACGCACCACCTGCACCACCTGGGTTAGTTGCACCACCAGCACCACCAGCACCACCTGATCTCGTTCTCTCAGTTTCTCTCTACTGGTAAAACAAAAAGCAAAAATAAAATCGAACATCTTGATAATGACGAAAAGGTTTCGAACCATGACACTATTGCTAATATATTTGCGAAACATTAGTTACTCAAAAACGCTTAACAGATAAGTTTGGTGATGACATATCTAAGGATTGAACTGTACCCAGCAGGACTATTATAAACAATTTCTTTTTTCGGAATGTAGAACAGGAAGAGATTTTAAGATAATAAATAACCTAAAAAATAAAAAAAGTGTAGTAATTGTAGAAGTCTTGATAAAGGTTGTTAAAATTTTAAGGGACAGTATTCTCAAACCCATTTAATATTTAGCAAATTTAATGTTAAAGACATGTATTTTTCCAAGTGATCTAATTATGAGAGTTGTTATTCCAATATTCAAAAAATTAGATACTTCAATAGTCAGCAACTATAGATTATAATTCTAAATGTAATATCGAAGGTGTTAGAGAAGCTTCTGTACAATAAATTGGTCGACTTTCTGGATGTAAACCATGTTTTGACGTATTGCCAATACGGCTTTCGATCGGGTAGATCGACACAGGGAGCAGCGGCTGACTTTGTAGAATTCATTTATAATAAAATGGACGATGGGTGTCAAGCCGCTGGTCTCTTTTTTGACCTGTCCAGTGCTATTGACAGATTGAATTATTAGTTTATTCTAAGGAAGTTGTCTTGTTACGGCTTTAGTTCGCATTTGAAGGGCAGACAGTTCATAATTAATGTTGAGGACGTATATTCGGTATGTAAAGATACTAACATAGGGGTTCCTCTGGGCTAAGTTCTGGGTCCTCTACTATTTTTATAATTTGTCAACGAAATACCACAGTACATAACAAATGGATTAAGTATTATGTTTGCTGACGATACCTCAGTGGTAGTCTCAACAATGAGCTTAAAGGAACTGACCAATAAAATGTATTTAACTACTAAGGAATTTAGTGAATGATGTGGTAAACACAATCTTATTTTGAATACTGAAAAGACTGTCTATATCAATTTCAGAACTTCAAAATCAAAACCGGAAATTCACTTTTAAACAATAATTTGGATACTGACAAGAGTACAAAATTTTTGGGATTCTACCTTAATATCTCTCATGGAAGTCGTGTAAACTATATTAGCCAAAAAATAAATTATAAAAGGTTCTGCTTGATGCGCAAATAATATTGACATATCAAAACTAAAGATTTCATGTACAGGGCGGCAAAAAAATATAAAAACACAGAATAACGTTAAGAGCGAAGTACCTTCAATTTTTACTTTAGAGCAAATTGTATAAGAAAACTTTACCAAGGACTACAAAACGTAGTCAGATACAATTTTTCGTTGAACTATTTTAATTTACAGGGTACCATCAAAGACACGTTGAGCATTCATTATCTCTTGTTGGAAACCAATTACGTAAAAAAAAAATATGCGGGATTATTTCATAGTGGCGCTACAATAGGTTTATAGTGATCTTCGACGATAAGTACAATTTCAGATTTCTCCTGCAGCGTTAATTTTACAACCATGACGAACTAACGGAAAACTGTTGCTAATAAGTCGAAGAATAGTAAATGATTTTTGACTAACACGTCAATATTCGTTACTATAGTATTGCACATAGTTGTTGCAAAATTGTTGCAGGTAACTGTTAAAGAAAAAAATAAAAAAATATTTTCCAAAGGCTTTTTGATATTACCCTGTAAATTAAAATATTTTAACAAAGAATTGTATCTGACCACGTTTTGTAGTCCTTAGTAAAGTTTTCTTATAACAATTTGCTCTAAAATAAAAATTGAGGGTACTTCCCTCTTAACGTAGTGTTTCTATATTTTTTTTCCGCCCTGTACATGATATCTTAAGTTTTGATATGTCAATATTATTTGTGCATCAAGCAGAACTTTTAATAAAGAATTACTTTTTTTCGTGAAATCAACAATAAAGAAAATTCCCATATGTCTGGAACTTTTCTGGACACGCTGTATATCTACAAGACTCGGTTGTATATAAAACAGAATTAAAGTGATTTTAATAGCAATGCAGATTTTCATTCCTATAATACCCGAAACACCAGAGCGTTGGTTTTAGATAATCTTAGTTTAAAAAAATTCGAAAAAATCATTCGTACATAGGAAAAGGATTTATAATAAGCTGCCATTGCCGGTTCAATCACTTGTATCTAATAAATTTAAGGTGTATGTAAGGGGCCTTCTAATTGAAAAATGTTGTTGTTGTCTAAGTCAGTATTTGTCAGATAGCTTAAATTGATTAATTGATTGTTTTATTTTTTCTTGCTTTGTTAAAACTGCGTTTCTCATAATTGTTTTGTAGATTTTTATTTATTTTAGAGGGATGTGATATACACAATCTTTGTTATTATTTGACGTGTACATTCATGTATTTGGCAAAAGTACAAATAAACAGTATCACAAGATTAAGGGCCGTATTCAGAGTCATTCCTTAAGGCGTCCCCTATCCTTCAGTTGGCCTTACATGCTGTTTTTCATTTCACAGTTAAATAAGGACGTATTAAGGACTCCTTAAGAGTAAGGAAGCCCAAATCTTACCTTAAGAAGTCCTTAAGCGCGTTTTGTAGATTATGTGATAAATCTTTACAATTATTGATAGTTGAATTTTAACTTAACCCTCCACCCGTCTTCAATAAGTAATTTTTTTTGTCAGAATCTGATTTTCTTGTCCTAAAACATTTTTAAATATACCTTTTTCCCTACAAAAAAGAAATAGAAAAAACATAAAAACTTACTTTTGTTTGATGTTATCCCATAACTTTTTCAACTGCTTCACTTCCCTTGGAATCACATCATTGGAGTTGTATGACTGACAAATTTTTTCCCAGACTTCTTGCTTTTTTCTTATGCTCACACCATCAGTTTTTTTGCATTCAATTACATTTTTATGGTTTTCAACTAAACTCACAAGTATAAACTTTTCACGTTCTGAATAGAATTTTCTTTCCATTGTCTTTTAAAATGAGTATAAACGTCGTCAAATAATGAAAATCGTTCCACTTAAAAACAAAAACAACGCAAAAAGCGGGAAAACAACACATTGAAATAACCTTAAATCTCCTTCTTTTTTGTTTGACGCCACAGAACATCTGATTTCTGAGAGAATATGCAGCGTTGCCACCTAATACACTCCCTTAAGGACTTCCCTATTCAAGAAACACACTATGAAACTGAAATAACAAGGTCATATCAAGGAATCCCTAACTACGGTACACTTAAGGTAACCTTCAAGGAACGACTCTGAATACGGCCCTAAGAGACAAAATAAAATTACCCTGACTTGAATGACTTCGAGTAAATTAAGAAAGCTTATATAAACCCATATAAATCATAAATATGGCATTAATCTGTGCTGGCAAATAGTTAAATAAAATCACTCCCACCAAAATTTTTATCAGACTCATCACTAGAGAGTTCCGGATTGTGCGACGTCAGGGGAATGAATTCCAGTGGCGCGTGCGTTCCAAAAAATAATAGATGATGACATTTTGTCGGAACGTCACAAAATTTTTAACTTTTCTATTTCCACGGGGATTTCTTAGTCCTTGAGAAAATCAATCTATAAATGCCCGCCATGAACTTTTAATAATTAGATCTTGCCTTACTTTCTCAATTGTGTGCCCTTCATTGAGCCATGTTTCGTCGGTATAATACAATTTTTTTCCTTTTACCGAAACTTCCGTATTTTTTTCAAATATTTTTGCCGCCTTACAGTAATTTTATTTATCCAATTAGTAGGCTTTATCGATTTCGTTTAACACACCTAAAATGAGTTTCTTTTTAAGTTCGTTTGAAAACTTTTAATGATGTTTTAGGTAAAAGATGTGTCCTTCTTAATTTCAGCTATATTTTTTTTATTGTGGATATTTCATATAGGAAACAAAATCCATGAATAATCCTGCGACGAATTTCGCATTTTGTGGCATCATCCAGGATTATTTTTTTCAGTCCTCTTGTCTGGGCTCCTCGACTTTTTTATTTTTCGTCAGTTTCTTTTAAAACCCTGGACATAGTATGCAAGGAAAGTTTCGTTAAATTGCCACATATTTTGGCAGCATCCAATGTACCTACCTAGTTCAGGATTTCGTTTCTGAATTTCATGGTATACGTTTTTGACTATTATTCGTTCTTTTAATGTTAATTGAATTTTTTTGTAGGCGGACAACTAGTTGAAGATTCGCTTTTAATAATAGTGGTATAATCAATTAAAAGCAGTTAACAGCACCAAATAACTGTATATTTACCCGAAATAATATCAATGTGATCCGACCCATTTATAATAGATGGATATCTCGGTTAGTTAATATTGGTCTTCCAAATAAGTTTAAATTAGCAATTTTGAAGTATTTTTAATGGGTATTCAGAATCCGTTATCAGAAAAAACAAAAAGCATAAGAAACTTAAAATTTTCGAGTTACCTGGTATTTTTCAAATTAAACTCCATGTATTTTATATTTTTAGTCGCTAGATACCGTTCTCCTGAGTTCAAATATACAGTGTGTCCACGGATTGACTATCGAAGAGAAAAAACTTTTTTATTTGTGGGTTTATAAAAAAAAGTTATTTTTTATAAAAACTCCTGCTTGTTCTCAAACGACCAAAAAGTATATTATTTTTTCAAATTTATATACCGGGTGTTCAGAATTTAGATAAATATGAAAAAAGCTAAGAACAAATTACCCTTATGTGTAAAGATAGGATAAAAAGTAATTAGTAAATTAAAGTTGTTGTGGTTGAAAACCTACGTCTTATTACCAAGTTTTGACTTATTAGCTAAATGAACAGAGACCGGCAAAAAGTTCCAACTCATAAAATATGATTTGATTTAAATTAACGCATTTTGCAAATTAGTTAGAAGGTGTTATTCTGTAAAATCTTTATAGTATACGTTTTGATGACAATGGACGATTGGATGTTGTCAATGTCATATTGCTCAATTTATGACAGTGAAAAAAAATGCTAACGTTAGCACAAAAAGTATTTATTGTCCAATGTTATGGTTTAGGAGAAAATATCTCATACTCGTATGTAACAAGAATGTTTAATGAGAAATGGTCAAATCTTACCATTAACCGAATATCAGTTAAATCTATTGTTTCAAAATTTAGAAGAACAGGAAGCGTTTTAAATATTCAAAAGAAAAAAACTCCTATCAATGAAGAAGAAAATGTTGGGGCAACTATTGCGCTGGATTCCGTTCGGCATTTTCCCAAAACATCGCTAAGGATCAGACCATCCCAAATTGGAAATATTAGTAAATCATATTTGCAAATAATTTTTAAAGCTAATTAAGTCAGGCCATATAAACCTAAATTTGTTCATACTCTAGAAGCAAATGATGATGCAAAAAGACTTGATTTTTGTTTATGGGTTGGTCAGAAATACTAATGGAGTGGTTAGTTCCCAAAATCTACGTTACTGGTCAACTGAGAATCCCCATTTTCGAATTCATTGCAGAAGGCAGCACTCCAAGAAAGTTAACTTTTGGTGTGCAGTTACGTACAACGGAATAATTGGACCGTACTTTTTTGAAGCAAATATGAATCAGCATAGTTATTTAGAAATGCTAAGTACAATTTTTTTTCATTATTTAAATAATATTCCACTTATTGACAGGCGAACTGCACATTTTTAACAAGATGGTCATCCTGCGCATTCCGCTGTTATTTTGCTGAAATGGTTGAATCAACAGTTTCCGGAGCGCTGGATTGGGAGATATGGACCAATCCCTTGGCCGCCAAGAAGTCCCGACCTTACAATAATGGATTTTCACTTGTGGGACTACCTTACTCAGAAAGTGTATGCATCTCAATAAAATTGGAACCTGATCTTGATAATTTAAAAATTAGAATTAGAGAAGCGATTCAAGCTATCCCATTGCAAGAGATACGAAAGGCATATAAAGCATTTATTAAGAAAGTCCAACGATGCGAGGAGGTTGGTGGAGAAACCTTTGAATGGTTTTTTTTTGCTGAGAACCTGCCTTTTTTCACTTACATTTGTTTAAGAAAATTTTTTTACTCTTTATTCGTTCTCTAATAAATTTGTTTAATTAGGAATAGTGCACGGTTTTATTTTAAAACGTATTGATTTTTTAATAATATGGGTAGTTACTTAGCCGTTTTCGACAATTCCTCGTATAAAGATAAAGATTTTACAGAATAACACTTTCTAAAGACTAACTAATTTACAAAATGCGTTAAGTTAAATCAAATCATATTTTATGAGTTGGAACTTTTTGCTGGTCTCTGTACATTTAGCTAAAAAGTCAAAACTTGGTAATGAGACGTAGGTTTTCAACACCAACAACTTTTACCAATTACTTTTTATCCTATCTTTACACATAAGGGTACTTTGTTCTTAGCATTTTACATATTTTTCTAAATTCTGAACACCCGGTATAAAAATTTGAAAAAATAATATGCTTTTTGGTCGTTTGAGAACAAGCAGGAGTTTTTATGAAAAACAACTTTTTTTCATAAACCCACAAATAAAAAAGTTTTTCCTCTTCGATAGTCAATCCGTGGACACACTGTATATACAGGGTGATTCACGTTGAGTGTCCTATTAAAAGTTCTGCCGAACTAAAAAAGATAGCTTTTTCAAATTCGGTGTGCCGCCTTAATAGGACATAGTCTATCTTTTAAAAATATTTTCACAGTTGCTGCGTTGCCAGTTCTACCCGAAACCAATGGCAACATTGAAATTTCAAATGGAACACCCTATATATTATTGCATTTTTGAGTTCTACTAAATAGACTTTTCATATGGTTGGATCAGAATTAAGTAATCCCGGAGTCACAGTCGGGCTTCAGAAAGAAGTGCAGCTGCATGGATAGTGTCTTCGTTCTTCAGTCTGTTATACTAAACCACTTACGATTGGGAGGTCGTAAAGTTTATGCAGCTTTCATTGATTTTCAACGTGCCTTCGACTCAGTTTCCCACTCGTTGCTTTGGTCAAAATTATACCTACTTGGTTTAAGTCCTTACTTTATAAACATTATAAAAAATATATACGATAATGCCTCGGTACAAATCAGATCATCAGATGGCCTGACCAATCCTTTTCAGATAAATACCGGTGTTTTGCAGGAAGAGTCTTTGAGTCCGACCTTGTTTAATCTTTTTATCTCTAATATCGATGAATATTTTGCGGATCGCTCTGCCCTGGGTCTTAGCATCGACGCGCTTAATAATGTGCTATTGCTTTTATATGCTGACGACCTTGTTATTCTGGGTTCATCTGAGATTGACCTTCAGCGAAAACTTCAAATTTTGGAATCGTACACTTGAGATAACCATTTAAAGGTAAATGAATTAAAATGTAAAATAATGTGTTTCAACCGTCCAGGGAAGCCCTATACCGGGAATTTTAATTTTAAAATTAATAATAATGTTTTGGATATTGTTAGCGAATTTACCTACCTTGGAGTTGTTTTTTCTTCCTCAGGATGCTTTAGAAAAATGACAGACTCAATAGTTTTGAAGGCGAAAAAAGCTTAGAAACATATCGAGATCGGAGAAAAAATGTATTCCGATATCTCAAAAACTAAAGAAAATAAAGGGGGTTGGAACTTCTACGTATGACACCCTGTATAATAAAAATTATATATTACGGCTTACTACTTTTACGCATGTTAATAATTTACGTCAAAGTCAGCAATACACAATAAATTTTTGTGCATATACAAGTATTGTTTCAATCTTCCTACTACCACCCTGGACCGGAATGATTTATTTGCCAAAATAGAAGCATAAGCAGGTATAAGTATAAAGGAATTAGCTCGGGGATTAGTTAGTCATGACCATTTACCTTGTGTCCTACTATAATTGTTATATATAAGTATATGAGATAATTAATGTTGACTTGTTCTCATAAATTTTTGTTTTTTGTAGTTGTTGTTGTTTTAGTTTATCAATGTTTTAATATTCCTGTTAACTAAGTTTTTAATATACATATTATAAAATAAAAGAATAATGATTGAATCCATAAAAAATCTTGTTTTTTTGGTATTTTAGCTATTTAGAACAAAGCAAAATATTAACTGTTATATATTATTGCAATCGCAAGAAATAATTCAATCTTTTGAGACACCCAGACACAGGGTATCCCATTTAAAAAAATGCTTGTTTTGATAATACCCCAAAAATTAACATATTTAATTTTTTTTAATACGCCACTGGATTCTATGTATAAAGTCACCAAACTTTCGTATTGAAAGTTTCTTTTTATCTCCATAAATAACCGAGTCATATGAGATAACAAAAACAGCAGATTTTGAGAATTACCCTTGTATCTTCAAAACCAATCTAGTTGGCGTAGATCTGATTACGCCATTAAACTAAACAGTAAAAAAGAGAACGGGACACATATCTTAGTTTTTTTTAAATTTCTTACCGTTTAGCCTATACCCTATAATATCAACGAAAAAAAAAACACCCTATACAATATTTTTTTTATTTTTCTTAGGAATAAAAGCTGAAAACAAAACAAGAACGAGATCATTTTATTTAACATTGAGAATAAAATGTTTTCACTGTTCCGATAGGTAGACATTTTTAAATTTATTAGATGTCTTCAATTACCCCACTCAAAAAATCGTTTCTCATAGGTGGGTCGTGTCCACTTTCCAGCAGTCATAAAAGTAATTTATCGAAGTATAACACCTCAAATTTATATCGGGATAGCGTTATCGTTCCAGAATTAATAGCGGAAAGGTTACCAGAGAAAATTATGAAGCAATTTCGTGGGTGCCAAAGTAATTTGTCTTTCCTTCGACTGCGGGGTTGGCGCGGCCTAACGTCCCGGTTAAAGAGAAATCATATAATTATTTACTGACAAAGAAATGATTTAAGGTGGCAATTAAACTCTTTGGATTCGGATTAGGCTATAACTCAAAATTGCTACCAACTTACCGATTTGATAAAGTTTCTTTCTCTGGATGAATTGGTATTTATTTGTGAGGTCACCTAAATTATTTTGTTGGCACTACCACCGTATACGAACAAAGACAAGTAGAACCACTCTCGCTCGAAATGAAATCCGGCGTGCCGTCGTTCGTCCCGCGCCCCGCCCGGCCGCCAGTAAGTAGTTGGTGAGTTGACGATACAGAGCGCGTCGAGTAGGAGCTAGTCATCCCAAACGAACTATTTTCAGCGCTTATACACAGTAGGTCTAAAAATTAATAATTTTTTAAAGCGTAGATTTGATTTTTATTTATTTATTATTAATTGTTGTTGCTTAACTTGTTATTTGTGATCATCGTGTTAAAATGCCTCCTCTTATATACTGTTCTGTTGATGTGTGTTATACTAAAATATGTACAGGACTTCGGATTCTGTGGGTTTAAATGTTTTAGGGGTGGTATCGGATCAAGGATCCAATTTTGTAAAATTGTTCAAAAACGATCTGAAAATGACCGAAGAAAATCCCTTCTTTTTCGTCGATGGAAAAAAAATTGTCTATTTGTTTGATGTACCTCATCTTCTAAAATCTAAACGAAATAATTTTTTCAAATAATATTATGTTTTTAGGTTACAAACAGGGCAAACAATAAAAACATATCTAGATACTATGTACCACTATGATAAAGTAAAGGAGTTTAGATTAGAACTAACGATCATATATACACCAACAATTTTTAAAAAATGAAAATTAAGCTTGCCACCCAGGTTTTCAGCCGCTCAGTGGCAGTGGCTTTGAGTACCTGCATCGATTTAAAAATTCTACAGCTTGATGCAAAAACAACAGCTTCATTTATACAAAACATGACGATCTTTTTGATTTATTAAATTCAAGTAATTTAAGTCGTTTTAATGCTTTCATGGCTACAGAAAAACAGATAGCCTTTTTTAAAAAAATGGATACTTCGTTTAAGAATCGTGTCGAAGGAAAAGTTGTAACTAATCAGATGAAGTTTATATTTGGTTGGAGGTCAACAATTAAAGGTATTCTGGTTTTGTGGGAAATGGAAATTGTTTGGAAAATTTTTTTGGACAGATCCGAAATTTCTGCGGCAATGCGAGAAATCCCACACCTATTCAGTTCACTCGTGCTTTTAAAAAATTATTTGTCATTCGATACTTTGATCAGGCTGACGTGGCAAATTGTATGAAGGACATCAACGAAGTTTTAATTACTCTTACTCCCGACCTCGTAGAGCAATGTAAATACTTAATGGTATCTCCTTCATCTAACCATATTCCTTTGAAGGTTTTTACCAACGACTATAGGAATATTGAAAGCGTTGAGGGAAATGCACTTGTATACGTCAGAGGATATCTTTTAAAAACATGTTTGGCGCAGCACTCTTGTGACGTATGCACTAACTTTGTTAATTCGAATGCCTTACAAATGGAAGCCACTGTGTTTTGCAAACTAAAGGCCCATAATAGTGAAAAACTTAAAGTTTGGTGGCTTATTAGTACCACCTAAGAATTTTGTTGAATATATTATAAAATTAGAAAATATATTTGTTGAACATTTTAATGAACTTGCGTCTCAAATCGCATTGGTCAAGCATTAAAAAATAAGTTTAAAACCATTACTTTTGTTCATCCGTGTGAAAATTTTTCCTATGACTATTTCTTGTCATTGTATTGTATACTAAAGTGCGTATATATTTTACCCTTAAATTTGCTAATAGAGATATCAAGACTAATAAAATGTCTAAACAAAATCCTAAACTTTGCAAAACTTATAGATACATAAAATAATTTTCTTCACCGTGAACCCATTAAAATTACTCTCTTATAATTTGAAAAATTATAAATTTTTCTGTCGTAACAAGATACCTAGTTAATAATATAAGAATTTATTGGAAAAAAAACTCGTCCTGAAAGCTTTCCTTTCATAATTTGAAACAATTCCAAAAATTACTATTTATGATCATGCTAATTTATACTTATATGTTTCAGCAGCTAATACTATACCTAGTTATTTTCCTAACTATGCCATTTTATATTGTTTTCATGAAAACAATTCACCCTGTATCCTCTAAAATGTTTAAATTTTAGAATAGAGAGCTGTTAACTTAAATACAAAATAGTTGGTAAGCTTTTAAGATTTTTAATAAAGTATTGTATAAAAGTATTTGTACTACCTACCTATAGGTATTTACATTTTTTATTTTTTTAAAATCGTATTAAATATTATATAAAATTATGCTTTTGTTATTACGTCGTTATTTTGTTATATTATTTTTTTTAGAACTATAATTATTCTCAATATGCATCTGAGTTTTATTTCAGACAACTTATAAAATATGCCCTGAATAAATGTTAAACCTCATAGATAAAAACTAATAAAAATAATAAGGTAATAGAGGAAAAAAATAAACTACATAAAAATTTTGATTTAATGTAATAATAACATACTTCCGCTTTCTATATATTTTAGTACAATTCAATTTTAATCAATCAATCAATTTTATTAATATTTTATAATAAGTTAGAAAGAATGTACTTTGGATATAACCCCGGTAGCTGACGCGCTCCCTGCCACGATATCATTACATGTCATTACTCCCTATGCCCACCCGGTATATCGATGCATACCCCGACCAGCCGGTGCGTCGGTAAACCGCTTTAGATCCCGAGACATGAAAGGCATGACGTTGAGTGGTTCTACTTGTCTTTGTTCGTATACGGTGGCACTACCTACTTACTACAACAGATGACCAGGTATTAATTTCTTTTTAAATTAAGGAATTACTTTTCTTCTATTTTTGTCAAAAGGCTCTAATACCCCTAATAATTCAATTATAATTATTATTTGAGAACGAACTTGACAATTAAGTCAGGCATCATGCCTTTAACTTCTTTTGAATCTTCTACGGCTTTGTGGCCAATCTTCATATAAAGATTTGATTTAGGCATAACTCTACTTAACTCGGCAATTCAAGAGCGGAATAGTTGCTACCTGGTGTCAATATTTCTTTGCGAATGGGTTTTCATGATGTAAATGTTCGAAATTTTTGTCGCACCCTCCAGTTTAGTGCCTCCCTACTACGATGGTAGTCAGTTCTTAGGATATCTGTAGGTGGAGCCTGGCGGAGATTGAATTTGAGTTTGAGTTATTAGAGGATTTGTCACAACGTCCGTACGTAGGGATTTTAAAGTCGCGATGCAAAACCCTATTGACAGTATACTGAGGAGCGACCGCAATTATTTTCAATGTCTTGTTCTGGAGCACCTGAACCTTGTTGTGCTCGATCTTGCTTATGATACACTATGTTGGCACACCAAAAGTCAGGACCGGCCTGTCCAAAGATTTGTATAAATTTATTTTTGTTCAATAGCCAATTTTGCTTTTTTTGCTCAAAGGGCAATAAATCAGACTAACTTGTTTGTCAGCTTTCTAAAGTCTTAATTTCGAATTTTTATTCCAATTAAGTCTTTGATCGAAAACAAGTCTCAGGTACTTAATATCTTGAACCCAATTCACCCTTAAACCGTCAACCCTTAGCAAGGTCTCCGACGTTTTCACTGTACTTTTCGAAAAGAAAATGGCCTTCGTCTTGGCCGGATTCAAATGAATCTTCCAGTCCGACAGTCATTTTTCTAGTGAAATAATGTGTCTTTACAGTCTAGACACTAGTACCAGTGGTAACTTTGCAACAGAAGTAATTGCAGTGTCGTCAGCCCCCAACCTTATTAATTTTTAAATCAGACCTTATCAAAAGCTTTTGAACGACGAAGAAAACCGCATCCGTGTGAACTCTCCTATTGAAACCCTGTAGGATTCTCGTTGTCAATCTAGTGGTCTGTCTCACGGTACAATGTTCTCCTCTAAAACCGAACTGTTCGTCCGGGAGAGCTTTGCGCTTAACAACAAAGTTTTGTAAGCGAGTGAAAATTAGTCTTATAATGATCTCAGAATCGACAGTAGACTAATTAATTGGTCTATAACTCACTTCTTGCGTGGGATCTTCGTTCTGTTTTAAGATCAAAACGATATTCGCCTTTTTCCACACACACGGAAAGTAGCCCTCTTTGATAATTACTTGTGAAAGTGTCCCTGATAATATTTACCAGTTGATTACGCTATGCCGCGTTTCTAATACCATCCAAGCCTGGAGCGTTCCTGATATTTAAATCCATCAAAAGTCCTTTCATCTCCTGCAGAGTGACGCCCTGTACACTTTGGACTGGATGTTCTATGTCGCGATAGATTCGTACCGTTCTGGAGATCCTTTCATTTCTCCCTGAGTCGGCAGACGGGTTTTTGCTGAACTGAAAATATTTAGAGGTCAATGATGGTCTTTTTAAATATTAATTAAAAGAACGCTATGATTAAGAAAATGCTAATGTAGGAAATTTCGTTTAGGTTATTACATTATAACTTGAAAAGAAATGAAAATTGGATAAGAACATATGGAGTTCGGTCTATTCCTTCCAACTCACCCTGTATATTTCTGCCAATGTTAACATAATAATATTACGCTCTAATTTCCCCGGCAACTTTTTAATTTCTTCTGGAAATAAAATACATTTACCAATATAACTATGGAGCATGCGCAGATGCTAAGATGCCCTTGATGTTCTTTCTTCGGTGCTGCTTTAATCAAGGGTGGGGGATTTAAATGTAATGGTGAAGTGTGTTTCATTGGTTCAGATTAATATTTTTAGTAAGGATACAAGAGACATTTCAATTATAGACGAAGGCAATTTTTTGTGTGTACCTATCTGGTTTCGCGTAAAGACAAAATAATTCAAATTTTATCACTTTAGGCCATAAAAATAATTTCATGAAATCGGTTCGGCAAAACAATTTTGAATTATTGCGCGATAAAACCAGAATTCATTGCCGTAGTAAATCAATTGACAGTTAATAAAATAAAAATCATACTGCGACGCTAAAAATTTACATTTTGATGTTCAGGATAGTCCATAATATTTTTCATCAAAAATAAATATAGGTATCCTATCTATTTTTTTATTTTATTTTTAAATGAACGTCAGCCGACTAAGTAAGAAAAAATTGGTTACCTAAAAATGCTTAATAAGATAGTTTTTTTTTTTTTTTTATTTAGTTTTTTGGCCTTGAGCATAGCTCATTTAGCCACAGCAGGGTATATTAATATTTATAGAATTTAAAAGATTTTAAATTTAGCAAATTGGTAATAGATAATAGATAAGATAAGTTTCCAGAGTACAATAAGAGGTATTTAGGTATATCACATAGGGATCTGTACAGGGACACTCGTTTCACGCCACTGGGGTCTGTCAGGGCGACTTAAACTTATACACAAGACAGTGGAGACCACTAAAAAGGGAAAAACACATAAGGTTAAATAAGGATATTTATAGAGGATTAGGAATTTTGGATTAATTATATTTTAAGGTTGGTCATCTTCAAGTATTTTATAAAAATTGACTCTATGGTTGGATTCAAATTGACGTTGACCATGAGTGAGGTACAATTTTGGGGCAACAAACTATGTTGGGCCAGTTCTAAATAAAGAAAATTAGTTGCATTTCTGTTTAGGTTGCAACTGAATATTTTGTGATCTAAATCATCTAGAGATTGATTGTCGCCGTTGCACAAAGGTGTTTCACTTAATTTCAATTTATATAAGTGTTTATTAAGATTACCAGCCACAGCATATTCATGTTCAGGTATACAACTTAATTTAATTAGAAATTTGCTGTTGTTTTATTTTGTAGCAGAATTGGGTCACAAAAAGATAGCTATAAAGTGGTCATTGGAACAATAGAGTTTACTTTAAAAAGCGAAATTGTTTTTCAAGCTATTTTTATATCGGTTGCTTTAAAAAACATGTGCCCTTCGTTTACCCAAAAATAGGATAAATAGTTCCTCTCAACATAGTTCCGCAATAGGGATGTCAATCCCGAAAGGTTTTCTTAATCCCGGAATCCCGGGATTAGATTTACCGAAAAAAATCAGATAACATTCAAAAAATTTTATTGTATTAACTTAAATCACAATATTTAACAAAAAAAAAAATATAATAAATAGTAAAAGAATGCTACTTGGCAAGTGGTTGCTACTTGGCAAGTGGTAATCATAATATGACATATAAATATGTATATATGTGAGAACTTTGTCCTCTAGCCACTTGCTGAGACCTTATACAATAAGGATTAACCCAATTATGCTAAAACAGCTATTCTCTGGGCTACATGCGCCAACGAGCGCTGAATTACATAGCAAAATTTGACGTATTTTGACTAACACTGTTAGTACTAAAATACAAACTCAAATGATTACCACTTGCCAAGTAGTATTCTTTTACTATTTATTATGTTACTACTACCATACGGTATTTTTCACATCAGATTGCTAGAAACTTCTGGAGGATGGCGCCACCTGTATTGTACTGCCTAGGCAGAACAATATTGTGGCTATAGGGTGTTTCGATTTTCCAATGGTAGGTGCACATGGGTGAAACTAATATGGGGAACTTCGCAACAAGAAAACCGTTACAAAACCTAGTTGGCCACCAGTCCACCAGAGGGCTCTTCGAACGGTCACTACCATGTGCTCCTTGTCAAATCAGACTTGCATATTAATCTGTCGACTATCTCTCTCTCTCATAATATTACTGATAAAAAGAGACAGACCTTGCTAAAAACGCAATATATATTACGCCAACTAACTGAAGGGCTTTATTAGCCGTTTTTTGGATAAAAGAAAAAGAAGAGAAGTTCTGTCAATTTTGTAAAATGTGAACCCCGAACGAATTGTTGTTAAGAACTTGATTTTTTTTTTAATTTTTATATCATAATTACCGTTTTAATCCTTTACAGGCCGTTTTACGAGTTTTGAAGAATTTTAGGATTGTTACGCGACCTTAATATCACAGGTATGTAACCTAAATGTAAAATTTACGCCTTGAAGGTTAGGTTTGTTGAATTTTCAAATTAATTTTCTAATATTTTTAGCATACTCTTCAAAAAGGTCTACCAACCATAGTTTATAGAAGAGGTACATATCCACAGCCCAAGCGAATGCAAATAGAACTGTATGATAAGTCATGCCGAAGGAGTTTTAATGTTCAGCCTTCTGTAAGTTTTTCATTTTGTTCTTTGCCATTTAATACTTTAAGTGTTATATTTAAGTGTATGCCCCTTATTTGCCTCTATCAGTATCTATGATGGCCTGTGTCGCCCATTCAATAACCAATATCAAGTTTTACTGTAAATATCCCGGTTGCAAGAGTGCATTTAGATCTTCATCTGACCCTAATTGTGTCAATAACCATTTTTCTATACATTTCCCCTTACTGATGATGAAAGACTAAGAGTGTGGAAGAATAAATGTAATATTAATCCTGACATCGAGTGCAAAAACTTCAGGATTTGTGAAAATCATTTCAATGTTTGTCAATTTTAGAACCCAGTTTGAAAAAGGCTTAATTGGAATGCTGTTCTCAAACTGTCCCTGAGCTTTTACCACCTGATGTTTTAGGATCACTTCCACATTCTCTGTAGAACTATGGTAGTTCAATTTTTTTTTTACTGGCAGTCTAAAACATTCTGTTTGGTCCTCTAAATGTATCCCTTCTACTTTTGACACATGTACACATTCCACTTTATATTATCGAATTTTTTTTCACTGCTTTCAGTTTCTCAGTACTTAATTAAAAAATTATGTTTTGTTCAGTCTGTTAGTCATTTTGGTAATAATCATTAACATTTTTTTCTGTTGCATGGACACCTTATCAAGCCCAAATACTGTGACAATTTAACTCTGGTTGCAACATTTGACCTACACCTGGCTAAGACATGCATCTACGAGATTGCTATTTTGTATTAATAGTCAGTAGAGTAACTAGAAGACCTGGGCTTGATATGAAGCAAACATTTTTTTTGGGACAACGCCCAAATGTCAAGAATTCACCTATTTGCCTCGAGCAAACCCTGGTTCATTAAACACTTGGAACCATTTTAGTCACGTCGCTGTTATTAGTTACATTTTTGGTTTATTTTTTACAGAATGTACCTATAAAGTATTTCTATTGTTTCGATACCAATTTTTGTCAGAATTTGTTCACATTATGTTTTATGGTAAAGTTTAAATAAATTTTGAATTTTTCTTCATAAGCTTTGTTTGTTATTTACATCGTCATTCATAAATAACAACAATATTTGGTTTTTAATGACTTTTATTGACTTTTTGGTATAATTTGATATAAAATACATACATTCATTAAATTCTGAAATTTAGTGAATACATGGTATTTTAGAGTGAATTAACTCAAAAAGCGATAAAACGTCTTTAAAAATTTCAAATATTGTTTGAACAGTAAACCAGTAATTTGAAAACGAGTTATTTAAACTACCCGCCACCCGCAATAAATTTCCTACCGTAGCGCTCGGGGTGGACTGGTGGCCAACTTGAATCTTTGTTTCTCTGGTTTTCTACGTAGTTCGCATTTCTAACCTCTTATCTGTTTTGTGGGTAGGTGTGCTCGCTTGTTATGCTTGCCCTGTACTGACGAGAACCAAAGAGTTCGAAACCGATCTACAGGTAGCAGCAGCGTAGCATCCTATCATTGGATATAAAGATTCATTCTTTTCTTTCCCGGTAGTTTTTGCAATCTGAGTTTGTATTTTAGTACTAACAGAGTCAAAATTCGCCAAATTTTGCTATATAATTCAGCGCTCGTTGGAGCATGTAGCCCAGAGAATAGCTGTTTTGGCATAATTAGGTTAATCCTTATTGTATAAGGTCTCAGCAAGTGGCTAGAGGACAAAGTTTTCACATATATACATATTTAGACTAGTGAATATTGGGGAGTGCAGCAAATGAAAGAGTACTCTTTAAAGTTATTCCAAGCTTTCGGAAATCATATATTTCATTTTCATCCTCAGGGAGAAACCTTGTTGAGACTGTTCATACGGATGTTCATAGAATTAATAAAACACATGCGAGAAGAAAACGTGTTGAAACCCAAGTCAATTACAAATAAAACCAAAGTCTGGAGATAATATTAAAAACATTGTATATGGACGAAGAAACACACAATTTAAAATAAAATCAAAATTTAGTTGTTCACATTTTGAAAAAAAATCGTTACTTAATTTAAAGTTATGGAAATATTAAGCGGGAAAACAGGACTTGCGTGTCACCATTTTAAGTGACTAAAAATCTTGGAATAACCTTAAAGAGTACTCTTCCATTTGCTGCACTCCCCAATATTCACTAGTCTATTTCTCAACTAGTCAGCAACGACTACCCTCTCGATATACATATTTATATGTATTGGCCAAAGGTACAACTAAATTATAGGTGTGATTATAGATTATAGAGGTATTTACATCTAAGTAATAAAATTAAGAATATGATATTGTGTAAATAATTATGAGTTTTTTCGTTCGTAATTATTGACAGTGTTTATTGCATATTTATCTTAAGTTATTAGGCTATTAACTATTAGATTGGCACTTGAAGGTATTTCAATTTGATTATTAACAACATTATATCGATTTTTTAAGGCTTTTTTGATTGCGAATGTTTCTAATAGGTTGAGTTTTCTACCCTTGTGTTGAGTATACAGGGTGTTAGTGAATAAGTGCGACAAACTTCAGGGGGTGATTCTACATGAAAAAATAATGATAGTTTGCTATATAACTTTTGTCCGCAAATGCTTTGATTTCCGAGATACAGGGTGTTAAAGTTTTTATTAAAAAAGTGACGATTTATTTATTGCTCTGAAACCCATCGAGATATGCAAATGAAATTTGGTAAGTTTTAAGAGGTAGTTATTGCGCATTTTCTGACATACAATTAAGAATTTTATGTTTATCATTGGCGCGCATAAGGGTAATAATCTCAATTTTTTAAAGAAAAAAATGATACGCCACTGAGATATATCAAGCTAAAAACAATTTTTGAATTTCTCATTCAATTTGTGATAAAAAATCTTTCTTGCCTTTTTTTCGTATTGGGCGCCGTTTTTATGCAAAAAAATAAAACATCTTAACGCGTATTTTTCATTTCTTTAATACATTATTAAAAACTATCTAATACAATAACATTTAACCAGAACAATAACAGTTGAATCTTGTATCACGTCTGAGGGAGGTCATTTTCAACATTTGTTGTAGCTTTGCGCCTATTTATTTATTAGGGTTATTTTCTGTTATTGTTCTGGTTTAATGTTATTGTTTCCTATTAGCCAAAAAAATATGTATTTGAAAAATACCAAGGGATTATTTGCCTCAATTAGTATCATTATCACAAATTACTTTTTATTTGGAATTAATCACTAAATACAAAATTCAAGCAAATATTTATTTCCTTAACACTAGCCTAACTTAAATAAGCCGTTGCAATGACTTAAGGTAAATAGGTTAAAAGTTAAGTTAACAAAATGTTTATTTGATTGATATTTATATACATTTATTTTACTTTTGTTTTACTGTATTTGCCGTAACAACAACGTTATTTAATTAAACAATTTAAGTGATTTGATTTAAATAAACCGGTAATTTCCATCAAAGTGGTTGTTTTTTTTGTTCAAGTACATAATTGTTTAACTTGTCTTTTATATTTATTTAGACCAACTATAAATTTATTTGGGCTAAATACCTTTTTTTAATTTTCAATAGATCAGAATGTTCATTTAAACCAGTTCTTATTTTATTCAAGTACGTGTTTATACAGACGTCACATAAAAATAGGAAATATTGAAATTGCTAATGAATATGGTTTAATCAGTACCTATACCATAATAATAACAAACCTTATCAAATTGTTTATAGTGTTCAAATAATAAGGCAAACCAACAGAAAAAACACATTTTTACCCGAAAATAAAGGTTATGACAAATTACGCGCACGCGCACAACGATTTTTACATAAAAATAACATGAAATTTAAAAGATAATCATCTCTTATTTTATTTCTTATTTTTATGGTTATGTGTTTCTATAAACGTCTTATGGCAGATCTGTAGATTCAACTCTTATTTTATTTTTATGTTATGTTATCTTGCTGTATAAAACCACCATTAGTTGTTGTTCCCCTTAAAATATACGTCAATAAAACATTATAGAGAAGTTAATAACTTTGATAAAAAATTAAATAAAGGCAAATTTGCAAATATTAGGTACAACAATTATTATTAATATTATATTAATTATATTATATTTTTTACGTTAGGAGGTTTGATGGGTATTGAATGGGTATTGAATTATGGTGAAAATTGAGAAAACTGTCTTATTTGTAAACTAGGCAGCCATGATTTATAAATACCTGGCTATATTTTTCTAAAAAGATTTTGTGTTCGAAATTTCAAATTAGGTATTACAAGTATCTTTTCTTTGCCTCTTATCTTACTTTTTTAACTCGTTTCATGCGTAACTAAAATATTCAAATATAGTTTCAGATGGGATATACCCCTCGATATACCCCAATCTTCTAAATAATTATTCATATTACGTTTATTCCCCATATCTTCGTTTTAATTTTTGAGGGAACCACTAACTTCTGTGCCACTAACAACGAAGATTTCACTCTCACTCCTAAATTTCTACAAGACAAAACCGAACACCAATAACCAAAAACGCGATGATGATTTATCTGGCCACTTTTGTATAACCAATCAAATTACTCACAGCCCAAAGTAGGCGACAGGAGTTCATATAAATACTTAATTATTAGTTTAGATGACCAAATTGTTTAAAAAGTTCGGCAGTGAATGATTTAAATTAAAGTTAAAGGTATTTAGTTCTTAACTTGAAATGTATTTCGATTAAATAACTAGTTATTTGTAAGTATTTGATTGTTTTATATTAAGGATTTAATGTAAATACATAATTATTTAGTTTAAATGACCTAGACATTTAAATAGTTCTCTATTGGGTGATTTACATAGCGATTAACGGGATTTAGTTCCTAAATAAAAATTAGTTCGATTAAATAATTAGTTATTTATATTTTGTTATTTTAGTCCTTTTTTGGTAAGATATTTGTTTGAAGGGTTTTATGATTTGACATAAATCCACCAACAGTCAAATAATTTTGCAAATAAAATGAAATACTCTCTTTTATTTCAGTTAAATAAAAGTTAGTTAATTAAAATCACATTTATTTATTACCAATAATTATTCACCAAATAAATCAGATTATTTGATTAAGGGAGCACAGTTTTATCAGTGTATAACTTCAGACCTCACCTGGGAATATTTTGTCCAAAGGCTATTTGGCCTATATTTTTCAGGCTACAATAAAGTAAAAATAATTAAAAATTGTTATTACCAATATGCAAAAGGGTAACATACCAATAATTCCTGAAAGTAAGCCATCATTTTTGTTTCAGTAATCACCATAATTTGGTTTTTTACTTTCCATTGTAGAAAATTTTCATACTCCTTGTCGTACAGGGCTTTAGACTTTGCCGGTAATAAGTTTTTCTTGGCTTTTTCAGCCTTTTTTAAAATATTTTGTGGAATTTCCATATTTTCGTTTTTAAAACGTAAAAGACGCTTAAAATCAACAACCCTTAGCAACCGTCAAACTTATTCTATGACAACCGATCAAAGTTCACTAAATACTAAAAATTGGAGAAAATAGTTGAAAAAAAATGCAGGAGTTTAACTATTCATATTTTAAAATTATTGAAAAATAAAGTATTGTATACACCACAGGCGTTACTAGACTATAATGCCCATCAGGCGAAAACTATTCCTCGGGCCAAGGGCCCTTGGGCTAGTTGCTTTATAGTCTACTTAACTCCCTTGGTACATAAATAACTTTATCGGCACCAAAAAAACCTATTGTTATTGCAAACGTTACAGCGTTAAGAAATAAATGAAATATCCTGCATTTTAGAACTTGTCATCTTTCACATCGCTGACACATCCTTTACTTCGATATTAATTTACGAATTCTTGGATTTTGTGGTGAATTTAATTTTGAATTCATTCATTCGAGCTATGGAATACACGTTCATTGAGTATGCAGATATGCATCTGATGTATCGTCTTGCGTTTTACAGTGCTTTAGAAGTCAGAAGGTTATATCACCAAAGATTTTCTGACCGTACTATTCCAAACCAGAAGACATTTCAACTTCAACGAGTTGATCAAGGTCTAAGTGGGAATGATGGGTTGGGGCGGCCAACGGGAATTTTTATTTGTATTCTGTGTTGACCTCCATAAGCTTAATTTTGTTGAGGTTAGTTGTTCCTTACACCAAAGAAAGTATGCATGTCAAAAGCTAGCTTGTTTGAACGACACTTAGTGATGCAGTATGATTTGCATCATCTTTATTCTATGATTAATTTGTTTGTTTGTTTAATGGTATATTTGTTAGATGTTCTTTAAAAATTAGTGATATTAACAACTAATGTGTTGCTTTGCATATGAACGTTTGCCTATGATTATTTTACACTATTAAGGGAATCTTATTGATTAGTGCAACAAACCTTTTCTTATATGAGATAAATGACTACTATTGCCAATAACTGTAAATCTACAAGGACGTCTGGAGTGTGGCTAATTCGAAAACATACAGAAACTGTTTTCCATGCAAGGCGTCCATCAAAAAAAGATGAGCTTAAAAGATACCATTTTCATTATTTAGAAGTGTATTAAAAACCATATTCGATAAGCGGCCACAATTCCTACTCAAAGAATTGATTTCATTAAAAAGAAACTTAGCAAACTTATAGACGAACATGTGATTCTAAAAAAAAAATAGTAAAACCAAATTGGAAAGTTGTCGTATGAAAGAATACCTGTTTGAAGGAGATGTAGTTGAAATATTTGATACTGCTGTTAAGGACACATCAAATATTATGAAGAATAAACAGGACAAAACGTTTCTTATATTACAGAGAGAAGATAATATGAGCTGCAGCATGGCAGATGTAGATAAATGTATAGCAGATAAAGAAACTCGAAATCGGAGGAGAGCTAAAGCTGCTGAAACTAGGAGAGTACGAAATATAGAAAAGCAAAAAACAAGTCAAGTTTCACACTCCTTCAATTTCTTTTTGCAGTGAAGATACAACAACTCCCAAATATTGTAATGTTGATCATGTTAACCTCTCTGATCGTAATACAATGTTTTTGTTGGAGCCGTAGCTCAGGCATTGGGTACACCTGTAACAAATATATTTTTATCACGTAGTACAATGCGCCGTGCAAGAAACGAGATTCGTGAAAACATAGAAGAAACAGTCTCATTTATTCCACATGTCCACTTGTGTTACACGAGGATGGCAAATTACTACCTAATATTGTTGGCGGAGTACAAAAAGTAGATAGGGTTGCAGTTGCCGTCAGTGAAGGTGGACTAGAAGAACTACTTGTAGTTCGAAAAATCGACAAAGGTGTGGGCGAAGAAAAAACCAATCTGTTAAAAAAATATAGCCTAATCAATTTTTCAAAACTAATCTTTAATAAACGCCCATACTAAACTAGAGCTATTTGATGAACGAGATAAATTAATGCTCTGTAAATAAAATGGTGGTAATGTATTCTTTTAAAACCAAGCCACGTGGCGAAGCGAAACCCAAGCCAAAAAAAAAAGACAAATTACTTCGTGTATCCAGAAAAGTATTTCCTAATTTTCCCTAGTGCCCTTTTTTGCTGTTAATTCTGAAATTAAAACGTTCTTTGGTTAGGCTTGAGGTGTTATAGATTACAATACGTTCACGATAGTAATCAATCATAAGATTTTTTTTATATACCGTATGGTTTAGTAAAGTAAAAGTTTCTTTTTTGATATTAGGCTGTTGAGTATTCACATGCCTGACTGAAGTAATCTGAACTAACTTGAAATAACATGAACAACATCGTGAAGAAAAGTTAAACCATAATTCTTTATTGAATGTTCAAACTTAATGTTTGTAATTAATTACTTAATTTAATGATTTTCTCAAACCAACCGGGATTTCGCCCGCCTACAGACAGAATTATGTTTTGAATTAGATAATCGAGAATGACAACCTTTATCGATGATAACTTTGACCTTCGGTAATCAAACGGTTCCCTAAAATAGACCTTACGCTTGCTTGGTCTTTGGAGCGGTTGTATACTGTACTACTTATTGTTGAAATAATACGTGGAAAGAAAAATCACAGAAGGGAATTGGATCGATTGGGCAACTTGAGTATCGAAAGTCTCTATACAGCATGTTTGGTACATCCATGAAGATAGCGCAGCTCGACACACGAGTCTGTGGCTACGACGTATCGGTAAGGGGAAGCACAATAATTTAAAACATAGCGTAGCCATGGACGTGCTACACCGATATGCTTAAAATGCAATAGACACAAGAAACTATATTTCGGCATGAAGCAGCCTAATGATTGATTCAGTGATAATGATTTTTTAGTTTTGGTCATATTAATGTTAAATATACGCAAAATAAAGTTTTGCGATATAGCGCCGACGTATTTATAAAAACTGAATAACTTTTGCCCATTGTCTCACTACTTCACTGCCACACACAAAATCGATCGGTTGCTCTAGCTGCTGACATGCGTCCCGTATCAGCTAATTAAATTAACAAAGGTTACATAATATTTCCTTTACCCGTTCACTATGAATATGGCAACAAAGTGCAGGTTAGTTCAGGTTAGGTTAGTTGCCATATTTCAATGCCATTTTAATATCAAAATCAATAGGATAAGAAGAAATTTTGAATAATGTTGAAATTATATTAAAATATTCTTAATTTCTTAAATGTATTATTATTTATTTTCAATTAATACATTTAATTCCAGGGCTTCCTTGCTAACAAATATAATAAATAATAATTAGTAACGCTATGTGGCAATATCGTTAATTGCTGAACATTTTTGGTCCGCATTCTTTCGGCGGCTACAGATTTGTTTTGACGTTTAGAAACAGGGTGATAAAAGGGCTCACCTTCAACATATTATACAAAGAGTTTCGCATTTAAGGTGCCATACTTTTAGGGCATAAATAATCGTTTTTGTTTATAAACTAAGCTCCGTTTTTGGACTTGACAATGTCTGAGCTGGAAATCTTCCAATACAAAGTCTTCTTGCCTTCGAAGAGTTGGAAAGCGCTTCCAAAAAATTAAATGCACATCAGCATACCCTGCTTTTTTTATTTTTACCTGTTTGTTTTTAGCATTAGTACATTTTGAGTATTTCGCATAAAAGCCGATCTATCTCGATAACTGCCAGTTTAATCAAATACAATTAAGGGTATCTTTTTTAAAGAAGAATGATCGGAGTATTTAAAAATCGGTTGTTAGCTATGTCAAATGACACCGGTCAAAATTGTGGACGAACAAATGTGGTGGCAAGTTCATTACTGGCTTCCCTGGCGATGTTGAACATCTACTGCAGTATGTAAAATAAAACAATGTAGTAGTACATCAACTGTAGTATGGTTTAATGACTCTTTATGGCCTTTATATAATTTTACAATTTCATTTAATTATACAAGTTGGTTCAAAAGTTAGAGCCAAGAAAGTAAATCCCTGAAAAATATTTTCCCGTGTGGTGCAACATCTTGTGCTGGCACTGTATATCAGCCAAAACTCGGAATACAGAAAACAAACTCAGACAGGTCAATATCATTCGCCAAAGCATTCAAATAACGCCAAACATGGAATAGGAAAAACATGCAACTTCCAAGACGGTCTTACCGAAGAACGCAACAAAATCAAAAAATCACATTCATGAAAGAGAAAAATACAAGGAGCAGTGAGCTGTCATAGCCCAGGATCCTGACAATTTTAGCAGGCCTTCCTTAGAATGATAAAACGAATATTTGGAAATCTTGTACTTGTAAGCATAGATTAAGACCATGATCATAACGCATGTCTACACCCAACTCGGTTATGGTCTGTCAATCAAAGGTAAGATAGTCTCAAAAGTCTTAATCATCAGTTAAAATGCTGTGTTGAAATAAATAATGACAATGAAAGTCCAAAACACGTCTTTCATACAAAATTTTACTTACTGTGATAAAACTAATATTAAAATTGCCATGACCAGTCTAATTAATTAAGAACAATCCAAAGGGCTTCATAATTTATTTCTAAGAATAAAGTATCAATGTTATCCTCCAAGATTAAACGCACTGTATTATTTCTACAACAATATATTTAATCAGTAAAAAAGCTTGGATTAACCCAACAACCGAATACAAGATAAATTACTTGGCACCAAGAAAAATGTTTTATAGTTTTCTCCAGTCACCTTTTTGCTATTAATCCTAAAATTGAAGTGCCGTCTCGGTAGGTTTGAGACGTTAGGTAGATAATAAATTGGTCCTGTAATTTTCAAATGATAGATATCCGAGGACCTTACTTAGGACAAAAAATAGGACATTTTTAAGTATCTCGTCACAGAATTGTTACGAAAATTGTCGACTTCATCAACGACGCTTTCACCGATGGCGTAGCGGATCAATGCGTTTGGAGCAATGCGAGATATTGGTTTTAACTTGCGTGGCTGAATTGTAACCGGAATAATGATATTTCTGGAAGAAGATATGAGAGGAATAATTATATTGAATAAATTTCTGTGTGGCATCATTAAAATTGCCAAGAAAAAGATAAAAAAAAAGTCGGGCGTAACAGCAGAAGTACGAAAGCTTTAACATGCATGGTAAAGTTTAAGAAATAACAGGTACATTCATGTTGTTTTTTCTAAAGATATCTATTTGATTACAATGTTTGGAATTTTGTGATTTTTTGTTTACTTATTTTGAATGGTGAGAGAAATATTTTATTTTGTGTTTTTGAGAATTTGTTTAAGTTATAGAATCGTTACTAAACCGGTCGCTGTCAAGGTGGGAATCAATCTTTCAGGTATTTGTGTTTGTTTCTATCTGTCGATCTCATGTGTGACTAGGTTTGTAGAGTCTTCGGCATGCTTATTGTATTAGGTTATTATTTTATTAAAGCATTATTTTATTGTTTCTATTCTTAGGTCTAAATATGTCCGGCTGGTATACCGTAAGTAACTACAGGTCTCACTATTGTTTTATAAAGAGTAACTTTTGTCCTCAGACTAATTGCGCTATTTTTATTTATTAGAGGGTAGATGGCGAACAATTGCTGTTGCGCTTATCGCATTCTATTAGTTGCGTTGCCTTCCCAGGTCATTTTCTTATCTAGAATTATACCCAGATAATTGATTTGAGGTGACTATGATATTGACCCATTCACAACTCTTACATTTTGTTTCTTGAAGCTTCAAACGGACATTTGAAACGAAAATTGCCTGGGTTTGATCTGCGTCGAGACGGAGCATCCAAGAGTTCAACCATCTCTGAAGGAGAGCTATATGGCGCTGAAGCCTTGAAACTATAATCTGGGGAATCCCTGAGGTGGCGGTAATCGCAGTATCGCCTGCAAACAGATATAATTCTGTTTGCGGGTGCGTTGGAACATCACTAGTATATATATTGTGCAGAATTACAGCTATCGGGGACCCTTAAGGAACACCCGCTTTCATTTGGATTACTCCGGAAAGTATGTCTTTAGATGATACCACGCAAGACATGTCCTCAAGGAATGAGATGATAGTATGAGTTAAAATGTTTGGCATACCTAATCTTATTAGCTTAAGTATAAGATTGGTGTGCCAGACCTTGTCGAATGCCTTAAAAACGTAAAAAAATACTGCTCCTGTTGACAGGTGTCTATTGTCTGTGACGTCAAGCCCATAAGACTAGACAATGTCAAGACGGATGAAACAGAGATTCTGAGAGGGGCGAGGCAATACTAATCATCATTGTTAATCAGCATCTATTCTGAATACATTTTTGGGGAAGCCATCAATAAATACCTGCATCGAAAAGTCGAGATGGACGCAAAACACAATATGATATGTATGTGCTTTTCATGTTGCTGCAGTCGCAGAAAGGTCATGAACTTCGACAGGATCTATTAGCAGCAAACTATAAACATTCGAGGTATAGATATTCCATAGGATAATAAGGGTGTCATGGACAGAGCGAATAACAATCGTAGAGATTATTCGTAGATAATCAAAGAAATATCAATGACTGAAACACCGAATGTGAAGCGAAACAGGATTCCACCTACTTTAGAACATTTTACAAGGAATAGTCCTAGAAAGAGAGGTATAGCAGGAAGAAGAATAATATTAAGGCTAAACAACAAGTTATTTTTGGCCGCACTCATTAATATTATGGTACCAACTTCCGTAATGGATTGGAACCTTAAGAGCAATCAAAAACAAAACCATGCAGAATTGTTTTTTGTAACTTGGCATATTTAAACATGAATTTCAAATTATTTGCAATTTGTATTACATTGCCATAAATGTCTTGGTTTCGTAAGTCGGTTACTATACTTACTTAAGAGTAGTAAACTTCCGGAAAGCTCTATTTTAAGGATATAAATTAAAGGATACGGTGATGTTTTATATCTTCCAATAATTTATTATCATTTCTTCTACTTTAGAGTTTCTGTTTCGTATTTACCCGAGCTGACCCACTTCTGAATTTCTACTAAAAATTATGTTCAGTGTAATTCCTAAAATATTGCCGTATGATTTATGGCCCTGATTTAACGGTTAGCACATTCTACGGATTGCACTGTGGAAAATTGGAACCGTTTTTAAATTAACTGTTCAAGTTATCCCTTAAAAGAAAATTTATCGTTCGAGGATAAAAAACGTCTTTGAAACTTTTAAAAATTCAAGCAAAAATGTTAATTTTAATACGGTGCATGGCTTTTTATAGTAATAACGAACCATGGGATTAGAGTTTGATAATTTTTTTCGGTTTAAATTAACACAAAAATTAAAATTGAATCCCAACTCAAAAAAAAAATGTGTATAATTTTCTTAGTTTACTTTTTTTGATGACTTACGAATGACTCAAAGGATGGTATGTTCCAATTTTGCTTAAGGTTGAAAATATACTGGATGCGTAATCGTACCACTTGGAAGTCGTCAAGATATGGGCGACTTTAATAGAAGGAATGCTTATGATTGTATTACGTTCATTAGGAGCGATACGTTTCTCTTTTTTTTCGTAAGTCGTTTTATATATACCGCATCGTTGTAGTTGTGGCAGGTGTTTTTAAAATGAATATTAAGAATATATTTATATTTATACCCAAAGTCCACTATGAATATTAACGAACCTTCAACTAGTTGTCCGCCTACAAATAGAAAATGCAATTAACATTAAAATGGAACGAAATCCTCAACTAACCAAATGTTGAATGTTACAGAAATATGTCGCAAGTTATTGAAACTTTCCTCGCATATCGTGTTTAGGGTTTAAAAGGCCTTCATCAAAAAAAATGACAAAAAAGGAATAGTTAAGGAGCATGGACAATGCCACATGGATTTTTCTGAAATGAAATAAAAATGATGGCTAAAATTTTGAAATTCACACGCCACTCGAATTCATTCCCCTGACGTCGCACAACCCGGAATTCTTTGCCGGGTGAGAATGTAATCGTTTAACAGAACCTCACTTAATTATCGTTCAATATAATAATTTGAAATTTTAGCAGTAAATATGGTTTATAAAAATGCAAATTTTCCATCAAAAATATTTTGATTTGACCAGAAGTGAGGTTAGGTCGCTTATTTTAAATGACAACCTGTATATTTTTTTTATCTTCGAATAGAGTTCTAAATTCTCTTTTCAATGACATATCACAAGTTGTCATTTGTTTTCAAAATGGCGGCGTAGGATATCATTTTCTCAAATTCAAAATGGCGCAGTGTTAGCCGCGTGACATAAGTTTTTATCCCATGACGTTTTAAAATGGTAACATTAGGTTATTTTCTTTCTACTTTTAATAAAATTGAGGTGAAATGTGTATTTAGAATCTCAGAGCATAGTTTAAATTTTTATTTGACATTAGCAATAGTCAGGCTAATTTTTTTCCATGACTTTTAGTGGAAAGTACCAAATGTCAAAATACCTTGAAATACTACCGTGAGTTAGTTATTTAAAAATGTATAATGCTTTATCATATTGTAAAGAATTTTAAGAGAAACTTGTGATATCTCATTGAAAAGGGAATTTAGAGCTCTATTGGAGGATCTAAAAAAATATACAGAGTGTAATTTAAAAGAAGCGACCTAACCTCACTTCCGGTCAAACCGGAAGTGATATTCAAAATATTTTTGATGGAAAATTTGCAACTCACTGAACCATATTTACTACTAAAATTTCAAATTCTTATATTGAACGATAATTAAGTGAGGTTCTGTCAAACGATTTCATTGTGACCCAGTATATGCTACTGATTAGTCCCTGACAGAAATTTTGAAATTCTAAGTATAGTACTTATCAAGACATAAACGGGAAAAAACTACAAATCGGATTAATAAAAATAACAATAATTTTTGAAACCCATTAACCAACAGTGTAACACGAGAACCGTTCATATTAATTTTATTGATATCCATCGATCTCGAAATGGTAGAATTTCAGAGAAACCACATAACGTGTAAAGCCTAACCGGAATGTTAAGGTCAGTAAAGTAGTGTAAATGAAAATTATAGATACTATTATTTATTAATTAAACTTGAACATTGCTAAAAATAAAAAAAAAAAAATCTTTCATGAATAAAAAATTACAACAATTTTTGTTTTATAAGCAATCCTGTACTAGTGGATGCATACGTGTTCATCAAATTTTGACAAGCTTCTGATAAAGATTTTGTGCATAAAAAAAAATGATTGCTAATTTAATAATGAAAAAAAAAATAATAGAATAATGTCAATTTTTTTATCACGGTCCTGCGAACTATGACTGGAAACATAGAAAATATGTTCAATTGCAAGGTAATGTTATGCCATATTTTATATCCAAGAAAAATGCCTTGAAACCCTTTTAAATTATGCTTTAAGACGATAAACAAAGTGTTTCAGAAGTACGGTACGTAACTTAAGAGAGTGATTCCTGATAATATTCTAAGAGCAATAGTTCATAGGAACATGTGCCCGGGTTGCCCCGTTTCTGACATACAATACAAATACAATTTGTATAATACCCTTTCCCCGATTTTATTGAAATTTGGCAACGTTATCCATAATTATAAGGGGCTTAATTAGCCCTACGACAAGAAAATGTACGCCACTGACTTTCCTCTGATTTTGATATATTTTTACGGATTTACCAACTAATAGTACGTTAACTGATTTATTTGTTCCTTAAATTATTTTCGTACCTTGCTTCGTTTTCGAGAGAACAAATAAAAACCACTTTATCTATGTACAAAAAAAATACCTATATTTCAAAGTTAATTAAAACATTTCAATTAAACATAAAATATTTTTTTTTAAATATGATTATGAACAACGGTACCAAATTTCAATAAAATCGAGAAAAGGATATTTAACAAACTTATAAAAATCCGTTTTTTTTTTTTTAAATTTAACACCCTGTATATCCAAAACGGGACAACTCCGGACACATGTTTATATTATGTACTTTTTCTCTTTTAGAATATCATAAGCATCACCCCCTTAAGTTACGTACCGTACCTTATTTTTAAAGTAGAAAATAATTTAATCTTTTCTTTCAAATAGGAACGTAGATCAATTAATAATTCGGTAAAACCGGTGCCTACACTAAAATAGGTCAAAATAATTACGAAATATTGTAGACGAAAATCTTCCAATATTTTTATCTATAAACTTGTATCAGACTTAAGGCATCAACCTGCCTTCGATGTTCAAGGCTTCCCAGGTTGTTTGTTAGATCATAGTCACTGATCAAGCGAATGGCTCTTCTTTGAATGGAGTATAGCAAGCTCAGGGTATGTTTGGGTGCAGAGCCCCAAATTTGCGAACAGTATTCCAGTGATGGTCGAATTTGAAAAAGTTGTTGTATAGAGTTTTTTAGTTCGGAAAAGTATTCCAAGCTTCTGCGAAACTGCCTTAGCAATGGCCGCAACGTGACTATGCCAAGACATATGGCTATTCAAATTGACGCCCAATAAATGAATTGATGAAGCTAAGGGAATCGAGGGTCCCGCCATGACTTCGACATTGACCTTATAGAAAAGACTGCTGCCTATCCAGCCTTAAATTATACTTGGTTACTGTCGCCCCAAGACAGAATTTCTTCCAGGTCCTTGTTCAGATGTGAGACCTCTTGCTGCCTATAGAGATGTGCATTGGCAGCCGAGGTCCGAGCATCCAAAGTAAAAGATGAAACAATGTGTTGTAATCAGCAAAGCTATATACGGGGTTTTCAGTTTTTTCCAGAAGATCGTTAATATGTATAGTAAAAAGAGGGTGAGCGACAATATTTGAGGGACTCCGGCGTTGACGCTAAATATGTCTGAAAGATATTCGTCCATTGCCACTCACAGAGAACGGTCTTTAATAAAGCTTGACAGCCATGAATAAAATTGAACCGGCATTCCGTATGCTCTCACTTTAGTTAGGTGTTCCTCATGCCATACTCGGTCAAAGGCCTTTAAATATCCAGTGCTACCGCCTGAGACTCCCCATGATGTTATTTATTTCTACGTCGTTCTTATTTTCAACTGGTGGTTTAATAATAATTGTAACAGTGATGGTATTCATGTGATATTTCAAGATCCCATTTATTTTATGATTTCTTATTCGAAATCATAAAATTTATCAGATTCGTAACCAAGTACAGAACCACTCACTTGTTATGAGAAACTGCAAATGATAAACTAAATACGAATACTACTGTTACCAATAATTGTTCGTTTCAAATGTTTAAATGGTCGAATTATTCGACTAATTTTATACAGGTTGAGGATTTTAAAGTGTTACAACGTAAAATGAAAACTGGCTGGAAACATTTTACTCAAATTCTAGGACGCTAATAGGGGGACTTATTTTAAAATATTTTTGATATCTATATCCCTAGATTTAATCTGATTAATTTGAAAGGTCAAATGAAAAGGTATTAATTTTTTTTTTGATATCTTCATTCTCCATCAATCACTACGTATGTAAGCTGTTTGTTAATGTTAATTGTTACTCTACTGGTTGCATAGTTACGAGTTTATGAATAAACAACTTTAGAACCCTTAAAACTTTACATTTTAAACTAGCACTTTTAATTAGCGTGATATCCTAAGACACTACTTTCGATTTTGACAAAGTAGTAATCTCATTCAAAGATATTCCTTGAGTTTGATAGAGTTTTTTATTGAATGCAATTATAAAACGATCACACGACACTGAAATATACATGTTATTAATTGTGGGAGAATATAGAAGGAACTAATGGCAAGCTGCGCAATCGTGAGCTATTAGGTTTACCGCCAGTCAAAAATCTAATAATATGGCATTTAAGCGATTAGAAGATCCAGGGCACAATACCAGAACCCATAGAAATAAGAACAGAGTTCCAAGAGCAACAAAAACCAATCGGAGTTTTTGATGTAGTAGCTATAAATCCTTATGTTGGTTTAAGGGAACTTGTATTTTTAGGAAAGATGGCCTTTTGTGAAGAAGGAAAAAAGTGTAGAAAGGTAAGTATTTAAATTTTGCTTTTATTAATTTAAGGTCGACCGGCACAATTAACACTTCTGGGCACCTCAAAATCCTCACTGATTCAGAATTATGTCAAAAATGTTCTAAAATTTGTCCACTAACATATTGGCGTCCTAAAATTTTAATAAATTATATCCACCCGTTTTTCGGGTTTTGTATTTCAACACTTTGAAATCCTCGCCCTCTAAAACGTAAACAATTCCAATTAGTATACATAACTTATACTTACAGTAGATGTACTCATTATTCTTTTCGCCAGAAGACTGTGACGAGATATGACCAAACTGGCATTTTGCTTACCTGAAATAAAATACTATTTTAAATAAGATAACAATTTTTTAATTAGATAATATTTTAGCAAGGTGTTCAAAAACAGTGATACTTAACTTTAAGGATAGATTGGTTGACTCGAAATAAGACAAAAGCCTCATATACATATTGATTCACAAATGCACAATCAGTATCACTAGAATGTGAACATAACCCCCTAGTTGGCATGACACTGGTTCTAATCTAGATCGACTATTACCCTCAAATAATACTGTCCCTTTCTTAGTGGCAATTTATCACTAAAAACTCACGAACCTTCTTTAAAGCAGTTAAAAGTTAGAAAATAAAAAGCTTTTCTTTAAAGTCATCTTCAAAGGCGCTTAGCTCCCTTAAGGAAGTCCGGTAGCATGCGGCGCATTGACGCACTGAGTGTCACGTTACGTACTAGCAACGAACATTAACAAGACTGTTCGTTGGTACTAGATGCAGAGTATCCCGTTTATTTACTTATTATCTAAAATCAATGCGGTGCCGTATGTTACGGCACCGCATGCTAACTAGTGTGGACTCTCTTTAGGGTGAATTTGCGCACCCATATTTATGTGAAATTTTTATTTTATTTTGAGTAAACCAATCTCTCGGAACAGTGGCGGATCATGACATTAGAACCAGGCAGTGCAGGCTGTATACAAATCCGCTCAGAAGTGAACGACATTTTTTTTTAAGTTATTGTAAAAAGCAATATTTTCTATTTTTTGCAAATACCTACTCTCGAACTAGATACAACAAAAGATATAGGTAATTTACACCATTTTTAATTGGTTAACAAGATAAATTGAAAATTGTTATTCTTGTATCTTAGTCATAAGACCTGATAAAAATATTTTTGGGGGTGTTTTCTTAAATTAACAAAATTATCCCTGGAAATACTATTTTTATATGGAAAACCTTCAAAAATACTAATTTCGGTTTAAGAATACGTCCACCCGACCCGAATAAGTGCAGTACGGATCTCAAGAAATTATCGCACTCTGATTGGCCAGCTTAAGCCCAAATTTTCATACCGCTGCTGAGTTTGATTAGGGATGACGTTAAAATTTCGATTGTGAACGATCGGGCGACGCGCATGATGATATTTTTGAACAGCGACAATGAGGTGCCCGAATTAACATAACCGACGAGTTCGTACGTACAGAAAGAATTATTAAAAATACATAACATTTTAGAACGTTAATTTAAAAAATAAAATAATAATTACTTTAGGCAGTGATACAGCCCTGCAGCTCCTATTAGTAGTAATTTCAATATTTCCGAATACCCCGTAGCGTATAAATTATATTAATATTTTATACCGGGTGACATTAAAACAGGTATACAGAAACCTTTCATTATGTTTCAATATAATATAGAAATATAAAAATTATAGTGGTAATGAGGGAGATTAATTAATTTTTTCTTTAAACTGGTTATAATCTTTATTTTATATAAGAAATATTTTTAAACTGATTTTCCAAATTTCAGAATACCTTGGAAATGATAACGAAGCTTTAACAAATTAATAGCTTTTACCTAACAAGTGCGGTAAGCGATCATTTTCCGCATGCGAGGGACGTTGACTAAACGACGCCAAGCTGAGGAAAATTGCGATACGTACGTGTTTGTCAGTGTATTGTTTTCCACGTCACTGTTGAAAAAAGTTTCAGCAATACTGTCAGTGTTGAAAACTCTCAGCACTAGTAAAAAAGGTGTACTTTACGACATACTTAGGACAGGAGTGCTGCATGTTAATCCTTACCGCACGCGCCTAGAAAAAAGTTTTATAAAGCATCATTTTATAGAGCACGCGTCTATGTTAGAAAACGAGGCGCTTCCTAACGGGACAAATACGCTAATAACTTTACAAAACATATATTTTATAGTATATTTTCTCTCTTGCATTTTCCTTTCCAATAAAAGTCCATATTTAATAAAAAAATATGCCATTAAAATTTTCTAAATTTGTATGCATATATTCTATGTTGGTAAATACATCAAAATGTCTGGTTTTCTCCTGACAACAATATAATTTTACGTGTTTATGCAACCAATCATACATGATTAAAAATTATTTTTGGGTCACAACTTACCATGCCGAACATTTTGCCCCCAAAATCTCCTATAATATATGAAACATTTTTAGAACTGATTAAATTATTAAAATTAACAAATACAGGGTGTTTCATTAAGGTCGAAGAGCGGCCATATCTCGGAAACTATTGGGCATAGAAATTCAGGAAAAAAAAATTAATGACTAAAGTGTCCATGAGAAAATCCTGGAAATAATTTTTAAGTTCCGCATTTTGCCGCAAGGGGGCGCAATTGAAAAGTAAATTTTTAAATTTTTGATATCTTCGAAAATTGCACGTTAAGGTATATTTTTGATAACACCATTAAAAAGCTTGGTCAATTTTGCATAATTTTGGTCCCATGCTTATTGGCGTACCGACTTTAGTAAGAGTGGAGGAAGCTGTGTAATCTTTTAAATCGCTGTAACTTATAAACCACTTATCCGATTTTAGCAAACTAAAACTTGTTTGGAAGAGAAATGTAAGTACTTTTAACTATCGTCTTGAGTGGTCCATGATACTTCTCAATAAAAATACAAGAGGGCGCAATTTGCAATAATAACACATTTCTTAACTTTATTCATTTATTTCAAATAATACGGTATAATTATGATACCATAATCGAAAAGTAGATGAAATTTGCTACAAAAAATGTCAAAACCGCAGTTCGATATCTCCATCCGTTCCAGAGTTATTGCCAATAGAATAATTTTTAAAACTTTAAATGAAGAAGCGGTTGTTTTCATAGTTTTGTGATCAAGCATTCCATGACAAAAAATATTTTTAAACTTTATGGTTAGGTAGGTTTGTTTCTCATTATTCCAATGGCCCAGAAACCACTCTAGAATTAATGGCAATCATGGAAAACGTGTCATTTAGGCGTAACTCTAACAATATGATGTGTTTTAAAAAATAAATCTAGATAGCTGTGAAATAAAATTTGAAAGTTTCCATGGAGATAAGACAAATAATGCAAATAGTTGTCAACTAGTTTCATTTTGAAAGGTGTTGACAAAAGTTTATCCGTAATTCATCTTAAACTTCTTGATAGAAAATTGTGATACGTACTTTTCAAAAATGGCTTATACCAATGCCGAAGCTTACGATATGCTGGCCGTATATTTTGAATGTTTTCAAAATGCGCCTATAGCGGAACGCGAATATGCTCTCAGATATCCTGAACGAAGGCACTATGGCAGAGCAGTATTTCAGCGACTGGCAATATGCGTAAGGCAAACGGGAAGTGTACGACGCATTTCAGTTGCTTTTAGAAGACGTCCAGTAAGAAATGAAGTCAACATTACAAACGTTCTTGCGTACGTAGAGGCCGATCCGCATTTAAGCATAAGAGCAATTTCTTTAGACCTAGGTATAAGTTGTACTGCAGTGTTCCGAATTCTAAGGGATTTTAAGCTGCATCCCTATCATATAGTTTTACATCAGGCGCTATCAGAAAGTGATTATGACAGACGGCTCGACTATTGCTATTGGCTAAGAGAGATGTGTAACGAGAATCCTCAATTCCTCTCCCACGTGTTATGGACTGATGAAGCCACTTTCAGTAGCTGTGGCAAAGTTAATTTACACAATATGCACTATTGGTCACAGACAAATACTCACTAGATGCGCGAAGTGGATCACCAAAACAGATGGAGTGTTAACGTGTGGTGCGGAGTATTAGGACACAGAATTATCGGACCGTTTATTTTTAATGATTATCTAAATGGTGAATCTTATTTAAACTTTTTACAAAATGACTTGCCTATCCTTTTAGAAGATGTTCCTATTGGCCTAAGAACATCCATGTGGTATCAACATGATGGATGCCCGGCACACTTTTCGCATATGGTCCGTGATTTTTTAGATATTGGATACCCAAATCGCTGGATTGGAAGGGGTAGTTTGTTTGCTTAGCCACCTAGATCCCCGGATTTAACTGTGTTAGATTTTTACTTGTGGGGGCGAATAAAAGACATTGTATATAAAACGCGACCAACCACACGAGACAACATGATTGAGCGAATTGAAAATGCACTAAATTCGATTTCACGAGCTGAAATTGAAACAGCTGTCTCTAGTTCTAGAAAAAGAATTAATCGTTGTATTTTGCACAACGGAGGTCATTTTGAACATTTATAAAGTCTCTTAATTGTTTTCCTAAGAAGCTTTCCATGAATATTGTTTCCTTCAATAGTTTCCGATAATTATTTCAATACTGTTTTATGGCCCGTTGGCCTTGAAACACGCTCCAAATTTTGTATTTTACATGATTTGGACTAGTCCTAAGCCTAGAAAAAGTGTGAAGGAAGGCACGGAGTTTGACATTGGAATAATGAGAAACAAACCTACCTAACCATAAAGTTTAAAAATATTTTTTGTCATGGAATGCTTGATCACAAAACTATGAAAACAACCGCTTCATTTAAAGTTTTAAAAATTATTCTATTGGCAATAACTCTGAAACGGATGGAGATATCGAACTGCGGTTTTGACATTTTTTGTAGCAAATTTCATCTACTTTTCGATTATGGTATCATAATTATACCGTATGATTTGAAATAAATGAATAAAGTTAAGAAATGTGTTATTATTGCAAATTGCGCCCTCTTGTATTATTATTGAGAAGTATCATGGACCACTCAAGACGATAGTTAAAAGTACTTACATTTCTCTTCCAAACAAGTTTTAGTTTGCTAAAATCGGATAAGTGGTTTATAAGTTACAGCGATTTAAATGATTACACATTCAACAGCTTCCCCCACTCTTACTAAAGTCGGTACGCCAATAAGCATGGGACCAAAATTATGCAAAATTGACCAAGCTTTTTAATGGTGTTATCAAAAATATACCTTAACGTGCAATTTTCGGAGATATCTAAAATTTAAAAATTTACTTTTCAATTGCGCCCCCTTGCGGCAAAATGCGGAACATAAAAATTATTTCCAGGATTTTCCCATGGCCACTTTAGTTATAAATTTTTTTTTCCTGAATTTCTATGCCCAATAGTTTCCGAGATATGGCCGCTCTTCGACCTTAATGAAACACCCTGTAGTATCTTATACTTGGTCACAAATAAATTGCGTGCTATAATTATAATAAAAAAATATAAAGTTCAAAAAGTCTAGAATAAAATGGTTAAAATTATCTCCAGGAACTTAATTAAACATGTGATGAATTTGATAAACACTCATAATAACAACAATATGATAAATTACTTTACATTCACAATGCCTGATGTTATAAAATATCTCAAGGGATTAAAACGAAATTCTGTAGGATCTTATCTAAAAATATTGTTTGATATGTGCATTGTTAGAGAGTTGGACACCAAAAATTTCTTTTTTTTTCCACCAATATGGCTTTAGACCTAACTACTCATGCGAGTCAGCTCTTGCAACACTTGTTGGTGATCTGGTTAACTCAGTTGATGGCGGTGTCCAGGTGGACGCCGTCGTCATAGCAAGGCTTTCGATGTGGTTCCACATGACATACTGCTGAATAAAATGGCGGAGCTAAATATCGATAGAAAAGTAATAACTTGAATACATCCATTTATTACGGTTTAAAAATTGCATTTTCATAGTTTGGTTATCTATGTTAAGTTTTAAGTTTTTGAAGTACCAAGGTAGACTGTCACCTTAAACATTAATTACTAATTAAGTTACCTACCTGTGATAGCCAATATTTTCACTATTTTCAGTTTGAAACTTTTGTTGATATAGTTTATATTCCATGAATGTTTTGTATCTTGTAAAACATAGCCAAGTGGATTTATTTCTTCTGATCTTTGTTTCATACTACTTACATACAGGTCTTATTTCAAATCCTTGTTTTAATTGATTAGTAATTAGTGAACTTTCAAGATATGAATACAAATAATTTTCTAACCTTGTATATAAGATGTAGATCAAAGATCAAATATTTTGACTGCTGTGGTTCAGTGTCAGTTCTGTGGATTTTTACGGCCACGTATGGTTAATTTTTGCCTTGGTTGCGTTGGTTGACTTGGGTCGCCGTTAGTTTTCTATGGTGTAAAAGGGGTTATAGTTTTCAATTTCATGGATATGTATAACTAATTTGTCGACGATTATTTTGGTAACTATGTATGTTGAAGAGGGAATGTTATCGCCCCCTTTTGACAATGCACACTTGAAGGGAAAGCACGTTTGTAAAAGTTAGCTCCCGAACTTTAGTTTTCTTGGGCAGGGACGGCAATGTGGTGGCAATGAAGCTTCCACAAATGTATTAATAAGAATATGGTATAGTAGTTTGCCTATTCTTTGGGCGGAATGCCGATTAAAAAATGCCTTTCCATCAACTCAGCAAGCGGTCCTAGACGGCATTTGGTAGATTGGAACCATCCTTAGTTATTTGAGGGTTTTTTTTTGGTAGGGGCTAAAAGTCCGAGTTAAAACTGGAGTACTACTTTTATTTTATTGGAGCTGCATGGACGCGGGACGTGCGAGTAGCCATGTACCATTTGAATTTTTGGAGACTAGCCGTGTAGTAGTATCCACGTTAGCTGTATCCGGGACCATGTGTGTGTGTTTTACTAAAGATTAAGTCTTCATGAACTTTGGATAGCACATCACAGTTCAGCTAAGTACCATTTTTCTTGAGTATGTTGTAACATAGTGACAACTTTAAATCTTAATATCTTGCATTGGCCTATTGTCCTATATACAGTGTTTCGATAAAGTTTTGCGGCCATGTTATGTACAGAACTTGTGCATTGTAAACGTGTAGCGTATGTCGACATAGCGTTAAGACGTCACAAGAGTCCCTAATAGTTTAAAACGTTAGGTGATCTGTTACAGCTAATTTTGTTGTAAATATAGTTACAATTTATTATGATAAAGTAAACATTTTTGTTTCCCGGCTAAAGGCCATTTGTTTCTTCAAATTTTAACGCTTGTAATTTTAAGATTTTAACTTAACTACGCCCAAGTGGCTAGTATGCTTATCGAGTAACCACTGGTACTGGTAAGATTTTGTACTATACTTTAATAATGCTCTTATGGTAAATTTAGTTAGTTGTGAGAGGTTCCTGCACAGACCTTGCGGAAATTTCAAGTCTGTGGCAATGTCCTGGATGTTAGTCTATGTGACTGTCAGATCAGACTAAACAGTCGTTCTTTGCAGTGTAGGTCTGACAGTTACCGTCTTGTGCAAGGCCCTGTCAAACAGGGTTGGACTTTTACTTATTCATTTTATGATAAGTTTGTAATTTAAACTTCAAAATTTAAAAAATTTATTGTCCACCAAAGTAAGAGGAGCTTGTATTTATGAATTCAAGTGCCCAAGGGCCGACCTAACACGACATAAGTCATAAATATTTGTGTTGGCCTCTGCTAAAATTTGGCTTTTATTTGAAAGAGAGTGAATTTAAGGGACTTAAGTGAATAAGAGCTCGGAAGAAGCTATTTTAAACCGATTGTGACATTATTATTTTTTTTCCTAGTTTGTTTTTCTCTGAGGCCAAACACTAGAACATTTAAAGGCTTTTAAGTAAAATAAATGTAAGGTGGCGCCTTTAGGATTTAAACCTTACATATATAAACTAAACCTCTCAATCTAGAAGACTGTTATCTGAAGTACATCCCCCAGGGCGTAGGGTTGTCAGAGTAAGGGTGGATAGGTTGCCCTCATGGAGTATATTTAAGGTTACCCTAAGGTAAATACTGACAACCGAGAATTGTTTAGTGATTTGGAAAACGTTACACTGGCGCCTATCTATTATGAAAAAGCTTCACACATGTTTAAATAACAGAACACAACAGGTGAGAGTTGGTAACAGCATTTCTACTAGTTCTAGTGTAACATCTAGAGTGCCTCAAGGCATTGTCAAGGCTGTGAAACTTCACAGCACTGTGTAGATGTAAATTGCATGAACGTGAACGCTGATAAAACTAGACAAATTTCCTTCGGTAAAAGACGTTTTCACCACAATTATACTCACAACAATGAATACATCTTAACAACCAATGTTATTAAATATCTCGGAGTATGTCTTAGTTCATCTTTAAATTGGTCTAAACAGGTTAACAAAACGGTAGCTAATGTTTACAGGGTGCTCAATTTCACTCAACTCAAAAAAAGCAAGTCGAGCCTTGAGAATTAAAGCCTATCTAACTACTAGAAAACCTTTCTGACGGACTGATGTCGGTTTTGTCTCGACATTGGGATTAGGTGTTGACCTATAGGATCATTTGAAAATTTTTTGACAGAACAATGCCGACTCTGCAAAATCTCAAGAGGCGTTTAAAAATTGCTTAAAATTTATAATACTGCGCATTGCGCTTACTTATACTTATGTGTGTTATATATCTTATTGTTATATTTTATGTATTATTGTAAATGCCTCTACAAATGATAATTTGAGTGTCCTAATTGTTTTTGTACTTTGCATCTACAAGTATTTTTACCGCTGTAGGTTGTTACCCATAAATAAAATGTTACTTTACGTTACACCGTTAGTCATAGTAAATGTGTTGAGTATGAGTTTTAATTAAGATAGGTAACACCTGAAATAGTTTTTAAGTTAGGTATAGTTACATATTAAAATATAACTGTTATATTGAACGCCTGATTAGCCATTAAAAGTAGGAAACCCTGTTTTAAAAACAGAAAAAGTTATTCGATGGCCATTAATTGACAAACTAAAAAATGCCTTTAAAATGTTCACTTCAAAACTTGCCATTGGCAAAATAAAAGAAATATACGGGTAAATGGCATTTATTGGCACTGCAAGCTTTGTTCCTATTGAAAAGTAGCAAATATTGAAACTTGTTTTTCAAACACGGGAATGATTTCTGTTTTAAAATAGCTTTTAAAAATTGATATACGTGAGTTTCTTGTAGCTTGAAAAGCCTTTTTCCTTTTTAGCGAAATTGAATTTGATAGTATTAGAGTCAGCGTTTTCATTTTACTTACATACAAACATACATACATAAAACTCTTGAGGGATTTGCGGTTACAAAGGAACAACTATAACTCACAATTTTATATAATATCACAAATATATCAGGCATGCAGATGGTATTTTTTTACAATGCAGGAATATTGAAGAAACCGATATACGTTCAAATAGCTTGGCTGGCATTTTCATTCAATTTTATATTTTTTGTTTAGCACGAAAATTAAATAAAATTACGTCAATAGCTACTTAAGTCAGCAGACAATAATTGTTACATTTACTCTAGTGGTCGCCTAGTTATGGATTTTTAAATGAACAAAATTAGAACATTTTTCACTCAATTTCTTTATTGTGTTTAAGAAATATTACAGTAATTTCTTATTACAAGGGTGCGGTTGAGCTTGCAGAGTATATTTTGGTTATTACTTAAAATGAAAAGAATATAATCTTATTATGATAAAGTTTAATAAGAGAAAATTAAATAATAAAAGAAAACATTCAGGTATCATGAACACAGTTTAAGGATATTTACTAATAGAAAAATAAAAAAAAAACACAATAAACTAACTCTGAGCTAGAGAACTTGATTTACAATAGAAATATAGTTCCTTTTTTATGAAGAAAAAAAAAACTGTACTGATGTAAAAAAACTAAAAAATATTACTCGTTTAAAACAAAAGATCGCACTCTTAACGCAGCGGCGACGAAATCACCGATTAAGGAGAGCGCTTCGTAAGAGTGTCAGTCCAGAGCAGTCGCAAGGTCATCCAAGGAGTTAACTACAGGTATATGGTTTAAACGAAGGGGCCGTAGAAAGCACATTCGAAAAACAAGTGATTTAGCGCTTTTGACCGATTGAGATTACAAGATGAGCTAATTTTATCCGTATGGATTTTATGGATGTTTTGTATATCTGAAATTTTTTTATAGTTATTTGTGCAAATACGCAATTGTGCAATTATTCTTATAGTCTATACGAAATCAATCCGAACAGCTAAAAAAAAGAGTAATGTGTCGGGTCCGTTGAGTACCAATAAATTTTAAATAAAAATGACCTAATTTTGTGATGATTAGACCGCGTATGAATTTTTCTTTGCCCACGCGTTCCCCGCCGGCCGCTTCTAGTTGATGAAATAATTTTGGTGGAGAAAAGAATAAAATAATGCCTAAAAAATGTCTGTTTCCCTGCGTTTTTTTACCTGTTGCCTCTGACAGTGGTGTAGTTGAATTATTGAAATAGGGGGAAGTAAATTTATTTTATTCGTTATTGGAAATTTTGAAACTATCTTAAGAGTGTAGTGTTTTCTAAGTTATTTTGTTGTTGTTGCCGTTGCTGTTGTTATTGAGTGTCGTGTTTTTCTAAATTGTTTTGTTGTTGTTACGGTTCTTATTGTTATTATTGTTATTTAAATATTTAATCAAGATGGCTTTGTGAAGACCTTTTGATGTTTCTGACAATGAAACGAGTATTGTGGAAGCCGATTCCATGGCGGAGCCGTCGGAACTTTGTAATAAAGGTTTATAAAATGTTTAAACCCAGAGACTTATTTTAAATATTTACACCTGCTTAAAAAGTGAAAGCCCTGGGACCTCCCGAAACGAACTATTAAAAATGATTTGTGAGCTCACTAAACTTGCTCTAACTACATTTCACACAGTAATTAGAGCAGGAGTTATTATCGAACATTTCGTAAAGCAAGAATGAGCTAATCAGAAGCTTAAAAAAGTTGATAATGGTGACAAAGAAGTTATACGCCGAATTGTATATCAACTTGACGAGAAGAAGAAAGTCCCGACATTAAAAATGATTCGGGATAAGTAACGGAATTATTCTGATTATGAATATAAATCTCTAAACACTTTGATGCTAGATTGTGGCTTTAAAAAATTAAACAATTAAACAAAAGAATGGTATAATAAAATCGTCTCGTATCGTAGAGGCAAGAATATTTACGTAAAATTAAGGTATATCGCCAATTAAACAGGGAGATAGTGTATATGGTTGAGTGGATGATAATAATAAGTGCACACTATATGGACCTTGTTCTCGCGATAAACGACTAATCATACCACATGCAGGTAGTACTAAGGGTTTTGCTCCTAACGCTTTATTATTGTTGGCTAAAAATGTAAAGCACTCATAGGCTGACTACCGTAAAGATTTGATCGCCAGTCCATTCGAAAAGTGGTTTATAGAAGTTATTGAACAATTGCTGCCAAATCTACCTCAACTCTGTCATTGATATGGACAATGCATCCTGTCATTCGCGTCTACATAACAAAGTTTCTAATAGTAGCACAAGGAAGGATGAAATTCTTGGAAAGTAGAAACATGGAATTTCCTCAAAATGCGTAATTAGAAGCTATAAAAAAAAGAGAACTTTAAAAAAGAATATGTAATTGACAAAGTATGCGAAGCACATGGTCATACTCTTTCTGTATATTTAATCCAATCGAGAAGATCGCCAACTGAGAATGCTTCTGTACTTGGAAATATAAGCACAGTTGTTGATGAAGTAAATGACAGTGATATATGGATGAAATGTATCTAGCATGTCATACAGAATGATGAATATTGTATTTTACCGGCAATTAATCCCATTACTATGTCCCCAAATACGCATTCAAGCTTTGGAAATTCGGAAAGTGAATTTTGATCAAATTCACATAAAATAAAATAAAATTATAAACGGGTGTTAAGTGTTTTCTCATCATCACTATATATAATGCAATAGTTTATATGCTATTCCAACTGGTTTTGTAACCACAAAATAAAAATGAATTAATGTGGTAAAATATTTTCCATTCATAGTGTTCATAGCACGCCGCCCATGCTTCTGAAAGAAGTTGCCGCCTATAACCCGAATTTCGGTTTTTTGCTGTTCCGATTAACTTCGTGTATGCTTTACAAGTTATGTGGGAAATTTAAGTGTTAGACAGTAAGGCAGTTCTTCGTAAGAAAAACTGGTGGCCAATAATAAAGAAGACAAATGAGATAAACTGTTCAAATCTTGTTCTAATAATACGAAACTATATGATTCGAGTAAATCGTTTGTTAATTGTCTCCCATTGCCAACGTTATCAGGACAAGCATCCGAGAGATCAAGGCATCCTGCTGAATCAAAAAAATGTTTTAATTATGCCACACAGTTGTATTTTGTAAGACTTGCTTCGCTTACGTATTTCAGGCGATTAAAACATATTTTGGGAGTCTCTGGTCTGACATAGTTTTTAGTTTGAAAAGTCATGCAAGTGCAGCTTTAAAGATCAGATAGCTAACTTTGACAGTGGCTGTCTCTAGATGGGCTATATAGTTGGGGGTATTTCTTGGTAACTATAAAAGGTTTTTAAAGAATCCTCCTTGTGCCCTTTCAATATTATCTTCATACCTTAAGCCCCAAATTTCAATGTTATAAGTAAGAGAAGAAAGTAATCTGCTGTCATTTAGTTTCTTGCTCGAAAACCACGAGTTAATTTTTGATCCATTCAAAAGGCCAGCTGCACTGCTAAAAATAAGACAGACGATGTAAGTAGTACTCCAAGATATACATATGAAGGTACTATTTCTAACTCTCTATTATCATAATAAAATCTATGACGGCGAGCTATGACAGAGTAACCGCCCCTACTAAATGTCATCACCTTGATCTTGCCAATATTTACTGTTTACTAACTGTTCAAGGTGGCATATTCATTAAGGGCTGTGAGCTTGCGGTTGAGATCAACCTTCGAGTTGGCCAGAATGACCAAATAGTCTGCAAACAGTGGGATTATTACACTCATGTAGTTGTCCACATTTATACCTGCAAGACCTAAATAATGAAAGTGTAATATTATCCACCAAGAAGAGGAATCAACAGTACAAGCAGAGTAGTATTTTTGTACGTAGACCTGCACTGGCCCTGCCAACAGATTCCTCTTTAACAGATTGACTGACACTATTTTATAATCTTATAAACAATTATTATTTGATATCTTTGCGTCATAGGTCAGCCAGGTTTCGCATAAGTTACCAGGGTTGTTGGAAAGAAAATCTAGTTAATTATTACAACCATTTATATTCCAAGCTATTAGAGTTAGGAATTTGTTTGTGACGACAGAGGCGGGTAGTCCTTTTTTAAAATTTTCGCTGCATTTAGGTCGGGTGAATTACAATACGCGCGGGTGCGTTTGTTCTTCACCACTATATTCGTCATACGCTTCCTTGCACTCTTTCATCTGCATCAGTGTTTAATCGTTTTTTACTTGCAGTTTTGGGAATTTATTGCGGGGTATCTTATTTTTCGATTTAAGCACTTCTAGGGCATCGGTGCCACAGCTTAAAACAATTCTTAGCGGCCTAGGTTTCTCATCAGTAGGTTTGCCTAGCCTATGCGTGCCTTTAAAGTGGTCATGGCCAGGTGTGATTTCGTTTAATATCGCAGTGACCTGATTACAGTTCTTAGAACACTAAAAACTGTTATACTACTTTAAATCTATCGACAATGTGTAGTTGGTGGTATAGCCATAACTTTATCTTTTGTAAAACCCCACTGAACACCGTGACGACGTATCTATATAAAAGGAAATCGGGTGTCAAGTCACAGTTAGTATTGGAAATGAGCATTCAAAAATTCTTGACCCCATGCACGATTGAATTGGGCAGATGCTCCATACATTTTAAAACCATATGACTCCTCTTGCATCTAGATTTAAAATATATATTATAATTAATAACAGTCACTATTTTTGAGCAACTTATTAACTACATTATTCTTACTCTAATTGGACTTGCTTTGTAATAACATAACTTGTTAAAATGCAATAGCTGACTTGATAAATATTAATTTTGTTACATCATTCCGCATTACATAAATATTTGCGTATCTAATGAAAACGTGGACAATTAGCTACAGAAATGTAAAATATTGTTCGACAGATAATAAAATTTTATATGTCATGTTTACATCAATTACAGGAAGTTCAGTTTCAATAAATAAGTTATTGCTATTTAACGCTTGTACTTATTTAGTCTTACCTTGCGACACAAACTCAATCAATAATTATTACTTTGAAGTTTGTGTCCACGTTTACTAGACTTCACCGATATTAGAACATATTACATAACATATGCATATTATTGGCAGATGTAGCTTTCAAACGACATCTCGTGGCAATCAAATGCATCACTTGGCCCGTCAAGTCGAGTCTACGGTGTTGCTTTCTTTCGTCGGATTCTATAGCCTCACTGATGAGCTGTTATACAGCGAAACGCGTCTGGGGATAAATCTGGCGAAAAGAAGCAATTATTCTTTAGATTTCTAGTATGCATATTAGTCTCAAATTCATATTTTGTATAATAGGGATCTATATGTATTTCATCAACCTACAAACTTCAGAATTCTAAATAAATGTTCGTTTTAAATATAAAAGTGAAAACACGGAAAAAATTATTATTTATTGACTTAATTAAAATTGTTGACAACAGAGGAAAAAAATAGAAATTATATCAATTCACGGGGAAGACAGAACTAACAGGGATACGACAAATATTTAAATTAAAGACACCCAAACAAGTTTGTTTCGCACTCCACTATGGGCCGTATTATAGATAGCTTAGATCTAAGTGATTTTAAGAAACCACATGTAAACTGGCAATTTCAGGAACACGAAGAAAATGTCTTATTTGAACTGCTATTTTTGACAGAACAGGGGCTGTGACAGTGACAAAAAATTTTAAGAAAAACAAATACCATCCATTTAAACCCAAATTTATCAATACGTTAAAAGAACGTGATATTGGCGCAAGATTTGATTTCTGTACGTGGTTTCAACGGGAGCTTGAAGGAAACCGTCATTTTTCTAAAGAAATTATGTTGTCAAATGAAGCAACTTTCTCTTCTATAGATGGTGGGCTGATGGAAACCCCAACATTGTCATCACAGTCGAAAGATCAACCGTACAATGTAAACCATACCATATACTAAACATCTTTGATCCAACGCCGCCTAACCCGATTAATCACCTAAATAAGTAGTGCATCGCGGCCGGAGCCGGCCGAAACCCTTCAAATACCTATTAATGCAAGAATCGAATTTCGAGCGGTAAAGTCGATATGACAACACTTAGTTGATGGTATGGCGACATGAACGCGCTAAATATAAATAATATAGAATCTGATTATGGTGGCGACCCCTCGAGGATTTTGTAGAACGAAAAAGAAAGTTTTCAGAAGTTCACTTTTTTCCTACGCCCTCCAGAGTTATATTGCGTAACTATTTATTCCTTGACACCGCAAAAGATTCAATAATTGTATTAGAATGTAAACAATGACTTCTATGGTGCCTGAACAAGGACACAGTGGATTTTTCTACGCGTGACGTCAAAAGCTAAATATAGTTAATTCACAAAATGAATAGCAAAATACCTGGTCCGATTGTCTTAAGGTACCATTGTGGAATTTTCTAATGAGGTCGGTAATAAAATTCCAGCAAACTTTTTTTTTGGTTAAATTCATTGTTCACAAATAAATTCACATCAGCTACTACTTGGAATTGGTTGGTAAAAAAAATGATGCTATAAAATACAACCAATCGAATTCGCATAACCAAAGTTTAAAACTACAATAAAATATGCTTACAAAATAATTTATTTCAAACGATTTTCGTAAAATAGCGGAAACCAACAAAAAAATCCGATTGAACAATTAAAATTGGTGGAACTTTTAATTGTTCGAATTATTGGTTTTGCATTTATGTTTCCGCGCAATGATTTTAATTTCATAAAATTAGCAGTACGCCAACAAAAGACGGAACCAGTAGAGACACAGAATTTAAAGCGTTTTTATATTTAATGGAGCGTTTCAAACTGAAAAAAATACGGTTACCTACTGCGAATTTAAAACTTTTTCAACGCAGACAAATATAGGGGCGTAATTTAATCGCAAATTTTTTGTATCTTTGTAATATGTATACACAGAGAACATGGTGTCATGTGTCCTATTAAAATGATGATTGACATCCAAACAAACCTGTATATTCTGCTTTGTAGTTAGCAGAAGGCATGTTTGATACATTCTGAAAGACAGTGTTTCTGTTTATGTTTTTCATATTACGTTCCAATCAAGTGCAAGTGCGGATATAGATATAGGTCCGAGGGACCGGGCCTAGGGGCTTTACGAGTCGGGGTGCCCCAAATTATAGGTGTAAGTTGACGAGGCGCTAAGATAAAGAACAGCGGAAAAATCAATAAGAACGCAACAATGTCTAATAAATTATATGGATCGTGCTATTATTGTAGACGTAAGTAGTTAAAAATATAGCGAGCGAAAGATTGCATGAGACGAGAGAGGGAATCAAGGGGAGATTTGGCATAAACGCGGTATATTCTAGATTTAAGGTGGCTACAGATGCAATGCAAGCATGCATGATCAAGCTTTTTGTATAAGCATGCTTGAGCGTCTGCAGAATAATTTTGCACAAGCATTTTAATTGGACAAGCTGCTTGATGGACGAATGAATTTCAATTATGTATGCTGGAACAAGCTGCGCCTGTCCAAGCAAGGGTAAGCGCGTGTACTGACGATTCGGAAGTTTGTGCAAGCGAACCTTAGTCGTTACTGAGTTTTGTGCTGAAATTCTAGTTGTAAACTTCAGATCTTCATAACCCCTTCCGGTCGCAATGTCGCTGATAATATTTCATAGGGTGTCTTAGCTTTTCTCATGATTGTATCTTCTTTTCATGCAGATATACATCTTAAACTCACTCTCAATGTGGGAATAAGCTTTTCTTCTAATGAACTAGTCTTTACAAAGCCAAACCATGAGCAGCGTCTTCATCCGAACTAGACATATTTGAAGCACATAGTGGCGCTTGTTCCAATATGCTCGTACCATGTGGTGGCGAAGGAAAATTGCGCTTGCTGGCACAAAAAGCTTGATCATGTATGCTTGTCCAGCTTGCAGTTACATCAGTAGCCACCTTCACTAGTCAAACCTATTCTAGATTACCATAGGCGCCCACAATAACTATTTCTAAGAAAGAGATAAAGGTTGTGCAGGGTCTTCCAACGAGGACTGAAATGGGGCTTATTTTTGACTTTCCCTGTATTTTTAGAAATATCCAAAATAGCAAATCGATGTATTTTTTCCAGTAGAATTCAAAAATCTCACCAAAAACAATTTGAATTGAAAACAAACCACTTACACCACGGATGTAGCGTTTTTTAAATAGAGCGCCCCATTTTCTATATGATTTTTCTTACTTCTATTTCCGTGAAAATTCTTAATATTGCGATAGCCTTTTCTTACATTTATATAATTATCCTTAATAATTATATCACAACCTGTTTAATTTAATAGGTTCATAGGTTATGTATTGGGAGTTAAAAATAAAACTTGATTCCCACAACTTCATCATACACTTTTCTGCATGATATGTATGGTTGTACCGCGACAGAGACCAAAACATTTATTTCTTCTTCTTCCCCGTTTTCTTTATTGTAAAAATTAGGCCTTGGTTTTTCAAAAGATCCGTGATCAATTAAATTGGCTTGAATTTTTTGAAATATTCTTTTATCAGGTTGTTATCTTTCTGGATATCTAAGAAAAACTTAAATATGTAACAAGACGCTAATGATAGACATATAACAATAATGATTAAAACTCTTTAATTTTTTATTAATGGTACCTAACCAATGATTTTAAAACTTACCTATTAAAATACAGCTCCGAGGCTGCGTTCGCGTCTTCATTAGCTTGGCTAAAACAAACATACATATCCTGTTTGTCATAGTTTCCATATTTATTACTTTGTGCCATGTTGAACAATTCTTCACAGAAATAAAAAATAAACTTACAAAATCAAACCAATGCCAATAATATTTATCAACAATCCTTAATGGCGCATTTACAGAATTTGGTTTTCTGTCATGGCTATTCGTGATTGACCATGACATAGCTGTTACAAACGCAACTATGGTTCAGCCTTTAATACTTATTTTATTATTACTGTGTATCCGTAGGCTGAGTAGCTGGCTCTTGTGTAGATCTGTCGATTTAATAAAACACTGTATTTAATTCCAACAGCATTTTATTCGTAAGGTAGCACTAACGTTTTATTTACAATATTCACTTAATAACTTCCCACTATCTGAGAATACACTACATCAAATTACTGGTTACACTTCAAATTGCATTCACACATACGTTTCCATAATACTCAATACTTTCACATTGTATTAACTTATTGAACTTTGTTTTTGTTAACTTTAACTACATAGAACAAGAAATGTGGACAATTTCCACTCGGTGACGTGCTTTACTTTTTACAAGCAGTCGTGCGACATGCACCGCCGAACTTTCGGGGAACAGTCCCCTTGATAAACTTATATTTTATGCGTTTAGCCAAACTCTGCTTGGCGACCGTCTGGAGGCTGCGTTGCCTCATCCCTCCTCGCGTCTGTCTCCCTTCCTCACGCAGCTTGGTAGCTGATTATTTTTGGTGAAGCGCCTGATTACATATGACAACAATGCCGCGCTGTTACTATGTGGGTTTTATGATGAATCTTGGATATTTACGTATACGTGAGGAAAATAGATGAACTAATAAAAACGCAGACAGCACAGCGTTTGTTATTGCATCGTGCGATAGCTACATAAGCGTTATATATGCACTACATACATCAATTAGACTTCCAAGAATGCCATCAGTGGCGTACTTTGCTTTAACACTCAGCGTGTTCTCAACAATAGCCTTCTATACGAAAAATTATTAATTTTACAAGAAATGTTAAAATTATCCCGTTTTGAAAGAAATGAATATGGACTATTATTAATTTTTGAAAAGCTCTTAAAAGAGGGATAAGGAATTGTTCTTTTCTGAGCTATAAAAACTCTCTTGGCGTTTACCGCGGCTCCCCAAAACATAATGCTGTAGGAGATTATATATTGCACTAAGGCAAAATAAAAAGCTTTTAAGGTTTCTAGAGACAGAACATCTCTGAGCCTCCTCATAGCTGCACAGTGGCTATTAATTTTGGCTGCCGTATTCTTTATTTGTTGAGCCCAGTTTAAGGTGGGGTCAAGTGTCACACCAAGAAATTTGGTCTGCTCAACTTCTTGTATCGATGTACCATTCAAGGAAACATATAAGGATTCACTAGCAAAGCCCGCTCTACAAAAAGTCATTAAATTGGTTTTTTGAACATTTAATTTAAGAAAGTTTTTGTCACACCATTCTCCCATCCGCTCTGCAGTACGCGAGCAGCTCCCCGACAGTGCGGACACCGTGCCAGCAGCGTGAACTGCTGCAGTGTCATCAGCATACTAAGACACAAGGTCAGCATCCAGCAGGGCCGACAAGCCATCCACATATAACAGAAACAAGATGGGGCCCAGAATGGATCCCTGGGGGACTCCCTGGATCACATCTGTTACCCCTGAATAGTACTCAATAAAATTTTGCGAAACACATACTGTTTGTTTTCTTTTAGTAAGGTAAGACTCTAATAATTTACTGCATAAACCTTTTATCCCAAAAGTGCTGAGTTTTTCGATAAGTTTTTGGTGATCCACAGTAAGAGCAAAATTAAGTACGTAAACTCTTTGCAACACAATTTCCAATGCACGTCATACCCTTCGAGTGACGTCAGTTAGCGGCTGTGTTGCCAGCTTGTAACCAAAATGACCGAGTGAGGGAATTACACTGTTTTTTTTTCATAAAAACCAGATAAATGTACAAAAATTAACACAAATCTATTTACTTTATTTTTAAAATCTTTCAGGATGACAATATATACCTAAATTGCATTGGAATAGACATATAATCTTATTGTTATTTTTTATATATGCTTTGGCTATTAATCTATTTTACTATTCCGTATTTCTAAAAAAGTAGGATAGGCAAAAATATACCTAAAACTATACATAGGTAGTCCTTATTTAATTTTTTTAGTTTTCGGGTTTCAATATTAAGAATAAAATAATAATACAAAGATCATTATCATCCTCCAAATCACTTAAATCGCTCGTTTTATTTACTTCAATAATAATGGATTTAATGTTTAGTCTATCTAATACATGTTCTCTTTCATACCATTTTAATATCTTGCTTTCTGATTTTCGAACCATGGTGAAAAATTTTGCTGATTCATGTCTCCATAGTAGTCACTTAGTTTGAGAAGAAAAAATTGCCTCTGCGCCCTCAATAAAATTATCTTCACTATACTATCAGCATGAAGTACTTATACCTAGAAAAATATATTTTACCTAGGTAAACTTCCTATAGTTTCTATATTTGTTTACTGCATAATACCTTTTACCATCCACTTTAGTAAATCTAACACTTCTTTTATTTTCATCTTGCAAAAATCGACCAATTATAAACCATTATAAGAGATCCATGTCTCATTCAATAAAACGAATTGGTACAAGAATGCTTCTTTTTCTTTCATCTCGAAGCCTATTTCATTTAAGAGGCTTCTTAAATAGTTAAGACAACCATCAAACAGTTGTCTATCCTTTAATTTCTTGCTTAAAGTTTTCAAACTTACATGATGTTCTATAAAAAGGTACAGCTTAAGCATAACCCCAATGTAAAATATTGTAGTTTTTGAATAACACAACTTACTTGTTTCTTACATTCCATAAATAGTTGCACGGATAGAACTTATATCCACTCTTGACACATTTACAACTCTGTTTGAATGAGAACGTTTCTTTTCAGGTGATTTTAATAATTTATTTTTCTTAACTGTTGTTGAAACTGCACACTGGAGATATTTACATTTAGGGCAGCTGCTACACGGTAAAAATTATTGAAGTACATAAAATATATAGACCTTAATATACCCTTTAAAGCTACTTGTTGTTAAGTTCTTCCTGAAAATTAGAGAAGCTATTGGCTTTTTGCACCGGCTATTTAAATACTTCGGTATTTTTCAGAAATAGTAAACCACGTAATTGACAGAGATATGTATGTGCACTTCTGTTATACTTAAAAGAACAGTGTTTAACGATATTTATGAAAAGACCTAGAGCTTTTGTTAAAAATTGGATGCACAACAACACGAAACCACAGAACAATAAAGGTTAGTTTTCACAAAACGTCAAAACAGGCCAACCAACGAGCTGCCACTACAGTTGCCAGTTGACAGTTCTGTTGCCAACTATGGGCCAATAATTCAAATTATATTAATTTTTGCAAGCTTAAATAAACAAAATGTTTGCTGTAAGTGGGTTCGTATCAAAGAAGAGCAATTTAAGTTTGTACAACATTCAATGTCGCATGAAATTTTAATTGTTAGCTGATTGATAAGGTGCATTGAAAATTGTTTTGCAAAAACTATATGTTCCGTTGTACTATATTTGGACGTCACGATATTAAAAATGTTTAGATAAACAAAGCTGTTTTACCTCGTGTTTTACATAACCTATAAAATATTAAACCATTTTGTGATGAAATTAAAGGAAAAGGAGTTTCTGAATAAAACATTCGAAGAAACTCAAAACGCTTCGCGTCGTGTTACAGGTACCTACAACTGAAAATTATAAAAAAAAACATTAAAACATTAACATTATTTTTGTTTTTAGTTTGTCTACCCAATCGGGAATTTCCACCGAGCTTGTACTTAATGCCTATAGGAATCGATTTAATGGTCATGTATTATTAACGTATAATTGGCCATTAAGGTATTTTTCAGTCAATTTATGGTTTCTAACACATTTAATTTTTGGCGGCCTTTATTTTCTTTATATAAAAATGGATAATTTTGGTTGTTAAAAATATGTTGTTCCATTAAAAGATAATTAGCTTATAAGTTGAATTAATTTTATTATAGATAAAAATTCTTTTCTGTTTTATATTCGGGTTTTCAATAATCTGCCTGTTCGATCGCGTATATATTATACCTATATATTTAAGAACAGAAGCTACGTCATGTTAAGTAATAAAATATAATAAATTTTTGTTTTTATTCATTGCTCTCTTACAATTTTCAAATATTTTACATGCAACTTTTTTACATTTTTTTAGGATTCTTTTTTGTTCGTTAGGGGATAGATTAAACAAAAGAGACTCTGGCAATCGAGTTACGGCCGTATAACCGTTCTATCGAGAGTAAAGAAGGTGATCTCTCAAACGACCCACTACCAACCCGCACTGACCAGCAAGGTAGTAACACGGCTCAAATACCCCCAACCTAATCATAACAGACACATTAGGACCACAGCCCTTAATATCTCCGATCAAGGTGATGGCCGAAACAGAGTTGGAGCAGAGGGTGCTAAAAATCACCGAAAGAGAAAAGAAAGAAAGGTTACCAAAGGAAAACGACAAATGCATATCGTTTGTTATAATGTCCAAATCCTCCGATCGGAAGCAAGGCTTTTAAAGATGGAAGAGGACCTGAATGGGATAAAATGGGATATAGTTGGTACTAGCGAGGTCAAACGTAGAGAAGACCAAATTACACTTAAATCTGGCCAGATGCTTCATTATTATAGAGGAGAAGAAGACTCGTCTAACGGCGGAGTTGGGTTTTATGTAGCTAAAAGACATATCAGACAAAATAAGCATTGAAAGCATATTCGAGAGTCATATATTTAGTTCTGAAACTGAACTCAAGGTACAAGTTTAAAATTATACAGGCATATGCACCAACAGCCAGTCATTCAGGGGAGGAAACCGAGAAATTCTATGAAGACGTCAGAACCACCCTACGAAAAACAAAAATGCACTACACTATGACGATGGGAGACTTTAATGGCAAACTAGGATTTAAACGAAATTACGCAGAACTAGCTATGGGAAACTTCGGCTATGGCAAAATAAATGAGAGAGGAGATCAACTTATCGATTTTTTTCATCGCGAAGGCCTCTATGCCATGAATTCATTCTTCAATAAAAAAAACATCAGCGCAAGTGGCCCTGGATAAGTCCTAACGGAACAACAAAAAATGAGATAGACGAATAAGAGTGAGACTATACAAGACATAGTTGTTCTAAATAAGTTTTCGATTGGAAGCGATCATAGAATGGTTCGAGCAAAGGTATGCTTATATATCAAGAAAGAAATAGCAAAACTGATACATAAGAACAAAAACAGGAAATGGCATGTCCTTGAAAATATTATATTATATAAAGACCCCATTAACAATAACTTCAATAGTCACAAAGAAATGAATATAGAATAAATGAACACCAACATACTAACCGCTCTTAAAGAAGCCGAGAGAATTTGTCCAGTGAGCAAGAAAATCAGTCAGAAACTAAGCCAAAATACGAAAAGCCTTCTGGACGAAAGAAGAGAAATGAGGAACAACTACGATACAAACGTAGCAGTATAGAGAAACTTAAACACGGAGATTCAGAACGAAATCCGAAAGGACATCAGACAACACAACACAAAAGACATATTATCCAGAGTGATCGAGGAAAACGAAAATTTAAAAGTTTTGAGAAAAAACAATGCAACGGGAAAGAAAAACATACATAGATTGAAGGACAAACAGGGATAAGCTATCACTGGCAGAGAGGGGATTTTGGAGCTAGTAAAGAACTTTTACTGCAAACTATATAAAGAACCAGAACAACGAGGAGATGCCAGATATAACAATACATTTAATAAGAAAGACCCTACAGAAAATGAAAAACAATAAATCCCCGATAAATGATGGAATAGTGATCAAGGCTATCAAACGGGCTGGGGAAAAAATTCTAGGAGCTCTAACTAGACTATTTAATATATTCAAAGAATCCGTACATGGTTCACAAAGAGACCTGAATTCAGTAATGTAGAGTAACTCACAAAAACACAAAGTCACGGTCTCAAGTTCTTGAGAGCGTGACTTTGTGTTTTTTTGAGTTACTCTACATTATTTAATATATTATGTTTAAGAGAAGCGACAATGCCATCCAGTGGAGCAACGCAGAGGTAATTTTGCTGCACAAAAAGGAAGGTATTACTGATCTCTGAAACTGTCGCCCTATAAGCCTATTTCTTCATGTATACAAACTCCTCACAAAAATAATCACAAAGAGACTAATAAACAAACTAGCACTTTACCAACCACCAGGATGGTCAATTGGTCAGGTTTCAGATCTGGATATGGCACAATCGATCATCAACAAACCTTTGGTATTGATATTTGTGGACTACGAAAAAGCTTTCGACATAATTATAAATCAACAAAAAATGTTGGAAGCTCTAACGGAATGTCGAATAGATAACCGTCATTTCAACAATGCGCAGGCTAGCAGCAGTTGCGCCGGCGGTCAGCGAGGTCATATATGTTGTCAGCTCTTGATTACGAAATTCAATACATTAGGTCGGAAAAAAATAGTGAAGATTATTTATCACGCATAAGACAACCCTCAGATTTTTTACCGATAAAAACAAATTTACAGCAATTGGATCAAAATAATTTTTCATATTTGAATTTTTTACAACAAGTTATCTTCCGATAAATTTTAAACAAATTAAATTGGAAACAGCGCGAGACCCAGTCCTGATAAGGTTTTATATTGAATTGCATCCATTTTCCCTAAGAAGAAACCGATTAAGCAAGAAACAATATTTTTTAATGTGGGGATATAAACTAATAGTTCCAAGTAAATTTCGAAGCGGTATTTTAAAAGAACTTCATGCGAATCACATGGGTACAGTTAAGATGAAATTGTTGGCTCGTTCTTATTTTTGATGGCCGTCCATCGACGACATTTTCCGGTAATGTTCCGGAAACTGTCGTTAAACTTTGGGAATGGTCCAAGGAGTCATGGAATACGTTGCATGCAGATTTTTTTGGTACGTAATGTGGAAAATATTTTTTTGTTGTTGAAAATGCCACTTTAAAGTGAATAGAATATTTTCAAGTTTCTTCTGTGATGTCAATGACCACTATAAAATTTTGCGGAAGTTATTTGCTAGGTTGGGATTACCTAAAGAACTGATAATGCGCCAACTTTTTTTTCAGAAGATTTTCAAAACTTTTTAAATCATTAAAAATAAATGGTATTAAACACAAAACAGGAGCACCATATGACCCGGCTACTAACGATATAGTAGAGTCGGCGGCGGTGAAAATAATAAAGGCGGCCATAGTTAAGGGGAAGCAAAATAACATAACGGACACAGATTACATTATCGACTGTTTTTTGTTTCAGTACCGAAACGCCCCTCACACAACTACCAACGAGACCCCCTCAAAGGTTTTAATGGGGCGACATTTGCGTACTAAATTTGACTTAGTCGTGCCATTGGTTGAGTCAACAGTTGAAAATAAACAGGAATTTCAAATAAATAATCATAAAAATACAACCTTTCTCTATCTTGATATTTTTTCGTGTCTTCAATTTTTCAAAGTTAACTTTGATCGTTCGTAGGAAATTTTGTTTTGTTTTTGACTTTCCGTGCCAGTTTTTTATTATTTTCCCTCTGATCAAAAAAGATTATACTATTAAAAAAATGGTAAATAATTATTCTAATTTGTAGATGACACAAATGCATCTCGTTTGTGGTCTTGCCAATGGTAGTTCCGCGGAGGCCCGGCGACTGTATCAAGAAAGGTATCCTGATCGTGTCAGAAAAATGTTTATAAACATTCATCGTAGTCTGACTGAATCTGGCAGTTTTAAACATAATACCTCCGGGGGAAGTTTTCGTATAAGTCAAACTCTGGCAGTTAAGGAGGCTGTCCTACATGCGGTTGAAGAGAATCCAGCAACTCGTACGAGAAAAATTGGTAGGGAACTAAACATTTGCTATAAAATGGTTTGGGAAATTTCAAAAGAATCTTTGTTATATCCTTACCATGTACAAAGAGTTCAGGCACTTTTTTCCAGAGATTTTAATCCATGTATGCAATTTTGTAGATGGTATCTTCAAAGACTTGCAGAAAATCCTCACTTTGATTCCATCATTATATTTACAGACAAAGCGCATTTTTTCAGAAATGCAATATTCAATTTTCATAATAACTGGGTCTATGAAAATTCTCATGCTAATATAGAGAAATAGAGATACATTCCCAGGAACAGTTTTCTATCAACGTTGGACGATTGGACCATTTTTTTTTTACCAAACCGCCTTAACGGACAATCTTAAAGTAATTTTCTATAAAATGATTTGCCTTTACTTCTTCCGATGTTCCTTTTCAGTTACGGCAACAACATTGGTTCATGCAGGATGGTGTTCCAGCCCACTTTAGCATATTGGCCCTTGAGTATTTGAACAAAGCTTACCAAAACCGTTGGATAGCTCGTGGGAGACCACAATTCTGGCCACCTAGATCGCTTGACTTAAACAGCCTAGATATTTATTTGTGCGGGCACCTAAAATCATCAAAACAACTAAGGAATAGAATTATTGACGGATGTGAAACCATACGTAACACTCATGAAATTTTCGAAAGAGTTTGTCACTCGATGAAAAGAAGAGCAGAAGCCTGCATGGAAGCGGGAGGTGGTCATTAATAAATATTGTGCAAGTCAGTGGCGTACATTTTTTTTCTCAATATTATTCGCTGTACCTATCTTTAAAAGTGGAGATCAGTCCTCCTTGAACAACTATAGACCAATCAGTTACGACAAATTATGGTCAATAAAGGGGCCTACAGACACCCGTACAAGTATTAATACATGAACGCAAGGTGATGTACGCGCGGCGATGTTCGTCAGTATATAGACAGATTTTCCGATCTTTTAACGGAAAATACAACCAGGTGATCGATTGGTCAGCTTCAATGTCGAGAGTATCTACACAAATGTCCTAGTTAAGGATACACTTCAGGTCATTCGAAGGAAACTTGGGGAGGAACAAACCTCAGAGGAACGAACATCGCTACACATCAAAGCCATAATGGACCTACTGGAATGCTACCTTAATAATTCCTACTTTCAAGGTGTCAAACATCTCTGAAGTTTTGCTTAGGAATCAACTATGCGAGTATTTTGAGACAAATGGTTTGCTAATTGATGAGCAGTTTGGTTTCAGACGAAGGAGATTAACTACAATGGCAATAAGCGGGTTCTGCGAGACCACAGTCGAGAGCTTCGAGGCTGGGAACTATATGGGTGCCACTTTCTGCGACCTGTCGAAAGCTTTCGACTGTGTTTCGCACCACATACTTCTGACAAAACTGGAATATTATGGCGTCTCCCGCGGCAGTTGCGATCTAATGCAGAGTTATCTTTTGGATAGAACACAGGTCACCAGCTTTGAGGGAGTTGTGTCACAGTTAAGAGTTATGAGACATGAAGTGCCCCAGGGTTCTGTTTTGGGTCCTCTACTCTTTATCATATATATAAATGACATCAAAACGGCCTTGCAGCACAGCGAGGTGACTCTCTATGCCGATGACACCAGTTCTCTTGTTGCTGACGCGGATATCGAGACTTTGAAAGGGAGGGTGAGGGAGTGCTCATCCGAAGTAGGTGATTGGTTCTTGGCAAATCGGCTTAGTTTAAATCAGTCAAAGACCGAAGAAGTGATTTTTACTCTTAGACGAAATGAGGACACTAATGGACAAACCAAAGTAAAGTTCTTGGGGGTTATGCTTGATGCTAAGCTTACCTACGAATGTCATGTTGATTGTATCTCTAAGAAAATGGCTTCAGGAATATTTGTTTTGAGGAGTTTGTGTAAGACTGCTGATGATCGGGTCTCCGTGATTGCGTATCATGCACTTGTTCACTCAATATTCTGCTATGCCCTGCTGATCTGAGGTCACTCGTCTCATGTAAAGAGGATTTTTGGCCTGCAGCAGAGGGCAGTCAGGGTTCTGGCATGGACCGGATATAGGGATGATGCTATACAGTATTTTACACAATTTAAAATCCTAACGGTCCCATCTCAATATATATACGAATCCTTAATCTTTGTACACCAAAATGCGCATAACTTTGAAACTAGCAGAGAAATTCACTTGTATAATACAAGGTACCGTGAAGATATAAGGATTGGTTTTTTTAAGATTGGGAGCATCCTGGAATGCGACACTTCACTATGCGCCGGCATTTTTTAATAAGCTGCCTCTTGCAGTAAGGGAGATGCCGTTTAACAGTTACAGGAAGGCTATTAAGGGATACCTGATACACAAAGCATTTTATGATATTAATGACTTTTTAACTTGCACTGTAAGAGCTGACGAATTCCAAATGTAATGTAGATCTTTTCTTTGTATTTATTTTAATTAAACTGAAATTTCCTCAATGATTGTATGAATCAGATCACTACTTATAAGTAGTATTGATGTAAAATTTTTTCCCTTATTTGTTCCATATTTTCATTGTGCTCTTAGTATTAGTGTTCATTGTTTTAACACACTTTGTGACGACTGAAAAATTTTGTTTGTTAGGAATGCGCTCTTGGAATTACGACCTATCATTAAGTGACACCCTGTGTAGGATATTTGATAATCCAGTGAGATAAACGTTTCGATGGGAGCCTTATGAAAGAGTTTATCTGCTGACAACAAAACAGTGTTCATTGCGGTATAATATAATTAATCAGCATTTTGGAAATAGTGATCATATACAAAAAAAAAAAATAGTCGCAGAACAGGCGAACTATTAAACCACGAGTAATGCGATTTTACTTCGTAACGAGGGATGAAAGTCACGTAATTCATACCCGCACTGCTCGCTAAAGACCCTAAAAGATTTTTCCTGCAGAACTGCTGCCTAATAATGTAAAAACCAGTAATTACGCAATAAATGCATTCGTAATTTACTGCCATTTATTGAATGAACATTTTTATCACCTCTTATTTTTTAATGTGGTACGAACATATATTTCAAGCTCCCATCTTTATGCAATCCGAATTGAATTTTATTTGCTTCAACGAACGGCGAAAAAGATACTAATGATTTCCAAAAATTCCATTAACGAAAAAGGGGTCCCTTTCGAAATGGTTGTAACTTCTTTCATCTCATTAAGGCGTGTCTATAAGACCCCTTCTGTAAATTTTCGTTTCATCACATGCTTTAAAAATAATGTTTTGAGACTTTCCAAGAAAGAAGTGTTTACACATTGTTTGTCAGTTGTTTATCTCTTTTGGGAAAATTGAAAATAAACATTTCGGAAGTGTGGTGCGTTAACGACATTTTTTTGCTAAATGGGTTAGGGGGAAAGTTACTTGTATTAGCACCATTCATATGTTAGGGTGTTTGAAATGTATTCTAAAGGATACAAAACGGGATATCTGGAAGCCTATACGTTTTGTATTTTTAGCATTAATAAAATTTAATGAAAATGAAACGAAAATTTTTGCTGCACGTTTGCTAAAATTTTTTATTATTCTAGTATTATTTATGAAATCCAATTACACTCAAAATAACACAGGGTTAAGTATATCACGTAAAAAGTATTAATAGGATTTGGAATGCATGCATTTTTTTACACAAAATATCCTTTTTTTTCCATTGACCTAAAGTGAGCCAAATATTTACATATTTTCTCCCAGAGAAGAATGTACTCTACAGGGATCTCTTAAACGATCGGGCATACAGAGATGATTAAATTAGAAAAAACTTGCGCATTACGAACTTACTGCATTTTTGCGATGTCATTCTTATTGTTTTCTAATTCTATTTGAAGAGTCATGTCAAAATAAATTTTACATTATTATTGCTTATTCTCTACAACAAGATTTATATAAATTTTCAGTCCCATGTTTAGTTTTTTCGCCCCCATCATCAACTTTGTTTTTTCAAATACTGCAAAAATTTAATTTTACGCTTTATAAACTACTTCTTACTCTGAATTTAATGATATATCACACTTATTTTTTGTTGGGCGTTTCGGACTAAAAACTCATCATTAATGCAAATGACGACTACACTTAATTTTGTTCTTGTTTATATTGCTATTATTCAATTCTAGTTGATTTTAAATACAATTTTCTAATTTTGCATTACTAACCATAACATTAGCATTAGATTAATTTTCATATTTAATGCATATATATTAAACATGATGGTACATATTAATGAGAAACTAATAACAAACCACTAAAAGCGTCTTAACGATTTAGAAATAATATAAACTTGTCTGAAAAATCTTACAAGTAGGTATTAATTAATTTTTTTCTTTAACGTTTTTATAATTTAAATTATTTCTCATTTTCAAGAATTCGACCCCCATTCGCCAAACATAAATACCATTGGTAAGCCGTTCCTTATAATGTTTCTTTTAAAAATTCTTCCAGTAAACTTCATTGCCAAGGAATCTGCAAAAAAAAGTCCATCGGTGTAATATCTGGGGATCGGGGAGGGCAGTATATGGGACCACGAGTGGCATCTAAATTGTTTTAAAGTGTTCTCTCAAACATTCCATATACAATCTCTCAATAGCGACCACCCTCGGGGAATGAAATTTGAAAAAGGATAATTTTATTCCACTCATGGTAAGAAGAAACTATATATGGAAAACTTTGAAGACAATGAATTTTTGTTATGAAAAAATTCAAAACAGAGAAATATTAGAGGAATACGAAATCATCTGCTGGTGACGAGAATATTTGAGGGCAGTTAGACAGTTTCAAAGGGAAAACAGGAATATTTATTATATGGACAAAACTTGGTTAAATGAAGGATATACCGTTAAAATATGGCAGGATAAACATATAAAAAGAGTGAGGAAAGCTTTCATAGAAGGTCCACTGGAATTAAAGCACTCTCGGGAAAAGGCAAAAGATTAACAATTGGTAGCAATATGGATTTTTCGTTGGCGGCTTACTAGCATTTAAATCAAAACGGATTGGAGACTGTCATGAAGACATGAACGCAGATGTCTTTAAAGAATACTTCCAGCAACTGCTAGATCTTATTTCTCCTGGGTCTGCTATAGTCATGGATAATACCAGCTACCACTTAAGAAAATCCGAAAAAATATCAACGTCGTAAAGGTATGCTGAAAAAGGAGCTACCGTAAAGTTGAATAAACCTATTTGTACGAAGTTCGTTGTCGACGAAATCGCTCTAAAATAGAATTGGTGTGGGCACAAGTAAAAGGGTATGTAGCAAGGCATAACACCACTTTTAAAATGACAAATGTTGGAAACCTCCTGCAAGAGGGAATAAAGACAGTGGATTGTAAAAAATGGATTAAGTGCGTCAAACATGTGATCGAAATAGAAGAAAGAATGTGGGAAGCTGATAACATGCTAGAACACACTTTAGAGCCCCTTATTATTTCTCTGGACCCCAACGGCGATAGTTCATCTAGGAACATCATGACTAAAATTTAAAAATTTAGTTGTTGTATTGTATGTTCACAAATCTGTCACTAATGTTCGGAAACAGTTGTGCGAGTGCAATATTATCTTCTTCTTCGAAGTCTTTGACATAGATATCGGCTGATTCGCCACATATTTTTTTAAAGGTAATATCGTACCGACGACGGAATCTTTCTAACGATCCATTTGATGCCTTGAAGAAATTTAGTCCTAGATATTGAGCAGATTTGAGGGCTTTTGCTTGAATTATGTAGGATATTGGTAAGTGCTTGTTTCGCGCCTTACAGAACCAGTTAGAAGTAACTTGGTCCACTGCCAGTTCTTCGGCTTTGAAACATTTTCTTTTTTGTTCACCGTTGCCACCTTCTTGAAACAAATTTCTAACTTCTGCTCTATTTTGAAGCAACATGGTCATTTGGGTCTTACCCACTTTAAACTTTTCAGTCAATTTCCTTACAATACTTAAGGCAGTTTTCCTCGATTATTTCAATTTTTTTGTTTAAAGAAAGACATTTCGTTTTTCCCGCATCTTCGAATATTCACGTTAGTCCCAAAACACACAAAAACTGTTCAAAACAAAACTAATGTTGACAACCGATTAATCAGCCTTTAAAGCAAATTGAATGGATCCGCCTGCAATAAAGTGATAAGTGTCTGGTAGGGTTTTCATGCCCCTATTGGAGGGTGTTTTTAGCAATAATGTTTACTAAAAATTCCGATGATGAGTGCCCGCGGTCGTTTAACAGATGGGTCGGTAAAGAGGAGTATAAAATAATGGGATTTCTATTTTTTTTTTTTTTTATTTACTATTTTTTACGGTCGTCGGCGTATCAGAGGCCATCTTGAACCGGTCATCGACCGTACGGTTTTTAGTCGTGCGGTCTACCGACTGGGGAGTGTGAAACGGCACCTTTATCCTACGAGATATCCGATCTCATCCGGCCTGTCCGGCGTGAATAGGATAGTTTTGATGTCGATTCATTTTACACTCTTCCCTAAGACAAGAATATAGGGAATTCATAACCGGTCGTTTAACGTTTATGGAGGCGGTCGCAAACAGAGGTTTTGCTGTAATTTTGAAATTATGAGGAGAAGCCCCATCTTATTGAAACTACATATTATTGGATAAAATATCTCCGATGCCATTTCTTTAAAAAGTCCGATACTAGTGTTCCTTCCAAAGCAATCCTTGAGAGGATTTTTTTATTTATTTGTTTTAGGTCTATCTCATAAATTGTAAAATAATATTTTTAAAATATGCAGACCATACAAGCCACCCCAATTAGAAAACATAGACACATTTGGCAAAGTTGTTTAGATTTTGTGTAGTTTTTCATACTGATCCTCGTTTGACCTACACCCTGTATACAAACTGTAAAACCAGAATATTTTTTCCAGTGCCCTACATATTAATTTTCTAGCAATTAGACGGTTTCCTAAAGAAATACCTACAAAGCCAAAGCCATTTATTTAACACCAGCCATAAATTTCCTTAGAAAAGAACAGCCGAACACAATAAGTAGGTCGTTAAGTGTTGCCAACCGACACATACAGGATTTAGACAAATATGTCATTAACGACATACTCGTATATCTTAACAACCATCCGGTATTTTTGTTTCATGATTGTCTTTCTTTATAGGCGTATCTTATTTATCATTTCTTTTTTAATTATTACTTTCGATTTCTTAAAATATTAGTAAATGATCTCGCATAAGTGGAAATAGCTAGATCTCGATATGCATCAAACTACTTTTTGCTGCATTATGTTTTCTAATAAAAAAATACACAGAGTGTTTCAAAACATATGCGGAAAACTTACGGGGGTGATTCCTTGTTTAAAATAAAGGGTAGTTTGATATACAGTGCGTCCATAAAGTCTTGCACAAATTCATTTAAAATTCAGGTATAGATTAGCAAAAAAGTCGCGCATAATGCCTGTAACTTTTGAATTACCACGAATACGAAAAAGTAACCTCTATGAAAGTTGTTCAGAAAGTTATTCCCCACATTTCTACCTGCATGGATTTTTTCTGTCATTTCTGGTTTGGTTGTCATAGAGACTAACTTACTTTCTTTAAATGGAACACACATTGTGATTACATATTTGGATTCTACTGGGAAAACTCTGAATTTTCTGTGTACCAAATTTTCACCTATCTGCAAGCGTTTCCGAGATAATGGCAGCTCAAAAATGAAAAATTTTATAAGTTAATTAAGTATAATTATTCCTACCTAATACCAACCAGTTGAGTCAAGGTGTTTTCATAGCAGCGACCTAGGAGGTATCAATTTGAGTTACTGTTTAATTTTCTGTTGTCTGATTTCTAATTTGTTTACACTATTGTTCATCTGAATGAAAAACCACGAGTTGAAATTTTAATAATGAGCGGTTACGGAAATACGAAAAGATCGCAAGATCAGGTTTGTCAACGGTGTCGAGTGGTAAAAAAATTTCGAGAAACAGGCAGTGTTAAGGAAGCCGCTAGATCAGGTCGACCTAAAACAGCAACCGGGGGAGACAAAGCTTTGCATTGGTCGAATACATGAAAATCCAACACAATCATCCAGGCCAATGGCAATGGATTTTAATGTGTCTCATCAGTAAGTGAAAAATTTGTTTAAGCAGGAAAAGTTGCATCCCTACAAGATAAAATTGGTGCAAGAGTTAAACGAGGACGATTTTGATAGGAGAGCTGAATTTTGTGAGCTGATGATGGAAATATGCAATAACGGTCATAACTTCGCAACAAATATCATTTCCTCGGATGAAGCTACTTTCCATTTAAATGTCATTCTTAATAGACACAATAATTATCGTTACTGGTCTGCTGAGAATACTCACTGGTTCCAGGAAGGTCATACTCAGAGGCCCAAAAAAGTTAATGTTTGGGCAAGCATAATTGGTAGACATATTGTGGGACCAATTTTCATGGATGGTAATTTGAATGGCGAAAAATATTTGGACCTCCTCAGGAATCACATAATTCTTTTTAGAAGAATAGTTTTACCGCGTGTAAATAATGGCATAAATAAACAGGTATGGTTCCAACAAGATGGAGCACCTGCACATTATGAGGCAAATGTTAAACAATACATAAGCGAACAATTTCCAGGACGCTGGATAGGCAGAAGTGGTGCTATTGACTGGCCAGCGCGATCCCTGGACTTAACCCTGCTCGACTGCTTCTTGTGGGAACACTTATAAAGAACAAAGTCATATGACTTAGAAGCTTTAAGTAAACATTATAGACGGGTTCAGAGATCGACTGGCTCTCTGCTTAGCAGAAAATGGTGGTCATCTTGAACACCTGATCCAATAAAAAGGTTTCACTTGTTTATTATTCCGATGTTAAGTCGTTCAATTCTCTAGGCTCTTTATTTTGTTATTATAAAGTTTGTTACAATTTTAAATAAATAAAGATTTGAAATACAAAAAATTCAGAGTTTTCCCAGTAGAATTCAAATATGCAATCATGTGTCCATTTAAAAAAAGTAAGTTGTTCTCTATGGCCACCAATCCAGAAATTACGGAAAACATTCATGTAGGTAGAAATGTTAGGAATAATTTACGGAACAACTTTCATAAAGGTCACTTTTTCGTATGCGAGGTAATTTAAAAGTTACAGGCATTATGCGCCACTTTTTTGTCACTCTGTATTAACGTTGGATCAAAAGCCAACCATTAGGGAGATATCGGGGAACAAAGGTGGCGGCAAGATAATGTTTTTATTTTATATCTTAATAACGAAAAGCGATAGAATGATGAAATTCTGTGGAAGTATTACTATTATGAAAACACACTTTCTGCATATTTTGACACTGTTTTCAAATGAGTGGAAGGGGTTGAAGTAAACTACCCCTATCATTCTTGTTAACTAGATTAAAAGAAAAACTTACGCAACGACTTGGAAAAAAGTAAATTTGGATATCCTGGTTTATTTAGAAACTTTTTTATCTCTTGTTTTCTTTTCATTAAACTTACCGACTTGAAATAAAAAAAAAATATAAAGCATTACATGTCGGGACGGGGAAATTTTTTAGAAAGAAAACCTAGTTGGCCGCTGTCACTTTTTAGTAGGACCTTTCTAATATTGCTTTATTTGACAATAAAAGTTTTAATTAAATCAATAGAACAATAATGGTTAATTACACTAATGCAGTAATGGCAGATATGCATTTTATGTATGGGCATGTAAACGAAAATTCCTTGGAAGCCTATCGTCTTTATACACAAGCGCATCCTAATCGTAGACCTCCTCATCACAGGATGTCTATCAGGTTTTATCAAAGGTGGTATGAATCTGGAACTTTCGAAAAAAGGAGTTATGATATCTGCCGACACCGCGAAGTTCCAGCACCCATATTAGAAGTTGCCGTCCTAAATATTATTAAAGCACAACCTGAGACAAGTGCCAGGAAAGTTTCAGTGGAGTTATACAGGGTCGTTGGTATGTTTGGAAACGGTCGATTATTTTTTAAAGTAAAACAGCGAGCAAAAAATATTTAATACAAAAGTTTTAGGGTTTTTTGAAGTCTATTAGAACTTTAAAAAAATAAGTATACAGGATGAGTCAAAAAGCTGTAGAGAAAGAAAGTTACTTTTTTTTTAATGGAACACCCTATATCTTAGAATATTTTTGGATTCTACATAAAATTACAATTATTTTAGTGTATTATAAGTCTAGACTTAATAGTTTCCGAGATATCAACTTTTAAAAATTACATTTTTGAACATTGACAGATTCTAGCTTTCTAATGTTATGCCATAGAGCCAAATGGCTTCCATTTCCCTATCTTACTTTTTTTGTATCTTCTAAAAAATACCAACTTCCGGTTAAACCGGATATACTATATTTCCGGCTTTTGAGTGTTACATCCGGTTTAACCGGAAGTTGACACCAGTAGGAAGATAATAAAAAACTAAGATTGGGATATGAAAGCCGTTTCACTCTAAGACGTACCGTTAAAAGGCTAGAGGCTGTCAAAGTTCAAAAATGTAATTTTTCAATAGCCGATATCTCGGAAACTATTAGGTTTAGACTTATAATGTATTTATTTAAAAATAATTGTAATTTAATGGTAAATCCAAAATATTCTAAGACAGAGGGTGTTCCATTAAAAAAAAGAAAACTTTGTTTTCCTACGGCTTTCTGACTCACCCTGTATACTTATTCTTTTAAAATTCTTATAGACTTTAAAAAACCCTAAAACTTTTGTCTTAATTATTTTACTTTTAGATATAATCGACCGTTTCCACAAATACCAACGACCCTGTATACATATGCATCAACTGTATGGAGTATATGAAAACAGTTATATCATTACAGAGGGTACAAGTTCTCTTACCAAGAGATTTCGAACCGAAAATGATTTTCTCCTAATAGTTTCACCGAATGACTACTGATAATCCTTTCTTTTTGTTCAAGAATTCTCTTTTCGGACGAAGCTAGTTTCTCTAGAGTTATTGTTTAAAACTATCATAACAAGCATGTATGGGCTGAAGATAATCCACATTCAACAACAGAATCTAGACATCAGTTTTCCGTTAACGTTTGGATAGGAATTGTAGATAAACATTTAATTTGGCCATATTTTCTACCTTTCAGATTAACTGGTGAGTCATATTTTCAATGTCTACAAGAGGAATTGCCTCCTCTTCTAGAACATTTACCACTGCAAACTAGAAGGGACATGTATTAAATGCATGATGGTGCTCCAACACACTTTAGCTTAAATGTGCGAAGGTATTTAAATCTTACCTATGAAATCCGCTGGATAGGAAGAGGTGGGTCTCATCTTAGGCCACCTCGATCCCCAGATATATATCCTTTGTATCATTGAATCTGAGGGTATCTCAAAGAACTAGTTTACACTACCCCAGTACAGGATATCGAAGACCTGAGAAATCGCATAATTTCATCATGTAATGTTAAAAGAAACAATCCTGGCTATTTCAGCGTATTAGGGATTCAATCATGTGTAGAATAAATGCAAGTATTCCATCGTAAGGCAAGCATTTTCAACACTTGCTATAAAAAAAATGTAGTCGGTTCTGCGTAGGACGTTGTGTTTCTATTTGAGCTTCAATATCTAAATAATATTTCTTTTAAAGAACGATTTAATTTATGCATTAATAAAGGATAGGTTAGTGCAAAATAAAACTGTGTTTGACAGCGGACAACTAAATATTTTTTCTAAAAATTTCCTGGCATGGAATGCTTTACATTTAATTTTTTTTTATTGAAATCGGTTTTATAAAAAAAAAACAGAAGATTATGAAGTTTCTAAATGAACCAGGCTATCCAAATTAATTTTTCAAGTCGTTGCGTAAGTTTTCTTTAAAGTCAGTTAACAAAAATGATAGGGGTAGTCTATTTCAACCCATTTCACTCATTTTAACAAAATGAAAATATATCCAGAAAGCGTGTTTTCATCATAGTAATAGTTCCACAGAATTTGATTATTCTATCGCTTTTCGTTTATAAGATAAGAAATAAAAACATAACTTTAGGGCCATCTGTGTACTGCGATATCACCCTAATGGTTGACTTTTGACCCAATGTTTATATATCAAACTACCCTTTATTTTAAACAAGAAATCGCCCCTTAAGTTTTTCGCATTTGTTTTAAAACACCTTGTATATAATAATAATGTAGCCGTAACCAAATGGGTGGTCTGCTAGCTAATCAAGAAATTTCGTGAAACGGGATCCGTATGGGACTTAAAAAAATTAAAAAAAATAGTACAATGAAGATAGCGACTCTACTCGGGGTTATGTCAAATTAATACTTTTCAAAAGGATATGTAATATCAATAACATCGTCAAATGGCTAGAAGAAAACCACCTATTTTTATCAGCTGATAAATGTGAGGCAGTATTATTTTCGAAAAATTGTAGAATAATACAAACACCTACAATTAGGCTTGGAATCGACATTATAAGGCATAAAAATGAAGTAAAATACTTGGGCATGATTTTGAATAGGAACCTAAAATGGGATAAACATATAGAAATTATTCTGAACAAAGTTCAGAAAGGTATTAATATTATGAAGACCTTCTGCAAAGTGTGGTGGGGAGCAGATCCCACAACTCCACTAACAGTTTTTAATGCATTAGTTCGATCTCATCTAGATTATGGCGCTATTTTTATCAAACCCAATAATAAAAAATCTTTGATAGTTATTTATGGTATAAGTGTGTTAATATATGTTATATATAAGTCACGCCGGGAAATGGTTAGCCCTTGAGGCCGTAGGCCGAGAGGGCTAATTCTTAAGTGACTTATATGACTTAAAACACGAGTGCCATACAAAATTTTATCCAACACTTGGATAGATATTATTAAAAAATAGAAATTTATATTGTTTCAATGTAAACTGGAAAACCCTGTATTACATTATAATTGACATATTTTTGAATGACAGATTTGACACGTAAAAGTAGGCTAAGGTAATTTTTGTTGCTATGGAATTGATTAACAATAAAAATTTGAAGGCAGTAAATAGAATTATTATTTTTTCGATTCTCGAGGGTAGTTTTTCAAAATATGGAAGAAACTTCAGCCGAAATTCAAAAAGAAGCGAACCTTGCGTGTTCATTTATTATTTCCCACAAGTCAAGAGACAGTTATGACAAAGCCTTATATGAATGCATATTTTACCACAACTTACCAGTGAGTTATAATCATAACCCACTAGTGAGTTATAGGTTATAACCCACGTGTGAGTTATAAGCTACTTTAATAGCCTAAAATCGAACTAATAATGTTCACTTTATATGGAAGTGTTGGATAAACAAACTAACACACTACATTATCAGGGTTCAAGAATAGCTCTTGGTTGTATGAAATCCACCCCTATCAATGCTCTCTTGGGAGAAGCGGCAGATATGAACTTGAAACATAGAAGAAAATGGCTGGCTGTGAAATTCCTGTCAAGGATTGTATGCATACAAAACCATCCATTAATTTCAATGTTAATTAGAAATCGAAACTTGTACAATAGAAATGTAGGTTTTAGGAAAAATAAAGATTGTCCATATCTTATCTAAGGTCTTAACTACCTTTTACCATACATTACTAAAATTCATAAATCAAAAGTATACCCCACATTTAATATAGAATTCAGAAACCAAATTATGAATATCAAAATCATTAATCTTGGATTACATGAAGACGATTTACAGACTAAAGAAAAATTTCTACGTTCCACAGACAGATATGAGCAATCACATATTTTTACATATACTGATGCATCAAAAAACTCTTCCAAGACTGGGTTCGGAATTTACTTACCAGAAATTAATTATAAATACTCTTCTAGATTGCCATCAGAACTCTGCATTTGCACAGCTGAGATTATAGCCATTAATGAAGCTACAAAAGTCATAATAAGAAAAAACATTGAAAAATCTATCATCTTTTCAGATTCCCTTAGTGCTATCACCAAATTAAATAAAACAGTAATCTCCTCCGAAAATGACTACGTTAGTTTACGCACCAAAAGACTGCTTTTAGAAGCCAACGATAATGGTATTGACATAAAAATCGCCTGGGTCCCAGGACACTCAAGGATTGCTGGTAATGAGATGGCAAATACCCTGGCAAACGTAGGTAGAGATTTAAATATCCCCAAAGATATGGACCTAGATGCTTAAGAGGTTATCCCAGATATCAAAAAGAAAATTTTTGAAGAACACAATGCTTAACGGAAGACTTCTCTAAGAAGTAAAGGAAAAAGTTATGCGGAAATAATAAACGAATTCCCCAAAAATAAATGGTTTAACAATTATACATACATTGATAGAAGACACATTACAACCATCATTAGAATGAGAACAAGACACTGCCTTACCAAAAGCCATCTCTATAGAACCGGGATCTTTACTGTGAATGTGGACAAGTGGAAGACTTGGAACATATTTTTCTAGAATGCCCCATAAATATAATCCAGGGTCATGATATTTACGAAGAATTCAGAAAAACCGGAATATCTCCCCCCCTAAATATTAAAACAATTCTATATAATTTAAACCATCAAAACATTAAAATTTATATTCAGTTTTTAAATGTAAATAAAATTAATTTATAAATTTCCTTATTTCAGGAATCAAATCCATTTTCCTAGTCCTATATTCAGTTCCAGTTACCTTAAGTCAAATCTCGCACCATTTGGGAATATGACTTAATTTTTTCCCATTGTTGTGCATGTAGTAACTATCCCCAATTTTATTTTTTACACAAGCTTTTATCAAATTATTGATAAAATAGGTTCTCCACACTCCACAGCACTCAAAATAGATCCACGATCAGCTGATCCATTTCCATAACCTATATCCCATAACCTGAAACCACCAGAAGAAAAAAAAAGAAGAAGAAGAAATCAGTGGTCGTGACGGGGTCTAGAGCCCGACAAGGTCACGGTCACAACTAATGTGCTGGCAGAATTGCCCCTCAGGGCAGAGCCAATAACAAGAAGAAAGAAAGAAAGAAGAAGATGTGACAAGGGAGATGAGTACAGTAAAAGTCTCTACACAGGACCCAATCTGCAGGGTCCGATTTGCAGAGCACATAGGATAGGGAAAACCGGGTGCTGCTCTCCACACCACCCGATCTAGGAGTGTGCACAGAAAACAGAAACAAAATCAATGTGTTTCGAATCTTAAGTCGTAAAGGTCAAAATCATAGAACATAAAGGTTAGTTGTCAAAATGGCTCCTAATAAATGTCAAAATGTCAGAATTGCGCTGACATTGCTATTAAAAAATAATTCGCGAAGAAAGAGAAGAAAATGCTGGGTAAAAAAGTGGCTGTTAGAGACATATATGTATTAGTACTATATGGCTATTACCCTGAATATCTTGAAGCAACAATAGAGATAGAAGATCAAGGGTAATTTCGACTTGTGCGCATGCGTCGCAAGGGTATTGCCAAATGTACTTTTGATTCTTTAGAACAGGGCAGAAGAGTGAGCCTTAGAAAATTAGAGCAATGATAAAATTAGCAAAAATCTTGCTAGAAAAAAACAAAATAAGCATTAAGTCCGTACTTACAAGTGTTTTCAAATTATTTCTTTTCATTAGTAAACTAAAACGCGTCAATTAAAGATTTCATATAACTGCAGGCTGACAACATGAGAACGTCTCATTTTTACTCGACATAACCTCGAAATTTCTAGCGAACGTTGATTTGCTTGACAGTTCGTTTCTTCGAGTTGTGTTAACGGCTTTTGTGTACTGTTTATCTTTACTTTTCTGTAAATTTTGATTGTGTCTGTATAAAGTGTGATAGTTTTGTAGAGAAGCCGAGGCAAAATATAATATTTTGCGTTATTTGCAACAGGCGTACCAACTTGAACAAAGATTTATCGTTATACAGGTATGTACCCAAACGGGATGTTTCTTTCTTTCTTTGGTTTAACTTACTTACGTTAATTTTGTAAAGAAACAATAATTGGGTGGTTAATTTCCTAAAAATTATAATTGCTTCTGCTGCTGTTGATATAATTAGGTACCTACCAATGTTTACCGAAAATTGCATGTAATCCAAAGAGACCTACAAAAACCTATATCCTATTACCAAATATCTAATAAAAGTTTTATTAATATATTTACCTGCGTTCTTTTTCTTTCCTTAATCGGAATATACAAAATCTTAAACAAACCAAGAACTTGAACGTTTGTTTACAATTCCTGTCCTTTCGCTTTTTGTAAACGTCAAATTTAATGGAAAAAGCAGCATAACCTCATTTTATTCCGGTAAAAACAAACGTCTATTTATTTTTCTCGCGCATACGCACTGCGCGAAATGAACTAACCTGACGAAACAAGGAACCTCGGCTTCACTACGTTTACAATGGTTAAATGGGCAAGGCGCCATATAGTACTAATACCTATATGGTTAGAGAGGAAAAGGTTTAGCCATATGAATATTCTTAAAGAATTAGGACCAATTGACTTCAAAAACTTCTTGTTAATAAATACCGAGACATTTAAGGAACTGCTGTCTTTATTTAAATAATAGTCGTTGGAAATATTCCACAGGCAGGGCATGTCCCTATAAAGCTCAAAAATCTCTCTTCAAGCTTACTTCTCCCTTTCAGACATTTTTAATTCAAAATACAAAGAAATTGTGCCAAATCTATCAGAATTAATATATTCATGACGTGCCCCGTCAAATATCGATGAAGTCGACCCAAGCGTGCTCAACCAACCGTCCGATTTGGACGTGCCTACACAGTACTACACACTACCAAATTTGCAGGGTCCCTGCGGATTGGATCTTGCAGATTAAGTCGTGTGTAGAGGCTTTAAAGAGTACTACGTCACTTTCTGAGGGGCACACAACTGGAGAAGCACTTCTATGCGATACCGTAAGGGGGTGTAAGTTAGAAATTAGATCAGACGATACATATCTTTATGACATACCATTCAAGACTGTAATCGACGATCGGAATGCGTGAAACAATAAAACACCCGACGGCTGAAAACTACCATCTCAATATTTTATTACTGTTTGTATTTAGAAGTTTTATGTCGCCGATATATTTAATTATAGAAAAAAATTTATTATAAGCATTTTTGTTTTAAAATTGAAGCTTTAACAGGAAAAAGTATAATTTATATGGGTTTCCATTAACAAAAATGGTATTTTACCTCACAACCGGGAAACCCGACTCTCAATAAAATTGTTTTTCTTCTTCTTCTATCTTAATGAGAATGCGTTAAATATACTAAAAGTTTGCTAATCTAAACAATATTGTATCTATAATAATAACAAATTTGCCAATGGTGGACCCTTAATTTTTATCTGCTTGTAGGTATAATTCGATTTCAATCGTTGTTACCAAGTTTGTGGTTTGACATGATTTGCTTTAGTTAATAATGTTGCTTAATAAATCAACGCCTTATTTTTGTAAAACTTGCTAATTTAATTTTTATGACTTATTCTGTTTTCTTTAAAAAAAATACCCACTTATCAATTGATCGGGTTTTCTGCTAGTATTTACCTTCTTGCAAACACCCTATTTTTTAAATTTTTTGTTTAATTGATTTCTACCAGCCACGAAGCTAATTACGAAATTCAATTTTCTTCTTGACGAGTTTTTTCCATCGTTTAGAAAGAACAAAATCGATTAACTTGGTTTTCGAGTCATGATTGGCAGGTAGCAAAGTGAGGGTGATAAAGTATTTTTTTCACAAAAGCCAAATTAAAACTTTTTTCCGAGGTTTTATAAATTTATTAAAAAACCTGCATTTCGGGAATTTCTTAACAAGGCAAACTTTAAAAACAAACAATTTTTGCTAGAGTATTCTCGACAGAACTTAGGTAAAATATAATATATCACCGTCAATGATAATGATTTAAATAAAAATCGTTGTTACTCAGTATTTTTATTTTAGGCAGAAAACGTTGCTCTAAAAAAATAATCACAAGGGTTCAAACTGCTAAATATGCATCTATCATAGGCACTGGCAAAACTATTTTACATGCAAGACATTTCACACATTTTATTAACTCTTGATCTTATTAATTTCATAAATACAGTGTGGTGATAAAGTTTGGAATAATAGGAATATTTCTGAACAGGTTAACTTAAAAAAAAAAACGCTCAGACACGTCGATTTGTATTTTTATATCTGCATTTTTTTAGCTGATACTAGAATATATAGGGTGTTACATAAATAAATTATCACGTCAATGTCACTTTTTGTAAATGGAATACCCTGTACATAATTTCATTTTTTGATTCTACCCAAGATTCTAAGAAGATTTCGTTTATGATGTCCTATACCTATCTTTAACTGTTCACGAATTATTGACAATTGAAAATTAGACATCTTCAATGAAAATAAAAATATAAATTAAATTGTTTAAGCGTTTTTTTTTTTAAGTTAACCTGTTCACAGATATTTCTATTATTCCCAACTTTATTTTCATTCGTATACGGTGTCTCAAAAAATCAGTATCAATTTCAAGTTTGTTTTTACATACGAAATGACACTTTCTTAAATTTTGAACATATTATTTTATTTAATGAACATTATTTACAATAAAGGAATATGCCTGCCTATTTTAATAAATGTTGGAGGTGGTGTCCATTCGCAGCTCTACAATGACCCAATCTATCCACAAACTCTCTGTGGACGTTAGCATGGTTACCAATATCTGGCGTTCATAGTGATGTTATTTGATGTCATTCTAATTCACTTTTTTGACAAAAGCCTTGAGATTATTTGATTATTTTGTATTATTGTATCATAATGTTCTTAACAGAAACGCAAATGATCGAGATCCTCATTATGGCTGATATGATGAGCCAATCAGTCAGGCCACTGTAAGTAAATTAATTAATAAATTTAATAATTTCGGACATGTCAGAGACAAGCCGCGTTCAGGACGACCAGGCATCCCTGAAGACACTAAAATTGATATTTTAATGTCGCTGGAAGAAAATCTTTATTCAAGTACTAGATGTCTTTCAAACCAAGACAACATTGGTGTGGATCGTTCAGCTATTGTGAAGTTCTTAAGAAAAGAAAAGTGGCGTCCTTATAAAATAAAAATAGTTCAAGGCTATATGACGATGATCCGGACAGAAGGAATCAGTTTTGTGAGGTAATGATGGATATTCTGCCAAAATAATAATAATTTTGTAAAAAACGTGATTTTCGTTATTGGTCAAATAAAGATCCACAATGGTATAGAGAGGGCCATACGCAGTATAGGGAGAAAATTAATGTTTGGGCGGGAATTGTTGAGAATAGAATCATCGGGCCATATTTTTTTGAGGGGACATTGAATGGCGAACGATACCTGTCATTTCTAGAAGAAGAACTTGTGCCTGCCTTAATTACACTATTTCCAAATCAAGATGTTCGAGATACGTTTGATGATAGACTTTGGTTTCAGCGCAAGATGGAGCTCCTGCCCATTTTAGCGCAAATGTTCGAATATATTTGGACAATACATTTCATCATCGTGTGATAGGCCGACGGGGCGAAATAGAGTGGCCACCAAGGTCGACCGATTTACCTCCGCTCGACTTCTCCTTATGGGGCTACGTTAAAGAGAGAGTATACAAAAATAAACCACAACATTTAGAAGACTTGAAAATAAGAATAAGAGCCACGATACGGCAAATTACCCCAGATATTGTTACTAACGTCCAAAGAGAGTTTGTGGATAGATAGGGTCATTGTAGAGCTGTGAATGGATACCACTTCCAACATTTATTAAAATAGGCAGGCATATTCCTTTATTGTAAATAATGTTCATTAAATAAAATAATATGTTTAAAATTTAAAAAAGTGTCATTTCGTTTATAAAAACAAACTTGAAATTGATACTGATTTTTTGAGACACCCTATACGAATAAAAAAAAAACTGGGAATAATAGAAATATCTGTGAACAGGTTAACTTAAAAAAAAAACGCTCAAACAATTCAATTTATATTTTTATTTTCATTGAAGATGTCTAATTTTCAATTGTCAATAATTCGTAAACAGTTGAAGAAAGGTATAGGACATCATAAACGAAATCTTCTTAGAATCTTGCGTAGAATCAAAAAATGAAATAATATACAGGGTATTTCATTTACAAAAAGTGACATTGACGTGATAATTCATTTAGGTAACACGCTGTATATTCTAGTATTAGCTAAAAACATGCAGAAATAAAAATAAAAATCGACGTGTCTGAGCGTTTTTTTTTTTAAGTTAACCTGTTCAGAAATATTCCTATTATTCCAAACTTTATTACCACCTTGTAATATATTATACACTGCGTCCATAAAGTCTTGCACAAATTCATTTAAAATTCAGGGGCTTACTTTTTTTAAAAACGCTCGGACACGTCAATTAGTACTTTTGTTTGCGCATTTTTTAACGTAAAATGTTTTTATACAGGGTGTCGCACGTATGAGGTATGAGGTCATCAAGGATTTTTTTTAATGGAACACCCTGTATATTATATCAATTTTGAATTCTATGATGAACACTTAACACCTCTGGAAATCACGGTTTCCGAAATATTGACGTTTGAAAATTTATTTTAAACACATTTATTGATGACCTCATACCTCATACGTGCGACACCCTGTATAAAAACAGTTTACGTTAAAAAATGCGCAAACAAAAGTACTAATTGACGTGTCCGAGCGTTTTTAAAAAGTAAATACCTGAATTTTAAATGAATTTGTGCAAGACTTTATGGACGCACTGTATATAACGATTTTTTTCTATTGTCCACGGAAATGATCATTTATTTCGGTTACAAAAAATAGAATGCCTTAAAAGGGACAAATGTAACAAAACAAGAATAAAGTTTAATCAATTAATTTTATTTTGTTAAATAATGAACGCTAATCATAAAGCGGTACAACATTTTATTATAATATTATGGTATAAATTCGTAAGGGGTTACGTCCACGAAAGTGATACCTGTGCCCATTTTTTATTGTATTGAATTATTTTCAAAATATTTTAAAAAATATGGACTGTGTGTTTTATAACTAGAGAAAGATATTGTTATATATTTTTTCAATATATCTAAAAAGGCGAGAACGCCTTGTTGTACCGGGTAAGTCAACGATTGCGCGGAGTAATTTTATGCCTTGAAGAGATTTGTCGATAATAAGCTTTCGTATTAAGGTATGGTTGGATATCTGGCACATTTTAAAAATATTTTGAATTATACAGGGTGCGCCCAAAAAGTAGAGTGTCATAAAGTTGCATTTTTTTAAATGATACACCCTATATTTAATACATTTATTAATTCTACGTATTATTTCATAAATTTTTATAATGGTTTAATATACGAAAAAGTTATAGTTTTTAAGATAATTCAACTTATAATGAAAATTTTGCATTTGCAAGCATTTGGTTGTTGTGAAAATGCTACTTAAATTTTGACTCTAAGCGATTCATAATATTTATACTTACTAAATAAAGTCAAAAAATCATATTCACTATAAAATATTTGACATCTCATTTACAGGGTGAATTCTTTCTAGGACGAAAGTCAGAAAACTTCTAATTGAAAAATATCACTTTTATTAAATGGAACAACCTATCACAAAGGGAATTATCAAAAAGAATATTTTCTCAAAATAATTCAAAACTTAAATCAATATTTCATAAATCCACTTTAGTAAAGAAACACTCAGTAAAGAAATCAACTTCCCATCATTTATTACTAAATGTATAAACACGCCAATCAAGCCGATTCAGCAAGTCAGCAGGAAACAGAGGTGCTCGACCTATGCATTGACCGTAGTACATCGTTTACCTAAAATTAGATTAAAAGATACCTAGTAAAAAGAGTGCTGACTTGACGAACCGTTAAAAAGGTATAAAGTCAAATTTGATCAATGGCGGAGGGACAGTTGTTGGCCGACAAGGTAACTGATCGATTCTACCCCGATTCTCCCCTTTGCGAGACGCCGCTCGAAAGCAGCCCCACGATGGTTGTTTTAAAAGTTAATCTTTTATTGTAAGTATGAAACTATAGTTTATCTCACCTATAAGGAAATGTAACCAAGGGTAATATTTAACCATAACGTAATTGAAGTGTAAAATAATTGTAATGATTTATTTGTAACAGACTAACAGTAAATAAATTAATTTGTTATTGTTATATAAAATTTAGTGTTTTATTCCGATCTTAGGTCAACGTCCCCAGTCGCACCCGCAGGGCGTGACAATATGTTTATGTCATCTTATAGCTCGTCAGAAACTCTTCAACTTTCGTGAAGAACGTCCTTTCCCTATCCCTAATAGTTTTTAAAATATTTTGAGATTTAATGTCCTCATTTGTCAATGGATCACAGTAGCCACGGAAAATAAATGAAAATATAGAAATTTTGTTATGACTGTCCCTTTTCCAAATCAGTTTCTTTTTAATAAATGTTCGAATAAATGTCCTTCCTGTTTAATACACTTGTTAATCCTTTTGATGATACTTCCCCGGACATTGGATGCCTGGTGTTATTATTTGAGAGATATCCCTAATCCTATTCTCCATATCCTGCCTTGTCATAGGTGGTGTGACATACACCCTATCTTTTATTTCGCCCCACAGGAAAAAATCTAACGGGGTAAGATGACAAGACCTTGGTGGCCATGCAACAGAACCTCCGCGGCCAATCCATCTTTGAGGATAGTGCTGATCCAAATATTCTCTTGCATCACGATTAAAATGGGAAGGGGCACCATCTTGTTAGAGCTACATATTTTGACGTTTATCATAGTCGACTTCTGCCAATAATCTTGACAAAGTCTGTTGCAAGAAAAGTAAATAATTACGTCCGTTTAAATGTTCATTCAAAAAATATGGCCCTATAATTCTCTTGTTGTTGTTCCGTTGCATAATAATCCATATTGTGTGTATTAACAGCACTGAATACATTATAAATTTTAAAAAATTTCGGTTTACCTCAATTTGGATACGTAATCATTGGCAGTAAGTTACACGCCTTTGAAAATCTTCATCGTGAAGTTCCTGATGTAACTCAATATCGCACGGATGATATTTATACTTGCATGTTGTTCGGTTTGCCGTTGACTATGACGTATCACCGAGCGAAGCTAATTTACGACTACTAACTAGGGCATTCTGCTGGAAGTGTAACAGAATTTCGAGTTCTTTCTCACCATTTGTAGTTATTCTATTAACAACTTTACGTTTTGAATGTTCCACACTGCCTGTTGAATCAAACCTTTCCATTAAATTATGAAAAATCGAGGACTGGGTGTTCCGCTCGAGATATTTCATCCAGTATAGTCGTTCAGCAAAAAGACAATTTTTATCTGCCTCGCCCAAAACATAAATCATATCGATTAATTAATTTTCTGATAAATTCATTTTGAGTACTTATAAAATAAACTTTACAGTAAAAAGGCTTAATTTTTACATTGATCTGATTCTTAATATCGACCACTGCCATTATTTTGTTTTGTTTTCCATGGCTACTGTGATCCATTAACAAAAGAGGACATTAAATCTCAAAATATCAAAATACTTCAAAAACTATTAGAGATAGGGAAAGAACGTTCATTACGAAACTTAAAGAGTTTATCACGAGCTATAAGATGATAGAAAAATATATAGGGTGTTCTACTTAATAAAAGTGATATTTTTCAATTAGAACTTTTCTGACGTTGGTCCTAAGAAGAAAACACCCTGTAAATAAGATGTCAAATATTTCATGGTGAATATGTTTTTTTTTACTTTATTTAGTAATTATAAAAATTATGAATCGCTTAGAGTAAAAATTTAAGTAGCATTTTCACAATAACGAGATACTTGCAAATAATGCAAAATTTTCATTATAAGTCGAATTATCTTAAAAACGATAACTTTTTCGTTTATTAAACCATTTAAGGGTAATTTAAGTTTCCTAACACGATAATATTATCAGTAAATGTATCCGAGTAATAATTGCGGATTTCCATTATTTATAAAGGGCGCATTGTCAATCTCATTGCAATTAAATATAGCCAGTAAACGTTTACTTGAGCATCCACTTTTTAAAGCATTGTAAGCTACTATGTAATTAGAGGACGCGAATGGATAACACTGCATTAAAGGCTTCGCTGGGCCGCGTACAGAAGCTAGTAAATGAGAAAATTCTTCAATGTCACTAAGTTGTGCATTATTATGAATGAGTGCATCAAATACATCTATAAATAAAATAAAATTTTTAAGATCTCCTGCGAACTTGGTTCATTTGAATTCGGGTAATTTATCTCTAGACATATTATGATTGTTTAAGGTAAGGTACACCGGGGTAAATAGAAATTTGGGGCAAGTGGAACCTAGGCATATTCTGATGAAACTATTTTTAGTAAAGTGACTCCAACTGTTGAATACTGACCTACCTTCATCTGTTGAATAGAAAGCCGTTAGTGATTGATTCACGCTTCAACCGTGGCTGTGTTTGTATGTTGTCCACTTACGTCGCATAGGTAGCTAGCACGTGCTTTTGTTAGTGGCTATTACACACACGAGAGTGGTAGTATTATTTAAACTTTTTGAGGTAAGTACCTAATAAACATTACATTTTTATATCTTTAAACGTTTGGGTAACGTATGTTTGTTTACACTAAGAAAACAACATAGGTTTATACTGGCCCATAAAAAATGGCAGGAATGAGAAAGTATAATCTATATTGTTTTAAGGGGGAAACAAATATATCCGAAATAGCTTAATAGATAATTGCTTCTTAAACCTATAAAACTGAAAAGAGTGGGATGAATAAAAAAGTCCTCAGAGGCGCGGAAGTGATCACTTCAGAAGATTCCAGAGCTGAGATTAAACAAATCGAAAATCAAAAATTAAAAAAAATTAAGACAAAAAATAAGTACTAGCAGTGAGAATGACGATTTAAAAGAATTAGAGAAAATTGAAAGCAAAGAAAAAATACAAAACAACCCGTTATTTAAAGAAAACTCTACTGATTATAATATTTTTGAAGATAATGCAAAGCCCTGTCAGCTCTAGTAGAGATGACATAGGAGAGATGACATAGAAGAGATGAATAAAGAAATCAGTGTTCTGAACCAAATGTGCTAGACTCAAAAAATAACTTTATATTATCATTAAATTCTATTAGAAGAGGCATCTGTTAGACATCTACATTCAAGTGCCCTGTTGTGCAAGATAAAAGTATCGTCAATAAGGCAAATATTGTTATGCATTTACCAACGCATATATAAAATAAAAAGGGAAAAGTATTATTTAACATTGTTTTTGATACATAAAACGTCGGTTAAATAGTTATACTAATTGTTTACACTTGCCCAGGCAAATGTTATTATAATCCAAATTAAAAAAAATGGCCTTAGTTTACACTTACCTTACAGACCTGGGGTAAGTGTAACCCAAGAACATCGAAAATAAAAAAAAATCCTAAAAAACAAGAAAAAACCCTTATCACTTTTCATGTTAGTATATTTTTAAAATACTGTCTTATCAGTAAGCCTACCAAATATAAACAAGAAAATGTGACAATTTTTTTTAAAATCAGTTGGAACAGAAGCTATTTAAATTCACGGTTCCACTTACCCTGGTGTACCCTATCAGTCAAATTATCATCTAAAAGTTCGAAATAAGTAGATTTAATTGAATAATATTTTTATCAAACTCTGTTCTCACTTTATCCTCCTTTTCTAAGGTGTCAACATCATCTGGTATAAATCTACATTCAAGTGCCCTGTTGTGGAAGATAAAAGTATCGTCAATAAGGCAAATATTTTTATGAATTTACCAACGCATATACAGTGAGGACCTAAAGTCCGTCCCCACCCCTCTAACTTCTAAACCGTTCGGTATATTTTAATAAAATTTTGAACGATAATATTTGAGTAAATCTTAAATTTTTTGACATTCCAATGACAGCTTTAAATGTCAAAATGACAGCTGGATCCGCTTTTGGAATATTTTTTTAAATGGAAAGGGGGTTCCAATGACACCTCATTTTGAAGGTCTTTTAAAGCTTAAAACATTCTCCAATTTAAAAAACATTCGGTTCAGTATTTTCTAAATAGAAATCAATAATATCGGTTTCTACGTTATGACTACCACTGTTTATAACACACTTTTTTTACCTGTTAGTTGTCTATTGATTGTTGCTGTCATACTGTTTTTAAATGTCTGATTGACAGAGAATATTCTTAGCTCGAAATTGTCTTAAATGGCTTGTTCTTTACAAGATAAATTTGAAGCGATTATTATTTTTGGCGAAGCTAACCGAAATTACCATGCTGCTGTTCGTATGTTCAATGAACGATATCCGGAACGCCAAGAATGCAGAAAATTTTTGCGAAAACTAATCTTAAAATTTCAAGAAACTGGTACGGTGAAAGACGCTCCAAGGTCTGGAAGGCCAAAAATCGTGGAAGATGTGAAAGTCCAAGTCTTAGCTGAAATGGTTGTTACTCCCCAACAGCCAACAAAACACGTGGCTGAGGCATGCAATGTTTCCCGTAGTTCTGTCAAAAGAATTTTGAAAAGCCATAAATTTCAACCATATAAAATGGAAATTATACACGAATTAACAAAAGATGATCCAGATAGACGACTAGAATCTTGCGAGATTATGCCAGAAAGAATCGTACGGAATAATAACTATTTGCGGAATATTTGTTTTAGCGGCGAAAGTACTTTTTTCTTACATGGAAGAGTTAGTACCCAAAACTGTAGGTACTGGAGTGATGAAAACCCCCATGTTTTTCGGGAGGGACACACTCATTTTCCTCAGAAAATAAATGTTTGGGCAGGCATTTTGGGTAATCACATTATAGGTCCCATTTGTCTGGAATATAATCTTAATGGCCCCAGGTACCTAGATATGTTGCAAGTTGCAACACACAATTACTCCACTTATTAATGATGTTGTTGCCCAAAACCCACATGAGTTTCAAGAGGTTATATTTCAACAAGACGGTGGCCCGCCACACTATTTCAGGCAAGTTAGAAATTATCTGGGCGAATCTTATGAAAATGGGTGGATTGGTCGTCGAGGTCCGACAGAAGGGCCAGCTAGATCACCAGACCTAACGCCTCTAGATTTTTTTCTTTGGGGATACGTGAAAACTGAGGTTTATAAAACGGCTCCAGGCTCATTAGATGAACTTAGGCAACGAATTACAGATGTTTGTTCAATAATAACGCCACAGGTGCTTCACAATGTCCGAGAAGAATTTATCAATAGAATATTTATTAAATATAATATACTAATTAGGAAAATATTTCCTAATTAGTATATTATATTTATTCTACTCCATCTGACAAGTAAGGATTTTTAAAGATTTTTAGAATATTTATTTGTCAGGAGGTCCATGGTGGTCATTTTTAACAATTGTTGAAGTAACCACTGTTTTGTAGATGTGTGCCTTTACATTTTATTTAAAATACTTATAATTAATAAATTTCATTTTAATACTGAACCAAATGTTTTTTAAATTGGAGAATGTTTTAAGCATTAAAAGACCTTCAAAATGAGGTGTCATTGGAACCCCCTTTCCATTTAAAAAAATATTCCAAAAGCGGACCCAGCTGTCATTTTGACATTTAAAGATGTCATTGGTATGTCGAAAAATGCAAGACTTACTCAAATATTATCGTTTAAAATTTCATTAAAATATACCGAACGGTTTAGAAGTTAGAGGGGGGGACGGACTTTAGGTCCTCACTGTATAAAATAAAAAGAGAAAAGTATTATTTAACATTGTTTTTCATACATTTAACGTTGGTTAAATAGTTATACTAATTGTTTACACTTGCCCAGGCAAATGTTATTATAATCCAAATAAAAAAAATGGCCTGATTTTACACTTACCTCACAGAACTGGGGTAAGTGTAACCCAAGGACAGCGAAAATAAAAAAAAATCCTAAAAAACAAGTAAAAACCCCTATCACTTTTCATGTTATATTATATATTATATATATAATATAGTATATTTTTAAAATACTGTCTTATCAGTAAGCCTGCCAAATATAAACAAGAAAATGTGACACTTTTTTTTTAAATCAGTTGGAACAGAAGCTATTGAAATTCACGGTTCCACTTACCCCGGTGTACCCTATCAGTCAAATTATCATCTAAAAGTTCAAAATAAGTAGATTTAATTAAATAATATTTTTTATCAAACTCTGTTCTCACTTTATCCTCCTTTCCTAAGGTGTCAACATCATCTGGTATAAAAGTAAAAACTGTAATATGATGTTTATAATAGGCAGTATGAATATCGTCGATTAACTTAAAACGTTGTCGCAATTCTCTATGGCAAGCATTGGCTGTTTGTGCATTTATCCCAATACCATATAATACGATAGAAATATGATTAACTTCAATAGTTCTAAGGTTTTTAGCTTTTTTTAGTTTTTCGTTTTCATTTTATGTTATAAATTTGTTAAAACAAATTCAAAAAAAAAATTTTAATTGCGGCTATGAAATCTGCAAGACATAAAATGAGCAAATATCCTAAGGTTATCTTTTTATAGTTTTATGAAAAACAAAAAAGTAAGTGTCAGATATCGAGTACGCCAGAGTACTACAACTGCGCTAAAGGAATCAATAAAGTATATGGCAAAATGGCTACCCTACAAATTTTATAATAATATAAAATGAATTATTTAACTTTTCTAATCATTTGACCAAAATGTTCAAACACAATATTCGGCGAAAAAGGACCAAAAATTTTGGATCTGCCTAGGACAGTGGACTGTATTTTATTATTTTTCGAAAATAGCTTGCTGAATCTAGTAGTTACTAATTATGAACAGATGTTCGCCTACCTTTTGTAGAAGTCATTGGCCTGGATGAGGCGCTTCTCGGAATCAATCAATCAATCAATCAATATCAATCAATAATTTATTTATGTCAATACATACAAATGTTTACACACGTCAAAAAATTTGAATATAAAATTTGGAAATAAAAATTATTACTATACTACCTATTAATCATTACTACAAATTTAAAATATGGACTATAAACAATAATAACGTCCAGACTAACAAATAATACACGAAAATATATAAAATCAATTAAAAACACTATTACAAAGACTATTACAGCTTACAACAGATTAAAATTTGAGTTGAAGTACTCCTCAGGGGAGTAGAAAGCATGACTAGTAAGGAACTTTTTAACACGGCTCTTAAACATTGAGTGTGGCAACTCTCTTATCCTAACAGGCAATGCGTTAAAGCACTTGATCGCCCAATACCCCGGGCCATCCTGACACCTTCGCAGGCGCTGGTAAGCAGGAACCAGATTACCCCTGGCTCGGGTACTATATTCATGCACATCCTGATGCGTCAAAAACGAATCGAGATTCTGTCTCACATACACCAGGCACGCAAACACATACAAACAAGGCACAGTTAAGATTTTCAAATTAATGAAAGTATTCCTGCAATCCTCTCTATAGGCCAAACCAGATATCACCCTAACAGCCCTCCTCTGCAGTCCAAAAACTCTTCGCCACCCTGCCGAATGTCCCCATGCAAGGATTGCATAGTTAATGTGAGTGTGAAAAACTGCAAAATATGTTGTTCGTCTTACATCAGAGGAGACACACTGAGAGATCTGTCGAAGAAGATAAATGCTCCTGGCTAGCTTCTTTGCAAGGGCACCAACATGTTCATTCCACCGCAATTCCGGATCCAGCACCACACCTAGAAATGACACTGACGACACATTTGGTGCACCCTGTAGCTCTCTAAGGGAGAAAATCGCCATCTGGGTCTTATCCGCGTTCAGCAGCAGCCTGTTAGAACAAAACCAGTGTTCTGCCCTATCCTGTGCCAACCTGGAAGCCTCCAACGCGCCTCCCAACGTATCAGCAGCAAGAGAGACAGTGGTGTCATCAGCAAAGAGGGTATATTTAGAAATTATATCGCTAAAAGGAAGGTCATTGATATATATTAAGAATAGTATGGGTCCCAGAATTGACCCCTGGGGCACCCCTATTTTGATTTGACTCATTGCTGGTCACTGATTGAAGTTTAAAAAGGTTGCACAACACTAGTTTAAGTCACATGCTGGTTTCGGGATTAATAGCGGTTTTTGTTAAGGTTAGTTAACGGGAATATTTTCTGGGTCTTCTTTCTATCGGTGAATGATCCCACGGCGAGCAAACATATAGAAATCGCGGGAACTGCTACTATTTTAAACTCGGGTACAGGGCAGTTTTCTATAGTACCAACAATAAAACAAATAATTATCAAATTTCTTGGTTATATTCAATTATTCTATTTCGAACAGATATTTTCTTTTTTACACCAAATAATATTTTTTGTTACAAATACTGAAACAGTTTCAATAAACATTAAGTAACTAACGGGCGGAATATATGCACTTAAATTCAGCTAAAATATGCGCATATTTATGCCTTGTTTGCCTTTAAAATATGCAGTTATATGCATTTTTTGGACCAAATATGCATACTGGTATGCAATATTTCTTATTTTATTATAGTAAACTAGGGTAAAGAAACACACTGGGTTCTAAAAATGATGTTTATTTAAAAAAAAAATGCAAAAAAAAATAAAAATAAAAGTAAACAATTGTTTAACCTAAAATTGTATAAAATGCATTTATTATTTCAAAATTTTCAACTAAAATAGATTGTCTTCTATCAGTAAAAATATGTTTATACAAAGAGAAGCTTCTTTCGACATCCACTGATGTAATCGGATAATACTGCAACTTAGGTAGTAAAGTATAAGGCCAAGATACAACTTCGTTGGATGGTTTACCTTAATAAATGCTTTTTACTGCAGTTAAGTATTTAAATCCTTTATTCTTGTTTACAGTTACATCTAATTTGTTCCTTAGTTAACCTCCTACTTTACCGGGAATGTTGTTACATTTAGCGGAAAAAGTTTCAATAATACTAATTGAGTCTCTAAAACTTAAGTTTCTACTCCCTAACGAGGATATTATGTCCGGTATAAAACTGAAATTAACCTTAATAAAAACAAGATCTTTAACTACACTTGCACTTTTTAACTACTCTTTACTTTTCGCAACACACGGCGAATCGTCATCTGAATCCAAAATTAGTTCTTTAATGACTTTGAAATGTTCTGCGTAGAATATTGCGGCCTTAATTCATGTTCCCCACAGGGTAATTACAGGATCTGAGGGTAAACTAACTCCTGGTAATCTCTCCTTATACATCTGCACTCTTATAGGTGCTTTTAGAAACACTTTTTTTTACATTTGAAATTAATTTATTTACTAAAGGATATTCAGTTCTGACGGTTTCTGCGACTCGGTTTATTCCACGTAAAAGATAAGTCACATGTAACATTTTGTGCTAAAAGATTCTTAAGTTTTGGCCTACTTTTACCCTTTTTACGGTGCTGCATCAGACAAAAGCACTCAAAACTTCTCATCTGGGACTGGATTTGGTAAGAAAAAGCTCAATAGGGACTGCTGAATAAATCGGGTTACGCTCACAATATTAGTTTTGTCGAGCTGCTTAGCAGCTACTAAATATGGGATTCTTGCTTTATGTTCTTGAATCATAAGATGTGCGATATATGTGCAACAAGCATCTGTGCTTTCATCAACAATAATGTAAAAAATTTTATCACCCCCTAACTTCTTCTAAAACGGTTTGGTATAATGAATGGACATTCTTCTTCCTAAGCGTGGATCCGTTAGGAATGGTTTGTTGACAATATTTCTGCAAAAATCCTCTAAATTGCGGGTTTTGCAATTTTTTTAAGGGTATGTTTCCTGCTACCAAAGCCCTGCATAAGTATTTTGAAAAATTTGCTTTTCAGATTTCGATTTTTCTCCAACATTTTAAAATACGTTTTTTACACTCAGCTCAACTGGCTTAGATTTCATTTTTAGTAACTTTGATTTATGCAGCGGTGTTTTCAAGACGTTTTCTCCACTTAACTCTAACTCTGGGAAATTTTTAATAAACGAAGACGTTTTCGCCACTTTGGACATTTTGAACACAGATTTGAAATCACTAGTTTCACACTGAAAATACTGAAACCTTTCGACAAACTAAAACAGATGTACATACTACAACCCAATATGAATACAGTTTGTTAAGCAGGTACCTGCAAACCCCAGAAATCCCCGATAAATACCTTGTGTATAACCAAAATGTAAATATTAATTATAACATAATTATTATTTTCAAATTGGAACATCCCTGAAACAAGTGTCAGACTGAACATTAAACCTATGAGTCTACGAGTTTTCATGACCGGGCGTTTTAAATTTTTTGATAACGCCTAAAACATAAAAATATGCTCATAAAATAATAATTTGAGAAAAATATGCATTTTACTATAAAATTAACAAAACATGCAAAAAATGCATATACAGGGTGGCGCATCAAAAACGAAACAGAGTCATTTACTGGCAGGTCAGTTCCTTTTTGGAAAAATGCTCAGACCCGTCGATTATGTTTTCGAGGCGGACACGAAATTGGCAAAAGATCACGTTAACAAGTGCAGCCCCCTGGGCAGGGGTTACACCACCCCTTAAATCTTAAATGGAAAGGGGGGTCGAGAGATACCTTATTTTAAAGGTCCTGCAATACTTCAGTTCAGTAGTTTTGGAGATTTATTGATTTAAAGCTTAAATAAAACTCTAATACATCATCATTAGTGGAGATCAATACATTTGGCAGCAAAGTAGTATAAAAAGGAAAAATGAACTGCCCCGTCAGCCAAGTAAATGTTGGAAATGACCACCATGACTCTCCATGCAGTCATAAAGATTTTGCTCAAAACGTTGCCGCACATTTTGCAATATTTGAGGAGTAATTTGAATTCACAATTTTTGTCGCAAATCTTCTAACGATGTTGGCTGAGTAGCATAGATTTCGCTTTTTAAGTGACCTTACAGAAAGAAATCGAAAGGTAATAAATCTGGCGATCTTGGGGGCCATTTAATGGCACCTCTTCTACCAATCCATCGACCTGGAAACGTCTGATCTAAATATTGTCGAACACGTAATGCGTAATGTGGTGGGGCACCATCCTGTTGGAACATCAACCTATTCGCAATGTACCGCCGATCATTCTGATTTTCAATTATGGCTGTTATTGCAGAATCTATGGCATCTTGCAGTAATTCCAAATACATTTCACCGGTCAAATTTCCAAGTAAGAAAAAAGGACCAACTAAATGATCGCCAAAAATACCATCCCAAACATTTAATTTTTGTGGCTGCTAAATGTGTGTACCTCACGATAAATTCTGGGATTAGAATCGAACCAATATCGGCAGTTATGACGATTTACTATGCCTATTAAGAAAAAGGAACATTCGTCGGAAAAGCAAGTGTTGAATAAAAAATTTCATCGTTTATAATTCGTTCACTCATATCTTCACAAAATTGTAATTGCCGATCAAAATCGTCTTCATTAGGTTCTTGTACAAGGTGAATTTTATACGGATGAAAACTATGGGCCTTTAGAATCCGTGGGATACTACGTCGGCTAACACTACACACAGTATCCAATTTGCGGGTACTTAACGTAGGATCTACATAAACTTGCCCTAAAACCCCCACTTCCATTGCTTATTTCCTTATGGGATTTTCAATGTTGCGTTTTTTATTGGCGACTGATACAGTTTCCCGAAACTTAGCTACAAGTTCTAGAACATATTTTCAATGCACGTTACTGTTCTCATGTCGCTCATTAAATATTTGTGGTGTTCTATTAGCGCACTGATTACTTCCAAAAAATATTTCGATAATTTCAACCCGTTCTGCCATATAGGTACCATGGTTAATTTATGTATAAAGCGTTAAAAGGTATTTTAACAACAAAGTTTGGTCGAATCAATCGCAAACTATGTACTAAATTCCTATAAGATAATTACTATTAATAAGTACGAGATAGTCCCTTCTAATCTTTCTTTAAGAAACAACTTTTTTGCCACAAAAAACGCTCCAATCGCTATTTTCAACACCACAATGATAAACAAACCATGGTCGTAATGAAGAAAAGTATTTGCTTATTAAGTAAATGCTTTTACTCAAATTTCTTCTAAAAGTAGTACAAACTAATCTGATGTACCTATTAAAGTCTACTTTGAGCTTTAAATCAATAAATCTCCAAAACTACTGAACTGAAGTACATGAATTTTACATCATTATAAAGGGAATTGCAGGACCTTTAAAATAAGGTATCATTCGATCCCCTTTTCTATTTAAGATTTTAGGGGTGGTGCCACGTGTTAATGTGTTTTTTTGCCAATTTTTGTGTCCCCCTCGAAAACAAAATCGACGGGTCTAAGCGTTTTCCAAAAAAAAACTAAGCTGCCAGTAAATGTCTCTGTTTCGTTTTCGATGCGCCACCCTGTATATGCACTTTGCATATATTTCGCCTTTTAGTAATGACCTCAAAGGCAAATAAAACCTAGGTCGTCAATACTATTAAAAAAAAAATAAAATTAAAAATGCACTCTTAATTTGTGAATAACTGGGGGGGGTTTACCCTATTTGGAATATAATCTCAATGATAATGATATGTTGTTATTAACTTGAATTTGATGCGCAGCGTATTTTTCCGTATAAATACGGCTTGCTAGAGGCCTCTCGAAATGAATTGCTCTAGGAATATTTCATTAAACTAGGTTCATTACGTTAAATAACACCATGTGTATTCGCTATAACTGAATTTTAAATATTATTAATTACACCGCAATGCAAACGTCCTATTTTTAACTTTTGTTTAATTTAAAAACAATTATTTGACGTAGTAGCAAACTTTACATATTATACCTAGAGATGCACTCTAACCCAATTAACCCCAAGCACTCTTAATAGCAAGTCTTACTCACCAATTATTTTTTATTAAAAGGACAGCCGCTTATGAAAAGGTCAGAAAAAACTTTGCATCGTGACTCTTCTGATGACATCATTAAATTACCATGCCCATATATCACTTCTAATAAATGATGCCAAATTAAAATAAAATAAAATTTAAGTATGTAGTTGTAATTTGTCATTCGTTTGAATTTGTTAAATATGTAGTGACGTCAAGTTTAATTGTGAAGCGATTAAATAAATCACCTGTTAGGTCCTTAATGAACTGTAAAGTCTAATATATAGGGTATGTGAGTATTTAGGGTAGCCACTAGAATCTATTGTCGACGATTTTAATTAAAATCTACATTCCCTTGTATCATAATTAACTATTAAACCCTAAAGAGGGTGGCTAAAATTTAAAATAAGACATTTGTTACAATAAATTTACAAGGTGTGACGTAATTTGGAACAAACCGATTGGGCTTTATTATAAAATGACGCACACACACACTGTTGTTAAAATTGTTTGAGGCGCCCAGCAAACTCTGCGTGAGCGAAGGACATGATTCATAACCAACCTTGATATCTATCCTCATTTAAAGTTAAGCTTAGTTCATATAGATGCGAATCACGAATTGCGAAATGCGAATTTCGCATCGGACAAACTACCTCTCTTGTCCTATATCATATAGATGCGAATTTCGGATATTTTAGTAATTTTAGTTTTGAACGGTTGGTAACGAACGAGACTACATAACCTGAAGAAGTTCATGACCAAGCCATTTTCATTTATATAAAGGGTTTTCCAATAAGAGGTGTTATTTTGATATTCACAGGAAAATGCCATTTTTGAGATAAATGATCGGATGTTTATTTCATTATAAAGAGGAAGGTGTGCCGTTAATAATGGAAAATAACATCAGCCAAATGACCACCACGACCACGCCTACAGGACCATATCCTTTTCATGAAATTTTCCATATCCAAATCGCAAAGTGGCTGCTCTATGTCCTCGATAGCCTCACGAATTCCATCTTTGAGGTCTTGAATCGACGCTGGGCTGTTGGCGTAGACCTTCACTTCTTTAATAGCAGATAGGCCGCGATTGCTCTGCGTCGTCGCACAAAGAATAATAATAATTGTTCTTCACTCATTTTTAATATAATTGATATTTTCGAGTATACACCACAAATAGTTAAACTTAAAAATAAGGTTATAGGAAACAGCTGTGCGGTCGTACACAAGGGCGCATGCTCATAACCAAAATCGCACGAATATTCGTAAAATTTGAAAGACATTCAAGATTCCCGCTCCTCAGATTTTAAATTTTGCGAAATCCCAAAATCCTTTAAATTTCGTTCTGGCACTTTTACGTCAAATAAATATTTAAAATTGACCAATCGCATCATCTCAAGATTCCCGCCCCCCAGATTTGAAATTTTGCGAATTCGCAAAATCTTAAAACTTCGTTCCGACACTTTTGCCGCCAAATATATATTTAAAATTGACCAATCGGAGCATTATTCGTAATTCGTAATTCGTGATTCGCATCTATATGAACTTAGCTTTAGACTGAACTGGACAAAATATTTATGGGTTCTTAAACTTTCGTATCTCACACCCTCCTTTTTACCTTGAATAATCCAATATTCTAGTTAGATGAGCAATAATTATTTGTGTAATTAGGATTACAGTAATCAAATGCAAATTCTTACGATTTTTGCTATTTCACAAAAGAATAAATAACTTTTAATTGCTTAATCAGATTCTGCCAGTGATCTGCAATAGTAGCAGACTTGCTATGTTGCAAGCCTGTAAAAGGAAAAGCAATAACTGCTGCCAAGTTGCCGAAGCTACTATCAGCGGAAACTTGCAGTGGAAGGATTGCGTTCGAATTTGCGCCGATGAAGCTTAAGTCATGTCTGGTAGATATAACAGTTTCCAGGCACTTGTGGAATATTCTGGACCCACTGAATTATTTATCGGGAAGTTTAATCATTAAAATGGTATAAATATTGTTTTAATGGTAGTTAATGATGCAGTTATTTATACATAATTTTGTTTCCTTAATTAATTTTCAGTAATACTTTTTCATACACTAATACTACGCCCCGAAGGATGTACTTTAGACACCCCTTAGCTAGATCAACTCAGGCTAGATTCGCCATTTTGATTCTAGATTAAGAGGTTGAGCACTCTTATATAAGTAAGTTATAATGAAGTCCTGAAGGCGCCACCTTAGTTTTATTTTACTTAAAAGACTTTAAAGGTTCTAGTGTTCGGTCTTAGAAAAAAACAAACTGGGAAAAAAAAAACACTTATGTCACAATCGGTATACATTAGCTTCTTATAAGCTCTCATTCACTCAAGTCTCTCAAAGTCACTCTCTTTAAAATAAAAGTCAAATTTTCGCAGAGGCCAATACAAATATTTATTCTTTATGTTGTGTTATGCCCTTATCTACTTGGTTTTATAAATGCAAGCTCCTCTTACTTTGGTAGACAATAGGTACTTAAAGTTAAAATATAGATAAGTGAAATGTAATAACAAAGGTTTGACATAAAAGTTCTGAAGGTTTAAATTTACAAAGTTATCGATAAAAGAAAGCAAAAAGTTAAACCCTGCTTGACAGGGTCTTGCACAAGACGGCAAGTGTCAGAGCTACACCGTAAAAATGACTGTTTAGTCTGATCTGGCAGCCACATAGACCTACATCCAGAACATGATGATATATGAATCAAAATACACCTGCCCAGTTGCCCAGACTTGGAATTTCCGCAAGGTCTGTGCAAGAACCTCTCACAACTAACTAAATCTACCACAAAAGCATTCTTAAAGTACAATACAGAATCTTACGAGTACCTGTGGTTATTCAATAAGCATACTAGCCACTCGGGCATAGATAAGTTAAAATGTCAAAGTTACAAGTGTTAAATTTAGAAGAAACAAATGACCTTCAGCCGGGAAACCAAAATATTTACTTTATAATAATAAATTGTAACTATATTTACAACAAAAGTAGCTGTAACAGACTACCTAACGTTCTGAACTACTAGAGACTCTTGTGACGTCTTAACGATATGTCGACATACGCTACACTTATACAAAACACAAGCTCTTTACATTACATGGGTGCAAAACTTTACCAGAACACTCTACATCGAACAATACGCAAATGCAAAATATTAAGATTTTAGGTTCACTACTTTTTAAAGAGAAATGATTACAGGGTTTTGATACTTAGTTGCAACTTTACGTGCTACCATATTTCCTGAAAACTCAATCTTCAGTAAAACACTAATGGATAGTGCTACACTGCTAGTCTCCAAACATTCCAATACCTGGCAACCGGTACGTGCCGCGCAGTTTGAGCTTTTAGCCCCTATCAAAAAAACCCATAAAATCGAATTTTGGATATACAACATGAAAGAGAAATCTTTCATAACACCCAACGAGGGTAATTAGATACTAAATTTTAAACCTACCTCAAATAACTAACGAGGGTTTCAATTTACCCAATGGCGTCTATGACCGCTCTTGAAGTTCATTAAAGCATTTTAAATCGGCATTCCGCCCAAAGAATAGGCAAGCTACAAAGCCATACCCTTTTTAAAACATTTGTGGAGGTTTTATCGGCACTACATTGTCTTCTCTGTCCAAAAAACTAAACTGAGGGAGCTATTTCTACAAACGTGCTTTAATTTCCAGTGTCCATGGTCGAAAGGGCCGATTCTTATTTTTCTCCAACGTACATAATTACCAAAACAAACGACGACAAAAATTAGTCAAATCTATCTATGAAAACTAACCTCTTTTATTAACATAGAAAACTAACGGCGACCGAAGTCGACCAATCACGATCGCAAACATTATACACAATTAACCGGAGGTTATCGTGAAAACACAAACTGTGAAAAGCGTGACAAATTATCGATTTTTCTTAAAACAGCTGATTTACAACAGCCGAGACATTTAACCTACAACTTAAATACTAGGTTAAATAGTTATAAATTACCAATTACCAATCAATTAAAACAAAGATTTAAAATCAAACCTATCCACAAGTAGTTTAAACAAAGAACAGAAGAAATCAATCCACTTGGCTATGTCTTACAAGATACAAAACATTACTGGAATATAAACATCAACAGAGTTTCAAACTAAACATAATGAAAATTTTGGCTATTACAGGTAACTTAATTAGTAATTAATGTTTAAGGTGAGAGCCTACCTAGGTATTATAACAATTTAAAACCGAAAACTTAACATAGATAACCAAACATATGAAATGCAATTTTCGAACTGTAACAGGGCATTCACTTAAAAACAAACCACCCTAAATATCTCTTGATTTTAAGAGAAATAAGATTTCACAAAAACACGTCAATTTTAATACAGAGAGGAAGTTTAATTACACAGTTGATGGAATGTTACTATTGACCTCCATACTTCCAGCCAACTTCAGTTTGAAATATCAATGGCACTACTTATCAAGTGAAACATCGTTGAAAATTACATTAAATTATCTATTTAACAGTGCCAAGAAAAGTGAAATGTGGTAATCGGTTTGCGAGTTAGATGGAAAAGATGTATGTTAAGACAATAAAAATCAATTTGGCGTAACTGGCTTTCTATTTTGAAAGTCGTCGTCTTGGTGGTGAAAAGAACTAGGCCATATTTTTGATAAAATACCTTAAATGCATTATATTAATCGAAAAAATGTGATAAATGCAGTGGTCAAATAAGCTAAATGATTCTTTTATCATTACCTCAACTTTCGGTAAAATTGTGAAAGAAGCTGAATGAAAATATGTATATCTTTTTTCAGTAGTGAGACATGTTTAAGCAACATACATGTTTTCACTAATACCTTCAGCCACTAGTATAATATTATTTATTTCGATTGTGAATAGAGCTAAGCCGCAAAGTAACAGTTTCTGTGTGCTCCAGTTAATTTCAGATAGATCACTTAATCTCTGTCAGTTGTGGATTATTGGATTCCGTTTAATAAAACATTGCTAAAAGTACCTAAACCTTAATTGAATGTTGTTAGTTGTTTTTAGAATTAAAATTATTGTTTAAGTGTTTAATACGTTGTTGTTTTAATAACAAAATCTAGTGTTTAATTTAGGTATACTACTTTTCATTGGCAATGTTTAGCCTAAACAAAACAAGGGCGTAAATTGCTAGTTCAACTGTATGTAAATCGTATTAGTACATGAAATACTATACAGGTAAGATAGTTATAGTATATTATTCAACTCAGCTTTTTATCTGTTATGATACTAACTACAAGCTTTTATTTAACCTCACTTGTTAATTGGTTAAGATCAAAAAACAACATTGCAGTCAAAATTTAGACAAGTTCTAATTAAGCTATAGAGTTTTTAAATATTTCACACTCGTGTAAGTCTGATGACAATGCAATATGGCGGACGTCCCAAGATGCCGGTTTACCTGTTTCCCACAACTTTATTAATATAGGTAACAAATAAAAGGGTTGGATGAAGGCACTTTGGATATTTCTGGCATAAAGTCGAAAATACGATGAAGAAAACTGGAATGGATACTGAAATTATAGAAGAAGATAAAAGAGGTTTAAATCCTGCGGCCAATAAAATTTTAACTTAAAAATTTTTAATCAAAATGTATGGAGTCGGGATATTCCGAAATGGAATATGACAGATTTTATTCCTCTATTAAGAAAAGAGGGAGAAAAATAGACATTTTTGTCCCCGACCAGTGGTACACAGTACTGCAAAACTGAGTAATCCTCCATATTATGTTGTAAGAGAAATAAACTACAGTCAGTTTCAAAATTTTAAAATGTATTGCCTGAAATTAACAACAAATAAAAATAAAAATGTAGATGGAAATGTTAAGGTAATTAGACGATAAGCGGTTGCAACTGGTTTTTATAATATATCAACAATGGTGAATCATTATACAGGGTGTTTCATTATTATAACCGACAAATTGAAACAGGTGATTCCTTGACAAAAAATAATAAAAAAAAAAGTTCCCATTAATTGAGGGCCAGAAACCCCTCGTTTGTAAGATAGTTAAACTTTTAATTTTTTTTCGGTTTTTCCTATTTATTTTATGCGCGCTTAAAGATTATTTTTTCAAATTCTGTACTATTGTTACATATTGAAGTATCCAAAGAACTAACCTATTGTCATTTAAAAATAACTACAGGGTGCTATTTTTTTAAGCGTCACGACCACTGCGAGACCCCAACTTTCTTTTGATTGGACACTGACTATCCTTCTCTATAAAAACAACTTTTTTGGTTTATCGTTTACCTTTTTTATTTCTTGCGCTATTTTGATATCTTATACGGTTCGGCTGATATTTGGTAAAATATGATTTAAAGCAGGGCTACATTTTTAATCTGGTGAAATAAAAATAAATTTGTACATTAGAAACTATAATTTATTCATCACAAAAATATTAACAGTAAACCAATTTTCATTTAGTAGATAGTTTTAAATGACAATAGCTTAATTCTTTAGATACTTTAATATGTAACACAAGTACAGAATTTAAATAAATGATCTTTAAGCACGCATAAAAAAAAATAGGAAAAACCAAAAAAAAATTAAAAGTTTAACACACTGTATCTTACAAATGAGGGATTTCTGGACCTCCATTATTGGAAACTTTTTTCATTATTTTTTGTCAAGGAATCATCTGTTTCAATTTGTCGGTATAATATTGAAACACGAATAACGATTCATCATTGTTGATAAATTATAAAAACCAGTTGAGCGAAATATGTATTCAAACAATTTTGCATTAGGAGACCTATCAAGGAAATACTATGCGCAATGTTGAACAATTGTATCAATCCCGTCTCCCAATTGATAAAAAAAAGATGAAAGATTTACTATCTTTATATGAGTCAAAAAGCATCATCAGTTTTGCCAAACCCTAGACGCTATGATATTATCAACCCTGAGGGGGAGATTTATTAAAATGTGTTTATAATGAATATGATTTTTAATAGTTGCTTTTTGATTTTTAATGATATAATTAAGCACTTAGCTCTTTTCGTCTTTAAAAATTACATCTGTTATGGTTTTAATTATTATGGTGGTGAAAAAAGTGCTAATTACCTATTTATCACCAATGATACAAACTTTTTTTTTTGTTTTTTTCAAATCAACATCGAAATAAAGGGTGTTTTTACGTCTGTGTCAAATTTGATTACATTCAGTAAATAAACAATGTCGCTGTAAAGAAAACATTATTTTAACATAGAAAGTAAAAACCTAATTATCAATTTTCTCGAAACAGCAAGTCTGTGGCTTAGGGCGGCGGAACTTTCGGCCCCATATTGGGTAAGGTACCTGCTAGAAATTTTAGGTCAAGTAATCTTGCAAGAAATTTCGGCCCCAAACATTGCAGGTAATGCGAATTCAACCAAAAAGGTGGATTAGATGCCGTGTTAGCGCTGTTTAACCAATATAAGTCTATAAAAGGGGCAAACAATTAATAATAATATTCCCAGGTGAACTTGAAATTGCATTTTCATTTTATAAATGATTCAAAACACAAAAGATCATAAAAAAATTAAAATGTTATAACGTTAGACCATTGGGGCCGAAAATGCCTGTAATAAAAACATGACCCTTCCATCCCGGGGCCGAAAGTTCCTGTCAAAATCGGGCTGCTACCTGGCCGGGGCCGAAATTTCCTACGCCCGTGGCTTAGCTCTCTTCTCTTCTAGTACGACGAAGTATTAAATTCTTTAAAGTGCAATATATCATCGAAAATATTTAGTATATTAACAATCGCCTTTATAAGCCGCAATAATGAGACAAATATGTAGCACAACAGTAAACAAGCCACAAAATATCGTGTTTTTCAGGTTTTTTCGACGTATTTATTGGCTGGGCATTTACACAATTGTCAGTTGATTGATGTATCAATCTGTCATTTTAAAGTAGTATATAATTCGAAAAGTAATGTAATGGTATATACTCTAGCTGAGCGTAGAGAAATAATTTTCCTTTATGGGGCTGAAAGTACTTGTGGCATAAAACCGTCAAAGTATTCAAGGAGAGGCATCCACACAAAAATGTCAGGTATAAGTATGTCAAAGAATTGCGTCGTAAGTTTGAAGAAACTGCATCTGTATGCAACAGAAAATATACACAAGCAAGGGTTTTGGATTAAGTTTACCAGGTTGAGGTATTCGGTCAATTCGAAAATGAAGTGAATGAAGATGGTATCCTACAACTGAATGAGCAAAATTTCAATTTTGAGCAAGATGAAGCTCCTCCCCACGATGCATTACCAGTTAGAGGGTGACTTAACCAAGGGTTCCCTGGCAAATAAATTGACACATGAGGTGTAATAGAGTAGCCAGTAAGATATCCCGACTTAACTCCTCTTGATTTTTTCTTCTGGGCCACTTAAAAACTAAATAGAATAATACTGAAATGTGGGCGCAACAGAACACATAATGAACTTACAGTGGACTACTACAGAAAGCAGACGTGTCACCAAATACCACACAAACTCACATTCACTCACCACTAAACACTAAATGCAAATTCACGGGATTGCCAACCTCCCTGAATGGACAACAAAAACTCAGTTAACTTAAAACAAACAAATTATAAATAAACGAAAAACAGAAAGCCTGTGGAAAAATGAAGAAACGAAGACAAACATAGAAGCTTTCAAAATCAAACTAATTTAACATGTTATGCTAAAAAACTAATATTACTGGAAGTAATATACCATTGTCTAACTTAAATAAATATATCTGATATCTAGTAAAACATAAACATTTTACAATTTTGATTTTTCCGCTTTACAACCTGTAAAGCGAGCTGTAGAGTTAAAATTAGTTTTAATGTATCTATAGCAACCCACTAATTCATATCTTCAAAGGTTTTCTTTAATCATGATAGCTCACAAGGTAGTAAAGAATCACACACGTTATTTAATGTTAGTTGTTTTAATTTAATGTTAAAAAATAAACCATAGGCACATAGCGAATGCGCATTTAATGCTTTTTATTTTTTTTGTCGGAAACTGTTTGTCGGACGATAAAAAGGCAAGATATTAAATTTGGCCTAAAATGAATAAGTATTTTAAAAATAATTTTTATCTTGAGAAAAAGCAGTGGCGTACATAATATTTTTCCAAAATGTTTAGTCCAAACCCTTTCAGGACGCCACTAGTTAAAAAATTTAAAATTTTTTTTACACCAAAAAATGGCTATTGATGCTTAGAGGGCATGTGTGAAAAATTCATAAAAATAGCTAGAAAGTTGTTAAAGTTATGATAGAAAAACGATTTTTTTCTTAAAACTTTAACGCCCTGTAGTTCGAAAGTTGATAAGTTAAGGATATATGTTTTTTTTAACTTTTCTTCTTAAAATCACCTAAGGATTCACACCGTTAAGGATCAGCATCTTATTCTGAAACACCCTGTATACAGGGTGTTTCCCAACTACGGTACGAAACTTCAGAGGGTAATACGTAAGGTCGTTTTAAGAAGAAAAGTTACTATGAACATATGTCCAGAGTTGCTTCGTTTCTGAGATACAGGGCGTTGAATTAAAAAAAAAACGGTCATAAATATCCTTAAACCGATTTGGTTGAAATTTGGATCAGGTATTTGAAGTAATAAAGCGCTTATTTAGCCCTAACTAGATTAAAATTATCAGGTCCAGTGGCGTATCAGTGGGCACCACAGCGAATTATTATTGAAAAGAAAAAGTACGCCACTGCCTTTTTTTTTAGTTTTTCTATTTGTTCAGATTGAGCAACTACAAATACAACTTTTTGGTCTCTTGTGTTTTTTTTCATATATCTGACTTCGTTTGCAAGAAAAAAAAATAAAAATCACTCAACTCATTCTAAAAGCCACCCATGGACAACATAAAATAACAACCAAAAATAAAAAATAAACAATTTCGACGTTACAGTAAATGAGCAAAATGTCCACCTTCTCATAAAATGCACGACTGGTTTCAATAGGTTTACTTTTATTATCACATTTTTGGCTTACCACATATGCAATTTATAACAAATTATTGCCAAGGCCAAATGAAGTACCTACCTGCTTTGGAGAGCAGCTGACAGTGATAGTATTGTCATATTATCAGTAAAATTCAGAGATGTCAATTAGCAGTGATTCCATCATGAACAATTTTACTAACGCTGAAATGGCTGGCATGCACTTTATTTATTGATTAGCAAATGGAAATGCGGAAGAAGCACGGAGAATTTACCAGGACAGATATCCTAACAGAGTAATCCCATGTGATAAAACATTTAGAACATGCAAGATTATGTGAAACTGGGAATTTTAATAAAAATACAGGTGGTGGAAGACCAGAAACTGTAACAACGCCTGAACTAGAAGAAGCTACAATTGATGCGATAGAAGATCCTTCAAATAGTACCAAGAAGATTGCACTGTTGCTTGAATTTAGCCCAAAAATCGTTTGGAAAGTTATAAAAAGAAACCTCCTGTACCTATATCACATACAGCGGGTCCAAGCAGTACTGCCTCGGGGTTTTCACCCAAGATTAATGTTTTGCAGGTGGCTGATTGATAGGATGGCACACAATAATAATTTTTTACCAAATATTTGAGTTACGGACGAGACAAATTTTTCACGAGATGCTATTATGAACTTTCACAATGACCATTTTTGGGCCGACGAAAATCCCCACGTTATTAGAGAAAGTCATTTTCAGCAACAATTTTCGCTCAACGTTTGGGTAGGAATTATTTTTTGACTACCCAATTGGCCCATTTTTTTTACCGCCAAGATTAACAGGTGAATCATACACGGACTTTTTGCGACATCATTTACCCATTTTGTTAGAAGAAGTACCCTCAGGTAATCTCATTTCAGTGTTCTTGCTCGTCAGCATCTCGACATCACCTACCCTTATCGCTGGATTGGACGTGCAAGACCTTAAAATTGGCCAGCTCGCAATCCTGATATTAATCCTCTAGATTTCTATTTATCGGGTCATCTGAAGGCTCTTGTTTATAAAACTCCTGTACTAGATGTGAATCACTTGAGGAATCGGATAATTGACAATCGTAATGTCATAAAGAATACTCCAGGTATTTTTGAACGTGTCAGATAATCAACGACAAATCGATTGAAATCGTGCATTTTATCAGAAGGTGGACATTTTGCTCATTTACTGTAAGGTCGAAATTGTTTATTTTTTATTTTTTATTTCTGGTTGTTATTTTAAGAAAGCCAGATATGAAAAAAACACAGGAGACCAAAAAGTTGTATTTGTTTGTAGTTGCTTAATCTGAATAAATAAAAAAACGAAAAAAAAAGGCAGTGGCGTACTTTTCTTCTCAATAATAATTGACTGTGGTGCCCACTGAGACGCCACTGGACCTAATAATTTCAATCTAGTTAGGGCTAAATAAGCGCCTTATTACTTCAAATAACTGAACCAAATTTCAACCAAATCGGTTAAAGGATATCTATGACCGGGTTTTTTTCAACTTCAACGCCCTGTATCTCAGAAACGAAGCAACTCCTGACATATGTGCATAGGAACTTTTTTTCTTAAAACAACTTTACGTATCACTCTCTGAAGTTTCGTACCGTAGTTAGGAAACACCCTGTTTATAGGCTAAAACAAATTGAAGGTCCACCATGGCAACCCTGTATTCATTACACACTGTATAGATTAGTAAGCTAGTAGCATCTTATCGCCCATTTAGTTGATAGAGTATAAGAAACGGCTAATTGTGCATCAAGTTTTGAAGTAAAATACAATATTTTTTTAGAATTAAATATTACTTTAAATACTTACTTTTTTTTTTTTTTTTGAGTGTGGTTTAGTGGGTTTAGGACAGAAAAACAATTCCTTTTATTATGAAATTGCCGACGTTTCGACCTATATTGGGTCTTTTTCAAGGCTAAAAACAAACATACATTTCCAGTTAATCCTTAAGGAAGAACACCATTATGGTAAAAATATGTTGACAATGAAACAAAAAAAAAACTATATAAATTTATACCCATTTTTAGGGCATTCACAATACATTAATAACAGCAATTACTAGAGAAAACGAGAACAAAACATATTTATCAAAATATATGAAGTAAAAATAAAATTTGTAAATAAAATTGACACGCAAGACCACTATTCCATTAAAATGGGTATAAATTTATATAGTTTTTTTTTTTGTTTGATTGTCAACATATTTTTACCATAATGGTGTTCTTCCTTAAGGATTAACTGGAAATGTATGTTTGTTTTTAGCCTTGAAAAAGACCCAATATAGGTCGAAACGTCGGCAATTTCATAATAAAAGGAATTGTTTTTCTGTCCTAAACCCACTAAACCACACTCAAAAAAATTTGATATCAGGACGCGAATGATAACTATGGCTTTAAATGGGGGATTCTTTAAACACATCCAGAATATTTAAATACTTACATTTGAAATCAGAAAGCTGAACTACAATTTCGCCTAGAGGCAATAATAAGTAGATGTGCAAAATCTGCACACTCTGCAGGATAGCGCATCAACATAAAACTACTTACACGACAATGGAAAGAAACAAATGGCTATGTTTTGTGTCCTCTCCCGTCACCAGATCTAACCCCGCTTGGATTTATTTTGTAGAAGTATTTAAAGAACCAAATTTACAAGCCAAGATACCATAAAATTGACAGTAAGGAAAAGATAAATCAGATCGATTGAAGTACCATACTAAATACGGGTTGAGTAGTTGAAAACGGGTCAAAAAAAGATATTCAAGAGGGGGACCTATTTTTAAGCACCTTAAAAGAAGAGTATGGTAATACTATTATGAGTTCATGGGTGGGTAATATGAATAGTGGTTTTAAATATACCTGGATTTTTTCAGTTAGGGCTTCAAAACTTCATTAATTCCCATCATAGAAGGAAGTCAATTACAACCTTGTTTACTTTAAATTTGAAGTTTTACCAGAAAATAATTTAATAAACAAGGGTTTCCATTAAAAAATATATTTTATTCAAATCTAAAAAAACACGGGGCCCCATCGTTCGTTTTTCTTATTTTATCTTAATTATTCTTTAAAATACTACTAATTTGCTAAATTACAATATAGCTGCCAACAAAATTATTGTGGACACTTAATTTGGATCAGGCTGTATAGTATATCTCTGAGGATTAATATATTTTTTATAGAAAATTCTTTCGAGTTGATGGATGACATCTCCGTTTCATCATTAAAGTTTTGCCATCAATTTGTTTTGTAACACAAAAGTTTATCATTAGTGTTTAGATTTTAACGCCATTTAATTAAAAGGGTATGCGCTATTAATATTTATGAAGAAGGCAGTTCCAGAATCCAGTACCATAAAATTTCCAATCAGTACCATCAGAAACAAGTTATTTTAAAAGTAATTCGACTATAAATATTTATCAAGTAGGCGGACCCAAGATTGGAGAGGAAGGTGATATCTTCATTCAATTAATTAGAAGACAATTTAATTTGTATCAACAAGGGTAAAATATTGCTTGTCTTGCTGATTACTTAATTAAGCAACCGCTACTAACAAATACAGGTTATTTCTTAAAAAAAAATATACTTGCACATTAGACTTTAATAAATATAGCCATTATTAATTAATAATTAGTAGGGCAACAAGAACATTCTTATAAATCGCCGATCATTGGCTGCCAATGCAGATATACAGTGTGGTCGATTAAGTATGCAACAAATGGGAAACTTCTTTATTATTGGTTACTCAGAATAAAGAATTGGCGCATGTCCAATAACCATTTCAGGTGTACAGGATGTCCACTTTTCGATTCAATTGCAGGGAGTCTCTGTAACTAAAGATAGAGATTTCCGGTTTCTACATTACTGAGCTACATTTTCCGTGAAACAAAAGATATCGCAAATGGAATTGTCCTAGCTTTCTTAGTTTTTAGGCTACAGGGTGTTCTCGAGAATGTTTGCTTTTTGACCACCTACTGTATTTCGGTTACCCTTTAACTTATCAAAAAATTGAAAACTGTTTATAGAGATTTTTAAGTAGAAGTCAGTGGAGTGCTTACTTTTCTTCTGGGAATCTAACTTTTCGAGATTTAAAGCAAACATATGATTTATTAATTGGGACACCCTGTATATTTTCTCTCTTATTTGATTGGGTTACATTCAAGCATTTCAGAGATAAATAATAGTTGATAGTTACTAGTAGCATGAAACGCACAAAACGAGAAAAATAAACAAAAAATATCTATCTGGCAGGTCTATTTCTTAAAATTTATAGGCAAAAATAACGTTTTGTTAAAATACATATCACCATTTAATTAAGGTTTGCAAAAATGTAGTAGTATGAAAATTTTAAAAAATACGACATGTTAGTTTGCTTCATAGAGTGCCATGAAAATAGGTAAGTTTACGATATTCTAACTTAAATATCTAACTTATAAGAGTTCTTACTTTCACAGATTTCCAGAGAGAAGGCAGCCCAATCAAGTAACATTTTCAAGTTTAAAAGTTAATTTAATTAAGACTCGATCATTAATAAAACCAAGATTTAAGTCATATACAGGGTGGCCCATCGAAAGCCGCAAGGCATTACAGGCTGGGAAAGGACTTTTCGACAAAAGCCAAAACCACGTCAAGTTTGTTTGTCAGGGGGACAACATTTGACGGAAAAATCATAGCAAAAGAAAACCTTCAGCCCCCTAAGTGGGGTGTCATCCCCCAAATATTTTCAAATGAGAATAGATGTCAAGTGCTACCTCATTCAGAGGGCCCCTAATTCCCTATACATCGCTGCTTACTTTTTGAAAATCGATCGACTCGTTTAGAAGTTGGACCTTTGAAATACCAACAATCCGTTTGACGCAAAATGCAAAAATCGAATTAATTTTATCTAAAATCTTACCGTATTAGTCAAATAAATGCTTAAACTGTTGTCCGCGTAAGTGCATACAGTGATACAGGTTATCTTCAAACCATTGCCGTACATTCTGGATCACTTGTGGTGCCACTTCGCGACAAACGTCAATGATTCGTCCTCGCAGATCTTCCAATGTGTCAGGTGGAGTCAGTGGCGGCTCGTGGCGATTTGAAGCGGAAGGTTATTTAAAAAAAAATAGCGCCGCAGGCGAAAATTTTTTGGGTGCCACGCCCTTTTTTCAATGATGGTAATTTACCTGCTTTTCAATTAGGAAAAGTAAAAAACACAACACCAATCCTCAAGAAATTAACAAAAACAATCAGGTTCATTATATTATAGGTTAGGTTTTTTTCAGAACGACAGAGAGACAGGATATATATATAGGGATGTATCGTAATATCAATAATATCAAATGAATGATATTTTTCTATGGACATGTTTTTAAATTTTTTAATTTTTATTCCGATATATCAGAGTATTAATAGAAAAAAGTAACTATACAGGTTAGAGGGGTACAACTGGCAACGCCGCATTTTTAAAACTATTTTTAAAAGCTAGAATTTTATGTCTTATATGCATTCTCAAAATTTCAAAAATATATTTCTATTAGTTCTCGAGATACTTCTAATGTGCCATCGAGTTTGGGAGACCCTGTATATAGCGATATATTTTTAACGATGAATGTATGTTCGTCAACGGCACCGCTCGCGCAGTGGTAGCGCAGTGACGCATGACGAAAAATCTGTAACGTTATAATATTTTTTCGATATCAGAATCAACATCCCTATAAAGAACTACAGACTGCCGACTGCAGAAATCAACGGTCTTCTGTCTTCTTCCCATTTTCTCATTCATTCTAAAAATTGCAACGTACGTCTAAGCTCAATCAAAAAAAAACGGCTGACAGCCCACAAAACCTCTTTTTCTTCGAATTTAATACAAGTGCGAGAGTGATAACATGCTATTTATTCCTCTCTTTACCCCCACAGGCTTTGTTGGGTGACGCTATTTTTCGTGGGCAAGCTCGATTTTGACCTGAAATTTGTGCGGGGACGCATAACAAGTAGCGATAACAAGTAGCGTTACGTCTGGTTTGTTTTGCTGCGTGTGCATTGCATTAATAAATACGAGGGATATTTTAGAGGTAATAGTATCCGAGCAGTAAAGTTTGGTTGACTGAATCAATTTTAATTTTAAAGTTAAATATTAATATGTTAGGTGGTTGGTGACTTGGCGTGGGAGGTCATTGCCAAATGACCTTATGGTAGAGCCGCCACTGGGTGAAGTGCTGTAAACTTTGCTCTTTATGTGCCCCCACAAAAAAAAATCTAAAGGACTTAAGTCAGGTGACCGAGTGGCCACTCAATTGCACCCCTGCGGCCTATCCAGCTTCCTGAAAACGTGGCATTTAAATGATTGCGCACATGTAGCGAGTAATGCGGAGGAGCTCCGTTTTGTTGGAAAATTAGTTCCTGTTTATTGTGCGCCGGGTCGTTCTCTATGATATTTGTGAGATCCAGGTACATATCGCCTGTTAAATTGTCAGGGAGGAAAAAAGGGCCTACAATGGAATTTCCAAAAATACCAGCCCATTATTTAACTTCTGGGGGTGTTGTGTGGGTGTCTCGTGGAAAATCCTTGGATTGGTATCGGCCCAGTAACGACAATTGTGGCGATTCACTAAACCATTTAAGAAGAAGGTACACTCGTCCGAAAAACACACATTAAATAGGAAATTACCATTATTAATCGCTTGTTCAGTCATAATTTCGCAAAATTGAGAGCGACGATCAAAGTCGTCTTCATTTAGTTCTTGCACTAACCGAATCTTATAGGGATGGAACTATCCATTGCAACTTGCCCCAATACTGCTATCTTCGTAGGTCTATTTAGTATCAGATTTTCAAGCTGCCTCTTCTTGGTTTGAACGGAAGCTGTTTCGCGAAATTTGGCCACCAATTCCCGAACAATTTTTCCAAAAACATGTTTATCATGATGCCGTTGGTTAATCAGCTCCGCGACCCGATTTCCGCATTCATTGTTTCTGAAAAAAAACTTAATAATTTCTACTCTTTCTGCAATTAAGTATACCATAATTGATAAATTTAAAAGGTTCAATAATTTGGAAACACTTCAACCACAAGTCACAAGACAATTATCTAGCAACTACCTGGCCCAATGCGAAGCAAAAACCCGATAACTGTTATCTCACTAACATGAGCCTAAAGAATCTGCAAATGATCAAGAAACAGCGAATTCTTTTTAAATTTTTAATAATACGGTAAGTTTTAAATCGATTTTTGTCTTTTGCGTTCAAAGGTCCATATTTTCTAAGGGAGTTGATCGATTTTTAAAATGTAAGCAGCGATGTATAGGGAATTAAGAGCCCTTTTCAATGAGGTGTCATTCTTATTTGAAAGTATTTGGGTTGAAGGTCTTGCTATGATTTTTACGTAAAAAATTGTCCCCCTGACAAACAAACTTTACGTGGTTTTGGCTTTTGTCGAAAAGTTCTTTCCCAGCCTGTAATCCCTTGCGGTACGTTTTCGATGGGCCACCCTGTATAATAAAGAGAATCGCGAAAGGCCCGAAATAAACGCTATCGTTTTTGTAGAGTGCAAAGCCATAGAAAAAGATCTCGGAGTAATAAAGTCTTGTGCACCATTTAAATACTGTGAATGCTGTGCGACGACTTATTTTTACAACTGTATCTAAATCGAATACTATCCGAGAGGCAGTTGGCTACAAAAGTAATATGGTCCGACAGATCTTATTTTTTTACCTCCGCGTAGGCCTTATCAATCGCCATCATACAACATATGGATCCCCAGTTGTAAATGTATTATTATTGTATTTTTATATACTATTTATTTTAGCAGTAGTGATATATTCCTTTATTTGTTCAATGGTTTTATAGCCTACTGCCCTAATTCTCTAAATTATTCGATTTGTGTTTTTATTGTTACCAATAACTATTAACAATTATATATTTTTAAGAAAGCTTAAGAATAGCCCAATCAAATCATCATCATCATCATCAGCCTTGTCGCGTCCACTGCTGAACATAGGCCTCCCGTAATCTATGCCACTCCCCCTTGCACTGCGCCGCCTGTATCCAGTTATGCTTGATGCGTTTTATATCATCAGTCCATCTCGTCGGTGGTCGTCCTCTATTTCGGTAAGCCTCATGTCTCGGCCTCCATTCAAGGATTTTCTTGGTCCATCTGTCGTCAGTTATTCTTGCAATGTGTCCTGCCCAATTCCATTTTAATGTTGTTATTCTCCTGACGACATCCGCTACACCTGTTCTTCTTCTTATTTCGTTGTTCTGGATTCTATCTTTTAGAGAATCAAATAAGCAGAAGCAAATAAGCAAAATATGCAGGGCGTCCAATTTAAAAAACTATACGTTGCATATAGGTCGATTTGAAGGATTTAGGCGGCCAAAAATCGTTTTCCGAAAATACATCTATAGATAAAACAAATAATTTCTTGAGAAATTAGACAGTTCCCGGAACAATATCCAACCCCTCCCTCCCCTTATCGTGGCATCGGAACTGCCACTTACTTAGTAGGAATTCGATCGACGCTTATGATGTACGCGTCTATTCTTATCGCTCTCAGTGTAAATAACTCTTTTAACGTGAATATATTTTTTCTAAGTTAGTTATCAAAATAAATGTGATGGATTGAGCAACGACTTAAGGCATGGCGATTTGAATATTTGACAAAAATCGCTCAGTACAGAAGTGAAAACAGACCTAATATATACTTAGATGAAACCTGGTTAGATACCCATGATACCCCATGAAAAGGTTGGGTTGATTCTAGTGACAGGTGTAGAACAAAGGCACCATCAAGCAGAGGAAAAAGAATAACCATAGTACATGCAGGGTCCGAAGATGGTTGGGTACCAAATGCATTTTCATTAGCAGCCAAGAATATAAATAACTCCTGTTTGGATTACCATAACGATACCACAGCGGAGTTATTTGAGGATTGGTTTGTAAATAAGTTAATTACTAATGTTTCTCCAAACAGTGCGATTGTTATGGGCAACGCAAGTTACCACAGTAGACAGTTAAACAAGCACCCTTGTTCAAAAGATACGAAAATGGCAATACAGGAATTTATGTATCAGAATGACATATATTTTCATGAAAGTTACACTAAAAGGGAGTTACTTGATGTGCTTAAATTTCTGAACCTAGAAAAGGAGTACTACTGCGACAGCTACGCTAAAAGTAAGGGGCGTACAGTGCTAAGGCTTCCGCCGTATCACTGTATATTTTATCTTATAGAACACATATGGCATCAATTAAAATCTGCCGTTAGACGTAATAATGTAATACCCATTATAAACGCTAGTGTACTGGATATTATTATTACTGAAGTGGACAAAGTGCCTGTGAATAGCTGGAAAGATTGTGTTTCGCATTTTAGAACTGTTGAAAACTCATACATTCAAATTGGGAATATTACAGAAAGATTTATTATTAACATAGGTGTTGATAGTGACGGTGAAAATGAATTAAGTGAGTAAACTGTAGTTGCATTAACTAATCATAATATATAATTATAATATATCCTATCCTCGATTCTAATCTAAAATTGTTTATTATTTTCGTCAAATCATCCATGCTTGAAATACAATTCAGTGCGAGCCTGTGTAGACCCCAGTATGGTTTTAAATAGGCGTCAACACGAGTCGGTAAGTCATTTTCTTAAATCTGTGAACGGACTTTAACTCAGGTAAGAATCAATAGACTACAATATATTTTAAAGTTATTTATAATTTTTCTGACAACGCTTGATGCTTTCAAAAACAATTTATTTCTTAGAGGTATTTTATAGAGATTTTAGAAAATCATCTGTTGTCGGATTATGCATGGAGATACAGAGGAAAACAAGAAAAGGCTAAAGCATAAATTTTCATATTTTAAAGCCAATATGAAACAAAGATGGTCAGAAGCCCATAAAATAGAAGAAGTATTCTTGAAAAACAATGATTCTTGGTTAGATGGAACCTTCGAGATTTCCATAGTAACGCACAATCGACAAGGGCGACCATGCAAGATATTTGGGGAATCAAGCAAGAGAAGTAAAAGTAGAAAGACCGAAGAACTCCGCTCCACTGTACATGAAGAAGTAATAGTTCACGCTGCACAAGTGAAATTACAAACAGGTGGAAAGAGAGACGCTTCAAAAATCCTCAAGGATATAATTAAAACTCCAACACGTGCAAGTAAATATTGAAGAGCATATTCAAAATTAAGAGAAGAAATTGTTCCCCTGACACCATTGCAAGCACTTTCGATGTTTGTAGAAACCGATTTAAGCAAGCGCCAGTATAAAATAATAGGAGCAACAAACAAAAGATTTTACCCTTGCTACGATCTGTTGTTAGAAGCGAAACAAAAATGTTATCCACCCAAAGAATTTTTGCGCTACCGGATTGCACCAACTTTTATCGAGAATCGAAAATAAAAAGTTTCCTATTTGTAGTACACTTAATCAACCACATTGCATAGGCAGAAGGAAGTGTAACATCTTAAGAAATTCTGTCATGGGGTGACAGTAACTAAGTAAAATTTAATAGTAAAATAAACCGAAGAGGCACTTTCTTCTGAAAAAGTTAGCCTAAAGTTTTGGACCGTACTTAAGGAACACCCTGTATAAAAGTAGATTCTTTATCGAGTTATCAGTTAAAAAACAGTTGCACAATCTATTAGAAACTATTAAGTTATCTACTTATGGTTGAAATAAAATAAAGAGAACCTGTTTGGGTTTCATCATCTTTTATTTAATTTACTAAGTAGGCGGAACAACCAATTAGTTAGGCGGAGTTATTCTTCCTTAATTGATTACCTGGGAATATCACTTCTTTTCATTAATATTGCATGGTTTTTGTTTACTTCATAACTTGATACTGGCAAGTGGAATAGATAACTCTGCGGGGGGAGTGGCGGTGGGGAAGGGGCGGTGTTACAACCCAGTGTTGCCTTGAAGATGATGAACAAAAACGATGGCTCATGTGCAAGAAATCAATGTCACGTAGATATTTAAGAAAGCGATAGTGTTCGTCAAAATAGAATGAAAATACTTATAAACATGTCGTCAAAAAGGCTTCATTTTTTACATTAGGTTGTCAAAAATGTATTTTTTTTCGTTTTCTCACACATTTTTCGAGATAAGTATTTCAAATTCGGTAAACTTATTGGTTTTTAAAATGTCTAACATAGAATGTCTAACATGTCAGAGGCAATATACATTTTTTGTGACTACCAACAATTTCACAGTCCTGAACTTTTTTTTGGGATATCCTGTAAAAATACTGATATCATATTTGGACTTTCTTTCTTATTTTTTTATTTTTTTTATCCCTTATATTTTTATCGTATCTGTCATCGTTTTCTAGTTTATTTTTTTTAGTTTAAAAACAAACTAAAATATTGCAAATTTAAGGACATGAGGACACCTGTAAATACAGAGCGGCAAAAAAGTCGCGCTTAATGCCTGTAACTTTTGAATTACCTCGTATACCAAAAAGTGACCTTTATAAAAGTTGTTCAGTAAATTATTTCTTACATTTCTACCTACATGAATTTTTTCTGTCATTTCTGGTTTGGTTGCCATAGAGACCAACTTACTTTTTTTAAATGGAACACCCTGCATGTAATTGCATATTTGGAAAACTCTGAACTCTTTGTATTTTAAACTTTTGTTTATTTAAAATTGTAACAAACTTTATAATAACAAAATAAGTAGCCTGGAAAATTTAACAACTTAACATCGGAATAATGAACAAGTGAAACCTTTTTAATGGATCAGGTATTCAAAATAACCACCATTTTTTACTAAGCAGAGCGCTAGTCGACCCCTGAACCCGTCTACAACGTTTAGAAGGAAGTCTTCTGGAATGGCCCGAATTTCGGCACTAATTCTGACTTTTAAAGATTCTAATTCATTTGGACGGTTAACGTAGACTTTGTTCTTTAAGTGTCACCACAAAAAGAAGCCGAGCGGGGTTAAGTCCGGGAATCGCGCTGGCCAGTCAATAGCGCCTCTTCTGCCTAAATAACGTCCTGGAAATTGTTCGCCTACGTATTGTCTAACATTTGCCGCATAATGCGCAGGTGCTTCATCTTCCTGGAACCATACCTGTTTGTTTATGCCATTATTTACACCCGGTAAAACCATTCTGCAAGAAGGAAATATGTGATTCCTGAGGAGATCCAGATATTTTTCGCCATTCAAATGACCATCTATGAAAAAAGATCCCACAATTTGTCTACCAACTATGCCCGCCCAAACATTAACTTTTTCGGACCTCTGAGTATGACCTTCCTGGAAGCAGTGAGTATTCTCAGTAGACCAATAACGATAATTATGTTTATTAGCTATGCCATTTAAATGGTAAGTAGCTTCATCCGAGAAAATGATATTTGTTACGAAGGTTTTATCGGTATTGCATCTTTTTATCATCAGCTCACAAAATTCAGCTGTTCTATCAAAATCTTCCTCGTTTAACTCGTGCACCAACTTTATCTTATAGGGATGCAACTTCTCCTGCTTGAACAAGTTTTCCACAGACTGATGAGACACATTTAAATCCATTGCCGTTTGGCCTGGTTGATTGTGTTGGATTTTCATGTATTAAGAGCATGATATCCAATGCTTTGTCTCCCTCGATTGCTGTTTTAGGTCGACCTGGTCTAGCGGCATCCCTAACACTGCCTGTTTCTCGAAATTTCTTTACCACTCGACACACCGTTGACTGATTTATTGGAGGCCTATTTGGATATAATTCATTGAAAAGTCGACAAACCTAATCTTGCGACCTCTTCATATTTCCGTGACCGCTCATTATTAAAATTTCAACTCGTTGTTGATTTTGGCATGTCCAACACCATCATAAAATCTAACCATAAATGTTTACTTGCACCCTTGGTCTATGTTGTTAATCGGATTTTTGAAACGGGAGTTTTTTTCTATTATCTTAAAAAAAACTGTGATGATACCGTTGCATAAGGGAGGAAAAAAAATTGATATTAATAACTATAGACCTATTGCCCTTACTAGTCCCTTTTGTAAAATCATAGAAAAATGTATAAAAAGGAGACTGTGTGGCTTTTTGAATGCAATGGGCCAATGACTGCTTCGCAATATGGATTTAGGGAGGGGATGGGTAACGATACTGCCCTATATGAAGTCACTAATTATATTGTAAATTGTTTCAATAATAACAATAAACCTCTGAAAATTTTCCTGGATTTATCTAAAGCCTTTGATACAGTTGATCATAACATATTACCAAACAAATTGGAATTAATAGGAATAAGGGGTAAAGTTCTTCAACTGTTTAAGTCATATTCAAGTAATAGAACGCAAATAGTTAAACTGAATACAGTTTTCATCCCTTCTAAAGTGGTCCAGTTTGGTGTTCCTCAGGGTACAGTGCTTGGCCCGATTCTATCTCTATATATATCAACAGTTTGGCGAATGCAATACCTAATGTAAAAACTGTTTGTTTTGCCGGCGACACGGTTCCTCTGATTAAGGGGTTAACATGGCACGATGTTTTTGAGAGAGCTGCTACCAATGTAAAAATTTGGATGTATTATAATCGATTAACTCTTAATGTGAACAAAACAAATTTTATGTGCTTTGCCATGAGCAAGCTGGGTTGCCTAATAAAAAAGAAAATCATAGTTCACTCAAATAACTTCTCTGAGAAATGTTCATGTAATGATATAGTTGAAGGAATGAAAATGTTTTTATTTTAGCATAAATGCTATTATAAACAAATATAATTTTTTATTAATACAATAATCGTATATAATGTAGAAAGATATAATATAATGTATGACATTTTAATATAATGCTCTTAGCCTAAAACTAAATTTAAAAATTTAAAAGAAGAATAATATTTAAAAATATTCAAAAGAAGAGTATTTAAAAAGAAGGAAGGTTCAGCAGGTTGCTAACATGAAATGGTTCTTTACACCACGCATAAACGTTCTCATATTGGGCGAGTTTTTGATGTTCGCCGGCAGAGCATTGAAAAGTCTTAAGCCATCACTAAAGAGGCTTTTTTGCATGTGTGTTGTTCTAGCAAACCGAATATCAAAATTGTCTTTAGATTAGATTTAGATCTGATGTCATGCGAGTGTCGAAGGGACCTAGGAATTAAGTACTCTTTTAAATATGGGGGCAATAATTCATGCTGTATCTTGAAGATAAATAAAAGATTTGACGCTTCAATGCTCTCAGAAACCGACAGCCATCCAAGTGAGTTAAGCATTAGTCTAACCGGGGTGTATCGAGTACAAAACAGAATACTTCTCATAGCTTTGTTTTGTAACACTTGTAATATTAAAATTTGTATATCAATATTTCTGCACGATATTAGCAGCGAGTTGCAAAAGCTAAGATGAGGGTACACTATCATATTGCAGATAAGAAGTCGCGACCAATCACTGAGATAATGAGAGACTCTCCTAAAGAAACCAAGTTTTTTTCCTATCTTTTTACAAATATGGTCAATATGATGCGAAAAATTTAATTGTGAATCCAGAACCACTCCTAGATATTTTATTTCAGTTGTATATTCAATGGGCATGTTGTCAATATTAAGAACATTGTCACAGTCAAAAAATAATTTGCAGTTTTGTTTACTGCCAAAAACCATATATTTTGTTTTAATTACATTTAATTTCAATTTATTGACACATAGCCAATTAAATAATAGACTCAATTCTGAGTTCATTACCTCAACAAGTTGTCCAAAATTGCTTCCAGACACCGACGCTAAAGTGTCATCAGCAAAAGGGCTTACAAAAGAATTCTTTAAGACCTTGTCAATATCGTTAATATGCAGAACAAACAATAGTGGCCCAAGTACACTACCCTGCGGCACACCTATACCACTAGTAATCTTTTGGGAGATAGCACCATTAATTTTCTTCACATGGAAAATCAGTGGAGTGTACGAAGTATTTACGTGTTTATTTTAATCACTTTTTGAAATGGTCTGCTCTCGCAGAATATGTAAGGAATAAGTTTAAAAAAAAACTTGTATATAAATTCTACGAATTGCGGAACATTCTAAACAGGGCGGTTATAATTAATGTCTATAAATCCTTAGCTGAATCTTGTCTCACTTATGGAATATTCTGTTGGGGCTCTGCTCATAAGAATATCTTAAGCAATATCACTATTATTGCTCAAAAATACATTTTAAAAATAATTCAGTTTAAGTCCAGATGTTTTTCCTCTGAACTTTTATTTCAACAGTTTGGTGTCTTCACAATTATTATCCAAATATATATAAAAAATCTGCTTAGGTTTTCGTTTACTACAAATATCTTCCACGTTTACATTAGTCATGATATCTTGACCAGAGCAAATTTAATACAAATCGAAACCTCACTGTGCCGATTATACACTTTACTGTCGCACAACGATTTATTCCTTACGTGGCTCCTAAAATTTTAAAACTTATTATGAATACCACTCAAATAATTAAAAATGCTGTTACGTTTCTATGAATTGTAAAAATTGTAAGAATTGTAAAAGTGGGTATATACTATTAAATAATAAGTTTTAGAATCATGTATTAGATATGGACGTGGTGTAATTCAGTGACTGTGTGCACACACAGACTTTAGTCCATAGACATACAAAGAATTTAAATTATTTTTTACTACCTCATAATTCGTACCATCTAGTGTAGTGAATGTGATATTGTAATACGTAATGGATAAATAAATAAAGTTACTTAGCTTAAACACAAAAAAAATTGTTTCGCTAAAAGTTGAGTTTTTTTTGTGATAATATGGCCTAGTTTATTTTCTATTATGAGGTTCTTTGGATCCAACTTCATGAGGATGGGCTAAGCATGTCAGTGGATAGCCGTAAATTTGAGACGAATTTTTGCCGCTCGTCTTGTTAAAAAAAAGTTCCAGATACTTTCTTTTAACTCTATATAGTTAAAATACAAATAAGTAAAACGTCTCAGGCAAAAATTTTTAAAACATATTTCGGCAACTAATCTATAAATAATTGACATGGAAATGCTTGCTTGATTTGTTAAAACTTTTCAACGTCCAACAGAGGCAGTACCAGTACTCTAGTCGACAGCAGCCCGCTGTCAATTCAATGAGGTCATTAAAACTAATTCATTGTTTAAAGAAATAGTCCATTCTCGAAGTGGAGTTGAAATATAGGGAAAAGGAAGACTTTTTGACTTTCTTTCCCCTTTTCCCTAATTTATTGTTGTTAGTTCGCTAAAGATTAATCAACGATGTGTCTTATCTTTTATCATTTTTATTAGAATCAGCTTTCAACTATACAGCTTAACTTATTAGTAATATTAAAATAAGAATAGATATAGTAGGGATTAGTGATTTATAATTTTTTCAAAAGCGGGAAAGCGGCCAATTAGATGGGGATGTTTGTTTTAAATTAATTACGTGTTTGGAAGTTTGGTTATTCAGTAATATGATTACAAACGTTATTTTTGTTTGTTTCATTTTATACCTTAAAAGGAAGATTACAAAATTAATCCGTTTATTTATGAGAAAGGTATTATTTGCGTCGTGGGGCTTAATAAATTTAAATTACGTCGTAAAAATGTCCTATATTGCGTACGCATGTGAATTTAAATTCTGACAAAAAACGGATTAAAAAATAATGTTTTTCTGTAACTGTTGTTAAAAACGGTGGAAATATTTATTGTTTTAATGAGAAAATGGAACGAGTTGTGCCTTTAAAAAGGGATACAAAAATGTACGTGGTGGTTGCTTATAACTAAATTCCTAAAAATGTGACTTTCCGTCATAATTGTGGAAAGCTGCCTTGATCTATTAATATTCGACTAAACCAGACTTAGACGTTACCCCTTAGGGGTTTTGTCAAGATATGCCTCATTGTGACAGGGCTTCCCCTGAGGGTTGATAAAAATGTAACGTTTGAAATTTATTAATTTTCCATTTTTTTATAAATTATTTAAAATCTTTCGAAAAAATGTGAAAAAAAAGTTTTTCATTCCTTAATAGTTAAGAACAGTGCAATGTTATTTTAATATTTGATTGCATTTTGAAGCGTTACGTTTTCCGTATCTATTTAATCACTGTGTGTATTGTAAAGCATAAGAGTTACAGGAAATTACATTTACAAAAAAATACAATCACTGTTCTGGTAATTAGTACCAATTTTAGGAGTGTTAAATATGGGACGTGAACTGTAAGAAAGAGGGGGGTATACCCTGATGTAACCATGGGATAGGGGGGTTTGAAAATCCTCCTAAAAAGCGTGATGCCTTTATGGGCAACCCCCTGCTAAAAATAGAAGTAACCTTTAAGAGGCATTATTACAGAGAATTAAAAATTTGTTAAGAACAAAAAAAATAATTAGAAAACTAAGTCTTGTAGGTATATGATATAAGAGATTTTCCATACATTTTCTAATAAACTTTCAACTAACTGAACTAACCTGAACTAACCTACAAGAGTTTTACGTCTTTACTAAATCATACAAAATTTAGCAAAAAGTTAGTAAAGGACGATCTCAATGTCTGAAAAAATAAGCAACTTAATGTTTGATTAAATGGGACATCATATATTTTTATTAAAATTATCAGATTATCAAATTTTAAACAACTGTCCCTACTTAAGTTTAGCTTAGTCACAAGAAATTCTATGAGTAAAATTCTTGGCAAATAAAAGCCTCAACCAATAATCATAGAGATGCTTTTTTATTCTTAATTTAATGACTAGGAGGTATTGGAAAATATATTGTCTAGAATGCCCAGGGAAACAAATTATTATGTTAATGATATTATATTATAACATTATTGGCATTGGGAAAGGGGAAAAAAGGCTAAAAGTCTTTCTCCACTAATTTAATAGTGAGCTATTAAAGGCTCAATTTTAAAGTTAAATTGTCTCTACATGTTTCAAAGGTAGTAACCTTCATCTTCAGGAGACCAAAGTAGTGCTGCAGTTATTATTAGCAGTAGAGAGAAAACTGTTGGTGGAAAATGACGTTGATTGAGCTTTTTTTATTTAAAAATATTTTGACAAGATATTAATAATTGAATGTAATCAGCATGCTAAAATTGGAATTGAATGTGGAATGTTATATTTAAATCAAAGTTTATGAAAAGACACTGTCAATCTGTGGTCGAATTTAAAACGGGAAGATATTCATTATTTGAAAATCATACGTCAGGATATATAAAAAGGATCTTTTGGACATTCTAGATCTTGTTAGAGAAAGATTTTTGTTTGTGATTTGTTTTATGAGAAATTCTGTAATAAGAAAGAAATTTGTAATTAGTAATGAAATAAAATTATTAATAATGTCTGTACTTACATAATGTTGAAATTTCATTTGTAAAATTAGTTAATGGAGACCTAAGGTCCCGTCACCTTGCGTTATGTTCGTCCCATTATGTAGGGAAAACAATAGAGTTTTATTTAAAATAAAATTATTAAAAAAATTAAAAAACAAAAAAACAGATCTTATATTTTATATACCCTTAAAGATTAAAATAGGGAGACGAACACAGTTAAAATGAAAACGTGACAACGTGTTCAGTCATTTTATAGTCGACCGTTGACTTCCCTATATTTCAACTCCACTTCGAGAATGGACTATTTCTTTAAATTATTGGCATTGCTTAATAAATACACATTTTGATTCATACATAATGCTTATAAAAAAATATGCAGCGAAATGGGTTATTATCATTCAATATTTTTAGAATAAGAGAAATTCATGTAGAAGTGAAATTGAGCCTCAAAGAATGTATCATTATACATTTCTACCTTCCAAAAGTAGAGGAACTGACCCGAATATGGGCCCCCCCTTTTCTATTCTTAAAATACCTAACTAATTTTTGTGAAAAATTTACAATTTGTCGGTTTTTAATTTCAAAGATATCAAACAAATATCCTGTGTTTTCACGTTTCCTTTATTTTAATATTAATAAGTTTTATTGCAAAAACTATGAATACATGCACTTTTGACGAACTCAACCAGAGAGTATGGAATATGGGCCATATAAATATAGCTTTAAAAGCAATAAAAGAAGAAGAAGAAAAATATAAAAAATATTGAAAGCTCTAGGAATTTCTATAAAATTATCAGAACTCATTATTAATATTTTAACTTAGGTACAATAGTCATATTGTACATAAGTATCCTTCTCAGCTCCAGAACACTCCACGTGAGCCCACAAGTGATATATTAAACACTGCACCCAAAGTTCACCCCGTGTGTCTTCCGAATACTTGCCGTCACAAAACAGACACACTGCATCATTTTCCTTGGGACCATATTATTCAATTTTATCTATATCTCTATCGTCATCTGCAGGTACGAAACGCTCACCTTCTGTTTCTTCTTCGGAACTGGATTTATTATTGATAATTGGCTTTTTCTTATTTATCTTAGCACCTTCATTTATCTCTTCAGCAAAAACCCTTTTCTTTCATTTACCTTTTTTCGTGTCGGTGTTTTTGTTTAAAGACAATTCAAGGTGATCTTTATAAGGTGATGACGTAATTATTTCAGATTTAGACGATTTTCGTCTTCGCGTAGAAGTCCGTCTTCTTACAGAAGGTATCGGAGAAATTTGGAATGGGCTGACCGGCTTCAACCCAGACATGGGATTAATGAATGGTCGATCGGCACCTTTGGAACAGTCAGGCTAAGGTTCATCATAAGAAGTATCACTCGTGGATTGCATTGAAGGATTGGGATGGTTTGCAGCGTTATCTAAAATTGTTTGATCATCCGTAAAGCTGCATTTTGTCCGCATTATTTTGCTCCTCTATAAAATCAGACTCCGAGAACATATATCGGTTGAAAGGGTAAATGCATGTTGTTTTAAAACCTTTTATGGTTACTTCCGTAGTTTGGCACTTTACTAAGGCTCTGCCCAACAATTCTGCCAAGTCATAAGTACTAATTCAGAGGACGATGATTATTTCTTACTAATTGCCGTATCTCCACGCTGTAATATATTTTAAGGGTACCCATGAAGGTTTTATCCAAAGGTTGTAACCTGTGCGTTGAATGTGGGGGGAGAGACACAATTATAACAGTCGTGATTTTGTCGGGCCATTCTAATAATATCTATGTTAAAGTAAAACTGGATCGGTTTCAGTTGGTTCGGAAAATGTAATGAAGTAGTGAAACCACTCTGTGAATAGGTTTTGCTGCACCCAGCCACTTGGATGTACTGCATATATTGTTCCCGGCAGTGCGCCACGGACTAGCTGCTCATTTCTATTTTTGCGGGGAAAAATGAGCATAGGGGGAATATATTGTCCCACTGCACTCATAGCTGCAATCATAGTTACTAACGAACCACGCTCAGCTGACGTAATTGCAGCAATCTGACGTTTCCCTTTCCTGCCTGTAATTTTTGGAATTTTACTTGGCACCACAGATAGATCCGTCTCGTCCACATTATATATTCGATGCGGACTAAAATTATACTTTTCGTAAATGGCTTCAAAGTTGTTAAAAAATTCACTAACTCTTTCTCTGTTAAAACCCAAAGCCTTTGCAAATGAGGTACCAGTTGGTCTTCGTACGGATAGAGTAGTGCCATGTCGTCTCAGGAAAGCATTTAACCAACTTCTTCCAGCTATTCCGTTTTTCAAAGGATGACTAATACCGTTCCTAATCGCCAATGTATAAGCCATTCGGCACAAATCCTTTCTTGTAAGGCCATAGAACTGGGACTCCATTTGCAGTGCATATCGTGCCAATTCTTCTTCCATGTGTTTACCTAACACCGTCCAAGTGGAGTGTTTGCAATGACACTAAAAGGAAAGCCACTATGTTTAGACTATTTTGCCAATCTTTGTAGAGACGAGTTTGGCACAGAGAAATGTTTGGCAGCTGTTCTGGTTCCCATTCCCAGATTAACAGCGTTTAAAGCATCTGCCATGTACTGTTTATTCCACGTTTTTCTTTTGCTTTTACAAACAAATTTTTGATTTGCTGGTGTTCCAGGCATTTTTTTCTAAAAAAGGAAATTATTTATGAAATGGGTCCTAATATAGGCCACGGCCCATATTTCTATTCAATTAGGAGGCCCATATTTCAACATGGCCGTGACGAAATTAAAGTTAGGCTACAACACATATATCCTTAAAAAGGAAGTGCGAACACGTTTGTAACAATGAACGACACTAAAACCTTTAACCTGTGTATCCACAAGTCGACTGGTTCAAAACTTTGCTTTACTTGGAAAATAAAATTTCTTCTGAATTTTACTGCATAACTATTTATTAACAGATTAATCACTTTGTCATTTTATCCCCTAGCATGGGTATGACCTACTAACACATTTCTAACTAGACTCGTCAAACAACCACTTAACTAACTTTAAATATCGTAGACTATTATTCTCACATACTTTCGACCATTTTTACGTGGAGTTTGTTCCGGTCCACGGAACGCAACTTAACCTTTGTGTTTCAGTGTGACACTGCTTTGTTGACAAAACATTGTCAGTCTCGTACCGCATCCCGACATCTTGACCATTCAGGTCGTAATACGTCACAATCCAAAATGGCTTGTTTCACGTCAAAATACTGTTGCTAGCCAATGAGAATACAGATCTGCTGTTACCATGCACGTGGCTTATAATCGCACTTACATTTGCATGCTGGAGAATAATACAAAATCAGACAGATTTTTTATGCATAAGGTTTTGATTTAAACTTATATTTTCATGGATTTGTACAACGTTGCCATTACTGTAATATGCGGTATTGCCAATTATATTGCATGTAAATATAATGTACTTTTCTCTATTTTTTACCGTTAGGTATTAAATAAACATAGGTATTAAATAAAACATAATGATTTACCACGAAATGCGGCGTTGCCGCTTAGATTAGTATTACGTTACATTAATTCCTAGAATTGAGTTCCACGCATTTACTTTAACTTTTGTGCTGGGTCACGACAGAAATATAACGTGTGTCCCAAACAAAGGATAATATCAACACTTATCTCTGATATTTAGGGTTTTTTGAATGCCATTACATTAAAAAAATTTTCTGGTAAGATTGGGTTGAAAATACGTTGTTTATTTTCTCTCTCCTAGGTTTTGTTCTAAATAAAGGTCTAAATTTAAACAAAAACCCTGCACATACAGATCTTATAGAACAAACTTTATCTGTTTTTCCAGTACAATAGCCCATTTTCGAATTATACGAGTCGCATAAATAACATAATAATACCAATTTAAACGAAACATAGAAACCCCGTCAAATCGCAACTGACACAGTAGGCATTTCAGGTTTCATCAAATTGAAAACAAGAGTAAATTTTAAAAGTCTTTCATAAATTTTCATGGTTAGAATTAAAATAATAAGGAGTTTCAGAACAGACGATTTCGATAAACGGTCGGGGGTTGTCCTTCACTCTATATATTTAACGTAAAAGATTCCCAATGTGTTATTTATTTTGTTTGTTCTGTATGAAAATAATGAGGAAAATTGGTTATTGAGAATTTAATTACATGCTAGGCTAAGAACAAGGTAAGTATTTATTGTCACAAAAATAATTTAATTTTATAAATAAGAACGAAGTAAGGCATGGCAATAATTGGCAAATTTGAAAATGCTTTTATCGGGTAATATCAGAAGTGCTTCAAAATTAACGACAGTTTTACACTGTGGATCAAATTAACGTGAACCATTTTTTGATAGTTCATAACTTTTGTATGAATGAACCGATTTTGATAATTTTTGGATACGTTTAGGAGCTATGTATTCTACAGTGGTTAATGCATTAATAACTTTAAAAAAGTTCAGGGAGGGATTTATGAAATTTTACGTAGAGCGCGGATTTGTTGCAAAAATCGTTTGAAAAATTCTCGTGTAATTTTTTTCAAATTACCTTGCGTCTTTTAATCATCATTATTTTGGTTTTATTAATAAATATAACGGTATAATAAGTAATGTCCTTTAGAAATTGAAATAAGCGAATGCAATAATTTTATATTGAAAATATCTCTTACAAAAAAAGAGAAATTTAATAACTAAACTTACAATGCTATACCAATTAAAGGAACAAATTGTGAATATAATTATTTATGACAACGGCTTGGGGTCTTCTTCGCCATTGGTTAATGGCATTATTAATAGACAGTTGAATAATATTTTCCCAATATTCAATATTACTATTCTTCAATTGTTCGATATTAATAATATTATTGTCTCCATAAACTAAAGCATCCAGTATCCCGCAAATGAAATAGTCACCCGGATTTAAGTCCGGGCTATTTGGTGGCCAAATTGGGTTGCATAAAGCTGGGCAAAATTCCTGTAGGTACCTTATCGTGCTGACAGAGGTGTAGAACGGGGCATCATCTTGTAGAATGGTGTAATTATCTGATAACTGCTCAAATGCCGGCAGCATGTTGCTTAGAATGTCTGGTTGATATATTTCCGAGATAATTTTAACTCCAGATTCAATTTAACAAAAATTAGTTTTATGTTTCCTATTTGCGACACGGTCAACGAGACCATTACAGAGTTCGAAACGTGGTCTGTATTTATTTATTTATTAAGCAATCGACAGAACACAAGTTCCAATAATTAATTGCAATAAAGTAACAAAATATACCTATTCTTAATCTACATTTACTAAACCTAAATAAGAGCATGTATTACACATCATCATTCATAATTTTTATGTTAACAAGAAGTAAGGAATGTAACAATAATAAAAACAAAACAAGTCCAAAATTTTGTCAAGATATACAAGAGTAATTTGGCAAACTAGCCATCTCCAACGCTACCCTTTTTCGGAAACTTTTTATTGTGCATTCAGCAAAAAAATCAATATCACTCACTAAATTAGCAAGGGAATACATTCTATGGAGAGGAGACTTCAATCCCAAATTTGTACGAGGCCTTGGAACGACAAAGATACATCTTTTTCTATTGTTGAAATGTGGACTACAGTTTAACTTGATTCTTTCTAGCAATTGAGAGCTTTCAATTCTATTTTGTAATAATTTGTACAGAAATATCAATGAAGCAATGTTTCTTCGCGTTTCCATTGTAGTAAATTTAAATTCAGTTAGCGAGTTGTGATAATCTAGATTAAAAATATATTCACCATGTTTTTTATAATATAAAAACCTTAAAAACTTTTTCTGGAGTTTTTCTATTTTATTTTTGTATATGACATAATAAGGGGACCATACTATTGCAGCATATTCTAGGATACTCCGAACGAATGAATTATAAAGAATAATTAATATTTTTATATTACTAAACCTAAACGAATTTCGAACAATGAACCCAAGCATTTTGTAAGCCCTATTTACAATACTAGTTACATGCTTTTCAAAACTTAGTTCTTCATCCAACAGTACACCCAAATCCTTGCTCTCTTTTTTCCTATTTAAACTTGTATTATTTATTGTATATTCTGATACAATTTTATATTTTTTCCTTGTTAAGGACATAATAAAGCATTTATTCACATTAAATGACAACTTATTTGCCAGAGACCACTCAAAAACTCTATCTATGTCACTTTGAAGAAGAGTTACGTCATCTTGTGGTTTAATTTCTTTATACAATTTGAAGTCATCTGCGAATAGTGCGCACTCCGAGTTTCGAACACTCTCCGGCAAATCGTTTATCATAATTAAGAAAAATAGAGGTCCCAAGTTCGATCCCTGAGGCACACCCGATCTGGTTAAAAATTCGCGCGATTCCCCACCTTTGAATACTACATATTGTTTTCTACCACTTAGATAAGATGCGCATAGTTTAATGAGTCCATTTGAAGAGTGCAATTTTTTAAGCAAAATATCGTGGTCGACTTTATCAAATGCTTTGCTAAAGTCTGTAAATATAACATCTGTTTGGCTATTTTTTTCAATCACGTCGTTTGCTTCTTGCACAAAACCAAGTAAATTGGTTACTGTGGATTTCTTAGGTAGAAATCCATGTTGCTTGTCAGTTATACAATGTGATATGTGATTTAAGATTTTTTCATAAACAATAGATTCAAATAGCTTGCTTGGTGTACAAATTAATGCTATGGGGCGGTAATTCTGTATTTCTTCCCTATTACCATTTTTGAAAACTGGGCATATTTTTGAACGTTTCCAGAGTAAAGGGTAAGTATTATTTTTTAGTATTAGGTTATATATAATATTAAGAGGTTCTAATAAAAGGTATATACAGGCTTTAAATATATAGGAGGGGATCATATCGGGACCCGATGATTTTTTTGGTTTCAATTTTTTTGATGCATTGAGTATGTCATTGTCGCTAATTACATCTATGTTTAAGCAAGAATTTGTGAGTATCTCCCCATCGAAAAACTCAGTGTCATATTTCCCAGATTCTGTTCAATATACACTCAAAAAATAATCGGCAAAGGCTTCCGCCGCGGCCTGATTATCTGTGATAGTTAATCCCCTGTAAGTCATAGAATTAGATGTATCTGTGTTTAATCTAGTTTTTGCTACATAGGACCAAAAATTTTGTGAATTACTAGTTATGCTCGGTTCGACCTCACTTAGGTATTTTTTGTGGGCTGTGTTAATATCGCGTTTTGATTTTGCTCGAAGATAAATAAAATTTTGACGGTCCAGTACATTTTTAAATCGATTAAATTTTTTGCGATATTCGTCTTTTCTTTTCAAGTCTAAAATTATTTGTTTTGTAAACCATGGTGGATAAAATCTTTTAATTTTTTTAGCTGTAGGAACACATTCATGTAATATAGTATAAAAAATTTCATAAAATTTATCAACAACAACGTCCACATTCGAACTATTTTTTAATTCGTTCCAGCTAACTTCTTGTAATAAGTTATACAATTTTAAAAAATCTGCTTTTTTATAATTAAACTTTGGATTAAAATTTTTTTCTGGATTATAAACATTTGCATTAATATTTATTTTTAGATTAAAAAATAAGGAGGGATGATTTATATTTTCTTTGATCATGGGAGTATCACACCTCTCCAGAGAAATACATCCATTGCTAAGCACCAAATCTAAGTATCTATTTAGCCCATTACGCACATGATTGCACTGCTTGGCGTTTATAAGCTGTATAAAGTTTAGATAGCGTCTTTCAATTAAAGTTAAATTGTCTCTTTCCGTAATTGTAGCTAGACCCGGTATATTAAAATCTCCTGCTAAGATATAAATTGAGTCTAAATCTAATAATCTATTTTCTATATTATCAAAAATATCTTCATATATTGTAGTGACATACTATCGGGTACATACATGGTATTTATATAAATATTTTGAGAAAAGAAAACTATTTTGACCCAAACATCTTCAACGTTAACATTGTTGCACTGAAATGATAATTGTTGATAAACATATTCCGTTTTAACTGCTATTAGGGCCCCTCCACCTTTGGTTTTTTTCGTATCTCTAAAATTTCTATCTCTCCTAAAAACCCTATAGGAGTAAGAAGTGAGTTTCAAGGAATTTGTGGTTTTTTTTTTACTCTCCACAGCTGAACTAATCTAAACTCGGTTGTTTTGTGAGTTTTTAGGAGCTCGCAGAAATAATAATTTTTTCTCCAAAACCCATATTTTGGAAATGTCTTCCCTAGATTTGAATCTTCTTAGAAGCTTTTTACACCTTTCTACCCTTTACACTTTATTAAAACTGCACTTCATTTTTGGCAATATATTTTTTTAAAACAGCGCATATTAAGATCTTTCTTAACCCTTACGCTCCCGAGATTCAGTTTTTAGAGATATTCAGTTAATTTTTGAAATTTAACTTAGTTGTGACCCTACTAGAAATATGAAATTTTTTCAAATTTTTAAATTTATTCCTAACAGGACTTTCAGGACATCCACAATTGTGTTATATGGGAGCCAAGTACATACACGCACAATTGTAACAGATCAAACAACTTATAGTTTAAAATTAAAATTTAATCGTAATAATCATTTTTTGGTGTGGAAATCTAAAAAACAGTTTTGGTTTTTATTTAAGCAAAGGTACACATTACATTTATCGCACTTTATTCTTGATCGACTTTGACATTTTTCTAGGCGACAAGTGTTAGGATTTTTTTATCTTCATGTACTGGCCAATGATTGAATCCATCAAACCTTTTATCTTTGCAAGGCAATGAAGAATACCTAACTTTTTTGTTACTGAGGTTGGCGTCTTTATCTTCTGGTGGATCGTCGATATTTGAACTTCTTTTTTTGTTCCACACACTAGAAATTCCCTCAAATTTAATCGAAATTCTAAGAAATCCATGATCTCTTTTGACTTGTACTTGTTTGCTTCGCAATCTTTTCGATATTCCATCCAGCTGTTAAGTATGCTTATGTCAAATAAGTGTAAAATTGTTTTGAAGGTCCATTTTCGAGTTTTGAAGAAGGTCCTGTAGCATTCAGTCATTTGATCGCATAATTCTATTCTATTCTATGTATTTTTTTTCATTTTTATCCCACCTTTTAACATTATGTGTGGGTTCGATCCCAAATGCATTTGATGCCATGACAACGGATTTATTATCTTTCCATTTTGATTGATTTGACGTACTGTTCTGCTTGACCTCGCTTCATCTCTGTATCTTTACTAAAAGTACACCCTTCGATTCTATTTGTCATGATAGTTCCTGTTCCTTCTATTTTTAATTCTGCCAATTTTTCAAGTAATAATATCGTCGAAAAGTACCGATCAAAAAAAATAAAACTTCCTGGGGGCAAGGTTTGTACTAAACGTAGAATAACAGACGGTCCTAGACCCAATTCTTTGTTTTCAAATGGTGTAAGGGAACCCTGATATATTTCAAAATCCAATATTGTACCACCACATGACGTGGTAAGAACAAAATTCTTAAGACCAACGGGTCTAGGTTTATTTTTTACAAATTGACGGATACGACATCGGCCCAAAAATGGTATCATTTGTTCATCAATTGAAAAAGAGCCTTGCAGCGGCCTTTGTATTTCCTTGCACCTTTCTCTTACTCGATCAATCATTGGCTGAACTTTACAAAGATGATTTTGCCTCTGGACTTCTTTGGGTACCGATAAGTTATTTACCACATGGAAATTAGTACGCAATTTATAAAATCTGTCCCTCGTCATTGCGTCGGCTAATATGGGTAACCGATATTTCGTGCTCCAATACAGGTGGATTCTGGGAAATTAAAACATCCCATGATTGCATGCATGCCAAAAAATCGTTTAATTTCTTCAGAAGTAATGCTTGGTTTGATTTCCAAGCCAGTCTGCTGCAAATAATATTGAGAAGTTAATTCTGCGCCCATTTCAAAAAACTCTTCATTTAGGTACCTACTAAAGTAGCTCCAAGGGCTTAAAATATCTTGAAAATTATCATTTCTGGAACGTTGTGGAATTTGTTTTCCGTCAAATGGCATTTTTATCCATTTTTGGCCAGTGGCTTTGTGGCTTTGTGGCTTTTTACTGGTACTTGGCCCAGGATCCTCTTTTTCACTGCTACTAGTTCCAGAGTCGTCTTGAGCACCAGAAGAAGATATCGGTGGTTCAAAAATATCATCGTCGACGTCGCTGTCAATCTCAAAATCCGATTCCAACTCATCAAGTAGGTCGTAAACACTATCTGGGTTTGCAGCAAGCTTCTCCAAGTTAATTTTGGACTCTGAAAAAGGGAACCAACAATGCAAACAAATCACCTTTCCCGCCTAATATGTTAACGTTTGGCTCCCTAACGTCACAATCGCGACACTGCCTTAAAACATCTGCGTGTAAACATAACCTCAAAAAAATATTAATGTTTTTATTACCTAAGTAGTTAAACAACTCCTACTGAATACTTAATTCCTACAAATATTGTTTTAACTATAATTTTAAATAATACTTACTTCTAGTATCCATTACAATGCCAAAGAAATTGAGAAAACAAGAAATTCGCACTTTTAACCTTGACTGACACCGCGAAATGATGATATTTCTAAACGACGCGCTGCAGAGCAGTTAAATCGGGTCTAGCACAATCGTATCGTATGGTAGTGAACAGCAAAAATATTATTTTTCTAATTTTGTCTCGAAAAATAGATATTTCGAACGCGCTAGCGAGTTCGAAATATATCCATTTCGAACTCCGAATTTTATTTTTTAAAAGTTGGCATTGGTTATATTTAAATGTTTTATTCTGTTGACGTCTGACGTTTCCTGTTATTGTTATCCATGAGAAAAGAAAGTTTTCGGGATTTCTCTGGTAAAAGTTGATTTATCGTTTTATTAGCAATATCCCTTAACTCAGGGGGAGTTAAACTTAGATTATCATGCTCCATATTTTTTTAATTATAATTATGAACAACTCTATGAAATATTAAATCACAAATTTCGTGACAATGACACAAAGAAAATATTATTTATTGTCAAGGCTACTATGATAAAAAGAAATTTAGAGTATTACCAACATAGAATTTAGACACACAAATTTACAAAATTTGAAGGGTTGATTTTCTTTTTAAATATGTATTTTCTTATTGAAAAAAATACAAAATAGAAAAAATAGTATAAAGTACGTGTTTTATAAAGCAGTTAGAGCACTTGTCCCGTTAAAAAACTCGCCGCAAGCGGCTCGTTTTTTAACATGGACGCGTGCTATAAGATGATGCTTTATAAAACATGTACTTTAATATACTATTTCCGCCTTATAGACCATATAAATAAGACCCACACAATTGTGACACCCTGGAGCGTAAGGGTTAATCATTCTTCTAACTGATGTTCGTTTTATATTCGTAACTTTCATTATTTTTCTCCTAGTAACTAGGTACTACATTATCGTTTGCGGTTTTTGACCGGCTTTAGTACGTCGAGTGTCCCAAATATATTTGACTTCAACAAAATTCATGGTCAAAATAAAATTGGAAAATATACAGAACTGTTATTTTTTGCATATTTATAAAAAAAAGGAGTATTTATGAAAATGTATTGGTAGAGAAAGGCAAATGCTGTTGAAATACGAAAATTCACATAATATGCAAGATGTCTTAGATAAGGTTTTTTAATATACCTATGTGGCTTAAGGTTTCCAGATTTAAACAGTTTATTCTTCTTATATTTCTTTCGCCTTAAATTAAGATAAACTATTTTTTTTGCATAGGTATTTATAATGATGAGGACTATCGATGCAAATTTATTGGTAGTCTCTACCCAATGCTGTTGAAATATGAAAATTCACATATGCAGGATATCCCAAAAAGACGTGTTTTTTAATATATTTGGCTCAAAAGCGACTTCCTAATTTTATTGTCTTGATATTTTTGATTAAAACATGTTTATGGAGAAAAAATAATAGACGATCCTAATCTAAAATATTTTGTGATGTTTTTGACTGTTTCTATTCTACCGGATGCTCCACATTATGAGTTGAGTTAAATTTAAAAGCAAGTGTAACGTTTTAAAATATAAAATACCAGTATTCAACTGCTCAAGGACGTTTTAATCCACTTAATATTAGAATAATTAATATCTCAATTATCTGCTGGTCTCTATGATTATAATCAAGTATAATTATAATTATACATATTATTCTAATAAACTACATAATATAGTAACGCCGCTGTCACCTTACTTTCATTCACCAAACTGGTCTCTCTATTCTATGCAAATTAGGGTGACCCTAGTTTAGGACCGATTTGGGGTGTGTAGGTCTTAGATATCTAAAATGCGCAATTTTAAAAACTATCATTGCAGTTTACCTGAAATTTACAATGCAACCTTTAAGTTGTCCACCCTGCTTAATGGGTCCCGTCACTGCAAATTTATATTTTATTACTCTCACATTAAGCAACATATTATAGAATCAGTTTTCAATTTTTTGATAAGTTAAAGGATAGCCGAAGTGCTCAAAAGCAAACATTTTCGTAGCTTAAAAACTAAGAAAGCTATGACAAATCTGTGTACGGCATCTTTTGTTCCACGAAAAAGTAGCGTAATGTAAAAACCGCAAGTCTCTATTTTTGCTAGTTACTGAGATACCAAGCAATTATATCGAATATTTCCCTCATATGTTAAAGTTCCCATAAGAGAAATGCAATTTTCGCAAAATTACAGCGACTATTTCCCTCATATACTGTAACTACAATGCGCTTTTCACTTGATTTTCGGTGAAAATCAGCCCTCGGTCGCGATTGAGCTGAAAATTGCACTCTTCTGGTTTTTCATTGTTGGTTACCTACGAGAATAACCGTCACTGTCACAACAAGTTGAAATTTCTGCTTTGACAATTTCGCGTCAATTTATCAAAATGATTCAGGAAATAGTCTAAAAAATATATTTCGTGCATGTAAAATGGCTTGATAATCATGCACTCAGATTTGTTGCCCTAAAGAAACAGCTTGAATGCATTTTTATTGTTATTTACCTTAAAAAGTGCCCTCCCTTCGGTCGGGCACTTTTTGGTAAGTAACAATAAAAATGCATTCAAGCTGTTTCTAGGGCAACAAACCTTCATGCATGATTTTCAGCAATTTTACATGCACTTAACATATTACTATTAAAAACAGCACTGCTAGAAATCGAAAATTGCATCGCAAGTTTATATTGTTGACGAAACGTCAAAGCGGGATTTTATTGTTAACAAACGTCAAAAAATGTAATATTCTGACAGTTAACGTCATCTTATTGAGTGACAGCAGACAAAAAAGTCAATGTCAACGAATGGTTTCCTTTCATTTTGTCAAGAATTGTTAATAACTATCTCTTTGCATTGGGATAACCCGTGGCAACGTAAATTTTTTTGTTTTTTTCTAAACAACGCTATTGAAAAAAAAACTCTCACTCGTTGACTTCATCAACCACCAGGTCTACGAATTCAAAGCAAAATATTGTTAATTACAATAATTGTACTTTTCATTGCAATTCTTGTAATTTTTAAGCATTTTAATTTTATTGTTAGTATTTTCTGTTAAATAAAATATTTAAATTTACTTGATTCGAGTTCTTAATTAATTTGGGAAATATTCAAATAAATTACACTCGTGCATAAAAATAACCTCTTGCAATTATAAAAAAACACATTTCATTCAAAAATTATCGGTAATTTTGATGCACTTGTGCACTTACCCCCGAAAATTGAACACCCTGTAATTATGTTATCAATTTTATTTACCTTAGTTTACCACATAGATGCTTAACTAGGATTTTTTAAACGTCCTTTAAAATGCCCTCAATATTAGAAAAAAAAATACTTGGCAACGCAGCAAACAAAAAACAACATAATTATTTAGCTATATCCCTACAACTTTGTATATAACTTCTTTTTGTATCGCTAGTAGGAACTCTAATTTTATTGCTATCGACGATGAACGCCTTACTAACGCACCCTCAACTGTCTTGCAGACGATGCATAAAAACAGTCCTGCCCTCGCTTTTGCCACATTTACTATAGTTGGCAGGGCCACACTATTCTTGCAAGTGGACAAGACAAGACTTGTCGTACCCATAATCTTGCATGAGTCGCGAACAAACCATTTGGTATCAAATTTTTACTTTTTTGTCAGACCAGAAAAGACATTTTAAATTTTGAAAGATTCTTTGCTCAGTCATCACTATTAACGACACCATAATGTTTAGAATTATATAACTAATTTTTATGTAAAGGTAGGTAGTATAATGGGAATAAAAATGAAAATTTTCACTAGTAATACCACTAGAGGTCAAAAATTTCCGGATTAATTTTGACCTCGTGTGGTATTCGGTAAGAAAATTCCACACCAAATTGTGTTTAAATAATTTAAATTTATTTTTCGATTTCCAACAACGTCAATTTTCGTCTTCATCAAGTACCAGCAAAACATAGAAGGTTTGTTCGACTTAATTATTTAGTTACCATGGCAACTAAGTGAAATTTTATTAGTTCTATAAATTAAAATACATGAACAGATTTAGTTTATCTTGTCACCAATGGATTCTTAGCCTATAAACTGTTAATTTCTTCTGATTGTAGTAGCTCAAAAGTGCCATTTTAGGATCTAAAATATTATATTCTTTCATTTTATAGTTACTTGGGCTTACTACAAGTGGTAGAAAATCATAATTTAAAAGGTTTTTCGGAACGCTGTATGAACAGATTTACAGCGCGTCACAGTTTTGGCAGCAATTTAGACCTTTAAATTGTTGATTTCTACTCGTTGTAGTTGCACGAAAACACCATCTCAAGACACAACACAGTATATTCTTTAATTTTACATAAGTTTTGAGTAACTACAAGTGGTAGAAAATTGCTCTTTTGCGTTTTTATTACCTTTTCATACGCGCTTTATTGGTATGGAATTCATAACCAGCGCGCAGCGTCAGCAAGCGTCAATCATTGGAGGCTGTGATCATCGTATTTTGACAGCTCAAAACATCAGAAAAACTCGCGTTTTATTGTAATAAAGAATATTGTGCAGCCAGTAAAACCAACAAAATTTGTTGTTTTAAAAATGAATCGGTTTGAAAATCATACTATATGCAAAATATGCGTAAAAATGTCTGATGTAATGATCAATCATCGTGCGATGACTTATTTACCCGCATTAATAGAGGATTGTGGCTCCTACTTGAAGAAAAAAAATTTGTTTCGAATTGTTCACGAATATTTGCATTTAAACTATTGAAAATTCAAAGTGCTAAATGGAAAAAAGGTGAATAGAATAGTGTCTAAATATTAAATATATTTCATTAGACATAGACATTTAATTCATTCCATTCCAAGTCCTGCATTTTTGCCATTAAGAAAAAAGGAGGTGTCCAAAGAATATAGAAAACATCTTAGCTTTGTAATTGAAATGTAGCAAAATTATCATGTAAATAAATAAGAACCAGATTTTCAAAAAAATATTCTGTCATTATAAACGTCAAAAAATTTCCAGTAGAAATATAACTAGTGCACGAAATATTTCCGGAAATTTTTGAAAATTTTGTCTCAAACCAATTTTTTAACAAAAGCATGAGTGCATTGCATCTGAAAAAATCCCGAAGCCGCAGGGTGAAGGATTTTCTCTTTGGTGCAATGCACGAATGTTTTTTTTTTTTTAAATTGGCTGAAGACCAAATTTTGAAAAATTTTCATTAGGAAATATTTTAGGCACGTTTTGATCGGAAATTTCCCGAGTTGATAAAAGTTTATTTAGGTACCTAGTTGCTAAAAAGTTGATTTTGATAATTTTTTGATGTTTTCAAACTATAAAATAAATGTCAAAAATGACAATTATTCCCAGATGTAATTTTCAAAACGGATGCAATTTTCACTTATCAATTTTTTAAAATTTCCGTGTACAATTTCCAGTTCAATTGACACTAGGGAAATTTCCAGTATAATTCGCTGTTGGATACCAACGAGGAAAAAATTTCCACTAAAATTCATCCGTTGCCATGGTAATCTGTCAAAAATACACGTTTTGATTGGTTAAAAATTACAGGTGTGGAATTTTCTTCTAAATATTTCTCATATCGACTGCATGGACACAAGAATATGAGAAAATAAGAAAAATAATAGCGAACGAAATCATTGAAACATAATCCCTATCAATTTACGATATACTACGTATTTTCTTTAAAATAGAATAATCTCGGGAACGGAAAATTCATATTTTATTGACAATAATCTCCAGAAATATAATAACTTAAAAGAAGCTTAACAAAATATGAAATGGCAAAGTTGTTAGCCACGCGAAACGAGCTACGAGCGGAACCCTATTTAAAATCAAGTTAATGACGCTGAAAAATTGGTAACTATCAAGATAAAAAGGACACGGAAATAATTTATTGTTCATGTTTACAGCAGCCCTGAAAACGGGTTAAGTAGCTTCGCTTTCCTTTTACATAAGAAATGACCTCGCAAATGACAGCTCCGAATAAGTCATTTTCAAGACTAATGATTCTTAATAAAATTAATTTGGTATTTTCTTGAACTGTAATATCCTAAGTGTTGCTATATTAATTATTATTATTTAAATTATTTAATTTAAAATTTATTTTAATTCAACAATAGTGTTATTTTTTTGTTTACCGAGGTACTTGAAGTGAACGCGTTCTCTCGGAATTTTCTAAGAGAACGGGATCATATTATGAGAAGTTCGTCAAATATCATCATGGGGTAGGGAAACCTCTTGTACCTCTGGTCAGATTTTATTCTTACGTATATCTTTAAATTAAAATGTCCTTAATGTGTTACTTAAATGCAGATCAGAGGCCCAGTGCCTGTACTACATACAAACACCATTCAAAGCACAAAAAAAAAATGCTTGTACATTTCACAAGAAAAAAACTATAGCAGTGCAAAGTGCTATAGGTCCAAGACGGCCTTATACTTTTAGCCACCCCAGCTTGTACCTATAGTCGGCTCGTAAGTAAGCTTGTTTTATTAATGTTACATATTAATATTTTCTAGAATACATAACAAAACACCAAAAAAGTTGTAAATCTTTTATATGTATAAAAAAATTTCGTGGTCTAATATTTTTACCAAAAATAACTGTAAAGTTATTAGCTTTTTATAACTGCAAAACCTGTTGGGCCTATCCATCAATTCAAGTAGGCGCGAGTAACTTCATTATAAAGTCATTATTGGAAATTTGATAGTCAGGTTAGTCATAGTCAGGTTTATTTTTCATATATTTAACCACACTTTCTTCAACTCTAATATCTATAATTTCTGCTACGTAATAATAAACTTTTTTTTTCCTTCAAGATTCGTTAACCAGAAGTTGCCTTTTTGGATTTACATCCTTTCTATATTTTCTTCATTTTCAGTTGGCGCCCAATCAATGTCATCTTTAGAAGTAACACTATCTACGCTTTCTATGACATCGTTAGAAGAAGATCTTAATAATCTTTTGGAATGTTCTTGTTCGATTTTAGTTTTTTCTGGTGTATATGTTAGCACTCGGCATCTACCAGGCTTTCTGCTACCTCTAGCACTTGCAGATCCCTGTGCAGCTTTTGGAAAGGGACGAATTTGCTCTGGTGTCTTAAATTTCTATAGGGTATTAACAGACGAATCAGCCGACGTTGACGGTCTAACATTTGGTAATTCATTGTCGTTTGTATATGCGAACACATGCAATCTATCTGTAACATTAGAACATAGAAACTCATTCTCCCTAAAAATGTTCTGATTACATGGCCAAATTCCGGCAGCTCTAAAGCTTGACTAAATCTTAACTGGAGTAAGGCTCGAGGATATGCAATTCCAACTAACTCGGCTAAATCATAGATCGTAATTTTCCCTCCTGGATGCATTTTAAGCCAGTTTCAGGAAGATTCATTGTAAAATTTTTTAAATTAATCAAGTTCAAATGCTAGTTCTTGCACATCAAGCACAGATAACCCATAAAGCATTTTACTAGACATAACCAGAAATATTCTTCAAGCATTTTTTCCTGAACTCCCAAAAAACTTTTTGTACATCATAGTGGTTTTTGTATTCAAAAATATTTCAGGGCCTGATTGCTTTAAATGCAACTGTAACGTCCTTCTTTTAATATTAATTAATTTTGCTGCAATCAGTACAGCTATTTCATTATCCCGTATAGAGGTCACAGCATTTCTTAATGATTCAGGATCAATTTTCTGCCTTTTTACACCTTGCTTACTTCGTGGCATCTGAAACCACTAACAAAATTGACTTAAATACTGGTACATGCGTGTCTCAATTAAATCGATATTGTAATGGCCTTAACCTGTAACTTTTGGGGAAAATGCTCGGACACGTCAATTTAGTTTTATATATGCTCACATTTTGACGTTATTCGTTTGTTTTTCTATCGACATTTGTCAAAGATGTCATGACATCGATCTTTTTTTTAAATGGAAACATACAGCTTGTGATACATCATTTGAAAGCTGATATCTTGTACAGTATGCTCATAAATTTTGACGCGATTTTGTCAAGCTATTTTAAAATGGCGACTGTTAAAAGTTTCAAAAAAATCCCTATTTAAATAAGCGAAAATGATAAATCATTGATGCTTTTTTTACCTTTCAAGGTAAGAAATCTTCATTGTTTCACGTTCTGACATTTTGTGACATTGTGACTTAGCAATAGTTATGGTTTATTTGTTATTTATTTTGTCAAAAAAAAAAAAAAAAATGTAAGGAAGCAAAACAAAACACAACAGAAAGGTGGTTTAACGTGGCAAATGTTAGAAATGTCCTCCACCCACTACTTGGCATGCTCCCAGACGATGGTAAAATCCGTCGGCGGAATTTCGAATGGCTTCAGCCGGTATGTTATGCGTCTCTAATCTAATTTTGTTTTTTAAATCTTCACTATTATTTGGCCTTTTTTGGTAAACTTTTTGTTTTAAATATCCCCAAAGAAAATAGTCTACAGGCGTTAAGTCTGGGGACCTCGGTGGCCATTCAATTGTACCACGTCGTCCAATCCAGCGACCTGGAAATATCTTATCTAAATATCTTCTCATATTGACACTAAAATGCGGGGGAGCACCATCTTGCTGAAACCAAATTGTTTCATTAGGTATATCTGGATCTACTTAGTTGGGAAAAATTACAGCTAGAGCAGGCCCGAAGGTTAAGAAATCCAGGTACCGTTTAGCTGCGAGGTTTCCTTCCAAAAAGAATGGTCCTAAAATTCGGTTATTAATGATACTTGCCTATACATTCACTTTTTGGAGCCGCTGAGTATGCGCTTCAAATATTCATCGTGGGTTTTCTTGGGTCCAGAAACGATAATTATGTCTGTTAACCACCCCGTTTAAATGAAAAGTAGCTTCATCCGAAGATAATATGTTCTGTGGAAACCTATTATTCTCGTCACACCGTCTCATCATTTCTTCGCAAAATTGCAAACGCCTATCATAGTCATCTTCTAAAAGCTCTTGGACAAGACATACTCTATAAGGGTGATATTTTTCTGCTTTCGAAAATCTTCCAATGGTACCTCTAGATGTATCATGATTTTGAGCCAATGAAACTGTTGAAACATGCGGATTATCCTGCAGAGATAATGCAATATCCAATTTTTTATCGTCGCCTAAAACACGTGGCCGTCCATTCTTAGGCAAGTCCTTTACTGTGCCACGTTTACCAAATTTGTGGAATATTTTACTAACAGTGCCCTGTGAAATTTGATTTTCCGGATATTTAGCATTAAATAAAGTGCACACTTCACTTTCACTTCTTATTTTATCTCCGAATCCTAACAATATCAAGACTTCGATACGCTGCCTTTCCGCCAAAACCATTTTTGCTAAGAAAATTGTAAAATAATACTTCGGAAATACCTAAATTGATTTTGCAAGTTCACAATGTCAGAAAATATCAGAACGTGAAACAATGAAGATTTCTTACCTTGAAAGTTTAAAAAAAAACATCAATGATTTATCATTTCCGCTTATTTAAATAGGGATTTTTTTAAAACTTTTAACAGTCGCCATCTTGAAATAGCTTGAGAGTATCGCGTCAAAGTTTATGAGCTTACTGTACGAGATATTAGCTTTCAAATGATGTATCACAAGCTGTATGTTTCCATTAAAAAAAAAATCGATGTCGTCATATCCTTGACAAATGTCTACAAAAAAACAAACGAATAACGTCAACATGTGAGCATATATAAAACTAAATTGACGTGTCCGAGCATTTTCCCCAAAAGTTACAGGTTAAGGCTATATTAATTTTATTTCGGACTCCTGTATATGATATTACACACGCAAAAAGATTTGCGGTGTACCAGTCAAACCCAAGTTTAGTTACAAAATGCGTGTTCGCGTAAATAACGGCTTTTGGTAATTCTCCCACTAAAATTCACGGTGTTGTCAAATCTATATATATTTTTAATGCATTTAAAAGATCACTTTTAGAGTAAAATTAGTGGGTGGTCAAAGGTACAACCATGCCAGGGGTACCCTATATTTAAAAAATTCAAATAAAATAAAGATTGTTAATTTAACAAAAAATAAAATAACGATTGATAATTTAATAAAAATTACTAAAATTGTTGTCATTTTTATTTTGGCCATGAACTAAAAACAATCGGGTTTTAGTCAAGTAATATTTCATTATTTTTATCTATAAACATCTGTTAAAAAAAATTCAATTGGCCTCTTTCTACCAGTAAAGTTTCATAGATTATGCTTTCCATTATAAAGAATGAAAAAAAAAATTAGTTCTCCATTTATTTTCCGATTTATATTATGAACTTTGCTAAACTCAAACATAATTCGCGACACCCGATACACTAAAGTCACTCAAAAACAGTATACGAAGTATTTTAGATGGAAATATAATTTTATCTAAGAACGCCTTTTTTTTTAACAAGGACGATTTTTAATCCCATAAAACCTGAGACTGCCAAAAATTTCCGGGATATATATTATTTACTTCAATCATTTATAATATACTACTGTATGTTTTAAAAGGTAAACAAAATACGAGCTCTTTATATTTTCGGTATTTTTCACATGAATTTAGCATAAATTAATAATAACTTGAGACAGCTGGTATACTGAAAACTGTCAAAAACGTTAGAAAATATTAAAGCAACATCGCTATAGTATAAAACGATAAAGATTTTTAATTTTTCCATGACTTTATATCAGCCTTGTATAAAATTAACCCACACATATGAGCCAAAGAGACGAAACAAAGGTAAGAACAGCGAACTTTTCAAACCTGGAAACCTTGAACTACAGAAATTAAAAAACGCCTTTTCAGACATCCTGTACTTAATGGGTTTCCCTATTTAAACAGAATTGACCTTTCACTTCCAGTTCATTTTCATGGATAATCCTTCTGATTATTAACATGTAAAAAAAAACAGTCCTTGTTGGAAAACTAGTTCCAACAATATTTCTAACATTTACTATTTCTATTATCTTTTTATTTTTTTATTTAATTATTCACCTCGCAAAGAGGAAAACGTCAACACCTGCCAAAAATCGTAAAATTGTTTGACAACTAAACATACCTGCTTTTGGTTGGGTCTGTCATGTGTAGGAAAGACACGCGGCGGCTAATTTAAAAAAAAGAACAAATGATATGTTGATTAGCAACAGAATCGAGCTGAAAAAATATAGAAAAATTTGTTAACTTCAAAAATATTCTCTCCAAATATAGAAAAAGAAGTCAAAGAATTTATAATGAAACATTAAAGTTCCAGACTATAATAACATGACCCCCTTTTAAAATAATGTCCTGTCCATTGCAGTAAATTTAAAATAGATGATCAAAACAAGTAGAAAATGTTGAAAGTTGACGATAAAGAAAGGATTTACTTAATATCCTTTTTTTTTGATAAGACTTATTACGCCCTTTTGACAAGGTATGTGGTAATTATAAATCATTTCTAGACTAATTTGAATTTATAATTGGTTAAAACATATTCATTTCAACAGTAATATAGATACTTCCATTAATTGGATCATTTTAATTTTGGACATAACTGAAAGCGGCAGACTTAAGATTTTGGGGAAACTTTTCAGTTTCCCTACAGTTTTGTATAATAGAAGTGGGCTTATAAGTTATTTTGAAATCACCGTTATACCGGTTACTGTTATTTTAAATTAACTGTTATTTATACAGTTACCTACCAGTTATTTTCAAAAATTTAGTTTCAAAGTGTTTATTATCGAATAAACGATTTCTTCTATTATTTAAATATTCAATGAAAATATTATTATCGTAAAATATACAGAAAACTAAGAAAGAATAAAAAAATTATTTTGTGATTTAAAACAACTTTTTAAATCTCACATTTTAAATATTTACATATTACATACCTAATGCACTATCTCTTTATTCTATAATTTACCTCATTTCTTTAATTTAAAAACACAAAAACAAACAATAAACAACGCCACACTTTACAACAAAAGAAGCAACATCAACAGGCGTCGATCCGGTCGGTCGTAGGGAAATTATAGAATTTCTAAACCCTAAACAATACCCTCCTAAACCACAGATATGTCGATATTGTAATAATAAAATACTTGATGGCGCGATTAAAGTATGTCGATATTTTCATCGTTTAAAATAACTCCGAACGCATACCGCAGACGGCGATATGAAATAACATATAACATAATATTGAAATATTAAAAAATATTGATATGTCAGTGAAATATATTAGCAGATATTTGTCTACCAGTTATTTAAAAGAACCGGATAAGGTGTAATACCACGTAGGCAATGTGTCACCGGCACGGTGCCGAGAGGCTCGATGCAATAACGCCAATAACTGGTAACTAGTGATGGGAATACCGTTAGCAATTTGAAGCGCTCCAATTCATACCGCGACAAAGTGACTGCTACTTTGACCAATAAAATTAAATTAAAACTGTAATTTTCTGACATCTTGACGTATCGTAAATTTAAGCTTTGCCAAATATGCCAAACATGTTTGAATGATAGACTACTATGCGAAATCGATAATTTTTACAAACTCGGAAATGCTTAATTTTTTGGTCGTTTTCGTGGCATTAAAACCTATATCTCTGAAATATCAGTGAGAAACTTTAAATTTGTTTTAGTGAAGGTTGTTAAAAAAAGAGACGGGAGAATCGAATAAACCCAATATGAATGTAAAAAAAAATATTTTAGTTTAAAGAGAAATTTACATTTATTTCATTTCTTGCACACTCTGTATAAAAAAGTTGAAAGGTTCAAAATGCATGCCTTAGATTAATATACGGTATAAAGCGAAGAAACCATATTTCCCCTTATCTCGCTACTTCAGGATGGCTAAATATGAATAACAGATTTAAACTACATTTCACCACATTTGCGTTTAAGATAATTAAGTTTAAAACACCCGCGTACTTATACCAAAAAATTAGGTTTCGAACAGACGAACATAATTTAAATCTACGCCGTAGGCACTATAAAAGGTCTTTCTCCTATGGTGTCGCTTCTTGCATTAATGCTGTAAGGGCCTTAAATACAAACCAATCCGTTTTGAGTTTTAAAAATAGTATCAGAAATCATTTATTTTCGCTACATTTTTCAACAAATTTACATTTTTTTAAACGGCACACCGTATAAATTTTAAGATTAAACAATTGTCACAAGCTTCTCACAAATCTAATACACTAATTTTAAAAATATATACCTACAAATTTGACAGATGAAACGCCATTTTGAATTTTTATTAAATGACAACCCTCATAAATAACCACACGATTAAATTGCATTTGGCGATCTTCCTTATCGAAAATCATTGAGAAATATGTAATTTGTGTTTTATTATAGTCAGCAGGAAAGTCGTCAATCGGGTGAGACACTTAAAAAAATGTCCCTGTACACTTACAAACTGGAGATGTACTCAGGGGTACAACCCGATGGGCCATATGTAGTCAGCAACAGACCTTCCGATGTTGTGAAAAGGCTGGTAGAACCATTGAAATCTATACCAAAGAATATAAAGCAAAGAGGAATGATTCTTTCAATGAACCAGAAGATTCAGAGACTAATCAAGTGGCACAGAGACAAAAACTTGGCAAAGGAAGGTGTTATGTATGCCCTAGAACGGCAGGCAAAAAAACGTCAGTCACTACTTGTCAAAAATGTAGCAAATTTATATGTAAAAGTCATCAATAGACTGTTTGTAACACTTGTCTATAAAGTAAGAAGAAAATATAACCAAAAAATTAAATATATACAGGGTGTTATGGAAATGACTTATTATATTTTAAGGGGCCACTCCTGAGGTGGTCTAGAGTTACACTTGATAGTTTTTTTTTCTAAAATCGGAAGTATTTTGAATTTTGTAAAATACCTTAAAACCGGACTATGTGCGCCTTCCATGATAGTTCAATGCCCCTGAACACATGTGTTTTTGACAAGACAAACTGCTGGAATGGTAATTGTTTAGTTTAGTGCAATTAATGTTGAATTTTGTGCTAAAATTTCGTATATAGACTAATTGAGGGTAGCTGATCACAATTTTCCTTTTGCGTTTTTACGGCAAATGCACTGGTTTTGAGAAAAAAAAATGTTAAAGTTTTTCACTTACAGGTTAGGGTATTCTTTGGGTGTCGCGTTTCACTTTCCTTTCAATTTCCTAGATTTTATGGTTTTCCCTTCAAAATATGTGATAAAACTTTCACCAAACTATCTGTTCATAAAATAAGAACAACATTTTAGCAAAAAAACAATGGAAAAGGCACAAATTTAATTAAATTCGTTGTTAATACGCCGACAAAGTAGAAACGTCTCTTTTCAGATTCATTGCACTCACGTTGCCAGATTGTTCTTCTTTTTCTTGTAATTATTAATGGCTTCCATCCAGGAGAATGATATGCTAGCTCGAGCCAATAGGATTCATTCAATTAATAAAAATGAATTGAAAGTATAGGCAATTTATAATACACTAACAATCTGACAACATGGGTCGTGCAGTTTGCTTCTGCTTTTTTGGCCAGCTGTCAGTGAGCTGTCTCCCGTCTTTTTCCAGATAACGTAGAGTTTTCTGTTCGCTTACAAGTTATCCCGTTTTTCAGAGTTTCCTTGTGGCATATTTCGTTTATTTCAACTCAGAAGTGTATACTATGACTCCGACAAGTAATATTTTATTGAAAATAGCAACATTTTAGGATTACATGCAAAATAACATACCGGTGAGTTAGAAAAACTTTAACATTTTTTTTCTCAAAACCAGTGCATTTGCCGCCTAAACGCAAAAGGAAAATTGTGATCAGCTACCCTTAATTAGCCTATATACGAAATTTTAGCGAAAAATTCAACATTTGCACTAAAGTAAACAATTACCCAAATCAGTTTTTTGGGTCATTGGCGCGTAGGTGTTTTGGACCTAAATTTTTGAAGGCATTTTTCTCGAATTTCTAGCTTCGAGCGCCATTTATAGCAATTTTTCCCCAATTCGTCTCGACCTATATATTTACGGGTTAAAAAATAATAAGTCATTTCCATAACACCCTGTATATATATATTTTTACAGTTTATTGCAGTTTTTATTCTCATTTGGTTAAATATATTTTTTTTTTTTTTTTTAAGAAAATATGTTTCTTTATATTATGAAAAAATATTTAAATCAATGTACTTTTCATGTTTTAATAATAAAATTTGGTTTTGTTTATTTTTCCAGTGTATATAACCATAGACCTAAGATAACACAAAAAAAGTAAAATAAAACTAGTTTTAATTTAAATACGGGTGGAACAAGAGCTCCACAAAAAAGTATACCAGTGTAAACAAAGTTTGCATTAAGAAACTCAAGGTATGTTTAGACAATAGATAGTTAATAAAAAATTTCAATGCAAAATGATAATACCACAATTATTAAAAATAATATCTCTCTTGCAGTCTGATGAACAATTATTGTTTTTCTATTCCGGAATTGACCGAAATACCAAGAAATAAAAATTAAATTGTCGAACTAACGGTCTGGAAAAAAATATATGAAAAATATTCTGTTAACATTATTGGTGGTATTATTTTAAATTTTACTACACACCATGAAGTTTTTTACGTCAGATGATTATATCTTGCATTAAAATAAGACCCTCATTGATCTAAACGTTACGTTCCCAAAGACGCTGTAACCGTCCTACAGTTGCAGTCCGATGCCGACTAGAAATTTGACGAATTTTGTAAAGCGAATGCGGTAACGTTATATAAATTATAAGAAATTATAACACGATTCAGTAGGGTGTTTCACAGGTAATTAAAACCATTGATTAAATGACGCAGAATCATTAATTCTGACATTCTTCTCTGCTATCTCCAAAATACCGATATTCTAAAATTTAAAAAAGATGGTTGTTTTAAAACATCAAATAGTTCCCTGATTAAAAATAATTAAAAAAAACCGTTCCGCTTGTTTTCAAGCGTGAGTGAACTCCGAGAGATATTTCTCTTTCACAGAAGTTTTTTGCAGTAAAATACGTTCCAGTATGAAAGTTGAAACTGTAGACGAACTATTAATTCGGCGGAATGCAAAAAGAAAATATAAATTCTTACTTACGAGTATGGGAGACCGGGCTACTTGACTTACTGGGTTAGTTAACAATTTGTCAATAGTTTCTGTGGTTAACAATGAAGGTGTCACAATTGCGATTTTCATACACTTCGCCACTAGAACGTTGTATTGAGCGCGTGGCGTAAGCCAGTGACAATATAAAATCCAAAGTCTTTGCTGGAAATCGAAAGGTAAACCGCTGGAGCAATGTAGTGTACACGCATCAAAAAATGTAAAAAGCAAGGCAAGCAATGTGAAGCAATAATAAAAATTATCTTTCTGTTGTCTTTGCCGCACAATATTTTATTTACTCGAGATCGAAGTAAAAAGAACGAAGAAGGGAGAGGTTGCAATTATTGGGACAATGTTCGTGAAAACATTACACACCTACATACAGATTTGTGAAATATTGGCACTGTGACAGCCACGTAGCGACTACACCACAATATTTTAACTCAATTATCGGATAACGCAAACAATGTATAAAAATGTAAGCAGTGACATGCAATGAGAACATAATCCGAGCAATCTAGCGCTATGCCATACTATGCGAAGCAATATCCAGCAATGTTGCAAAAATTTTGGGATGTGCAATGTTTTTATAGCAATGTGTAATATTTTGATGTAATATTAATTTTTGGATACCGTTTTATAATTTTCTATAAATATTTTTTGTTAAATGTATTTATCGTATCATTGAAGATTAAGTCATTTTTATATGATATCTTTATTAATAATTATTAACATCATAAACGTACTAAAACCTACATAAAACCTTAGTTACTCATAATACATGTAAAACAATATTTTGACAGTTTTCAAATTTGATAGATACACCTTTGTCTTTAACGTCCACGATTTTAGGTATGCCCTCTGAAGACTGATTAATGACCGAGAAAGCACCTCTTTCGATTTCGTGCGGTTCCCCAGTGCCTAATCCACTGCCGGAAACATCGCCGATTTGAATTTGGCGAGCAATAGAAACTTTCTTGGTCACACTTTCTTCTAAATACCCTCTAGCAACCTTCGCCGATTCCCATCCACCAAGTTCTTGTAGGTCTAATATATCTCCTCCAGCATTAACAAGAAAATTTGCCGAAGATCTTCTAACGCAGTGACCAGTATACAAATTAGGATTTTCAAGTGAGAGATACTCAGCTATTTTTTGAGGTATTTTAGAGAAGAAATGAATGCCGCAGGGCTGTATCGTACATTTCCCTCTTCTATATGATACAAACAATCTTTGGTGAGTGACATGGTCTGGCCTTAACATTGCGTACTTTTTAAATAAAAGCACAGGATTGACTTCGCCGTCAAATATCACAGCGAAAATACGTTTCTTGTGGGTTTTTGAGTCGGGAATAGTAACAATCAGCTTGTCCTCTAAAACGTCAACATCTTCCGTGGTCATCTTCGCTAATTCATTAGTTCGACAGGCTCCTCCAATTCCAATTAAAAAAGCCACTTTCATCATTAAAAACTTCTCGTCTGAGGCAGAACACACAAATTCGTTGGCTTGTTCTCTTGTAAATACTTTTGATTTTTTTGCTCTATATCCAACATTTTTCTTCTTGATGAAACGTATTAAGGCGCCGTATTTGTCGATTTCCACTCTTTCCCTCAGTTCTAAAGTCGCTCGTAACATGGAATATTTCGGCCGTAAGGATGAAGCAGAGTATTCCTCAGAGAGTTTTGCGAAATACGCCAGCAATACCGTTTCTTCTGCACCTTGAACATGTACTTTGTTTCGCCACTCACAAAACTGCCGATATTCTTTTTCATAATGGATTTTAGATTTGTACGGAAGCAAGTTCAACCTTATAATGTTGGCTGCAGCTAATATATCGTCAGGAATATCAAAATCTTGCATAATTTTAATGATGACTTTTTAAAATGCCAAAATGAAATGACAAAACACCTTGTTTTTATTTTCGCATCGCCGTTGTCAATGATACGATAAAGCTTTGAATATAACTCGATTACTAGCGATTTAACACCGTCTCGGACATTGCGGGTGACTCGGCTGTCCCCTCGTCACCTAGCAATGTCCTCGACTATTATAAATCGCATAATAATCTCGTTATATTAATAGCTATAATTTAACAAAAAATATAAACTGCTGGCCACTCGAACTTACCGATAGAGATTTTTAGGCAAAATTTAAAGTTTAATATTTTCAACAGGAATGTAAATTTTTCAACGCCGATTGCAGATTTTGAAAGCTGGTTTTTTTCGGATTAAGCTGCATGACGTATATTTATTGTAGGACCATAGGTTTATTATATACGGGGTGATCAATAATGTCATGCAAAAAATCAAAAAGTTTGTATGAGTGAAATTTCCAAAATAAATTTTTTTGGTCGTTGCAATAGGGTCCGTTACTTAGGTAACATCAATATCTCTAGACGTTTTTGTCAGTTTTTGGATTAAGGACGTTAGGTCTTGTACACACTACTAAACATAAAATGTGGGTAGCAAAATTTTTAAAATGCTATAACTTGACATTGGATGGACGGTTCTTGATGATTTTTGCGGATTTGGAATCCTTATTTCACGTAGATTTTCTACGATCTAAATATTTTATTTGAGGGTGGAAATTTACACATTATACCGGGTCGAAAATATGTACCCCGATGCCCATATTTATGATCGACTGTAATTTCTACGCGACGCGTCATTTTCAAAGTAGGCATTGCAAAAACAAATTTGTTGCTATGGAATTAAAAATAGTTAACATTATTTTAAAAATAACCTGACACATTTCAATGTTATAATTTTGTAAATTTTAATTAATATGAGGCGTTTAACCACGACAGAAAGAGAAAATTGCATTCGACTTCTCAACGAAGGAATGCTAAAAAAGCAAATTGCGCGCATTTACAATGTCAGCCAAAAGACAATTTATAATTTAAACCGTCGCGTCGAAACTACTGGTGTTCATAATTATGGGCATGGGGGTGGACATACAAAAAAAATAAACCAAAGAACCCAAAGAATTTTAATTCGAGAAGCTATGGTGAATAGAACAAAGAACTCTAGGAAACTAAATGACTCTTTAAGGCAACAAACTGGGGTGAGAGTTTCGAACAGAACAGTAAGAAGAACATTGAATAAAAACAACTTAAGGTGAGAATTTATTTTTACAAAAACAACATAATGCCAAACATTTTAAATTTTAGAGCCCGTCGCAGAGCAAAATGTGTGTTGTTATTACGACACCATAGAGCGAATAGGCGGGCATGGGCAAATCGGCATGCGAATTGGGGTAATGCAGAGTGGAGCCATTGTTTATTTTCTGACGAAACAATATTTAATTTGATTCACTCCGATGGCCGAATATTAGTTTGGAGAGGGCCAAATCAGCGGTATTTGGAGGAAAACATGGCCCCTCAAGAGGCATTTGGTGGCGGAGGTGTAACAGTATGGGGAGGTATCATAAGAAATGGTAAAACCGAGCTATTCATTACCAACCAAACTGTTAACGCTAATGTTTATCAGGAGGAAATTTTGCAACCTATTGTTGTTCCTTTTGCTCGAAATTACGGTCCAGAATTTCTATTGGTGGATGACAACGCTCCACCTCATAGAGCGCGAAGGATCACAGAGTTTTTGCAGGCACAGAACATCAATAGGATGGACTGGCCTGCAAAGTCTCCGGATCTTAATGTCATCGAACACGTTTGGTCTTATTTAAAACTTAAAGTAAGATCGCGTGATGTACCCCCTGCAACCTTTGCAACGCTTAATGAGGCCATTCGTGAAGAATGGGAGAATATTCCACAAGATTTTATAAATAATCTTGTGGATACTCTACCAAACAGATGTCGGGAAGTAATACGTCGAGCAGGAGGACCAACAAAATATTAGTTCCTTTTTTTTATAATGCACCTACTTAATTTCGGGTAAATTATTACCAAAGATTAGGTATTTAAAGATAGGACACTTGGCATTTTTCCATTGATATTTGCCGGTTGCTTTTAATGACCTCGTCCTTTTAACACGCTATTGCCAACAAATACCCAATTTCATTTTAAACTCCAAAAATGCAAGGTTGTAATTCCCATCTTTGACGCAGTGGGTTGAAAACAAAAATTAATGGACAAACAATTTATGTTTTTCAGGCCATTTTTTTTTATTAACTAAAAATTACCAATATCAATTATCACTAGGTATCCTTTTCCATACATACCTAATCTTTGTTATTACAGTATATCAGATTTTTTTAGGGATTGCAGTAACCTTTAAATTAGGCTTAGAATTAGAAATTTTGTAAGGATTGACTTTGGGCCGTTGTTAACCAATCTTGTATATTGTAGAATATAATGTAATAAACTTGTTCTTGTCGCTATGTTTTTGTCTATTATCGACCCGGTATAATGTGTAAATTTCCACCCTCAAATAAAATATTTAGATCGTAGAAAATCTACGTGAAATAAGGATTCCAAATCCGCAAAAATCATCAAGAACCGTCCATCCAATGTCAAGTTATAGCATTTTAAAAATTTTGCTACCCACATTTTATGTTTAGTAGTGTGTACAAGACCTAACGTCCTTAATCCAAAAACTGACAAAAACGTCTAGAGATATTGATGTTACCTAAGTAACGGACCCTATTGCAACGACCAAAAAAATTTATTTTGGAAATTTCACTCATACAAACTTTTTGATTTTTTGCATGACATTATTGATCACCCCGTATATAATAAACCTATGGTCCTACAATAAATATACGTCATGCAGCTTAATCCGAAAAAAACCAGCTTTCAAAATCTGCAATCGGCTTTGAAAAATTTACATTCCTGTTGAAAATATTAAACTTTAAATTTTGCCTAAAAATCTCTATCGGTAAGTTCGAGTGGCCAGCAGTTTATTGACTACTATTCAAGTTATTTAATTGGTATGTTTAAGAGTTTCGAACATGAAGCCTTAACAATGTCTTCAAGTCACATGGGTGTAAAAATACTTATGTCTAAGAGAAAATAAGATTTTCTGTTAATCGAGAAATTGGAAATGATCATATTTGATAATTGAACTAGAGAGGTAAAAAATTAAAATTAAATTCTTGGGGCATTAGGGGTTAAAGGCTAAAGCTTCTTATTTATATTTTTGTAAAAAAAAATATTTATAACCATGTTACATGTACCCCATTCTACATTCATTCCTTCATAATAACTTCAATTTTTCACCTCTTAAGTCGAATAAAATTAAACAACGTCATAATTTCTAACTTCTCGAATAACCGAAACTCTTATTTCCGCCTACACAAAAATATTTTTACACCTCAATACTTCAAACCACTAGTCCGTATCGAGTGTCATATCAGTCTGACTTTGGCGAATCTTTTGGGATCTTATGCCAATCGGAATAGTTTTTCAGCACTGTGTATACCGGTCTCTTCACTATTGTTTTTTAACCAGGAAGCCTGGTTCTTTCCAACGTCTTTACGACCCTCGACTTTTCTCATCATTATTACCTGGATGATTTTGTACTGCTCTCCTCTGACTAAATGTCCAAGATATGATAACTCTTTGCACTTAACGGTAGTTAGCAGTGAATGGGCTGCTATATAATACTGCTTCATTGGTCTGCATAGCTGTCCATAGTATATTTAGCATTCGTCGATGTAACCATATCTTAAAAGCTTTTAGACGATTTATAGCAACAGCTCTAATTATTTAGATCTCCGCCCCGTATTATAATGTTGACCACATATCATTATTATATATGGTTTTACCATTCTCTGACGCAATTTTAAATTTAGATTATCGTTGCAGAAAAGTGATTTCATTTTTTGGAACGTTGTTCGGGCTGCTTATATTCTACATTGTATTTCTTTATTTGGATCTAGATGCTAGGTGATATAGCATCCGAGGTATTTAAACAAAGCTGCCCCCATCTATTTTTTCCCCATCGATTTGTAGTGAAGCGTCGAGGTGCGGCCCTCGACTAAAGACCATAAATTTAGTTTTCCTGATATTTATACTGAGGACTATATCCTTCCTCTCCGCGTGCAAGTGCAATTTAATAGGTAGTTTAGGTCATATGGTTTATCTTTTATGATGACGGTATCATGCGCATAACGAATTGTATGAATGTACTCTCCATTGATATGTACTCCTATTTTATGTTCTTGAATAGCCCGTGGAAAGATTTTATCGAAGTATATGTTAAAAAGAAGTGGAGAGTATGCAGTATGCAGCACTGCCTAACGCCTCGCAGGATCTGACATGTCAGTTTTACGTTAACCATTTAACCTTACTGTTGCTCTCTGATGCCAAAGTAAGTGTTCTATGACTCTTACGTCTCTGCCATCCACTCCCATGTTATTTAAAATAATCTATAAGTTTTCTGTGCTGAACCCTGTCGAAGAATTAATCGAGTAAACACACAAAAATATCCTTACGTTGGCCTCGGCATTTTGTATAGGAGTATATCTAGAGCCTCTCTATTTCCAAGAGTGCTTCTAAATCCAAATTGGGTCTCGTCTATGTCTGCTTCACATTTAGATATTATCCGACCGTGAATGATTCTAAGGATTTTCAACTTATTACACTGTCGTTGTTTCTTTGGATGAGGACAAATATGAACTTTAACCAATCCTTCAGTGTAGATATATCCAGTCGTGTATACAGCATTAAATAATTTTACCAAGGTTCCAATGCTTTCTTCCTGGATCGCTTGTAAAACCTCGGCTGGGATATCATTAGGATCATCTGGGTTTTGCCGATTTTTTAGCAGACAAAACTTGATATTTCAAAATGTTCGGTCCCCTGTCTATGTCAGCGATATCCGTAGTTCTATTTGTTCCCCCTTCCTCCACGGGGTTCTTCGAACCACTTGCCACAATTCAGCATGGCTTGCTCCTTTACGAAGAACGCTTTTACTGAAGAGGAACTACTCTGATCGACCGTTATATCCCATGATGATGTACATTTCTGTGTCAGAAACATGTTGGGAACAGTACAATAGGTAAATAATTTTGTATATACACTATCGGACAAAAGTAGAGCAACACTTTCGAAAAATGAAAGAAATCTCGATTTTATAATATTAAATGCATGATATCGTATTTAAATACATCGTGTCTTAAATATCAAAGTAGGCTGTTGTTACCGGCGGCAACAGCTTTTTCCCACAATCAAAACAAATGAACTGATATTGACGTAAACTTTCAAATACAGTATTGTAATGCGTCAAAAGTAAAGCAACATTTTAATATTTTCCTAAAAAAATAGGTTTCAGTGAAAGTAAAGGTTAAAATTTTTTGCAGAGTTTATTTTATGTTTAATTAATATTTCTGTGCTAGATCAATCATGCCAAGAGGTATTCTAATTTCGAAAGAATTAAAGCAGAGAGTAGTGAATGCACACTTGAAAGGTACAACACAAGCCACAATTTCAAGATGGTTTGTTTTACCAAGATACAGCGTATCCAAAATAATTTTAAGTTACATTCAAAGGGGACATTTAGAGAATCTACCGAAATCGGGAAGGCCGAGAAAAACAACAATCTAAACAGACAGACGCATTAAAAGAATTTCTCAGAACGATCCTTGGATGTTTGCACCTAGAATTATTGCTGAAATTCCCAAAATTATGGTTAGTCCACGGACAGTTCAAAGAAGTTGGTAGATGCAAAGTTATTTAGTAGGCACCCGGCTAAAAAGCCCCTGATTTCGGCAAGAAATAGAGTGGCTAGGCTTGAATTTGCACATCGACATTTACATTGGACAGTAAACGAGTGGAAAAAAGTTTTATTTAGCGATAAAACGCGTTATAAAATTTTCAATTCTGATGGAATGAAGCGTGTAAGACAACACATATTTTAATCCCAAACACGTTACACCCACAGTTAAACATGGCAAAGGCAGCGTCTTTCTATGGGGTTGTTTCTCATGGAATGGGGTGCGTCCTTTAAACTTCATTAATGACACCATGGATTGATTTGTCAATAGAGATATAATGCAAAATGTAATGTTGCCTTATGCCGAGTGGGAAATGCCGTTGCGTTTTACTTTCCAACAGGATAACGATCCAAAACACTATTCACAAATCGTTCAAGAGTGGTTTCAAGAAAATAACGTTCGGGTCTTGCAGTGGCCGGCACAATCCTCAGACCTTAACCCCATTGAAAATTTATGGAAAGAAGTTGAACGTGGAATTCGTACACAATTATTTCCAAATAAACAATCATTAGTAAATAAAATCAATGAAGTTTGGACAAACCTTCCCGAAAATACTGTTCAAAAATTGATTGCCTTGATTGACACAATTTGTTGCTGTACTTTTGTCGCACTTCATTTCGTCGATTTTTGTAATTATAAATATCTCTCTACCCTCATTTTGTTTATATTATACCAAAATATTGTGAAATATTACTAATATTGTGGGGATAATATTTATTTAAAATTAGCTGGAAATCACAATCATATAATTAATTTCTTAAATTCAAAGAAATAAAAGCACTTTGTTGCTCTACTTTTGTTCAATAGTGTATGTAATACATTATGTGGAGGTAAACCGATGTTAACTAACCATGCACATGTGGTAAGTTCACTTACCTCTTCATTATTCTGAATAGGCCAAAATTAAATTTTCCTAGTTCTAGTAAACCAAAACTTCTATAACTAAACTAACCTGAACTGCTACAAACGGACTGACATTACCCTGAGCCCCCTTAATAACAGACTCACACAAAAATTCAAACCCTTTAAAACTATACAAATTACCGAGAGACTGGTTCGTTCCTCTCGTCTCATCCTCCCCCCCCCCCCCGCCAGCACCTTCTTAACTTGCTTCCGAATAAATAGAATAAAATGACCCGAAAGTAAATACTGAACCAAATGTTCAATTACAAACCCCCCTATGGAAGACCAACTGATGAAGCAGCTAATAAAAACAAAAAGAAAGTCATTGACTATACTTAAGAAAACTGTTGTTTCAAAACAAGGTTTTTAACATTATAGTATTGTGCATTTATCAAAATAAATTGTGGAAAAAAAGGTAAGTTTAATTAATAAATTATTACATAGTTTCTTTCTAGTTTTTAACGAGTTTATGGTGTTATGAGACAGGTATTGTCGTATTTACAATTGCCCGGTAATTATCTGTTACTTGAGGAAATGTAAATATACCACCCGGAGTAAATGTGAACATCGTTATTGTTATGTTTGTTGTTTAAATTTTCTTCAAACATGCATTTTTGTTTAATTCTTGGATTTACAATGCCTTGAAACTATGATCAAAAGAAGCCACAGTGATCCAAGTAGACTGCAAGCCATTACAGGAAAGGGAAAACCCTTATCAAGGGTGTCAGGAGAGTCTGGTCGAAAATCGACCACCGTTTTACTCTGTGTCACCGCTGATGGTAATTTTTGTTACCTTTAATAATTATGTTTAAGGGAGGCGCACAAAACGGGTGGATTAAACAACCACAGTTTTTTAGTTGGTTTCAGAGCTGTTTTTTTATGCATGTAAATACAGTTCGAGCCAACCGTGAGTTATCTGAACAAGCAATAGTTTTAACATATGATGGACATAGCGGTCACTACAGTTTTAGTATTATCGAAGAAGCTATCAACAATGAAATACAGCTGGTACGACTACCAAGTCATTAAAATAAAAGAAAGAATTTCTTTAATTTTGTGCTTAGTGCATTGTACTAAGTACAAAATTAAAGAAATTCTTTCTTAATCTTTGATGGTGCACTCAGCCCCTTTCCTAATTTATATTAAAATAAAAGGTGATAAAGAACTAGTTGATTTATGGGAAACCTCAAATCTCTCAAAAGATAAATTTGGTAATTTCCTCGGTCAAGTATTACGTGAATCCGTAAAGCCTCAGCCTATGATCAACGGATTTGTCACAACTGGATTATTTTCCGTTAATCATAAAATATTTCCAGAAGACTTATTGGACCCAAATGATCTTATCTTTAAAGATATAAGTTACATCAAAAACACAGAGCTGCTCTTCCATTGCCGATCGGAACGCAGAATAATTTAGTGCAGGCTGGTCATCCTGTCAAAAACGCACTAAACAGTGAGTCTAACCCATTATCATTAGCAAAGCCCCGAGAAATTCATATAGACTTAGCTCAGCCTGGTCTTTGAAACTCCCAGAAGTCATTGCTATGTGCATCCACTTTGTCACAAACATCAGCTAACCCATTTCCAATAGAAAAGCCTTGCGAAAATCATATAGAATAAGCTCAGCCTGGTCCTTTAGCCTCCCAAAAGTCACTGCTCCGTGCATCCACCTTGTCACAAACATCAGCTACAAAAGCTGAACTGGAGTTAGTTGCCATTGATTTGAATTTGATATTTGATAATTAATGAACCTTGCCCCAAAAAGGACAAACACCGAAAAATATCGTAGAAATATTTTCTAATATTATTTAAAAAAATCAACCGTTATTTGACATGCAAGGAAACAAAGTTCCAATTCCTAGACTTAAACAATCTAACTTTGGTGAAGTGCTAACGGCTCCAGAACTCAAAAAAAAGAAGGACAGCAAGAACACTGAGACAAAGAAATAGAGAAAAACTAAGGACAAATTTGTAGCAATCAAAAAGGAAAAAATTGATGAAACAGTTCTTTGTGCCGAAGAAAACTTAACTGACAGTGAAAATGAAAAGAGATTTAGAATTGAAATGGAAATCAAAAATACAGCAGAGGTAACTTACAAGTAACCTGAAAAAGATATGTTGACTCCTGGTTCGTATGCTTTAGTAGACTTTCATGGAGGCCACAGAAAGAAAACGCATTACAAAAATGAAAAAAAATTATATTTTCAGTTATTTTTTGATCTTCTCAAATTCGTTCTTTTTGTTTTAGTATGTAATTTACTTATTTTAAAATGTAAAATGAAAGTTACCATTTAAAGTATTTTTCATACATAAACAGACTACGCGTATTAGTTTTGGGGCAAATGTTAATATCCTTACATACTTCTTATTATTACTTAGAATGATATTCTTTTTTTTTTCAAAGGTAAATATGATTTTAGTCATTTTTTTTTTATTATCGCTGTTAAGAAAATGAATTTGGCATTCTTGAAAATTAATAAGAATCCTTGTTATATATTTTTAACTGTGGAACATGTTAAAATCGTTTACAAGTACCCCAGCTCACCCTAATTTCTTAAATTCATTATAATACCAAATTTAATAAAAGTAAATTTGCAAAAGCTTTGTCAAATAGCCCCGAACTCCCCTATATTAAAAGTACCTATATTTTTGAACGAGTTTAAAGTTCCTTCAATTCGTTTAGGTGGTTTTCAGATAAATTGTATAACTATTTTAAGTTAAAAAATAAAATATTAAATTTTCTTCTCCATTTTTAATTTACTTTAAGTTTAAGGGGATCTAAAGATAAGACATCAGAAATATCTATATAAATAGAAATTTAGGCAGCACACTAAGTAATGTAAGGGTAGAAAAGTATTGTCAAGAATTGAGCTCTTTCCCTAATCAGAAAGACATTTATTATGTATTGTATATAAATTTATAATTATCAGGCATATATCCTGATATATCCCAAATTACTTTAAATTTAACAGATAAGTAAAGCTGTATTAGCACCAATTTATTACCTTTAGCGTTAATGACAGTGTTTTGTACCTCACAGCACTATTAATCCTAGGATACAAGCCAGCTAGTTATACTATTGTTGTGTCGCTGAAAAGTTATAGGACTATAAAATTCGGACAGAATACTGACACAATTCGGGATAAAATGTAAGCAATTTGATGCTGTAGGTTTAAACATGTTAGTTTTTTTTACGCTAGAGCCGGACAGTAAAATAATTATGGTGTGTTAATGTGTACCTATGAAACTATTAATATTATTTTACAGGGGGTATCTAATAAATAGCTTGTACATACCGAAGGAGATAATTCTTTGGCTTATTTTGTGACAAAAATTCATATAAATACAGGTCAGCAAACGCTTTGTTATCGATCTACAAGGTGTTGAAATTTCAAGATCTTTTTTAGCTTTCTCTTTATAGATCCTGCAGTTTTTGAGATATTCAGCTCAAATTTGAAACATAGGTTACGCTATAGAACTTAGATCCCTGGGCGTGCCAAATGGTTAAAAGAATCTTCAGGAAGATAATTTTTCAGGGTCGCGTCCCCTTTTCTCTCCCTGAGCTTTTTTGCAGTGCGCCGCTGGTAGGGTTTAAAACACGAAATTATTTTTTTTTGTCTACAGACTTTTTAGTTTTCTGTAGTTTTTTCGTATCTGTGACCGTTATCGATAAAAGAAAAATAAGAAAAAACATTTTCTGTATTACGATAGATGAAATTAAAATTTTTAAATGTTCTAATAGGCTCTGACTTTATTTTGATAATTTCTTGTTTTTATTAATTTTAGCAGTTTATTTGACACTACCTTTTGAGAATTTTATTATAATAGCTGGAATAACCGGGTTTTTGTAGCAATAATTTATTACAATACAAGAAAAAAACTAAATAATAAAAATAACAAGAAAACTACGTTACAACAATTAATGGAAGTGATTTCCTTCAACCCTTATACATGCGCCCGCTCTTCATCTCACTGATACCCGACCTCGTAAGTCATCAACGGTATTCACTATTGTTTTATACATTACAGATTTCAGATATCCCTATAGGAAAAAATCTAGGCTATTTAAGTCAGGGGACCTAGGGGGCCATGACTGAGGTCCACCTTGTCCTATCCACTTGTTCCCATACACTTCATTTAAATATGCCCGGGAAAAAAATAGAAAAATGTGCTGGAGCGCCATCGTGCATGATAATACCACATTTGATTTCTCAGCAAAAGAGGTAAGACTTCGAGTAATAAAGGAAATTATTGTTGCAGAAAATGCCTGTCCCACCATTTAGTCGACCAGGCAAGAAGGAAAGACCAATCAGATGGTCTCCAATTATACCACCCCATATGTTTAATGAAAATTGCTCTTGATGCGTTTCTACACTTCCATGTGGATTTTCTTCAGCCCATATATGGTTGCTCTGAATATTTCATATTGAATTTCTTGAATAATTGGCTTTGTCGGGAAAAAGGATTTTACAATCAAAAGTGAGGGTTACTGCCAGCCTATTAAAGTACCACTGGCAGAAATTAATCCTTAAGAGAAAATCTAGAAGAAAAAGCGCCTGCACCCTTTGAATGTGGTAAGGGTATAGCAGGGAATCACGCAGGATACCCAAAATAACTGGATGACTAATATTTAAATGTTCACAGCTTTTTTCTGCTGTGGGTGACTGGATTTTCTTCTATTTCATTTAGAACAGCTTTATCGATCTGTGGTGTTCTAACAACAAAGAAATTTTCATATGACTGCTGCCAAAGAGGACCTCTTTAGATCGGAACTAAAATTTTTCAACACCTGCCAAAAAAAATCACAACCCTTAAAAACCATAAGAGTTATAGGAAAAACTAAAAGCGTTACTGATCGCTCGGCTGCTCCATTCCAAAACATAGTATACAACATTTTCTTAGAAAATGTTTTTTTTTTTATATTTTTAGATATACTGTGTTTAGGCGCACCTTTTAACCCGGCCTATTTGTTGATAGCTGTAAGATTTTCAGAGGTACGACATACAAAAAACCTAGTATCTACACAACTTTTCTTCTTTTCCCATCCCAAAACATAGTATCTGTTTTATCAACACCAAAACACAGTACCTACCATATGCTCTGTTTTGGCAATTGACAATACCTAAAATTTTGGCGACTATAACCCGCAAAACACAGTACCTACATACCAGATACTGCGTTTTGAAGGGTTAAGGCTAAATATTTTTTTAAATATTTTAGTACTTACTATCTTTAAGATACTGTGTTTTATCAGTTGCTCTGCAAGAAGGTTACGTTTTAGTTGTGTGCAGCGTTTTTGACAGTTTTTTGTTTAAATATCGACGTACAAATAACTATGAGTCGTGGAAGAGCTATGATGGACATGTGTCTCAATCAGCAGTAGGTAAGTATAATATTAGCGTTTCTTAATAATTTTTAATTTTGTAGAAACAATTTCATAACCTTACTTTTTTGTTATTTACCATTATTTTAAGTAAATATTATGGTATGGTCAGATAATAATATAGTTTAACCTTGTATTGGAGTTGCCTTGCGATGGCTTAAGTGCAAAATGTCGTAACCCTAAACACCCTAATTGTACAGGAGAGACAAAAAACTTCTGATCTTAATTAAACTCTACATAAATATCAGTTTTATGGATTCATTTTTATTTAATGAAACATTGTGTTATATTTTCGAAGAATCCTGTTATTTATTCTATTTATTACAAAAAACTTGTGGGTTACAACTTTTTGCAACTGACACAATTGTGGCATACGACCTAACGAAAATTATGTTCTAAGTAGAGTATTTCATAAAGAAGTCATGGCTAAGATAGCGAACTTCGAAAGAAGAGGGATTTTTTCTAGCTTCTTTTATTAATATTGGGTACTGACTCGGCAGATGAATTTCCCGCCCTCTTAACTTTCTTTCGATCAATGCATGGGCTGAATCTACTTCCATTTGGGTGTGACCTTTTTCTAAATATTTTTGGAAAATGGTCACACCATGTTGGACTGCAAAATTAAGAAGTGCATAAGATAGGACTACGTTCCTATTTTGGTATCCACACCCATCCGAATATAAAATTACCGGTTTTTTCTCAACGAGGCAAAATTCTCTCAAGTGCTGCAAGATACAGGTAGTGAATATTGATGCTACAAGTTCTCCTTCTGTCTCATTCCAACAGTAGTTGACGCAGTGGTGGTCATTTAAATTATAAATTGAAAAGTTGTGCACTTGAAGTTTGCTTTTAAAATAAAGCTTACTTGCATACAACATTGGGCACAACTTCACTGCCTGAACATCCATGGTAAATAAATAACAGTCTCCTCTTAATGCAGCTTCTTTATCTTCCTTTTTCTCATTCCTAGCTAGTTCCTTTTTTTCTATGTGCTGTCTATATTCGTCGTCAGAAATTTGCCCTACCTTGTGAGAACAGCAAAGATCACATTGATCCTTTTTAGGCTTATGTATAGAGATATTCATTTCGGATAATGTTGTCATGAAGGCACAAATGGAAAGCGGTGTGCAATGTTTTTCCTCGCAGCGATTTTTATATAACTGGTAGACCTCTGTTTTATTGGCAAAAGATTCCTCGAAATATAATTTTTTGGTGTCTGCTCTGCAATAGTGTGAAGGTAATTTCGGGATCAGGTTTATAAATTCTTTCATCAAGTCTTTTCGTTCGTCGTTCTTTTGCTGTTCATCTGTTGGTTTCTTCCTTGTTTCCTTGGACTTTGGCATACCATGGATAGATGGATGAGTTACCCAATCTCTTACTGATCTCTCTTTCATTCCCAATGTAGAAAGAAAAAAGTTTTTGCACACTTTAAGTTTCTTCTTTTCAACTTGAAGGTGATAATAAAATGTCCCTTTTCTTCGTGAGTCAGTTGCGACATAGCACCTTTTTTTCTCTTCGTAAGTTACCAGAGACCTAATATAATTCCTTTTTTCTTCCCAATTCAGTTTCCAGAACATATCAAATATCTCTTTCCTTATCTTTTCACTTATTGTATTACAACTTCTTGCAAGTGATTTGCATTTACATATAACTCCCAATTTTCTAGCTGGTTGCTTAAGTTTATTTCCTTTGTCATCTTTTAAGGTGGAGCTGTAAGGTTTACCTTCCATCCTAAGCTTCTTATTAACTGTTCTATTCCATGTCGATATGTCTTCTCTTTTCTTTCTTTTACGGGATTCCTCCATTACAGAAATTTCGTTTTGATTATTTGAATCTGTACTATTGCCTTCTTCTTTCTCTGGTTCATATTCACTTCCGGTTTCGGGATCCAGCTCTTCTCTGTCTTCGTCACGTTCATCAATTTCCGTGGTTCCATTGTTCTTTCCAGTATCATTGTCATGTTGCAAATTCGGTTCCTAAAATATATAAATAGGTTATATCCAATTACACAATTGTGCCAGCAAGGTCGTTTACCTGTACACTTGGATATTTCAGCAAAGCATTTTGTTCTTCTTCATGCTCTTTCTCAATAACATAAACATCTTCTGTATGATTACGTTCTCTAACAGTATGATCGCTAAATTGTGAGGCTAATTTCTAAAAATAAAATTATCCATATTATTTCTATTTTCGAGCCACACAAATCCAAAGTTATCTTGATTTACCTGCACTAGTGAAGATTGTTCAATAACTTTTTCGTGTTCAATTTCGACATTATAATATGCCTCATTATTATCTAATATCACGTAATCTACTGAATTGTTTACCGTCATATTAATATCTTCCAAAAGTACAGGAATAGTATCAAAATCATTAAATATGGCCTCTTCATCAAAGCCTGTTGGATCAAATGAAGCTGAGGGTGTCTCATCCGTGTTTGAATTTTGGTTATATTTATTATTATCGTCTGTTATATCCTGATTGTCCTCTGTAGTTGAACTGTTTTGATCTAAGTTAATAGCTGCCGTAAGAGCCATTATTTTAGCTGTACGGGCTGACATTCTGGAAAGTTAAACAACAATAATTTAAGATTTAATTAATATTTTCCACAAACCGCAATAGAAAGTCAATTTCACGCGTAGCGTCTTATACATTTTCTTATATAAAAAATACAGTTAAGTAAATAAAACATTCATTGGATTCCTAAAAAGTAATAGTTATTTACGTTACAAGCCCGGTAAATACATTTTTTGGTACGAGTGAGATGTTAGAGAATTTTTTATAGACCAGTTAAATGATTATTTCGACGTCAAAATGTCGCAACCCTAAAATAAACACAACAAACAAAATATCGTATCCCACTTGACTAATTTCTTTGACCCAATTAAAGTGTTACGTAAACATATTCATATCTTACAACAAAACCTATACCATACGAACTCTGTTGCTTACTTAATACCACTGTTATCACAAAATACTTACCTAATAAAGTGAGAAAACTTTGCACAACACTGAAAGCCACCTACTCCTCGAAAAGGTTAATGCTCAACTGTGGCTTACGACGTTTTTCAAACGAATCCATGCCGGTTGCTAATACGACATTTTATTTTGGCGCGTTAATTGAATATTCAAGGCGTCTGCGGGTTACAACGTTTTGCCAAAATGTGCAGATACGACATATAATTCAAATGACACCAGAATGGAATTTTAACATTTTTTGTGGGTTACGACGTTTTGCACTTAGGCCATCGCTTGGTTCTTTCGTTAACACTGGATATCTTTCTGTTTTAGACAACAAGAAGCGACCTTACCAAATGATAAGCTAAAAGAAGAAATTCGTGTAAACAACAACTTCGGAGACGATGGATTTAGTGACGACAGCGTTGCCGATCCCGACTTTAATCCTGATCTTGACGATAGCAATAATAAATTACAAAGGATTGTTTGGAGCCCTAACAGTTAATCTGAAGCTGAGGAAGAAACCATTACCGATGTACCGAAATTGGATAACCCAGTAACTGAAACAGCAGCTGCTATTCTCACCAACATTCAGCCTCCCGTTAAAAGACGGCGAAAAGAAAATTTAAAATATAAACGTTTAACAAAAGAAGAAAAAGTTGCTCGTGGCAAAGAAACCCATACCATGAAACCACCGTGTTTAGAAAAATGCAATAAAAAATGCTGTTTTACGTTTTCTGAAGAAGAAAGATTTGGAATTTGGGAACAATATTGGTCATTAGAATACAGTTCTAGGCGTAAATGGTTGGCTAAAAATGTCCAAATAGTACCTGTAAAAAGAAGAACTGTAACAGCAAATCTGGGCAAAGGCTTCGCAAAAAGTGATAGCGGCAAGTTTTTTTTTACCCGAAAAACATAAGAGTCGATGTGTTTGTCGCAAGTTTTTTTTAAATACCCTTGGATATTCCAATGATTCCGTTATCACTGAATTATGCGCCGCCATAAAGAGAAAGCCTTATGCTGGCTGCCGTAAAAGAAAATAGGGGTACCACTGGAAATTTTAAAAGAAAACGGGAACGAACTGTTATTATGAACCACATCAATAACTACAAGCCCTGTATTACACACTATCGACGGCACAATGCACCGAATATGAAATACTTGGCAAGGGGCTTAACGGTACAATCTCTGCTTAATGATTTTCAGGGTGAACATCCTGGATTCTGTAAGATTGAGTTTTATAGGAAGACTATAAAATGTATGCATATATATATAATTAACTTTCAAGAATAAGTCACAGGCCAACAACTATGTTGAGCTGACTGTTGAAAATGAAGAAGAATGGAATATTCACAAAGCTAAGGCTACAAAAGCCACTAACAAATATCACGAGGATAGTATAATACCAGATATTGAAAACGTCAGAATATATTCCATGGATTTGCAAAAGGTTATCTTAATTCCTAACATGCCCGCCGTGAAAGATAGTCATTTTGTAAGCCGGCTCACAGCATTCAATTTGACCTTTGCTGCATTAAAAAAGAAGTCACTGTTCAAAAATTATCGCTCTATGTGGCATGAGGGTTTCGCAGGATGTGATGGTCATAATATTGTCAATACTATCGAATATATTCGATTTCAGTCATGGGTGCGACCCGTAGAAAAAGTTGTTCTAACTTGGATAGCGTAATGCGTTGTTAATATTTCGCCGGGTATTTTGCGCAAAAATCGACGATTTACTTGTGATTAATTTTATTTTGAAACATTTATTTGTATTTTATTTTATTTAAGTTTATTTAATTTTATTTAAATGTATTTACTTTCAATTAAATGTATTTAAGCGTATGCTTTCGTATTTATTTGTATTTAAGTAATATATACCTTTTTGAAATATGTACACCTATTTATGAAGTGACCTCCCCCTCGATATTTGCCTTTATTTTATTGAGAAAGTCTACTACCCAGAACTGTAGCTATATTAGAATTTGAGGCTTGCCAGGTTAAATAAGTGTATGGAAAAATAATGTTGTTTTTCTCTAAATCTGCGATAAATCTAAACTAAAAAAAAAAAAAAGGTTTCTTGACAAAGCTTTAACAACATGATTAAACCTATGAATATAGAGAGTCATAAGGTAATTAAAAAAGATAAAGAAGCCAGTTCTCAACTTCGCTTCTTTGCCACTGATTCATTTAAAAAGTCACTTTGACTGCGTACGTCTTAGCTTTCCCAGTATATCACTCAATTTTTTAATACTACTAATACCCTGTCTGATTAAACAACAAACGATTTTTCAAACCACAGAATAAAAGTTAATATCAATTTATAATTATTAACAAACATATTGCAGATTAAATTTGACTTATGTTTTTGAATATTCAATAAAAATTGCAACGAAGTGTAATGTGTAGGCTAGTTCAGGTTGTACACTGGCGGGGCTATCCATACAGCATACCAATAAAAAAGGACCTATATAAGTTTAGAATCAACAAGAGGCCTGAATTCTATAATAATATTAAGTACAATTTTTGTACCACCTACAAAGTATTACCACCAAGGCACAATATTATTCTTATCAGGTTACATGTTTCGGCCTTATGAAGACATTTTCAGAGCTGGAGAAATTCACTTATTTTAAACAATAATAGTGACTTTCAATAACTAGCGTAACTACCTCCTAAATAAATATAATATTAATAATAATGTGTGTGCGTTTTATTTCATTAATTTTAAAGATAAGTGCGTTAGGTATTACGTTTCACTATTGTATTTTAAATAAGGACATTATTTTATATCCTGTCCTAATGATGCTCGTATATACAGGGTGTTATTTAATAAGTGCCCAATACTTTACAGGACGATTCCTCAGCTATTTATAAGGTAAAGAGGTCATATATGCATGGGTCCTCAAGCCCTTCATTTTTGAGATACAGGGTGATAGAAATTTACTTTTATTTTCGCTCTTCGTAAATAATTTTTGAAATAATGTCTATATTTGGACGAAAAATGGTATTTGGCGACTTTTTATTATAAAAAATTCAAATTTTATCTGAGTTCGGTCCTTAATTGTAGGGAGCGCACCTACAGGTCTTTTTCTCTTCTGGGGAGTCACAACTTTTTATTAAATGTATGTATTTTTTATTTAAATTAAATGTATCACATTTTCTAGAAGGAAAATGTATTCCTCTTTCTACGTGAAAATGGTATGCTTGTCAAAAGATCAAAATAAATTGGTTGTATATAATATATGAAAACAGTTTAATATTTTTTTTAACTATGATTTCATAAGCAAAATTATTCATAAGCAAAATTTAATGTAAAGGTTATTCCAATACGAGCTTCTGGATGTTTCTTGCTGCTACTTTTCTTATCGCAAGTTGTTGTGGGAATGTTGTTTGTTTGCTGCATTCTGCAGAACAGTACAATTTTAACCATGAAGAGGTACACGGTGTACAGGGTGATTCATTTAATCGCCCGTTTTTAAACCTTAATAACTTTGGTGCTATAATTATAATCCTGTTGCTAAAATTTAAATGCCGTTTTGTATAAAGTACCTTCCAAGATTTTGAACTATACATTTATAGAGGGCTAACCACAAAGTCAGAATGAAGTAAAGCTTTTAAAAACATCATTTATCATTTTAGGAAAATAATTTAAATCTTTAACAATAAACATTTAAGTAAAGGTAGTGATAATCCCTTAGGTGTTTTTTCTGTCAGTATCAGATTTCAGCAGATCAGTACAATTTTAAGTATGGAGAGGAACACCATAGAACAACACGTCTATATTGTTAAAACTTATTGCGAAAATGGGTCTTCTGCTATTGCAGAATTCGTGATTATTTTGGCGCACATAATCATTCTTCAGAAAAAAGTACGTTGAGGTCACTAGATTGATAATGTTGAGACTGTTCGTGACAGTGTGGCTGATAATCCCCTAATGTTCATTGAACGACGATCCCAACAATTGGGCATTGCCCATATCACAACATAGCGGATTTTGCAAAAGGACTTGGATCTCCATCCTTACAAGGTGAGTTTACTGCTCGGTTTACTGTATACACAGTTTGAAGGGAGAATTCTTTCACGAAATAGGGACACTAATTGGCCGCCTAGATCATGCAACCTGATGCCGCTAGAATATTTTTTGTGGGGTTATGTTAAAAATAAAGCATGCAGAAACAATCCCTAAACACTTGAAGAGTTAAACTAGGAGATTAGCCGCATAATTCACAAAATAACACCAGAAATGTGCTCGACTGTCTTACAAAATTTCTGCAACAGATTTGTGTCCCGCCAGAGGAGTCGCGGCAGTCATTTGTAAGATATTGTGTTTCACGTAAAATTGTAATCAGTCATACTACTTATTGCAATTAAAAGTTTAAGTTTTTGTTGTTTGTTTTATGTAATAACAACTTCCGAAAACTCTTGTTGGAATAAGTACCTATCATATTCTTTTTATTCTGTCAATAACAAAATTAATATTCTCCAGCAGCAGCTTCCCTTATCAAAATTGTTATAATATCCACTATTTAAATTTCATTATCACCTATTAAAACAGGATTTATTTGAAAATTTAAATTGAACCGGGTAACCTTAACTAACCTACTAAATGCCTAAATCCTAATGATTTTCTAGAAAATTTGGTTGTAACATAATTTACTTATTTATTTTTAACTACCATCTTAGCAGCAAAATTTGATGTATATTCTTTTCATTCTCTTAATATCAAAATTAATATCCTCTAGCTGCAAATCCCTTACAATAATAAAAATTGTTATGATTTCTACTATTTAATTTCTATTATCTCCTGTTAAAACAGGATTTATTTGATAGTTTAACTAAGACTGACTAACCTACTAAATGCCTAAATCCCAATAATTAGAAAAAAATTGGTTGAAACATAATGTACCTATAAAAAGCCCATTTCATATTTTTATTAACAAATTTGTTTTTATGACAAATTCCTTATCATTGAAATGATCTCCACTATTTCAATTTCATTACCCCCTGTTTAAACAAGATTTATTTGATCGCTTACTTTACCAACAATGTTTCTTCCACCCATGTAATATACTAAATAAAGAATGCAACACCCACCTTGACTTAGAGCTGCCGCTATAACCAACAGCCAATAGAATACGCCGGTACCCAACATTTTCAATAACAACATTCAGTCACACATTACACAAGAACACAATTAACCACCGTTAATCCAAGTAAGCACTGTATCCAAAAATCTGTTTCTTCCAAGTCAGTTTAATCACCAAGTTCATAAAGTTTTTAAAAGTTGCAAAGGGTGAAAAACTCCCTTTTAACGCCGGCTGAATCTAAATCAGAAGTTATAAATCCCACTGATAACAAAGTCCGAAATTTACCGACCATCACCGGCTTTACACTTGCACCGCACTTAAAAGTGGGCGGGTCCAAAACTCCTGCTATTGCAAGACTACAAGAATTCGTGGAAAACTCGCGATCTGAAGGATAGGAGCCCGGAGTTGTATAATTTTCAACCAAAAGCTCGCGCGGAACTGAACGAGAATCAAACGAAGCAGACGACAGCGTTGGCGCGAGGCCCCACTACCTGCAGGACGGTGGCGCGCTTTTGAAGTTTCATTCCTGCTGATCCTTCTTTGGCAGGAATGCCAGCAATTTATAAACAAAGGGTTGAAAAACGATAATTGCAAGGGGCTTGTAGCTTGGATGTTCGCGTTTAACATTTAAAATGTATTTTAAGCAGGAATGTTGGAAAACTTATCGTTTCATCCAACTTCTCCTGAAGATGAATTGAAGCAGATAATAACAATATCTTACTGAATTGGCTATATTTTATTGATATTAATAATTTTGACATTTTAAAAACTAAAGGAGCAGAAAATAAATAATTAATTATTGGTATTAAATGGTAAAACTTCCTGTAGAACTGTGATGTACTTTTATGTTTAATTTTTGTTGATCCTTCTTTGGCAAGAGTGCTAGCATCTTATAAATAAATGAATTAAAAATAATAATTGCAGACAGGGCCGGAACTTTGGCTGAAAATGCCCCGGGGCAAAACAAAATGTAGGGGCCCAATTTATGAATTATTAATGATGTCGATATAAAATAAGTAAATGTAGTATTTTATTCACCAATTATAGTTAAATATTATTCATTACAAACGGTTCGTTGAAATCTTAACTGAGTGAAATTCATTTGTCGGAACGATAAATCATAAAAAAAGTTTCAGCGTATTTTAATTATTTACATCTAATATCAACAAGTAAAAACAGTCATTATAATCTGGAAATCTCTTACAAACGCTTTTATCACATTTTATTACAAGCGTAAGAAGTTAAAACTTTAAAGATATTTCTTTTATAGGCTCAAATTTGTTAATTACTTTATCAAAGGCAATGTTGTGCGATTTTCGAGTTTCGATGGATAGTAGCCTTAGATTACTAAGATTGCTAAGTCTATCTTGTCTTATTGAGCTGCGCAATTATTTTTTAAAAACGTGACCTAACAGAAAATAACTGAGAGGGTCGTTTACAGTCAGATAAATGAGTTCATAAGTAATTTGAAAATTGTTCCAGATAATCAGTCAGGATTTAGAAAGGGATAATGCACGTCAGCCACACTTGCGGGTGTCTTGGATGGCATTGTTGGAGACCTTGATTCGGGGAGGGCATCCATTATGGTTCTGCTGGATTTTTCTAAGGCGTTCGACACCATAAATCATGGGTTGCTATGTGCCAAGTTGAGACACTATGGGTTTTCGGATGTTGCGTTGAGATTTATTGAGTCGTATTTGTGTGGGAGAACCCAGAAAGTCTCTGTGGGCAATACCGTTTCATCGCTGCAACCTGTGGTGTCAGGAGTACCACAAGGATCGATACTGGGCCCTCTGCTTTTTATTATATATACTGCAGATATATTAACGTCTATTAGAACATGCTCATACAAGGCATATGCCGATGATACTCAGCTGCAATATAGCTTTCATCCTTACGAGTACCATGCTGCGGAGTTTATTGTGAACGGGGAGCTTGCTAATATTTATGACAACTCAGGCAAGCATAATTTAGTGCTTAACCCAAATAAGTCCGCGGTAGTGGTCTTTGGGGGCACAAAAGCAAAAGGGCTAAGTGAAAATATTATTATTACTATAAACGGAATTAAGATACCCGTGAAGCGTACGGTCAAATCACTTGGTCTGACTATTGATAATCAGCTGAAGTTTGTTGAAAATACAAATATATTATTAAGGAACTCATTTTTTAAGTTGAAAATCTTATACTCCAATAGACACATACTCTACAGGAAGCTGCGCAGAATGCTTGTGGAATCTTTAGTCTTATCCAATTTCAATTATTGCAACTATGTGTATGGACCATTTTTGAATATATGCGAACAACGGAAGATTCAGAAGGTTCAGAACTCTTGTGTTCGGTTTATTTTTGGATTAAGAAAATATGACCACATATCTCTGCAGTTTAGAGAGCTATCTTGGCTTGATATGTTGCATAGAAGGATACTCCATTTTGGAGTTTTTGTCAAGAAGAGTATGTTGACTTCGTCCCCCCCGTATCTCAGTAGATTGCTTGTTGCTCGCAATAATACCCATGCTGTGAATACACGTTATAGAGAGTTGTTGACAATACCAAGACACGTGACTGCTTTGTTTCGGAAAGGCTTTGCTTATCAGGCGGTACATTTTTATAATAAATTGCCGAGGCATCTTAAGGGTGAAACCATATTGCAACGGTTTAAAAAACTGTATAAGCAAGTATTACTCCAGCAGCAGTCCTAATTACCACATATTTACTTAGAGTGAAATATATTGAGGCTGTATTTGAGTCGGTCGATTTTAATTCAAGTGATACCCTACTGTTAGTTGTCACTTGCTTAAGCCTGGGTTTTCGGTATATTGTGTATTTTGAGTAGGTACCTACTGACCTACTTGCATTTGTAAGGGTTTTAATCGTGGCAATGAATGTGTTTTTTTTTTGTTGTTTGTGGGTTCTTGTTTACAGTAATTTTTATGTCAAACTTATTTTTGATCCAATGTGTTTACCTTTTCGGTCTGATATGTTTTTACCTTTGTATAATTATTTTGTGCTAAAAATAATTTGTTGCAATATTGTAGGGATTTTGTTATTTATATTTAAGATTTATGAGCTTAATGCACATGTATGTACCTATACTCTAGATTAAATTCTAATATATTATACACTCGCTTAGAGGTTAAGTGTAAGAATAGCCATTGGCTAAACTTCGCCTTTATTGATAGTGTTTATATTTTTTTTTTCCTATAATTGAAATATGTAGTTGTTGTCTTAAAGAGAATTTAAAAAATAAAAGACGTTTATTATTATTATTATTATTATTAGATAAAATAAAAAACACGTCATTTCAAAAATTTTTTTAAAACTCATCAGCTTTTTGCAGAGATTCTGGTTGCAGGATTTGATAAGTATTCAAAATATTCTTCACTCCAGCAAATATATTACCAAGTTACGATGACACAATATCTACGTAGAGTTGTTGAGCATCATTAAATCTCTCATATTGGGCCAATTCATTGAAGTGTGACTTGATTTCTCGCGTGATCTTTCCTTTGAAAAGTTTATCTCGATTTTCCACTCATCACAAATTGCTGACACATTTGCCAATAACGAATCAAAACTTGCTCTCCAGCTCGAAATACTCTGCAATGCATTATGGAGCTGATCATGTGCAAAAAAAAAAGATCGATCTTTTCTGACTGCATTAATTTAGAAGGTAAGTTCATAATTCGCAATAGAAGAATAAAATCCCAAAAATTTCCATTTTTCTGAATTTCCAACGCCATGTTCTTTTCGCTTAACTTTTCTGTTTTCAATATTATCTAGCCTAAGCATCTAAGTATAATGCAAAACTTTTGTTTTAAAATGTCGTACCTCCAGAAAAACGAGTTGGAATCAAAGTTTCTAAAGTGGGTTCACCGTTGTCGTAAACGGGTTGGAATTGCTCCTATCGACTTATATTGTTGCCAAGAAAATCATACATAGCTTAAACAGTTTAGAAAAATTTCTAGAAGTTACTATTGGACGATACTGCGTCTTTTAAAACAAGATTCAAATTATAGGTAGCACAATGTACAAAATGTGCATGTATGTGGAGCTACATCTTTGATTCACTGTTGCACTACTGCACCATCATATGACATATTTAAGAGTTAAGGCACTTTTCCTCTATATAATCTAACATAAGCTTTTAGAGACCTGAAGCCGATTGGTCCTTTACAGCAGTAAATTAAGTAAATGCCTCGTCTATGAGCATAAATTAAATATTATAAAATAGCCCCTGTTAACATTGGGTCAGACTGGCATACGTTGAAATTGACTTATAATTTTTTATTACCTAAATTGATTCGTTTTGATGATTATTTTTTGAATAATTTTTTAAGTTATTTTTTTTCACTGTTTTCACATTGATTTAAATAATTTTCCTTTTTCATTCCCTGCCAGGGGGCCTCAAGTTGGGGTGGTCCGTTAGTGGTACAAATCGATAATGAAAACCAATATAAACGACAGGAAGAAAGAAGAAAAGTTTTAGTAAAACTTAGTGCTGTTACAAGCCAGACTACTACGATCAAGAGAAATCTTCATTAAAATCCAGATAGGAAGAAGATAGTAATCAGGAAGACAAATATGTTTACGATTACAAGGACCAACAAGATACGGATGATAAGCAGTATACGTACAAACACGAAGTAAGTGAGAAAATAGAAAAAGTACCTCAACAAGTTTACGTTAACGTAAATGTTATCAAAGATGGACAAATCTATAAACCAGAGCCAAAGAAGATTAAAAAGTTAATGTTAAAATCGATAATGATAAGCAAGATGAATATGTTAATCAGGATCAATAATATGTGTCAAAAGTAGTGACTAGCTATGATAAGAAATCGAAAAAATTGCTTATAAACTTGAACCTTTATAAAGACAGGGTTGAATATTCTGAACAATCGGCATATGGTCCAAAGAAAATCAATACTAATGTAAGAATTAGAATTACCCCGGTTGCCCAAATGTAGTTCTGGTTCTGATTGCAAGGGGTTTGCAGCTTAAATGTTTACGGTTAACGTTTAAAAAGTAAACTTAACGTTTATTTCTTGTCGCCCAATACTAATAATTTTCAAACCGCAAGAAAACAAGGGATGGTGCTTCTGCACTTGAAACATTAAAATATATTCGATTTATTTCATTTATATTAAAGGATAGTCCATATAAAATAGCAATAAATTTTCAGAATGTGTCGTTTTTATTTTTTCTTATAGCATAAAAGCAGCACGATGGCATAAAGAAACGGTTTAATCTCGAATAATCAGCACGACAGTATGCACCCGCTGTTCCGCTCATGTATACAGTTGTTTCTTAGCAACTACGTAGAATAAAAAATTTTAATGCCTACTTAACATTTAAATTTAAAAAAATCTAACGGGCATTGTATGTATGTATTGTATGGAGATTTCGGTTTCCGTGCAGAACCCTTATGCCGTCATAATACATGCTTATCCAAATTAAGCGCGTGAGCATTTTCCCCAAGCATGGGCAGCCTATTTGTTATTTTTTGTTGGGCAGAGGTAACATCTTGTTCGTTTTAGTAGAACCGAAGCTGCTGACGTAGATACTTGATTTTCTGCATAGCTAGTGATTATTTTTACTATTCATTAATTCTTAGTTCCTTCGACAAATATCAGATTCTACTAGCTGATATGCTAATTAATTAATGAACTTAACCCTGTAAACTTTTGGCCTTTTTGAAACTTTGATACATAATGTTAAGGGTTCAATTCAATACTGCATATAACAGAGCTATTGGTCAGCGTCTTTTTCTTCGATTACTTGAATATTGTTGACGGGGTGCAATCTTGTACTGTTGCCTCACCTGATACAGTGGGTTTCTTTGATATGCACTTCATAATCAAAGATAACTAGTTAAAGTGATGAGATGTAATTGTTGGATGTTTTCCAACAAATATAACGAATATTTTTGGTTCAGAGAATCATAATTTCAGGTTTTCCACACCCCACATCTTATTTTCTTGTCATGATGAAGAGAACATATCAATATTACAACCCTTTTTTCTTTTGAAACATAGGACATATGTGTTTTATTCTCGGTGATCTCATAACATACATCTCCAGGAGGGTAGACTTTTGTAGGCAGAAATTAAACTGTGATTTCCTTTTTGTTATTACGAAGAGTGCCAATATAACATATAAGGCCGCGTTTCTTACGCTCTTCAACCAACTCGTCAGAAGAAATCTAAGAATCCCAAGTAAGTTGTTTTATAAGGCGAACCACTGATTGTATACGACTTGCTAGCTTTTTGTGTTCCGTAGACAATGTAAATCCATCGCTTCCTTTCCCACAGCAACCGTAATCTTTATACAAATAACCACTCCTGACATCTTTAAAACATTGCACTTTGAGGTCGAGGGCTAGCTGGAAATATACATCTTAAACATGCATCTCCCGCGAGTTCCCACAAGCATTTTATCCACACAAGTCCATTCACTATTACAAAAGCCATTTTTTAACAAATTCATTGAAAATACGGTATACGGGGTGAGTCGGGAAGAATGGGCCTAACTCTAAGGGTGTAATCTATATATCAAAATAATAAGAAAAAACATAAATGTTGTTTTCCAATATTCATCTGTTTTCAAGTTATAAGGCAAATAACAAAATATTGCATTAATTTAACTTTCCTGTAATAAATGTTATTGTTGTTTGCTTTTGATTGTTGTGCTGTCACTATTCGATTAGTGTCAGTATAAAATGTTACATTGACTTACCGTTCATTTTCGGCTTTTTTAAATATATAAAATGCCACACATTTTTTATTCACATCTCGAATACCTCAATATGGTTTTTATTTATGAATTGTGCAATGGCAATGCTACAGCGGCGGCTGAAGAATATCGTGAACGATTTCCACATAAAAGAACACCGAACAGAAAGGCCTTTATCAGAGTTTTCAACAAACTCTGCGAGATCGGAGCGCTTCCAAGTGCTAATGTATCATCCGAACGAGCCATTCAACAGGATTTAGAAGAAATAGAAAATGTTCTAGCTTGAGTAGAAGCGACGGCAAGCTCACGAAGAATTGGAATTCAGTTAGGGATTTCCCAAAAAAGAGTGAACAATATGTTTCCCGAGCAAGGCTTATACCCGTACCATGTACAGCGTGTACAGAATCTTCAACCTGGAGACTACGCCAAGCGTATGCAATTTTGTGAGTGGATAATTAATAATCGTCATCTTTTACCGCACATGCTTTTTACTGACGACGCTACATTCACCCGTAACGGCATCAATAATAATCAAAACTCCCATGTATGGTCAGACGAAAATCCTCACGCAATAGTCGAAAGTAATTTTCAACACAGGTTTTCAGTAAACGTGTGGTGCTGCATGATCGACATTAATTTAATTGGCCCTTTTCTTTTGGAAAATCACCTTACAGGGGATCACTACTTAAGTTTCTTACAAAATAAATTGCAAGGACTACTGGAGGACATTCCTTTAAACATCAGAATTGAAATGTATTATCAACACAACGGAGCGCCTGCCCATTTCGATCGTCGGTCGGGTCAAGCAATATTTAGACCAAAGGTTTCCAGGGCTTTGGATTGGTCGCGGTGGTCAGTAGAGGATTAATACACTTTCATTGTCACCCCCCACTCCTCTGACGTCACATGACCTTGAACGCAGGTGTTCAATGATGTCACATGACCTTGACCTTGAACGCAGGTGTTGGTATCACCTTGACCTTGACCTTGAACGCAGGTGTTGGTATCACCTTGACCTTGAAAATTTACGTCATATGACCTTGACCTTGAACGCAGGTGTTGGTATCACCTTGACCTTGAATATGTACCTTGAAGTTTTATGACCTTGATGTTGCATGACCTTGAGCGTGCATTGTTTGTGGTATTATTCCCCCTCCATTACCTCGAAAATTTATCCTATAAAAAGGTCCCTTTCCTACAGAGCCGCATAGTCACACAGGCATTGATAACTGTTGCCTTGAAAGTTGAATAGAAATATTGTGTTTGTGGTGTGTTTTGTGAAAGTTATTAAAGGTATTTTATTACATATTTCAATAATGAGTCTTTCACAGCAGACTTTGGCTGAAATTAATAATATGATAAACAAGGATGTTGAATTTCTCGAGCACCGAAAAATTTCAACACTAACAGTGGGAAAAATTTATATCATAAAACAGATAATATTTGTTTCAACACGTTTTGGTAAAAGTATTGTTGTTACTTTATATGATAAAACACATAATGTAACATTTGAAAGTTTCTTACCCAAGCGTGTTGCTGAAACATTATCAGAGGCAACTGTTGACATAATGAATAAATCATGTGATAAATTTACCCTAACATATTTGGGGCAAAGCTCACATGTATTTTCTGGGGGTAATACTAGAGCATTATTAAATTTTGGGTGTTTAGAATAAACAATGTTGTGTAAAGAATATTTTAATATATAGTTTATCGTATTTTTAATTTTAATTGATAATCTAAGAAAAGTGTAATAGGTACCTAGTATCAGAAAACACAATCACAATCTCATTATTCTATTGTAGATGTGTGACAATGTTGCTGAAAAACAAGATACGTATATAAGTTGGTTAGCATGCAAATTAAGACGTATGGCTCAAGATATACTACAGTTTTCAATGTTTGATGGTTCCTGTTTGGATTCAATTGGCTGTCAGTACAGAAAGTATGTGCGTGATGCAATCAATTTTATGGCTGGTGCGCATCTATGTGGACAATATCTCTACGGATCCATAAACCTGAGTGAATTTTGTGCTGAAATGATTGATAATGATCTTGCCAAGTTTGTCATTCATATACCAGATCTAGCAAGTGATTTGGTAACAAAATTTAATTTGGTTGATTATGTGGATCCCGACGATATTACTTATATCGTAAAAGATGGTGTAGTCATCCGCAGCGATGGTGCAAATGGTTGTGAAATAATGGACAAAGTAGAAGATCAAGAAAAGTAAAATTACTTATTCGAACAACTTTTGTTTGTAAAAACATGTTCTGAACTGTATTTCCATAAACCAGTATAATATATAATATATATAAATGTATGTATATATTATTATAAATAATGGTCATGTTTAAAAATAAATGTTATGGTTTAATATATATAAATAAAACCGATAGGAAATAAATTGTTTGTAGTAAAAGCATTGTTTTATTTTTCCCAACATAACAAACCCTATATAAGCGTTTGTAAGATGAAAACCTTATGAAGTTATATAAGTAGAAGGTAAAATAGCAAATTAGTTTAGTTTAAGTTAAGGATGAGTCGAAGTAACAGCACAGTCGATAAGTTTGGACGTAAGAAAACCAATGAAAAATGTCGGTTTTTACGTGGACCACCTGGAAATGGATTCAGGCTTACTCTCGATGATCAGTATGATATGCAAGGAAAATCCCTAGAGAATGTTGCATCACCTTAAAAACCAAATGATGCTGCTACTCAAGAATATGTTCTCACTCAACGTGATCTCCTGCGTATACAACTAACTGCTGTAATTGTTAAGAAATTATCAGATCTGCGCATACAAGTTGCTGACGAAATTAGTAAGAATGTTATACAATTTTTTGAGCGAAAAATCATAGGATTGAATACAGATATTTCTCGGAGATTCGCTGTATTGAATGAAGAAATAAATCACTTAAAGGAGAAAGTACAGAAAACTAAAGAAAAAGTTGATAGAAATTTTCATCCAGAATTTACATTCGGAAAGTAGACAGAAGGTTTTATCATGATAAATAGAAGGAAAAAGTAACAAAATACTTTGGTAATTGTATTGTTATAGCAATCACCTAAGTTTAGTTCTTAAGGTCTTTATTGTAATGCTTTTATGATAATAAACCGATTTGATTGTTTATTTACCTTATTATTTAAACCAATCTGGGAAGGGAAATATTAAAATAAAAGATACATGTGCTAATTTTACAATAAGTGTTATCTATTTTCTGGAAAAATATTTTATAAACTACATTAAGTACTTAAACAATATCAGACTTATCTATCCAAGAATTAAATTGATTAGGGAAACCCAACCATTTTACAAACAATTGATCGATGTGATTTTTCTGACGTTTTCTAAGAATTTTTTCAACAAGATATACGTTTGGGTTGGTTGTCTTTTGTAGTTCAGCTTCGTAGAAACAACCTTTAATCGGTTCACCTTCTAATGATTCCAGTATGTAAGTAGGTGGATTTGTGATGTTGCTTTTTACTATTTTGAAGAGTTCTGTTGACCATGAAGGTGTATACCCCTTTTCGAATATGGATTTGTATTTACTGATGCGAACTATATCACCCAGATGGAATTTATATTTCTTCGGTCTAACCTTTAAATAATCGTATGCCCTAATTTCGGAATCTTCTAACACATTTTTGGGCTTCATGCCGATGGTGCGATGCATTGTGTTATTATAGACGCTTGTTACTGATGGTAATAGTTCCACCCACCGGTAGGAACCTCTAGTCGAAAATTGTTTGTATAATGCACTCTTCAAAGTTCTTATAACACGTTCAACAATTGCCGCCTTTTTCGTGCTAAATGTAGAATAATGATTTATATTAAATTTTTTCATAAGGGCTTGAAAGCGACTATTATAGAATTCTTTTCCCTGATCACTTTGTAAATTGTCTGGTGTATACGATGCCTCTTCAATTATACTCTTCATTGCATTGGTCACTTCAGCACCGGTCTTGTTTTTGATTGCTCTGGTGTACACAAATTTGGAGTAACAATTGATGCATACAAGGATGTAGCGATAACCATCGTTTTCATCAGCATATTGTTGCATTTCCGCTAAATCTATTTGCCATAAATCCTTGTATCCTTTAATGATCGTCCGCCTTCTAATAAAGTTTTTTCTAGCAGTCCGGTGCAGTTCATTAACAATTTCAATTTTTCCCCTGCTTGCTTCCATATTTTGTAGCGAAGCGAACACGTCTCATTAGACACTGAGCAAAGGAAACAAGGTACATAATTTAATATATTATTTGTTCTTCACGAAGTTCCTCAACAATTGACATAATCTCATTGTCATGCCCAGTATTACCAGCTAATTTTGAACTCCACAGCAATCTTAAGCGATCAACCAACTCCTTTGGTTTATTCCAATAAATGTATTGAGGTGATTTGGAAGAAAGTAGTTTCTTGTTGGGTATTTTTATTTTTTCAGCGATGTTATTTTTTACAACAGCACCACCTGATTTAGTGCCCGCCGGCATCAGTAGTGGTTTTATAATATGCAAATATTTCATTAATCTGGTTTCTCGTAGACCCATATTTTTGTCATAATTTTCATATGCTGCACTAGTTAGTTCTAAAATATCCGTGTATTTCTGTAGCACACCATCATCGATTTTATCGTGTTGTGTTAGAAATGGTGGATTTCTTAAAAAAAGCAAATCGTAAAGTTGAGGCGTTCCATCAAATACACCAACATTTTTCCCGTTTTTATATAAAGAAATTTTGCCATTTGGAAAACGCACTTCTAGGTTACCAATATATCTTTTAAGGTGATTCGGTTTTTTACCAAAATGTACACCATAAATGGTATCGTATTGAGATGGCTTATTTTTTAAGCCATTTAAGTACGCTTGAATCTTGTCGAGCGGTGGTGAACTTGTATAACTTGAAGGGGAAGGTGTCTCAAACAATGTAACATTGGTATCACGTTTCGGTGTTGTATCGATGTGAGCTTTTCGGCTTATCCGCGGTGTAGACGATTGAAATGATGATATGTGATCGGATATTTCCTCAGGCTCCTCCATTGTGCTAGTACTACGACTATATTGCTTTCCTTGGGTTTTGGGTTGCTGCTGCTGCTGGCGTTGCTTTACTACATTAGATATAGATGTTAGTGGTTTAGTGATTGGTTCGTAAAATTTATCCAAGTCGAGCGCACTTTGTGTCTTCGCCGCCTTGAATTGCTTAAATTTTTTTCGAACAGCATTGGTCGTTTCCACTAGTTTTCGTTTTAAGTCAATTTCTTCATTCATGGTGTTGACAAACTACCGAACAGCAATGAAATGAATGCATTCATCACTGTTAAACAAATATATAGCTATCAAGTCCCTTGCGATATCTTCCCGAATTTACATCACTATCTTTATCGATAACCAAGAATCCATATTTATTATCCCAACATTTCGAGCACATTTCCTGAAATTGTGTAAAATTCAGGTCGGGTGATACATGATCGGAAAAAACGTGTCTCATATTCATTTCATCTTGTTTAAACATAATAATAAAGTTGGCATTATCTCGCACAAGCTGTTTAGGAACTCGTGAATATGTTTGAGCCAAATAAAAGGCATCCACATTTTTGTGACGTCCCATACAAAAATAAGATCTTATGACATCCTGTTTTTCGCACATAACATCATCAAATATAAATATCGAATTAGGCTTTGCGTCCGATGGTTCCACAATATTGCAAGCATCACTGAATGCATAGTAACCAAGGCCCTTGATGGGTGTAAGAATTTTCCTCAAATATTCGTATTTTGGTTGATGTAGGGACTTGGAGTAGATATAAACATTTTCAAAACGAAGACCCAAGGGGTGAGTAAGTAGTGAAATCATAACATTGGTTTTGCCACAATTCGAAGGTCCAATTATTATTCCACGAATGGATGATGGAAGCAAAGGACCGTGTTTCCTTAACAATTTCTGTTCATGTCCACACCCAACTTTTTCATCGAGATTATCGATGGGGAATTTTTGTTTCAAATGTACTATCCGCATATTGATAAAATCAATACTTTATAGCAAACTTTTCACTTAAATGGTCATTCAGATGCTGATCACCGGACGAAGTAGATCGTCTCGTTTACAGACTAAGACTGGAAGAGGCTTTGTTAACTCCTTAATTAATAACCTGCCGGTGGAGCTGCATATCCCAGGTTATCAATATTGTGGTCCCGGAACAAAAGTGATTAAACGTGTGAAAAGAGGTGATCAAGGAATTAATCCTTTAGACGTGGCGTGTAAGAAGCACGATTTAGCTTACTTACGTAATAGAGACAATTTAAGTGAGCGGCACCAAGCAGATTACGAGTTGGAACAAAGTGCTTGGAAACGAGTGAAATCTGCAGACGCTAGCGTTGGTGAAAAGAGTGCTGCGTGGTTGGTAACAAACATTATGAAAACAAAGCAACGTTTTGGTATGGGTGTGTCATCAAGCAAAAGGAAGGGTCGTAGATCAAAAATTACCAAGAGGAAGCGGCGAGCTGGTAAGCGACGTGCTGGAAAGCGGGTGCGTGTGCAGAAAGTAGCTTTTGGTTCTGCTGTTCGACGTCCGATTCGAGCAGAATTGCTAAGAGGTGGTGGAAAGAAAATGAATATTCTAAATGCATCGAAAATAGCCGTTACAGCAGCCCGCAAATCAGTAAAAGAAGCAGGTGGTAAACGAAAAGTTCGCACACCTAGGATTATTCCTATTCCTAAAACTGGTGGAGTATTACCATTAATACCAATATTTGCTGGTCTGTCAGCCTTAGGCTCGTTAGCAGGTGGCGTCGCCGGCATTGTTCGCACCATCAAAGAAGTGAAGAAGGCAAATGCAGAAAAAACAGGCGCCACTTTAAAACTAAGAGGAAATGGATTATATCTGAAACCATATCGTTCAGGTATGGGATTGTTTATGAACCATAGGAATATGTCAAAAAACTAATTGAATCCCTACCCCATAGACCGCTATCAAATGTCGATCTGGAAAAGTATGTGTTAAAACTAAAGATACCTCACTTTAGGGGAGTTTATATGCGAGATGCATTACCTGCACGTGGTCCCCGACGGTATGAAGCAGCCATTGTTAATTTGGATAGCGCATCGGGGGTAGGGACGCATTGGGTGGCATATCGAAAAGTCAACTTTGAAGTAACATACTATGATAGCTTTGGTGATTTGCCACCACCTACCGAATTGGTGAGATATCTGCAAACAGGTTCGAACGCGTCGAAAAACATTTACTATACATACGATCGTCAGCAAGAATTCGATTCAGTTTGGTGTGGCCATCTGTGTTTGAAGTTTCTCTCCGATATAAAATAATAATAATAATTATGTCTTTGACGTCACAAGTTGAACGCGATAACTACACAAAGATCTTGCACTCACTTAAAGTGTTTAAACAAGTGGGTGGATTGTTGAGAATGACTGCCGAAGAATTAGAAAACGTGCCGAAGGAAGTAATGATTTCGATGGCGCCAAATGAAATTGCTCTAGTTTGGGATAAGCTGTCAAATGAACTGAAAAGTGACGAGGATATGATGAAATATCAGTTTTGCTATGAACATTACAATAGCGACAGTGACGATTCCAACAAGGATGTGGGTGATGGGCCATTGCCTCGAAAATTATTTTGTTGTTACTGCAAAATCAGTGATGTGAATATAACAGCTGAAAATTCGATTAACACGACATCAGATGAGAAGAAAAAAAAAAAGCGCTAGTGTATTAAACCCATTGAACTGCTGCAAATGATAATAAAAACAATCACAAATAGCTACTTAACGTCAGTCATGTCGCATACATTCACGCTAACAGGATCCTCGAGCGTGTTAAGCGCCGACTTTTATCCACCCATTGAACTGAGTACAACAAGTAAATATGGTCTTGCACTTGTGGGATTTTACACATATAATTCAATTTTTAACATTGATGAAAACAACAACTCATTTGGTTACATAATTGATGAAAACAACAGCTCATCTGGTAAAATAAGGAATGATGAAAAAATATCACATCTACTGACCATTCCACCAGGAGCATATGAAATTGATGAAATTGGTCAAGCTATGTTGACAGCCCTAAAAGAGTCAACCCGCGACGATAGTGATGAAATATTTTCGTTAACAGCCAACAATAATACATTACAATGTGAGATGAAATCGAAGTATGACATTGATTTGGGTGGTGACAAAAGTATTGCCAAAATGTTGGGGTTTGACGCTAAAGTGTTAAAAAAAAATGAAAAGCATCAGTCAGTGTACAATGTGGATATTATGAAAGTACGCATTATACGGGTTGATTGTAATATAATCTCTGGTGCATTCCTGAACTCGTCGAAATGCCACATCCTATTTGAATTTGATATTGACGTTGAAGCAGGGTATAAAATTACGAAAGAGCCGCAGAATATTATTTATATGCCGATTATACCGGAAGGACGTCAGTTCATAGACAACATCAGTCTGCGAATCTTGGATGACGACGGAGATCTGATTGACTTTCGAGGCGAGAAGATAATTATTAAATTGGAATTAAAGAAAATAGCATAAGGATGGGTTTCTGCTTTAACACTCAACTACGTTTGTTGCATACTGTGAAAGATTCAGTTAAACATAATAAAAGTAAACAAAGTAGGCAAACCAGGCTCATTCGTAATCCAGTCATAAGATCGAAAAGACCTCATCGGCAGCAGCAGCAGCAGCAGCAGCTTTCTCGTGAAGATTACAGTTTTTTACGATCAATTGGTTTGAAAATACGAAAATCTAGAAAATGACGGCTACTAGTGAAAAGATCGAGGTTTTCACCGAACCTATCTTCGAGAACTCCATAATAAGTTTACAGGAACATACTTATAAACCATATGGTTCCCCAACATTTAAGAACTCTGATGAAATTCGTATTCCCGTACACTTTCAAGACATAATCTTGGATGTTTCCGAAAGTTACATATACATCGAAGGTACTTTCAAACCTAAAGATGCAACAAAGAAATGTTACTTATCGAATAATGCTATAGCCTTCCTTTTCGACGAAATTCGCTATGAAATGGGTGGTGGTGAACAAGTCGCAATTGTCCGAAAACCAGGAATTACTACAACACTGAAAACGATGGCATCCTTCGGCGCCTTACAAAATAATTCTCTAATGGTTTGTGGATGGGGTCTAAATGAAAATAATCAAGCTCTTGTTGATGCCACAAGTCATGTATTCTCCGGAAAGCTCCCCCTAAAGTATCTAATGGGTTTTGCAGAGGACTATACGAAAGGAATTTTTAATGTTAAGCAAGAGCTTATTTTAATTATCGCTCGCAATTTTACCAATTGTTATGTTGGTGAAGTGGAAGCAGACATTAATATTGATAAAATCGAATGGAGAGTTCGTCATATTATTCCCGACGATCGTCAAAAGCTAAAGATAATGTCTCGCATGAATAAAGGTGTAAATAGCGCCAATATTCCAATGGCATATCGTAAATGGGATCTTTACGAACTACCTGCTTTGCGACAAACATCATCAGATGTGTGGGCTTTAAGGACTAGCACAAGTCTTGAAAAACCGAGATATTTGATTATTGGTTTTCAGAATAGTAACAATTGCGACAATAAGGCCAAAGATGCCACCCAGTTTACTACAGCCAATATAAGTGACATACGAGTATACCTTAATTCCACCGTCTATCCATATGAAAGATGGAATTTAGAGTTTGGGAAAAAATTATATGCGACAGCTTACTATACCTATGAGAACTTCCAGAGTAGCTACTACGGTCGAGAAATGGTGGACCCAATGTTAAATTACGTCGAATATCCTGACAACCCCATTTTCATCGTGGATTGCAGTCATCAACCAGAAGCTATCAAATCATCCACAGTTGATGTCAAAATCGAGTTTGAAACACGAAACAGTAAATTTCCCAAAGACACTAAAGTTTATGCATTGGTTATTCACGACTCATTTTTAAGTTACAATATCATGAATGGTTCAGTTAGTAACAAATCCATATTTTAATCTAAGTTCTGTAGTTTATCTTTCTTTGTAATAAAATAACCTTAGATATTTAGTATCTTAACAGTTTTATTTTGTAATACCGTTTAAGGAAGGCACTGTATTACATAGAAAATAAATTTAGAAATAAATATTTTAATATTATCTACCGTGTTTCTGTTATTGTAAAAGCTACTACTGTTGGTTTAATTTTTGTAACCGAGGATCGAGGGTATATTTTAATATGTTACAAGACATGAATTCTTCAATGATAAGAATATATAGAAGTGTATGAGACAGAGAGAGAGAGGGAGGTAGAGGTGGGGGCAAAATAAAGTATATATAATGACCGATTTTGACATGGAAACTCATACTGTCCCGAAATGTCATCAAGTTCAGATGCAGGATATTCAACCGATGAAGACCGAACAGTTGAACCAAATGTTCAACATAGAGCGGTACGTAGGGGAGGTAGGTTCAGAGCTAGATTTTGCATAGTTCAATCCTATGTAAAATGGGGCCTTCACGTCAATTTATGTATGAATTGCTACATAACTAGATTTGGAGGTTTGAATGATGTTAATTTCATTCAAACTCATTTTACATTAGGATATAATAGGGCGATGCAAAATCACTCGAGATGTAGTGATTGTCGTGAAAGATTGTTTACGGTCTTTCACCAACAATCTTGCATTATTTGCAATAGAATGTAAGTTCTATTACAAATAAAGCTACTACTACCTACCGCCCGAACCCTGACCCACCCTAACCCCCTTCCTCAGGTCCTCTTCGGAGGGCCACATAAAGACTTGAGCGTAGTTAGTTGTTTAATGTCACATACCCAGGGTGGCACAATACTTTTCGAGAAATAATTTTTCGATTGTGCTACCATGGGTAGAGACATGCGGGACCGGTAGAAGTCGGTTCAGCGGACTCAACGACTCCGTAGAAGGACTACGATAATTCCCACTTTCTCTCTCCTATGCGACCACCCGAATAATTACACCTCACAGGTCCTTTTTGAAGGGAAAATTAAGACTTGAGCGTAGTGGATCACTTGATTGTGCTACGGTATTATTATTATTATTATTATTATTGAAGGCATACCACCGTAAGCATATTATTAAAATTTTACTATGGTAAGGTGACTGTTAATAAAACACTTTGGACATTTTGTATTATTTATTTAGGTAAACAATTATGTATATAGTCATACAATATTCTAGCATTTGTTACGCTACAAGAACAAATATTTAAACTATGATTGGAGCAATACGTAGTATCCATTGTTAATTTTGGTATATTAATAGAATCAGTAGTGAATTCTAAATTAACAATAGAAGGAGTTTTAAGGTTCATATCGAAAAAAGTGTTTATTAAAAAATCCTTCTTAACTTGTCCCTTGACATAAATAGTGTCGACATCGTGCAGAGCGTCGTAGAGAATCGAGAAAAGTTGGTCGAGATCCGTTTCACCATAAGTATAGCAAAGTCCATGTCGGTTTCCATATAAGTACAACGCCTGCTTCTGACATTCATACGATAGTTCTTGAAACGGTATTGTTGGTTTAAAGAAGTAACTTTTCATCTCCCTTCCATCATAAATAGCCAACTCTTTAGGTTGAAATTGTGGAACGCAGAATCCTTGAATGTCGGCTACAACAAACTTCATCTCATCAAAGCTGGGATCAAACTAAATTATTTTTTTAATTCAAGACACATTTTTGAAGGATATAGTAAAATTTACACCCCACCCCTAAAATATGGCTATAAATACGTATGCGCATAGCAGAATGTATCACTCTTCATCCAGCCATGGACGCTACTAGACTGATGTTGACCTCGACCAGGAAGAGGAAAATCGAAGAGTATTGGGCAGCCTCAAAGAAGAAATTTGAAGGGAAACCGATCGCTGTCGTTAAGCCGACAGTACAAGCAGCACCACCACCACCACCTGTCGTGGTGGTGATTGACGACGACGACGACGACGACGAGGAAGAAAGGGTTGGAGCGCCCGAACCACCAGCACCTCGTCGGCGTTGGCGTCGGATAATTGCACCGCGATCTGTCCAGATCGCCAGAGGGGAACAGCCGAATTAGCTGGTTTCCCTAAACCTACAAAAAACGGTCCTTTTCAGGACCACACTTATACTTTGAGCGTAGTTAGTTAGTTAGGCAGAAGTCCCATTTTTGGGATGATACAATACCAACATGTGGTATTTGTTATCATCGCATAATAGAAAAACTTCAAGGGATTTTCTGCAGTACATAATTCATCGCATTTCTCTCAAATTAGTTAAAAATAAAAATCTTGTGTTTGATTGTGTTACTGTTGGTAGAGACCGAGTAATGTTTATTATAAATGGCTATAAGGCAGATCATTCAAATATTATTATCCCCCACTACAATGTTAGCATATAAATACTAGTTCAGCTTCACAATTAATTCATATACATCTTGGACATGGCCCAAGAAAGACCTGCAAGCCGTGGCTCGTCGCTGTTTAGCGATGAGACAGAATATGTTCCTCGACCCCAAGAAGGACCTGCAAGCCGTGGCTCGTCGCTGTTTAGCGATGAGACTGAAATTGTTCCTCGACCCAACAGACCACCACCATCGAGGCGAGTTGAAAATGTTGAGGCCACTGGACCTGCGGACTCCACATCGAATGCGGGATCGGTAGAAGTCAGCGATGACTTTAGCGGACCAGCCGATTCCACATCTTGGTGGGATTTTGAAGATGATATGGACGCCGGTCCTGCGGACTCAACCACTCCGTAGAAGTCCTATTCTCTTTACTATGCGACCGCCCGAACCCTGACCCACCCTAACCCCCTTCCCCAGGTCCTCTTCGGAGGGCCACATAAAGACTTGAGCGTAGTTAGTTGTTAAATGTCAATTTTTATCCCAACGTTTTACGGCAAAATTTTTTTAAGGCAATAATGATCTTTCGTCATACCTACGAAATTTAAAGTTCTTACAATTTTTTACTGAAAAACCAGTTATTTAGCTCAAAAGATTCCATTTCTCTCGACAAATTGTTAATTTTTGTAAAATAAAAAATATTTAAATTTTCAACTTTTAAGAATTTTTTTCGAATACATGCCAACATTTGGGAAAAAAATGTTATACTACAAAAACACTCATTTACCTCTAAAGATTCCATTTTAATCAAAAAATCGTTAATTTTTGTAAAATAAAAAATATTTAAATTTTCAACTTTTAAGAATTTTTTTCGAATACATGCCAACATTTGGGAAAAAAATGTTATACTACAAAAACACTCATTTACCTCTAAAGATTCCATTTTAATCAAAAAATCGTTAATTTTGCAAAATATAAAATATGTAAATTTTCAACTTTTAAGAATTTTTTTCGAATACATGCAAACATTTGGGAAAAAAATGTTATACTACAAAAACACTCATTTACCTCTAAAGATCCCATTTTAATCAAGAAATCGTTAATTTTTGTAAAATATAAAATATGCAAATTTTCAACCTTTAAGAATTTTTTTCGGCCACTTGGCGATATTTTATGAGGAAATGTCATTATAAAATATTTCTTGGCATATTTTTCTACATAAAATTGCTGAAAAAAAAATTTAAAATCTCCAAAAATCAATAGGGGGTTATGAAAAAGATAGGTGAAATAACGAAAACTGCACTTTAAAGCTTCACAGTGCCTCAATGGTAAGTCGTAGAGAAAAACTTTTCGAGTAAATGTTTGTTGAAATTTTTTAAGGAAAATTATCGTGGAAACAGATTTAAAATCGGATGAAGGATAAAGAAGTTTGTTCAATTTTTTCAAGGTCAGAGATAGTTCTAGCTCGCTTATGCGTAATTGAAATGTGCAAAACACACTGGGAGATGGTAGGCAAGGTTCGGTTTATACGTTTTTTTTTTTTTTTTTTTTTTTTATAAGTGCCCACCCGCCCCCCACCCTCCCACCGTAGACGGGCGTCTAAATCGTTTGCGGGGGGTCCCGTCAAGATCGGACCACGGATAGCTGAGATAAAACGATTTTTCGCCGGCGAACTTTTTTATTTATGGTTTTTTACTTTAATAAAAAATTTGTAAATATTCTCCACATAATTTAGACCATCTCTTATACGAAGCTTTTTTTTATGGGGCTGACAATAAGGAAGTTCTGATACTTGACACTAAAAATGCTATTTTTTTATAAATTGTTGTAAAACTTGCTTCATATTGTTAATTTTTAAAATTAAAAAATTCCATAATTTAGCTCACGAGTAGACGAATCTTTTATGTCGGATACAACTTTTATGTAGGATGGGCGAAAAGCCTAAAAATTAAACATTTCTAAAAAATAGCCAGGTGGGGCACCCCATGCATTTCACATTTCAATTGCTTATATAACAAAAAATAGCGGTATTAAGAAATTTTAAAAAATACCATAATTAAGTTCGAAACCGGCCGCATCTTATTTATTATGCAACTTTTGATGTAAAAAGTATGGAAATACCTCAAAAAGTCAAAAAATAGAAAAATCTAAATAACTCGCTTAATATACATAATTTAAAAAAAATGACAATGGGGTTTTTAAAATTTAAGAAAATGCAATTTTAAAAAATGGGAGCTTATAGTTTACATCTAGTCACACATTTTCACTTCAATACTTTTTTCTCTAAAATTATGGCAAATGCCTAAAAAAAAATAATTAATAACAAATAAAAAAAATTTTTCAACTAAATGCAATTTAAAAAACGGGGATCTATGGTTTAAACGAAGGCAAACATTTTAGCTCTATTGCATTTCTGCGTCAAATTACAGCAAATGCCTAAAAAAAATTAATTAATAACAAATATGAAGGTGGTACTACCAAAAAAATTTTTTTTTCAAATAATTGCAATTTAAAAAACGGGGATCTATGGTTTAAACGAAGGCAAACATTTTAGCTCTTTTGCATTTCTGCGTAAAATTACGGCAAATGCCTAAAAAAAATTAATTAATAACAAAAATAATGGAGGTACCACCAAAAAAATTTTTTTTCAACTAAATGCAATTTAAAAAACGGGGATCTATGGTCTAAACGAAGACAAACATTTTAGCTCTTTTGCATCTCTGCGTAAAATTACAGCAAATGCCTTAAAAAATTAATTAATAACAAATATAATGGAGGTACGGCCAAAAAAATTTTTCAACTAAATGCAATTTAAAAAACGGGGATCTATGGCTTAAATGAAGGCAAACATTTTAGCTCTTTTGCATTTCTGCGTAAAATTACAGCAAATGCCTAAAAAAATTAATTAATAACAAATATAATGGAGGTACCACCAAAAAAATTTTTCAACTAAATGCAATTTAAAAAACGGGGATCTATGGTTTAAACGAAGACAAACATTTTAGCTCTTTTGCATTTCTGTGTAAAATTACAGCAAATGCCTTAAAAAATTAATTAATAACAAATATAATGGCGGTACCGTCAAAAAAAATTTTTCAACTAAATGCAATTTAAAAAACGGGGATCTATGGTTTGAACGAAGGCAAACATTTTAGCTCTTTTGCATTTCTGCGTAAAATTACAGCAAATGCTTAAAAAAAATTAATAAATAACAAATATTATGGAGGTACTACCAAAAAATTTTTTCACTAAATACAATTTAAAAACCGGGGATCTATGGTTTAAGCGAAGGCAAACATTTTAGCTCTTTTGCATTTCTGCGTAAAATTACAGAAAATGCCTTAAAAAATTATTTAAATACGAAACGGGTAGTACCAAGAAATTTTATTTTAAGTTGTGATTTATTGTAAACACTAAGTCAAATATTTTAAGTTCAATACTAGCTAGCCAATCTAAGAGAAAAAGTGTGCAGATTAGGTACTGACGAATGATTAAAAGAAAAACAAAGTAAACAATAATATAATATTTATTAGTAGCAATTTCTATAATTATATAACAGTTTTACATTCGATGCTGCACAATGCCATGGATGCATCGTTTTGTGGAAAAAACACTCTGGAATCTTCTTAAATTTACTTAATTTCGGTTCCAGCTTACAGGGAATATCTGTAATGATTTCTTCGCTTATAAACCTCTTTAGGAAATTTGCCTTCATACTTCCTTTTACGTATATCCTGGGTGATTGGTATAATTCCAACACATGTTTAAATATATTGTTAATTTCACAGAGTTCTACGTTTCCAGACTCCCACTTCAGTCCATGATACTTTTCGGCCCATTTGACATGTTTTAGCTCCGCAAGGGACAACATATTTTTCGCAAAAGGAGCTTTAAATAGATAACTTGAGATACGAAACCCATCGTAAATTGCTAACTTTTTTGGAAAGTATCCAAAAGAAGAACAATGGTAGCCTTGGATATCAAGAAAAATGTCTGAAGGATATTCTCCCATCGTGGCTTGCAATCGACTGATGTAGTTAGCGAAGGAAATATAGTTTTAGACAAATCTATTCGATTTAATAATTTCTTGAATTCGCTAAAGTAAAATTTCTTATAACTTCGTTTGCTTAAAAAATTATTTAAATATTAAGATTTAAACTTTTTTATATATAGCCTATGGGTTTATTGATTCTCATAAACCTAACTAATTCAAAATGTTGTAAATAAAACAAAATTTAATTGACTAGGATGATATTTATTTAAATATATTTTTATAAAATATATACATTTATATTACATTACTATACAATTCTTAAACCTAAATCTATATACATTTACTATAACAAAACTTACTCTAAATTAACACTAAAATTATATGCCTATACAATTCTTAAACCTAAATCTATATACATCTAATATTACAAAACTTACTCTAACTTAACACTAAAATTGTCTAATAACAATAGTTTTTTTTTTAATTGTCCCACATCACACCTAGCTAAATCTAACTTTTTTTTTAGTTCCGTAATCTGTCTCTCGTAAATTTCCACATCACTTTCTCGCGCCCTTAATTGTCCCAAAAGTTTACCCCGCACATTATAGGCGTCTCTTAGGACATTCCTTTGGCTGCTAGAAAACTCATCTAGCCAACCTGGTTGAGACGCCACAAACGTTAATGATGATGTGGACGCACTAGATGCACTAATTGGTCGCTCTATATTTTTTTTTCGACCTTTTCGTCCTTTCCGGCACAGCTCCGGTGATAGTGGTGGTGGCGATGGTGTCCTCATGATTGGGCCATCCACGACAACTACCACCGGAGCCAAGTGGTTTGGAATCGCTGCTGCTGCTGGTGGTGGTGGTGAAGACGGCATCTCGAATCCACCGGGAAAAGGTACGGGGAGGCGCCTAAATGTGAATTTCTTCTTTTTCGGCACATCCTTTGCCACAGACGAATAAAATTCACCCTTGCTTTTGGATCCACCAGTCGTCAGTAATCTTTTTAATTTTGAATGTGTCGGCTGGGCTTCCTTAATCACAACATTACTGAGAACATTGACTTTTTTGTTCTCAGCTGCTTGCCGCTTCTCTATGTCCCTCAACAACTGGCCACATGCATCATCCATAATCTGCTCCATTCCATCGTCTGCTATACTCAAGTCGTTCCCGGGGGCTGCGGGCTCGTCCACAAAGGCGTTTGCGGTAATCAGATGTAAATCATCTTCGACGCCCAGAAGATCTTGGGTTGAAACACTCATTAAATCAGAAATATCACTCATGTTTGAACACATTACGTACACAGGAATAATTGTCGTCACTAAAAGTTTCAGACTGAAGAGCTCCACACAAGATGCTCGCTTTTATGCCTATTCCCCCCACTATAAGTTCACCCCACCTCGAGTCTCGCCGTCCTTCACTTCGTTCTTGTCACCACTCTTCTTAGTGCCCTTGACTACAGGCACTTTTCAAGGTTGCGCGTTCTCTTGAAATTTTAAAACTAGCTTTATCAAGGTCAAGGTGTATCTTGCCATCCTTGAGGTAGTGCATTTTCTTTTAAAATTCTACATAACACTAATCCAGTACGTTGATAAATATTAAAATTAACAGTTTATATATGAATTTTCCAATTATTTTAACGAGTTTAAAATCGGTATGACATAAAATTACTTAAAAACTAAAGATATGATTGAATAACTTTCAACAAGTTTACCAAATTTTCTTCTGGGTCTGCACTATAAAAGTCTAAATCCTTATGTCCCCAAGGCAAAGTTTTTGTCGTTGATGGTATTATATAGCGTTTGTCGTCGTGGTGAGATAATGCTACCTTGTTTAATATTTCCGTGTAAACGTCGTGTTTATAACTACGAAACGTTTTCATTTTGCGAAATATTAAACCACCACGCTCTACTACATTTTGATAATCTTCCAGGTGAAGTTGTTTCTCAATAACTGCTTTTTTGACACCTTTTGCTTTCTTCACTTCATTATGAAGCGAGCTGATGTAATAAGCTTTAGCGCCGGTGCCGTAAAAACACATTATCGGATCACCTGGATATTCATCTTTCATCCGACCTACTACTGATTGACTTTTCCGGATATTAAAAATATTCCCTTCTACATAATTAGAGCTGTCGAACTTATCAGGGTTCTCTGCAATTGTTCGATAAAAGTCGTCGGTAAAAACTTTTAAAATAAGAGAATCGGTGTCAGTGTACAATAAGGAAACGTTACTACCAAATTTTGCTTTAATGAAATTATAAAAAAAATCGTAAATCACTGTCTTTGACATATCCAATATGAAAAATCCGATATAAATTGGTTTATTGTATATAATTTTTAGTTTATCCATATGTATTGCAACAAAATCTTCGGTAAATATTGTTGAACTTTTGTAATTCGGACGCGATATTAAAGCCCTTGCCCCTACTTTACCCCGCATGTTTTCCCACTGTGTGATTAACTTTATATCGTTGCGATTTTCGACATTTTCCATAGTCTTGCCAAAAATGGCGTTAATAATTAATTTAAATGTATCCTTACCGAATTTTGATGTTGCCTTATTCCGCAAATCTGTATTGAAATCAATGTATGTCTTTAGCCACTTAGATTGACTAAATTTTAAAATTCTATGAGTTTGCATTACCATTAAGCCACTAGAAATCGCCTGCTTTAGGGTTCGATAATGCACAATATATTTTTTTTATCATTTAAATTTGGTATTAACTTTGACAATTTGGCTGTTTCTGTTGGTGGTATTATATTCTCAACCAGAAATGGAAGGTCAGAATGTGCATCGTGCAAATCCAGTGGATAATGCACATCGACTTCCAACACGTAGCCTTCTGGGCTGTTGTCGTCAATATCCATAATATTCAAATCTAAAATTTCGCGTTGTGATAACCATCTAAATCCACCAAATGGTAATGCTTGTGACATACTATGACCATACAAATTTGTGGCATCCAGATAAGTAATGAATGAAGAAGGTTTTGATGCATCATAATTCGGTAAATAAATATTATTGGCAATATGTTTCCTTTCCGAACACTGACTTATACCACCACGAATTCCTTTCTTAAAAAAGTGAATCATGTCAATATCAGTAAGTAGTTCCAACTCTACCTTGGTCATGCGCAACATACAATCAAATGAAAAACTGGGAAGAGTGTAGTACTGCACTGGGTCTAATTTATAAATGTTTAAAAACATATCGCGAAATTGTTCAAAAACATCGGTTAATAATAACACATCTGATTTTAAATATAAATCTGAATATTCCCCTAAATTCTTACAATCAAATAAACGCCAAACTTCCTTAGCTTTTTCATAGCTTTCATCACTAATGTGTTCCTCTGATAGATTATCGTAAAACTGATTTTTAGTTGGTAAATTTGGATAGTTCATCTTTTCCAAAGAATCCATGAAACTGTATGGAAAAATACCTTTGCCACGCATTAAACTAAACTTCTTATCATCGGGATAATGCTTGCGCATTTCCTTTAAACTACTTAAGTCTAAACCTTTACCCAAAGTATCTAGTGATGCTGATAAAAATTTGAAACTATCAATAAATCTTAATTTTAAATATTTTTTTTTTATTGTCATGGTCTTTGAATCTACATAATCATGAACGTAAATACTTTTGGTAAATGAAATGTACTTTTCTTTGCTTTGAGCTATCACATCAATTTTATCACCATGACGACACAATTCTTTGATAAACATGTGACTATCATAACCACTCAAATTATGAAATACAATTGGTATAAATGTAGGTACTTTATAATTTAAATTACAAATCGAATGAGCAGCACCAGGTCTTTTGTTTCCCGTTATGTGACAATGATCCTTTACCTTATCATTATTGTTAATCGGACCTTCACAGATGTTGCACTCTGTGGCATTATCGAAATCTTTTATTTCATCAGATGTTAAACGGTTCATTGGTCTAATATCTTTTAAATACGTATTGTATAAATTTCTTAGATCTGTCTCAATGCGGGATACAAATACTTGGGCTGCATCATCTCCGCGATATAACTCAAATTTTGAAATAGAATCATCAAAGGAGCACTTTATTAGGTATGCAAAAGAAAACGGCTCATGTTTAACGTTTGTCGTACTGTAAGAATGTTCGGGGTTTGGTTCAGTTGAATCTAATGGTTTAAGCACTGATTCAAAGTCTGCATATACAACGAATGGTACACGCATTTGTTTTTCGATATTTTCAAATTTTAAAATGTTTTCCGCTACACTTTTCCCAAATTTATCCACTTTTAAATTAACTGATGGTATAACTGAGTATTTAAGTTTACAATCATTTTCTTGATGTAATGTCAAAGCGAATGATGATTTAAAATATATAAGGCACCCATCACAAAAATAAAGCTTATCACAACTTGATGATATCTGACTTGAACATAATCTTGATAAGTCTTTTATCCAGCAGTAATGACTTTTCATACAATTTGTATCGCAAATGTGTGCATCATCATCATCATTATCTCTGACATTACAATCCTTGGTTACTAACAACAAATTTACATGTATACCCAGCTTTTTACCAGAATATCTTAATGGGCCCACAACTTCATATTTTAATTTATTATGTTCAAATACCGATTGTAAACCATACACGTTTACTGAAATATTATTCATTTCTTCAAATTTAGAAATATCACGCAATTTAATTGGAAAATTCATACCTGTAAAATTTAGCACTCTAGAGTAATGGGGGTATGACGTCATTTGTGATGACATGTTACTGGCAGGGAACAATGCTGACGTGACGGCCCAAGCGAAGCAGCACTCATCTTGATTGTAAACATTAACAACAGCATTCTTCAGATCAATGAATTTCGGTAACTTGATATATGATGATCCCCCAAATGGTTTATATTCATTGATGTTTACCTCCAAGTACAAAATTTTTTCTAATGCCCAACCTGTAAGATAAAATATATATTTAATAATTAAATATGCTTTCAATTATTGACCTATAACATACCTGAATCCTTTTTCTGAAATTCCGTTGATTGAACCTTCATTGCCTCAACAAATGATCGGTACACTTCTTCCAAGTCACTTGCAACAGTAACAATTTCATTACACGTGTTAAAAGATTTTTCACTGTAAGAATCCTGTGCGGGAAGAATGTACAATCCCACCACAACCATGTTTATTTTTAGTGCACCACGAACTGCTACTACTTCACTTATTAAACTAAGCACTTGAGCTTTAATTTCTTCAAAAAATATGGTGAAGTCTATATGGAAATTTTCACTGCTTACTCGATATGTTGCAATCCTCTTCTTAAAAGCCGTTTGCACAATTTGAACACCTTGTGACAATGGCAAACAGGAATTATTTCGATGTTGGAGCGTTCTTTGATGAGCACCCAATTGATTATGTGGAACAGCTATATTACAAGTTACACATGTTCGCATCTGGGGTGTTGGTGTAGCCACATCGACTCTCCGTCGCTTTGCAGACTCTGCGTTAACAAATCGAAACATGCAAGACTCTCTTCTGTGTCGTAACATACTGTAACTACGACTAAATGTCTCACTACAATCTTCACACACATACTCCATGTCCGTTTAACTAATTATTTTGAAAAAGTCTTGCTGAATATTCTGTTCAATACTAAAATGTGACACCTCCTACCCACATATATACCTAGCGGCCAAGGTCACACCATTAAAAATTAACATTGACAACAGGTCTTTCAAGGTCATGCAACATAAAGGTCATAAAACTTCAAGGTACATTTTCAAGGTCAAGGTGATACCAACACCTGCGTTCAAGGTCAAGGTCATATGACGTAAATTTTCAAGGTCAAGGTGATACCAACACCTGCGTTCAAGGTCAAGGTCAAGGTGATACCAACACCTGCGTTCAAGGTCAAGGTCATGTGACATCATTGAACACCTGCGTTCAAGGTCATGTGACGTCAGAGGAGTGGGGGGTGACAATGAAAGTGTATTAATCCTCTACTGTGGTCCTATTAGTTGGCCTCCTAGATCGCCAGACCTAACGCCGTTGAACTACAATTTATGGGGTTGGTTAAAAACTGAGGTCTACAAAGTAAAAGTAGATACTAGGGATGCATTAATTAAACGCATTAGAAATGCTGTACTCAATATTAAAGAAAGGCACGAATCGATTAGAAGATCCACGCGCGCCCTTCGTAAACGAAGCAGGAAATGTTTGAAAGTCAATGGCGGTATTTTTGAAAATATACTAAACCAATGGTTTATTCAAAACAATATTAATGTTGGATATTTTGGTTTAACAACTTTATTATTTTATTTAACGCTGTAACTTGAAAACAAATGAATATTGTATAACAACATTTTAGTTTTTTCTTATTATTTTTATGCATAGATTACACCCTTAGAGTTAGGCCCATTACTCCCGACTTACCCTGTATAGCCGCCTAAGGATCTTCCTGCTTTCTATCCTCCGGGGAAACTTTTTCGTCGAATCTCCGGAAAGTAATCAACAACAAGCACCGATTTAAGGACTAGCATCTCTAAAAATATCTTCACCTCTTCCATTTGTTTCAAACAAACAACGTTCAATGCTTGACTTGTAGCATATTATAGAGAAAAATAATAATAGACCTAGAAGCGCCTTGAACTCAGTTTTATCTATATGATTCAATTCTACTCGATTTTTGCCCTTATAAAGTTCTTTGCTTAATTCATAACCTCCAAGCAGTTTAGCTTAGCCCTTCAAACCTGGCAAATGAATAATTATGTTTTCAGTTCTTGTTCGTACTTAACTGTTAGGTGGCTCTTTAGATTATTTAATGCGGTTTTCTCCATAAAAGGAAGGCATTTCTTCATTCAAATTATCCGAAAGTTAAACTTAAATTCGGTCCGGAATCTCATTTTCATTGGCTGATTTATCATCAGCAGATTCGTGGTCGCTGTGAATCACAATATCTGGATCCAATTGTCTGTCATCAACATCACCAGTCTCTTCTTCGTCTTCTTCATCGATCGAAAACATCGATACATTAGATAAAAGCATCAATAAACATTGATGGATTTTGACTTGATGTCTTATGACATCGATGGTAGGCAATGTATAGAAATATCGATGTTTTTGAAACTACATCCGAATTTTTAAAAATTAATAAACTAGTCAAATCATTGAAGATTAATGCCCGTACCCACCAACATATATTTTTGCTGATTAAGGTTTAATTATGATTAACTAACTAAATCGGTAACCACCAATGAACTTTTTTACTTAATTGTCAATCAACTTTACCCGGTCAAATTTGGTCGATTGGGTACCTAATTGCGATTAGAAAATGTCAAGAACCGTCATTTTGACTTAGTAGCGTTTTTTCTTGGTGTTGTTATTTTGGTTTTCTGCTGAATATTCGCATTTTTGTAATAATTGTTATGGACATCATAGAAGAGCTGGACTTCTATGACGACGACCTAGATGTACTAGATATTATACAAGATGGGTTTCCTAGAAATTTTAATGAGGCCAAATTATTTTGAGGAGATGCCTGACTTGGGGTTTTTTTTGAAGATTTCGGTTGACAAAGCCTACAGTAGCCTAAAAATTAGAAGATACGTATCCCCTTCTCATTTACGACAATAGAGTGAAAGTAAGTTCATCGCAGTAGATAATAAGTATCTTAAAAGAAACTTGAAATTTGTTAATTGATCTACTATGTTATACGTTATACGTTATGACATTGATAATGTGTTGCCAATAGTTGTAGCCGCAAGCGTTTTACACAATCGGGCAAGAAGGATGGAGGATGAGGTGCCTCCCTTGCCCGAAGAAATTGAGGAAAATCATCTAGAATACCTTACTGAACAAGGCAACATCCCAATGATGCTAGAAGAAAATAATCCCAGAAATCAGATAAACCATAGGCAGCTATTCATAAATCAATTTTTTCATTTACTTTAGGCAGAGTGAAAATAAGTTTAGTAGAAATCGCAGATTGCAATATATATTATTATAAATTTATATTTCAAGAATTAGGATGTTTTATGCCAGGTTAGGACAAGTTCCTGCATAACACTTGAGAGAAATAAATCGAAATTTTAACACTTTTATATTGTTTTTTTCTTTATTGTTACTGATATTGTATACACCTATTTATTTTATTATAATTATGATTTTAACACTTTGGAAACTTTTAAGACAACACAACAACACTTAAGACTAAACAACTAAATTTGTTACATAAATCACCTTTACAACTCAGGAAGCACGACGAGCATTAAAGTGATACTGCTGCAGAACCAGACAGCACTATTCTAGGGAAGAAATTACTCGGATTTCTTTTTAGCTTGTTTTATTTTCAATATTAAAAGTTGTATTTACAGCTTATTTCTTGTTTTCTGGGCAACTAATTCCTGATCCGCAAAATCCTGGATTTGTTTCTCCACAAGCACTAGCCTTCGATCAACCAGTTCATCATATTTTTTGGCTATATGAGTGGAAGCCTGTATTTAAATGCCCGACCTTCTCGAATGTGCCTACAAATAACACGAGAAGAAAATTACTCTTTTGGTTTAAAACTCAGTTCTTTTCTTACCTTTTTTATAATTATTATCCACTAAAAATGTTTATACGTATTTTTCAGAAACACAATTTAAATATTGACATTGACAACTGCCATGCCATTCTTGATTATTGACAACTTAAAAAATAAAAAAATCTCGAAAAAGCGAGGTTGCCAGCTCATTTTTCTTAATTCCAATTTAGTAACCGTGATTAGTAAATTACGCAAATAAAATCTTGGTGGTTACGGGAATTAACTAAATCGCGATTAAAGCTAATTCGAGAATTAACTAATTCTGATTAACGTGTAAATTGGTGGGTACGGGCATAAGTCATTTTTATATGATATCTTTATTAATAATTATTAACATCATAAACGTACTAAAACCTACATAAAACCTTAGTTACTCATAATACATTAGTTACCATAATTTAATACGTTAGTTACGAAAGCATAATACGTTAGATACCAAATAATATTAGAACTATTTTTCATGAACATGTAAAACAATATTTTGACAGTTTTCAAATTTGATGGATACACCTTTGTCTTTAACGTCCACGATCTTAGGTATGCCCTCTGAAGACTGATTAATGACCGAGAAAGCACTCCTTTCGATTTCGTGCGGTTCCCCAGTGCCTAATCCACTGCCGGAAACATCGCCGATTTGAATTTTGCGAGCAATGGAAACTTTCTTGGTCACACTTTCTTCTAAATACCCTCTAGCAACCTTCGCCGATTCCCATCCACCAAGTTCTTGTAGGTCTAATATATCTCCTCCAGCATTAACAAGAAAATTTGCCGAAGATTTTCTAACGCAGTGACCAGTATACAAATTAGGATTTTCAAGTGAGAGATACTCAGCTATTTTTTGAGGTACTTTAGAGAAGAAATGAATGCCGCAGGGCTGTACCGTACATTTCCCTCTTCTATATGATACAAACAATCTTTGGTGAGTGACATGGTCTGGCCTTAACATTGCGTACTTTTTAAATAAAAGCACAGGATTGACTTCGCCGTCAAATATCACAGCGAAAATACGTTTCTTGTGGGTTTTTGAGTCGGGAATAGTAACAATCAGCTTGTCCTCTAAAACGTCAACATCTTCCGTGGTCATCTTCGCTAATTCATTAGTTTGACAGGCTCCTCCAATTCCAATTAAAAAAGCCACTTTCATCATTAAAAACTTCTCGTCTGAGGCAGAACACACAAATTCGTTGACTTGTTCTCTTGTAAATACTTTTGATTTTTTTGCTCTATATCCAACATTTTTCTTCTTGATGAAACGTATTAAGGCGCCGTATTTGTCGATTTCCACTCTTTCCTTCAGTTCTAAAGTCGCTCGTAACATGGAATATTTCGGCCATAAGGATGAAGCAGAGTATTCCTCATAGAGTTTTGCGAAATACGCCAGCAATACCGTTTCTTCTGCACCTTGAACATGTACTTTGTTTCGCCACTCACAAAACTGCCGATATTCTTTTTCATAATGGATTTTAGATTTGTCCGGAAGCAAGTTCAACCTTATAATGTTGGCTGCAGCTAATATATCGTCAGGAATCTCAAAATCTTGCATGATTTTAATGATGACTTTTTGAGATGCCAAAATGAAATGACAAAACACCTTGGTTTTATTTTCGCATCGCCGTTGCCAATGATACGATAAAGCTTTGAATATAACTCGATTATTAGCGATTTAACACCGTCTCGGACATTGCGGGTAACTCGGCTGTCGCCTCGTCACCTAGCAATGTCCTCAACTATTATAAATCGCATAATAATCTCGTTATATTAATAGCTATTATGTTATGCTGCAAACGTCAAAACACGTCTTTCCTTTCGTCCTTCATATTTAACTTGGTTATCGTGATACGATATACCACCAAAGAGAAAAGGCACTTACTCTTTGATATCACATAGAAGACGGGAAGGGTATATTTGAAGATGATGGCAAAGAGAGAGAGAGGGAGAGACATACCTCACAACCAAATTCTATCCCTTCTTGCATAGGGCACCACAAGCTTAGAAAGAATGCAAAAGCTGGTATCACAAGCTGTATTTGTTATTTTTTTGAGGGCCACTTTATTGAACACAAACACTTAAGATATGGATGGCACCGGCCAGTCCTTTATGTGTATGGTTGTTGTTATTATCATTGCCAATGTTGTCATGAAAACTAACAGTTAGCAAGCGCCAAATTAAATTTTTTCCTAATATAACACGTAAAAAATAAATACATATTTTGCAGTAAAAAATACATCAAGCAATTCGATATATTATTATGTCGATGCTTTTCAGTCGATGTTTTTCCAACATCGATGAATTAACGTCGAGGTTTCTGCTACATCGATGGATTCAAATTTGATGCATCGATTCTCGATGTATTTTGAATTTTGTGCATCTTTAAATACTAGCAATTTATAGCTGCAGAATGGCGCCGGCGGTAACCGCTCCCCTAACGTTAGATACTCGCGCATGAATTTTGGCTCAGGTCAATTAAGGATTTTGAAGATCCAAAATTATTTAATGTAGCAAACTAGTCTTATTTTGATTGCTAATTAACATAGATGAGGAAGAAAAGCATTAACTGAGCGTCATGTTTTTTGGATTTGAGGTAAAACACTATTTTTAATAGTGAAGGTATTAAGTTGAATTTACAAACTGTATTTATCTTGCATATGTTCAAAAATACCACGCCATTCTTCAATATATTTTTATGCAAATTTTTGAACTGGTTATTTAAGCAACTCCATAATAGGATATCTAGCGGGTTTAGGTCTGGTGACCGGGGAGGTCCCTGTATATGGGTCATTACTTCCTATCCACCGAGCTATCTTTCGTAGTAAGGTGAGCCCACTTTGAAGGAGTTATTGGGGGCCAGAGCTATCACGAGCTCTGATTTCCACTTACTCCCCCTAGCCTTGCCTGGCCCCCCTGCGGTCCATTCCGCAGGGTCTCACCATTAACAGCAAATTCCGCTGTTAACATGGAGTCGGGTATGTGGTTTTTCAGATGGTATTGAGAGAAAAATTAGCAAACAGTTCTTGAACTAATTAAACCATACCAAACGTTAAAACAGAAACAGACTTTAGAACCTCTTGGATGAACTAATAAAGAACTATTGACCAGTACTAATGATTATTTTTATGTACTATCCATAATTTTAGTATGAGAAACAAAAAAAACTACATATTATGATTAAAATTGAAAAGTACAAAAGTCGATATAAAAAGTTGGACTTTTTTCCTCTACCCTCTCTATGGCACTCTTAAAATGTTTAAAGACAAGATTTTAATTCAGCAAAATACTAGAATATCTCAATTTCGAGTTTCGACTTTATAATGGTTTCAAAAATATTAGGAAAAAAACATCTTCGGGGTCTTCCTTTTTGGAATGCTGTTAGAGTGGCTAGACAATGGGGGGGCATAGGCCAAAAAAAAATAATTACTATACCTCTTAGGATACCCTGTATAATGTTATTTCTGCTCAATTATGTTTCGAGAAGATTATAGCTTCAATTCTGAACTGACCTGATAAGCCAAAATGAAAGACCCAAGTGGGTAACTGGCATTAATTAATCAAAACGTTGCATCTTATTACTTCAATGTTGTTAGACCATAATAATGACGAACATGAAGTACAAAGTTGTTTCGTGATGATGCTAGATACAAGATTGTAATTCTGAATGATTTAATAGGTCAAACTGCTTGCAAAATTGCTATATTAAAGCTTAATATCGGAGTTTACATTTAAGGCTAATGATATTTACAATACTTGCTCTTAGTATTGATAGAGTCATAAGGTAAATGGGCATCGCGTTGTGGTTATCTAAATAACTTAATAATGACATCATTATAGTAATAGTTATAATCAAAAATTGATATTTATTATAATATTAGTTGTTTGAGACATAGATGCAATGGCATTATTGTGCGAGGTTGTCAAACCAAAAAAGAAACGATATCTAAAAAAATTATTTGTTATAATTAGGAACATGGTCGATCGATATTTCATTATAATATAATATAATAGAAATATAAAAGAGCTTATGATTATTTTTACCACAGACTGGCGAATTTGAAGTAATATGTCAATATTCAGCAAAATAGAGTACCTAATACGAAGTTTTTCTAAATATATTTCTTAAAAACGATGCACGATGCGATATTTCACCATTAACCATAAATTTAAAACGCATACCTGAACAAAATTGAAATAATCAAAACATTTACGATAAAATTTTAAATTTTGTTTTATGTAAAAAAATGTTCATCGAGTAGAATAAAATAATTATGTAGAAAACAACAACAAACCCGATAACGATAACTTATCGACTACCGGACTAACGGCTGAAACCCCGCCGGTTTAAACTCATGACAGTTGGCCGGGTTACCTCTCACTTCAATGAGCTCGTCAAATGTCATATTGTCGCATCTCGTTGTTTGCTTCTCTCGGGTTCGGACTTAATAAAAATAAGAAATATCCATAATTTTACTTACCGCCACACGAAAGTACGATAAAAATAGTTCTGAAAAGAAGAGTTTATAGTTTATGTTATACAAACTTTAAAAAACAAATTGAAGTTGACAAATTAACACGATTACTTTGAAATCAATGGGCAACTCTCCAAATATCTTTGGTCCCTGTCTTGTCTGCGCAACACTGAAGACGCTTTATAATAACAATGGTATTTTGGTAAAAGGGCGAATATGTCAATTTTAGCAAAACCACATTTTACGCATATTCGGAATAAAAATAATGTTCAAATCATTGTGGTGAAAGGGCGAATTTGTGTTTCAATAATTATACACGTTATGTATAAAAAATTGTAAAACTATAGGACGAATGTGCATTTAACAGATCGCGTAAACGGCGAATATAGGAATGAACGGCGCCGCGGCGTAGGAAAGGGCAAGCCACGCGGTTACGTCAGTGTTAACTGTGATGTGTACGAGAAAGGACACGTTTTTGGTAAGTAAAATTTTGCTTTTGCAGTGATATTGATAGTGAAATATTTTCGCTTCGGGTTAGTTTGCTTGTTTTAGTTTAATCTAGAGCTTTATATGGGAAATACTTGCATAAAAAAACGTATTCGTCTTTTCTCCCTTTTAAAATAACGCACGTTTGCCCTTTTGCTATTTTATCGGTATAACATTTTAATTGTTGGTATTTTAGATTCATAAAGATTATATTCGAGAAAACGAAGAAAATTATGGCAATTGGCATTAAGACCCTGCGGAGAAGATGCTGAGAACTCGATGAATATCACAGAAAATATTGATTCTCCTTTTACTAGTTTAGATCACGTACTTTTTCAAATGATAATAGATGACGTAGACATCGACTTGTTAGATGAAAACGGGTTGGTTTCACTTACTTTACCAATTAAGAGAAATGAAAGTACCTGTCTTGAGTATTCCTTTTTTGATTCTATAGTACCTTTAAGTGACATTATACCGAATAAATTTACATGCAATGAGTCACTTGTTCATCTGCTGTAAGACCGCAGCTAAAATCAATTAAGTTTACTATGTATTCCTCTTTTGGCTTAGACAATTCGGACAAAGACTTTAGAATTCACAAACAACAGTGAAAACAACGATAAGACTGAAGAAAACTTAGGAAAAGAATATTTAGCTACAGAAAGCGAAAAAAATTATTAGAATACATCAGCAACAGGAAAAAAGAAACAGAGGTGACATTAAGTACATGACATTCAAAGAAGTAGAAAAACAAGAGCGGAAGGTTAAGCCTCATACTTGCTTAGTAGAAAAATGTCCAAATAAGTGCCGAGACTTTGACGAAAGAACAACTGTATTTAAACATTATCGGGAGTTATCATATTAAGCTAAACGTGATTTTATTGCACCTAATATTTCAGTTAGGGAAGAAAAGAGTCGACGTGTTGCCAATGTCGATAGCAGCAAAGATTTGACAAAAAACTACCATGAAAAAGTAAGAGTTTGTAGAAAATTTTTTATAAGCCCATTGGATGTAACTGATAAGGTTCTACGTTATACAGAAAATCATTAGAATTATACTTCAGTATCTCAGAGAGATCAAGGAGGTAGGCATCCCCTTAAAAATAAAACTCCGGCAGATGAAAACTGATGTTATTTAATTTAGATAACTGCTACCGGCGGTCCCATCATATTATTGTAGAAAATATGAGTCGTGTAAATGCAAACGCCGACATCTGCGGAATAAGTCATTTTTTGTAAAGTGAAAAAAACTATATTCTGGCTTATTTATTTAGAAAACAATTTGATTTTTTTTGTTTAATGCTTTCTATATACAGGGTCGTTGGTATGTATGGAAACGGTCGCTTATTTCTTAAAGTAAAACAGCTAGCAAAAAATATTTAAGACAAAAGTTTCATGGTTTTGTAAAGCTTATTTGAAATAAAAAAGATAAATTTTATTAAGTTCATTATAAGTCTGAACCTAATAGCTTCCGAGATATCGACTTTTAAAAAATTACATTTTTGAACTTTAACAGCTTCTACCGGTACGCTATAGAGCAAAACGGCTTACATGTCCCTATCTTACTTTCTTATTATCTTCCTGAAAATACCAACTTCCGGTTATACCGGAAGTACTATATCTCCAGCTTTTGAGCTACATCCGGTTTAACCGGAAGTTGACACTTTTAGAAGGAGAGTTAAAAACTAAGATAGAGACATGTAAGCCGTTTTACTCTAAGACGTACCGTTAGAAAGCTAGAAGCTGTCAAATTTCAAACATGTCATTTTTCAAAACTTAATTTCTCGGAAACTATTAGGTTTACAGTTATAATGCGCTTAATAAAAAATAATTCTAATTTTATGCAAAATCTAAAAATATCCTAAGATATAGGGTATTCCATTGAAAACAAGTAACTTTATTTCTCTACGGCTTTGTGGCTCATCCTGTATACTTAACTTTTTAAGATTCTAATAGACTATTAAAAACCCTAAAATTTTTGTTTTAAATATTTTTTGCTAGCTGTTATACTTTAAGAAATAATCGACCGTTTCCATACGTACCAAACGACCCTGTATATGTTTAAGCTCGTCTAGCTCTAGAAAATCATGTAAAGTCTGTGCGTTTTAAGAAGTCCGCTAAGCCATAAAACCTCTTGAGCATTATGTCGGTGGCTCTCAAACAATAAATTATATTGAAGGTAATTTTGGATGTTGATGAATTACATTTTCTAAATAAAATAATTTAAAGTAAATAAAAAATTAGTTTAGGTAAAGAAAAATAATAATTTTTTAGCTTTTGTAGTATTCAGACAAATTAGTTTTACGAATTCTTTTTTATAAAGTTTTGGTTCTAAAAAGAACCGATTTTGTAGTCTTGCGACAGAACGTACATACTTGTAGATAGGTACTACTAAAAGTAGTCTTCCTCTGCATTTGAAATTTCACCCATGCTTTCAGACTCATCAGAATCAACATCATCGTCATCATCATCATCATTCGTAATAATTAACGGTCTTACTTCGTCTATAACCTGTTCTGTCTCATAAGATTCAAAAATATTTTTTTCTGTGTGTTCAATGCATTTCCGCCATTCTTCTTTGCCCGCTTGGCTAAGCGCCTCCTCCCATAACTTTATAACGCTAGGCTTACCGATATTTTTACAGGCATGTTTGTCTTGCTAATACCCCATACCAATTCAATTGCGTTGTAATGACAATGGTAGGGCGGCAATCTCAAAACTTGATGTCCATATTTGAGGGCTAATTCGTCAACAACATACTTTTTTTTAAAAGACTGCTCTTTACACTTGCTTAAAAGTTCACTTTTCAAATATAAATTTTCATGGTTTATGTTTTTCTTTGACAACCACTCTTTTATTTCTTCCTTTTTCCAGCTGCTTGTAGGAAATTTCTCTTCGAGTCTCGTATGGTAAGAGGCATTGTCTAAAACAATTAAGGAAGGTTTTTCTAAACTTTTTAAAAGTTTTTCCTCGAACCAATGCTCAAAAATTTCAGCATCCATATTGCCGTGATAATCATCGGTTTTTTTTGTTGATGAAAATATCAAACTGGCATTTAAAACAAAACCTTCTTCATTACCAGCATGTAATATAATATACCTTTTTCCATTACTTGCACGGGTACTTAAATAACAATGCTTTGAGTCATCCTGCCAAGACGTTTTTGTTGAAGTTCCGTTTGCAAATACCCATGTTTCGTCAAGAAAAACAACTTGTCTTGACAATTCCGATTTTTTGTTGTTTAAATAATCCCTTAAAAATTGCCATCTTTTCGAAACAACATTGGACAGCTCGCAAAGCAGTTTTCTGTTGTTCGTTTTTTAATATTTGAAACCCATATGTTTTAAGATGATGGACAAACTGTTAGTTCCAATATCGCAAAGTTTTTTCTGCTTTATCTTTTCAAGAATAGCTTTGAGGGTAACATATTCCTTGGCTTTATACATATCATAAACAATATTCCTAATAGAGAGTTTTATCCCTTGGGATAAATCCAAGGTTTTTGAATAGAGTCGAACCCTTTTATATGGTCTGTCCAAATTCTCTTCACTCTTTTTTCGAATTTTCGAAGTCTTCTTAAGGTCTTCTCTGAAATGCCGCAAGCATCAGACGTTCGTTTTTGCACTGCCAAAACAGACTCTAACGGGCTCGAGTTATCTTTTTCTAAAGTAAAATAACGTTCCACTTGTAATACCAAACGGCGTTCACCTGGAGATAAATGCCTCCTAGGCGATGTGCCACCTTGCTGAACATTTTCCATAACTTTGCTTAATAACTGATTTTAATTCACACACAATGAGAAACAAACTAAAAGTGAAAAGCACAACTACTTATTTAAAATAAAGTAGAACATACCATCCCGCACTTCAGCAAATTTTAATTATTTCTTGGAAAATAGTAATTATTATGAAGATTTAATTATAATAATCCCAAAATAATGTCATTATCAGAAAAGTATATACCTGACAAAATCTTTAACATATTTAACCATCCCGCACTTGAGCAAATTTTAATTGGTTCTTGGAAAACAGCGATTATTATATAGATTTAACTATAATAATAGCAAAATAATTTAATTATCTATTTAATTATTATTTATGCTCAACGCGTAATTCTAAGATAAATATTCAATGGATGTAGCCGTTACTTGATTAAGATCCATTATAGAAACTTGATAGGAAAAATACAAAATGTATAAATCATCACTTATATTATTTATTCCACACTATAACAATTGTTTCGACACACAGTGTCTTCGTCAGATAGTAGAAACTGAATTCAGTTTCTACTATCTGACGAAGACACTGTGTGTCGAAACAATTGTTATAGTGTGGAATAAATAATATAAGTGAAGATTTATACATTTTGTATTTTTCCTATCAAGATTCTAAGATAATTTTGTTTTGAAACCTCTGATTTCGCCCAGTAATAGAATACAGTAAACCAGTGGGATGTTCGGTGTGATCAAGTATAGCGAAGGTGCGAAGATATTGTAACTTAACCGACTTACTGTTTTAAAAGCGATAACATCCCTTGGTGATTTAATCCGATATCGGACTTCTTAAAACGCACTGACTTTATGAGTAGTTTTTGTATAATTTTCATTTTAAATTTGCAGATGTCGGAGTTTGCATGTTAACGATGCCAACGTCGGGTTTTGCACTTCTAAAATGTGTAGATGTCGGGTTTTATATTTTTATGGTAAACTAAAATTGTGTCAATATTATAGCGCTTAATAATAAAAAACGACAAAAATTTGCTAGGAACAATCATCACCGTAATGCTTTTTCAATAGATTACAAACCCGTCCAAAGGCAATTCGTTTGGCTTCAATTGTGAAATTATTTTACCTCGTTTGAGTAAACTTTTCGAATCTTCCAAATCATTTCGGTAGTGCGTTTCACCTCTTACTTCAATTAAATTTTCCATATTTTTAGTAATGATAATCCGCTTGGCTTTAGTAATTTCAAAATGCCAAGATGTCGGAGACTTCAACACTAATGCTACTTGTTTTTAAAATCGAAAACTTGATAAGCTTTACCCATTTCAAATATTGTAGCATGTTCTTTAATAACTTTCATCTATTCTTCTGGACATACGATTACAGGCATTTTCTTAATAACCCTTTCAATATTCCAGAATACCCTGTCGAGTGGCCCACAACCGGAAAAATCAGGTGAATTTCTCTAATGTTATTTGGTGCAAAGGTATTTAGCCAATACATACACATGCCCACCATAATTGAGTTTATGTTTTGGCCGCCACATCCGTCAGCCACTAATCTCACACACTGTACTGTGTCTTTAAACGTAAACGTAGATAATTTATAAAAAACGGCCGAAGCTATTTCGTTTGAACCTTTTGGACGATCCACTTAACTCTAAATAGATGAACTAACCGTTCTAGGATTAAGGCTAGTTAAAGAAGGCCCATTAACTATAGTGAAGTTAAATAAATTTAACTGCACGCTGAAATAGCAAGCTTGATCCGGCAATTTCGGAAGAGGAAGATTTTCTTCGCAGTGAAAGGAAAATATTTCGATGTTGTCCTTTTTTTCTGGCAAGAAGTTATAAAAACACTTGGCTCGTAATTTGTGTACCCTTTGGACAGTCATTAATTCAGCCTTACCTTCAGCAGTTGTCACAGTTTTCATTTTTTTACTAAATTGTGTACATGTGGAGCAAACATCTGACTGAGGAGAACCAAATCCAATATTGTACACTTCTAGTAAAGATTTTTCGAAAAAAACAAAACTTTACTTTAAGGTTTTCATTATTTTGCTCTTTATTATACATGCGCCAAAGTTTTGTAATATTTAGTATTATATTTTTTGATCTAGAATAATGACTCTCAGTGCACGTAAGATTCTCAATAAAGTGCATGATTCTTTGACGTTTCAAATCGTTTTTCCCTTTATTTTGTCTCTTCCCCTGTTTTCTTTTGGCAAAGCTCCTGTAGCTCGATGTCTTTTTAAAACGTTTAGAACCCGGTCCTTTTCAATACCCAGTATGTTTAAGAAACTTTCCCGACAAATTCGAGCCAAGTCAGCAGTCTCTAGGCGGATGTAATATTTTACAGACTTATTTTACTTTTAGTAGTTATATTAAGTTTCTTCTTACGCCTTGGTACAGTCGCCTCCCAGTATTGAAGCAAAAGTTTGTTCTGCTCAATTTTGTTCTTCACAGCATATAACTGGCGATGAAACTCTCTTATAGCGGTCAATGAAATAAGGTTCCAGTTAGGGCATTCATATTTGTGGACCATCAAGATTACTATGGTTGCATTGTGGGTAAAGCGGCAGATTCCTTGCAGAATATCTAAAAATTTATAATAATGTCATAATAACCTAAAACTTTGGCCTAAAACCACTTTAAACTTACCTCTTTGCTTTTGCTTTTTCACGCTTCCAATTTGACACATAAGGTAACTTTTTCCGCTCTTTATTAGCGGGGCTTTGTTTAATAAACTTATTGTCCATGTTGTTTTTTATTATTATTATAATTTAAAATAAAATAGGTAGAAATTTTAACAACAAGCATTTAGCGTATTCTGAACAGCAGCGCAAATAAATATCGGCATTTGTACGTATACAATACATATAATTGACCACGTGACGTATAGCTTGATAGCGATTCGCTGTAAAACAAATGTCGGCATTTGCACTTCGCGAATATACTACTTTGTCGGCATTTGCATTTACAGTCATATTTAAAATATTATTTTTGCGTGGAAGATGTGTTTTGATATTTAGGCCTGAATAATTTGTCCGCCTGAACATTTCGCATAAAATGATGAATAAATCTCATTTTTTTTAAATTTGTCAGATGTCGACGTTTGTATTTAGACGACTCATATAACAAGGAAATACTTACCCAATAATTTAAAAAATATTACAAATTTATATCGATTAGACAAGACTAATAAGGAGAAAGAACATAAATCAATCGTTAGCTTAGGTGTTTTGAAAAAAAAATTTCACGCCGAATTTAATATTATATTTCATGTACCAAAAAAAAAGATGTTTAATGTTGTGAGCAATATAACATACTTATAGGTCCTTGCGTATCGAAAAAGTAGAGATAATAAACAATTTCAGCAAGATCAAGCTAGATCTAAAGACAATAATTCCGTCCAATGCACCTCATTTAACATGCAAAAAGCTTTTGGAACCCCCTATATGTATATGAATTTGCCAATTGGGTTTACAAGTAGATATTATGTATATAGTTTAACGTTTTATGAAAGCGGTACCCGAAATGTCGACTGCTTTCTGTGGGAAGAATTAGGGAAGGGAAAAAGGAGCAAACGAGGTATGTTCAATGGTTGTCAAATATTTGAAACCCGTTGATGAAAGAGGTAATATAACTGATCTATTACTCTATTGTGACAATTGTTGCGAGCAAAATAAAAATCATCAAATTATTTGCCCAATTAATTTGTTTTTAAAGAAGTCGGCACATATTAAAAAAATAGTTCTCAATTTTTTACTTGTTGGGCACCGTTACATACCAGTTAACTCGGTTCATGAAACAATCGAAAACTGCCTCAGTAACAAAGTTGTTTGGGTCCCTTCTGAATGGCCTACCTTAAAAAGAAATGCTAGATTAAAACATATTTCCTATAGAGTACACTCGGTTACTCATGACTTTCTTGATTGGAAAATTCTACAATCTATAACATTCCCAAAAAAATTGAAGAATGAACATGGTTTACCCACGAGACATAGAGAAGTACGTCAAATTATTTTTTAGAAAGAGGAATCTGATGCTATTAATGTCTTTAACTCGTCCTTAAGAAATCAACTGTTTAAAGTTGGTATAAAATAAGAGACAAGAGGTCATCACGAAAACATTAATGTTTCAAGGGCTTATAAAACAAGTCTACGAACTTCCTCTGAAAAATTTCAAGGCCTAATAACTTTGTGACTAAAAGAAATAATTACAAGTATGTATCAAGGCGAATACTTGACTCTGCCCACAAAACCAATGTGCCTAATTGTTTAATGGAGACTGATGAAGAAGATGAAGTAAGCATTAAAAATTCTTTTTTTTGTCTCTTGGTCTTTTCTTTAACTTAAGTACAAAGATACTAAATTATAAAATAGAAACCACGACAGTGTTGTTGTACTTACTGTAAAAAAAATATTTACCTACATGCCCTTGTTCTATTTTATTAGGAATATTTTTTTGTTTATATGTTATTAAAACTGTACAAGAAACTTTCGATCTTATATCAGTTATAATTTATTTTTCTTCTTAACATTTTACACAAATCAAGGATAAAAGTACAACACAGAATTTTGTTAAAGGACGAATTTAGCAACAACTGACCTCTCATACAAGCAAAAGGGCGAATATCCACTTTATACCTGTTTTTTCATAGAAAAAGAACAAAAATGTTGTAAATAACATTTAAAAGTAGTATTTATTACCATTTAAATAGTAATATAATACGAAATTGGACTTATGTTATTAAATCTGACTAGAATGATTTTTGGCTTCTTCTGTAAAATTACACAATTGGCGTATTCGCCCTTTTATCAAAACACCATCGATATGCTTATTCACTTTTAAGGCTATAAAAGATAAAAATCGAGAGTTGTAAATCATGTTGTCTCTTGATCATTGATTCATGAAGCACCGGCAAAGATCCACCGTTCCATGCAAAAAAAAAATCTCCAAAAACACATCGCTAGCAGTCGCAAAAATACTATATTATTATCATGAATAGGGTCAAGTGGTGTAATAGTGAGACAGTCAAAAAAGTGATGAAAAAATGAGACACCCTCCAAATTTGTAGAAAAATTTGTTATAAATTTTTTTAGAAAATCCTCTGTACAGGGTATCCCAAATTCGAGCCTCATCATTGGGATCTCGGAAACTAGAAGAAATACGAGGTCGGTTAAATAGAGGCAAAGTTGCGCGATTTGATTCTGATCAAAATGCCACCTTACAAGTTTAAAAATTGTAATCCGCCCGCTTGGATGCATTTTCGTGTTAGTCTGTGAATTGTCCTTGCGGGGATAGCCCTGATCTCCCTTATTAGGTCTTAACGTAAAACTTCAAGGATTTGTGGTATGTTTCGATAAGGACGGTTTTGGAGAAGTCCCCAAAGAAAGTAATCTAGAGGGCTTAGGTCTGGGCTCCTAGCTGGCCAACGTACGGGTCCTTGGTTTCCAATCTATTTATTGGGGAACAGTGAGTTTAATAAATTTGTGACGAGTCTCCCATTATGAGGTGGTGCACCATCTTGTTGCCACCATAGTTGACGTAATACGTCCAACGGTTCCTCCATTAAGGAGTCCAATATATTGGTCCTTATTAATTCAACATATCTTTCAGAAGTTCAATTTCCTTCGAGAAAAAACGGGGCGATAATTTTATTGTGCCAAATACCGACCCATACATTAAATGATTGCCGTCCCTGAGGTCTCACTTCTCGATTGTGCCTTGGGTTTTCTATTGACCAATAGTGTTTGTTATGTCTATTAAATAGTCCATGTGTTGAAAACCTGCATTCATCTGTCCATATAGTTTTATTTAGGAATTCGTCATTTTCATTAATTCCATTTTGCAACCAGTTACAAAATTCTAATCGTCTCACAGCATCGCCAGGTCTTGTTTGACTAATATGAATTTTGTAAGGTTTACATCCACGATTATTTAAAGTTCTCCAAAGTCTCGTTCGCGGTGATACTACTTCGTCTGAGAAAACTTTAATTGAAGCTCGAGGATTATTATTTGCCTTAAAAAATAATTAAAAATTACTCATTTTACTTCCTACCACGTAATAGTTTTAAAACTTACAGTGTTTAAGTTAATTTGTTACTCTTCTCGATCGATTCGTCTTCCATATTCAACCCTTGGTTGAACAAAACTTCCGTATTAAGCTAAATTATTATCAATATCAGCAAAATATCTGTAATGCGACTGCCGTGTTTCCGGATATTACAACAAATAGCGCTCACAAGCCGCTTTTAAATTTCGATGCGAAATATAATAGTTCCTTATCATGTCTCGTTTTTCTTTAGAAGAAAAAGGCATTTATGTTTAATACGCGTTAACGATTAGTGAACAGCGAACTGTCAAGATATTAGATAATTTAAACATAAACAAATGAACTAAGATGGCCGGTGCACACGATACACCGCCACCTTGATAAATTGCTAAAATGTCTGTAAATATAGCCTAGAGCCTGGGGTTTGAGGGTTGACACTTTAATTATATTATTTATTAAAAATTAATACAAATCAATTCTTATGGAAAATGCCATTAATATAAATTTTTCGAATAAACATCTGTTTGTTATTTCATACATCATTGGTTTTGAGACCTTAGAAGCTCTTAAAATCCGTAATAAAAAGTCCAGGGCCGTATTTAAACAAACAAAGTTGATGATGGCAGCTCAAAGACGAAACGTCGGTTTGAAAATCTTATAACACCATGTTGTAGAACAGAGAAGTAGCAAGAAGAATGTAAAATTTATTTTGTTATATCTATTCAAATAGAGTCATAAACAAATAAAAATGAAATCGCGAATATTCGGTTTTTTTCAAAAATCTTCGGAAGCACTCGGGATTTTTGAACTTGTAAGGCGGCATTTTGATCAGCATCAAATCGCGCAACTTGGCCGCCATTTAACCGACCTCGTATTTCTTCTAGTTTCCGCGATCCCAATGATGAGGCTCGAATATGGGAAACCCTGTATATCCTTCGTCTTAGTATTGCAATGTACAACAATTTTGAAAGTCTCGATTGGTCGCAACATGTTCGAACGTCTATTAGTTAGTAACCGGCGCGCGGCGTCAATACGCCATATTTAGTATAATTGTAACCGTCAGACGGTATACTTCTTCGCTGGGGCAATAACGAGACACGCTTTGGGGTAAATATGAGACAATAATTGGATAAAAATGAGACGCATTTTTAACGTAAAATTTTATTTCGGCATCATGCCTCGTGTATGTCAAAAAAAAAGCAAAACCATATAGTAAAGAAGATCCTGAGAAAGCACTGTCGTGTATTCTAGAAAAGAAGTTAAGTGTGAGACAAGCCGCCAAAACGTTTAAAATAGATAAATCGTTACTAAGCAGGCGCTTAAATAACAAACAGTTAGGAAAACAGGAACGAAAAACTAGTCTACCCCCGAGGTTGAAAAAGATCTTACTGAAAAGATTCACATTATGGCTAAATGGGATTTTGCAATAACAAAAAAGGAAGTTCAATCAGCAGTTCAAAGTTATGTTCTGGAAAATTCTTTAAAAAGAACCGTAATCTGGGGTAACTTGGTCACCCCGGGGTAACTTGGTCACCTATGACGTCATTTTTGTTTTTGTTTATATTTTTTCTACTGTTTTTTTTTGTGGTTTTTTAGGTCCCTCTCGTTTGTTTCAGGTAACTAATAACCAAGAATGGTGAGAAACTACGAGAGAACCCCCGGGGCAAAGTCCTACCAAGACTACCCAGAAGAGAACATGGAAAAAGCCATACAAGCTGTTGGGGAGGGGATGTCGAAGAAATTAGCTGCGGAAACGTATTAGGTACCTCGGACAACTTTGGATCGTAAGATTCTTGGCAAAAATTCTGGAGCAGTAGGTCGCCCAAGAGTCCTTTCAGCCGAGGAAGAACGCATTATATCTGAGACCCTTGGCGTGGTGGCTAATTGGGGTTTCCCGTTAACCAGGCTGGATGTGAAGACGGTCATCGCAAAATACCTGGACAAACAAGGGAAAACAGTTAAGTACTTCAAAAACAACACTCCAGGAAAAAAATTTCTGGGTGCATTTATCCAGAGAAACAGGCTGTCCATTCGCTTGGCATCGAACATTAAAAGATCCGGAACCTCCGTCGACCGTGAAGATATTTTACCATTTTTCACCAATTTTTTCAAAATCCTCCTCCCGCACATAATGGAAACTGGAAAACCCGGTGCTACAACGATTGTTGTTGGTGATAATTTTGCCAGCCACTTCTCGCCTGCAGTTATTCAATCCTGTAAGAAGCATGCTATTTATATAACTCCATTCCCTGCAAATGCCACCCACCTAATGCAGCTACTTGATGTGGCTGTATTTGGACCCATAAAAAAGTGCTGGTGAAAGATTTTAGACGACTGGAGAAAAGACAGCCGATATCCAGGAAATCTTCCCAAACAACAATTTCCCAATTTGCTCCCTAGTTTATGGAATGGCATATCGGAGAGTGTCAGCCAAAATTTGATATCTGGATTTCGAGCCACTGGGCTTTATCCACCTAATCCAAAAGATGGATTCATACCAGAGGATCGAGACACCATTGGACGATCTCTTGATTGGCAGTGAAGCAAATCCGAAGAAAAAAAGGGGCAAGAAAATTCAACCCGGTACAAATTTGGCAAAAGATGAAGATAATGAAGTGGCTCTTACAGATGCCACAGATAAACCTATTGTCCCTGTAGACCTTGCACGCCCCAATAAAACCAATGAGTCTCCCACTACTCAAGCATTGGAGCTACTAGATGGCCCAGGATCGTCTGGTGTAGTCGGAACGAGAAAATTAAGAGGAAATCCCGTCCAATTCAGCCTAGACAAAAAAGTGAAAGACAAATGAAAATTGAAACAAATGCAAAGTGTGGCCTTTGTTTTTGTAATTGGAAATCCGAAGAAAAAAAGGGGCAAGAAAATTCAACCCGGTACAAATTTGGCAAAAGATGAAGATATTGAAGTGGCTCTTACAGATGCCACAGATAAACCTATTGTCCCTGTAGACCTTGCACGCCCGAATAAAACCAATGAGTCTCCCACTACTCAAGCATTGGAGCTACTAGATGGCCCAGGATCGTCTGGTGTAGTCGGAACGAGAAAATTAAGAGGAAATCCCGTCCAATTCAGCCTAGACAAAAAAGTGAAAGACAAATGAAAATTGAAACAAATGCAAAGTGTGGCCTTTGTTTTTGTAATTGGAAAGACTTTCAGGGCGGACAAGATTGGATAAAATGTATTCAGTGCCTTAAATGGATATGTGGCCTATTCTTCTTATGGTGCCGTACGCTGCTGTAGCGCGTTGGTGTTCACGTGTTCACTGGGTAATGTGAAGTGTGCCTTCTTCGGCTCTCGTGGCGGCATCTGCGATGTTTCACCAATTGCGGATATTGCGAAGCCATGAATGTTGTTTTCGGCCTGGTCCCCTTTTTCCCTCGATTTTTCCCATAAGTATAGTTTTAAGTAGATTATACCTAGGACCTCGCATGATATGTCCTAGGTAGGATGTTTTTCTTTGTTTTACAATATCTAATATCTGCCGATGTGTGTTTGCTCTTTGTAGGACTTGTTCATTAGAGATATGGTCTACCCAGGGAATTTTAAGTAGTCTTCTCAAGATTCACATTTCGAAGGCCTCGATTCTGTTAAGAGATTTGGCCTTTAGTGACCAGGTTTCCGCTCCGTATAGCAGTATTGGCCATATGTAGCATTTAACAACTCGCAGCCGGAGATTTAAGGGTACTTCTTGCCGTAGGAGGTAGGTATTAAACTTAACAAACGTGCTTCGAGCAATAGCCACACGTATTTTAATCTCTCTGTGGCCTATGCAACAACGGAAGTAAAGATCCTTATTTTAAATGCGATTACTGTGACGATTCAGACGCATCAGAGCCGTTGGAATATCAAGACGATTCTGAATCCGACAAAGATTTTATACCTAGTGAATAAGTTAAGAGCTAGAGTTAGGAGTTTATTGTACTTTTTAAGTTGTTTCTGTACCTATGTATAAGTTTAATACATTTTTTGAACATCTGTTGCCATTCTTTATTAATAATCCAATAAATGGGCGTTTATGAAAATTTCGAACGGAAAAATGTAGCTATGGGATTGTTTCATTTCACAAGTAAATCCTGGGCAACCTAGCCATGCAAACCATTAAAAGCCCTCATTTCATTGAAAGTCCCAAAGGTGACCAAGTTGCCCCAAACCCAGAGTAACTTGGACACCCCACATATATATATTTTTTTCTAATATAAAACAAAAACATGACTTACTACAAACGTTAACTCTTTTCTTATGTTGTTGTCGGTTTGTTAAAAAAATTTGGTCCAAATGCGTCAAAAAATAAAAAAGATATTTGTGGGAAAGTCTGAAAAGGGTGACCAAGTTACCCCAGATTACGGAACGTTACCAAAATTAGGAAATGTAAAAAAAATGAGTCCAGTGAAAGTGAAGAACAAGAAGAAGTACTCTATCAAGACTAAAGCGATCTAGAGAACCTAACTATGGAAGACTTAGCTCAACAAGAGGGAGATGATTCTGGTTGTGAAAACAATGTTATCGAAATAAATGACTATGTTCTCGTGAAATTTACGACGAAAGGAAAGGTCGTGCATTATGTGGCTAATGTTCTTGCAGTATGTGATTCTAATGTCCAAGTTTCATACTTAAGACGTAAAGGAAACAAGTTCGGTTATCCCGACAACCTCGAGATTTATGATGTCCAATGTGACGATATTGTAATGAAACTCTGCCCCAAGCACATGTGGAGGAACAGCACGTGCAATTGAACAACTTCTGTTTAGTATAGATTTTGAGACCTATTCTGTTCCTTAAGTAATGCATTATCATTTAAATGTGTTTTTCATTTCCTATTTGTTTTGTAGGTTTTAAGTTTGAAATGCATGCAGGCACCTAGTGCACGTAATGTTTAGTTTCTGTACGAATTTGATGTTGTTTTCTGTTAACCTGCTGTGAATAAATATCATTAAAACGTTAAAAACAAATTTTAAGAACAAATAATTTTTTTACCGCATATTTCGGTGTCTCATTTTTGCCTTCGCCTGTCTCCTTTAACTCCAGATATCATATGAAGCTAAAAAACCTTAGTTTCAAAGGTATTTCATAATAATTGTACAGAGGGCGTCTTATTTTTACACTTTTCAATGGGTAAATATGAGACACACATTTTTGTTTATTCTATTTGAATCTCTTACTTTTACTTTAATTTATAGCAGTTTTGTAGTATACATTTATTGTCTCATTAATTACCTATTAAAGACCTTCTTTAAATTACTTCTTAGTACCCCCCCCCCCCCCCAAATAAAAGATCGTTGTTTTTTTGTCTCATTATTACCCTACTTGACCCTATCTTACAAAATTTAGATTTTTGAATCGTCCTTTTACAAGGACTGTGGAAGTATGTGGATTAGTAATAGAGTGGTTTAATAATATTTAGGTGTAAGTCTTCTATTCTGTGTTTCTGGGCATTCTATAACATTAATATTCAAGAAATGCACTGTGATATTTGCATCATGATAACATGAAAATCCTTACTAATACGTTTTCAATTTTGCGTTAAGCTTATAGCCTCGAGGTGATATATTGCTATACCATTAATCTGTCGACAGTCACACAAGCTCGAAAGCTGATCAGAAGTGCATGAACCCAATTACCCTAATGGAAAGTAATTAATCAAAGCTACATTCTGCGTATATTGTTATGAATTCCCAGTACAAATGTATACAAGTAAACTTGTGTATTTTTATTTGTTTTCTCTTTGCATTGGGATTGTATTCATAGACAAGTAAATAAACATGCTTAATGCAACGAATATTATTTGTTAACAATATTAACTAATTTCGTTTATAGTGCTGTATCAATATAATATATTAGAAACGTCCCATCTAATAAATAAAATACTATACAATTTTACTCATGATAATATTTAAGTACTCTACCCCAAACAGAAGAACTCCCTCTCCCATTTTCAATATCAGCGTTAAACAAAAAGTGTCTTTATTTTTAGAAAACATCATATTTTTTATTCATGTAACATTAAGGGTTAAGAAACATTCCAGACAGCAATTAACCTAAATGCATACTATTGCAAAAAACCTTGTCTCAATCTTGTAAACCTATTTTTATTTTGCCAGTGTTTATCAATGTTTTCTTTTTACTTATTTTCTGCACCTGTTTTATTTATGTTTATTATTTATTTGCATCTTGATGATGATATTCTTTGTGTTGTTTGCCGTCGAATATTTTTTTGTTTTTAAAAATTACCTTGTTTTACTGTAACATACTTTTGTAGTATGTGGTTGGTTTAGTTATTGTATACAGGGTGTCGTTAAAGGTATGGTCAATAATAGGGGATCGAGTAGATTGGGTCAAAATAGGGTCAGAGAATCATGTTACATCTTGTCGTATGTACTCCTAACCCTCAGCAACAGCTTTGCCAAAGTAGACCATGAAGATGTTTTTTTCTTAATATTTTCGATTTTTTGGGTTACAAGTTATAAGGGCGATTTTAAAAGTATAACGGTTTTTTTTTGGTAGTTTGCGGGTCTTTAAAAATGCAAATTGATGTGGATAAATACTATGTACTGTTTGTTGTCTGTTTGACTGCCACTGCCTTATACAGTGACTCACAGCTTAAATGATGCAGTTGCTATTAAAACTTATTATGTGCTGCCAACTTGAAAAAATATATTTTTAGCAGACTTTAAGTATCTTAAATATATATTTGTGACCTTCTTTAAATATTATTACTTTATTTTGACAAAAACTTTTACACATAAGATAATTATAGGCTAAAATATAAAATATGGATAAATATTATGTCACAGCTTAAATGATGCACATTATGAAATTAACAAAATAAATAAGAAAACAAAACTCTAATAATTAAAAATAAACTGATAGTATTTCGTTGGTCCTCCATCATTTTCAATTACATGTTGTAAGCGTCTAGGCATTGATTCGACCAACTTTCTAGTATATTCTGGGGAAATTGTGTTCCATTCTTCCGTAATTTTGACTTTTAATTCATTTTTGTTGGACATTGGGACACTGTTAACTTTTTTTTTAAGTATTAACCATAAATTTTCAATAACATTCAGATCTGGTGACTGGGGTGGTGTTTTAATGACTTGTGGGCAGTTATAAAGTAACCAACTACGGACCCGATATGCCGTGTGTTTTGGGTCGTTGTCTTGATAAAAGCGGTAACTCTCATTAATACCCAATTTTTCAGCACTCGCTGCTAGATGTTGTCTTAATATATCCAAATACATGTATTGGTTCATATTTCCTTCAATAAAATGTATGTTGCCGACTCCAACAGACGACATACAGCCCCACAACATTACTCCACCTCCGCCGTGCTTTAGCGTAGCTTTCATATTTTTTAATTTCAGTTCTTCATTTGGCTTCCTCCACACTGAAATCTTTCCATCGGATCCAAACAGATTTATTTTGGTCTCATCAGCAAAAATTACTGAATTCCAGAAGTCCAAATCCTTGTTAACATGCTCCCGAGCAAACTGTAACCTTTTGCGCCTATTTGTTTGGCTAATAAACGGTTTATTTCTTGCAGTTCGGCCATTCAAATTATTTTTTCTTAATACGCGTCGAATGGTTTCTGGGTTGCACCTTTTCCCAAATTGTCTTACCACCTCATCTCGTAGTTTTGGAGCACTTTTTTTTGGATTATTGACGATTTCTCTAACAATCCATCTTTCTTCTCGGTCGTTAAAAATCTTATTTGGAGCCACTCTCGATTTATTCTCGGCTCTATTTTCGTTACTATAGCGTTCAACTATATGCTGCACAGTTGATGGACATTTATTCACCATTTTGGCTATATTTCTTTGGCTAGACCCATTTCTGAAGTGAGTAATAATTAAATTTCTTTCTTCAATTGTAGTTCTACGGCCCATTGCTAGATAATTTACTATCACTGTCAAAAAAACGCTCATGGAAGAGCGAGTGTGGACAGAAAACAACTGCAATAATAAACCAATGCAACGCCTACTTCGTAAATTTTAAATTGATAACTTTTAAACTGTTCTATTGTATATGCATCATTTAAGCTGTGACATAATATTTATCCATATTTTATATTTTAGCCCCTAATTATCTTATGTGTAAAACTTTTTATCAAAATAAAGTAATAATATTTAAAGAAGGTCACAAATATATATTTAAGATACTTAAAGTCTGCTACAAATATATTTTTTCAAGTTGGCAGCACATAATAAGTTTTAATAGCAACTGCATCATTTAAGCTGTGAGTCACTGTATGCTCTAACTAAAAATCAATAAAGAGGTTCTCGAGACAATTTTATATTTGTCCCATTTGTGCTCACAGACACCATTTAAATTTCGAGTGTCGTCCAGAAATAAAATGTAATATTTGAGAGAAAATGATTGTCTTTATATATCATGGTGCAAGATGGGCACGAAAAGGCTATAAAAATATGTAGCCGCACATCCGTAGGACATAAAAATAAAGTTACAGTCATTTAGGGTAATACCAAACATATTCTTTTCGAGCTTGCATGAATGGCAAAGTAGGGAGGCGATGCAAATTGACAGTATCTATTTTTCATAATCGACAAAAAGTGATTGATCGCTACAGAGAATTTATGAAATTTTCCCCAAAAAGTCTTTTTATGCCGTTTGACTTCTTTCACCGTTATGCAAAATTCAGATTTACCTGTCAAGCTGGGTCATAAATAATATTGTTGTGCCGTTTAACGCTTTAGTACGTACAAAGATTATTAAAATTTGACAGAAATGATGAACCCCTAAATAAAAAAATAGTTAAATTATACAGGGTGAGTCAACCATAAAGTAAAGTTCATTATCTCATTTGTTTCGGGAATTACCAAAAAACGCTAAATAAAAAAGCTTTAGAGAATATTAAGATGCACAGTTTAAAATTATTAAAGTATACAGCGTGGTTCAAAAAGCGTGGCAAATATAACATAAGTTTTTTTAAATGGAATACCCTACACTGAGAAAATTAGGCAACTAAGTAAATTTGTTAAAGTTTTTTGGTTGCAGTAACTTGAAATTATGGTTCAAGCAACAATGTTTTTGTTACCGCAACGCCAATGAATAGCTACAACAACCAACTTATTTTTCCTGGCTTGTATTGCTGCTCCAGCCAAAAAATTTATTCCAGCAACTAAAAATTTAATTAAAACGACGAACCAACCAAATATTTTAGTTGCAGTAACCGGTTGTTGCAATAGGGATTTTATTACAAATTTTTCTAGTTCTGCTAGACATATTTTAAATTGAAACAACGACGTCTCCAGTTGAGCCAAACAAAAATTTGTTGATTCAGCCGTCAGGTTGATTGCTTTAGCGAACACGCTTGGTTGAGATGTCGTTCGGGTCCTTTCGCGACTCATCGTTAACGCGAGACAATCTTCGCGCCATCGGCGGCAGACGTGGTAGCGCCATTTCATCATCTTTATCGTAGGTTTGGAGGCTCGTGGTCGTGTTATTTGCATTATTAGGTGAATGTGCAAATGGCAAAATGGCGTTTAAATTAGCTCTGTTGGAGTGGAATTTTGCAGATTATGTCGATGCTTTTGAAGGTAAGTAAGTAATCTAAAACTTTTTCAATTTTGCAGCATTTTGTAGTTATCTTTAAATTTTTATTTAATTTTTATGTGAAAATCGTTTTGCGCATGTGCGTAACTTGTTATAACCTATATTTTTCGGCAAAAATGTATATTTTCTGTTCAGTTGCCCTTTTATTTGAACACTATAAACGATTTTATAAGGTTTGTAAATATTTTGGCACTAATTAAATAACATTCAAAGGCAATAGGGAATTTCTTCTGCTTATTTCTTATTTTTGTGGGATTTCTGCATAAATACTGCAAATTCCTTATCTTGTTATTCTTATTTTTATTAGGCTTTATAAACCCACCATTACATTTCTTAAAAAATTGACTTACCTGTATTCGGACTGAGACTACAGGATTATAATCTACTATTATTAATATTATTTTAAGAGTGTAGTCTGAGTTATAATATTTATTGAGTTTTTGTTAGGTATTAGTTTTTTAAGAAAATAAACATTATATATTTCACATTTTTTTTCCTTTTTAAACCCTTTTCACAAATATATTATGTACCTATCCTCTTTTATGTTAAAATTGTATTACGCCATTTTTAATTTTAGCTAACGAACTTTAGAAGGTAGTTCAAGGTGTTTATCTATATAGTATGACGCTTGACACATACGAAATTTTAGTATCTATTGTGCTCATTACAAAAATATTTTTTCTTGCAGGCATTATATTGAATCCTGGGTTCCCGTAGTGAAAAATCTATTTAAAACAATATTGGATAATTAAACGCTTTAATTTACGTTAATTAAAATTTTTGATTGTAGCAATTAAAATAGTTAAACAAAATCAGAGGATTTTTAATATTATCATTAAAGATTTTAGTCAATGTAAATTAAGTGTTTTATTATCCGCTATTATTTTAAATAGTTTTTTCACTGTGGGGACCCAGAGTTTGAATAAATGGTGAGAGCGCTTTAGAACGTATTTTTAAATGGTGAAGGCGCAAGAACGTGAACAATTTTTAAACTAAAATATTAGCTACCACAGTCGTCTATATTTGTAAGAACAACCAATATTTTAGTTATTTTTACTAAAAATTTAGTTCTTACAACTACTGCATTTAGTTATAGCAGCTAAACGAAATGCTTCTGCAGTAAATGGTTTTAGTAAGGGCAGCCAAAGAATTTGTCACTGGTACTTAGCTACGCCAACTAAAAATTTTAGTTGTGGCAACCAACCTGTCATGTCGCCGGTTCAACAAATTTAATTTGGTTGCCCCAACTGGAAGCTTAGGCTGTCCTCTATTTAATGCATAATTTTTGTTGGAGCAACCAATTTCTTGGTTGTGGCAACCAAATTTTTCCCTCAGTGTACTTTTTAATTTATTTTTAGATTCTGCATGAAGTTCTATAACTTTTTGTGTTGTTATATACCTAAACCTACTAGTTGTTTCAGTATTTTAATTTTTCTAGCAATATATTAGTTTTTACTCTTATAAAAAATTGACAGTTACGCCATTTGTTTCTGAAGGTGGAATACTCATATTTGATACAAACGTTTTATTGAGATGGCAAGAAAAATATTTTATGAAATTTGAGTTAGATGCTAAATAAAAATAAAGTTTTACATTTCAACTAATTTAAATTGAAAATCATCAACTTTTTTAAATGGCACACCCTATATATTATTATTTTTTCTGATAGGTTATATAAAGCTGATCAACTTTCATTAAGTATGTCATATGTTTTTAATAGTTTGCCATATATTTTAATTATTCTTATTTTTGCCCTTATTTTTATTACATTAACGGGACTAACGCTATAAAAAATAAAAATAATATTTCTGCTGCTTAGCTTACTTAATTTCTAATTATTATGAAGTAATAAATAAATGTTTAAAAATATGCCCGTCTGCTTGGACACACATGCTAGTCTTTTTACTATATTTCCCTGCACGTTCCTTAGCATAAAGGGTGGTATTGTCCTGCAGGCATCCCGTTTCCTATTTTCCATCTTCTAGTATTGTAGGGGGATTTACGTAAACGCGATCTTTAATGTAGCCCCACAAAAAGAAATCTAAAGGTGTCACATGATTGAGGGCGCCACCCAATGAATTCATCCCTACAGATCCATTTTTGCGGGTAATGATTATTTAAAAATTCCCGACTTTCCTGATGGTAATGAGCAGGAGCTCCGTCTTGTTAAATCCACATTTCTTTCCTTTCGATATCATCAACGTCTTTAAGGAGCCGTTGTAATTCATTTTGCAAAAAGTTTAAATAAATATGGACCAATAACTCGAAGATTTTTGATTCCACACCATACATTAAACGACCAATGGTTTTGATGTTGAATTTGCCGAACCCAGAATGGATTTTCTGTCGAAAAATAGTTGCTCCATTACTGCGAAAGAAAGTTTCGTCGGAAAATATTAATTTGGACAAAAAAATTCGGATCGGCCTCTATTGCTTACAAAAGTTTACTCGTTGTTCAAAATCACGGTCTAGAAGTTCTTGGTGTAGTTCCATATAAAAGGGATGATATTTGAATTTTCTCGTGATGCGATTAGCGGTAGATTGGGTTGTGTCAGTGTCAAATAAGTTGGCTTTGTGACGGCTACTGACCTGGGGATTACCTTCAACATGAAGTAAAATCTTAATTTCCTTTTCCTCATTGGTAGCATTCCGGTTTACCACTTTTCGTTTTTTATATTAAATAATACCATTAACTACTATAGAAATAAAGGTCTGTCTTTACCACCAAATAACTTTATTTGCCCCTGTAGGGTAGAAAACAAGGGTTATAGAAAATATATAAAATAACGATGAATTAAATTAAATTTCTTAACGTATGTGTTGTACTAGTTTCGACTTTAGAAAAAGTCATCCTCAGCAACTAACCATTTAAGAGATTTTTAATATGAAAAGTAGTTAAAACAGTTGGGGGAGCAGGGGGGGGGTGATTCAATAATATAATATAATATAATGCAGATTAAGCAACCATTGGAATCGACAGGAGCTTAGTATAGGAACGGTATATCTCCTATAAAGGTAGGAGTTGATTTATACGCCAGTAGAATAAAGGACCTTAATCATAGTAGAGTGATTTAAGCAATGTTGAAGTCAAAACATGTTGTAAAAGAAGAATTTTAACATATCAATTAATTCTTTTTTCTAATGAAACCGACTTAGTGAGGGGACATATTCAATGTTATGGTGGATTAGATTATTTGTGAATAAATTTGCTATTCTTTAAAAATTGTCAAAACGAGACTATGTCATTTCTTATAAAAGTGGGAATACCTATATCTGAAAAGAGAAAATTTCAAATTTTAGAAACAATAAGACATTTAGTTTCACAACTTAACGGTTTGTTATATTTGTTATAATAGTATTAATTATGTACTCACCAAGGGGTCATTATTCACTTGTTATATTAATTAAAATAAAAAATAAAAATTGAAATTTAAGACATTAGATTATTGATTTTTAATTTTCTTCCTGTTGCCAGGTGAAGAAATCATTTGATGAATTAATTTTAACTTCAACATTAATTCAGTAAAGCGTGCTATTCAAAGCAAATGGCGTCGCTAAATCGTGAGTACTCAGAATTGGTACTACTAGTTACACCTTTTTTAAAGCATACCTGCGCCCGTAGGTATATTTGTGGCTTTGTAAGTCCATATCAGAGGGCGCAGGTATGCTTTAAGAATTAGTGTTCTTTACCGACACCACGTGATAGAGCCATCTGGCTTCATTCTCCGTCTCATCCCGTTTTTTCTGTTTTAAAACAGACACCTATGCTTTTTCCTTTTGTCAGAACCCATAGTCTCACTGACGACTGACGAGCTGTAATACAGCGAAACGCGTCTGGGGATAGTTCTGGCAGAAGAAAAAAAGCAAACCCTTGATTTTTTGTTAAGTTTTTCGGTTACTAAACCGACGCCCAGCTCGGGTATAGCGATGCCTAGCGAAGACTCCTTCAACTGTGACTTAATGTCTTTGTAGGAGATCCTCTGATATTTGTGGCTTTGTAAGTCCATGTCAGAGGGCGCAGGTATGCTTTAAGAATTGGTGTTCTTTACCAACACCACGAGATGGAGCCATCTGGCTTTATTCTCCGTCTCAACTTATTTTATAGCGTCAGTCCCGTTAGTGTAATAAGAACAAGGGTAGAAATGGAGAAAAATCAAAATCAATCTCAAACGATTAAAAATGACGTACTTATTAAAAGTTGAAGAGTTCTATAAAATCTATCAGAAAAAATAACAAAATACAGGGTGTGCTCTTTAAAAAAGTTGATACTTTTCAATTTAAATTAGTCGAAATGTATAAATTTATTTTGAACGCCCTCTAGCTTCTAATTTAAATTTTGTTGGTTCCAAATATGAGTAATCCACCTTTAGAAGCAATGGCGGAACTGTCAATTTTTTATAAGAGTAAAAATTAATATTTTTGTGGAGAAATTAAAATATTAGAACAACTAGTTGGTTTAGATATATAACACAATTAAAAAAAAAGTTGTAGAATTTCATGCAAAATCTAAAAATCAATTAAAAAATAGGGTATTCCATTTAAAAAAACTAATTTTATATTCGCCACGCTTTTTTAAACCACTCTGTATACTCAAAAATAATTTAAAAATGAGTACCTTAGCATTCTCTAAAATTTTTAGTGTTTAACGTTTTTTGATAATTCCCGAAACAAATGAGAAAATGAACTTTACTCTATGACTGACTCTCCTGTACAGGGTGTCCGCTATTTAATGGTAAACAGCATGCAAAAATATTAGAATTTAATCATTCAAACCTTAGTCTAAAATTTAACAATATCCAAAAGACCCAGAAGTTTAAGGTTTTTTTTCGATTTTAAAATAACATATTATGCACAAAACTTGCTGTTTTTGGGTTTCCTAGGATGGAAGATTTTAATTTGCGTAAAATTTTTATGTACAGGCTAATTTTTTATATTATACTCAATTGATATTTCGGTTAATATTGGTTTCAAGAATATTTTTATGGGCCAGAGATTCCGTTATCAGAAAAAACAAAATTCCATCAAAAACTTAATAGACTACTTCCGAAGATATTAAAGAAAACCTAATTGGCCGTTTTTAATTTATATGTTTTCCTGTCTCTGTTTAAATAGATAATTGAAAATAAATTTATCAATCTCATTGTCACTATTTCTCTTCTATATCTTTTAAAAAACAAGCTTTAAATTGGCAGTAGGTCTTGGATTTTATTTCATTAGAACAATGAAATAGTGGTATAAAATGCATATTTTTATTTATAGATATTGTTAAAAATGGTTGCCATTCTCCCTGATTGAAAGCTGGCAAATTTTTGTAGTTCGTCTCAAGGCGTTTAAAATTATTACTGGGTGGTTTTGTAGAAATTGAAATGCTAAATGAGCTGCCTGACGAAGTTTCTCCACAGTTTTGTGCCGCGTCTTGTACATCTTGCTCGGCAAAAACTTCCACAAAAAGAAGTCCAACACCGATAGATCGGGCGATCGCGATGGCCATCGTACAGCTTCTTTTGTGCCCATCCATCTTTGTGGAAAATTATTTTCTAGAAGAGGCCCTATTACGTGAGAGTTATGATACAGCGCACCGTCGTAAATACGAACCTGTACTTTTTATTTCATTTTTGAAAACACCAAGGCCAACTGCATTATATTGTTGCATTGTTATTGATTAGGATTCAACATTGTAAGCTAAATAAACATCTTACAATAATACTTTGTTTATTTTTTTACTTGATTTATTTCTTAATAATCTTAAGATATCTTAGGAATCCCGGTAGAACATTATATTGTATTAATTTTCATTCCCAGAGATAAAATAGAACAAATTCACTGTAAAATATTATGACGATTTATTTAAAATATTTAAAAGACATTTCCATTTGCATGTTGGTACGCATCAACTTTTTCTGCTTTAAATCAATTGGAAAGCAACATCTAGATAAAAAAATAATTGTCTTAAGCAGACGAGAGTTGCAGCACGTGGTTATATTTCGTGGCAACCACACGCATCAACCCAACTAGGACAGCGAGAATCCATATAGGTTCAAACGCTGACAAGGCGGTCCATCGCGGGCAAACTGCGTTGGGTGGCGCTGGAAGCCAATGTGTCGGTTTAGCAACAGCAAACGCGTTGCGCCGTCAACTGCCGATAAACCGTAGACGGCGAAACGCGATTGCGTCTGACAGAAGGATATGGGACAACGCTGTACAAAAAGTACTAATCAGATTGACTTTAAATTCTCAGGGCTGACCATACCTTATAAATGCTTCACCATAAAAGTGTAATTTGAAGTATGACCAAATGAGCCCATTCCTGCGTCTTTCAAAATCTGCAACTCGTATTTCTTGGAATATTTGCACTTTATAAGGAAACAAGCCTAACTGTTTTTTAAGAATAGGTCTGCATGCTTCATAAGATCTTCTCACTACTTGAGGCAGGCGTCTCACACATTTTGTTGCCGTATTTTAAATAATTTCACAAACGTTTACAACAAGTTCTTCTGTTCTTACCGATGGTCTTTCAGCTCTTTTTTTATGTTGTATAGAACCTGTTTCCCTAAACAGAGCCACAATTCTTCTCAGGTACTGATAAAAATTCCCAGCAGTAAAAGCAACGTTAGGAAAATTTTCCCACGCACAAACGCTAATTGTATTGCCACTCACTATTTACTCTAACCCCATTACTGCTCCTTCAAACCAATTGAGTGAATTATTTAAGAAATTTGATAAACTAGCGATGAATCTAATTACTTGTAACGGCTGGTAAAGATAGCGGAATAACTGATTAATTGATAATACTGATATTTACTGACATCCAACCGGTATGAAGCTCCAGCGCTAAGCAGTACGGTCTTAGATGCAAAACACACTTTAATGATAACCAAAATTATTGCACGGTATAAAAAGACTAAATTACTTTTGAAAATTAAAAAAATATAATCAAACTTAATATTTATTTCTACTTTTGTAACCAGGCCGTCATCACCAGCCCAATATAAAAGTTCTTGCAATAAATACTGTCATCTGATGTACCGGGCAAACTCATCTGTTTAGCCGTATACGCGCAATGACAGCACTTCACAAAGAGTCTCCTTGCTCAAACAATAAATCTACCGTTGACAATTTCAGTTTTATTTTAATAAATATCTTTATATTATTCCTATCGGTTGCTCAGACTGTTTCTCACTTATTTATTAATCTTAACTGCTGGCCAATTGCTTTCGAGCAAGAAAGATTTCGCCTAAATATGAAAGTTAAAATTTTCTGAACCAGATATATGTAATATTGATATCCGGTTTTTAATGGTTGATAGATTTATCCCTTAGGAAACAATTGCCAGTGTTGCATTTTCTTAAACTGACAGAAAATTTAATATACATGGTGTTAAAGAAGACTATGATTTTTGCTCCAACTTCAATAGCATATAACTTTCACAATAACATTTTTATATGTTATCACTGTACCACAGATAACCTTGATCTATGACTGTACATCAATTGAATCACTGGTTTATAGCAAAGAATGTAGTTTGTCAAATTTTTGATATCTGCTATATTTTAAGAGATACCGATTTTTTTGAAAAACCTTGCTTTTCTTAATTTTTTTGGTAGCTAGATCCCACTGCGCTTTGTATCGTGCAAACTTTGTAAGTGATTATTATACCTGATAAAAAGCTTGCTTATGTTCAGTAACAACAATAATAATTGTTAATTTTAATTTTAGGAGTAGTGTTGTGTTAGAAAGTTAGAAATTAGTAAAAACATTTTTTCCAAAAATTAAATAAAAAAATTATATTTTTTAAAATTTTGTAGACACACTGTCACTGCATACTATACCTGTAGGTGTGATATGAAAAACTAAAAAATAAGGAAAAAACTTGCCTAATCTAGGGGCGAGAACTTTTCAATACAAAACAATCCTGAAAAATTGTGGGATACTCATAAAACATAGATATATAAGTGATTAGAAGTACGCCACTGCACATCACAACATTTAGGAAGAATTGTTGTTACTGAACATAAACAAGCTTTTCATAAGGTATAATAATCACTTGCAAAGTTTGCACGATATAACGTACAGTTGGGGATCTAGCTACCAAAAAGTTGAAAAAAAGCAAGGTTTCTCTAAAAATTGGTATCTCTTAAAATATAGCAGATATCAAAAATTGGACAAATTACTTTTTTTGCTTTGAACCAGTGATTCAATTGACGTACAGTGATAAAATTTAAAAACATGATTGTGAAAGATACATGCTATAGAAATTGGAGCATAAAACATCGTCTTCTTTAACACCCTCTATATAAATTTGTTTGGCAGTTTAAGAAAATCCAACATTGGCAGTTCTTTTCTAAGGGACAAGTCTGTGGATATTTGCCAAAAGCTGACATGTCAGTTTTTTTCAATATAAGGATTTCATCGCCTTGATATGTCATAAAGTTTAAAGTTTTATATGACAAAACATGATATATCAATCTTTTAAACTGAGCATGCGCCGGATCGAGTCCTAATATGATATGTTTCTGAACTCCACTTCTGTTTTTGCCAAAACCTGTTATGTCTGACATATCATGTTCAGTCAGTTTTAATTGAAAGGTAGACAAAGACATGTCAAGTTTTGACCCTTAGAATATTAAAGGTTATGTTGTTTATTAAGCCGTTACAGACAGTTGATGTTTATATTTTAAAGTAAAGTTTGGCTTGTTTTTTACTTAATAAAGAAAATTAAAAGGTAATCAAGCAAGTGATGAAAATAACCTCGAAGGAGCAAACATTCAAGTTCAGAAACGCAAGCCAATTAATAGAAAATTAATGAAAGAAAAAAAATTAAAAGGTGAAGAATATTTAACTAGAAAAGGAGTTGTAGTACCAGCTAAAGAGTTTATACCTATAAACAACTGTTGCAGAAAGAAGTGCGCGATTAAAATACTACCAGAGAATCAAAATTATCTTCGAAGACTTTTTAAAGAATGTTAGTAATAAAGATCAAGTTCTAGGCGACAGAATGAAATTATCGGAGAAAAGGGTAGGAAGAAAAGGAAGAAATAATAAAACCGGCGCTACAAAAGATAGAGAAATAACGGTCTCATATTTTGTTACTTTCAATGGAAAGGAAATGAATATCTGTAAGACTATGCTCCAAAGAGTTCATGCAGTTACACGGGGCAAAGTCGATATTGTAATTCAAAATAAACGGGCTTCCCAAACAGGATTCATAGATGAAAATTTAAGCGGACAGCAGAAGCCGATAAACGCACGAGATGGAGAAAAAACTGAAGTGTTAAACCATATTAACAGTTTCCCAAAATATCAAAGTCATTATTCAAGAAGCCACACAACAAAGTATTATTTGTCACCAACGCTTAGTGTTGCTAAAATGTATAACATGTATGTCAATAAAAGAAGAGCGGAAGGAATGGAAAAGCCATTGTGTTATTCTATGTACTTTAAGATATTTAGCGAACTAGGCTACAAAATGAAAAATCCCAGCATTGACACCTGCAAAACATGCGATCAACTTCAAAATGATATTAAATGCGCATCTACTGACGAAGAACGAACAAAAAAACTCGAAGAGAAAGACAGACATTTAGAATTAGCAGAAAAAGCTTATAGTCAAAAGAAGGCCGACAAGGAAAGAGCGAGAAATTCTGAAAATGAGCGGGTCGTTGTTCTCGATTTACAACAGAACCTTCCTACGCCTATGTTAACCACAAGTGAAGTATTACAAGCGACAATTATGGACATACAACTTTACTATAAGGGATTGCTGTGCAGAAAGTACGACTTGTTTTATGTGGCATAAGGGTATATCCGACCGCGGAACAGATCAAATTGCCTCTTGTATTATAAAGTTCTTGAAAGATTTACCCAGTACTGTAACTAAAGTTGTATTATATTCCGATTCTTGTCCTGGTCAAAACAAAAACAATGCTGTGGCAGCAGCCATTTCCTGGTTTTTGCATCAATCGGAAAATCTTTTAGTTATAGAACACAAGTTTTTGGAAGTGGGCCATTCAAGACTTGAATGTGATTCTGATCATGTTTGAATTGAACGAGCTAAGAAAGATTTATCTGAAGTTGAGATAAAAATTCCTCATGATTGGTATCAGTTTGTGCGAACCGTTCTAGGAAAGAAAACATTTAAAGTTGTTGAGATGCATAAAGAAGACTTTCTGTTATACTCATTTCTCTTAAAAAGCGTTTTTGTTAAGCGCGATTATACTGAATCAGGACAGAACATTCGTTGGCATGACATAAAAATTTTACGCTTCTCTAAAGAACTTGGACCTGGTATCATTGAAGTAAAGTATTCACATAATAAAAATGAGCAATTTTGTTGCTTAAACCTAAAAAGAAGAGGAAACAATGTTCCTGAACTAAAACCTGTTTTTATAATGGTCCAAAACCCATTAACCCTAAGAAGAAAGAGAATCTCTTATATCTCCTAAAGTACGTCGACAGCGCTTATCACGCATTTTATCAGAATTTGAGCGTGAGTGAAAGAGCTGCTGAAGATGTTGTGTAAATCTTGTTTTTTTATACCTACTTTTGTAATAAAGATATTGAGTCATAAGCCACTTCCCCAATTATTGATATGTCAACCCCTATATTTGGCAAAAGCGGGTATGTCATTCAAACTCTATTTTCTCTCAATTTTTTAATAAAACATTAACTTTTCTCTAAAAACTGGATATTTTTAAATAATAATGAAATTTAATCAAAAACAATATCATTATGAAGAAAAAGTTTTCATGTAAAAATCGATTTGTCAATAACACAAAAACTTTAAAATGGTTTCCTTTAAAACTATTAAAAATGACATATCGGTTTTTGGCAAATAACCACAGAAGTCTATCAACCATTAAAAACTGGATGTTGATATCATATCTGGTTCAGAAAATATTAACTTCTAAATTTATTCGAAATTTTTCTTGCTCGAAAGCAATTGGCCAGCAGTTTATATGGATCCTCTTCCTAAACCCAAGCCATATTAAGGACATTTATTTCAGTCTTGAAGGCTAAAAATACAAAATCCATTACCGAACAATTGTAACAAACCCTTTGGCATACGTCCTATTAAAGTTTAGAGAAACTTCTTCAGTCATTTAAATCTACTCTTTTTATATAAGGAGCGTTATATTAAGTGCTTACTATCCTTATGCTTTTCTCATTAAAAATTAGTAATTAACCATCCTTAGTTTGATGTTGTTATTATGGTGTCATATGTCAAAGCAAATAAGGCTATAATTCCCTAAAATTCGGACCTTCAAAGAAACCCCACCGGAGCGGGAAAAACCTTTTTTTGGTTATAATTTATTACAGTGTCAAGCAAAGCGTTATTGTCAGTAACTTTTAAAGATTTTATTAGTTCACAGTGTTAACAACGGAGCAAAGAATACATACTTACTTATTTCAAATTACTTGGAAATATAAAATAAAACATTTAACAAAATTCGATAAACATAAACCAATATACAGTGATGGGCTAAAATATGGAACAAATTAATTTAACTATCAGTTATTAATGTTATGAAAAAACGCTCGAACACGGCGATTATAATTTTTTCTTCCGAATATTTTGCCTCAAAAAAAATTATACAGGGTGTGTCAAAAAGTAGATGTAGCAAAAATTTTTTATATTTCAAATAGAACCCTATTTTTTTCAGTGGAATTTTGAATTCTACGTCAAATTCTGTGCATAACTCATGTAGCATACCCTATCCTTATCTCTGACGGTTCTAGAGAAAAATTACATCATAAAACGATTTTTTTCTTTAAAAAAAGTTACATGTAACACCTACTTAAAGGTAAACAGGTAAATATAAATGAATTGTCACTACGATAGCAAGTCATGTGTCAATCAAAAATAATTTTAGGTATAATTTTGAAAAACGGTGATCATGGTGCATTTAAATGAAACTTAAAGAATCGAAATTTTAATTTTAATTGGATATGGAGACAAAACAAGAAATCAAGAAGAAGTTTGTAACTTGTTTACCGCTAAGTATCCAGACCGACCGATTACATGATCTACAGTGAGTAAAATTGAGAAGAAATTCAGGGAAACAGGGAATGTAAAGGATCGTCTTGCAACGCGTCTTTCGCTGTTATAACATTTTTTTTTTAGTCAGAGAATTTATTTAAATTAAGTTAAAATAAAAAAAAAGTAAAAGTGAAGCCAAAACCACGAAGCCAAGCTGAGGTGAGAGGCTGAGGGACCGCGTGGAAATGCCCTAGCTCTATTGCCAGAGAGTAAGGGGGGTTTTAAATAGGGCGCCACCGTTTTGCAGCCAGGCCAAAACGGAAACCTTCAAGATGGTGCTTGGGCCTCACTCTCAGCTGGACTTCACAACTTAGGTTAGAATCTAATGAAAAAAAAAAAGAAAAAGGAAAACCACAGGGGGAGCTGTACAAATAAAACAAAATAATTAATTAAAATTAATGCTGGCTTTATTCAAAAATGAAGAAATGTGTGGGGGTTAGTACTTAACCTAAACTTAGCTGTGACGTAATACAACAGGTTGACAGATGGTAGACTTCTTTCGAAGGGAAGAAGACGATGGTGCGTCAGTGGACGTCAACAAGACGTCAGATAGACGAAGACAAGGGGGTGGAAACAGAAGAAAGAGAAAGACCCTGTTAAAAAAGAAAGCATTAGCTGATGGCTTATTAATAAAAAATTACCTAGTTCCTTTTCCGTTCGTATAATAAATTTATAATAAAGTAATTAAATTAAAATGGCAAAACCAACTAATTGAAAATAACCAAAAGGAAAAAGGAACTATATAAAAAAAATAAAGCAACTATAAAAATGTCAAATTATAAGCAAGAATTAAATTTAAATTACTTTGAATTGAATTAAATTTGAATTAAATTAAATTTGAATTAAATTAAATTTGAATTAAATTAAATTTGAATTAAATTAAATTTGAATTAAATAATTTTGAAAAATGTCAATAGAAATAATTAAAGTTATAAATGAAATTTTGGTTTGAGATAAAAAAAAATAAATTTATAAAATTATATTCAGGGACTTAATATTGTGATTAAATATTTTAATTAAGCTTGAAGAGCCAAAAACTTAAAATAAAATTAATTTATTAAGCCAGCACGTACGCCTATGTACTAAGGTTACATCATAAAATAAAAAAAATAATCAAATATGTACACACATAAGGGAAATATACAACTATATAAAATATGGCACAAGTAATGTCAACATATTAGTTATCAATTAGCAAACCAATCAATAATTTATTAAAGCTAGGACATAATAAAAAAACAATTACATAATCAGGATATGCCGCTATTAAAAGAGCAATACAAACTAAAAATGTTTATTCAAGAACCATCTTGACAAACTGGTGGATTTATAATAATTATAAACAAATGAGGCTGCATTATCTGCAACTTCATCATCTCAAATTTGATCAAATAATTTATTCGATGAGGAGTGAATGCTGTGTAACTACATTGTTTAAGTTACTTTACGTCTGTAGACATTAAAAGATTTACAGTCTGCTGGCTAATCTCAACGATAAAGTATGTGTGATTTGATTTTGACACACTTAATAATATTTTATATTTCGGGCACACCCTGTATGGCAAGAATTAAGATACCATGTCACACTTCAAGCAAACTTGTGCTATATAAAACAAAGAAAATGTACCAAAATAAAGCAGTAAGTTGGACCCCGTTATAAAGAAAAAATTATAGTTTAAATTAAGTTAATTAAATTTCAAGGTCAAGTCAAAGTAACAAAAAAAAATTCTATAGTATAGGTAAAATGGGGTCCACTTATTCGTAAAACAATAAATAATTTTAATTACTCAGCTAACGAGGCTAATAATTATACTCGGTCATAAGTACAAAAGCACATTTATCTGAACAAAGCATGTGGTGTTAAATTATAGCCATTTTGAAGCAATATACAGGGACAAATATGAAAGAAAAATGAATTATGCTTACCTAAGGGAGCTGTAGGGACTTTAAAATTGAATTAGGAGGTTTCAACGTTGGTGAGTGCTCCAGACGGTCGGCCTCTTATGGTCTTAGTGACCCGACTTAACTAAAAGAGAGCCCCAGATGGTGTTTTTAGGAGAAAAGTTGAAAAATTGACAAAGAAACGGCATGGCATATAAAAAAAACTCACCTCCAAACAGCGAACAACTTTGACAAAAAAAAATCCCACGATGTGGCTTTCTGTGGCCCCGGAAACCAAATCAAACTAAAGGGGCACAGAAAGTATCGCTTCAGATCCAAAATCCTGCAGAACAGATGGCTTGAATAGCCCTGGATCCAGAAACGCTTGCTGCCTCGTTGAACGCTAGAAGTTAAGTGAAGTCACTGGAGAATTGCAGGTTAAAAGTTAAAAAACGTGCCGTTAACAGGATATGAGAGAGAAGAGAAACGCCAGAGAGGGGTGTAGAGAGATAAAGCGAAAGAGCGACCCATTTCCGGCCAGAACCACAGAACAATAAAGGTTAGGGCAGAACTACCTGCTCGCTCCGAAAGAGAGAGACCAGTTCACACACTGGCGGCGACACGGGATGAAGTCTTTAAAACCATACGCATTCAATTGCAGATACTCCAAGCCAAGAGAAATGAAACAGATGTACCCAAATTCAGTTCTACATAAGAAGGCAATTCGTAAATCCTACAATTCGTTAAAAATTATTTAAAGAAAACCCAAGTCCTCAGATATCCCTGCCATTCTCGGAGCAAATGGCCATTGAAGTTTGGGTTGCCTAATATTATTGCCCAAACATATTCCAGAAGAAGAATATTAACCTAGAAAATTCATTAGTCAATTTGACAGGTTACCATAAGAATTGATAACAAACAAATATATTAGAAATACATAATAAAATACTAGTATAACTCTCGGATAGTGTATTCCAGGGAGATATGTGATTTAAAACACGAGGATAATGTAGCCTGCTTCGTCAAAGACAACGAAAACAGAGGCCGTTGACCTTGGGTAGGTACTTACTTTAGAAGGTATTTGTAGAAGCTATGTCAGACCAAATTATTAAAACTGTTGAGGAACTTATTTATGAAGAGTATACAGGGAACCAAACATCGGTTTAAACAGGCAAGGTATGTATTTACTTTATACAGGGTCATTTGTTAAAAGACACCATACACATTAGATTAAATTAGTTCATTTGTGACAAAATCGGATTGTCACAGTCTGCGGCCAGGTCGTTCAAACATTAGTGAAAACGCAAAATTGAACATTTTGTTAGAAGTTGAAGATAATCCCCATAGTGCATCCACTGAAGTATCCCTTAATAATGATGTGAGACGACGATCTGTTTTGCGGGTATTGAAACAAGAAAAGTACCATCCGTACAAAATTAGGTTGCTGCACGAGCTAAACGAAGATGATCCCGACCGCCGACTACAGTTTTGTAAAACTATGATGGAAATTTGCAACTTAAATCTATTTTTCCATCGCAACATACTTTTTAGCGATGAAGCCACGTTTTGTTTGAATAGTTCGGTAAACAGACAAAATTTTCGGTATTGGAATACAAATAATCCCCCATTGGATGAGAGAAGAGCACACGCAAAACCCACAAAAAGTAAATGTTTGGGCAGGGATATTAAATGATAGAATTATTGGACCTTTTTTCTTCGATGGAAATCTTACAGGAGACCGGTATTTACAATTTCTCCAAAATGAATTAATTCCCACACTTCTTCTTTATGTGCCATGCTCATTCGAGCGTAGGCGACCTCTCGCATATACCTGTGATGTGTGCCTTTTTCAGATTTTTCACAGGTATATGGGACCTACAGTTTATCGCCGGTTCCGAACGGCACTATTTGAGAGGTTGTACTAGGCAAATTACTACGTGGTGGTTTGCCATTGCCTTCCACGAGGTGACGACCGAATAAAATAAAGATCGATGCATGGTCCCGGGATCGAACCGGGGACCTTCCGCTTAGTAGTCGGACACACTAACCACTAGGCTGCGGTCGCCACACTAGCAGCGAATTTTCCAAATCCGAATCAGCTTAATCTACCAGGAGCGTCTATTTGGTTTTAGCAGGATGGTGCTCTGCCTCATTTTGCTCGACAAGAAGTATGAGAGTATTTGAATACTGTATTTCCCGAACGATGAGTAGGTAGAAGAGGACCCATAGAATGGCCTGCAAGATCTCCCGATCTTACACCAATGGATTTCTTTCTTTGGGGTTATTTGAAATCAAAAGAGTATAAGGATAAACCACAAAATTTGGAAGACTTAAAATTTAAAATTAGATATGAAATTAGGCAAATTAATGAAAATACTGTAAATAATATTTTAGAAGGGTTTTTAAGTAGATTGGCATATTGTCAACAAGTTAATGGTTGGCATTTTCAACACTTTGACGTAGAATTCAAAACTCGACTGAAAAAAATAGGGTTCTATTTAAAATATAAAATTTTTTTGCTATATCTACTTTTGGACACACCCTGTATAATTTCTTTTTGAGGCAAAAAATTTGGAAGATAAAATTATAATCGACGTGTCCGAGCGTTTTTTCAAAAAATTAATACCTGATTTTTAAATGAATTTGTTCCATATTTTAGCCCATCACTGTATAATTTTATTATAATTCAAGGCATAATTCATAAAAATAGACCAAAATCAGATAGCATAACATTAATTATTATTCAAAGCTCCACCATGAAGGACGCATTTTTCCAGTTCGGTTAAAAGATTTCCCACTTCTTCTAGGAATATTACTTCCCATTATTTGGCAGTGGATTGGCATAAGTTAACTGCTTTAGGCATCTCCACAAATACGTATCTACCAAGGTCGAGACTTCTAGAACTGGACTATTTCGCACGATCCATTTTTGTCCAATTCTCAAATCAAGCCGTTCCTTTACTTCTTTAGCAAAATGGGTCTGGCATCCATCTTGCTTGCTGGAAGTACATGTTACTTAGGTAATCTAATTGCAGTTATTCCAAATGATTTATTTTGTTTATTAACGTATTTAAATGAGAATTCCTTTTACAATTAGTATAAAAAAAATGCGGTCCAATTATACCATACTAGGAAACAGCGCACCAAACATTCACTTTTTTTTTAACATTGACGGTACGTTGGGTTGAGATTCTGAACATTCTTCAGAACAGGATTAATATCACTCCAGTAGCAAACATGTTGCGATACTACAATCGTCAAAAACGTGAACTCATCGGAGAACATTATGAGTTTACGGAATCCCCTATTAATACCTAAAATTTTATTTATTATCAATTTACGGACATGGTCCATTTTACAAAATATTATAACTAACAATAATAGATGAATTATTTACGATATTAAACATATTGGTATAATCAATTGCAAATTATATATATGTATCGGTATAATTAATTACAAATAAGGAAACACAATAAAACACAATAAAATAAAGGGATGGATGAGACTAAACACAGGTTAATAATTGTCATTGCCTTAGATCTCTTAAAAACTCATTTTTATTAACAAAGAAATCAAGCGTACCATGGCGATGATTGGCGAGTCTTAAAGACCGACCAATAAAATTATTGTTACAATAATTAGTTCTACTAAATGGCTGATGGAACACATTATTAGTAGAGATTATTATTTTACTCCTTACCCACGAACAAAAATCCAACCTTTTGCCGTCATCGCCCTCTTCTAATGTGTGGTTACAATTGGGTTTGTAGAGACGTACCTTATTTTGATTTAACAATTCTTAAATAGCACATTTTTGGACCACCTGTAGTTGCATTCCTCAAGGACAGTGTGGGGTTTTCTCTAGCAGACTGCAGTACGTGTAGAGCCGCTGCATCACCTTCATTGTAGTATACTTTACTTTTTTTAAGTCTAATACGGATTCCGTTTCACGAAGTTTCTTGACCAGCTTGCAAACCACCCATTTGGTTACGGGTACATTGGGGAATATTCTTAAATAGCACATTTTTGGACCACCTGTAGTTGCATTCCTCAAGGACAGTGTGGGGTTTTCTCTAGCAGACTGCAGTACGTGTAGAGCCGCTGCATCACCTTCATTGTAGTATACTTTACTTTTTTTAAGTCTAATACGGATTCCGTTTCACGAAGTTTCTTGACCAGCTTGCAAACCACCCATTTGGTTACGGGTACATTGGGGAATATTTCATGAAATTTTTCAATAACGTATATATTATGTATGCAAACTCTCCATTACCATAACATTGGATAAAATGTATTATTACCTCCGTTGTTAACCTTGTTAACTAATAAAATCTTTAAAACGTACTCATAATAACGTTTGACTTGACTCTGTAATAATTTATTTCTGAGGTGCCTAATCAAAGGTGATACTTAAAGGTATACAAAATCAAAGGTATACCTACCAAACTTTTCAGTGAAATGCAAATTTAAAGCAAAAATATCATTGCTATCCAAACCTCATAATAACCAATATTTTAGTAGTGGTGATGATTTGAGACAATTCTCTTAAATATCATTTTATCAAAAACTTTAGAGTAAGGCTACTTTACTGTTATAAAAAATTTGAATTTTGAACTTTTTGGACACACTGTATACAATTTATTTTCTTTTTCATCGACACTCATATTTTTTCAGCAAGCAAATATTTTTATAAAGAATGACTTTTCCTCGAAAAATGAAATTTTAGGTCCGTTTGCCCTCTTGTCTACCACATCGCCGGACATACTGTATATCCCTTGGAACTTTTGCGTAAAAATCAATTGGAGCTTAGTGTCGAAATTAGCGCTCTTAAGCCCCTGTGAGGCTGGTTTTGCCAGAATTTGATAACTTTTAATTAAATGGTGTACTGTGTGATTCACTTATCCTGCCCACAGTTTTATTTGATATTATAACGTTGCCTTAATGGTTAAAGGAAAAAGTTAAATACATAAATTTCTTGCATGGACGCAAAATTTTTATCTGTTCAGTTTTTATATATGCAGGGTGTTTCGTTTTCCTCGTCCAAGCATCAGCTTTCTTATTTTAAATGGAACACCCGGTATACCTATTTTTAATCGTTTAGTCAATATTTATTTGTTAATAATTGAATGGATATTTATTCGAACAAAAATATTACAGTTACAACTACAAATATTTACATAAATTGTTGAAAATGACCTCCATTATTTTCAATACAACGATGGATTGCTCTCAAGAAATAATTATTTACATTTACGAATACTTCAGGTGTTTCTCGTAAATCGTTTACCACTCTTCTAACATTAAATATATATAATCTCATTTAAATCACTGCATGTAGTTTTATATACCTCGTTTTTAATGTGACCCCAAAAAAAGTAATCAATTGAGGTAATACCAGGACCGTTTGGAGACCACAGGGTTGTGCCATTCCTTCCAATCCATTCGATATAGTTTTGGTTCAAATAATCGCTAACTTCCCGAATAATATGCGGGGGAGCCCCATCCTGCTGCCACACAATAGCTGCTACCTCGTTTAAAGGAAGATTTTCCATTAAACTATCTATATAATTTTGAAGAAAATTAAGGTATCTAGGGCCACTTAATGAGCCTCTATAAAATAACGGTCCAATTATTTTAGAACCAAAAAACCCACACCAGACATTTATAGACTGCCATCCTTGGTGTCTAACTTGTCGTATCACATGTGGATTTTCTATCGACCAGTGACGAATATTTTTTGTATGGTGTATGCGACGCGTTGAAAAGCAGCTCTTATCAGCCCTTAGAATATGATTAAAAAATTGGGGATTTTCTTCGATTTTTCCTAACAAATTTCTGCGGAATTGAAGACGTCTTAGGAAATGTCATTGTTACAATTTTTAAACCGGCATTATTTTGAATGGCTTATACCCAAAATCGTGAAGAGTTCTTGAAATCGTTCCATAGTTATCATAGAAGTTCTTATTGATGTGTTAGTATATGCGTTGAAATATTCCAAACATATTTCTGCCTGTTTCTCGGTTCTCACAAGTCTGGTCCTGACTTTCTTTATATTTCCAAGGGAATTACGTTCTATTAATTTTAGATAGTTTCTTCTAATCATTTTTGTAGAAGGTATTCTCTGATTGGGAAACTTTGGTCTAACAGTTGCGGTGGCATTTTTATTGTTTTCAATATAAAGCTAAACCATTTGGAACCTCTGTTCTTCAATAAAGTTCAATTTGATTTTGACAACGAAGGAATATTTTGACGTAAAACAATATTCAAAAAAGACATATCAACAGGTAAGGCCGGTAACAGGTAAGTCGGAAATTTAACCCTAAAAAACTTATAAAATAGCATTTGGGGTGCATATTCTTTTACCTAAAAAAAATTAAATATTGGCTTAACGATAAGAAATAGGCATATTAAAGGTTATACAAATTTGTAGGGTCGGAGGTAACATTTTAAAGGGAATCTAAATACCTATTAATATACGGGGTGTTCCATTTAAAATAAGAAAGTTGATGCCTGGACGGGGAAAACGAAACACCCTGTATATATAAAAAATGAACAAGATCAAATAAAGCTTTTGTTCTAAAATTTTAGGACTTTATTAGAGAACGAGATGAATAAAATGCATAGGAAATATAGTATGATTTCACTGACGACCCATTTTAAAGAAGTAACTGACATGACGCAATTGATTGTCCAGTATCGAATTTGATTTGTGTTGCACATAGTTGAGTTTCAGGGCTTTACATTTTGTTATGCCATGTGGTCTGCCTAAAAGAACTTATAAACGTTACTGCAATTTTAGCTGCTTTGTCATAAGAAACTCAATTTTAAATCGCAATATTGGTCTATGGACAAAATGTTGCCTTTTAACCCCTTTCAAAACGATTTCCTTTGCGGAATTGTATTCTGTTTCTCTTCTATGCTATGTCAAAAAATGGCCTGAGAGATACGTATTAAGAAAACTGAATTTAGAGTGGTAAACAACAATGGTTTCTAGCAACAACCCAATTTATATTTATAATAATATTTCTGTTGCAACAGTACTTAAACTTCACTTAAAAAGCATACATCCCTTTAATGCTGATCTAAAAAGATTGATGATCTAAAACCCAGATTAAAAAACTTAAATTATTGGCATTTTTTTCTCAAGTTATTTGTTGATTTTATCTTTTCTAAACGTTATCTCTGCTGGTATTGTTGGAAATTCTTTAAAATGGTTTCCCTTGGCGTGTAAATCGGCGACAGAAATATTTTGAAGAAATGGTTTATTACATATTTTCCCGAAATATTCAATTGTATTGGATAGGTGGAACGAACATCGTTTAAAATATCCAGATGACACCTCAGAATTTTTTCCACATTTTTTAGCTTTGGCTAGTTTCAGGTAATTTAAAGGGCAAAATTATTATTTGCATGATATGACAATTTGAAAAATCTTTGTTCTCTCACAATATTTGTATAAGAAGTTTATTAGCTATACAATTGTCTATACAAAGAAAATTAACTCTGGTCTTCTAGCGTGTGTAAGGCTCAATTGTATAGGCTGGAATTAACTATAGAATTAATATGAAGATTTATCCTTAAATTAAACCCAAAGTTAATCTAAGGTAGTTTTTTTTTTTGAAATTGTATAGGGTGGGGTTAATCCATAAAACTGTTAACTTTAGAGGGATGGGAATATCAATATTGCTTTCTGTTTTTACATTTCACTTGTCAGTTGTCATGTTTATGTCATTTAAAAGAAACCTACCTTTGCAACTTTCTTTTTATTTAACATTTTTTGATTTGCAAGTTGCAGGGAGATTAATGACTTTGGTGATTTGGTACCAAATTTCTCTTTGCATGCGTTGGCCAATCACAAGAATTAGCATTCCTACAGTAGGTTTTGATATTCTAAACCTTGCAATGAATTCTAGATCTATCCAATAGTCTATATTCTCAACACGAGGCCTATAAACCCGAGGTCTTCGCACATGCTCAACTACGTTAATAATCCCAAAATCTTCTTCGTCATCTGAGAGAGAGAAGAATTTTTTTTAAACATCAAAAACATCCATATATGGTTACTATATAATCACGCAGTAGTCGAGAGGTACAAATGGTAAAATAGGTTCAAAAATAAATAAATACACTGATAAAACTGTCCTCTCTTAATCAAATAATCTGATTTATTTGGTGAATAATTATTGGTAATAAATAAATGTGATTTTAATTAACTAAGATTCGTTTAACTGAAATAAATGAGAGTATTTCGTTTTATTTGTAAAATTATTTGACTGTTGGTGGATTTGTGTCAAATCATGGGACCTTTCAAACAAATATCTTACCAAAAGACAATTAAAATAACAAAATCTAAATAACTAATTATTTAATCGAACTAATTTTCATTTAGGAACTAAATTCCGTTAATCGCTAGTTAAATCACCCAATAAAGAACTATTTAAATGTCTAGGTCATTTAAACTAAATAATTATGTATTTACATTAAATCCTTAATATTTTATAAAACAACCAAATATTTACAAATAACTAATTATTTAATCGAAGTACATTTCAAGTTAAAAACAAAATACCTTGAACCCTAATTTAAATCATTCAATGCCGAATATTTCATGGGGCTTTGAGTAATTTGATTGGTTATACAAAAGTGGCCTGATAAATCATCATCACGTTTTTGGTTATTAGTGTTCGATCTTGTCTTGTAGAAATTTATGAGTGAGAGTGAAATCTTCTTTGTTAGTGGCACAGAAGTTAGTGATTCCAGCAAAAATTAAAAGTAAGATACGGGGGATAAACGTAATATGAATAATCATTTAGAAGATTAGGGTATATCGAGGGGTATATCCCATCTGTTAGATACTTTTCAAGGTAGAAAACCATATTTGAATATTTTAGTTATGCATAAAACGAGTTAAAAAAATAAAATAAAAGGCAAAGGAAAGATACTTGTCATACCTAATTTGAAATTTTAAACACAAAATCTTTTTAGAAAAATATAGCTAGGTATTTATTTATAAATCATAGCTACCTAGGTGTATTTTTTTAAATAGTGTTACAAATAAAACAGTTTTTCTCAATCTTCACCATGTTTCAATACCTATCAAACCTTCTAACGTAAAAGATATAATATAATTAATATAATATTAATAATTACTGTACATAATATTTGCAAAATTTGCCTTTATTTAATTTTTTATCAAAGTTATTAACGTCTTTATAATGTTTTATTGACATATATTTTAAGGGACACAACAACTAATGGTGGGCTTATACAGCAAAGTAACTTGACATAAAAATAAAATAAGAGTTGAATCTACATATCTGCCATAAGACTTTTATAGAACCACATAACATAACATAAAAATAAGAAATAAAATAGCAGATGGTTATCCTTTAACTTTTATGGTATTTTTATGTAAAAATCGTCGTGCGCGTGCGCGTAATTTGTCATAACCAACTGTTGATTTGCCTTATTATTTGAACACTATAAATAATTTGATAAGGTTTGTGATTATTATGGTATAGGTACTGATTAAACCATATTCAATAGCAACATTTCAATATTTCTTATTTTTATGTGACGTCTGTATAAACACGTACTTGGATAAAACAAGAACGGATTTGAATAAACTTTCTGATCTATTGAAAATTAAAAAAAGGTATTGAAACCAAATAAAATTATACTTGGTCTAAATAGATATAAAAGACAAGTTAAGCAATTACGTACTTGAATAAAAAAGACAACGACTTTGATGGAAATTACCGGTTTATTTAAATCCTATTACTTAAATTGTTTGATTAAATAACGTTGTTGTTACGGCAAATACATGCAAAACAAAAGTAAAATAAATATATACTTGATAAAATATATATAAATATCAATCAAATAAACATTTTGTTAACTTAACTTTTAACCTATTTACTTTAAGTCATTGAAGCGGTTTATTTAAGTTAGGTTAGTGTTAAGGAAATAAATATTTGCTTGAATTTTGTATTTAGTGATTAATTCCAAATAAAAAATAATTTGTATCAAATCAGATAATACTAATTAAGGGAATAATCCCTTAGTATTTTTTAATTACATATTTGTTTGGCTAATAGGAAACAAATATTTATTTGAGTCAATGGAAATTTTTTTTAATTCAAATAATTAATTTTATCAGTGTACGCCAGCCATTTTTATCCCAAGACTGCCAGTTAACTCATACCCAATCCACGAATTGAGGGTTGATCCTAGGGTCAGAGGTAACATCTGGTTATACAATGCATTTTACTACTAACCCCTGGATTAACCTCAACCTTTGAGTTAATCCCGATGTCAATCACAACTCAAAATATCAAAAATTTCTCACTTTACTCGTTGGATAAATACCCGTACAGTGGGACCAAATCTCAAAATCCTGCGCGAAATAATTCAAATTTTGAAAATAAGATTGGCAGATAATAAAAATTATTAAATGGGATGTTTGCCATATTTTGTGAGGGCGGATGTAAATTGGGCACTAACCTATCTGCATTCTTTAATCCTACATGTAATCTGGGCACTAGCTTAAAACGCACGTGCAAAGCTTATATGTAAACTGGGCACTGTAAAAATGTGAAAATAGTCTACCGAAAAGCACAGTGAGAGTGACAAGTGAGGTTATGTTTCTCTAGCTGTTAGTCACTTGACAAAAATTGTAATAATTATAGACTTATATTGGTTAAACAGCGCTAACACGGCATCTAATCCACCTTTTTGGTTCCAATTCGGTATACGCTACATAAATCAACAAAGGTGCCGGAGGGCCCAAATTACATATCGGATTATGGTGACCCTTTTTCGAAGTAGGTAAATCCATTAATTTGGTGCCCACTTTACGCCCGCCGTTTTGTGAATTTTTAAAGTGGTTTATTTAAATGTAATAACCCTCTTTAATCACGTTTTCTGATTCCTCTAAACATTCTAAACAACAATTATGAAACATGTCATATGGCTAAACCCATTAGTTTAAGAAATAATTTGAGTTTTAGGACATACAAGAGGTATGATATTACCTATATTTTGCTATTTTACAAGCTGGCACAAGAATGTTTTGAGTTAAAACTGAAAAAGAACATAAAAGTTGTACTAAATGTACCCACGTAAGTTTTGTCAAAAATTTAATAACAATTAAATTAAATACAAGCAATAAAATTAATAACAAATTTACAAGAACTAAAATAAATTTAAGTAAGTCGTTATTTAATTAAAGGTTAAAAATGTCCCCCTCCCACAGTTTGACAATGGGCTGGGTTATAATCAAATTTGTAAATGACGTTTTGTAACATTCCTTGGTTAATAGATTCACATTCTTCAATAATTCTTCTTTTTTTGTTTAGATCTGCAGGTTTTGTCACATACACTTTATTTTTTAGTTGTCCCCAGAGAAGATAATCAAGGGGCGTTAAGTCTGAAGACCTAGCCGAAGCAATAATTTCATTTCATCGGTAGGTATCGAAATTAGGTTGCAACTTAAAACATACGCGAAATATCATTTTCTTGTAAGATGTCCGAAATATAAAAAAAAAAAAAAATAGATAAATTATGGTTAAAACTTTTGGAATATCCACAGAATTTGTGCGGTGCAAAATTGAATACCTACAGTCGACTTTGCAGTAGACATATTCGAAGGACAGATTTCATAGAATCTGAAAATGATGATAACCGTAAATTTTGTGAGGGTGCTGTTTCTTCGATAAGAATTCTCTATGTCAAGAACAATTTTCAAAAGCAATGGCGTGTTTTCAGTTTTCTAGATTTGAGAAAAATACAGATAAAAAATATTGAAAAAACTGCTGAAAATGGGCAACCTCCATGCAAAAAAACACCCATCGAAAGAATTGTACAAAATGGATCCCGCAACTGTCTTATTTTATGTTTCCAAAAGATGCCAGAAGGAAACTTGGTTTGAAAGATGCAAAATGGTCTCCTAATTAGACAGCTTACGATAATACCAATTTTATAGTTTCGATGATGAACGTTGAATTAAATGGTTCGTTAGCTTTTGTTTTTCCCATAAAAAAAAATTATGTTCTAAAGGTTGCATACAGGGTCGTTGGTATGTATGGAAACGGTCGATTACTTCTTAAAGTAATACAGTTAGCAAAAAATACTTTAGACAAAAGTTTTAGGGTTTTTAAGGTCTATTAGAATTTAAGAAAAAAGTATACAGGATGAGCCAGAAAACCGTAGAGAAGCAAAGTTGCTTTTTTTTTAGTAGAACACCCTATATCTTAGAATATTTTTAATTTTACGTGGAGCAGCAATTATTTTCTAATAAGTGCATTATAAGTCTAAACCTAATAGCTTCCGAGATATCGACTTTCGAAGAATGACATTTTTGATCTTTGACAACTTCTAGTTTTCCAACGGTACATCTTAGAGTAAAATGGCTTACATGTCCCTATCTTCCTTTCTTATTATTTTCCCAAAAAAAACAACTTCCGGTTAAACCGGAAGTCCTGTATTTCCGGCGTTTAAGTTACATCCGGTTTAACCGGAAGTTGACACTTTTAGAAAGATAATAAGAAACTAAGATAGGGACATGTAAGTCGCTTTACTCTAAGACGTGCCGATAGAAAGCTAGAAGCTGTCAAAGTTTAAAAATGTCATTTTTCAAAAGTCGATATCTCGGAAACTATTAGTTTTAGACTAATAATGCACTTACTGGAAAATAATTGTTATTTTAGGTGAAATCCAAAAAAGTTCTAAGATATACGGTTGTTCTATTTAAAAAAAAGTAACTCTGTTTGTCTACGGATTTCTGACTCATCATGTATACTAATTTTTTTTTTATTTTAATAGACCTATAAAAACCCTAAAACTTTCGTCTTACATATTTTTTGCTAACTGTTTTACTTTAACAAATAATCGACCGTATCCATACATACCAACGACCCTGTATATAGCCACTCTAGTTAGTTTTAAGCTTATATAGTAATTATTCTTACTTCGTGTGTAATACAGCGTTTGTTTAATCTTGTGTAAGTCATGGAAAATATGTGCAAGCCCAATATATCTCAGGAGATAACCCCGTCGAAAAGCAGAAAACACTTTTGGTCTAAAGTAGCTTGTTGCAAACCCATTTAAACACTTTAATTTAATAATTTATTTGGGGCTTTCACCCGATGAGTGTTCAAGTATAATAGAAAGCCACTAAAAATATGTGTATTTGAAGAGTAGGTCGTGCATTAAAAATAAAAGGAAATAGCAATAATTTTACTTCACTTTGACATATGGAGTAAATTATTATTTAGTCAGTCATTCCAATTGTATTTTGTAAATTATGGCAGAAAAGCTAAACACGCAAGAAATGACAGAATTAGTTCTTACTGTTGATGATAAATACAAATCGTTTAGAGAAGCAGCCGCTATCTTCAATTAATTAATTTCATACGTCAAAGTGAAATGAAATGATTACTATAGGTTTTTATTTTGAATATACGGCGTATTCCTCAAAACATTCAGGGGTGGCGTCCCGTTTAAGAAAATATCGAGAAAAAAAGAGAAAAATTAAAAGTCAAGGTATTTTACTTTCGACGCGATTTTGGAAAATGATATTTACTTCCGCACTAAAAGTCAGAAGTACATTAAATCTGAAATACTCGTTTATTGTTTCGAAGCAAGCACCAACTTTTATCAAGAATAAAGTTTTCTGAGAAACCAATAAGTAATAAAGAAGTTTCCCATATGTTGCATACTTTTTTGGACACACTGTATGTTTTATTATGGTTAATTTTGTTAATTCTGGAAAAAAATCGTTTTTTTTTATATAATGTGGCAACAGGACAGGAGAGTCGTCTAAATACAAACGCCGACATCTGACAAATTCTAAAAATATTAGATTTATTCACCATTTTATGAGAAATGTTCAGGCGGACAAATTATTCAGGCCTAAATATCAAAACACATTTCCACAAATAGCCTCGGCCGTTTTTTATAAATTATCTACGTTTACCTTTAAAGACACAGTACAGTGTGTGATATTAGTGGCTGAGGGATGTGTCGGCCAAAACAAAAACTCAATTATGGCGGGCATGTGTATGTATTGGCTGAATACCTTTACTCAAAATAACATTAGAGAAATTCATCTGATTTTTCCGGTTGTCGGCCACTCGTTTATACCCCCCGACTGGGTATTCGGGAATATTGAAAGGGTTATTAAAAAAATGCCTGTAATTGTATGTCCAGAAGAATACATGAAAGTTATTAAAGAACATGCTACAATCTTTGAGATGGGTAAAGCTTATCAAGTTTTCGTTTTTAAAAAACAAGTAGCATTAGTGTTGAAGTCTCCTACATCTTGACATTTTAAAATTAGCAAAGCCAAGCGGATTATCATTACTAAAATAATGGAAAATTTAATTGAAGTAAGAGGTGAAACGCACTACCGAAATGATTTGGAAGATTCGAAAAGTTTACTCAAACGAGGTAAAATAATTTCACAATTGAAGCCAAACGAATTGCCTTTGGTTTGTGATACATTGAAAAAGCATTACGGTGATGATTGGGCAAAGGAAACGGACTTTACGTATTTTAAATCATCGTTCTTTAAAGAAAATCAGGCTGAAGAAGATCATTTATCAGATTCCGAATTAAATTCTGACGACGAATATTAGTAGACGTAGAATTTAATTTATTTAATTTTGTTTTCTTCTTGAGTTTCAATAAAAAATTGTGTTCCTAGCAAACTTTAGTCGTTTTTTAATATTAAGCGCTATAATATTGACACAATTTTAGTTTACCATAAAAATATAAAACCCGACATCTACACATTTTAGAAGTGCAAAACCCGACGTCGGCATCGTTAACATGCAAACTCCGACATCTGCAAATTTAAAATGAAAATTATAGAAAAACTACTCATACATGATTTTCTAGAGCTAGACGAGCTTAAACATATATATAGAAAGTATTAAACAAAAAAAAATCGAATTGTTTTCTAAATAAATAAGCCCGAATATAGTTTTTTTCACTTTACTCAAAATGACTTATTCCGCAGATGTCGGCGTTTGCATTTACACGACTCAGGACACCACCTCTTCGAATTTTTTTTGAAAATTGACAAGAATAGCTATAATAAAGTATGTATATACTGGGTGTCTTTGAAATGACTGTACAATGCTTATCCACAAAATCCTTAGCCAAAAATTATGCTATCTAGGTAAACTTACCTATATTCAATTCGTTTTGCCGCTACAGAGCGCTGAAGTTCTCAAATTAATATCATTTCTTCGGAATAATTTCTAAACGCCTTTCTTGATTTTCACTAATTTTGGGACTACGAATTACTACTATTATTGCCGTATTTTTGTGTGAACGCGATCTTTTTCTAATGCCTGGATACTTAAAAATAGCGCGTGAGTCGTAAATAGAAGTTGGAACTTTTGTTACCCCCTGTAATGACTTCAACTGTTTCTCTGGCACTAGCTTAATTTTGGAACTTTTCTGTATCTTATAAAATTTTCACCAGACATACAGTTTCGCCTCCAAAAAATTATTTACGATACCTCATCATTGCTGCTATTCTGAACAATTGTACAAAAATTGTTTTTTTGTTGCTTTACTGGGCAACAGTAAAATAAATCTGACATACCGGTAGTGTTTACTTGTTGTTGCAAAATGAATAATTAAAGGTTGGAGGTTGACATGCTTCTAGTATATGGATTATGTAAGATAAATGGACGTATGAGTGTCAGAGTCTGTCGCGACAAATATTCAGGTTTGTTCAGGTTAGTTCAGACCGTAGAATTCCGAACCATCAAACTTTCGTGAGTATTGACAGGTAACTTAGGGAAACGGGTAGTTTTAATGGAAATAATGTTAATCGAGGACCCCAACGTACAATTAGGACTCCGGAGCTCAAAGAGACAGTTTTAAGCAGAATTGAAGATGATCCCAAATTCAGCTGTAGACGCTTAGGGTTCGAATTGGCGGTTTCCAAAAATACCATTAATAACATTCTGCGAGAGCAGTTGCTCCATCCGTATCATGTGCAACAGGTGTAAAATCTTTTGCCAATGGATCCTGAAAGTCGGTTGACGTTTTGTCGTTTCATTGAAACAATGAGAATACCAAATGCAACCTTTCATAAGAAATTTTTATTTACTAACGAAGCTGCGTTCACGAGATCGGGAATTAGAAATGTACATAGCGAACATGTGTATAGCGATGAAACTTCCCATGTCATCAGGAAGAAACATTTCCAGCTTGAATTTAGAATTAATGTTTGGGCAGGTATGATTGACAATTTTATTATTGTAAATATGTAAATAAAACAATGCAGTCTTCCTCCACAGTTTAATTTTAAAGTCAATTTAAGTTCCCAACATGTTTCGAATGCTTAAGCATTCATCATCAGGGGATACTAAAAGGATATTACATGATTGAGAATGAACAGTGAACACAAAATAAAATTTAGGACTTACCTAACATCCAGTTTAAAAGCGATGTATGTTGTTTCAAACTAATGAGTACAACTTATAATGTGATACAGTAATATGTAAAAGTTGAAGACTTGGTATGAACCAGCTAGTTGTGTTGAAGTTAATGTAAAGATAAAAATTTAAGTGAAATGTGAGATTTTAATAGAAAAGGAAGCATTTTAATGAGATAGTTAATTAATTTAAAGCATATGAAGGAAAAGTTTTATTTTGTATCATATAATATTAAATTTGTTAAACTTAGGTGTTTAACTAAATTTAGAAATTAAAATTGGAGAATTAAAAATAGAAATTTCAAATCAATGTCTTTTATTAGCTGACATGCTGGTATGGGGATTTTGGGGATATACCCCATATTTTAAAATGTATTAGTAATTTAAACATTTTAATAAGTTATTTATAATTTAAGAGTTAATGGAAAATTTTTAAGTTATAAATGAATTAAATATAACCTGTGCTACAACACGACCGTAGTACTCGCCTGCAACGTGGAAGTTAAAGTGAGGTTAATAAAAGAGAAAAATGACAATATAGGTATAGAACCAGGTACCATTTTTAGAAATATTAAAAATAAAAATGACTGTTGAAATATGATGAGAAGATTATACTAACTGGATATTAGGTTTACAGAAACCATACAAATCGATTGACATTTAGTTTTTGTCGTCACTGAACATGTGAAGTCCTTGAAATTGGCAGAATACAGACATCTGTCAAGAAATAGTAAATAATAATGGTCACGCTTCAAAGGGAAGAGGATGAACAGTGAATACAAAATAAAGTTTTCGGAACTACCCAACATCCAGCCTACAAGCAATGTATGTTGTCTCAAAGTAATGAGCACAACTCACAAAGTGATATAATTAATAATATAATTAATAAATAATAATATAATTTTATTATTGGACCAGTTGTAATGCCAAATCGGTTACATGGGGATAACTATCTGTTGTTCTTGCAAAACAATTTACCCGATTTATTGGATGATCTTTCATAACAACTTCGTACCGAAATTTGATTTATGCACGACGGGTCGCCACCCCACTTTGGTATTAATGTTCCAAATTTTTAAATGAAACATATCCTAATAGATGGATCGGAAGAGGCAACGATACATCCGTTAATTGGCCAGCAAGATCTCCCGATTTAACCCCCCTAGACTTTTTCTTGTGGGGGCGCTCTTAAATTAAAAATGTATGCTTTCCCCATCGCTACGGAAGCTGAGTTATTGCAAAGAATTATAAATGCTGCAGATTATTTTAAAAACAAGACCGACGCGATGCCCAAATTCCAAAATTTAGGAACGCGGTGAACATTTTCAACAGTTGTTATAAGAATTAAACTTAGGTAGTGATTAGAATAAAATTAAGACTTCTTTTATGTTTTTCGTAGGAAATAAACAACAAAGATGAATTACAAGGTATCGAAAATAATTTTCTGGAAGAGAAACTGTATGTCTGGCGAAAATTTTACAAGAGATAAAAAAGTTTCGAAATGAAGTCAGCTAGTGTCAGAGGAACAATTAAAGTAATTTGTACAGGGGGTAACAAAAATACAAGCTTTAGTTCACGAATCACGCGCCATTTTCTTAGCATTAAAAAAGGATCGCGTTTGCGTCAACACGCCAATATTAGTAGTAATTCTTAGTTCCAAAATTAGTGGAAATCGATAGAGGCGTTTAGAAATTATTCTGAGGAAACGATATTAATTTAAGAATTTTTAGAAAAGGGGCAAAACGAAGTAACATTGCATATAGGTAAGTTTACCTAGATTGCTATATTCTTGGTTAAGGAATTTGTGGTTAAGCGTTGCACACTCATTTCAAGGACACCCTGTATATTTGATACCAGTAGAACGAGCTCAAGCGCTTAAAAAAATTTAATACAGGCTGTTTAATTTAGCAAATACTAGGTTATTTCAAAATTATAAGATTTTTATGCCTTTTTTTTTCTGATAACGGATTCTGAATGTTGGCTAATTTAAAGTCTTTTTTAAGACCAATATTAACCAAAGTGTGCATTGAGTAAAATATGAAAAATCACTCTGTACATAATTATTTTGCTTTTTTCATTTGGAAGACGCCAGAACTGTTGTTCATTTGACTGTGTAAACTGTGTATGTTTTAATATCATGTAATTTTCTATTGTACTGGGTGTTAAACCTAAGGAGGTCATCGGCTATATCTCAGAAAATAATAACACTAGGACTTTGGGAAAAAATATATATCGATAAAAGCGGCCAATGGAAATTGCTGGAAATTATATTCAAGTTCGAAAAATGACCGCTAGGGGGCATAAGAGAACTTTCAAAAGAGAAATGCCGATTTTCTCTTGATTTTTCCTAATAAAAATATGTTAAAAATATAAGCATTGTATTCTTCCTAAAATTATGCAACTTTATGTTTGGAATCGTTTTTTTCTATTTTCAATAATAAAGTGGTGGGAAAAGGTCAAACTTTTTTTCTTTCAAACGCTGATATCTCTGCTTTGTAAAAACCGATTTTATTCAACTTAGTCTTGAAAAAAGTCCTTCTTTTCCTCTACACGTAGATCTATTAACTGTACCATATTGATTCTGATGGTGGCCACTAGATGGCGTTTTATCGTAATTCCTTAATGAATAAGGATTTTCTCAAAAAAATCAAGTGTTATGATATGACTTTTTCATCATATTTTATTTTAGGCTTATAAAGGTCATTAAATAGTGGAATAAAAAATCCAGATCCGTATTTAAAATAAAAAAGTTGATGATGGTCGCTCGAATCCGAAACGTCGGATTAAGAAACTAGCCCCATCAGCTTGTAGAGGAGGAAAAGTTACTATAAGGAACTGAAAACCGCAACGTGATATCTTTTTTTAAACCAGAGATTTAATTGATTAATCAATGTTTTAAAAAATGGCCTATTTTTCTATATTAATTATTATTATCCCTAATTTCTCTAGTTTAACAAAAGATATCACGTTGCGGTTTTCAGTTCCTTATAGTAACTTTTCCTCCTCTACAAGCTGATGGGGTTAGTTTTTTAATCCGACGTTTCAGATTCGAGCGACCATCATCAACTTTTTTATTTTAAATACGGACCTGGATTTTTTATTCCACTATTTAATAGCCTTTATAAGCCTTAAATAAAATATGTAGAAAAGGCCATATCATAATATTTGATTTTTTTGAGAAAATCCTTATTCATTGAGTATTTACGGAAAAACGCCATCTAGTGGCCACCATCAGAATCAATATGGTATAGTTAATAGATCTACGTGTAGAGGAAAAGAAGTTTTTTTTTTCAAGACTAAGTTCAATAAAATCGGTTTATACAAAGCAGAGATCCCAGTGTTTGAAGGAAAAAAAGTTTGACCTTCTCCCATCACTTTATTATTGAAAATAGAAAAAAACGGTTCCAAACATAAAGTTGCATAATTTTATGAAGAATATAATGCTTATATTTTTAACATATTTTTATTAGGAAAAATCAAGAGAAAATCGGCATTTCTCTTTTGAAAGTTCTCTTATGCCCCCTAGCGGTCATTTTTCGAACTTGAAAATAATTTCCAGCAATTTCTCTTGGCCGCTTTTATCGATACATATTTTTTCCCAAAGTCCTAGTGTTATTACTCTCTGAGATATAGCCGATTACCTCCTTAGGTGGAACACCCGATACTTATATGACAAAATCCACATGATATTATTGTCACAATTCATGTTCAAAATTGCTCTCAAAAATTGTTTGATTTTTGGCCAGGGTTTTGGGATTTGAACCCACTGTACGTTTGTTTGAAAATCGCTGCAATGGCAGAAGACAGTATGTGACGTCACATCTGCATTTTATATTAAACTGAACCAGGCTAGATGTTGAACCTCTTCGCCATCTTGAGATCTCAGTTTATGTACTATTTTGTTCTAAGGCTTTCCTCTATCAACGAAGCTGTCAAATTTAGGTTAAGGATAAACAATAAAGGAGCAATATTTACATTAAACGCTAAAACTTATTTTCCATAAAGTTAGCTACGAAATTAAAAATTTACCGTTAATTATTCTAGGTAATATTTCAATGATGTAATTAAAATTTGGTAATCTTAGATTATTATTGAATTTAAGATTACCTAAACAAAGATATTGGAGTAACTTGACGCAACAGCCTATTAGACAATGTGTGTTTTGACCTTGTTACCTATAATAATTACTGATCTAATAGATATCTTTTGCTGCCCTTAAAGTCAATAATATTTTGATTCACTTTACCATATTAATTACTATACCTAATTAGCCGTCAGTTCAGGCTAGATCATTTTTATTGACTTACCAGTTTTTATTTTTAAACCGAATCAATATTTATTTTTATCAAATGGAAAATAATAATGTGTGGTTATACATAAAAAAAAAATAGTTATTATTTTGCCAATTTGAAGAACCATTGTCATTTATATAAAAATACGCTCTAATAGAATATTATCCAACAAAACCTTTTTGTTTAATAGAATATCGTAATTTATCTATCTAACTATACAGACAATGAACCATAGAATAAAAGAATATCCATTAGAAAATAGGCTTCATTTACTTTTATTGGTGCGTTAGTAAAATAAATAAAACTTATAAATTTACTATATTGTAGTGGATAATAGGTATTTAATTAAAATTTATTTCTGTGAATAAACGAACACCTAAATAAGCTCTAATGTAATTTTTGTCAGTAACGTTTAGAAGCGAAAATCAATAGGTAATTTGTATTTATATACCAAGGACGATCATTGCCCGTGGCATGGACTAAGTGACATATCGACACCTTTTGTAATTATTTGGCAAAATTATATTTTGATAAATTATATAGACACATAATATTCAAGGGTAGGTACTTAAAATTGTGTACTTATTTTAATAGGTTTATGTCCGACCCGACTTGTTTAAGGGTGTCACATTTTAAGAGGTGGCAAATTTGTTTCATGTGCTGCAGCGGCAATGTATTTTCTCTGCTAAATTGAAAATAAAAATCGATGCAAAAACTATTTAAAGCAGAAACCAAGTTTTGGTTTTTCTTGTTTTATTTCATTTTTATATATTTTTGTTTATCACATAGCAATAATGTCAGGTTTATTACTATTATAGTATAGTATGACTTAAGGTGGATTTATGTAGACCAATTGAGACTTTAGTTTTGCTTGCTGGGTCATTTGCATAAATGCCACTATTGAATTATGAACGTTTACTTTGGTTAATTTAATTTTCTTCCTAATTGGTCTGCATAAATTCACAACAAAATTAGTAAGAGAAACAACGATTTTTTTTAAAAAATGTCTAGATTTTTTTAAAAATCTTGATGCAAAACCTCCTAGTTGCAAATAAAATCATAGTTATACAAACAATCCTCAACGAGAAATTTCATTACTGTCGCGAGATACAGTGTAGGTTTGTAACCTAATCTCTTGACAGCAATGAAACGTTTCCCGTCTTGGCATGTTATATTATACCAATGCCGATATGCCGATAATAAGACATTAAATACTAACACCATTATGCTAATATAAAATTTTGCAATTGGGGCGATGGATTTTTCTTTGCCCCAGGGGAAATAATTCTAGCTACGTCTCTGTTATTTTGAAGTAAAGTTAGATTCAGTATAATATATTATACGGATATAAGAAGATTTAAGGAAATTAGTTTTAAAATAACAATCATCAAATTAATGCAAAAATACCAAAAAAAAAAAAAAATATAACCCGACGACCAGCTTCACTATAGTTTGGCAGAATTAAACAAAGGTATTCGATATACAAATGAGAGTTGCAGCACGTGGCTACATCTCGTAGCAACCACACGTATCAACCCAACCAGGATAGCGAGAATCCATATAGATTGTTGCTGTCCTGGTGGGTTGATACGTGTGATTGCCACGAGATGTAGCCACGTGCTGCAACTATCATTTTTGTATATTTGCATTTCTGTGTGAGAGCACTTTGAGGTCCCTTACCAGTTCGTCAGACCCGGAGCCTTGCTGAAGAGCCGTAAACGGCGAAACGCGTATAAGGATTGGGTCTGACGGAAAGGATAAGGGACAACTCTGTACACGAACTTATTTTAAGTTTATGTTCCTCAAAGGTATTCGAGTAAACGAAAATAAGCAACGAGTAGGCAGTTTCCGAAAAAACATGTAAAGAGCTGTCACAAAACTGGATATAAGAATTAGAAGCGATTTTACTATTTCAGGATAGAATAATTGGCGCTTTTTTACAAAATTCAAATCTATTACGCCACTATAGAAAAACCAAAAGTATAAAACACAAAATTAATTTTACTGTGCTCTAATGCTAGATTTATGAAGAAGACGAGTTAACGACTTGTATGATTTATTTATGAATTTGGTGGGTTACTTTCGGGCCGTATAGTAATAGGTAGTCAGTTATTGGTGGGAAATTGCGATAAATTTTATAGTACATTTTTTGGATTATTTAATATTTTCTCTCATTTCCACTTCATAGAATTAATGCAACCAAACATACACGAGAGCAAAATAAAACATTTGTGAACATCATTAGCAACCTTAGAAAAATAAAGAAAATTATTTTATAAAATGTTCATTACGATACTGAAAACGATACCGAAACAGCTTTTTTATGAAACCAAATTAGAAAAATACGTTTAAATGCCTTTTTAGTTGGTGCGTGTCTATTGCCATCTTCTGTATGAATTTCCATATATTCACGTCTTTTTATTTTTTTTAATATATAAAGAAACAATTTGAAATTTTTCGTCTTCAGAAAAAATTGGCGTATTCTGGGACAAATATTAAACATAACTATAATGTATCGTATATTCTTGAAACATTTAAAGGGCTCCCTCAAGATGTTATAATATACAGGGTATCCTATTTTAAAAAATATAACTTTATTTCGCCACACTTATTTGGACACCCTGTAGAAATTTCAATAGGCGTAGAAAATTCTCCGGAAAATATCATACTACTTTTGAATTTAACACTTTTTTCTAAAACCTGAAATAAAAGAGTTAATTGGGGGTGACATTTATAATGAATCACCCGGTACATTCTAGAAACAAGGCACAGTAGGTTTAATGCAATGATTCCACGCAAACTCTCGCACGCTTTTAATATGTATCCGTACTGTAATGAGTGCTTTTCTTATGGTGTTTTGAGTAAACTATTAGTATAAATGAATAGAAATATTTTTTACTAAAATTGTCTCGTTCATTCCTAATTTCTTATTCGATTCGTCGATAATTGTAGCTTAAAAAATTATTTGTTAGTACCGTAGCAGTTTCTAGTTAATAAATTAATCAGTGGCGGGGATCCGGCGGAATCAACGGCTCGAAAGTGGAACGATAAAATCGAGTTTTTTTTTTCTCGGTCGATCAAGTAGGATCCCCCGGTTATTCTAACATGATTTATCGGTATATCCGGAGGGTCGGGGAGGGGGAGGGCGCCCTTTAATTCGAAAATAATTTCCAAGCGCGCGCTCGCAGCCGGTCGTAAGTGTTACGTTTCTCAACTTGTCGATATATATGGACGAAAGATATGGACTCGGGAAAATTGCAGAATAAATAAACAAATAGAAAATTTCCTACCCATTCTTTTGAGTCCAGCTAGAACCCCCAAACCCTCTCCGTTCTCCCGCTATGCAGCAAATACTTTGCCGGCCCTTAGTTCCCTTCCTAATTGTTGAATTTTTTTTTTGTACATTCAAATCGCGATATTTCGCAAACCAATTGATATATCGGGTTCAAGTTGGAACTAGCTTACGAGTTCTGTCAAGCTCTTCAATTTTGCTACGTATGTTTTTTCTTGTACGATCAAACACGGCCGAGTTTTCCGACAAAAACCGTTTGCAGGGAGATTTAAAGGGAGCCCTCCCCCTCCCCGACCCTCCGGATATACCGATAAATCATGTCGGAATAACGGGGGGATCCTTTTTGATCGACTGGGGAAAAAAAAACTCGATTTCATCATTCCACTTTCGAAAACTGGATCCCCACCACTATACTGGCTACAATTTTCAAAACTTTTCATTTATTAAATTGACTTTGCCTAAGAAAAGGTCTTTTTTGGGTACCTTTTAGAGCTTTTTTGCACAGATTGTACTATAGCTTATTCTATTCCCCCATCTCAAATTTTGTCTATTCTCAAGTTTTAGTAATATTTGTTTAATACAAATGTGCCTAACATAGGCTTTAAGACTTACCATGGAAATCCCTATGTCTCGCGTTAAAATAAACGCGCTGTATACGAAAAATTGCGCAATTATCATAACCATCTTGTGTAACATAGTATACAGTATGTCCGCGGATGCGGTTAACAAGAGGACAAATGGACCAAAAATTGAAACATACGAAAAACAGTCATTATTGATAAAAAAAATTTGATTTGCTAGTCGGAAAGATAGGAATTACGATAAAAAAATTAATTCATATTATACAGGGCGTCTCAAAAATGCAAAAACATTAAATCAAACAAGAACAAACAGTCATTTATTTCTTGGACTTTTAACGTTAAATGATAAATAAAGAACTTGCTCCAAATTTAGTTTTAACCCTGATTCCGAACTTACTGAAGGAAATTGGAATTTATGAAATTAAAAAAGGAAACACATTTTTGCAAATCCGCATTTTACTACTTTTACTTGATTATTACCTTTACATTACTAGACATTATTAAAAATAAATTTACAATGAACGAAACATAACACACAATAGTCATAGTTCAAAAACCCCTCCCCCATATTCAACACACTTACCCAACTGCTTTCTACTGTGATCCAAACTGGCTTTAATCTCTTCAATTGATAATGATTCCGCTGCTCGCCTAATTCTTAGTTTTAAAATTTCGACATAATTATCCGTTGGTTGCGCAAAAGTAAGCTGCTTTATACGGCCCCAAAGGAAACAATCGGCTAATGTCAGATCGGGGCTTCTTGATGGGGGCCATAAAACTGGCCCATTTCTTCCTATCCATCTTACACCGAATTTTCTGTTCAGCCATTCTATGACCTCTCCAGCGTAATGTGCAGGGCACCCATCGTGTTGAAAATACATTGCGTTGCGATAATCCAGGGGCAGCTCTTCAAGATGATCGCAAAAGAATGAATCTAGTAATTGGAAATAGCTCGCTCTGTTACAAGTACCTTCGAAAAAATAAGGCTCAATGATACCGTAATATGAAATAGCACACCGCACATTGAATTTTTAAAGTACTGACGTCTTGCGGAAATTCTAAATTCAGGATTCTCTTTACTCCAATATCTGACATGTTGAGAAGCAACAGTTCCGTTGGTTGAAAATGTTGATTCATCAGAAAACAATCCAAGCTTGTGAAAATTTCTATTCACGTTACAAATCTCATTTCCAACCCGTAAAGAAAAATCTAGCCTTTTAGCTTCTTCACCAGCCTCCAAGGTTTGGTTGAAATGAGGCTTGTAAGGGTAAAGTTTATTATCTTTTAAAACTTTTTCGAGTGGTAGATTTTTGTACCACCTCTAAATGCTTAGCCCTGTTTCTCAAGGAAAGCAATGGATTTTCATTTACAGATTGCAATATCAAAACTGTACAGGCATCTTCCTTATTATATTGCTTCTTCTCTTTTTTAATGTCCATAACTGATCCTGTTCTCTGAAATTTTTTCACCAGTTTGTGTACACCAACTTTCGAAACGTACACGCCAGGAAATTTGCGTTGCAATTCCTCCACTACGTAGCGATAAGATAGCACTGACCATTTCGATAGCATTGCACTATAAAAACTCTTTGTTCTACGGTCAGCATTTTCGAGAATATTGTCAACAAAATGGCGACACCCATAAGTTTAATCAACTTTCACATGACTCGACCACTGCGCGCCATCAAGAGTCTAACCCACTGTACGCTCACGGTCAAGAACAGTTAAACAATAATCAGCACTTTCTGTGTATAAAAACCGGAGCGGAGCGTACGATGGGTAAGGCACCTTCGTCTTTCCGACTTGGTCACCTCCCATACCCTCAGGAGTGCTATAGAACGAACGATCTAAGCCCCTCTCCTGATTCCTTCCTTTAAAAGAACACCCCTCAGGAGTGCTATAGAACGAACGATCTAAGCCCCTCTCCTGAGTTCCTACTGTGAACCTACCATCCTAGTTAGCATCCCCTAGTAGGACCCAGTTACGCCTCCCAAAAAAGGTCCACCGGAACATGCTAAGCGGGCTCTGGGCTACTGGCTTATTATAAAATACTTATTTTAATAAAAGGGTACTTTGTTTTTAGACGAGCGTCTTATTTCCTACTCCAAGGCCCCTCTAGGACCAAAACGGCACTAAGTCGTGACAATATTTATTTTGACACTGACACTAACAACTACAACAAAAGGTAATAATGTACAGGTATAAAAGTTCTAATATGAAAGTAGTAAAATGCGGACTTGCAAAAATGTTTATTTTTTTTTTTAATTTCATAAATTCCAATTTCCTTCAGTAAGTTCGAAATCAGGGTTAGGACTAAATTTGAAGCAAGTTTTTTATTTATCCTTTCACGTTAAAAGTCCAAAAAATGACTGTTTGCTCTTGTTTGATATTATGTTTTTGCATTTTTGAGACGCCCTGTATAATAAGAATCAATTTTCTCATCGTAATTCCTATTTTTTCGACAAGAAAATTTTTTTATCAAGAATGACTTTTTTTCGTATCTTTCAATCTTTCAATTTTTGGTCCATTTATCCTCTTGTTAACCACATCCGCGGACATACTGTATAAATAATATGTTTTTTTATAATTTACTTTACTCTTTATTTAAATAAAAATTGAACAACGTAATGTGAACTAAATTCATATAATTTCTATTATTATACTTTAAATTAGGTCAACAACATAAATTAAAAAAATCTTGGATAAATAACCCAAAGCTGAATAAACACCGGAAGCAAATAAAATGAGTGGAAAATCCTCACTACACCTCGTACTGTAAAAATATTGTAAAATCGCTTAAGTAAGGGTGCAAAAATGTCACATACCCCAGGGGATTATGATGCGAAGTTGTGACGCCGGACAAGTTCTTTTATCCTAAGTTGTTTTTATTTCTTTTCCGCTTTATAACGCGCCTTTAAGCTGAAAAAATGTTTAAACGGAATTATTGTATTTGAGATTTTAATAGAAATGAAATCTAGTAAAAATTGTTCCCGTTACTTGGCGTCTAAAAAGTTAGGGTGGGATTAGAGATGATGCGACACGGTGGTTTAGAATTTAATTAAATTACAAAAAAAAAGTAATAAAAACAAATAAAATAATATCAAGAGACAGAGACGAACCTGCATAAGTCTAGCTCGAATCACAAAGAAAATGATCGAGTCCGTTTGCGCCACCGGATCTAAACTGGAAACATACCGTGTGTATCAGCCAAATGGAATAAATTCGATAATAAATACATGCGGGCGCGTCCGAAAAAAACGCTCGGACACGTCGATTGGTATTTCTAGTTGCGCATTTTTTTCAATAAAAACGTTATATAATTTTTTTATGTAACAGTGGCCAATGCAAACTTTCTTATTTTAAATGCAACAGCCTACATATTATTCAATTTTTGGATTCTTCAGAAAGTTTTAGACATATTTCATGTACAATATCCTATACCTATCTTCAACTGCTTTGGAAATATTAAGTGTTTTCAGATTTATTGCAAAAATTAACAACACACTAAAAAACTACAAAAAAAAAACATTAATGTAGGAGATGTTGAAAAATGATGTTAAAATGTTTTTACTGATATGAAATAAAAAAAAAAAGGTATAAATAATTTTGTTTACATTTGTTTAAAACGCCTGACCTTAGCAACTTGTTGTCTGTCTACATGACAGTAGTTGTCAGTGTAAATAGTCATTAACTGCATATCAGAAAAATGGTTTATTTAACAGAAATGCACAAAATAACAATTCTACAGATCATTGTTTATGGAGATAAAACACGGACACAAATGAAAGTTGCTCGCTTATTTCATGAAAAATTTCCAAATTTGCCACCTATAGCTCAAGGGACAATTAGTAAAATAGAAAATCAGCTTCGCCATGGACATGTAAAGCAGATAAAGAAAGTAGCTGCCAATGCAATAAGTGATGATCCCAAATTAGATATTATGCTTGAGTTTCAGGAAAACCTACATACTTCTAGTCGAAAAACAGCCCCAATGTTCAATGTTTGCCATTCATCGATTTTTCGAACATTACAAGACAATAAAATGTATCGTTATAAAATGATACCTACTCATGAGCTCATGGAAGACGATTTTAATAGGAGAACGTATTTTTGTGAACAACTGATAGTAATGTTAGATAACAATGTGATCCAATCAGAACATGTTTTGTTTTCTGATGAGTGCACCTTTACACTTCACGGTCATGCTTATCGTCAGAATTGCCGCTATTGGTCTAGCGAAAATCCTCACTGGATGAGAGAAGAGCATACGCAATATCCTGAAAATGTTAATGTTTGGGCAGGAAATGTTGGAGATCATATCACAGGTCCCTTTTTCATTAATGGCAATTTAAATGGCGATAATTATTTAGCACTGCTTCAAAATAATGTCTTGCCAACTTTGACAAACTTATATCCTGATCCAGCAAACCCAAAACTTCCAGCGAATATGATATGGTTTCAGCAAGATGGAGCACCGCCCTATTACCAAATCAATGTCCGGCAGTACCTCAACTGAGTATTTACAAATCGGTGAATAGGGAGGCGTGGATCGATGGAATGGCCAGCACGATCCCCTGATCTAACGCCATTAGACTTCTTCTTATGGGGTGTTGTCAAACATATTGTATACAAAACTAAACCCGTCGACTTAGCTGAATTAAGAAGACGAATAACGCTTGCGATTAGATCGGTTACGCCTGAGATGTTCAGTAACGTTAGAAGAAATTTCTATTAAAGATTAGGATGTTGCCAAGACGTTAGCGGCGAGCATTTTCAACATCTCCTACATTAATATTTTTTTTTGTTTTTTACATTATTAGGAAATAAACAGTATTACTAGTTTTTTAGTGTGTTCTTGATTTTTGAATGATTCCTTTATTTTTATTTTTTTTTATGAATACAACCGCTTCCTAAAATTTTTAAAGACTACAATGGACGTAGCTCTCTAGATATAACCAATTTTTTTTTGGTTTGATAAAATAAGAAAAAGGAGTCGGGTATGGGGTTTTTAAATAAATTATGTAAATCAAAATAAAGGAATTTGCTTTATTTACAAAACAAATGTTACACAGGGTGTACGGAAATTCCTTTCCCATATTTCAAGGAGATATTCTACATACGAAAATAAGTTCCTATAAATTAAAGTCCTTAAATGTCTTATAAGGAAGTTATGGATATCTAAATGTGACCTGCAAATACGTGTTTCAATTTTATTTCTTTGCAACCGCTTGAAGGACCCGTGTGCCTTTTAGCATACGAAGTAATATCAATAAACGCTAATTTTTGATATTGAGAGTTAACATTAAATTTAATCGGTCCTTAAAGGACCTACATTTATATAAACTTTTTTTCATGTAGAATATCCTCTTGAAATATACGAATTTGAGTTGAAATTAAATTTCCGGACAAACTGTATATAATAATAGAATGGAATAGAACTTATTCGCAATAAAAAACATGACTTTAAAATATTATATAAAGGTATTTAGTAAATAATTAAGGTTAATTTAAAAATTTTTAATTAAAAAACTAATTTATTCCTAAACTATAAGAAAAAAAACAGACTTGTGGAAGAAATCTTATACCAAGATTGAGTTTATATCATTTAACAACTACATAATAATAATAATTTAAGCCTTCCACCATAAACACAAGCACTTTTTTTGCCTACGGTAGTATCTAAATTAGTACCAATATTCACATAACCAGTACATTTTGTCCCTCTCCACCCTCTCTGAAAAACTTGAGTAAGCCAGTTAAAGGCATATTCCTTGCTCTTAACCTTCGTATGGTGGTATTAATTTTTTTTCTTTGTTTTAATATTGTGTTTTTTATTGCCTTAAAATTCCTTATAGGTATACTGTCACAATCTTCCCAGGGCTTATTATTATCTCAAAAGTAGTTTGTTTTCCTACAACAATTATTTTCTCTTTATCAACTCCATGCATGGACACACTGTACATTATATTATGTTTACATAAATATAAGGTAATCTGTGATAATTATCAGTCATTATTGTTACCAAAACTGTCAAAAAATATTTACCTCCTTCCTGATCTTTCTACAAGATGAATCTTACCTTTAAAACCTGATTTCAGCTCCACAAGCTCTTCGTTAGATATACTATTTGAAGCTTTTTCTGTTTTTTTTTAATATCTGAACTTCTGTTCCCGAACCGGTTAAAGTTGTTCAAGATCCTACTGATCTAGGACTTTGATGTTGAACCTTTGAAGTAGATGGGAAATCTAGGCTTTGATGTGAACTTTGTGGGATCCACACTTGCTGATGGTTCGAGGTGGGCTAAAATCATTATTAGTTTATACAGTTATATAATGTTTTAGTTTTACTTGTCAAAATAAAAAATGTGCCTAATCTAGACACAAAAATAAAACAGAAAGCTTTAATAAACTGAAACAAACGCTGAAACCTAAGAATCCCTCTTCATTCAAAAAAATCTATGAATAGGCTGTCTTACCTAGTTTTGCCTGTAAGTTAGACAAGAATTTAACCTCTTACCTCTTTAAGTTTGATTATAATATACCAAACTACACCTCTCCACTAATCTAATTATTTATAAATAATTGTATTGATATTCACTTATACAGTGTGTCTACTTAAGTTGGCTACATATGGAAAACTTTTTTATTATTAATTTTACGAAAAAAAGTTATTCCTCATAAAAAGTTCTGCATGGTCTAAAACCTAAAATGCAATCATCAGAAATTAAATTTTTCCAAGTGTATACGAGGGGTGTAAAAAAACATAAATTTTGCTCAAGAGTAAAATACCTTTATTTTTGACGATATCGAAAACTGTAATTATGAAAAGTTGTTCGGAATGAAAAGCTATATTTTAATATGAAATTACATCTTTCTACTTAAGAATTTTTTTATTTTTACAAAATTTCTCAAACTACCGATACAGAATATTTATCTTTTTTATTTATTAAAAACATGATAACCTTTCCGTTTCGTTCAGAAAGTAATAAGTAAATTTAATTAATTAATCAATACACCATTGAAATTAAATGAAACGTTTAATCTAGGATGCACTGACAAGAATTGTTTGACAGTAACTTCAAAAAATCAGTTGTATTTATAAAATTTAGTAGAAATGCCAGCAACGTTAAGTACTCAAGATAAAATTGAAATTGTGTTAATTGTGGGTGACAATTATAAAACAAATCGAGAAGCTGCAGACATTTTTAATATCCGACACCCAGAGAAAAATCTTCACTATACCACAGTAAGGATATTATTAAACAAATTTAAGACTTTTGGAGATGTAAGAAATAAGTTTAGCAACAACCGCCAAAAACGAGTCGCCAGTGATGACATGGAATTTGATATAATGCTCTCAGCAATTGAACATCCTAAAAATTCCTTGCGAACACGGACAGCTTCGATACCGAATTCTATAAGCAAAGATACGGTTTCAAAAATTTTAAAAAAGAACAAGTTGCACCCATACAAGCCCCAATTTATTCATACGTTAAGACCAGGAGATCATGATAGACACTTTGAATTCTGTTGTGATATCCAAGGAATATTAATATATTATATATATAATATATGATATTAAATATCATCCATTTATGGGAAGACATATTATTTTTTCGGATGAAGCAACATTTACATCAAATGGAACAATCTCTACCCAAAATTGCCGTTGGTGGAGTGATACTAATCCAAATTTTACCATCAAAACTCGGGACCAGTATGCATTCAAAACAAACGTGTGATGTGGAATTTATGAAAATACAATAATTGGACCTTTTTTTTTCATGAATCTTTGAATGCAGACCGTTATTTACATTTTTTAGGGAATGAATTAGACAATCTTCTTGACAACGTTCCCCTCCTTTACCGTCAACAGATATAGTTCCAACAGGATGGTGCCCCTTGCCACAGTAGGTTAGATGTAAGGCAATACCTTCAAAATCGTTTTAATGGAAGAGTTATACATCGGTTTTCGGAAATTTCTTGGCCACCTCGGTCTCCAGATTTGACCCCACTCGATTTTTTCTTGTGGGGTTACCTAAATCAAAATGTGTATCTTCAAAGGCCATTTACAGATGTTGCCTATTTGGAAAGAGTCATTGCAGGATCGGTTCAGAGTATTACTCCGGCTATGGTTAGAAGAGTATTGAAAAAATTTTGCGATAGAACAATTACCTGTATTGACAGAGAAGGCGGATATGTTGAGGCATTTGTGAATTGAGGAAGTTAATAATGTTCGTTAAAATTATTACAACGAAATGAATTATTATGGTATTATTCATTTAAATGCATCGCTAAAATGTTACAAGACAGGCATTAAGTAATTGAAAAGTTATCAAGTGTTAAAAAAAAAATAAGAGATTACTGTTTATTATTAATTATTGATAAAATTTCGCAAAATTTTTTAAAAATGTTTAATTTGTAGTATGTAAACTTAGTCATCAATTAATTATAAGTTTGGAAAAAGTAAAAAATAAGTTGAGGTAGATGGATCTGATTACATTGTACTTGAACGAATTTTTATTTTAATGGTGTATTAATTAAATTTTTAGAAATAAATTTTGTTTTGTTAGAATTTACTTACATTTTCTGAACGACACGGAAAGGTTATCATGTTTTTAATAAATAAAGAAGATAAATGTTCTGTATCGGTAATTTGAGAAATTTTGTAAAAATATAAAAAAATCTTAAGTAGAAAGATGTAATTTCATATTAAAATATAGTTCTTCATTCCGAACAACTTTTCATAATTTCAGTTTTCGATATCGTCAAAAATAAAGGTACTTTACTCTTGAGCAAAATTCATATTTTTTTACACCCCTCGTATACACTTGGAAAAATTTAATATCTGATTATTGCATTTTAGGTTTTGGACCATGCAGAACTTTTTAAAAAGAATAACTCTTTTTCGTAAAATTAATAATAAAAAAGTTTCCCATATGTAGCCAACTTAAGTCGACACACTGTATATTACTACAAGTTGGTACTGGGAGCTTCGCTACAGGTTTTAAACTAAAATGCAAAACTTATGTTACATATCTAAAAATATATCCACAATACATTTATATGTTTCTACTTTGTTGGTTTAAAAGTTTAATGCTCACAACATATTATGTCAGCACTCTTTGGAAGGACCTTATCTTGAAGATTTAAAATTTCAAGCCACAGTGCTCGTCTACTAGGATCAGCAGGAAATCTAAAAGTTACGATACGATTAAATCATAATACTAGTACCCCAGAAAACCAACCTAAGTGAGATTTAATGGGTAAAACAAACGAAAACCGCAGTTCCCGCGCCTATGTTAGTAAACCTAACCACAAACTTCTAATTACCTGTGGAAACTTACATTTCGACGTGAATAGTCTATACCTGCACACTTGGCACTGTCTGGGCATTTTGTCTTTAAATAGTATCACAAACTGTCACAAAAACTTAGAGAAATACAAAATACTGGAAAAAAAGCTAATAGCTGTCAACTTCACTTCAAGAGCGAAACCAAAATCGTGGTCATATGGTCATAAAATATCATTCATGCTTGTTGAAGGTTTTGCGTAAATACGTAAAGCGTTGTTGCCGGATTTGTGGAAGAAATTTTTTTAAATCGATATACCTCTTCAACAGGGCTAATAATGAATGCTAATTACCAAAGCCTACCCAATACACTACTTTAAAGAATAATTATCGCTATTTGTTTATTATATTTTGCATGGAACATATTATGACTGTGGCCTGTTGTTGGCGACACGTCAAATGTAAACAAACTGCATCCATCTTGTGTTAAGTCGTTGGCCGACATCATCGGTCGGTCTCCGGGCTCCGAGTAGTTGAGGATCTGCTTTACGGTCAACTCGCTCTCGCTTAAGAAATCGTTCGTCATCATCGACAACCTACCTCTCTGTCGTTTCGCTCTCCTTCGCGTTTTGCGTATAGTACAAGGCTTTAGTCGCGTTTAATTAATCTTTAAAGAATAACTGATCGAATCTTTTAGTTCAGTTGTCAGATTCAATCTTTTGAACTAGTTCGTTCGCGAACTACACACCTCTAACATCCATTGCTTTAAAGGATATGCGCCCAGTTAGTATTTTGCCAACATTGTCTAAGATTATAGGAAATATACTTAATAATCAGATTAAAAGTGACATTGGCAGTATTCTGTCCGATGTACAACCGAGATTTAGGCCTTTAGTAAAAACGCATTACTAAAGGTAACAGAGGATGTTTTTAAGGCAACCGATCGTGGTGAACTAACAGTACTGGTCCTCCTAGATTACTCGAAGGCGTTCGATAAAATAAACCACACTTTTCTTTTAACTATTTTGAGCTATCTTGATTTTCGCGAAAATACTTGCAATTTTTTGAATAAATGTTTAAGTGATAGAAGTCAGCAAACAATGGCACATGGTAAGCTGTCTAAATCAAAGAATATATTGCACTTTCGTGAAAAGTAAAATGAAAAAAATTAAGTTTTAAATTTAATTTTTTCATTGTTATGCAGCCTGTTAATCCGTAAATGTATCTACCAGCCTTACGTTGGAGCGCCATCCCCGCACGTCTGTACTAAACCTGACAAATTGCCCGCTATTATCATTGAGATAACCCCTGTCCGGCATTTATGACAAATAATAAATTTTCTGAGCCATGAGTCCTTTTTTATATTCCTGCGTTTTTAAAAATTACCCTCTTAAAATGCAGAGGGGAAAAGATATATTTATAAGATCTTTTTTATTGTTTGCTCTATGAAAAGAAATATACAACGCAAATGTGACACTAGTCTTCATAAATATTAAAATTGATATACAGTAAAGCCTCTGTTTGCGACCGCCTTTATAAAGTGACCACCTGCGTTAAATGACCGGTTATGAATTTTCCATATTTAAAAATGGAAATGTCAATATATAATACTCCTCTTTACCGACCCATCTTTTAAACAACCGCGGGCACTTATCATCGGAATTTCTAGAAAACATTAGTGCTAAAAACACCCTCAATTAAGGGCAGTAAAACCCGACACGACAATATAAGTATATACACTTATTACTTTATTTCAGGCGGATTATCGGTTGTTGACATTAGTTTTGTTCTAAGCAGATTTTGTGTGTTTTGAGACTAACGTAAATATTTGAAGATGGCGAGAAAAAGGAAATGTCTTTCTTTAAGCGATCAAATTAAAATAAACGAGTAGAGTGAAAAAAGTGGTTTAAGTACCGGGAAATTGGTTGAAAAATTTAAAGTGGGTAAGAGCCAAGCTTCAAGATAAAGCAAAAGTTAGAAATTTGTTTCAGGAAGGTGGCAATGGTGAACAAAAAAGAAAAAGGACTGGCAGTGGACCAGGTTGGTTTTGTAAGGCGCGAAACAAGCCCTTAACAATATCCGCAATGTCTAGGACTAGATAACTTTCAGGCATCAAGAGGATGGCTAGAAAAATTCCGTCGTCGGCACGATATTACCTTCAAGACAATATATGGCGAATCAACCGACATCAATATCAAAGACATAACTGCTTGGAAAGAAAGGCTATCGGCCATTTTAAAGGATTATGCCCCAAGGGGCATATTTAATGCACATGAGACAGGTCTCTACTATCTTGAATTGTCAACAAAAACATACGCATTAAAAGATGACAAGTGTACTGGAAAAAAAACAGCAAAACAATGATTTACTCAACTCTGTTCTGTGCAAATGTGAAAGGTGAGAAGGAAGAACCACTTATAAACAGCAAAAGTGAAAATCGCTAAGTTACCTCTCCAATAGGTCTCGAACAAAAATGCTTGGATGACAGCAGACATCATTACAACATGGTTTCACAGATTTGATACCAAGATGAAGAGCAGAATAGATGAGTGGTATTGTTGCTGGATATATAACTAACCTAAACAATTGCCTCTATTGATAACGATTTGCCAACAAAAAGTGCAGAATTTACTATCATCGAGCGTATTAAAGAGGCCCAAGAAACGGATGAAACTACTCTCAACTCTGAGACAGAGGAAGAGGAAACTGAACTTGCGCAAGCTTGAGAGACTTTTTTAATAATGTTAACAATTTTGACAAGTCTGCAAATATTTCTCAATAACTGTTAAAATGTGTACCTGAATTTTATATAAATAAAATAAAACTTTAAGGCAATCATTAATTTCTGATTACTTTCAAAAATAGGAATTTCAAAGCAAACATACAGTACATTGTATAATATATATGTTAGTATGCACGTGCAGTATATACATACTGGTAAATTATCTTCATCTCATTTAATTTTAATTCTGATAGATTTAAACAAAAATATTTAAAATTATTTACGTATATGTAGATACTTATTAATAAACAAACACTGCAAAATTTAAACCAGTTGTTTTAATTTTTCTCTATTAACCCAAGACCCCTGTTAACCGACCAACATTTGATTCCCCAAGGATGGTCGCTATTAAGAGATTTTACTGTAACATATTTTTTTTTGTTTTTACGGTGAATTGCCAGTAATTTTAAAACAATGCCATTTCGAAAATTCTTTTATATTGCTTCATACTAGAACTAGATGCAGCAAAGAAATGTAAGCTCCAGTTGTCTCCGATTGCGAGACAAGACATGTTTAAGCAAGACATCTTGCGAAACAAGACATGAGACAAGACCAAATAATCTTGCTAAAAAATATTGATCTACAAAATTTTGATTATTTTTAAATTTATAGCACCTATAGCCTGTCTCATTCCCGTGTCTACGTAGAATTGAGCATAAAACAATGCGATACTGCATTGTCGAGCAGCACTAGCCTAATTCAAATTTATTGTCAAAAAATATATTGATTCCCAAATGTTTTTTGTAAGCAATCTTGCCGGTTCTTAAGGACGTATTAATCAAATATAGCATAGGGTAACCCATAACACAGAAGAGATCTTTCAGAAGTTTAATTTTAAGTAAACTATCACCATGCACACAATACATTTTTACAAAATGTAGCAAATTGTTCTCTAACCAGTCCTTCATAGCTCTGGCCTCAAGAATACATACTCTATAGATAATAATGCGGGAGATACGGTAAATTTTAACAAACACTCAGATCTTATTTTATTTGTTTAACATATTTAGGATAATTTTTTATATTCCTAATACCTTCAGGTACTCTGTGTTGTATGTTTTGGACGCTTGTACAATTTGGTTATCTATTTCTATATTAGTCTTATTAGCGATTTCATAAACATTATTTTGTGCTCTAGTTTTATGCCCATGAACATCGTCAGATATTATTATATTTACATTACATCTTTAAGTTTTATTGGTAATTTTATGCATCGATTTAATCTGCTCAAATTCTAAACTCTTGTTCAACTGTGGAGCGTTCAGTATTCTATACAATATGTCGGTGCTAGTAAGTCTATCGTAAGAAAATAGTACTTTTAGTACTCTATTTTGAAGAATTTTTACAGATTCAAATTTAGTCCTACCACATAGGTAGGTACTCCATCGACAATAAATATCTGAAATGCGTCGAGAAGAAGGTATTGTATATACTTTATTTAGTTTCTTTTGTGAGATAATTTCTACATTCGTAAATCTTCGGGATCATCGTTATAATTAGGAAAAGTTATAACATTTTAGCAGACTGTTTTACCTTAATAATTTGTCACTCACCCAAAAACCCATTTGTAATCAATATTATTTTCAATATGATACCCATTGATGCGACTCATTGATCGTGATAGGAATTTGGATTGAAGCGCATTGATGCGCTTCGATTGATGGTATAACTAACGTAATTGGCAATCGATCGGTCCATTATGATTATTTCCAATGTCCAAGCACACTTAATATCAAGTCGTCCAATTTTATCTCAGGCGTTACTTATCTTAATGCTACTGAAAGTTTGTGACTAGCACGAATTGCACGATGCATTACCAGTGTCCTCTTTTTCGATGTTTGACCGCATTATCCCTTTAATAAGATGTCAAATCCTTGTTGGCCCTCTCAGAATTTTTCTCTAATTTTCCTGGTTCACTGTATTGCTGGTCTTGTAGTAAATTTTACATAACAATATAATACAGTAAAATCTATTAATGGCGACCACCCTCGGGGAATCAAATGTTGGTCGGTCAGTAGGGATGGTTGGTTAACAGAGAAAAATTAAAATAACTGGTTTGAATTTTACAATATTTTTTTATTAATAAAATAATTATCTACATATATGTAAATAATTTTAAATATTTTTGTTTAAATTTATCAGAACTAAAGTTAAATGAGATGAAGCCAATTAGTCAATATGTATATACTGCACTGTGCATACTAACATACAGCGTGTAACAGAAGTATGGAACGCTTTAAATATCTTTAATACCGTTTGTCCGATTTAGCTAAAATTCGGTGACCGTATATAAGAGGTTATGGCGGAGCTGCTTGTGGCATTTGCAACGTTGCCAAATTTACAGTTTTTTAGCAATTTAAAATATTTTTTTTTTTAATGGAACACCCTATATATTATTTAAAAAAATGATTCTGCAACAAATTCCAAATAACTTTTATATGAGTTACTTAATGTCTAAATCTAGCCATTTTTTTTTGATATTGGGGTATAAATATTATAAGAACTTCATATCCAAGAAAACTGATAGAGATATAAGTAGTATTAAGTAGGTCTTGGAAATTTGTGACGCAATTAAATTCTGACAGCGACATTGACAAACTTGTCAGAAGGTATTTGTGCTTCATAATTTATCAGTTTTAATAATTCTTAAAATGGATTTACTAACGGAAACATTGCGAATAGTAATATTAATGATATTTGGTTACGGGGATCGAAGGCGAACACAGCAGGAGGTTGCTGAGATTTTTAATAACAAGTATCCCAACCGAAATCCAATAGCAAGGTCCACAGTAAACAAAATTTTAAAGAAATATAACGAAACTGGTCATGTAAAAGATATTTCAAAATCTGGGCGTCCAAAAACTGCGACAAGCGGCGATAAAGCTTTAGATATTTTGCTTAACATACAGAAAAATCCACACCTCTCTACTCGAATTATTGGCCTTGATTACAACACATCGCACATGTCGGTAGATCGCGTATTAAAGTGTGAGAAGTTCCACCCATACAAAATTCACCTGGTTCAAGAACTCTCTGAGGATGACTTTGACAGGCGTTTAGAATTCAGTCAGCAAATGATGGATTTGTGTAATGCTAATCCAAATTTTATTAATAAAATAATGTTTTCCGTTGAGTCGACGTTTTGTCTTAATGGAAATGTTAACCGGCATAATATTCGTTATTGGTCCAAAGAAAATCCTGATTGGATTCGAGAACAGCACACCCAATTTCCGCAAAAAATTAATTTGGGCAGGCATTACAGGAAAAAGGAAAATTGGTCCATTATTGTTTATGGATTATAATTTAAATGGCGATAGATATTTGCAGCTCCTAAGAAATGAAATTGTTCCTGCTCTTGCGATCATATTTCCAAATCCTCGTAAGTTAGTTTCATTAAAGTAAATTAAAACTGACTATCAATAAACAAAATTATAGACAACGTTGCGGGATTAAATAACGAAGTATGGCTGCAACAAGACGGTGCACCACCACATTACGCCAGACAAGTACTGGAGTATCTAAATAAAGTATTTTTTGAAAAATGGATAGGGAGACGGGGTACAATTGAGTGGCCAGCTCGGTCACCAGATCTGACTCCACTCAATTATTTCATGTGTTGACATTTGAAAAATGTGGTCTACAAGACAAGGCCACATGATATAGAAGACCTAAAACAAAGAATTGAAGTTGAGTGCCGACGAATCGTAGAAACATATATCCTTCCTAATGTTTTAAATACTTTTCCGCAATATTTAGCATAATGTTAAGAAGTAAATGAAAGGCACTTTAAACATCTAATTTAATTTCTTTATTCTGTAATAAGTAAGTTTAAACAATAATTACCTTACAATAATGTTTCAATAAATTCTCAATTTTCGAGCTCGAATATTAAAAAAATGGCTAAATTTAGACATTTATATTATAAAAGTAACTTATATAAAAGTTATTTAGAATTTGTTGCGGAATCATTTTTTTTGAATAATATAGGTATAGGGTGTTCCATTAAAAAATAATTATTTTAAATTGCTAAAGAACTGTAAATTTGGCAACATTGCAAATGTCACTAGCAGCTCCGCGATAACCTCTTATATACGGATACTGAGTTTAAGCTAATTCGGACAAACGGTATTAAAGATATTTAAAGCGTTCCATACTTCTGTTACACGCTGTATATATTACCTATACAATGTACCGTATGTTTGCTTTGAAATTTCTATTTTTTGAAATAATCAGAATTTAATGATTACTTTATATTTATTATTATATTTTTATAATATTCAGATCAACATATTAATAGCAATTGAGAAATATTTGTCTTGTCAAAATTCTAAACATTATAAAAAAAGTTTGCAGATAGACTTGATATTTTCGACACTGGAGCAAGTTGAGGTTCCTCTTCTTCTGTCTCAAGTTGGGAGTAATCATCCGTTTCTTGGATCTCTTCAATACACTCGATGATAGACAATTCTTCACTTTCTGTTGGTAAATTGCTATCAATAGAGGCAAATTGTTTCAAATTCACAAATGTGTCCTTAATGTTAGGAAACGGTTGTGTCAGCGTTATATTATCTTCTTCGTCAAAGTTGTTGATGTTATCTACATTACACATTAATCCGGGCTTTCATAAGGCATTTTTTTATTAGCCCTAACAGAACCAGGGGTTGACAACTATATCTGCGGTTGAATTCATAAGATGTTAAAAGGCCGCCAAATCTACTTCAGTTTGGGTAGCAGTGAAATAATCAGATTTGTAGGAAGAGAGACTCCGCAAGGCGGAGTGCTGTCACCGACACTCTAGCTAAGAGTGTTAAATAATAACATTAGAAAGGCCTGAAACTCAAGTGGTTGCATATGCTGACGATTCAATTATCGAGGTGTCAGGCAAATTTCTATTATCAGCGATCTAACAGGAACAGCGCTGCAAAATCTTCAACGCTGGGCCTCGAAATGTGGGTTGCAAATTAACAAAGAAACAACGGAGATAGTTCTATTTACACGCAGAAGGGTGATTGAGAACTTCAGGCTCCCAGTCCTGGATGATAGTACTTTAATACTAAAAGAAAGAGTAAAGTATCTGGGACTGATACTTGACATCAAGCTAAACTAGGGCATGAACTTACAAGTCAAGGGTCAATAAGGCGTCAGTTTCGTTCTATATCTGCAAAACAGCCATTGGTAAAAAGTGGGGATTGAAACCCCATGCAGTAGATTGGATTTATACGGCCATTGTAAGACCTACTTGGTTCTAGTCTTCGGAAAAGCAGCATACACAAATAAACTAACGAAGATAATATATAACGGGCAGGTTGTTGTCCTTGGTGTATTTAGTCACTCCGCGTTGGGTTTCTGGTCATCACAACATAGATGGCAATGAGTCTGCTGATGCACTCGCCAGGGAGGGTACGGGCATATCCGCCGATCTAGCACAGAATACCACGGATAGGCCACTGAGATCGGTCAAAGAGAAGATAGATCGCGTAGCCAGACAACTTGCAATAAGCCCTTACTTGATAACAGGAAAACCGTAGCGTTATTACAACAAAGTCGGAAGGACCTAAGAAATATCACTGCCGTGTATGTAAATACCAGCTAACGACGTCTGCAGAAGTTGCAGGGACGAGGAACAAGAGGAAAGTATTCAACATTTCTTGTATGAATGCCCTGGCCTTGCAAGAAGAAGATTTAGTGCCTTGGGAGGACCATGGATGAAGTAAGTAGCTTACAACTGGGTCGACTTATTAGGTTTATTAATAACAGTATTGGGATGGTTCGAGTCAGCTGCAATGATTTTCTTGCGTTGTACGACGGACTAGCCTTGCTGATGCTATTAGTTTCCGCGGAACATATGTGGTATCACAGCGGTCTTAATAGGACTACGTGAAACCTACCTAGTCTGCCACTGTAACCTAGCCTAACCTACATAAATGGACTTTGATGAGAAAATAAATGATCTTGCTCAAAAATTTAGAAAAAAACTGTTTTGGGGCGATGCAAATTGATTTTTTTACTTGCAATGAATTATTTTCTATTTTGGTTTTAAGGCGTCACATATAACCTCCTTTTCTAGTATTTTCTTCTTTATAAACCAAGGTTCAGTTTGCTCCTAAGCAGAATTGTGCGCTGCGCTACTTTCAGCTCTCAACACTCTGGTAAGACCAAAAGTGCCAGGGGCCTAGACGTGACTAAAGACGACACTGTGGTTAACTATGAGAAAGCGATTTCTTTAACTGGCTTAGATTTAAAAAACAACAAACAAGAAATTTATTGCCAATACGCTATTTATTCAAGCACTGCCGAGACACTTCCAATGATAAAAACAATTCGCCAAATAAATACAAAAGCGTAAGCCTTTTCATTTCCTGTGTGGTGTTTTTAATACCGATTTTTATGAAAGCGAAATAAAAAATCGTATTGTCGATTTAAGGCTTTTGTCATTTGTCATAAATGTCCGAACGGGGTTATCTTTATGATAACAGCCAGCAATTTGTTAGATTTAATACAGACGGTCGTGGATCAACGTAAGCCCTGTAGTAACAATTACCATCAACCGCATGCACAATGACACAATGGAGGATTTTGCTATTTGGCGTCGGCGTCGGTTTGAATTTCTAGTTTTTGAAATATAGGGAGATATATTTAAAAGCTTTTACCTATAGACTAAAAATACATTTTTTTAAGATCAGCAATGCACACACCTTCTTTAAGTCTTTAAAGTTAGGAGGCACAAGAGCCCGCAATACATGGAAATTATTGAGTTATTAAAATAAGAACACCTCGGTTGCTAGGCAATTAGAGGAATCATTTAAGGGGAGGCATCAGCTTTGCTAAAATTAGACACGACCGAAATAAGTTCACATGAGGGGTGTTAACTCTTTCAGGCATGGTGGTATACCACTTGACCACCAAATTGTCTCAGTTTTGTGTATGGTGGTAAAAATGCATATCATCAAACATTTGTAAGTGCTCTCTAGTGATGAGAGCGGTAACGTACCTAAGCTAAGCTTTATTTTATATTATTTTGGTAGCAGCAATACGTTTTACGGTTTTGTTAAGTTTCGAATAGTATTCTTTACCAAAAAAATATTGTATAATTGCACCAATTTTGCCCAATTGTCACCTAACTACTGGTAAGTAATGATATCCAAACTGATGCATTAATATTTTTGTGTTTTGTGCAGGAAATTAATGATATTTCTAGGTGCCCCTATACAGGGTGACCCAAAATTAAGCGGCAATACTTTACCACCATATTCTCCGGCTAAAAATAATAGAATTCTTTCAAACGGACATAGTGCAGAAATGCTTGTTAAGGGAGCTACGCCCCCTCGAATGGGGAACCCTGAAATCGTTTTTTTCTACGAGTGACCGCAAAGAAGCTACTTTGCGCACACTTTTGCATACGCAAAGTAGCACTTTCCCGCACACTGTGCGGGAAATTTTTTTTCCCGCACACTTATTTTAAAGCAAAATTACCACATTATAGACGCGTTTTTTTCTTATATTTTATAATTTTTTTAGATATTTATACAAAAATATTGTAACAAGACAAAGTTGACAGGTGGTTTATGTGTTGCCTTATAAACTATACCGAAGTATTGTGCCGTGCGGCTCAAAATTTTTTTGAAATCTGCATTATTGTATTTTCCTCTAATTTTGTTCAAGTTAAAAAAAATCAAGTATTTTTGTGTCAAATGCGGTTTGTTCCCTTAGCAACCAAAATACATTGTCATACAACGCTTTCATGTCAGTTTAGAGGTCTTCTTCAAAATTTTCACTAGCATTTTCACCTATTTAAAATAACAAAAACTGTTTTAAAAATGGATATCACTGAAGAAGAACTTCCAGAAGATGTCCTAGAAGCCGCCAACATGGCTAGTTTGCAATTGCTGCCTGCCAAATCGCGAGAAAAATACGAGAAACAGTACGAGTTGTTTTCCAAATGGTGCGAACAAAGGGGGATAAAAACGTTAAAGGAAGAGGTACTTTTAGCCTACTTGTCAGCGTTATATTATCTTCTTCGTCGAAGTTGTCGATGTTATCTACATTACACATTAATCCGGGCTTTCATAAGGCATTCTTTTATTTTATTTTATTAGCCCTAACAGAACCAGGGGTTGACAACTATATCTGCGGTTGAATTCATAAGATGTTAAAAGGCCGCCAAATCTACTTCAGTTTGGGTAGCAGTGAAATAATCAGATTTGTAGGAAGAGAGACTCCGCAAGGCGGAGTGCTGTCACCGACACTCTAGCTAAGAGTGTTAAATAATAACATTAGAAAGGCCTGAAACTCAAGTGGTTGCATATGCTGACGATTCAATTATCGAGGTGTCAGGCAAATTTCTATTATCAGCGATCTAACAGGAACAGCGCTGCAAAATCTTCAACGCTGGGCCTCGAAATGTGGGTTGCAAATTAACAAAGAAACAACGGAGATAGTTCTATTTACACGCAGAAGGGTGATTGAGAACTTCAGGCTCCCAGTCCTGGATGATAGTACTTTAATACTAAAAGAAAGAGTAGAGTATCTGGGACTGATACTTGACATCAAGCTAAACTAGGGCATGAACTTACAAGTCAAGAGTCAATAAGGCGTCAGTTTCGTTCTATATCTGCAAAACAGCCATTGGTAAAAAGTGGGGATTGAAACCCCATGCAGTAGATTGGATTTATACGGCCATTGTAAGACCTACGGGGTTCTAGTCTTCGGAAAAGCAGCATACACAAAGAAACTAACGAAGATAATATATAACGGGCAGGTTGTTGTCCTTGGTGTATTTAGTCACTCCGCGTTGGGTTCCTGGTCATCACAACATAGATGGCAATGAGTCTGCTGATGCACTCGCCAGGGAGGGTACGGGCATATCCGCCGATCTAGCACAGAATACCACGGATAGGCCACTGAGACCGGTCAAAGAGAAGATAGATCGCGTAGCCAGACAACTTGCAACAAGCCCTTACTTGATAACAGGAAAACCGTAGCGTTATTACAACAAAGTCGGAAGGACCTAAGAAATATCACTGCCGTGTATGTAAATACCAGCTAACGACGTCTGCAGAAGTTGCAGGGACGAGGAACAAGAGGAAAGTATTCAACATTTCTTGTATGAATGCCCTGGCCTTGCAAGAAGAAGATTTAGTGCCTTGGGAGGACCATTCTTCAGTATTCTGGATGAAGTAAGTAGCTTACAACTGGGTCGACTTATTAGGTTTATTAATAACAGTATTGGGATGGTTCGAGTCAGCTGCAATGATTTTCTTGCGTTGTACGACGGACTAGCCTTGCTGATGCTATTAGTTTCCGCGGAACATATGTGGTATCACAACGGTCTTAATAGGACTACGTGAAACCTACCTAGTCTGCCACTGTAACCTAGCCTAACCTACATAAATGGACTTTGATGAGAAAATAAATGATCTTGCTCAAAAATTTAGAAAAAAACTGTTTTGGGGCGATGCAAATTGATTTTTTTACTTGCAATGAATTATTTTCTATTTTGGTTTTAAGGCGTCACATATAACCTTCTTTTCTAGTATTTTCTTCTTTATAAACCAAGGTTCAGTTTGCTCCTAAGCAGAATTGTGCGCTGCGCTACTTTCAGCTCTCAACACTCTGGTAAGACCAAAAGTGCCAGGGGCCTAGACGTGACTAAAGACGACACTGTGGTTAACTATGAGAAAGCGATTTCTTTAACTGGCTTAGATTTAAAAAACAACAAACAAGAAATTTATTGCCAATACGCTATTTATTCAAGCACTGCCGAGACACTTCCAATGATAAAAACAATTCGCCAAATAAATACAAAAGCGTAAGCCTTTTCATTTCCTGTGTGGTGTTTTTAATACCGATTTTTATGAAAGCGAAATAAAAAATCGTATTGTCGATTTAAGGCTTTTGTCATTTGTCATAAATGTCCGAACGGGGTTATCTTTATGATAACAGCCAGCAATTTGTTAGATTTAATACAGACGGTCGTGGATCAACGTAAGCCCTGTAGTAACAATTACCATCAACCGCATGCACAATGACACAATGGAGGATTTTGCTATTTGGCGTCGGCGTCGGTTTGAATTTCTAGTTTTTGAAATATAGGCAGATATATTTAAAAGATTTTACCTATAGACTAAAAATACATTTTTTTAAGATCAGCAATGCACACACCTTCTTTAAGTCTTTAAAGTTAGGAGGCACAAGAGCCCGCAATACATGGAAATTATTGTGTTATTAAAATAAGAACACCTCGGTTGCTAGGCAATTAGAGGAATCATTTAAGGGGAGGCATCAGCTTTGCTAAAATTAGACACGACCGAAATAAGTTCACATGAGCGGTGTTAACTCTTTCAGGCATGGTGGTATACCATTTGACCACCAAATTGTCTCAGTTTTGTGTATGGTGGTAAAAATGCATATCATCAAACATTTGTAAGTGCTCTCTAGTGAGGAGAGCGGTAACGAACCTAAGCTAAGCTTTATTTTATATTATTTTGGTAGCAGCAATACGTTTTACGGTTTAGTTAAGTTTCGAATAGTATTCTTTACCAAAAAATAGTGTATAATTGCACCTATTTTGCCCAATTGTCACCTAACTACTGGTAAGTAATGATATCCAAACTGATGCATTAATATTTTTGTGTTTTGTGCAGGAAATTAATGATATTTCTAGGAGCCCCTATACAAGGTGACCCAAAATTAAGCGGCAATACTTTACCACCATATTCTCCGGCTAAAAATAATAGAATTCTTTCAAATGGACATAGTGCAAAAATGCTTGTTAAGGGAGCTACGCCCCCTCAAATGGGGAACCCTGAAATCGTTTTTTTGTAATAGATTTAATATTTTCGAACCCGTCCATAATTAAATTTTGAAATTAAGTATGGCTACAAACTTTAAACGATAAATCAGTTTCTGAATTCAGAATTTCAAGAATTTAGTCATAGGCGTCACATACCGGGGTGGTTAAGGGTTAAAATATTCCCATTTTTTCAATCAGTCGTTTTTTTTATTATTTTCTTAAAAATTATGAAATTTAAAAATACTCTGCGTAAAAAAGGTACCCTTAGTTCACCTTGATTGGACTTACAGTTTTTGAGTAAAATCGTTTTAAAAAAATGAAGTCCATAAAGGAGTTAATTAATATAATTATTCTTAAAGATTTTATATCAAAAATGTACTAAGAACTACAAAATTAATTAAAGTAAAGTAAAATATACGAAGTCAGCTCTTACGCCTCTTACGAAACTAAATAAACTGAAATCGAAATAAATATGACAATTTATTTAGAGAGTAATAATGCGACATGAAATAGGGTTGTTTTACAAAAATTTTTTAAAGAGTAAAATTCAAATTTAAACCAAGAACTACTCCTTGAGAATGTGTTCAAATAGGCCCCTATATTCTCTGATACAAGGTCCAGCCCTACAGCGAATGTTGTGAGAGGCCCGAAGAATCTGAAAAGGATTTCTTCTTATTTCATTTCCAGCTTGAAAAGTTCGCTGAAGCCCATTCTCATGATTAGCCACATCCGTTGCATAAACTATGCACTTATGACTCCAAAAATAATAATCGAGTGGATTTAAGTCCGGCCGTCTCGCTGGCCAGGATACTGGTCCACCTCTGCCTATCCACCTTTCGGAATAATTCTCATCTAACCCGTTACGAACAAGCCGTCCAAAATAGGCAGAGGCACCGTCGTGTTCGAAATACATCCTCAACCTGGACCTTAAGGGTACTTCGTCCAACAGTCCTGCCAACTAATTTTGAAGAAACGCCAAATATCTCTCGCTGGGTAAATTATTGGGCATTTCAATTGAACCAATTAACTGATTTCCAATTATTCCCGCCTACAAATTGACGAGAAACCTATATTGACAATTAGTTCTTCGGACTTCTCTTGGATTTTTGCAGTACTAAAAGTGAGTGTTACGAGTATTAAATACTTTAGTTCTACTAAATGTTGCCTCATCACACCACAAAATTTTGATTAGCACATTTTGATGTCCTAAAATCCACCGACATAACTCGATTATGGGTGGGAAATCTCTAGGCAACAGCTCTTGAACCCTCTGGTAATGATATGGGTGAAAATCTTGCATCGCAGTCATTCTTTCTATTTGAAATAAATATTCGGTATAATTATGGATAGCAATATGGTAAAGTAAAACGATCCATTGGAACCATCGTTAACGACAAGTGGGACCACTCACAAGAAATTCGATGTCGTATAGAGAAGGCCAGGGCGATATTCTTAAAAATGAGAAATGTTTTTAGAAGCAGGGATCTAACACTAACAACGAAAATAAGATTAATGCGCTGCTATGTGCTCTCCGTTCTTCTGTACGGGGTGGAGTCGTGGACGCTGACTGAAGCTACAAGCAAAAAACTGGAGTCTTTCGAAATGTGGCTTTACCGCAGATTGCTACGTATATCATGGACCGATCACGTTACCAACGAGGAGGTGATGAGGAGGATGAACAAGGAAAAGGAAGTACTTATCACGGTAAAGTCCAGAAAGCTCGAATATCTAGGACATATTATGAGAAACCCGAACAGATTCCAGTTACTTCAGCAGATATTACAAGGAAAAATCCTTGGACAACGCGGACCAGGACGAAGAAGAACTTCATGGCTAAAAAATCTAAGAACATGGTTTGCATTGACCACCACTGGTCTTTTTCGAGCTGCGGTGAACAAGGTGATAACTGCTGGGTTGATAGCCAACATCCGGAACGGATAGGCACTCAAAGAAGAAGAAGAAAGTGAAACGCATTACAATTGATTTCGGAATACTGACTTCTGTAGCCAATGATCTGAGTCCAACTTGAGGATTATCTACTATTTGTTGAAGTGCATTTTCGAAATCATAGTCCCCCCTAAGTCGTACTTGCCCACGAAGGCATTCAAAGAAACCATTCTCCATCAAATTTCTATAAACCCTCTCAAATACTTTTCGTCCAGGAAGTCTCTGTTGCGGAAAACGTCTGTGATATTCCTGTACCGCAGCAAAGGAACGTTTATTACAATATCCGATACAAAATGGATATCGGTAAGCTCGTGCTTTGAAAAATTTTGCATTTTCAAGGAAACAAATATCAATTTTAATCCATGGCCTTCTGTTTACAAATTCCACACTGATTATTATACTTATTAACTATTTTCTCCTTTATGGACGTGATTTTCTTTAAAACAATTTTACTCAAAAACTGTAGGTCCAATCAAGGTGAACTAAGTGTACCTTTTTTACGCAGAATATTTTAAAATTTCATAGTTATTAAGACAAAGATAAAAGAAACTACTGGTTGAAAAAATGGGATTATTTTAACCCTAACCACCCCGGTATGTCACGCCTATGACTAAATTTTTGAAATTCTGAATTCAGAAACTGATTTATCGTTAAGAAGATATTAAAAAAAAAACGATTTCGCGGTTCCCCATTCGGCGGGGGGGGGGGGGGGGGGGGTAGAGTAGCTTCCTTAACAAGCATTTTTGCACTTATGTCCATATGAAAAAATTCTATTATTTTTAGCCGGAGAATATGGTATATACCACCATGCAGCATTCTTTGTAAGTAACTTAATTTGGTAGATAATTTAAGTATTATTATTTTCAAAAATCATAATGTGACGCAAGTCTGCCATTTAAATTGGTCGCGGAATGACCAAGGAAGAGTTACTTGACGACCTGTACGTTGACATCCCTAGTGATCAAGAATCTATTTGTAGAATGTGACATAGAAGAAATAATTACCGAAAATGAAAAATTGTTCAAGAAGAGGAATCCGACTCTCAGTTAAGTCTTGGTGATATAGCTCGTAGAATAAAAAAATAACAGTCCTTTACAAAGATGCAACCGGGGAAGACATTAAAAATGCCGAAGCAGAGTGCAACGCTTGTGACTATTGTGAGATTTGAGATCCGCGAAAACTCATATATTTGAATGTAATATTTAGGTAGTTGATATAAGTTTTATTGATTCATAATATAAAAAATAGTAAAATAAAGGTTATAAACTCTAACGCGCCTCTAAGGTATGGTTTCGCTGGAGCAGTCAGCGGCCGCGGCTGGCGTTCGCGATTGGTAGCTCGTTACTGGTTCAATGCGATTTGTATGTACACGGTTTCACTGCCGCTGCTCAGCGACACAGCGTTCGCCGTCAATTGCAGCGGCTGCGTTCGGACTGCTAGAGAGACCAGTCCAGCACCGATCGTTCAGCAGAATGCCACCGTTCTCGGCAATTGCTGACGAGTGTTTGATAGAGGAGGTGCAAAAGTAGTCCCCTTTATACAACTACGAGAACGAAAATTACAAAAATGTTGTAATGAAAGAAAATGCATAAAAAAAGTGGCAGCAAGTGTAGGGAAGAACGGTAAAGTGTACAAAACCATCTTGTTTATTTTTCAGCATTACATTACAAAGTTTATAATTAGGGTAGACTGGGGCAAGTGCGAAGCCCTTTTTAATAGTTCAAGTTAATTTCCTTCCTACTTTAAATATACAATATTTATAAAAATGTCTTTGTAAGAAAGTAATAGTTTAATATGTTTACTTTTCATACTGCATAGGGCACACATGAATTATTTTTGAGATCTTGAGATTTGAATGATTATTTTTTTTTTGATTATTTATTCTGAAAAATAATAAGTAATCCAAAATAACACTCAAAAAAGTCCTAATAACAAGAATAATATTTTTATAAACGTATTTATCCGTTCAAAACCCAATGTTTGGCTTTAATCTCTAAAACAGTAGGAATTATTCCCAAGGAGAAACTAAAACAGAAAGGAAACTTAAAGTTTAAAAATTCGAATAATTTTATGGAACTTGTTAAATATTGTATCCCGCAAATTTCACATTAAAATTAAAACCTCCTCGGCGTGTTACTACCGGTTCAGGTAAACGAGTCACTATATCGTCTAGCTGTACTACATTGACTTCATTGTTGAGTGGCCATAAAAAATTGTCTTTTAGTTTTCTAGTAAACTTGATTTCAAAGCCGTTGTCAACAGTATTTACCTGGCCAATGAAATGGTTGTTTGCTTTTGGTAAGGTGTATTTAACCAGTACCCAGTCTCCAATGGAAATATTGTCTTTGTTTATTTCAGGAATCTGATCTTCGCAATGCGATTCTAAAGTGAAACTTTGATCCGATTCCATAAAAGGTACACTTTCATTATCTGATTAGCTGGAGCTGGATTCAAATTGATACGGACTTGGCCGACTTTGTTTACTCTTTCGGTCAATTTTCATAGCTGGTTTAGATATAGTTGATGAACTTGTAGAAAGTTTTTTCTGACTACTTGCGATAGTGCCTGTAATGGTTTGGCCACCTTGAATTAAGCGCTTTCGTTTCCTTGGATTAGAAGAAGGACTGTCGGAGCGAATCAAGTAGTAGATCATCAAAACTTGTCTTTTCCTCTTGCCGATTTTCGGTTGTAGCTGGTACTACAGCTGCAGTTATAGGATCCTGATGATTATTAAGTATATTTTGTTCATTTTGATCAGAGCTGACAATTACTTTGAGATTGGTGGCACTATTAGATGCTGATGAAGGAGCTGTAAGTAATTCTGCATTAGATGCTACTTTCCTTTTAAGTGAGGCGCCAGATGTAGAAGACTTTACTGTTTTTTAACATTGACTGTTCGAAAGTAGCGGTTTTTTCTGTTACATTAGGTACTACAGCATTCCTTTCAATAGCAATGCGTCCTGGCCTCGGTTGTAAATCTGTTACAGATCCTTGATTTTTCAAGTGTTCCTCCCATCTTTTTGGGGCATCAATGTCATACTTCTCTTTAGGAATAACATGTCTAATAAATGGAACAATACCACCCTTTCTGAATCCTGTTTTTATGATTCCGGAATCTACTTCAGCCCAGGTTTTCACTAGCAATGTGGCGAATTCCCTTTTTGGTTGTCGTTGTCCCTAATGACGTCTTTGCCATGTTATTACTTCCCTCTCCCATATTGCCTTAAAAGATCTAAACACACTCAAATCGAGAGGTTGAAGTAAATGACTTGTATGGGCTGGCAGCTTAAGTATATGAATATTTTCTTCTCTTGCGGCTTGAATTAATAAGCAATCCACATGCGAGACATGCCCATCACATATAACAATAATTGGTGCCTAATCACGAACCAAAGGAATAAAAGTATTTAGAAAGTAATTTCTAAATATTTCGGAGGTCATCCATCCATTGGCGCTGGCTGCATATACGGTGTCTTTGAAGAGGTCTTCATTTCTTTCTGAAATCCGGGAACTCCATACATTATTGCCTTTAAATATTATCAATGGTGGCAATTTTCTACCACTAGCACTTGCTCCTGCCAGGACGGTTATATTTTCTCTGCCCGATCCAGCAATATTTCTTGAAGAGGGTTTGCCTTTCGCGCCAACAATTTTAAGACGAGAAGGATCTGTACACAGTGAAGTCTCATCTAAATTGTAAATACATTCAGGACGATCCTGAAGACCCAACTCCAATATAGCCTTTTCCAATAAAAGAAAATATTGGTATATTATGAGTGGGTCCGTAGATTTCTTCCTGAACTACTCTAAGCTTTGTGGTTTTTTCATACTCAAAGAGTGACGATGTTTAAACTTTATTAGCCAGTCTGTGCCTGGCATATTGTTCTTAAAAGTATTGGGAATATTATTTAAAGTTATAAAGTCCCGGACTTTTTCTTGAAACTCTCTCGAAGTTAATCCATATCCCCACTTCTCTATTGTTTTTATATTTTCGGCCAGTTGACATTCATCTTGTCAAGAAAGTGTCTTGCTTTTTTCGCCACGGCGTCCACCGTCCAGTTATTCTACAGTAGATTGTAGTGTATGGGATTCTGGATTCGGTACTGGCCATCGACATGGTTAATTGACCTTGATTGACGGCATTTACTGCAGCATTTAATTGCTCCTCCCCATAGGCAGCCCTATCGGACTTTCTTTTATAATTTCGTACCTTGACGCCAACCCTCTGTAAAGAATAAAAGCTTTAAGTGTCAGTGCCAACGAACTTTAGCATTCCCAGGAAAATGGGGCAAGTGTAAACTAACCTTTACACTTTCCCCATTACAATTTTCACACATGCCCCACATTATGTTTTTTTATGGGGGAAGTGCAAACCTGTTCGTGAGTAAAAACCGCTTTCAGATTTCGTCGGTATATAGGATTTTAAAGGCACAACAATTGACTAAACATAAGAAAATGCAATAAAACCAAAAGTATATTATAAGTTTTTACCTTTGACCAATTTTTTATCGAGATATCACATACTATTCAACGGACCGATTCGGAGGTTATGTTACAAATGACTACTTAGAAAGAAAAAAAACACCTGGTTATTCGCCGGGAGTAGATAATTCAACAGCGCTAATGTATAGTTAGGTGCCTCGAACTACACAGACAAGTAAACTTTCAATATTGCCTGATTGGCGCTCTGACTTTCCACCTACCCCATTTTTACACTTGCCCCAGTCTACCCAATACCATATTCCAATACAAGACTATGCATACGAAAGAAACATTGATCAGTACTTAATGACAACCGTAACTCTATTTCGATTAGTCAAGCGGCAATCAAACTAAAAGGCCCTGGGCGACAGGGTTGAATTTAGTTTACCGGTGATTTTCGCATTATTGCATTGTATCGTTTGGTGTTATTGTTTGTTATCAATATTTTGATATAAATATTTGTGTTTTTAACCGTTGTATTTGAATGTATACAGGGTGTTTCAGAAGTACCTGAACTAACCTGAACATGTATCCGGAGTTGCCGCGTTTTTGATGTACAGGGTGTTAAAGTTTTTTTAAAAAAATCTTTTTTTTTTAATATTTTTGTAAATATCCTTTTCCCGATTTTATTGCAATTTGGTACCGTCATTCATAATGATAAGAGGCTTAATTTGCCCTAACTAGATTAAATTTATTAAGTCCAGTGGCGTCCCGGGAAACACTTAACGGATATTATTGACAAAAAAAATGCACGCCACTGACTTTTTTCTAATTTTGATATTTTTGTCGGATATACCAACTAACGATACGATTTTAAAATGTTTTGATACTTTGACGTCTTAATCAAATTGATTTGTTTACTTGGTATGCTGCAGCTTTGATTTAAATATGGTACCTACAGTATAAATTCAAGTGTTAATATGACGTTTGTCGAAATGGAGGAATTTGGTCTAACATCTCCTCTCCGTCTTCTTCCTCCAACAACAGCATGCAACTAATATTATCGGCGTTCATTATAAATCATACATAAGCGCTTTCACGACAAAATACGAATATGATCTGAAGCGCGCTCCAGCCGCGCCAGCCAAACCACCCTGTGGCGACGGCCGATTGCTCCAGCGAAACCATACGTTTACTCTCGAGTTGGTCTGATCCCGATCATTTTAATTCGGTGTGACGTCAGGGACAAATGCAACACAAGAATTTCGAATTCCGTACCCATACTAACGTGCCCGTGCGATAATATAAACATTTTCAATGTTAAAAGAAAAAATATCACTACCAGCGTTGGTTCATCGCCTCGTTCATGGTCTGTAAGCTTGAAGAACAGAAAACCTGTGGTATCCGGCGATATCACAAAATTTCATTCAGCCCGCTTACCAGTTTCTCCAATCAGAAGAAAATGCGGTAACTGGCAACAAGGCCAATCAATCTCGAACAGAATGGATGTGCTCCGTATGTAATGTCCCTGTACGCCTATCTAAGAACAGAAATTGCTTTGCCGTATATTACCAGTAACAAATTGTAAAACATATTGTATGTTAGTGTTAGGATACTTAAACAGTTGTTATGTTGCATGGTGGTACATTCGTCATACCACCATTTTTCTTACTTATTTTTGTGTAAAATTTTGTTCGTTTTTTTTAAATACGGCTTAGGATAAACCAGGCAGTTGTTGGCCACCTCATAGTAATTGGCCACTTTTATTTAAAAACAAAATAATAAGAAATACAAATAGATTATACCTTTAAACAGCGCATTAGAATAATCTGGAACTAATGACGGTAAATCTAACAACAGTGACGCGATTTCGGTATTCCCGCAGATTACATTAAAATGTAAAGACTTTTAGTCAATTTCTTAAGAATCTTTTGTTTGCTAAGTAAGACTGGTAAGTGGGAAAATAATAGTTTGTTACTTTCTTTGCTTCGATGGGTAAATAGGCATGTTATTTTACCACTCTTTACAAGACACATGACTTTTAGGTTAGGATTTTCCCGCCTTTTTACGTGGCCAATAACTGTATACAAATTTCAATAGAAAATGGTAATTGGCCAGGGCTGGCCAATAATCGTGCATGATAAACTAGATGGTTATTAACTGACAGTTAATAATTGGCCATCATTTATATACCATATTATTCCAAGGTATTTTGAAGTTAAATTGTTAACGCAACTCTTTACCCAATTCATGATGTGCTGGATCATAACAAGTTTACCGATTAATTTATATAAATAATTGAGTTTTAATATGAACTCGCGTGACTTGGGTAAATACCTTTGTATCTAAAGGGGGCCGATGTTCCCTAACTTTTAACAAGTCTTATGAAATTAGCAATGGTAGATAATGGAAAATCGCTCTTTTAGTTTTTTGAATGAAGCATCAATATTTTAACAGCAGTAAAATTTATTTGAGACAAAACTATTTATTTTTTTTTTGACATGCCAACAACGATCCTAGAAATTTTACTAAAAACAAATATTGGCCAGGTGGCGAATGATAGTTCTATATAACCGTATTAAACAATTATTGACACCTAATTTCTTTAAATTTTGTCTAAAAATCTAAAATTTCCTTAAAGATTAAAAATAAACCAAGGTTCTAGCATCCAAAGGTATTAAGAATGTCCACGAAGTGGAACATCATCCAAAAGCCAATATTACGGTAATGTTTACTTTTTGTACTAATGGTGAAACGACCTCTCCCATGATAATTTATCCTTACCTGCTGATAATGTAAAATCTGTTTCACCCACATGGGGTAATGCAAACAGTGATAACGGGTGGATGAAGCATGAACTTTTTTATGGATATTTAGGAAATATTTCATAAACTTCTTAAAAAAATTGTAATAAATTTCCTGTTTGGCTGTTTGTTGACGGCCACTCTACTTACTTAACGTATGAGATAAGTAATTGTGTATCAACTTAGAAATAATACTTATTGCGTTATGCTCTAACGCCACAAAAGTCATGCGACCTGCTGATATAGCGTGCCTTAAACCACTAAGGAACGATTGGAAAATTGAGGTCCTACAATTCAGGCGAGGTTATGATTTTGTTACGAACGATAAGTTTGCTGCCATACTTGAAAAACAGATAGAAATCATCTTAAGATAGAAACAAGAAACGGGTTTTCTGCTTGTGTATGGTATCCGTGGTCACCAAATGCAACAGATTATACAAAGTGATTGGGAAAAAGTAAGCCCGTAACTATAGCAGAATTGAATCTACCTTTTGATGCTAACGACAGCAGTGTCATAACATTTCGGCGATACAAAACGATTTTAGGTGAACACTAATTAAACACATTAATGAACACACCGCATGTTCCCGATCAAGATGAAAATAAAAATCTCTTTAAATCAAATATAACTTCAAAAGCAGCTGTGCAAGATATGCAAAAAGCTACTGTGGAATGCTCCGAATTTAAAGAAAGTAATTCTAAAGTGGTGATGTCCAATAAGAATAAAAACCTAGGGAAAACAGAAAAATCAGCCTGTAATATTGTTGCACTCGTTTTATTTAACATAGAGGATAGTCCTGTAATTTTTGAAAGCGATATGTCGTTAACCAATAATATAAAAATAATTGGAGTCCCAGATCAAAATGAAGTCGACAAAGATAATGTTGAATTTATAGAGGCTTGCGATAAAAAAAAACCTTCGAAAAATTCAGACCCTTCTTGTTCTAATTCTTCATTGAATAAATATTTATTTTGGTCAAAAACACCTGAGAGAAAAGGAAAGGTGTATGGCGAAAGAATGCGAGGCAAAAGGAACATTTAAAGAGAATAGAGAAAACAAAGAAGATAGGAAATCATAAGAGAAAAGAAAAGCTTACCGACTACAAGCTAAAAATAAGAGGGAACTGGAGGCTAACATAAAAAAAAAGAAAATAAAGAAGTTGAACGAGAGAAAAACCGGTAAGAGTTGACCTTGTTTAAAGTGGAGCACTTTTAAAAATGATCAAATTCTCAATGCTTGTAACTTTAAAGAAAAAATTACAGACGTCAAGAGCTACGTTTCAGAAGAGTCAAGATCTAAATTTTCAGTCCCAGAAAAAATTGAACGAAATTTACTTGGTGACGAGTGATCCAAAAATATTCAGATTTTCTTCTTAAGTCTACTGAAACCAAAAATCCGATTATGAACGCAAAAATAAAGACGGATATTTGTTATACTTATGATTTTAATATAGGTACTTTTAACAATGACATTGAATGGATTTTCTGCACAAGAACATACCATATGAGATGTATTTAAAAACACTTTGTCATTCTCGCTGGGTTTAATGTTTAATAAAAACAAGGGTTTGCTTTTTCCTTCTGCCAGAACCATCCTCAGACGCGTTTCGCTGTATTACAGCTCGTCAGTGAGACTATAGGTTCTGACAAAAGGAAAAAGCATAGGTGTCTGTTTTAAAACAGAAAAAACGGGATGAGACGGAGAATGAAGATGGAACGAGATGGAGCCATCTGGCTTCATTCTCCGTCTCATCCCGTTTTTTCTGTTTTAAAACAGACACCTATGCTTTTTCCTTTTGTCAGAACCTATAGTCTCACTGACGAGCTGTAATACAGCGAAACGCGTCTGAGGATGGTTCTGGCAGAAGGAAAAAGCAAACCCTTGTTTTTGTTAAGTTTTTCGGTTACTAAACCGACGCCCAGCTTGGGTATAGCGCTGCCTAGCGAGGACTCCTGCAATTGTGACTTAATGTCTTTGCAGGAGATCCTCTGATATTTGTGGCTTTGTAAGTCCATGTCAGAGGGCGCAGGTATGCTTAAGAATTGGTGTTTTTTACCAGCACCACGAGATGGAGCTATCTGGCTTCATTCTCCGTCTCATCCCGTTTTTTCTGTTTTAAAACAGACACCTATGCTTTTTCCTTTTGTCAGAACCTATAGTCTCACTGACGAGCTGTAATACAGCGAAACGCGTCTGAGGATGGTTCTGGCAGAAGGAAAAAGCAAACCCTTGTTTTTGTTAAGTTTTTCGGTTACTAAACCGACGCCCAGCTTGGGTATAGCGCTGCCTAGCGAGGACTCCTGCAATTGTGACTTAATGTCTTTGCAGGAGATCCTCTGATATTTGTGGCTTTGTAAGTCCATGTCAGAGGGCGCAGGTATGCTTAAGAATTGGTGTTTTTTACCAGCACCACGAGATGGAGCCATCTGGCTTCATTCTCCGTCTTAATGTTTAATGTCTAAATGTCCATCCTGTATAACTAAGAGCTGTAAATTTTAACTACTAATAGTAGGTTCCTGCTACTTATATACTTGTTTTTAGTTAATAACTTTTAATTTTTAAATTTTTGGTTTCGAAGTTATGTAGGTAGGTAGTTCCTTCTAAAAATATGTACCTACGAAATAAATTAGCTTAATTTACTTACTTACATTTTATTTTCCAAAATGCAAGTTGCCAAGGAGATTTTTTTCTGTTACCCGTTAGCGGCTAATAACTATTAGTCGTCTGGCCAATGACCATGTGCGAGTGGCCAATAACTGAAATGTTTTCCTTTTTCTCTTGTTGTTCAAAACCATGTTCTCATTTATTTAACTAATTTAAAGTGTTGTTTTTAAAGAAAGGGATGGCGAATAAGTTGATATGACAGCACATTCTTTAAAAAAGGAATAAATAAAATAATAAATGTATAGCAGAGTCCTTAAGCGGCCAACTGTCTGGTTTATCCTATATGTAGAGCCTACTAAACAAAATATAAAAACTGTCGTGCAACTTGAGTACTTCTTTCCATGAATTTATTATGCCGCGAAGAGTTAAAATCCAACAGAGCCGTATTTAATTTTACAAAACTTGTTTCCGCAATAATTATTGTTAAATGAAAGTTGATATATCGGGGAGAGACATTTCAAATAGGTGTTCTGGGTCCCAATTCTCGAAACCGCGGGACTCTGTTCTGAGGAGAAATGTAGGCGGTTCTCAAATACACCACGGGCACATTTATATTATCGACAAATAAGAAGGTAAATGAATGATGATCCTATGAGTAATGCGATCATCACCTTTTACTCCCGAGAATAAGAACCCGGTGTATTTTAAAACCCCTGCAATTTTTGTTTTCTTTTCGGGTTCCTTTGAAGGATTACATTAAAAATATGTGAAATAAGTACAAAAACATTTGCAGATGAACCACTTTTTCACAAAAAAAGTGCGATTAAAGATTCATATCTTACTTATATTATTATGGTAATAAAATAAGAATAATTACCGCGACATTTGTTGGGAGGTATTTTTACAGGGTAACAATATAATAAGTCAATATAAAGTGTTTTTTTTTTTAATTAAATTAATTTAAAATAAATTAAATTAAAATTAAATTCTTTATTGACGGACCAGCCATTACAAATTTTTTAAATTAGAAATTAAAATTCAGTTTGTTTTAAATCATTATTTTTCATGTGTTACCAATTTAACTGTGATGCGTGAAATAAAGCTAATGTTTATATGAATGGTACATTTGAATACTGCACAAAATATTTTTATCAACTGTTTACTCTGCATGTTTATAAAAATTTTATTTATGTGTCTGTTGCCTTTTGCTTATTAAAAAATAATGACAGAAATACATATAAAAATTTGTTAATCAGTCTTAAAGAGATTTGTAAAAATTACGACCTTCTTTTCAACCTCGTAAGTATTGTAATAGACTATTAAAATGGGATCCATGTCAATTGTAGGGTTTTTCCTGAAAGCGAAATTATTGGATGCCGGTTTCATCTATCCCAGTCATGGCGGAGAAAAAATCAGCAAGTAGGTCTTGCAAGGGAATATAAAAGCGAATAGTCGGAAATTTGAAAGTGGCTAAAATGTCTTTTTGGCTTGATGTTTTAGCCACCTCATCAGTTTGGCGAGTGTTTCGTGGAAGATTTTATGTCTTGCATACCAAAAGACAAAAGGCTAGAGGAGTAAGCAGACTATTTCACCGAAAAATATATTGATAACGACTCTCTTTTCCACCATACATCTGGGCAATATAATCCGCAAGTATTTTAAGAACTACAAATAATTGTGAATATTTCCATTTGAAGTTCAAACAGTATTGTGAGACACCTCACCCGAAGATTCATAGATTTTTGTCGGCGTTAAAAGGAATCAAACTAATACATACATGAAAAATAACAGATCAACATTTTCTGAAGTTATTACTCCCCGAAAAGCCGTTGTTAAAAAAATTAATTTTGTGCAAAGTAAGATCGAACAGTATCAAATGAGGCAAATTTACAGATTTCATTTTGTTCATTGTGTATCATTTAATACAATAATTTCTAAAAAAAAACTGTTTCAAGCACACTTTATCCTTCTAAAAATGTTAGTTCAGCGACAGTATTACATACTTAGTTATAATTAAAGGGCGGAATATATGCAAAGTGCATATACACTATTGGACAAAAGTAAAGCAACAAAGTGCTTTTAATTTTTTGAGTTTAAAAAATTAATCATATGATTGTGATCCTCAGCTAATTTTAATGAAATATTATCCCCACAATATTAGTCATTTTTTACAATATTTTGGTACACTTTAAACAAAATGAAGGTGGAGAAATATTTATAATTATAAAAATCGACAAAATGAAGTGTGACAAAAGTAAAGCAACAAATTGTGTCAACAGTATTTTATTTTACATATTACGATAAAAAACCATTGAGCGCATTTAAAAATTACAATAGCTGGAAGTATTATGTTAATTGTTAATAGAATATCCATTATTTTTTATTACTTGCCGACAACGTTGCGGCATTGAGGCAATCAATTTTTAAACAGTATTATCGGGAAGCTTTGTTCAAACTTCATTGATTTTATTTACCAATGGTTGTTTATTTGGAAATAATTGTGTACGAATTCCACGTTCAACTTCTTTTCATAAATTTTCAATGGGGTTAAGGTCTGAGGATTGTGCCGGCCACTGCAAAACCCGAACGTTATTTTCTTGAAACCACTCTTGAACAATTCGTGAAGAGTGCTTTGGATCATTATCCTGTTGGAAAATAAAACGCAACGGCATTTTCCACTCTGCATAAGGCAATATTACATTTTGCATTATATCTCTATAGACAAATCGATCCATGGTGTCATTAATGAAGTTTAAAGGACCCATCCCATTCCATGAGAAACAACCCCATAGAAAAACACTGCCTTTGCCATGTTTAACTGTGGGTGTAACGTATTTGGGATTAAACCTTGTGTTGATTGGCCGTCTTACACGCTTCATTCCATCAGAATTGAAATTTTTATAAAGCGTTTCATCGCTAAACAAAACTTTTTTCCACTCGTCTACTGTCCAATTTAAATGTCGACGTGCAAATTCAGGCCTAGCTACTATATTTCTTGCCGAAATAAGGGGCTTTTTAGCCGGGCGTCTACTAAATAACTTTGCGTCTATCAACCTTCTTTGAACTGTCCGTGGACTAACCATAATTTCGGGAATTCAGCAAAAATCTAGGTGCAAACATCCAAGGATCGTTTTGAGAAATCCTTTTAATGCGTCTGTCTGTCCAAATTGTTGTTTTTTTCGGCCTTCCCGATTTCGGTAGATTCTCTAAATGTCCCCTTTGAATGTAACTTGAAATAATTTTGGATACGCTGTATCTTGGTAAAACAAGCCGTCTTGAAATTGTGGCTTATATTGTACCTTCCAAGTGTGCATTTACTACTCTCTGCTCTAATTCTTTCGAAATTGGAATACCTCTTGGCATGATTAATACAGTACAGAAATATTAATTGAACATAAAATAAACTCTGCAAAAATACTTTAACCTTTACTTTTACTAAAACCTTTCTTTTTTTGGAAAATATTAAAATGTTGCTTTACTTTTGACGCATTACAATACTGTATTTGAAAGATTACGTCAATATCAGTTTATTTGTTTTGATTGTAGGAAAAAGCTGTTGTCGCCGATAACAGAAGTCTACTTTGATATTTAAGACACGATATATTTAAATACGATATCATGCATTTAATATTATAAAATTTCTTTCATTATTTCGAAAGTGTTGCTCTGATTTTGTCCGATATTGTATTATGCATTTTTTGCATATTTTGTAAATTTTATGCTAAAATCCATATTTTTCCCAAATTATTATTTTATCAAATATTAAAAACGCCCGGTCATGAAAACTCGTAGACTCATAGGTTTAATGTCCTGTCCGGCACTTGTTTCAGGGATTTTCCAATCTGAAGATAATTATATATTAATTAATATTTACATTTTAGTTGTACACAAGGTATTTATTGGGGGTTTCCGGGTTTTGCAGGTATATTGTTAGGGGTTATTTATTGTCATTTATTAATGCCTTATTATTACCTGCTTAACAAACTGTATTTATATCGGATTGTAATAATGTAGTTTGTCGAAAGATTTAAGTATTTTCAGTGTGAAACTAGTGATTTCAAATTTGTGTTCAAAATGTCTAAAGTGGCGAAAGCATCTTCGTGGATTAAATATTTCCCAGAGTTGGAGTTTAGTGGAGAAGAAGTCTTATAGTTTGTGAAAAGTAGTTCCAAATCGATCAACATTTGAAAACACCGCTGCATAAATCAAAGTAACAAAAAATGAAATCTGAGCCGGTTCAGCTGAGTGTAAAAATGTTGGAGAAAAATCAAAATCTGAAAAGGAAATTTTTCAAGAAGACTAATGCAAGGCTTTGGTCGCAGCAAACATTACAACCCTTAAAAAAATTGCAAATAGACTGTAAAACAGAATGAAGGATTTAAACAGTTAACTGCAGTAAAAAGCATTTATGAAGGTAAACCATCCAAAGAAGTTGTATATTAAACTTTACTACCTAAGTTGCAGTATTGTCCGATTACATCAGTAGATGTTGAAAGAAGCTTCTCTTTGTATAAAGATATTTTTACTGATAGAAGACAATCCTTCTTAGTTGAAAATTTTGAATACTATTTAGTAATAAATGTCTTTTTATACAATGTCAGCGTAAAAAACTGTTTACTTTTATTTTTCTTCCTGTTTTCTTTGCATTTTTTTTAAATAAACATCTTTTTTAGAACCCACTGTATTTTTTTACCCTATTTTACAATAATAAATTAAGAAATATTGCATCCCAGTATGCATATTTAATCAAAAAAATTCATATAAAACTACATATTTTAAAGGCAAACAAGGCATATACTCCTATATGCGCATATTTTGGTTAAATTTAAGTGCATATTATTATATTCCGCCCTTTAGTTATAATTATTACATAAGGATTTCTATTTAAAATGAGCACATACAATTATTGATGTATTACTCAGAGTATTAAAATACATGTTAATAAAAGTTTCATTGGAGTTTTATTTAAAATTAGAAAGATGAAGATTTAAAATTTTGCTGGGGAATTCGTTAGGTTGTCCAGGTACATCAAATATTTTCGTCGGAATTTGTGATTTAAAATGGTTCTGCGTAAGAATTCGTGTGGACCGATATAATGCCGTTTCCAACGATGCATCACCTAATAGGTAGTGCCATTTTACATTCCAGAGTAAGGTTGTCTAAAGGTGTGGAGGTGTGGAGATCAATGGTAAAATTCTATCAAGAGATGTGTGGGGTGGTTCTTTTCGAAATGAGTGCTCTCTATTGTAGAGTTACAGACAAGGTACTAATTTGTTCAAGTTAGTCGGATAGGTAATGGACCAGAATGGATTCATATGACAATAGATTATCTTATTTAAATCTTGTCACTGTATTTGCCTTAAGCAATATTTTAAATTCCTTCCATGGCAATAGGCATTTGGTCAGCTTTAAAGTTTTCCCAATAATATACTGTCTCCCAGTAATAGCAACGGCAAAACGCCTAAGTGTGTTTAACTAATATAAAAGTATGATTTCTCAATAGGGTCAGACAAAAGCGGGAAAGTTATATCGGGTCCAGCGATATCCTGCGCTATATTTTATTTATAGGTCAAGCAAACTACCTAAAAACTTTTTTAATTCTGTTAATGGGGTGAGTGTGTCTGTTGTTGTATATTAAACGAAACAATGTATGTCGTATTATATATCTTTTATTATCATTAGCAGTGTTTACGATCTCGCATGGCGTGACCTTTTATCGGCCATTAAAAATACATTAGGGTGCATATTTTAACGTTGTTTAATTTTTTTAAGGTTTTGCTGCAATCTATTTCTCGTTTATTAAGAATAAAAGTAATTATTAATGTATGGAAATGAAGCCAAAAAAACGTATTTTTATTAACATCGGTCGATTTATATCATAGCTATTCTATAATTTGTGTTCGTTAAAAAAATTACAGAGAAACTTTTTTTTTTATATAATATAAATGAACTGGGGCATGTCTAATTTTTTTTTTTGATAATATTAATTTAATCCCAGTGATCGACATGCATTTATTCCAGAAGTTGACACTATAACACAAAAGTGTTTCATTATTAGTTATTTTAAATCTAGCAGAACACACTTTGTGTGCGCCAAAAACCTATACCACATTTATTTTATTTATTCATTTATTTTTAATACATGATCATTACAATATACCCTTTTAGGGTGTAGATCGTGTCAACAAGAGCAAAAATAAAGATAACGTAATTAGACTTAACTAAACATACTTCACTAAACATATAACTAATTATTAACATGTTAAAATAATTAAAAATGTTAAAAGCTAACAGACAATTAATTTTTTTTAAAGATCATGCATCAGGACCTACGTAATTGCAGGCATCCGCTGCTGAAAAGCACTTATTTAAATATCCTGGAAATCTTTTTCGTTCAGGAGCTCAGTGACACTGTAATAGCACTTTTTGACTAGAAACTTTTTCAGCCTTATTTTTTTTTCATTATCATTTAATGTTTTAAAAGATATGGGCAAGAGGTTCCAAACTTTTACTAGCATATATACAATGTTTTTTTGAAGATAAGAAAAATTAGGTCGATCAGTGTACAAGAGATCCCTATTTCTAGTATTATATATGTGGTCATAATGAAAATCTATGAGGATAGATTTGTTCCTTATCACAAGCAACATACACTCCTGGATGTAAAGGCTATAATATAAAGTTATTATATTATTATTAATAAATGCTTCCCTACAAGAATCCATTGGTTTCATTTTAAATATTGTTTTTATACACCTTTTTTGCAATATAAAAATTCTTTGACTATCTACAGAGTTTCCCAAGAACATTAATCCCTATCTCAATCTAGACTGAACAAAAGCATGATATGCCGACAGAGCCGCAGACACACCAATGCTATTGGCAATGACAGAAATGGCATAGCAGTATCTTGCAACACTCCCAGCCACCAGATTCACATGAGCCTTCCAGTCCAACCGTTCATCAAGAGTCACACCCAAGAATGGCAAGCTTGCAGCAGAATCAATCTCACCACCACCAAACTCAATGCCAAGCTCCCGCTCTCTCCCCGCACCAAATATCAAGAGCTTGGTTTTGTCAATATTTAAGAGCAACTTATTAGAGATAAACCATTTATTCAAATTTTCCAATGCTGTTTTAATGTTATTCTTACACTCCTCCAGACTATCCGCCCCAAACAGCACAGAGGTTTCGTCCGCATAGAGTACAATTTTGTTATTTCTGATATTCACTACGTCATTTGTCTAAATCAAGTATAGAAGGGGGCCCAGAGTTTAACCCTGAGGCACCCCTCTCCCTATAAATCGGCTATTGGATATCACCCTTACTTCCCTGTCATTAACATCAACCACTCGTTGGGTTCGGTTTGAAAGATATGACTCGAAAAGCTGCAGCACGACACCCCTGATACCATACCTCTCCATCTTCCCCAGCAATATCCCATGGTTCACACTGTCAAAGGCCCTGGAGAAATCCAAACACAGGGTTGCAGTTACTTTCTTATCATTTAATGTTTTACTTATAGTTTTTAATATATCAAAAACTGCTGTCAACGTAGATTTGCCCTTTCGAAAGCCATTTTGTTGATTTACCAAGATATGATTTGCCTCAATAAAGCGAATAAGACAATCAAATATTATTTTGTCAAATATTATATTGATGATTCAAAATAAGTGTCCACCATTAGCAACTATATTTTTATTAATGTCAATTAACTGGTCAATTTGACTTGAGGTATTTAATTTTCACACTAAGATGACTAAAGTATCTTTTTAAGTTAAACAAAGAATCAGTTATTCCTCACCATGCTCAGGAGCAGATCATTAAATTTATTTCTATATTAAGTACCAAAAGGAGTATTTTTCTTTGTACTAGATGTGAAGATTGCATTGTGTGCAAAAAAACATGCTGTTTTGTATCATATTTATTTCATACAACATTTTTTGTAATTCAGTCTTATACGAAAAATTATTTTTTGTTACTCTTCATTTTCGTTAAGGTTAAAAGAATATCATCCGCATTGTTTTAACTTAACAATGCAAGAATCGTGATATAATGATGGAAATGTATATATGGAAAAGAGCCAATGTCAACAAATATTTGCTTAATTTGCATTCTTATTTCTTAAATTTGTGTTTAAAAATCAACGAATAAGAAGAAGAATCTCCACTTTTCGACGCTGCAAAAGCGGTAGTACCAAATTTGCTGCCGATTAAGTAAGAAACGGATTACATGATTTTCCAAAAGTTGTGGGGGGAAAATTATGTGTTAATATTATGACTAAACTTAGAAATCTGAAGGTAAGTTGCTTCCTTTCGCCAGATCCATCCGCAGACGCTTTTAGTAGTATAAGGGCTCGTTCATGAGGCTATAGAATCCGACGAAACGAATGGATCATGTGCATTTCTTTGACTCAGACTTCTGTATTTTACTGCCATTAATTCATTGTGGCGCTGTTTAGCAATGATCCTTTCGAAATTTGGTTTAGAATGAGGCTTCTTTGATGGCAGATATGGTAAACGAGGAAGCAGTTGCTTCTATAATTGTAATTAGTGAATGGTAAATCATAGAGAAAGGAGTGGACTTAGTAGGAGCCAGTCCCTATGGAGGCGATATAGCTTATGTTGTATGGAGCAAATGTGTGATTGTGTTATCAGGTGGTTTAGTGATACGTCTGTCCGTTTGTAGTAGTTAGCGATGAGTTTACGGTATGTTCTGTAATAGTTGGCATTCCTAATGATTTTTAAAACCTTGTTTTGAAAAACTTGTAACTTTTTGTAACGGGTCTTGTTTATGGTACACCATGTTAATATACCATACGTAAGAACTGGTCGAATTATAGCGTTCTCGTGCGTAAGTAGGTTCTGCTACTGTTTATAAGGAAGTAGATGGCACCAAGTTAACCATTCGCATATTTCAAGTGCTGATCGGCGTTTTCCTTCCAAGCCATTCTTTCCACTTATCTAGCCATGACTTCAAACGTTTTATATGACCTTGCAGCCTCGAGATTACTATTTTTGGCCGTTTTGATGTGGCGATTATCGCGGTATCATCTACTTGACCCTAAGAGATGAATGATCAGCGGTGGATATAGCTTAGAGCGACGTCTTCTGGCGATCAAGTGTATCAGCTGCCTCAAAATAAGAATCAGTCAAAGAAGGAAAAGGAAACTCCTGCAAAGAAAGACCATACGAGCTGGTAGTTAAGTTACAGGAGTAGCCGCCAGCATTAAAAGCCAATTGGGTTTACGAAGCGTGTACCAACAATTAGAAACCTGCAGGTTAGAAACTTTCTTTACCAACAATTAGAAATCTTAAAACAGACGGTGACTTCGAAATCTCAATGCAGAGTTTTGTAGGTTTCGATTAGGTCACCACAAAGTTTTCTATCCGTTAGTGAGGTAAGTCCAAGGGTCTCTAGACGTTCTTCGTACATTTATTGGCGGATTTCAAGTAATTCTAAGCTAAATTTGATGATCCGTATGTATGTAGCCAACAAAGAATGGGTTTAGTACTAGTACAGCAAACTTCATAATTGGCTGAGTGTATGCAACACAGCCTACTGCAAGCAGGTTTCAAAATGTATCAAAAATTATCTTAGTCAAAGATGGGCGTGAAATGGAAAAGGCTGTCTTAGCTTATATTATCCTTTTCAAATCACTTTGTTAATTTAGGTTAAAATGCTAGAGTTGAAATAATAAACGACAACTTTAAAAATTTAAATGAAAAACTAATGCATGTCTTCAGAATAACAACAAAAAACAAATTAACCTACCTGTTGGAAATGTCTCCTGCCGTGTTCGATGCATAAGTTGGCGTTAGGTTGAATATTCTTCATCATTTGCTCCAGTTCTGGCAGATTATGTATAAGATTTCAAGAAGCTCTAGTATTTCTGAAAATTATAAGAAACCATTTCATAAGTACAGATATAAGGATATTTTACTGTTAAAATTGAAGTTATAATGAATTTAAGCAACTTTATTAACTTAATTTGGCAACAATTAGCAGTGATTAAAAACTGAGAATTATCAATAAATTCTGGTGTGTGGTGGATTCCATTTCTGCACCAGTCGACAAGCAAGAACGCGTTCTGTTCCAAATAAATGGGAAACGGAGCCGCAGCTGTTGCAAGCGCGGGAGTTTAATAGAGGCCCGGCCGAGAATTAGTCACGGCATGTGAGATCGATGACGCTAATAGCGCCATTCTTAATCAAACACACGATACAACATATGTAGCGGCACCTTCCACTGCCGACAAGATAGGTATGGAGATAATAAAGTGGTTCTTTGTCGCTTTGCATGCAAACAGTCTGAGATTTACGGATAAAGCTTGCATATACGGCTTTTGTTGCTTCCTTATTGGATGCATACTATTTAGACTAGACAGTAGGTTACTTTTTTTTACTTTAGAGATTACATTATTATTTTCATAAAAAATCTTCTCTAATTCTGTACCCCAGAGGTAAAGTGTACTATGTCACATAAAGTAGTTTTTACAGGAAAGCGAAATAAAGAAACGAAACCATGAATTTAGTCTACTGCTGTTTTATACAGCTAGTTAGGGATAAGTGGTGTACATATGTATTGTTTTATGTACAATAAACTTAGTTGTCAAAAAGACATTTTAGTTTTTTGTCAAAGGGACTTAGTATATTTTACCACTGAAATTTTTGGTAACCAACGTGGACTTGATACAGTTGAATTTATATGACGGACGTTTTCTTTTGGCAGTATGTCTTTAGCACTACCAAATATAAAACACGAGGTACTTACCCGAGTGTTTAACAAAGATTTGGACATTTTAAATTTTACTTATCGCATTAGCTATAGTCACTATCTAAAAAAACTTCACTTATTTATAGTCACTCTCTAAAACCTCCGTTATATAATTCACTTATTTATAGTCACTTTGAAATGAAAGTTTTAACCGTTTTTAACGCCGCGCGCCGTTCCATGCGCATTAAACAAGGGCTAAGCGAGAATTGAATGAATTCACCGGATTCCTCGGATTTTTTCAGATCAATGACCTTTAATCGGAAAACAAGTATGCATAATGGTATAATAATTCAAATATCAAGGCATTCTGCATAATATTGTGTGCTCAATAAGAATATATGAACGTGGGCCCGGGTAAATATGTTTTTCTTCAACAAATTTTTTTTTTGAGTAACAGTGGAAGCCTAAGAGAGGTTTTTTTCAGTAGCGGCTTCAAATTAAACCGTTTTTAAAAGTTGGCCCTATTGGGGGCCCATGGGCCCGGTAAAAATTTGCCTAGTCAGGTCCATTTCTTTTTCAAAAATTTTTTTAACCTTTTGTGCAACTTTTCTGCGGTAGCGCCCTTTAAAATAGAAAAGAATATTTTTTCGGCCCACCCTAATGTACGTACACCCTATTTTGAGGCCGGTGATCACACTGACGATAAAGCAATTGCTTTATCGTCAGTGGGTGATCACAAATCTTATGGTTTATGAAGAAAATAAATTTAATTTCTCTCACCCCTATGTTCAGTTTTGACATCAAATTCTTTAAATTTTGTTGAGTCGACTAAAATATCTATAGGGGAACATGAAGAAATACAGTGCGCGTCTAAGACATTACACCCTCCCCCTGCCAACTGTTGATTAAAAAACATAGAGAATAAATTTTGTTATGCTCTATTCTCAGGTCTACTTAAAACAACTAAAATACTAGTTTTTAATTTTAAAATTTTGACTTAGTTTTAATGGATGGTGGTAGGGGCTATTATGAATAAAATATTTAAATGGTAGATGGGGAGAGTGTCAGCGATTCCTTGATATAAAGCTATTTCCAATCTACAAACGATCCCAATGCTGGATAAGCTTTTTATAGAAAAAGATTAAAATAGCGACCACTTAATTTTTGGTAACTTTTGATTGTTGCATGTTATTTGCTGATATTGATATAGGAGAAATCATTTTGAAAAATTGAATAATTTCAATACGGTGATAAAAATAACGCCTTCGGAACGGAATATTGGTGCCTTTTCGCTCATTTTAAAATGAATCGATACCATATTATTATCCAACTAGGGGATTATTATATAGATTAAAAATACCTTTTCAACGACACATTACTTGCCCCATGCATTTGCTATTTGGAAATTTTGTTGAAAAAAGCGTCCTGTCGCTATTTTTAGAAACTGGGCTAAAAATCTTGACGTAAGAAGTAATATTTGAATTGTAATAGAACGTTCCAAAATTGAAATACTCTCACATTTTTTAACCAAAAGTTAACAGAAAGAAACACTTTACAACCTGAACAAACTTAAAATAGGTATATGACATACTTAATGAAAGTTGAAGAGTTTTATAAAACCTGTAAGAAAAAATAATAATATACAGGGTGTGCGTTTGAAAAAGTTGATAATTTCCAATTTAAATTAGTCGAAACGTATAAATTTATTTTGAACGCCCTCTGCAGCCTCTAACTCCAATTTCGTTACATCTTTTTTCTTGTCATCCCAATAGAACGTTTGTGCCAAATATGAGTATTCCACCTTCAGAAGCAATGGCGGAACTGTCAATTTTTTATAAGAGTATAGACTAATATTTTTCTAGAACATTATTAACAAAAAAGTTATAGAATTTCATGCAGAATCTAAAAATAAATTAAAAAATATGGTGGTCTATTTAAAAAAACGTACCTATGTTATATTCGCCACGCTTTTGAACCACTCTGTATACTCAAAAATAATTTTAAAATGTGCATATTAACATTTTCTAAAACTTTTGTATTTAACGTTTTTTGGTAATTCCCGAAACAAATGAGATTATGAACTTTACTCTATGGTTGACTTACCCTGTAACAGGCAGACGATTATTTTTTTGCTCTGCTGGCCTGCGGTCTATGTCAGTTTTGTGACCTGAACACAGTTGCCTATGTTCCTCTGTAGGCCTCAGTGGCGGCTTCTGACTTTTTTATTTGTGGGGCAAAAATTTTAAAAATAGCTATATTTTTACTCCCGATTTTTTTTCTATTTGTATAGGAAATCCAATTTGTGCTAAACAGCCAAATATCATAATATATCAAAGGCCAAGAATCCGCACGGCGCGCCGGCGGAATTCACTTCAAATCATATACAAATACAAGGAGTCGCGTAAATCAATCATCCGAAAAAATAAATTTGATAGATTAACCAACGAATATGGCAGACGCCCATTAAAAATGTACTGCTGTCTAACAATAGCAATATGAATTTATGAATTTAGCTAATAAATATTAAAAAATAAAAAGTTTCTTACATAAAACCTACACCACAAGAATGGTGCTAACCAGTTCCCAATTTAATAAATTATGCAGCAAACCTGAAAATTCTGCAAGTTTCAATAGAATACACTAACCGTGAAAAAACGAAGATTAAAAGAATGCACCCTGAAAGAATATATGGGAGTATGTATACACTTTTGCGAAATAACCCTTGGGGATAAAGACATTTATTTTCGTTCCTAGGCCATAGCTTTTGCGGACGTGTATGATTTATCCAGTACTCTAGAATATGTTTAATCAGTAAATCTATAATATTTATTAGAAAATTCCCCTCGATTCCCCCTTTCGCCTCAGGCAATCCCTCGCTTGCTTCACTTTAAACACGGTTGACTAAGGGTGTCGTCGGTTAGAAGTTTTAATTTTTAATGTTACAAAGGGTGTCCGTAAAATCCGTGTACAACCTACTCTTTGTCCTGACGTCAAGATAGGTCGATTTAAGCCAAGTTAGTTATATGTGGTTATATCCGAAGTTGCATCGTTTAGCCGGTAGAGATTAAAGATTATATTTTTTTTTTGTTTTTCCCAAATTTCTTGAAGACGTGCTAATTGATTTTAGTGATTCTTAATGTATGTAACACAATAATACGATGTTTTTAGCAAGGCTATACAACAAAAAAAACACTTTATGCGTGTTGTCTGATTGTCCATTTATGAACTGTAAACGAGTGTATGCAAAGAGGTTTACGTCTTTTTTAACCAAATTTTCCCACTCGCAATATCCTCTTTGATTAAAAGTTTTAGTATAATTATTAAGTTGCATCTAAATAACAACAATTATATTTGGCTAGGAGTACAAGAGTGGTATTGTTTTTAGATAATGCAACGTCTCATCCCAAAATTACACTGGATAATGTCAAACTTATTTTTCTTCCACCCAGTACTACATCACATTGCCAACCTTTGGACTAAGGCATTATTCAGAAATTTAAAATGCCCTACAGAAGCTACCTTATTAAGAGACTTTTACCATGCCATTGTATATACAGTGATTGTCCTCTTTAAGAAATCGACAGTGACAGTAAAAAAATGCTTTATGAGAGTCGGATTTATGTGTAATATAGATAATATTGACGACTTCGAAGAAAAAGATAATATTCTACTCGCACAGCTGTTTCCCAACACTAAGCACACATTTGCGAACTTGAAACAATTTGCCTCTGTTGATAACAATTTGCCAACAGATAGTGCAGAATTGAGTATTGACTATCATCGAGTTTATTGAAGAGATCCAAGAATCCAATGAAACTATTCCCAACTCTGAGACAGAGGAGGAGGAATCTGAACTTACTCCCAGTGTCGAAAATATCATGCTTATTTAAAGACTGTACAAGTTTATTAAAAAAAAACAGTAATTCATAATAATCAAATAGATGTTAATATTAAATTAATTCAAATTTTATATAGGTCAAACAGCTAAATGACTGTCAATCAGTCCGGCAGTGATCCTGGAAACTTTAATTTGATTAACCTATATAAAACAAAACTTTTCTCCGGTAAATTAATAAGCAACCTTTCTTCTTATTGTGTGCTTATACAGGGTCGTTGGTATGTATGAAAACGGTCGATTATTTCTTAAAGCACAACAGCTAGCAAAAAATATTCCAAATAAAAGTTTTAGGGTTTTTTATAGTCTATTGGAATTTTAAAAAAATAAGTATACAGTATGAGTCAGAAAGCCGTAGAGAAATAAAATCTTTTTTTTTAATAGAAAATCCTATATCTTAGAACATTTTTGGATTTTACATAAAATTATAATTATTTTTTATTAAATGCATTATAAGTCTAAACCTAGTAGTTTTCGAGATATCGTCTTATGAAAAATACCATTTTTGAAGTTTGACAGCTTCTAGCTTTCTAACGGTGCGTCTTAGAGTAAAATACATGTCCCTATCTTAGTTTTTAACTATCTTTCTAAAAATGTCAACTTCCGGTTAAACCGGATGTCTCTCAAAAGCTGGAAATATAGTACTTCCGGTTTAACCGGAAGTTGACACTTTTAGAAAGATAGTTAAAAACTAAGACGGGGACATGTAAGACGTACCGTTAGAAAGCTAGAAGCTGTCTAAATTCAAAAATGTTATTTTTCATAAGTCGATATCTCGGAAACTACTAGGTTTAGACTTATAACGCACTTAATAAAAAATAATTATAATTTTATGTAAAATCCAAAAATGTTCTGAGATATAGGGTGTTCTATTTAAAAAAAAAGTAATTTTATTTCTCTACGGCTTTCTGACTCATCCTATAGGTATACTTAATTTTTTAAAACTCTAATAGACTATAAAAAACCCAAAAACTTTTATCTGGAATATTTTTTGCTACCTGTTTTACTTTAAGAAATAATTGATTGTTTCCATACATAACAGCGACCCTGTATAACACAAGGTTTTTTTTTCAACAAGATGATCGATGGAATATGAAACAAAATTAAACTTCTAAGAGGATAGTTTTAGTCTCAATTTGTTATTTAAAAAAAAAGTAGTGATTTGTCATCTACTGGTCCATTAGTCAAGTAGCTTGAAAGAGACTGTGTTATCGTTAACAGTCTCGGACTAGCCCACCGGACATTGCTGGTTTCTATTTTAAAATAGATAAATAATATAACCTGGTTAAAGGTTCGTTGTCACAATTAGATTGTGGTTGAGCGATTTTTGTTGATCAACATAAATCGAATCAATGTCCACACGTTTTAATATAAATCGAATTAAGGATGCAATCTACAGTTAAATAATGGCTGTTCGTGTAGTGTAAAAGCTAGATCTGGTTTATTTCTCACAGATTTAAGAAGAATAATCTAAAAAAAAGTATAAACAGAGTAAGAAGTGCCAATTTTGCATAGGTACGAGATACAACAATTTTAAGGAGAAAGTATTGTAAAGTTTCAGGAACCTTCCTAAAAGAATTTGTTTTTGAGAATATTGTAGAAAAATATAAGAATTAGCTGAGAATATCGCAAAAGAAAATTTGAAGAAATCAACTTTAAAATATTACAATCATCTTGTTGCCCTACATTTCGCAACGATAGATAGCAAGCTTTTTAAGCAGACATACTCCAATCAAAGCCGGATGACTCGAGTTGACTAATGACAAAAGTGTCCACACGTTTTAAATAGTATGTTTTAACTCGTCTAAAAAATCAATGGTCACTCCTTACTTGAGCGATAAAGTTTGATTTGCTCGTATTTTAGTTGATCAACAAAAATCGGTCCATCAAAATTTTATATATTGTTACGCAAATGTTTAGGTGGTAACATACCAGTAAAAATAAATAAATAATATTAGGAAATTATTTAAGGGTATGTAATAACAAAGTTAAAAAAAAATTAGAAGTCATATTGGTTTTGCAACAATAAGAAAATAGTATTATTTATTTCGTATTAAGTACTTGAGCTCATTAAATTAGTACAATTATTATAATTACTTCTTGACTACTGTAAAACAGGTGGAAATTAATAAAAAAAATAAACTGCATAGAAACTTTTGACATTATCATAATATACAGCCTAAGTCTGACGTCACAACGGGCGTGTTTTTAGAAACCTTTCCAAACAAACATAAAATGCATTGAAAATCCCATAAGAGATTTTTGCAAGCCCTGGTACACGTTTAAAAGCGGAAAATAAGCAATTTTTTCGAATTATTTATATTTTTGGGGATATTATTTATCTATTTATAGGCACAGATAGAGATAACTTTTTCCTGAAAATATTTTATCGGTGTCTGAATAAGTTTAAGGTTATGTTATTTTTGTCTACGTTATTATTTATTACGACATAATTGTTAGTTTTTGCCAAAATAAAGCTTATGGTATTGTTTATTTGTAAACCCACTCTATATTCTGAATAACTTTGATTGTAGATTTAATATCTGCTAAAGGGGACATGTGTTTTGTTTCCCGATTGCAAACATAGCTAAGAACATTTTCAAAAAAGGAAGGCTTGGACATCACTTATAAGGTACCTAACAGAACAATTATTATTATTTATGTTAAGAATGGGTAAATGCTTTGGATCGCCATATTCACATCAAAAAAGGTTTAAAAAACTAATATAGAATTGGACCAGATGGACAAGAAAATGAGGACTTTAAGTTTGAAAAATTACATTATGTCATGTAACTAATCTAAAAGTATTTTTCCTCGGCCTTACCACAACTATTCACAGTCTAATCACAGGTAACCCGCTTACTTCTTTGAGCAGTACTCCTATACTAACTATGGCGTTACAGTTTTAGCCACAACCAGTAACTAGCGCGGTTAGGAAGTGTGGTTAGGTGATTGTAGGTTTTGTTCATTATTTTGGTTTGACAAGGATGTCGTTTAAATGATATCTACTTTTCATCCCAAATTGATATAATATCTCAAGATTGGAATATCAAGAATAGAATAGAAGCCATAAACCTTATCGATTTTTTAAATCATTTGCCTCTATTGATAACGATTTGCTAACAGAAAGTGTAGAATTAATTATCGTCGAGTGTATTAAAGAAATCCAAGAAATGGATGAAACTACTCCCAACTCTGAGACCGAGGAAGAGGAACCTGAACTTGCTCCAGTGTCGAAAATATAAACCTATCTGAAGCCTGCGCAAGTTTGAGAGACTTAACAATTTTGACAAGTCCACATATATTTCTTAATAGACAGCCTAAGTGATGACGTCACAAGGGGCGTGTTTTAAAAAATCTTTCCAAACAAAAATAATTTGCATTGAAAATCCCATAAGAGATTTTTAAAACCAGTGCTGTGAGTTTAGAAACGATAAATAAGGAATTTCTTCAATTTATTCATATTTTTGGTGATATGATTGACCCATTTACAGCCACAGATAGAGGTAAGTGTTTCCTGAAAATATTTAATCGCCATCTGAAAAAGTTTGAGGTTATGTTATTGTTGTTTACATTATTGTTTATTAGGACATAATTGTTAGTTTTTTGTAAAATAAAGCTTGTGGTAGTGTTTATTTATTAATATGAAGTAGACCCAGTCTATAGCCTAAATAATTTATATTATAGATTCAATATTGGCTAAAGTGGTTACGTATTTTGTTACCCGAACAGAAAATTTTCAAGTTTGTTGTATTTCCTGCAAAGATAGAAGAGAGGAATGCCTGGTCATCACCTATAAGCATCTTATAAGGTACATAATAGAACAATTATTATGTTAAAAAGGGATAAACGCCTTGGAGTTGAACCATTTATTTGCTTTACAATGGTAGAAGTCAAGATAGAGCAGAGAACCTTCCCAACATTTTTTGGTTTGTACCTGCCATTTTGGGCACAATGACAGAAAGAATAGGGCTACAATATTTGAGTTCAGCGCTAAAAGGCAATTGTAAAATGTATTCACGTTCCTAAAAACTAAAGTAAAAAATGTGAACATTTAATAGTTTAATTTAACTTTTAATAGAAAAGCAAGGCCAACATTGTATTAAATTATTTTTAGAAAAGAAGTGAGCAGACAGATGTTACTGAAGATATTGACTCATGCTTTAGGAGCATCGTTAAAAGCAGAAAATTAATTTTTGATACGAGATTTGGAAGAAATTTCAAAAAAACTTTTAAAAACTTTTAGTACGCTTTAGTTACAACTATTCTCATACCTATCCTTATGTATGCACAGGGATATCAATGCTATACCTAATACAATTAATTTGAAATATATATTATGTAGATTATAAAACAATGTAATAAAAATAACAATAAATATTTGTTTAAATTTTTATAATTTCAGTAGGTACATCAAATGTTGTTAAGGTCTACTGTATTACTAAAATTGCTGATCAATCTGATGATCCATAGCTGCATGAATAAGGCTTACTGGGATATAGCACAGCTGTTTTAACTTCGCTGGATTTAGTTTTTTGGGCATTTCGAAGGCACTTCTTATCAGGGACTGATAGGTAGTAGTATACAAATAATGCAGTTGATGATATTTTATTACCACAATATTATAACTGTTGTCTTTCATCATAGTGTGAACTTCTCCGACCTGAATCAAATTGCATCCATAGGACATGGTTTGACTCCAAGGCATTTACCCCTTTTTAACATAATAATATTTGCTCTATTAGGTACCTTATAAGTGATGTCCGAGCTCTCCCTTCTTTTATTTTTGCAGGGAATACCACAAACTTGAAAATTTTCTGTTCGGGTAACAAAATACGTAACCACTTTAGCCAATATTGAATCTATAATATAAATTATTTAGGCTATAGACTGGGTCTACTTTATATTAATAAATAAACACTACCACAAGCTTTATTTCACAAAAAACTAACAATTATGTCTTAATAAACAATAATGTAAACAACAATAACATAACCTCAAACTTTTTCAGATGGCGATTAAATATTTTCAGGGCACACTTACCTCTATCTGTGGCTGTAAATGGGTCAATCATATCACCAAAAATATGAATAAATTGAAGAAATTCCTTATTTATCGTTTCTAAACTCACAGCACTGCTTTTAAAAATCTCTTATGGGATTTTCAATGCAAATTATTTTTCTTTGGAAAGATTTTTAAAAGTCACGCCCCTTGTGACGTCAGACTTAGGCTGTCCATTGCTATTAAATGTGAATCTATATTTTATAAAAATAAAATAAAAAATATGAAACAAACATACATACAGTACATTTTATAATATATATGTTATTATGCACTTGCATTGGTAAATTGGCTTCATCTCATTTAAATTTAGTTCTGATAAATTTAAACAAAAATAATTAAAATTATTTACATATATGTAGATACCTATTAATAAACAAACGCTGTAAAATGCAGACCAGTTTTTTTAATTTTTCTCTATTAGCCGATCAACATTTAATTCGTTATTGAGAGATTTTAGTGTATAAGGTTATTATTATAATAAAAGTTAGTCAAATTAATTTTTTTATTAAAAAAAATTAACAATTTATAGAATTCAAAACGCTCTGTACCCGAGGAAACCTCCTGGTGCGTGCATATAATCGTGGCTAAATCTATGTCATTATTGGTATATTTTTAATTATTTTATTTTAATAGGCGGCAAGGGATAGAGAATAATACTCAATAGTAAAAAAATCTTTTTAGAAATTCCTTTATGTTGCCCCTTAATTTATTATTATATTATTATGTTATTATTATTATTATTATTATAAGTATTTAGTTTTATCCCTTGACGAAAGGTCAGCACTAGCCCAATAGGTAGCTATATAAGAATAAAAATTGGGATAGTCCAGATTTTAGAAGAAGCCGGAAGTCAAAATATCTCCAGTCCGACACTGCTGGCGCAACCTTATGAGCAGACGATTAGTATGATTTATTTAAAGCAAAATTTGTCTTCGATAAATTAACAAGTAACATTTTTTCTTGTTGTGTGTTTACGAATGCCGAAAGACTTCGTTGCGGGCAACAATTATAGCAATCAATCACTAATTTCGTTCAAATTTATTTTTATTATGGTTCGACGCCCCCGCAAAGTTGCCGTATAAAAATATACATACCAAATGCCATCAATCAAATTGAACGAAACTTTTTTTGGTAATTTTTCATGGGCGAAATGACAGAGAACCTGCTCGACTTTTAACCCGCGCATTATATTAATTGGGCGCTTTTATTTTGCCGACGTTTCGTGTTCTGCCGGTGTCGTTTTAAGCCTTCCTTATTATTCTATAAATTGATTTCGAAGGAACGAGATTTAATTTTTGGCCCTTTCTTTATCTGTGATACTACTGTGATCGAGAATTAAAATAATTGGTTCATTTAAAGTATATTTTAATATACAAGGTATCCGCAAAATATGTATAAAACATTTGATTGCAGACTTCTGGGTCCTAATTGTCAAAACTGGGAAAAAAAACTGTGGAAATGTGGGCCTAATTCCCAATCAACGTATGAAATGGTATTATCGAATAAACTAGGAGACCATATTATATATCATCGACTAATAAAAGAACTTGCAGTAACCACAGTATCTCAACCACTAAAGATGTTTCTTGTGTTTCGTCCCAGTCTCCGGCGAAAGACTCATCAGGGGGTCTACCGGAGCCTTGCTCAGATACATAACTGTACCTTATTACGAGTTTTACTCGAACCCAGTTCCGACGGCGTACATCGCATCGGTAAGATACAACTAGATCAATAAGAATCGGGTTATTTTAACATAGCTTCTCCTTGCAGGGAATTAACGGGGCCCTAATTCTCGAGTATAAGTTACCTGGAATGATCACATCATTCAGGAGAATTCACTTCCTTGGCTCGTTCCATATTCTTTTAAGTTAGGAATGCCCCTTTCACTTTATTTGAATATTCGTAAACTATTTAGGTGTTATTAGTTGTAGAAATTGTGAGATTTACTTTTGCCTTCATTATTCTTGTTGACGCTCTTTTGATTTAAGTAGTTCTTGTACTGCAAAATTTTGACACCTATTTTAGTGCCTCTAATATTGATAGTACCTCACTATTAGTGCCTCTCTACTATGGGACCAACAGCAAGCCTTTCGGTAGTTTTTACGAACTGTTTGGTCTACATCTCGTGTTTGAGCCCGTGATTAATGGGTTTATCGATACGTTCGTGTATCTGTAATAGTACGTAATAATTATTGTGAAAAATTCGTTTATTGTGTGCATACGAATGTCTTGATAAAGTATGCGATTCATCTTGTATCTGGGTACATCCGCAATAATTTTGAGCGTCCAATTTTCTATTACTTGGAACCTATTACGCTCCATTCTACTTATATGTTGCACCACGACAGTGCATCATAAATAAGAACCGGCCTGACCAACACCTTGTAAGGGTTGACCTTAGTCCTAGTATCAAGTCTACTCCGCCTGTGAGGTAGGGGATAGATAGATCGTAATTGATGCAATGCTCGCTTTACTCTATTAATTGAAATGCTTCTCCAGTTTAGTTGTTGATCAAATATGAGTCCTAGGTATTTAACTTCCTGGCACCAGTTCACCTGGACTCCGTTGGCAGAAACCTGTCTCACATTGTCTTTCAAAAAATAAATAGCCTTCGTTTTGAAGGGATTCAAACGAATCTCCCAAACCGAGAGCCATTGCTGTGGCTTCATTATGTGGCAGTGACGACAAGTCGCGGCTGTTTGGCAGTTGAAGTTATGGCGTACTGTCAGCGCAAAGATAGAGCTACGTAAATTTATCGCGCGCAATGCCACGAGTTTTAATGTTATACAGCATCAGAGAGAGAGGTGAACCTGGCGGCATTCCCGCCCTGATGTGTTTATTCAAGGAAAATGCGTTCTCTGACGAGACAGCAAAACTTCTATCCTCCAAAAAAGAGGCTACCACCTTAATTAAGTAGTTTGGAGCTCCGACTCTCATCAATTTCAATAAGAGACCAGCATGCCTGACCTTGTCGAATGCCTTGCTTGCATCAAAGGAAACCACTCCCTGTGCAATATTCAGGCCGAAGCCCAAACTGTTCATCAGGCAGAACGTTAGACACAAACACAATGTCATTCAGTATATTTAAAATTAGTTTTTCTGTGATTTTTCCTAGGCTGGCTGATTGATCTATAGCTAGCCGGCATCGTAGGGTCCTCACCTTTCTTATATATTAAGATGAATTTTGCATGCTTCCAGGAGGACGAGAAGAGGCTTTCTTTGAATATTGCCTGGGATATGCTTACTATATTTCCCAAAGCTTTGTCAGGCAGATTTCGCAACGCCGCATTCTATAAACATTCAAAACTCGGGGCTTTTCTAATATTCAATACGCTTAATAGGGGCATTATCGCGTTTAAGGTGATTTGTGGAAAGGCCTGAGATTAATTTATTTATAAATTTGTATCGTCCTTGAGACCTTTCTCATCTCGAAGCGCGGCATTGGTCCGGTTTTCGCTGAATTGATAGCAATGGTGGTCCGCGACCAATTTAGCTTTATCTTTGAAATGATTGGCGATAAATTATCCCAAAGCATATTCAAGAATACCATATCATGCGTTGCGGGGGAATTCTGCCACCACCAGTTTATTCATGGATTCAGATAGGTATATCGTATGCTCGGTTAGAAGCAGCTCTGCTGTACTTCTTCGAGTTAAAAATAAAGGCAAATTATTATTATTATTATTATCATTATATTCATATTCAATTCAGTGTTTTTGATGTTTGGTTGCCCCCTTGGCCCTTTATTATATCGTTTACAGTTTGTTACATCGGGTACCGGTAAATGAAACCTGAATCAATTTTATCCTAAATTTGGTTAGATATATCGTCCCTTATATTGTGATCTAAACCAAGCCCTACGTTTTTCAGTCCAAGCCCTCTTGGATGAAAATAATTTTTGCTCCCATTGTTGCTCAATGTTTTAAAATATTGGTCTGTATATTATAATTATTATACACATAAATAAATCGGTATCTTTGTACCAAACAAATTTTATAACGTTAGTTACCCTACTTATATAAATAAAGCATTACCTCTCCCTTTTAATGGAAATTTTGAAACTAATTCCAATAAATTGCCAAATAATACCATCAATACCACGGCGTGTATAATATGTAATTATGGGCATATTCTCTACGTCTAAATATTTTAAATCTTTATAAGACTTTGAAATCCTTCTTCTTCATATTCTTAGAGTCCTATAATTCATTTAAAATTTAATCGATTTTCGATTCTTTTTGTTTAACTTTCATTACCACCTAAATATTTAAACGTAATACCCGTTAATTAATTTTCATGTTATAAAATTTAATGGTTTTAATTAACACCAGATGCCTTGGTTACTACTAAAATTATATCTGACGGACCATTTGATCCTACACTTAAAATTTTTTTATAAGTACGTATTACGACAATTTTATTATCCATATTTTTTGGTATTACTAATCAACAGACTCCAACGAATAAAAATATTATTTTACTACTAATTTCTCACAAAATTTTGATTTTGATAAAGGTGTGCCTTATCCAAAAAAACTTTATATTACATTAATTGTCAATAATTGTCAGTTTCATATTGTCTAACTTAAAAACTTTGCATAAAAATTAAAACTCAGCATAATGTTTAATTTGGATAAGAAATGGAATTTTTAAGTTTATCTACGATTTTATTATCTGATTATTGGTTATGGTTAACGTCAATCTTCAGTTAAACCGTTTGAGATGGCACCGGTTATTGGCAAATTCTCAGGTTAAACCTTGAAATTAACCCGAACGTATTATCATTGTCAACTAATGACAGTTCGGGTTAGTTTCAAAATGGGATAAATACATTTATTTAATACTTACATAATTTTTCTGTGTTGGTCTGGCCTTGGTTAAGCAAATGACCAGCACCTCTTTATTGTACAGGATGTCCAGTTTTCGATGGTTTTACGGGTTATCTCCGTTATAAGTAAAGATAGGAGGATACGGTTTTCGCAGCACTCTGCTACTTTTTGTGAAACAAAAGATGCCCCAATCAGAATTTTTCTAGTCCTCCTTGTTTTTGATATACGGGATATTTTTCAAAGTTTTACATTTTGTGACACTCCCCATATTTAGGTTACCCTGTAGCTTATCAAAGAGAAAACAAACATTTCTTTGTAGTTTTTTACGTAGAATCCAGTGACGTACTCCGATTCTTTCTACGTTCAATAGTTTCCGAGAGAAAAAGAAATTTGCTTTATTTTAAATGGGTCACTCTATATAATTTTTAATAACATAATTTAGATTATAACAAGCTTCTGAGGAATATATAATACCTTATTCAGTCACTGAATTATACGTAAAAAACTACAAAAAGAACATTTGGTTTCTATTTGATAAGCTACAGGCTAACCTAAATATGGGGGTGTCCCAAAATGTAAAATTTTCAAAAACATTTCGTATATCAAAAACAAGGAGGTCTAGAAAAATTCTGATGGGGGCATATTTTGTTTCACACAGAAGTAGCACAGTGTGGCGAAAACCATATCCTTCTATCTTTATTAATAACGGAGATGAACCATCGAAAATTGGACAACCTGTAAATTAGGTAAAACGCAAAATATAGATGTGCACTAAACAAAAGTAATTATTATAAACGTCTTTTACATTAGGATATACGTGGAATCCAAAATCGGCAATCAAGTGCTTTAACTGATGTATATAGAACATAGCCACAGCAAAATCACAACGCCATCTCGAGAGTCTCCACATGTTTTACTACTAAATTGCCTGCTAAACGGGCTTATTATAAAAAAGCTTACAGTCAGAAGTTTCAAACGTCATCTGTTAAGGATAAATGGAAGGAGCTTAATAGGTTGAAACCCTCAAGGGCTATAGAAATTCCTGAAAAGTTTCAAGATGCTAACAAATTTAACTCAATTTTTATACAATCTACTAAATCTAATGTCAAGCCTAGCAATGAACTCTTAAATTTTTATCTATCCAATGTTAAAGATAATATTACCCAATTACTCTTATTTAAAATGGCCACTAATTTGGAAATTCAACAAATTATTCAGGGCATCAAATCAAAGGCATTTGGATCAGGCAAACTCAACATAACTTTAATTCACTTGTGTTGTCCGCATATTATCAAATTTATTACACATATTATTAATGAATGCATTCTAAAGTGTTACTTTCCTCATTGTTGGAAGAGTGCTTTAGTCACTCCATTGCCTAAAGTTAACAACCCTGGCGAGTTTAGCCAATTCAGATATATTAGTATTGTACCCACTTTATCAAAAATTCTAGAAAGGGGGATAGAAGAACAAACTAGGGTTTTCATTAGTAATTTTAATATATTACCTTTAAAACAATCGGGGTTTCGACCTGGATTCAGCTGCGCTCCGGCACTTGCTGATATAACGGATGACATTATTTGTGATCGAGATAATAACAAGATTACTGCTTCAATTCTTTTGGATTATACAAAGGCTTTTGATTTCTTAAATCACGAAATACTTATCTCAATTTTACATTACGTGGGCTGCTCAGAAAATGCAGTAAAGTTCTTTCCTATCAGATCGCACACAAAGAGTAATTATTAATAAAGATATTTCTGACTGTCTCGAGTGCCACACTGGAGTTTCCCAGGGAAGTATTTTAGGACCACTGCTTTTTAGTATTTACACATCAACTTTTCATGCCTGTCTTAAAAATTGTCGCTACCATCTGTACGCTGATGATATGCAATTATATTTGTCATTTTTTCCTCGTGATTTCGCTATTACTGAAACCAAAATTATTACTGATTTAAATGCACTTTTCAAGGTATCCTGGGATCACATGCTTAAATTAAATCCAACTAAATCTTTAGTACTTTTGTTAGGCAATAGCACTGCCATCGATAGCCTCAATAACCGTATGCATATTAGAATTGAAAATAATGATTTGCCATTCGTGCAAAAATGTAAAAGTTTAGGCTTAATTTTGGACTCTGAACTACGTTTCAAAATGCATGTTATTTATATCTTAAAAAAAGTATATTTTTCTTTAAAAGCGTTGTACCCACTTCGGCACTTTCACGACAGGGAGATCAAAAAATTATTGTGTGACTCTTTAGTTTTATCGCATTTTAACCATTGCGATAATGTTTATGGCCCTTGTTTGGATGCTGCTGATGTGCACAGAATACAGAAAGTTCAAAATAATTGTTTACGTTTAATATTTGCAATTCGCCGACGTAACAGAATATCACATAAGCTTAAAGACCTCTATTGGCTTAACATGGTTAATAGGCGTAAACTGCATGCAACTTGCCTCTATTACAAGATTTTAAAATTTCGTTCTCCTCCCTACCTCTATAATACAATTAATTTTCGTACAGATGTTCATCACTTAAATTTATGTAGAAAAAACATATACATTCCTAAACATAAACATGAGTTTTTTAAAAGATCTTTTTCATATAATGTTGCCTTATTAATTAATTCATTAGATCTGGATTTGGCTCAAGTCAATATCTCATGTAATTCCTTTAGAAATAAATTAAATAAAATCTTGTTTAACAACCAATGTCATGGTCAGAGATTATAAGTAGTGGAAACTCTTCATTTATCTCTTTTCTGTTTCTTTTTTTTTCTTTCTTCTTCCTATCACTAGTAAATCTAGTAGGTATCTTCGGGATATATTATAGCAGCGCATTAATGGCATAAAGTATTATATTATTTAAGTTTTTGGCCTCATGTTAATAACAGAGTCTGCCAAGTGCAGAAGTCTGAAATAATCGCCATTTATTTGCTCGTATTTATAGTATAAATATCATTTTATTTCCAATTTTTATAATATATTGAAATGCTGTGAATGCGTGGGTAAATAATAAACAGTTATTTATTTATTTATTTTATTTAAATAAGATAAGGACATGTTTCGACCTTAGAGAAAGGCCATATTCAGCTAATATTGAAATAAAGTAACATAAGAAATGAAATATAAGCATAAGTATTTTATATTCTGTGCATTAATTAGAAAATGCTTTTTATTCGAAAAGTACCAAGAACTTTTGGCCACTAGCACATTATAAAATAGTAACAGAGAACCTCAAGGGATCAAACAGTGTCGGAAGTATACATAATTATATTAAAAAAAAAGTTTTGGAGTTAGTTGGAGAAAATTGAAAATGAAGTAGAAAACCGTACATAGTAGTAGAGGTTTAGATGCCGTGTTGGGGGAACACAAGTGAATATATGTTGGACAAGTTGCAGAGGTGTCAAAATAAGGCTATAAAAAGTATTTTTTCTCTGGACTACTATACGCCAACTAGCTTTATTTATAAACATTATCCTTTCTTAACCATTGGACAACTCAAAGAACTGGAACAATCAAAACAAATATACTGTATACAAAACAGATTACTAAAATCAAGTGTGGTGTTGAGCAAAAATTTAGACTTTCACAAATATAATGTGAGAACCAACATGAAGCTTAGAAACAAATACTCTAGAACAAAAAAATGTCAGGACTCCCCAATTTTCCGAAGCATCCAGGTGTAAAATGAAATACCAAAAGACATTATTATTAAGACAGCTAAAAAGACTTACATTAATTTTAAAAATTATATTAAAACTAAAGACCTTCCAAATAATTAGTATAATTTTGTTTCTTATATAAATAAGTACCTAGTGTATTTTATCTATATTTCTAGCGACTGTTACCTATACATTTTATAGTTTAATATATATTTTTATTAGGCGCGTAGGCCTTAGTGCCAGTACCTGTACTGATTTGAGGTCATAAATAAATAAATAAATAAATAAATAAAAAAATAAAAAAAATGTACTGCTTTGTGGTTTATTTCTTGGTAAAATTTAGTTATATGTTCAGGGTGTCCGGGAAGTATAGGGCATACTCTCGGGAGTTTATAGGGGAAGTCAAAATAATCCGTAACGGAGATGCAAAGCCCCAAAGGGGTACCCAGCGACTTACCTTTTCGGCTCTAACTTTTTAACCGACATGTATAACTTAGTGAACCCTTCATATTTTATGTGGGCCATATAGGCTCATAAAGCCATCCTACAGTAGATGCTTTACATCGTGAGGGAAGTCAGGAACAAACTTGCCACCACACTCGTTGGGCCAAAATTTTGACAGGTGTCATTTTACATAGAGCTGAAAACTCATTTTATAAATACTCTGGTCATTCCTCTTTAATAAAGGTACTCTACATTTGTTTCGATAAAATTACCCAATTTTGAAGAAAATAAATTCTTTGTATAACACGTTATTGAAATAATAAATCAGAGTTCTACAATAAAACACCAGTCGTTTTTATTTCCCTGACAATGTGTTATTGGGAACACTTTTCTAAATTATCTGTTTGATTGATTGATTAGACAATCCACCTAACACTTAAGTAATAGAGGGTTGATCGTTGCTTAGGAGAAACAGGTAAAAAGTCAAGTGAAATATAAAAAATGCTAAAAGTAGCTGATGCTTTGCTTATCCATTTTAGGAATTTTCTTGCTGCATCGTGGTGGAGAAGGGCCTTCAAGAAGAGCAAGGAATCCTCAGTTACAGGAGGAGATTCTGGGGGAGATTGCTAAATATGCCTCTAATAGTGTAAGAAAATTGTCGCCCAAGTTCATGCGACAAAGTGGGTTGTTTATGAGACCCTTCAGCAAAAGAAAAACCACACAAGTGCGCGTCACAAGGTCAAAACATTCAAACCACTGTATTTGTTTAAACTAAAAATATGCTGTTGTGCAAATAGAGATTAATTTGCTTATCTCAATTAATTAAAATTAATTTAATTAGATTAAAACAAATGTCATGATTATTCAAATAAAAGTATCCAGATTTAAAATATTATGCATGGGGGTTATGTTCTGTCAAAGATGATTCATTATGAGGGTGACAAGACCAACATAACTGATTTGTTATTATTGACAAAAGTAATGCATCGGTAAAGTTTACATCGGTTTAATTTTAATTAGTAGTTAAATCAACTGATTCAGAAATTTTGGCATATACAAATACATATCTATCGAGAATATTGTAAAACCTTTTTCATAACAGGCAACAAACTGTTTGAAATGGGTAGCTTTTGTATTTATGATAAAACCGCAAAATACATAGAGAGTCATGGGATGTAGCAGTGCATATTAAATCCATTAAACAATAACAATTATGCAAACAGCTTTATAAAGTCACAGTGTTCACTGTTCTAATAGAGCTTACCGGTGGTCAGTGGATTATTCTGTTTATAAATTCACTTGTTGAAATTGTTTACCTGGCTAATGCTTTCTAACAATATTTTCCCTATGGGCATTGTCTACATACTGTTCATAAACTCAACGGAAATTTTGAAATACTTGCATATTTTAACTATAATTGCTTATAAAGCAGAGATATAGGTTTGCCGTACTGAAAATTAGTAAAGAATGCAACCGGGTGAAATTATTCCTGTCTGGTGGTTCACAAGAGAACTGGGACACTGCGTTTCAGGGCCAAGACGAATAGCTCATCAGTCGGTGAGTGGTGTGGGTAAAGACAAACAAGAGCGCCACCTGTTTTGTGCGCTTAAAGTTAAGGCAGTCCCTTCGTAACTAAAATAAGAACAGGAAACACCCTATCGAGGAGAAAATACCAGATTTAAACAATTCCATATTAACATATACACAGTGTGTAAGAAGTCCGAGACCGATCAATTATTTAGAAAATGGCGCACAATATAAAAAAAAACTCCCGGTATAAAAGTTGTAGGCCTTAAAAAAAATCTATAAAACTATGATAGGTACGTGTAATTATACAGGGTGCCTCAAACAGTCCTGGTAAACAAACCTTTGGTTTATTTAAATGGAATGACTCCTTTTTAATCACGTTTTCTGATTCCCCTAAACATTCTAAACAACAATTATGAAACATGTTATATGGCTAAACCCACTAGTTTAAGAAATAATTTGAGTCAAAGGACATTAATACAACAGGTAAGATATTACCTACATTTTGCATTTTCACAAGCTGGTACCAGAATGTTTTGCGCCAATGTCATATTAATTTCTGAAAATGTCTCTCAACGAAAGGGAACGTATAACTTTACTACAGGTTTTGGAAACCGACAAAGATCATTTACCGAAACAAAGCAATTTTTCAATATAACTTTTCCAAACCGACAGCCTATATCAAAATCTACAATTGTGAGAACAGTTCAAAGATTCAAGGAAACCGGGTGTTGCAGAGATAAAGTTTGTTACGGTAAAATTCACATTTACCATACCACCTCTAAATCTCAATATAAATTTTAAATTCAGTAATACTATCGCCACCTGTTGATACAGGATTGAATTTCAACTAGGGTATCTGCAACCTGGCTACGGTAGATATGGCGGTACCGGTTTTATTTCTTTTTAATTAAGATGGCACTGGTCAACCAGGGTGATCTTATTTTTAGTCCGGGTCATGACTGTCTCTTTCTAACATTAAAAGTATTCATGTTTAGCATTTTCGTCTCTTTTTTGGCACTGTTAAAATTTATACAGTTTATCGTGCCTTTAGTGGGTTTTATAACCACGTTTATATGTACATAACCTGTTTTAATTTAATGAAATGTCTATCTAATGTGAAGATTGAGTCTTGATTATTTTTGATTAATGAATTAATAATTTAACTGGATGTTTTACCCGCGAGCGAATCGAGCAAGGTGTAGACTTTTTTTGTGGTGAGTGCGTGACCTATAAAGTGATCTCTGATTGGTTCAAGTGAGGTCGCAGGGATATGTAGAGGGGATTTTCCTTCAGCAGGAGGACGAAAAGGTAATTTTTCTGGGGACTCTAGTGTTCAGGCTTTTGCACAGGCAAGTACTAAAATTCTTCTTTCTTAATTTTTTTATTTTTATTTTTTTTTGAGTTTCATCATAGAACCCCGAGCTCAGTTGTTTTATTTATTTTAAAATTATCTTTTAATGTTACCCTAAAGATTGATTAATCATTTTACCTACTTATCTTGTCTTCAATGACATAAATTGTTTCTTTAAAGGCTTACCTGGTCGCCATTTTGTGCATAGGCACATGGGCACCCCTATCTTTGGTTTTGAATTTTAGAGGTTCATTACCTATTTCTTATTTTGGACAACTTAAAGAAAAACTTCACTGCCCTGGTTTTTATTTTTTTTTATAGATTTTGGAAAAGAGAATAATTGCTCTAATGTAGAGTCGGCTTACGCCACCTTATGTAGTTTCTGACCAATAATTCTAATTTAGAGAACCGAGCATAAGTTTTAGGTTGCCATTATACATGACCCTATCTTTGGTGATTGATCACTGGGTACTGAGTTTTTTCTGATGTGTTAATATCTGAAGATTTGTCTCGGGGGTTCTATGATGAAATCTCACTGCATATCTCTTTAAATTTTCATTTATCTCTTGCTAATTTAGTACTTATTACCTGCCTTGCCTGTGCAGAAGTCTCCTAGAGCACAATTCACTATTGATTATTTTTACCTAAACCTGGTTCTGTGCAGTAGTTTATCCTAGAGCACTATTATATTTTTTTTATAAAATTACTATTACCTACTTATCTTATCTTAAAGGACATAAATTGTACCTGGTCGCCATTTTGTGCATAGGCACATGGGCACCCCTATCTTGAATATTAGAGGTTCATTACCTATTTTTTTTATTTTATGCTTGTATAGCTACAATTTTTTTTTATAATATTACCATTGAATATTTTTATCTAAACCTGGTTCTGTGCAGGGCTTTCTCCTAGAGCACAATTTCATTTTGTGTTTCTATAAATTGTATAGCTACTATCTGTTTTTTGAAAATTACGATTAATTATTTTTATTTAAACCTGGTTCTATTGAAATAGTTTGCACCAGAAAACTACCTTATTTTATGCTCTTATAGCTTTTATCTATTTTATAAAATTCTCAAGTTATTGATCATTTTATTTAAACCTAGTTCTGTTGAAAAGGAGTATCACTGCAATTTCACAATTCAGTTTATTATTACATTAATTAATTAATTAAAATTCAAATATATTCCTTTTTTTTTTGTTCTGTAAATATTCCTTTTCAAGCAGAGCAAGGGAATTTATAAGGTTTTATTTGGTGAGTCTTAACACCTGGTCTTTTCTCGGTACCCAACTTCGGAACTTCATTATTGGAGCCGGACAACGCAGCTGACGTGACGTCACGACAGGGGCCCAAAGTCTGTTGAGCTCTACTCTCCTATACCTGTAGAGAGTCGATTCCTAAGCTTCACCCGAAGCTCTGACATAAACTGGTTATATCTCTACAGGGATCCGAAAACCACCATTGAAGAAAAAGGGTAAAGGTAACTAACGCCTTGTGTGTGATTCCCCATAAAATAAATCAAAAACCTGTCAAAAATCTTTATTTAACTTTTGTTAATTTTATTTTATCTGATTGGATATATCATCATTGAAACTATTATTTTATATTTTCCTTTGCAAAAATAATTGTTAATTAATTCAAACTACTTATCTTTAAAATTTTCCTTTTGTCAAAAATCTTTGTCATACAAATACTTATGTAAATAGACTATAATTAGTTAATTCATTCAAACTACTTATCTTTAAAATTTTCTTTTTGTCAAAAATCTTTGTCATACAAATACTTATGTAAATAGACTAATTGTTAAGTTGAACTGAATGTGTTTTTATTTCATACTGGAAGGGACTGTTAAAATTTAAACTCGAACTTACCACGCCCTGCCTGAGCTAGCAAATCAACAAAAGGTAAGAAATTGGCACTCAACGACTAAATAAATTTTCATTACAATTACAACAATAAATTTTCATTACAACTTTTCTGGTTTGAGAGCCAAATTTTTATTACAATTGGCGTCCCAACGTCATTAAATTAAATATTCATTACAATTGGCGCCCAACGTTAATTACCAATTTAGTAACAAATTGGCTTTATTTTAACAGTCCTTGCTTGGTGTGAAGTAAAGCACTTTGATATCCTTTCTGACAGTTTTTTAATTATCTAGTTTTCTGGTGACTTGCATAGTTTTTATTATTTTTTATCTGCATTTTTGGTATATTATCTTCAAAAATGACTTTGTTAGTATCGGTATTACATAGCCATGAGGTAGATTACGAACTTAGTATCAGAGATATAACCCCTACTGGTAACGTAGAGGAAAGAAAAAAAGTTTTAAAGGGTATATTGTCTCAAGAAAGTGCCAATCGTAGTTTTACTCAAATTAAAAATCCATATGCATTTGTTGATGATGTAAAAGAGATTAAATCCTCTTTGGATAACCTTAGAGTGAAAATTGACGCCTTTTCTGGTTTGAGAACTGACTCAAAATATAGAGAATTAACTTCACGTTTATTTCATGTGTCTGGTAGAGTATCACGTATAAATACAGCCTCTAAAATAGAGGTTGATACCAGAAAAGACCTTAATTTGCAACTTTTGACATTAGAAGGCACACTTGACGACAACGTATCCCCTGCTACATCAACCCCTGTTCAGTTTACATCTAATCCTCCCAATACCTCTTTTTCTTATCAAAAATCGGTTCCTGTTTATAAATGGGATTTAAAAAAATTCACTGGTGAAGGGTCGGTTATGACTTTCTTGGAGAAAGTAGAAACCCTAAGAATATCTGTCATACTGATGAACTGTTTGCCTCAGCCAGTGATCTTTTCGATTCACAGGCTTGGACCTGGTGGTATAATAACCATATCAAGGGTCGTTTTACGGATTGGGACGATTTGGTAGTAAAACTTAAACAAACTTTCCTACGTGACAATTATGACAAGAATTTATTAGACGAAATTAAATCGCGTAAGCAAGGCAATAAAGTGTCAGTCTCTCTTTTTATTTCTTCTATGGAAGGTTTATTTAATAGATTAAATGTAGTTCCTTCAGAAAAAGAAATGGTGCAAATTATTCGTGAGAATATTTCACCTGATTATGTTAGATCTCTTGCCTTGCACGATATTGATAATATAGAAGACTTAACAAAGCTTGGTAAAAAACTTGAAAATTCCTTTCAGATCACAAACCTATCTAGAAATTTAACCTATAAAAATCATAGATATATGGAACCAGATTTAAGTCGTTCTGGTCCATCTTTCTCCGGCAATGTTAATGCCGTTTATTTTAATGAAAACGTTACGTGCTGGAACTGCCTTAAACGGGAACATAAATATTCCTCTTGCCCTCAGCAACGTACAATTTTTTGTTTTGGATGTGGTCGGAAAGGAGTTGTAAAGCATAAATGTCCCAAGTGCAAAAATTTTGCTTATGGTTCAAAAAACGAAGTAGCTTCCGGCAGTACTATTCAAGGTTCTGAATGGAATTCCTGGCTTGCTTTTGTAAATACTTTCTTAAAATCAAGCAACATGCAGCATAAGCAGGATTTCCTCAAGTCTCAAATGCCAAATGTCTGTCATAATAATGTCTCTTTATCTGGGAAATTACCCATAACTTTACCTCTACCTAAATCTCTGTCTAAGAAATTACCTATACCTAATAACTTATCTTTATCTTTGCCTAAGAAATTACCTATGCCTAATAATTTATCTTTATCGTTGCCTAAATCTACGGATGATAGTAAGAATATATCTCATACTATTAGTCCCTTATTTGTTATGAAAAAGTATGATGAAAGACCATACCTTGATGTAAATATTTATGACCATAAAGTGTTAGCTTTAGTAGATAGTGGCAGTTGTTCTTCAATTTTAGGATCTGAGGGCTTGCATCTCTTAAAATCTCTTAATTTGTCCTTGTCCACGGATTTTTCTTTTCTTGTCACTACAGCTGATGGCCAAAGCCAAAATGTCTTAGGTTATGTGTGGGTTCCTATAGCTTTAAATAATATTGTTCGTCCAGTTAAACTTTTAGTAATACCTTCCCTAAAGCATACATTGATACTGGGTATTGACTTTTTGAAAGAATTTAGTATTGAATTGGATTTTCAAAATTCTTCTTATAAGACCAATTCATTTTCTACTTGTGTAGTAAATACTTTAGAAAGTGCTGAACAATTAACGAAGAAGCAGCAATGGCAAATTTCTGAAATTGCTGATTTATTTAAGTCTATCGGTCCTAATAATAGATTGGGCTTAACTCATTTATTGACTCATACAATAGAAACTGGCTCAGCAAAACCTATTAAACAAAGACAGTACCCTTTATCGTATGCAATGCAAAAAGTTTTACATGAAGAGATTGATAAAATGTTACAGTTGGGTATTATAGAGCCTTCTAACTCCCCATGGTTTTCACCTCTTTGGCTGGTTAAAAAGTCTGATGGTTCTTCTAGAGTAGTTTTTGATGGGCGTAAGCTAAATGAGTGTACTCCTACTTCTGCATATCCCATGCCATTAATAGAATCTATAATCACTAAGGTTAGGGATGCAAGGTATTTATCATCTATAGATTTGAAAAAAGCTTTTCATCAAATACCTCTTGACGAGGAATCTAGGCCTAAAACAGCTTTTGCAGTTTATGGAAAGGGGCTTTTTCAGTATAGGGTTTTACCTTTTGGATTGAATAATAGTGCACAAGCTATGTGTAAGCTTATGGATATGGTTATAGGCCCTGCATTGGAACCTTATATTTTTTATTATCTTGATGATATAATTTGTGTGACCAGTGATTTTGAAACTCATTGTCGAATTTTGAAACAACTTTTCTATCGTTTGAAAGAGGCGAACCTCACTATAAATTTTGAGAAATGTCAATTTTGTAGACCTTCACTTAAGTTCCTGGATCAACACGGTCTTAGAACCGACCCAGAGAAAGTTTCAGCTATTTTGGAGTACCCTAGGCCTCGAAACACTACTCAAATCAGGAGACTGGTGGGTTTAGTCGCTTATTATCGTAGGTTCCTTAATAATTTTTCTTCGTTGTGTAGCCCAATTACTGATTTACTAAAGGGTAGAAAAAAGGGTCAATCGATTAAATGGACTCCAGAAGCTGAAGAGGCTTTTCTTAAGGTAAAGCAATCCTTGACTACAACTCCTGTTTTAGCTAGTCCGGATTATTCAAAACCATTTATACTTATGTGTGATGCATCGGATACAGGAGTGGGCTGCTGTTTGTATCAAGAGACAGATGGATTAGAACACCCAATTGCATATGCAAGTAAAACTCTTAATAAATGTCAAAGAAAATATACAACTACAGAAAAGGAGTTGTTGGCTGTTATTTTTGGTATTGAAAAGTTTCGTGGTTATATTGATGGTTCACATTTTACAGTTCATACTGATCACTCGTCTCTAACTTGGTTGCATAGCATGAAAAATCCTAGTCCTCGTGTTGCAAGATGGATCGTTACTCTAGCTCAGTATTCCTTCACTATTGTTCATCGTAAAGGTTCAAGCAACACCGTTGCTGATGCGCTTTCTAGAAGCCTTGAAGATGTAGCTATCTTAAATTTGACTTCCCTTAAACTGGATAAATGGTATGAAAATATGATTACGAAAGTTCGAGAGGATCCTGAAAAATTTTCTGCTTTTAAGGTCGAAAATAATATTATTTATAAACATTTCTTTTCCAAGTATGATTTAGATGGCAATATTACGAATTCGAAAATTGTTGTGCCTGTTGCCCACAGGAAGGAAATGATTCGAAAATTTCATGAAGATCGAACATCAGCGCATTTTGGAATATCTAAAACTTTGTATAGGCTTTCTGAGCTATATTATTGGCCTAATATGAGAAATAATGTCTATAAATATGTTCGAAAATGTACCAGGTGTGCTGCTTGTAAACCCAGTAATTTACCACAGGCTGGTCTTATGGGTCAATATCGTGACATAAATTTTCCATTCCAGATGATTTCTGCTGATCTTTTAGGTCCGTATCCCCGAACTGGAAGAGGTTCCCAGTACCTATTAGTTGTTGTAGATTGGTTCACAAAATTTACTCTTGTTCATCCAATATCTAGAGCTACGACTAAAGCTATCACTAAATTTATTGAAAATCAAGTTTTCTTAATATTTGGTGTTTGTCAAATATTTTGTTGTGACAATGGTAGTCAGTTTATTAGTGCTGATTTTAAAAAACTTATGAAGAAGTATAATGTTCAGAAAATTTTCTATAATGCTAAATATCACCCTCAAATTAATCACACTGAAAGGGTAAATCGAAGTATTGTCACAGCCATACGAGAATATATTCATGAAAATCATAAAAATTGGGATCAACATATCTTTCAGATTGCCCAAGCTATTTGTTTGTCTCGTCATGACGTTACTGAATTTTCACCTTCATTTCTAAATTTTGGTAGAGCCATTCCAGTTGATGGAAGTTTTTATGGCCTTATTTCTGATAATGCAAATAACAAAATAGAAATTTCTTCCAAAGTTTATAATCCACAAACTATTCAAGAACTCCCACAAATCTATGAGGATGTACGAAAAAACCTTTATAAATCATATTTAAAAAGTAAAGAACGTTATGACCTACGTAAAAGAGACGTAGAATATCATGTGGGTGATTATGTTTGGAAAAAGAACTATGTATTGTCTAATGCTGAAAATAATTTCTGTGCGAAATTGGCTCCTAAATTTATACCTTGTGTAATCAGTAAAAAACATTCAAAGCTTGTTTATAGTTTAAAGGATAGGCAGGGTAATGACCTTGGTAATTGGCATATTTCTGACATTAAACCTGACGTAACTAATGATTTGGATTCCGACGATCAATCAGAACCTGAATCTGAGGTATCATGCTGATGCCTGCTTGTTTTTTTTTTTCATACTGTTTTTTATTTTGGTGGTATCGTTATCTTGCACCCTACACCCCTTTGTAGTTAACGATGCTATGGGTTAGTGGTGGGCTCTCTCATTCTTTATCTATCATCTTCTCGTCTCTCAATTTTTGCCGATGTATTAATTATCTCCTTTGTTTTATGTTATCTCTGATTTAATATACCTTTTTCATTAACTCAATATTTTAAATTTTTTTTGAATATTAATTTTTTAATTTACTTGTGATTTCATCACAATACTATGATCAGAGAGACAGAAGATTTTAGAATATTCCGTGTAACTCTAAACTCCGGAATATTTTTCACACAACATCAGTGACATTTGCAAAGTTAGGCAGTTGAATTTATTTCCCCTAATTTATGCAATATCTCGTTTCTTCTAGCCAAAATCGAGGAATTGTCTTTTGCTGACTTGATTTTGAGCGCTAATACTATTTGGTTAGTGAGTACATCTTAGTTTGTGTTAGACTTAGGAGTGCATTTCTTTGGAAATGATCTAACAAATTTAAGAATGTAGTAACTATAGAAGCGACGTTGAAATATCTTTCTTCCTCTTAAATCTCATTAAATTTCTGTTTAATGAACCCCTTATTTGTAATAGGCTTTTGATCCGCACAATTTATTGTAACCTATTAAAATAAGTCTATCTCTTTCCTATTTACCTGTTCCTTCTTGTCGTAATTTTATAAAGGTATATATTATTACTTCGTCTTTTGGACGTCTGGATTTACCGATTTTGTCCTAGCTCGAGTTCAACCAGAACTTGTTTTTACCGATTGTGTCTTATTTATTTGCAGCCTTCTCTTTGTTATATACAGGCCGGAGGCGATGACGCTTCTCGGAACACCCTATTTAGTTTTTCATTAAAAGGCTGTGGTGCATTTAGATGTTTCAAACACTGATGTATCTTTTAGTTTTGTGTGTACTAGAATACACTTTATTTTGACCAGTGTAACATTTGGGTTACAATGATTTATTTTCTATCTTTTCTAATGGTTAATTTTAGTTTTCCACCCTCCGGGTACTGTTGTGCTGTTGTTGTGTGGACGGTTTGCATGGGTTCTCTTGGTAGTATGAGGTAGGGCTTTGAATTTGCTGGTATGAGGTTAGTACACGAGATTCGCCAAGTCACATTTGGTGTAATGCAATGCTAACCTAAGTCCGTTTTCCATCATAGTTTTGTTTTATGCATTTTTATTAAGGATCTTTATTTCATGCAAGCGATTCGGGGTGGCATTCATCTGCTATTGGGGGTGTCCTAGGTTTGCGTATTGCGGAGCAGTTTCTGGGGTTGGGCAACTATTATTAATTATTTTGTACATTTGGAATGTACATGGCGGCCAATATTTGTAACTTATCGTAAACTATTGCCTGTTTGTTTTCCTGCCTCTATAAAATTATTGCCTCGACAAAATTGTCTATATCTCTGAATCACACTGGAGTGCTTTGTTTGCTTCGTTTTGCGGTGAAACATCATTTAAAAAAAAAAAAAAAAAAAAAAAAAAAAAGTAAACTTATTTTTTTTTGCCGACTATTGGGGCTGTGTTACGGTAAAATTCACATTTACCATACCACCTCTAAATCTCAATATAAATTTTAAATTCAGTAATACTATCGCCACCTGTTGATACAGGATTGAATTTCAACTAGGGTATCTGCAACCTGGCTACGGTAGATATGGCGGTACCGGTTTTATTTCTTTTTAATTAAGATGGCACTGGTCAACCAGGGTGATCTTATTTTTAGTCCGGGTCATGACTGTCTCTTTCTAACATTAAAAGTATTCATGTTTAGCATTTTTCGTCTCTTTTTTGGCACTGTTAAAATTTATACAGTTTATCGTGCCTTTAGTGGGTTTTATAACCACGTTTATATGTACATAACCTGTTTTAATTTAATGAAATGTCTATCTAATGTGAAGATTGAGTCTTGATTATTTTTGATTAATGAATTAATAATTTAACTGGATGTTTTACCCGCGAGCGAATCGAGCAAGGTGTAGACTTTTTTTGTGGTGAGTGCGTGACCTATAAAGTGATCTCTGATTGGTCAAGTGAGGTCGCAGGGATATGTAGAGGGGATTTTTTTTCAGCAGGAGGACGAAAAGGTAATTTTTCTGGGGACTCTAGTGTTCAGGCTTTTGCACAGGCAAGTACTAAAATTCTTCTTTCTTAATTTTTTTATTTTTATTTTTTTTTGAGTTTCATCATAGAACCCCGAGCTCAGTTGTTTTATTTATTTTGAAATTATCTTTTAATGTTACCCTAAAGATTGATTAATCATTTTACCTACTTATCTTGTCTTAAATGACATAAATTGTTTCTTTAAAGGCTTACCTGGTCGCCATTTTGTGCATAGGCACATGGGCACCCCTATCTTGAATATTAGAGGTTCATTACCTATTTTTTTTATTTTATGCTTGTATAGCTACAATTTTTTTTTATAATATTACCATTGAATATTTTTATCTAAACCTGGTTCTGTGCAGGGCTTTCTCCTAGAGCACAATTTTATTTTGTGTTTCTATAAATTGTATAGCTACTATCTGTTTTTATAAAATTACGATTAATTATTTTTATTTAAACCTGGTTCTGTTGAAATAGTTTGCACCAGAAAACTACCTTATTTTATGCTCTTATAGCTTTTATCTATTTTATAAAATTACTATCATTGTCAAGTTATTGATCATTTTATTTAAACCTAGTTCTGTTGAAAAGGAGTATCACTGCAATTTCACAATTCAGTTTATTATTACATTAATTAATTAATTAAAATTCAAATATATTCCTTTTTTTTTGTTCTGTAAATATTTTCAAGCAGAGCAAGGGAATTTATAAGGTTTTATTTGGTGAGTCTTAACACCTGGTCTTTTCTCGGTACCCAACTTCGGAACTTCATTATTGGAGCCGGACAACGCAGCTGACGTGACGTCACGACAGGGGCCCAAAGTCTGTTGAGCTCTACTCTCCTATACATGTAGAGAGTCGATTCCTAAGCTTCACCCGAAGCTCTGACATAAACTGGTTATATCTCTACCTACAGGGATCCGAAAACCACCATTGAAGAAAAAGGGTAAAGGTAACTAACGCCTTGTGTGTGATTCACCATAAAATAAATCAAAAACCTGTCAAAAATCTTTATTTAACTTTTGTTAATTTTATTTTATCTGATTGGATATATCATCATTGAAACTATTATTTTATTTTTTCCTTTGCAAAAATAATTGTTAATTCATTCAAACTACTTATCTTTAAAATTTTCCTTTTGTCAAAAATCTTTGTCATACAAATACTTATGTAAATAGACTATAATTAGTTAATTCATTCAAACTACTTATCTTTAAAATTTTCCTTTTGTCAAAAATCTTTGTCATACAAATACTTATGTAAATAGACTAATTGTTAAGTTGAACTGAATGTGTTTTTATTTCATACTGGAAGGGACTGTTAAAATTTAAACTCGAACTTACCACGCCCTGCCTGAGCTAGCAAATCAACAAAAGGTAAGAAATTGGCACTCAACGACTAAATAAATTTTCATTACAATTACAACAATAAATTTTCATTACAACTTTTCTGGTTTGAGAGCCAAATTTTTATTACAATTGGCGTCCCAACGTCATTAAATTAAATATTCATTACAAGTTCGTTCCGGAAGACATTACTTCATTTTGTTCAGGATCCACATTTGTCGTTGAGGAAAGCTGCTACCCAAGTTGATGTACGTTTTAAATCAGTTGAAGTTATTTAAAAAAACAGTTATTTTTACCCCAGGAATTATCAGAAGACGATTTCGACCGTAGAGTGGAATTTTGCGAAGTAATGATGCAAAAACAGGAAGAAAATAACAATTTTTTTTATCAAATAGTTTTTTCGCCAACATTTATGTTAAACGAGAATGTCAATCGACATAATTATCGTTACTGGGCTGATCAAAACCCACTTTGGATGAGAGAAACACACACTCAACACCCGCAGAAAGTAAATGTGTGGGCAGGCATTATTGGCAATAGCTTAGTGGGACGTTTCTTTATAGAGGGGAATTTGAATGCAGAATATTATCTCCACATGCTGCAAAATCAAATTGTGCTAGCAATAGCCAATACAGTAGGACCACTATTACGACATACGTGGTTTCAGCAGGACGGAGCTCCTCCTCAGTTTGGGCGCGCTGTAAGAGTTTACTTAAATAATACTTTTCCTAACCGCTGGATAGGGCGAAGGGGCCCTATAGAATGGCCTGCTAGGTCGCCAGACTTAACGTCCCCTTGATTATTTTCTCTGGGGATAACTAAAAAATAAAGTGTATGTGAGAAAACCTGCACATCTGAACGAATTGAGAAGAAGAATTATTGAAGAATGTGAATCTATTAACCATTATTAAATTTTTGTCAAAACTTGGGTGGGTACATTTAGTACAATTTTTATATTTTTTTACAGTTTTAACGCAAAACATTCTTGTACCAACTTAAAAAAATGCAAAATGTAGGTAATATCTTACCTGTAGTATTTATCTCCTTTACGTCAAATTATTTCTTAAACTAATGGGTTTAGCCATATGACATGTTTCATAATAATTGTTGTTTAGAATGTTTAGAGGAATCATAAAACGCGATTAAAAAGAGGTCATTCCATTTAAATAAACCAAAGTTTTGTTTACCACGACTGTTTGAGGCACCCTGTATAATTACAGGTATCCTAGTTTTATAGATTTTTTTAAGCCCTACAGCTTTTATACCGGAAGTTTTCTCTATATTGTGTGCCATTTTCTAAATAATTGACCGGTCCGGGACTTTTTACACACTGTGTATATTGAAATAGGTATAAACACAGAACAAATAAACAAACCCCTGGTATCGATCGATAGTTAATATCGCCCGCAGGTCGATGCCTCTCGAAGCACCTCCCTACCGGATAGCTGACTTTAAAGTTAGGTTAAATTATGGTATATTTATATTTGACATTATGATAATTAAATATGTGTTTGTTTTGTTTCGGTTATTTAATTTAAATTTTACTATATAGCATTATTCAACGTTTGTGTTATTAATATAGTCTAGATACCGGGCGTAAACAGGCCTGTGTATTTTTTCTGTTTACAATGTTGACTGTACAAGTTATAATTTTGTATTCTAGAATGTAAAAGGCCGGTATTAACAATTTAAATAAGGCGCAATAAGTATAATATCTTATACTTAAAAAGTACAATAATGTTAATATCAGACAGGTAGATCAAACCTGGTTCTGCTGTTCCATTTGTGTAGGCTGATTTTATGTATCGGGGCCTTCATCAAAGCTCGAACTTGTGACTTGTTAAAGCTGCTGAGGGTCTAACTGAACGTCTTTCTTCGGAGAGAAAATGAGTACTTTGAGAATATATCCCAATGAAAGGCGGAAACGATATCCACACAGGGTACGGAACGAAGAATCGAACAAGACGGAGATAAAGGAACTAATAATAGAAAAAGAAAAAGAAAAAATCCTATAACAATAACTTAAGGTAGATTTAGTACAAATATTATTGTGTCGTTTAGATGTGATGAAAAAAACTGAAACGTAGGATACACACTAATTAGCAGAAAATCAGCACCATATGGGTTTCTTAGGCTAACAAAGCTGTGAAATGTGAGGACCTTAGCGCTAATTAAGGACCTAGGTTTTATTCAAAATTATCAAAAAATGCTTTGGAAATTCCAATGCAACACTGCAAAAAGGACGGTTTCCACAATAAAACAACAAATAAAAAGGCGGAAAGCTCCCAACGGTCAATAGTGTCGGGATTTTAGTGTATTTTATTTATCGTCAATATTCGAAAGCGAACTTGATTACATTTTCAAGGATATTATAAGAACTGTGGTTTCTCAGAGCTAGAGAATTGTAAATATAATCTTACAGAGAAGTAAAGGTTTCGAGTTTAAATAAATTAGGATGGATATGATCAGACATTTACTTTTGCTTTCAAACAAGAGTAAGCTTCAGAAAAGAAAATTGATTGGGAAGTGTATTCAATTTAAAACAGTAACATACTTCCCCTTCCTCAGAAAAAAAGTTTAAACGAAAATTTTTCGTCGGTCCTACACTAAGAATTGTACAACGGTAACGAAATGCATAGTACATAATATATACAACTAATAAATATCTACAACAAAAAGACTCAAAAAAAAGTTAAACACACGGTAAGTATTTACAAGGAATCATCCGGAGGATGCGCTTTAAAATCCTTAACGTCTCAGACACCAAAATTGCGACCATTCTGGTCGTAGAGCTCATAAGACCAAAGCGACAGTATTTTTGACACGCGATATGGTCCTGGAAACTTAGGTGCAAGCTTGACAGTAAAATGCTTTGTTGCATTCGAAGGGTACTCATTTCTATTTCAAACCTCTTAGTTTACTTAAAAAAGCTCATCTCGTCTTCTAAAATTGTAGGTTTGACGAGATCGTTCATAGGCTTGCTGGAGTCTCCTCTGAACGTCTATAAACATGTTATCAGAAGTGCGGTTTTTCAGAGCTAGAGGGTTGTGAATATAATCTCACAGAGAAGAAAAACAAACCTTTATTATTCTGTGGTTTCGTGTTGTTGTGCGTCTATTCTTTAACAAAAGTCCAGATCTTTTCTTCAATCGCATTAAAAAACTGCCGAAGCATTTAAATAGCCGATTCAACGAACTAATAGCTTCTCTAATAAGCTATTTTTAGGAAAAACAACAATGGCACATTGTTACTCTTGACGGCAGTTAGAGAATTAACTCTAAAGAGTATGTTAAGGTCTATATATTTTATTTTTATTTTGCTAATTTCTAGTGTGTAGCAGCTGCCCTAAATTTGAATATCTCCACTGTAACACTGTAAGCGCAGTTTTAACAACAGTTAAGGAGAATAAATTATTAGAACCACCTAGTAAGAAACTTTCTCATTCAAAGAGAGATGTAAATGTGTCAAGATTGGATACACGTTCTATCCGTGATACTATTTATGCAGTGTACAAAACAAGTAAGTTGTATTATAATATTTTACATTGGGGTCATATTTAAGCTGTAACTTTTTTTTTGAACATTATGTAACTTTTACAAATTTAAGTAAGAAATCAAAAGACAGACAACTGTTTAATGGTTGTCTTAACTCATTAAGAAGCCCTTTAAAGGAAATAGGCTTTGGATGAAAAAAAGATGAACCGGGGCGAGGGCCTATGGAACTTTCCCATGTAGATAGAAATAAAGGTCTGTCTTTACCACCAAATAACTTTATTTGCCCCTCTATGGTAGAAAACAAGGGTTATAGAAAATACATAAAATGACGATTAATTAAATTAAATTTGTTAACGTATGTGTTGTACTAGTTTCGACTTTAGAGAAAGTCATCCTCAGCAACTAACCATTTAAGAGATTTTAATATGAAAAGAAGTTAAAACAGTTGGGGGAGCAGAGAGTTGATTCAATAATATAATATAATATAATGCAGAATATGCAACCATTGGAATCGACAGGAGTTTATTATAAGAACGGTGTATCTCCATGTAAAGGTAGGAGTTGATTTATACGCAAGTAGGATAAAGGACCTTAATCATAGTAGAGTGATTTAAACAATGTTGAAGTCAAAATATGTTGTAAAAGAAGAATTTTAACATATCAATTCATTCTTTTTTAATGAAACCGACTTAGTGAGGGGACATGTTCAATGTTATGATGGATTAGATTATTTCTAAATGAAACTAAATGAACTTGCTATTCTTTGAAAATTGTCAAAATGAGACTATGTCATTTCATATAAAAAAAAGGGTGGGAATACATCTGAAAAGAGAAAATTTCAAGTTTTAGAAACTCATAGATAGCAATAAGACATTTAGTCTCACAACTTAACGGTTTGTTGCTTATATTTGTTATAATATTATTAATCATGTACTTTCTACCCTAGAGGGGCAAATAAAGTTATTTGGTGGTAAAGACAGACCTTTATTTCTATTTACAATCTCGCCACAGAATATGGACTACTTCTTAAATTTCCCATGTAGGTTTCAAGCGACTGGTATTTTTGAAAGAATATATGAAACAAAACGAAACGTCCTTGTACGAATCCTTTTTTTTTTAATGAAACATGGATTTTTTAGAACCATTGGCTGAACTTGGCAAGATGAAAATAAAAGAAGTGCTATAATATTATGCAGTACACAAATATATAAACTAGAGGAAATTTACCTAGGTAAAACATATTTTTCTAGGTACATAATACTTCATGCTGGTAGTGAAGATGGTTTTGTTGAGGCCGCATATGCAATTTTTTCTTTTAAAACTAAGCTGAGTGACTACTATGGAAAAATGAATCAGCAAAATTTTTTACAATGGTTCGAAAACCAGTTATTGAAAAATTTAACAAAGCCATCTGTAATTGTGATAGACATTGCGCCCCATACCATAGCATGTTGTTTACAAGAATACCTAACATATCATGGAATAAAGCTGCAATTCATGAATGGTTAACTACTAATATAATTAAATTTGATTCATGATGTTCAAAGAGGAACTTTTACAAATCGTTAATAGGTTGGTACAAGACGTTTTGTATGCCTTTTTTTTTAACATACCTATTCTTAAATATTAAACTTAAATTCTTTTCGGATATAAGCTATCAAAAAAATATTCGGTTGATGACCTGGCAATATGAACATAAAGTTTCACGGCTTCCTCCATACCACTGTATGTTCAATCCAATTGAACATATTTGGGGGATAATCAAAAATTATAACAGACATATTGGTCGAGATGGCAGTACAGAAACTGACTGTAAGAATATGTGAAAAGAATTATTGCGTACTGCTACTTCTGATGTTTGGAAAAATTCAATTCGTCACACAGAAAGCGAGATATTAAAATGGTATGAAAGAAAACATGTATCAGATAGACTGAACATTCATCCCATTATTATTGAAGTAATTGAAACGAGTGATTCAAGTGATTTCGAGGACGATTAATGATCAATCTTTGTATTATTATTTTTAGTATTCTTAATATTGAAACGCAAAAAATTAGAGTCTTCAAATAAGGACTACCTACCTACGTGTAATTTTAGATATATTTTGGCCTCGCCTACTTTTATAAAAATATGGAATAATAAAATAGATTAATATCCAAAGGATATATAAAAGAAGTAACAATAAAATTACCTGACTATTCCAATATAATTTAGGTATATATTGTTAACTTGGAAGACTTTAAAAATAAAATAAATAATTTTGTTTTTATTTTCGTAAACTCATCCTGTTTTTATGAAAAAGGAACAGTGTAATTCCCTAACTCGTTTATTTCGGTTACAAGCTGGCAACACTGCCGATAACTGATGCCACTCAAAGGGTATGACATGCAATGGAAATTACTTTGAAAAGAGTATACATTAGTGGTTAACATTCCAGATACGAAAAAGAAGGTTCCGTAAACTATCACTGTAGTTGAGCCATTTCATTTAAATTTGTACAGAAAATACAGCCAGCAGATATCGGACATCGTCGAATTTTTATCAAATATATCAATAACATATTACTTGCTAAAAACCCAGTTGCCATTAATAGTTTCGGTAAATTGCCTGCTGTTATAGCAGATTTCTTAAAGCTCCCGATCCGAAGTTTTACACTAATCACTGTTTCCGTCAGTCTGCAGCCCCTTTACTGGCATACCCTGGTGCGAGCGTGAGAACAATCAAAAGATACGGTGGATGGAAGTCCTCAACATTGGCAGAAGAACATGTTGAAAGCTCAATGAAAAATAAGAAGAGAATTGCCAATAGTCTTCTTGCAACATCGTCATCCAGTACTATTGTTTCCGTTCTCTCAACAAGCATATAGTCCGCCTTACGAGTCTATGGCCACGACGGCTGAGGAGACAGGGGGGTAAAAGGCATAATAAAGTCAGGTTTAACTGTAGCGGCATAGGCGTGCGGTGCCTCGTTTCATATTAATATTTATAAGCTAATAATCTAAATTTACTTTCGCTTATTTTAATAATTAAACCACACCACTGTCCGTGCTCAGCCGCAACAAGTAAAAAAACACACATTTTTTAGACATTATTTTATTCATGTGTCCACCACAATTATTTCATCAACTGGAAACGGCCGGCTGGAATGGCGTGGGCGAGAAAAAATTCATACACGGTCTTATCATCATAAAATTTAGGTCATTTTTATCTAAAATTTATTGGTAAACTTAGCAAACCCGGTACATCACTTTTTATTTATTCGCATTCCATCCATAGCCTCAGAACCGTAAGGCGGACTATACAAGTGACAAGAATGCCCTAAACTAAAGAAATTCATATTTCCGATTACTCAAATTGTGCAATAAATGTTAGTAATGAAAGTTAAAAAGGTCCTCGTATTTACTTCCAACACTAGTGTCTTAAAATGGCATATTAGACAATCACAACAAGCTATAAAAAGTGTACTTTTAAAAGTGCTTGTAGATAATAGTATATTGTTTTATTAGGAGTAAAAGCAATACTTTCTATGACGTGTCTGAAAGTTTGCCGAAAGAACAAAGTGAGTCCGGCAATTAAGTTGCTTTTACTACGAATAAAACCTACTATTTTTTCTTTAATCGTCGCGTCGCGCGTCGCTAAAATGTAGAATGATAAAAATACAAATTTTAAATTTTTTTCATTTAAAAATGTGAAGTTACGAATTTTACCTGTTAGCGTTGCTATGGATTTATTTTATTATTGTATTGTTTGATATCGACGTATAATTCGATTTGACAAGTGTCAGTGAATCTTATTACAAACAATGTCCAAGCTTTAATTTCCTGTTTAAAAAAAAAAAAAATTAATTGAACCCTTTACTTTAAATAAACATATCAGAATCAGAATTTACCTGTACGCCCCCGAGGTTGCCAAAATTGCAGCAGATGTCGTGGACAATTTGTTGCCAACCAAATCCAGTAGTATTTACGAAGCTGCGTTCAAAAGATTCCAGAAATGGTGTAATGAGAAAGACATCAAAAATAATAATTCTAAAAATGTACTCTTGGCGTATTTCTCTGAACTGGCGAACAAACAAAAAATGAAAAGTTCAACAATGTGGTCACATTATTCTATGATAATGTCAATGCTAAATATCAGGCAAGGGATAGACATAAGCAAGTTTTTGAAGCTACGTGTTTATTTAAAGAATAAAAATTAAGTCTACACTCCCAAAAAAGCTAAAGTATTTACCAGGGAATAATTTGAAAATTGTCTATCTCAAGCTCCTAATCAGAAGTATTTGGGAATTAAGGTAAATTTAGATATTACGTCAAAGAATACAAGTTTTTTTATGAAATATATTATGGTATTTTTAGATTGTACTTGTTGTTGGTATTTCTGGTGCATGCCGATGTGAAGAAATTGTAAAAATAACCGTTCATGACATAATACAAGACTTAGGATCTGCCATTCACATAAGAATTCCTGATAGTAAAACTAGAAAACCGCGATTGTTTATTATTGTTGGGAAACAATATTTAAGCATATATAAAAAATATGCAGCATTACGCCCAGACATGAATGAAAAAAGATTATTTTTAAAATTTGTAAATAGTCGCTGTTGTTGCATGGTAATGGGAATTAATAAGATAAGTACTGTTCCTAAGGAAGCTGCAATTTTCTTAAAATTACCTGATGCCACAGAATATACTGTTAAAGGAGAACTTAAGCTATCACTGCTTGTAGATGCAGGTGCAGACATTACGTGTTTAAAGCGCCACGGGGGATGGAAATCCAGTAGTGTAGCTGAAGGGTACATTGAGGAATCCATGACCAAAAAGAAAGATATTGCAAAAAAAAATTTACAACCTCATTTTACTGAACCAATCCCTATTAACGTTGACATAAAATCAACAGCAAGTGGGTCCACGCAGGGTTTAACGCTAGAAAATACAAAAACAAGTCAGGATCGCAACACCTTGTGTTAATTTTTCTGGGGCCACAATAAATAACTGTACTTTTAATCTGATGTTTAATAAATAGTTCATTGTTGTATTTTTTAAAAATAAATAAAGTATACAAATATCCAATATTTCTTGTGTTTTTCAACATTATTTATTTATGACACACACACTCTTTCTTCCGGCCTGAACGGAAGAGAAAGTACTTCTACTTACGCTGCCTATAGCAACCGTCTACTGTAAAAGAAAGCAAAAGTTTAACGTCAAAAAATTAGTAGAAAAATGTCAGGTTTATTGACGTTTAAAGAAAAATTAAATTAAGTTAAAACTTGATTTTGAAAAGGGTCTTAAGTACAGTCCGTACCTCCAAGCAAAATTTGCACGCGAGGTAGTGGCACATGATGAAAAGTAGATATTTGATTTTGAAATTTTTGTACTTACGAGGTATTGCTTCTAGGCCTCTAGGCCATCCACAAACAGAACGAATAAAAATAAATTCCTATAATATGTCGTGCCATTTTCAATTCATTTGTCATAAACTAGACAGAGAGGTACAGGAATAAGTGTTTTTAAACACAAACAAATTTAGTAACCTTTTTAATTTAGGTTTCGGAAAATAGCGCGTAGATAAAATTAGGCTCATTCAGTTTAAGACTTTTATTCATTTAAAATTCTTAGCTTTTCTATAAATTATAACATTTTTAACGTTTGTGTAAAACCATTTACTGCTTAATACCATTTTCCAGTGATAATAAAAAACAAACGGAATTTTATTATTTACTTAAAACAACAATTTAAGGGTTCTACCCCAAATTTACTAATAAAAACCATCAGTTATAAATTAGACATATTTTTATTCGAATAATATTAATGGTTGATGGTAAAAAAGCTTAAATATGACATTTCTTCCCCAAATAATATTAGTAATAATATTAGTAATAATATGCTTCTCTAAAATGTATCTTTATCAAAATAACTCCGGAGGTCTGCTTACGAAAGAGAGGAGCGAGAAGATATAATCTATTTGATAAGCGTTTTGTTTTAATTGACCACTTAACGACGATTAGCTGCTATATTGACTGCTATCTTGTTAGGCGTTAATAAGTTTTATGATGGACTATGTGGGATGTTAGCTTTATAATTTTCTAGATTAAACTGATAATTTGATTCAATTTTCCGATAGGTTTCGAAGAATAATCCTTTAAACTTAATAGATTTAGAAGATGCGGGGGTTTGATTAAATACTTAATAAAGTTTGAACGAACCACATGTATTTATGTAGTAATCATTTTTAGAACTTTTTGAAATAAAGTAAGACAAGCAGTGGCTGCTTTTCAGGGTCGGCAGTACCGAGCCAGTGTGAAACAGGCGACTGACAGTTTATTATATTATTTATCCGCACCAATTTGCATTTTAATGACTCTCAAGCTGTCAGCGAATAACGGCTCTACTTCTAAATCACCCTTGTACCTCGGACGTAGTGGATTACTCGCAAACTGCGGTCGCTATAAAATATATTGTTTTACTTTTCAGATCGTTGCCATGATGACTAATAATTTTAGGCTTGAAAACAGGCAACCAAACATACACCAGTCACCATCTCTATCTTTTTTGTTCAACATTTTCTATCTGTCTAAAACTAAGCGACCACAAATTCGAGTCTACCGCTAAATGTAAAGTGAGGTTAGGTCTAATCGGCTCGAAAGATTTTCTTTTTGTATGTTTTTGAAGTTTCTCGTGATTAACTTTAAAAGAAAACTGCTAAACTATTAGTGTAAAATAAGTAAAAGTAAGTGTTATCTGTTGAGAAACAAAACAATCGCTTTTGGTTCTTCGAGATAAGGACATGTGGAAAGTGTTTTAAAATTTAAATAATATATGTTCTTTAGACATTACGAAAAAATTCGGGACAATACACGCAACAACATGAAAAATCAAGTTCTTAGGATCAAGATACTAAGAAAAAAGTGATCTTATATCTTATCCAATATATTTTAAGTTTAAAATGTGGATTTTTGTCATTGGATCAACAAATTAAATTAAAAAGCTATGGTCGTCCGACCCCCAAAATGTTAAATTTAATTAACAAGGGAGAGAGACAAGGGGAGTAACAGGTAATTGTCAATAAATTGGTATCAAACATATGCATGGCTTACAGGGAGCGAAGCCAAAATTGAACTGTTTTGTTGGGCAATAATTTTATTTTCAAATTAAACAGGAAAAAATCTAAATCCGTGGTGCCAACTGCTTCGGGCTCTCCAAAAGCATGAAATTTCCAAGGAGCATTGTCACCTTTATTTGTGTCAAATGAGCGAGGATTTTCGTGTCTAAAGCGCTTTAGAACTTATGCTCCTATACAATTAAGCAGGAACGAATGTCAAGTTTGTCACAAACTGTACTAATAACTATTATTTTTATTTTATAAGTACTTATGTTATCTAAGGACATAAAAATACTAAACCAGACCAAGCACGAATAATTGAGGGTGAGGGGGGGGGGGGGGGATGCAGATCCTGTTTGTTGTAAAAATCAATAGGTATGTAAATTAAGTGTCTTTGAAAAGCGGCGAAATATAAGTTCAAATATTCTTTTTTATTATTTTGTACTATTTTCTAATTGATAATATACAGTGCGTTTATTTTAACGCGGGGCATAGTTATTTTAATGGTAAATCTTAAAGCCTATGTTAGGTACACTTGTATTAAACAAATATTACTAAAGCTTAAGAATAGACAACATTTGAGATGGGGGGGAATAAGATATAGTACAATCTGTGCAAAAAAGCTCTAAAAGATACCCAAAAAAGACCTGTTTATTGTGGTAAAATTACACTTCTTAACCCCCGTGTAATTTATGTAATTAAACTACCTTAGACAAAGAAAAATATTATGACACCGCTGTCAGTATTTTCTTGACCCTTATGAAATTTGTTTTATAATTTATCATGTCTATCTACACCGTAAAAGAACGAATTGAAATGGTTTCAAACTGCAAAGAGGAATGTCATATCGGGAAGGTACCAGCGCCGGATTAGGGAACATGTGGACCCGAGGCTGAAAAACCTGGAGGGGCCCTTAATAAAGATAAATAAAATATTTATAGTAGTATATTTTGTATAGGAATGCAAACAAAGACAAAGACATAACAAAGTACAAACAAAAATAATGTAAACTTTTACCGTATCTAACAAAAAATAATCATCTTTAAAATGTTTTTTTACGTGCTTTTAAAGTTGAAAATGTATCAGTAATATCGTCAAAATCTATTCAAGACAAAAGATCATTTTCAATACTCATTAAAGCTAAACTGGACAGTCTAACTTCGCCCATGGTGGCCCTGTATTTGTTTTTTTTTTATAAAAGCTAGTTTTAAAAATGATCTTTCACTTTCGCAGTTAGTAATTGCGTTGCATAAATAAATTCTTAAAGCTATATACACTATCGGACAAAAATAGAGCAACACTTCCGAAAAATGAAAGAAATCTCGATTTTATAGTATTAAATGCATGATATCGTATTTAAATACATCGTGACCATCGTGTCTTAAATATCAAAGTACGCTGCTGTTATCAGCGGTAACAACTTTTTCCAACAATCAAAACAAATGAACTGATATTAAGGTAAACTTTCAAATACAGTATTGTAATGCGTCAAAAGTAAAGCAACATTTTAATATTTTCCTAAAAAAGAAAGGTTTTCGTGAAAGTAAAGGTTAAAATATTTTTGCAAAGTTTATTTTATGTTTAATTAATACTTCTGTGCTGGATTAATCATGCCAAGAGGTATTCCAATTTCGAAAGAATTAAAGCAGAGGGTAGTGAATGCACGCTTGGAAGGTACAACACAAGCCACAATTTCAAGATGGTTTGTTTTGCCAAGATACAGCGTATCCAAAATAATTTCAAGTTACATTCATAGGGGACATTTAGAGAATCTACCGAAATCGGGAAGGCCGAGAAAAACAACAATTTGAACAGACAGGCGCATTAAAAGAATTTCTCAATACGATCCTTGAATGTCTGCACCTAGAATTATTGCTAAAATTCCCGAAATTATGGTTAGTCCACGGACAGTTCAAAGAAGGTTGGTAGATGCAAAGTTATTTAGTAGACACCCAGCTAAAAAGCCCCTTATTTCGGTAAGAAATAGAGTGGCTAGGCTTGAATTTGCACGTCGACATTTACATTGGACAGTAGACGAGTGGAAGAAAGTTTTATTTAGCGATGAAACGCGTTATAAAATTTTCAATTCTGGTGGAATGAAGCGTTTAATATGGCGAATCAACAGAAGGTTTAATCCCAAATACGTTACACCCACAGTTAAACATGGGAAAGGCAGTGTTTTTCTATGGGGTTGTTTCTCATGGAATGGGGTGGGTCCTTTAAACTTTAATAATGACACCATGGATGGATTTGTCTATAGAAATATAATGCAAAATGTAATGTTACCTTATGCAGAGTGGGAATGCCGTTGCGTTTTATTTTCCAACAGGATAACGATCCAAAACACTGTTCACAAATCGTTCAAGAGTGGTTTCAAGAAAATAACGTTCGGGTCTTGCAGTGGCCGGCACAATCCCCAGACCTTAACCCCATTGAAAATCTATGGGAAGAAATTGAACTGGAATTCGTGCACAATTGTGTCCAAATAAACAATCATTGGTAAATAAAATCAATGAAGTTTGGATAAACCTTCCCGAAAATACTGTTCAAAAGTTGATTGCCTCAATGCCGCGACGTTGTCGGCAAGTAATAAAAAATAATGGATATTCTATTAACTATTAACATAATCCTTCTAGCTATTGTAAATATTAAATGTGTTTAATGCTTTTTTATCGTAATATGTAAAATAAAATACTGTTGACACAATTTGTTGCTTTACTTTTGTCGCACTTCATTTCGTCGATTTTTATAATTATAAATATTTCTCCACCTTCATTTTGTTTAAAGTGTACCAAAATATTGTGAAATAATACTAATATTGTGGGGATAATATTTCATTAAAATTAGCTGGGGATCACAATCATATAATTAATTTTTTAAATTCAAAGAAATAAAAGCATGTTGCTCTACTTTTGTCCAATAGTGTATGTGTTTGGAAATATTTCTAACAAATCTTTCTCAATTAAATGACTTAGAAGGAGGGGAACAGTAGTAACACTTTCAATATTTAGAGTTAAATATGAAGAGAACTGAATAAGTCCGTAAGTAAAGTTGTCTTCTAAATCGTTGGTGTATTGAGAAATTAAAGTTTTGGCATTGGCAGATGTTTTTTCTGAAGAAAGAATAGTTAACTGGCTAAAAAGTTTAAAAAGGTCACTTACTTCTTTGTAAACTTCATTTTGCTTTTTAAGCTCAGATGTTATTTTATCTATCATTGGCAGGAACTATTTTATGTGAAATTGATCTTGACCTTGTCGTGATATTTCTGTTGAGCCGTCAGCTAATTTTTTACGCTAGTACGTTGATATGCATCTTTGTATGAAGTGTTTAAAACCGAAGATATATCTTTGGCCTTTTCTTCTAAGGATTCGGATTGAACTCGTAGATTACAAACAAATTCTAACAATGAAACTAACATTTTATATCCCGTTATGACATCGAGACCGAGTTTTTGTAAATAAATATTGGTGGCATCAAACCGCTCTCATAATTGTTTCCAAAAAGTAGCCATCAAAGCAGTTTCAAGTTTCACCATATGCTTCTTAAAAAAATGCATCGTTTTTAGTACTTTTTTTTTCTGACGTGTCTTCGGCTAATTGTGTTAAGGCATTAAAATTTCCATCATAATTGCAGATGACAAGGGATTTAACTGCTTGTTCGCGAGACGACCAATTTGTTGCAGAAAGTTGCTTTAAAACTAACAATCGTTTATGGTCCCCACATTCTTCATGTTGTTTCTTGATGTTATTAATTAAAATTTCCCAGCGATGGGTGGATGCAAAAAAAAGTCATATAATTTCTGTAAAATCGGAAAAAACTTGTAGCCTCTACACATTCGTCTACGCTAGATTCCCCAACTAGCTTAATGAATGAATTGCATGAGGGACGTAGTGTGCTAACATATTACGTTATTTAATCGAGGCTTAAACGCCTTTGTATTTACAAGATATATTACTAGCATTGTCGTAAATTTGTCCCCTACAGTTTTCATTTTTTACTAAATTAGAATTAGAATTAGAATAACCCAATTTTTTGTCGTTTGGCGGTAACCCTTTATAAATAAATTATAGGTGTCCGCTATCACCGTACACGTTGTTCGTGTACGGTGCCGCTACTATGCAATTGTCTAATTTGAATGTTAACGAATAGATTAGTTCAATCTTGAAGGCTATTCGAACTCGCTAGCTTTTAAATAACGGTAAAGGCTTTTCGGTTGGTTTCTGGGGCCTTTTGAATGACGGGGCCCGGGGCTATAGCCCCCTAGCCCCCCCCCCCTTAATCCAGCGCTGAAAGGTACTGATAATTTTGCCGCTATCTATCAAAACCGTCCCATTCCTATCAAGACGACCGCACAACGATAGCATGTAAAGTTCATGACTAGTGGATGTCTTGATGATTCTCATAAGAAACAGGAAAAAAATTCCTCTGTGTTAACTGAAGAATTGCGAATGGGTCTGTGCATGGCGATAGAAGAACAACCATCATCCAATTTGACACACCTTGCTGATCACTTCGACAAATCTAGAAGCAGTTGTTACAACCCATTAAAAAAAGAAAAATAAAAATCGTTTAAAAATCGGAACGTACAGGAACTTTTACCGCATGATTATTTTGAACGGATGCAATTTTGTGAAGAATGGATGGATCGAATTAATAATAACCCAAGTATTGCTGATAATATACTGTTTACAGATGAAAGCTCCTTTAATATTAATGGAACAGTGAACAAGCAAAATGTTAGAATCTGATCGTGAGAAAATCCCTACGTGGTGCACCAAACGCATACCCAGTGGCGACAAAATGTAAATGTATGGACAGGTATTCTAGGAAATATGATAATTGGTCCATTTTTTATAGACGGTACACATACCAAAGAAAACTACATCGATCTGTTACATATGGAAGTAGGTCCTGCGCTAGCCCACAGAAGGGAGGAAATTATATTTCAACATGATGGAGCTCCAGCTCATAGCCCAATAATTTTAACGAAGTATTTAAACAATGTGTTTCCGGGCAGCTGGATAGGACGATTTGGATCTTTTATATGGCCTGATCAAAGTCCGGATATCACGACTTCTTCTATTGGGGATACCTCACATCAAACGTTTTTGATAACGTAAGAGGAAGACCAAATGATGCAGAGGATTTAAAAAACAGAATAATCGAGGCTTCACGCAACATCATCGCGCGACAGGTGTCCAATGTTAGAAAGCATTTTTATGATTGTTTGGGGCACTGTTTGGCTGTAGATGGAGGGCACTTCGAACAGTTTATATGAGTTTAAAGTTTATTGTTGTAGATTATATTTAGGAAAATTATTAAACTTAATTAAAATAAAATTCCTAAATAATCATCAAAATTGTTTAATTTACAAGTTGTCACATACTAGCTTATGTCAAAAATACCTAAGTAAACTTAATATACAGGGCTAAGCAAAACAGCGTCATATTATAACTTAAAATGATATTTTTAAATATTTTGCGTTAGTAAAGTAATACAAACGTGATCCTATCTTCGGTATAATACCACAAGAAATATTTGTGTAAAATTTTAACTTGTAGTTCTCAATATAAATGTGCCTAACATATGCTTTACGATTTACTATGTAAAACCCTATGTCCGGCCTTAACATAAACGCACTGTACAGTATCATGGCTGAAATTGACTCAGTTCTTTCAAGGAAGGTAGGTGGACCAATTTGACCATCAGGATTCTTTCATAACTTCTCTTCTCATTAGATGCAGCCACGTGCTGCAACTCTCGGCTGTTTCTAAACCTTGTTTCGTTCACAAGTTTTAGGGTAGTTTATTATTATTATTTTATAGTAAATTAATTGACAAGCATGTAATATAGCTTTATCTTGTAAATAAAATACTATATTCAATTGAAGTTTTTTTAAGTGTTTAAAACACCCAATTATAAATAGCTTTTTCCATTAAATAAGAGCAACATTGTTGGATACCGCCCCCACATAAATTATTTTTGTATAGAATTAATTTATTATTCTTAATAAAAACATTATTATTATTATTATAAATGCACATTCCGCTCCGCGGCTGGTTTTCGAAATTAGATGCGTGCTCTAAAATAATGCCTTACGATTCTTGTATCTTAATACACCATCATCTACGACTTTATTATAAACGTGTCTCTATTGTAAAGTCTTACGGCTATACAGTGGCTTATTATTGCACCAGTACAATAAAGCAAAACTGACGTTTGCAGGCACCAGCTACGCCGAATATTATGATATCAAAGAACAATAAAATTAATTTCATATTTGGCGGTACTAATTTTGTTGAAGGAAACATTTTTAAAATTTAATATAGAAAGATCCTATTTTAAGAATTGTTATTTTATTGATGCCGATATAAAAAACGTTTAATACTTGATAAAAACCAGTATTGGGTTTGTTGTAGCATAACACACCTCAAATAATAATTAAAATAAATTTAATGCACTTATTATGTCACTATTTTCTGCGAATCAATATGTTGCAATCTTCTGCTGTCAATTAAAAGGTGATTAAATGTAAATTGTCGCCCAGGGTGTCTTGCAGGCCGTACCTGCAAGACTGAGGGTACCCACTGCTCCATCCCTCTACTTCCAATCACTGGTTTTGTTTGTTAATAATTATCACACTGATTTCAATCCAACGCTTCATAGTATACAAATGTAATGAATATGGAAACCAGAGGCGAGAGTATTCCTCTGCATCGTTCGGCATTTTTCGAGAGGGGGCCTTACTTTAAAGCTATATAGCATATACATTATACCCTGTAAGAAATCCTGGCCGTGCTAATCAAAAAATCTCATAGTCAATTTCAATGAATCAAAACTAACTTACAATAAAAAGATATTTTAACTCTGTTATGTTTAGTAATAGCTATTTTCCTAACAAGTGCAGAAAATCGATTTTTCCGTACGCAAATGCCGTTGACAGCACGACGCGTAGCGGAGTGGTGTCAAGCATTTAAGTGCGGAAAAATAGGTTTCTGCACGTGTTAGGAACAATAGTTTTTCTACTAGCGTGAGGAAACAAATTGAAAATAATTTAAAAAACGGAGTTTTTTTTTAAATTTTTATTACAATGAACAAAATTTTACAATATTAATTTACTTATTTATATTGTAATTAATTGTAAACGTACAATTACTAGCACTATTTAAATTAATAGCAGAAGCCAGTTGGTTGCGGTTCTCCAGTAAAGATTGGGGTGCAGGAATAATTGATATTTCAGTAGGTTGCAGCTCGTTTTCTGAGTCCTGAAGCCCATCAGTTTGTTCATGTTGTGTACTTGTTGCTGGATGGGAGTAAGAAAGGGCTACACAGCTGCTGGTGGAAGCACTGGCTGGGGTTGATTTCAATATTTTACTTGCTATTAGTTTTTTATTTTCCAAGGATTCGTTTAGATAACCTTCGGCGACTTTTGTGGATTGCCACCCCCCATGACGCTTCAGGTTGGTTATGCCCACTCCGGCATTTGCAAGGGCAGTGGCAGAAGACCTTCTATAACAGTGGCCAGTGTACTCTTCTGGATTCGGCAATCGTAAATAGGCTGCTACCTCAGATGGCATTTTTCCAAATTTATTTATGCCAACGCATTGGATGGTACATTCCCCTTTGCGATATTGTACGAAAAAACGTTGGTGTGAAGTATTTTTTGGTCTAAGTGATACATATTTTCTTATCAACGCCAAGTTTTTCTCCCCAGTGACCACAAAACTTCGGCTTGTGTGCGTTTTATTGTCGGCTATTTTCACTAAAACGAAACATTTTTCCAGCTGTACGTTTTCAAACAACAAATTTGTCAATTCTTCCCGTCTGCACGCCCCTGCTAGGCCAAAAATTGTTGCCACTTTAATTAGGAGGTATGTGTCATCAGGAGCGCTGTCTATAAATTTTTCCATGTCACTTGTGGTTAAAATTTTCGACTTTTTTGGTCTGAAGCCAACCATTTTTTTCTTGAGAAAAGAAATTAACTTAAAATGCATACCAATATCCACATTTTTTTTCAGCTTGAGCATAGTTTTCAACATTGAGTATCTTGACCAGAGTGTGGACGGCTGGTACGATTTCGATAATTCGTAAAAGTAGGCCAAAAAAACTTCTTCTCTTTCAAAATTCACATTTTTTTCTCCTTACTCCATTTGCAAAAAAGGGTGTATTCTTTTTCATACCGTTTTCTTGATTTTTCTGGCAATAAATCTTCTTTGAGATTTTCAGCCGCCAAAAGAATCTCCTCCGGTACTTCTTCTATAAAATTTTCGTTCATCTCTTCATCGGAAATCATTTTGCGTGCCGAAGAATTCAGCAAAACTCCAGTAGAAAAACTGATAAACTAGTTTAAATTTATAATATTCTGTTGATAGTGACATACAAATCAACAACTGGTTATATACACCATAGCAACTAAGATATTTCAAAGGTAATATGATGAACAGTGACTTCAAATCGTACAGCATTTAATTTAATTAAATTTAATTTCAAAATATAACAGTGCGGAAAAATCTTTGCCGCACGGTGCGGAAAAGTGGATTTTCCGCACTAAAACATGTGCGGAAAATGCGTTTTTCCGCACGCTAGTAGAAAAAATAAATTTTTAGGACCTAACTTTTTTAAGAGTTGTTTCCCTAACGTTTTTAAGAGTCGGTTCAACATAATAGTGAGCTAAAATTAACAGGCAATAACTTTGTCACTCAAGTAAATTAAAGTACAAGTTACATTGATTAAATGTATAATCGTTATATTCCTCTTTTAGTAATATATTTACCCAAAAAAACATTATATACGAAATATTTTTAAAAGTTACTTGAACATAAAATAAAAGTAATATTTACTGTGATAACTACTCAACTCAGTGTGTAAAGTCAACATATTAGTAATAGTAAAATATGCTTCCATTAGCTATTTGGTTAGTAAAACTTGCATTTATGGAGAGTAAATCTAAATAATTTTTAAGGTTAATCAAAAAACGCGCGCGTCTTCACCACCCAGTGTCTTCCGTCCGCCGTCCTGTCTACCTGCAGTCGACAGGAACAGACAGGCATTTTTTCCATATTTTGGCCGGTGGCAATTCTTCAGTAAATCTACTAGTTTTGAATATTTTAACGTATATTTATGGTAAGTATCTAATATTTATTTACGTTATTTTAGAATACATATTTATTGTTTAGATTTGTTATTTCTTTATATTAATTACTATGATATGTAGATTAGCGCCAAAAACAGGTATTTATAAATACTTTTAAATGAATCAAATAAATTAGTGATCGACCGATATGACTTTTTTAGCCGATACCGATAATCGGCCGATACCGATAATGTCTTGGCTGATAACGATATATATCGGCATATCGGCCTTTTTTAATTGATAACATTATTAATGTCTAAAATCTGAATATTCTGTAATATAATTTATAATTCTTTAACGTTCAATTTAAAATCACAAAAATAAAAACAAAAATTGCACTTTGGCAACACAGCAATAGGCGGTAATTTATGTGGCTCAGCGCCAAGTCATTGGTGAATCCCCTTAATTTGAATTTCTTGGTGAATCCCGTGCGTTTATTGCCGTGCATTCAGTATTGCATTCTTAAAGCAGATCGTTTTAAGTTCGATTATTTCTTGGCGTAATTTAGTTAATCTTTAACAAAGACATAATATTAATAGTTAATAATAATCCTATTGGATTGGTGGAGTGCAAAGTAGCGAAATGGATGGAAAAAGTATTTATTGGAAATATTTCATAAAAAATAAATTATCCCCAGCAGATAAGAAATCCACCGCAAAATGTAAATTGTGTGACATAACCATTTCATTAGGGGGAGTGGGAAAATCGGCGAATACCTCAAACATGAAATACCATTTAGAGAAAATACATCCTCAAGAATATTATAAATTGAAAGGGACTGATTCAAGCTCAGGTTAGTACTAAATTTTTATTTTCCAGTTCACGTTATAAAAATATTTACCAACAATAGGACCTGCTCATTCAGGATTATATTATTATATAGGATTGAGGGGCAAACCACCCAGGAATTTTTTGCTAAAAATCTAGGGATTTATTTTATTAGAAATTTAGGGAATTTTAAGGAAATTTGTGTAAAAAATTACTGAAAAAATCTGAAGAATTAAGTAATTTGTTGGGAATTTGGGGAAATTAAAGGAATTTGTGTAGGAGGGGGGACATTTTTCTTTTTCATCACTTTAAATCGTTTCATTAACAATTAACACCTACGATATGATTTTATTTAAAACAAATTTCCCCGTTTATTTCAACGTTTTGACTTTTGATCACCCTGAGTCTATTTTTTTTAGAAACGACTGGACCTTCTAGTAGTTCTAGTAGTACTTCTAACTCTAACTCTAAGCTATTGCAAGTCTCACTGGCTGACTCTTTCAAGCAAATGCAAAAGTGGGACATTAATTCATCCAGAGCGAAGGAGTTTCACTACCTTATAGGTGAAATGATATGTTTAGATAATCAGCCATTCAGCATTGTATCAGATGATGGCTTTACTCGGCTACTAAAGAAAGCTATTCCAAATTATGAAATTCCTTCTGACAAATACTTCAGAGAAAAAGTTGTACCAGATATTTACTCAAGATGTAAAGCACAAGTGACTCAAAAAATTTCAAATATGTTGGGAAAAGCATCTTTTACTAAGATATTTGGACGTGCAAATATACAAACAGTTCTTTTTTGTCTCTCACAATTAATTTTTTTGAAAAAAACATGTTTAAGTTTAAATCAGATATCCCATTTTTCACTTGCCTGCAAGAAGTTCCCAGGATCTCATACAGGAGACGCCATAGCTGAAGCATTTAATTCTTTGTTACAAGAATGGAATATAAAAAGGGAACATATTCACTTAGTATTAGCAGACAATGCTGCCAATATGAGGAATGGTTTTGTTAAGGCAAAAGTAAATTATGGAGCATGCTTCATTCATTCTTTACAACTTGTAATACAGGATGCTATACAAAGTCAACGTTCAGCCAGTGATTAAATAGCAAGATCAAGAAAAATCGTTTCGCATTTTAATCACTCTCAAACTGCTTGCGATAAACTAAGTAAACTACAAGAACAACTAAACCTTCCCAAACACAAACTTTTCCAAGATGTACAAACACGTTGGAATTCCTCATTTTATCTACTCTCTCGCCTACTTGAACAAAAACAAGCAGTAAATTATATATTTTGGATCATGGGACTCTTACAGACTTGACATTTTCCGAATGGGAATTAGTTGGAAGCATTTTAAATTTGTTAAAGCCATTTGAAGACATAACAAAAATTACAAGTTCTTCAGACTGCTGCATATCTGAAGTCATTCCATTTGTTTCGACTATCACTGCCTATCTTAACAAAGAAAACGCTAATTTTGCAGGAGTAGGTACAATGAAAGAAGAATTGAAAAACAGCTTGAATAAACGATTTCAGAATATATTTATAAAAAAACATTATACCATCGCGACTTTCTTGGATCCTCGCTTCAAAGACAATTTTTTTACAAAAGACCGTGATTTTATATGCGAATACATAACTACAAATCTAAAGTCCCAAATAAAAGAAAACAATACATCTGTAGAACATCCTAGTTCCCCTGACATTTCGGATTGCATTCAAGACCATACAATAAATGAAACTATAGATTCTATAGAAATTGATAGTGATGACAACGAACCACTTGCTAAGTATGTTTGAACTTCTGAACCTGAGACTAGTCGAACATCTGGCCAAAATCTGTTTTGGGAAATCTACGAAGAATTTGCCGGAGAAGGGATGAGCTCCACAAAAACAAAAACCATTCCAACAACATCTTCTTGTGACACAAAATCATCTTCTAGGGCACCCATTTGTGAAGAAGTGAATGCTGAAATTACAGAATATAAGAAACATCCTCTTCTTGAAAGAAAAGCGAATCCCATTTCTTGGTGGCAAGAAAAACGAGAAGTTCTACCATTATTATATAATCAAGCTCTTATATATTTATCTGCACCAGTTGGCAGTGTTGCAAGTGAGCAAATGTTTTCAGAAGCTGGAACCGTAAATTCGGCAAAAAGGAATCGGCTGAATCCAGAAACAACCGATAAACTAATATTTTTACATGATAATTTGCCTAAACTACATTATTCATATTAAATGCCTATTTCATGTTATATCTAACATAATTTCTTAAGATTAACTTATTTGGAATATTACTTTAAATTTAAATATAAAGAAAATGTTTTAAGCTGGTATGGTTGTTTTTATACATCGGCCGATATAGCCGATATATATTTACATCTATCGGCCGATACCGATAATCGGCTCTCGGCCGATATATCGGTATCGGTATCGGTATCGGTCGATCACTAAAATAAATAATGAATTTATGGGGTGTATTTCTTGTATTTACATATATATTTATTTACGTGTTTTTAAATAACATTTAAATTCTATGCATGTACTTATTTGTTTCTATTTATGTGTATTTATTTGTATTTCTTTCTATTCGTTTATATTTAATTGTATTTATTTGTAATTATTAGTATTTATTTATATTCATTTGTATTTCAATGTATTTATTTGTATTATTTGTATTTAAATGTATTTATCTAAATACATTTCGACAATTTCCAGACCAAATTAGGAAGGGTCGCACCCCTAGGTAGGTAACTGCTTTTATCAATTTTTAAGAGCAAATTTGTACACCTAAAAAAGTATTATCCTTAAAATTTGTAAATTAAAAATATTTAATGTGTTAGGTATAACAGAACATATTATGTTACAAAAAATTGGTTCATTTAGTTATAAGGTAAATGCTACAAATTAACACTGCACTGCGTATATTAACAATTACAGAATATTTGTTAAATAAAAATATAATTTCTAAGATAAGTTCAATATCTATTATATACCTATATTATTCTTTATAATTTTAAGGTATGGTAAATAATATTAAATATCATTAGATATTACCGAAATTATTTTTTATTGCATTGCGAATGTCATTTCAATTGGTAAAATTTTAAATAAAATTTAGATATTAATTAATGTTAACCAACCAACATAAAACATTAATTATGAGCTTATTTTCAAAGTAAACATAAAAAACAAAGCCAAATTATGCTTAACTGATAAATATTATTATAGTTAGTCATAAACACATGAATAGTTCTTTTTATTAAGATGTGAAAACCACAACACTCTACATTTGATACTAACTCCAAAGCCTCCTAAGAGTGTCGAGACCCCTGTGCGTAATGTTGTAAAACTAGTCACAACCCTAAGTATTTTAACGAAACGAATAGAGCAAAGCAAACCGCCCCTGTTTTTAACCCTTGATCGCATGGCATTCCTCTGTCTAGCAGGTATCTAAATTGATTATCTGGTTAAAAGCAACGTAATTCAGTAAGTCTCGCTCTTGCTTATTTGTTTTGGTTTCCTACCTTATCAGAAAAAGATCAGCGCCAGAAGAAGCGGATGGCTCCACTGCCACGCTCTTTTTTTCTGCAAAAAGAAATCTTGATCTCCAATTGGTCAAGAAGCGGCGTCTAGTCAATATTATGAATAAATATCGTCATCATAGGTTCGTGCAGTGGAACCGGCGGCTTCCCTTGCGCAAAAAAGGTGGGAGAGTGTCGTTTAAAAAAGAGGTTGTTGATGGGTTGTTGCTTGTTGAATTTCTAGGCGGAAGGCCGCTCGCGCTCCTCGATTAAAAATCTTGTAAGAAAAGTTAATTGTGCCAAGCTATTGGTCAGTCGCGTTCTTCGCTAATGATTTAATATTCCAAAAGTCGAATGCACCAAGCTATTGGTCGTCGAAAAGTTGATTGTGCCAAGCTATTGATTAATTATTATTTGGGCAAGGAATAACAATATGGAATTTCCTCCCGTGTCAGATATCCCGTCTGCACCTTAATGTCAAAAACGCCAACTGCAGTTTAGTTAACTGAAAAGGTAGAATCCATCTAGTTATTTTTTTATAAAAATAGTCTATACGAGCAGTTTCACACTTTAATGGAAATGATTGCTCTCATGGTGGGACAACCATGAAATCGAACAAAGTGATTTACGAAATTAAATTTAACTTTTGTGCTTTTTTCACAAAATAAATTTAACCTTTGTGTTTTTTCCAAAAAGAAAAAGACATAAAACTTATGTTTAGTATTAAGGGAACGTAAGGTTTTTCGTTTGAATTTATTTATTTATGGTTTTTATTTACTTATGGTTTTAATTTATTATTTAGGTTTAATTATGTTTCTGTAAATATAAATTACTTTCAAAAATCAATATATTATTTAAAAGAAAACAAGGTCTGTCTATACCACCAAAATACCATATATATATTTTGGTGGTATAGACAGACCTTGTTTTCTTTCATAATCTCGCCACAGAAAATGGACTACTTCTTCAATATATTATTTGGTTGCATGTTTGTTATAAATTTTATTTTTTTTTATTCCTCAGAACCATCTCACAAGATAATTACAGTAAATTGTAGCTGTTTGAATAATAAAAAATGGCCACCATAAATTTATGGTTGAGAGGCTTATAAAAAAAAAGGTTTTGCATCTACATAGTATGTTGTATCATCCAAGAATTAAGCAAAATGCTTTTATTAGATTGTCACCTATGCAACTGAAAAAACAAATTCCACTTCCTAACTTAAAACACATTATTATTTAAATCAATTTAGCTTTAGTTGATACAACCGTCAGAGCAACATTTTAAAATAATTAAAGATAAATCTTTAATAAACCAAAAAAAATTACTTCCCGGCATTTTTTGGCCTCATTTTAGTATTACCCAAAACTTTGTCGCTTAAACCGCAGCGGTTAATTGAATTTTTGCCCCTCTAATTACAATTCCCTTCACAATGTGGGAGAGTGTTTGTTATGTACGAAAAGCTTTATATGCAGGGTTGGCACAAGTGAATAGGCGACGAAATTATTTTACCCCGTATTAAATAATATTAGTTTATTAGGCAATAAAAATTGATAACGTTGTAATCGGGTTAAAAAGTCATGGTATAAAACACGATATACGTAACTAATGCTTTATTATACAGGGTGTTATTTAATAAGTGTCCGATATTTTACAGGACGATTCTTCAGTTATTTATAAGGAGAACAGTTCATATAAGCATGGGTCTGCAAGCCCTTCATTCTTGAGATACAGGGTGTTAAAAGTTTATTTTTAAATTTTTTTGAGATAATGTCTATATTGTGATGAAAATTAATATTTTTGGAGATCTTTAAATATGACAAATTCAAATTTCAACAATTGTAGGGGGCGCCATCTACAGGTCTACCTCTCTTTTGGGGAGTCACAACTTTTTCGTGCATGTATGTATCACATTTTCTAGAAGAAATATCGATTCCTTCATCATTTTTACGTCGCTGCAAGCAGCCGTTTTCGAGATATTTTGATTTAAATTAATCAATGCATGTGTTTGTCAAATGGTGAAACAAATTTAAAAACTTAAAAATAAAAGTACCAAGTGGGCTAGTAAGTATATTCCAATGTTTATTTTGTGTCATGTCAAAAATAATATCTTGAGGCATAGTTAAATAGTTTTATTTGTTATTACTGTAATTATTTGTTAAAAAAATGATGAACTTTACCAATGTTGAGTATGCTGGCATTGCTGGACTACATTTTACATACGGACTTGCTAACAGAAATGCATATGAGGCTAAACATTTGAATTAGAAGCGTTGTCCGAACCACACAACTCCTACTTCAAAAACGTTTCCAAAAATTCACGTTCGCTTGAGGAAAACAGGAAGGTCTGAGAAAGTTACTCATCTGTCGGGTGCACATCGGACGGTAAGAACTCAAAAAACCGAGGAAGCAGCTCTTAATCTCGTAGAATACCCGGAAACAAACACCAGAACAATGGCGCTGACGTTAAACATTTCCCATGTTCTAGTATGGAAAATTTTAATTGCTAATTTGTTATATACCTACCACATTCCTCCCTCGTGATTTTCCATTACGTATCAACTTCTGTCGTTGGTTTCTGTAATGCCTTATTCAAAATGCTTTATTTAAAAATCAAATCCTGTTCCGACGAAGCAAATTTCTCACGCAACGCTATACGCAATTTTCACCACAATCATTTGTGGTCGAAGGAAAACCCCCATGTGGTATAGGAATGGCAGGAATCCTTGGAGATTATTTAATAGGCACATTCTTTATTCCCGGAAGATTAAACGGAGATAGAAATCGTCATTTTCTTGAAGATGATTTGCCTATTTTACTGGAAGATGTGCCGCTTAGACTAGAAAATGAAATGTGGTTTATGCATGACGGCGCCTCGGTACATTTTAGCACCCTAGCGCGAGAATTTTCAGATTGTACTTTCGGTAAGCGTTGAATAGGTTGAGGAGGGCCTCAACCATGGCCCCCTAGGTCACCAGACCTTAACAGTTTCAATTTTTTTCATTGGGGACATCTAAAATCCTTAGCTTATCAGACATCCATCCAAAATGAGGAAGAATTAAAAAATCGAACTCTTGTTAAACGACTCAAAATACTCCAGGAATTTTCCAAAGAGTGCGCGAATCAATAAGAAGAAGATTGGATGCGTGCATACAGCAAGTAGGTGGACATTTCCAACATTTATTGTGATTTTGATTTAGTTTCATATCTAGTGCTTCGTTGTTTATTGTTGTATAAAAATTACCGTTTGAAATGTTTCTATGTTGATTAAAAAAAAGTTTTTAAAATTGTTTCACTTTTTGACAAACATATGCATCGATTAACTTAATTAATTTAAATCAAAGTGTCTCAAGAACGGCTGCTTGTAGCGACTTTTGACAAGCATACCATTTTTACGTAGAAATGATAGAGGAATGGATTTCTCTTCTAGAAAATGTGATACAAACATGCACGAAAAATTTGTGAGTCCCCGAAGGAGAGAAAGACCGGTACAATTAGGGGCCAAACTAAGATCAAATTCGAATTTTTCATATTAAAAAATTCCCAAATATCAATTTTTGTTCAAATATAAATATTTTTTTCAAAAGTTATTTATGTAAAACAGAAATAAAAATAAGTTTTTCACACCCTGTAACTCAAAAATGAAGGGCTCACGAACTCATGCTTATAAGAACTTTTTACCCTATAAATAACTGAGGAATCGTCCTGTAAACTATCGGACACCTGTATACTGCCGTCATAAGATAAAAGGCGGTAGGTGAATTTTTGAAATTTTTATGTTTTCGGCATTTTTGAGTTGTCCCCGATGTCGTCTATCTCAAAAAAATTATTTTTGCAGAAAAAACTTCTTTTTTCATCAAAAAAATTGAACAATAAATTAGCAGTAAGTGTGCTACGTAATCGCTTATCTAAATTAAAAGGTGGTATTTGACTAAACCTTAACATAAAGGCGGTATTTATTAAATTACTTCGTTTTTATTTAGAAACTGATTCAAAATTGTCTTTAAACCTCTAAGCTAAAAGGGGGTGCATACACATACCTAAGTATAAAAGCGACAAAGCTAAGTTAACTTCTAGTACCCAGATTTTCAGTGTTCATCTGAAGTATACCGGCGGACTCTCAAAGAATTAAAATATATAGCTTTTACCAAATTGGGGCACGAAGAATGCGAACAATGTACAGTATTTAAAAAACACGCACATACCGAAGAAACTATTTCCGAAGATTGTGAAATCTGTAGCAAATATGTTAAACATAAGAAAAGCGCCGCCTCTGCAAGAGAATATTATCGTAAAGACGCCGAGGAAAGACATGATACAAATGATGTTTGCTACTCTGCAGATCTCCAAAAAGTTATCATGCTACCAAGAATGGAAACATTTAAAGTAGTCTTATTTACCTCTAGGATAGTAGTATTTAATGAAAGTTTTGTTCCAGTGGGCAAGAAACAAAATCTTAAGCCAATTGCTGCACTTTGGCATGAGGGAATATCAAGACGAAAAAAGGAAGACATAATCAGTGCTTTCTATTCTTTCTTTCTAATAAACAGATATGCTAAAAAAATAACTATTTGGTTAGACAACTGCTCTTCCCAAAAAAAACCTGGTGTTTGTTTTCGTTTCTTATTCATATAGTTAATTCGCCATTGATGAAATGTGAAGAAATTGTTTTGAAATATGTTGAGCCAGGCCACATATTTAATAGTGCTGACAGTTTCCACCACCAAGTGGAATTAAGCATGAAAAATAAAAAGATTTGCGATTTTCAAGATTTTATAAACACTGTCAGATTAGCTAACTCTGGAATTGTATTAGTACGTGAACTAGCTGTTAACGATTTCCATAACTGGGTTGATTGTACTTCCCAAATCGAAATTAAGAAAATGAACCCCAGGCCATATTTAAGCGACATTGTAAAGATAGTAGCAACTAGAGGCGCCCGAACATTAAAATATTGGACATACTTTGATTTGGAAGAGCCAGTTGAATTGGATTTTTTAAAAATATCGGAATTTAAGAACGGTATTTCCCTTCCCGAAACTCACAAAGATGTACGGGGTATATCAACTGGTAAGAAGCAAGCTATCATTAAAAAACTATGTCCGTTGATGGAAGAATCTCGAAGAAATTTTTGGGCAAATATTAAAGAAGCCAAAGTGAACGATTTAAGTGAATCCTTTGATTAGAATATAAAATGAATTGTTTTGTTTTTTTGTTTTGTTTGTATACATAATATTATAATATAGTAAGTAGTTATTTTATCCTATTATACCTATATCTTAATCTTAAAAGATTATTACATGCAAACTTAAGTTATACTTACCGTAATTTAATAAATATTGTTGTTTTATAAATAAGTAACTTACTTATATACTTATATAAAATTATAATAATTTTTTTTTTTCAATAATACAGCAAATTGAAATTTAAAATATTTTTTTATTATTAAAGTAGTATTAGTTTTAATAGAAATAGATTCAGGTATACCTAAACGAAAAGCTCTATAAAAACAAAACCTATTAACATTACACTAGCAAAAAAATTAAGAAACTAGAAGAAAGTAATGTTTTAATAATATTTGTAATCAAATAAAACAAAAAGGTATTAAAAATATGCTTGTTTAGTCATTAAAAAAAGTTCTTCTTGCCATTAGAGATAGTGGCGGCACTGCAAACAAGTATAAATTAAAAGGGGGCAAGTAAGCTGAGTTTTGTTACTTGCCGCCTTTTTACTTACAAATGCGGTAGTTTTTAGTAATAAAATAAGAAGCAAAAAGGCCGTAATAGGCATATTTTATTCAAAAACACAGTAAAAATCGAAATTTGGCTTTAAATAAATAAATATAAATTTATTATATCAACAAAAAACAAAAAAATAGCATAAAATTTAACCCAAGACTTTTAAACGATTGAAAGTGGTTTTTTGCGTTTTTCTCGAAACACTGCTTGTGTCATTTGCCGCCTTTTTTCTTATGACGGCAGTATACAGTGTGTTACTAAAAGGTCAGCACAAAGTGCTACCAGAAATTCTTCAGGTTAAAATATGACGATCTAGTCCAAAAGTTGATAGTCCAAAATACCAGTGACGGCTCGTGAAATTTTTTGTGGACCACGCCCAAATTAACCCTAATACTCGACCCCCCCTCCCCAATAAATCTTGTTTATACCTAAAAAAAATATATTACGTATACAACAACTTAACTGACAATAATTCTTTCAAAATAGAGACCAAGCCTCACCTGCCTTATTTCACGGATCGCCACGGGTGCTACATTAACTGAACATTGGTATAAGCCATAAACAAATAAATTTAATTAAAAAAGCTTAACCTATGAATTAATTAATTTTCTTAAATTGCAGTGGAATGCATCGGTCCTTATTTGCCGCAAATTTCATGCCATATTTTTTCATGATAGGCTTTTAGTATGAAGTCCAAGATGTCATTTTGTATAGTTTTAGAAGTACCATATAAAACCGATGCATTTTCTAGATGTTCTTTAAGGGTATGGTCAAGTTCTGATGTAAAACTTATTAAGCTACAAAAAATGCCAGGATTTGCAGATGTTTCTGTTTCATTATGCTCTCGCAACGCAAGCTCAAACACCCCGCAAGGCTTAACGCAGTCAATAGTTTTTTATCAAATATATCGATACTTTGTTACCTCTTTGTTATGTTTTCGAATGTTTATTCAAAAGTCGGAATCCCTTTGAGGCTCTATATTGACGTTGCCAAATAATCTCATTTGATTGTTAATGTAAGTTTTACTTTGTTAATGTTTTTTTTTTTTATTTTGACACTTACATGCACTAAATCCCTTACTCTCGCCTCTCTTCATACCTTTTCCTCACGATCAGTCCAAAACAAGACACATGGAAAACAAAACAAGGTGTTTCTAACTACTAACTAATCCACCTATTTTTTAAATAGGTGTCCTTATAAAATTGCCGTTTATAGATTTTGCTGCGACTTTTACCAGCAATTTTCAATTTTTTTAAATCGCCTTTTCACAACTAATTGATTTTCATACGTAAGTGGAACAAATGACAAGAAAAAATATAAACATTTGCCCGATGATACAAATACCGAGAACTTACCGAAACTGAAATAATTTGCAGCACTGAATCCATATAATCGGCCTTATATCCCAATCCCGGCCGTAAGTCTTCGGCTCACTTCGCTGTTTGCTAATTCAAGGAGAAAATGTGCTGTCAACCTATTTTAAGTTTTGTGGCGCTGTCAATACCATCGACTTAACACAAGATGGACGTAGCCAGCAGTGGCGGTTCGTGACATTTATTTTAGGGTGTGCGCCGCAGGCGAAAAATTTTCGAGGTGCAACGCCCCTTTTTACCTTTGTAGGTATCGATTTTCTTTGTGCTTTTTATCCCAGAAGAATTTAAAAAAAAAAACGCGGTTTTTAAATGGGATTTTTATTTCAATTTTCCCTTGGAAATCGATTATCGAAATGTTATTTAGAATGTTCTCAACAGAATTTTGGTCCATAACTATAACACTTCGTGTGAAACAATCCGAACTACTAGCCATTATTAAATTACAACAACAAAAAACACCCACAACACCGTCAATAAACTTCAAACTTCTCTAATCGCGTAAAAAAACTCTAAAACAATCATATTAAATTATTGAAAGTGTGTATTCAGATAGCGCACGGCGACGCCCTTTTATCGGGCGATTAACCGAATATTCCCGATCAATCCACACAGGGAAAATCCATTTAACGAGAGCGCCGAACGAATACACACGGCAGACCATTTCAATCAGTAGACGTAAGTGCACGCTGCAGTCGCGCTTAATGTCTTTCCATTCGCCATTCTTATATACAAGTTTTCTTGATATTTTTTTTATGTAAATTTTATTTTTGCTTGGTGCTTAGCTTTCTTAGGCAGTACGCGCGCACGGGCGCACTTATTGATGAGCCGCCCCTGGTAGCCAGTTATTCATAAAAAGGTCTATCGTCTGTCTCAAACAACAAACAGGAAAGGGGGGGTGAGGGGCTTCTACTTAGAAGCTTCTACTCTAGAAGCTGGACTCAAACTGTGATGAGACAAAAAGCGCAACGCTGCAAAGCATGGCCATATTGATAAACTTATTCAGTGGCGTAACAGTTTCGTGTTAATTTGTAGTTTAACAAAATATGATCGAAAATGTTAGGTGAAGTATTCATAAATTCAAAATATTTTACGGTTTCTAAGTAACATGAAATTGCCTTGCGGCTGAACTAGCCTGCCAAAATTCTGACAGTAGATGTTTAGGGTTTAAAGAAAACTGATGATAAAATATTTATCCAATTGTAAAATCTGAATGATTCCTTTATTTTTTATTTTTTTTTATCAATAAAACCGCGTTTTTTTTTAAAAAAACAATGGACCTAGCTCTAGATATAACCAATTTTTTTTTTTGGTTTAATAAAATAACAAATGGTAGGCGGGTATGGGGTTTTTAAATAAATCATGTAAATCAAATTAGAGTAATTTGCTTTATTTACAAAACAAGTGTTACACAGGGTGTCCGGAAATTCCTTTCGTATATTTCAAGGGGATATTCTACATATTATTATGAAAATAAGTTCCTATGAATAAAAGTCCTTAAATGTCCTATAAGGAAGTTATGACTGTCTAAAGGTGACCTACAAAGACTGCTTTCAATTTTATTTTTTTGCAACCGCTTAAAGGACCCGTGTGCCTTTTAGCATACGAACTAGTATTAATAAACGCTAATTTTTGATATTGAGAGTTAACATTGAATTTGATCAGTCCTTAAAGGACCTACATTTATATAAACTTTTTTTCATGTAGAATATCCCCTTGAAATATACGAATTTCAATTGAACTTGAATTTCCGGACAACCTGTATATAATAATAGAATGGAATAGAATTTACTCATAATAAAAAACATAGTTTTGGAATATTATATAAAGGTATTTAGTAAATAATTCAGGTTAATTCTAAATTTTTAATTTAAAAACTAATTTATTCCTAAACTATATTAAACAAAAAACAGACTTGTTGAAGAAACCTTATACCAAGATTGTGAGTTTATTTCATTTAACAAATACATAACAATAATGATTTAAGCCTACCACCATAAACAGAAGCACTTGTTTTGCCTCCGGTAGTATCTAAATTAGTACCAATATTCACATAACCAGTAAATTTTATTCCTGACCACCCTCTTTGAGAAACTTGAGTAAGCCAGTTAAAGTCATATTCCTTGCTCTTAACCTTCATATAGTGGTATTAAGTCCCTTAATTTGTTTTCTGTTTTATTATTGTGTTTTTCATCACCTTAAAATTCCTTTTAGGTATACTGTCACAATCTTCCAATGACATATCTCCAAGGTAGTTTCCTTTCCTACAACAATTATTTTCCCTTTGTCAACTCCACGCATGGACACACTGTACATTATATTATGTTTACATAATATAATAAATAGTGTAACCTGTGATGATTATTAGTCATTATTGTTACCAAAACTGTCAAAAAATATTTACCTCTTTCCTGATCTTCTTACAAGACTAAGCTTACCTTTAAAACCTGATTTTAGCCCTACAAGTTCTTCGTTACATATTTTTTTTAAATATCTGAACTTCTGTTCCCGAACCAGTTAAGGTTGTTGAAGATCCTACTGAACTAGGACTTTTGATGTTCAACCTTTAAAGTAGATGGGGAATCTAGGCTTCGATGTGAACTTTGTGGCATCCACACTTGCCGATGGTTCGAGGTGGGCTAAAATCATTATTAGTTTATATAGTTATATAATGTTTTAATTTTACTTGTCAAAATAAAAAAGAATAGTAAAAACTTATGTTACAAATCTGAAAATATATCCACAGTATATTTATATTTTTTTACTTTGTTAGTTTAAAAGTTTAGAGTAAAAACATATTTTGTGTGCCTAGCCTAGTTACCTGTCATCTGCAACGGAAGGCACAAATGGTTTCTTTGGAACCGCTTCTTTCTTAAGTATGCGGGAGCCACCTGCCCTATAAGTAAAATCCTGCTCCTCAAAATGCTTGGAACATATTATGTCAGCACTACTAATACTAAACTAACCTGAACTAACCCAAACTTCAAATTACCTGTGGAAACTTAGATTTCGACGTGAATAGTCTATTTTTCTGCACACTTGGCACTGTCTGGGCATTTTCTCTTTAAGTAGTATCACAAACTGTCACAAAAACTTAGAAAAATACAAAAAACTGAAAAAAAGCTAATAGCTGTCAACTTCACTTCAAGAGCGAAACCAAATTCGCGGTCATATGGCCATAAAATATCATTCATGTTTGTTGAAGGTTTTGCGTAAATACGTAAAGCGTTGTTGCCGGATTTGTTTAAGAAATTTTTTTTAAATCGATATACTTCTTCTAACAGGGCTAATAATGAACAATGTAACGTTGCTAATTACCAAAGCCTACCCAATACACTACTTAAACGAATAATTATTGCCATTTGTTTATTATATTTTGCATAGTACATATATTATGGTATTGGTATTTCTCTTAAGTCAGCTCCCTTGAGCTTTTACTTCTTTTAAATTTGTTGGTGCTTATTCTTCTACTATACTGGAATTTCTTTGTTGCGATGATCTTCTTGCATTGTTCTGTTTTCTTCATTGATTTGCTTGCTTATTTTCGCTAGTTTGTTCCGTGTTGTTTTTTTTTTTTTTTTTTTGTGTTGTATCAGTTTTTTATTTTGGTACTTTTCATGACTTTTTTTTTTTTTTGTTTCTCTATTGTTTTTGTTAATCCTTGTTTTTTGACTGTGGCCTGTTGTTGGCGACACGCCAAATGTAAACAAACTTCGTCCATCCTATGTTAAGTCGTTGGTCAATACTCAGCGGATGCATGGAATAGGAATAAGAGGATGGCGTGATCGTGTTTACGGTTTATTACACCATACTCGGTTATATACTTCGGGAATTTGTTGTAGAATTAGTATAGTTCCGGTATCGATAGTGACATCGAAATTATAAATGTAATGCGATTTGAAATATATTAAACCGGTATTAACTAATGGTTTGGTTATTTGGTTTAAAAGTTTGGTAGCTTGGCAGCTCACACAGGAGCCGCCACTGCAAAGTACATACTTTTTTAAAAACTCTGTTCTAAATATTTATTTTAAAAATAGAAGAATTTGTACGATTCTTGGTAGAAATAGTTTTTTGGATGCGAGACTCAGATCCAGGTTAGTACTTCCTATACATCTAAAGCTTCTTAGCTTTCTTGGGCCTTAATGTATTAAATTTTTAAACATAATTTCTTATTTCAAACCATCATTTGGTTAAAAAAGGTATAAAGGTGGATTTATAAACTTGACGTTCCGTTTTGCCGGTGCCGGTGCCGGTGATGGTGGCTGGTAGAGTTAAAAACATTGAAGTGCGTAAGACCATTCATAGTTGCCGGTGACGGTGACGCATGCCGGTGGGTGCCGGTCAACATAAACCAATTTTATCTTTTTCCGGCGGCCGGTCGTAGCAATACTCGTAGTAATGCTCAAGAGCCAATCAAATCCGTTTATGACTCTCACGTGATATTGACAGTGACTTTGTATGTTTTTGGCCCTTTCTTATTTTTAGTATTGCATGTGAACACAGAGCAAGTAAATAGGCCGTCTCATCGTCCATTTTAGCAACAACAAAAAAATAACACTATGAATATTGTGGTTATGTACTGTTTCTGCTAGTACAAAAGAAGAAGACAAACGACAGAGCGACGGAGTAACGTCAAGTTTATAAAAGGTTAATTGTGTCGCTACGACCGGCAGACGGCACACGTCACGGCCACCGTCAAACAGAATACCCAACGTCAAGTTTATAAATCCACCTTAACTGGTAGGTTACGCTGAGAGCTCTCATTTCTGAGATGATGGATTTTGATTGTTTTATTGTATACTGGAACTCGTCGTTGTCTTGCTTCACATGTTAGCCTGGTTTAGTACGGGTGTAATTTGGAGCGGCTGTCAATGCCAACAATCCAATAAGAATCAAAAGTAAATTAGCAACAATGATAGAAATGCAAAAAAACTTGCAAGGAACAATATAAGTAATAAAGAAAATGAACAAAAAACTAAAAGAGGAAGGCTCATATTTAACAGTTTTTGTTCTGGTTTGAAAAATTAGCAATAAAGGTCAGGTGTAAAAAGGTTTTTTTTCGCAGAGCGGTTATGGTTTTAAACCTGAACGCGAATTAAAACAATAAACGGCGCATTTCTTCGCTTCCACATGTGATATGAAATTAACAGGCCTACAGAAACTTTTAATTATTCAACCTGATTATGAAACATTATAAACCAAATCTAATAATTTTTTAATATTGAGTAGTGTAATTAATAACTGTCGTGAGCCATCTAATAAGTAAGTCTGCCTCGACGTGTAGGGCTATTTTGGCTTTGCGCTAGATCTAGCGGCTTTTTTTAGTTTGATGTATGAAAACTTTATTTAGCGGTCGTAATTTTTGACGTATAATAAAAGTGAATATTATCTCTTAAACCTCCCTTAATTTTAATTGAAATGAACGTATATTCGGGAATATTGACACAAAATCGGCGATTTCGCGTGTGTATGATTGAGATTTCCCAACTACCGATCCTCATATACTCTCATTAATTAGTACGTACCTATATACACTAGGTACTTTTAAAATGTGCATAGTGTTTTTGATTATTTTGTTATAATATTAACCGGTTGTATTGTGTTCAGGTTCTCAAACTGTTCATATAACCATCCTGCCAAAGTTTTGGAATATTTTTTCAGTTTCCTTAGTACAGTATTGTTCTTAATATAGGTACAGTAAGAAAATTGACAGATTCATGAAAAGTAAAATAATGAACCTTATAATGATTTAGGGTATGGGTGAGCAAAAATTCGGTATATAGACACATTGATTAGTGATATTTAGGATATTAACTATATCGAATTTGCCGATACATCGATATATCGAATATAGCGATATAGAGTATACCTACTATATTACCATTAAGTAATCTAACGGCGTTAAATCCGGTTACCGGGTGGCCAATTTAAGCATCATTTGCTCTGTCGATCCATCGATTCCGAAAATTCTTCTGTTTTGCAAAAAGTGCAGCAATGCGGACACTTTTTGCCTCGTGCGCCAACATGTCCGCTGGTGTGCGGAACTTACTCTCGCACGAGTAATGTACACTATAGTTCACACGACCAAGTACTTTTTAAATCCAATTTTCAATACACGTATAATGTAAGGCCTTCTCTTGCCTTAATCTTCAAGTTAACTATGCTTTTTGCTCATTTTTATTGATGGTAGCAGTTAAAGCTATTTTTGTGATAAGCAAATTCTTAAAAATGAGATCGTGGCCGTAGAAAAAACTATAGTATTTAACTCGCAAATAATATAGCTATATAATAATAATATTAATAATAATAATAATAATAAATGTCTTTATTTCAGAATATAAAATTTTCTGTTACAAAAGTACAAAAAGAAGGGATACATATATTATTCTGAAATAGGCGAAGTCCAGATGAGGCATCCTAAAATACCTCCCTGATCTACTTAACCTATAGCTAATCTTAAATATCTTTACCTAACCTAGCGGTGTATTGGTAATTGATTTTTTATTTAACGTGACAATCACGATGCAGTGGGTGAATATTCATCATACATATCTATTCAATATATATTTAATATAATTCGGCCTAAAGGAAGATAGCGGAAGTATTTTTAAGTTATCTGGCAACGAGTTATAGAACTTAGCAATATTGTGTGTAAAGCTTCGCTCGAAGATTGCAGTGTGGTGATGCGGCGGCGTTATTCTGCCTTTAAATCTGGTATCTAGAGTATGTACGTCAGTTCGAAAAACAATACGGTTATACAAGTATGCAGGACATTTCAAAGATATAATTTTATGATAAAAGCATGCTTGATGCAGCTCCCTCCGCTCCGCCATACTTAACCAGTGCGACCCGTCCAGCTTGTGGGAGATATGTTCATATTTCCTTACTCCATGAATAAGTCTCAAACAAGAATTCTGAACAAGTTGTATTCGTCGTTTATCGACTACAGTGAGACAATTTCCGTAGATAACGTCGCCATGGTTAAATAATGAGAGCACGAGGGAATCGCACAAAAGTGATTTAACCTTTCGAGATAGGAAGTGCCGCATATGGTATAAGAATTTTAATCTAATGAAAGCTTTTTGTATACAACCTGACACATGCGCACTAAAACTTAGAGAACTGTCAAAAATCACTCCCAAGTTACGCACATTCTCCTTCACTGGCAAAATAATGTCATCAATCTGAAATTTAATTTCACTTTTAAATGAGTCCAAGTCGGCCTTGCGCCCAAAAACCATTACACAGCACTTCTTAGGGTTTAATGTAAGGGAGTGTTGTAAAGACAATTTATTTAGGGAGTTTAGTTCAGAACTTATTATTTTACAGCTTTCAACAGTATTGGTTCTACTGAATGATTTATATACCTGAGTGTCGTCAGCATAGTATTGAACTGAACATGGTTTTAATGAGTTTGAGAAAGATGATGTGTAAATAGCATATAAAAGGGGAGACAGAGTCGAGCCCTGTGGCACCCCATTTTTAAAAAATCTAACTGCCTCATCAGACAGTCCCATATGATGCAGAATAGCTAATAATAAGGGATGATTTGTGTCGAAAGCCTTGGAGAAGCCCATCTGCTTCTGAATGACCAAACAGAATTAAATATCCCCCCCCTTAAACCTTTTCAATAATTGACCATATTTGAAGTACAACTCTGTGGGAATTTATTATATAATATTATTAATAGATTATAGTTAAAATAAATATTTGGTTGTTAGATTAGAATACTTCACTAGATTTGTAAAATCCCTTGATAAAGCTACAGTGTGGCGAAACGCATCGGGTATGTTAAACAAATTTATATATGGAAATTAGACCTAGGTCGTCTTTATTGCAACTATTTGTAGTGAATTTCTATCAACCAGATGCTAGCACTATTCGTAGTACAATGTGCTTGTGAAATAATATGCTATTAATTTATAAATGCTCCAATACTATAATGGAAATAAATTTACAAAAAATTCAAAGGAACAAAAAATAATTAAAAATAAATACCGGAAAGTAGAGACGAACTTGCAGCTGGTAGAACGATATTTATTTATATATCTATAAAAGACGCCGCCATAACCACTGCGCTACAAGCACCTTCCAAGAACGTTGATATGTTAGTAATCCCTTCTCCCCTCAGATCCGCTGAGATAAATTAAATCCTTGTTCTGTGTGTGTGGTATTGTATATTGTATCACTAACTATAGAAAATTTTAGCTCTTAATATTAAGATTAACATAATATAAGATGCAATAACTTTCACTTCTATCTTTCCATTTTAACCTTTTTAAACTCAATGCTTCCACTTAAAAAAATATACAACTATTGGCAATGTTGCTCGCCATCAAGCTAAATACGGGACGCGCGAATTTAAATTTGCTGTAAACTCCTCTGTTTATTAACCTGGTACAGCGCCTTTCGCGGTTCTAAGCCGCCCATAAGGATTACACTTCTATTGCGTAGCTATAAATTTGTTTGGTATCAGGAATAAAAGTCCCTAAACCGTCCCGACAACTTTTAAAAATATAAAATCGATCTTGTCTTTAAGGGTTTTGAAGGAATACAGGTATTCTACAAAGATGCTCTAAATTAAAAGTAAATAAGAATTTTAATCAAAGTTAAAGACTTACTTGCCAACAAAAGTAGAACATTTTGGGTTATCGACTTTAGTAAACTTTATTATTCATTAAACATCTTTATAAAATCCCAAAATTAATTTCTTCTCTCAATGATAAATCGAAAGGCGTTCATTACTACATTGTGTTTTGTGAAAAAAATTCATTAGTTACCTAAATAAAATTTGACCAGGCTAACCTTAAGACAAAGGATTTACCTGGTAAAATATAACGAAGTTAGAGAATGTGTCTTATAAACAGAGAGAAAGAGGCGTCTTATCGATAATACCTCTGTTATTCACAAGAAAGTGATTTTACAAAAATATCTACGATATAGTATTTTCATTTGTGATCTGATATGACCACGAGAGCTTTAGCTCGAGAGGTCTTATTTCTGATAATAAATAAAAATACTATTGAGCATAGAAAATTTCACGGGAAAAACAGAGGTATGAAGATAAGGCGACGATTCTGGAAGTATATTTCATTGTATAATTTACTGAACGACAAAGTAGGTATACCCATGCCGAGTGTTTAATATCTCAATTAATAAAGTGTTCTCATTTTGAAGTTTTTTGTAAATGAAAAAATGTATTTAACAAGTTGTTCTAAATTAAAAGCAGAGCCTATATGCGATTTATTATTTATAACATCCGAGAATTAATTGTTTTTACTTTTACCCTTTAAATATGTAATGGTTCTTACTTCAAACTCAAACACTAACGATAAGTCTCAATTAAACTACTTACTCAACATGAATAGTAAACTTTACATTATACCGTTAATCTTTGGACTGATTTGTTTTAAAATTTGTGTAGGCTTTCTCTAACTAACAACAAATAACACATTTTAAATTGCATTATTTTTTAAATTTAGAATAAGTCGAGCAAAATTGAAAAATGACCCTGTCTATTGTCGATCTACAGTGGCGTATTAAGGGGGGGGGGCTCTGGACCCCCCCCTCCGCCGGCTCACTACTTATTCATTGCAATAAACAACATTAAACATTATTTCAAATTTTCCAGATCGGTATCATTTCTGCGAATGCGTAGAAGGGTCACAAAAATAATAAAATAAACTTCGTCTTATAACACGAAATTTTACTTTAAATTCTCGAGTTATAACTCGAAATTGTAAAAATTTGTTTTATAACACGAACTTTTACTTTAAAATTTCAACAAATTTTAAAACTTCTAGTTACCTATATCACGAAATTTTAAAATTTCGACTTATATCACGAAATTATTAAAATTTCGTCTTAAAACACGAAATTTTACAGTAAGATTTCGTCCAATAAGACGAAAATATAAAGTAAAATTTGGTGTTATAAGACGAAATATTAAAATTTCGACAAGACGAAATTTTAAAAATTTTTATTTTATTATTTTTGTGTTTGGACATTCCCGCAGTTGTTGCAATTGTTGAGTTTAATAGTTTGTTCCATGTTTTCTACTTCAGGGGGTAAAATAATATACGTTATACATGACTTCAAAGAACTAGTATTTAAAATACAAATATTGCCGTTTATATTTAAAAATTTGTTTATTTTTACGTTTTCTCGGGTCAGGCTATCGAAACGCAGAACTTTTAACATTCCAAAAAAGGGCGTGGCACCAAAAAAGTTTTGCCTGTGCGCATTATTTAAGAAAAAAAGAGAATCGGACCTCCCCTCCCCCGTGGCATCCTAAATACGTCACTGGCGGTCTAACTTGAACTACCCTGAACTAACCCGATAAGACCACGTTATCAGGATGGTTACTATGCAATGCTATGAGTTTTGATTGGTTCAATAAAAGTAAAGTAAATTATCGATAATATGTGATTCGTTTTCAATGCAAAGTGCCCTGTATTCACGTGACTCGGAGAGTGCTGCATAAATTAGTAAATTAATTCAAGAAATGAGTGCTAGCCCAAAGGTCATGAAAATATTAAGATAGCAAAAAGCCGTCAATCACATCAAAATTGATGGATGGAATCTTTGGACTACTTGGACGCACTTATTAAATAAATAAAGTGCAAGGAAGAGTGGTGGAACTGCAGGCACTATAGCATTGACAGCTCCTATAATAAGCAAAGTCGGCATATGAATCTGATCAAAATTACAAGATTCAGGAAGCCAAATCAAAGTCTAAGTTCATAAACGTTAAAAACTCTAACCTTGATAAGTAGATATTAATTAAAATGAAGAAATAATAATAAATATACATAAATACTTACTGTCAACGCGAAAGGTCGATAAAAATAGCTCTAAAAGAACAGTTTTTATGAGAAAATTGAACTTTAGGGCACAAAACCGTTTAAAAACAAATTAAAGTTGACAGTTTGACAGATCCAAACCAACGAAATCAAAACAATGATTTTAAATATTTGACATCAATTATTGACAACCCTGCTAATAAGTTTTGTCTCTCTCTAGCACGTTACTTTGAACTAGAGACGCTCTGTTATGTTATAATATACGGGATCTGTAGTGTTCGTAAGCTGGGTTAGGCCTGTGACATTTTTTCTTTTCTCGTTTACTTTATCGGTATTGTTCATATATATTTTTTATTCTTATTCGACAGTAGCTTTATTTCTTGGTGAGTCGTGCGTGGTTATCTGGGATTTCGATGCTGCTTGTTTTTGGCGCCATTTTTTACCGTCCTTAAAACGGTGCTGTGTTGATAGTGCTTCTCCACTATTTCTGGTACCTCCCTTCTGTTAAATGGGCTCGCCAATAGGAAGCCAATTTTTAAGTAGTTTGTATGTCGAGTCAGGTCGAGCTCTTGTATGTGACTATGTTATGAGTTCGTTGGTTAAAATGTCCGTACGTTTGTAGTAGTCAGTCGTGATTTTTAAAAGAACTCCTTTACGGTCTGTATTTTAAAGCCATTGTGTAGAATTGGGTACATAGCATATCTCGGTACATTTGCTATTAGCTTTAGTGTTTTGTTCTGAACTACCTGGAACTTGTTCAGCTCTTTCGTACTTATGTTACACCACAAGGGCGCGCCATAAGTTAAAACCGGCCCGACCAAAACCTTGTAGAGGTTGACCTTTGTCCTGTTGCCAATTTTACTCCTCCTGTGAAGCAGGGGTAGATAGAGCTCAATTGTCGCAATGCAAGCTTTACTATATTAATTGAATTTATTCTCCAATTTAGCCTTTGGTCAAAGATAAGTCCCAGGTATTTAACTTCCTGGCACCAATTCACTTGTACCCCGCTATAATTAATAAAGATGGGGACTTATAAATCACGTTGTCTCTTGATCGTTGATCCATCACCCACGGGTAAAGATAAAACATGCAACTTTACCTCTAGAATCCGTTTATTTCGTAAGAGTTAGCAGCAGTCATTTTATTATAAATATTAGATATTTATAGTTAAACGGTAAAGTAAGACGCGTTTAGCTGTATTACGGCTCATTAGTGGGCCTAGGATCTAACGAAATGGGAAGGACCTCAAGAATCACGTAGGTATTTGCACAAATATCGAATACTAACGGTTTGAGTTAGATTTCACTGTTCATACAAAAATTACTGTATTTTAAAATATATTAATCCAATCCTGTTTTACTTAAATTATCTACGATAAAGTTTCGACCCAGTTTCAAGTCAGCCTAGACCTCCATCGCTATCCAGGGAAAGGTTAGGTGTATATATATATATGAGCTTGTATGTATCTGTGGTGACATCAAAACAAAATAAGCTCAATAATGAAACTTACTATTTCGGACAAATAATTAAACTTAGGCAATTCGACCTATTAAGTTTTCAATTACCTATGTGCTATCTACAACGTTTATTAATTAACGCAGATGGAACTTAAAGACCGTTGAAACCGTATTCTCCCGTATCCCGAAAAGATACTTTTTCGAATAATTGGATAGTGACATATTATATAGTACTGTGTGCCCCATTATAAGGTTAATAAGAGGCTTTATAAACTTAGTTTATAGTTGATGCAAAACAAATACCGATGCACGTCATCAATCAGCTGATAATTGTAAATCCGTAAGAAAACACGAGGAAACTAAATTTGGGCAAAAGTATTTTAAATTAAATTAAACTTTATGCGATATTGGATTTACAAACCTAAAGTATTCTTCTTGGATACGAACCCACTTATAGCAAATATTCTGTTTATTAAAGCTTGTAAAAATTAATATAATTTGAATTTTGTTGGCCGATAGTTGGCAACACAACTGCAAACGGTGCGGTGGCGCCAGCTCGTTCGTTGGCTTCATTTGACGTTTCATGCAAAACTAACCTTAATTGTTCGTGGTTCCGTGTGGCTGTGCGTCTATTTTTTAACAAGAATTCCAGATCTTTTCATCAATACCATTAAAAACTGTTCTATTAAGAGAAACAAAAGTGCACATAGATATCTTTATCGATTACGCTGTTTACTATTTGTGAAAAATGCCGAAGCATTTAAATAGTCGGTGCGAAGAGCTAATAGCTTGTCCAAGAAGCTATTTTCAGGAAGAACTTAACAATAATGGCCTATTGTTACCCTTGATAGCAGTGCAGAAAAGTTAATTTAAAGAATATGGTAAGGTCTAGATATTTTATTTTTACTTTACTAATTTTTGACGTGTAGCAGCTGACCTAAATTTGAATATCTCCACGGTAAGCGCAATTTCAAAAACACTTAAGGAAAATAAATTGATAGAATCACCTTAAAACAAACGTTCTAATTCAAAGAGAGTTGTAAATGTGTGAAGATTGGATATTAGTTCTATCCGTGACACTATTTATGGAATATACGAAGCAATTAAGTTGTATTATTTAAAACAGAGTGAACTGAGGCGAGGGCTTATAGAACTTTCCCATGTAGCTTTCAAACGACTGGTATTTTTGAAAGAATATATTAATGACAATGAAGCACTCTTGTACCAATTCCTTTTCTTGGATGAAACATGGATTTTTCAGAACGGTATCATTAGTCGATCTTGGCAAGATGAAAATAAAAGAAGTGTTAGATCTACTAAAGTGGATGGTAAAAGGTATTTGCAAAGGGTATATGTATTCTTTTGATATAAATAACTTGGTTGTGTAACCGTGTTCAAATAAAATTTAAAAATCAATATATTTCAAATTTTTGTCGGTTTATTCTTATTGCTATATCTATTAACATAATAACCCTCGACCCTAAATATTTGAGAGCCCCGGCGTAGGTATCTAAATAAAGATAATGTCCTAAGCCACACAGGGATGAACTCGAGGAGGACGACGCGCAAAAGTCAAATAGGTGTTAAATTTAATGACGTTGGACTATCAGGTAAGACACCCAGACCTGGTTTATTGTCTTATAAATGAATAAGCAAAATACGCTCGGAAAGGTAAACGATAGTTGTCGAGGGGGGCGGCATATATTTTGCTATACTTAAATGGACAACACAAATACGCGATCGCGATGACGATGGCGATTGCCGTCACAGGAAAAAGTGAACACACCAAAGAATCCAAAAAGCAGTGTAGCTTGATAGAAGAAGAGGTACTAGGGTTATTAAGTAGTTTTTATTTTAATAAGAAAAGCTTTTATATGATTTATTAACTACAATTTTTTTATATTAGATATAGAGAAAAGAATAAATGAAAGAAAACAAGGTCTGTCTATACCACCAAACTAAAATTTTTATTTGTCCCTTTAAGGTGAAAAAAGGATTACAGAGTGTGCATAATTTAATGTCATTTTAGGTTGTTTAGGTTGTACTAGTTTCAACTTTAGTCAAGTCATTGGAGACTGGTAGAACATTTAGATATAATAATATCACCCAATATCAGAGCCAGTGCAGGAGCCTGATGAGCTCCGAGAAGAAACCGAGACCGGTATCTTTTGGAACAGGGGAATGGACGCAAGGTTTTTATTGCGTCCCTACTCCAACGACGAGTACGGGGCACCGCTATGCGATATTGGCGATGCCCCCCTCCTGGGGGCGAGCGCTACTGATGAGTCCAAGAGGACGAAACACCGAGCCGATGGGACAAACGACGGACATTGCAGTGGAACATGGCTTTGAGATTAGATTGAAAGTTATATCGTGGAATGTACGGATCGCTGACCCTTAAGGATAGCGGGATGTGACAACCCCATGATACATACGGAGTACGCTCTTGATTAAGCTGAGCGCGCGTGTAACCGTGAATCGGTAAAGCCCATTAAACTGTCAGTCCCCACTAAGAAGGTGAGGGGCACGTGTGCAAAGTTACTGATCCGTCGATCAGAAGGCTCTACAGAGTAATCCTTCCGTTCACCTGTTGTTACAGTTCGAAAATTGTATTTCATAAGTTTGATTATCTATGTTAAGTTTTTGCTTTTAAATTGTTAAAATACATATGTAGACTCTCACCTTAAACATTAACTACTAATTAAATTACCTATAATAGCCAAAATTTTCATTATGTTTAGTTTCAAACCTTTGTTGATGTTTATATTCCAGGATTGTTTTGTATCTTGCAAGACATAGCCAAGTGGATTGATTTCTCTGTTCCTTGTTTGATACTACTTGCAGACAGGTTTGATTTCAAATCTTTGTTCTAATTGATTGATAATTGATAAACTTTTCAAGTTATCAATAGAAATAACTTCTTGTATTTGAGATGTTGGGGAAATGTCTCGACTGTTGTAAATGAGCTGTTTTTAAGAAAATCGATAATAGGTCAGTGTCAGACTGACAGTTTCTGTGCATTTTCACAGCCACGTCTGGTTAATTTTTGCTTGGTCGCGTGGGTTGACTTCGGTCGCCGTTAGTTTTCTATGTTATTAAAAGAGGTTAGTTTCCGTAGATAGGGTTGGCTAATTTTTGTCATTGTTTTGTTTTGGTAACTATGTACGTGGGAGAAAAATAAGAATTGGCCCTTTCGACCAAGGACACTGGAAGTTAAAGCACGTTTGTGGAAATAGCTCCCCAAATTTAGTTTTTTTGGACCGGGCAGGCTAATGTAGTACCGATAAAGCATCCACAAATGTTTTTAAAATGGTATGGCTTCGTAGTTTGCCTATTTTTTTGGGCCGAATGCCGATTTAAAATGCTTTAATGAACTTCAACAGCGGTCATAGATGCCATTTGGTAAATTGGAACCGTCGTTAGTTATTTGAGGGTTTTTTTTTGGTAGGGGCTAAAAGTCCGAGTACAAACTGGAGTACTAGCTTACTTTTATTGGAAATGCCTGGATGCGGGACGTGCCAGTTGCCATGTACCATTTGGATTCTTGGAGACTAGCTGTGTAGCAGTATCCACGTTAGCTGTTTTAGAGACCATGGTTAACTTAAAATCTTAATATTCTGCATTTGCGTATTGTTTGATATACAGTGTTTTGATAAAGTCCCTTGTTATGTACAGAGCTTGTGCAATGTAAACGTGTAGCGTATGTCGACATAGTGTTAAGACGTCACAAGAGTCTCTAGTAGTTCAGAACGTTAGGTAGTCTGTTACAGCTTTTTGTTGTAAATATAGTTACAATTTATGATTATAAAGTAAATATTTTTGTTTTCCGGCTGAAGGCCATTTGTTTCTTCTAAATTTAACACTTGTAACTTTGACAATTTAACTTATCTATGGCCGAGTGGCTAGCATGCTTATTGAGTAACCACAGGTACTCGTAAGATTATGTATTATACTCTAACAGAGATTTTATGGTAATTTTAGTTAGTTGTGAGAGGTTCTTGCACAGACCTTGCGGAAATTCCTAGTCTGAGGCAATGTCTCCTGGATGTAGGTCTATGTGGCTGCCAGATCAGACTGAGCAGTAATTTTTTTTTATAGTGTAGGTCTGACAGTTGCCGTCTTGTGCAAGACCCTGTCAAACAGGTTTTGACTTTTTGCTTTCTTTTATCCATAACTTTATAAATGTAAACCTAGTACTATCACTTTAATATTTCATTTCACTTATTTATCTTTTAACTTTAAGTATCTATTGTCCACCAAAGTAAGAGCAGCTTGCATTTATAAAACCAAGTAACGAAGGGCTTAACACCACTTTAAGAATAAATATTTGTATTGGCCTCAGCGAAAATTTGGCTTTTATTTTAAATAGAGTGACTTTGAGGGCTTAAGTGAAATGAGAGCTTATAAGAAGCTAGTGTATACCGATGGTGATGAGGCCAGACACTAGAACCTTTAAAGGCTTTTAAGTAAAATAAAACTAAGGCAGCGCCTTGTTGAGCTAGCTAAGGGGTGTCTGAAGAACATCCTCCAGGGCGTAGGGTTGCCAGAGTAAGGGTGGATAGGTTGCCTTATCGCAGTGTATTTTAGGTTATCCTAAGGTGAATACTGGCACCCGTTTATTGTTTGGCGTAATTGTATTTTTTTATAACACTTAATTGTTTGGGTTTTTTTATTACACTCAATTTCTCGGGGGCTTTAAAATGAAATAGCCCCTTTTCTCAATACATGTCCACTGCCAAGTTCGTGCTCGTCATTGGAGTAGGAATGCACAGAAAAACCTTGTGTCCGTTCCCCTGTTCCAAAGATACCGGTCTCGGTTTCTCCTCTGAGCTCATCAGACTCCTGCACTGGCTCTAATGTTGGGTGATATTATTACATAAATTACTGTTAGTATCCTAAAATAGTTAGTCAGCGCGTCATTTCATTATATTATTTGTGGTTTGAATATTGTAGGCATTTCGGCACTTTTTCTTATAAAATTTCTTGATAATAATTTATTGTAAAGGGAAGACACGCTAATACACAAAAAATAAACAATTTACCGTTGTCCGGGCAAGCGCGATTATTTTTTCCCCTAATCATAAAATTTGAACCCGAAAGATTTTTGTCATTTACATCTCTCGCTTTATTTATCCTGAAGTATACTGCATATTTAAATTGATTCGGCATTCGAAATACAATCATATTCATTAATTAATTTTCTCATTTGAATATGCAACTGCCGTCCGGATGTGACCGTTTCAAAAACAATCCTTTGACAAGCAGTGAATGGACAATGAAGGCGTCCAGATGATGAAAATTTATTTGAAACTTTGTATTTCGCATCTGCAAACCTTCTGCAACTTTTGTTAATAAATCAGTATTAACGTTTGAAACCTTTTGATTCATATTATGCATTAAAATTGGTCTTAATTGCCTCTAAAACTCTAGAAACTAAAAAGTTTAAATAGGTTTATCCAATGGCGTCCCAAAAGTTTTTGCAGTGTGTCGCCACTACCGACGCTGAAGTATTGTACAGTTTATAAAACTACATTATGGTGTAAAATTAAATACAAATACTTTAAAATGCGTTAGGTTTATACATAGGTTTCATCATGATTATAATTATATTTTATATGACGTTTCCATATTACCTTTTAATCATTTGAGGATTGCATACGAATAAAATTAAATATGGTATCACGGCACAACAACAAACTTTCATGATCGTTATGGGTTATGATTTTTATTCTGCAATTACGCTTTTCAGGATTTTCGAACAGAATTTCCAAAAATAGTCATGACTGAGAATTGAGGCAAATTGATTAACGAACACCTACAATCTATCTTTCACAGTTGGTGAGTGAGTATACACTCGTACTGAGATACGTAGTCTTGATTTAAAATAGTAGATATTGAAGCAGCCCCCGTTACAGCTACGCCTCCTATTCAATGGTAGCGAAGGAGCAAAAAATCCATGTGCAAGATCGTCCTACATCTGAAGTGGTTAATAATGTTATTAAGGACCTTATAGAAAGAGGTGGTTTTTCAATCAAAAAGGTTTCTCATTCATCAAATAATATTTGAAATCTGTAGTCCTTTCCGGAGCTTCAGTTCAAACAAAAGGCAAAGGTGCAACGGGTTCATTTAAGTTAACAGCTTTCGGTTCTGGTTCTACAAAGCAGGTGTCTTTAGACAAGAAAAAAGTGCCGTTAAGACAAAAAGATCTCCGGTGCACAACAGCGACTGCAGCTTCCGGCGGTGATAAACCCAAGACAGCGGCTAATAGAAAAGAAGCCTCCAAAAGAGTAACAGCCGAAAGGAAAATCGCTAAAATATCTGGCAGTACGCCAGCGGCTGCGGTGCCCAAAAGTCGAACAAGGCCTGACCTACAAAGACACCGAAAGCAGCGAAGCTAAAAACTGCAAAATCGCCAACAGCGTCGAAAGTCAAGAAAGCCGCTTCTTCAAAAAAAAAATTACTTCTTTCTTTTGAGAATGATTATTATGATGATGATGATGATAATGATGATGATGATGATGATAGCGGTGATAATGATGGTGATGGTGACGATGATAATCATGACGATAAATATTATGCTAATGACCGAAATTTCCGGCGTTTAAGCGTGCAAGTAAATGAGTCTCCCGGAGCCTGCAATACAATCCTAAAATATAACCTTCATGTGCACGCTTATCGTTTAAGCTCAGTCCAAGAATATTTACCAAACGACAGTCCGCAGTGAATACAATTTGCAGGGTGGCTTATTGGCGACTTGTACAAAAACAAATACGCCGAAAAAAATTGACGACGCATGGTTTCACCGCTCTGGCTATCTAAATTCTCAACAAAGTTATTAATAAAATTTTAGTTAATTTAAATGCTACAAAGAAAAAATAAAATTGAAATGGCTAAATGTATTAAATGATGTTGACTCTATACAAGCCTGTAAAATCCCTCACTTCTGCTGCGACAGCTATATGGGCATGGCCACAATATAGTTCCTGAAGGCTACTCGTGGTCAGCCAGGTGGAATTTAGCTCATATATAGCTATATAGTTTATTTACATGAACTCAGCATCGGCCAATTGAAACCTAGAAGCTCATGGCCTATTATGTGGGCGTTAAGATCCCATGTGGTTTTTCTAACTTACTTAAATGCAGAACAGAGGCAAAGAACCAAACAATCAACCCAACCAACCAAACACCTGGAACTAATAAAAAAAAAATAAAAATTACCCCCTGAATTCCCAACAAAGACAACAAACAAAAAAGAATAAGGAGAGCTTACCTCTAAAAGGGGAGTGAGACCTCGTGGTCTTTTAAAAAATGGCCTAGCAGCGAGGCTCCACTTCCTTATTTGAAGGATTTTTATAAAAAACCACGAGAAATTCAAGAACCCCTTCTCTTTAACTGAAAATATTGCCAACTTAACATAATCCAAAAGAAAAACACAGAAGAGAACAAGAGACACACTACAAAAGATTACAACGGAACGAGAGTCTGGGCTTTTACCAAAACATGAATTAAATAATGAAGTAAAGGAAATAATTCCAAACAACTTTGTTATTACATAAAATTGCCAAGAGTGAAAAACGGGCGTCCTGCAACTTGACGGAGATAGAAACGGAGCTAACTGCTTGCAGCGCTTTGTGCAATTCACCAACAGCAGTAATTCTAACCCAACATATTTTGACTAATTTTTTGTAAACAAAGATGACACAATTTAATAAAAAATTAACAAAATAACTATACCGGGTGTTGCATCGTCGAGCGGGACATAGGAAATCCCATGTAATTTTAAATGGGGTCAATTATTGGCTTCCCTAATTATTTTAGAGAAAAATTCTATTAGGGTTTATTAAAGAGCACTAAAACCCACATTCAAAAGAATAACTTTAGATATTTTTGATGAGCCCGTTTACGGGTTATCGCCGATTTCTTTTTAACTATTTCTCCTTTTTATGGCCCCGTATTTGCGGGCACCAGTCAAGGTAAAAGATGACTGTCAAATAAAGTTGTCATTTTGAGGAATATTTCAACAACTTCTTAATCCTAAAGTTCTAACAATTTAATAGTACCTACCTATTAATTAGTAAAATATTGAAACATGTAAAATGTCATAATTAACCTTGTAATTGGATACTTTATTTTAGTTTTATTCAGATTAATTTGTACTCATAAATACACCTTTAATATTTTCGATGTACGAGTTTTTATAACAATAAAGCACACATTTCAAAATAACAACTTTATTTAACAGTCATCTTTTACCTTGACTGGTGCCCGCAAATACGGGGCCATAAAAAGGAGAAATAGTTAAAAAGAAATCGGCGATAACCCGTAAACGGGCTCATCAAAAATATCTAAAGTTATTCTTTTGAATGTGGGTTTTAGTGCTCTTTAATAAACCTAAATAGAATTTTTCTCTAAAATAATTAGGGAAGCCAATAATTGACCCCATTTAAAATTACATGGGATTTCCTATGTCCCGCTCGACGATGCAACACCCGGTATAATATGCACTTTGTGGAAATATGACTGTAAGAATCAAAGGTGAGTCTAGTATTCCCCACGAAGTCAATAGTGGCAATTTTAAAATTGCTATAACCTCTCTTGATCCAAACGTTTCTTAACTCTTAGGATTGTGTTCTTGCATTTTTCATAAAGATTTGCTAGTGCCCGTATTGACCACCCATCCTGAATAAATTCTGACTTCAATTTGAGCCTTTTCAATTTTTGTTAATTGACGAGGAATTTTTTAAATTACTTTACCATACACCTTCTTTAAAACGTCAGTATCAGTCAAGTCCGGTTTTCGTTATAACAAATTTAGTGTACCCATTTTCAATGAGTACAACTATACAAATTTAATAAATATGCTCGCTTGTCATGCGTGCCCTATACTGACGAGAACCAAAGAATTCGAAACAGGTCTACAGTTAGCAGCAGTGTAGCATCCTATTATTGCAAACAAAGATTCATTCCTTTCTTTTCCGGTAGTTTCTGCAATCTGAGTGTGCATTTTAGTACTAACAGTGTTAGTCAAAATACGCCAAATCTTGCTGTATAATTCATCGCTCGTTGGAGCATGTAGCCCAGAGAATAGCTGTTTTAGCATAATTTGGTTAATCCCTATTAAAGAAGGTCTCAGAAAGTAGCTAGAGAACAAAGTTCTCACATATATACATATTTATGTCATATTATGATTACCACTTGCCAAGTAGTATTATTTTGCTATTTATTGTGTTTAAAGTACCATACGGTATTTTTTACTTCAGATTGCTAGAAACTTCTGGAACTAGGCAGAGCAATATTATGGCTATAGGGTGTTTCGATTTTCCAAAAGTTGATGCTAAATCGAGTAACCGATTTTGTATTATCCAACGATGTATTACCACCAGAGCTGTAAAGCTGTTAGGTTTTCGAGCTGCTCATTGCACGGCGCGCCAGACAACTAAGCTGTCTACTAATATACTGAAAGGTTTTAATCGTCGCCTGTCGACAGAAGCAGTCTTTTTTGATGATTCTAAAGCGTTTGATAAAGTTTGGTACGATGGCCTCATACTGAAATTAATAAGACTGGGTATGCCGAATGAGCTAATAATAGTATATTATTAACCAAGGTTTAGACAGCCATCATTATTGCCCGAGCGGCAAGTTTAAATCACGAGGAGCGAAGCGACGAGGGATTTAAGACGCGAGGGCTATAAGCTGTCTAAACCGTGGTTAATATAATATTTTTTCCACTACTACAAACTTTTATAAGACATTTATCTTTATAGTATTATTAATTATAAAAAATTATAGGTAGGTATAAGTATATTTTTTAATCAAGTTACCTGCGCTTTGGAATTGGCAAAATATTTTGTTGTTTTGTCAGGTGGCTTTGTTAATGTCAATTTTTGTTCATTTATGTCATCAGATTTCACGAGTTTTCCGTTTTTTTAAAAAATGAGCGAAGAAAATGTTAGTGATATTATTATGTGTACACCTCCAGAATTAAGGATGGAAGCAGAAAAAATGTTGATTGTATCGATATTTTACAATATCAAGAATCTCCAATAATCTAATATGTATTGATAATTATCTGATTTATCTGGTTGCCTAACTGTTTAAAATGTTTATGAATTCATGTTATAGAATTAAAAAATCAAGTTACCTGCGTTCAAATAGATTCTTGAAGATCGGTCAATAATGGATTTCAATGCCTTATTATTGGCCATGGTCAATAATAACTTATAAGGTAGAGAAAAACGATTTCTAACGTTAGTAATCGGTCAATAGTGGCGATGTTATAGGTTAGTAGTGGAAAAAAATAATTATATCATACGTTAAGGATAGGTCATTCGCGGTATCGTCTGAAAATGCAATATCATCAGTTAGAAGAATTAAAGCAGGGGTACCGCAAGGCTCACCCCTAGCAGCGATCCTATATAACATCTACAGTAGATATACCAAAACATTCAATGACAACATTATACCTGTTTGCAGACGACACTGCGACAACCGCCACCTCGGGGTACCCTGAATTCTAGATTGCAACGCCAGATAGTTATTCTCCAGAAGTGGTTAAATGCATGGTAATTAAAACTAAATGACGGGAAAACTCAGGCCATCTTCTTCTCGAAGTCAAGGCTAAAGATACCAGAAACCAAAGTAAAAGTAAACAACAAACAAATAGATTGGTCAAAAAGAATTAAATATCTTGGTCTTGTCTTCGACAGTAAAATGAGCTGAAATAGTAATATAGACGAACGAGTGAAGAAAGCACTAGGGCAAATGCACTTAATTTACCTGCTACTCTGCAGGAAAAGTAAAATATGCACAAAAACAAAAATAGCGATTTATCAAGCAATTGTTAGACCAACGTACGGTGCACCAACCTGGTGCACCGTAACAAATACAAAACGTAAAAAGACACAAAGACTACAAAACAAAGTACTAAAAATAGTAGCAGACACACCAAGATATACTCCGACAGACTTACTTCACAAGGACATGAGGGTAGAGACGATCGACTAATTTTTCACAAAAATAATAACAAACTATCACAAAAGGACAGACGTATCTGAAAATTCACTAATAGTGGCATCGCACATACACTTAACCGAAAAACAGAAACACAAGTATCCTAGGGACTGGCTCCCATCATAAAACTAAAGGAAACAAATAAAAGTTCAATACCAAAAAATTTTAAAAACACAATAAAAAAAAAAAAAGAAGAATAAGTCACAAAACAATAGAAAAAACTCGAAAGATAAAATACTACCAAAAAACAAAAACCATGATTTAACCGAAAAGAAAAAACTTAAAACGAGTAGGAGTTAAAGGAAATATTCCTAGCTTAAGAAACCAACACAAGATGGAATGGTAGGTATGCTCGCTTGTGATGCTTGCCCTGTACTGACGAGAACCAAAGGGTTCGAAACCGGTCTACAGGTAGCAGCAGTATAGCATCCTATCATTGGAAATAAGGATTCATTTCTTTCCTTTTCGGTAGATTCTGCAAACTGAGTTTGCATTTTAGTACTAACAATATTAGTTAGAATACGCCAAATTTTGCTATATAATTTAGAGCTCGCTGGGGCATGTAGCCCAGAGAATAGCTGTTTTAGCATAATTTGGTTAATCCTTATTGGATAAGGGCTCAGCAAAGTTCTCACATATATACATATTTAAATAGACTAACTAATATTGGGAAGTGCAGCAAATGAAAGAATACTCTTTAGAGTTATTCCAAGCTTTCGGAGATCATTATTTCACTTCTATCCTCAGGGAGAAACCTTCTTGAGATTGTTCATAAAGATGTTCGTATTAAACAAGAGACATGTGGAAAGCAAACTTGTTGAAAATCAGAGTCCTAAGTCACCTAAAAATAGTTACACGCAGGATATGTTTTCCCGCTGAATATTTCCATAGACTTTGAATTATAAAACAATATTTCAAAATGTAACCAGTTAATTTCGATTTTTATTTTAAATTGTGTATCTTTCCGTCCATATACAATGGTTTTAATAGTATCTCCAGACGTTGGCTTTATTTGCAATTGACTTTGATTTTCAACAAGTTTTCCTCTCACATGTTTTTTATTTTATACGAACATCTTTATGAACAATCTCAAGAAAGTTTCTCCCTGAGAATGGAAATGAAATAAAGATTTCCGAAAGCTTGGAATAACTTTGAAGAGTATTCTTTCATTTGCTGCACTCCCCAATATTCTCTAGTCTATTTCTCAACTAGTCAGCAACGACTACCCTCTCGATATGCATATTTATATGTCATATTATACAAATTTAATTTCTAAGCTAGTTTGGACCACTTACGTCTTCTTACTATATGCTGATCATAGAAATCTCATAACTCTAAGGTGATGGTGCTAACCTAAACTGACCCTTGGAACGCCCTGTAGTTGGAAACTCATTTCTCATACCCATAGGAGAACGTGTTTAATATTGATCTTTGCCCTCGCCTTGCAACTGAACATTAATAACAGTAAATCAGTTGCAATATTATTACCGCCCGATGAACCAAGCCGCTTTATACGGGGTTAATTGAATCTAAATTACCATAAGCGGAGGTCAGATTTACACTCAATATATGCGGGGTGGCTTTTACATACGAAATATTAATATTAAATTGGGGTAATGGTGATTTTTAAATATATATTATCTCTCTTGATGTAACAAAGTTTATGTTGGAAGTGGGCGATAACAGTTCCGTAATTTTTCTAGATGTAACTATTAGTGAAATATTTAACAACACAGCTTTTCTATTCATAACAAACCCTAATATCTAAAAAGCTCAGAAATACAGCCATTTCTAAAGTATATCACGTACTAGATGAATCACAAGGCCCCTTTAAATTACGAACCCCTTTTGGCAATTTATCAGAACCAATAGAACAGGCACTTTAAGAAAAAAATATTATTGCAGCATACAAAACTAACAACTCTTTAGGTAAATATTAAAAAAATTCTAAAGCGACAACAAAAATCAATAATAATAAATTGGGTGACCATGAATTAACATACGGCCCGTGCCCAAAAAACAGGGACAGGCGGGCCTCCGGACTGGTTTTGAAACCGATGATCATCTCCAAGCCATTGAGGGTACTGATTGAAAAGTGTACCGGGTGCCCCACTAAGAATGGCTATTCGCCGTATCTCAGAAAGTGTTAGTCGTATGGCTTGCGGAAAAAAAATATATTAGGTAAAGTGGTCATGAGAAATTGCTGGAAATTATTTTTAAGTTTCTCAGACTGGCGCTAGAAGGCGCAACAGTAACGGTAAATATGAATCACGAAGTTTCCTCAAATGTCGTCTAGTTAAGGTATCCCGATAATAACATTTTTGTGTATTTCGAAGATTTATTAATAAAATTCATCTATAGAACGTGTTCGTCACTTTTCAAATAAAGTGATGGGGGAGGGTTGAACATTATTTGCAATAAATGCTAATAACTCCGGTCTGGCTTAACATAATTTAGTAAACTTGGTTTTGTTAAAAAGGGCCTTTCTCACTCTATATATCATCTCATGAACTACGGCAAACGGGGGCGCTATCTTACAACTTTACAAACATTGCGCGTTTCTTCCATAATTGTAAATATAATAGTATATTCAATTTAACCTGATTACAAGGATAATTAAAAGTCTAAGAAGTCAGCGAAAACCGCAAGTTAATATCTATTTTTAATCCGGAGATATCAACAACAATAATCATAATTACGGAACATTATGATTTTATTTTCAAGTTGCTATTGTAAAGGTTTTTTTAAGAGTCAAATAGGCCTTAGAAAAACAAAATATGAAGGTACGTCTATTTCAAGCAGATATATCGTTACGACAATAATTCTCAGTGATGCTCTAAGTCATCAAATTGTCGCCCATCGTTCTGTATACACGACTCCAAGCTCTCCATGGTTGATAATACTGCAGTTTCCACCTCTGCCATAGAGATACGGCGGCTGCTCTCCATTATCCTTTCTATCATGTTTTTTCTTATGGTGGGTTTGGTAACGAAAACAAGATCCTTCAATCTCCCCCATAGATAAAAATCTAGGCATGTTAAGTCAGGTGATCTAAAATAGAAATTATCACTTTCATTAACAGTATCACAATATATCCAATAATATTACCTGGCAGGCCACGGAAATGTACTCCCTCTTCCTATCCACCTTGCAGGAAATGTGTCGTCAAGAAATTGACGAACGTTTACCGCAAAATGTGCAGGACATCCATCGTGTTGGAAAACCATAGTTCTGCGAATATCCAAGGGCACATCTTCGAGAAGAATTGGGAGTTCGTAATGTAAAAAATGTAAATATCTTTGCCCAGTAAGCAACTCATTAAATACAAACGATCCAATTATTTTGCCACCCATATTGCCGCACCAGACATTGACACTCCTTGATGCTGCACCTCCCGCATCCAATAGGGATAATCCCGCGACCAATATTGCATATTATGGCGGTTTACTTCTCCATTACTATGAAAAGTAACTTCATCAGTCCACAAACTTCTGGAGAGGAGATTTCTATCTTCCAATATCATATGGAGCAACCAATAGCAATGATCCAATCTTCTATCATAATCTTGCGAGGTCAAAGCCTGGTGGAGCGCAATATGGTAGGGATGTAGCCTAAAGAAAAACAAAATACTTATTACATTGACTAGAAAACTATTAAGAGAAATATTGGCATTACTCTAAACTATTTAAGAGTTATAACATATAGATATAATTACTTACCTTTCTTCTAATAAAATCCTATGCACAGTAGAGCGAGTAACGCCCAAGTCTCTAACAATTAATCTAATACTAATTTGTGGATTAAATTTTACATATGCCAAAACATTTACAATGTTTTCATCGGTTCGACCTCGGCGGCGCGCGGCGTCTGCGATATACAGGGCGACGAATACTTCCAGTAGTACGAAAACGGCTAGCTAAACGATTAAACATTCGGTCTAGTCGTATCGGCGCCTTTGAGGGTATCGTACTGCGTAAACCCGTTCAGCAATTGCATTTCCCAAACATTGAAAATACACCGCAATGATGTCAACCGCTTTTTCAAGTAACAGAGGCATTTTGAAAATCAAATACGACACAACACTGTTGACACGACAAAAATTTTGACGTAATAATTGAAGGTGACACGCGTGCACAATTTCAATTTATATTTTGTTTTTTCAAGGCCTATTTGACTCTTAAAAAAGCCTTTACAATGGCAACTTGAAAATAAAATCATAATGTTCCGTAATTATGATTACTGTTGCTGATATCTCCGGATTGAATATAGATATTAACTTGCGGTTTGCGCTGACTTCTTAGACATTTAATCATCCTTGTAATCAGGTAAAATTGAATATACTTTTGTAGTTACAATTATGGAAAAAACGCGCAATGTTTGTGAAGTTGTAAGACAGCGCCCTCTAGCGCCTAGTGTAAAACGCATATTGCCGTAGTTCATAAGGTGATACATAGAGTGAGAAAAGCCCTTTTTAACAAAAATAAGTTTACTAAATTATGTTAAGCCAGACCGGAATTATCAGCATTTATTACAAATAATGTTCAACCTTCCCCCACCACTATATTTGAAAAGTGACGAACACGTTCTATAGGTGAATTTTATTAATATGTCTTCGAAATATACAATAAGGTTATTTTCGGGATACCTTAACCAGGCGACTTTTGAGGAAACTTCGTGATTCATATTTACCGTCACTGTTGCGCTCTCTAGCGCCAGTCTGAGAAACTTGAAAATATTTTCCAGCAATTTCTCATGACCACTTTACCTATTATATTTTTTTCCGCAAGACATACGACTAACACTTTTTGAGATACTGCCGACAGCTATTCTTAGTGGGACACCCGGTACAATAGACCGCTAGCTCTGGCTTTTGTAGACTTCCATAAAGCCTTCGATACGGTTGAGCTATACACCGTTCTGGAAACACTACAAGAATGTCGCGTCGATTATCGTTACACAAAGTTAATCTACAACATCTACAAAAACGCGACCATGGTAGTAAAGCTACACGAGAATACTGAACATATCCCAATTGATAGAGGGGTAAGGCAGGGAGACAAGATGTCTCCAAAAATTTTCCCTGCAGTTCTGGAATGCGCATTCAAGAAGCTCAACTGGGAGGAAAAAGGCATAAATATAGACGGCAGGATACTAACGAACCTGCGCTTTGCGGATCACATAGTGCTGGCGGCCGACAATCTGGGAAACGTTGGGGTGAAGCTGCAGGAACTCCAACAGGTGTGCGCTGGGGTCGGCCCGAATATTAATATCTCCAAAACAAAATTTATGACAAATCTGGTTCCCAGTGGAAACATTAAAGTAGGGGACAAAGAGGTAGAATTGGTAGATAAGTATACATACCTAGGCCACGAAATTCGAGTTTCCAGAGACAACCAAACATGCGAACTAAAGAGAAGAACAAACTTAGCATGGGCAGCATTTGGAAAAATCAGAGACGTATTTAAAGGCGACCTACCAATATGTCTAAAAAAAAAGGTTTTAATCAGTGCGTGTTACCGGTGATGACCTATGGAGGCGAGGCACTAAAGCTATGGTTTCCTAGGATAGCGGTACCGTAATAGAGCGGCCGTTATAAAACGTTGCCCTGCATTTGTATGCGTGCGGTTTTCTAGGAAACGGTAGGCAGCACCGCCACGGAATAGAGCGGCACCGTCCTCTTGGTAGCGTCCGTCATAGCGGTGGGAGACAGTATGTGTAACGTTTTTATCTGGTGCTGTGGATAATTTGTGAATTTGTTCTTCTGTAAGATTTTAAACATAAAATAATGTCTGATAATAATAACAAAAATATTGTCTGGGCGTTGGAGGAAGATGAAATTTTGATTGATTTTGTAAAAAATCATGAACTGTTGTATAACGTAAGATGTAAGGACTACAGAAAAACACAACTGAAACTTAATCTCTGGAGGGAAATAGCAAACATTATGGAAACTAAAACAGGTATGTATTATTTTTATATTTCGCATATTTTTTTTAATAAGTACCTACTGCTGTTGGTACAAAAATACATTATAATCTACATTGACACATTAATGTTGGAATAGCAGATTATTTTGCCATGGTACCTGACCTGTCCCATTAAAATAGGTTCTGAATATATCACGAATTTCTGTAGGTGCCTTTCGAGCACGAACGAAATTTCCCGTCAGTGGTAACAAATTCTTTGTTGGTAATAGTAAATGGGGGTCATCCATGTTTTGTTCATTAGGAGCGAGTACTTTAGAATCTCTTAAAATGTTATATTAAATACACGCTGATGTAACCACCTCATCGGTAGTTTCCGGTGTAGTTGCAATTGGCTGAAAAAATATTCGAAAATAGGCGCAGAGTATTCCAAAAGTATTCTCCGTCGTTCTTCTGGCTCAGGATAGTCTGTAGTTAAATATGGCCTTGGAGTGTTCAATTATTGATTGTCTTCTTGGATATGGTTTCATTAAATTTTCGTGAAGTGCAAAAGCCTCATCACCAACAATGACATACGGTACGAGAACATCTGTTCCTGGAAGTGTTTGAGAAGGTGGTATATTAAATTCGTTATTTTGAATTTTCCTTCCAAATTGACTTTTCAAATAAATACCAGCGTCTCCTTCGCGACCATAAGAACCAATATCTATCGCTATAAATTTACAATCTGCATCGACAATTGCTAACATAACAATCGAATAAAATTCTTTATAGTTGAAAAAAGCTGATCCACTATTTTTAGGTGACTTTATTCTTATGTGCTTACCGTCTATTGCACCCACACAGTTTGGAAAATTCCAAGATGACATAAACGCATTAGCATTTTTTTTAAGATGTTCCATTGTTGGAGGCGGAATTACTGCATTAAGTAATCTTTTCACTATGCTAGCAGATACCTGTTTTATTACAAAACTTATCCATGAATGGCATATTCTGAATTGAAAAGCCAGTGACCTGAAAGATTCTCCCGTTGCGATGTACCTAAAAAATTAATTTCAGATTATTTTTATACATGCCCAGGTACGTGCTTTAGTTCCAAAAACTTCTAAATTTATAAATTTTGCAGATGCCGAGTGCAGTAAAAGGTGGACTTATATACGGGATTACTACGTGAGATGCAAAGAAAAGCCAGGCACAGGTGCCCCTGGAGAAGCTGCAAAAAAGCGAGCTGAACAACTGTCATTTTTAGATAGTTACTCCTCCATAAAAAGAAGGTAAGTTTTCCAAAAATTATCTTAAGTGTATATAATTCTTGGTAATTCTTATTTTAGCACTATCACCAATATGGGCACTTCTGTACAAAATACTCAAGAAGTTGGCGTAATAGAAGAGGATTTTAATGACGATTTAGAAAACTCCACACAGGAAAAACTTGATTCCCAAAGTGAAACACCGGTAACGAATGTTAATAATACAGATAATAATGACAACATAGGTCGTGCAAGTTCAAAAACACCAAAAAGGCTAAAACATGCAGGAAACTCTGAAGAACGATTTAAATTGCTTAAAAAAATAGCTGAAAAGCACAATAACGAAGAACAAGATGAAACAGATCTTTTTTTTGCGTCTATGGCAAAAATAGTAAAGAAACTACCGGAAAAGGAACAAATTTATTTAAGATTACAAATCGGGACCATGGTAGGAAATACGCAGTTGAGATGTCTCCAGCAACAGGAATGCACTGGCTATAGCCGACCAATTTCTGCTTGTTCTAGTGTCAGCGATAATTATAACCCTCAAAACGAAGCTCAACCTGCAGTCTCGGAGACAATACCATCTCAAAATGGATTCGAACATTTTTATTTAAATCTGTAAAATCTAATAGAGCTTATCTATGAACTCACCTTAGAAATAAACAAAGTTTTTGCTCTGGAGTTATGGGAGTTTTATTTCTATTGCATGGTTTTGAAACAATATCCTCTTTGATGTGATTTAATACATAATCAAACAATACTGGTGTCAAACGAAAATATTGTCTAAATTTTAGATCATTGGTTTGAAGGTGACGACATATTAAAATTTCATAAGCGCCTTCACTTTTTCGTTTCTTAAACATTTCACATTCTTTCGACCTTTTTACTTCTTCTTCCGATGAAGACTCTTCTTCTTCCAAAAATATTATCATTGCCAAGTCCAAATCATTCATTTTATTCCTGCAATTTTATCAATGCTTGACCAAACTACCTACCTAATTTATGTTTAGTTAACAAATAAATAAAATATGTAGTAATTGCTGGGTAAATTAATTGGGCAAGTAAACTCACCTCACGATTAGATTTCCTTTTTCCAGCCTGATTTCCAGTTCCAGCTAAATGTTAACTTGCTATTAATGTATCTCAATCTCAGTTGTTCCATGCACTTTTTTCCTTTTAGAAACCACAAAAATATAAATTGTCAATTCACTTTTGCGGACAACCAGAACAAAAAAGCAAATTCAACACTTTGGATGCATTTAGGTGGTTCGCGAAAGCAATAACAAACGAACGTTGTACTCATACTTTACATCTGTGCTCAACGCTATAACGGCCGTATATTTGTTGGCCGTGTTGACCGCTATGTTACGGCCGCTCTATTACGGTACCGCTATCCTAGGAAACCATAGCTTAAGCCTGACCACCGCATCTGCCAACACACTCAAAACAACACAGCGCAATATGGAGAGATCAATGTCGGGCGGGTCGCTGAGAGACCATGTCAGAAACGGTGACATACGCCGAAGAACTGGTGTCACTGACGTTGTTGCACATTGTGCCAGACTTAAATGGAACTGGGCTGGACACTTGGCTCGAATGACAGACGGAAGGTGGACAAAAAGGCTGCTGGAGTGGAGACCTCGGGCTGAAAAACGAAGCAGGGGAAGACCCCCAACGCGTTGGACAGATGATATAAAAAGAATCACGACCAACTGGATCCAGAGTGCTCAGGACAGAAAAGAGTGGACAGTGAAAGGGGAGGCCTATGTTCAGCAGTGGACGCAAAGAGGCTAGTTGATGATGATGATGATGATGATGATCGTGCCCAAAAATAAACAGGGTGTCCGGTAAGTACCTCCTAAGTAACCCTAATTTTTCCTAGAAAAAAAATTCCTAAATAGCTTTTAACGGAGAACAAAGCCCCAAAGGGGTACCCAGCGATTAGGAGGTACTTACTGAACACCCTGTATAGGTATAGACCCAACAGCCAGATTTTTTAAAATCAGAGTGTCGGAACGCAGAAGAAGTTTTCTCTCCAATAAATCCAACTCAACTAATAAATGCTAATCATCTTTTACTTGAAGAACATAATTTTAACAAGAATTACATTTGGGAAAAGCTATCTTCTAGAGAGCCTGGAAATAAATCGAAAAAAGTTCTAAGATATTATTAAACGATCAATAAGAGGTAAACAGTTCACCCTATTAAATTAGTTTCATTAGTTACAATAAATGCTGGGTGGAATTCCCCTCATTCTTATGATTTTTTTACGCCAAATAATAAACACTTATATAAAAAACTAAGAAAAACTAAGGTTTTCTAGATTTCCACGTACATTTGTATATTACAAACATGGCATATTTTCAAAGACCTGGTAACTATTAGACCGAACAATAACAAATAAACGTGATGTCATCATTGTATTCCAGTGTAAAGCAAATCAACATACAAGCTGCTCCCCTCCACTTGGTTTGCCAGACTTACGCCACAGAAAACGTAGTTTTCTGGGCTTACTCTGTTAAAAGTATTAACTTCTATGATTAACTAGATTAACATGATGTGGGAAATATATAACATTGACTTAAAACCTTGTAAAAAATCTGTAATATGGCAACGCAGCATAAAAGGATCCGCCCAGATCCCACCATTTTCGTAGCCATCCGCATCGACTCGGCATTACTCGGCATAACGGATGCTCCATTTCATTTGTGACAGCGTTTTTCTGTGGGTTTTTCTGGAGTCTTATCAACCTAACCTTTATTGTTCTGTGGTTTTGTCGCATGCATGTGTAAAGACAGCGTAATCCCCACTCCCGACCCCACCAAGCTCCTCACAGCGTCTCGCCACGAAACGATTTTGACATCACAATTTTATAGCATTTATGAATGGCTTGTCGGATCTATAGTTACCAGGTCTTTGCATATTTTATGTTTCGCCAGTACAGTGGCTTCTTGAGATGAAATTTGCACAGGTAAATAAATATTATATTAATGATGGGTAAAACCTACCAGTTAAGAAAGTATTGTACAAGCGATAAATGTAAAAGAGGGTTTGTTAGTACAATAAAATAATTAGATGAAGAGATTAAGTAACGGGAATGAATTTGTTTCAATTTGGTCAATTAACATAATATCTGAGTTTTTTAGTTTATTTATTTCTAAGGATTCTAGTAAAGATAGTTTTTGCTTTTGTTTTCTACGTGTAATATTTTCCATTTATCATTGAAATTATGTTGTTCTACTAACAAATGGTTAGCAAAGGTAGAGTCTGTTTTTCTGTATACAAGAGATTATTTGTGCTCTGACAACCGTTTCGTAAAGGTGCGACCTGTTTAACCTACATAAACTTTGGGACAGCTCCCACAACTTAATTTGTATACTCCTGTTTTGTTTACGCGTGGTGTTTTATCTTTAGTATTTTTAATGAATTTTTTTTTTGTCTTCTTTTTGTTACAAAAAATGTTTGTAGCTTTAGTTTGAATTAACGGAATTGAGCCAGATTGGACTTGTTGGAAAGAGCATTTATTGCTCCACGCAATAGTTGATGATTCAGCTCTTTGTGGATATTACAGTGACCGCCAGAGGGCGTTATTTTAAAACCGGGATATTTCCCATATTTTCTTGTATATTTCAAATGATACTACAATATATCGATGGTTAACTTCTGTCATGGCGTATCACATAATTTATGAGTTTTTGGGTTTATGCCATTTTTAGCTTATAAAAACTAACCTAAAAGCTCTTTAGTCACAAGCCAATAGAAACCTGCATTTTGGATCATATGATTTCTGGCGTATAATCATCAGCCCCAGCAGTAAAGACAACAGGTCGTAACCCGCTCACTTGCCATGCAAAATACGGTGTTAGTGTAAATTAAGCTTCTGCTGATTATTAGTGCTAAACGCAGAGGAAAATTTAAGTAAAATGTTTTTACTTATGTAAGATTTTTGTTAATTAGTTCACTTTTAACCGTTATTTATACGTTTTACAATCTTTTTTAGAAATCTTAAACTATTTAATATTATTTTCGGGAGAGTTGATACGACAATTCAGAATTCTTTTTTTTTATGAAAAATGCGATAAATTTCCATTAAGTTTAAGAAAAAGGTATATTATATTTATTTATAATAAAATTAATATTGGGCTACAAAATTTTGAAAACACAACAGTAGCGCTTTTTGTAAGAAGTCTTCAAAAAGTCACTGTATTCTTTTTATTTTCAAAAGCGGCAAAAATTATTCAATTAATGCTGGGAAATGACATGGGAACCAAAGAAAATGTACGGTCTTAATCTAGTAACTTATGAACGAAACAAGAGGTGTCATGTACAAGGCCTGTCAAGACGACAAGAGTCATATTTTTGTCATTTAAGACTTGATTACGAAAAATTACAAGTTTGCAAAAGAATGTTCTTAGATACATTAGGTATAAAGGAAAAGATGGCTCAAAATTAGAATCCTAAAGGTTTAAATCATGGATTGATCAGTAGAACAGAACTAAAAAATAAAAAGAAATTTGAAAACGTCGAGGTTTAGAATTTTATGTGGATTAAAAGACAAATTGATTTTTAAACGGGTTTTTTGAGTTGTTGTCCAAAATGAGTTGCAGCAAAATATTCATTCGAGACATGCAACGAAATAGTTAAAATTTATACAAGAAAATTTACTGCTGAAGAATAAACCAGCTCCATCTATAAGCGATATTTGCTGCCAATTTAAAATTAAACAAACCAGATGAAAAATATCAATTAGCTACACTTAAGAAGAAGAGAACAAGCCCAAGAAGAAAAAAAAAAGATAAAGAAAAGGCAACAAAGAAGACTTGTTAAACTTTTACTATGGATGTTTAATCTGTAAAACTCGTCCTGATATTAACTCCACTAGTCTATACTACAAAACTAGATTACACATTAACATTTTTACTATTTACAACTTGGCCCTACACTACTACCAACTATGTTTAGAATGAGGCTGAAGGTGATTTGCAAGCATCTTCTTTTGTTTCCTGTATTATACATCTTTTGCACAAATGCATTATTTATCACTGACGTCAATGAGAATGAAGACATAATATTCTCCGCCAGTCACGGTTATCAAGACCGGACTACTAGGGTGGCTAATGCCTTACATCATTTATCTATAAAGAATGCTATCACTATTCCGCAAAAATATTTAGAAAAAAGCCACACACAGATGGAGTGTTTCGCCGTCTATTTCCTTAATGAGAGAAAATTATAAGAGTCACAATATAACAAGTCCATCATAGTATGCTCAAGTTATATAAGTATAATAATACTTGGCTCATGATTTTTTCTTAAAATTGTGATAATTAAAATATAAGAAGTATTAAATCTATTCACCTAGGTAAAATAAAGAATAACCCAGCAGTTACAGAATTAAGTTGGTTAAAGTATTCCCCCGATGGAAGTATTATATATAAATTAAACTTTGATAAAGATAACAAAAATTTACCGAAGCGTCAAAGGAAAATAGGAAACTATATAATTTTAATATCTTGGTTTCCTAAAAGGCTTCCTGTTCAATACACAAAGTGGAACACTTAGTGCTTTGTCGACATATCGCTGATAAACAGATGGTGCATTTATAAGTCCAAACGGCATATTTAAAAACTCATATTGACCATCAGGTGTCACAAATGAAGTTTTTTTCAATACTATTTGGAGTAGTAGGAATCTGATGAAATTCATAGGCCATATCTAAAGGACTAAAGTAGTATGCATCATGCAACCGTATTACCCAATTAGTAAGTTCACTTATTAAAGGTAAGGGATATTTATCAGGAACTGTATTACGATTTAATTCACGAAAATCGCAACACATCTGGTCAGTTCTATCCGTTTTCTTCACAAGCATGATAGGACTCTTAAATGACGAGCAACTAGGCTGAATAATATTTGCTGCCATTAACTCAGAGATTTTGGATCGAACAATTTCTCCTTCAACAAGGGCTAAACGATATGACCTTCGCTGCACAAATTTATTGGGATCCTTTAAACGAATTTCTAAACTACCTGTATTTACCCTACCTGTTGGAATACCGTTAAGAAAATTATTTCGATATTTTGATAACACATCAAGAAATAGTAATTTATCGTTATGATTTAAATCTGTGTCTATATTTTCAAAAATTATATGGAACCTTGTCACATATTGCAACAAACTTTTCACGGGTGAAACTTAACCCTTGCTAATATTTTCAGCAATCAAATCTCGACCTGTTAAAATATCAAATGAAATACTATAATCGGGCACTACATGCAATAAACGTTCCACTGAAATATTCTGAATTTCAACCAATACTAGCTTTTGTGTATCAAAAATGACGGTAAACATTTTGAGCAGCATACTCGACATTAATTAAATAATAACAGTAATTAAAGAAATTAAAGGGCTACGAAAATAAATGAGTTTCATACTCATGTTTTAAATATAAATAACAAATATCCTCAAAGAGTTGAGTCATTATTTGTGGACTGTAAAAATAAAGGTTCTTGCCAACAACTCCAATCTAGCTCAATTCCGTTAATTCGTACCTAAGTTATGAGCATTTTTTGGTAACAAGATTTGACCACCCTCATGTATTTATTTGGAGAAAATAGACAAAAGAACCCAAATTGAACTTGTTGGAAATTGTCGTGGGAATAAATGCAATATAGTTTTTGTATATCTTAATAACCTAAATTTTGGAGAAAATAACACTTTTATAGAAGGCGGTTATAGTTACTGCCTCTAGCGGTCGACTTAAAAACTTTAAAATAATTTCCAGCAATTTATCTCGACCACTTTTACAATAATTTTTTTAGTTTAAATCTTTATGTTCAATCGGTACAATCTAGACTAGAATATTGAATAAACTCCTACAGTATACAGTGACAATGCTTTATCACTCGAAAGATTGGAAACTTTATTGTTTTCTAAAATCATTACTTTGGATGCCATATTCGAAATTTGAAAGCTAGCCCTTCTTAAATTTTGTGTTATTTGAACCCTTGGTATGTGTTTTCCAATAAACGATTCTCTGTAAAATAAACCTGCAACTGAACAGATATTCTCGTCGTTTCAAATAAAAACAAGTAATTTGTACATCAAAATGATTGGAGAAAATAACTAATGGAAGCGACGTGCAACCAAGAATAAAATAAAGACAATGCAAGTCCATGAGTTGCCTTCAAGTCAATATTCAACATTATCAATAGCGTAAGGATTAAAATGTAGGTTTGTAGTCAATGTGAACATCTATTGTCGTTTATTTCGGAAGTCAAGGTGCCGAGAGGAGGTAGAAATTGGTTTTATTATAATGAGAAAATAACTTTTAATCAAACGCTCAGTCTTTAAGCTTTCTGATTTTTAATATAACTTTAGCCGTTGTTAATATTAATTTTGGGGTAATCAAAACTGGTTCAGGGTACTTTCTGAGATATATAGAGCTATGTTGCACCACTTTGTTGAAAATTTTAGAAAGTTTTTTTTCACTCTGTGTAAATACGCCATCGAATTTTATAAAACTTTTTAAAAAATCAGAAACCACATTCAATAAATTCCAAGCCAGAGATATTTCAAAAAGGTGGAAAAAATAAAATCTATTTTTTCTTTACTAAAAGGGTACCTACTAATTCTAAAAAAATACATAACAAATAAATACATGGTCAAATATAGTTAGAAGGTTACACCAACTACATTACACTACAAAATAAGCAATTGAGCAGTACGCATTCCCGTTATAGAGAACGCATTGTGTGCATCGTCCACATTATCCTGTTGTTCCGAGATTTTAGCCTAAACATACCGCCTCACAATTTCGATATATCTGGTAAATTAAAAATCACTCTGCGTTAACCGATTCAGCAGCGACGCGTACAATCAATAAACAGTACAATTTCAAAGCAAAGTAATTAAAATTCCCGAAATTAAATTAAGTTAAGCCATCGAAAGGCATCGGTTTTTACCTTTTACAGGCGGAGATTTAATTTTGTGGTCTTTCGAAACTTTAATTAATTTTAACCCACAAAAGAGACACTTTAAAAGTTTTCCCTTTGGCAACCTGCAATTTTCTTGTAAAATATTGACAAGCCGGCCCAGTGGAAATAAATCTGTGTTTCTGTTTGTAAGTTTTTTTCATTAGAGAGCGAAAATCTTTAAAATAAAATAGTTGCACATACCTCGAGGGGACCTTTGGAGAAACTTTCAATAAGTTCTGTATTCATGCGAATTAAGCACTCCTATACACTGTTGGTCAGTCTCTTCTAAAAGTGAGAGATATATGGACCAGTAAATCCTCAAGCAGTTAAACATGTCAACGGTACGCTTTTGAGGTTAAGTGCATTCTGCAATACGTATTACATGTCTAAACGTTTACCTACAACTTAGTGGACAGTGGGAGCAACACCTTATGGACAAAAAGAAACCATATTGATAGGATCTATTATAGATTACCAAATGGTTCGGCTCAGGAATTTTGGCTTATTTAGAAAAAACAGAGAACAATTTTTATGGAAGATCTAAATATAAACTACCTGCGCCAGGATTGGGATACTCGTGCCATAAAGAGATGTGTAGATTCAGCAGAATTTAAGCAAATAGTTACTGAACCAACACGAGTGACTGACAGATCAGAGTCGCTAATTGATCATATACTAACAAATGACTTTAATTCAGTGGAGGTGTCTAGAGTATTTCATATGATTAGTGATCACAACATTATCGGTATAAATTGGGTCGAACCAAGAAATGAACCAGGAACCTTAACCAACAAAATATGAAAATGTTTTAGTGGCTTTAGCTGGACAAAGCTGGAATTATACCTCAACTGACGTAAATGTTGTATGCATACAAAAAATTTTGCTTTACAAAAAACGAGCATGACTGGAATGACTACAAGATTAAAGAAATAAAGCGATCCCAACAATTAGGAGCGAAAAGAAAAAATACGGTGACAAAAATATTATAACTGCAAGAGAGATGGCTAGCGCATTGTCAAACTGTGGGAGGGGACATTTTCAACATTTAATTAAATAACGACTTACTTAAATTTATTTTTGTTCTTGTAAATTTGTTATTAATTGTACTGATTGTATTTAATTTAATTGTTATTAAATTTTTGACACAACTTGCGTGGGTACATTTAATACAACTTTTATGTTTTTTTACTGTTTTAACGCAAAACATTCTGGTACCAGCTTGTAAAAATGCAAAATGTAGGTAATATGTTACCTGTTGTATTTATGACCTTTAACTCAAATTATTTATTAAACTAATAGGTTTAGCCATATGACATGTTTCATAATTGTTGTTTAGAATTTTTAGAGGAATAAGAAAACGTAATTAAAAAGGTGTCATTCCATTTAAAGAAACCAAAGTTTTGTTTACCATGACTGCTTGAGGCACCCTGTAAAATTACAGGTATCCTAGTTTTATAGATTTTTTTAAGGCCTACAACTTCTATACCGGAAGTTTTTTTATATTGTGCGCCATTTTCAAAATAATTGATCGGCCCCAGACTTTTTACACACTGTGTATATTATAACCACTAGAAAACTTGGTTTTTTATATTTTTAATAGCCATACTACTCCCAGTCATACCCATATTGAAAAATACTTCGACTAAAATTGCGATTGAGATATTTCGCTGGAGGAAAGAATTTTATAAATAATTATTTTTTTATCTAAGAAAAATATTGCACTGTTAAATGGTCCTAAGAAACTTAAAATTAAAGTAGATTAAAGCTTTTCGACCTATGCCGTTTAAGATTTTTTTTTATAGAATAGAAACTTAAAGTTTGATATAAATGACTTGGTTTAGTTGAAATATATAATGCTTAAAGGTCGAAAAAACACATGAACGATCACTGTGTCAATTTAGAATAGGGATCATCCATCAATCTTAACTGTTTTAACCTGTGATAAATGATTATTACAGATCGGGCCAACAGCATATTCGATAAGCGGTATCCAGCAATTGACCGGGACACAAGGAATATACGTTAGTTGATAAGTAGGTATAATAGGTCAGTGGCAGACGTAGGAAATTTTTAGCTAATTTATTGAAATTTTTATTTGTAAATGTAATAGATATAGCAAATAATTAGAGTCCAACGTTTTGCAAATGATTGATCGCGGCCCGGTATCGGGCCATGAAAATAAAATACCAGGTCACAGCATTGTCTCCTTGAAATGCTCAAGCTGGGTAAAAACTGGCTGTACAAAATCACCTCCCAAGACCGGCTGCAAATGCTTAATATCTTAGGGTGTGCTTTTCTGGGGAGCAGCGTCAGGCGCAGGGAAAGTATTTAAAGTTAACAAAAAAGTAATTCGTTGTATGCTGAAATTGCATCCGAGAATGTCATGTAAACCTTAGTGCGGCACGTTTCAGAAAGGAGGTGGTAATTTTTTTCACACGTCATAATTAAAGGGCGGAATATATGCAGTACATATACTGGGTGTTAATTAATGTCATGCAGATATTTGAGGGGGTGATAGTACTCGTCAAAACAAGAAAAAAATGCAAATATATTTCGCTATACAGGGTGGCAAAGTTTCAATTTTTTTCTGGTATTTTGCGTTTTCTCTCCTATATTCTGTGATAATTGTTTCAAATTTGGAACATCAACCGTTCTTTAGAATCTCTACAATAAAGTATCAAAGTTGTCGGTCGCAGTATACAGGGTGTTACATTTTCTTGAATCGTCTACAATTTTATCTTTCAGAACTTTTTTTTGGGGCTCCCTGTATGAATTCCGGTATGAAATTTGAACTCTCTGTTCCTTTGTTTTGCGCTCTGGTCTCTTGCACTATTCTCGTATCTGTGACCGTTTTCGATTTATTTGCAAAAATAGCCATCGATGGAAATTAAGTGTAGGCGAAATAAAGCAAAGTAAAAAGCTGTTTTTATTTGTATGTATTCTAAGTAATTGTTTTCATTTTTATTTTAGATCAACCGACAGGGTTATCAACAATCAGATAAAAACATTACAAATTAAAAATAAATTAAAACAAAACAATTAATTAGTTAATCAAATAAAAATAAAACAAAATTATAAAAACTGTTGAAAATCTCCGCTTCTTGCTAAAATGCACGAATCAAGTATTCGCCTCATGGACTGACGGACTCTGCCAAATATTCCAGGAGTATTGCGAATGATGTCGCATGAAGCTATTATTCTGTTTCTTAAATCCTCTTCTGTCTGGACTGGGGTCTGATACACTAATGCTTTCAGGTGTTACCAGAAAGAGAAATCCAGGCTATTCAGGTCTGGGGATCTAGGGGGCCATGGCTGAGGTCCCCCTCGACCTATCCAGCGGTTGTTAAAAATTTGATTGAGAAAGTTTCTCACCTCTATGCTGAAGTGCGGTGGTGCACCATCGTGAATGAACCACATTTGGTTTCTGACAAGAATTGGTACCTTTTCTAGCAGCCCTGGGAGTTCCTCTTCAAGAAAATGACGATAATATTGTCCGTTTAGCCTTGCTGGCAGGAAAAATGGTCCTATCAAGTAATCTCCAATAATGCCGGCCCATAAATTTACTGAAAACTGTTCTTGGAAATTATTTTCGCGTATCGAATGCGGATTCTCTTCTGCCCAAAAATGGTTGTTGTGAAAATTGTTTATGGCAGTCCATGAGAAATTTGCTTCATCGCTAAATAAAATCGTGTTTTCAAATAACGGATTTTGGGCTAGCATTTGTAGGAACCATTGGCAAAAATTAAAAAGTAGTGGAAAGTTACGTGGGAGAAGAGCTTGAACCCTTTGGATGTGGTAAGGATACATTAAGTTGTCTATTGAGATTTTCCAGACAAGTACAATTGAAATGTTAAGTGTTGCGGCAATTTTTCTCGTACTAGTAGCAGGATCATTTTCTACTGCATTCAGGACTGTTTCTTCGACTTCAGGAGTCCTAATCGTTCTGTTTGCTCCTGCTAATTGAGTGGATTTCTTGAACGATCCATTTTCACATAGTCGATTATGTAGATTTGCGAATGTCCGTGGGTCAGGCAGTATTCGATTTGGATACCTTTGTGCATAGAGTCGTCTGGCTTCATAACAATTGCCATCGGCAAGTCCATAGAATAAATGCATCTCTGCAAATTTTTGATTTGTGAATTCAACCATCATTAACCAGTTTAAAACAACTCCGGAAACGTCAAAAAAAAAAAAATATTTGTTACAAAATGTCAGAAGGACAATAAACAGAATTAACAATTGCCTATCCCAGCCTACTATTTTTTTTCCTCATATTTATTACAGCGCTATTTCGCCTACACTTAATTTCCATCGATGGCTATTTTTGCAAATAAATCGAAAACGGTCACAGATACGAGAATAGTGCAAGAGACCAGAACGCTAAACAAAGAAACAGAGAGTTCAAATTTCATACCGTAATTCATACAGGGAGCTCCAAAAAAAAAGTTCTGAAAGATAAAATTGTAGCCGATTCAAGAAAATGTAACACCCTGTATACTGCGACCGACAATTTTGATACTTTATTGTAGAGATTATAAAAAATGGATGATGTTCCAAATTTGAAACAATTATCACAGAATATAAGAGAGAAAACGCAAAGTACGGGAAAAAAAATTGAAAATTTGCCACCCTGTATAATAAAAATAACGCGTTTTAGACCATGCATATATTTGAATTTTTTTCTTATTTTGACGAGTACTATCACCCCCTGAAATATCTGCATGACATTAATTAACACCCTTTATATGCATTTTTTCCATACTTTGTCAAAATGCATATTTTTCCCAAATTATTATTTTATGAGCATAATTTTATGTTTTCGGTGTTATCAAAAAATCAAAAATGCCCGGTCATGAAAACTCGTAGACTCATAGGTTTAATGCCCAGTCCGGCACTGGATTCAGGGATTTTTCAATCAAGACAATTATTGTTAGGGGTTATTTATTGTCATTTAATAATGCATTATTATTACCTGCTTAACAAACTGTATTTATATCGGGTTCTTCTGTTTTAGTTTGTCGAAAGATTTCAGTATTTTCAGTGTGAAACTACTGATTTCAAATTTGTGTTCAAAATGTTTAAAGTGGCGAAAACGGCTTCATGGATTAAGAATTTCCCAGAGTTAAAAAAAGTCGTCTGTAAAGCTTGTGCAAAAATTATTGTTTGTGAAAAGAAGTTCCAAATCGATCAACACCGCTGCATAAATCAAAGCTGCAAAAAATGAACTCTGAGCCAGTTCAGCTGAGTGTAAAAAACGCATTTAAAAATGTTGGAGAAAAGTCAAAACCTGAAAAGTAAAATTTTTCAAGAAGACTCATGCAAAGCTTTGCTCGCAGCAAACATACCTTTAAAAAAATTGCAAAATCCGCAATTTAGAGGATTCTTGCAACAGTATTGTCGACAAACCATTTCTGACGAATCCTCGCTTAGCAAGAAGAATGTCGAATCAGTATACGAAACCGTTTTAGAAGAAATTAGAGCTCCTCTGGGTGATAAAATTTTTTACATTATTGTTGATGAAAGCACAGATGCTTGTGGCAGATATATCGCACATCTTATGATTGGAGCACTTCAAGAAGTTAAAGCAACAAACCCATATTTTAATAGCTTCTAAGCAGCTAGACAAAACTAATAATGTGACCGTAACCCGATTTATTCAGCAGTCCCTATCGAGCTTTTTCTTACCAAATCCAGTCCCAGATTAGACGATTTTAGTGCTTTTGTCTGATGCAGTACCTTATATGTTAAAAGTAGACCGAAACTTAAGAATGTAACTTGTCCTTTACATGGAATAAACCGAATCGAAGAAACCATCAGGACTGAATATCCTTTAGTGAATAAATTAATTTCAAATGTAAAAAAAGTGTTTCTAAAAGCATCTCTAAGAGTGCAGATGTATAAGGAGAGATTACCAGGAGCTAGTAACTAACCTGAACTAACCTGTAATTACCCGGTGGGGAACATGGATTAAGGCCGCAATATTCTACGCAGAACATTTCGAAACCATTGAACAACTAATTTTGGATTTAGATGACGATTCGCAGTGTGTTGTGTAAAGTAAAGAGTTGCTAAGAAGTACAAGTGTAGTTAAATATTTTGATTTTATTAAGGTTAATTTCAGTTTTATAGCGGGCATAATATCCTCGTTGGAGTGTAGAAATTTAAGTTTAATAGATTCAATGAGTATTATTGAACCTTTTCCGCTAAATGTAACAACATTCCCGGTAAAGTAGGAGGTCAAGTAAGGAACAAATTAGATGTAACTGTAAAGAAGAATAAAGGATTTAAATACTTAACTGCAGTAAAAAGCATTTATGAAGGTAAAACATCCAACGAAGTTGTATTTTGACCTTATACTTTACTACCTAAGTTGCAGCATTATCCGATGACATCAATAGATGTTGAAGAAGCTTCTCTTTGTATAAACATATTTTTACTGATAGAAGACAATCCTTTTGAATTGAATATTTTGAAAAATATTTAGTAATAAATGCCTTTTATACGATTTCAGGTTAAAAAATCGTTTAATTTTATCTTTCTTTGTTTTTTTTTGCATTTTTTTTTAATAAACATCTTTCTTAGAACTCAGTGTGTTCTTTACCCTATTTTACTATAATAAATTAAGAAATATTGCATAGCAGTATGCATATTTGGTCAAAAAATGCATATAATTGCATATCTTAAAGGCAAACAAGGCATATATATGCCCATATTTTGACTGAATTTAAGTGCATATATTCCGCCCTTTAAATATTACTCATTTACCTTTCTTTCTTGATTTGTATATTGTTGTACATTTATATAGTTTTAAAAAACTTTTGTGATTTTACTATAAGTAAGTTGATTTTTAAAATTACTACTGTGTCAATTTTAACCTATATAACCAAAGCATCTAAGATCAATGTTTTTGACGTTGCTTTTGCATTGTAAAATGATTTGATGGCAATCAAGACAAGCTAAACTGAACTAAACTAAATGCAAGCAAATGTACACAATGGGACTTATACGATTTTGATAAACTTTTGTTAACTTGAAGCCCTACACAACCCAGACTGCACAGTCCGATATGCAGAGCATCTAGGAAAGGGAAAAACGGGTGCTACTCTCCACACCACCCGATCTGGCATTCTTGCAGTGTGTTTCGACTCCAGAGTCGTAAAAGCTCCTCTAACTAATTGTCAAACAATTGGAATTGCGCCGACTTTGCTATTGGAAAATAATTGAAGGTGAAAGGAAAGAAAATGCTGTATTAGAAACTTGCTATTAGAAAGGAAAGAGTTTAGATATATAAATAAATATTCTTAAAGAACTAGACCAATTGACTTCCAAAACTTCCATTGCTTGGCTTCGCATGTCTCTGTTAAAATAATTGACGTTGGAATATCCCACAGGCATCCCTATACCGGGTGTTGCATCGTCGAGCGGGACATAGGAAATCCCATGTAATTTTAAAGGGGGTCAATTATTGGCTTTCCTAATTATTTTAGAGCAAAATTCTATTTAGGTTTATTAAAGAGCACTAAAACCCACATTCAAAAGAATAACTTTAGATATTTTTGATGAGCCCGTTTACGGGTTATCGCCGATTTCTTTTTAACTATTTCTCCTTTTTATGGCCCCGTATTTGCGGGCACCAGTCAAGGTAAAAGATAACTGTCAAATAAAGTTGTCATTTTGAGGAATATTTGAACATCTTCTTAAATCCTAAAGTTCTAACAATTTAATAGTACCTACCTATTAATAAGTAAAATATTGAAACATGTAAAATGTCATAATTAACGTTGTAATTGGATACTTTATTTTAGTTTTATTCAGATTAATTTGTACTCATATATACACCTTTAATATTTTCGATGTACGAGTTTTTATAACAATAAAGCCACAAATCACCGAAATAAATTTAGATACGTAAGCTGGGCGTTCCCGCCAAACATTATTATTTTGTTTGGATCGCATTTCGTAGATGGCGTCGGTAGTGGCATCGCACAATTTGGTTTAGTTAAGTTCGTATGAGGGCACCACGTTCATTTGCGATCGAGAAGAAGCACCCTCCCAGATTTCGTTGTTGTCAAGAATTTGAAGTGTATTGTCAATTTTCTATTCTCGATTTTCATTTAAGTGTTGTTGAATTCTAATGCCGTTTGTGATCGTTCGGTCTCTGTGTATACTATTAGCGTGATTTTTGATAGTTGTTTTGACTTTTTGTTTAGTTTTAGTGTGTTCCGTTAAAACCTAAAAAATGTTGTGTTCCAAACTGTTTAAATAAACATGGCATGCGACACCGCTTGCCAAAAAGAGATCCGATAATTTTTGATCATAAAAATAATGTTTTCTTACCTATTTCGCTTTATTTTAGCTGTATTTTTTTTTAAATAGGTATGTATTGCTTGGTTTAAATAATTCCTTTTTTGCTGCTCTCTATTTGAGCTTTTAGATATACGTCATTTGTTACTTTACCAACAAGGTATTTACTCCAAACTTAAAAATTAGAGTTACAAATAACGTGTATCCCTAAACTAAAAATGAAAGCAGAAAATAATGAATATTTTAACCAAGGAATATTTTAAATTTTAAAGCGGCACGAATACCTACCGATAAAACAGATTTTATTAAAAGTTGGTAAAACAGTATTCTTTATTTTTACCCATAGTTGCCCCAACAGATTCCTTTCTTTCTCGCGTGTTTTGGATCGCAAATACTAGGACATCAGCGCCATTTAGTTTTTGACAGTTCTAAGAGTCCAGTTGCGTATCTAAATTTATTTCGGTGATTTGTGAATAAAGCACACATTTCAAAATGACAACTTTATTTGACAGTCATCTTTTACCTTGACTGGTGCCCGCAAATACGGGGCCATAAAAAGGAGAAATAGTTAAAAAGAAATCGGCGATAACCCGTAAACGGGCTCATCAAAAATATCTAAAGTTATTCTTTTGAATGTGGGTTTTAGTGCTCTTTAATAAACCTAAATAGAATTTTTCTCTAAAATAATTAGGGAAGCCAATAATTTACCCCATTTAAAATTACATGGGATTTCCTATGTCCCGCTCGACGATGCAACACCCGGTATAGTAAATAGTTCAAAAATCTCTCTACAAGCTTGCTTCTCCCTTTCCGACATTTTTAATTCAAAATACTAAAAATTCGCGGCAACTCTGTCAGAATTAAAACATAACGTTCCTTGTCAAATATCGATGAAAATCAACCCAATCGTGCTCTACACGAGGAGCCGGGAAATCGCATGGTCGCCTGAACCAACCGCCCAACCTAAATTTTGTCAGTACGGCATACCTACACACTACACAATTTACAGGGCTCCTGCAGATTGGGTTGTGTGTAGAGGCCTTTCTACATTGTGTATCTACATTTTATAATAATTGGAATTTCCAATTTTATTATAGTATACATACTTGTAAGTGGATATTCAAATGGGTTTTATTTTACCTGTTTATACACCAGGAGACCTAAAAAATTCTTTGGTGGGTCACGAAGGTAAAGCATAAAAATTACCTGGCCGGGGTAAAAAAATATTTAGGAAACGCTGAATTAGACTCAAGGGAATAGAACGCAATATGCTTCACATAATAAAATTTTTCCTTAGGCCTATTATATCCTCTTAGTTCAATATTGAGTGCATGGAACTTGCCTGTCAGGGTACAATTCTTAATATAATCTATGCACTTTGCGAGCGTTACCACTAGCTTTTCCATACGGAAATAGTATATTGTGCATCTGGGAGGAAAAATAACATATTCTCAGACGAAGATGCAGTCCGAGGCCAAGGATATCATTTCCTTTGAGGCCCATATACTATTTTTTCTGAAATTGAAAATGAAGTTCTGTACGGAAACATGTTACTTTGCCGGGCTAGGCCGGCAAAATGACTTTCTTGAACTGTTTTCCGATTGTTGCTCATCAAATATAATAGTTTTGGGACCTGCAATTGCGTCAAGTTGACTTTTTTTTATCGATTTTAGAAAAATACATTTGTGCCATTTGCAGAAATAAGTATTTATTTATTTTTTAGGATTTAGTAATGTTCTTAAACAGTAACTTCACACACGTCGCAAGTAAAGGTTGATTTATAAAACTTTTCGCCACTGCTCCTTCATTGCCATTGTTCTAAGGGTTAGCATAATTTATTCCTTTAACCATTGGAATTGGTAGCCACTTCTAATGGTAAGAGGCAAAATTTGTACTAAAAAAGAACATTAATGAAAAAGGAAATTTAAATAATCAGTTGTTATGACTCCGAATTCTCATTGCTCTCTTTAGATATAAGAAATATTAGAACGCATTATTATATTATTATCTAATTATATTTATTTATTATAGCGTTAAAAGTGAATAAAAACAAAATAGGGCATCTCCGGGGTTGCGCAATACGTCTCGAATTCAAAGTAACGTGCTAGACAGAGACAAAAGATATTTGGAGAGCTGTTCGTTGATGTCAAAGTCATCGTTACGACTTGTCAACATAATTTGTTTTTAAACGTTTTATACCTTGAAATTCAATTTAGTCCCATAGACTTCTTCTCAGAGTCATTTTGATCGTACTTTCGTGTTGGCGGTAAGTAATCATGAATATTTATTATCATTATTAAGTCCAAACGCTAGCCACGAAAATGTTGACGTTTAGACCCGAGAAAAGCAAACAACGAGAAGCGACAAAATCCCGAGTTTAGCATTGATTAAATTGGGACCAAATTATATATCCTTCACCTTGAAATTTTGACAGTTGGGCGGGTTATTACACTAAAAGAAGCACTAAAGCGACAAAGTAAATGCTTTACACTGAAATAAAAAATGTGGGTACCTAGTAAGAAGTACCTTTTTCATGAATATCTTCTGTGTTTCATATAATTGACTTTCCAGCAAATTTCGTAAAATCATAGAAAAATTAAATAAAATAAAAATATTTTTGAAATGTTTTATTGATTGTGCGTTACCTAGTGATAGTACATTTTAGAAAGGAAATGAAATAGTTTATTATATACCAAGAGTGGTAAGAAGCCTATTACACACGATTTCGAAAATTACGGTACGAGCGTTAGCAAAAACTGCCCCTGATGATGCAGACATTACAGTATTACGTAACTGCTCTTTCGCATAGCTTGGCTTCTAACAATATGGTGTATGTAATTAGTGTTTTACGGATATAGTAGACAGTGCGTAAGTAGGTTCTTACTAATATAGAAGTAGAAAAATAGTGTTTTCCTACGTATCCCGTTATTTCTTTTATATATTGAACAGCAGTTTTGTTACCTCTCCTTACATTTTTAACCCAGATATGCCTAAAAGTAGACCAGGAGAAAAATTGTAGATTTTTTGTTGAAATTACATTAAAAATATTAATAAAAAAGAGTATTTTATGAACTTATATTTTTATTGTTACAAAAAACACAAAAAAAAACGCCGTACTATATATAGTACGCTAGGCATAAAGGTATGTATTTTTATTAGGACCTGGTATCAGGGCCCCCGCAACCGCGTGTGCAACGCGTGCACCGCATGCGGGCGCCACTCTAAGGGGCGCCAAAACCCCTTATAGAGTTGCGCCCGCGTTCAAAACCGAAGGAAGGAGAATTTTTTTTTTTATTTTTTAACAATTTCCAAGCAAGGCACCAAAGAAAACGTTTTTTTCGAATAGGCAATATGATCCAATATCCAATACCAATACTCGTATAATTCGACAAGTTTGCATAGAAGTTGTTAGAACTTGCCGATTTTCCTGTCCAGACTCGAATACTCTAGGAGTATAAAACAGCGGGAGGCGTCGTAATCCAAATAATTGATATTTTATGAATTTAGTTGATCATTTTAAAAATTATAGAGATGATAATGTTTTCGAGGAAAAACTTGCTGAAGCTGGAAAACTAGCTGCTGCTCTCGAGATAGAACAAGGTTTTCCTCCATTAAATACTGTTAGACGAAAGTATAAACCAAAACTGTTCGATTACGAACACACGGATGAGACACCTCAAGATCCAAAAAGCGCTTTTAAAATAAATTTATTTTTGAAAATAATTGATCAAACGCTAAGTTCTTTAAATAGTAGTTTCGATATGATATCTGATTACGATAACGATTTTGGTTTTATTTGTGATATTTTTAAATTAAATGACGAAGATCTTTTAAAATGCTGTCATGCTCTACAACAAAAGCTAACTGATTAGGAAAAGAAGGAGGCTGACGTGGAAGAAAATGATTTATTTAACGAGATAAAAGCCCTAAGATTGTTTTCATTACCTGAAGCGTCAAATCCTCTTGAAATTCTACAATATATATTTGAAAACAATCTAACTTCCTCTCTACCAAATATTAGTATTGCCTTAAGAATCCTCCTCACTTTACCTGTGTCTGTTACTTCTGGTGAGAGATCACTCTCTAAATTAAAAATATTTAAAAATTATTTGAGGTCTACCATGTCACAAGAAAGATTATCTGGTTTGGCAATCTTAGCTATAGAGCAAGAGATACTCGATAAAATTGATTTTGATAATAATATAAAAGAATTTGCAGCAGCTAAATCTAGAAAAACACCCATTTAATTTCTGGATTGATCCTAATTAAATGTTTTATTTATTTGTTTATTGTTTGGTTTATGCCTTTATAAATAATTTAAAGAAGAATAAAGCTTTAGTTTTGAAACCTCTGTCTGTTTCTTTAACCGTTCTACACTAAATTCTTAACAAAAACTGGACAAATTTGGGCGTGGCACCCAAAAATTTTTTGCCGATTATCCAGCGGCGCTTTTCTCCACCTCCCCCCTTTAAGGGGCGCCAAACTATTTTCGGCACGCGGGCGTTGATAACCCTTGCGGGGGCACTGCCTGGTATGGTAACCAATAAAACATTTAACAGTCCTACATTGCATTTTACGCATCTTGTCTTTACTCTCTCATGGCAGAAACCGCAGCGAGTTTGACGGTCTTGTGGTATTACAAGATGACCTAAACGGTCATAACGAATGTCAATATTTTCTTGACTTGCCGGGCGTCCACGAGAATAAGTACAAGGTTTTTGATTTTGAGTAAGTAAAGCTGTTGCAATACGTCTTCTGAACTTCAGTTGATCCAAATCTCCACTATGTATTCTATATAGCTGCCAAGCGTTATGGACTGCCATGTCGATGCAGTGAGATATCAATGAAAAGTACCATTTTTTCCCTCGGAGAGCGACACGATAAAGGCTAATGTTTTGATCTGACCTGTCTACGCCGCCCATGTTGGCATTGTACAACTTTACAATTTGTGGTTGTTGTATCTAAAATAAAGTAAAAATGTACAATTAGAAATATGCATGTAATATTTAGAATTTGTTATAAACCAACCTGTATAATTTTTTTCTCCTTTTGAGAATATCGTGTGACTGACTGAATTGGTTCGACGCCCACAGAATTAAAGCATAGGGTCACCAAATTGTTGTCGTGCCATTTGACAGTGATAATGTTTTTATCAGAAATTTTTCTGAAATCATAAGTCCCTCTCTTTTCTCTTTTCATAACCTTTGAATCTTGTAAAGCACCTCCTTGTATTCTATTTTCTCTAGCTGTCCCGGTTGTCTCCGAAAGCTTTTCAATAAGCGGAATTGACGTAAAAAAATTGTCAAAAAATAAATGAAATTCTTCATCGGTCCATCTACTTCTCAAAGCATCGGCATACTCAAGTACCACACTAGCACCTACACCCAAATCACAATATATTTTGCTAATATTGGTCGATGCTCCTTGATAAGATTCAAACCAAAAAATGTATCCATAATTGGAAGTACCTACCCACAATTTGTAGCCATACCTTATGGGTTTACCATGAATGAATTGTTTACAGGAATGGCGACCAAAATATGGAACCATTGCCTCATCTACAGAGTGCATCTGCGTAACGATACCATTTTCCAAAAACTTTTTGTTGAGGTGTTTGAACAGTGGTCTTACTTTTGCAAACTTATCTCCCTGGTCCAAATTTAAATTATACGCAACATGAAAATTTGACATAATGTACTCAAATTTATCTCTAGTAAGTGCTTCTCTAACTAGTACGTTATTAGCATCTCTCTCACGTTCCCAGAACATTCTACGACGAGGAATTGGCACATAACCACTTAGTAAAATTATGCCAACAAATGCTCTAACTTCTCGTTCCAGTATTTCTTGGTGGTTGTTTTTCTGTGACGCATAACGGTTACTTTCATGTGCTATAAGTGTAAAAAGTTCATCATCAAAAAATTCCAAAAACCATTCAAGTGGAGTTTTTGTTTCATTAGTGACATTATTTTCAAATATATTAGGACCATTTCGCGTAAGATCCTCTTTTACCCATTGATAAGTTGTTTTCTTTTTGATAGGTCGTTTTTTACTTTTATATTTTTGTGCTATATCTGACAATGAAATATTATTTTCGGAGTTCGAAGAAGAAATGGCGTCATTATGTGTAAAGTTTATTTCTGCAGACGCTTGCAACTGTGAACTTGGTAAATTGTTTACCGAAACCTGGTCCTCCTCACCAGAATCATTATCAGTGATAGAACCGCAAGCGTTGATTGGAGGCATTATTGTGACACTATCAACTTTTGACACTAAATTCTCGTCATCTTCCAACATGGCCATTGCTTGCTCGAGAGAAAAATTTCTGAAAAAAATAGTACGTTATTTGCCTGGCGTACTATATATAGTACACTAAAAGAAAATTCGTTTTTACAAGCTTTATAAAAAAAAATTATCTATATCTTAAAAATGTATTAAAACTAACAATTATTTTTTCAATCAAAACCAGCAAATATTTTTTTATCACATTGTTATAACTCAAAAATTTTTACTTACTTCGCAAACCGAATTCCGTATTTAGCCATTTTACAAAATGTCTGTTTTTATTTGTATCGCCACAACAATGTTTAGCAAAAGAAAACAATAACACATACTCTCAATGACTAACACCAACTTACTGAAGTTACCTTAACCTGTACGGCAAAATAAAACGATCGGTTTTTGCTAGTTTCGACTTGTTTTAGGTGTACTTTATATAGTACGCCAGGCATATCTGGGTTTCTACAATCCTATAGCGGTGCAAATGTACTTACTGTTCAGGACCCTTTGGAAACGCAAACATGCTTATTCATTGGCCTTCTTTTGAGTGGCACTCTTGAAACGCATAGGTATTACCAGGCATAGTTTTACAATAGCACAGCACTCACAAAAAAGACAGTTAAACAGTACACTTCTTTCAACAAAAACTACAGCTAAACTCTATAACGATAACTCATCGACTACCGGACTAACGGCTGAAACACGGCCGACCTAAACTTATGACAGTTGACCGGGTTACCGCTCACTGCATTGATTTCGCCAAATGTCATATTGTCGCTTCTCGTTGTTTGCTTTTCTCGGGTTTAGACTTTGTTTTGCCTTTTTGAATCTCGTAATTTTGATTAAATTCATATGTTTTTTTCACGTGGAAGTAATGAAGCACCTGCAAAGAACCACCGTACAGACTATATATTTTTTTTTCGGAGACCGTCCGGAAAGCCCCCACTTCACGGATGAAATCAGAAGTCTTCAGCATCGAGCAAATCAACAATTTTTTAGGGAAGCAATCAATGTAACCTGGCTAATGCTAAAGATTCTTTTAACACAATTACGATTGTAAGAAAAAAGTATCAACTTAGTGCGTTCTTACTTTCAGGTAAAGTCTGTTCAGAGATATAAGAAAGTGACTAACTGATCCCTATTAGGAAAGACCCAGGTCAGCTGTGAAATTGAAATATGGCCGATCAGGTCCATATTTTGCTTAGAATTTAATCATGGTTCGTAATAAAAATAAGTAAGATATTAAATAATATTTTATTTATGTTTAAATGTGAAATTACGAGTGAAATTACAAGTTATTTTATTATTGAAAACTATATTTATGATTATAAAAATATAATAATCATTCACTTAATATATCAATATCACTATCGCTATCATAATCTGTTCTAATTATTATTTGTGCTATATTGTTTATATAGATATAGGATTTTTTCAATTTTTCAACATGTGTAACAGAATTTGCCCAACTTTGTGAAGGGATGTTAAACACTTTAGTTTCTATAAGCTCAAGTACACTGGAGTCAATAGTATGGCAAATATTGTTACGACGAATGGCACATTTCTGGTGCCAAACATGTTCGATGGGATTAAATATACAATGGTATGGAAGCCTTAAAGCTGTATGCCCTAGATTTTGTGCATAATTATCACAGAAGTATTCCTTTTGTAGTTTTAAACTTTGTAGAACCTCAATTTATTGCCTTTTGGTGTAATCTTCCTGAAAATAAATGGCCTTATCAAACATGTAGTTTTGGATTGTTGCTTTTGTGTCATTTGAGGAGGGAGTCTTGGTCAACTGCCTACTATGGTAGCTTGCATTGTCCATTACAATTACGCTATTCGGAGGTATATTTGGAATTAGCTTGTTTTTAAACCAATCGTCAAATAAATCAGCAGTGGTGTCCTCATGATAATCCAGGAAAGAATCTTTAATGTTTTCTTTTGCAGGCAGAGAAAGTCAATTTGGAATTCATTCATCTTTAGATCCAGCATGCAAAATCGTAATTCTTTTACCTCTTTCTGATGGCGCGCTTGTTTTACACTTGCCGCTTGAGTCAACACAATTCTTTTTCGGGGTATCATATGTGTCGAACCAGGTTTCATCCAAGTAAATAATCGGCCTTTGCTGATCTCTATAAATCCTAATTTGTTGTAGATATTTGGATTGCCATTCCCGACTTCTACTGGATTTCATTAAAACTTGTTTTACCCTCTCATTTTGAATCAGCTAAAAATCGGTTTAAAATCACCAAACTATTACTTTAATAATGAAATTACGTCTTCCGGATTTGCAGTTTACTTTAAGACATTTTTAAGTACGGACCATAATTTATCTCTGGACAGGCTTTAGCAACAATTATTGGGTTAGCCATTGTGTGTAGCGCAAATAACAAGGCAAATTTCAATTGATCATAAAAACTGGAAAAAAAAACAGCATTGTTTCTAGAAACGCTACTGTCACACACGTCGCAACCAGTTGGGAATACATTGTTCGTTTTTGTTTTAACACGTTTTAACTCTACATCCTCTCAAATCGCGTCGCATCGCCGGCATCCCGTCGGTGCGGGCGGCTTTTGTCAGGTTGCAGGAAAATACTCGTTTATGCCATGAGCCTATAAATACAGGCACGGAGATAATTTGTACTATATTAATATCGAAGGTGCCAATCTCAACAACTGAAATACAAAGGTTTTGGTCGCTAATTTTTGTGCTCGATTTTGTGATTGCTGGCTGGCCAATAAAAATATTTCACAGGTAAGTAAACTTGATGATATTTTCTTCGCTTGCACGGTTAATAATTAAGATAGTACATTTATGGTGATTTGATATTTGTTTTGCAAAAAAAAGCGACAATTCATTACTTAGTTCTATTTTAAATGTTTTAATTTTGCAATGTAAATTGTAAAACATATACTACAGGAACAAGTCTAAACTTTTTTGCACAAATCGGGAAAATACGATTTTTTTATTAAAGTAAACGTAGAGAGAATTGTTTTTAAAATATAAACAAGCTTAAAATATAATCGACTTGCAACATTTCTTTGCAAAAGTCAATCTTTATCGAGAAACAGCTTAACTTACATTTCACCTTTTTTATAAGTTCTTAACGAAAAGTATGTCAAATGTCAACGCATCGTTACATCATACCTTAATTTTTTTGCAGGTGTCTGATAATCGAATAAAGCTGTCTAACTCTAAAAAACATTTTTGATCCCAGCAAGATTCCATGAGGAGCCATAAAGTTCTCGAGATATAAATGTAACATAGACCGAAATCGCAAACCCCAATTAAGATGTTTTAATTGCTGAACCAACTCCTGAAACCAGTAAAACCGTGACCAAAGGCACCTCAGAAGATCGGGGTTGGCTGGAAGAAGTAAGTTCTGAAGATAATCTTTATTTTTCTTATAAAGGTAATGACAAAATTAAGTTAACTTTAGTAGAGTTAGGCTCTACCCAACACACAGGAGCGGATGTAAACTTTCCTTCAAATAAGGATAACAGAGGTTTCTCATCTATTTAATGTAAAAGAAAAATAAATACCGGGGAAATAATTCTAAGAGTTTGTCTAGTGTATTTTAAATTAATAGATTGTGTATTTTGTTTTCCTTGCAAATTAATTAAAACTTTTTCAAGCGCCTTTGTTGAGGGATATATTTCAATTAATTCATACGGTATGAGGGGGGGTGCAAAATTATTATCGCAAACGGGCAGTAGCTACCCTAGGAACGGCCCTGTGGAAGTATTACAAATATAAGGAGATACGGTGGCTAGAAGTCTACCAATGTCACTGAAGGATGTATAGAAAATTCAGTTAAAAATAAAATTAAAATCGTAAATAAACAATCCAGTCTTTCTCCACAATTTACTATACAGGGTGTCAATTTGAAAATTTTCAATGCAAATATCTCGAAAACTACAAAAGTTAGAACAACGCGATTTGGTGTAAATGCTATTTGAGTAGGGGAAACTAGAGCCACCATACTTTAGACAAAGGGTCAGTCACTCCCTAGGCGTCCCATACCACCATTTTAAAATTTCAAATGGCTCCACCCCCTTTGTTATACCTCAAATGAATGGTCTCACTGAGAAGTATTCAGCTGCACAAAAAAAATCATCTTTTCTATCGATATTTTTTTTGCAGCTAAATACTACTAAGTGAGACCTTTCATTTGAGGTATAGTGTACGCAACATGACCGAAAACTGTTTATTTTGGACTCGCAAGCTTGTTGTCTACTCTTTGAAAAAAACAGTATTTTTCGAATTTGTTGTGTAAATTACTATTGTATATCACAGCAACAAGTTTTTACGTAACTATAATATTATGGCAAACAGGGAAAAGAACCTTATATTGGCTACTGTTTTAGTATATTTGAAAATACATTGCGTGTTGAAAAAATCTTGTTTTTTCTATTTTTTTCAAGAGCATGAGTGCATCACGTCTTTTGTACTGTATTTGCTACTTATACATTACAAGAAAATAATCGTTTTTGGGTCGAGGCTAGCGCTGGATATAAAACTCTATTATTCAAAAAATATCAATCAGTAACAATACATAGTAACAACAAAATATGGGTAGGTATATTTACAATTTTTATATCAATAAATGTTAACATTGACATTAGTGGAAAGACTCAGGGGGAAACTGAGCTTTCCAAAAGTTTCCGGTGAATAAAAAGCACCGCTCTGGAAAAATTTCCAGTTAAAAAATATAAAAGGGTTGGTTCGGTTTACTAACTTAGCGGGCGCTAAATACACAAAAATCAAGTTATATACAGGGTGCGTCAGTAAGGTGTTCGTCGTCGATAGCATCCAAATTGCTAAGTATTAAAAAGTTGTATATAAAAGTGGTTCCCCAAAGCACAAAACATAATAGTAGATTCTGTAACGAGGTGGGAATGAAAATTCGATCCGAGTGGAAGATTCCGAACGCGAGCGTAGCGAGTATCGAATTTTCATTCTAACCGAGTAGCAGACTATATTTTCTCCACGACCAAAAAGTACGAATAAAAACAAATAAAATCTGTACGTATGGGCCAAATTTAAAGTTGTCAAATAGAATTTGATGTGTTTTGAAAATGTTGACCTTAGAACAAAGGGTTTATTTAGTTCAATGTTACGGTGCGAGCGAATGTTCTTACAACTTTGTGATAGAGAAATTTAATCAAAGATATCCTAACGTTTACGTCTCAAAAATGGGACTTTATAAATTATTAAGACAATTTCAGCGAACTGGTGAAGTTTCCAATTAAAAAAAAAAAAAAAAATTAATCAGAGTGACGCAGCTTTCCTAACCGTATTGCAGTCTGTTGCTGACAATCCTACCCTTTCATTAAGAAACCGAGCTCAAGAACTTGATGTAGTAAAAAAATCTCACATTCGGAATATTTTAAAGGCAAACAAAATATTCCCATTTAAGCCAACTTTTAATCAAACGTTGGCAGAAGGAGACGAAGCCAAACGTTTGGATTTTTGTCATTGGGTCGGAGACAAAATTGTAAGTGGATACAGTAATTTTCATAAATTTATCATGTTCTCCGATAAATCGACATTTTCGACAAACGGGAAAGTGTCTTCTGCGCATATTAGATACTGGCGCAAAAATAATCCCCGTTTTAGAATTCCTGCTAGAAGACAATATTATAAAAGAGTAAATGTCTGGTGTGCGATTTCACATTATGGCATTATTGGCCCATACTTTTTTGAAAACACGTGTAACCGTAGGAGTTACCTTGAAATGTTGGAAACATTATTTTCTGACAACCTAGAAGAATTGCCTCTCCAATTTAGGCACGAAATGTACTTTCAAAAAGATGGATGCCCTGCGCATTTCGCAATTGAAATGAGGGAATGGCTTGATAATACATTTGGCCACAGATGGATTGGTTGGTATGGTCCGGTTCTGTGGCCCCCAAGGACTCCCGATTTAACTATTTCAGATGCCTATCTTTGGGGGCGCCTCAAACAATTAGTGTACTCTCGTTCAATTGAGAACGACGTACAGCTTCTAAAACAGCGAATTGTTGAAGCTGTTCAAACAATTTCCATTGAAGAAATTTGAAGAAGTTTTGACCACATTCGTTTACAGCTGAAAAAATGTGTTGAATATGGAGGGGGGGGGGGTGTTTGAATAGCAAATTATAAAATTATTATTTGTTGTTATTTTAAGACTTTGTTGTGATATTTCCGGGGTAATTTCATTTGTGAAATTCAAAATACTGGTAACACCACAAATCAGGTTTTGAAATTTTTTGATGCCCCTCTGTAAGATATAAAGTCACTGATAATGTATGTATTTCGACCGCTAATGCTATCCAAAAAAATTTTTATTTACCTCTAAAAATTGAAAAAACTAAAAAAATCAAAAATTTATTTTAAATCTCGTATTTAAATTACAATGTTTTTGAAGTTTTTTCGAACCCTGTATAAAAAATCAAAATTTTCTCTTCGTGAATTGCATTTTTTTTACAAGCAAAACTTTTTATCAAGAATGACTTTTACCCGAAAAATGAAATTTTTCATCCATTTGTGCTATTGTAAACCCTATCCGTGGAAAGTGTATATCGTATTTTTTTCAGTAAAAATATCCATAATTTTTTGTTTCTTAAACTTTCTGGCTGCATAGCGAAATAATTAATTTATCTATGATATTTAAGGCAATAAGAGACTTATTTTTAAATTTATTTTCGTATATTTCAGTAAGAAATGATTTTTGCATAGTTTTGCAAGTAATAGCCCAGTGCTACATGTTATTTGTTTGCCCCGACAAAAATTATTTCACCATGAACCAAGTAGTGCAAAATGTCAAATTATTCGTTTTTAGTTTATTTTGCGTTTAATGTGAATTTGGAAAATGTCTTTTACAAATTAAAAAGCTGTTGATATGACTACTGTTTACATCGAGTGCCTTCAAAACAGAGCTATAGCAGCTTAAAGAGTATGCGGTGCACTTTCCACATCGCCGTCATTACGGCACAATAGTTTTTCCGTAGTTGGTACAAGGCTTGCGTGCTACCGGAAGTTTACACTGACCTATGCTTCGAAGACGTCATAATGAAGGAACCAAACTAAGATGTTGCCTTTCGACTTGGGACTATCACGAACTAACGTCCAAAAATATTTTAAAAGAACACTGGTTAGTTAATATTTTATTAAAACAAATCTTCTTAGAATTTTCTCTGCGATTTACCAATTCTTAGTATTAATGTAATTTTCTATTTGCTACATCGTTTTACTTTTTAAACAAAGAAGATTTTAATCGAACGCTGGGTCATGATCACTAGTTTTCAGACATGACCAAAAAAACCCTCAATTTATTAACCAAATTCTTCTGATAAATGAAGATACCTCTGACAGCGCCGATAGGGTAAACTGGCATAATATGCATTTCTGGTCCACAGAAAACCCTAACTGGATACGAGAAGTTCATAATCAAAGATGCTCGAGTCTTAATGTGAGATAATAGATGTAATGAAAAACGAATTGCCTGTTTTATTGGAAGATGTGTCCTTTCAACTAGGCAAAATATGTTCTTGAAGCTCGACAGCTGTCCACCATAGCTTCCCCTAAATGTGCGAGATCACCTGTATGAGCCATATCCAAGCCGACGGATAAGAAGAGGAAGTCATTTTTCCCTTGACAGACAGGTCACCGGACCTGACCAGTTTAGATTTTTATTTGTGGGGGACATATAATTAGGTAAGATATAATGAATAAGATCCAAAATGCAGATCGCCGTCTGGTAACAGCGAAAGTGGAAACTGCCGTTTTTTCTATTTAATAAAAGCTTGATCAATTCATAGAACATAATGGCAGACACGTAAAGCATTAAGGAGTTGTAGTTTATGTTTCAATGCCTACTTATCTTTTACATACATTTGTTTTGGATAATAGTATTAATTTTAAATTCTCAAATCCAGTTAAAAAGTTTTTCCATTGACTTTGGCCTTTGGTCCTTTTTGTACTGGTCTAATAATATATCTGCCACGCACTGTATTTAAGCCTTTTGAGAAAAAATTATAATGAGACATTCTCAAGATATTATATTTTTTCTATATCAATAATTTCAATGCCAGCCAATGTCCGAGTATCCAAAGTCATCATTAACTTCTATTTAGCGTTACGTCCCCTAGCGGCTACTGAACGGATTTGAAAATAATTTCCTTTTAATTTCTCTTGGTCGTATTGGCAGCAATTTTTTTTTCAACGCTGTACAGTAAACGGTTTTCAAGATACAGCCGCTTACCTCGCTTAGTTGGCCACCCTGTACATAATTCAATTTTATGCAGAACCAGTTGAGTTTCAATTTTCTAAAGAAATTCGAATATTTTCTCTCAAAATACTATAGGTTCTTTTATATAAAATTTATACTAAAGCCTTAAAATTAAATAATTTATTAATATATTAATTTCTTTTCCGTGAAACACTGATAACATAATAATATGTGTTAACTTCTTTGAATACCTACTAGTAAAATTACAATGGTCGTGTTAATATAATTCACATAAATGTATATTCAGTCACAATATATTACTAATGGCCCTATTTTGTTTCTCATAAAAGTATAATAAAAATGTAAATGTAATTTGTAAAATGGGAAAACTATCTGCTATTAACTGCCATTCAAACAGCGCAACCGAGGAAGAGTCAAAATGGAAACAATGTATTTTTCTATCATGCATGCTACATGATGTCCTAAATGGTTTCTAAATTAATAGGGAATTATTAGGCATGCATAAAAATAAAAAACAATCAAAGGATCAAGCCACGTTTGCAATATGCTTTAAAAATACTGAATGTGAATGCAGCAAAAAGTTTATTTTTTGTTTAGTTTTTAGTGTTGTCAAACTTAACATAGCAAATAGCTACTTACAGACATAGAACATGTTTTTCAAACATTTAGTTTTTTGAAACTTATACCGTACCCTAGCTTTACCATTTTTTTAACCCTTAACCGGAGACATATCGGTTTTGTTACAAAAGCGGAGAAATATCGTCTGAGAGACGACTTTCTTTTAGTTGGCGAAAATAAATAAAATACGTTGAATGTTTTATTAAAATGAACAAACCTAACCCTTTTGAAATAAGTGGAATGGAGAAATGAAATGAAACCTAGTTATAAGCAAGATAAATAATAATATTGGTAAAGGAGCAGAAAATGAAAAGTATAAGAACAAAAATAATACATGTTTTTTTTTCGTACCTATAATATTCAAAAAACAAAAATTTCCAAATAGAGTGGTTAACACGAAAGTAATTAAAGCTAAAAATGTCAAAAAGCACCGAACATAATATCCTAAGACGCCCTGTGACACCTCTACCAATTCTCAAAATTTACTATTTTTCTTCAATACAATTGTCACAAGTTGGCTTGTTGCTGTTGTTGATATAATAAGAAAACGAAAAGGTTCAACTCCGTTTTAATATTTTAGCTGAAGATATTATCCCCCTTCCAAAGTGTGCTCTACCAAGGGGAACTAACAGAGTCAAGAGAAGGACCCAATGTGCTGCTATACTGACCAGTACACTAAATAAGGAAAAATTGGAAGCTGCGAAGCTGAAACATCAGTATAAGAAAGTCAAATCTGTGAAGAGGAAGATAAGTGACGAAATCGATTTTGAAAGTAGGCCAGGTTCTTCAAAGGTTCCTCAAAAAGTATGTGACAAAATTGATGTTTCGAGTAAGCCAGATTATTTAAAGGTTGGTGAAAAAGCTCCTAAGGACATTTACATAGAAGTCAACTTGAATGAGTGGGATTGCACTGTCTATGTGAAGGCAGTGGTAGAAAATATGGTACATTGCGAAACCAAGAAGAAGATTTGCTTAGTAATTAGCTTAGTTTATTTTATTTCTAGAATGATCGTTTATTTCGAAAACCTACCTGAATTATTTGCTGGTTAGGTAAGGAAAGGCTGTTTTATGTTTATGATGAAGGTACAACAAATAAAATAAATTTTGAAGAATTTGACTTTTTCTGTATTGACGGGCTAGTATGCATCAGTATGGTACGATTTGTTAACCCAATGGTACGATTTATCATACCAGTTTGACAAATCGTACCGATGTAAGCTTATAGAAAAGAGTTAATTGTTTATATTAAATAGTTACTCATATGAATGGGGCGTATTAGCAGGTAAAAGTTAATTTAGTTTTATTGTAAGTAATATTTTATTTCAAGACTAGATGCCTTAACAGTTCCTTACACGGGTAAATAATAAATAAAGCAAGTAAACATTTTCACATCATTTGACACAAAAACGTCTTTATATTAAGAGTAAAGAGCCCAAATAAGAGCTTTTTTTCCTGAAGTTATTACCTATATTTTAGTATTTTTAATATTTTGTTCAAACAAATTCAACTACATAGAGAGTATTTCATAAATCATGCCTCATCGCTTGTGTGGTGATTACTTTCTCAAAAATAAGACAAGTTGTTCCTATCAATATAGGTCCGCAGATGCTTTATTTGTAAGAATTTTTTTTATTTTTTAGTTTTTTTTTTAATATTTTAGAAACGGATTTGGTAACTTTAGTCAAATTTGGGTTGTGAAAGGTACTTAAAATAGCACACCTTCTAGGAACAAAATGTGTGAACAGGTTTACTAGAGGCTTGCGTGCGATCAGGCGCTCTAATAATAACAAAGAATAGGTACGCCACTGACTTTTTCACATTTTCATAGCTAAATTCATTGAACTCCGCTTCGTTTAGAATATGAATGTAATTTTATTAAACTCTGTTAAATATCAAGTTGAAAATAAGTAAGTAAATAAATCTATGCTATGGCCGATTCTAACACAAAAATAATGAATACTGTCATTTTTATTGACTCGTTGTACTTTGCATATTGTTGATTGCGTGTTCCTAATATCCCGCGGAATTGGTGTTTACTAATATTTTTAAAGTTTTAGTAAATTAGGCAAATAGTTTCGTGTTTTCGTTTCAATTTTTAAAGTTTAGATAGTTTTATTTTTAAATATCGTAAGTTATTGTGTACTATCAAAATGCCTTTTGTAAATTATAAATCGGTTGAATTAACCGATATGTTATTAACTTAAGGTGAAGCGAAACAAAATGGAAGAGAAGCGGTACGAATTTATCATGAAAGGTATCCCCAACGAACATCTCCATCTAAACGTATTTTCGAATATGTTTGTAGACGTCTAACAGAATCTGAACGTAAAACGGATTACATGTTATCTTACTGTTTTATTATCTTCCTAAAAATATCAATTTTGGGTTAAGCCGGAAGTACTATACTTCCGGTTCTCGAGTTACATCCGGTTTAACCGGAAGATTACACTCCTGGAAAGATAATAAAAAAGTAAGGTAGGGACATATAAGCCGTTTTGCTCTAAGATATACCGTTAGAGAGCTAGAAGCTGTCAAAATTCAAAAATGTAATTTTTCGAAAGTCGATATCTCAGAAATTATTAAGTTTAGACTTATAGTGTGCTTATTAAAAATTAATTGATATTTTATGTAGAATCCAAAAGTATTATAAGATATAAGGCATTCCATTTAAAAAAATGAAACTTTTGTTTACCATGACTGTTTGAGGCACCCTGTATAGTTACAGATATCCTAGTTTTATAGATTTTTTTAAGGCCTACAACTTTTATACCGAAAGTTTTTTTATATTGTGCGCCATTTTCTAAATAGTTGACCGGTCCGGGACTTTTTGAACACAGTGTATAGACCTTCTTTTGTCTTTAAATACATTAGTGGATAATGGATAACCTGATAACCTTTATGAAAACGATATTAACATGTGCCGGTATAACCATTACTTAACTTTGTTCTTTTATTTTCTTAAACACCCATTTTGCATCCCATCAAAACCACACCTCAAACTCAAAATATCACACACCACCACATTACACAAGAGCATACATTGCTCAACCCGATAATTAAACGCCCTTCTGTAGCCACCTCTTCAATTAAAATTATGGCTTCTTTAATTTCTCTTGAGGTATCTTCCTATAATTATTTAAATGATGCCCGACCGAGAAAGAATGAAGATTGAAGCGAGCAACTCATTATTACGATCCGATAATGAAATAATTAATCAAATGTTTATTAGAGAGTGAAGGTATCCCGCCTGTTGTAATTGTGCCACTACGTCGTACAATCAATGGTAAGACAAAATTACATTGATTTTATTTGATGCTTTGGCACTTCTTGAAAGGTTTATTGTACTGGGTGGCATAAAATAGTAGCTTACCCTTATAATTTATAGTTTTTATTTCATTAAAGACATTATAATAATAATAATATTAATAGTAATACTAATAATATGCTTTATTGTCTAACAGATCTACATCGATTAATAAGACAATTTTATGATAATATAACGCACAACAAAATATTAAAGACATATATTAAAGTGAACTTGGCATTAGGGATCTGAGAACTCAATAAGTGATGTACATACTTTAAATTTAAACTGACATAACATATATTTTTCGCGGTCAGACAGGGAGGATATCTAATGTCTATTGAGGAGAACATCATGATGAGTTCCTCTAGGAGGAGAAGCTCCGTCCATTTTAAACCACAGGAATTTAACAAATCTGCGCTGTATGTTTTTGGTTTGTATATTAAACTATATAATATGTTCAACGTTTGAGTATTCGACAAGCCCTTAGACGTCCGCAAGGTGAACCCAACAGATCTGTTAGCACTGCTGCAAGCGTGATTTACATGTTCTGCAAATGAGAGCCTAAAATCAAAGGTGATGCTAAGATCTTTGATCATATCACACTGTTTAATTTTATTATTCCCCAAAGTGTAAACAAATTTAGTAATGTTCTGTTTATTTGCGTATGTCATCGCAATGCACTTGTCCGTATTAAGTGGTAAGTGATTGGTAATGCACCAGTTACTGATAGATTTAATGTCCTTCTTAAGTCTAAGGCAGTCGTTATAGTTTTAAATCCTCTGAATAACTTGACATCGTTCGCAAAAAGCAGCACTTTACTCGTAATATTGCTAGTAATGTCATTAATAAACAAGGAAAATAATAGCGGGGCAAGGTTGCTGCCTTGGGTTGCACCGCTAGTTGCCACAAATTTTTTCGATTTATGGCTGTTAATCTCTACTTATTAAAACCTATTGCATAAGTATGATTTTAAAAGTGAGGTTAGATCGAAACTGAATCCCACATCGGCTACTTGGTTTAGTAAAATTAGGTAATAAACTCGATCAAAGGCCTTCGAGAAATCAGTATAAACTACATTCACTGGTTGGCGCTTGTCTAATGCTTGAGCAGTAAATTTGGGTAAAAAAAGCTGAATTACCTATAGTACTGCGATTGTTGAGGAACCCATGTTCCTTTACAAAGATTAAATGCTTAACTTGCCAGAAGATCTGCTCATATGCTGAAATTTCAAAGAGCTTGGCAAAAGGGGCCTATAATTCAAAATTCCTTTAACATTGCCTTTTTTCAAAATAAGACTGATTCTGGCTTCTTTCCAAATGGCGGGAAAAGTGTTTGTTTTAATTATGAGGTTGAAAAAAAAAGAAGAAGGGCTGGAGCAGTGCAGGAGCGCATTCTTTAACAAAGAAGGGTATTTTGACGGGGTTTGTTTTTTGTTTTTTTGAGTGCCTCTCTTATAGAGTCCTCTAATAGGTGATCAAGGGTAATGTGTGTACTGAGGTTATTATACGGTGAAATGGGGACAGTTTTAGAGTTGCTGCTATCAAGTAGTAAATTTAAAATAGAACACCATGTATATTTTTATAATTTTTGCAGTTATTTTTTATATGGGCAGGCAAGAGCAATGCAGGTAATATCATTTATGACGTTCTGTAGGCAGTAAGTATGAAAGAAACAATTTAATTTACTTTTTGGCTCAAAATCGTCTTTGTAGAGTGTTTGGGTATTTCACAGATAAGTTCGAATGATTACGTGTAAAATCATTCTACTGTTAAGCTTTAAAAAATTGCAATAACTGCTTATTTTCCAACGTTATTTAACCTTATCCAGCAGTCCCAATAAAAACTTTCCCCGGATTATGAATATTTTGCACGGAAAAATGGATATGCTTAACGTGAATGTCATAATTACCAGTCACCGATGCGGTTCTTTAAGTAGACTATGGGGGTACAGTTTTAAGATACATAATATTGTTTGTTTTTCCCGACAACAAATAATTGATTTCGTAAAAAGCCGTCATTACGTAGGATCACTTTGTATTTCTCAAAGATAACATCAATGAGATTTCTCCGATGCCCTGAGTGTTGCGACGCCTCAAAAATTTAAATTGCTTGCAGGAGTATCGAAAGTCGGTTTATTTGAAAGTACTTTAAATCAGGGGTGGGCACATCGAAAAAAAAAACATCAATGTTAACATCGAAACTAGTCATCGATGTTGAAAAAACATCTATACTCGAGAGCATCGATGTTTTTCTCAAAATTAGGCATTTAGTTACATTAATTTGCTTTAAATAACACTTTTTTTTTAATTACAACAGTTTTTTAGTTCTGTGCAGGTACACCAGGCAGTATAACTGCTTTGTAAAACCGAAAAGAGGAAAAATGTATACAAACGATGAAAATACAGCACAAATTTTTCAGTTGATAACCCCAAAACTTCAAAACTAGCCAAAATCAAAAAAATACTGTTGTTTACATAAGCTCTCCATAGATTCTACCACATATACAGGGTTAGGCATTTGGTATCACCTATTTTCAAAAATCTGTTATAAGACCAAAAAACATTTTATTGAAACAAAATTATGAAAAATAACAATATTAATATGTGCAATTTATATTTTAAAAATAACATCCTTTAAATGACTTCCTTGACTATCTATACATTTTTGTAATCGGGATCTAAAATTTTGCATAACTCGTTCCAACAATTCTGCTCCAATATTATTTATTTCTTCCAAAATACGTATTTTAAGTTCTTGGATGGTATTGGGACGCCTTTCATAAACCTTTTCCTTTAGATATCCCCAGAGGAAAAAATCAGGAGCCGTCAAATCGAGGGAATTAGCTGGCCACGTTATGTCACCAAATTTTGATATCAAGCGACCGGGGAACATTTCTTGCAACAAAATTCGAGTTTGTCGTGCTGTATGTGCGGTAGCCCCATCTTGTTGGAACCAAATATGATTTTGTCCTAGTCTTCGCAATTCGAGCCGTAAAAATACCCGTAACATGTTAACGTAACGTTCGGCATTTATTGTAACAGTTCTGTTGTTTTCTTCAAAAAAATATGGCCCTATGATACCAAAAATTGAAACACCACACCATACGGTGACTTTTTCATCATGGAGGGGTCGTTCATGAAGCTGTTGCGGATTTACGTCGGACCAATAACGATAATTTTGCTTATTCACATATCCGCTTAAATGGAAGTGCGCTTCGTCTGACATCATCAAGAAATTTAACAGGTTTTCATCATTTTCTAAAATTTGTAAAAATTGTTTACAGAAAGCAATACGAACTGGTTTGTCTGCTTCTTTTAACTTATGAGCAACTTGGATTTTGTATGGGTGTCCTGTTGGAAATGCGCAACGCAAGTGACTGCCTTGATGCAGATCGATTCGGACTTCTTATCACAGCTTGTCTTACCCGTTTAATATTTTCGGGTGTTCTGACTGTACGTATACCTCCACGAAAATTTGATGCAACATCCCTCTAACTTCAAAATCTCTTACCCACCTCATTATGGTTTGGCGTGTTGGAATTGTTCCGTGTCTTTCCACATTAAATTCGCGACGAAAATTTCTTTGCACTTGCACAACTGAATTAGTTAATATGAATTGTTTTACGACATAAATTCGTTGATTTATCGGACATTTGTCCATGGCAAATTAAATTGCAACTGTTGACATATAGGAATGTGTCACTAAAATTGTCAAAATCAAATTATTATTTTCACAGCGCACTATGGTAAATAGATGAAAGCAGATGCCTAAACCAGTATATAACCAATATATTGCTAATGCCACCGTATGTCTTTGTTCGTATACGGTGCTAATACCGTGTTACAGAAATGTCCCCAGCATACGTCGTTTTCCGGAACTGTTGGGCCTGCGCAGTTCGCGTGTACGTCAGGTCCGGCTTTAAAATTATTTAACTTAATGTGTTGGATAGATATTGATTTATAAAAAAAAGCAACTATAGTAAATCTTCGTATAATATGAAATATAAAAGGATGTAAGGCATCAATTTTCTCGAAGAAGCAATACCCTGCAAAAAATTATGAAAATTGCAGGACGTATTTTGGAGCTTAAATACAGAAATTGAAATTTCGAATTACAATTTAGTTTCTGGCATAGTTCCGTAAGTAATATTGGTTGCTCTTAACGCCATAACAGGTGCCCTTTGTCGCCTGGTCTCCCTATATCATTTTCTATACAACATACGACGAAAGAAGGAAGTCGCAAGAAGACAATTATTTTTTTTTTTAAGATTAAAAGTAAGTCAGAACGGAGGTTTTAAATGTTTATAGTAGAGTTGATAAACATGTGCATTTGTCTTGCCTTGGCACTTTGTAGGCAAGAAAAATAGTAGTTTTCCTATTCAGTGCGCAAAGTTATGTTTTCCCGCACGCGAAAGCAGTTAGACGAACGACGCGAAGCGGAGTTCGGATAAGCTTTAAGTGCGGGAAAACTACTTTGCGCACGTGTTAGGAACAATATTTTTTCTACGAGTGAAATAACTATATATTTTTTTAATTTTAAATTTTTATTGACATCAAAAACAACTATATCCCCCTTTGTTCGCACCATTTGGAAAACAACTCGTACTAACTGTTTCTCGTATTTTTCTCGCGATTTGGCAGGCAGCAATTGCAAACTAGCCATGTTGGCGGCTTCTAGGACATCTTCTGGAAGTTCTTCTTCAGTGATATCCATTTTTAAAACAGTTTTTTTTTATTTTAAATAGGTGAAAATGCTAGTGAAAATTTTGAAGAAGACCTCTAAACTGACATGAAAGCGTTGTATGACAATGTATTTTGGTTGCTAAGGGAACAAACCGCATTTGACACAAAAATACTTGATTTTTTTTAACTTGAACAAAATTAGAGGAAAATATAATAATGCAGATTTCAAAAAAATTTTGAGCCGCACGGCACAATACTTCGGTATAGTTTATAAGGCAACACATAAACCACCTGTCAACTTTGTCTTGTTACAATATTTTTGTATAAATATCTAAAAAAATTATAAAATATAAGAAAAAAACGCGTCTATAATATGGTAATTTTGCTTTAAAATAAGTGTGCGGGAAAAAAAATTTCCCGCACAGTGTGCGGGAAAGTGCTACTTTGCGTATGCAAAAGTGTGCGCAAAGTAGCTTCTTTGCGGTCACTCGTAGAAAAAATATGTTATATAATTGTAAAAAGCCTTAATGCAGCGCATTATAAGATTTATAAAACAGTTAAACAAACAGTTATGCTAATAATATATTTATTTATATCATAAAATTACAGTTAAGGTTTTAATAGAAAAAATGTTAATGTTCAGCACACTAAAAAAAATAAATGAGGGGTAATAAAAGTAGTATTTGGATGTATTATGTAATCTTTAAACAAAAGTAAAGGTTTTTACGTTGAAGTATGGAGCCAACAGTAAAATTGCAGCCGTATTGACAAAACACATAATATTAATGCATAATTAGATATACTGTGAATTATTATGTTAGGGTGGCAAGAAGAAAAAAGCAGTTTAAAAATATTTTACTACTAAACATTCCATAACAAATGTGCGCCGTGAATAAGGATGGTATCCATATATTGGCACTGGAAATGTCTTTATATGGATACATATGTACATATTATTTAGGTCTCTAAATTGCATTTTAGGCGAAAAATTAAAATGATCTAGCTTTGGCAAGCAATAATGTTTAGGAAAGCGTTTTTTCTATAAAAGGTTATTCCACGCGAGACTTTAGATCCTTTGATCTTCTTAATAAATCAAATCTCTTACAACATAATCTGAACCGTTAGTCCAGGTTAGTTTTCCACTAAAAGCAATGTAGCAAATTTGTTTCTTTTAATTTGCCGAAAATCGGTAAACAAGTTGGACACAAATAACATATTATTATCCCTAGTTTAAATTGTGTCCAGTTTCAAATTGGATATATTTTAAGAATAATAATAAAAATTTTTGTAAAGTACTTGAACGTTATGGTAGGTATACCTACGAACAGCTTAAATATTCCAATAAAGTAAACACTTACCTAAATAAATACATGATTGTGTTGAAAACAAGGTAAATGCTATGCGGGAATGCAATTTTAAAATTATTTTAGGTAGCCTGGGTACTTACCCAAAGAACTGAACTTGGGTCGTTGGCTTGCAAAGCAATAACATACACTTGTTTTTTATTACAAACTTACACTGAAAGGTACTGCACTATAATCTAAATAAACCTAAACTATTTATAAAAGTCTAATTTAGTAATAAGTTTTTAACCAAAGTTTCAGAAGGTAAAATAAAAAACTAAAAATCACTGAAAATAACGGTAAGAAATCTCACAATAAACACGCAAAATACTGGGTAAATAAAGAATTAAGTGACAACCCGCTCTGGACAATATAAACGTTAAATATTAAGATATCGTAGAAATCCGATGCACTGCGCATGAGCCACAGTTCCGAAAAATCAAGCATGGCGGCGATGTTTTTAGATCGGTCGGCAATTAGCTTTGTTTTTCTACTGGTGGGAGTTCAGTGGATTCTACACAACAACATCACCCAGACAAAACCGAATTAATCCATAGATTCGAGTCAGGAAATCACGCACGAAGACTGGAACTCTAAGCAAGATTTTTCGAATTGTATTCCCAAAATGTAAATATATTGCCCAATATTTTATGGAGCGACGAGACTAGATTTCATATTAATAGAATTTTAAACCGATCTGTCGATGCCAGAATCATCCCCTTTGGATTTGAGAAAGAGGAAATCAACGCGTTCTTGGAATGTTTGTTGCAGTTTATTATTATTTTTCTTTTTTCATGATAAGACACAAGTTACTATCTATCTTCGATGTCCTGTCAAGCTTGTATGTCAGATAATCGTCATCGATCCAGCGAATGGCTCTTCTTCGGATATAATCCTAGCAATGTGTAAGCAGTATTCCAGCAATGCTCGACTTTTGGGTTTATTAAGGATCAAAAGTTGTTCAATTTCTTACTTTTTGATATTTTCTGTTCTCAAAAATATTAAGTTGGAACTTTTTATAACTATTTTATTCCTCTATATTTTGAAGCTGCTGAACTATAGAGTTACCAGTGTTAGGATCTCACATCTGCAAAATACTATATTATCTATGGTTCTGGCTCTATTGTTGTATATTGATGTATTCCAATTGCAAAATTTAGAAAATGCTGTTTTATGCGCACCATATATAGGGCTGCCCAGAAGTCTGGAATAAAATTAATATAGCCTTAACCTGAAACATTTGGGGATAATGCTCGGACACGTCAATTTAGTTTTATATATGCTCACATTTTGTTTGTTTTTTTTATAGACATTTGTCAAAGATATGTCGAAATCGATCTTTTTTTTAAATCGAAACATACAGCTTGTGATACATCATTTGAAAGCTAATATCTCGTACAGTATGCTCATAAATTTTGACGCGATTCTGTTAAGCTATTTCAAAATGGCGACTGTTAAAAGTTTTAAAAAATCCCCATTTAAATAAGCGGAATTAATAAATCATTGATGTTTTTTTTTTACCTTTTAAGGTAAGAAATCTTCATTGTTTCACGTTCTGACATTTTGTGACATTGTGAACTTGTAAAATTAATTTAGGTATTTCCGAAGTATTATTTTACAATTTTCTAAAGAAAAATGGTTTTGTCGGAAAGGCATCGTATCGAATGATATTGTTAGAATGTGGAATAAGAAGTTAAATTGAAGTGTGCACTTTATTTAATGCTAAACATCCAGAAAATCAAATTTCACAGGGCACTGTTAGTAAAATATTCCACAAATTTGATGAACATGGCACAGTAGAGGACTTGCCTAAGAATATACGGCCACGTGTTTTAGGCGACGATGAAAAATTGGATATTGCATTATCTCGGCATAATAATCCGCATGTTTCAACAGTTTCATTGCCTCAAAATCATGATACATCTAGAGGTACTATTGGAAGATTTTTGAAAGCAGAAATATACCACCCTTATACAGTATGTCTTGTCCAAGAGCTTTTAGGAGATGACTATGATAGGCGTTTGCAATTTTGCGAAGAAATGATGAGAAGGTGTGACGGGAATAATAGGTTTCCACCGAACATATGATTTTCGGATGAAGCTACTTTCTATTTAAACGGGGTGGTTAACAGACATAATTATCGTTTCTGGAGTCAAGAAAATCCACGATGGATATTTGAAGCGCATGCTTAGCGGCCCCAGAAAGTAAATGTGTGGACAGGTATCATTAATAACCGAATTTTAGGGCCATTCTTTTTAGAAGGAAATCTCACAGCTGAACGGTACCTGGATTTCTTAACCTTCGAGTTGAGGCCTGCTCTAGCTGTAATTTTTCCCAACGAAGTAGGTCCAGATATACCTAATGAAACAATTTGGTTTCAGCAAGATGGTGCTTCCTCGCATTTTGGTGTCAATGTGAAAAGATATTTAGATCAGATATTTCCAGGTCGCTGGATTGGACGACGTAGTACAATTGAATGGCCACCGAGGTCCCCAGACTTAACGCCTCTAGACTATTTTCTTTGGGGATATTTAAAAGAAAAAGTTTACCAATATAGGCCAAATAATATTGAAGATTTGAAAAACAAAATTAGATTGGAGACACATAACATACCGGCTGAAGCCATTCGAAATTCCGTCGATGGATTTTACCATCGTCTGGGAGCATGCCAAGTAGAGGGTGGAGGACATTTCCAGCATTTGCCACGTTAAACCACCTTTTTGTTGTGTTTTGTTTTGCTTCGTTACATTTTTATTTTTTTTTGAGAAAATAAATAGCAAATAAACCATAACTATTGTTAAGTCACAATGTCACAAAACGTCAGAACGTGAAACAATGAAGATTTCTTACCTGGAAAGGTTAAAAAAGACATCAATGATTTATCATTTTCGCTTATTTAAATAGGATTTTTTTTTAAACTTTTCCCAGTCGCCATTTTGAAATAGCTCGACAGAATCGCGTCAAAATAATTGAGCATAGTGTACGAGATATTAGCTTTCAAATGATGTATCACAAGCTGTATGTTTCCATTTAAAAAAAAGATCGATTTCGTCATATATTTGACAAATGTCTATAAAAAAACAAACGAATAACGTCAAAATGTAAGCATATATAAAACTAAATTGACGTGTCCGAGCATTTTCCCCAAAAGTTACAGGTTAAGGCTATATTAATTTTATTTCGGACTGTATATAATTATTATATGAATATTTCCCTCATATATAAAAAATCTCATAAGAAGTGTGGTCTTTCGCAAGAATTACAGCGATAATTTCACAGTAGAAGCGATAATTCCACAGTAGAAGCGATAATCCCCTAGTAGGTATATTTTTAATAAATTTGTTACTTATTACGTAATTTATTGTAAAATAATGTTTTTTTTTTAATATGAAATACAATTTTTCGGGAAATATTCCACCGCATACCACTCGTGCATCAAAAATAACCAGATAATTCTGCTTTCAAGCGTGTTGTAGTATTGTAACTGCATTCGGTTATTTTCATTTTTGATTAAATCTCGAAAAAGCCCTCCTTCTTCGAAGTCGGGCTCTTTCGGATTTAATCAAAAATGAAAATAAACTCATTCAGTTACAATACAACCCGCTTTCAATCAGAATTATCGGTAATTTTGATGCACTAGTGGTATTATACCCGATAATACATAATATTATTGAAAATTATCGTTTTTAGTTTCTGAGAAAGTTTCTAAGGGAAGTAGCAGGTGAAAATTCTCACTTTTTACGGGAAAGTGTAAATTATTAAACCAATTTCCATCAGCATAAAAATAAATTATCTTGAGTCAGAATTATGCAATTAGAAGTGTTTTTCTAAAAATGTTCCTAGATATATTTCAAAATCACTTCTGTGCTTCTATAATAGTTGATGTGGTATTAAATAAGGGGCTCGAAGATCTAGCATAGAGAGGTAAGTGCAATACTACTTAATTTTTAATTATGGACGCGGTATTATTATTTGCCAAGGTAAAAATCTATGTTTTTTATTTAAAATAGATCTCATTATACTTTTAGATCCTTTGCAAAGACATGGGTCTAGAGTGAACATTATATCTAATGTATTAATCAAGAAGCTATAGTAGTTCTGAGCAACATGCACAACATACAACATCTTTAATTGATGACAGACCGGGACCATCTGGTTGCTTTGTAGAACGCATTGAATCCGAATATGAAGATGACCGAACCTAGGGAACCCCTTGAGGGTTCCTCAAGTTTATATTAAACATCCGAAGAAGATGACAAATCTGATTATAAAATCGGATCTACTTTACTAAAACATAAAAGACATGAAATACGGGAACCTGCAGAAGAACAAATAATCAAGACAGTAAACAGAAAGAGTGTAAAAAGGAAAGTGGCAAAGAATAATCAATAAAAACCTAAGAATTAGGGGGAAAAATACGTATATCGCAGTTGAAAAGGAATTCCAGATAAAAAGCCAATAAAAGTCACTTGTACAGGGTTATCCAACCAAGACTAGACAAGGCGATTTTTTGACTTTTCCTGTACTTTTATAAAAAAACTGAAATAGCCATCTTAAGTCATTTTCTCCCGCGAATTCGAATATCTTTAGCAAAAAACAATTGAACATCAAACAAAAGTACTAGGGGTCACTTTGATATTTTTTTAAATGGGATGCCGTATTTTTAATGAGCTTAACCGATTTCTCATATAAATTTTGATCTAAAATGTTGGATTTTTAATTTAATTTTTTTTTAATTTTTTTATTAATCGTACGGTAGACGAACATTTTCCGAATTTAAAACTGAAGAAAAAAGGCGTTTTTGAATTAAAAATCCAACATTTTAGATCAAAATTTATATGAGAAATCGGATAAGCTCATTAAAAATACGGCATCCCATTTAAAAATATATATATAGTACTTTTGTTTGATGTTCAATTGTTTTTTGCTAAAGATATTCGAATTCGCGGGAGAAAATGACTTAAGATGGCTATTTCAGTTTTTTTATAAAAGTACAGGAAAAGTCATAAAATCGCCTTGTCCAGTCTTGGTTGGATAACCCTGTACAAGATGTCGTTATAAGTACCAAGAAACTATATCTGAAAATCAAAGACAAATATTATGCCAGGATTATTATGGTTTGGTTGATTACATTTGTCAACAACTGTTCATAGCATTCCATGCAAACTATTTCTGTTGTTAAAAATAGCAATAAGAGAGAAAAACATCAAAATCGTACTTTCTGGAAAACTCTAATGATATTCGAAACAGGGAGTATAAGTAATAATAATATAAGTAAGTTTTGATTACTAGTTATGATAGAAGAATGGACATTTTTCCTGTTAGTGCTACCTCAAATGAAACCAAACAAATTGTTAGAGAACACATTGATTTACTGCAGACAAGATTTCGCAAAGCAGTATCCATCTTCGGAGTTAAATCATTTAGTAATGTACAGGATTTGGTTACTTTATGTAGTCAAGTAAGCATTAGCTCAAAACCCCAAATGTGATAAGTGCTGTGAACATATGAAAAACTTACGTTTTTTTCATATTCAAAGAAATATTTCTGTACATGCGGTTTGACTAGCGATAAATATTTAACAACCACATCCCACCTATTCAACGCAATCGCAATTATTAAGCATTGGGCTAGATTACTGAAGCATTCAGAACTATAAATTTTGTCTCCTAAACATTTTACATTTTTGCACTTCACATTTGTGCGCTACACCATCGATATATCGTTTTTTAAATTATACAATGGGAAATATTAAAACACGAATTATCTGGTTTAGTTTATTTATTTAGTTAGTGAATTACTCTGCATTAATTAAACTATTTTTGAGATATAAGATTCTCTTCAAAGTTTGTAAAATACCATTTCACGTATCTTCTCATAATGTTGAGCTACTATTTTGTCTCTCCCAATAGGTATATCAAACTAATATTGGGTCAATATTTCTCTTTGTTCGCGTTATTAATGCTGTAACCTAAATTGTTTCTGAAACATTGCTTGAATGTAAGTAAAAGTTACATAACGTCTGAAGATCTCAAATGTATCTTAAATTACAGCTCTTCTACGAAAATTTAAATATCTTTAGGCAATTAATTTTAATTATATTCTTTAAAATATTACAATATCTCATTATTTGAGTTCATTTCATTCAGGAACACAATCTTATAACTACAAATCTCTGAAGACATGGATAATTAATCAAAATTTTGCATGCACCATGTTATTCGTGTGATTCCAACGATATCATTTATCATTACAAATAATATACGGACGTTATTTGTAAAGCAAGAATTATTATAATAAATTGTGCTTTTATTTTTATTTTCTTACAGATGTGGCCGATTTTCTAAAGAGAACGAGAAGTAGCCAATAACAAGATTTCACATAGCTAGAAATAATTAGGGTGAATCAAAATTTGCACTTAACTTGGAGGGGGTTATGATCAATATATTATATGGCCAAAATTTTAGATTTTTGGCTTATTATCTTGTACTGCCCCAAGGATAATCGAATTACGTAATAAAAGGAAAAACAAAATGTAACAAAAACATTATATTATGTGTATTACTGGTTTACACTTACATGCAATTTTACGAAAAACTTCCAAAGAGACATTGTTAGTATTAAAGCAAACACAAAATAAAATATCCTAATTGTCTTTGTGATGTTTTTGGTATTAAACGTCGGTAATATTTTTCGAGATTCAATTTTCGCCCTGATGAATCCATATCGATGTCGTCACGACAAAAAGGTGTAAGCGCCATATTGGTAAAAATTGATATTTTTTACACAATTATTGCACTGTATCAGCTTTTATCACCTAGTAAAACGAATTAATCAACCGAAATTCGATACTCAAATAATTTGACTGCATCACTTTCTAACCGCCAGATTTGGTTATTGCCACACTAGACACGAAAATCAGTAAGCGCCTTGCTTCCATAGTGGTAGGTGTGTGTTTCGCCCAGGAGGTCAAAATTCCAGTTTTCTTTAAAAAGGTATGTATTGACTGTATACATTCAATTAATTTTGTTGTTATTTAAGTACCCATATAGCTTACCTTGTTGAAAAAACAGCTTTACACAGTAAAAATTCGCTTAATCTTTGGTTGTCGGTTAAGCTTTTAGGATTTTTTTATTCGCTTTGCGTAAGCACCATTTGACTATGTAAAATGAAGGCTATATTATATTAATTTTACAGAATTATTAGTGGGTTGTTTAAAAAAGAACATCAACTCCATAAATTATATTGGTTAAATACTATTAAAAACAGTTATATTTTAAAGTTAATTGCGTTTCGTTCCCTTTAATAAGTGTTTGAAATTTCACTTTCATTATGTCGCTTACGCCTTTTTTTATTCATTTTAGATGTCGTCCCGAGGACAAAAAATACGACATATGGCTCTACTAAAAAATTATTTGCCCGAAAACATTCTAACAGAAGCATTACAGCATGACTTTCTTATTGACGCAGATAATAATACGGAGCAAGAGCTACCAAACTTTATTGATGACGACTACTCCGATTTATTATTAGTACAAAATACCACTGTTTTAACCGAATTTAGTCAGGATAATCAACTAATCGACTTAGATACGGTAGATAATATTATAATTACTACCTTTAGCTCAAACTCACCTAATCCCCACATATTTTCTCATGAGACTGAAAACAACGAAAAGACTGAATCCTCACTAACTTGCCAAGATACCAAAGAAAAAACTGAAACAACACTAACCAGCTATTAAAAACTAATAGACTACTCAGATAGTGATGTAAATGATGACCAGGATGAACCTATAATGCAAAACTGTAACCACCATGAGACGAACAAGCACGATTTAAAAGTTGGACATGATACCGAACAAACGACAGGTTCTGGCGGGAGAATAAGTAAGCCAATTTCAAGCTCCGATTATAATCCGAATGAGACAGACCTGGATAGTACAAGTAACTCAGTTTTAGGTGAAAATTCTACTTGCGATCTAGAAGTACCTAGAGGACATAAACGCTAGAAAATAACAGGCAAATTAATACTTAACAAAAAAAAACGATATTAAGGAGAAAATTATCTAAATTATAAAAACGAAGTTATTGAAAAAAAAAGATTTTTGCCAATCCATGTCGTTCAAAAAAATGTTTGAATCAATACAAGAGCTTTACAGAAGAAAACAGAAAAAAAAATTTGATTTGTTTTGGAGATTGAAAGATAACATAGAATAAAAGAGCTTTATCAATGGCTGTGTAAACATAATGCCTGTAAATTGGTGATTCACGTCGTGGTTTAACATACCAATATTTTTGTATGAAAGATAGTGTTCAATAACGTGTATGCTTGGAGTTTTTTATGAGCACGTTAAATATTAGTCAGAAATTGATAAGACACGCGCAGTTAAAGGCAAAATTGAAGAAAATCAAGAAAAAAGAGGACGGCATGAACCAAAACAGAAAATAAGTCGTGAGCAAATGGTGGCATTTAAACAGTTCATTGAAAGCCTTCCTGCTGTTCCCTCGCAATATTGTCGAGGATCAAGTACAAAATCATAAATGCAAGAAAACAACATGGTTCCATTAAAAATTTCAACCTTTATAATATGCTTTAAAAGGGCCTATAACATTGGTATCCACGTACCTAGAAAGGATAAATGTGCTGTGTGTGTGTGAGGTTTGAAAATATCCCAGAAACGGAAAAGACAGAAAAGAAGACAACGTAAAAGCGACTTTTCTTAGCGGAACAGAATAATTCTTCAAAAGGTGGCTTTATTGTAGTTTCTTTTGATTTACAAAAAGTCCTGGCAACACCTCACGGACCAAGTATGATGTATGGGTTTAACAGAAAATATGCAGTATATAATTTTACTGTACATGAGAGTAAATCAAAAAACGCATTCTGTTATCTTTGGGGCAAAAAAGATGGCAAAAGAGGTGTCAGTGAAATATGCAGCAATTTATATTCCTATTTATCTAACTTGAACAATAATGGAAAATATAAATCGGTATCACTCTTTTGCGATAACTGTCCAAGACAAAACAAGAATAAATATGTTTTGTCAATGTTACAGTTTTTTATAAAAAATTCCAAATCAATAGAGGAAATAACATTGACATATTTGGTAGCAGGTCATACCTATATGCCCGACGACAGTGCTAATTGAGTAACTGAGAAATATATTTCAAACAGGAACATTGAAGCACCATCAGAATGGACAACTAGGTATAATAAGAAACGCAAGACGTCGCCCTAGGCCATACGAGGTAATTCCAGTATATTATGGAGACATTTTGGACTGGAAAATACTTACAGTTCCTAAAAAACTGAAGACCATTCAAGGATTGGAAATTAAAATAACGGAAATTAGGAGGGACAAGATTTTTAAAAATAATAAAGAAAACAAAATAACTGTTTTTACTGAATACGACTTGGAAGTAGGTCACGATATTCACTGGATAGATAGACGAAATGAGCATATTCCTCGGGACTATAGCTCCGAGCAGGCTATTAATAAAGAAAATTTGAAAGATCTTTTAGATCTTTGTGAAAGTCTTAAAATCAAAAACATTACCATGCTGAGTATTTAGCTCTGAAAACAAATAATACTATACCTGATGTTTTACCAGAAACGGACATAGAAGATAACTAGATATTTATTCAAGCAAGTTTCATGAAATCTGGAATATTATTTAAGTTCTTTTACTGTTCACAGCGCAACAATCTTTTTGTTAACCATTTGGGTGTTGTTTTTATATATTTTATAAGTTTTTATAGGTGTTTTTAAGTCGCGTACAATGTCGTTGTTAATTTTTCTTATTAAACGATTTTAAAAGCTTATTCACTGATTATAATATCCTTTTGTAAAATCAAAAGGCGTATAGTGGGCCTAAGCGTCAAATTTAAATTTAAGTTATAGCTTTAAAAATATCTAACCGCCATTTGAAAAGGCGTAAATGCAAAAAAAGTTAAAAATATTCGTAAGCGACAAAATTAAAAAATCTCGTTAAATATCGCATATTATCAAATTCTAAACATAGGATGTACAAAAGTACATTTTACTTCAATATCATTGCCAACAAGTTTTGGCAAACGTAATCAATAGTCGATGATATTACATTTTTTTAGTGTCCTGAAAAGAAATAGAAAACGCGCTTACGCTTTCTTGTCGTGACGACATCGATATGTAATTGATGAACTACATACAGCTGAAGATGCACCTGTAACTGTTTTTACACATCATACCACTGCCTGTACAGGACAAGGAAGACCAGCTACATCGAGTAGCATTTAATTTAAATAAGCACCTTTTTTTTGTTATGGCTTGCAAAATTTAATTTTTTGATAAAGATTTTGTAGGTGGTGGCTCAGTGATCTCAATATCCTGCCAGTTAACCAAATCAATGTAGTCTGTAGTTGAAAAATTAAAGTTAGGTAATGTGGGATCGATGGTCGAAAAGCTGGGTAAATAATATTTTATAGCTCTTGTGATAGATATCCGATTAGGCTATATTGACTGGCAGCTGGCTTGATTGGCACAGGATGACTCACTTTTAATTTAAAACCACATTGGGGCATAAACTTGCACTACAAAAGTTATCGGTGTTACGAAATTGTGTGATGGATTGTCAGACGATACATATAAATGTAATATTTGAGTTCTTATCATTAGCTATCTTGAGTAGACTCATTTTCCTGGATTACGTATTGCTAAATCCATGGAACAAGTTTTAGAATTAATTGCTTTGCAGATATCTAACGGATACTGTTGGTTTGTACTTAAATCTTTGCTTATAATCAATAGAACATTGCACGAAAATATTCTCTCATATTTAAACACACACCTATCCTGGCAGTTAATAAGAGCTTCTCCGATATAGTACCTACCACCCAAATGTTCAAAGGGTACTCAGTATACCCGCAATAAGCAAGATAACAACTAATTTTATGACCTACTGTGTATATAAACTACTAAAGATATAATAAAAGACCACGAGGGCAAACGAGCATCAATTACACTGAATGAAATACGAATATGAAAGTATGCACAAACCTTAGAACTAGAAATAGTCAGCGAGAAAAAAATCACAAATGTACAAAATGTTCTCCATCATTTTGAAAGCAATTTTATTTCCCTGACCGGCTGGTTCACCGGATCTTACTTGTCTAGTTTTTACCTTGGAATATGTTAAAGATCTGGTTTTCTATGAGAAGCCAACAACCAGAGAAAACATGATGAAAAGGATAATAAAATAAATGCCGTTAGAAGCTTATCCACAGCTGATATTGAGGCAGCAGTGTTTCCTCCTGAGTGAGGAATAAGTAAGTGCTTAGAAATTAATGGTAAACATTTTTAACATTTGTGATTTGTTTTTGGCTTAACTGCTAATTATTTCTAGTTCTAAAATTTGTGCAAATATTCTTATTCATAATTCATATTTTATTCAGTGTTTGTACGGAGATTGTACTTGTCTCAGTAGACAACGGGGTGTGAGATGTTTTATTCTTCGCTTTTTCTACATAGGAGGTTGATGGTGAATAAAAAGACTTGTGCTTCTATTCTATAATATACACTGATCAAAACGATAAAGGAACCACTAACTTAATTTAATATAAATTGCTTATTGCATTAAGTAGAAATTAAAAATGTATGTCCACTCAGTAGAGACATATAGTTTCTATAAATGAAAGAAAAACATTAGTTCTTATCTTTGTTTTCTTGTATTCGATAAAAAGCAAAGCATGATATTATAATCATAAAAAGAATTTGTTCAAAACTACGAGCATTTTTATAAGTGGCTCCTTTTTCGTTTTGATTAGTGTATTTAGATAGCACTTAAGCAGATTCTCTACAACGCAACGGCTTGGGATGACATTGGTTTGAGCACTTAACACTAAGCCTAAATCATACAATGCACTTTGATAGAACAGTTGACAGGTTGACAAAATACTTATTCTAGGACTAGGGCTACCCAAGATCTAGAGTGTCTTTTTGTTCAATCGCCGGGGACTTGCTGAGATGCAAGGTATTCAATGACTTTACGGGGTCTTTCCGAGTGCAAGTTATGCAATTATTACTATACGAGGTCTTATACAGATGCTAACTAACTGGAGTACGGGGTCTTACCGAGTGCAAGTTATGCAATTATTACTATACGAGGTCTTGTACAGATGCTAACTAACTGCGGTATGGGATCTTGCCGAGTGCAATTTACACAAAAACTGAACGGAGTCTTGCCGAGTGCAAGTACTAACTTACTGTCTTTTACCGACCACTTTTAAATTCTACCGATATTCTGTTGAGTACTTTGGTACCGCCCCTACCCTTGCTGAAAATAGGGCAACCAATTAAAGTGCGTGACGTCACTCACCCAATTTACACTATTGGCCAAAAATCTGTCAGCCATGCCTGCGTTGGACAACAAGGAGGATAAATAAATTGTCTTAGGAAGGGTACGTGGGAATATTCTAAACCGTATTAAGAATGAAGCCAATAAAATTATCTGTTATTGATATAAAGATCAAAGGCAATATACCGACATACCTAATTACTTTCTAATTAGGTAATGTCACGTACAGGTATGTCGGCAAAGAGGTCTTTTTCAGCTAATCCGGTGGGAAACTTATAAAAACACAAATTATCTAAATTATTTTTCGCCGACCGATGGGTTAATGCAAAAAAGGGAAACCTATTGTGACTAAGAGGGTACAATAAAGCCGGTATTTGTTTTTGGTGAGTTATCTATTATGGCCCCGATAATATAATTTATATTTAATTTAAAAAGAAATATTATGTGTGAAAAAAATTCAAAATAACTCTTAAACTGTTGGTGGTATTGATTTGCGGTTTGGACGAATCGTTTTCAATGCAAATTGTCTTCTACACTACCATAAAAAAGTTATATCTGTTTAAAAATACCAAGAAAAATCAAGATAAAAATTAGATTGAGCAACAGCGCCATCTTAAAATTTTATTAGGAAACTTTTGACAATTCCTGAACCATTTATTTAACCTACAAGGAATTCCCTCTTAAATAAGTCCAAGTTCAAGAAAATTCGCTGAAGGATAACGATATAATGACAGCCTTTTATAAATGTTCTTAAGGTTTCCCGCATTCCTTTATTCGGTCAGATTCGAAAAAATACTAATAATAAAGGTTGTAGCGAACGATCTACTGATTTTAATTATTTATTTATTTCTCTACAATTAAGTGACATTTTTTGCCGTAAGGTAAACTTTAAAAAATTATTGAGCCGTTACGCCCCTTTCCGGAAATTTCCGAAACTTGAAGGTATTTTAATGCATTTCTCTTGGCAATCTTTGTATCGTTTCAGAGATAACGCCACTCCATATCTTTATCCGGACACCCTGTATACCTACCACGACCTTAATATAAAATAGCTTTACCTATAATAAATATTCATATTATATTAAATTTAAAAATAATTTTATTTCTATTCCAGGAAAACCTGTATTACAAGATGTTTGTATATTTCAGTAAAAAAAAGTATTTGAACATTTTAATACACAATATGATAAATTTGGGAATACTATGTAATATTGGAACAAATAATTTTTTTTTTTTTAACCGGGCGGATATCGCCGCCCCCTTTACTTACCCCCGCGTGCCCCGCATCCCTGGCGCCCCCGGGTTGCAACGAAGCTGGATGTCATGACAAGCCTACATAAAACTGAGATTTTAAGATCCTGCGAACCCCTTTTCGCTATTCACCCCATAATGAAAAGAAATATGAACGTGCTTACAGAAGCTGAATATCTTAAATTGTAATTAAGTCGGTATATGTCAGGCATCAAAGTAATTTAAAGCTCATTAATCAATACGCAATAATTAAGGCCATTTATTTTCGTAAGCCGACAGAAGGAAAGTGCGAAGTACAATGGCCTTGGCGAAAGGGGTCTTGAGCGTTCCTTTGAAAAACAAGCTCAAGCTTATTGACGATGCTTAAACCTTAAAATATCCCCCATTTATACTCTATAAATGATGTCGACTTTCCATTGATCTCTGTTCTTTAAGTTAAGCTTCGTCTTAAGACGAATTGGTAACAACGATCCTTTTATTTAATGTAAACGATAGAATTATTTTTTTTTACTCTCGTTGTTTCGGGATGAAGAAGATCGATATTTCTAACTGCGTTAGGCAATTCGGACTATAGGCAAAGGAAAAGTACATTATTGTTAATATTGACAGGGACCTAGTCAAGGCGTTTTGGGTGTCAAGATATACGGACATCTCTGGTATCGAAAAAGTAGAAAAACAAGTAAGTGTAAGGCGTCAGCTATAGCCTTCATAGGTACGGAACCAGCTCTTTAATTGATTAATTAATGTTTTAAAAAATGGCATATTTTTCCATATTAATTATTATTATCCCTAATTTCTCTAGTTTAACAAAAGATATCACGTTGTCGTTTTCAGTTCCTTATAGTAACTTTTTCTTCTCTACAAGCTGATGGAGTTAGTTTTTAATCCGACGTTTCGGATTCGAGCGACCATCATTAACTTTTTTATCTTAAATACGGACCTGGCTTTTTTATTCCACTATTTAATAGCCTTTATACGCCTAAAATAAGATATGATGAAAAAGTCATTTCATAACATTTGATTTTTTTGAGAAAATCCTTATTCATTGAGGAATTACGGAAAAACGCCATCTAGTGGCCACCATCAGAATCAATATGGTATAGTTAATAGATCTACGTCTAGAGGAAAAGAAGGGCTTTTTTTCAAGACCAAGTTGAATAAAATCTGTTTATCCAAAGCAGAGAAAGAAAAGAAGTTTGACCTTCTCCCACCACTTTATTATTGAAAATAGAAAAAAACTATTGCTAACATAAAGTTGCATAATTTTATGAAGAATACAATGATTATATTTTTAACATATTTTTATTAAGAAAAATCAAGAGAAAATCGGCATTTCTATTTTGAAAGTTCTCTTACGCCCCTAGCGGTAATTTTTCGAAATTGAAAATAATTTCCAGCAATTTCTTTTGGCCGCTTTTATCGATATATATTTTTTCCCAAAGTCCTATTGTTATTACTTTCTGAGATATAGCCGATTACCTCCTTAGGTGGAACACCCGGTACATATTGCCCCATCAGATAAAATCTAAATCTTGTAGATCAGGCGATCGAGCTGGCCAGTTTACTGGACTACCTCTACCTATCCACCTATTGGGAAAATTTTCATTTAGCCAGTTTCTTACTTATTCGATGTGGCAGTCCTCTTCTCGGAAACCGTCTTTGGTACTCACGTACAGCGGCACGTGCATTACCATAACAGCTAATTCGTTATTCGAGAAACGCTCTATGTTAAAAAAATTAACCACAATTATACCAGAAAATTTCGAATAAACGATCATAATAAATGTCAAGCTGGCAAATAACAAATATGTCAATTTTGTTTCAAGGCCTACTACTAAGTTTTAATGGAAATGTGATCGGTCCTTGGTAAACAGGGTTATCGCTAGAGACTTCTTTTTCAAAAATGGTGCATCTGAGCGAAGTACATCAAGAGTACCTTTTTTGCCAGAAAGCCCTAAGCTTTCATAATTCCAGTAAAGAAATGAAAAACATTAACTTACAAAAAAGCTACTTTTGTTTTTGTTCCTCAACCCCCCAAAATGTTACGCCTATGATTAAATTTTGATAGTTTTGATTTTAGATCTAGATTCGGTATATAAAAGTTACTAAAATACCAAAAAATCATCTTTCTATGTTCAATTGTTTGGGAATAATCTGAAAAATACCATCTTCATTGGTTCCCCATTAGGGGGCCGTAGCTAGCTCCCTTAGGGGGCAATTTCCGATATTTGTTTATGAAACAAATTAGTATTATTTTTCGATGCACATTCCACTGTTTTCCTTTGACCACCTAATTTCGGGACACCCTGTATAAGAAGAAATTACCAGGAGTTACCTTATACCTCCAGAACCTGTAATTACCCGATGGGGATCATGGATTAAGGCTGCAATATTCTACGCAGAACACTTCGAAGCTATTAAAGAACTAATTTTGGATTTAGATGACGATTCGCAGTATGTTGTGCAAAGTAAAGAGTTGTTAAAGAGTGCAAGTGTAGTTAAAGATCTTGTTTTATTAAGGCTAATTTTAGTTTTATACCGATAATCTCCTCGTTAAAGAGAAATTTAAGTTTAAGGGACTCAATTAGTATTGTTGAGACTTTTTCCGCTAAATGCAACAACATTTCCGGTAAAATAAGAGGTCAAGTAAGGAACAAATTGGATATAACTGTAAAAAAGGATGAAGGATTTAAATACTTAACTGCAGTAAAAAGCATTTATGAAGGTAAACCATCCAACAAAGTTGTATTTTGGCCTTATACTTTACTACCTAAGTTGCAGTATTGTTCGATTACATCGGTTGATGTTAAAAGAAGCTTCTTTTCGTATAAACATATTTTTACTGATAGAAGACAATCCTTTTTAGTTGAACATTCTGAAAAATATTTAGTAATAATTGTCTCTTATACAATTTCAATTTCAATTTATAATTTCAGGTCAAAAAATTGTTTACTTTTATTTTTCGTTATTTCTTTTTGCATTTTGTTTTAAATAAACATCTTTTTTAGACCCCAGTGTATTTCTTTACCGTATTTTACTATAATAAATTAAGAAATATTACACAGCAATATGCATATTTGGTAAAAAAGTGCATATAACCGCATATTTTAAAGGCAAAGAAGGCATATAATATATGAATTTAAGTGCACATATTCCGCCCTTTAGTGATCATAACTAAAAAAGAAATACAGAAAAACTTATACACACATGGTTGGTTACAGTGTACAAAAGACGTGGGACTAACTTTGAAAAATAACATCAGGTCATGCACCTAACTAATCTTAGTAAAAAATTAGTAAATAAAAAAAGATGGAGAGGCAGACTTCGAATGTGATCTAAAATAATAAAATTGTAAAAATTAAATATTTTTTACAAGCTCCACGCTCTACGACTCCCTCCACCGCTACCGGAGTAGCTCATGATCCTTTTGGTCATTCGCTGAATGGTGTCTGCTATGACTCTTAAAATCAGGTGGTATGATATGATTAAGTCAAAAAGACCTCTGCCTCCCGGACTAAATTGCCACCCGTTCCATAGCAGTATACTGGCCTCCTATAAGAACAGATGCCGTATGTACAAAAAAATAATATTTTGATATTATATTATTTGATTAACAGGTTCCTGACAAGTTAAGTCAACTTTTTACTAAGCAGGAACCCTGTATTTGCTTTCAAAATAACAAAAATATTACATATTTATTAGACGTATCTACAAAATGTATCACATTTCCTAAGAAAAAATGCAGTACGTGCTTAAATAGTTATTTATGCAACTAGTGCAAAAAGTAGCTGTTTATTGCACAAAGGCATACATACACACATACGACTACGTCTCGGTGAATAAGTGTGCCGTGTGCAATAAACAGCCCTTTTGCACATGTTGCATACAATATTTTTTCTATGATCGAACCTATTTTATATAAATTATTTATCATCAATGCCCGGTCTATCTCCAATTAATATTAGCAATTGTCACATAACCATAAACACACATTCCAATAAATAACCACTTTCTAATGTTGTACAAGTGCAATTTTTGTAGACTTCGTCTTTTCATTTTGTAACTTAATAATATTAAATAAAACAAGTTTTGCCGAATTTAGGGTTTGTTTATATTTTCAAGCAAAATAAAATTTACAATAATAAAAGAAATAAGTTTGGTTAGGTTTCTTGGAGCTTTATTCAGCATAATGTTCCATTGTCAGGGTTTAAAAGTACCATTAAATGTTTTTGATTAAACGGTCTTTTGTTACAGTCTTCGTTTGTTGTTGGATATTATGTTGCTTAATATCTCTTAAAATTTTTCTTTTAGTAAATGTATAATAAATAAGCAATAAATAAGGGTTAAAGTTTGAGGAACTTATTCTAATTGACTGAGGAATAGGCAACCAACGGCCCCAACGCCAAGTTAAGTAGGCTGTGGTTAAGTGTCGTTTCGGTGGGTTGTGGTGAATATAGGCAACCAAGAAAACACTTTATTGCACGCGTGCAATAATGTATTTTTATCGCACGCGTGCAATAAAAGCTAACTTTTGCCATAAGACGGTGACTACAAAAGTTGTCCCTTTTTGCATGATCGTAGAAAAACTAATAATAAAAGCCGTAACTGCGGCCGCGTCAGTGTACATACGGCGTTTCTTGTTAGAACAAGTCAGATGCGGCTTTTGTTTTTAGAAAACGCACCATAATTTAAATTTAAGTTATAGCTTTAAAAATATCTAACCGCCATTTGAAAAGGCGTAAATGCAAAAAAAGTTAAAAATATTCGTAAGCGACAAAATTAAAAAATCTCGTTAAATATCGCATATTATCAAATTCTAAACATAGGATGTACAAAAGTACATTTTACTTCAATATCATTGCCAACAAGTTTTGGCAAACGTAATCAATAGTCGATGATATTACATTTTTTTAGTGTCCTGAAAAGAAATAGAAAACGCGCTTACGCTTTCTTGTCGTGACGACATCGATATGTAATTGATGAACTACATACAGCTGAAGATGCACCTGTAACTGTTTTTACACATCATACCACTGCCTGTACAGGACAAGGAAGACCAGCTACATCGAGTAGCATTTAATTTAAATAAGCACCTTTTTTTTGTTATGGCTTGCAAAATTTAATTTTTTGATAAAGATTTTGTAGGTGGTGGCTCAGTGATCTCAATATCCTGCCAGTTAACCAAATCAATTTAGTCTGTAGTTGAAAAATTAAAGTTAGGTAATGTGGGATCGATGGTCGAAAAGCTGGGTAAATAATATTTTATAGCTCTTGTGATAGCTATCCGATTAGGCTATATTGACTGGCAGCTGGCTTGATTGGCACAGGATGACTCACTTTTAATTTAAAACCACATTGGGGCATAAACTTGCACTACAAAAGTTATCGGTGTTACGAAATTGTGTGATGGATTGTCAGACGATACATATAAACGTAATATTTGAGTTCTTATCATTAGCTATCTTGAGTAGACTCATTTTCCTGGATTACGTATTGCTAAATCCATGGAACAAGTTTTAGAATTAATTGCTTTGCAGATATCTAACGGATACTGTTGGTTTGTACTTAAATCTTTGCTTATAATCAATAGAACATTGCACGAAAATATTCTCTCATATTTAAACACACACCTATCCTGGCAGTTAATAAGAGCTTCTCCGATATAGTACCTACCACCCAAATGTTCAAAGGGTACTCAGTATACCCGCAATAAGCAAGATAACAACTAATTTTATGACCTACTGTGTATATAAACTACTAAAGATATAATAAAAGACCACGAGGGCAAACGAGCATCAATTACACTGAATGAAATACGAATATGAAAGTATGCACAAACCTTAGAACTAGAAATAGTCAGCGAGAAAAAAATCACAAATGTACAAAATGTTCTCCATCATTTTGAAAGCAATTTTATTTCCCTGACCGGCTGGTTCACCGGATCTTACTTGTCTAGTTTTTACCTTGGAATATGTTAAAGATCTGGTTTTCTATGAGAAGCCAACAACCAGAGAAAACATGATGAAAAGGATAATAAAATAAATGCCGTTAGAAGCTTATCCACAGCTGATATTGAGGCAGCAGTGTTTCCTCCTGAGTGAGGAATAAGTAAGTGCTTAGAAATTAATGGTAAACATTTTTAACATTTGTGATTTGTTTTTGGCTTAACTGCTAATTATTTCTAGTTCTAAAATTTGTGCAAATATTCTTATTCATAATTCATATTTTATTCAGTGTTTGTACGGAGATTGTACTTGTCTCAGTAGACAACGGGGTGTGAGATGTTTTATTCTTCGCTTTTTCTACATAGGAGGTTGATGGTGAATAAAAAGACTTGTGCTTCTATTCTATAATATACACTGATCAAAACGATAAAGGAACCACTAACTTAATTTAATATAAATTGCTTATTGCATTAAGTAGAAATTAAAAATGTATGTCCACTCAGTAGAGACATATAGTTTCTATAAATGAAAGAAAAACATTAGTTCTTATCTTTGTTTTCTTGTATTCGATAAAAAGCAAAGCATGATATTATAATCATAAAAAGAATTTGTTCAAAACTACGAGCATTTTTATAAGTGGCTCCTTTTTCGTTTTGATTAGTGTATTTAGATAGCACTTAAGCAGATTCTCTACAACGCAACGGCTTGGGATGACATTGGTTTGAGCACTTAACACTAAGCCTAAATCATACAATGCACTTTGATAGAACAGTTGACAGGTTGACAAAATACTTATTCTAGGACTAGGGCTACCCAAGATCTAGAGTGTCTTTTTGTTCAATCGCCGGGGACTTGCTGAGATGCAAGGTATTCAATGACTTTACGGGGTCTTTCCGAGTGCAAGTTATGCAATTATTACTATACGAGGTCTTATACAGATGCTAACTAACTGGAGTACGGGGTCTTACCGAGTGCAAGTTATGCAATTATTACTATACGAGGTCTTGTACAGATGCTAACTAACTGCGGTATGGGATCTTGCCGAGTGCAATTTACACAAAAACTGAACGGAGTCTTGCCGAGTGCAAGTACTAACTTACTGTCTTTTACCGACCACTTTTAAATTCTACCGAGATTCTGTTGAGTACTTTGGTACCGCCCCTACCCTTGCTGAAAATAGGGCAACCAATTAAAGTGCGTGACGTCACTCACCCAATTTACACTATTGGCCAAAAATCTGTCAGCCATGCCTGCGTTGGACAACAAGGAGGATAAATAAATTGTCTTAGGAAGGGTACGTGGGAATATTCTAAACCGTATTAAGAATGAAGCCAATAAAATTATCTGTTATTGATATAAAGATCAAAGGCAATATACCGACATACCTAATTACTTTCTAATTAGGTAATGTCACGTACAGGTATGTCGGCAAAGAGGTCTTTTTCAGCTAATCCGGTGGGAAACTTATAAAAACACAAATTATCTAAATTATTTTTCGCCGACCGATGGGTTAATGCAAAAAAGGGAAACCTATTGTGACTAAGAGGGTACAATAAAGCCGGTATTTGTTTTTGGTGAGTTATCTATTATGGCCCCGATAATATAATTTATATTTAATTTAAAAAGAAATATTATGTGTGAAAAAAATTCAAAATAACTCTTAAACTGTTGGTGGTATTGATTTGCGGTTTGGACGAATCGTTTTCAATGCAAATTGTCTTCTACACTACCATAAAAAAGTTATATCTGTTTAAAAATACCAAGAAAAATCAAGATAAAAATTAGATTGAGCAACAGCGCCATCTTAAAATTTTATTAGGAAACTTTTGACAATTCCTGAACCATTTATTTAACCTACAAGGAATTCCCTCTTAAATAAGTCCAAGTTCAAGAAAATTCGCTGAAGGATAACGATATAATGACAGCCTTTTATAAATGTTCTTAAGGTTTCCCGCATTCCTTTATTCGGTCAGATTCGAAAAAATACTAATAATAAAGGTTGTAGCGAACGATCTACTGATTTTAATTATTTATTTATTTCTCTACAATTAAGTGACATTTTTTGCCGTAAGGTAAACTTTAAAAAATTATTGAGCCGTTACGCCCCTTTCCGGAAATTTCCGAAACTTGAAGGTATTTTAATGCATTTCTCTTGGCAATCTTTGTATCGTTTCAGAGATAACGCCACTCCATATCTTTATCCGGACACCCTGTATACCTACCACGACCTTAATATAAAATAGCTTTACCTATAATAAATATTCATATTATATTAAATTTAAAAATAATTTTATTTCTATTCCAGGAAAACCTGTATTACAAGATGTTTGTATATTTCAGTAAAAAAAAGTATTTGAACATTTTAATACACAATATGATAAATTTGGGAATACTATGTAATATTGGAACAAATAATTTTTTTTTTTTTAACCGGGCGGATATCGCCGCCCCCTTTACTTACCCCCGCGTGCCCCGCATCCCTGGCGCCCCCGGGTTGCAACGAAGCTGGATGTCATGACAAGCCTACATAAAACTGAGATTTTAAGATCCTGCGAACCCCTTTTCGCTATTCACCCCATAATGAAAAGAAATATGAACGTGCTTACAGAAGCTGAATATCTTAAATTGTAATTAAGTCGGTATATGTCAGGCATCAAAGTAATTTAAAGCTCATTAATCAATACGCAATAATTAAGGCCATTTATTTTCGTAAGCCGACAGAAGGAAAGTGCGAAGTACAATGGCCTTGGCGAAAGGGGTCTTGAGCGTTCCTTTGAAAAACAAGCTCAAGCTTATTGACGATGCTTAAACCTTAAAATATCCCCCATTTATACTCTATAAATGATGTCGACTTTCCATTGATCTCTGTTCTTTAAGTTAAGCTTCGTCTTAAGACGAATTGGTAACAACGATCCTTTTATTTAATGTAAACGATAGAATTATTTTTTTTTACTCTCGTTGTTTCGGGATGAAGAAGATCGATATTTCTAACTGCGTTAGGCAATTCGGACTATAGGCAAAGGAAAAGTACATTATTGTTAATATTGACAGGGACCTAGTCAAGGCGTTTTGGGTGTCAAGATATACGGACATCTCTGGTATCGAAAAAGTAGAAAAACAAGTAAGTGTAAGGCGTCAGCTATAGCCTTCATAGGTACGGAACCAGCTCTTTAATTGATTAATTAATGTTTTAAAAAATGGCATATTTTTCCATATTAATTATTATTATCCCTAATTTCTCTAGTTTAACAAAAGATATCACGTTGTCGTTTTCAGTTCCTTATAGTAACTTTTTCTTCTCTACAAGCTGATGGAGTTAGTTTTTTAATCCGACGTTTCGGATTCGAGCGACCATCATTAACTTTTTTATCTTAAATACGGACCTGGCTTTTTTATTCCACTATTTAATAGCCTTTATACGCCTAAAATAAGATATGATGAAAAAGTCATTTCATAACATTTGATTTTTTTGAGAAAATCCTTATTCATTGAGGAATTACGGAAAAACGCCATCTAGTGGCCACCATCAGAATCAATATGGTATAGTTAATAGATCTACGTCTAGAGGAAAAGAAGGGCTTTTTTTCAAGACCAAGTTGAATAAAATCTGTTTATCCAAAGCAGAGAAAGAAAAGAAGTTTGACCTTCTCCCACCACTTTATTATTGAAAATAGAAAAAAACTATTGCTAACATAAAGTTGCATAATTTTATGAAGAATACAATGATTATATTTTTAACATATTTTTATTAAGAAAAATCAAGAGAAAATCGGCATTTCTATTTTGAAAGTTCTCTTACGCCCCTAGCGGTAATTTTTCGAAATTGAAAATAATTTCCAGCAATTTCTTTTGGCCGCTTTTATCGATATATATTTTTTCCCAAAGTCCTATTGTTATTACTTTCTGAGATATAGCCGATTACCTCCTTAGGTGGAACACCCGGTACATATTGCCCCATCAGATAAAATCTAAATCTTGTAGATCAGGCGATCGAGCTGGCCAGTTTACTGGACTACCTCTACCTATCCACCTATTGGGAAAATTTTCATTTAGCCAGTTTCTTACTTATTCGATGTGGCAGTCCTCTTCTCGGAAACCGTCTTTGGTACTCACGTACAGCGGCACGTGCATTACCATAACAGCTAATTCGTTATTCGAGAAACGCTCTATGTTAAAAAAATTAACCACAATTATACCAGAAAATTTCGAATAAACGATCATAATAAATGTCAAGCTGGCAAATAACAAATATATCAATTTTGTTTCAAGGCCTACTACTAAGTTTTAATGGAAATGTGATCGGTCCTTGGTAAACAGGGTTATCGCTAGAGACTTCTTTTTCAAAAATGGTGCATCTGAGCGAAGTACATCAAGAGTACCTTTTTTGCCAGAAAGCCCTAAGCTTTCATAATTCCAGTAAAGAAATGAAAAACATTAACTTACAAAAAAGCTACTTTTGTTTTTGTTCCTCAACCCCCCAAAATGTTACGCCTATGATTAAATTTTGATAGTTTTGATTTTAGATCTAGATTCGGTATATAAAAGTTACTAAAATACCAAAAAATCATCTTTCTATGTTCAATTGTTTGGGAATAATCTGAAAAATACCATCTTCATTGGTTCCCCATTAGGGGGCCGTAGCTAGCTCCCTTAGGGGGCAATTTCCGATATTTGTTTATGAAACAAATTAGTATTATTTTTCGATGCACATTCCACTGTTTTCCTTTGACCACCTAATTTCGGGACACCCTGTATAAGAAGAAATTACCAGGAGTTACCTTATACCTCCAGAACCTGTAATTACCCGATGGGGATCATGGATTAAGGCTGCAATATTCTACGCAGAACACTTCGAAGCTATTAAAGAACTAATTTTGGATTTAGATGACGATTCGCAGTATGTTGTGCAAAGTAAAGAGTTGTTAAAGAGTGCAAGTGTAGTTAAAGATCTTGTTTTATTAAGGCTAATTTTAGTTTTATACCGATAATCTCCTCGTTAAAGAGAAATTTAAGTTTAAGGGACTCAATTAGTATTGTTGAGACTTTTTCCGCTAAATGCAACAACATTTCCGGTAAAATAAGAGGTCAAGTAAGGAACAAATTGGATATAACTGTAAAAAAGGATGAAGGATTTAAATACTTAACTGCAGTAAAAAGCATTTATGAAGGTAAACCATCCAACAAAGTTGTATTTTGGCCTTATACTTTACTACCTAAGTTGCAGTATTGTTCGATTACATCGGTTGATGTTAAAAGAAGCTTCTATTCGTATAAACATATTTTTACTGATAGAAGACAATCCTTTTTAGTTGAACATTCTGAAAAATATTTAGTAATAATTGTCTCTTATACAATTTCAATTTCAATTTATAATTTCAGGTCAAAAAATTGTTTACTTTTATTTTTCGTTATTTCTTTTTGCATTTTGTTTTAAATAAACATCTTTTTTAGACCCCAGTGTATTTCTTTACCGTATTTTACTATAATAAATTAAGAAATATTACACAGCAATATGCATATTTGGTAAAAAAGTGCATATAACCGCATATTTTAAAGGCAAAGAAGGCATATAATATATGAATTTAAGTGCACATATTCCGCCCTTTAGTGATCATAACTAAAAAAGAAATACAGAAAAACTTATACACACATGGTTGGTTACAGTGTACAAAAGACGTGGGACTAACTTTGAAAAATAACATCAGGTCATGCACCTAACTAATCTTAGTAAAAAATTAGTAAATAAAAAAAGATGGAGAGGCAGACTTCGAATGTGATCTAAAATAATAAAATTGTAAAAATTAAATATTTTTTACAAGCTCCACGCTCTACGACTCCCTCCACCGCTACCGGAGTAGCTCATGATCCTTTCGGTCATTCGCTGAATGGTGTCTGCTATGACTCTTAAAATCAGGTGGTATGATATGATTAAGTCAAAAAGACCTCTGCCTCCCGGACTAAATTGCCACCCGTTCCATAGCAGTATACTGGCCTCCTATAAGAACAGATGCCGTATGTACAAAAAAATAATATTTTGATATTATATTATTTGATTAACAGGTTCCTGACAAGTTAAGTCAACTTTTTACTAAGCAGGAACCCTGTATTTGCTTTCAAAATAACAAAAATATTACATATTTATTAGACGTATCTACAAAATGTATCACATTTCCTAAGAAAAAATGCAGTACGTGCTTAAATAGTTATTTATGCAACTAGTGCAAAAAGTAGCTGTTTATTGCACAAAGGCATACATACACACATACGACTACGTCTCGGTGAATAAGTGTGCCGTGTGCAATAAACAGCCCTTTTGCACATGTTGCATACAATATTTTTTCTATGATCGAACCTATTTTATATAAATTATTTATCATCAATGCCCGGTCTATCTCCAATTAATATTAGCAATTGTCACATAACCATAAACACACATTCCAATAAATAACCACTTTCTAATGTTGTACAAGTGCAATTTTTGTAGACTTCGTCTTTTCATTTTGTAACTTAATAATATTAAATAAAACAAGTTTTGCCGAATTTAGGGTTTGTTTATATTTTCAAGCAAAATAAAATTTACAATAATAAAAGAAATAAGTTTGGTTAGGTTTCTTGGAGCTTTATTCAGCATAATGTTCCATTGTCAGGGTTTAAAAGTACCATTAAATGTTTTTGATTAAACGGTCTTTTGTTACAGTCTTCGTTTGTTGTTGGATATTATGTTGCTTAATATCTCTTAAAATTTTTCTTTTAGTAAATGTATAATAAATAAGCAATAAATAAGGGTTAAAGTTTGAGGAACTTATTCTAATTGACTGAGGAATAGGCAACCAACGGCCCCAACGCCAAGTTAAGTAGGCTGTGGTTAAGTGTCGTTTCGGTGGGTTGTGGTGAATATAGGCAACCAAGAAAACACTTTATTGCACGCGTGCAATAATGTATTTTTATCGCACGCGTGCAATAAAAGCTAACTTTTGCCATAAGACGGTGACTACAAAAGTTGTCCCTTTTTGCATGATCGTAGAAAAACTAATAATAAAAGCCGTAACTGCGGCCGCGTCAGTGTACATACGGCGTTTCTTGTTAGAACAAGTCAGATGCGGCTTTTGTTTTTAGAAAACGCACCATAATTTTTAGTTCACAGTGCAGTTGCTATTAATTTGTGATTTTTACTCGATTTATTGACAGTCTTTGATATGTTAAATAAATTTTAATAGGTTGATTCATGCATATGTAAAGGCAGCGTAATCCCCACTCCCGGCCCCACCTAGCTCCTCACAGCTTCTTGTCACAAAACGATTTTTTCAGCACATTTTTATAGCATTTACAATTGTCATGTCGGATCTATAGTTACTAGGTCTGTGGATTGATTGTCTTATACTAATGTTAAAGCTTACCTTACACCAAGCAATTCCACAGGAACATTTTTTTAAGTGTCGCACCCGATTGGCGATTCCTAAATTGCCTTTAAAATAGGCACCCCCGTATTTCCAAAACGGCTGAAAATAAATATCAACAACTATAGGTTTTTGAAATCGGATCGCCATATGCAATTCACTTGTGTGACTATTTACGAGGGTTGCCATTTAAAAAAATTCAAAAAGGCGTCGTATCTGTAACTTTTTGACATCTGTCGGATTTGATTAGAGCGTAGATGGCTTGGTCACGGGAAATTATGTAACTGTAAACAAAATTAAGGTGTTCAGCTTAGAAGGTCTATTTATTAAAGGGGTGAGACACTTAAAAGACAAAATCGATGAAGACAAATTTGGTACCCTGTATTTCCGAAACGGCTGAAAATAAATATTAACAACTATAGGTTTTTGAAATCGGGTCGCCAAGTGCAATTTACGCGTCTAGTTATTTATGTGGGTTGCCATTTAAAAAAATTCTAAATGACGTCGTATCTGTCAAATTTGTGAACCTATATATTTTTTGACATTAAATTCGGCTTCCTTGTCGAAAATCATTGAGAAATATGTAGTCTGTTTTTAAGCATAGTCAGCAGGAAACTCGCCAATTGTGTTAGACACTTATAAAAATATCCTTGTACAAGATATGAAATTATTTTTTATGTTACGATGGGAAAGCCCTGTAAAACCGCGGTTGACGAAGGATCCACAATATTACGGGGATAATAATAGGATATTTTTTTAACGTTACATACACAGACATATAATATTATATGCTATTATAGATGATGAATAAAATAGGGACAATAAATTTACTTTATGCTATGATTAATTTGGTGAAAAATGTAAAAAAAATCTTAAACATTTTGCAGCAGGTATTGATAATATGCTTTAAATATTTCTAGAAAAATGGCATGCAGGGCAACAAGGAGAACCCTTCTATGGTGCCCGAAGCACCCGACATTCCCGATAATACAGTGTTGGTAGGCATCAGTAATAACCAGTTACACCACATATCCCAGTGGCAACTGAAGATGGGCTTATGTTGGCATTAAGTTATCTAGCGGAGAATGAAAAAATCCTGGATGTGGAACACCAATTATTTACCAAAATGACAAAATTTGGTGTCATTAATAAGCAATTTTCAAGTGGAAACCCCGGTATTTACCGTAGTTACTAATTTGGTTCCACTCGAAAGCACTTTTGAAGTTTTATGCCAAGAAATATTCACTCAATGTTTTAGTAACACACATGGGGCAAAACGCGCAAAATGTGATAAGAATTTATAAAAGTTAATGGACCATGCCAAATATTAAATAATTTAGTACAGACAGAAGAAATTGAAAACATGGAAACATTTTATATTGCTTATACAAAAAGTAGAAATCTAAGAAAATGAAGAAAAATAGACAAAAATATTAAGTAAGATGAAATCAGAAGAAAAAGAAAATCACCAGGTGTTGCCTGCATGTAAATGGGATAGATATATAAAGAAGATTTCGAAGATGAGAGAAAAATTTTCAATTCTAATTTTTGGAAGCTGTGTAGCAATAACGGAATTTTATCCCAATCGAAAGAACTTCTGGGTTAATTTGCCAAAAGTTGATGACTAGAGTAATAAAACAATTTTTAAACAAACATTTACTTTTTAATCAGTGGGATTTAGCCTCAAGATTTAGGTCCGCTTAGTTTTTAATATGTTTAGTAACACTTATATGCACATGCGGCATTTTTGTTTAGTATAACCAAGTTTTAAAGGAAGTTTTGAATGCCATATCTTTTATCTTTTTTAATTAAAATGTATGGTTTTCTTACTTTCTTTTAAAATTATTGTTTCTTTAGAATCATAATAATTAAATAATTACATTCACTTTTTTTCAAATATTGTAAATACGTGAAGGCCATTAAGAAAACTTTAAACTTAATTTTCTCCGTTTGGCGCTTTCTGTAGACACGGCATCTGATGTTGGGACGGCAGAATAGGGATAGAAACATAGTCAAGCAACGCAAGAACAGCGAGCTAGGCAGCGCTCCGCGCGTAAGCCCATGTAAAAGAGAAAGTGACATAGTAAGCCTAACTCTTTTAACATTGAAAATGTTTATATTATCGCACGGGCACGTTACTATGGGTACGGAATTCAACGAAATTCTTGCGTTGCATTTGTCCCATACGTCACAGCCGCCGAGCCGGTGGCCCGATGATGACCGGGAAGGGAGAAGGGATGAAGGACGACGGGATCAGACCAAGTCGAGAGTTAGAGGCGCGTTAGAGTTTATAACCTTTATTTTACCATTTTTTATATTCTGAATCAATAAAACTAAATATTACATTCAAATATTTTTTATTTCATGGATTGTAGCGTGAAGCGCCTCTTAGCTCGTTGCTCGATGCTTTACTATGTTTGTACCCTAGAAGATCACTATTCAGGGCCGTTCCTAGGGTAGTTGCTGCCCGTGTGCTAGAATAATTTTGTCCCCCCCCCCCTCCCTCATACCGTATGAATTAATTGATATTTCTCTAAAATATTTTTACCTTAAATGAAACAATGAAAATATAATAAATTCAGTTTTTTTTTTTTTAATTTTACAACCTAACATAATAACTACTAATTTATTGACATAACTACCAAATAAATACGTTGAATTAAATACATACAATACATAATATACTTAATAAGTCAGTTAAAAAGCTTAAATAATCTTTTCTTTTCTTGCATTTTTTAATGCAACTTTTGTTATAATTTCTGATACATCTATATCTTCAGAAATATCCGTTTCGATACTAATAATTGATAAGCCTGAAAGCCTTTCTTGTCCCATTGTTGATCTCAAATAATGTTTTCTAATTTTAAGCTTTGAAAAGCTTCTTTCCCCGTTAGCTACAGTCACAGGTACTGTTAAAAAGAAATCGTATGGCAATCACTAAATTTGGAAACAGATAGATTAGGTTATTTGTAAAAGGTATTGAATCACATTTAACGCGTTCACTTAAGGGGAAAAATAGAGTACGACATTGTAAATTTCATCGCATAAATCTTCAGCTAAAATATCTTTTTTAATTTTTTGATGGATCATATGATATATTTTAAACATATTACATTTTGTAGGTTTATTTGTTTTAAAGAAATTATTTAGGTCGTTGCGATTAAAAACTGTGTGATGTTGTTTTATTTGTTCGAACATTTCTTCTATTTTTGATAGTGCACTGTCCAATATTCCAAAGTAGAAATTAATTTGGATCGGTCTTCTGGATTTTTTGGAGCCTCGTCTTTACATTTGTGGTTTTCAGTTGATAAAATTGGCACGTTCAAAATTAATATAGTGCAAATTATCCCGGTGGGTATATTTCCCAATTGGTCGAGACGTGGAGTAGCGTTTTTAAAACCAATGTTGTTTTGTTCATTTCTAGTTATACTTGTAAAATGCATTTTTAACTCCAAATAATTAAATAGAATAATGATAATATTTGTATATTGATTATTTCACTAATAAATCAGTTTTAAACAACCTTGACTTGGCGCCAGTATGCCCCGCAACCCAGGCACCCCCGACTTGAAACTGCCCTGTCACTATTAACTCTCTAGAGATATAGTTTGTAATTATATCTTGTTGATTGGAACGCTGAATGGTCGTGTATATCCTAAATGGACTGATATAAATCTTGGATCAACTAGGAAATATTATAATATGAACATATTCTTTTGGTGAAGTTCCACCTCACCTGTCTCAGCCGGTCACTGCGAAGCCTTTTTCTCTAGCGGCGCATTGCATTTTTTCTTTTATCTTGTGATCTCAGAGTCATAGAAATATCTTGGTTAGTCTGCTCATTGCGTGTTTTGTCATTGCAATTCTTCCTCGGATTTCTATTCCACAATTTTCATCTCCGTCTGCATTGTATTAAAACAGTCTTCCTTTCAATCATGTCTCCATCTCTTAGCTTAGTCACAGAAAATACAGGGTGACTCGGATCTAAATGTACATATATCACCAGGAGATAGTGGACATCTTGGGGGTTCTAAATAATCTATCGTTAGTGGGTCCATCTTTCCTCGTTACTTAGATACAGAGTGTTTTATAAGGTTTGGCTCATTTTTGTTTTTGCCATAATTCTTTTAGCACCCGGTATAAAATGTTCATATTCGGTGGAAATATTTTGAATAGCTATCGCTTCAAAATGCCGTATGAGAATTTTTTAAAATTCAGGTCCGGACTTTAAAAACAAGACTGATTTCATTTTTTTAAATTCAACACCCTGTATATCATATTTTTGTCAATTTTATTTTTTATTTGAAAAACACATAAAAAACTAATTCTAATGACATACTTATCAAAATCCCCGCACTCGCCGCTCAGCCATAATAAATTGCTCTTCTTTAGATGTTGAAACACATACAAAATAATAACTGTTTTTATAACGACAATAATACCAATAATAAGAAATAAACCAAAGTAATAAAATAGCGGCGTGTTAAAATTTGAAAATTTTTAATTCAATTTGACTCCATGGCTCGGCACCTCAGAACAACGAAATATTGGGGGGCAACAAAATATAATAAGTCATTGTCAGTTGTAACCTGTCAGATTTTTGGGCATTACGAGGATATTTTTGTTAAACATTTACTTCTCGTTTAAAATGCCCCATCAATTTTCAAACCAAGAATACGCTGATATAATATTTGTATATGGATTTTGCGATGGTAACGGGCGAGCCGCTTCTCGAGAGTATGAATTAAGGTTTCTTGGAAGAAGATGTCCAAACCATCAAACATTTTCAAATGTATTTTCTTTTGTTCGTGAACAAGGACATTTTCCGACACAAAATAATATTGATCAGCCTGTAAGACACCCAGTTCAACAGGAAGAAGACATTTTAAATTTGATTGAAGAAAATCCAAAAACATCCACAAGGAAAATTGCTAGACGTCTGCATATAACGCAAAAATTAACCCATTCAACAATAAAAAATAAAGGCTTATATCCTTATCATATCCAAGAGGTACAAAGGTTGGAACCAGGTGATTATGCTAACCGTTTGGTTTTTTGTCAGTGGATTAGGAGCCACCAAAGAGATATTCACCGGACTTTGTGGACCGATGAAGCTCAGTTTACCAGAGATGGAGTCAACAATTCCAGAAATTGTCATCTATGGTCTCTAGAAAATCCAAATGCTATTAGGCAGTCGCACTCGCAACATAGATTTTCCATAAATGTTTGGGCAGGTATAATCAATGGTAAATTGATTGGCCCACACATCTTTGAAGAAAAATTAGATGGAAACCAATATTTACACTTTTTGGAAAACATTTTGCCAAATCTTCTCCAAAATGAGAATGTTAATTTAAGAGGAATGTATTTCCAACACGATGGAGCCCCTCCACATTATGCAAGAATTGTTTCCTAACTTTTAAACAATAGATATCCCAACAGATGGATAGGTCGTGGGGGGCCCCATTCTTGGCCAGCAAGATCTCCCGACTTTAACCCGCTGTACTTCTTTTTTTGGGGGTATATGAAAAATTTAGTTTACGAGGAAGAAATTAATACACGGGACCAGCTCTTGCAACGCATTATCACTTCATTTCAGGAAATAAAAAATAGACCAGGTGTAATCAGAAGTGCAGTTTCAAATTTAAATATCAGAGGAAGAAAATGTGAAGAAGTTAATGGTGGGCATTTTAAAAATATTCTCAAATAATTATGTTTTTGTTATTTTTGTTATTATTGGTATTATTGTCGTTATAAAAACAGTTATTATTTTGTATGTGTTTCAACATCTAAAGAAGAGCAATTTATTATGGCTGAGCGGCGAGTGCGGGGATTTTGATAAGTATGTCATTAGAATTAGTTTTTTATGTGTTTTTCAAATAAAAAATAAAATTTACAAAAATATTATATACAGGGTGTTGAATTTAAAAAAATGAAATCAGTCTTGTTTTTAAAGTCCGGACCTGAATTTCAAAAAATTTTCATACTGCATTTTAAAGCGATAGCTACTCAAAATATTTCCACCGAATATGAACATTTTATACTGGGTGCTAAAAGAATTATGGCAAAAACAAAAATGAGCCAAACCTTATAAAACACTCTGTATCTAAGTAACCAGGAAAGATGGACCCACTAAAGATAGATTATTTAGAACCCCCAAGATGTCCACTATCTCCTGGTGATGTATGCACATTTAGATCCGAGTCACCCTGTATAGCTGCAAGCTGTGGCTTAGTTCTTCAAGTGTGAATGGTTGTAATAAGGATTATATTATGTATTGTATGATTATGTAAAACGGTTATACAGGGTGTTACTTAATGGTAGGCGCTAATTCCAAGGGCGTATTTTTGAACCAAGTTCAAGTAGAAAAGGTTATATAAACATGTGTCCTAAAAAGTCTGGTTTTCAAGATACCAAAGTTTAAAAAGAAATCGTTTTTTTTTTAATATCTCGAAGATTTTGATTCGATTTTGAAGAAATTTGACAGTGTTGTTCGTTGTGATAGGACACTAAGTTAGCACTAACTAGATGATAATTATGACTTCCAGTGGCGTCCCGGGGGGCAGTCTCACGAATAATATTGACAGAAAAAATGTACGTCACTGACTTGTTTAAAAATAATATATTGTTTTCGGGGTTAAGCAGCTGGAAAAAAATCTTTTATACAAAAGTTTTAGGGTTTTTCTTCTATTATCTTTTGAAGTTATCAGAAAAAGCAAAGTCGCATCGAAAAATGAAAAAATATAGGCAACTTCAAGTTTTTTAAATAGAACACCCTGTATATTATGAGCAAAAATGAAACATCTTTTTTCCGTGATTCTAAATATATACATGTTGATGACATTTGGGTGAGCCATTTTTGACATATCTTAGCTTAAAATATAAATAAATTGAAAAGAAGGTTGATAAACTTGTAGTTCTCATCCACAATTTGGAGAGAACAGACGTGTTGTCAGACTAGAGCTGTCAGTGTCAGAATTTTTGAATTTTTATCAAATTTTCGACTTTTTCGCCTTTTTCAGTGCAATCTCTTGTGAGTTCTTGCAAGAAAAGGTAATAGTAGCGCAATGGGTGATAGTAGTGGTGGTAAATGCCCACCATTAGCACCAGATAAATCCGATTTGGAAGAAGACGAAATCATGGATTGTCAAGACTCCATCCATCACCAAACTTCACTGACAGAAAGGGAGAAGTTTCTTGAAGACAAGTACATAAAGCTGATTCACGAGAAGGAAATTAACTGGAAAGGCCGTTTGGAGGAAACGGTACACAAACTAAACACCGAGCACCAAATTTAAATGAATAAGATGGACGAAATCATTCAATCCCTGAAGCAAAAGTTGGACAGGTACGTGCGTCAGCTCTCGCCTTCACAGAATAATACTAACAGTACCAGTTCACAAATTACTACACAAAACACAAAAAACTCTAAAATCACGTTTACACAAAACTCCGACTCATCAACTCCCACACAAATTCCAGATTTTGAAATTCTATCCGACGATGACGCAGCAGACACACCATTCCAACCAGCCAAAACAAACAGAAAGCAACCCATTAATAACAACATTACTTCAAACGCAAAAAAGTTACAGGTCGGAACTTCTGAATGGCCGAACTTACCTGTAACAAACAACAAAGCTCTTAAAGAGCATTTCGACAAAGAAACGATCGACTCTGCAGGTCCTACTAAATCCGGCCATACAGTAGCTACTTCCCCGCCCACTCCAACTCTTACCACCCCCGCCGATATCGCAGATAATGCCATAGTGGGAGTTCAAAAAAAACTCCGGGTCCCTCCTTTAGTTTTAAGAGACAAATCCAAATTCAACAACGTAACCGGCTACCTCAAAGTCAACAAAATTGACTTTGGGAAAGCAATTACTGTTGAGGAAGGTGTGAAGCTCCACCCTTCGACACCAAACGATTATTTCAAAATCGTGAGATCCTTTGACGCCCAAAAAATTCTGTATCACTCTTTTCGTTTCCCGGAGGAGAAAAATTTACATGTCGTTCTACGGGGCGTCATCGAAACCTGGACCGAGTCTAAGGTTAAAGAGGATCTAGAGGCGTTGGGCTTCCATCCGACCCGAGTGATCAGGTGGAATAAACGGGATCGTTCTCCACTGCCTTTAATGTTGGTTATTATGCCTAAAACAGAAAAAGGTATATTTGACCTAACGGACTTGGATCGCTTGAAGATCAGGGTCGAGTCCCAGAGATCGAAGTCAAACATTGCATAATGTCACAGGTGCCAATTATACGGCCACTCGCAATTTAAATGTACGGCACCCATCAGGTGCTTAAAGTGCGCAAAAAATCATTTTAGTCTCGAGTGTAAAAATTTCACTCAGGAACAGTTAAAATGTGCAAATTGCGGCGGGGATCACCCCGCAAACTTCCAGGGATGCGCAAAGCACCCACGCAATTTGTACAGTAGTAATAAGCCTCCAATTTCCGCCAGGCCAAACATTCCTCCGCCCACATTTCAATCGGGCACTCAAAATAACGCAAATTTGAGCGATAAGTCTTCAACTGAAAAACCAGCATCAGAGGCGCTAGAGACAGCGTTGCAGGCCACATTGCAATCATATATGGGTGAATTTACCAAAACGATGCAGCAGCAAATGCAGCTGCAAATTCAAAATATGCTGTCGTCGTTTACCTTAACTAAAAAGTAATGAGTTTGCAGTGCGAGGTTGTCTACTTTAAGTTGGCTACGATAAATATTAACGGGTTTAAAGGCAAAAAACTTGAAATTATTGACTTTGTTGAGCGAAACGAAATTGATATTCTGCTTGTTCAGGAAACATGGTTCAAAGGGGAGCGCCTCACGTTTCCCAATTTCAATGTGTTCAGAAACGACAGACCTTTGTGGCAAAAAGGGGGTACCATGGTTCTTGTTAAAAATAATATTATTGCTCAGGCCGTGCCAGGCCCGTGCAACTGTCAGCACATCGAGGGCTCATTCATTCGTGTTAAAACAAAAAGCAAATGGGTTCACCTGGGCTCTGTTTACTGCAGTCCGTCTATCGAGTTCGATGGTACATGTCTGGGCAAGGTTCTTGATACTAACGAAACGATAATTATAGGTGGACACTTGAATGCAAACCATCGCATATGGGGATGTCGGAACCAAAATAATAGAGGTCGCACTTTGTATGACAAGTCTTCAGACTATAATTTTCACATTATTCCGCCGAGGGAGCACACTCATTCGTGTTCGTATGGGCTCCCGGAGATTCTCGATATTTTCATGGTAAAAAATACGGATCTGCTTTCTCAACCTGTGGCTCTCTGCGAACTGAGTTCCGACCATCTTCCAGTCGTAGTAAAGTATGGGAATCCTCAAGAGAAGAGCCATGGGTCTATTTCAGTTACCTCCACCAATTGGACGATGTTCAGGCGTCTATTGGAAAATGCAGATCCGCTGCCGCCAATTCAGGTGGACGCAGATATTGACTTCGCCGTAATAAAAGTCACTGACGCCATTAACTCATCAATGGCCAGAGCTTCTACCACGAAAGTATCCAGATTCTCTAAGTTCGGAGTCTTAACTAATGAAATCAAAGAGCAAATTAGAGCCAAAAATAGACTTATGAACCGGGCGTATCGCACTGGTGATCCACGCATAAAAGCAGAGGCTAACAGAGCCATGCAGCATGTTCGTGATTTACTGAAAGCTCAAGAGTCCTCTCTGTGGGAGAATAGAGTGGCTGGCCTCAGTATTGAGGATAATAGCATATATAAAATGACCAGATCTCTGACAAGGGGCGCCAAAAGGCCTATGTCCTTTGTCAGAAATTCTCTTAACAACGCGTTAGTCTCCGACCCCAGGGAAAAAGTTGAACTGTTCGCGGACAGCCTCCACGAACAGTTCAATAACAACCCCACGACAGATCCAGAGAGGGATGCGCAGGTCTCCAGAACGATACGAATTTATAGGTCTATCGGGCACCCCATTCAGAATATTCGCAATATTCATATGGAAGAAGTCAAAGACCTTATTAAATTTATCAAAGTCAAAAAGCCTCCGGGCTTCGAGGGCATAAAGATGAGGGCGTTAAAGAACTTGCCCGACAATGTGATAACAAACGTAGTAAACATCGCACAGGCTATTATCGAAAAAGGCCATTTCCCCAAGGTATGGAAAAAGGCCAAAGTGGTTCTTATCCCTAAACCAGGACAAGATCAAACATTGGTAGTCAGCTATAGGCCTATCAGCCTTCTGTCGTGTCTTGGCAAAGTTGTTGAAAAACTCATTCTTCATCGTATTAACGATTTTGTATTTGACAACAACATTTTACCACCAGAGCAGTTCGGTTTTCGGACTGCTCATTGCACGGTTCGCCAAACGACTAGACTGGCTTCAAATATCTGAAATGGCTTTAACAGACGATTCAGTATAGGAGCGGTCTTTTTCGACGTCAGCAAGGCCTTTGATAAGGTTTGGCACGACGGACTCATTTTAAAGTTAATAAGGTTAGGTATGCCGAACTACCTAATAAAGGTGATTCATTCATTTTTGACGGACAGGATTTTCGCGGTCTCGTCAGAGAATGCGATATCAACTGTGCGACACGTCAGAGCCGGAGTACCGCAGGGCTCCCCCCTTGCGCCGGCTCTGTACAATATCTATACAAGCGATATTCCTGAATTCGGCCAAATAGAGCTGTATCTGTTTGCTGACGATACCGCGATTACCGCCACCGCCAAACAGCCAAGGTTGGTAGTCTCTAAGCTGCAACGAAAACTTATCGAGGCGTGGTTAGATAAATGGAAAATTCGCCTTAATGATGCCAAAACCCAAGCTATCTACTTTTCAAGAGCCAGAAGCAAATTTCCACAAACCAGACTGAAAGTCAATAACACCAGTCTAAACTGGGGTGAGAAAGTTAAATATCTGGGTCTGAGCTTTGTGAAGCGGCTGGCTTGGACTGACAACGCTGACCAACGCTTGAAAAAAGCAAATGGTCAACTTAGCGCCATCTACTCTCTCATCAACAGTAGAAGTAGACTATACTTACGGACAAAGACATTACTTTACAGGACAATTATTCGGCCAGTTCTGATTTATGGTGTCGCCTCCTGGTACACCTTAAATAAGTCAGCTTTCCCCAAATTTCAAACCTTTCAGAACGAAGTCCGCAGAATCATGACGGGTGCTCCACGCTTTACGATGGTGCATACTCTACACAATGACTTACAAATGCCGACAATCACTGAACACATAGACAAACTCATTATCGATTACTACAAACGGACGGACGTTTCCCTGAATCCTCTCATTACACGATCACACATCCACTCCAATCCCAACAAACCATACAGGCTGCCGAGAGACTGGCTCACTCCTGTTGTGCCACCTCGTCGCCCCCTTCCACTACAATAAATAAATACAACACCGGACCAAAAATTATTTGAAAGTAACTACTTCCCTGCTGCCCCCCCCCCCCCCTTAAATTAACTATGAAGCTATCTTCTGAAATCAAACCCTAAATTATGTCCCGCTGAACAGCAACCTATTAAGAAATAGAAGTAATAGTCGCAGATGATCCATATGATAAACTTGTCAAGCAAACCATAGAAACAATTGTTAAGTTATTTATTACGCTTTATAAATTTGACGTCTCGATATTTTAAGAGATAGAACTTTATCTTTTGGACTATTGAAAACAAATTATATTGCTTACTTGACTATGGGCTATTCAGAAGAACAAAAAAGTCAAAAATGGCTCACCCAAATGTCATCAACATATACATATATACACTGCTCAAAAAAATTAAAGAAACACTTTTGGATAACCCTATAACTTCTTGGCTTGCTGTTATTAACAAATGAAAATTATATTTTCATAATCGATTTGCATCTTATTTTAGTGATGTGTTAAAAAATAAACGTGATTATGTTCATTTATTCGAGATAAGTTTAATTTTCCACAGCAAGTACAAAAAATAAAGTGATTATGAAAATATTCACATTTAGGTTTTATGTTGAGGCAGGCTTAGAGAGCTTCACCGGGCAACGGCATGACAGTTTGTAGTTGTTGAATTCATTATCTATCAAAATGAGAGATCTTAGCGAGATAGAAGTCGCTCGTGCCATAGCTTTAATTGAAAATGGTGTAAAAATTCGACAAGTAGCAAGAAATGTTAATCGCAGTCCGTCAGTCATCAAACGTGTGTATGATCGCTATAGAGAGACTGGACGATATAAAAGACGAACCGGACAAGGTCGAAAGCGACAAACTACACAAATTCAGGACCGATATTTAGTAGTTTCTACTTTGCGAAAACGAATAGCGACAGCAAAGGACCTTCAAAGTACACTTTTGATGGCTCATCAGGTAACCATTTCTGACCAGGCTGTCAGAAACAGGTTACGAGAAGCAGATTTAAAACCTAGAAGACCGGTACGAAAACCTGTTTTAACTCGACATCATAAAACTATGCGATTAAACTTTGCTCGTGATCATTTGGGATGGCAACTTCGACAATGGAAACCAGTACTTTTTACAGACGAATCAAGATTTCGTCTCACTCGTTGTGATGGTCGGGTGCGTGTATACAGACGTCCCAATGAACGATACTCCGCTGCTACTGTACAAGAGGTATCTAGATTTGGAGATGGTTCGGTAATGGTCTGGGGTGGAATAAGTTTGGAGGAAAAAACCGATCTTGTAATGATACCAGGAAGTCTTAGAGCTGCAAGATATATTGATATCATTCTGTCAGATCACGTTATTCCTGCAGCATATGGTATAGGTCCTGATTTTCTTTTCATGCAGGATAATGCAAGGCCTCATACTGCTGCGATTTCTATAGATTTTCTTAAAGAGCATGAAATTCGTAAAATGGATTGGCCAGCGATAAGCCCTGACCTTAATCCAATTGAACACTTATGGGATATATTGGACAGACGTATTCGACGTCGTCCAAATCCACCTCAAACCCTTCACGAACTAACAGAAGCCCTAGTCGAAGAGTGGGACAGTATACCACAGGAAGACATTCGAAGGCTCGTGAGAAGTATGCCAAGAAGATGCCAAGAAGTAATTCGTGCTGCTGGAGGGCATACGCGATACTAAAACACATTGGTTTTCAGATAGCGGAACATTGCCTTTAAAAAATTTTTTCTTTTCATTTTGTTATTCGCACTTTTTTTATAATTGTTAATCTTAGTTTACGAATAAAGGATTAGTTTAAAGTTCTATTAATCGATTTATTAGAAGGAAGTATGTGTCTTTCAGAATATAAATGTTCATCTGTATATAACTATCACTTAATAAGTTACAGGGTTATCCAAAAGTGTTCCTTTAATTTTTTGAGCAGTGTATTTAGAATCACGGAAAAAAGATCTTTCATTTTAGCGCATAATATACAGGGTGTTCCATTTAAAAAACTTGAAGTTGCCTATATTTTTTCATTTTCCGATGCGACTTTGTTTTTTCTGATAACTTCAAGAGATAATAGAAGAAAGACCCTAGAACTTTGGTGTATAAGATTTTTAAATTTTTTAAAAAATAAAATTTCGTACACTTATTTTTTCCTGATGTGATATCGGCTTTTGTATACCTACATCACCTGGAAATGCGCTTCACTTTTTAACAAATTGTTATCGGTGTCATCAGATTTAAAAATTATATTATTTCATTTTAACAAATTTTGTGAACATGAATCAACTCGAGAAGGCGAGATTAATTGCTTTATTCGAAGACGGTGTTTCTCTACAAAGAATAGCTGAGCAGTTTGGGAAGCCAAGAATCACTTTACAAAGCCTCAGAACTAAGTGGGAAGATTCAGGATCATTGGAAAGAAGGGCTGGAAGTGGCAGAAGAAAAATTTCAAACGAAAATCAAGATATTGATCTAATATATTTTTTGCGAAACAATCCATTTCAGACGGCTGTAGAAGCACACAACCAAACTAATTTTCCTGGGACAGTAAGAACGGCGAGAAATCGTATAAGGAAAAATTCGGAATTGAGAAATAGGGTAGCTGCTAAAAGACCGTTTTTGACCAATATGAATAAAGAGCAAAGAATGGGGTTTGCGCTGGAACATTTACCGCAAGGTATGGATTTTTGAGAAAAGGTAGTATTTACCGACGAGAAGACTTTTCAGTCTTACAATAACGAGCAGATTAAAGTGTATAGGCCGCCAAATACACGATACGAAGAAAGATATACGATATACCCAACATGTTAAAACAAGTGAAAGATTTTTAGTTAATGTATGGGGGTATATGACTTCCAGAGGGCTAGGAATATGCCACCGAATTCGAGGAAGATTTAATACTTAAGCTTATATACACATCCTTCAAAATGTTATGTTGCCATCGGTAAACAATATATTTTAACAAGAAAATTTTATATACCAGCATGACAACTGCCCCGTTCATACAGCAAGGAGAGTTTCGGACTAGATACGGGAAAATAACATTTCATTTGCCCTCCAGAAGCCCTGATATCAATCCAATCGAAAACGTTTGGGTATATATCGTGAAAGAAATTAACAAGGAGAATGATATCCATCCTCAAAACAGTGATGATTTGTGGAATAAAATTGAAGAAACCTGGAATACCTACAATTTTCATCACTTCATCACGCCCAAATGCTGGTGGCATCAATACCCAGACGTTTAAACTTATTAGAGGAAAAAAATGGTGCCGCTTTAAAACATTAAACCAATGTTTTTTTTTTAATAATTGATTAATCTGTTTTGTATTTTATGAATAAAAAAAAATAAAACAATGCAGTCTTCCTCCACAGTTTAAACTGTAAAGGAGGACTGCATTGTTTTATTCATATTACATTGACTTCCCTGAAAGTATGGACTATTTTAAAATATTGAGAAAAGCATTAGTGGGGATAAAATATCTGATATTCTTGACTGTTGCAACGCGCAAGTCAATTTCATTCGGAATGGCGTTTTCATGATATTGGATTTCGATATGATCCCCAAAATTTGCCGAATCAGCCGTTAAACTCGAAAGGATTTCAATACGGGATTTATACATTCAAGACGAAAAGTCAATAATAAAAATTTATTTTGAATAAAAACTATGTTTTTTTTATTATGCGTCGGCTTAAAAATAAAAATTAATTGTTGCTCCAGATATTCGGCAAAGTACCTACTGCTCAATTCGATCTAAATTAATTGACAGGTGTAGATCGTTAAACTTCAGTGTGAATTTGAAAAACTTGAGTTAGAAATGGAGCTTTAATTATTGTAATATCGCCATACATAACACCACACTTAGCGCCTTCTTCAGAATTTACGGTTTATACTTTTATACTTTTTCAAGGACTCTTAGAAGATTCTCTTAAAAATATAAATTTAATGAGGCCAAAATATTTGTTTTATTTCACATACAAAAATGTTTGTAAATTGCCATAAACAAAAAGAACCTTTATAAATTACCAAAAATATTAATGATCTCAAAATTTTGATTTTGGTGAATAGCCAGGTTTATATTAAGCCTTCAGTTTGCAGTACATTGTCCAGAGAGTTCCAGTCATATCGACCATAATCAGAAACATTCAAAAATTTGAAACTTGTAGAACTCTTCTTAATAAATGTTATCGTGAAAGAGAAGGTGAACACAATAATCTCGCAAATGAAATTGGTAAAAGTTTCAATATTTTGCTGCACGCAGAAGCGATTAAGGAAATTATAAGCACGCCGCATATTGAAGACGAAGTGGAAAGGCATTATAATATATGGTGTTACTTAATGATAGGCCGTAACTCCAAGGGTGCATTCCTGAACCAAATTCAAGTACAAAAATTCATTTAAACATGTGTCCTAAAAAGTCTGGCTTTTGAGGTACAGATGGTGTCAAAGTTACAAGAAAAAGGCTTTTTTTTATTAATAGCTCGAAGATCTTTTCTCCGAATTTGGTGAAATTTGGCAGTGTTGTTCGCTGTGGTAAGGCGCTAAGTTAGCACTAACTAGATGATAAATATGATTTCCAGTGGCGTCCCGAGGGGCAGTCCCACGAATAATACTGACAAAGAAATGTACGCCACTGACTTGCACAATATTTATTATTAGCCATTTTTTAAAATCTAACAAATAAAAAGTAATAACAATTTAACAGAATATTCACAAAAAATGTTGGAAATGACCACTTTCCGCTTCCAAGCAGGCATCTGCGCTTCTTCTCATCAAGTGACGAACCCTTTCGAAAAGTTCATGAGTGCATATGGTTTCACATCCGTCAATAATGTTATTCCTTAGTTGTTCTACTGTCTCGATTGGTGTAACATAAACTAATAATTTTAGGTGCCCCACAAATAAAAATCTAGGCTGTTCAAGTCAGGCGATCTAGATAGCCAGAGTTGTAGTCCTCCACGACCTATCCAACGATTTTGGTAAGCTCTATTCAAGTACTCACGAGCCAATATGTTAAAGTGGGCTGAAGCAACATCATTCACGAACCAATGTTGTTGCCGTAACTGAAGAGGAACACATTCAGGAAGTAAAGGCAAATCATCTTGAAGAACATTACTCTAAGATGGTCCATTAAGGCGTTCTGGTAAAAAAAATGGTCCAATCAAATAGTCACCTATGATGCCGATTCAAACGTTGATAGAAAACTGTTTCTGAAAATGTGTGTCTGTAATAGCGTGAGGATTTTTATAGGCTCAGTAATGATTATTATGGAAATTAAATATTGCATTTCTGCGAAAATGCGCTTCATCTGTGAACGAAATGATGAAACGAAAGTGAGGAATTTTTGCAAGTCTTTAAAAGTACTATCTACAAAATTGCGTACGAGGTTTAAAATATCTTGGAAGAAGGGCCTAAACTTTTTGTACATGGTAATGATACAAGTAAGATTCTTTAAGAATTTCCCATATCATTTTATAGCAAATATTCAGTTCCCTAACAATTTTTCTCTTATTAGTTGCTGGATTCTCTTCGACTGCATGTAGCCTTCTCAACTGCCGCAGTTCAAATTGTACGAGGTCTTCACTCGGAGGTATTACGTTTGAAATTGCCAGATTCAGTCAGACCATCCATGATGAATATTTATGCATATTTTTCTGCCTGGAGAGACACAATCAGGATACCTTTCTTGATAGAGTCGCCGGGACTCCGCGGAATTATCATTTGCAAAACCATAAAGGAATTGCATTTGTGTCATTCCCAAATTGGAATAATTATTTGCCATTTTTTTAATAGCACAATCTACCTATAACCCAGAGGAAAAATAATAAGAAACTGTCGGGGAAAGTCAAAAACATTATGTACAGTGACGGAAATTAAATTTCGTACACTGAGGTTAACGTATTATGCCATTTTTAAATATTTTGGTATACTGGGCTTTTTACAATTATCTCACCTCTATACCTTGCGTTTCCTATTTCAGTATTCAGTAATGATAGAAAAAGGGCTATATTATATAAAATTATTTATTCGAAGAAAGTATTCCTTGATAGTTGAGCAAGTTGGAAGCCAAGAAGCACTTTACAAAGCCTCAGAACTAAGTGGGAAAATTCAGGATCATTGGAAAGAAGGGCTGGAAGTGGCAGAAGAAAAATTTTAAACGAAAATCAAGATAATAATATACAATGCATGACTGCAAAATTAAATATAAAACAAAAGTCGAAAAAATAGTCCATACTTTCAGTGGAGTCAATGTAATATGAATAAAACAATGCAGTCTTCCTCCACATCCTAAACTGTAACGTATTGAAATATTTTATCTCCAAAAAATTTTTTCTTCACTCAGAATGTTTCTTCATTAAATAGAAATAATTCTTATATCTATATTTGTTTTAGACAGGGGTTCGCCCTGACCTCATATAGACACTGTATCACCCACAGTATAGGGTTAGTTCGTTTTATTTTTGATAGACCAATTACATACAACTTATTTTGATATGTTTTCTTATTCTTCCACTATTGAACACCCTTTACAATATTACACTATTTACCTTGTTGAACACGAATAACAACCCTAAGGCACTGCACCGAGATATCGTTAGGATACCATTGGTTTTTACGTAGAGAATGAATCAGAACTTGAGTTAATTATAGCCCCATTGCCGTCTAAATATCACGAGGGTTGTTTTGTATAGAACGGAATATTTCACGTGTTTACGCGAACAGCAAAACACTAAGCTGCAACTTCGTGCACGTCTTAGCCAAGCACAAAGCATCTAGTCTATTTAACTGCAAAATTTATGGTACTTTTACTGTACGTTTACGAGAAGAGTAACCTCTGTTACCGGGCACGCGTCTACAAAATATTAATTACGCTAACATTAGAAAACCACACATGCCAGATCAAAACACGTGCTATTCTTGGTTTCAGCCACGTGGAACATCTGCTTACGTTGAAGTCTAACAGGACACTGCTTTGTTTATGGTGCTACAGCGTTCTAGTCTGGGACTTCTGGGAGGTCCACCAATCTCTTATAGTCTCGTGAACCGTATTGGCGAACCAGCGAGGAGCGACCGTTCAAGTATTTAAGCGATGTTTGCCCATTGTCGGTCAACACATCAGAGAACCTACTTGACATATTCTCGAAGCCGCAAAACCATTGCGAAGCTAACGATTAAGAGTTTTCGTAAAAGAGAACTTGATATTACTTATTTTAGAATATAGCACCTTTTTATGTGTACAGCAGACATGATATTCTCCGAGAATTAGAATACTGCGGGCTAAAACACTAATGATTTTTAAACATGGGCTAGACATTTCGCTGTTTCGCCAGTAAAATAGAACAAAACTGTCTGGTTGATACGCTAGAACAGGGGTCTCCAAACTACGGCCCGTGGGCCAAATCCGGCCCGCGCCAGCTAATTGCATATTGTTGTTATTGTTGTTGTGATAAGTTGGATAAAAAAAACACAGAATGATAATAACTCGGTTTTATTTACTTGCTAGGAAAAGCTTAATGACAAGTATAATACGCAGAAAATTTAACTTAGGCATAATACTAACAAATAATTGAAATTAATTCAACTAACATTATAAACATATTATATAAACATTATAACATATAAAATACTAATGAGATTTATGTAGTTGTGATTTTCCACTGACAATAGTTTGTAGTTGTGAAACAATTTTACTTGTACCAATTATTTAAAGAGATTAAGGGTGGTCTTCGGTTAACTTAGATCTGTAAACATTATTTACGTATTTCATTTTGGAGAATGTTTTCTCACACAAGTACCAAAAACAGAAAACAGCTCACGAGTAAATTTATGCTAATTATCAAATTGTGCCAGTGGAAGACCCTTATTAAATTCCAACAAAGATGAGTTTTGATATTTGTTCTTAATTATATCACTGATCAATAATTCCCATTTGAAGTTCTGGGGCTAGGGCTTCAATGTCGGCATCAAAAGGATTTTGAACAATCTTAATTTCATTCGTAATGACATCAAAGTCTGAGAAACGAGTATCAAAATTTATATTCAAATCACTCAAAGCTCCGATTATAAAATCGGCGGGAAACTCAGTATCAGTAGTGTGGCTGAATATTTCACATATTTTATTTTAAAATGTGTAAAACATTTTTTAAGCAATTGTGATTGAAACAGTGTGATTTTCTGCCGCAACGATTCGATATTAATGTATAAACCAGGGAGAAGCTAATTTTCTCCTTGCAACCTCAAATTCAGTTCGTTCATATCTTTTGTCAAATCGACGTAGAATGCTACCTTCCACAGCCATTCGCTGAAGGACCTTTCCGCAACTAAGCAGTATGATATTATTATATTCTCCAATTTCTTTAGTAAACTCGCGAAATTCTCGGTGATTCAGCCCAGTGAATCTGACGAAATTAACAATTGATGTGACTGGCTTTAGAACCTCAGACATATCCAAACATTTCCCGCACAGAGACTGTTGATGAATAATACAATGTAGGACTAACGGTTTTGCACCACCATCATTTACTACAGCCTTTGACACAGGAGCGACCACTCCTTTATTTTTACCACACATGTTTTTACCTGCATCAGTTGTAACAGATTTCAAGTTTTTCCATCGAAGGTTCTGTCTATTAATGGCATTTTCAACTCCCTTAAAAATATCTTCACCAGTAGTCGTGCCGCGAATACGATCAATATCAAGAAGTTCTTCATACACTTCATAGCTTTTATCTACTCCTCGAATAAAATGAACACCTGAGCACTATCTGACACATCCGTTAACTCATCCAAGACCAGAGAAAATTACTCAAGATGTCCATTTTTGTCAGACAGTTGAGTTGATATATTTTCGGCGATGGCTTCTACCCTCCGAGCCACGGTGTTAGCTGACACCCTGACAGATTTAAATAAATTTACCTTTTCGAGGTACATTTCTTCGGCTACTGCAATTACGCATTCTTTGATCACTTCTCCATCTGTGAATGGGTTTCCACGCTTTTCGATTTCAATAGCCACACGAAAGCTGGGACGAGTTGCATCCTCTTGTTCAGTATTGAGTTTCGTAAACGAGGATTGCTGCGATTTCAATCCGCACTTCAAAGCTTCAAGCTTTTCTGTCCGCAAACTTCCAATATATTTTTAGTAATTTTTAAAATATTCCGTTTTATGATGTCGTTTAATGTTACATTCTTTGAGAACGGCTATGATTTCATTGCAAATTAAACATAGCTCCTTTTTACTGAACTCAACTACGAAATATTGAAAGTTCCATTGATCTTTGAATGTTCTGCATTCACTGTCTAATTCTCGCTTCTTTCCCATACTAGTAATCATCATCATCATCATCAATCAGCCTATCCGTGTCCACTGCTGGACGTAGGCCTCCCGTAAAGTCTTCCACTCATTCCTATCCTGCGCTGCTTGAATCCAGTTAGTTCGAATGCGCTTTATGTCATCGGTCCACCTAGTTGGGGGTCTACCTCGACTTCGGTATGCCTCCTGCCGGGGTCTCCATTCAAGAATCTTCCTTGTCCACCGCTCATCTGTTGCCTTGGCAATATGTCCTGCCCAGTTCCACTTTAAAGTTGCTATCCTTTCAACCGCATCTGATACACCAGTCCTTTGCCTTATCACCTCGTTTGGTATCCTATCTCTTAGTGAGATGCCCAACATTGATCTTTCCATAGCACGCTGAGTAATTCGTAGTTGATTTATAGATTTCTTGGTCAGTGTTAGTGTCTCAGCTCCATAAGTCATAACAGGTAAGACGCATTGGTTGAAGACCTTTCTCTTTAGGCAGATCGGGATCCTAGATTTACATACTAGCAAATCGCACACAAAAACAACAAGTCAAATCAAAATACTGTTGCGAAGATGTCTTTTAAACACGCGCATACACGTTATAAGGAGTTACGCACTACTTTATTTCACAACACACAGATTCGCTTCCTTCGCGTTCCCTAGGAGAGACGTCGTTACGACATTGACAGATTAATTAATGGTTAACACCTTGATTATTAAAAACCGTGTTTCCCAAGCAATATTTAAAAATTTCACTTATATTAAAATTTTCATAAAATCAGTTTGTTATCATAAATCGTATGACCAGTTATTATATTATCTTCAATTTTATATTCCTAACCTTTGTAAGTTGTACTCATTAACTTGAGACAACTATACATTAAAATTTCACTCAACTCGATGTTATTATACCCTGAGGATGAACGTATAAGCGTTGGAAACACGTAGGCAAATATATTAAATTGTGGAGGAAGACTTGATTGTTTTATTTACATCAAATATTTTTGCTTGTAGAGTTGTTTTCTACCCGCTCTATCTTAACCATTGTTATTGTTGAGTAAACCTGTTTTATTTTCAGTGGTTTTCGTATATTTGTGTTTTCTTTTCTAATTTAAAAATGAGTTCTTAGACAATATTTTTGACGTCTGACGTCCTGACAGGTGTCAAGCATCAAAAATGTAAAAGCGATTTCAAATCAAATTGGAAGCTGTGCACGATAACATTTGGTTATTCAAAACGGAAAGTGCATTGAAATCGATTTGAATTCCTCACTGATACGCGCGCTATCTAGGAGCCGGTAATTGAAATATTTCAGTCTGGTATATAGCCCGGTATGGGATATTAGCGACGGTACTAAAATAAGTCTTCGGCATATCCGATAGTTTCTTGGCTGCTATTGATGTCAATCTTTAAAATGGTTCATAATAATGTGGTGTTAACAGTTAAAATTAATACAGTAAAACTTCTCATTTCGGCCACCCGTTAAAAACGGTTACCCCTCTGAACGGTCAGTTTTGGCTTCTTAAAATAAATCTTATAGCATTTTTAATAGTAAAAGACCCCTCGAATACCGAAACACTTCTAAAACGGCCACGGTCACATGAATCCGTAACTTTTAAGAAAATTACCTTGAATTTTTACCCTTAATTGCGGTCGTCTCGACCCTTCTGGGAATGTTTGCACCCAGCCGGTATTTTATTACTGGTACTATTGGAAACACCGGAGAATGATAAAACCTAATTATGTAAATGGGTTTTTAAGTACGTACAAATATAATTTGTTAAATCTTAAGATGTTTTCATAAAAGGTAAAATTTTATTCAGTTGTATTTTAACAGCACAATAGTCGATCATGTCTCTGAAACGTAAACGTTTATCTTTTAAACAAAAGTTTGAAATCATCGCGGATAGTGAAAAATATGGTATCAGTGCTCGAAAGATAGCGGAAAAGTTTGGTGTTGGAAGAACGCAAGTAAATGATATTCTAAAAAGTAAAATTGCACTGAAAAAACTTTATGAAGAAGGAGGAGTTAATGCAGATCAAAAACGGAAGTTTCCAAAAACAGACGGACTTCCGATTGACCAAATGGTTTATGAATGGTTTTGCATAGCAAGAAACAAAAACATTCCAATATCCGGACCACTACTAAAGGAAAAAGCTCTGGAAGTGTCAGAAAATTTGAAAAATTGTGATTTTAAGGCATCAAATATCTGGTTAGATAGATTCTGCAAAAGACATGACATCAATTTTAAAACAATTTCTGGTGAGTCTGCTGATGTGGATGAAGTGAGTGTTCAAGATTGGTTCACTAAGTTAAAATTAATTATCAAGGATTATGATGATAAAGATATTTTTAATGCAGGCGAAACAGGCCTTTATTATCTCGCAATGCCAAACAAAACTTTTGCCTTAAAGAGTGACAAATGTGCTGGAAGAAAATCAGCTAAGCAACAAGTGACAATTATTTTTTGCAGTAGCATGGATGGTGAGAAGGAGACCCCATTAGTTATAGGAAAAAGCAAAAATCCGCGATGTTTCAAAGGAGCACATGTAGACAAATTACCATTAGAATGGGTCTCCAATAAAAAAGCTTGGATGACAACAGAGATAATGATTTCCTGGCTAAAAAAATTTGACACCAAAATGAAAAAACAAAGCAGAAAAGTACTTTAATTTTTGGATAACGCAAGTTCTCACCCGAAAATACAACTGGAAAATGTTCGAATTGTTTTTCTGCCTCCAAACACTACATCTTACTGCCAGCCATTAGATCAAGGCATCATACAAAATTTTAAAATGATATACAGAAAATATTTGATAAAAAGACTTTTAACTTTTACTAACACCGCTACCGAGGATGCGTTTGAAAAAGCAGAAAAGACCATAAATTTGTCAAGTGCTATGGTATGGATTGTTGCAGCATGGAAAAATGTTTCATCTAAAACGATTAAAAAATGTTTCCAAAAAGCTGGATTTATAGAAACTCTCCAAGAGAATAAAATTTTTGAAGAAGAAGACGATATTCCACTAAGTCAGTTGTTTTCCGGTATCCCAGGAAATCCAAACCTGGAAAATTATCTTCAAATCGACTCAAACATTTCAACGGAAAATCCCAGTATGGAGATGCAGGAAATAATTCAGGAGTTTACCAGCCAATCTAAAACTACCGAAAATGAAGACTGTGAAAGTAAAGAAAACCAGGAGGTTTTTAGTTCGTCTTTAAAAAGCATGAGTGAAGTTTGTGAAAAAATAAGAGACGTACAAAATTTTTTATTAGGCAAAAAAAATGGCAATTTGGCCATTGATATTTCAAATATCCTAATGAAATGTGAAAATGAAGCAGCAAAAATTAAAATTAAAAATATGAAACAGACTTCCATTGAATCTTTTTTTCACAAAGCATAATTTTTTTTCGTATGTAGTGCACATTTTTAAACATTATTATGTATACATATTATGTAGGAGTTATGAAGTAAATAGTTATGTCTATATATTTTTCAGTTCATATTACATAATAACGTATGTGTTTGTAATTAGCCTTTTATTAATTAATGAAGTTGAATTTTATTCACATGACACATATGTTATATGTAGATATGTAATTTATTTTTTTCCTTCCCCTTAAAAACGGTCACCCCCTCAAACGGTCATATCCTGGTTAGACTGCTAGTTGTGTTTTTTGCTATTGCAATTCTTCCTCGGACTTATATGTTATAACATAATCGTTACTGATATTTAAACTAAGGTAAGACGACACTTTACGTAAACTCAAAGTCATCCAAAATCCCAATTGGAGCGAGCCAAATCTGTCGACCACCATATTTCTTGTTTTTTGTTTATTCGTCTTACAGCTTTTACTTCCTTTTTTCATTTGTTGAGTAAGTGCAATTGCCTCTTCCTTCCTTGCTTCTTTCAGTGTCAGTGCCACTATCATTAATAATATTTATGCCAACAAATAAATAAATTTCTTGAATTCCATATTATGGTCAGTATTAATATTGAGGAAAAATAGAGGCAATTTTTTCTCTTTTTAACTTACCAAAAGTTTAATTAAATCAAAAATACGCTCGCTTCCTTAAAAGTTGTGAAAGTTCGCCGTCGTGGTTAATTTAGAACACTCGTTTCCAGACCCTTTTCTAACAGAAAGTTTTGTGCTTGATCACCTGTGAAATTAGGCTAAGCCAATAATCGTAAGAAAAATTTAGACAAGTCTTGATACATCATAGTTTTAAAAAACAATAATTAAATTTTGTTTATATTAAATAATTTTATTATAGTTTTATTAAATTCCAATAAATTTAATAAAGTTACGATGACTAGACCGATTTTAATTTATGCCGCTAACTATATTGTGTGTCTAGTAGGAAAAGTAACATACAACAGTAATAATAATAATAAGAAATGTCTTTATTTCTGAATATTTATAAATACTACGTGATCAGAAAAAGGCGAAATTCAGATGGGGCATTCTAGAATACCTCCCTGATTAAACTCAACCTATAGTAAAAACTAACTCTAAAATATCTAGATATAGTTGGGGTCAAGCAAATATTTGACGCGTGACACTTCCATATTGTCATGGGTGTCAAATACGGCAGGCCACTCATAATATAAAAGTTACTAATGGCTAAATTTATATTATAATAATTACCACCCACTCGAAGTATTTGTATCTTTATCCTTTTATATGACTAAAAAGAGATATACATAAACCGAGTTACCTTCTCGTCGATTTGGTCAAATCATATGGGCTGCAGATCCGCATTTTATTTATTAATTTAATCGTTATACACTACTAAGATTGCTTGTTAAGACCTGTGATATTAATGGTCAATCCTGAATCCCACCATTACAATGCACAGAATTTATCAAAACAAATTTATTTATATTATAATTCATATTCTTGAACCAATTTCCCAGCAATCATTTTCTGCAAAGGTTTATAAATAACAATATTCGTCAGTCCGGCCCTGACTAAGTATCAGCTGTAATAAAGTTGGTGAAATCGAAATAACCTAGTATTGGACAAATATGACAAGATGGAAGTGTCACGCGTCAAATATTTGCTTGACTCCAACTATAGCTACATAACTACATAACTGGCAGTGTAAAGGTGCCTTAAATGGGAGAAGCTATTGTATACACATTAGAGAGATTAATGATTCTACCGTTTACCTCTAATATACTTAGTCTAGTTCAATTTGAAAGCACATAGTGAAAGACTTCTGAAGGGGGTTGTGGAATTTTACGATGTTATACAGGGTGTCCCAAAAGTAATGGGGCACAGAGCAACAGCAGACTCCGAAATAAGCGATTTATTCAAACTTGCCTTATCCCAAAGTTGATAACAACCAAGATACAGGGTGTCAAAGTTTCAATTTTGTTTTCGTTTTTTTGCGATTATTTCTTAACGAAACGACATAGTAGCACAAAATTAAGGGGTTCGGGGTTTCTTGAGGTGAGGAATTCAAAATTATCCATAGTGTTTGTGTAACCAGTAGCTATCTACGGCTTGCCCCACTCATTTTAGCTGGCATCACTTTCTTTAGGCTTCTTATACGGATCCGACTAATAAAAGAATAAGTTACTTTACATCAAAAACGTATATTTTATTGAAGTTGCTAGGAGCAACCATTTTCGAGATAATGGAATTTTATATGTCCAATTAAACTAAGCACGTGGTCCAAAAACAACGGAAAATCGAGCAACGGTGAATTTCTGACTTAAAATTATTGTAAATCAGCTACATCTGCTAAGTGTCGAAAGTTAATGTGACTATTTTTTTCTAATAAACACGCTTTTTCATATACGGAATTACTAATTTTATTCTAATTCTAATCTAAAACATTGTTTAATACTTAGTTTAATACTATTTAAAAGTAACAAAATAGTTAGAAATAAAAATGGTAACGCCGTGATAGAAATTATTCAAAATGGCCACCATTGACCTCAATACATTTAGCTATACATGTTACAAAATACTGTCGGACTTTACGCAAGAGATCTTCATCATTTCTGGGCAGAATAACAGAATTTATAATTTTTTGATTTAAGTCATTACGGTTGTTTATTGAACTGTTATAAACAATGGTTTTCAAATAACCCCAAATGCAGAAGTCCATTGGATTAAAATCCGGACTTCGCACCGGCCAAGTCAAGGGGCCACCATGGCCTATCCAACGTTCAGGGAACTGTTCATTTAAATAATTTCGCACTTGTCTGGAAAAGTGTGCCGGCGCCCCGTCTCGCATAAAATACATATTTCGCCGGACGTTTAGTGGTACATCTTTTAAAAGCCCGCCAAATTCATTTTTTAAAAAATTCAAATATGAATCTCCGTTTAGAGTTGGCGGTAATTCAAAGGGGCCTATAAGATGATTTCCGATAATTCCACACCAAATGTTGACCTTAAACTCATGTTGGAAGTGACGTTCAACAACTAAATGCGGGTTTTCACTTTCCCACGCATGTCTGTTTCGGTAATTAAATACATCCCGTCGAGTAAATGTCGCCACGTCCGTGAACAACACACGATTTAAGAACATTGGATCTGTATTTTGCAGATTTTGGAAGAAATGAGCTGGTAGATCAGGCGGCAGTAAACACTTTACGGGTGTAAAGTGGTATGGGTACAGACCTTCATCGTGAAATATTCTAACAATTGAAGATTTACTTACACCTGTAGCTGCCTTCAATCCCCTCGAACTCACTGCTGGATTATATTTTTTGAACGGCCCGAAACCTATTTTTTTTGTCGAAGCGAACCAGTCTCTCCTAGTCGGTCATAAATATTTTGAAATAATTTGCGGTTTGGTTGCCTTCTATTTGGGAACATTTCTTTGTACCTGCACCCTACACTCCGACCGTTAAAATTTTCTGTGTTCCATTAGTTTTGGGACACCCTGTATAAGAAACTGTGCTCAAAAGTTGCATTCCGATGATATGGCGGCGTTATCTTGTCTCTAAACCCAATGTTAAGTGTATTAACATATTTTCGAGAAACAATACGATTGTATAAACATCTAAGGTACTTTGAACTAATAAGTTTATAAGAGAAGCATATCTGATGCAACTCACTTCTATCAGTCATATTCAGCCATCCGGACTCGATTAGTTCATGAGAGAGAGAGAGAGAGAGAGAGAGAGAGAGAGAGAGAGAGAGAGAGAGATGTTAATATTTTCGCACACCGTAAACAAGTGTCAAACGAGAATTTTGAACATGCTCAATACGACGCTTATCGATACTGTCAAAACAATTTCCATGGACAATATTAACAGTGAGAATACCAGAGAGTCGAAAAGTAAAGTTTTTACCTTTAGTGACAAAAAGTGGTGCTTATAGTATAATAGTTTCAATCTTACAAAGGCGTTTTGTAAACATCTTCAAAATGCGCACTAAATCGTAAGGAACTGTAAAATGCCCGAATGGCGAACATTGTCTTTCACTGGCAAAAGCGTATTATCTATTTCAACTTTTATTTCGCTTTTAACCTAATCGACATCAGACCTCCGACCAAACACCATCAAACAAGACTTTCCAGGATTTAGTATAAGGAGATGTTCTAATGATAATTAATATAGGGATTTTAGTTCTACATTCATAGTCCTACAGCTTTCAACAGCATCGGCCCTATGGTGTCGTTAGTATATTATTGAGCAGAGCACTTTCTTTGCGATTTTGAGAGAAACGACGTATAAATGCCATATAAATATGGATACAAGGCAAAACCCTGAAGTACGCAATTCCGAATTGTAATGGGGGTTGATATTATATTGCTGATCAGAACGGACTGTGTTCTATTTGGCAATACGTTTCTAAAAAGGTGAACCGCACTCTCGGAAAGACCTATATAATGCAAAATTGTTAAAAACAGCCTATGATCGATGGGGTCAAAAGTCTTGGAAAAGTCTAATAGTGCCAAAACTGTAATTTTACAGTTATCAATAGCTTCAAAAATATTGTAGAGTATCCATGGTATTCTCGAAATCCAGACTGTGTCTCTGGCAAGATGGTATTACTTTCGGTATTCCGATAGTTGTAAATTTAAAACTTTTGACGAACATGGTAAAATACTGATAGGATGAAGATTCTTAAACTCTTCTGGCAGTGTGACCTTAGGAAGTGGAGTTACCAAGGCACTCTTCCAAATATTTGGAACTCTTTGCTCTAGATTTAATACACAATACAATAATTTTGAATATATCAAATCCAGACACTACTTTGAAAGTTAAGTTAGAAGATATTTTTGCATTGACTTTACTCACATACCAGGAACGAACGAGGACGAGAATATGATTTTCCGATGTTCTTATACTATTTTTTCTGTGATCGAAAATGAAAGAGAATAAATTACAAGACTGTGTGTAAGTATGATGTGAATAAACTATATTTTGTACGTAAATATTTTGTCTATACCGAGTGACAATGGAACTACTACCCAGGCTGGCGTTTCAAAACGACTTTAGATAAAAATGTGAAATTTTGGTCCACGTCTGGGTTAAGTAATGTGCATATTTTAAGCAAAAAAACAAATGACAATCACTTTCGGTTTCACCGGAAACGATTAAAATTTTGATATTTTAAATTGCAACCCCCGTATATTTTTACATATTTGAATGCCGCGAAAAATTCTAAACATTTTTTATGTAGCATGTCCTATACCTAAACTTAACAGATTTTGACTTATGGGGCTTTAAAGTTTGAACTATTTTAACATTTAATTCATTTTTCCAAAAAAACGAAGAGCGCTACGACCAAAACAAACGGTGCAATTCGTACTTCATTAAAGGCACTCTAGGATAGTACAATAAAAAAAACTGATGCTAGCAATTTTAAAAAATCGATATTTTCGACAAGACGTTTTTCAGTTTTTGATCCATTTTTGTATGAAAACGATTTAACTTACAACCATAGGACTTTCACTACCCGATCTTACTTTTTTATCTTCTATCCATTTATATTCTCAGTTTTCATTTTCAAACAACGGATATTATTTTTGAACCAGCTGGACGTTTTATGCTATTTTTACTAAAACTAAAATAATCATATTAGTCATGACACAGGTTGCTATGGTTTTTAGAAACAATTATATTACCTATGTCAGTTATTTTTTATCACCTAGTGTGTTTTGCATACTGTTGGAAATTCTTGTAAATTATCGTTTTTTATTTCGTGATTTTTTTTGGCGTAGTTCTTTGTAATCTGTTTCAAATGGTAATTTTTACAAGAGCCGAACAAATAGATATGCTTCTCGTTTATGGCGAGTGCTTGCAAAATAAAAGGCAGGCTCAAACACTCCACGCAGAACGATACCCCGACAGAAACCAACCCTGCTATGCTTATTTTCCGTGGCTGGTACAACATTTGAAAACTGTTCCCCAAAATGAAAATGAAGAACATTTTATTATTAGCGAAGAAGCAGAAATAAACGTTCTGGCATGTGTGAATTCTGATCCAAATATTTCTACTCGCCAAATTGAAAATGAAGTTGGAGTTAACAGAGAAAGTGCAAGAAAAATTTTGAAGCCTTACAAATACCAAATCCACCAACACTTGGGTGTTAACGACTTTGCTCGGCGAGTTCAATATTGCCGATGGGTTATGGAAAATCATAACCATAATAATAACTTTCATAGATTGATATTATTTTCTGATGAGTCTCGCTTCACGAATCTGGGAATGTTCAACAGGAACAATGTAAGATATTGGGCAAATGAAAATCACCATCTATTTAGAGAAGGATCATTTCAAGAACGCTTCGGTGTTAATGTGTGGCTAGGTGTTTTAGGAACGACAGTTGTGGGTCCAATATTTTTTAATGAGCACCTTAGAGCGCAAACTTATTTGAACTTTTTGGAAACAACAGTCAACGATTTTCTGGACAATTTACCTCTTGCACAAATTCCCAACATTTACTTTCAACAAGATGGTACACCGGCTCATAATGCTAGGATTTGTGTAAATTATTTAAATGACAGGTTTGGGGACCGATGGATAGGAACAAATGGCCCTGTAAGGTGGCCAGCACGTTCGCCAGATTTGACGCCCCTAGATTGCTTCTTCTGCGGTCATATCAAAGAAAAAGTCTATTTAACTCCACCTGAAAATTTGGACATTTTAAGAACTCGAATTATTAGGGCTATTAATGATATTAGTATACCTCAAAAAGAAAATGTATTACGGAAAATTGTTGAAAAGTGTGAGACCTGTATTGAACAAGAAGGTCGGGTTTTTGAAAATCTTCATTATGATTAGGTTCGTTTTTTTCATTTCTTTTATTATTAGCTAATTAATATTAATCATGTGTACTTCTTCTTCTTCTTCTTTGCATGCCTATCCGGGTCGGATGCTGGCGATCATCTGAATGATCATAATTTTGTTGACTGCTTCCCTGAACAGTCCCGTGGTTGACTTTCCGAACCAGACTCTTAGGTTTTTCAACCATGAGATTCTCCTTCTTCCTGGTCCTCTGCTCCCGTAAACTTTACCTTGTAGGATGCATTGGAGGAGATGGTATCGATTTTCATTGCGCATTATGTGCCCAAGATATTCTAATTTCCTGCATTTAACGGTGTAAAGGACCTCACGTTCTTTCCCCAGGCTTCGTAGGATTTCTTCATTGGTCACCCTCTGCGTCCACCACACTCTGAGCATCCTTCGATACAGCCACATTTCGAAGGCTTCCAGCTTCCTCTCAGTAGCAGCAGTCAGTGTCCAAGCCTCTACTTCGTAGTACAAAACAGAAAAGACGTAGCATCTTAACAACCTGATCTTGAGGTTTATGTTCAAGTCATGGCTCTTGAAGCACTTTGTCATTTGATTGAACACTGCTCTGGCCTTCTCTATCCTGCATCTGATTTCCTGTGAATGGTCCCACTCTTCATTAACACAGGTACCCAGGTATGTGTATTTTTGTACTCTTTCCACACGTTTTCCATTTATAATTAGGTGGTCATCCGGGATATTTCTTTTACTGATGATCATTAATTTGGTTTTGTCAACATTTATATCAAGACCATATTGCTGACTGATCAGTGTGATTTGTGTCATCAGGTTTTGCAGATCGTCTAGGTTATCTGTGAACACGACGGTGTCATCTGCATATCTTATGTTGTTCAGCCTCTGTCCATTCAGGTTCACCCCCGCCTCGCTATTCTCCAGCGCCTCACGAAAGATGTACTCGGAGTATATGTTAAACAACAGTGGAGACAATATGCAACCCTGTCGAACTCCTCTAGCAATTCTGACTGGCTCTGTGTGGCTGTCCTGTACTCGGACGGTGGCCTTCTGATTCCAATACAGGTTCGCGATGATCCTAAGGTCTTTGTCATCCAGTCCGATTTTCTTCAGTATCTCTATTAGCTTTGTGTGCCGGACTCTATCGAATGCCTTTTGATAATCTATAAAGCAGGCATACACGTCACAGTTCATGTCTCTGCACCTCTGGAACAACACCTGCACACTAAACACTGCCTCACGAGTGCCGAGCGCGCTTCTAAAGCCAAACTGGGTGGGGCTTAATTCGTCTTCACATAGCCGATAGATTCTCCTGTGAATGACTTTCAGAAACAATTTTAACAAATGACTCATTAAGCTTATTGTTCTGTATTCATGGCATTTTTTGGCCCCAGGCTTCTTGGGCAAGGTGATAAATTCCGATTCGAGCCATGCCCGTGGTATATCTCCCGTATCATAAATGTGGTTGAAGATCGTCGTCAACCATTCAATGTGATTGTCGTCCAGCAGTTTGATGAACTCCGCCTGCATCCCGTCAGGCCCTGGCGCTTTACCCTCTTTGAGTCCATCAACCGCAGCTTGTACTTCCTTTCTCAATATCGCCGGTCCCGTATTACCATCAATTTGTGGTGATGGTGGTCTTTCGTCATGGAAAAGTTCATTGATGTAGGCTTCCCACGTGTCCTTGATCTTTGCTTTTTCAATAATAAGCTCGCCGTTTCGGTCCATCAAACTGTTCCCTGATTTTGATTTTGTCTTTCCTGTTAGTTCCTTGATTTTGCGGTGTAGATTGAAACTGTCGTATTTTGCGCTGAGGGCTTCTATTTCATTACATTTAAGTTCCAGTTCTCTCTGTTTTGCTTCTCTGATCTTTCTTCTAATGGATTTGTCGAGTTCTTTGTATAGTACAGGTTTTTCTTGTTTTTTCGCCTTTGTTCCATCATTTCAAGGATTTCACTGGTCATCCAGGGTTTTCGTTTTAATTTTTCGGGTTGTAATAGCGTAGTTTTGAGGTTCTGCACACTTTCACATAGTTCCTGAATCTCCTCACTCACATCTTCATGTACCAGGTGTTCGTTGTTTTTGTGATGTTCATTCAGCTTCTTCCTTACCTGTATCGCCACTGCAGAGTCTTTTAGTTTTCGCAAATCGTAGCGTCTTATCATTCTTTTGTGTACCTTCTTTAGCCGTAGTTTAAAAACACCCACCACTGGATTGTGATCCGATTGTATGTCTGCTCCCGGATACGTTTTTACTGAGGTAAATGCGTTCCTATATCTACTGTTGATCAAGATATAGTCAATCTGATTTCTGACTATAGCATCTTCCCTGTCTGCCGGTGAACTCCAAGTGTATATTCTCCTTGGGGGTAATTGGAAGAAGGTGTTTGTGACTACTAGCTTTTGTTCCTCCACAAACATACTAAGCAGCTCTCCTCTGTCGTTTCTTTCTCCTAGACCCCAGGGGCCTATATGATTTCCTGAACATCCGCGTCCCACTTTGGCATTTGTTTTGACATCTTGTTTTGGGAGTTTTCGAAGTACAGCCGTAATGTTCTCGTAAAATTGCTCCACTTCTTCTTCGCTGTGGTCTCTTGTGGGTGCGTATACCTGAATTATGTTTATTCTTGCAGGTTTTGCTTCGATTTGTAGTAGCAGAAGTCGTTCGGATATTGGTACAAAGTTGGTGACACACGTCGCTACGTTCTTACTCACTATAATTCCTACACCGTATTTGTGTTCATTATCAGTTGGTCCAGAGTAGTATATCCTATGTTGGTTGATGTCGCACTGCCCCGCTCCTGGCCATCTTGTTTCGCTGACACCAAGAATACTGATCCGCATTCTCTCCATTTCCTGGATTGCGTTGTTAATTTTACCAGGTTGAGCCAACGTTCATCATGTGTACACCTTTGTATAATAAAGTACTTGTATAATAAAGCACTTGTTTGTAGTTTTGAAACGTTTGCATTTGCGAGTTATTAAATAATATCCGTTGTTTGAAAATGAAAACTGAGAATATAAATGGATAGAAGATAAAAAAGTAAGATCGGGTAGTGAGAGTCCTATGGTTGTAAGTTAAACCGTTTTCATACAAAAATGGATCAAAAACTGAAAAACGTCTTGTCGAAAATATCGATTTTTTAAAATTGCTAGCATCAGTTTTTTTATTCTACTATCCTAGAGTGCCTTTAATGAAGTACGAATTGGACCGTTTGTTTTGGTCGTAGCGCTCTTCGTTTTTTTGGAAAAATGAATTAAATGTTAAAATAGTTCAAACTTTAAAGCCCCATAAGTCAAAATCTGTTAAGTTTAGGTATAGGACATGCCACATAAAAAATGTTTAGAATTTTTCGCAGCATTCAAATATGCAAAAATATACGGGGGTTGCAATTAAAAATATCAAAATTTTAATCGTTTCCGGTGAAACCGGAAGTGATTGTCATTTGTTTTTTTGCTTAAAATATGCACATTACTTAACCCAGACGTCGACCAAAATTTCACATTTTTTTCTAAAGTCGTTTTGAAACGCCAGCCTGGGTAGTAGTTCCATTGTCACCCGGTATATTATGTCTTCTACTGAAATAATGACTTTTGTGGCTTCAAAACACATCAGAAAGATGCCAGTTTGTGGACGATCGCGGAAAAATAGTATAGGGGAAAGTGTTGTACCTCGGACCGGTCTGTACCTCGAGTCAGTTGGTTTCCTTACCTTACACCCTACCCACTGCAGATTTTCATGCAATTTGGTAAATATGTTGTTCTTACGTTCGGCCGGAAGATGGCAGCTAGACATAGTTCTCATAAAACTATTGCGTGGCGTTTTGTTGTTCTATGTTTTGCTTGATGGTAAGTAACTTATTTAAAAATTTATAATCTGTTAACATCCATTTAAATCGTTGATATTATTATTTCTTTATTATTTGTCATTGAAAACTGTTGTTTAGACTTGATAATTATGATTATATTTTTTGCAAAATATCTAACCTAAAATTAGAAAGCAAAGAAAAGGCAAACTTATACAGCTTTTTACTTCGGGTCAATGATAATATGTCGTGTACCTTGGACCGGACCAAGGTACAATATCATTGCAAATTTACATTATTTTGGTTATTATTTGAACTAACTGTTACCTGAAACGATTATTATTGTTTCAGATATTCATTTTAAAATGCCGGGAAGTAAATTAGGCGTGAAGAGAACACCTGTAAATCCTTAAGACTTAATTGCAGCAGCAGACAAAATTATAAGTAGAGAATTATCAATTAGGGAAGCAGCAAAATGCTATAAAATATCGAAAACCACGTTGATCAGACACATGAAATCCCCCAGACAATCGAACGCTACAGAATTTTCATATGTTGCCGCCAATAATGTGAAACAAATTTTTAATACAGATGAAGAAGCTGCACTAAAAATGTATCTTCTTACTGCACGCTTGCATTACGGTTTGACCGGGCTAACGACTGTCCATGTACCACCAAAAGTTATAGGACCGAAGGGAATAAAACAATTAGGTCAGGTGACCAGTGGTGAGCGAGGCCAAAATTTAACCTTGATAGCTTCAATATCACTATAATAGTTAGCAACTCTTTTTGGCATTTCTTTTATCATATCTGGTAGCACTATTCGCTTAGCAACTGCTTGCATTTTCTCAGGTAACACCTTTCCTTGACTCTTTCTCTTTTTAGGCGCAGCTATGTCTTCTTTTTATGAAGTTTCAGTAAGTATACGTGATTTTCCTCTTACTCTACCTGGCTTTATTTTGCGAGCAGGTGCCTTTGGATAAGGTCGCAACATTTCAGGTGTAACAGAACTTCCAAACGTTCCTGCCTGAACACCATTTGAGGTAGAAGGAGTAGAGACATCCATTCCCGTAGCCGTAGTTTCAGCTTGTTCGCCCTCCTATTCTTTATTATCGATTTGTTCACGACGCTCAGTAGACTAACTTAAAAGACGATCAGTTACGTATGCTGACAAAAATTCATGTTCCTCAAAAATACTTTCATTGACAGGATAAAGGCCGCTAACTTTACAACCGTTCTGGACATTAGACGTGGGAAAGCTTTTGGAAATGCCTTACCCGCAAGTTTAGCTATACCGTAAATTGTAATTGGCTGTCCAGGATTCATAATCATCCATTCGCTACAGGCAGTACTATAGTAGGTTTCCATCGGCTCAAAAACTGTTCTGTCGAGAGGTTGCATCTTGTGCCTGATATGTGGATAAAATGTTATCATTAGTCTTACAGAAATCAATTGCATTGACATTCACGCGGCTCGTGATTATCTAGGAGTACTATCACTGGATTTTCAACTGTTGGTTTTACATAATCTTTAAAGTGTTCTAAATATTCCAAAAACAACCTTTCGTTTAACCAGCACCTTCGGGCAACCTTTCAGCAATGGGGCTTAAAATTTATCCTCGGAAATATCATCAGGAATATGATTTCCGATTGCATTTATTGAAGCTATCAGGGTTACATTTTGGCCTCGCTCACCACTGGTCCCCTAACCTATTTGTTTTATTCCCTTCGGTCCTATAACTTATAACTATAACTTATATTTGTTATTGATTGTATCGATATTTTACAATATCAAGCATCTCTAATAATCTAATATGTATTGATAATTATCTGGTTGCCTAACGACAAGAAATCACCTTTCAGGTTATTCATGTTTATGAATTCATGTTGTAAAATCAAAAAATCAAGTTGCCTTTGTTCAAATAGATTCTTGAAGATTGGTCGATAATGGATTTCAATGCCTTATTATTGACCATGGTCAATAATAACTTATAAGGTAGAGAAAAACGATTTCTAACGTTAATAATCGGTAAATAATGGCGATGTTATAGGTTAGTAGTGGAAAAACCAATTTACATAGCACAATCGCTAAGGTATCAGATGTAAAATTTTGTAAATATATAATTCTGAAATTTATGATGACAAAAAACTAAAAATTGACCTAAGGTATAACACTCTCCCCTACTATGTTATAAGGACAAATAATGTAGTATTTCGAACGTAACCCGCATTGTCCGAAAAACATTATTTGTTCGTATGATGTACTTTTATATCCGATCGTGTTTTTGATCCGATTGCCAGTTATAAATTAATGCAAAAATAAAGTAAACCAACACATTTGATCTTGCACGGAAATTTGTCGCTCTTAATGTTTGTCAGTTAACAATGAAACCTGTAAAATGCGTATCCATGGATATAACAAATAAGCGATCGAGAAATATTTTTGGACTAGAATGAAAAGTGTTGCCTAGCTACCAGCGCAATAATCAATACCTCATTAAAAGGTTACCTTTTCGTCCAAATATCTAATCTATAAAACGAAATTTTTTGACACAAACGGATATACACCAAATAAATTAAATTTTTTATTCGCAAAATGTTTTATTTTTATTCCTTAATATTTCTGATTTTTAAGCAAACATGTTTTATTTGTTTATAATATTTTTAACAATTACCAATATTCGAGATAATACATTACTTTATAAATATAAACTACTTCTAGAAAAGGTAATAAATACGCAGTGAACAATTATTATCGACCGATATCATTAATATCTAATGTGGCCAAAAGAGTAGAAAAATAATAAAATCCCCGAATAAACAACTTTTTTAATAAATATAGAACCATTTCAGATAGACAGCTTGGTTCCAGAGAGCCTGAAGACACAACATGTCATTTAAATAACATAGAGGGTTGGATGAAAACAATAGGTGTTTTTCTGGATGTGTCTAAAGCATTTGGCACGGTTAACCATCAAGAGTTGATTGGGCTTTTATGGGGTCGCATTAGATCTTGTAAGGTCATGGCTAGGAGAATCGGGTGCTATACATAATTTAATTTTTCTACTACATAGTTGTACATATTTTTATCATTTGTATTCTTTCAACCATTGTTTCAGCAATAAATTCTGTAATTATTTCATTGATTTCCACCGACACTCGGTAGCTTTGTTTTAATGAAAATAACTAAAAAAATAGGCTTAAGGCTTTGTATTTACTTTATAAGCCAAGACCAATTTAAAACCTTTCTTTCCAAATCCTTTTTTAAAAGAAGCTTCACGCCTGATTAGGTAGGCAGTTAACCCTAGGCTTAGACCCTAAAAAAATAATGGCGTGGTGTGGCTTGTAAATATATCTAATTAAATAAAACTTTACTTCGGCAGTAAATATGCGGTTTAAAGGCTTAGTGATACCCTAATAACTTTAGTAAAAAATGATTCAATGCGTCAATAAAATATACTTTAATGATAGTGACAGCGTTTTGTATAATATTTTATTTCTTATATGTTGTATTTTTTGTAGGTTTTGCAAACTTGTAGATCTAAGATTAAGCCGCCAGAGGTATAACAATAAAGTAAAAAATGATTCAATGCGTCAATAAAATATACTTTAATGATAGTGACAGCGTTTTGTATAATATTTTATTTCTTATTTGTTGTATTTTTTGTAGGTTTTGCAAACTTGTAGATCTAAGATTAAGCCGCCAGAGGTATAACAATAAAGTAAAAAATGATTCAATGCGTCAATAAAATATACTTTAATGATAGTGACAGCGTTTTGTATAATATTTTATTTCTTATTTGTTGTATTTTTTGTAGGTTTTGCAAACTTGTAGATCTAAAATTAAGCCGGCAGAGGTATAACAATAATAATATACTTCAAAAGCATTTTGATTATGTATAGAGATATTCTTCACACAGAAAAAAAAAATTCAATACAAAAGTTGCATAATTTTCCCGGTGTTATCATTTAGACTTGTCAAAAAAAAACATACGCACATCGCAAAGTTGAGAAAAAATTGACAGTTTTTTTTTTTGACGTAATACCCTATACATTTTTGACCCTACTTTCAAAAATATAAAACATGTCAACATTTAGTTCAGCCGTTTCTGACATATTTGAGTTTACAATTTTATAAAATATAAATTAAAATTTTTATTTTATAATTTATCATATAAAGTCAAGTAATTACTATACAGGGTGCCAATTTAAAAACTTTCAATTCAAATATCTCAAAAACTACAAAAGTTAGAACAACGCGATTTGGTATAAATATTACTTGGGTAGGGAGAAGTAGAACCACCATATTTTAGTCAAGGGGTCAGTTACCCACTAGACGCCCCACACCACAACTTTAAAATTTAAAATGGCATGAATAAAACAAAGCTTTGTAATTTATGAAAATATTGAATATTGTTGAAAATGAAGCAAATTTTCATCTAAGTTCCTGCTTCCGGCAATATCCAGTAGGGATGACGCTTTGGAATAGGATCTGTTTTTTTTTTAAACAGGTTATAATATGAAACAGGTACGAATCGATAGGTTTTCCTGTTCCGATGAAACAGTTAACTAACTGCGATCGCGATATCGCAGTCGTCTCGTTAACTTATTGCCGTTCCATCTGTGCTGTTCTGTTGCAGCAGTCCAGTCGGATAACTTCTTATCTGTTCTGTGAGTCGGATTTTTATCTCGTCTGCTGTGACGCTTGCGACAGAGAATGTATTCTCAATTCCCGGGCTGCGATTTAGAGGTCGCCAAGTTCTTGAAAATTTCAAGATCTTGTCTTGATTTCAAGACAAGATCAAGACAAGAAGTAATTTTTAGATTTCAAGACAGGACAAGAAATTTCATGTCAATACCAAGATTTCTTGACAAGAAAACAAGAAATCTCGAAATTTCTTGACTAACAATGAAAACGCTAAAACGTATTTATTTGTGAAAAAAAAAATATAACATATTTTAACATAATTTAACACATTTTTAAATCGGAATACATAAGCCATGAATTAAGGCACATAAGACTTCTTATGAAGTCAACGCCTAGCCGATTTCTTCGCTTTGTTATTGTAAAAGCTGCTCTTGAAAATAGCCTTTCCGCAGGTACAGATGTTGCTGGTTTTCCGAGAAAATCCTTGGCCATTTTCGATAACGACGGATAGACATTTCAATTTCGTTTTCTTCGCCAATCAAGCATATTCTCAGAATTTTCTGTCCTAGGATCATTTAAGTATTTTTCAATTTCATACTTCCAGGATTCTGAGTTATCATCATTATTAGCGTTCTTAAATAGATAGGCAAGTAATATCTAAATCAAATTCGTTATCTTCTTTTTCAAGACTCAGTGCTGGTGCTGGTTCTGGTATTGGATTCTGTAGATCATTCTCGAATTTATTAAAGTAGCTAGCTTTAAATATTTTTTTTCAAATTTTTGAGCTGCGTCTGATTGTGGAAGCTTTTCCCATGAAGAAGAGGAAAATGCTTCGACTTTATGTCGAGGATCCAAAATGAGAACTATACAGTATATCCAATTAGTTTTGTTATAGTGTTTCAGTATTTTATCTCTCGCAGCTTGAATGCAGTGAATTATTTGCTCATCGGTAGAGTCTCTATCAATTTTTTATTAAGTTCAAGAGCCCATGCTTCTAGTTTGTCTAAAAGTAAGTTTATTCCAATTACCACCAATGGGAGTGTGCAGTATTTTTCCCCTTCGAGTATTGAAGAAAGTGTTTTGAGGCTTCTCAGATACTTACAAAATTTACTGATCAGAACCCATTGTTTATCTGATATCTTACAATTATTTAGATTTTCGATGTTATCGCAAAATACAGTTTAAGCATTTTTCATACTTAAACCCCATGTTAGCATCTCTTAAGTTGAATTCCATCTTGTAGGCACATCTAATTTTGGCATAGTCATCTTACAGCTTACGGCCTCACAAGCACTGTTAAGTTTAAGTTGCAATTATTTGCTCTGAGTTTTTGATTTTTTTTACAAGGTATCTAATTTTACTTAGGGGAGAATTGAAATCTAAATTAGTATCATATGTATTATTTTCTGCTTCGATCTCATTCTCCAAATCCTCCAAATCCTTTTCGGTGTTTAAACGGTTTCGATTTGGTTCAACAACTTTCATAAAATCCTGGACAGCTAAGTTTAGAATATCTGCGAAACATACAAAATGCTTATTTTTGTAGTCAAAACCGGGAACGAAAGTTTTCAAAGAACGCATCATTGTAAAGTTAACAGCAGTATTATCAGTTGTACCACCTTGAATGCAGTCCAGCACATCATAAGATTTTAGCACCTCAAAGACAATGTTGGCCATAGATGCACCTGTATGGTTTCCCTCAGCAGGCACAAAGTCTAGAACAATTGACTGAATATTCCAATTTTTGTCCACAAAGTGAGCTGTAATGCCATAGTAGCCCTTCATACCAATAATAGATGACCACCCATCAATAGTCAACGAAATTTTTGATTCACTTGCTTTCAGAAAGCTCGTTACAGAATTCTTCATTACTTCATATTTATGTATAACATTTCTTTTTAAGGTATTACTACTAGGTAGAGCCACTTCTGGATTTAAATATGAAAATAGATTTTTGGTAACATTATCTTTAAAGAAATTAAATGGCAGATACTTTTTTGTAATAAATTCTATGAGCAGTTCGTCAACAACTTCTTTGTTTAAGGGATTGCCTCTTACCTAAAAATAAGGACATATTGTTTATACGAGTAAGTTCTATATTTTCTTTTGTATATTATCTCCCTCCCCCCTTTGTTTGTAGGGCGAGTTTTTTCAAAAACAATACGAACCTTTCGTTGCTAGGTTATTATATATCTTAAACCGTTCGAAAGTTATCGAGTAAACATACATCCACACACACATACAGACAGACACACTCAAATGATGTTTTTTGTACGTTTTAGATCATTATAAGCCCTTTACCTAGAACAAATTTTTGAAATTATTTTTCCCGATACAATACCTCCACTTTTCACTATTGTGATGTGGAGGGAGGTAATAAATAAAATTTTGTGGGAGCTTTGTGCCCACAATTTGGCAGAGTATTTTTGTGTTTCTCTCGTAATTATTATTAAGGGCTCTGTGACGTGCACTAAAGTGAGTATTATACAAACTATTATAATAAATCTCAACTTACATTTTCTTTACTTTGACTTCGGTTCATCCAATCTAAAAACCTAGTACTTCCACTTCCACTGGACGCAGAACATTATACCTTACTTCGATCAGGCTCTCCTTGAGAAAACTCTTTATCAAATAACGTCCCATGCTTTGCTTTTAAGTTTCTTTTTAACCCAGAAGTCCCGGAATTTTTCATTTTCAAGTAAACACTTTTGTTATGTTTTTGAAAACATGGTATACATTTGGCTAATTTATCATTTTTGTTTTTACCGTTGGTACTGGTGTCCACCTCAATTTCAAAAAAATCAGAGAATTTCTTTCTGCCAGTATTGCCACTAGTACCACTATCCTGCATTGGTGAATGTTGCTTCTTTTTCCTTTTGCTGCCGCTATCGCAGACAGCTACGGTTTCAGTTTTGTCATTCTCACTCGCACTAGTCGTAGTCGCGTTAAGCCGCAAACACACTGAGCTCACGTCACGTCACATTACGTAAGCTCACGTGCTATTACGTTACAGACAAAAAGTGTGAAGCGCTGTTTTACATAATATGTTAATACATCAGAACCACACTGAAGTCATCTCATGCGTATTACGTTACATCCCCAACGGCACGCGTGCTAGCATGTGCTTATTTTCTGCAAATCCACACTTTTCGTCTCACGTGAGCACTCGTTTAGGCGGTTTTGTAGAGAGCTGGTGTGTTGTTGGTGAATTTATGTTTAAAAATCGAGGAGTTTTTGATAGAAAAGTAAGAGAACATGCTGTTTTATATATTCACGGATTGCCTGAATATCGTGATCAACATATTCGCCAAGCCGCTTGGGAGGAAATTGGAAAGGAGTTAGAAATACCAGGTAAGCACATTATTTTCTTGGTTTTTGCTGTTGTTTCACTGATTGAAGGCAAAGTTTACAGAAGAACGATAAAGGCAGCCACAGTTTCTATTTCCTCTTCCCAGTCCGAAGAATTGATGGAGCTGGCGCTTTCCATAATTTAAAATTTACGCAAAATAAACAAACAACACAAACACAGTGAAATCAAAGAAAGACTGCCCGAATTCATATATCAATTTGTATACCACATCATAAAACGTGATGGTAGTGTATTTCTAGTATGCTCTCACGGTTAAATCATGACAACATGATAGCACGTGACCTCACATGACGTGAGCTCAGTGTGTTTGCGGCTTTAGTCTCACTGATCGTTGTTTATTTACTAAAACCTATTGCTTGTTGGTAAATATTCTGAGCCAGAATCGGAGCCAAATTGCTCAGCAAACGTACTGTTTACTGAAGAGTCACTGTCACTCATGGTATAATAAGAGATAATATTAATATAATGTACTTTTTACCACCACAATTCATAAACTGGTATCAAAAATATAACAAAACAGGTCCAGACTACCACTTTGTAATAATAACCTTACTTAACTAAACGTGGTAAAGCTCGTAACTGCGCGACGTCATTTGCGTTCGTCAGAAAACAAATAAAGATCGGGTAACCACCAGATTGCCGTATGAGCATGCGACGCAATAAAAAGTTCGCCGGGGAATCACCGGTTTATCAAGAAATTTCAAGATCTTGAAAAACAATAAAACTTTTAAGTACATAAGGTTGTACCATAATGATAGGGCCCATAACAAGCACGTCTTCTGGGGAATTTATGAATAAGCTTATTGAAAAATAACATATTAACATGTTTATTTTATGGTAACTATTTGAAATAAACATATTAATTAACTAAGAGGAGTGAACAACGAAAACTAGCAAGTATAGAAACTTAATTTTCTAAAAATTTATAATAAATAACCAAATATAGTATACCTGATAACCCAATAATGGTGTTTTTTTTTAAGATTGTTATCGAAGATTTATAAGACATTTGCAATTGGCAAATTTGCACTGTGCATTTGTCTTATCGATGACTGTAAAAAAAATTCAAACCGGGCTACTTTTATTTCGCATTGTTAATCTTTTTATTAAATTCATTATACATTTTATTTAAGAAAAAAAACTGTTGTACTTGCTTAGTTACTTAAATCGGCGACATTAATATAGACAGTCGACACAACACGATTTGCTACGTACGACGTATAGAACGTAAATAATAAATAGTAAATATAACAAACAAATAGAAAACAGCGGTGAAGTCCCTAAAAGCGCCAGCGCCAAACAGGTAGGTATACAATTAATTTTGATCTACGTTTTGGAATAGCTTGGAACTGAAACAGGCTTCTTAAACAGGTACTTTGTAAAACTGGAACAGGTTATACCTGTTATTAAAAAAGCCCTGTTTTAACCATCCCTAATATCCAGCTGATTTTGATTTAAAAATAGGTTGTACTCTTGTCACCATCCAAATCGGTGCTATTGTTTACAACAAAACTGAATGCATTTTGAGCATTTAATAAAAAAAAATAATATTTAAATTTTTAAATTTCAATTTTATTCAAATTATAAATTTTCTTTTTATCGATTTTTTTTTGTGCAGCTAAATACGACTTACTGAGACCTTTCATTTGAGGTATAAAAAAGGTAATGGTGCCATTTGAAATTTTAAAGTAGTGGTGTGGGGCGCCTAGGTGGAGACTGACCCCTTGACTAAAGTATGGTGGTTCTGGTTCCCCCTACCCAAATAACTTTTGTAGTATTCAAGATATTTGCATTAAAAGTTTTCAAATTGATACCCTAATATGTTTTCTATAGGTACAGTGAGAACGTAAAGGTTGGCAAAAATTCGTTCAAAATTCATGGTACGCCCGGACCAGTCAACTTTCTATTTTTGTTGTGCATTTTTTGAAGCAAATTTCATGTGTACAGGTTGTTCCAAAAACAAGTTATGATGGTTCACTTTTTTTTTTTTAATGTATATCCCTATTTAATAACATTTTGCTGGATTCTGCATAAAATTCTAAACATATTTCATGAAACACGTCATATACTTAAATTCAGCCGTTTGCGAGAAAATTACGTTTTAATTTAAAATTACAACACATTATTTACTAGCGAAAGGAAAAGAAAATTCAAAAGAAAATAAAAGTCACTTTATCAAATATTGGAAATGACCTCCACCAACCGGCAGTAGCCAAGACGATCTTCAAATTCTTATCATCAATCTTATTTCGCCACTTATTCTGTTCTTTAAATTTTCAATTTTGTTTGGTTAACATATACCCTAGACTAATTATTGTAGCCCCACAGAAAAATCTAAAGAGGTTAAATCTGGATGTACTTACGCATACGGCGGGTGTAATAAGCCGGAGCTCTGTCTTGCTGATACCACAAGAAATTGTTTGATGCATCAGGATCTTCTTGATTATGGTATAATGTGGCAAGGCACGGCACTAGATCAGTTTCTAAAAATTCTAAACATGTCTTACATGTCAAATTTGCGTCAATAAAAAAGGGTCCCAAAATTCTATTTTCAACAATGCCGGCCCAAACATTAACTTCTTGAGGATATTGGATGTGACATCCCATAATACAGCAAAGATTTTCTGTAGCCCAATACCGTACAATATGTTTTTTATACTTCCATTCAAACGAAACGTTGCCTCATCCGAACATACAATTAGTTTTCAAAACTGTGAATGATTATTGCATCATTATCTTGCAATATTGGACCCTTCTGTCTGGATCATCTTCATTGAGTTCATGAACAATTGGACTGTGCAAGGATAGAATTTATTTTTGTCTAAATTCTTTAGAATGGATGTTTTACAGACATGATTTTCCAAAGCAATAGTACTACTCGCCTTATGGTGGTTTTCTTGAACCGACAAATAACACATTTAATTGTGTATCTTCTAATACCGCTAGTCGACCTTTAGAATAATTGGCCCTAACGTTACCTAAACCTCTATATTTTTCTTCTATTTTACTGACAGTAGACCGAGATATCGGTTCTCTTTGAGGATACTTGTTATTGAAGAGTTCGCAAACTTCTATTTGTGTGCTCATTCTATCTTCATAACCAATCATTATTAATATATCTATTCGCTCTCTTTCACTAAAGCGTATCATTTTAAAAAATTACAAGATTATCAAAATAACATTTGCCAGACACTTTGATTTGAATCAAAACTACTCAAATCGGGGGACAAGCCACTGTCAGTGTTCATGATTTAAGTAATAATACAAAAATCATGTGTTAAAATCCGAATATCGATTTTTTCGCAAACGACTGAATTTAAGTATAATATGACATATTTCATAAAAATATATTAAGAATTTTATGGAAAATGCAAAAAAATATTACAAAATAGTGGTTTCCATTTAAAAAAAATTAAATAAATCGTCATAACTTGTTTTTGGGACAACCTGTATACATGAAGTAAGCTTCAGAAAATGCACAACAAAAATAAAAGATTGACGGGTCCGAGCGTTTTTTCGAAATAAAAACACATGAATTTTAAATGAATTTGTTCCAACCTTTACGTTCTCACTGTATGTCCACCACGACACACACGTTTTCTAATATTATCTCTCATTTTCTGATGGATTGTGTTTTTTAAATAAAATCTGGGCGATCTGTATTGAGCATGAATATTTTTTGTTCGATCCTTTGTCTCAACACTTGTATATTTTGAGGTATGTCATAACAAATTCGGTTTTTTTTGATATCTGAAGAGAAATATTTCAAACGTCTTGGGTCAGGGCTATTAGCCAGCCGTTCCTTACTGAATATGTAAATTTAAAGGGAAGGGACAAATATGTCACGTTGAAGTGTGCGGAACGCCTCGACAACTCGATTATCATCAATTCAATTTATCAAAATTGTAATATCAAATATCTCAAAGACGGTTAAAATTGACCTGAACTAGTAGTAGTAGTAGTAGGTGAGGGCAGGCACACGGACCTGGCAAGTAGACCAAATGCGATCTTTTCTATACCTACCCCCAAGTCTTTCCCATCCACTTAACAATCTAGGCTCTCGCCGAACCTGCCCGACCTTCTCATCTCCAAGCAAGAGTCCTAACTTCCTCCTGTGGAATCACCACTGTCCCAAAGACTTGTCGTCGGAGTCCTCCCAGTGCTTCGCAAGCGCACAGGAAATGCAGTGGTATCTCCTCGTCCTCCAAGCATCCCGTACATGTCGGGTCCTCCTCCACACCTATCATATGCAGGTACTTCCTCAACTTGGAATGTCCTGTTAGAAGTCCTACCAGAGGATTCAGGGACCGTCTACTCCTGTTAAGAATTCATTCTAATTTGGCCCGATAGGGCCAAGTTATGAAATCTTTGGCTTGTCTACAACTTGGTGTCTGCCGCAACTCCTCCTTAGAGAGGTTGACGGCCCATCTCCCCAGGGCTGTCCCTACCTACTGTTTTGTTATACCTATTGCTGGTTCGGGTCCTAAATAGGGAGCTCCAACTCCATCGTCGGCCGTCTCGTTGCCATGTACTCCGTAATATCCAGGGACCCAGACCAAGAATACCTGTTTCTGTTCTGCGAGCATCCCAAGTGCATCCGCACACTTCTTCACGAGGTTCGAACTGCTCCTGGGCTGGCAGACTGCCTTGAGGGCGGCCTGCCATTTTCTCCGACAGTCAAGCAATACTAAAGGCGCTAAAGTCCATGGAGGTAAACTCTAAGCTAGTATGGGATTGTGCGAGGGCTCTCAATGATTTGAGCCAAAATAGAAGGGTTACTCTAGCATGGGTCCCAGGACACAGTGGCCATTCGGGAAACGAAAAGGCCGATGAAATGGCAAGACAAGGATCGTCAACGACCTTCGTGGGCCCAGAACCGTCTTGCGGCATTGCTAAAGCAAGAATCAAGCAAGCCATCAAGCAATGGATCACAGAGGAATCCGTAAGGTCATGGGAGGAAACACCAGGACAAAGACAGGCAAAACAGTTTTTCAATAGACCATCGCCTAAGTTTACAGAAGACCTACTAAGAAAGGACAGAAAGTCCGTTAGGATAGTAGTAGGCATATTAACAGGACACTGTAGGCTCAGGAAATACATGAGCAACATGGGTCTGGCAGAAGAAGTTGAATGCCGGTTCTGCAACGAAGAAGAGGAGACAACTATACATATCCTATGCGAATGCGAAGGACTAGCTAGAGTGAGACTAGCACAGACAGGCCTAACTCACCCCGATGCAGGAAGCTACGTAACGCAGCCGCTGACAAGGCTGTTAGGTCTAATTAAGAGGATAAAGCTGGAGCACGTCCTCTAAATGTAACAGGGAACCACAATAGATCTAAAAAGGTCGCAGTGGACGAGGCGAAGGCCACCCTATCATACATATCTATCTATCTGAGGGCGGCCTGGCTATCAAAGCAGATATATACAGTCCGCTCTTGGCGGTCCATGACCTCCCTTATACTTGCCACCGAGAGAATAGCATATACCTCTGCTGGGAAAACCGTCGCGAACCTTCAGAGTGGGTAGCTTTTTCTTATCTAGCTCTAACTAACCCGCACTAACCTAAACTAAATGTTCACCTATAACATATTTTTGAAAACAGGAGAAAGAGATCTTTCGTCCTGGCTGAAAATATACAGGGTGTTATTTAATAAGTCTCCGATATTTTACAGGACGATTCCTCAGTTATTTATAAGGCGAAAAGTTCATATTATAATCATGGGTCCGCAAGCCCTTTATTTTTGAGATACAGAGTGTTAAAAATTGCAAACAGCAAGGAGAGACATATCCAACATTTAATGCGATTTTGATTTAGTTTACTATCTAGTGTTTCGTTGTTTACTGTTGCTTAAAAATTACTGTTTGAAATGTGTCTATGTTGATTAAAAAAAAAAGTTTTTAAAATTGTTTCACTTTTTGACAAACACATGCATCGATTAATTTAAATCAAAATATCTCGAAAACGGCTGCTTGTAGTGACTTTTGATAAGTAAACGGGTTTCACATAAAAATGACAGAGAAATCGATTTTTCTTTTGAAAAATGTAATACATACATGCACGAAAAAGTTATGACTCTCCAAAAGAGAAAATATCTGTGGGTCACGCCCCCTACAATTAAGGGCCAAACTAAGATCAAATTTGAATTTTTCGTATTAAAAAATCACCAGATACCAATTTTTGTTCAAATATAAACATTATTTCGAAAATTAGTTAGAAAAAACAAAAATAAAAATAAATCTTTAACACCCTGTCATAAATGAAGGGCTTGCGGACCCATGCTTATATGAACTTTCACCTTATAAATGACTAAGGAATCGTCCTGTAAATTCTCGGACACTTTTTAAATAACACCCTGTATAGACTGTTCGATTTAAGAAAAGAAAAACTTGCAACTGTTTTTTAACTGTGCGATGCGCCTATGTTTTTTCTAAATGATAATAAGGGAAAATCTTTGCAACTTTTGTATTAAAAGTTTTTTTCTGTCACTAATATGAACCTCTGTAGGTGAATGCACAAATAGAAAAAGTAACCCTGTACCGGGTATCCAAATACGAAAGGACGCCGGCTGTATCTCAGGAACTATTAGTCCCAGAGCTTTCAAGTAAAAATTGTTTGTACAAAATAGGCCATAAAAAATTGCTGGAAATAATGTTTTAGTTTTGTAGTCGTCCGCTAGGGGGCGCAACGAGCACTCGAAAACATAATTCTGTGCTTATCTCCAAAAAGACATACTAAAGGTATCCTAAAAACACAATATTTGAAATCTTGATTAAATTGTGAAAAAATTTAGTTTGGGACTTTTTGCCATTACTCTCCAAATAAGGGGTGGAGGAAGGTTCGAACATGCTATCAATAAATGTCATCGAACTTTTTTGATTTTTCACCGATTTCAATGAGTTTGGCATCATTTAAAAGAGCTTTTCCCATTTAATAAAATTTGTAGTAAAAATAACAAAATTAAATGATTTTGTCGCCGCTAGGGGGCGCTATTGCAAAGAGTCGACAATTTTCCCATTTTCCTAGGAAATTTCAAATGTAGTAACGTATTTTTTTACATTTGGATAGAAAGAGAATAAAAAAAATAAGGAATACAATAATATTTTGGGAAAAAACTTTTTGCCTTGCGTTTTGGGTAAGTAGGCCTGGAAATGCAAAAATTAAACAAAACACACCTGTAGTTGTCACTGAGGCTTATTTATCCGACGCCATTCTTTGTCGTTGTTGTGGTATTGCAATTAAGCTTAAAAGAATGAGAATTCCCAATGAAATAATATTTAATATGCTAGCCGTTTATTTTGAATGCTACCAGAACTCAACAATAGCATTAAGAATATACGCGATTAGGTATCCTGGACAGAGACGACATAATAACAGAACCTTTACAAGATTGGCCAGACGGCTACGAGAAAATGGCAATGTTAATTTACCTATCAACCGAAGGCGAGGAAATGGACGCACTGAAGAAAACATAGTGAATGTTTTGGCATATATTGGGATATATCCTCATATGGGAATTCGTCAAATTTCATTGCATTTGGACATTACTAGATCAACCGTGCATAACATCTTAAGAGACCACAGGATTGTGCAAAAATTGAATATTTTTTTGTGAGAAATAAATATAAACACTTAATATTATTAGGTATTTATGCAACAAGTGCTTAAAGTAACCCTTTTTTATAATTATTATTGCGTGAGGCAATCCCATGAATGAAAAAAGGTACTTTACACATGAGTTTCGATCAAGTTTTTTCGTGTAATAAAACTTTATTATTATTTTAGGATGCATCCATATCACATTGTTCTCCATGAAGAATGAAAGGACACAGACTTTGATAACCGTCTGAACTACTGTCAGTAGTTTATTAACATGATGGAAAAAGATCCCCAATTTCGCTCAAACATTTTGTGGACGGACGAGGCAACGTTCGCCAGTGTTGGTAATGTTAACCTACACAACATGCATTATTGGGCACCAACAAATCCTCACTGAATGCGAGAGGTTCAATACCAAGGTCGGTGGTCTGTTAACGTCTGGTGCGGGATAATAGGGGGAAGAATTATTGAAGCATTTATATTCAATGGAAATTCTTTTTTACATTTTTTACAAAACAACTTACCTGTGTTGCTCCAAAGTATTCACCTCCTTACTCGTGCTACGATGTTTTTCCAGCACGACGGATGTCCTGCGCACTTTTCCCTAAACGTGCGAAACTATTTGGAGATGATCTTCCCGGATAGGTGGATTGGTCGGGGCAGCTTATTTCCTTGGGCACCACGATCCCCCCTCTTAACTTGTTTGGATTTTTATTTATGGGGCAGACTAGAGGACATCGTATATCAAACAAGGCCCACTTCAAGGAAAGATATGATCGTAAGGATCAGAAATGCCGAAGTGGAAGCCGCTGTTGTAACGGAACGAAAAGTGCGAGATTGTATTAAATGTGATGGTGGACATGTTGAACATCTTGAAAGACCTTAGCTGATTTTTTTTTTACATATTTTATTTTAGTCCCAAATCCTGTGTGTTTAATTTTGTTTTTATGTTAAATTTGGTACTGTCATTTTCTTGTAGCCGTTTGGCCAATCTTGTAAAGGCTCAGTTATTATATCGTCTCTGTCCAGGATACCTCATCGCGTATATTCTTGATGCTATTGTTGAGTTCTGGTAGCATTTAAAGTAAACGGTTAGCATATTAAATATTATTTCATTTCATATACCACAACAACGACAAACAATGGCGTCGGATAAATAAGCCTTAGTGACAACTACAGATGTTTTGTTTAATTTTTTTACATTTCCAGGCCTACTTACCCAAAACGCAAGGCAAAAAGTTTTTTCCCAAAATATTCTTAAATATATTGTATATCTTGGGATAGGATTAAGATATCGACTTGCGGTTTTCACTAAATTCCTTATTTTTTTATCCTCTTTCCATGTAAAAAAATATTTCATTACATTTGAAATTTCCTAGGAAAATGGGAAAATTGTCGACTTCTTGATATAGCTCCCCCTAGCGGAGACAAAATCATTTAATTTTGTTATTTTTACTATGAATTTTATTAAACAGGAAAAGCTCTTTTAAATGATGCCAAAATCATTGAAATCGGTTAAGAAACAAAAAAGTTGTATGACATTTGTTAATAGCATGTTTGAACCTTGCCCCACCCCTTATTTGAAGAGTCATTGCAAAAAGTCTTAAAACTATTATGTTTTCGAGTATTCGTTGCGTCCCCTAGCGGACGACTACCAAACTTTTATGGCCTATTTTGTACAAAAAATTTTTACCTGAAAGCTCTAGGACTAATACTTCCTGAGATATAGCCGGCGTCTTATTTAGACACCCGGTTCAAATATAAAAAGTAATCCTGTACATGTACAGGGTCTTTGATTATATTTACGTGAACTCTAGAGCCTTTATTATTAGAGATGGAAAAAAATCTTATATACAAAAGTTGTAGGGTTTTTCTTCTATTATCTTTTGAAGTTATCAGAAAAAACAAAGTCGCATCGGAAAATGAAAAAATATAGGCAACTTCAAGTTTTTTAAATGAAACACCCTGTATATTATGCCGTAAAATGAAAGATCGTTTTTCCGTGATTCTAAATATACAGGGTGTTTCATTAAGGTCGAAGAGCGGCCATATCTCGGAAACTATTGGGCATAGAAATTCAGGAAAAAAAAATTTATAACTAAAGTGGCCATGGGAAAATCCTGGAAATAATTTTTAAGTTCCGCATTTTGCCGCAAAGGGGCGCAATTGAAAAGTAAATTTTTAAATTTTAGATATCTCCGAAAATTGCACGTTAAGGTATATTTTTGATAACACCATTAAAAAGCTTGGACAATTTTGCATAATTTTGGTCCCATGCTTATTGGCGTACCGACTTTAGTAAGAGTGGGGGAAGCTGTTGAATGTGTAATCATTTAAATCGCTGTAACTTATAAACCACTTATCCGATTTTAGCAAACTAAAACTTGTTTGAAGAGAAATGTAAGTACTTTTAACTATCGTCTTGAGTGGTCCATGATACTTCTTAATAAAAATACAAGAGGGCGCAATTTGCAATAATAACACATTTCTTAACTTTATTCATTTATTTCAAATCATACGGTATAATTATGATACCATAATCGAAAAGTGGATGAAATTTGCTACAAAAAATGTCAAAACCGTAGTTCGATATCTCCATCCGTTTCAGAGTTATTGCCAATAGAATAATTTTTAAAACGTTAAATGAAGAAGCGGTTGTTTTCATAGTTTTGTGATCAAGCATTCCCTGACAAAAAATATTTTTAAACTTTATGGTTAGGTAGGTTTGTTTCTCATTATTCCAATGTCAAACTCCGTGCCTTCCTTCACACTTTATCTAGGCTTAGGACTAGTCCAAATCATGTAAAATACAAAATTTGGAGCGTGTTTCAAGGCCAACGGGCCATAAAACAGTATTGAAATAATTATCGGAAACTATTGAAGGAAACAATATTCATGGAAAGCTTCTTAGGAAAACAATTGAGAGACTTTATAAATGTTCAAAATGACCTCCGTTGTGCAAAATACAACGATTAATTCTTTTTCTAGAACTAGGGACAGCTGTTTCAATTTCAGCTCGTGAAATCGAATTTAGTGCATTTTCAATTCGCTCAATCATGTTGTCTCGTGTGGTTGGTCGCGTTTTATATACAATGTCTTTTATTCGCCCCCACAAGTAAAAATCTAACACAGTTAAATCCGGGGATCTAGGTGGCCAAGCAAACAAACTACCCCTTCCAATCCAGCGATTTGGGTATCCAATATCTAAAAAGTCACGGATCATATGCGAAAAGTGTGCCGGGCATCCATCATGTTGATACCACATGGATGTTCTTAGGCCAATAGGAACATCTTCTAAAAGGATAGGCAAGTCATTTTGTAAAAAGTTTAAATAAGATTCACCATTAAGATAATCATTAAAAATAAACGGTCCGATAATTCTGTGTCCTAATACTCCGCACCACACGTTAACACTCCATCTGTTTTGGTGATCCACTTCGCGCATCCAGTGAGGATTTGTCTGTGACCAATAGTGCATATTGTGTAAATTAACTTTGCCACAGCTACTGAAAGTGGCTTCATTAGTCCATAACACGTGGGAGAGGAATTGAGGATTCTCGTTACACATCTGTCTTAGCCAATAGCAATAGTCGAGCCGTCTGTCATAATCACTTTCTGATAGCGCCTGATGTAAAACTATAAGCTGTAAGCTTAAAATCCCTTAGAATTCGGAACACTGCAGTACAACTTATACCTAGGTCTAAAGAAATTGCTCTTATGCTTAAATGCGGATCGGCCTCTACGTACGCAAGAAGGTTTGTAATGTTGACTTCATTTCTTACTGGACGTCTTCTAAAAGCAACTGAAATGCGTCGTACACTTTCCGTTTGCCTTACGCATATTGCCAGTCGCTGAAATACTGCTCTGCCATAGTGCCTTCGTTCAGGATATCTGACAGCATATTCGCGTTCCGCTATAGGCGCATTTTGAAAACATTCAAAATATACGGCCAGCATATCGTAAGCTTCGGCATTGGTATAAGCCATTTTTGAAAGGTACGTATCACAATTTTCTATCAAGAAGTTTAAGATGAATTACGGATAAACTTTTGTCAACACCTTTCAAAATGAAACTAGTTGACAACTATTTGCATTATTTGTCTTATCTCCATGGAAACTTTCAGATTTTATTTCACAGCTATCTAGATTTATTTTTTAAAACACATCATATTGTTAGGGTTACGCCTAAATGACACGTTTTCCATGATTGCCATTAATTCTAGAGTGGTTTCTGGGCCATTGGAATAATGAGAAACAAACCTACCTAACCATAAAGTTTAAAAATATTTTTTGTCATGGAATGCTTGATCACAAAACTATGAAAACAACCGCTTCTTTATTTAAAGTTTTAAAAATTATTCTATTGGCAATAACTCTGAAACGGATGGAGATATCGAACTGCGGTTTTGACATTTTTTGTAGCAAATTTCATCTACTTTTCGATTATGGTATCATAATTATACCGTATGATTTGAAATAAAGGAATAAAGTTAAGAAATGTGTTATTATTGCGAATTGCGCCCTCTTGTATTTTTATTGAGAAGTATCATGGACCACTCAAGACGATAGTTAAAAGTTACATTTCTCTTCCAAACAAGTTTTAGTTTGCTAAAATCGGATAAGTGGTTTATAAGTTACAGCGATTTAAATGATTACACATTCAACAGCTTCCCCCACTCTTACTAAAGTCGGTACGCCAATAAGCATGGGACCAAAATTATGCAAAATTGACCAAGCTTTTTAATGGTGTTATCAAAAATATACCTTAACGTGCAATTTTCGGAGATATCTAAAATTTAAAAATTTACTTTTCAATTGCGCCCCCTTGCGGCAAAATGCGGAACTTAAAAATTATTTCCAGGATTTTCTCATGGCCACTTTAGTCATTAATTTTTTTTTCCTGAATTTCTATGCCCAATAGTTTCCGAGATATGGCCGCTCTTCGACCTTAATGAAACACCCTGTATATATGTTGATGACATTTGGGTAAGCCATTTTTGACATATCTTAGCTTAAAATATGAAAAGAAAAAGAAAGAAATTTAAATGGAGAAAAATATATCAATCTTCTTCAAAATAACATCGAAAATCTCTTAGAGGATTTACCCATTGACCATTATAACCGCCTCATCTGGCAACAAGACGACGCTTCACCCCATAATACCATAGCTGTCACAAATTATCTTAACAACCGTTATGATATTTGGATCGGTAGGCATGGTACTATTAGAAGGCCAGCCAACAGCCCGGATCTAAATCCCTAGACATTTTTTTGTGGGGATTCTTAAAAAACAGGGTATATTATAATAGACCTCTAGACTTAAACGTTCTAAGGCAAAGAATAGAAGACGAAATATTCAATTTAAACAATGAAAATCAGCATTCTATTTCCGCTTCTATTAATAACAAAATGCGGGAAAACTTGTTTAAATGTATCGAAAACCGCGGAGGATATGTAGAAAATATATAATTTCTTTGATTCTTTGTGTGTGTGAGCTTAAAAATTGTTAAATTCATAAAGCGTAATAAATAACTTAATAATTAAACTTGAAGAAGTAGTCCATTACAGTGGAGTTGATATAATCAAATAAAACAACGGCAGTCTACCTCCACAATATGTATTTCAATGTTTATGTTTATATCCTACATGTTACGGCCATAGAAATGTCCATCATCAGGGATACTAAAAGAAATTTAAAAAAAAACTTTTAACTCACACTGTAAATTTCTTTTAGTATCCCTGATGATGAACATTTCTATGTCCGAAACATGTAGGATATAAACATAAACATTGAAATACATATTGTGGAGGTAGACTGCCGTTGTTTTATTTGAACTTAATAATTGTTTCCATGGCTTGCTTGACAAGTTTATCGACCTTCTTTTCAATTTATTTATATTTTAAGCTAAGATATGTCAAAAATGGCTCACCCAAATGTCATCGACATATATATATTTAGAATCACGGAAAAAAGATCTTTCATTTTAGCGCATAATATGCAGGGTGTTCCATTTAAAAAACTTGAAGTTGCCTATATTTTTTCATTTTCCGATGCGACTGTGTTTTTTCTGATAACTTTAAAAGATAATAGAAGAAAAACCCTACAACTTTTGTATATAAGATTTTTATCCCATCTCTAATATTAAAGGCTCTAGAGTTCACGTAAATATAATCAAAGACCCTGTACATACTAAAGATCATTTATTTGTTTCTACAAAACTTATACAGATTTGATATTTAACCGTCTGATTTTAAGTTAGGTTTTTACACTTTATTATTCCACAGCTTCACCTAATAATTACCTAAAAATCATTTACCAGGCTATAATTAAACGCTCGTTAAAACTCTAGAATTAATTTAGAAGTTTATGTGGTGAAAATGTCTGTCAATTTGTGGGGAAAAGAATCCAATTAGACTGATTAAAGTTGTAACGTGATTAAAAAGACCCCGTTTTTTTTTTAATAAAAGAGCAGCGCGCCGGGTGGTCGGAGGATTGCTAAATCAAAATATGAAAAAATATGATAGGCAATAATTGTAGAGATCATTAGGTATATAGTAAAAAAAATTAATTACATTAATAATACCGTGTATTGTTATAGAGACGTTAGTCATTTACAAATATTTTCATTCGTGTTATTTTTAAGAGGCCAAACAATTTAATTTATATTCTTAGGTTCAAATAGTTTACCCTCCTTGGGTATAATGAATATTATTGTATTAGATGAAATTCCTAATTAAATACGACCTAAAGATTGTTTTATCCCTCTTTTTCAGTTGCAAATGCATAATGTCACTTTTGGTTCTCAACCAATATGAATTTTTGGCAATAGATACACTATTAAACAAAAAATTAGTTATTTGACACTTTGGGTCAATATATCGGGACGGTTTTTCTTATTTGATTAAGTGTCCATTGACAATAGATACACCATTAAACAAAAAAGTTGTTAAGATTTGATATATCGCTAGACCAAAAAAAAAAAACGTCGTCAAAGGAATCAGTAACGCATGTCTTGAATTATTACGTTTAAAAGATATCCTAGGTTAAAGGTAAATTAGAATAAAAAATAGAACACTTACCAATATTCGAGGCCATAATTCAAGCAAAAGCCCTCGAATCTCCCCGAAAAATTCGGCCGTCGGCGTCGGCGTCGGCACGATATTACCTTCAAGAAAATATGTTGCAAATCAGCCGATATCAATATTGAAGATTTCGAAGAAAAAGATAATATTCCTCCCACACAACTGCTGCCTAACAATAAGGACACATTTGTAAACTTGAAATAATTTGCCTGTACTGAAACGGACGAAACTACTCCCAACTCTGAGATAGAGGCAGAGGAACCTGAACTTGCTCCAGTGTCGAAAATATCAAGCCTATCTGAAGCCTGCGCTAGTTTGGGTGAATTAGAAAACCTTTTTAATAATGTTAACAACTTTGACAAGTCTACAAATATTTTTCAATTGCTATTAAAATGTTATTCCGGATTGTATAAAAACAAAATAAAAAATATGGAGCTATCATTGATTTCTGATTATTTTAAAAAATAAGAGTTTTAAAGCAAACGTACAATACATTCCATAATATGTATGTTAGTATACACTTGCATTATACCGGGTGATGCATGGCTTAGCTGAACATAGGAAATCCCATGTAAATATTAAGGTGGCTAAATATTGCCTCCCCTAATTCTATTATCATTTTTTAAAGAGGTCGATATAATAAACCCTGTGCCAAGTTTGAATAAATTTTGATAAGCCAATCCTAACTTATTTAATGAAATGTTATGGCAAAATTACGGAATTTTCACAGTTTAGGTAATAGGTACAGCAAATACCAGGAAATAATTTCTATGGCGCTATTGTCAAAAATTGACGTAAAGCTGGACATAACGAATAAATATTATTTATCATTAAAAACACATTTTCGTTTCACCAATCCGATAATCACATATCCAAAATAAAAGACACCATTATGTTTTTCTTACCAAGCCCTTAACTTAACATAACATACCTAGGACTACAGATTTTCGCAAAAACATTAATTAATTAAATGTTCAAACAACCCTCCGTTAGCAGCTAAACAATACAGGGTGACTCGGATCTAAATGTACATACATCACCAGAAGATAGTGGACATCTTGGGGGTTCTAAATAATCTATCTTTAGTGGGTCCATCTTTCCTCATTACTTAGATACAGAGTGTTTTATAAGGTTTGGCTCATTTTGGTTTTTGCCATAATTCTATTAGCACCCGGTATAAAATGTTCATATTTGGTGGAAATATTTTAAGTAGCTATCGCTTCAAAATGCCGTATGAAAATTTTTTGAAATTCAGGTCTGTACTTTAAAAACAAGACTGATTTAATTTTTTTAAATTCAACACCCTGTATGTCATATTTTTGTCAATTTTATTTTTTATTTGAAAAACACATAAAAAACTAATTCTAATGACATACTTATCAAAATCCCCGCACTCGCCGCTCAGCCATAATAAATTGCTCTTCTTTAGATGTTGAAACACATACAAAATAATAACTGTTTTTATAACGACAATAATACCAATAATAACAAAAATAACAAAAACATAATTATTTGAGAATATTTTCGAAATGCCTACCATTAACTTCTTCACATTTTCTTCCTCTGATATTTAAATTTGAAACTGCACTTCTGATTACACCTGGTCTATTTTTTATTTCCTGAAATGAAGTGATAATGCGTTGCAAGAGCTGGTCCCGTGTATTAATTTCTTCCTCGTAAACTAAATTTTTCATATACCCCCAAAAAAAGAAGTCCAGCGGGTTAAAGTCGGGAGAACTTGCTGGCCAAGAATGGGGCCCACCACGACCTATCCATCTGTTAGGATATCTATTGTTTAAAAGTTCGGAAACAATTCTTGCATAACGTGGACGGGCTCCATCGTGTTGGAAATACATTCCTCTTAATTTAACATTCTCATTTTGGAGAAGATTTGGCAAAATATTTTCCAAAAAGTGTAAATATTGGTTTCCATCTAATCTTTCTTCAAAGATGTGTGGGCCAATCAATTTACCATTGATTATACCTGCCCAAACATTTATGGAAAATCTAAGTTGCGAGTGCGACTGCCTAATAGCATTTGGATTTTCTAGAGACATAGATGACAATTTCTGGAATTGTTGACTCCATCTCTGGTAAACTGAGCTTCATCGGTCCACAAAGTCCGGTGAATATCTCTTTGGTGCCTTCTAATCCACTGACAAAAAACCAAACGGTTAGCATAATCTCCTGGTTCCAACCTTTGTACCTCTTGGATATGATAAGGATATAAGCCTTCATTTTTTATTGTTGAATAGGTTAATTTTTGCGTTATATGCAGACGTCTAGCAATTTTCCTTGTGGATGTTTTTGGATTTTCTTCAATCAAATTTAAAATGTCTTCTTCCTGTTGAACTGGGTGTCTTACAGGCTGACCAATATTATTTTGTGCCGGAAAATGTCCTTGTTCACGAACAAAAGAAAATACATTTGAAAATGTTTGATGGTTTGGACATCTTCTTCCAGGAAACCTTAATTCATACTCTCGAGAAGCGGCTCGCCCGTTACCATCGCAAAATCCATATACAAATATTATATCAGCGTATTCTTGGTTTGAAAATTGATGGGGCATTTTAAACGAGAAGTAAATGTTTAACAAAAATATCCTCGTAATGCCCAAAAATCTGACAGGTTACAACTGACAATGACTTATTATGTTTTGTTGCCCCCCAATATTTCGTTGTTCTGAGGTGCCGAGCCATGGAGTCAAATTGAATTGAAAATTTTCAAATTTTAACACGCCGCTATTTTATTACTTTGGTTTATTTCTTATTATTGGTATTATTGTCGTTATAAAAACAGTTATTATTTTGTATGTGTTTCAGCATCTAAAGAAGAGCAATTTATTATGGCTGAGCGGCGAGTGGGGGGATTTTGATAAGTATGTCATTAGAATTAGTTTTTTATGTGTTTTTCAAATAAAAAAATAAAATTGACAAAAATACGATATACAGGGTGTTGAATTTTAAAAAATGATGTCAGTCTTGTTTTTAAAGTCCGGACCTGAATTTCAAAAAATTTTCATACGGCATTTTGAAGCGATAGCTACTGAAAATATTTCCACCGAATATGAACATTTTATACCGGGTGCTAAAAGAATTATGGCAAAAACAAAAATGAGCCAAACCTTATAAAACACTCTGTATCTAAGTAACGAGGAAAGATGGACCCACTAAAGATAGATTATTTAGAACCCCCAAGATGTCCACTATCTCCTGGTGATGTATGTACATTTAGATCTGAGTCACCCTGTATACTAACCGATCATAAAATTCATTTCCAACATTACTGAGTTGATATTGACAAATTCTGTCATATTCTAATGAAATACAGTTTTTTAAGGTTAGGTCTAGATTTTCAAATTTTGCATCTTTATAAATAATTTTTTTTAAGTAACCTCATAGAAAGAGGGGAAAGGTCAGGAGACCTGGCTGGTGAAAGAATTAGATGCCGTGGGTCAATAATATTTCCGTTAAAAATATTTTGCAAGTATTCCCTAACCATGAAAGAATTATGGGCAGGACAACCATCCATTTTATACCAGATCTCCTGATTTTCGCGTACAACTTCTAGTGTGGGCTCAATTCGACTTTGTAGTAAGTCCAAATAGGTTACTGCCTTCTATAATAAATGGTCCAATAATGTGATGTGCTACAATTCCCGCCCAAACATTTATTTTTTGTGGATATTGCGTCCAAGTATGAACAAGACGATATTTATTTTCTTGGCTCCAATACCGCCAATTTTGAACATTTGGTTCATTGTTGAGGGTGAGTGTACATTCATCGGTAAAACATATATTTCTCAAAAAATCCCTGTTATTATTTCCTCTTTCCATTACCTCAAAACGGAATACCGTTCTGTTCTTCATCACCTTGCCATAGCTCTTGATGTTTCTCGTACTTGTAAGGAAAATATTTATGTTTTAATGTGCGCAACACTGTGGTTTGATGTTTTCTTAAGGCTTGCCCAAGAATACTCGTGCTAATCATTTTACTTTCCTCCACGTGCAGTAAAATATCAAGATCTCTATTATCCCTTTTTTCAGCTCTATTGACATTCTAAGTTAAGCATTTACAGTTATTTATTACAGTGCCTTTGGACCCAAATTTACTAATAATAACTTTAATTCATGAAAAGAAAGGGATAAGCTTATCAGGGAATTATAAATAATACCACTTAATCATAGTTACTTTTTTGTTAATGGAATAGCTCATATTTAGTTATAAATGAAGTTATTTATTAAAGCGCCTTCAATGAAAATGTTATCACTGCCGCTACTTCTCGTTTTGTCAACGCCGAATAATAATTTGCTGGAAATCGCTGTATTGACTAAACTATAAGAATTTCGTAAGTTTGCCATCACATTTAATTGAGTAAGTTAGGATTGGCTTATTAAAATTGATTTAAACTTGGCACATGTATCGACCTGTACCACTGTGCCACCACTGTATCGGCCTCTTCAAAAAACTATAACACAATTTTTCTTTAAAATATACAGGGGAGCCAATATTTAGCCACCTCAAAATTTACTTGGGATTTTCTATGTTCAATTAAGCATCACCCGGTATGTAGATACTTATTAATAAACAAACATTGTAAAATGCAGAACACTTGCTTTAATTTTTCTCTATTAACCTATCAACATTTGATTCCCCGAGGGTGGTCGCTATTGAGAAACTTTACTGTGCTACTCTTTTCGAGAATCCAAAAACCAACGTTAATAAAACTTAAGATTGCCCGTTTTTAAGAAAATGATCCTGCTAGTCTAGATCAGCTTTAAGAAAAGAAAGCTAATAGTGCGTTGCTTTATAGTTTTCCTTATACTGAAAATCAGTAATTGCCAGGGAAAAGAACTGCCCAAACCAACACGTTAAAAACTATAATTCCTAATAAATCTTCTTCAGTATCATACGAAATCCCTAATCAAATAGCGTCAAAAGATTGCTTGATCCAGGTTGTGTAAAATGGAAATTCATCAGGGCATAGCATTTTTTAGCCTCGAATCAGTAGTTGCTTCTTTTTATCTAAAAGCAGTAGATGTCGCTATTTTAAAATTGACCTATTTTCCAAAAACCAAATTTGGATTAAAAATTAAGTTTATTAGGTTTAAGATAAGAAAGTTGCTAGTGCTCTTATATGCAGCTTATATGTAATAGTTTTCCTTCGTTATAAAAAGTTCCGAGCTCAGTGGATTTATAAAATCAATACTTAAAATCTTAACGAAGAACGGAGAATATCCACAAAAAGCAATCTTTGCCAGAAAAAAACTGCCTAATCCTACCCTTTTAAAATATAATTCCTTGTAAATCTTCGTCAGTATCAGACAAAATTCCTAATCAAATAGCGTCGAAAGATTGCTTGATCCAGCTTTTGTCTGTCGCAAATGCATCCGGCCGTAATCTGTTTCATTCACAGCCAATGACGGTCCTTATTGTTCTCCCGCTTGGTAATTTAATTAGCCGGTTACAAACGGAATGTGTTCTTTTATTTGCCACCACAATGCGCGAATTAGAGCAGTTATAAGCGATGAGCGGATTAGTCTGGGCAAAACTGCGAAAACGCTGTATTATTCCTAATATTCTTTAATGTCTTGCATTTGTTTAATGGAAGTAACTGGATGCGATTTAAAAAGAAGAAATTACTCTATTAGAAGAGAAGTGTTTTTTGATGAAATAAAGAAGAGTCATTAAGATGCTGGACAATTAGCAGGTAATCATATTCTGCGGACCTAAGAGAAATAATAATATACCATATACCCAAAAGTATGCTTACAATTGCGCAATAATATTGGTTCTCCAATTTCATCGTCTTCATATTCTCCAGTTACTTTTAATTGTTTGTTTTAGATTTCTAGTTAAATAACTTTGGACATCCTTGTATGTGTTGATTAAAGCAGCAGATTATCTCTGGTCTTGCTGGTTCTCTGTACGTCTGTCCTTCAACTGAGGGGAAGTGAATGCTCTCTCGTGAGAGGTGATTATTTACATTGTGTAACGAAGCAGACCTAGGTGCGTTTATTAAAAATTTTTTCCTATATTTTGTTTTTTTTTATTATTTGGCAGGTGTGTTTTTTTTCCTTTAAATTAACGCCCTGACGGTAATATATTTTACTCTATTTACTTATGTTTACTTCAATCATATTTTGATATTAATTAGCCCTGCAATACCGGTAAAATATGTTATAATTGTAATACAATTTATTTCTTAATTATAGGTCTTTTTAGGTAACCAATTTTAAAAAAGTCCTCAGTATATTTTTTATTATATTTTTAAAACGCATGGACTTTGTACCGCTCGCATCTTCGCCGGAATTATTGATTTTTTCTAGCAAACAGCGAACGTTGAAGATGACGCAGGGTGATAAAGAGAGAAAGAAATATTTTGGTGGGGTTAACAATAGCTAGCTCGTCGACAGACAAGTTTTAAAGAATCACTTCATAACATCCTTTTGGTAGGGTAAGCAGCTTAATTTAAAAGCTCTCTTTTCTATAATTATCTTGAAATTTTGTTTTTCTAAATATCATATTTAAAAAAAGTAAAGCAAATAAATTTAAGTGGAATAGATTCACTTTTGTGTGTGTTTAGTTTGGATATAATTTAATTTGAGTATAACAATATTCTAAGAATGTATTATTGCATTCTAAATTTTAAAACGTTTTGATCATATTTTAAACCATTTTGTGTAATCAAAAAAAAATTAGTTACTGGTTGTTGGTTTTTCTATACTGGGTGATATACATTTAAAGTAACTGAAGTAAAATAAATAATACTAATAAGTTACAAAAATGTGTTACAAAGGTAACACATTTTTATTTTGTGTTGAAAAAATATATACTTTCTCTAAATAACAAAGTCACACGACATATGCCAGGTTTTCCCGTTTGTTTAGGAAATACCACTTATGTCTCCCTAAATAACAAAGTGACACGACATATGCCAGGTTTTCCCGTTTGTTTAGGAAATACCACTTATGTCTCTCTAAATAACAAAGTCACACGACATATGCCAGGTTTTCCCGTTTGTTTAGGAAATACCACTTATGTCTCTCTAAATAACAAAGTCACACGACATATGCCAGGTTTTCCCGTTTGTTTAGGAAATACCACTTATGTCTCTCTAAATAACAAAGTCACACGACATATGCCAGGTTTTCCCGTTTGTTTAGGAAATACCACTTATGTCTCTCTAAATAACAAAGTCACACGACATATGCCAGGTTTTCCCGTTTGTTTAGGAAATACCACTTATGTCTCTCTAAATAACAAAGTCACACGACATATGCCAGGTTTTCCCGTTTGTTTAGGAAATACCACTTATGTCTCTCTAAATAACAAAGTCACACGACATATGCCAGGTTTTCCCGTTTGTTTAGGAAATACCACTTATGTCTCTCTAAATAACAAAGTCAGACGACATATGCCAGGTTTTCCCGTTTGTTTAGGAAATACCACTTATGTCATAAAATGTTTACTCTTAATTTAATACAAAAATAAATAAGAAAAACATTCTTAAATAGCAATAAAATTTTAATTAACCTAAATTCCCAGTACTAAGATTATCACTATAACAACAATAACTAATTAAAACGAAACATAAAAAAAAATAATTTAATCAAATATTAAATAGAAAACCAATCAGCCAAAAATATATACTTTCTCTAAAAGAAGTAACTTAAATAACTAAGTTAAAACTTGCAGAACGCTAAAATCATGTTTTCAATTTTCAGACCGTAAGTAACTAAATAATATGTGAACATTTAAAGAATGCAGTCTGAAGAAGAAAGGGAAGGGAACAATTTAAATAATGTTCCAGGTTAGCAATCTTATTCTTGTTACCATATTATTTTCACCCAAAGTTAATTATGGCTTTAAAACAGTAACAAAGTTTGTGGTATCCGTTGTTAGGGCCCGAGTTTAAATTAAACTCAACAAACCTAAGTTACCAAAACAAAAAGAAACTAGATAGTGTGGATGACACGGGATTTGCCATCACAACTTTGTGTGGAGGTAGACTTTGTGTTATTTACTTTTTCTATTAGGGCAATTCCACGTTGGACAGCAAATTTTTTTTTAAAAACAAAAGAAAAAGAAACTAGGAGGTGTGGATGGCACGGGATCTGCCATCACAACTTTGTGTATGGAGGTAGACTCGGTGTTGTTTACTTTTCCTATTTATTTAACTTCACTTTGAACAGGGGGAATATTTCTTGAAAAATAAATTAGGTTTGATCTTCTACGTAACTGAGTTTATGAGCGTTTTTCCCCAAATGATTTAAGTTCAGGGTTATCCTATTACCAAGCTCTCCCTTCGCACTGTTACGGGGCGACAGCCCACGCTGGACGTAGCATCGAGTAATGATCTCGTGGAGGTGTGGGAATTTTTATCAGGCAGGAAAAAGCACCTCTCATTTTCTTACGTTATGTACTAGTCCGAAGCAACGATACCAGCGTCAGATGTTTAAACTAAAAGGTGGCAGTTTTTTGCTTCTTTGTAAACTTCATAAACAAATCTTAAAACTTAAATAAATTATGTTGAAGGTTGTACAGGGAACAGTGAATGCCTCGTTCTTTTGATGCAGACCGATAACAGAGTTCACAATGTTTCCTTCAACGTGGGACAGCGGCCGACAGACCGGTGCGACAGCACATTCCAGCAACTGTCTTGAGGGGAACCTATAGAGATAGGCGACAGCCTAGAGCGACAGCTCCTTAGTCTCGTCCGGTGCACAGGGTAGGGAAACCTTTGGAAACGTGGTCAAGAGTATGTTGCAGGAGCTTTTCTTTGAAACAACTGACAACTTTTGATTTTAAACTCTCCAAGCCAAAAGCTTAGAATTCTGCCACCTAGCGTGTTTCACAATTTTCTTTAAAGAAGAGGGATTACTTAAATGATAGCCATAATAGATTTTGGTTTATTTTTGTCCACTCAGTATAATACTTCAATTAGTTTTTTTCCAGCGAACTTGACGAACACAACGTAGGGTCGGCCATAGATTCTTGCCCGAATCTAGACGGTCACATCAGAGCCTGTTTCTTTATTGTGTGTGAGGTATGCTAATGCATTACTTTAAATGTATTTGGATGTCACGCATGGAATTCTGAAATAGGTGAATAATGACTCAACTCCATGAGTCGTGCGATAACACTTTTGTGTTAAATCTGACCATCCAGGGCACAAATTTTTTTGTTGAAAATAATAATAATAATAATTTTATTTTTTCAGCTTTGTAATTAAATATCTTAATTATTTAATTAACCCAATTTTAATAACCCACTAATTAAAATTTCTTTCAGCTTTTTACTCCGGTCGTATGAGCCGGGGGCCGTAAGGTTACAATTGAATAGTCACAATATGCTTTTGTGAACTAAACACGGATGCTTGTGGTCACACTTCTCACGATGTGAACCCGTTCTCTCTGATAATTTCGAGAGAACGCGTTCTCCTTACTCTTGATGAAAGTCATTTTCACGTTCAAGTATGTGGTTTAAAAATTTTTAAGAGAAATAATTATTGACAGATCACTTCCCTTGATATTCTAATACGCGAATAGACGGCCTGAGCTTAACCCATGTACACACTTAGCGATCATGTTCAAAAAGCCAAAACATTAAAATGAATACGCACATTATTTTACTAGCCTTAGCGGATTTATTGGTAACCTATGCAGTATGCAGCGACCGACGTCACAACCTGGCGAAGATCGATATTGTTCTTGGTACTGTTAACAGTGTTAACTGTATGATCACCAGCGGTCCAGTTTAGAGCTTATCCGATCCTGTTAGGTAACTCTGTAATTTTTTGTTGGTTATTTTTAATTTATAGCATGCATATGGTACCCTGTGTCTTTATTGAGGAGTACATCTGTCCTTGTCGGTGATAATGGACCAGGACCACAGCACAACATAGTCACTAAAGTCGTTTAAGGCGCAATACACTAAACTAGCATGCAACAAAATACGGTTCTGCGTGCGGCTTGCGCTGGATATTTGGCAGGCGCTCGACAGGATATGACTAGACGGGCTGGACGTCGTTTCTCGAATTGGGAAATTGTTCGTATCAAGAGAAGTGATCTATCTTATGTCAACTCTTTACCTTAGAGATGTTTAATCCATATTCTCGAAAATGAAAATGACTAATTACATCCATTCAGAGTTAAGAGAACGAGATCATATTGTAAGAAGTGCGTTGACAAACATACGTGTCTACTTGACAAAAACATATGATGTGACCATATAATTTCAATAGGCACTTTTCCAGAGAGAGCACTAACTTCTCTTAAGTTGGGAAATAGGCGTCCAGATGTATAAATATATATACCACGATTTACCGCTCTTCTTGGTTACGCTATATCACTCTTACATTCCTGAACGCTCCTTGTACCATCCACGTGTAGAGTAGATACCCTTATGAATACAAAATATATTCCGGGATACGACAAGATGCCCTTCTATCACCACAGCTATTTAATTTATACACTGCTAATATTCCCCGATTTCCCACGACAAATTTGATCATGTTTGCTGACGATGTGCTCATATATTATTATGCAAGCTAATTCTACGCAAATATGGCTAATCCACATATAAAATACCATTTACATACACTCCTTTCCTTGTGTACTGGATTACCTAATGAAGTTTCTGTTTCTTACCATCTATATGCTGATACTTGTAAAACTTACTTGTCATTTTACCTAACAGTCAATGTCTCTCATTTTCCCGAATTAATCAGGACTTAGTGATCATAAATGTTTGCTCTTAACACAATGGTATTCTTCTAAATTCTGCAAAACCCTCTACTACGCCTGTTGGATAGATAGACAACGTGGTAAAGTTCTGGTAAACGATTCTCATTTGTTGGACGGAGCTCTAATTAATTCTAAAAAAAATGTTTATAAAAACTTTGCAATTACTTTTGACCGAAATTTTACTTTTGATAAAGATGTTAGTTCAATTTTTAAACTAGCTTACAGCAGATTAAAACCTATCTAAAATTTTAATACCTATAGAGTGCAAGTTTGTAACTTGAAATATTTCTTTTATTTAAAAAAATATTGATACAGTGTGTCCTAAAATAAATATATGACGTCATCGAGAATTATTTTAAATAGCAAAATGGGTTTTTGTTTACTGTTTTAAAACAGCATATTAAGTTTCAAAACTGCCAAGTTTTAAATTTTAATTCCTTGTCATTTATAAGATCATCATCATCATCATCAATCAGCCCGGTTGCGTCCACTGCTGGACATAGGCCTCCCGTAGTCTAATCCATCGCACTCGATCCTGTGCCGCGTTCATCCAGTTCGACTCTATTCTCTTGATGTCGTCAGTCCATCGTGTTGGTGGGCGTCCCCTATTGCGGAAAGCGTCGTGGCGTGGCCTTCACTCTAAGATTTTTCGGGTCCATCTTCCGTCGGTCATTCTTGCAATGTGACCTGCCCAGTTCTATTTCAATGTTGTTATGCGCTCAATAGCATCGGTTACGCCAGACATTTATCGCAGCCTTTCATTTGAAACTCTATCCTTAAGTGACAAGCCCATCATTGATCTTTCCATAGCTCTCTGTGCAACGCGTATTTTATTTACGGTTTTTTTAGTGAGTGTTAGTGTTTCTGCGGCGTAGGTAAGCACAGGAAGTATACACTGGTTAAAGACTTTTTTCTTCAAACATATTGGGATGTTAGATTTCAGTGTCTTGTTGAGTTTGCCAAATGCTGCCTATGACAGACCTATTCTGCGAGCCATTTCACCGGTTTGGTTATCTCTCCCTACACGAATCTCGTGACCTAAGTATTTATAGGAGACTACCTGGTCTATGTCTATCAGCTATGGCCATATTTTCGCTCATAACCAAATTTGTCATGTATTGGGTTTTGCTAGTATTGTATAGTACTGATTTTGAAGCATTGTCCAGTCTTATTAATAGTTCTTTGGCTTCGTCAATGCGATCGGTTATTAAGACGATATCGTCAGCGAATCGCAGGTGGTTTAATTTCTCTCCGTTGATATTTATACCTATGTCTCCAAGGTCGATTTTCTTGAATATGTACTCTAGCAGCGTAGTAAAAGTTTAGGGGATATAACGTCGCCCTGTCATACACCCCTTTCGATATTAAAATCTTCGGTGTCGTCGTGCAGTTTAACACATGCTTTGGCCTTTTCATAGACGGTTTTGATTATGTTCGTATATCTGTAGTCGACACGGCAGTCTGCCAGGGCATGAAACATATTTTGTTGGTTTATCATGTCAAATGCTTTTTCGTAGTCGACGAAGACTAGAACCAGTGGCTTGTTGTATTCAGTGCATTTTTCAATAAGAGTTTTTACGACTTGAAGGTGGTCGTTAGTTCCGTATTTGGCTCTAAAACCTGCCTTTTCACAGGGCTGGTACAAGTCTAATTTGTTAGTTATTCGTTTAGTGATAATTCGCATAAATAGTTTGTATATATGTGAGAGCAGGCTTATTGGGCGATAGTTTTTCAGATCTGTTATTTATAAGATATAAAACAGAAATTATTTTATTTGCTTTAAACTTAAAAAACAACATTCAGTAAAAAAGGTAGTATCCGTCGTTTGCTTTCTTCTTTTGTGTCAATTTGAAGCAGCACCTTCTGACATTTCTTGAGAGAATTATCGTATTTAAACATTATGACGCGACACAGCTTGAACGCGTGAACTTTTATTTTGTCCTTTGTTGAAAGTAAGTTATTTAAAAAAAAAATCGCTCAACGTAATGTCTAACTTTACTGAAAAACAAAAAATTGAAATTTTAATGATGAGTGGATACGGAGATAGGAGAAGAACATAAGATGAAGTTCTTCATTTGTTCAAAGAGAAATATCCCGATTTACCACCCATACCACCAGGTACAGTTAGCAAGATTGAAAAGCAGCTTCGAGAGAATGGGCATGTTAGAGAGACAGATATTCATCGACAGAGTGCGCTTAATGAAGAGGTCATAGTAAATGTATCATAAGATATTCAAGAAAACCCTAATATTTTCACTAGACAGCTAGATACCGAACACGAAATAAGTCAATCTGCAGTACAGAATGACAATTCTCCAGGAATTAACAGAAGGTGATCCTGATAGGAGACCTTACTTCTGCGAGTGCGACGGACCTACTAGGGAAAAGTAATCTAAACAAAGAAAACATTTTTTTCTTCAGACTAATCAACGTTCATGTTAAATAGTACCGTGAACTGACAAAATTGTCGTTATTGGGTAGACGATGATCCACGATGGATGAGGGAAGGCCACACCCAACAACGAGAAAAAGTTAATGTTTGGGCAGGTATTGTTGGTGATCAAGTTTAGAACCAATTTTCTTTGATAATTATTAAATCCTATATTTAGCTAAAATTGCTAGTTACAAAGTTGTACTAAATTTTACATGAACCATCTAGACCAGCTATACTCTAAGTGTGTTCCGCGGAACCCTAGGGTTCCGCGATACCTCTGTAGGGGTTCCTCAAGAATTTAGAAAAAAAATCAAAGCACCTCTCTCTGGTCGAACGTTTTGACTCCGCGGCCGCGCGTAGGTATATTTATTTATTTATTTGTATTTGTATAAACATGTGTTACAATAGCTGTTACAATATCTCATAAGTTTGATATCAACATGTATACTTGTGAGCGCGCAGTCCCTTTGATAATTAGATTTTTGGATTATTTGCGTTGGTAAGAAAGAAATAGAAAGCTTTACGTCACTCAGTGAGTTTGTTAGCGATAACGACTCAGAAATGTTTCAAGATGATGTGTTTGAAGAATTGGTCCAATATCTCAGTTCGATGCGCGCATCTTTTGAAAAGTATTTTCCCGAAGAACAGAATACAAAAATCAAACTGAATTCATGGATTCATAATCCTTTTTTACCCAACTTGGAAAAGCCCGAAAGTATGTCAAACGAGATAAATGAATCTTTTTAGAAATGTCATCAGACACAAGTATGGAGTCACTGTTTAAAACGACGCCTCTCAACGATTTTTGGTGCAGAATCCGTGATGAATATCCAATGCTTGGCAAAATGGCTCTGAATATTCTTCTCCCGTTCCCAACAACATATTTGTGCGAAACAGGATTCTCAACCTATGCAGCCACGAAAACAAAATATCGCAATAGACTGGACGCCGAACCTGGTATGAGACTTCAACTGTCTTCTATCAAACCTGATATCAACCAATTGATGAAAAATAAAAAACAGTTTCATACCTCCCATTAGTTAGATTTTTTCTTTTTTAATATCTTCTATTATTGTACTTGCCATGTGGTAAAGTAAGTAAAAATTAGTAACTGTTACATTGTACTTTTATTATGCTTATTAATAAAGAATACACTTTTAAAAACTATTGTTTTATTGTAGGGTTCCATCAAGTATTTTGCTTCCCAAAAGGGTTCCGTCACCAAAAAAGTTTGAGAACCGCTGATCTAGACAAAGCACTTGAACCTAACTCTAAAAAGCTGTGATTTTTTTAAAAGCTTACAAAAATAATAAATGTGTGGACATATAAATTACAAAAAATATAAATACTAATTAAAACATTATCAAGAACAAAACAAAGTAACCAACAAACAAATTATAAAATATATGATAAAATTAGCTACTATAAATAACAACCAAAGGAAACAATAACCTTATACAAGAATAATAAAAACATAAACAAAAACAAAAAACTTCCAATTCTCCACTGATATATTATATACATCGGAAACTCTGAAATTAGAACACTCCATTCACTCACTGTTGTGATAATAAATATGACTTTAACTGTTTCTTGAACATAAAAACAGATGTGGCGTTTTAAATATCATTAGGTAATTTATTGAATGTGTCCAGTCCTCTATGAAAAACCGAATTTTGCCCAAAGATTTTATTTCTTGGAGGAATGAAGAAGTGATTCTGTTGCCTGGTATTGTATTCATGAACTTCATTGTTATATTATAACTTTTTTGCGAGGTATGAGGGTGCAAGACCAATCTGTATTTTGAAAATAAATACTAGTACATTAAAATTCAATTTTTCTTCCGCAATCACCCCCAAATATTTCATTTTCTGAACCAGTTCAATTTTATAATCTCCAATACTTAAAGTAAAATTGCTGAAAGTAAATTCACTTCTGACTTTATCAGTCCCTATTTAAATAAATTTAGTTTTTGACCCGTTAATTTTCAATAAATTATTGCAAGTATACCTGTAAATACTGTCTGTCCAAAGCGATATAATTAGTATCAACCAAAAGTTTCATATCCCTAGATGAAAAGTATACCAACGTATCATCCGCAAGCAAGTGCATATTAACTGTGTTAAAGTCTGTGCGTTTTAAGAAGTCCGATATCGGATTAAATCACCAAGGGATGTTATCGCTTTTAAAACAGTAAGTCGGTTAAGTTACAATATCTTCGCACCTTCGCTATACTTGATCACACTGAACATCCCACTGGCTTACTGTATTCTATTTCGCCCAGTAATAGAACATTTTAAGCATTTATTAAAAAAAAAGTTTAAAAACGAACAGAAGTATTTCTTTTCTGGTTTAAATAAATACAATTAATGTTTGTTTAAAATTTAGCATTTATGTTTAACTTAATATGCTGACTTAAAATAATAAATAAAAAGCTAGGATTGCGATTTAAAAAAATTCTCGAAGACGTTATATCTCTATTTAAGACATATTGTATCAATATTTTGAAACAAAAAAGACCACACCTTAAAATATCAATAGCAGTGTCCTAGCATTTGTCCAAAAAACAAGACATACTGGACTTACTGAATTTATTCCGACTTACAAACTCGCACTCAATGGTAACACTAAATGGAGATTAACACAGTCGATTATTTTATCTCTTTGTGACTTTTGCGATCTAGTTTTTGTACCCTGTCTGCAGGCTCAGGACCAGCAAAGACTACAAGTAATGAAGAATGCGTGAATAAGATTACTTAAGCGAGGAGTTTGAATCATTGATGATGTTCATTTTTTATGTTATGTATTATACTAATTTTTTATTTGATTCCTTGTGAAACTATTTAAAACCAATTAATATAGTAAAAATGCATTTAGAAGTCAATCGGTTTAAGAATTATTACAAATATTTATAGTATAAAACAGCTCGTTACTATAGGAGTTATTGACAGTGTTCCAATATCCCTATCTTCTAGTTTGGACAGATTGTATTTATTTTTAAAATCGCATATTATTATTTGTAAACTAACACTTTATATTATTTAGTTATTTTCAATAACATTGTATGTTTTTTTTTCTTAATTTTGCAAAATTGATAAGGTTGGGTATAAGCAGCCTGCGGCTAAGTCCCGGCTTCGTAAAGACTTTTTGAATTGAATTGAACTGGAAGCTAGAAAAAAGGATAGCAAGTGTGGAGCACTAATTGTTACAACACCATTAACCTTCCCTTATAGATGAACGACGTAGGCCAGCTAACAAACTGAAATATTTGGATGTCGTTATGGCCAAGCAGTGTCATGTGCCAAGTTGTTATCAGAATTGGCTTCCAAAATCACCCGATTTTAATGCACTTGATTTTTGTGGGATTTGTGTAAAAATAAAATTTAGATATCAGCAGTAGATTAAATCGGATTAACTAAGATTGCCCCTACATAGATCAAAGCAATTTGGTCTTCTAAGTATAATATAACAATATCTAATAAACTCTCTACAATTTGTAGTATCTGGATACAAAGTGAGGTTAGGAGCATACATTAAAAAATAGTAAAACTCAGTTTACTAGAGAACAGAGAAAATGTATTAATCAAAAGTAAGTACTCTATTAACTTTTCGATATATCGGGCTTGCCCCGTCTAAACCTTAAAATGTAGCGTTGCAAATCCGGGCTGATTTTTACGAGAATGTGTGTGTAAAGGTAATTATATTAGGTTGTGTTACAGCAGTAATTCCACGGGATTTTATGTTTCTCGGTGAGATGCTAAAAACCTGAAAATAATTTGCAGATGTTCATTTATCATTACTTCATCAGTTAATTTTTATAAATAGGATATTACTTAATGTCATCTACTGAATTTAATTATTGATGATTCCTAGATCAGAAAATATACAGAGTGCCAAAGTTTTTATTTTTCGAACAGTGACAGAAACGGATAAATAAACTAAATTTGTTCATAAATTATTATGATATAAAAACACAAATTTTTACCCTAAGAACCTTTTTTTAACCAAAAAATATTACGATATTGATTTGTCACATAGTAATGATAGTTTCTTAAGTTGGAATCCTTTTCCTTTACTTCTTGTTAGTTGTTTTAAATTATTTTATTTGTTTGTGTTTATTTTATTGTGGTCTTTAAGATTTTTGATTTCTTGTACTTTCATGAATTTTGAAAAGATTTTGTTTGAATAAATTTAGAAATTGAGTTGCGTTCAAATCTGTTAAGGAGGGAGCCAATCTATTTGGTATTAGTGTTGTGCGGTTTCGTCAGAGTGTATGTGAGATTCTGTAATCAGTTTATTTGGTAAATTATTGTGTCTTCTGCTGTAGTATTTTGTTATTATTTTGTCTGTGAATTATTTGACTGTGTCAATGTTTAGGTCTAGAGGCAATGCAATTGCGTTCATCATGTACATTGGTGCCCCCACCGTTACTTTTAGAATTTTATTTTGAACTCTTTGCATTTTTAACATTTTGGTCTTATTTACGGTACACCACGTAGGTATACCATAAGTAAGTACCGGGCGTACTAGTGTTTTGTACAATGTTGTTCTTACTTTTAAGTTTAATTTACTATTTTTATTTATTAGGGGATAGCGTAAAACTGTTTTTGGACTTTTGCCACTGCTCATCTGCATCGTCTCCCTATTTCATCTTTTTATTAAAATCCAATCGAAGAACTTTCATCTTGTTAGACCATTCTATTGACTTATTGTTAACCTTTACCCTGGTTTCAGGTAAATAAATCCTTGCTTTCGAAAAAAAGTTGGCCTGGGTTTTGTCTGCGTTGAAACGAAGCTACCAGCTGTCCAACCAGCTCTGAAGGAGCATTATATGACGTGCAGGCGTAAAACTACCAACCAGGGTGCCTGTTAATACTGCCGATGGCCCTCAAATAGACTTAACAAGCGAAAGAAAAATGAACCAAAAACCCAAGAGTCAAGTCTGACATGGATAATTGTAATACGGCAACGCAGAAAACGAAAACGTCAGCGTGGTACGGAGAGGCTACAAGTGGTAGAGGAAGAATAATTCTGGTCTAAAAAAAAGGTATGGAGTTAATAATATCAACAATGTATGAAAATATACGTTGTGAACTTACCCTATAAGTGCCTTAAACAAGATTTGATATGAAAAACACAGAGACGGAAGGATTTCTCGAATTTTCCCACAAGACTAAGGGTCTGACCAGACGTCAGAATTTCGTTTGAGTGAATGACACCGATGACAATTTTTCGCCAAACCCAAGAACCCACCGAAAAGGTCACAGAGAATAAACCATATTGGAGAGAACATAACCTTAAAATGAAAAACGGTTTGCGCAAAGAGGTAGATCTACGGATTTGCGATTCTACGACACAAAGTAAAACATGTTTACGAATGAGAATTGCAGCACGTGGCTACATCTCGTGGCAACCACACGTATAAGGGACAACTCTATACCCGAACTTATTTTAAGTTTGTGTTTTTTAAAGTAAAACATTACTAGAACAATCTGAAAGTATCAACGTTACACTTTTGCTTTTATTGCAGTCAATAAATTAAAACCATTTTTCGTGAAAAGAACTTTATAGGTGGTGCAAATGAGGAGCTTGCGTGCAAAAGCGGCTATATCACTTTTTTTGCCGATATGCTTTTTTTGCGATTTTCGGTTAAGTTTCACAAGCTCTATCAACTGACACGATCATTTGCGTTCAAAACGGTCTATTTGTATGGTAAAATCGCATGTAAAGTCGGCCTTTTGCATCAAAACTGGCTATATCCTCTTTTTGCGATCAAAAGTGGTTATATCCAATAATTCGTTATATTCAAAAATACAACATAGTGGTGCATCTGGCAAGGCTGTAAGATCTGTAACGATACACTTGGCGCCCCCGCGTTGACGTTGACTACCAGTTAACATCTAAATGCTGTGGAGAGTGGTGGTTGTTTGATCCCGGAATTGACGACGATCCACGTGCAATATGGATGAAGAACTTATTACCGTGAAGCAAGGAAATAAAGGTTCTAGATGCCGTATGAAAAATGTGACAAAACGCCAGACTAAACAGTTATCCAGGTACGCAATAATTTAAATATATTTTACGATTTACTAGTTAAATAGCTTCTATGTAACTTATTTGCACACATACGTTTGTATATTTTGAGTCGAGTGTCGTCTGAGATAAATATAGCCTTTTTTTGCGGTAATGCAAGAAGCTTCTTTACATTTTACAGATATGGTGACCCCGACCCAGCACTGATTCGATTCCAACGGCCTTGTCAACATAATGGCAAATCATTTCAGTGTGCTACAGTTAAAAAACGACACATTAAGGCTTTAAGGCAGAGCTTTTATGTGGATTCGATCAAAACTAACCAAGACATTAGACTGTGCCATATGTTATCCGTCGCTCCTATTGCTCGTCGGAGATCGGCTAATGTTATTATGATTCCCTTGAAGAATCTCAGTGTCTCATATTTTATTAAGTGTGACAATAAAGCAACGCGGGTGTGTCAAAAGTTTTTTGTTGCTGCACTGAGTATCTCTAAACAAAGAGTTAAGACTGTTGCAAAAGTCCTCCATGCAGGTGACGTCCCGAAGGAAAATAGGGGAGGTGATCGTATATCCAAAAAAAGTGAAGAAAAAAAAGAATGTGTTCGCCATTTTCTCAAGAGACTGAAAGGACGCGAAAGCCATTATAACAAGAAAAAGTCTAAAAGAATATACTTGTCTGCAAGTCTGTCAGTTGCCAAGTTATGGAGACTGTTTAATAAGGAATACCCACAAAATCGGTTATCATATTTTATGTTTCGAAAAATTTTTATACACGATTTTAACATTGGGTTTTCATCGCCCGCCTCAGATGTGTGTAGTAAATGTACGCGACTGAAACAACAATACAAATTTGAAACACAAGCTGAAATTAGAAATCAGCTGCTAGTGGAATACCGCGTACATAGAAAACGTGCTGCTGCCTTTTATGAGCTAGCCAAAGAAGCCCCAGAAAATAGTTTAAGTTTCTGCTTTGACCTCCAACAGGTACAGCCCCTACCTCGGACGGCTATTGGCGATGCCTTTTACTCACATCAGATTAGTTTCTACGCTTTTTGTTGTGTCGAGCTGTCTTCGCGTAATCCAACTTTCTATGTGTGGACTGAAGATTATGCTGGGCGTGGCTCAACAGAAATTGCCTCAGCACTTCTGCACCATCTAGATTCTCTTGAGTACGATGGAATTGAGAAAATAAGACTTTTCTGTGATGGCTGTGCAGGCCAAAACAAAAATTCCTATATAGTTCACGCACTTATGTTTTGGCTTAAAAATAAGTCTCCAGAAGGTCTGTCCGAAATCTCAATCACTTTTCCAGTCCGCGGACATAGCTTCATGGCTGCTGATCGTTGTTTTGGGAGAATGGAGAAGTTGCTTAGGAAAAATACTAATATAATTTCTAAAGAGGAATACATTAAATTTTATTCAGAAGTGGGACAAGTGAAAATGTTAGGAAAAGACTGGAAAATTTATAATGTAAAAGAACTAGAGAAAGTGTACAATAAGGTTAAGGGCATTTCTGAAACAAAAAGAATTTTTATTACTAAAAGTAACAAAAATCAACAAAATCCTAAGATTGAAGTGAATACACATCTGTATTATCGGTTTGTATCTGAAAATAAATCACGCCAGATGATGCTAAAGAAAGGAAAAAATGATGACAACCTGGTTCTTAACATAATAGAGCCCAGAAACTCTTTACCAGATAAAAAGAAACCTAGTCTTAGGAAGCTTTTGAAAGAGCTGTTCGGTGAAAATTGGATGTCACGAGCAGATCTAAAATGGTATAAAGATTTACTTACTTCTGGTAATGCAGATACAGAAACTAGCGACAAGGAAGGAGATGAGGACAAACAGGATGTGCCATGTGACTGTTTAGATAAAGAAGCTGCTCTTCATATATAAATATTTTATGTTTCTCTTGTTTTTTCTGTTATGTATGTTGAATTTTCAAAATAAAAATATGTTTGGTGTTCCAGTTTTATAATAAAAATATGTTTTCTAGCGTATTAATTATTTTTTGTTGAGATTTTTTAAAGCTTTGCTATCAAAACCATCTATATCCAGATTAATTTTCGTTTTTTTTTCAAGAACTATTGAGATTTGAAAAAAAATTTTAAATTGCATCAATCTACTTCCCTACAACACTACAAATAAACTTTTTTTGCTATCTCTATATATTAAGGCGAACCGATGAGAAGTTTTCGTCGATTCCTGAACATTTTTCCTAAAGTGATATAGCCGCTTTTGCACGCAAGCTCCTCAAATAATCTGCTCCATCTAATTAAGTTTTCACGATGTTTAGACAAATGTAACACAGAAAAATTGTAGACGCTGCTATTCAAAGATATGCGTATTTCGCGCACCTTTAAAATATACATCTTTCTATGGTTGCTGATCATCGGCAACATGTTATGGAGCTTGTCTTACGCCGTATCCTAAAAGATAGATGTTCTCAAGAGAAAAACGATAGGACAGCTTTAAGAATCTTAAAAATACCACAGCTTAATTTTGAAGCCCAAGACTACATCGACATATTAGACTGCAAAACCTTGATGAAACCGATCCGCCAGCATTGGTACCTATTTTTTAATTTAAAAAGATGACAGTAATACAGACCACAAATAGTTATTTACATTACTAGATGCGAAAGTAAATTTTTTGGTGTGAGGAGGTTTTTGAATAGCCGAGGTGATTTAATACCTTCTAACATCAAAAAAGGCTTTCATGCCGTGTGATGTATTAAATTCTTTCTACTACTGTCGTCTGATCAATATATTATTAAGTAATGAACTTTGATTTTATTCAAGTTATAATGATAAAATAAGGTTTTTCCACCTGTAAAATAATCTATGACAACTAGTTATTTGAGTACTGTCAAAGCCTGTCAGTTCGAATTTTTTAATTTCGTTAGTCTAAAATGTTCTCCCAAGACCAAAACGTTGCTATTCAGAAGGCGGCCGCGTTGGCATGTGCCTCACTGTTACTTGAGAATTCGAAGGATAGATACTATCAAACGTACAACCAGTTCCTGGAATGGTTCGCGGATAAAAACGTTTCTCAAATTGACGAAAATGTGATGTTAGCGTACTTCTTAGATAAATCTGAGGCCTTATTACTTCGGTCCCTATGGTCACAATATTCCATGCTCAAATTGACTACTTCTGTGAACAAATATATAGATATTTCGCAGTTTAAGAAACTCATTGCATTTTTTAAACGAAAAAACGATGGTAACGAAGCTAAAAAATATCAGAAAAGAAGAAATAATAAAGTTTTTACTTGACGCTCCTAATCATAGCTATTTATCTACGAAAGTGATGGGATGGCGTAATTGGAATAGCTGGAGCATGATGCACCGATGAGATCCATAAAATGAGGTTGAAAGACGTCGAAATCAAGGATGATGTAGCTATAGTTAAAATTCTCCAGAGCAAAAACAAGGTTCAAAGAAGTTTTGTGATAACCGACGATAGAGGTCTAGTTTCTTTTGTGAGGTTACTACAAGATTACATTAAATTTCGGCCAAATAATGCACAAGACGAACGCTTGTTCTATCGCTATGAACAAGGTACGTGTGTGAATCAGGTTATTGAAAAATACACTATTTCGAATGTTCCCAAAAAAAAAATTGCCAAATTTTTGAAATTTCAAGACATAAATAAATACACAGGCCACTCGTTTAGAAGAACATCAGCTACGTTTCTCACAAATACTCCAGGTGTCAACATTTTGGATTTGAAAAGACATGGCGGTTGGAGGTCTTCGTCCGTTGCGGAGGGATATACCTATTGATGATTCGTATAGTAATAAAATCGAAATTCCCAAGAAGATCTTAAATGAAACTCCTACTTTATTCCATCTAACGACGTTATAGTGACAAAAAGAACGAGTTGTAGTATGGTCCAAGACCAGGATAATAACGAGACTCTAATACGAATCGACGAAGCTATTGAATTGAATAATATTCCATCAATTTATTTTTCCAACCGTTCAAATTTCACTATTAACTTAATGGCAATAAATAATTATTATGTAAGTGTTATATTATTGTTATTATACCACTTGTTTTTTCAATAAGTATATGTTATATTAAGTTTTTTTCCAAAATTTGCTTAAATAAATACAATAAAAATCTCCTATATTTAGTGGTATTCGTGTTATTTGTCCTGGCACCAAAATTAGTACTTTCGTAGCTAGAAACATACTACTTTCGTAGCTAGCAACGTATAATATTAAGGTAACTGTAATGTATACTTTCGTGATCTTTCGTGTTGCTAGGGCCCGAAGGTTAATTTATTTATACAGTAGTAGAAAAATGTGTTTATTTCGTGCTAATGCTGTTTTTTTTTCTCAAAAAAACTAAAATGTTAAAATTCAAGGGTAAGGCGAACTTTTTAGACATTTTTTTAATTTCCAAAAATTAAACAATATTTTGATTTAAACCACAAAATGCAACTTTTTGGCACTAGTGCTAGTTCGATTTTGAAAAAAAAAATTGTATTTATTTCGCTCCAGCCTAGGGTGTATTCTTCAACAATTCGCTGGATTTTTAAGCCGTGAGCTGCCCCTAAATTAAGCTGGACGCGCACTGAATTAGGGCTGTGGTGTGATTTCACGACCTGTGATTTTGTCACAGTTCCGGACCTGGCACAGTCACGACCTGTTCCGCTTCGGCTGAAAGAGCTGTGACAACGTGATCGCGCTGCGGCAACATAATTATAATAGATAGGTTCGCGGGTCGCGTTACTCGCCGTCGTGGACTCAAGAGTCTAGAGCGAATCCGGTCCGGCAATATAACGTCACATGTCACACTTTGCGGGCGGCAACAGCGACGAGTAATATTAATTTAATTTTATAATTTAGTAGTACACCTTAAGTTTTGTGATTTAGTAGAATATATGAGCCCGCCGCAAGCCGAATTCGCGTAATGTTTGCTGTTTCCTATAAAGTTTTTGAGGGTTATATATCGATTTAAATATTTATTTTAATTGTTTAAATAAAAAAAAATTATAGTAATTAAGAAACACAACAACACAAAAACAAATAAACATTAAACAAACAATAAAATCTAGCACAAGCAGCAAACAAATATAGTATTAAAATATGTAAATAAAAACTAAAATAGAAAATACAAAATTCAAATCCATCAATAGACAAATCATATTTTGCTGAACTCGCGGCCCGCGTCGAGAACCGACAAAGGGACAAACAAAAAAGTTGCTTTGTTGCCCTGCCAGAGTAAGGAAGTCTGATGGCGATAAAATTTAAATAACATTAACATATTACATAAATAAGTAAAAAGCCGCTGCCACCGTACATAAACATTAAATAAGTACGGTGCCGCTACGCTGCATACCGTTGAGCTTTCTAACTTCAGTCCTACCAAAAACTAACCTGACTTACCTTATTCTTCATTGCTACCAAATTGCGAGTCCGGACTCGGAGTGATATGTGACAAAATCACAGGTTTCAGTCACAGGTTCAGACATGGAACAGTCACATGTCGGAGCTGTGACAGGAAAATCACCCTTTTGCCCAGCCCTACACTGAATCCACTCGGATCGACACGTGTTGCTACGCGTGCATTTAAATGCACGACCGCGCATTGCGTCGGCTCGATCGACTCAGACCGGCATGATCTCAGTCAGGGACTTGTTAAGTATTTTCGGCGCCGTCGTGCGAAATAATAATAGGTGCCGTTTACCAATATTATAATATTGAGCTAAAATTACCACCCTTCTCTCATAGTTAATCGTTGAAATTTTTGAAGAAAACTTTATCCTTTTTAGTACTAATGTCTATATTGATTTGTGACAAAGAGAAAGTAAACAAAAAATAATAATATAATACGAAACAACAGTAACAAAACAAAAACAGTTTCAAAATTACGAAACAGTGACTCAAAATGTTAAAAAAAAATAAAGAAATAAAATAGCGATTGTTTGAACATGATCATGATACATGATGGAGAGGCCTTACAAAAATTTGACTTTTCTAGCTTTACTTTTTGCAAATTCATTAACAAGATTTTCCATTTCAAGTTGCTTTAAAAAATCAGACTATATAGAAATGATAGCAAGATTTTCTAACCGCTCTTGGCCCATTCTAGATTGTAAATAATTTTTAATCAACTTATTTTAGAGAATGACCTCTCGGCTGTAGCTACAGAAACTGGAATGGTTAATAATATGCGCAATGCAATCGTAATGCTTGGAAATGAGTGGGTTAGGTTATTTATTGCAATGTATGTAAGTGTTTCTACTACAGACGTCGCGTTTTTGTCGCCATTTGGCAGAAATTATAATTCGTGGCAAAGTTCTGTTCCGTCTATATCTTTCTCCTTTCGATCTTTGCCAGTTAAGGTTTCTTCCAGTTTTTTACAAAAATTAAATTGATCTTGGTCAGAATATTTGCCGAAATCCTGAACATGCCAGCATGCCACAAAAAATTAAAAACATCAGAACGACACGATAATAGTTTACATCTTTCATGTAAGTAGTATAGCAGTGCCGTTTCTAACTCAAAATCCCATAAGAAATAACATGGAGCCGAAAACCTGCATTTTTCGGGCCATTTTAGGGCGTGGCACTTTTCCTGGAAGCCACCATCCTCTCTTAACCTAAGTGGAACCCAGCTACTATCGCCACCTAGTGAGTGACGTCATAACTGCTCGATGCCGGTAATATAGGGCCCTATTGACCTGTGTGGAACCCTCCACTGCTGCCACCTAACCCCCCACCCATTATTCTAACCTAACTTTTGCCCCAACGGAACCCAGATCACGTGTTACCCCGATTATATAGTAATATCATATCAACCCTCATTATTTCAAGATTCTAACCCAACTTTATGACCCATGGTCACGTGTTATTACATTTATAGCGGAGGAGAGATGACGTAGCACGTTCTCAATAGTACCCAAACCCAAGTACCTAACCTGAACATCTATCTAAATAATCAATATTGAACAACATAATGAATAAATAATAACAGAAAAAAAGTTTGTGCAGTCTGCGGGAATTGAACCATAAACCTCTGGGGCCGAACCTCAAAGCCTTGCAAAATACGCTACGAGAGCATATAGATTAAAACTGCTAAACAATGTTTGACAACGTGAAACCACGGAGGCACATCTGATTAGATTGCTGGAACAAAAGGTCCTTAAGTGGGGTTATGGAGGTGTTTTATAATGTACAAAATTAGGGTAAACCAGGCTGGGCCCTCCAATGTTAATTTCGGAGGGATTTTTATGACTCATATCTCCGGAACCAATGGGCCTAGGATATTGCGCATGCGGAGTTGGGGTCTATGAAATGGGTTCTTGCGCATGACCCGAAAATGACACCTGTCACCTGTCAATTAAGAACTGTCACCTGTCAGATGTCACCTGGCAAATGTCAAAATCGACAGCTGATGTATGTCACGTGTTTAGGATGACGTCATGAGTCGTTTAAAAAAAGAACGGGGTTGATCGGGCCAATAGGGCCAAAGTTAGTATAGCTAATGCCCTAACGGCAGGGGGTGAAAGATTGCAAAAACACGTATAAAAGATATGCGACAATGATAAGAAACAAAAATAATATCCCAGACGTTATAGCTCCATAAGCCACACTAATATTGTATCAAGAATATTATTCGATATACAAGATAATAATAAACCAAAACAGCTATATTAGAATAATTTAAGATCAAGGACAAACTTATTACCAACCTCGTATGTATTATAATATTAAGTTTACATCTATGATAAATAGTACGGAATTTAAAACGCTAATGGACTTAAAAACTAAGAAAAAAGATATATACAATAAAAGCAATACCCTTGTATATTAAATACTTCTGATCGATTATTATTAAGAGCACATCAACGGGGTGATTAGATAAATGTAAAATTTAGTCTAATAATGCCAAAACGCAGCTAATATACTTCCCGAGAGCCAGAAGTAAATTTCGTCAAACCAGACTGCAAGCCAAAAATCTAAACCTCAGCTGGACCAGACTGCGATATTTGATATTAGAGGACATCACGCAACTCTTTTTACCATTACACAAGATATCCAAGACAGTGCGTTTTTGGTTTTCAAGAGACGTACTGACAAAAATAATCTACATCGTAAAACTAAAATTTACCACATGATTACAAAAACACGTTTATTTACAAAATATGAATAGAAGATAAATGCAAAATCATATACAAGGTATTAGTTGACATAATAACCATTTTAACTACAATATAATTCACATCAATCAAAAATATTTAAATAATATGGTATATTTTATTTTAGAATACAACAAGGAATGCTGAAAATTTTTTTAATTAACACAACATTTGGTATACACATACAATAAATTCAAATTAGGTTCTCAAAAGTTAAGAACCACGTATAATATATTATAAAGTTTATAGAAAATATTATAGAAAAAAAAAACTCAGCCAACACTAAAAATACCCGAAAATAAAAAATAAACAAGGCCATCAATTTTACCCAAAGGTACTTATATTTACTCTGTATACAGCATTTATAACAGGCTCGTGTAGACACTCGGCATACTAATTAATTACTAGAGATGCACAAATGATATCACACATGGTACTTGTATCTTATATATCTATAACATTAGTAGAAATATCAGTTTGTTGACTTCGATGTAGTTAACCTTGATATTAAATATGCAGGTAATTAGCAATGCCGTAATTATCATTATAGGTCAGGCGTTGAAAACAATGTTTAAAGTTATTTACAATTGTCCAAAAAAACAAAGCAGCTTGCTTCTACAAATAATAATATGTATACAAGGTAAACCGAAAAGTCGGGTATAAATATAAACTAATAATAAAAGTTATAGGTACATTGTTTCCTAATTATACCGGTTGGCCTGACTGATTTTAATTTTTCTTATAAGGATGTATTTATTTGTAACATCAATGCAAACAAGTAAGATCCGGGAACTTCATAAAAATAAATTAATATACATTAGATGACCTTTCAAAATTCTGAGAATTGTTGCAACATTGAAATACCTTATATTATGCAGTTCACTGCACATTTTATTCCTCGAATAATATTTAAAAATACCAAGAGTCGTTGGGTAACTCCGTAATTGTATATAACATTTAACCCGGCACAATGCCAAGGTTACACCGGTAACCGTGAAAAGAGGCATACATCAAAGCATAATTAAAAGCATCAAGAACAGAATAGCACACAAAACATCAAGAACCAGTAAAACAAAGTATAGAAGAAAATAAGTTAAGTTTTGATTTGATCATATCAAGAAAATGTATAGCAGAAGGAGATCAAGAAGAATATTTGAAGAAAGAAAAATCAAGAAAACATGACACAGCTAGACTAAGAAAAACATTATTATACGAAACCAATAAACCAATAGAAAAGAAAGGATAAAAATTACATGAGGTGCGATTACAAACAAAGATCCGTAGAATCGTACAACAAACGGTGTCTACCAGTTGTATTTTTCGAAGATTGTAATAGTTTTAAATACCGAATGATACACTGTCAAATTCGAAAAGTTCAGGCATGACCAATCACAATATACTACACCTCTACTATACTTCTCATTAGTCCTAAATCGATGGGGATTATAGAGAGATCGTCACAACTAAAGAACTCAAAATAGCGGTGTGCCAGGGAGTTGAGCTGGATTTGCAAAAAATCTTTGTATCTGCTGATATAAAATAAATTGACATAAAATTGTTTAAAAATTAGACCCCGTTTCCTTTATACTAAAAGACTCGGGAAAAATTAGAGAAAACATTAGAAGACACTTAAGTTGACTTTAATCTAATAGATTGATATAGAGAATCGATATATCTAGGTATGTACTCATAAATATAGAAATGGTAAAATCAAGAGCCAGGAAAGGCCTTTTAGATCGCTCCTGTTAATATTAATACCAAAAGTTAGTGATAGCGTAGGAAAACTGCCATTGACTAAAAACAAAAGATTGCTACCCCCATTATGCCCCAAATGTTTATTGTCCCCTCAACAATTCCTGTTATAAGCTCCCAACACCCCACCGTCTCTATAATTAAATAAAACATTATATTCACTTGCACATGAATAACAGTCTTTAAATGGATAGCTAAAATATTGAGATAAGTCAGGTATCTTGGAGAGTACAAAGGTTTTCTGTGAGCATAAAAAATAGAAATAAGCAATACATTACAAATAAAGAAGGCTATATTTTATAGTCTGCATATGAGGGAAAATAAAAGTTCACATAAAAAAGACAGTTATCACTAACCTCGTATATATACTACATTTGGATATAAAAAACCAGTGCAAAAAATAAAATGGCATATCGTCAAGTTCAAAAGACCCTGTATATAATAATATTTGGAGTACAGTGTACTACTTAAATATATAAAACAAAAAATATTTTCAGATTAAAAATTATAAAATAAGCCATTCATTTTCCTGCAATTATAAATTTGAAGACCGGTAAATCCTGAGAAGGTCAAAAGCAGCATACACGAGTCAAAGGTCAAAGCAGTACCATTTTACTAATTCATCAACAGTAATCTGATATACTTACTTACAAAGTCAATTTTTAGGATTACTGTTCTGTTAGTCGTCTCTTTTGGGAACCCTGTATGGAAATTGAAATAAATAATTAGGATCCGTCTATTTAATAAATAAACAAGTTCTCATTAATAAATAATTACGAACAAAATATTATACTAAACCTTTACCTATATAGGCACAATCTAGCTATGAGTTAAGTGTCCAAGTTTCCCCATTTTAAAAATGTATTAAAATATAAATAATTGCATTTTTATCCGCTTTATTACAGATATTAAACATGAAAATATTGTTAAAAGAAAAACCACATATTGAAAGGTCAAAAATTAACATGAATAAAGCATTATCTAAACAAGACTCGTAGGTAACTGACGATCTGCATGATGATGTTACATTTTTAATTATTATAAACAATTTTAAATTATTTCTTCTTCTTATACAGAGCCAGAGAAAAGCACTTGTCTATCTAAGAAATAAGATAAATTAAAAATATGTTGGAAACACTACATTAGGAATATACCATGAAAAATATATATCTATCTTAAAAAATAAAAAATGTTCCCCATAAGCGTCCATGAAAAATAATACTCACAAATCAACTTGTAGGGCTGCAGATCCCGTGTTCATTTTAAACTTTCCAATATAGCTTAAGTGGTGTATCAAAGCAGTAAAAAGGGCATAGCCAAAGATTACTTAAATTTCAACTGACTGAATGTGCTTGGTATGTACCTAAATTGATTGATGTAAATTAGGATTTGAACAACAGAAGCTCGATAAGAAATGATCGTCTATAGATGTACTATGTCATTGCCCTTACATAAGACACCCTCAGCATGCTGTTGGTCGATGAACCAGGAGGTTTGACTTCATGAACATCAGAAGTAAATCAAACTTACTTACAAATATAATAAAATTTACAGGATTATCGTTCAGTCAGTACTCCCTTACGGAGTCGCTACCTGATGCATTGTAAAAAAAAGTCAACGTTTTAAAAAAATTCAGGCTCTTTAGGATAAAAATAAAAATGTTTAATAATTATAGCAAAATTATCATGATTTATAGTGATTCATACTTTACACCAAGACTTACGAATGTTCAAGAATACGTAAAAAAGTAATTCAGATTAAATTATTTATTATCAAGGAACATATTGCAATGTGACAAAATGTAAGGTAAAAGTCTAAAAATATAGTACTTTGCAAAAATTATACAGTAAGCAATGAAAGTATCATTCAAAATTTTCAATAAACATTCAAGGATATCCAAGTATGTATATTATTTATTAACACAGTTGTATGTAATAATATCAAAAAAACTAAGGTTTACTAGAGCACACTGTATACAGCATGATAGAAATACTTTGCATATTTCATATTCTAATTTAATAAAAGAATAAAACATAATTATAGTTTAAAGCCAAGCCTATAAATATTATTCTCAAAAGAAAAGGTACCTTGCTCTGTACGAAAAGTAATTAAAAGTGCTAATATTCAATCAAGAAAATACTATGGTAAGTTATGGATACTGATATAGGTTCATAAAAATAAATAATAAAAAAAGACAACAGGCCGTTATTTTAAGTTATATAAAGATGTAGAATATTTCCCCAAAGAGAAAGCTCTTGTAAATTTTTCACAAGAAGCAATAGACAATTTAATAAAATGTAGGCACCTGAATAAATTAGGAAAAAAATTGAACTAAAAATATGTATCGATAATAAACGCATTTTAAAAAATGTGTGTGTAATAAGATAAGATACCTATCTATAGCGAACAAATATTGAACGTTTCGAACCCCACAACTAACCCTGTATATACATTTACAAACATCGAAAATTAAGCAGGTTAAATAAACTAAAAATATACCTTGTGGGAATTAAAAGTACTGTAGAGAAACAGTAAAAATCCAATTCAACGCATGGAAAGTGGTCATTTTAAAATATATTCTGCACTTTGCATATAATTAAGTCGATTATGACATTTGTAAAAATACCCGATACTCCTAAACTTTTGCATAAAATAGATTATCTAATTTTAGGTAGCCTTGATATTAAAATGCATATAGTTTGAATACCAAAACAGTAGAAATTTTAGAGTAACGAGAAATATTATAAACATATTTAAATTATGTGTATATCAGAGAGAAATGTATGTATCTACCAAAGACGAAATTGTATTAATTTATTCTATAAAAGACAACGTGCATACGGGGGAAGCTAATAAAAAAGTCATTTTTATTTTATTACATTTTTCCAAAAACTATTTAGCTAAATTATTAAAATTTAATACACAATGATGTCTAATTATGTTGATACATTGTTAACAAAACTGGTGTTTTTCTAGTCACCCGTTTCTGATATAGGTACATTTTGATATTTGATTATTAGTAATTATATAAAACGATAGGCAAAGTCGATACAAGCACGGCTTTTTAAAACGAAGAGGGTTAAACATTTAATATTTATCAAATGTAAGATACAAAAAAAAAAATCAAAGTTCTACTTACAACCTAGAATATAAAGCTAAAAAGCCGAATTTTTATCAGATAAACGCTACGTTAAGGTACCGTTCAAATGAAGGAAATGAAAAGTTCGCCTAAATTTTAATAATTTAGCTAAATAGTTTTTGGAAAAATGTAATAAAATAAAAATGACTTTTTTATTAGCTTCCCCCGTATGCACGTTGTCTTTTATAGAATAAATTAATACAATTTCGTCTTTGGTAGATACATACATTTCTCTCTGATCTACACATAATTTAAATATGTTTATAATATTTCTCGTTACTCTAAAATTTCTACTGTTTCGGTATTCAAACTATATGCATTTTAATATCAAGGCTACCTAAAATTAGATAATCTATTTTATGCAAAAGTTTAGGAGTATCGGGTATTTTTACAAATGTCATAATCGACTTAATTATATGCAAAGTGCAGAATATATTTTAAAATTACCACTTTCCATGCGTTGAATTGGATTTTTACTGTTTCTCTACAGTACTTTTAATTCCCACAAGGTATATTTTTAGTTTATTTAACCTGCTTAATTTTCGATGTTTGTAAATGTATATACAGGGTTAGTTGTGGGGTTCGAAACGTTCAATATTTGTTCGCTATAGATAGGTATCTTATCTTATTACACACACATTTTTTAAAATGCGTTTATTATCGATACATATTTTTAGTTCAATTTTTTTCCTAATTTATTCAGGTGCCTACATTTTATTAAATTGTCTATTGCTTCTTGTGAAAAATTTACAAGAGCTTTCTCTTTGGGGAAATATTCTACATCTTTATATAACTTAAAATAACGGCCTGTTGTCTTTTTTTATTATTTATTTTTATGAACCTATATCAGTATCCATAACTTACCATAGTATTTTCTTGATTGAATATTAGCACTTCTAATTACTTTTCGTACAGAGCAAGGTACCTTTTCTTTTGAGAATAATATTTATAGGCTTGGCTTTAAACTATAATTATGTTTTATTCTTTTATTAAATTAGAATATGAAATATGCAAAGTATTTCTATCATGCTGTATACAGTGTGCTCTAGTAAACCTTAGTTTTTTTGATATTATTACATACAACTGTGTTAATAAATAATATACATACTTGGATATCCTTGAATGTTTATTGAAAATTTTGAATGATACTTTCATTGCTTACTGTATAATTTTTGCAAAGTACTATATTTTTAGACTTTTACCTTACATTTTGTCACATTGCAATATGTTCCTTGATAATAAATAATTTAATCTGAATTACTTTTTTACGTATTCTTGAACATTCGTAAGTCTTGGTGTAAAGTATGAATCACTATAAATCATGATAATTTTGCTATAATTATTAAACATTTTTATTTTTATCCTAAAGAGCCTGAATTTTTTTAAAACGTTGACTTTTTTTTACAATGCATCAGGTAGCGACTCCGTAAGGGAGTACTGACTGAACGATAATCCTGTAAATTTTATTATATTTGTAAGTAAGTTTGATTTACTTCTGATGTTCATGAAGTCAAACCTCCTGGTTCATCGACCAACAGCATGCTGAGGGTGTCTTATGTAAGGGCAATGACATAGTACATCTATAGACGATCATTCCTTATCGAGCTTCTGTTGTTCAAATCCTAATTTACATCAATCAATTTAGGTACATACCAAGCACATTCAGTCAGTTGAAATTTAAGTAATCTTTGGCTATGCCCTTTTTACTGCTTTGATACACCACTTAAGCTATATTGGAAAGTTTAAAATGAACACGGGATCTGCAACCCTACAAGTTGATTTGTGAGTATTATTTTTCATGGACGCTTATGGGGAACATTTTTTATTTTTTAAGATAGATATATATTTTTCATGGTATATTCCTAATGTAGTGTTTCCAACATATTTTTAATTTATTTTATTTCTTAGATAGACAAGTGCTTTTCTCTGGCTCTGTATAAGAAGAAGAAATAATTTAAAATTGTTTATAATAATTAAAAATGTAACATCATCATGCAGATCGTCAGTTACCTACGAGTCTTGTTTAGATAATGCTTTATTCATGTTAATTTTTGACCTTTCAATATGTGGTTTTTCTTTTAACAATATTTTCATGTTTAATATCTGTAATAAAGCGGATAAAAATGCAATTATTTATAATATATTTTAATACATTTTTAAAATGGGGAAACTTGGACACTTAACTCATAGCTAGATTGTGCCTATATAGGTAAAGGTTTAGTATAATATTTTGTTCGTAATTATTTATTAATGAGAACTTGTTTATTTATTAAATAGACGGATCCTAATTATTTATTTCAATTTCCATACAGGGTTCCCAAAAGAGACGACTAACAGAACAGTAATCCTAAAAATTGACTTTGTAAGTAAGTATATCAGATTACTGTTGATGAATTAGTAAAATGGTACTGCTTTGACCTTTGACTCGTGTATGCTGCTTTTGACCTTCTCAGGATTTACAGGTCTTCAAATTTATAATTGCAGGAAAATGAATGGCTTATTTTATAATTTTTAATCTGAAAATATTTTTTGTTTTATATATTTAAGTAGTACACTGTACTCCAAATATTATTATATACAGGGTCTTTTGAACTTGACGATATGCCATTTTATTTTTTGCACTGGTTTTTTATATCCAAATGTAGTATATATACGAGGTTAGTGATAACTGTCTTTTTTATGTGAACTTTTATTTTCCTTCATATGCAGACTATAAAATATAGCCTTCTTTATTTGTAATGTATTGCTTATTTCTATTTTTTATGCTCACAGAAAACCTTTGTACTCTCCAAGATACCTGACTTATCTCAATATTTTAGCTATCCATTTAAAGACTGTTATTCATGTGCAAGTGAATATAATGTTTTATTTAATTATAGAGACGGTGGGGTGTTGGGAGCTTATAACAGGAATTGTTGAGGGGACAATAAACATTTGGGGCATAATGGGGGTAGCAATCTTTTGTTTTTAGTCAATGGCAGTTTTCCTACGCTATCACTAACTTTTGGTATTAATATTAACAGGAGCGATCTAAAAGGCCTTTCCTGGCTCTTGATTTTACCATTTCTATATTTATGAGTACATACCTAGATATATCGATTCTCTATATCAATCTATTAGATTAAAGTCAACTTAAGTGTCTTCTAATGTTTTCTCTAATTTTTCCCGAGTCTTTTAGTATAAAGGAAACGGGGTCTAATTTTTAAACAATTTTATGTCAATTTATTTTATATCAGCAGATACAAAGATTTTTTGCAAACCCAGCTCAACTCCCTGGCACACCGCTATTTTGAGTTCTTTAGTTGTGACGATCTCTCTATAATCCCCATCGATTTAGGACTAATGAGAAGTATAGTAGAGGTGTAGTATATTGTGATTGGTCATGCCTGAACTTTTCGAATTTGACAGTGTATCATTCGGTATTTAAAACTATTACAATCTTCGAAAAATACAACTGGTAGACACCGTTTGTTGTACGATTCTACGGATCTTTGTTTGTAATCGCACCTCATGTAATTTTTATCCTTTCTTTTCTATTGGTTTATTGGTTTCGTATAATAATGTTTTTCTTAGTCTAGCTGTGTCATGTTTTCTTGATTTTTCTTTCTTCAAATATTCTTCTTGATCTCCTTCTGCTATACATTTTCTTGATATGATCAAATCAAAACTTAACTTATTTTCTTCTATACTTTGTTTTACTGGTTCTTGATGTTTTGTGTGCTATTCTGTTCTTGATGCTTTTAATTATGCTTTGATGTATGCCTCTTTTCACGGTTACCGGTGTAACCTTGGCATTGTGCCGGGTTAAATGTTATATACAATTACGGAGTTACCCAACGACTCTTGGTATTTTTACATATTATTCGAGGAATAAAATGTGCAGTGAACTGCATAATATAAGGTATTTCAATGTTGCAACAATTCTCAGAATTTTGAAAGGTCATCTAATGTATATTAATTTATTTTTATGAAGTTCCCGGATCTTACTTGTTTGCATTGATGTTACAAATAAATACATCCTTATAAGAAAAATTAAAATCAGTCAGGCCAACCGGTATAATTAGGAAACAATGTACCTATAACTTTTATTATTAGTTTATATTTATACCCGACTTTTCGGTTTACCTTGTATACATATTATTATTTGTAGAAGCAAGCTGCTTTGTTTTTTTGGACAATTGTAAATAACTTTAAACATTGTTTTCAACGCCTGACCTATAATGATAATTACGGCATTGCTAATTACCTGCATATTTAATATCAAGGTTAACTACATCGAAGTCAACAAACTGATATTTCTACTAATGTTATAGATATATAAGATACAAGTACCATGTGTGATATCATTTGTGCATCTCTAGTAATTAATTAGTATGCCGAGTGTCTACACGAGCCTGTTATAAATGCTGTATACAGAGTAAATATAAGTACCTTTGGGTAAAATTGATGGCCTTGTTTATTTTTTATTTTCGGGTATTTTTAGTGTTGGCTGAGCTTTTTTTTTCTATAATATTTTCTATAAACTTTATAATATATTATACGTGGTTCTTAACTTTTGAGAACCTAATTTGAATTTATTGTATGTGTATACCAAATGTTGTGTTAATTAAAAAAATTTTCAGCATTCCTTGTTGTATTCTAAAATAAAATATACCATATTATTTAAATATCTTTGATTGATGTGAATTATATTGTAGTTAAAATGGTTATTATGTCAACTAATACCTTGTATATGATTTTGCATTTATCTTCTATTCATATTTTGTAAATAAACGTGTTTTTGTAATCATGTGGTAAATTTTAGTTTTACGATGTAGATTATTTTTGTCAGTACGTCTCTTGAAAACCAAAAACGCACTGTCTTGGATATCTTGTGTAATGGTAAAAAGAGTTGCGTGATGTCCTCTAATATCAAATATCGCAGTCTGGTCCAGCTGAGGTTTAGATTTTTGGCTTGCAGTCTGGTTTGACGAAATTTACTTCTGGCTCTCGGGAAGTATATTAGCTGCGTTTTGGCATTATTAGACTAAATTTTACATTTATCTAATCACCCCGTTGATGTGCTCTTAATAATAATCGATCAGAAGTATTTAATATACAAGGGTATTGCTTTTATTGTATATATCTTTTTTCTTAGTTTTTAAGTCCATTAGCGTTTTAAATTCCGTACTATTTATCATAGATGTAAACTTAATATTATAATACATACGAGGTTGGTAATAAGTTTGTCCTTGATCTTAAATTATTCTAATATAGCTGTTTTGGTTTATTATTATCTTGTATATCGAATAATATTCTTGATACAATATTAGTGTGGCTTATGGAGCTATAACGTCTGGGATATTATTTTTGTTTCTTATTCGCATATCTTTTATACGTGTTTTTGCAATCTTTCACCCCCTGCCGTTAGGGCATTAGCTATACTAACTTTGGCCCTATTGGCCCGATCAACCCCGTTCTTTTTTTAAACGACTCATGACGTCATCCTAAACACGTGACATACATCAGCTGTCGATTTTGACATTTGCCAGGTGACATCTGACAGGTGACAGTTCTTAATTGACAGGTGACAGGTGTCATTTTCGGGTCATGCGCAAGAACCCATTTCATAGACCCCAACTCCGCATGCGCAATATCCTAGGCCCATTGGTTCCGGAGATATGAGTCATAAAAATCCCTCCGAAATTAACATTGGAGGGCCCAGCCTGGTTTACCCTAATTTTGTACATTATAAAACACCACCATAACCCCACTTAAGGACCTTTTGTTCCAGCAATCTAATCAGATGTGCCTCCGTGGTTTCACGTTGTCAAACATTGTTTAGCAGTTTTAATCTATATGCTCTCGTAGCGTATTTTGCAAGGCTTTGAGGTTCGGCCCCAGAGGTTTATGGTTCAATTCCCGCAGACTGCACAAACTTTTTTTCTGTTATTATTTATTCATTATGTTGTTCAATATTGATTATTTAGATAGATGTTCAGGTTAGGTACTTGGGTTTGGGTACTATTGAGAACGTGCTACGTCATCTCTCCTCCGCTATAAATGTAATAACACGTGACCATGGGTCATAAAGTTGGGTTAGAATCTTGAAATAATGAGGGTTGATATGATATTACTATATAATCGGGGTAACACGTGATCTGGGTTCCGTTGGGGCAAAAGTTAGGTTAGAATAATGGGTGGGGGGTTAGGTGGCAGCAGTGGAGGGTTCCACACAGGTCAATAGGGCCCTATATTACCGGCATCGAGCAGTTATGACGTCACTCACTAGGTGGCGATAGTAGCTGGGTTCCACTTAGGTTAATGGTGGGTTTTCACGCTCATGCAATTTGCGCAAATAGGCTTGTACATGCCAATTTGCACAAGTAAATCGTCGCATGAAAAACAAAATCGTTAACTGGCACAAGCCAGAAAGTTTGGCTTGAGTAAAATCTGGCTGGTCAGATAATTTGCATGTGGTTGGCGCAAATGCATGAACGTGTAAACAACACTCCAACCGACGCACGTCTCCCGCTTGCCAGTTGCAGCGAATTCTTTTCAAGACCTTCACGTGGTTTTTGCATTTGTGCTGTTCTGCCTTTTTTAATTTATCTGGTGCTGTAACGTTGTACGTTTTTTATTTTAATTATGTCAAAAAAAGAAAACGAATTTATTACGGAATTTATTGAGCTGTATAAATCCTTTCCTTGTCTTTGGAAAGTTAAATCTAAGGAATACAGCGATAGAAACGCTAAAGCTCAAGCGTATAACATTCTCGTGGAAAAAATGCAGACTGTGGATAAAAATGCAAATAGAGAGGCCGTAAAAAAGAAAATAAATTCTATGAGAACAACATACAGAAAATAATTAAAAAAGTTCTGGATTCGGAGAGATCCGGCGCTGGTGTAGACGATATATATGTCCCACATTTGTGGTACTATGAATTGATGAGCTTCACTCAGAATCAGGAAACGCCAAGAAATACTGTATCAAATATGGACGAAGACAGCGAATCGCAGGTAAAATAAATTTGGATAATTATGCATGCATGTAGGTTTATTTAATTACTTATATATTATAAATTATTTATACATTATTGTTAGCATTAGTAAGTAGTAGGTACTGTGACCGGTTGATATGGGTATTTTACTTTTATTATTTTTCCTTAATATTTTTATTACTAATCATTTTATGTTGCCATGGTCCATTACCAGAATTATTGAAATAGTTTTCAAAACTTTTCCTCACAACTTTTGCTTCGGTACTGTGATGACGATTGTGGCTGCATCCAAGATCTAGTAAATTTCCAGACTGTGTCCGCAAGCCCGGGGTAATGACACCAGTTGATATGTCTTCAAAGTCAAATACATCACTAGATGTATATGAGTTCGTCGAATTTTTCCTTAGAAAATTGTGAAGCGCACAACATGCCAAAACAACTTTGTCAATATTAGCAACTTTTAAATTAATACATGAATGGAATACTCGAAATCGATTAGCCAGAATTCCAAAAGTATTTTCTATTATGCGCCTAGCTCTAGACAAACGGTAGTTGAATATTCTTTTTTGATAGTCAAGCTCTCTCTGATTATATGGTTTTAAAAAGTCATGCCTCATTGCAAATGCTTCGTCTCCAACAAAAACATAACTTAAAGGAGGTTCACCTGTTATCACTACTTCTGGAATTGGTAAATTCAGTTTGTTTGCTACTAAATTCTTCATAAATTTGGTATTTTCAATTACTCCCCCATCAGATACTCGTCCGTTAGTTCCAACATCACAGTATATGAACTCATAGTTAGCATTTGCAATTGCCATTAAAACAATACTGAAAGTTTTTTTATAATTAAAATAATATGATCCACTTCCTGGGGGCGCTGTAATTTGTACGTGTTTTCCGTCTACAGCTCCTAAGCAATGTGGAAAATTCCATTTCTCTTGAAAATCCAACGAAATATTTTTCCAATCGGCTGAAGATTTAGGAAACTGAAAAAAATTGGAAATTCAGTAATTAAAATTATGTGTATTTCTTGTTTCAGCTTTCTGAGGAGCATGGATTGCAATTCCATGTTGATAATTCATCTGAACCACTCACACCACATTCAGTTATATCTGAACCAAGCACACCTCGCCCAATATCACAAGCATCATCGAAAACAGCAAAAAGGCGCAACGACAAATGTGATGAAGTCCTAGATACCATTCAGAAACGTTTTAAAACCCATTCAGATAATGACGATAAGTTCACACTTATCGGTAAAGCATGGGCCTCAAAATTAAGGGATCTTCCTCGAGAACAATTCATTCACGCAGAGAAATTAATAAATGATGTTTTTTATGAAGCACAATTAGGAACTCTAGATCGCTACTGTACCTTACGCATACAACCACAACAACCATTATATCTACAACCAAACCCATCATACCATCAACAAATGCAACCCGGGCCATCATATCAACCCTTATCACAATCGGCGTCGTCATACCAGCAACAGATGCCTACTTCACAACCAGGGTCGTATTATCATCAACTTACACCATTTTCACAACACACTAAAACACACCAGGAACAATCATCTCATTCAAGAAATACTCAGTTACCTCGCAATGAACCTGAAGAAGGTGAATGTAGTGAATCGCAAACAGCCTCAGAATTTTTATCCCAGTTTTCAACTACTGACTAAAAATTGTCAAAGTACAGCAACGTAATATTATATATTTTACTTACTTTTAAATATTCTTGTTTTAATACACTGTAGATGGCAACACAGGTTTCAGGAATCAGATTGCTGAGAGCGGATTTCGAAATACACGTAGAAAACTTCAAATCTTCATAGGTTCTGCCTGTTGACAAAAACCTTAAAGTTGCTGATAACCGTTCATGTGGTGTAATACAATTTTTCATAACAGTATCATTCCTTTTTATTAATGGTGTAATTTTATCTAATAAATGACAGTAAGTTGTCTCGTCCATGCGTAGGTAATTACGGAAATCGTCTGGTTCATTCAGTAATTCCTTAATTAAATTAATATGAGAGTAAGTGGCTCTCTTTTCAATCCAACATTTCTGCGGCCTTCTTTGTCTTTTTACTTTTAGCTTTTTAATTAAACAAACACCAGCTACTGCTAATAATCCGTCTTCGTCGTCCATTTCAGTGCTCGCACCCGACACACAAATCTCAACTGTTCTGGTTGGCAAATTTGTGCAAATTAGACTGAACGTGTAAATAGAAGTCAACGACTCAGTTCATTTGCGCAAATTGGAATGCACAAGTCTACTTGCGCAAATTGCATGAGCGTGAAAACCCACCTTAAGAGAGGATGGTGGCTTCCAGGAAAAGTGCCACGCCCTAAAATGGCCCGAAAAATGCAGGTTTTCGGCTCCATGTTATTTCTTATGGGATTTTGAGTTAGAAACGGCACTGCTATACTACTCATGTACGGATAAAAGAGCAATATCTAGCATTTCTAAAAAGCAATTTACTTTAAATTTCATTTCTTGATTTTTAATCGGCTGGTCGTCACCTTCGTAAGAAAATTGTTTTTTGATCTTTTGTGGCCTTAAAATTTCTACGGATATAAATTTTGCATCAACTTCTAAGCAAGAAGCTAGTTCTTTGACATCTACTAATAAGTCACTGAAGCCTTTGTCAGATCGATATTGTTTTATAAATTCATTGAGGTTATTTAAACTTTCTTAAGCCTGGGAAATATTAAATGTTTTTGATTGCAGAATCTTAGTAACAACATCCACTTTACTTAGAATCTTGTACCACAAGACTACCATACACAAACTCAAAATTTTTAATTTTTTTACCTAGGGAGGTAGCTATAGTAGTATTGTCAAAATTATTACCGGATAAAATTTTATAATGAGCATCGTAAATTTTGCCCAACTGAAATCTTAGAGGGGTTATTGCATCAATTCTGCTAGACCATCTAGCATCTGACAAAGGCCTCACTTGAAATGTTACTTTTCAAAACAGACCACCGATTGGTTCAGGCAGAAAAAAATTATATAATTCTTGAACAGTTGAAAAAAAATTTATACTAGAAATATTGGATTTTACAGCATCGTTTATGACAAGGTTCAAACTGTGGTTACAACAAGGTACACACATTGCTCATAAATTAATGTCTAAAATTCTTTTTTTGTACACCTTTATGTTTACCCTTCATATTTGAACCATTATCATAACCTTGGTCGCGCATATTATAAATGTCTAAACCATAATTCTCCAAAGTTTTTAGTAAAAAGTTGGTTAAGCTTTTACCTATTGTATCACTTATAGGACGAAATGTTAAAAAACGTTCTTCGACAGCAAATTTATTATTTTTTTAAATTAACGTATAGATCTGCTTCTGGCGGCTCACATCAGAAGTACAATCAAGTAATATAGAAAAATACATTGCTTCTATAATTTCGTTTGAAATATTATTTTTTATATTGTCACCTAGTAGATTCGTTTTGAAATTTATCTTCAAGGTAAAGTGGAATTTTTTTTTGAGATCTATTAATATGTGCACATCATTTCTATACATTTTAAAAATTTTCCATTATTTCTTTCTAATAATTTGTTACCAGGACCACGAAAAGCCAAGTTATGTTCAGCCAAAAATTGAATAGTATAAATTATTCTTTCAATGACACTGCGCCAATGTTTATTTTCATTTTTTAATACATTTTGCATTTCGGAGTCAACGGTTTAGATTAGTTTTTAATCTTTCTAGTAAATCTGACCAGACACGTAAATTTTGAAAATAAGATTTACTTTTTTCGTGGATTCTTAAATGTTCGCTTAAATAATGCCAATTGTTGAAACCGTCTTGGTTATTTAATTTAGTGTTTTTAAAGTCAATGGATTGTTGGGGTTGGGGTCATGGAATATTTTACAGCAGAAGCAGAAAACTGCATTTTTTTCAATAGAATATAGCAACCAATGATGCTGAACCTTTTCACCATTTACCAAAATTCGAGTAAAGTATATATCGGAAAACTTACGTCCACTTTAGTCTTTAGGATACATAGTTTCATTTCGATAATGCATTGGACCTGTTTCGACAAGTTCTTGCACTTGGATTGGAGACAATACACTCGGCCAAAGACCTGGATCGTTAGAAAGGAGCGCTTTTTCGGATAATTCGGATAACTCGTCTTGCTTACTCGAACATGATGGTACCGACACTGACTGAAACGTATCAGGATCTAATTCTTTTGGATCTTCATCCTCATTAGCTTTCTTTTCGAATTATGATGGCAAGTTTAATTTTGTTGAATGTAGAAAATCACTTTTATCAGAAGTAGTGTCTTGTGTGGTCTTTCGAAAAAAGTTACTAATTTTAAAATTGGTTTTCTCCAAGTCTTCCTCCCGTTTTCGCTTGTTAAGCCAGTTTTGGTAACCAGACAATTTCTTTTTTTTTTCTCTGGCCATCTAAATAAAATAAATAAAAAATATTAAACACTAAGTCTTATATGTTTCATAAACAAAAGTTATTAAAACAAAAAACAATTATTTGCATCCCTGTGAATTAATTTACTTAATCACTTACTTACCTGTCCCTGGCTGTGTCATCCACATACATTTACGTACCTGTTTGTTTAGTCGAATCAGTGCGCATCGTAGTTTACGCAGTCCAAGATTTTTATTATGGAAATGATGATAACATCTTGCGATATAAAGATATCAATTATTATACACGGAGCGACATGATAAAAAAAGATCCGCGCTTACAAAAAGATTAGTTTTAGGTTTGCATTTAAAATCCTACGAATCCTATCATATTATTTAAAGGACAACTTACTGTTTATCTAAATTGCAAAAAAAGAGGAAAAAAGATCCTAAGCCTATTTAAAAGATTCCATAAATTATTAGGGATGTCCCCAAAATAATAAATCAAACGAGCAAAATTTATTAAATAATAAAAATGGAGCATGTGAGGAATATAAGTCACCCTGCAGTTTAGTCCTTCCAGCGGTTTACTGTGAAGATTGGTATCATATATCTTAAGGTTTAAGATTTGTTAAAATTCAGTGCAGGTTTAGGTTTAGTAATCTGACGGATTTTATACGGACGGCTTTAGAAAATATTAATATTTTAAACAATAAAAATGATTCAAAAAATTATATTATTTTCTACTATTATACTGGCATTTTCAAATTAACTATGAAAGTTGTATACTAAAAAATATTAAGATAAGAACATTTTGCATGTCGATATTATACCGAAATGTATGCATGTATGCAACAAAAATGTCTTAGGAATAACTTTTATTTTTGAAGAGACTCGGGACTGTTTCTGATACGTACAGGGTAGTCCACGTAAGATGACTCACTACCTTTTCTCGGAAACTGTAAGAGTTATAAAAAAAGTTCAAAAAAAAAATTAATTGATTGTAAAGAAATTTTTATTTCATTATATCTTTATGTATACAGTCGTTCGGCTAGAGTTGATATCAACCTTAGTTTTTTAAATAGAACACCCTATATATAATACTTTTGGATTCTAAGTAAAATAAAAAATATTTTTCAATAAGTAAGTAAGGAAAGAAAAGTTTTGCTTGATCAACGCACCAATCGGAAAATTGCTATGGAAACGTTAACCTCAGAAATATGTAACAAGCTGAATAGAAATAGTGCTCTAAACTTCAGCCTATCCCGTCGACTAGTAAATCTTCGTTGTCTGCAGTATCAGACGAGCCGATACCACAGACTTTGCAAGTACAAAAAACTTACTGACCTTGCCGTAGCAAATAAAACATTAGAAAGGTTCAGTGTTTCCGACAGAGCTGGGGCAGCGATTATCAAAAAAGATTTAAGCACAGATCAACTCTATTTGCTTGGAACGTGCCCGTTAATTTGTCAAAGAAAAATCCAAGTGAGATAGATGACAGGCGATGGCAAGCCGGCTCCTTAAAATATATGTCTCCTCATCTGAACCGGCTAAAAATTTTGTAGCGTTGGTAAATTTTATATTAAGGGTCTATGTGTAGTGTAGTGGTTACATTAATTTTTACTACGTGGCCTCTAGGGTCGCTCACTAGTTCGTTGATTTTCTGCTACATTTGTTTAAAACAATTGTTTACTTAAACACTTGTGTTTTTATTTCTTAATGCAGGTTAAGGTAGCATGTTATAAGGATTTACGACAAAGACTCTGGTCGATACTTAACGTTAACATTATTAACTGCTTTCTTCCATTTTTCCCTAACTATTATTTGAAAGTACATCACAAAATCGCCCCGATATCGTAGTGAGTTCAATCTCGTACGTCAGATAACGCGAAATCGCTAGCTGCTTAATTCTAATTAAAAGGAAACCATTAATTGCCCAAAAAGATCTTAAAATCCTGGAGCGTACATAAGAGCACTTGCTTTACGAAGCCATCTTGGAATCTCTCTTCTCTTGACCGTTGCGCTGTGCGTCTTGTCTCTCCTTCGACCGGCGCGTGATACGACCTAAACTATCTCTCGCCCAATAGGGAGCTAGCGTCCCAATATTGACGTTTACAAGTACCGTCACGACGCGCTTTTGACAAGCTGCGTGACTGGATGGAAATAACTGCGTCAACAAATTATGACCCTGTAATTTACAACAAAAAATAGCAGAGAATTAAATAATCGCACGCACTCAGCATTTACCAAAAAATTCTCTTTAACGTGTTGATACACGTTTCCCCAACAATAGACAATATCATTGTCTCTAGAATTTTAAACTTCCCTTGTCACACGCAAGCAACTGAAAGGTGTATGAAGATTGTCACGGAAGCGTCTGCTGCTGTTTGGGTCCCTTAAGACCAGACGAATTCATTAAAACAAGGTTAGAGTGTCGCAAAATCATGCCAGCTTTATAACCTAAAAAAAAGACTATCGACCTTTGTGACAGGATAGTGCTGAAACTTTTTTGACATATTTATTTAATTTTCTATTTTTTTTTTAAGTATATTTATTTTTCCTCTTTTCGTAATGCTGTAAAACTTTAGAATCCTAGAACAACAATAAATATATTTTAACCGGCTCCTTGGATTTTATTAATTATACCGCACTGCTAAACTTTAATTCGTTTTTTAACTTTTTAAAATTTCCACGACATTGGGGCAGTAAAAAGTAAAATAATTTTTCATTCGTTAAACCCGTTTTTGCAATTACTAAAATCAAATTTTAGAAAAATATACTTGGAGCCTTGTGGTAAATTTGAGACAAAGTTATACCTTTTTCAAAATTGTCATTACGGTTGGGACAGTATAAAACAATATGATTATACTCTGTTGCTTAATGCCAGAGAGTAATAAAATGTAAATTTGCAATGACAGGACTCACAAAGCAGGGTGGACAACTTAAAGTTGTATGTAAAATTAAGGTGAGAGCGGTGTTACTTCAGGTAGTTTATTAGAATAGAAAGTATATTAATAATTATAGAGATATAGGCAGATAATTGAGATAATAATTATTCTAATATTAAGTAGACAAAAACTTATTAAGAAGTAAGACTAATATGAAAATAGAACACCCTATATCTTACAATACTTTTGGATTCTACGTAAAATAAAAATTATGTTTTAATAAGTACATTATAAGTCTAAACTTAATAGTTTCCGAGACATCGACTTTCGAGAAATGACATTTTTGGATTTTGACAGATTATAGCTTTCTAACAGTACCTCTTAGAGCAAAACGGCTTATATTTCCCTACCTTAATTTTTGTATTATTTTCCCAAAAGTGTAAACTTTCGGTTAAGTCGGATGTAACTCGAAAACCAGAAATATAGTTCTTCCGGTTTAACCTGAAATTAATGTTTGTAGGAAGGTAATAAAAAAGCAAGATAGGAACATGTAAGCCGTTTTGCTCTAAGATGTACCGTTAGAGAGCTAGAAGCTGTCAAAGTTTAAAAATGTCATTTTTCAAAAGTCGATATCTCGGAAACTATTAAGTTTAGACTTACAACAGAACAGGTATTTTTCGTGATTTTTCAGTTGCAGTTATCGAAATCTTGACGCATACGGTTTTAATAAATTTCGATATTTATCATGTTTTCATTTTTTTAACAGCAGCACAGAGCTCTATTGTTAGAACGAAAAGTAGCCTATTGTGCCGAGGGAGGGGATAGCGCTAGTGATGTTCGAGGTTAGTAACTTTAAAAAAAAATAAAGAACACAGGGATTTTTTACTACATTTACATAAAAATTTTCAGTATCAGGGATAAATATTTTTCAATGATTTTATATTACTAAGACTGATTTAGAATTTTTGTTTTTTCATATACTCAACAAACCACCCTATTATGCATACCTAGAGCAATGGATTATTAAATGCTTTAAATGCTTTTGGATCAAGCACTAATTCTTATCAAGAATAAAATAATTTTAATAAATATATCTAATTAAAAAGTTTAAATTTGCTGTAAACTTTCTTAAATATTCTATAAGTAAAACGCATCCACGGATGGGGCTATCTCTTCCAAAGCATATGCAGGGTTAATTAAATTTAAAAAAATAAAAAAAAAAGAAATTAAAATTCTCCACGCGACAAAACAGTGTTTGCATGTCGACAAAAAATATATAAAGTGAAGTAAATATTGTTTTGGAAAAGATACTATATCGCAGGAACGCCTTATCTAAAAATAATGAATTTAGTGGCGGCATGCTCTATAAGCTACATTGCAACAAATGTTTTTTTTATAGTATTCAGGGTGAGTCGGGAAGAATGGGCCTAACTCTAAGGGTATAATCTATGCATCAAAATAATAAGAAAAAACTCAAATGTTGGAATCCAATATTTATTTGTTTTCAAGTTACAGCGTTAAATAAAATATTAATATTGTTAAACCAAAATATCCAACATTAACATTGCTTTAAATAAATCATTGGTTTAGTAAATTTTCAAAAATACCATCATTAACTTACAAACATTTCCAGCTTCGTTTACGAAGGGCGCGCGTGGATCTTCTAATTGATTCGTGTCTTTCTTTAATATTGAGTACAGCATTTCTAATGCGTCTAATTAATGCATCCTTAGTATCTACTTTTACTTTATAAACCTTAGTTTTCAACCAACCTCATAAATTGTAGTCCAACGGCGTGAGATTTGGCGATCTAGGAGGCCAAATAATAGGACCACCGCCACCAATCCAAATCCCTGGAAACCTATGCTCTAAATATTGCTTGACCCGACCATCGAAATGGGCAGGCGCTCCGTCGTGTTGATAATACATTTCAATTCCGATGTTTAAAGGAATCTCCTCCAAAAGTCCTTGCAATTCATTTTGTAAGAAACTTAAGTGGCGATCCTCTGTAAGGCGAGTTTCCAAAAGAAAAGGGCCAATTAAATTATTATCGATCATGCCGCATCACACGTTTACTGAAAAGCTGTGTTGAAAATTACTTTCGACAATTGCGTAAGGATTTTCGTCCGACCATACATGAGAGTTTCGATTATTATTGATGCCGTCACGGGTGAATGTAGCTTCGTCAGTAAAAAGTATGTGCAGTAAGAGATGACGATTATTAATTATCCACTCACAAAATTGCATACGCTTGGCGTAGTCTCCAGGTTGAAGATACTGTACACGCTGTACATGGTACGGGTATAAGCCTTGCTCGTGAAGCGTATCGATCACTATTTTTTGGGGAATCCCCAACTGAATTCCAATTCTTCGTGAGCTCGTCGTCGCATCTTCTTCTACTAAAGTTAAAACATTTCCATTTCTTCTAAATCCTGTTGAATGGCTGATTTGGATGTTACATTACCACTTGGAAGCGTTCTGGTCTCGCAGAGTTTGTCGAAAACTCTGATAAAGGCGTTTCTGTTCGGTGTTCTTTCATGTGGAAATCGTTCACGATATTCTTCAGCAGCCGCTGTAGCATTCCCATTGTACAAACTATGAATAAAAACCATGGAGTGTTTGAGATGTTAATAAATGTGTGGCATTTTATAAAATTAAAATGATACAAATCCGAAAGTTAACGGTGAATCAATGTAACATTATATACTGACAATAATAGGATAGTGACAGCACAACAAACAAAAGCAAACAGTAATAACATTTATTACAGCAAAGCTAAATTAATGCAATATTTTGTTTTTGCCTTATAACTTGAAAACAAATGAATATTGGATAACAACATTTGAGTTTTTTCTTATTATTTTGATGCATAGATTACACCCTAAGAGTTAGGCCCATTTCTTCCGACTCACCCTGTATAGATCGCCTAAGCAAAAAACGTCGTATGCCCAAAAACCACTTTTGTTCAGGGCAAAACATAATGAATTACGACGTTTACTATTGTGGTATACGATTTTTAAAAGGTTTACTTACTAACCATAATATTAATTATAAAAAGGGCAGAATTTAATTTCAAACTTATTGTTTATTATTAAAATACACAAATATTATTTTCAAACCAATCTTATTGAAATAAGAGGAAATAAATTAATAATCCTTCCTTTTGGCGCAGAAAGGAATGTAGTCGTAAGACTCTTCACTTTGGATGGTAAAACTTGTGTCAGTTCCTGAAGATGGTTATATTTCTGTTTAGATATTGGAAGCCTACTTTAATATAATTATTGTTATCTGGTGAAGCAAGCAGTTGGAATATTTGACCTGTATGGTAGAGGTGTATAACTCTCCTGTTGGTGCCATCTAGAGAATGCTATAGATATCTCAGATGAATGACAGTAGGGTCGTTTTTTTCGACCAGGAGGAATGATATCTAAAACTATCTTTGACATCGAATAAAATAAGCGTGGGTAAGATAGGGAACGTCAAAAGTGGAAGGCTCTTTCTAGCTTTCCCTTTCAAAATTGGGTAATGGCTTGGAAGGTAAATTTCTCGTCCTCTTTAATTTTCTCTCTATTAAAGCATAGGCGGAACCAACTTCCATCTGTGTGTTACCTTTTTCCAAAAGTTTTGGAAAGTGGTCACACCATATTCCATTGCAACATTAGGTAGTGAATTTGACAGTACAACGTTTCTGTTCTGGTAGCCATATTTATCCGAATACATTATTACCATTTTTTTTCTCCTCTAGGTGTTTTATTATGTGAATATTTATGACACAGGCTTGCCTTCCGCTTCACTCCAGTATTAATTCAACCAATGATGATCTTTTAAATTGTAAATAAAAAAATTATGAACTTGCAATAATTAGCTTTTGAAATAAAGTTTGCTGGCATACAACATAGGACATTATTTAACTGCTGTGAGTTTTATAGTTTATAGTTTATAGTTTACAGTTTTTCTTTTCACATCACTTCTTTTCACTTCTAACCTGTTATTTTCCTCCTGATATCTATAGTCTTTATCAGTAATTTGTCTTATTACGTTAGAACAACAAAGTCCTTTTTTCGGTTGATGTATACAAATATTCATTTTAGTCAATGTTGTCATGAAGACACAAATACAGAGTAGCACTTTGTTGTCCCTGGCAGTATCTGCTCTGCAGTAATTTGATGAATGAAGATTTTTACAAAGTCAGCTATTTCTTTCGAGAAACACAATTTTTTAAAGTATTTTTTCGGCTTGACAACTCCACCAGCAAACGCGTTAATGTCTAAAGGCAGAGAAAAAAAAACAGAAAAATTGCCTTTAAAAACATCTATCCAATTTTTTTTACCTTACTACTTGAGCTTATCCCAGCAAGAACCTATTAGTCAGCTAATATGTATAATACAACAGTAAAGGTCGTAACTCATAATCAAAAAAGGACATGGAATGTTTCCGTTCAACACTTTATTCCCCAATATTTAGGCCGGTTTTTATATACTTTCCATTAAAGAAAATGAGTCTCTATTTTCGCCTTTTTTTATCGCCTTTCGTATTTTGTCCCGTACAGGTTTTCACACCAAAGCTTGTTATTACCAAGCGTTGATAGTGGCTTCCCACCTGGTGTCTCTATATGTTTTCTTAACATAAATACTTTCTGCCCTTATGTAATATGTAGTTTCAGCAAAAATTGCAAAGCTCGAATTAAGGCTAGTTCTAAAATAATATACCGTGACCGCTATAAATTCGATATACACTGGCGAGCAAAAAATGTAGGTCAATTCAGAAATTGCAAATAATTTTAGAAATAAAATATTAATCAGGGAATCATTGGTCCAGTAGGCGGTGCATCATTTGTTTCCCGAAAAATCCTATCTGCCATATTTGTTATCTGTCACGTATTGTCATCGTAGTTACGCCTTTTGTGAAGTAACGTGAATTCAGTACTATTTAATATTTTTATTTCGTTGCCTATTTCTCAGTTTAAAGTTGTTTTCTTTTTCTAAAATCTATCGGTCTTACGGTGTATTGTTTGTAGTATTCACTTAACAGGTCATAATGCCTTTAGATCCTATTGTTGTAGCAAGAATTGTAGCGTTGATACAAGATGGTCGAGGACAACGTGAATCTGCAAGAATTGTTGGTAAGAGCCTATGTGCTGTAAAAAATGTTTACCAGCGCTATCAGGAGACTGGCCTGATAACCAGAAGGCCAGGATCCGGGCGAAAAAGAGTCACAAACCAAAGAGATGATCGGTTTTTGGTGTCCGTTTGCGGAATAGAACAGCTTCTGCGGTTATTCTGCGAAATCAACTTCAAGAGGTTAGAGATGTTAATGTTAGCGAATGGACCGTTAGAAGAAGGCTTCAAGCTAATGGATTGTCTTCTAGAAGAATGGCTACAGGACCACCATTGCACCGCAGGCATCGAATTGCAAGATTGGCTTTTGCCCGAAATCACCGGGTATGGAATGATGATGACTGGAGCAAGGTACTGTTCTCAGATGAGTCGCGTTTTCGCCTCACTGGGTCAGACGGACGTCGACGAGTATGGAGAAGACCCGGAGAAAGATATGCCCCAGTTTGTATTGACGAGAGACTTCCATTTGGCGGTGGGTCGGTTATGGTTTGAGCGGGTATCACTTCACAAACACGCACATAGTTGGTCTTCATACAGAATGGCTCCCTGACAGCTCACAGGTATATTACGGAGGTCCTAGATGATTATGTTATGCCTTTCATGATCACTATGGCGAGCATGGTATTGTCATGCAAGATAATGCTAGACCCCATGTAGCCAAAATTGTCAGTGACTATATGGATCAGGTAGGAATTAGGCGGTTGGATTGGCCAGCACTCAGCCCGGGTATGAATCCCATAGAACATGTCTGGGATGAGTTGGGACGACGAATTCGAAGGCACACACCAACTCCAAGAACTGCCCAGGAGCAGAGAGAGTTGCTGTTGCAAGAGTGGAATAGCATCGATCAGCATGTGATCCTTAATTTAATTCAAAGTATGCCTCGTCGAATACAAGCAGTCATTAATGCAAGAGGAGGGAATACACGTTATTAATTATCATTTTTTTATTAATGTTAAGTTTTACTCGTTCCTTTAGTTCCAAGTAACAATCAGTCGAACTTCGCTTGAAATGTAAATTGGACGTTTCTTCAGAATAAACCATAAAAACCAAAATGAGGTGTTTAATTTTTAATAATTAATATTCAATTTAGCTTACAAAATACATTCGGATAATTTACAATTTGCAAATATAAGCTGAAAACCGAGAATTTCAAAAAAATATTACAATTTCAATGTGACCTAAATTTTTTGCTCGCCAGTGTATTAGGACAAACGAAAAATAAATTTGAAAAACACTCGGACCTGTCGATCTCTATTTCTAATTGCCCATTTTATGATATAAAAAATTAATTTATATTAAATGGTAAAAAGTAATTTTACACTTTCCACAAATATACAAGTTTTATTTTTTAACTCGACATGTTTCGCAACACTGTTGGTTCTTCAAAGGAGTACAAAAGAGTGATATTTTAAAAACTATATAGGGTATACATTTTAAAGTAAGCAGGTATACAAGTTTAACTTAGGGAAAAACCTATATTTACAAACTAATTAAATAGATTTAAAAGAATTGATGAGTTTAAGTCTAGTTTTATCATTAAATAAAGTATTGTGATTTTTACCTTTGTTTATTTCCAAGGATTTAAGCAGATTTAATTTTAAACTTGTGTTTTCAGTATGTAATATATCGTATTTAATGTTAAATGTATGTTTTTTTTTCTTTTAAATGGTTAGAATAATTTGCATCAGTTTTGTTTTTTATGAAACTAAAGCAATGTTCATTCACACGTTTTTCAAAATTTCTGCCAGTTTGCCCTATGTAATTTTTGGGGCAATCGTTACATTTTAATCTATAAACACCAGATTTCTTTCCTTTATTTAGTATATTTTTATTATTTTTAATACGTTTCGCTAAAGTATTAGGTACTTGTTTTGAAGGCGATATTAATATTCAGATTTTTGAAAAAGTTTTTTATTTTAGTACCTACTTATCTGGCCAATGTACCTACGAGATAAATTTATAATTGTTTTTATTCTCTCTAAGTGCTGGATAAAGTAAATTTATAGCATTTTTATGTAATTTTTTATTTAGTATTTTATCTATTGTTTTCGTGGAATACCCATTATTTACTGCAATTTGTTTAATGATGTTTAATTATTTTCGTTTAAGCGTAATGTTACTAATCGATGTATCATACTAAAGAAAGACGCTAATTTATGTTGTATTGGATGGCAAGACGCAAGACGTATTGTGTATAGTAGTAACAGTATTAGTAGGTTTATGGTAAATAAAGATTATCAGATTTTTTAATAGTTAAGCCTAGAAAGTTAATTGGGTTGTTAATTTCTTTTTCTATTGTAAAATTTATACAGGGCTGCCCAGAAGACCGGAGTAAAATTAATATAGCCTTTACCTGTAACTTTTGGGGAAAATGCTCGGACACGTCAATTTAGTTTTATATATGCTCACATTTTGACGTTCATTGTTTGTTTTTTTATAGACATTTGTCAAAGATATGACGATATCGATCTTTTTTTTTTAAATGGAAACATACAGCTTGTGATACATCATTTGAAAGCTAATATCTCGTACAGTACGCTTATAAATTCTGGCGCAATTCTGTCAAGCTATTTCAAAATGGCGACTATTAAAAGTTTTTAAAAAATCCCTATTTAAATAGGCGGAATTGATAAATTATTGATGTTTTTTTACCTTTCAGGTAAGAAATCGTCATTGTTTTAGGTTCTGACATTTTGTGACATTGTGAACTTGTAAATTTCATTTAGGAATTTCTAAAGTTTTATTTTACAATTTTCTAAACGAAAATGGTTTTGTCGGAAAGGCAGCGTATCGAAGTCTGGATATTGTTAGGATGTGGAGATAAAATAAGAAGTCAAAGTGAAGTGTGCACTTTATGTAATGCTAAATATCCGGAAAATCAAATTTCACTAGATACTATTAGTAAAATATTCCACAAATTTGGTGAACATGGCACAGTAAAGGACTTGCCTAGGAATGGACGGCCACGTGTTTTAGGCGACGATAAAAAATTGGATATTGCATTATCTCTGCAGGATAATCCGCATGTTTCAACAGTTTCATTGGCTCAAAATCATGATACATCTAGAGGTAGGGTAGAGCGGGGATAGTTGAGCCAGATTTTGATGATAATTATCTATTTCAGTATATGCTTTACATTTAGTACAAATATATTTATCAAATATTTCTTTGGTTATTTGTTGACCTAATTATATCAATAAATTGTCCAAAGTTTCTTTAATTTTGGGAAAAAATCCCTTTACTGTAGTAGGGTTCAACTGGCGCAACTATCCCCACACCAGGGGCAAGTTGTGCCAGTATATAGGGTAAGTTGAGCCACTAGGCTTACTTGACGATACAGACCAAACATAGTATTGGGAAATTAACATTATAAGAAAGTCACCTTTAAATAAGAACAAAATCATCAAATTCTTTATTAATACTTAAGTCAACAAAAGTGATTTTAATCACTGTCACAATTCACACATACGTAATATAAACTAGCTTTAGGAGTGCATTTCGTGTGAGCCCATCTCTTGCTGTCACAACATCGGACCCACTCTTCACCTGAAATGCTATCTGCGAATTTTTCTAAGCAAATGAGACACAAACATTCGTCTTCCTCCGAATCAGAAGAATGTGATGTAAGGTGGTTATCACTTTTCTTCCTTTCCTATGGGGTATTTTGATTTAATGCTTGTGTTGCTATGGCGGCTAAAGTCATTTGATCGTCTGAATCCGATGATGAACATTTTTGTTCTTCTTTTTGATTATCGACTTTCTTGCTAGGGTTAGATGAATTTGCAAAAATTGTCTTTTTGACAGCCTTCTTTTTATTCGCATCGACTTTACTTTTTTTTGGACCTTTTGCTTTGCTCCAACGCAAGTGCTTCCTTTTCCGGAGTGTCAGTAAGGATAGCAGAAGAGCGTTTCCCTCTCTGTGTTAGCCTCTTTCTAGGGCCTGCTTTTGGTAATGGTCGCCATATTTCTGGTGAAACCAACACACTACACGTAGATGTAGATGGCATCTCATCATGGAAACATGAAGATTGATTTTCATTGATTCTGGGTGAGATACGCTGAGTGTATATAGAGTCAGCCAGTGGCACATCTAGTTGAGCATTATCCTCTAATGGCGTAACTAATGGTGCATCGTGTGGCATCGTAAGTTCTGGTAATTGTGGTTCAGGGCGATCTGTCACATACGATGGGGCAAAATCTGCATCGGTAAAGATATCTCGATTGTAAGGATAGATTCCTGCTTTTCGAAACCCATTTATTATGTTGGAGGAAGTAGCCGCCAACGGCAGAGCTGTGGCAACAATTTTTGGTATTTCATAGATGTTTATTGTCATTCCAGGGTGGCTGCGAAGCCATCCATCTTGGGCAGAAGCCAGATACTTTTTGAAGGGACCGAAAACCGACACATCGAGCGACTGAAGTCGATGTGTACAGTGTGGAGGAAATGAAAGCATTATTACTCCAGTGTTTTTTGCAAGATCTATGGTATCAATGGACAAGTTAGATGAGTGATTGTCAAGGAGAAGTAATATAGGCGATTCGACTGTTGGCTTAGTCTTTAGTTTATCCAAATATCTGGAAAAAGCCATTCTGTCAATTTGGAATTCCTTTGCCGCACTTCTTTTACTTTTACCAAATTTCTCAACGGCTTCCGCTGCTTTCTCAAATTGCTCTTGTGTGGCATTGCCACGTTCGGTCTTTTTTTGATACGTACGCATTCTAAAACAAAAAAATAAATAATGTCTAAGCTAATCCAACTGAGACGGGGCTAGTTGAGCCATGGCTCAACTGACCCCGTCAAGTTTGGCTCAACTAACCCCATCACGGTTTTCTGATGTTGTAATTTAATAACAAAAAACTGGTAAAAAGTTCATCAATCAAACTAGGAAACCTTGCAGAGCATTTGTGTAGCACTAATAATTAACTTACTTTTTCTACGTATCTTCCAAAATGTTGGTCTATGACCACAAATGCCTTGAAACGCAATATTTCACTTTTGGCGTGAAATAACAAACAAAACGACCGTCCTCCTACGACGAATGCTGGAAGCGGACTGAAATTTCACTGGACGGCTCTCACGACGTACCGCATCCTACGTCATGATCGTTTTAATCATACACTGGTCGACTCTTGAGGCAGGCCTGGTGGCTCAAATAGCCCCGTGGCTCAACTAGCCCCGCTCTACCCTACTACTGAAAGATTTTTGAAGGCAGAAAAATACCACCCTTATAAATATAAAGTATGTCTTGTCCAAGAGCTTTTAAAAGATGACTGTGATAGGCGTTTGCAATTTTGCGAAGAAATGATGATACGGTGTGAGGAGAATAATAGGTTTCCACAGAACATATTATTTTCGGATCAAGCTACGTTCTATTTAAACGGGGTGGTTAACAGACATAATTATCATTTCTGGAGTCAAGCAAAGTCCACGATGGATATTTGAAGCGCATACTCAGCGGCCCCAGAAAGTGAATGTATGGGCAGGTATCATTAATAACCGAATTTTAGGGCCATCCTTTTTGGAAGGAAACCTCACAGCTGAGCGGTACTTGGATTTCTTAACCTTCGAGTTAAGGCCTGCTCTAGCTGTAATTTTTTCCAATGAAGTAGATCGAGATATACCTAATGAAACAATTTGGTATCAGCAAGATGGTGCTCCCCGGCATTTTGGTGTCAATGTGAGAAGATATTTAGATCAGATATTTCCAGGTCGCTGGATTGGACGACGTGGTACAATTGAATGGCCACCGAGGTCCACAGACTTGACGCCCCTAGACTATTTTCTTTGGGGATATTTAAAAAAAAAAGTTTACCAAAATAGGCCAAATAATATTGAAGATTTGAAAAACAATGTTAGATTGGAGACACATAACATACCGGCTGAAGCCATTCGAAATTTTGTCGACGGATTTTACCATCGTCTGGGAGCATGCCAAGTAGAGGGTGGAGGACATTTCCAGCATTTGCCACGTTAAACCACATTTTTGTTGTGTTTTGTTTTGCTTCGTTACATTTTTATTTTTTTTGACAAAATAAATAACAAATAAACCATAACTATTGTTAAGTCACAATGTCACAAAATGTCAAAACGTAAAACAACGAAGATTTCTTACCTTGAAAGGTAAAAAAACATCAATGATTTATTATTTCCGCTTATTTAAATAGGGATTTTTTTTTTAATTTTAACAGTCGCCATTTTGAAATAACTTGACAGAATTCCGCCAAAATTTATGAGCATAATGTACGAGATATTAGCTTTGAAATGATGTATCACAGGCTGTATGTTTTCATTTAAAAAAAAGATCGATGTCGTCATATCTTTGACAAATGTCTATAAAGAAACAAACAAATAACGTCAAAATGTGAGCATATATAAAACTAAATTGACGTGTCCGAGCATTTTCCCCAAAAGTTACAGGTTAAGGCCATATTAATTTTATTCCGGACTTCTGGGGAACAATGTATTATTATGTATGTTATTTATGAGTTCTAAGAACTGATCTAGTTGTCTTTCTGTACCTATAAAAAAGCTAATACATCGTCTACATATCTATACGAATAAAGAAATTTACCAAAGAGTGGATGTTTCGAAATAATAGACTATAGTCCATAAAGATCTCTGCTAAGAGAGATCTTAAAGGGTTACCCATAACAAGGTCTTTTTTACTTGTATATAGTTCGTTATTAAATTCGAAATAGTTTTGTCCTAACTTCCTCTTTTTTAATAAGGTTAACTTTATTTTTTAATAATAGTTTTTCGACTAATTTTATAGTGTCGATTACAGGAATATTAGAGAATAAGTTAATGATGTAAAGAAAACAAACTTGGCGTTACTTGGTAGGATAATGTTTTTGATCTTCTCAACCAAATCGTAAAAATTCTTAACACAGTATTTTGCAGAAAAGTTAGTGTTCGTATCAATAATATCGACTAAATGCTTGGAGAGTTTGTAAGATGGCGCTAAACAAAATGAAACCACAGATCTAATTGGGTTATCTGTTTCATGAATTTTTAAGGGTGAGTATAACTTAGGGGGTAAGGGATTCATGAGTGTTAATTTGCGTCAATCCTTTTCAAGAAACAAACTTTTACAAGCATTAATTATGTTTATTTATAATTTTTTGGTATTTCTTTGTAGGGTCTATTTTTAATTTTATGTATTTAGTAGGAACTAAAAAATCTAAGGTTTTTTGAATATAATCTGTTTTATTGATTGCTATTACCGTATTCCCTTTATCAGCTTTAGTAAATATTAGATCGTTAGATTTATGTTTAATTTGTTTTACAATTTGAGTTTCTTGTTTTGGTATAGTTTCTTTCATAAATTCTTTCTTAATCAAGTTGTAGTTTCATATCTCAAGTACAAGTCTTGTGCTCTTAGGAAGATATGTCAGTGCTAATAGTCCAATAAACGGAACGCTTAAAAAAGAATTTTAGTTAGAAAGCTGCTTTTTCGACTGAAGGTACATTTTAATGTTTGAGAAGACACTTCAGTGTTATTTTGTGTCCAGTCCTTGCACGAGAGCTAAAAAACCCTTCAATTGGGGTTAAAAATATATTTTTGAGTTTTAACTTTAAAATGAAAAATAATATGAAAAAAACTTTTTCTCAAATGTTGTATAGCATTAAAATTCACACAAAAAAGGTTATTACTACTTTTTCCTAATCTATAAATCTAAAAGCCATAAGAGGTTCGCAAATTTCAAAAACAATTTTTGGTTAGGTCCTTAATAAATGGGACCTAAATATCGAAATGGCATCACTGTCGTCTTTAAAAAAAGTTGCAGCGTCTAGTGCAGTATTTATCGGGTTTTTAGATGCCAAATGATTTTTTGCGGAAACAGGGTACGCAAATAACATTTATATCTATATTTTAGGTGTATGTGAAATTTGGTTAGTAGATAGCCAATACCTTGGAACAGCACATAGGGTAGTTTTTATTTCGAAAATTTTAAAAACAAAAAATATTACCTACTTTACTTTAGAAAGACAATGTAAGAGAAGAGATCAAAATCTGAGTAAGTGATAAATTTCACTGCACAGTTATTAAGTACTTCATACTATTTTTCATATAGGTGATACCTATTATAGGAGTGTACTATATTAAATTGGCACACCATCAATTATTGGCACCCAAAAAGTTGCTCTAAAAAAACTGTTTAAAACTGATTTTTTGATTTACTCTTTTAACCTACAAAAATCGTTTAACCTTAATATCTTCACAGTTGACTGGCAATGGGCAATAATATTATTCAAGATACACCCTCAATAAAAATATCATATTATATAAAATAATTATAAACCATTCAACATTATTGGCTTCGTTTCATACATACCTTTCACAGGGTTATTCAAACAATATTTCACAAAAATGTTTCACTCATAAAAACCTCAAAACAGTACAAAAATAACATACTCTAATAAATTGACGTACCTACAGAAAAACTTTTTTTTCAGACACCCGTATAGAGTCTCAGCCAGACGATGGGCAGTGTTGCCAAGTTGAAAATTTAATGCGTTTGTGAAATTTTGAAGACGCCGACCAACCCTCAAAGTTCACATGATTCTAAGGCCCTGGGACTGGACAGCCTCCAGTGTTGGCAGGTATGCGGCGAAGGCGGTAAAAAAATGCGCCATAGGCGGCAAAAAAATAGCGCCGCAGTCGAAAAATTTTTGGGTGCCACGCCCTATTTTGATGATAGTGCTTGCTTTTCAAGTAGATAGTGCCGCATGCCACTTTTTTTGCCTTTCATTTAAATTTAAAATATATATTTAAATATATTTTTTACCGTGCTTGTAGAAGGTATATTTCTAATGCGGATCAATTCGCGATTCACGCCCGGACCCCTCCAGGCCCCGGGCCCCGGGAATTTGTCCCGTCTGCCCCCCCCCCCCCCCTCTCGTCGGCCCGGCACTAAGGCCACAACTATTAGAGATATCGTAAAAATGATCATAAACGTTTTTATTCAGATTTAAATGCTCTACAACTTTTGTCTAAAACCTTTTTTTCTAGTGTTTTTTGTTTTAAAGCCACGGGTCAAAAAAACATTTTAAAGTAATTTTCCATCCCTTATGCAAGGGTTGAATACAAAATATTACCGAAGTGTCTTTTCAAACATTAAGATGTACCTTCCACCAAAAAAGCAGCTTTCTAACCAAAATTCCTTTTTAAGCGTTCCGTTTATTGGACTATAAGTCTGTATCGACTCCGAGAATCTTCAAAATTTATTTTTCGTTTGGCACATATGGAATTTGTGCGGGACTTTTGCCGGTCACTGTATGTAAGATTCGGAGAAGATATTTTTTTGAAAGATTCAATCATAATATTACTTTCAGACAATCAGTGAGAAATTAATAGATAATTTAAGAGTCCATCACCGCAAGCCGTGGCCGACACGTAACCGACCATACAGCAATGTAAATTAAAATAAATGAGGTTTCTTCTGCTCAGCTGTTAACGAATTTCGAGAAAACTCTAGAATATTTAGCTTCGGTTAGAAGGATATTGAAAGGCAATCCTACTTAAGGACTCACAAGTGGAGAAAATCATGCAAAAAGTTGCAATTCTAACAACGATAAATATATTACTGCATAAATTTCGAAAACGAAAGCCGAATAAAAAAATCTGCAACATGTTAAAACTCGCACATAGAGTTGCCTTTCAACATCCTTTTAACCAAAGCTAAATAATTCACAAGTTTTCTCGAAATTCGTTAACAGCTAAGCTCAAGAAACCCTATTTAATTTACATTGCGGTATTGTCGGTTGCATGCCGGTCAGGGATTCCATTAAAGCTGGCAATTCTTCTTCCAGAAATTGCCGAAAATTATGCCCATTTAACCTCTCATGAAGAAAATAGAGTCCAATTAAATAATCACCGCATATTCCAGCCCACACGTTAACGGAAAACTGCTCCTGGTGACGGGATTCCATGATTGCATGTAGATTTTCTTCAGCCCAAAAATGATTATTGCGAAAGTTTTTGATGGCGTTTCTAGAAAAATTGGCTTCATCGGTGAATAAAATTTCATTATCAAATAATTGATTTTCAATTACTTTTTGAAGAAACCATTGGCAAAAGTTCATCCTTAATGGAAAGTGGCGTGGAAGTAGAGCTTGAGCACGCTAGATATGGTAGGGATATAATAAAAATTCATTGTGAATTTTCCAAATAGGGATATGGGAGATCTTCAAATTGTTTCCAATTCTTCTTGTACTTAGAAAGATGTTTTTCCCTTTTCTTGGTCTGGTTGGGTGGATAGCTCGATTGCTACGAGATGTCGCCACGTGTAACATCTCGCACATGTATTTCTTGTACTTAATTCGGGACCTTCCTTGACTGAATTCAAAACCGCTACCTCAATTTCTGGAGTTCTTACAGTATGTTGTACTCCATTTAGATGATTGTCTGGTTAAAAACTTCTCTTTTCGCACAACCTTCTATGAATGCTTGAAAATGTTCGTGCATCCGGAATATTTCTATTTGGAAAGCGGTTTTCATACAATCGCCTGGCATCCAGTGCGTTACCATCAGCAAGCCCATGCATGTAATGTATATCTTCAAACTTACAATTCGTGAGATGGACTATGTTTTTTTAAATTATATTAATAATTTTAATAACTTAAATACGTAACAGCTCGAGTAGGTAGACAACTGTCAAAACTGTTTATGTTTACATAACTGCTTCCTACCTACTAGATCCTTGATAATACTCAATTTCATAACAACGTGCAAATGAATGAATTTTATTTCTTTATGCGAAAACCACACGTCAAACGAAACAAAATGAGGAAACCGGATTTACTCAGAAATGAATGGGGATTTCAAAACTAATTTTTACATAGGAATGGGGATTTCAAAACTAATTTTTACATAGGAATGGGGATTTCAAAACTAATTTTTACTTTTACATTAAGAAAAAGCAAAGGCGTATTACTTTCCTCTTTAAAATGATTCGGTGCAAATTCAGCTCGAACGCCACTGGCAAGAAAAAAAATCATGTTGTACAGCAGAAAGTGCCTTTTGATGCATAGAAGATGCGTACCACGTCTCCCAAGAATACATGGGGTCATATCAAAGTTATCATAAAAAAAATTTTTTTTTAAACTTTAGCACCCCGTAGTTCAACAGTTAAGACTTTTAGACTAATGGGCCCAATAATACCCTTCATAAATATTAGTATGTTATTAAGAAACACCCTGTATATACCAATATGCTTTTGTAAACATTTTTGTTAGCAGGTATCTATCGGAGAATTAATTAAATCATCCGTATGAATACACTTTAATTTTGTAAAATTCAACTGAAGTAAATTTATTTTACTTTTCACAAATAGATAATAAAAATTCCTGTTTTATTCAACACTTAACTTTTAATTTTCGCTAATGATACATATTTTGTATACCTATAAAATAAAATATGACGTAATATTCCCATCAATAGTCCTTGCATTCATTACGTTTATAATGCAAGCTTAACTGGACTAGATATTTCACCAAGTCTAATTTACCTTATCTGGACTAAAAGAACTGATATTTTATTTCTTATCATGATGTATTAAATTCACTGTCTTATAAAATATTGAATAATAATGAGATTACAAAAGTCATAAAAGATTATTCAAAACGAACTTATCCATTCTTACCCATAAAAAGGAAGCTTTGATTCCAGAAAGGTATATAAATTAATTCAATTCACATTTTCACTCCGGACGGTTTTTCATGTACTATATACATTCCATTAGAGAAAATGGGACTTTCTTTCCACTCTTTGTAACGCTTTTCGTATTTTTCAGCGTTAAGCTTTTCACACCAGAACTTTTCATGATCAATAAGATAAGGACGACAGTAGTTGTCTACCTGCTTTCTCTTTACTTTTAATTTCAGTTCGTTACCTTTTACCATTATAAAGAGTTTGCACTAAACTAACCTGACCTTACAAAAGTAACTTCAACATTTTATTATACGAGGCTGTAATTTGAAAACTAGGCACCAAGATTTTCTTAGAAGCAAGAAAGGTTGAGGAAACCACAGCACGTTAACATTGTTTGAGACTTTTTTAAGCCACTTATTTGAGAGGGAGATTATGATTAACGTTTATTGGATCGGACCCCTCGAAAATTCAGTTTTAGATTTTTTTTAAAGGCAATTATTATCATATCAAATGTGGTTGTCGGAGGGTTATTCTTTATATAAAAAACATTGCAACAAAAGAATAAAAACAGTTAAAAACTCGTAAAAAAAGTTTGTGGGTATATTAAAAATATCTAATGTCAACGTTTATAAAAAAAACCTTTTGATAATCTTCAATCTGTATAGATTCCGAATCGAAAATATTTTACATAAATTTACATATAAAATAAAAATGGCTACGATTTTCGTCAAAAATCTAGGTGTTTTCGAATATTTTTTTTGACCAAAATCGATCAGAAATAGTTTATCCTTGTTGAATGCCCATACACCGGGTATAGGGACGGTATTAATAGTAAAGTATTCAAATAATATTAATTAATTTGTTGGAATATTCTATAGATTATAAATGAAACATGACATAAAAACCAATTCAAGATGACAAGAATGGCTATTTTGATCCCTTTAAACAGTTTAGTTTCTTTAGTTTTATTATATTTACTATTGTAAGAAATTTAAATATTTAAATTCAGGTGGCAAAATATTAGATTGGTTGGACTAAAAGAAATGAAGTTATGTGGCTTTCCTGTGATGTGAAAAAGGATAGGGTAGGAAAATGTGTCTTATGAATTGGAGATTATGAAAACTAAGTAAGTTTTGCGGTGAAATGGTAGAGGACAACATCCCTTGCACAATGTTAAATTCTTTGAGAAGACCAATGGTTTAAGAGTCTGCTAGTCTTAGTAGAAGCAGCAAACGAAAATATATTTTTTGTGAAAGCGTTTCGAAATAGACATATTTCGATATTGATTAGAATTTCGAAATTACACTCTTTTAGGCACTAGTGTCTAAATGTGACAGATTTAGGCACTAGTGCCTAAAAGTAAAAATGAAACATTAAAATCAATGAAAATATCTATTTATTATATATTATGTTAAATGTACAATTATGTAAACTGTTGAACTGAATTCTAGAGGCAACTAGCTTCTCTTCTTTGAGAGCAATGTAATTATTAGTAGGCGGAATGGATAAACTGCTAGTACTGACAATGCTAACTCTCGGCAACTAACCTTGATCGCCAACCTCCATGACGCTTTAAAAGTGTCATGTCCGCTCCAGAATCCGCCAACATTGTTGCAGAGCTGCGCCGGAAGCAATGGCCAGTGTATTCATTGGTGTTGGGGAGTCCAAGGAATTCTGCTATTTTTTTTGGCATACCTCCAATTGTATTAATTCCAACTGGCAGGGTACAGCATTTACCACATCGATATGTCAAGAAAAATCGCTGATGTGTCGTATTCAGTGGACGAAGTTTTGCGTACTTACGAAATAGATTTAAAAAATTGATGCCATCTATTGATCCCTCAGTAATCGTAAACATTCTTGGAACATGAGTTTTTGTGTTCGGAATTTTGACACTGATAAACGATTGACAAACTTTGATGGCATCTAATTTCAAAAATGTGATTTCTTCCCTCCTACATGAGGGTCTAGGACATTTAGCCGTCGCCGTTTCGCCGTCGCCGTTTCGCCGTCGCCGTTTCGCCGTCGCCGTTTCGCCGTCGCGACAATTCGCCGGCAGCCGATTCGCCGTGGGCCGTTTCGCCGTCAAATAGAAATTAATAAAATACGTAAAAAAGGTTATAATATATATTGCTAAATTTTAACAAAATTGTTTGATAAAAATATACCTACATAGGCAAGTCAATAATAAAGTTCTCAAATATTATACTATAATTATTATATACAACAAAATTATTACATTTCATAATTTCAGCCGTCGCCGTTTCTAATCTAATCCACCTTTTTGGGTCCAATTCGGTATATGCTAGATATAAAAAAATTGTAATAATTATAGACTTATATTGGTTAAACAGCGCTAACACGGCATCTAATCCACCTTTTTGGGTCCAATTCGGTATATGCTAGATATAAAAAAATTGTAATAATTATAGACTTATATTCTATTTGACGGCGAAACGGCCCACGGCGAATCGGCTGCCGGCGAATTGTCGCGACGGCGAAACGGCGACGGCGAATAGTCCCATCCCCCCTACATGATGCTCCAAATACTCCAACGTATAAAACAACTTTGGCTAACAGGAATTCTTTATCATCAGCTTGTTTTATAAAGCGTTCTATTTTCAGCTTTGTAAATATTTTTGATTTCTTTGGCTGATATCCGGTAGCTTTCTTTTTTAAAAATGCAATAAGGTTTGTAAATTTGCAAATATCTACGTTTTTGTTCAGATAAATCATGGTGCGGAGCATCGAATATTTGCTCCACAAAGTTGACGGCCTTAAGGTGGTGGATAGCTTGAGGAAATACCTTTTCTGTAAAGTTCTCAATATGTTTTTCTTTGGCCCAGGTTTCAAAGTTGTCGTAGGTTTTTTCGTATAAATGTTTCGATTTTTCGGGTACTAACGTGGATAGCGCAGCTTCAGCAGCTTGTTCAATATCCAAAGACTCGTCAATATCACTCATTTTAAGTAATTTTTTCGAGAAACTTCGCGGGAAAAAAGGCAAAACGCGACGTTCGAACTTGACAATACACTTGACATTAAATAATGCATAAACAATGCCTTAGAAACAGATTGCTTGCCTACTTTTCAAAGTGTTTAAAAATACTAATAAAAGCTTAAATTATCAAATTCTCCGCTTTCACAAAAAATCTTGTATATAATTCGTTACGAAACGATGTCTTTTAGCCACTAGACGTGTTGTCCAACTCGGCTTTGCCTCGTTGGACAATTTTCACGTCGCGTGCCTAAAAGACACTCATTTCGCAACTTATTGTATAAATAGCTATTTCGAATTTTAGGACATTATAAAGCAGTGCTAATTATACACGGTGTTTCCTAAGTAAGTACAAAAAGTTGAAGAGCATATTCTTGAGCCAATTTTACGAGAAAAGTTAAATATAAATATGTGCTCTAAAATACTTCGTTTCGAATATACAGAGTGTACTAATAATTTAAAAAATATTCCTTTTTTTTTTCGAACATCTACGAAACGCATGAAGATAAATGATTTAAATTTAGAATGCCTACATAGGACCTTAAAAGTCATCAATTACCTTACACTAAGCATATCTCAATTCACCAGTGGCTCATGGTATCCCATATAACTTGTTTATCTCAACAAACTGCACAAAAAAACAATGCATTGTTTCTGGAATTTATTTTTTTATAAAAGCTTGTATTTTTTTGCAGATACAACTGAATTGCTTTGACCATATTATTATTTCTTATACAGTGATGGATTAAAATATGGAACAAATTCATTTAAAAATCAGGTATTAATTTTTTAAAAAAACGCTCGGACACGTCGATTATCATTTTTTCTTCCGAATTTTTTGCCTTAAAAACAAGTTATACAGAGCGTGTCAAAAAGTAGATGTAGCAAAAATTTTTTGTATTTTAAATAGAACCCTATTTTTTTCAGTCGAATTTTGAATTCTACGTCAAATTCTGCGCATAATTCATGTAGCATACCCTTTCCTTATCTCTAACGGTTTTAGAGAAAAATTACATCATAAAACATAATTCGCCACGCATCAGTCACGCATTTTTCTAGAAAATTTTCCCTCGTCTGCGACTCGGGAAAATTTTCAAAAAATGCGTTCCTTCGAAAAAATTTCCGGAAATAATTCGAGCACTAGGGAGATTATAAGTGATAATTCTTTGAAGTCCAATTTAACTTAAAAAAGTTTCAAAAGGTTTTCTTATTTTATTTTGGAATTATTTTAATATTCAATATTTTTTCCCAAAACTTATTTTAAATAAAATATTTTTCGTTTCTTAATGACTACCTCGCACTGAATATAAATTTAATAAAATTATTATTTTCTTTTCAATTTGAATGATAATAAAAATCAATTCTTTATTTCTAAAACGACCAAAAGTTTTCCCGAGTTTCATTTAGTTATAATATTTCTAAAATGACGTTTTCCACAGTATCAATGGTCTCGGTAAAATGCCTGCTGTTATAGCAGAATTCTTGAAGCTCCTAGTTCTCACACTTTACACTGGTCACTATTTCCGTCAGTCTTTGACCACTTTACTGGAAGACTCTGGTGCGAACCTGAGAACTATCAAAAGATACGCTGGATGGAATAGGATGGAAAGTCCATAGCAGTGGCTGAATGATATATTGAAAACTAACTTGAAAATAAGAGGAAAATTACCAAAAGCATTGTTACGTTGTCGTCGTCTAGTACTATTTTTTTCATTTCGTCCACCAGCATACAAGATTAAAACAATACCCTGATCAGTGGAACTGCAGAAGGAACTCGTATTTCTGGTGGCTCCAATTAAACAATAAATGTTAATATGAAAAATTGAAAAGATCCTTGCAATTATTTCTAACACTAGTGTTAAAATAATCCAGTTTTAACACTAGTGTCATAAAATGATATATTATTTGTACTATTTTTGGAAATTGTGGATTATTCATTTTAAATGCATAAAAACCATTAAACCTGCGTGCCTGGAAAGTGTACTTGCAGATCTCCCAAGATGGCACTTTCCAGTCTTGATAAGTAAATAACTCTTACTTTTCGATATCCCCTAATAATATACTTATTTAAAAAAACAAAGTTTTCGTTTGGTAGTGCTATAATTTATAAAGTTTTCCCTGCCCAAAAACCGTCTTGGATCAAAACACACCGGAGGCATAATTGCCTAAATTCCATGTCGAAATTAAATTATGGCAACACCAAATGAATTTTAAATTTTCCAGGCTTCCTCTTTAGTGCAACTTTGTCGAACAACATTCGTTAACGAACATCAATATGTACAATTATGCAAATGGTATGCAAAACCGTCGCTTTCGCAGACCGCCTCCAGGATTTGAATTCATTAAGGAAACAATAGGAAGACAGATAAGAACTCTAAAGTCTTCCGTTCGGCCACACTAAGATAGTTTCCGAGCGAGATCCGGTACGTTCGGTTTATTTTCGTGATTATGTATCATCGGCCATCGACAATACTACTGAATTTGCGAGATAGTAATTATTGTACAATCGTATTGGCCAGATTGCCAGACTCGCTGAACTTAGGATAGAACAAATACTTAGGATAGCGATTGTGCTTTCATTGTATTTATTTAACCTATTTATGTAAAGAACCAAACTATCTCGCTGCATAAATGTTTTAGAAAGGTTTTGAAAGACATGAGGAGTCTTAAGTCTTTCATTTGGCCATATAAAGATTGCTTTCGAGAGAGAGATACGGTATGTTCGGTTTAGCTTCGTATTTAGGCATATATTTTTCTGGACATCGACACTATTACTAAATTTGAGATAACTTTAATCAAACGTTTTTGTACAGTAGGAGAGAGGGGCCCAAAACGATCCTCCTAAAGGAAAAATCGCTTCTAAACCTTATGTATGATTTAGGGAGACAAATAATCGTTTTTATGGGATGCCCCAATTCTTATGCTTTCTGATTAAGATGTACTGAGTGTTTAATAATAGAACGTAGTAATGTTATTTATTAAAATATGAACTTATGCAAATGGATCATTTTCCCTACTTGAGCAAAATGATCCTTTAAGGTAGGGTAAAATGATTCCCCAATTTTATTTCAGGAAACACGCAAAAATGAAAATAAGTCAGTAATTACACAAATAGATAGTACTTACTTTATTACGTAACAGGAAACAGTAAAAAAACGAACCGTTTTATATTATGTAACATTAAAAAAAAAGGAAAAGAAAAAGTTACTCCACTAAGAAGCATGTACAGTTTGTACAGGGCGAGTCAACGATTGCGCGGAGTAATTTTATGCCTTGAAGATAAGATTTGTCGATAATTAGCTTTCGTATTGTTTATTATTTTATTATTATATATTATTATGTATTATTTCATACATTTTTATTAACGGTTTAATATACGAAAAAGTTGTAGTTTTTAAGATAGGTCGACTTTTAATGAAAATTTCATAAATATATTTTCAACCAATTAGAAGGCTCCTTTTTGTTTACGTTGCTTATAGCAACGGGAGATTATCGCGATAATTTTGTTAGTTCCTATTAACTTAATGGAATTAATAACTGATAATTTTTCTGTCAAAAATGAAGTGCTTTATATCTATTGGCAAAAGTACCTCAGAATAAAATCAAAATACATTTTGTTCTTCGAAGTCGGGCTCTTTCGGATTTAATCAAAAATGAAAATAAACTCATTCAGTTACAATACAACACGCTTTCAATCAGAATTATCGGTAATTTTGATGCACTAGTGGTATTATACCCGAAAATTTTGCATTTGCAAGCATCTCGTTGTTGTGAAAATGCTACTTAAATTTTGACTCTAAGCGATTCATAATTTTTATACTTACTAAATAAAGTCAATAAAACATGTTCACTATGAAATATTTGACATCTCATTTACAGGGTGGTTTCTTTCTAGGATCAAAGTCAGAAAACTTCTAATTGAAAAATATCACTTTTATTAAATGGAACACCCTATACATTTTTCTGTCATCTTATAGCTCGTCATAAACTCTTCACCTTTCGTGAAGAACGTCCTTTCCCTATCTTTAATAGTTTTTGAAATATTTTGATATTTTGAAATTTATTGTCCTCGTTATGGCATCATTTGTCAATGGATCACAGTAGCCATGAAAAACAAAAGAAAATATTGGCAGCGGATGACATTAAGAATCAGATCAATGTAAAAATTAAGCCTTTTTACTATAGAGTTTATTGTCCAGTCATTTTATAAGTTGGTACTCAAAATGAACTTTTTTAAAAATGAATTAATCGATATGATTTATGTTTTGGTCGAGGCAGATAAAAACTGTCTTTTTGCTGAACGACTATACAGGATGAAATATCCCGAGCGGCGAACACCCAGTCCTCGAAGTTTTTAAAATTTAATGAAAAGGTTTGATTCAGCAGGCAGTGTGGAACATTCAAAACGTAAATTGTTAATAGAATAACTACGAATGGTGAGAAAGAACTTGAAATATTGTGACACGTCCAGGAGAATCCCCTAGTTAGTAGCCGTAAATTAGCTTCGCTCGGTGATACGTCACAGTCATCGCCAAACCGAACAACATGCAAGTATAAATATTATCCGTACCATGTTATTGAGTTACGATGAAGATTTTCAAAGGCGTGTAACTTACTGCCAATGGTTACGTATCCAAATTGAGGTTAACCGAAATTTTTTAAAATTTATAATGTATTCCGATGTGGCTACATTTGGTACTGGTGCTATTAATAGACACAATATTCATTATTATGCAACGGAGAATCCATACTGGGTCCGAGAAGTTCAACACCAAAACCATTGGTCGGTTAATGTGTGGTGCGGCATACTTCACAACAGAATTATAGGGCCATCTATTTTTATTGAACATTTAAACGGACGTAATTATTTACTTTTCTTGCAACAGACATTGCCACGATTATTGGCAGAAGTCGACTATGATGAACGTCAAAATATGTGGCTCAAACAAGATGGTGCCCCTCCCCGCTTTTATCGGAAAGCAAGAAAATATTTGGATCAGCACTATCCTCAAAGATGGATTGGCCGCGGAGGGTTTGTTGCATGGCCACCAAGGTCTTGTGATCTTACCCCGTTCGATTTTTTCCTGCGGGACTACATAAAAGATAGGGTGTATGTCTCACCACCTACGATAAGGCAGGACATGGAGAATAGGATTAGGGATATCTCTCAAGCAATAACACCAGGTATGTTATCCAATGTCCGGGGAAATATCATCAAAAGGATTGAACAAGAAGGACATTTATTCGAACATTAATTAAGGAGAAACTGATTTGGGGAAGGGACAGTTATAACAAAATTTCTATATTTTCATTTATTTTCCATGGCTACTGTGATCCATTGACAAAAGATGCTATAACAAGGACATTAAATCTCAAAATATCAAAATATTTCAAGAACTATTAGAAATAGGGAAAGGACGTTTTTCACGAAAGTTGAAGAGTTTATGACGAGCTATAAGATCACAGAAAAATATATAGGGTGTTCCATTTAATAAAAGTGATATTTTTCAATTAGAAGTTTTCTGACTTTGGTCCTAGAAAGAAAACACCTTGTATGCTTGCAAATGCAAAATTTTCATTATAAGTCAAATAATCTTAAGAACCATAACTTTTTCATATATTAAACCATTAATAAAAATTTATGAAATAATACGTAGAATTAATAAATGTACTCAAATATAGGTTGCCCCATTTAAAAAAATGTAATATCCAACCATACCTTAATAATACAAAAGCTTATTATCGACAAATCTTATCTTCAAGGCATAAAATTACTCCGCGCAATCGTTGACTCACCCGATACATATAGGACCACACTCAATAGGGTGTAATAACCAATCAGTATATCTGGTAAAAAAAAAATTTTTAAATGGTTTTTTTTACTTTTTGATGAGTGTTAATTCTTCTTATTCTTATCGAGTGTAAATTAAACTCACAGAGTGTAAACCTATACTTCTAGGGTGTAAAAGAAATAATGAGAGGTGTAAGTTAACCATTTTTTAATGGTAATTAGTGATTAATTAGTGTAAATATCATATTATTGTAGTTCAAATTTTATTTTATTTGGGTGTGACTTTACTATAGTGAGTGTAGTATCAAACTAACCAGTCGTTTATAATAAAAATGTTAAAAATTATGCATTCAAGATGTTTTACATTATTACCCACTGCTTAGTTTGATACATGATTGAATGACTTAATCAAAGCCGAAAGTAGTAGCCCCTGATATATATAAATGTTCAGATCGCTTGGAAAAGGTTTGTTAAATGAATGAAAATATTGTGTATAATTTATCGTTTATTTATAAACAAAATGATGGTTACAACAGAACTGGAAAACCCTGTGATTTTTTTTACACTTGTTATTATAATTAGTTAAACAAAATGATACACCTATTATATAGTTTACAATTTAGTAAATTAAACATATATATATATATATCTACGTTTAATGTACCTCATTGTTAAGCTTAACAAAACAAATAACAAATAAATATATGTATCCTTAGAACACTAAACAACTAAATAAAAGTATACTTTGGAATAATATAAGAGAGTATTATATTAATCGTATATTTATTTAGAGATCTATAAAATAAAATATGTAGGTAGGTACCTAAGGATTTATATTATAAAGGAATACATTTATATTATAAGCTTATATCAGAATAATTTAAAAGCTAAAGGGAAAACTGTAGCAATGTAAATACCTACTTACTTTCTTAAAAATGGCGTACTTATTAGTAAGGTTTCTATTAAATTTCGTTAATATGCTTACCCAATTTAACAAGCTCTTCATAAGAGGCACTTTCATTTGGCACTTTACAGAACTTTGATTTGTTTCTATATTTTAATATAAATATAACATTATTCTATATCACGTTCAAGGAGCACAATCAGACTGACGTGAAAGTTGAATTTGCACGTAGCGTCGACGTCATCTGTCAATTCCTAGAATTTCACAACACTTGTTGCCGCCTGTCTTTTCGATAGCACGAGTTTAGGTATTTTTACCTGGGGCCGGGTAAAAAAACGATTAAAGGATAAGTTTTACACTCAATGTGTTAAAATAACCTTCTAGCGGGGTTTCTTTACACGCTAATATGGTGTTATTAATTGTCTTCGTATTTAATTTTCCTGATAGAGTGTAAAATAAAATAAATAACACCCACTCAACAAAATTAACTTTGTAGAGAGTTAAATTCATAGGCAAATTTATTACAACAATTTTGGTGCCATATGAGTGTAAAAATGTGGTAAATTATGCTGATCCGGGTGTTAACATTAAGAATACTTTTTCTTACCACGCCTGAAATAATTTTTACCAGGTGGATATTTTTTACTGTGTAGACAGGCATAATGGAAGCTTAATAAAAATAAAAATTAGGTATTTGTTAAGGTCTTCCATATGTGAGAAAAAATTAATTTCCTGCTGCTGTGTTTTCTAGAGATGCTAACTAGGTTAGATAACTGGGTAGAACTTAAGGGTTAATTTATATCTTCACCTTAATACTACAACCAGATAACTTTGAAAACAGTTTGAGGTCAAAATTAAATATACCCACAATACTAATCAGACTTAACTTGAACCTAGAGTTTAAAATGTATCCAAATTTTCTTAAAATTTTCCTCTCAATAAAAAGTAGCTGAAAACAAAAGATAAACCTATCTTTTATCGAGAACAAATCTTTTTCTCTTGCCTTGGGTATAATTTCGACAAGATGTTCTTTGATTAAAGATTTAATCAGCCGTTTCTAATCGCATGAAAAGATTAAGAATGTAGTGAATCGTTTTTCTGGATCGTAAAGGAATAACCCTTAGCCGAAAGTTAAAGGGTGTCCTTTGTATTTTTTTTGTTTCGGCTATAGAGTTTCACCATGTTTAAGAAAAGAGCTAATGAAAGTTTGTATTAGTATAGCTAGTTGGAAAATACGAAATAGTTAGTGAAAATGAATAAATGTAGTTTTCAGATATACTTTCTTTCAGAAAATATTATTTTGTTGCACATGTTCGGCAGAGTCTAATCTAGGGATGTATTTACGTATGTGTAAGTAAATAAATTATATTCAATTCAACACAAAAACCTTATACCCTGTCATATGTTTGTATCTTTAATAAAAATGTAATAATAGCTAAAATGAATGTTTTCTTAGTTTGATACATTTAAATATTAGGAGTTTTAGAAAGAATATTGACAATCTACTTACATTTTTAGAATCGTATAAATTAGACTACATAGACATCATTATACTAAGTGAAACCTTTCAAATTGATTCTATTGAAAACTGTAATATACCAGACTATCAAATATTATATAATCAAGCGAGTTATAACAAGAATGATGGTTTGATAATTTTAGTAAAACGCCATATCGATGGTGACTTCTCATACGTACAATTGACTAACTTAGAAGCAACTCTCGGTAGGTTAAATTTTAAAATTAACAATATTACCTTTGGTTTGACAGCAATATATAATCCTCCACCCACCTCAAAAATTGGCTTTATTAATGACCTGCATACTTACTTAGAAACCTTGACTTTAACCAATTTCGAAATTTTTGCTGGGGATATTAATATAAATATATTAGATAAAAATGATGATCAAACTGCCAGTTACCTTTCTACGATGAGTGTTTTGGGTTTTCAGTCATATATTAACTCAATTACAAGGCCTATTTCAAAAACATGCTTAGACCACATATTTGTAAATCAGAAACTAAAGTCAAACAAATTATATGCGAGCTCTTATATTGTGGAAGAAGACATAACTGATCATAGCCCGGTTATGCTCTTTATAAATCAAGAAAATATAATGCGAGAAAATGCAAGACATCACGAAACTATTGCTAAAACCAAAGTAAACATTCTTAAATTTAAACATCTTTTACAAGAATTTGACTGGTCAGTTGTGAGGAGTGTGCCGAAAATGCAACCAAGATCTTTCTCAAAAATTATAATGAATTATTATCTAATGCTACTGAAACATATATACTATTAAAGCAAAAAAGCATAAAAAAATAAAAGATTGGATCAGTGAAGGCATTATCACCTCAATTAAAACGAGGGACAAAATGAAAAAAAAACTTTATAAATATAATATATAAAAATAATTTAAATAAGTTAATACATAAACAAAAAAATCACTATTACATGAATCAATTAATGAATGAATCATTAAAGACAATCAAAACGATATAAAAAGGATTTATAGTATAATCAGAGACGCAACTTACGAAAATAATAGAGTTACAAAACAAAATATGAATATAAAGAGTAATAATAACGAAAGTTTCGCAAATTTGCTTGAAATGGCTAACTACTGTAACAACCATTACATTAATGTCGGAATTCAAATGGAGAAGGATATTCCTTCACCACAAATAGCATGTCACCTGGATCATTCCATACCTAATTCTATATATTTAAATCCCATAATATAAAATATATATCAACTTTAAAAAATAATAGTAGTCCAGGTTATGACACCATTAAGGCAAATATGATAAAAAAAAACGCATCAAGAAAAAATGAAACCCCTACTTTACATATTACATTTAATACTTAAAAAGGGAATAGTACCTTCTGAATTAAAAACCTCAACAATAACACCTATTTGTAAGTCAGGTTCCAAAACTTCTATAAATAACTATCGGCCAATAAGTTTGATTACTAATTTTGCAAAGCTTTTCGAAAAATGTATTAAGGATAGGTTAATTAACTTTTTGAAGAAAAATCATATTTTATCGGGAAACCAATTTGGATTTCTTGAGGGCTGCAGTACAGCGGACGCCACAAACACTTTAGTAACAGAAATTGTTAACAACTTAAATAAAAACAAAAAACAATTAAGTAACTGCAAAGGCGTTCGATACTGTACCTCACGATAAGCTTTTGAATATTATTCAAAACTATGGAGTCAGAGGAATAGCCATAGAGTTATTTAAGAGATATTTGACTGAAAGATACCAAATGGTTAGACTAAATAACGTATTAAGCGATAAACAACAAATGAGAATTGGCATACCACAGGGAACAGTTTTGGGACCTATCCTCTTTATATTCTATATAAATTCATTGTTACAATTACCTATCGATGGTTTAGCGATCTCATAGGCTGATGATGCAGCCATCATTGTATCGGGAGATAGCTGGGAAGAGGTAAAGAATAAGACAACACATAGTTTAACGAAAGTAAGAAACTAGCTACAGACATACAAATTAACTTTAAACCTATCAAATACCAATTATATAGCTTTCTCACTTACTAGCGCAAATAGACCAATGTATAATAGCATTACTGTTGATGATCAAACTATTAAAGAAACATCTTCCATAAAATACCTTGGTATTGTCATTGACAAATTTCTTAAATGGCAACCGCATATTGATTACATTTCGGGCAAAATACGTAAGCTTATTCATAAGTTCTATTTGCTTAAGCAAAAAAACACTAATTTTAGTGTATAAATCAATTGTTGACTCTATTATAAGATACGGCATTTTAGTGTCGGGGGGACTCTATAACAATAGCTTATACAAATTGAACATAATTCAGAAGTAAATCCTAAAGATTATATATGGACAGAACAGATTATACCCTACACAGTTGCTTTTTGACAAAAACATTTGCGATATTAGATCAAGTTATATATCGACAATCTGCACATACATACATACTCATTCAAACTTAAAACCTGTTAGTAATCATACTTACAATACACGAACCAGACTGGACAAACAAATACAACTGCCAATAAGTCACAATAACCTTAATCTTAAGTATATAAATGGTATATGGCCCAAAATTATACAATTTACTACCTTTTATGTTAATTTAGGATTGTCATTTCATACAATTAGCTAAAAAAAAAAAAAAACGAAAAAAATTAAATCTGATATGTATTATAATATATTAGGGACTCGGTACATACAGATGTTTTTATACATCTAGGTACCTTTACACTACACTTTTGTAATTTGTAAAACATTCAAGAAGCTATAGAACTGCATACATTTTATATATTATATCAGTGTAATGTAATGAATTGTGAATATGAATAAAGTGTATTTACCATTATCAGCTAAATATGATTCTTTGGAATTCTTACTAGCTTCCCTCTACCTATTGATAATAGACATATTTTATGTACGTAATAATAACCTAATAATATGGTGTCCTGGATTGATTTAATTTATTTTACTTTACATCACGAATCATTATTCTCAAGGAAATAAATAAAGCAGCAGCTTCAAAACATTTGCATAATTGTAAAATCTGTCTTAATGGATACATCTCTTAACGAACAGTGTCATAGGTGCAAAAAATGTTTCTATTATAAAACTGAATATAAGCACCTCCTAATAGCGGACGCGGACACTTTCATGAAAACTTCTCTATCTCATCACCCTCGAGGTATCAAATGTCGGTCGGTTAATAGAGAAAAATTAAAACAACTGGTCTGTATTTTACAGTGTTTGTTTATTAATTAGTATCTACATATACGTAAATAATTTTAAACATTTTTGTTTAAATTTATTAGAACTAAAATTAAATCAAATGAAGTCAAACTGTATATACTACGATGGCTGCGCAAGGCCCTAAAATGATATAGACCTTACCAGAAATGTACCTACTTAAAGTTAGTTCATTGTTGGTCATTGTTTCTTACAGGAATAATAATTGACTAATATTTTGTATAAGCCTATATATTTTATGAAGAGTACTTATTATACTATAGTAGTCATTTTTTTCCTCGTTTCAGGAATCTGATATTAACCAATCTGAGTATGCCTGGCAGACTAAGGACTCGGCGACAGCTACCCAAAATGACGTACACATTAGCCCTTGGCTTAGTCTGTGCTCAAACTAAGGCCCTCACTGCTTTCATGATTGATTGTATAGACTATTTTAAAACATTTAGGTACTGATTATGCATTTTTGTTTATAATACTTTATTTATTTCGCTAATATATAGGTTAGTTTTGTGGATTTTTATATTATTTTTCACTCTTTAAATTTATTAAATTTTTAGTATTTAAATTATTTTTATCCTCTAGATGCATTTTAATTCATTTTTAATGATACTCAGGAAAAATTAAACTAAACGCGTTTTTCTTGTAAAAATAACTATGTTACTAAAAATTAAGGAATTTTAAATTTCCCGTTCTGCTTTTACTTTCCTCCCTATAGGCATCGTAACTATAGATCCGACACGCCATTCATCAATGCTATAAAATTGTGATGCCAAAATCGTTTGGTGGCGAGACGCTGTGAGGAGCTAGGTGCGGCCAGGAGGAGGGATTACGCTGCCTTTACATATGCATGCGACAGAACTACTCCAGGAAACCAACATTCGCTATGCCGAGTATTGCCGAGTCGATGCGGATGGCCACGAAAATGATGAAATCTGGGCGGATCCGTTATTGCTGCGTTGCCATACTGCAGATTTTTTACAAGGTTTTAGGCAATGTTATATATTTCCCACATCATGTTAATCTAGTTATTCATAGAAGTTAATACTTTTAACAGAGTAAGCCCAGAAAACTACGTTTTCTGTTGCGTAAGTCTGGCAAACCAAGTGGAGGGGAGCAGCTTGAATGTTGATTTACTTTACACTGGAATACATTGATGACAACACGTTTATTTGTTATTGTTCGATCTAATAGTTACGATGTCTATGCTCCTTCCCCACTTCCGCCCAGAATCCGACCGATCGCGACCATAGTTCACGGAACCGGACCACCGAACCACCAGTTATAGAATGTACTGGCGTCGGAACAGATGGTTTGAAATATCTTTATGTAATATCTCACTTTATATGGGGACCGCTATTTTCAAATTTTTGAGTTCTGTGATTTGCTCAGTTTGTCAATAATACAATAAATATTAATAATTGGCGATTTTGTGGAGCCCAAAACATCCTTATCATTTTTCGAGAAACCAAAAAGTAGATGAGATTTAAAAGTGACCAATCATTCTTTGAAGCTTCATGAAGACTAATAATAAGTATAATACACCTTAGGCTTAGATATACCGGGTGATGCATGGCTTAGTTGAACCCAGGAATTCTCATGCACATTTTGAGGTGGCTAAATATTGGCTCCCCTGTACATTTTAGAGCAAAATTGTAGTGTCATTTTTTGAAGAGCAAAACATAATAAACCCATGTGCCAAGTTTGAATCAATTTTAATGAGCCTATCCTACCTTATTCAATTAAATGTTATGGCAAAATTATGAAATATTCATATTTAGTTTAGGTAATACAGCAAACACCCGCAAATAATTTTGTGACAATCCGATTTTGTCACAAATGAACTATTAGAATCTAGTGCCTCATATCACATGTCTGACTTGCATTGTGTCTTTTAAAAAAATTGTATTTTTCCTCTTTAAAGCGATGTTTGGTCCCCTGTATAAAGGTAATACGTACCCAAGGTCAACGGCCTCTGTTTTTGTTGTCTTTGACGAAGCAGGCTACATTATCCTCCTATTTTAAATCACATATCTCCCTGGAATACACTATCGGAGACTTATTCTAATGGTTCATTATGTAATTCAATTAATATATTTGTTTGTTTACAATAATTGTTATGATCACCAGTCAAATTTTCTAGGTTAATATTCTTCTTCTGAAATATGTTTGGGCAATAATATTCAGCCACCCAAACTTCAATGGCCGTTTGCTTCTCGAATGGCAGGGATATCTTAGGACTTGGGTTTTCTTTAAATAATTTTTAATGGATTGCAGAGATTACGAATTGACTTCTTATGTAAAACTAAATTTGGGTACATCTGTTTCATTTCTCTTGGCTTGGAGTATCTGCAATTGAATGGGCATGGCTCTAAAGACTTCATTCCGTGTCGCCGCCAGTGTGTGAACTGGTCTCTTCTTTCGGAGCGAGCAGGTAGTTCTGGCCGGAAGTGGGTGTCGCCCTAAATTCGCTTTCGGCACATTTTTCAACTTTTAACCTGAAATTCTTCAGTGACCTCACCTAACTTCCAGCGATCAACGAGGCAGCAGGCGTTTCTGGATCCAGGGCTATTGAAGCCATCTGTTTTCCAGGATTTGGGATCTTGAAGCGTTACTTTCTGTTCCCCTTTAGTTTGCTTGATTCATTTTTGGTTTCCGGGGCCACAGAAAGCCACATCGTGGGATTTTTTGTCACAAGTTGTTCGCTGTTGGAGGTAAGTTTTTTTTATATACCATGCCGTTTCTTTGTCAATTTTCCAACTGTTCTCCTAAAACACTTTCTGGGGCTCTCTTTTAGTTAAGTCGGGTCACTAAGACCATAAGGGGCCGACCATCTGGAGCACACATCAACGTTGGAACCCCCAATTTCAATTTTAAAGACCCTACAGCTCCCGTTAGGTAAGCGTAATTCATTTTTCTTTCCTATTTGCCCCTGTATATTGCTTCCAAACCGCCATAATTTAACACTACATGCTTTGTCAGATAAATGTGCCTTTTGTACTTATGACCGAATAGAATTGGTCTCGTTAGCTAAGTAATTAATATTCTTTATTGTTACCTGTTTACTGTTTTTTGGTTTAAATTCAATTAATCTTGACCTTGAAATTTAATTAACTTTATTTAAACTCTATATTTTTTTCTTTATAAAGGGGTCCAACTTACTGCTTTATTTTGGTACGTTTTCTTTGTTTTATTTAGCACAAGTTTGCTTGAAGGCCAGTGTGATATGGTATCTTAATTCATACAGTACAGGGTGTGCCCGAAATATGAAATATTATTAAGTGTGTCAAAATCAAATCACATACTTATACTTTATCGTGGAGATTAACAATACAGACTTTCAGGCTATTGCCTATTGATACAACGTAAACCTTTTAATGTCTGCAGACGTAAAGGAACTTAAACAATGTAGTTATACAGCATTCACTCCTCATCGAATAAATTATTTGATCAAATTTGAGATGTTCGAGTGTTAATCATTTCGTTTATTTTTATAATGGAGCCTTAATAAATTTATTTTATTTTTAGTTTTTGGCTCTTTAAGCTTGATTAAAATAGTTGATCACTATACTAACGTCCCTGAATATAATTTTATAAATTTATTTTTGTTGTTTATCTCAAACCAAAACTTGATTTGTGACTTTAATTATTTTTATTGACATTTTTCAAAATTAATTTAAATCAAATTTGATTCTTATAATTTAACATTTTTATAGGTGCTTTAATTCTTTTTATATAGTTCCTTTTTCCTTTTGTTTATTTTCACTTAGTTGGTTTTGCCATTTTAATTTAATTACTTTCTTATAAATTTATTATACGAAGGGAAAAGGAACTAGGTAATTTTTTTTATTAATAAGCCATCAGCTAATGCTTTTCTTTTTTTAATAGGGTCTTCTACTCTTCTCCGTCCTTGTCTTCTTCTTTTCTTTCCTCTACTTCTCTTCAGATCTTCTGATCTGATTGATCTTGTGACGTCTTTTTTTGGACATCATCCTTGGGACGTCTTCTATATTGTATTACCTAGAGATAAGTCTAGGTTTAATACTAACCCCCATATACAGGTTGTTATGGAAATGACTTATTATTTTTTAACCCGTAAATATATAGGTCGAGACGAATTGGGGAAAAATTGCTATAAATGGCGCTCGAAGCTAGAAATTCGAGAAAAATGCCTTCAAAAATTTAGGTCCAAAACACCTACGCGCCAATGACCCAAACAGCTGATTTGGGTAATTGTTTACTTTAGTGCAAATGTTGAATTTTTCGCTAAAATTTCGTATATAGGCTAACTAAGGGTAGCTGATCACAATTTTCCTTTTGCGTTTAGGCGGCAAATGCACTGGTTTTGAGAAAAAAAATGTTAAAGTTTTTCTAACTCACCGGTATGTTATTTTGCATGTAATCCTAAAATGTTGCTATTTTCAATAAAATATTACTTGTCGGAGTCATAGTATACACTTCTGAGTTGAAATAAACGAAATATGCCACAAGGAAACTCTGAAAAACGGGATAACTTGTAAGCGAACAGAAAACTCTACGTTATCTGGAAAAAGACGGGAGACAGCTCACTGACAGCTGGCCAAAAAAGCAGAAGCAAACTGCACCCATGTTGTCAGATTGTAGTGTATTATAAATTGCCTATACTTTTGAATTCATTTTTATTAATTGAATGAATCCTATTGGCTCGAGCTAGCATATCATTCTCCTGGATGGAAGCCATTAATAATTACAAGAAAAAGAAGAACAATCTGGCAACGTGAGTGCAATGAATCTGAAAAGAGACGCTTCTACTGTGTCGGCGTATTAACAACGAATTTAATTAAATTTGTGACTTTTCCATTGTTTTTTTGCTAAAATGTTGTTCTTATTTTATGAACAGATAGTTTGGTGAAAGTTTTATCACATATTTTGAAGGGAAAACCATAAAATCTAGGAAATTGAAGACATCCTTACAAAAGAATACCCTAACCTGTAAGTGAAAAACTTTAACATTTTTTTTCTCAAAACCAGTGCATTTGCCGCCTAAACGCAAAAGGAAAATTGTGATCAGCTACCCTCAATTAGTCTATATACGAAATTTTAGCACAAAATTCAACATTAATTGCACTAAACTAAACAATTACCATTCCAGCAGTTTGTCTTGTCAAAAACACATGTGTTCAGGGGCATTGAACTATCATGGAAGGCGCACATAGTCCGGTTTTAAGGTATTTTACAAAATTCAAAATACTTCCGATTTTAGAAAAAAAAACTATCAAGTGTAACTCTAGACCACCTCAGGAGTGGCCCCTTAAAATATAATAAGTCATTTCCATAACACCCTGTATATTTTTTTTTATTTCATTTAATAAAAGCCAGCATTAATTTCAATTCCTTTTGTTGTTTTATTTATGCAGCTCCCCCTGTGGTTTGCTTTTTCTATTTCTTTTTTTTTCTACTACTAAGTTGAGAAGTCCAGCTGAGAGTAAGGCCCCAGCACCATCTTGGAGGTTTCCGTTTTGGCCTGGCTGCAAAACGGTGGCGCCCTATTTAAAACCCCCCCTTACTCTCTGGCAACAGAGCTAGGGCTTTTGAACGCGGTACCTCAGCCTCTCACCTCAGCTTGGCTTCGTTTTGGCTTCACTAAAATTTAATTTAATTTAAATAAATTTTCTTAAAAAAAAAAATAAATAAAAAATAAAAATAATAATAATAATAATAATAATAATTAATTTTTAATAACAGCGAAAGACGCGTTGCAATTTCTATGACGCTATTGTTAAAAATTGACGACAAGCTGCACATAACGAATAAAGATTATTTCACTTTATAAACACATTTTGGTTTCACCAATCTGGCAATCCCACATCGAAAATAAAAGACAAAATTATGTTTTTCTTACTAAGCCTTTAATTTAACATAACATACCTAAGACTACAGATTTTCACAAAAACATTAATTAATTAAATATTCAAACAACCCTCCATTATCAGCTAAAGAATATTCTAACCGATCATAAAATTTATTTCTAACATTACTGAGTTGATATTGAGAAATTCACTCACATTCTAACGAAATACAGTTCTTTAGCTGGTCTAGATTTTAAAATTTTACGTCTTCATAAATAAATCTTTTTAAGTAACCCCTCAGAAAGAAGTCGTTTGGCGAAAAGTCAGGAGACCTGGCTGGCCAAAGGATTAGATGCCGTGGGCCAATATTATTTCTCTTAAAAATATTTTGCAAGTATTTCCTAACGATGAGAGAATTATGGGCAGGACAACCATCCATTTGATACTAGATCTCCTGATTTTCGCGTACAACTTCTTCTAGTGCTGGTTCAATTCGATTTTGAAGTACCTAAGTCTAAATAGGTTACTGCTGTATGGTTGCCTTCCATAGAAAATGATCCAATAATGTGGTGTCTTACAATTCCCGCCATTTATTGTGGATATTGCGTCCGAGTATGAACAAGACAATGTTCATACTCTTGACTTCAATACCGGCAATTTTGAACATTTGGTTCGTTGTTGAGGGTGAATATACATTCATCGGTAAAACAAATATTTCTCATAAAATCTCTATTATTATGGGCTCTTTCTATTACTTTGAGACAGAATACCATTCACCGTTCTTCATCACCTTGCCGTTGCTCTTGATGTTTTTCATACTTATAAGGAAAATATTTATGTTTTTTTTAAGTGCGCAACACTGTGGTTTGATGTTTTCGTACAGCTTGCCCAAGAATCCTCGTGCAAATGATTTTATTTTCCTCCAAGTGCAGTAAAATATCAAGATCTCAATTATCTTTTTCTTCAGCTCTATTGATATTCCGAGTTGAGCATTTACAGTTATTTATTACAGTTCCTTTGGACTCAAATTTACTGATGATAATTTTAGTTAATAAAATGGAAGGGATAGGCCTATCAAGGAATTGAACTGAAAACATTTCTCACACTGCGCTTAAACTATTTTCTGTATAATACCAGTTAATCATAGTTACTTTTTATTTAATGAAATAGCTCATATTCAGCTATAATTAAAGCGACTTCAATGAAAATGTTGTCACTGACGCTACGTCTCGTGGATTGTTTCAGCAATCAATTTTGTTTTAAGCTAACATTAGCTTATTGAATGAAATATTGTTTATCTTTTGTTTTTTGATTCATGTACCTATCTTATGTAGGTCAAAAAATACCGTAGTTTTATTAAAGAAAAGTACTTTTTACCCTGCATAAACGAAAAATACTGTCAACATTTAAAAGATTTATTAGGAACAACAGAAACAGGAAAGAATAAAAGCGAATGTAAGCAAACTGCAGTTACCACCTCTTGCCCTAATTAAATTCTCTATTCGCCTTGGCATGCTTTGGATGAGGTTGGGAATGGTCACCTGAGGAATATTATTCCACTCTCCCACTAGGGCTTTTCCTAAGGCATCTAAAGTTTGCGGAACCCTCTGGCGAGATCTAACTCGCCGCTCCAATTCATCCCACAAGTGTTCGATAGAGTTTATATCTAGACTTTTTGGTGGCCATACCATTGTTTCTATGCGTACGAACATCGTTCGCGTACCTGATATACCTATCACCCAACACGAGCATAACACTAAATGCAATTTAAAAGTGTATCGACTCTAGACTAGTGCATACCATATAGATTTTAACGAGATTTTGTAAACTTCCCCTAAGCATTTTGTCTCAAAAGCACGTAACAAGCTTTTAAAAGTTTGCCAGACATAAAGCAGGCCTGATTTGACCGATGCTCTGGCAGTCTTCTCTATCTACGGACCGGCAAGAGTGGCTTACAATGTCCAATAATGCGTCTTGGCCTAATCCTAGATATCCCGTTCAACGTGACTCGAGGAGCTGAACCCTCATAACTTTAGCTGCCCACATGGCCATTTATCCATATTTGATGCGGTCAGATACAAAGCTCCATAATTCAAGTTTCTCCGTAAAAGATTTCCTTCGTTGCTCTCTTTGCTTTATTTCTGTGCTATTTTCAAAGGCGTGATTGAGTTGAGTTATGTACCGCATGTCCTCAAATCGAGTTTATGAAGAAACTTTTCTGTTTATTATCGTAGCTACGAGTATATCAGATGAATTCAAACATTGAGCATTGACAAATAAATTTGTTGTATTAAAATAAACTTGCTGCCTTGTCTGATAAGGCGGCGTGTACCAAAATGATTATTTATGTTCCGAATATCATACAAAAGTTTATCTCTTGATGTAAATTACTTTAATACGTGTTAAATAAATCTCTATTGTATTTACAACATTTCCGGTAGGAATTACAAATCAATATTCAACTATACAAATTAATTGTCCACCATTGGTAACTTTGTTAATAATAAAGAATATAATAATAATAATAATAATAATTATATTAATAATAATGATAATTATAATAATAATAATAATAATTATAGGTAATAATAATAATAATAATAAACTTCTTTATTTCTAATTACATAGATCAACATAAAAAGCAATGACGTCACCAAAGTGAGAAAGTTAACTCTACACGTAGTCCCTTAGGCTGTGAATGACATTTTGTTCATTATTCTAATTAATCGTTTCTGTATAACAAAAATATTTTGATTTTTTGAATTTCCACCACAAAATATAATCACATATCTTGCTACAGCCTCAAAGTTGGCAAAATATAAAATCCTCAGTGCACTTGGCGATACGTACTTTGATGTAACTCTAATACCATAACTTATCCTATTTAATTTTAGCGATTCTATTTGCTCTGTCCAGTCTAAAAATTCATCCATATAAACGCTTAAGAATTTTGTCTTAGTTTGGAGGTTAAAATCTGTATTATTGATCTGAATTGTTTCTGGTTTTTCTAGCTTGCTTAATTTTATTCTAAACAGTAATAAGTTTGTTTTGTCTTTATTGATTATGAGTTTTTCTCAAACCATGAGGTGGCTTGTAAAAAAATCAGTCAGTTCAGTTGAGTCTTTTGCTGTCACCAATAGGTTGGTATCATCTGCGTAGGAAGTAAGTAAGTAAGTACACACTAAAAAATTGAGTGTTAAATTTAACACCAAAATGGTGGTACATAAAGGATCACACTCAATAGGGTATATTAACCAATCAGTATATCTTATAAAAAAGACATTTTTGAATGGTTTTTTTACTTTTTTATGAGTGTTAATTCTTCTTATTTATGGGTAGGTACATTTACACTATCGAGTGTAAATTAGACTCACAGATTGAAATCTACCCTTCTAGGGTGTAAAAGAGATAATGAGAGGTGTAAGTAAACCATTTTTAATGGTAATTTGTGATTAATTAGTGTAAATATCATATTATTGTAGTGTAAATTTTATTTTATTTGGGTGTGACTTTACTATAGTGAGTGTAATAAAATAATCTACCCAGGGCTAAAATAATTTCCACTTTGTTTAAGTCATTTAATCCCGTATCAAACTAACCGGGCGTTTATAGTTAAAATGTAAAAAATGATGCATTCAAGATGTTTTACATTATTAACCTCTGCTTAGTTTGAAACATGACTGAAGGACTTAATCAAAGCCGAAAGTAGTAGCCCCTAATATATATAAATCTTCAGATCGCTTGGAAAAGGTTTGCTAAATGAATGAAAATATTGAGTATTATTTATCGCTTATTTATAAACAAAATGATGGTTACAACAGAACTGGAAAACCCTGTGATTTTTTTTATACTTATTATAATAACTAGTTCAAGAAAATGACACACCTATTATATAGTTTACAATTTAGTGAATTAAACATATATATATAGGTATATATATTTGGGCCAAAAATTAATTACAAATAACTATACCTCTCTGAAGCAACCCTTCTCAGACGATTTAATTTCTGATTAAAGTGATTCCCAATAAACTGTTGTGTTCCTGCTTCCTCGATGGCGCTATGCAGAGGTTGTTGGTTCGATTCAGGCTCGGGGATTACTTTTTTCAGAAATATAAATTATTGTGTGATCCACAAATAACTTTCCCTTTTCTTTAATTTCTACTCTATACGAGAATAACCAATAGTTATAATTCTGTGGTCTTTTCCGTTGACTTCTTGTGGTCAAACCTCAACCATGTAGTCTATAGGATATTGGGCCAAAAATAAATTACAAATAACTATACCTATCTGAAGCAACCCTTCTCAGACGATTTAATTTCTGATTAAAGTGATTCCCAATAAGCTGTTGCGTTCCTGCTTCCTCGATGGCGCAATTGGTAGCGCGTTTCCCTTTTCTTTATATATATATATATATATATTAACACTAAACAACTAAATAAAAGTATGCTTTGGAATAATATAAAACAATGAAAATGACGAGTATTATATTAATCGTATATTCATTTAGAGATCTATGAAGTAAAATATTGTAGATACCTAAGTATTTATATAAAAAAGAAATACATTTATATTATGAGCTTATATCAGAATAATTTAAGAGCTAAAGGGAAAACTGTAGCATTGTAAATACCTACTTAGTGTCTTAAAGTGGCGTACTTATTAGTAAGGTTTCTATTAAATTTCGTTAATATGCTTACCCAATTTAACAAGATCCTCATAAGAGGCACTTTCATTTGGCACTTTACAGAACTTTGCTTTGTTTCTATATTTTAATTTAAATATAACATTATTCTATATCACGTTCAAAAAGCACATTCAGACTGACTTGAAAGTTGAATTTGCATGTAGCGTCGGCGTCACCGTCATCTGTCAATTCCTAGAATTTTACACCACTTGTTGCCGCCTGTCTTTTCGGTAACACGGGTTTAGGTATTTGTACCCGGGGAGGTGTAAAAAAACGATTAAAGAATAAGTTTTGCACTCAATCTGTTTAGATAACCTTCTAGGGGGGTTTATTTACACGCTAATATGGTGTTATTAATTCTCATTGTATTTAATTTTCCTGATAAAGTGTAAAATGAAATAAATAACACCCATTCAAGAAAATTAACTTTTTAGAGAGTTAAATTCATAGGCAAATTTAATACAATAACTTTGGTTCCATATGAGTGTTAAAAAGTGGTAAATTTTGTTGATCCGGGTGTTAACATTATCACTACTTTTATTTACCACTTTTGAAATGATTTTTACCAGGTGGATATTTTTTACTGAGTAAGTAAGATAGAAAATTGTTTAAATTAGCAAACTAGCGATATCGTTAAAATATAAAAATGAAAAAGAAAAACAATTGAGTATCGTGCTTTTGAGTTCTGAAGTAAAAGAACATTTTTGTAAATGGATACCTACTGCATATTATACAAGGTGTCCCTGAAATGACTTATTCCTTAACCAAAAATAATGCGATCTAGCTAAACTTACTTATATGCAATGTTGCTTCGCTTTGGCTTTACAGGGCGCTAAAGTTCTCAAATAGTATTTTCAGAATAGTTTCTAAACGCCTTTTTTATTTTTCACTAATTTTGGGACTAAGAATTACTGCTATTATTGGCGTATTTTGACGCAAAGACAATATTTTTTAATGCCTGGAAATTTAAGAATGGCGCGTGATTCGTAAATAATAGTTTGTACTTTTGTTAGCCCCCGTAAGAATGACTTGAATTGTTCCTCTGACACTAGACGACTTTATTTTGAAACTTTTTTGTCTCTTGAAAATTTTTCGCCAGACATACAGTTTCTCTAACAAAAAATTATTTACGATAACTCATCATTGCTGCTATTCTGAGCAATGGTACCAAAATTGTTATTGTTTGTTTACTAGGCCGATTATGTGGCCATAAATGAGAAATTGGCCAATTTTAACTGGGAAAATATTCTTACCTCATCTGACACAAATAATACGATAAACAAATTTTACTTAGTAATTGATAAGCTCATTGATGCACATGTACCTTCCTTTACCGTTAAAGGTAACTTTCCTGCCTATTTTAAGCCGGACACTATTAAAATAATTAAAAATAAAAATATCTATCATAAGAAATATAAAAAACTTAACAATGCAGAACACTATAACGCCTTTTCCCGGCTAAGGGCTCTTTCTAAACAACTAATTAGGAGAGATTATACCGATTTTGTAAATGGTATGGAGGTCGAAATTTTAAACAATAATAAAAGATTTTAGAACTACGTTTTATCTAAGAAAAAAACACAAACTTCCATACCCAGTACAGTTCGTTATGGGGATCGGATCGCTAGAACTGGACAAGATATATGTAATAGCTTCGCGGACTTTTTTGAAAGCGTATATATTCCAACCACAGTATCGTCTTGCCCAGTTTCTTTGTGCCCAGGTCGTAGTGTTACAATTAATAATAATATAATTTTAGACCTTATTAATCAATTGGAGCTAAAAAAAGGTGCAGGACCTGATCGAATACCACCTATTTTTATAAAATCTTGCAAGGAGAACTTGGTTTATCCACTGCGAATTATATATGAGTCGTCGTTAAAAACAGGAATATTTCCAGAAAAATGGAAAATATCTCAAATAACTCCTATATATAAAAGTGGCCCAAAAGATGACGTTGCGAACTATACACCAATAAGTAAAATCTGCATCTTTGCCAAAATATTAGAAAAAATAGTATATAACGATGTTATGTCAACTGTCAAAACTACCATTATTGATCAAAAACACGGATTTTTTCCTGGCAGGTCTCTAGAAACAAATTTAATGTCTTACTCTCAAAATATTTGCAGCCTAATAGATCGTGGCATTCAGGTAGACTCTGTATACACCGACTTCAGTAAGGCTTTTGACAAGATAAACCATAAGCGGCTGATTGAGAGACTTGCTGAGGTTGGTGTCTGCCAGCGTCTGCTCAGGTGGATATGGTCCTACACCTTAAAGCGTTCCCAGATTGTTTCCGTAAACGGTTATCAATCCGAAACTTTCTCGGTCAGCTCGGGGGTTCCTCAGGGTAGTCATTTGGGTCCCTTATTTTTCATAGTTTATATTAACGATATTGCAAAGTGCTTTCACCACACAAAGTTTTTACTATATACAGACGACCTAAAAATATATCGTTCCATAAGGGAGCTGCATGACTGCCTGAAAATACAAGCGGATCTCAACCGATTGTCCGAGTACTGTGACAGGAATAGTATTTTCTTGAACATAACAAAGTGTTGTTTTATAACATTTACCAAAAATATTTATACTTGGGAATACTCATATAGTATCAATAATTCAAATTTAAAGAAGGTAAATCAAATAAAGGATTTAGGAGTCATTCTGGACACCAAATGGTTATTTCAAGAACATTTTAATAAAATAATTACCGAGTCAAACAAAATGCTAGGCTTCATTACTAGAATCTGTAAAGACTTTCGAAATCCCAAAACAATGATCGCACTATATTTTGCTTTCGTTCATAGTAAGCTCTCTTTTGCCTCTGTCATCTGGAATCCTCAATACGTCACATATATTAATAGACTAGAAGCAGTACAAAACCGGTTTCTCAAAACTATTGCATTTAAAGCGCATTGCACAATAGATCTTGTAAAAGAAAAATATAAATTTATTCCTCTGTCTGACCGCAGAAAAATTTCTGACATATCTTTTCTATATAAAATAATTAACTCGAATTTAAACGTCCCAGAACTATTATCAGCACTAAGTTTTAATATTACCAACAGAGAATTAAGACATGCAACCCTATTTAATTTACCTTATAGACGCACTAACTTGGGTTTAAATATACCATTGGATAGACTGCAAAAAACTTTTAATTCATACTGCCACGAATTTGACATTTTCAGTGCAACCTTGTCTAGTTTTAAAAGACTTTTAAAAGGATATTTTGTCCAACAAGTATTTGGATAGCTGTAGGTAGAGTTAGTTAGGTTAAGTGCATATTGTTATGTAAATCAGTAAAATGTTACCGCATAAACTGTTTATTGTATATAGTGGATGCTTCTTTGGAACTTCTAGTTCTGTATGCATCCCAAATGTAATAAATAAATAAATAAATAAATAAATAAACAGTAAAATAAATCTGACATACCGATGGTGTTTACTTGTTGTTGGTATTGAGCGGAGTCGAATTTATTGTAAATTGAATAATTATTGGTCCTTTAAAATGGAACATTATTCCATTGCTGAGAAGGTGGGCATGCCTCTAGTATATGAATTGTGTGACAGAAACAGACATGAGTATCAGAGTCTATCGGGACAAATATCCAGACCGCAGAATTCCCAACCATGAAACTTTCGCGAATATTGAAAGGCAACTTAGGAAAATGGGTAATTTTAAAGAAAATAATGTTAATCGAGGACGGCAGCGTACAATTAGGACTATGGAGTTCGAAGAAGTAGGTTTTGAACAGAATTGAAGATGATCCCAAATTCAGCTGTAGGAGCTTGGGGTTCGAATTGGCGGTTTACAAAAATATCATTAATAACATTCTACGAGAGCAGTTACTCCACCCGTATCATGTGCAACAGGTGCAAAATCTTTTACCAATGGATCCTGAAAGTCGGCTGACGTTTTGCCGTTTCATCGAGAGAATAAGAATACCAAATGCAACCTTTCATAAGAAAATTTTATATATGAACGAAGCTGCGTTCACGAGATCGAGAATTAGAAATGTAAATAACGAACATGTGTATAGCGATGAAAATCCTCATGCCATCAGGGAGAAACATTTCCAGTATGAATTTAGAATTAACGTTTGGCGGGTATGATTGACCAATTTATTATTGGACCAGTTGTAATGCCAAATCGGTTAAATGGGGTTAATTATCTACTCTTCTTGCAAAACACATTTCGAGCATTTGCTGTAAGAATTAAAATATTTGGTAGTTATTTGATTTAAGACTATAATTCTTTGGAAGAGAAACTGTTTGTCTGGCGAAAATTCTGCGAGAGACAAAAAAATTTCAAAATGAAGTCTGCTAGTATCAGAGAAAAAACTTAAGTAATTTTTACAGGGAATACCAAAAATATAAAGTTTTATTTACGAATCACGCGCCATTTTTAAATTTCGCGTTTATGTCAAAGCACGCCGATAATAGTCCCAATATTAGTAAAAATCGACAAAGGCGTTTACAAATTATTTCCAAAAAACTATATTAATTTGAGAACTTTAGTGCCCTGTAGCGACAGAATGAAGCAACATTGCATATAGGTAAGTTTGCATGGATCGCCTTATTTTTTGTTAAGGAATTTGTGGTTAAGCGTTGTACAGTCAATTCAAGGACACCCTATATTTTTATGTGTTAAAACTTAAACTTAAAAAAAAAAATGTTGACTAGCTTTTGACAGGTCCTCTTGGAGCTAACTGGAAAGAAGATGTTTAGAATTTAGGACTTCAGTATTACGGAGAGGTTTTGTTCTGAGATGACATAGCAGAAGTAGAAGAAGAAGTCTTTGCTTATGCTGGTTCCATTCCAGCATTTAGTCTTCTCTAAGTGCTCGCTGGTCTGGTTGGGTGGATTGCTCGATTGCCGCGAGATGTCGCCACGTGCACCATCTCGCGTACGTACCGATAATAGATTTTTTTAATTTACTTACCGCATACTTCTTATTTCATTTCTCCAATGAATTAAATTTGTACTGGAAACAATTATGCCTTTTCTCTAGTTTGGTTTGTTAAAGGGAAGCCGACGTGCAAAACCAGATAAATTAGGAAGTTATGTTCAAAACTATATTGATTTTAATATAAAAATTGGATGTTAAAATTGAAAACTGCAAGAATAACAGCGTTTTGCGATTTTCTTAGTTGCTCTTTTAACAGATATATCTGGTTTTGCATTTTTACCTAAAATCTACAAATGCTGTCAGGCTCATTTAATACCAATCACCAAATTTAGGTTAGTTAACTACAAAAATAGTGAACTTAAGAGGCGACGTTGTCGTACAAGCCGCAATCAGCTAAATGCATGTAAAATAGCACGACGATTCCGATACTGGGATTCTGAACGCGGAGCAAATAAATATGGCAACACACAGAGATGGAATTCATAACTTGAAAGATGTAAAATAACCGTGCCTGTGCCGGCAGAGGTTTCGCATTGCTTCAGTAATTTGTATTTGATTATTAATTTATCCATAGATTTTGTGAGTTTTTTTTAAGTTTTCGTAGTATATGGGTCCTTCACATGAATATTGTTTTGTGCGAATATAGAGTTATTAAAGTTTATTTTGTGTTGTTAGCTGCTTTTAATTGAGTAAACTATGGATATTAACGAACCTTCAACTAGTTGTCTACCTACAAAAGGAAATTTCAATTAACATTAAAAAAACTATTAATAGTTAAAAACGTATACCATGGAGTTCGGAAACGAAATCGTGAACTAACCACATTGGATGCTACAGAAATATGTGGGACTTTAACGAAACTTTCCTCGCGCCCCGTGTTCAGGGTTTTGAAGAAAATGACGGAGAAGAAAATAGTTTAGGAGCTGAGACAAGAGGACGGAAAAAATAATCATGGATAATACAAAACACGCCATCCGTTACAATATCCATGAATTTTTTTTCGTAAATGCAATACCCACAATAAAAAGAAAATGGCTGAAATTAAGAAAGACATATCTTTAGGTACCTAAAATATCATTAAGGGTTTCCAAACGAATTTTTTTAAAGAAATTAATTTTAGGTAGGTATGTTAAACGAAATCGAAAGCCTACTAATTATAAAAATTGAAATTACTTATTGTAAGGCGGCGAAAATATTTTGAAAAAATACGGGAGTTTCGGGAAAAAGGGATAAATTGTATTACACCGACAAAACATTGCTGAATGAAGGGAACACAGTTGAGAAGGTATGGCAAGATACAGTGGCGTGTTTACCATGGAAGCTAGGGAAGCACAGCTTCCCCTAAATGATTTACTTAAAAAAAGAAATAATCCAATATAATCCTACTAGAGCTTACAATTAATTTTTAAAATTGTCCTAAATTTTATTTGTAAATCGGGCGAATCCGACCGCATTTTCATAAAGCACTCTTTATCAAAGAACTCCATAATCGAATTCTCTGCCTCGGTGACCACTTCACGGTGATGCCCGATTGATTTCGAGACATACCGACGCGCCATTCGCACTGCGCCGCATCCCGCGGTTGGAAGCGATTGGGAAGCAGCGTACTGCCGTATATTGTTTTAATGCATCAAACAAATTATAGTTGCGCGTGTCTAGGCGAAATTTAAAACCGTGCATAAATATTGGGAAAAGTACGCTGTTTTCAAACAGATTATTATTTTAATTATGGATCCTGTTGCTAGTTCAAGTTCGGCTGAAAGTGAAAATAGACTTTTGTGTGAGTGTATTGTGTGTCAGATAGTGGTAAAAGGATTTTCCACTTATATTTTTGAGAAAAATTCGAAATATCATCCCCGGTGGGGAAAAAATTTCAAATTTTCTGTTATTAAAATATTTAAAAATATATTTTAAATTGATGCACTTCATATGCGTAATAATTTGTCAAGATTTACCCAAAAAAGGGCGTGGCACCCCAAAAATGTTCGTCTGCGGCGCAAGAAAGAGCGCCTTCGGCGCAAGATACCGCAACACTTTCGGTGGCCCTGGTTACAGCTTCCCATTGTGTTAAAGTCTGGACACGCCACTGGCAAGATCTAAATATTAAAAGTTTAAGGCAGGCATTTATATGGATGGATTTCCCTGACGTCGCAAAACCCGGAGCTCTCTATGTGCTAGTAATTTGTCTCTGACACAAATTTTGGACTTGAAGTATAGGCGACTCTATTACCATACCAAGCTCCTCCCTGGAGGATAATCGTTAAACAAATAATATGCTCTTTGAGTTTCAAATGTGAAGCTAAACTAACTTAAACTCTTAAGTCAATTCTCACTTAGACTATTAACCAAATTTACAGTTTCATTCCTTAAATCCTAGCAACTATCCTACGATATATTTTCCGAATGAAATGAGTATCCAAACCGCAAAATTGTTGATTTATTATCCATAAATTAAGCCCCTTTTTACGACAGCCGTCCAAACAATACCCAAACTTCTAATAAACTACTCCACAAAGGAATTAATGCCGACTTGGGCCGGCCCTTCGGAATCTTATTAAATGTCTAAGAAGCGGCTTATCTCAATTCCAATCTTGACACGCCGCCTTGAACGTGTTGCTAGTCTATCTTGCGTTTTAACTTCCTTGTAAAATGCAAATGTGGACACAAGTAAAAGACACGCGGTTATAGCGGCGCCGGACTGGGACTGTATTAAATAATACTTCAATTAAATAAATCAATCTATTAATTAATTAATTTCTATCCTAGATGTCTTTTACACGATTCAGTTCCTGGGCCAACGATTTCTTGGAAGTGCAGGAAATTTTGGGTTATGTTTAAGACCTCGTAATTTTAAAACAATAAAACGAATTTCGCCTATTTATTAGAATTAGTTATAATATAATACAGGCTGAAAAAGATAGTTGTTAATTTTTGAGGTAATTATTCGGATTAGAGCATGGAGCGATTTTTTTTTTTAATAGGCTAATTTGAGGTCGCTAATCCAAAGATTTTTTCTTGTCGCAAAATTTTTGGGAAAATTTTTGTCCAAATTTCTCCATTTTCACTAAAATATCATTTGTGCAACTCATAATCCTTTCCCAAAGACTTCTTAAACCAGATAAGACGTTTTTGAGGAAGGATTATGTGATATTTTAGCATAAATGGCGAAACTAAAAAAAAAGTGCAAAACATTTTTTCTGTTGCGACAAAAAAAAACTTCGGATTTATGATCGGCGACCCCAAATTAGCTTATTGAAAATAAATAAGTGAGAAATTCGATGTATGCTCTAATCCGAATAATTACGATTTTTGACATAAATGATCTTTTAGTTACCGTAAAGGTATGTGACTTTGTCATTCTAGGTGACTTTGCCGAAAAGGATACCTAAATTTTTTAGTGTATAATTTTAAATTAAATCTGGTAACGTCGGGTTTCCACAAAGTTCTCAAACCCTCAATGAAAGCCGGCCAGAAAAGGATGGTAGTGTAGTACTATTATGGTCAGTATTGCAGGTTAGTGCATTTTGCTCTTGTATATTAGGAAATGCTAAGAAGTAATGCAGAATAGAAAATCTGGTTGACTATAATGGGAGTGCAACTAATTATACGTAAATTAATACAACTTTAGAGGTAAATTGTAATTCGTTTTCAATTCTCAACATTGTTCCCCCAAAGATGCAAATATTTTGATGCCGCCAGACGATAAAATAAATCAAACTTTTCTGGGTTTGATTTAGAGACATTATGTATAGGGTGTACAGTTTTCGATGGCTTTACGGGGTATTATCCGTTATTAGTAAAGATAAAAGGATACGGTTCTCTCATCACTGTGCTACTTTTTTGTGAAACAAAAGATGCTGCAATCAGAATTTTCTTAGCCGTCCTTGTTTTGGATATATGGGATGTTTTTGAAAATTTTACATTTTGAGACACCCTTCCTATTTAGGCTACCCTGTGGCTTATCAAAGAGAAAGCAAATGTTATTTTTGTAGTTTTTTTTTCAATAGTTTCCTAGAAAAGAAACAAACTTGCTTTTTTTTAAATGGGTCACTCTAAATATTCTTTAATAATATCATTTAGTTTATAACAAGCTTTTCAGAAATACATAATACCTTATTATCATTTTTAATATTAAGCACGACATTTACGTTTTATTAAAAAATATACATTTAATGTTAGTAGACCATTACGGGTATTTAAAAAAGGAAAGAACACAGTTATTTTGTCATATTAAAAACTTCTTTAGTTTCTGTCAATAGAGAGTATTTAGGTTATCTAAGTTAATATAAAATATCTAATTAATAGTAAAAAATCAGTTTGTCCTAATTATGACAGAAAATGTAAACTTTGAAAATAATGAAAAATACGACATGCTCGTTTGTTATGTCCATTGTAATGAAAATGCAGATGAAGCAGTAGTAGTGTATTTGAATAGGTAATTATATGCCTTTTTGCAGTATCTATTAATATTTATTAAATTTCTTAAATTACTTGAAGATATCCTGAAAGACAACACCTGGACAGTTTATGCAGATGACACATCATTTTTAATATCCAATATACTAGATCGGGATTTAGAACTTAAATGTAATGAAGTAATGAATGTCGCAAGTGAGTGGTTTGGTCATAATTCTTTATTTCTCAATAGCAGCAAGACGTCTTTTGTGAGATTTCATAATTACCAAAAGAGATGCTCTAAGATTGGTATATCTGTTGGGGACAATTCTCTTACACAAAGTGGAACTGTGAAATTTTTAGGAATCCATTTGGATGAGTGCCTTAATTTTAAAGGTCACTGCGAACATGTTGCTGGAAAAATTGGCACAGTTGTATATATGATAAAAAATTTGCGTACTGTTTTAAATGAAAAACAACTTATTTCACTTTATTATGCTAAGGCTGAGTCGAGATTGCGGTATGGGGTCACACTCTGGGGTTGGTCATCTATGGCTAATAAGGTATTTTTGTCACAAAAAAGACTGATTAGGTGTATGGCACGTGTATCTAGTACATATTCTTGTAAGGGTCTCTTCAAGAAATTTGGTATATTAACTCTTCCAAGTTTGTTTGTTTTTGAAATGTGTTTGTATGTTTATATAAATAAAAGTGATTTTCACCATATAAGAGACAAACATCAGGTTAATACGCGTCAGCAAAATAAATTGTATGTTCCCTTTAATAAATATAAAATAGTATGTAAGTCTCCCAACTCTTTGGGACCACAACTTTTTAATAAATTACCAAAAAATAAAACGGAATCTCCGACTTTAAAAGATTTTAAGATCCAATTGAAGAGTATGTTGGTGGATAAATGTCTATATAGTGTAGATGATTTTTTAATCTAGACTCTAGTTTTAAGTTCTATTGACGATTCCTATACAAATGTACTTTTGTCAAAAAAGAAAATAAAATATTATTATCAAAAAAAAAAAAAGAATTTTTCTGTTGAAATCAAATTTAATTGATCACGGTCCATTTTCTAAACCTCGACCTAAAATCTACATCAAGGAAAACTGAGAGACTGATAAAATATATGTTTTGAAATAAATCCAACTAGTTCTTTCAGAACGGTTAAAGGTTCGGTCGGAGTAGTTAAATCGAGAGTTCAAACAATTCAACAAAAACACAATTTTGAACCATATAAATTACCTAGTACAAAACTAACATCCTGGTGATGCAGAGCGCCGTATAGAGTTCTGTAATTGGTATTTACAAAATGTCAACAGGGAAAATAATTTTGAAAGAACCGTTATATAGTCCGATGAGGCTCATTTTACCAGTGCTGGTATATTTAATCGGCACAATACGAGGTTTCGGCTTAACGTTTCATGTTTTATACTAGAAAGCAATCTAATTTATAATATATTTGAAGGCAGCCATAATGCAAATTAGGAGATTCTCGAAAACGTTGTGCCGGAAATAATAGAAAACGTATCCTTAGCGGGCCTCAATAACTTGCATCTGCAAAGATGGAGCACCCGATCACAATGCGCTAATTAATTATCAGAGCCTACTTAAACAATAATTTGCCAGACACTGAATTAGAACTAATGGACCTGTAAGATTGCCACCAAGATTACCAGACTTCTCGGTTTCGGATTTCTAGATACCTTGAAAATAAAATTTATTCTATTCAATACCAAACAATTGCAGATTTAAGAAATGTCACTGAAAGGGCATTTAGGGAGTTACAAACGCGACCTTTTATTATTTTAAATTTATTAAGGTGGATAAGAACTATGTCTGAAACATGTCTAAGGTACAATTTGAGTAATATTTATGAGAAAGTTCCATACATTTTCAGCTTTTCTTTTTAATGTTCTGAGTAGCAAAACACAACTCGATTAATGCATTGTTATGATTTTTACTGAAATATACCTAACTGCTAATTAGATTAAGAAATCCAAAATATATTTCGCCAAACTAGTGTAACTTTACTTGTAATGAAAGCCACCTGGTCTGACCTGGGTGAAGCAGTTTGTGTGGCTTTAGATTAACGAATACTTGGCATTCATTAAGTTTTCCGATTCTTTTACCACTATTTGCAAAGTAGTTGTAAATTTTTCGAATAAAATCTTCTAAACTTCTTGGTAGCTTTTTGGTGGCGGCAGAGGAGCAGAGATGAAACGAGTGAGATATGCAACCTAATAGAAATATATTTGGTAATATCTGTTTAAATCGAGCCTGTACACCTGTTTGTTTTCCCATCATAACTGCTTTATTATCGGCGGCCAAACCAAGTAATTTTTAATGGGAATATTAAGTTCTCCAATGTAATTTAAAATTGCATTAAAAATGGCTTCCACAGAAGAATTATCCATTTTTATAAGTCCAAAAAATGTATCCGTCACTTTGTAGTTTTTTTCGTCATACCACCTCAATTTTCGATACATTTACGTAACACTTTACATATGACTATTTATTTTTAATTATCTGAATCTGAAGGATGGCATTATCAATAATTGTAATATAGGGGGTTATCCAACCAAGACTAGACAAGGCGATTTTTTGACTTTTCCTGTACTTTTATAAAAAAACTGAAATAGCCATCTTAAGTCATTTTCTCCCGCGAATTCGAATATCTTCAGCAAAAAACAATTGAACATCAAACAAAAGTACTAGGGGTCACTTTGATATTTTTTTAAATGGGATGCCGTATTTTTAATGAGCTTATCCGATTTCTCATATAAAATTTGATCTAAAATGTTGGATTTTTAATTTTTTTTTTTTTTTTTTATTTTTAACATTTTCCGAATTTAAAACTGAAGAAAAAAGGCGTTTTTGAATTAAAAATCCAACATTTTAGATCAAAATTTATATGAGAAATCGGATAAGCTCATTAAAAATACGGCATCCCATTTAAAAAAATATCAAAGTGACCCCTAGTACTTTTGTTTGATGTTCAATTGTTTTTTGCTGAAGATATTCGAATTCGCGGGAGAAAATGACTTAAGATGGCTATTTCAGTTTTTTTATAAAAGTACAGGAAAAGTCAAAAAATCGCCTTGTCTAGTCTTGGTTGGATAACCCTGTACAGTTCATTCAACATTTTTAATATGACCCCAAAAGAAAAAATCACAGGGTGTTAAGTCTGGGCTGTTGGGTGCCATTTTATAGTATCTGATTTCCGAATCCATTCTACGTATGTTGCATTTAAATATTCAGTTACTGGAGTAATGCCATATTGACAATTCTTAGCGTTAGAATGGGTAAATTATCGAGCAATCTTCAATTTCCTCCTGCAGCATATTCAAATACCGTGCGCCAGTTAAAGAACCTTCGAAAATTATTGGGCCCAAAATCCGATCCCCAATTAATAATTAAACACTTTGTCGCCCTTGAAACTGAATTTCCTGAATACTAAATGGATTCTCGTCTGACCAATGATGTGCATTTCGTCGGTGGCAGCCCCTACTGGTAGAAAAACTTGACTAATCCGTTCATAATACGAAATGTAAAAGGTTAGGGTTTCCTCCTATTTTGTCCATTACATATCTACAAACTCACAACCTATTTTTCTTTTTCCTAGGCGTTAAGTTTTCCACTCTTGTAGATTTGTAAAGACGGAACTTATGTTTTTATAAAATTGTTCCTACTGAACAATACTATATAGGCTGCTCTCCTAGTATATCGGGTATGTATTTGTATGGGAATTAATTTCCATTTCTTCCGTAATTTCTGTTTGCTGCCTAACTGCTGGTTTTTTCTTTACACTTCCAGACCTACAAATGCGGACAATTGTTGAACATTATGACAAACTTATTATCAACTACTACAAACGGACGAACGTTTCCCTGGATCCTCTGATGCGAAAAATGTCTTCTTCAGCCGATAAAACATTTTTCTCGAAGGAACCCGTCTATTTGGAAACTGGAGCCTATACCTCCTAAGTGCTAGGATTTCACTGCCCGTTCGACGAAAAATATCACACATAAAACACTTTTCCTCCACTGAATAATAATATATCATGTTAACCGGTTTTTACAAAAAAACTTTGCTACAAAATTTGAAGCGAGTAATAACAACGAGAATGACAAACTGAGATATGAATAAAGACAAAATCCATAGCAACAAAACTGTTGAATAGCTATCTTGATGCTTTTTTACAATATTATTTTCGCATAATTTTGTCAATATTTAATGGAATTAGGAGAAGAATGCATATGTGTGTTATATTTTTGTAATGGAAAGAAAATATACAGAGTATCCCATCTAGAAAAGAAAAATTCTTGCTTATTAATGTGACATGTGACACCTATTGTCATTTTTGACAAAACCCATAAAGACTTGGTTAACAATTCTACATTCTGTTTTTTGAATGACTGCGCTAACTCAAAAAACAAAAAAGCTATAGGCTCTTAAATCTGGGACAATCTAAAATGATAACAGTGTCCAACCTACTGAGTTATGCACCTAAATATTGCCGTTGCTCAAATAAAAAATAGGACTGACATGAATTCGCTCAAACACAATTATACTTGTTTGCTGACGATACCGCGATCAGCGCTACTGTCAAACAGCCAAGGTTGGTAATCTCAAAGCTGCAACGCCACATAAAACTTATCGAGGCGTGGTTAGACAAATGGAAAAATCGCCTAAATGATGCTAAAGCCCAAGCCATCTACTTCTCAAGGTGAACATGTAAATTTTCTCAAACCACACTTCAGGTCAAAAATACCAGAAAAGACTGGTGTAATAACATCAAATATTTTGGTCTGTCTTTCGACAAGGGCCTGGCTTGGACCGATAACATAGACTAACGCTTAAAAAAACCGAATGGTCAACTCGGCTACATCTACTCGCTCATCAACAGTATAAGTAGACTGGACTTACGAACAAAGACATTGTTGTATAAGACTATTATTAGACCTATACTTATTTATGGTGTCGCCTTCTAGTGCACCGTATCTAAGTCAACATTCAAAAAAGTTCAGACATTCAAGAACAAAGTACTCAGAATTATAACTAACGCTTCACGATGTTACATACATAATGACCTACAAATGCGGACAATTGTTGAACATTATGACAAACTTATTATCAACTACTACAAACAGACGAACGTTTCCCTGGATCCTCTGATCATACAACTACACATCCACTCAAACCCACTTAAATCATATAGACTACCGAGAGACTGGCGCACTCCTGCCCAGCCTCTCCTTCCCCCTCCCACACAATAAACTGACCGAGAACTATCGCCAAATTATTAAAAATACAGACTTCTCTGCTGCTATCTACCACCTCTCCTAACTCAACAAGCCACAAATTTGAAGATTCAGCATTAAACCCATGCCAAGTCACGCTGAGAAGCTACCCTGTTTTAAAATAGAAAATAATAGTACCCGACTGATTTATAGAACGAACATGATCTTGTAGAACCGACATGCAGGGAGAAATTATCCAAAGGCATTCCTCTGTAACGGCTCTCATACTCTCATTGCCGCGTGGGACAGCACTGTTAAGGTGACGGTTTCCGAAACCGATCCCCGGGTTCGGCAAAATGGTTCGCCAACACGTTTGGATTGTAGTGGTTCGACATGGCGTTGTGGTCCGACATGGCGTTGTGGTCAGACATCGTGTAAAATACGGGAAGAGTAGAAAACGTATCGGTATTAGAAACCCCCAATCGCACGGGTTAGAGCCCGGATGAGATCGGATATCTCATGTGGAGAGAGTGAAGGTATTCCCCAATTGGCAGGCCACAACTGACAGCTTAAGGTCGTAGGGTTGATAGATCTTAAGGGGGCCGGTCGAGGTGGTTGTCGTAACTGAGGCCCGTGGTTCGAAACACACATATAATCTGACGTGATGTGTCTATGAAACAAAGAGTTACTTTAACCTAGTAAAACGTAAAACATTCCTCTGGTTGTTCTTGGACTTTTTTTTTAACTACAACGGTTTTCGAATACCTATGATAAAATGGTAGAAGTTATTGCAAGGACAAAATTTGAAAACTCAAATATTTTTTAGCAAAAATCTTAACCAGCTGGTCACATTTTTTCAGACCCGGTTAATAATGTCAATAGCATGTAGTAGTAGACTGCACGCACTCCGTAAAGAGCTGCCGTCTCGCGTAACGCGGGAAGAATATGTAGGGTTTGAATTCAAATTATTACTCAACTGGAATTAATAATCCGTACGTCACATTTTCATGAACCCTCCCTCCTCCCTGTCACAGATGGACACATTTTGCTAGACCCCCCCCCCCCTGGATTGCCCATCCATAATTGTTCGTGGTTCTGTGTGGCTGCGCATCTATTTTTTAACAAAAACTACAGATCTTTTCATATATAGCATTAAAAAACTGTTTTATTAAGAGAAACAAAAGTGCACATACATATCTCTGTCGATTACGTTGTTTACTATTTGTGAAAAATTCCGAAGCATTTAAATAGCCGGTTCCAAAAGCTAATAGCTTCTCTAAGAAGCTATTTTCAGAAAGAACTTAACAACAATGGCCTATTGCTACCCTTGACAGCAGTACAGAGAAGTAAATTTAAAGAGTATGTTAAGGTCTAGATTTTTTATTTCTACTTTACTAATTTTTAGCGTGTAGCAGCTGCCCTAAATTTGAATATCACCACTGTAAGTGCAATTTCAACAACAGTTAGGGTAAATAAATTATTAGAATCACCTTAAAACAGATGTTCTAATTCAAAGAGAGTAGTAAATGTGTGAAGATTTGATATAAGTTCTATCCGTGACACTATTTATGGAATGTACGAAACAAGTAAGTTGTATTATTTAAAAATTATAATATTTTACATCGGTTATTCATAAGAATAAAGAGTCGGTCCATAGTTCCCAAAGAGACCTGATATAAATTAGGAGTTAAAAAACCCAAAGTCTTGGTCTCAAATTTTATAAAAGTTTTAATATGCTGTCGATAAGTTTATGTAGGTTACATGTTTCGCCTTCTCGGGCATCATCAGACCTAAAATAATTGAAAACCTAATATACAAGAGGGTCTCTAGGCTCTACGAGTAAGAAAAGTGAGGTTAAAAATATGTAAAAATATAAAAATAAAAATACAAAAAAATGTATAAAAATTAAACTAAATAAAAACGAAAAACACAGCAAACACCAGAAACTATTAGTTTACCTAATCTAACAGTAAAAATGAAACATCTTTACAAAAATACAGTAATGGCGCTAAAATATATGACATAACACAAAAGATAAAAATAATGACAGAGGTTGAATGCATCTTGGAACTAAACCGTGCTCTGGGGTGAACAGCGAAAAGTTTTTCAGTAAATTATTGTTGGAGGTGACTGAAATACCTTAGAAAACAAAAAGAATTGAATGGTTGAGTTCGACTCATGTCCATGTAGAACAAAGTCCTTCATAGGGAAAGAAGAAGAAAAAGATTGACAAATGACATATAGAAAAGGGGCGGGGAAACTACTGGGATTGTTGTTGTTAAAATTCTACTTTTAGGTTATTAAAAATTAAGTTGGATTCAAAATTAAACACCTCGTTAACGCAAGTAAGAATTGGACTCCTCTTAGCTTTAGTGATCTCCATCTTCTCCAACAAATCCAACTTCCTGCCCTTATCACATTCATGCAATATTTTTATGTTTTTAGGTGCTGAAAAATGGTGTTGTGCTGAAAGTAAATGATCAGCGAAGGCTGAATTAGTCACCGATATATCTGAATCCTTATATTTATCGTACTGCTTTATGTGCTCCTTAACCCTAGTTGAGATTTTACGTCCTGATTGGCCGACATAAACAGCTGGACAGTCATCGCACTGAATAGAATAAACACCTGATTTAGTGAATTTATCAACAGGGTCTTTGGTCTTCAATAGATGTTTTTTAAGGGAATTATTAGTTTTAAAAGCAATTGAGATGTTAAATGGCTTGAAGAACTTTGCTAGATGGTAGAAAATATTGCCAAAGAACGTAACAGAACGAAAATTGCAAGTTTGTTTATTAGGTGATTGTATTATATTATAGGACAGTTTGTATCTATTAAGAAATTTATAATAAAGCTTATTAATCGACACTAATGGGAAACCGTTATTTAAGGCTAATTGTTTAATTATGCTCAATTCCCTCTTGAAAGCATCTTGTGTCAAAGGTAAATTGAACAACCTATACAGAAAAGATTTGAAGGCAGCATATTTATGAGAGAAGGGGGAATTTGAACTAAATTGAATCACATTGTCTGTAGCAGAAGGTTTTCTATATACTTCAAACTGTATTTTATTATCCTCTCGTTTTAAGAGAAGGTCAAGAAAAGGAAGTTTAGCCTCGTTTTCAATCTCTATAGTAAAGGTGATTTTAGGGTGTAAAGAATTGACAAATAACAAAAAACTATCCAACTCTTCACTATTACCTCCCCATACAATGCATATATCGTCTACATATCTCTTATATCCCAGTAGGAAACCTGAATAATTACTGCTCATGATCTTCTGTTCCAAGTTGTTCATGAAAACCTCACTCAAGAAAGGAGATAAGCAAGATCCCATGGCTAAACCCTCTTTTTGTCTAAAAAATTTTGAATTAAATTGGAAAAAGTTTTGATTTAGAACTGTTGATAATAGCAAAAGTAAGTTTTCAATCGCAAACCTAGGAACGTGAGCCTTCAATAGGAGATTCTTGACCAAGATAAGACAATCACTCGGGGGAATGCTTGGAAAAAGGTTCTTGACATCCAAGGAGATAAGTTTGGCATTATTAGGGACAACAATATTCTTCAAATAGTTGGCAAATTCAATTGAATTCTTTGTGGAATAAGTGCTAATAAACCCCGTGCTCGTTCTTAAAGTGTCATTGAGCCATGATGAAAGATTGTAGGCAGGAGAATTAATGAAAGAGACAACTGGTCTCATAGGGATGCCCTCCTTGTGTATTTTGGGTAATCCATACAAAAGAGGGGTTTTTGGGTTCATCGGGTAAAGTTTATTTTTGTTTATACCAAAATACTCCAAAGTGACTCGAGCCTCATCAAGAACCTGTTTTAACCTATTGAAAAAAGATGTGGTTGGATCTTTAGCAATCGGGGTAAATTCGTCAGAGTCCAAGAATTCCATCACCTTGTAAACATAATCTGATCTTTTAATAATAACTAAACATGAGCCTTTATCCGCCTTGGTTAATAATAAGTCATACTTTTTAATTTTAGCTTTTATCGAATTTAGATGATTGTTGTTATAGTTAGAATTCTGTCTGTCAACATGGCAAGAATTTAAGAATGTGATGATACCGGCTCTAAGAATATTTTTATTAGCAATATCTGTTGTCTGAATAATATGTTCGGCCTCTATCGCTAAAGTCTCTTTAATCGCCTGATTGTTGGGGTGGGAAAAATTAAATTTGAGGTTATAATTAAGGATATTCTGTTCTTGGTCAGTGAAAGTCACATCCGTCAAATTGAGGAATCTTTTATGGAACAAGAAAGTGTCAGACTGAAAATCCAGGGGGGCACCACTTCTTAAGGAATCAGCTCTAATCTGTTTAAGGTTATAAAGTTTCTTACCCAATCTCTCGAATGTTTTTTGTCCGAAGCATTCAACCTCGTCCCTAAAGCTACTGTCCAAACAAACAAACTCTATAAAAGACAAGTAAAATGTCAAAGTCAAATAAAGATACTTCAGTTCAGAATTAATGGTGTTTAATGTTCTGTAATGCTGCTTCACTTCCTCTTTCAACCATATCAACTTAGCAGAATCAATCGCTTTACGAGAGGACTCTGTTCTACATTTGCATTTAAAATTAACGAACTTGGGCGTTAACCCAAAGCGCAAGCATTGTTGGAGAAACCATATTTTCAGCAAGAGACTCCTCCGTGTAATAAGGTTTTTCCTGTAGAATTGGACCAATTTAGCCTGACTGGCATTCTTAATTAATTCAGCCTTCGCTGATCATTTACTTTCAGCACAACACCATTTTTCAGCACCTGAAAACATAAAAATATTGCATGAATGTGATAAGGGCAGGAAGTTGGATTTGTTGGAGAAGATGGAGATCACTAAAGCTAAGAGGAGTCCAATTCTTACTTGCGTTAACGAGGTGTTTAATTTTGAATCCAACTTAATTTTTAATAACCTAAAAGTAGAATTTTAACAACAACAATCCCAGTAGTTTCCCCGCCCCTTTTCTATATGTCATTTGTCAATCTTTTTCTTCTTCTTTCCCTATGAAGGACTTTGTTCTACATGGACATGAGTCGAACTCAACCATTCAATTCTTTTTGTTTTCTAAGGTATTTCAGTCACCTCCAACAATAATTTACTGAAAAACTTTTCGCTGTTCACCCCAGAGCACGGTTTAGTTCCAAGATGCATTCAACCTCTGTCATTATTTTTATCTTTTGTGTTATGTCATATATTTTAGCGCCATTACTGTATTTTTGTAAAGATGTTTCATTTTTACTGTTAGATTAGGTAAACTAATAGTTTCTGGTGTTTGCTGTGTTTTTCGTTTTTATTTAGTTTAATTTTTATACATTTTTTTGTATTTTTATTTTTATATTTTTACATATTTTTAACCTCACTTTTCTTACTCGTAGAGCCTAGAGACCCTCTTGTATATTAGGTTTTCAATTATTTTAGGTCTGATGATGCCCGAGAAGGCGAAACATGTAACCTACATAAACTTATCGACAGCATATTAAAACTTTTATAAAATTTGAGACCAAGACTTTGGGTTTTTTAACTCCTAGGTTATTCATAAGTTATAAATTTTTTAGAACATCATGTAACTTTGACAACTTTAAGTTAGAAATTAATAAACTAAGAGAACTGTTTAATGGTTGTATTAACTCTTTAAGAAGCCTCTTCAAGAAAATAGGCTTCGGATGTTAAGAAGGTGAACTGAGGCGGGGGCTTATAGAACTTTCCCATGTAGCTTTTAAACGACTGATAATTTCAAAAGAATATATTAAAGAAAAAAAAGCGTGCTTGTACCAATTCGTTTTCTTGGATGAAACATGGATTTTTCAGAATGGTACCATTGGTCGATAAAAATAAATAAGTGCTACACCTACTAAAGTTGATCGTAAAAGGTATTATACAGTAAACAACTATATAAACTATGGGAAATTTTTGTATATTTATCTTGTCTTTATGAAAAAAAAACTTAGTAATTGCCTCACTCCGATATTTTGGTTAGAAGCTGGCAACACTGTCGATAACTGAGGTCACTCGAAGGGTATAACGTGTATCGGTTTTTGGCTTGCAAAGAGTATAGACACATATCGCGCAACATGTTCTATATATATTTTAAACTGTTTTTGATAATTTGATATTCGGAGATCATACTAAAATGTGGCGCAATTCATATCTAAATGATAATGTGGTATCTCCAACTTTTTCCTACTTTTCTTAACCTACTCAAATTTGGTAACCCATATTATACCAGCAGAAAACGTAAAATAAACTTTCATTACATATGAGTCTCCAGAAATTCTTACACTGCAAAATCAGAGGGATTGAAATTCTGCGAGCAAGAAATTGTTTTCAAATGACAATTAAGGTCTTGCATCATATAGATAAGACAGATATTTCGCCATCGCGCTACATTTAAGTATGATTTTCAATAAAAAAATAAAACAGTTTTTCTTAACCCAATACGATGTCACCCTTTAAAATACCATAGGTGATGGATCTATTTATTAAAATAATCTTTTTATTTCACCACTCTCTGCATCAAAAACGAATTAACATTTGCGTAAAACACAAATTACTTTCCCATTTTTTGCATTATCCATGATCAGCATAATTTTTATCATGCCATATTTCACTATTTTAGGTGATTTTTTCTTCCGATATGCCCGTTTTACGATGCTAACATTTGCCCAGCGTGACAGATAAATTTTATTAATTGGAGTATAATGTTTGCACGTTACATGTTATTTACAAAACATTGTGTATTCTGCATTGCTACAGTATTGTTGCCGCAGTACACATCTCTTATCAGATACATAGAAATAATTTAGTGACGACCTGGCCATGTTTTATGTTACATTCAGAATGAAATCAAAATTATGCTTTCAGAATACTATTACATACACTTTTTATGCTTTTTAAACAATGCATTGAAATCGTTGGAGAGAACTTCACTTCTATAGCGTTCAATATAAGAATTTGAAATTTTAGTAGTAAATATAATACAGGCAGCATTATTTTCTACTACAAATTTAATATTATTAATATCACTTCCGGTTTAACGGAAGGTCAGGTTTGGTCACGTATTTGGAATGGAATCCTATATATTTTTTAGATTTTCAAATAAAGCTCTAAATTCCCTTTCCAATGATATATTACAAGTTGTCATTCGTTTTTAAAATGACGGCGTAGGATACGATATCCTGAAATTTGAAAAGGTGACCTATTAGTCGTGTTACATATCTATCAATGTTGTAGAATGGTGAAACTATATTATTTTTTTAAAAATTCTAATAAAAATTAGGAGGTATGTATATTTAATATTTTATTATATTTTATTTGACATAAGAAATTTTCAAGTTGATTTTTGTCCATAATTTTTATTGGAAAGTATCAAATGTCAAGATAGATTCAAATACTACCACGAATTAGTTATTTGACAATGTATCATACTTTATCATATTTATTGTAAAGACATTTTAGAGACAATTTTATAAGACCGTAATTAATAATAATAATACACGTTTTTTATTGTTAATTCACTCCATAAGTAACAGGATATTTCAGAATAAAGAAAACAGAACACTGACAATGAAGGCGAAGTTTAGCCATTGGCTATTTTTACACTTAATCTCTAAGCGAGTGAAAATAATTTAAGCTATATATCATATATCAACTTCTTCAATAAATCTTGTATACATAATAAATCTGTAATTTCAATAAGTATTGGGTGGGCCATCTATATGTTGAATTTCAAACTACGTGAAACTACGTGTTATTAATCACGCTGTCGACTTCAGCGCCATGAATTGTTGACAGTTGTTTAGTTTGAAACTTCCGCTGACAGAATATGTATCGCTATAATTTGGATCAACGTTTAGAAATACTGAAAACTTACTTTGAGTTTGGCTCTGTGGTTGCCGAGACGGCACGAAATTTGCGTAGAAAATTTGGAAGAAATGAGGCGCCGCACACTGGGGCAAGAAACCACCAAAACTGGCATTAAATAGAAAACTCAAATAAAAATTAGGCATATTCTCTTAATGCGGTTTACAAGACCAGCTATCAGTACGCACAAACAAGATATTTTTATGCTTCACATCGCGCGCAATGGCCATGAATTAGAGCTATTGCAGTAGCTTATCAGCATTATTATAATAAGCGGCGCGATTTAAAGTTTTTTATAACTAGTTTCGACTTGTGATTTTGTGCTAAATAATCAATATTAATATTGTTGAGCTATGGAATCTTCATCTTCAGGTATGTAACTCATTTTTAGTTACTTTTAATTTATTTCTAAGTAGATTAATATACGATAAAATAGGCTTAACTAATATGATCTCTGTTTTTTTTTACGTCTGACAAAATTTAAAATTATTTAACATTTTAGTTATGTTCCAAGGTAGTTCGAGCGACATACATTTTTTTAAGTCTAAGAGTTGAGTTGTAGGAATACAAAGATCTTTAAATTTTTTGCTACTTTTTGCTACTTTGACAGTTAGACATGTTTTTGTAGCAAGTCGTAAGTAATGTTTTATAAGTTAAGCCACATAATGTCTGATTTACGTATTATTTTGTTTTAGGAACGGCTTTAAATACCCTTTTTATAACAAGAAGAGAACTTCTTGATATAATGAAACGTTCTGGAGCACGTAATTGCCAGACGTTTTTTTCAAAATTCAGAACTTTCTGCTCAAATTACAAAAATTGATTTAGAATTAATTAAAAAGCTACATTTAATTATGATTGTGGTATCCAGTGGATTTGACAGATGTAGAAAAATACCGTCTATTTGCGCTTGATACAGCCAGATACTTCGTGTTCAAGTACCCTTGGTGTAATATGCCTTCAACATTACACAAATATTTAATTCGTGGCTCAGAAATTATCTCCTCTGCACTTTTACCCATAGGACAATTGACCGAAGAAGCACAAAAGGCAAAAAATAAAGATTTTAAGAGGTACAGGGAGCATTACTCCAGAAAATGTAGCAGAGAAAAAACCAACACGGACATTTTTAACTTTTTCTTATTGACTTCTGATCCGGTGATCACCAGTAAACAAAAGACACCGAAGAGAAAGCTGCAACATCTGCCAAGAGAAGCTATTGAGTTGTTAAAAGTAACAACCGTTAATACATCTAGTAATAGGGATAACGACAGTCAAGATGATACCTGCGGTGATAGTGATGACCAGGGGAACGATAGTGATGATGATACCCTACGATTTATTAGTTAACAAGACCGACATTTCTGTTCATTTTTTTTTTCAATAAAATTGAAATCTGGTTATTAGTACTACTATTATGGCCGGTTACCATCCATTTATTTGCTTTTGTTTATGCTATATCATCCCAAAAATAATTATGAGACCAAAAATATTGTAAGAGGTAAATTGGATTTAATGCCAGTTTTAAAGGCTCCTTGCCCCAGTGTGCGCCGTCAAACCAAGGAATTAGGAATTTTATCGATAAACTGTTCAGAACTGGAATGCTGGTGGACGTGAAACATGTTTCGCATGCTCATCCTAGGCGTACACCTGAAGCAATCGCTGCTGTAGCCGAGTCAACATCAACTCGGCGCAGAAGTCAACATCTCGACATTCGCTGTACCACTTTGAGGAGGATTCTGCACAAAGATCTTGGTATGTGTGCGTACAAAGTCCAGCTCGTTCAGGAGTTGAAGCAAGTTGACCATAAACAACGTGTTCGCTTCGCTAAATGGGCTTTAAGCGAGTTGAACAATGATCCTGATTTTGCAAGAAAAATCATCTTTTCGGATGAGGCGCCTACTGCAGTTTGGGGCACGGAAAATTCACACGTCGTCGTAAGAAGCCCATGCGTCCAGATCGAGTCACTGTGGTGTGGATTTTGGAGTGGTGGCGTGATTGGACCCTTTTTTTTTAGAATGAGACTGGTCGTGCCGTTACGGTCAATGGCGACCGCTATCGAGATATGATAAATGACTTTTTGTGGCAAGAATGGGAAGATATCAATCTCGATGAAGTCTGGTTTCAACAGGAGGTAAGGGGCAACTTGCCACACCTCCGCGGCCACCATCAACCTTTTTTTAACAATCGTGTAATTAGTCGTTTCGGAGACGTCGATTGGCCACCTCGGAGCTCTGATATAACACCACTCGACTACTTTCTGTGGGGCGCATTGAAGGATAAAGTTTATGCGGACAATCCTCAAACAATTGACCACTTGAAACAAAACATTCAAGCTCAAATCGCTCAAATAGAGCAGCAAACTGTTAATAATGTGCTCGAAAATTGGTGTTCCAGGATGGGCTAGTGCCGAGCTAGCCAAAGTGGCCACTTACATTACACAATGAAATCATTTTCCATACTTAATCGGAATAAACGTTGTATCACATGAAACAAAAATAATAATAACAAATTCAATTTTTCTTGTTCTCATTGCTAATTTTGGCCCACCCATTATTTACAATGAGACATCAGTTAAACAAGATGCTCTTAGTACAAAAAAGAGAAGAGAAAAGACACATCACAAAGGTAAAGATAAACACTAGAAACAGACAATACTTGGGCAAAGAACCTAAAAATAAAATTAAAAAAAAACTTATTAAATACTACCATCAAGAATCTTATACAGGTTCATAGACTCATAGTCCCAACATGTTACAAAGTAATAGGTAACAGGCTGAGAACTAGTCCCTAGGTTCAGATCAGAGACACTCAAGTAATAAATATAACAGTTGTGACGAAGTCACATTTTAATCAAACATATTTCATATCTACTTACTTCTACCAAACTAAATTTCATAGTTATTCCGCATAATTTATATTAAAGACATCGATTAAATAATTAGACTAGCGAACTAGCTAATTACCGGCTCCCTCAGAGCACTTAGTATAGCTCAGCCAAAACCATTCCGCAGTGCGACCATGCACAGCCAATCAAAAGGCGCAAACCCCCAGAGTACCGTAGTACTGGTGGGAGAACGCGAACCTGGCTCCGGACGTTGAGAACGTCGTGGAAGACACTTCTCACCGAGACCCGGCTTAACAGAGACGTTTCACTGAGCCCTTGCCTAAATAATCTAAATATCCACCGTCGTGTAAATTTTCCGCTACGAGCCACCGATTTGACTGTACAAGTAAGTATACCTGTTAGCACCGTGGAGGGATGTAATTATCTCCTCGCCAGAGAAAAGAGTGTTAGGTTCTGTTGAAAAAGGGACGTATATGGTCATGTGTTCTCACGCTGATCCTGTACCAATTTAAAAGTTTTTCCGAAGAACGTTCAGTATTCTTCGGAAAGCCAACAGGGAAGACCGAAACCGAGTGACCGAAGGGCTGCCGACTATCGGAAGGGTATATATGTGTTTTCACGCTGTATACACTTTCGGTATTTAACAAAACCCGTTTCGGGAGACCGGCTACTTTGAAGTGTGTTTACGCTCATTGTAATCGCCTCCCGTAATAGAGCGAAAGTGAATGAACCGCAGGATGAATGTTGTGGGGACTAGCCGCCGACTGACTGCACTATAGTGTTTTCACGCGTAGTGTAGCCTGTCGGGGGTAACTACCCTGTGTCGATCACCGGAACATCTTGGTGTGTTTTTACGCCCATTACTGCCCCGGTTACCGATTCGCCGAAACTAAGAATGACCGAATGTGTGAGGAATGTGGTGTTCTCTGGCGAGCGAAGTTATTCCGTTTCCTTGCCACGATGGTAGCAGTCCGTATGTCTGTGACAGCCCCTTATGACCGCTGGAGCCTTTTTCCTTTTTAACCCGTTGCTATAATCCCGCTAAACACCCTGCTTTCTTGCACGCATAGTTTGCTCTATCGTACCTGTCTGCTCTACACCCTCCCGTAGTAGCTTGTTCACATAAAATGTGGAACCGCCGCACCCCCTTTAAAAACCGTATCTTTTAAATAGCATAGTCCTAGCTTCTGTATAGTAAATGTCAGCCCGAAAATAATAAATTCTATTAGCTAATAAATTGTTTAGAACAAACCCGTATTCTGTGTTATTATTTATTAAATATGCAAAACGGCTATAGTGGGCGCATAGACCCCTGGAGTACCGTTTCTCCAACTGTGTAAAAGCTACCTATAGGTCTGGTGGTTCTCTGTTACACCCTAAAGCAACAGAGTGGCGCTCGAGAATTATCCGTCTTAAGAAAGTACAGGCCGACAAGACTGTTCGGCATTACGAACCACAGCAGGAGCGTTACACAGTTGAATCAAGCAGGCAGCCAGCCATCACATATTCTATCTAGAATATTGACTTAACTGCTGCTGTAGTAAGAATTGCCTATACATTCTTTCAAATCGTTGTAAAAAGGCTTCGTCCTTGAGATGCCTCGACAACTTGTTATAAAAATGTGCCGCTTGATAGGTAAAGCCTCTCCGAAACAAAGCAGTCGCCTGTCTTGGTGTAGCCAGTAATTCTCTATGACGCGTATTCACAGTATGAGTATTGTTGCGAGTACAAGCAATTTACTGAGATACGAGGGAGACAAGGTCAACATAATCTTCTTGACAAAAACTCCGAAATGAAGTTGCCTTCTATATGACATATCAAGCCAAGAGAGCTCTCTAAATTGCAGAGATATATGAGCATACTTTCTCAATCCGAAAATAAATGGCACACAAGAGTTTTGAACTTTTTGAATCTTCCGTTGTCCGTTGTTCACACATACTTAAAAATGGTCCATACACATAGTTACAATAATTAAAATTGGACAAGACTAGCTACTCGACAAGTATTCTGCGAAGCTTCCTGGACAGTATGTGTCTACTGGAATACAAAATTTTCAATTTAAAAAATGATTTCTTTAGTAATATTTTCGTGTTTTCAGTAAGCGATTTGGCTGACCGCTTCACAGGTATCCTAATACCACTTATATTAATGTTAATATTTTTACTCAGTTTATTAGTCCTCGTGCCCCTAAATACTCTACCGTCGACTTTTTCGGATTAGTACTCAATTATGCCTACTCGAGATCTTATATATATCAGCAAGTTCCCCATTAATAATAAACTCCGCAGCATGACACTCGTACGGATCAAAAATAATGGGTCCTCATATTTTTTTTTATTTTGTAGCGATGTAACAACACAATTGCGATTGAAATTTTCTCTTAAAATTCTTTACAACTTGACAAAAAATTATACATTTACAGAGAACTAACTCACGGTAGCACTTTGACATTAATTTGATACTTCTCAGTACAAATAATGGAGAAAAATCAGCATAAAAACTGGTAAATAAATTAAACCTCATATAAATCATGTGAATCACTAAATAAACATTTTACCTAATTTTTAAGAAGATAATTGAATTTTACCATTTTACAACATTGTTAGAAAAAACTACGAAAATAATTTGAAACTTTGACACCCCGTATCTTGGTTATGTTGTGAACTTTAGAACTACCCAAGTAGCATTTTTAGACACATTATGGTAAATGTGTCTAAACTATTGTTTCTGTTTCCGAAACAAATTGCAAATTGTTGGCAACAAGTATGGAAATATTCTCGAAACGTATACATTTTAAATGACGCATTAGCACGTGTTTCCAAGTGGTTGGTACAGGCTGTGACTTTCGCTGTTTCGACGCAAAATCGAAACTTTTATCGAAAATGTTTCGAAAATTTTTCGGAAAATTTCGAACATGTTTTTATAAATGTGTCTAGAGTGACAGTTCATTTTATTAAGAGGGCGCTGAGTGTTGGAAATGTGAATTGTCAAAATGGAAACATTAGGGAAACAAATAATTAGATATTATACCTGTAGGTTGTAATAAAATAAAACAAAGTAAACAATAAATGAAGACAGCATAATTTCGCCGTAATGAATTTGTCACCAAAGAGTATTTTCTATAGGTGATAGATTTATTTTGTTTAGTTTATTGCAAAGGAGATCCAAAAGTCAATGACGAAATAAACTTTATATTCTTAAGACGCTCCCAGTTTATTGATATCTACACATAAAATAAATACCTTGTCAAAAAATAAAATTTTAAATATTTTACTTATTTCTTTTTTCAATTGATTAAGCTAGCAAAATGGAACTAATAAAACCACTTTTTTACACTTCAAATGAAGCACGAAGTTAACTAAAGTCCATTTTAATAATATAAAAATGCATTTGTCAAAATGGCCGCCAGAATGCGAGAATTATTCTGGTCCAAAATGGAGTCGACACACAATTTCTAGTATTTGGTTTCTATAATGTTTTGAAAATCATGTAGCTATAATTAATAGAAAATGTGTCGAAACATGAAGAATGTTTCCATATTGTATCGAAACTACGCGGAACAAACGTCGCCAAAGTAAAAATATTACGGTCCCGTCAAGCGGGAGGGTAAGCTCAGAAGCATAAAACTTCTGTATACCGTCACGTTATACACTGCCACTTGTCAAATAGTGTACTCTAACCTTAGTTTTCATTGAGTGTACTTACATTCTGTGATATACATAATCTACATCTTCATTTCTTGCACTACGGTAAAAGTGAATAGTTTAAAAAATGTACAACTACATATTTTTAAAGAACTTACATGCTGTGGTTGCCGTAGATCGAGATGTCGATGGGACATCACTAATTGAAAAATCAGGTTGTGGCTTAATTTTTTTCTTTTGAATTTCACATTCTTTCTTTTTCCTTTTTAGTGTTTTGTAAAACCGCGAGGAATGTTTAAACTGTTGTTTTCTCCTCATATTATAACAAATAAAAAACGTAAAATGATTCAAGAAGATTTAAAATATCAAAAACTAAAATAACTCCGATGTAGAAATAATAGGTTCTAATAATTAATTATTGTTCCGGGATTTCAATGTTTCTGGCAGTTTTGAAAATTGTTTTCTTCACAAGTTTCGTAATTAAATAGATATCAATGTTTGGCAAATATTTCGAAACAGAAGAATACCAATTTGTTTTGATTAGCTTAATTCGAAAATGTGTCGCTACAATTTGGGAGCACATGTGTCTTAACACAATTTCATAATTTTATCCAAAAATGTTTCGAAAAATTTCTTCCGTGCGTGTCGTAAATATATCGACACTGTAGTTTGGAAAATATTTCGAAACTAACAGTTCTTAATTGTTTCTAGTAAATTAATTTGAAAATGTGTCGCAAAAGTTTCGAAACACATGTGTCTCCACACAATCTTATTATTTTAATCAAAAATGTTTCGAAACGTTTCTCAGCAAAGAATTTGTGTCCAATTTGTGTCTATAAATGCTACTTGGGTAAGGTAAGTTTTTATAAATACTAATATTTTTGTATAATAAATCTGTGGTTTTGCTGTGGCCCATTAATTAGTGGACACCCTATAAAGGATGTTCGATTTAAAAAAAGAAAGTTTTTGGTGTCTAATTTTTTTAAAAATTAACGTTGAATTATTGTGACCACCCTGTACAATTTATGCCAATTTTAAAGATTTTTTTAGAATTGCTAATCCTTCTACTTTAAGATAAGGTCCGTCTATATATCTTACAAACTCATTATAAATGCTAATTCCTTACCGTCATAATAACCTATTGTGTGAGGTGTAAAATTAGGCCATCTGATCTGGGGACTCCAGGTACGGATCTATTATATTTAATATTATATAAAGACTATTATATTATTATATTTTCTCAGTAATCCTCTTAAAATAATAAGGGTTGTGAGCACAGTGTGGTTTGTTGTAAATAAACCTGCAGTGGAGAGAAGAAAGAGGAAAGACTCTTTTACTTTTAAGAAACTGGACGCAACGAATGTCGATATAATTCGTAGAAGAATATATGCCATGTGCAGGGAACAAATGTTCCCCACTTTAAAAACCCTATTGCAAAGATTAAAAAAAAATTATACAGGAAGAGAGTGTTGTCGTGAGACTCCAAGGAAATGTCGTATTTTAAAAAACGAAATAAAGCAACAAACGACAAGTAATTATGGAATCGGCCCTATTAAAAAGATGGAGGATGATATACCTAATTGCAGTCCATGGATATAGACAGGATGAAAGGGATATTATTTATTTGGACGAGACGTGGTATGACACACACGAAGTTCTAGATAAAAGTTGGGTAGATTTATCGGGTCAATGCAAAACCAAAGCTTTATCAAATAAAGGTAAGCGTATAACAATAATTCATTCTGGGACAAACAACGGATTTATACCAAACGCTTTGGCCTCATCAGCCAAAAATATAGAGGAGTCCCTTGTTGAGTATCACGATGATACTAGGGCAGAACAGAACTATTTGAAGGCTGGTTTAAAAACAAATTACTACCAAATATACCACCAAATAGTGTGATAGTGATGGATAATGCGAGCTACCACAGTCGTAGGTTAAATGAAGTTCCGTTTTCCAATGACACAAAAGTTACCATCCAGGACTATATGATGGAATATAATATGTATTTTGAGGAAAATTACACAAAAAAGCAATGGCTCGAAATTTTAAAATCATTTTCAATAAGAAAGCAATATTATTGTGACACTTTGGCGGCAGAAAGGGGTCATACCGTGTTAAGACTTCCTCCTTATTTTAAAGCAGCGCAATCTTTAATTCTATCAGCAACGAATGCGTCCCTGCTTTCATTCGATCACCCGCTGGGTCTTATCGTCATTAGGGATTAGCATTTATAACGAGTTTGTAAAATAGATAGACGGACTTTAACATAAAAATTGTAGGCAAGAAAAATGTTATATAAAATGTATCGTGAATATTATGGAAATTCTTAAAATGTAATAAAAAAATGTATTATGTTGAATTTAAAAAGCTAAAGTGGACAGCTACTTCTGGTATAACTGGAAGTAGTCATAGAAACATGTCAACATTTTTGTCGAAGAAAGCATATTAACAAACTTAAATTTATAAATTAAAAGAAAACAAATGAATTGATTCGGCTGTTACTTGGTGGAAATTCATTGTCACTTTATAATAAATGGTAAAAAGAAGTGTACAACTATTTTTTACCGTTTACTACAAAGTAAAAAAAAAATATTTTTAATAGTTACCCATTCTAAAAGCTTTAATGCACGCTTGTTGTGAATCACCCAGTATATGATATAAATACTAAAATATATTTTTATTAATGAAATAACTGTATTGGGAGGAGCTCCCTATATCGCCTTGTATTTCTAAGTTAATTTAATAGCCGTGTATTTTGTTTTAGTATACAATGTTTACCACAAGATAACATGGTAATGTATTTTATTTTTAGTTGATTGTATATACCCCATCTTGCCCTATGCCACTGAATTAATACAGCCACATACAATTCAACACACGCGTCGTGATCTTAATCCAACAGATTTTCGTACAACCCCGGGACTGTGTAACGTATACTCAGCAGAATTGTTTATTTATGATACCCACCCCAGATCGGTGTCGCAATCAGACCTTTATTTCATTACGTGCCCCTGTTAATTAGAACATCTCCGTAACAAGATAAACTAGTGAACCACGCACGCCTTAATTACAGAAGCACCAGGTATAAAGTTTCACCTATATAAACATAAATTAGATTTTCTCTATACTATACGCCGATATACATACAATTGTTGCAAAACAAAAACCGATGCACGTCATCAATCAGCTAATAATTGTAAATCCGTAAAAAAGCACAAGGAAATTAAATTCGGGCAAAAAGTATTAGAACTTCATGCGATATTAAATTAACTACAAATTTATAGTATTCTTCTTTGATACGAACCCACTTATAGCAAATATTTGTCTATTTAAGCTTGTAAAAATTAATATAATTTGAATTTTATTGGCCGATAGTTAACAACACAACTGTAAACGGTGCGGTGGCGCCAGCTCGTTCGTTGGCTTCGTTTGTCGTTTCATGCAAAACTAATCTTAATTGTTCGTGGTCACTCTATTTTTAAACAGAAACTCCAGATCTTTTCATAAATAGCATTAATAAACTGTTCTATTAAGAGAAACAAAAGTGCACATACATATCTCTGTCGATCACATTGTTTACTATTTGTGAAAAATGCCGAAGCATTTAAATAGTCGGTGCAAAGAGCTACTAGTTTGTCTAAGAAGCTATTTTCAGGAAGAACTTAGCAACAATGGTCTATTGTTACCCTTTACAGCAGTAGAGAGAAGTAAATCTAAAGACTATGTTAAGGTGTAGATATTTTATTTATACTTTACTAATTTTTAGCTTGTAGCAGCGGCCCTAAATTTGAATATCTTCACTGTAAGCGCAATTTCTACAACAGTTAAGGAAAATAAATTATTAGAATCAACAAACGTTCTAATTCAAACAGAGTTGTAAATGTGTGAAGATTGGATATAAGTTTTATCCGTGACACTATTTAAGGAATGTACGAAACAAGTAAGTTGTATTATTTAAAAATTATAATACCTATTTTACATCGGTTATTCATAAGCTGTTACTTTTTTTAGACTATCATCTAACTTTGGCAACTTTAAGTTAGACATTAAAAGACAGGGAACTGATTGATGGTTGTCTTAACTCTTTCAGAAGCCTCTTCAAGAAAATAGGCTTCGGATGGTAAAAAGATGAACTGAGGCGAGGGCTTATGGAACTTTCCCATGTAGCTTTCAAGCGACTGGTATTTTTGAAAGACTATAATATTAAAGATAAAGAAGCATTCTTGTACCAATTCGTTTTCTTGGATGAAACATTGATTTTTCAGAATGGTACCATTGATCGATCTTGGCAAGATGAAAATAAAAGAAGTTTTAGATCTACTAAAATGGTAAAAAGTATTATGCAGCAAACAAATATATAAACTATGGGAAATTTTTTTATATTTATCTTCTTTTTATAAAAAAAAAAGCTGTGTAATTCCCTCACTCGAATATTTTGGTTACAAGCTGGCAACACTGTCGATAACTGACGTTACTCGAAGGGTATGACGTGCATCGGCTTTTGTTTTGCATTAAGTATATTATAGGTACATTAACAATTCGAATTTCAATACTTTGTTTTTACGATATGTATGTTACAATGTGTAATACATTGAAAAGCTCTATTGCAACCTGATTGGACTCTGGTTCAGAAATTCGGGCTGGATTCAGCATACTTATCCTTGTAGCCTTTGGAATAGCACATCAGTGGTACTCATTCTGGAACACATACAGGAGGTTATCGCAGTGGCGGCTCGTGGGTGTATAATGGGTTGAGGTTAGAAAATAGCGCCGCAGGCGAAAATTTTTCGCGATTTCAAGGTCATTGGCTTAAAATGAGTAGTTAGGAATTCAACCAGCAATATAATTATTTTGAAATACTAGGTTTCACGAGAAAAATATTCAATTTGCAAGGTCAGGGTCAATTTCTCTCAGTGCATCCGCTATTGTGTCTCCATTTTGCTCTACTCTCGTAAGCGCCACAGAATTCTTAATATGTTCTTTGGAACTTTCGTGTGATTTTACCGCCCGTGAAAATTTTTTTAAATCAGAATACCCACCCCCTGAACTCCAATTGTTTTTTACGCTGCCTAATAAAATACACGGCCAGCAATACAAACTTTGTTTATATGAACTCCCGCAAAGCCATTTGTAACTATCATATTATGAAGTTTGAAATGATCGCGAACTTTCCAGACCCACCCTCTTTTCGCTAAAAACTGCCGTTATTTTTGGTGTTGGTCGACTCTCCAAAATTTGCCGTTTTTCTATCCCAGGTCGTCGCGAGAAAGGGGTTTCAAGCAAAGACAAAACAATATCGTGAGAGGGATTCATAATTTAAATTAAAATAGGCACAAAGCACAAAAAAAATAATTTTATGTAACGAAACCTTGGACCTTGGCAATGGCAATACTGTATTAATTATTAATATAAAAAGCAAATCGGCTTACTCACCTGATGTAAAGGGCTCTTGCCTTACCTTACCTCCTATCACCAACCACAACCGACTCTAGGAGTCGGTATGTGCACCAACACAACAAGAAAACAAATTAATTAGGTGTCAGTATTTTAACCCGCAGACCTGCCTCGAAAATCTAAAATCACGATAGGTTAACAATCATAAACGAATGGCACTAATTAAATCTAATAACCCGACACTTGATCCTACGAGAAGAAAAGATATATGAGTCTGTTAACAATAAAACATTGCCAAGTTTCAAATAGGCACTAGGCACCCACCTATAATCTTTAATTTTAATCTGTTTTTTGTTATTGGGATTTAATTGCATATTTACATATTAATAATATCTTATAGAAGAATGAAAACATTTATCAATCATTTCTAACTTATTTTTTTATGTTTTTAAAAATAAAACATTTAAATAATAAGTAAATAAGTCAATAAGTGTCCTTGTTCAATAAACATTTGGCAACATGCAAGTCATTGCAAGCTACTGTAAAAATAATACGATATATAGGCCCAAATAAGTGGGCCTCACTCGCCTACAAAATTTGCCTATTCTTCATGTTCTGCGCAATTAATGCGGTGGAGGTGCCGGGTTGGAGAGCATAGCGTTTGTGACGTAAAGGAAGCTCAAGTTTTTGGGATTACATTTTTCTTTTTATGCGGTCAGGCAACGATTTCAGTTTTTAAAATTAATGTTGGATGGGGTGCGCGCTAAATTTAAAAAATAATATGTTGAACTTTGATGGTAATTCAATGTTCTATTGTTTTGATACTTTTAATGATTGGAAATTAGTTAAAAAACGTTTTATATTTAAATAAATAATTTATTAATTTTACATGTGAGGTCCGGCCTCAGTTGCTTTATACGACGAGCCGCCACTGGGTTATCGACTTAATCCGTGCTGGATATAGAATAATTATCTTAAGAAGCCCCAAAAAAATGTCTGGCACTAAAACAGCGACCAAGGTAATGAGATATCAAAAATAATCTTAATCAAAGATGGGCATCAATTATTAAAACTGTCTGTCTTATCCCAGAAAGCTAAACAAAACAACCGACCAAAATTCGTGGTCCTGTATTTTCGGTTGCCTACTTCTCGTAGCCATTTTGCAACTATAGTTAACCGGTTACAGCTGACAAACTGGTGCTTGTTTCCTGATTTATAGTTTTTGGTGTATATTTCTCTATTACAACCTGATTTAAAATATTTCAACGAAAAATTGTGTCTGACCACGTTTTGTAGTCCTTAGTAAAGCTTTCTTATAACAATTTGCTCTAAAATAAACATTGAGGGTACTTTCCTCTTAACATAATTCTGTGTTTCTATATTTTTTTGCCGCCCCGTACATGATATCTTAAGTTTTGATATGTCAATATTATTTGCGCATCAAGCGGAACTTTTTATAAAGAATAACTTTTTTTCGTAAAATCAACAATAAAGAAAATTCCCATATGTCTAGAACTTTTCTGGACACGCTGCATAGATCGAAAGGAAAGAATGAAGGAAGCTGATAACATGCCAGAAAGCGCTGTAGAGCCCCGTATTATTTCTCTGGTCCGCCAACGACGATTAGTTCATCGGACAACTCGGAACATGATGACTAAAATTTAAAAATTAAGTTGTTGTATTGTAGATAGTAGATTTTTTTATAAATATTAATATTTATTCCAATTTATCTATTTTTATATTATTCTTACTTCTCTATAAATTTTTATTTACTTAATATTAGAATAATTATTATCTCAGTTATCTGCATATCTCCATAATTATAATCAAGTATAATTATTATTATACTTATTATTCTAATAAACTACCTGTAGTAACGCCGCTGTCACCTTACTTTCATTTACCAAACTCGTCTTTCTATTCTATGCAAATTGGGTGACCCTAATTTAGGACCGATTCGGGGTTTGTAGGTCTTAAATATTCAAAATACGAAATTTATTTTTAAAAACCATCATTGCAAATTACTTGAAATTTACAATGCAACCTTTAAGTTGTCCACCCTGCTTAATGAGTCCTGTCATTGTAAATTTACGTTTTATTACTCTCTCGCATTAAGCAACAGAATATAGAGACACAATGTACAGGGACATTTTTTTTAAGTGTCTCGCCCGATTGGCGATTTTTCTGCTGACTATAATCAAACACAAATTACATATTTCTTAATGATTTTCGATAAGGAAGCCGAATTTAATGTCAAAAAATTCATAGATTTAGAAATTTGACAGATGAGACGCCATTTTGAATTTTCTTAAATGGCAACCTCCATAAATAACCACACGATTGAATTGCATTTGGCCATCCAATTCTAAAACTATATAGTTGTTGATACTTATTTTCAGCCGTTTCGGACATACGGGGGTTCCTAATTTGCCTCCATCCATTTTGTGTCTTTTAAGCGTCTCACCCCTTAAATAAATAGACCTTCTAAGCTGTACACCTTAATTATTTTCACATTGACATAATTTTCCGTGAGCAAGCGATCTACGCTATAGTCAAATCCGACACATGTCAAAAAGTGATAGATACGACGCCATTTTGAATTTTTTTAAATGGCAACCCTTATAAATAAATGGCTCACGCAAAATCACACAAAATCAATGGAGGCAAATTAGGAACGCCCGTATTTCTGAAACGGCTGAACATAAATATCAACAACTATATACATAGTTTTAAAATCGGATCGCCAAATGCAATTGAATCGTCTAGTTATTTATGAGGATTGCCATTTAAGAAAATTAAAGATGACGTCGTATCTGTCACTTTTTGACATCTGTCGGATTTGACTATAGCGCAGATCGCTTGCACACGAGAAATTATGTTACTGTGAAGAAAATTAGGGTGTTTAGCTTAGAACGTCTATTTATTAAAGGGGTGAGACACTTAAAAGACAAAACCGATGGAGGCAAATTAGGAACCCCCGTATTACCGAAACGGCTGAAAATAAAAATATCAACAACTATATAGTTTTAGAATCGGATCGCCAAATGCAATTTAATCCTGTGGTTATTTATGGGGGTTGCCATTTAAGAAAATTCAAAATAGCGTCCCATCTGTCAAATTTGTAAATCTAGGTATTTTCTGACATTAAATTCGGCTTCCTTATCGAAAATCATTGAGAAATATGTAATTTGTTTTTTATTATAGTCAGCAGGAAAATCGCCAATTGGGTGAGACACTTAAAAAAATTTCCCTGTACTATTTTTGTTTCAATAATGAATGAAGAAATTTAAAATGGCAAAAAACCAACGTTCCTGCCGGGTGGAAAATAGATAGTCGGAAAACGTCAACATTCAATAATGTCAGAAATAACGTCCCTATGTGATTGTAAATAAAATAAAAAAAAGTTTTGTGAAATGAAGAATTCGTTTCTAATAGGTTACTACCAGGCAAAAATATTTGAATTCAGTACATACCTCAAGTTGTGGTGTGTCGTAAAATCTTAATACAACCAAAGGTATATAAATTTCGTCATAATGTTTAAGCACAATATTCAATCTATTTTTAAAATAGACACCATAAATTTATTTCTTGCAATATTTTGACAAATTAATATTTAGCTCGTATAGACTACATAGTCGGGTGCTCTCTCAACATTACTTTTTCATATGATAGTACACTGAAGTATACAAAGTTTTCTAAAAAGTATCGTATACAAGTATCGTATACAGATCGGCTTGATTAAAAGATTTAATAAATGCATTTCAAACGCTAAAACCAGTATCAATTTTCTAGATACGTAAAATTATGAGAGCGGGCGGCGAAGTGTTTTAATTATCGAACACCATTTCTGCTACATGCAGATAATGCATGACTAAATGTAGCTTTCCAGTAATTATTCTGCAGAGCTTTAATTTTGCTCGCACCACCCGTTTTTAATGATGCCGTAAAATAATAGAGCCAAATGAACGTACCTATTTCGTTTTTCCGACTTTCTTTCTAAAGCATTTTTATTTGAGGAATAGCGCTAAAGTTCTACGTATTCACATTTTATTTTTTAAAAGAATTTGGGCACTTCCTCATTTGACATTTTTTACATAGATGAGGCAAACAATTTCTTCTCCATTTTATGCAATTTTACAAAAGCGTGGCTAAAAATTGATGGAAAAACAAAGGCTCTATTTTAGAACGATGATTACCTTAACAATCACTTTCCCGAATGAATTTTATTTCCTAACAATGCATTCTACCTCGTATATGAACGAAAAATTAGACTGGCGAGTTCTGAGGCTATAATTCTTAAGAAATTGAACTATTGTGATAATCACGTCCGAACGAAAAGCTTTTATGATCGCAAATTACTTTAGAAAAGTAGAAAAGTTTATGGCTATTGGGTTTATTTAGCACTGGACGCCATTCAAGAATCAAACAGAATTTCCACAGTCATGGATTTTGACCAGTTTCGCCAAGTTCTGATTAAATACACAAGTTAACCTAAACAGTATAGTTGGAGTCAAGCAAATATTTGACGCGTGACACTTCCATCTTGTCATATTTGTGCAATACTAGGTTATTTCGATTTCACCAACTTTATTACAGCTGATACTTAGTCAGGGCCGGACTGACGAATATTGTTATTTATAAACCTTTGCAGAAAATGATTGCTGGGAAATTGGTCTAAGAATATGAATTATAATATAAATAAATTTGTTTTGATAAATTCTGTGCATTGTAATGGTGGGATTCAGGATTGACCATTAATATCACAGGTCTTAACAAAAGCAATCTTAGTAGTGTATAACGATTAGTAGTGTATAACGATTAAATTAATAAATAAAATGCGGATCTGCAGCCCATATGATTTGACCAAATCGACGAAGGTAACTCGGTTTATGTATATCTCTTTTTAGTCATATAAAAGGATAAAGATACAAATACTTCGAGTGGGTGGTAATTATTATAATATAAATGAGCCATTAGTAACTTTTATATTATGAGTGGCCTACCGTATTTGACACCCATGACAATATGGAAGTGTCACGCGTCAAATATTTGCTTGACCCCAACTATAGTTATATTCCCTTACATAGACGCCTTCTAAATTAACATTTGAAAATATAAATATCTTCCAACCTTAACAAAATTTTAAATAACCCGCTCTTTATTCTCAACAACATCAATAATGTCAATTCAATGTCAAGATAGATTTAATCTCTTTAATTTAAATAACCGTCAAATTTCGATTCAAAACCACGTTTTCACGTGGACCGAAAATGAAAATGAAAAAAGAAAAATGTTAATTAGTGATGGAAATTTTAAAAAGTGGTCGTCCCAGATGGTTGACGTTTACAATTTTACGTGTTAACTGTTTATGTAATCAGTTTTTGCATTGTGGTGTTCATGGCCCACTTGGAGAAAAAATATTTTTTATCAATGAAGTGTTCCTGTTTCCTGACAAAGTGAGTATAAAGCAAAATACATTTTTTTATATAATTTCTAAGAACAACTTCTCAACAAAAGTAACATTTAATTGATTTCACACAACAAATTTTATTTGATTCATTTTTATAATTACATTTCGAAGTACGAAATTTTCAAATAATATTTCTACAAATTGGATTCTCTTCGCTTTTTAGGAAGCACTGATGATGGCCTAAGGCCGAAAGCACTCTGCTCTTCAATAATTTTTAGAAGATTATACAGTTAATACAAAAAAACTATTGTTTCTCCCTCTTAAGTTCTGATTAGATCTGTGGCGTTGTTTAAAGAAACAAAGAAGTATAAATTGAAGGCAGTGTGAGATCCAATGTTCGCAATGTCATTATAAATAGTAGGAGAACTGAGGCAAATTATTAATTAACAACAACCCCTATTCAGCATTTAAGCCAGAAAGTAAATGTATCCTGCGGCCTTCGGAACCCGCAATACAATCCGGAAATGTGACCAACATATCGCACCTTTAATCGTAAAGTCACACAACTATAAAACACAGTTCTTTAGAATCTGCAGAAAACTGCTTTATAATTGAAATTGTCCTAGTTTTTTCCGAATCTCTAACGAATCTACGAAGCTTACGAATTATTGCGACCAGAATTAGGTAAATTATTGTTTGAAGAATAATCTGGTTTACTTTATATTTATGAAATACTTTTTAAATGTTTCTTTAGTAATTAAAAAAAAAGTTCATGTTGATGCTCATGGTTAAGTCACTTTGGTATTAAAAATATTACAAAGGATAGGCATTATTACGAAATGTGTCAATAAATGACTAAAGGTTGAAATACAATAAAATTTAGGGATCACTTTTAGATATAGTATATTCCATAGGCGTAGTCCATTTTTAAGTTCATATAACATTCGGAGTTGCAAAAATAGTTGAAATGTATTCGAATATTACTGGAGCCGGACAGTCAAGAATATACCGACTTGTGCACGAGGATAAACGCGGCCCCATCAGGTCACCAAATAATAAATGAGGATGAAAAGACTGCCATCAGAAGAATCATATGCTCGTCTTACTTAAAAAAAGAAATACCTACCTTGGACAAAATGTACATGAGTAAGAAGAAACTATGGAAAACTTTGAAGGAAATGAATTTTTGTTATGAAAAAATTCAAAACAGAAAATCACTTTTAATAGAGAGAGACGAAATCATCTGCTGGCGACGACGATATTTGAGGGCAGTTAGACAGTTTCAACGGGAAAACAGGAATATCTACTATATGGACGAAACTTGATTAAATGAAGGATATACCGTTAATAAAATATGACCGGATAAACATAGAAAAAGCGCGAGGCAAGCTTTCATGGAAGAATGGTAAACTGGAACAAAAGCAGCCTCGGGAAAAGGTAAAAGATTAACAATTACTCACATTGGTAGCATCAATGGATTTGTCGATGGCGGCTTAACTAGCATTTAAATCAAAACGGACTGGAGACTATCATGAAGACATGAACGCTAATGTCTTTGAAGAATACTTCCAACAAATACTACAACTTATTCCTCCAGGGTCTGTTACAGTCACGGATAATGCCAGCTACCACTCAAGAAAATCCAAAAAAATACCAATGTCTTCTTGGAAAAAAAATGACATCATTCATCGGCTTACTGTAAATAACAAGCCATTTCGTAAAGATATGCTGAAAAAGGAGCTACTGGAGATTGTAAAGTTGAATAAACCTCTTTGTACGAAATTTCTTGTCGACGAAATCACTTTGAAATAACATATAACGGTATTTCGTCTTCCGCCATATCACTCTGAATTAAGCCCCATAAAATTGTTGTGGGCGAAAGTAGAAAGGTTTGTAGCAAAGCATAACACCACTTTTAAAATAAAAAACGTTGGAAAGCTCTTGCAAGAGGGAATAAAAACAGTGGATTGTGAAAAATGGAGTAAGTGCGTCGAATATGTGATTGAAATAAAAGGAAAACTGTGGGAAGCTGATAAGATACTAGAAAACGCTGTAGAGCCCCTAATGATTTCTCTGGACCCCAACGACAATAATTCATCGGACTACTCGGAACATGATGACAAGAATTTAAAAATTGTTATTGTGTTTGTACATAGTAGATTTTTTTATATATATATTAATATTTAAACCACCTATAAGTAACACCGCTCTTTCTACAGGTAGTGTTCATTTCATTGACCAAACTTTCTATTGTATACTAATTGGAGCGACCCTAATTTAGGACCGATTCGGGGTGTATACGTCTTAAATATCTGAAATACGGAATCTTTCAAAACTATCATTGCAATTTACCTGAAATTTACATTCCTCTCTCGTATTAAGAAACAAAGTATAGTGCTGTTTTTTATTATATGGTAAAAATATTTTACGTAGTACAGCAAAAAATGTCGTTTAAGTAATAAATTTGGAGCATTGACAACGCATATTGTTCTTCACTTGTGGCACATAACTAAAATGAGTCGACTTAATGCTAAAACTATTTCCGAAATCTGTTGGTACTAAACTGGCGCAAGTAGAAATCCACAACTGCAGAATTGATATTTTGACGTAGGTCGATGTTAATTCAATGGATGGCAGAACTTTGGGTCGTTTTATGATTAATACTTATATTATCAAAATTTTGACTTGTGCTACTTTTAGATTAAGAGCTCTTATCAGTGACCTCCATTAAGGTGAAAAGGTTTGACAAACTACAAGAAAACTATTGAATAGAATTTGTTAAAATTTTGAATTTAGATTCGCAATTTGGTGCTATATGACTATATGGTCTTGAATTAAAAAAAAAAAAATATTTTTTTTTTAACGATAAATATAGATGAAGCTGAGAAAATGTTCCCATACAGTCTTTTTTGAAAGTATTTCCTCAACTATCTACAATTTCAATTAATTTTATACCTTTTTTTTAATGTGAAAAAACGTCAAACCGAGTTTTTAAGAAAAAATACCTAAAACTGGAACTATCTAAAGCGATTTGGCAACACTGCGGTTTATCTAGCCAATCCTGACCGCCACTCGCCGCTCGGAACGGTAAATTATATTTTTTCTAATTTTGTCTCGAAAAATAGATATTTCGAACGCGCTAGCGAGTTCGAAATATATCCATTTCGAACTCCGAATTTTATTATTTAAAGGTTGGCCCTACTGACATGTTTTTTTTTCACCGTTCGGCATAGCATTCTAGATAACTAATATTTTTTAGTCCAAATGTGCGAAATACTACACAAAACCACGTATGTATGTTTGGTTGCCTAGATCTACAAATCTGTATGACGTGATTGACGTGTTGTTTTGGTTCATAAAATATTAAAAAACATATTAAATATTAACTTTATTAACAGGAGAACTATTTTGCAAAAAATATCAATTAAATCTTAAAAATACAAATTCCAACTATATTATAATGCTAATTAGGCATTGTTTATAGTGCAGTTATTATAAACATTTAATGTCACTGTACTCGTGTCGGACGCGTTAACCTTAAATTCAGGCATAGTTTGAGTATTCATAGTATGCGAAACTTTGTGATAACTGACCCCAGAATCCAATCCATTTTTAATTAGACTTGGGTGAAAAGCAGTTTCTACTCCTTCAATTATTGTCGATCTTGATGATCCAGGTAAGGGTGTAGCAGTATTATCAATATTATCTATTAATGAAGGTGTTAAACTAGAAGAGAGGCTCTGCGCTACATCCATTTTCGCTTTTAGAGAATCTTCAATATAGCCTTCAGCCACGGCTGAAGACTTCCATCCCCCGTGCCTTTTAATGGTAACCAAATCGCTTCCCTTGTTGGCCAGCTCGGTGACACTAGACCGTCTAAAGCAGTGGCCAGTAAAACATTCTGGATTTGGTTTGCACAGGTATTTTGCAATAAGGCTAGGAGCTTTTCCCATTGTATTTAGACCTACAGGTGAGTTTATGCAATGCCCATTCCTATACGTAAGAAAAAATCTTGATGTTGTAACATTCTTAGGACGTAAATCAAAATATTGTCTAATCAAATTAATCCATGATTGATCAATTATAAGAAACGTTCTTGTTACATGTGTTTTAGTTTTGGGAATGTGTACTGTAATGGAAGCAACCTTAAAGTGAATGTCTTTTACATCCATATTGGTCAGTTCTTCTCTCCGGCATGCTCCATTGTACCCCATAATTAAAGCAACCTAGAATTTACATAGTTACTACTATTGTATCTCGATAGCTGTCTACCTACTGTTCATACGATAGAATAGAAATTGGTGTAATTTAAAAATGTTCGTTCTCCAACTTTATTGTAAAAAAATTTTTTTTATAAAACCTGTGAAATTGTACAAAACAAAATGCATATAGATATGTAAATACTACTTACTTTTAATCCTAAATAACTGCTATTATCAGCCCCATTTATAAACTTATTAATATCGTCTAAGTCTAAAACAAGAGACTTTTTGGGTTTGTAGCCCACAGATTTTCTTTTTAACAATGCTTGCAGTCTAGCATAATCCTTTATATCTATGTTCTTGTCAATATTAATGCAAGCTCTTAATTTTGAGTATAAGGACCACAGGGTGGATGACATTTTGGTTTTACTTTCTTCCTCAAAATAGGCTAGTAAAACATTTTCTGAAATCTTACACACGCCCTTTGTATTGCACCAACTTGTGAAGGTCTCATAGTCCTTTTCATATAATTTTCGGGATTTTTCTGGCAAAAGTTGATTTATACATTTATGTGCAATATCCCTTAACTCAGGGGGAGTTAAACTTAAATTATCTTGCTCCATAATATTTTGTTAATATAAATAAAATTTTAAAACACAAATTTTGTGGCAAAATGGCTGACACAATTTAAAATTTATTTATTTTCATGGCAAGCTTGATAAAAAAATTGTAATAGTGTTACCAACATAAATTTTGGACATAATAATTTATAAATTTTGAAGGGTTTGTTTTCTTTTTAAATATGTGTTTATTTATTAAAAAAAAAACGACAAAATAGAAAAACTAGTATAAAGCACATGTTTTATAAAGCCATTATAGCACTTGTCCCCTTAAAAAACTCGCCGCAAGCGGCTCGTTTTTTAACATGGACCCGTGCTATAATATAATGCTTTATAAAACGTGTACTTTAATCACCGTCCAAATATAAGAAGTCCGCTCACTTGCTCTTGCCGCTGTAAATTTCTCCCCTGCCGACGCCCTACCCCGCGCCCAGCGAGTCAACGCTCAAGCGGCGTTCGGCTGGGGATTAGTTTTTGCAAGTGCATACTTTAATCCACAGCGCTCTCGGCGAAGAGTTTTCGTATGCTGCCACGTTATAATTAGTATAATATTAGCTTACTTATGATGGAGGCGAATCACCTTGAGAGTTTTTCTTATTGTTGTGCTGATAATTGTTTTTCGTTATTTCGGTGCCCTAAAGATCCAATAAGGTAAGTAAAAAGGATTGTTTACTTCCTTTGAGTAAGATGCAAAGTAGATTTAGTGGGACATATTACACACCATGCCGACGTTTCGTTAATTTATTTTAACTATGAATTTTCATGTATGTATTGATTATGCTGTCAAACAGGTATATTTAAATAATAGTAATTTACGTAACAAAGTTCCAAAAGTAATATTTTACGGGATGAGTAGGAACTCCAGGGCGAGCCGTAGGCGAGGCCTGAAATCCTGCGAGTTCACTTTTGGATCGTGTTACGTACAATATTTTTTCTGTAGTTGTTTTGTATGTTAAAAAAAATATATAATACGTGACAAAAGCGCTGTCATAATATAGTGCAATGTTCATGTTATTGTCAAAGACGTTTACATAGAAACCCAAAATCGTCCTGAAAGTAACAATAGTAGACCCGAAAGTAAACAAATCGTATCGAAAGTGAAAAAAATCGTTCCTAAAGTAGCTACTTTCGGTACGATTTGTGTTAAGTATTTATTACCACAACTCCCTCGTATAAAAATATTCAAGCGGCCAAGCCACCGTTCCTAACGAATGACTCCCGTATCTCCCTCGTAGGCGGTTCTCGGTGCGATTCGAGGTCACCGCCGGCGTTTTCAATACTTCAAAGAAGTGATCGAACTTCTTATATTTGGACGGTGCTTTAATATACTAATGTCTCGCGGCGCGGCGACGAATCTAGGAATAGCCATGTTGCCTGATTGTTCAATAACACTGACTTATCCTCCTTCGCGGCAAATTCCCAAGTCGGACCACGCGGTTCACTGAATATGCCCCTTAAGGATGCGATATGCGCGTTTTCGTTTTAGGTCAGTCCAACGATTGTTACCAAGCTACAATCCGCACCGGATCCAATTCTTAAACTAGGATAGTAATAAAATCATCTTTGAAAACACCTGCTTTAGTAATGAGGCATGGGTTTTTAAATTCTTAACAAATGAGAATGTGAATTTTTTTATAGAGAAACGTCTGCATTCTTAGGGAGCTGGTGTGTGGGCTGCCACATACAGTGTGTATCAGCCTAATGGAATAAATTCGATAATAAATACATGGGGGCGTGTCCGAAAAAACGCTCGGACACGTCGATTAGTATTTCTAGTTGTGCATTTTTTTCAATAATAATAATTTATACATGGTGTGTCGTGTAACAGTGGCCAGTACTAACTTTCTTACTTTGAATGCAACACCCTATATAATATTCAATATTTGAATTCTTTAGACAATTTTAGACATATTTCATGTACAATATCCTATACCTATCTTCAACTGTTTCGGAAATGTTAAGTGTTTTCAGATTTATTGCAAAAATTAACAAAACACTAAAAAACTAATAAGTGATAGATACTGTTTATTTCTTGATAATGTAAAAAACAAAAAAAAAACATCAATGTAGGAGATGTTGAAAATTGATGTTAAAATGTTTTTACTGATATGAAATAAAAAAAAGGTATAAATAGTTTTGTTTACTTTCGTTTAAAACGCCTCACCTTTGCAAATTGTTGGCTGTCTGCATGACGTCAGTTTATTTAACAGAAATGCACAAAATAACAATTCTACAGATGATTGGTTATGGAGATAAAATACGGACACAAATGGATATTGCTCGCCTATTTCATGAAAAATTTCCAAATTTGCCGCCTATAACTCAAGGGACAATTAGTAAAATAGAAAAGCAGTTTGGCTAGCTTGGACATGTAAAGCAGATAAAAAAGTAGCTGCCAATGCAATAAGTGATGATACCAAATTAGATATTATGTTTGAGTTTCAGGAAAACCCACATACTTCTAGTCAAAAAACAGCCCCAATGTTCGATGTTTGCCATTCATCGATTATTCGAACAATACAAGAAAATAAAATGTATCCCTATAAAATGATACCTACTCATGAGCTTCTGGAAGACGATTTTGATGGGAACGTATTTTTGTGAACAAATGATGGCAATGTTAGATAACAAGGTGATCCAATTAGAACATGTTTTGTTTTCTGATGAGTGCACCTTTACACTTCACGGTCATGCTAATCGTCAGAATTACCACTATTGGTCTAGGGAAAATCCTCACTGGATGAGAGAAGAACATACGCAATATCCTGAAAAGGTTAATGTTTGGGCAGAAATTGTTGGAGATCATATCATAGGTCCCTTTTTCATTAATGGCAATTTAAATTGCGATAATTATTTAGCACAGCTCCAAATTATTTTGTCTTGCCAACTTTGACAAACTTATATCCTGATTCAGCAAACCCACAACTTCCAGCGAATATGATATGGTTTTAGCAAGATGGAGCACCGCCCTATTACCAAATCAATGTCACGCAGTATCTCAACCGAGTATTTCCAAATCGGTGGATAGGGAGACGTGAAACGATGGAATGGCCAGCACGATCCCATGATCTGACGCCATTAGACTTCTACTTATGGGGTTATGTCAAAAATATTATATACAAAACTAAACCCCTCGACTTAGCTGACTTCAGAAGAAGAATAACGCTTGCGATTAGATCGGTCACGCCTGAGATGTTCAGTAACGTTAGAAGAAATTTCTATTTAAGATTAGGATGTTGCCGAGACGTTCGCGGCGAGCATTTTCAACATCTCTTATATTATTGTTTTTTTTGTATTTTACGTTATCAAGGAATAAACAGTATTACTTGTTACTTTTTTAGTGTGTTGTTAATTTTTGCAATAGATCTGAAAGCACTTAATATTTCCGAAACAGTTGAAGATAGGTATAGGATATTGTACATGAAATATATCTAGGTCTTTCCGAAGAATCCAAAAATTTAATAATATACAGGATTTTGCATTTAAAATAAGAAAGTTAGTATTTGCCACTGCTACATGACACACCCTGTATAAAAAGCTTTTATTGAAAAAAATGCGCAACTGGAAATACCAATCGAAGTGTCCGAGCGTTTTTTTGGACAAGCCCCCATGTATTTATTATCGAATTTATTCCATTTGGCTGATACACACTGTATTAATTGGACGAATTTTTTAAGGGGTCCCAATTCGGCGCGATACCATCATGAAATTTTAGAAAATTTTGTAGACGTATTATACTTAGACGAGGAAAAAATGCGACAATGCTGCTTTCAGTAGGACGGCGTACTAGTTCACGTAACTCTTGATGCACAACTTTTTGGAAGAAAACTTTGATGAACGAGTCCTGAGTCATAATAATATGCCAATTAGGTGGCAATGAAGGTGCTGCGATCTCACGCCGTGCTCCTTCTTTATATGGCCTCATATTAAAAACACGGTATCAAAAACTCCTTGACAAGATTTAAAAGACCTACGAGCTAGAATTACAAATACATTTCAGGAGATTAACATATCGCCCCCAAGTGCTCCCTATAGTTTTCGATTTTGTAAAAAGAAGAATGAGAACATGTTTGAAAGTAGAAAAGGTGGACACGTCTTCCGTTTTGTTTAAATTAATAATTTTAGGTCCTTTGTTGTAATATGTTTTTTTTTATTCTGATTTATGCAATAACAATGACAATAATGTAATTTGAAATTGACAGTTTCATTCACCGTTACCTTCTGCCTAGGTTACCTTTCAGTATACTTTAAGGACTATTTTTTCTGTTTTACATTACTTATTTCCCATAGAAAAATAAAAAGATACATTGTGTGTGTGTATGTACACATACCAATCTAAGTTTGTTGCCACTGTTCTTTTAGTTGCTACAGTTGCAATTCCTTCTATTATTTTTAGATGGCAATCAGTCTGCTGATGCGCTCGCCAAGGAGGGCGCGGGCATGTCCGCCGATCTAGCAGAGAATGCCGTGGCCAGGCCGCTGGGGTTGGTCAAAGAGGAGATAGATCGTACAGCCAAACAACTTGCAATAAGCAGATGGACAGAGCTAACAACCTGCAGCATCTCCAAGCAATTGTGGCCCCTACTTGATAACAAGAAAACCGCAGCGTTGTTACAACACAGTCGAAAGGACTTAAGAAATATCACTGCCGTGGTCACCGGACACTGTATTTTCGGTAGACATGCAGAACGTATGCAAATACCAGCTAACGACTTCTGCAGAAGTTGCAGAGACGAAGAAGAGGAGGAAAGCATTCAAAATTTTTTGTGTGAATGCCCTGGCCTTGCAAGAAGAAGGTTGAATGCCTTGGGAGAACCATTCTTTAATAATCTGGAGGAAGTAAGCAGCTTACAACTGGGTCGACTTACTAGGTTTATTAACAGTAGTGGCTGGTTTGAGTGAGCTGCCAGGATTCTTCTACGCCGTACTTCGCACTAGCCATCAGGGAGCTGATGCTGATAGGTTCCGCAAAACATGTGTGGTAACACAACGGTCCTTATAGGACTACGTGAGACTGTCTGGATAGACCAGAAGTCTGCCACTCTAACCTATTACTTTTAAAAACTGTTTGTAGGTAGGTACGAGTTCACTGCTACGTACTCAAAAGTGAGATTATTGGAGTGACACGATTAGCGAGTGTCCGAACTATAGAAGTTGTATTGTACATTTTAAAAGTCTTATTCAAAGTCTCGAGCAATCAATGGTACAATTCAGGTTAGTTGTTTTGCTTCCTATTAAATGACCAAAAAACCTCGAATATTTTAGAAACTGGGTAAACACACCTTTGGTGGAAAAGTTATACTTACTTATGTCTATCTTTAAATAGCGCGAAGTAATAAATGCACATTAAATATGCAAAACGCATACCGGGGTATCAAGAAGAATAATTTAAACACCATCCCTTAAAATCTATAGTGTTTACGCTTTACGCTATTAAAGGATCCAAATAATGAGCATTCTTTAGGTAGGTCCACCTTGAATTTATCGCAAGCTATTGTTAAACTTGAGGATTCATCATTGTTAGTGGGAAAATCATTTAGCCAGGAGCGTATATTGGGGAAGTTTTTAAATTAAAAATCATAAACATGCCTATTCTCCTAAAATTGTATTATATTATATCCGTAGGTATTTATAACATGAAAACATTTTAAAAATTGTACTAACTAATAAATAACAATGGGTGGTACTATTTTAGATAATATAATTACAAAAATTAGATATAATAAAGAATCTTAAAAACAAAGCATTTTCAAAAATCGAATAATGCTTTGTCGTTATGGCTTAATCATTGTTCGATTCAAAAGATAAACTTTTATCAACGTCGTTTGTAATAAGCGGTTCAATCATTTCTTCGATTATTGTATCTACCACATTGTGGCTTCTTCTTCTATCACGTGATCGATACACTTTTTCCACTTATCCGCACTGATTTTACCCAAAGCTTCATTAAATAGTATTTTTAAATCCACCATTATATAAGTCGTGTTTTTTTCTGGCGACATCTGTCTTTATTTGAGCCCATATAAGTTCGATCGGGTTTAATTCGCTGTGGTAAGGGGCACGGATATTCCTCGTAACTTTGCCATTTCATCGACTACCTATATATTTTTTAATGCATTTTTGTGTAAATTGGCTAGTTCCAATAGTTCTTTTTTTAAGAATTCTAATGGAAATTCTATTTGTCTTAAACATTACCATTCTGTTCATTTCACTTTTACGCCACGCACTTGTTGGTAATTTTTCCGCCAGCCTAGAGTGATAACTTGCATTATCCAATAGAATTATTGCATCTTTTGGTATAAGATCCAACATTTGCTCGAACCATTCTTCAAAGACATCGGTATTCATATCTTCGTGATAGTCTCCTGTAGTTTTAGATTGGAACATCAGTAGACGTTAACGAAGCCTTCAGAACTTCCGATATGGGTTATGATAGGTCGATGTCCTTTTCCAAATGGCGAACTTAATCCTATGGAGAATCCTTCCAATAAAGCTTGCCTTGAACTTTTAATATTTTTATCCTGCCAAAATTTAGTCACAGTGTGACCTTCATTTAGCCATGTTTCGTCTAGGTAAAATATTTTTTATTTTGTTCTCTGGCTTTTCGGATGCTTCTTAAGTAATTTTTTCATCAACAGACGATATCACTTCTGTCTATTAAAATAGATTTCCTGTTATGTTTTTTCCACCGAAAACCAATTTTTTTAAAATTATTTCCAAAGCGTATTTCTACACATAAATAGGTAGTCCTGGTCTTCTCGGATTGAGGGCAAAATTTTGTCCAGCGGGGAATTTCTTTTTTTTATAAAGAAACTATGAACTTTTCGCATTATTCTCTGCATTAAAACGTCATCCAGCTCAAGTTTTGGTCGTCCTGGAGAAATTTTTGGAGTTTTGACGACAACACTTTTCTCTCCTTTTAAAATTTTTATATTGTTGTTTTTCCAACGCTAAGCATATCTGCTGTAAATTGCACTGCATTGTCAACAATCAAATCCGCATTCTTACTTTTAGTACATACGTAACAGTTAAGAATTAATTTCTTTTCATTTACCGTACATGAACCGGCTCTAGGGCGTTTAGGCAATTGTTGAAAATTCTCCATATTTAATTCAAGATACACTGACATGTCACACTTTGACTAGTTTCACTGAGAAACAAACACCCAAAGTAGGTATGTATTATAAATAGGTGTGTTATTCCAATAGAGGCACCCATAAAGGCATAATAACCACATAATTAGCAAACAGGTAACCAGGATTAGGTACAAAAAAAAAGGAATAAAATGATTAGAGCACAAACGGAATAAGTTTTTAGACTCTAATTAGTTTTGATAAAACTGCTTTCTAAAATTCCAGGTAATTGGTACGGCTGGACATAATTTTAAGCTTTAAAATTTTAATATTAAAATATATGTTTAGAAACAAAACTTTAATTTAATGTCGATATTTGTATTAATTCCCCACAAATTTAAAAATTGAGGCCTATTTAAATCTATACATGCCGAAAAATCTTGCACGCCCATGGAGAAGACGGTTTTCATTGATTTATTACTTCGCATCATTTAAAAATACATTATAATAATTTAATGTTATTGATATTTGCCATATTAGTCTAATAAATATAAGAAAAAATTTACTGAACCTTGAAATGGGCCTTTATTTGTTTTTCTCCTGTATAATTCTGAATGTATCTAGATATAAAATAAAAAAATTAAAATAAGTTATATTAGTAATACAAACAAACAATGCCACAAACACTTAATTTGACTAATAGAATACTATACGCCATCTTCGTTTTCAACTTTAACTTAGGCTCTCCCTTCAAAAAAAATAGTCGATAATAAGAAAATCCATGCTCGCAAATTGGGAATTCTGTTTTAGAATTAGTTTGAACTGGTAGGTCCCTCTGTACAGCTGCAAAGAAAGGGATCAATACATAATAGCGCTTTAGAATAGCGTGAACGCTGTAGAGATGCCGTCGAAAGCACAAGAGTTGAAGCTTCTCCATGTTGCGTTAAGATGACAGCAGCAACTGCATTACTTGAATTTTAATGGAATGTACAGGACGACAATATTATTAACATACTGTCGTCATTAAAATAGTATTAATCGAAAAATACTCAATTAATTCATTACCTATTTTAAATAAGTTCTAGGTAGGTACTTAATTTTATTAAACATGTTCCACATGTCACTGGAGTGTGGTTTATAGAAAATAAGGAATTTAAATTACCTAATTTTTCAAATTAATTCGTTAGAAAAGGTTAACAGTAAGTACTTGTTAAATAAAACAATATTTTTATAAAAAAGTAATTTTTTTAGCAAAAAGTGCCAACGTATGGTAATACTAGCCTAATATGGGTCACAGAGTTACAGAATTATTATGATTTGGTATGAAACATTTCATTTCATTCTACAGGGTGAGTGTTACAAGGCGATATATCGCAAACGGTTTAAAATATTTTCTTAAAATCTTAACGAGGCAATAGTAAGATGGGGGATATATTTAAACATATTTTTATCATATGCCCCCTGTCCCCATCTTGAGGGGTGGGGGATAACTTCGAAATTTTGAATGGGATTATGTACTGTATTATCGCCTGTCATGTTTTAGGAGATGTTCGAAATGTCTCCCTTCAACTTCCAAACATTTTCTCACTCTTTTTTTAAATGAATTTCGTACCAGCTCTAACATTTCAGGTATCACTAATAAGCAGGCAAAGCGGATTCGGTCTTTCATATCGTCTACAGTTGTAGGTGCAGTCGCCATCACTTTGTCTTTTATAAATCCCCAGAAGAAAAAGTCAAGAGGGGTCAAATCCGGGGACCTAGCAGGCCAATTGACCAGACCAGCTCGACCAATCCACCTGTTTTCAAACAATTCGTTCAATTCATTACGTGCCTGTATTGCATAATGCGGTGGAGCTCCGTCCTGTTGAAACCACATTTCAGGATTTATGTTTTGGTTTAATAATTGGGGTAATTGGTTCCTTAAAAAATCTGTATGCATTTCTTCATTTAAATGGCGTTCAAAGAAATGCGGACCAATAACTCTATCTCCAATTATGCCACACCAGACATTATCTGACCGAGGATGTTGAGTTGGCACAGTTCTCATCCAGTGGGGATTTTCCGATGCCCAGTAGCGCATATTGTGTCTATTTACCTTTAAGAAAACAAACAAAAAAAAAAGAATTATTTTTTACAGACAAGAGATAACTTAAAATCCTACCTGGCCACAATTATAGAAAGTAGCTTAATTAGAAAAAATAACATTCACATGCCTTTTTACCCAATTGCAAAATGTAACGCGGTTTTTAAAGTCTTGCCCATAAAGCTCTTGGTGGAGTGTAGTGTGGTATGTATGAAATTTTTACATCAATATGGTCACAAGCGATTTTTGGCTCATTCCAGCATCTGCAGCAAGCCGCCTTGAACCTACATGCGGGTTAATAGCTACCATTCCTAAAACTCCAACTGTCCTATCTTCATCCGTTTTAGTTCGCTTCCAAAATCGTGGTTTTGACTTTAGGCTGCCAGTAGTATGACTTCGTGTTTCCAGCCTTTTAAATGCCATGTGAGATTTCGGGTTGTTAGGAAACCTCTCGGTCCACATTAGTGAAACTTGTCTGTAGTTTCTTCTGCACTCCCCCAACATTAACAACATATCAACTTACACACTAAAATTCACTTCCATGTTTAATTGACCAAACTGAGAAACAATCGTTGATACGTAAAAATTCTCAACTGACGGAAGTCAAAACAACGCATTTCCATGTAAACGAATAATAATTCTGAAATAAGTGAACTTGATTTATAGGTGAAATGTAGTAATTTCTTAAATCCAATAGAAATTTAATAAATAAGTTGAAATTAAAAAATGGTAAATGATATTTTTTAATTTTTATAACCTAATAAATCATAATTCCGGAACCAGTGGAGCAAATCAATTTTTTTTTGTCCACATGCGTAGTTTTTTACGTAGATTCGAAATTAATATACAAAAGTACATAATCCTATTTAAAATTTCAAAGTTACCCCCCACCCCTCAAAATGGGGACAGGGGGTATATGATAAAAATATGTTTAAATATGTCCCCCCATCTTACTAATTCCCCGTTAAAATTTCAAGAAAGTATTTTAAAGCGTTTTCGGCACTTTGTACGTACAGGGTTATTGGTTATATTTTCACCGCCCGTCTAGCTTTTTTATTTTAAACTTTAGAAGAAAACATTAAATGCAAGTATTGTAGCTAGTTATGTGTAGTTTATTTTAAAATTAACACTTTATATACCAGATGTCCCATAAATAAGTAATGAAGCAAACATACATCTTTTTAAATGGAACACCCTATGTATTATTCGAATTTTGAATTCCTCAACAAATTCTAGGCATGTTTCGTATACCATATTTAATACCTAACTTAAACTGTTCTTAAAAAATTTTGATTTGAATATAAAAGATATTTTTCTTAGCTTCATATATCCATACCCATAATTATCGATTATTTTTTGCTTAGCAAGCCATGAACAACAATTGAAATAAATATTTGTTACCTTGACATTATGTTTTCTTGTCAAAATAAAGTTTATTCAAAAATGGGCTTTACAGAACAAGAAAAAAAGCAAATATACGAAGTATTCATAAAATGTTATTACAATAGAAGAAAATTAAAAAGAGAATATCTAAGACTGTATCCTAATAGTCGCCTGCCAAATGAGCATTCATTCAAATATATATATAATAGTATAAATAGTGTCAATCGCAACATTTCGTTTAGCCGGAAGAAACGAACATATGCGCTAAATGAAGACGATAATAGAGAACTTAATGTCTTATTATATTTTCAAGGTGAGATATTTAAATTGATAATAATATTAGTAATAATAATAAACTGGGTTAATAATCATTTTTAGAACACCCTGAAAGTTCGATTCGTAAAGCCAGTGAACATTTAGGATTGTCATATTGGAAAGTTCAATCGACTTTGACAAAGTATAAACTTCATCCATATAAGTTTACTAAAGTGCAATTCTTATATGAAAATAAAAAGCAAGGTATAGCAGATTTTTGCCAAGAAATTCTTCAAAGGCTTAATGAAAATCCGCGTTTATTTCAAAACATTTTATGGTCCGATGACTGTTCTTTTTCTACAGCTGGTATTTTTAACAGAAAAGATACACATTTCTGGTCTAACGTGAATCCACACTTAACAAAACCAGTCCAATTTTCTGGGCGTCGTTCTGTTAACGTTTGGTGCGGCATACTGTGGGAAAAAAATAATTGGTCCATTTTTTATACGAAATTATTTAACTGGTCGTAGCTATCAAGAATTATTAGAAAATATAATAGGACAACTTCCATAAATATTTCCAAACGAAAATATCATATTCCAGCAAGATGGAGCACCCCCACACAATGTTGCTGCTGTTCAAAATTTATTAAATACCCAATTTCCAGAGTGGATCGGACGGTTTGGAACTATTAGATGGCCACCCTATAGTCCTGACCTAACACCCTTAGATACCTTTCTGTGGGGTGCTCTAAAAGACAAAATAAATTCGTCCGATAATTTAAACATTAATAATATAGAAAACGTTATTAGGCAAGAGATAATTAATATTACCAATTACGATCAAGCCTCGATTCATGGTGCTTTGGAAAAATTGAAGTGGGGCTACAGACGCTGTCTTGAAGAAAATGGAGGCCATTATGAACATTTACATCGTTAATATTCCAATTTATTTTAAATGTGGGCGTAGTTTTAAGGTGAAGCAATATTACCAAAGTCAACCTTAAAATGAAGAGAATAAAGTTAGCATTTCTTTTGTATTTGTATGTTTAATAATTTTTTATAATAAATAAACAAACTATTAGGAACATAAGTTTCAATTTCCTTTTGAATTTCATAGCTTGCTAGGCAAAAAATAATCGATAATTATGGGTATGGATATGAAGCAAAGACATTAGAACTATTAGACGAAACGATTCATTCATAATTCCCATAAAAGTATCGACTATTATTGTTTTAAAATAATTGGCGAGTGCGAGAGAGAAAGGCAGATCTCCTTGGCCCGATCGGCAACATTGTAAACCGTCCCTTGGTTTTGCTCGCCAGTGGTGTAGAGGTTAAAACCTAACAACAATGTATGAAAATAATACAATAAATTTATTTGTATCAGAATTTTTTCCTAAGAATGGAAATAATAGGCTACAAGAAATATACTACAATAAAAAAAAATAATCACATTGCTTGTGATTTAATTGTTTTTCGTCTGAAATCCTTTTAACATATTGGATTAATTCCGAATCTTGAATTTTAGAATCACAAATTTACCTTTAATACTTATAAGATTCCGAAATTTCTGAATCCCAGTATGAAAGAAAGAGGTTATTTGGAAAATTCCTATTTTGAATTAGTTTCAGTTGGAAATTTATCACAAAATATGGGTAGGTACGTAAATGTAAAATAAAACACTGCTACTATTGCAAAAAAGTTGCTAAACTTTATTTCATTATTAGAATTGAAAACATTATAAAAACCTTTGTAAAAATTGTAATTACGAGGTAGACTACATTTATTCTTATTAAAATCTATAGGACATTATACGAGTGTCCCAATTCTATTTGGACATGAAATATCTTAGCTCCTGTATATCAAAAAAAAAACAATGAATACAAACATTTCTTATTTCAAAAACTGCCTTCAACAAGCATATACTTAAATATACAGGTTGTCCTAAACTTTGTAATATGTACTCATCGACTTAACACCATTGTATGTACTATATGTATATGTCTAAACTGAATGGTTGTTGAGATATTGTTAATTAAAAAATTACGGTTCTTGAAGTCAACAAATATCAGCCTCGGGTTTAACCAGATGTCATATTTTGTTACTTCCTGTTATAAGCTGGAAGTTATGATAGAAGATATTCTTAGATAAACAATGATAAACTAAGGTGTATGTATAATATTAATAATAATCTTTATTTGCAATAATGTTTAAAAACAACAAAAGAAGATGGCTTCACAAACAGAATAATGTATTCCAAAAAATAACTACTTAATCATACATCATAAATAAAACATACCCTAATACATGATTGTGCTGCTTCTGTTATAGAAAATTTATCCTTCAACACTTTTAATAGTCCTGTTAATGTCCTTACCCGATCTTTAAGGTGTCGGACTTGTTTTTTTAAATTATAAATTTGTTTTCTCCATTCAGTAATTGTGTTTTTTATAATTGTAACGTTTTTCCTCCATTTCCCTGGGGTGGAAAAATCGCTACTGGCCATGTCTCCAATATAATGCCCTTTTCTAAAAAATGTAAAAAATACACTTTAAGTAGCTTTACTCCTTTATGCAATGAAAAAATGTATATTATACAGGGTGGCGCACATACGAAACATGTACGGAAAACGTTAAAAAAATTTGAAATTATTTTTGTTCTAGTACCTAATATGTAGGTTTATATCGGGAACACATTTCAAAATTATTTTGGAATATACTGGGTGGCTCAAAAAAAAGTTATACGTACACCAAAGTTGCAAATTTCTAAATGAAATATCCTGTATATTAGGTACTCTTATGGTGTATTTAAATGACCTGTGTGCTTCAAGCAACTAAACTGAATATCTTAAATCATATTCTGTACTGAACACCTGCTGTAAAAAAAATTAAATGTGCCCCTTAATGACCCCACTTAACCTGAATGACTATACGTACTGAAACAAAAAGAAAACAAATTTTTAACAGTGTTTTGTAAATAAACACCCTCCTGTATGAGTACTAATTTGATATACCTTTTCCTAGATGTAGCATTTTCTATAGCTGCATAATTTTCAATAGGTTGAAATTATCCTACTTCCGAAGCAGTTTTAAATAATCTTGTAAGGTTTATCAGCAACTCGATCAGCATCATCTGATTTAACCAATATATCATCAAAGCATAGCTTAGACATCCTAAAAATGAATAAAATGAACTTCTAATTAATATTAAAAGGGTTTCATAATGAATAATAGGTATACCTATTACACTTATTATAAACCAAAAGTTTTATTTGTCATAAATATAACATTAAGTACTAATTTTATTATTAATAGATATTACTTACGCCAATGTTGTTTTTTGCGGCAGGTGGTGTTCCAATAACAGTTGACTCAGAACTAAAAAACAAACAAGGATATTAAAATATTTTAAATAATTCTATTAGGCAAACCAAAACTTGACACCTCCCAATCTTACCTGTTAGAGAGGTCGTCTAGAAATAACAAGCCTTCACAGTAACGAGGGTTTACTCCCTTTCTAACATATTTAGCACCATTCACCCTTACTAAAATATCTGCAGGAAAAAAGTGATCCGAGCACAACTCTGGATTGTTTCGTAAAGGTTGGTTATCCAGAATCCTACTAAAGAAAACCAAAGTTTTCTTTTTTCAGCATCTTGAGGAAACCTAAACAGAATGTTTATATGTTATAATATATAAAACATCTCAATAAATAGGTACCTAATTAAATTTAGAAATAGGATTTCAATTTTACAGTATTTTACTAGTCGATATCTTTTTACTCGTTTACTATTAAGTAGCTACCATGAGTTATTTATCAATATCTACTCTTAATTGTTTCTAAGTATAACAAAACTTTTTCATTGGGCATAAAAGTTTTAACAACAATGGTGCTACCACAGCATTAGTAAACAAACCCATACGCTACACCAATGCTTTCTATAAAACAATAACCTAACCATACTTACCGATGAAATGATAAATTTGGATTAAAATGATCCACTTTTTACACACTACACAGGCACGAACCATGATTGTTTATTTCTACACTAATGTTTAGGCAAATACACAAGGAAATCAAAAATAAACTGCAATAAAGGCACAAAAACACAAGCTAGCTGCTGTGACTCACTGGCAACATCGCAATCGCTACAGTCATTCAAAGAATCTCTCCGGTTGTAAAATCGTAGTACAATGTTGCCGTAGTGCCTGATATATATAATAATAATTTCAATACTTTTAAGGTTTTTAACAGTTTTCGATAAAATATTCGCATAACATTGCAAGCATGAATGCATAATTTGATACGCACACCTTAACTTTTTTGTATTTTAGGTTCTGGGCGTTACTGCAATTACTAACTCAATCTTTTAAAAACAGTTTTTCCCTAATATTTCTAACAGGCAGATAAAGCCGGCTAAGGTCAAATTTTGAGCGACAGAGATGAATAATAAAGAGGGAATGATGATTTGCCACATCAAAATGTAAACAATTTGGTCTAATAGTTCTAATGTCTTTGATATGAAGCTAAGAAAAATATTTTTTATGTTCAAATCAAAATAACTTAAGAACAGTTAAAGTTAGGTGTTAAACATGGCATATGAAACATGCCTAGAATTTGTTGAGGAATTCAAAACTCGAATATTACATAGGGTGTTCCATTTAAAAAAAAAGTATGTTTGCTTCATTACTTATTTATGGGACATCCGGTATATAAAGTGTCAATTTTAAAATAAACTACACATAACTAGCTATAATACTTGCATTTAATGTTTTCTTCTAAAGTTTAAAATAAAAAAGCTAGATGGGCGGTGAAAATATAACCAATAACCCTGTAAATACACTAGATGAGCATCCTTCACCTGCATATCTTCTCCTCTTTTTGTTTTCATTTGGCACAAGTAAATGGTTGCGTTGTAATCATCTGACACCCTATTTAGGGTAACACTCGAGGGCGATGCTGCTGGTCTCCCTGATCCTTTTACGGGCAATGCATATCTGATAAGATATGTTTGTACCAAAGAGTAACCGAACTAATAAGAGGCGAAATGAAGCATTCCTGACTGTTCCAATTTTTTGTGCGCATGTGCAAGGCGGTCATTTTACAAGTATTATTCGCAGCTAAGTTCACAGCTTACGCAAATTCGCAATCTGTCAAAGCGTTTGTTTACTTCTAGAAAACCAAACGAACCTTTATTTTTCTGCAGTTTAAAGTGAAAAGTGATTTTTTTTGGTTTAAATGCCGGGAGGAAAGAAGCAGAAAGGTGGCATATCGTGTGCTTACGCCGAACGCCCTTCGAAAACCGACGAAGGAATATCATTTTTAAGATTTGATAAGGATATCACAGGTATGTACCTGTATTATAAATAAATATTATGCTTCTGGAAACATAAAATGTTTGTGGATTTATTAGATATTTACAGCCACGGGTTGTCAATAAAGGTACTTTAAAAACGAAATAAGCAGAAACAAAATTCATTATTAACTAATAGGTAACAGAAAGATGTTGAATGACTTTTAAAATGTCAATTTTGTAGTAAGACTTGTTTTAATTAGTTACCTGTAATTTAGCAACGTAAAGTAAAACACACAATCTGCTCCACTAGTCCCAGGCAACCATATGACGTATGAGTGACGTCAGATTTCGTCGAGATTTGACTAACATGACGTCTACTATGACGTCCCTGGTACGTCAGGAAGACGTGAATAAGTCACAGCCCAGTGACGTCCTATTAACGACGTTACATGACGTCCTATTAACGTCGTTACATGACGTTGCTTGAAGGACCAGTTTCACACGGTTTGATGACCAAATAAGGGTCCTTGTTAGTAAATTATGGGTGCAATATAATAACCTGCTAAATAATTGAAACTATGACAATTACCCCTAACCAAATGGTCACCACACATTATGAAACTGGGCCTTATGCAGATATGTTACATTATGAGGAATTAAATTGTAATGATTAAATTTCTGACATTACAATTTAAATAAAAATTTCATATGCTGCATATCTACTTATTGAAACACATTGTGTATCAAGTAACTGAACAAAAATACTTTTAAAACTATTTTTATTAGTCTTGAAAAATGATTGAAACTGGCAAAGTACATATTATGGCTACGGAAACTAGTCGGAAAATTTAAAATTAAAATATATGGTGTGTGACACAAGTCTATGAAATTGACCTGAACTATATTATACACACCGTTGGCAAAAATAGTAAAATAACCTTAAAGAACACATCTGGATACATAAAGAAACTGGTACATGTCAAGGCAGGTTTCAATATTTACAGATTTTCGTTCCGTTAACCTATCCTATGTATAAACGACATAAAAGTCTCATAAACATAAACGACATAAAAGTCTCATAAACATAAACGACATAAAAGTCTCATAAATCATAAACGACATAAAATTCTCATAAACATAAACGACATAAAAGTCTCATAAATCATAAGAAACATAAGTTTTTCCATAAGTCTTAACATAAAATAATGAAACACTTCGTATAAAAAATGTAAACACTTCGCATAAAAAGATTAAACACTTCGCATAAAAAGATTAAACACTTCGCATAAAAAGATTAAACACTTCGCATAAAAAGATCTAAACACTTCTAAAGTATTCTTGAATTTACGTGCTCGGCAGGTCTACTTTGAAGGGTAGCCAAAATTTGTTTATTTTGCTCTTTCAGGCATATAATGTGTTGAAGCAATAATTCAAAACCTAAACATAAAATAAATTACAGTTTATGTCGGAAAAAACAAAAAATTTAAATTACCTTTATTTAAAGAAGGAATGGTTGAAGTTGTGAGTATTGGTGTCTGAACTTGTGCAGGAACATTAAAAGGTATACAGTTATTGTCAGTTGTAGATATTGTAACCTTGGTACACTGGGAAGGGCCCCCTAAAAGTTTTTATTTAATAAATACCACTCGACAAATAGTTATCTGACATCATAGACACAAAACTAAAGCAGTATATCCTTTAAATAAATTAAAAAGAAATACGTACTTCAAAACCTAAACATCAACTAAACTAGATTTGAAGGAACTGCACCCAATTTAGGGGAAAAAAATTTACCTGAAGTTTCACTAGAAAGGCTTGGAGCACATCCGGTTGGTGTATGAAACAGAGATGTCAGTTTGTTTAAACTTGCAGTTTCTGTAGGACTGGGATGTAATGACAGAACATCTAAAAGTTTATATTTATTAAGCTATATTCCTAAACTTTCAATGCCTATCACGAAAATTTTCTAAGTGTTACACTTACTATCAGTTAAATTAAATAACTAATTATTACCTATCTGTATACAGAAAGCGATACCTACCTTGCAAGTTGCCTGAACCTTTCTTTTTCTTTAAAACGCTTGATTTAATTGGTGGAGGACGTTTTATGACAAAATGTCTATTAGGGCGTCCATCATCTTCCTCATCGTCACTGGAATATAACCTTTTCGTAACAATTCTTCTCCTTTTACCAAATTGTTCTTCGTCTTCCTCTTCTGTGTCCAAGTTGGAAGTAAACTCAGCTTTTTTTTGTTTGTCTAAAGCTCTGTCTAGATCATCTGAAAATATGTAGATACCCTATAAAACATATTCAAACAATAGGTGTCAATACAGAGAGTGATGGAGCAATAGCCCCCTCCTACTCCGAGAGCCCCAGGCAAGAGGCAAAAAGTAATTGAAAAGTTAAGTAAACAACGAAATACTTTCCAGCCAAACCTGTTTCAAAAAAGACACGAGCAACAGAATACACTTTCCACGATTCCTCACGTTGTTCATGTGCTTTCAAGGCTTTGAAAAAGGTTCCTCGGTCCTTATAAGGAGGCCAGAACACTTCACATTTTCTAGGAGTTAACCAATCCGAATCAACCACAGCAAGCCCCCCACTGTCAGAGAATTCTATAACTACATATGACATAATGGAACTTATCGTTTAAGTACCTAAAAAGAACATAATTGTATCCAATTTGCTTGACGTACTTTCCATAATTAACATTTAAATTTTTACTAATCCAGTGCTTATAATAAATCCTAAAGTCTGCTAATTTGGATAGGTACAGATAACTAGACTTACGACCAGATTGTCTCGGTCAAGTTTGCAGAAATCGAAATTTAAACAACTACACCGTTTTCACTGAACTAACCTAGCTTTTTTAATCTGCTCATTTCGGGATCCTTATCGAAAAAGATTAGTTATTACCACAATTATTATGATATGGTAGGAGTATTATATATTATATCTATATAGGTACTTACCAACCAGAGAATAAATTGCACACACCAAACACATGAATTTGGAATTTATGAAAAAACCGGGAAATTGACCAGTAGCTCAACCGCTTATGTTTTTTTGGGGATGGAGAAAGCGGGAAAGGAACGCATCACACTAGACGCAAATTGCAGGAATTTAATTGGTCGGTTCACGTCAGATGATTGTTTCAACCAATGGAAATTGCTGAAATTTGACAGTCCTCACGCTCGCGGCGGTCTAGCGTCGTGACCGAGAGAGAAGCTAGACATGCAGGCAGCTGGCAGACATAACTCCAACGTTGCCAATAACTGTTTGGCACTCGGGACATCAGCTGTGATTGATTTAAAATAAATATACAATATATGCTATATCGCCCATTGGTAACCCAAATGGAATATGTTGTTGCCACTTCCACTAGACTTATATGGGTTAAAAGGGCGCCAAACGTTTTGCCTCGTTTTGTGATGGCAACGTTGGGATACCTATGTATGTTTAGTACTACTAAAAAGCACCTCGGACTGTCGGACGTCTGCTGTCATTGCCGAAATAATATTAGCTGATCGTAGCGTATTGGTTAGAGCGTCTGGCTGCAACGCTGAAGGTTGTAGGTTCGTATCCCCGTCCGAGATCACTTCTTCTTACTTTTTTTTTTTACTTTTTTAATAAAAATATATGGGTAGGTACACGATAAGCGCCAACAAAAATGTGCTTAGCCGTCAAATGTCATTTATGTCAACTAAATGTTAACTAATCACAGCCAGACGTCTGGGGTGCCTTTTACTCTCTATATAGTCTCATGTCTCATGTTTACCTGCTCCTATCGAAATTCATACGCTAAACCAAAAATCGACGTCTTAAGACGTAATGCGCGAGACGATCTATAACGGCGTCGATATGTCGTCACAATGACGTCTTTTTTGGGCCGAAAGTCGTCTTTTGACGAAAATGACTAAATATAACCAATAAACGACGTCACAAGACGTCATTGTTCGTCTTCTGGTTGCCTGGGGTTTAATGTAAAATTTTTATGCCATACATGTTTCGGAGGCATAAACCTCCATCATCAGTGGGATAAAATTAAGTTATAGTAGAAGAGAAAAGGACATTGTGAGAACTGCAAATTAAAAATAGAAAAGAAGTATTAGTGAAACAAGGAAAACTTAAACGACAATAGGCTCATCAGAGAGATCGGAAAGATGATAAAGTCTGTGCGTTTTAAGAAGTCCGATATCGGATTAAATCACCAAGGGATGTTATCGCTTTTAAAACAGTAAGTCGGTTAAGTTACAATATCTTCGCATCTTGATCACACCGAACATCCCACTGGTTTACTGTATTCTATTACTGGGCGAAATCAGAGGTTTCAAAACAAAATTATCTTAGAATTACGCGTTGACCATAAATAATAATTAAATAGATAATTAAATTATTTTGCTATTATTATAGTTAAATCTATATAATAATCGCTATTTTCCAAGAACCAATTAAAATTTGCTCAAGTGCGGGATGGTTAAATATGTTAAAGATTTTGTCAGGTATATACTTTTTCGATAATGACATTATTTTGGGATTATTATAATTAAATCTTCATAATAATTCGTATTTTCCAAGAAATAATTAAAATTTGCTGAAGTGCGGGATGGTATGTTGTACTTTATTTTAAATAAGTAGTTGTGCTTTTCACTTTTAGTTTGTTTCTCATTGTGTGTGAATTAAAATCAGTTATTAAGCAAAGTTATTGAAAATGTTCAGCAAGGTGGCACATCGCCTAGAAGGCATTTATCTCCAGGTGAACGCCGTTTGGTATTACAAGTGGAACGTTATTTTACTTTAGAAAAAGATAACTCGGGCCCGTTAGAGTCTGTTTTGGCAGTGCAAAAACGAACGTCTGATGCTTGCGGCATTTCAGAGAAGACCTTAAGATGACTTCGAAAAAAGAGTGAAGAGAATTTGGACAGACCATATAAAAGGGTTCGACTCCATTCAAAAACCTTGGATTTATCCCAAGGGATAAAACTCTCTATTAGGAATATTGTTTATGATATGTGTAAAGCCAAGGAATATGTTACCCTCAAAGCTATTCTTAAAAAGATAAAGCAGAAAAAACTTTGCGATATTGGAACTAACAGTTTGTCCATCATCTTAAAACATATGGGTTTCCTATAATATGGGCCGCCCTACCATTGTCATTACAACGCAATTGAATTGGTATGGGGTATTAGCAAGAACTATTATGACAAACATGCCTGTAAAAATATCGGTAAGCCTAGCGTTATAAAGTTATGGGAGGAGGCGCTTAGCCAAGCGGGCAAAGAAGAATGGCGGAAATGCATTGAACACACAGAAAAAATTATTTTTGAATATTATGAGACAGAACAGGTTATAGACGACGTAAGACCGTTAATTATTACGAATGATGATGATGATGACGATGATGTTGATTCTGATGAGTCTGAAAGCATGGGTGAAATTTCAAATGCAGAGGAAGACTACTTTTAGTAGTACCTATCTACAAGTAGGTACGTTCTGTCGCAAGACTACAAAATCGGTTCTTTTTAGAACCAAAACTTTATAAAAAAGAATTCGTAAAACTAATTTGTCTGAATACTACAAAAGCTAAAAAATTATTATTTTTCTTTACCTAAACTAATTTTTTATTTACTTTAAATTATTTTATTTAGAAAATGTAATTCATCAACATCCAAAATTACCTTCAATATAATTTATTATTTGAGAGCCACCGACATAATGCTCAAGAGGTTTTATGGCTTAGCGGACTTCTTAAAACGCACAGACTTTAGATAAAAAGGACAATACTTAAGTGAGAGACTGATTTATACTTAGGTCAAACAAAATAGTGTTGACTTACCTTGTGTCGCAGAAAAAACTTCATCATTTTGTATTAAGCATATTTGTAGAAATAAAATAAAAAATAGAAAAAGTTATTATTTAAAGAAAATTTGTTTTTATCTATTTAGTAGTTAGTAATTAAATAGTACTTATTATTTTTTCCTCTTTTTGATTCTTTCGTTCACAGAAAAACAACATTTTCGTCCAATGAGGAGAAAACAAAATCAGAGATACGAACATCCTGCTGGAGTTGTATCAAATGGTAGTTAAAATTATTAATAAAGAGAATGTCTGTATAAAAAGTTTTTCTTGTATTTTTTAAAATAAAAACCGTTGAATTTAGTGCAGTTCTCCAATGTCAATGGCAGACAAGCCGGGACACCTAGAGTAAAAAGCCAGACAAGGAGAGAAAAGAACAATGAGTGTTATATGAGGATGGAAGGTAAAAATATTTGTTAGTAAATTAAAGTAAGTTTAAATGAATAGGTGGATAAGGTAAAGTTTAAACGAAAGTCACTAGATAGAGTGGTAAGATGTGAGGAGAGAAAACTGTAACTAAAGTAGAAAATTATGAGAAAACTATATAAGGTAAATGTTATAGTTGTGACAATCCATCATAGATGAAGCAATGTGTCAGGGTGATTATAACAATAAAATTAGTAGAGACACTGGAAACAAGAGGTAAAACGTGTGGCAAGTTTGAGGTTAAAGAAAGTTTTGAAGTTAAAAAAGTAGGGTTAGGGTTGATTATTTATTAATAAACTGCAGTGAATTGAAAAAAGTTACACAGGAAAAATTAATTTGGTCGTTAATACATTGTAAATTAGGATTTTTGAGAGCTCTATGTATTTCCAGAATCTCCAAGAGGTTCAAAGTGGTGCCCTTATTACACACATGAAGCACTCTTGTACCAGTAGAGGGATCAAAAGAATGTTGGTTATTGATTATGTGGTTAGCAAACGTCGATTTAGTATTGATATCAGTTTGATTATGGTATTTTTCAATAATTTTTAGATGTTCGTTAACTCTAGTAGTGATCTTTCGGCCACTCTGACCAATGTAGCAAACGTTGCAACCAGGATGACTACATGAGAGGGAATAAACACCTGACTTATCTAGAGGAGGTATCTTGTCCTTAGATTGAACTACAAACATACGTAAGGTGGATTGAGTTTTGAAAGAAATGTTTATATCAAGAGATTTGAAAATGTCTTTAATTTTATAAGAAATATTGTTAATAAATGGAAGAGAGAAATAACTCTGCTGTTTGGGTAGGGCAGGAATGAATAGTTTTTTGTTGAGAGAACGAGATAAGTGTTAATAATAGAGTTTGTTAATAAAAGTTGAAGGATATTGATTGTTAAATGCTATTTGTTTAATTAGGTTGAGTTCAGACATAAAATTCTCATGAGACAGAGGAATATTAAAAAGTCTATGGAAAAAACTATTAAAAGCCGCCGATTTGTGGCTATAAGGATGATTAGAGTAGAAGGGAATAACAAGGTCAGTGCTGGTAGGTTTATGATATATTCCAAATTGTAATTCACCTCCCTTTCTTTCTATAAGTAGGTCCAAGAAAGGAATGGAACTATTGGTCTCTAATTCCATCGTAAATTTAATGGCTGGGTGTAAAGTATTCAAATAGTTGAAGAATGAATTTAATTCTTGATAAGAACCCGTAAAGATAACAAAAGTGTCATCAACATATCTGGAAAAATGGATTATTTTAATGAAAAGAGGATGTGACTCAATTTGAGATTCAAGGTTAGCCAAAAATATCCCTGCCAAAAGGGGACTAAGAGGTGATCCCATGGCCAAGCCCGAAACTTGAGTAAAGAGAAGGTTGTTGAACTGAAAGAAGTTTTGTTTTAGAACTGTGTCAAGTAAAAGGCAAAGGTTAAGGACGTGATATGTGGAGATAGAGTGATTGGAGAATAAAAGGTTTCTGACTAGCTCAATACAATCTTCAGGAGGAACACTAGGAAATAGGTTTTTTACATCGAAACCAAAATGGCATGTTCCGGGATGTTGATGTTCTTAAGTCTAGCAGTCAGTTCATATGAGTTTTTAATTGCAAATTTACTCGAAAAATCTGTTAATTCTAATATAGTGAAGTTTAACCAAGAGGCAAGTTTCTGGGCGGGGGAATTAGAATAGCAGACTACCGGACGTATTGGGATGTCTCTTTTGTGTATCTTTGGCAATCCATAGAGACGAGGAGTTTGTGGGTTCATAGGATATAACCTACTTTTGTCTGATTCTAAGTAATTAAGGGTATCATTAGCAATAGAAAGAACTTTCTTCAAGTAATTGAAAAATGAAGCTGTAGGGTTGGAGGGGACTGCAGGGAATGTAATAGGATTCAAGAAATCTTCAACTTTGAAAACATACTGTTGCCTGTCCATGAGAACAAGGGTATTGCTTTTATCAGCTTTCGATAAAGTCAAGTCACAGTCCTTAATTTTCCTACGAAAACGATTTAAAGTACTGTTCAATTCGTTATTAGAATCAAGGGAAGGGTGTGGAGAATTGTTAAATTTGTTAAGAGTGACTGCGACTTGAGATCGAATGGTATGTGTTTGTGAAGAAGAATTAACACTCTCTAAAATCCTCTCCGAATCCCACAGCTAAAAGTTGTAAGTTCGGGGGGGTGGGTGTGAAATTAAAATTATAATTTAAGCCTCGATTTAAAAGATCAACTTCTACACCAGTAAGAGTGGTGGATTATAAATTTAACACTCTTTCATGAAATTTAAAATCAGAGAAATGACCATTGGAGATGTTACTGATATCCAGCTCCTCACAAAAGACTTTATTATAAAAACTAGTATTGATGTTGGTAGAATTAAACAAATTATCTGAATTATTTAGGTTAAGTGAATTAGAATTGTACTGAAAGTTGTTATGTTGTTTGGAAGATAAAATGTCTCTCTGATGAGCCTATTGTCGTTTAAGTTTTTCTTGTTTCACTAATACTTCTTTTCTATCTTTAATTTGCAGTTCTCACAATGTCCTATTCTCTTCTACTATAACTTAATTTTATCCCACTGATGATGGAGGTTTATGCCTCCGAAACATGTATGGCATAAAAATTTTACATTAAACTATTGGAGCAGATTGTGTGTTTTACTTTGCGTTAAAATATTACTCCACTGAGAGATGGACTTCTTCCATAAAAATGTAATTTAGTAGCCAATCCTAGGTGTTAGAAAATAAAATAGTATGTATAGCTGCTCCAAGCTTAATTTGATAACATAAAAAAGCATTAAACTGGTGACCATAGGCGTCGCTTCTATTAAATAATTAAAATGCGGATTGTTGAAAATTTTTAATATGATTAAATAGTATATATTATTACAGCTTGTTTATTATAGTTTATTTCGATAAAGGGTTTGTACCCGTGACTTCGCCTGCAGAGAATATTTTTAAAATGGTCTTTCTGTAAAGAAATATGCTCATTTTGCCGAAAACAATTAAAAAAAAGTGTATCTGTCCAGCCAGGACCGCGAGGAGGTATGAGTTTTCCTTGCAAGAAAGGATTGGGGCAGGTACTATGTTAGTTGGAATATACAGTAGTTTTAACAATAAATTGCGGATCGCATCAGCAGAATCAAAGTAAACGTTCTGTACTATAACAAGTTTTTAAGATACGTGTTAAACGAACATAATTAATCTAAAATTCATAAACAAATTAATGACTGGAATCATCAGAACTTTCGGAAGTAGAATCGTTTCAAGGTTGGATTACTACTGGCGCTATAGGCGGTGAAACAGAATATCCATTTTCTGTTTTTATAACATGAGCTACCCTATTTTTCGATGCATCGCTATATCGCTAATCATTTCGTTATTACCTGCAGAATATTATCAAGGACAACTGCGCTTAAAGTTGGAGATTGATTATTGAGTGATATTTTTTGCTGATAAGAGCAACACATTAGGTACAAATCCATCTTTACTTCTTGAAAGAAATCGTCCATTTTTCTCCAAGAGTCCTGATAATTAATTAATACGTTAAAAAAAAAACGTTAAAAAACCACAAAGTCTCGGCCTCAAATTGATTTATATTAGCATTTTGTTACATGTTTCGCTCTTGAAGGAGCATCTTTAGACCTCAAGAATATGATCATAATGATAAAAATCTAGATTAAGCACCGGAGATTCAATGTAGGACTTACCAAATATAACAACATTACATGGGAAATAACAGCACAAAATTAACAATTATTACACAGAACAAAAATGTAAATTTAAAATTTCTTAAAAAAACTATCTTACATCATACAAAAATATTTAACACGTCACTATTAATAAAAATTAAACAAGTAAGACGAAGTTGACTGGTAGCCTATTTATATAATTATACAGGGTGGCCCATCAAAAATGTACCGCAAGGCATTACAGGCTGGGAAAGGACTTTTCGACAAAAGCCAAAACCACGTCAAGTTTGTTTGTCAGGTAGACAACTTTTGACGCAAGAATCATAGCAAAACCTTTAACCCCCTAAGTGGGGGTGTCATCCCCCAAATATTTTCAAATGAGAATGGAGGTCAAGTGGCACCTCATTCAAAAGGGCTCCTAATTCCCTGTACATCGCTGCTTACATTTTGAAAATCGATCGACTCGTTTAGAAAATATGGACTTCTGAAATACTAACAATACGTTTGACGCAAAATGCAAAAATCGATTTAAAACTTACCGTATTATTGAAAATTCAAAAAGAATTTGCTGTTTTTTGGTCATTTGCAGATTCTTTAGGCTCGTGTTAGTGAGATAACAGTTATCGGGTTTTTGCTTCGCATTGGGCCAAGTAGTTGCTAGATGGTTGTCTTGTAACTTGTGGTTGAAGGGTTTCCAAATTATTGAACCTTTTAAATTTATCAATTAAGGTGTACTCAATTGCAGAAAGAGTAGAAATTATTGAGTTTTTTTTTCCAAAAACAATGAATGCGGAAATCGGGTCGCGGAGCTGTTTAACCAACGGCATCATGACAAACATGTTTCTGAAAAAATTGTTCGAGAATTGGTGGCCAAATTTCGCGAAACAGGTTCCGTTCATAACAAAAAGAGGCAGCTTGAAAATCTGGTACTAAATGAACCTACGGAGATAGCAGTATTGGGGCAAGTTGCAATGGATAGTACGCTAAGTACAAGACAATAGGCCACTGCGACAGGCGTGAGTCGTACAAGAAGTGCCCAACCAGTATTAAAAAAATACAAGTTCCATCCTTATAAGATTCGGTTAGTGCAAGAACTAAGAGGAGACGACTTTGTTCGTCGCTCTCAATTTTGCGAAATTATGACTGACCGAGCGATTAGTAATGGTAATTTCCTATTTAATGTATGTTTTTCGGACTAGTGTACCTTCTTCCTAAATGGTTTAGGGAATCGCCACAATTGTCGTTACTAGGCCGATACCAAGGATTTTCCACGAGACACACACACAACCCCCCAGAAGTTGAATGATTGGGCTGGTATTTTTGGAAATTCCATTGTAGGTCCTTTTTTTCTTTCTGGAATTTTAACAGGTGATATATACCTGGATTTACTAGAAAATGTTATCGACCCAGCTCTAACAAATATCATAGAGAACGACCCTGCACACAATAAGCAGGAACTGATTTTCCAACAAGACGTAGCTCCTCCACATTACTCGCTACATGTGCGCAATTATTTAGATGACACGTTTCCAGGACGCTGGATAGGCCGAAGGGGTGCAATTGAGTGGCCCTCTCGGTCAATCGACTTAAGTCCTTTAGATTTTTTTTGTGGTGGCACATAAAAAGCAAAGTTTACAGCACTCCACCTGACACATTGGAAGATCTGCGAGGACGAATCATTGACATATGTCACGAAGTGACACCACAAGTGCTCCAGAATGTACGGCAACGATTTGAAAATAACCTGTATCACTGTATGCCCGTTGGCAGACAACAGTTTGAGCATTTACTTGACTAATACGGTAAGTTTTTAAGTAAAATTAAATCGATTTTTGCATTTTGCGTCAAACGTATTGTTGGTATGTCAGGTCCATATTTTTTACAAGAGTGATCGATTTTAGAAAAGTAAGCAGCGATGTATAGGGAATTAAGAGCCTTTTTGAATGAGGTGCCACTTGACCCCCCTTCTCATTTGAAAAAAGTTGGGGGATGACCCTCCAGGAGGTTGAAGGGTTTGCTATGATTTTTGCATCAAAAGTTGTCCCCCTGACAAACAAACTTGACGTGGTTTTGGCTTTTGTCGAAAAGACCTTTTCCAGTCTGTTATGCTTTGCGGTACGTTTTCGATGGGCCACCCTGTATAATATAGAATAATTAATTATTAGGTATCATTTATTAAACAAGACTTTACCAATACAATACAAAGAAAGAGAATTAAATATATAACAAAGTGGCTAACTTTCAGTTGATTTACTGATAAATAGAATCAAGGATAGATGCAAAAAATAATGATGCTTGTCATTTTAAAGCTACATCAAAATGTGGACCTAATTTTTTACAATCGACCCCTTCAACGAGTAATTTATCTTCAGAAGCTGCTTCCGAGCAAGAGAATTTAACAAATTTAAAAATTTGTCTTCTGTTGCAAAAACATTGGATATGCTCAGTATGTTTGACAGCACTGGAGCAGCAATTGTGTAAGCGATGTTGCAGAATATTAGAATAATTATTATTTACGAGGAGCATATATTCAATGTTGTCGATAGAAAAAAAATACGTAAAGCTCGAGAAAAGCAACGAACCTTACATTCAATGGGCACCCTTCGCACACCATAAGTTTGGTCTATTTTTCGATTGGCGTGAAGACAAAACACTATAATTTGCAGACTCTATAAGAAAGACTACATTACAAGAGCACATAACTCTGTTTAAAGAACCAGGTTTAGAGTGTATAGGATACATTTTGTTAACTTCCGGAAAGGCTAATATATTATATAGATATGTGCAAAACTAGTCGAGTTTACTGAAAAAAAAAATATTAATTTTGATGAACCGGTGATAACAAGTAACCAAACTGCAGTTAACACTGAAAGTAAAGGAGGTGTAATACGATGCTTGGAAACAAAGCTAGGAAGATCGTTGAAGTGGTGCATCTGTCTGTTGCATGACAATGAACTTCCATTGCTATATTTATTTCAAGATATTGATGATATTACTGCTGGACCTCGATTCTTCACTATAAAATCATTAAATAACTGCGACACTATATCTTTGGTACCCTTTAGTACCCCAACCACTTTCTATTTACGGTGCTAAACATTTACATGGGGCCATTATGCTGCCAAGGTATCTACCTGACAACTTTAAAGTAATTACTGGTCCTGTTATCCAACGAAATGGATTTTATGGTCATTCAGGGATCATTTATTTAAACTGTAAGGAATTCCTTTTTAAACAAGTCAAGTTCAAGAAAATCCGTTGAAGGATAACGACATAACGCTGTTTTTTTTACGTCCTAAAGACTTCACCCACTCCTTTATTAGGCGAGATGTGAAAAAAGTAGCAATAATAAAAGTTGTAGCGAACGATCTACTGATTTTAATTATTTATTTGTTTTCTACGGTTATGTGGAATTTTTTGCCGTAAAATGAACTTTTAATAATGCTCTGGTCGTAATACATCTTTGGTTAATACAAAATCGGTTACCCGATTTAGCATTGACTTTTCAACTGCTTTGCCTAGACTTGATAATAAGCTTATCGGCCTATAGCTGTCTGCCAATGTTGGGTTTTTACCGCTTTTGGGTATTAATGCCACTTTAGCTTTTTCCAGTCTTCAGGGAAGCAGCCCCTGTCGAGTACCGCTTGTGCTATGTTTACGAGATCTACTGCAATTTTTTGCGCAAAGTTTCTTATTTATTTATTACTGATACCGTCAAAGCCGGGCGCTTTTTTCGGGTTTATCATTTTCATGATTGAGAGAACTTCCACAACAGTAATCTATTATAAATTTTGAATCCCGTGGTTCAGTTTTTTGCACTGTCCTGGTGACCCGCGCATCCCTTTACCTGTTGGTCGAGGAGAATTCGCAGAGGCTATCTGCGAACAGTTCAGCTTTCTCCTCAGGCTCTGTTAGAATTTTGTCATTTTTTGTGTCTTTTATAAATTACATTGGCTTTCTTCCCCCCACCAATACACACTTGGTGAATTTATAAATTGAATTATCTCCAATCCTAAGTCCTCCGATTTTATTAGCCCATCGGTTCGATTCTTCTTCATATAACATGCCTTTAATTTCTGCTGTCAGTCTATTTGCCTGTGTTTTAATGTGCGGATCGCCAGTACTGTACGCACGCCTGAGCACCTCATATTTGTATTTGATCTTTTGAGTGAGTTCTCTCCCCGAGACACCCTACTTTAAAAGTTTGGACGTTATTACTTGCGAGGACTCGGCCATGGCAGTGGCTATGGCAGTAGTTATGTTATCAGTAAGTTTGATGACATTTTCTGATATTTCTTTGTCTAAACTGATCGGTGCCCACGATCAGCCACCATGACCGGTCTGTGGCCTGAGGTTAGTTCTGTCAAGACTATTGGCTGCGTTATTCGGCCAGTATTTTTCATTACAAACCCGTCCAAGATTTCCGGCAGTGAGCCTGTTTGGTGGTGTGTATGCCAGTGTATCAACCGGCGGCAGTATGTGGTAGTTGTAATCTAATGATCTTTCATATAGAGTGAGGTCCAAATGCGATGCTTAGCATTTAATTCTTCCCCTATTATGATTGATTCATTGCTAGCAAAAACTTTCCGCAAACAGCATTCGTCAAATCTGACTGCCGGCCCGCAATGAACATAACTCAATTTTAGCCACCCTTTGTTGATTTTAACTTACATGAATGTTCCTTCAATATGGTCACAGTTTGACAAGCCTGGCGTGGCTCGAGCAATGACATTCTTTTTCGCAAGCACCATGGTTCCTCCTAGTCGTCTCTCCACTCGGTCGTTCCGAAAAATATTGTAGTTGGGGCACGAGAACCGTTCTCCTTTGAGCAATGTTTCTTGCATCAGCAGAATGTTAATGCTATACCTTTTAAGGAAATCTATAATCTCGAGTTTTTTCCTCTTAATCGGATGTTTATTACTACCAAGGTGAAATAACCAATCTCTGATTGCAAGGCCATTAATGACTGTTCGCTGTTAGTGTCGTCATCATTACTTTGACGTGTTCTTGCATTTTTTGTTGGAACTCACCCAGAAGTAATTGCATGCTTTTTTGTAGTATTATCTGACATGCCTCTTGTCCTCCATTGTTTATAATGTTGTTTTCATTGTTGGTATTGTTGTTTTCCTTTCTCAGGTTTGCATTGTTTTGTTGTCCTCAGGTAAAGTAACCTTTTGGGGCTTCTGTAATATTCGTCTTCGCGCGGCTCGCACGACGCACCACATCAGGGTGTTTAGGGCATTCCATGGAGTTAGCACTGTGCTCCCCTCCGCAGTTTGCGCACTTCAGCTCATTGTTATTTGGGCATTCAGCTGAGAAATGATTTTTTGCACACTTTATGCATTTTATTTTTATGTCCATTTAAACTGTGAATGCCCAAATAACTGGCATCTGTGACATTAAGCTGTTTGCGGTTTTGTGCGTTGGGCTTCCGCACGGACACGAATATTTCCTATTGATCTGATGTCGTAAATTCTTTCCTCGGTGCTAGCACCGTATACGAACAATGGTGCTAGGCAACAATACTGGGACCAGAGGCATGGGAGAACCGTCGGCTCTCTTCCACCTTATAACCTTTGAATTCGTAAAGCCCATTTTTATTAGTTCTTTTTTCACCTGATTCTCAGTCCATGCTTCTAGCACGCCCCTGAGGAGCACGTGAAGTTTTTTCTCATCAGCAAATCTAAGGGAGAAGTGCTCTATGCTATTTGATTTTAAAAAGGCTATTGTTTCCTTGTAGTCGTCAGGTAACCCAGGATGAAGCTTTACACCTTCAGCTGTTGTAATAGCTGTGCCGAAGTCAATTTTTGTAGTTTTCAAAGCACCCTCTACCTTGATAAATAGCGATTTATTTTGCATAATAATTGGGGGTACTTGATTTTTTTCGGTTGTTCGTCCATTTGTTTTTTGTTTATTGTTTGTTTATTGTTTGTTTATTTGTCTCTTTGTTTTGTGTACAAGAGAGATTCTCAGTACTTACTTTCGTTTTAGGTTTTCAAAATTCAAAAGTCTTCAAATTTCTTTTTATCTACCCCAGGAAGTTCTGGGAATTTCTCTGATACTCTGGTGTTTTGCCTTTTTATCTCTGATTTTTTTATTTTTTGCACCGCTTGTCTCTTTCCTTGGTCGTTGATTTTTTGGTAAACTGTTTGTCCGTCGTCGCTTTCTGAACTGTCTCCGTTTGCCTTGCGTTTGCTTGTTGCTGTTATGTCTACATCGTTTCTCATGTCTACGTCATTTATTTCGTTTTGTTCGCTAATAGTGGCATTTATTGGTACTTTTTTCATGTCTTCTTATGTGTAATTATTACTTGTAATTTTGTCAAGGATGTGTGTGTGTTTTGTGTATTGAACTGGCTCTCATACCTTCTTATTTTCTCTTGGAGTTTGTTGTTTTCTTCTCTCAGCTCGCTAACTTCTTTTTTCTTTTCGTCTATCATTCGTACCATTGCATCATCTAATCGTTTTCCCCATTTCACATGCTGGTCTTCTACTGCTCGTGTCCATTTCTCTTCTTGGATCCTAGCTCTTTTCTCCTCCATTTCCCGTCGTAGTGCTTCGGCTAGCGGCGGGTCCTCTTCCTCAGAAAAGTCGTCTAATGGTAATTCCCCTGAGGGAATCGGTAGTTTGGTAGGTTTAGATGGAAATTCCATTTTGCCTGTATCACTACTTCACTATTCACTCTTCTCTTTGAGATCTTGATCCCAAAAAATGCGTATAGTTACACTTCGGATGGTGAAATGTAGCTCACGATCAATAATTATTATAATTATTTTATGACATAATATTATTTCGTTGGTCAGTATACTAAAAATGTTACTGAATTGACGTAAAATATTATCAATAGATAATTCAAGTATGCATGGAAAATTGACATGCAAAAGGTAAACCAAATCCAATTTTCGCAACAATCAATCATCAATCGCTTAAATGTCGAGCCACTTTCAGTGCAGATTTTTGGACCTGCCGGTTGCAGCACTGTTTGATTTTTAATTTAACGAATAAAAATCTTCCCGTCTCTGTAAAATGGCAGTTAGATTGAATTGTTTGTTGATCTTGTCGATTGAAAATTAGAAATTGATGGTTGGTAGCGAATGGACGAGTGCTTAAAAACAGAATTGTTAAGGTTTGAGAGAAAACGAACGTTATGTGCCATTAAAAACTCATAAAGTATGAAATACTTCAAAAAGTCAGGATTCTTTAGTTGCCAAATCTGTTATTTCCAGCAGCATCCTTAAAATCTTGGTCTTACAGGATAATTAACCTGCCGGTTTCTCCAGACTACATGTATAACCTCAACGTATAGTTCAAGTATGTCCGGTTAGTTCTTTTTTTGTTTTTTAGGGACTTGCATAGTTGTTAGCTATTTTAGATTTTACAGAAACTTGCGAACATGACTATTCAGGGCCGGACTGACACTGTGTTGAGATATTAAAACCAACAAATAATTTAGATATACAGTGTCACTATTAAACTCCGCACCATATGGAACTTTTTATTATTAATGAGGTTAGTTCAAATTAAATAAGAGCAATCGATTTTGCTTCAAATTAGACTAAAAATTATATATTCGATTGTCACCATCTATCATTCGGTATATGTCAAACACGACATTTTTGTCAAAAAATGCTGAAAATGGCATTGTTTAACCGAATTTCAAAAAATCTTATTAGAAAAAGTTATTTCTGGTATAATTTTAGGCCCATGTACAAAGTTTCAGTGGTTAAGTGCAATGTGTAATTTTTTGAGAATTTTTCGAAGTAACATGTTTTTTTATAATGTAAATTGACTTAATGGACATTAAACTATTTGCTTATACCATAATCAATATTTTATTTAGTGTGTATGCTTATTTTTTTACTAGAATGCCATTTTTTTTCGACATATAAAATTAGAGGCAAAGAAATTTGACACGGGTGGTGCAAAGTTATCATAATTTAACAATTTTAACAGATAGACGTCAGATGTTCCATTTTTTCTGATAGTAAATACACGTACAAAGTTTAAAAAACTTATAATAAAATTCGCAGATATCAGATTAGTTCACAATTTAAACACATTTTCTTGTTATCCACAATAAAATATCAAGGCAATTTCGAATTCCATATAAGTAGGCTATGGAAAAAAATGAATTAGAGTGCAGAATAAAAAAAAGAAATGTCATAAGTTGGAATATTTTCGCAAGTTTTTCACTGTTAAAATTGGTATGTTTATGTCAGCTTTTACTGAGATCACTTCTGGAGTGCCTTAGGGGTCCCATCTGGGGCCTCTTTTATTTAATATTTATATCAACGATGTTGTCAGCTGTTTTAAATTTTCTAATTTTGTATTGTATGCCAATAACTTAAAGGTTTTTCACTCAGTTATTGATCCTTCAGACACGTTTCGAATTCAGCATGACCTAAACAATATTTTTTCGTACTGTCAACGTAATTGCCTCTATCTAAATCTCAAAAAATGTCATACAATCACGTTCTCTAGAAATATAAACAAAATTTTTTCAAATTATAGTTTTAGCGACATACCATTAACAAGAGTCTCTATTGTAAAAAATATAGGTATTTTTTTTTACTGTAAAATGTTATTTGAGCATCATATTCAGCAAATCACCATAAAAGCTAAAAAATCACTAGGATTTATTATAAGAACCTGTAGGGGCTTTAAACAAATAGAATCTATTCGTGCATTATATATGGCAAAGAGTAAATTTAAACTTTTAACGTCGTATTAATCTTTGTACTTATGTTAACGGAGGTCATTTTGCACAATTACTAAAAGTTTATGCTAATTAAATTTACTTTTAAAATAAAATTGTTCCTCATTTAATTAAAAAAAATAGTCATACTCAAATTCTTCCTGCAAAACTTGCTGTAACTAACTCAAGTAAAACATTTTTTCCTGCCGAAAATTTACTAATAGTGGAATTTTTAATTCAAAATAATTTAAATATCCGGCATCGAACACTAAAAACCGATATATCTCAAAAACGGCTTACCTTAGCGGATTTTCGCAAGAGTACCTTTTTTGTTTCAAAATATTCAAAAAATTAGTAACTTAACAAAAAAAGGAAAAAACTACACTGATAAAAAAAGTTATGGCCATTCTAAACCATAAGAAGTGCATTGTGAAGCGCCTTCTAATGGTCACAGTCAAAAGGTTTCCGTATTCGAGTTTCGCATCCTAAAAAACCCCCGGGTGCCAGGTTTTAAAGTAATACGTTAAAGAAAGTTCAATAATTTTATAAAATTCGATTTTTATTTTTTAAATTTACCACCCTGTATCTCGGAAACGGAGCAATTTCGAACTAAGGTAAGTTGCTTTAAATCGCCTTATTTTGGCCTCAGATTTTGTACAGATCTTTTAGAGACACCCCTGTATAGTTACCCTGACATATGTCACTGCTAAATAATAACCAAACACGTAAAATTTCACAATCCGCCATATCCTTAACCAACAGTCCCCTAGAGTATTATGCGGCAGAGCTACAAAGTTATATTATAGTTTGCTTTTAACCTATATTATCTGCAAGAGCCCATAGATGTCGCCATGAGATATAAACGGGTGTTCGATATTGCCCGCTGTTTATGATTCCCCGCCGCTCCCCTATAACGTACAGCTGATGTCGTCTTATTTTCCTTATAAATGTAAAAACTACGTTAGAATACTACGTTCCATAATTGATTATGATAAGTTATACCTTATACCCTTATTATTATAAGTAATTGCCTATCTTGTAACACTTTAAAAAATTACCTTTGATAGATCTTTGAAAACACAGTAATTAGTAATATACCACGTATCTGTTACGTATTAAAAGAACAATCATTCCTTTTACAGCTTGTAATTTAGATACATCAAAAACAAAAACCAAAAATATGAGATACCAATCTTTTTAATTGACAGAGAGATAAAATTTTAATGTTTTGTTTCACGAAGTCGAAAAGCCAAAATATGTTCCAGCTTTTTATAGGTTATGGGAACGAAACCCGATATTAAAGAATAGCAAATAAAAAGCAGGCGCCTCCCATGTCGCTTTTTTCGAACCGAAAGATGCATGTGAGTGTTATTAATTACCGCGGGCTGGAACAAATCATTTGAATACTGAGAAAAACGATGAAGCACTCTTTGTCATGAAGCCGGTACTGACCAGAATTTTAGTGACATTTAAATCTGATGAATGAAAGCGTGTTCCATATTTTTTTTACTATTAAACCCTTAGGCTTAATCTGGTTACGGTGTAGTCACGAGTGAGTAATGAGCAGTATAGTTTTCGTGGATCTACTAATGCTAATTTTAGTACAATAAAATTATATCAGGCAGTATTCCTAAGACGAGGAGCAGATCCAGACAATATTCTATCTGTTTGTTACATCCCCCCGTACACCCAGCGACATAAAATATTGCTCTCATGTCATGTTGATGACATGACTGATATATATAGATATATATATATAGAAAATCCTAATCTTGGGGGATCGATCTGGGTTTGGACGGTTTGAAGAAAAAAACTCTTTTCTACTACGCCGAGCTTTCGGAATTATTTTATTCCTTTTTCAAGGCTGCAATACAGAACAAGATCTTATTTTTTTTTTAAATTTTATTTTATACAATTTAAAGACTTACGTGTAAAGTGAGATATTTTTAAAGAAAACTGGCATTTTTAATTCGTCGCAGGTGTCATCGAAGGAAACTTCGAGATCTGTTTAGTTTTATTTGTTACATATTTTTAATTTTAATCACTATGGGATAATACCATGTGGCAGCGAACATGTCTGCTTGATTTTCACCTTAGAAAATGGCGGGATACCCGCCTTCGCGTTGCATGAATCTGAGGGAGACAACTGAAGAAGAGAGAGGGAATAATGTTGGCAGTGCGCTGCTTCCATCAGGTACCACCTGACTCACGCAATGCGTGCGCATATTCCAGTGGTGACGGTGTTTATTCATGGAGTTATTTGGAGTGCGGAAATACCAATAAATATTTTATTTAATTTGATCTTGATTATTTGATTGTACTTTGTCGTGCTTCTGTCTGTCACCCAGAGTCACTCGAAAGTTTTTTTAATTTGTTTTAGTTGTTAAGCTGATTTTATTTATTACCAGTCTTTTTTGTTGGAAAGTTAAGAGATAGTGAAAAATTGTCAATGTGACCTATGGAGAAGCCAGAGAAAGATTTTGTATGTAAGTTGAGATAATGTGAGTGAGCGTAAGATTTGGGAGGACAGAGAAACTCCTGTGAGGGGCGTTAGTGGCTAGCCCATATAGCACAGGACACCAACTGTCACTTGGTGTCAAGAGCCATGATGGGTGCATCGCTATAGTGTTTTGTTTAGCGATGCACCCATCATGGCTCTTGACACCAAGTGACAGTTGGTGTCCTGTGCTATATGGGCTAGCCACTAACGCCCCTCACAGGAGTTTCTCTGTCCTCCCAAATCTTACGCTCACTCACATTATCTCAACTTACATACAAAATCTTTCTCTGGCTTCTCCATAGGTCACATTGACAATTTTTCACTATCTCTTAACTTTCCAACAAAAAAGACTGGTAATAAATAAAATCAGCTTAACAACTAAAACAAATTAAAAAAAACTTTCGAGTGACTCTGGGTGACAGACAGAAGCACGACAAAGTACAATCAAATAATCAAGATCAAATTAAATAAAATATTTATTGGTATTTCCGCACTCCAAATAACTCCATGAATAAACAACGCCACCACTGGAATATGCGCACGCATTGCGTGAGTCAGGTGGTACCTGATGGAAGCAGCGCACTGCCAACATTATTCCCTCTCTCTTCTTCAGTTGTCTCCCTCAGATTCATGCAACGCGAAGGCGGGTATCCCGCCATTTTCTAAGGTGAAAATCAAGCAGACATGTTCGCTGCCACATGGTGTTATCCTATAGTGATTAAAATTAAAAATATGTAACAAATAAAACTAAACAGATCTCGAAGTTTCCTTCGATGACACCTGCGACGAATTAAAAATGCCAGTTTTCTTTAAAAATATCTCACTTTACACGTAAGTCTTTAAATTGTATAAAATAAAATTAAAAAAAAAAAAAATAAGATCTTGTTCTGTATTGCAGCCTTGAAAAAGGAATAAAATAATTCCGAAAGCTCGGCGTAGTAGAAAAGAGTTTTTTTCTTCAAACCGTCCAAACCCAGATCGATCCCCCAAGATTAGGATTTTCTGTCTAACTAGTCGATCAAGACTACCTTCCCACTTTTTATATATATATACGTGCATGCGTATCTCTTTTACCTCCGCATACGGGACAGGCGCCCAAGCCTCCACCAGAACGAGTATGTTTATGCATGTGTATTTTTCACTTTTGGACTCCATAATTAAGCACAAATATGGCCACCATGAGAGGGGTAAGCAAAAAACAAAAAATGTATATCTAAATTTTTGCTACATTCTTAAACGTAATGGACCTCCAAATACGACATGGCCATATCCCTTCCCCGCTGTATATCAATACAGATCAGTCGATCGCACACGCCACCAGCGATGTTGCCAATTGTAAACCATTACACCCCGCCTAAATTTGGCCTTGGTCTATTTTTAGCATAAGACGAATAATAGGCCAATATATGTTGGGGCTTGGTAGAAATTTATTATTTCAGTGAGCTTTAAAAAATATAAATAGACACCTTGGTATGCAGAGAAATACTGATATGCAGTTAGTAGCTTTTTTCACCAGCCCTTTTGAAGAAAATAATTTAATATAGTGCACTAAATTGATTTTTTTGCCAACGTTTCGCTTTATTAGTTTAAAGCTTCTTCAGGGCTTGCATTTAAAAAAGAGTGGTGAGTCAATTCGATGCGTTGAGTCTATTTATCTTGTAATTGTTTTTGAGGTTTTTTACAAAAGTTTTAAAAGTTTGTGAAAATTTAAATTATTGTTTTGGAAAATCACACTCAAGTTAATGTCTTCTTATCCTAAACAAGTTTTTTTTTTATGTTTTTAGTGTCGAATTGGCTCACCCCTCTTTTTTAAATGCAAAACACTGAAGAAGCTTTAAACCAATAAAGCGAAACGTTGGCAAGCATTTGTTAGCAATATTTTTTATTGTCCTCTCTAAACTATCTACCTGAATCAAATAACATGCGTAAAGCGAACTACAAATATTTACCGAAATCCTCGCAAGACGAACTGGGAAAACTATAAATTATACCTTGATGCGAAGCTTGCAGGGATCAAAGATACGGTAAACAATACACTAGAAGTCGAGTTAATCACAGATCAAATAGAAGGCGCGCTGCAATTGGGTTTTATAGCAAACTGCCCTCCAACAGAATCTACCAGGAACGTGCCCTGGTGGAGCAAAGATCTGGAAGTGAGAAAAGAACAAGTAAGAAGAAAACTTTAATGTAGCGAAAATTTCAGGTTATTGGGATGCATACAAGGCATCCCTGACTGAATACAAATGGGAGCTAAGGAAGAACATCCTGAAGGAAGCACTGTGAGGCTATCGAAATCACTCCAGAATGTGCCAGACTCAGGAAAATACTCTCTAAGGATCCACAAAACTCCATCAATTCCCTAAAAACAGCCAATGGGAGTACACTAAATCCGGAAAAGAAACAATGACCGAACTTTTTCAAGTACACTTTCCCAATTCAAGAATTTTAGACGAATCACCGCAGACCTGGAAGCTAAGGGAGGAAAATAGGACTCCTAACAGAGCTCGCAGGGAAAATTGGCAGACTGCCAAAATAGTGGTGACAAAGAAAAATATCAGATGGACAATAAACTCATTTGAATCATTCAAGTCACCGGGACCAGACGGAGTATACCCAGCAATGCTTCAGCAGGGAACGGTCCTGATAATCGATCGATCGAAGCTTTGCCTCATACTAAGATCCAGTTTGGCCACAGGACACATTCCGAAATCTTGGAAACTGACAAAGACGGTATTCATACCTAAACTGGGACGACCAGATTATTCGGTGGCAAAGGCATTCAGACTTATGTCGTTCGTACTTAAAACACTTGAAAAGCTGGTTGATAGGCATATAAGGGATGACGTCTTGGAACACAGACCATTTTATCAAGACCAGCATGTCTACAGAACAGGAAAATCAACGGAATCCGCCCTTCACCAAGTGATCAGCAGGTTGGAGAGGGCTTTAGAAAACAGTGAAGTCTTACTTGGAGCTTTTCTGGTCATAGAAGGAGCATTCGACAACACATCCTTCGCATCAATCGCTAGTGCAACCAGGGCTCTCGGACTGGGAAACCTGCTGCAGGTGGATAGAAGGTATGCTTCAGGGCAGAATTGTATATACGGATCTGCTTGGCGAGACTTTGGCAGCACGGGTGACAGGGGGGAGCCCGCAGGGGGGGGGGAGGGGGTACTCTCCACTGCATTCTGGAATCTTGTCATGGATGGGCTGCTACGCTCACTTAGCAGAGAAGGATACCATATACAGGGTGGGGACTTTAAATGGAACGCTGCTTATAGCTGATCTTAGAATGAGATTTCACTAAAATACAAAAATACGTTCTCAAAGATTTTTTATGGGCTTCGTTTTTGTCATGTAAAAAAAAATTTGGGCCCCAAAGAGGGGGCGCAGCCCTAACCAACTTTTTTTTATAAGATTGGAAGACACCACTTGTGACACCTCTTTGGAAAGCTTATTGAAAAAGGAGTTTGTCAATCAATTTTTTTTGACATCTGTCAAACCATGTGCCAGAAATTTAATAAAATCTAATTTTAAACAATTATATTAACCGTAACATTAAAGCTGTAATGTCATCTTTTTAACTTTATAATAATTGTTGAAAATGTGCCCCATTAACCAGTTGGCACTAACCTAACCGATGGTAAAACTCTTCCCTTACTCTTCCCAAAACTTCTGGCGTGATTAAACGTATCTCTGCCCGAATCCTTGCCTTCAACTCTTTCAAATTGTTAGGTCTGGTAACATATACCCTTCTTTTTAAATCTCCCCACAAATAAAAGTCTAAGGGTGTAATATCCGGTGATCTGGGCGGCCACTCTAAAAATCCTCGCCACCCTATCCACCTATTTGGAAATGCAGTGTTTAAGAATTCTCTTACAATCCTTGCAAAGTGGGGAGGGGCTCCATCCTGATGAAAAAATATCCTTCGATCTAGATTTCCATAATTTGGGAATATTCTTTGGAGTTCTGGTATTAAAAATGTTTGAAGAAAATTTAAATACACGTCTCCATTTAAATTATGTTCAAAAAAGAATGGACCAATTATTCTGTCGCCTATTATTCCAGCCCAAACATTCACTTTCCCTTGGCGTTAAGAGTGACATTCAACAATCCAATGAGGATTTTCGTCGGCATAAATACCGGCAATTTTGACGATTAACCTAAAATGGAAATTAATTAATAATCGGTTTAGAAAGTAAGACTTTGCCCAGTGATTGTCAAGAACAATGGTTAATTCCCTTTAACTTTCAAACTTACCTGGCCCTCTAAAGTAAATGTTGCTTCATCAGAAAAAAGTATCCACTCTAAATCAATGTGTCGGTTGTCCAATGCGGTCATCATAACTTCGCAAAATTCTACCCTTCTATCTAAGTCATCCTCCAATAACTTTTGCACTGGCTGCTGTTAGGTTTGTGCCAACTGGTTAATGGGGCACATTTTCAACAATTATTGAAAAGTTAAAAAGATGACATTACAGCTTTAATGTTACGGTTAATATAATTGTTTAAAATTAGATTTTATTAAATTTCTGGCACATGGTTTGACAGATGTCAAAAAAATTGATTGACAAACTCCTTTTTCAATGAGCTTTCCAAAAAGGTGTCACAAGTGGTGTCTTCCAATCTTATAAAAAAAAGTTGGTTAGGGCTGCGCCCAAATTTTTTTTTACATGACAAAAACGAAGCCCATAAAAAATCTTTGAGGACGTATTTTTGTATTTTAGTGAAATCTCATTCTCAGATCAGCTACAAGCAGCGTTCCATTTAAAGTCCCCACCCTGTATATAGCTATAATGACCCAAGGCAAATACAACACGACAGTAAGAGAGAGAATGCAAAGGGCTGTCAATATCGTGGAAAGATGGGTAGGACAGGAAGGACTTAACATCAGTCCCCAAAAGACTGTCATTATCCCCTTTACATAACGCAGGAAAAAGGAGGGCTTAGGACTCCTTACCCTGCGGGGAGTAAACATTCCACTGTCGGAAGAGGTCAAATACCTGGGAATAACTTTAGACTACAAACTGACCTGGAATAAACACGTGAAAAAAACAATCCGGAAGTCGAAAGTAACCCTGGTAGTTACTAGAGGGATTTATGGAAAAACATGGGGACTCTCACACAAGCTGGTGTACTGGCTGAGTGTACACCAGAGTAGTGAGACCTGCAATTACGTACGCAGCACTGGTATGATGGACAAAGACACAGCAGAAAACCACAATATCAAAGCTAGGAAGCCTACAAAGACTGGCTTGTTTGAGCATCACAGGGGTCATGAAATCGACCGCAATGGAAACCATCCTGGACCTTCCTCCACTTCATTTGCTGATCAGAGGAGAGTCAAGAATGGGACTATACAGGCTACAGAGTTCTACGTCACTTTCTGGGTGGCACAGAACTGGACACGTACTTTTATGCGATATCATAAGGGCATAAGGGGGCCTGAGTTAGAAGTGAGATCAGACCACACAAACCCCACATATCGCTATGACATACCGCTCAAGACCGTAATCGACGACCGGGATGTGTGAAACAATAAAACACTAGATACTCCTGGGGCAATGATCTGGTACACCGACGGCTCAAAAACCAAAGACGGTACCGGAGCAGGGATACACAGAGTAAAACCGAAGAGAGATGCCTATTTCTCCCCGGGTAAGTCTTTCACGGTGTTCCAAGCGGAAATCTACACCATCCTACAGTGTGCATATGAAAACAATAGGAGGACTTATCTAAATACGTGGATCCACAAATACTCCGACAGCCAAGCAGTCCTTAGAGCGCTGACATGCAATAAAGTGACATCTAGTCTGTTATGGGAATGCCTAGAGGAACTAGTGGCCCTGGCAAAAGCCAACAAAGTAATACTACAATGGGTAGCAGGACATAAAGGTATTATAGGAAACGAAAGGGCCGACGAACTTGCAAAAAGGGGGTCAGAGAAAACATTCACTGGTCCAGTACGAGATGTCATAAAACGATGGACAAGGAGTCAACACAAAATCTACTGGAACAAGAGACAGGGATTAAACCATAGCAAATCTTTCAATGGGAACCCAGACCAGAACCTAACAAAACAGCTACTTCTGATGAGCAGAAATCAGCTGAGAATTACCACAGGAATTCTGACAGGACACATGGCCGTCAAGAAGCACCTGCACCGTATGCAACTGTACAACGGAGACCTAAGCTGCAGGTTATGCGGGCGAGAAAGTGAAACGGTACAGCATATTATTTGCCACTGCGAGTCATTGGATCGGAAAAGGCAACAAATACTCGGGCAACCAAGACTAGAACCAGAGGAAATTCCGACACTCTCCCCAGTTGACCTACACAAACTAGTGCAAGGAACTGGAATCAATGAGTGGGTTTAAGAATAAACTAAGGTGAGCACAATGGGCCAAACCTGGCCGAAATGCATCTGGCACTTGGACGGACCCCTGGAAGAAAAAAAAAACTATCTACCTGTTTAAGAAATACTATCATAGGACACAAGTACTTCTATACTAAATTGTTTTACAGTAAATAAAGGTAAGACTAGGGAGTAGTAATTTTAAAACGAAGCTCTGCATAATTACTAGCTCCCTCCCCGTCAGTATGAGGTTAAAGTCACCAGCTACATGAAATAGCTATTTACATAACGAGAGCTAAAAGTGATACTTCTGCAAGAGACTGCAGTTGAACGACTGACGCGAAACGGAGTTCGGTCAACAGTGCGGAAAAGACATTTTTGGCACGTGTTATGTACATACAATGTTTTTTCCACGAGAGCATGCGGAAAATGATCTAGATTTGCTATTATCAAAGTGAAAATACAATTCAAAACTCAAACTTATTTTTATTTTTTATTAACAAAAGGTATTAATGATGAAAGAAGAGTAACTTGCATTCAATAAATTAATTTTCCAGTTCCTATACCCAAAAATTAGATAGGTACATATGAAGGAACCTCTGTAATTTCTTTTAAACGTCTTTACTGACAAACAAAAAATTAGCGTATTCCACACGTCAGGATTGAAAAAATTCTCAGCCCTAGTGAAAAAATTTTTTTCAGCACTGTCATCAGTGCTGAAAGTTGTCACTTTTCGCACGCTCGTAGAAAAAAATATATTCTTTTCTTAGAAGCCAATAAAGTGCACTAGATGTAATATAATTATTTTTTGATATAATGGTTACTAGATAAGTTTTCTTAAAATGGGCCCTTTCAATCACATTCGGCTTATTTATTAGTTTGCCAGGGACGGACTAGCTAAGAAGTTAAGAACACAGTAATGCTATTTTTTTACAACCGATACGATAAAGGCACAACAATAATATTTTTGGACAGCTTAAATCTTAAACTAGAAAAAGATACTCTTGATCGGCATCGATAAAATGAACTGATTAGAACAAAAAAAATAATTTTTTTCATGATTTTCATTGAATCATTTGGTATGTCGATGTCGTTTCAATATGAGCTCCTTCTATTCTTATGCATTCCTAGCCCAGCTCTAAGAATTGAAGATTGTTGGACCCTTCACAATGCCTTAACGTTGGTCCTTATTTCGCCACAATGAAAGTTAATAATTTCCAATAAGTTTTCTTAATTGTCTATTGGACTAACATAGACTCAAGTTTTTGAATAAAAACCCATATTGAACAAATTTTTTTTTTGTCGTAAACAGTTCATTTTATCGATGTCGATCAAAATAGTACCACCTTTTTTTTTGGTTTAAGGGTTAAGTTATGCAAAGATATTATAGTTGTGCCTTTATCGTACAGGGTGTAAAAAAATAGTATTACTTTGTTAGAGCTAGTCCGTCCCTGGCAAACTAAACAAGCCGAATATGATTAAAAGGGCTCATTTTAAGGAGACTTACCTAGTAACCATCGTATTAAAAAATTATTAAATTACACCTAGTACCTATTTCAAAAGTTATTTAAAAACAAACGATTTCCAGGGGCGTCCGTTATGGGCCCGTATCTCCGTAAGCCGTTGGCAAAAAATATATAGGAACTTGTCAAATTATTTTTATGTCATCTATCTGAATCAGGGAGATTGCCCACATATTCTGAGACACCCATCTTATTTAAAATATGCAAATTGACATCGACTTCCTGTATAACCGGAAATGTCAGATTCTTGAAAGTATTTTAGGCGAATGGCCCCCATCGACATTAGTAAGCTACCAAACTTTTACATTTTTCCTAATTATAGTTTTTCCATAATCGATCGATGGGTTTCCTGGTGGGACACCCTGGACATCCTACGGCATGTCGAATATAAGAAAATGATTGAAAAATATGAAAACTAACCCGTAAAATTAATTTCATTTATCAATGGAATAGATGAAGTGAATAACAAACACAAAATAAGTTGTCAAAATTCGAACAGAACTACATTTTGGTCATTTCCCTTCAAGAAACACCAGATCTGTATAAATTTGACGTCGCCTCCAAGTACAAATCGAAAAGCAAATCATTTGTATTTTATTTTTAAAATATGATAATTTAAATGTTTTATTAAATATACTCGTCGCATGTATGCGCCTCCTAACAGTGTTGTCGATTTTCTGGAGGTATAATAGACCGAGCGATGGTCGGATGAATCGAAGCATTGCCCGTTAGTCGGCGGTATACAGTATAAAACAGCAGCGCCACGTGGTGGAATTACGCTGAACTCATTTGTGTAACTGTGCTTGTGTACCGTACCGATATGCCTCCACCACAAAATTTGCCAACGGACGTTTCTTGACCTTGATGATTGTTTGGAAAGGTTATACATAGGGATTCGTTTTCGCCTCCGATTTTTCGCAAGCGCCTCCGATTTTGGAGGCGTCTGCGACCACAGAGTATATGTTTTGGTGGTGTGTAAGTCAAAATGCATGTATATATATATATATATGTATACTGATACAGACCGCGTTTTCAGTCCCGATACATTTTACAGACAACCTCAGACCCACAAGAAGCAACAAGGTTAGGGGTGTTTAGAAGGTAAAAATATGACTTACTTAATCAAACAAATTCAAGCAACCTGGGAGGGGTAAGAAAATACTAAAAAAAAAAAATCGGCATTTCTAATAAACGTTTTTAAACCCACGTGTTAATGCCACTCTGTCAGACCTACTCAGAAATAAATAATATAGCTTACCGACGTTATCATACCAAGCGACGTTGCCGGTTTCTGGGATTGCAATAATACATTATTTGGCGCGAAAACGTCGAAACCGTATGGGACATGCGTTTAAGTTGCATTTCAGAATGATGTTTTAATGGTAACGTACAATAATTGTTAGTCTTTCAATAAAATTAACAAATTTATTTAAACTTTTGAGAAGATGCCCACACTTGCTGATGCCGACACTTGTGTCATTTTTTATTACTTGTGTTTTGTTTTTAACACGTTTCTATGATATGCGCAACAAGTTTTATAACTACTAAAAGAATCAGGTGAAATATAAAATAGGTGAGAAGAAACTAAGGGTCAATTGTATAGGTTTAGTTTAATCTACAGTTTAAACCAAAACTTGCAACTTGTTCCTTGTATAATTTCTGGTTAACATTATAGAAGTTTGACAATGACAGTTGACAGTCTCACATATTTTTGTCAATTTTAAAACCTTGGATTTTTCTAGCGTTTTAAGAAATGTTTTTAAACACGCAAATATTACTGCAATATTACACTAGAATTAAACAAACAAAATAAAAAAAAAACTGCCCTAATTTTAATACTATATTTAATAAAGCTATCTTTGTAGGACTTTTATGCTATTAAATTCTGTTCTGTCATCATATTTTTTTAAAAGAACATCTTGAATTTTTTTGACTGCACTTTATACCAAAGGTAGCTATTTTTTTATGGGCAAGTGAAACGTTCGAAAAACTATGTAGCTTAAAGTAAAAGCTTTTTCGGTGGGAGCAAAATTTATTTCACATTGTCCTTCACAAAGTTGGCTACATAGCGTATTATTTATTTAAATTAGATTAGCAAAATAATTATTTATTACATTTTGCCGAATTAGTTTTCCATTTCCCTGAGGTAGATTTTGAACATGATCTTCTATATTATCCTCATTTTGAACAGCATTGTCATCAAGTTGTGCTGGATCATCCGTATTCCAAATGCCATATTGTCTTTCGACAACATTACGTATTCTTATTTGTGATCCGTTATACAAATTTTCAGCCTGTGTACCTAGATTTGCCAGTGGTATCATCACATGCTCGTCTAGAGTATACCCTGACTTACCCAAGATGCCAAACATGCCTTGATTTATTTCGGCTTACTATTATTATATGATAATCGGTCATTTGTAGAGCCTGGCCATCGAGCCACTATATTTCTTATTCGCAATCTTGAATCTGATAAGGTTTAAACATTTGTTGAAAAGAAACCTTTCCTGTTGCGATAATTTTCTTCATCTGGACCACCTAAAGGGAAAATAAATGGGTTTCATACATTAGATAATAGTTATTTATGGTACAAGTGTGTTATGTTATATATATGTCACGCTGGGAAATGGTTAGCCCTTGAGGCCGTAGGCCGAGAGGGCTAATTCCCAAGTGACTTATATGACTTAACACACGAGTGCCATACAAAATTTTATCCAACACTTGATAGATGTTATTAAAAAATAGAAAATTATATTGTTCCAATGTAAACTGGAAAACCCTGTATTATATTTTAATTGACATATTTTTGAATGACAAATTTGACACGTAAAAGTAGGCTAAGGTGATTTTTGTTGTTATGGAATTGATTAACAACCAAAATTTGAAGGCAGTAAAAGAAATTATTATTTTGCTATTTTCGAGGGTAGTTTTTCAAAATATGGAAGAAACTTCAGCCTAAATTCAAAAAGAGGCTGACCTGGCGTGTTTATTTATTATTCCCTACAAGTCAAGAAATAGTTATGCCAAAACCTTAAAATAATTTATCGACTTTCGTGAAAGAAGATGTGCCTGCGTGAGTTATAATCATAACCCACTAGTAAGTTACAGATTATAACTTACTGGTGTGTGTTTTTGATAGTTTACATGTCTAAAATGACATTGATAATGACAGTCATAACAGTCATGTGTTGGATAAAGTATATTTATGTAATAAAAAAATTCATTTTAGTCTGATATTTTTAAGTAGGTAGTTATTAACCATACTTATTACTATTGGTAGAAACCTATATAGATGATAAAATTTTACCTGGAGATTGTATTCGAATGTGTGTGCAGTCAATTGCACCTATGATATTTGGAAAGCTTGCAACTCCCTGAAACTCATTTTTAGTTTCTTTTAATTCTGCATTGGTAAGAGGCATTTTTATATATATGGGTAATAAATGAGCTACCCCTATTGATACATCAGCAACAACGCGTGATGCTGTTCCAGGATCTACGCCTCCAAAATCTCCCACCACCTTCAGCATACTTCCTGTAGCATAGAATCGCAGTGTTACCAATAATTGTGTGGCAGGGCTTAAAGCATGATTTCTAGAACACAAAAACCTGTTTTAGGATTTTACATAAAGTAAATTGTCTCCATTCTTCGTTAACAGTCTGAGGTAAACATGTTACATGAAATTTACATTCTTGGTGTACTACTTACTATTCAGTGTTCCTTTGTAGCTGGGGACCAATTTGCTGGAGCAACTCTTCTACTGATGCTCTAGATATTTTAAATACGTTTACAAATTCTTGGTCTATCTACAAATTCGTATGGATCCGCGGTCTAAAGACTCGAGCTCTTCTCGGATTTTCAATTATGTTAATTACGTCTTCATCATCATTATCAGAAAATTCATCAAAAATTTCAAAATTTCAATTTACAATTAGGTACTATCACAACACCACAGAACTCAACACAAAACTTAACGAGAGTACAGTTGAGTTCAGAAAGAAGTAGGACACGGATTCTTATCCTATGTAAACCAGTCTTTTAAAAAACATCAAAAGTTGGACATGACACTGACATCCTTTTTAAATTATTTAAAAAAATATATTTTTTACAAGTAGTTATTGATTCAAAGCATAATGCCTAGGCTTGACAATGTTCAAAGGACTCAAATAATTGCGTTTTTAAATGACGGAATACCTATACGAGACGTTGCCGCTATAATGCACGTAGCAAAAAAAACTTTAGAAAATATTAAGTACCTACAGATGGGAAGCGGATGGAACTTTGGATAAGAAAAAGCCTCCTGGTAGACCAAGAAATACAACGCAAGAACAAGACAATGGTCTTGTGCAATACTTGGAGGAAAATCCCTTTCAAATAATGCGAGCTGCTATTCAGCAAACTAATTTTCCTGGTTCGAGACCGACAGGTTGTCGTAGGGTAAAAGAATCCCATTTAAAAAATTATGTTGCCGCCAAAAAAATTAAATTAGGGGAAGAACACAAACAGGCACGAATTATTTTTGCCTTAAATAATATATTGCGGCCAGACTGGAATAGAGTAGTCTTTACTGACGAAAAAGTTTTTCAGTCTACGGTCAACAGACATATCAGGGTATACAGACCTCGCAATACAAGATATACTGAAAATTTTATCAGTAATTCCGAAAGATCAGGGAGATTTTCGGTAAATGTATGGGCATGGGTGAGTTATCATGGACTTGGAGTGTGTTGGATTGTAAATGAAAGGTTTAATGCAGTCACTTATAAGAACATTTTGGAATATATAATAACCAGAGCTTTATTTTTCAACACGACAACTGCCCGGTTCACAGCGCGGGTATGGTCAAAGATTGGTTCCAGAGAAATAACGTGGAAACTTTGCCGTGGCCTTCAAAAAGTCCCGATATTAATATAATAGAAAACGTGTGGGGTCTAATGACACGAAAAATATATATAGCAAATTTCAGACCAGCTAACAGAAATGAACTTGTTTCATTTATTGAAGAAACGTGGAACGAGTTAAGTGATGATCTTAATGATTTTGTGAGAGGTCTATACTTATCGATACCCAATAGACTGAATGAGCTTTTACAAAAAAATGGAGCGATTACTAAATATTAAATAGTTGTAATTGTCTTTTTTAATTAATTATTGTGTACAATAAAATGTTGGAATTAAGTTAACTTGTTATTTTTTAATGAAACGAAGAAAAAATGGAATAAAAATTATAAATATGACACATTTAAGTCTAGCCCAATAAATAAAAAGTTTAGTCTGTTATAATTTGAACACAGTCAATAGCTTGTCCTACTTTTTTATGAACTTTCGGGGATTATGGGTAGGTTTACAACACACAATCGATGTCCTACTTCTTTCTGAACTCAACTGTACTTAGCATAAAAATGGCAAAAACTAAAAATTCTAAAAAGGCTAGAAAAAAGTACAAAAATGTCAAGTTTGAAGTTTAGGTGGATTTATAAACTCGAAAAGTTGGTGAGGTTGAAGTTATGGTCAAGTTGTGAGGTTAGATATTCCGAATTCCGAGCATAAAAATTGATTATTTCGAACTACCCGGGAAGTTTTCGAACCTTACATGAGCTTTACGTGAACAACATGAACGAGTGTGTAAATAGAACTGAGTGTTCCCTTTAGTTTAAATTGAACTCCTATTTCCAACACCAACTGAACCTCAACCTCGCCAACTTTTCGAGTTTATAAATCCAGCTTAAACTGGTGTTCACTCTATCAGTTGATAGTTAAACTCCAGATGGTTGTTACAGTTGGGTATACAAAGGACATTTGACACGAAACTACTGTTTTACCGTAGCTTGCAGTTTAAAGGAAACCTATACAACTGGCCCTAAGTGGAACATTAACTAAACTGAGTTTTTTGTTGTAAGTTGTAATACCTACTGTAGGTGCATTTTGGCAGCAAGGTTTATAATTTCACAACTCATCTTAATGAATTTTAGTTTCACCAAAAGATTCCCTGTCTATCTACATCAGGTATTTAATTTAGTCATTGTCAATGAAAGGTTTATATCCCTATTTCCATGAACTAAACTTGTTTATATTACTATATATTACCGTCGTTATCAAGCCCACCTAAAACTAGTTTCCCTTCGTCACCCTATACCCCTGACCATCCCTATATAGTTAAACGTTACCAGACCCGCAGACGGGTCTGGTAACGTCGATTTTGGTCTGACAACGTCGACTGAATATGGCAAAATGGGTCTGTATCAGCGGCCAAATAAAAGTTTCCAGATAGTTTAAGGTTTATAAGGGGTTTAAGTTTAAAATTTGTAGATGACCAGTTCAGTTTTGACATGATTTGCTACTAAGTGGTAGGTATTATTAAAAAACACCCATTGTATGATTTCTACCATTTGATCTCATTCTAGTAATTTTGTCTACTAAAACATGTTGCATAAATGAATTTTGTTCTATAACTAAAAACAGTAGGTACTTACATATACCTTCCTACCTTCAAACTCTTCTCTTAATAAATTTGAGAAAGAAGCAAAATAAAATTGTAGTGGGTAGGTTCATACCTATACAGTAAAACCTCTCTATAGCGGACACCAGAAAAATTGTCCTATTGTCTATAGAGAGGTGTCCGCTATTGAAAAACATTTTTTAATTGTGTTGGGTGAAACTTTTTTCCAATCAGCAGCAATCCAAACTAAGGCACTGGTTAAATTTATGCTTTTTTCAGCATCTTTAAAATAATTTTCGGTCTCGGAAAATGACAAAATTCTCCTAACTAAGTAATGTCTATAGAATAGTTTAAAATTTTGGATTATGCCCTGATCAAGCGGCTGACAGTGGGATGTTGTATTCGGAGGCAGAAAAATAATCTGAAGATTTTTTAATGGTATCTTTGGATGTGAAGTGGCATTGTCTAAAAATAGAATCACGTTTCTGTTTTGTTTCTTCATTTTTTTGTCGAATTCTTGCAACCAAGTTGTCATAATGTCTGTGTTCATCCAGGCTTTTTTATTGGATGTCCACTTGAAAGGTAATTTCTCAACATTAGATCCTTTAAAACATCTTGGGTTTTTACTTTTACCAATTATAAGGGGTTCTTCTTTTTCTCCCTCCATATTTGCACAGAATAAGATGGTTATCTCTGTTTTGGGACCTTTCTTCCTAAACATTTGTCGCTGTTTTCTGCAAAAGTTTTGTTTGGCATGGCAGCATAATAGAGACCTGTTTCGTCGGCATTGTAAATGTCTTTTGCAAATGTTTTAAGAATTATTGGAAGTTTTAATTTCTAGGCTTCTACATCTTCCAAATTTACGTCAGCTGATTCACCACAGATAGTTTTAAACGTTATCGTGTGTCTTTGACAAAATTTTTCCAACCAGCCATTTGAAGCCTTAAAATTTTCAATTTTCAGATTTTCTGCGACCTCAGAAGCTTTTTGTTTTATTACAGGCCCAGATATTGGAATGTTTTTGTTTCTTGCTTTACAAAACCAGTTAAAAACTACCTCATCAACTGCTAATGCACTAGTCTTGGGAAACTTCCGTTTTTGCTCTTCATTTCCGCCTTCTGCAAACAGCTTTTTTAGCTCGGTCTTGTTTTTTATTATTTCCGAAATTTGTGTTTTTCCCACACTGAACTTTTCAGCTAGTTTTCTGACACTTGCCCCATAACTTTCACTTTCCATTATTATTTCATTTTTTTCCTTCAAAGACAAACGTTTTCTCTTTAACGACATATTTTCAGACTTAAAGACACAAAGTTTTAATATCAAATGAATAACAATAACTAAACAAGGATTTCAAAAAGGCCCTTTATGCTAATGTTTTCTTTGAATAGCGCAGTAAGATCATAATTAATGTTTATGACACCATTTACGGGGTATAATCCATTTTACAGAAACGGAAAACCCAGAAAAAAAGGTACCTACCCAATAAAAGGGTCTATTAAGTAATTACCGTGTCGGTTGTCGATAGACGTTTTAAATTACCATAAATAGAGATAAACAATTTAACATTCTACGGGGTGTCCGTTATAGGGAGGTAAAAATACATGTATTTTAGATAGGGAAGTTTTTAAGAAAGTGTCCGCGCCCGCTATATAGAGTGTCCGCTATTGGGAGGTGTTTTTATACAGGTTTACAATAGAAATGTTTTTTGCACCAATGAAAGTGTCCGTTAATCCGCTATTAAGAGGTGTCCGTTAACGGAGGTTTTACTGTATAAAATTTAGCTGTCTGATTTTTTCAGTTAGTAGTTTAAGCCTCGAAAATTAGACTATATTTTCAAGGATATAGTCTATCTGCTTGTTAGAAATATGTAAACTGAATAATTTTTTTACGGTACCTACCGACTATTTCTGAATTACTACGCATAGGTTCTACATTAAACAAATTTATTACGTTGTGGTTCTGATTAAAGATTTTTTATAGATGCGTCACCTTTAAAACCGAATTAATATAAGAAAAACAATAGATCGTTTAACTATTTCATTTTTTAACAGATTAATAACATGTTAAAATGTCATTTAAAAATGAAATTAATAAGAATAATCCAAAGGCAATAAAATTCTAAAACTATCCAAAGCGGGCGGAAAACCGGTTATGAGTTCAAAAACATGTATATAAATAATATTTATTACCAACTTTACTAGTCCACGCCTTGTTGCCATATCTCGGGCTCAACAACATCGGTCACATATAACGTCGGCAAAATCGAATATAAACAAAATCTGTATATTTGCGAGCGCCACCTAGGCGGAGAAAGCATGAACTAAATTCGTTTATAATACCATATATTACCGTCGTTATCAAGCCCACCTGAAACTTGTTCCTGTGCGTCCCCCTACACCCCTGACCATCCCTATATAGTTAAACGTTACCAGACCCGCAGCCGGGTCTGGTAACGTCGATTTTGGTCTGACAACGTCGACTGGATATGGCAAAATGGGTCTGTATCAGCGGCCAAATAAAAGTATATATATATATATTAGATATAATTGATAAAAAGTTAACAAAACAAAATACTAACATAATCATTAAACAAGATATAATTAATACGCTGGTTGTTTGCTTAGACCAAAATTATTTTGAATTCAACGACAATATTTATATTGCAAAATAAGGATTAATAATGGGTAACCCTCTAAGCCCTGTGTTAGCGGACATTTTTATGGATCATTTTGAATCAAAAATTCATAATAACAAACTAAGTAAACAATTTTTATTCTGGTTTAGGTATGTCGATGATATTTTTGCTTGTTTTACGGGGAATGCAAGACAACTAAATATTTTCTTCAATCATATAAACAGCTTACATAATAGAATCAAATTCACATTAGAAACAGAACAAAATAGTTCTATAAATTTTCTTGATCTAACTATTAATAAAATTAATAATAAATTGGATTTTAGCATTTTTCATAAACCATCACATACTGATATTACAATACACAACACTTCTACACATCCCCATGCACATAAATTAGCCGCATACAATAGTTATATTAATATGCCTAGATTGTTAAATATTCCTTTATCCAAAGAGAATTATGATAAAGAACTAAATATCATTGAACAAATGGCTGTAAACAATGGTTTTCAACCCTGCTTAATTGATAAAATAATAAAAAAAAAGGAATATAAAATGGCAATAAAAGCTGCTTACCCGGATAAAGTAAATGACACAAATAATTTCTAAACCCTTACTTCTATCGGTAAACCGACGGAGACAATATCAAGGCATCTAAGGAAGCGTGGTTCAAAATTCGCGTTTAAAACTAGGAATACTTTAGGTAAATTAATAAAAAACAATAAAAGTAAAGTTAAAAAACAGGATAAATCTGGCGTATATAAATTAAAATGTGGTTCTTGTGATAAGGTGTATATAGGACAAACAGGAAGACCGTTTAAAAAACGTATACAGGAACATAAAAGATGTTTTTTGAAAAATAAAAGAGATTCTAATTACGTCAATCATTTATTAGAAGAATTACATACTTTTGATGATGAATATACAATTTTACATGTAGAAAACAAGGGTCGAAAATTAAATACCCTAGAGACGTTAGAAATAAATAAACTTAAAAATTCCAATATATTACTAAACGATCAATTAGATTTAAATATATCACCATTATTAAATTGGTATACACGTATTTTTCCATAATAATCTAGCAGGTAGTTTAAGCTTTATTCTCGTTGCCCTAATATTGGTAATTTTAGTATTAAAGTACTCACATCTGAAGAAGGTACAGTGTACCGAAACAGCTGTTATGTGTTTATTTATTAAAATATAGTGAAAATCGAAAATTATTGTTTTCCTTAAGTGTTTTTCAAGTTGATGACTTTACTCTGACTAAACATAATAAGTTTCTTTCATATAATCGAAAAATAAAACGATTAAATTAAGATACTTATGAAGCTGTAATGTTGCAACAAACAATGGCAATATGAACTATAATACATTGTTGGTTCATGAATGGAGTTTTACGTCAGAGCATCTCTTTGACATCTTTTGATTCTTCGACTTCTTTTTAGTTATTTCCCCTAAAACTATTGCTATCGACTCTTGCCTTTGTTGAGTATGCCGCGCCGTGTGTGTTTTGATTGATAATTTTGGTTTGCATATTCTTGGCGCCTTTTTCCATTACTAGGAAGGTGAAAGTGAAAGTGCCTCTCTACTATAGACCGACGAGGAGCCAGTCTTTAGGTAGTTGCTAGGTTGCATTTTGTCTTGCTCATACTACGCTTGTTACATAAAATCAAAGACAATAGTTTTAAATCTACAGGACGTACTTGTACACTAAACACCCTCTAGTACTATTCAAAACCTAGTATCAGCATGTGTCAATATGACGGGAGTTAAAGAGTCAACAATTTACAGGATTCTTAGGGAAAGGAAATCTGGAACGGTATGCCCTCCTGAACAGTCTCCAGGAAGGATGTATGTACTTACAAATTGATGACGATGTGAAAAGTGTCATAGAAGAAAAGTTCATAATATTTATTTCAATACGGAGATACCAACATTGGATAAAATGACTCCCAGTGGCAAATAATATGCTGTACCGTTTCACTTTCTCGCCCGCACAACCTGCAGCTTAGGTCTCCGTTGTACAGTTGCATACGGTGCAGGTGCTTCTTGACGGCCATGTGTCCTGACAGAATTCCTGTGGTAATTTTCAGCTGATTTCTGCTCATCAAAAGTAGCTGTTTTGTTAGGTTCGGGTCTGAGTTCCCAATGAAAGATTTGCTATGGTTTAATCCCTGCCTGTTGTTCCAGTAGATTTTGTGTTGATTCCATATCTATCGTTTTATAACATCTCGTACTGTACACCTTGGGACTCCGAGTGCCGGTTAACCGGTGACCAATGAATGTTTTCTCCGACCGCTTTCTTGCAAGTTCGTCGGCCTTCTCGTTTCCACTAGTTCCTATTGGCATTCCCATACCAGTCTTGATGTCACCTTATTGGCTGTTAGCGCTCTAAGGGTTGCTTGGCTGTCGGAGTCTATGTAAATCCACTTATTAAAAGAACTCCTCCTACTGTTTTCATACGCACACTGTAGGATGGCGTAGATTTCCGCTTGAAACACCGTGGGAGACTTACAAAGGGAGAAATAAGCATCTCTCTTCTGCCTTACTCCGTGTATCCTTGCTCCGGTACCGTGTTTGGTTTTTGAGCCGTCTGTGTACCAGACTATTGCCACAGGAGTATCTGATGAGATAGACAAGATATTATTTTTTGAAGACGGCAGTATCTAAGAGATATTGGCAGATAGAAATGAAAAAAATAACATTTTTTATTTAGACGAAACGTGGCTCAACGAAGGACATTCAGTGCAAAAGATATGGCGGAATAAAAATTCTTAAAGCTCTTGTCAAGCATTTATAGACGGTTTGCCTAGTCGTTTAAAAATACCTGCAGGTAGAGGTCGCAGGTTTATAATATCGCATATGGGTAGTAAAAATGGCTTTGTAAAATGTGGTTTACTTGAATTTGATACAAAATGAACTGAAGATTGTCATGAAGAACTGACTGCTGACGTCTTCGAAGAGGACGGAAGTCCCGCAAAGGTCTTCTCTCGCTTCGAAGCTGTATTATGTATATATTCTTGTTATCCCGAAGGGCACACAATATGAGCTGTATCTATTCGCCAACGACACTGCAATCACTTGGTGTCAAAACAACCGTAGCTGGTGATAAGACTGCAGAGGCAGATCCAAGCTATGGAAAATGGCTTTTGGACCAGAAAATTCGCTTGAATCCCGCCAAGGCAAAAGCCTTTTTCTTCTCGAAGAGCGGAGTGAGAAGACCTGAGACCAGATAATCGTAGAAGAAAAAAGGCTGCCAAACAGTCAACTTCAATCGCTAGCCTCACAAGAAAAGTAAAATTGAATATAGGACCAAACTTAACTTGTCAAAGCCTTGGTCAGGCCGATCCTGCCTTGTGGCGTGCCAACATGGTGCACAATAAGTAGGACGGAGCACAACAACTCCCAGGTATTGCAGAATAGGGCCTGCGGATGCCCCAAGGTATACACTGCAAAAAAGTAGTGTAAAATAACATTTTTTTTCGGTAACACTTTTGTTAAATTTCCGTAATAAAACGTGTGTTTTCATTTTTAAATAATATATTTGGCATTTTTCAGATGTAACTAAAAATTCTTAATATATTACTAAAATTTACTAGGTAAAACAGAATTACACTTTAAAATTCCTACGAAAATACCAAAATAAATAATTTACATAAATAACAAAAATTTTTAAAGTATATATTATGTAAATGCGTCAAAGCCGCTTCATGTCAAAATACATTTGACAAAGTTGCATAACATTTTACTGAAAATGAGAAAATTACAATTTAAAACCCATTTTATTATAACTGAATAATACTTTACGGTACATATTCGGTAAAAGTTTTAACAAGTTTGACAAAATCGCATAACATATTACTGAAAATCACAGAGCTCAAAAATAAAATGTTCTATTTTCGCCAATATTACCATTGATGCATGCAATCCGCGACGGCGCACTGTGACTATAATAATTCGGCATCTATCTTTCGGCATTCCAGTAGGAGACAGGCTTTTTCCCGTTGTTTTATGATGCTTTTAATTGATTTACAGTGGTTGACTAAAATATTTATTGTAGTACTCGGAGTATGAGGTAAGTACACCTTACTAATATACTATGATAAAATGTGAATTGTGTGCTGTTAGTTTAAGTTCCATTGATATTTATAATAAACATCAATATTTACATCGGAATTCTCACTTTTCTTCAAAAGCACCGATTGTACATTACAGTTTAAAACTTATAAGGGCTTTAAACAACATATAAGTAAAGAAAAAGTAAAGGGTGCAGAGAAAAAATAATTCTTTTCGCATATTTACGAACATATAAATAATGGGTTGGAATCAAAATGTCCCTTAAGAAAAATATGTAAATGTAAAAGATTTTTTTGCTACTTAATAAAGTAAAGTAGCTTTTATATGCTGTAAGGTAGTTGTTTAGTGTTTGTGTAACATTTTGTTATTTTTAATATTATGTTTAATTAGGGTATTATATACATATATATCAAAGGTGTGTGTGTTATTTTTTTAAGTTTATCTTTTTTTGTTATATTCACATATTATTAATGTTGATGGTGTGAATAAAAACTATAGTTGAAGCTGTGGCTAACTTTTTATTCATCTTACTTTATTTTATATTAATATTTATTTTGTGTTAAATCTTATTTGTATATGACATACAATAATATTGTTTAACGTATGTCACGGTAGAATAAAATATTTAAGTACTTATATTAAAATATATTGTATAGAATATAATATAATATGCAGACTTAATAAAATTTACGAGTGACCGACTGAAGGTTCGTTACAAATTTTGTTTTTATTATTATACCTATAATATAGACCCCACTTTTCACAGTTAAATTGACAGTAGTTGTAGATTTAGTTTGCATAATTATTAAACTAAAGTCTATAAAGCTCAAAGACAACTACTTAATCACAATTTAAATTTATGTCGCTTACTAATAATGAGATAAATTTAACTTGTGATTGTAGCTCTTTGCTTTATAGCAATGTTTCATTTTTTTCACAAAATTGATTAACTACTGTAAATTTACATTGCTTATTACTGAATAGTACGGAATAAAATTAAGTAATAGATTACATAAAAAAATCCAGTATATATTGTAATTCTCATAGGAAATCTAATTAAAATTCATGATTATATAACTAAATTTACAGTTATAAAATATGGGAAATTCCTATACTTTTAAGGGAAAAATAAGAATAACTGTAAATTTACTTAATATATAACGGAAGAATGTCAACGGTTTCATATAATTTTACGTAGGATATAACTTAAAAATATCAAATTTTACCTATTAATTTATTAAGTAATTTTACGGAATCTTAAACTGAATAACGTCAAGAAAAGTTTTATGTAATTTTACGGAACATTACGTTGGCCTCTGTGTGACCAACGTAATGTTACTGAAAATTACATAATTATTTTTTGTAGTGTACTGCAACTAGATTACTTTATAGGGACTTTGACATATCAATCCGAGAAAAGCAAACAACGAAAAGCGACAATATGACATGTGGCGAAATCATTGGAGTGGGAGGTTACCCGGCCAACTGTCATAAGTTTAAGCCGGCCGTGTTTCAGTTGCTAGTCCGGTAGTCGATGAGTTATCGTGATCGAGTTTAGTTGTCGCTTTTGTTGAAAGAAGTGTATTGGTTAACTGTTTGTTTCTGTGAGTGCTGTGCTATTGTAAAACTACGCCTGGTAATCCCTGTGCGTTTCGAGGGTGTCGCTCTAAAGAATGGCAAGGAATAAGCATGTTTGCATTTCCAAAGGATTCTGAACAGTAAATACATTTGCATCGCTTTAGGATTGTTGATTAAAAATGTAAGGAAAGGTAACAAAACTGCTGGTCAATATTTAAAAAGAAATAAACGGATACTGTTTTTCTACTTCTATATTAGTAAGAACTTGCTTACGCCCTGTCTACTTTATCCGTAGAACTCTAATTACACACACAAGGTATATTGTTAGAAGCCAAGCTGTGCGTAAGATCAGTTATGTAAAATTATAATGTCTGTATTAACAAGGGCAATTGTCGCTAACGCTCGTACCGTAATTTTCGAAACCGTATGTAATAGGCTTCTTACCACTCTTGGTATGTAATATACTACTTCATTTTCTTCCGAAAATGTACTATCACTAAGTAACGCACAACCAATAAAACATTTCGAAAATATTATTATTTATTTAATTTTTTTATGATTTTACGAAATTTGCTGGAAAGCCAATTTTATGAAACACAGAAGATATCCATGAAAAAGGTACTTCTCACTAAGTACCCACATTTTTTATTTCAGTGTGAAGCATTTACTTCATCGCTTTAGTGCTTCTTTTAGTGTAATTACCCGGCCAACTGTCAAATTTTCAAGGTGAAGGACATATTATAATTTGGTCCCCATTTACTCAATGCTAAACTGGGGATTTTGTCGCTTCTCGTTATTTGCTTTTCTGAAATACCAACATTGACAAAATTGTAACGGACTACTACAGACAGACGAACGTCGCTACAAACCCACTAATTAGGAAAGCTCACGCACAATCCCCGCCAGGCTTCATCTACAAGTTTTGGAAGAATTGGCTGTCCCCTTAGTAAATCGCCACATCAGATAAATTCTCAATAGGTCAAATAAACTACTTTAAAGTAAAATATTTTTAATAAGTACCTACATTATTATTTTTATGTAAAAACATTTTAAAATGGTAAACAAATTTCTGTAAGTTCCAGGAACAAATTATAACTTACTTTGTCCATTAAAGCCATCACAGAAGGCTTATAACTTTAAGCCCCCTAGGTTAATATAATATTCATATATGCATGAGTTTGCCTTGTCACGTATAGCAAAGTGTATATATGCATATCTATCTAGTAATCGGTTTCGTTAGCATATTATAACGTAATGAAGATATAATTGAGTTTTTTACCCACGGGTAATTAATAGGTTAAACGGAAGTATTTCAAACTATATGACTATTGAGGTGATTAAATAAAACTTATAAAGTTAGGGAATTTGGAAAACGGTTGCATTCTTCTCCTTGAAATATTAGTATCCCCAAAAAGAATATCTTTAATTTTTTTTTTATTACTCAATAGGTACCGTAAAACGGGGTCACTTTGGCACAATTTGGAATATGTTGGCAAATAACTATAAAACAGTCGCTCATGTTTAGCAACTAAAGTTCTCATCAAAACAAGCGTCCTAAAAGCTATAAATTCTCCAAAATTTATTTGAAAATGTTGAAAGATAACCGAAAAAAAAATTTTTTTGGGGTGTCAAAGTACGCAGATTAATGGGGTTACTTTGGCAGGCTATTAATTTGGCGTAAAACATTAAAGTAGACAGCGTTTGTGTCTTCTTTGGCACCTAAACGACTAAAAACCGGGTTTAGTTTTTTCCACACTTTTTTTTTAAACCTTCCAGAAGCATGTTTTCATCAGAAACAATGATAATAGTTTGAATTTTTATATTTATAAAATATGAATCTGAGCTCTTCAAATGAGCATAAACACAAACATATATTTTTATAATAACGGCTATAAAAATTAAAAAAAAAACAAAGGCTTCATAGAAAAAAAAAACTTAAAAACAACGGAACTCCCAATGTATTTGTTCTTACAAAAATATAAACTTGTGACATTAAAAACTTAAAATAAAACTTTCTTATTTTAAGGCACAAAATGTTTATCTTTGATAGTATCATCACTGTCGAAATCAATTTCTTCGCAGTTCGGGCAGACGTAGAAAGGATCTTTGCTTTTATCGTTACAAACCCCACAAACCCAACGCTTGCGTTCAACACAGGCAATCCAATCAGGCCCTGAATAACCAGACCAGTGTCTTGAGCAAATAGAACAACGTTCTTCTTTTTTTTCTTTGCAATTCTACTTGGACGTTGTATGTTAGATGGTCCTCGTTGTCGTTCAATGATCTTTTTTCCTTGTGTTCCTTCTTTTTCAGATTCACCTGTCTCTTCTCTTTCCCTGCAATTCTGTTGTTCAGGTTCGAGTTCTTCGCTCTCTTCTACTTGTTGAGGTCCTGTTACATCTGTTGCTTTGCCGGGATCTAAACGTTTACCATGCACGATTATGAACAACTGTTTCTTTGTTCGCGGAACGCATTTCTTGTAAAAGATCAACAACGTTATAATTTAGCAGTTCAGGGTTAACTAATTCAACTTCACGATTGGGAATTTTTTTTAAAACTTCATTGGGCTCAAACGGACAGAGACCAGTTGCGCGGAAGCCCGAGACTAGATTTTTGACAACGTTAGGTTTTGCTCCAGCCCACAGCCTTGCCAATAGGGTAGGAAATTGTTCTTTTGGGATAGACCCACTAGCTCTGCTCTCTTTGCGCCACTTGTCCAAAATTTCTCGCCATTTCTTCTTCATTGGCGCAAAGACAGCCACGTCCAGTGGCTGCATCAAAGGCGGTAGTAGTGTAAGATAGATGTTGTTAGCTTCGCATTCTTGGATCACTCTAGAAGAAAAACATGAAGCCAAATTGTCTCCTACAATGATTTTTTGACCTGGATGATTGATTTGATTCAGATGTGGCAGTAAAACATCAAAGAATCACTTCTCAAAAAGTGACATATCGAACCACTCGCTTTTACTATGGGCATAAACAGTTCCTTGGGGTCCTTCATTAGTCCAATTTTCATATAGATTACCAGACTTGTGAACCACCATAGGGGGCAAGATAATACCGTCAGCACTTCCACATACCATTATACTTACAGCAGCTTTTGAATGCTGCTGCACTCTTTCGACTTGTCTAGTGCCTCTGGAGACAATAACTTTTTTGCGCCGGGATCGTCCTGAATGTTTGTCTCGTCATAATTGAACACTAATGCAGGATCTGCTCTTATTAGCACATTTTCTATATTGGCGAAAAACTGGTTAATCTGTTGTGGTCCCACAGCTGCGCGTGCACGTTTTATATTTGAAGCTAAGCGGACACTAAAACTATTTCGGTATATGAAATGGTTTACAAAATCAGGTCCAGGTACATTATTGGTAAATTCCTTTACATTGCGACCCTGTTTTTCTACGTACTTATGAAGATCCTCGCGTATATCCGCCTGCGTTAACGGAAAACCTCAATAGTTCACTGTTGTAAGAGTGTGTGTGAGTAAATCTTCTTGTTCTCTGGTAAAGACTAATGACCAAATGTTTTGGTATGTCTACCAAATAGCTTATTCTGGAGCGTTACCCGTAGGATTTTGTATTGTCGACGACCAATTCCCGCTCCCACAGGACTGGCTCCAGTCAATCTTTGTACCGATCCCAAAAACACCAAACGCAAACCACTGTGATCAGTTCCGCATGATCAGCTTATTGAGTCAAGTCTTAAAAATGTTCCTAAAAATAATCCATACGAGAATTTACAACAGATGCGAAAGAGACATTGGCCCTACCCAGTTTGGGTTCAGACAGGGCTTCGGCACACGGGAAGCACTCTTCAGTCTAACCGTACTACTTCAGAAATGCAGAGACCAGCGCAAGGACGTTTTTATGTGCTTCATAGATTACCAGAAAGCGTTCGATTGTATCAAACACACTGATCTAATTAAGATGCTTCAAGACAGGATGATAGATAAGAACGATTTACGATTTATAAAGAACCTATACATGAATCAAACAGCATCGGTGAAGGTGGGAAGTGACACTACACAGAAATTCCCGATAGAGAGAGGAGTAAGACAGGGTTGCGTTCTATCCCCCCTACTCTTCAACCTATACTCTGAAGCAATCTTTGAAAATGCCTTGAAAGATACTGAGGACAGCATTAAAATTAATGGGCAGATTGTCAACAACCTACGCTACGCGGATGACACGGTCATAATAGCAGATGATCAAGAAGCATAACAACGCCTCATAGACAGATTATCTACCAAAGGTGAACGACTAGGTCTAAAGATCAACATATGGAGTAGAGACATGGACAATAAAGGCCAATACCATGAACCGACTGGAAGCCTTTGAAATGTGGGTATTCAGAAGAATGCTAAGAATTCCGGGGACGGATTATGTGTCGAACGATGACGTTCCAAATAGAATGGGAAGAGAAAGAGAACTACTACAACTAGTGAAAAGGAGAAAGGCTGCATACCTGGGTCATATTTTCAGAAATTCCAAGTACCAATTCCTAAAGTTGATCATGGAGGGAAAGATCGAGGGAAAGAGAGGCATCGGGAGAAAGAAATATTCGTGGCTAAAGAACATAAGAGACTGGACAAACCTCGATGCCCATACACTTTTCAGAGCCGCGCAAGATCGAAACGAATATGCCAGAATTGTCGCGAACATTCAATGATTGGATGAGGCACCTTAAGAAGAATTCCCGCTTCAACTTCTGCTATCGCCGCTTTTAATTATTGGGCAACAGTATAATTGTCGTATGAACGCCCTCCTAACTTTTCTCTATAATGTCGTGGCATCTTTTTAGTGCCTTATACATGTAACAATGAGAATCCCATAATTAAATTTTAAAAGAGAATGAAACAAACAAAGCCGAAAAAAAAGGTATCACAATGACGTATATTCCAAAGTTACCCCGGGTGCCAAAGTAACCCCGTTTTACGGTATACAAAAATACAATATCAGTGGGAATAATTATTTTAGGGGGAATAATAAAAATAAACTTAATAAAGGTTTAGCTGTACCTGCGAGGGCTTAGCTGTGAGCATTGCGTGGGTATATAATCTATAAAAACAATCGGTGAGAACGGGTAAGTTATAAAATCGGTCAAATATCACAGTTCAATAATCTCCAATTTCACGATGCAAAATATCCACTTGCGTCCAAAAGGTTTTGATGCAGATACGAGAAAGCTACAAAGCTTAGATTAAATTTAATTTAATAAATTAAAACATTAAGGGGTAATACAGTAATTTTAACACCGTAGACGGATGCTTCTGAACAAAATTACCAAAGTATTATAAATTTTTCAATCATATCGTGCTGTTCTTTCTTGATTCTATGGTTCGTTAGAAATGATCTTATATTTTGCTATTTCAGCTAAAACGTTAATTTTATGGCAGAGGATATTAAACTCTTACTTGTAATATTTCACAATTATAATTCAGTGACCTGACATGTGTTTCGACCCTTGCGGACCATTATCAAAGGAGTACAAGACAGTACTAAATTCTACGTGTAATTACAAGGTTAATATCTAAGTAATAGTAATGGTAAACATGTCATTAAAATAAAATCAGGGAGATGAAGTGAATTGACAGACAGATTATGGGTTACTTTGGTCCTTAATTTTCAGGTATTGTCCAAAGGTACAACTAAGTTACAGGTGTGATTATAGAGGTATTTACATCCAAGTAATAAAATTAAGAAAATGATATTGTGTATATAATTATGGGTTTTTTTGTTCATAATTATTGACAGTGTTTATTTTATATTTGTCCTAAGTTATTAGACTATTAAGTATTAGATTGGCACCTGAAGGTATTTCAATTTGATTATTAACAACATTACATCGATTTTTTAAGGCTTTTTTGATTACTAATGTTTCTAATAGGTTGAGTTTTCTAGCCTTGTGTTGAGTATATATCGGTTTTATTTTGTTAGATATTGAGTGGTTATTTATTATACAGTGGTCCGCTATTCCTGTTATATTTTATACCTTCAGGTGCCAATCTAATATGCAAAACCCTTTAATTTTTAATGTGTGACTTATGGGATTATATTTTCTTACGCCATATATTAGCCGCAGGCTGTTTCTGAAGCTTCTGAATACGTCTGATGACATTATTCTTGAGTCAAGGACCGTACACTGTGCCATAGTAGTTAGCTTGCGAGAGAACCAATGACTCACACAACATTAATTTTATCTCCCAGTTAAGGACAAGTCTGTGTTGAAAAATTAGTTTTAGGTTCATATAACCCTTTAGCAGAATTATATTTACATGCTGTAAAAAAGTCATTATAACAACGTATAGATTGATTATTGATAAGTATGGGGTTCTTGTTATTCATTTTAACCCATTAGCGCCCTGAGTGACCATATGGTAACACCAAACTTACTTAGGATTCGGATGGTTTCGTGGGTGTTTGGCAAGCTAATGAGATGGCGCGCATGTGTCAACTGATTCCCCAAGAGCTGACCAACGTGAAAATTTAAGCGAATTTAGTGTTGAGAGGTTAGTCGAAGAGTAAGGTTCGAGCGTTTTTATAGGATTATCGATTAAAACTATGGACATTCGCTTAGAGTAAGTATTGTATAATGGAAAGCGCTTAGATTTTATAGAATTTATAGTTTTAGAACTATTGTTTAAGAACAACTAAATATGTTTTCGTATGATTTGTAATATTTTATATGAAAGTAGGGTACTGGCAGTAGCTTCCATATGGGTGTAACCATATGGTTACGCTAGGCGCTTAGCATACCTAAATTTTATGTTTTATCCTCAGAAAGGGGTTTTCACTTGCAGAAGCTATTGAAATGGCATGTAGTGAGGATATTGACGGAGACATTTTTGTAGAGAAAGCTATTGAAAAAAATGATTGTCTAATTTATGTCATATGGATGGACAACGCTGTTGTAACCATGATATCGTGATTCTGTGGTACCAAGGAAGTTACGCAGGTGAAAAGATTTTCACAGAAAGATAAGAGCAGTATACAAATTCCGAGACCGCAGCTAATTTTGAAATATAATAATTTCATGGGAGGTACGGACCAAATGGACCAGAATATAGCATGTTATAGAATAGGCATACGTGGCAAAAAATGGTATTGGCCCATTTTTACATGGTTACTTGATGCCGCTCTACAAAACAGCTGGGTGTTATACAACAAAGCTAGGAGATGCAAAATTTCGCAATTAACATTCAAAAGGGAAATTGCCAATATTTATTTAAAAAAATATGGAATTCCAAGCAAAGGGGCTGGAAGACCGTCAGCTTCACCTTCAGCATCTGTGGGAAGTCGAGTATCTGCGGATCTTAGATTTGACAATACTGGCCATCTAGTTAAACACACGGAGGGAAAGAAAAGAAGAAGATGTAATAACACTTCCTGTACATCGGTCGTAAGAACAATGTGTTCAAAATGTGAAATTGGCCTACGTATTGACTGCTTCGTCCCATTTCACACCCGCTAGTGTATATAATATATTTCTTTGTAAGCTAGATTTTATTTTCAGTTTATAAAATGTCTAGATACTATGTAATATACCATACTTATTATATTTATTATTTCACTTGTTCATTTTAAAAAAATTATATCACCTATTTTGCCTATTATAGGTACTATTAGATTGTATGTATAATTGGGAGTACATGCGCCTAGTGTTACCATATGGTAACGGACTATATTTCAAAAAATATAAGTTAAATGGGATTTCATCCTAATACTTTTTTATTACCCCTCTAAAGAAATAATTTAACATTAAAAACTAAAAAATCGAAAAATCGAAAATTCAGGCGCTAATGGGTTAAATTAATTTCTTATTCTTCACTCAAAATACGAACGAAAAGCGATGAGAGTGAGTCGTACGCGAGTAATAATTATTAATTTGGCATTCTTTACTTCTTCGACCGGTAACTTAACGTACGGAAATCGGTGAGATTGGCAAGTCGGAATTTCGGTATGTGAGCGCTTGTCACCTGCTGACTTCCCAAGCTTATTTTGCTGTTTAAAAAGCCAGTAATTTGAAAATAGCAGTTGAATTTTTCTTACTTATTTCATAAAGAATGGAGGGTCTATTCCATATTAACCTGATTAATGATTTAGAATAAATTTAGATTATGCAGAGGCGGAAAATGATAGCTGTCATATGATAATTTATGGTGCTAAGAGAGATGCACTGGAGGAATTATCGGATCCTAAGTTCACCGGAATGTATACAGGTTAGAAGTTAGGACTTGTCGACTTGTCGACTTATCTTTTCACTCGCACCGAATGATCCAAAAGCGATTGAGAGTGAAGAATGCCAGTCAAGAGTACCGTTCGTTTTCTGTGAACGCTTGTCACACGAAACTTTTTAGGAACGTACGAAGTGAAGAATAAGCTCTCAAATACCATGATGGCAGGCTTATTTGAATATAGTTGAAAGTAATTTTTTTTGGAAAAAAGATTTTCTCAGTCATAGTTTACAGCTTAAATTGCTTTAAGGCTCTCGTAGGGGGACCAACGAAATATATATTTAAGTGTCGTCAGCGTAATAATGCTGATTGCAGGAGTGTCGCCGAGGGGAAGGCTGAAATGTAAAGAGAGAATAGCAGGGTCCCAGGATTTACCCTTGTGGGACACCTGTGGAGACACTTAAGGATGTTTGAAGTTACAATGGAATAATTTTACATTGTGATTACAGAATACATTTAAAAGTTTACTTACATTTTGGCAATAAAAATATGAGAAGCAGCTATCGGAGGATGGCACTGGTCATCGCAGCCGGAACTGGACTCCCTGATCGTTGACACGCTGGTCTATTACCATGTGTAACTTTTTGAATAGTCAGCAGTTGCTTACTGCTGTAAGTCTACTCATTATACAGGGCGTGAGAGAATAAATGAAAAATTATTAAAATATAATAGTTTTTGTATCGTGAATAAATATACAGGATGTTCGGAAAAATGTAGGAAATCTCTCGGATTCAGAGAGAACATGAAAAAATATGATGACAAATTCCTATAAAGTTTTTGTTGCAGGCCCTCCCTACGGAGATATGTGCCCCTGAAAGACCCCGCTGGAAATCGGTTTTTCTTAAATAAGTTTCAAAATAACTGATATAATTTAATAAATATTTAATTTTTTCATTTACCAGGTGCGGACTTAGCTTTATATCTTAATGCTTAAATTTTTAACGCCCTGTATGATAAGTAAAAAAAATAAAGCTGGGTAGCCTGCACGTTAGACTAAGAAAAAGGTATCCTTGTTTATTGTCGATATAATGAACCGTTTTCGAGAAAAAGAATAGTTGTGGAAGACCTGTGTTCGCAAAAAATATGCATTTTATTTATTTATCGGCACCAAAAAGCGTATTGTTGTTGCAAACTTTACTATGGTACGAAATAAATGAAATATCATGCATTTTAAAACTTGTCATCTTTCACATCGCTGACACATTGATCCTTTACGTCAATACTAATTTACTGATTTTTGGATTTCGTGGTGAGTCTAATTGTGAATTAATTCGAACTATGGAATACACGTTTATTGAGTATGCAGATATTCATCTGATGTATGGTCTTGCGATGCTTTAAAAGCCAGAACGTTATATCACGGAAGGTTTCCTAATCGTACTATGCCAAACCAGAAGACATTTCAACGAGTTGACCAACGTCTAGGGGAGAATGGAGGGCGATTCTAGTTAATAAGATAACACAAAATATTGAAATTCTCCAGAGTTTTAGGAAAGTTTGGAAAAAAATAGTCTGATCTGAGAAGAACCGTGCGTACGCCTCAATTAGAGGAAAATATTTTAAATGCTGTGGATGGTCCCTTTTATTAAAAATAAATAGTGAATTTGTCTATTAGTTCTTTTCCCGAAAACGGTTCATTTTATCGACAATAAACAAGACAACCTTTTTTTCAGTCTAAGGTGCAAGCTACCCAGATTTATTTTCCGTAAGTCTTTATCATAAAGGGTGTTTAAAATTATTTAATCATTAAGTTGTAAAGCTTAGCCCGCCCCTGGTAGGCAAAAAAGCTAAATATGCTTTAAGGACATTATATTAAGAGGTCATTACTAGTATCCATCACATTAAATTTTTATTAAATTATATTAATTACTTTAAAGGTTATTCAAGAAAACCGATTTCCAGTGGCGTCCTTCAGGGGCACATATCTCCGTAGGGGGGGGGGGGGTTGTAAAAAGAAAAAAAGTTATAGGAACTTGTCATCTTATTTTTTCATGTTCTATCTAAATCCGAGAAATTTTCTACATTTTCTCGGACACCCTGTATATGCGGTAGCTCAAGGTAGAGGAGAACATCCATATTACTTAATATTAAATCCATTAATTTTATTGTTTTCTCGTTTCCAAAAAAAAAGGTTTTTCTTTCATAATCTCACATGTACAGGGTCTTCCAACGAGGACTGAACAGGGGCTCATTTTTGAGCTTCCTTGTATTTAAAAAAAATCCAAAATAGCCAATCGATGTACTTTTTCCTGCAGAATTCAAAAATGAAACCAATAATGTATTTGAACCAGAGACAAAAGAGTTACGCTATGGATAAGGTGTTTTTTAAATGGAACATAGCTTTTTTTATACGATTTTTGGAACGAGTGATTTTTTTTTTGTCCGTTCTGATTAAAATATTTAATATTGTGACAGCTATTTTTATTAAATTTTAATGTTTTATCCAGTATAATTTAACTTTAACCTGTTTGAAACATACACTAGGTAATAAAGGTATAATTACCTTTGAATCCTTCAAAGTCAAAAAATTTGACAAATTTACTATAATATTGCCGAAATGAAATATTCATTAGATGAAAGATTGCAGATTGTTATTTTGTTCAACAAATGCCAAGAAAATGCAAGAGAAGCAAGGAGAAGATTTATTGCAAATTTTCACAAAAATATATCCGTCAATACTATTCTAAGGATAAAGAACCTGTTTGAGGAAAATAAAACATTACATGACAGAAAAAGAAATCCAGAAAGGAATAGAAATCGAGACCGTGCCATTGTGAATTATTTTCGACTGAATCCAACCAAATCAATTTCGGACGCAGTTCGGGACGTTCAATACGGCGGCGGTGTAAGACGCAGAAGAGTTACCCAAGGAACTGTTCACAGGACTTTAAGAAATCATAAATTTAAGTCTTATCATATCCTCCCACTTCAACATCTAACACCGGCACAAAAAGAACTTCGCTTCCAATTTGTTTCCCAAATTGTGATTCGGAAAGAAAACGAAGACCCTAATTTATTCAGAAATATCTTATGGACTGACGAAGCCACATTCACAACATCGGGGGTTTTCAATAGACATAATAATCATCACTGGGCCGTTGGAAATCCAAGAAAATTTCAGACAATTAAATTTCAAGGAAGGACTTCAATCCATGTTTGGTGTGGCATAAAAAATAATAGAATTTTGGGACCAATATTTTTTAACGGGACTTTAAATGGACAGAGATACTACGAGTTCTTAGAAAACGAAATTGAGAACTTTTTGGAAGATTTACCATTGGAAGAATATCAAAATTTAATTTGGCAACATGAGGGCCCCATCCGCATGCCGTGCGTGAGGTTACTCAATATTTAAACGGACGCCATGAAGAATGGATTGGTAGAAATGGAACCTATGCTTGGCCACCCAATAGTCCCGATTTGTCAATATTAGACACATTTCTTTGGGGCCATTTAAAGAACGTGGTATACAGGCAGCGAAACCACGATATTGAAGAGATCATGCAGAAAATTGTAAATGAAATAAATCGCCTTAACCAGGAAAATCACAGTATAACAGCAAGTTTGGAAAGGCTACAAAGAGGTTATCGCGCATGTTTCGAGAACAACGGAGGTCACATTGAACAATTAAATTATTAATGTTTTTTTTTTTAAATTAGTATAGAGTTGGAATTTCATTTTCTGTCATGTAATGTTTTATTTTCCTCAAATAGGTTCTTTATCCTTAGAATAGTATTGACGGATATATTTCTGTGAAAATTTGCAATAAATCCTCTCCTTGCTTCTCTTGCATTTTCTTGGCATTTGTAGAACAAAATAACAATCTGCAATCTCTCATCTAATGAATATTTCATTTCGGCAATATTATAATAAATTTGTCAAATTTTTTGACTTTGAAGGATTCAAAGGTGATTATACCTTTATTACCTAGTGTATGTTTCAAACAGGTTAAAGTTAAATTATACTGGATAAAACATTAAAATTTAATAAAAATAGCTGTCACAATATTAAATATTTTAATCAGAACGGACAAAAAAAAAATCACTCGTTCCAAAAATCGTATAAAAAAAGCTATGTTCCATTTAAAAAACACCTTATCCATAGCGTAACTCTTTTGTTTCTGGTTCAAATAAATTTTTGGTTTCATTTTTGAATTCTGCAGGAAAAAGTAGATCGATTGGCTATTTTGGATTTTTCTTTAAATACAAGGAAGCTCAAAAATTAGCCCCTGTTCAGTCCTCGTTGGAAGACCCTGTACAGGGTCATTCCGTATATTTAGACAGCGTCTGCTGCGTCTGTTATAGGAATTTTTAAATACAAAAGTTGTAAGGTTTATCCTAGATCGCCAGAAAATGTTACGCAAAATAACAAATAAATATCACAAAGTTAGGAAAAAACACATACTTGGTAAATCTTTAATGGATCACCCTGTATATTGAAAATAATCAAAATATCTTTTTTTCCTGAATTCAAAAATATATGATATATTGACATTTGGTTTAGCCGTTTTAGAAATATTTGCATTTTAACAACGTGCATGATTATATCGTTTGAATTGTTTTAATTATTTTCAATAAACAAAATAAAGCCGAAAAATTAAAAATATATTTTTTAATAAAATAATTTATGAAAATTCACAAGTGTTGAATGTGACCGCCGTTATTTTCAATACATTTTCTGTAATTTTCCTCTAATTTAGATAAAGCATTGTCAATATACTCCGGATGTTCTTCCTTTAATGAATCTATACTGTTTTGAATTATTTGCCTTAAGTCCTCTAAACTTTGAGTTCTTTCTTTGCATACTTCATTTTTTAGATAGCCCCATAAAAAATTGTCCAAAGGGTTCAGGTCAGGACTATTAGGTGGCCAGTTAATGGTCCCATGCGTTCCAATCCACTTGTTAAACCGGTTATTTAAAAAATTTCTTACGAGCATTGTGTTATGAGGCGGCGCGCCGTCCTGGTGCCATATTATGTTATTATATTCCCTAATAGGAAGTTCTTCTAAGAAACCTTCAATGGCATTTAAAAACTGGATGTATCTATCTCCTGTTAACGAGCCCTCAAATATAACCGGGCCAATTATTCGGTTCTTAAGAATACCACACCAAACATTTAACGACATTGGACCCTGAATTTTAATTTCAACATAAGAGTGGGGGTTCTCTGATGCCCACATGTGTGTGTTTCGTCGATTATACACCCCTGCTGTGGCAAACGTAGCTTCATCGCTCCACAAAATCTTATTAAAAAAAATCGTTTTCTTCAGTTTTTCTAACCGACATATCATTACAATATGCTAGTCTTCTAATTTTATGATCATAATCTGTCAATTTTTGTACCGGCAACATTTTATATGGGTGATATCCATATTTGTGTAAAACAGTTTGAATCTTTTTTGCAGATTTTCCAAAGTATTTACTAGCATCGGCTATAGATAACTTTGGATTTTCTAAAAATAAGTAATAACAGATTGATAAAACAGATAAAATAATTAACGATTCCTACCTTCAAAATATAATAAAATCTGTGGTTCATCATCCTCATTTGCGATAACTGTGCGTTTTTTGCTATGAAGGGTTTTGCGCTCCCTTATGCTCCTTTCGGTATAATAAAAAGTGGACCTAGCAGGAACTGGCATTTCGCGATGAATACGCCGATACTCTGCTTGCGCTTGAGCGAGATTATTGTGGTTTTTGTAAAATAGGCGAACTATTTCTAATCTTTCTTCCTCTGTGTAACTCATCTTACGTATGGAATAAAGGAAATCTGACAGCCATATAAATAATGATAAATAATGGCATTCGAGTCATTTGTTAATTCATGGCAAGTGCGATTTAATTAAACAATATAATCACTTTTTTAAAATGCACATAATTCGAAAACGGCTAAACCAAATGTCAACATATCATATATTTTTGAATTCAGGAAAAAAAGATCTATTAATTTTTGCTTCAATATACAGGGTCATCCATTAAAGATTTACCGTGTTTTTTCCTAACTTTGTGATATTCATTTGTTATTTTGCGTAACATTTTCTGGCGATTTAGGATAAACCCTACAACTTTTGTAATTAAAGTTTTTTTCTATCTCTTATACCAAACGCAGCAGACGCTGTCTAATTATTCGGAATGACCCTATACCTTATTTCGATATGAACTTTATTTTTCATTTTTTAAATAATGCAAGCCTAATTAATTTGTTGCAGAGTTATTATACAGTAATTAAAATGTGTTCGATAATAAACTGTAAAACATGTTGAGATATAAAACGGTGTATTTCCCTTAATCACAGAGATAAGTCGAAAATCAAAATGTTAAGAAAAGACGGAGCTATAGTATAATAATTTCAGCTTTAAGATATTACGATGCCTAGTATGCCCCACTGGGCTATACAAATTTGCGAACAAAAAATAAGCATTACATGCTATTACACTCGGTATAAAATAAGAATGAATTTTTTACAAGAAATAATGAAAACTACGACAAGAACCAAAGCTAAAATACAAAACAGGAATAATTCAAATCGGATATTTACCATTTCGCCTTGCAATATTTTGTTTTTTTTTTACCGGGACTTTATTTTACATTTGCTACTGGTAAGATAATCCCCTACATAAAAACGCAAGTTGGCCTTAAAAAACTTTTTAAAATCCTAGAAAATTAGTAGGTACCTACGTACACAATTCCTTTAAAACGTGTCAAACTGGGCAATTTTTTTGATGAAATCTAAGATGGCGTAATGTACCTCTTATTATCGGTTAACTACTAATTCAATGAGTGACTTTTACAACCTTAAATATGTTAGAAAATTATTAATAACTAACAACTTCTTTGAATAAAACAGCCATTTTAAATAATTTTTTATGCACAAGTAAAGCTCTCTGTATAGGAATACCATTTCCGGTGTTTTCGTTGTTTTCTAGGGTTAACGAACATGCCTATTTCCATAACTAAAAATAACTGCAGTGACAGTGACTGATTCGGTTTTACGGGATAAACCTGGATATTACTTTAAAAGCAATCAGCCGGCTTGCGTTGTTTCACGAAGTGGGACATACGATATGTACGTTTTCTATGAAAATATGAAATTAGTTTTTTTAAGAGAAACATCGTAAAATAAATAGTCAGCAGTGGAAAAGATCTAGATCTAGATTCAATTTCGATATTAATTAACTTCCTATCAAAATAGAAGGAAATGGCATGTAGGTACAGTTTCTAAAGCGTATAGTTAAACTATATACAGAGTTGCAAAAAAGTCGAGCACAATGCCTGTAACTTTTGAATTACCTCGTAGACGAAGAAGTGACCCTCATGAAAGTTGTTCAGTAAATTATTCCCCACATTTCTACCTCCATAAATTTTTTCTCTCATTTCTGGTTTGGTTGCCATAGAGACTAACTTACCATTTTTAAATGGAACACCTTGAATATGATTGCATATTTCGATTCTACTAGGAAAACTCTGAATTTTTTGTATTTCAAATTTTCAACTATCTGCAAGCGTTTCCGAGATAATGACAGCTCAAAAATTAAAATCTTCCTAATTATAATTATTGCTACCTAATACCCACCAGTTGAGTCAAGGTGTTTTCATGACAGCGACCTAAGAGGTGTCAATTTTGAGTTCCTCTTTATTTTTCGTGACCTGATTTCTAATTTGCTTACGCTATGGTTCATCTGAATGAGAAACAACGACCTGAAGTTTTAATAATGAGCGGTTACGGAAATATGAAGAAATCGCAAGATCAGCTTTGTCAACTTTTCAATGAATTATATCCAAATAGGCGCCAATAAATCAGTCAACGGTGTGTGTGTGGAAAAGAAATTTCAAGAAACAGGCAGTGTTAGGGAAGTCGCTAGATGAGGTCGACCTGAAGCAGCAACCGCGGGAGACAAAGCTTTGCATATCATGCTCTCAATACGTGAAAATCCAATACAATCATTCAGGCCAATGGCAATGGATTTTAATGTGTCTCATTAGTCAGTGAAAAATTTGTTTAGGCAGTGCATCCCTACAAGATAAAGTTGGTGCACGCGTTAAACGAGGACAATTTTGATAGAGGAGCTGAATTTTGTGAGCTGATGATGGTAAGATTCAATAACGATAATAACTTCGCAACAAATATCATTTTTTCGGATTAAGCTACTTTCCATTTAAATGGCATTGTTAATAGACACAATTATCGTTATTGGTCTGATAAGAGTACTTACTGGTTCCAGGAAGGTCATACTTAGAGGCCCGAAAAAGTTATTGTTTGGGCGGGCATAGTTGGTCGTAGGACCCTTTTTCATGGATGGTAATTTAAATGGCAAAAAATATCTGTACCTCCTCAGGAATCACATAACTTCTTCTAGCTGAATGGTTTTACCGGGTGTAAATAATGGCATAATAAACACGTATGATTCCAGCAAGACGGAGCACCTGCGCATTGTGCGGCGAAAGTTAGACAATACATGTAAGGTGCTATTGACTGGCCAGCGTGATCCCGGACTTAACCCCGCTCGATTTCTTTTTGTGGGGACACTTAAAGAACAAGGTCTATGTTAACCGTCCAAATGAATCTTTAAAAGTCAGAATTAGTACTGAAATTCTGGCCACTCTAGAGGACTTCCTTCTAAACGTTGTAGGCAGGTTCAGGGTTCGACTGGCGCTCTGCTTAGCAGAAAATGGTGGTCATTTCGAATACCTGATCCACTGAAAAGGGTTCACTTGTTTATTATTCTGATGTAAAGTTGTTCAATTTTCTAGTTTCAAGTTTGTTAAAATTTTAAATAAATAAAAATTAGAAATACAAAAAACCCACAGTTTTCCCACTAGAATCCAAATATGCAATCATATGCAGGGTGTTCCATTTACAAAAAGTAAGTTGGTCTTTATGGCAACCAAACCAGAAATGACAGAAAATATTCATGCAGGTAGAAATGTGGGTAATAATTTACTGACCAACTTTTATAAACGTCACTTTTTCGTATACGAGGTAATTCAAAAGTTACAGGCATTATGCGCGACTTTTTTGCCACTATGTATATATTATATACAGGGCTGCCCAGAAGTCCGGAATAAAATTAATATAGCCTTAACCTGTAACTTTTGGGGAAAATGCTCGGACACGTCAATTTAGTTTTATATATGCTCACATTTTGACGCTTGTGTTTTTATAGACAACTGTCAAAGATATGACGACATCGATCTTTTTTCTTAATGGAAATATACAGCTATTTTGGTAAACTTTTTCTTTTAAATATCCCCAAGAAAATTAGTCGAGAGGCGTTAAGTCTGGGGACCTCGGTGGCCATTCAATTGTACCACGTCGTCCAGTCCAGCGACCTGGAAATATCTGATCTAAATATGTTCTCACATTGACGCCAAAATGCGGGGAGCACCATCTTGCTGAAACCAAATTGTTTCATTAGGTATATCTGGATCTACTTCGTTGGGAAAAATTACAGCTAGAGCAAGCCTCAACTCGTAGGTTAAGATATCCAGGTACCGTTCAGCTGTGAGGGTTCCTTCCAAAAAGAATGACCCTAAAATTCGGTAATTAATGATACCTGCCCATACATTTACTTTTTGGGGCCGCTGAGTATAAATATCCATCGTGGATTTTCTTGACTCCTGAAACGATAATTATGTCTGTTAACCACCTCGTTTAAATAGAAAGTAGCTTCATCCGAAAATAATATATTCTGTGGAAACCTATTATTCTTGTCACACCGTCTTATCGTTTCTTCGCAAAATTGCAAACGCCTATCATAGTCATCTTCTATAAGGTCTTGGACAAGACATACTTTATAAGGGTGGTATTTTTCTGCTTTTAAAAATTTTCCAACAGTACCTACTCTAGATGTATCATGATTTTGAGCCAATGAAACTGTTAAAACATGCGGATTATCCTTCAGAGATAATGCAATATCCAATTTTTCATCGTCGCCTAAAACACGTGGCCGTCCATTCTTAGGCAAGTCCTTTACTGTGCCATGTTCATCAAATTTGTGGAATATTTTACTAACAGTTGAAATTTGATTTTCCGAATATTTAGCATTAAATAAAGTGAACACTTCACTTTGACCTCTTATTTTATCTCCACATTCTAACAATATCAAGACTTCGATACGTTGCCTTTCCGACAAAACCATTTTTGTTTAGAAAATTGTAAGATAATACTTCGGAAAAACCTAAATAATTTTAAAAATTTACAATGTCACAAAATGTTAGAACGTGAAACAATGAAGATTTCCTACCTTGAAAGGTAAAAAAAAACATCAATGATTTATCATTTCCGCTTATTTAAATGGGGATTTTTTTTTTAAATTTTAACAGTCGCAATTTTAAAATCGCTTGACAGAATCGCGTCAAAATTTACGAGCATACTGTACGATATATTAGCTTTCAAATGATGTATCACAAGCTGTATGTTTCCATTTAGAAAAAAGATCGATGTCGTCAAATCTTTGACAAATGTCTATAAAAAAACAAACGAATAACGTCAAAATGTGAGCATATATAAAACTAAATTGACGTGTCCGAGTATTTTTCCCAAAAGTTACAGGTTAACGCTATATTAATTTTATTCTGGACTTCTGGGCAGCCCTGTATATTATAAAATAAATAGTCAGCAGTGGAATAGATCTAGATCTAGATTCAATTTTGATATTAATTGATTTCCTATCAAGATGGAAAGAAATGGCATGTAGGTACAGTTTCTAAAGCGAATAGTTGCGTCAAGTTGCAACTTTCTAGGTTTACTACATGTGTGCTCCCGTATAAGGTACAGCCCTTTAGTTGTTTTCTAATTTTTGGAAAGTGGTTGGGACTAAGGGCCAGATATCGATAGAAAGTTATTTTTTCCTACTTGTCGACGTTTAGCTTTATTATATAAGCATTTTCAAAGCTTTACAAAAAATATATAAATTGAAAGACAATATACGAACTGTGTAGGCATGTTTCTTTATAATAAACAGAAATTGCTTTTCTATTAGTTAGTCATTCTTTCCTCTTTTCTTTTTGAAATAAAGGGATCGTTAAAACTTTTTGATTTGACATAGTTTGGACTTTGTCCCATCTTAATAACATACTTTTAGTGATAATGGATACTTGTCACAAATTAGCAGGTACAGTTAATAGAACTATAAATAGGATATTTAAAAAAAGTAAACTCTATGTTAAAATAAGAGCAAAGGTAACAAAACGGTTTGGACTTACCAGGTAGGTAGGTAGTTTTCTGTAGTTAACAATTAAAGATAAAATTTCAAGATTCATAACAGACCTCAATCTTTTCGACAATAAATGAAACAAGGGATGGTACATTCACTCTAAAATGTTAGTTAGTTAATGTGTAGCTTGTACTAGGAACAGTAAGGTAAACAATGTCGATTGATAGCTTTAATGTTGGTTCATTCCTGACGTATTTGATTTTTATATAATTTTTCTTTTCTTACCTCAACCATAACACTCTTAATAACAATCAAGACGTACATCGTAAAGTCGATCAAATGGGACATATTCCAAACTATGTCAAACCAAAAAGTTTTAACTATTGGAGGGAACACAAACTTATACGGAACGGAATAGGATGACGTATTTTCTCAGTGACAGTAATCGATAAATCTTGTCAAACGTTAATGCATTTTTACTTACTTGTTGTTTCTTAATGCAAGAGAGCAATAAAATGTAAATTTGCAAGGACAGGACCCATTAAGCAGGGTGGACAACTTAAAGATTGCATTGTAAATTTCAGGTAAATTGCATTGATAGTTTTGAAAACTTCCGCATTTCAGATTAGATATAAGACGTACACACCACGAATCGGTCCTAAGTTAGGGTCGCATTAATTAGTATACAATTGAAAGACCAGTTTGGTAAATGAAATAAAACTACCTATACAAACAGCGGCGGTACTATAGGTGATTTAAATATTAATATTTATAATAAAAAAATCTTCTATGTACAACACAACAACTTAGTTAGTCATCATGTTTCGAGTAGTCCGATGAACTGTCGCCGTTGGGGTCCAGAGAAATAATAAGAGGCTCTACAGTGTTTTCTAGCATGTTATCAGCCTCCCACAAACTTACTCCATTTTTCATAATCCACTGCCTTTAGTCCTTCTTGCAAGAGGTTTCCAATGTCTCTCATTTTAAAAGTGGAGTTATACTTTGGTACAAACCCTTATACTTGCGCTCACAAAAATTCTATGGGGTTTAATTCACAGTGATATGACGGAAGGCGAAGTATCGTTTTATTTCGTTTTGAAGCGCTTTCGTCGACAGCAAATTTCGTACAAAGAGGTTTATTCAACTTTGCAATTTCCAGTAGCTCCTTTTTTAGCATATCTTTATGAAACGGCTTCTTATTTACAGTTAGCCAATGAATGATGTCAATCTTTATCCAAGAAGACGTTGGTATTTTTTCGGATTTTTTTGAGTGGTAGCTGCCATTATCCATGAATATAACAGACCGAGGACGAATAAGATATAGCATTTGTTGGAAGTATTCTTCAAAGACATCAGCGTTCATGTCTTCCTGATAGTCTCCAATCCGTTTTGATTTAAATGCTAGTAAGCCGCCATCGACAAATCCATGTGAGTAATTGTTAATCTTTTACCTTTTCCTGAGGGTGCTTTTATTCCAGTGGACTATCCTTGTATAAAAGCTTACCTCGCGCTTTTTATATGTTTATTTTGCCATATTTTACCAACGGTATAACCTTCATTTAACCAAGTTTTGTCCATATAATAAATATTCCTGTTTTCCCTTCGAAACTGTCTAACTGCCCTCAAATATCGTCACCAGCAGATTATTTTATCTTTCTCTATTAAAAGTGATTTCCTGTTTTGAATTTTTTCATTACAAAAATTCATCTACTTCAAAGTTTTCCATAGTTTCTTCTTACCAATGGGTGGAATGAAATCATCCTTTTTCATTTCACACATTATTCTGTCAAAGGTAGGTAATTCTTTTTTTAAGTAAAACGAGGGCTGATTCTTCTGATGGCAGTCATTTCATCCTCATTTATTACAGTTTCTTTTCCTCCTGTACTTTTCTCTGGTGGCCTGATGCGTCCGCGTTTATCCTCGTGCACAAGTCGGTATATTTTTGACTGTCCGACTCCAGTCATATTTGAACATATTTCAACTATTTTTGCAACTCCGAATTTATTTTATATGAAATGTAATACGGCAAAAACAACTGGGTTTTATAGTTCAATAATGATTTATTACTCTCTCCCATTAAGAAATAGACTATAAAGTTCTTAATTTTATTTTATTATTTATTCTATTTCATTTTCGATCGCAGAAGAAGTTGTATGTGCACCTCGTAGGTAAATCATATTCTCGGCCTCGGATGCTAGCTGGAAAATATGATATCCGTATACCGGGTGTTGCATCGTCGAGCGGGACATAGGAAATCCCATGTAATATTAATTGGGGTCAATTATTGGCTTCCCTAATTATTTTAGAGAAAAATTCTATTTAGGTTTATTAAAGAGCACTAAAACCCACATTCAAAAGAATAACTTTAGATATTTTTGATGAGCCCGTTTACGGGTTATCGCCGATTTCTTTATAACTATTTCTCCTTTTTATGGCCCCGTATTTGCGGGCACCAGTCAAGGTAAAAGATGACTGTCAAATAAAGCTGTCATTTTGAAATGTGTGCTTTATTGTTATAAAAACTCGTACATCGAAAATATTAAAGGTGTATTTATGAGTACAAATTAATCTGAATAAAACTAAAATAAAGTATCCAATTACAAGGTTAATTATGACATTTTACATGTTTCAATATTTTACTAATTAATAGGTAGGTACTATTAAATTGTTAGAACTTTAGGATTTAAGAAGATGTTCAAATATTCCTCCATTGACTGCTAGACAATAACCGAGGCGATCATAAAATTCTCTTCTTACATTCGCTAGTTGGTAAACTGAAATTCTATTGCATTCGGCAGAAATAGCATTTTTTAACTCGTCTAGATTTGGGTATTTTTTTATCTTTGTATATCCTGTTTTTTAAATGGCCCCAGAGAAAGAAATCATTTGGCGATAAATCAGAAGACCTGGCTGGCCAATTTACTGTATGATTTAAGCCAATAACATTTCCATTAAAAGCACGGTTTAAATATTCCCGGACAGCCAGGGTACTATGTGCCGGGCAGCCATCCATTTGGTACCAAACTTCCTGATTTTCCCTGGCGGCATCATGTAAAGTACGTAAAATATGATCTTCAAGTAGTTCCAAAAAATATTCTGCATTTAAATTTCGTGTAAGAAATAATAACCCGATAATATTTTCTCCGAAAATCCCAGCCCATACATTAACTTTTTGTGGATATTGCGTCCTTGTTTCCACAAACCTGTGTTGGTTTTCTTTGCTCCAATATCAATAATTTTGAACATTGGGTTCATTGTTTAAGGTAAATGTGCATTCGTCAGTGAAACAAATGTTTTTTAAAAATTCCCTATCCATGTTGGCTCTTTCCATCATACCAAAACAAAACTCCTGTCGTCGTATTTCGTCCCTATCTCTTAACTCTTGGTGCTTTTCATATTTGTATGAATAATATTTATGTCGTTTCAAAACTCGTAACGCTGTGGTGTGATCTAATCCTATGTCATCCTCAAGTTTCCTTGTGCTGATCTTCCCATCATTTTCTTCCACGCACAATAAAACTTGCAAGTCCCTATCATTTCTTGCATCTCTTCTTTGTTCCTGCCTTTCTTCACATCTGCAGTTATGTATTACAGTGCCTTTTGTCTCAAAGTTCTTGATAGTCCTTTCGACTGTAGATTTTGCAGGTATCGGTCTATTCGGATACAGAGCAGCAAACATGTCTGACACATTTTGATAACTATTTCCTTGATAATTCACCTCACTTTTATTGAACCAATCAAAACGCTCATTTTCATAGCAACCACCTTGGTAACGGTCGTCTTACCCGATAAGACTACCGCTAGCTCAAAAATACGCTTTCGAAAAGACGCTTGTAGCTTTTTTACTTAAATAAAAAATTAGTAACACCTCTAACTTGTATATTTACCTTTATCAGACGGCCTTCATTTTTATGTTCAGTAAATTATCCAATAAAATACACCTCTAGAGGCGGTTTCTTATTTTCATACCTTCGTTTTTCACTCGAAACTCGATTTTCCAAGAAAATTTTCACTCAATGTAATTTTTACTTATAATCAAAGATAAGACCCTCGAGCTAAAGCTCTCGAGATCATATCAGATTATAAGTAAAAATTACATTTCGTAAAAATTTGTAAGAAAATCGATTTCTTGTTAAAAACATCGGTATTACCGATAAGACGCCTCCTCTATCGGTATATTACCGTTGATAATTCACCTCACTTTTATTGAACCAATCAAAACGCTCATTTTCATAGCAACCACCTTGGTAACGGTCGTCTTACCCGATAAGACTACCGCTAGCTCGAAAAGACGCTTTCGAAATGACGCTTGTAGCTTTTTTACTTAAATAAAAACTTAGTAACACCGCTAACTTGTATATTTACCTTTATCAGACGGCCTTCATTTTTATGTTCAGTAAATTATCCAATAAAATACACCTCTAGAGGCTGTTTCTTATCTTCATACCTTCGTTTTTCACTCGAAACTCGATTTTCCAAGAAAATTTTCACTCAATGTAATTTTTACTTATAATCAAAGATAAGACCCTCGAGCTAAAGCTCTCGGGATCATATCAGATTATAAGTAAAAATTACATTTCGTAAAAATTTGTCAGAAAATCGATTTCTTGTTAAAAACATCGGTATTACCGATAAGACGCCTCCTCTATCGGTATATTACTGTTGATAATACCATTTAATCATCAATATTTTTTCTTCACAAGTGTAATTCATGGCTAATATTTTCGATGTACGAGTTTTTATAACAATAAAGCACACATTTCAAAATGACAACTTTATTTGACAGTCGTCTTTTACCTTGACTGGTGCCCGCAAATACGGGGCCATAAAAAGGAGAAATAGTTAAAAAGAAATCGGCGATAACCCGTAAACGGGCTCATCAAAAATATTTAAACTTATTCTTTTGAATGTGGGTTTTAGTGCTCTTTAATAAACCTAAATAGAATTTTTCTCTAAAATAATTAGGGAAGCCAATAATTGACCCCATTTAAAATTACATGGGATTTCCTATGTCCCGCTCGACGATGCAACACCCGGTATATTTCTACTAGATACCCAATATACTATTACAAAAGTTGCTTTAGGAATCTAATGGTTAGTCGCTTTCTCTCGACAGAACCATCGCCAGACGTATTATGGCTCGTAAGTGAAGCCAGGGTCTGAGAAAAGTAAACGTCACCGAAGAGCATATATGGCCCTAAGATAAAAACGACTAACCATGACATGCCAAAAGAATTTACATTAATCGCAGACTAACTGTATTGAGAACAGTATGCGATTTTTTAACGACAATAATTTGGCAAACATATTTTTACCTTTAAAGGCTCATCCAGAGATAATATATAGAAGGAACTATCGAGAGGATGCGCAATTGCGAGCTGTTACGTTGTCCGCCATTCAAAAATCTCATATGGCATTTAAGCGATTAGAAGATACAGGACGCAATACCGGAAACCTTCGAAATAAGCACAGAGTTCGAAGAAAAACAAATCCTATGACGATAACTATCACCGTTAGAGTTTTGGGTATGGTAGCTATAAATCCTTATGTTAGTTCAAAGGAACTTGCTCGTGATTCAGGAATATGTAAAAAACCGGTACTGGCTATTTCACATGAGCAAAGTTTTCAGCCCACCACACAACTCTTCATCAGGAATTGTATGGCCAAGATTTTCAAAATGGGACCACATTTTGTATCGGGTTAAGACTGACAATTTACGAAAACAATGTTTTTTTAAGAATGAAAGTCTTTTCTGACGAACCAATATTTATCAGTTGCGGTCAGTTAATTATTTAAATTAATCTAGATAATTTTAAGTTAGAATTTTGTACTTATTAAATCAACTTTGCTTTCAATAATTTAAGGTCAACCGGCACAATTCACACTTGAGCACCTCAAAATCCTCACTGGATGAGAATTATGCCGAATGAACATCCATGGTCGGTTAATAACTAGCGTGGTACAGTCGGAGATAGAGTGGACTATATTTTTTGACCGTCACGTAAATGGAAAAATTCACAATATCTTTTTAAAAAACGATTTACCACAACTTCTGGGTTATAACGTAAATCAGCAATAACTATGGCGTGCAGCAATATGGTGCCCCGCCACACTTTGCGCGACAAGCTCGTGATATACTAAATGAAATGTTTGGAATCAGATGGATTGGTCGTGGTGGTCCTGTAAACTGTCCTGCAAAGTCGCCGGATTTGACACCATTGGATTTTTTTGTGGGGGTTTTTAAAAGATAAAGTTATAGCTATACCACCGACCATACCAGAAATCATGAAATATCCTATTCGACAAACATGTAATTTACTAACTCCTTAAGTATATGGGGGTCATTTCGATCATCGAAATTTGAGGTAGTATAATTGATTTACGTTTTCTAATTTTTTTAAATTCGTAACGAAGTAACCAATAGAGTAGGGGGGACGAGGTGGGGGGTTAATATAAAAAAAGGTATAAAACTTGTCCCCCAACCTCCTTATTGGCTTCCCAAAATTTGAATAAAATATTTCGTTTCCCGGATTTTGCATTGTAATATTTGAAATTCCTCACCCTGTATATTTTTCTGAAAGAAACACTCCTGCCCATTGTTGTATTTATGTTTAGAATAGCCATTCTAATGGTTATCAGCTTAGTATTTACAAATGAATCAAGTGTCCGACCTTAATTTCCTAAACAGTAATTTGTACGGAAAGTTTAAATATTGAATAGTTAATTATATCAAAAACCTAATCACAGAACAAAACAACATAAACAATTTATCCAATCTGGTCCTGCATAACACTTCGGCGGTTTTGCTCTTATTTAGATTTCTCCCCTATGTTGCTGACTTAAGCAGTTGCCACAATCTTGTCACTTTATTCGACAGGTCTGTTGTTTTTGTGGGTCCCGTGACTGACACAAGATTTATGTCGACTAAAACCTGGTAAACATTTTTAAAGAGACCGAAAACGAGCGGAGCGTATTACTATATTAAAAGGATTTTTCTTTGTAGAGGAACCTTTCCTTTTTTTTTGTTTACATTCCTATTGAATTCCAGACTAAGTTTTTATGGAAACAATGCATGATTGCAAGCTTCTTAACATATACCTATCACCATGTAAATTTTGCTATCCTAAAATGTTGGCTCCACTATCAATTTTTCATCAAAAATGTATTAGACATTTTTAAAGGTCATAATGCATGTATGATGAACTCGCATACCAAATTTTATTATTTCCTAATAAGCAAATTAAAAGTCATTTAGAAAAAACTCTTTGAAAAATTCTTAAAAATTAGATGCTGGTCTGATACATATGTTATTAAAACCGCCAGCTTGACGACACAAGTGGATAACGGTGTTATATATCATTTTTTTCTAATTAACCTTACTTTAAGATGTTATATTTTTATTCGGTTGTTACTTTGCTTTAAATATACCATAAGTAGTTGAGATCATATAAATAAAGGTGTTACAATTTTCATTTTTTGCTATGGATATGGTATCCACTGATATTCATCTGCTATATTACAAGGGATTTAGAGCAGACTAAGCCGCTTCCACAGTTGTTAACTAGTAAATCTTTCTATTTGCATCGAATGTGGATTTGTAATTTTGGAATCCATTGTACGGTGCGAGCAACAATTATTATAATAAAAGTGTGCTTTGCATCTAAGGCTGTACTGCTTAGCGGTATAGCCTAATACCTGTTGGGTGTCAGTCAGTGGCGAGTGTTACCAAAACCAGATGATGACTAATCCAAGCCTGTGGGATAAAATAAAACACATCACTATTCCCAAACGATATATAATAATATATAAACAACAAACAATAAGGAAAAAACTAAACATACCATTCTACTACAAAAATAGCACACAAGAATAAAGCTATTTTGAAAACTGTTTATATTTTAAGTCAATTCGGCGATTTCTTTTATTTGCAAAAATGTTAATAACAGAATCGTAGAAAGAGGGTTTTTTCATTAATTCATTTAAAAAGCGTTTCTCAATGGAACAAAACAATGGAAAACAAAAGAAAGTGACGACATTCGATCTTGCAATTGAGTATTTCTTTGGCATGTCTTAATCCGCTTCATTGCTGAAAAACTTCTTTCAACGGATGCACTTGTAGCCGGAATTGTTAAAATTAAGTTTGGCAATTTAAAAGCGTCCGGAAATGCATTATCATGCTGTGAAGGTTTTAAATATTGATAAAATTCTTGCAAATTCTTTTGAACATAGTCTGGATCATTATAAAGAACAATCAATTCTGTTTTTAATTTTACTGTGTCAAATCTTTGTCCAGATAGCTTTGCAAGTTGATGAAAGGCGTTATCTGGAAATTTTTTTGCATAATTTTTGATATTGTCAAAATCATATAGTGCCAGACATTCTAAATGCTTTAAGTTAGGAAATCTGTTTTTAAGTTGAATAGTCATGGCGTCAAAAATTAAAAAAAAAATTCGTCGATAAGACGTCTCTTTATCGTTGTTAATATTTGTAATTCGTTGCCTCTTATTGGGTTTGGGTACATCATCATTTACAAAGTCCTCTTGTTTTGACCACAGACTTTTAAAATTATTCCGCTCTAATTGCAAAAATTCTAGAAATTCATTAACTTTTCTCTTGTAAAATCCAATGTCATACATTTTTTTCTGTAAAATATCAAACAAAATTTCTGATTTTGGTAGAATAATCTCAAATAAGTTTAAAAAGAAATTAAAATCAAATTCTTGCAATGAAATGTAAAAGCCCTTCGAACAAATTCGTGTCTCTCCATCCCATGTTGCTGTGTCAGTATGCATCTCTTTAAATAGTTCGAGAAGCTCTGAACGAATACTAGAAACAACCTCAACGAGTCTACTAGCATAAATCCACCAGGTTACTGCTACTTTGGGTAAACGTTTTTGTACTAATTTATATAATATGTGTTTCCTTATAAAGTGCAAGTATTCCAAGAAATACGAGCTGCAGATTTTGAAAGACGCAGGCATTAGTGTCAGTGGTTTACCAAAAATGTATTGTAAATAAATGATTTATTATACTTGACATTTATTTCTGATAAAGTCTGGTTCCACTCTACCGGTTATGTGAATTCTCAGAATACACGCATGTGAAGTAGTGAAAATACTTATTTTTTTGTCCACTCTAACAAAATTTGTCTGGTTAGCTGTTGGCTGATTATTAAATAATTGCTGTCTGCAAAAACCCTAAAAAACTATACCGTACCTTGTGTCGCCGTTCCTAAATCATTCGACACAACACGAATGGCAAAGCAACCAGAGGCTAGCTTACAACTTAGTAATGAAATGTTTTCTTCAAATCTAAGTTTGTTGTCTATCAAAAGGTCCAAGAACTTAGTAAATGATTTGTTTTCGACATGTTCATTGTTTATATAATTCATTCGAATTAAAACCGAAAGGTAAGTATATCGGTTTTAGTAATGTTTAAGCTGAGGGAATTAGCATCACACCAACGCTTTGGCAAATTTGAGGTTCATCATCTTCTTAAGAACTTCATCTGTTTCCGCGTGCCACAGGAGAGTGGTGTCGTTAGCAAAGAAAGTGAACTTAGCTCGAATATTCAGCATTGCAAGGTAATTTATATATAATAAAAAAGTACTGGTCTTAGCACGGATCCCTGCGGCATACCATAGTGACATACCAAGGATTTCGAACTCTCTCCGCCAACTTTCACCACATGCACCCTCTCCGAAAGATATGTTCTGAAACATGCATTAGCCGTTCCTCGTACATCATAGTGGTGAAGTTTCCGCAGCAGTGCTCCCCGATCAACGCAGTCGAAAGCCTTCGAAAAGTCGCAAGACACCGCCGCAGCCACATCCCCACTATTTAGACGAGTGTAGAGAGTCTCCAGGGGCGAAAAGATTGCATCACTTTTAAATCCCTGAAAACCAAATTTAGAGGCGGATATAACGTTAAATGCAGATAGGAAACTAAGAAGCCTCGACTTTACCAATTTCTCAACCACCTTGTTTGACGGTCAGATTACTTAATTTTTCCTTATTTGAAGAACAATATTTTTAAAACATCATTTGAAAATTTAAAACATTTACAAGAGATGATTATCAAAGAATGTGGTAACATTTCTTCAGGGCTGATGGTTAATGCTTGCGAAAATATAAAAAGCCGTGTGAATGTATGCTTGAAGCATGGCGGTGGCCAGCAATTTCTATAATGTTTATTTTCCTCTCTCTAAATTCTTTCTTTAATAATTTTATAAAAAACAAAAGTAAATTTGTATTTGTTTACTTATTTTAATATTCCTCAGTTTGGCATATTATATCATAATATGAATTTAACACAACCTAGATTTGGTTCAATATATCGTCCACTAAGGGAGAGCGCCCACCAGAGCAGTTGCTTGAGTTGAAGTATCCGTGAGGCACACCTAATACGCATGTCATGTGTGCTTGAAGTACGCGTATATCAAAACAGTGTACGAATTGCATAAAGCGCATAGAGGAGCAAAGCGCAATTGTTATTGTCAAAATATCATCATCCGATCATAAAGATCTTTTAGCATTCTACATGATTCTACATGCTGCACGAATTCAAAATTAAATTGTTGATCATCACGCATTTTTATTAAAATTGTAAACACTAAAATAATTGTCAAGGGGTAAACCGCCTTGGAAATGTTAAAAGCACCAAAGATGCGCACTTCAAGTGAAGAGATATGAGGTGCGCATGAGGTTGGTATGAAGGGCAGCGTACCATGCTTTATATGCAATGACGTATACAGGAGCCGCGCGGCGGCCGTGCGGAAAAAGTGCACTTCAAGTGAAGAGATATGAGGTTAGTGTAAAGTGCAGCGCACCATGATTTCATATGCAATAAGGAACACAGAAGCCGTGCGATAGAAGTGAGTCACCTCACTATGCAGTGCCGCACGACACGCATGCTAAAAAACAGGACATGTTCTATTTTCACTTGACGCGCGCCGAACTATAGCTTTTCTTCAGGTTATATTTTGCAGTGTTCCGCGTCGATTGAAATTTACATTTCCAGGGCGGTTTACCCCTGCATAATTTTTTCACAATTTTAATAAAAATACGTGATAGTTAACAATCTAATATTGAATTCGTACAGCATGTAGAGTTATGTAGAATGCTAAAACATTTTAACATCAAACGATGACATCTTTAAAATGGCAATTCACCTTTGCTTCTCTACCCACTGCATTCAATTCGTACACTGTTTTGATACGCGCGTACTTCAAGCACACATAAAGTGCGTTTCAGGTGCTTCACGGAGACTTCACCTCAAGCAGTTCACTACTCTGGTGGGCGCTCTCCCTTATGATTGTGATCTAAACCTAGCTCGCACGGTATAACTCCTGAAGGGCCAAACTCGTTTTTTACTGGACAGAGTGGCAAATCGTGGGAGTGTGGAAATAGCAAGTCTTTGGTTTAGATTTTGTCAACTGCTAAAAGATGACTATCAAATCGAGCACCTCGTTATTTAGTCGGACACGTGTGCTGGACAAAATAAAAATTTTGCGATGATCTGCCTGTATCATCTTTAATTTTTAAATGGTATAGTTGAAGCAATTGATCATAAATACCCAGACATAGCTCACAGTTACTTGAATTCAGAATAAAGAAGTTAGGGAACTTGCGAATATCTACGTTCCAGAACAAACACCGTGATATTAAATGTGCAAATATTAGAACTTCTGCATGTATACATGTAAATATGGTAAACTACTTTTTAGCCTTTGACAAACTACATGCGAAAGTAATGTATTGAATGAAAAAGTTAATTTCAGAGATAATATTAAGTGTGTCAGGGTTAATGAGTTTAGAAGCTACCTGTTTAAGGAAAATCTTGACGAAATGTCACCATTTCACAAAGTTAATCTATTGAAGAGAGGAACTAGAATAGTGACGATGGAAGATGATATAAAACCTGAACGAATCAAGGAAAAATGGGGTGGACTAACATCTGAAAAATTATCGAATTGGCGTGAACAACTGGTGTTTATCAAAGAAGAATCCAAATGGTTTTATGAACGTATCTTGGAAGAAAATTAAGGAAATCTAAAAAAAAAGTGGAAAATCAAGGAAAGTGTTAGGGAAGTTGCATTTTCCCTCATTAGTGCTGAAAGTTTTCTCTTTTGCTTACGTGTGAGATATAATATATTAACAATTTCATAGATTTATCGTTGCTATGCAATTAAGTTTATTTACAAACATGCATGTAATAATAACATTTCACCTATTTTTGGGAGGTGAAAAGTTGAGGTTTTTGACTTTTACTTATTATTTTTTTGTAATTTCATTAAAAATCGATATACTCAAATATACGAACACTAGGGTGGAGCGAAATTTTTTTTTTTTGAAATTTGATTGGCCTTAGTTATCAAAAGTTGCCTGGTATATTAGGGATCAAATAAACATTTTACTTTTTTTGATCAAAGACAGTCTTGAGGGTCCACTTGACTCCTAAAAAAATCATGTAGCCCAAATTTTACCTATTATACTAAAATATTTTTGCGTAGCAAAAATATTTATTTTTGTTTGGCATTATCCATGATTAAGTTGTTGGAGGACATCTAAAATCAAAAAAAAATTTAACCCAAACATTTATGTTTTATTCAGGGTCCGCCGCGTACCTGAAAAGTGCCATTTTATGGAATTTCTATGCATAGCTAATTAACATACCAAAAATGCAGGACCACGTGCCCTACCTCTTGTCGGCATATTTTCAGATGTTTTGTCTGGGGCATTTAATTAATTTATAATCATTGTTTATTACTTCAGGCCTTATTCCCCAGGCCAGCACTTTTATGCCTTTAGTGTGTGCGAAATAGTATACGAGAAAGTAGAGCGACGGAATTAATAATTTTATCAAGAGATATTAATTTTTAAAGTTCGTTATTGGTTTAGTGAATTTTGTTATTATATTAGTATAAAATGGCAAGTGCAAGTAGTGTAAAAACTAGAAAAAAATCTGCGTGTCCCATATTTGGACAAGGAAGTGATTTGGACAAAAGAGTGTTACCGACATATTACGATATTATGAAGGTTTACTTACATATCCGTGATAGTCTTATACCTGAAGTTAATTCCAAAGAAGCAACGTTCTTTGATATTTCCCAGATTCTTATACAAAAAATACAAGACCTGTGGGATACAGCTTCAATTCCAACCCTTAGTAAGCAAAGAATGGTAAAAATGTTGAAAGACTATCATAAAAAGTATATGAAGATAAAAAAATTTTCAGACAAAAAAGATCTTTTTAAAATAAAAAGTGAATCTTTTTTAGAACACGCAAAAGCAACACTTTTTGATGTATCTTACTGTAAGTGCAAGGAGTTTTCAAGTTGTAAGTGCAGTAAAGATAAGAAAATCCCTAAATTGGAACGGCAATTTATTGTCGACCAGAGGACAGTTCGGAAAATGGGTATTGGTAACATCGATATTACAACAACAAATCAAATGGTTAAGAAGCATGCTCGGCAATTAGCTTTTAAAAATAAGGTAACAAAATTAAAAATAACGACAAGTGATACTCAGAAATCCATTGATATCGAAGATGAAGAAGTAACCCCCGAGAAAAATATAGATCCACAGTTTATTTGTAAAATACAAGATGAACCGTCTACATCTTCAGGGGTTAGGTCATCTCAAATGCGAAAATCTATACCCACAGTGGCTTTAGAATGTGATAGGACTTCTGTTTCCGATCGTGCAGCAGCCAGAATTGCCTCTGCTGTTCTAAAAGATTTTGGTATCATGACGGAGAGTGCAACAAGCAATGTAATAGACCGATCAAAAATTCGAAGAGCGAGAAAACGACAGAGGAATTTACTTCAGATTGCTGAAAAGCGTGAAACCCAATACCCTCTATCAGTTTATTTTGACGGCAGAAAGGACCGAACATTAAAAATGGAACGACGTGGTAAAAAATATTACAGAGTAAATGTCGTGAAAGAACACATTGTGTTAATTGAAGAACCCAATTCAAAATATATAGGCCACGTGAGTCCAGAATCCGGAAGCTCAATCAGTTGCGCAAGAAGTATAATTAATTACTTGCAAAGTTCTGCCGACTTATCACATCTCATCGCTTTAGGATGTGATGGAACTGTTACCAATACTGGCATAAAAGGGGGAATTATAAGACTAATTGAGTTACATTTAAAAAGAAATTTACACTGGTTTGTATGTCAACTACACGGAAATGAGCTTCCCCTTCGTCAGCTATTTTATAGTATAGATGGTAAAACGACTGGACCAAAAAGTTTTTCTGGGCCAATTGGAACTCTATTGCAGACATGTGAGACTCTGCCTGTAGTAGAATTTGAAAAAATTGGATCTGAAATACCGTTGTTGGACTTAAAAGATCTCAGCTCTGATCAGAAATACTTACTAGAGATCAGTCAAGCTGTGATAAGTGGAACTGTGTCTGAGGATGTAGCGAAAAAAAATCCAGGAAAGTTGGCTCATGCGCGTTGGGTTACCTTTGCCAATAGAATATTACGACTATATGTTGCCACCTCTAATCCTTGCGAAAAATTAAGGAAACTTGTCACATATGTGGTAAAAGTGTATGCACCAATTTGGTTCCGTATAAAAAATAATAATTTATGTACAGATGGTGCAAATAATCTGTTTTATCTAATTAAACTATCACGGTATTTAGATGAGCCTGACAGAAAAATCGTGGACGCCGCTATTCAAAGAAACGCATATTTCGCACACCCAGAAAATGTACTGCTTTGTATGGTTGCTGATCACCGACAACATGTTAGGGAGCTTGCCTTACGCCGTATTCTAAAAGCTAGATGTTCTAAAGAGAAAAGCGACGGGACAGCTTTAAGAGTCTTTAGAATACCCCCGCTTAATTTTGAAGCTAAAGACTACATCGAAATATTAGACTGGCAAAACCTAGATGTAACGGATCCACCTGCATTGGCAAGATACTCGGATGAAGAGCTAAAAATGTTCATAGATACTGGAGAATCACCAGAAGTTCCAAAGTTTCCATGTCATACACAAACTGTGGAAAGACATATTAAGCTTGTGACGGAGGCTTCATCATCAGTCTGCGGTCACATTAGAAGAGACGGTTTTATTCGGTCCAAAATTCATTCGCAGCGTTTAATGCCAAAATTTGAAACAAAAAAAGAATATAAATGCTAAGACTACACCAGCATTGGTTGGGAGGTTGGGTTGGTGTAGGGTGGGGCTCGATTAGCAGTCACCTCCACGTGGTGAGCTCTGGGTTATTTTGATCTATTAATCAAGATAAGCGAAGAACTGCTAAAAATACCAATAATTTTTTTGAATCAAATTTAACTTCAAACAATTAATAAAGAAAAAGATGATAATTTTTTTTAATCAAATTCAACTTCAAAAAATTAATAAAGTAAAAAGATAGGGCGGACCCTAATGATATTTTTTAAATTTAAAAAATAAAAAATGACAATAATTAAGACCCCAAAATGCAACTTTTTACACTAGTGCTGACTTGTTTTAAAAAAAAAATTAAAAGTCAAGATTTAAGGGTGCGGTGGACCCTCAGGACCTATTTCAAATTCAAAAAATAAAACATAATATTAAATCAGAACATAAAATACAACTTTTCCGCACTAAGGCTAGTTCGATTTCAAAAAAAGAAAATTTTGGATTAAATTCGCTCCACCCTAACGAACACGCCAACATAGACACTGTAATACGCTCACACTCATTACACAAATTTAACAATAATAAATGTTTATTTTTTTAATAAATTATAATGACATTTATAAAAAACAGTAAATTAACATGGTTTATGCAGCAAAGTAGCCGCTGTTGTTTTGAAATAGTGGCCAGTAAAACCTTCAATATTCAGCTTCAAAAAAGCTGCCATTCTTTTGGAAACTGACTTAAAGTGTTGTGTCCAATATATTGTTTGGTAATTCTTCCATATCTGATTTGCATGAAATGCTTTCCATCCTGTATATTTCTCCGAGAAGTTATGTACACCTTAAGTGGTGCAATTCATTTAATATTAGTTATCATTAATTATCGTGGCTGATACGTTTTGCTATTCTGTATTTCAATCGCGGCCTTTTCTTCTAAAAAGTAAACGGCCGTTGTTTTCATTTTATATAATTCATTTGATCGGCAGGTGCCTGAGACACCAATAACCAATGCGACCTACAAATGTATAAAACAACAAGAATATGGAAATTGTCAACCTTATGGCCTATGATACCTTTTGAACAAGAAATTCCATGGGTGCTTGTTAAAAAAAAGTTTCATAATTTTCCATAGTTCGATTTTTTCGGCTTGTATCCTCTGTTTCGCTTTTTTAAAAATGCCAATCGCTTTGCGTATTTAGATATGCCTACTTGTCCCTAATTGATAGAGTGATCTTCAGCATTGAATTTACTGACAAAAGCGTTGATATCTTCTTTGTCTTGGCATTTTTGCTAAAATAAGCTTGTAGTGCCGATTCAGAACTAGGATTTTGAACTTTGTTTTTCGTACACCATTCTTTAAAATTGTTTTTTTTTTTTTTTTTTTTTTTATGATAAGGCACAGCACTACAGGATAAATCCTTTATGGCGCTCTAGGAGCGGTGCGTGTGCGCAGGAAACGATTCACGTTGGTCTTGAATCTTTGGAGACTATACTCGTTGGGGAAGACGATCTCAGGGAGGTCGTTCCAGAGTGATGACGTTCTCCAGATGAAAGAATTTTGAAACAGTGTCGTTCGAGGGACACTAAGCTGAACCACGTACTGGTGGGCTGCAGTGGCTCGTCGTGTATTTCTACCATGCACCGCTCTGGGTGGTATTAAGCGGGCAACCTCAGTTGAACACTTGCCATGAAAATATTTGTAAAATAGACTCAAGTCGCCAACCTGCCTTCGATGTTCAAGGCTTTCCAGGTTGTTTGTCAGACTATGGTCACCGATCAAGCGAATGGCTCTTCTTTGAATGGAATCTAGCAATCTCAGGGTATGTTTAGGAGCAGAGCCCCAAATATGCGAACAGTACTCCAGTGATGGTCGAATTTGGGCTTTATAGAGCATCAAAAGTTGTTGGGGTGTATAGAGGTTCTTTGTTCGGAAAAGTACTCCAAGCTTTTGCGAGGCTGCCCTAGCAATGGCCGCAACGTGGCCATGCCAAGACATATGACTATCCAGATTAACGCCCAATAAATGAATTGATGAAGCCAAGGGAATTGAGTGTCCCGCCATAACTATATCTGGTTCTTCAACATTAACTTTTTTAGAAAAAACTGCCGCCTGGGTCTTTTTAGCGTTAAATTCTACTTGGTTACTGTCACCCCAAGACAAAATTTCTTCCAGGTCTTTGTTGAGATGTGAGACCTCTTGCTGCCTATAGAGATGTGCATTAGCAGCCGATGTCCGAGCATCCAAAGTAAAAGTTGAAACAAGTGTGCTGTCATCAGCGAAGCTATATATAGGATTTTTAGTTTTTTCCAAAAGATCGTTAATGTATAGTAAGAAAAGGGTGGGCGACAATATAGAACCTTGAGGGACTCCGGCGTTGATGTTGAATGTGTCTGAAAGAAATCCGTCCATCGCCACTCGCAGAGAACGGTCTTTAAGAAAGCTCGACAGCCATGAACAAAATTGAACCGGCATTCCGTATGCTCTCACTTTAGTTAGGAGCCCCTCATGCCATACTCGGTCAAAAGCCTTGGAAATATCCAGTGCTACCGCCCGGGACTCCCCATGGTGTTCTATTGCGTTGTTCCAAACATGAGTAACATAAGCGAGAAGGTCTCCTGTTGATCTAGACTTACGGAATCCATACTGGCGGTCACTAATAATGTTGAAGCCTTCCAGGTATTTTAGTAATTTTTCGTTGATAGCCTTCTCCATAACTTTTGATATAACCGAGAGCAATGCGACTGGACGATAGTTGTTTGGCAAGGTCTTCTTGCCTTTTTTGGGTATGGGCTGGACTCTCGCAGTTTTCCAGCAAGAAGGAAATATTCCTTTTTTGTAGGATAAGTTAAAAAGCCTACAAAATACCGGTGTCAGTTCGTCAGCGCATTTCTTAATTACAATGACTGGAATATCGTCAGGACCAGAAGCCTTTTTAGTGTCGAGACTCCTCAAGATGGTCACAATCAACGAACGTCTCTAAATAATATGAAGAATGGAAATAAAATGGCGACTTACTTCTTGTAAATAGTTGGCGAAGTTAATTATATTTTCCTTTGTCTAATACAAAATTGCTTCTTGTAGCATATAGAATAAATTTAAAAATCATTTTAATTTTTTTGCTGTTATTCCATGTTGCATTTTCATTTTATAACGTTTACCTGAAACTACTGTAAATCTTTTATAAAACTGTTATTTAATTGTTTCAAAAATACGATATGCAAGTATATTTTATAGTGCAATATGAAAAGCTTTAATAAAACTGTTTTATAATGCTGCTGTTTTTTTTTAAGAGTTGCTGATTTATTTATAAAATTGTTATGTAGTGTTTGCAAAAGGCTTTACAAAATAATAATGGTTACTGAAGTATTGTATAAAATGGTGCCAATTTTGCATTTATAGCTTGTTTTTTAAACGCATTAAAAACATTCCTGAGAGTTCAGTTGTTTTATAATTTTTTTGTCAAAAACGTTTTCTCGACCACAATAAAATATCAAATTGCTGGTTGGGTTGGCGTTCCAGCGCTTATTATACATCGAAATTTTGTGCCAACTAGTTTTTAAATCGCAAAATAAGGTCTAACGTAGTGATGCCGCCGAGACGAGAAATTCTCGTGTCTCGTCTCGTCTCGAAATTTTTTTCTCGAGAGAAGTCACGAGACGAGACGAGAGAAGACCGTTTCTCGTCGAGAAATTTCTCGTTTTTTCTCGAATTTTCTCGTTTGTTAGAACACTGAATTTTAGGTATCTCCTAATATATAGACAGAAAAATAATGTGTTTAACGTTCTCACTCTATCGTATTGTGAAGGCATTTACCTTAAAAGAGATATTCAAGAGAACAGAATCAAATTGTCTAGCCTCTTTCTTCTGTCTATGGTTAGTAGTTGACATTTTTAAATAATTAACCAAATCTGAAAGAAAGCATTTTCGATTGAAAACGTTGTAGCGGCGGTAATCTTAAACCAATTACAGTTTACATTGTATAACTCATATGTAAAAGAAGGACACAATAATTATCTAATGTTACCGCGATTTAGTCCGAATATTTCATAAACTATGAGAGATTGATATGTCAAATAGAGCATTTTCGAAAATACTTCTTTAAGTTCTTTCTTTTGCACTTTCTATTAATGTAATAAAAAAATTAAGGTTTTTCCCCAAATGACATTCTGGGCTGATCCCTTTATTTAGTCGAATATTTTCCAAACTATTGCAGTTAATTATGCCCCGAATTATGCCAAAAAATAAATAATAAAAGAAGGGTAGTTCCATTATAAATCAATTATTATTATTATAAATCGTTCTCCATTCTGTATCTCTCGTCGAGACGAGATAAAAAAAAATTCTCGCCTCACGAGACGAGACGAGAATGGGCCAATTCTCGTCTCGTCTCGTCTCGCGGCATCACTAGGTCTAACATACCACTCTTTAGGGCTCTTGCCAGGTAAGAAAGTGCTCAGTGTATAAATAAAAAGTGTAGTCTTAAGCAATAGGGTCAATATCACCGACCCGCCGGGGCTGCGCCCTCGGTGACAGACCAATCTGTCTGCAACTGGTTCTGGTCTTAGGTCTAGGGTAGTTTAGACATTAGATTGGATTATTAGTTAAGATGGCATTATACGTACCTAAGAAACGAATAATAAATAAGTAAGTAAGTATAATTGCTTTGATGTACGTACGCCACTGGGTACTTATCCCATCCATAATCCACATGTCTAAAAACCTATATAAATTACGACAAATAAAATGAAAACCAATGTGCACCTTTAACGATGAACCAGTACGCAATCGTGATAGTAGCATTCCTAGCTGCAGTGCTAGCAGCTTCCTCGGCCTCGCCCATCGAAGCTGACAATTGCACCGTTACTACCTACGAGGCAGTTGCAGCTGCTGCTAAGACATGTATGAAGCTGACGGTTAAAGGCATTACCGTTCCGGGGGGGCAGCTTTTGGAAATTAAACTACTGGAGGGGGCTACTTTGAAATTCTTTGGCAACATATCATTCGACTATTTCGAATGGGCTGGGCCAATGGTTGTTATTAGAGGAAAGAATGTGACTGTTAATGGAAATGGAGCTATTTTCGACGGACAAGGTAATTATCTTTTTAAATTTGATATAATTTCTCCAGGAGTGTAATATACAGGGTGTCTGTAAAAGGTATTTACTAAAACCTACCACATATTCTTCAGCCCAAAATTAGCCGATTTAAGTAAACTTACCTTAGTACAAAGTTGCGTAGTTTGGGCGCTAGACGGCGCTGAAGTGACAATTTTTAAATCGTTTTTCTGGATTAATTCAAAAACTGCTCATACTATCTTGCCGAAATTTGGTACGTTGGCATAGCTTTATGGGACAAAAAAACCCATGTCACAATTCTGATTAATATCAGTCCATAAGCGTAGAACCTGGGTTTTTTACTAATTGCTTGTTTCAGATTTCTATGTCAATGGAACGAGAGGGGTTTGGGTACAAAATTCAGATGAACCAACTTATTTGCTACAAAAAAGATACTCTTGATAAGACTCGATTCCTCTGATGGTTTTCGAGAAATTTGCATTTTATTACTTAATATTTAGTAGTTTTTACCTCGTAGTACTTGGGTTTTATAGAATTTTTCTGTTTTTGATTTCTACGCCAATGAAAGATGAGAGGTTTAAGTTTAAAATGTAGATTAAACCAACGACTTATTTGATACAAAAAACCTCTTGAACAGTTTTCTTATCATCTGCTTTTTGTTCTCACGGTATTTTTTAGGTATGTACAACACGACCTTACACCTCACAAACGATTGCTATTGTTGGTTATTATTAGTTTCATCTGACAAGTGACAACATAAGATTATTTTCAAATTTGTAACATTAAATATTGTTGCTAACGCTCAATCATTTTATATGCTTGCATGAATTATTAGAAAACTTTAATTGACGTGAATTATCATGGCGGTGCAATACACTAATGCAGAATATTGGTATTTGGGTATTGCCAAGAAAATGGTCGAGAATGTATCAGAGTCTACTTCGAAAGGTTTCCAAATCGTCGTATACCAAGCCACCCGACGTTTGCTGCTGTTGAAAGACGCCTGCGGGAAAACGGCCAATTTACTCCTAAAGCCATTGATAATGGAAGACAGCGTTTTGTAAGGGTTCCTGAAGTCGAGGAAGACCTTTTAGAACGTGTTGCAAAAGATCCAGAAATAGGCACCAGGAGACTAGGTAGGGAAATAGGAGTGTCCAAAGATATTGTTCATGAAGTACTTCAAGAACAGTTGCTATATCCATACCATAAGATGCCAGTTCAAGATCTTTTACCTAATGATCTTGAAATGCGCCTGGTTTTTAGTCGGCTTGTTCATAGGCAGAGAGAAGAGAATCCCAACTTTGCCAACAATATTTTGTTTACCGATGAAGCATATATGCCTTGTCATATCTCAGGCGGCTTTTAGTTGGTGAAGATCTTTTTCTACTATTTTTGCTGCTTCACGACTTTCTGGTGGAGTAGCAGCAAACTCAAATTCCTCATCTGATAGCATTTTTTCGATGTTTTGCGAAATTTTTGACACTCATACGTTTTCAAAAAATAATATATTGTTTAGTGACATGAAAACCATATTCAAAATATGACATTTGCCATTTTGATATGTAATATTATTGTACCATCTGCGGTTATTTGAAATTGTAATGTCTAATTTTTAAATGAAAAAGTCAAAATGATATTTCGCTTTTATTAATAGTTTTAATATTTTAATTCAAAATATTAAGAAGTGGATAAAACACTATCCACCTCGGTACGTAATATACTATTAATAATTACTCAAAACCTTTTTTTTATATACTGATTCGGAGATCGAAATTAAATCACTCATTCTAGAAAAAATTGCAGGACTTATTTTTCTTATGTAGGTATGATACTACCTATCTCATTATATTTCTTTTCTAAGGTACAACAGACAGAAAAACTTTTGCAATTACTTCTTCTGAAGTTGAAATTAAACTTTAGACTGAATTCATTCGTTCCCATTCTCATAATTATATTGAGCAAAAGAAAAACCACTGCTAGCCCGCAAATCTTTTACGCTCAATGAAATATTTCGCGGAAGTTTGGGCCGCTGGAAGAAGCATTTACACTTTATTGAAAAAGAGCGGTTTCGTCTCAAATTTACCGTTTTTCTTTCACCTAAATCGTAAAGTTGGCAGTTCAAATCGGAAAACTTTTTAACGGATCACTCATTTGTCATTAATAACTGTATATGTGTGCTCAAGAAATATACGTCCAAGAATATAAATCACGTCTAATTTTAAAAATAGTTCAAAAATTACTAGTGAGTCATTATACTACCCTATTTTAAACATCTGCTGGAATTTTACATTTTAAGGCTAGTTCATAATACAGGATTCTCATTTTAAAACAAACTACCTTACATATCTCTTGATTTTAAAAGAAATAAGGTTTGACCAAAAACACGTCAATTTAATTACATGCTTTATTATTGTGCCATCTTTAGACAATCAAGTGGATGAAAATAGCGGCCTGGGACTCAGTGGCGGCTCGTGTATTGGCAGCTAGGGTCGGCAGAAATGTCGAAGGGATGGAAAAATAGCGCCGTAGGCAAAAATTTTGGTAGTCCATGTCAAAATTTCGTTTCGGTCTACTATTCTATTATTTGCATTGAACAGAATGTATGATAAATTACTTAATATCACGTCCATTTCTTCCTTTATTTCTATACAAAAAGGTGGGGTTGAAAAATTTAAATCACATGATATTATATATACTTAATGCAAAACAAAATCCGATGCACGTCATACCCTTCGAGTGACGTCAGTTATCGACAGTGTTGCCCGCTTGTAACCACAAAATCTGAGTGAGGAAATTACAGTTTTTTTTTTCATAAAAACAAGATAAATGTACAAAAATTTCCCATATTTTATATATTTGTTTACTGCATAATACCTTTTAGCATCAACTTTAGTAGATCTAACACTTCTTTTATTTTCATCTCGCCAAGATCGACCAATGGTACCATACTAAAAAATCCATGCTTCATCCAAGAAAACGAATTGGTACAAGAATACTTCTCTTTCTTTAATATATTCTTTCAAAAATACCAGTCGTTAAAAAGCTACATGGCAAGATTCCATATGCCTTCGACTCAGTTCATCTTTTTATGATCCGAACCCCATTTTCCATTTTTGAACAGGCCTTTTAAAGAGTTAAGGCAACCATCAAACAGTTCTCTGTCCTTTAATTTCTAACTGAAAAGTTACATGATGTTCTAAAAAAAGTTACAGCTTATGAATAACCGATGTAAAGTATTATAATTTTTAAATAATACAACTTACTTGTTTCGTACATTCCATAAATAGTGTCACGGATAGAACTTAAATCCAATCTTTACACATCTACAACTCTCTTTGAATTAAAACGTTTGTTTTAAGGTAATTCTAATAATTTGTTTTCCTTAACCGTTGTTAAAATTGCACTTTCAGAGGAGATATTCATAGTTAGGGCAGTTCCTTGCACCGGCTATTTAAATGCTTCGGCATTTTTCACAAATAATGGTAAACAACGTAATCGACAGAGATATGTATGTGCACTTTTGTTTCTCTTAATAGAACAGTTTTCTAATGCTATTTATCAAAATATCTGGAGTTTTTGTTTCAAAATAGACGTTCAGTATGAAACCACAGAACAATTAATTAAGGTTAGTTTTGCATGGAAAGTCAAACCAAGTCAACGAGCGAGCTGGCGATACCGCACCGTTTACAGTTGTGTCATCAAATATCGGTCAATAAAATTTAAATTATATTAATTTTTACAAGCTTAAATAAACAAAATATTAAATTTGCTATAAGTGGGTTCGTATCAAAGAAGAATACTTTAAGTCTGTAGTAAATTCAATATCGCATAAAGTTTTAATACATTTTGTCCAAATTTAATTGTCTTGTGTTTTCTACGGATTTATCAGCTGATTGATGACGTGCATCGTTTTTTTTTGCATGAGCCATAGTATCACATTTCAAGTTTCAGTTGACTGAGGTATATGCTCCTTGGAAATATCATGCTTTCGGATAGCTTGAAATAGTTCGCACTACGGATTTAGATTTTTTCCTTTTTAATTTGGAAATAAAATGCCTGTCCAACAAAAGAGTTTAACTTTGGTTTGGTTACACCACAGATCTATATACCTAGATAGATCTGTGGTTTCATTCCCCGTAAGCCATGTATAATTTTGATACCATTTTTCTGAAAATCACCTATTTCTCCCCTTATCTCTCTCGGGTATTAATTCAATTTAACATTTTAAGAGTGAGCCGACCATTATCTTTAATTTAATTTGTTCATCCAATGACGAAAATCCAGATTTGAAACTTAATAAAATTATATTAGATCTAAGATCACTTTATACCTCTGCTACCGTCAATTTTTCAGAATGTCCAAACAGGATACTTTATTTAAATTTTAAATCACTTACCCGTGGACCTAATTAAAAAAAAAAACAGATAACACTTACTCTTACTTATTTTATACTAATTTAGTTCTTTTCTTTCAAGAATAATCACAAAAACTTCAAAAACAACAGATCGATATCATGGATTACAAAATCTTTCCTGTCGATAATGAGTATTAGACATAACCACAACCTCACTTTAGATTTAGCGGCAGCTACGTGGTTGCCGACAATGTGTTTTAACTTCGAAGATTGTTCGATCCATCAATCCATCGTGAATGTTTGGTTACCTATCTTCAACCCTGAAATACTTTATTTTTAGTACTGACATTATAATGACAAGGTAGATTTGCCGACCCCAACCTGGGTATTTAATATGACATATAAATATGTATACATGTGAGAACTTTGTTCTCAAGCCACTTGCTGAGACCTTATACAATAAGGATTGACCAAATTATGCTAAAACAGCTATTCTCTGGGCTACATGCCCCAACGAGCGCTGAATTAAATAGCACAATTTGGCGTATTTTGACTAACACTGTTAGTACTAAAATACAGACTCAGATTGCAGAAACTACCGGGAAAGAAAAGAATGAATCTTTATTTCCAATGATAGGTTCCTACGCTGCTGCTACCTGCAGACCGGTTTCGAACTCTTTGGTTCTCGTCAGTACAGGGCAAGCATGACAAGCGAGCACACCTACCATTGGAAAATTGAAACACCCTATAGCCACAATATTGTTCTGCCTAGGCAGTACAATACAGGTGGCGCCATCCTCCAGCAGTTTCTAGCAATCTGACGTGAAAGATACCGTATGGTACTATAACAAAATAAATAGTAAGAGAATACTACTTGGCAAGTGGTAATCATAATATGACATATAAATATGTATACATGTGAGAACTTTGTTCTCAAGCCACTTGCTGAGACCTTATACAATAAGGATTGACCAAATTATGCTAAAACAGCTATTCTCTGGGCTACATGCCCCAACGAGCGCTGAATTAAATAGCACAATTTGGCGTATTTTGACTAACACTGTTAGTACTAACTAGGTATTTATTTTATCGCGGCTGTAGTGTGCGAGTATGTGGTCTGGGGTTACAAGGGCGATTTGAAAAGTGTAGCGGGTATTCACTGGCAGTTTGGGAGTTAATATATTGCAAATTGATGTAGATAAATAATATGTATGTGGTCTGTTACACTGGGTTAGCACTGCCGATACTGATGTCGCTGAAAAGCCACCACTGCTGGAACTCAATAAAGAAAATTTAGATTTTCTGCAAGATAACGCTCCTCCTCACTATGCATTTCCAGTTACAGAGTGGCTTAATCAGCAGTTCCCTGGCAAGTGGATTGACTGGCGAGCTATAATACAGTGGGTCAGCGGGATCTCTCGATTCGAATCCGCTTGATTTTTTTCTTTGGTGCCACTAATGACTCAAGTTTTTAGAACCCAGCCTGAGGGTATTCTCAAAAATAGAATACCACTGGAATGTAGATGTATTAGTGCACTCTATTATTGTGTTGCCAGTAACCGTGCACATTTTCCACATTTCATAAAATAATTTGGTAAACTAAATGAAATTAGTTGCGACCGATTTTACACCTCTGGGCAGTCAATTTAATGACTCAATAGGGGTGCCATTTCACCTTTTAAATCTAGTTTGACTAGAGGTGTAGAGGTAAGTGACAGAATTTTATGAAATGTGGAACTAAACTTCCTCCTCGATCTTGATTGATGTACTTTTCTCACATCTTTCTTCCCTTAAAGCCAAGAGGTATTCAGGATGATTCGCTATCATTTTTCTTCAGTAAACTTTAAAAACTAAATAGCTATTAACAAAAATGCATAATGTCCTTTAGATTTTTTAAGCTAGAAGATACACTTTCCTCTTTCACCCTCGGTATGCACTACTTTTTAAATACAACTCTCTGTACAAGATCAAATGGTTTGGTTTCGTTTAGTCTCCGAATTGTTGTAGCTTTCCCAGCAGCTGTTCAGCTTCTTTGTTTCCATGTTGGTGGGGTTTTATGCTTGCCGGAAAATATATGTTAATATTCACAGTCGATGAAGGTTAGTTCGGGTGCGAACATATCATGTGGCATTCACTAGGTTATATACTATAATTCGAGAAAAGATAAATCTTACTACATCTGCACACCGGTATAAGAGGTATAAGCTGGGAGTATTTATGTAAGATATGTAATCATTGTCAAAATTTTCTTTTTTTTAATCAATAACAATAATGCCCCTAAACTTTTTAGTTTAAAGTTTTTGTAGCTTACAGTAATTGAAGACAATTAAAAATTCTTTGAGAACATCCTTGCTGTTCCATGATGAAAATAACAATTTTCGAGAAAATTGGCTTCAAACATTGAATGCCAATAACGAATATCAGCTTGTTTTAGACAATATCAAAGCAAGCCCTGCAAGCAAACAAACGCATTCGAATAATACGTCTATCAAATTTAGAAAAAATTGACACACTAGCAAGTAGAAGTTATTACTAAAATTGATTATAAAAACCAAAACTATAACCATAACCACTGCAACATAAAGAAAGCTAATAAGAAACTTTTTCAATAAGTTTTGTTGAACAATCCGCAACATTGTGAAAATTGACTTTCTTCGAAATTTAGGTGATAGGATCTTCTTGGGATGATTATTTGTTTAGGTTAGTTTAGATTTTGAAGAATTTGTTAAGGAAGTTTCTAAACGTAAACTGTTGGCCGTTGCCTTTACTTGCTTCGGTCAAATATAAATTGTTTACTGTATTTCCATAGGTTGCATGGTTCAAAATATGTCAGTTAAAATAAAAGGCCATCAAATATATCTATTTACTTCTGTTATTGGTCTGAGTAGCAGCTAATACGGTTTTACTGTTACATCTTAGTAATATAACTACTTACTTTATTAAATTAGCTACACATTCTACTTCACTATTTACAAACTATAATATCGGGATACAATACTACATTTTTACCCCTTCGAGAATTTATCGCATAAATTCACGACTTTCCGAATGCTTTTTACAAAAGCTTAACTGAACTCTAGTCGTGATATAATAATTACATTATTACATCTTCGAGATTACTTTGCGAATTGACCGACCTATTTCATGGCTTGAATGCCGTAAAATCAACTAAAACTCGCGTAAACTACCGCAAGTGAGACCGTCTGCCTCTTAGAAAGCCTGATACGAATCTATTTGTTAAAGCATGTTAAGTCGTATTTGTCACATATCATCCCTCTTTCTCGTACGCACTGTAGCATTCTGTCATGCTGTATCAATTAACACATAAGTATATCTAGTTGCCTAATACTTAACCCTTCTTTACCGCCGTTGTACTATTCAACTACAAAACATTTATCTGTTTTAAACCCTGCTTTTGTCATGTATGCTCATACACGTTGTTTGATGAGCGGCCGCTCGTTTGTTGAATGCCGACTTCTGCGAAGCTTGATGCCATCTTGGTTTTAAGCTTTTTTTGCTTACTTCACCTCGACGAACATTCTTTTTTTACCCGAAGTTAACTGACTTTTATTATTTGTAGTTTCAATGCACCGAAGATAATTTAACAGATGGTGGCGTTGCCGTACTTTCTTTACTTTGAATTTATACTTGTTTTTGTTATTAAATTATGCAGCTACATAACTGAACCTTTCCCCAACATAAACTATTTTCGTTACTATTACAAAATCGTCACTCACAAATTTTAGCATATTTCACAGCGGGTAGAAATTAGAAATGTGTCTTTTTATTTACTAGTCTACCATGCCACTAATTTTATTTGCATTTTTATTATTTTAAATAGAAAAACAATTTTATTGTGCATGTTTCATTGCTGTTATTGATTGTTACAGTTGGTTAACTCGCAAATGTACTGCTCTGCAATTTAAAATAGATTTACTTGTACTTTAGAGTAACTAAAACACATGTTAGTCTAATTAAACCGCAAGAGCGGTTGCAATTTACAGGATTTCGGTACAGAGTGTATCCTATGATGAATGCATCATAGATAGAAAATGTATTAGATTGACTGAATAAATTTACTTCGTCAAGATAGACGCGTTAACTATTAAAATACGCTTAGGATAGGAATATGACTTTTTAACTATTGCTACGTATACACTGTGGTCGATTAAGTCTGCAACAAATGGGAAACTTCTAAGAACATTTTTTTCTTCATAAAGGTTGGTGCATGTCCGATAATCATTTCAGGTGCAATTAGAATGGATTCAAGCGCCAAATAAGATACAGGGTAGGGTAAAAATTATGAAAATCGATCAACGAAAAGCTCTCTTCTGTCGAAAAATAGAAAAAAGCGTTATAAAGAAGTTGTTTAGAACTAAAAATTATGTTCAAATATAAATTCATAGCCTTCTACCCCAAAAAAAAAAAAATAAAAAAGTTTTAAAACTTTAAATTAACACTGCAAATTTTTTTTTTTTATTTAGCTTTAACACCTTTTTAAACTAACTATAATCAAATCACTTCTGGACAGCTTTCATCAAATTGATTGTAAAACTTATTTAGATTTAAGTTTTTTTTTAAGTAACCAAAACTTCATGTTTGTTGCTACAAACAAATTTCAAACTTCGCAAATAATCCTAAAAATAAGATAAAGACTCTTCTAATATTAATGCATCTAGGGAGAGCGCCCACCAGAGCAGTGAATTGTTGAGGTAAAGTGTCTGTGAAGCACACTCGAAACGCACTTCATGTGTACTTGAAGTACACGCATATCAAAACAGTGTACGAATTGCATGCAGTGCGTAGAGGAGCAAAGGTTAATGCCATTGTCAAAATGTCATCGTCCGATCATGAAGATGTTTTAGCATTCTACATGATTCTACACACTTTCCGAATTCAATATTAAATTTTGGTCATCATACATTTTTAATAAAATTGTAAACACTAAAATAATTGTCCAGGGGTAAACCATCCTGGAAATATCAATGTCAATTAATATGGCACACTGCAAGATTTAACCTGAAAAGCTATAATTCGGCGCGCGTCCTATTTTTCAGCACGCATGCCGTGCGGCACTGCATAGTGAGGTGACTCACTTCTTTCGCACGGCTTCTGTGTGCGTCATTGCATATAAAAGCATGGTTCCATGCACTTCATACCAACCCCATGCGCACCTCATATCTCTTCCCTCAAGTGCACATCTTTGGTTTGGCCTTATAGTAAAAAAACTAATGATAGAAGCCCGTAACTAGAAATATTTTTTAATTCTAAACAACCTTTCTTAATAATATTCTTTTATTTTTCAACATAAGGGTACTACTCTTGAACGATTTTCATACCTTTTGCCCTACCATTCTAGGTACACTTGAAATGGTCATCGGACATGCACCAACTTTTATCAAGAATAGAATTTTCTGAGAAACCAATAACAAAGAAGTTTCCCATTTGTTGCACACTTAATCGACCACACTGCCTAAGCCATAAATTTCTAAGATTGTAAATTCAAGATAGGTAAAAAAATTAAACCAGTTTAGTCCGTGGTTGCAGAAGGTAAAAATTCAGAAAGTGGTGAAAACATTTATTTGGAACAGTTTTTAAATCATGAATACTTAAATTGAAATGTGACCGATTTTCTTCCGACTGGCAAGTCTCAATCAAAGCAGACATTACCAGTATTATAACATTAAGTTAGTATAGGACGGTATCAATACAGTGTTAGCTAGAAAGGCAAAATAAAGTTACCAGCGCATGAAGGCCAATCAAACACGAAGATATTGCAGGCTCATTTATAGACCTTTGGTAAAATGAGAACAGTTGTGGCCAAACCCCTAACTAAAGAATTCTTTAGAAACTGAGTGCTGAAATGTCTCAAACTATGGTGGACCACTATGAGAAATACAGGTAAATAACTTTACACAAAATAGTTAGCTTTGTGATCCTAACGCCTTTTTCTAGTCTATACAGACCTGCAATGGATTACTGATTTGTATTTTCCATAGTTTTAATACTTTCTGCAATCTAATCTACATCAAAGTGGTCTATTATGTGGTCTTTTTTCAGTACCACAGAGGCTGCGGTTATTTCTTATTTTGTTCAAGTGATCCTTGTTCTGTGTCCATGTGTCATATTGTCACAACTGGGGGTTGTTTCCCTAACGGGGCGTGAATGAAAACCACTTGGACTAGAAAACAATACAGGTCTTTATTAATACTTTGGTATAAACTTTACCAGGCAGCTCGGAGAAAGCCCAGCATGTCTCCGGGGGGTGCAGACCAGTTTGGCACTATCGATGGGGGCTCTCGGGAAGTGCTTATGGTTCGATCAGGAGAGGGGCCTCTAGTCAATGTTGACACTTTGGGCACTCCTGTCGCAGGGTAGTTGACCAGGGGGACTTTTGGGGGATGCTTGTAAATCGAGCAGGAGAGGGGCCTCGAATCTATATAGACACTTTGGGCACTCCTGTCGCAGGGTGGTTGACCAGTCGTTGAGACGAAGGTCCCGTGTCCATCCAATGTTCGGGTATTTATACACCGAAAGTGCTGATTGTTGTTTATTTGAACTTGGCATTGGATGGCACAGTGGTCCGCGACCTCAACGCACAGTGGTCTAGAAGTGTGAGAATTATGAAAATGTGGAGCCCACCATTTTGTTGACAATATCCCTATCAGTATGACTATGATTTACCGTAACTGACTCCTGTTTACATTAAGAAGCAATTGTATTGCTAGCCTGGAGTCACGGCTTTACTCTCATTTAATACCTTCTATTGCAGCTGCTCAATTTTGGTTCATCGTTTTTTAGCATTTCGTACTTATTTATAGGTGTTGCTGATCAATTCAATTCAATTCAATTGAAACGTCATCTGATCATAAAAAGGATGCCGGAACCAGACAAAACTAAGTAAACTTGCATGTGAGCCTGGTAAGACTCTCTAATTTAGGATATACCAGATGGGTTGGATCTGCATTCAAGGAGTGACAGTTGAGCGCCGCCACAGGGGACGTTTAGCTAGACATCAGGGCGGGGGGCGGCTGCCTATTACCCCACCTATGGTGTGTGGTTATGGGGGGCCTGATGGTGAAGCTTGCTGAAGCTGGCTTCTATGGACGATGGTTTCGTCCTTGTGACGGGGAAATTTATGGGCATGGTGTGCGATATGATGCAGACAGCTTGCAAGATACTGAAAGAATGGTATGCTGCTCAAAAAAGGAGGAACATAGATGAGTTTAGTTCGCCTCAATTGTATGGGAAATCCCTTACATTGACACCGAAAGTCAAATACTTAGGAGTCTTATGACCAGAAGCTGGCATCTGGCACGGAGAGCGCATGTCGACAATGTGATAAGTCGATAGCGACCTTTTGGCAGCACTGACGCGCGGTGGGAGCCATTTGGGATTTAAACCCCTGCATCATGCGCTGGCTCGACATGGCGGTTAATAGAGCGAGAATCACCTATGGCTCTGTGGCTTGATGGTGTTGGGTCGAAACGTCACCGTGTGAGACAGACTGGCAAAAATACAGAGATTTGAAGGTCTGGGTATAACCGGAGCCATGAGAGCCACGCCCGCGGCTGCATTGGATGTCCTGCTAGGGCTGCCGAGTCTTTCTATCTGGATTCAGAAGAAGGCTATGGCGCTATATCTAAGAATGCGAGCCACTAGATGCTGAAAATGAGTGGGCGATTTAGGTCACACAAAGATTGATCCGAGGGTGAAAACAGAAATCCCAATACTTCTCTTCAGAGTAATGCCAGTTAAAGGCGTACTGAGGCTGAACAGGAAGTTCAGTCTTACGATCCCTAGCTGGAGTAAGAGCAGGTGAAGTTTTCTGAAGATGCTACAGCGATGGGTCGCTCATGGCTGGAACTAAATCAGCAGGGACAGAAGTATACCTGGAAAATATCAACATACAAAGAAGCTACCCACTTCTCTCGGTGGCAAGTATGAGGAAGTCATGAAGTGTCAAGAGCGAATATTTTCTCCGATAGCCAAGCCGCCCTTAAGGGAGTCTACCAACCTAGGAGCAGTTTGACTCTCGCACAGGAGTATGCAGACGCACTTAGGAGACTTGCAGAACGGACACAGGCATTCTTGGTCTGAGTCCCTGGACATTGCGGAATGCTTTATAACGAAACGGCCGACGAATTTGCCAAGCTTGGATCTAGAGTTCCCTATCTAGGACCCGAAACAGCAATAGGTATATTAAAACAGCAGGTAGGGATAGCCCTGAGGGATGGGCAGCCAACCTTACCAAGGAGGAATGACGGCAGCTCTCGGGCTTCAGACATGCCAAAGATTTTATAACCTGGTCTGATAAGGCTAAGTTGGAGTAGAGTTTTAACAGAAGTAGGCGTGCCCTGAATTCTCTGTTAGCACTTCTAACAGGCCACTGCAAGTTAAGGAAGCACCTACATACGATGGGTGTAGAGAAGGACCCGATTTATCCGGGATGCTTGGACAACGAGGAGACGCCACTGCGTTTGTGAAGCCTTGGGAAGGCTAAGACGAAAGATCTTTGGGATAGTGGTGATTCAATCGGAATAATGATGAGACAGCCAAGCGCATATCAGGTTATCGTGAAATACTCTCGAAAAAAATATGCTTCAAAGTGACAAAGACAACCAGGGAAAAACAGTTTAGAGTCTGAACCCTAATACAGGCAGGTAAATGAAGTATTCTAAAATAAAACATCCGGGCTAACTCCTCTGTGAAACACATTTGTCTACAAGTAAAATTTGTTACTTCTTAAATCTACTAAATTAAAAATGGTATAGTAATAAATTAGTGGTAAATACTTCAAATGTTAAAGTAGTGACGACAATTTTTTTATAATTTAATTGCCAATTAAAAAAGATTTGAACTAAAAAATATCCAGATAGTCTTTTATTATACAAGTCATACTTAAGTTTTAAAGGGTGCCTTTAATAAAGGGCGTCATCTAAACCGTGTTTTATCTTTCCGAATCATCAAAGCCAGCACAAAGCTTCGGCACTTCTAATTAATTTATGATGAATAACTCTATGTTATTACTTGTTCCTTATTACATTAAGCTTTTTGAAAAAATTATTGCCACAGTCAAATTATAAATTAAAAAATGATAAGGGTTCGCGAACAAAAGGGTACATTTTCGAGTATTATCTCCCTACCGAGTAATTTATAGTACGGTATTGCAAAAGAACGTGGAGTAAAGGTACATTTTTAAATGTGTTTTAAGAGATAAAGGCCTAATTTGTTAAAGCTGAAATGTAAAAAATGGGTTGTTAAATCTTCATGAATTATGAGGAATGTGATTTATTAGGCATTTGTGTATTGAAATTTTGCCCCGAATTTAGGTATTAATTAGATTTTAGGGTTGCAGAGCTAGATTGCTTTTATTTGTTATGGAAATACTTCTTTCGGTGTCTATATCCCGATGCTGGTTTAATATTTTTTTTAATATAATTTACATTTACAAAAAAATTTGCACTAAATCATAAAAGAGTTTGAGGAAAAAAAATCAGAAATCTAAAAATCATTGTAGCCATTGTCTTAGAAAACAATACAAAATTTTTACAAAGAACGCTTTTAAATAAACGAAAATCCTGCAGAATCGTGCTTTATCTCTATAAGTCATAGAGTCAACACAAAGCTAAAGCACGTCAAATATTTTATAAAGAATAAAATCCCCTTATGGCTTATTTTTATTCCGTCGATCCTTTTTTCTAAATTTATAGATGGTTTTCGTAAAATTGTTGAACTAAAAATTATGAATGTAGGTACCTATCTATACTAACCCAATTTGGATCTGAATAATTTTTGTTGAATTTGGCGGAAGTTGGTGAAATTTTGTGTGAATATTATGTTAATTAATAATAAGCATTAAACTCCTGACCATAGGCCATTCTACAAAATAATTAAAATACGGATTGTTGTAAATTTCTAATATGATTTAGTAGTATATATTACAGCTTGTTCGTCATAGTTTATATTGATAAAAGGTTTGTACCCGTGACTTCGCCTGCAGAGAATATTTTTAAAATAGTCTTTCTGTAAAGAAAAATGCTAATTTTGCCAAAAGCAAATTTTTTTGCGCAAATAGTCAGTCCTGTCGTAGTTCAATGATACGCGGTGATTCCATTATAACCATTAGATTATCTAATTTTTTATATTTAAAGCCACTTTTTAACAAAACACCACCACGCAATAGTTCTAAAGATTGTTACTTATGCAGGGTAATCTCGCAATTTATCACGAACCAGTTCTAAAATTGGCACTATATTGTTCTCGTAAGTGTTGTAAATAGTTCGCAGAATAAAATCCCTTGTAGTATCGTCAGCCGTTTTAAATTTTTGATTTACTGGCTTGCGCTTCATGGAATGACCGGTTACAGTCCCCAAATTAATTACGTTAAAAATTATTATAAAACCCAAGTTGTGTTAATTCATTACAAGTATATTCTTATACAACACGCATTTTCAGGTTAGTTCAGGTGCAAGAAAGATTATTAAAAGTTACCCAGAGCGTAATTGGAAGTTAAGTACCGTTAGCTATTTTCTACGGCATTTACTTGAGACCAATGGTTCATTCCCAAATGAAGCCTGGAAGAGGAAGAAAGAAAACTGATAGGACTATCGAAAACATTTAAGGAATAAGGGCAATTTTTGATAGTGTCGAACTCAGTAATACATTAAGTTCAAGAAAGGTAACAAATTGCAATTCACCGAGCCATAGGTCAAGAAGAACTTTAAGATACCTACAGGAAAATTATCCTGACTTTATGGAACCAAATATGTGGCGTCCAGCCCGGAATTAAACTCTGTCAACTATAACATTTGGGGGACATTAGAGGGAAAAGTTTATGAGAATACTTTGATCAATATATCGTATATGCACATGCAGTCAATTGTGTGGCTTGGATTGGGTAAAAGAGGAATTCTTGAAAAGTTTCAATGACGAAAGATGACCTGTCAAGAGAATTGGAAGTTTTAGATGGTTTACAGCAAAATGGAGAAAAAAGAACGTGATAAGGTGGTAACACGTTATGGTGACGGAATAAGACTGATTAATCTTTGTGAACAAAATAATATTGGAATCGATAATATTATCAATATCGACTGAACCCAAAAGAACTATTAAAACGAAAAATATAACAGGATAATCAAATACTAAGCCTGCTACACTAAGTATATTGAAATTGCATTTATAGATTTATTTTCAACGCTCTTCGCCACCAAAATTCAACATTTGGAGTGGCAAAAATAGTTGAAATGTGTTCAAACATGACTGGAGTCAGACAGTCAACAATATCCCGACTTGCGCTAGAGGATAAACGCAGCCATATCACGTCACCAAAGAGAAGTATAAAAAGAAAAGAAACTGTAATAAAAAAGGATGAAAAGACTGCCATCAGAAGAATCATATACTCGTTTTACTTAAAAAAAGAAATACCTACCTTAGACAAAATAATGTCCTTGGGTAAGAAGAAACTATGGAAAACTTTGAAGGAAATGAATTTTTGTTATGAAAAAATTCAAAACAAAAAATTACTTTTAATAGAGAAAGACGGAATCATTTGCTGGCGACGACGATATTTGAGGGCAGTTAGGCAGTTTCGAAGGAAAAACAGGAATATCTATTATATGAACTAAACTTGGTTAACTGAAGGTTATACCATTGGTAAAATATGGCGGAATAAACATATAGGAAGAGGCAAGCTTTCATGGAAGGATGTCTTACTGGAATAAAAGCCCCTTCGGGAAAAAGTAAAAGATTAATAGTTACTCATATTGGTAGCAAAAATGGATTTGTCGATGGCAGCTTACTAGCACCGAAACCAAAACGGGGAGACTATCATGAAGACATGAACGCTGATGTTCTTCAAGAATATTTCCAGCAAATGCTAGATCTTATACCTCCTGGGTCTGTTATAGCCATGGATACTGCCATCTACCACTCAGGAAAATCTGAAAAAATATCAACGTCTTCTTGGAAAAAAATGACATCATTTATTGTCTTATTGTACATAAGAAGCCATTTCATAAAGATATGCTGAAAAAGGAGCTACTGGAGATTGTAAAGTTGAATAAACCTCTTTGTACGAGATTGGTTGTCGACGGCATCGCTTTAAAACGAAATATAACGCTACTTCGCCTTCCGCCACATCACGGTGAATTAAACCCCATAGAAATGTTGTGGGCGCAAGTAAAAGGGTTTGCAGCAAGGCGTAACACCACTTTTAAAATGAGAGACGTTGGAAACCTCTTGCAAGAGGGAATAAATATAGTGGATTGTGAAAAATGAAGTATGTGCGTCGAACATGTAACTGAAATAGAAGAAAGAATGTGGGAAGCTGATAACATGCTAGAAAACACTGTAGAGCCCCTTATTATTCCTCTGGACCCCAACGATTATAGTTCATCGGACTACTCGGAACATGATGACTAAAATTTTAAAATTAACTTGTTATATTATACGTAGTAGATTTTTTTTATAAATATTAATATTTATTTCAATTAATCTATTTTCATATTATTCTTACTTCTAAATACTACTTAGTATTAGAATAATTAATATCTCGATTATCTGCCTATCTCTATAATTATAATTAAATATAATTGTTATTCTAATAAACTACCTGTAGTAACGCCGCTGTCTCCTTAGTCTCATTCCCTGAACTCGTCTTTCGATTAGATGCAAGTTAGGGTGACCCTAATTTATTACCGATTCGGAGTATGTAGGTCTTAAATATCTAAAATACGGAATTTTTAAGAACTTAATTTACCTGAAATTTACAATGCAACCTTTAAGTTGTCCACCCTGCTTAATGGGTCCTGTCATTGCAAATTTACAGTTTATTACTCTCTCGCATTAAGCAATAGCAATAGTTTTTACTTTTATTTTCAAGCTCTATTTTTTCAAACAATTTTCTTCTTTATCTTATCATAGTTAACAGTTTACTAATTGTCTACTGTTTCTTGCAGTTTCATTCCTTGTTTGAGTAATGTCGAAAGATTTCTCTTTTATGTCTTAAGTATAAACTTAAAGCAATTTAATTACCGGTGAGGATGGAAGCCCTTGCTTTCGAGACATATTCGGAATAAATGTATAAATTCAATATTTTAAACTGTATAACAACTTACGGGCTGGAGAAGAAGAATTTCTACCATTACACAAGAAGCACTTTAAAACCCTCACAAAAAGAAGAACTTGCTACAACAGTTACACTAAATTAAACACTTGTATTTGCATTTATAAATCTCCCAATAGAATAGTGCCAAAATGTGTAAAAAAGCAAGCGTATATATTTGTCTAAAAAACGCAAAGTTACAAACTGCATAGACATTTAAGTAATCTATTTTAAAATTGTTTAGAAACATCGCAAATTCCAGGTAAACGGACCCAGTCCCACATAACAACAATACACAAAAATACTGAAAGATTAATGTGACAGTAATTAAGGGATATCGATAAAAGAAAAACAAAATAGGAGAAAAACAAAAGAATAGTTTTGACACAACTCAAACAAGCCAGCTTTCTCTCTGCAACACTGTTCAAGATATGGTCAATAAGATGGCGGCTCATATACTCAACCTACGATTTTCACACTGTTCGGGGATCATATTATCTGAAATTAGTGCTTATAATATTTGACCTTCTTTGCAGTTTCGAGTTTTATTCAACCCCCGAAGAGTACCCCTACAGGACAACAAGGCACTAAGTCATGACAATATTTTAGAACAAGTAAGGATTTAAAATATGGAAAAGAAAATGCAAAAGAATGAGAATACCTCTATATAAGAAGATAATAAACGTGACATTATGACGAGAACCAGGGCATAAAAAAAATGACCAAAAACTGATCGAAGAGCAAAAAAGCTAGGGGTTAGCCATAAACACCAGGAAACCAGAGTACATGTGTATAAGCGAAAATCATGACAATACATACAAACGTGGAATTATCTCGTGTTGCACATATTACAGGATAGCACACTGGAAAAAGCAATAAAATATAGAAATACACATGCCGTTGGATGATGAAGTGTTAAAGAGAAGCAAGGGCTAAGTACAGAAGTCTCGTAGCTCAAAGATAAAATAGAAAACATATTACTTGCCACAAACTAGGAGCATAAACAAGGAAAATAATCCGAAATGAATTAGCAAGAGAGATCATGGCAGTAGACACACTATCACAGATGACACAAGAGCCAAACAATTGTTTGGTATGAATATGTGCAAAGAATGAAAAATTATTGCCGAAACATGGAGGACGTAAACAAGGAAGACCGAAAAAAAGTGTCGCGAAGTATTAGAAAATAAAATGACGGAATGTTTCCGAAAATTACCTATGAGAAGATTGGGTATTAAAAGACGTCGGAGAATGTTGCTGACCGATTACATTATTATACAGGGTCCTGCAACAGTGCGTCGGGCTTTCATAGCTCCTAAACGAATTAAGTTAGAAATTTTAGAGTGTACTTCAGAAAGATATTTTTGCATATACAGGGTTGCCCAAAAAAGTGTGGTAAGATAATGTTGAATTTTTTTAAATGGGACACCCTGTATTTTCTTGCATATTTTGGTTTGTATAATTATCCTTTATAAATATCTGTAATTTTATGCAATTTGCTTTGGTAGTTTAAGAGCAATCAATTAAAAACTAAGATAAAAAAATTTAGCAGCTCTGAAGAAAAACCAAAAACAAAATCTGAAAACATTTTTGGTAATCACGGCATTGTACAGAAATAATGACAAGGAGTCCAGAGATACGATGAATTAAAGAGTTTTCATCAATTTTATACAGGGTGTTCTAAATAAGGTTTCAAAAATGAGTCATTAAAAACTTATTTTTCTCAAATTTTTCAAATGGAACACCCTGTATATTTGTAACTGATGTAACGTATAATATAAATAATATAATATAAACAAATATTTTTTGTAATACTTATAAACATGTAGGTTATTTCTAGCCGTTTACGAAATAATTGCAAATTTCGTAAATTCTGTGGTGTAAAAATGTAAAAAGAAAGTTTATTTTATCAAGTAAACATATTACATGCCTAAACTAATATTATAAACTACAATAAATGTTTAAAATGTCTTCCATTTTGATCTGTGCATAAACTAATACGCTATTGAAAAGATCTATTTACTTCCCTTAACAGTTCTGTTCAAATAATAGCAAAATAATGTATTAGTAAAGGTTACGCATAAAAATCTTGGTAGGCTTTGAAATGTAGATGTAGATGGTAGATGTTGGCTCACCCGACATGCCCGGTGAAATACCATCGCATCGGCTTAGGTGGCGTGAAGCTGCTCATTGAGCTAACGTTTCGTCACTGTGCCGATGTCTCCGGTTTCCAGGGTGGGAATTATATGATGGTTCCAAGGTCAAAATGTTCCGAGTTAAAATCGCCCCCCGATAGGATCTCCGGGTGGGAGCGGGTCCTGGCGCCTTATCAAGCGAGATTATCCAATCATCCACCATATCCAGTAGCCATGCGGGTCCTTCGATATATTAATAATATTCTAAATGGAAATGGTGTGAAAACTGGAGTTGTTAAAAGACCCGAGATTAGCAACTTCCAAATTGCCTTCTGCAATATAAGAGGACTGAACTCGAATATCAATGCAGTCCATCAACATCTACAATCTACCAAACCTCATGCACTAGCACTAACCGAAACCAAAGTCAGATCATCGATTAGTACGGTCAGCTATTTATATCCTGGGTACGACTTTCATCACCGATTTAGGCGGAATTTTGGCCTTTGTCTCTTTGTCGGCAGTGATATTTCTTGTCAACGAGAGGAGACACTCGGGCCTAACGACTTTGATGTAATGTGGTTTAAAATATCAACGCAGAGAATTACTAAATTCATCTGCTGCCTTTACCGGCCCCCAAGTGATACCCATTATAAAGACTTGTTCTCCTCTCTTGTTAATACTATCGACTTTTTGCAAACCCACCATCCCAATTCCGAAGTTGTCATCCTTGGCGACTTCAACGTTCATAATGTCAACTGGCTCAAATACTCAAACATGACTGACGAACAAGGTCGTGGAGCCGAATCCTTTGCCATCAGCTCTGGCCTCACCCACCTGGTGGGTGAACGAACTCGGATTCCAGACCGAGATGGTGATTTTGCTAGTTTGTTGGATCTTTTCTTAACTTCAAACCCCGACTTTTACTCTGTCACCGTGAAGCCGCCGTTAGGAACGTCTAACCACAACCTTATTTCGGCACTGAACAACTACCAATTAGTGCTGAAGAGCCTCGTAAATCACGCAAGATATGGCATTATACATCAGCTAAGTAGGAGGACCTAAGGGACCATTTTCGAACCTTTCCTTGGCGGGACGTTTGTTTTACCTCTGACGATCCATCCATCTGTGCAACAGAAATATCGGAGGTAATCCTTACTGGCATGGAAGCCTTCATCCCTTTTTCAAAAAAGTGCCCTTTCTAACGGCAAGCCTTGGTTTACCAAAAATTGCGAACGAGCTGTTAAATCAAAAAATTATTTCTACCGACAATGGCGTAAAAATCGTACCTCCGAAAATCGTACCATCTTTGTTAACGCTCGAAACCAATGCAAGCAAACGATAAACCAAAGCAAAGAAGCACACAACCAGAGGATCAGAGACAAACTTCTTGAATGTCCTAGCGGCTCAAGATCATTTTGGTCGGTAGCTAAGGCCGTCAGTCAGAACTTTACCAAGTCAACCATTCCACCTTTAATACGTTCTGATGGCACCATTGCGACCAAAGCACAGGAAAAAGCAAACTTACTGGCGGAACTATTCTCTTCACATTGAACGGTAAATTTTCAGGGAAGTACTCGACCGAACATTACCCCTGTAGAATCGAGAATGCCCGAGATTGTTTTTCGCCATCGCCATGTTAAACGAATCTTGACACTAAAAAGGCTTCTGGTCCTGACGATATTCCAGTCATTGTAATTAAGACATGCGCTGACGAACTGACACCGGTGTTTTGTAGGCTTTTTAACTTATCCTACAAAAAAGGAATATTTCCTTCTTGCTGGAAAACTGCGAGAGTCCAGCCCATACCCAAAAAAGGCAAGAAGACTTTGCGAAACAACTATCGTCCAGTCGCATTGCTCTCGGTTATATCAAAAGTTATGGAGAAGGCTATCAACGAAAAATTACTAAAATACCTGGAAGGCTTCAACATTATTAGTGACCGCCAGTATGGATTTCGTAAGTCTAGATCAACAGGAGACCTTCTCGCTTATGTTACTCATGTTTGGAACAACGCAATAGAACACCAAGGGGAGTGCCGGACGGTACAACTGGACATTTCCAAGGCTTTCGACCGAGTATGGCATGAGGGGATCCTAACTAAAGTGAGAGCATACGGAATGCCGGTTCAATTTTGTTCATGGCTGTCGAGCTTTCTTACAGACCGTTCTCTGCGAGTGGCAATGGACGGATTTCTTTCAGACACATTTAGCATGAACGCTGGAGTCCCTCAAGGTTCTATATTGTCGCCCACCCTTTTCATACTATACATTAACGATTTTTGGAAAAAACTAAAAATCCTCTATATAGCTTCGCTGATGACAGCACACTTCTTTCATCTTTTACTTTGGATGCTCGGACATCGGCTGCTAATGCACATCTCTATAGGCAGCAAGAGGTCTCACATCTCAACAAAGACCTGGAAGAAATTCTGTCTTGGGGTGACAGCAACCAAGTAGAATTTAAGGCTAAAAAGACCCAAGCGGCAGTTTTTTCTAAAAAAGTTAATGTTGAAGAACCGGATATATTTATGGCGGGACACTCAATTCCCTTGGCTTCATCAATTCATTTAATGGGTGTTAATTTGGATAGTCATATGTCTTGGCATAGCCACGTTGCGGCCTTTGCTAAGGCAGCCTCGCAGAAGCTTGGAGTACTTTTCCGAACAAAGAACCTCTATACACCCCAACAACTTTTGATGCTCTATAAAGCCCAAATTCGACCATCACTGGAGTACTGTTCGCATATTTGGGGCTCTGCTCCTAAACATACCCTGAGATTGCTAGATTCCATTCAAAGAAGAGCCATTCGCTTGATCGGTGACCATAGTCTGACAAACAACCTGAAAAGCCTTGAACATCGAAGGCAGGTTAGGGACTTGAGTCTATTTTACAAATATTTTCATGGCAAGTGTTCAACTGAGTGTTGCCCGCTTAATACCACCCAGAGCGGTGCATGGTAGAAATACACGACGAGCCACTGCAGCCCACCAGTACATGGTTCAGCTTAGTGTCCCTCGAACGACACTGTTTCAAAATTTTTTCATCTGGAGAACGTCATCACTCTGGAACGATCTCCCTAAGATCGTGTTCCCCAACGAGTATAATCTCCAAAGATTCAAGACCAACGTGAATCGTTTCCTGCGCACACTCACCGCTGCTAAAGCGCCCTAAAGGATTTATCCTGTAGTGCTGTGCCTTATCATAAAAAAAAATACGATAGAGATTCCATTCTTATTAGAATTTGACTAGTTTAATTACTTCAAAAAAGTTGTTATTTAAGGCTACTAGTACTTAGCGCTTAAGTATAAGATATTAAAATGAATTTTAGTAAAGAGGAGTTAGTTGATACGATTTTTGCACTTGGCGAGAGCGAAAAATATTGCTTGTTAGCAAGTAGCGTTTACGCGTCACGTTATCCAGAGAGAAGGCAGTCTGACGAAAAAAGTTTTAAAAGATTATTATTAAAATTTGTTGAAACTGGAAATGTCGTATACACAAAAGAAGAAAGAACAAAACTTGTCACCAACGAGAAAAAAGAATTAGAAGTATTATTAACAGTTACCGAAGATCCACACATAAGCCAAAATAAAATAGGGAAAGCAGTAAATATTAGCGAAAGATCTGTACAACGAATTTCAAAAAAGCTTTCATCGTTTTCATACCTACCACATTCAATTCCATCAATCGAAATCGACTCGAATTCTGTGCCTGGACAAGAATGAAATTTCAAGAAGATCCTATGTTTTTCAATTATGTATTAGTCTCTGATAAGGCTACATTTCATAACACTGGTTGTGTAAATAGGCATTACATTCACTATTATTCCACAGAAAGTCCGCGATATATGAGACAAATCAATCAGCAGCACCAGTGGTCTTTGAATGTGTGGGGCGGAATTATTGGTGATACTGTGATAGGTCCATATTTTTTTAATGGTCATCTTAATGGGCCCATGTATTTAAACTTTTTACGAAATGATTTACCAGGTTTACTGGCAGACGTTGCTCCATATATTAGAAATAGGATGTGGTTTCAGCAAGGCGGAGCTTCGGCGCATTTTTCACGGGATGTAAGAAATTACCTTGATGATACCTTTCGCAACCAACGTATCGATAGAAACGGACCTACACACTGGCCTGCTAGATCGCCAGATCTAGCAAAGCTTGACTTTTTTTTATGGGGACATGTAAAGCAAATTGTTTATAATAATCCGCCGACAACTGCCATTAATATGCAGCAAAGAATTAGAGACGTGTTTGGTAGTATACCACCTGAAATATTAAGGGAAGTAAATAGATCTTTTCAAGAGCATATTAATTTATGCACAGATCAAAATGGAAGACATTTCGAATATTTATTGTAGTATATCATATTAGTTTAGGCATATAATATGTTTAATTGACAAAATAAACGTTCTTTTTATATTTTTACACAACAGAATTTACGAAATTGCAATTATTTCGTAGACGGCTGAAAATAAACTGCATGTTTGTATTGCAAAAAATATTTGTTTATGAATTCAACGTTACATTGGTTAAAAATATACAGGGTGTTCTATTTGAAAAATTTGAGAAAAATAAGTTTTTAATGATTCATTTTTGAAACCTTATTTGGAACACCCTGTATAGAATTGATAAAAACTCTTTAATTCATCGTATCTCTGGACTCCTTTTCATTATTTCTGTACAATGCCGTGATTACCAAAAATGTTTTCAGATTATTCTTTTTGGTTTTTCTTCAGAGCTGCTAAATTTTTTATCTTAGTTTTTAGTTTATTGCTCTTAAACTACCAAAGTAAATTGCATAAAGTTATAGGTATTTATAAAGGATAATAACACAAACCAAAATATGCAAGAAAATACAGGGTATCCTATTTAAAAAAATTCAACATTTTGTTACCACACTTTTTTGGGCAACCCTGTATATGCAAGAATATGTTCCTGAAATACTCTCTATAATACAGTATAAGCCCGCATATAAATGAAATTTCTAACCTATTTCGTTTAAGAGCTATGAAAGCCCGACGCACTCTTGCAGGACCCTGTATATTACGTTTATAATTTATTAATTTTGAACCAATACGCGATTGCTTCAAAAAACTGCTTTAACCGATATTTAAATCTGCTGTGTTTTCAAAATCGTATAGTAAATTGTTTTAAAGCTACAAGGCAATAAACATGACCTAAGCTTTTCTTTATTCCGTTTCAACCGTTTCTTAGTTTAGCTATTGCAAATTTCATACTTGCACGACAATGTTGAAATAGAAAACTTGGAAGAGACTTTAAGACCTATTATATAATAGTTATTAAAGTTAAGGCTAAGATTAAAATACTCCACCACTTTATTCCACAATATAAAAGTTCGCTTCATATAGATTTTTCTTTATTCCAGGAATTTCTTTAAAAATTTATTGTTTTTGCAGAATTAATAAATTAAAAATGATAAAGGTTTACGTGAAAAAAGGGTAAATTCTGGAATATTAAACTCATAAGAAATGATTTATAATAAGGTATAATAAAAAAAAATTATGGGCAAATGTTCATTTTGAAGTAAGTTTTTGGAGATAAGCGCTACCTTTGTTGAAGCTAAAATATGAACTCAATGGTTATATTTTATAATAATTTTTTTATATGGGAATCAAGTGGAAACCCTAGGAGCCAGAAGCGAAGATATTTTATATGAATATCCGTTTTTTTGTGAGTTACTTATCCAATTGGAATGACATTTGGGATATGTGCGTTTCCGAATTCCAGTAAATAAAAATCGTAAAAAATCAAGGTTTTGCTTGTTTAGTAATGATTATTTTATGGTTCCCAATAAGGAGAATATTGATGTTCATTGGGATAAATTTGTAATATTGCGTCGTTTTACACAAAGTCTGATACTGCTATGTGAATAATAGTTGATGATTGAAGAAGTTTCTCGTCAAAACCCAAAAAAAGTGTGTTATAATTTTTTTTTCTACGATCATGCAAAAAGGGACAACTTTTGTAGTCACCGTCTTATGGCAAAAGTTAGCTTTTATTGCACGCGTGCAATAAAAATACATTAGTGCACGCGTGAAATAAAGTGTTTTCTTGGTTGCCTATATTCACCACAACCCACCGAAACGACACTTAACCACAGCCTACTTAACTTGAGGAACGGCTATTTCGGGAACTCGGCTCCTAAATTTGCGCATGCGCGAGTCGGCCCCCTGTCACTTTCACGTTGGCGCCGCAAAATTTAAATTAGAAATAAATGATAATGGTTGGATAATAATTAATAATAATAATAATTATAGACTTATATTGGTTAAACAGCGCTAACACGGCATCTAATCCACCTTTTTGGTTCCAATTCGCCTTTTTCAAGTCTCTTTTACACGACGTATATTTGGCAATGTCGCGGAGCCGAGTTCTCGAAATAGCCGTTCCTCTTAACTTGGCGTTGGGGCCGTTGGTTGCCTATTCCTCAGTCAATTAGAATAAGTTCCTCAAAACTTTTACCCTTATTTATTGCTTATTTATTATACATTTACTAAAAGAAAAATTTTAAGAGACATTTAGCAACATAATATCCAACAACAAACGAAGACTGTAACAAAAGACCGTTTAATCAAAAACATTTAATAGTACTTTTAAACCCCGACAATGGAACATTATGCTGAATAAAGCTCCAAGAAACCTAACCAAACTTATTTCTTTTATTATTGTAAATTTTATTTTGCTTAAATATAAACAAACCCTAAATTCGGCAAAACTTGTTTTATTTAATATTAAGTTACAAAATGAAAAGACGAACTATACAAAAATTACACTTGTACAACATTAGAAAGTGGTTATTTATTGGAATGTGTGTTTATGGTTATGTGACAATAAGTGCAATTGCTAATATTAATTGGAGATGGACCGGGCATTGATGATAAATAATTTATATTTCCCTCGATATTTCCACATGATGGAGTTTCTGTGATTCTGCTCGTTGATTGTTTATGAACGTTGTTTTCTTCTTGGATTGTAATAGACTCGGTAATAGATGTTGCCGAGGTTGGTGTTGCTGGTAAGTTAGGTGATAATATTTTACTAGCAATATTTATTTTATTTTGAATCGAGTCCTCCACATAGCTTTCAGCCACTGTAGAGGAACTCCAACCTCCATGCCTTTTTAAGCTTAAAATACCAGCCCCTGTGTCTGCTAGCATTGTGGCTGATGTTCTTCGGAAGCTGTGCCCAGTGTATTCACTCGAATTGGGCAATTGTAAGTATTTAGCTATATTGCTTGGAATTTTAGCAAAAGTGTTAACCCCAACTACTTGGTTTTGGCATTTTCCATTGTAATATCTTATAAAAAATCTTTGAATTTCAGTAGTTGAAGGCCGAAGGGAAAGATATTTTCTGTAATAATTTAACATGGTTAATTCATGATGTTCATTAACAACAAATGTTCTTGGCTTATTAGTTTTTGTATCTGGAATCTTTATTACCAGAATAGACCCCAAATCGTTAATATCTTCCAAAGACATTTTTTGCAACTCATCTCTGCGGCATGCACCAGCAATGCCAAAAATAGCTACCACCTACAAATCAAATAAATATATTTTTAAAATGCACTTTTAGAATAAGGTATAGTTATTTTTTTACCTTCATTAGTAAATATCTTTCATCCGGTGCTTCCCTTATAAACTTAAAAAATTGTTCCTTGCTAAACATTTTTGATTTTTTAGCACGGTAGCCAACAGATTGTCTTTTTAAAAATGCAATAAGTTTAACATAATTCTTAATACTGATATTCTCTTTTACACTTAATGTTGCCTTAAGCATGGAATATTTAGCCCAGAGTGTGGAGGACTTTACAAGTTTAGCTTTTTCAAAAAAATAAGCAAGAAGTATATTTTCTGTGCTCCCTGTAGTTCCCTTCTTTTTCTTCCAATCTTGGAACCTCGAATAAACAATTTCATATTGTTTTTTCGATTTTTCTGGTAACAAATTTAATGTTGCCTCATTCGCAATATTTGCTACTTCTGGCGGGGTATGGGAAAATTCTGTTTCAGAATTATTAGCCTCTAACTCGACCTCTATCATGGTAAAATCGATTTTTTCACACTTCTAATAAAATACTTTTCTAAACAATATATACAAAATGTCGGGCGACAGGACGCATCTCGCGTAAAAACAATTGAATAAAATTTCAAGCCAAAGGTTGCTTAAATTATTAATTATACATGGAGAATTAGGTAATTAAGGGAAGATTATTTTAATTTTATTTATATAAAATAGGTTCGATCATAGAATAGTATATTATGTTACAAGGACGAAAAATGCAGTATTTCGGACGTATTGCGGGAGATTACTGGACGAGGCAAAGCCGAGGCCAGTAACCCGCATAGTCCGAAATACATTTTTCGTCCGTATAACATACGTTATTTTTTATCCGATTGTGTTTTTGCTCGGATTATAAAATAATGTAAAAATTAAGAAAACCAATATATTTCATCTTGCATTGTAATTTTTTGTCCCTTGAATGTTTGAACAATGAAACCTGTAATATGCGTATCCATGGATCTAACAAATAATTAAATTAATATTATCAACTGACGTTTTATCAATCAGGCGATAGTTTTAACTAATCTTTCGTGTTCTGCTAGTTTTAAAACCTGAAAAACACAATTAAAAATGGAAATAGACGATGATCTTATAGAAGGTACACCACCTGACATTCAAGAAACTGCCAAGGAAGTAATGTTATATTTGTTGCCACAAAAATCTAAGGAAATATATGAAAGAGCTTATAAAAAATTTATGGATTACCGGCAAGAAAAAAATATACAGTCGTTCTCCGAAAACGTCTTCTTGGTCTATATGGCGGAATTATCGAAAACTATGAAGTCATCTACTCTGTGGTCGCAGTATTCTATGCTACGTGCAGTGGTAAATGTAAAACAGAATATTGATATATCTAAATAAATGAGATTACGAGCATTGTTGAAACAAAAAAGTGTTGGATATTGTCCAAAGAAATCAAGGATCCTAACTAGAGAAGAGGTTCACAAATTCCTTTGCCATGCTCCAGATGACAAATAATACTTAATGTTGAAGGTAAATGTAACTATATAATAGTATTTTAAATTTCTGACTAACAATTTTCTTAATTACAGGTTGCTTTTATTTTTGGAATCGCGGGCGCATGTCGTCGAGAAGAACTGGCTCATATGAAAATTGATGACATACAAGATTTGGGAACGGCTTTGTTAATAAAAATTCCCTATAATAAAACAAACAAACCGAGATCATTTACGGTGACTGGAGAATATCTAAAGTATTATAGAAATTATCTGGCTTTACGTCCAACAAATATGAGTGATGGGCGATTTTTTGTGTCTTATCGCAATGGAAAATGCCATAAGCAAGTTGTCGGTATACACAAATTTGGCTCTATACCTCAGGAAATAGCATCTTACTTAAAACTGCCGAATGCCAAGGAATTCACGGGACATTGTTTCAGAAGAACATCGGCCACATTACTTGTAGATGCGGGAGCAGACATAACATCTCTAAAACGGCATGGAGGCTGGAAGTCTTCGGGAGTAGCCGAGGGCTACATAGATGATTCCTTAAGTAATAAGTTAGAGCTGACCAAGAAAATATTCAACATTCCACAATCTGACCTGCAGTCAGTCTCGACTCAGGTGTCGCAATCCGTCTCCCAATCGAGTTCAACATTGGAGAATAATATCATAACGGAGACCAAAAATAATAACACATCCTCAAAATCAAATTTACATCACCCCGTTCTTGTTCAAAATTGTTCTAATTGTACATTTAATATAAATATTGTAAATAATTGAATAAAATAAACTGTTGAAAATATTTTAGCGTCCGACAAAATGTTTTTCGGACTAGGACGACAAAGGTTGCATAGCTACCAGCGCAATAATCAATACCTTATTGAAAAGGTTACCTTTTCGTCCGAATATCTGATCTATAAAACGTCATTTTTTGACACAATCGGATAAAAAAAATATTGTATGCAACATGTGCAAAAAGTAGCTGTTTATTGCACAAAGGCATACACTTATTCACCGAGACGTAGAAAGTGTATGCCTTTGTGCAATAAACAGCTACTTTTTGCACTAGTTGCATAAATAACTATTAAGAGTCCGATATTATAAACAAATGTGCCAAGTTTGATTAAATTTTATTAAGCCAATCCTAACTAACACAATTAAACGAAATGACAAAAATACGAAATTTTCATAGTTTAGGTTATACAGCAACCAGCAAATAATTTCTATGACGCTATTGTCAAAAGTTGACGTTAAGCTGGACATAACGAATAAGGATTATTTCACATTACAAACACATTTTCGTTTGACCAATCCGGTAATCACACATCCAAAATAAAACACACCATTATGTTTTCCTTACTAAGCCTTTAATATAATATAACATGCCTAAAACTACAGATTTTCACAAAAACGTTAATTAATTAAATGTTCAAACAATCCTTCATTAACAGCTAAACAATATCCTAACTGCTCATAAAATTTATTTCTAACATTACTGAGTTGATATTGAGAAATTCTGTCACATGCTAACGAAATACAGTTTTTTAGCTGGTCTGGATTTTCGAATTTTACATCTTTATAAATAAAATTTTTTAAATAACCCCACAGAAAGAAGTCGTTTGGCGAAAGATCATGAGACCTGGCTGGCCAAAGGATTAGATATCGTGGGTCAATAATATTTCCGTTAAAAATATTTTTCAAGTATTCCCTAACCATATGAGAATTATGGGCAGGACAACCATCCAATTGATAGCAGATCTCCTCATTTTTGGCGTACAACTTCTTCTAGTGCGGGTTCAATTTGATTTTGCAGTAAGTCTAAATAGGTTACTGCTGTAAGGATGCCTTTTATAAAAAACGGTCCAATAATGTCCTATAATTCCCGCTATTTTTTGTGGATATTGCGTCCGAGTATGAACACGACGATGCTCATTTTCTTGGCTTCAATACCGGCAATTTTGAATATTTGGTTCGTTGTTGAGGGTGAATCATCGATAAATCAAATATTTTTTTTTTAAAATCCCTATTATTATTTGCTCTTTCATTTACCTCAAAACAGAATACCATTATCCGTTCTTCATCACCTTGCCGTAGCTCTTGATCATAGACAAGGAAGATGCGCTTACGGTAGGGTTAGATAGACAACTTAACATACTAAATTGGTCCCTTATAGCGCCATTAGTGTCTGGTTGAAGAACTAAATGTAGCACTTGGGGCGAGTGGCGGGGGGTCGACGCCACGCATGAAAATTTAAATTTTACAACTTTGAATTCAAATTTTCACGCTTCTAACTCTAATGGAAAAGTTAGAAACGCGAACCTTTTGAATTAAAGTCAATATATTTTGGAAGATTAAAAGGAAGTTTCTAACTACGTTTCTGATATGGCGACAAGCTTTATTAATATTAGATATTTACATAAATTAATATAATAACAAGGCAAGTTTTACCTACGATTGTGCTGTAAAGAATTAACACAGGAACAGCGTTTAGCTTTAAATAGGATCCTCTTCTGCCATGCTCAATTTTTTGGTCATACCCAAAATGTGTGTGACAAACTCTATTAAGTTTTTTGAATGCCAATCTTGTCTTTGCCACAGAGTAATGGATTTTAAATAGCATTTACACACGGACATTATACTAAGATCGTAAACTGTCATTCATTACTCTAAGAAAATCAGTATATAATATATATAATTACATCCGGGAACGCGACAATAAATCACCATTTTAGCAGAATAAACTTAATAAACTTATACGTCGCGCAGCTTCGTTTAAAAATTTGATTTTAAAATGTCAACGTCACTTGGGTTCGACTTCGGAAGATATTTTTATTATGGATCGGCACATAAGTCATTTTTTTATCGTAACGTAAAGTAAAACACACAATCTGCACCACTAGTTTAATGTAAAATTTAAGCCATACATGTTTCGGAGGCATAAACCTCCATCATCAGTGGGATAAAATTATGTTAGTAGAAGAGAAAGAGACATTGTGAGAACTGCAAATTAAAGATAGAAAAGAAGTATTAGTGAAACAAGAAAAACTTAAACGACAATTAAGGCTCATCAGAGAGCTCGGAAAGATGATAGAAAAACAGAGAATACTTAAGTGAGAGACTGATTTATACTTAGGTCAAACAAAATAGTGTTGACTTACCTTGTGTCGCAGAAAAAACATTTATTAATTATTATTATTAATTTTTATTAAGCATACCTAGTTGTAGAATAAAATAGAAAATTGAAAAAGTTGTTATTATTTAAAGAAAAATTTTTTATTTTGTTGAATTTAGTAGTTAGTTATTAAATAGTACTTATTATTTTTTTTTCTTTTTGAATCTTTCGTTCACAGAAAAACAACATTTTCGTCCAATGAGGAGAGAACAAAATCAGAGATATGAACATCCTGCTGTAGTTGAATCAAATGGTAGTTAAAATTATTAATAAAGAGAATGTCTGTATAAAAGTTTTTCTTGTATTTAAAAAAAAAAATTTTATACAGACATTCTCTTTATTAATAATTTTAACTACCATTTGATACAACTACAGCAGGATGATCGTATCTCTGATTTTGTTCTCTCCTCATTGGACGAAAATGTTGTTTTTCTGTGAACGAAAGATTAAAAAAAAAAGAAAAAAAGGGGAGAAAAAAAAAATAAGTACTATTTAATAACTAACTACTAAATTTAACAAAATAAAAAATTTTTCTTTAAATAATAACAACTTTTTTAATTTTCTATTTTATTCTACAATTATGCTTAAGAAAAAATGTTAAAGTTTTTTCTGCGACACAAGGTAAGTCAACACTATTTTGTTTGACCTAAGTAAAAATCAGTCTCTCACTTAAGTATTCACTGTTTTTTCTATCATCTTTCCGAGCTCTCTGATGAGCCTATTGTCGTTTAAGTTTTTCTTGTTTCACTAATACTTCTTTTCTATCTTTAATTTGCAGTTCTCACAATGTCTCTTTCTCTTCTACTAACATAATTTTATCCCACTGATGATGAAGGTTTATGCCTCTGAAACATGTATGGCTTAAATTTAACATTAAACTAGTGGAGCAGATTGTGTGTTTTACTTTACGTTAAAATATCACTCTACTGAGAGATGGACTTCTTCCATAAAATTCATATTTTTATCTTTATCGCACCTTAGCTGGTACGGTTGAATTCAGAGAGAGAAAGATAGAGAATGTTCCCACGCTCATTCTAAATACATATTTTGCCGCTACCAACGTTAGGATATGAACAACCTTATAAATCAAAATCCCTACAATAGCGCCATTATCGTCCGGTTGAAGAACTAAACGAACGGGAAACGATCTTTACCATTTAAGTTATCCTAGCCTGTTCTTGATGTTTCTCATATTTATGAGGAAAATATTTATGTTTTTTTAAAGTGCGCAACACTGTAGTTTGATGTTTCCCTACGGCTTGCCCAAGAATCCTCGTGTTGATCATTTTATTTTCCTCCACATGCAGTAAAATATCAAGATCTTTATAATCCTTTTCTTCAGCTCTATTGACATTCTGAGTTGAGTATTTACTGTTATTTATTACAGTACTTTTAGACTCAAATCTACTAATGATAAGTTTAATTAATCAAATGAAAGGGATAAGCTTATCAGATAATTGAAGTGAAACTATTTCAGACACTGCTCTTAAACTGTTTCCTGTATAATATAACATAATCATACTTATTTTTCCTTAATGAAAAAACTCATATTTAGCTATAATTAAAGCGCCTTCAATAAAAATGTTATCACTGATGCTACTTTTCGTGTTGTCAATGCCAAATGTTTGGGACACACTTCATATTTCTGTCGTGATCCAGTAGGAAAATAAAGTAACAAGGTTGAAATCAATCTTAGGGGATATAATGTAATGTAACACTAAGCCAAGCGGCAACGTCGCATTCGTGCTAAAGTACTATGTTTTTCTTTAACCACTAAATGCAATACATAGAAAAAGAAATACATTCATTTCAAAGGCAATATAAATGGCAACACCGCATATCAAAATGGTGGCATCGTCGTACAAATAATATACGTTCAAATTAAATTATATAATGTAAACAAAGACTGTCTGCTATTTAAAATCTAAATAATATTCCCTAAAACTATCAAATAATATTAGCACCCACGTGCGTAGTAACAAGCAAAGATTCTGATTGGCCGATCGATAGTGGCCTGATGGATGGACGTTGCCATTTTGGTTTTGACGTGTTAACATTTCATTGGCCAAGGTGTTTGGATAGGGTTAATATATGTTCTGAAATGTAAACAAAGCAGTGTCAGGTGGAATTCTAACGAAATAGTTCACCGCTCCGTGGAGAGAAAAGCCTTCACGTTAAAAAGTTATTAGTTGTGGTTAAAGTGTCAGGCGGGAATTTGAAGAGATTAAATCGTCGCTCCGTGTAGGAGAAAAGCCTTCACGTTAAAAAGTTGTTATTTGTAGTCAAAAGTGTTCTAACTAACATGTCTTGTTAGTAAAGTGTCAGGTGGCACTCTAACGAGATTAGATCGTCGCTCCGTGAGTGGATAAAGCAATCACGTTAAAAAGTTGTTAAAAGTTGTTAAGTGTTTACAAAAGTGCTTTACCTAACATGTCTTGTTAATAATGTTGTAGCTCATGCTAGGGTAAAGAGAGGAGGAATGTTATTAGTCGTTTAATAAAGAAATATGCAGTAAAATTCAAAAAGGATTTTATTTTACAATTTTTCAACAAATTTGAACCAGTCGATTTGTGGAGATTCAGGTTAAAGTTTTGTGGATCTCATTGTTACAAACGTGAGTCCGAACACCAAATAATAATTTGCTGGTGTTTGCTGTATTACCTAAACTATGAAAATTTCGTAATTTTTCCATCATATTTAATTGAATAAGATAGGATTGGCTTATTAAGATTTATTCAAACTTGGCACATGGGTTTATTATATCGGCCTCTTTAAAAAATTATAACACAATTTTTTTGTAAAATGTATAGGGGAGCCAATATTTAGCCACCTCAAAATATTTTCTATGTTCAACTAAGCCATGCTTTACCCAGTATATTATAGAGGGAGTTTTATTTAATTATTATTATTTATTTGCTCCTACCCACTTTTATAGCACACCCTGTATAGCAATAAATATTTTAAAAAAATTCACACTAACTAACCTTGTATTTTTTATATTTTCGAATTCTACAATCAACTCTGGACATTTCCCATAGAGCATGTTGTATACCTACCTATTTTCAGCTGGTTTCGAAATATTAAGACTACAATTTCTTTGACTAGTAATACGGGAAACCTCTCCAGAAATGGTATAAGATCAACAATAGTAGGAGATATTCCATTTATTTATAAGGTTAATCCGTTACTTTGTCACGACCGTGGATAATGCGATTTTCATACACCTCTACTGATCGGAATAAATTATCTTCTAAATATTTTGCTTAAATTATTAGATTTTTAATTGATTTGTGATGGACTGCATGCTTGGTAAAATTATTTCCTCTACCATAGATTTTTAAGACAACAACAGCTAATTAAAGAACTATTTGTAGTATTGCTCGAACATACATTAATGTCCTAATATTTCTTACTTTAATGATTCTGAAAAGTTGTCTAAGATTACAGATTTATAATCGCGGTTTTGACGGTTTAAAGAATGCGGCGTTGCGAAGGCTACCTGACAGAGCTTTGGGAAACATAGTAAGCATATTTCAGGTAATTATTAAGAAAGCCCACTTTTTGTTCTCCTGGAAGCATGCAAAAGTCATCCTTATAATATGAGAAAGGTGAGGACCCTACGGCGCCCGCTAGCTATAGGCTATAGTCGAGCCTAAAGAAAATCGCAGAGAGGCTAATTTTGAATAGCCTAAATGACTTTGTGTTTGTGGGTAACGTTCTGCCTGTCGAACAGTTTTGGATTTCGGCCTGAACACTGCACAGTAAGGCAGACAAGGCAACTTCAAACATAATAAAAGGCTTTAACAGGAGAGAGCACACGGGAGTGGTTTCCTTTCACGTAAGCAAAGCATTCGACAAGATCTGGCATGGTGGACTCTTATTGAAATTGGAGCTCCGAAGCAACTATTCAAGGTCGTAGCTTCTTCTTTAGATATTACAGTTTTGCTGTCTTATCAGAGAACGCACTTTCTTTGAATAAACATATCAGGGCGAGAGCGCCTCAAGGTTCGCCGCTCTCTCCGATGCTGTATACCATTTATAATAATGACGTTCCGTGCGATATCTTTTCGCTGACGATACCGCAATAACTTTAATTGCCAAACAGCCCCGACTTGTCGTCAGCCGGATGTAGCGCCACATAATCAAGCTAGAGAATTGAGTTTGAGCGTGGAAGATTCTATTGAATCCCTTTAAGACGAAGGCTATTTATTTTTCGAAAAGCAATGTTAGTCGGCATGAGATAAGGCTTCGTGTCAACGGAGTCCAGGTGAACTGGCACTAGGAGGTAAAATATCTATTATATTTATTAAACGACATAACTGAATGCTTAATTCAATTAATAGAGCAAAGCTAGCATTGAATCAATTAGGCTCTATCCACCCCCTGCTCCGCAGGTGGAGTAAACTTGGTAGTAGGACTAAGGTCAACCACTACAAGGTGTTGGTCAAGCCGGTTCTCACAAATGGTGCAATATAAGCAGAGCGGAACTTAACAAGTTCCAGGTAGTAAAACACAAGGCGCTAGAAATTATTGCGGATGTAACCAGATTGTCGAATACTTCATCAAGAATTTCGTATGCAGACAATAAATTAATTTTTCACAACAGACTATTACAGAAGCACGGACGTATCGACAAACCTATTAGTCACGAACTTACGCACAAGATCTAGACCAAACAGGACGTACAAACTACCGAAAGACTGGCTCCCTGTTGGTCTAATCCCATATCTAGTAAAGCGGCGCTAATAGTTGTGAGGCACTATCAATATCATAATAATAGAACAGGTGCCAAAATTTTGCAGTAGAAAAACTTTTTAAATCAAATAAGTACAAACAAGAATAATTAAGGCAAAAATAAATTTCAAAATTTCTATACTATGGTACAAAAATAATTGGCAGTGACTCATTTCTACTGGGGTATGCAAGACGTAACGCCAATTCCAGAGACGTGTCATTTTAATTTATAATAATTCAAAAAATATATGAATTTTTTGTTTATTATTATAATATATTTACATTTACTATAATAAATATAATATTATAAATTAAACAGAAAAATAAATTAAGCTTTTACATTTAGTGATCTAATGAAGTAATTAGAGAAACTAAATTACGCAGGTATAAAATCCAAAAAGAATAATAAAGCAACGGTATATGTTATTTTCATAACGTTTTTATCATGCCACATAATAATAGAAACATATAATGGTGGATTAAGGAGAAAACCTAAACCTAAATTATAAATGTTTATAGATTTCCTAACTATTATTACCTAATGAACATTAATTGATAATAGTTTGACAAATTATATTCCACGCCGATATTAAAAAGTGTTGTAATGACAATACGTTTTTACAATTTTAAATTCATTATTACCATTACAGCGATTATCCACTATCTGACGATAAAAATATTTTATTACTGTCGCTACTGCTGTCATTTGCAGGATTTATAATAATAGGTTTACCATGACTTCAACGCGCACATCTAAGTCCCACATTTTTTTTTTCTACGCCCTCGACATGTAGTACGTACTTATGCCAATCTGCTGCTTGTACATTCGCTATTAGCGTTTTTAACAGTTCTAAAACATATTCTAATTTAAAAGTTTTATTTTCACGCGCCACTTCGCCTTTTATCTGTGCCCATATAAGCTCGATTGGACTTAGTTCACAACAGTAAGGCGGTAAACGTAATATTGTAATACCTCGTTCACGACCCATTTCATTCACTACATATTTCTTTTTGTGAAGTCTTGCAAGATCGAGCAACTGCACTTTTAGCATTTTTTCGCCAAATGCAATATTTTTTTCTTCGAGCCAGTCAGAGTCCTTTTCGCCACGCAGAAGTTGGCAAAGCTTCCACCCGACGGCTGTGGTATGGTGCATTATCCATCACGATTACCGACCCACGTTCAATACGCGGTAAGATGTATTTAAACTAATCTTCAAACACTCCCGAGTTCATATCCTCATGATAATCACCGGTTTTACGAGATTCAAACACGTTTAACCCACCTTCAAGAAAACCAGAATCACTCCCGATGTGGGTTATAATTAACCGACGACCTTTTCCTGAACTAGCTTTCAATCCAGTGGACAGTCCATTGATAAAGGCGTTACGTGCATCTTTAATGTTGAGATCTTGCCAAATGTAATTATTCACAGTATGTCCTTCATTTAACCATGTCTCGTCCGTAAAGTAAATTCTTTTCCCTGCACAGCAATATTGTTGTATTTCTTCTAGATAGTTTCTACGCCACAATACGATTTCTTCCTTTTCCATCAAAAGACTTTTGCGATTTCGTTTAAAAACTCGAAAATTCAATTCTCGTAGTCTACGCATTAGAACTCTTCCTGAAATATTTTGCATATTTTCATCCCTTTCAATTTCGGCAGAATTTTTTTTTTTTAATTCGGAAGTTCATTTCGTTCGTTTGTTTGCTGATCAATAAAAATCTTTTTCCGTCCTCTTGTTTCCTTCTGATCGGACAATTTAGTATTCCTATTTTCCTTGATAGTTCTATAAACAGTACGGCAAGATGTCTTAGTCAATGTGGCATCAGTGAATGAATGATATTCCACTGTGTGTACTTAGAATTCCCTCATACACATTTTTTACCATTGTACGCTCCCCAGGTTTTAAATGACGTCGTTTTGTAACTTGTTGGTTACTATCACTTGAAGAACTCGCCTGCATTATAATATTTGCTGTTTTGAATAACCAACAAAATAACACCATAATAATAAAACTGAATTGCTAATATCCTCCTGATTGAAACTTGTCTACGACATTGAACGTTGGTTAGAGGCGATAAGAAAGCGTGCGAGCGCCGTTATACATGGGTTTTTCCTACCTGCGTTGCCAAATTAAGAAAAGGCCCTTAATGACATGCCGATTTCGGTAAATTTTATGGAAATTTCGGTGAAATCTATTAAAACTTGTCAACATGTAATGACCTATTTATGCACACTCTCCCCAAACGGTTTGGATTTCTTTTATTTAACTTAAAAGTGGGAGAATCAATGTTAATTATTTTCGCCGCACACCGTTAACGGTTATATGAACAGTTTTGCCAATTATTTTGAGACCGTAGTATACAAATGGTGAAACCTAAACAATTTGCTAAGATTAAAATATAGTCGCAGGAGGATTCCTAACGAATAAAAAAGGCAGAGAGATCCCCAGCAAGAATTATAATAAAAGAATTAAAATGTGAAATACTTGACTGCGGGTCACCCTGTATAGTTGCAAATACGAGAAATATTTTACGCAATGCTATTGCATGTTTTAGACAGTGGTTCATTCACGCTCTGTCCAAAACATTCTTTTTAGAGTTGTATGGTAGAAAATAAAAAATAATTAATTATAATATGTTTACATTTTTTTTCTGCTAACGATAATTAGGCCATTGAAATATAGCTAATTATTGTAATTAACTCAAGTTAAAATACGAAGGGTGACAAAGCGAATTTGATTGAGAGGTAACTAATTGTTTCGTCTATATATTCCTAATTGGATAAACTGAAGGCGAGCTCATTGTCTAATTAATATCTCAAAAACACGTTTAAAAAGCTAGCAATAAATATCACCCCAGTAAACTTAACAACATGATATAAGCAAAAATCTGAAATTGGGACAAGATTTTCATGTAAACTACTCAAACGTTGGCAATGCGCTAATGATTGGCATCCTATTGTTAATTTAGGTTTTTTTTTATAATATTAATTCTTGACTTAATATGTTAGGATTTTTTTTAATTTGGCCTTATTCCTTTTTTATTTAATTTCCCCCATCCAATAACAATTCATGTCTTATGGGTTAGTGTTGGAAGCTGTATTGGCAAGTAAGCATTTTGGTAATAAATATATTTGAAAACATTTTAATTTACTTTATTATTAATATTTTAGTAATGCCAATATTAATCAAACTAGCCTGAAGTGCCAATTAATTAAAACAAATTTATGATATTCTTGAACCTAAAAATATTGAAGGCGATTCATATTTATAGATCTAAAATTAAAGACCGAGCTAAGTGCCATCTGCGCATCACCTGTGATTTTGACAGTGAATGTTGTGATTTTCTGCTTGTTATGTTAGCGTGGGAAAAGGCACGCGAACAAAAGAAAAAACAAAAATCCGGTGAGGGTTGTGTACAATTTAATAAGAAAATAAAATAAAGCCAAGGTTTGGAGTATGTGGATAACAGATAAAACATGTTGTGCAAGTATGTAAACAAACTTTTAGATTTAAATATTAATAGAATGTATCTTGCATTCAAAACACCTTATCCTAACTCTAACATATCCTACCGCCTTTGCTACACAGTTTTTAAACAAAAGTTCAAAAATCTAAGTTTTCACCATCCCCGTTCCGATACCTGCGCAACTTGCGATTTATTGAACATGAAATTGAAAGGTAGCAATAATGAAGATGTAAAGATAAAACTAGAGCTTTATCACAGGCAGGCCGAAAATGCAATGAAAATTATAAAAGAAGATCATTGTGCATCTCAACATCCATCCAGTGATACCTGCACTATTTCTATGGATCTCCAACAATTACTTTCTCTTCCAGCCTTAACTCATGGGCAAATGTTTTATTTGCGACAGCTGTCATGTTACAATTTTGGTCTCCATGTTGGTGACACATACAAGGGAAATATGTACTTATGGCATGAAGGAATTTCTGGGCGTGGTGGTAATGAGATTGCATCGTCTATTTTAAAGGCTATTACTAGTGGTATAACAAGAAAACAGAAACTGACAGTGTGGAGTGATAATTGCGCGGGACAGAATAAAAACAGGATGATTATTTTTTTTGTGGATTTACTTGGTAAGGAAGAAAGGATATTTTCAAGAAATAAATCAAAAGTTTTTGGTGTCAGGCCATTCGTTCTTATCCTGTGACAGGGATTTTGCGCACATTAAAAGAGGGAAAAGGGTTAAAAAATGTAAAGTGCCGTTGTTAAGTAGATGTAAGCTTAGTTTAGGACCACGCAGTAACGCATTACTGCACTAATCTCGGTCATGCGCTGCTAACCAGGAAGTAGTATAAATACCCTCGTAGTTTCGTAGTTTGTTCATCCACTCTCAGGCTAGCCTACTTTCCTAAAAAATGGAAAGAGGCCACGGTCATCATGATCCCCAAACCCGATAAGGACCACACCTTCCCCCAAAACTATCGCCTCATATCACTCCTCAACTCAATGGCCAAAATCATTGAAGTTATAATTCTCACCCGCCTCAAAGCAAAGTCCAACGAACTGGAAGTCCTTATAGACGATCATTTCGGCTTTCGGGAAAATCTCAATTGCGAACTCCAAGCCCTCCGAATCAGGGCTTTAACTGGAATCAGTACGTCGGGATGATCTCATTCGGCATCGAAAAGGCCTTCGACACCGTATGGCACGACGGGCTGATTCACAAGTTGATAGCCCTAGGTTATCCCTCAAACTTGGTCCGCCTCATCCAATCCTACCTCGCCCGCCGCAAAATCAAAGTTCGCATCGGACAGTCACTATCTACCCCACGCACCCTTGAAGCGGGAGTCCTACAAGGAGCAGTCTTATCCCCACATCTTTTTAACATTTTCACCCATGACATCCCCAAACCTCCCGATAGCATCCTGGCCCTCTACGCTGACGATACCGCCTTCATCGTAAGGTCACTGGGTCCCCGACTAGTCACCAGAAAGCTGCAAACAGCAGCTAACGAATTTTCCAATTACTGCGTGAATTGGAAACTTCGCCTCAATCCCGACAAAACCCAAACCATCCAGTTTGGCCACAGAAGGCAGCCACCCTTCGACGTGGTCAACCTGGATGGACGCGATGTTCCCTGGTCAGACTCAGTGAAATATCTCGGTATCACCCTAGACAAAACCCTCCGCTGGCAACGCCATATCCAAGGCAACCTCAACAAAGCCAGAATGACATATTCTCTTTTATACTCCCTCCTCAACCGCCACAGCACCCTAAGCCACAAAAATAAAATCGTCCTCATCAAAGCCATCAGCAAACCCGCTCTCACATCCGGTTCAGTAGCGTGGGGTCACGCAGCCCCACCCACATCAACCGCCTCCAAGCCCTTGAAAATCGTTACATTCGCACCGCCATGGACATCCCATGGTTCATCCGTAACGTAGACCTACACCGCGACATCAAACACACACCTCTTTTCCAGTTTCTCCACGAAAGAAACACGAAGATTCTATCTTCGGCCCCCGATCACCCAAATCCCCTCATCAGACAAGCTTCCAATTATGACATCGATGCCCCGTACCGTCATAAACGACCCCGTCACCAACTTCTCTAGGTGCGTCAAGCAGCACCAACCATCCACCAAAGTCCCCCCCCCCCCCGATACACCCCACGAAACCAATAATATACCCCTCTCTTAGATTCCAGAGTAAAAGTACCTTTAGTACTTTTAGGTGAGACCCTGCGGAACTGGACCGCTGGGGGGCGTCGAAGGAAGTCTGGAAGGAGTCATTAATACTCTGAGCAAAATAAGCTCAGGGCCACAAGGACTTCCGCCAGATGGGCTCACCTCTCCGCGTGTGTTTTTGTGTGTGAGCTTGTTCATTATTCACCTAAAGACGACTGGAGATGCTCACTAGTTGAGACGTTGTGATATATATAAATAATGACAATGGAAGTCCAAAACACATCTACCATTCATCTTCATGTTTAATTTACATACTAAACAACGTCAATCCAAACAATAACAAGAACATTACCATATGGAGCGATAATTGTGCCTCACGAAATAAAAATCGTATGATGGTTTTTATTTACGGTTTTTTGGTTTATACGAACGTATCGATCACAAGTTTTTTAGTTACTGGACACAGCTTTCTTCACTGCGATCGTGATTTTGCGCTCATTGTAAAGCGTAAAAAAGTGTGTAAACTGGAAAATCTCGAGTAGTTGACATGCACCGATTTTTTAACACTCATGCAGCTACTGATTCCGTGATAAACTTGAAAGCAGTCCAGATCAGTAAAACCACACATATTCGAATAGATGTCAGATATCTAGGAATGTTGCTATGTAAAGACAGATTTTCTAAGTTTTAAGATTTTAAAAAGATTCCAATATTAAAAAGAGGTAAATCTATCCTAGATATACAAAAAATAACACTAGAAGAATTGCCTCATGAAAGTCATATTATATATCTCATCAAAGTCATATAAGTGTCTACAAAAAAAATCATTTAGAAGCTATGACTCGTTAGAAGCAGGAACATCAAGATTTTTACAATGAACTAATAAAGTTTTTCTTGCCACTTAGCACTTTTGGTTAAACATGTGGCACTTAGCATGTTTCCAATTTGTTTTTTGAAAATATATTTTTTTATGTAAAAGTTTTGGTTTCTGTAAAGTTTTAATTTAAGTAATGCATTGAGAGTAACTCGAAATGTATGTTCTACTTTTTGTAATTTTATGTAAGCGAAAATAAAGTATTGACAGGGCTTTTTCTGAATACTTCTATTTTTTATTTTTGGCACTTAGCACGTTTGAAATTTCCAGTCTTCATTTGCTAAGCAATATTAGTAAAATAGTACACCCTGTAATTTTCCATTTATATCGAACATTCCAGTGAATGCACCATAGTCTGTAAAACCTGTAAATTTCGGGATGTTAAAATTCGCTTTCCAACAATAATATATTTTCTCATATAGTAATTTTCAGGAATATGACATAATAATGTAATGGGAGGGTTTTTAGGATAGGTAAGCGAAACATTTTAAACATTAATCGCTAATTATTGCACTTTATAGAACCATTATTTCATCCCATATTTTTTTGCTGATAGGGTAATTACAATTCAAATTAAAAATTATCATACAGAAATCATTCCCCAGTAACCTTCTGAGGTTGGTCAACCTAATTTTAACATTTTACAGATACTAAGAACTACTATGGGGGTCCTTAATAAGTACAGTAAAATATCCTTTACATACTATAAAATGCCATATAACCATAGCAGAACTTTATGAAACTTGACTATACTTTATAAAACAAGAATACAATTTTTAGAAAATGTGATGTTCATCAGATCAACACCAGAAATAAATGTTATGTTCCGTTTGTTTAAAAGCAAATATATGGAAAAAAGGTCCAAATATGGTAGGTCCTAAAATGATTAATAAACTTCCTGAGGCCATTAGGTCATCTCTAACTGTTCACGAATTTAAGCAGAAACTGAAATTATTCCTAGTTCAAAATTGTTTTCATTGTTTGTCTAAATTTGTGTAAAAATAACTAATCTGTTTCCCTTCTTAAACTCATTGGGGTGCAGCGAGATAAATCCAAAATATTTTTTCCCCATATCGAACTAGCACTAGTGCCGAAGAGTTGCATTTTGTGTTGCACCCAGGTATACAGCAGCAGCTTGGCATGCCGATAGATAACCAAACTAAATGTAGAAAATAATAATCTGTATCTGAATCTATACTTACAAAATTTTCATGCTAAAATGTATTTTTCAACTAGTAATTTTTAACCTAATTCACTTATACTTCGAGCTAAATAAACAACCAAGTAAACAACTCATACATTGAATATAACAAATTCTGTAGGCACTAAACAATAAAGTTCATCACAAAGAGATAGAAAATACGAAAACACAACGTTAAAAAAAACATCCAAAATTCTGCCAGCCTAAGAGAATAGTAAACAGACGGCAGGCGTGACCGGTAGTTTACTTGATTTATCACTTTATTAATGATATTATAAAAAAACCCCTACCAAAATAATCATTAGTATTTAGTAGCGGTTGTTTAGCAATCACTTCACTTAGACTTTTTACTAGACATCAATTAAAACTGGATAAAAAATGTAAATTAATTAAAAAAACCGAAAGGTAAGCAACCTGTTTTGTATAATTTGTACAATAAAAAGGCAGACAACAAGTGTAAACTCACGTGAAAATCTGATCTCCATCCAGCGTTGCCGTTATTTCTACTTCGTTGCTTGTAGTAAAGGGGGCTGTGGTAGTATGTAGTCACGCCCAAAAAAATCATCACAGCTAGCGATTTTGCACGTGATTTGAAAATGGAAATAATACCGTTTAAGGCTTCCACACACCGACGCGGCCACGGTCACGGTAGCGGTGGCGGCCGCGGTGGCGATCAAATTAGCGGTCGGGCGTATTCTCACCAAAGCGGTGAGTGGAGCTGTAAGGTAGTTGCCGTTTACAGATTTTATGTATACGAAAATATATTTTTTAACGTCCAAGTTTCATTTTTATTTCTACTATTTGTTATTATGATAGACGATGTGGAAGAATAGGGTTTGTTACTATTAGCTCTTTGTCCCACACTTTGTTTTTAGCCCTTATATTTTTATAATTTGGATGGTTTAAATTAAAAAGTATGGGATATAATTTAACATTTTCTATTAATAATTCTATTATATTATTTGCCATTACTACTGTAGTGTCACTTCTCGCAGTCAATGTTAACACGTTGTATTTGACCTTCACCGCATATAAGAACGCTGTCCTAGGCCGGTTGATCTTGACCTGCCCGCGCTGGTATGATTTCATTCATTTATTTCTATGTGTTTAGATTGGCCGCCACCGCGGCCGTGGCCGCGTCGGTGTGTGTAAGCCTTAAAGCGTTTTAGCGATTTAATTTAAGAAAAGAAAATTTAGGTCCATTACTACTACCATAATAAACAAGTTACCAAGATTGTATAGTACCTACTGAGGTGTTCGCTTACGTCCCCGTCCCCGGGTAGCTTAGACGCATGCGCACCACAGTTTCTTATATACTGACGATCAGCTAGTTCGATATAAACTTGTTTTTCTTCCTCTTCACCCAGCATTCTCCACGGCTGTACATCTTCACACCACGACCAGAGATCCTCTTCTTCAGGCTTAGTTGTTAACGCCTTTGGTGAGTCACCCACGGGGTTTGGGTCGCTTGCCACTTCAATGCCACCCGGCCGGCAGCCGGACGGAGGTTTAGAGAACCCTAACAGGTCCTGGACACCAGAAGGGGGCCTGGCATCTCGGTCTGGGCCCTTCGCCACCTCCGCAGCGTTGACGGAAAAGTCATAGCTGACTCCCTGGAGTTCTGCTTGTCCATTGGGCGAGTATGCGGCCATGGCATCATTGAACCAGGCCTCCAGGAAGCCGCTCGGCGAAGACGGTAGCAGCACGTCTTGCATTCGGTCTAAGACTGCTGCGTAATTTAAGGCCATGTGTCTGACTCACAACAGCTTAGTTAAAACGTAATAAAATTACTTCAAGTTTTTTCCCTAACTCTGTATAATATATAAGTCTTATTCTGACTCTATATATTATTTATCTAATAACACTTTTTATGCCTAAGTATTTATTCTAACTTAAAAACACAAAATAAACGACTTTGTAACTTTTTAAAAAACTTTTTATTTGTCCGACTGTGGATATTACAACTTCCAGAAAAGTCCCAGATTATGCTTTAGGAACTTTTAGTTAAATGCGTATTACAAATTTTAATTATTGTGAAAATAACTCATCATCTCGAGTTATGACGTCATATGATGACTGCAGCTAATTAGATCTTATTACTTTGAACCCCCGTGAATGACTGAATCTAATACAAAATTGTCGGCTATTTATAGCAAAATCCAATACCAGAACACTACCTATAAAGAAAATTTCTTGTGATAATATTAATCCCTGAAAATCAACTGGTAAATTTTTCTAAAAATTATCTTGTGAAATTTTAATTGATTATTGCTTGTAAAGTTATCTTTAAATCTCTAAATTTATGAATAATTAACTTTTGTAACTTTCTTGAAGATTCTAAATTAAAGGTAAGGCCATTAGTTGGGCAATATTATTGGTTGAGGCCTATCATTGCTAATCAACTAAGATTCTTTATACAGTGTGTACATAAAGTAAGGAACAAATTCATTATTTATTAATCTAAAAACATTTCGTAAAAATTCTCGGACACGTATATAATAATTTTTAATTGCGCATATTTTGACATATAAATTTATTATACAGGGAAACTCATGTAGTAGATATGACATTATCGACGATTTTTTTTAAATGGAAACCCCTATATTTTCGTTCAGATCTGTAATCTCCAAGAACAGCTGATTTCAAAAACATAACATACTTAGGGCCTAAAATTGATAGTTTCGTAGCTACAGGGTAGAACAAATAATTTTATTTAAGATACATTTTTTTAAAATAGGTTTATTTGCTGTTATGTAACTATTGTATTTAGATAATGACATTATGCTGCCATTATATTGAATTTTTCTAGTAAGTTTAGTAGAAGTAATAAAATTAATTTTAATATTTAGTTACTATGCGCTTATCTCCCACACAAATAATAGAAATTCTTATGATGATTGGATTTGGTGATAGGATTCGTACCCAACAAGAAGTTCAACGCTAAGTACCCAGAAATACCGATCAGTAGATCAACTGTGAGTAAACTTGAAACAAAATTTCGAGAAACGGGTTCTGTGGAAGATCTTCCCTAGAAAGGCCGTTCAGCTATTCCGGATGATAAAAAATTAAATGTTTTATCGGCTATAGAAGAAGATCTCCATAACAGCGTCCGCCAGATTGGCATAGATCATGAGGCGGCTGCTATGACCGGTTATAACTTATTAACGGTAGAAAAATGGCACCCGTTTAAAATCCGACTGGTTCATGAGTTGAATGAAGATGATCCAGATCGTAGGATGGAGTTTTGTCAAATATTAATGGAAATATGCAACTCAGATCCTTTGTTGAAATTATCCTATTTTCGGAAGAATCTACTTTTAAATTAAATGTTGAAGTAAACCGGCAAAACTGTAGATATTGGGCACAAGAAAATCCCATGTAGCGTGATGCGTGAGCATCATACTCAATATCCTCAAAAAATTAGTGTTTGGGCGGGTATATTAAAAAACAAAATTATTGGGCCATATTTTTTTGACAAAATGGCTAAATTACCTTCAGTTTCTTCAAGCCTTCCATCCCTAGGCTAGTTAACTTATATCCGAGTAGAAATAATCCATGCAATTCTAGATGAAAATTTGTGGTACCAACCACATTATGCAGCAGTAGTGCGTCATTATATCCATAAAGTTTTTCCGAACGGATGGATTGGAAGACGTGGGCCTATTGAATGGCCGCCTAGGTCCCCAGACCTTACACCACTGGACTTCTTCTTGTGGGGTCACCTGAAAAATGTTGTTTATAAAATAAGACCTGCCAATATTGACGATTTAAAAAATCGAATAACAACAGAATGCAGGAATATTTCAGAAGAAACCATAATAAAAGTCCACCAAGAGTTTATTGATCGCTTGGGGTACTGCCAGGCACAAGAAGGAGGACAATTTTATCAGTCAATTAAATAGCCTGTTTACTTTTTTTGATTTTTTAAAATTAAAAATACTTTTAAAAAAAATATTTTTTCCCTGTAGCTACGAAACTATCAATTTGAGGCACTAAGTGTGTTATGTTTTTGAAATCACCAGTTCTTGGAGATTACAGATCTGAAATAAAATATAGGGGTTTCCATTTAAAAAAATCGTCGATAATGTCATATCTACTACATGAGTTACCCTGTATAATAAATTTATAAGTCAAGATATGCCCAATTAAAAATTATTATACGCGTGTCCGACGATTTTTACGAAATGTTTTTAGATTTTTAAATAATGAATTTGTTTCTTACTTTATGTACATACTGTATAGGTAAATCGTTCGAAAACTGGTAGATCCCAGTAAACTTTTACAATAAATTTCAATAATCATTTCACGTTTGCTTGTAAATTAATTTGATTATTAAACAGACTCATCCAGGCTTTTCATAGATTGTCTTGTAATTATTTGCAGTACTAATGATTTGAGAGGGAGCCATAAATGATTTGTCTGTTGAAGGATGTTTTTATAGTTTTATTTAACTTTACATAATAATTTCTTGCTTAAAGATTTTTATTTGCCGAAATAAATTTCATTGAATTTGTTCAAGTGAATCTAGCAATTCTTGTACATTTTAAAAAGGTTTGCACTGTACTTGCACAAAGTATGGTAATTTCAAGGTAGACTTAAAGGTTAATAATTCTTTAATGAAACAATTTGAATTTTAAGGCGGATTATATGATTCCATATGTCTTCCCTAATAAAATAATTGTCGATTAAATTTTATGAATTAAAAGTAAATTCTTATACAGGGTCGTTGGTATGTATGGAAACGGTCGATTATTTCTTAAAGTATAACAGTTAACAAAAAATATTTTAGATAAAAGTTGTAGGGTTTTTTAAGGTGTATTAGAATTTTAAAAAAATATGTATACAGGATGAGTCAGAAAACAGTAGGGAAGCAAAGTTACCTTTTTTTAAATAATATTTTTGGATTTAACATGAAATATCAATTATTTTTTAATAAGTACATTATAACTCTAAACCTAATAGTTTCCGAGATATGGACTTTTGAAAAATGACATTTTTGAACTTTGACAGCTTCTAGCTTTCTAACGGTCCGTTGTAGAGTAAAACGGCTAACATGTCCCTATCTTACTTTTTATGATCTTTCCAAAACATTAACTTTCGGTTAAACCGGAAGTACTATATTTCCGGCTTTTAAGTTACATCCGGTTTAACTGGAAGTTGATGTTTTTGAGAAGATAATAAAAAAGTAAGATGGGGACATGCAAGCCGTTTTATTCTAAAAGGTACCGTTAGAAAGCTAGAAGCTGTCAAAGTTCAAACATGTAATTTTTCAAAAGTCGATATCTCGGAAACTATTAAGTTTAGACTTATAATGCACGTATTGAAAAATAATTGTAATTTTATGTAAAATCCAAAAATATTCGAAGATATAGGGTATTCCATTTAAAAGGAAGTAACTTTGTTTCTCTACAGTCTTCTGACTTAACCTGTATACTATTTTTTTTTTAATTCTAATACACCTTAAAAAACCCTAAAACTTTTATCTAAAATATTTTTTGCTGGCTGTCTTACTTTAAGAAATAATCGACCGTTTCCATACATACCAACGACCCTGTATATATAAGTAATTAGTCGAAGATAAGCATTATTCATCACAGTCATTCTATCTTATAGTTATCTTATATATTTATCTATTATCTTATAGCATTACTCATCATAGTAATTCTATCACATAGTTATCTTATCTCTCTCTCTACCTATTATCTTATCTTTATCTTAATTTTTCTTTTCTTCTGAGTCCATCTGTGAATTTGGCACCGTTAATTGTTAAATAAAAAGATATATCTGAACTCAATCCCAATTGCCGCCACAAAATTTAAAATCTGAGCAGCTTAAAGGGCAACCCATATTGTAACATCCTATAGTCTTAGAAGAGATCACCCAAAATAACAATTAGCTTAAAATAAGTGTTACAAGTTAATATTTAAGTTATTATTTACCTATACATATGCGGGATGTTGCAAGTGGCGACATCTCGCATTATGTGTTGAAAATACTGTAAAGTCCCTTTCCTCTTTGTCAGACTCTATAGCCTTGCCGAGGAGCCGTAATACGGCGAAACGCGTCCAAGGATTTTATTTCTTACTTTTATTATTTCCCGTCTTATAAAAAAACAATTTGAGAATAACAAAAAAAGTGGGCAAAGTTGTCGGGTTTTACGGTAGCTGTTTGAATTTATCACTAAAATATTGAAACACCCTGTATGCGAAAAGTCACATAATTTCTCCTCAGCTCAGTTGACCTTTAAATGGGACTGTAGAAAAGTGGGCCTATTCTTTGAAAGAAGCCAACTAACCTCAAGCTGTCGCCACTAATTGATCGGTTCGTGTATAAACTGAAATCCCGCTTCCAAAAACATGCGTGTTGTTAAAAGATATTCGTGACGGTTATCAATTACCCGTAGCGTTAACTGGTTTAAAGTAACAGGCATTACAGGAAGTCTTGAGAGATTACAACTATTGTTCATATCCTGATCTAAGATAACCTAATTCCATTTTGCACTTTGCGTTTACGGCAGCTACCTAGATTTTGTTCAGCTTAAAAAATAGCCTTTACATGTTTTTACCTTGGGATAAAGAGATATGGCAAACACGATTTGGGCTTTAACAAATTCCTTTAATTTTCTTCAACATCACGAATAAATTCGAGTTACTCCTTTCCACAGTAGGCCTATTAATAAACCGCGTAGGAAAACGCGTGATAGTTTAAATACTTTGGACAAAAATAGATAGGACAGCTGACTCTCTCAAAATATATTAAAATGTCTATTTGTTGTTTTTTTCTGGTTCACTACATAAAAGGAAACATTAACAAGGTACTAAATCTTTTGTTCTTAGTTTTAAAAACACATTTTTAGAAACGTGGTTTATTTTGCTGTGGCGGTAAATAAAATAGTTTTAATTGTTCCGAGAAATAAATTAATTTCTAGGTCACTGGTAAAAAATTATAGGTTTGTGTGGTACGTAGGTGTGGTGCCCTAATACTTCTCAGATGCGAGACGAGCTATCCTGTAATGCATCTGTCGTAGGCTTACTCTGAAATTAGTCCTATTATAATACGCCTAGGCTTTTTCAATACGACTAGGCATATTGTTATACTTCCGCAATTATCAAGAATATCACAATATGACTAATAATTTTAGGCGTATTATAATATGCCTGCTGTTGGTTAGTCTTAAGCCTCGGTCACGATACGAGCTGTAAGCGGTAAGCGATAAAGCGGCAGAGCGGTAAGGCGGCAGAGCGGTAGTTGCCACGATACAAGCGGTATTTTTGAGTTTAATTTTTATTTTGTCATCGAAATGGAGTCTCCGGACGAGGTTGTCCAACTCCTGTGCTTAAGTGAAAACTGCGTTTTGAAAAGACGTGTGTTAGATAGGTTGCACAGGCGTAAAATGTACGGTGTTTACCCTATAAACAGGCGTAGAGTTCGATTCGGTGAATACCATCATCTGTTTGCCGATTTGAGAAGAGATGCAACCCGGTTTTTTGAGTACACCAGAATGTCAATTGGAACTTTTGACTACATATTAAGCAAGATAAGACACGTTTTGGAGAAGGAAAGAGTGGGTTTGCGGCAGCAAGTAAATCCAGAGGAGAGGCTAGTCGTAACATTAAGGTAGGTTATTGGCTAATTTATTAACTGGTTTAATTAGGAAAATGTAATTTAAAACGCAATAACGTAATTGTATTAATAAAATATCCGGTAAGCATAATAATGTGCTACATCAACAATACCGTATGTGCTTAAGAAATGCATCTAAAACATTCTAGGGCACATGAAACTGCACAAAAGCGTTACCGACGCCACGAACATCGTTCATATCGTCTATTTGTGCATCTGTGTCCACTGTAGTGAGTTGTCCAGAGTACTTGGACGTTATTGACGTACCAGCGCTGAACGATGATGAAGGCCTGGAGTAATACTGCTGCGTATTCCGGGCTTCGTGATTTCTGTATGCTTCCATTACAGCAGCTTGAATATTGGACCTGACTTGTAGTATTTTAAGTGGGTGTAACACTGTCACGTAAGGCATCAAACTCATGACAAAATGTTAGTTCTCACCTTGGTCATTTTTGTTTTGCATTTTTAGTATTGCATCAATTTTTTTTTCCTCCGGCTGCATCAGTTTTGTTTCAATTTCATTTTTCTGTATTCCAGCAGACTTGACACGGTGGGATCGAGCAAATCTGTTACTACTTTGAGAAACTGACTGTGCTCTTTGTGGCTGTTGCGATTCTTGCTCTATTCCTGGAATGGAGGAAGCACCATCATCAAAAACAGTGTTGTCGTCCTCGTCTTGTACTTGAGCATTAGTAGTGTCACTCTCCGGCAAGGCCTCTTCAACAATGGATCGCGTAAGATTGCCAATCATGGGGCTAGGCATAACCACATCTTTGCAGAACATCATTAAGTCATAAAACTTTCATTTGGGTGACGGAGTAGTTGCTGCAGACCCAGTTTTCGGTGGTGGTTTTTGCACAATCTTGCGGAACTTGTCCTTCAAATTCTTCCATTTAGGTTTAGTTTCTTCACCTAAAAAAAACTAAACTTGCATTTGTCATTTGCTTTATTTAACAAATTATAATTAAGCAATCACTTCCTCTAATAACTACAATTCTTTGCAGGTTCTTAGCTACAGGAGCAACTTTCAGACATTTGACATTTGAATTTCGTCTTGGCTGTTAGCAATATTATATATGACACCGCAGCACTGTTAGAAACGTTTTGTCAAGAAGCAATGCCGACTCCAACTGAAGATCACCTCCAACATGTCGCTGAGAGATACTACACAACTACACACTCTGGAAATTTCCCAACTGCCTAGGAGCTATCGATGGACGGCATTGTGAGCTGAGGTGCCCACCACACTCTGAATCTAGTTACTTTAACTATCTTAAATATTTTTCAGTAGTACTAATGGGAATTGCCGATGCAGATAAAAAATTTTTAGTAATTGATTTAGGCGCTAGAGGTAAACAGAGTGACGGAGGAGTATTTATTGCAACAGAACTGTCCCATAGACTGGAAAATAAGCAATTTAATGTTCCACTTGATAAAACCCTTCCAGGTACAACACTAAATGCACCTCATGTGTTGATAGAAAATGAGACCTTCCCTCTCAAAACCTATCTCATGCGTCCTTTCCCTGGTAAGAATCTTTCTCAACAACAAGAAACATACAATAGTGGATCAAAAAAGTGTCCATATTTCTCTAAGAGACCTGAATATAATATTGAAGCAAAAGAACCAACACAAAGTCCGGGTCTCAATAAATTTAATATTTATTTTAAAACAACTAATTGGTTACATGTTTCGCCTATAAGGCATCAGCAGACTTAAAAAGAAGTCAATAATCACGCATAAAAGTAAACAAATCTACTAGTAAACCCACCTGATACACCAAAAAAAAAACATTTAAAAAAAATTTTTTTTAAAAGAATAAAAATGTCAAAATATAAAACAAAAAATAGATAAACGTTACAATTACATTACTGCATGACAGTCAGAACTTAAACCAACAATTATATATAAATACAATAGTAGCTTATCCTCTTCTCGCAAAACTATAGATGCATTCGGACTCCTGCATGCAAAATGGCACTTTGCTTATCTAAACTACCTGCATATTACACAATATTATAAGGACAGAGATGGTGAACAGGACCATGACTATTTGGCGTGCATCCGTGGAGAACTCGTTCAAGAGCAGGAACATGCTGTGGGCCCTATTCCCGATGTGTCAGGGACACTTTTAAGAACTATTTCTCGTTATAAAACTAAGTTTCATTAGTCAAATATATAGCAAAGTCCCTTGCATAATGAAGTGATTTATTAAATATTAGATAAAACTTCCACCCAACGATGCAATGAGTATGCAGGCAACTTATCAATACACTTATATTTAAACACCATGCATGTTTATAATTTTAAATAATTTAGGTACCTGATTTAATCGCTGCTCCGACCTCATTCCACAGTTTCCTGGTGAATACGCTGTTCTTGAAGTCATTGTGACAATCGTTCCAAAGAGGAGGTTTTGACTGAACTTCAGAAATGAGAACTTCATATTCAGCATCCACGAGCTTTCTTCCTAACTTTACCTTTTTAGTTGATTTAACAACGGAGTTGACAACATTTGGGTCCGACCTGATGCACAGCAAGTGACAGAATGAACTTGGCGATGAGCGGCAGGAGAAAAATTTAATGTCTGAAGTTAGCGGCGGGCGGCGGGTCTTTCGCCGCCCTATCGCTCCCCGCTCACCGCTTACCGCTCGTATCGTGGCCGAGGCCTTATTGTTGAAATGAACATTCGCGCGATTGTTTTAGTATCTCACTAGATGAAATCCGTCGTATTGTATTACGATTGACAGGGTGCCAAGCGAATTGTAATCGTTGTTTATTAGAATATTAGGAGATTTCATCATTTATTTTTGTGTTATATTTTGCAAGATATTTATAGTTAAAATGAGTGCTGCTTTGATCAATGTATTTGTACATGAAGACAACTATTACAAAGAACTAGAAAAGTATTTTAACGGTAAGAAACTCATAAACATAAACATAACCCTAAAGTTCTTCATAATAATTATTTTTTCTGCTTTTTAGAACACGAAAAAAGTAGCAAAAAGCCTTGGACATTGGAAAAAATAAGTGAAGTAAGTGATATTTTAATTAGTTCTCGTGCAGCAAAAGACCAAGGACTTAGAAGAAATAATAACCAGCTGTATTTCTCACGTATTTACGAAACTATAGAAATAGGGGGAACGAGAAAAGTTCTCAAAAAAAGGGCCAAAGAAAATGATGACAACTTTCATAATTGCCTATGAAGAGTTTTATAATAAATTAGTTGAAATTCATCTAAGTACTGGACACGGAGGACGCGATCAGATGTTAATGGCTTTGAAACCTAAGTATGCGATTCCTAGACCAGCAGTAGAAATATTTGTTCGGTGTTGTAATACCTGTTCTGAAAAAAAAAACAGTTTCCTAAAAAGGTCTAGTAGTCAAACTTATTTTATCAAAACATTTTAATCATCGAGTACAAGTCGACCTTATAGATTTACAGTCAACGCATGACGGAAAATACAAGTGGTTAGTGAACTACCAGGATCACCTTACAAAATTTATTCATCTGAGATCTTTGAAATCTAAGAGTGCAAATGATGTATGCGGGGAACTTAAAAATGTTCTTAAAATTTGGAGCACCAATCGTTTTACAGAGTGATGATGGTAGATAATTTGTCAATCATATTATTCACGAAATGGTTGGTAAATGGCCATATTACAAGATTATCAACGGACGCCCGCGATACCCACAAAGTCAGGGAAGTGTAGAAAGATCAAACAAAGACTTAGAAAATATGCTTAAGGCTTGGTTAAAAGTCAATAATTCAACAAATTGGTCCCTTGGTTGCTATTTCGTACAGTGGCAAAAGAATTCTTCTTATCACAGGATCATTAAACAAATGTTGTCCATATAAGGCTCTATTTGGGGTAGATTTTCGTGTTGGCTAATTTTCCGCTGATCTACCGTCTGAAATTGTTGAAAATATAAAGACGATTTGGCAACAACTTTAAATAACCCTTCACTTGAAGATTCATCTGGAAATACATCGGCAGATCATAATGAAATATCTAAAGAACTACACAATGCTATAGCTAGCCCTCAAATCGCTATAATAATAACATAAGGTCGTATGTAAAATTTTTCATGTTTTGAGATATTAACAGCAACATATGTAAAATGGTCCATTGTACAATATGACAGAATGTTGTAAGTGATTTTAACGGAAAGATCTAAAAACTATCAATACTTAAATCACGTATGTGCCAAAATAAGTTTTACAATACGGAAGATGGTCGCATGTACAGTCAGGTAAACATAATATACGAGAATCAGGAGCACATTAGTCATATGAGTATCACATAAAGTCGCATATGCATACATATTACACATTCGCTCATAACATTTAAATAAGTTATTGACAGAGAGTCGTATGTATCCACTTACTACCTTTTGTTAAAATATTAATTGGGTTTGACGCAAAGAATATAGAGCAACATCGTATGTGCGCACATACGATCTTATCTCATGACCAATTTATGATGACCAAATCAATTATTAATTGTTCCTTGCATCCCATGGCTCCTTTGGTGCATCCTTTCTGTTGTGGGGCTATAATGTTGTATCCTTCACAGTGGGAAGAAATTCTCTTGGTAATACAGGATGTTATCAGTTTGTATAATGTAGAGAGGCAGGTGACTGGTCGAGACTTTCATGGATCGTGTGTATTTTTGCGGTCTTTTGGCCGAAGATACGTTGCTCCTTGAGTGAGAAATGGTGGTAGTTTTCGGGGGTCTTTCAGAGTTTCATTAATTAATGCAGCCAGTTTCCCATGCGCGCACAAGAATTTCTTAATCCAGTAATTATGTACTCCATCTGGGCCAGGCGCTTTCCAGTTATGTAGTTATGGTGGTAGCAGATATGTTCGCCGATGTGAATGGTTTGTGTTGCATTTCGTTGTAGTTCTGAGAGATTATATTTTCTTCACGAATTCAACTAACTTTAACATTGTAGTTTGTAGGTCTGGCTAGTTGTTCCCTCCAGAATTGGTCTATTGCTTCTTTTGTTGGGTAGGTGCTTTTCTCTTCTTTTTCTCCACCATTTAGTGCCCTGTAGAAAGCTTTTTCCGATTTTTGAAATAGAGCGCTGTCTTGTCTCCTCGCATTACTGACTTTGTATCGTTTCAAACGGCCTGCGTATACGGACAGTCTCTGTTTTAATGTATCAAGGCTTTATTTTGGGGAGATATTTTCTGCATCTTGTCTTGAGTGAATCCTGTTCTGAGTCCTTATAGCTTCTACAGGTCGTAGTACTCTTTCTGATCTGACTGCACTTATGTAAGATTGAACTTGTTCAAAACTTTTTCTGAGCGCTTCCATTTTCCTTTGGATTCTTTGCTACTATGCGGGAATTTAGGACTCGGCTCTTGCCTTGTGGTAATTTTGCTTTATTTTCGCTCCAGTTGATTTGGCTACTGCTAATGCTGCCCAGTTTATTACAGTGTGTATTGCTTTCAATGATGTTGCTCTTGCAACATACTCTGGTAGGATTCCGTTCTCCATTACCTCTAGTGTGGCTGCTAGTTTTTTCGAGGAGTTTAGCTTGGGTAGTGGTAGTCTACAGAGTGGATCTGTGCCTTTGTATTCCACTTCAGCTCTTTTCATGTCCATAGCCAACTTCTGGTGGGTTTTCGATCAGCTGCTCTTCTTGCTAGTCCCGATCTTCAGGTTGTAATTCAGGTTGTAATTCAGTGTTCCTGTTCATTTTCTTGCTCTTCGGGTTATGGCGCTTCTGTTGTATTTCTTGCATTTTCTTCGCCAATTTCTTGTACTTGGATTTCTCGTTCAATTTCTCTCTTAATTGTGTTTAATCTAGTCTCTGGAATGAGTTGATTTCTAAGTATTACTCTGTACTGATCTGCTACTTTTTGCTCTGAGACTTGGAGTGGTGGGTATGTATCGCAGAAACCAGCATGCAGTCTTTGACGGTATTCGGTCGTATCCTGTCCTAGTTGCGTTACCCTGTAAAAAGTACGCATTATGGTTTCATTAATGGCTGTTGCCCACTTTATGCGCTGTCTAGGACGTCCTGCTTGGGTGAGCACTGGCTGTAACTCTTGCGCAGCACCTTCGGCGGTCGGAGTACTGGTTCTTGTTTGAGATTCTTATAACGAGATCGATGTGAATAATACTGATGAATTAAAAGAAATAACAAATGAATATGTCATAGACGATTTAGAGGCAAATCATGACGTACAAATACTTTATGTTGAAGATGGTAATACTACAGAGGAATTTGCAAATAACAATAAAAGTATTTCCCAGTCGAACTTTGTCAATTGCCATAAACAAAATATTGGTGACCAGATTGGTTGCCAAAAAGAAATGTATAGGATGTGATCAAAATTATTCAAGTGCGTCAAATTCCAGAAATGAATCAGAGTGGAAGTGTGATTTATGCAAAAATGAACAAATACTGAAGAACCAAAGGAATATCGGCCAAAATATTGCAATTGAAGTTCTTAAAGTAGATAGAGGACCACTGGATCTGAAAAATATATTAGGAACTGTAGTGAATATCTTCAATGGAGTTTATCAAATTGGTACAACACATGGCTTGTTAAACCGATGGTTTTCGAGGGATGAAATTACTGACTGCCCAACTAATGAAATAATTAATATTCCAGAAGGAAAATCAATTTCCGTGAGAGAAGCAAGGCACAGTGTCGCAGCAATAAATGTTTATGTTTTAAAGCTCTTTTAAAATGTACTACCAAATGTCATAAAAGCGGATCATGTTGTACCTAATAAATAAAAAATCGAAAACTGTAATGACTGTAGTTTGCATTCAAATTATGTATTACAATTCGCCTAGCACACTGTCACTCGTATTACAATACGACGGATTTCGTCTAGTCAGATACTAAAACAATCGCGTGTGGGTTCATTTTAACAATAAGACTAACAAGCAACAGGCGTATTAAAATACGCCTAAAATTATTAGTCATATTTTGAGATCTTGGATTATTTGAGTAGTATAACAATATGCCTGGTCTTATTGAAAAACCCTAGGCGTATTATAACGGAACTGATTTCACAATAAGCCTGCGACATATCCACCAACGAGTGTTTATTCAACCTCAATATATTGATATCAGATCTTTTAGTGATCTGGGACTACGCGTATTTTTAGATTTTATTTTCATACAAAGACATGCTCAGAGAAACCCTAACGCTTAAAACTATATTGTGATTATTGTTGACATATACAAATGAGGGTTTTCATAAACCCGAAAAAAAGAACATCTTTTTACCCCATAATATTAAATCTACTTTTACCATTATTATATTATTAAACCAATACCTTTATATCACAAAATGTACCTATACTTAAAGACGTTAAAAGTACAAATATGCAAGCGTGTAAAAAAAGATGCGATCAAAAGCACCATCAATGATGTAATTAATAACATTAACATTTGGCATCAAAGCTACGAGAAAAAACTGCTGATCTGAAAATAAATCTCTCGGGGCTAAACATTCCCATTCCAACACATCAACGTAGCTTTAAGTCAGGATTGTATTCAGTTAAAAATGTTATATGTACGCTCAGGCGGAATTCTGGTTCGCAAGTATAGAAATCAATTTAGTTCCATCTAAAAGTTTCTGCATTAATTATATATATCATACTTATTTCACTAGTCTGTGAGAAAGTTCATTCTTGTTATAATTAAGACGAGATTAATGTTATGCCAATGTTTCTTTAAAACTAGGCTTGCCACAAGCTTGAATAGATGATAATAATATATTCATCTGCGATGAAACTTGATTCCTAGCCCATTTACCTATTTTAATTGTTCACCTCACTGGCTCATTCTCTTCATTTTAAAACATCTTTATTATTATTAATTTTATTTGTTATCTACATTTTTATACCTATAATATAAACTATCCTAAACCGAAGACTTGTCACCAGAGCCGAGGTTAGTTTATAAAATTTACAACATTTGTGGAATTGTATCTTTCCGGTAGGAGTCCTACAGTGGGTTATACAAGAGCGGGTTGCCATTGGGCTCGAATATCAGTTTGGTCATGCAGTTACAATGATTAATTGGAAGTACGGCTAGGTATTGGAAGAAAAAGCTGTCAAAACCCCTTCTTATTTTGCTCAGTCATTACGCATTATGTCCGCTATTGCTGCCAATTTAAAGCAGTGGGAAGGTGAACAGTTTTTTGTAAACCGACACAGGGTCGTGAAGTTTGAAGGAGGCCAGTTCATTCAACATTATTATAAGTTTTAAGCCAGTTAAAAAAGACTAGGGATTACACAATTATACTAATATTTTAAATTTGTTTAACTGCTAATTAAGGAAATGATGAAAGGTCGATGCCACAATAGATCAATGACAATTTGTCATTGATGACAATGTTAGCTACTGGTAACTACTAGTAAAATAGTAGCAGAGTTTCTATGAATCAAGCATTTTAGAGCTTCCAGTAAGTTTTATACGGTTTAAGATTTCTACTTCATATTCTACTACAATTCAGCGTTCTGGATATAATACAATCAGATCAACACGACATGGTACGCCGCTTAACTGAGGCAGCATTGTGTGATCATTAAATTTTGATTTGATTTTTTACTGCCTTAAATAAAAATGTCGACGAAAAATTTACTTAATACAATCCCGTATCTCATAACAAACATGTGCCACGCTGTTTACAAGATTAAAGGAAAATGAATCTATAAAGTTTCAACAATTATCCCTAATGCGAATTGGGCGATGAGAGTTTTTGCCATTAAATTAATTTTAAATAAATAAATAACGAAATAACGACGATAGTGCTTGCAATAATAGGCGCAACAAAAACAGTTAATGTTTTTAAGTTTATAATCTGTGTAATGTACAGAAATAGTTCTATATTGTGGAATGTCTCTTGGGGAAATTTCTAATAAAATATAGTTTTTCTTGTTGCGAATAACAAGTATAGCATACCTATTCCTTATAGAACGTAATACCGTATGTAGAATAAGTCTATTTTATTCCTGGTTAAAATATTTTTCGTTTAGTTCCTAGTACACAAACTATGAAAAGGTGTACCCAAAGTAATGTATTAACTTGTTGTTGCATAATGGTACAAAGGGTATACTACAAAAAATTTCTTTCTAGTTGTATTGTTGTACAATGTACATACATTATTCAACACACCAAATTGCAAGTCATTTGCTTCACAACGATACAATATGTACACCACAAGTCGAGACGTAGGTATTCTGAAAGGTGTGTATGTAGCCCAGAGTTTCTGACGAAACCAATATTTTAGTATTGTTTGAGTCAAAACTTTAGTCTGTTCTAGAAATTTGCCACGTATGACGACGTATGTATTGTTTAGGTTATGAACTCCAAGTAAACTATCAAAAGTAAGTACTATTTTGTATTTGCTGTTTCTACTTATTTTATTACGTATACTAAGATAGTTTGAATCTTCAAACAAGCAAGTTTCTTTGTTTATTTATTTCTAATCTACAAAATAAACAAATCCAGAAAATAGACCGCTATGCAACTGGAGTATAGTAAGCTTTTTATTTTAGGTTTCACTATGAGCTCTGGAAATTAAGACCCACTGGATTTTAAATTGGTTGGAATGAGTCTAGAGAAACTCTAACGAGAGATGCGATAGAGAATATTACAAGTGACCAAAATTCGGTAACAGCTGACGAAGAGGAGGACGACCATGAACAATTTGGTTTACAGATAATGAATGCTGCAGTTGTAAGTGAGCCGGATATGTCTGATGATGATACACCCTTTGCTAGGTTAGTTACAAAGCAGGTACAAAACGTCAAAAATATTACTTGGTCAGCAATCAACTTTCCTGTGATGCGCCCATATCCTTTTACTGAACCCAGTGGGCTTACCGAAAATCTGGCCAATACGGACCAACACCGTATGTCACCCTATTTGCTCTTTGGTCTTTTTGTAACGAAAGATAATAATATGCTTAAAGAAATTAAATTTCAAACTAATTTATACGCGGAGCAAAAGTTTAAAAAATAAATAAAAAATATACCCATACTAATTGATGATATCAAACTCTTTCTCGGATTTAACCTTCTAATAGCCATAAAGCGGTTACCAAGTTATCAGGATTACTGGAGTACTGATGAAGATTTAAATAATCCCAACATTTTAAAGCTAATGGCAGTGAATACATTAAGCTGGTTGCTAAGTCATACACATTTAAATGATATGTCTCTGTTACCAAGGGGGAATGATCCCAATCAATGACAAAATTATTAAAATTAGACCTTTTATAGAGGCAGTGAAACAGAATCTCCTAAAACACTACAATTTGCAATACAGCATCGCCATTGATAGATAAGATTGAAATGCCTATCTTTATGACTTTGATATGTATACTGGGAAGAGCAATGATTATTTTGAACACGCTTTAGGTAAAAAAGTAGTACTGCCCCAGAAAATTTGCAGGAAAAGAATCATAATCTTTACTTTGTTAATTATTTTAACTTTTATGATTTGCAACATAAGTTAAAAGAAAAAGGGATAAATGCTTGTAGTACTGTCCAGGTTAATAGAAACCACCTGCCAAAAATGAAGGAAGATCGAAAAACGAAACGGAGTGAATACGATTTCCAAGTAAGCAAAATAGAAAGATAAACGATCAGTCCCCTTATTTTCGAATTTTCACGATTCAAATCAAACAGCTCAAGTAAAAAAAAAGCAAAATGACGGCAGCCTTCTACAGATTTCGTGCTCTTCAGCTCTGATCGATTATAATAAAATGAATTTTGTAGAAAAGGTAAAAAATGGTGGATGAGAACATTTTCTCACTTTTTAGATCGCTGTGTTTTTAATGCATTTACGCTATATAAGTGCAAGGAACTGCCTACCCTCCCACTGAAAAACTTTTGTAGGCAAGTAATTGATGCTCTAGTTGGAAAAAAAGATAGTAGAATTCAAAGCCCGAATTAACAAGGGAAATAAAGGTCCAGCAAAAAAAAACAAAAGGTATCTGGGGAAGTAAGACATACTTCGTCATCCATCAACCTGTTAGGTCCACCAGAGGGAGATGTGCCAGATGTCGTACTTGCAATCAACAAGTACGAACTGAATGGAGCTGCAGTTTTTGCGCAGTTCCACTCTGCCTTGGCAAGAACAAAACTGTTTCAGAGATTTTCATAATAAGCCATAAATCACTTCGGGTTTTATAGATTCTATTTTATCGCTGCAGGAGGTATCGGTATCACTATATTGAAACTTGGTACCGTTATTCATAATGATAAGTGGCTTAATTAGCCCTACCTAGATTAAATTTATTAAGTTCAGTGGTGTTTCGGGGAGCACCTTAATAAACATTACTGACAAGCAAATGTACGCTACTGACTTTTTTCTATATTCTATATTTCTTTTCGGACTTACCAACTAATTACACAACTTTTCTGTTCCTTCAAATGTGTTCGTATCTTGCTTTGTTTTCGAGAGAAAAATAAAAACCTATGTGTTTCAATGTTAGTTCAAACATTTAAATTAAAAATAAAATCAATTTTTTAAATAATGATACAAAAAAAATGCAACAGTTAATCAAAGCAAATGTTAAAAATGGACATCTTCTAATAAAATACACAACATGTCTGCATTATTTCGTATTGCATTGCAACTTTCAAGAATCCGAATTCTTAAGTCGTTTTTATCTAGTACAGGCGTCTTGTATACAAGAGACTTTAGGTAACCCCATAAATAATAGTCTAGATGAATCAAGTCAGAACTGCGAGCTGGTCAACCTTGGGAACCTGTGCGTCCAATCCAGCAACTAGGACAAGTATTGTCGAGATATTGATGAGCAACTAGGCTAAAATGAGCTGGGGCGACGTTGTGCACGAATATCAGAACCTATTTGTAAAGGAACGTCTTCTAGAAGAACGTCAAGTTCTTCAGATAGAAACTGCTTATAGGAGTTTCCATTTAATCGAGTTCAAAGTACGGTTCAATAAGATAGTCGACAATTCATACATATTCATACATTCACTGAAAATTGTTGCTGAAAACGACCCTCTCTAATTTTATGAGGAAAATCGTCCGCCCAGAAATGTTCGTTATGAAAATTCACAATGGCTTCTCTTGAAAAAGAGGCCTCATCAGTAAATAAAATATGAGTTAGAAATTGTCGTTGTTGTTGTAAGGATCATCTTGTATCTCTCGAAGTATCGCCTCTTCCAGCTCAGGCGTGGTTTTTCACTTGTTATTGACAAAACAGGTAAATTAGACATCAACACTTACTTTTCCATATTTTAATTAACTTTGATACTTATACAGGGTGGCGCAATGGGTATTGACGGTTTTTGAAACGCCACTTTTGGGATACGATCAAAGTGGACGGGACAATCAATGGCCTAAAATATTCCTTATGTAATGCAGTTTAGTAGCCATGGAGACGTAGCCATTAAATCAAAGTAGGATTTGCGTTAAGACGTATCCGCTAGGATTCGGTTATTGAGGTGCAACGATAATTTCGGCGTGAATATAATATTCCCAGACGTGGTAGAATTCCTTGTCGCAACAAAATCTTGTTGTGGGTTGCAAAGATTTTGTGATCATGGAAGTGTACGAAATGAATATGTCGATTCTCTAAAAACTGTGCGTACACCAGAGAACTTAGAACGAGTACGGCAAGCTGTAGTAAGAAATCCAACTGGTTCAGCAAGGCGCCAAGCACTAGCATTGCACATTACGCGAAGAAGTTTGGGTCGAATTTTACACGACATACAATTTTATCTCTTTTTTTTTCTATTCTAAAAAACATGTAGATGACTTGTATCCCGACATGGTGATTTTAATTGGCCGGCAAGATCACCAGATTTGACAAGCCCCGATTATTTCAAGATGTCTTTGTATGTTTCATAGATTATCAGAAAGCCTTCGACAACGTCAAACATGATATCCTCCTAAATAGACTGCTCGAAATAGGAATAGACGCCAAAGATATCAGAATCATACAGGAACTATACTGGAACCAAATCGCGGAGATAAGAGTTAACAAAGACCTATCAACAGATACCTTCTATATATGCAAAGGTGTCCGCCAGGGCTGTATATTGTCGCCAATACTTTTTAATATTTACGTGGAAAAAATCTTTCAAATGGTCCTAGAAGGGGAAAGAAAAGGAATTAGGATTAATGGATATCCAATTAACAATATACGATATGCAGACGATACGGCAATTTTAGCACCAACTTTAGAGGATCTCCAACAATTGATGGATAGGATAGATGACATGGGCAAACGTTTTGGTCTTAAAATCAACGCTGCCAAGACCAAACTAATGGTAATAGGTCGCCAGCCCATAATCAATACCGCACTGACGGTCGATGGAAAAACTATTGAGCGAGTATCACGGCTTAAATATCTGGGTGCCACGATCAACGAACGATGGGACTGCGATGAAGAAGTTAAACTTAGAACGAATTACGCAAAAACAACATTTTTCAAACTTAAAAACTTCCTATTAGCCCGCAGTCTCCCACTAGCACTTAGACTGCGAGTGATAAAATGCTACATATGGCCCATCTTACTATACGGCGCAGAAACGTGGTCTCTTAAGGTTAGAACCCTGAACCGCATCGAGGCGTTCGAAATGTGGATTCTCCGGAGACTCTTGCGCGTGCCATGGACCGCACATGCCACGAACGAGGAGATTCTAAGAACTGCAGGCTGCGAACGAGAACTACTTAACATTGTTAAAGAAAGAAAAGTCTCCTACTTCGGTCATATCCTTAGAGGAGACAAATATCACATTCCTAAAATGATTCTACAAGGAAAAATAGAGGGACGTCGAGGCCCAGGAAGAAAGCAACACTCCTGGCTAAGAAACATACGGGACTGGTGTAACATTAGCGACGCAGCCACCATATTTCGAAGAGCCGAAAACGGCGCTCTGCACATTGTATGAAGAGTTCAGACAATCGCCAACGTGCGGCGAAGCACAGGGCACAGGAAGAAGAAGAAGATTATTTCTTATGGTTATATTTGAAGGCTAGGGTCTTCGGAAGTAAAGCTCCAACATTACGAGGTTTAAATGAGAATATTACCAAAGGAATCAGGGCGATACACCAGGAGATGCTGCTACGAGACAGAAAGTTTTCAATCATGACTTCAATGTTTAGAAAACCGTGGTGGCTATTTGAAGGAGGTTATTTTCAAAAAATATTCTTAAAACTGCATTATTTGTGTAATAAAAACATACATTGTTGACCTTGGTCGTTTCATTAGTACAGCCACAATAGCACTCTCAAAACAGTCAATACCCATTGCACCACCTTATTGTATACGATAGAAAGACACAAAAGCAGTATCAAGGCACATAGGTATATTAGTATAGTAATGTACATAGGTATTTTTTTTGTACATGCAATAAAGTGGTTTATGTTTTTCCTCTCCAAAACGAAGCAAGATACGAAAACAAGTCAAGGATCAAAAAAGTCTCATTATTAGTTGGTAAATTAAAAAAAAAATTCAAATTAGAAAAAATCAGTTGTGTAGATTTTTTTGTCAATAATATTCGTTAAGATGGTCTCTGGGACGCGGCTGAACTTAATAAATTTAATCTAGTTAGGGCTACTTAAGCCCCTTATCATTATGAATAATGGACCAAATTTCAATAAAATCGGGAAAAGGGCATTTAAAAAAATGATAAAAAACCGATTTTTTTTTAAAGCTTTAACACCCTGTTATTAAAAACGGAGCAACTCCGAACACATATTCATATGCACTATTTCTCTTAGAATATCATAAGTTACGTATCCTACTTCTGAAACACCCTGTATATTAGATGGCTAATTTTAGTCATAGGTAGTGTATATAAAATTTTGATTTCCCGTGCAACAAGGGCCTGGAAGTATATTATATAATATGCATGCAGCAAAGAGTTAAATCAAAGTCATATAAAGCCACGATTTTTAGGGACTATCAGTGTTGAAGTTGGGTGCCAAGTAAATTCGTCGTCTTCAACAATAAAAAATTTAAAAAAAAATACTATAGGAACAGTATTTAATGGTTAAGCTTGAAATATGCTGAAAATTAATTACTTGCTTACAACGACGAGATAAAAATCGAAAACCAAAAATGTAAAATGTTTTTTCTAAGCAAAAAATTACAGAATACTGAGTTGCATCAATGGTCGCGTTTCGTACTCACGAGCGGTATCCTGCTTCTTACTGTAGTTTTTCTATTTATATTTTTTCTTAGATTAGTTACATGTCCTTAATTATTTTGCTCAAGGGAGGCCATGCATTTTAAAAGCATCATGGCCGTACTGCGTAGATAAGATGACATGATTGTTTTATGACATTTACGCCTTATTTGAATTTGTGTATTTGTAAAGTTTAAAAATTGGAGAAATTTAGTAATTTTTGCAGTTATTTGAAGGTAGGGTACTATTGCTTTAACTAATATTTCTCCGGGGAGTCGTCTTTTGACTATTATAAAGTGCTATTTGCAGGATATGATTTAATTTTTTATTTCTTTTTTTATTTTTCAGCGTATCAAGTTTTGGTGAAGCTTTGTTGCCGGATTGAAAGTTCTACAGTAAAAATGTTTAGTGAAGCACAAAAAATTTTTATTGTTGAAAGTTTTTTTAGAAATGGAAACAAAATGGGCGGTGTGTGGAATTACTCTTTGCATGACTGCTTTGATGAATTTCGAACCGAGTTTCCTGATGTTGCGGTGACCTTTCATAAGTTTCGTACTGGGTCACAATACCTAATTGATAAATTTCGTCAGGCTGGTTCTGTTCAACATAAAAAAGGGGCTGGAAGACCAACGAAACGATCGAATGAGGTTATTGAAGAAGCGCGACAAATTATGGAAAATAATCCTTCAACTTCTATTAGGCATTTATCTCAACAAATTCAGCAAACGGATTTATGCTACAGTACATGTCAAACACTTTTGAAAAAGGATCTGCATCTATACCCTTATCGTGTTACAGCTACTCATGAACTCGTTCCCAATGACGTTCCCCAAAGACTTAATTTTTGTGAATGGTTTTTAAACAATTTTCAAGAAGAAAATAGTGGTGCTTTTGAAAAAACATTTTTTACCGATGAGGCTTATTTTTATTTATCAGGCTATGTTAATTCACAAAATATGCGAATGTGGAATACGCAAAATCCGCATGTTTTTGTAGAAAGACCTCTTCATCCTCAAAAAGTTGGTGTGTGGGCAGCAATTAGTTCTAGAAGAATAGTAGGCCCACTTTACTTTGATGGCACAATTACAGCTGAGAGATATCGGATCGAAATTCTGACAACATTTATTAATGAGCTTCACGATGATGAATTGCGGGAAGGTTACTTCCAACAAGATGGCGCTACACCTCATGTAACCAGAGAAAATTTAAATTTTTTAAGTGAATTTTTTGAAAACAGAGTTATAAGCCGAAATACGCAACAAATATGGACACCTCGTTCCTGCGATTTAACACCCTGCGATTTCTTCTTGTGGCCTTCTATAAAAAACCCCATTTATCGAACACCAATTGAGGATATAAATGATCTTAAACGAAGGATTTCAGAAAAAATTGCCGAAATTAATAATTCTCCAAACGTATTGGTTAATGTGTCTCTGAGGGTAAGAAGAAACATCAGAAGGTGTCTAGAAGTAGGAGGCGGCCATATAAAGTAGGCTTTCAAAGTAAGATAGCTCAGGATTTTATATTACATACCGTCAAAAAACATTATTTTAGGTTTTCAACGTGACAACGCTGCTTTCTTGCAAATTCGCCCTATGATTTAATCTACGCGCTACTGCTACACTATGTATACTGGGTCACAGCCGCCCTTGAGCAAAATAATTAATAATCACTCGTTATATGTCACTAGTAGTAGAGGGCTCCTAATATGTTTCGTTCAGTAGGTAGCCTCGGTGACGGTGCAAGTTTCTGGGCTCAACAAATAATGGACGTTTCCTGCTTCCAGAAACATATATACAAATATATTATTTAAGTTTAATTAATAATAATTACGTACTTTTGTCTATTTCATACAGTATGATGATCTTGTAAAAACCCTTACAGAACACTTTTCCTCTCTTGGATAATTACTTTTTGTTTAATACATATTTTCCAAAATAATTACATACAGTAAAACCTCTGTTTACGATCGCCTCTATAAAGTGACCACCTGCGTTAAACGACCGGTTATGAATTCCCCATATTTAATAATGGAAATCTCCTCTTTACCGACCCATCTATTAAACGGTCACGGGCACTCAACATCGGAATTTTTAGTAAACATTAATGCCAAGAATACCCTCCATTAGGGGCAGTAAACCCGACCCGACCATTCTTAAGAAATATAGGTACATACACTAATTACTTTTTACAGCCGAATCCATTCAATTTGCTTTAAAGGCTGATAAATCGGTAGTTACCATTCGTTTTGTATTAAACAGTAATTGTGTGTTTCAAGACTAACATGAATATTTGAAGATGGCGGAAAAAAGGAAATATCTTTCTTTTAACGATGAAGTTGAAATAATCGGAGAAAGTGAAAAAAATTGGTTTAAGTACTAGGAAATTGACTGAAAAATTTAAAGTGGGCAAGACCCAAGTGACTATGTTGCTTCAAAATAAAGTAGAAGTTAGAAATTTGTTTCAAGAAGGTGGCAACGGTGAACAAAAAAAAACATTTCCCAAAACCGCAGGACAGGCAGTGGACGAAGTTATTTCTAACGGGTTATGTAAGGCGCGAAATAAACTCTGGCCAATATCCGGGCCCATAATTCAGGCAAATGCCCTTAAGTCTGCTCAATGTCTAGGACCAGATAACTTTAAGACATCAAATGGATGGTTAAAAAAATTCAGTCGTCGGCATGATATTACCTACAAGAAAATATGTGGCGAATCAGTCGATATCAATATCGAATACCTAACTGCTTGGAAAGACAGGATTATGCCTCAAGGGACGTATTTAATGCAGATGAGAGGGGTCTCTAGTATCGTGCATTGCCAACAAAAACATATGCATTAAAAGATGAAAGTGTACTGAAAAAGAAACAGCAAAACAACGATTTACAATTCTGTTCTGTGCAAATATGGAAGGTGAGAAGAAAAAACCACTTATAATAGGCAAGAGCCAAAATAACTTACCTCTCCAAAATAAAAAGTGGAAAAGAATAAGCTGGAAAAGTTAGTTGCTAACTTTAGCCGTACCAGAAATTCTTGATGTATAAAGAGCAGGACATAAAAATATCAAGTTGCTTGAATGGCAGAAAAGATTTTACAATTTGTGGAACACATAGAAAATAAGTCAGTGCTACCCAGAATACCAGGAGCATGCCAAGCTGGTGTATGCAAAAAAGGATGTAAATTTGGTACATTCTTCAAAGCCTCACAAAAGGTTCCCAAAAAGATTTCCATTTTCTGAGTAGGTGATAAGGCTCCACCTCTCCTTTCCATATCATCATCAAGAAAATAGTTTACCAGCCAGTCATCATTTTCCCTTTTATACCTTAAAGACTACATTATAAAAGTAGCATGTGAAATATAGTTAACGACACAATTTATGATAAATACCTGAATAATTTGCGATGTACATCGTCGTTGTATCTCCTTCTCTGGCTCTTCTAGGACCCGCATTTGTAAATGTCGCCATTTTTTCGAATTTAAAATGATAATTTGCGATCCCCGAAGTTCCTCATATACCAGCTTCACTTAAAGTTAAGTAAATACTACTAAACCATCCTATTTTAAAAGATATTACGAATAATGGAGTAGATACTTCTAAAACAAAGTACTTTCTTCTATATAATATATAATATTGTATATTGTTCATTAGCGAAGCATTAGTATGTACGTCTTATGCTTAGCACCCATTATCTACGGTACCAAATTAATATAAAGACATATCGACGTCCGGTAATGTAATATTATTACATCTTCACTTAAGCTCATCAAGATGAAAATTCTGGTCGGTCTTTAGCTTATATTTAGAATAATTTTGTTCCTTTTTAAATACCAAATATTTAATGTTCTAAAATTAAGTATAATAATTAACCAATTAGGTTTTATTTAGTTCCAAGAATAATTTAGTGACTAATCAGTTCATTTGTAAAAGAAATCCTTTTTAGCGAAATGGTGTAAATTGTTAAGTAGCTTAATTAAGTTCGTTTTATTTTAATTGTTCTAATTCTTAGTTTTCAAATGTTCAATTCGTTAAGAATCATGATTGCTTTTAATTTACTATATTTTAAAATTAAAATTGTACTGCTACCCTAACATACTACGTAAAAACCACTTATTTATTTATTAATTATTTGATGTTATCAATAAATCTCGTTTTAACGAAACAGTGATATTTTCTCCCTAAATTGAGGAAGATGCTGTTTTGCTAACTACTGGTTAGTTGTATGACTCAACAAGACATTCTCTGTTCCACATGTATTGCTTATTTCAATAATTGTAGTAAAATTGAATTTAACATTGCCTATAGGTACTAGAGTAGGAGAATGCTGAATATTTCGACCAAACAATATCTAATATATATTTTTTCCAAAAGTACAATAATTTCTCAATTTACTTTAGAAAATAACATGTTTTTTATTTAGGCAACTACCAGTAAAGTAACTTGTTAAAATTGGCACCAAAGCTATTTTAAATATTTTTGGTTTATGCAATTTGTTATGTTAAGGCGCATTTTATATATCTGGCGCATAATTTAGTTCTAATGCCAATAAAAAACTCAACTGGACAATTTTAAACCATACTTACAGGTATTCATTTTATAGAGTCACAATAATTCACGATATGCTGATATTTCAGACTGTGATTCTTGGGACCATTTTAAGAAAAACCATTATATGAACGTTTATCTTTAGCCACTGAACTTTTGACCAACAAGGTGTTAAAGTTTTAGGCAAAAAAATATAATAGAATTTTTGGGTATTAATTCTTCTCTCTCACCTGTATCTGCCAACATATCTTATATATCTGCCAACATATCTTATACAGGGTGATTCAAAAGTACCTTGACAAACTTCGGGAGGTAATAGCCGACAATATTTTAAGATGAAAAATTCTCATGAATAGTGGTCCTTGGCGACTTCGTTACGGAGATGTTAGAAGAAATAGTAATAATTTTTAAATAACTCCTTAACGAGTTATTTTTTTTTTATAAAATTTAGTGAGTTAAATAAGCATCTAAGGACATTTATTTTCAAAGTTCAACATGTTCGTAATTTTAACCAGTGGCGTCGGTACAAAATGTTGCCATCATATTTTTTGTGAAAACTATGCTACACCACTGACTTATTTTATTTTAACTTTATTTTCATGAACACCCCCTTCATTTACAACAAAAAAGATCACGTGTGTTTTTTTGATACGAGGAACGGTTTAAGGGTAAATGATTATTTTATTTGACTTTACACAAATATTGAAAAATGTGTTTTAAATTCACAAATACCCTCAAATATTTATTAAATTATTTTAACGAATATATACATACTTAATAATAAACAAATAAGTATATGCCTAAGGAAGGCATCTGAAGATGCCTATTTTCTAAGTATAATACGTTCTCAGTGGCATACATATTTATTTATTAGTGGTATTTTTTAATATTTTGTATTTTAACAAGGCGGCTTTGGAAATGCTTTTTTAATATTTTGTATTTTTACAAGGCGGCTTTGGAAATGCATTTGTCGATAAATTAAAACATATTTGACAGTTAGTTGCTAATGTGGTTTATTTCTTGAGTTTGGTTTTATTGGTTGGATATTATTAGTATTGTTTGTAAGGTACCTACTATGGATTATTTAAGAAATAATGCGCATTTAGCCGACATGCATTTTGTATAAGGCCTTGCCGATGGAAATGCACGAGAAGCGAGACGAATTTATCAGGAGCGATATCCTAACCGAGTACTGCCTGCTGCTGCAACGTTTACAAATCTTCACCGCCGTTTAGCTAAAACAGGGAGTTTTACAAGGCCACGTGACATTCCTGGAAGATCACGAGCAGCCCGAACCCCAGAATTAGAAGAAGCTGTTTTAAACGCTGTAGTGGAAAATCCAGATACAAGCACCCAAATAATTGCTGATGCTCTCAATTCCACCCAAGCCACAGTTTGGAGAATTCTGCACGATCAGCAGTTGTATCTGTACCACATTTAAAGGGTACAAGCTCTTTTACCCAGGGACTTTCCTCAGCGCATTAATTTGTGTCAGTGATTTTTGGGAAAATTTGCTCAAAATCTCCAATTTTTAAATTATGTACTTTTTACGGACGAGGCAAATTTTTCTCAGAGTGCGATTACAAACTTTCACAATAACCATAAATCTGGTCTTTGGAAAATCCCCACGCAGTTAGTGAACGAAATTCTCAATACCAATTTTCATTAAACGTGTGGGGAGGAATAGTTGGCGATTACTTGATAGGACCTTTTCTTCTTCCACTTCGGCTTAATGGCGATAAGTACCGACACTTTTTGGAAAATGAACTTTCTCCCTTATTGGATGATGTACCCTTAGAAACTCGAAGACGTATATAGTTTATGCATGACGGAGCTCCCGCTCATTTCAGTATAGTAGGACTCATCTAAATCAAATTTATCCAAATCGATGGATCGGTATAGGGGAGTTGAGGCAGGAAATCAAACGTGGCCACCAAGGTCCCCAGATTTAAATCTTCTTGATTTTTATTTGTGAGGACATTTGAAGTCAATCATTTACAAAACGCCAGTCGAAAATCCAAAAGTGCTAAGAAACCGAATAATCGATGGTTTTGAAGTAATAAGAAATAGCAGACCAGATATCTCACGCGTACGAGATTACATGCAAAGGAGATTAGATGCCTGCATCTTGGCTGAAGGTGAACATTTCAAACAATTTATTTAAACATCATTTAATTTCTGTAACGTACTTATTTATTTAATTAAATTAAATGGTATACCTTAATAAATCTTTGAATTAAAAACAATTTTTTAATATTTGTGTATAGCCAAATAAAATAATAATTTACCCTTAAACCGTCCCTCGTATCAAAAAAATACACGTGATCATTTTTGTTGTAAATGATGGGGGGATTCATAAGAAGAAAGTTAAAATAAAATAAGTTTCACAAAAAATATGATAGCAACATTTTGTACCGACGCCACTGGGTAAATATACGAACGTGTTGTACTTTAAAAATAAGTGCCCTTAGATGCTTATTTAATTTACTAAATTTCATAAAAAAAAAATAACTCGTTAAGGAGTTAGTTAAAAATTATTACTATTTCTTTTAACATTTCAACACCCTGTATCTCCGTAACGAAGTCGCCCAGGACCACTGTTTATAAGAAGTTTTCATCTTAGACTATTGTACTGGCCATTTGGTTTCAACCAGAGCCATTGACTTAATACACACACACACACACACACCATCACACACACAGAATATTGTCGGCTATTACTTCCGAAGTTTGTCAAAGTACTTTTGAATCACCCTGTATACTGCTGTCTCCAAAAAAGAATATCTATCTATCTACCGTGCAAGAAAAAACTATTTTTATCTAAGAGGGATTGGACTGAAAAACGTAGGGCTTGGTTTAGATCACAATTATAAGGGGACGATAGTGCCAAACTGATGAATATTAAAATAAGTAAACAAATACAAATTTATTTTTGTTGTTTATAAAATTAACTAAGTTCGAATATAGAGAAAGGAAAATAAAAATTATAGAAATGTCGGAAAGTGACTACCGCCATACTCCAATCATGGATTCGTACGTCTCTTCATGTTTTCGAAAGCGTTGTAGCATCTCTGGAGAAATATTACCACATTCTTGGATAATCCTTTCTTGTAACTGTTCTAAATTTTCAACTGGTGTTTTAAAAATGTTGTTCTTTAAATGAGGAAAAATGGAGTAATCCGTTAACGTCAAACAAGGTAATCTGGGTGGGAAATCAATGTCTGTTCGAAAGCTGATCAATCTGTCTTCGAAAAAATTAGTAGTAGTAAATAGTGTAGTAGTAGTTAATCTGTGGTGATTTTAATGTAAGATTTAATGATGTTGGTTGTAAAGATTCATTACAGATTGAAAACTTGGTTGTTTCCTATGGCTTATGCAAGACAATATTTGATCATACACGCATTCACAATGACTGTAGAGCCACCCTCGATAATAACGAGTGATTATTAATTATTTTGCTCAAGGGCGGCTGTGACCCAGTATACATAGTGTAGCAGTAGCGCGTAGATTAAATCATAGGGCGAATTTGCAAGAAAGCAGCGTTGACACGTTGAAAACCTAAAATAATGTTTTTTGACGGTATGTAATATAAAATCCTGAGCTATCTTACTTTGAAAGCCTACTTTATATGGCCGCCTCCTACTTCTAGACACCTTCTGATGTTTCTTCTTACCCTCAGAGACACATTAACCAATACGTTTGGAGAATTATTAATTTCGGCAATTTTTTCTGAAATCCTTCGTTTAAGATCATTTATATCCTCAATTGGTGTTCGATAAATGGAGTTTTTTATAAAAGGCCACAAGAAGAAATCGCAGGGTGTTAAATCGCAGGAACGAGGTGGCCATATTTGTTGCGTATTTCGGCTTATAACTCTGTTTTCAAAAAATTCACTTGAAAAATTTAAATTTTCTCTGGTTACATGAGATGTAGCGCCATCTTGTTGGAAGTAACCTTCCCGCAATTCATCATCGTGAAGCTCATTAATAAATGTTGTCAGAATTTCGATCCGATATCTCTCAGCTGTAATTGTGCCATCAAAGTAAATTGGGCCTACTATTCTTCTAGAACTAATTGCTGCCCACACACCAACTTTTTGAGGATGAAGAGGTCTTTCTACAAAAACATGCGGATTTTGCGTATTCCACATTCGCATATTTTGTGAATTAACATAGCCTGATAAATAAAAATAAGCCTCATCGGTAAAAAATGTTTTTTCAAAAGCACCACTATTTTCTTCTTGAAAATTGTTTAAAAACCATTCTCAAAAATTAAGTCTTTGGGGAACGTCATTGGGAAGGAGTTCATGAATAGCCGTAACACGATAAGGGTATAGATGCAGATCCTTTTTCAAAAGTGTTTGACATGTACTGTATGTGGATATATAGACGCATGCTAAGGATATCCTGGACACATAGAATAACGAACGATGAAGTACTGAGGCGCATCGGATAAGAAAGGAAACTACTAAAAATTATCAAGATCCGTAAAACAGCATACATAGGTCATATTCTGCGCAACGACAAATATATACTGCTACAAAACATAATGCAGGGAAGAATAGAAGGAAAGAAAGGAATAGGAAGGAAGAAAAAATCCTGGCTTCGTAATGTAAGAGAGTGGACAGGAATGAATGTTGAAGAACTATTCCATGTGGCACGGGACAGAGACGCATTCAGAAATGTGGTCGCCAACCTTCAATGAGAAGACGGCATCGGAAGAAGAAGATGTACTGTAGCATAAATCCGTTTGCTGAATTTGTTGAGATAAATGCCTAATAGAAGTTGAAGGATTATTTTCCATAATTTGTCGCGCTTCTTCAATAACCTCATTCGATCGTTTCGTTGGTCTTCCAGCCCCTTTTTTATGTTGAACAGAACCAGTCTGACGAAATTTATCAATTAGGTATTGTGACCCAGTACGAAAATTATGAAAGGTCACCGCAACATCAGGAAACTCGGTTCGAAATTCATCAAAGCAGTCATGCATAGAGTAATTCCACACACCGCCTATTTTGTTTCCATTTCTAAAAAAACTTTCAACAATAAAAATTGTTTGTGCTTCACTAAACATTTTTACTGTAGAACTTTCAATCCGGCAACAAAGCTTCACCAAAACTTGATACGCTGAAAAATAAAAAATAAAATAAAAAATTAAATCATATCCTGCAAATAGCACTTTATAATAGTCAAAAGACGACTCCCCGGAGAAATATTAGTTAAAGCAACCTACCTTCAAATAACTGCAAAAATTACAAAATTTCTCCAATTTTTAAACTTTACAAATACACAAATCCAAATAAGACGTAAATGTCATAAAACAATCATGTCATCTTATCTACGCAGTACGGCCATGATGCTTTTAAAATGCATGGCCTCCCCTGAGCAAAATAATTAAAAATCACTCGTTATATTTACAAACATAACCTTAAACTCGTTCAAGTCTCGAGTCATTCATTGTGTTATCTCGGATCATTGTATGCAGGAAATTTGTTTTACTGTTTCTCAGTCACAAATTCACAAAAACCCAATGTATAGTCAAGAAATTAATATAAAGAGTTTTAAATTGGAAATGACAAAATCTGACTGGTCATTTTTATGGAATACAGGTAACTTAAATAATAAATTTAAGATATTTTTCAGCATCATAACTTAAAATATTAAATATTGCTTTCCGTTTGAAAGGGTTAAAAAAAACTCAGTAACCAAGAAACCGTGGTTGACGAATGAAATAATTAAGGAGGGTAGACATCTTAGGGAACTCTATAGAATGAATAAATATTCTGATTATCCGCCTATGCATTTACGATACAATATTTTAAAAAAACAACATAATAAAAGAACAAACTTGTTTAAGACCTATTTCTCCCACTATTTACAGTTATTAGCTCACGTCAAATAAATATAAAACCTCTACACTCAATACTCAACAAGTGTTTCAATTAACCCCTTATTGTTAACCTATTTGTGTAGCCAAAGGGACGTTCCCAGTCAAGTCCATGGGCAGGCACACACATTCATTGAACCATCCACTACTGTGTTTTACCTTGTATACATTATAATTATATAGAGTTGCTGATGATGATCTTTTGTAAGGTCGAAACTAGTCCGACTCAATTTTCAAACTTGAATGTATATTGAACATCTAACTCACATGGTGAATCCCTCCCATATATATGCCCTCGATACCCAAATCTAGGGTGTAGTGTAGTTAATATAAAAAATTTTTGGTGGTAAAGACAGACTTCCATTTCCCTTTATAATAAAAGAATATCTTTAGCTAAAAAAAAATATCACAACAATTTATTTATAAACTCTAACAATCGATCTCGTGCAGCTTGGAAAATAATAAAAAATGAGATAAGCATTGAAAGGGTCAATGACCTGCCTAAACATTTTGTCACTAACAAAACACCTCAGTGACCAATTCCAAAAAAGTGTGCAACTCTCTGTTTTTGGAACCATACTCTGAACATGAAATAAATGAATTAATTCTTTCTGTAACTAATAAAAACTCAGCAGGGTTTGACGGGATTCCCTGTTCTTTGCTAAAGAACATTGCAGATTGCATCATAGGTCCCCTACTTGTTTGATTAACATTTCCTTTGAAGAAGGTTCTTTTCCATGTAGGTATACTAAAAAATACCATAGTTCAACCAATTTTTAAAAAGAGTGACGTGCATGATATTTGCAATTACCGCGGAATAGCACTCTTATCTGTTTTCTCAAAAGTGTTCGAGTGAGCATTTTATCGACGACTAATTGTATTTCTCGAGCGAGAAAAGTTCTTTTCACCACAACAATTCGGATTTCGAAAGGGTTTGTCAACGCAGCATGCAATTGTTGCTCTGTATAATAAAATCTTAGAAAACCTGGATTCAAGCAATCAGACGGCATGTTTGTTTTTTGACCTTAAAAGGGCATTTGATGTTATTAATATAAACCTTTTATTAAATAAAGTTTATAGCTATGGTGTTCGCGGTAATGCACTTGATTGGTTGAGTAGCTTTTGGTCAATCTCACAGAGTTGTGCTAAAACACCGTCAAGAATCCTACTTCTCTGCTGACAGCGTTGTCACTAACGGCGTGCCTCAGGGCAGTATATTGGGTCCATTGTTGTTTATAGTTTTTATAAATAACATTGACTCCAATAACTTTAAAGACCATTATATTTCTCTCTTTGCGGATGACACCGCTGTCACGTGTGCTGGTTCAGATGCTTAGCAGGGGTTCAGGCAATGCGGTATCATCCATGCAGAACTACTGCGAGGAAAATGGGTTGATTCTGAATGAAGATAAGACTGAATTGATTTTTTTCTGTCTTCGTGATCTAAATAAAAGTTTATTAGTTAAATTAAATAATAAAACCATTAAACATATGTTGTCAAATTTCTCGGAATTTTCATAGATTCAAAACTATCGTGGAATCATCATGTAGACTTTGTACTGAGAAAACTAGCTACGTATTGTTTTGTTGTCTGGCAGCCGCGTAATAAAATTGATCTTGACCTTCTAAAATTGTATTATTTTTCATATTATGTTCAATCCTGTTTGAATTACGGAGTTTTAGCTTGGGGTTGCACTTCCAGAGTAAATGAAATTTTTATTCAACAAAAAAGAATTATTAAAGCGATGATGTTTAAGAATCGATCTTTTTCATGTCGTGAATTGTTTCCTCAGCTTGGAATCCTGACAATTCATTCTTTGTTTATTTATAACTTCCTAACTTATGTTAAGTCAAGCATTGATGCATTTGTTCAGACTCGTGAGTTTAATGAGCAGTATCGCTTTAGGAAAAACTTAAATATTGATATTCCTCGTCATAGACTGTCGACGGTGGCAAACCCATTGGTTCTACCGATCAAATTATATAACAAGTTACCCTTGCAAATTAAACAGATAACTTTTTTTAAAATATTCAATAAAACAGTTAAAGGGATTTTGACCAATAAGGCATATTATTCTGTATCGGAGTACCTGAACTCCCATTTTTAATTTTAAGGACTTTTAATTTGTTTATGTTCATTGGATTGCTCTATTGTGTGTTTTATTACTTGTGTATTGTTTTATATATATATATTGTATAATTTTTATTATCAATGACAGTATCCTATGTTTACTTATCCTATATTTACTGTTGTAAATCTTAAAGGAAATAAAATAAATAAATAAATGGTTTCGGCGGATGTATAGGTGAAAATAATCAAAACGTAGTTCATCGTCAAATAATTGCCTCACGAATGGCTTCAAAATATTGTTCCTAGACCGCTGTGCTGCAACTTCTTGAGGAAACAACCAACCAGACACAATTTCTTGAGGTTGCAATGGGGATTTTTACTACTCCAAATGCATTTATTCTCAGAATTCGCATAACCAGTAAGGCAGAACCAGGCTTCATAAGAAAAAAATATCAGGTCCAAAATCCAAAATCATTTATTTCCAATAAGTTCTGGGTCAACCACTGACAGTAATTCCTGGGTCTTTCAAAATCTGCTACTCGTATTTCTTGGAATACTTGCCCTTTACAAGGAAACAAATTTAACTGTATTTTTAAGAATAGTCCTGCATCTTCCATAAGATCTTCGCACTTCTTGAGACATGCATCTTACAGTTCTTACACATTTTGTTGGCGTATTTTGCATTATTTGCCTGACGTTTACAACAAGTTCCTCTGTTCTTACAGATAGTCTTCTCGCTCCTTTTCGTACATGATGATTAAATTCCCCCTGCAGTAAAAGCGACGTTAGTAAATTTGTTGCGAAAATCGGTCTTGCACAAGCGCTAATTGTATTGCCACTCACTATCTACTCTAACCCCGTTTCGAAAATATGCTTCAATCATGAATTTTTTGTGCTGTTCCGTAAAACCCATTGCGTGAATTATTCAAGAAATTGGATAAATTAGCGGTAAATCAAGTTACTTGTAACGACTGGTAAAGATGACGGACTAGCTGATTGATGATGCTGATATGTACTGACGCCAAATAGGTATTAAGCTCTACCGCTAAGCAGTACGGCCTTAGATCAATTTTTGCTCGCACGGTTTTTCGGCAACCGTCCGGAAAGTACCCACTTTCCGGACGCTTTCTGTTTGAGAAAGAAGTACTTTTCCGGCCTAGTCCGGGAAGTACGTATTTCCCGGACTATAGGCCGGTAAAGATTACATCGTTGTTGTCATTGTACTTAATAACCAAATAATAGTATGAAAATCTTGGTAGGTATACTTTAAAATACTGCAGTAGATCATTATCATAGCAACGAAATAGCGACTTACCAATTTTACATTAAAACAGTTGACATTTTGCTTTTTAAAATTTTGCATGGTTTTTGGTCGCGAGTATTGCAATAAATAATGGAAAGCAGCCTACATTGGACGCTAGTTTGAACATAGACCTGACGAATTCGATTCAAAATATTAGTATCCACAGTTTTGAAAATCTAGGACAAAGGATTGCTTAATTTTTAAAGTTTCCTAATTCTAAAAATTACACAGGTCACTGCCATTATCGAACTTCGGCGACGCTATTTCCTGATAATGGTAAAAAATCACAACTTTAAAGAGATAGGGTGGCTGGAAGTCTTTTAATTTCGCTGAAGGATATATTGATAATTCAGATACAAACAAAATTAAAATTGCCAAAACCATAGACATCGTAACTATTAGACCGAACAATAACAAATAAACGTGATGCCATCAATGTATTACACTATAAAGTAAATCAACATACAAACTGCTCCCCTCCACTTGGTTTGCCAGACTTACGCCACAGAAAACGTAGTTTTCTGGGCTTACTCTGTTAAAAGTATTAACTTCTATGATTAACTAGATTAGCATGATGTGGGAAATATATAATATTGCCTAAAACCTTGTAAAAAATCTGTGGTATGGCAACGCAGCAATAGAGGGTTCGCCCAGATTTCATCATTTTCGTGGCCATCCGCATCGACTGGATCATACTCGGCATAGCGGATGTTGTTTTCCTGGAGTTTTGTCGCATGCATAATATCTAAAGGCAGCATAATCCCCACTCCCGGTCCCACCTAGCTCCTCACAGCGTCTCGCCACCAAACAATTTTGGCATCACAATTTTATAGCATTTATGAATAGCGTGTCGGATCTATTGTTACGATGCCTATTGCCAAAACCATTCAAAAATTATTACATGAAAACAATCAATATGAATCGGATACCTTACATTCATGTTTTAACTTCAAAGACAGATATTTAAGTGCCAATACTTTGGAATTGATTAACTCATTTGATAGATGATTAAAATAATCATAGTTTCCAATGTGTCAAAGCTACGGAGGACTTGAGGTAGGAGGACCGATCGGCAATAGCAGTATTTTAAATTTCTGTTCCCGTTTCTTGGCTAGTTCGCTGAGTGGTCGATAGAGACCAGTGGCGGCTCGTGACGGAAGTTTGTGGGGGTTCACAAGCATCAAGCGTGACAAAAAAAAAGAACGAAAAATTTGCGCATATCTCCGCCCACCACTAACCCTTCCTTTTATTTCACCCCTCCGTTCCAACCACAAGATATTGTGTAGTTAAGTCAGGGCAGATATAACAATCTGTGTATACAACAAGTGTCAAATTTACGAGTAAAAAGCTTTCCTAATTTTTATGTTTTTTTTGTACGTAGATAATATGTTAATAAAACAAAATATAAATTTAAATTGAAAACTTACCAATATACAGCGTACTTGGGAAGCAGTAACTAGAAAAGTCAACAACGACAACATAAAAAAACTAAAAATATTTTTAGAAAACAGAACTGATTAAACACAGTGTCTAAACAAAAAATGCATTCTTTTGTCTTTAAGTTTAGCAAATTTCTCAGTAACTAAGTCATTAAAGTTAGGAATATCTTGCAACATTTTTTTCTCTATCGACAACATTGCCAGGGCAGAAAGTCTCTCTTGATTCATAGTACCCCTTAAAAATGTTTTTATTCTTAGTTCTGATATTTTTGTATACATTTATGCATTATGTAGCTTCATTAGCACAATAGAAGTAAAAGAATAACAGGACTGAGGGCAAAAGCAGGAGATCTCCTGTTAAAACAGAAGCTCTGGCAACACTGCATGACATACAAAAGCTATGCCGCGCTTATGGAGGGCTTTACCGGGCTACACGGATCAGCAAAACATATAAAATGATCTCTCAAAAACCATCCGAAAACAAGGCGGCGGAATGCAGCACAGCAAATGCGTGCTCATTTGAAAGGAATGAAAGCCCATTTAGAGCCGTGCGCTAAAAAGAGATGGGCACGACAAGGTGCATTTAGTACGGGATTACGGGAAGCGAACCGCCCATATCAAGTAGCGATAGCCACGGAGCACATTTTTCCTGCGATAAGCATTCGGGATTAGAGACCTGCTACAAAATATTTAGTTAGCGAAACGATAATTGGTTAGGGAGCTTATAAAATCATGTTAGAAATGCTTCGTAACAGACATTGTATTGTAAACAAAATATGTAATTTATAGTGAATATGTGTCGATGTGGAGCTGATTCTTAGCGAGGCACTGATAGAGACGCTCTCTTTGTTAATGAAACTCGTTTTTCGTAGAAAGTGTAGCGTTTCTCTCGTTTTATTTATCCCAATCAATTTGTTATTAATTTTTTCCCTATTATTATTGATAATGAGTAACCGTAAATCATGTAAGAGGAGCGCTTGCTTAGTGCCGGGGTATAAAACAGGATGTTCTTCCGATAAGAACCCCAAGAAAGAACTCGGTGAAGACAACCAAAACCTTTTCCCAACTCCAAAAGTAAGTTGAAATTAGCTTACAAACCATAGCAATTAAGTTAAGGATATCAAACTCATGAAAATATTAAAATGAAGATTTTATAAACGTTTATTTCATTTATACTATTATTAATTTTGGATAAAGCATAACCTAAAAAATATATTAAATTAAAAATGTAAGTATCTTTGTAATTATTAATTAAATATATCTATATACCCGGTCCGCCAACGACGCGGGGACGGAAGATTACAATCTTATCGAAGAACTTATCAAAAATACTGAAACAGCATGAGGTCTGGAATTAAAAGTAGCATATTTTCAAAATATTTTACATTACGCAGGGGGCTCAAACAAGTGAGGGGAACTAAACTTCAATTTTTTTAAATGGAATGTCCATTATTGACCCAAGAAAAAAGGCATGTAAATTTTGAGGTGGCTAAATATTGGCTCCCCTGTACATTTTAGAGAAAAATTCTGTTATAATTACTTGGAGAGGCCGATATAATAAGCCTCGCGTGCCAACTTATTCAGTTAATTGTGATGACAAAAATAAAGAGATTTTCATAGCTTAGTTAATACAGCAAACACCAGTAAATAATTTCTATGATGCTATTGTAAAAAATTGACGTAAAGCCGGACATAACAAATAAAAAGGCTTACACACACCGACGCGGCCACGGCCACGGTAGCGGTGGCGGCCGCGGTGGCGGGCCAATCTAAACACATAGAAATAAATGAATGAAATCATACCAGCGCGGGCAGGTCTAGATCAAGCGGCCTAGGGCAGCGTTCTGATATGCGGTGACGGTCAAATACAACGTGTCAACTTTGACTGCGAGAAGTTACATAACAGTAGTAATGGCAAATAATATAATAGAATTATTAACAAAATTTTAAATTATATCCCATACTTTTTGATTTAAGCCATCCAAATTATAAAAATATAAGGGCTAAAAACAAAGTGTGCTAATAGTAACAAAGTATCTTCTTCCACATCGTCTATCATAATAACAAAATAAATAATAGAAATAAAAATGAAACCTGGACGTTTAAAAATATGTTTTCGTAAACATAAAATCTGTAAACGGCAACTACCTTACAGTTCCACTCCCCGCTTTGGTGTGAATGCGCCCGACCGCTAACATGATCGCCACCGCTACCGTGGCCGTGGCCGCGTCGGTGTGTGTAAGCCTTAAAGATTATTTCACATTAGAAATATATTTTCGTTTCACCAATCCGGCAATCACATATCCAAAATAAAAGACACCAATATATTTCTCCTACTAAGCCTTGAATTTAACATAACATACCTAAGATTACATATTTCTACCGAAACATTAATTAATTAAATGTTCAAACAACCCTCCATTAACAGCTAAACAATATTCTAACCGATCATAAAATTCATTTCTAACATTACTGAGAAATTCTGCCACATTCTAACGAAATACAGTTTCTTAGCTGATCTGGATTTTCTAATTTTTTAGGTGATCCTACAGAAAAAAATCGTTTGGCGAAAGGTCCGAAGACCTGGCTGGCCAGAGGATTAGATGCCGTGGGCCAATAATATATCCGTTAAAAATATTTTGAAAGTATTTTCAAGCCATGAGAGAATTATGGGCAGGACAACCATCCATTTAATACCAGATCTCCTGATTTTCGCATACAGCTTCTTCTAGCGCGGGTTTAATTCAAGTTTGTAGTAAATCCAAATAGGTTACTGCTGCAAGGTTGCCTTCCATGAAAAGTGGTCCAATAATGTGATATCCTATAATTTCTGCCCAAACATTCATTTTTTGTGGATATTGCAGTCGAGTATGAACAAGACGTTGTTCATTTCCTTGGCTCCAATACCGGCAATTTTGATCATTTGGTTCGTTGTTCAGGGTGAATGCACATTCATCGGTAAAACAAATATTTCTCAAAAAATCCCTATTATTATTTGTTCTTTTTATTACCTCAAAACAGAATACCATTCTCCGTTCTTCATCACCTTGCCGTAGCTCTTGATGTTTTTTATACTTGTAAGAAAAATATGTATGTTTTTTAAAAGTGCACAACACTGTCGCTTGATGCCTTTCTACGGCTTGCCGAAGAATCCTCGTGCTAATCATTTTATTTCTCTCCACGTGCGGTCAAGTATCAAGATATCTATTATCCCTTTCTTTAGCTCTATTGACTTTCTAACTTGAGCATCTACAGTTATTTATTACAGTGCCTCTGGATTCAAATGTACTAATGACAAGTTTAATTATTGAAATGGAAGGGATAGGCTTGTCAGGGTATTGAACTGAAAACGTTTCAGACACTGCTCTTAAACTGTTTCCTGTATAATACCACTTAATCATAGTTATTTTTTCCTTAATGGAATAGCTTATATTTTGCTATAAATAAAGCGCCTTCAACAAAAATGTTGTCACTGACGCTACTTTTCGTTTTGTCAATGCCAAATAATAATTTGCTGTTGTTTGCTATTACCTAAACTAATTGACATCACATTTAATTGAATAAGTTAGGATTGGCTGACTGAAAATTATTTAAACGTGGCACATGGGTTTACTGTATCGGCCTCTTCAAAAAATTATAATGCAATTTTTCTCTAAAATGTACAGGGTTATCCAACCAAGACTAGACAAGGCGATTTTTTGACTTTTCCTGTACTTTTATAAAAAAACTGAAATAGCCATCTTAAGTCATTTTCTCCCGCGAATTCGAATATCTTCAGCAAAAAACAATTGAACATCAAACAAAAGTACTAGGGGTCACTTTGATATTTTTTTAAATGGGATGCCGTATTTTTAATGAGCTTATCCGATTTCTCATATAAATTTTGATCTAAAATGTTGGATTATTAATTCAAAAACGCCTTTTTTCTTCAGTTTTAAATTAATTAATCTAATTTTTAATTAAATTTTTTTTATTAAAAATCCAACATATTAGATCAAAATTTATATGAGAAATCGGATAAGCTCATTAAAAATACGGCATCCCATTTAAAAAAATATCAAAGTGACCCCTAGTACTTTTGTTTGATGTTCAATTGTTTTTTGCTGAAGATATTCGAATTCGCGGGAGAAAATGACTTAAGATGGCTATTTCAGTTTTTTTATAAAAGTACAGGAAAAGTCAAAAAATCGCCTTGTCTAGTCTTGGTTGGATAACCCTGTACAGGGCACTCAATTTTAGGCATCTTAAAATTTACATGGGATTTTCTTTGCTCAACTAAGTCATGAATTACCTGGTATGAGTAGTTATATAAAAAGCATCAGCATACTGAAAGGTTGTGTTTTATATTAGTTTTGCTTATATATTTATCTTTAAAAAAATTTCATGCTTAGAGACTTTTCTGCAAAAAGGAAATAAGTGCTTAAGCCTTTTCCATTTTACATTGGGGTCGGACGACTTTAATATATTATGGCTTTTATAATTTATGGCTCTATTTTTAGGGATTAAAGTACAAAAAGAAAAACTTCGGCTATACCAGGTTTTTATTTTTCTTTTAAGTTTCAGTGTGCGAAGTTTGAAGGTAAAGTTGGCAAAAAGTTTATGACAAAGAATATAATATTCAAAAAGAACATAAAAATCCACTAATTTTACTTTCGTAGTTAGGTGCAGATTAGACCAAGGTGGGAAGATAATTTTTTTTTATAATTCTCTTGAACTTTCCACCAATGATACGCTCTCATCGTTTGTTCATACAAAAGATAAAAATGGGAGTACCCAATTTTTTTTTTAATTATCATTTGTGGGTGTCGTATTTTAAGTTATGAAGACGACTCAATATTTCCTGTATTTCTCTCGCTTAGAATTTGATTTTTAATCTTGGGATATTTGTTTACTGACAACCATAATATTTTAGCTCGAAGAAAAATTAAATGGTTTTACTCTACGGAGAGTAGACTCCAAAATTAATCCTAAAAGGGTATAAAAAAATAGATGGTTAATTATTTTGCATTGAAATTTAAATTATCGGGTTAGAACTAGAGTACGAATCACTTTTCTTCTGGCGTTTATCGATAATATTTCCCTTTTGTCGAGTGAATGATATTAAAAGTGCGTCTTGGACTACATCACGGATAATTAGAGTTGGGCAATAGAAAAAGTTACCAAAAATGTTTAATGCATCAATGGAAAAAGTTACTCACTTTTTTAAAAGCTCTTAAATTAAAAAAATATCATAATGTTCTGTTTGTATATATTTCAACAAGCTTAGAAGATCCGATTTTTTTTTAAACGTAGTTTTGGGTCTTTCAGTATATGCTGTTGTAGGTTTGTTGTCTTTGTTATTTTTTTGAGTAATCTTAATTTTTTTTTAATGTGTCAGTATTAAAGGTGTCTTTATAATAAATCATACTCGGCTCATCTTTGGTTACACGCAGCACTTTTATATTGCTCCAAAATATTTGTTAACCATCCGTATTTTTGATAAAATTTCCTAAATTATTGCTAAAACTTTTGGAATCCAATATATAATTATGTTTCATATTATTCACCGAGTAGGGCTTTCCTGATTTTTTGGCTAATTTAATAACCATTTCTACTTTTTGGTAGCACTTCATTATCACTACTCGAATTCGTATTAGACTCATGGGTTTTTGGTGAATAATTTATATCGTCATCACTGTCGTCGAATAGACTGGGAATAGTAGCCTCTTCGGAAATATCATCAAACTTATTTTTTTCTAAAAATACTGACTTGAGTTTCTGAAGGCCACCTTCTACATCCTTTCTTCCAAATGACTAAACAAATATGCTTAAGTCTCATATTCTCTTTGATGCCAAACATCTCCACTCAAGCACGTACCTAGGGGGGGGGGGGGGCGGGGGTTTTTTGTTTATTGTACACCTTGCACTGCGTCTTTTTATTGCACTATAAATAATAATACATTAAACGTCACATAATGATTTAAGTTTTAATGTGTGATTCGCCTTGCTCTGAATTAATTAAAATAAGTCCACATTTTTCAATGATTTTCGTCCTTGGGCCCCCCCCCCCCCCGAAACGAATTTCTGGATACCGGCCTGTCTCCACTGTAGAGTAAATAATTAAATTATTTATAAAAACTGTTAAAAGGTAGATACCAGAAAACTTAGCATGTCGATGTATTCATAGTGGCTAGTTTTTCGTTTAATATTCTTCTGCTTTGGTGAAGAATCATTTAAACATCCAGTTTAATTACTCACCATATTTTTAACATTTTCACTTTCTGGTGAAACACCACATCTTGCTGCTTCTTAAAGAATTTTTTCTACGAGTGACCGCAAAGAAGCTACTTTGCGCACACTTTTGCATACGCAAAGTAGCACTTTCCCGCACACTGTGCGGGAAATTTTTTTTCCCGCACACTTATTTTAAAGCAAAATTACCATATTATAGACGCGTTTTTTTTTTATATTTTATAATTTTTTTAGATATTTATACAAAAATATTGTAACAAGACAAAGTTGACAGGTGGTTTATGTGTTGTCTTATAAACTATACCGAAGTATTGTGCCGTGCGGCTCAAAATTTTTTTGAAATCTGCATTATTATATTTTCCTCTAATTTTGTTCAAGTTAAAAAAAATCAAGTATTTTTGTGTCAAATGCGGTTTGTTCCCTTAGCAACCAAAATACATTGTCATACAACGCTTTCATGTCAGTTTAGAGGTCTTCTTCAAAATTTTCACTAGCATTTTCACCTATTTAAAATAAAAAAAACTGTTTTAAAAATGGATATCACTGAAGAAGAACTTCCAGAAGATGTCCTAGAAGCCGCCAACATGGCTAGTTTGCAATTGCTGCCTGCCAAATCGCGAGAAAAATACGAGAAACAGTACGAGTTGTTTTCCAAATGGTGCGAACAAGGGGGATATAGTTGTTTTTGATGTCAATAAAAATTTAAAATTAAAAAAATATATAGTTATTTCACTCGTAGAAAAAATATTGTTCCTAACACGTGCGCAAAGTAGTTTTCCCGCACTTAAAGCTTATCCGAACTCCGCTTCGCGTCGTTCGTCTAACTGCTTTCGCGTGCGGGAAAACATAACTTTGCGCACTGAATAGGAAAACTACTATTTTTTTCGTTCTATGGACATCGATTTCATAATTTTATTTCGCGAAGAATGACTTACGCAGACATCCGTAGTCTATTACAGTCACCAACAGACTAGCGGATCGACAAATTTCAACTACAACCAATATCTGGTTCAATACGGAGAGATCTTTGATGAACTGACATTTTTTATTCAATATTAAGTAATAACTTGGTACAATACAAAGATAACTTAAAAACAACAGGTATTATTTAAATAAACAATTCCCTTTGTAGCGACATTCTCAGATATGTTTAACAGTGTAATACTGGGATAATTCACCTCACTTTTATTGAACCAATCAAAACGCTCATTTTCATAGCAACCACCTTGGTAACGGTCGTCTTACCCGATAAGACTACCGCAAGCTCGAAAAGACGCTTTCGAAAAGACGCTTGTAGCTTTTTTACTTAAATAAAAAATTAGTAACACCTCTAACTTGTATATTTACCTTTATCAGACGGCCTTCATTTTTATGTTCAGTAAATTATCCAATAAAATACACCTCTAGAGGCGGTTTCTTATCTTCATACCTTCGTGTTTCACTCGAAACTCGATTTTCCAAGAAAATTTTCACTCAATGTAATTTTTACTTATAATTAAAGATAAGACCCTCGAGCTAAAGCTCTCGGGATCATATCAGATTATAAGTAAAAATTACATTTCGTAAAAATTTGTCAGAAAATCGATTTCTTGTTAAAAACATCGGTATTACCGATAAGACGCCTCCTCTATCGGTATATTACTGTTGATAAGTTAAAAAATAGAGATATCTTTAAAAAAAATCTGTAAATCTGGCAAAAAAAAGAGGACATCTTAAAATATTATATTATACTATTTCACCAGCAAAACGTTAAAATAATGAATCTTAACTCAAACCAAAAACAAAGAATTTTTAACATATCTTACCATTTGGGTAAAAACCAATTAAAATTTAAATACTGCAATAGTAAGATATAGGTTGTATTGTGCTTAGGTAAATTAATCTTAAGTATCTTACCACAGCTCCAGGAAGAGAATTTTTTGTACATTATAATGGTTTGGCTAACTGAAAATCGAAGGTTTTAAGTTGTCCTGGTATTGTTCTAGCACATCGATATGATTTTGAATTTTGGCGCAAAAATTATACATAACAGTTATTAATAGTGCTATATTCTGATAATGTACTTTATATATTTACATTTCTATATAATTTATAATAATTATGACTAGTTAATCGAAATGTTGATTACTGGGACAAATAATGTAGGTATGCCAATAACTGGGCCAAGCATGTCGTTGACGGGGACAGACGGATTTAGGATCTTATTAATTTATTTAAACAAAAATATTTTATATAATTTCTTAGAACGCGATCAGTAGAATATTTTCAATATTATAGTTTTCTTAATTATATTAAAAAAATTAAAATAAATAGCTGGTTTAAAGATGGTTACCTCGTTTTCATAGAAACAAAATAGATCATTTCCAAAAGATTGAAAATACTTAAAATCACTAAGCGAGCGCAGATGAAAATGTTAAATTTAAACCTGTCCTGCTGCTTGCTTTCTGGAATCGCTTCCAAGAAGTCATAAGAAAAACAAGAAGACTATCCGAAAATATCCAAGAAGCAAAAAATAATAGTAGGAGTCGCATTCGTTGTGCCTGAGCTTCTGTCGCCCATCGCGGACTTAGTTTTAAATGCGCGTTACCGCAGACGCTGCAACAAAAACACAAACTATGGTTTTATTTAAGATCGCGCGTGCGATACCCCGTTGTAAAAATTATTACCTCGAATTTTCAGATATGGGGTAATTAATTAGGGAAACTGTTTGTGCAAATTGGATAAGGAAAAATGGAAATAAAGTGTAGCTGTGAAGTGATACTTTTATTTTTGTTTGTGAATGTGGTGTCCTCATTGGATTCGAAAGAATTTCAAAAGAGCTGTAAGTTGTTTTAAAATTTTTTATATACAGTTATGCTTTTACATATAGGTAGGTTGCGATGTATCTATACAGGTTGTTTCGATATTATACCGACAAATTGAAAAAGGTGATTCCTTGACAAAAAATAGTGAAAAAGTTTCCATTAATGGAGGTCCAGAAACCCCTCGTTTGTGAGATACAGTGTGTTAAACTTCCAATTTGATTTCTTTTTGTCCTATTTATTTTATGCGTGATTTAAGATTATTTATTCAAATTCTGTACTTTTGTTACATATTAAAGAATCTAAAGAATTAACTTATTGTCATTTAGAACTATCTACAAAATGAAAATGGGTTTATTGTGTTATTTATAATGTAGGTACAAATTTCTTTTTATTCGACCAGATTAAAAATATAGCCAGCTTTAAATATTTTACCAAATATCAGCCGAACCGTATAAGATATCAAAATAGTGCAAGAAATAAAAAAGGTAAATGATAAACCAAAAAAGTTGTTTTTGTATGAAACGATAGTTAGTGTCGTATCAAAAAAAAGTTGGGGGGGGGGGCACAGTGGTCGTGATGCCCAAAAAAATTTGGGATGTAGACAGTCTACTTCCAGCACCGGAGATGGAAGGACCTCTGAAGAAGCTCGCCACTCGTGCTAGCGAAACGTTAGGAAGCAATTCCAACCGAAGCGACGACGGCCTTTAGACCCGAATCAGGACTACACCAGTTCATCAACTGGCCGCGAAAGCCTTAACCAATTAGTCCCTTATACCAATTTTTATGAAAATACCCCAGATATACGGAAATTACTATTGTGTGAAAAATGTTACTTAACAGGTAACATTTAGTTATAATATACAGTGAGGACATAAAGTCTGGAAAACTACCTTTTGCAAGTAAACGAAGCGCCTGAATAAACAACGCTCGGACACGTCCATTTTATTTAATTGTCTTCTATCTTCTAAGATTTCTGAGATATATACAGGGTGCTTCAAGAAAGCTGGGCAGCTGTTAACTTCTTTTTTTTTTAATGGAACACCCTGTATATTATTACATTTTTGGATTCTACGGGCAATTCTAAGTATATTTCATATAGGATGTCCTATACCAAAATTCAATTGTTTTTAAAATATTGCCAGTTGAAATTATACATTTTTTCATTAAAAGAAAAACCATGATACAACGTAAAATCTAGGAGAAATGTAGTAACTTGATGTCACTTTGACTCGTTGTCACTATGACAACTGTGCCAATTTTTAACATACTGTAGGACAGTTCTGTTACTGTCAAGTTATTAAAAATGCTCTCAGAGCGAGAAAGAATGGAAATTCTGATGATGTTTGGCTGGGGAGATGGCCAAAGACATTTGGGCGAAGTTTGTGAACTTTTTAATAACACATATCCAGAGCGCGGACAAGAAATTACGATATCTACAGTCAGCAAAATTGTCAATAAATTCCTTAAACATGGTTGTGTAAAAGATCTTCCCAGGACAGGTAGGCCGAAACTAGATGATAATAAGAAATTAGATGTTTTACTCAGTTATAACGAAAATCCACATTTACCTACAAGTCAAACAGCATCAGATTTGTCCATTGGTCAAACATCGGTAAAAAATATTTTAAAAAGGGCAAAGTATCATCCATACAAAATAAGATTAATACATGAATTAAATGAAGACGACTATGACCGCCGAATTCAGTTTTGCGAAAATATGCAAGAGCGGTGCAATATAGATCCATTTTTTTATAGAAATATTTTATTTTCCGATGAAGCTACCTTTTTTCTTAATGGTACTGTCAACCGACAAAACTGTAGATACTGGTCCACAGAGAATACTCATTGGGCTCAAGTGGCTCATACGCAACATCCCGAAAAAATCAATGTTTGGGTTGGAATATTTCAAGACAGGATTATAGGTCCGTATTTTTTCGACGTTAACTTAAACGGCGAAATTTATCTTGACTTTCTGCAACTAGAGTTGATTCCTGCCTTAGTTCAACTTTATCCAGGTAATGAGCCTGATATACCAACTCCAACTATGTGGTTTCAACAAGTTGGAGCACCACCTCACTACGCGCTTACTGTTCGGCAGTATCTCAATGAGATATTTCCTAACAGGTGGATAGGACGTCGTGGCCCCGTAGAATGGCCGGCCAGGTCTCCGGATTTGACTCCCCTAGATTATTTTCTGTGGGGATATTTAATAACCAAAGTTTATTTCAACAGATCTCCTAATATCGATGCGCTGAAAAATCGTATAAGAGATGAAATTCGACAAATCCCACCTTTTTTCATTCGAAACGTGGAACAAGAGTTCATCGATCAGTTAGGATATTGCCAGGAAGTTAACGGACAACAGTTTCAGCATTTGTTACGGTAAAATGTGTCATTTAAGTTATTGTCATTAAAAATTCAGTAAACTAGTAAGGTGTGTTTTATTTTAAAAACAATTGAATTTAGGTATAGGACATCCTTTATGAAATATACTTAGAATTATCCATAGAATCCAAAAATGCAATAATATACAGGGTGTTTAAAAAAAAAAGAACTTAACAGCTGCCCAGCTTTCTTGAAGCACCCTGTATATATCTCAGAAATCTTAGAAGATAGAAGACAATTAAATAAAATCGACGTGTCCGAGCGTTTTTTATTCAGGTGCTTCGTTTACTTGCAAAAGGTAGTTTTCCAGACTTTATGTCCTCACTGTATAATAATAATTACTATATTATATAATAATAATTCAGACAGTAGATTTATTTGTTAACCCGAGGACATTTTGATTGCACTATCACAAGAACCTTTCAAGAAATCTTTTTATAAATATTGGCATTAGGGGTCTATGATGTATTGGTTTTTCGGAAAAAAAAACTTTATAGGCTTTCAAAGTAATAAATCAATCAGAACCGTCTTCTCCATGGCCGTGCAAGATTTTTCGGCATGTATAGATTTAAATGGGCCTGAAATTTTAAATTTATGCAACTAACCTGTACCAGTATCGACATTAAATTCAAGTTTTGTCTTCAAATATATATTTTAATATTAGATTTTTTAAGCTTAAAATTATGTACAGTCGTAGCATCATTTACCTGGAATTTTAGAAAGCAATTTTATCAAAACTTATTACAGTCTAGGTACTTATTCCGTTTCTGCTCTAATCATTATATTCCTTTTTTTTGCACCTAATCTTGGTTACCTGTTTGCTAATTATGTGGTTATTATGCCTTCATGGGTACCTCTATTGGAATAATACACCTATTTATATTTATACATACCTACCTTGGGTGGTCGTATTTTAGTGAAACTACCATAAGCGCATCTCCCTTGTCTATGGTGAAACTAGTCAAAATGTGAGGTGTCAGTGTCAGTTTTCAACAACTTTTTAAACGACCTAGAATCGGACAATGTACAGTAAATAAAAAAAATTAATTCTTAACTGTTACGGTTCTATTAAAAGTAAGAATGCCGATTTGAGTGTTGATAATGCAGTGAAATTTACAGCAGATATGCTTAATGTTGAGAAAACAACAATATTTAAACTATTAAAAGAAGAAAAAAGTGTTGGCGTCTAACTTCTCTAGGATAACCGAAACTTGAGCTGGATGACGTTTTTATGCAGAGAATAAGGCGAAAAGTTCATAGTGTCTTTTTAAAAAAATAAATTCCCATACTGATAAAATTTTGGCTCCAATAGAGTCAGATGTCACCAGAAAAAATACGGCTTATAAAATGATGGATTTAAAAGACTCTTTACTGAAGCTATGGGTAAAATCAGTGCGGAAAAGTGGAAAAAGTGTATCGATCAAGTGATAGAAGAAGAAGCCAAAATGTGGCAGGTAGATATACTAATCAAAGAAACGGTTGAGCCGCTTATTATAAACGATGTTAATAAAAGTTCATCTTCCGAATCGGACTATTATTAAGCCATAACGACAAAGTATTATTCGATTTTTGAAAATGCCTTGTTTGTAAAATTCTATATTATATGTTGTTTTTGTAATAATATTATATAAAATAGTACCACCTATTGTTATTTATTAGTTAATACGATTTTTTAAATGTTTTCATATGTTATAAATACCTACGAATTTAATATAATACAACTTTAGCACAATAGGCATGTTTAAGATTTTTAATTTAAAAACTTCCCCAATACACGCTCCTGGCTAAGGGATTTTTCCAATAGCAATGGTAAATCCTCAAATATAACAATAGCATGCGATAAATTTAGGGTGGGCCTACCTAAAGAATGGTCATTATTTGGACCCTTTAATGTAAACATAATAGATTTTAAGGGATGGTGTTTAAATTGTTCTTGATGCCACGGTATGCGTTTTGCATATTCAATGAGTATTTATTACTTCGCACCATATAAAGATTGAGTATAGTATGACTTTTGGAAAAGTCGACACCTATTTTTGCATTTGCGCAAGCACACAATTGGTAGACTTCTAATCTAATTACCTAGCAAGTAAATAATAACATAGGAAAATTCCAAATAGATCAGTCAATCCATAGCAAAGATATAGGGGCAGATCCATGAAAAGCGGATCACATTATATGTAGGGCTGTTTAGGTTACCTAATAGTTGTAAAGTGTAATCCACTAAATTTGTTCAATGAAATAAAATAAATACAAGAATCTACTGAATTTATTGTGACAATATTCCAGAATCGTTTTGTATTTACAATATTATGTCATTATTTCAGAAACACTTCTAAAAATAATAGGTTTTCAAAATAAAAGTAGTTAAGTAGGTTGTTCACATTTTAAAATATAGGTGGGTAGCACAAGCTTCTGCCTACATAACGAACCTCTTAAAAATAAGTTCATAATTTCAATGACTTACCTTCAGATTTTATAGATCAACAGGCAAAAATTGTAAATTATGCAGATGACACTAACATTATAATTAAGAAGGAAAATATTACAAATTTGCTTAAAAAGTGTGAAGAACAATAACATTAAAAAGATGGTTTCACGACAATGACCTTATCTTATTTAATATAAATATAACACAATGTATTATTTTTATAACACCCAGGAATAAAATACAAATTCCCCACGAAGTAAATCTAATGGATGTCGATATTTATATTATTAATAGCTGTAAATTTTTTGGCCTTCACATTGATTCTAATATTAAATGTGCACTTATAGGTACTGATATTCTATGTAAGAGCCTTCCTAACTTCTTGTTATATGTTAAGAGTAATATCTAAGTATTTAGGTGTTAATGTCTCCCGTATGATTTATTATATTAGTTACTTTATGTCTTTGTTACGCTTTGAAATAATTTTTTGGAGACACACCCCAGGTTTAGGGAGACTAATTATTTACCCAAAAGGGTACTAACAATCATATTTCAAATGAGTTATACCCAAACTTGTGGAGGAATTTTTAAATTTCGAAAATTATTAACGGCACCAGATGTTGACATTTATGAGTGCATCTTGTTCTTTAAAAAGCATCAGGAAAAATGTCTCCACTTAAAGAGAGAGTATTCTCAATATACCAAAGGAAATCATATTAATTATATTGAATCATACATAATTCTACGATATATATGTATATATAAAAACTGGACCTTAAAGGGTAAGTTTTGTATTGCTTACTTTAATATACCTATGTGTTTTAATGACGTATTTCAAGCTTTGTAATCATTGCACATATAATTTGAAATAAATGCTTATCCATCTTATTCACATCATCACATTTTTTTTAACTGCAATAGAAACCATAGCGACGCCATATTGTCATAATTGCACATAGTCTTTATTATAACAATGAGGATTTGGCACACAAACTGAAACCGCAATAATCATAAGGATAGTCAAAAACTACATTGTATGTTTTCTTGCATACTAGAATATCTAACTTTCAGTGCCTAAATCTAAAATCGCAATACGCTTAATATAATTTACACTCACGCTATGATGAAATTATTATTCGTCATTTCCGGATAAACTATACCGGGTGATGCATGGAATAGTTAAACATAGGAAATCCCATGCAAATTTTGAGGTGGCTAAATATTGGTTCTCCTGTACATTTTAAAGAAAAATTGTATTGTAATTTTTTGAAGAGGCCGATATAATAAACCCATGTGCCAAGTTTGAATAAAGTTTAATAAGCTTATTCAATTAAATGTGATGACAAAATTACAAAATTTTCATAGTTTAAGTAATACAGCAAACACCAGCAAATAGTTTATATGACGGTATTGTCAAAAATTGACGTAAAGCTGAACATAACAAATAAAGATTATTTCGCATTAAAAAAAAACATTTTCGTTTCACCAATTGGGCAATCACACATCCAATATATAACTAAAAATCTTTAAAAAATCCTTTGCTTGTCAGATGGAGTAGATAAATATAACATACTAATTAGGAAAATATTTCCTAGCCATCTGATTTAAAAACTTTATACTATAAGGCCGTATTTGACCAACACAGTTAGCGCTACAATACTAATACCAATAAGTTCGAAACCGGTCCATAGGTAGCAGCATGCTACCAACAGAAAGGTCTTCCTTTCTTGGTAGTTTTAAGCAATCAATTTAGTATTGTAGCGCTAACTGTGTTAGCCAAATACGGCCTTATAGTATAAGGTTTTTAAATCAGATGGCTAGGAAATATTTTCCTAATTAGTATGTTATATCTATCTACTCCATCTGACAAGCAAAGGATTTTTTAAAGATTTTTAGTTTTTAAAATACCTAATGGTATAGTCCTCCCTTCTGATTGCTTAAAACTTGTAAGAGATGGCGCCACTTATCGTTCACTGCCTTAGCAGGACGATAAAACTGGTTATAAAGACTTGAGGCCTTTCTGTTGTTAGGTATGTCTGCGCTTACCCTATGCTGACGAGAACCAATAAGTTCGAAACCGTTCCATAGGTAGCAGCATCCTACCAACAGAAAGATCTTCCTTTCTTGGTAGTTTTAAGCAATCAATTTAGTATTGTGGCGCTAACTGTGTTGGCCAAATACGGCCTTATAGTATAAGGTTTTTAAATCAGATGGCTAGGAAATATTTTCCTAATTAGTATGTTATATTCCAATATATAAGACACCATTATGTTTTTCTTACTAAGCCTTTATTTTGCTCCATTAACAGCTAAACAATATCCTAACCGATAATAAAATTCATTTCTAACATTACTGAGTTCATATTGAGAAGCTCTGTCACAATCCAGCGAAATACAGTTTTTTAGCTGGTCTAGATTTTCATATTTTACATCTTTATAAATAAACTTTTTTGAGTTACCCCACAGAAGGAAGTCGTTTTTTTTTATTATGATAAGGCACATCACTGCAGGATTAATCTTTATGGCGCGTGTGCGCAGGAAACGATTCACGTTGGTCTTTAATCTTTGGAGATTATACTCGTTCGAGAACACGGCCTCAGGGAGGTCGTTCCAGAGTGATGACGTTCTCCAGGTGAAAGAATTTTTAAACAAAGTTGTTCGAGGGACACTAAGCTGAACCACGTACAGGTGAGCTGCAGTGGCTCGTCGTGCATTTCTACCATGTGGAATCAAACGGGCAATCTCAGATGAGCACTTGCCATGAAAATATTTGTAAAATAGACTCAAGTCGCCAACCTGCCTTCGGTGTTCAAGGCTTTCCAGGTTGTTTGCCAGATTATGGTTATTGATCAAGCGAATGGCTCGTCTTTGAATGGAATCTAGCAATCTCAGGGTATGTTTAGGAGCAGAGCCCCAAATATGCGAACAGTACTCCAGGGATGTATAGAGATGATGTATAAAGGTTCTTGATTCGGAAAAGTACTCCGAGCATCTACGAGGCTGCCTTAGCAATGGCCGCAACGTGACTTTGCCAAGACATATGACTATCCAAATTGACGCCCAATAAATTAATTGATGAATCCAAGGGAATCGAGTGTCCAGCCATGACTATATCCGGTTCTTCAACATTATTTCTTTTAGAAAAAACTGCCGCCGGCGTTTTTTTAGCGTTAAATTCTACTTGGTTACTGTCACTTCAAGACAGAATTTCCTCCAGGTCTTTGTTGAGATGTGAGACCTCTTGCTGCCAATAGAGATGTGCATTGGCAGCCGATGTCCGAGCATTCAAAGTAAAAGATGAAACAAGTGCTATCAGCGAAGCTATATATAGGATTTTTACTTTTATCCAAAAGATCGTTGATGTATAGTAAAAAGAGGGTGGGCGACAATATGGAACCTTGAGGGACCGATGTTAAATGTATCTGAAAGAAATCCGTCCATCGCCACTCGCAGAGAACGGTTTAAGAAAGCTCGACAGTCATAAACAAAATTAAACCGGCATTCCGTATGCTCTCACTTTTGTTAGGAGCCCCTCATGCCATACTCGCTCAAAGGCCTTGGAAATGTCCCATGCTGCCGCCCGGGACTCCCCATGAAGTTCAATTGCGTTGTTTCAAACGTAAGTAACATAAGCGAGAAGGTCTCCTGTTGATCTAGACTTACGAAATCCTTACTGGCGGCCACTAATAATGTTAAAGCATTCCAGGTAATTTAATAATTTCTCGTTGATAGCCTTCTTCATAACTTGTGATATAACCGAAAGCAATGCGACTGGACGATAGTTTTTGGCAAGATCTTCTTGCCTTTTTTGAGTATGGGCGGACTGACGCAGTTTTCCAGCAAGAAGGAAATATTCTTTTTTTGTAAGATAATTTAAAAAGCCTACAAAATACCGGTGTCAATTCATCAACGCATGTTTTAATTACGATCACTGGAGTTTCGTCAGAACCAGAAGCTTTCTTGGTGTTAGGACTCCTCAAGATTCGTTTCGTATATCGATGCCAAAAAACAATCTCGGGCATTCTCGAATCTCCAGGGAGAATATTCGGTGGAGTTCTTCCCTGAAAATTAATCGTTAAATGTGAAGAGAATAGTTCCGCCAGTAAGTTCGCTTTTTCCTGTGCTTTCGTTGCAATGGTGCCATCAGAATGTGTTAGACTGGTTGACTTCGTAAAGTTCTGACTTGACGGCCTTAGCTACCGACCAAAATGATCTTGAACGTTTATTGTTTGCTTGCATTGGTTTCGAGCGTTAACAAAGATGTTACGATTTTCGGCGGTAGGATTTTTACGCCATTGTCGGTATAAATAATTTATTGATTTAACAGTTCGTTCGCAATTTGTGGTGAACCAAGCTTGCTGTTAGAAGGGCACTTTTTTTGGAAAGGAATGAAGGCTTCCATTCCAGTAAGGATAACCTCCGGTACTTCTGTTGGGTTTGGCGAAAGGTCAGGAGACCTGACTGGCCAAAGAATTAGATAGCGTGGGCCAATAATATTTCCGTTTCCATCCATTTGATACCAGATCTCCTGATTCTCGCGTACCACCCTTCTAGTGCGGGTTCAATTCGATATTGTAGTAAGTCCAAATAGGTTACTGCTGTAATGTTGCCGTCCATAAAAAATTGTCCAATAACGTGATGTCCTATAATTCTCCCCAAACATTTATTTTTTGTGGATATTGCGTCCGAGTATAAACAAGACGATGTTCATTTTCTTGGCTATAATACCGACAATTTTGAACATTTGGTTCGATTTTGAGGGTGAATGTACATTCATCGGTTAAACAAATATTTCTCGAAAAATCCCTATTGTTATTTGCTCTTTCCATTACCTCAAAACAGAATCCCATTATCCGTTCTTCATCACCTTGTCGTAGCTCCTGATGTTTTCCATACTTGTAAAGAAAATATTTATGTTTTTTTAAAGTTTGATGTATTTCTACGGCTTGCCGAAGATTCCTTCTGCTAATCATTTTATTTCTTATTTTTGACATCATCTTTAATTGAATAAGTTAGAATTGGATTACTAAAATATATTCAAACTTAGCACATGTGTTTACTATATCGGCCTTCCTAAAAAATTATAATTCAATTTTTCCCTAAAATGTACAGGGGAGCCAATATTTAGCGACCTCAAAATTTACATAGGATTTCATATGTTCAACTGCATCACCCGGTATGAATAAGAATATAAATATTTTTTTCTTATCTAAATGATTATGAAGCGACATCTCTCAGCGCTCAATAGCTTTATTCTATATTCTAATTGGGTCATCATATAATATGTACAGGGTGGCCAACTAAGAATGCGAGGTACTGTATCTGGGAAACTATCCATCGTAGAGGCTTGCGGCAAAAAAAATTATTAATAAAACGGCCAGGAGAAAAACAATTTTGCAGTATCTCACATATCGCCGCTAGAGGGTTTTTTTCGACATTCCAACAGAAATGGTTAATTTTCTCAACAAAATAAAATGCATTGGTATAATTGTTTTTTTCATGAAAAAGTAGCTAATGATGCCTAAACTAGCTCGCGAAAACCGCATCTCGATATCTTGTTCCTATCCCAAAATATCGGCAATAGAAAATTTTATACGAAAATGCCTTAAATTTTCATTTTATTGTAGCTATATTTTTCTGGAATTCTTTCTATTATGTAAGTTGTGGCCCTAAAAATGACCGATTTATAAAAGGAAGATTTTTAATGCTCCCGCAAATGCTCGAAATGCTGACCATCACGTTCTATGCACAAAAAAGACAATTAATAGAAGCAGGCCATGGAAACAAAACAAATACCTAATCAAAACATAAATAATCCAAATTGTCAATAGTTGCCGTTTCAAAGATACAGGATGTTATTTACGGAAACCTTTGAATACCTCCACCACTTTATTTTTAGAGATACTGCAAAAAGTGTCAAACAAAAAAGGTTCAGATAATCCTCGACTTTAAAGATCAGGATTTTTTTTATTAGGTTAATATAGCGGAATTTACAGAAACATCACTTTTTTAGATTTAAGATTGCAGTTATGCCCCCTAGCGGCCATTTCAGAAACTTGAAAGTATTTTCCAGGTTTTTCTCTAGGCCGTTTTAGTAATAATTTTTTGTGCCGCAAGCCTCTACGATGGCTGGTTTCCAAGATACAGTACCACGCATTCTTAGTTGGCCACCCTGTACTTTGTGTGCTTTCCCTCTGGTTGGACTCTCGCCTCAATGACGGGTCGTGACACGGCGAAACACGTCTGGAAAAGGGTCTGACGAAAGGGACCAGTTTTAGGATATGTAAATTCTTCACATTCCGAACCTGTTTGTTATTTTTTTTTGTTTAATCTGCAATCTGGTATTTATAATTTAAAGGATTGAAAGATATAAATTATTGCAAGGCTTACATCTGAAGTATCAAAATAAGTATAAGCATTTTTATTACACTTAAAAATATAAGCAAACTTTAATGTTTTAAATGAAGAGTTGCACGTTTTACATTGGGAAATATTTGATGCGTTTATTTATCTTAAAATAGCAATTAATCTTTTTGTCTCTGAAATAAAACATTCGGTTGTCTTTAATATCATTACGTTGTGAGTAATAACTGTAATAAACTCAATTGGAAAATAATAATTTAAACTGTTAATGGTAATTAACATAATGCAATAAAACCAACCAGTTTACACTTGCTTTGCGAGTTTAGGCATTGGCGGCTTGATCGACAGCAAACCGTTTTATTCTAGTGGGTTTTATTAAACCTCGTTCATCAATTATGAAACTTTGGTTAAGTGTAATAATCTAGCGGTGTGTTTCGCTATGCTAACTATACTGCGCGGCTTATTTAACGCATAATGAAAAATTTGCCTCAATTTTGATTTATGTATTTTTCGAATTTGTAGTTCTTTTTTAATGATTTCTTTTTCTAAATGTAGGTTTTTTTCATATATAATATCACAAGAGAAACAATCTTGACGGATTTTCGGAAGGTATGAAAGTTTGTTGCTTTGTTGCGGCTCGTGATTTTGTCAAAAATGTCATTCGCGAAATTGCCGAAAAGCAACAAACTTGAATAAAACCTTGAGAGCAATTTTGCTTACACAATTTTTTTCTCGAGTGGTATTCGACATGACTATTTCACGAGAAAAAAGACAAAGAACAATAAAATTATATTCTCCGACACTGCCTTTTTAATTTCTGTAATGGATTGTATTCCAAATCTGTTTTTTTCTTCAGAAACACTCATTTTTGAACTGAACTAATCTGACATTTGTTAACAAGAAAAAATACAATGACATTTTAAATAATTAACAGAACCATGGTAACAAAATTTCTTTCGATCAAATATAAAATTTTGTCGCTGTAAAAATCACATGTGAATTTTGTCCAGGTAGGTGCAGGTAGTAATTTTGCCAGTAGAAAACAGACCGTTGCAATTTTTTTTTTTTTTATGATAAGGCACAGCACTACAGGACAAATCCTTTATGGCGCTCTAGGAGCGGTGCGTGTGCGCAGGAAACGATTCACGTTGGTCTTGAATCTTTGGAGACTATACTCGTTGGGGAAGACGATCTCAGGGAGGTCGTTCCAGAGTGATGACGTTCTCCAGATGAAAGAATTTTGAAACAGTGTCGTTTGAGGGACACTAAGCTGAACCACGTACTGGTGGGCTGCAGTGGCTCGTCGTGTATTTCTACCATGCACCGCTCTGGGTGGTATTAAGCGGGCAACCTCAGTTGAACACTTGCCATGAAAATATTTGTAAAATAGACTCAAGTCGCCAACCTGCCTTCGATGTTCAAGGCTTTCCAGGTTGTTTGTCAGACTATGGTCACCGATCAAGCGAATGGCTCTTCTTTGAATGGAATCTAGCAATCTCAGGGTATGTTTAGGAGCAGAGCCCCAAATATGCGAACAGTACTCCAGTGATGGTCGAATTGGGGCTTTATAGAGCATCAAAAGTTGTTGGGGTGTATAGAGGTTCTTTGTTCGGAAAAGTACTCCAAGCTTCTGCGAGGCTGCCTTAGCAATGGCCGCAACGTGGCCATGCCAAGACATATGACTATCCAAATTAACGCCCAATAAATGAATTGATGAAGCCAAGGGAATTAAGTGTCCCGCCATAACTATATCCAGTTCTTCAACATTAACTTTTTTAGAAAAACTGCCGCCTGGATCTTTTTAGCGTTAAATTCTACTTGGTTACTGTCACCCCAAGACAGAATTTCTTCCAGGTCTTTGTTGAGATGTGAGACCTCTTGCTGCCTATAGAGATGTGCATTAGCAGCCGATGTCCGAGCATCCAAAGTAAAAGTTGAAACAATGACATTTTGCCAGTGTAAAACATTCTAGTGAAATAGTCTTAAGCATATCACTGCCTTTATTCTTTTGCTTAAAAGAAGAACTTTGGTATTATACCGGGTGTTATAAAAATGTTGTGTTTATGGAAATTCAAAACACCCTGTGGGATTTACTAACCATTGCAACTGATCGCAGTTATAGCCAAATGAAGGCCTTATGTTTCTTTTACATTTTCTTTTTTGATTCATTTGTTTATCTCTGTATTTCCATGAAATACACACTTTTTAGTTAAACGTATTTTTGTTGACTTAAAATGCATTTATCGGAAAAGTAGCAGGCTTTGAAAATGAAAGATTACACAGAAACGTCATAAAGTGAAATGTAACAAAAGCGTTATTAGGTTTGATTCTTCACTTTATCACTTTTTAGTTTGCTTTGCATACTTGTAGTGGCAATTTATAATCTTATTAAGTGTAATTAAAAACAAAATGACCCAAAATGCACGTGTAAGAAGAAATCTTTCGCCTGAGGAATGTGCTGAAGCCATAGCACTTGTGGAAGAAGGCTTGCCACAATTTAAACCATATAGAGTGACACAATCTGCTATCTCCAGAGCATTGGCATGATTTCGGGAGACTGGTGCTAATCAAAGAAGACCTGGACAAAGACGAGCAAGGGTGACAACGAATGCCCAAGATCGCTTTTTGTAAATACAGGCATTACGAAGTCTGTTTGTTGCAAGCACTGCACTGCAGCAGGAATTTTCCCGTCGGTATGATTACCATATTAGTCAAGATACAGTGCTTAGAAGATTGGCAGAAAGCAGTATTACTCACTATCGAGCCGCAACTGGTCCCCTCCTAACCGTAAACCATCGAAGGCAGCAATTTGCCCAGAAGCACCAAAATTGGGGAGCTCGTGAATGGGGCAATGTATTGTTTAGCGATGAGTCAAGGTTTTGTCTTTTTAGTGATGACCGCAGTCGGAGAGTGTATCGACGTCCTGGCTAGAGATATGCTCAATGCAACATTGTCGGAATAGTAAGTAAGCTATGGAGGAGGATCTGTTATGTTCTGGGGTGGCATTAGTTTGGATGCTCGCACGGAGTTGTGATTCAGGGAGGTCCTTTGACAGGTGATCTATACATATCAGCCATTTTAGAACCCCATGTGGTGCTATATGCCCCACTTATTGGGGATAAGTTTTTATTCATGCACGATAATGCACGCCCACACGTGGCAAGAGTGGTACAATGTTATCTCCAAGAAACAGAAATCTCAACTTTGCCTTGGCCGGCAAGAAGCCCTGACATTAATCCTATTGAGCATTTATGGGATAAGATCGGTCGAAATGTTAGAGCCGTGCTTCCTCCTCATAGAAACTTAAATGATCTGTCATTTAGGCTTATGGAAATATGGAATCAGATTAATCGAGGCGAGATAAGACATCTCATTTTAAGCATGCCAAGAAGATGCCAAGCAGTAATTAGAACAAGGGGAGGCAATACTAAACTACTACGCTACTAAATGTTGTTATTTAATTTTTTTGAACAACTTCAGAAATTACAATTTTTTTCCCTGTATTTTTTTTGCTATGCTTTGTGGATTCAATAAAATTAATTAATACCAGATATTGATTCTTTATTTACTTTAAATTTTGTTTTTTTTTATTGCTGTTGCTTTAATTTAAGCATTTCGTTCATTTTGTATTTTTTAACTAAACATTTTTTTATGAAATACAAGTTGAACTAAAAAATGTTTATTTCATGAAAAAACAGAGATAAACAAATGAATAAAAAAAAATGTAAAAGAGACATAAGGCCTTCATTTGGCTACAACTGCGATCAGTTGCAATGGTTAGTAAATCCCACAGGGTGTTTTGAATTTTCATAAAAAAACACAACATAAGACCTTCATTTGGCTATAATTGCATTAAGTTGCAATGGCTAGTAAATCCCACAGGGTGTTTAGAATTTCCATAAAACAATATTTTTATAACACCTGGTATAATACCAAAGTTCCTTTTTTAAGCAAAACAATAAAGGCAGTGATATGCTTAAGAAAAAATCCTACAATTAAAAAAAGAAATCATTAAGAACGAACCACAAATTTGAAAAATACATAACATCAAAATTGAGGCAAATTTTTCGTTACGCGTTAAATAAGCCGCGCAGTGTAGATTAAAAATGCGCTGTATGAATTATGAATAATATGTTTCATTTTTCTTCAATATAGTTACATTCATTGACATTGACATCCAATCCGATTATGGAAGTCGCAAAATAGGTCGTTTTCTTTTCACAAACCAAAGCAGAATTAGCAAAGTTTTAGTTACCAACGCATGTTTAACTCTATTCAAGTTTTACGGTAAGGATAACAATTGGTGATAATTTCACTATGAGAAGTAAACTTTTATGATCATCTTTCTTCTTTAGAAATGGCTTAGGGACTGGAAAATTCACAAGAATGAGGCTAAAATACAGGGTATTTTTTTCCTTGAAGTCAAGACGAGCAAGGTCGCGAGGCCTAGTCCTTTTCCATCAGCTCTAGCCTCACAAATCTCGTGGGTGAACCAACTCGGATTCTAGACCGAGATGGTGATCTTGTTAGTTCGTTGGACCTTTTCTTAACTTCAAACCCCGACTTGTACACTGTTACCGCTCGGAACGTCTGACCACAACCTTATTTTGGCACTGAAAAAACTAAGAATTAGTGCCTAACAGCCTCCTGAACACATTCAACGGTTAACTTTCAGGGAAATACTCCACCGAACATTCCCCCTTTAGACTCGAGAATGCCGGAGATTGTTTTCCGGCACCGCCATATTTAACAAATCTTGAGGAGTTTTGACACCAAAAGCTTCTGGCCCTGACGATATTCCAGTCATCGTAATTAGGATATGCGCTGATGAAGTGACACCGGTATTTTGTAGGCCTTTTGACTTATCTTACAAAAAATGAATATTTCTTTCTTCATTGAAAACGAAAAACTAATATTACAAACGCACCCAGTCATACACGTTTAAGAGTACTAGTTACATAATGACATGCACATTGAGATATTTGACGAATTTCTTAACAAAATAACTACAAAATATTACGCACGGATGAACGTTTCGGACAATATCCCTATCTCTAAGTCGCACATTCACGCACCACACCACACCAACCTACATCTACGCGATTAGCTGCCACCTTAAGAAAAGACAAAAGCTGCACTAGAAAATTACAAAAATACCAACATTGAAACAATAATGGAAGCAGCAGCTATATAATCAACAAAGCAGCCAAAATTGTAAGCACCCAAACCTACAAAAGAAGTTTTTCTAAACAGAAGGATGATAAACAAAGGGAGTCAAAGCTGATGATCTAACTCAGTGTCCAAATAATATAAGTCAATAATGATCGCATTGGAAGCAAATGTGTCAAGATCATTCAAATATTTTTTTTTTATCGTTTAGGTTCTCTTTAACATTTTTTTAGACTTAAAATTAGTGTGTTATTTATTACTACCGGATATAAATAAATTATTCTAGCTTACAAAATAAACACGCACTATAATATAATTTAATAAATTGTGAGAATGATAAATTATCCATACATTAATTAATATCGCTTATACAAATGCCCAATATCAATAAGTATGTTATTAATATGTTTTGCCATACGCCAGTCAAACGTTGTGAGAGAAAGCAGATATTAAATTTTGTACTATAAGTCATAACCAATTATATTTGCTATAGCTAAAGAAAAATATCTTAAATTAGGGTTAAGTCATTATATCTTATCACCTACTGCTTAGTTAGGCTAGTATAGATTAGGTTAGGTTTAGTTTGGTTAAAATTTCATTGTGTATTATTTGAATAATGTTATTTGTGTTTTTTGTATGTTGCTACCCTGTAATTGGAAGTTACTGTCTGGGTAGTGTACTAAATAAATAAATAAATAAATAAATAAATAATTTCTCCATAAATATAACAAAAGGTATTGGTTTCATATATCGGCTACACGCGACAACTTGTTTATTAAATTGAATACTTTATACACAAAATGTGGGAAATACGAATAGCTGATTACTAAACTAAAACGACGGCACCCCAATATTTAAGGAATTTTTAATACATTGGCTCCGCTGTCTGCAGGTAATAAATGCGTCACCAGTTTATGGCCTTTAAAGGAGCCTATAAAGTATTTATGTGAAATTTGAGGCTAATGTAGAAATTTGCAAGATCTCCAATTTAGGTCCAACTTTTACAAAATACTCATTTATTTAATCGGTAGGATATTTCTGTTGAACCATTAGGCAGATATTATTTTTATATTTAAATCATCCTTGGCTTTTAACAAACGTTGAGTGAAAGAAATTTTTCTATGCGCGATAATCAACCAATACCAATATAATGAACCATAGGTATATATATATATCGGTATAGGCCGATTATCCCTATCGGCGAAAAGAATAATATTGGTCGAGCAATGTTTTATTTTTATTTATTTACTCCTGATGGTGTTCAATCCCCTAAATTAAAAAAGTGTAGGCAAAGGTTGAAAATACTTATTTGAAAAACTTTTTGTATTCCCTTTGTAAGCTCCAAATTCCAACGTTCTGTGGGCTCATTTTAAAATTTTAATTTGGAAAATCTTTATAATCACCGGGAAAGTGTACCAAGCTTGTACTAAAATTTAGCACTTAAAGTCCAGTTTATTGATTTGAATCAAATGCTCGATTACCCTGGAAAATTAAACATTGCATGAATTGAATGGATTTATTGCCCCATTTGTTTTGGAAACGTGTTTTATTGTCGTTAAATTAAGAACCATTTATTTAAGGTACGCTTTATTGTTAAAAGTAAATAAATAAATAGCGTTGCCTCTACATAAGTTATTTGAAATGCAATGTATTTTAATAGGCCCCAACCGAATGCAATCCGCCGTTTATCAGCTCATTTCGTTACACTTATTGGTATCTTCTCTACCTACTAGGATATACATAATATACAAGGCTTGTAAAAACTAACTTTTTTCGAAAATTTAAAAAATTCTTTACTCAGTTTGACTTTTTTTTCATTCATTACTCATTAGCACTTAAATAATATGTGCATACGAAAATTTAAAAAATTCAAAATAATATATTATGTTAGAATTTGAGCCGCTAGCATTGAAAGTTGTATTTCTCAAAGCATAATCAAATTTACTTTATTTTAGATATTTTAGAATAGTTATTGAGTTAAGCCAACTTGAGAAGCGTGAACTTTATCTTTTCAAAGATATAACTCTATTAATACCCCAATAATTCAGCACGCAAAGTCCCCATCAACACCTCCATGGTCAGTGCCTCCATCACAAAGGTATCCAGACTTTCCAAGTACGGAGTCTTATTAAACGAACTCAAAGAGCAAATTAGAGTCAAGAATATACCTATGAACCGGGTGTATCGCACTGGTGACCGATGTATAGAGGCAGAGGCGAATAGAGCCGTTCAGCTTGTTAGTGATCTCCTGAAAGCTCACTAGCCCTCACTGTGGGAGAATATAGTGGTTCATCTTACTACTGAAGACAACAGCTTATTTAAAATGACCAGTTTACTAACGAGGGACGGCAAAAAACCAATGTCTTTAGTCAGAAACCCTATTAACAACGAATAGTTGAAGGACAACCCGACTACACATCCTGAGAGGGCTACACGAGCCTCTAGAACGATGCAAATTTATAAGTCAATCGAGCACCCTCTACAGAATATCCGCAATATTCACATGGATAAAGCAAAAAACGTTATTAAATTCAATAAACCTAAAAAGGCTCCGGGCTTCGATGGTATAGAGAGTAAAGCGTTAAAGAACTTGCCCGACAACGTGATATCGGATTTAGTAAACATTGCAGAGGCTATTTTCGAAAAAGGTCATTTTCCCCAGGTTTGGAAGAAAGCCAAGTAGTTCTAATTCTAAAACCTAAACAAAATCAAACATTGGTAGTTAGTTACAGGCCCATCAACCTACTGTTGTGTGTTGACAAGGTTGTTGAGAAACTTATACTTCATCGTATTAGACAACAACACTTTACCGTCAGAGCAGGTCGGTTTTCGATCTGCTCATTGCACGGTGCGTCAAACGACTAAACTGGCTTCTAATATACGAAGTGGCCTTAACAGACGATTCAGCACGGGAGCGGTTTTTTTCTGATAAGGTCTTGCACGACGGACTCATTTTAAAGTTAATAAAGTCAGGAATTCCGAACTATCTAATAAAGGTTTTTTATTTGTTTCTGACGGAAAGGATTTTCGCGGTTTCGTCAGAGACTGCGATATCGACTGTGTGGTACGTCAGAGCCGGAGTACCGCACGGAACCTCCCTTGCGCCGGCTTTGTACAATATCTATATCAGCGATATTCCTAAATTCACTCAAACGGAACTATGTCTGTTTGCTGAAAATAACGCGATCACCGCCACCACCAAACAGCCAAGGTTGGTAGTCTCAAAGCTATAACGTCACATAAAACTTATCGAGGTGTGGCTAGATAAATGAAAAATTCGCCTCAATGACGCCGAAACCCAAGCCATCTACTTTTCGAGAGCCAGAAGCAAATTATCCCAAACCAGATTGAAAGTCAGAAACATCAGACTAGACTGCTGTAATAATGTTAAATATCTGGGTCTGTCGTTTGATGAGCAGGCTTGGACAGATAACGTAGACCAACACTTAAAAAAGCAAATTGTCAACTTGGTGCCATCTACTCACTTTTCAACAGTAGAAGTAGACTAAATTTACGTACAAAGACTTTGTTCTTTAAGACAATTATTCGGCCTGTACTTACTTACCGTGCACCGTATATAAATCAACATTTAGATCATTCATACTTTACATAATGACCTACAAATACCGACAATCACTGAATATATAGACAACCCAATTATTGACTACTACAAACGGACGGACGATTCCCTGAATCTCCTTATCACACGATCACACGTTTACTTAAACACACTCAAACCATATAGAATATCGAGAGCCTGGCTCTCTCCTCCCCATCTCCCGCCTCTGCCACCAGAGTTTTGATCCAGGAATGGCCAAACCATTTGAGATTACCCTTTTCATTGGTGCCCCCTCTCCTCTACCTCAATAAAATGTGAATTTAGAAATTTGAAATCAACCCCTCTGTTCAAGATCGATACAGCAGCAACTCTGTTTAAAAATTGGAATTAAAGTCGAAAACCGATTCAAGAAACGAATATGATCCTATTCACAAAGTCCCATGCAGGTAAGTTTTAAAAAACGTACTGTATGACTCACTAGTCCAATTGTTCCAGAATTAACTATCGAATCCATAATTCCCGATCAAAGTTAAATTATCCGATGAACCGATTTGTACTTTATCTAAAACATTTTTTTGTCATTCGAGTATTCTAAAGCTGAAGAATGATATATGTCAGAAGTATTAAGAATAGTATTCACAGCAGAGTCGTCCACTTAAGATATTTTGCCAAACGTCTACCTTTTGAACGATTACTAAGCTCGGAAACATCTTTTCTAGGACGCCTGCGAAATGGACCCGGTTGTGGCTCGTCATTCTGATTGGCACTCCTTATTAATTCAGTATATGCAATTACATTTAACCAATCCGAGTACTTAAGCAAAAATTTCGATTTACTCCTGGTTACGTTTGTTCAGAAATTATTAATGCTTTTATACAAATCCAGAATACGACTATCTAAACACCTAATATTTATATTTTTTACGTCATAACTAGGACTTGTAACACGTGTTACCTTTTACGGAATCCCAAATATAGAAATATATCCTTGAGAATTCATCAAAATACCTGAAAATAAAGTTTACAATTATTTCAGCGTTATGTAGACCGTGCGACGCTTAAGCCATGCAGGCCCAGAGGCTCTTTGGGCCCAAGAAGGCGTAGATCCAAAATAAATTTGTTTAAAATATATAGTTATATATTTAATTTAAAGTATGTACGAATACCACAAAATGCCTTTAATTTTTTGGTAGTTCCATATGAAGGCAGCTTAATGGTAAAAATATTCAACACAAATCATGTGTGGCATAATAGACAAATAATACAGAAAATAATAATAATAAAACCAATATAAAACAACACAATTTCGATAATTTAATAACACTTATACCTTGCAGAAAAGTTACTGTAAAGCGGGATTTATAGACTCGAAAAATTGGCGAGGTTTGAGGTTCAGTTGGCGTTGGAAATAAGAGTTTCAATTTAAACTAAAGGGAATACTCAGTTCAATTTATAAACTCAGTTTGTAAGTTTCGAAAAGTTCGATATAACCAATTTTTATGTTCGGAGTTCGAGAGGTTTGTTTTGACCAATGAAGACGCTATTTTAAAGTCATGTGGTTACATCGAAATGTCAAATGTTTTTTATTTGTCGCGTTTGGGCTCTTCGGTGTTTACGTCGCCCTTCTGTCATTTGTATTTGGATTTTCTGTTTGTTGTAAGCTTAGTATTGTGTTATGCGCCCGAATTTGAAAACCAGAAATGGATAGTATAGAGAATGATGACACTAATTTATTATTCGACTTAGGTCATAGAGATTATAAAAACTGGAACAGTCGCGTTTTAAAGCGGCGATTGCTACGCCTTCTCCTATGAGCCGCGTAAAACAATAATGTCGACGCAAACAGGGTGTAATAATATAACATTTTTACCACAGCACGGAACTCAAAAACGATTAAATTTTTATTTGAAATCGAACAAAATTATAAACAAAGAAAATATTAATTTTTCTACTCCCATCTGCAATTTAGCTATTTCTTGCACAATCCACAGAATGGATAAGTAGGCCATTCCAGTTAACTGAACGGATATAATTTCATATCCATCCTAGTTAGGATATGAAATCGACCAATCACAGTAAAGCATCAGGTACCCAGGTAACTATTCGATTTTAAAATAAGTATTGTATGTCAATGTCCAATTATTGTCAGACGTAAATTCTTGCAAATTTTAAACTTAAAAATATGAGCGATTCCGACGAAGAAACGATAAACAGCACGCCGCCAAATATTCGTTTAGAAGCCAATCAAACCTACGAAGCCATATTACCTGAAAAGTCCAAAAGTAAATACGAACTATCTTACAAAAAGTTTATGGACTGGATGCTGGAGCATGAAGTCAAAAATATATCAGAAAACGTTTTAACTGCATATATGAAATATTTATCCAAAGACCTAAGACCGTCCACTCTATGGACAACGTATTCTATGTTAGGAACAATGTTAAATATAAAAAAAAACGTTGATATCTCTACATATTGTAAATTGAAGTCATTTTTGAAGTTAAAGAGTAGTGGCTATAAACCAAAAAAGGCAAAAATTTTGACATCCGAAGAAATGAAAACGTTTCTTCTGGAAGCACCAGATGAAGAATATTTGTTTACAAAGGTAAGTTTCAGTAAAGTACCCTTTATATTAATATTATATCAAAAATATCTCATTTTGCACGAAATCCTATCGAATAATTAAATAAACCGTTCTTATATGCGCTACACATTCTTTCAAGTAAGCGCAGGTTCAGTCTAGTGGTAAAGTCGCCGTACCTAGAAAGGGTCGGATAAAGGCTCCTTGGTTCGAATCCCATAGGGGGATAAATACTTTTTATTTTTTTATCTGATACCTATTTGATTTGTTGTCTTAATAATATAATAATTATTAGGATATTGATTTGATATTTCTAATTTATTTTAGGTGGTATTGATTTTTGGTATTTCTGGCGGATGCCGTAGACAAGAACTAAAAAATTTAAAAATCGATCATATTCGAGACTTGGGAAATGAATTTCAGGTTAGATTAATCGACACCAAAACAAAAACAGATCGTTTATTTGTAATCCGTGGTCTGTTTTACAAGGTTTCAAAAAAATACATGGAGCTTAGACCACTAAACATGGAGCAATTTTTTTTAAATTACCAAAAGGGTAAATGTACCAAGCAAGTAGTTGGCATCAACAAAATTGGTAATCAGCCGAAAATAATTGCTGAATTTTTAAATTTACCGAACTCAGAATTATATACCGGACACTGTTTCCGTCGCTCGGGGGCCACTCTCCTAGCAGATGCAGGTGGCAACACCTTAACCATCAAGAACTACGGTGGCTGGAAATCAACTCCTGTGATGGAAACTTACATCGAAAATTCTTTAAATAAAAAAAAAGAAGATTGGTAATACTATTGTTAAATCAGTTCACAATCCGCAAATAGAGAATATTGCATCGACTTCTAAAGAAAATCTTGCTTCAAATATGTTAGCATCTACCTCGTATAATAGTGTTACAGAGAATAACGTTGCAAATTGCAATTTAAAAAAAGAAGCTATTGCATATAACAACTGTACATTTAACAGTTGCACATTTATTGTAGAAAATAAACAGTAATCGTATATTATTATTATATAGATGTAATAGGTTAATAATTATTGTTAAATAAATTTCGTTGTTTATTGTAAATTTAATTTTTTTTTAAGTGTAAAGTTTCTTTAGTCGTAGAAAAAATACACTATACAACTCGAGTGGATTGTCCATATCGCAATCTAACGATTGAGCACTCCGCCTACGGCGTCGTGCTCAAGTTACGTCATCGTGCGATATGGACATCATATCCACTCTTGTTGTACAAACTACTATTACAATCTGTCAAAATTTTCAAAGTAAAACTTAATGTCAGTATTCTGTATCATTCTATTGGACCAAACTTTCAACCAATCAAACAACAACTTTTCGAACTCCGCTACTGACTTTAAAAATGTCATGTTCTGGACTGTCGAATATCGAACCTCACCAACTTAAACATAATGTCAACCTCACCAACTTTTCGAGTTTATAAATCCAGCTTTACCGCTGATTACAAGGTCACAATACAATCATTTTTGAAGCTCCGAAGAAACTGACAGTTACGACAATTAGGTGATATATTTATATCCTTAGGTAGCTTGATTTTTGGTGCAATGAAATTTGTAGTTTGATGTAGGTTATTTGGCTATGGATTTACCAGATTTATAACCTTACATGGTACCACTATGCGCAGTGGTGAATAAAAATGCTTCAAGGAACTCATAATATTTAGTCTATTATCAAATTGTCGGTATTAGCTTTGTAGTTTGTAAGCCTGTCCATGACAGAGGGAGCCAATCTATTTTCGTCGATTTTGATAGGGTCATTTTATTTATTTTTATTGCAATAAGATTATTCTTCAGGAATTCGAATTCGAGGTATCTACAATATAATAATATATTACATGACATCATGACAACATCAGAGTTTGAGATGAAGTGACAAATTTCTTTTGGTATCTACCTGATTTTTAATTTCATACAAAGATACTTTTTACATTTTTAAAACTTCGTATTGTCTTCAGTTTAATTTTAGTAGTTGTCTTTATATAAATCTAGGATTTATTGTCAATTAAATGTTTTTAAAACTTTAATAAAACTATATAACGCATAATTAAACTTTGTTACAGAAAATGGTTTTCCGAAAATGCACTGACATGCGCACTATCCAGTCTTTCTGTTCCATATCGTTTTAATAAACGTCATAATAGGATACATTTAAACCTAAAATAACATATTAATAAAATATTTTTCTTGGTTAAACATAAATATATAACGGTTTTATAAAGCTCTAATTAAAAGCTGTTTGTGCAAGTATACGACTCTATCACAATATGGTTGCAATACTTATAGATTTATTTTTTAAAACTTGTATATCGTATATACAACAAACAATAATCATTTGTTCTATAATGCAAGTGGTAAAATACATTTTAAAACAAAAAGCATATGCAAGTATTTTCTATTATATACGAACAAAATTATCGTAACGATATGCGCTGTAAAACAAAACTGTTCTTAATGCAACGGTATTCGATAATTATAAAATAATTCGCTTCTTTTACACTTGTACTAGTTGGAATAGTTGGTGTATAAAAATAAAAGATTGACGTCATTCAATGACCTTTTAAAAATGTCTCTCAATAATCGCAGATGAAATAAAACGTGGTAACAATGTTTTACACTTTTTCATATTAAAATAAGTTATCAATTCTTTATTGTCATTTTAACATAAGCCACATGATAGGATTGCTATTTCCATAATAACATCTCAAATGCAGCTTTCCATTACCGTAAAATGCAGTAATCAGTTAACAAATCGTTAAATTTATAATTTAAGCTTGTCACGCAATAACCAGAAGTAATGGAATACGTACAGTTTAATAATTTAGTGTAATGGGTAATGGTTTTAACCATTTTAAGCGCTCCTAAATAGTTTAGATAGATGCGTAAAGACTAGCTGAAATTGTTCAATTAGCATTTAATTGCATGCTAAAGTATAAATCATAACAAATAAAAGTTTCCTTTCAATATTTAACATTTTTAACATCTAGTTGAGAAAATAGTGTTCAATTTTGTAATAACTTTTATATACCTGGTGTCTGGTAATGACGAACAAATTTGAGGGTGTAATTCTACATAAAAAAAATATGAAAAAAAGTTCATATGAACATAGGTCCGCCAATGCTTCCATACAGAACTACAGGCTTTTGGAGATTGTGCCCATAAAGTGTATTTTTTATATTCTATATTAGAATCTAGTTACAATACAAAAATGAACTTTTAGGTTCACGTCAGTGTTATTGGAGGTCACTTTTTTTGGTGGTTCAGTGGCATAAATATCAACAAATCAATACCAAAATCATAAAAAACGCTGTCTTTTTTGTTATTACAAGTTTTGTAATAACTAGGTTAAACTAATCTTTTTAGAGATCTTCTAACTTTTCTAAATCAAGTTTATTTATTATAACTTCTCAACCAGCAAAAACTCGCTGCTCAAATACTTTAACTCTGCAAACCGGTACTTTGGACACTAAGGATTTTAGGCGGCTCCATAAAAAATGATCTAATTGATTTAAATCTGGCCAATAAGGTGACCAACCTACAGGACCCCTTGTCATATCCTTCGCTCAGGATTAACTTCATTAAAATATGCCCTAACATTGAGAATGCGATGTGGCGGAGCTCCGTCTTGCGTGAAGTACATATTACTTATCCTCAGAGCATATAAGGCACATCATCAAGCAGGTCTTTTAGCACATTTCGAAGAAATCTAAGTATTATTCATCGTTTAATCAATTCTGTAAAATGTAGGGCCTTATTAAAGAGGCCTGCAAATATTCACGCCTAGAAATGTAATTGTTGTGGAAATTTATAATTCCGTTTCTGGTAAATCCGGCCTCATGAGTGAAAAATGTTTTATTTATAACGTTGGGATCTCGGTGCCCTTTTTATCTTACAAATCGACAGAATTGTATCCGTGGTTCAAAATCTTAAGGTTTTAGAGCCTAAACACTTGAAGTATGGTGTGAGTAGAGATGCTTTTCATGCAAAATTTCTTAAACCGAGTTCTTGTTAATGCATTTTAGTTCTTGAAGTCTATGGTATTTACAAAGATAATATTTATGTTTATATCAGACTCGCAAAACGGTTGTATGATGTTTTCCCACTTTGCCTCAAATGTGCAGAGTACATACGGATAAGTCCCTTATTTTCTTGTACATGTTGCAGCATTTTATTTGCATGATTATTGCTTTCCTCCTCTACTTCGCAAAATCATATTATATTAACAAGAGTTTCACTACTTTTAAATTTTTGAATGATTCTTGTTATTTATTGCCGATATATATTTTTTTTTAATGATAAAGCACAGCACTTCAGGACTAATACTTTATGGCGCTGTGCGAGCGGTGCATGTCCGCTGGAAACGATACACGTTCGTCTTGAACCTTTGGAGATTATACTTTTAGGGGACCACGGCCTCAGGGAGGTCCTTCCTAGGTAATGACGTTTCCCAGATAATATAATTCCTAAACAGTATCGTTCGAGGCATAAGCTGAACCACGTACGGGTGGGCTGCAGTGGCTCGACGCGTATTTTTAACATGCACCGCTCTGGGTGGAATCGAGCGGGCAACCACAGTAGAGCACTTGCCACAAAAATATCTGTAAAAGATGCTCAAATCGCCAACCTACCTTTGGTGTTCAAGGGTTTCTAGGTTGTTTGTCAGATCATGGTCACCGATAAAGTGAATGGCTCTTTTTTAATAGAATGAAGCAATCTCATGTTATGTTTAGGAGCAGGGCTCCAAATATATGGGAAGTATTTCAGCGATAGTCCTTTATAAAGCGTCAAAAGCTGTTAGTGTATTGAGGTACTTCGTTCGGAAAGATATCCAAAGCTTCTACGAGGCTGCCTTAGCAATGGCCGCAACGTGACTATGCCCAAACATGTGACTATCCAAATTGACGCCCAATGAATGAATTGATGAAGTCAAGGGAACTGAATGTTCCGCCATTACCATATCTGGTTCTTCAACATTAACTTTTTTAGGAAAAACTGTCGCCTGGGTCCCTCATGCCATACTTCGTCGAGGGCCTTGAAAATGTCCAGTGCTACCGCCCGTTCTATTATTGTGTTGTTCCAAACGTGGGTAACATAAGCGAGAAGGCCTTCTGTTGATCTACTTTTACGAACTCCATACTGGTGGTCACTGATAATATTGAATCCTTCCAGGTGAAGCCTGTCCAGAGATGTAAGAAAGTTACACTTTGCTTTTGAATGGGATTATCCAAGGCTTGCCATAAACTCATAAACAAACAATGAATGAATGAATAAATAAATGCAGGTAAATTATGGTCTGTACTTAAAAATGTCTTAAAGTAAACTGCAAATCCGGAAGACGTAATTTCATTATTATAATAATAGTTTGGTGATTTTAAACCGATTTTTACATGTTTCAAAATGAGAGGGTTAATCTCATAAAACAAATTATGTTCTAAAAACTGTATATATAGCCACTCTAGTTAGATTTAAGCTTAGTAATTATTCTTACTTCGTGTGTAATATAGCGTTTGTTTAATCGTGTGTGACTCAGTGCGAGCCCAATGTATCTCAGGAGATAACCCCGTCGAAAAGAAGAAAACACTTCTCTGTGGACACTAAGGAAGTTATAAACAATGTTTATTCAACTCTCATTGAACGAGCGGTCAGCCAGCAAGCAGCGTTAGAAGAAACGGCCACATTAACAAAAATTCCAACATCAACTGTATGGAAAATTGTGAATAATCCCATTTTAGCGAGGAAAAATAGAACCGATACTGGCATTTTCTTGAAGGTAGATGGAAGTGATCAAGTTATAATACAGCGTAAAATATACAAGTTATACGAGGAACAAAGCGTGCCTACATTAGATAATTTAATTAAGAGGCTTGAAAAAGATGAAACCGGCGTTAAATGTGACAGAACAACGTTATGGAAGTGTATCCAACACATTCGTTTTAGATTTAAAGAAGTTAACAAAAGACAAGTTTTAATGGAATCCAGTAGAATTCGGAAATGGTGATTCGAATATCTACAAAAAATTAGGATTTACAGAGATCGGCAAAGGCCGATTATTTACTTGGATGAGACCGGGTTCGACACATATGATACCCCGGGAAAGGGTTGGGTTAACTCAAGCGGCAAGTGTAGAACAAGCGCGCCATCATAAAGAGGTAAACGAATTATATTTTGCATACTGGATCTAAAGATGGATGGATTCCAAATAGACTTTGTCTGTGTGCAAAAAACATTAAAGATTCTTCTCTGGATTACCATAAGGCCACCGCTGCTGATATATTTGAAGATTGCTTTAAAAACAAGCTAATTCCAAATATACCTTAGAATAGCGTAATTGTAACGGACAATGCAAGCTACCATAGTAGGCAGTTGAACAAGACTCCATCCTCAAATGGCACAAGAGCAACAATCCAAAACTACATGTATAATAATGACATTTATTTTCAAGACGATTACACCAAAAGGCAATTAATTAAGGTTTTGCAAAGTTTAAAACCACAAAAGGAATACTTCTGTGATAATTATGCAAAAAATCTAGGGTGCAGTTTTACGGCTTCCACCATACCATTGTATATTATTTAATCCCATCGAACATGTGTGGCACCAACTGAAATCTGTAATTCGTCGTAACAATATTTGCCCTACTATTAACTCCAGTGTACTTGAGCTTATAGAAACTGAAGTTTTTAACATCTCTTCACAAATTTGGGCAAATTCTGTTAGACACGTTGAAAAAGTGGAAAAATCCTATATCCATATAAACAATATAGCACAAATAATAATAAGGACAGATTCTGATGATGATAGGGTAATTCCGGGAGAGATGCCGGCATGGTAGAGATGCCGATTGAACATATTTCCGAACGTACTTATCTGCGAGACATAAGTTACGCGCCTACGCATTCACGTGTCAGTGCCTATCGAAGTCTGTAGTCGGTATTGTGCAATCTCCAATCATTTTTAATTTATTAAACAGGAAAGAAAAATCCAAAATTCTTCACAAATATTTAATAATTCGCTCTACGCGTTTCGGTTTCTTAAACCATTTTCAAGAGCTATCTAAAAAGTTTATTCATATAATAATCTCAATTATAATTCAAAATAATTTGGTGTTACTTACATAATATAAACAAAAACTTTACATTAAGGACACAAACAAGCTCACAATGGCGAGCACAGGTTTACTAACTATATAAAATTGATCAACGGGATAAACCCATAAAAAACATTTAAAAATGAAACACTTAAAAAATAAAACAAAATACACCGAACCAGAGCGACATCTAGATTGCACAAAGAGAGGTTCCATTATTTAAACAATCATTCACTACTTAAACACGTTTACAATTCTCGCCGCTTCCCTATAGTGGGCGTTGACAGGATCGTTCAAACACTCAATTTGATTATTTATCCCTAATTTCGCTATTTCAATGTTTTCTAAAAAATTCAGCTTTAGGCCTTTATTCGCATTATGTAGCATTTTAAAGTTGTCTTTAGTATTAAAACTATGTAAATTCTCTCTTAAATGCAGGCCAAAAGCTGATCTCCTGTCATTAGGCGATTTCTGAGAGTTTAAATGTTCTTTTATTCTAACATTAAAACTACGTCCTGTCTGACCAGCATATTTAGCCATGCAAGAGTTACAGGACAACAAATACACCCCACTCTTGTCAAGTACGTTAATTGAATCCTTTACTCTCGAGAATAAGCTACGTAAATTGTTTACCGATTTGTAAGCTATTTTAAAATTGTTGTTTAAAGACTTCAATACATTACCCACTCTCAGAGAAACAGTGCCCAAAAAAATAAGCCTTATATACCTAGGAGGTTGAAAAGATGTTATGGTCTTATCCAAGGGGTCAGTCAACACCCTCTTAAGCATGCCATTAAATTTTTTTCTTATTAAATTATTGATTAGTGATATCTTGTATCCGTTGTTATAAGCAATTTGAAAGATGATGTTCTTTTCCCTCTCAAATTCCAAAGGTAAGAGTGGGATGGTGAACAAACGATGAATCAAAGAGTTAAAAGCTGCCATTTTATGAGCTAAACAATGATTTGAGTCAGCAGGTATAACATTGTCTGTATGTGTGTTTTTCCGATAAATAGCATACTCAAAAAAAGTTATTCACCCTCTTTATTGTCAAATCTAAAAAATTCAGACAACAATCGGATTCTATTTCTTTTGTAAATTTGATGTGGTTGTTTAAAGAATTTAAAAACTTGAAAAAAATTTCCAACTCATTCCCTGTTCCTGTCCAAACAATAAAATTATCATCAACATATCTGCGCCATAATAAAATTTTATCTAGAAGGTAAAAATTCGAATTAAACAATTTATTTTCAAAATCACCCATAAAAATTTCAGCTAAAAAGGGGGAAAGACCTGAACCCACCCAAGAACTTGTCATTAAATCTAAAAAAATCTAAACCTAGACATTTAGTTAAAAGGGACGTTATACCCCTCCGTACTTTTGGCCATTAATTAATCTTTTAAGTTCTGTAGTGTAAGACGCATTCGGATCTTTCTTAAGCTCGATAATTTATTTTTATTTTAACTGAGATTTTCAATTTGTCAACAGTCAAAAGTTTTTCTGAGTATAAGGTTAGTGTACTGTGCTTACTTTATAAATGTTCTAGTATAAAATTTGCATGAATATGGTGAAACAGCATAGAATGAGGTTATACCTCTGCGTATTTATGTTATCTTTATCCCAGTTGCAACTTTTCAGGGGCATTCGGCATCTCTCCCGGAAATTCGGGAGAAATGCCGATTTTTAATAGGGTGTTATGGCTAACCTAGAAAAATATTTAAATTTCAGAAATGCCGAGCAAATACGAAAGAAAGTGTCCTAATAGGGGTAAATGGACCGAAGAAACTTTAGAAGCTGCTCTGCAAAGTATAGCAGAAGGTATGGAAACTAGCAATGACGCAACCTGTACTGGGTGTGGTGAAGAGTATACCAAGACAACCAAAACCGATGACTGGATTCAGTGCATCCATTGTCAGCAGTGGCTGCATGAGGGTGCTCAATAAATGTCTTATGAAACCTGCATTTTATAATACTTGTCAGAGCCGAAAAGGCGTTTCTATGGTTAGACCGCTTTAGGCATATTAAAATGAGTACGACACATTTTAGTTAAAATGTAAATTTAATAAAGACTAATTATTTCTAATAAACACGATTTCACCACAAAGTAAATCAAAGCTGTCCCTAACAGGTAATATTTTAAACGAGGTACAATAATAATAATAAAAAGGGAATTAATACGTTGCTTGGATGACGCTCTATACCTGAACTATAGTCGGTTGCTTAAATCGAGAGAGTAATAAATCATTATTGAACTATAAAACGCAGTGGTCTTCGCCGTAATCCAATATATAGTAGATAGTTTACCTACTAAACTATCTACTATATATATATTGAACTCTGTGCCTCACTATTTCAAAAATTTGAAATGTTTAGTTACTTTCTGGTAGTTGTTCCAAAACTTCGTTCTTGAAAATGGCTGGTGTTTCTGAATTTCAAATACCAAAATACGTGCGAAATTTGTGTAAAATTGCTAATTAAAAAGAAAAAAGTGTAGAGGCATCTCTACCTTAAGCTTGCGGCATCTCTCCCGTAATATTAGGTAGAGGTGCCGATTTACAGAGTGTGCAAAAATGTTTTTTTATTGTTTATTGCATTTAGTTTAAGGAATAATACTTATGTGCCTTGCTTACCAAATAAATATTACATCCCTAGCCTTAGTTTCATTACTTAATGATTATTGTGAAATTAGTAAATCAAGAAAATGTGAAAAATCGGCATCTCTCCCGGAATTACCCTATCGATAGTGATATTGATATATTAAGTGAATAATTATTATAAGTACCGAATAATTTGAATATTTTTGTAATCATCAATATAATTTTTAATAATAAAGTAACTTGTAATTTTACATATAAACATAAATAAAATATTATTTAACGTTTTACTTATTTTTATTATAAACCATGATTAAATTCTAAGCAAAATACGGACCTGTTCGGCCATATTTAAATTTTACAGCTAGTCCGGGTCTTTCCTAATAGGGATCAGTTAGTCACTTTCTTATATCTCTGAACATACTTTACTTTAATAATTTTTCGTTGAATTAACCTGTTGCTGGAATTAGCCTCTCTGAAGAATGACGTAGGTAGATTCACAAAGGATACCCTTTAGAGCAATAACACACAATACTTTGGTTAAATAATTGCACACCACAGCTGTGGATGGACCAAGAACTAAAAACTAAACTAGAGAGCACACAAATCTGTAAACAACTTTGTGTTTCATTATCCGAAAAATATTGACTTTACATGCCTTGCAACACACGTTAATTTGATACTGGTGTGCACTTGCACATAAATTTTGAGTCGAAGAGAACAAAAAATAAAAACTCACAAATAAAAAATATTTACTTTAATATTTATAGGTTCTGAAAAGAGGTCAAACATATCCTAAAAATATAGACTCTACAGTAAAGATACAGTTCCTATATCCTACCTAAAATGAACAGTATTATAATTTCTAGTTAAAAAAACTTACTATAAAATCAATGCCTGGAAGTTTTTGATTGTTTATTTTAGTTACTCATTGGCCAAATATTTTTGCCTGACTTGGGAAACCGATATTTCATGAGCGTTGAATCAGTACATCCTAATACACAATATTTTTGGCAGACATTATCAAGAGCACGTTTTGAACTAAAATGCCAAAGAAGAAGTAAACAGTTCTGTCGGTATTGTCTGACAGTACTGTCTTGTCATGTCACCTGACCGTCGCCGATGAGTCGACAGGGGTCGACATTAGCGCGAATTTTATGACTATATAACAATTTTATTATAGATATACACTCTCCTTTTAAAACTTATAGAATTTTAAAAGGTTACGCTCCTTGGCGCACAAAAACTATCATCAGTATGACAGATACCAGAAATAAAGCATTATCAAGGTTTAAAAAAAGCAAAAGTATGGCTGATTGGAATCCTACATATAAAACTTTAAGAAACACCGTAACTGCTGCTGTTAAAAAGGAAAAAAAGGTTTATTATGACAGATTCTTTAACAATAATAATAACCAAAAAAATGTATGGGCAGGTATAAGAACTATGGGCATTATAGATAAAAAAAAATAGTGATCTTCCCTCAAATCTAAGTAATGTTACGGACATAAACAATCATTTCTTAAAATCAGTTCCTGACATTCCACCTGATCAAGACTTAATATCATTTTATTCAAATAGAGATAATTCTTCTATTCCCCTTACATTTTCTTTTACACCTATAACAGAGATGGAAGTATTGGAAATTATAAAAAATATAAAATCTAAAGCTGTTGGTTGTGACGGTATTAATCGGTTATGTGTTCCTCACATTCTGCCTCATATTACGCATATTATAAACTATAGTCTTAAATTTTCTGTTTTTCCTGACCAGTGGAAAAAGGCATTAGTTATACCGTTACCAAAATTAGCCAATCCTATTAGTTTTAATAATATACGCCCAATAAGCATACTACCCACATTCTTAAAAATATTAGAAAGAGTTATAAATATGCAATTGGAAAAGCGTTTATATAATAATGGAATTATTCCTGTGACTCAAGCAGGGTTCAAAGCCGGACATAGTTGCACCACCGCATTACTTCATATTAGGGATGATATATTTACAGCCACTGATAAGTGTAAATTAACACTTCTAACCCTTTTAGACCATTCGAGAGCTTTCGATACTCTAAATCATCAAATTTTTAACGCTATTTTAAAATCTATTGGAATATCAGAAAATGCACATAAACTTTTATCATCTTATTTACAACATCGAGCACAGGCGGTCACATATAATGATGCAAGATCTTCATTCTTAAAGGTGGCAAAAGGTATCCCTCAGAGATCCATTTTGGGACCAATTTTTTTTAGTATATATATTTCTCAATTCACACAGTTCCAATTATCATGCTCTCAGCATTACTATGCAGATGATGCTCAAATTTATATTTATTTTTTTCCTGATGAAAGCAAGCAAGCTGTAACAGCATTAAATTTTAATTTGAATAACATTTTTGAGGTGTCCTCTAAACATTGTTTTTTATTAAATAATAAGTTTTTATTAAATAATAATCGTTCGGTTTTTATTAATAATGAGAAAATTTCATTTTGCGATTCGGTAAAAAATCTGGGTATAGTGGATAAGGATTAGTGGATAAAAATTTGAGATTTACAAATCATATATCTACATGCTTACAAAAGGCCTATTTAATGTCAAGATTTATTTATCAGAATCGAGAATACCTTACTAGACAACATAAAATAATGCTTTGCGAGTCTTTGGTATTATCTAAATTCAGCTATGGAGACGCAGTCTATGGCCCGCGTTTAAACAGTATTGACATATTTCGAATTCAAAAGCTTCAAAACTCGTGTCTTCGATTAATTTTTGGAATTCGTAAATTTGAGAGAATAAGTCACACAGTTCAAACTGCTGAGTGGTTGAACATGAAAAATAGACGATTTCTTCATTCGGCAGTACTATATTCGAAAATTATTACCAACAAAATACCACCATACCTTTTTAATAAGATAACTTATCGCAGGGACGGACTTGCATAATATAAATATTCGTTTTAAAGGAAACCTTACTCCTCCCATGCATGCAACTGAAATTTTTAAACGAAGTTTTTCATTTAATATAGTTTGTTGCTTAAATAATTTACCACAAGATATTAGAAATGTTAATAATATTAGACGTTTTAAAACACTATTATTTAAAAGACTACTGGCTGAACAAAATGGACAATAATCTTATACCAAACAGATTGATCTAAAAAGATGCTTTATGATGGTATAACTCTGCTTTTGTTTTGTTTTTTTTTTCTTGCGGAAACATTTTCTTTGTTTCTCTTTTTATTATCATTATTATTATTATTTTTATATAAGGTATATTTTATACATACTTATATTTATAGACTTAACAATTTTGTTGGGTATAAAATTCAACTATATTAATAATTACTAAATATGAATGTTATTCTAGATATTTGTGAACTTTCTTTTTTTTTCTTTTTTCGGGTTAGATAGAACAGTATACTGGGACCACTAGTTGACTGAATCTCGCCTATTACGAAATCAACATATTTTTATTGCAATATTTTTTTTTCAGTTGAAATAAAGACCTTTATTATTATTATTATTATTATTATTGTTATTATTATTATTATTATTTAAAGTTGGCACTGACAAAATTAGTGAAGAGATTTGCCTTAATTAAAATAATTCAGATCCGTATTACTTATTTTAGAACCGTAAAACACACAATCCATTAAATATCTTCGGATAGACTGCATGACAATAAATTATTAAATGTTTCCAAGTGAGATTGGCTTACCTACTTAGTCCGAATTCTTTAAAAAGTTTAGATACCTACACTTAGCTTAAGCTACGGTTTCCTCGAAAGTGGCATCGTAATATGGCGGTCGTCCAAATCCGGTGACCTACGTCATACAGCGGTGGAAAAATGCAGCAAGTCGGTGGTGTCAGTTGTAAAGTCAGGAAAGCGACGTAAGTAATGAAACGGTGCAGTTTTTTTTTAAACATAATAATGTAGACGACATCGATCTCCTGCTTCTAATAATTTTAGAAGAAGAAGATGTTAAAAGAAGAGAGGAAGAATCGGAATTATAAAAAAAAAAAACGTGCAGAACGAGGCGCATATGAATTTACCCGATTAAACGTTATTATTTATAAGATCTACCGATGATCAGTTATCGCATAGGGTAATAAATACCTCAGCTTAAGCTAGAAGACAAATACACTAGAAATTTTGGCCTGACTGGAAATTTATCAGCAACACAATAAGCAGTATATACAGAGGTAGATGAGGGCCGAGCAATAAACGGAACTGACAAATTTGTAATACGAATTATTATTTTAAAAACTAAAAAAAAACGCAGAGGAAAGAAAGAATAGACTATAGGGCAGACCAGGACACGTTAATGAGCTAGAAGAAATAAAACCAAAATACTCAACTCAACAGTCGGAAATATAATGACACATTGGGCCAGAGAAATGGAATTTTGGAGAACAAGCTGCATGCGTTTATATATACAAGGTGTTTCTAAAAGGTATGTACCAAATCTGAGCACATACTCCTAAGGCCAAAATAAGGCGATTCAAAGCAACTTACCTTAGTCCAAAATTGCTCCGTTTCCAAGATCCAGGGTGGTAAAGTTAAAAAATAAAAATCGAATTTTTTAAAATTAATGAACATTTTTTAACGTATTACTTTAAAACTTGGTACCCGTGGTTTTTTTGGGATGCGAAACCCGAATACCGACACCTTTTCACTGTGGCCATTAGAGGGCGCCTCACAATGCACTTCTTATGGTTTAGAATGGTCATAACTTTGTTATCAATGTAGTTTTTTTCCTTTTTTTGTTGAGGAACTAATTTCTTGAACATATTGAAAGAAAAAAGGTGCTCCTGTAAAAATTCGCTAAAGTAAGCCGTTCTTGAGATGTTTCGGTTTTTAGTGTTCGATGCCGCACTGGAATATTTAAATTGTTTTGAATAATAAATTCCGCTATTAGTAAATTTTCGGCAGGAGAAAATGTTTCACTTGGGTTAGTTACATTCAATTTTGCAGGAAGAATTTGAGTATGGATTTTTATTTTAATTAAATGAGGAACAATTTTATTTTAAAAGTAAATTTAATTAGCATATACTTTTAGTAATTGTTCAAAATGACCTCCGTTAACATAAGTACAAGAATTAATACGACGCAAAAAGTTTATATTTACTCTTTGCATCAATTCCGCATCGTTCTTTAATATGTTGACTGCATTTTGAATTCTTTCCCACAATTCCTCTTCATTATTAATCGGTCTAGAGTATACCATCGTTTTTAAAGACCCCCATAAAAAATAATCCAACGGAGTCATATCCGGTGAGCGTGGCGGCCACTTTACAGGAGCGTCATTTCCTCTACCGACCCATCTGTTTGGATACTGTTGATGAAAATAATTGCGGACATTTAAACTAAAATGTGTTGGAGCACCGTCATGCATAAACCACATATCTCGTCGAAGTTGTAATGGCAAATCTTCTAATAAATCTGGCAGCGTATTTTGTAAATGTAAAAAAAATAATAATAATCCACACCATTTAGTCGTGGCGGTAAAATGACAGGACCAATAATGAAATTGCCAATGATTCCTGCCCACACATTAATTCTAAACTCATGTTGATAATGAGTTACTTTCGTGACATGCGGATTTTCATCAGCATAAACATTTTCGTTATGTAAGTTGGTTACACCACTTCTTGTAAAACATGCTTCGTTAGTACATAAAATGTGCTTAGCAAAATTTACATCCTGTTGTCTTTGTTCGGTAATGAATCGACAGAAGTTCAATCGTTAATCGAGATTCGGAGCCAAAAGGTCTTGTACCTTTTGGATATGGTATGGATGAAGCTGCTGTTCTTTTAATGTTCTATGAACTACATTCTTGGATACTCCTACCTCTAAACCTAAGCGTCTGGTGCTTAATTTTGGATCATCAGCAATTCTTTCCAAAGTTCGTTCCTCAACCTCAGGAGTCCTTATTGCACGTTGCCGTTCATAATTTACTGTTAAAGGAGTGAAGCTACCGGTATCGCGAAGGCGTTTCTCAATAGCAGCAAATGTTTTATGGTTTGGTATGCGCCGATTTGGATATCTTTCCCTGAATACCCTAACACTTTCGCGGCCATTTCCTTCACAATACCCAAAAGCCAATAGCATATCCGTCATTTCTGCAGAACTGTATCCTTCAGCCATCTTTACAGTCAACTTAATATTTACCTAACACGTTTCAAACATCTTACTTATTCTCGCATTGGCGAATTTTTACTGAACACTAACTGTAAACAACATTAAAATACGAGAAATATTTACATTTAAATAGTCTGTTGCAAAAAAAAATTTAAAGGTGTTCATCAAACCCATAAAAAATCCAAGGATTCTTGGATGTGACACTCCAAAAAAGGATCTAAAAAACATACATTTTCCACTGCTAATTCACTGACCACATTTCATCCTCAAAGAAAACAGCAAACATTTTTTATTCAGGATAATTTAAATATTCCGGTGCGACATCGAACACTAAAAACCGAAGTATCTAAAAAACGGCTTATTTTGGCGGATTTTCACAAAAATACCTTTTTTGTTTCAAAATGTTCAAAAAATTAGTTCCTTAACGAAAAAAGGAAAAAACTACACTGATAAAAAAGTTATGGCCATTCTAAACCATAAGAAGTGCATTGTGAAGCGCCGTCTAATGGCCACAGTGAAAAGGTGTCCGTATTCGGGTTACGCATTCCAAAAAACCCCCGGGTACCAAGTTTAAAAGTAATACGTTAAAAAATGTTCATTAATTTTAAAAAATTCGATTTTTATTTTTTAACTTTACCACCCTGTATCTCGAAAACGGAGCAATTTCGGACCAAGGTGAGTTGCTTTAAATCGCCTTATTTTGGCCTCAGGAATATGTGCTCAGATTTCGTACAGACCTTTTAGAGACACCCTGTATAAGCATATATTTTGATCTCTTTCTCAACACTTAGAAACAGTCTCAATTGAGGTCAAAAGTTGTAAACATTATTCAATATATTATTTAACACTTTATTCTGGAACGTCTTTATCGACTTGATATTCCCATTACAGGCACATTCCCAAGACTTATTGCCGTTAAGTCGCACACGACTGAAAAAACTAATTTGGATTAAGAAGCAACACAAAATTCGAATTTTGGTTAGTAATAAATGTATTACACCTAACAACCAATCACCCTTCCTAATCTTGGGGCCTGGTAAAAACACAGGGAAATAGTAATGAGCGCGGTACCCTCTTGTATTGCGTGGTTGCCATTTTTGATAAGGCAATAAAGCAGGTGTTCGATGATTAGGGATTTTGAGATTTTAAAGAACTCTTATAATATTTTAAAAAAACTCTAATATTAGTTTCAATTGAAAATTTAGACGTACCCAATAAAACTCATTTTACACCTAAAGGAATCAAAATTTTAATAAAATAAAGTATGTCGCCTTAACAGCTACATAATATTTCTATTTTTGCCATGGCCGACATAAACGTTTTATATTTAGCAAACGTAGTTCTAATAGTTCAAGAACGTCGACAACTATTTCTTATTACCAGCATATTGTCCTGAACCTATAAATAAATTAATAAGTGCACATTTTCATTCTTAAATTAAGCTACATTCCAAGATTGTGATTATTGTTCTGATGGCATGGCGTCTTGAAAATGGGTGTACGTTAAATACAGTATCCAGTTAACAAATCATTAAATATACAATTTTAGCTTGTCATGCAATAACAATGAATAATGAAACAAGTACAGTTTTCTAAATTTACATCATAATTTAAGCATTTTCAAATTAAAATAGAACCTCTTAATATTACTGCAAAACTGTTATTCAAGATATTGTAAGGGTAAGGGTCAATTTTTTATAGTAAAATGACATAATATTAATTCAGTGCATGAGTTAAACTACAAGGTTTCCAAAAGTTATATTTTTAGTCACCTCTGTTCTTGAAAAGAGGTTAAAAATTACAATCCTTGTCTGCTTTTTGGTGAAGATTTTTGGACGGTTGAAAAAGCGTAATTTCCTTCAAACTTATATAAATAACCTCCTTAATCATTCACTACAAATTGCTTAGTAGCGGCTGTTGAACTTTATTAGGGGATGTGTTGCATAGATTAAAAAAAAAATAGCGCCGAAGGCAAAATTTTTTTGGACCACGCCCAAATTGCACCAACAAAGTTTTAAAATTTTGTCAATTTTATTCCTTCCTAAAAAAATATATTGTGTATACAGGGTATATACAGGGCGTTTTAATATTATACCGACAAATTGAAACAGGTAATTCCTTGACAAGAAATAATGAAAAAAGTTCCCATCAATGGAAGTTTTTCCTATTTATTTTATGTGTGTTTAAAGATTATTTATTGAAATTCTGTACTATTGTTAAATATTGAAGTATTTAAAGAATTAACCTATTGTTATTTAAAAATATCTAGAAAGTGTTATTTTTTTGGGCGTCACGACCACTGCGACCCCCCCCCCCCCCCAATTTTTTTTTGATACGACACTGACTATCCTTTTATATAAAAACAATTTTTTTAGTTTATCATTTACCTTTTTAATTTCTTGCACTATTTTGATATCTTAAAGGGTCTGCTGATATTTGGTAAAATATGATTAACAGCAGGGTCAAATAAAAAGAAATTTGTACATTATAATATATAATTTAATTATCACAAACATATTAACAACAAAAAAATAACACCCTGTAGACAGTTTTAAATGACAATAGGTTAATTTCTTAGATAGTTTAGTATGTAACTGGTGTACAGAATTTAAATAAATAATATTTAAGCACGCATAAAATAAATAGGAAAAAGCGAAAAAAAATTAAATGTTTAACAACCTGTATTTTACAAACGAGGGGTTTCTGGACCTCCATTAATAGGAACTTTTTTCATTATTTTTTATCTCCAAAAAGACATACTAAAGATACCCTTAAAATACAATATTTGAAATCTTGATGAGATTGTGAAAAAATTTAGTTTAGGACTTTTTGTCATTACTCTTCAAATGAGGGGTGGGGGAAGGTTCAAACATGCTATTAACAACATACAATTTTTTCAAATAAAACGACTTCAGTCTACCTCCACATACTTTTATTATTAAGATCGTTATCCAACATGTTTCGGACATTTAAATGTCCATCTTCAGGGATACTGAAAGAAATTTCGCTATGTACTATACATAAAGAGAGGAGAAAAGGTACTTACCAGCAATTGATCTTGGTGGTTCAGTTTAGAAAATACGAAGTTCAAAAATGGTAAGTATTTGAGACTGAATCTAGACTTTGGTTTAAGGTGAAAAGGTTAACATTATAAAATTAAATAAAGTAATGAAGTTGAAGGTAGAAAAATATTAAAAATTAAACTGAGGAGAAAGAAAATTTAGTATTTCGAAAGTTCACATCCCTCGTTGAAGTAAGAGAACCGGGTAATAAAGATTATTGGGCCAATGTGATTGTCAGTGAGGTTATTATGTTAGCTTTGAGCTATTTAGAGGAAAATTGGGAAATCAGCTGAAAGAAACCCCATGCAATCACAATTGCTGGCGGGAAATGTGATTTCACATGATAAAGTGTGAAGGTTATGGAAATGACATATGAAAAAACTGGTACCGGTTCTTAGATAATGTAAAAATTAAAAGCTTACTAGACAAAAGGGCATTGATCAATGAAGTTATTAAGTAAAGGTATAGGCCATTATCAGGAAAAAGTAAAAAAGGGGGCACAAAGAAACTTCACTGAACCATGCTCAACTGTAGAAAAATGTGAACTGTCAAATTTAAATGAAGTGTAATTTATGTCAAGTAAACTGACAGGTGAAATAAGCAGAGAAACTATGGTAGGAATCACAGAAATAAACTGATCCAAAATCAATTACTAGCTTACAAAATAATGAATGAACAACCGAGCTAACCTTGGACTAGCCTTTCGATAATGAAGGGTAACGAGTTCAACAGTAACAGTTGAGCATGGTTCAGTGAAGTTTCTTTGTGCCCCCTTTTTTACTTTTTCCTCATAATGGCCTATACCTTTACTTAATAACTTCATTGACCAATGCCCTTTTGTCTAGTAAGCTTCTAATTTTTACATTATTTAAGTACCCGTACCAGTTTTTTCATATGTCATTTCCATAACCTTCACACTTTATCATGTGAAATCACATTTCCCGCCAGCTATTGTGATTGCATGAGGTTTCTTTCAGCTGATTTCCCAATTTTCCTCTAAATAGCTCAAAGCTAACATAATAACCTCACTGACAATCGCATTGGCCCAATAATCTTTATTACCCGGTTCTCTTACTTCATCGAGGGATGTGAACTTTCGAAATACTAAATTTTCTTTCTCCTCAGTTCAATTTTTAATATTTTTCTACCTTCAACTTCATTACTTTATTTAATTTTATAATGTTAACCTTTTCACCTTAAACCAAAGTCTAGATTCAGTCTCAAAGACTTACCATTTTTGAACTTCGTATTTTCTAAACTGAACCACCAAGATCAATTGCTGGTAAGTACCTTTTCTCCTCTCTTTATGTATAGTACATAGCGAAATTTCTTTTAGTATCCCTGAAGATGGACATTTAAATGTCCGAAACATGTTGGATAACGATCTTAATAATAAAAGTATGTGGAGGTAGACTGAAGTCATTTTATTTGATTATATCAACTCCACTAAAAGAATGGACTACTTTTTCAAGGTTACAATTTTTTGTTTTTTAACCGATTTCAATGATTTTGGCATCATTTAAAAGAGCTTTTCCTGTTTAATAAAATTCGTAGTAAAAAATAACAAAATTAAATGATTTTGTCGTCGTTGGGGGCGCTATTTCAAGAAGTCGACAATTTTCCCATTTTCCTAGGAAATTTCAAATGTAATGAGGTATTTTTTTACATTTAGATGGAAAGAGGATAAAGAAATAAGGAATTTAGTGAAAACCGCAAGTTGATACCTTAATCCTATCCCAAAATATACAAGAATATTTTGGGAAAAAACTTTTTGCCTTGCGTTTTGTGTAAGTTGGTGTGGAAATTCAAAAATTAAACAAAACACCTGTAGTTGTCACTAAGGCTTATTTATCGGACGCCATTCTTTGTCGTTGTTGTGGTATTGCAATTAAGCTTATAACAATGAGATTTCCCAATGAAATAATATTTAATATGCTAGCCGTTTATTTTGAATGCTACCAGAACTCAACAATAGCTTCAAGAATATACGCGATGGGGTATCCTGGACTGAGACGATATAATAACAAAACCTTTACAAGATTGGCTAGACGGCTACGAGAAAATGGTAATGTTAATTTACCTATCAACCGAAGGCGAGGAAATGGACGCACTGAAGAAAACATAGTGAATATTTTGCCATATGTTGGGATATATCCTCATATGGGAATTCATCAAATTTCACTGGATTTGGACATTACTAGATCAACCGTGCATAACATCTTAAGAGACCACAGGTTACGATCCCCCGACTTAACTTGTTTGGATTTTTATTTATGGGGCAGACTAAAGGACATCATATATCAAACAAGGCCCACTATAAATGAAGATATGATCCTAAGGATCAGAAATGCCATTAGAAGCGTATCTATTGCCGAAGTGGAAGCTGCTGTTAATGTAACGGAACGAAAAGTGCGAGATTGTATTAAATGTGATGGTTGACATTTTGAACATCTTGAAAGACATTAGCTGATTTATTTTTTTTACAGATTTTATTTTAGCCCCAAATCTTGTGTGTTTAATTTTGTTTTTATGTTAAATTTGGTACTGTCATTTTCTCGTAGCCGTCCGCCCAATCTTGTAAAGGTTCTGTTATTATATCGTCTCTGTCCAGGATACCTCATCGCGTATATTCTTGATGCTATTGTTGAGCTTTGGTAGCATTCAAAATAAACGGCTAGCATATTAAATATTATTTCATGGGGAATTCTCATTGTTTTAAACTTCATTGCAATACCACAACAACGACAAAAAATGGCATCCGATAAATAAGCCTTTTTACTAAATTCCTTATTTTTTTATCCTCTTTCCATCTAAATGTAAAAAAATACCTCAATATATTTGAAATTTCCTAGGAAAATGGGAAAAATTGTCGACTTCTTGAAATAGCGCCCCCTAGCGGCAACAAAATCATTTATATTTGTTATTTTTACTACGAATTTTATTAAACAAGAAAAGCTCTTTTAAATGATGCCAAAATCATTGAAATCGGTTGAAAAAGAAAAAAGTTGTATGACATTTGTTAATAGCATGTTTGAACCTTCCCCCACCCCTTATTTAACGAGTAATGGCAAAAAGTCCCAAACTAAATTTTTTCATAATCTCATCAAGATATCAAATATTGTGTTCTTAGGATACATTTAGTACGTCTTTTTGGAGATAAGCACAGAATTATGTTTTCGAGTGTTCAGTGCGCCCCCTAGCGGGCGACTACCAAACTTAAAAATTATTTGCAGCAATTTTTTATGGCCTATTTTGTACAAAAAATTTTTACCTGAAAGCTCTGGGACTAATAATTCCTGAGATATAGCCGGCGTTCTTTCTTATTTGGACACCCGGTACATTCAGAAGGGGGTACTTCTTTGGCTTATTTCGTGACTAAATATTCATATAAATGTAGGTCAGCAAACGCTACGTTACCGATCTACAGGGTTTTAAAATTTTAAGACTTTTTTTTATCTTTTAATCATAGCTCCTGCAGATTTTGAATATTTAGCTCAAATTTGGAATGTAGGTTGCGCCATAGGACTTCCTCCATTGGGTTATTTTTACAGGGTTATGCCCGCTTTCTTTTCCCTGAAATTTTTTGCGGTGCACCGCGGTAATGTCTAAGTACGAAATTAATTTTTCCTTAATAAATAGCAAAAAACTTCTGGAAGATGGCGCTACCTATATTGTACTGCCTAGGCAGAACAACATTATGGCTATAGGGTGCTTCGATTTTCCAATGGTAGGTATGCTCGCTTGTCATCTTTGCCATGTACTGACGAGCAGGGGCATGTCACCAATATACAAGCAATTTATGGGCAGTTCATGTCAGGGGGGCGGGAGGGTTTGACATATCTGCTAGTAACTTTTGGTTTTCTTATTTCGAGTTAAGATTTCATTAATAATCTTCGCTAATCGAATATTTTTAATAAGTTTTAATGATTTAATTGGATATGTAATTAATTTAAGTTCATACTATCATCATTTTCGGTTAAAATCTTACAAAAACATTAAAAAGCTTGTGTTTTTCTTTTTTTGCAACACTGATTTATTTTATGACAATGACAGTTTACGTCTCGTCTGGGTCTTCTGACGCGTTTGTGATTTTTTCCACGACTTTTTTCTTTATAAAATGGGTTAAATTTGATCTTGGAATGAATTAGTGGGGCATTTTGGTAAGTTTATAGTGATATCTATGTCCTTAGTTTATTTTTTCATGAGCAAGTAAGTTCCTTCTTGGGATATTTTTTAGCTGAAACTTCGCTGTCGACCATGCTTTGGGATTGATGATTTTTGGAAGTATATTAATTATTGTAAGTATTATGCTAAAGTAGGTATTTAATAATTATATTATATTTTTAGATTCACAACCTTCTAATAATGATCTTTTGAAGTGTGTCTGAGTAAAAATGTTATTAATTAGTTCCTTCCTTATTTTTCAAAACTGGTGAATCACTTCTGTTTACCTACCTTCCTTGCAGTTAAAGTATGAATATTTTTACGTATACCTACACCATCCCTTATGTTTAACAGCTTTATATATTTCTCTCCTCACTCTAATTGGGCAAAATATAAAAGTTTTCGTACCTATTGTAGCTTATATCCTATTTGAAAAGATTTTTTTTTTCTGTTTCAGTCTAACCACACTCTTAGGCTTCCTTAGCTGTAACAATTATCGGTGAGAAAATCTAATTTCTTAAAAATATCATGACTTTAGTGTTGTATGTTGTATTCTTAAATCATATGTAGGTATTTTTTTAATTTAACTATTCTAAATAAATATATATTGGTCATATTTTCTTTTATTATGATAATTCACTAGACATTGTTTTATAATTAAAAAAACAGTAATAAAAACATTTAAAGTGTAATAAATTTTAAGTTTGTGATTCAATTTGGTTGTAACATTACTATATAATTGTATTCGAGAAGATATATTTTTAAATTGGTTAGAAATTATCACAAGCTGCTCAAATTTACTTATAAGGCGAGCAGCTTGTGTATTCCTGCCAAACATATAACTTATGAAAGCCAACTGTAATGTTACAGTCAAATCGAATCAAAACTAAAATTTATTTAAAAATTATGATATATTTTCAAATATTCCCGCGCATTTCTTTAGTCGGTATGTCAGATTTCTATAATGCCATCATGACATTATCGGTAAAATATAATTATATTTTGCCGGTGGGATAGCCATGCAGTTGGTTCATAGATGGCCCATGTTTCGAAACTTTAACATTATTGTAACATTTCTCTAACCTTTATTGTTCTGTGCTGACGAGAACCAAAGAGTTCGAAACCGGTCTACAGGTAGCAGCAGCGTAGCATCCTATCATTGGAAATAAAGATTAATTTCTTTCTTTTCCGGTAGTTTCTACAATCTGAGTTTGTATTTTAGTACTAACAGTGTTAGTCAAAATACGCCAAATTTTGCTATATAATTCAGCGCTCGTTAAGGCATGTAGCACAGAGAATAAAGTCGGCTTATACTTAACTAGGCGCATATGATCTCTTAACTAAATCAGTAGAATCAGAGGTTTCAAAAATGTTTCAAAATATAAAAACCAATATGGCGGTATATGGACAGCTGATTTTTCATAAAATTGAATGTTAATAGGTTAACAATTAATTTGAAACTATCAGCCATAATAAAAAAAAATGGGTGACGGGTCTCGTTCCAAAATTAATTTCTCAGGGGTACGTTCGTATTGCTGCACACGGTCGACACAATAATTTTATATTTAAAAAATTTAATAACTAAAATGATGGTAGAAAATTAGATAAACAATATACAGTAAAACCTCTGACTAGCGACCACCCTCGGGAATCAAATGTTGGTCGGTAAATAGGGGTGGTTGTTTAATAGAGAAAAATTAAAACATCAGAACTGGTCTGCATTTTACATTGAATATAATTTTGAATGATTTTCGTGTACATTTATCTCAATTAACTAATGTATATATTATTGCAAATACAAATAATTTATTGGTACATGTACATACAATATTATGTTTAGACAAGTCACAAAAATATATAAAATACTATATACACGACGCAGTAAGCTAGATAGTAGTAAACAAATGAAAATTTATGCCAATTTTATCTGAAGAAAGATATTTCCTTTTTTCCAAAAATTCAAGTTAGTCCCAAAATACGCGAAAACTTTTTGGATAATGATGAAATTAATGTCACAAAGGTGCATTCGTATTGTTGCAAAAGGTTGCATGAAATATGAATTTTGAATATATCTTTTTAATAATTATAGTTTTTTTAATCATTTGTAATTTGAAGAAACAAAGTAAATAGAATGTTAGATAAACTAAACAAATTTGAGTTTATTTCAGCATGTAAATTAAATATCAAAAAAATTCGAATTAAATTACACATTGGCTAATTTTTTGTTGTGTAATATCAGGCTAAAAAAATGTTCCCAATTAATTAGATTACCCTAAAAATTAACAAAAAAAAAGCTACTAAAACCGGTGAGGTATCAAATCCCCAATATATTACACAGAAAGTCTTGGAAGTTCTTGAACTAAGTTTAAGACCTACACAGATGATTGTCCATGAAAGTAGTAGAAGTAGACTTTCAAGTCAATAATCCATTTAAAATGTGCCGTTGGTGCGACAAAGACGGGTAGGCAGACGCCTAAAAATGGAAACGCTGTAGAACGGCAAACCCATAGACCTACAAAAAATACTATATTGTTTACATTTAAACGCGATCCAACATTAACCCTGGAGAACTTTACTTCGAATGAAATATGTTGCATTGATTAAGAATCACCCCGTATATTATATCAGTTATTTAGTCACTTATCTTTGGCTTCGTGCATGATTAAATATATTAAAACACTTGTTATATCAATAACCATTTTAATTATTAATTAAGATATCTTATTAAAAATTCTGCCATTGGATGTAACAAAATATTTTTATCTACATAAGTAAGAATAATAAATATTACGTACATCTATAAAGCCTCCCGGGTAAGAAATAAAGTAATAAAAACAAATAATATCATATTTTCTTACTTTATTTCTAATTATATATTTCGTAAGGATTTCGTTACAGAAATAGACACGGTATAACGAAAACAATAACCTCTAGTCTAACTAAAAATAATTTTGAAATTGTACCGGGCACGTGAGCGTATAGCGAAAACCCACTTACCGTAAATTATGTCACATATTTTTGAAAAATTATATTATTAGTTTAATGAAACGCTGGCGCCTCATAACCTTAATATCGTATTTATTCATATTTTAATTTTTGAAAGATCAGATTTGGGGGTCTATTCTTTATCTAACTGTACTAATATACCAACATGTTTTTTTAATGCTTTGTAAGCTTTTACTTATTTAATTTTCGACTCCAAATAAAGCTAAACCTTAAACAAATTGATAGATTCTGCCGATACTAGGTGGAAGGTGGAAATCCATTATTAAAGACTGATGAGGTACAGTAAAAAATGCAAATTGAACTGTAAATTTCCACTATAATAAAACTTATATGACATGTTTTGCTAACATTGTAGCTTCGTCAGATGACAATGGAATAGTGATGGTAAAATTAAATAAAATGTACAATAAGGTTCAGATTATTTAAGATATAAATAAACAGTGGGAGGGTTACAATTATGGGAAGATCCAAAGGGTGGTAATTCTATTTATAATAAAGTAGGTGATGAGATTTTACGGAAACAGGTAAAGAGGGTCAACAGAATAAATTTAACAAAGGTGAGTTATTTAAATCTAATTGATCATTTAATGATTGGTCCGTATTTTTAAGTTTATTTATTTCCATAGACTCTAACAGATTTAGTTTTAAACCTTTGTTTTCGGTATGTAGAATTTAAAAAAATGTTGGTTATCGAGTAAATGATTAGCATCTACTACTACTACTACTCTTTTGTTGAAATATCTACCTGTTTGGCCAATGTATGTTTTCGGGCAATCTTTTTATTTTAATTTATAGACTCCAGATTTTTTGTTATTATCACTTTTTGTTTTATTATTTTTAATGAATTTGCCTAAAGATTTATTCGTTTTGTAAGCTACGTTTATATCAAACTTGTTAAGAAAGTTGCCAATTGTTTTGCTAGGTTTTCCAATGAAAGAGATAGTTTTGAATTTGTCTGGGGACGTTTTTAATTTTGGAAAAACTTAGTCAATAGTCTTTTTGTACATTTTCTTTTTTAAAATGTTGTCAATTAAATTAGCTTTATAACCATTATTTACGGCTATTTGTTTAATATAGTTTAATTTTTTTTTGAAAATTTATTTTGTTAAGAGGGAGAGTTACAAGTCTATGGATCATATTATGGAAAGAAGCTAATTTGTGATGAGTAGGATGGCACGAAGAATTATGTATGACGGTATCGGTATGAGAAGGTTTATGAAAAACTGAGAAAATAATAATATGTTGATCATTTACTCTTTTAATATTAAGATCGAGAAAATTAATAGAGTTATCAATTTCTTGTTCAATTGTAAACTTAATATTTTTGTGTAAACTATTGATATATTCTAAAAAATTTTTTAACTGCCTGTCAGTTCCAAGAAAACATGACAAAACGTCGTCAACATACCTGTGCCAGTAAAGAAAATGTTTGAAAAGGGGATGAATCCATGAATATTTCAGCTAATAAAGGGCTAGGGTTATCCATTATTAGACCATTTTTACTACTATATATTTTATCATTAAACTCAAAGTAATTTTGTTCGAGACAAACTGAAAGCGAATTTATGATTTTTGTTTTTTAACAAGATTGATATTTTTTATACTTAAAAGTTGATCGACTAGAGTGATAGTTTCATCGATAGGTATGCTTGGGAATAAATTAGTCACATCAAAAGAAATTAGCTTAGCATTATTAAGGTAATAATATAAAAGTAAGTCAATATTTTTGATTATATTTACTAACTCCAAAGAATTTTTTATTGCGAATTTTGCTGAATAGAGCGTGCTACTTTTGATTATGTCGATTAATTTTTTAGAAAGTTTGTAAGAAGGTGCTTAGAAAAATGAAACTACAGGTCTTATAGGGTATCCCTTTTTATGAAGTTTTATTAGTGAGTACAATTTGGGAGGTTGAGGGTTAATCTGGTATAGTCTATGTCAGTAAATAAACTTTTACAATTGAGGATAACCGTAACAGTGTTAGCGCAACATGTCATATAACTTTTAATATAGTGAAAATTTACAGTTCAATTTGCGTTTTTTACTGTCTATAATAATAATCCGTTAACGAGCCTATAGGGAAATTGCACAATACTTAAAATGAGAAAATAACACTAAAAACGTAAGACAACAATGCAACAAAAAAAAACTGGTATCTAATTCCGACTTTAAGATATAAGTAAAGTCTGTGCGTTTTAAGAAGTCCGCTAAGCCATAAAACCTCTTGAGCATTATGTCGGTGGCTCTCAAACAATAAATTATATTGAAGGTAATTTTGGATGTTGATGAATTACATTTTCTAAATAAAATAATTTAAAGTAAATAAAAAATTAGTTTAGGTAAAGAAAAATAATAATTTTTTAGCTTTTGTAGTATTCAGACAAATTAGTTTTACGAATTCTTTTTTATAAAGTTTTGGTTCTAAAAAGAACCGATTTTGTAGTCTTGCGACAGAACGTACCTACTTGTAGATAGGTACTACTAAAAGTAGTCTTCCTCTGCATTTCAAATTTCACCCATGCTTTCAGACTCATCAGAATCAACATCATCGTCATCATCACCATCATTCGTAATAATTAACGGTCTTACTTCGTCTATAACCTGTTCTGTCTCATAAGATTCAAAAATAATTTTTTCTGTGTGTTCAATGCATTTCCGCCATTCTTCTTTGCCCGCTTGGCTAAGCGCCTCCTCCCATAACTTTATAACGCTAGGCTTACCGATATTTTTACAGGCATGTTTGTCATAATAGTTCTTGCTAATACCCCATACCAATTCAATTGCGTTGTAATGACAATGGTAGGGCGGCAATCTCAAAAATTGATGTCCATATTTGAGGGCTAATTCGTCAACATACTTTTTTTTAAATGACTGATCTTTACACTTGCTTAAAAGTTTACTTTTTAAATATAAATTTTCATGGTTTATGTTTTTCTTTGACAACCACTCTTTTATTTCTTCCTTTTTCCAGCTGCTTGTAGGGAATTTCTCTTCGAGTCTCGTATGGTAAGAGGCATTGTCTAAAACAATTAAGGAAGGTTTTTCTAAACTTTTTAAAAGTTTTTCCTCGAACCAATGCTCAAAAATTTCAGCATCCATATTGCCGTGATAATCATCAGTTTTTTTTGTTGATGAAAATATCAAACTGGCATTTAAAACAAAACCTTCTTCATTACCAGCATGTAATATAATAAGTATACCTTTTTCCATTACTTGCACGGGTACTTGAATAACAATGCTTTGAGTCATCCTGCCAAGACGTTTTTGTTGAAGTTCCGTTTGCAAATACCCATGTTTCGTCAAGAAAAACAACTTTTCTTGACAATTCCGATTTTTTGTTGTTTAAATAATCCCTTAAAAATTGTCATCTTTTCGAAACAACATTGGACATTATTTATGTTCAACGCGTAATTCTAAGATGATTTTGTTTTGAAACCTCTGATTTCGCCCAGTAATAGAATACAGTAAACCAGTGGGATGTTCGGTGTGATCAAGTATAGCGAAGGTGCGAAGATAACTTAACCGACTTACTGCTTTAAAAGCGATAACATCCCTTGGTGATTTAATCCGATATCGGACTTCTTAAAACGCACAGACTTTAATTGAAATTGTTCCAAAATTAAAATGTCACGCGACCTAGAACCATAAGCCGTGACATCATCTGTCACGAATTTTTACCTCAGTTGACGCTGGACTATGCATTTTAGCGGGTCTTAAGGTAAGTAGATGCTTGTTTTTTTATTTCTGGTTTATTTTTAATAAACAGTCTGATAATTTACTGAACGTAGGTAGATAGATTCCAAGTAGCTACCATGGAATGTTTTTTACTTGTAGCAAGTTCGCCAAGTAAAGGCAAACAAATATGTGTGTATTATTATTATAAATAGTAGTAGCGTATAGCAGTAGTACTCAGTAGTCATAATAAATTAATGTTGGTGTGTAAATATTGAGTGAGAAATAGGTAATGAAGTCAATTGTACGTGATAAAACAAAAAAATTCTGGGCGTTTTAAAAGTAAATTATAATCTATTTAGTCAGTAAATTACGGTTATTTCTAAGATGCACTTCCGACTAAAATGTAAAGTACTACTAGGGGCGGATATCAATTATATTTCATAAAATAATATGATATAGTTGATTGAAGTTATAAATACATTTGTGGTTCAATTTTTTCTAAATATCAGAGCGGGACCCACGGTCTAAAAACAAAAAAAAACTGGCTGCAAGATATAGCTCCCCCGTTTTTGAGGACGGGATACAAAACGCTGGCAAAATTAAACTAGCCACACTTCTCGAACTACCCCTAAGTTGAAAAACTACCTCTATATTCTATTATTGTTATGCTAAACGCTTGAGAGGGCTTTCATGCCGGATTGGAGTGAACATGTGTAAATTGGTCTACATTTGAGTGGAGGAAGTCCATCTAACCCACCGAGGTTGAAACAAATTTCACAAGAGGCGGCATTTTTTGCTGGAGATTTTATACAGGAGTCAGAAATGTAAGCAATAATTTTATATTTGTGACGTTTACTTTACTTGCCACACATTTATAATAATGAAATACATACACTTATCTGCCTTTACCTGCGAACTTTACCTATGGAATAACCATTTTTGGTTTTTATATAAGCTGCCACCATATACATATCTACTTTAAGTAAATTATAAGAATTACCCTTTAAAGAAGGTTTTTAAACTACCAAATTAATGACAAATGGTAGATGTAGCCTTTCAGCGACATCTAGTGGCAATCAAATGCATCAACCTGGCCCGTCTAAAAAAATTAGTTAGAGTCGGAGAAGCAAACTACTGTAAGAATCCGGCGAGCCGGTATCCTCACAGAGTCGCCGCCAGGAGCGCATTAAAAGCCAAATCTCGGTTACGGGCCGAGTACCAACTATTGATTTGCAAAAGTTAGTTGCTTTCCTTCGCCGGATTCATCTTCAGACGCGTTTCGCTGTATAACAGCTAACTAACTTTTGCAAATCAATAGTTGGTAGAGTCATTCGGGTTAAGTGTACACACTTTTATACTTAACAAATTGTGAAAATCCTAAAACTGGGCAAATTTAAATAACACAATTGGTTTTGGGAAGCCTATTTGTTATATTTTAACTTTTTAAATACAAACTTTACTTAATTATGTGTGCTTTCAAAAAAACTTAACTGATATTCGTTTGTGAAAAATGCGCACAGTTAACCCCTAATGCGGGTAACTGTGCGAAAACATTGGGGTAATTAAACGCAAAGAATATATCCTAATATAAAAACTAATATAATGCTTAAAAGTAAGAAAAATTGAAAATAAATGTTTATGAAAATACTTAATTATCCATTATTTTCTTGATATATATCGCATATGAAAGCGCCATGTTCGTAGGCCGTACATTGCTCGTGCCACCATTCCTCGCAGGAAACGCACTGGATCCATTCTTCAGTTGGAGGTTCTACGAATTGCTCCTTGCACATTGGACAAAAAATATCTTTATTTTTCTTTCGGTATTTTGCTTTTTTGGGAACAGATGTAGAGATTTCCTTTTTCTGTGAAGGGCCTGGTTGGGGAGAGAGACCTTAACCACTCGCACACTTAACCGCGTACACTTGACCCCAGAACCGTTATCTTAAATGTGTCTCATATTTCTAACGACAACACATATGACCGCTGGTTTAATGGTGGAAAATAACCTACATATAAGACATATAAGTAAACAAAATACTTACGATAAAATTATTTGAGGTTCGGTTATAACACGCTTTTCCACCAGGCAGATAATATTTAGTAAACTAGCACTTTTCGTCTTTTTAAAATATTTCTCTTGCACGAGTTATAGGTGCGAAGCGAGAGATCTACATCGAATAGCCACTGAGGGAATACTAAAATGTCAGCAGCAATTCGCGCGATACATTCGTCTACCCTCCAAAATCAACAATGCGCACACTTACCCAGTGCGTACACTTAACCCGAATGACTCTACTCGGCCCGTAACCGAGATTTGGCTTTTAATGCGCTCCTGGCGGCGACTCTGTGAGGATACCGCCTCGCCGGATTCTTACAGTAGTTTGCTTCTCCGACTCTAACTGATTTTGTAAGACGGGCCAGGTTGATGCATTTGATTGCCACTAGATGTCGCTGAAAGGCTACATCTACCATTTGTCATCGATCTATTAGGGTCAAGTAGGCTCTTAAAGTTGCTTTCCTTCGTCGGATTCTATAGCTTCAATGACGAGCTGTCATACAGCGAAACGCGTCTGAAGATGAATCCGGCGAAGGAAAGCAACTAACTTTTGCATACCAAATTAATGTTATTCGTTTAATCGTCAAAGTAAATAATCCCGATTTCATGACACGTGACGTCACGCAATGTTTCAAATTATTTGCCGGCGGGTGGAAATTTAATAATTAATAATCAATTAGATAAAGATATTTAAGGCGTCAAATTTTGCATATCGTGTTTTCTAATGCAATTGAGCATATTTATGCAATAAGAAAAAGTATGCAAATTCTCCATTGTCTAATAGCCTACAAAATACAAATTTAAAATTGCATTTAATATTTTGTAATATCCAGTGAGTTCCAGAAGTAATGTCTATACTCATTTAAAATTTAGCGGTGTATTTTTTGGAAAAACGCTGGGACCGTCGATTTTTATTTCCTAATATGGTTTTTTTGATAGCAAACTAATGTATACGGAGTAGCCCAAATATTAGTTACGACCATCAACTTCATTTTCTCAAATAAAAACATCTATTTTTTATTTCATTTTTGAATTTCGCATCGAATCCTATATGTTTCGCAAACCAAGTCCTACACCTATACTCTACAGTTATCGAAAAAATTACGATTGAACATATATAAGTAAAACCTGTTTATTTAAATAGAACAGAACAACAAATCAAATTAAATGTTGAAAATGTTATAATACACACTTCTCTTCGGATCTTCTCTTTAAACTCCTGCAAATTGTTTGGCCTGTCAAGAAATACTTTCGATTTGAGGTAACCCCACAAAAAGTAGTCGAGCGGAGTTAGATCTGGCGACCTAGCAGGCCATACTATAGGTCCTCTCCTTTCTATCCACCGATTAGGAAATGTTTCATCCAAAAATGTACGCACAGTGGCAGCATACCGCAGAAGAGTACCATCTTACTGGAACATCAGTTCTTCATCTAATGAGTTTAGATCCAACGGATTCGAAATGAAGCCACCAATGCTGGAATTAATTCAAGTTGGAGAAACTCAAGATACACTTGTCCAGTTAAAGATTGTTCAAAGAAAAATGGAGCAATTACTTTCCACGCACTATTCCACACCACACATTTGTTATTTGAGGGTACTAGCTGTGAACCTTCTTCATCGAATGCGGATTATCTGTTGCTCAATAACGACAATTTTGTCTGTTCAAATTATCATTCAAACAGAATGAAGCCTCATCGGAAAAATAATAATTTTTACTAAATTATTATTCAGATTACACATATTTTGCATGCGTTCACAAGACTTATTTGGCCTATGGAAATCTTCTTCAAATAACTCATGACTGGAATAATGTAGAGGTGATATTTGTGATTTTGAACTATTCGGTGAACAACAGGTTTCTGCATGTATTAATTGGCCCCAATGTGCGACCAAGGAGTACATGGATATTCTTCCAAGGAAGGCAAAACGTCAAATTGTTCATTTTCATCTTGAGCAGGACGACCAGATTTAGCCAAATCTCTAACATGACCGAATTCTCTAAACTTAGCCTCTATTCTACTCACCACCTTTTCACATATGAGGGGACGATCAGGATGGGTTTCTTTGAATAATTGAGCTGCCTCTATTGAGTACGTATTCTAACACCAAACACAACCATGCATAGAATTTCAATTTTTTTGTTCCGTTAACTTCACCATTGTGTAAACCGTAACTTTGCAACTACGCTTGAAAATTACTTATTTCATGTTATATTGGCATATAGTACCTATGGGATTAGACAAATCAATATTCAGAAATATCAGAATTCAAAAAAAAAGAAAATAAACAAAGAATGGAATGTTCTGCTCGATTTTCAAATAAATCCTCAGAAATGCTGTCTTACATATTAATGTGTTCAACTGTTGAGTTTGGTATATGACATGGTATATGAAACATACAATTCGATGCAAAATTCAAAAATGAAATCAAGAATGGAAGATTTTACTTGAAAAAATGAAGTTGATGGTCGTAATTTATTTTTGGACCACCCTGTATACACCGTTAAATTCACATTAAGAAATAAAAGTCGACATGTCCGAGATTTTTTTCAAAAAAACACACCGCTAAATTTTATATCAATTTAGATAATACTTCTGAGGCTCACTGTAAGACACATATAGTTTTATCCTATAATAATAGATGTTATTATACTTTTTATACCCCCATAATTAGGCCGTACTGTGACTAGTACAAAATATTTTAAGAAACTAACATATGTCTTCAAAAATAAATAACGCCAAGAAGAATTTTCTGACATTTGTAAGATCTAGAATAAATCATTTAAATATGTGATTCTTTTTTGAGACCGACCTAAACATAAAAGGGTACAGCTTTCAGCAGCTTGTCATAATTAACATTTTTTAATACTATTTATAGTTAACTTAATAGATATGGCTATGAAAGATGGGTTTATTAAACTACATTTGTTTTTTATTCATATAGGTAAAGGATATTCCAACTTTATTTATAAATGAAATATTTTCTAACCTGCATACGATTTTAAAAGTAAGACAAATAATTCTTGGTTTAAATAAATACTTTCAGTTTGGGTTAACTGAATTATACAGGGTATCACAACTCAATCTACCGATGGTTTGTCAAGAACGCTAGGATAAACTGGTGTCAAAATATAAAACACCTTTGACAAACAACTAAACTGGAATGGCAACACAGTCTCTCGTTGAGAGTAAACGGTCAACATAGTGTCATTTATGCCCTGATAAACAGCAAAGGTATTTTGGATCTGCGTACAAAAACTTTACTCTACAAGACTATCGTTGGGCCTGTACTTCTTTATGTTATCATCACCTGGAGTACCATAAAGAAGACAAACTTTCCCAAAAACAAGGTTTTAGAATGAAGCTTTAAGAATCATGACGCGGGCTCCCCGCTATACGATAACTATACTTTACATAATGACTTACAGATACCGACAATAACTTAACCGAGTACATGGACAAAATTATAGCGGACTACTACAAACGGACTGACATTACCCTGAACACTCTAAAACACTCACACAAACATTCAAACCCTTTAAAACCATACAAATTACCGAGACACTGGCTCATGACTCATCTAATCTCTCCCCCCGCCACCACCTTAACTTGCTTCTGAATAAATAGAATCAAATGACCCGAAAGTGCATACTTTCGTACTGCATTATACCTGCTCAGCTCAATAACAACCCCCCTATAGAAGACCCGCTGATGAAGAAATAATAAAAACAAAATTGATTGACTACACTTAAGAAAAGCCTAATCATGAACAACAATTTCGCAGGCTTCCATGATTTTCCTGTCAAATAGTACATTCTGGTCTTGCAACGTAATTTACATATTGATTCAACATTTTTTAAAATATGGATGCCTAACTAAGTTAACTACATAAACTAACTACCGATAACAAATCGTTCGGGTCCCCAAAATAATATTTTTAATGTAGAATTGTTTTTCCTTTCCCTACTCAATCCTAAGGCGATCCCGTCTAATCCCGTATATGGGCACAAATTATAAAGATCCAAATGTCTTGTAAATGGCTAGCAGGTCAGGCATAAAATGAGATTAAGTTATCTCTAACCCTGTTAATTAAAGGTCCTAAGTGGTCCCCTTTGCCCGGATAATGTAAATTAAATAATTCATTTTAAGTTACGACCCTGTGTCATCCTAAGCCTCCCTGAGGAGTGTATTTAGGATTGTTTAATGGTAATATGTGGGCTGTGTTATCTAAAAGAGGGATTCTTGTTTTTGTGTTGTCACGACCCCTTCCACTCGAGGCACATACGGTTTTTGCGAGTTTTTAAAACGGAGAATATTATTTGTCACATTAAAGTTCTAAAATGAAGGTCTTTTTATACGACTATTAAACTAAACGAAACAGAAGCGACACAAGCCGTCGGTCGGTCCCTTTGATGTTCGTGTCACGAGATATGGATGCTTTGCCTAATTGGTACACTGGAAGAAAGTTTGGAATATCGAAGAACACGAATAATTTAAAACGTACACTGGAAAAAGTATCATTTACAGTTGAACAAAACTTGTCTTAACCATTTCAACTGTATGCAAGGCAAATTACTTTTTTGGGATAAACTGACCGTGCAATCAATTAATGCATAAACACTTTTTCATTATGCTTTTGATGTTGAGTTTAATTAAAGACCAGACTAGACCCACTAGAGAGGTGATAATGTGCACGCATATTTAAAATGTTTCAGAATGTTTCTACTAAAGAATTAACTGTTGTGGCAATTTTGCTTGAAGAAGAAGAGAAATCGTATTTGTAGAAGTACAACAGAGGATAAGCAGATTTTCTGTCCATCCCATGAACGCAAAAACAAAAAAAAGAAGGAGAGTTCCACACACTATGGAAGGAGCTTGTAGATGATGAAGACGGATTTTTTAAATAATTTAGAATGAGTAAAAATGAGTTCGAAACCATTGAAATTAAAATTTTACCAGTGATAACTAAACATCTGCGACCAGTTAAATCATAGAGAATGGTATATCCTCTAACTAATTCAATTAAGTTTTCGTTATTCATCTTTTCTGATACTGGCCCGCGCTGCCGGTAAGTGCACATCTAATTCCTAACATATATGTATTTATTTATTTGTTCAAATAAACTCCAATTGGCATAGAACAGTGAAAGATAATTAAAGACAATTAATGGTACTTACAATAAAAAGTCCGTATACAAATTAAATAACTTACATACTTAATCTGATTTTAAATTACTTAAAAGAAATAAAAGAAAATAGAAGAAAGGAAGAAAGAAACAAATGAATGCTGAAACATTCATATAACCTTAACATATAATCAGTATATAAACAAATCAACATACATCCAATCCTAATAATATAGTAGCCCTAGCGGTATATCATTTATGTAATTGAACAGCTTTGACACATCTTACATGTACAATTACACTTATCTGACATTCGGCAATATTCTAGTAATATATTTTTTTATAAAACTATACTTGTAGCGGGTATCACACTTTCTTATATCACAGTGCGTCACATTTTTCTGAATATAGGTGAAGTTACATTTTTCTGTAAAAAATCTGCTTTATTCCTAGTCAAATAGTTGGTGATTGCATTTTCAAATAAGTTCCTATTATCATGCACAAAAAAACAACAAAACAATCCAATACATACATACTCACTAGTGTTAATAATTTCTTTAAAATAAAAACCGGCTTCCAACTTTCAAACTAGTTAATACCGAAAAATACATTTCTGCTGCAGTATCAAAAATCTCTCTACTAATCTGGAATTACCCCAAAATATAAGACCATATCGTATTCTAAACTGAATGAAGGCATGATAGGCAGATATCGCAGCATCAGTGCCAATATTTTCAGTTATTATTCTCAACGCGTAACAATTTTAGACACACTTACTGCAACACTCTCGTTATCCGCTCGATTGGCAAAGACGAGACACTGTGTTTTTAAAACATTTAAGAGCAGGTCATGGGCCGCAAAGTGCCTGTCAAGAACATACCATGCTTCACTCACACTGAGGGTTCTCTTCACTGAATATCAAGGTAGTATCATCAGCATATAAGACTGTATACCGACCTGTTATATCACAGAGTTCCTTGATATATAAAATATACTGCAAAGAGACCAATATGGAACTCTGGGGTACTCCTTTAGTAACTTTCACTTTATTTGAGGTTATCGGTCCACCATTAGTATCGCTTTCAATCACTTGTTGTGTACGATTGCTTAGGAATGATATAATTAATTGAAAAGCATCCCCTTTGACAAAATTCTCAATCTTAGAGTACAGTGTTTTGTAATTTACACTATCAAAAGCTTCATATAGGTCTATGAACATATCCATAGTTAGTCTCTTATTAGGGAGTCCAGTATGAAGATATATATATATTTACGATATGGGTTGGTGAATAGCTTATATGGTAGACTTTCCCCTTCTAAAGCCATTCTGATTAGTAGCAATTATTTAGTGTCCCTCCAAAAAGACGGTGAAGCGGTTGTAGGAAATAAAATTTCGGCGTGAAATGATGATTCTTCAGTTTTGGTCGTATTAACGTCAAATACGCATGAATTAAAGTTTTGTGACATGGCGCCGACATATTTATAAAAACTAAATAGCTTGCGCTCCTTTTTATTACCACTTCCCTGACACAGCGCTGTCACATACAAATATCGATCGGTTGTGATACGCAGCGCAAGTGAACCAATCGAAATTTACAACTATAGTCCGCCTTACGAGTCTGTGGCTACGACGGCTGAGAAGACAGGGGGGTAAAAGGCATAAAAAAAAGTCAGGTTTAACTGTAGCGGCATAGGCGGTGCCTCGTTTCATATTAATATTTTATAAGTTAATAAACTCAATTTACTTCCTCTTATTTTAATAATTAAACCACACCACTGTCCACTCTCCGCGGCAGCAGGTAAAAAAAACCGCAGTGGAACACACTTTTTTTGGCATTATTTTATTCATGGGTTCACCACAATTATTTCATCAACTGGAAACGGCCGGCTGGAATGGCATGGGCGAGAAAAAATTCATACGCGGTCTTTTTATCATAAAATTAGGTAATTTTTATTTAAGATTTATTGGTAAACTTAGCAAACTCGGTACATGACTTTTTTTTTATTCGCATTCCATCCATAGCCACAGAACCGTAAGGCGGACTATAACATGTTTCCTTCGATTTTACACTATGTTGCCATATTTCCATGCCATTTCAATACAAACATTAATAGAATAAGAAGAGATTTTAAATAGTGTTGCAATTATAATAAAATACTCGTAATGTCTTAGATGTGTTTTTATTTATTTTCAACGAATACATTAAAATCCACGGTTTCCTTGCTAAGAAATGCTAAATTATAATTAAATCACGGCATGTGGCAACATCGTAAATCTGCGACGGTTTTTTGCTCGCATTCTTTTAGTAGCCACAGACTCGTTTGTGGAGCTATACGAGTACGCCTACAAAAATGTTTGTAATAATTTTTTTTTTGGTGCCTGCCGCGTTACGTGCGGGACACGCTACGTGCTGGCAGATATGAATCGAGCTTGAATGTACACTTTTGCATCTGGTGTGGCTTTGTCTGGGCTAAAACCGTGTAAGTGTGCAACGGCACTAACTATGTAATGGTATTTTTAAGAATTACTTCCTCAACTTTTTATCTTTATAAGTATAAAGATTGGGTTACTTCATGGACTAACCTTATATTTTTTATGATATGATAAAAATATATTGATCTCGCTATTCTATAAACAAATCTTAATTTACTACAAACAACTACAAAATTGGGGAACTATTTTAGTTACTGTGTGACAATAAATAGTAAAAGAAATAATAAATAAAAAAATACACTGCATAATTCGGTGTCATTCCGAAAAAAATATCACTTTTTCGTTGTCCCTCTTTAGCCATTTTCCATGTACTTAATTCATGGAAATTTAATCCCAGTCTTTACTAGTAGCTGGAAAGAAAATTTTAATTTTTTACGGCTTAATTTTCCTGCAGAGATTACCTGCGCTTTTAACCTAATCATTTAAGGTCGGTCCCTTGTACGTGCTTTATGGAAATTAAAAATTCCTACACTATAAGTAAATTTTAAATTTATGATAATACATTGTATTTTTTTTTACTTCATGAACTTTTAAATAAGATTATAAATATAGGTTGAAAACTGCAATATTGATTATCGTTCGTCAAATTTCAAATTAAAGTTAAGTAAAATGCATGGCACTTAATAGTTTCGTTCTCAACCCACCCAGGAGTGTCCTGTTTTCATTATTTTTTCAATGTAAATTTAATTTTCGATATTGCCAAGTTTCTATCAAGCAATTATAGATTTTACTATTACTTTTTCCTGAAGTAAACGTTTTGTTTGTTACTACTAAAATCAAGTTAGGTTAATTTTATTCTTATGCTTAAAGTAGTTTATTAGGGTTTCAAGTATTTGTATAAAATGTTGTCAGATTTTCATTAGTTGACCCCTATGCTAATAGTTGGTATGACTGTTAAAAAAAAGAAGAACGAAAATATTGCAGGTGAGAAAAGACCCAAAGTTGATATTTAAAAAAAATATACCTGATGAATGTGAAGAAAAACAATTCAAAATATAATAATATCGCCAAGCCTAAGAAAAGAAGAAAAAAAAAGGGAAAATAGCAAAAAAATATTGTCACTAGATTGAGATCTAGATCAAAAGGTAATACTAAATTACCTAACAAAACCAAAAACTCCTTAGAGAGCTGGAAAAAGAAACTCAGAACATATATCAGATGTTCTGATTTCTTCAAATTACAGAAAATATCTTCAAGAAAATAAAGCCAAAATATATTGAAAATGAAATACAAATAAAAAAGGAGAAAATAAATTGAAAAGAGTATTGAATGCGGAAGGGAAACCACTGAACATGAAGAAGGACAAGAAAATAGGACACAAAATAAAAACTATAACGTTTTTTAAAAGAAACCCAGATGTACAGGGTCATTCCATATATATTGACCCACATGCTAGCGGTATTATTGATAGAGATATCAAAAAACTAAGGTGAATAAAGTTGTAGAATTTTATCTAAACTTTTTTAAAAAATTATCAGAAAAACAAAAGACCGTTGGAACTTTAAAATTTTTGCACGAGTTGTGTTATTTTAAATGGAGTACCCTGTATATTAATATATATTTGGGAAGAGCAATTTTTACTGATTTCAAAAATATATAGTTTGATACCTTTCTGACAAGCCATTTAGAAAATATTTTAAATTAAAATTTTCTTTAAAAATTGATATTAAAATCGGGGTAGCCATGCACGAATGAATTGTTTGCTTTTGACACGCAATATTGTTACTTAGTTTATTGTTATCATCCAAAAATGAAGTATTCCGAGGAAGAAAAGTGTGAATTTGTACGTATATTCTATAAAAATAATTCAAATGCATACATGGCGAGGCAAGAATATCGGCAACTATATCCTAATTTGCCGCTTCCATCCAAAAATACATTTAAAAATATCGAGGGGGGATTTCGACTGCGAAAATCTATAAAGAGGAAACCAAAAGTAGTTCAAAAAGATTTGGATAAAGAGTTAGATATTTTGTTGTTTTTTGAAGGTAGATATGGCTAGTAAGGTTTTTACTGTTTTCTCACACTATTTTTTTTTCTAAAGACAATCCAACCCGTTCTATCACAGGAAAACAATACAGAAAACGCTTCGATCACATGCTTGTAGTGCTGCGCTACCCCTCTCTAATAAAGTAATTTACTTTACTTACGGTTTATATATATATCAAGGCCTACAACTCCTGGCAGCAGCTACAAGGGTCTTTGCTATTTTGGAAATAGTCACCTTCCTTTCACGCACCAACACAAAACTACACTTTACCTATGTTTCCTATTTATTTTCCACACTATCAAATATTAATGATGTTCCTGTATCATATGATATCAGGTTTGTAACCAGAAAGAATAAAAATGAACAATTTTTATATCTTGACTTAAAAGTTAGAATCAGATTACTATTCGTTCTCTTAGCTTTTTGGAATAGTAGAATGAACTTGGTAGAGCAAAATCAGTTTGGTAGAGCAAATTCAATTTGGTAGAGCAAAATCAATTTGGTAGAGCAAAATCAATTTGGTAGAGCAAAATCGTAAAAAATCCCTTTCTAAATTTAAGCATAAAACCCCGAAAATTTATAGGGTTAAAATAATTCCTTTATTTAAATATAAGTATCGTAATTGGAGAAATTTTCAAAATATTGATAAATATAAAAACTTTACACACAATAGATACCATAAATTAATTAAAAATAACAGACACAAAAAAAATAAGAAAAACTCTATGTTGAGACTATGATCCAATGAAAATCCAATATTATAATTACCTCTTGTTCTCTAATTGATTACAAAAAGCTTACAATTCGTGCCAACATCAAAAACTAGCAACTTAATACCAAATCCTGAAAACATTTATAAAACACTACAGCACACCTTTCGTCCTAATTCATATTAAACCAATTAAAGTTGTTAAACTAAAAAAAAATATTAATTATACAGGTAGCCAACCTCACACGGCCAAAAAGACTTTAATCAAGTGAATATTTATAGTTTTTACAATCCCATTAATTCCCACAACAAGTGCAATTCAAATTAACCTAGCCGTCCTCTCAGGGCTCCAAAATATAATAATTAAACTAGAAAATCTCAAAACTCCCGTGCAAAATCTACTTAGACATTTATTTAATAGATGTGCTTTCTAATGCTTTCAGAAAATGGTAACAGTTATAAATATATATATTCTTTTTCTTTTTAAACCATGACCAAAATATAAAGTTTATTCGAAACCAGACACTTACTTCTCATTGTTCTTCGTTCACTGTACGGTACGACACTGGCAAGTATTTTGACAGAACTAGTCTTCACTAAAGAAACCACTCACTCATAAATAAAAATATTGAAAAATATAACTTTTTTAATCTGAACTCATGTTACTTTTCTAAGTCTCAAAATATTATATTTATTTTAAAAGAAATTAATTAATTAATTAGTAATTCATTTTTGAAACGGGCAGAGTTTCGTTCTGCAACTGGATATTAAGATCTATCTTCTTTTTCTGAATTTCACACTGCTTTTATAGCTGGAAATCGAGGTTCTATTTGCGTCACACAACGCACTTTTCCTTTGTTCTTAAGAACCGTGGCAAAATAGAACGCAATACTAGACTCGTGACAATAACACCATCATGACCTAAATTGAGTTCAAAAGAAGTTCAACAACCGAAAACTTCTAGATTGTTCTCGAAGCTTTTGGTTTGACGTCACAATCTTTAGCCAAAGATATCAGATGTTTTCGTGCCTGTGACGTGTTTTATGTGTATTTAATTTCTACACGAAAACAATCATTGTCTTTTGACATCGACATTGATTTAAAAAAAAAACAAAGATTTTAAATGTCAATTAATGAACCTTTTGTGAGAGTTAGCTGAAAAATTCAAGTGAAGCTAAAATTAAATTTTAGTACAATTTAAGTTAAAATTTTTAGTAATTTGTCACCCTGTATCGGGCATCACATGCTTATCATCCTTACAAGTCTTACCTGTGCAAAAATTAGATGATGAGCATAGGCGTAAGCATCTGTTATACTGCCAAGAAATGCTTAGGAGGAAAAATGCGGATCATAATTTTTTTAAAAACATATTATGGAGTGATGAAGCGACATTTTCCACAGCAGGAGTTTTCAATAGGAGAAACATGCACGCATGGGCTACAACTAATCCCCATAATATTGCAGAAATAAAATTCCAAGATAGGAAATGTTTGTACATGTTTGGTGCGGTATAGTTAAAATTAAAGTCATAGGCCCTGTATTTTATGAAGGCTGCCTTAATGGACAAAGATATTATCTGGAATTTCTTAACCGCGAAATAGAAGCTCGTTTAGAGGATTTGTCAATCAATGAGTACTGTCAGGGCCGTAGATAAGGGGGGCGGGGGTTTAGGGGGTTCAAACCCCCCCCCCCCATAACAACGAATCCAAAAACCCTCTCCCACAGCTTTAGTAGAGAAGATAAAAACCCTCCTTCAATGTTCGTTCTACCTTGTTAACCACCGTAAATTTTAATAATAATTCTAATAAATTGCCAGAGTTTTCTTACCTAAACCCCCCCCCCCCCCCCCCATGGGTAACGCCTAGCTACGGCCCTGAGTACTGTCAGATGGTCTGGCATCAAGATGAAGCTCCGCAACATAATATTTCAACAACCATTCAATGGCCACCCAACAGCCCAGGTCTTACGCCATTAGATGCTTTCCTATGGGGTTATCTAAAAAACAGGGTATATGCCGATAGAAACACAAACTTGCAGCATTTGAGACAAAAAATTAACCAAGAAGTCGAAAGTTTAAACAACGACTACCCAAAATACATTTCAAATGCTATTAACAGCTTAGCAGTTGATTATATAGATTGTATAGATAGAAATGGCGGTCACATCGAGCAACTGTAATTATTTTATCTTGTAAATGTTACTTCCAATATTAAAATTATAAAATTTTTTAATTAATCCATGGCTACCCCGATTTTAATATTGATTTTTAAAGAAAATTTTAATTTGAAATATTTTCTAAATGGCTTGTCAGAACGGTATCAAACTAAATATTTTTGAAATTAGTAAAAAATGCTCTTCCCAAATATCTATTAACATACAGGGACATTTAAAATTACAAAACTCGTGCAAAAATTTTAAAGTTCCAATAGTCTTTTATTTTTTCTGATAATTTTTTTAAAAAGTTCAGATAAAATTCTACTTAAACTTAATTTACCTTAGTTTTTTGATATCTCTATCAAAAATGCCGCTAGCATATGTGTCAATATATTCGGAAGGACCCTGTACAACAAAAGAATCAAAATACAGATAATTATATAAGAAACCTATTTTTCTTGAACCTGATAAACAAAACTTTTTTTTTTCAGATATTCAGAACATACCAGTAAACGGCCATCCCAAAAATAATAAACTTGTATGAAATAGTTTATAAATGTCAAAATTAAATGTTCGTTGTATTAAAGATGTTACGAATATAGTTCGATGATAGACGCGTAAACGAAAACAATATGCTATGACGATGACATGCAGGTAGCAGTAGCTGCAATTGTAATATTTTAAAAACAGAAAGAGAAAGGTTGTAAACATTCTACCGAGTCTGTTAGAAATAACGTCTCGTAAGTTTATTCAAGAAAGGTTAAATAATATCAGGATTAATATTAAATTATCTATTATCCTATTGAACATAATGTTCTAGCCTCTTTTCTACTAACAAAAAGCTAGATAAAATCCACTCTACGACACAAACATTTTCAAAAAAGGTAACAACGGGTCCACTCTGCTGAAAATATTATTGACAATACAAAACTGTTGATTTAATCTATACCGCTAATTTATGGAAACAAGCAACTTTTGCTTTTGGGCGATCGATGTTATAGTGTTTAAAGATTTTGCTCCAAGAAAAAGAAGGATAATTAAATTTTAGTTTAAGAAATACGTTTTGTTTTTAATCCTTCCGAAATATTGAGTTTTTTAGTATATTCAACTTTTTTAACCTTTTGTACCGCTGAATTTTAAATGAATTTAGACATTACTTCTGGGACTCACGATATAAAAAAAATCGTAAAACTGTAACAACCTGCGGTTTAAATTTAAGTTGATTATGACCTGGTCCCGAGAATCACACTATGAAATATTAGCATATCATTAAGTTATACCCTAACCAGTGTAATGCTAAATATTTCTGTTTTTAGGACCAGTATTCCCTCCTATTAAATAACTAAAGCAAAGCCGTATTCTAATAATTAATCTCATTGGTTGAAATAAACACTTTTGCAAAAAATAAGTTGGGACAAAGAAATTTTTATTTTCCCCTAGAATTAAAGTAGTACAAGTTAAGAATTTATGTTACAATGTATTATAAAAATACAATATATTGGCCACTAAAACAAAATCTTTATCATTAAGACACGGCTAATTTCATAATTCTTCTTTACCTTTTGAGCAGTTAAGGTATGCAAAGTAAGGATTTTACGACTTACTTAAATATTTATTTAATTTTATGTAGAATTAAACTACAACAGTTACAACGTACTTTAAATCTTTATATTCCTCTTGGCTTTATGAGTACACATATTTTCTTTCTGATGGCCAACTTTTACGAATTAATTTTAAAATCAAATTTAAAGTTTTCATTTTATGTAACATGAAATTACTCAGAAAATACTATCGTTGGTTTAACTGAAGGTAATAATAGATGATGTGATTCTATAGCTCCTTAACCTATAATCATGGATGCCTGTAGTAGAGAGAGGGACAAGAGGGGCACCTCATCCCTCACCCCTCTCCCCTTCTGAAAATTATGATGAGATAAAGAATAAGATAGTATTATTATACCACACTTGCTTAGAAGCGTAAATTGAGGGGAGGTAAGTTTCATAAAGCTTACTAGACACGGGAAAACAGTTTCAAATTAGAGAAGTCAAGAATTTCTACTGTAATATCGTTTAATATTTTTATTTTATTTTTCCAAAAAAAATTAAGACCCTCCCTCCCTTCGATACTTAGATAGGTGGCCCATCAACGCTAATAGAAAATGTGCTAAGGCGCCTCTCCATCTAACACAACCCACTTTTATTTTTCACGATTTTTATAAATAGTCTGCGGTTTTTTCCTGTATCATATTCTGCTTTAAAGAAATATATTACCAATTTTTAATTTTGTCTTTTTTATTGCAATTACGTCGTGTGTGTTTGGGTATGCAACGAGCTTGCATATCATAATTCTTTCTTAACTCTTTCAGGGGCAGAGAATTGTGCTAAATAAAAGTCCTAGTGGGGCAAGGGGAAAAGTTTTATTATTGTAGCTTTTTTTATATATTAACTCATTCGTAGGCTTAAGGTGAATATAAAAATATTAAAAAAAATTAAAAAAAAACAACATGTCAAAAAATACAGGGTGGTACATTTTAAGTACCACTGCCCACAAGGGGCATACTACATTTTATTGGGAGGTGTGGAAATCTGCGAAGCAGGTTTTATATTTTCCCAAGCAAAGGGGAACTTTGCAAATGGTACATATCCAATTTGTGCGTATTTGATTTTTAGATGTACTGCACCTTGCGCAACGACGTCTCGTATTCGTTGTGGCTGATGAGCACTTTCTGTGAGTCGTACTTCATCCGGAATATATGGTTTTGACTTTTTTATAGCAATTGGCTCTTCATTGATATTAGTCGTGACTTTCCTTTCTCTAACAATTTGGTGTGCAATTAAGCCCTGTGATATACCTCGCCTAAAATATTTCATACTCATTTTGGACAAGTCTAACTCCTTGTACAAAACATATGCGTTTACCATATGCGTTTACAACTGCGGCATCTAGAAGATAGAAGAAAATTCTATGCCACCATTTTCGCGATTTTCTGTTTACTTTATATTGATTCAGGTTTTGGTCAAATTTGTCTACGAAATTCATATTTTTGTTGTAATCTGCAAGGGCCGCTGGACAAGCAACTTTCGTTATAGTACCATCTTTCTCTTTTCTGTTGCCTTCTTCTGTATCTAATAGATTATGAAAATTTGATAGCATAAAAACACTGCGTTTATCACGCCATTTCAAAGCTAAAATGCTAGAATCACTAATATGGCCATCAAAGTCCCCCCTCTTTAGTCCTTTGTCCGGTTTAAATGTGGGTAAATTCTTCCTATTGGGATTTACAGTGCCGCACGCATGAATTTTTTTTTGTTTTAGATCTTCTAAGAGTTCGATTCCAGTAAAAAAATTGTCAAAATAAACAACGTGTTCTTTATTCTCTAATCCGTTTAAAAGTTGTTTGACAACCCTAGCGCCCAACTGTTTTTCTGGATCTGCAGATTTACCAGTATAGATGTCAAACTTTTGGCAATACCCATTTTTATTTGCGAGCATCCATACCTTATACCCTCTTTTAATGGGTTTGTTGGGCATGAATTGTTTTAACGAACTTCTACCCTTGAACTTAATCATGGATTCGTCAATGGAGAGTTCTTTAGTGGGATTCATATATTTTTCAAACTTATTACCTAAATCATTTAAAAGTGGTCGAAGTTTATAAAGTTTATCAAAGTTTGGTTGTCCTTTTTTGGGCATTAGTACATTATCGTTAAGATGCAGGTTCGCCAGAAGCCAACTAAAACGTTTCACAGGCATCAGGGAGCTAATGTATTCATCATGTAAGTCTGGAGCTGAGCTCCAGTAATCTCGGTAACTTGGAGAGCGTTTAATCCCCATTAGTAAATTTTACCAAGAAATATTTTCATTTCTTCACTGTTTGTCGGCCTATGTTTACTAGAAGCCTGCTGTGCAAATAAATTCGTTTGAAACACGATATTCTGTAAAACTTCGCCATCATAAAATAATTCAAAAAGTTTGCAAGGTGTAGGATCCTCCAATTCTTCTACAATAGACGAAATGCCTTCTTTAGATGTAAAATCAGCTGGACGTGTTGGTATAACCGGATTAGACCAATCAGGAGGTTTTCTTGCAAGAGGATGATGATTTTGAGGCCTCAATCTATTTGCTAACTGATTCAAGGGTAGATAGTATTCAGGATCGCTATCTGAATCGCTCAAAACCAAAGGAACTTCATTCACTACAGGCAATTCTTCTTCATCAGATCCACTCACTACAGATTCCAGGTCAGATGGAATATCCTCAACTTCAACATTATTCTCCAATTCTCGGCAGAACTCATCATAGCTCATACCAACCAATCGGAATGGCAACGAATCTTTATTTTGAAGCTGTAAAAAAATACTTGGTACAAAAACAAATATTACACAAACGGGCGGTGGTACAATTAGTGAACCACAACAAAAAACTAAGAAAAAAATAAACGAGAAATACCTATGTGTGTTAATTGTCAAAAGATAATAGTCTGCAGGTAGTAGCAAACTATTACAAGCAAAAACGACTTAAAATTTAAAGTATTTTACTTACATTCATTATTTGCAGATCGAAAGCCGTCAAAATCAACTATCGTTTATAACAAACATAACCTACTGCGACCTAATGCCAATTATTACTAACTAACAGCGGGGCACCTTTCTATTGTCTCATAGGCAACTTATAATACACCGGTACACAAATTAATCCGTCGCCCGTTACGGTAAAAAACATTTTGTAAGTGGTATACTTTGTGTACCAACGCCCCACTACGCGTCTTTTTTTCTGGGTACATTTTACGTACCACTGCCCCTGAAAGAGTTAAAAGGTACAAGAATTGCAGTTTTCCGACGGTAGTGATGAGTTAGTCTGGCATCTTAGTAAAAGAAAGATGTTGTAGTTTAGTTCTCAGAAATAATAACAGAAAAGTATTTGATTCTATATTCCAATGTAAAGTGATTATTTGCTATAGCATTAAAGTGCCTAAAATAGACGTTTTCATTCAGTTCTGAGATATAAATACAAGAAAGACGTGTTGATTGGATTATCTAATCTAAATTGAACTAAATCCCAAGTATATTTAAATTGACTTCAGTTGCAAGGTGCCTTACATGTCAACAAGAACATAATAAGTTGTTGCTGTGAAAATAATGCAAGGTTTAATTTGATCAAAAAATTACCAAAAGTAATAATGTGTTTTATTAAATCAGGAAATATTTCATAAACGATCCGTATAGTGTCGAAAATACAGGAATATATAAAGGCAGGTCAGAACACCTTGCCCATCACTATCCTAAAACAGGGAGTCAAGGGTATGTCAATATAATATGTCAATCTACACCAGCGGTTCTTAAATTGTGAACGCTTACCACGCTTTTTAAGATGGTCCGTAAGCAAACACGCAAAAGAGACTTTGATAGATCTCTTGCGATGGAGGCTACCACCATCTTTTAATTCTTGTGAAATGGATTTATCTGCTATGATAAACGTAATAAAACAATTCTGTAGTCAACTGATTCTTGACCCAGTTTGAGTTTTAAATTAAATACAACTAAATCCGTGTTTAAAACATAATGCTCCATTAAACTAAGTTAATGTTTAAATTTAAAGAGTACCTACTGTATAATTTTTCTTCATGATCTAAATAAATGCCGGCAACCTAATTTCAAAAACCTCTAGAATAATTATTCTCAGTAATATGCAACTGATCCCCAATACACAAAAGTGAATATAAGGTTTAAGAGCTACTGATGTACTGGTGTCCATTTTTCGAAGTAATTGCAGGATATCTCAGTAAGTAGTAAAGATAAAGACTTGCGAATTTCACATTATTGGCGCTACTTTTTCGTGAAACAAATGATGCAAACAGAATTGTCATAGCTTTCTCAGTTTTTAAGCTACAGGGTGTTTTCGAAAATGTTTGCTTTTAACCACCCTCTGTATTTCGGTATTCTTTAACTTATCAAAGAATTCAAAACCGTTTTTAAGAGAGTTTTTTAAGCAAAATTCAGTAACGTGCTTACTTTTCTTTCTAAGAGTCTTACTTTTCGAAATTTAATTTGAAACATATGACTTGTTAAATGGGACACCCTGTATATTTTTCTTATATTTGGTTAGGCTATTTCTAGGCTTTTTAAAAATATATAATGGTTGATAGTTACTATTAACAGTAAACGCACATATAGAGAAATTTAGAAAATTAGGGTAGTTTAGGTCACGAAACAATAAAAGAATATGTCATGACTGCTAGAATAAATACTGTGTAAAAAAATACCGGCGAAATTTAACACAAATAATCAAATTTTGATGAAACCCTAATGAGTGGTTATTTGTTACTGCGTTTTACAATAATAATTAAGATATCGTGCCTCTACAAAAGCTAAAACGTTCATTTCGTCCCTTGATTCTCTTTATTATTATATGACTTAGGTCTTGGCTTTATAAATTATCCATTATTAATTAAATTAATCTTTAAACTTGAAAATGTTACTTGGTTGGGCTGCCTTTTCGCTGGATACCCATGAAAGTAAGTTAAATATTTAAATTATAAGATTGTAAAGATACCTATTTTTATTGCACTCTATAAAGTAATAACTCGTAACATAATATATTCGTTAAAATTTTCATACAACTATAGGCACCTACTACATTTCTATCATTCCCTTAAACTTTAGTAAAATGCGATAAAATGGTGACATGCATTTTAACAAGACGTTATTTTAGCCTAAACATTTTGACAAGTAATCATGTCAAACAGTTATTCTTTTGTTGGTTTCAATGGTTTCATGGCCTATACCACACTCATTTTCTAAATTTTTCTGTTTGTGCGTTGTTTGGTAGTAGTAACTATCAACTATTATATAGTTTTGAAAAGCTTAAAAATAGCCTAATCAAATAAGTGGAAAATATACATTTAAAAAATCATATGTTTGCTTTAAATCTTGAAAAGTAAGACTCCCAGAAAAAAGGTAAGCACCCCACTAAATTCTGCTTAAAAAACTCTATCGGAAACAGTTTCCAATTATTTTATTAGTTAAAAGATAACCGAAATACAGAAGGAGGTCAAAAATCAAACATTGTAGAAAACACCCTGTAGCTTAAAAACTAAGAAGGCTATGAAAAATCTCTTTGCGGCATCGTCTGTTTCACCAAAAAGTAGCAAAATAATTTACTAGTTATCGAGATACCCTGCAATAACATCGAAAAATGGACACCCTGTATACGGTGGACGTTTACTGCATTGGCGGAAGATATCTCTAATTGAAAAAAATTGTATACAAAAGTTGGATCGAATGTTAAGAAATAGGTGTAATAAAGCAAGTTCAGTTAATTTTATGTAATATTCTCAAAGTAAGAGGGTTGTTTTTACTTTCATCCCTTTGCTTCCGAATAAGTTTTTACCCCACCCCTCTTTTGTACCAAGTAAAATAAAGGTTTTGTAAAGTAGTTTTTCTACTAACCGTTAGATGTAGACTAACAATTTAAATGTTTTTGTCCTTTGCGACAACATAAATTGAGGCTCAATGAAACTGTTTATGCACATAACTACGTTTTATTTAAGGGCCCATCACCGCAAGCTATGGCTGACACGCAACTAACCATACAGCAATGTAAATTAAATAGGGTTTCTTGCGTTTAGTTCTTAACAAATTTTGAGAACACTGGTAAATTATTTAGCTTCGGTTTAAGGGATATTGGAGGAAATCCTATTTGCGAGGTTTAAAATTTTGCAGATTTTTTTATTAAGAACTTACGTGTGGAGAAAATCATGCGTAAAGTTGCAATTTTAACAGCGATGAATACATTACTGCATACATTTCGAAAACGAAAGTCAAATTAAAAAATCTGCAACATGTCAAACCTCGCAAATAGAGTTGCCTTTCAATATCCTTTTAACCGAAGCCAAATAATTTACCAGTTTCCTCGAAATTCGTTGACAGCTGAGCGCAAGAAATCCCATATAATTTAAATTGGTGTATAGTTTGTTGCGTGCCGGTCATGGCATACGGTGATGGAAGCAAAATCATTGTTGGTAGATACATACAAAGCACCACGTCGCTTTGATGAAAGATATTTTTATTTAAATATACGATACTGCTATATTATGTTTGAGCCAAATCTTAATTCTTACCTAACAACCAGGGTTACTGCTTGCACTATGTTTAAGCGGGATATTAATTTTTACATAAAAACCAAATGAACGTCACTTTAATCGGTTTCACCGAAAGTTACGTCAAGTGTTAATTTTATATTGCACAGTCGAGCTTCTCTCAAAATTACCTATGGCGTCTATTAAACCACTTATGCAGGGGGAATAGGAAAAATACCGATAAAATCTGTTAAACTGGACTCTTATATAATTTTCCTTGGTACTGTAATTTAATTTATTGAAGGCAGATTAATGGTGCCATGTATTTGCAATTCTTGAAATAAAGCTTAAACGGTTTATTAGAAAATGTGCCCTTAGAAATGAGATATTGTATATGCACGACGGGGCACCGCCCATTTTAGCAATTTGGTTCGTCAGCACTTATCAAATACTTTTAGTAATTGATAGAAAGGTCGAGGTGGGCCTATCTTATGACCACCAAGGTTGCCTGACATGAGTTCATTGGATTTCTTTTTAAGGGTAAATTTAAAGAGGCTTGTGCCGCCCCAGTTCACACCAGGGAAAATCTGATAAAAAGAACAACATACAATTTCAACGAAATTCGAGACAATCCAGATATGCTGTTTCAACATTAAAACATCAATCCACAAAGGAAATGTATAGAGGTACAGGGCGCCTATTTCAAAAATCTGCTAAAGTAAACAAGAGGAAGCAAATCTTTCACATTCTTGCGCGTTTAGTTTCGAAATATCAACCCTCTCAATGGTTTCTTTATGCAGCACATTTCGATTTTGAAATGTATCAGAATAAATTCTTCTTGCATTCACGCAATTGCCGAGTGCTCGTCCATAAGTTAGATTGCATGTGAGCATTAATGAGATGTAAAAATGACAAATTTTATTATTTTAATGAGAATTATTAGTTATGTTGTTATTCGACTAGTTGCTAGATATAAACCTGTTTTACAACTTAACAAAATCAGGTGTCGATTCCTTAGACCAGAAGTGTGCAAGTTATTCAACTTCCTGACGTATCCGTAGATGGACAATGGCTTTGTTTTATGGCTGGTATCAACAGCAGAGTTATTTATCAATTCTTCCAAAACGGAGAATAGTTACCACGTGATATGTTTTTGAAGAACTTGGGAAAAGATTTGTATGCACCACATATGAAGCTAAGAATTTATAACAACACTGTTCCTAGGCGGATTCGAAATCTTGCAGCAGAAATTATTACAATCAAAGTTGTTAGTCAGCTAAAACCTCCACATAACGATGTACAAAAAAAGAAAAAGCGACGTGGAATGTGTTCCTTCAAAAAGACCAAAAAAAACAAACTATGCCTGATCAGTGTGTAAAATATCCATATGCTTACAATGTTCTATTTAGATTTGTGCAAATTGTAAATAGAAATTATTAGGTTTTATTTAGCGTTCGATATGTTCCATATTTTCTACTTTTTGCAAATAATTTTCTTAAAGTTATCAAGCTCCCTTTTTTGCATAAATAAATTCCGGGTCCCATAGACCCACTTATAGTAGTAGCGAGACGAACATATGGTAACAGTAGTTAAGGGTTAAATTATACATGTGGGTTAAAAAGTTAGGAGCGAAATGGTAAGTCGCTGAAACCCCCTTCGGGGCTCTGTATCTCCGTTAGGGGGCACTTTTGAGGATTTTTTTCTTTTATGATAAATTAGCCCAAGTAACATTTTAAGTTTTATTACAATCTACAAGAGGTTATTAGATATATATAATAAAACTGATCGCAAAACTTTTTATACTAGATAACCTCTTCAAAGCTCCAATAAACCCGGCATAAAACCAAAAAGGACCTTTTGTAAAGGTTATATATTCCTTAAAACTGTCAATAAAACCGACAGTACTTTTAAACCCAAATCTGCAAGATGTTTTTAAGTCTACCGCAAAGCATTTTATAAAGCCTTCTTAAAACTAGTTAGTACTTGCCGCAAAATTTATGCGTGATTTAAAAGCATCATAAATAATTTTATTATTATTGTGTCTTTAATAATTTTTTGTCAAATACTTGTTTCACTTAAATTGTTAATATCAAAAAATATCACCAAGTATAGTTAAAAAGTCTGCCTCGATTGAAATATCTGCTAATAATGTTCTAACATTTTATAATTTGATATTAATAAACAACCTAGTAATAAAAAATTGTCAACCCAGGCCACTTTATTGATAAAGTAGGTATATAAAAAAACTTTTAAAAAAATGACGACCCTTCGATTTGTTAGCTTATTAATTGTTACTTACAATTAATAAAAAAAATTGTAATCCTAGTTTTAGCTTAATCAGTATGATTTCGGGCTATCTAGGGGTTTATATAACATATTAACATATTTTTGATAATTGCAGGCTAAATGTAAACAGTTAGAATAAATAAAAAATATAACCAAATACTGTTGCTCTAACTTCGTTTAAACCTGTCTGCCGTAATTAACAGAAAAAAACATGGCTGGAAAATTAATAAAACCGTTTATTTTAATAGAACGCCCTATTAAGAGTTTGTGGGTTTATGAAATAATTTTATAAAACAAAAGAGATTTTAACTTAGCTTACTAAAGCTACCAAAAAACTGTTAGGTTTCAAGGAGCGTTTACCAATTATCGTCCAAAGTAAACAGTATTTATAATAACAAATATTAAGGGTAAGACTACTTAAGAGTTATTCGTTTTATTGCTTAATCGTAAGGAGTACTTAAAAACCATATTAAAACTCCCATAAAACCCAAAGATTTATAGATGTCTACCACAAAACTTAAAAGATTTAAAATCCTCTATACACCTTAATGGGTTTATTGTGGTTTTGATTAATGCAGCAATTAAGTGGTTATATAACCAATAGTTCTTAAAGAAAAAAAATATTTAACAATTTGCTTTAAAGATAACTTGAAGGCCTTTTTTTAAGGACATATTATCTGCAGATAAATTGGTATGCACAAAACAAATAATAAAACCCACTTCGGTTTATTTACCTTCTTAAACCTGTGATAAAACCCTATAAATACTTTTTGGCATTTAAATTATTACTTGGGAGGGTTATTTTGAACTCCCCTCTACGCTTCCGAGAGTATGCCATACACTTACCGAACACTCTGTATATTTTATTTCGTTAACTTAGCTTAAAATAAAACCTGATCCTTTTATGGCAGGTTTCCACAATTCCCCCGATAAATATATTTGAATTAATTCGAGATATCGTCCATCCACTCACTAAATGGCCATCAACCTATGTTTCTAATATAAGGCTTTTTAGGTCATTTGTTTATTGATATGTGGAACGATAATAATTTGTTTTACTATAGTTTTACAGTATTTATTGTATAATTATTCATAACCTCAGCAACAGGGGTTGTACCTATATTAAGGGCCAAATCTCAAAGGACTAAAACGTCCGCTCGGAATTATTGCTGTGCTAATTGTATCTACCTATTTGTAGTTTAACAAAGGTTATCTCGGTCAGAAAGCATAGTTACCCTACCCTCATCTCTACCCACTTTTACCTTTAGAATAAAAGTCCTTGTAAAATAAGCTGATTTAAAATGTGCTATTGTTATTTTATAAATTTTTGTACAGGTTGATTGGTTTTGTATTTTTACGTTAATAACCTTATTGTGCAGAGACATTTTTTTAAGTGTCTTACCCGATTGGCGATGTTCCTGCTGACTATAATAAAATAGTTATTTACATTACTAGCTGCGAAGGTTAATTTTTTAGCATCGTGTGATGTATTAAATTTTTTCTACTACTGTTCTCTGATCAATATATTATTAACTAATGAACTTTGATTTTATTCAAATTATAATGATAAAGTAAGGTTTTTCCACCTGTAGAATAATCCATGATGAGTTATTTGAGTGCTGTCAGAGTCTGTTAGTTCGAATTTTTTAATTTCGCTAGTCTAAACTGTTCTCCCAAGACCAAAACGTTGCTATTCAGAAGGCGGCCGAGTTGGCATGTGTCTCACTGTTACCTGAGAAGTCGAAGGATAGATATTATCAAACGTACAACCTGTTTCTGGAATGGTTCGCGAATATATACGTGTTTTTTTGTCCTGGCACCGAAAGTAGTACTTTCGTAGCCAGAAACATACAACTTTCGTAGCTAGCAACGTATAATATTTAGGTAACTCTAATGTTTACTTTCGTGATATTCCGTGTTGCTAGGGCCCGAAGGTTAATTTATTTATACAATAGTAGACAAAACAAATTACATATTTTCAATGACTTTTGACAAGGAAGCCAAATTTAACGTCGAAAAATATATAGGTTGACAAATTTGACAGATACGACACCATTATGAATTTTTTTTAAATGGCAACCCTCATCAATAGCCACACGATTGGCGATCCGATTTGAAAAACATATAGTTGTTGATATTTATTTTCAGCCATTTTGGAAATACGGGGGTTCCTAATTTGCCTTCATCGATTTTGTCTTTTAAGTGTCTCGCCCCTTTAATAAATAGACCTTATAAACTGAAAACCCCAATTCCTTTCACATTAGCATAGTCTCCCGTGACCAAGCTATTTACGCTACAATCAAATCCGACAGATGTCAAAAAGTGGCAGATGTGACGCCATTTTGAATTTTTTTAAATGGCAACCTTCATAAATTACCACACGAGTGAATTGCATTTGCCGATCCGATTTCAAAAACATATAGTTGTTGATATTTATTTTCACCCGTTTCGGAAATACGGGGGTTAATAATTTGCCTTTATCGATTTATTTTTATTGAATTTGGAAAACTAGTGCTGACGAGGCAATGGTATCATACCGCGGTAGGTCGGGACATTAGGATTAGGGTATATTGTATAGTTTTCTCGCTACCAAGCGGCAAGTAACACAGTACCAAATAAATATCAGGAACAAGGACTTGGATTCTTGGTTATACGAAGTTATGCAGTTGCCCTTCAAAACCAGGGGCCAGGCAGGGGTTTCCATATGTGCGTTGATAACTTTTTTACTTCCCTTCATTTACTAAATGAACTAAAAAAAACGTGATCTTTTCGGAACAGGAACAATAAGAGACAACCGTTTACTAGACTGTCCTTTTACGTCCGTTGCGGACATGAAAAGACAGTTAGAGGAAAGTTCGAATATAAATTGGATCAAGACACTGGCATTGTCGTATGTCGTTGGAATGACAACAGTGTGTTGTGACTGCTGCATCGAATTATACAAAGGTATTACCATTGTCACAAGGAAAACGGTTCAGTCAAAAGAAAAACAAACACGGCGAATTGAATCAAGTACATTATAAGAGAGCGATTTCCGAAAAATTCGGGCTATTTAAAAAAAGTACATAGATTCAGTAATATCTGGCTTAAGTTTAGATAGTCTGAAATATTGTAATATCTGGTATTTCGTTATCCATCTTCTAAGCTTTATAATAAAACATTTAATTTTATACCGAACCTATAATAATTTTTTCCAGTAGGCATTTAATTGATGTATTTCCATATGTTAAAAATTTCTTTTACATTTAAGACTTGGAAGCTATAAAAAATTAAAAAAAAAACATTTCTTAAAATTATAACAACAAACGAAGTTATTGTAATTAACTGAATTTTTGACAGTTTGCTATTACTGTTTTGGAAGATGACACTTAAAATGCATTGTTCGCTAGATGAATTATTAAAATGTGGGATACACTTTTCGAAACTCATAGGAACAGCCCAAAATTTTCAGGAAAAACATTATCAGAAAGTAGGATTAAGTGGTTAAAATATCACTTTTATGTTTAATTTAGTTAATAGTAAATAATTAATTTGTGATGCTTGGCGAAATGGATATTCCATTGTAAAGGGAATTAAAGTCGTAAGTACTTGTTATATTTCACAATTTAATTCAGTTTCCTGACACGTGTTTCAACCCTTGCGGATCAATATCAAAGGCATATAAGACAATACTAAATTCTACATGTCAACAAAATAAAAATTGACAGAGGATGGGTTATTTTGCTCCTTAATTTACAGTTATTGGCCAATTCAGGAAACTGAATTAAATTGTGAAATATAACAAGTACGACTTTAATTTCCTTTACCAATAGTAAATAGTTTAGTTTTAACCAAAATATAAGAACTTGCCCTAATAATGGTAAATAATAAAATTATTTTAGAGTTATAAGGGGACTTAGAAGAAGTTGCAATTTTTGACAAAATATACAGGATGTTCTATTAAAAAAATTAAGAGAAATTAATCCAAACGTCTCGAAATTTGGAAGTAAAAGGAGAGCACCCTGAATAAAACATCTCGCTAAATCTTATTAGTAGTTCTCCTAAAGCTCTTGTGTAACTGTCTGCAAAAAATATGTATCAATTTTATACCCATGAGAAAATTGTGGCATATTTATTAGGAAATTAGAAAAATAATTAATAACTTGGCAACACCATAACAGAGTTGTTTCGTACATTCTATAAGTACTGTCTCGAATAGAACTATTATCCAATATTGCCATATTTATTAATCTCTTTGCATAAGAACGTTTCACGCCAAAAATTAGTAAAATAGAAATAAAATATGTAGAGTGTAGACCTTAACATATTCTTTAAAGTTACCTATCTAACTGCTGTCAAGGGTAACAATGGACCAATATAGTTAAATTCTTCCTGAAAATAGATTATTAGAGCAGCTATTAGCTCTTTGCACGGCCTATTTAAATGCTTCGGCATTTTTCACAAATTGTAAACAACGTGATCGACAGAAATATGTATGTACACCTTTGTGTTCTTAAATGAACAGTTTTTTAATGCTATTCATGAAAAAATCTGAAGCTTTTTGTTCAAAATATACGCACAACAACCAATAAAAACAACGTCATGATAGGCCAACGAAGGATCTAGCAACACCGTAGCGTTGACAGTTGCCAACTGTCGGCCCATAAAATTGAAATTATATTAATTTTTACGTTTAAACTAAAAACATATTTGTTATAAGAGGGCTAGAACCAAAGAAAAATACTTTAGGTTTTTAATACATTCAATATCGCATAAAATTTTAATATTTTTTGCTTGATTTTAATTGCCTTATGTTCTCTTACGAGTTTACAATTATCAGGTAATTGATGAGGTTCAACGGAAATTATTTTGTATAAACTATACTTATACAGAGTCGAGTAATTAAAAGATCCGTTTTTTCGATGTAATTCTAAAACCATTTTTCATCTTTTACGTTAGAAAATATATACAGGGTCGTTGGTATGTATGGAAACGGTCGATTATTTCTTAAATTATAACAGTTAGCAAAAAATATTTTAGATAAAAGTTTTAGGGTTTTTTAAGGTGTATTAGAATTAAAAAAAAATAAGTATACAGGATGAGTCAGAAAACCGTAGGGAAGCAAAGTTACCTTTATTTAAATGGAACACCCAATATCTTCGAATATTTTTGGATTTAGCATAAAGTGGCAATTATTTTTTAATAAGTGCATTATAAGTCTAAACCTAATAGTTTCCGAGGTATCGACTTTTGAAAAATGACATTTTTCAACTTTGACAGCTTCTAGCTTTCTAACGGTACGTTTTAGAGTAAAACGGCTTACATGTCCCTATCTTACTTTTTTATGATCTTTCCAAAAACATCAACTTTCGGTTAATCCGGAAGTACTGTATTTCCGGCTTTTGAGTTACATCCGGTTTAACCGGAAGTTGATGTTTTTGGGAAGATAATAAAAAAGTAAGATAGGGACATGTAAGCCGTTTTATTCTAAAAGGTACCGTTGGAAAGCTAGAAGCTGTCAAAGTTCAAAAATGTCATTATTTTAAAAGTCGATATCTTGGAAACTATTAAGTTTAGACTTATAATGCACGTATTGAAAAATAATTGTTATTTTATGTAAAATCCAAAAATATTTAAAAAAAAGTAACTTTGTTTCTCAACGGCTTTCTGACTCAACCTGTATACTTATTTTTTTTAAATTCTAATACACCTGAAAAAACCCTAAAACTCTTATCTGAAATATTTTTTGCTGACTGTTTTACTTTAAGAAATAATCGACCGTTTCCATACATACCAACGACCCTGTATATTATAGTATCTAAGTAGCATTATGCAGAGGGCTATTGATTATAAATGGACCTTCCATCTATATGAGTAACTTGAGGAGTTACATGAAAAATGTAATTATGAAAGTTGAGGTTTTTTTATAAACTGTTTTATGGTGTTACACAAAAAACAATCGAGCATCACATTTGTGATATATGACATAAAAATGTTAGTGTTTAAATTGAACCCCTGGTTTTTTGTTGTTGAGTTTTATAAACCTTATAGTTCGCTATTTAGCTATATATAATTTTATTATGTTTTTATGTACAATAAAGGAGATAAATGCGTTTTTAAATTTTGAAAAAGTTGACCATGCACTTGCAAACTCAAAATGACGTTAGTTTATATTAGAAATTTTGACATTATCTAGCTAATAAATGCTAATTTAGTAATGAGTTTTCCGGTAGTGAAAATCGAGATATATTTGAAATATTTTTAATCTAAGTTAGTAATGATAATTTTACAATGCTTAACGTGTGCACCATTTTGTTCGGTCATTTTCTATATATTTTATTAATGTCTGTCTTTTAATGGAAGCTAAAACAATGCCTTGGCAATCAATATTTAAGCTGCCTTTTAAATAGCCCCATAAAAACAGTATGTAATAATGTTAAATCTGGACTATATGGCGATCACCTGAAAGGGCCATATCTGCCAATCCATAAAGGATAAGTTTTATCAAGAAAGGCAGTTACTGCTACAATGTTGTGTGGTGAAGCACGGTCCTGCTAGCAAATGATTTCCCTATGATTTTGTATTCAATATTCGATTACCGCCCTTATTGTTACCAAAATAAAATAAAATATTGGTCCTATGTCCATATTGTTTAAAATTCCACACCAAACCTTTACGGACTGACGGCCAGAATGTTTAATTTTTCCAGTTGCTCGAGGATTTCCGTTGGTCCAAAAATGAACGTTTCTTCTATTAAAAACTGTGACTGTCGAAAATGATGACTCATCCGTCCAACAAATGTTATTAAATAACTGTGCATTTTCCTGGAGATGTTCCATTACACTGGGGAACAAATTTCAACTTTTTTTCTGTTTTCTGAACAAAACCTATTTTTTTTTTATTGAACTACACCTAACACAACTAACACAATAAAAAATACCTATTAACGATTTTAGTTGGCTCTCAAAAAAAATCTGAATTATTTGTTACAAAATTTTAATTTATAGTCATTTACAAAGAACATACAAACAATATATTATTGGTTCAACAATAGCAATAATTAAATAGCACATTTTTATGAGTGAGTCTAAAAATTAGACACTCATTTTACGCTTCTTAGCCTATCTTTTGAAAGTGGCCTCGGGGGCATCTCTCGTAATTGTCCAACAGTAGTCGGCTAACATCTCACGGTTCCATTTTCCCTGATACCTTCTTTCCATGTTTGAAATATCCTGGTGGAACCTCTCACCGTGCTCGTTGCTTACAGCACCACAATTTTCCGGAAAGTAATCTAGATGAGAATTCAGGAAATGAATTTTTAACGACATATTACACCCTAGGTTTTTCTAACATAAAAAAAGTTGGGCAACCAGGTCTTTATATTTTTCTGCTTTTATGTTTCCCAAAAAATTTGTCGCAACCATTAAAGGCATTCCAAGCGTCCTTTTCCTTGCCTTCAAGTATGGAATCGAATTGCGCATATCCGAAAATTTTTCTAATCTGGTGACCCACAAATATTTCCTCTTTAATTTTAGTATCAATGATCCTAGGGAACTTTTCTTTTAAATAAGTAAAAGCACGACCTTCTTTGTCCATGGCCTTTTCAAAATTTTTCATAAGTCCCAATTTTATATGAAGTGGCGGTAGTAAAATCTTTTCAGGGGGAACTAATGGCGCGCTGGCTACATTTTTCTTTCCTGGCGCACAAGACTCTCTTGGTGGCCAAATTTTCTTTATGTAGTGATATGACCATGCTCGACTATCCCATTCGCAGAGAAAGCAGCAGTATTTCGTATAACCTAGCTGCATTCCAAGCAGAATCGCCACAACTTTTAAATCCTCACAAGTTTACCAATTATATCTTTCATATTGTATGGTCTCCTGTAACAATTTCAAATTGCTATACGTTTCTTTCATGTGGACTGCATGACCAATTAGGACTGAAGGCAAATTGTTTCCATTATGGAGTAACATAGCTTTAAGACTTTTTTTGAGGAATCAATGAAAAGTCTCCAGTATTTTGGATCATAGTCGAGATTTAAAGCTGCCATTTATCACTCAATGTCCCTACAGGCTACCAAATTGTTTTCCATGTTAAAAATGGTGTTAGGTTTTTCCGACGACTTCGGTACACACAAACTTTTACTTTATCTTGAAGTAAGTTCCATTGTTGCAATCGAGTGGCCAATAGTTCGGATTTTTTCTTAGCCAATTCCAAATCCCTTATAAGGTCACCTACTTCACTTTGACTTATTTTATGAGACTTTTTACTGGGAAGTTCACAGACAAAATCGGAGTCTTGCGAGGTTGATCGGCCGGCGATAATTTCCAGTACACTACTGTTTGAATCGATTGGATCATCATCACAATCGTATTGCAGACCTTTTTCCTCCGAAAAGACTTTTTTGATGGGAGGTGTCAAACAAAAGTAGCAGTTAGTAACGTGGTCTCTCGATTCTCGCCAGATCATAGGAACAGCAAAGGGCATCCTACCCTCTTTTCCACTTAGCCAGCTGCGAATGTTGGACGCACATTTTTTGTAGCAGCCCAATTTTTATCCTGGTCTTCATTTTTACAGCCAAAATGGAAGTGACCTTTTGTATTAAAGGACTAAGTGTACGTTTTTGTTTCACAAAAGCCACTTCACCACATATATAACAAAATGATCCGGCTTATTTAAACAAACTCGCGACATGTTGCTCAAAACTCACTAATTTCTCAAATACGAGCAGCTCTCAATCAACTGGTTGTTGAAATACAACTAACTAACAACCTAGGATTTATGTTATATGTATTTAAGCCCCTTATAAAGTACACCTGGTATAATAAATCCAGGTACTTCTCATATAATAGTCGAATTTTCCCATACATTACGGGCAGGTAGGTAATTATCATAATTAGCATGGATCCATAAAACCGAAGCCAACTGAGACTTTTGCAAGACAGATTATTAGTTAGCATAATAAAATAAGTCAGATTTTGCTATTTTGGTCTCGGAAACATTTTTGCTGTTCCGCAGTGTTATCCCTCGATAAAACGTAAACCAGGCCATATTTACGCAAAGTATTTTTAATCTTCTAATCTGATTTTGGAATTTTTAACAACTGAGTCATTGGACCAATATTTTTTGATTGAAACCATAATGGTGAATTGTGCTTGGTAACATTTAAAAACTAACATCTCTATGTCATATGTCACAAATATGATGCACGATTATTTTTTTGTGTAACACGTGCAGTATTTGAATACCCCAGGTTTACACAACTAATGCAAAAAGAAATATAAAACGATAGAAACATTTTGCTTCGCATTATTTCACAATTTTTTAAATTAATATTAATAATTTTAGTAAGAAACTGGTGCCGTATAATTTGAATAAATAGTTATTGTTAAAAAAATAGCAGAATTGAAAATGCAAAATATTTGAGTACCAAATTAAATATTTAGAAAATGCCAATGTTTTCTATTTTAAGCCGTATTTTAAAGTCAACATCCGTTAATGTGCTAGTAAATTCTTTTGAAACTATTTATCCTTTTTCTTAGCTTTATCTGTCGAAAATCATTAAGGCACTCTTTTAAGTAAAGGAATACAAATTACTTGGCGTCAGTTTAACATAATGTTAAGGCTAGTCCTCCTAAAATATCTCTAAATATTTAAATAATAGCACCTAAGTATTAAGCCGAAGTAAATAGAAAAATAAAATATTTAAATTTCTTTGGTTTAATATTACAACCGGGTAATCAAATGCAAGCAATAGGTCCTATTATCTTCCTAGTTTAATAAAGTGCATTTTTTAAGTAAGTTGCGTTTACATGGAGCATTTTCAGTCTAAGGAAGATTTTTTTTAAGGAGACGTATGTACGCTCATCCCATATCTTGCCTAAAAATATTAAATGGTTTAAAAAACATAAAACTGTTTTATACTCACAAACAAACCAACCTGGGTGAATCTACAAAAGAAACTTCATGCGTAGTATTGGGGTTGATAAACTGTTCATCCAGTTCCTGCTCGTTTATCAACGATTCTACTCATTAACAGTAGAGGTAATGAAGGGGGAAGTAGCTAGAATCTTAGATTTCTTAATCGAGGAAAGGCTACATTAGGAGCTGCTAGTATTAAATGCGCTAATTATTTGCCAAACTCCCCAATTATTATAGGTATGACTATAAAGAAAGTTATAATGAAAGCGTGGGCTGTTCAAATTACATTATACCTAGTAGAATGTTCTCAACTTTTCCAAAACATGACCTGTCTAAAGAATAGGTATACCTAACCGAGATTGTTTATTTCAATAAGTAAATTTTCTAATAATTTAAACTATTATGGTAAATCAAGCCGAAACAATTTGATTTTGTTAATCGCTATAAATATAATTTTAAAACATATTTTAGTTGGTCTCGCCTATAACAGCGGTTTCCTTTAGTCAGAACTGAAGTGCATACCTTAAATCTTTCTTAAAGTTTGGCGCCGCGGAAATTGCAGCTGTTGACCTGGCCGAGGTTTCTAACATTAAATATGTGAAAAATATTTATAATGTCAGTACAGTAATACCTGGACACTTTGTAAATAGAAAGAAGCCTAAACATTTTACTATTACTTATTAAAATGTTGTGCCTTATTGCTATTTAATTTAAAAAAACGTCATAATTAAAATTTATTTTTCTAATTGAAGCTTTTCACTCATTAAACAAGATTAAATGTCATTAAATTAATAACTACTCATATTAAGAAAATGAAGTGATTGTTTTACTTTCTTCCTACTAATGTTTATGAAATTAAGGATATTTTAAAAAAAATAAAAAATAAAAACACTTCTGGGTATGACGATATCCCTTTAATAGTTATTTATGATGTGAGTGTTAAAAGTGATGTTTTATTTTGTGAGTGAAAAAGTTTGTGAAATGAGCGGAGCGAATTGAACAATTTCACGAACAAAATAAAATTACTTTTAACACAAATATCATACAATGTTTTTTGTATAACTGCCCTATTTCGATAATAAAATAGGGGAATTTGGAATGACATGAAACTTCAAAATGCATTTTAATATTTAAATAATCACAAGGTTGTTGTGAATGACAAACGTTGCCAACGCTATGGTTACTAACAAATGCTTGTTTACAAATAGAAAAGATGCTGTCATTTAAATAATTGCGTCCTTGTCGATAGTGGAAAAATTAATAAAAGTGTTGATTTGGTTGTTCCTGTGGATATTGAAAAGTCTGCAAGAAGAGCAACCTTGGAACTTCTAAAATTATTATTATAATTTTATTTGATTTCATCATAAGAAAATGTAGTGGTAAAAATATTTTCCACGTAAACATCACTTTTAACACTGTTAATTGTCATTAAAAGTGCCACTTTTAATGGCAGTTGTATAAAAAAGTACTTTCCGGACTTCCAGTCCAAGTATTGTATGTCTTGGCAGAAGCTATTAACCTGTGCGTTATTTCAGGAACTTTTCCCCGTGCCTTAAATTGGCGACCGTTTTGCCTCTTTTTAAGGGAGGTGATAATGAGGAACCGGCTAACTTTAGGCCAATTTCGTTACTACCAACGTTGTCGAAATGCCGGTAAAGGGGCGGGTACTTCCTGAAGAAGCACAGGTTGCTCATTGTAAAGCAATACGATTTTCTGTCATCAAAAAACACAAACGATGCGATTTTTGTCTTCTTGGGGGATTTGTATTTGCGGTTGAACGATGGAGAGAGAGAGTCGCAGCGGTGTTTTGTGATCTGTCTAAGGCTTTTGACTGCGTGGATCATGGAATACTTTTGCGCAAACTAGTTGGATTGGTTGAAATCCTACTTAACTCGACGTTACCAGGCTGTTTCTATTAATGACAAATTGTGTACTCCACTCGAGATCACTTCGGGCGTACCGCAGGGTTCTCTGTTAGTGCCGTTACTGTTTTTAATTTACGTTAACGACTTGCCAATGTTAAATATTACTGGAAAATTTACCATATTCGCAGACGATATAACGAGCCTCTGGCATAAATCAAATAATGAAATTCTGAAAGAAACTATTAAAAATTATTTGATTATGGATAAAGATTGGTGTGATGCAAACAAATTGTCACTAAATATCTCAATAAGGAACATTGTAAGTTTTGAATGTCAAATTAACGATATTCATTTACATGATCGGGTTGTTAAGTATTTGGGACTGTTCATTGATACGAAACTAAAATTCGAAAACCATATTTTAAATTTAAATAATAAAATACCTCGCGGGTCTTACGCATTAAGGGTCGTGTCTCAAAATTTAAAATTTGCTATAGCGCGCAACGTCTATTTGGCTCTAATAGAGTCCCACTTGAGGTACGGCATATGTTTTTGAGGTTCGTGCTCTAACCACAATTTTAACAAGGTATTCAGATTACAAAAGGAGCTATTAGGTTTCTATGTCAAGCTAAGTCTCGAGACTCATGTAAGCCACTTTTTAGTAAACACAAAATACTGTCGGTGGTTTAAAGCTTAAATGGAACTTTGTATTAAACACATAGTAATAAAAATTTTTTTTGCAAGGCTGAATGTCTTCTGCGACACATTGGTCGTTGCATAACTCAAACCTTTTGCTAATCGTCAATTCTTCGTTTAAATATTTTTTGCCAGGGTTATCTTTCCTTGTATAATAGCTTTGGTAGGCGGGAAAAGAATTAATATGTTCAATAATAATAATTTTAGAATCATCTACTTTCTTTTTTGGATTCATCCCCCGTGAATCCATTACTGAAAATACTTCATCCTTTGAAATACAGCGATATAACCTACCGACACTAATTTGTAATGTATCTACAAAATATTTCTCACACACAAACATTGTGTTGTTGTCTACCCGAAGACTGTACTTGTAGGACGTCTGCTTTGCTGCACCTGAACCATCTCTAGTTCGTTTTCTTGCAACCTTTTGTGCTGCTACTAAGCCTCGTATAAAAATATTTTGACGGGAATAGTCAGATAGTTTCCAGAAAGATTCAAAAATTAATTTTCGCTGATCTTCTGTAATTTTACCGTTGCAATTTTGTTTGCAATTACATGAAATATTCTGGAATGTTTTTAAAGGTACAGTATTTCCCGATGAAGAAATATATTCTTTCCCGCAATTTCGTCTGCTCTTTTTCTCATTAGCCTTCCAATTACTTCTGTTTACACTTCGTTTTTTAGATTTAGAAATACCTGTCGCAGTATTGTCTTCAGTTTCGGAAAAAGTTGGCAAAGTCGGTACAGGACCATCATTGTTCCGCGTTGGCACATTTTCATCGCCTATAAAAAAATTGTATTTAGAAAGTTTTGATCAAACCTCGTATACGCTGTTGCGATCAGGCTTTTGTGATATTTGCAAGGAAAATATAACCCAACTTCATAAAAATAATATTGAAAACAATCGAAACATACCTTCAGATTCGCTAGAATCAGATATCTCGGAAAAATGACCGTACTCATATTCTGATCCGCTTGACTGATATGGCTCAGATTCTGTTTCACTTTTATCCATTTCAATAAAACAAGAAACTATTAACGCACCAAACTTTGACACTGGCACAAAGAAACTACTGAAACTATAATACGAGGTTTACGCATTAATTTATAGCATAAAATCGTTTGGACTTGAACCATTACTTTTCTGAAACGAATGAACAAAAATTTCAGAAGCTATATGAAATCGACTCTAGCTCTTTACCATGAGTCTTTTGTGACTTGATTCATTCCTGTACTGAATTAAACATTATATAAGTTACCTTTAAACAGTATTATATCAAAAAGCACTAAAATAGACTTGATCCGTTTCAATTCTGAACCATCCTTTTATTCCCGTGTGCGTAATCCTACAATAACTGTCTGGTTATACAATATGTCAGTACCTACCTCATTGTAGATTGTAAATTTCTAATATCATGTCATATACATTGTAAATATCTTACCCTTTATATTTCTTAGATATTTTTCTTTTAACTTTATTTTAGCCCTTCTGCTCTATCTTTTAAATACATGCTTTGTCAATGAAAAAATTTTATTTTTTTTTGAAGATAATAAAGCTAAGTTTTGAGTTTGAGTTTTTTGTAATAACTACTTCATAGGAAGTTCTTTTATAGGCAGGTTAGTTAACAAGATTGACAAAAAGACAGATTTCGCTTTTGATTATTGTAATATAGTTTTGATATTGAAATCCTTATCAGCAGATGTAACTACTTAGATTTAGGCGGCGGGGCTGGTCCATAAGGTCATTGGGTCAATGACCCACCTATTAATTTCTTACCTAATTTTTTTTTGACCCCAATAATAATTATTAGTTCCCCCAAGCAGAGTCAAGCGAAGCGCGAATAATTATCATATCTGTACTTATTCCGGAGTCGGCCGTATTTTAAATTCACCTCATATTTATTTATTGGAGTTTTCGATGCACCAGAGCAATTGCCCCAAAAAAGCGTCCACTAGGGGATTACCAAATTTAGTGTTTATGACGTCGTTACGCTTATGAATAAAAAACTTACATAAAAGCAAATGTCGATCTGTTAAACTAAATTCATCACAATACCAGACTAGAGAAGTATTTTTTCATTCCTCTTTTAAACATAATGGCTAGCACAGAATACATCTAGATGATTACAGTATTGATTAAATTCTACTTGCAGGCCAACTATTGGCATGTTTTGTCCTGAATTTGTCCTGTGGAACGTGATGTTAAATACATAAAAATTTCCCAGTTCTCTTCCGGGAACTTTGAAGTTCAAACATGATAAGAGGAAGGGGGAATCTATGAAGTTCTTATTTAATTTGACGATAAAACAGAGATCATGGGAGTCAATGGCAGCACCTTGAAATTTTGAGCGACATTCCCCATCGGACAACCTGTCTTAAAGTTTAAGATCTTTGGGGATTTTTTTTGAACAGATTCAATACTTTTTGACTGTGTATTATAGTACGGCTTCCACATAACCGAGACAAAAGAAAGTTTACTATATACGAGCGAATATTATAGGGTGAGAATACTCCTTGTGTTTCTAAGTTATTTACAAGTTATGTTTATAAATCCTAACATTCTGTTTGACCCGACTATAAGTTTCTCAACGTGGAAACGGAAGCTCAATTGGCTGTCGAAAATTATGCCAAGGTTCTTGATTTTCCAAGGGGTTGAGATTTATGGTGTAATAAAAATATAACAAGTTTTGGAAAATATTATAGCATAACATTTGGTATGGTTTAAAAAAGGCTATAAATTTTGCAGTATTCAGACAATTTGTCCAAATCGTCTTGTAGTAGACAAGACAATCATCTGGTTCGGCAAACGTACGATAGATTTTTAAGTCGTCAGCGTATAAGAGGAGTTACTATTTTGAAAACAGTATTGTTGATATAAATTACGAAAAACAGGGGCCTCAGGTGACTTCCTTGTGGCACACCTGACGTAGCCACAAATTGGGTGGAGTGATAGCCGTTGACGACAACCACCTGCCTCCGGTGACCTCAGCAAGCCTGTCGATCTACCGTCTACCGGCCATGACTAATTTTGTCAAATGCCTTGCTGAAGTCGCTGTACATGCAGTCCACCTCTTTCTGGTTGTCAATGCATTCAGAAATTAATATAATGAGAATAACAAAGCAGATTGGTTTTCAGAGATTTTTGAGGTAATTGTATAAATTGTAATCAGTTCTGTCGCCAATTTTATGAATAGGAATTATAATATGTAATAATTTCCACTTACACAGAAAACTTCCGGTTTTAGGGATAAATTGTATACAAGACGCAATGACCCAGACAAGTTAAACTTGCAATTTTTTATAAATACTGGAGATATTCCGTCCGGTCCTACGCCCTTGCGTATATCCCTTTAAAGTATTTTCAACTCTGTAACGTGAATAATACTCCCACTGCCATTACGATTTCTCACTTCCCTTTTATTGGAATCTGGTACCAGATACATACTCCTAAAAAAATCAGCGAAGAGATTGCTTACACCCTCACCATCGGAAGCAACACGTCCCTAAAAATTGAGGGTTTGGGGAATGGTGATATAGGATTATTTCTTGTCACAATCATATTTCCAAAATTTATTAGAGTTCAGAATAATCTGTGCTTCCATCGTTTGGATGAACTCATTAAAATCACGTTTCATCAGCTGCTTTGACCGCCGAGGCAAATCGAAAAATATCGACATTAAAATCGTTTATATTTTTTGTTATACTTATTTTTCTCGTTGGCAGTTTTTACTGTTAATGACTTGAAGTAGACAGGATATTTTCCTTTAATTGTAAATGATGGCACGTTGCAATTCCGAAAAGAATATTATAAGGACATCCTCTAATGATTTGCCGGAAAACAAGTCTTCCCAGTTTACGGCTGCCAAGTTCCGGTTGTTAGACACATAATCTTTTAAAGTTATTATGTTTATAATATGATAGCAGAAACTATAGAAATACATTCAATTCAAGACAGAAACAAACATACGCGCTTTAAGGAAGTTAGAAAGAGACAAATATTAGGACAAAATCGTCGACGGGCCGCAAATTATAATCTCTTTGGGCGCTCGCGTGTTCGTTGATTTCGCCGGTTCTTGGGTTGACCAGTCTTGGGTGCCGTATGGAATTACACCCGCACCGCTCGGTGAAATATACTAATGCAAACTATTTGGGTTAGACAAAGAAAAACTAATTACCTAATAATACGCATTTTATTTGCCTAATATTCTGTTTACATTTCAAGACACTGGCATTTATTGGTGCTTTATAGTTAGGCTTTCTGAATTTCTTTTTTTCCTGGATTCTATTTTGGTTGTGCACTTTATGTAGGAGAGTAGTACGGACTAATCATAGTACCCACTCCAGTACTTGTATTAACAATGGCTTTAACTGACTGCAGTGGAAAATAAGCGGTGCAGATTAGTTACTATTTACAAATGTATCTTGTTAAATTCGAGGTTCAGTTATTATTAGTTGCCAACAAAATTTTCTTCACCAGCAGTAGGTTCGCGCCTACTTACATTTCTTTTATTGCAACTTTAATTAAGTGCTGATATCTAACCTATTTATTGCACATTAGTAGTGATGGCAGGTAATTATTAAATTTGAAACATAGATAACAAGAGATACTTTGTGATACTCTATGGTTGTAATATTGGTGCTATATATTATTCTGGATCAACAGCAATTACTTCTTCAGAAAGATAATCCAATGGTATGGGATCAGGAAGAATTGGCGGATACTCTAGAAATTCATCTTCGTCACTTACTAAATAGATATCACATGGTGGTAGAAATTGAACGTCAATACTAGCCTCCTGCGTTGACGTCTGGTTAGAGGTGTCAGAAACTGGAGCCTGTGTGGTGTTCGAGGACTCGGTCGTTTCTAAAATGAAACGGGTGAATTAGGTTTTGAATTCAGTCTTTAAGCATTTTTTTTTACTATACCATTACTTTTTATTTTTATTTATTTATTCAACACTACAAAACACTAGAGAACACAGTTCCAAATGGTATAATCTAAAAAAAAAAACAGTAAACAAGAACTAACGGTACTTAGAAAATCAATTCACACAATTAACAATAATTCAGAGAGTCATAAATATACACAGTCTTCCCTTTTTTTGCCTCATGGGCCTAGCAGTAAGTAAAACCCCCACTAAGTATTATAAATCTCTCAAACAGCCCTATCGTCAATAAAATGTCTAGTTTTGTTTTTAAAAGAAAGCTGTTCATTATACGATTTGCAGGGCTATTCCTTCCGATGTCAGTAAGGCTCTGATTGACAGAAAGCAAATTGGCCTGTCTCGTCAAGCAACATGGTACTCTAAAGTCAAGCAAAAATAAAAGTTCCGAGCAGTCCATCAAGTTGTTCAACATTTTATGGCCGAATACCAGTGTGAGACTTATTCTGCCTATCTCCAGGCTATTCAACCCTACAAGGCTTAAGCGATCCCTATAAGAAAGCATAGAACGATCAATCCTCAGTCTATGCAACAGATAGTTTATGAACCTCGATTGCACCCGCTCAATCCGTTTAATGTGGACCTGATATAGAGGAGCCCAGACCACACAACAATATTCTAGATGACTTCGCACCAATGCGTAGTACATTTTCTTTAATGCCTCGACATTTTTAAACTGCCAGATGACAAAACCAGCCATCTTGAAGGCCATTGCAATTATGTTATCAGTGTGGCTGTTAAATCGTAAACTGCTATCAAATACAATATACCACTGCCGTCTCGAAAAGTTCTTTTCGAGACGGCAATGAATATACCCAAGTCATCAATCAGTTCAACTCTATGAATTAGCGCTCTATTAATCCGATAAACATTCAGAGGTTGCCTCTTTCTTGAAAACGATATTACAATGCACTTTTCGCTGTTTAGGGTCATGCTATTATTGAGACACCAATCATACAGTTTTGAGACTTCACTCTGCAAAAGGGCACAGTCGTTTTCATTCGCAACAGGACGAACTATTTTCAAATAATCAGCAAGAAACAAATGATGGCACTGTTCGAAAACAAAGGATAAGTCATTAATGAAAATCAAAAATAATACAGGACCGAGGTGAGATCCGTGAAAGACACCGGAATGTGCAGTGGTCTCCTTGGACAAAGTATGGTTAAATTTAACATATTGGATTTGATTGTGGAGATAGCTATCAAGCCAGGAAAGTAGAGGACCACCAATACCATAGAAAGTCAAGTTTTGCCGCAAAATATTATGGTCAACTCGGTCGAAGGCCTTTCTAAAATCAAAATAAACACTGTCAACCTCTAAAGGGTCATCAAGAGCAGTAGAAATAAAGTCACTGTAAGTGCAAAAATTAGTTTGACAAGGTCTACCGGAGAAGAAACCATGTTGATTTTCTGAAATGACACCTTTAAATGAGGCAAAGATTCTGTCTATCACTATGGATTCCAGGATATTAGCCATGCCCGATAGTCCGAAAATAGGTCGATAATAATTATTTACGTCTGAACGCTTTCCATCTTTGAACAAAGGGGTTACGACGGAAAATTTCCATATTGTGGGAAATATACTGACATTTAGAGAAGTTTCATAGATAAAACTAAGTGGTAGAGATAAAGTCGGACTGCAGCTTTTTAAAAATACGGGTGGAATTTTATCGAAGCCGGCTCCCTTACTAATATCCGAATCAACCAACTTGTCAAAAACTATATCACTATAATATTGATCATACATGGATTGATATTAGTTTCAGGAAGAAGTCTAATGGCACACAACGCCGACCCATTCCCCGGTACATAAAGAGACTGGAAAAAATCTGCAAACATATTAGCTATTTCATTGGGATTAGATAATATGAAATCAGCGTAACACATTTCTTTAGGTTAGCCTGCAATAACCCGTTTAGACCTTAGGTAAGTCAAAAACGACTTTACATTCTTTAGAATATTATTCTCGAAAGAAGATATAAAATTACTATAATCATCACTGATGGACTGCTTGGACCATGCCCTCAGATTCCTTTACTCGCTTAATAAAGTATGACTTTTAGAAGATTTCAGTCCACCGTATACCCTACTTTTATCCTTGATAAGGTTAATCGTTTTCTGCGAATAATAAGTCAAAAATCTAAGTGCACTGTCGAGTTTTTTAGGTACAAACATATCAATGGCGACGTATACAATTGAGTAAAAACACTCAACCATCCTGTCTATAGATAAATTGCAGCCCAACAGCATATTCCAATCCACATGTTTAAAATAATTGTATAATTTATTATAATCTGCTTTAAATAAGTCGAATATGCTCTTGGGATCATCACCAGTTTCGTCAAGGACAAGATCACTAGAGTAAATAGATACATCCAGAGGAGGATGATGAATGTCAACCTCGGACAAAGGCGTTTCGCTCCTTTCCACACTTAAAATTTCTGCACAAAACCATGTCTCTGTAAGAACTATTATATCGTACTCTGAGTTGTTTACTTCCTTGTAAAAAGAAACGGTCTTAGTACGCAGTCCACGAACAATTTTTTTACAAATATATTTATTTTAAGGAGTATCTAAAAAACGTTTATTATTAATATTTAATTTAGCTACCCGATAATAATCAATCATTATACACACGTAGGTATTCATATTTTTTATTTATTTACTCTGCATATTAATTCGTAATGACTTTATGAATTTCATTATAAAACTCGAAGAAAATAGATTCTGTATAAAATGAGAGAGGAACACAAGCATGTAGATCATATCAGTGAATTGGGCAAGTAACGTACACGTTTCCTGCCCGATTTCGAGAACACGGATTATTATTCAGGAAGTTATTTCTAAGAAGCAATCTAAATCCAACAGGGTACAATCGCTCTAGTGTCGATAAACTATAGGTCTTATTTAGCTATAAAAAGTTGATCTAATGATACTGGCGTATGCGGAAGGCCGCAATGATGCTTATGCATATGGCGTGGAACCAAAAACGATAAAATAGATGAGTAAAAAAATTTTGGAGTTAAATTTATATGAAAAAGTATCTATAAAATATTTTCAAGTTTTTTTATCGATGGTCTCAAATTAATACCTCGTAAGTCCATAATTGGCGATTTTGAGGTTTCTACTTTTTTTTCTTGCTTAAACATACAGGCGTCGTCCATTAAAAAGTATTAGAACTACAAAAATCGGTTACCCCGGAAATGGCGTGAAATCAATACCACGTAACTCTAAATCCATAAATGTCAATTATTTCACCTTGTTAGATTATTTTCGGCTTCAGTACAACAGTGGTGATGTTTTGTGGAATTTTATTAAGTAAAGTAAGTAAAACTAAATGCTTAAATGTATAAAAAAATTCCGTTAAAGTTTTCATAATTTGCATTAATAGGAATGTTTTATTTTTAATTCGACTTACGTGTTATTGAATTTGCGTGTTTTTTTTTGCTTACGTGGTATTGTTTTTTTTTATTCAGTGTACGAGAATATATTCAAGGAGCAAAAGAATGCTTGAAATGTGCCGTAATACAGAAAAGCCAACGAAAATTGTTAAAGAGAGCACAAGTAGTTTATCTGAAATCGTATTGGACAATAAAGAAAATAATTGACTTGCCAGTCGATATTATGGATGTAAACGATAGTTTTTTAAACATATTCGAGCCATGTAGCCTAGATTGCAGTGGCCAACAGATTCCTCTTTATCTTCAAGATAACCTAGAACCTCATTCAAGTTCTGGCGTGATGCAACTATATGAAAGTTTTGATATCAGTTGTTTAAAAGACCAAAATAGGAATCATTCCGGCGACGTGTGCTCTAAAACTTCAGAAACATCAATAGAACATAACGAAAACAGTAAAGAAAAAGGCATTGATAAAAAAACAAGGAGAAACCACGGGATCAGCAATTTGTGAGAGCGAAACGGACAGTGTGTCCGGAAATGAAGAATTCCATTTAAGCGAGAACGAAAATCCAGAATCACATAGTTCTATTTCCAGTTCTGATAATAGTAATTAATGATCAAGATATTTAATCTTCCCCAGATGAAGTTCACCAAAATATGCCTACTCAGAAAGAAAAACGCGTGTTTGGAATAAACAGAAAAAAACAAAATCAAAAGTTACGAATAAAAGAAAAAGCTTACTTAAGGTACAGAAGACCTCCACGTCAATCAAATACGTTTCACGATACCCAAAGGGAAGAAAGACAAATCGGACCACCATGCGCATCAAGTTTTTGTAAGAAATCGAAAAAAAGAAAATGTTTGGATGTGAGCAACAGACAACGGGAAGAAATATTTACTGTAGTATTTATGTAGGTTCGCGCCATTTATTCGAATATAATTACGCGCCTTTACGCCATGCGCCCTCTGGTGACGGCCAGGGTAAGGAAAGTGACGTGACGTTGGGAGGTTAGATTAGATTCTATGGAAGCGGAGAGAAAAGGTTGTTGTTTGAGTTATGTTTTGTTTACTGTGGAAAAATTAGAAAAAGTAAAGAAATATTAATGTATTTTGTTTGGGGTTGTCCCCGGACAACCAGTACTACAGTTTATCAGAAGTGGGATTTGAACAGAAGGCAGATGATTACAGATTTGTGAGTACAGTTTCGTTATGGCACATGCAGAAAATAATAATTTAAGAGATTTCTCACGTACGACAAATGGAGATCTGTTTGAAAGGTTTTATGAGGCCCGTATGTCCAGTCTTGATGCTAACAGACCAGCAGTTGATGGGGTGCACCAGCCCGAAACATGTCTTCGGTCTCAGGGACAAAATGAGGCCAGAGCCTCCGAGCAAAGAACTTCATCATCCAACCCACCAGTAGACGTAAATATGTGGGGATGGGACTATTCGCCGTCGCCGTTTCGCCGTCGCCGTTTCGCCGTCGCGACAATTCGCCGGCAGCCGATTCGCCGTGGGCCGTTTCGCCGTCAAATAGAATATAAGTCTATAATTATTACAATTTTTTTATATCTAGCATATACCGAATTGGACCCAAAAAGGTGGATTAGATGCCGTGTTAGCGCTGTTTAACCAATATAAGTCTATAATTATTACAATTTTTTTATATCTAGCATATACCGAATTGGACCCAAAAAGGTGGATTAGATTAGAAACGGCGACGGCTGAACGTCCTAGACCCGAATTCCAATAACCCTAATTATTATTATTGACTTGCCTATGTAGGTATATTTTTATCAAACAATTTTGTTAAAATTTAGCAATATATATTATAACCTTTTTTACGTATTTTATTAATTTCTATTTAACGGCGAAACGGCCCACGGCGAATCGGCTGCCGGCGAATTGTCGCGACGGCGAAACGGCGACGGCGAAACGGCGACGGCTAAATGTCCTAGACCCTAAATATGTTACTTGCTTCAATGAATAGTTTAATGCAACAGAATGTAGCTGTCATGCAAATGCTAGCGTCGCAAAGAAACGATCAGCGAAGTTATACCGTTATGCCGGACTTCTCCAAGAGCATTCCAACTTTTAGTGGAGACAATTTATCCCAAAGCAGAGTGTGGATAGAGGGTATTGAAAGTACTGCTACTTTACACAATTGGCCACCTGAATTCAAACTAGAAACCGCTAGAACTCGACTTATTGGTGCAGCAGCTAGCTGGTACAATGCTTTTATTAACATGGGACCAATTTAGAAGGGACTTTTGCAACACGTTTGTGCATAAAAAAAACCTAACATATTTATGGAAATCTATGACGTCTAGAATGCAAGGCCCCAAAGAAGACTTGAATTGGTATTTCCATGAAAAAGTTAGATTATGTAAAGACTTGGGGTTATCTTTTGATGAACAAAAGGAACAAAGTGCAATTGGCTTGACATCCCGGGAGTTAGCAACAATGATTATTACCAAAACACATAGTGACACAGATGACCTTTATTGTGACCTTCTAGCCTATGATAGGATTAATAATGAACGAAGACAAAGACATTTTACTGATCAAGGAAGACCTAATCGTGGGCGAATGACAAGTACAGGACACTTGCCATCTCAAAATGCGCCAGCGCCAAGTTTGCCATTTAGGAATGCTGGTATTCCACTAAGCCACACAAGTTCAAGACCTGTGCCAAAATGTTTTAACTGTTTAGAGGAGGGCCATATTGCCACAAGTTGCCCGAAGCCAAAGAGAGAGAGAGGATCATGTTTTTTATGTGGGTCCATGCAGCACCAGCAGAGATCGTGTCCAACCAAAGCAATGACACCACCATTTAGAAGAGAAAACAGTGATAAGACTACCAATCTGGTCGAGCCCCAGAATACTACAGCTCCTTCATATCGAGTAGAGGTTGATGTCAACATAGATGGAAAACAGCTAAGTCTTTCACCTATTTTAGATACTGGTAGTGCTATATCTTTAATAATTTCATCTCTTATACCTTCACATTTAATTGAAAAAGATTTATGCCCTAAGGCCTTTCAGGGAATCAACAATTCTGTTTTAAATAGTATTGGCATTTTTAAAACGAATTTGTGTCTTAATGATTTCAGGTTAGAGATAGATTTTTATGTTGTGACTGATAGTACAATAAAATATGCTTGTTTATTAGGTAGGGATTTTATAGTGCAGAATAACCTCTCTATCACTTTTGATGATCAAGTGGTAATATCTAAAAAGCTTCAGAGTAGTTTAGAGGCAGAGAACGATATTTTTCTTATTGATTTATCATCTCAACCTTTGAATGACTTTGAGTTAAATATCAATCCTGATCTGGAACCTCGGTTAAGAGGGAAATTTATGGAGGGTTTTGAAAATAACTATCTAAATGCTGTTAAGCCTGCAGCACCAGAAACACAGTTTGAGATGTCTATTAGAGTGAAACCAAATCATAATCCATTCTTTTTCAGACCAAGACGACTATCATTTTATGAAAAAAATGAGGTTATTAAAATTGTACACGAACTATTAGACAAAGGTATTATTCGTAAAAGTAGTTCGGAATATAGTTCTCCAATCGTACTTGTAACTAGGAAGCCTGCAGGGCTGAGAATGTTCGTTGATTACCGCAAATTAAATGATATTGTTATTCGGGATAATTGGACCCTTCCGTTAATTGACGATCAAATTGAGTTTTTGCGAAATAAAAGGTTTTTCACTCAGCTTGATTTAAAAGATGCGTTTCATCACGTTACTATTAGCGAGTATTCGATAAGTTATACTAGTTTTGTTACTCATAATTTTATTGTCAGAATGAATATTTGAAGATGCCTTTTGGGCTCAAGAATAGTCTTGCGAATTTTAGCCGCTATATTCACCTAATTGATCTTATTGAACAAAATAAGCTGTGTATTTATGCTGATGATATTTGTATACCTACTAAAACGTTTGAAGAAAATTTAATTATTGTAAATGAAGTTTTTACTTTATTAGTCAAGAATCATTTAGAGTTAAATTTGGCAAAATGTTCATTTTTTAAGGAAAGTATTCAGTTTTTAGGATACACGATAACTGAAAATTGTATTTCTCCAGCAAGTCATAATATCGAGGCAATTCAGTCATACCCAGTCCCAAAAAACTTTAAATATATTCAAAGTTTTATAGGTCTGACATCTTATTTTCGACGTTTCATAAAAGATTATGCTATTCTTGCAAAACCATTGTATGATTTGCTAAAAAAAAGTGCTGTATTCAAATTTGGGGAGGAGGAGTTTAAATCTTTTGAAACTTTAAAGTCTTTGCTTATTGAAGCACCGGTTTTAGCTATTTATGACCCAAAAGCAGAAACCCAATTGCACTGTGATAGTTCTTCACACGCCTTTGGTGGTATTTTAATTCAGAAACAGAGCGATTGTAAGTTTCACCCAGTTTTTTATTTTTCAAAAAGAACTACTCCTGCTGAGAGTAAACTTCACAGTTTTGAGCTAGAAATGCTAGGAATTGTTAATGCTTTAAAAAGATTTAGAATCTATTTACAGGGAATAGAGTTTAAGATTATTACTGACTGTAACAGTGTGAAGTTAGCTTTACAGAAAAAAGATATAAACCCAAGAATTTTACGTTGGTCATTAGAACTACAACATTATTGTTATACTATGGAACATCGTCCAAATTATCAAATGAGGCATGCTGATAGTCTAACTAGGTACTCGGTTTTGATTTTAGAAGATAACACTCTTAAACGAAACTTATTGTTCGTGAGGGAAGAAGCAGCTAAAAATACTGTTAGGTGTCAGGAGTATAACAAGAACTATTATGATAAAAAACATAAGCCTTCTCACAAGTATAATGTCGGTGATTATGTCATGATCATCAATACGGATGTATCCGCTGGAAATAATAAAAAGTTAATTCCAAAATATCGAGGTCCATACGTTGTAAAAGCTGTGTTGGATAATGATAGGTATGTAATAGGGGATATTGATGGGTTCCAAGTTACCCAAATACCTTATGAGGGGGTAGCGACTCCTTCAAGAATGAAACCTTGGATGGAAGACTAAGACTAGATTATGATTTGGAGTAGGTTACTTATGTTATGTACCAACTTACGTACTTTAGAAGTGTTTAGATCTTTTTATGCGAAGTGTTTAATCTTTTTATGCGAAGTGTTTAATCTTTTTATGCGAAGTGTTTAATCTTTTTATGCGAAGTGTTTAATCTTTTTATGCGAAGTGTTCAATCTTTTTATGCAAAGTGTTTACATTTTTTATGCGAAGTGTTTCATTATTTTATGTTAAGACTTATGGAAAAACTTATGTTTCTTATGATTTATGAGACTTTTATGTCGTTTATGATTTATGAGACTTATGTTGTTTATGTTTATGAAACCTTATGACTTTATTATGTACTTGATTATGTTTAAGTAAGGCTACGAATTTGGCGTTCATGTAAGCCAGTTAAGGGTTAGTTAAGTTTTATGTAAAATCTTATGTACTTATTTATGTTTACCTGACTGAGGTCAATCAGATTTATCAGGATAGGCCGAACTGTAGTATTTATGTAGGTTCGCGCCATTTATTCGAATGTAATTACGCGCCTTTACGCCATGCGCCCTCTGGTGACGGCCAGGGTAAGGAAAGTGAGGTGACGTTGGGAGGTTAGATTAGATTCTATGGAAGCGGAGAGAAAAGGTTGTTGTTTGAGTTATGTTTTGTTTACTGTGGAAAAATTAGAAAAAGTAAAGAAATATTAATGTATTTTATTTGGGGTTGTCTCCGGACAACCAGTACTACATTACAAAATTTTGGCAGGAGCTGAATTGGGCCCAAAAATAAACGCTACCTAGAACAATCTTTTACCAAAATAAAAGATGTGTATAAAGTTTATATAGAAAGTTGTAACGAAAATAACGAAATTGTAATGAGTCAGAATTCTTTCACACCGATGTAAAATATACTAAATATCAGTATCTACCAACCAAAAAAAAAAGGTGTGATACATGCTCCCAGTATGAAGAAAAAAACTTATCGGAAGACGACTGGAATAAGCATCAGGCACAAAAACAAAGAGTAAGGGAGGAAAAGATCAAAGATAAGGAACGAGGTTTAAAAGGCGAAATACACGTACTTACTACCGATCTTCAGGCTGTAAAGGTGTGTCCATCGTTAATGGCTAGTTCTCTATACTTCAAAACTAAACTGTGTGTCCACAATTTTACTATTTACAATGTGGCTACTAGGCACTGCACTTGCTATTGGTTTGACGAAACCCTTTCTGACCTTCAAGCCTCTACATTTATTTCTTTCGTTAGTGACTATATCAAAAGGTACTTAAATGATGGCAAACCTATAATTATTTATTCAGATGACTGTACTTATCAGAACCGAAATAATATCATGGCAAATGCCCTTTTGTGCTTATCAGCAGAACGTAAAGTTCCTATTGAACTAAAGTGTTTAATAAAAGGTCACACTCAAATCCATCGCAAAAAAAAAATATTCTTGCCAGGGGGGTACGTAAGAATTTGTGAGGAGAGGCGTCAGTCTGAAAAGTACAAAGCCAATCTTGTGAACTTCCAGTTTTTTAATAATTACAATAATAAAAATCAAGTGCACTTATCCATACGACCTGGCAAAAAGCCAGGCGATCCTAACGTGGTAGATTTAAGGGCACTAAAGTACTGCCCTGAAGGAGGCAGTATTCTAAAAATTAAACTTTGATGAAGAGTACAACGAATTACCTCAAAGGAAAAACAAAACTATTGATGTCAAGAGTGTCAATAATTATGAACCACTTCACAAAGAAAGGATTAAAATTAAGAAAACTAAATTTGATCATCTTCAACAGTTAAAACCTGTCCTATCTGAAGATGTTTGGTCATTCTATGATAATTTGCCTCAACAATAATAATTTACATTTTTTTAGTATGTATTTGTCAATATCGTAACAATAAAAAAGTTTGCCAATACCTAGTAAGTCTATTATTTACGTGTCAATACCACGCAAGTCTTCTCTAAAATTAAAAAATACATTTTTTAAAAAAACACATAATGTTACTAGTTTTGATACGATTTTTATTAAATCTGTAAAATATCAATAAGTTATAATATATTAAAAAAATCGTTTTCTTTAATTTCCCAAAAACGGTTGATTTTGATATACGTGGTACTGATTTGAGACCGTCGCTTGTGAAACAAAAGATGCCGCAATCAAAGTTTTTATAGTCCTCCTTGTTTTTGATATACGGGATGTTTTTGAAAATTTTACATTTTGGGACCCCCTCCCCCCACCTATATTTAGGTTACCCTGTAGCTTATCAAAGAGAAAACAAATGTTATTTCTGTAGTTTTTAACGTGGGATCCAGTGACGTACTCAGATTTGTTCTACGTTCAATAGTTTCCGAGAGAAAAAACAAAGTTGCTTTTTTTTTAAATAGGTCACCCTATACATTTTTTAATAATATAATTTAGTCTATAACAAGCTTCTCAGAAATAAATAATATTCTATTTTTATTTTTAATATTAAGCACGAAATTTACGTTTTATAAAAAATATACATTTTTTGATTGTAGGCCATGACGGGTATTTAAAAAAACTATTACTGGTATGATAGTTACTGCAGGAGAAATATATTTTGGACTCCTTAATCTAATTAGCAGTTAGGTATATTTCAGTAAAAAAAATAACAATCGAGTAATGTTTTACTACGTAAAATATTAGAAACAAGAGCTGAAAATGTATAGAACTTTCTGATAAATATTGCTCAAATTGTTCTCCATTATGCCTTATAAGTGTATCACACATAGTTCTTATTCGCTTATGATTGGCTTATTGAACCTTGTTTAAATATGGCAAATGGGTTCATTATATCGGCCTCTTAACAAAAATTATACAGGGTGTCTGTAAAGGTCTTTACAAAAACCTACCACATATTCTTTAGACCAAAATTAGCCGATTTAAGTAAACCTACCTTAGTACAAAGTTGCTTAGTTTGGGCGCTAGACGGCGCTGAAGTGACAATTTTTAAATGGTTTTTCTAGATTAATTCAAAAACTGGTCATACTATTTTGCCGAATTTTGGTACGTTGGCATAGCTTTATGGGGCAAAAAACCCATGCCACAATTCTGATTAATATCAGCCCATGGGCGTAGAACCTGGGTTTTTTACTAATTGCTTGTTTCAGATTTCTATGCCAATGATGAAAATTCAGATGAACCAACCCATTTGCTACAAAAAAGGTACTCTTGATAAGACTCGATTCCTTTGAGGGTTTTTGAGAAATTTGCATTTTATTACTTAATACGTATTAGTTTTTACAAAAAAAGAAAAAAATAACTAAATCATAAACAGAAATAAATAGAAATATCATAAAAATTGCTCAAAATGTCCACCATTTTCATGAATACAAAGATTTATTTTTGGATCTTCTGCAACACGTTCTAAAATGTCTTCCTCGACTTCAGGAGCCCTTACAAAACGCTGTCTTCCATTATCAATGGCTTTAGGAGTAAGGAATGAAACTAATAATAAACAACAATAACAATCGTTTGTGAGGTGTAAGGTTGTGTTGTACCGGGTGTTCCACCTAAGGAGGTAATCGGCTATATCTCAGAAAGTAATAACACTAGGACTTTGGGAAAAAATATGTATCGATAAAAGCGGCCAAGAGAAATTGCTGGAAATTATTTTCAAGTTCAAAAAGTGACCGCTAGGGGGCATAAGAGAACTGATAGAAATGCCGACTTTCTCTTGATTTTTCTTAATAAAAATATGTTAAAAATATAAGCATTGTATTCTCCATAAAATTATGCAACTTTATGTTAGGAATTGTTTTTTTCTATTTTTAATAATAAAGTGGTGGGAGAACTTTTTTTCTTTCAAACGCTGATATCTCTGCTTTGGATAAACCGATTTTATTCAACTTGGTCTTGAAAAAAAGCCCTTCTTTTCCTCTACACGCGGATCTGTTAACTATACCATATTGATTCTGATGGTGGCAACTAGATGGCGTTTTTCCGTAATTCCTCAATGAATAAGGATTTTCTCAAAAAAATCAAACGTTATGATATGACTTTTTCATTATATTTTATTTTATGCTTATAAAGGCTATTAAATAGTGGAATAAAAAATCCAGGTCCGTATTTAAAATAAAAAAGTTGATGATGGTCGCTCGAATCCGAAACATCGGATTAAAAAACTAACCCTATCAGCTTGTAGAGGAGGAAAAGTTACTATAAGGAACTGAAAACCGCAACGTGATATCTTTTGTTAAACTAGAGATTTAATTGATTAATTAATGTTTTAAAAAATGGCCTATTTTTCCATATTAACTATTATTATCCCTAATTTCTCTAGTTTAACAAAAGATATCACATTGCGGTTTTCAGTTCCTTATAGTAACTTTTCCTCCTCTACAAGCTGACGGAGTTAGTTTTTTTTATCCGACGTTTCGGATTCGAGCGACCATCATTAACTTTTTTATTTTAAATACGGACCTGAATTTTTTATTCCACTATTTAATAGCCTTTATAAGCCTAAAATAAAATATGATGAAAAAGTCATATCATATTATTTGATTTTTTGGAGAAAATCCTTATTTATTGAGGAATTACAGAATAACGCTATCTAGTGGCCACCATCAGAATCAATATGGTATAGTTAATAGATCCAGGTGTAGAGGAAAAGAAGGGCTTTTTTTCAAGACCAAGTTGAATAAAATCGGTTTATCCAAAGCATAGATATCAGCGTTTGAAAGAAAAAAAGTTTGACCTTCTCCCACCACTTTATTTTTGAAAATAGAAAAAAACGATTCCCAACATAAAGTTGCATAATTTTATGAAAAATACAATGTTTATACTTTAAAATCGGCATTTCTATTTTGAAAGTTTTCTTATGCCCCCTAGCGGTCATTTTTCGAACTTAAAAATAATTTCCAGCAATTTTTCTTGGCCGCTTTAATCGACAAATATTTTTCCCAAAGTCCTAGTGTTATTACTTTCTGAGATATAGCCGATTACCTCCTTAGGTGGAACACCCGGTACAGTGGTACAGAAAAGCCAATATTTAGCCACCTTAATATTAACATGGGATTTCCAATTTTCAACTAAGCCATGCATCACCCGGTATACAAAAGGAATTTCCGGATCTTGCATAATGGAAAAATAAATAATTCTCACGACTGATATGAAGTTGGAAAATAGATCAGTAATCCGAATATCCGTCGGAGTAGTAGATACAGAGGGGTCCAGTGGGTCAGGGCCCCCCTCCAAAATCTTGATCATGGTCATCGTAACGGACTTTCTTGCTTTGGGATAGCGGTGTTTTAGTCGGAGAAGGTCAGTACCTCCGCGTGGAACAACGTCCTGAATGAGATGCCGGGTAAATGGATGGTGGAAGGGTAGACAAAACGGATAGCCTTTGATCTACTTACCAGGACCGTGTCCCTCCTCTTATCTACTACTAATACCTAATAGTAAACTTCCTCATGAATTGATTTGTAGGAACCTCTTTAAGTAGCCTACATGACAAAAAATTTGGAACCATAGGCGCAGCAAGGTGACCTTCTTCTAGAATCCTTCTTGCCTTAGAAAAAATTTAATAATCTCCTTAATGTCTGTCATAAAAAATTCGTAATGTGACCTAACCCAAAAAATTTACGAAATTCGTTAGCAGTCAAAAGCATGAATTACGTAAAGTAAGTTGAATTCCCGGCGAAGCTTGGACGTGACGCCTTATTTTTTGCACACCTCAGAACCCAGCTTAGAGACCACCCTAAACAAAATATCATTGCTACGTTTATGGTGTTACCCCCCTCTTGCCAAACAATATCCTATCTACGCCACTGGATCAAATAGTATAGTTCAATAATCACAAGAACCAAAGTGTCTTTCTATGTTAAATTTACTATTTACCATTGTTACGCTGAGCCATAGCACCAAAACTTAAGAACAAAACTATTAAAATAATAAACTTCATATTCCCCGACATGTCACCTACTTCAGTTACATAGACATTCTGTCATATAATTATATTATTGCTCAAATATAATTATTACTGATAAAATATGATGTAAGTAAGTAGACCTTGTCATATTATAATCATAATAATTACCATACATTAACAAACGGTTATCAACTGGCCTAGGTTACATTTTTTTAGACCTGTGTATAAAAAAAGGCCTTAATTTATCATTTGCAAGTAGTTACATTAATAATAATGGTGCTATCCCAACAGTTTACAGTTTAAAATAAAGATTAATGGCATTTTAAACTAATTTTGAGACAACAATGGCGTTTGGTGTACGCAAAAAATTTGTAAAATAATTTTGTTAACATTTATTATGCCGTAGGAAACGATGGAAAATGGTTTTAGAAATATACTATTGTAATGTTTAGTTGCTCACTAACTCACATAGATAATTATATAATATTAAAATTATTATATTAAAAAAAGTTTCTTGAGTAATGTGTACCGATGTATAAATAAAAAGAAACTTTAGATTTGGATACCCATCTTTAGGATTTGATTATCGGAGTGTCCGAAGTTAAAGGAAGTCAGTTGTGTTCTTGCACTAAAGACTCGAAAATATATATTTTTTTCAGTGATTGTAAAAAAACCATTGGACGCTCATAAAATTTTACTTTGTCTAATTATTTTAATTTACATTTACATTTTTCACCTTCTTTAGTCACAGTTCACCTATGAATGCAGCGTAGTTTTTATAATGTCATCCAAAACATACCGGAGTGAAGATGGCAGCCAAAGATAGCAGCCAAAATTTCCGGAAATACCCGAGAGTCAAAGTATCATCCACCATTGCATACACACTTCTCATTCTAATTCTATTTAAATAAAATAATAACTATATTATCTATAATTATTGCTTTTCGTAGATTGAATTCAATTACCACTTATATTTTTAATATAATTTAAACATATTGTTTTTGTTTTTCTTTTTACAACTGTTATACTATCAAGTTCATATTTTGCAAAGATGTGTAGAAATATGAAAGCAATTTTTTAAACCAGTGACGTCCTCTTGCACTACCTTGGGTCAAGAGAAAATAATTTAAATTAAACAGAAATAAAAGTTTAGGCTTATGATATATTTAAATGCTTAATACATAATCCACATAAAGACTAGAAAAAATATGTCACTTATAATATCCCTACTGCTTAAAATTTCCTGTTAATATTTTAAGCTTAAGGGGTATTCGATAAGAAAATTTCATACCAATTTAATATCATATTGTCATCAAAATTTATATTTTTTATCATAAAATATAAATTTTCTAAATAAAATCGTCACTGGTTTAAAAAATTGCTTTCATATTCCTACACCTCCTTGCAAAATATGAACTTGATAGTATGTTCAGTTTTCAAGAAAATCGCAAAAATAATATTTTTAAATTATTTTCGCTTAACCCAAGGTAGTGCAAGAGGATGTCACTGGTTTAAAAAATTGCTTTCATATTCCTACACCTCTTTGCAAAATATGAACTTGATAGTATGTACAGTTTTCCAAAAAAATCGCAAAAATAATATTTTAAAATTATTTTCTCTTGACCCAAGGTAGTGCAAGAGGACGTCACTGGTTTAAAAAATTGCTTTCATATTCCTACACCTCTTTGCAAGATATGAACTTGATAGTAGGTATGTACAGTTTTCAAGAAAATCGCAAAAATAATATGTTTAAGTTATTTTCTCTTGACCCAAGGTAGTGCAAGAGGACGCCACTGGTCTAAAAAACTGCTTTCATATTCCTACACCCCTTTTTAAAATATGAACTTAATAGTATGTACAGTTTTCAAGAAAATCGCAAAAATAATATTTTAAAATTATTTTCTCTTGACCCAAGGTAGTGCAAGAGGATGTAACTGGTTTAAAAAATTGCTTTCATATTCCGATACCTCTTTGCAAAATATGAACTTGATAGTATGTACAGTTTTCAAGAAAATCGCAAAAATAATATTTTTAAATTATTTTCTCTTGACCCAATGTAGTGCAAGAGGACGTCACTGGTTTATAAAATTGCTTTCATAATCCTACACCTTTTTGCAAAATATGATCTTGATAGTACGTACAGTTTTCAAGAAAATCGCAAAAAAATATTTTAAAATTATTTTCTCTTGACCCAAGGTAGTGCAAGAGGACGTCACTGGTTTATAAAATTGCTTTCATAATCCTACACCTTTTTGCAAAATATGATCTTGATAGTACGTACAGTTTTCAAGAAAATCGCAAAAAAATATTTTAAAATTATTTTCTCTTGACCCAAGGTATTGCAAGAGGACGTCACTGGTTTTAAAAATTGCTTTCATATTCCGATACCTCTTTGCAAAATATGAACTTGATAGTATGTACAGTTTTCAAGAAAATCGCAAAAATAATATTTTTAAATTATTTTCTCTTGACCCAAGGTAGTGCAAGAGGACGTCACTGGTTTATAAAATTGCTTTCATAATCCTACACCTTTTTGCAAAATATGATCTTGATAGTACGTACAGTTTTCAAGAAAATCGCAAAAAAATATTTTTAAATTATTTTCTCTTGACCCAAGGTAGTGCAAGAGGACGTCACTGGTTTAAAAAATTGCTTTCATATTCCTACACCTCTTTGCAAAATATGAACTTGATAGTATAACAGTTGTAAAAAGAAAAACAAAAACAATATGTTTAAATTATACATATTAAAAATATAAGTAGTAATTGAATTCAATCTACGAAAAGCAATAATTTTATTATAGATAATATAGTTATTATTTTATTTAAATAGAATTAGAATGAGCAGTGTATATGCAATGGTGGGTTATAATTTGACGCTCGGGTATTTCCGGAAATTTTGGCTGCTATCTTTGGCTGCCATCTTTACTCCGGTTCAAAACATTCCCTGTAAGTGCTTCTACTTATTTGGCACAACTAAAGCCTGGATAAATTCTTTATCTATACTTTCTTCTTCCAGTTATCATGTACTTGTAAGAGGTATTGAATCACACTCAATGGTTTTCTGAATAATCACTAAAAAAAGTATTTACTACTTCTGATCATATGGCCCAAAAGGGGAGAAAATGATTGAATGAAAAATTCGATACTGCTTAATGTCCTTGAATTTAGTCGCATTAGGGGCATCGCGTGGAGAGTTCTGGAGAGCTACTTAAGCGCACGTGTCCAGCACGTATCCAGGCGTGCAAAACGATTTGTTTTCGTTTTTAATATATTGCTCGTAAACAACTAAAGCAAATCAAATAAAACTTTGGGAAATAAGAAAGAACACTAAAAGGAACCAAAATATGCAAAAAAAATTGTTCAGTCCAGTGTGTATATGCGAAAATATTTCTTCGAAATACACTCATAATATATGCAACGAAATTCCTAAATTAATTGGTATGGAAGGTATGGACGCCTGACGCACTATTGCAGGACCCTGTATAACACTCATTCACGGTCGTCCCATATTAGTAATAAACCCGGCCATCTAATTAGATATACGTTATTACTAACACACTATACTAAAGATCAAGAAGTGGTAATTATTTTTTAAGGATTGTCACGAACGAGTAGCTTTAATCTCGACCCATTAATTTTCAATTCTGTTTTGTGCAATGAAAAAGGAAACCCATTTTCTTCGAAGCGATTTATTTAAATAAAAGAATGCAATCAAACCCACATTAAACCTAAAAAAATCGCTTATTTATACATCGGAATCACCTTTTCATCTTTGTTACGCTTCAAAATCTCGAGGCCAGCTATTCGCCCACGCAGATATTTTTATCAACCTGGTTAAAGTCCCCGAAATGGGCAGAGTGCCAACGTGGCACACGACACTGATGTCATCTGCCCGTGTTGTTACACAAATTCTTTGCAGGGGTCCTGAGGTTTTTTTCTTGGAAAAAGTGATGCCAAAATTTAATGAGCCTTTCAAAATTTATTTTTGCTTTAAATGGTGTCTGATGGGTTACTTGGAAATACATCTTTTTAACTTATATAGAGGTCTGAATAATTATATTATTCTATTTGCACACTGGTATTTATTACTGAGATTAAGGGAATCTGCTATCAGCCGAACCCTATATTATACAGAGTGTTCGGACAAATCCGTTAATATAGTATTTAATCAAAAACAATAACATATTACAGTAGCACGCTAACAATACATAAAAATAGTTCACGTCAAATAATAGGCATCGAAACCATCCAATTAATTCAAATAAAACTATGCATAGGTTAAGGACGAGAAAATAGTCGTTTATTGCATGGTTCTCCAAACTACGGCCTGCCAGTGTTATCAATCCGGCCCGCGACAGCTTATAGCTTATTGTTGTCATTGTTGTTGTGATAAGTTGGATAAAAAGAATACAGAATGATAATAACTCGGTTTTATTTACTTGCTAGGTAAAGCTTAAGGACCAGTATAATACGCAGAAAACTTCAGCATAATACTTACAAATAATTGAAATTAATCCAAATAACAGTATAAATATATAAAAACATTATAACATATAAAATACTAATGAGATCTATGTAATTGTCATTTTCCACTGACAATAGTTTGTAGTTGTAGACCAATTTTACTTGTACCAAATATTAAAAGAGATTTAAGATGCTCATCGGTTAACTAAAATCCGTAAACATTCTTTACGTATACTCTATTTTGGAAAATGTCTTCTCACACAAGTGAGTAGTACCTGTATTGTTAAGGTTCTTTAATAGACACACTTGACTTCAGTTTTATAACTCTTTATTAGAATCTCGATAACTTCTACTGATATAATATTCTAATCCCTCAAAACCTGACAACCCAGGTATATTCCCCGTCTAGGCAACCGGACATTTCCTAAGTTACCAAATGTAGGTAAACTTAGGTAGAAATATGCTAACAGAACATAAGATGTTCTTCTAAGCGTATTTGATAGAATCCAGGATGTGGTGTCCAAAAGACTGAAATATTTAGAACCTTGAATTTGAGCTAAAATTCTTTCAACTTTCCGTACTGGAAATGGTGAACGATGAACTGCCTTATTTAATTTAGTATAATCGACACATAGGCGTATTTTTTCCCCTTTCCGAACAACTACGATTGGACTGACCCATGGTGTAAAATCATCGACCGGCTCAATTATATCTAAACTTTAAAGACGGTTAAGTTCTTCCTTCAACGGCTGTAATAATGGTATAGGTACTACACGAGGAACAGCCTGTATAAATGGTGATACATTCGTGCCAATATTAATATGCATTTTAGTTTTGAAAGTACCAATTTCTTCAAAAATATTTGGAAATCGATTTTCAATATCATTGCATTCTAACTGTACCGCATTAATTTGCGACTCGTAATTTTCACCAAACTGAAGAATACCTAATCGCATAATAGCTGAACGTCCTAAAATAGGTTTGCATAGCTTTTCAATTATGTAAATATCAGTACAAATTTTTTTATTTACTTTAGATATTAAAGTAACTTGCAATACACCAAATATTTTTAAAGGAGAGCCTGAAGGGCCAGTTACACATTTATCTGACCGAGAAAGGTACTGAAACATCTTTACGTCTAACATTTTTACAGGGATACAAGTTATATCTGCACCTGAATCAATTATAAAGGAAACATTTTTATTTAATTCTAAAACTTCATGTGAAATCATCCACTGTTTATCAAAAATATGATTAATCTGAACAGATCCTAAATGGTTATATGAACAATTGTTATAGTGATTAGAACAACTATAGCAAGGATTACTAAAATTAGTATTTCCAGTATCAACTACATGAATAGATCTGACCTTATTATATTTGCATACTGCAACCCAATATCCAACTTTGGTACATTTCCTACAGACAGATTCATTTGCTGGGCATTTACTACGTATATGATCTGATAATGCACAATATTGACAGCTCTTCTGATTTTGTTCATTCCTCTTGTTCTTCCTAGCTGAGAAGTTCAATTCGGAAACACTGCTTTCCAAGCCTGGAGGCTGCTGAAACTCTGCAACTCCAACTGCTCCAAGGTTCGTCCAAGTCCAATTTTGTATTTCTTTACTCTGGACAGCCTGAAGCTCTGCTTACTTTGCTGCAAGAACATAATCGTTAAGGGTAAGATTGGCTTATAACTGAAGCTTTTCGCTCGTTCTGCGATCTATCATGCCAACTACTATTCGGTCGAATTAGTTCTTTTTTTAGAGTACAAAACTGACAGTATTCAGCCATTGAGTGTAAAGCAGTAATGAAGGATTCCACCAATTCACCCAGCTATTGAATACGAGTGTTAAATTTATACCTTTCAAAAATAATATTTCTCCGAGGTATCAAATGATTTTGGAAGGCTTCCAATGTATCGCAATAGGTGCTGGGAACGTTAGCAAATTGTAGTACAATTTGGACCTGGGACTTTTGATTTTGTCCCTATACAGACATAAATCTTTCGAATCTCTTTCGCCACTGCGGCCATGCAGCAAGCATTGAAAAATCAAATTTAGTTGGTGTAGACACCAGTACTGATAGCTTTTGAGCACTTGGAGCTATTACTACTGAATCTTGTGTTTGAGATGCATCCGGCCATTTCTCTGGCTCTGACGTTGCCATCGCGTTTCGGGTATATAGAAGAGGACTTTATATATTATGGGCACGACAAACCTTGAATTCCGAACACATTATCTCACCGCTGCCACCATGTATTGTTAGCGTTCTTTAATAGACACACTTGACTTCAGTTTTATAACTCTTTATTAGAATCTCGATAACTTCTACTGACATTATATTCTAATCCCTCAAAATCTGACAGCCCAGGTATATTCCCCGTCTAGGCAACCGGACATTTCCTAACCTACCAAATGTAGGTAAACTTAGGTAGAAATATGCTAACAGAACAGTACCAAAAACAAAAAACAGCCCACGAGCAAACTTATGCAAATTATCAGATTGTGCCAGTGGAAGACTCTTATAAAATTGCAACAAAGATAAGTTTTGATATTTGTTCTTAATTATATCACTGCACTTTAGATCAATAATTTCCATTTAAAGTTCTGGGTCTAGGATTTCAAAAGGATTTTAAAAAATCTTAATTTTATTCGCAATGACATCAACGTCTGAGAAACGAGTATCAAAATTTAAATTCAAATTACTCAAATCTTCGATTGCAAAATCGACGGGAAACTTAGTTTCAGTAGTGTGGCTGAATATTTCACATGTTTTAAAATATGTGAAATATTTTTAACGCAATTGTAATTGAAACAGTATTATTTTCTGGCGTAACGATTTAATATTAGTGTTTAAATCAGGGAGAAACTGGTTTTCTCCTTGCCTCCTTAAATTCAGTTCGTTTATAATAATATGTTTTGTCAAATCCACGTATAATGCTAACTTCCACAGCCATTCGCTATTTTGTAATTCGGATAAATTACGATGCTTTTCATTCAGAACAATTCCGATCACTGCTCAAAGTGCAGAGAAGCGCTGAATGACTTTTCCGCAACTAATCTAGCGTACGGCAGTATGATATGGTAAATCATTTTCTCCAATTTCTTTAGTAAACTCGCGGAATTCTCGGTGATTGAGCCCAGGTGGATCTGATGAAATTAACAGTTGATGTGACTGGTTTTAGAACTTCAGACATATCCAAACATTTTCCGCGCAGTGACTGTTGATGAATGATACAATATAAGACTAACGGTTTTTGAACCACCATCATTTTCTACAGCTTTTGACACAAGAGCGACCACTCCTTTATTTTTACCACACATGTTTTTGTCCCCATCAGTTGTAATATATTTCAAGTTTTTCCATCGCCAGTAGTCGTGCCATGAACACTATCAATACCAAGAAGTTCTTTATACACTTCATAACTTTTATGTACTCCGCGAGTAAAAATCAACACCTGAGCAATATTTAACACATCCGTTGACTCATCCAAGGCCAGAGAAAACCACTCAAGATGCCCATTTTTGTCAGACAGTTGAGTTAATATATTTTCTGCGATAGCTTCTACCCTCCGAGCTACGATGTTTCCTGACAAACTGACAAATTTAAATAAATTTAGCTTTTCGGAGCACATTTCTTCGGCTACTGCAATTACGCATTTTCTCCATCTGGTCCATCAGTAAATGGTTTTCCACGTTTTGCGATTTCAAGAGCCACACGAAAACTGCCACGAGTCGCAGACTCTTGTTTAGTATTGAGTTTCGAAAACGAAGATTGCTGCGATTTCAATCAGCGCTGCAAAGCTTCAAATTTTTCTGTCCACAAACTTCCAGTATATTTTGAGTATTTTTTAAAATGTTCCGTTACACCGCTGGACATTTTTCACAATGTATTGAGTAAACTCCGGATTTAGAAAGTGAGTCCATTTAATCCTTAGAATTGACCAAATATTGCCTGAGACTGTTGATCGTTTTCAAAGCTATTGAGATATTAAAAATCTTTAAAAATCCTTACTTGTCAGATGGAGTAGAAAAAATATATATACTAATTAGGATATATATTTCCTAGCCATCTGATGTAAAAACCTTATACTATAAGGTCGTATTTGGCTAACACTGTTAGCGCTACAATACTAAATTGATTGCTTAAAACTAACAAGAAAGGAATACCTTTCTGTTGGTAGGATGCTGCTACCTACGGACCGGTTTCGAACTTATTGGTTCTCGTCAGCATAGGGTAAGCGCAGAAATACCTAACAACAGAAAGGCCTCAAGTCTTTATAACCAGTCTTATCGTCCTGCTCAGGCAGTGAACGACAAGTGGCGCCGTCTCTTAGAAGTTTTAAGCAATCAGGAGAGAGGACTATACCTTTAGGTATATTAAAAACTAAAAATCTTTAAAAATCCTTACTTGTCAGATGGAGTAGAATAAATATATATACTAATTGGTCCATAGGTAGCAGCATCCTACCAACAGAAAAGTCTTCCTTTCTTGGTAGTTTTAAGCAATCAATTTAGTATTGTAGCGCTAACAGTGTTAGCCAAATACGACCTTATAGTATAAGGTTTTTACATCAGATGGCTAGGAAATATTTTCCTAATTAGTATATATATTTATTGAGATATTATAAGATTTAAATTGCTATTTGTAAAGAAGTATTACCAAAGTAAGTTAAAGATCTGTAATTTTTTAAGTCTTGCGCCTTAGCATGTAGGATTTTGTAGGTTAATTTTTGTTTGTTTAAATATTTATAATAAAGTATATTTATTATTCTTAGGGGGTGTCCGTTACTGTTAGCTATTCTTTTTATTATGTCAAGTTCCTTAGTAAATGCGTCTCTGGACAAAGGTAATTTAAACGGTCTATAGAAAAAACGAGTTAAATGCTGCAAACCTGTGAGAAAACCGAGAGTTAGAATTAAACTGAACTATGTTATAAGTCAATGAGAGCTCCCTGTACACTTTAAAAATGACTCTATTCTGATATCTTATTAAAAGTAAGTCCAAGTAAGTCAAATGGATGTTCGATAGTAAATTCAATATTATCATGTAAGTTACTAGCAAACACTAGGAACTCATTTAGGTCATTATCATTGCCAGTCTAGACTCTCCACATATATTTTGTATGTGAGCACAAACCTGAAACTCTACTCTGCATTATTCTGCTTTCTAAATTGTTCATGAAAACTTCACACAAAAAAGGTGATAAGCAAGATTCTGTTTAAACATCTTATAATTGAATTGAAGACATTCTTGTTCTAGAACTGTTGTCAATAACAATGTTAGATCAGAGATTATTAAGTTGTGTAGTCCCTTATTTCTCAGTAATGCCTTCACCAAATTATTAATGCACCCTGTGAGGCAATGCTGGGGAACAAATTTTTTACGTCCAGTGATATTAATCTTGTGTGAGTAGGAAGTTTAATGTTCTTTTAATAGTAAGAGTTGGGGACTCTATAGGGTTATTGGTTGGATGTTTTTTTTTTTTAGATGCGTTGTTCTTTTAAGCAAATTAATTTAAACGTGGACTTCATTTCAATACATCTCGAGCTATGGATTTGGAATATGATCGAAATTCAAAATAAATCTAAAAAGTTTCACATTTTTTATCGATTTTTGCCCACCAAATGGGGCAAGACTAAAAAATATCAAGCTAAATCGAAAAATTACAAGACGGGCCCGTTATTAAACAAAATTTGATAGCAGAAACAGGACAACATTTGGCAATACTGTAATAGCCAAACTAAATTATTTTACGATGTTACTCTTTTACTCCTAATAACGGAATATGCTGTCTAGAGGAAATAAGCTTATAAGGGTTGGCTACTATTTTGCGACATCCAGTATGTAACCGTTAACAAAGCTGCAGGTGTAATTCACTAGGTAATAAAGAAGATTAATATAAATCCCTAATTGTTATTAATATATAAATTCAATTTACATATCTAGCGGACGTTTTAGTAAAACAAAAGCGTTTTTGTTCCATTATTTAGTGAAAGCAAGAATTAAAATAAATTGCAAACGTGGCAGAAGGCACTAACTGGACAATTTAAAAATAATTAGTTGAAGAGCAGAACAGCCTTTTTGTTTCACCCACAAAGCAAACGCTTTGGCCAAACCAGACAAGAGCTTTTTATCATATTAAAAGTTTTTGTCATCCACATCTGACTAAAAAACAAATTGTTTTAAAATTGTTTCGGATGACGTTGACCTACCGGGGTTATTCAACAATAATTAATAGGTATCCAGTAAAACACAGGCAGAAACACTCTGCTATAAAAGTGACCAAATTCAAACATTATATAATAAATAAGAAAATAAATCCACAATAATATTATTTGCCTACAGTTGTTCGTAATCTTAAGTGGACATCTCGCCATGAATACATATAGGTTAAGATGTTTAAGTCATAATAGCATTAAACCTATACAGAATGGTCAACTAAGCGAGGTAAGCTGCTTTAGAGTTAAAATCAACTTAAGACACAGCTTCACCCGCTTGAAGACGTACAACGTGTTCTATCTCACTTTAACTTAACGTAGCTATAAGTTTCTTTGCTTTGACTTACAGAAAAAAACATATTTTTTTATAATACTTACGTGTATTCTTGTTCCTAAACATTATTATGTCACGAACCACCTGTTTACCGCCTACAAGTACTACTAACCTCAAAATATCATCCCTAATTATTTTAGAGAAAAATTCTATTTAGGTTTATTAAAGAGCACTAAAACCCACATTCAAAAGAATAACTTTAGATATTTTTGATGAGCCCGTTTACGGGTTATCGCCGATTTCTTTTTAACTATTTCTCCTTTTTATGGCCCCGTATTTGCGGGCACCAGTCAAGGTAAAAGATGACTGTCAAATAAAGTTGTCATTTTGAAATGTGTGCTTTATTGTTATAAAAACTCGTACATCGAAAATATTAAAGGTGTATTTATGAGTACAAATTAATCTGAATAAAACTAAAATAAAGTATCCAATTACAAGGTTAATTATGACATTTTACATGTTTCAATATTTTACTAATTAATAGGTAGGTACTATTTAATTGTTAGAACTTTAGGATTTAAGAAGATGTTCAAATATTCCTCCATTGACTGCTAGACAATAACCGAGGCGATCATAAAATTCTCTTCTTACATTCGCTAGTTGGTAAACTGAAAATCTATTGCATTCGGCAGAAATAGCATTTTTTAACTCGTCTAGATTTGGGTATTTTTTATCTTTGTATATCCTGTTTTTTAAATGGCCCCAGAAAAAGAAATCATTTGGCGATAAATCAGGAGACCTGGCTGGCCAATTTACTGTATGATTTAAGCCAATAACATTTCCATTAAAAGCACGGTTTATATATTCCTGGACAGCCAGGGTACTATGTGCCGGGCAGCCATCCATTTGGTACCAAACTTCCTGATTTTCCCTGGCGGCATCATGTAAAGTAGGTAAAATATGATCTTCAAGTAGTTCCAAAAAATATTCTGGATTTAAATTTCGTGTAAGAAATAATGGCCCGATAATATTTTCTCCGAAAATCCCAGCTCATACATTAACTTTTTGTGGATATTGCGTCCTTGTTTCCACAAACCTGTGTTGGTTTTCTTTGCTCCAATATCGATAATTTTGAACATTGGGTTCAGTGTTTAAGGTAAACGTGCATTCGTCAGTGAAACAAATGTTTTTTAAAAATTCCCTATCCATGTTTGCTCTTTCCATCATACCAAAACAAAACTCCTGTCGTCGTATTTCGTCCCTATCTCTTAGCTCTTGGTGCTTTTCATATTTGTATGAATAATATTTATGTCGTTTCAAAGCTCGTAACGCTGTGGTGTGATCTAATCCTATGTCATCCTCAAGTTTCCTTGTGCTGATCTTCCCATCATTTTCTTCCACGCACAATAAAACTTGCAAGTCCCTATCATTTCTTGCATCTCTTCTTTGTTCCTGCCTTTCTTCACATCTGCAGTTATTTATTACAGTGCCTTTTGTCTCAAATTTCTTGATAGTCCTTTCGACTGTAGATTTTGCAGGTATCGGTCTATTCGGATACAGAGCAGCAAATATGTCTGACACATTTTAATAACTATTTCCTTGATAATACCATTTAATCATCAATATTTTTTCTTCAGAAGTGTAATTCATGGCTAATATTTTCGATGTACGAGTTTTTATAACAATAAAGCACACATTTTAAAATGACAACTTTATTTGATAGTCATCTTTTACCTTGACTGGTGCCCGCAAATACGGGGCCATAAAAAGGAGAAATAGTTAAAAAGAAATCGGCGATAACCCGTAAACGGGCTCATCAAAAATATCTAAAGTTATTCTTTGAATGTGGGTTTTAGTGCCCTTAAATAAACCTAAATAGAATTTTTCTCTAAAATAATTAGGGAAGCCAATAATTGACCCAATTTAAAATTACATGGGATTTCCTATGTCCCGCTCGACGATGCATACACCCGGTATATGATACCGTGGTTCCGAGGAGGTTAATTTAAATCAAATTACCTTCCACCAACTTCACGGGTTTCCACATTCTTAACATTACCAACTTTAAGTGTTATTATATATAAGTAAATAACAGAAAAAAACACATATTGAACAACAATAACTTAATACAATACACAAAACCAAAATCGCTGTTTACACGAATAAACACGTCAAACTAACGTCCACACAAAAATAAAGGTTAATTTTTCTGACGTTTGCCGTCGACGGTTATATTGAGAGCACGTTGTAATTCCAATATAACCGTGGTGAGCAAATATCACGTGGTTGGGAGTGCCTATTTCCTAATAAATTTCAGAATGTCACGTTTTGGCAATGCGAATTTACAGTCTATTAAAAAATAGTCAATCTAATGTTATGTAAAATTTTAATAGCTGTGCCTTTATCAGCTATACTTTTAACAAATGAATAATTGTTTTGTTGCAAGTTATTTTATTTTTTTATGTCAATCGAAAGAACTTTGACTTTGGTAAGTAGGTCGGGAACTTTTCACGGTGCTCTTGTATACATTAAGTATACTTACCCTATTCGAAATCCTATTTCCAACTAATTAGATAGAGTGTATAAGGTGAAGAAAACATAACCCTAATAAATTTCAGCAAACTCTGCAGATGTTCGAAATGATTAATCATATACACGAATTACCCGGAAAACAATGCCAAAATTTGTATACATTTGCTTGTAACGTAAGCTTATAATGTACCCACTTTCTTATCTCGATAAAAAGTGCTTGTCCCGTAAAGTTGGGTAATTAATTGGCGGGTCTCCGAGTTCCTGTGTAAACAAAAGTCCCAACTTCGGGGTCAAGTTTGCTGAAGATAAGATCCCTGAAGATTGTTGGTATTCGAATCCTGGCCGGAATTAATCAAACACAAATGCATTGTTATCCGGCCAAAACTAATTTGGACAGAGGAACGCCGACACGTACGCTCTTAAGGAATGTCTCCCAAATAAATCTTATTGTTACATTATTATACGGAACGGTTTTGCAAACCGCAAACGTTGCCAACTTCTCGGATAATTGTTTTAGGTGATTGTTGTGTTAACTTTTACTTTTCCATGGTTAATTTAACCGAAAATGTATGTATCATTTATTAGAATGCAAATTTGTGTCCTACTATCTCTGATATATTGGCATTTTCATATCTCGTTTCCTTACCTTATCGATCTGAGCACGCATTTATTTCGCTATCATAATAACATAAGGTCGTATGTGAAATTTTTCATGTTTTGAGATATTAGCAGCAACATATGTAAAAATGGTCCATTGTACAATATGACAGAAGGTTGTAAGTGATTCTTAATGGAAAAATCTAAAAAGAACCAATACTTAAATCACGTACACTGTTTAAAATTTCGTGACTATTTTAACACCAAATGAACACCAAAAGTGGTCTATATCGATACAAACCAAAACGGTGTTAAATGGTGTTAAACTCGTACACCTACAGAAAAGTAAAACTTACACCTAGATGGGATTAAAATAGACTACTAATTTAATCAAAATGTAGTAACTTTTACACCATGATGCATTCGTTTTAACAACTATTTGGTGTTAACAGGGAATCAACTTTACTCCATAAAAAAACAATTCTACACCAAATTTTGTTATGTTTAACACTATATAGTGTTATTATAAATGTTTAATAAGGGGTGAAATTTACACCATAAAAAACCATGTTTCACACCATATACAGTGTTAAATTTAACTTACCAGGGACTCAATTTTACTCAATAAAAGAGTCATTCTACACCAAATTATATGATGTTTAACACTATATAGTGTTATTAAAAACTTGATAGTGGGTCAAATTTACACCATAAAAAACCATGTTTCACACCATATAGTGTTAAATTAAATTTACCAGAGACTCAACTTTACTCCATAAAAAAGTCATTCTACACCAAAAGCGATTTAAATCTTATCATGAAAATGGTATCTATTTTATTTTTGAAAAATATTTTACGAAAATGAAATAAAAAATCTTGATCGGTACTTTATAACTAAGTACCTAGGTACCTACTAGTTTTTCCATTAAATTATTAAGAAGAAAGTGTAAAATGCTTGAAAATTCCATTTTTTTCTGAATCTCAAACTTTATTTCTAATAAGTATCCCACCCCAGTGGTACTAATCTGAGATTTGTAAAAAAAAAACTGTTAAACAAGACTTACTTTATTTTATTACAAAAATATTTTATAACAAAAATAGGTACAAAATAGCACAAAAACTTGTTTAAAAAATCGTAACTGTGTTTTGGTATCCAATATAGTCAATATAATATACCATGTTGTGGGCTTGATGCAAAAAGACAACATTGGTGACTTTTAAGATCTTTGTACATTTCGCTCTAAGTCTGGCTTCATTCTAACCCGAGCTAAAACCATAGTTGTTCGAAAGATGATAATACAAAAATATATGTAATTACCTTTTAAACATCCAGTTATTGCAGGTTCTCTATTATAGTCTGATCGCAAATCCAGCAATCTGAATAAAAATCCCTTTTCAACCTCTTGTATAAAAGTTTTGAAATCTTCAGGTTCAATCAGGCAGCCTGCATTGTCAGAAACTTTAAAAAACTCAATACTATCTGGTGGTTCTTGCAAGAATTTTTTTAGTGCTACAAATGAAAAAAAAACTGAAAAGTTGGCCAATATAATCAAATAAGTACCTAATTATATTACTTAAGTTCTTTAAAACATTGTACACATTTAGTACCTAATGTCTAATGTGTGTAGGTAAAAACCTTCTAAAACTAACTGAACAACGCCACAAAAATGATAACAGAAAAGGCTACTTTTTTTTTACACTTCAAATGGAGTATAATTAACACCAGAAAAATAGTTTAAAATTCCCCATATATTCCGCAAGAAAAATATGCCCTGTGGTTTAGGCGGTAGTTATTTTAAAAAAGAAAAAAAATATAGGTGCTTTAGGTACCTATATATCTATACCTAGTAATAATAAAACATAAACCAAAAAATTATTAACTCTACCTAGGTAGTAGGTACCTGTATAAATAAAATCATATCAACTCACCTTGAGTAATAAATTCATGATAGGTTGCTTCCTCCCTGTTTAATGAAATATATTTTTGTATGTTGTTATATTCAACTTTAATAAAAACACTCATTTTTTCTCAAACAATGGACAGAACACAGAACACTTAAACAAGTCCGCATGGAATGGAATTAAACACGTTAAAACAGAACGACGTAGATGGGCAAGGCGCACCGCACATTCTTCCCGCTCGTGCTGCTCTACTCAATCCACTCAGAGACAGGAGAGAAGATTGCGACGTTGCCAATAATATATTTTAATTGAAACAACACCAAAGAGTAGTTGACAATTCTTTGTGATTAGTTTTTAAAACACTAAATTTACTGGAAACATTTTCTTTTATTATTGTTATGCAACATAACTATAAAATCAAACATTTTAATGGTACAGTAGCGCGAAATAAATAATTAATAATCCACCAATTTCCTTGTATTAAAAAGTATCAAGGAAAAAACCAGCAATGTGACAACTTCATTTTCTCTCCATATAATTATTCTATTTAACTCGTATAAGGGGGTGAAATCAAATTTCTTTTCAGTGTGAACTTAAAATATTTACACCGCATGGTGGTAAATTACGTTTTTACTTTTAACCAACTGATGCGGTGTTAAATTTAACACCATTTGGTTTAAATTTCGTACACCGTTTAGGAACATCGTTTCACACCGGCAAAATTTTTAACTGTGTATGTGCCAAAATAAGTTTTACAATACGGAAGATGGTCGAATGCACAGTCAGGTGAACATAATATACGAGAATCAGGAGCACATTAGTCATATTAGTATCACATAAAGTTGCATGTGCAAATGTGCATACATATTACACATTCGCTTATAATATTCTTAAATAAGCTATTGACACAGAGTCGTATGTATCCACTTACTACCTTTTGTCAAAATATTACTTGGAGTTTGACGCAAAGAATATAGAAAAGCATCGTATGTGCGTATACGATCTTATTTCATGACCAATTTATGATGACTGTAACAATTCTTAATTGCTCCTTGCATCCCATGGCTCCTTTGGTGCACCCTTTCTGTTGTGGGCTATAATGTTGTATCCTTTACAGTGGGAAGAAATTCTCTTGGTAATACAGGATGTTATTAGTTTGTATAATGTGGAGAAGCAGGTGAGTAAGATACTTTGATGGATCGTGTGTATTTTTGCGGTCTATTGGCAGAAGATACGTTGTTCGTTGAGTGAGAAATGGTGGCAGCTTTCGGGGGTATTTCAGAGTTTCATTAATTAATGTAGCCAGTTTCCCATGCGCGTAATTATGTAGACCATCCGGGCCCCAGGCGCTTTCCAGTTATGTAATTCCCTGGTGGTAGCAGATATTTCTGCCGCTTTGAATGATTCGTGTTGCATTTCGTTGTAGTTCTGGGAGATTACATTTTCTTCACGAATTAAACTAGCGTAAACGTGGTAGTTTGTAGGCCTGGCTAGCTGATCCCTCCAGAATTGGTCCATTGCTTTTTTGTTGGATAGGTGCTCTCCTCCTCTTTTTCTCCACCCTGCAGAAAGCTATTTTCGATTTTTGGATTAGAGCGTGGTCTTGTCTCCTTGCATTATTGTATCAAGGCTTTGTTGTGGGGAGATATTTTCTGCATCTTGTCTTGAGTGAATCCTGTTTTAAGGCCTTATAGCTTCTACAGATTGTAGTACTCTTTCTGATCTAACTGAAATTCGGTCTTCGGCTCTTGCCTGGTGGCCATTTTGCTTTATTTTTGCTCCAATTGATTTGGCTACTGCTAATGCTGCACAGTATACTACAGTGTGTATTGCTTCCAATGATGTTGCTCTTGTAACATACTCTGGTAGGATTCTGTTATTCATTGCCTCTAGTGTGTCTGCTAGTTTATTCGAGGACTTTAGCTTGGGTAGTGGTGGCCTACATAGTGGATCTGTGTCTTCGTATTCCATTTCAGCTCTTCTCATGTCCATAGTCAGCTTTTTGACGAGCTGATAGTTTTCTGGTGGGTTTTCGATCAGCTGCTCTACTTGCTGGTCCCGATCTTCAAGTTGTAATTCAGCTTCTTCATTTTCTTGGTCTTCGAGTTGTGCCCCTTCTGTTGTATTTCTTGCATTTTCTTTGCCAATTTCTTGTTCTTGGATTTCTCGTTCAATTTCTCTCTTAATTTTGTTAAATCTGGTCTCTGGAATGAATATATTTCTGAGTATTACTCTGTACTGATCTGCTATTTTTTGCTCTGAGACTTGGAGTTGTGGGTATGTATTGCAGAAACTAGCGTACAGTCTTTGACGGCATTCGGTCGTATCTTGTCCTAGTTGCGTCACCCTGTAAAAAGTACGCATTATAGTTTCATTAATGTCTGTTGGGTGACCACTGGCTGTAGCTCTTGGGCAGCACCTTCAGCGGTCGGAGTACTCGTTCTTGTTTGACTCCTTGGCATTGCTTCTTGCGTAAACGTTAGTAAATATTAGTCATTATACTATCTAAAGTTTCGTAGAGATTAGTTATTTATTTTTCATGTTTTTTTTTTATCCAATTTCTATTATTTTTTGGAATAAAAAATCTTACTTTTATAGAAAGCACATGAGGCATAAAGTCGTAAATAATAACTTAATTTCACTTTTACGTATAAAAGGTCGTATGCGGATTAATTTTTAAAAATTTTTTGAATTACTCAGTTTTTTGAGAACGGTAACGTATAAATATAAATCTTGATAATAAATCCAAAATCAAATCAGTTATATTTCAAATTAATGCGAAGATATTGTACAGTGAAACTTTGCAATTTTACAAGTCTATTTATCTCAAAACTACTAATTTGAATATACGACCTTATGTAATTATGGTAACGATTTCATCTTACTCGGATAGAAGGACTTAATACAATAAATTTAATAATTTCGCCTTTACATGACCATTTCCAGTGCTATTACGGCATTACAAAATACAATAGCTAATTCTCCAATAGGTGGACGCTGTTGTCATAGATTTCAGCAAGGCTTTCAATGTGCTTTCACATGACATACTGCTGAATAAAATGGCGGAACTAAATTTTGACAGAAGAGTAATAACTGGGTTACATACATTTTTAAATAATAGAACACAAGAGGCGAGAGTTGGTAACAGCATTTCTACTAGTCTAGTGTAAAATGCCTCAAGGCAGTGTCATTGGTCCTCTGGCATTATCTATACTAACATCCATTCAAGTATATGTCTTTTTAAGAATGTTTTGAGTAAAGACAAAAGTCAAAAGTGCACAGCACAAAAGACTCACTTGAAATTGTAGAACTCCGCAGATACCGAACACTGGCACAGCCTTTGTGTCTTTGGTAATTTGAACAAACATTGTTCTTTGCATTTTGAGAGCTACTTCTTGAACCAACAAAATTAAAATCAATTAAATTAGCTTTTTGGCTTCTTCGCCTAACTGATGAGATGAGACCCTATGCACTTTTGCCTTTTGTCTTTACTCAAAACATACTGTAGATTCACTTCTAAACAGAAAAATTCCAACTTGTCTAAGGGTATTTCTTCTGACTGAAGATGACTAACCGAAGTCGAAACGAGTATCTAAACTTAACAGGTTTTCGAACCAAAGAATACTTTTGCTTCTTTGAATTCTCAGACTTTTGCTTTTGAACAAAAGGATAAACGCGCCACAAACTTCGTGGAGATTTGCGAAAATCCAAAAGTTCTTTTGCTCTTGTCAAATTGAATTTGAAGCAGTAAACTGGGATTGGGGTTTCACCTTAACCCAATGATTTTTAGGGTGCAATGTAGATGCTTTCGACCTTACGGGTCTCATCAGTTAGGCAAAGAAGCCTAAGAGCTAATTTAATTTATATGTCTTTTTGCTGATGATTGTATCATCTATAGACAAATTAAGGGTGCTAATTTAAATACACTCCAGCACTGGATAGATATAAATTGCATGACGGTAAACGCTGATAAAACCCGGCAGATATCGTTCGGTAAAAAACGTTTTTACCAGGATTATGCTCTCAACAATGAATATAATATCTTAACAACCAATATTATTAAATATTTTCTAGCATATGTTACTCCATCTTTGAACCGGTCAGAACAGGTTAACTAAACGGTAGCTAATGCTTACAGGGTGCTCAATTTTGTGATGCGCAACTTAAAAAAGGCAAGTCGAGCCTCTAGAATTAAAGCCTATCTAACCTTTATCAGATCATCCTTAAAGTATTGTTCATCGATATGGCATCTTCATCAGCAGACTCTGACAACCCAGTTGGAGATGGTCCAAGGAAGGGCTGTTCACTGGGTTTATTTGAAATTCTCTCACTCGTTTAGTCGCACTGCTACATTGAGGGAACTTGGGTAGCCATCGTTATACTAACGGAGGGAATATTTCTTGAAGGTTCTTATTTATAAAATCTACAATAGGGTACCATCTTGGACAGAACTTTCTTATACACTCGCTAAACTCAACCACCACTCTAGAGAGGATCATGAATTTAAAATTAGAAAACCATTCTGGCAGACTGATGTCGGTCTTTTCTCGAAATTGGGATTGGGTATTGACTTATGGAATCATTTGAAAATTTGTGACACAACAATGCCTAAATTTTAAGAGGCGTTTATATACAATTTTGTGGAGGAAGACAGAAGTTTTGTTTTAATTTATATTGCCTACTCCACTGTAAGTATGGACTACTTCTTCAAATTTATATATTATTGTAAATATCTCAACAGATAATATTTAGAGTGTCCTAATTGTTTTTGTACTTTGCAACTACAAGTATTTATACTGCTATTATGTTGTTACCCATAAATAAGTAATTAAATGGATGAAATGATAGGAGACGGTAACGAAATGTGTGGTACTCTTTCTTCTTATTTTAGTTCTGTAATCCTCCCAATATAAATCCAAACTACGCAAAATTCAACCAGCGTTGCTAGAAATATATCTCAAATTCATATATACCTACCTATCGCCATTTTCACTGAAAAATAAATAAATTGATAATATTTAATAACATCGCATTTGTATGACCATTTGACTTCTTTTTTTGATTATCTGACTCGATTTTGTCCAATCAGAACCAAATATTATGGCATTTCATAAATTAAAAAATAAGTAAATCCAGTGCTATTACAGCAACACAAAACACAATAGCTACTGAACTGATAACAGATAGTAATAAAATGTATGGTACTTTTTCTTCTTATTTCAGTTTTTTAAACCTCCCAATATAAATCCAAAGTATGCAAGTTTCAACCAGTGTTCCTAGAAATATATCTCAAATTTTTATATACCTATCGCCACTTTTACTAAAAAAATTATAGAACTTTCAGAAAAAGCTGCAGGTGTTGATAATATTCAAAGTAGGTTTTTAAAGGAATGAAATATTCCAATCGCTGTATATTGTATTTAATACTTATTGTACCATATGAGACCAATAATAACCTCTCACACCTTTTTTGAACCCAACCGCCGCGTAACTCACTATGGTATCGACGTGTAGGCTCCAGTAAGCCGGGTTGGTACATTTAAATGCACGGAATTAAGAAATTTATGCCCGGTCATCTCAAAACACCAGGAGACCCGTTACTATGACAGCAACGTAACTATGGCTATAACATTTTTAGGAATATATAGAATATATAAAAACAGTAATAATAAAAAGGTTTAAAAAGTTTGTCCCTTATCTTTCCGTCAGACCCAATCCTTGGACGCGTCTCACGATATTACGGCTCATCGGCAAGGCTGTAGAGACTGATGAAAAGGAAAGGGACCGTCACAGTGCATTTCAATACATAATGTAATGGTACGTGTTCGAGATGTTGCACGTGGCGATACCTCACGGCAATCGAGCAATCCACCCAACCAGACCAGCTAGGACTTAGAGACGAACAAACGCTGAAATCGCGTTTTCATCTCGCAGAAGCCCTCGCTAGCTTGGTTGGGTGAATTGATCGATTTCCGCGAGATGTCGCCACGTGCAACATCTCGCAAAAGTACCGTTACATTTTATGTTAAAATGCACTGTGAGGGTCCCTTTCCTTTTCGTCAGACTCTATAGCCTTGCCGATGAGCCGTAATATTGCGAAACGCGTCCAAGGATTCGGTCTGACGGAAGGAAAAGGGACAAACTTTTTAATCCTCTTTGTATTATTATTGCTTTAATATATTTCATATACAGTCAAAAGATATTTTTATATAATACTGTTTCTGTGTTTGTCACATTTTGTATTCCTTGATGTAAAGTAAATAAATAAATAAACACAGAAAGTGAGTACTTTGAAACATAAAACTAGGAAAATACAAAAACAAAGAGTTTGTTAAGCAAATAATAGAGGACATAATATATTTACCATTAAGATGTTTCTTGTCTTTAGATAAATTATTTAGAATGCTTTTGTTATCAATCTTTGCTAATTAATATTCTATATTAATTATTACTTGTCAGTAACCAGTGAAATGATATTGCAGCATCGCAATTAGTTTCATTGCATTGAACACCATGATAATGAGATGCAGTATTAACTTGCAAAGTAAAAACAACTTTTGTTGTCTTAATTATTAAAAATATTGGAACCGAGAATCTTTTTTACCTTGGTGGGATTGGAATAAACTGCAGTTGGCACGGTTGGGATTATTATCAAATTTGAAACTATCGAGTTTTATAAAATTATTAACAGTTGTCCTTTACCTCTGGAGAAATCTGGGTTTTTAAATAACCAACTTTATTGAATCAATGATAAGGCAAAATTTATAAATTCGGATAGAATCTGCAGTGCGCGTATTGGAATCATTATCCTTAGTTGAATTTATTCCAACCGTAGACAAATCCCGTATCTTCTAGTAAGTTTAACTCGTTTCCTTTTCTATAATTAAATATATTTTAATATCGTTACTTCTGCCAATACGTTTAGTTTATTTCCATGAAAATAAAAAAAACATCATCACTTCGTTTTTTCTGAAAATTCAATAATTAGTAAGTTAAGTAATTAGAACGAAAATTTTGGGAGTCATAATAAAAGTTTGGGGCGTCCTAAGCAGAAATGAGGAATATCACCATGGTATCACAGCAGCCAGACCCTGCAAACAACGTCAACTAGCCATGAGCAAAATAAACTGATGCATAATTAAAAGTTACTAAATAATAGACACATTTTGTGAGGCGCCATTAAAAATTTTACGGGTTATAGATGATACATGTTGTATTTAACAAAAGTGTATTGGTCTATAATTCGCTAGTTTTAATAATCTAGACGGGTATGAATACTGCGTCGCTTCAGTCTGTTGCTACGCGATATCTGTAAGGGGAAAGCAATGTCATATGTCAATGTCGTCAAAACAGTATATTTCTGAAAAAACTGTACAGGGTGTCCCACATAAGATCCTCTATCCCCTTATCTCGAAAGATATTCGATTTTTGAAAAAAAGTTAAATACAAAGTGTTTTTGTTTTTAAGGGAACTTATATATAATATACCTTTCACGTATACAGGGTGCTCAGTTTTCCATGGTCAGGAATCAACTCTTAAAAATTAAATGGGACACCTTGTATATTATTTTGGATATGGATTCCTCATAAAAAATAAGAGTGACTTTCAATAAGATATTATATAGCTAACTCTCGTGGTTTAGGATTTAATAGCTGTTTTATTTATTTTTTTGCTAAAAACGGAGTTATTTAAGGTAGTAGGAAAAAATATAAGTATATCATATTTGGTTAATCTGCCATTTTTATATTAAAGACAATACCACAGTATATAATTCTGCTTGTTTACTTTGGCTAAAAATTATACAGGGTGATGTCAGAAATTTATCCGATCGGGATATATTAAATCACCTATAAGTCGATAATTTTAAATGGAACACCCTGTTTATCATTGCCGATTTCGATTGTTTACAAAAAATTAAGGTAACTTTGTATAAAACTGCCTTTACCGATCTCTAGCCGTTTAGAAAATATTCGCTCTTAAACATTTTTTATGCATTAAAAAATACCTTTCGTTTCAATTTAATGAGGAAACACGTTACAAATTTTTTTTTAACGGGCTGACTGTAGTAGATTTTCAACAATACACTGTAGTTTATAATTTTAACTAACATTTATCTGTATTTTCTGAGAAAATAATTCTAAAATAAAAATACCTATGCTATGCTCGATATAACAATAATATTTAATCTTTTATTTCAACGACTTACGATATATTATTAACAAATAAAGAAATGCTTTAACATTTAACAATACGATAAGTTTTGTGAACTATTAAGTAAGTAGCAATAAGTTAAGTTAATAGTGAACATTTAATTACAAAACAATTAATATGTGAAAACAAACAAAACAAATACATATTATAACGAAAGAACCAATAAACTATACCTAATACAAAACGGAAAATTAAAGTACATGTGCTATATGGCCTCCATTCTGGGCAATACAAGTTGTGTAGATGACTTCCAGTTTTCTTAGTGCGTCTCTTACTGCAGCACTTTCATTGATATTTTGAATTTCTTTCCTTATTCGATTCCTGAGATCGTCAACATCTTGAGGTTTATTTTTATAGACTTTATCCTTTAATGTTCCCCACAGGAAATAGTCCAGGGGAGTCAAATCTGGACTCCGCGGAGGCCAACGAATATTTCCATTTCGCTCAACGACCTCTGCATAGTTTTCGTCTAAATAATTTATTGCTTGAATGGTGCTATGGCAAGGTGCTCCATCCATTTGGAAAATAATATTATTTATGTTACAATTGACCTCTAGTAAGGGTCTGATATTGTTAGTCAGTAGCTCCAGGTACCCCGCACCATTTAAATGGTTATCCAGAAATAGAGCACCTATTATTTGATTCCTGTAAATCGCACACCAGCAATGAACACAACGGCGACCTTGATGTTGTATAGTTTTAAAGTTGTTTTTGTTTTCTTGAGACCAATAGTGGTAAGGTAGTAAATATCGCTTCGTCCGTCCAACAAATTTTGTTAAAAAAATTAAGGTCACGAAAATGACGATCCATCATTAAGTTACAATATTCCAGGCGTAGAATATGATCGTTAGGTTCTAAGTGTTGTAATTTAGCGAACTTAAAAGCCCTGTAATTATTTATTTCCAGCGTCCTATGGATATCAGTTCTAGCAATATTTAAGTCTTTTTCTGCATCTCTGATGGAGTTTTCTGTAAATTCTTCGAAATACAAACATATATTTAATTGCGTTTCATCATCCAAGATATTTTTAGGTTTATTTCTTTTTCCATATTTTAAAACACCATGATGTTCGAGATCTCGTTCAATTCGCCCAAATATGGATCTTTCCGGTATTCTTCTTTCCGGATACTTTTGACGATATGCTCTAATAGTTAGTGCAACGCTTTTGTTATTTTGGAGATAACACTGATATAAATTTAACCTTTCTTCGGCACTATAAGACATTATAAGCTAAAGATAAACTTAACGCACAACAAACCAAAATTATTATTTGACAATTATTCTTGTTTACGTTGGTTTCCAAAACACTTTATTTTTTTATTTCCATGGCAGTTTTGATTTTGCAGCGTTAGTTGGTTTGGATTACATGCAATATTTGAATTAATTTTACGATTTCTAGTGCATTATTTTCTCAGAAAATACAGATATGTTAGTTAAAATTATAAACTACAGTATATTGTTGAAAATCTACTACAGTCAGCCCGTTAAAAAAAAATTTGTAACGTGTTTCCTCATTATATTTAAACGAAAGGTATTTTTTAATGCATAAAAAATGTTTAAGAGCGAATATTTTCTAAACGGCTAGAGATCGGTAAAGGCAGTTTTATACAAAGTTACCTTCATTTTTTGTGAATAATCGAAATCGGCAATGATATACAGGGTGTTCTATTTGAAATTATCGACTTATAGGTGATTTAATATATCCCGATCGGATAAATTTCTGACATCACCCTGTATAATTTTTAGCCAAAGTAAACAAGCAGAATTATATATTGTAGTATTGTTTTTAATATAAAAATGGCAGATTCACCAAATATGATATACTTATATTTTTTCCTACTAGGTACCTTAAATAAATCCGTTTTTAGCAAAATAATATATAAAACGGCTATTAAATCCTAAACCACGAGAGTTAGCTATATAATATCTTATTGAAAGTCACCCTTATTTTTTATGAGGAATCCATATCCAAAATAATATACAGGGTGTCCCATTTAACTTTTAAGAGTTGATTCCTGGCCATGGAAAACTGAGCACCCTGTATACGTGAAAGGTATATTATATATAAGTTCCCTTAAAAACAATAACACTTTGTATTTAACTTTTTTTCAAAAAAGGGATAAGATCCTCTATGTGGGACACCCTGTACACATTTTCAACATTATTAAGTAGGTATAATAATACCACACTTTCCAACATCCGACTTATTGTCTTTGTAAGATGAGATGTACTCGATCCATGCTTTTGTATTTAACAATACCACGCTTGGATCAAGTAAAACTTGCAGCCAGTAATTCTAATATCATTCCATACTTGAACCACCGCGTTAAAAACAAAATTTTAAAATCAAATACTTCTTTTTGGCGAAAGTACTAAACTAATTTTGTTACATAATTCTAATATTTTTGACAGGCATAACCAATAAGTTTCTTCACGTTTATCTCTTAATAAACAGAAAGCTAAAGGAATATATAATAATAGTATCCGTTAAAATATCCGCGTATACTGACATTGTTTGAAAAATTTTGTACAGTAAGAAAAGTTCCATTCATATAAACAATTTCTGACCTGCACAAATAATAGAGTAGATAGAATTATACAAAAATATCACTAAGTTGACCGTTCCATCGTTAACTAATGAAAAGTCTTCACCTCTATTTGTTTTTAGATTCATTGCATCCAGAGCTGTATGTAACTTCCATAATTAAGTTTGATTTTGTTGGTTTTCTTTTCCTCCGAGCATAGCAGATATTTATCCTAACATAGTCCAAGTCTCTTACAGTAAAAGCATTCGTATGGCTTTCTTCCGTCAATAGCATATTTTATTTATCTGGGTCAATGCTCATACTGGGTTGAGCGGTAATGAGCATGCTGAATATCTGGCTAAGGAAAGCATCCTCAGTGGAATGCCCATTGAAAACGATTTCTCTCTAGAAGATACTTATGTCTGCTTAAAATCTTTTTTAAGAGATCAATGGGACAGTCGCTGGAAAACTACAGATCATCAACTACAAGGCATTCGCTACTTGTTGAAAATATCCCTAACAATTACTGGCATAAAAACCTTAATATTCCAAGACTCTTCATTACCACAATTATTCACCCAAAATTGGGACATGCTAGTGCGTCTTATTACCCTAAAGTCAAATTTACATTTGTCTACAACTGATAGACGAGGTATTTCCTTGCCGAGAGACGATAGCAACTTTTTGGGATTAGTTGCGTTTCTGTCTTCATCTTCGTGAATATTTTTAATCAGGCTGATAAAGTAAACGCCAGAAATATAACATTATTGTTTACATTAAAATATAATATACCGGGTGTTGCATCGTCGAGCGGGACATAGGAAATCCCATGTAATTTTAAATGGGGTCAATTATTGGCTTCCCTAATTATTTTAGAGAAATATTCTATTTAGGTTTATTAAAGAGCACTAAAACCCACATTCAAAAGAATAACTTTAGATATTTTTGATGAGCCCGTTAACGGGTTATCGCCGATTTCTTTTTAACTATTTCTCCTTTTTATGGCCCCGTATTTGCGGGCATCAGTCAAGGTAAAAGATGACTGTCAAATAAAGTTGTCATTTTGAAATGTGTGCTTTATTGTTATAAAAACTCGTACATCGAAAATATTAAAGGTGTATTTATGAGTACAAATTAATCTGAATAAAACTAAAATAAAGTATCCAATTACAAAGTTAATTATGACATTTTACATGTTTCAATATTTTACTAATTAATAGGTAGGTACTATTAAATTGTTAGAACTTTAGGATTTAAGAAGATGTTCAAATATTCCTCAAAATGACAACTTTATTTGACAGTCATCTTTTACCTTGACTGGTGCCCGCAAATACGAAGCAATAAAAAGGAGAAATATTTAAAAAGAAATCGGCGATAACCCGTAAACGGGCTCATCAAAAATATCTAAAGTTATTCTTTTGAATGTGGGTTTTAGTGCTCTTTAATAAACCTAAATAGAATTTTTCTCTAAAATAATTAGGGAAGCCAATAATTGACCCCATTTAAAATTACATGGGATTTCCTATGTCCCGCTCGACGATGCAACACCCGGTATAAAAACTGCAGCAAAAAATGTATCAAAGGAAGCCACAGTACCCTCGGTTAAACTTTAAGAGTCAACGGGGACGCTAAGAAATCTCTTTCTTATTTCCTCTTATTAATATTCTATTGGCCTTCAAAGCCCCCCAGCTTCTCATTGGCTGATCAAGTTAGAAGTTGATATCACCATGTAAAACTTGATCTATTGCCAGTATTTTTGATCGCTAGTAGCGATTAGGGCTCGGAATTTTTAAAATATAAGTATTCGAATAGTCGTTTGGTATGTTATTCGAATAGTCGAATATAGTCAAATAATTTGAATAGTCGAATAATTCGAATAATTGAATATAGTCGAATAATTCGAATAGTCGAATAATTCGTTATAGTCGAATATAGTCGAATAATTCGAATAGTCGAATAGGTAATTCGAATAGTCGAATAGGTAATTCGAATATCTTTGAATAGTCAAATAGTCGAATATTCGAATAGTCGTATTAGTCATTTTTAATATCTAAATTATCGAATAATAATAATGTGCATTTTGTCGAATAAAGTAAGATGACAAATAAATAATTCTGTTAAATTATTTTAAGATATGAGAACTTGAGAACTCTCTAATAAATAAAAAACTCTTAAACAAAATGATTATTTACTGAACACAAAAAATCAATAGAATCAATAGAATCAATTGAATAGAAATACTTGAATAGTCGAATATTCGAATAGTCAAATATTCGAATTTCGAATAGTCGAATATTTGAATAGTCGAATATTCGAATAGTCAAATATTTAAATAGTCTACTATTTGAATATTCGAATAGTCGAATATTCGAATATTCGAATAGTCGAATTTTTTAACTAACAAAAAATTTGAATTAAGAGTAGTCGAATATTCGAATTATTCGAATACAATTCCGAGCCCTAGTAGCGATGCGCCGATACCGCTTCGCTCTGTTCTTATCTATACTACGGTAAATAGAGATAGATGCGGAAGGGCTCATGTCTGCACGAAATCGAACTCGGCTTTTAAGTTTCAAGTAAAGGTAGACTTTTGATGGACGCGCTGCGACTAATGCGGCTGCGGCTTGCGACCAATGCGATCTGTGATCTGTCGCATCTGTACCCCCTTTCCGAGATATGCGACTTTGTGCGCTCACGACCCACACAAATATGATTTATTATCTATTGTTTCGCGACTTTCTAGGGTTCTAAATGTTAAGGTACTGCAAGTTATTACTGGAGGAGGAACGAGATGTTGACGATTTAATTTTACATTGGTGACTGAAACAGCAATTAAGGAACTATACCACGTACTCGTAAAGGTTCATATAACATCATAATTGAAAATTAATTTGTTTTCGTCTTCGCACACAAACGAATTCATTTTAAATTACAAACATATATAAATAGTATAAAACCATGTGCGATTAACACGACCAGCACGACCTGACTGCTTTTAGAGCAGTCGAGTTATAGGACTACGTTGATCGTATATGTCGCACTCGCCGCGGCCGGATGTCTTTAACGGAGACATAGACGGAGATTTACGTAAATGCACTAAACCGGTACACACACGACCGGCCGCAGATCCGCGTCAGTCGCAAGAGTCGCATTGGTCGCGACCATCGAAAACCTACCTTAATGCACTCGGTGAAACCTCACATTTGAAGTCGCAATGCATGCCGCGTAGTGGCGGCGTTTTTGCTGGAGTTTTTATAGAATACAGAAATGTAAACAATAATGTCATATTTGTGGCGATTACTTTACTTGCTCCTGTATACATCCAACCCCTGTCTAATTTTTGTGTCAACGACAAAGTAAATGGGTTACTTCTGGCTTCCACATCACAAGCAATAATTTTACGAGGTTGGGAATGCAACGTTTTTCCACGGATACATAACATTTCAAACATTTTCAACAAAAAGAGAAACGTCAAGAAAAATTCACTTCATTAATAAAACACATAGCCTTTCACCTCCACCACTGGTCGTCGGAATATTAATCACATGTTCGATATTGAATTATATGTTTTATCTCTGTTTAATGCTGTCAAACAGATAAAGATAGCCATGATCCTATTAATTGGGTTAGAGTTTACAAAAAGATCGAAAACTTTACCGGAATATAATTTCGCCAATCAGAAGAATGCATATTCACATGTTGTCAGATTTGCTAGTAAATAAATAATTCAATTAGTATTTTAATTTTATCATGTAATTAAAATTAATTAGGTGTAAAACAGTACAAAGTACCTGTCACTTTTCACTTATATTAATAATGTTTTCTCTCTTTTTAGCGTCGACGTTACATTCTGTATTCATAGGGTGTATTAAGCATAATTTTTATAAAACTTATTACATTTCGTAAAGCAATTCGACAACATTCATAGAGATTCTTAAATAGTTTTGGTGGACACAGACTCGAATGACAATCTACACGTATAGACGACTATTTAAAACCGTATATTAAAATTAATACAAATTCCTTTTAGTTTATGAACTTTGTTGTTAAAGAGATTCCTCACTCATTCCAGTGAATACCCGCTATCGGTATGTTATCGTTGGATTTGTTTAATGATGAACGAACGCTATCCCTAATAACCCCTGTTGCAATACGAATTTCGAGATCGAATAATTTTACACAAATTAGGCCGGGCAGCAAACACAAACACTTTATCAAATACATTTGCAAAATGAGAATGGACGCCTTGTTAAAATAATAAATAAATGTTTTTCCTGTATTTGGCTGCTGAGATAAAAACAACCAAATGCGAATAATGTATTTTTTTTTACCCCACATTAATTGGGAATTCATGATTAATGCATGCGTGAGCTTTTGTTACTCAAAGAACTAATTTAAACACTGGATTAATTAGTAATTTAGTATTCGGGAGGATTATTTACTCTGGAGAATGCACCAAGCGCCTTCTAAGGAGAGTCTTATTTCCACCATTTAAATCATAACTATGTATAAAAAAAATGTTTTTCAAATTATTTTTTAATTTCAAAAATATTTTGCCAATTATGTGATCGGAGACCATGAACGCACAAACATTTAAAACTTTAAAGATTGTAAGATGTTGATAATCCCTTTTACATATGACCCTGGATAGGCTGTGTAAAGCACTCATGTAAACTTTCGTATTTTTTGAGATAAAGCAACCTTAATAAAAAAAATTTCTTGTCTTCCGGTTATTCAAATGGAAAACATAATTACTAGTCAAAGTCACGATAACGTAATCTCCGTGTGTTCAAAACTTTTAAAAATATGAAATTAATTTTCTACGCGTATTTATTTTTAAGTTTGATGAAAAAATTTAATTACCTACCAAACTTGTTTCAAATTAAAATAAAGCATATTATATCTTAATTATTAGGAAAATTTTAGAATCGAATTGGAGAGTATTTTTGTCAAAAATAGGTTATTGCTTTAGACGTAAACAATAACGATAAATTTGAAATAAAAGGGGAACTATAACTCGATACATTTATCTGTAGCTACCGACAGAATGCGGGCAAAAAACGTTCCGGGGTTGTTACGGTTTTATTTTGCCAATTTTAAAATAAGTAAATAAATAGATTTACACTTACCAATCTTGCTTCTAAATCTTTGCATGGTAAATAAAACTAGATTTTGTGTGCTATAGCGTTCTTTATTTTGAGCTTGACAACTACTTATCCTATCTATTTCATATTTTGTACCTCCTGTACTCTGCGATGTTCAGGACCTGTAGATTTCCCTGGTTCACCTAAAAATATAGGACAGGTATTAATTAAGCTTAGTGTCGAGGCAGTTTTAAGGTCGTTTTTAAGGAAATATTAAACCATAATATTAGTGATATCTTGTGGCTTACCTGCTGGCCTTTCAGGCACAATCATGGATAATTTGTTGTAGACCAAAAACCTCTGGTTAGCTTTGTCTAGGTGATCCCCTTAGGAGCCATCACTGCAGGATTTCTCGGTCATTGTGCCATACATTGAGCTCTAGGACGAAGTAGCAGCAAATCTACAATAAAAGGTTTATGGTTAATTGGAACAAGGACTTTTATTATCAATAATTCTTTCATAAATAAGGTAGTTTAGTACAGAAATTGTGAGAAGAGCCCTGCTAAGCCTGACTTCGTGGGTATCATAAATCTTTGTTTATTTTGGTTTCGGGTTAGAAAATTGTCACATGTCATTCTTGACAAAATCGAAATAAAATTCCCTAAACCACTGACGCCAAGATTTGCCGCCTTTTTGACGACGAAATTCAGTTGGGAAAAAGCCTTGTGCAGTGCTGCAACTAAAAGGCATGTTGAAGCAGTCTTGCTGATTTTTTTTCTTACATTCTGAGTCCTATAATTAACAGTTAGTGGCAAATAGTTTTGCACTAATGGTCTACCGAGGCCGATATTAGTTTAATTGTAAATAGGATAATCAGAATGTGCTGATATAAGTTTCTTCTAGGAGGCCACACAACATCTCCGGTGAGTCTTTTATATTATTTCCTGGGTTTATCTATCAGTTTATTAGTTACTAAATACCTACATAAATAGCTACATACCTTACTAAGACTAGGTTTCCTTGCAGGCCTACTAATCATAATAATCATCCTCGTCATCCTCGTTATTATTCTTTTTGCTCTTACTTCTACTTCTTCTACCTTACTGCTCCCTCGTTCTCTCTGCTGTTCACCGTCATCTGGAGGTCCAGCCTAAGCTACCATCCTAGGCCAAACAAGCAACTCTAAACCACCCGTACACCGGAGTCCCAGAGGCAAAGAGTCCAGTAGCCACTATAGAAGCCTTCAACCAGGTTTGATATGTCAGTGACGTCCCTGTGTTAGTAGTTTAAAGTAAAAGCCAGTCCAAGGCTACAGATTTTTGGAACGTAGACTACACTCTTTTGATCGGTACTATAGACATTAAAATATCATTTTCCTATTACCACCTTATTTAAGTTATAAGTGATAACTAAGTATGCACACTCAAGCACTATAACGGGTTCATTGTAGATAGTTAAATTTTAATCACTGTAAGCAGTAGTAACTGTAAGCTGAAAGTACAGCAGGCCTGTTTGCGTTCGGTAAACTGCATATTTTATTGTTAAATCACTTATCAGACAACACTTCACGATGTGTAGCACGAACAACACTTTATAATATTATAATATAAACGTTAAAATACTGAAAATATAAGAATAAAGTTCTAAAATGCGGCCAGATTCTAGAAAACATAACTAACCTAACCTAACTTTTCCTTCTCATTTTATTTGAACTTTCAAAAACAACGTTCGGCACATAGGGATGTGCTATATATGAAAAGTCGCCCCAAATTTAGTTTGGCTCAACTATCAATAAGTAGGTATAGAATACCATAATATAATATTATATTTGCCTTCGGTTCCTTTTTTTGTTCTAATCAATAGTGTGCATTTAGGTTATTAATTTGCTTTAAGTATTTTATTTGGATTAGCCCCATTATTCCGTTTATTTAATTATTAAATACGCCGTCATATTCGGAAGTAAACTTTATTGGTTGGTGTCTTTTTTTTCGCCTATTTAGCGTTAATGTTTCCTGTTTTATAGTGTCATCAAGCACTGTCTTAACACATAGGGCCCCAAAACAGGTGGCGCTTTTAGAATTACCCACACCACTCACCGACTGCAGTGAGCTAGTCGTCGGTTTTTGCCCTATAAGGCAGTGGCTTTCTTTTTGCTTTTGTTGTGCAACTTCCCCCGTTTAAAATAGAAAAACGTAGCAAAATGACGCCCAACGTGGTTATCATTCATTGTTAGTGCCAAACTTGATTTTTGTGTTATATCATTTATATTTTTATATGCATTGTTTTTTTTTTTGATATTGGGGTTTCCGAGCTGACATTTTTTTCCTTATTCGTGCTTAGTGTTGTGAACTTTTACAAAAATATACGTGTAGCGGAGTTATAGCCACTACATAAAACGTATACCACATGGTCCACATGCCATAGAGATTATATTTTGGAGGTGCGTTTATTCCGGCATCTTTTTGGAGTATCGAACTGTTAGTATCGAATTTAATAGTTAATTTTTGTTTGCTTTTACTTATGAATTTTGTGGATCTTGGGAATTGTCAATATTAATCTTGAAGTTTTTATTTCTCGTATACAGGGTACACCGATAAATCTGGTATAAAGATTGAAAATTTATTTATTTAATTAGGTCATTACCTTCTTGTTTTTTTTTTGGGAGGCTTGTGTAAAGGCCTCCACACACCGACGCGGCCACGGCCACGGTAGCGGTGGCGGCCGCGGTGGCGGCCAATCTAAACACATGGAAATAAATGAATGAAATCATACCAGCGCGGGCAGGTCTAGATCAAGCGGCCTAGGGCAGCGTTCTGATATGCGGTGACGGCCAAATACAACGTGTCAACTTTGACTGCGGGAAGTGACAGTAGTAATGGCAAATAATATACTAGAATTATTAATAGAAAATGTTAAATTATCTCCTTCCACATCGTCTATCATAATATCAAATAATAGAAATAAAAATGAAACCTGGACGTTTAAAAATATATTTTTGTATACATAAAATCTGTAAACGGAAACTATCTTACCGCTCCACTCACCGCTTTGGTGTGAATACGCCCGACCGCTAATATGATCGCCACCGCGGCCGCCACCGCTACCGTGGCCGTGGCCGCGTCGGTGTGTGGAAGCCTTAATACTACTAGGCAGCTAGGTAACTGATAGTTTTTTTAAATATATACAGGGTGGATGAAAAGTTAGAAGATTAAAAGCAACTTTTATTTTTGCGTTTTTTTGTTATGAACGTGGATGAACGAACGTACTGAAGTTTTGTGTTACGTATTTTTTGAAAATAGTTTTTTTTGGGTTTTTCTTAGAACTCACTAAGCTAATTTGTTTTTTTGCTTTAGGCGCTGTAGCAACCCAGCGTTGATTTTTTTTGTTTTTTTTTTAGTGGGGGTCGGGTTTGTGTGTCAATTCTCGACACACTCAGTAGTAATTAATTCAGGTAATTTGATATTTTGTAGTTGATATTTTGTAGGTATATATAGATTTTTAGTTTTTTTAAGAAAATGGAGATTAATCTGCTAGGAGCTGACGAAATAAAGTACGAGTTAACATTACGTGGGTTACCAATTACGGGTTCTTTTCCACACAAACGTGCATTACTTAGGGATGCGATGCGAATGGAGCGTGAAGGAAGTGTTTCACGGCCAACAACATCGTATCTTCAAAGTGAAACAGACATTTGTGTCTGTCAGGCAAAGTTATACATTTTGGAACGTGATATACTTAATTTTGATTACAATAATAAAGATGGAGAATTTAGGAGAATTCAAACTTTTTTACTTCATGTAGAAGCGCGTCTACATCGCATTCAAGCATCACAGCAATCAGAGGTTGATCAACAAAATAAATTAATCGATAAGTGTCAACAGCTCATAGGTAATTTGCATTCTGCTTTAGAGGGTATTCCTCGTACGTTAATCAGAGATCAAGATGTGTCCTCGGTACCCGGTGCATCTGCACAGGAAAACGTTTATTTACGCCCGGAAAATCTCAGTATCTTAGACTTAGAGAACGAACCAATAGAAAACAATATCCTACCTTCTACTATTGCACCACAGGAACGTACGCAGGTCTCATATGACTTAATTGACATTGATGCAGCCCCATTGGCAAGTATTCTCGGACATCCCGTCCAGCAATTACCGCCCTCGATGACTCAGCGTGGATCCACACATCCGAACGATCCACAGCCTGATTTAAATGCTTCACGGCACTCTGCTGTTGTTTCGTCGTTACACCCTCAGACAGTATATCACGGTAATGTGTCTTCTTACCCGAACATTCCGGAAGGAGAAGAAATTAATCGTAACCCCTTAGCTTCGTCAACAGACCAACGCTCTACAGATTTTAGTAATCGTAATGAGTATGTTGAGCAGAGGCGTATTATTCACGCACCTACTAGAGTCTCTCTCGGTACTTTCTCGACTGGTACACTACCTACCTCTCGTGAAGAACAGTCAAATTTTCCAGCTCGTCGTATAAATTTTGATGTATCGCAAGGTACCCGAATGGCTACCAATGGTTCGGAACTTCATGTCGTTGACTTATCAAATTCTAGTGGCAGGCATATTTCAGGACCTCAAGCTCTGCATAGCGAGCCCATTGATTTAACCACAGTACATGAGCCTATTCATGAGTTTTCGCAATCTGCTGCAAGACAAGTAGCAGAGCCCCAAAGTTGGAAGTCGGTAAATGCGAACCCTTTGGCTTCTGTCCCGCTTTCTCGTCAAAACTTGTATCTGAATCAAGCTCGTAATGCCCAAATAGATTCTCGGTTGCGTTTGTCTACTCAACCAGTTCAAACCAACCTTCCGCGTAGTCAACTGGCTGAACCACGAAGGATTTTGAGCAGTCAACCTAATCTAACCAATTTAGCACGCACGCATGCGTACCAAGTTCATTCATCCGAGCATTATTCTGGAAGAACACAACCCGTTAGCGAGTATACTAGGGAAACTAGTCAAACAATCAACATGCCCACTGCTTTCTCTTCGGAAAGACAAAGTTCTCAGGTGCATTTTGCAGATCAGCAAAAAGATACTTCCCGCTTCGTAAACGTGAACTCCACTCGGCGAGAAGAACCGGTGAATTATTCAGACCCGTATGTTGATCTTGCAGATCGGTTAGATAATTTTCAGTTTTCGCCTTTAAGAGGAACTTCTGGTGAAGAACCTCGTATTTGTAGTTCTAGTTCTAGGTTTTTAGATATAGGCAAATGGAATGTTAAGTTTAATGGACAAAGTAGTGTAAATGATTTTTTGGAACGTATAGAAGAACTTCGAGTTTCACGCGGTGCAACTAAGGAACAGTTACTTCGGTCTGCTCCGGAACTGTTCTGTGGGGATGCTCTTTTATGGTTCCGTACTTGTAATGTTGTGAGTTGGGATGATCTCGTGTCTCAATTAAGAGATACTTTTCAACCGTATGATTATGAGTTTGCACTTTGGGATGAGATTCGTCGTCGCACACAAGGCGCTCAGGAGCGCGTGATTAGTTTTGTTGCGTCTATGGAGAATTTGTTCCGCAAACTCCCAGTAATGCCCTCTGAGACGACTAGACTTCAAATGATTCGTCGAAATTTATTGCCGTACATTCAGAGTCGACTATCTACTCATCAAATTCTTAGTTTGCAGGATCTTGTTAGGTTGAGTCGTGCTGTTGAAGAAACGGAATCTCGAATCCAGCGTTTTGTGCCCCCTTCGACTAATTATCGTCAACTCATAGAGCCTGCTTTAGCTTATCATAAGCCCTCTAATTATGTTAGTGCTGTTGAGTCTTCGCCTGTCAGTCCTGTTTCTGAGATTAGAACTCCTACCAGTTCAGTCTTGTGTTGGAATTGTCAGGAGGTGGATCATCAGTTTCGCCAGTGTACGAAGCCTCGTAAGAAATTCTGTTTTCGTTGTGGAAAAGTGGACGTCATCTCGAAAAACTGTCCATCATGTTTAAAAAACGTAGGAGCGGGAAGGCAGTGAACGGCCGACCGTTCTTCCCCGTTAACGAATCGTATAAGGCTGAACCTAATAAAGTTATTTTAGAGTATATTTTGGAACATGTCAAAGATGACAAGAGACCATACTTAAGTGTATTTATTTATGGTAAACCAGTTCTCGGTTTGCTGGATAGCGGTTCGTCAAGAACTATTATTGGTTCTCTTGGATGGGATTCACTGAAATCTATTTGTAGTCTTAATTCTTCAGACGTATCGACTTGCACAGTTGCAAATGGTCAAACTTGCGAGAGCATTGGTTCAGTGAGACTACCATTTCAACTAAGGGATAAGGTCATCCTCTTGGATGCATTGGTTGTGCCATCCCTTCCACACTCTCTTATTCTCGGAATTGACTTTTGGAGTCGAATGAAAATTGTGCCTGATCTGTATAGTGGCGAGTGGTCATTTCGTTCGTTTGACCATAACCCACAAGTTTGCGCAATACATTCCCGTGACTCTCTTACCACTGAACAGCGGCAGATTCTAGACCACCTTGTGGAGGATACTTTCTCTGCAATGGGAGAAAAGCTAGGATGTACGAAGCTGGTGGAGATGGAGATTAAAACCCAAACTACCCCAATAAAACAGAGATACTACCCCTTATCTCACGCTTTACAGAAAGAAGCTAATAAGGAGTTAGAACAAATGTTGGCCGATGGAATCGTGGAGGCATCTGAGTCACCCTGGTCCTCGCCTATCGTGATGGTAAAGAAAAAGTCAGGTGGTTGGAGATTTTGTGTCGATTACCGTTCGCTTAATAAGGCCACCATACCGGATGCCTACCCCATCCCTTACGTGTCAGCAACTTTAGACAAATTGCGTGACGCAAAATACCTAAGTACCTTGGATATCAAATCTGCTTATTGGCAGATACCAATAGCGAAAGAGTCTAGACCTCTAACAGCGTTTACTGTCCCGTCACGTGGTCTCTTTCAATTTACTAGAATGCCCTTCGGTCTTACTAATGCCCCGGCTGTATGGCAAAGGTTAATCGACCAGGTAGTAGGTGTCGATTTAGAAAAGTTTGTTTTCGTCTACCTTGATGATGTTATTGTGTGTACTCCGACTTTTGAGGAACACATTCGGGTTTTGCGCGAGATAATTTCGCGAATTACTCGTGCGGGCCTAACCCTTAACCGTGAGAAATGTAATTTTTGTAAGCCAGAACTTAAGTATCTGGGATATGTAGTTAATTCTTCGGGTCTTTTGGTGGATCCTGAGAAGGTTGATGCGATTTTGAGTATTCCGACGCCAAAAAGCGTCACAGAAATTAGGAGGATTGTTGGTCTTGCGTCCTGGTATCGCCGATTCGTGCCAAATTTTTCCTCTTTGATGTCACCACTTACAGCTTTGACCAGAAAGAATGTAAAGTTTATATGGAGTCCAGAGTGTGAAGCGGCTTTTAAGTCAGTGAAGGAGCATCTTATTAGGGCCCCAGTTCTCTCTTGTCCAGACTTTGAGCAACCTTTTGTTGTGCAGTGTGATGCGAGTGACTTCGGATTGGGAGCTGTCCTGTCTCAATGTCAAAATGGTGAGGAACATGTTATTTCTTATTTAAGTCGCTCACTCACCAAAAATGAGAGAAAATATAGCACTACTGAAAAAGAGTGCTTAGCGGTCCTGTTTGCCATCGAGAAGCTTCGTCCATATCTTGAGGGTACTAGATTCACAGTTATTACCGACCACTATAGTCTTAAGTGGCTTAATTCTATCAAGGATCCTGTGGGTCGTATTGCGCGTTGGGCAATTAGATTGCAGCAGTACGACTTCGACATAATACATCGTAAAGGGAAGGAACATGTCGTTCCGGATGCACTTTCTCGATCGGTACCTGTCATCGATGCTGTTGTGGATCGACCTGTTGAGTCACCTGTTGTGGACAAGGTTGTTGTTCCACGTGATCGTTGGTATCTAGGTATGATCAAAAAAGTATTAGATTATCCTGCTAAATATCCTCTTTGGTGGGTGGATGATGGTAAGCTTATGAAGAGAGCTAGACATCCATACCCTGCGCTTGTAGAAGCCGATGAATCGTGGCTTGTTGTGGTTCCCCGCGAACAACGCACTTCGATTATTATGGAGCATCATGACCCTCCTACTTGTGGTCATCTTGGGATATACAAGACCCTCTCTAGGATTGCTCAGCGTTATTATTGGCCTAGTATGAGAAGTGATGTTGCGAGGTATATTAATCGGTGTCGAATCTGCCTTCAGACAAAACCCCTACAAAAGGCACCTGCTGGTCAAATGCTTAGTATTCAGCCTACGAGTTCTCGACCATTTCAGACTATAAGTGTTGATCTCGTTGGACCCTTTCCCCGTTCTGCTTCTGGGAACGCTTATGTTCTCTCCGTTTGTGACGTATTTAGCAAGTTTGCGATGTTCTTTCCTCTTCGTTCTGCCACGGCTCAGCATATAGTTCGATGGTTGGAGAACTATGTCATTTTGGTTTTTGGAGCTGAGACCATTGTTGCTGACAATGGGCCTCAATTCCGCAGTAAAGTTTTTCAACAGACCATGGGTCAGTATGGTATTAAGGTTCGGTATATGGCTAACTACCACCCCCAGGCAAACCCTGTGGAACGCGTTCATCGTGTTCTGAAGACCATTCTTACGAGTTACGTAGCCGAAGATCACCGACAGTGGGATAAGCTGATAGCTAAGGCTGGTTTTGCTATTCGTTCAGCTAAACACGAAGTTACCACCTTGACTCCAAATTTTGTAGTTTTTGGTCGTAATGTTCGCTTACCCCGTGATTCAGGTCCATGTCCGGATGTATCTACCCCTTTTGACCCCGTTTCGAGATCAGAAACTCTAAATAAGGTGTTTGTTGACGTGCAGAAGAAATTGGAGCAAGCCTATGAACGATCTCGTCACAGATATAATCTTAGAAGACGGGACGAGCGTTTTCAGCTTAATCAAACAGTCTGGAAGAAAAATCATTTTCTCTCCGATGCGACTAAGCACTTTACCGCTAAACTCGCTAATAAGTTTTCAGGACCATATGTCGTATCTAGAATATTGTCCCCCTGGACTTATGAGCTTTCAGACCCGAATGGCCGGAATCTTGGTGTCTGGCACGCCAAGGATCTTAAGGCACATCCTCAGGATGATTCACCTTGAATGTATATTAATAGATGTATTTTTAGTTATGTAGATATCCATTAAGATCTAGTTAGCATAATATAGCTAGTATCATATTTTACGTATTGGAACCGAAGAAAAATTTTCGTTAAAAATTTTTTTTTTGAGGAAGGGGAGGTGTGTTACGGTTTTATTTTGCCAATTTTAAAATAAGTAAATAAATAGATTTACACTTACCAATCTTGCTTCTAAATCTTTGCATGGTAAATAAAACTAGATTTTGTGTGCTATAGCGTTCTTTATTTTGAGCTTGACAACTACTTATCCTATCTATTTCATATTTTGTACCTCCTGTACTCTGCGATGTTCAGGACCTGTAGATTTCCCTGGTTCACCTAAAAATATAGGACAGGTATTAATTAAGCTTAGTGTCGAGGCAGTTTTAAGGTCGTTTTTAAGGAAATATTAAACCATAATATTAGTGATATCTTGTGGCTTACCTGCTGGCCTTTCAGGCACAATCATGGATAATTTGTTGTAGACCAAAAACCTCTGGTTAGCTTTGTCTAGGTGATCCCCTTAGGAGCCATCACTGCAGGATTTCTCGGTCATTGTGCCATACATTGAGCTCTAGGACGAAGTAGCAGCAAATCTACAATAAAAGGTTTATGGTTAATTGGAACAAGGACTTTTATTATCAATAATTCTTTCATAAATAAGGTAGTTTAGTACAGAAATTGTGAGAAGAGCCCTGCTAAGCCTGACTTCGTGGGTATCATAAATCTTTGTTTATTTTGGTTTCGGGTTAGAAAATTGTCACATGTCATTCTTGACAAAATCGAAATAAAATTCCCTAAACCACTGACGCCAAGATTTGCCGCCTTTTTGACGACGAAATTCAGTTGGGAAAAAGCCTTGTGCAGTGCTGCAACTAAAAGGCATGTTGAAGCAGTCTTGCTGATTTTTTTTCTTACATTCTGAGTCCTATAATTAACAGTTAGTGGCAAATAGTTTTGCACTAATGGTCTACCGAGGCCGATATTAGTTTAATTGTAAATAGGATAATCAGAATGTGCTGATATAAGTTTCTTCTAGGAGGCCACACAACATCTCCGGTGAGTCTTTTATATTATTTCCTGGGTTTATCTATCAGTTTATTAGTTACTAAATACCTACATAAATAGCTACATACCTTACTAAGACTAGGTTTCCTTGCAGGCCTACTAATCATAATAATCATCCTCGTCATCCTCGTTATTATTCTTTTTGCTCTTACTTCTACTTCTTCTACCTTACTGCTCCCTCGTTCTCTCTGCTGTTCACCGTCATCTGGAGGTCCAGCCTAAGCTACCATCCTAGGCCAAACAAGCAACTCTAAACCACCCGTACACCGGAGTCCCAGAGGCAAAGAGTCCAGTAGCCACTATAGAAGCCTTCAACCAGGTTTGATATGTCAGTGACGTCCCTGTGTTAGTAGTTTAAAGTAAAAGCCAGTCCAAGGCTACAGATTTTTGGAACGTAGACTACACTCTTTTGATCGGTACTATAGACATTAAAATATCATTTTCCTATTACCACCTTATTTAAGTTATAAGTGATAACTAAGTATGCACACTCAAGCACTATAACGGGTTCATTGTAGATAGTTAAATTTTAATCACTGTAAGCAGTAGTAACTGTAAGCTGAAAGTACAGCAGGCCTGTTTGCGTTCGGTAAACTGCATATTTTATTGTTAAATCACTTATCAGACAACACTTCACGATGTGTAGCACGAACAACACTTTATAATATTATAATATAAACGTTAAAATACTGAAAATATAAGAATAAAGTTCTAAAATGCGGCCAGATTCTAGAAAACATAACTAACCTAACCTAACTTTTCCTTCTCATTTTATTTGAACTTTCAAAAACAACGTTCGGCACATAGGGATGTGCTATATATGAAAAGTCGCCCCAAATTTAGTTTGGCTCAACTATCAATAAGTAGGTATAGAATACCATAATATAATATTATATTTGCCTTCGGTTCCTTTTTTTGTTCTAATCAATAGTGTGCATTTAGGTTATTAATTTGCTTTAAGTATTTTATTTGGATTAGCCCCATTATTCCGTTTATTTAATTATTAAATACGCCGTCATATTCGGAAGTAAACTTTATTGGTTGGTGTCTTTTTTTTCGCCTATTTAGCGTTAATGTTTCCTGTTTTATAGTGTCATCAAGCACTGTCTTAACACATAGGGCCCCAAAACAGGTGGCGCTTTTAGAATTACCCACACCACTCACCGACTGCAGTGAGCTAGTCGTCGGTTTTTGCCCTATAAGGCAGTGGCTTTCTTTTTGGATTAAGGCTACCACTTTTGTTGTGCAACTTCCCCCGTTTAAAATAGAAAAACGTAGCAGGGTTAACGATGTTGCCACATACCGTAACTTAATACTTAATTATAATTTAATACTAATTAACAGATTAGCTAATGGTTTTCATTGGAAATAAATAATAATGTATTTAGGAACCTAAAAGTATTTTATTGTTTATAGTTTTATCTTTATGCAAAGCTTCTTCTCATCCTATTAGTTTTGATATTATAATGGCATGGAAATATGAAAATATAGTGCACGATTAAAGGGAATAGGTGACTTTTGTTAATTTAATTGCTTGACTGAGGTCGCGTACCGCTCGCAAAAACAAACGGCAGATACTTGTATGTGTCAGTGGAGTAGTGATGCAACGTGTGAAAGTTATTAGGTTTTTATAAATACGTTGACGCTGTATCGTAAAACTCGCATTCATGCCTCTTTGATATTAATACGACCAAAACTAAAAAATCATTATCATTGAATTTATCATGAAGCCATGTGTGTTTTCACGCTGGGCTATAATTTCCTACTCTATTGAATTTAAAATGCATCGGTGTAGCACTCCTATTACTGCGTGATATTTTAAAATAGTATGCTTTCCCTTACCGTTACACTTGTGTGTACACCTATAATAGTTACTCAACATTATAATAGGTATATGCTTGATTGAAATCTTTCCCGCTTTTTGAAAGAAATTGACTATAAGCAGCAATTCTAAAATTCGCATTTTCCTGAGCTCAATACTTGCAATTTGACCCAAAAGTTGCCTTGTCGGAAATTAAGTTTGTATGATAAAATAATCTTTTTCTAAAAAATGTGTCCTATTATCAAACAATTCCAAACCGCAAGCATCCTCTCGTAATCGTAAAATTTTTGATAATTTTGGTTTTTATAACCAGGGAAAACTTTCTAAAATTCTTTAATTATGACTTACCAATTTTGTAACTGTTTGATGATGAGTAAATTAGGAGGGGGGGGGGAGGGAACCACAGATTATTTAGAAAAATGTGGCCGTAAAAACTACCTTGCTAGGGTAAACGATATTCCAGTGTACTAATAGAGGATTCGTCTTCGTCTCGAGAATATTCTGGATTAACCTACCCTAACCTTCCTTATGATCATATTCCCCAAGAAATATAACCCCCAAATATGACTAACAACTAACATCTACAACATATATTTAACTTTAAATCATTTTTGCGGTAGTGATTCAAATAGTACTAGCTCAGATCACTAAATCCCAATTGTAAAGGTTGGAATTAACTATAGAATAAATATGAAGATTTATCCTTAAATTAAACCTAAAGTTAATCTAAGGTAGTTTCTTGTTTCAATTGTATGCATTTTGTTAATTTATAAAACGGCTAACTTCAGAGGGATGGGAATATTAAAATTGCTTTCTATTTTCCCATTTCGTTTGTCAATTGTCATGTCATGTCATTTATTAAAAGTAACCTGACTTTGCAACTTTGTTTTTATTTATTATTTCTTGATTTGTAAGTTGCCAAGACATTAATATCTTTGGTGATTTGGTACCACATTTTTCTTTGAAGGCGGTAGCCAATCACTGGGATTAGCATTCCTACAGAAGGTTTAGTATATTCTGAACCTTGCAATGAATACTAGATCTATCCAATAGTTAATATTCTCAATACGACAACTACATTAATAATCTCCAAATATTCTTCCTCATCTGAGAGAAGGTAATTTACAACATCGAAAATATCCATATAGGGTTACTATATACAGGGTGGCGCACCGAAAACTTTCCACCCAGGTTTATTTTCTTGTTAATAAATAAATCAAAATTCGCTCGAACACGGAAACCTTAGTTCTCAGGGGGGCATATTTTTTTGCTATTTCCACCCCTCCTGCTTGAACCCCTACGACGTGGCGGCTTTTACCCTTAAAATCTTAAATAGAAAGGGGGGTCGAGTGATACCTTATTTTAAAGGGAATTCAATTGCCTTCCAACGCGACCTTGCTCGTTTAGATCGAGTGAATAGTTCCTGAGAAATCCTGAGAAATAGGGCTAAAAAGAAAAGAACATTTAAAAGTAATAAAATTTATTACCGCTTGTATCAATCAAGTAAACGTTGAAAATGCCCACCTCCAACCTCCCTGCAATTGTAAAGGCACTGTTCAAAATGTTTGCGAACATTATGGAACATTGCGGAAGTTATTTGTCGTCACTCATACACTATTCGTTGTCGCAAGTCTTCCAAAGAATTGTGTTGGGTTGCATAAATTTTAGACTTTAAATGTCCCCACAAAAAAAGTCCAGTGGCGTCAATTCAATAGGACCTCTTCTTCCAATCCATTTTCCTGGAAAATTTTCATCCAGAAAGTTGCAGTTTTGGGTCATATTGCCATCGATCCCACACTTAGCACGAGGAAAGTATCAGATGTTTCAGGTGTTTCGTGTAGAACGATTCAGCGTACTTTAAAAAAGCATAAGTTCCATCCCTATAAAATAAAACTGGTTCATGAACTTAATGAAAACAATAATCCACAATTTATTTTTAACATTTGTTTCTCCGATGATGCACTTTTTTTCTTCACGGTACTGTCAATCGACAGAATTGCAGGTATTGGTCGGATTCCAACCCTAAAATTTTTAAAGAAGTGCATACTTAACATCCCAAAAAATTAAATGTATGGGCTGGAATTTTTGGGGACCGTAATATTGGGCCGTATTTTATACCTGTAAATTTAACAGGTGAAATGTACCTAAACCTGTTGGAAACCACTATTAACCCTGCATTAACAAATGCCGTTATCGGCCAGAAATATTTACTTTCAGCAAGACGGAGCAGAAGAGGTCTTATTGAATGGCCTGCAAGATCTCCTGATTTGACGTCACTGGATTTTTTTTTGTGGGGACATTTACAGTCTAAAATTTATGCAACCCAACCCAATTCTTTGGAAGACTTGCGACAACGATTAGTGTACGAGTGCCGACAAATAACTCCCGCAATGCTCCATAATATTCGCGAACATTTTGAGCAGTTCCTTTACAATTGCATGGAGGTTGGAGGTGGACATTTTCAACATTTACTTGATTGATACAACCGGTAATAAATTTTATTACTTTTAAATTTTCTTTTCTTTTTAGCCCTATTTCTCAGGTACTATTCACTCTACTTAAACGAGCAAGATCGCGTTGGGAAGGCAATTGATTTCTCTTTAAAATAAAGTATCACTCGACCCCCTCTTTCCATTTAAGATTTTAAGGGTGAAAGCAGGGGGGGAGGGGTGAAAATGGTAAAAAAATATGTCCCCCTGAGAACTAAGGTTCCCGTGTGCAAGCGAATTTTGATTTATTTATTAACAAGACAATAATCCTGGGTGGAAAGTTTTCGGTGCGCCACCCTATACTTACGCAGCAGTCGAGATTCAATAGGTACAATTAGTAAAGTGGGTTCGAAAACCTATCTATCCCAAGATTGCGAGTTAACTCATACCCAAACCACGAGTTGAGGGTTAATCGTAGGGTCAGAGGTTACCTCAGGTTATATAATGCATTTTACTACTAACTCCTGGATTAACCTCCACTTTTGAGTCAATTCCAACCTATACAATATTTCTTTTAGTATCCCCAGTTGCTTGGCTGATTAGTAATGGAACACCCTGTGCAATAATAATATTATTGGTTCATAGAAGTAATATTTATACAATTTTATATTTATCCAATCGAATTCCTGTTTGAATTATTTCAATGATTTATTTACCAAACTCTTTTGACAGCTAACCCAAACATTTTATTGAACATTTTGAAAATTTATTGCAGAACAATAGTCAGAATAAGCCAAAACAAAACAAGTTTTAAAATACACAAATAGCTTTTGTTCCTGTTATGTCGTGAATTAATTAAATAATTTATTTTCACGTAATACAAATCATATTCCGCCATTTGGTACTTTTTTACAAATCGCTGCCATGTAGTTATAAAGTTTAATTTAAATTAACTTACAATTACCTCTATCTCTCTCTTAACCCTATCTGTTACGAAAGTAGGTAGTTTCTGTTTTGATTAAATGATCATTTAATTCCATCGAGTGAACTTTCTACCAACGCATCCCTTTACATGAAGTAGGGCCGAGCAGATGCTAGAGTTAACAAATAAAATAAAATATGGGACACTTCACTTCAAATGTAAGTTTTAGATTGATGTATAAGAACTTGCATCAAAACATCGGTAATTTCAGTCACAGTCGAGTTAGTTAATGAGTAGGGTGTACAATGTACAAAAAATATTGTGTCGTTGATTAAAATAAGGTAGCTCGGGGTAGTGCCCACCCCCGGCCATTTGCCTGACTGAACGACCTTACGGAAGCTATAGCTATAGAATCAGCAGAATGCATGAATTAACAGGCACACAGACAGAAATACTTTATTTTGTTGTTATGATGGTCTACGAAGTTTAGCAAATATGTTAGGGAGTTATATTATTTGTTCCTTTTTATAAAATGAGATTTAAGTAATAAAATTTTATTTTTTCAGTGCCAGCTAAGGTAATATGGGCCATAACAGGATTGGACGCGGAACTTCCATGTGACGTGACACCAGCACTTCCACAAGATAATGTCACAATGATATTTTGGTTCAAGGATACGATTGGCATGCCCCTGTACAGGTTAGTTAGTTAAACTAAAAAGTACTTTTACTACTTTACTACTGAGATATTATATAATACAGCAAGTGGTTTGAGAATAAAGTTTCTCACATGTATACATATTTATATGTCATATTATGATTGACATTTGTCAAGTAGCATGCATTCGCTATTGTGTATATAGTATCATACGGTATTTTTCACTTCATATTGTTAGAAACGGTTGGAAGATGGCACTACCAATATTGTACTGCCTACGCAGAACAATATTGTGGCTATAGGGTGTTTCGATTTTCCAATGGTCGGTATGGTGGTGCGAAATACCTCGGTATCACCCTCGACAAAGCCCTCCATTGGCGCCCCCATATCCAAAACATCACTAATAAAGCCAGGCTCTTCTGCAGCCAACTATACCCACTGCTCAATTGACGCAGCACTCTCAGCCACACTCCTCCTACTCAATCATCCTTCCCACCCCAACACACGGATCAGCACCCTGGAGTTACGTAGCCCCATCCAGCCTTAACCGTCTCCAATCCCTCGAAAATCGTTACAACCGAACAGCCATGAATATCCCATGATTCAGTCGTAACGTAGATCTACACCGAGATAACAAACTCAACCCGCTGGTCGAATACATACACGAAAGAGAAACCAAAATCCTCACCGCCACCCCCACCCACCCCAATTCGCTCTTCAGAGAAGCCTCCAACTACGATATAGGTATCCTGCACCGCCATAAACGCCCCCGACACCAGCTCCCTTAGGTGTAATACGAGTATCATTACTTGTATTATTTAGTCCGACCCTTTACTGCACCTTTATAGTTTGCTTATCTATTGCCGGAGGATTGGGATAGACCCTTTACCTTTGTTGCAATAATTAAATCAAGACCATTTTTCGTGAAAAGAACTTTACCTAAGCTGAAGGCATGGTGAAATTGGTTGAAGGCTGTTTTATTACCGTAATTTCTGATTAAGCAAGCGAATCAAATTTGTTTTGTTACCCGTTTTAATAAATAAAAGTTTTTTTTGGGAATATTAAAAAGTACCATTATTTAGCCAAAAATACCATTAAATTTATAGGTTTTATGCCCTGAATATGTCTCACAGATCTGGCAACACTGTTGGGTGAAATCGCAACAAAACGTCACGAACTCACGTGACAATCATCCGATTCGCCAGGAGGAAATCCACATACTTCTTGGTTCTTTCACCCTCACTCTATAAGTTAGGACATACGTAAGACTGGTCGCAAACGAGCATTGTCGTTAGCAAGTTGGCCCAATCTGTCCTATAGTTGTCTATTTTTAAAGCGCATTAAAGAAAGAGATAGTCCATCTTGTGTTTGCACTTTGTCTGCTTTTGAGTAGGCTTGGAAATAATTTTGTATAAAATGGTGACTGAGAGTTTATTTTTTACTTTTTATTTATATTCAATATTCCGCAGATATATGTCCCTTCTCGTTGCAGGTTAGTCATATTAATCTTTTATTAGTAAAGTTTGCTAAAATGGCGCTAATATGTCCAAAGAAAGCTCGCAAAATTCTGATCGCCAACACAATTCATCTAACATTAATAATTTTATAAACATTTAATTTTCCTTTTCAACGTCTATTCTAATTGTTATTTCAAAGCTAGATTTAAGTATCAAATTTGTCATTTTGTCATATTTCTGTAAAGAACATGGAATAGTAACAATTTAAATAAATACAATACAGAGAGTTTAAGTACATCGGAGAAGTCGTTATATAGATACTGATATAACAATGAGTGCCTCCTGATTGAAATGTATGTTTATACATTGTAAATATTACTTGTCCACAACTATTCTCACTATCAATTACAATTTGAGAACCGTATAATGCCTTCTATCATGCTTTCAAAGATACACCTAACCAGCCAAGGACCATGCAGTTTACAGCCCAAGAGTCCCAACTACTATTTGCTAATTCTCTTTAAGAAAGGTATATTACAGTGATTATATTGTTTCACTTAATATTAATAATATAAAAGCCAGATTATTATTGTCCTCATGTAATAATATGTCTTTTCAAGACCTGATATAAATTTATAAAATTTAGTTTATGTATGTCGTTGATTCTTTATTTATAAAATATACTCTTTGCAAAACAAAAACCGATGCACGTCATGCCCTTCGAGTGACGGCAGTTATCGACAGTGTTGCCAGCTTGTAATCAAAATATTCGAATAAGGGAATTACACAGTTTTTTTTTTATAAAAACAAGATAAATATACAAAAATTTTCCATAGTTTATAATATATTTGTTTACTGCATAATACCTTTTACCATCAACTTTAAAAGATCTAACACTTCTTTTATTTTCATCTTGCCAAGATCAACCAATGGTACCATTCTGAAAAATCCATGTTTCATCCAAAAAAACGAATTGGTAAAAGAATGATTCTTTTTCTTTAATATATTCTTTCAAAAGTACCAGTCGTTTGAAAGCTACATGGGAAAGTTCCATGACCCCTCGCCTTAGTTCATCTTTTTACCATCCAAAGCCTATTCTCTTGAAGATGCTTCTTAAAGAGTTAAAACAACCATCAAACCGTTCTCTGTACTTTAAATTCTAACTTAAGTTGTCAAAGTTACATGATGTTCTAAAAAAAGTTACAACTTATGAATAACCGATTTAAAATACTATAATTTTTAAAAAACACAACTTACTTGTTTCGTACATTCCATAAATAGTATAACGAATAAATCTTGTATACAATCTTCACACATTTTCAACTTCATTTGAATTAGAACGTTTGTTTTAAGGTTCTAATCTATCCTAATAATTTATTTTCCTTAACTGTTGTTGAAATTACGCTTAAACAACCACAAAACAATTGAGGTTAGTTTTCCATGAAACGTCAAACCAAGCCAACGAACGAGCTGGCGCCACCGCACTGTTCACAGTTCTGTTGCCAACTGTCGGCCAATAAAATTGAAATTGTATTAATTTTTACAAGTTTAAATAAACGAGATATTTGCTGTAAGTGGGTTCGTATCAAAGAAATACTTAAAGTGTTTAGTAAATTCAATATCGCATAAAGTTTTAATATTTTTACCCAAATTTAATTTTCTCGTCTTTTCTTTTTTTCGGATTTACAATTATCAGCTGATGACGTGCATCGGTTTTTGTTTTGCATCAGCTATATAATATTTCATATTATTTAATAAACAATTAAATTAATTTCCATTTTATCAATAAACACACAAACCATTCCTTATTGTGTTTAATTACCACTTTCAAATGTTTAAAATGGTAAACAAATATTAAGAAAGGAGGGGAGGAGCAAGGAGTGTATTTCTGCACAGTTAGCTTCGTGCATGAGCATGCGGCTTTTGATTATTGCTATCCAGGAGCACTAGCGGCCCTGTTTTTGACGTTTAATTTGACATGCGGGCTGCGTTCCAATAACATGGCTGATTGTTTTCTTTAACCTTAGTATTCATTGGTCTGCATGTTTGTAGCAGCAGTATAGCATCCTATCATTGGAGACAGAGATTCATTCCTTTCTTACCGGTAGTTTCTGCAACCTGAGTCTGTATTTTAATATTAACATATAAGTCAAAATACGCCAAATTTTGCTTTATGACTTAGCGCTCGTTGGAGCATACAGCCCAGAGAATAGCTGTTTTAGCATAATTTGGTTAATCTTTATTGTATAAGTTCTCAGCAAATGGTCACAAAACAAAGTTTCTTACATATATAGGTATATATATTTATATGTCATACTTCTGCCGGAATTGCTCTACAAGCATGTGAAATTTATTGTGTTAAATCCTCCAAATTGTTTGGGTTTTCCGTATAAACAACTTGCTTTAAATGTCCCCACAAGTAATTCAAATTTAAAGGTGTTAAATCCAGCGATGGTGCTGGCCACCTGAAAGGTCCTTGATTCGTGATTGAATATCTCCCATAATCATTATTTAAAATATCTAATAAAACCCGAGAGTTATGTGGTAGAGCACCAACTTCTTCTAAAAGTATGGGTTAGGCCTCGTTTAAAAAATATAAATACCTGATACCATATTATAATGTACCTCATAAAAATGTTGTTATTTAATCGTCCATCAAAGAGGTCGCGCCAAGCATTTAATTTACCCTCCAGACATTTTAGAAGTGAGTTTCCCGAACCCAATTTGGATTCAATGTTATGACGACTCACGATTCAGTTATTGTGGAATCGTGATTCGTCATTCCACCTATTTTCTTCCAGAAAGCATGGATCCTCATTTAACAAAAATAAAAAGGCGATGAATTCCAATTGACTTTCATAATCATTAGGTCATCGAGCTTGGACCAGATGAATTTTAAAAGGGTGGTATACTTTGTCAATTAGAATTCGATACACTGAAATTTTGCTAATACCCATTTCTTCTAAAATGAGGGTTTATTACTATGAATGTAGGGAAAATTACTATAATAATAACTATAGTAATAGGTAATTATTGTTTTTCTTCTCCCTATATTGCAAACAACGCATTTTGAAAGTTCAGAAATTTAGCAATTTTACTTGGAATTGAAGAAATCGAGTTTTTACCGACAGGCTGGTTTAAGCACTTTCCATTTTGATATCGCATGAAGAAGCGAGGATTAAAATTCGTCATGTGGGATCTTATATCAATGAAATTTCGAACTATTTTGAAATAACAAACCTTCTCATCGTCACATTTAGTCACTATAAATTTACGTGCCCTTCCATTTTTGGAATCAGGAATAGTAACAAATATGACTTCATGCCTTAATTCAACATTATCCATTTTCATTGCACAGAGTTCACTAGAACGGCATGCTCCAGCAATTTCCATTATCATTACAACCTTTATCATTAAATAAATATCATCGGGGGCTTCAAACAGGAAATTATTTACATCTTCCCTGTCAAACACATTAGATTATTTGGGTTTATATCCGTCATTTTTTCTTTTTAAAAATGCTCGAAGTTTAGGATACTTGGAAATATCTATGTTTTCCTCTATGAAAAGGATGGACCAGCATGGAATATTCACACCATAAGCTTGATGGAGACTTTAATACAGCAGATTTTTCGTGAAAGTACGCCAAAAGCCCGGTTTTTGAAACTGCAGTAGCAGTCTTTGTTTGGCACCATTTCTTGAAGTATTGATACGTTGCTTCATACCTCTTCCTCGATTTTTCTGGCAGCAGCGACAGACAAGCGATATTTGCTGATTCTTCTATATCCATTTGGCTGTTATACAAATCAATAATTTCAATTTCTTTCAATTTTTGATAATAAACTGTCAAGCTTGACGTTGTTGATAAAATAACAATGCTTATGATGCTATAGAAACCGGTCAAAGCTGTCCATAATTTCATGCGAAAAGTATCGAATTAAATTAATAAAAAACCAAGAATAAATTCTGCGGGGAGGAGAAAAAATGTTATATACTGCATGGGATGTAAGTATATTTACTTACAAGTATATTTACTTACATCCCTTGTAGTATAAATAACTATTACCCTATATTTAAGCCTTCCACTTTATATCCGCTAATTTAACTTAATTTTATCATTATTTCGAAGACTGACAATATTAGGCAGAGAACATTGTACAGATTTTTGATAGAGGATTGATTCGACATAAAATATAGGGTCCAATTTAAAAAAGCAGAGTTTACATTAAAAATTGAACAACTATTGAAACACCTTGTATAGTTGAATGTACTCCCAGTAAAAGTTGTTTTTTAATCCAAAAACTATTTATCTTGAAACTTTTTATATCTCATGAGTAGGGAAGAAAATATTTCGTGTATTAATAGAATTGGCTATTTAACAAAAATTTTAAATTCTGCAAGTTGCCTTGTTTATTACAAAATTGATTGATGAATTACCTACTATCATATTTTTAAAAAATTTTAACAAATTTTTGTGTTTTTACCAAATAAAAATGACTACAATCATTAGAGCATAATTAAGAGGTTGAGAATCAAGAGCGTTCATCCCTGGTTTAAACAGTTAACAACCCAGAACTCACCACGGGAAGGTGACTGCCCCGACTGCTCGGCAACCTCATCCCACCCTCCCTTATCCATACCGATTTCTTTTTGTTGTAATCTTTTTGGTATTGAGTTTTGGCCTTAATTTTCGTTAACAAATTCCTGCCCTTATAAAGCCAATAATTAATAATATGGCCTCGATTACAAGTTTTGCACAACCTTCTACCGATTGGATGCACCATGCAAAAGAAGTGTTCTCAATGATGTTTTCAGGACGCCCTATTTAGATTTACTTGGAAAATTACACCATTCTTAAATCCCGTTCCATCACATGTCACTGCTAATAGCTCTGTCAAGCCGTTTTTATTAACTCTGGACGGGGAACAATATATCGCAAATATTTTTAATAAAGGAGCTGTATAACTTCAAATGTAGAACCTGGTTCTTGGATCAAAGAGATGTGTTCCTTAATGATGGATCTTATGTGGGTCTTGTCTTTTCTGCCATCAAAATAGGGCGTAGAAAATTTCGGCCCCGGCCAGGTAGCAGCCCGATTTTGACAGGAACTTTCGGCCCCGGGATGGAAGGGTCATGCTTTTATTACATGCATTTTCGGCCCCAATGGTCTAACGTCTAACTGCAACTCGGCTAATGCGGTTTTATAGACTTATATTGGTTAAACAGCGCTAACACGGCATCTAATCCACCTTTTTGGTTCCAGTTCGCCTTTCTCAAGTTCACCGGGGAATATTATTGTTAATTGTTTGCCCCTTTTATAGACTTATATTGGTTAAACAGCGCTAACACGGCATCTAATCCACCTTTTTGGTTCAATTCGCCTTTTTTAAGTTCACCGGCCAATTATTTACTATTTACTAAACACCGTAAAATGATGATACTCCGAAGTTTAGAAACAAACTAATTTAATTCTTTGCTTTTGCAAAACGTATAGTTTTCTACAAGAAGTAAATCTCGGTTACAGGCACTGTTAATTAAACGCATTTTTAAAAGATTGATGAGCTTACCTGCAATGTTTGGGGCCGAAATTTCTTGCAAGATTACTTGACCTAAAATTTCTAGCAGGTACCTTACCCAATATGGGGCCGAAAGTTCCGCCGCCCTCAAAATATATGACTTTTAGTAACCGGATTTCTGAGAAATTTTTAAAAAACCTTTTATTGATATTTTACTGTAGCCCTTCTTAATTTCTGTCTGTTACTTTCTTTGCACTATCTTTAGTCACAATTCCAAGAACTTAAAAATACCGCTGTTGCCACTGCTGCTGCGGATTTACACACTGTAGACTGTAAAGGCAATGTTCTCGAATATCAATATTTTGCGATTAGAAATTTTGAAAGTAGCGGGCTGTTCGCAATCTGTATCTGGATTTGACTTAGTGGAATGTTCCAGACTTTGCTTTCCATCCAAATTTCATAGATTGCAGTGTCCTGCGCAGTACCACAATGTACCATCATATTTTTAGGGCTCTTTCTCGTCTTGCAAGAAAGCCCGTTCTTTTGTAGCTACTTTCTTTTTGTAGGAGAAGAATGTTGTTCCAATGTTTGACATTTGCAGGCACTAATACCTTTAAATATTAAGACCTCTTAATAATAATTGAATAATACGTTCCCTTGTCAACGTATAAATTAAGGAATTAGGAATTAGGAATTGATTATGTCAAGGCTTTTTCTCACAAACTCCTAATTTTCTTAATAAGAAATTTAGATATTTTCGTTAGCAATTATTTTCAATGCCTTGTTCTGGAGTACCTGAAACCTGGGCTCAGTCTTGCTTATCATGCATGATGTTAGCACACCATAAGTCAGGACCGGCCTGACCAAAGATTTGTATAAATTTATTTTTGTTCTATAGCCAATTTTACTTTTAGTGTTCAGAAGGCAATAAATCAAACTCAGTTGTTTGCTAGCTTTCTTAAGTCTTAATTTAGAATCTTTATTCTAATTAAGTCTTTGATCGAAAACAACTCCCAAGTACTTGACTTCTTAAACACAATTCACCCTTATGCCGTCAATTCTTAGCAAGGTCTTCGGCCTTTTCACTATACTTTTTAAAAAGAAAATGTCCTTCGTCCTAGCCGGATTCAAGCCACTCGGAAAGCCACGGTGACTTTGCAACAGAAGTAATTGCAGTATCTTCAGCAAATAAGGAGAGCCCGTTAAATCTGTCTCTCGGAACATCATGAACATAAATATTGTACAACATCGAAGCGAGAGGGGATCTTTGCGGGACTCCCGCCCTGATGCGCTTTGTATCAGAAATCGCAGCTTCTAATAAGATTACAAACCTTCTGTTCTCCAAAAAGGAGATGATAATCTTAATAATATAATTGGGGACCTTATTACTTTTAAGACCATACCGCAATGCAAGACCTTATCAAAGGCATTTAAAACGCCGAAAAAAAAACCGTTCCCGTGTGAGCTCTCCTATTGAAACCCTGTAAGATTCTCGTTGCCAGTCTAGTGGTCTGTCTCGCGGTACAATGTTCCCCCTAGAACCAAACTGTTCGTCCAGGAAAACATTGCGCTCAACAAAACAAACAAAGTTTGTAGGTGATTTAGAATTAGTTTTTTAATGCTCTTAGATAGACTCGACAACATACTTATCGATCTATAACTCACTTCTTGTGTGGAATACTAGTTCTGTTTTAAGATCAAAATGACCATCGCCTTTTTCCACACACACGAAACGTGGCCTTCTTTCATAATTACTTGTGAAAGGTTTACTATGTCTCTAATAATATGGACCGGTAGGTTACGCACTGCCGCGTTTCTAATACCCAAGCCTGGAGCCTTTCTGATATTTTAATTCATCAAAAGTCCCTCCATCTCCTCCAGAGTGACGCCCTGTACATTTCGGGCTGGATGGTCTACGTCGCGTTAGATTCGTACCATTCTGGGGATCCTTTAATTCCCTGGGTCGGCAGATAGGTTTTCGCTGAGCCGTTCGCAGAGTTCATCCGCGAAAAGTTTATCTGCTTATTTGCAATCCGAAACTATGACATAATCCTGGGTTTAAACCAATAATAGCGGTTTCCGAGTGCCAACATTCTGGGCATCTCTTAAATACTACCATCCTCCATATTTAGGTCCATTGTCCTGACTTCCCAGAGAGATGATTCGCGTTTATTAAGTCGCTGTTTGCTTCAGCTTTTATTCGCGGTTCTCCAGTGCGATACGCCCGGTCCTTCAATCTGTTTTTCTCCCTGATTGACACCCTTAAATTCTCAGGTACGGCCCCAAACTTGGAAAACTCTGATATTCTTGTGACTGAGGCCGTTAACAAGCAACATTAATACTGTCGGTCAACCTTTCAGCCGCCTATTCTATCAGCTGCTGTTCTTTTAATGGAGGCAACGGCTCAGCCTTTTGTAGCAGTGCTTTGTAATAAAGCCAATAGGAACTAGTCTTCTACATAACTGCCCTCCCCTTCTCGCGTGGATCACCAAGTTCGACAACTATAGGGAGGTGATCGGAAGTCAAATCGTGCAGAACAAGGGCTGAGAAATTAGTCCAGTATTTATAATCACAGAAATGTCAAGAATTTCCGGAAGTCCACGCTCGAAAAAATGTGTTAGAGCTTCAGGCGGCAATATGTGGCAATTGAAAATATGCGAGCTATCACACAGGGCACGATCTCTCGCCTCAGTTGTCCTACAACCTCAAATTCTGTTCTTGGCATTGAGGTCACCCCCTATTAACTTGGCTCGATTATTGTCAAAAAACTTTCTAAGACAATTGTCATTGAAGCTGCGGTTTATCGCAAGTCTACAGTAAACAATAAGAATATAATTTTTAAACCTGTCAATGAAACCTTCAAATCCTCAAATTATCAAAATCGAATAAAATTTTAAAATGCTGCCCATATCTGTTTCATGTATCATTATTGTATTCATAAAACGTAAAAAAGTTAACATCGTAATTTAATGTGCTTTAAAAACCTTTTGCCGAACACCTGCAGGAAAATTATTTTTGAAATTAATTTTATAATCCAATTAGTGCTGGGGGCCGATAATATTTTGCGTTTATCACGTGTGTATGCTGGTTATTCTGTTTTTAAATATTCTTTGCGACCAATATAATAGGTTAATTAAAAATGGACTTTGCCAGAGCTGCAATTAGGCCATGTTTCATTTGATTGATTTTTACTAACTTTAATGATGTAAGTACATATCTTTTATTTCATACATTTTCGCAGTTACCTAAAAAACAGTAAGCAGTTCATACAGTACTCATTTTTAATATCCCCCGCCTCACCTTCCGATGTAGGTATTAAACAATAAATGATTAAAAAAATAATGGTTACGAATTAAAAGCTGATAAATTTATGATTGAGGCTTTGCGCAATTTTGAAGAAAAGTGCGAGGGCGAAGGGTTTTGCACATCATTTTGAAGCTCCTAATGAAAACTCTAACTATATATTATTATCGTAACTCAATACTTAAAGACGGAATTTATTGTTATAATAATCAAACGACGTTTTGGCAAAGGTAAAGTCGATCTTAGATTTCTCATCAAATATTCTCTGTTCATTCAAGTTTTAATTATATCACATAATATAGGTCCAGTAAATAATTATTTTATTAAAACACCTATTAAGTACCTACTTGTCTAAACTCTGCCGCTTTTCTGGAATACCTATCAATAATAATTAGTCAAACATGTTATCAATGGCGGCTTTTCAAGGGCGGCAGTGTCAAACAGACACCAGACAATTATATTATATTATTTATCTACATCAAGTTCCACTTTAATGACTCTCAAACTGCCAGCGAATAACCGCTCCACTTTTATATCGCTCTTATAACCTCGAACGTCATACTCGCCAACTACAGCCGCCACAAACTAAATTGTTTTACTCTCGAAGTAACCCGGGCTGGAGTCGGCATGCCTACCCTGTCCTAAGAATATCAATAATGAACATTAGAATTTCAGGCTTAAAGATAGGCAAGCAAACATACACCATGTATGGAAGTTAGGATCGAGGGTCGACTATTACGTACCTGCCACTAAATCTAAAGTAAGGTTACGGTAATGTCCAAGACTTATCGACAGGATAGAGTTTGCATATCGATCTGTTGTATTTAAAGTTTTTGTGATTATTCTTAAAATAAAAAACAGAATCAGTGTAAAATGAGTGAAAGTAAGTGTTATCTGTTGATAAACAAACTTTCGGTTTGGTATTTTAAGATTAGGACCTCCGGTAAGTGTTTTAAAATTTAAATAAAATACCATGTTTGGTCATTCCGAAAACTTGATGGTAACGCATGCAACGACGTGAAAACCGAGGTAAAAAGTGACATTGTTTAATATATTTTAAGTTAGGATGTAGATCATTGTCTCTTTCATATGATGAACATATTAAATTAGAAAACGAGGGACGTCCGACCTCTAAAATGTTAGGTTTAATTAATACGGTAGGCAAGGGGCATTTTCAGAAAATTGGTATCAAAACAAAAATATGCATGGCTTACGTGGGATGAAATGAATTTAGTATTGTAAGATACCAGTAAAAAAATTAAGAAATTTCGAATATTTTTCGATAATTGAAGTGGATTTAAATAATTTTTTTCTGTCCCCGAATATCGTTACAAAAATAACTGAAAAAAGATTCCCAAAGTAAGCCAAACGTCATGTGGGTCATGACCAAAAAAATGTGATACTACATAATATAATTATCATGAATAAAGAACATGTGATTTACATTTTCTTCCCTTTTTGCGAGAGATAAAAAAAAATATACGTCAAATTAAATACTTTATCATACATCTGCTCAATGCAAATATTAGTAGGCAAAAACAAAATTTGGGCGTAGTCTCTAGAAATTTTCGTATGTGGCTCTATTTTTGCGCCATCAGCGCTTCTGCCGCTTATGACTGCCAACACACAATGTAACATTACATTTTGTAAATGTTACAATTTAACTAAAATAATAAATAATATTAAATAATTTAATCAGCTGCAATAAAACCAATCACTGGCCAGGAACGATTTTGGATCCGCAGAATCGGGCATGCATGAACTTTACATTTAAATTTACTTGGAAAGATACTAGAGTTGTTTTGTTCGACATTAGTGACATTCCGATTTAGCTAAGAACTACGTTGACGAGTTTAAGGCTAGTCGTTTCTTGGATCGTGGACCTTTTTTTCAGTTCTTAAATAGTTTTTTGGGTTTTTTTTCGAGTTGGTCGATTTTTTTTGAAACCGAATCTATAAAATCACAAGCGACGGTGAAAAAGCTCTCTTTCTCCTGCTCTTCTTTGGCCAACTGATTCGCAGCAAAGCGATTTTAAGATTTGTGAATAGCATCAGCATAGTGCTGGATTTTGGGGTCCCATAAGAGCTCACTGCTAGAAACAAAGAAGAAATCGTTAAGCTGAGGAAAGCCACAAACTACGTTGTTTCAAGAGTTCCCAGTGAACTTGATTTCAAATTTTCCACGTTGATATTCAATTGAGCATCAAACCATGGTTGCTGGCCAAGTTGGAATTGCTACCGTAGGAGTACAGTTTTCTTGAGGAGAGGTACCGAGTCCAGGCATTGAACACCCGAGGCAGCTGCACCTGAACAAGGAAACGTCTATGACCAACACGTGTTAGTTGGGGATGGTATAACCAGATTTGAGACGTGAAACTGTTATCGAGGGGCGCTACATCAAAACCAGTGTAAAGATAAGTACTTTGCTTTAAGTAAACTTGCTTCAATCTTGCAAAATATCTCATATTTAGGGCAGTATTGAAAGGTATTCGTAGCCGACTAGGTGTGACTTAGTCAAAAATATAGTTATTTGGAGTGTTCCGCTATTAATGTGGCACTATATCGTATTTATTACCTCTAATTTGGGTTGTAGGCCCACATTTAATTAATTTTAGGTATAATTTATATCTAGGTCACTGACCTTAACTTATTTTTTATTCATAATTACCCTTATCCAATCTTAATAAATTGTAATTTGGGTTGAAGGCCCACATTTAATTAATCTTTGGTGCAATAATATCTAGGTCACTGACCTTAACTTATTTTTTATTCATAATTACACTTATCCAATCTTAATAAACTGTAATTTGGGTTGTAGGCCCACATTTAATTAATTTTAGGTGTAATTTATATCTAGGTCACTGACCTTATTTTATCTAATCATTAATTAGCTTATCTAACCTTAATAAATTATAATCTTTGGTAGCTGGCCTGTATTAGCCTCACTTTTATTGCATTTATATTTATTCAGTGATTAACTTATTTTACTATAAGTGATTAATTGATTAGCTAATAACTAATTAACGAATAACTTTCAATACTGCCCTAAATATGAGATATTTTGCAAGGTTGAAGCAAGTTTACTTAAAGCAAGGTACTTATCTTTACACTGGTTTTGATGCAGGGCCCCTCGATAACAGTTCCACGTCTCAAATCTGGTCATACCATCACCAACTAACACGTGTTGGTCATAGACGTTTCCTTGTTCAGGTGCGGCTGCCTCGGGTGTTCAATGCCTGGACTCGGTACCTCTCCTCAAGAAAACTGTACTCCTACGGTAGCAATTCCAACTTGGCTAGCAACCATTTAATGCTCAATTGAATATCAACGTGAAAATTTGAACTCAAGTTCAATGGGAACTCTTGAAACAACGTAGTTTGTGGCTTTCCTCAGCTTAACGATTTCTTCTTTGTTTCTAGCAGTGAGCTCTTAGGGGACCCCAAAATCCAGCACTATGCTGATACTATTCACAAATCTTCAAATCGCTTTGCTGCGAATCAGTTGGCCAAAGAAGAGCAGGAGAAAGAGAGCTTTTTCACCGTCGCTTGTGATTTTAAAGATTCGGCTTAAAAAAAATCGACCAACTCGAAAAAAAACCCAAAAAACTATTTAAGAACTGAAAAAAAGGTCCACGATCCAAGAAACGACTAGCCTTAAACTCGTCAACGTAGTTCTTAGCTAAATCGGAATGTCACTAATGTCGAACAAAACAACTCTAGTATCTTTCCAAGTAAATTTAAATGTAAAGTTCATGCATGCCCGATTCTGCGGATCCAAAATCGTTCCTGGCCAGTGATTGGTTTTATTGCAGCTGATTAAATTATTTAATATTATTTATTATTTTAGTTAAATTGTAACATTTACAAAATGTAATGTTACAACAAGTCGACACTGCATTTACTATGTGTTTCTATAGTGTATGTAACGAGTGATTTTTAATTATTTTGCTCAAGGGAGGCCATGCATTTTAAAAGCATCATGGCCGTACTGCCTAGATAAGATGACGATTGTTTTATGACATTTACGTCTTATTTGAATTTGTGTATTTGTAAAGTTTAAAAATTGGAGAAATTTTGTAATTTTTGCAGTTATTTGAAGGTAGGTTACTATTGCTTTAACTAATATTTCTCCGGGGAGTCGTCTTTTGGCTATTATAAAGTGCTATTTGCAGGATATGATTTAATTTTTTATTTTTTTTTTTTATTTTTCAGCGTATCAAGTTTTGGTGAAGCTTTGTTGCCGGATTGAAAGTTCTACAGTAAAAATGTTTAGTGAAGCACAAAAAAATTTTATTGTTGAAAGTTTTTTTAGAAATGGAAACAAAATAGGCGGTGTGTGGAATTACTCTATGCATGACTGCTTTAATGAATTTCGAACAGAGTTTCCTGATGTTGCGGTGACCTTTCATAATTTTCGTACTGGGTCACAATACCTAATTGATAAATTTCGTCAGACTGGTTCTGTGTAAAAAAGGGGCTGGAAGACCAACGAAACGATCGAATGAGGTTATTGAAGAAGCGCGACAAATTATGGAAAATAATCCTTCAACTTCTATTAGGCATTTATCTCAACAAATTCAGCAAACGGATTTATGCTACAGTACATGTCAAACACTTTTGAAAAAGGATCTGCATCTATACCCTTATCGTGTTACGGCTATTCATGAACTCCTTCCCAATGACGTTCCCCAAAGACTTAATTTTTGTGAATGGCTTGTAAACAATTTTCAAGAAGAAAATAGTGGTGCTTTTGAAAAAACATTTTTTACCGATGAGGCTTATTTTTATTTATCAGGCTATGTTAATTCACAAAATATGCGAATGTGGAATACGCAAAATCCGCATGTTTTTGTAGAAAGACCTCTTCATCCTCAAAAAGTTGGTGTGTGGGCAGCAATTAGTTCTAGAAGAATAGTAGGCCCAATTTACTTTGATGGCACAATTACAGCTGAGAGATATCGGATCGAAATTCTGGCAACATTTATTAATGAGCTTCACGATGATGAATTGCGGGAAGGTTACTTCCAACAAGATGGCGCTACACCTCATGTAACCAGAGAAAATTTAAATTTTTTAAGTGAATTTTTTGAAAACAGAGTTATAAGCCGAAATACGCAACAAATATGGCCACCTCGTTCCTGCGATTTATCAAATCAAATCAAATATACTTTATTGTCCAAAGAATACAAAATTCTCATTGACAAAGTCTATCCATATAATACATATCTATCTATATCATTTAATAATAACAACAATATACATTAACAACATTTAAAAACAAAAAACAAGGGTAGGCGTTAAAATTTGGTTATTTACAGTATGTCAACAATTATCTAAAGATATCAAATAAAACCCTTAAACAAACCTCGGAACATCGGAATAAAATTCCTCCAAGCAATAGTAAGCCTTCTCCAACAACATCTGCGTCACAGACCTTTTAAATAATTTAAGTGACTGTAGGTCCTTTAAGTAATTAGGTAAATGATTATACATTTTTACACTTTCATATACAACCGATTTTTTTGTAAGGGTTGAGGATGGTATTGGCAAAGGCAGATTACGATATTGTCGTGTCGTGTAGAAGGAGTCAGTATTCAAAAACCTATATCTCATCTTAAATATTAAAGTGACAGTCTCCAAAATAAACAATGATGTTAGTGTTAATATTCTTTTCTGCACGAACAATGGTCTGCATGAGTCTCTGGGTTTCGCCCGACAAATGCATCTCACTGCGCGTTTCTGCAGAACAAACAGAACACCGAGCAGTTGCTGACTAGAGAACCCCCAAAATGCAACTCCATATCTCAGATGAGATTCTATTAGCGCGTGGTAAACTGATTTCGCAATATTTGAACCAAGTTCATTAACTACCACTTTGACTGCAAAACATGCCGAAGCCAACTTCCTGCTCAGTGCCCTGATATGACTCTCAAATTTAAGGCCACTATCAATGACAAGGCCCAAAAACTTAGTACTAGGGCAATTCACAAGGGGTGAGTCACCAATGACCAAGCCCTCCATAGAACACTTAAAACCAACTACATTTGTTTTTTCGACGTTTAGAGACAGCAGGTTTGAATCACACCATTCTTTGACCCTAACCAAATCTGAGGCAATAATGTCTTTTAACATAAGAGCATTGTTAGAGTGCCATAATATTGTAGTATCGTCAGCGAAAAGTGTGAACTCTCCCCCAATGTCGATAGACGTCAAATCGTTAATATATAAAAGAAATAGAACTGGTCCCAGCACTGAACCCTGAGGGACTCCCCAGTCAATCACTCGGCTTTCAGAACAAACAGAACCCCTGAAAACCTTTTGACTTCTGCCCCCAAGATAGGATTCAAACCAGTTAAATGTTTTTCCCCTGAAACCATAGCGACTGAGCTTCCGCAGCAGTATCCCATGACTCACGCAGTCAAAGGCCTTTGATAAGTCACAAAACACTGCCGCGGCAACCCCCCCTCTATTTATATGTCCGTAAAGACCCTCCAAAAGACGAAATATAGCATCATTGGTATTTTTATTCTGCTGGAATCCGAACTGATTAATATTAAGAATACCGTTATTTTCAATAAATGATATTACGCGTTTTTTAACCATCTTTTCAATTATCTTTGAAAGGGTCGATAACAATGAGATGGGTCGATAATTAGATGGCTCCTTAAAGTCACCCCCCTTATGGAGGGAAATAACCTTGGCACACTTCAAACACGAGGAAAAATTTCCCGTTTCCCAAGACATATTGATTGCCTCAACTAACACCCTCAGCGCTGTTTCGGGCAAATTTAAGAACATTTTAACGGATATCTCATCTTCTCCAGCTGAATTTTTGTTTATTATTTCCGTGAACGTTTTCTTAAGCTCATATAAGTCTGTAGGAAAAAAATAGAACGATTCTTTTACTGACACCTTATTTAAATAAGTCATTGGGTCAATAGCAGGACTTATGTTGCTTGTCAATTTACCGGCAATTGTACAATAATAGTTGTTAATATCATCGAGTGATAGCTGAGGTCCCTCAGACAGTTGAGTGTGCCCTCCCCTGTGGCGGATGTCATTGACAATAGACCAACTCTCCCTCTGTCTACTTCCCGATCTCTCAAGTCGCTCGGCATAATACATATCTTTAGCCATTCTTATCAGTTTACGGTAAAGTAAGCGGTATTTATTGAAGTATTGATGAAATACGTTATTATTTGTAAATTTTCGAATCATATGAAGTGAGCGAAGGTTCTTTGCTGAGGTTCTAAGACCCCTAGTTATCCATTGTTTTTTGCTATTTTTAATTTTAATTTTTTGTTTTGGAAAGGCGCTATTAAACGAATTTGTCATCAGTACATTAAATGAGTCAATAGGGTCAGGTGAGTTTAAAGCGCTACTCCAACAAGCACCAGCACAGATTTGTCTAAAACGATCATAATTGCTTCCGCTAAACAATCTGCCGTACCTATACCTTGAAATGCCAGTCATTTTACTATCCAAAGTGACACTACCCACCACGGCTTCGTGATCAGACAAGCCGGCATTAACAACCATGCACTTAAAATTATCCAAATTAAATGTTGAACACATATAGTCAATAGTAGATGATGAAAATTGAGAAAACCGGGTTGGAGATCCTACATGCATGTTCAAGTTATGGCTGGTCAGCACATTGCACAATCTCAATGTATTAAGGGAGCTTTTCTCATCAAAATTAATGTTAAAATCGCCCGCTACTATTATTTGGGCAGAATCTGGTATTTGTGTTAATATCGAGTCTAGGTTTAATAAAAACAAATCTACCCCTGCCAAGGGTGAGCGGTAAATACAAAAAATATACAAATTTAGAATCCTTGAGTATATCAAGGAAAACTCAAACGATTTTTCAGACAATTGATTATTAAATTTTGTTACACATTGAAAATTGTTATTTTCTAAAAAAGATTCATTTAGTAAAATCATTGTACCTCCGTTAAGAGATTCAGACCTACAATAAGAACTAAGTATAACATAGCTCGGCAAGCATATCACCTCACCCTGCCTCAGCCAATGTTCGGTAATAAGGAGCACGTCAGGCTCATTGTATTCCTCCAAAAGCAAATGTAACTCGCTAGTTTTACCCCTTAAAGATTGAATGTTAAGTAAAAGCAGCGTAACCCTTAGACCCTGATTAAGGGCTAATCGACCACCAGCCGAGACTGAAGAACCTCCAAAAAATCCTCATCACCACCACTGGCTTCCGGGCTGTCAACAGAAGCTTTTTCTGACACAAGGTGATCGGATTCTCCAGAGGTCCCACCACAACCATCCGTGCTACCCTTAAAGGCAGCACAAGAGTCTGACAAACAATATTTTGGTCCGTTAAATTGAATTGTTTTAATGAATATTAAATTTTTTTGTGTTTGATTTTTATTAATAAAAAGATTAAAAACTTCCTTGCAGATGCTATAGTTACTCAACCTAGTACCGTTCTTAGAGTTTATGTCTGTAAAATAGACAAAGCCCTCCGATCCACTATCAAATTTACAACACAAATTTTTCAACATACTATTATAGCTAAAAATTTTACGATTTAATTTATAATTATTCCTAACATACGGTACTGAAAACATTATAATATTGGTGTGCACACAGGCACGAATTACATTCAGCAGCAAAGTCAAAGATGGATATTTATTATTAAAAAGGTCATTTGAACCACCGAAGATGATCACAAAGTCATTAAGATTATAATTCTTGGTTAAGGAAACAACATCGTGAGTAACATTATCTAAACATGCACCGGGTTTAAGTATACACTCTATGTCCAGGTCTATGTGTCTTGAAGAGAAAAGCCTTTTAAGGCTCCCATTTAGGTTCCGCCCGACATCGTCACTAAGAAGAAGCAACTTGTTCCCAACTTGTCCCTGCCTACCATCATGCATCAGCTCTGTCGTTATGCTGCTGGTGTGACCATTTCTCTGACTGGATTAACACCCTGCGATTTCTTCTTGTGGCCTTTTATAAAAATCTCCATTTATCGAACACCAATTGAGGATATAAATGATCTTAAACGAAGGATTTCAGAAAAAATTGCCGAAATTAATAATTCTCCAAACGTATTGGTTAATGTGTCTCTGAGGGTAAGAAGAAACATCAGAAGGTGTCTAGAAGTAGGAGGCGGCCATATAAAGTAGGCTTTCAAAGTAAGATAGCTCAGGATTTTATATTACATACCGTCAAAAAACATTATTTTAGGTTTTCAACGTGACAACGCTGCTTTCTTGCAAATTCGCCCTATGATTTAATCTACGCGCTACTGCTACACTATGTATACTGGGTCACAGCCGCCCTTGAGCAAAATAATTAATAATCACTCGTTATAATTATTGTTATATTAACCACTTTTTATTATGATCATGAAACCCTGCTGCTGCCACTTCTGTGATGCAAGGTAGGCAAGGGGCATTCTCAGGAAATTGGTATCAAAACAAAAATATGCATGGCTTACGAGGGGTGAAATGAATTTAGTATTGCAAGATACCTGTAAAAAAATTAAGAAATTTCATATATTTCTCGATGATGGAAGTGGATTTAAATAATTTTTTTCTGTCCCCGAATATCGTTACAAAAATAACTGAAAAAAGATTCCCAATGTAAGCCAAACGTCATGGGGGTCATGACCAAAAAAATGTTATACTACATAATATCATTATCATGAATAAAGAACATGTGATTTACATTTTCTTACCTTTTTGCAAGAGATAAAAAAAATACGTGAAATTAAATACTTTATCATACATCTGCTCAATGCAAATATTAGTAGGCAAAAACAAAATTTGGGCGTAGTCTCTAGAAATTTTCGTATGTGGCTCTATTTTTGCGCCATCAGCGCTTCTGCCGCTTATGACTGCCAAAATACAAGTCGACACTGCATGCTTTACTATGTGTTTCTATAGTGTATGTATAATTATTGTTATATTAACCACTTTTTATTATGATCATGAAACCTCTGCTGCTGCCACTTCCGTGATGCGGATAATAAATCTTAAATACCGGATATAATAAGCCGACAATATTTAGCTCCCTATAACTGCCCGTTTTAAAAGGTTTTACACCATTTGCAAAATTATAATAGAAATCTATGCCCTAACCTAATTGTCGATCAACTGGAATATTTATGTTTGTCTGCAACAATATTATTTCAAACTATTTTACCGAGTTTCTTTAAAAATTTGCACTGCATAAAATTGCCTTGAAGCAGTTTTAATTAACACACGAAACTGCGACCCAGGAAAAACGACCAATAGACCTCAAAAGGACGAGACGTATAAATAAATAATAAAAGCGTGTAAAAAGGCAGCGGGCTACGCTATTCTCGTGTTTATAAAAGGGGGAAACGTTTAACACCGTTATTTAAATAGGCTTTCAAACCATTTTGTCCTGCACCTGCAGGAAAATTATTTGAGAAAGTATTTTTATAATCCAATTACTGTCCCGAAGCCCGCCGATATTATGGCCTTTTTTTGTCACGTGTATTGGCCGGCTGTATTAGGGTATTAAAATATTGCTTTTTTAATATAGAGTACAGGCTGGCCTAGTAAAATACTGAGATGTCTAAAAATGCTATTACAAGAGATATAGATAGAGGTACGATATACACAGAGCTGTGGGTATCTTAATAAAAGAGATACCTTTTAAGCTCTAGTTACTTAAAGGAATTAATTTACTGTCGGTTACTAGTTACCAAGTTACTTAAAGTAACTAGATAGATACTTAGTAACTAAGATATTTTTTTAATTATGCCTACAGTAACTGTAACTTCGTTACTTTTAAAAAGTATCTTGTATCTAGTTACTAATTAGGATTAGTTAAAGGAGCAACTAGTTGCTTTAAAAGTATCATAGTGAATTGATGACTTGTGATACTTTAAAGCCGGGGATACATCTGAGGAACGTTTCCATTCGTTCGCATTCGTTGGCATTTGTACGCATTCGTTCATCAAGTGTATATGGTCATTTGTGATCATTTGCAACGAATAAGTTTTGCTGCAAATGGCCAGCGATGCGAACGAACGTTTTCCATGGCCTGTCGGTAAACCTCAAAAGATCAAAAGAAAATCCGAATTGCGAATGTCTGCGAACGTTGGTAAGCGTTCATATGTGGACGTGCTGAAAATAATTTGCAGTAGTTTGCTACAATTCGACGAGACAGGTTGATATGAGTGAAAATCGGTTAATAGTGGCCATTGCCTCGTAGATCAATCAATCATCAAAATCATTCAGCGACGTTTAGAAAAAAAGAAGAGAAAACAGAGACTTGTTTGGATGAGTGATTTATATCTAAGTAGAAGTAGATATGATGCTATGAACTTACTAGCCGATTTGGATTATACATTTTTTAAAAATTTCATCAGAATGTCTCGAGAAGATTTCACCTTCCTTCTGGAAATGATTAAACCAAAAATTGCTAAGCAGAATACATACTTCAGAAAAGCCATACCACCAGAAGTAAGACTTGCTGTTTGTTTACGATTTCTAGCTAGTGGGGATTCGTACATAAGTTTACAATACACATTTAAAATATCAAGACAGCTGATTTCCAGAATTGTTCCAGAAGTATGCAGAGCCATCTTAGCGAATGAGTGGAACGCTAGCAAATTGTTTATGGCAAGTAGGAATTGGCGGGAGTTCGTAAATGTGTCAGTGTACCCAGCAACGTTGCCGCGAATGTCTACGAACGAGCAGCAATGATGGCAATGTAAACGAATGCGAACGAACGGCAACGTTCCTCAGATGTATCCCCGGCTTAAGAGGTTTAATGAATTCGAAATGCGCACGTTCCGTTTTTCAGATCCTTATAAAAGTTTAATGTTTATTAAGGGTTGTTACTACCTCTATGTTTATCTAACATATTTAGTTTAACAGCTTGGAAATAAATTACATTTTAGGTCCTTGCTACCTTTTCTTTTTTGTTTAAAATTCACATTAATCAAATGTGTTTGGATTGTTTGAACCCAGCAATATTTACTACAAAAATGTGCTCGAGACATAATAATAACACTAGTTTACAATCAATTTGCAACTGTAATGTAAAAGGCAATAATTTGTAAATTTTTGGTCTCCAAATGCGAGAATGATAGTAAGAGCCTAGCACGTAAGATTTTTGAGCTATTTTTTTTTTTCAGAAATTGTTAATGATTATTTTAATTACATACATTATTTTAAAAAGTAATTTGTAATATACCGGAGTGCGACGTTGCCAAATTTACGTTTTCCCTAAGTTAGGAAAATTGTGCACAATCTGGTAACACCGTGTATGATGTCTAGGGATGAAACCTCAACCACGAAGTATCAACCCTCTAGGGCTTAAAATATCGGATGTAACCATATAAACCCAATTCCAAATTTCACTCCGCCCCGTAGCCGAATCTACTGATAGATTTGATCCCTGTATACGAGAATTATGCCGTCGCTTCTCGAAGTTCCCCTACCCGATATTTCTAGAAAATACCAGAGGCACGGAACGGCTACAAAAGCAGCTGGCCGGCTGTCGGATCATCAGTATTGGTTTAGCACGAGTATTGGTCATTATTAGATAATGAAGAGAAGTGCGCGAATTATTGTGTTAAATGAAGTTAGTTGACGCCTGTAAACGTAATATCACATCTGTGAATCGACGTACGCGACAGTACAAAAATGTCTAAAGTACAGAAACGTGACTGTGTTAACCCCGCGGATAGTTCTTGCTGTATATGTCGTCAGTTTACCTGTAAATCGCAGAAAAGGATAATTAACAAAATGACCAAAGTAGCTCATCATAAGTACTTCGGATGTGTTGTTGGCGATCAAGATCGGGACTGGGCTCCTCACATATGTTGTCAAACCTGTGCAGCAAATCTAAGTAACTGGTTAAATGGCAAGCGCTCTTCTATGCCTTTTGCAGTTCCAATGATTTGGCGAGAACCAACAAATCATTTTAACAACTGTTACCATTGCATGACAAAAGTGTCTGGTTTTTCAAGAAAGTGCAAACATAATATTGAATATTCGGATATTCCCTCAGCAATAAAGCCGGTTCTTCATAGAGAAGGTTTACCAGTTTCAGCACCCCCGGCAACTTGGGAGGAAGATTTAGAAATGTATAATGATAAGGCAGAACCTGATAATGTATCAGACAAGGACGATTTTTATTTTCCCGAAAGTGAAGGAAAGCACCCCATTTAATCGACCAATCTGAATTAAATGATCTAGTTTAAGACCTTCACTTGTCCAAAGAGCATACTGAAGTATTAAGTTCCAGATTACAACAATGGAATTTACTAGCCGCTGAAAAGTTTCAATATTTAGGAACCGTAACCAGGAGCTATCCTTGCTTTTACTATGCATAATAAAATGTGTGTTTGTGTTAATCCAAATAGTGTTATGAAAACTTACGATTTGCACATAACCCGGATGAATGGCGCTTGTTTATAGATTCTTCTAGAATTAGTAGAAAAGCAGCTCTGCTTCATAATGGCAACAAAATACTTTATATTCCTCTTGCATATGCAGTTGACATGAAGGTAACATGTGAAAGTATGTCACTTATTCTAAATGCAATAAGCTATGACACGTATAAGTGGCAAATATGTGGTGACCTAAAAGTCATAGGACTATTACTACGGCTTCAGGGTGGATTAACGAAGTATTGCTGTTTTCTTTGTCTTTGAGACAGTAGTGCAACACAGAGCGGTAAAAGTAAAGTATGACATCCAAGAGATCAATATATTCCGGGACAAGCTAACATAAGGAATATACTTCTCTTACTGATCCCAAAAAGTTCTCTTATCTTCTTTACACATTAAATTGGGAATGATGAAACATTTTGTTAAAGTATTAGATAAAGAAGGATATGCGCTTAAATACCTTAAACACATTTTTCTTAAACTAAGTGATGCTAAGCTTAAGGAAGGAATATTTGTTGGACCACAAATTAGAAAAATACTAAAGGATCAACAGTTTGATCAAAAATTAAGTGATGTGAAATTAGCTGCATGGAGTTATTTTAAAAGAATTGTTTCGAAGTTTTTAGGAAACAAAAAAAGTAGAAAACTACGAAAAACTTGTAGAAGAACTACTTGAAAGCTACTGCAAAATGGGCTGTCGCATGTCTCTTAAAATGCACTTCGTGCACTCCAATTTGAATTTCTTCCCAGAAAATTTGGGTGCGGTTAGTGACGAGCAAGAAGAAAGGTTCCACCAAGACATACTAACAATGGAGCAGCGCTACGAAGGCGGATGGGATCCAGCAATGCTGTGGGATTATTGTTGGTTTCTTATGAGAGAAAGTGACCAGGAATATAAACGAAAGTCAGCATTTGCAAAAAAGTTATGTACAAAAGACTTAATATAAATGTATTTTCATGTGTATAATAAATCCTGTTATCCTTATGTATAAATATTACATACAAATGCTTCTATAAAATAAAAATATCTGATACATTCTATAACTCAAAATCTATACGTGGTAGAAAAGGCAAGGGCCTAGTGACACTTGAAGCACCGGTAGATCACCGAAGTTAAGCGGTGTCGAGCGCGGTTAGTACTTGGATGGGTGACCGCTTGGGAAACACCGCGTGCTCTTGTCTTAGGGAAGAGTGTAAAATGAATCGACATCCAAACCATCCTATTCACGCCGGACAAGACGGATGAGATCGGATATCTCGTAGGATGAAGGTGCCGTTTCACATTTCCCAGTCGGTAGACCGCACGATTAAAAACCGTACGGTCGATGACCGGTTCAAGATGGCCTCTGATACGCCGACGACCGTAAAAAATAGTAAATAAAAAAAAATACGTGGTAGAAAGTTTTGGTTGTTGAATTCGCAATCAGGATGCTTTAAACTCCCCCTACAACCATTACAGCATCAGTCGCAATTTTTTTATTGTATTTGTTGACTCGTGTCAATTGACGTCTTTGCTTAATGCATTTTTACGAGCAAACATTAGGCCGAAATCTAACAGGCATAACGAAGTTTTGTTAAAACACTAATAGGTGGTTGTTTGTTACTGCGTCTTACAATAATAATTATTAAGAAATCGTGTTTAAAATTTTAAAATTTTTCTAGTAAAATCAGAATGAGAAGGATATTAGAAATGAGAAATATTTATTATATGTATAATAAATTTGTATCCTTAATACAAAGGTACAATAGTTCATCGTTTAATCTTTCTACTATCGTGCAAACATATGCATATTGATAGATGACTAGTGTACTGGAAAGGAAAACAGCAAAACAATGATTTGAAATTCTGTTCTGTGCAAATATGGAAGGTGAGAAGGAAGAACCACTCATAATAGGCAAAAGCAAAAATCCTCGATGTTTTATGGGCGCACATATCGATAAGTTACCTCTCCAATGGATCTCGAATAAAAAAACGTGGGTGACAGCAGACATCATGACACCATTAAATGAAATTTAATATCTATATATTTACAGAAAACAATATTTTATTTGACCGACCCATATAAGTACTACGAAAACCAAAAAAAATTCACAAAATCTATAGATAAATTAATAATAAGAACACAAATTAATCAAGTAGTGTGAAGACCCTACCTGCATGCTTATTTTACAATTTTTGAAGTTGTGAATTCGGTCTCTGTGCGTGCAACATTTATTTTTTCCGCCATTAAAATCCCAGCATCGGGATCGCCGTGCTATTTTAAATGATTAATTTTAGCTGATTGCGGCTTGTAGGACAACGTCGCCTCTTAAGTTCACTGTAATTATAGCGGCAACGTCCCTTATATGCATAAAAAAAAACATTTACTCGTACAACATTTTTATTCTGCCGCTTCCTAGATTTGGTGATTGGTATTAAATGAGTCACTGACAGAGTTTGTGGATAATGGGTATAGATGTTGAATAAAATGAAAAATGAAAACGGTATCATTCGGAAATGGCGCCAAAAATATACTATTACACTGTCACTGCATCATTATCATTGTACTTATTTCTACCTACAATTCATTTTTCTCCCATCCGCTCTCTCACCCCCCCCCCCCTAGTTCATTGGCTGGCGACGCCTTTGCTAACGAGCCGCCTCTGCCTTAGATGCATTATATGTTTTAAGTAGTATGGAATACATTACGATATTTATTTAATTATTTAAGGTAGTAGAACGTATTAGAAGAGAATGACTTTTTAAATATTTTAGCAGTCGTTAATGGAGTGGGAACTTTTTCGATATTAATTTTATAGAAGCTTCCCAAAGTGGAGTGAGTATATATCAAATGAAACACACGAAGTCAGCTTCTCTAGCAGTTGGTATGTTTTCTGAATCACTTTTGCAAAATAATTTGACAGTTACTTAATATAAAGCCTAGGTTAGCTGCAGAAATTAAATAATGGCAACTAGAAACAACTTTTTGAGTAATTAGAAATTAGTATACACCACCGAGTATTTTCTTATAAAAATTGACCAGTTGACAAAGATTGGACCCAATTTTGATGCAATATGTATTACACAGTTGTAACCTAAAATTTTTTCAGCAATAAGTTTTTCTAGGACTATGAAATTTGTACATTTATAGGTGTATTTTTATCCAAATGTTGCAGGTGTGATATCTGTGAAATAAAATATATTCAATATACAGGGTTAGGAGAAATTACTAGAACGGTCGATTATTTCAAAAGATATACGAGTTAGCAAAAAATGTCTTTTATAAAAGTTGTAAGGCTTTTAAAAATCTACATGCCTGTAATAAACTGGAATATGCAAGTACGCCCAAAAAGTTGTGGAGAGTCAAAGTTATATTTTTTTAAATAGAACACCACATATATTACAAAACACAAAATATATTTCAATAAACAATTTAATAGGTTAACATGAAAAAAAAAAATCGGTATAACAAGTCATGGCAACACAGCTCTATTTTTTAATAAATGTTGAAAATGGCCCCCATTTACCAACTGACAATGATACAAATTGTCGCAAAAATGTCTTTGGGTATTTAAAACCATTTCCCTTGTTATTCTCTCAGTTTCATTTAAAACTTTAATTCTTAATTCTTCTAAATTATTGGATTTGTTCCGACAAACATTGTTTTTCAGTTGACCCCAATAAAAGAAATCTAAGGGCGAAAGATCGGGGGATCGTGAAGGCTACTCGATAGGCCCTCTTTTTCCTATCTATCTATTTGGGAACGTGACATCCAAAAATTCTTCAAGAAAAAAATTCGGAGGAGCTCCATCTTGCTGATACCAGGTTAAGTTAATATCGAGAGTTAAATTGTTTATAGTTGGAACTATTTATTGCCGAAGAAGCTGGAGATATCGTTCACCGTTCAAATTTCCCTCGATAAAAAAGGGTCCAATTACATATCCCGCTAACAATCCAGCGCAGACATTAACTTTTTCTGGGAACTGTGTATGCAGTTCTTCATACCAGTTTATGTTATATCGCCACCAGTAACGGTAATTTTGTTTATTGACCAATCCGTGTTCCATTGATTTTGATATTGATTAAGTGATTTGTGGTTGATTGATAGTGCCTCATTACTATTAGTGCCTCTCTACTATGGGATTGGACCAACAGGGAGCCAGTCTTTCGGTAGTTTGTACGTTCTGTTTGGTCTAGATCTCGTGTGTGATTCCGTGATTAATGGGTTTGTCGATACGTCGGTGCGTCTGTAATAATTTTTGTGAAAAACTCATTTATTGTTTGCATACGAAAGTCTTGATGAAGTATGCGAATCATCGTGTACCTGGGTACATCCGCAATAATTTTTAGCGCCCTGCTTTAAATTACCTGGAACTTATTAAGCTCCGTTCTGCTTATGTTGCACCACGAAGGTATACCATAAGTGAGAACCGGCCTGACTAATACCTTGTAGAGGTTGACCTAAGTCCTATTATCAAGTCTACTCCGCCTGTGATGCAAGGGTAGATAAAGCGTAATTGATGCAATGCTAGCTTTACTCTATTAATTGAATTGCACCTCTAGTTCAGTCGTTGATCAAATATAAGTCCCAGGTATTTTACCTCCTGGCACCAGTTCACCTGGACTCCGTTGACACGAAGCCTTGTCTCAGGCCTACTAGCACTGCTGTTCGAAAAATTAATAGCTTTCGTCTTGGAGGGATTCAAGCAAATCTTCCAAGCCGATAGCCATTTCTCTAGCTTAATTATGTGGCGCTGCATCCGGCTGACGAGAAGTCGCGGCTGTTTGGCAGTTGAAGTGATTGCGGTATCGTCAGCGAAAAGATAGAGCTGCGTAAATCTATAGCGCGAAATGTCATGAGTATAAATATTATACAGCATCGAAGAGAGAGGTGAACCTTGCGGTACTCCCGTCCTGATGTGTTTGTTCAAAGAATGTGCGTTTCCTAATGAGACAGCAAAACTTCTATTCTCCAGAAAAAAAGCTAATATAGTCCTCGCCAACTATAAAAGAGATTTAAAAAAATCTCGATAAAACTCGTAAATACCGACAAAGACCCCGTCAGTGGATTTCAATAAGTAGCCAGGGTCGGATTCGTTTCCTTAGTTTTTTAATATTGTTTTTAATTTTTAAATTATTGATGGAATTTATGATGAGGTTTTCAGAAATCGTAAATGACATATAATAGGAGAACGAGATTACAAAATTATGAATTTAAGCAAAACTTTAGCTTAAGGAAGAAAGCATATTTTTACTGATTTTTAACTTACCGTAGATGTCTCAATTGGAGGTTTCATCCAAGGATACGTCTAAATAATCTTCTGTATCCTCTGCTAGATTGATAACAAATTAATCACCACCATTGAGAAGAATTTGTCACAATTTTCGATATTCTTCAAATTTTTAATTGTGCCCATATAAGTTCAATGGTGTTAAAAATACAAAAATAAGGCGGTAGCCTTAAAACAGTATGACCGTACTTTTTTGGACATATTGTCAATAACATACTGTTTTTCCCATTATTTAAGATGAAGTGCTTCCAACAATTCTCTTTTGGTATTCGAGAAATAGGGCATGGTTAAAAAGAAATTCTTGAATTTCCTGTTTTTTAGAGGACAAATTGGGTAATTTATGAATTTGTCTAGAATGGTAAGCTGCATTATCTAATACAATGACACTGTGAGATTTTAAGTTTGAAATTAGGGAATCTTCAAACTGCTCCTCAAAAATATTTGAATCCATATTTTTGTTGCTAATCCGAATTGCATTCTTCCAACTTTTTACCGCACAATTTAAGCAAATTTATAATAACGAGTGATTTTTAATTATTTTGCTCAAGGAAGGCCATGCATTTTAAAAGCATCATGGCCGTACTGCGTAGATAAGATGACATGATTGTTTTATGACATTTACGTCTTATTTGAATTTGTGTATTTGTAAAGTTTAAAAATTGGAGAAATTTTGTAATTTTTGCAGTTATTTGAATCCGGGGAGTCGTCTTTTGACTATTATAAAGTGCTATTTGCAGGATATGATTTAATTTTTTATTTTTCAGCGTATTAAGTTTTGGTGAAGCTTTGTTGCCGGATTGAAAGTTCTTCAGTAAAAATGTTTAGTGAAGCACAAAAAATTTTTATTGGTGAAAGTTTTTTTAGCAATGGAAACAAAATAGGCGGTGTGTGGAATTACTCTATGCATGACTGCTTTGATGAATTTCGAACCGAGTTTCCTGATGTTGCGGTGATCTTTCATAATTTTCGTACTGGGTCACAATACCTAATTGATAAATTTCGTCAGACTGGTTCTGTTCAACATAAAAAAGGGGCTGGAAGACCAACGAAACGATCGAATGAGGTTATTGAAGAAGCGCGACAAATTATGGAAAATAATCCTTCAACTTCTATTAGGCATTTATCTCAACAAATTCAGCAAACGGATTTATGCTACAGTACATGTCAAACACTTTTGAAAAAGGATCTGCATCTATACCCTTATCGTGTTACGGCTATTCATGAACTCCTTCCCAATGACGTTCCCCAAAGACTTAATTTTTGTGAATGGTTTTTAAACAATTTTCAAGAAGAAAATAGTGGTGCTTTTGAAAAAACATTTTTTACCAATGAGGCTTATTTTTATTTATCAGGCTATGTTACCTCACAAAATATGCGAATGTGGAATACGTAAAATCCGCATGTTTTTGCAGAAAGACCTCTTCATCCTCAAAAAGTTGGTGTGTGGGCAGCAATTAGTTCTAGAAGAATAGTAGGCCCAATTTACTTTGATGGCACAATTACAGCTGAGAGATATCGGATCAAAATTCTGACAACATTTATTAATGAGCTTCACGATGATGAATTGCGGGAAGGTTACTTCCAACAAGATGGCGCTACACCTCATGTAACCAGAGAAAATTTAAATTTTTTAAGTGAATTTTTTGAAAACAGAGTTATAAGCCGAAATACGCAACAAATATGGCCACCTCGTTCCTGCGATTTAACACCCTGCGATTTCTTCTTGTGGCCTTTTATAAAAAACTCCATTTATCGAACACCAATTGAGGATATAAATGATCTTAAACGAAGGATTTCAGAAAAAATTGCCGAAATTAATAATTCTCCAAACGTATTGGTTAATGTGTCTCTGAGGGTAAGAAGAAACATCAGAAGGTGTCTAGAAGTAGGAGGCGGCCATATAAAGTAGGCTTTCAAAGTAAGATAGCTCAGGATTTTATATTACATACCGTCAAAAAACATTATTTTAGGTTTTCAACGTGACAACGCTGCTTTCTTGCAAATTCGCCCTATGATTTAATCTACGCGCTACTGCTACACTATGTATACTGGGTCACAGCCGCCCTTGAGCAAAATAATTAATAATCACTCGTTACAACCATTCGTAGATCCACAATGCAAAATGGCAATACGAGATCCTTTGCTTGGAGGTATATCTTTTAATTGACGTCTGCTAGAGCCACGAATCCAACCTTTTTTATATTTAATATATCTGTTTTCCTTTTTTTGCAAGTCCAATTATTTTTTCTAAATATTATATTGGCCATTTTACGATTCTGCTACTTTCCATTATCCCAATCCCAGTTTTTTAAGCCTTCGTCGTAAAGTGCTTTCTGAACAAAGATTTTCGAGCTCTTGAAGTTTCTTTACTGTTATGGGAACTTCATTATTTTTATATTTTTAATTAGGTAAACTTTTTATCTAATAGTTTGGCTGTAGCCAAATCCAAATTTTTAGGTTTACCTAAATCGGATCGTTTTTCCTTTGACTTACATAAAGTACTATTATAAGGAACCTCTGTTAGCTCGAAAAATTTTTTACTACTTCTGATTTGCTATATTCTATGGGCATAGTGTCTTGTTTTAGGTTATCATACACATTTAAACAAATTTCCTTTGCCTGAAAGCTTAAAAATACTTTACGCTTTTTTTGTGACGTTCCTTTTCGTAATTACTCGCCTAAATCTAAATCAACGGATTGAACCAAATTCACAGCAGGGTCGTTTAGAATATCTTTAGGTTCACAATAATTTTCCTTCCATGACCTCTAAAGCCTATGAAAATTTCCCTCCCACGGTTGAAACATTGCCCTCCAATAGAAAAATTAAATCTATCAAAATCACGAAACACGAACACTGAGCAAAAGTATTTTAACTTTAGGAATATAAATTCTAAATAGAACACTAAATTAATAGTTATTGTTATTACTATTATATATATTTATAATTAACGCAAAAGAACACCAAATTGTACAACAACAAACTGAACATACTAAGTCAACGCAATGTTTAGATGCCAGACCGCACAGCAAATTAAAACACACACACTACTCCGGCTCTGGGACCGTTTTTTTTACAAGGCACAAGACAATTATTAAAGTATAGCAGAGCAAAAAATCGGAAACTGAATTTAATATTTTAGTGCGGGAGAATATGTTAAATTAAATAAACTTTAGACCTGCTATATTGTTCTAGCTTTTGTTAAAAATTTAATAAGTCTGATAATAACATACAGTGTGTCCACGTAAGTTGGCGGCATATGGGAAACTTCTTTATTATTAATTTTACGAAAAAAAGTTATTCTTCATAAAAAGTTCTGCATGGTCCAAAACCTAAAATGCAACCATCAGATGTTAAATTTTTTCAGTCATATACGAGGTTTGTCAAAAAATGTGATTTTTGCTCTAGAGTAAAGTACCTTTCTTTTTGACAATATCGAAAATTGTTATAAAGAAAAGATGTTTAGAATTAAAAATAGCTTTCAAATATTCAACATTGTTTATTTACATTAAAAAACTATTTTTTTCTACATTTTCTCTGCGATTACGTTGGAAATTTAAGTTTGCACATTAATGCATAATTAATCTAGGATGCACTGGCATTTTTTAAAACTGATAATTAAAGTAGGCTTTGCGAACTGTCTAAATATCGAAAATTCGAAGAAACGTCAACAATCGTATTTCAAAAAGTGCCACGGTATAAACACTTTTTTTAGGCAGTCTAACAGTGTTTTTTAAAGTTTTTAGAGATCCGTATTGTACAGTTTTATGTTTGACAGACGTATTTGTTTATGAAAAGTTAGACATGCCACCAACATTAAGTCTGGAAGAGAAAATTGAGATTGTGCTAATAGTGGGAGATAAGTATAAAACATTTCGAGAAGCAGCAGACATTTTTAATTTCCGACATCCAGATAAAAATATTCACAATGAAACTGTTAGAAAAATATTTAATAAATTTAAGACTTGTGGAGATGTACATAATAAATTTGGAAAAAAACGCCAAAGCATGGTAGAAAATAATGACATTGCGTTGCAAGTAATGCTCTCTGCAACTGAGCATCCTAAATATCCTTTGCGAAAAAGGGCATCTTCATTGCCAATGGATATAAAAAAAAGTACAGTTTCAAAGATTCTAAATAAACACAAATATCACCCTTACAAACCTAAAAAAATTCATACTTTAAGACCAGGAGATAATGATAGACGATTTGAATTCTGTTGTGACATACAGGGAATCTTAGTAGATAACCCATTTATGTCAAGGTGTATTATTTTTACGGATGAAGCAACATTCTCATCAAAAATGGGACAGTTTCTAGCCAAAACTGTCGTTGGTGGAGTGATACAAATCCACATTTTACGTTGAAAACTCGGGACCAATATTCATTCAAAACAAACGTGTGGTGCGGAATGTATAAAAATCAAATAATTGGACCTTTTTTTTTCCGAGAAACCTTGAATGCTGATCGTTATTTGTGCTTTTTAAACAATAGAATAAATTATTTTCTTGACAACCTTCCCTTACTTGAACGTCAGCAGATATGGTTCCAGCAGGATGGTGCCCCATGTCACAGCAGATTAGATGTACGTCAATACATTGAAAATATTTTCAATGAAAGAGTTTTTCATCGTTTTTCGGAAATTCCTTGGCCTCCGCGGTCTCCAGATTTAACCCCACTCGATTTTTTCTTGTAGGGTTACTTAAAGGAAAAAGTTTACCTTCAAAGGCCATTTCAAGATGTTGACCATTTAGAGAGAATAATTGCAGAAGCGGTTCGTAACATAACTCAACATATGGTTAGTAATGTCTTAAGAGAATTTTGTAATAGAACTGTTACATGTATAAACAGAAATGGAGGATATGTGGAGGCATTAGTAAATTGAAGATAGTGATTATTCATTAGTATTTATTGTAACAAAGTAAATTATGCATACAACTTGTTATTCATTTAAATGCATCGTTAGAACGTTACAAACTAGTGATTAAGCAACTTAAAGGTTATCAGTGTTCGATAAAAATTAAGAGATAATTGTTTTTAAAAGTTTATTTATAATTGTTTAATCAAATTTATAATTAATAAATGCAATGCATTGATGTGCAAACTTAAAATTTCAACGTAATCGCAGAGAAAATGTAGAAAAAAATATTTTTTTAATATAAATAAACAATGTTAAATATTTGAAAGCTATTTTTAATTCTAAACATCTTTTCTTTATAACAATTTTCGATATTGTCAAAAAGAAAGGTACTTTACTCTAGAGCAAAAATCACATTTTTTGACAAACCTTGTATATGACTGAAAAAATTTAATATCTGATGGTTGCATTTTAGGTTTTGGACCATGCAGAACTTTTTATGAAGAATAACTTTTTTTCGTAAAATTAATAATAAAGAAGTTTCCCATATGCCGCCAACTTACGTGGACACACTGTATATACTGATTAAAATACATTTTTTGCAATAAATATAAACTGTAATTTTGTACAAATAACGAATTTTTCTGAATATTTATTTAAACTATTCAGAAAAACTATGCGCCCTATCTAAATACTGCCGGTAGGTTTTAAAAGATAAAAAATATCAGTTTTTATAGGAATCTCACTTATATCTGGCGACAACTATGCCTTGATTAAGTAGTTCGGAGTATAAGGCTGCTATTGCTCTAAGCAAATTTGATCTTAAAGCTCATTGCCTCCCCAAAACTACGGTTGAACAATTTTATAGTTTTTCTTCTTTCAAAATGGATATTGTTTTTAGACTTGTACGAGCAGCTGCGATTGACACGATTTTTAAAACCAAATTGTGGAATAATTGTTGTGGAATCTGTGGTTCAACTTTTATTCATCGACTATAATTAATGCTCAAATTCATCGGTGAGAATTCGCTCTAAGAATTAACTGAAAATTCAATATGCAAAAGAAAAAACTGAAAACAGAACGATTCAGCAGCTATAGACAATAGATATCCAGAACGGACAATTTATTCCGAATCATAAAATTTCAGCGAGGAAAAATACTGACAAAATTCAAGGCAATAACTTCCATGGGTATGCGTAAAGCAAATATCAACGCCAATTCGTATAGCATCAAAATTAAAATGTGATGGAATATTTAATGGAACAATAAAACATTTTCCTTTATTGGCTGCTGTCACAGGACCGTTGCTTTTATTAATAAAGGCTCGGAGAACGTGCCGAATTGTGCAATTAACAAAAAATGTGCGAAAATAACATTTCCGAAAATTTTAACGTATTATTTTTATGAGGTACTGTTTGTAAATACCGATATTTTGAGAAAGCCGAGTGTAAGGCTTGTAGGTGTCTAATTTCACAATTTATTTTTGTTCAATATTTATGTCACAATCTGTTAGTGGTTACAATAATTATTTTTACTATTTAGTCAAATTACTAATAGAGATTTCGTTCCGTGGCAAATATCTTTATTTATAAAATTCTAAAGGGTTAGAATATACGGCAATATCTAATAGCTATTTATGGTGTTAGTGTTAAAAGTGGTATTTTAAAACATACCTTTAAGACGCGCATCATGCAATATTTTATCTACAAACAGTACTAAATCACACAAAAAATTAGAAAATACCTGTTGTTATATTTTCTTCGCCTATGTAAGGTTTTTGCTCAGTGTGATGTGTTCGAACTAATTGGATGCCAGTACTAACCTTAGAGTAACCTAAAATCTGCTGTAACAAGGCAACTTATTCACCCTTACTCTAGCAACCCTACGCCCTGGAGGGTGTACTTTAGACAACAGTCCCTAAAAATGACTTGTGTTGTGCTGCCTGAAAACTCACCCCTTAGCTAGCTCAACTCAGGGTAGGTTTGCTATTTTGCTTTTGGATTGAGAAGTTTAGCGCTCATAAAGAAGTAAGTTAAAGTCAAATCCGGAAGGCGCCACCTTGGTTTTATTTTACTTAAAAGCCTTTAATTATTGTAGTGTTTGGCCTCAGAAAGAAACCAAACTAGGAAAAAAACATTATGTCAGAATCGGTTTACAATAGCTTCTTATAAGCTCCCATTTACTTAAGTCCCTCAGCAGTCGCTGTATTTGAAATAAAAGCCAAATGTTAGTGGAGCTCAAGTCAAATATATATTTCTTTAGAGTCGTTTTAGGGCCTTGGCTACTTTGATTTATAAATGCAAGCTCCTCTTACTTTGGTGGACAATAGGTATTTAAAGTTAAAATATAAGTAATTAAAATGTATTACCAAAGTGGTAGTACTAGGTTTGACGTAAAAGTTTTGAAGGTTTAAATTAGAAAATTGACAGGCTGCGGCAAAAACCCATTTCTCTATTACGCGCCGTTACGGAATAGTGGTTACGTCGAACAGACCGTTGTGTTTAAATTAATGGTGACTACACTCCGGTAACAAAATGATTGGCAGTGACTCATTTTTACCGTGTGTGCAAGACGTAAGGGGAACGCCAATTCCAGAGGCGTGTCATTTTAAACAATAATAATTCAAAAAATATATGAATTTTTTGTTTAATATTATAATATACGTACATTTACTATAATAAATGTAATATTATAAAAAAATAACTCAAAAATAAATCAAGCTTTTACATTTGGTGATCTAATGAAGTAATTAGAGAAACTAATTACGCAGGTATAAAATCCAAAAAGAATAATAAAGCATATATGTTATTTTCATAATGTTTTTATTATACTACATAATAATAGAAACATATAATAGTGGATTAAGTGCAAAACCTAAACCTAAATTATAAATGTTTATAAATTTCCTAACTATTGTTACCTAATGAACACTAATTAATAATAATTTGACAAATTATATTCCACGCCGACATTAAAAAGTGTTATAATGACAATACGTTACAATTTTAAATTCATTATTACCATTATAGCGATTATTCACTATCTGACGATGAAAACATTTTATTACTGTCGCTACTGCTATCATCTGCAGGGTTTATAATAATAGGTTCTACCATGACTTCAACGCGTACATCTAAGTCTCACATTTTTTTTTACGCCCTCGACATGTAATACGCACTTATGCCAATCTGCTGCTTGTACATTCGCTATTGCCATTTTTAACAGTTCTTTACCATCTTTTAATTTAAAAGTTTCATTTTCATGCGCCACTTCGCCTTTTATCTCTGCTCATATAAGCTCGATTGGATTTAGTTCACAATGGTAAGGCGGTAAACGTAATATTGTAACACCTCGTTTACGAGCCATTTCATCCAGTACATATTTCGTATATTTTTTTTTTGTGAAGTCTTGCAAGATCGAGCTACTGCACTTTTAGCATTTTTTCGCCAAATGCAATATTTTTTTCTTCTAGCCAACAATATTTCCTTTTCGCCACGCAGAAGTTGGCAAAGCTTCCACCCGACGACTGTGGTATGGTGCATTATCCATCACGATTACCGACCCACGTTCAATACGCGATAAGATGGATTTAAACCAATCTTCAAACACTCCCAAGTTCATATCCTCATGATAATCACACGTTTAACCCACCTTCCAGAAAACCAGAATCACTCCCGATGTATATTATAATTATCCGACGACCTTTTCCTAAAGGAGCTTTCAATCCAGTGGACAGTCCATTGATAAAGGCGTTACGTGCACTTTCGGACGAATGACTAACTTTGTTCGCTGATCAATAAAAATTTTTTCCGCCTTGTTTCCTTCTGATCGGACACTTTAGTATTCCTATTGTCCTGGATAGTTCTATAAACAGTACGGCAAGATGTCTTAGTCAATGTGGCACAAAGTTCTGCTGCACCAGTGAATGATATTCCACTGTATGTACTTAGAATTCCCTCATACACATTCTTTACAATTGTACGCTCCCCAAGTTTTAAATGACGTCATTTTGTAACTTATTGGTTACTATCACTTGAAAAACTCACCTGCATTATAATATTTGCTGTTTTGAATAACCACCAAAATAACACCAAAATAATAAAACTAAATTGCTAATATCTTTTTGATTGAAACTTGTCTACGGCACTGAACGTTGGTTAGAGGCGATAAGAAAGCGTGCGAGCGCCTTTAGGCATGGGTTTTTCTTACCTGCGTTGTCAAATTGAGTAGACCAAGTACCGTAGGGTGTAAAGGCCCTTAATGACATGCTGATTTTGTTACATTTTATGAGAATTTAAGTGACATATTTTAAAACCTGGCAACATGTAACGACTTATTAATGCACAATCTTCCCAAGCGGTTTTGAATGCTTTTATTTTAGTTAAAAGTATCTGAATCGATGTTAATTATTTTCTCCGCACACCGTCAATGGTGATAAGAACACTTTTGCCAATTATTTTGGGATCGTAGTATACATTGAACACATTATCTAAGTCAGATAGGACCGTATTGGATGTATTTTTAAATAAATTCATGGAACTTTCGTATTTTTCAGATTTTTGAAAAAAGTTATTTGAAAATGTTGTTTCTTTTATTTACTTCTATACACAGTTAAAAAAGAAGTATCAGCTTATGAATCACCCTGTATATGCTCTTTCGGATATTCAGTTTATATGCCATATCGTCGTAAATATTTGACAAATATAAAATGACATACTTATGTTTGAACATTACTTCCAATAACAGCTAGATTTTTTTATTTGAACTTTAATCAAAATCTTTCCGAAAACTTTTGTTACATATATTATCTCAGTAAGGTGTGGTTGAAACCCACATATATATAACCAATATATTGCTAATACCGTGTTACAGAAATATACCCAGCATGCAGCGGTTTCCAAAACTGTTGGGCTTGAGCAGTTTGCGTGTACGTCAGGTCCGGCTTTAAAATTATTTAACTTAATGTGTTGCAATAGGTATTGATTTATCAAAAAAAAGCAATTATAGTAAATCTTGCTATAACATGAAATATAAGAAAATGTAAGCCATCAATTTGCTCAAGAAGCAATACACCGCAAAAAATTATGAATATTTCAGGACTTGTGTATTTTGGGGCGTTAATATAAAAATTAAAATTTCCAATTACAATTTAGTTTCTGGCATAGTTCCGTAAGTAATAATGGTTGCTCTTAACACCGTAACAGGTGTCCTTTGTCGCCTGGTCTCCTTCTATATTTTCTATACAAAATACGACGAAAGTTGCAAAAAAGTACTTTTTTTTAAAGATTAAAAGTAAGTCAGAACGGAGGTTTTAAATGCTAAAAAGATGTAAAATTTTTGGACAAAAGGCTGCAACAACATGTTTTACACCTGTACACAGATGCTTACTACGAGAAGCCTTGAATGCGAGGGCTCAATAGCTTGGTTGGAATGGCACCTGGATTTAAGTATATATAATATATAATATCATCCTGGGCAAAATGCTTATGTCTTTATATGGGTACATAAGTACACAGGTACATATTATTAAGTCTCTAAGTAAAATTAAAATGATCTAGCTTTGACAAACAACAATGTTTAGAAAAGCGTTTTTTACTATAACAGGATATCCCACGCAAGACTTAAGATCCTTTGATCCTCTGAGTAAACCAAATCTCTTACAACATAATCTGAACTGTTAGGTCAGGTTAGTTTACCACTAAAAGCAATATAACAGGTTTGCTTCTTCTAATTTGCCAAACATTAGTAAACAAGTTGGACACAAATAACATATTATTATCCCTAGTTTAAACTGTGTCTAGTTTTAAATTGGATATATTGGTATAAAGTACTCAAACGTTATAGTAGGTATACCCATGAATAGCTTAAATATTACAAAAAAAAACACTTACCTAAATAAATACATGCTTGTGTTAAAAGCAAGGTAAATGATATGCGGGGATACAATTTTAAAATTATTTTAATTAGCCTAGGTACTTACCTGAAGAACAGAATTTGGGTCGTTGGCAAACAATTGCTGCAAAGCATCCATCAAAAACTTACACTAAAAGGTACTGCGCTATAATTTAAATAAACCTAAACTGTTTATTAAAGTCTAATCTAGTAATAAGTTTTTAACGAAAGTTCCACAAAATACAATAAAGAACTGAAAATCAATCAAAATTACGCTATAAGAAATCTCACAATAAATACGCCAAACACTGTGTAAATAAAGAATTAAGTGGCGACCGGCTCTGGACAACATAAGCTGCAAATATCAAGAAATCGTAGAAATCCGACGTATTGTGGATAAGCCATTCTTCCGAAAAAAACTGCATGCCGGGGACATTTTTAGATCGGTCGGCGATTGGCTGTGTTTTTCTACTCGTGGAAGTTTAGTGTTCAAACCCCACTCCATCGATGCTCCTGGCTTATTATAATTCGTGTGGTTCCTTCTCCATACTACTACTACTACTCTCAAGAACTTCAAGATACTGCTGTTTTAGGCAACAGCTATTTCTTTGGCTTCCAAGTGGGCTTTTCTAAAGTGCATACTTTTTTTCTAGTAAGTTCTGGGCATATACAACATGTGATAAAGAGCCGATAACGCGATGTATTTTTTATCCTGCTTGAAATTTACAACTCTGACTCTCTGCGATTAAATAATATACATTTAATCATATAACAGTACATTTATTTAGACTTTGACAAATTAGGAAAAATAATAAACGAAAAAACGACGCGAAAAAAGAGCGACAAGAAAGAAAGTGAGAACAAAGGGATGATCAAGAAAAAGACTTCGTGAAACTAGCTGTTACTGACAATGGTTATTTAACTTAGAGAATTGAATCATAAACCGAATAAACAATAATTCCTGTCAACAATGGTATAAACGCACAGTTTTGTTTTGAAAACATGGAGCAAAATCGCCGCATTTCGGACAATAAATTTCGAACGGACAATTTATGCCAAATCATGTCGTTTTGGCACGGCAAAAAATACCGACAAAATTATAAGCCTATAAATTATATGACAATGCATACATCAAGTACTAATGCCGATTCGTAACATCAAAATTCAAATGTAATGGAATATTTAATGGGACAATAAAACATTTCCATTTATAGGCTGCCGTCATATAGGGCCGTAGCTTTTATTAATAATAATTCCCTAAAGAGTGAAATAATTGCCAAAACTTATAATGCTAGCTATAATATTAATACGTTGATTTTGCATGTTATGGTATTATGGTGTTGAAATGTTGAAATGTGTAAACCTTATTTATAAATATGTAGTTACATACCTATAGTCTATTTCAAAAAGGTGTAGAGTAATAAAAGCTCATTAGGTATGCAAAGGGACTACAGAGTGACTCAACGAATATTTAAGCCACTTTCATAATTTGCCATTGATTTAATTGCAAAATTCTTTCTTTCCATCAAGTGCAGGTAGTAAGTACCATACGGGTTTGAGTCAATTTATGGTTTTGCCTATTGTTATCCATTCACAAACACTGAAAATGGTGTGACAAAGGCGTGCCGGTAGGATATTCGTAAAAAGGAAAGAATTTTATTTTAACAGAATAAAAATTAGGCTATATTATGTACATACCATTAGCTACACTTATTTTTCACATTTTTAAAAAAATACATTATACAGAAAATTAAATTATACTTGTAAAAATTATAATAAATTAAATTATACTCGTAAAAAGGAAAGAATTTTATTTTAACAGAATAAAATTTAGGCATTATGTACCATAGTATTAGGTACACTTATTTTTTATTTAACATTAAAAAAAAAATACAAAATACAAAAAAATACATTATACAGAAATTAAATTATAAAAAATCATAATGTTCTTCGTCATCTGAGGAACTGTCATCTCCTCTTGACGTTATAATTAACGGGTCGACGGTCCAATCGATCAGGTGGTCAAGATCCCACATTCTCTCCTCTTCTTTAATGACATGATGGACTGCTTTTTGCCAGTTCTCCGGTGTCACTTTCTTAATGGCTTGATCAAACAGTAGCTTAATGTCTTTCATTTTAAATGTCGTGTTGTGTCTTGCTACAAATCTTTTCACATGCGCCCATATAAGTTCTATAGGATTTATTTCGCAATGATATGGCGGTGTGCGCAGCACAGTTACACTATGTTTATCTGCTATATCTCCACGGCATATTTCATATAACGATGTTTGTGTAAATTTGCTATAGCTAATAGTTCCTTCTTTATCAAATTATCTTTAAATTCAATACTTTTGGTGGTTAACCAGTCGATAATTTCTTGTTTTCTCCAAGATGAAGTTGGAGTCTTCTCTGTGCGTCGTGAATGATAGATTGCGTTATCCATAACTACTACTGAATCAGCTGGAAGATATTTTATCATTTCACCAAGATAGTCCTCAAAAACATTCGATTCCATGTACTCGTGGTAATCTCTCGTACTGAAGGACTGAAAGGTTAACAAACCTTCTTTTAAAAATCCCTCTTCGCTTCCAATATGTACGTTCTCTTTACCTGAAGGCACCTAAATACCCGTTGACAGGCCTTCCATGAAAGCTTGGCGAGCACCGGTTATATTTTTGTCTCGCCCGAATTTTGGTACTATATAATCTTCATTAATCCACGTCTCATCAAGATAAAAGATTTTCTTCTGCTTTCTTCTGTATTTCTTTATACTTCTCAAGTATTTTCGTCGCCAGCAAACAATTTCATCGCTTTCTAGTAAAAGTGATTTACGGTTATGCCTTTCCCAGACAAAATCCATATTTACACTGTCATCCTGGCCAAGCTCCATTAGAATTTTATCTAGGGTGGGTATTTCTTTTTTAAAATAAAAATAGTGAACCTTTCTTCGAACAACACATTTGGTGTCTTCATCAAGGACTCTTACTGGTCTGCCTGGACTTTTCTTGGGAGGATCCACTTGACCTGCTGTCTTTCTCTTCCGCAATAATTTAAAAACGCTGGACTTTTCAACTCCAGTCATTCGGGAACATCGGTCGACAGTTTCTTGTACAGTAAAATTCGGATAAACGTATTTTATGCAATCATGTACATTTAAAATAATAACTTTTTCACTCACTCATAGTGAAGAATTATTGGAAGATCTTTTTGTTGGTGTTAATGTCGCCATTTTATTACTAATCTTATAATACTGTGAACACTATATACGGCTTAGCAGCAAATACTGATGCATTAAACTAAACAAATATACTTATTAAGGTCATACATACACACGATATATGAAGTTTTTTCCAAATTACCACCTATTTATATGATCCATCCAAAGAGGCCAAAGCAAACTCGGTACCTGTTAAATGGTACCTGTTAAACGCAAAACGTTACTTTGTAATCTACTACCTAACTAATCCCTACATAATATTTCGATTTTGACACTTCAGGCTAGAAAACATACCTTTCATACTTCTCTTACGCAATTACTTAAAATTTTAATATTACAAACACTACTATTTTATCTTAATACCCGTTAACCTAATTCTCTAAAATTTTTGGTTAGTTATCATAAATAATTTAATGCACAAACTTTACCTGCGCCTATGGCCGGCACCGAAATTAAGCCGAACTGGACGGAATTTCCCATTTTATTACTCTACACCTTTCTGAAATAGACTATAATTGAATTATTATTAATTCTTGAACCGGTATTGGTGTATGTAATAGTTACTATATCAAAATACTAATAATGATGATAGTAATAAGGTTTTTGATACAAATCACAGAAAATTAAAAACGTACGTGTTTTGAGGGTGAGGTTGAGCTTATCCATTTAGAAGAGAATATGTGTTTGTTCTAACGTCTAACTTCAGCCGAAGAGACTTAACCCTTAGCGGTCCTTCTCTCAGAAATGTACGACATGGGTGTGCAGGATATATGTCGTGCTCAAACATGAGCCTACTAAGAGTGGGTATAAAGAAACGATGCCCGCAAAGTGTTGCATACACCCCAAATACTCTTATGCCATATACTCTAAAACAGTCACCAGAATACGTAAACAACGCAACACTAGATATACAGTGACCGGCAGAAAGTGCGCAGCATATAAGATTATTTTTCATCTATGAATTTAGTAAATTTATTTTTTTTCAGAAACGTTTTGCATGTCCTCAAAACAATTGGAAATCCCGCTAAGAGTACCTCCATTCTTCATTTTAGAAAAAAAATTTATTAAGAAATATTGTTTTAATTTCAAACATATGCAGAAATACCAAGTGTCGCTTATTTTGAACAAAAAATAGGATTTAATCATTTTTTCTGAATTACCCTGTGTAAGAAGTACATCGCAACCATAGCAAATTGTATTTTCTGTACACGTTGTTAGAGATAACCGTAAATAGTATGTCAGTATGTCTTTTCAAATAAAAACATAAAAATATTAAATATTTTTGCTGCACACCGTATTTTATATTATGAGGAAACAAAATAATTTAATCTAACTGATTCTTTGTCATGCACTTTAATTTAAAGCACCTTCCAAATGGTTATTAATACATAAAAGTACAAAGTTTTTTCTTTACTTAGATTTTAAGTGTGATCGTCAAAAGAAAAAATTAAAAATTGAAAAAATTTTCGTACTAATTTTTTTTGTCACGCAAAATAAGGATCAATGTAATTTTTATTTGTCAAATAAATTTTGAGGATAATTAATAATATGATATGAATATGAATAAACTGATAATAAATCTTTCAAACTCAAAAATAGAAAAGAAGAAATAGTAATAATTAAGACTATTTACATTAACAATAATTATAACTTTACCTTTCTACAGGTCCTCCTCCATATTCTATACATTTTACGGTTCTTTTGTTAAATTCTTTGACTATGTTCCTTAAAAAAGTAGGATTAATTGTAGCGATACACTCTCTAATAATATTTTCCAGATGGTTCAAATTTCTAAAAGGCCGATATTTATACACTTGGTTTTCTACGTAACCCCAGAAGAAGAAGTCCAGGGGAGTAATTTGTCCAGTGATCTTATAGGCCAGGGATTTTCTGAAACCGTCCGATCCATTGGTAGGGGAATTGTTGATTTAGCCATTCCCTTACTATGAATAGAAGCACTATCTGTATTTTTTTCTTTAAAGACAACTTTTTAACTTCCATTTTTACAACAGAACTAACTAAATAGCATTAATTTCATTTCAATGCTTGACTTGTTTCCATGGCTGCATCGATCTTGAATATCTTTGAATATGTACATTGTTTTCGTTTATATTTAGACCCCTATCTAGAGCGAAAACAATAAGAGATAGAAAAAAACTTTAAATACGAAAGTTTTAAGATTCTTACTGGGTCATCAGAATCTTAGCAAAAAATTTTTAAAAGATGACTACAATGCCGAAAGAAATAAGCAACTTATGTTTTTTTTAAATGGAACACCCTGTATATATTTTATTAAAATTATAGATATTCATTTCCTGATTCCAAAAATATATAGTTTGTCTATATTAGCTCAAACCGTTTTTAAGATATTAACAATCAAAATTTTAAAAATTTGCATTTTTTTTTCGTTTATAAGTCTAGAATGCCTTGAAAATCAAATGGCCTACATTGGTGATGCTTCTCTTACTATTAAAATAACATTTAGGAGGCGTTAAAAAATCAATGCAGGAAGTTTAATTTCATTTGATATCTTTTTTTTTTCTTTTTTTTTATTTACAAAGAAAACGCATCAACCACTTGGGGTTATTGGCGTGACCATTGTTACAATTTATTAGTTATATTTGGTTAAGCAAGTCTTTAAGAAAGTTTAACACATTTTGTAAGTCTGTGTTCAATATTTTCTGCATATTGTCTTTAAGGTTAGATTTAAGTCTCAGTTGGTTAAATTTTGGGCAGTCTGTTAAAATGTGTTTAATGGATAAAGGCACTTGACACTGTTCACAACTGGGTCGATTTTCTTTACAGGATGTAACTATGCGTTAGTTTCGTGTGACCTATTCTCAGTCGATTTAACGTGACTTGGTCTCTTCTATTTCGTAGGTTGCATTCCCACGGTTTTACATTGCTCTTACATTCCCGTAGCTTTGCCGGTGATCCGTCCCATTTACATTTCCATGAGTAAAGTATCCTGTTCTTAATCCAGCACTTAAAGTCACTAGTCATGGAGTTTGGTACTAGTATTGAGTCGGGATCTTCTATGGCAGCGCGCGCTGCCTTGACGGCTTCCTCGTTTCCATCAATGCCGATATGTGACGGTATCCATATAATGATAACTTCTTTTCCCGTACTATGAATATCATGAAGGATTCGGTATACTTTTTGGACGAGTGGATGTTTAGAAAAAGGATGTTGTAGTGATCTAATGGCGCTTAGCGCGTCTGACAGAATCAAGTGGACTCCGGAATCTCTCTTCTGGACATATAATAAAGCCTGGACGACATTTGATATCGATTAATTTGTAGTTTACTATCAAAATTTTTATTTAACCATAAGGTATTATAATTTTAGTAACAATAATTATTAATTAAAATAAAAAATTTACTTTTATTATTGTTATTTAAATTTTAAAAGAAAATTAATACAATGTTATAAAGAAAAATAATTAAACATAAACAAAAAATTACTGATTTTCAACGTTTGATTTATTATATATTTTTGAATATTTCCTAATAATTTGTAATTTATTGAGTTCATAACGGACCCTCGATAGTCTCTATTTAGCACCAAAATTTCTTCTCGAATTCTTGGTTCCAAAACTTGAATGTTCTCTGGCCTATTGTAATACACTTTGTTTTGTAATTAGCCCCAAAGAAAAATATCCAGGACCGTCAAATCGGGGCTATTTGCCGGCCACATTATTTGTTTTCCATGGCTTTCTAGACGTAATAATTGCAATAAGAAAAGGCCGGCAGACTTTATCATTTGATTTTCAAGGCATTCTAGACTTGTAAACAAAAATGAATACAACTTTTTAAAATTTTGATTGCTAATATCTTAAAAACGGTTTGAGCTAATATAGACAAACTCTATACTTTAAGAATCTGGAAATAAATATCTATAATTTTGATAAAAAATATACAGGGTGTTCCATTTAATAAAACATATTAAACATACACATTTGTGGAGGAAGAGAGAAGTGTTGTTTTAATTTACATTACCTACACTCCACTGCAGGTATGGACTACTTCTTCAAAAAAAAACATAAGTTGCTTATATTTTTCGGCATTGTAATAATCTTTTGAAATTTTTTTGCTAATATTTTGATGATTCAGTAAAAATCCTAAAACTTTCGTATTTAAAAATTTTGTATCTCTTATTGTTTTTGTTATAGATAGGGGTCTAAATATAAGCAAAAACCCTGTACGGTCGTATTGGTTATATTTTGGATTATTATTATTTAGCCTTCAAATTCGGAGATTCGGAAATCTTTGTATTTTAAATGAAAAATACGAGTTTGAAATGTTTTGATTTAAAGTATGCAAAATTATGTTGATTCCTATTATTATATTATTAATTATTATCCTGGCAAATAAAATCCGTACAAAAAATATTTTCTATTTTTAATTTCTTTTATGACGATCACAATTAAAACCTAAATAAGAAAAAGCTTTGTACTTTGAGGTATAAATATACCATTTGGAAGGTGCTGAAGGACCGTATCTGACTTTTTGGATAATCTATCGCTTATCGATTTGAAAAATTGTTGGTATCAATTAGATTGAGCTCCTGCTCCTGTTCTAGATCTTATTCCTTTAGACTTTTTCCTGTGGGGTAGGATTAAAACACGAGTAAATTCAAAAGAGGATCTAGAAAATCGGGTAAGGCGCGCTTTTGAAGAACTTGATTCATTAGGAATTCAAAGACCTACTACCGGTCATGTGATGACATGTATTACCGATTGCTTACATGAAAATGGTCAGCACTTTAAACATCTGACGTATTAGGTGAGAATTCCAAAAGTTTTAATTTACTGACTGGTATAAATATACCATCTGGAAGGTGCTTTAAATTAAGGTGCATGACAAAATATTAGTTAGATTAAATTGTTTTGTTTCCTCAAAAAATAAAATACAGTGTGCAGCAAAATATTTGATATTCTTATGTTTTTATTTTAAAAAGCCATAATATTGTTAAAATTAACTAATCTGATATAACTACTGTTCCGAATATTATATTTAGATATGGTCCAATATCCCAACAAAATTTAAAAACCATACAACATCAAATACCAAAGGCTGGCACATGTATCAGGTACCTAAGAGAAAAATTTTATGTCAGCTACTGGAATGTCTTTTTTCAGAGATGTCTTGCAACGTGGAAGACACATCTTTATATCAGTTGTGGAAAAAGTTGAAAATGCAGAATGTAGAAGAAGAAAAGGACAAAACAAATATAATTGAATCAAGAGTGGAAACTAAAATTACAGAATAATGCAAATAAGGAAGAAGCAAAAGAAAAAAATTATATAACTGAATCGAGAGTGGAAACTGAAAAAGAGGAAGGGAATGCAAAGAAGAAAGAAGGTAACGTTGATAAACCGGAAATAAGTAAAAGGCAAATACAAGAAAACAAAGCAGGCCCTTCATCAAATGTTAACGATTTATTAGACTTCACTGTCTGTGATAAAAAAAAAACATACCAACCCCGATAAGGGTACTAGCTGATCTTGATTATAGAGCCGATACCAAGCAAACCTATCAAGAACTGAGGGTAATGACAATACCATGTAGGTATATATATGAATGTCTCATCTACTGTCATAAAAACATTAACAAATATAACCTTAATAATTTCTATCACCACTACCCAACTAGACAAGCAGATTATATAAGACTCGACCATTTAAGACTCCAAAAATCACGAATATCAGTGAACTATTACTGTCCAAAGTTTTATAACAACCTGCCAACAAACTTAAGAGAGCAATCAGAAAAAACTTTTAAAATGAATATTAAGGAACTATTGATCAGCAATGCGTTTTTCAGTGCTCAGGAATTTCTTGATTTTACCTTTTAATAATGTACCAACCTGCAGTGTACTCTCAAATTTTAATTTTAATCTTAAAATTGTATAATGGTAATTTTATGCTAAACATCTTACTTTTAAACATATTTTAAACATATTTTAATCTGTTGTACCTAGGTATTGTAATTAGTAAAATGAAAGTATTTGTATATGGTAAGCTTATTTGTAATGTTATTTTTAAAAAATTTTAACGTGTAAAACTTATTTCTTATTGTCCTTGACGACGGAAAGATTATTTATTGTAATTATTGTCCGTAATATATTTGATTTGATTTGATTGATTTGGTTTAAGAAGGCATTGTTTTGGCCAAAATCGTGTAATGATGAAAAAAAGAAAACTAAGTCAAAAGATAGAATTCCGTCGGTGATAACTGGCTTGCAGGGAAAAGCATATTTTTTAAAAAATAAAAAAGAAAAAGACCAAAAACTACGAGAAAAAGAAGAGAGAAAAAGATTACGCGATGAAAAAAAAATAATGAAAGAAATAGAAAAGAATATGAAGAAGGAAAAGCGGACACACAAATGGTCAGAATCTTCTTCAGACTCCTCTAGAAATGTACCCGAAGAATCAGAAGGGGAGGGAGATGACTGGGCAAAAGGCAAAACGGATTCCAGTGACGAAAATGAAAATTATTACATCCCTCCAACTTTAAAATTATTAAACAATAAGTCAACCAACATAGTTTCGGGAGATTTTGTAATTTTTATTTACCAAGATAGATATCACCCTGGCATGATTAAAACTGTAAATGATACTGATCAAAGCTACTATATCAGTGCCACGAAACAAAGTGGTTTTGAGGGTACCCTAAACTTTAAGTGGCCACAAAAAAAATGACTTATTATGGTACCTTGTTACTAATGTACAAGAAAAAATTAATCCCCCAATATCATTTGGAACTAGAAGGTGTTTTAAAGTAACAGAAATGGCAAAATATTTAAAATAATTATATAATGTTAAATAAAAATGTTTAAAAATCTCCTTAATTTGATTTTTTTCTTTTAATTCAGGTATTGGCATTGAAAAAGTCAGCTATAGGATATCAATTTTTTTTTAAGTCAGGCATTGGATTAAAAAAATATGATTCTTTTGTAGCTTTTTAACTGAAAAAAATGATAAAATTAAATATTCTTTTCACTGCTATCTAGCAAATGATACCTGCTTAGTCAGAGAAATTTATTCCAACGCCAAAATTCAGAATTTTAAATTTTTAATTGCCATATTTAGTGAAAATTGTACCTTAAAGTGTCAGCTACTGGTCAGTTTACACGTAAAACACCCAATAGCTGACTGAAGTCCAATACCTGATACTTTACTAAATCTAGTGCTATATTAGCAACCGTTTAAACAGAAATTTAAATTTTGCGGCAATTTTATGTTGGTAACAATGTGTAACGGATTTCCAGTCAAAGTTAGAACGTTACCTGGTGATGGCTGTGTTATCTGTAAAGTTTTAGACACTCCTCGTGGTTTTCATTAAATTTCTTAACAATTTCCCTAAGAATTTGTATGCTTTTCATAGTGAATCTAGAGGTAAGTTAATGTAATAGTTTTGTTTTAAATAACATTCTTTACTAACTAGTGTTAAGTTAACATAACCTTAATATGATAATTGCGTATTTTGTAATACAAAGTTAGAAAATAGGCGTGTCAGCTATTGGAAGTATTCCAATGAATATTTTTCTAATACCTGACCCTGCGTGTCAGGCTTTGGGATTTTACGAAAATTTCAATAGGTAACGTAAACTGACCAGTAGCTGACACTTTAAGGTACAATTTTCACTAATTATGCCAATTAAAAATTTAAAATTCTGAATTTTGGCGTTGGAATAAATTTCTCTGACTAAGCAGGTATCATTTTCTAGATAGCAGTGAAAAGAATATTTAATTTTATCATTTTTTTCAGTTAAAAAGTTACAAAAGAATCATATTTTTTTAATCCAATGCCTGACTTAAAAAAAAATTGATATCCTATAGCTGACTTTTTCAATGCCAATACCTGAATTAAAAGAAAAAAATCAAATTAAGGAGATTTTTAAACATTTTTATTTAACATTATATAATTATTTTAAATATTTTGCCATTTCTGTTACTTTAAAACACCTTCTAGTTCCAAATGATATTGGGGGATTAATTTTTTCTTGTACATTAGTAACAAGGTACCATAATAAGTCATTTTTTTTGTGGCCACTTAAAGTTTAGGGTACCCTCAAAACCACTTTGTTTCGTGGCACTGATATAGTAGCTTTGATCAGTATCATTTACAGTTTTAATCATGCCAGGGTGATAACTATCTTGGTAAATAAAAATTACAAAATCTCCCGAAACTATGTTGGTTGACTTATTGTTTAATAATTTTAAAGTTGGAGGGATGTAATAATTTTCATTTTCGTCACTGGAATCCGTTTTGCCTTTTGCCCAGTCATCTCCCTCCCCTTCTGATTCTTCGGGTACATTTCTAGAGGAGTCTGAAGAAGATTCTGACCATTTGTGTGTCCGCTTTTCCTTCTTCATATTCTTTTCTATTTCTTTCATTATTTTTTTTTTCATCGCGTAATCTTTTTCTCTCTTCTTTTTCTCGTAGTTTTTGGTCTTTTTCTTTTTCATTTTTTAAAAAATATGCTTTTCCCTGCAAGCCAGTTATCACCGACGGAATTCTATCTTTTGACTTAGTTTTCTTTTTTTCATCATTACACGATTTTGGCCAAAACAATGCCTTCTTAAACGGGGTTGGTATGTTTTTTTTTTATCACAGACAGTGAAGTCTAATAAATCGTTAACATTTGATGAAGGGCCTGCTTTGTTTTCTTGTATCTGCCTTTTACTTATTTCCGGTTTATCAACATTACCTTCTTTCTTCTTTGCATTTCCTTCCTCTTTTTCAGTTTCCACTCTCGATTCAGTTATATAATTTTTTTCTTTTGCTTCTTCCTTATTTGCATTATTCTGTTCAATTTTAGTTTCCACTCTTGATTCAATTATATTTGTTTTGTCCTTTTCTTCTTCTGCATTCTGCATTTTCAACTTTTTCCACAACTGATATAAAGATGTGTCTTCCACGTTGCAAGACATCTCTGAAAAAAAGACATTCCAGTAGCTGACATAAAATTTTCTAATAGGTACCTGATACATGTGCCAGCCTTTGGTATTTGATGTTGTATGGTTTTTAAATTTTGTTGGGATATTGGACCATATCTAAATATAATATTCGGAACAGTACCTATTGAAATTTTCGTAAAATCCCAAAGCCTGACACGCAGGGTCAGGTATTAGAAAAATATTCATTGGAATACTTCCAATAGCTGACACGCCTATTTCCTAACTTTGTATTACAAAATACGCAATTATCATATTAAGGTTATGTTAACTTAACACTAGTTAGTAAAGAATATTATTTAAAACAAAACTATTACATTAACTTACCTCTAGATTCACTATGAAAAGCATACAAATTCTTAGTGAAATTGTTAAGAAATTTAATGAAAACCACGAGGAGTGTCTAAAACTTTACAGATAACACAGCCATCACCAGGTAACGTTCTAACTTTAACTGGAAATCCGTTACACATTGTTACCAACATAAAATTGCCGCAAAATTTAAATTTCCGTTTAAACGGTTACTAATATAGCACTAGATTTAGTAAAGTGTCAGGTATTGGACTTCAGTCAGCTATTGGGTGTTTTACGTTACTATTTACGGTTATTTGCAACAAAGTGTACAGAAAATATAATTTGCGTACTGTATGGTTACGTTGTACTTCTTATACAGGGTAATTCAGAAAAAACGATTAAATCCTATTTTTATTCCAAAATAAGCGGAATTTCGTGTTTGGGTATATGTCTGAAATTGAAACAATATTTTTTTTCTAAAATGAAAAATGGAGGTACTTTACTCTTAGCGAAATATCCAATTTTTAGTCTTCCTCGTATACCATAAGACTTTTACCATATTTAATGGGTGTTATTTTTATTTGAGGATATGCAGAAGTTCTCTGAAATAAAATAAATTTAATAAATTCATAGATAAAAATTTTTCCCAATATGCTGCGCACTTTCTGCCGGTCACTGTATACTAATCTTTATTTTATCTAACTCTAACAAGCTTAACTCGTTCCTCTCTCTTAAGCCCAAATCACTAACTTTTACAATTTACAACTGCAGGGTAAATAGAGTTTTTGATTTGCTACATCCAGACAAATATTGGTTATATATAAAGAAAATCCCAACAACAACCAAACAACAAAATAGGCAAATATCTGTATGCTAGGCCAGAAAAGTCCTTAGATTTACTCTGATCTAAAAATGTAGTCAACATTGTAATTATTTACAGGTCCACTTTTAAATTAACGTTATTCCTAACAATCAGGTCAGTTAAAGTTTAGTATCCGGTATTCCTTTGATGAGCATATTATGGTGAGTTTGTAGTGTTGTCAAATTATTTCCGCATCATTAGCTTTAAAATGAAAGTTTATTAGTAAGTTATATAGGGTATTCTAAAAGGTATGGTCAATAATTAGGGATCGGATTTATCGAGCTAAAATAGGGTTTAAAGGTCATGTACCATTTTGCCCTATATCTTCCCATCACACCGAGCTACAGGGTCCCAAACGGGAGACCCTAAAGATATAATTTTCTTAATGTTTTCGAAACTAATAAACATACAAACTTTAAATAATTTAGGTATTCCAGTAAGCTTTACACGCCGAATCGAAATATTGTGGTTAAAATGTCAACAATCTAAAAGTGGCGCCATAAATAGGGGAGTGCGTAGTCAAAATATAACTAGCTTTTTTTATATTGATTTATATAGTTTCTTGTCTTGTTCTGTCGTGAGATTAATCGATTTAAAAAGTTCCTTGCATGCGAAAAGGAAAAAATAAATAATATTATTTACCCAAAATTTAATATTTTTACAATTTCATTTATTAAAAATGTCAATTATTAAATTTCTGCTACATATGTCCCTCTTGAAAAAAATGAAATTTATTTCTTTGGTCGCTTTTTGACATTCATCTTTTTTACACCAGCTAAACAGGTACAACAATTTTGGCATGTAAGATTATTTTTTGATCGATTTATCTCGAGAACGACGCCCTAACTCGCGTCTAATGAATACTATCTTTCTTTTGCAAAACACGTTATTAAAGTTTTCTAATTTGACATAAAAAAGTATAAAAATCAATATGAAAAAAAATTAGGTATATTTTAACTCCGCCCACCCCTACTGCTGATGCTGATTTTAATTGTCGACATTTTAACGACAATGGTTCGATTCTGCCTATAAATTTTAATCGAATACCTGAATTTCAAGTTTGTATCTTTACCGATTTCGAAAATATTAAGAAAAAAACATCTTCAGGGTCTACTTTTTGCGAGGCTATAGCTTGGTTATGGGGGGATATAGGACAAAATGTTACATGACCTTCGGACCCTAGTTTGACTCGATTTAGCCATTCCCTAATTATTGACCATACCTTTTAGGACACCCTGTAATAAAAGATCCTCCTGCCCTATATTTTTATTATCTTATCAGTAAAGCTCCTTCACTAATTGCAAGCAAATGAGTGGGTTAATAGGTTTCATTTTGTTAGGGTTATAGTTTCTGAAATGTTGTACTTAAAGTTATGCAGTAGCAGCTGCTAAATGACTTGCTAAATAATGAAATTAATTAAGCGTAATGCCGCGCAATGTATAAAACACCAATAGATATGCTAAGTCAACCGGCCGATATAGGGAGATACAAAGCTTTTATTTCAAAACGAACCACCCTAAATATATACAGGGTGCCCAAGATAAGGAGGGCCTCTATGGGGATCTCGGTTATGGTAAGAGCTACAACTTTGATTAAATGGGGAAAAAGTTGCGCAATCAGAGGACTAATAATATGGCATAAAAAAAGTTTTAGTAATATTTGTAAGTTTTGAGATATTAAATAAAAACTGATATTTTGGATTTTTGATTTTATTTTTCTTTGGCGTTATTATTAAAGTTAGAGCAAAACTGACAAAACTCTCTCACAGCAACTTGTTATGAACTTAAAGACTACATCGCAATTTTTTTTATACGACGTTTCGTTTCCAAGCAAACACCATCAACTTCATTTTTTCTAATACGGCCCTGATTTCTTATTGTCAAATTTTGAGAGCATTTTTTATTCTTAATTCAATGATGTACCAGACAATGTTGTTTAATTACGTTTCGAGCCTTTTTAACCATCTTTATGAAATTTTCAGGGTCCGGACCTGGATCCTAGAGTGTTGCATATGCTTTTTCAGCTTTTTTAATTAAAAAAATGAAAATGATGGATGTAGAAGGTAACAACGTAATCTTTTTAGTTTCATTATGAATTTAAAAAAAAATAATAAAATTACATAATAGATTTTTAATTATTTATTTAACATTGTAAAATACTGATTCCGAACCCATAATAATTAAACTTTAATTAATTGAAATAAAACTAACATTAACTCATTAAAAATTAATTTTCCAAAAGGTGTTCAAAGTGATTTCCGTCGTTCTCCAAACATAAATAGGATCTTAAAACTGTATTATTTAGGACATTAGTTAACATTTGTGGCGTTACGCTGTGAAAGGCTGCAAGCACTAGTTGTCTAAGCTCTTCTTCTGTTTCAAAATTCTGCTTATAAACACAATTCTCGATATATCCCCAAAGGAAAAAATCAAGCGGGGTTAAATCTGGGGAACGCGCCGGCCAGGGTGTTACAGAATAAGTGCTGATACTTTTTTCTGGAAATCTTGCTGAAATGTACTCTCTAACTACCCTTGAATTATGTGCAGGTGCACCATCCTGCTGGAACCAAGTGTCGCGTTGTTCTGCCAGAGGTAAATTATCCAGAGCCTCCTCTAAGTCATTTTGGAGTAAATTCAGGTAATGCTCAGATGTTAAATTATGTTGATAGAAAAAAGGTCCTATTATTCTTGTTCCCAAAATTCCAGCCCACATATTAAATCCGAAACGGTATTGGTGTCTTGATTCTTTGAATACACGTGGATTTTCCTTAGACCAGTAATGTACATTTTTTCTGTTAAAGATCCCGTTTCGATTTACCATGCTTTCATCAGACCAAATTATCTGGTAAGGAAAATTTATGTTTTCGTGGCATTTTCTGGTGTACCATTCGCAGAATGATCGACGTCTTTCTGCATCACCTGGCCTCAGTCCTTGACAAATTCTGTATTTATATGGGTGAAATTTTTGTTTGTTTAAAATAAATTGAGCAGTTGATTTCGCTACGCCTACATTTTCATCAATTTCTCTAGTTGATACTCCAGGGTTTTCAATAACAGCTAATAATACGCTGAAAACCTTTTCCTGGTTACTATTTTTTTTTCGGGAGAGCATGGGTTTTTTAAATGCACCGTGTTCTTTAAGGTTAGTTACTAACTTACTGTAAGTCCGTTTAGCTGGTTGTCTCCTTTCCGGATATTTGTCCAAATACATCCGCTCCGCTACATTACAATTTTCTCCGCTTAAAATAAAACATGATAACATATCAAATTTTTCTTCATTTGAATAATAACCTGCCATATTTAGTTCAACTGAAGTAATGCCAAATTGTCTGACACCATACCTACTCATTTTTTTTTCCAATGCCTACTTCGCTAATTTGGGAAAAGAACAATACTTAGTTTGCAACAGCGTAGATTTGTGTTGTTTCAAAAAGAAAATAAACCCAGGAAGTTTTTATTTTTTTTTAAACAGTATCATAAGGTTTAATTAAAAAAGCTGAAAAAGCATATGCAACACTCTAGGATCCAGGTCCGGACCCTGAAAATTTCATAAAGATGGTTAAAAAGGCTCGAAACGTAATTAAACAACATTGTCTGGTACATCATTGAATTAAGAATAAAAAATGCTCTCAAAATTTGACAATAAGAAATCAGGGCCGTATTAGAAAAAATGAAGTTGATGGTGTTTGCTTGGAAACGAAACGTCGTATAAAAAAAATTGCGATGTAATCTTTAAGTTCATAACAAGTTGCTGTGAGAGAGTTTTGTCAGTTTTGCTCTAACTTTAATAATAACGCCAAAGAAAAATAAAATCAAAAATCCAAAATATCAGTTTTTATTTAATATCTCAAAACTTACAAATATTACTAAAACTTTTTTTATGCCATATTATTAGTCCTCTGATTGCGCAACTTTTTCCCAATTTAATCAAAGTTGTAGCTCTTACCATAACCGAGATCCCCATAGAGGCCCTCCTTATCTTGGGCACCCTGTATAAGATTTGACGACAAGTACCTCAATTTTAACATCGAGGGGGTAGCTTAATTTAATTACACATTTATTTTTATAGAATTTTATTTTTGACCTCCAACTTCACTTTGAAATGTCAAATCAAACTGCCTATTGAGTGATACATCGTTGCAACGGGTATTAAATTATCTATCCAACAGTGCCAAGATAAGTGAAATCTGGAAATCAGTTTGGGAGGGAAAACTGTTAAAACCATAGAAATTTATTCTTCAAAGTGCAAAATATCATATAATATTAACGATTGCCTTTATAAGCCACAGAAATAAGACAGATCTGTAGTATAAAGTAAACAAGCCAGAAGACATTAGGTTTTAAAGGTTTGTTCACGAACAATTTATTTTACAGGTATTTACCACAATTGGAAATATTTGACTGATGCTTCACTCTGTCAGTTTAAGGTAGTTTAAAATTCGAGAAGTAATAAAATGCTATATAACCTAGCTGAGAGAAATAATCTTCTTTTACAGGGTTAAAAATGTTTGTGCGCGTAGAACCGCTTTAGTACTCAGTTAGACGCATCCAGAAAAAACGTCGTGCATAAGTATGTCATAGAATTAGTGCATAAGATTGAGGAAACTGGATCTATATGCAACAAAAAAATGCACAAGCAATGGTTCCGGATGAAGCTTGCCTGGTTGAACTCCCAAAATGTGATAGGCAGAGATTAGTTTTCTCACGAATTCGTGATAGTTCTCTGATTTATTGTTACTAAGAAAATTGTTGCAAGCGTTCTCAAATGCATCCCATGCCTGTCTTTCAGCGTAATTTAAAGTTGTCCTAAAGTTCTTATCCTAAAACAGTTAGTTAATTTACGGTCTAACAGAAATGTCCTCTTTACTCTTTGCCTCACTTATATGTAGAAATTTTACTTTTAGATATAAGAAAGCATTTTAAAGGTTAGTTGCTTCCTTTTGCCCGATTCTTTCCCAGATGCGTTTCGCTGAATCACAGCTCATCAGTGAGGCTATAGAATACGACAAAAGGAGGCAACAGTGTAGAGTCTACTTGACCCTGAAAGATGGACGAACGGCGACTAACGGGCATTCTGGTCTTTCAGGAGTTTGCTTCTCCGATTCTGACTGATATTTGTTAGACGGACCAGGTGATGCATTTGATTGCCACGAGATGTCGCTTGCAAGCTACATCTGCCGTTATTCATAAGACAGCATTATATGAACATAAGTCAAACCTACTGCTATAAGATTGTCTGCTTACAGTAGAAGAGAAAAAACAATTTAGAATGGTTGTTATCACCACCCCGACAAAAAGTTCGCAATCTCATAGAACTTCGCGGAAACAATGTCAATATTACTTAATATTAACATATTTTAAACACTTAAATGATTTGATTTTCCTCCTTGGATATTTAAACAGCTAAGGTTGTCTAATGCTTCGTCATAACTCACTCTCTTCGTTTATTTTAGTTCTGTTCTTAACTCAATATGGTGATGATTCGTCTAATTAAGTGGAATTCAATCTTAAACAACTTTTAAGTTTTTTTACCACGTTCGATAACTTTTTGACATGTTGCGGATGTTGTCGTCTTCATCATGTTCTGATATCGTTTTTACGAACGGTGTTAATGGATATGTTGACATACAGGGTAGCAAATTGCATTTATGCTTAATTTCTGAACATCCTGTGGAAAAACTTAAGAACTGATTGATGTTTCTTTGTAGGACATTTTTAAATCCCATCTTTTTTCAACAGCCTGTTTTTTGATTCATACCGATATCTGGATTATTAAAGGAAAAGCACAGGTTAAAAGGAAATAATGCAACAATCCTTTATTAGCAACAAAAAATTAAAAAATAGCAGAGGCGATGGTGGTATTAAAATTATTTAATTAAAATCGAGTATTTCCTCCACGAACTTGAATAACAGCTTTCAGGCATAGATTCAATTAAAGCAGCAACCGCGTCTTGGGATATCTGCTGCCACTCGTTTGTCAGGGCCTGCGCTAACGCAACCAAAGTTTGAAGCTCGCCGTAGTTCTGTCTAACTCTCCTTCCTAGTGCATTCCACATAATAGGGTTCAGATCCAGACATGTTGAGGGCCAGTCCAATACTTGAGCGCCAACATCGTTCGTTTAAATATTGCCTCGTATTTGTGCTGTGTGCGGTCGAACATTGTCGTGCATTAAATTTATATTTTTTTCTCCTATAAAATGCGTATATGGTACTCCATGTTCGTCTTAGCACTGTCTAATGAATTTATTAGCGTTAATACTACCTGAAGTATAATGAGGTCTGTACGGGCTTCCAAAGAAATGCCGCCATACACCATCACTCCTCCGCCACCAAATTGCACTCTAGGAGAGAAACAACATTGAGGGTATCGTTTTCCGGGCTTTTTGACGTCCGTTAGGTGAATATCGCGTAAAACGAGACTCGTCTGTCAAGAGAACGTTTTGCCACAGCTTATAAACTATTAAGCTAAGGTTTTGCTAGTCGTTCATGTCCCACTCTGCATGAGCTCGAGCAAATTCAAGGCGCTGCGCCGTCTTTGATGACCTGCATCTAATAGAGGTCCTAATGCAGGTATGCTCCATTCCACAATTATTCGTTGATTTCTCGACTGAAATAAAATTTAAATGACAACCCTCAGTCGTTATCCCAACCATAAATAAGCTGCCTGATAAATATCTATTGTGTAGTCACCGGACCTTTTGAAAGGGTACAGGTCCTGATTACCTACTAATTTCAATAGTTTAGGTTAGCTATTTTCAACAAAACAACAAATATAAAATAATAGGCAAGCATCTTTATTTTAATCATGTAATTAAATAGCTATTAATATGTATACAAAAATACTAATCTACAATATTATAATAATACAATATTTAATTTAACCTACTCTATATTTATCTCTGTTTCACTATCACTATCGTCTTCATCTATGCCTAAACTAATTATTAGGGGCCGTACGTTACTATTAATTATTGGATGGATGGGTTTGATCATTATATCTTTTACTGTCGTTGATGCAACTTTGGTCAAAATACTCGTTTCACTAAAAATTGCACTCCGGTCATACCCTTTTTCTAAAAGGGTACAGTTAACGTTCTTTATGATGGTTTTGGCATCAAGTGATAAATGTTTTTTCTTCGTTACACCATAACTTCCGGAAGCAATATTATCTGAAGTTTCACACAGATCTGACATATTTTGGATGCTCGATAACACACACGAAAATACCTTTAACGCACAGTTTGGCAAACACCAAACGACTGATGAACTAAGATGAAAAGACTCTGCTTTATATTGAACACCTGCAATTTGCCATTAACCTACCTAATACACCAATATAATAACATAATTAAGAGTAACGTAAGGCCCTTAATAATTAGTTTAGGCATAGATGATAATATAATATTGTAGATTAGTATTTTTGTATAAATATTATCAGCTATTTAATTACATGATTAAAATAAAGATACCTACTTACCTATTATTTTATATTTGTTGTTTTGTTGAAAATAGCTAACCTTAATTATTGAAATTAGTAGGCAATCAGGACCTGTACCCTTTCAGAAGGCACTTTTTTTTGGCTGGGTTTAAATTTTATTGCGATCGAGAAATCAACGAATAATTGTGGAATGGAGCATACATAAGATGTTAGATTCTGTTCTCTCAACCTTTTGCGTACGGTTTCAGATGAAACTAAGGTACCATGAACATCTGTTAATCTTATAGCTAAAACCGGAGCAGAGACTGTTCGCTCTCGAAGGACCTGAAGACGAGGAAATCGATCTTCAACTGCATTAGTGGCTCTTCGTCTTCCCTGCCCGGGCCATCTGGAGTAAAAACCAGTTTGTCTAAATCTTTGTATCGCATCAAATATCGTACTGCGTGGAAGCCTATTTGCGATATACAGAATCGGATGACCATGATCTTGTAGAGCAACGACTTATGCCACTTATTCTGGTCTCATTTTTAATTTACATAAATATATTTATCATTCACGGAACAGTTTCAAAACCCAAAATAACCAACAACTTACTCAACAAACGCTAGAAGTACAGCAATTAATAAATCTGTAATTTGTTGACAAGAATATTCTTGATAAGCCATGGTGCTATGGAAACTGGATTCAGAAAGACAAAAAAAAAGACAAAGCCAACTTTACGAATTAATTTTTTAATTTTCTGTTGCTAATAAAGGATTATTGTATTATTTCCTTTAACCCTGTGTTTTTCCTTTAATAATTGAGATATCGGTATGAATCAAAAAACAAGTTATTGAGAAAAGATAGGAATTAAAAAATGGCGTACAAGGAAATATCAATCAGTTCTTAAATTTTTCCACAGGGTGTTCAGAAATTAAGCGTAAAATTCAATTTCATGTGCTACCCTGTATGTCAACATATCCATTTACACTGTTTGTAAAAACAATATTAGAACATGATGGAGATGACAGCATCTGCAACATGTCAAAAAATTATCGAACTTGGTAACAAAACTTAAAAGTTGTTTAAGATTAAATTGAAGAATTTCCGTCCGGTTAATTTTGTGGTCCAGTGTAGTTTAATGTTTAGTTTTGTTTTATATTTATGTATGTTAGATACATAATACAATATTACATTTTTCCTGAAGGTGTTGGTAAAGGGACTACTATTTTTTTTTTCTTTTTTATTGTTGCTTTATTAAGGGGTAACATATAGTTTTTATCTCGAAAGATTATACTTTACTTTATAACTTTTAGTTTTAGTTTTGATTTGCTGCCAAGGTTTATAAAAATAGAATAGAGCAATCCGCACAGAAGTCTTAAATGACTTGCGGAGATTCTCTTATATCTCCAATGATCTTGACATTATCCATAGAAATAATTGAATTTTAGACTATGAACTTACTTTTGAAAATTATATTATTATATTCTCCAGCTTTATTCAGTGCTATAACAAAATATTTAATGAAAACTAGCTTAATGTAAAGTGGGGATAAATACACATATTGCTTCTGAACTAGTGCTTCTCGTGTAACAAGCTTCATTGTTTTGCGTACAGACTAGTTTTTAATTTTATAATGTGTATTCCTTCCACTGCAATCCCACTCATAAAAAGAGCAGCAGTATTTTGTATATCATAATTACAGCTCTGTCAATAATGTTACCACTTTGAAATCTGCCCATATATTTCATTTATGTCAGTAAATCTTCAGATTGTCATACGCCTCTTTTATATTTGCTGGATGACCTACAGGAACTGATGGATATTTGTTGCCATTAAAAAGTATATAAGCTTTTAAGCTTGTTTTAGACAAATCAATAAATAACCGTCATTGAACTGCTGTATTTATTTGGCAAGGGAAGTTCTGGTAAACTGGGGTATTGTGACAATACACCAATTCATCTTTCATTGCAAAAAATATTGTTAATGTTGCTTGCGTTTTCTGGATCGAAGAAGCTCTGCCTGTGTTCAGAAGGTCCAAGTCACGAACAAGATGACTTAATTCAGTTTAGAAGCAAAATAGTTCGAACTATGGATGAAGCTTAGTCCAGCTTCTGGTAAAAATACCTCAGATCTCGATTCCGAATCAAGACTTCAGGACGGTAGGGAATGGGTAATGGGGTGCCATTGGGCACTGATCTGATTGCAGTGAAAATATTGGGGTAATAAATGCTGTCCTCGGTTTTGCTAGTAATTCCTTTGATTTTAGTCATTCAAAAATACCAGTTATCTACGTGGTTACGAGGTTCCCTCTAAACCCTTGGAACTGCGAATGGCATATATTTATAAGTACCTTTTAACCACTCAATGTTCTCGAATACGAACCTCAACAAATTTTTGGAGCCGATGACTTATCTTGATAAGCCGGAGATAAATGTTTTTGGTGCGTTTGCGCAATAATTTTGACGCAAATATAACAAAAGGTGTCGGATTAATTGACAGAAACACGCGACGACATGTTTGGTTAATAAATACGTTATACACAAACTGCGAAAACTATGAATAGTGATCACTGAACGACGACACAGTAACAACTAAAGCAATATTTAAGCGATTTTGAATAAATTGTCCCAGCGGTAATAAGGTAATAAATGCGTCACCAGTTTATTGCCTATAAAGGGGCCTATAAAGCCTTTCCATGAAATTTGAGGCTAATTTAGCAATTTGTTTGCAGGTCAATTGTATACCAATTTAAGTCCAGATTTTACAAAATACTCATTTCTTTCATCGGAAGTATGTTTCTGTTGAACAGTGTAATTATTTATGATTTGATAATTTACTAGCAAGCTTTTCACCGTCAGAAAATATCTAATTGTAAACATTTATCGATAGCAAACAAGCTTCTCAGTTGCCATTTAAAATTTACCTGGTAAAATCGACAGACAAATTGTCTACCGTAAAGTTATCTCCTAAATATAAGAAGTGTAAAAAACCTTTTTCAGTGGTCCTGGTAGCTCTATTGTATTTTATTTTTTGCTTAGTTAGCCAACTTATAAGGGTTAAGTTTTTTGCATATGATTGCGCATAATATATTGAGGAAGAGAGTTTATCAAGCAGGCAAAATATCCTCGAGCTGCACATCCTGCGAATTTGTTAGGAATAAAAGTGGTGCGCTCAGCGTTTTGCTCTCCGGGCATGGCGCTTTGATTTATTCGTCCTGGCCTGGCTAACTATTCCGGATTCTCTACAACTTGCTTCCGGTGTTTAAATCGATCCTCGCCATTTTTGAAGCAAAAATAAAAATCTATACAAGACTCCGCGCTATAAATCGTGTCGCCCGTGCCCCGAGTTTGGAAAGAGTCCACGTCGGTTCCTTTAAGCGATATTTTAAACGGGAATAACCATATTTAAATATAGGGCGAAATTTTTCTTAGTTTTACGATTGCGGTTTTTATAAGCGTTATTATAGCTAGAAAAAATATAAAGATAATTTTACTTAGGTACTCGAAGAAAAATATTTGCTTATCCAGTTAATTTATATTAAGTGATAAAATATTTATTTATTTATTTATTTTTATTTATTTATAAACTATGTAAGAGTTTCCCAATTACAAAACGGATACAAACGAGAACTTACAAACTAACCTAATTTAACTACACAATTAAATCCTTATGATTTAATACAAAGCGATTTAGATTTATATATTATGTGTATAAAAAGAAAAAATAAGATTAATAATAAGAACACTGTTAAGCAACAAAAACACTTACAAAAAACAGAAAATCAAAAACACAGAGCCTTAGCACATCGACACTGCACCGACAGAATTTATGTAAATATTGTAATAAGGCGATCCAACAACTGATGCGTATTCCAGCTTAGATAAGACCAAGGAGAAAAACAAAGTTTTATTAGGCACTGTATTGTGAAAACCCCTTGTGGTGCGTATAACAAAACCAAGTACTCTATAGACAGCGGAGACGGTATGTTGAATATGAGGAGCAAGGGATAGTTCCTTGTCAAAGACGACCCCCAAATCCTTAAATACTTCCGGTCGCGCTAGTGTATTCCCATTAATGATATAACTAAATAAAGTACTGGCATTCTTATTTGTGAATGACGTAACATTACATTTAAAGACGTTAAAATTCAACCTATTCCTATTACGCCAGTCGTTTAAGATATCCAGATTACGTTGTAAGTTTAGGCAGTCGGCTTTATTAGAGACTATAGAAAACATCTTTAAATCATCAGCATACAGCAGACAATGATCTAAGAGTATATCAACAATATAATTAATGAATAGCGTCAAGAAGAGTGGCCCCAGGATAGAGCCTTGGGGTATTCCAGATGTTGCAATATAATCAATAGATCTACCTTCTCATACCTACTCTACCCTCTCATACATACAAACTATAAAATAAGATCGATGAACATATTTTGGGAAGACGACTATTATTAAATAGGGTGTGGCGAAATCAATCGACTTTCTTTCCCCAAAATCGAAGTGCCGAAAAGTTGCATTTTGTGGTCGTAATTAATATTTTAGTTAATTTTTAAAATAAAAAAATTGTCTTCAAATTTTAAATCATAACATTTTAATTTTTTTGAGAACAAACGAGCACTAGCACGAACAAAATGTATTTGGTGGTCTATGATACTGTCTTACTAATGCTGGCGGATCGGTTTCATCAAGGTTTCGCCAGTCTAATAGTATGTCGATGTATCATCAGCTTCAAGATTAGGCTGTAGTATATTAAAGACTCTTAATGCTGTCCTGTCGCTTTTCTCTTGAGAACATCTAGCTTTTAGAATACAGCGTAAAGGGAGTTCAGTAATATTTTTACGTCGTTCCATTTTTAACGTTCTGTCCTTTCTGCCGTCAAGATAACCTGATTTAGGTAGTGGGTTTCACGTTTTTCAGCAATCTGAGGTAGATTCCTCTTGCGCTTTCTTCTGTATCGATGTATTTTGAATTTTGTGCATCCCTATCTGCAACTTAATTGCTTCAATGCATTGCAAGAGCAAGAAATTGCCTGAAATTTGTCTTGCAGGATGTTTTACAGCTTTTCGTTTGGCTGTCGTAGTCAATATTTGTCCTTACAAGACGGTTCGTGTAAATGGTTATGATTTTATTAAAATAAAACTCGATCAGATGAATTCCCGATGGTTTCTGATCTTCAATAAACCTCGCTGGCTAGTAATTTCGCGGCCCATATTGCAACCAGTACTAAAGTGTTTTTATCGATTACCGACTTTTTTAATCTCTGATACGGTACTACAATATTTTAAAACAGCAGAAGCAATTCTGGCTGCTGCACGATCAGAGACAGGAGATATTATATCACATTCTAAAGACACTGTGGGTGTAAATTTTCGCATTTGAGTTGAGTTAACCCGTGAAGATGTAGACGGTTCATTTTGTATTTCACAGGTAAACTCTGGTTCTGTTTCTTTTTCGGGGGTTACTTCTTCATCTTTTTCGATGTTAATAATTTTTTGAGTATCGCTTAGCGCTGCTTTTAATTTTGTAAGCTTTTCTTGCGAAGCTAATTTTTGATCAATTTTCATAACCATTGTTTTGTTGTTGTAAAATCAGTTTTACCAATAGCCATTTCCGAACTCTCCTCTGACCGAAAATAAACTATGACCAATTTAGGGATTTCCTAATCCCCACTACAATTACAGTTTAAAAAATCCTTGTATGCACTTACAATAAAATATATCATAAAGTGTCGCTTTTGTATGGGTTAAAATAGATTCTCTTTTTATTTTGAAAAGGTCTTTTTTGTGTGAAGATTTTTTAATGTTCATAAACTTTTTAGGACAGTTGTTTAATATTTTTATTATTTTTGGCTTATCGAAGCTGTAACGGGATTTTCGTGAGTCGTTGGTTTTCTTCGAGAAATAAAACACCGTCGTGGGGTTGAGGTCTTTATTTCAATATTCGGGCTAAATAATGTTACTAACAGATCCTCGGTAGTCGGTGGAGCTGGTTGGGTTATTATTAACTTCACCCTGGTTTGATTGTTTCAATTTACTGGTAAACTATTATACGAGGGAGGTGTAAAACCAAAGTTTCTTGATGAAAATTAATTCCTTATATCTGTTGGAGGGAATAACTGGGTTGCACACGTTTCCAATCCAGGATTTTCGTTTCGCAGCCCTAAACAGCAATTAGATTGCGGACGTTGCGTCGGAATGTCACACCGCGCCCAATTATTAATATTTTTCGTCCCTGGACTACGATCTACCTGATTAGTTCTAGGGGGCGGGTGAGAAAACTCATTATCTGCCCTAAATATACCGTTTGGCACCCCTAAACCGACTTTTGATTTGTAAATTTTCTGAGGTTGTTGAGGAAGGTTATTTCCCTGTGCAAGTTCAGACCTAATTATAATATTAAATACTCCCTCTAACCCTCCAGCTCCTACATTTTCCCCCCACATTGTTCATCTCGTGTAGATGGTACTGACAATAGTGTATAAAAATTTGTTCTATTCTGATTAAGAGGGGTTTCGTTAATACTTTGAGCCGACAATCGTCGGTTACCTGGTGCTGCTGCAGTATGTAGCTCTAGACGAGGAGGAGGAGGAGATATTACCATGTTTGGCTTAGTTTTTAGAATATCGCCGATTAAGGTGCTTGAAGTGTTCTGGACTACTCTGTTTCTCAGGTTGTGCTGGACATTTTCCTTACTGACATTTTCCTTTGGACAATGTCCTAACCCCATGACCATGTGCTCTCTGTCTCACGTTGGGCGACAAGACGTACATGGTCAACCAACGACTCACGAAAATCCCGTTACAAAACTTAATCCCATTGGTCTTGTATTTTTGATATAAGAGTTTGGGAAATATCAAAAAATGTTGCTGCTTTGTAATTAACTTCAGGCATAAGACTATCACGAATATCTAAGCAACACCTCATAATATCGTAATATGTCCATAAAACTCTTGTGTTGAAATTACTTCGTTGTCCAAATATAGGATATCCAGATTTTTTCTAGTTTTAACCTCGTACTTGCCATTTTGTATTAATATAGTAACAAAATTTACCAATGAGCTACAAGAATATCTCTTGCGTCCCACTACTTAACTTAACACTTCGAGCACAACTAAGGACATAAAAGACCTGGCTTGAACGTACGTGGTCATGCATTTGTATTATGCTTATTAGCCATTGCAATTTTAGATACCCTAGAATATCTTAATCATAAACAATGCCAACAATATATTTTTTAATATGCATAAACATTTAATTAAAATAGGTAGAAACTTCGGAAAAATGATTTTATTTAAGTGTCGAGCGGGCCTCAAAGACTGAAGACACTTCAATCAACGGTAAAATAATTATTTAATCCTTAACATGATAGGCAACATTTAGTAAGTAATACCAATAAAAAAAAAAATCTCGTTTCACCTTATTATGCAATTCTTTTTCCGATGGCAACCTAACAGTTAATAAATCTGAAAATTCTTACAAACTGCTGGACAGATGAAGCGGATAAACCAGATTTTTAGAGACACTTTAAAGTAAACTGTTTTTTTTTTTTATTAATAGATGCCGTTTTAAGGAGGTTTTTTCGAATTTCATCAACAAGAGTTTATGTCGATCATGAAATTTAAATAAAATAGGAACTGTTCCATACAGGTGTTTATTAAACCCAGTACAATTTTGCAAAACTTCATTGCTTCCGAAAACTTGCAAAACTTTTTTTTAGGGATTGGTTCACCACACAGAAATGAGAACAAGACAAATTGCAAAAGTCAATTTCAGTGGTTTGACACTACGAAAAATAAACATTTTTCTTTTAAGATGTACTTGTGCTTCATTTTGCTCTGTATTATCTTGACAAGAAACTGTATTAAACTTTCTATGCTTAGAATTGGCTTATCAGACACCTTTTTACCTTGTGAGGCACCTGCCGTGCAGAAAACTGCCGACAATTCATTAATATCGCCGTTAGATCATCTTGTTTGGAGATATAATATTATCTTAAATGCGTTGCTACATAACAACGACTACGGATTTGGCAAATTTTGGACAATACTGTCGAAACAATTTATCTGTTTTCGCTCTAACGCTGTGAATATTCAATATTCAAGTTTGTCAAAAGCACCGAATTATTCGATAAATTGGGAATAAACGTAGAATTAAATGTTTTGTAACTGTAATTTTGGCTAAACAGTATTGGCGTTTCACTATTTTTCAAGATATCCATTGTGAGGACCCTATAATTATAGTGTGACTGAAATTTCTTTATTTGGTTCTTTTAAGGATAATTTTTTTTAATTCAATAGGACAAATATATTTTTCTATTTTCGTTCTATATCAGAGCTAATTCCATACCGTTTTCAATATCATATAACAGACTTGTTATGAAATCGCGTTTCTTATTTTGTAAAAGTTGGTAACTGGAGGTTATTTATCAAATTAATCTTTGTTTCTGTTGACGAATGGCAAGACAAGTTGTAACTATGAAGGACTTGAGGTTAGGAGGCAGTATGGCAGTATTTTAAGTTTCTATCCCCGTTTTTTGGTTAATTCGCTAAGTGGTCGAAAGAGGCGCTCTCTTCGTAGGTGAGGCTCGTTTTCATAGAAAGGGTGGCGTTTTTCTCGTTTTATTTATCGAGATAATCTTGTTATGAGTTTTTTCGTAATATTATTGAAAATGAGTAACCGTAAATTATATAAAAGTAGAGTTTTTTATGTGCCGGGGTATAAAACAGGATATTCTGCCCGTAAGAAGCTCAAGAAAGAACTCAGTGAAGTCAACCAGAACCCCTCCCTAGCTCCAAAAGTAAGTAAAAATAAGCTTATTAGCCATAATAATTAAATAAAGGATATCAAACTCACGAAAATATTATGATGTCGATTTTATAAACATTTCTTTTTCTACATTTATTACTGTTATAAATTTTTCCCGAAGCATAACCTAAAAAATATATTAAATTAAAAATGTATACATCTAAGTAGTTATTAATTAAATCCCTTTATATAAATTTAAGCACATTTGACTCATGCTTTGTGACTGCTCGTATAAGGAATCTTGTATATGAAGGAGTACCCTTAAGTTGTTCGACATCCAAATTGAATCATGGGAGCAATAAAAAGAAAAGTATTAAATCATTTATTCAGTCATGAAAAATTAAAAGGAGATGTATAATGCGTTACCTGTAAGAATGTTAGAGTAAAGCAAAAGGTAATTTTATGTTTTATGCCCATACAACTTTTTTTGTAAATCACTACGCTTATGAGGGATGTAGAGACTTGTTTCCCTCCAGCTAAAGTATTTTTAAAATAGACGTATGCAGTTGCTTGTATTTATCAATGTTTATAAATAAGAATTAAGGGGAAAGCAGTATATGAACATTTACGAAGTCACAAACTTTTGATGCTTCCTTGAATATACACTTGAATTAGATATATTGTATACTTTGTGATACACACAAGGTCTTCTTCTTTGGAATCTTTACGTCAGGTAAATACCTTTGACATTTTTCTGGTCATTGTTTGCTTATTCAGCATTTTTGTTTAATTTTTTTAAAGGTCAATCGGCCGGAGCTTTAAATTGTCGTGTCTCGTGCTTGCGTGTTTTCTTTAATATTTTAAGCTGCTTGAGTTGGCGCCTGTTTTCCATCTCCTGGATGCTGTCGGATAGTGCTTCTCTACTGTCTCCAGTGCTTCTCTACTGTATATTGGGCACACGCACAGGAGGCCAGTCTTTAGGTAGTTTGTATGTTGCGTTTGGTCTAGTTCTTGCATGTGAGTTTGTTATCAGTTCGTTTGTCGATACGTCCGTTCGTTTGTAGTAATCAGTTATAATTAAAAAAAAAAAACTCGTTAATCGTCTGTATTTTAAAGTCGTTATGGAGCACCCTGTTCATCGTATACCTAGGGACATTTGCTACCATCTTTAATGCTCTATTTTGAATTACCTGGAACTTATTCAGCTCGGACTTACTTATGTTGCACCATGATGGCGCTCCATAGGTAAGTACCGGCCTGACCAGGACCTTGTAGAGGTTAAATTTCGTTATATTACTAAGTTTAGTCCGCCTGTGAAGCAGGGGGTAGATTGAGCTCATTTGACGCAACGCTAACTCGATTCTATTTATCGAATTTAACCTCCAGTTTAGTCTTTGGTCAAAGATAAGTCCAAGGTACTTCACTTCCTGGCACCAGTCAGTCTGGACTCTATTGACACGAAGCCTTGTTTCTGGTCTTCTGACACGACATTTCGAAAAATAAATAGCCCTTGTTTTGGCGGGATTCAAACGAATCTTCCAATCCGAAAGCCATTTTTCCAGCTGGTTTATATGGCGTTGCATACGTGTGACGACGAGCCGTGGCTGTTTAGAAGTCAAAGTTATTGCAGTATCGTCGGCGAACAGATAGAGCTGATTTTGTCTATCTCGCGGAATGTCGTAAGTGTAAATGTTGTAGAACATCGGAGACAGAGGTGAGCCTTGCGGCACTCCAGCCCCGATGCGTTTTATCGAAGAAATCGCTTCCTCCGACGAGTCTGCAAAACTTCGGTTCTCTAAGAATGAGTCTACGATCTTGACTAGATAGTTTGAAGCATCGCGCCTTATCAACTTTAATAGTAGACCGTTGTGCCAGACCTTATCAAAAGCTTTAGAAACGTCAAAGAAAACGGCCCCCGTGTGCGCCCTTATTCCTTCGCTATGTTCGAAGTGAGTCTCGTCGTTTGCCTAACTGTGCAATGTTCGGCACGAAAGCCGAACTGTTCGTTAGGCAAAATATTGTTAGTAAAACGAATCGTTTATACGAGACAGGATTATTTTTTCGACTACCTTACCCAGGCCAGATAACAGACTTATAGGTCGGTAGCTAACCGGTGCCGTAGGATCCTCCCCTTTCTTATGAATGAGGATAACTTTCGCGTGTTTCCAGACGCACGGGAAATGACTTTCTTTGATAATAGCCTGGGATATGTCTACAATGTTCCTCAAAGCTGCGTGTGGCAGGTTTCGCAACGCCGTATTCTTAATGCCGTCGAAACCCGGGGCTTTTCTAGCATTTAAAACACTCACTAGTGATAGTGATCTGACTTCTATTTACACCAGTTTAAGCGATTTTTTATAGTTTTAGGATTGTTAACTATTACTTATAACTTTTATCGTAAAATATAAAATTTTGAACTTAGAAATATTGCACATACCACCATACTTAGGTGCAGCAATATATTATGTGATATACAGGGTGTTATTTAATAAGTGTCCGATATTTTACAGAACATTGCTCAGTTATTTATAAGGTGAAAAGTTCATATAAGCATGGGTCCGCAAGCCCTTCATTTTTGAGATACAGGGTGTTACAATTTTAAACAGGAACAAAAAATATGTACGTCACTGCCGTTTTCTCTCTTGATAACACTGCCATGTAGGCACTTTATTGACTAATGCCAAGTACATTTTCATTATTTTCTGATTTCGGCTTTGTTTAGGAGATAAATGCTATTTTATCAAACTCTGATATGGGCATGGCGATATGCAAAATTCCATGAATTTTTTTATTATTCTTTTTTTTTTTAGAATGATTGCTCGTAGCGACTTCTATGTCTTTTTCATGTAAAAATGATAAGGAAATCCATTTTTTTGCTAAAAAATGTAATACAAGTACGTATAAAAAAGGTAGGATTCCTCAAAAGAGTAAAAAGACACGTAGGTGGCACCCTCTACAAGTGGGAGCCATGCCAACATCAAATTCAAATTTCACATATCAAAAAACCCCTAGATACCAATTTTTGTCCAAATATAGACATTATTTCAAAAATTGTTTACGAAAAACAAAAATAGAAATAAATTTTTAACACCCTGTATCTGAAAAATGAAGGGCTTGCGGACCTATGCATATATGAACTTTTCACCTTATAAATAACTGAGGAATCGTGTTGTAAAATATCAGACACTTATTAAGTACACCCTATCTATATACCCTATTTAAAAATAGTTAAGTTTGTTGACGTTTTATATAATTTTTATTTATTGAATTGAACCCTATTCAATTAAATCTTTACAATGGGGCATGTGCACATTTAGTAGACCAAATCCTAGAGCCCCAACTAGGTAGAAAATTTAAAGAAGATTATAATTAAATATAGTTATTTATTTATACTAATTTTGTGTTTTTTTTTTGGTGTATTAATATTCTAATAATAAAATAGCATATGATTAGTAGTAAAGTCGCTTTCTTCTCCAAAAGAAAGTTCTTTGTAGTACAATGTTTAGTACTCTGTATTCTAAAAACCAAGCGTCGTTGGACAACATATAGACCGGGTTCTCCAATAAGTATGAGAAAGTAGCTCTAAGTTCATATAAAAGTCGTTATTTGCTCCCCAAACAACTAATTTACATAAAAATAGTTATTGCGCCCATAAGAAGCCATGTATTTATAGCATCACATGGCACATTTGCGCTGCTTGCGGCGAACTCGTAAAGCTGAATTACCGATGCTAATTTGAGACCTCATTGCGATCGTCCTCCTAACGTCCAGTCCTCCATAGTTGTTACCAGTAAAATCTCCTTTTTTAGTCATGTCTTGTATATTTGGTTGCCTAAACATGCGCAATAAAATTATTTTTCGTAACACATGTTTTGAAAATTTCATTCGATGCCGACGGAGCGGGCCGAGAGTTGAGTTTTCCACCCTAGGGTCCGACATAAAAAGCAGCTGATTTTTAGTGCATTCCACGACAAGTTTTTCGTTGACACGTATAGACCTTTTCATTTTTATAAAAATCGAATGGGCATCCTTGTCTGATTTCCGGGCAAAACAAGGATAGCGATACCACTGCGCTTGCGTAATAGATTCGTAATAGATTCGTGAAAGAATATGCATTTTGCTCTCTTTGTGGTCACTCTCTTTTCACAAATATACTTTAATGGAATACTGTTCAGATATAATTATTTAGCAACACCAGTTCTGGCCGCGTTGCTACAAGATACTTACACGGTTGTGACAATGTTCATGTTGGTCTGTCAAAAAAAAAAGCATGTTTGAATAATAAAATTATGATCTGTTTCTTGTATTGGAAATGCCTGAATTATATTTAAAGGTAGGTAATTTAATATATCTACTAGTAAATATTAAAAAGTACAGGTTATATTATCTGTTGTATTATGTTTGAGTTGTTATAGTTGCCATATTATTTCTGACGCCTTTTGTATAATAACCTTTCTCACTATATAAATAAATGATTGGTGAGTAAAAAGGACCTGGGTTTTGTTCTGGATCTCTACTGGTGTGAGTCCAACAATAAGTAATTAAGATCAAATACACAGAAGCGAGGCTTAGTCATATTTTAAAAACATTTTATATGAACAATAAAATTGTATGCGCAACTCGGGGCGACTCAACGATTTCACGAGTGTAAAGTTAGCTGCCCGAGGAAAGCGACGTTGACTTTCGCCCCTCGTTGCGCAATATACTATTGTTGACAGGAGAAGACATTAAATGAAGGCATAAGAATGAATAAAATTTGTAAGGCATATTTTCTTTTTAAATATTGCTTTTTATTTTATTTTATTTAAAAAAAAAGAGTGCAAAATAGAACAAATAATACAAATTATATTGAGGGTATTCCATGTATCTCCAAAAACCGAAACTTTACAGGAAAGAGAAAAAATGTTGTGATAATTAATTTAGCTTAAATAGAAAAACATTATTAACTTTATTGTTTATATACACACATAAGGATTCATAACACAACATGCAGAATTTACTATTTTATGGAAGATAAGTGGTATTGCTTATTAAAAATCGTCAAAAGAAGGAAGATAAGTTGTATTTCTCCGCAGCCATCTAGTCTGGGAGATACGTGGTATTGTATTTTTTATTGGCTCATCAACTTATCGACTATACAGCACCATATATCGACGCGTGTTGGAAATCTTAAATAAATAAAGTTGAAATCATCATTTGAAGAAAAAGTGATGCATTGACACTATCGATATGTTCTACAAACCTATTAGCGCAGTTGTCCCATTAGAAAACTCCCCGCAAGCGGCTCATTTTTTAACATGGACGCATGCACTAAAATTATGCTTTATAAAAATTGCAGTTTAATATACTATTAACTAACGCTTCAAAGATGCGACCTGTATATGAACATGTTTAGCTTTTAACATAAAATACTTCGATCCGCCCGTCTTGCCCTACCTGCTGACTCTACAATCTCAACAGTATAACTTTTAATTAAAGACAAGTTGTAATCATTAGCGTCAGAGAAATAAGTATAACTTTTTATTCCTATTTATTCGTCCTACAAGAATGTATCCACAACATTAGCCACTTTACCAAAAAATACTGGCTCCCATAAGTTCAGCCCATTAACCTTCTTTTTGTTAATGGTCTGGACGTCGGGCGGATCCCTTGTCCAAGTTTCCTTCAGGCGTTGAGCGATGACCGGAACCCTATTTCTTTTATTGTCTATAGAAAGGGATCGGCTAACAACGACTGTCATACAAAATTTACATATATTCTACTTCTTTCTGTTTTCAATAAGAAAAATAAATAATATGATCAAATAATAAATAAATTGGGTCGTGATAAAAACGAATAGAAAAAATTTTAGGAGGAAAACTTTTTTTATTTCGATCTAAGAAAATGACTTGATAATTTTGGCAGCAGCAATTTATCTATGGAATCATATGTTTAATCCTATTCCAGTCAAATAGATAAACCGTTAAAAGTGTTTTTCTTTTTTGCAAATATATTTTAGGGGGAAAATCCCGTGAGCTTAAATTCAAGAAGTAAGGTGACGCTCCTCATAATTGGGCGTTTTTTTAGAGCCCAACTGCATGGTTACCTATGTTATTACTTGAGATATTTATCCCGCATATGCGCTCATTGCAGCACATACGGTTGCAATGCGCAACTCAACTGTTGGAATGTGCGCGCATACGGGAGAAATATCATGTTGTATACTATGTTATACTTTTTCCAAAGTCAGTTTGATGAATAAAAAAAGCTTCGACCGGGCTTCAAAGGAACCGGCATCATAATAGAGGTTGTCAGATTTTTTTTAAAAATTCTTTAAGTTTTTATTATTAAACGTGTTCTTTTATATCAGTATTTAATTTATAGTCAATACCTTTCTTGTAAGCTAGTTTGCAAATCTACTTTGAATCAAAAAATTACCAATGTCAAAAAAAGAAAGAACAAGCCATTCATGAATATTATAATAATTTTTTTAGTACTTCAGAAATAGTATTTATACAAAAAGAATTTAAATCAAACGAAAAGGAATTTCACTGTTGTTAAGCAAAAAAAATAAACAATTAACAAACCTTTATGTTCCTTCTACCCTTACGAAAACTTTGTAGAACTGGCAACACCCTAGCGATAGACCGTCGAGGCTCACCAGCAATATAAAGTGCGAACTGTTTTTTCCGAGTGGGAAAATTAATAGAGCAGAATTTAAATACAAATTTATATGATATAGACAAGAACAGCAAATAGTTTAAAGGTTCACCAATTGGGTGATCCCTTATCAGCTTTAAAATCAGTTGATGATTCAGGTAGGCGATATTGAAAATCGGACAGTGGCGTAGCTGGTTGAAACGATTTACTGTAATTTACAACTTTCATTTTTACCACAGTTGTGTGGTTTTAGACAAGTAAGTTTTTACTTCTTACCCATATTTTGTTATATCAGTATGACTTTTTGGCGACCATTTGAAACAGAAGGTCAAGGTGAATTATGGCAGGAATATAATGAGTCGATGCCAGAGTCGGTCATCGAAAGGGAAATAAGTCCGGAATTAAGAAACAAAGATTTACGTGTTCAATGTCAACGCATTATTTGAAATATGTACGGGTGTTTAAAAAGAAAATCCTGGAAATACTGAAAATACGCTTCGTACAAGAATGTACTTGTAATAAATTAACACAACTCAGGTTTTATAAGAATTTATAACGTTATTAATTTGGGACTGTAACCGGTCATTCCATAAATCACCAATAAATAAAAAATTCAAAACGGCTGACAATACTACAAGGGATTTTATTCTGCGAACTATTTACAACTTTTACGAGGATAATATAGTGCCGACTTTGGAACTGGTTCGTCATAAATTGCGAGGTTATAAAAACATTGCGTGATGTTTTGTTAAAATATGGCTTTAAACATAAAAAATTAGATAATCTAATGATTATAATAGAATCCCCGCGTATCATTGAACTACGAGAGGACTATTTGCGCAAAATAAAGGAATACTATGAATTCGATAAAAGTATAATTCATTTAAATGAAACTTGGTTTGATACTTACGATGCTTTTAAGTATGGTTGGGTAGACAGTACAAATTGTATTTTTGGTACACCGTATCCGAGAGGAAAACGCGTTATCTTGCCGGAAGTAAAGATGGCTTTGTACCTAATGTGTTACTCTTGTCAGCAAAGAATATCGCTCAATAACCAATCTCCAACTTTAAGCGCAGCTGTCCTTGATAATATTTGGCAGGTAATAACGAAATGAATAGCGATGTATGAAAAAATTGCGTAGCTTATGCTATAAAAATAACAAATGGATATTCTGTTTTACCACCTATAGCGCCAGTAGTTTTCTAACCTGGAAATTATTCTAGTTCTAAAAGTTCTGACGATTCCAGTCATTAAATTGTTTATGAATTTTAAATTAATTATGTTCGTTTAACACGTATCTTAAAAACTTCTAATATTACAGAACGTTTACCGTGATTTTGCTGATGCGATCAATTTGTTGTTAAAATATATAAAGTGAATTCTAACTACTAACTGTATATTCCAACTAACATATTACCCGCCCCATTCTTGGCAAGGAAAACTGATAGTACCTCCTCGCGGTCCTGGCTGGACAAAGACATTTTTTTTAATTGTTTTCGGCAAAATAAGCATTTCTCTTACCGAAACACCATTCTAAAAATATTTAATGCATGTGCTCTTTGCAGGCGATATCACGGGTATAAACCTCTTATCGATATTAACTATATTTTTAAATTGTTTTTGGCAAAATTAGCATTTTTCTTTACAGTAAGATCATTTTAAGGATACTTTCTGCAAGCGAAGTCACGAGTACAAACCTTTTATCGATATAAACTATAATGAACAAGCTATAATACATACTATTTAATCACGTTAAAAATTGACAGCAATCCGCATTTTAATTATTCGGTAGAAGCGACGCCTAGGGTCAAGAGATTAACGTTTTTTATATCATCAAATTAAGCTTGGAACAACTATTCCTCGTAGTTGTGCTGAAAAAAATCACACATACTGCGCGTTCGCCTTAATTTGCAAATATAATACCAAAGAAACTTATAGCTTTGCGTAGCTATAAGTTTCTTTGGTAATACTAACCCGTAACCGGTGTCGTGAAGTCTACGACACCTTCCATATTATGTTTCACTAAAATTCCTAAACTAGAGGTTCAATAGCCACGCGACGCCATTTATCTTTCTGAAAGTTAAAGACGTATGGGCACAGTATAACGGAACTATACAGTAGCGACACGAGCTGTCGGTCCCTTTGATCTCCAGGGGTCAGTTTCAGTGACAGAAGGATGACGCGGATGACGGTATTGTCCTCTATTACACTGAGAAAACATATGAAATTTTATGTTAAAATCGCTTTTACACTGAAAGAAAGTCAATTTAAAGCACATCTGCTCCTTATTTTTTCTTGGGAATCCATCGAAACTCAGCAAAAGCTCGGCACAAACACTTTAAAGCACCTTCAAACACTTAAACGCACGATAAAAACCAATAAATTTACAAAAACTAAACAAACTACAATCCACACAAGCTTTGTTTACCTTTCTGACTGACTTATTTGTCACTAAAAAGATGGCCGCTACGCGCATTGCGCAGAGAAATTTTGGTCTGTCTAAATCGCCTCGTGTCGCTACTGTATAGTTCCGTTATACTGTGGTATGGGTGGCTGCTAAAAGCGCTAGTGTTAATTTTGACATAGTCGAGTAAACCGCTCCTCGGAGTCCGTCAGACTCCACGTCAACGTTAATGTAATTAAATTGGGTTTTGCATATTGGCTTTTAGTGAATTTATTTAACACTTGATTATGGCTAATGAAGCAAGTACGTCACCTACTGTTCTTGGACAGATCCTCACTTTGAGAAGACAGTTACTAGATTGTATAATTGCCTCGATTCTGACAATAGTGATGCAGATGATATTGAGGATGGAATCAGGAGCGACCATGATTCGGTTTTCGTTCTGGTTTTCCTTCTATTGGAGATATTGACTTCATTTTTGCTAGAAATAAGTTACTTATTTGTTGTTCTAGCTAAATTATTATTTGCATATTTGATTTAATTTTTTGAAACTTTTTTACATTATACTTTCTTTACAGCTAAATTTTATTTTTGTTCAGTTACTTCCACTTACAGTATACTGTACGAAAAACAAAGACTTAATATTTTAAAACTATGTATATCTTAGTTTGCTGATAATGACGTACACAGTTGATAAAATTATTGCTACTTGTAGTAGAAGAAGAAAGTGGTTTAGTAAAAGCATAATATTTTAAAGGAGTCTCTAAGACTTCGCGTCACCGATTGTGTAACAGAAATTGGACGTCACCGGTGTTAAAATAGTATATTGAAGTACATGTTTTATAAAGCATCATCTTATAGCACGCGTCCAAGTCCATGTTAAAAAACGAGCCGCTTGCGGCGAGTTTTTTAACGGGACAAGTGCTCTAACTGCTTTATAAAACACGTACTTTATACTATTTTTTCTATTTTGTATTTTTTTCAATAAGAAAATAAATATTTAAAAAGATGATTCACCTCACTTTTATTGAACCAATCAAAACGCTCATTTTCATAGCAACCACCTTGGTAACGGTCGTCTTACCCGATAAGACTACCGGTAGCTCGAAAAGACGCTTTTGAAAAGACGCTTGTAGCTTTTTTACTTAAATAAAAAATTAGTAACACCTCTAACTTGTATATTTACCTTTATCAGACGGCCTTCATTTTTATGTTCAGTAAATTATCCAATAAAATACACCTCTAGAGGCGGTTTCTTATCTTCATACCTTCGTTTTTCACTCGAAACTCGATTTTCCAAGAAAATTTTCACTCAATGTAATTTTTACTTATAATCAAAGATAAGACCCTCGAGCTAAAGCTCTCGGGATCATATCAGATTATAAGTAAAAATTACATTTCGTAAAAATTTGTCAGAAAATCGATTTCTTGTTAAAAACATCGGTATTACCGATAAGACGCCTCCTCTATCGGTGTATTACTGTTGAAAATCAACCCTTCAAATTTTGTAAATTTGTATGTCTAAATTCTTAAATAATATTTTCTTTGTGTCATTGTCACGAAATTTGTGTTTTAATATTTCATAGAGTTGTTCATAATTATAATTAAAAAAATATGGAGCATGATAATCTAAGTTCAACTCTCCCTGAGTTAAGGGATATTGCTAATAAAACGATAAATCAACTTTTACCTGAGAAATCCCGAAAACTTTCTTTTCTCATGGACCACAATAACAGGAAACGTCAGACGTCAACAGAATAAAACATTTAAATATTACCAATACCAACTTTTAAAAAATAAAAAGCGGTATCGTAATATTAGGAGTTAAAAAAACCCAAAGTTTTGGTCTCATGACATGATGTCATACATTTTAGCGCCATTACTGTATACATTTTTGTAAAGATGTTTCATTTTTACTGTTAGATTAGGTCTGATGATGCCGGAGAAGGCGAAACATGTAACCTACACAAACTTATTGACAGTATATTAAAAAACTTTTATAAAAATTTGAGACCAAGACTTTGGGTTTTTTAACTCCTAATATTTATATGAGGTCTCTTTGGGAACTATGGACCGACTCTTTATTCTTAAGGTATCGTAATAGATCTGTTTCGATACTGAAAACGGTATCGTAATTGATTTTTTATGAAACAAAATTAGAAAATAGTATATTAAAGTACAAGTTTTATAAAGCTCATTTTAGCGCACGTGCCCATGTTAGAACATGAGCCCCTTACGGCGAGATTTATAATGGACAAGTACGCTAATAGCTTTATAACACGTGTGCTTTATACTATTTTTTTCTATTTTAGCATTTTCTCCAATAAATAAATCCATATTTAAAAAGAAAATACAACATACAAATTCTCAAAATTTTAAGGCCTAAATTTTATGTTGGTAACACAGTCAAATTATTTATCATAATATCCTTGAAATCAACAAATAATTTTGTTTCCGTGTCAGTCATTTTGTCACGAAGTTGTCTAATTTTTCTGACATACCTACACAGTGTTACAATATGGAGCAAAATGAGTTTAGTTTTACTCCCCCAAACTTAAGGGAAATTGCGGTAAATTTTATAGTACTATGTTTTATAATATAGTAAGTTTGTAAGATTATTTGATATTTTAACTCATCTCCATTTTATAGAATTAATGCAAACCAAACATACACGACAGCAAAATAAAACATTTGTGAACATCATTACCAACCTTAGAAAAATAAAGAAAATTGTTTCATAAAAAGTTCATTACGATACTGAAAGCGATATCGAAACACATTTTTTATGAAACCAAGTTAGAAAAAAATATTTTTACTCATTTTAAAATAATCACAAAAAAATAACAGTGTATAACGTTTCTGCGACAAAATCATCGCGCGAATAAAAATCGTAGTGAGCGATCAGGCTAAAATTATTGACTGAGCAATTTTAACGCAAATTACTCGAAAACGGTTGTTCGGAGTGACATAATAACACATACAAGGTACATAGGGGAGAGAGCCCTAAAATTACGAAATAAGATACTTTGATGTATGAGACGGACCTGACCCAGGTCCATATTTTTTTAACAAATTTTTAAATATAGGTAAAAGTGTGTTTAAATTAAACTAGTGAAGTGAGTCAACAAGGTGTAATAACTAATTAAACATAACAACAATAAGTATGAACATTTAAATATTTTCTACATAATTTCAGCTCAATAAAAATTCGCAAAGTTAGGACATCGCTACGCTAGGACTCCGCGATAGCGAGCCAGGGAACAGATAGAATGACCGCACAAAGAGGAGACGAAAAATGCGCGGACACGAAAAATCGGCTATAAATAGCTGAGCTGCAGGCTTCCACGAGGAGACGAGAAAAATTTTCTTAAGAATTTAAAATCTTAAAAAGGCTCTTCCAGCCACAGGGTTTCATAAAATATTGGGTTGGAATTTTCAAACCAACATAATTATTTTCAAACAAAAAATAGGTAAATATTTTAAATTCAAAATTTCTAATTTACTAAATAATTTTGTTTCTTGAGTCAGATATCTATCTTTAACTCTTATTTTTTGCCATAGTTTCACAATTATTTATTTTAATAATTATTCAAATATTATTAGAGGATTTAGGCAAGCTAGTAATTTATTATAAAAGATTCTCGTCTCATCACCTAATATTTTAAATAATTACCTTAAAGCATAAAAACAATTCATACTCTTAATTTTGTTTTAACGTTTGCTAAAAAATCTACTGGGCGTTCTTTCTACTAAGCCCAGTAAAATCTTTATAATTTCCTTAACTACTAGCCCACCTAAACTAACATTTCCCGCAACTATAATTCTTCCTTTCCCCATCCTCCAGGTGTGCGTCATCGCTTAATTGCCGGTGACCTACTGGATTTCTACCTATCCTTATCCTCCAGGTGTGCGTCATCGCTTAATTGCCGGTGACCTACTGGATTGCTACCTATCCTTATCCTCCAGGTGTGCGTCATCGCTTAATTGCCGGTGACCTACTGGATTGCTACCTATCCTTATCCTCCAGGTGTGCGTCATCGCTTAATTGCCGGTGACCTACTGGATTTCTACCTATCCTTATCCTCCAGGTGTGCGTCATCGCTTAATTGCCGGTGACCTACTGGATTTCTACCTATCCTTATCCTCCAGGTGTGCGTCATCGCTTAATTGCCGGTGACCTACTGGATTGCTACCTATCCTTATCCTCCAGGTGTGCGTCATCGCTTAATTGCCGGTGACCTACTGGATTTCTACCTATCCTTATCCTCCAGGTGTGCGTCATCGCTTAATTGCCGGTGACCTACTGGATTTCTACCTATCCTTATCCTCCAGGTGTGCGTCATCGCTTAATTGCCGGTGACCTACTGAATTTCTGCCTGTCCCATCCTCCAGGTGTGCGTCATCGCTTAATTGCCGGTGACCTACTGGGTTCCTCGATTTTTTCCTTTGTATTCTCTACTTAACCGGACCCAAAAATGATAGACTATATATATAAAAATAAGTTCAGTTCCGGGGGCGTGAATTCTCACTCCCGACTTTTTATTTGCTCTGAAATCTATTTTTGCATTCTCTAACAAATCTTATCTACAACTTTTTAATAATTAATAACCGTTTTCTCCCTTAGAAAAATAAAACCCTCAGTATACAAAAAATTATTCTAAAAGACGTTTTACCGTCTTTTCTTGCGGTGACCAGGCCACCTGTTTAAAATCAACACTTGCCTAAATGTTTTCGTGAGACTAATGACTGACCCATAAATTTTACTAAGGGTAGATTATGACCATTTGCGGTACTTTGGCAGAACAGTGGTTTTGACCTAATTTATATTTTATGGGTTGAGTGTTTCTGAAAGTTGTTTTGGATTTTTGTTACGATATTCACAATAATGTTTTATTTTAAAGGTATTGCTAATTGCATAATGGATGACGGAATCGAGAACCCCCCTGTTCCAGGTCAGGACCATCTCCGTTTGGTCAACTCTTCAAATTCTTGAAGAATCCTTTCTTTTTTTCCTTGGTTTACTTTCGAGCGATTTCTTAATGTTTTTGCAGTAATCCGTTTTTTAAACTTTCTCTTGTCGCTGTGGTTTTCGCAGGGATTAACTTAGCGCTCCTCAAGTAACATCTTTCATTAAAGTCCGTGAACAGTAGCGGCTGCCTGATTTAGTAACACTTCTCTCATAATTTCTTTATAGCGGAAACTTTGAGGGTAATTTCTGCGTCTGATTTACGTTCGTAGGCCCGTAGGTTTATCATGCTCTCCCTACGCACTATTGTGGGACGACAGTCCACGCTGGACACAATATAGAGTTTAATGCTCTTGGAGATGTGAGGACATTTATTAGAACAGAAAGAGCATCTCATTTTCCACCGCTATAATTTGTCTAAATTCAACAAAAGATCTTACAGTCCGTTACTGGCGAACAAATGTTATTATTCTTAGAGTAGGCTAGGCGATGGCCCCCAATAAATAAATACTTCTAAAGCCATTATTAAATCTGCGTTAGAGGTTGTTAGGAGAAAAGTGCGGACCTGGTCTTCTGGTTAGACTAGCAGTGTTCACAGTGTTTCCTTCAACGTGGGACGGAGGGCGACAGCCTGGAGCGACAGCTCATTCCAGCAACCGTTTGAAGGGAACCTATAGAGATAGGCGACAGCCTAGAGCGACAGCTCCTTGTCTCGTCCGGCATGCAGGGTAGGGAAACCTTTGGAAACGTGACCGGAAGTTTCGGTTATCCAGATTTTTCGCCGTCAGCAGCCAATAACGTCATTCTTCCGAATTTTACAAACAAAAAGAGCCGTTCACGTCTAGCCACTTCTCGGTCTCGAAACTCTTCAAAAATCAAAACACAAGCGTTAATCCCTGTGCAAAATTCAGCATTCTCAGTGTAATACTTCGCTCTGATACCCTTTTCAGCGAATCTGACACAACGTAGAGTCCTGCCTAATAGACGATCACAACCACGTCCGAGCCTAGTCTTTGATTACATAAGCGTATAACAAAATCAAATACTAACAAAGCTCTCAATGTCATAATAATAAACTTCCTTGTGCGAACGAAACGTACGCCTATGGAATTCAAAGACAGGTAAATTAAAGACTCGCAGCCAGAGTCGTGCGGCACTTTTAGTGCTATACTCGGACACCCAGGGGCAACCCTCATTTTTTGGTGATATTTTAATCACCAAATATAAACTTAATTTATTTAAATAATTAGTCAAATAAAAATAACATTAATTACTCAAGTATAAAACTGATCAATTAAAACCAATCATCGATTTCTTTTACTTCCGCATTGGCGGGGGGCCGTAAGGTTACATGTATTCAAGCGATTTTTAACCACGTTTCTGATGCTTTATTTAAAAAATGCCTAAATTATTAAATAATGTAACTAATTAATACTGTTTTTAGTTTAAAATATTTAAAAAACTATATTTTTTTTTGGTTTGAATATTTATTTCGTCATCCAACCGATAGTAGCTGATAATCAATTTGTTAATGAATAACTGTTGAATAGAAATTACTTTAAATAATTTTTTTTCGTAAAAGTTTCCGATATTGTCAAAAATAACAGTATTTTGCTGTAGGGTAAAATTTTACTGATGTTTGCATTTTAGGTTTTGGACCATGCAGAACTTTTATGATGACTAACTTTATTCATAAAATCAATAATAAAAAAGTTTCACCCATGATGCGAACTTAGGTAGACACCTGTATATATCAATATTTATTTCTCTTACACCAAATCATAATGTAATACGACAAATTTTAAATTCATATTGAATATGACAAATTTAATATTTTAAACTTAAAACCCTAACACCCTGTATAGACATGTATCTATACAAACAAGGAATGAAAACTATACACATATCCAAAACTCTACCAAGTCGAGATTATGATTGTCCTGATAGTAATAACTGCCACAAATAACTTCCATGATAAAATTGTTTCAACCATACCCAACAAACATATTAAGTAATGTAGACCAGAACGGAACGGAAGGAAAATAATCGTAAATTGGCAAATATTTGCTTATTTTTGCCTTAAATGTTTTCTTAAAAGTCACAAAAGATTCGAACTCTAAAATCTAAGTCAAAATTTGGATATCTAGAACTTAAATAATTTGTTATAGGGAAGTATACTTGTAGTTTAATTTACCTAGTTAAAAATTACAAATAAATTACCTCTTTTAGACATTAAAAATATTTAATCCTAATAAGGAATATGATTAAGTAATAATTTACTTAATTGTTACTTAATATATGTGTTCAAAATTAAGGAATTTTTTGGCTATTACGCTAGGTAAATATTACCCAATTATTGCCTACAGAAAGTCCAAATAATTTACTGACCATGTAGTTTTAGAAACAAGTAATATTTTGGATAATTTTGCCCTATAAATTGTTCCCAAAGTTATAGATCTTTTGTGGTTAAAAATTGAGCTACTTCATAACTTTCTGATTAACCTCAAAGGCTAACATTGCTTGTACAGTTAATAATAAAGAAAAAAATAACTTTAAGGTTAAAAATATAAAGGCGGCCATATTTAATAATTATTAGTTTTCCTGTTTATCGACAACTATAAAAAAACAATAATTAAAATTTTAAGAATTACATAAGGTGAGTGGAAATCCATTAGACTACGATATGTTTCGTCAACGAAAGTTTTTTTAAAACTTTAGGTACATATAATGTTTATAATGAAGGCACTCTGTTTTTAGGTTATAATGGTAAAAATATTTTAAATTATCGTAATAATACATAAAAAAAATGCATATTTTAAGGGCGCGTTTAGTTTTTCGAAGTATCATCACCATAATTCACAAACACATTTCTTTCGCATCCAAATTTCGATCCAGAAAAATGATAAAACTTAATTATATCATATTGTTGAAGTTATAATAAGCGGCCATTCCAAATATCTACTTAAGTCGAACTCCATTTTATAGTTTATTTTGTCCTGTTGGAAGTGTTGGCATAAGTTGTTGTCTTTTCTTTCTAACACCAGATATAATATGTTTTCTCTGTATTTTTGTCTAGCGTCTTATTGCTCCTATTTAGGTTATATTTAGGTCAAAATGTTGGTCTCACTTTCCACATTTAGACGTAAAATAGGTCTATATTTATTTCACTTCGTTTCAACTTATTGGACAGAAAAACCCTATCAACCAATTTTCGACCTTCAATTTACTTTAGTTTCTTTCCCCACATTGGGCAATAGGAAAACAAATGTAGGTAAATTATCCCTATATATAATTGGTCGTGCAAAATATTTGACCCATTTAGAAGTCGAATAAAGGTAAATTTAACTTAAAATGTTTGTTGGGTAGTATCCTTAGAAGTCATCCTGTAGTTAGAGTTAACAGGACCTTGATATTTTGGACCTAAAGGTAACTTAAACTAGAATAGTGCTCGTGAAGTATCCATCACGTATTGTTTTTCTCATTAACTTAGTAGACATGTAAACAACTACCAAGTAATTGACTTTTTGCCTCAGTATAGTATAATTAAGATTTATTTTAGGTGATTAACAAAATATATAATAAAAATCATCTATAAAATAAACGTAATTAGTAATTTTCTTCAGGGCGGCGGTATATTGACTGATGGAAAGATCTAAAGACTAATTCGTGTAAATCGTCTAGACAAATAAAAACTATACTCTAAAGAGAATTGCTTTCAAGCCATTGCTTTATTTACTGCGGTGTTTTTAGGCTACAGGACTCGCATAAGCCACTTAAGTTCAGCTTCAGAAAGAGTCCTTAAAGACAAAATAACTCTCAGTGCAGTTTCCAATACTTAATAATTAAATCAAAATCTCTTTGGTTTAGGCCATAATGTATTTATTTCGCCAATATACAGGGTTGGGCAAATGTTCCGGAACGGCTTAATTACAAGCGAACGAAAAGTGATATCGAATCGGGGTTTTGGGCAATGTATAGGACAAAAATTTTACTATTTGACTGGTATACCATATGTCAGTAATGTCACCAACTGTCAAGTGTCGACGATATTTTTTTATTTTTTTAAATGGAACACCCTGTATATTATCAGATATTCTAGATCTTCAATAAATTACAAATATTTTTCATATAGCATACCATATGATTAAATCCAACTGTTTCGGAAATACGGGCAAATGAATCTAGAAAGCCCATATTACATTTTGTTTAAAAATCAAGCAACATATTTCTTTTATTATGACATTCCAAATAAAAGTCTTAGTTTCCATGACTCCCAAGTGTCACTCTGACACATTTCCTATTTAATTTTTATTTATTTGTATTAAGTGAGTTGTGCAAGTTTTTTATTTATCGACTAAACCTCTGATATAACTGATAAAACTATGGTTCAGCTAACTGAACAAGAACGGATTACTCTGCTTATGATGATAGGATATGGGGATAGACGGAGATCTTTTCAAGAAGCAACCGACCTTTTCAATCAAAATTTTCCTGTTCGAGATCCCATTTCTAAATCAACTGCTAATAGAATATTCCATAACTTTGAGCATACGGGTACGGTAAAAAACTTGCCAAAAACAGGTCGTCTGAAAACTGCTACAAATGACGAGAAATCCCTGGATGTTTTGCTTGCCCTGCAAGAAGAACCACAGACGTCAGTTCCAAAGCTTGCTCTTGCACATGAAAACAGCGAAAAATCAATTAGAAGAATCCTCAAAAAAAAAAAAATGTTTCCTTATAAAGTCAGCTTGCTTCAAGAACTATCAGAGGACGATCCTGATAGGCGTATGCAATTTTGTCAAGAAATAATGGACTACATAGACCTACAACCTAACTTTGTAAGTCGTATTTTATTTTCTGACGAGGCTACATTCTGTCTTAATGGTTTCGTCAATAGGCACAACTGTCGATACTGGTCAGACCATAATCCCCATTGGATGATTGAGCACCGTACGCAACACCCCCAAAAATTAAATGTGTGGGCAGGTATAATTGGAAACCATATTATTGGGCCTTTCTTCCTTGATGGAAACTTGACATCTATTTACTACTTAGATCTGCTTCGAAATAGAATTATACCAAATTTGATTAATTTATATCATGATCAGGTTAACGATCAAATACTAGCGAATGACATTTGGTTTCAGCAAGATGGGGCGCCAGCTCATTTTGGTATACATGTCAGAAATTATTTAGATCAAACTTTTCCTGGAAGGTGGATAGGTAGGAGAGGGTCCATTGAATGGCCTCCTAGATCTCCAGATTTAACACCTCTAGATTTCTACCTCTGGGGTCATTTAAAGACTGTCGTATATCGTACACAACCTAAGACTTTGGAGGATCTTCAAAACAGAATTTTAGATGCTGTGCATGTTATTTCTCGTGAACATTTGCAAAACGTGCGTTCTGAATTTTCCGACAGGACTGGACACTGTCAGGTGGCTGAAGGACGACATTTTGAACATTTAATTAAATAACCATTATTTTATATTATTGTGTTTTAAAGTTATTACCTTGGTTTTGTTTAAATAAAATGTACTACATTCATTTGCCCGTATTTCCGAAACAGTTGAATATAATCATATGGTATGCTATATGAAAAATATTTGTAATTTATTGAAGATCTAGAATATCTGATAATATACAGGGTGTTCCATTTAAAAAAATAAAAAAATATCGTCGACACTTGACAGTTGGTGACATTACTGACATATGGTATACCAGTCAAATAGTAAAATTTTTGTCCTATAGAACTCAAAACGCAAAACCCCGATTCGATATCACTTTTCGTTCGCTTGTAATTAAGCCGTTCCGGAACATTTGCCCAACCCTGTATATACCGTGCTACAGAAATGTCCCCAGTATGCGGCATTATACGGAAGCTTTGCGTCTGCGCAGTTGGCGTGTACGACAGGTCTGGCTTTCAACTTATTTAACTTAATTTGTTTAAATACGTACTTTTTCATAAAAAAAAGGCAACTATAGTAAAGCTTGGTATAATATGAAATATAAGGTGTAAGGCATTAATCTTCTCGAAGAAGCAATACACCGCAAGAAGTTCTAAAATTTCAGGACTTGGGTATTTTGGGGTGTAGATGTGAAAATTAAAATTTAATTTCTGGCATAGTTCCGTAAGTAATACTGGTTGTTCTTAACACCGTAACAGGTGCCCTTTGTCGCCTTGTTTCCTTCGATTGTAGACTTGAAAAGCATGTGCATTTGTCTTGTCTTGGCACTTTGTAGGAAAGAAAATGTTCTGCACACTGAAAAAAAAAAACAGGAGTAATAAAAGTAGTATTTGGATGTAGTATGTATTCGTTAAAGAAAAAAAAAGTTTTTTACGTTGAAATATGGAGGCAACAGTAAAATCGCAACCGTATTGACGAAACACATAATATTGATATACTGTGAATTATTTTGTTAGGGTGGCAAGAAGAGAAATGTATTTTTAAAATATTTTACTAATTTGTCAAAAATCAGCAAACAACTTGGACACAAATAACCCATTATTATTATCCCTAAGTTAGAGTTTGATTTTGGGTAAATTACCTCCTTTCAAAGGGATAACAGAAAAACTGTGTAGGTAGAGCAGCAAGGTAAATACTATGCGGGGAAACAATTTTGAAAATATTTTAAGTAACTAGGTACTAACCTGTATAATGGAATTTTGGTCGATGGCCAACTTATTTTTCATTACGAATTTACACCTCAAGGCATCTCACTATAACCTAAATAAATCTAAACTACTAAATATAGTAACCAGTTTTTTAGCGAAAGATCTACAAAATACAACAAAGAACTGAAAGTAATGCTCTCAACTGGCCATTTGGTTTTAAGCAGTGCCATAAGCTTAAACACACACACAATAATGCTTACAAATCCCACAATACACACACCAAATACTGTGCACATACAGAATAAAGAGAGCTTTGAATAAGGTAAACGTAAATTTTAGAAGAATATTGAAAAATGCTAGAAATCCAACGTACTGTGCATGAGTAAAGTGTCCGCAGAAGGAGTTTTTAAGATGCATAACAGGGACATTTTTAGATGGTTCGGCCATTAGCTTTGTTTCTCTACTGTTAGGAGTTTAGTGGATTAGGTATATAATTTATCATATAAAGTATCTTTGGTGCCTTTAGACAATTCTCTCTTGGTGACAGAACTTAATTTAAAAAACTTTAATTACAATACTACATTTACATTTGTCTAACCTTTTCTGGGTATTATCTTGGTCTCGTAAGACAAGATATAACCTCGCAAGCATCTCTTAAGAACAACAGAATATTTACATTTCTTTTTTGTAAGACAAGGTACGGGTGTTTAAATCTTGCAAGATTTCTTGTATCAGTTATAATTAATTTAAAATATCAGAGAAGAAGGGGCGGGGAGTAACAAACCTTTCTATAAACGTAAAGTTAAACTGTTGTGAAAATACCGAAGTCAAAAATGTAACTGACCAAATTGAGCCGGGTTAGATATGTCTAAAATTCTTGTATATAAATGTTCATCAATTTCGTTAATAGTATATTACAAAATTAATAAGGGCAGGTATCTCTAATTACCTGATCAGGATAATAGTGTCATACACAGAAATCAAAAACTTAAGAAGAGTGGTAGATTGAGATAGCAGCACTTAAGTGAAGTTTTGTCTGGTACGACAGCATCAATGAGCACTTAACTTCCCCGGCGGAACCGGGTGGAAATTTCCCCTTGCCCAAAGTTGGCGGGCGTCCAATCAAAAGCCTGATACCCCTGGTGTCAAAACTTGATGACAGAACATTTGTAGTGTCAACAAAAAGTGCAATATCAACGACGAGGCAAATCTGTTGCTATATCTATTTGCTGATGTCACTGCAATAACTGCCACCTCAGGACAGCCCTGGTTAGTTGTATCACGTCTGCAACCAACAAACTCAAGCAATCCTCTTCTCGAATGGCCAAGACCCCCTGAAACAAGGGTCGTAGTCAATAATAGTCCGGTAAACTTGAGTCAAAAAATTAAATACCTTAGCCTTATCTTCGACCCGAAATTGTCTTGGCATGACAATGTTGATGAATGTGTTGTCAAAGCACAAGAACAACTTGGGCAGTCTTTCCTTTACTCTGTATCAACAGTAAAAAAAGCAATAAAACAAAAATCTCTGTATACAAGACTATATATAATCAGACCAATAACAACGTATGGAGTACCAACTTGGTGCACAGTAAATAAAACACGACTAAAAAAGACCCAACTACTACAACTAATAACAAATGCACAAAGTTACATACCACTAAGAATACTTCACGCAGATATGAGACTTGAAACACTAGAAAAAGACCATACAAAACAAATCATAAAATATTATGAACGAACGGACGTATCTGATAATATACCTATTACCTCATATATTGGATCACAAGCAATTGACAGATACAGATACCCAAAAGACTAGGTTCCACTCTAACTCTAGAAACTGAATTACGTCAGGAAATAATCTAAAACAAAGATCTAGAGCAATTAATCAATAAAATCACAGATGAAGCAAACATCGAAGATCAGAAAAGTATCAAGAAATCAAGAAAACTCCAAATGAATTCAAAATGAAACAAGGATAATAACGAACAGAAGTAAAAGCTCTATCGAGTTGACTTAATAAACTACGCTTACAGAAGAAAGTATATTAGAGTACAAGTTTTATAAAGCACCATTTTTGTTAGAAAACGAGGAGCTTGCGGAAAGTTTTCTAATGGGACAAGTAAGCTACAGATAGCTTTATAAAATATATACTTAATACTATTTTTCGATTACAAATTTTGTTAATTTATATGTCTACATTTTATGTTGATAATACTATCTAAATACTTTTAGTGTCCGTGTTCATGCAACCAAAAATACATAACAATGACCTATTCGCATAACCCAGTGTTAGTTTAAATTCAGATCTTTGAGTTATTAAGACGAACACTAATTACCTTATTTGACCAGACTACCAAGTGAATGTACAGACAAAGTGAATCAGTCCTCTGCCACTCAAGTCTTGGCGTAGTAAAAACCAGCGTTCTTATATGAGATGATAGCTTGATTGTCGCTTTACCTCATCCTTATCAGAAATCGTGGTCCCCTCTGAATGCTTACGTTAGAGTACGCCCAATGAAAAGCTTCATACTGCTTTAGGATACGTTTTACGCTTAAACGTTGATGACGCCATAGCATCTTCTTACTTGATTTTAACTCTACTTATCTTACCTTTTACTTAGATAAACGGAACTTATTTAAGACAATAAACAAAAGCAGTAGTTAAAGGTACTATAAAGATAATTTATATTTTATAGTTTATTTCACGCGTACTTATTGATTTATGAAATGATATATGTACTGTTTCGGAAATTCTGCTCTTAACCACTATAAAGTAGTTGCAGGGGAACGTTGAACATTAAATCGGGAATATTAATAAAATTATAATTATGGTTATTCTGTTGACAGTTATCAATGTGTCTTGAATTATGTATTATCTAAGACGAAGTCTAACCTGAAATGTGTAATTAATCTAATTGAGTTTGCTTCTAAATGAATTATCAAAGTTTATTGAGAGTAATCGGCTATGTTGGCTGATAAAAATTTATGAAGTCGGTAGCGTAAATTTCACCGTCTAGACAAATAAAAACTATTATCGGGCATCAAAGACCTTTTAGGTTATTGTTTTGATTTAGTGAGGCATTTCTAGGCTATAAACGTGAAATAAAGTAATGAGAAGCCCTAGTCTTAGACCAAAAAAACACTTAAACGGAGCTTTAAAGATGAATCTCAAAATAAAATACTTTTGGCAATACTCCTCTAAATAACGTAGTTAGTTTAGGAAATCGTAAAACTGGCGACGGAGGCAACCCGTTTTTGTAAATTGGTCATAAAAAACTATTCATTTTTCTCCAATTAACAATACAAAGTAAATAGTCATATACATATTGAATTGGTAGGTTAGTTTCTGAGAGCTAATAAGCTAATAAATCAGTTTTTTACTCCTATTTAATACATGGAAAACTGTATGTAGCAGCAAAACGACTGTTTTTTGCTTTAACTAATTGAATGCCAAATTAATCCATAACGATAAAGTCATCATGTTACCTGGCTGATGATTTATCACGGCACATATCCTGCATGGTGAACTCCAAAACCTAATGTTAAGTGTCGTCGGTGACTTCGATGATTGGTGACAATCTGATTTTTAATGTCTAAAAGACAGTATTGCTTAATTTCAAATGCAGCAGAAATTCACCGATTTTAACGATCAACTTAGTCAGTACGGCGGAACCTTATTGGGTTTGCCTGTGGATCAATTTTTAACATAGGAATCTCATGTCGATCAAATAAATAACCAAAAGAAATTCTTCTTTTAAATGACAAGAAAAATAAATGGAAATAAGCAATTTCTGGTGGGTAAATGTTACTACTCTGTATCGGAGTTTTTAAACGATAGAAATGTCTTATTTATAAACCATTTTTTCCTGGTCCAGTAAAATCTTTTAACAGCGACCACCCTCGCGGAATCAAATGTTGATCGGTTACCAGGGGTGTTCGGTTAACTTTGAAAATTTAAAAGAATTGGTCTGCATTTTACAGTGTTCTAGACGTTCTGTTGGCAAATCGTTATCAATAGAGGCAAATTATTCCAAGTTCACAAATATGTCTTTAATGTTAGGAAACAGTTGTGCGAGCAGAATATTATCTTCTTCGAAGTCGTCAATATTATCTGTGTTACATATAAATCCGGCTTTCCTAAAGCATTTTTCTGTTGTTAATGGGGACAAATTGCGCCAGGCCACCGAAACCCATATCAAGGCGTTGGTTATGGTAATATTGGGGGGCAGACAGGCTCCATTTTCCAAATTCTGCTTCAACATTTAATAACCCATAGGTTGCCTTGCTTAGCTCTTGAGCTTAGAAATCAAACAACACTGTTCAATTCCACAACGAAACATAATTTATGCGCAACGAACAGAAAACACGTAAATTACACTAACATTAATTTCTGTTTTTGAGCTATTGTGGAATTATATTTTAAAGATCGTAACACTTAACATTGTTGTTGTTGGCGATTTTTTACAACAAATATTATTTTCGATTTCTTGAAGAGGACAACCATGTCTATACATATTAAAAGCGATTTAATGAGGTAGAGCATTCTATTCTATTCTACCTCTTTATCTTGATATCAAACCTGTGAAGCCATGTTGTCATGCCGTCTGCTGTCATCTATGCTTTGCTGTTCGAGACCCATTAGAGAGGTAAGTTATCGATATAGGCGCCTTTAAAACGTCGAGGTATTTTACTTTTGCCTGTTTTTTTCCAGTAGACTTGTCATCTTTCAATGCATATATTTTTGTTGGCAATGCACGATAGTAGAGACCTATCTCATCTGCTTTAAATACGTTCCTTGAAGCATAATCTTTTGAAATGGTCGATAGTCTATCTTTCCAAGCAGTTACGCCTTCGATATTGATATTGGCTGATTCGTCACATATTTTCTTGAAGGTAATATCGTGCCGACGACGGAATATTTCTAACCATTCATTCGATGCCTTGAAGTGTTGTAGTCCTAGACATTGAGCAGATTCGATGGCTTTTGCTTGAATCATGGGCCCGGATATTGGTCAGTGCTTGTTTAGCGCCTTGCAAAACCAGTTAAGGTTAGTTCAGGTTAGTTTTGGTTTTGGGAAATTTTCTCATTTGTTCACCGCTGCCACCTTCCTGAAAGAAATATCTAACTTCTGCTTTATTTTGAAGCAACATAGTCACTTGGGTCTTACCCACTTTAAATTTTTAAGCCAATTTCCTAGTACTTAAACCAGTTTTTTTCCCATGATGAGTGCTCGTGGTCGTTTAACAGATGGGTCGGTAAAGAGGAGGACAAAATAATGGGATTTCCATTTTTAAATATGGGGAATTTATAACCCGTCGTTTAACGCAGGTGGTCACTTTATAGAGGCGGTCGCAAACAGAGGCTTTACTGTAGTATATAATGTATGTAATGTAGTGATGACGTGTACACCCATCTCTGATGGCTACTTATGCAAGAACAGATAAATTATTTTGACTTTGGTTTAGTTACTAGACTAAACTTAACTCACCTGACCTGCAATATATTTTTTTTTTGTTCTAGTCTCGATGCTAGGGGTGGTCCTCTTTCGGAGGCATTACAATTGGCGATGAGCGATGATCTTGGACGACGATCTTATTTTATAGTAGACGAAGAACCCTCCAAGGCCCGGCTTCGAATTCAACACGTTAATGAAGGTGACCAAGGCGTATTCAGATGCAGAGTAGACTTCGTTAACTCACCCACGAGGAACTTCCAGGTCAATCTGACTTTAGTAGGTTAGAGTATTTTTTATCAGCTTAAGGTAGTATAAGTACGGTGAGACTGGTATCACACTTCATCACATTATGTTTAATCACGCGACATCTAATCATGGACACTTCATATTGGCGGCAATTCCTCACGGCGACACTTTATCACTTTATTTTAGCAATTTCGTTACATCAATAGCAAAACTTTCCAATACGTTCAATTGTTTATAACATAGATTTACAAAATCACGATTCTGACGCAAAAGACAATGACAGAATCACTATATTTGACAAAAACGGCCTCATGAGGTACTAACACTAAAAAACCAGCAGGATTGCTGATGGAGCATTCAAGGTAGTTCTAGAGTTATCTTTTCAGCCTTGATCTTGCATTCTAAAATTATTATCCGGAAAATTACAATAAATTATTCAGAGGCTGTGTTTAGTTTTTGTAAGAATTTAACTCGAGAAGGGGTCCGACCAGAATTCTCACTAATCTCAATAGGGCAGCAATGAACCCCTTTTAGATTCAATTCACAGGGCTAATCCATAATATGTTTTTTCATTTCTATCAATAAAGAAACTTTGTATTAGGCCTAAACAATCCAGTGTCTGTATAAAGTCTGGAAACGGCTTACTAACATCTTAATTTATTTGCCGATTTAAACCAAATTTGGTTCAATTGTGTAGGAGGATCTGACGCACCGAAAGACGATATTGGCGTTGTTGCCAGCTTTTTAGTTTGTCTGGAATTCGAACGAATTTTATATTTTTAAATGTAACACCCTATATTTTTTAATTTACAGTTTTTCCTTTAAATTTGTTACACTTTTGGTATAACATACTTTGTTCCTAATATCAGTAGTTTTCGAAATAACGACGTCTTTTGAAAATATCAACAAATTGTGTTTTATATATTATCTAATAAATAAAACACCAGTTCAGTTTTGATGTAAAGTCATAAAAGCTGTCATTTTTACAAGCAAAAATAAAGTGGAAGAATTGCAAAATAATCTATTTAATGACGCATTTCCGGAATTTCAAAAGCAACTGTTCTAAAAACTGTCAGATGGTTCGAAGCAACTGGAAATTGTAGAGATAGGCGACGATCAGGACGACCAACAGTAGTGGATGAAAAGAAAAGTCAACGAAATGACGAAATAATCGAAAAGACAACACTCCTACTCAGCAGGCGACGTTTAATTTTGTTTAATATATTAGACGATTTTTTCTTGCAAATAGATAGATTTTCCGCATAAGCTCTTTTTGTGAAGTAAGTTTGTTCTTCCTCTGAATTCCTTACCTGATAAGTGTCGATTGCAGGGCAATTTTTTTGCAAACTTTTTTTTTTTTTTATGATAGGCACAGCACTGCAGGATAAATCCTTTATGGCGCTCTAGGAGCGGTGCGTGTGCGCAGGAAACGATTCACGTTGGTCTTGAATCTTTGGAGATTATACTCGTTGGGGAACGCGATCTCAGGGAGGTCGCTCCAGAGTGATGACGTTCTCCAGATGAAAGAATTTTGAAACAGTGTCGTTCGAGGGACACTAAGCTGAACCACGTACTGGTGGGCTGCAGTGGCTCGTCGTGTATTTCTACCATGCACCGCTCTGGGTGGTATCAAGCGGGCAACCTCAGTTGAACACTTGCCATCAAAATATTTGTAAAATAGACTCAAGTCGCCAACCTGCCTTCGATGTTCAAGGCTTTCCAGATTGTTTGTCAGACTATGGTCACCGATCAAGCGAATGGCTCTTCTTTGAATGGAATCATTTTCAGAAGCAATAGTAAAAGGAAGCAATAGCAAAGAATTTTCTTCGAGTGCGTGGCATATTTCTTCCGTAAGATTAATTACTAAGGCAGGATTTTTGTAAAATCCTGGCCACCAGTCCTTATAATCAGATACTAAATGCTGAGAAACCCAACCATTTGAGAATTTCTGCTCTTTTTTTGATCCTTTGAAGGTTATTCCAAAATACTCCTGAATAGTGTAAAATATTCCTGTTTTCTTGAGCTCTCATCAAAGTGGTTATTGTAGGGCACAAATGAATATCCTCTCATGGGGAAATATATTTCTATATACTTATTCAAACATTTTAGTTCAACCAAAACCAGAAAGCGGAACAAATTGTTTTTGTTTAGCCCATGACAGTTATCGGAGAAAATATGAAGTGTTTTATACTTCTGCAGCCCTTCTTAATCCTTCTGCACTTTTTCTTCGTGGGATAAGCCATATTTTTGGATTTTAAATCATGAACTCCAAAAGTACGAACTTTCTTTTGATATTTCTACTTCATTTTCTGAGCTGAAACTTATTTTAGCCCCTTTACTGTGCCACCATACAAATTATAATGAACACGTTTTTATGGAATGACTAATTTCTAGATTATTCCAACGAATTGCAATCACACATTTAAATGTAAACTATAACTACTCTTTCCCATTATAATGACCTATAAATTGTGCATCGGAACTAGATGTCGCTGTCGGTACTTTATCGCAGAAGGGCGACATCTCCCAAATATGTTACAACAAAAGTCTGGTTATGCAAAATGTTCTGTTAGTGAAATAAACGATACATTTAACCCTTTAGAAGCGAATATTCATAAATGTCAATTTAACACAATAAAAAAAAATTGAGACGTTACCTTTCTGCAATTAGAAATTTATGTATGAGAGCAATGCATGACTGTAACATAGCCACAACTATACAAATGTTATATGAATAATCGCTCTTTTTATTGAAAAAAGTTAAGGATACATTATTGGGAGCAACAGAGGCAAATTATTAGGAAATCTTGCAAACTGATGTGATGAAGTGTCTATGATTAGATGTTGGGTGAGGAAATGTCTTGTGATGGGTTATCATGGAACCTGTAGGACCTACACCAGAAAAATGAAAAATCTTACTTGCTTCCCCTACAAACTTCATTCAAATGCTAAAAGCAATAATTTGTGGCAAAAGTAAGTGGTGATACATAATTTTAACTTTTGCTTTGAAACTGCAGTATTATTGGCTTTAGCCGATATTTCAAACAGTAATATTAAATGTGTTGGAATGTTACATTACAAATTATAACAAAGGCGAATGAGAAATCATTCTAATATTCCCATGCAATCATTTATCGGAGGATTTAAAGTTTTTAGTTACAATCATCAATATAGTTTCAATATAACTTATTGTTTCTAAAACTATGAAATAATTTCAGTCACATCATCTTATTATCACTTCTTGTAATGCGGATACACGATAAGTATTATTTACCATAAGAGATTCTTAACTGAAAGTAAATACAATATGCTTTTAAAGGGTGCAAAGTTATATCCTTTCCTTATGGTTTTATATTTCCACCCCTTTTATCATCTTAACTTTAAAACAGCAAAATGTTAATATTAAGGTAACGGAATGAAAAAGGGATCTAAGTACTAAAGATTTTTCGGCCCTTTAAAAGTGCTAAAATCCTAAATAAAACCTCGCAGTTTGTTCCAGTAACGAACAGCCGCAAAGGGTCTACACTGGCTATTATACTTTCTAATGACTCTTTTATTAGGTGCCGAAAAGATTGTTTACTCTGTCCTTTGTGAATCTTTTTCAGACCAGCCATCGAGGCCGCGAATATTTGATGCAGAAGGGAGAGAAGTCAAGCTGAATGCTACGGCTGGACCCTTTTTGGAAGGGCACGAACTCTTTCTGTCATGCCAGGTCAATGGAGGTGAGTCCAGGGTAATTTGTTATCTCTGACAGATAATCTTTTTGAAGTAAAAGTGGGACAAAACCGCTGCTCTTTGTGAATGCGATATAAACTTTATTTGGGACAAACTTGGGATACATTAACTTGTATACACAGTGTGTGCCTTGTATCTTTTATTTTCGTAAATGAAGTCTTTGCTGGATGTTTTGTTTATAGAAAAATAAATAGTTCAGGTCAGTAGAGACTTGGATCCCACATAAAAAATATTTAATTATTGATGCAAGAATTACCTAACAATATTTTGCATTTTTGAGCACTATTGCAAAATTTCCAAAATTCAGCTGAGTCATTTTTGTTTAAATTACAGTTTTTACCTAATTCTTATGAAGCATTTATAATGTATGGTCAGCCCTGATAATTCAAAGTCAACCCGATAAGTAATTTTCGAAATATACGAGATTAAAATCAAATAAAACGCACGCGAGGCGGTGACGTCATTAAGTCCCACAGTTCATCCGCTTTAAACTTCTGCAGCGGTCTTTCTGTGCATATAGAAGGGAGATGCGCTTACTGTTTCGTTGTTCTGTTAAAGCAGAAGCTTATTATTACTTCGTTTAATAGTATATTTTAAACAAGTAGGAAATTCCATATAGTACGATTTCTAGACTATGTATGTATACTTTCTCTAACACTATTTACAAAAAAGAAAAACAATACATTTTTTGAAACAAGACTTCACTTAAAAAATACTAATACTGTTTGAGTATTAACATAAAATATAATGGAATTTTTAATAGACGCAACACACATTATTGGTCACAAAGAAATCCACGGTCCCACACTATGCGTCCAATGTTTGTTCCAACGTTAGATCCAATGTTGGAGCCATTGCTTCGCACACTGAAATGTAGCGAATGTCTCTGCTACACGAGGTGCTGAACGTTTGATGCAGCACTGGAAGCACATGTATACCAACGTTCGTTAGTGTTGTACTCACACAACAGACAAGCATAAAAAATGCGAATGAATACAACTGCTGGCATTGCTGCCGGCATGATAATTTTATGCAAAGTTATTCCAGTAAAAACAAAAAAAATATACGTATTAGGAGGTGGTAGATACTATCTCTAAATAAAAGTAGAGACATAAATGTATGTTTTCTGTAAATACCTACTGCAACTTGAATCTTTGCTTTTTGTATTATGTAATTATTTCTATAATAATTACTTGCAGAAAAGTTAAATCCACCATATATTTCAGATACAATGGCTTAGACATGCTAGCTGATCTAAAGAGAACCATCTGGAAAATTTAAATATTTTTTTCGAATGTCTGCAGAAGACTTCAAAATAATTTTAAATAAAATTGGAGCACAAATTATGAAGAAAGATACTAATATGAACCTTATCTTGAATCTTATGGCGATTCCTCGCTCATTGTGCGGATATTCTAAAGAAGGAAGGGGTAATTACCTCCATCCCCCCCCTGCATACGATGGTGGTAAATTATTCCGTAAGTAATGACGAAAAGTTAATTTACCTAACCTAACCTTAACCCAACTCATTTGCGAAAAATACAAACTTTAATCATAATTCCGCCGTCTCCCTTCATTTATTTAAACTTACTACGTCTTTAAACACACACATAGTAAAAGTAAACAAGTTAAATGCCGAATATTCACTCAGAAAAGAAATAAATAATGTTTTTGGCACCCCTGAAACCGTCAAATATAATATTATGACAGTGGCAATATTTTGTCATGGACAACAGGTTGTCACAATTTGCTGACGGTAGCCCTTAATGTGGAGGCACTAGGTCGTGGTCCGTTATACTTACACCTTCCCTCCGTCGTTGGCTTGCCTTGGGCGCCACCTGGTTTGACAGAAGTCCAAACCAGGAAAAATATACTGAGTGTTAGTACTTATTGGCAATCTATACAACAAAGAAAACCAAGGTTTTCCCACACAAACAATAAAGTGTTTATTAAATAAGAAATACTTGACCAAAAGGAAGGGTTTATGCTAGGTATATGATCAGTGTTAAATTGTTTAAAATTAGCCGGAATTAAAGTTGTTTATGTTTAAGTATAAAAAAATGAGACTGAGTTTTTAATGACTCAAGGATATATAAAACCCATACGTTTATGTATCTATATAACCTCTGAAGATTCTAGAACCTTTCATACTTCAATTTGTTACATATGGTTATATAAAAAGATGTGACCTCAAGTCAGGATCGCCTTACATTATTAAAGGATGTTATTGATTAAATTTAAGTGAATTAAACAAATTTTAGTTAACTTAATACCAAAAACATCTATCTGGGCAGCTATGATGGATCCTGTTAGGCGGTTACCTCTCAATACCAATATGGCCCCATGTGGTTTCTTATGGAAGGCGAGGTGGAATTGGACTTTTTCAGGTTTAGTGGGAGAACCTTAGGTTGTTATATGTGCCCTAAAATCCCATGTGGTATATCAATTATGTGGTTTAACCTGCCAAGCGACACGAAAAACGGCAAAAACTGCCGAAACCAGCAAAACCCCTAAAAATAATAGAAAAGAAAATTACCCACTGAATCCCAACAAGATCAACAACCCCAAAAAAAAAGGAATAAAAGTAGCTTACCTCTAAAAGGGGGGTGAGACCTCGTGGCCCTTTGACAAAAAAATTGCCTAACGGCGGCTGGCTTGACCTTCTTCTCTGAAGGATTTTAAGAAAGTAAAATTAAAGACCCCGAAAACTCCGAAGAAGCCCCTTCTCCTTCAACGATCAGCTGACACAAAGTCTTGCCAACTTAATCTAACCCCAACAAAAAAACGGAGAACAGAGGCACACTACAAACGATCAGAAAGATACAAGAGTTTGGGCTTTTACCAGAACATAAATTAAATAATGAAAGAAAGAAAATAATTCCAAACAACTTTGTTTATCCATAAAATTGCCAAAAGTAAAAATGGGCGTTCTGCGACTTGACGGGAGCCAGAAACGGAAATACGTTGTCAACCTACTTGCAGCGTCTTGTGCAATTAACCAACAGAAAAGCGAACGCACTACTTCTAACCCGGCATATTTTGACTAATTTTCTGAAAACAAAGATGACACAATTTAATAAACAAGTTTTTAAACAACATAACTATAAAAGATGCACTTTGTGGAAAGATGACTGTAAAACTTCTAGGTAAGTCTAACTAATTCCTTACACAGTCAATTAGTGGCAATTTTAAAATTGCTATAATATGATCACTCGTGTGGGTGTGTGAGAAGCGATGCTTCCAATTTTGGAAGCTCCTTTGATGCCGGTTAAATTTACCGATCAAATCCGGAACGTGGCGTATAGCGAACGTTGGAAATATGCAAATCGCTAGCGCATGCCCACACGGTGTGGCAAATGGCGATGTTTCCAACGTTGGAAAGCATTCGCCACATTGGCATCGTATAGAATTGGCTTAAACAGAACAGCCAGACATCAACATCGCTTCGGATTTTATATGGGGTATGGAATTTTTGGCACAAGGATTTTCGGTCCTCTTATATATCGCATTTCCCTAACTTCTGAACGTTACCCTGACCTTCTGTACCACGATTTGGAAGATGCATTAGACCATTCACCATTAGGTGCTGTACTGGATTGCTGGCTACAACAAGATGGTGTTCAAGCACATCCTCCATGGTCGTTCGCTAATAACGTGAGCTTAAGCGGTCTCCAAGAAAATGTATTAGCACAATGGCCTGCAAGGTCATCGCACTTAACCCCCTTAGAGGTTTTTTTTGTGAGGTTTCATACAAATTTACATATTAAAGGAATGGCTCTGAAACGAGGAATACTTACTTTGATCAGTACGAGCAGCATCTAATAAAATTACAGTAAAATATTGAGTCGTGCTTGATATTCTACATTGCACTGACAAAAATGAATTTACCGATGTCGTGGGTTGCAGAATTAGAGCTACTTTAACGCACCTTTCTAGGTTATTCAAACTGAACCTACGAATTATCACAACTTATTCAAAAATGCTACAATAACTCAGCTGTTTTTGGTTCGCCTCAACACAGAAATTTTAACATTTTAAACACATTTGGGATTACCACAACCCTTCATTTTGTAACCATTTTATGAGTTACCTGAACTCAGTTCTTGGATTGGGAAAACTTACTAACTGATTTTAAAGTGCCGTTTTAACCCAGACGTGCAATGTTTTAACTCATTACCATGTGTAAATTATTTTGAGTTGAAATAAGTCATAAAGAGTGCTCTAAAAACCCATGTTGAGGGTAAGTCACCGATCGAAAGGTCACGGAAAGTTCCGAATTCGCGCTCGTGCCGATTTGGCGCAGTAACTTTATCCCATTGTTATTAGTACCTCGTGCACGTCGCGTCGTCATGGACCACATAACTGGACTTGCTATCCGCGCAATCGTTGATCGGAGCGATCTTTTTTTTTTTATTTTTGTTCAGAGTTTGTTCTCATACAGGTGCGTGAAAATGAGAATACTCCAACTTTAGGACAGATTAAATCTATTGTCGTTAAGTAAGCTAGAACAACTAAAAGGTCCAGTTTTGATAGCTCGAATCATGATTTAATCTAGCCCGAGTAGTAACGCATCACAATTCCTATATATTGGTGTCTGGCAGCTTAAACAATGAATTGCTGCAGCCCACGTCGCATGTGTTCGTCAAACCCAGTTACGATTAACTAAGCTAGCTAGCTAAACAACCCATCTTCAGAGCTATTATAACTCATGAACAGTGATTTGATGCAATATCTTCGAATTAGTTGCCGTAATTCAGAGGTCTGAGCTGTCCCCTATTGGCAACACGCGTCGGTCTAGGATAACTCATATTTGAGATGTCAACTCGATATTTCGCTCGGTGTGAGACGTCTAGAATGGATGTGATGTCTAGAGAGTGGACATTATCTGTCGAAAAGGAACGTTGTACTGAAATTTTCTAAACGCATTCTTTGTTGTGTAACCTTACCTAAAAGTATAGATATTCAGGGTCGAAAGACAATTTCTTCGTTTTTTAAAAATACTTTATTTTTTATTAAAATATTTGACTTCTTATCTCTTTTTTTTATCAACAAATCAATGGCAACTTATAACTAATCTTCTGTCATCTCCTGGCACCATCCATATTAGCTACCTTCTCCATAACCTGTCAGTTACCAGTTACCTTCTCCATAACATTCTCCTCCGCAGTAATTGTTCCGTCTAAATGAACAATTACTCTTCATTTTTCTTAACATCTAATTTGCAAATTCTGGTGACTGGTCGACGAAGAATAGTACCATTGGCAAGTCTAACATCTACCATTCTTATGCGTTTATCTTTCCCAGGATAAACTTGAATAATTTTACCTTTGGGCCATAGGTTTCTTGGTCCATCTGGATTTACAACAATAACTACGTCATTTTCTTTTATTGGTATAACTTCTTTAAACCATTTGTTTATTTTTATCAAAGTTGGCATATATTCTTGTAGCCATCTTTTCCAAAAAAAATCGCTTAGCTTTTGAGCCGCTTTCCATTTTGTCAATAGGTTAATATTCGTTTCTTCTGTTTGTGCACAAGGCAGAGCACAATAAGAAGGTCCTATTAAGAAATGATTTGGTGTGAGTGGTTCTGAGTCTTCTGAGTCGATAGATAAATGAGTCAATGGTCTTGAATTTATAATATTTTCTGCTTCAATGAATGTGGTTCTCAGGACATATTCTTGCGGACATCGTGACGTTAATATCTCTTTTAAAACCTTTTTTACGCATTGTATCATTCTTTCCCATACTCCTCCCATATGAGGAGCTAGAGGCGGATTAAATGTCCATTTGATGTCCTTTAGAGTGCAAAACTTAACTATTTCCGTTTGCTTTAGATTTCTGAGTGCATTAGTTAATTCTTTTTCCGCAGATTTAAAGTTTGATCCATTGTCGCTGAATAGTTCTTCTGGAAATCCTCTTCGGCATCCAAACTGTCGAAGAACATGGATAAAACTGTCTGTGGTCAAGTCATGGGAAATTTCCAAATGTATGGCTCGTGTTGTCATACATGTAAAAATTACTCCGTATCGTTTTTCTCTGCTTCTCTTCACTGCAACATAAAAGGGTCCAAAGTAGTCTACGCCAGTTTTTATGAAACATCTGATCGTTGGTTCTAAACGACAGCTTGGTAGTTGACCCATAATTGGAATATCTGGTAAAGCTTTTCTAATTTTACATTTTTGACAATGTCTGCCGACGGATTTCACTGCCTGGCGAATATGAAGAATCCAAAATTTTTGTCGCAAATTATTTATTATTATTTCTGTTCCTTGGTGAAATACTTGCTCATGAAAATTTTGTATAATTAATTGGGTTATTTTATGTTTTGGGTCCAGTATTAGTGGGTTTTTAACATCATCTGTAACGTTGACTGCATTATTCAGTCTTCCACCCAATCGAATTAAATTTTCCTTGTCTAATTCACAAGATAATGTATAAAGTCTGCTGGATTTACTTAAAGTTTTCTTTTGTTTTAGTAGTCGAACTTCTTCACCAAAGGTATCCATCTGAGATTTTCTATATAAAATGTTTTCGGCTTTCTTAATTTCACCATTGTCTAATTCTCCAGCTTTCTTATTCCGTCGGCAATTATTTATAAATCGAAGCATCCATGCTGTTGCTCTTCTAAGTCGATTCCATTTCGAAAATCTCTTTGGGTCCGGTATACTAACTTCGTCAGGAATGAAATTTAGAAGAACATGGTCATTTTTAACCTCTAAGTCGTATTCTGTATTCTTCAGTACCTGCTCTTTTTCTACTTTTTCTGTAGGCCAATCTTTCATATCTTCTTGCAAAAATTTGGGTCCAAATAACCAAGTACTTTCGTTTGAAAAGTCCAGAGGTTTTATCTTCTTTGTTGCTTCATCTGCCACATTTTGTTTTGAAGGGACATATCGCCACTCGGTTGAATTGGTTAAATCTTGAATTTCTCCCAACCTTAACGCTACAAATATTTTAAATCTCTGAGCTTCGGAACGAATCCAGTAAAGCACAGTTTTAGAGTCGGTCCAATAAAACGTGTTGACAATATCAAGATTTAAACTGGATTTTAATGTATTTCCTAATCTTGCTCCCATGACAGCTGCCTGTAACTCCATCCTTGGTATAGATAGAGGCTTTAATGGCGCAACTCTAGCCTTTGATGTCACAAAGGCTGTCTGAACCTCTTCTCCCCTCTGAAGTCTTAGATAAGCAACTGTCGCATAGCATTTGTCCGATGCGTCTGTAAAAATATGCAATTGAATAGTACTGTTGTTTCTACATAAAGAAAAATATTGTCTAGGAATCTTAAATTTAAAAATTATTTTTAAATCTTCCAGCCATATGTTCCATTTGTCCAGTAAATTGTCAGGAATTTCGTCGTCCCAATCGATTTTCTGCCTCCAGATGTCCTGTAATAAAACTTTACCCAGTATAATGAAATTTGATAAAAATCCTAGAGGGCCAAAAATGGACATAATAACTTTTAATACTTCTCTCTTAGTTGGAATTTTTTTCTTTTCTAAAATGTCTTTATTTATTTTGTGAAATTTGGTTTCGAAACCAAATGTGTCCTCTTCTGGATTCCACCATACACCTAAAATTCTTTCAATATTTGGTTCCAATTTGTCATTCAAATTTTTCTCTCCCTGTGCAGTCAATTTTGGATCGATACCTGCGAGTAAATTATTTGAATTTGATATCTAATTACATATTTCGAAACCTCCTTGTTTGTGGACATATATAACATCTTGAATTAACTTTTTTGCCTCAGCCTCTGTGTCTGCGTTGCCTAAATAATCATCCATATAATGAGACGAAATTATTTCTTTTGATGCCTCTGTATGAGAATGTATAAAGTCCATAGCATTCCGGTTTTTAGGTTCTTGTGCTAAGCAGGGTCCGCTGGTTAAGCCGAAGAAAACAACTTGTAATTCATAGACATCCGGAGGTCTTTCGCGATCGATTCCCCGCCACAAGAACCTCTGAGCACAGCGATCTTCTTCTCTCACCTGAACTTGTAAAAACATCTCTTTAATATCTGCTGTAAACGCATACTTTTTTATCCTGAAATTTAATAGAATGGAGTGAAGAGAGTTATATAAATCTGGTCCTGTAAGCAAACAATCATTTAGACTTATCCCATTACATTTTGAAGCAGCGTCGAAAACAATTCTTAATTTGTTTGGTTTATTTGGATTTATTATGCCAAAATGAGGTAAATATCATGTCTTTGTATTTTCTTTTGTTGCTTCAGTAGTGTCAAGCTTTTTTATATAACCTTTATTTTCCAAATCCAACATTTTTGTACAGTATGCTTGTCCAAATTGCAAAATTTTGTCCATTTTCTTTTCAGTACACAAAAGTCGTTTCATGGCATTTGAATAACTTTCGGGAAAAACGATTTGTTCATTTTTCCACAAAAGTCCTGTTTCGAATTTTTCACCAATCCTCTTCATGGTTTTGTTTAAAATTTCTTGAGCTTTGATATCGTCTTTTGACAAACTTTTGTTGACTTTATCCAGTCCATAATTGTCAATTTGCCACTGTTGCTTCACTAAGTCATGGAGAATGTCCAAGTCATCTTTTTCTCCATGACTTACATGGCATACAAACCGGTTACCCAAATTAACGGTTGATCCCGTACTAACATTCCCATGAATAACCCAACCTAAAAGTGTCTTGCTCAGTGCTGGTCCATTCCATGGTCCTGTTACGACTTTCCTATCAATAAGAAGAGGCCAGTTGTCTTGTCCTATCAATAATAAGGGTTTAGCTTTAATCATTGTCGAAACTCTATCACCTATATATGGTTATTTACTTACTATTTCTTCCATATTTACGGTCTGTGTAGGCAATGACAAACCTTTTATTGTCCGGGCATGTCTTATCTGAAAATTGTTACCATTTACTCGGGATTGAATATTGCATGATACAACTCTGGAATCTTCCTGTTGATTGACTTGATTATTTGTCCATTGAATGCATAAGGAATGTTTCGGTCCGTCAAGGGCTAATTGGGCAGCTAAATCTTCATCTATGAGGGTTACAGTCGAAGCATCATCGAATAACGCAAATGTTTGCACATAACTTTCACCTTTACTAATAACTACAGGTAAAATTTTTAATAAAACATTTTTATTTCCCGTTATATGACAATTTATTTCAGTTAACACGTTGACTGCCACCATGGTATCAAAAAAACCGTTCGTTCTGGCCAAACTTTTTTTTTTGTTATTTTGGTATTAGATGACTATTTTGATAACAAAGCCGTTGTTTTTTTCGAGAAAAAATATGTGTTTTTTATATATCTTGATGGGAAGCAGCATGTGCTGCACTCGGCCCCATGGTATAAATTTTTTATTTTTAGCCACGTGAAGCCAAAGTGGTTACTCATTTCCTATAGCGTAACCTTGAGTTTTGAATGCAGCGAACATGTCCGAGGGGAAGGCAACACTGTTTAGACGACATATGATTTTCGTAAAACGTGTTAGAACCTATTATATTTTCTTTGCGTGTTAGAATAAAGGCGATTGCTGTAAGGGAGTATACGTGATTATTTATTTTGGTGTATTTCCTTCGGAAATGAGCTACGAAAAAGATCAACGGCATCTAGAGTCTTTATGGCAGGTAAATGATTTCACGCATATCCTTACAATATATGCTTTATAAGGTTATATTTTAGGATGTATTGTCTGACGAAGATGATGAAATGTTTGGAGAAGCAGGCTCGTCAGATGACTATGTTCCATCTAGTAGTGACGAATCATCAGATGATGAATTACCCCTGGCAAAACGTTTTAAATTGTCAAATATCGTAAAAAACATTCGCAGTTCGCAAAGTATCGATATTCCTAGCACTTCCACTGCCACCAATGATATGCATAAACAGGACCACACATCAGATATAATCGAAGCCGTTATACAGGAGTATGCAAGTAATAGCAGCGGTCATGGGGATAATGTTAGTGCAGAGGAAAACATCGAAGAAGGAAATCTAATGTGGAGTATTGTAACAGGTTTGAACCTAAGACAATTTACATTTAGCAATCCTAACTGCGGTATCAATTTACGACTGTATGGGGATTACTATAATAAAAGCCCGTTCGATTTTTATAAATTATTTTTGACAGGAGATATTCTTACTATGATGGTGACCGAAACTAACAGATATGCTGCTCAATGTAAGGAAAATGAGACCGCCCCTAAAGCCAGAATTCAGACTTGGTGTGATACGGATATAAATGAAATGCAAAAGTTTCTTGGTTTGCTCTTTTGGATGGGCCTATGCCAATATCCAAGTATTGAATCCTATTGGTCTCAAAGTATAATTTACGAAAATAAGATACGTTCTGTCATGTCGCGGAACCGATTTCAAATATTACTAAAAATGTGGCATTTTCATAATAATGAGGAAATAACAGGTCACAGATTGCAAAAAATTTTGCCATTGCTAGACAAACTTATTGAAAATTTCCAAGGCGCTCTCACACCGAAGGAAGCTGTCTGCATTGACGAAACACTTGTCCCGTTTAGAGGACGCTTGACCTTCAAACAATTTATTAAGAATAAAAGACACAAGTTTGGCATAAAACTTTATAAACTTTGTGTTGAAAAAGGATATACCTATAACTTGACGGTGTATTGTGGGCAGGACAAAGTCGAAGGTCAATCCTCCTCTCAAAATATAGTTCTCACTCTTGCAAAAGATTTACTAAACGCAGGACGCACAATCTACACCGATAATTATTATACAAGCGTTTCATTAGCCCATGCTTTATTAGACAAACAGACTCACTTAGTAGGTACATTGAGGGCCAATCGAAAAATGAATCCAAAAGACGTTGTGCAGAAGGTACTAAAGAAGGGTCAGACAGTTGCTGCAGAAAGCAATACCGGCGTCGTAGTCCAGAAATGGAAAGATAAGCGCGATGTCCTAACTTTAAGCACTAAGCATACTTCTGATTTAGTAAAAATTTCATACGGTCGTAAAGAAACAGAAAAGCCACCTATGGTTGTAGACTACAATAATCATAAAGCTTTTATAGATTTATCTGATCAGTTAAAAGCATATGCTACTTCGTTACGAAGGGGTGTAAAGTGGTATCGAAAATTGGCAGTAGAACTTCTTGTTGGTACATCGTTAGTAAATGCATTCATTTTGCACCAAAATGTAACTAATAACAAGATGACAATAACAAAATTCAAAGAGCTTGTCGCCATGGAACTACTACAACTTGAAGACAGAAATTCTGGAATTGTTGTAGACGAAAGCCCGTCGGCTCAACATACTTTGGAGGATCTTGGTCGGAATGGTAGGCGGAGATGTGTTGTTTGTTACAAAAAACTTAGTGATGAACATGGACGAGAACACGCTCAAAAGAAAACACCATTTACAAAATTGAGATGCACTGAATGTAAAAAACATTACTGTTTGGAATGTTTTTTCAATGTGCATAGATGTACCAAGTAAATATTTGTTTCAACAATACGCGTTCTATTATTTGTTTATTTGTAAAATTTAATTCATCTTTTTTTTTAATATTACTTTAAAATTACTGTTTGAAATGTTTTTTCTATGTGCATAGATGTACCAAATAAATATTTGTTTCAACAATACGCGTTTTATTATTTATTTATTTGCATATTATAAGTAATCTTTAATTTAATATGGTGTCTGACATTTCAGCCATGTGAAGCCACTAGCGGTCTTCAATAGTACAGGCCAAATACAGTTTGTAACTCATACAGCCATATTATAACGCTTCCATATGAAATACACGGCGCTGAATAACCAACGTGGCTTCACGGCGCAAAAACAAATCGACTCGCAAGAGATGCCACCGTGGTTTCACACGGCCATATTGTTAAAAAGTTTGAGAAGCTACTTGTGCATCTCATGGCAGTCAACGTGTTAAATCCTTATTTATAGGCTTTCCCGAAGAAATATTTTTATTATCCTCAAAAAATTTTACTTCATCCTTATGTAAAAATGCGTGATGAGGTTTAGTACACCTATTTATCCCACATTTCTTAATTTTTCTACACTTCTTTGTAATATGGTTAGGCATTAAACATGAAAAGCATATTTTGTTTGTTGTAGCTAAACGCCAACGTTCATCATTATTCATTGATTTAAATTTAAAACAGGTACTTAGGTGATGTACATCTCCGTTACAACAAATACACCTTTTTTCAGATGGTATAAGACCTGTTGCCAAAGTTATGCCTTTCTGTTGACAACCTTTGCTACCTTTATAACCCTTATTACTGAAGTCTGTTGTCATTTTTGGCAATTGTATTTGACAAGCAATTGAAGCCTTATTGTTTAACCATGAATTAAATTCCAATATTTTGTAATTTTGAAGAGGTTTGCTAGAAATGTGTTCTATCCAGTTTAATTTGTGATTTGTCGGAAGTTTATTTAGTAGTTCTTGCAATAGAATTGGATTTTGTAGATGATCATGTTGATTTAGGGCTTCAATGGTCCCCACAAAATTATTTATTTGGTCAGAAAAATCAAACAACATATCTAACCTATCCTCTCTAACCACAGGAAAGTTTTTAATTTTCTCTAATAGCATCAATATAATATGTTCTGGCCGTCCAAATCTACTTTGTAAAGTATCAATAACTTTTTCTACGTTTTGTGGCAATATAAGTAAGCTTTCAACAATTTTTCTAGCATATCCCTTCAAGCAATTTTGAAGTCTACATAAATTTTCTTCTTTCGTAAAGCCGCAAATAGCTGTCGTGTTCTGGTACTGATAAATGAAATTTGGCCACTCAGTAGGATCTCCAGTAAAGTATGGCAGATCCTTAGGCATTGATTGTCTAGTAAGCATTTTAGCGCAATATGACGAAGCTATTTGTTGCTCAACACTAAAACTAGGTACTACCTTAAGAGATTCCTGTTGTGAAAGTTGCGAGTGTCGTTCAGACCTATCCCATGGACACGCACCGTCCACCCAATTCTTGATATTTGGCATTTCTTTTATTGCCTCACTACCCACCGACTCAGAATCGTCTTCTTCTAATTTTGTTAGCTTCATTTTCAACTCTAAATCAAGCATCTCTTGTTGATGCTTGTGCTCTAGCTCTTTCTTTTTCATTTCCGTTTCAATTCTTACTTGTTCTCGTCTGGATACTTGACTTCATTTCGTTGAGGAAGTACGAATTTTCGGAACATCAGATATTTTCGTAGAATTCTTGCTCACAATACTTGGAGTTTTGTCATGTCCTAGTCTAGCTTGAATGCGCTGACTTCTCCTTTGTAATTGCGGAACCGACTTCGACATCTTTGTTGGACTGTAATTTCTTAGTGTTGATTCTTGCTAGGCGAAAAGGGCCACTTATGCTGTGTAACCTTACCTAAAAGTATAGATATTCATGGTCGAAAGACAATTTCTTCGTTTTTTAAAAATACTTTATTTTTTATTAAAATATTTGACTTCTTATCTCTTTTTTTTTTATCAACAAATCAATGGCAACTTAAAACTAATCTTCTGTCATCTCCTGGCACCATCCATATTAGCTACCTTCTCCATAACCTGTCAGTTACCAGTTACCTTCTCCATAACATTCTTGTAAAGCTAAAAAAGTGGAAATAAGAAAGTGCATTTTTTATACCTTTTCAAATAATCAAATACTTTCAGAAAAAAATAAATCCAAATCGCAAAGTTTCGGATTGTGATGAATATCTCCAGAAGTACATGTAATTTTCTGGTTTTCTTAACTAAATATTATTTGCCACTGAATTGCGGAACTATTTTATAATTTAACTGCCTTTGTAACCTTTACGGTTTCCGGCATCTCCAGGCTGTTCATTCTAACCTTGGACACCCTGTATATCAAACAACATCAGAACTATCATTTTTATGACATTATGTATAATGGACATAATAATTATAATAATAATAGTAATAATAATAATACAGAATAATTACGCACCAACATATAAACCGACCCACGTACTATATAACAATTTCCAAATAGCAACAATTACACAACATATAGATAGTGGACTACTACAGAAGAACAGCGATTTGACAATGCAATATCATGAAACAAACATACATTAAGACATCATCAAACATTAGATACATACAGCTCTCCACGGAATTTGCAACCTTAGCGGCGAAAAACATAGAAGCTCTCAAAATCCAAACAAACCTAACAAAAAACCAAAAAAGCAACCCTAAAATCAATAGAAGTAATAGACCATAGTGTACCTTAAATAAATGTATCTGATATCCTGTATCACTTAAATACCACTTGAATATTTTACATCTTATTTTTTCAAAATTATTTTATATTTACTTCGAAAAATGCATCTCCTTTCTACTAGCTGATGTAAGTCAAACTGCAGTGGCCTCTTGGTCTATCAGACCACTTGTAAACTCTTAATTTTAAAAGCAAGCACGAACTGTTTCTATCATGCCAGGTCAGGAGAGGTGAGACTACGTAATTTGTTATCTCTAACAGAAAATCTATGTGGGATAAGTAAAACAATGCCACTAGGTTACATTGAAGATAAAAGGCTCCAAATCATAATATAAATGTTACAGAAGCGGACATAAGATTTTAAATGGCATTTAAGGGTTCTAAGAATGTAAATAAAGTAAATAGAATTAATAATATGTTAAATAATAAATGTAGGTATAACCAGATTGTCAGACTGTCAAAACTGGAATAACTCAAAAAATTAAAATAAAATTTTTCGCAGGTACCTAGGTACTTACAAGAAATGGGTTGGATTATTGATCAATGAAACAGCTTTGAGGATTCATTTGTTTATTCCCTCGATGTTTTAACCTATATTAGGTCATTGTCATCAAATTAACTTTAATTAACTAATATTTTGGAGTTTCTCAGAATGCAGTACCTAATTCTGAGACACTCCATGGATGACATAATTACATGTGTATTTTCAAAATAAGAAAGAAATGCAAATATATGCATGGTCTAAAACGCGTTATTTTCGTTATACAGGGTGGCAACGTTTCAATTTTTTTTTTCGTATTTTGCGTTTTCTCTCTTATATTCTGTGACAATTGTTTCAAATTTGGAACAACAACCATTTTTTAGAATCTCTACAATAAAGTATCAAAATTGTCGGTCGCAGTATACAGGGTGTTACATTTTCTTGAATCGCCTACAATTTTATTTTTCAGAACTTTTTTTTGGAGCTCCCTGTATGATTTCCGATATGAAATTTGAACTCTGCTCCTTTTTTTAGCATTCTGGCCTCTTGCGCTATTCTCGTATCTTTGACCGTTTTCGATTTATTTGCAAAAATAGCCATCGATGGAAATTAAGTGTAGGCGAAATAGCGCAATAATAAATATGACAAAAGAAATAGTAGGCTGGGATAGGCAATTGTTAAATCTGTTTATTGTCCTTCCGACATTTTGTAACAAATCTTTGTTAGACGTTTCCGGAGTAGTTTTGAACTGGTTAATGATGGTTGGATTCACAAATCAAGAATTTGCAGAGATGCATTTAATCTATGGACTTGCCGATGGCAATTGTTATGAAGCCAGACGACTGTATGCACAAAGGTATCCAAATCCAATACTGCCTCACGCACGGACATTCGCAAATCTACATAATCGACTATGTGAAAATGGATCGTTCAAGAAATCCACTCATATAGCAGGAGCAAACAGAACGGTTAGGACTCCTGAAGTCGAGGAAGCAGTCCTGAATGCAGTTGAAAATGATCCTGCTACTAGTACGAGAAAAATTGCCGCAACACTTAACATTTCATTTGTGCTTGTCTGAAAAATTTTAATAGACAACTCAATGTATCCTTATCATATCCAAAGGGTTCAAGCTCTTCTCCCATGTGACTTTCCACTACGTTTTAATTTTTGCCAATGGTTCCTACAAATGCTAGCCCAAAATCCGTTATTTGAAAACACGATTTTATTTAGCGATGAAGCAAATTTCTCAAGGAATGCCATAAACAATTTTCACAACAACCATTTTTTGGCAGAAGAGAATCCGCATTCGATACGCGAAAATAATTTCCAAGAACAGTTCTATTTGATAGGACCATTTTCCTACCAGCAAGGCTAAACAGACAATATTATCGTCAATTTCTTCAAGAGGAACTCCCAGGGTTGCTAGAAGAGGTACCAATTCTTGTCAGAATCCAAATGTGGTTCATGCACGATAGTGCACCACCGCACTTCAGCATAAAGGTGAGAAGCTTTGTCAATCAAATTTTTAGCAACCGTTGGATAGGTCGAGGGGGCCTCAGCCATGGCCCGCTAGATCCCCAGACCTGAATAGCCTGGATTTCTTTTTCTGGGGACACCTGAAAGCATTACTGTATCAGACCTCAGTCCAGACAAAAAAAGATTTAAGAAACAGAATAATAGCTTCATGCGACATAATAATAATAATAATAATAATAATAATAAAAGCATTTATTGATGACATTATAAGAAAAATACATTAAGAAAATAACTGAAGAGTTCAACAATAAATACAATACCCACAGGAGAAAACTCGTGCGTGGGTTTGAGATCATTCGCAATACTCCTGGAATATTTGGCAGAGTCTGTGAGGCGAAGACTTGATTCGTGCATTTTAGCAAGAGGCGGACATTTTCAACAGTTTTTATAATTTTGTTTTATTTTTATTTGATTAACTAATTAATTGTTTTGTTTTACTTTATTTTTAATTTGTAATGTTTTTATCTGATTGTTGATAATCCTTTCGGTTGATCTAAAATAAAAATGAATATAATTACTTAGAATACATCCAAAAAAAAAACAGCTTTTAACTCTGCTTTATTTCGCCTACACTTAATTTCCATCGATGGCTATTTTTGCAAACAAATCGAAAACGTTCTACATTGTAGAGATTCTAAAAAATGGTTGATGTTCCAAATTTGAAACAATTATCACAGAATATAAGAGAGAAAACGGAAAATACGTGTGTCTTATTGGTATACTGCTTAATTTGTAATGATAAATAAATTAGAACAAAATAAAAATTTAATCCCAATAATTATATGCTGATCATCCACTTTTAAGGGTCAAGGATTCTCCGGTGTTGCTTCCCTTGGTTAAATTCTATAGCCTCACTGACGAGCCTTTATATGACGAAACCCGTTTGAGGATGGATCTAGCGAAAGGAGTCGCCTAACGTTTAGATTTTTGATTGTTTTTACTCAGTCCGTAAACCGAATTGGCTTTTCATGCTGCATTCCTGGCGGGGACTCCAGTAATTTAATGACCAGCTTGTCTAGTATTTGCATGAGTTTGCTTCTTACTCATTCTCTAACTAATTCTTGTTGCGTGGGCGAAGTGATGCATGTAATCATGACGAGGGGTCACTCCAAGCTACATCTGCCGTTGAGCATCCACCTTTCAGTTTGCTTCTCTCTCCGTATCTAACTGATTCTTGTTAGATGAACCAGTTGATACATTTGTTCGTCACGAGATGTCGCTCCAAGCTACATCTGCCATTCATCATAATAATATGTATTGATATCAAATATACAGTGTGCCGCGTATTAAGCCCCTCCCCCTCCTCTTTTGTATCAGAATTGTGAGAATAATGAAATTTATCTATGTTCTAAGACAACTAGAATACTACTTTTAGAGTCTACATTTTTGACTCAATTATCAAAGCTGGCGGTAGGGCGTCATCTTTAATGAATTAAAAAATAAGGGTGTCCTAAAATGTACGTACGTTTTAAATATCATGGCATTTCGGTTTTTGTCATAGTAGGCTTCTCAAAATTTGATAGCTGTCATGTAATTTATTGCAGTTAATAGCCATGGAACGCTACACGGTAGAACAGTGCGTTGTAGTCGTGATATAAATGTGGAGAATGTTATGCGGAAAGAGTTTGTAGAGTGCGAGCCGTTTCTGCACCAAAACATACGACAGTGCAATTATGGATCAAGAAATTTGAGCGAAGTGGTTCAGTTAGAAACATAAAATCAACAGGGCGGCCGCGTACTGCTCGATCTATTGAAAATATTGCAGCAGTGTCGGAAAGTGTTGATGATAATCTAGGCACGTCGATTCGCCGTCGGTCACAGCAAGTGAACATTATCAAAAACAGTATGAAGCGAATTCTTATAAAAGATTTGCATTTGCATGCCTATAAAATCAAATTGACCCAAGAATTAAAACCAGCAGATCATGGGTTGCGCCGTGAATTTGTTAATTGGATTCTGGAAAACGAGGCAAATGACGGAGATTTGTCGAAGAAAATCCTGTTTAATAATGAGGCACATTTTCAATTAAATGGATACGTCAATAAGCAGAATCGTCGAATTTGGGGGGAAGAGAATCCTCGTGTTATTCACGAAAAACCAATGCATCCTCCACGAGTCACCGTTTGGTGCGTTTTTTGGTTCGGCGGAATAATTGGGCCATACTTCTTTGAAGACGAGGCTGGAACTGCACTAACAGTGAATAGACCGAATTAATGTGGAAAACTTATGGTTTCAACAGGACGGAGCGACCTGTCACACTGCGCGTGAGACATTTGACATATTTCAAGAAATAGATGTATTTTGTTAACAAATAAAAATGTGCGTTCATTTTGGGATACCCTTTATATTGAAAATCCCTTTGCAGAAAAGTATCAGTTTAACTTACCTGCCGTTCAATAATGTTATTCACACGCCAGGCCGTCATTCTAAGAACTTAGCGTAGAAAGGGGAGATTATATACGCGCGCTGTATATTGAAATATTTTTGTTTTGTCCCTTCCTGTAAATAATTTTGCCGGCGCCCATGCATCTCCCATTATTCCAGAGAAAAATTGTGTCGTTTAGGTAATAAAAAAATACCCATTTTGTTCGTCTTAACAAAGTGCTGTAAACAAAATAAATGTGGATTGCCGGTAGATTACATTCTTCTCTTATTGTGTTTTATTGGTAAATGGCATGTTACTGCATGGAGCACGCAATATTATTTATTGACTCCGTAATAAAGGTAGAGTATGTACAATTTTTGTTACTGGTAAACGTACTTTCTAACTTAATAATTTTATAACGTTTTTAAACTAAATATAAGCTAAAATTGTGAAATTTAAATTTGTATTGCGTGTGTTTTATACTTTCCTTTTGAGTGCTGGTGTGTGCTTTTTAAATTACCTTTAAAAATTTTAGGGATTACTGGAATATATATGCCGCAACGGATTTTACCAAAATATCAAAATATTTTATGCTTTTATGAAATCAAGCTCATAAAATTGATATTCATTCATCATTAATATTTATTTTTTCCTATCAAAACCTTTTCGATATCGTATTCAGTGTCGCAAATATACCTAGAATATGTGTGCACTAATGGCACTTTATACTACTTTTGGAATTTTTTTCCAATAAAAAGTCAAAATCTGAAATGAAAATATGCCATACAAATTTTGTTAATCTTCTTGCTGGTAATACAGTCTATGGTAATACTATACTAGAATTATTAATCAGAGTTAGTAGCGAGAAATAAACAAATAATAATTGCATTATCCGTGTCAGTCAATAATTGGTGATATGTCAGATCGGCTGTAAATGGGGTCCGAAGGTCATGTAACATTTTATCATATATCCCCCCATAACTGAAATACAGGCTCCTAAAGGGGAGACCCTGAAGTTGTTTTTCCTTAATGCTTTCAAAACTAAAATAGATACAAACTTGAAATATAGGTATTCTGGTAAGCTTCATAGGCTGATCGAAGTATCGTAGTTAAAATTTGAACTACATTATTGTGGCGCCAGTCAAAATATACCAAAGTTTTTTTTATAATATTTTTTTTATCTGAAATTAGAAAACTTCAACATTTTTTGTAAAAAGTTTACTGCTAGTTAAACCCGATGTGAAGAATCGTTTTCAAGATTTATCATAAGAAGAAATGTCATTACGAAATTCTTCGTAGAATATGTTTCTCTTAAAAAATTTGAATTCTATTTATTTGGTCACTATTTGACATTTGTCTATTCAATCTGGATCTCTCTCTCTTTCAAGTCAGGCATTGCCTTTAACTTCTATTAGTCATTGGGACCTTTGTTTGCCAAACTTCAAATAAGGAAATGGAGTTGAGCGAAGCCCTGGATCGTTTAAAAAGGGTATATTAGCGTCCTTTTTGACTTATTCTTCTTTCAGCTTAAATAAACGCTTGATTTGTCGAGGCTTCCATCGTTAGTGCCTCTCCACTATTGCTGGAGGCAACCAATTGTTAGGAAACTTGTAGGTGGAAATCGGCGGTGATTGTATATGTGAACTAGTAATTAGTGGATTGGTTTCAAAGTCTCTGTGTAGTACTTTATTGGCAGCAGTGGCGGCTCGTGACATCTACGTTAGGGTGTGCGCCGCAGGCGAAAAATTTTCGAGGTGCCACGCCCCTTTTTACCTTTGTATCGATTTTCTTTGTGCTTTTTATCCCAGAAGAATATTAAAAAAAAAACGCGGTTTTTAAATGGGATTTTTATTTCAATTTTCCTTTGAAAATTGATTGTCGAAAAGTTATTTAGAATGTTCTCAACAGAATTTTGGTCCATAACTATAATACTTCGTGTGACACAATCCGAACTACTAGCCATTATTAAATTACAACAACAAAAAACACCCACAACACCGTCAATAAATTTCAAACTTCTCTAATCGCGTCAAAAAACTCTAAAACAATCATATTAAACTATTGAAGTGTGTATTCAGATAGCGCACGGCGACGTCCTCTCATCGGGCGATTAACCGAATATTCCCGATCAATCCGCACAGGGAAAATCCATTTAACGAGAGCGCCGAACGAATACACACGGCAGACCATTTCAATCAGTAGAAGTAAGTGCATGTTGCGGTCGCGCTTGAAGCCTTTCGCATTCGCCATTCTTATAATATACAAGTTTTCTTGATATTTTTGTTATATAAATTTTATTTTTGCTTGGTGCTTGGCTTTCTTAGGCAGTGCGCGCGCACGGGCGCACTTATTGACGAGCCGTCCCTGATTGGCAGTATATCTCGGAACGTCCGCAATTAATTTTAACGCTATATTTTGTAGCTCCTGGAACTTGTTATGCGCTGTACTGCTTATGGTGCACCATGTTGGCACTCCATAAGTCAGGACCGGCCTGACGAGAGTCTTATATAAATTAACTTTAGTTCTATCACCTATCTTGCTCTTTTTATTTAAACCTTAATTTGGCAAGAGTTGTTGCAGGTTTAAAAAAATAAAAAAAGTTAGGTAGATAGTTAGTTTATGATTGTTATAATCCATTTTGAAGAAAAAATTGTACAAATTTGCAAACAAGAAAAAAATATGAGTTGTATCTTAATAGATACATTGCCATAAAATCAATGTGATATGTTTGCTATATTATGTATACTATAAGACACATAATTAATGATATATTAAAATATTGTTTTGTATTTTTTTTAAGAAAAATTCTTATATTACATGTAATAAACGTTGCATAAGTGTTACCAAACAAATAACTAAATAAAAGTAACTAAGTAAAACTAAATTTACTAATAATTATGAAAATTATAAAAACAATTCCTGTTTTTTACTAGACACAGTCTAAAGTCTGTGCGTTTTAAGAAGTCCGCTAAGCCATAAAACCTCTTGAGCATTATGTCGGTGGCTCTCAAACAATAAATTATATTGAAGGTAATTTTGGATGTTGATGAATTACATTTTCTAAATAAAATAATTTAAAGTAAATAAAAAATTAGTTTAGGTAAAGAAAAATAATAATTTTTTAGCTTTTGTAGTATTCAGACAAATTAGTTTTACGAATTCTTTTTTATAAAGTTTTGGTTCTAAAAAGAACCGATTTTGTAGTCTTGCGACAGAACGTACCTACTTGTAGATAGGTACTACTCAAAGTAGTCTTCCTCTGCATTTGAAATTTCACCCATGCTTTCAGACTCATCAGAATCGACATCATCGTCATCATCATCATCATTCGTAATAATTAACGGTCTTACTTCGTCTATAACCTGTTCTGTCTCATAAGATTCAAAAATAATTTTTTCTGTGTGTTCAATGCATTTCCGCCATTCTTCTTTGCCCGCTTGGCTAAGCGCCTCCTCCCATAACTTTATAACGCTAGGCTTACCGATATTTTTACAGGCATGTTTGTCATAATAGTTCTTGCTAATACCCCATACCAATTCAAATAAAGTAGAACATACCATCCCGCACTTCAGCAAATTTTAATTATTTCTTGGAAAATAGTAATTATTATGAAGATTTAATTATAATAATCCCAAAATAATGTCATTATCGGAAAAGTATATACCTGACAAAATCTTTAACATATTTAACCATCCCGCACTTGAGCAAATTTTAATTGGTTCTTGGAAACTAGCGATTATTATATAGATTTAACTATAATAATAGCAAAATAATTTAATTATCTATTTAATTATTATTTATGCTCAACGCGTAATTCTAAGATAATTTTGTTTTGAAACCTCTGATTTCGCCCAGTAATAGAATACAGTAAGCCAGTGGGATGTTCGGTGTGATCAAGTATAGCGAAGGTGCAAAGATATTGTAACTTATCCGACTTACTGTTTTAAAAGCGATAACATCTCTTGGTGATTTAATCCGATATCGGACTTCTTAAAACGCACAGACTTTAGTATTGGACTTGGTGCATATCCAGTGCGTCTCCCCTGTATTGCACTGACGACAGCGACCTTTAGTAGAATAAACAGGAAAATGATCGACTTTGTCCATGCATACATCCACTGGTGGTCTAGGAACAACTGCAGCTTTAATTTTTTTGACGTTGTTCAAAGGCTGTGCGTGTTTTCTTTTTTTATTGATTTTATCTTTCATTTTTAAACCTTGTGCTATATCGTAACGAAAGTCTTTTAAAGACAGCTCTTTGTCCTCAGAAAGCAATAGAAGTTTTCTTTCTCTTCGGTATAGTAACCACGCATTTTTTATGCATATATCTATCATCTGAGCAAATATTAATAAATACCAGCGACGTGTCTTCAACGTAATTCTGAATAAAGACACTAACATATCCATTAAGCCTACCCCTCCTATATGGGCATTATATTGTTTAACGATGTTTGGACAGGGGACATCCACTTTTGCTTTTGGTTCTTATCATAACGTTTACGGATACATACGTGCTGACTAGCGACACAGCTTTGTTGTCATACCATTTGATACAAGTAATTTTATTTTTATTATCACTTTTGCGACAAAATGATCCTCGGCCCTTTTTTTTCAATATTTTGTCGTCCTCTAGATCGCAGTTCTGCAATCTGTTTCCTATTATCATACCCAAAGATAAAATTCCATACTTATATACAACATATATATACAATAGCCCCAAGGAAAAAAAAAATTATCAAAATAAATTGCTGTGCACGGAGCTGTTTTTATTGACTGACATAGACCAATAACGATTTTAGCTCCTAAACCCATATTTGATTCTATAGTTGAAAAGTTCTGATGTTGCATGAATGTGCCGTCTCCTCCATAAACAATAATATCATTAACAAAGCCGGATATTCCAGCTCTGACAAAGATTTTAAATCCCCATTTTTTATGCTTAGATTTAATAAACTGTCGTTTTGAACCAGCCTTTTTTCCCTTATATGGTACCATCATTTCATCTATACTCAGTTTTTTTTTCATTTTCGACTTGCAAATAATTTCGTCTTACTATGTCTAAAACAGGTCTTATTTTAAAATATGGGTCATCGTTCTGATTTCTGTTGTTCACAAAATGGATATATCTTCGTATTTCTTGGTATCTTTTTAATGCCATTATTTCCGCAATATTTTCGTATCTAAATTTAACACACCAGTAATCTAAATAAGATGGCATTACCACTATGCCCATTAAAATTTGTATCGCAATAAAATCACCGACATCATCTGTTGATAAATTGATGGATTTGCCAATTTCTTGAACAGAGTAGAGGTTAGTATTTTCCGTTATATGTTGTATCAGATCATCCGAAAAAAACATTTTAAAATAGTCAAACGGACTTTTGATCTGGTCTGGCGGTAAAAATGTGTTCTCTGGTATAATGACTGGAAATTCAAATTTTCTTTTTGACCAACTAGATTTAATAAGGTGACGGGACCTTACGTCTCCAATAACTAATTTTACAAATGAAATTTCAACATTATAATTTCTCATAAAACAAATCACCAACAAAAATCTTTCTCTAACAAGATCTAGAATGTCCAAAAGATCCTTTTTATATATCCTGACGTATGATTTTCAAATAACGAATATCTTCCCTTTTTAAATTCGACCACAGATTGACAGTGTCTTTTCATAAACTTTGATTTAAATATAACATTCCCCTTTCAATTCCAATTTTAGCATGCTGATTACATTCAATTATTAATATCTTGTCAAAATATTTTAAATAAAAAAAGCTCCATCAACGTCATTTTCCACCAACAGTTTTCTCTCTACTGCTAATAATAACTGCAGCACTACTTTGGTCCTGAAGATGAAGGTTACTACCTTTGAAACATGTAGAGACAATTTAATTTTAAAATTGAGCCTTTAATAGCTCACTATTAAATTAGTGGAGAAAGACTTTTTGACTTTTTTTCTCCTTTCCCTAAATTTAATAATATCTAATTTTTCTTTTTTCTTATTTGCTGCATTTTTTGTCCGTTTCATTTTATTATTGTTTTGTTCCACTTTTCCTTTTTCTTGTTTATTTTTCGTCCTGTTCTGTTTTGATTGTGACCGTGTTTTTAGCGGTGTGAAAATAGACTTATTTGTTGGAGTAAACTCTAAATTATCTTTTACTGGTGTTTTCATTATTTTTAATTCACAAACAGAATCTCCATCAGATTCTTCTGAAGCAGTATCTGTGTCTGATGCATTAAAAATTGCGTTCTCTAACTCTTCTGCAATTGACTTTGGAAGTGAAGGTGCCTCCGACGAAACAGAATACCTATATCTTGTTCATTTTTGCTTAGGATGGTTTCCTCTTGATCACTTGAATCATCTGTACTCGGTGGAATAAGGGCCATAATTCTATCTTTGCGCGTCACAGGCATTTTTGCTCTGTCGTGAATCTAAAAAATATTACCTCTTTACAATATCATTCACATATGCGGCACCTAATTTTTACTTTGGGTAATAAGTAAATATTTAAAACTTTGTTTTCGTGGACGATAGAATAGACAATGAATTTTCTCTTTAAGCGGTTTTTGGTAATGTGGAAAATATAATACAAAACGAAGAATTTTCTCTTTACGCGGATTTTGGTAATGTAGACAATAAGATACAAAATAAAAGCGATTTATTTTCTTATATAGTTGATAATGTAGACTATAGGATACATATAAAAAATATAGCAATTTTTGTTAGAAAAACGCAATGTTGCACTTTCATACCTACATAATAGTACTTTGTAAAGTTATAAAAACTATATCTACACAGTTTTTTGGAAAAACAATAGTAATTTTTATAAAAATTGGTAAAACTTACATGATCGTTTAGCCACTTGCTGCAGCCGGCCGCCATTTCTAAATATTTATGGCGTAGTTTTATCAAACGTCAATAGATGGCGACACTTTCAGTTATTTTGAATAAAATATAATCTGTTGAAGTGATTCATGTACTATTGGTGTTTAAAGTATTAAATGTGCAATACGTTATGGTGACTTAAAGACACTGTATCTTATAAGACACAATATCAAATTAAGGGTTAACAAGCAGTATATAGAACGAAGCTGATTGGCAGCTTTTTTAATCTCATTTCGGAGTTCTTTCTCCAGTTTAATCTGTCATCAAAAACAAGTTCCAAGTACTTGCATGACTTCTTGGACCCAAATTATCCGAATACCGTTAACCAAGAGCGTAGTCTCGGGTCTATTTTTACACTAACTAAATAAAATAATTTTGGCATGCAAGATAATTTCTTGATCGATTTATTTCGAAAATGACGCCCTAAATAATGTGTAACAAAAAGTATATTTTTTGCAAAAAACATTAAAGAATTATAATTTTACCTTAGAAAGTATAGAAATCAATTTGAAAAATGTTTGGTATGTTTTAACTTCGCCTTCTCCTATTTCTGACGCTCCTTGTAGATTTTCGTCATTTTAACGACAACAGTTAGATTCTGCGTGTACAGCTTACTAGAATACCTAAATTTAAAATCTGTATCTTTATTGGTTTTGAAAATGTTAAGAAAAGAAAATCTTCACTTCTACTCCCTGCGAGGTTGTATCTCAGGGTTCGGTTGGGGGGATATTCTACAAAATGTTACATGACCTTCTGATCCCTCTTTGACCCTATCTACTTGATCCCCAATTATTAACTATATAACCACTTTCCTAGAATATATCAACTGGAAAAGAACATTACAACTAAAATTTTAAAAAATCGATGTCATAAGAAACTTATTACGATATTGAAAACGATATCAAAAAAACTTTGATTTAAAAATGTACAATATTATTTTGAAATATAGGTTTCATAAAACATCATTTTTGAGTACGCGTCGAGCTTGGTAAACAAGCCGTGAAGTGAGAGTTTTCTTTACAACAAGTGCTCTAAATGTCTTATGAAATGAGTATTTAATGTCTGAAAACACAACAGATTTTTTCAATTCAAATTAATATTTTTCTTTTTGGGTTGGTGATACTTTCACAATTTAATACAAATGTAATATGTTCAAATATGCCATGAGAAAAATCCATTCGACGGACACAGATTTGATGATTTATATTTCTGATAATTATCAAGACCAATAAAAATGTTCTATTTGCAAAGTTTAGGTATTTTATCATTTTTCATAGAAGATTCCTCTTAAATCTATAGGTACTACAAAAACTATTAAAAGTATACTCTTTAACGCTTGTTGTCACTATCTATTTCGTTTTATGGTACTTGTATTAAAAGTGGACTACTTTTAACACTGTTGTTAAAACTAAATACAAAGATCTTTTGAACTTTTGTTGGTAACATGTAAAATATTAGTTAGGAAACAGAACAAATATAACTTTTGTAGGTTATTAACGGATAGGTACCTACTTAGGTATCATCTAGGTAAATAAGTACTACATAATAGGTTTACAGCCTATTATTTAACTACCCTTAGGACAATGTTTAATTTATAAGTACTTACTTTGTCTGTTTCTCTTACCGAATTTATTATACTGTTTACCGGAACACAATACACATTGGGATATCCAAACTCAATGTTTGATGGATGTAAAAAATACAATACTAAGTCAGTGGTAATACACTATCACCAAATGAAAATGTAATATAATACAACATGTGTAAAACACAAGGTCAGTACACTGTTGCCGCTTCATGGGAAAGTTGCAGTGCTGGGCTAAGGGATTGATTGTTCACACTTTGGTGATCTTTTTCGTACCGTAAATGTGATTTCTTACGTTATTTAGGCAAAAAATTCGACGGTTTAAATTGTTAAACTGTTCATGATTACTCTAGTAAAGTAAGTAAAGATTTTTTACTAGAGTGTTGGATTCCGAAAGGTGTGCATCTGTTTTACACCATTAAGTAATATCAGGTGTACTTTATGTCTAACTATGTAAAATCCAGTCATTTAAATTATTTGAAAAAACATACATTGGCCAAACAGGTAGATATATTTTAACAAAAGTGCAAGAACATTATAACAGTTTTGTCAAAAACAAAACTGATTCGAATTATGCTAATCATTTACTCGATAACCAACATAATTTTGACCCATTTTTTAAAATTCTACATACCGAAAACGAAGGTTTAAAATTTAATCTGTTAGAGTCTCTGGAAATAAATAAACTTAAAGATACGGGCCAATTATTAAATGATCAATTAGATTTAAATAACTCACCTTTGTTAAATTTATTCTGTTGACCCTCTTTACCTGTTTCCGTAAAATCCCATCACCTACTTTATTATAATAGAACTACCACCCTTTGGATTTTCCCATAATTGTAACCCTCTCCAGGGACGTATATAAGGGGGGGGGGAGGTGGTTAAATCCACTCCCCCATTCGACGAGAGTTTGGCCAATTTTAAATTTCCAATTTCGAAATTTAAATTAATTAAACGTAAAATGTCGAAAACAAAAATGTAGGTAGATACTAAAGTCTGTTTTTAGGTAAATTCTTGGCAATATTTGGGCGTGGCTCCTAAAAAATTTTCGCCTGCGGCGCTTTGCCTCCGTCGAGCCTAGCGGCACTATTTTCTCATATCTATAAGTGACTGCAAACCCCCCCATCGGAAAGCTATAGATACGTACCTGACCCTCTCACTGTTTATTTATATCTAAAATCATCTGAACCTTATTGTACATTTTATTTAATTTTACCATCACTATACCATTGTCATCTGACGAAGCTACAGTGTTAGCGAAACATGTCATATAAGTTTTTTTATAGTGGAAATTTACAGTTCAATTTGTGTTTTTTACTGTACCTCATAAGTCTTTAGTTATGGATTTCCACCTAGTATCGGCAGAATCTATCAATTTGAATTTAAAACATACAATTGCTATTATTTTAAGCAATCTAATGTTTATATATGTTTTTTGTGACAAAAAATAAACATTTTCTGGATATCCGTGTTGTTTTTTAAAATGACTATAATATATTATTCTACTTGTGATAACGCTCTCATAAAAAAATGATTATACCGTGCCAGCAATAATTACTATCAACAAAGTGTGCTTTCCATCTAAGGCAGTACGTAGCTTAGCGGTAGAGCTTAATACCTGATGGGTGTCAGTAGATGCTAGCATCATCAAACAATCAGTTATTCTGTCGTCACAAGTAATTTGATTCACCCCTAATTTATACGATTTCTTGAATAATTCACGCAATGGGTTTTACGGAACAACACAAGAAAGTCATGGTTGAAGCCAGTATTTTAGAAACGGGGTTAAAGTAAATGGTGACTGGCAATACAATCAGTTTTTATGCATTGATCATTTAAATTTTCCTATCGTCGCTTTTACCGCTGGGGATTTTTATCGATGCCTGAGAAGAACCGTGGACCTGTTAAGGGAAACAGGTTCTATGCAACATAAAAAAAAAGAGCTGGAAGTCCATCTGTAAGAACAGAGAAACTTGTTGCAAGCGTTCTAGAAATAATGCAAAATAAGCCAACGAAATGTGTAAGACGCCTGTCTCAAGGAAAATCTTATGGAGCATGCAGGACCATTCTTGAAAAACAGTTGAATTTGTTTCCTTATAAAGTGCAAGTATTCCAAGAAATACAAGCTGCAGATTTTGAAAGACGCCGGAATTACTGTCGGTGATTTCCCAAAATTTATTGGAAATAAATGATTTACAAGACCGGACACTTTTTTCTGATGAAGCTGGGTTTCACGTCACCGGTTATGTGAATTCTCAGAATACACTTATGTGGATTAGGGAAAATTCCCATTGTCCACGTTGCACCCTCAAAAAATTGGTTTCTGGTTGGTTGTTTCCCCAAGAAGAATTGTTGATCCTATTCTTTTCCATGACACAGTTACACCACAGCGGAATCGGGACAAAATTTTGAAACTATTTGTAGGGCAAATACTTCATGATGAACTGCGTTTTGATTATTTTTAACAGGACGGTGCAACTGCCCATATCCGCCATAACTATTAACTACTTACACAATTCTTTCGACGACAGATTGATCAAATTTCGAACAGACATTGAATTCCTGCCCAGATCATCTTGTTTGATGGTTTTGGATTATATGACTAATATTTTAAAGCACCAGTTGAAAATGTAGAACAGTTACAAGAAAGGATTTTCCGAGAATGTGGTAACATTTCCTAAGGGATGCTGATCAACGCTTTCAAAAATATGAAGAGACGTATTGAATTTTTATTTTCCTTTGTCCATATTCTTACTTTGTTAATTTTGTTAACAACAAAAATAAATTTTTGTACAACTGCCATTAAAAGTGGCACTTTTAATGACAGTCAACAGTGTTAAAAGTGATTGTTTACGTGGAAGCGTGTTAAAAATATTTTTAACACTACATTTTCTTATGATGAAATCGAATAAAATTATAATAATAATTTTAGGAAGTGCAAATTTTTATTATCAATATTTAACAATCATTATTTACTCGATTACTTATGAACATTAATATTAATTGTACAACTAGAACAATTGCTAACATTAATGCCTTGCGACTTTAGGGAGCTTCGCAACACATTACTAGAATCCCCAGTACCATCATAACTAGTAGAAACCGGAAGTACAATATTGGATGATGACGTTCCAAAATCTGCTGAGTTGTTAGAGGTTGGGAGAATTTTTTCCGCAATGGCATTTTTATAAGCAATGGAATGATTAACATAGCCCTCGGCTAACGTAGACTTCCATCCACCATGTTTTCTTATCTCCGTAATATTGTTAGTAACCATAGCGTTGGCAACGTTTGTCATTCACAACAACCTTGTGATTATTTGAATATTAAAATGCATTTTGAAGTTTAATGTCATTCCAAATTCCCCTATTTTATTATCGAAATAGCAGTGTACAAGAAACATTGTATGATATTTGTGTTAAAAGTAATTTTATTTTGTTCGTGAAATTGTTCAATTCGCTCCGCTCATTTCACAAACTTTTTCACTCACAAGATAAAACATCACTTTCAACCCTCACATCATAAATAACTATTTTGTTTGGTTAATTATTTTAATATTGATCAGTTTGGTGTATCATGTCATAATATGAATTTGACACAATTTTGACCTAGATCTGGTTAGATATATCGTCCCCTCATAATTATTGTGATCTAAAACAAGCCCTACGTTTTTCAGTCCAAGCCCTCCCGGTATATGGTATAAGTTGCTTATAACTTAATACATTTTCTACCAAATTAATAGGCTGCATAGAAACTGGTATTTTTACAAGAAAAAAATACATTTTAGACCATTTCAAGAAAAGTGGCATTAAAAATGAATTTAGTAGTGAGCATTATAAAGGTATTAGGATTGAAGAAAATTAGTTTGCTTAAGTTTCAGAGGCTGTTTTTGTCTTCTTATGTTTTTAAAATTGGAATTCTTTACTAAACTTTACATTGGACACATGTAAAAAGTAAAATACGAATTATTTAGTTTTAATCATTACTTATAATTTATTAAATTAATTAACTGACTCTGCCGTTACTTGGTGGAATTTCATAATTAAACTATATGAGAAAGTAAACACACTTTTTACTTTAATTCCACTATATTTGAAACTTAAGAATTATTTATAAAATTCAACTAGTTTCGCTATCACTGTAGCTTTTTCAAGAATGAATGGTATAAAAGCGAAGGTGTATAAAATGTATAAATTCCGGTTTTTCTAACAATTATTTATATAATTAGGGTAGGCACTAAAAGAGATTTAACAAAGGAGATTTTGTCAAACAGATTTAAATAAATCTCCTTTGTTAAATCTCTTTTAGTACCTACCCTAATTATATAAATAATTGTTAGAAAAGCCAGAATTTATACATTTTATACACCTTCGCTTTTATACCATTCATTCTTGAAAAAGCTACAGTGATAGCGAAACTAGTTGAATTTTATAAATAATTCTTAAGTTTCAAATATAGCGGAATTAAAGTAAAAAGTGTGTTTATTTTCTCATATAGTTTATAATTTATTAGTTATGGCTAAAAAAGGCAAAATTGTTTAATCTAAATAATTGAACCATTACATTTCAGGCCGCCCACGTCCAACTCTAACTTGGTGGTACAACAACATGATTTTAGACAGCGTCGTCGATTCGAACAGGGGATCCCAGACGACTGTAAATCAGCTCCTTATTACGTCAGTGGGTAGAAATCTCAAGGGAGGACAGCTGGAGTGCCGAGCCTCGTCCTCTGACGTAGCTGGTGATATCGTTCGGGAAGTGCCAATAACTGTTTTCTGTAAGTTGTATTCCCTCGTTAATATTTACGTTTTTTTTTAAAGTCTAAAAATAGCATAAGGTATTCTCGTTAGCTTGCTTTCGAAAGCTTGTTTAACAAACAATTATATTTTTTATAATTTAGGACCAGGTATGATTTTATTACTTATTAAGGTATACTGCCTCTTATTCTTAGTACAAAATGTAGATGTGGCATTAATAATAACCGTAGAGGTTATCTCCTAATGGGTCTCGATTCTATAAAGAGAAGATTTTTGACATTTTCCCTCCTCCAAGTATTATCTGGCTGGTGACACAAATTTGAAATATCAAATAGAAAGGTATTAATTTTTTTCGGTTATTTGATTCTCCGGCAACAACTACGTAAGCAAGCAGAAAATGGTTACATTCACACTCTTGGTTACCCGAAACTCGAAAAGGCAAGTCACCAGTTCAGTAATTCACTCGTTCGCAAGTCCGCAATTCGAGCGATTGAGCTCGAGAGTTGGCTTAACATCATTAGTTGGCCTGTCGACCACAGAACTCAAAAACTGTCGGCCGTCTCTCGGTGATGCGTGATGCCGTTTTTACTTTGACAATGTAGATGAAGACAATAGTTTAATTAGGTACACAAAGTACAGTAGAAGGGAAGAGACAAATGTATGGCACAAATGGTTTGATTTGTTTTTGTTCCGTATTTATTGTATTATTTCTTTTATAGTATAACTGTACAAATGGTTATACAAATTATATTAAACAATGGAAGATTATTATTTTTGGATAGGAATCTATTACTCATTCAAGACATTTGAAGACATTTCAAGAACGTAAATATTAGGTTCAACATTTGTGTACATTGTCAACACTTATGGCAACAATCTTCATAACAAACGACTGACTGTTATTTAAACAAGCATATCGATTTAGCATTTTCAAGTATAAAACGTGAAATTATTTAAAAGTAGGTAAGTGAATCATTTGAGAACGAGTCTTTTTAACTGAATTAATCAAAATAATCGATGCACCAAAAAGAAACGAACTACCCACCTCTACTTCACAGCCACTTCCAATATACAGCGTGTAACAGAAGTATGGAACGCTTTAAATATCTTTAATACCGTTTGTCCGACTTAGCTAAAATTCGGCATCCGTATGTAAGTAAGAGGTTATCGCGGAGCTGCTAGTGACATTTGCAATGTTGCCAAATTTACAGTTTTTTAGCAATTTAAAATATTTTTTTTTTAAATGGAACACCCTATATATTATTCAAAAAAATGATTCCGCAACAAATTCTAAATAACTTTTATAGAAGTTACTTAATGTCTAAATCTAGCCATTTTTTTAATATTCGAGCTCGAAAATTGAGAAATTATTGAAACATTAGGTATTGTAAGGTAATTATTGTTTAAACTTACTTATTACAGAATAAAGAAATTAAATTAGATGTTTAAAGTGCCTTCCATTTGCTTCTTGACAATATGCTAAATATTGCGGAAAAGTATTTAAAACATTAGAAAGAATATCTGTTTCTTCGATTCGTCGGCTCTCAACTTCAATTCTTTGTTTTAGGTCTTCTATATCATGTGGCTTTGTCTTGTAGACCACATTTTTTAAATGTCCCCACAAGAAATAATCGAGTGCAGTCAGATCTGGTGACCGAGCTGGCCACTCAATTGTACCCCGTTTCCCCATCCATCTTTCAAAATATACTTCATTTAGATACTCCCGTACTTGTCTGGCGTAATGTGGTGGTGCACCGTCTTGTTGCAGCCATACTTCGTTATTTAATCCCGCAACGTTGTCTAAAATTTTGTTTATTGATAATCAGTCTTAATTTACTTTAATGAAACTAACTTACGAGGATTTGGAAATAGGATCGCAAGAGCCGGAAGAATTTCATTTCTTAAGAGTTGCAAATATCTATTGCCATTTAAATTATAATCCATAAAGAATGGACCAATTATCCTTTGTCCTATAATGCCTGCCCAAACATTAATTTTTTGCGGAAATTGGGTGTGCTGTTCTCGAATTCAATGAGGATTTTCTTTGGACCAATACCGAATATTATGCCGGTTAACATTTCCATTAATACAGAACGTCGACTCATCGGAAAACATTATTTTATTAATAAAATTTGGATTAGCATTACACAAATCCATCATTTGCTCACTGAATTCTAAACGCCTGTCAAAGTCATCCTCAGAGAGTTCTTGAACCAGCTGAATTTTGTATGGGTGGAATTTCTCACATTTTAATACGCGATCTACCGACATGTGCGATGTGTTGTATCAAGGCCAATAATTCGAGTAGAGAGGTGTGGATTTTCCTCTATGCTAATCAAAATATCTAAAGCTTTATCGCCGCTTGTCGCAGTTTTTGGACGCCCAGATTTTGAAATGTCTTTTACATTGCCAGTTTTGTTATATTTCTTTAAAATGTTGCTTACTGTGGACCGTGCTATTGGATTTCGGTTGGGATACTTATCATTAAAAACCTCAGCAACCTCCTGCTGTTTTCGCCTTCGATCCCCGTAACCCAATATCATTAATATTTCTATTCGCAGTGTTTCCGTTAGTAAATCCGTTTTAAGAATTATTAAAACTGATAAATTATGAAGCACAAATACCTTCTGAAAAGTTTGTCAATGTCGCTGTCAGAATTTGATTGTGTCACAAATTTCCAAAACCTACTTATAGCTCTATCAGTTTTCTTGGATAAGAAGTTCCTATGATATATAAACCCCAATATCAAAAAAATGGCTTTATTTAGACATTAAGCAACTTATATAAAAGTTATTTAGAATTTGTTGCGGAATCATTTTTTTGATTAATATATAGGGTATCCCATTTAAAACAAAAAAATTATTTTAAATTGCTAAAAAACTATAAATTTGGCAACATTGCAAATATCACCAGCAGCTCCGCGATAATCTGTTATATACGTATACTGAATTTTAGCTAAATCGGACAAACGGTATTAAAGATATTTAAAGCGTTCCATACTTCTGTTAAATGCTGTATATAAACAAAACTATGTACAGGGTTTTTCCGTATATTTTGGAGCACCCCTGGAGCCCCTATTTTCAACGCTAGAAAGAACTTTAAATTACGAATATTGAATGATTTTTTCTGAATCGTCAAGATTTGTCATCGGATAAAACAAATGAACATCGTAAATTTGTTTAAGACACCAAGCAGTTGTTTTTTAAATGCAACACCCTGTATATTACTGAATATTTTAATAGGTCTTAAAATTATATTTTGAAAAATATATATGTTTACTATAATCGGTTCAGTGGTTTTTGAAATATTTAAATTAATTAAAAGATAAGTTTCTTGTCAGTTAATAACATTTGGGATGCAAATCTGTCTTCAAAATGGTAACTTTCGTTTACTTTTATCGATCCATGCGTTATGTTTCGACGAATTTTAAATTAAATATTTCAAAAACCACTGAACCGATTATAGTAAACATATATATTTTTCAAAATGTAATTTTAAGACCTAATAAAATATTCAGTAATATACAAGGTGTTCCATTTAAAAAAACAACTACTTGGTGTCTTAAACAAATTTACGATGTTCATTTGTTTTATCCGATGACAAATATTGACGATTCAGAAAAAATCATTCAATATTCGTAATTTAAAGTTCTTTCTAGCGTTTAAAATAAAGGCTCTAGGGGTGCTCCAAAATATACGCAAAAACCCTGTACATGTAGGTGTTGCCAACATAAAATTTACCTATATTAAATTGTAACTAGAATTAATATGTATTATGGGTTGCCCATAATTATGAATACTTGGTGAATTCTACAAAACTACATATTTTAAACCAGAGTATACTCCACGCCAGCTAACAGTTCATTGGCGGCCAACGCCATATTTCAAATATATTTCTCAACCTGCGATTTAAAAATCCCTTAATTCAAAAATCATCTCGCTAACACTGACAATCGCTGCGTTGATGAGAGATGGATATATGAATGATCATATATTTACCAGTGGTCGACGAAGATAAATATACCGCACATAATCCGTTCTGCCGGTAAAGCGTCAACAGGTGAAATATCTGCTGCACCTCACTTAGAGTGTCGTGTAGATATGCAACTTTTTCTTACGCCTTTGCACCGATATCTCTCTCCGTCAGTCTACAATCCATTCGTCTATTCCTCTTTCATTTGAGCACATTCGAAATTTACAGATCCGTCTGAGCCGTCCCGTCACCGCACGCTTCGATTTTGACTTATCACGTTGAAGTAAAATCTTGTTTTTAGGAATATTTTTATGTATTTTCTGTGTTTTGAGATAGTGTTTTCCAATATATCGTTTATTTTGTGATTATTAGACATGTTGCTAACATATTATTGGACTTTGTGGATCTGGAAGTGTTTCTTTTGATTTAAAAAGAAGTAAACATACTTTGGTTAGCCATTATGTATTACACAAATATTACCTAAGAATTAATTAATTTTTTACGAGTTTATGTTTTGGGGCGAAGTTTATGAATTTAAACGAGTTTATCATGCCGAGATAAACTTATAACTTTTAAAATACTTTTGAATTTAGTTTTTTTTTTAGAGGTTATGCTAATTACGTTGTTTTGTTCTAATTTTGCCTTTTTTCCCTCTTTAATGTACCATATACAGTGTGTTTCAAAAAATATGTGTCATTGCTCGTGTGGTGATCCCTTACCCAAAAATAAGACAAATAGTAACTATCAACATAGGTCCGCAACCGCTTTATTTTTGAGATACAGTTTTTTTTTTGAGCGGAGCAAAAAATATTTACGCCACTACCGGTTTATCTTTTGATAACGCAGTTTCGTAGGCAGTTTATATCTCTAATGTGAAGTACTTTTTGATAATTCTTTGATTTCGGCTTTGTTTAGGAGATAAATGCAATTTTATCAGACTCTGATATGGACATAGCGATATGCAAATAAATGTCATTTATTTGTTAACTTTGACTCTGGTCTCAGGTAATCCTAGCCTGGCCATCGAGAAGAAGATGGTCTGAGTACTGTCCTCATTTAGTCTGAGTTTCCAAGTATGGAGCCATTTTTGAATTATTTCAGTATGGCAATGCAGATCCAGGGTACTCCCGAGATAGCAGTTATCGCAGTATCATCAGTAAACCAGTATAGTTGGGTCTGATTGTGCTTTGGTATATCAGCTATGTAAATATTGTAGGGGATTGCTGCTAAGAGCGACCCTTGTGGGACCCCAGCTTTAATTCCTCTAGTAGTTGATACTGCATTTTCAGATGATACTGTCAATGTTCTCTCCTCGAGGAACAATGCAATAAGCCTGATTAAATAATCAGGCTTACCTATCCTTATTGTTTTCGTATAAGGACATCGTGCCAGACCTTATCGATTGCTTTAGAAACGTCAAAGAAAACTACTCCCATCGATATGCGACGATTGAATCCTCCTAGTATATTAGTCGCCAGTCTTGTCGCCTGGCGCACCGTACAATTAGCTGCTCTGAACCCGAACTGCACTGGTGGTAAAATATTGTTGTCTGATGCAAAATCAGAAATCCAAGTTAATATTAGATTTTTAACAGTTTTGTCTATACGGGATCTTCCATGTTTTTCTAAGTTAGGTTAGGCTTGTGACTTCTTTTCTTTCCTCGTTTACTTTGTCGGTATTGTTCATATACATTTTCTATTATTGTTCCGCAGTGCCTTTATTCCTTTTTAAGTTTTTCGTGGTTATCTGGGACTTTGATGCTGCTTGTTTTTGGCGCCTTTTTTAACCGTCCTTTTAGACGGTGCTGTGTTGATAGTGCTTCTCCACTATTTCTAGTGCCTCCCTATTGTTGAATGCGCTCGCTACTAGGAAGCCAATCTTTAGGCAGTTTGTATGTCGAGTCAGGTCTTGCTATTGTATGTGACTATGTTATGAGTTTGTTGGTCGAAATGTTCGTACGTCTGTAGTAGTCGGTCATGATATTTAAAAAGAGCTCGTTTATGATCTGTATTTAAAGCCTTTGTGTAGAACTCGGTTCGTAGCATATCTCGGTACATTTGCTATTAGTTTCAGTGCCTTGTTCTGAACTGCCTGGAACTTATTTAGCTTCGCTTTGCTTATGTTAGACCACGAGGGCGCACCATAAGTTAAAACTGGTCTGACCAAGACCTTGTAGAGGTTGACCTTTATCCTGTTGCCAATTCTACTTCTCCTGTGCAGCAGAGGATAGATAGTGCTCAATTGTCGCAATGCTACTCTATTAATTGAATTTAGCCTCCAATTCAGCCTTTGATCAAAGATAAGTCACAGGTAACAACTTCCTGGCACCAATTCACTTCTACCCCGTTGACGCTGAGCCTAGTTTCAGGTCGCTTAACGTTGCTTTTTGGGAAAAATATAGCTTTTCCGTAATTTTACTGTTCCCTGCGCAATTCCTTTCTCCTCATAGTTTCTACATTTTGCAACATAAACGGTGAGATTTTAAAGTATTACAATGCAAAATCTAGAAACCGGCTGAAAATATTTTATTCTTATTATACAACACCGATAGGAAGGTCAAGGGGACACATTTTAAAAAATTTTTGACATCTACCCCTTCCAGATTTTATCTGGCTGGTGACAAATTTAAAATGTCAAATGGAAAGGTTATTATTTTCTTCGATAATTCGATTCCCCGTTAACAACTACGTAAGTAGCAGAAAATTTGTACATTTGCTATACTGGTTTCTTAGTTAGAATTTTTGAGTAAACAACTAAAACTATATAATTACCTTAAATTTAACGACGATCGCGCTTTAAAAGATGTTCGATTCGACCGCAACGGAACAAGCAACACGCGAAAAAATCACGCCCCTTTCAAGCATTCGATAATGTTCAAATAAAATGATATTGATGCATAGTGGGACACCTTATGTACCAGTACGTGTCGTCAGAACTGTATAAATATTTAAAAACATGCAAGTTTTCGCTCAAAATGTGCAAGAAGTAACATTAGACGAAGTTCGGTCAATAATGCACTCAATAAATCCTAAAAGAGCGCCAGGCTTTGACGAAATCAAAAATATCGCAGTCAAAAGTTTGCCAGAAAAAGCAGTAAGGGATATAGTAGATATATCCCAAGCTGTACTCAAAACAAATTGCTTTCCGGACACTTGGAAATCGGCCAAGGTAGCGTTAATTCCTAAAATTGATAAAGATCTTACATTATTAGGAAATCCCCGGGTTTCGACGGTATCAAAAATGCGGCGTTGCGAAACTTACCCGATATAGTTTTCGGGAATATTGCAAGCTTACCCCAGGCGATAATCAAAAGAGGTAATTTCCCGTGTGCCTGTAAACACGCAAAGGTAATATTGATACACAAAAAAGGGAAAGACCCAACTGCTGCAGTGAGCTATAAATCGATCAGCAAACTCTCTAGTTTGGGAAGAATAACCGAAAAACTAATTTTGTCTTGTCTAAATGACTTTGTGTATGAGCGCAATGTTCTGCCTATTGAACAGTTCAGTACTCGAGCCGAACATTGCACGGTTAGGTAGACAACGAGACTCACATCAAATCATGAAAGGTTTTAAAAGAAGGATGCACACGGGGGCAATTTTCTTTGACGTCAGTAAGGCTTTGGACTAGGTATGGCACAACGGTTTACTAATAACGCTAATGAGGCTCGGAGCTCCAAACTATCTCGTCAAGATTGTGGCTTCATTTCTTGAAAATAGTAGTTTTGCAGTCTCGTTGGAAAGCGCCCTTTCTTTGATAAAACGCATAAGGGTTGGAGTACCGCAAGGCTCACCTCTATCTCCAATGCTGTACAATATATACACTCACGATATACCGGAAGATAGGCAAAATAAGCTATATTTATTTGCCGACGATACTGCAATTACTCCGATATCAAAACAACCGTTATTGATAACCTCCAGGTTGCAGCGCCAAATTAAACTAATACAAATATGGCATTCGTCTGGTAAGAATTCAGATGAATCAAAATCATTTTATTTGAACATGATTGGATGCTTGAAAGGGGCGTGACTTTTTCGCGTGTTGTTGGTACGTTGCGGTCGTATCGAACATCTTTTAAAGTACGATCGTCTTTAGATTTAAGGTAATTTGATAGTTTTAATTGTTTATTCAAAAATGAACTAACCTAAACTAAGAAAGTAGTAGAGTAAATGTAAAAATTGTGTGCTACTTACGTAGTTGTTAACGGAGAAGCAAATTACCGAAGAAAATAATAACCTTTCCACTTGACATTTTAAATTTATCACTAGCCAGATATAATCTGGAAGGGGTAAAATGGAAAAATGTCAAAAATGTTTTAAAATGTGTCCCCTTCACTTCTCTATTGATGTTCTAAAATGTGAATAAAATACTTTCAGCCGGTTTTTGAATTTTGCATTGTAATACTTTAAAATGTCACCCTTTATGTTGTAAAATGTAGAAACTATGAGTAGGTGAAAAGGAATTGCGCAAGGAAGATTAAAATAAAAAGTAATCTTCTTTTTGGTGTCTTTCAAGCTCATTAAAAGTTTCGGTTTTTTCTTGGTTCATTTGAAAGATACGTCAAATATAGGAGACAATACAAATTTCCGAAATTTCGGATGAACTAATTTGTCAGAAAAGAAAGGCATTTAAGGATCTAAATCTTACTCAAACTATTATGGCATCATCTAAGTATATCCTCAGGATTAACAGAATATTTATCAGAATATATTTTCACAAGGCAACAAAATAATCCTTCTCCATAGAGTGTATTTTTTCTCGAAACTGCAATTTACATTGTCTTAATTCTAAAATACGTCTTCAACAATACAACATAACGGCATATTTAATTTTCGATATTTCGGATACTTACGTTCATCAGAACATCATAGAGTCTGTAGCAAAAACTTACAAATGCTTTGACGTAGTTTAAGTATATAAATTTTCGGCTACAAATTAAACTTGGAAAGTTGTTAACGTACTCCGATAAGGCAGCAGTATTACAACTTAAGTTTGGCTTGCAATGTTAAGTGAAATTTATTATTTTGGCAGCCATTTGTCATTCTGACACTCCTGCTTGTAAATGTGTATGTAAATTACGCAAAACCTTTATGATTAAAATAGAGACGCTTTAAAATTCTACTATACAAAACAACCTGATGAGACTAGATTTTTCTTCTTAGTTATAAAACACTGTTAAAAACTATAGAGAGCAATTTTATTATAAAAATATGATGAACATTCTATTTTTAGTGAAACCAAGTAAAGTGAAGATTGTAACTCCCAACGATCTGCTGTCAATCAGTAAATCTCAAACCATCCGATGCGAAACGTCTGGCTCATACCCGCCTGCAAAACTAACCTGGATGCTTGATTGGAAGCCTATCAGGAATGCCGTTATAACAGTAAGTAATCTAGTATAGAGTAGTACACAGGTAACTCAAGCAAATCAGTGGTTTGATGCAAGTTACATATTATTTGCTTTAAAAAATAGCAAGAAAGTTGCTTAAATATTTATTTACTCAATAGGGCACTTGACTTAATTTTTAAAAGTTTATTTTAGTTATTATTCAAATTTAAAACACTGGAATCGAAAATTCGTACATTAACTAGAGCTTTAACACTGATGAATTTTATTTGAGTATAAAATGTGCCGCCAAAACGCCAGTCCGAGGTCAGGTGGAGAGCTTGATGTAATTTCACTCAAGCAAAACTACACAGTAAAAAATATCCACCTACTATAAATCATTTCAGGAGTGTTAGAAAAAAGTTGTGTTAATGTTAACACCCGGATCAACATAATTTACCACATTTTTACAGTCATATGGGACCAAAGTTGTTGTATTAAATTTGCCTATGAATTTAACTCTCTAAAAAGTTAATTTTGTTGAATAGGTGTTATTATATACTATATGTGTGAGTAGTTCTGTCGCAAACTCTGCAGTAAATTGGTAAAAAAAGTGGGTTTTTCCCCGATTTAATTGTTAAAAGTGTGTTAAGCCTGTTCATAAACTGCTGAATTTTCATTTACCGCGTTCCTTTGATTGGCGAGTGTTCTTATTTTGGTATAATTGGCATAATTAATATTCCAGCAATCAGATTGGTTTGTGGTCCAAGATTAGAGAGTATTTGAGTCATGGGGCGTGACACCGTTACGAGAAGTGGAAGCAGGTCCGAAGACGATATGGATAAATTAATTAATAAGGTATGCACAAACTTTGCAAATCAGCTAAAGGAGGAGCTTCACTCCAAGATTGATAAACTGGATGAGAAGCTTAATACGTTGTGTGAATCATTAAAGAATATTAATTCCTCAGTACAAAAGAATAATAAAGCGATCGCTGATATGCAAGATCGTTTTGATAATTTGGAGCAGAACTCTAAAAGAAATTCTCTACGTATTTGTGGTTTTAAGAAGACTGAGGACGAAAATCTTTTGGAATTATTACCAGAGTTTATATCTCAAAAATTAAACGTAAATTGTTCCCAAAATGACATTGACTATGTTTTTCGGCTTAAAAAGAGTGATGATACCGGAGTTGTCCCTGCTGCAATTATTCTCAATTTTGTAAGCAATGTTAAACGCAATAACATATATCAGGCCAAAAAACGACTGAAAAATACGTCAGTTGCGATCTTTGAGGATTTAACTATACCCCGTTATGAACTGCTAATGGCAGCCAAAAAGAAATATGGCAGAAGCATGGCATGGTCTTCGACAGGAAGGATTTATGCTTGGAATGCAACGTTGAAGAAAAAAATTGAAATAAAATCCAAGGCGGATTTGTAAATATTATTTACGTAGCATACATTTTTACAATATACAATAGCTCTCTAATGGGCATATCGGTATCATGTCTTTTTTTGCATATGGGTATGCAAATTTGTGGAATTATTTAGATATTTAAAACCTTCAAAACAAATTTGTTTTTAGAGGCATTTTATATAGATTCAGATATTTTCTTTAACCTAGGGTTATTGTTATATTAAACTTAAAACTATCTATCATTTAACAACTATGCACATTTAAACGAGCTATTAATTAACTACACTCATTTATGTTTTTTTGTACTTTTTTCTTTACTCCCTGTTTAAATATGTAGTCGATTAGCGATAGATTTTGCTTCGTGTTACGTAACAATTTATTATTGATAATAATGTTTCTTTTTTGTTTTGCGGATAACTCACTTTATTATTATTATTTCGTACTTTTTAGATATACGCAGAGTTTTGTGTAATGTTACCAAAGAAATTTTTATTTTTGGGTATAGTTTTATAGCATAGCATATTGCAGAATGAAGAGCGAGAGAAGTAAAATCAGTTTTGTGCACTTTAATGTACGTTCCATTACTTCTCATTTTAATGAATTTTTGGATTTTGTTGCAGCGGAGCAGTATGATGTTATAGGGTTGTCAGAGACCTGGCTTCACGAAGGTATCCGTAGTGAAGGTATAAGTATAGATGACTATGTTTTGGCCAGAGTGGATAGAAATGGACGCGGTGGCGGTGTGGCATTCTATGTAAGGTCTGATCTTAAATTTGAGATTTTAGCTACTCAACCTGGTGTCAGCGCTTTGGAACAGATGTGGATCAGTTTAAAAGTTTGTGGTAAATCATTTTGCTTTGGCTCGTTGTATAGACCTCCCAATGTTAACTTGATGCCATGCTTGGATGACCTTGAAAATTCTGTAATTAGTTTCTTACCTTCCTATGATTATTTATTGTTTGGTGGCGACTTAAATGTTGATATGTTGAATCAGGGTGATAGCGGGTGCGCACTTCTTAATCGTTTTTTTTCTCAGTATAACTTAGGTCAATTAATAAAGACTCCCACTCGTATAACAGCGCATACCAATTCACTAATTGATGTCTTGGTCACTTCCTGCCCTGAATTGTCCAAGGAGGCCGGAGTAATTGGAATGGATAATATATCCGATCATTCTTTAGTCTATACCCAGTTAAAAATAGAGAAACCACCAAAACCAATAATCTTTCGAACTTACCGGGATTATAAACACTTTATTTTCATAGATTTTATTAACGATTTATTTAATATTAACTGGAATCTGCTATTTGGTCTTCAAAATGTCGACGAAATGGTGGAGTTTTTCAATAATAATCTATTATTGTTATTTGACACTCACGCACCATTAAAAACTTCACGATTTACTAAAGCTCCGGCGCCATGGCTGACTGATAATCTAAGGCTAATGATGAGGTTACGTAATAAGGCTCTTTCTAAATATAAAAAGTTAAAAACTGATGTCACTTGGGCAGAGTACAAAGAACTAAGAAACTTTGTCTCTATGGCTGTAAGAAATGAAAAAAAAGCGTATATCCGTCATAAATTTGGGAGTGATCCGAAGGGATTCTGGAAAACCATTAAATCCCTCAATATAAATGGCGCATCGCCCACACCTTGCGGTAATATTGGTAGCCCTTCAGTTTTTAATAAACATTTTATTGACGGAGTTCCGCAGGTTAATTCTTCGAATAACACATTAATTTCGGACAATTATTATAACAAATATCGCAGTAATTTTAAGGACACGTTTCAATTTGGGGAAGTAAGTGATGGAGCGGTAGAAAAAATAATTTCAAACATTAGGACTAATGCGAAGGGATGTGATGGCATAGATCTCAAAATGTTGTCATACATCACGCCTTATTTAACACCTTTCATAACCTTCATTTTAAATAGTTGTTTAAAATCGTCAACTTTCCCAACAGCATGGAAAAGTGCTAATGTTATTCCTGTGCCCAAGGTTGCGAATCCAGATAACATCTCACAGTACCGTCCAATTAGCATTTTGCCTACAATATCCAAGATTCTGGAAAGGATTATCCATGACCAAGTTAGTCAGTACGTTAACATCAACAAAATTTTGCCCCCGACGCAGTCTGGCTTTCGCCCCCAACATAGCACTTCAACAGCATTATTGCATGTATGTGATGATATCTATCGAGCTTGCGATATTCGAAAGAATACTGCTCTTATACTTTTGGATTACAGCAAGGCCTTCGATACATTGAACCACTCGATTTTATGTACCAAATTGAAGTATTTCGGCTTTAGCAATGAGGCTGTTTTATTCTTTCAGCATTATCTTTCGGGGAGACAGCAGCGGGTGTGTATTGGTTCGGAGGTTTCGGAGTATTTGCCGGTGGATAGAGGGGTGCCTCAGGGTAGTATCCTGGGTCCACTTTTGTTCTCTCTGTACACATCTGATTTTAGTAAGTATTTAACAATATGTCAAACTCATCAGTATGCCGATGATTTCCAAATATATCACTCGTTTGAATCCGCAAACATATTGCAATCACTGCGTGATATTAACAGGGACCTTGACATCGTATTTGGGGTGTCCAATGCGCATGCGCTGCTGTTGAACGGTTCCAAATCTAAGCTTTTACTTTTCGGTAAGGATATTCAACAGATGGCTTCTAGGAATGATGTAGAGGTACGCATTAACAATGTGCCGCTGCTGCCTTCAGAAAATGGTAAAAACTTGGGCCTCGTCATTGATAACAACCTAAGGTTTGAAACCCATGTATCCCAACTGGTACAAAAGTCTTATTATAAACTTAAGATTCTCTATATGCATAAAGATACTTTAACAACGAATATCAAGTTGAGACTTTGCGATTCTCTTATTCTGTCTTTATTGTCATATTGTGATGTTGTGTATTGGCCGGCTTTGACTGTTCGTGAAAAAAATACTTTACAAAAATTACAGAATTCTTGCTTAAAATTCTGCTACAACTTAAGGAAATATGATCATGTTACTCCCTTGTTTGGGGCTTCCAACTGGCTTAATTTAGATGAAAGGTTTTCTTTGCATATGTCCACTCTGGTCCACAAAATTGTCTTAACGAATAATCCGGAATACCTTGCCGGTAAGTTGATTCGAGGTAGCGACAATCATGAGAGGCACACACGCCACCGCCAAAGGTTTACTATTCCAAGGCATAGAACTGTACAATTTCACCGCTCCTTCACGTACAATGCTGTAAAGATCTATAACTCCCTGCAACTAGAAGTCAAGTCTCTCACCAATATTATTACCTTTAAAAAGGCTGTCAAAAGGTCACTTATTGGTTAAAGCTTTCTCATGCTCTTTATCTGTTTAGAGATAATTTTTCTTTCATTTGTTTAATTGTTTTTTTTTCTTTTTGTTGATTTTTTTGTCTAATTTATATAGTGTAGTACCTACTTATTAGAAAGGTTTTGGTAATAATTTTTATAATTTATATTGTCGTTTTAGAAATTTCTAAAAACAGACGGTTAGATAGAATAGCCTATGCTAGATCTCGCCGTCTTTTTCCGTATAGTTATTGTACACATTTATTGAGAATTAAATAAAGGCTTTATTCATTTATTATTTATTTATTATTTATTTATTTCATTTTACACTCTATCAGGAAAATTAAATACAAAAACAATCAATAAACTATATTAGCGTGTAAAGAAACCCCGGTAGAAGGTTATTTTAACACATTGTAACGAAGCAGACCCAGGTGTCTATATTTTAAATTATTTTTGCTCTTATATTAATTGTATCTTTAAATAATTCTTGACCTACCCGGCACTGTAGCATCCTAATATTAATTTATTTCAGCCTTATTTGACTGTGTTGTGTTTTAGTCATGTTGTGGTTTTAATTTACCTTGATATATTATTGGGGAAAAAACCTGGTAAGTATATATTAGTATAATTATTAATTGTGCCATTATAATACCATATTTTTTTTATAAGTTAAGTTAATTAAAAGAGATTCAGTGATTAGTCTACCTTTTGTTTGATTTTATTTTTTTGAAGATTGCGCGTGACCTTTGGACTCTCGAGTCGGCCCGGGGAGCGATGCAGCGCTTTGCATGTTTTTTACGCCGTTTCATCGACAGGGTAGTTGGCGCAGATTGTTAAAAAGTGGAAGGACGAAATTGGTGGGAGAATATCGCCTTGCTGGTCTAGTGAGAACATCGAAAGGATCACTTATTAACTTCTATCAGGTACGATAAGCATCGAAATTCAAGAGCCATCATGACTTCACATTTTCATTAGATTTTCTTGAAAAGTACTTTTTCTCTAATAGCAAATAATAATAGTGGGATCAAAGGTTTTGTGTGAAAAAATTTGGGTTTTTTTGTTTACTTTATTTGAAGAAAGTGAATTGCTTAAATAATAAAATATTTAATTTATTTAAAAAAGGTGTTATCTTGCAATTTACAAACGTAAAACGGGGTTTTCCAAAACATTTACATTTTATAAGTCTGAACATTAGAGGGTTTGTTATTTTCGATACAGGGGAAGTCAAAAGTTCGAACCTAGTGTTGTTTTGTGATGGTTGTTGAATTTTCGAGTACTAAATTAAATTCTGGTTTTATTCTTTTAAATCTTTAACAAGGGAAATTTTGATTAAAGGGTTTTTTTTGGTTGTTTGTATTTTTAAATGTTTTCAGGGGTTTTGAAGATCATGTTTTTTTAAATTTATTATTAATATTTCGCTAAGTCAGATTAGTGTGGGATTTCTTATTTTTTCATATCATTTAACAGGGAAAATGTTGAGCTCTTATTTTAGTTAAAAAGATATTCAGGGTGTGTTTTTTTTTGGGAAATCATTTACAATATTTTACTGCTTACTTTTCTTATTTCTGACAGACGAAAGGTAGTCCCGTTTGTGGACTTGACCTGGTCTGTTTACTTTTCTTATTTCTGACAGACGAAAGGTAGTCCCGTTTGTGGACTTGACCTGGTCTGTTTACTTTTCTTATTTCTGACAGACGAAAGGTAGTCCCGTTTGTGGACTTGACCTGGTCTGTTTACTTTACTTATTTCTGACAGACGAAAGGTAGTCCCGTTTGTGGACTTGACCTGGTCTGTTTACTTTTCTTTTTTCTGACAGACGAAAGGTAGTCCCGTTTGTGGACTTGACCTGGTCTGTTTACTTTTCTTATTTCTGACAGACGAAAGGTAGTCCCGTTTGTGGACTTGATCTGGTCTGTTTACTTTTCTTACTTCTGACAGACGAAAGGTAGTCCCGTTTGTGGACTTGACCTGGTCTGTTTACTTTTCTTACTTCTGACAGACGAAAGGTAGTCCCGTTTGTGGACTTGACCTGGTCTGTTTACTTTTCTTATTTCTGACAGACGAAAGGTAGTCCCGTTTGTGGACTTGACCTGGTCTGTTTACTTTTCTTATTTCTGACAGACGAAAGGTAGTCCCGTTTGTGGACTTGACCTGGTCTGTTTACTTTTCTTATTTCTGACAGACGAAAGGTAGTCCCGTTTGTGGACTTGACCTGGTCTGTTTACTTTTCTTACTTCTGACAGACGAAAGGTAGTCCCGTTTGTGGACTTGACCTGGTCTGTTTACTTTTCTTATTTCTGACAGACGAAAGGTAGTCCCGTTGGTGGACTTGACCTGGTCTGTTTACTTTTCTTACTTCTGACCACTTTTATTCTCTGGGGATTTTCAAAGAAATAAGGATTACCTTCTATAAACATTAAAACGAAAGTCAAAGTTATCATGTTTGTAATTTCCGACCAAAATGTCGGAATTATGCATATCATAAATACTAAATCAATAACAAAATTAAATTGAATACCGTAATATGTGAAACTACAACCAACTATCAGTTTTTTGCAGATGTCAAATCACTTTTATTTTGCAGATGTCAAATCACTTTTATTTTTATTAACTGCTATCAGTTTTCAGTGGGAACCAAGTTTATTATAATAAAAATGCAGACGCCTGAAAACATTGACCTAGATAATATCAATTTCACTAATGTCTCAGGTTAGAAATTTTCATGTGTTTTGTTGAATCAAGCTTTCTCCATTATTTAGTTTTTTTTCTACTCCAAGTTGTTATGGCGTTAATACCGTTTTATTTTCCAAATAGTATCTGTTGCTGACGTCTAGTCAAAATTCAACTTAAAAAATTAACTATAAATCACTGCTAGGAGAATTCAATTATTTTTCCTAAATGGTTTAAGTTCGGGGTTATCCTATATCCATGCTCCTCCATCGCGCTGCTATGGGGCGACAGCCCACGCTGGACGTAGCATCGAGGTAAAACTCGTGAGGAAGAGGGGATTTTTATCAGGCAGGGAAAAGAAAGAATTTCTCATTTTCTATGTTCTATACTAGGCCAAACAACAGTTTAAAACCATTCGGTGGTAGTTTTATAAAATAAAATAAGAAGAATTATTTTCTAAAAGTAATATTTATTGGGAGTTGCTCAAGGAATAGTGAAGGTTCCGTTCTTTTGATCCAGACCATTAACAGGGTTACAGTGTTTCCTTCGACGTGGGACGGCGGCCGACAGACCGGTGCGACAGCACATTCCAGCAACCGATAGTAGAGGATACCCTACAGGGATAGGCGACAGCCTAGGGCGACAGCCCCTCCGTCCCGTCCGGTGCACAGGGTAGGGGATTCCTTTGGAAACGTGGTCGAGAGTGCGTTGCTAGAGCTTTCTCTGAACCAATTTCCATGTTGTATTTTTTTTATCTGACTGCATAAGTCTAAATTCTGCCATCTGATGAGTTTCTCAATCTCATTAAAAAGAAGTGTTTTTACACAATCCATAAAACGCCCATAATAAACTTTGAGTTAATTTTTCTTCACTCTGTATAATACTCCAATTAGTATTTTTCAGCGAACCTGACGAACACAACGTAGGGTCGGCCTTAGATTCTGCCCGAATCTAAACGGTCACATCAGAGCCTGTTCCTTTATTGTATGTGAGGCATACTAATGCATTATTTTATGTATTTGAATGTCACGCGGGAAATTCTGGAATAGGTGAATAATGACTCAATTCCATGAGTCGTGCGATAACACTTTTGTGTTAAATCAGACCTTCCAGGGCACAAATTTTTTGTTGAAAATAATACTAATAATAATTTTATTTTTCAGCTTTGTAATTAAATATCTTAATTATTTAATTAACCCATTTTAATAACCCTCTAATTAAAATTTCTTTCAGCTTTTTACTCCGGTCGTATGAGCCGGGGGCCGTAAGGTTACAGTGGTGCCGTGACCAGGATTGGAGTTAGTTTTAAAGAATTATACAGAGAGAGAAGCGGTTATATTTAGTAGGTTTCGTGTTGATGGCATGCGTTTCAATGGCAGCGATGGATAGGTCAGACTAAAGGAGAACCGGGTTTTGATTATTCTCCCTTAGTTTCACTAATGTTTCAGGGGATCCAGGTACTCCAGAGGAACCCAATCCCGATGTCGACTCTGGAAAGGTTACCCGCGCCGAGTTGCAGGAAATGTTTTCGCAGCAAAATGCCGCCGTCAAGTCACAATTTGCAGCGCTTGGAAAGGAAATCCTTACCATGCATAAGGAAGTGCTTACCAAAGTCAAACAGGTGAACACTCAAGTTGAAAACTTGCCTTTCAATGTGTCAAGAGATTGCGGTGTCCCGAGAACCTCGACGCCAGTCTCGCCGAATAAGGAGATGACCCCTGTCTATATCACCTAAGCGCCTCAGATTCCCAAATTTTATGGTCTCGATAGTAGTCGTAAGCATCCCATGAAATTTTTGGAAGAGCTGGAAGTCTATTTTCGTAAAGTTCAAATTGATGGAGAAAAACGATTGGAAGTCCTCGCCGAATGTTTTGAAGAGAGTGCGGAAGATTGGTATGCTATTTATCGCATTTCCTGGAGCGTTTCTTCACTGTTTTTGGTCTGATGTGGAACAGTCCAAACTTCGCGAAAAATTAACGAACAGTATCTGGAAGGAGGAAGAGATGTCAATGGTAGCACATTTTTCCAAATGTGTGGGGTTCGCTGCTCTTTTAACCAATCCCCCAGCGGAAGAAATGCTGATGGCACAATTGATTAAACATTTCCAGCGCACATCCAGTCTCTTTGGCTGCTCTATAATCAGAAGACAGTTACCGGGACCGTCGACTTTCTGAAACAACAGGAATCCATAGGACCAGTCAGAACTACTGTGGCACCAAGCGTACGAAAAAAAATTTTGCCCCATATCAAAATTTTCGCAAGGCTTTCACCAAATCTGGACAGGCCGTGAATAAAGAACAATCGACTTCTGCCCCTAATACTACGAATCAAAAAAACTCTGGGAAACTACAAGCCGTCGAGCCCCTAGTGTCGCCGTGTTCGACAGCGAGAAGACCTGGGCGACCTTTTAAAGATAGTTGTTATAATTTTTGTTCAGTTGCTTGGAAAATAATATTAAAAATGGGTTGCGAAAGAGGTAAAGGGAAAAACTTAGAAGGAATTTTTGAACCAATAGCGGCCAAAGAACAGCCATCTTTCTATAGCAGAGACTCAGGTTGGCCTCCGCCAGAAGTTTCGTCTGTGAGAAGGATCGGAAGCTCTTTGGGATTGCCGGAAATTCGCATCAAACTCAATGGCCTAAAAACCAACGCATTACTAGATACTGGCAGTAAGGTAACTGGAATTTGTGAAGTTATAAAAACAAATTTATTCGAATAATCAGAGCATCCCATCATTACCACTCAAAGCTATCCACATTCAGGGAGCATTTGGAAAGAAAAGTAAACGCATAATCAAACAAGTTTTCCTTACCGCTGCGATGGTGAATCAAGAAGTTCCAATGTGTTGCTTGATTCTTCCAGACTTGGTTCGACCCTGCATTATAGGATTTGATTGGCTGGAAGAACAACAGTCTGTCATCGATCTAGTAGGAAGGACTCTGCAGATACAATTAGATGGCGAAACACCTATACGGATGGAATTTATCATGTCAAATATGTCATCGGAAGAAATGGAAATATATTCGGATGAACCGGTCGATGTGTTGCCTATGAAACTCATGGAAGTAAAGGAGGGATCCAATCACCTTTTTCAAAAAAGTCTCAGAAGCAGCTGTTTTCAGAAAGAAGTCTGCATCAACTTTTAGACCTCCCTCGGCACGGAGTTGTTTTTATGCGTTTGTAATTCATACCAATTTGTGTGTGTGTGAATTTGGGTTGGTATTTTTTTTTTTTCTAGTTTTCAACAGGAAATTTTTTTTCGTATATTACTATTATTTTTCCCTCATAACCCTGTTTCTCGTTCAAAATAATAGGGGGCGACTGTAACGAAGCAGACCCAGGTGTCTATATTTTAAATTATTTTTGCTCTTATATTAATTGTATCTTTAAATAATTCTTGACCTACCCGGCACTGTAGCATCCTAATATTAATTTATTTCAGCCTTATTTGACTGTGTTGTGTTTTAGTCATGTTGTGGTTTTAATTTACCTTGATATATTATTGGGGAAAAAACCTGGTAAGTATATATTAGTATAATTATTAATTGTGCAATTATAATACCATATTTTTTTTATAAGTTAAGTTAATTAAAAGAGATTCAGTGATTAGTCTACCTTTTGTTTGATTTTATTTTTTTGAAGATTGCGCGTGACCTTTGGACTCTCGAGTCGGCCCGGGGAGCGATGCAGCGCTTTGCATGTTTTTTACGCCGTTTCATCGACAGGGTAGTTGGCGCAGATTGTTAAAAAGTGGAAGGACGAAATTGGTGGGAGAATATCGCCTTGCTGGTCTAGTGAGAACATCGAAAGGATCACTTATTAACTTCTATCAGGTACGATAAGCATCGAAATTCAAGAGCCATCATGACTTCACATTTTCATTAGATTTTCTTGAAAAGTACTTTTTCTCTAATAGCAAATAATAATAGTGGGATCAAAGGTTTTGTGTGAAAAAATTTGGGTTTTTTTGTTTACTTTATTTGAAGAAAGTGAATTGCTTAAATAATAAAATATTTAATTTATTTAAAAAAGGTGTTATCTTGCAATTTACAAACGTAAAACGGGGTTTTCCAAAACATTTACATTTTATAAGTCTGAACATTAGAGGGTTTGTTATTTTCGATACAGGGGAAGTCAAAAGTTCGAACCTAGTGTTGTTTTGTGATGGTTGTTGAATTTTCGAGTACTAAATTAAATTCTGGTTTTATTCTTTTAAATCTTTAACAAGGGAAATTTTGATTAAAGGGTTTTTTTTGGTTGTTTGTATTTTTAAATGTTTTCAGGGGTTTTGAAGATCATGTTTTTTTAAATTTATTATTAATATTTCGCTAAGTCAGATTAGTGTGGGATTTCTTATTTTTTCATATCATTTAACAGGGAAAATGTTGAGCTCTTATGTTAGTTAAAAAGATATTCAGGGTGTGTTTTTTTTTGGGAAATCATTTACAATATTTTACTGCTTACTTTTCTTATTTCTGACAGACGAAAGGTAGTCCCGTTTGTGGACTTGACCTGGTCTGTTTACTTTTCTTATTTCTGACAGACGAAAGGTAGTCCCGTTTGTGGACTTGACCTGGTCTGTTTACTTTTCTTATTTCTGACAGACGAAAGGTAGTCCCGTTTGTGGACTTGACCTGGTCTGTTTACTTTACTTATTTCTGACAGACGAAAGGTAGTCCCGTTTGTGGACTTGACCTGGTCTGTTTACTTTTCTTTTTTCTGACAGACGAAAGGTAGTCCCGTTTGTGGACTTGACCTGGTCTGTTTACTTTTCTTATTTCTGACAGACGAAAGGTAGTCCCGTTTGTGGACTTGATCTGGTCTGTTTACTTTTCTTACTTCTGACAGACGAAAGGTAGTCCCGTTTGTGGACTTGACCTGGTCTGTTTACTTTTCTTACTTCTGACAGACGAAAGGTAGTCCCGTTTGTGGACTTGACCTGGTCTGTTTACTTTTCTTATTTCTGACAGACGAAAGGTAGTCCCGTTTGTGGACTTGACCTGGTCTGTTTACTTTTCTTATTTCTGACAGACGAAAGGTAGTCCCGTTTGTGGACTTGACCTGGTCTGTTTACTTTTCTTATTTCTGACAGACGAAAGGTAGTCCCGTTTGTGGACTTGACCTGGTCTGTTTACTTTTCTTACTTCTGACAGACGAAAGGTAGTCCCGTTTGTGGACTTGACCTGGTCTGTTTACTTTTCTTATTTCTGACAGACGAAAGGTAGTCCCGTTGGTGGACTTGACCTGGTCTGTTTACTTTTCTTACTTCTGACCACTTTTATTCTCTGGGGATTTTCAAAGAAATAAGGATTACCTTCTATAAACATTAAAACGAAAGTCAAAGTTATCATGTTTGTAATTTCCGACCAAAATGTCGGAATTATGCATATCATAAATACTAAATCAATAACAAAATTAAATTGAATACCGTAATATGTGAAACTACAACCAACTATCAGTTTTTTGCAGATGTCAAATCACTTTTATTTTGCAGATGTCAAATCACTTTTATTTTTATTAACTGCTATCAGTTTTCAGTGGGAACCAAGTTTATTATAATAAAAATGCAGACGCCTGAAAACATTGACCTAGATAATATCAATTTCACTAATGTCTCAGGTTAGAAATTTTCATGTGTTTTGTTGAATCAAGCTTTCTCCATTATTTAGTTTTTTTTCTACTCCAAGTTGTTATGGCGTTAATACCGTTTTATTTTCCAAATAGTATCTGTTGCTGACGTCTAGTCAAAATTCAACTTAAAAAATTAACTATAAATCACTGCTAGGAGAATTCAATTATTTTTCCTAAATGGTTTAAGTTCGGGGTTATCCTATATCCATGCTCCTCCATCGCGCTGCTATGGGGCGACAGCCCACGCTGGACGTAGCATCGAGGTAAAACTCGTGAGGAAGAGGGGATTTTTATCAGGCAGGGAAAAGAAAGAATTTCTCATTTTCTATGTTCTATACTAGGCCAAACAACAGTTTAAAACCATTCGGTGGTAGTTTTATAAAATAAAATAAGAAGAATTATTTTCTAAAAGTAATATTTATTGGGAGTTGCTCAAGGAATAGTGAAGGTTCCGTTCTTTTGATCCAGACCATTAACAGGGTTACAGTGTTTCCTTCGACGTGGGACGGCGGCCGACAGACCGGTGCGACAGCACATTCCAGCAACCGATAGTAGAGGATACCCTACAGGGATAGGCGACAGCCTAGGGCGACAGCCCCTCCGTCCCGTCCGGTGCACAGGGTAGGGGATTCCTTTGGAAACGTGGTCGAGAGTGCGTTGCTAGAGCTTTCTCTGAACCAATTTCCATGTTGTATTTTTTTTATCTGACTGCATAAGTCTAAATTCTGCCATCTGATGAGTTTCTCAATCTCATTAAAAAGAAGTGTTTTTACACAATCCATAAAACGCCCATAATAAACTTTGAGTTAATTTTTCTTCACTCTGTATAATACTCCAATTAGTATTTTTCAGCGAACCTGACGAACACAACGTAGGGTCGGCCTTAGATTCTGCCCGAATCTAAACGGTCACATCAGAGCCTGTTCCTTTATTGTATGTGAGGCATACTAATGCATTATTTTATGTATTTGAATGTCACGCGGGAAATTCTGGAATAGGTGAATAATGACTCAATTCCATGAGTCGTGCGATAACACTTTTGTGTTAAATCAGACCTTCCAGGGCACAAATTTTTTGTTGAAAATAATACTAATAATAATTTTATTTTTCAGCTTTGTAATTAAATATCTTAATTATTTAATTAACCCATTTTAATAACCCTCTAATTAAAATTTCTTTCAGCTTTTTACTTCGGTCGTATGAGCCGGGGGCCGTAAGGTTACAACATTGAGTGTAAAACTTATTGTTTATTCGTTTTTTTACACGACCCCGGGTAAAAATACCTAAACCCTTCTTACCGAAAAGACAGGCGGCAACAAGTAGTGTGAAATTCTAGGAATTGACAGATGACGCCGACGCTACGTGCAAATTCAACTTTCTAGTAAGTCTGATTGTGCTCTTTGAACGTGATATTATAGAATAATGTTATATTTAAATTGAAACATAGAAACAAAGCAAAGTTCTGTAAAGTGTTAAATGAGGGTGCCTCTTATGGGGATCTTGTTAAATTGGGTAAGCATATTAACGGAATTTAATAGAAACATTGCTAATAAGTAAGCCATTTTTAAGAAACTAAGTAGTACATTGCTACAGTTTTCCCTTTATTATTTAAATTATTGTAATATAAGCTTATAATATAAATGTATTCCTTTTTTATATAGATACTTAGGTACCTACCTACATATTTTACTCCATAGATCTCTAAATAAATATACGATTAGTATAATGCTCGTTATTTTCATTTTTTTATATTGTTCCAAAGCACAGTTTTATCTAGTTGCTTAGTGTTCTAAGTATACATATATTTATTATGTTATTTGTTTTGTTAGGTTTAACAATGAGGTACGTTAAGCGTAGATATATTTATGTTTAACTTACTAAATTGTGAACTATATAATAGGTGTGTCATTTTGTTTAACTAGTTATAATAACAAGTGTAAAAAAATCGCAGGGTTTTCCAGTTCTGTTGTAAGCATCATTTTGTTTATAAATAAACGATAAATAAAACTCAATATTTTCATTCATTTAGCAAACCTTTTCCAAGCGATCTGAATATTTATATATATTAGGGGCTACTACTTTCGGCTTTGGTTAAGTCAGTAAATCATGTATCAAACTAAGCAAAGGTTAATAATGTAAAACATCTTGAATGCATAATTTTTTACAATTTAATTATAAACGCCCGGTTAGTTTGATACGGGATTAAAGGACTTAAACAAAGTGGAAAGTATTCTAGCCCTGGGTAGATTATTTTTATTACACTCACTATAGTAAAGTCACACCCAAATAAAATAAAATATATACTACAATAACATGATATTTACACTAATTAATCACAAATTACCATTAAAAAATGGTTTACTTACACCTCTTCTTATTTCTTTTACACCCTAGAGGGATAGGTTTACAATCTGTGAGTTTAATTTACACTCGATAGTGTAGATGTACATACCCCTAAATAAGAAGAATTAACACTCATCAAAAAGTAAGAAAAAACATTAAAAAATATCTTTTTTAGCAGATATACTGATTGGTTAATATACCCTATTGAGCGTGGTCAATTTAACACTCACTTTTTTACTGTGTGGTTATAAAAGTTAAGAAGATGAAGTTAAGAACTAACCTGACTTACGTTACAAACGTATTAAATTATATTAAGGTATAACAAGAGCTTTGATATTATGGCGGCTTAGCGCTTCTTACAATCATATAATAACTATAGATATAACAATAACAAATAAAGGTATTGACATCAATGTATTCCAGTATAAAGTAAATCAACATGCAAGTTGCGCCCCTCCACTTGGTTTGCCAAACTTACGCTGTTAAAAGTATCAACATGAGTACTAAGGCAACAAGGTACTAAGCCTATGGACTCAAAATATGCTGCAACCAACCCACTTTTCGCTAAAGTCTAATGTTAAGTCCATCATGATGGTTGGACTTAGATGCTACCCATATCTGGACTTCGCCTTTTCTGCTTTACAGAAAGTTTAACTACATAGTACATAGTAGAATGTAGAATTTCTAGCAAACAAAAATAAAGACGAATTTAAAGGTTGCTTCCCTTCGTCGGATTAATCCCCAGATGCGTTTTGCCGTATAACGGCTCGTCAGTGAGGTTATAGAATCCGACGAGAGGAAGCAACGCAGAGAGCCTACTTGACCCTGAAAAGTCGATAAATTCCACAATTGTTGGTACTCGGTCCGTTAACAGAACTGGCTCTTAATGCTGCGCACCTGGCGGCGACTCCTGCAATAATAACCGGCTCGTCTGGTCATTGCAGGAGTTTCCTTCTCCGTTTCCGACTAATTCTTGTCGGACGGGCCAGGTGATGCATTTGATTGCCAAGAGGTGTCGCTCGAAAGCTACATCTGCCGTTCTCCAGAAATAAAGACATTAATATTGTTATTGTTATTCCTAATAACTAGCCTGACCAGGATCGAGACAATATTATATTCACTTGAACTTTTAGCTCTTAAATGAGCCAATGAATTCCTTCTTGCCTTATTGGCCACGAATTAAAGATCACCCTGTGTCGGCCATATACAATTTTATAAATATAGGATATTTTTGTAGTAAAAAATACAGACAAATTGTCTCAACCTGAGGTGCTCTGCGATTTAACATCCGACCATTTAGCTGTGGTAATCGAGTACGGAAATCCACAAGAAAAGGGGCAGGGGTTTGTCTGTAGTACCTCCGTTAACTGGGCCTTGTTTAGGCGTATGTTAGAAAACAAGGAACCACTGCTACCGATAGTATTGGATACCGCTATCGATACAGCTGTTATACAATTCACTGACATCATAAATATCTCAATGTCTAGTGGTTCTACTACAGAAATTACCGGGTTCTCCAAATTCGGAGTCTTACCTTGCGAAATTAAGGAACAAATTAGAATAAAAAATAGAATAATTCTAAATGGGGCGTATCGCACTTGAGATCCACGTATTAAGGCAGAAGCTAACAGAGCTTCTGAACTTGTTCGCACTCTTTTAAGAGGCCTACGAGGCCTCTCTGTGGGACAATAAAGACGCCGGACTCAAAATCGGAGACGGCAGCCATTATAAGTTGACAAAAACTTTAACAACTAAATTCCGATCCCAGGGAAAAGTCGAACTATTCACGGACAATTTCTACGAGCAGTTCAACGAATACTCAGCAACCAATCCTGAGAGGAACGCGGGGATATTCAAAACAATACGAATTTATAGTTCTATCGAGCACCTCATTCAGAATATTCGCAATATTTCTATGGAAGAAGTTAAAGACGTTATAAAATTCATTAAACCTAGAAAGGCTCCGCGTTTTGACTGTACAAAAATGGAAGCGTTGAAAAATTTGCCTGACAATGTATTAATGGATGTAGTAAATATAGCACAGGCTATTTTAGAAAAGGGCCGCTTCCCCCAGTTTTGGAAAAAAGCCAAAGTTATCTTGATTCTAAAGCTAGGTCAAGACCAAACTTTAGTTTCATATCGACCCGTCAGCCTTCTGTCATGTCTAGGCAAGATTGTTGAAAACCTTATACTCTATCGTATAAACAATTTCATATTTGAAAACAATATTTTACCACCTGAGCAGTTCGGTTTCCGTTCTGATCATTGCACGGTGCGCCAGACAAACAGATTGGCTTCAAATATACTGACAGGCTTCAGCCGTCGTTGGACAACTGGAGCGGTCTTTTTCAATATCAGTAAAGCGTTTAATAAGGTCTGGCATGACAGACTTATACTAAAGCTAATAAGATTAGGTATGCCAAACTACCTAATTAAGGTAACTCACTCGTTCTTGTCGGACCGGATTCTCGCAGATTCGTCAGAGAATGCGTTATCAAGTGTGATGCCAAAACACAGGCTGTCTATTTCCCAAAGGGCAGAAGTATTCAACCTACATCCAGATTGCTTGTCAAAAATACTAGGATAAACTGGAATATAAAATACCTGGGTCTGCTTTTCGATAAACAGCTAAATTGGAACGATAACACAGCCTCTCGTTTAAAAAAAGCGAACGGTCAACTGAGTGCCATTTATGCCCTGATAAACAACAAAAGTACTTTGGATCTGAGTACAAAAACTTTAATCTACAAGACTATCGTTCGGCATGTACCTCTATATGGTATCACCACCTGGAGTACCATAAAGAAGACAAACTTTCTCAAAATTCAAAGGTTTCAGAATAATTGTTTAAGAATCATGACGGGGGCGCCCCGCTATACGATGACTCATACTATACATAATTAAGAAAGAGTTTTTTAATTTTTGTACTTAGTGCAAGTTTATTGAATAAAACATAATATCCGTAGAGCGCTTTCGGCAGTTACGCCATCATCAGTACTACCTACAAAGGAAGAAAAGAAAAATCAACAAATTGTGAAATTTTACGAATCTTTGATGGTTAAAGTTACTTGAAAATCTTAGATCAAACTCAAAGTAAAAATTCTCACCAATTTCTCGTTACTTACTTTGTCATACAAATATAACCAACCACAAAACACAACATACAGGTATATGTATAACACTTAAAACATTAAAATTTGGGGCCTAAAGGCGATGTAAATTACATGATGATATTAAAATATATTAAAAGCGTCCATTTTACTAGAGGGAACTAACCTTGATGATCTAAAAAGCATGTACCACGCATGCTAGTGTGTATAGGAAGTACCATTGATATATTGTTGGTAGTATTTCCTGACGGTAAAATTTGAATTTAAATTTAAACATTTTGTATGTTTTCCTAAAGAACTCGATATAGGTATCATCATTACAAGTGATGAAAAGATGGTGGTATAACTTGCAGGCGGTAAATTTTAAATTTGATAATATGTATGAAAATTTTGTATGTAAGGTTGAATTCATCAAATCTGTCAGATGTTAGGGAAGGAAAACAGAGACAAAGATAGATAACTCAAAGAACTCGCAAATGTGATGTAAGGATAAGGTTCTTAGGCAAAACAAAAGTTTTTGTGTAAACAAAATAGTTACAGAGAGAGATAGAAGTCAAAAACCAACAATATGTCAATGGTACTTCCTGCACACACACTAGCATGCGTGGTACATGTTTTTTAGATCATCAAGGTTAGTTTCCTCCAGTAAAATGGACGCTTTTAATATATTTTAATATCATCATGTAATTTACATCGCCTTTAGACCCCAAATTTTAATGTTTTAAGTGTTATGCATATACCGGTATGTTGTGTTTTGTGGTTGGTTATATTTTTATGACAAAGTTAGTAACGAGAAATTGGTGAGAACTTTTACATTTAGTTTGATCTAAGATTTTCAAGTAACTTTATTCAAAGATTCGTAATATTTTACAATTTGTTGATTTTTCTTTTCTTGCTTTGTAGGTAGTACTGATGATGGCGTAACTGCCGAAAGCGCTCTACGAATATTATGTTTTATTCAATAAACTTGCACTAAGTAGAAAAATTAAAAAACTCTTTCTTAATCTTTGATGGTGCACTCAGCCCTTTCCTAATTTGTACTTTACATAATGACTTAAAGATACCGAGAGTAATTGAGTACATGGACAAAATTATAGTGGACTACCACAAACGGACTGACATATCCCTGAACCCCTTAATAACACACTCACATATACATTCAAACCCTTTAAAACCACACAGATTACCGAGAGACTGGCTCATTCCTCGTCTCCTCCCCCCGCCTGCACCTTAACTTGCTTTCGAATAAATAGTATTAAATGACGAGTCCCTATACAAAGACAAAAAAAACATACTAAGAATTAACAAACCTGTAAATAAATACATCAAAATGTAAATTATACCTAAAAAACAAAGGTGAAATCAAACTTTTCCCAAATACACAAATCACAAAACCTAACTAACGCCAAAACGTATGTTACCATATTAAAACAACATCCGAAAGAAAAACTGCAGAAATAAACATTTTAAAAACGAAAACTTACGACACCTTACACCTTAAAATCCTAACAAATGTCGCATCAAACTTCAGCAAAAGGAACAGCAGCGAAACCGAACAAAATCAGAATTCTGTGACGTCAGAACCGGGCAGCATTGCCAAATGTATCAAATTTTAATTGGAATTACTTTTTGACTCGTGGAGACAAAGTTTTTTACCTCCCATGCAATTTCTGTAATGAGTTTATAATATAGTATTTTTACACGATGAGCTAATAAGTATATATTTATATAATTCTCATTCTTCATAATAAGTAGGTAAGTACAGGGTGATCTGTTATATATTGACCACCACCTATCTCATTTATTTGAAGAAATATCAAAAAACTTTAATAACTAAAGTTGTAGGGCCTTTCATGAATTTTTGTGAAGAAATGTAAATAATTTAACAGATGCGTAAAATATAAACAATTGCAGCATATTCAATCGAACATTATTATTTTGTCTAGGCCTACTTATGTTATTTATTAAAATTGTAATTATTAACACAACCTTTTAAAATATACCATACAAAGCATATATATTTGAAACCAAAGTATAATTTTCCACCAGAAGAGCGTATAATATACAGCGTTGTTCCATTTAAGAAAACATTAAATTGTAAAATATTTGCCAATTTTGATATTCATTTGTTTCGTCTTATATCATTTCCTAAAAATTCATGACAGATCCTACAATTTTAGTGCTTAAAGTTTTTTTGATACCTCTTCAAGTAAGTGAGTTAGGTTGGTGGTCAAAATATAACAGATCACCCGGTACTTCTAAAAATACTGCTTGATTAGGGTTTATTATAATAAAAGTACCTAGGTATGACTAATAATATTAAAAAGGTTATCGAGATTCAGTTAGATACGTTAATGTCCATCACCAACTCTATCAGGCACAACGCGGCGTCTCTACGTTCTAAAGCCTCTACCTAACATTAATCGATATAAAATGAACTCGAAAATGAAGCATAATAAACTGCTCAATTTAAAGAAACAAAAAAATTAATAGTTTCTTGCATAAGGAAGTTACGGCGAGGTGAGTTTAAAAATATAATAACAATTTATTGTCTTTTTAAATATTACTACATATTTTATATTATTTACTATATTTTTACAACAGATCATATACCAAGAAAAAGATAATTGATTAAGTAATATAACGGAAAAAAAAAATCGTTGCTCTCTTTTTATGGGCAAAAGATGTATGAGTTCAAAGTTAAAATTTTTGTCTTTAAGTTTCTTGCCTATAACTTCTGTTTTGGCCAACGAATAGAGTGTCGTCAATTTCCATTTTTTATGTAAAATATCATGCTTTTTCAAATGGCCAAAGTTCCGTTTGGTTATACCTCCGTTTTTTTGCTCAAAATAGAGGGCTTTTCGCGCTCCATCCGACGGACTATAAACATAACCAACTCCCGTCGGCCGCCGACCAGCGGCAGGCCCCAGGAAATAATACATTATAGACATGACAACGTCGCACAGCTGCAAGCTAGTGCGCATGATACGATTTTCGGATTTGTTCGGTTTTGATGATGTTTATTCTGTCAATGTTTGTTTTGCTAATGTTTGATTTTGATGCTGTTTGGTTAGGATGAATTTCTTTTTTGATAGAGTTAATTTTGTCAAATTTATTTTCACTTTTGTTCAACTATGTTAGAGTTTATTTTGTAATGTTTAACATTAGGTGTTGTTCGTTTTGACAAAAATAAATTAGGAAAAAGTTATATTTTGATAGAATATAGTTCTGTATACGTTATTTTGCATATGTTCAATTCTTTGTTTGTTTTTTCTGATGTAGTATGCCCTCCCTTAAATTACTAAAGAGTGAACACTACCCTACATTGTACCTGCTCAGCTCAATAAGAACCAAATGTTCAATAACAAACCCCCCATGGAAGACCCGCTGATGAAGCAATAATAAACAAATAGAAGTTAAAGCCATTGGCTGTACTTAGAAAACCCTAAAGATGAACGAATGAAAAAAAAACCCATTTCCATTTAACCTAATTTAAACCGTGTGCGATCACATATTTTCTTAAATAACATACCTATAATTATTCAGATCTCCGATTTCCATAATACCTCCCTACTAAACTATTGGACAAGGAAATTTACAAAATTACAGTTTTAATTTTATCATTGTCTCGTAGTTTTATTTATACCATAGTAAATGAAAACCCGATCGACAATAGAAAAGTTAACCAACCTTAGCTCTCGAAACATCTGAAAACCCTTAAATTTGTCTAATTTAACTTCGAGCAGTGTAAAAAACTTCGCAATGAAATAATGTTCCCGCAAACAAAACTGATTTGATATTGTTATGTAGACACAGAAAGAAACTTTTAAAAGCTCGCTCCACTCCGTGGTTTTATTAAGCCCGGCGAAACCAAAGACAAAACAAATTTCGTTTTCGCTGCATTAATTTAGTCTACTACCACTCTTTTTATCTACTACAAACTAAGGATAATTCATTTTAGCCCATTTAGCTAACGCGTGTGTTCTGACCCTATAGTAATTAGGTGATAAAACTAATAAAGAACTTCGATATTTTAGCGCAGTTCTATCTGTGGCGAGGTGAACTTTTTAAGAGATGCTCTTAGGATTTATTAGGTTTTAGTTTAGTTAGTACGCTAACGTACCTGCTAGAAGTACGAAGTGGTTTAAATTAGTTGCGAAAAGAACAGGAAACAGAACAGAAATTTTTGAAATAATGGTCCGAATTCAGTTAAAAGAAAGATGTTAATTTGTATCTATTGTTTTAGTGATAAAAACTATGTCTTGTGTACTAATAACTTTTACCAGCTAAACTTTTCATGGTTCCTGACAAGACTTATAATTAGATATTTATATAGTTTTGATTTTATACGATTCAAAATAGTTTGGCACCAAATTAACACCAAATGCGGTTATTATTAACTCATTCTAATGTTGTGCATTGTTCAATCTTTTGGTGTTACATTTAAACCCAAAATTGTGACATTTTGCATTTGGGCCTATTACACTGTATTCTCGAAATACAATAACTTTTGCATATATAATATATGCAATGCAATACATTATACATTTTTATTTTAAAAAATACGAATTGCAATATTTGAAAATATACCTATAATCAGCCCTATGACCCAACACACAAGTTAACTTTTAACGTACCGTTTCCATGACAACAACCGAAAAATGCCTACTTGTTAATTTTTCACTGTGCATGGTTGAAAAACAGTTAATTTTGAAGTTAGCGTCTAGAGTTAGCTTGTGTTTTTTTTTTATGATAAGGCACATCACTGTAGGATTAATCCTTTATGGCGCTCTGCGAGCGGTGCATGTACGCAGAGAATGATTCACGTTGGTCTTGAATCAAGAAGGTCGTTCCATAGTGATGACGTTCTCTAGTTGAAAGAATTTTTAAACAGTGTCGTTCGAGGGACACTAAGCTGAACCATGTATGAGTGGGCTGCGGTGATTCAAGTCGCCAACCTGCCTTTAATGTTCAAGGCTATCCAGGTTGTTTGTCAGATCATGGTCACCGATCAAGCGAATTGCTCTTCTTTGAATATAATTTAGCAATCTTAGAGTATGTTTAGGAGCAGAGCCCCAAAAATGCGAACAGTACTCCAGCGATGGTCGAATTTGGACTTTATAGAGCATCAAAATTTGGGGTATATAATAATAAAGTACCAGCGGCAATGGCGTAATCTCTTCCATTTCGATTATTTGACAGTTAATTAAAATGCGTTATAAAATGTGTTCGTCAATATATTAATTTTAAGAAACACAGTTTGCAGCAGCACAATAATGTCGCTGCTTTAATTAGTTATTCATGTTGTTTTATCAATTTTTGATATAGAGACCTAGCGTTATATTTAGTTTTTATGAGAAACGCACGAATACGTCGATTTTGTTTTTTAATCGCCTATTTTTTGAATTAATTCGTTTGTTTTTTAATTGGCAGTTAGTTGTCAAAGGTGCTACGTTATCCACATTTTTCTTATGGCAGCATTCAAGTTGTGGTCCATCATTTGAAAGTCCTTGTTCACAGTATGCTTCTAAATTTTGGCGCTATTCCGTCAAACTAATTCAAAATGACGACTGATCAATAGTAATAAGTAGGTATCTTCTTTAGCTAAAAGTAAATGACCATCTATTTCTTGTCAAGTATATAATAAAACATAACAGGAACATAACAAAGAAAAAGTGAACAAACTCTTCTTGTATACTTCATCAGTTCATAAATATTAGAATTTCAATAATGTCTTTTTCGCTGAGCGACATTTTTGGTTTATTGCAAAAAACTTACTTAGTTTAATCTGACATTTTATTTTTGTTTGTGTGTTTTGTTTTTGCAAGCTTACTATAAGCAAAACTTATATTTAAGCCAACAATGAGATATTAAATTTAATCCTCCAAAATATATTGATGAACCGATGTAGTGTGCAAGAAGAGTTAATTTGTTTCTTCTTTGTTATGTTCCTATTGTGTTTTATTTAATACTAGTGTTTTAGTGCAATTGGTTATTAAACCTATGTTCAATAAAAAAAATAAAAACAGAGAATCGGTGGCCATTTTAAAATAGCTTGACAGAATCGCGCCAAAATTTAGGAAATAAGAACTTTCAAATGATCTATAATATAAGACATAGGTACAACAGGAAATATTTATAAAAGTTTAATTTCGGTTATTAACTTTAATTATATTTATTTTAGCAATTTAGAGCAAATCATATTTTTTTTTTGTTATATGATTCTGGTTGTACCAATTGGCCAGCATCTCTCTTTGTATACGCTAATGAGCTTATTATCTTTCCCTTTACAAAATTTACTGAGATTTATTTTACAATCTACTTCAATCCTAAGTACTTAATTCATGCATTGAAATGTTATATTTTTAAATTTGATACATACCCAAACCAAGGTTTTTTATTTATTTTCGGAAACATCTTTCTATAGGTGTTACCATTGCTTGATTGGTTATACTGTTCTTGCCAATTCTTATACAATCGTTTCTTAGAAAGCATAAATATGTCTGTGTGGGGAATATAAAAATCCGGTACAAAGCTTATTATTTCAGTAGCCTCTTTAGCCAATTTATCTACAATTTCATTCTACACAATTCCAATATGGGCCTTGACCCAGACGCAAATCATAATATCCATAATATTATTGTATCCATAGCAAGTCGAGTCGAACAATGTAAAAAGATATATAGAATATAGATTGAAGTTGTGACCTGAACTAGAAGGTGTATTAGTTGTGGGTTCTATCCAATTATTCCATCAACCCTTTTCAGTTAGTTCACCGACAAAAAAAATCGGCACCTAAATTTTTTTGATAATTTCAATACGGCATAACTTTTTTATTTTTGACTTTATTGCAATGATTTTTCGCTGGGCGATAGATCTATTCATTAAAATTACGCTGCAGTTTGTTCTGATGTAATTTTGGTTGCTTAAATGTTTATATACCAGGGTAAGTCAAAATGATGTTTTTAGTCGGAAGTTTAAAACGTCCTGTGAAAAAATACGCCAGAAAACCTTGTCTAAACATTATTTGCAATAAAGCGGGATGTATTCCTAGCATTTTGTTTTTGAATCATCTGGTTATCTTGTTTTTTGTACGAGCTACGCATTTTTAATTGAAACGTTGCATTTTTTCAATGTCAATAAAAATAATCAACGTAAAATAATCAAGTTAGCTAGTGGTTACTTTCAGCGCCGGATTAAAGGTTTCGTAGGCCCTATCCACCAGTGGTGAATTTTAGATTTTAATTCGGGGAGGTTTACTAACGGGCTGCGAAAATAAATGCGCCGCAGGCGAAAATTGTTTGGGTGCCACGCCCTAATTTTACCAAGAAATAACAAAATTTACAAATTAAGTGGTTTCCTAAACATTTTTATGCGTTTGAAGAGCCCAATGGATGCTCATGCCCTGATGAAGTCGCTGACGTCGCTGTTTTTACACAAGAAAAGGTTAAAAACATCATGTATAATATATGGCCAAAAGTTGTTAATTAAAAAAAAAATGACAAAATAATTTAGAAATTTTAGCTTTTTATTAAACAAAACTAACTTTTTGCCATCGAAAATAATTGCGTAGGATAAATAATATATATAATATAATGTATATGTAATATGTTATAAGGTTTTTTGTATCACATTGTAGTTTGTCTCTGTGTCTGTAAACTCTTTTTCTTATTGTAGAATAGAGTATTGATCCTTTTTTTGTGTCTATTTTTATTATATTTTATGATCGTAGGCCTTTCGCGTTTCGTAGGCCCTAGGCAAGTGCCTAATGTGCCTTATGGATAATCCGGGCCTGGTTACTTTATTAGATTATTTTAGTCAGTGACATTGTCAATATTAAAATCGTAATTAAAATGGTGTTAACCACTGCAGACGTGGGTAAAATCACCGCTTTAATAGAAGATGGTCGAAATAAAAGTTATGTTGCCCGTACTTTACGAATTGCGCGATCTACGGTACAAGATGCTTGGAATAGGTAGGTATCTCGAGACGGGAAATCATACCAGAAGGCCAGGGTCTGGAAGAAGAAAATCAACCACCTTAGCCAACAACCATATATTTCATATTGCTAAAATCATTAAGGGATCGAAGAGCTACCGCCACTTCACTAAAACATGACCTACAGCAGGTACGTGGAAAGAACGTTAATGAAGTAACCATAAAAAGACGGTTAAAGGAAGCTGGGCTTCATTCCCGCAGACCTGCTGTAGCGCCTCGATTGCTTCCTGACCATCGTCAGAATCGACTTAGATTTGCAAGGCAGCATGTTATTTGGACAGAAGAAGAATGGCGGAACGTATTGTTTACGGACGAATCAAGAGTTTGTCTTCGATCGCCAGATGGGCGTGAGCGGGTTTACCGGAGATGTAATGAACGGTTTGCTGACTGTACAATATCGGAGCGACTTTCGTTCTCTGGCGGATCTGTGATGACTAGAGAAGGACGTACAAACCTTATATTTGTGGAAAATGGTGCTCTAAATGTCCATTGATATATTGAAGAGATACTACAGGAAGCTGTTATTCAATTTGCCCCTTTCATTGGAGCAGAGTGTATACTCATGCAAGATAACGCCAGACCACATGTTGCGCATGTAGTAAATGAGTTTTTGGATGAAGTTGGAATTCGAAGGTTAGAATGGCCACCCTGTAGCCCAGATCTCCACCCAATTGAGCATCTTTGGGATGAATTAAAAGGACGTGTTCGTCACCGTCCCAACAAACCTACAACTTTACCAGAGCTCAGGTTAGCATTAAATGAAGAATATTAAGCTATTCCTCAAGATAAAAATAATCACTCTAATTGATTCCATGCCACGAAGAATGCAAGCTGTCATGGCGGCTAGAGGTGGACACACCCGTTATTAATATTTTATTTTAATTTTAAGTGCTCCAATGACAACTTTTAATGTTTGAAGTAAAAATGTTTTTTAAATGCAGAGTTTCAATTAAAAATGCGTAGCTCGTACAAGAAACAAAATACCCAGATGATTCAAATAACAAAATGCTAGGAATACATCCAGCTTTTTCACAAATAATGTTTAAACAAGGTTTTCTGGCGTGTCTTTTCCACAGGACGTTTTAAACTTCCGACTAAAAACATCATTTTGTCTTACCCTGGTATATAAACATTTAAGCAACCAAAACTACATCAGAACAAACTGCAGCGTAATTCTAATGGATATATCTATCGCCCAGCGAAAAATCATTGCAATAAAGTCAAAAATAAAGAAGTTATGCCGTATTGAAATTATTAAAAAAATTTAGGTGCCGGTTTTTTTTGTCGGTGAGTTTATAATATAACAAAAAATTATTACAGATCAAGATATCAAAATAAGTTAAAATATATAGAAGTTTCCATTTAAAAAAAGGACGTTTGATAAAACAAAACTATTTAAGCCATACTGTATAGTTAGATTGTAGACCTATTTCCTTCCTATGCCTCTGTTTCTGAAAATTATTAAAAAGTTCAGTAGTTCTTCTAGGGAATCCCCAGTTGAGGGTGAGCCACCCAGTGTCTTTAAAATGCTTTCGTAGAACCGCTTGATGTCTCGGTTATTGTTTAATCATTAATTGACAGAATCGCTACTTGATGGAAATCCATATAAATTTACGACATGTTTCGCTATACTATAGCTTCTTCGGACACTTCTTACGAACTGAAGTATAAACAGGTAATGCAATAATAAGCAGATTAATAACTACTACTCTAAATTGTTATTAGGCCAGGTATTGCATATATTTAAGAAGGGGGATTGGTTTGTTTCCAGTTGACCATTTAGGGACTTCCCTGTATTTTTAATCTTATTTATTTCTAACGTTTCAAACAATGACAATCTTCTACCTTTATCTAATATATGCAAAACTTCGAATTCCTTATTAAAATTATGATTTTTCTGTAACAAGTGTTGTACATAATATGCCGAATCCTCTTTTTTTATTTAAGAATGATCTTTTATGTTCGTGTATTTTTTTTTTAATTTGTACCAGTCTCACCTATGTAACTCTTGCCACAGGAACCACAATTCAGCTTATAAATGCCCGATTTTAAACTATTGTCTGTCTTATCTTTATTATTTTTTACATAATTACCCAACCCGTTTATTGTCCTATGATATATTTTATTGTCTGATTTTATATATTTAGAAACTATTTCTGAGGGTTTGCCAGAATATGTGATGCATTTAAATTTCTTTTTGTCTGTAGAATTCTTTAGATTAGGGTAAATTTGATTAATTGCATTATTTTTAAGTTTATTTTTTAACATTGTGTCGATCATATCTGTTTGAAACCCATTATCGACTGCTATTTGTTCAATAAGATTAAGTTCAATTTTGAGGATTTCTTCACTTAATGGAATATTGCATGTACAGGGTGGCCAACTAAGCGAGGTAAGCAGCTGTATCTCAGGAACCGTTAATCGTACAGCTTTCGGAAAAAAATATTGCTAGTAAATACGGCCAAGAGAAATTGCTGGAAATAACTATCGAGTTCGCTAAGGGGTTTAACACTAAAGGCAAATTGAAGAAAGGGGGTTTCTTTACAATTTGCCTAGATAAAGTATACTAAAAATATGTGCAAATAAAGTTCTCGTCTTTTATCTACAATTTCTTTCTTCGCACTTTTTTCTCTAACTTTTCAGATAAAGTGGTAGGGGTAAGGCAAACATTTATTTGAAAAATATTCAATATCTCCGGAATACCTTATCGGAAAATACTATGCTTAGCGGCATTTCAAAGAGTTTTTTATGCTCTATCAGCCACATTACAAGACATGTTTTCATTTCGTTCACTATAGTCGCTAGATGGCGCTTTCTAAATTTTTTTAAATTTTATGATTTTTTTCAACAAACCCAAATGCAATGATATATTATCACGCCGATTTGAAGAGGACTAAAGTCCAAAGCAAACGGTAAAGACTGGGAGTTTCTATTTTTTTTCTAACCGTAGATATCAATGAAAAAGTGATAAACCAGATAATATAGGCTTTTTGATCGCCCTGACAATAAAATTATGCCCTAAATCACATAGGCTTTGGAAAAAAACGGCTTAAAACATCACATTAAAGGTAAATGTCAAATTATTCCATTTAAGTGTGTTTTGTGTTCAATTTGAGTTTTAAAAATGCCTTTAACAAATGAAGGAGCTGTTGATTTGATCGCTGTTTACTTTGAATGCTTTCAAAATTATGCAATCGCTGAAAGACAGTATGCGTTGCGGTATCCAAACCGACGTCATTATGGCAGAAGAGTTTTTCCGCGGTTGGTACAACGCTTACGCGATACTGGAAGCTTTCGCCGACCTATATTTCGAAGATATCGTAATGGGAGAACCGAACAGAATGTTATGAAATGTTCTAGCATATAAAGAGTGTAATCCCCATGTTAGTACTAGAATATTGTCCTTCGACTTGGGAATATCACGCACTACCGTTCAGAATATTTTACAAGAGCACAGGTAAGCTGATATAATCTTAAAAAAAAATAAAATAAAAAACGTTTTCCTTGCTAGACTATTCTCTAAAATTTATTTTTCTATATTATTACTCATATAAATTATTTTATATTTTTAGACTGCACCCATACCATATAGTTTTGCATCAAGCCTTAAATGAAGAGGATTGCAATCGAAGGCTAGACCATTGCCATTGGCTTTTAGGCATGATTAATGAAAAGCCTCAATTTATCTCCCAAATTCTTTGGACTGATGGGGCTACTTTTAGTAGCGTGGGCACGGTAAATTTGCACAATATGCATTTCTGGTCCGCTACAAAACCCCCACTGGATGCGAGAAATTCAACATCAAGGACGCTGGAGTATTAATGTGTGGTGTGGGATCATTGGAGATAGAATTATTAGACCCTATTTCTGTGACCAGGCATTAACTGGTAACCGTTTTTTGGGGTTTCTGAGGAACGATTTACCGGTTTTATTAGAAGACGTTCCTCTTGAAACTAGGCAAAATATGTTTTTACAGCTCGACGGTTGTCTAGCACATTTCTCATTAAATGTGCGAGAACACTTAAATCAAGAATATGCAAGCCGATGGATAGGAATAGGAAGCCTTTTTCCCTGGCCAGCCAGGTCACCAGACTTGACCTGTTTAGATTTTTATTTGTGGGGGTTTAAAAGATCTTGTTTTTCAAACTAGGCCTATTACTCGGGAAGATATGAGGAATATAATCCAAAATGCAGTTCATCACCTGCCAACAGCGGAAGTGGAAACTGCTGCTTTCTCTACCCGACGAAGGCTGGAGGAATGTGTAGAACATGATGGCAGGCACTTTGAGCATTTGAGGAAGCACTAAAATGCAGCCGTTATTTAAATGCCCACTTAGTTGTTATATTTTCTTTTATATAAATTTGTTGTATCAGATTATATCATCACTTTTTCATTGATATCTACGGTTAGAAAAAAGATAGAAACTTCCGGTTTTTACCGTTTCCTTTGGACTTTAGTCCTCTTCAAATCGGCGTGATAATATATATACCATTGCATTTGGGTTTGTTGAAAAAATCCATAAAATTAAAAAAAATTTAGAAAGCGCCATCTGGCGACTGTAGTGAACGAAATGAAAACATGTATTGTAATGTAGCTGATAGGGCATAAAGAACTCTTTTAAATGCCGCTAAGCATAATATTTTCCGATAAGGCATTCCCGATATATTGAATATTTTTCAAATAAATGTTTGCCTTACCCCCACCACTTTATCTGAGGGTTAGAGAAAAAGTGTGAAAAAAAATTGTAGATAAAAGACGAGAACCTTATTTGCACATATTTTTAGTATACTTTATCTAGGCAAATTATAAAGAAACCCCCTTTCTTCAATTTGCCTTTAGTGTTACGCCCCCTAGCGGCCATTTAGCGAACTCGATAATTATTTCCAGCAATTTCTCTTGGCCATATTTACTAGCAATATTTTTTCCGATAAGCTGTACGATTAACGGTTCCTGAGATACAGCCGCCTACCTCGCTTAGTTGGCCACCCTGTACATACAATAAAATAGTGGAGATTAACTTATAAGTGTTTCATTTAGTAAATTTATTGTTAGATCCTCGGGATTATCAATTTCTGATTCTTCAATGATTTGTTTCAAAGAATTATAAAATTTACAATATGAAATAGGTTAACTCTGGCCGTAACCGTACAGTCTAAACTCCCTACCCTTTAGTTAGTTAAAACGAGATACCTACTCTGGAAGGTAATAAATGAGTTTGTCCTTGGGTTTTGGAAGTTATAATATGTATTATATGGGTGCATGTAAACAATTAATACTTTACAACAAACACCATTTTGACCTCATCTAAGTCAACTCTCCCCTACCTATGCTTAGGCTAACTCAGTCTCCGCTTTTTCCTCAGACTAAAAAAATATCGATTTAGAATAAAAAATATTAAAAACTAACTATTCCTATTAATTTAATTTTAATAATTAGGACACTTATATTATTCCTGCGTTTATATTGATTGCCGTATTGATATTTTTTCCACTACTAACCTATAACATCGCCCTTATTGACCGATTATTAACGTTAGAAATCGTTTTTCTCTACCTTATAAGTCATTATTGACCATGGTCAATAATAAGGCATTGAAATCCATTATTGACCGATCTTCAAGAATCTATTTGAACGCTGGTAACTTGATTTTTTGATTCTACAACATGAATTCATTGTGGTTAGGCAACCAGATAATTATCAATACATATTAGATTATTAGAGATTCCTGATATTGTAAAATATCGATACAATCAACATTTTTTCTGCTTCCATCCTTAATTCTGAAGGTGTCCACATAATAATATCACTAACATTTTTTTCGCTTATTTAAAAAAAAAGGGAAAACTCGTGAAATCTGATGACATAAATGAACAAAAATTGACATTAACAAAGCCACCTGACAAAACAACAAAATATTTTGCCAATTCCAAAGCGCAGGTAACTTGATTAAAAAATATACTTATACCTACCCATAATTTTTTATAATTATTAATACTATAAAGATAAATGTCTTATAAAAGTTTGTAGTAGTGGAAAAAATATTATATTAACCACGGTTTAGACAGCTTATAGCCCTCGCGTCTTAAATCCCTTTTTCCTTGCTTAAACTTGCCGCTCGGGCAATAATGATGGCTGTCTAAACCTTGGTTAATAATATACTATTATTACAAAGACCTGCTCTGTATCTGTAACACAGGCTAAAAATATCACAATCAGCGTCTAATAATTCAAATGACTTTTAATAAATTGACGTTCCGAGGAGATAATAAAAATCCTTATTAAATGTCAAAAATAAATTCATAAAAATTGAATAACTAAATCTCCGTACTCAATTATACTCCTTTTATTCGTAATTTTAATCCAACAGTCAGAAACTTTAAATGAGGTTAAAGCTTAAAAGTTTAATAAAAGTTAGTAACAAAATTTTACCCAGATTTTAAACAAAGTTGATTACTGCTTTTGCAGTAGTAGGTATAAGCTTTTTTAAAGGTGGAAGTTTGGGCGATCCCCTTTTGTTAAATAATTAGTCTTGTTACTTTTTTGTACTGATTATTCTTTATTTTTAGCATAAGTTTATAATATAAAATTACATATAATTTTCATCAGACTTCGTCAAGCAAAATGAGTTGACAAAGGGAAAAGGTGGGGAATTATTGGTCTCATAACGAAATATCACAGAATTTACTATGTAGGGGAGACTATGGACAGAGGGAGAAAATGAGCACGTTTTAATTTCTCGCCACTGATGCATTAGGTTAAATATAGTACACTGCAAAAACTTTTTCGTCAGTCTTGTTTTGTGCAGAAAGTGTGCAGGTGCATAGTAAACCCTTCTAAAGTAGTTATAAGCATAATTCGATTTTTGATAAGTTTGATGCAATTTTATCCACAATTTTCGTACGTCCTTTTTTATAAAAGCAGGTTTCATTTCACTTTATGTATTGCATAGTTGTTTACTGATGTTTAGAAATTTAGGCTATGTTAAATATTTGCTTATTTGTTAGCAATTATGCCGGCCTTCCAGGTCATTCTAATTTTGCGTCTTAAGTCTTACAGAATGCTAAACGTGTACACAAGGACCACTGACAGGAATTTTGACCCCGAATCCATGAAACAAGCCAACAAACATGTTTTAAATAATACATTATGCTATAAAAAAAGCGCTTATCGCAATAAATAATATTGATTTAAAACCAGAAAGTCTCAAGTACTTTCATCTGAAAGTGAGAAACTTCAATAAGAAGACCAGTTCTCAACAGATAACATGGAAAACTTCGATGTCGAGGTGGAAGATCAGATCGAAAAAAATCTTTCTAAAGGGAATTATACAGTATGTCCACGGATAGGGTTTACAAGAGGACAAATGGACTAAAAATTGAAAGATACGAAAAAAAGTCACTCTTAATAATCGTTTTTGCTTGTCTAGAAAATACGATTCATCATAAGACACTTCAATTTTTTTATACAGGGTGGATAAAAACTGCAAAAATGTTATTTTGCTTAAGAGTAAACATACTTTATTTTGAAAGATACGAAAAAAATCCACTCTTAATGAATGTGTTTTCTACACAACAAACCGAAGTAGAACAATTCATTAAAAGGTTTACCTATGTAAAAATTATTTCCCAAAAAGTATTCGCTGGCACACCTCTGACTGGTGAACGTAGTTAAAATAATAATGACACTTAAGGTGATAGGTACTTGTTGTCAATGTCTTTATTTAATGAAGTATTTATAACAATAATAATAATACGAACATTTTTATTAACGTGAAAAGAAAACAATAACGATTTCATAATTCAAAAGCTCCACCCCCATACTCGACACACTTTTCCAATTGCTTTCTCAAATAAGTGAAAGAATTTCTGATTTCTTCCTGAGATATCGATTGGACAGCCTGGATAATTCTGCCCTTCAGCACTTCAATATCATTTGGTTCTGCGGTAGCAAAAACAATTTGTTTTAAACGGCCCCATAAAAACATATCCGCCATGGTTAAGTCGGGGCTTCTTGGAGGCCACAAAACTGGGTGATTCCTGCCAATCCACCTTGGACCAAATCTGCGGTCAAGCTATTCTCTAACCTCACGAGCGAAATGGGCTGGACAACCATCTTGCTGAAAATACATATTTTGTCGAAAATTTAATGGTAGATTTTTGAGTTCATCATTGAAAAATGTATCCAGCATTTCTAAATATGATAATCTATTGCACGGGTTATCAAAAAAATATGGCCCTATGATACCATGGATGGATATCGCGCACCACACGTTCACTTTTGTGAAATATTGTCTCGTCATAATTCTGAATTCGGGATATTCTAACGACCAGTACCCAACGTGCTGGGTTGCAACGGTTCCAGTGGTAGAAAATGTATTTTCTAATTTCAGAAAACATGATACATTTATAAAAATCAACATTTCCACTTAAAATTTTGTCTCCTATCCACAAGCAAAAATCAAGCCGTTTCGCGTCATCTCGGATACAATTTATTTGCTTTAAGGATCTTCTGAATTTGACTTTTTTTCACAACTTGCAACTGAGTAACACTAAAGTATGTTTCCTCATAAGCAAAATAACATTTTTGCAGTTTTTACCCACCCTGTATAAGAAGTTTCTTATGGTGAATCGTATTTTCTAGACAAGCAAAAACGTTTATTAAGAGTGACTTTTTTTCGTATCTTTCAATTTTTAGTTCATGTAAACCCCATCCGTGGACATACTGTATATTGTTATGCTACGGGATCTTCCATGTATTCGTAAGCTAGGTTAGACCTGTGACTTCTTTTCTTTCCTCGTTAACTTTATCGGTATTGTTCATATATGTTTTTTTATTTTTATTCGGCAGTAGCTTTATTCCTTGGTGAGTCGTGCGTGATTATCTGGGATTTTGATGCTGCTTGTTTTTGGCGCCTTTTTTTACCGTCCTTAAAACGGTGCTTTGCTGATAGTGCTTCTCCACTATTTCTAGTGCCTCCCTACTGTTAAATGGGCTCGCCAATAGGAAGCCAATCTTTAGGTAGTTTATATGTCGAGTCAGGTCTTGCTCTTGTATGTGGCTGTATTATGAGTTCGTTGGTCGAAATATACGTTTGTAGTACTTGATCATGATTTTTGAAAGAACTCCTTTATGGTCTGTATTTTAAGGCCATTGTGTAGAACTCGGTTCATAGCATATCTCGGTACATTTTTTGCTAATAGCTTTAGTGCTTTGTTCTGAACTACCTGAAATTTGTTCAGCTCCGCCTTGCTTATGTTGCACCACGAGGGCGTACCATAAGTTAGAACCGGCCTGACTAAGACCTTGTAGAGGTTGACCTTTGTCCTGTTGCCAATTCTACTCCTCCTGTGAAGCAGGGGATAGACAGAGCTCAATTGTCTCAATGCAAGCTTTACTCTATTAATTGAATTTAGCCTCCAATTTACCCCTTGGTCGAAGATAAGTCCCAGGTATTTAACTTCCTGGCACCAATTCACTTATACCCCGTTAACGCTAAGCCTAGTTTCAGGTCGTTTAACGTTGCTTTTTGAGAAAAATATGGCCTTTGTCTTGGAAGAATTCAAACGGATCTGGGGTTCGAAACACTTGTTATTGATTTGACTTCATTTAGCGTCACCTCTGGGAAGTTTTGAATCGGTTGGTTTATTGACTTAAAAGTTTGAATAGTTCTGGAGACCCTCTTATCTCTATGTGGGTCCGTATATTGTTGCTAACGTTTACGGAAAGGCCTATGTTAGAAAGTGTATCGCTGTTATGGATGAACGCGATAAGGGGGGATGTGTTGTAATATTATTTTGTAAAAAGAAATATACCATCCAATCGGTTTAGCTTCACACTAGAGCCATCGCCTTCTGTAAGCTTGAAAGACATTGTTGCTATTCTCTCCGCCCCCATTAAGGATAACCGAGCAAGATTCTTAGTAATGGCCTACTTTAATGGGATCTGTCGCAATATAGTATACAATAATATAATTACACAATATTTCAAGTTTTTTATTATTACCTACTCTTTCGATTAGCTGAGACATCGTTGGTTTTTGTATTTTTTAAATAAAGGTTCGTTTGTCCACTATATCCTCGAGACAAGGAGACATTTGAAAATTAAATAAAGTCAATTTTGCGCACCTCAGGTTAAAAAAAAACCGCTCGGACCCATCGATTTTCGATTCTAGTGGAAAACATGTCTTTGGCATTTTCGCCCCCTGAAAGTCAAACCCCTAGCGGGGGCGACAAGTACCTCTACAATTTTAAATGAAATGGGGGGTCGATTGACACTTTGTTTTAAAGGTATTTTTATGTAGAGTATAATCCCAGAGTTTAACATCGCTACTATCTACCTAGCCTGTACAGTAGCTCACCAAAAGTACAAAAACATGTTGTTTTCACTTATTTTATTACAACAAAAATTCTTACAAGTCAGTCCAGTAAATGCTAGAAATGCTGCCCCTGGGGCTCTATGCAATGGTAGAGATTTTGTTCACAACGCTTTAGTACGTTTTGAAGCATCTGTGGGGTGATTTAATGATATTCATCAATTACCCGTTGTTCTAGGTGTTCCAAAGATGTTGGCTGGGTGACATAAATTTTAGTTTTTACGTTGCCCCATAAAGAAACATCAGAATCTAACGGGCTCAGTTCCGGAGAACGTGGGGGCCACTCAATACTTTCTCTTCTTCCAATCAATTGTCCTCGAAGCGTTTGCTCCAAATAGTGATGAGCAGTAAGTGCAAAGTGGGGTGGCGCACCGTCTTGCTGGAATACTAAGTGTTTTTTTATGTACTGATCCTCATTCTCAATCATTTCTACTAACGCTGAATAAATGGCGTTTTGTATTAATTCCAGATACATTTCGGCTGTTAAATTGCCAGGTAAAAAAGGGCCTATTATACGGTTACCAAAAATGCCAGCCCAAACATTCAGTTTTTCGGGATGTTGCATATGCGCCCCAGGAAATATTCTGGGGTTTGAATCAAACCAATAACGATGGTTGCGACGATTCACCGTACCGTTTAGGAAAAAACAGCATTTGTCAAAAAAGCATACGTTGAAAAGAAAGTTCTGATCATTTATTGACCGTTCACTAATAATTTCACAAAATTGCAATCGCCTATCAAAATCGTCTTCGTTAAGTTCTTGTACAAGATGTATTTTGTAAGGATGAAACTTGTGCTTTTTTAATATCATTTGAATGCTGCTTTTTTTAACACCAGATGCTGTCGCCTGCATTCTTGTACTGAGTGTGGGATCTTGAACGACATGCCCTAAAGTCGCTACCTCTGTAGCTTCATTTACTACTGGATTGGGCAGTTCTATTAGCATTCTCATTGTTCGCAAAAGATAATGAAATGATTTGCACCCTTTTAGCAATTCAGTAAACCATTATCAGTTTTATGCCGATTCTGTAGCGAAATACCTTACCACTTTACCGTGACGGAAGGATATGATCTGCAACAATAATTGAAGGTCACAGGAATAAAACTAGAATTATCCAAAAAGCAAAGTTTTACGCCAGCAAATGTTATTTATCGTTGTCATTTTCTGTGATAAAAAAGGCAAAAACAACCTGTTTTGTAGTTTTGGGGAGCAACTGTACAGGCTAGGTAGATAGTGGCGATGTTAAACTCTGGTGTTATACTCTTCATAAAAACATCGTTTAAACAACCCCCCATTCCATTTCAAATTTTGGTGGTAGTTGTCGGCCCCCGACGAAAATGGCAAAAAAATGTTTCCCCTAAAATGAAAAATCGACGGATCCGAGCGGTTTGTTTTTTAATAATCTGGGGTGCCCAAAATTGGCTTTGTTTCATTATGAAATGGCCACCCTGTATAATTTAAGGTTAAGAAAAACACTTTTTATTTCAATGTCCGAAGTATTGTCAAGATAGCAGTTTATACATTTTGCTTAACAAAGAAATTGTGTTTACTAGTTTATTCAAAAATGTATGGTCTCTGCATTTTTACCGAAAAGTAAATCCGGAGCTTGTAATGGCACAGAAATGAATGAGGATTATAATATGAAGTTTATTAAAAAAAAAAAAAAATGGGCAGGGACGAGTTCACTCCCGGCCTGACCAGGTGGTTTTTCTATGGGTCGAATTCACTCCCAACATAGGTCGAGTTCATTCCCAAGCGAATATGCATTAAAGGAGGATTAAAAGGTATTACTTTTCAGAAATTGATACATTGTTGCCAAATAGTATTTTTATCCATGAAAGCACGGTGAGTTAGTCATTTATTTTTTCTTAGGAAAGAAAAAACGTACTATGTAAAAGATATTAATAAATCACAGAATAACTAATTGCAAAATTTAGAGAACTCATTATTTTAATTAACATTAACTATAATTAACAAGAGATTATCAGCAAATTGATTCATATTTGGGGGAGGAGTTAAATAATAGAAATAATAAACCCTTAGTGTGATTCTTTATTAGTTGCACATACCAAATTGAACATACCAAATTTGTTTAAAACGAAGTCATTTATAGTGTGTGTAATAAAAGTTTGCAATGGAGGCTTCAATAGTTAAAAGTGAAAAAGGCAAAGACATGTTAGTTATCAACAGTTTCAAATTTTCTTTTCACAAGTTGTTAGCAAAAGGCACTTTAAAAAGATGGGCCTGTACGTCCCGGAAACCGCCGTGCAAGGCATTTGTTAAAACTAAACCAGACAGTGTTGAAGTGATAGAATTTTGTTTATTCCACAACCATGACAAAATATCTGAAGAAATTCTGAACAGGCAAACTATAAGCAATTCAGTGAAAATGAAAGCAGTTGAAGATGTTTCGGCAAAACAAATGGGCTTAATCAGAAAGGAGCTAAGAGAATCCCAATGTGAAACTATTACCACTTCTGACGTTGAAAGAATTAGAAAAAATATGTATGTTGCTAGGTCTCAAACTGCACCAAAACTTCCTAAAGATATCTTTGAATTTCATAATTTACTAAATTCTGTAGAAACAAAAACAAATAGAGGTGAACGTTTTCTTCTAAAAAATGACGAAAAAAATCATGTAATCATGTTTTCATGTAAAAGTAACTTTCTTGCTTTAACAGAAATATCGGAATTATATGTTGACGGCACTTTTGAATATTGTCCGAAATTTTTTTTACAATTATTTACCATTCATGGTTGCAAAAATGGTCATTATGTTCCTCTCGTTTTCTTTCTTTTAAAAAATAAAAACACTGCTTCATATAAATTAGCTTTTCATTATTTCAAAGAAGCATACCTCTCTGTAACCGGTCACGAGTTTTTCCTAAAAATCATAACTGCAGATTTTGATGTAGCTATACATAAAGCGATTCGGGAAATGTTCCCAACTACTGAAATTAAGGGATGCCTATTTCACCTGGGTCAAAGTTGGTTTAGAAAAATTCAACAGTTAGGTCTTGCCAAAGAGTATCAGTTAAAAAACGGTGCAGAAACAGAGGTAACTAAATGTCTAACTTATATATTTGGTTTACCATTTCTAAAAGCAGAAGACGTTGGGGAGTGCTTTGCTCTAGATATCGTTTCAATTCAACCAGAAAATGAAAAGTTGGTCAAATTTAATGACTATTTGGTTGAAAATTATATAGAAGAAACATCAGCTTTTCCTCCTCACATTTGGGCTGAAAACTCGTCGTCTTTGAAAAGGACAACAAATGCATGCGAGTCTTTTCATTCTCGTTATAATGCATTATTTTACAATGCACATCCAAATTTTAATCAATTTTTAAATGTTCTTGTAGATTTCCAACTAGATACTTATATTAAGCTTCAAAGTATTAATACCGTCGCGAAAGTATACGATCGGAAAATAGTATTAAGAAAAAACTTTATAGAAAATAATTTAAAGAAACTACAGAACGGCCGCCTTACCAATTTTCAATTTATAAAAAATATTTCTTTTAAATGTAGAATTTGACAACTATTTGTATTTGTATAATTGTATATATTTATATAAGTAAAATCTTTATATCATATTTTTTTTCGGAATTTTTGTACGGAATCGGAATTTTCTGATTTTTTTTATAAAGTTTGTATACATAATAAAATTTTATTTTTTTTTAATTTTGTTTTTTTACTTTGCTACTGTTTTATTTTAAGAAATAAAATAACTTTGGCGAAAAGAATGACTTGGCAACAGTGTTTAGATTTTAAGGTATCATAAATACTTATTCTAATTACGGTATAAAATCGTCTGGGAGTGAATTCAACCACAATGTTATGTATTCTTGTGATTCAACCATCACCTTTTTGGCAGTCAGGTAATATTTATATTTTGGGAGTGAACTCGTCTCCTCCGAAAAAAATTAAGTTGCGTAAAATTTTTTTATTCGAAAGTGTAAAAGGTATGGTAAAAGTAAAAAGATTATTGTTTTATGGAAGGTGTATTCCACTTTACTAAAAAAAAAAGTACTAATGGTGACATCAAAGTTTTTTTTTCTTAAAGCTGCAACATTCTATACTTTAAAGTTAAGGAGCTCAGGAGATACATTCATAATATGAAGTTTTATTTTTTACATTGTCCCAATTAATACACTCTAAAATATACAGAGTGTTATTTAATAAGTGTCCGATATTTTACAGGACGATTCCTCAGTTATTTATAAGGTGAAAATGTCATATAAGCATGGCTCCGCAAGCCCTTCATTTTTGAGATACAGGCTGTTACAATTTTTAACAGGAACAAAAAATATGTACGCCACTTTCGTTATCTCTTTTGATAACACTGTTATGTAGGTACTTTATTACTTTATTGGCTAATACAAAGTACATTTATACAACGTGTCCAAGGGGCCAGTACAGGGATCTCGGAAACCGTAAGAGATACGAAGTCGGTTAAATGGAGGTAAAGTTGCGCATTTACGTGCCTAATAATATGCCGTTTAGAAAGTTTTAAAATTCCAAGTAGTTCCGGAAATATCCGGAAAAAACCGAAATTTTGAAAAATCGTTTTATTTTTTCCTGGTTTTTTTTTTAGACCGAATTCTAAAATAAATTGCACTTTTACATTGCCACTTTTTCGCTCTATCTAACAACGTTAGTTGTTTTGTAATCCAACGAGTCGTCTTCGAGGGGCCATTATCAACTTTCTTTTTTTAAATACGGTCCTGTTTTCCTGTTACTGGAATTTGAGAGCTTTTTTTCTTCCGAATGCAACGATGTATGACACATTGTGGTTTAATGACGTTTCGAGGGTTTCTTGAACAAAATCAGGAGATTTTGGGATACGGTCCTGTATTTCTCCTAATTTTATAAATAATATCTCATAAGTAAGCTCTAAATTTTTACTTATGTTGGACTAGTTCAATAAATAACAAATAATTTAATTATAAACCACAAATAAGTGAACGAAAAATATACAGAAACATTATTTCAAACTTCTGTTGATTCGAGATTTAAAAGAAAAGTAGGCGTTTAAAACAAAAAAATTAAGATGGTGGCGCGTTATTTGTTTCACTTGACATTCTCATTGTGATCGTTGTCAACATTTGAAAGCGTTTTAAGAGGTTTTGTATTTTTCAGAAAATATGGTACATAATTTTGCTGGAACCATACCTGTTCGTTTATGCCATTATTTACACCCGGTAAAACCATTCTGCAAGAAGGAGTTAAGTGATTCCTGAGGATTTTTAGATATTTTTCGCCATTCAAATTACAATCTATGAAAAAAGATCCCACAATATGTCTACACCCACTATGCCTGTCCAAACATTGACTTTTTCGGGCCTCTGAGTATGACCTTCCTAGAACCAGTGAGTATTCTCAGCAGACCAATAAAGATAATTGTGTCTATTAACAATGCCATTTAAATGAAAAGTAGCTTCATCCGAGAAAACGATAATTGTTGCAAAGTTATTTGTCTTGTATCAAAATCGTCCTCGTTTAACTCGTGCACCAACTTTATCTTGTAGGGATGCAACTTCTCCTGCTTAAACAAATTTTTCACTGACTGATTAGACACATTAAAATTCATTGCCATTGGCCTGGATGATTGTGTTGGATTTTCATATATTGAGAGCATGATATGCAAAGCTTTGTCTCCCCCGGTTGCTGTTTTAGGTAGACCTAATCTAGCGGCTTCCCTAACACTGCCTGTTTCTCGAAATTTCTTTACCACTCGACACACCGTTGACTGATTTATTGGAGACTTATTTGGATACAATTCATTGAAAAGTTGACAAACCTGATCTTGCGATCTCTTCATATTTCCATAACCCCTCATTATTAAAATTTCAACTCGTTATTTCGCATTCAGATGAACCATAGTGTAAAGAAATTAGAAATCCGATGACAGAAAATTAAACAGGAACTCAAAATTGATACCTCTTAGGTCGCTGTCATAAAAACACCTTACCTCAACTGGTGGGAATTAGGTAGGAATAATTATAATTAGGAAGTTTTTCATTTTTGAGCTCTCGGAGCAATCTCGGAAACGCTTGCAGCTTGGTAAAAATTTGAAATACAAGAAATTCAGAATTCTCGCAGTTGAGTCCCAATATGCAATCATATGCATTTAAAAAAAGTAAGTTAGTCTCTATGGCAACCAAACAGAAAAAATTCATGCAGGTAGAAATGTGGGAAAATAATTTATTTACAACATGAGACACAAAACTTGAATCAGCGTTCGCAAAAAATGGCACTGATGCCACGAACGATCTGCAGTTGTAATTAATGACGTCTTCTCTGAGTTTCTTGGAGAGTTCGCCCAATATGATCTCTTCGTCGAAATTTTCCTTTATAACAGTGTTCAAAATATTCGGTAATTCTTTGTCGCATTTCTCCTGGTAGTTTGCGATAAGCTATGGATTCCTCGACTTGCTTAACCTGTTAAATTTTAATTTAAATTATTTTACAAATCAGTAGTCATAAGCTTGATTTGGAGTAAAACATAGCATGTATTATACATTTTCAATTGTTGAGTCTAACTAAAAAAAAAAAAATGGTCCCCCTAAATATTCCATGCAGAGCCTAAAATTGCCCTTATTAGCTTAAGTCCTTTATAACAAACCACCGTCAAATTTTCCTAAATCTGTTTATAACTAATCCAATTTAAATAATCTGTTTTCAGGAAGAAGAAACGAGCTCGTTTACAGGCAGTATCCTGACCCTGACCGTCTCCGCAGAAGACGACGGTAAAATTCTCGTTTGCCGAGCGGATAATCCGCGTTTTCCTGGGGGATCCGAGCAGGACAAGAGAAGAATAAGCGTCGCATGTAAGTTTAAAGCTATATTGTTAGACATAGGGCGTTAGATAAGTATGTGGCCAGTGTTATTTCTTACTAAATTCTAAGACAAACAGTTCATATAATCATATGTCCGCAACCGCTTTATTTTTGAGATACACACATAATTTCACTAGAAAAGATTTATCTTTGCCATAATTTTGTACATTTTTTGTAATAAGTCAAACACTGGATAAAAGTTTTAACACGTTCACTACCTGCGGTCACTATAGTGGCCCCTGGTTTTACTCACCGTGAAGCCCGGCCAGTATTCTCGGTTCATAAGGAAGTTAGCTGCATGCGCACGGCCACTGTAGTGGCCTTTGGTTTATATTATGTAGCTTTGTTTACAGCTGCAAATGTGTATTTCTTATACTTACTTACTTACTCCGTGGCTTACAACCCTGGGTGGGTTTTTGCCGACAAAACTACATGCCTCCATTATGTCCGATCTAACATCAGACCCACACCATTTATATTTATTGCTCTCAGATCTTTGGCAATATTGTCCTTCCACCACAGGCGTGGGCGGCCTAGTGGTCGTTTTCCTACAGGAGCCTCCTCAAAAGCCAGTTTGACCCCACGATCATCAGGAAGACGCTTTACGTGCCCTGCCCACTGTAGTCTCATTGCTTTGACTTCTGTAACGATGTTGGCCGCTGTATATTGTTCTTCGAGTTTTCTGTTGCTACGCAATCGGTAGCGTCCCGATGTTCCATCCCATATGACTCCATATACTTTCCTTAGTGCTCGGCGTTTAAAGATGCGCAGTCTCTCCTCGTTTGCCACGGTCAGTGTCCATGTTTCACAGCCATACATCACCACTGGTCTTATTATGGTCTTGTAGATAGAGATTTTAGTTGTCTGTGTCAGTTGTTTTGATTTGAGGAGCTCATTCATTGCTAATTCTTAACCCAATGGTGGGTGCTTTGTTTTCAAATCCGATAAAGGTCTCCTTGATGGTTAATTTGCTGTTGCCAACCATGTCTAGGTCCACATCGTCTGCAAACGCCATATTTCTTTTGCTAGTTTAAATAGTTTTTAGTTTAACTATTGAATTTTACTGAACTTACTGTGCGTTAAAGTTGTTTTTACTCGTCGGTGTACTTACTTAAAATGGTTTCCACGGACGTAGCCGGGTAAGAATTAATTTTATTTATTGTTGTACGTTTTTCGAGGTTATGTAATTTTTGCAGGTTGAAAAAAAAGAAGAAGCACAGACTAACATAATCCGTTAACCAAAGCTTAATTAGAAAAAGAGTTAATAAATATGTCAGATGCAGCCGAAGATAGCGAAGATGAACCGTTTTCAAGCGACTATTCCATTGTTGATAAAAATTGTGACCCGGATAAAAATAACTTTGATGATGCCTCGCCAAGTAACAGTGATTCAAATAGCAATCTAGATGATAATTGTCAACAATTATTGCCTTTTGGGAACAGAATTACCACAAGCGCATAGATAACTTCGAAGATTGGTGGGTGGATATGGCAGAGATGAGCTAGAGAAGTAATTGATAATCAGTCAGTATCTATAAGGAAGACAAAGGAAACAAAATGGCATGATTCAAGTGTTGAAGAAATGAACTTGTTTATAGCTTTATCCTGCCTAAGTGGTAATATTCGCTCTCCTACTTTAGCGAAACAGTGGAGCAAGAATCCATTATATTATCACCCTATTTTCGGGCAGATGATGCCTCGCCATATATTGACAGATTCTTTGAGAATGTTAATGTTTTTTGTTCACTCTATATTTCATACTGAAGATCGTCTTTTTAAAATTCGTCCAATATTGAAAAAAGTAGTTGAGAATATTAAATCTATCTAATCTCCAGGCCAACACTTAAGTATTGACGAGGCGATGATATTATGATGGGGGCGACTAAGCTTCCGTCAGTACATACCTAATAAAAGACAAAAATATAGCATAAAGCTATAAAAGTTAACCACTGACAATGGATACATTCTAAACATAATTGTTTATGTAGGCGAGGGTACTTTGGTAGACGGAAACGAGTGACATGCTACATTGGTTGTAAACAACTATTAGCGGGTTATTTAGGAAAATACCGTATACTATGCGTTTACAATTTCCACACGAGCGTCTCTCTTGCTGAATATTTACTTATCGAAAATAGTAGAATTGTTGGTACTTGTTAAATAGGAATTTAAAGAAGGGAGATGCAATTTGGAAACGTAAAGGAAAAGTAGTCGTAACTAAAGGGAAGGACAAAAGGGATATCAGAATGATGAGTACTTCTCATAAACATGAGATGGTAAAAATTTCCCCAAAAAGAGGCGATGATAAATTAAAAACACAATGCGTATTGGATTACAACGCACATAATGTCGGGACTAGATAGGGCCGACTAGATGATGTCCTATTATTCGAGCCCTAGAAAATTGCTCAGAGTGTACAGAAAATTATTTTTTTATCTGGTTGCATGTGGATATTTTTTCCATTTATAAAAAGGAAACGTCAATCCAAGAAGAATCTTTTAGAGTTTGAGGATGAAGGTGGTGTGCTAAACAAAATATACGAACACGTTCCAAGTACCATTGTCCGCCATTTGAAGGTCAGCCTGGACTATGTGTTGCGCCATGTTTTAGGGAATGTCATCTTGCTCGTCTGCAATTTTTGTTAAAACGGACATATTTCGATTATGAAAGAATGTTTAGTTTCATTTTATTCCTTCGAGTTCACTATATTGGTCGTCAGTCTGCTACAATACCTGTGACTTGTCTCAGACCACCGGCCACTTAAATAGCCTTGAAAGAAAATGGCGGACTATTATCCAAAACAATAAGATGATTCGTCAGCTACAAGAATCCCTAAAAAATTCTTAACGATTCAATAGTTATCGTAGTTGGTTTACCACAAGCGACCAGCTATAGCACGTCGGTATTGTCGGTAGTGAGTGTGTTTTAAATTTGCGTGCTTTATTACAGTTTTAGAGCGACGTGTTATAATCATAAAAATGGTAAAAGCAGTCATTTTTGGAATCAAAAATAGTTTTAAAAGCTGTAATTTTTGACACGCTCGTAGAAAAAATGTATTTTGGTGAATATTCAAAATACCTTTCAATCTTCCAATAAAATAAAATATGTTACCCATGCGCGATAAGAAAAGTTATTAGCGATATAGTAATATCAGGCGAATAAATAACAAATATTTATAATTGTTTCCTTCCATTGCAGTAAATAAAGACTTAGGCAAAAGCAATAAAGTATAATCGGGTATCAACGTTTAAAATATATCTAAGTACGATCCTAACATAAGTATGGTAGGAGGTAGTAAAATAGTTATTTAGAGAATGTATATTTTTTCTTTGTGACTATATTTTTTAATATGTTTGACATATACCGGGTGTTGCATCGTCGAGCGGGACATAGGAAATCCCATGTAATTTTAAATGGGGTCAATTATTGGCTTCCCTAATTATTTTAGAGACAAATTCTATTTAGGTTTATTAAAGAGCACTAAAACCCACATTCAAAAGAATAACTTTAGATATTTTTGACGAACCCGTTTACGGGTTATCGCCGATTTCTTTTTAACTATTTCTCCTTTTTATGGCCCCGTATTTGCGGGCACCAGTCAAGGTAAAAGATGACTGTCAAATAAAGTTGTCATTTTGAGGAATATTTGAACATCTTCTTAAATCCTAAAGTTCTAACAATTTAATAGTACCTACCTATTAATTAGTAAAATATTGAAACATGTAAAATGTCATAATTAACCTTGTAATTGGATACTTTATTTTAGTTTTATTCAGATTAATTTGTACTCATGAATACACCTTTAATATTTTCGATGTACGAGTTTTTATAACAATAAAGCACACATTTCAAAATAAATAAATAAATAAATAAATAAATATCGACTTTATTGAAAACACAAACAGAAAAAAAAAAACAAAACAATATTAAATTATTACAGAATAAGTATGATTAGTAAACAGCACAAGAAAGAAAAATAATATTAAACACACCCTATCTGCGGTATGTTGGCGAAGTCTAGCATGGCTATTCATACTCAACCCCCACACGGCAGTAGGGTATGAAATAAAAGTTATAATAATATAAAATATAAAAAATGAAAAAAAAAATATATAAAAAATATAAAAAGAATACTCTTAGACGGCAAATACACCTAAAGATAATATAATTGATATACATAATAATACCATTATCAAAATTAAAAGCACTCGAACAACCCCCAAGCACGCGCGGCAAATTAGTGTTAAATTTGTTTTAAATTTGTTTTATTGCTTGCTCAACAGTAAGTGTTTTAATTTGTATTTAAATTTATTAATATTAAATAATTTAAAATTTTTCGGTAGTGAATTGTACATTGATATTGACTGATAGATAAAGCTTCTTGTAAACATGGCAGTTTTATGTTGTGGCAATACAAAGTTTTCATTAAATCTAGTTTTCCTTGATTGAAGATTATTGTGACGCTTAAATTTCTCTTTTAGACATGGCGGAGCTGCGTCGTTGGTAATAATTCTATGTGTAAAGACACCTAAATGTTGTTTTCTCCTATCTTCCATAAACAAGCATTTATCCTCTTTTATTTTATAGGTAATTGGTTGAAATTTTTTAATTCCATATATAAGTCTATAACAAGATTTCTGTATTTTTTGTATCCTATCTTTATCAATTTGTGTCAGACAAGGTCCATAGATAAAATCACAATAAGTAAACTGTGATAGCACTAAAGATTCACATAATTGTTTTTTAGTTTTTTGATTTAAAATGTACCTGTTGTAATAAATTAGTCTTAAATTTGAGTATGCTTTTTTAAATATTGATTTGAGGTGTTCTTTAAAACGCAAATCTGAGTCCAAAATTATTCCTAAGTTTTTAACAGTGTCTGCAAATATTAATTTCGTATTATTAAGGGTTATGTTTAAGTTTTGTTTAATAAACTCTCTGTTATTCTTATTACCGAAGCATATAACTTTTGATTTTACAGGATTCAATACCAGATTATGTTGGAAAGATAAGTCATTGATAGTTTTAAGATCACTGTTAATATCTAAACATGCTGCTTCATACATATTCCGAGAAAAATTGTAGTAAATCTGAGTATCATCTGCATATGCCTGTATCTTACAACATTTTAATGACTTTAGTATGTCAGATGTATAAATAATAAAAAACAAAGGGCCCAGAATTGAACCTTGCGGCACACCAGATAAAATTTGCGCATTAGAGGAAAGTATGTTATTGACGGAAATTTGTTGATTACGATTACTTAAATATGAGTATATGAGTAATAAAGATGAATTATCAAAACCAAAGTACTTTAATTTGGCACTCAATAAATTATGATTAATCGTATCAAATGCCTTAGAGTAATCAAGCAGCACCAAAACACTGACCAGACCCGTGTCATATGCCTCAATTATATCACTTGTAACGGTCGCAAGAGCTACAGCAGTACTATATCCTTTTCTAAACCTACACTGCACATCAGGTAATATTTTTTTTTCATTGAAGTACTCATTAATTTGAGTAAATAAAACGTTCTCGTATATTTTTGATAAGAGTGGCAATATGCTTATAATTCTCAGATCTGAAAAATCCTTAGGGTTATTATTTTTTGGAAGGGGTCTTCCAAAAAGCTACTTTCCATAAATATGGAAAATATTGCCTTTCAATGCAAGTATTAATTATATGAACAATATACTTTACTATAAATGGCCTGCAGTAATTAATCATGTTTAAGGAAATCTTATCAACGCCCAATGCATTGGTTTTTATTTTGTTTAAGATATCATTAACCTCTTCGACAGTTGTAAGTGAAAATGAGAATGTATTATTCTGGGAGAAAATATGTTCATTATAATATTTTGTTTAATTTTTACAATTATTATTAGTGTTTTTAAAAAATTTTGAGAAATAATTATTTATTTGTTCAGGGCAGGAAAGAGAAGATGGTAATGAAGCAGATCTTGATTTACATATATTTAGTTTTTTTAATGCTTCCCAAGATTTTTTTGAGCTATTTTGATTATTTATTGTTTGCAAATATCCCCTCTTCTCACTCCTCACCATCGTAACTGTAAAGTTACGAATTTCTTTATATGCATTCCAATCATTAGCAAGTCGCGTTCTTTTAAATGTTTGCAAGGCATGATCTCTGTTTCTCATCAGTAATTTAAGATTATCTGTGAGCCATGGCGCCGGTGGCTTAGTTACTCTTCTTACCAATGTTGGCGCATGCTTATCAAAGGTTTGTAAAATAAATGAATTGAAAATATCAATTTTTTTATCTATATCATTTTCACGAATCAAAGTAAACCATGACAACTTTATTTGACAGTCATCTTTAACCTTGACTGGTGCCCGCAAATACGGGGCCATAAAAAGGAGAAATAGTTAAAAAGAAATCGGCGATAACCCGTAAACGGGCTCATCAAAAATATCTAAAGTTATTCTTTTGAATGTGGGTTTTATTGCTCTTTAATAAACCTAAATAGAATTTTTCTCTAAAATAATTAGGGAAGCCAATAATTGACCCCATTTAAAATTATATGGGATTTCCCATGTCCCGCTCCACGATGCAATACCCAGTAGAACTAATGTGGCGGTTGCTATTATTATTCACGGTCTATTAAATCACTAACTAATACCCTAATGATCCAATTTTATTGTTTGTCATTCAACAGAGCAACTAAACCAAACAGGTTAACAAACTTACCACGGCAAAGGCAACTTTATAAAGTCCATAATTGATTCTTTGTTTTTATGGTATTCGCACGGCGCCACCTTTATAACGAAATTACCCACCATCTTTAAGATAATAAGATACAAGCGATGGTCTTTGACTACTAACCGACCAATTTGTGATGCCCGGTTTCTAAACCGTAACTAGGTTATCCCGAATTCCTAACATGTCCCCGGAGAAAAGACCCACGTTGGCTTTGTTAAAAGGAAAGGCCGCTTCGATACTATTAATTTGTTGTAATAGAAAGACGATGGATTTTTCAGCTTTAAATTAGTTTCGTGTTATCTAGTGAGCGAAATACTGGAAGTTAAAATTAGTTTCTAACATAAAACGATTCAAATTAATATTGTACAGATTGGATTAAGTTAGTTAGCTGCCAAAAATAATAAGATAATAAAAATTATCTTGGTCGACGGTGGTCGTGAAATAATAATTGATGCCCAACTTTTGAAATAATTCTATAAAGACACACGCGCTATAATGTTTGATACAGGCAATGGTAAGTGGAGTATATTGCTTATCTACTGCAAAAACTTTGGAAAAGTTAGTTAGTACAGTGTTTTGTTTTTTGCTAAAGTTTAATTATTTATTTTTAGTTTAATAAATACCACAGATATTAGACATCACTAATGTTTATTTACGAGTACCTACATAAAATATTAGGTACATATTAATACATGGTGGCCCACATTAAAATATTCTTCTTCCTTATTCACTCAAAATATAATAGTCATGAAACTAAAACGGAAAATAAAACTTCCTTCTTTGGGCTCTCTCTCTCTTAAGTCAAGCTTAACTTCTATTAGTCATTGAGATCTTTGTTGGCCAAACATCAAATATGGAAATGGAGTTGAACGAAGCCATGGATTGTTAAAAAAGGGGGTATGAGCGTCTTTTTGGACTTACTCTTCTCTTAGCTTAAAAAATACTTGATTTGGCGAGACTTCCATCGTTAGTGCCTCCCCACTATTGCTGGAGGCAGCCAATTGTTAGGAAACTTTTAGGTGGAAATCGGCGGTGATTGCACATGTGAACTTATGTTAGTGGGTTGGTGGGTACGTCCGTACGTTTGTAGTAATTCGCTAATATTTTGTCATATAATTCCGTCAGTATCGGTACTTCAAAGTCTCTGTGTAGGTCTGTATTTACAGTATATCTTGGAGCGTCTGCAATTATTTTTAACGCTCTATTTTGTACCACCTGGAACTTGTTATGCGAGGTCCTGTTTATGGTGCACCATGTTAGCACTCCTTAAGTCAGGACCGGCCTGCCGAGGGTCTTGTATAAATTAACTTTAGTTTCGTGACCTATCTTGCTCTTTGTATTTAAAAAACAGTATATGGAACGAAGCTGATTGGCAGCTATTTTTAACCTCATTTCGGAATTCTTTCTCCAATTTAGTCTCTCATTAAAAACAAGTCCCAAGTACTTGACTTCTTCTTGGACCCAGTTTATCCAAATGCCGTTAACCAAGAGCCTAGTCTCGGGTCTTCTAACTCTGCTATTCGAGAAGAAAATGGCCTTCGTTTTGGCAGGACTCAGGCGAATCCTCTACCTCGAAAGCCACTTTTATTAAAATCGTATGTGCCTCTACAATCTAGCCACTACCATCCGTGGTTGATCTGAAACTGAAGTAACTGCACTCCCGCCCTGATGTATTTGGTCTTAGAAAGCATGCTTTCTAACGAGACTGCAAAACTCCTTCTCTCCAAGAAGGAAACAACAATCCCAGTCTTATTAATTATCAAAAGCTTATGAGACGTCGAAAAAAATCACTCCCGCGTGTGCTCTTCTGTTGAATCCTTTCAAGATTGTGGTCGCCAGTCTCGTCGTCTGCCTCACAGTACAGGGGTCTCCCCTAAAGCCAAATTGCTCATTGGGGAGGATATAGTATATAAATAAGCTACTGTGTAGTGACACATCAATTTATTTTATGTAATACTGTGGAAATTTACCAGTAAAACTCCTGTTTTTCTGTTTGTCCATAATTAATTATGGATCTCCACCAAGTATTGGCTGATTCGATCAAGTCATTTATATGCAATGTAAACAAGATAGAGCCCAACACAGAACCCTGAGGTACTAAAAACTTAATACACGGCAAACCATAGCATATTCCATCAATTGACACAACCTGCGATCTCCCGTAGAGATACAAAGAAAACCATGTATGTGCTGTGTTACGAATGTCATAGTGCTGAAGCTTCTGCAACACTACTCGGTGATTAACACAGTCGAATGCCTTGGAAAAATCACAGAATAATGCCGCAACAGCATCGCCATCGTTGAGATAAAGGAGTGACAGCCAAACTGACAGGAAGTTATAAGATTGTTAGTTATTAAGAAGTTAAGTAGTCTAGATTTGACTACTTTTTCGATTACTTTGGAAACGGTGGAAGTAGGATAGACATTTCTCATAGTAGGTTGGACACTATTTATAACTTGGTATAAGTGTGGATAAATTGAATTCCCGCTCAGCCATCTTCCCAGCCATTGTTTGTTTCTACAAAAGATAACGCAAAAAAACAAAAACAAACTTATTACATGTACCGATATTGTTAGGTGTTAACTTGCCATAGATGTGGCTTATAAAGAGTCAGTGGAGTTAGTAGAGTGAAGAAAAACGTCTACATCAGTCGGCAAGGTAGTGTTGCCAGCCCGAGGTTGAAATTACACGACAATCTCGTGAAATATACCCTTTTGATCACACAAATGCACGATTTTTACACCCAATTTATTATTCTGTAAAGGCGTTTTTTGAGTTGTATGGCTGCTCAGCCGAATACCAATAACAAAAAAGAAATCTGAACAATTTTTTATTTATAATTTTGGGAAATGGATCAACCCGCCCGAACAACCCGAAGTGACGAAGACAGAAGCCACAAATCCATAGTCGCATTCATCAGAACGTACCGCTCGAGTAGTGCCACTTTATATTGGATGGTTTGCATTCTCACTCACTAAGCGAATATAGGTTATCAAAGATTTGAAGGCATTATGGCACGTCTTGGAAACGTGGTAATCATTAGCAAGAATAGTCTTTAGTTCGAAGGTGCTTCAAAAAATGGATACCAATTTATTCTCTTGGAAATGATTCACCTTCATACCAAGGTTCAAAATGTTAAAAAAAGGCCTAGTTCGCTCACCTAGTTAAGGGTGAATCCAGGATCCACTAAGCCATTTTAAAAGATATTCGAGCATCTTCCAACTGTGTACCTACCAATGCCAGAAAGAGATTGTTGGTTTAAATAAAACACCTACGTAATTCTAATTCGTTTGAAACTCATTCCGAGTTTAAATTATTACGTCCCCATACCGTCCTCCGCTTTTTAATTTGAAATAATTACAGATACTTTCATTCAAAGACCGGTATAATACAGATTCCGCCAATTTATCTACGTAATCAAAGATATATATCGACATCATTAATCCTTATTCAACCCTTTTAGTTAAGAGAAACAGCCGACAATTTAACGGAAATTTACAAAAGCACAAAGACCCGTCGCCTTTCTATTAAAACAATTTAATAGTAGCAAAGTAATTCCTTTTCAAATTACACAAAGGAGCGTGTGCTATTTCCCACATTGGATAAATTTCTAATTATTTAGCAATTGTCTAGAAATTTCTAGCAAAGTTAGTGCATGTTAAATAACTGCACATTCCAAGCATCTACAGAGTGCTTTCGTTTATGTCAATAATAAAAGAAAACCAATAAAAATGGATAGGATAGCCTCTTCGGTTTATCTGACATGTCAATTATTTTGCTTCCGTTTTGACACTAGGCCAACTGACCATTTAATGGACACATTTTTAATTAAAAATTGAGAACGCAACATTTCTTCAGCAAACTACCCAAATGTCCATTTGCGTACATAATATTGACTAATTAAATACGGCTCACTGTTCTCTCCAATTTGGCGGTTAGGAAAGCTATCCGATTATTTCATGCTGTTTAAGTTTAACAGTAGTGGATTTTTGATTGATTTATATGTGTTTATATAGGATCATGTTCGTTCTTCAAATCAATCGGGGACTATTAATTTCTATTTGTAAACAGGTAAGCTTCTCAGCGGGACTTGGCATAAGTTTATTGCTGAATCTTCAAATTCGTAGACAGCAGCAGAGAAGTATGTATCTTTAATTATTTGGTGATCGTTCTCTGTCAGTTTATTGTGGTGGAGGTGAAAGGGGAGGCTGGGCAGGAGTGAGCCAGTCTCTTGGTAGTCTGTATAGTTTGAGTGGGTTTAAGTGGATGTCTGATTGTATGATCAGAGGATTCAGGGAAACGTCCGTCCATTTGTAGTAGTTGATAATAAGTTTGTTAATATGTTCAACAATTGTCAGCATTTGTAGGTCATTATGTAGCGTCATCATGAAGCGTGGAGCGTTAGTCATAATTCTGAGTACTTTGTTCTGAAATGTCTGAACTTTTTTTAATGTTGACTTAGATACGGTGCACCAGGAGGCGGCACCATAAATAAGTACAAGCCTAATATTAGTCTCGTACAGCAACGCCTTTGTTTGTAACTCCAGTCTAATTTTACTGTTGATGAGCGAGTAGATGGCGCTGAGTTGACCATTAGCCTTTTCTTAACACAGTAAAAAATATCCACCTGGTAAAAATCATTTTAGGAGTGGTAAAAAAAAGTAGTGTTAATGTTAACACCCGGATCAACATAATTTACCACATTTTTAAACTCATATGGAACCAAAGTTGTTGTATTAAATTTGCCTATGAATTTAACTCTCTAAAAAGTTAATTTTGTTGAATGGGTGTTATTTAATCCATTTTACACTCTATCAGGAAAATTAAATACAATGACAATTAATAACACCATATTAGCGTGTAAATAAACCCCGCTAGAAGGTTATTGTGACACATTGAGTGTAAAACTTATTCTTTAATCGTTTTTTCTTACACGACCCCGGGTAAAAATACCTAAACCCGTGTTACCGAAATGACAGGCGGCAACAAGTGGTGTGAAATTCTAGGAATTGACACATGACGCCGACGCTACGTGCAAATTCAACTTTCAAGTCAGTCTAATTGTGCTCTTTGAACGAGATATAGAACAATGTTATATTTAAATTAAAATATAGAAACAAAGCAATGTTCTGTAAAGTGCCAAATGAGAGTGCCTCTTATGAGGATCTTGTTAAATTGGGTAAGCATATTAACAAACTTTAATAGAAACCTTACTAATAGGTACGCCATTTTTAAGAAACTGACTACGTATTTACATTGTTCCAGTTTTCCTTTTAGCTTTTAAATTATTCTGATATAAGCTTATACTATAAATGTATTGCTTTTTTATATAAATACTTAGGTACCTACCTACATATTTTACTTCATAGATCTCTGAATAAATATACGGTTAATATAATACTCGTCATTTCCATTCTTTTATATTGTTCCAAAGCATACTTTTATTTAGTTGTTTAGTGTTCTAAGTATACATATATTTATTATGTTATTTGTTTTGTTACGCTTAACAACGAGGTGCATTGAACGTAGATATATATATGTTTATTTTACTAAATTGTTAAACTATATAATAGGTGTGTCATTTTGTTCAACTAGTTATAATAATAAGTGTAAAAAAAATCACAGGGTTTTCCAATTCTGCTCTTTCGGCTTTGATTAAGTCATTCAATTATGTATCAAACTAAGCAGAGGTTAATAATGTAAAACATCTTGAATGCATAATTTTTTACATTTTAATTATAAACACCCGGTTAGTTTGATACGGGATTAAATGACTTAATCAAAGTGGAAAGTATTCTAGCACTGGGTAGATTATTTCATTACACTCACTATAGTAAAGTCACACCGAAATAAAATAAAATTTACACGACAATGGTATGATATTTACACTAATTAATCACAAATTACCATTAAAAAATGGTTTACTTACACCTCTATATTTCTTTTACACCCTAGAAGAATAGGTTTACAATCTGTGAGTTTAATTTACGCACGATAGTGTAAATGTACCTACCCATAAATTAGAAGAGACAACACTCATCACAAAGTAGAAAAACCATTCAAACATATCTTTCTTACCAGAAATACTGCTTGGTTGATATACCCAATTGAGTGTGGTCATATGTGCCACCATTGAGTGTTAAATTTATCACTCAATTTTTTACTGTAAAGCGTTGGTCTACGTTTTCGGTCCAAGCCAGCCTCTTATCGAAAAACAGACCCAGATATTTGATGTTATTACACCAGGCCTATTCTGGTGTTTCTACATGTTGACCACGAGAAGTAGAAGGCTTGGGTTTTAGCGTCATTTAGGCGAATTTTCCATTTGTCTAATCACGCCTAGATAAGTTTTATGTGGCGTTGCAGCTTTGAGACTACCTAACCTTGGCTGTTTGGCGGTGGCGGTGATCGCGGTGTTGTCAGCAAACAGGTATATCTAATTGTGTTTGAGCGAATTTAGAGATATCGCTGGTATAGATTAGTATATATTTCTACTCAGGTCCGCCGAGAGCCGACACGGGCCCTGGGACTGGATAGCCTCCAGGGTTGCCAGGTATGCGCCGAAGGCCATGCTGGAATGCGCGTTTAGAAGTGGTCGCTAAATGATGAAATGATGAATTATAAACAAAGCACTATTGAAATCGCCCTTTTAACAGTAGAGGACTTTATAGTATACCAAAAATGATCAAATATACTCAACTATGGAAAATTGTATAGTCGGCGGAACCCGACCACATCACGAATGAGATGATCAAGCACGGAGCACGGCTTTACCTGAAGAACTACAGGCACGCTTCAACAAGATTATCACGCTTAACTCTCACCCTACTGACTAAGATATTTTCTGGGAAAGTAGCGATATCGGAATGACGTAATGAAACTACCAAACAAACTAACAATCAAGATAATTTGATACACCGATGATGCGGTGGTATTATCTGAAAACGAAGACGAGGTAAAGCTACGAGCTGCTATATGAGTTCAAACTCTGAGCAAAAAATGGAACATGAACAAAATGACCATATCACCAAAAAATACAGTCACTGGTAATAACTAAAAATTTCATTTCATACAAGCTAGCAGTATAAATTCAAAACATTAAGCAAGTGATAAACTTAACGTATATCAAGGTTAACATTATCAGCAACAGAAACAAGGAAGGAAAGGAGTCCAAAGTCATATCACCAAAGCAGCTGTGATTTCCGAGAGGGCATTTGTCAAACACATGGCCATACAGAGCAAAGTGAGAATCTACCAAACCTGTGTGAGGTATATGCCGGCGAAACACTAGTAGATACCACCTGCACTAAACGCCTACACTACAGAAATAAGAACTTTATGATGAATTACAGAAAACACACTCTGTGACCAACGACAAAGTGAAGAAATAAGGAATGAGTGCGGGGTCCAGGATGTTGTAAGATGGATCAAAGGTAGACGTCGGAGAGTGAAGACCATGCCGAACGAATAGAAGAGGACCGTCCGGTAAATATAGTGCAAGCCACAAAGCCTAATACCAAGTGGCTACCGGGAAGACCACCTAAATGTCGGCATGAGGGCTGGGCATCGGCTTCACAAAAATGAAGCTTCGTGTTGAAGAAAACAGGATATCTATCATATTAAAAGATGAAGTAGAAGACGAAGACATTATTGCAAAGTGTAATTTCTCACCTATGATTCATCTCTGTCCATTACTATCTTCTACTTATTTTTTTTTTTAATTTTTCTATCAAATTTTGTATATGCTAGTTGTTGTCATCTACATCAAAAATTCACTTGAATGCACTATCCATACGTTTATTTATCACACCTCAATTTTCGTTTATTTATCACATATCAATAACAAACTTTCCTTTATGGTGTTCCCTACTGGGTCCATTAATTATACTGTACTGTAATTAGTAACTTTTCTTATTTCCCTTTGCATGGATCAGTCCAAAGCTAACACCAGTATAGCTATTCTGCATAGCAATGTTTTTAAATCCCACTCAGTTCTCCTGATGGCCGGTACTGGTTTGTAGAAGTCTGCTACGGGTTAAGGCGATTTTTATTTCTGTCATCTTTCTGTTCAGCGGTTTTCAATATGAACCTAGAAATCATACTACGAAAAACGAATCTACTTTGATCTTAATGCAGTTGTGCTGTAATATGGAGCCTTAATTTGTTCAACCGAAGCTCTCCTGTTTAAATTCAGCAACTGTAGTTTGGTAGAATAATGACACAAGTGCAAATTTTGTAAGTAAGTGTAGGTCATAAGTGTCAATGTTGTTCCGATGGAACAACGCCATTTTTGTAATACTGTTCAACTATTACCAGAATGCAGACGTGTCGTTGTTCAATTTGTCAAATTTCTAATACTTTACTACCGACTTACTACAATGCCACAACTGCTACTTATTGTCGCTGTGAACTATTTTATTTCAACTTGAAGCAGCCCATGCTTGCAGTGGGGTCGATTTGGGAGTCGATGTTATTAAACTAAACACAGTCGGTTTAATTCCACATAATGCATTTGGGAAATTATTTAATTATTTAATGGTTCTCAACATATTTCGGATACAGAAATGTCCATCATCAGGGGATTCAAGGATCGATCAGATTAGTTCTGTTCTGAATTGTGACCAGTGGTTCAAAGAAGTCAATGATATAAAGTCGTGCTTAAGTGATTTAAAATAATGAAGAATTCGAGATTTTTTTTTTTTTAATTATAAACAGAGAGAAAGTGTTTCAGCTGATAGGGAATTTAAAAATGTTTGATTGTATGATTGAGTATTGATGTAAGAGGTAAGAAATTGACTTTGTGAAGAAAATAGGTAGAATCGGGTAATTGTAGCATTGTTATATAACACTAAAGAACATTTTTTAACGAAAAGAAAGTGGGACAGATCTGCAAAGTTACAAACAGTAATAAGGACATAATTAGAAATACTCTTGTGATTAAAAGGTTTTAAAGCCTCAAAGGCTAAAAATGATTCCTTATTTGTTACTTTTTTGTTTAATACATTAAAATATTTAGACATTAAAAAAATTCTTAGTAAAAAATTGAATAATAATGATCCGGTAGAGTACTTCTAATTTTCAATCTGACATTGACAAACTGACGGTTACCAGAACAGGCAACTGTCTGCATAAAAGAAGAATGTGCAGTTGCCTAACTAAGTACCTCATTCATGTTTCAACATCCATGCCATTGCCTTAGATGGGCGTAATAATTTGTTTAGCTCTTGAACAATTATGTCGCAAGATGTAAAGAAACAGAATTTGGAAGGCTAACAAAGCATCATTAATTATTCGGGGGTTAGTAGTAACAAGAATAATTTATGTTGATGTAAGTGGTTTTTTTGTAATTATTTATTTAAATAATTTTAACTTTTTTGTACTTATAACAGGACGTATTATTCAATTAAACTACTAGGAGCTTTTCAAATAAAAATGTAATCGTAGTTTGCAATGGAGGCGGAAATGATTAGCCGAAGTAAACTAATGCCTAAATTAGCAATTATTCTATTTTGCTTATAATAGAAAATAAATTAGAATTATTAATAAAAACTCGTTAACTACCGGATTTTGAAAATCATATCTGAAGAACGATGACGTTAATGGAACAATATTTGTTTCTATTCTAATACTCAAAAATGTCCAACAATTTTGGGAATAAATATATCTCTATTTTATTACTTTTTAAATTTTTTCCATGAAATGTTTTCTTCGATTTAAGTCTCCTATGGCTGTTTCAGTATTTTCATTTTTGGTTAATCGTTTTATAAAATTTCTGTTCACGTGGGCAGTAAGCACATTTTCGGATTCCGGGGATTATTAAATTTTTCTTACTCTTAGCTGTTGGAACGCAGATATTTCATCACTGCCTCTCTCTGTTGGTGTGTTGGCAATAATTATTTTTTTTATGATAAGGCACAGCACTGCAAGATAAATCCTTTATGGCGCTCTAGGAGCGATGCGTGTGCGCCGGAAACGATTCACGTTGGTCTTGATTCTGTGGAGATTATAGTCGTTGGGGAACACGATCTCAGGGAGGTCGTTCATGAGTAATGACGTTCTCCAGATGAAAGAATTTTAAAACAGTGTCGTTCGAGGGACACTAAGCTGAACCACGTACTGGTGGGCTGCAGTGGCTCGTCGAGTATTTCTACCATAAACCGTTCTGGGTGGTATCAAGCGGGCAACCTCAGTTGAACACTTGCCATGAAAATATTTGTAAAATAGACTCAAGTCGCCAACCCGCCTTCGATGTTCAAGAGTTTCCAGGTTGTTTGTCAGACTACGGTCGCCGATCAAGTGAATGGCTCTTCTTTGAATGGAATCTAGCAATCTCAGGATATGTTTAGGATCAGAGCTCCAAATATGCGAACAGTACTCCAGCGATGGTCGAAATTGGGCATTATAGAGCATCAAAAGTTGTTGGGGTGTATAGAGGTTCTTAGTTCGGAAAAGTACTCCAAGCTTCTGGAAGCTGCCTTAGCCATGGCCGCAACGTGAGTATGCCAAGACATATGACTATCCAAATTTACTCCCAATAAATGAATTGATGAAGTCAAGGGAATCGAGTGTCCCGCCATAACTATATCCGGTTCATCAACATTAACTTCTTTTGGAGAAAAACTGCCGCCTGAGTCTTTTTAGCGTTAAATTCTACTTGGTTACTGTCACCCCAAGACAAAATCTCTTCCAGGTCTTTGTTAAGATGTGAGACCTCTTGCTGCCTATAGAAATGTGCATTGGCAGCCGATGTCCGAGCATCCAAAGTAAAAGATGAAACAAGTGTGCTGTCATCAGCGAAGCTATATATAGGATTTTTGGTTTTTTCCAAAAGATCGTTAATATATAGTAAGAAGAGGGTGGACGACAATATTATAGAACCTTGAGGGACTTCGGCGTTGATGTTAAATGTGTCTGAAAGAAATCCGTCCATCGCCACTCGCAGAGAACACTCTTTAAAAATGCTCGACAGCCATGAACAAAATTGAACCGGCATTCCGTAGTCTCTCACTTTAGTTAGGAGCCCCTCATGCCGTACTCGGTCAAAAGCCTTGGAAATGTCCCGTGCTACCGCCTGGGACTCCCTATGATGTTCTATTGCGTTGTTCCAAACGTAAGTAACATAAGCGAGAAGGTCTCCGGTTGATCTAGACTTACGAAATCCATACTGGGGGTCACTAATAATGTTAAAGCCTTCCAGGTATTTTAATAATTTTTTGTTGATAGCTTTCTCCATAACTTTTGATATAACTGAAAGCAATGCGACTGGACGATAGTTGTTTGGCAAGGTCTTCTTGCCTTTTTTGGGTATGGGCTGGACTCGCGCAGTTTTCCAGCAAGAAGGAAATATTCCTTTTTTGTAGGATAAGTTAAAAAGCCTACAAAATACCGGTGTCAGTTCGTCAGCGCATATCTTAATTACAATCACTGGAATATCGTCAGGACCAGAAGCCTTTTTAATGTCAAGACTCCTCAATATTCGCTTAACATTTTACTATAGGTAGCCTATTATACATATTTCTATGGGTGAGTTTTGGTTATTAACATTAACGAATTTTGTTCCTGCCTAATCATTTAACTTTCTAAACTTTATAATTAAATGATCATTAATGCAATATATGTAAATGATTTTGTATCCAACCTAATTGTATGAAATATATATCGTCGTTGTTGGGAAATACACCCCTACAATTTACCAAGGCTTCTGTATCCCTTTTTACTCTTTAATGACAAACAAAAGGACATCGTTATAAGGCCCCAAGGATTACCCTCTACGTTACAAATTAGAATAACGCTCGTGGGAAGAAAATCACTGGCATTTGATATATTGAAAATAGATTTAAATTTATATCTTGGAGAAATGAAAATATTAATGGACTTTTTATGGTTATTATATGACGCTTACTTGTTTACCAATATTTAATTAGAAATCACTTGTTAATTAAATTTTTAATTTACATTCAGTGGTAATAAATATAGTTTCAACATAATATGTTTATTAAATACGCAAAATGAATATATTTAAAGTCGATGCAGAAAATTTATTGTTCTTCACGAGTGTGTCTTAGTGGAATAACAACAGGCGGTATCGACTGTCACAAAAAATATGTCAACGACTCTTTAAATTAGCTTTTTAGTTTATAACAAAATCTGTGTATTTAAAGGTTAGTTCCTAGAACTTAAGAGTTAATCTCAACTGAAGAAATGTTCGTCTTAGATTGGTTCGGCTAGTTAATAGTAATAATAATAATAATAATAATAATAATAATATTAATAATACTAATAATAATAATAATAATAATAATAATAATAATAATACACCTTTATTTCTAACTCAAAGAATCAAGATAATACCTACATTACAGAACTGAGGTGGCGAGATCTAGCTTAATTGCCACTCATTTCTAATCACCATATAGATACAACTATGTTTGATTGTATGATTGAGTATTGATGTAAGAGGTAAGAAATTGACTTTGTGAAGAAAATAGGTAGAATCGGGTAATTGTAGCATTGTTATATAACACTAAAGAACATTTTTTAACGAAAAGAAAGTGGGACAGATCTGCAAAGTTACAAACAGTAATAAGGACATAATTAGAAATACTCTTGTGATTAAAAGGTTTTAAAGCCTCAAAGGCTAAAAATGATTCCTTATTTGTTACTTTTTTGTTTAATACATTAAAATATTTAGACATTAAAAAAATTCTTAGTAAAAAATTGAATAATAATGATCCGGTAGAGTACTTCTAATTTTCAATCTGACATTGACAAACTGACGGTTACCAGAACAGGCAACTGTCTGCATAAAAGAAGAATGTGCAGTTGCCTAACTAAGTACCTCATTCATGTTTCAACATCCATGCCATTGCCTTAGATGGGCGTAATAATTTGTTTAGCTCTTGAACAATTATGTCGCAAGATGTAAAGAAACAGAATTTGGAAGGCTAACAAAGCATCATTAATTATTCGGGGGTTAGTAGTAACAAGAATAATTTATGTTGATGTAAGTGGTTTTTTTGTAATTATTTATTTAAATAATTTTAACTTTTTTGTACTTATAACAGGACGTATTATTCAATTAAACTACTAGGAGCTTTTCAAATAAAAATGTAATCGTAGTTTGCAATGGAGGCGGAAATGATTAGCCGAAGTAAACTAATGCCTAAATTAGCAATTATTCTATTTTGCTTATAATAGAAAATAAATTAGAATTATTAATAAAAACTCGTTAACTACCGGATTTTGAAAATCATATCTGAAGAACGATGACGTTAATGGAACAATATTTGTTTCTATTCTAATACTCAAAAATGTCCAACAATTTTGGGAATAAATATATCTCTATTTTATTACTTTTTAAATTTTTTCCATGAAATGTTTTCTTCCACCCCTACAATTTACCAAGGCTTCTGTATCCCTTTTTACTCTTTAATGACAAACAAAAGGACATCGTTATAAGGCCCCAAGGATTACCCTCTACGTTACAAATTAGAATAACGCTCGTGGGAAGAAAATCACTGGCATTTAATATATTGAAAATAGATTTAAATTTATATCTTGGAGAAATGAAAATATTAATGGACTTTTTATGGTTATTATATGACGCTTACTTGTTTACCAATATTTAATTAGAAATCACTTGTTAATTAAATTTTTAATTTACATTCAGTGGTAATAAATATAGTTTCAACATAATATGTTTATTAAATACGCAAAATGAATATATTTAAAGTCGATGCAGAAAATTTATTGTTCTTCACGAGTGTGTCTTAGTGGAATAACAACAGGCGGTATCGACTGTCACAAAAAATATGTCAACGACTCTTTAAATTAGCTTTTTAGTTTATAACAAAATCTGTGTATTTAAAGGTTAGTTCCTAGAACTTAAGAGTTAATCTCAACTGAAGAAATGTTCGTCTTAGATTGGTTCGGCTAGTTAATAGTAATAATAATAATAATAATAATAATAATATTAATAATACTAATAATAATAATAATAATAATAATAATAATAATAATACACCTTTATTTCTAACTCAAAGAATCAAGATAATACCTACATTACAGAACTGAGGTGGCGAGATCTAGCTTAATTGCCACTCATTTCTAATCACCATATAGATACAACTAAAGAATAAATTACACCTAAATTAAAAAATAAACAATTGGAAAGCAAGTACTAACATTCTCTGAAGTAAATAATGTCACCGATAATATACTAATATAATACTCAAAATATTTAAATAATGAAACAATCAAAATATTAAAATAATCAATACAAGTAATCAGATAAAATAATAAAGTCAAGTAATGGAAACAAATAATATTTGGTCGGCATTCCCAAAGATTATATTAAAAAAAAAGAAAAGTATAATAAACATCAATATATTAAACTTGAAGAAGTAGTCCATTACAGTGAAGTTGATATAATCAAATAAAACAACGGCAGTCTACCTCCACAATATGTATTTAAATGTTTATGTTTATATCCTACATGTTTCGGACATAGAAATGTCCATCATCAGGGATACTAAAAGAAATTTACAGCGTGAGTTAAAAGTTTTAAGTAAATTGAGAGGACTTACCAGTAGTCGATTACGATAGCTCTATCTTGCATAAGCGACGATCAAAAGTTATGTTAAAATTGAAATTGTAGGTTCTAATGAATGTTCAAGACTGAATGAGATGTGATATTTGAAATTTTGGTCAAGGTATCTTTGAGGAAGGGGGTTCCCAGTCTGTAGCCACTGAGACAGGTGGTGAAGCAATTATGTCATTTGTAGCTATTTAGAGGAGATTAATTTAAGTGAAGTGCTCAAAGATGCTTCATCTCACCGTGTCTAGGGTGTGGACAACAAAATACTGGGTTGGACTTGAAAACACATTCTTAGGAGATAAACAATAAATGAAATGAGAATTATACTACTTTTAAGGTTGGAATTTATTAATTTGAAGCCAATGAGCAGGTGGTGAAGCAATTATGTAGGTTTGTAGCTAATTAGAGGAAAATAATGTAGATAGGTGCTCAAAGATGCTTCATCCAACCATGCCTGGAGTATTGGCTAACAAAATTTTTAGGTTAAAGGGGGGTAGAAAATGAACATAATTTTATAATTGAAAAAGAAGATTAAGAAAATTAAAACTGGATTCTCACTATCTCGACTAGAAGTGAAGTATTTATGTTAAAATTACATTGTATTAGCTAATTAGAGGATATTACAGCTCAAAGATACTTCACTTCACTATGCTGGCGTGCAGGATATGGTTGGTTGTCAAATGGTCATGACAGCTTGAAAAGTCAAAAAGCAAAATACAGTGACAGTCGCATGCAAGAGAGGCACAGGGGTGTACGAGAAATTGATCAAAAAATCGACCACTGGTATACGATCAGTCGTGTCAGGAACAGACGAGCAATGAACTGAACTCCACATCAAATGGTTGGGGGATAGTAGTTTGTGAGGGTGAGCAATAAGCAATAAGATTGCGGAGTCCCGTCTGTTCCGGACACCACAGAAAGGTGACCAGGGGGCCATGATCAGGTTATGGCGACAAGTGGGCATTGAGGTTCAAAGTTTAAGTTGGGTACAGTACCAAAGTGAAACGTATAACAAGTGGTTAACAATTAACAATAGATGGCGCCTAACAATACCAAAGTAAAATAAAAGGTGTTCCTAAGATTAGTAGTGGTTATATGAACCATAGTTTAGAGAAGTTATAATGTTATTTGAAGAAACACTAGACCAGGATTAATGTTAGATTAATGTGAGAGAGATTATGTTAGTAATGAATACAAGAATAGTATAGGGAAGATAAAAGTTAATTACAGATCTACTAGATTAAGATTATATAAATGTAAAATGAACAATGAAAAAGTGAAATTATGATAAAAATGTTGTGTAATCCTAGTAGTTGAAACACTGTTGAACAAGGAAAGAGAGAACATAGAGAGAAAGAGAGAGAGAGAGAGAGAGAGAGAGAGAGAGAGAGAGGTGAACCTAGTTAAAATAAAGTGCATTGAAGAAATGTGTAGAGAAGTGATTAATTTGGTCATTGACGCTGCTAAAAGACGGATTTTTTAACATTTTGTTAATTTCCATAACTTCAAGGAGGTCAAGTTTATTGCTTTTATGACAGAAATGTAAGAGAGTTGTGTTGTTATCTGAATTAAATTCGTGGTTATTGGCAACTATGTGTCTCGAGAAATTAGATTTTTTCCGGTGTTAGGTTCAGTCTCTTCGCTCTTTCAATCTCCCTAACATGCTCACCAATACGAGTGGAAAATTTGCGTCCAGTTTGGCCAATATAAGCTGTATTGCAATTCTCAGTGGAACAGCAGACTCTGTACACACCGGATCTACTGAGAGGTGGAATTTTGTCTTTAGAATTGCCTATGAATGATTTAAGAGAATGTCGAGTTTTGAAAGCAGTATCAATATTGAATGATTGAAAAATCTAGTCGAGATGGTGAGAATCCAGTTTTAATTTTCTTAATCTTCTTTTTCAATCATAAAATTATGTTCATTTTCTGCCCCCCTTTAACCTAAAAATTTTGTTAGCCAATACTCCAGGCATGGTTGGATGAAGCATCTTTGAGCACCTATCTACATTATTTTCCTCTAATTAGCTACAAACCTACATAATTGCTTCACCACCTGATCATTGGCTTCAAATTAATAAATTCCAACCTTAAAAGTAGTATAATTCTCATTTCATTTATTGTTTATCTCCTAAGAATGTGTTTTCAAGTCTAACCCAGTATTTTGTTGTCCACACCCTAGACACGGTGAGATGAAGCATCTTTGAGCACTTTACTTAAATTAATCTCCTCTAAATAGCTACAAATGACATAATTGCTTCACCACCTGTCTCAGTGGCTACAGACTGGGAACCCCCTTCTTCAAAGATACCTTGACCAAAATTTCAAATATCACATCTTATTCAGTCTTGAACATTCATTAGAACCTACAATTTCAATTTTAACATAACTTTTGATCGTCGCTTATGCAAGATAGAGCTATCGTAATCGACTACTGGTAAGTCCTCTCAATTTACTTAAAACTTTTAACTCACGCTGTAAATTTCTTTTAGTATCCCTGATGATGGACATTTCTATGTCCGAAACATGTAGGATATAAACATAAACATTTAAAAATAAAAATAAAAATAAATAAAATAATTTATTTATCCAGTCGAATACATATAGTATTATAGGACATGTCAATAGAAAGGTACACTATAAGTAAAATAAATAGAACAAAAACAACGAAGAATAAAATACAATATCACATTAAATACAAAAACAGAAAACAATAAATCGTATACAGCTCAAATCAATCAAAATTCATTGAGGTTATAAATGCACTTGTCAATGAGATACTGCCTGGTCTTTGCCTTAAACTTATTTAAGGATGTAATTGATTTTAAATTATTGGGAAGTCTGTTAAATACATTTATTCCCATAACAAATGAAGATTTATCAGTCACACAGAGACGACGCTGAGGCATTAACAATCTGTCCTTAAAACGAGTAGGATATGAGTGAAATGAACTATTTGTATTAATGCTTGCTCTGTTCATAAACGTGTATATAAGTAACTTGTGGATATACAGTCCGAGGACCGTAAGTATGCCATATTGCGTGAACAGACCCCGGCAAGACCGCCGTCCCCCAACGCCAGCCATACTTCTAATGACGCGCTTCTGTGACACGAAAACTGAACCCATCATAGAGCTAGCCCCCCAAAAAAGTATACCATAGGACAAACGAGATTCGATCTGTGCAAAGTAGAACATCCTTAACTCATCAACACCAAAAACCCGCTTAAGATTTCTAATCTGGAAGCAGGCCGAATTGATTTTGGGAATAAGGGTGGCGCAGTGCTGATTCCATGTTAGGGTGTCGTCAATCGTCAGTCCTAAAAACTTTGTGGAGGTACTTCTAGTCAGACCAACCTCGTCCATAGCCACGTCAAGATCCAAGTTATTACGATTTTGGTGACAGTGAAATCGCAAATAACAAGTTTTATCGATGTTTAGATATAGTGAGTTGAGGCTAAACCAAGCTGCCAGATCCCGAAGTAGAGCATTTGATTTTTCCTCCACCAGGGTTTCCTGTTTATCTGAAACCAGCGCCGATGTATCGTCGGCGAATATCGTGACAAAACAATCCTTGAGGCAACGAGGCAGATCGTTGATGTAGAGCAGGAACAGGACAGGTGCCAGAATTGACCCCTGTGGTACTCCTATCCCCACGCTGGTCTTTGTGGATTGAAAGGTTGATTTAGTATTACCCAGAACATGAGCTATCTCGACAAATTGTGTTCTGTATGAGAGGAATGATCGAAACCATTCGAGCAAGGTTCCTCTAATACCATACCCCTCAAGCTTACTTAAAAGAAGATCGTGTCTGACGCAGTCAAAAGCCCTGCTAAGATCGCAAAAGAGCCCAGCAGGACACTCACCCGCCTCCAACACATCGATGATCCTCCTATAAAAAACATCTATCGCTGTAATCGTGGAATGCGATGACCTAAAGCCATGCTGATTTTCGACCAAAATTTTATTTTTGTTCAGGTAATCCATCAATCGGGACAGCATACACTGTTCAAATATTTTTGAGAAACATGACGAAAGTGCCACAGGTCTATAATTTTCGGCCAACGCTCGATCACTCTTTTTGAAAATTGGTACAATTTTACTGATCTTCAGCCTTTCGGGAAATGTTGAAGAATCTATTGAGCAATTAATTAGGTGAGTTAATATTGGAATCATAAATTGGGAAGATTTTTTAAATAAACCTACAGGTATATCATCTGGACCCGAAGACATTTTATTTTTAATTTTATTATTTACAATCGTTAAAATCTCTGGTTCACTAAACGGAACAAATCCCATGCTGTGGTCGACAGTCGACTTTGGAACATTAGTACGATTATGTCCAGGATCGTGTCTGGGGATACCCGCTATAACCTCAAGAGGGGCGTTTATGAAGAATCTATTAAATTCGTTAGCAATGAGAGTAGGATCTTCAGTTAACTCATCATTAATTTTTAATTTTATATTTTTGTCAGCCCGGTTTGTTCCGTTTAGTTGCGATATAACTTTCCAGGTGACCCTGCTTTGGCTACTCATATCGCCGTTAAATATTAAGTTACTGTAAAACTCTTTCTTGCGGTTTCTAATCAGTGCATAGTGGTCCTTTCTTGCCCTTTTGTAATTGACTCTTAATCCTTCACATTGTTTTTGTAAATAAAAAAGATTTTTTAAGTTTTCGCTAGAGATTTTTATTTCCTGATTAACCCATGATTTGCTTTGGTTCATTGATGAAGATTTTGACAGCGGAAAAGATGAGTTAAAATAATGTAAGTAGGTATTGTAAAAAGAATCAAACTTGACATTAAAGTTATTTTCCGTATAGACCTCATTCCACCTTTCACTCCTTAGCTGATTGCAGAATGTGCTAATGTTATGTTTGCTAAAGTGTCTTTTTATAAGCAATTCTTTGGGGCTGTGATTATTTGTAAGAGTATCAGACTTAAATAACAGTATTTTATGATCAGAAATTAAAGTATCACACAGCACTGGAGCATTGCATTGTAAATTAGTGAATATGTGATCGATCGTTGACCCACGCTCACCTACAACCCTGGTGGGCCCATCGACCTTAGATATAACATTGTAGGATTCAAAAATATGTTGTAAATCGGCAAAGTACTTACCATTCACAGTAGGCCCCATATTAATATCACCGCAAATAACGATGATAAGACCATTCTTGTAAATACTCTCTAAAATCGCTTCCATGGTTTGCACAAAAACGGTCAAGCTGCCTGTCGGAGATCGATAGCAGGACAATACGCAGACATCTGGACCACCAAGAGGAACTGTCCACGCAATACCGCAAACCTCCACATCTCTCTCACGACAAAACTCCCTTAAAGTAAGATCAGTTATCTGTAATGAATTTCTATGCCATATAAGTCATCACAACTTCATTGTGTTTAAAAAAATAATAAAGTTTTGTATCATGCGCATATTTATTACTAAGGGCCGGATCGAGGCAGCAAGATTATATACAGGGTCGTTGGTATGTATGGAAACGGTCGATTATTTCTTAAAGTATAACAGTTAGCAAAAAATATTTTAGACAAAAGTTTTAGAGTTTTTTAAGGTCTATTAGAATTTTAAACAAATAAGTATACAGGATGAGTCAGAAAACCGTAGAGAAGCAAAGTTACTTTTTTTTAAATGGAACACCCTATATCTTAGAATATTTTTGGATTTTACATGAAATAGCAATTATTTTTTAATAAGTGCAATATAAGCCTAAACCTAATAGTTTCCGAGATATCGACTTTTGAAAAATTACATTTTTCAACTTTGGCAGTTTCTAGCTTTCTAACGGTATGTCTTAGAGTGAAACGGCTTACATGTCCCGATCTTACTTTTTTATTATCTTCCCAAAAACAACAACTTCCGGTTAAATCGGAAGTACTGTATTTCCGGCTTTTGAGTTACATCCGGATTAACCGGAAGTTGACACTATTAGGAAGATAATAAGAAACTAAGATAGGGACATGTAGGCCGTTTTACTCTAAGACGTACCGTTAGAAAGCTAGAAGCTGTCAAAGTTCAATAATGTAATTTTTCAAAAGTCGATATCTCGGAAACTATTAGGTTTAGACTTATAATGCACTCATTGAAAAATAATTGCTATTTTATGTTAAATCCAAAAATATTCTAAGATATTCCATTTAAAAAAAAGTAACTTTGTTACTCTACGGTTTTCTGACTCATCCTGTATACTTATTTTTTTAAAATTCTAATAGACCTTTAGAAACCCTGAAACCTTTGTCTTAAATATTTTTTGCTAACTGTTTCACTTTATGAAATAATCGACCGTTTCCATACATACCAACGACCCTGTATATAGTGGATTCAGGAATTAATGTCTAAATTCGTTTAAAATTCAGCGGTGAGTTTTTTGTAAAAACGCTTGGAATCGCCGATTTTATATCCATAATGTGGGTTTTTTTATGGTAAATTTATGTATACAGTGTAGCCTAAAAATAAGTTAAGACCACAAACTTAATTTTTTTTTAAAAAATTTCAATTTTGAATTTTGCATCGAATTCTAAGTATGTTTCATGTACCATGTCCTACACTTAAACTTAACAGTTATCGAAAAAATTATGACTGAACATATCAATAAGTAAGACCTGTTTATTTAATTTCAAATTCAATGTTGAGAATGTGCGCTATTTACGGCTTGACAATATCCAAAGCGATTAATGAACTCTCTTTGCACGTTTTCAAACATTTCCGGAGTTATCGCATGCACTTCTCTTCGGATCCTCCCTTTCAACTCCAGCAGATTGTTTGACCTGTCAACAAATACTTTCGATTTGAGGTAACCCTACAAAAAGAAATCTAGCAGAGTTAGGTCTGGCGACCTAGCAGGCCATTCCATAGGTCCTCTCCTTCTCATTCACCGATTGGGAATGGTTCCATCCAAAACTGTACGCACAGTGGTAGCACAGTGCGAAGGAGTACAATCTTGTTGGAACATCCGTTTTTCATCAGGGAAGTCCGGGTCCAATTAATTCGAAAATAAAGTCACTAATGCTAGAATTAATTTAAGTTGGAGGAATTCAAGATAAAGTTGTCCAGCTAAAGACTGTTCAAAGAGAAATGGACCAATTACCCTTTCGCACACTATTCCACGCCACACATTTGTTTTCGAGGGTACTGTCTGTGAACCTCCATCATACAATGCGAATTTTATGTTGCCCAATAACGACAATATTGTCTGTTCACATTACCATTCAAGCAGAACGTAGCTTCATCGGAAAAAATAATATTTTATTATTAGCTTATCAGATTGAACATATTCTTTTGCATGCGTTCACAAAACTAATTTCGCCTATCGAAATCATCTTTAAAAAACTTATACACTGGAATAACCTTATATGGGTGATATTTGTGCTTGTGAACTATTTGGTACACAGCAGATTTCTGCATGTGTAAATTGGCCCCAATGTGCGACAGAGGAGTACATGGATTTTCTTCCAAGAAAAGCAAACCGTCAAGTTGTTCATTTTCACCTTGAGCAGGATGACCAGATTTGGGCAAATCTCTGACATGACCGAATTCTCTAAATTTAGCCTCTATTCTACTCACCACCTTTTGACATATTATGGAAGGACGATCAGGATGGATTTCATTGAATAATTAAGCTGTTTCTATTTGAGTACGTGTTCTGTCATCAAACCCAACCATGCATAGAATTTTAATTTTTGTTCGTTCCGTTAACTTCACCATTGTGAAAACCGCAACTTTGCAACTACGCCTGACAATTACTTATTTGAAGTAAAATTATCATACAGTTTCTATAGGACTAAACGGGGACAAGTCAACATTCAGAAATAACAGAATTGAAAAAGAAACAAAATAAACCCACAATGGAATGTTTTGCTCGATTATTGATATGTTCAATCGTAATTGATAACTGTTAAGTTTAGGTATAGGGCATGGTACACGAAACATTATTATCTTATTAAATATAAAACTATTGATCCACAGATATCTGAAGCTGCTGCTGAGAAAATTAAAAACCACCTGTGGTACTTGTCTTCTGAGATTTGCGCAGTATCATTCTTTGATAACGAAATCCCTGGTGAAATTAAAAGAAATATGATAAAAGCTCTTGAAAAAGAAGACTCGCTGGAAGGAGGTGAAAAGCGAGTTAAATTAAGTAATATAAGTATACGAAATAGAACATAAAGAATATTCGGAATTTATATATAAAAATACTCTTAGGTTATTTGAAAGGTTAGGGTTATCCACAAATTTTTTAAAAGTGAATCCAGAAGACTGGGAAAGTAATGATGAGTACATAAATAATTTTATTGTAGTAAAAAACTTAAAGTAGCGAATGATACAGCAGAGAGGGGTATTATACTTATAGACGAATATGATAAAATATTAGCATAAGATGAAGAACAACGTCAATGTACAGGGTGTCCAGTTTTTGTATGTTTTACGGGTTATGTGCGTTATTAGTAAAGATAGAAGGTTGCGGTTTTCGCGGCACTGTGTTACTTTTTTGAGAAACAAACGATGCCATCAACATAATTTTCATAGCCTCCCTCCTTTTTTAGATACCGGGTGATTTTGAAAATCGGTTACGCTGCAACTTATCAAAAAGGTAAAAAATGAACTTATTAGTTTTTTTTTACGTAGAATCCAGTGGCTTAGTCAGATTTTTTCTATGTTTAATTGTTTTCGAGAAAAAGAGCAAACTTGCATTTTTTTAAATGGGACACTCTATATATTTTTAGCTGTTATGATTCAGTTTATTACAAGCTTTTCAAAAATATATAATACTTTATAGCTGTTTTCAATGTGAAGCTCAAAATTTACATTTTTTAACAAATTTAAATTATTTTTTAGTAGGCCATGACGGGTATTTAGGAAAACAAAAGATGACAGGCTTGTTATCTGAAAAAAATCTTTTTCCACTACTAACCTATAACATCGCCATTATTGACCGATTATTAACGCTAGAAATCGTTTTTCTCTACCTTATAAGTCATTATTGACCATGGTCAATAATAAGCCATTGAAATCCATTATTGACCGATCTTTGACCTTAACCGAATTTTGTTTGAACGCAGGTAACTTAATTTTTTAATTCTACAACATCAATTCATTGTGGTTAGGTAACCAGATAATTATCAATACATATTAGATTACTTGATATTGTAAAATATCGATACAATCAACATTTTTTCTGCTTTCATCCTTAATTCGGGAGGTGTACACATAATATTATCACTAACATTTTCTTCGCTCATTTTTTAAAAAAACGCAAAACTCGTGAAATCTGATGACACAAATGAACACAAATTGACATTGACAAAGCCACCTGACAAAACAACAAAATATTTTGCCAATTCCAAAGCGCAGGTAACTTGATTAAAAAATATACTTATACCTACCTATAATTTTTTATAATTATTAATACTATAAAGATAATTCTCATATAAAAGTTTGTAGTAGTGGAAAAAATAATATATTAACCACGGTTTAGACAGCTTATTATAGCCCTCGCGTCTTAAATCCCTCGTCGCTTCGCTTCTCGTGATTTAAACTCGCCGCTCGGGCAATAATGATGGCTGTCTAAACCTTGGTTAATAATATACTATTATTTACTGTCAGAATAGGTTATCCATTTTCTGTTCTTTATTTCTATTCAGTTTCGATAAATAGCAGTTTTGTCTTAATTATGGCTGCGAATGCAAAATTTGAGAATTATGAAAAGTACGATATGTTCGTTTGTTATATTCAGTGTAACGAAAATTCGGATGAAGCATTAGAAGTTTATTTTAACAGGTATGGGCATCTTTTTATATTTTTCATCAGATTTTAAAATTTATAAAAATGTAATATTCGCAGATTCCCAGAAAGGAGCCGGATAAAAGAATATTTTTAAAAATAAAATCAAACTTAATTGAAGTCGGTTCATTTTCCAAACCCCGACCTAGTATTTACAATAAGGAAAACCAGAACATTGATGAAGTAAACGTTTTGGCCTTAATTAAAACAAATCAAAGTAGTTCTTGTAGAGCAGTGGAACGTTCTGTCGGTGTTACAAAATCAAGGGTTCGAACTATTCTAAAAAAACACAAGTTTAAGCCACACAAATGTCATGCCATACAAAACTTACATCTCGGTGACGCAGAGCGCCGCGTAGAGTTTTATAATTGGTATTTACAAAATGTAAATAGAGAAAATCATTTTCAAAGAACGATTATATGGTCTGATGAGAGTCATTTTACCAGTGCCGGTATATTTAATCGGCAAAATAATAGGTTTTGGTGCCAGGAAAATCAACATGTTATATTTCCACGGGAACGGCAAGGCAGATTTGGGTTTAGCGTTTCATGCTTCATACTGGGAAGTAAAATTTAATATAATATATTTGAAGGCGGTCTTACTGCAAATAAATATTTAGAAATTTTGGAAAACATTGTGCCCGAAATAGTAGAGAATGTGCCCCTAGCTCATGTCAATAGCTTATATTTGCAACAGGACGGAGCTCCCGCTCACAATGCTCAAATTGTAAGAGCATATCTTAACAATAATTTTCCTGGCCGCTGGATTGGAACACATGGACCTGTAAGATGGCCACCCAGCTCACCCGATTTAACGGTTTTGGATTTTTTTTTGTGGGGCTACCTAAAAAATAATATTTATACCGTCCAGTACCAAACGATGGCAGATTTAAGAGAAGCCACTGAAAGAGCCTTTAGGGAGTTACAGGCACGGCCTTTTATTATTTAAAATGCACTGAGGCGAATCAAAACAATGTGTGAAATATGTCTTAGGCATAATGGAGAACAGTTTAAGCAATATTTATGAGACAGTTTCCTAAATCATAAAATAATTGTAGCTTTTAATTTTTGAACGTATAACACAACTGAGTTAATTGTTATTTATATTTATTAAAGTTATTGTTATAGGTATATATTTTTAAAACTATCAAGGAAAATAAAATTTATAAGAATATCCGAAAATATAATAGAAGTAACTATATTTTATAGTTCTATATAGGACAGCCATATGGTATATTAAGGAAGACTATAAAATTATAGTAAAAACGAGTTAATATTTTTATTAGTTACTACAAAAATATATAGGAATAAAAAAATTCGTTACAGTAAAAACTATTAAACAGGAGTGCAAATAATATAAAAATATGTTGTTGTTTTTTTCTAGCTTCTGTTGTTACGGTTGTAATAATTATTTGTAAAAACTACCAAGCAGTTCTGCACATTTTACTAATGAATATTGTAAAATTTGTAATATTTTTTCGTAAATTCTATTAATTTTAGTTGAATTTCTACCACCAACTTTTGTTATACTAATTAAATATTTTAGTAAATATTTAAAACTCCTTTTGTAGATTCATTTAAATATTTTTGTAACATTTTTTATTTGCTTTTACACATGGTATAATGAAATATATTTGGTCTTTCTTTCTTGGTGGTCAAAACTAAGTCTTCCAGATTCCATTCTGCTAATAAATCCTCCAAACTCCACATAACAGCACCATAATACCATAAACACAAAATCAGAGGCAAAATTAACCAGTTTGAACTTAAAACACATAAGAGTAAGAGTTAGAGGTACGACCCCTTTGATGGCATAACTGTTAATGCGGCGGCGGCGACGGACGACGCGGCTTTCTATTCCTGTAAATTATTTAGGGTTTTTACTATATTCATTTAGTAAAAAACGAATTTTCCTACAAAAATTTTATAAGCGCTTCTATATTTTTTGATATTTTGCAAATATAGTGTTATAAAAATTCAAATAGTTTATTGTTAAACAGTCTTACTATAATTACACCCTTCTAAATTCTATTAAAAATTTTAGTAAAGAAATATAGTAATTTTTACTAAGTTTCCTTTATAACCATTTTTTATGCTTGTCTCTTAATGTAATAAAAAATTATAAAAGCCACAAAAGGATTTAGTAAAATTCACAACACAGTTTCTTACTTTTAACTAAGAGAAATGGTTATTCAATGTAACCAAAATGCATTTGTAAAATGTAATATATACCTTAGTAGTGGCATAATTTTATTATACTATGTTATATAAAAAAGCTAACCATATTTTTTTATAAATTTAGTTTACAATTTTATTTTGGAAAATACTGATATAGAGATTTATAGTTATTAAGAGGTTTTATAGAGAAATATACTAAAAAATTCTTACTAAACTAAATTTACAATACTGTTTTTTTCCGTGAGTGTTTTATATTTGTGAGAAGCTTGTGACAATTGTTTAATCTTAAAATTTATACGGTGTGCCGTTTAAAAAAATGTAAATTTTGAGCTTCACATTGAAAGCAGCTATGAAGTATTATATAATTTTGAAAAGCCTGTGATAACAAAAAATCTGACCAAGCTACTGGAATCTGCGTGAAAAAAAACTAATAAGTTCATTTTTTACCTTTTTGATAAGTTGCAGCGTAACCGAGACCCCCCCCCCGTAACCCCCCCGTGTGTCCCAAAATGCAAAATTTTCCAAATCACCCTGTATTTAAAAAACTAAGGGGGGCTATGAAAATTCTGTTTGTGGAATCGTTTGTTTCTCAAAAAAGTAACACAGTGCCGCGAAAACCGCAACCTTCTATCTTTACTAATAACGCAGATAACCCGTAAAACATACAAAAACTGGACCCCCTGTATACTGCAAATTGTAAGCGAATATAGAAAAAAATTTAAAGATGTTAGTAAGACGACAATTGCGGAAATTTTTTAAAAGTGATTAGAACAAACATAGTAGGGTTAGTTCTTAGGTACAATTTATTAATATTATATACCTATAATACCTATATAAAATATAATATATACTCTGTTTCTGTGTAGTCAGTGGCAGTTATGATAATAATAGTTTTAAAATTTAAAAACCTTTATAATTCATTCCATCGGCGCCACCATTTTGGTTTAATTAAATTACTTGAAATTTTGCCCAAGTCATTATCTTGACATTTAAAACATTTTAAAAGCGTGAGACCAAAGGAAAAAAGACGTAAAATGTGGGCCACCCTAGGCTACAATCGTATTAATTTCTCTTTGAGTACTTCTGTTACGTTAACTTCTGGAGAATTAGTAAATTGAAATTAATTATCATTATTAACAATATGGCGCTTGATACTATCTGATTTTTATTTCCTCTATATGGTGCATTTTTACTATGTTACCATATTAAAGTTATTAAGCAATTAAAGATTATGAAAAAGTTTTGAAATTTTCAATTCTGGAACTTTTCCTATATCTAACCCCAGAATCAATAGAACAGACGCCAAAATCTTGCAAAACCAAAACTTTTTACATCAAACAAGTTCGTCGAGCAACAAAGTAACCAAAACGCTTACTCTCCTGATTACCTTGACAACCATAAAATATCTGGTGTTCCTCATGTTTAACAGTAGGCGTTGAGGGATATTTAACACGTTAATAAGTCGGAATTGAAATAAAAAATATATTATGTGCTTATGCAATTCGTAATTTTTATTTTGCAATAAATACATTTTAACAAACAACCCCCCAGGGGTTAAAGTTACATTTTTAACACGTTTATAAAAAAAATAATATATAAATCGAATGAAATTTAATTTTCTTTGTTTCAGATCCCCCACGGGTTTCTGTCGCATTAAATTTTGGCACAGTGACGCCCGTTCACGAAGGAACTGACGTTATCCTGCATTGTGAAACTCTGGCCCGACCAAAGGCCCATAGCTATTATTGGTATCACGACGTAAGTGACATTTAGTTAAATGTACCGTCTAGTTAAACAGTGAGCACGTATAGGTTGGAATAAATTACTTTAGAATTTAGCAACTTATTTCTTGGGCACATACATTTGCTATTTCAGGTACGCATATTCGTCTAAAAAAGAAAGATATTCTGTCAGTAATTTTTTTTAATAAAGGAATCGGTAAGGATCAATACGTTTAGCAGAGTCCGAATTCTCGTAACTGGGGAACACTGTTCTAAGAAGAAATCTAAATAGATTATAAAACACGGTCCCTCAAGAATTTTCTGTCCGCGTTGCCATCGCTAGTTACCGATATAACCGATGAGTAGTTCATTATTTGAAAAACTCACAATGACTCTATGTCAAAGTTTGTTAAGTGCTTAGGGCCGATTGTGCGTTAGCGGCATAAACATTGATCATATATACTGTAACGTAGCTTTGCTCTACAGTGATTTGGGTGCCATTTTGTAATAGCACTCGGATCTCGGTTTTAATAGGAAGGTGCCTCGGATGGTACCCTTTTAAATGCGGCGTAGTTATGTCTGTTTTTTTTTTTGTTTCGGTGGCGGAGCGGGTCGGGATAACGGTATTCTCGAGCGTCACCCTTTATTATTTGAAGTGGTAAAGGGATCCACTATGCTCTCGGAGTAGCCTTTAAACAGTGGAGAAGGGTTCGGTGCATTTAAATCTAATAGAACGGTGTTGTTTTATCTTTTGTCGGAAATTTAGTCGGTAAGATTCAGAGGAATAAAACAATTGTTTTCTTAAGATAATAATAGGTCGTGTTTATCTCGATAAAAACGGTAATACAAGATTAATGCTACGAATACTACTTACTACCCTCGTTGCATTATAATCTACAAACTTAAGCCTAACTATAGTAATACCCCTTAAAACGGCGTACGGTTAATAAGCGGTGCAGGAATATGATTTAAAAATAAAGCGAGCAGTGTGAGCGGTGCCTTAAACTGATAGTATAGCGGACGTGCAGGTGTTTGTCAAATGAAAGCGGTAATCTTATGTCAGCAGGATAATTTAAAGAAACGGTAATGATCGGTTTCAAGCCTGATGCAAGTTAGGGTGGTGCGAGTCGTATATATATTAAAAAAAGAAGCTGTCGGTATCTCGGAACCTAGCCCGTAAAATAAATAAGAAATGTAGGGTTACTGCAGGTACGGTTATTCTTCGGGTTTTATGATTTGTTTTAAGGGAAGTTTAAAGTCCACTATTTTCCCGAACTTTGCCAGGACTCGCAGACTATCAGGGCTAAAGCTAGTACAACCACCTTCCCGAACTTTGCCAGAAGGCGTTGCCTTTGCGTTGTTAGAGAGGGTGCAACTAATTTCCCGAACTTTGCCACGACTCGTTGACTTCACGGGGGCTAATTATAGAGTACAACTATTTCCCGAACTTTGCCAGGATTCGTTGGTTTTGAGAGGGAGGGCGTTTAAAGTCCACTAATTTCCCGAACTTTGCCAGGACTCGCAGACTGTCAGGGTTGAAGCAGGTACAGCGAATTTCCCGAATTTTGCCAGGACTCGATGTTTGCTTTGAGAAAGAGGGTGCAACTATTTTCCCGAACTTTGCCAGGACTCGTTGACTTCACGTGGGGCGAAAATTAAGTACTAATAATCCCGAACTGTGCCAGGACTATTTTGTACGGAGAAATAAAATAGATATGGAAGAGGTTCGGTCCCTACAGTAACACTTTTAATGATCGACTATATATTTTTAAACGGATTGAAAGTTTTAACGGTTTCCTCTTTTCCTTTTAAATACGACACATCCTAACTAAATAAGTTTTCCTACCCACGTGGCGGTTCTTCGAGTCGGTAAGGTCTCGTAGCAGGAACTCCCTTTTTGAGCGCCGAGCGCCCGCTTAAATATCCTTACGTGCGCTAACTGAAGCAGCAGAGGGCCGCTGCCCGCACCTGTGATGACGCGGTACTATCGAGGCGCGCGGCGTATCCCCTCGCGTTGGCGACTCTGTACTGCTCGCTGTGTTATGCAGGATTGATAATTAATTTGTATCGTATTTTTAATTAGTTACCTAATTTGGGGATCGGTTTAGTTTTCTTTTTACTTATAGATAATAAACAATTCGTTATGATACTACTTGGTGAAAGAATGGAAATTTTCTATTGACAAATAAAAAAATAAAATAAATTTAATTCCTGGGCGGTAGATAACGTGATTATTCTTATTTCTAGCTATCCTTAACCTAAAACGAGTTACTAAAACTAAAACCTATGTAACTTCGTCACAAATCAGAGATTTGTTTTTAATCAATCATTATTTGTACATGAGTTGCACCACCAAAAATAAGAGTCCGTTTATAGTTAACCGGAGACTATATTTGGCAACAGTCCAGTTTCTTTAGTTTTAGGTTGTTTGATAATTTCAGATCGGTGAATTTATGAATTTTCAACGTCCAGTCCACTTTGAGTACATTGACATCTTGATCTGGTTTTGGTTGAAATTATATAAAAAATAGGTTCTATTTCCATTGTGTTTGCGACGGATTCCGACAAAAAGAAAAGAGAACGCTGTATATGCTTCACTGCGGAAGAAAAATTGTTTGTAGCTAATATTTGTGCTCGAAGGTGTAAAATGCATTTTAAAATAAGGAAAAAACTGACAAGTTAATGAAGAAATTTAGTTTGGAGCAAACCAGCAATGGGTGCTACACTATTGTTCCCGAAAATAAATGGTGGTAAAAATCACTATAGATTAAATACAGTTTACTTAAAAATCATTATCTAATGTCAAGTAATGTAAAACAATGTTACAACGCTAAATTATCCAATTCGTCAAAATTATTTTTTCTCTTGCGCGGAAATCCTCACACTAAGCTGAACAACATACGAATGGGCTGCAGAGGCTCGTCGTGTATTTCTACCAAGCAGCGCTTTGGAAGGAATTTAGTGGGCAACATCAGTTGAGGTTAGTTCAATGCTTTCCAGGTTGCTTGTCAGATTATGGTCACCGATCAAGCAAATGGCTCTTCTTTGAATGAAATCCAGCAATCTCAGGATATGCTTAGGGCAGAGCCTCAACAATACTCCAGCGATGGTCAAATGGGGGCTTTATTAGAGAATCAAAAGTTGTTGGGGTATATAGAGGTTCTAAGTTCGGAAAAGTATTCCAGCTTCTGCTAGGCTGCCTTAGCGATGGTTGCAACGTGACTATGCCAAGACATATGCCTGTCCAAATTGACGCCCAGTAAATGAATTGATGAAGCCAACGGAATCGTGTGCCCCGCCATGAGACCTCTTGCCGCCGATATGTGCATTGGCAGCCGATGCCCGAGCATCCAAAGTAAAAGATAAAACATGTCATCATGTCATCAGCGAAGCTATATAGGATTTTTAGTTGTTTTTCCAAAAGATCGTTAATGTATAGTAAAAAGAGGGTGCATGGGCGACAATATAGGACCTTGAGGGACTCCGGCTTTGATGTTAAAATGTGTCTGAAAGAAATCCGTCCATCGCCACTCATGCTTAACAAAGACCAGTTTTAGGAAAATATAAATATTATTAAAAGATTTTTGTAATACATTGGTGTGAAATAAATGTATATGATTATCGAGAAGTTGGAGAGAAGTTTTAATTTTGTTAGGGAATAGTAGAATAATTAAGAAGGTGAAAAATTGGGATAAAATAAATGTTGAGAAATAAAGGCAGAAAGTGGTAAAGTTGACATTGTAGAAAGATTATTGTATTAGTAATATTATTGATATAAAATAAAAGCATCTGATTATCGAGAAGTTAGGGAAATTTTTTTTAATGTTAGTATGATATAGTAGAGTTAAAGAGATGAAGATTTAAAGTTTAATTGAAGTGGAGAAATGGGGTGAAAGTTAAAAAAGTTATCGACACGCGGCGCGAGTGAACCATTTAAAATTAACAACTAACATGTGAAGATTTTGAATAGTATTGAAATTTTAAAATATTTTGTAGCAGGTCTCTAATCCCGAATACTTATCTCAGGAAAAATGTGCTCCGTGGCTATCGCTACTTGATATGGACGGTTCGCTTCCCGTAATAAATGCACCTTGTCGTCCCCATCTCTTTTTAGCGCACGGCTATAAATGGGCGTTCATTCCTCTCAAATGAGCATGCTTTTGCTGTGCTGCATGCCGCCGCCTTGTTTCGGATGGTTTTTGAGAGATCGTTTTATATGTTTTGCTGATCCGTGTAGCGAGGTAAAAAACCCTCCATAAGCGCGGTATAGCTTGTGTATGTCATGCAGTGTTGCCAGCCCTTCTGTTTTAACATAAGATCTCCTGCTTTTGCCCTCAGTCCTGTTATTCTTTTAAAAAATGTTCCAAGATATTCATAACTTTAATGACTTAGTTACTGAGAAATTTGCTAAACTTAAAGACAAAAGAATGCATTTTTTTTTAGACACTGGGTTTAATCAGTTCTGTTTTTTAAAAATATTTTTAGTTTTTTTATGTTGTCGTTGTTGACTTTTCTAGTTATAGTTACTGCTTCCCAAGTATGCTGCATATTGGTAAGTTTTCAATTTAAATTTATATTTTGTTTTATTAACATATCTACGTACAAAAAGAACAAAAAAATTAGGAAAGCTTTTTACTCGTAAATTTAACACTTAACTACACAATATCTTGTGGTTGGAACGGAGGGGTGAAATAAAAGGAAGGGGTAGTGGTGGTTGGAGATATGCGCAAAATTTCGTTCTTTTTTTCTGCCATGCTTGATGCTTGTGAACCTCCACAAACTTCCGTCACAAGCTGCCACTGGGCTGTAGGTACCACAGCTCTCTTTACTACCTTTACCTCTTACTTCCTGAATTTGCAATTTATTTCAACCTTTGTGTGATTATCGTATATTTTGGTATATTGCTTTATCTTAAGAAGATCAAGAAGAAAAAGAAAAATATTTAATCACGGATGAAAATGTTTGAGAAAAAGAAATAATAATTTAAATTAACTTTATTACTATTCTACCAGATTAAATGTGAATCATATAATCTAGAATTATTAAACAACTTTAATATGTCTATAATATGTACCGGGTGAGTCCATAAGAAAGGCGGCCGGCTATATCTCGGAAGCCGTTAATCGCAATATTTTTTATGGGAAAAGCGCCAATGAAAAATCGCTGGAAATTATTTTTAAGTTCCTACGACCGCCGCTAGGGGGCGTAACACCCATGGCCAATTAAAAAAGATCATTTATTTCCGGAATTTGACCAATAAAGGTGTTTTGAAAGTAGTTGTATCTTAATACTGAGAAAATTTAACAATTTTTTTTTCTGGCAATTTTTTTACATCTCCTTAAATAAGGCGGTGGGGGAACGTCAATTGTTATTTGTTATTTTGATTGATAACTTGGGTTTGGCTTAACCTAATTTAGCAAACTTAGTCTCGTTAAAAAGAGCTTGTTTTGTTATATCGCTTGCATTCTATGCTATGGCTTAATTATTTTTATAGTGGCCGTGAGAGGGCACTGTTTGACAACTCAATAATAATAACGATTTTTATTGGAAATTTTAAATTGTATGGTATGTTAATCTTCACACAGTTAAATAGAGGTTAAAAATCCTAAACAGCCAGTAAAAATCTATTTCTTTAACTCTTTTTAAACCGGAGATACGGCCAAACATATTATAACTGCAGCAAATTATCCATAACCATGTTAAATCGCCTACCAGCTTAAACTCTTTATTAATAACAGTAATAATAATACTAATAGTAATAATAATAACTAGGATTGATTCAAAATATTTCGCTTTTAAATGCCGTCCCAGATGTTCAAATTGCCGACCATCATTGACTATGCAGAGCTGTAATCTTTTTCTCGTCGATAATACGGCAGTCTCTATTTCTGCTACGGAAATATTTTGAATAGTGTTCCTTATTCGTTGATTCATAATAAAAAAATCAAAATGAAAATCCGTCAAAAGTCCGGTGACCTAGAATGGAATATATCTTATAAATATGTATAAGAACCCAATAAACAAGGAGTTTTTAATTTTTACTGTTAAAAATATCATACCATATACCAAAGCGTAATAAAACAATACCTTGCTGGCCACGGAAATAAACTTTCTCTTCCTATCCACCTGCCAGAAAAAGTTCTGTTTAGATATTTACGAACGTTTACTGCAAAATGTGCCGGACATCCATCATGCTGGAAAAGCACGTTACGCCGAACTTCCAGGGGCACATCTTCTAAGAGAATCGACAGTATGTTGCCTAAAAAATTTAGGTATGTTTCGCCATTAAGCACCTCTTCAAAAATAAAGAGTCCAATTACACTGAGGATAAAATTTCAACTTTTTTCTTGTTTCCTGAACAACACATTTTTTTTTATTGAACTACGCCCAAGTAACTAAAAAATACATATTAAAGATTTTAGTTAGCTCGCAAAAAAAATCTGAATAATTTGTTACAAAATTTTAATTTATAGGCATATACAATGAACCTACAAACAATATATTGTTGGTTCAACAATAGCGATTAAATAGCACATTTTTGTCAGTGAGTCTAAAGTTTGGACACTCATTTTTCGCTTTTTGGTCTGTCTTTTGAAAGCAACCTCGGGGTCATCTCTCGTAATAGTCCAACAGTAGTCGGCTAACATCTCACAGTTTCATTTTCCCTAATACCTTCTTTCCATGTTTGAAATATCGTGGTGGAACCTTTCACCGTGCTCGTCACTTACAGCACCACAATTTTCCGGAAAGTAATCCAGATGAGAATCCAGGAAATGAATTTTCAACGACATATTATACCCTAGGTTATGGTAACAAAAAAGAAGTTTGGCAACCAGGTCTTTATAGTTTTCTGCTTTTGTTTCCCAAAAACCATTGCAACCATTTTAAACGCATTCCAAGCGTCCTTTTCCTTGCCTTCAAGCATGGAATCGAATTGCGCATCTCTGAAAAGTTTCCTAATCTGGAGACCCACAAATATTCCCTCTCTAATTTTAGTGTCACTGATTCTAGGGAACTTTTCTATTAAATAACTAAAAGCACGGCCTTCTTTGTCCATGGCCTTTACAAAATTTTCCATAAGTCCGAATGTTATATGAAGTGGCGGCAGTAAAATCTTTTCTGGGGGAACTAATGGCGCGCTGGCTACATTTCTCTTTCCTGGCTCAAAAGACTCTCCCCACAAATTTGCCAATTAAATCTTTCATATTGTCTCCAGCAACAATTTCAAATTGCTATACGTTTCTTTCATGTGGACTGCATAACCAATTGGGAGTGTTTCAATTATGGAATAACATAGCTTTAAGACATACTTTTCAGGAATCAATGAACAGTCTCCAGTCTTTTGGATCATAGTCGAGATTTAAAGCTGCTATTAATCCCATAATGTCCCTAGAGGCTACCAAATTGTTTTCCATGTTAAAAAATGGTGTTAGGTTTTTCTGACGGCTTCGGTACACACAAACTTCATCTTGAAGTAAGTTCCATTGTCGCAATCGAGAGGCCAATAATTTGGATTCTTTCTTAGGCAATTCCAAATCCCTTATAAGGTCACTTAATTCACTTTGACTTCTTTTGTAAGGCTTTTTACTGGGAAGCTCACAGACAAAATCGGAGTCTTGCGAGGTTGATGGACCGGCGACATTATTTAGTACCCTACCGTTTTAATCCATTGGATCATCATCAGAATCAAGGCTATATTTCTGAGGTGGATTAGGTACAGGTAACTCGTCACTATGAGGCACCGAGCGTATGGCGGATTTTAAATTTGGATACTGTATCGCAGACTCTTTTCTCTCCGAAAAGCTTTTTTTGATGGGAGCTGCCAAACAAAAGTAACAGTCAGTAACGTGTTCTTTCGGTTCTCGCCAGAACATAGAAACAGCAAAAGGCATCTTATGCTTTTTTCCACTTAGCCTGCCACGAATGTTGGACGCACATTTGTAGCCCAATTTTTATCCTGGTCTCCAATTTTACAGTCAAAATACAAGTGGTAAGCCTTTTGTAATAAAGGGCTAAATGTACGTTTTTGTTTCACAAAAGTCACTTTATCACATATATAACAAACATTGTTTGAGACACACGTCATATTTCTGTTGTGACCCAGTACAAAGTTAAAGTAAAAGCGTGGAACTCAATTCTATGAAATGTAATGTAACGTAATACTAATCTAAGCGGCAACGCCGCATTTGTGCTCAATTACTATGTTTTTATGTAACTACTAAATTCTAAAACAATGAGGAAAGTACATTATATCTACATGCAATATAATTGGCAATACCGCATATTACAGTAATGGCAACGTTGTGCATCCATAAAAATATAAGTTAAATCAAAACCTTATGTATAAAAAACACGGTCGGCGATTCTGTATCATTTCCTAACACGTAAATGTAAATATGATAAACGCCGCTTGCATAGTAACAGTGGATGTCTTTCTTATTGGTTGGCAACATTATTGTGACGTGAAATAAACCATCTTGGATTGTGACGTATCAGTACCTGATTAGTCAAGGTGTCGGTAGACGGTACGAAACGGACAATGTTTTGTCAACAGACTGGTGTCACGCTGATTTCTACAGAGAAAGGTTGCGCTCCGTGGAACGGTAAATCCTCTACGTAAAAATGGTCAAAAGTGATTCAAAGTAAAGTTAAGTGTAGAGTGTCACGCTGATTTCTACAGAGAAAGGTTGCGCTCCGTGGAACGACAAGTTCTCTACGTAAAAATGGTTGGAAAGTATTTGAAATTATGTAAAAGTAGTAAAAAGTATTTAAGAAGAGTTAAGTGGTTGTTTGACGAGTCTAAGTTAAAAATGTGTTAGTATGTCATACCCATGCTAGGGTATAAAATGACAAAGTGATTGATTTGTTAATAAAAACCTGTGCAATAAAATTCAAGAGAAATTTTATTTTCCAGTTAAAGCAAAGTTTTGAACCAGTCGACTTATGGAGATACAGGTTAAAGTATAATGTGTCGTTCATTGTAACAAACGTGTGATCCGGCTTATTTAAACAAAGTCGCGACATGTTGGTCAAAGCTCTTCAATTTCTCAAATACGAACAGCTCTCAATCAGCTGGTGGTTGAAATACAACTAACTAACAATTTAGGATTTATGGTATATGTATTTAAACTCCTAATAAAGTACACCTGGTATAATAAAAATCCAGGTACTGCTCATTTAATAGTCGAATTTTCCCATACATTACGGGCAGATAGGTACTTATCATAATTAGCAAGGATCTATAAAACCGGAGCCAACTAAGACTTTTGCAAGACAGAATGTTAGTTAGTATAATAAAATAAGTACGATTTTGCTATTTTGGTCTCGGAAACTTTTTTGCTGTTCCCCAGTGTTATCCTTCGCCCCACAATGCCGCACTAGACATTCACGCTCCATCTGCCCTGATGTTGCACTTCTTGCATTCATCGGGGAATAGTACGTGACCAGTAGTGGACATTGTGCAGATTTACTTCTCCATCACTGCGAGATGTAGCTTCATCGGTCCACAATACAAGTAAAAGTGTTTCCGGATTCTCTGAAATCATATTATCCAAACAGTGGCAATGGTTTAGCCTGTGATCATAATCTTGATCGCTTAAAGCGTGGTAAAATACTAAATGGTATGGGTGCAATCTAAAAAAAAGTTATAATAAACAAGTTTATTTTTATTTTACAAATTTGTCGCACCTATGTTCAGCTAGAATCCTCCGAACAGTACTCTGAGTAATTCCTAACTCTCCTGCAATTATTCTTGTGCTAACTTGCGGATTAAATTCCACATACGCCAAAGCGTGAATCACGTTTTCTTCCGTACGACTTCTACCGTACGACGTCTTCCGCATCTACGGTACACAGGACGATGGAAATTCCCTGTTGTTCGCAATCGCCTCACAAGACGAATAAAAACTCGCCTTTCATAATGTTCCCTTTGAGGATATCTTACTGCATATACCCTTGCAGCAACCACTGGATTTTGCATATATTCAAAATAAATTGCCAGAATAACAAATGCTTCCTGGTTTGAAATTCTCATTTTTAGAAAAAATACAAATAATCACGAGACAAACAGCAAAATTTGTCACAATTATGTTGACAGCATTAATTTATTTGTAGACGCATCTTTTGTTTTTAAAGCCTGCTTGTCAAAAATTTAATTCTAGGGTAACTAGTTTAAGTATCTGTTAATGACAATATTAATAATAAATAATTATTTAAATTAACTAATACAGGCCTTGGATTTGATGTTTTGCAATAATATCTTCTTATAGAATTTTAATAATATATTTACAATGGGTGGAAGTATCAATTCGTTGAAGGCATCTATCTAATCATTAATTATGGTATTTTAATTAAAATATGAAATTTAACGTCGTTAATTATAATAGTAATAATAATATTATTATTATTATATTTAATTACAGTTATTATTATTATTATTATTATTATTATTGTTATTAATAAAGGGTTTAGGCTGGTAGGCGATTTAACATCGGTAAATTGCTGCAATTATAATTTCTTTGGCCGTATCTCCGGTTAAAAAAGAGTTAAACAAATGAGTTTTTCACTGGCTGTTTAGGATTTTTAGCCTCTATTTAACTGTGTAAAAACAAACATACCATACCATTTAAAATTTCCAATAAAAATCGTAATTACTATTATTTAAAGGTTTAGAACTAAATAATTGGAACGTGTGACATCTATCAACTTATTTGCAAAAAATCTAAGCTTTCTTATAATTAGAGTGGGCAACACTCTTGATTGCTGTAAATATAACAGGAAAAATAATAAATCCAAGAGAAATTTTCCAAATATCATGTTTCGCTAAAAAAATTTATAAAAAGTTGTCTCGATCTCAAAAACTGACAAATGGGACTGAACTAGAATAACAAAAAAAAGTACAGGGTGTCTAAATAACTAAAACTTGTTAGCTGGAGCTTTAAAACTGAACAAGATTTGTAACACTGTGAGTAACAAAGTCATAAAATGTATACTTCATTAATCGATCGAAAATTTTATCTCCTATAGAAAAAAAACTATAAGGGTTAGACTCTTTTGTGGCAATCGGTAGTAAATAATTTTATGATAAAACCGAGAAGATTCCCCTACGTGGTTAACACAATTTATAACCCACTTTTCCTTTGCCATTGTTTCTCAGCCGACCTCCTTCGAAAACCGTTTCATTTCTTTGGAAACAAAAAGGATTTAAAGTAAACACGCACTGGTTGACTAGAAAACGAACTGGATGATGTGATTGGAAAGGAAAACAAAAGGACAAAGATAAATACCGGACCTGAGAGTCGGAAAGCACACAAATCTTCTGTCGGTTTGATGGATGAATTCTGCAACCGAATAAATGTTGGTCTAAATAAAAAGCGAACGAAGCTTATTGAGCGGATAAAAAGAACGCGGAATTTACTGCGAAAAAACGTGAACGAAGAGAGTTCAATAAGTTGTCTAATGGCGTAGGAGTAAAAGTAGTTTCGACATATTAGAATTGAACCGATAATTTAGGATTAATATAAATTACTACGATATGTTTCGGTTGCCTATTTGGAAAACTGATAGACCTATAGAAATTTTAGTAGCCGACCTCGGTGGTCCGGTGGGAGAGATCTCTCTCGGCAATCGAGAAGTCGTGGGTTCGATTCCCAGCTTGAGCATGGATGTTTGCGAATGTCTATAAATAACAATATTATACATATATATTATTATATAATAATATAAACCTGCTGTGGCTAAATGAGCCATGCTTGTTGATTTACTGAAAGCTCAAGAGTCCTCACTGTGGGAGAATGGAGTAACTGGCCTCAGTATTGATGATAACAGTTTATATAAAATGACCAGATCTCTGACGAGGGTCAACAAAAGGCCTATGTCCTTTGTCAGAAATTCTCTTAACAAAGCGTTAGTCTCCGATCCCAGAAAAAAAGTTAAACTGTTCGCCGATAGCCTCTACGAACAGTTCAATGACAACACCACAACAGATCCAGAGAGGGATGCGCAGGTCTTCAGAACGATACGAATTTATTGGTCTATCGAGCACCCAATTAAGAATATTCGCAATATTCATATGAAAGAACTCAAGGACCTTATTAAATTTATCAAAGTCAAAAAGGCTCCGGACTTTGACGGCATAAAGATGAAGGTGTTAAAGAACTTGCCTGACAATGTGATAACATAAAATTAAATAAAATAATATTGTATATTATATATATAAGTAAATATTGCACAGGCTATTATTGAAAATGGCCATTTCCCCAAGATTTGGAAAAAGGCCATAGCGGTTCTTATTCCTAAACCAGGACATGATCAAACATTGGTAGTCAGCCTTCTGTCGTATCTTGGCAAGGTCGTTGAAAAACTCACAGTTCATCGTATTAACGATTTCGTATTTGACAACAACATTTTATCACCAGAGAAGTTCTGTTTTCGGACTGATCATTGCATGGTTCGCTAAACGACTAGACTGGCTTCAAATATACAAAATTACTTTAACAGAATATTCAGCATGGGAGTGGTCTTTTTCTGGATGGACTTTTATAGTTAATAAAGTTAGGTATGCCGAACTACCTAATAAAGGTAATTCATTTATTTTTGACGGACATATGCTATACGTCAGAGCCGGGGTACCGCAGGGCTTCCTCCTTGCGCCGGCTCAATACAATATCTATATTAGCGATATTCCTAAATTCGGTTAAACAGAACTGTATCTGTTTGATGACAATACCGCGATTACTGCCACCGCCAAACAGCCAAGGTTGGTAGTCTCAAAGCTGCAGCGTCACATAACACTTATCAAGGCGTGGTTTAGATAAATGGAAAACTCACCTTAATGATGCCAAAACCGAAGCTATCTACTTTTCAAAAGCCAGAAGCAAATTTCCATAAACCAGACTGAAACTCAAAAATACCAGTCTAAGCTGGCGTGAGAAAGTTAATTATCTGGGTCTGGGCTTCGATAAGCGGCTGGCTTGGACAGACAACGGAGACCAACGCTTGAAAGAAGCAAATGGTCAACTCAGCGCCATCTACACTCTCATCAACAATAGAAGTAGACTATACTTACGGGCAAAGAGATTACTTTACTAGATTATTATTCGACCAGTACTGATTTATGGTGTCGCCTACTGGTGCACCTTAAATAAGTCAGCTTTCCGCAAGTTTCAAACTTTTCACAACAATGTTCTTTGAATCATGACGAGTGTACCAGGCTTCACGATGGTTTATACGCTATACAGTGACTTACAAATGCCGACAATCACTGAACATATAAACAATTTATATTCATTTACGACAAGCGGACGGACGTTTCCCTGGACCCTCTCATTACACGATCACACATCCACTCCAATCCGAACAAACCATACAGACTACCGAGAGACTGGCTCACTTCTGTGCCACCTCGTCGCCCAATAAAATGAAATGAACACTTATTAATTATTTGGAGAGGTTTAAAAAAAAGTTATGCGATCTAATTATTTAAAGGTTGTGAAGTCTTGAAATTAGATTTTAATTATTAGAAGGTAGCTTTCCTTCAGGAAAGGATTTAAAATAAAAGAATATAATATATAACCTGGAAACATTTTAGAACCTTCGAATATTCGATATGTGAATGTGTGGATATAAAATGGTTACCTCTTGCCAAGATAGCTGTATGTATAAAAGCACAAATGATTTATTTTAATTGATGAAATGAGAAGAAGAACGAATGTGAATGATGGAGGCCAGGTGAGCTTCGGCATGTGGGTCCAGTTTGTAAAATCAGACGTAACTCCATCGGCTAGCCTCACAGATGTTTGGAGCAGAAGATAACACTAACTTAGAGGTAGCTCTTAGGCTCTCCTGATCTTAAAGAAGATGTGTGCTAACACTATAATTCAAACGTGGTTAGAACCTCAACTAGATATGCAACAATACATTTTTAAATATTTGAAAATTACCAAAAATAGTAAAACAAGGAATTACATAAACAAACCCCCAACACAAGGCAACGAAAATTAACAAAAGGAATAAAGGCACCTCTAATAGGGAAGCGAAAAAGATCTCATGGTCTTCTTTCAAAAAAAAAGTCAGATAATTGGTTGCTTCTTGGTTAAGGGTTCGGAACAAAAGGCGTCAAGAAAATTTTTCTCTCCAAAATGATTTAAACAATACGAGTCTGAACCTTCCCAGAATTTAAGTAAATAAAGAAACGAAAGAATCTAGTCATTGATCTGAATAAACTCTGTTACAAAAAACTGGCATGTATCTTAAGGGAAGCGCAGAAGTCGATGTGAGAATGGTTGGAATGGAAGAATTTTCGTCATTCAATTTCATGTAAACAAAATACTGAATACTAAACTTTTATAGACCAACCACAGCAAATACATAAATTTTATCTATTCATGAATTTTGTGTTTCAGATCATTTTGGACAGAGATAGAGTGCTTCTCATCTCTGACTATGCTGGTAATATGGATCCATTTGTTCGCCTTTCTCTCCCTCAAGAATACTCCCAGTATCTGTCTTTCCATTAATCTTTTCACTGTTGCTATATATTGCTTTGTTAATGTTCATTGAAGCCCATTTGTCAGTGCTCGGAGAATACATTGATCAAATAGTTGTCAATGTTAAATGGATATTTTGACTTATTTGGCAAGTTTTCCAAATACCGCCACGTTAATTGTCTTCTTTGTCTTAATGGTCTGATTTTTCTTTCTTCATTTTAGTTTTATCCAAGATATTTTAGTCTTGTAGTACGATTTCGATGAGTTGGTTTTTAATATTATTTGGGATCTTCTTTGCATATGATTTAATTCTTGCTTGAGCTCACTTGAAGGCTACCTTGATGTTTGTTTTCGATAAGTTATATCTTTAATATTGCTTTATAAATGCGGACTGTTCTACATGCTGATAGACATCTAATTTATTAGTAATTTTGTTAGTATTTTTTTTATAAAGATTGCAGATTTGGAAAGGCAAGCTTATTAGTCTGTAGTTTACCAAGTTTGATTAATCTACCCTTCCAAATATAGGGACTATAATAGCTTTAATCCGTTTGCCTTGCATGCTACCTACTTTTAAACATTCATTAGATAGTTCTCATAGTTTTTGCCAATAGATTTCCCTTCATCTTTTGTAAGTTCCCTTGATATTTCGTTACTTCCCGGGCCTTTCTTATTGCCCATATCATTTAATACTAACAAGCATTTATGTCAGGTAGTTCTCTCGATCTCATAATACAGAAACTGCTAGTTTGGGATTCGGAATCCTCTTCAGTTTAGTTTCAAGATCTTTTCTTATTAGTTGTCTTGTTTCTCTAAAAAGGTGCCTGTATTCTCTCTATACAGTGTGTATCAGCCAAATGGAATATATTCAAAAATAAATACATGGGGCGTGTCCGAAAAAACGCTCGGATACGTCGATTGGCATTTCTAGTTGCGCATTTTTTTCAATAAAAACTTTTTATACAGGTTGTGTCATGTAACCGTGGCCAATACAACTTTAATATTTTAAATAAAACACCCTGTATACTATTCAATTTTTGGATTTCTCAGATTCTAGACATATTTCATGTACAATATCCTATACCTATCTTCAACTGATTCGGAAATATTAAGTGTTTTCAGATTTACACTAAAAAACTAACAAGTAATACTGTTTATTTCCTGATAATGTAAAAAACAAAAAAAAAACATTAATGTAGGAGTTGTTGAAAATTGATGGTAAAATGTTTTACTGATATGAAATAAAAAAAAAGGTATAAATAGTTTTGCTTACTTTTATTTAAAACGCCTGACCTTAGCAAATTGTTGTCTGTCTGCATGACAGTAGTTGTCAGTGTTATAGTCGTTTCAATTTCGTTAACTGCATATCAGAAAAATGGTTTATTTAACAGAAATGCACAAAATAACCATTCTACAGATGATTGGTTATGGAGATAAAACACGGACACAAATGGAAGTTGCTCGCTTATTTCATGAAGTATGCGGTCTACCTGCCCTTTGCGGTCTACCTAATATTATCTCGGGTTTATTATGCGGTCTACCTAGTACACACACCGTAATTATCCAATAAAGTTCACTTTTCATCATTACTTTAAGTAAATAATCCTATTTCTAATGATACTAATTCTCATTAAGTAATTTTCATTAAGGTAATTACGACTTTATATAAAATGTATAAAGGAAAAGACCATTTTCCTGGTTGGATGCAAAGATAAAAATTATGAAGAAGATGAGAGGTGTGCCAATACACCATTTCCAGTCTCACTTAGATCACATTACTTGGAAAGTCATTAATAACAACCATAATGCAAACGACCTTTCCATCACATTTTTACAAAATATGCGAACTGTATATCGTACTTAACTTGTAAATATATATCGAATAAATTGTGTTTGAACATTTATTTAGTTATTTTTATTGATAATCTTGAGTAGACCGCATACTAATTGGGTAGACCGCATACTAAACCTGATAATCTTAGGTAGACCGCATACTAAACCGGCACCGAATTTCCAAATTTGCCGCCTATAACTCAAGGGATAATTAGTAAAATAGAAAAGCAGTTTCGCTGTTGCGAATTTTTTTAGCTTTATCTCTATCTTTTCGAACCCCTACCAACGTGGGTAACCCTTCCTACGCTACCGCCGGTATTGCTTTCACGGCGAAAAGTGAAATTCTTTTATGTTATTTAATAATAAAGTAATAAGATGTTCCTACCCTACAACTCTGGTTAATATTTTTGTATAAATGGAATTATAATCAAATAGTTATAGGAGCTGCAAAAATGTATTCGCAACACAGTCACCTCTCCTGAGGTAGTGCCACAGTGCCATGGCTCTACCTTACTTTGCTGTAAATATTTGCATTTCATGCATTTCTTCGAGTTTCTCCATAAATTATAAGAAGTCGGGCAACAGCGCGTAAGGAACAGCACAGCCGTATCAACCTGCTGGTGCCATTTTATTATCTAGCACTTCTTCTTAGTCAGCCTTCTCTCATCCACTCCTGGACATAGGCCTCTCCGTACAGCTTCCATGTTTGGCGATTTTGGGCTCTGTGGTACCAGTCACTACCGACTGCCGATTTAATATCGTCTAGCCATATTCTTTTTGGTCCTCCGCTGCTCCTTTTCGTTTCTCTTGGCCGCCAGCTCCATTTTAGTCGTGCTACCCATTCTGCTACGTCTGTAAGTCTTGATCTTTCTCGAATTTCATCATTTCTTACTCTGTGTCTCAGCGAAATTTCAAGTATTGTTCGTTCCATCGCTCTTTGTGTTGTTCTTAATCTACTAATGCTCTTTTTTGTGAGGCTCATTGTTTCCAGACCGTACGTAGCCACTGGCAAAATGCATGAGTCATATACTTTTTTCTTTAGGTTTATAGGTATACTACTGTTTCCCAGGATGTATCGAAGTTTACCAAATGTCGCCCAAGTGAGGCCTATTATACGTTTAGTGATTTCTGCTGTTTGATTTGGTTTCCCTAGCATGATCGTATAGCCGATGTAGGTATAGTGGTTTACGCACTGAATAACTACGCTGTCTAGCGATATATGGGGGTCAATGTGACTCAATATATTCGTTTTTTTTATGTTCATTGTTAGTCCGACTTCTTTGGCTGCTTGGTTGAGTTGCTGCAGTATCTCCATTAGCTCCATTGGGTCACTCGAGGTTAAGACGATATCGTCAGCAAAACGTAGATGGCTAAGGTATACCCATCGATTTTTATACCTTTAGAGTCCCATTTAAGTTTTTCGAAGACGTCCTCCAGGCTTGCTGTTAATAGTTTTGGCGAGATGGTATCACCCTGTCGTACTCCTCTGCCCATTTTTATTTTATTGGTGACACGTTCTTCGTCGATTCTGAAGTGAAAAGTCGCATTCTTATAAATATTTTTGTGTATGGCAGAATACCTTGAGTCTATTCTTGCATTTTCCAGAGATCTTAAGATTGACCATGATTCGACAGTGTCGAAGGCCTTATTGAAATCGATAAACGCCAGATGGATAGGGATATTCTATTTAGTGTTTTTTTCTATTAGGGTTCGCAGTGTTTGCAGGTGATCGATGGTACTATATCCGCTTCGGAAGCCTGCTTGTTCTACTGGCTGGTAAAAGTCCAGTTTTTTTGTTATGCGGTTGCATATAATCTTGGTAAACAGCTTGTATAGTTGTGAAAGCTGACTGATAGGTCGGCATTTTTCGATGTCTGTGGTGTCACCTTTTTTAATCAGGATTACTACCTCTGCATCTCGCCATTCTGTGGGGATTATACTGACACTACCTGTCTGAAATGGCACGAGCCGTTACTGTCGCAACATGAAACAAAATGTTATATTCATTATACGATTAATAAAAACTTGAACTTCTCGCTCGTTTAACCGATTTAGAACTAAATATTCTAGATAATCCATAAAAAGTCGAACTGCGGATATTTGCATTATATGTCCAAATTGTTATAGTCTTTAATGACAATCAACAAATTTTATAACTCGATTAACACACATTAAAACCTAAAGATCATAAAAGACATGATTCTATAGAGGACAATTTTATTCACTAGTAATAAATATAAAAATGAAGGGTCTCTGTGTATAATCGAACATTCTAATCACATTTACTTACTGTTAAAGCGACCTATAAAGCGAATATAAGGACGATTCAATGTCGAAGGGCCAATGAAAATATTTGTTTTTAGTTTCAGAGTTTGGTTTGAAAAGTTCCAATTGATGATTAAAGGCCAATTAAAATTTTTAATATTGCCCTGTCTAGGTAAGTCGTGCAATACACAAACGAGCCCTTTGTGGTGCGCCTAAATTTGTTAGCATAAATCTGTTTCTTTGTTTTTAGTAAACAATTTATAACTAACAATTTTATTATGTTGACATAATTTTAAATTTATAAGTTCCTTTGTGTGTGCTTCACCTTTGTGTATTTTTTTACCGCCAATGTACTTCCAGAATATTAGCACTTTTAAACTCCACAAAACTACATTAAACGTAAACAACGAGTAATTTAGTAAAAGCCTTGACAAAACAAGGGAGAAACTAAATCGACCATTTTACCAAATAAATATTTATGGAAATGGGGGGTTTGAAAACGATCACCGCCGGAACGGAGTTTGTAGAGGGATCAAAATTGAATTAGAAAAAATACGAGTGTTATAAAAAAGAAATTGACGATGAGAAAAATACCAAGCGGTGCTTAAAGGGGTAATTTATTTACGCCTTCCAATTTGCATGTAAATGGTTGTTCAAGGGGCTCCGGTTAAATCCCTAATTTGCCCACTTGATGGCTAAAAATGTTGTTGTTTTGGCAACTCGCATATATTTTTATTCGGTGTAATGTTTTATAGTGGTTTGGTTGGCTAATTTTTTACAAGAATTCATTGGCGTGCTACGAGAAGAAAACAACTTTATATTTAGAGAAAATTTGTCTACTCATCTACTCATACACTAATAAAATAATTCTATTGAATCCGACAGTTCAACTTAGGTCAAATGTAATGTTGGGAAATGGACAAAAACTATTCTGTTACTATTATATAGATGTTTTGTATGCACAGGAAGAACAAGTCGATTTACTAAAACTCTAACTTAGTTTTTCCGAAAATTTTGTATTATTACAGTCAACATTTTAAAAATGGATTTGCCGGTTTTTGAAATTACTAAACTTTGGATTTGTAGGGTATTGCATTGCACCTTCGTGGATTTATCGGGGTTTGATGTTTGATTGGTACCCATTGAAAGTACACAACATTTTATTATATTCGAAATAATTCCACAAAAATATATTATTGTTTAAAATTATACTAACAAGTCCAGACCTTTTGTCTTTAAAGATCAGACACAGTACTACAGGAATAAGCCTTTATACAGGGTTATATTTAATAAGTGTCCGATATTTATAAGGTGAAAAGTTCATATAAGCATGGATCCGCAAGCCCTCAGTTTTTGAGATACAGGGGGTTATAATTTTTAATAGGAACAAAAAATATGTACGACACTGCCGTTTTCTCTTTTGATAACAGTATTATGTAGGCACTTTATTGGCTAATGTAAAGTACATTTTCATAATTGTTTGATTTTTGCTTTGATTAGGAGATAAATGCTATTTTGTCAAACTCTGATATGAACGATTGCTCTTAGCGACTTCTACCAAGTATGTCTTTTTCATGAAAAATGATGAAGAAATCCATTTTCTTGCTTAAAAATATAATACAAGCTCGTATAAAAAAGTTATGACTCCTCAAAAGAGTAGAAAGACACGTAAGTGACGCCCTCTACAACTGGGAGCCATGCTAATATCAAATTCGAATTTCGCATTTCAGGAAACCCCTAGATACTAATTTTTGTCCAAATGTATACATTATTTCAAAAATTATTTACGAAAAACAAAAATAAACATACATTTTTAACACCCTGTATTTCAAAAATGAATAGCTTGCGGGCCCATGCTTATATGAACGTTTCACCTTATGAATAACTGACGAATCGTTCTGTAAAATATCGGGCACTTATTAAATAACACCCTGTATACCTTTGGATAATGTTGGGCAATATTACCTCATCAAGGAAGTCCTTCCAGAGTGATGACGTTCTCCAGATGAAGGAGTTTTTAAACAGTGTAGTTTAAGGAACACTAGGCTTAACTACATACGGATGGACTGCAATGGTTTGACGTGTGTTTCTACCATGTACCTACCGCTGCGGTCCCCTCAACATCAATGCAGTAATTACAATTTTCAATTTCTGAAATTTTTTTAACCCCATATCCTTTCAGTATGGCATTTATATTATTTACCTTCTCTTTTGGTTGCATGTTGCATGTTAAAGCAGAAGCGACAGCTTTCTGAACCAGCAGTCTCTTCACTCTTTTGAGAGCTGCGATCCTAGCAGCTCTTTGCTACTTATTTTTTCAAGGCCTCAGTTTGAATTTCATATACAGAGTGGCAAAAAAGTTCCACATAATACCTGTAACTTTTGAATTACGTCGTATATGAAAAAGACATTTCTGAAAGTTGTTCAGTAAATTATTCCCCATATTTCTACCTGCATGAATTTTTTTTGTCATTTCTGGTTTGGTTGCCATAGAGACTAACTTAGTTTATTTCAATGGAACACCCTGCATAATATGATTGCATATTTGGATTCTACTGGAAAAACTCTGGATTTTTTGTATTTCAAATTTTTAGTACTTAAAATTGTAACAAACTTTACAATAACAAAATAAATAGCCTAGAAAATTGAACAACTTAACATCGGAATAATAAACAAGTGAAACCTTTTCAGTGGATCAGGTGTTCAAAATGACCACCATTTTCTGCTATGCAGAGCGCCAGTTGATCCCTGAATCCGTCTGCAACGTTTAAAAGGAAGTCCTCTGGAATTGCCCGAATTTCAGCAGTAATTCTGACTTTACAGATTCTAAGTCATTTGAATGGTTAACGTAGACTTTGCTCTTTAAGCGTTCCCACAAAAAGAAGTCGAGTGGGGTTAGGTCCGGAGATCGCGCTGGCCAATCAATAGCACCTCTTCTGCCTATCCAACGTCCTGGAAATTGCTCGCTTATGTATTGTCTACCATTTCCCGCATAATGCGCAGGTGCTCCATCTTGCTGGAACCATACCTGCTCGTTTATGCCATTATTCACACCCGGTTAAACCATTCTGCAAGAAGGAATTATGTGATTCCTGAGGAGGTTCAGATATTTTTCGCCACTTAAACTATCATCTATGAAAAGAGGTCCCGCAATATGTCTACCAACTATGCCCACCCAAACATTAACTTTTTCGGGCCTCTGAGTATATGGCCTGCCTGGAACCAGTTAGTATTCTTAGCAGACCAATGACGATAATTGTGTCTATTAACAATGAAATTTAAATGGAAGGTAGTTTCATCCGAGAAAATGATATTTGTTGCGAAGTTATTATCGTTATTGCATCTTTCCATCATCAGCTCACAAAATTTAGCTCTTTTGTATAAAATCGTCCTCGTTTAGCTCGTGAACCAACTCTATCTTGTAGGGATGCAACTTCTTCTGCTTAAACAAATTTTTCACTGACTGATAAGACACATTAAAATCCATTGCCATTGGCCTGGATGATTGTGTTGGATTTTCATGTATTTATGACATCCAAAGCTATGTCTCCCCTGGTTGCTGTTTTAGGTCGACCTGATCTAGCGGCTTCCCTATCACTGCCTGTAACCGCTCATTATTAAATTTCAACTCGTTGTTTCTCATTCAGATGATAGTGTAAGCAAATTAGAAATTAGACAACAGAAAATTAAACAGGAACTTAAAATTGACACCTCTTAGGTCGCCGTCATGAATTCACCTTAACTCAACTAGTGGGTATTAGGGTATTTTTCCTTAACCCTCTAGTAATCTAGTTCAACTTCAAACCCCGATAGTTCAAAAATCGTTAGCAATTCGGGAAAAGTGAATAGATCCATTTGTGCTATATATACAGTATGTCCGCTTAAGCTCTGTACATATGGGAAACTTTTTAATATTAATTTTACGAAAAAAAAGTTACGCTTTATAAAAAGTTCTGTTTACTGAAAAAATTATATAAGACTATTCAAACTTGTGATAGTATGTGCAGGATGATCAAAAATAAAAAAATCAAAATTGACCTATGAGAAAAGTACCCTTAATTTTAATTTTAGAGCAAAATGGAATAAGGAATTGTTGATTGGCATTTAAAATTATATCTGTTTCTACTATTAGTAGACTTTTATTGAAAATAAACTTAAACATTTAAATCTTAATTCTTAATGGCATGCCCATTATCTTGCCACCATTTCGCACCTGAATTTGAATTTTAACTGTCAGCTATGTTATTCGTTTGAAACATCAGTTTGAATATTTAATTAGATCAATATGCCGTTGAAATTTAGTATGCAAGATAAAATTGAAATAATTTTAGTTGTTAGTGAAAATTACAAAATGTATCGGGAAACTGCCGAAATTTTCAACAACAGATATCCTGATAAAATGATTTCTTTTACAACAGTAGTAGAGAACATAGTGACTAAATTCAAGACCTTTGGAAGTGTGAAAAATAACTACAATTAGAAACGTAGACCAAGGGTTGCAAATAATGAAACTGTGAACCAAGTAATGTTGTCTGTACATAGTAGAAGATCCTAAAAAATCATTGCGAAAAAGGTCAACAACATTACCAAATGATGTAGGGAAAACTACGATTTCAAAAATATTAAATGAAAACAAATTTCGGCCTTACAAACCAAAATTTATACATACCTTGAAGCCAGGTGATTTTGAGCGACGCTTAGAATTTTGTTTTTAATACAAGGAGTCAGAAGAGAACCCTTTCATGATAAAAGATATAATTTTTACCGACGAAGCAACCTTTACGTCAAACGGGACTGTAAGTTCACAAAATTGTGGTTGGTGGAGTGACGTTAATCCAAATTTCATTATACAGGCACGTGATCAGTACTCATTTAAAACAAATGTGTGGTGCAGAATTTACAAAAATAGAATATATGGACCATTTTTTTTCAACAAAATTTAAATGGTGAACGTTACTTGCATTTTTTAAATAATTATTTGTTTAATTTTATTCATGGACTTCACATACCCGATAGACTGCGGATATGGTACCAACAAGATGGTGAACCATGCCACAGTACGAGGAATGTAAGACAATACTTAAATAACCTTTTTAATGGAAAAGTTATCGATAGATATTCTGACCTTTTTTGGCCCGCTATGTCTCCGGATTTGAATCCCCTCGATTATTTCTTGTGGGGCTACTTAAAACAGAATGTATACCTACCTAGGTCATTTCAAAATGTTGACCATTTAGAGAAGGTAATTAGAGAGACAATTACAAATATAACTCCTGCCATAATTAAAAATGTTTTAGGAGATTTTCTGCAAGAACGGCTGAATGTATTGAAATGCAGGCAAATGTACAGTGAGGGAAAGTTAATAAATATTTTTATTTAAATTTATATTTTAATGCTTATTATTATAATTGTATTTTTCGAAAATAAATTATAATGTTTCTATCAATAATTATTCAAATGCGTCATAAAATTACTGCAAAACAGGGATAAAGAATCAAAGGTTACGTTTTGAATAAAAATAATTGATAAATGTTTATTAGCTTGATTTGCATAATAAATAAAATTATTAATTTTAAATCATTTCAAAAAATGATATTTTTTAAAACGTCAAATTTATTGTCAATAATAGTCTACTAAGGGTAGAAACAGATATAATTTTTAGTGCTAATCAACATTTTCTTGTTTTTTTAAATCAAATTTTTCTATTTAAAAAAATTTTTTTTCAAAAAACAACAAAAAGACTTGCAAGTCCATTGCATACTACATCCATATTTAAATAATACAATAATTAAAAAATAAACATCTTTTCAAAACTTGAAACTAAACAAAAAACTACAAAAAGTTCATTTTACCCACCCAGGCTGGTAAAATGACACACCCCAGGTGGGTAAAATGACATAGTCAACTTTTTTTGAAATACAACTTAAACATCTGTGCAAATTTCACAAATAAAAACCTTGGTCTTTTGTCCACACCTGCGCACTCGGCATGGGCCCACTTTTTACAGGTGGAGCATTTCAGCCAAAGTTCTCCACCTTTTGACATCCTATATTGCTCAGTGCAATAGATACATGAACAGTCGTCTTCCTCGTCGTTTGCGAAAGGGTCTTCTTCTTCAGAGTCAGTTTCGATTTGTATTTTTCTAGTAACTGTCCGTTTTCTTTTTTCAGATACAATTTTTTTATTGTTCTTTTCTTTCGCTTCTTCCATATTTGGTGTGGAATTTAACACGGTAGTTTTGTTTCTCTTCCTTTGTTTCCTTTTTCCTTGTCCGGAGACATAAGGTCCTATTGGAAGCGGACTTAAATCAGCAACAGTTGTGGTAAGTACGTTGACTGTTTCCTTTGAACTTGTGGGTTCATCTCTTTTCGCCTGATTTTCGGTACTTTGTTCACTTATTCGTGTGTTATTATTTTCTTTACTCGTACTAGGCTGATTATCTTCACTAACGGAAATATTAGTTGTTTCCGACGCTTCATACATATAATCCGGGAAAATATCTGCATTTAATGGAAAAATGCCAGTTTTCGCAAAACCGTTAATAGCGTTTTGAACTGTTGCTGCTTTTCCATATGCCTCACGGAGCAAAGCACTTATTTGCAATGGTGTTACAACCCTTCCCGGATGACTTTTAAGCCATTTAGTAACTTCTTGGTTAAAATATGTTTTCAGGGGACCAAAAAAGGATACATCCAAGGGTTAAAGTCGATGGGTACAGTGGGGCGGTAGGCAAAGGAACACAATTCCATGCTCTTTTGCAAAAATAAGGGCATCCAAGTATTTATGGCTTGAATTACCATCGACAATCAGAAGAACTTTTTCTGTAGGTGAGGCTTTCGCATATTTTTGAAAGTGGTTTAACCACTGTACAAAGACTAGTCCCGTCATCCATCCTGATTCCTGGGCAATGCCAATTGCTCCTGGTGGGGCGAAATCCATCAATTCATTTTTCATATTTTTACGAGCAAATATAAGAGTTGGTGGAATGTAAATCCCATTAGTGCCCATGCAGCAAACTATAGTAACATGGGATCCTCTTTCGGCGCTAGTCAAGGCACCAACTTGCTTTCTGCCAGATGTCGCAAAAACTTTTTGAGGACGCTGTACGGTAGAAAGAGCAGATTCGTCAACATTATATATTTTCATAAAGTCTATATTTTCTTTCTTGATAATGTCCTCCAAAAGAGAAGAAAAACTGGGCAACTTGTGGTCTGTTGAAAGCTTGTGCTCTTGCCGCAGATGTTGCCTCTGGCTTGCGTAAAGAAATGTCAGGATTTCTTCGTCTAAACTCTCGTAACCAATCTTTGCCAGCGCTCTTCTTTTCATTACTAAAAGGGTGTTGAATACCATTTTTAACCGCTAATTGATAAGCCAGGTGTAAAACCTCCTTTCTCGTTAATCCAAAAAATCTGGATTCCATTACCTTTAGGTGTTCAGCTAGCTCCCGTTCTACAACCACCGGGAAAACTGTTTTGAATCGCCCAAGCCGCTTTTCTCCTGCTTTTATGGACCTATTTTTGTTTTGAGCATGCCTTCTAAGTGTCGCTTGAGGAACACCATAAACTTTAGATGCCCTTAGCCATCCCATTTCACCTCTGGCAACAGCTTCTATGGCCCTTTCCATGGAAGCTGAGGACCATGATTGCCTGTTGCTTGATCTTTCATAGACTCGTGGCATTGCCCTGCAATTAAACAATAAAACCATGTTATATGTATTTGCGAATAAAGTTAGTTCCTTTTTATTCTGGCGTATTGATATTTAAAAAATTGGTCGGGTAAAATGACATACTATGTTATTTTAGCCACCTGTAGGCTATGTCATTTTACCCGACTGTAACACAATTTATAAATAATTTTTTTTTTGGTAAAAAACTGTATATTTTAAATATCTAAACGATGAAATTTACATGGCAGACATCAATAAAACATAATTTAATTTGGCTAACTTACCTCACAAACTGTAAACATAAAAAAAATCCAAGTTAGTAACCTCTATTATAAAATTTTTAGGCGGGAAAAGTAAACTATAAGCCGTGACCTCTCCCTTCGAGTACCAAACAGAGACTAAACGTCCGGAAGCGCGATAAACAACTAGGCGGACTTCGTTACCGACAGTTTGGATCGGGAGAGGGCGCAATATATCGAAATACACTGCTATGTCATTTAACCCCACTATGTCATTTTGTACACCTTTCCCCTACTTTTCTCGTAGGTCAATTTTGATTTTTTTACTTCTTGATCATCCTGTACATACTATCTTAGATTTGAATAGCCTAATATTATTTTTTCCGTAAACAGAACTTTTTATAAAGAGTAACTTTTTTTTGTAAAATTAATATTAAAAAAGTTTCCCATATGTACAGAACTTAAGCGGACACACTGTATATACGAAGTATCTCGCATACCTCTGCGGCCAGCCTATATACACAAATTCCACACAAAATTTGCAACTCAAAATTTTTTTTCCCACGAAATTTTTTTTTTACGGTTCAGCAGTCAAAAATATTTGACACGTATTTTTATATTTTAATGTGATGCACAGATTTTTCGAAAAAAAAATTCTTGAAATTTCAAGTTTGTAAAAAAGCACCTTTTTCCGATCGCTTATACAGCAATATCGAATAAAGATATAAAAATTTATCACATACATGAAATGTTCGCCTTTTTCTCAGCTTTCGAATGGAGTATAATAAAACTTAATTTTGTAATTTGTTAAATGAAATGAAAAAAATGAAAAATTGAAAACTTATACACAAATGCAATTTTTTCAAATTTGGACATGACTTTTTTCCTTTTTTTTTATTGAGAAAAATCAACTCAAACCTTTTTTAAATTACTGATAAACTTTTAGAGTGGAGAGTTGAATACTTACGAAACAATAAAATTTTCAAACACGGCTTGCACGCGCGAAGCGCGCCGCATTGCGACTCGCTCGGACTCAGACTGGTTTATAAAAGTTCTCCACTGCTACGCAATAAGTAAAACATATTCTTGTACTTGTACTTTAACTTGAAGTTTCAATGTCATTTTATTTTGACCACCTTAAATTCACAAAAATAGAAAATCTCTTCTTTATTTTTAAAGTATACAATAGTAACATAACTATGTTTCATGTACAAGATTATGTTTTACTTAGCGCGTAGGGTTGGCGAACTTTTATAATCCAGTCCGAGTCTGAGCGAGTCACGCTGCGGCGCGGTTCGCGTGAGCAAGCCGTACTTGAAAAATTTTTTGTCTCGTAAGTATTCAACTCTCCACTCTAAGACTTTAACAGTATTTTAAAAAAGGTTTGAGTTGATTTTTTTCAATAAAAAAAAAGGAAAAAAGTCATGTCCAAATTTGAAAAAATTGCATTTTGTTTATAAGTTTTCAATTTTTGTCGTTTAACAAATTACAAAATTGAGTTTTATTATACTCCATTCGAAAGCTAAAAAAAAGGCGAACATTTTATATATGTGATACATTTTTATATCTTTATTCGATATTGCTCGGAAAAAGGTGTTTTTTTATGAACGTAAAATTTCAAGAATTTTTTTTCGAAAAATCTGTGCATCACATTAAAATAAAAAATACGTGTCAAATATTTTTGATTGCTGAACCGTAAAAAAATTGTTCGTGGGAAAAAAATTTTGAGTTGCAAATTTGGCGTGGAATGCCCCATACACTGAAAATGTATCATATTGAGTTGATTTTTTTCAATAAAAAAAAAGGAAAAAAGTCATGTCCAAATTTGAAAAAATTGCATTTTGTTTATAAGTTTTCAATTTTTGTCGTTTAACAAATTACAAAATTGAGTTTTATTATACTCCATTCGAAAGCTAAAAAAAAGGCGAACATTTTATAATATGTGATACATTTTTATATCTTTATTCGATATTGCTGTATAAGCGATCGGAAAAACGTGTTTTTTTATGAACGTGAAATTTCAAGAATTTTTTTTTCGAAAAACCTGTGCATCACATTAAAATAAAAAATACGTGTCAAATATTTTTGATTGCTGAACCGTAAAAAAATTGTTCGTGGGAAAAAAATTTTGAGTTGCAAATTTTGTGTGGAATGCCCCATACACTGAAAATGTATCATACTTTATCATATAGTAAAGAATTTTAAGAAAATATTTTATAACATCCAAAAAATACGACACAGCAATATTTTATTTTTAAATTGGCAACAATTACAACAAACTTACGATCGTATAAAATGTTCCCTTAAAATTCTTTACAATATTATAAAGTATGATACATTTTCCAATAAAAATAAATGAAGAAAAACCAGTTTAAAAATTGCTTACAAAAATTAGAAATATCCTATAAAACACTTTACCTGTTGAAGGTGAAAGAAAATAATCTAATTTTACCATTCTATAACGTTGATAAAATAAAATGTAATATTAAGCGGCTAACACGTCATCATTATAAGTTTCACTACTGCCCCGTCATTTTAAAAACAAATGACCTGTGATTTGTCATTTGAGTGGGAATTTAGAGTTAATGAAAATTTGAAAAATATACATGGTGGCATTTAAAAAACGCGACCAATATCCTTTATGGAAAAGTTGCATCTATATGAACCATGAAAAATAAATTTGACGTTTCAAAAAATATCATTTTTTGAAATGATTTATAATTAACAATTTTATTTATTATGCAAATCAAGCTAATAAACATTTATCAATTATTTTTATTCAAAACGTAACCTTTGAATCTTTATCCCTGTTTTGCAGTAATTTTATGACGCATTTAAATAATTGATAGAAACATTATAATTTATTTTTGAAAAATACAATAATTATAATAATAAACATTAAAATACGAATTTAAATAAAAATATTTATTAACTTTCCCTCACTGTACATTTGCCTCCATTTCAATACATTTAGCCGTTTTTGCAGAAATTCTCCTAAAATATTTTTATTTACGGCAGGAGTTATATTTGTAATTGTCTCTCTAATTACCTTCCCTAAATGGTCAACATTTTGAAATGGCCTAGGAAGGTATACATTCTGTTTTTAAGTAGCCCCACAAGAAATAATCGAGGGGGCTCAAATCCGGAGCCATAGCGGGCCAAAAAAGGTCAAAATATCTATCGATAACTTTTCCATTAAAAAGGTTATATAAGTATTGCCTTACATTCCTCGTACTCTGGCATGGTTCACCATCTTGTTGGTACCATATCCGTAGTCTCTCGGGTATGTGTAGTCCATGAATAAAATTAAACAAATAATTATTTAAAAAATGCAAGTAACGTTCACCATTTAAATTTTGTTGAAAAAAAAAGGTCCTATTATTCTATTTTTGTAAATTCTGCACCACACATTTGTTTTAAATGAGTACTGATCACGTGTCTGTATAATGAAATTTGGATTAACGTCACTCTAGCAACGACAATTTTGTGAACTTACAGTCCCGTTCGAGGTAAAGGTTGCTTCGTCGGTAAAAATTATATCTCTTGTCATGAAAGGGTTATTTTCTGACTCTCCTTGTATTAAAAAGAAAATTCTAAGCGTCGCTCAAAATCACCTGGCTTCAAGGTATGTATAAATTTTGGTTTGTAGGGCCGAAATTTCTTTTCATTTAATATTTTTGAAATCGTAGTTTTCCCTACATCATTTGGTAATGTTGTTGACCTTTTTCGCTTACTTGGTTCACAGTTTCATTATTTACAACCCTTGGTCTACGTTTCTTTTTGTAGTTATTTTCCACACTTCCAAAGGTCTTGAATTTAGTCACTATGTTCCCTACTGTTGTAAAAGGAATCATTTTATCAGGATATCTGTTGTTGAAAATTTCGGCAGTTTCCCGATACGTTTTGTAATTTTCACCAACAACTAAAATTATTTTAATTTTATCTTGCATACTCAATTTCAACGGCATATTTATCTAATTAAATATTCAAACTGATCTTTCAGACGAATAACATCTGACAGTTAAAATTCAAATTCAGGTGGGAAATGGTGGCAAGATAATGGGCATGCCATTAAGAATTAAGATTTAAATGTTTAAGTTTATTTTCAATAAAAGTCTACTAAGAGTAGAAACAGATATAATTTTTAATGCCAATCAACATTTCCTTATTCCATTTTGCTCTGAAATTAAAATTAAGGGTACTTTTGTCATAGGTCAATTTTGATTTTTTTACTTTTTGATCATACTGCACGTACTATCTCAAGTTTGAATAGTCTAATATTATTTTTTCAGTAAACAGAACTTTTTATAAAGTGTAACTTTTTTTCGTAAAATATTAAAAAAGTTTCCAATATGTACAGAACTTAAGCGGACACACTGTATATATAGCATAGCACAAATGGATCTACATAATAGCGCAGTCTGCGAGTAGCGCCACCCCTACTAATAATATTTGTAAGTACTCTTTTTCATTTTAATAAAGACATTTATTATTATTATTATTATTATTATCTATTCACTTTTCCCGAATTGCTAACGATTTTTGAACTATCGGGGTTTGAAGTTAAACTAGATTACTAGAGGGTTAAGGAAAAAATGGGGTTTATTTTAATAAAAGCTTAATGACATTGTACGTATTAAAGCTGCTCAATGTGACCACTGCCTTGTGAAATGTACTCAAATTCAAGTATATCATGCATAACGCAACTATATCATCCGTCGGAGTTCTCGATCCCAACTCCCAAGTGTAGTTCTCTATATTGTTATTGACCTCATAAAACGCTGCATGAATATTCTGGATAAGTTGGCCCCTGTTATTAGGTTTTCCCATGAAAAAGTCTTATGGGTTCAGATCCGGAAATCGCGGTGGCCAAGTCATGGGTCCAACATCAAGCACCGTTAGGAATTCGGGAAAAGTGAATAGAATCATTTTTGCTTAAAATTAGTCATAGAATTCATATACGAAATATCTCACATACTTCGGCGATCACCCTGTAAATAGTATCTTACGGTATTTTAACATTTTGTACCTTACATTAGATATCATATACAAAAATCAGGTTGAAAATTGCTCACGTCAAATAAAAATTTAAACTACTGTACGAAACACAAAATAAAGAGTTTAAGTAATTTGTATTGAAAGTTCATAGAGAATAAGCTAATTTTGCCATTTTACAACGTTGTTACAATCTTGCATCATGCGGCTAATATTGCGTAATTTTTAATTTTAAAAAATTGTATCCTACGCCGCCATTTGAAAAACCAATGACAACCTTTGATATATTACTGGAAATAGAATTTGAAGCTCTATCCGAAAACTTTAGAGAAGGAACATGGTGTCATTTAAAATTCAGGTTATGTGGAAATGGATATTTATAATATTTTTATGGAAAACTCGCTCTCCTTAAAGAGCCATCAACCATATTTACTACTAAAATTTAAAATTCCAATATTGAACGACAATGAAGTGGAGTTCTGCTCAACGATTTCGTTGTCACCCGATATATGTTTGATTTTAAAAGGACTGTGTTTTAAACACGTGCTAAAATTAATTTAACATTTTGTTTCAATAAATTTAATAAGCTTGGCATGATAATATAATATGAGTTTCAAACAACTAATTATGTGTTTTAAAATATACTGTAATGTTGTACAAATATAGCATGTCAATTTTATTTAAATAATTATATTATAATGGCGCTTTCATATTGAAAAGCTACTTTCGGATTAATTTTAATTTAAAAAAAAATTATTATTAATTCTTTGCAATAGGGTTTACTTAAATAGTTGGATTATACTTACAGCAGTATTAACTATTGCCAGTTAACTCTTTATCATACTGTTAAATATTTGTTAGTCAGTTAAATCATATCGGTGTGTTTATCATTGGAAATTAGGCTTTATCAGACGGTCAAAAATAATTTCAATAGTAAGATTATGCTTTTTTAATCTTTTGACTTTTTGCTTTCTTAAGTTTAAATTTTATTACTTGCGTTTCTTAATGTTATGGTCTATTCATTTTTTGGTCCGGTGTTTATTTATGACAGAATGGACAGAATCAATTTATTTGAATCCTCGTCTGAAATATCGTCTTCAACTAGTGAAGGGGAGCTTGGTGTACAGTGTTATCATTTTAGTTTTTGTCCACATTTAAGACTTTTGTTTTTTTATTTAGCACGTTCATTCAAAAAGTAGGATGTAGAATTGTTAGCCAAGTTTTTATGGTTTTTATCAAAAATTACAGTAGGGGTCACATGCCACATTTAAGAGCAATAATTTAATTTTTTTAAATAGGCACTCTGTATATGAGAAGCGCATTAGATGATGCCTTTTCGTTCGATTTTAAAAATATAACACACATATGCATTGTTCTCGTAATTCCATTAAACATTGACCAAAATATGTAAAAATAATATTGCTAAAAAGCATCAAGATAGCTATGCGACAGTTTTGTTGTTATGGATTTTGTCTTCATTTATGTCTTAGTCTGTCGTTCTCATTGTTATTACCGGAATTTTGTAGTACATTTTTTTTTATAAAAACCAGCTAACATGAGATAATATCATTATCTGGATCGTATCAAAGTGTCTTATGTTTGATATTTTTCATCAAAAGGGCAGTGCAATTCTAGCACTCAGGAGGTATAGGCTCCAGTTTCCCAATAGACGGGTTCCTTCCAAAAATATGTTTTATCGTCTGAAGAGGACATTTTTTGAGACTGGACGTATATGTATATACAGGGTGAGTCGGGAGGAATGGGTCTAACTCTAAGGTGTAATCTATGCATCAAAATAATAAAAAAAAACTCAAATGTTGTTATCCAATATTTATTTGTTTTCAAGTTATAAGGCAAAAACAAAATATTATATATAATATATGTTTGGAAGTCAATGGCGGTATTTTTGAAAATTTACGAAACCGATGATTTATTTAAAATAATGTTTATGTTGGATAATTTGGTTTAACAATATTATTATCTTATTTAACGCTGTAACTTGAAAACAAATGAATATTAGATAACAACATTTGAGTTTTTTCTTATTATTTTGATGCATAGATTACACCTTTAGAGTTAGGCCCATCGCGACTCAACCTGTATAGTTTACGAAATAGAAATAAACCCTAACTTTTTAAATTCCATATTATGGACGGATGAGTCAAGTTTTCTACCAGTAGGGGCTGCCACCTCCGAAATACGCATCATTGGTCACACGAAAACAATTTAATATTAAGGAAATTTAGTTTCAAGGGCGACAAAGTGTTAGCGTCGGGTGCGGATTAATTGGGGATCGGGTTTTGAACCCAATAATTTTCAAAGGTTCCTTAACTGGTCCACGGTATTTGAATATGCTGCAGGAAGCAATTGAAGATCGCTTAGATAATTTACCCATTCTAACGCTAAAAAATTTAATATGGCATCAAGGTGGAGCGCCGCCACACAGTGTCGCTCTAGTAACTGCATATTTAAATGCGAAAGACGTCCAATGGATAGAAAAATTAGGTACTATAAAATGGCCCCCCAACAGCTCAGACTTAACACCCATTTTTTCTTTTGGGTCATAATAAAACATTATTTATAATAATTCGTGTTACTCGTTGAATGAACTGTATATTAGAGTTGATAACGTCATCCTTCGGATTCAAAATAATACAGACATTTTATTAAAAATAAAAAGTCATATTGCAAAAGTATTACGTAAATGTATCGAAAATGGAGGTGGTCATGTAGGGCAATATAGATTATGAAGTAATTATTATATAATTCTAGTTATTAAATTAATGTTATCAACTCTTATTATTTTTTAGTTATGTCAATACTAGCAAAATGGTTTATTCGTTTCAATGTGTAGTGCTTCATTAATAAGATAATCTGATAAACATAATTAGGAAACAAAACTGTTGCATAGCTATCTTGATGCTTTTCAACAATATTATTTTTACATATTTTGGTCAATGTTTCATGGAACTAAGAGAAGAATGCATATTATTATGTGCGTTATAGTTTTAAAATCGGAAAAGAAGGGACCATCTAATGCGCTTCTTATTTACAGAGTGTCCCCTTAGAAAAAATAAAATGTTTGTTTTTAAATCTGACATGTGACACTTACTGTCATTTTTGACAGAACCCATAGAAACTAAAGTAGGTAACAATGTTATATTCTGTTTTTTGAACGAACTCAAAGAGCAGAAAAGTTACAACCTTTTAAAAGTAGGATAAACTAAAATTGTAACACTGTAGGTTAATCAAGAAATGTTAAACATAGTACTGATTTGTTTGAAGACATGGATGATGTAGCATTTAAGAAAAGGTTTCGAATAATAAACAAATCTTCTAAACTGATAATAATTTCTATTTCTCTTTGGGTATTTTTAGAAGACGTCTTCCTTTCACACTTGTCTATTATTATTAATTTATGATATATGAAATTTAAGTAAATATCATCTGATACCTTATATTATGATTAAACAACAATTAACCATAACCTAAAATATTACCGTGTTGCCAATTCTACTCCTAATATATTTTCGTTAACAGAGGGTTTACTATTACAATGTCATTTATTTTTGGTGAATATCATAATCTTTTAACATACCTACTGTTAAATAAAAACTGCCAAATAGTTGGATAACTTCTGGATGGTGAATATGGCTGTTAGACCAATATTAATAATGATTCCATAATATGCAGAAAGGAGTAGCTTGATATAAAGAAATACAAAATATTATTAACTATTGATTATTAATGCATCCTATTAAGTTGACGGGGCGTATCTGAAATTTTAAGTATTGAGTATATGAAAAAGTTACTTAAAAAAAATTGTTAAAAATAAAAAAAGGTAATAATACTTTCCACACTAAAAATAAAGTAATAGCAATAAGAGACGATGAAATTCCTACAAGTTTCATCAAATTTAGTGTTCCAGTGATTATTGATGATATTTGTTACCTAATACACGTAAAAGAAAGGGGCTTTTAGCTCTAATTAAATCCCTCTATGAAAATAAAAGTGATTAAAAAATGCTAAATAATTTTAGACCGATAAGCTTGCTTCCGGGTTCCTCCCAGATCAATGAGACTTATACTCTGATGCTGTATATATTAGCATGCCTATATAAATTATCTAAGACTTAGTTTTCTTCATTGTCATAACTAGGCAGAAGCGTATCTTCTACTTCTATTTGAGTCCCAAAATACAGTTTTTTTTGTGTATCCCAATCTTTTAAAATATGGCGCAATCATGGACTTGCTACACCGATATCATTTAAATGCAGTAAAGATTTCGGCATGAGAAAAAACAGCTTCATGATTGATTCAGTGATAATGATTTTTTTGTTTTGGTAGTATTAACGTCAATTAAAGTTTTGCACAAAGCCGACGTATTTAAAAAAACTTTCGTCCGTTGTATCACTAATCCACTGACACACATACACACACACACATATCGGCCGCTTGTTTATGCGAGGGGCACGTGACCCATGTCAATCGATTAAATTAACGAACAGCATTTCCTTTCATCATGCACTATGTTGTCATAATATCCATACCATTTCAATTTTAAAATTAATAGGATAAGATAAAACTTTGGATGAAATTATATATTTTTTTTCCTATGCGATACCATAAGGGGACCTGAGTTAGAAATGAATTCAGACCACACAAACCCTACAAATCGCTATAAAAAAAATATATAGAGCATATACTCCTGGGACAATAATCTGGTACACAGACGGCTCAAAAACTGAAGGGGGTACCGGAGCAGGGATGCACGGAGTAAGACTGAAGAGAGGTGCTTATTTCTTCCTGGGTAAGTCTCCCTCGGTGTTTCAAGCGGAAATCTACGGCATCCTACAGTGTGCGTGTGAAAACAATAGGAGGACTTATTTAAATAAGAGGATCCACATATACTTCGACAGCCAAGCAGTCTTTAGAGCGCTAACACGCAACAAGGTGACATTAATACTGGCGTGGAAATGCCAAGAGGACTTAGTGGCCCTGGCAAAAGCTAACAAAGTAATACTACAATGGGTACCAGGGCATGAAGGTATTGAAGGAGTTACAAGAAAAGAAAAGGCTGACTAACTTGCAAGAAAGGGGTCGGAAAAAAGATTCTTAGGTCCAGAACCAGCACTCGAAGTCCCAAGGTATACAGTACGAAATATCATCAAACGATGGACAAGGAATCAACACAAATCTACTGAAACAACAGACAGAGGACAAGGAGAATTACCATAGGAATTCTAACAGGGCAGGATGACCGTTAAGAAGCACCTGTAGCGTATGCATATGTACAACGGAAATCTAAGCTGTTGGTTAAGCGGGCGAGAAAGTGAACGGTACAGCATATTATCTGCGACTACGAATCATTGCATCGCAAAAGGAGACAAATACTAGGCAACCAAGACTAGAACCAGATGATATTCTGACACTATACCCAGTTAACCTACACAAACGAGTGGAAGGAACTGGAATAAATGAGTGGGTGTAAGGCCAGACTAAGGTGTGCACAATGGACCAAACCTGGCCGAAGCGAATCCGGCACGACGAAAAAAAATGAAATTATATGAAAATACTCTTAGTTTCTTAAATATATTATTATTTATATTTAATGAATACATTTAATTCCAGGGTTTCTTTGCTAATTAATATTGAATTATAATTAAGTTACGGTATGTGGCAACATCGTAAACCACTGAACGTTTTTTGCCCGCATTCTTTCAACATCTACAGATGAATGTATCGAGCTTTACGTTCGTCGACCAGCGTGGTTCCAATGTACTTTTGGTACTATGCAATATAGGTGTATTAGTATGAGTTACGCCAAGACATATTGTGTTTATTCGCAGACTAAATAATATACCGTTTAAAGAAAAATACCATATTTTATTCAGACTAAAAAGGGATTTTTTGTAGCTTTATGTAATTGCCGCTTAACCTACAGACTCGTCACAAAACTATCACAAAACAATATACCATTAGGTATAAAAGATATTGGTAAAAAAATATTTTGTGCTACTACCTATAATATAATTCTATGTACTTGCTCTTTCAAATGAAAAATAAATAATATACGTATTTTATTAGCAAACACTTAACATAAACAGTGCATGTATTTAAATATTATTAAAGTTTTATCATTTTAAATTTGTTTTATATGAACATGCATATTTACTAGAATAAAAATAATATATCAATTAAATGTTTGTAATTAGGCGTAAGGGTCAATTTACATTGAACAAAATATGCATTTATTTTTTGGCTAAACCAATAAATAGTACGGAGGTAAAATTACATAATTTATTTATCAAAAGTTTTGGGAATTGATTTATTGTTTAAATTATGTCAAGTCATCACCGTTTAAAGAATATTTCTTATTAAGCGACACAAGCAAGGTAATACAATTAGTTTAAAAAAATAATTTCAACACATGTGATGAAAGTTGTAAAAGTATTTACAAGCTTGTTGGACGGGTACCCAAATAAAATTATACATAAAATAAAAAATGAAAAATACATAATAATTGTGAAGCCGTTTGAATTGTTACAGAAAATAGTCAAATTGTCTTATTAAGTTGGACAGAGCTCATCGAAGTATCTCTTGTTCGCATTCAGTTATCGTCTGATATATGGAAATATGTTCATTTTGCAAAATTTTTATTGGGGAACAAGCTTCTAACTACTTTTTTCTACATACGTGTTAAAAATGGAACTTTTAACACTGTCTGCTAGCCTTAAAAATGTTACCTTAAGGCACTAGTGCCTCAAAAAAAAACCTACTTTAAGGCACTAGTGTTAAAAGTAAAATGTCAATTTTTTCAAAAACACGCCAAGAAACATTTCTATTTTATTTATTTACACTTATATTAATAGTACAATTTGAAAAATTTGAAAAATGAATTCCGTCCTCAGTTCTGTTGTTCTTCGCGGTTGAGGAGGATTGAACAGAAACAGCAGCATGCCCAGTTGATGTTAAAGCATCATCGGCTGATGTCGTTTGTACTCTAATCAATTTTCGAGCAATAGAATTTTTATTTTCGAAGGAATCCACGATGTACCCTTCCTCAACGGTTGAGGATTTCCATCCCCCTTGCCGCTTTATTGTCGTCAAATTTGCTCCGGCATCGGCAAGTAAGCTCGCAGATGAACGGCGAAAGCAATGCCCCGTATAGAGCGTTGAATTTGGAAGTTGCAGAAATCTTGCTATAGCAGCAGGAAATTTTCCGAACATATTAATTCCGACCGGATTTCTGGTACATTTACCTTTTAAGATTCAAGAAGTAGTCCATTTTCTGAGGCGAGATTATTAAAGAAAACAAGGTCTGTCTATACCACCAAACTAAAATTTTTATTTGTCCCTTTAAGGTGAAAAAAGGATTACAGAGTGTACATAATTTAATGCCATTTTAGGTTGTACTAGTTTCAACCTTAGTCAAAGTCATCATCAGCAACCATACAATTAAGAATTATGTTTAGGATGTACCTAAATAAACGAACTAAAACAAATTAAAAAGGGGGGGAACGAAGTGGTTCAACAATACATGGCCATAACGTGCACCTTATGCAGCCAATGGACTCGACAGAAGACAATCACCTACACGATGCTACTTTCAGCAATGAAGGAAATTAGATGCGAAAATTGTAGTAGAGGAAAAATTCAAATGGAATCATTTATAGTCATGATATGATGTATAGTTGTCTATAATGAAAATTCAATAAAGTAAACGTTTCATGAGTCAACTCCAAGAAAGAACATGATTTATTTTAAATTTTTTTTTTTTTTTTTTTTTTTATTGCAACATTCGCTTTGAACAGCATTAAGTCTTAAGTCATGTTCCTAATTTGTGCCTCTTTTACTAAAAAGAAAAGAAAAAAGAAAATTTGCAACGTAAACCCGATTAAGTCGACATAATTTAAATAATAATTCCTAAATATGGAGAATTTGATGACCCCAACTGACTGAATGACGTAAATTATTTTAACACATTTTAATTTCCCTCCCCCCCCCCTTTACTTTATTACTATTCTTATTAAAATTCTGACCCACCAAAAATAAATCATGTTCTTTCTTGGAGTTGACTCATGAAACGTTTACTTTATTGAATTTTCATTATAGACAACTATACATCATATCATGACTATAAATGATTCCATTTGAATTTTTCCTCTACTACAATTTTCGCATCTAATTTCCTTCATTGCTGAAAGTAGCATCGTGTAGGTGATTGTCTTCTGTCGAGTCCATTGGCTGCATAAGGTGCACGTTATGGCCATGTATTGTTGAACCACTTCGTTCCCCCCCCCTTTTTAATTTGTTTTAGTTCGTTTATTTAGGTACATCCTAAACATAATTCTTAATTGTATGGTTGCTGATGATGACTTTGACTAAGGTTGAAACTAGTACAACCTAAAATGACATTAAATTATGTACACTCTGTAATCCTTTTTTCACCTTGAAGGGACAAATAAAAATTTTAGTTTGGTGGTATAGACAGACCTTGTTTTCTTTAATTTACCTTTTACATATTTTTAGAAGAGCCGCCGATGCACGACATCTGCTGGACGAAGATCAGTGTATTTTCGATAAAAATCCAAATAAAATTTTTCAACGATAGTGAAAATTCGTGCTACCCTGGTTTTGGTATCTGATATTTTAATAACTAATGAAGTCTCCATATCTTCCACGTTGTCAAGAGTCAACTGACAAAGCTCCTCCCTGCGGCAGGCACCAAATACTCCTACAATCGTAGCTATTTTCATCAGAAGGTACTCATCATCCGGCGCGCACTTCAGAAACTGTTCAATTTGGTCTCTACTAAAAACTTTTGGTTTTTTGGCCTGGTAACCCTCTCCTTGACGCTTCAAGTAGGCAATCAATTTAAAATGTTTGCTGATATCTACGTCGTTATTTACACGTAGCATAGCTTTGATCATCGAATGATGGGACCAAAGAGAAGATGACTTCCATACCTTTGCCTTTTCCTCAAAATATGCCAGGAATATGTTTTCGGAATACTTTCCAGAAACGCCTTTGTTTTCACACCATTTAATAAATTTATTATGAGCAATCTCATATTGAATTCTTGATTTTCGTGCCAGTAAATCCAAGGTAGCTCTGTTAGCAGCTTCTTATATGTCTTTAAGTTGATCGATTTCTTGTATTTCTTGCAATTTTGGCAAATCACAGCGCTAGCGTTTTAATAAAACTGACAGGACTTTTCAAATTTTCAATTTTTCTGTAAGCAAATCAGTCAACAATAATGGTTGCTAGGTTTTATTGACAAATGTGAATTAATTTATACAATGCTATTAGAAACTACCTGGATGTAAGAGATTCTAAACCTTTAATTTTCAATTATTGTATGCTTTTTATTGCCGTTTTTAGAAAAAATATTGCATGATAGTTGTGTTTAAAGTATTTCTAAGGCATTCTTGTGGTTTGTAGAACGAGCGAGGCGATGCGTGCCTTAGAAATGTACTTTTAACACTTATATCATAAATAAATATTACGTATTTCAAGTTTACATGACATGTTGAAAATTTATTTTTATCTGATGACATATTTATGTCACTTAGCAAACAAATACTTTTTAAATAGAGGAAACTAAAAGTAGCCCACAATAATAGTACATTATGATATTAGGAGAATAAGAGATACTTTATGTGCTGAGCGTGGAAAGTTTGTCTGACGAACGTAGTGTATAAGTACTTATACTCCTTCAGTTGGGGTTAAGCAAATATTTGACGCGTGACACTTCCATATTGTCATGTGTGTCAAATACGGCAGGCCACTCATAATATAAAAGTTACTAATGGCTAATTTATATTATAATAATTACCACCCACTCGAAGTATTTGTATCTTTATCCTTTTATATGACTAAAAAGAGATATACATAAACCGAGTTACCTCAAGAAAAAAGAAGAAAAGAAGAAAGGAAACCACATGAATCGAACATCGAACGTAATTTTGTTTGTTTCTCCCTCTTGTGCATTTTCAATGTCATATCACTTGTCGACCGTACGTGAATTCTCGTCGATTTGGTCAAATCATATTGGCTGCAGATCCGCATTTTATTTATTCCAAAACGAGTGATGTCGTTGTCTTGTTGACATTCTCTATTTGGTTTTGGATTTTGAGTATCTAAATCATTTTATTGTCTTTTTATAGTGTTCTATTGTCTTTATTTGTGTAGTGAGTGTTAAACATTGTTTATAGTTTATAAGACTTTCATTTAGTATTATTTTTTTTAGACGTGTGTTTATCTTAAGAAAAGTAAGTAACTCTACTGGCATTATATCAATAAACATCATTTACGTTGATATAATTAGTCGGAAGTGGACAATAAAAAAGGCTAGTGAGTGCTTGCCAACGTTTCGCTTTATTTATGTAAAGCTTCATCAGGGCAGAAATATATTAATTTTCTTAAAAATTTTGGAGCCTGCATATAAAATACATGACAAATAAAGAACATATTATTATTATACACAATGACAATGAATATTAACGAATTCTAAGGTTAAAAAGTTAAAATACATTTATTTATAGACATTTATTGGAAACACCTAGTCAAATGCAAATACATATGAAATATACAATCCCCAGGCCAAAATTTTTAAGAAAATTATAATATTTCAGCCCTAATGAAGCTTTAAATAAATATACTGATACGTTGGCAAGCACTCATTAGCTTTTTATTGTTCACTTCCGACTATTCTATCAATGTAAATAATATAACTCGACACGAATAGTTTAAAAAATAAACATCATTTTATTTTCATATATTTTTAATTTTTAGAGATTAAATATGGATCACGATTACTGCAAGCCCAGTACATCTGGAGTCAGTAAGGAAGATTCGGTAATTTTAACATAATTTAAGTATTGGACACTTATACAATCTTAGAATATAAAACCACGATAAAATCTGCAAAAAATGTGTTCCTTTAGCACTAATTCTATTATTTTTTAGAATTCTGCTCATTTGCAGATACACGGGAATAAATTAGCCCAAGAAATGATAAGGAACGTGTACAGGTACTTTATAGAACAACACGAAGATCTAAGCCCACTTCAAGTAAGTAAAACTTAACTTGTATTGTATTTATCACGTTCTGGTGAATCCATATTAGGGAGAATGTTTTATATTTCTATAGGCTATTAGTGTTTCTTTATTATATTATATTATTCTGATTATTATTTTTTATAAAACACAGCAACATCAGTTTTCTCAGTGCATAATTTCTTGCATGGTAGGTACTACTTAGAGTGCAAAAAAATACAATTTCGATTATGTAACTTGTGAATTGTTAATGTAATTCCTCTGAAATGCCAGAGATTAGAAGAAAAACGTTCAAATTGGGTTTCAACAATTATGCTATTTTGTTTACAAACGTTTTAACAAAAATAATACAGAAAACATATTGTCAAGGCTAAAATATCCAAGGAATATAAGAATATTTAGGACCTTTTTAGGACACGTTATCCGAAGTGTTCTTGAGATCTTATAATATTCGCTCTTAGAATTTTCCTGCAAGGTAATAATTTGAAAACTTACAATGGCTCTATTTTCCACTCTCTCTACGAGCCATAAAAAAATACCGTTTCTATAAAAACGCAGGTAAAAATTAAAAAAATATTAAATGGCACTACCCCACTTAATATATACCAATCTTATTATGGTGTCGCTGAAAAACATTTCCGAAGAGATGTCGCAAGTGGGGTAGTGACATTTAAGATTTTAAAGTGGACGAGGGTGGTGCTTAGAAGTGGTGGGTGGCAAAATGCCAACGCGTTTTTATAGAAACTATTTTTTCGTTTTTTCTTGATTTGCGTAGACAATATAGCCATTGTAGGTAAGTTTTAAAATTTTCACCCGCTATACGAAGTATTACTTATGTTATATATTTTGTAGTTTAACATAAATAAAAATTTAAAATTAAACAGTTGTTTTCATAAAACCGTTTTCCAGGTACAAGTATTTCCTGTTTTTATGTTAAGTCATTATTTTTAGGTAATTACCCATATTCATTAATTAATATAAATAATATTAATCCAACCTAAACAAACAAATAGTTTTTAAGTGTAAACTAATATGTACCTAATTGACTTAGGCTGAAGGACTTTGGGCAATGGCCTTTTGGTGTAAACCAATGAGGTACTTAATAAATAAATAAAAATAATATTAATCGTTATACACTACTTAGATTGCTTTTGTTAAGACCTGTGATATTAATGGTCAATCCTGAATCCCACCATTACAATGCACAAAATTTATCAAAACAAATTTATTTTTATTATAATTCATATTCTTAGACCAATTTCCCAGCAATCATTTTCTGCAAAGGTTTATAAATAACAATATTCGTCAGTCCGGCCCTGACTAAGTATCAGCTGTAATAAAGTTGGTGAAATCGAAATAACTAGTATTGGACAAATATGACAAGATGGAAGTGTCACGCGTCAAATATTTGCTTGACTCCAACTAACTATAGTCATATATATGGCATTTAACTTTTGAGGTTTCGTGGGACATAAAATGAACCACCATTTTTTTGTCTGAACTGGTACGGTGAAGCCAAATATAACCCACCTATGAAATATATTGTACCGTAGCAGTATGTCGGTTTATTGTCTCTCCCGTCCTTTTACTATATTGTAAAAGCCTAAGTAAAGCGAACCAAAAGTAAAAACAAGCTGTGACCTGTCTTGAGCACGCTGAGAATTCATTTGTTTATTTCGCATATCAAATGCAATATAACCGTACATTCCAGTTAAGTTTTTAATCTGTTTTATATTTTTAGTTTGAGTTATAACTACATTATTATCTCGATATTTACCTACAACATGAGGTAGTCATACTTATTAATTTTTTGAATTTTTTTTTAACAAAATAACAGATGTTTTTGCGCTTGTTCAAAATGTGTCCCACCATACCTGATGGGTTTTATATTTTCAGACATGGCTTAAAGAGAATATTTACCGTTCAGACTTGTTGGTATGACTGAAGAAGAACTATATCGCGAAATTGATAGCGTTGACGTTTCAGAAACGGAATATGTCGATATTCCCTCAGATGTGGAGCCAGAAAATGACAGCGACGGCAAAGATAATGACTCGGATGTTGATGAGGCAGAATTTGCTTTTGCACAATTGGATGATAATGAAGTCTTCGAATTTGGGGAGGAACTCGACGCAGAAGATCTGATTCCATTAGCAGAACTAGCTAGATTCGAGCAACATGCAGACACAATTCAATGGAATAAAGAAAACAATATGGTTCAAAATTTAGGTTTTACGAAGACATCGGGAGTTTCGCCGGTTGTTAATAATTTAGAAGATCCCAACCCCTATAACCTTTTTAAACTTTTTGTAACGGATGACGTGTTAGATTATATAGTGTTCCAGACTAACCTATATGCCGAACAAAATTTTAACAAAACTGGGAAAACATATGTCAAAACTGATACCGCAGAAATAAAGGCATTTATAGGCATGAACTTACTAATGGGCGTAAAACAACTACCTTCTTATCGAGATTACTGGAGCACCAATCCTATCTTACATGACCCGTATGTGAGCAAAATTCTAAGAGTAAATCGTTTTGGTTGGCTGTTAACTAACTTACATCTAAATGACAATACTTTAATGCCCGAGAGAACTATGGTCGACTTTGATAAGTTATATGAGGTGCGACCATTTTTGGAAATGGTTAGACAAAATTTTAAAATATGTTTAAATCCACATGAACATCTATCCGTAGACGAATCGATGATTAAATTTAAAGGTCGGTCCAGTTTAAAACAGTTCATGCCAGTCAAACCAATTAAGAGGGGTTATAAAGTGTGAATGCTTGCAGACGAAAAAGGCTACTGCTTGGACTTTGATATTTATACTGGGAAGAAAGGCAATGAAGTAGAAAAAAACTTAGGTGCTCGGGTAGTCAAGCAGTTGACTTTGGAACTGGAAAATAACCACCATAAAATATATATTGACAATTATTTTACGAGTTTGCCTCTTTTAGTAGACTTGCTTGATAAAAATATATATGCGTGTGGGACTGTCAGATCAAATAGGAAAGGTTTGCCAAAGTTTTGCCCAGATAAAACCATGAAAAGAGGAGACTTCGAATGGTTTACCAGTAGCACTCATATATGTGCTCTTAAATGGTATGACAAAAGGGATGTACACATCCTATCAAATTTTCATGATCCAGAAAATATAACTGAAGTGCAAAGAAAATCTAGAGGAGGCTTAGTTGAAACTGTACCTTGCCCATCGGTTCTTCTGGATTACAATAGACATATGAATTCGGTTGATAAATTTGATAAAATGAAGGCACTTTATGGAATTGATAGATAAAGCAAGAAATGGTGGCACAGAATTTATTTTTTTTATTTTCTGGATGCAGCTGTTGTCAATGCGTTTGTGCTATACCAGCTACTTAACAGAGACAGAATGACCATGAAAAAGTTTCGGTTAACTATTGTTGAACATCTGGTTGCAGATAAATTGGTTCACCAACTATCTTTACCAACAGAGTTGCCAATTCCATTGAAGAAAGGAAAACCTACACAATCAGAAGCCATTCGATTTTCACAGAGTGCCGGCCAACCTGTTCGCACAACAAGGCGGCGATGTGCTAGTTGTAGCAATAAAGAATTTGAAACCCGCACATACTGGATGTGTAGCGTGTGTAAGGTACCCTTATGTCTTGGAAAAAATAAAACATGTTTTCAATCGTACCACAAAAATTAAGTCCTAAAGTTAAGTTAAGTTACTAAAAACTAGCAAGTTCGGATTTTTTTTTATTTGTTGTGGTTTACATGACCATTTTAACACCATTAATGTTTATAATTTATAGAATTTTTAAAAATAAAAACTCGGTACCGCAAGGGTTTTTTATTTTCAATTTAATCCGTACCTCAAAGAGTTAATGTCATTGAGAAACGTCACATAAGTTATCACTTATATGACTTTTGAAGAAAAAAGAACAAATTAAGATTTTAAAAAATCCCAAAACTTTTGACACATACGTTAAATCAAAAATAAGCTAAATAAAATGTGTTCAAATTTAGGGAGGCATAATATTGGGGGCAATTTCTATAAATCATTTATGAGGTGTGATCAGCCCTGAAAATTTGAAGTAAATCCGATTAGTACTTTTCAAAATATATCAGATTAAAATAAAAATAAACACTCGCGAGGCGGTGACATCACTAAGTCCCACCGTTCGTCCGCTTTTAACTTATACAACGGTCTTTCGGTGCATATATGGGGAAGCTGCGCATTCTGTTTTTTTGCTCAGTTAAAGCAGAAGCTTATTTATATTGTTATTTATTTTAATAGTATAAAATATTCTATAACAAGTAGGAAATGCCATTTCATACCAGTTCTAGACTATACTTTCCCTAACACTATTTTTGACTAAAGAAAAAGAGATTATAAAAAATAAATTTTTTTCGCTCCTGTCGATGTCACCTCCGTTACCCAGCAACGGAAAAAATGTGATGTGCATGGCCACCTGTCTTCAGTCGCAACGAGCGCGATCCGACTTACTACAGGACTTAGTGACGTCACACAGCGGTTTCTGTGAGTTGATGTTTGTAAATTATTTTAGAGGCATCAAAAAATTTTAAAAAATGTTAATGACCTCATTGGAGTTTTTTTTTCTCCGTCAGGATAATATACTCCTTTCGATACATGATAATTATGGATAATTTCATCACATTGATCAAACACCGATAGATAAAACATTTCAAGTATTAAATATAAAGCACATTAAACACCATTGCAGAATCCGTAAATATAGAGACGCTCCCTTCTTGAAAATCGTTCAATTTTTCGTTAATTATTACAGCCAAGAAAAGTCTCGATAGAAAGAAAAAAGAATACCTTTTGTTTGAGGACCTTTTGGCATAGATTTAAATAGAAAACAAATATTTGACTTTCCATCTCTATGTTAGGTATGTGTTATGCATTTTAGTTTTTAAGTGGCTGTATGAACCAAGAGTAAAGGACAGTCGCCTAATACTTAGAGAGCGCCTAATATTGGATACCACCCTAATAATTCATAAAGCACTCATAATTTGATACGTCGTCTATTATCGTCAAAAACAAATAAGTTAAATTTAAAAAAAAAAACATTAATTTTAATACCCTTAATAATCTTAAAAACTAAGCATTATCTGTCATGTTTTTGAATAAACTTTCATGCCTAAGGTTAGCTCAACAATGACCAGTAGCGGCTTTTTAATAAGAGCTGCAGAACTGCAGCATTGCCTAAAATAGTAGTTATCATTGTAAATTATAAATTTTAAATTAACATTCTACAATAATGAAATATGTTGATATTTTTAATAAATGTACACACGAACTTGTCGGCTATGCCTATTCGCAAACCTCGTTCTCGCTGTTGCTAAATGCACGTCATATTTTGCGCGTCATCAGATCGCTCGCAACCGATTCTTCAACGTCATCTCTAATAAAAATTAGCGGCGGTATTTAAATTTGGCCTTGAGCTGACCAATCAGGGTGCCATATTTTCTTAAGATTCGTACTGCATTTGTTTGTGATGGGTGGATGTATTCTTAAACCGAGACTATCATTTTTGATGGTTTACCATATTTTATAAAAATAGTTTATCCGGGATTAGTTTTGTCAATTTAAGGATACACATCCCAAAAATATTTTTGGTCTTATGGATATGATGCGATTAAAGTGCGAAATGCAAGAATACTATTTTCAATTTAGCTTGTTAAATAATTAAAAGTGTACGTTAATTACATTATACTCAAATATAATTTTTCGCGTTTTAGCTATTTGGTAAGAAATGCCGCTTGTTGTACAGGGTTATCCAACCAAGACTGGACAAGGCGATTTTTTGACTTTTCCTGTACTTTTATAAAAAAACTGAAATAGCCATCTTAAGTCATTTTCTCCCGCGAATTCGAATATCTTCAGCAAAAAACAATTGAACATCAAACAAAAGTACTATAGGGGTCACTTTGATATTTTTTTAAATGGGATGCCGTATTTTTAATGAGCTTATCCGATTTCTCATATAAATTTTGATCTAAAATGTTGGATTTTTAATTCAAAAACGTCTTTTTTCTTCAGTTTTAAATTTTCTTTTTTTTTTTTTTTTTTTTTTAATTTTAATTTTTTAAATTTTTAAATCAAAATTTATATGAAAAATCGGATAAGCTCATTAAAAATACGGCATCCCATTTAAAAAAATATCAAAGTGACCCCTAGTACTTTTGTTTGATGTTCAATTGTTTTTTGCTGAAGATATTCGAATTCGCGGGAGAAAATGACTTAAGATGGCTATTTCAGTTTTTTTATTAAAGTACAGGAAAAGTCAAAAAATCGCCTTGTCTAGTCTTGGTTGGATAACCCTGTACCTAGTTCAAGAGTTGGTATTTACAAAACATAAAAATTGTTCAAATAAAAAAAAAGTGTCTTTAAGAGACCTGAATATAGGGTAACCAGGGTAGTGATTGGCCGCCTAAAATTATTATGTTATATTTTCATGTTGCATATTGCATTAAAATAAAATTTTATTTTGGGATTTATCAATATTAATTGAAAACTCTCTAAATTTTCTTTTGTTATAGGAAATATATTTATTTAATTAAACGTTAAACAAAAAAAACAGTAAATTAGAAAACATTAAAAGGCTAGTGATTGGCCGTCCCTGTCTATTAATTGGCCTTGTCATGAAGCAGTGATTGGCCGGGTCTCAGTTTAATTAAACTTAGAGTTTGATATTAAATTTATAGACCAGCTAGGTTAATGTGTCATTATATAAATTAGTAGATATGTACAATATTAGTTTAATAAGGATTTATTCCTAGGAATTCAATGAGAACAAAATAGCACTAATATAATAATAGATTTACAATTTAGTCTTGTCCAGGCATGATTTACAATGAAAAATAAGCGCATTAGACTTATGTAATGAATGTTTTTTTAGGCATGTAATATGATAGCTTCTTATACAACTAGCGCATCGTATGCCAAAATTCGAAAGTGTTAAATTATAAGTACAGATGTAACAGATCCCACTGTAGGATGTAAAATTTAGTTTTTGGGAAAGTCCTATTTCTACGAGTATTCTATCTAAATTATTGTCAACGATATCTTGGGACTCAATGGTATAGTCCGAGATAATGTTAATATCTTCATTACCAAATAGATTTCTTGATGCTTTTTTGACGTTTTCTGGGATTACCGATAACTCACTTAGAGGAGAATTTACTTTACTTAAGGGTTTTGATAGACCCTCAGTTTCTTTTTTGGTATAGCAACTTTTTCGCGCATTAGTTTTTTTCTTTTTTTCCATTTTACTTTTAAGTTTTTTAATTTTCTTTTCTTTTTCCTTTTCTGCTCTTTCTTTTGTTTTTCTTAGTCTTTCCTTTTTACGCTCTTCTTTTTCCATCTCTTTGATCCTTTTTTTATCTTCTTCTGTTTGTTTAAAATCTCTCCATGCTGTTCCAGTTATTACAAAGGTAGTTTTTTCTGAATTTCTTTTACCAGTTCGAACAGGCGTCTTTGGAAGTTTTAAAATTTCGCTTAAACATCCTTCATCAGTTTTCCTAGAGACGTCACTAATGATGATTTTATTAAAATTATCTACCTCTTCTATGATAATGTTTTTTTCAGAATGAACATCAGCAATAATTATTGGGATATCTTCAATATTTATGATAGTTATGTCTTGTAGTGGCATCTCTTGATCTTTATTTTGTTCAAATGTCAAGTTATGGCTCTCTAAATAACCTGTCTCTGTATTTCCGTTCTTCATAAAAGCTGTATTTTTCTTATTAACTTTTATTTCTTCATCAGTGATATTTTCTTTTCCTAGCAAGTTTTCACACATCTGCTTTTTTTCGTTGGTTTCGCATTTAGAGCTAATATTATTTAATTTATCTGTTTTTTCTTTTTCTCTTACTGGCGAATTTATGTCTTTCTCGTCCGCTTCCTTATTTTCTATACCTGTTTGTTTCTCGGCTACTTTGTACTGTTCTTGTTGCGTTGTGATTTCATCTTTATTATTTTTATGAAATTTTTCCCAGAGTTGGCGCAATATAGAATTAGGAGAATATTCTTTGGGTTTTTCATTCTTAATATACTGGATTTTTTCAATTCCCACTATATCTTTAAAAGTTGCATATGTGATTGTTGAATGCTCTGCAGGTTCAGTATTATTTGCTGAATAAGTTTCTTTATCGATACTAATCCCATGTCCTAGGCATTTAGTAAAGTCAATGGAATCTGGATTAAACGGAACCAGACCGGTGGCCCTAAATCCATTGGTAATAGTTTGTGACTTAGCGTAGTCATCGATGACTGTTTTTAAAATAGGTGCAAAATTTTCTTTTTTTAAAGTTTGGGTAAGGTTTTCTCTCCTCCATTTTAGGACAGCTTTTTTCCAGCCCGTTTTAATCGGCTTGAATGCTGCTACATCAGCAGGCTGTAAAATCCTTGTAGAATTTGGGTAAAGACATATCAAAATAATGTCTAATTTCTTACACAACTCACTTACATCATAGGTTAAATGGGATGCGTGACCATCAATGAATAATATTACCGGAAACTGTATTTTATTCGCTTCCAAATAAGGATGAAGGACCTTAACTATATAATCAGTGAATATGTCGGCTTTCATCCAACCTGTGTCGGATTGTCCAATTCCCCAAGTCTCTGGAACAGATTCATAAATTTCATTCTTCAGTCGCTTTCCAGGGAAGATAATCATTGGAGGTGTCACATCCCCAGCCGCTGAAAAAGTGAACAAAACGGTCATTGTTTGTTTTGAGGGTGCATGTTCAATTTCGTACACATTTCTTGAACCTCTAGGAGCCAATACCGAAGAATTTTTCGGGCACAAGTTAAACCCAGTCTCATCTGCATTAAGTATTCGCTCTGGATTCTGAAAAATGTTATCATATTCTTTTGAAACCAGATATGCGTTAATATCTGTGAACCATTTTCTAATATCTTTTTCTGATACTTTTGAGCTGGAAGCTGTCACAGCTTCAGGAGTGCGAACAGATAGGTCTGGGTGGCGTTTTAAAAATGCTTTGTACCAGCAATCACTTGGATAATTATCCTTAAATGGAGTATCCCTAGGATTCCTATCCAAAAATGATTTCACAGATAATTGAAGATCTTCCTTTCTTTTAGGGAATCCTCTGTTTGAACTTTCGACTAACCAATTAACCAATAAATTCTCCTCTTCAAATGAAAGATATGGGCAGGGTCCTAAACTTGTTTTAGTAAATTTTTCACTTCTTCTAAACTGAAGAGTTGCACGTGGTATCTTGTATGCTTTAGCCGCTTCTCTAACAGCTACACCATTATCAATTGCTTTCAAAGCTATCTGCAGATCTGCTTCGGAATAATTTTTTGTGTATTTACTGCCTTCTTGAGTTTTGGGCATTTTCAAGGAATGTTGATGATACTTGGGTACCTTGAATTACAAAAACAGATAATTAGATAACTCATTATTCACTAACTTGCACCTTGGTAAACACTGGTTATTGGCCCCCTATTATAACGCAGTGATTGGCACGGGCCAATAGCTATATTTATACAAATTTTACAATGCAGTGATTGGCCTCCTCTTAGTTATTAACTTTTTAGGGTTAGAATGATAAATATGTCTTTAAATGATAGAATAATACATAGATAACCCATAAAAAACATAAACAAAACAATAATAAGGTAAATGTATCAAAATTTACATACCAGGTGGGTACAACTTCTTGGAAATTTGCTAAGAAAACTGAAATTTTTAGCACGTGTACTGCAACTGTCGAGGAAAGTTTCTGTCGCTAACAAACAATGTTGCCAAATAATATTTAGGAAGTAATATAGAAAGAGGAACATATAAAGGTATATTTAAATAATGCATAGTTGCCGTTTTAATATTATAATTTCGTTAATATTTACAATTAAATAGCATAATGGCCAATAACTGGCTGATGGCCAATCACTACGCCGGTTACCCTAATATTCAGTCAGTTAACTAATACCCACTTTAATAAGCAGGAAGAAAATATCCTTTCTTTGAATCTTAAGTTTAATTTTCCACACAAAGCTGATTCTCATGTTAAAGAAATGTTGGCTATGGAAGCAGAAAATATAATTCAATATATATAATATATATATAATACAGATATTGCTAATAAAAATATCTTGAGAGCTAAGATCATCAGCTTCTTGACTTCGAATAAAATAATAAATAATAAAGTCAACCATCACAACAAAAAACAAAATACATTTAAAGTCGCTGAATGATAAAATAAGGAAAAACGATTTGAGTTTGACTAAGCCGCATAAGGGCTCTTGTTTAGTAATTATGACAAGGACAGATGACATAAGTAGGGTTATGTATTTTCTGAAATCTGGGGATTTTTGTGCCATTAATAGGAATCCTACTACCGCTTATTTTACCAATGTTAAAAATATTGTAGATAAAACTCTGACAACCCTGGAATACTTCGGCACAAATAAATACAAACTGTACCCAATAAATCCTAAAACCCCTCTACTAAATGGATTACCCAAAGTACATAAAGCTAATATGCCTATAAGCCCAGTGGTATCCTTTGTTGACTCTCAATGCTACAAACTTGAGATCTCGAATTACTTAAAAAATATAGAACTTCCACCAGACGCTAGATTGATATGACTTGATGTGAAGAATTTATTTCCCAGCATTCCCCAGCTGGTTCCATCAATTTAGTTGATAGATTGCTAAGAAGGAAGGGTTTGCCCAACTTATTAATTTCAGACCTAATCTGGTTATTATCTACAGTTCTGGAACAAAGGTTCCTTCAATTTAATCAGAGAATGTTTAAGCAAAAGTCAGGATTAGCAATGCGTTCTTGTCTTTCTCCATTTTTGAGCGAGGCGTTTATGAACGATTTAGAGAACAAAATCATGAATAGTAGATTCGCTAGGTTTCTGCTTGCATATAAAAGATATGTTGATGATGTATGTATAGCTTGGAATTGCAGTGATTTAAATCTGAGAGATTTGCTCAGTTTCGTTAACGATTTACATCAGAATATTTAATTTACACTTGAGATCGAATATAATGGGCGATTACCTTTCTTACATTTACTATCGATAAGAAATAACAATAGAATTAACTTTGAAGTCTATAGAAAACCTTCATTTACAGATAACATTAATCGATTTGTTGGGGAAACGACTGCTTAAATGCAATAAAAATAATGAAATTAAATGCAACCAATGTTTTCAGAATCAATACTACTTTTTGTCTAGATAAAATAAATGCTTTTCAAATATTCCATTAGAAACACAATTCCTCAGAGGTCAGAGAAACAGAGAAATAAAATGCATTTAATGGTTTCAGAACGAATAATATTTTCGTCCAGACAAACAAGAAAATTTGCAAATTTTATCCTAAAACAGCGGCCTGTCGCTACGGTTATTTAAGCAAAAAAGTGTTCTCAACACAATTTAGTGTTAAAACGTTTATTTTAGAAGTTGTAAAAACGTATATTCTTTGTATTATGCTTTGCCGCTCAGAGATCAAGCTCGCCGCAATACAGAAGGTGGGAAAATACCGATTGGTCCTAAGAAAACATGGCGAAACAGTAAATAGCCAATTAGAATACAACGGTCGAAATATGTTTCCTTGTAATTGAACAGTCTGACAGGGGGGCGTGATTTTCTAGCGATAAAGCAAGCCAGTTCCTCGCGAGACACTGCGATTTAAACCTTTGAAAGGTAAATGCGTACATCAAAACTAACGTGGATCATCGTCCGTCGGGCATGACACATTGCAAAGCTTAACAAAAAAGCACCAAGTAATAATTGTAGTAATGTTATAAAAGTTGTCTTGTACTAAAGTAAGTAATTGAAGTTAGTAATTTATCATTTATTAAAGAGATATCTTGTAAACAAGTGCCGAATTGGATGAATAAACGCCAAGTTAAATGTGATCTAACTGTCTAATTCACTTAGCCAAATATATAAAACGAACCAGTGAAATAACCTAACCCGAGGAATATACAAAGCCTCACCATTTAATGTTGGGAGTTAAAAATACAACTTGATTCCCACTCGATTCACATTCTCCCTTTTCTCATAAGTTTGCCACCTTCAATTATCTTTTCTACAGACTCTTCAAGCTACCTTTGTCTAGAAATGCGTTCACTAAAGAATTTATTATAATAACAATGATTGCCACAAATAATGAATACCCTTTGACATTAATCAATCATCTTTATTATAAGTTTGTAAACAAAGATATACTAACCTATAATATCATACATGCTAATACACAGGATCACAAAAGTTATAGAGCTTTAACTTATTTTGGCAACATTTTCTTACACTAGCAAAATTTTTAAACCTCATAACGTCGCAGTAGCTTTCAGAACCAGTGACAATCTTAAGCGGCATTAATTCAACACTAAAGATAAAGTGGAGCCTCTTACAAAATCAGGAGTTAATTTGCTACATTGCGGAGATTGTCCGACGGTGTATGTCGGACAATCGGGCAGGAGAATCGCCAGCAGAGTCCATGAACATCTTAGCTTATTAAATAAATACTAGAATACTGATATAACCAACACTAAGTCTGCTTTTGCGAACCATCCACTTGAATCAAAACACCAGTTCTTGTTAATGCTTTGCATGAATGTCACATGAGTAAAAAACTAGACCTATTAGAAAAGCTAAAAAGAGCCCTATCGTTACTTTCGTTAATGAGGTTTAATAACAGCCGACTGCTAGTGACGAACATTTAACCTTATAAATTTTCTCCGGCCCGCCAATTTTATCGATTGACAACCATTGACGTATTTTAGGCTGAGTTTATCCCTCCCCCCCCCCCCCCTCCTCGCTCACTATGCCTAGTACTTATTTAACGGACCTTATTCTTTTGTACCCATTTGTTTATATACAATTTTTAGTTCAAGATCTGACTGTTATGTAATCATGTGATTGTAACTCAGAGGAATATTTGTTTGTCTGAGGATTGTAACGTTTATCTGTGTTTTTTTTATATTTCGACAATTTTATTCTTTTTTTAATTGTTTTTTGGTACATCAGATAGGTTTACTAGTAAGATTTGTTCACTCATATGCGCGATAATTGACATTTTTTCAGGTCTAATGATGCCTTAATTGAGACCGGGACTTTGTGTTGGTTCTTTTGCTTGAATAAAAATTGTTTCTTTCTGTAATAATTTTGAAAAAATATATCGTTCACTTCTGACTGGATTTATATACAACACTGCCAACGACCCCTTAAAATATTGCGCACTTAGTTGAAAACGACTTGTATACCCCTGCTTGAGAGACTGTTGTCTGGTATTCAAAGGGAATGGACATTTTTGTTGCCATTCTTGCTACAAAACAAAAACAACTTAACTACACAAACCGGCATGAAACAACATTTGTAAAGTTTTATCTTTAAAACATAATATTCACTTGGTCAGTTTAGTTGATACCTTTCAGCATGAAATGCGAAACCAGCACATTAAAAGCGCATCAGTCTTAAAAGCTAAACAGGCCGAGAAGAGAGATAATGTCGGTTAGACAGCTTTGTGCGGCAAATACATAACTCTCGTTGCCGCCTTTCTCGTTTCTTATGAAAACGTGCACACACTTGGGAAATTCGTAATTTCTTCTCCGCCATTTTTCTATTTTCTAGCGAAGATAAGGCGTATAATATTACGACGCTGTCTTGTAAAATATTATGAGACCGGGAAAATATTGCTTATCGCGCATTGTTTAACATTGAATATTTAAAATTATATTAACATGTCAGGTGAGGTGATGGGCTGCAAATGTATTGCTTAAATTCGATAAGAAAACTCAGTAAATATTTTATTTGGAAACGGTAGGAACTGTCAAATTAAATTTTAATATCAATTTTTTTGATGTGGCGAAAAGTTGAAATACTATGGCATTAGAGAAAGTCAACTAAGTTGGTATTCTTTCTTATTAAAATTTCTTTATCACTTTCTTTTGGTAAAATAGAGAGGGCGTCAAACTCACCAACACAAAGTCCCGGTTACAATTAATTTATTATTTAAAAAATAATCGGTAACATGTTTCGCCTTTAAGGCATATCCAGACCTAAATAGATGTCAATTATCACGCATATAGGTGAGCAGATCTCACTAGTAAACCTACCTTATACACCAAAAAACAATTGAAAAAAGGAATAATAATGAATGTCAAAATACAAAAAAAACAGCTAAACGTTACAATCACACCATTACATAACAGTCAGAACTTAAACTAATAATTGTATATAAACAAATAGGTACAACAATAAACCAAAAGTATAAGGTCCGTTAAATAAGTACTATACATAGTGAGTGGGGAGAGATGCAGTCACCTAGACAATAAACTCAGCCGAAAATGCAACAGCCATCAATAAAAAGTACGAGCGTACCAAAGTACCAGCATCAAAGACGTCAATGTTGTCAGTATAAGGTTAAATGTTGGTCACTAGCAGTCATCTGTTATTAATTTAAGTTGCTAAAAATAAATAAAGGCTCGAAATTAAAGACCTCATTAACGCAGGTAAGGATAGGGCTCTTTTTCGTTATTTCTAGTTTTTCTAATAGATCTAGTTTTTTACTCTTGTGACATTCATGCAAAACATTAACATTTTCAGATGGCGAGAACTGGTGTTTTGATTCAAGTAGATGGTTCGCAAAAGCAGACTTAGTGTTGGTTATATCAGTATTGTGGTATTTATTAAATAAGCTGAGATGTTTATGAACTCTGCTGGCGATTCTCCTGCCCGATTGTCAGACATACACCGTCGGACAATCTCCGCGATGTAGCGAATGAACTCCTGATTTTGAAAGAGGGTTTACTTTATCTTTAGTGTTAATTAAGAGTGTCACTGGTCCTGAAAGCTACTGCACTATTGTGAGGTTTCAAAAATTTGCTAGTTGTGGGGAAATGTTGCCGAAATAAGTTAAAGCTCTATAGTTTTTGTGATTCTGTGTATTGATTAATGTCGAAGGGTATCCATTATTTCGGGCAATCATTTTTATTATATTAATTCTTTTGTGAACGCATTTCTAGACAAAGGTAGCTTAAAGAGTATGTAGAAAAGAGAAGTGAAGGTGGCTAACTTATAAAAAAAGGGAGAATTTGAATCTATTCAATAATGGTATCTGTAAATAAAGGTTTTCTATAGACTTCAAAGTTAATTCTATTGATATTTCTTATCAAGAGTAAATCTGAGAAAGGTAATCGCCCATTATTTTCGATCTCAAGTGTAAATTCAATATTCTGATGTAAATCATTAACGAAACTTAGAAAATCCCTCAGATCTAAATCACTGCCACTCCAAACTATACATACATCATCAACATATCTTTTATATCTTTATATATTCATAATTTTGTTCTCTAAATCATTCATAAACACCTGGTTCAAAAATGGAGAAAGACAAGAACCCATTGCCAATCCTGACTTTTCTTGAACATACTCTAATTAGATTGGAAGAAGTTTTGTTCCACAACTCTAGATAATAACCAGATTAGGTCTGAAATTATTAAGTTGGGTAAACCCTTTCTTCTGCGCAATCTATCAACTAAATTGATGCAATCAGCTGGGGGAATGCTGGGAAATAAATTCTTCACATCAAGTAATATGAAACTAGCGTCTGGTGGAAGTTCTATATTTCTTAAGTAATTCGAGAACTCAAGGGAGTTTTTAGTTGAATAGACGCTTTCAAAATTTGTGGTCTTTTTGAGAATGTCATGAAGCCGAAAAGAAATTTTGTATCATGGAGAGTCAACAAAGGATACCACTGGTCTTACTGGTCTACTAACTTTATGTACTTTAGGTAATGCATATAGTAGAGGGGTTTTAGGATTCAGCGGGTACAGTTTGTATTTATTTGTGCCGAAGTATTCCAGGGTTGTCAGAGTTTTATCTAGAATATTTTTAACTTTGGTAAAATAAACACTAGTAGCATCTCTATTAATGGCACAAAAGTCCCCAGAATTCAGAAAATCCATAGCCCTATTTATGTAATCGGTCCTTGTCATAATTACTAAACAAGAGCCCTTATCCGCCTTAGTCAAAATCAAATCGTTTTTTTCTTATTTTATCGTTCAGCGGATTTAAATGTATTTTATTGTGATGGTTGACTTTATTATTTATTATTTTATTGGAATTCAAAAACCTCATGATCTTAGCTCTCAAAATAGTTTTATTAGCGATATCCGTGTTTTGGATTATATTTTATGCTTCCACAGCCAACATTTCTTTAACATAACATTGTGCGGAAAATTAAATTTAAGGTTTAAATAAAGGATATTTTCTTATCATATAGTCATAGTACTAAGACCAAAATAAACGGAGCAAGGTTCGCTGGCTTACCGCCCATTGTTACTGTCCGCCACAGCATAAAGCTGGTTCATTTAAATTATGCTTTGCTTCGATTAAACAACATTTAGTAATAAGAAAATTATCATCTTCTTACTGCACTTTAACCAAACACTTGTAGATAACATTTATAAATATCTTAACTTGAAAACGTACCGCGATTGATCAGATATCTTTGGGATTTATTAACATATCGGCGAAGAACACACTTTTCGTATAGCAGACCATAAACGTGTAAGCCGGCAGAAAGAAACCTACTTCCCTCGCGCGGAAGTGAGGCGATAGTCATTCTAAAGCCGATGTTGCCACCACTAAAAAAACTGCAAATGAGAATCTGATAAAAAATGCCCCAAATCCGATAAGTTGCATGTGGAACATTTTTAATGAATATCGTGGAAAGTCACAAAAATCTCAGAATGAAATATCCATCAGCCCTGATAATTTCAATAACTTCTTTGCAAATGTTGCTGGTGACCTTCAACAGAATCTTGATTGCTTAGGTCTTAACCCTCTAGATAATAACTTGAACACCCCTCAAGAGATATTCCGTTTCGCGGAGGTCACACATATGCGTTATTCATTCACTTAAAAACAAGAAAAAAGAAAGACATGATTTGACTGTGATTTTAATGTTGATCTCAATAAAAACAAAAAAACTTTTTTGCCCACTAGCTAAGCTCATCATCTTATGCTTTAAAAAATCAGTCTTTCCAAATGTATCTAAAGAAGCCCTGGTTGTACCAACTTACAAAAAATGAGATAAAAACAACTTAATAAATTACAGACCAGTTTCTCTACTTTCAGTCTTTTCAAAAATATTCGGGAAGTGCATGGCATCGCGTATATCGCGGTTCTTTGAGTCAAATAATATTGTTACTGATTCTAAGTTTGGATTAAGACAATAGCGAAGCACCACTTTAGCAATAATGGAGCTAGTGTCTCTTCTCTTAGAAGCCTTTGAGAACCGTAACTTTGTGTATACAACATTTTGTGATTTAAGCAAAGCTTTTGATTTTGTTTCTAATAACTTACTCCTAGAAAAGCTTAAATGCTACAACTTTAACCCAAACAGTATTGCCTTATTATAAAGTTACCTTCAAGGTAGGTTTCAGGCTGTACGGATGGTAGGGGTTCCTCAGGGGTCTGTTCTGGGACCCCTTCTATTCTTAATAAAATCAACGCTCTTCCTAATATACACCCCAGTACGAACTGTTCTATCTTTGCGGATGACACAACCTTTTTCCGCTTCCATGATAATTGTGATGAGGTGAGAGAAGCTTCTGAAGTGGCGCGTGCAAGAGCGAATGAATGGTTTGCATCAAACCAATTTTTCTTGAATAAGGAGAAAACCCAAAACATGACATTTTCTATAAGAAAAATTCCTCTAGGCTCCGGTACTGAGAATGTTGAATTTCTTGGGGTACACTTACCCTCCGATGGGACGTCCATTCTGCTATGCTCTCTAAAAGAGTAACAACTAACATCTTTGTATTGTAATGTATTTCTCAAACTGTCCTGCGGCAGGCTACTTCTTCTTATGTCATGCATATTATTATATTGGATACTCAATACTTGTATGGGGTCACGGCAGTGCTGCGTAGAAGGTTTTTGGCCTACAGAGAAGGGCCCTAAGGATTATTACAACAACGTTGTACCGGGATGACTGTAGACAGGACTTTACAAACAATCAAATTTTGACTTTACCATGCTTATTTACTCTGAAAATCTTCTATTTGTCAGAACTCACGTTGGACAATACACGGCGCATACATCTGTTCACTCGCACGATACGCATCATAAACAAAACCTAGTACTAAACAGCTGGTGGCTAATGAGGTGTCAAGATGGCCCTGGACATCTGGCAATCCATTTCTATAATAAAATTCTTATAACGATAAGAAATCTGCCAATTAAAGATTTTAAGGGTAAAATAAAAAAAAAACCTTCTTATCAGTCAGTCATTCTACTCTACAAGTTAATATATCGCCTGTGATATAAACGAGATAATAATATAGAGTATTTAACTGTCACCCATTTTAATAATCTTTTAATCAATGATTTCTATTTGTTGTTTTGCATACGAAGAAAATTAAATTATAAAAGTGTATTGTACATATAATTTAAAATGTTACCAAATTTTAATTGTCTTGATTATTATTTTAATGTGTAATGTAACAGTAAGGATTGTTTGTCTTGATGTTGCAACTCTGTACACTTTTGATGTTTAAAATCTTTACATAATATGTTGAATTTATATTATATATTCTATAACATTTTCAATGTTTTATTTTGCCATGATATTGACTTGTGTAAGTTCTATGAATATAATGTTCAAATAAACTATTTTGATCCTAGAGAATAATCAAATTGCCAGAATCGTCCACCTTCCCCCTTCATTGATCAATAATATACGTTATTATGATAACCTCGTCCATCATTTATACATTAACAATCAGAATTTAACACAAATAATATATGTTTGAGAATTTGAATGCCACTGTTCGGCTAATACCGCGGTTCGGCCCTTTTTCAAGAAACGTAATTTACATATTTTTACTATGAATACATGTTTTCGGCTTATATTATAGACTGTTAATCTATAAATAGGCATGTTCTTGAAATTATAGACGGGATTTTGTTGCATTTTGCGAGGTAAAAATAATTTGAGAATCGAAATCATAATGTGATTTTCTTTGTTAGTTATACCACTTTTAACTGCGTGTTAAAATTAGTTGAAGTTTGTTTAAATTAGCAGAATTTATTTCGTCGTAGAAACATACAACTTGGTCTTTATTTTAACTTATTTTTGAAGCACGTTTCTGACACAGTAATAACGCTGTAGCCTTTGGTCATTATATGCACACTTTCCTTCAGTTGAGGTGACAGCAAATGCAGCTCTTGAAGAATTAAGCAGTTGGTTTATACACAACAATATTTTTCTGAACCTAACCTAAACTTATTTTATCAGGTCTCGTACCATTCAGTCTAGATTGAATTTGAACGTGGAGTTATGCTACCAAACAACGCACAAATAAAACGCAAGTGTACGCTCACACTGCCTATGCGATACTGTACTAATACTATGTTATGCTAGGTTTTATTCTACTAAGCATCGCTGGCTCTAAAAATGTCCACATTTGTTGCAGTACAGTAGCGTATTTGCATTGATATTGCCGTGCTTAAAAAAAATATGTGCTTAATTCTTACTATGTTAACATAACCTATGCATTACAGATTGTAGAATAAATACTTTTACTTACTTTATTACTATAAATTTGCAGTTATTCTATGCATAACCTATCGCAAAAATCTCGATTATGGTACGTACTGTTTTGATTTGAATGCTGATCCTGCTAGGGAGCACTTGCTTGAATTGCACTTATTAATTTTTCGGCATTCAGCGGAATCGCTAGCCGCTTAGTTCTACTTAAAAAGAAACCATTATATGCCCAAAAAGGCCTTAAAATCGTGAAGCGTACGTAAGAGCCCTTGCTTCACGGAGCTATCTTGGAATCTCTTCTCTCTTGACCGTTGCGCTGTGCTTCTCGTCTCTTTCTCTACCGGCGCGCGATACGACCCAACCTATCTTTCGCCCAATCCCAATAATGACGTTATACAAGTACCGTTGCGACGCGCTTTTGACTAGCTACGTGACAGAATGCTCATAACTGCGTGAAGAAATTATAACTCTTATGTAATTTACAAACAAAAATAGCAGAAATTGAAATCGCGCGCACACAGCATTTATCAACCTATTCTCTTTGACGTGTTGATACACGTTTCTACAACATATTCCTATAAACGAACTCCTGCAACTCGCTGTTAAAATCAAACAAATTTAATTTTAAAACCATTGCACGTCCATGCTGCTACTCGCCTCGTATCATATCGCTTTTACTAGCCGATGGCGCTGGTGCAAACAGTCGCATTAGCATGTTTGTTTTAGTAGCCCAGCATAGAACAGCATCGCATAGCATGCAGTATGAACGTACACTAAAACGGTGTTACCCTACATGAACCATTGTCATGGGAACTGCACTACAGGGATTTGTCCGTTGTGTCTTAGTCACGATGGAGAATTTTTGAATAATTTATTTCTTATGATGTGTAAAGTATGAATACAGAATATTTTTTTTTATTAATGCAACAACATTATGAAGTGTTATATGACAATGATACTAATGGTAACTAAAATACTACCAACAAATAATATTACGTTTGTTGTTAATATTATCCTTAATATTTATTTATAGACAAACAAAAGCTTAATAATTAAACTTTTGTTCTTTAATAGTATGTATTTAAAAACATTGTAAAATGCCGAGTTAAAATTAGGTTTTATTAAAAAGGGTTTTATATTACTGACAATGTGAGCGAATTCATGAATACGTAATTTATTTATTTTGCGGAGAATAAATATTCGAATGTTTAAAAAGTTGGTTAGCTGTTTTTTAAAATTTCAGTAAAAAACTTTTAAATTTTAAAATGTAATAAATATAAATAAAAGTTGGTTAAAATATTTTAAGTAAAATTATTTTATTATTATTTTTGTATAATTATAATAACATTATTAAGGCAAATAATGTTTAACCACTAAAATAATATAAGATAATAATAAAATACTTTTTCTTCAATGATATAAGTACTAATAAAACACATTTTAGAACGCAATACCGTAGGTAGAAGGAGCCTACTTTATTACTAGTAACATTTTTTTAAATTTAATTCCTATGAACTAAATGAAAAGGTGTAAAAATAGCAACTTAATAAAGAATAATGCCGTTAGCCATAAATAGTTAATACCTCGTTACAAACTGGGATAATACCAGACGAAATAAAAAAAAAATAGTGCTATAGTTCGCATACCCAAAGTTTCTACATCTAAAACTCATCCGAGTTAAGTGGGACAGTCTCCTGGATTTAAGAGTAACCATCTACTGCAATATATATGTTCAACATGGCGAGGAGAACTGAGTGACGAAAAAGTGTTGATGTTTAGTGTATTTGTAGACGTAGTACGTTAAAGTGAAAGTTTTATAAAAAGTTACAATGACATTGTGTTAATGACAGTTTATTAGATTGGATTAAAGGTTACTTAAGTTACAAGTAATGATATCCATGTAGCTCTAAAAAAATCGTTTCTTAATTTATTTGCGGATGATATACTTGTTTATGTATCAGGACATATCTTTAGGGAAATAACTGATAATTTCAAAAGGGAACTTAAAATTATGTGGACAGCAGGACCATAATATACTGGCCAGCGATAGCAATGTGAATAAAACTAATACATTACAAGAACAAAAATCAACGCCAAGCGCAATGGAAGCAGCATTGCAAACTACGAGGAGATACAGAGCTTCCTGGCGCAGTTCACTAAAATAATGGAGGCTCAGTTAAAAACAATAGTGAGTGGTTTCCAGAAATCCGCAGGTTAAACGGCGGCGCAACCGGAGACGGCATACATTAAACTCGCTACTTTTAGCGTCAACTCTATTAACCAACGGATACTTAAACTTATCGATTTCGTCGAGTGAAATGAGATAGATGTGTTTCTGATCCAGAAGACATGGTTAAAGGAAGAAAGGTTCTCATTCCCAAATTTTACCATATTTAGGAACGATCGCCTAGGTAGACGCGGGGGCGGAACCATGATTCTGGTTAAGAAACACATTTCAGTTCAAGTTGTGCCAGATCCTGATAACTGTGCCCACATTGAAGGAACTTTCATTTCCATACGTTTTAAAAATAATCAACGCGTACACCTGGGATCTGTTTACTGTAGTCCGTCGGTAAATTTCAGAGGCAACTGCTTACAAAAAATGTTTTGTAACAATAACAGAACGATTATAGGGGGCGACCTCAATGCGAAAAACCGGATTTGGAATGCCAAAGTGGTCGCACCATATATGAATTCCCTGAAGCTTTAAACTACCACATTCTACCGTCGGAGGAGCCCACGCACTGCTTTGCGCGGGGTCTTCCGGATACCTTGGACATTTTTGTGATCAAGAATGCTGTTCAAATGTCACAGTCATCGGTCATCTGTGATCTGAGCTTGGATCATGTACCGGTCATTATAGAAGTGGGTAATCCACTAGAAAAAGTAGAGGTTTTGTTACTCGCACCTCAACGAACTGGCCCAAAAGTACGACAACATTATGAAAAATTTAGAGGGGTTACTACCTTTGCGTAACTCATTGGACATCTACAATGCGGTGAGCAAGATCACAGATGACATGAACGCAGCGTTGGCCTAAGCATCTGTGACGAGAGTGTCCTGGTATTCAATATACGGGGCTATAACAGATAAAATTAAAAATCATATCAGAATCAAAAATCGGTTAAAGAACACGCCCTGTTCGTGCTGGAGATCCTCGCATCAAGGCGGAGGCCAATCGGGAAGCCTAGGGAATCAGGGAATTGTTGATAGAACGGCAGTGGAACCTATGGGACGACAAGGTTCAAAGTCTATCGATATATGACAACTCCATCTTTTGAACGACCAGGACATTGATCAAGGGCGCGCGAGCACCTATGTCTCACCTGAAAAATCGGGAAACAGGTGTTGTTTTGATCGATGCCAAAAAAAAAGCTGAATTACTTGTAGAGAAACTCTGCGATCAATTCAGCGAAAACCCGACCAATGACGCGTTACGAGATGAGAGGGTCTCAAGGACAATACAAATTTATAAAACAACTAATCATCCGTTTCAGGACTTTCCTCAAGTCACCTTAAACGAGGTAAAGTCCCTAATTAGCGTGTTGAATATTAGAAAAGCTCCGGGTTTTGACGGATTAAAGAATGCGGCGTTGCGAAATCTACCAGACAAAATTTTGGGGAACATAGCCAGGCATATCCCAGGCGATAATAAAGGAAGGTCATTTCTCGTGTGTCTGGAAACATGCAAAAGTCATACTTATATTCAAGAAAGGTGAGGACCCTACGGCGCCGGCAAGCTATAGGCTGATCAGCCTGCTGTCGAGCCTCGGGAAAATCGCAGAAAAATTAATTTTGGGTCGACTAAATGACTTTGTGTTTAGACAAAACGTTCTGCCTGCCAAACAGTTTGGGTTCTGGCCCGAACATTGCACAGGCAGGCAGACTACGCGACTGACTTCGAATATAGTCAAAGGTTTTAATAAAAGGGAACACACGGGAGCGGTTTTTTTCTGACGTTAGTAAAGCATTCGACAAGGTCTAGCACAATGGTCTCTTGTTAAAATTGTTAAGGCTCGGAACTCCGAACTACTTTACCAAGGTGGTAGCTTCTTTTTTGGAGAATAGAAGTTTTGCGGTCTCGTCAGAGAATGCATTCTCTTTAAATAAACGCATTAGGGCGGGAGTGCCGCAAGGCTCACCTCTTTCTCCGATGTTGTATAACATTTATACTCATGATATTCCGCGAGATAAATTTACGCAGCTCTATCTTTTCGTTGCATTGTCGTCAGCCGGATTTAGCGTCACGTAATCGAGCTGGAAAAATGGTTTTCGGCTTGGAAGATTCGTCTGAATCGTGCCAAGACGAAGGTCATCTTTTTTAAAAAGCACCGTTCGCAGACTTGAAACAAGGTTTTGGGTCAATGGAGTCTAAGTGAATTGGTGCCAGGAGGTGAAATACCTGGGACTTATACTTGACCAAAGGCTGAACTGGAGGCTCACTTCAATTAATAGGCTAAGGCTTGCACTGCGTCAATTAGGCTCTATCTACCCCCTGCTTCACAGGCGGAGTAGACTTGGTAATAGGACAAAGGTCAGCCTCTACAAGGTATTGGTCAGGCCGGTTCTCACTTATGGTGCACCTTCTACCGAGCTTAATAAGTTCCAAGTAATTCAAAACAGGGCGTTGAAAATTATTGCTGACGTACCTAGATATATAATGGACCGCGTACTTTATCAGGACTTTCATATGAAAACAATAAATGAATTTTTCTCAGAAATTATAACAGATGCAAATATCTAAGAAATAGTTTTTAATGACTAGTTGAAAGTTATTTTTAATTCTAGACATCTTTTCTTTATAATAATTTTCGATATTGTCAAAAATAAAGGTACTTTACTATTGAGCAAAATTCATATTTCTTGATAAACCTCGTATACGACTGATAAGTTTTGATATCTGATGGTTTTATATTAGGTTTTAGACCATGCAGAACTTTGTATGAAGAATGAGTTTTTTTCGTAAAATTAATAATAATTTTTTTTTTGTAAAATTAATTGCTTTGGTGACCTATGATTCCAGAATTACACTTATTACCATACCTAATAGTGTTACTTAGATTGAAACCCTTAATAAGCATTAATTTAGTGAAAACGTTGTTCATCAAAATTTTTTGTATTTATCTGTTCAAATTGGTGCAATCTTTCAAATGAACAAAAAAAACTAACCTGGTCTAATATGATACCAGAAACCAAACCGATAAAGCGTAATGCCAGAATCTAGCTGCGTTTGTTTAGAAAAATTGTCATAAAAAAGTAATAATAATAATAATAATAAATGTCTTTATTTCTGAATACACAAATAATTCATCCCATATAAAAGAAATTTAAAAGCAAAATGGTATGCTCAGAAAAAGGCGGAGTTCAGAGTATTCTAGAATACCTCCCTGATCAACTGAACCTAAAGTAAAAAATAACCCTAACATATATTTACAGAGCTACATAACTACATAACTGGTGGTGTATATATACAATAATATACATATTAAACAGATCAATTCTACCGGTTGCCTCTAATGTATTTTGTATACTTTAATTTGAAAGCAGGTATTGGAAGATTTTTAAAATTCTCCGGAAGGAAGTAAAACTTTGTAATGCTGTATAAGAAACTGCGCTCAAAAAGTGCGGTCCGATGATGTGGCGGCATTATCTTACCTCTAAACCTAATGCTAAGTGTATGAACATGTGTTTGAAAAACAATACGATTGTATAGGTATCTAGGACACTTTATACTAATAATTTTATAAAAGAAGCATGTCTAATGCAACTCTCTTCTCTCAGTCATATCCAGCCATCCGGACTCGATTAGTTTATGGTGATATTTTCGGACACCATGAATAAGTCTTAAACAAGAGTTTTGAACAAGCTGTATCCGACGCTTATTGACAGTGTTAAGGCAACTTGTTATAAAAAAAAATAATTAATTAATTAAACCCACAACAAACAATTTAAGTGTGTTATAAAGAACCCAAATTACGCCCTGGAGGATGTTCTTCAGACGCCCCTTAGCTAGCTCAACTCAGGGTAGGTTCGCTATTTTGTTTCTAGTTCGAGAGGTTTAGCACTCTTATAAGTAAGTTATAGTCAAATCCTGAAGGCGCCACCTTAGTTTTATTTTACTTAAAAGCCTTTAAATGTTCTAGTGTTTGGCCTCAGATAAAAACAAACTAGGAAAAAAAACACTTATGTCGCAATCGGTATACCCTCGCTTATTATAAGCTCTCATTCACTCAAGTCCTCAATGTCACTCTATTTAAAATAAAAGCCAAATTTTCGCAGAGGCCAATACAAATATTTATTCTTAAGGTGGTGTTAAGCCCTTGGTTACTTGATTTTATAAATGCAAGCTCCTCTTACTTTGGTGGACAATAGATACTTAAAGTTAAAAGATAAATAAGTGGAATGAAATATTAAAGTGATAGTACTAGGTTTGACAATAAAATTTCTGAAGGTTTAAATTTACAAAGTTATTAATAAAAGAAAGCAAAAAGTCAAACCCTGTTTGACAGAGTCTTGCACAAGACGGCAACTATCAGACCTACACTGTAAAAAAATGACTGTTCAGTCTGATCTGGCAGCCACATAGACCAACATCCAGGACATTGCCTGAGACATGGAATTTCCGCAAGGTCTGTGCAAGAACCTCTCACAACTAACTAAATTTACCATAAAATCTCTGTTATAGTATGATACAATATCTTACGAGTACCTGTGGTTACTCAATAAGCATGCTAGCCACTCGGCCATAGATAAATTAAAATGTCGAAGTTACAAGTACTAAATTTGGAATAAACAAATGGCCTTTAGCCGGGAAACAAAAATATTTACTTTATAATCATAAATTGTACTGTATTTATAACAAAAGTAGCTGTAACAGACTACCTAACGCTTTGAACTACTAGAGACTCTTGTGACGTCTAAACGCTATCTCGACATACGCTATACGTTTACATTGCACAAGCTCTGTACATAACATAAGTGCAAGACTTGACCAAAACACTGTATGTTGAACAATACGCAAATGCAGAATATTGATATTTTAAGTTGTTACTAAGTTACAACAACATACTCAAGAAAAATGGTAATTAGCTAAAACCTTACGTGCTACCCATGGTTCATGAAGACTCAATCTTCACACACACTCACACATGGTCTCTGAAACAGCTAGCGTGGAAACTGCTACACAGCTAGTCTCCAAGAAATCCCATAATACACGGCAACTGGCACGACCCGCGTCCAGGCAATTCCAAAAAAAAATAAACTAGTACATCACTTTGTACTCGGACTTTTAGCCCCTACCAAAAAAAACCCTAAAATCGAATTTTAGATATACAAACATGAAAGAAAAATCTTTCATAACACCCATCGAGGGTAATTCAGATACTAAAATTAAAACCTACCTCAAATAACTAACGAGGGTTCCCAATTTACCAGATGGCGTCTATGACCGCTGTTGAAGTTCATTAAAGCATTTTAAATCGGCATTCCGCCCAAAGGAATAAGCAACTACAAAGCCATACCCTTTCTAATGCATTTGTGGATGGTATATCGGCATTACATCAGCCTGCATGGCCCAAAAAAAAACTAAATTTTGGGAGCTACTTCCACAAACGTGCTCTAACTTCCAGTGTCCATGGTCGAAAGAGACGCTTCTTATTTTTCTCCAACGTACATAGTTACCGAAACAAAACAATCACCAAAAAATTAGTCACCCTATCTACGTAAACTAAGCTCTTTCAACAACACAGAAAACTAATGGCGACCAAAGTCTACCCACGCGACCAAGCAAAAATTAACCAGAAGTCGCTGTGAAAACGCACAGAAACTGTCAGTCTGACACTGACCTCTTATCGATTTTCTTAAAACGGAGCTGACTTACAACATTCGAGATGATTAACCTACAACTTTTATACTAGGTTAAATAGTTATAAATTACCAATTATCAATTAACTAAAAGAAATATTTGAAATCAAACCTATCTGCAACTAGTATTAAACGATGAACAGAAGAAATCAATCCATTTAGCTATGTCGTACAAGATACAAAACATTCCTGAAATAAAAACAACAACAAAGGTTTGAAACTAAACATAATGAAAATTTTGGGCTATTACAGGTAACTTAATTAACAATTACTGTTTAAGGTGAGAGTCTACATATGTATTTTAACAATTTAAAACCGAAAACTTAACAGAGATTATCAAACTTATAAAATGCAATTTTCAAACTGTAACAAACTTCCATAAACAACATCACAGTGGCTAAACAGTGAGAGTACCAGAGAGTCGCATAATAAAGTTTTTACCTTTCGTGACAAAAAATGACGCATATGGTACAACAGTGTCAATCTTACAAAGGCATGTTGTATACATCTTGACACATGCGCACTAAATCGTAAGGAACTAACAAAAATGATGCCCAAATTGCGAATATTGTCCCTCACTGGCAAAGGGGTAATATCTATCTTGATATGAATTTCATTTTTAACCTGATCGACATCATTCCGACCGAACACCATCAAACAACACTTTTCAGGATTTAGAATAAGGGAATGTTCTAATGATAATTGATTTAAGGAACTTAGTTCCATACTCGTAGTCCTACAGCTCTCAACAGCATCGGCCCTATCAAATGACATGTAAACTTGGGTGTCGTCAGCATAGTATTGAGTAGAGCACTCTCTTAGGGATCTCGAGAGAAACGACATGTAAATAGCATATAAAAGTGGAGATAAGGCTGAACCCTGTGGCACGCCATTCCGAATTATAATGGGGGTTGATATTATGTTGCCGATTCGAACAGACTGAGTTCTATTTGACAATACGTTTCTAGAAAAGAGAACCGCACTATCGGATAGGCCTATATGATGCAAAATGGCTAAAAGCAGCTCGTGATCAATAGTGTCAAAAGCCTTGGAAAAATTTAGTAATGCCAAAACTGTAATTTTACCGTCGTCAATAGCTTGAAAAATGTCGTTAGTGACATTGGCTAGTGCCGTGGAGCATCCATGTTTTTGGCAAAATCTTATTACTTTCGGAGTGTTCCGATAGTTGTATATTTATAATTTTTTCCAAAACTTTCGACAAACATGGTAAAACACTGATAGGACGAAGATCGCTAAACTCTATTGGTAAGGAGACCTTAGGAAGTGGAATCACCAAAGCACTCTTCCAAATTTTTGGAAACACTGAGTTTCGAATACAATAATTAATGATGTGCACAATATATGGCAATAGAAATGGACACCCCAATTTTAGGATATAACTGCTAATACAGTCGATACCCTCAGCCCTAGATTTAATGTCCAATATAATTGTGAAAATATCAACTTCAGATACTTCTATGAAAGTTAAGTTAGAGGATACTTTTGCATTGACTTCACTCTTGTACATATTAATTAGATTCGAATTATTAACAGTTTAAGGAGGTTCAACGGTAAAAAATAAATTGAGCTCCTTAGGGTTTCTAAGGGTATCCGAGATATCTGCTGTTTTATATTGATTTAAGAATCGAAATTTTTTTAGGTCTTGCCATATATTTGAGGAGTTGTGTAGTCTTGCATCAAAAAAAGCTTTTTTCCCCTACGGATTGTTAATGTTACTAGGTTTTGAATGCTTTTGTAATAATCCCAGTGTGCACGCGACTTCGACATTTTAAAGCGCGTCAGAGCTCTATTTCTTATCTTAATCATGTCACATATTGTATTAGTTATCCACGGTTAATTTTTCTTGGTAAACCTAGCAGTTTTTACAGGGACATGAATATTTAATAAAACCGTAATATTTTCATTAAATAATTCAACCTTTTCATTTATGCTACTAAGATCAAAAATATTTCGCCATGGAATAGATTGCATATCTACGTAGAATTGATCAGAGTTAATATTCTTAAAATCCCTGTACTCCTTAATCACAGGCCCCCGACTTATGCTCAGGTACTAGGAATTCGCAAAAAACCAAGTCGTGGTCAGAAATATTCGGTACTGGGATAGTGTCGGAAGTTTTTATATTAAGCTCTTCAGGTATCACAATAAGATCCAAACGAGTTGAACTACTGCTAGAAATACACGTGGGCTTATTAATGATTTGTTTAAGCCCTGTTGCTTCCAAAAGTGAGGAAAAGTCAGATACCCCCTTAGAATACAAATTTAAAAGGTTTATATTGAAGTCTCCTAGACAAACAATATGGCTGTATTTGGGAGTAAGTGTCATAATTTGTTGTTCAAAATGCTGTATAAATTCACATGTATTACTGGATGGAGGACGGTATATGCAGCCAATGACATGTTACTTTTTTTAATGTTATATATAGCTATCCACATTTACTCGTAGCTTGTAGTAGCTCCAACATTAATACGTGATGCATTTAAGATATTTTTATAGTAAATAGCAACTCCACCACCCCTACTAAGTCTATCTTGCCTTACCAAAGAATATCCAAAAATTCGTAATTCCTCAGAGCCGATACTGTAACAGGTCTCAGTTATAGCTACCACATCATAATCACCATTCCTCAATATCTGCCCTAATTCATTTAACTTAGCTACTAGAGATCGTACATTGATATGCGCAGCCCTTAATTTTTGCATAGAAAGCACTTATAATTAGTCATGACGGTTAGTGCTTTCGCACGTAATTTAAAAATTGAAATGAAAAATATCGTTTTAGGCTATTTTGCTGTTTAATTAAACAGTAAAATTTCCAACCTCCTTCCTAAAATTTTCGATATTTTTTTTAAATTTACAACTTGATACAGTCGTAAAAATCGCATATCCAACAAAGTAAATAGCCCATAGAGACCGAAATGGGGATTACTAGTAAAAAGACCTTATCCGAAATAAAAAGCGCATTTTCGCTGGACGTGCTTTATTCCATCAAAGGCATAAAAGAATTTTTAAATTAGTTCAATACATTTTGCCAATAGCGACACATTGACAGGAACGTGTGAAGATTTTTTTAGGAATGTAGATTTCAATCACGTTTTAAATGCAAAATATATTACTTTACACGGTAAACTGGTATAATAAAGTGGAATTATGATGTGTTCGTTATTCTATCCTTTTAAATATGTGAATAATGCCTGCGAAAATTATAATAATGCTAACCATTTCATTCAACAAAGCTTCCCTTAATTTTTTTTGGTACTTTTTAAATGTAAATATAGATAAACTTATGCAGGTTGTTTTTTAATAAGTTTCAAATATTTCACAGGATAAGAAGATTTTGTAAAGATTTGAAAAATGCTTTATTTCTAAGATACAGGGTGTTAAAATTTTATTATATATATAGTCTGTTGCTTAATGCGAGAGACTAATAAATCATTATTGAACTATAAATCCCAGTGGTCTTCGCCGTATTCCAAAGGTGTAGTCCAATTACACTGAGGAACAGCAAAAATGTTTCCGAGACCAAAATAGCAAAATCTTACTTATTTTATTATAGTAACAAACAATCTGTCCTGCAAAAGTCTCAGTTGGCTCCGGTTTTATAGATCCATGCTAATTATGATAATTACCTATCTGCCCGTAATGTATTGGAAAATTCGACTATTAAATGAGAAGTACCTGGATTTATTATACCAGGGGTACTTTATAAGGGGTTTAAATACATATAACATAAATCCTAAATTGTTAGTTAGTTGTATTTCAACCACCAGTTGATTGAGAGCTGTTCGTATTTGAGAAATTAGAGAGTTTTAAGCAACATGTCGCGTGCTTGTTTAAAGTAGCCGGATCATTTTTGTTATATATATGGGGAAGTGACTTTTGTGAAACAAAAACGTACACTTAGCCCTTTTATACAAAAGGCTTACCACTTGTATTTTGGCTGAAAAAATGGAAACCAGGATAAAAATTGGGCTCCCCATATCTGCTGCTACAAATGTGCGTCCAACATTCGCGGCTGGCTAAGTGAAAAAAAGCGTAAGATGCCCTTTGCTGTTCCTATGATCTGGCGAGAGCCAATATACCACGTTACTGACTGTTACTTTTGTTTGACACTTCCCATCAAAAAAGGTTTTTGGAGAAAAAAATGGTCTGCGATACAGTATCCAAATTTACAATCCGCAATACGCCCGGTGCCTCATAGTGACGAGTCGCCTGTACCTAATCTACCTCAGGAATATAGCCTTGATTCTGACGATGATCCAATCGTTTCAAACGGTAGCGTACTGAAAAATGTCGCTGGCCCATCAACCTCGCAAGACTCCTATTTTGTCTGTGGACTTCCCAGTAAAAAGCCTCACAAAATAAATCAAAGTGAATTAAGTGACCTTATAACGGATTTGGAATTACCTAAGAAAAAATCCGAACTATTGGCCTTTCGATTGCGACAATGGAACCTACTTCAAGATTAAGTAAAAGTTTCTGTGTACCGAAGCCGTCAGAAAAATCTTACACCATTCTTTAACATGGAAAACAATTTGGTAGCCTGTAGGGACATTGAGGGATTAATGGCAGCTTTAAATCTCGACTATGATCCAAAAGACTGGAGACTTCATTGATTCCTCAAAAGTAAGTTTTAAAGCTGTGTTACTCCATAATGAAAACAAGTCGCCTTCACTCTCAATTCGTCATGCACTCCACATGAAAGAAACGTATAGCAACTTGAAATTGTTACTGGAGACCATTCAATATGAAAGATATATTTGGCAAATTTGTGGGGATTTACAAGTTGTGGCGATTTTGCTTGGAATGCAGCTAGGATATACGAAATACTGCTGCTTCCTCTGCAAGTGGGACAGTCGAGCACTATCGGATCATTACATAAAGAAAATTTGGCCACGAGAGAATCTTTTGAGCCAGGAAAGAAAAATGTTGCCAGCGCGCCATTAGTTCCCCCAGAAAAGATTTTACTACCGCCACTTCATATAAAAAATTGGGACTTATGAAAAAATTTTGTGAAAGCCATGGACAAAGAAGATCGTGTTTTTAGTTATTTAAAAGATAATTCACCTCACTTTTATTGAACCAATCAAAACGCTCATTTTCATAGCAACCACCTTGGTAACGGTCGTCTTACCCGATAAGACTACCGCTAGCTCGAAAAGACGCTTTCGAAAAGACGCTTGTAGCTTTTTTACTTAAATAAAAAATTAGTAACACCTCTAACTTGTATATTTACCTTTATCAGACGGCCTTCATTTTTATGTTCAGTAAATTATCCAATAAAATACACCTCTAGAGGCGGTTTCTTATCTTCATACCTTCGTTTTTCACTCGAAACTCGATTTTCCAAGAAAATTTTCACTCAATGTAATTTTTACTTATAATCAAAGATAAGACCCTCGAGCTAAAGCTCTCGGGATCATATCAGATTATAAGTAAAAATTACATTTCGTTAAAATTTGTCAGAAAATCGATTTCTTGTTAAAAACATCGGTATTACCGATAAGACGCCTCCTCTATCGGTATATTACTGTTGAAAAGTTCCCTAGAATCAGTGACAGTAAAAATAAAGAGGGAATATTTGTGGGTCCCCAGATTAGGAAACTTTTCGGAGATGCGCAATTCGATCCCATACTTGAAGGCAAGGAAAAGGACGCTTGGAATGCCTTTAAAATTGTTGCAACAAATTTTTTGGAAAACATTAAAGCAGAAAATTTTAAAGACCTGGTTGCCCAACTTCTTTTATGTTACCAAAACCTAGGGTGTAATATGTCGTTGAAAATTCATTTTCTGGATTCTCATCTGGATTACTTTCCGGAAAATTGTGGTGCTGTAAGTGACGAGCACGGTGAGAGGTTCCACCAGTATATTTTCAAACATGGAATAAAGGTATCAGGGAAAATGGAACTGTGAGATGTTAGCCGACTACTGTTGGACTATTACGAGAGATGCCCCCGAGGCTGCTTTCAAAAGACAGGCTAAGAAGCGTAAAATAAGTGTCTTAACTTTAGACTCGCTTATAAAAATGTGCTATTTAATTGCTATTGTTGAACCAACAATATATTGTTTGTATGCTCATTGTAAATGCCTATAAATTAAAATGTTCATTGTATACGCCTATAAATTAAAATTTTGTAACAAAAAATTCAAATTTTTTTTGCGAGCTAACTAAAATCTTTAGCAGGTGTTTTTTAGTTACTTAGGTATAGTTCAATAAAAAAAATAGGTTTTGTTCAGGAAACAAAAAAAAAGTTGAAATTTGTTCCCCAGTGTTATTTATATTTAATTATGTTTATTATCAGGGGTCCGGAGATCGGGTAGGTAGTAATAGTAGGTAAAACTACCTGTACCTCACTGTTTCAAAAATTTGAAATGTGTTACTTTCCGGCGCCGGCGGTTACTGGAAAACTTCGTTCTTCAAAATGGCTAGTATTTCTGAATTTGTTGCTGAGAAACGGATTAGTAAATCTGCGCTTTCTAAAAATGAGAAAATTATTATTCTCAATGCGTTTAACGCTCTTCGCCACCAACTCACATTGGTAACAAAAATGGATTGGTCGATGGCGTCTTACTAGCATTTAAATCAAAATAGACTAGAGAGTATCATGAAGACATGAACGCTGATGTCTTTGAAGAATACTTGCAGCAAATGCTAGATCTTATTACTCCTGGGTCTGTTATAGTCATGGATAATGCCAGCTACCACTCAAGAAAATCCGAAAAAATACCGATGTTTTCTTGGAAAAAAATGACATAATTTATTGGCTTACTGCAAATAAGAAGCTATGTCATAAATATATCGCTTCTCCGGAAGAACAATGACGCAAGTGCAAATTGATGAATTTTCAGAAATCGCAAGTTAAGAAAGTTATAATAATGAAACCTACACCGATACATTAACGAACAATATGGAAATAATCGATGGGGACTTCCAGAGAGCAAATTTATCAAGTTTTAGATGCTATATTAGGTATTTTATAATTTTTAAAACAATTGAAGATTATAGGCCTTAAAAGACCAAAAGGTTCCATTTGCGTCATTATTCCATTAGGAAAGGCGACAGTAGTAGTTAGTTGTGACAAGATTAATAATAATAATTATTCAAATTGTTAGATCAATACTTTATTTTTTTTGTCAACTTTATCAAATGACAGAACAGAAAAAAAAAGTTTAATAAGAAATATTCATTAATAATATTACAAAAGCAAAAACATCAAAACAAGCTACTAAAAAACGGTTCATAGTATCTTGGAATAATGTTAGATGTTAACAAAGTTTGTAAATCCCTTTTTTTATTTTCACTTAGTGGGATTTTTGAATTGTAGGCGGGTTTTCTGATGATACCATTTAAACTCTTCACTCCAGAAGAACGTCTGGTTCCAATGGTTCTACTCGTAACTTGTACCCAAGTGGTCTGTTTGTAGCTAGATTTGTAAAAGTATACATCGCTTCCTTTCACAAATTTTACGACTTTTATGTCTGACATCTTAATCTGACCACCCTCTGTATTTTTTTGGCAATTAAAGCCAATTTCATTGCACAATGATTTTAAATCTGTAAAGTCGCCATAACTCATTTCTTTCACGACAAAAGGATTCCCATTTTTTTTTGAATTCCTTATTATGGTCACTAATTGGTCAGGCACGTATATGGGCCCAGATTTTTTGGCTCTCTTCATAGATTTCTCTATAATGCTATGGATGGTGTCTCCCTCATTCTGTGTATGCCCACGTATGAGGAATTTGTGAGTAATAGAGTTTATTTGTAACGTTTCCACTGCGTATAAATACATGGAAAAAACGAATCTGCAAAAATAATATTATTTGACGTTTAAGATTAACAAGTTACTTTATGCTACGACAATATTGCAGAATGTGTGTTATACCTGTTCTTTTGTTGGCCACAACAATTATCTGAATAAAAGACAATGTCGCTACCAGGACGAGAACGAGCGACTTCTTCAATAAAACCCAGAACACAGGAACCTATTTCGACAGCACCTCTCTGCCCTATCCCTTCATGCCAAAAATTACAAACCGTGTGACCTCTGTTTATTTCGGAGATCTACAACAAACAATAATTATTATGAATGACGGTAGTGATATTTTTATAGGTCCAACATAATATTGGATCACTTTTACTTACCGTGAAATTAAAACAATTTAATCGAGATTTGTAGAAAAAGGCTGAGGACTGCCCCATCGGTACCGGTAGCACGGCTTGTAAATCGTAAGTCGCTAAAACCATTCTAGAACCTATTTCATTTGCCTTTTCCTTATCAGCGTTCTTCTCGACTCTGCTTAATTTCTTTTCATCTTGGTGCAACTGATAATCAACTTCTAATTTTTCCTTTTCGGCTGCTGGTGCGTTTTTGTACCCTTCACAAAAATCACATTGGTCCTTCTTTGGAAAAAAGAACCCAATGTTAAACTGAGTATTAAAAATTCGAGAATAGCAATTATAATCCACTGCAGGTTTACCCAAACTGGTTTGCTCGTTTGTATAGTGTCTATGCATTTCAGCGATTGACAATGCCCCATCAATAAATTCCCTGGAACTGTTTGCTCTTTGATAATGGCTTTCCACACGCGGAATAGCATTGATGTGTGCGCTAACGGAATCTAGTATGTCCTGATCGATTCTCGCATGTTTGCCATGTCGTCCTCGTTTATCTGCAGCTACAATGCCTGAACCACTGCCTCTTGATTTTATTACAGTGCGCATTGTCCTTTCTGTTATACCAAATGTGTTGATCATGTACGTTTTAGAGACACGAATCTTCTGTCCATTATCTCTCAGGTAAAACACACTGTTCTGTTTTCTTGGCTCTTGATGTGTCATAGTGACTCGACGGTATTTGACTTGTAGGGGCTCAATACATAAAGCTAGAAAATCTCGCTGTCGCTGTAACGACGCCAAATTCCAGTAATTATTGAAGAGTTCAGTTCTGGAGTCCTCCGATAGTTTTGTCGAACACTTGAGTGTGCACTTCTCTGAACAAGGTGGCCCCATTGCTTTTTCTTTAACCATTTTTCCTGTTCTCGAAAGGTAACTTTTTCCTGAGTTTTTTAAAATTTTGGCTTTTGATTTTTTCCATTGGTCAGGGTGGCGTAACCTTTTTTCCCCTTTTTTAGAAGGTGAAGTACTTGTTTCAGGATCGCTTTGATCTGTCACTAATGCCGATTGGTCTGTACGGTAATCATCCGAAGATGTTTCATTTTCAGATGGAACATACACATCACTATCTTCACCCCAAAGTTCTTCCTCATCTCCCGAATCTTCTGAAGGTTCTTTTTCTTCACGATAAATTGGGTTTGGAATTTTTCGCAATGTAAGCTTAGTTGAGCAGTTACTTTCAATTGTATAAGTCGCCATCTCACTCTTAGAGGACGCTGAACTAAGTAGCAATTGCACATCATTTAAAGCGCAGGGAACATCTGCTGAAAATGATTAAATAGTTATGTAAATTTATGTAAGTATAAGACACTACTGGTTAAGTTTAATAAAATGTTGTACCTACCACAAGGAACTAAATTGACAGAACCCGTAACCAACTGTGATGATGCTGATGCATCGGTATTTAATTGGCTAGCTTCAGGTATTATAACTGGATTCGACACCTCCGTTTCTTCTAAAGTATTACTCTCATTAATTCCATATGGAATCGCCATCTTACTCTCAGAGGACGCTGAACTAGGTAACAATTGAACATCATTCAAAGCGCAGAGAACATCTGCTGAAAATTATTCATCAGTTATGTACATTTATGTAAGTATAAGACACTACCTAGACTAGCAAGACCTACTGGTTAAGTTTAATAAAATGTTGTACCTACCACAAGGACCTGAATTGACAGAACCAGTAACCAACTGTGATAGTGATGCATCGGTATTTAATTGACTAGATACAGGTACTATAACTGGATTCGACACCTCCGCTTTTTCTTTTTCTAAAGTATTGCCCTCATTATTTGCTTCAGAATTCTGAGTGGCGAGATACAGCATAAGTTTAGTTCGGTTCATTTTGCAGAAATTCGCAGCCGCTGTCTGATATTATGGTTAAAAACATTATAATTATAATTATAAATAGATAATATTAAAAGTATTTCACTGTGCTTACCCACCTTTTTTAGGATAACCGACACACATAACCAATTATTGTGGAAAAGATAAAATACTTGAATAAACAATGACACAAAGAACAGATGCGTAACTGTAGGAGTCAAAAATTGTAAGTCAACAACGACGCAATTTACAATTACGCCGGTGTTCCACTAGCTGTCGATAGAAAATTGGAATTAATTGGGGCGAACAACGAAAAATGGTGACTTACGTCGTTGTTTCACTAAGATCGCACACAAAATATACCGAAACAGCAAATACGTCTTTGTTGAACCAAAATTCATGCATCAGAGTTGCTAGCCCAGACGCGACTAACTGTTGGGTCGTTGTTCATCTGGGGGCGTGATTAAAAAGGCGCCATTGGAACAATGACGCATCTGCCCTCTAGCGGCCACTAGAAGTTTTAACATTACGTCGATATGTTCCACTATGAAAATTCACTTTTTTTGGTAATTATGCCATAATTAACTCAAAAAGTCAAAATTTGCACTTGCGTCGTTGTTCTTCCGGAGAAGCGAATATGCTGGGACGGGAGCTACTGAAGATTGTAAAGTTGAATACACCTCTTTATACGAAATTTGTTGTCGATGGAATCGCTTCAAAACGAAATATAACGGTACTTCGCTTTCGGCCATATCACTGTAAATTAAACCCCATAGAATTGGTGTGGGCGCAAGAATAAGGGCTTGTAGCAAGGCATAGCACCACTTTCAAAATTACAGATGTTGGAAACCTCTTGCAAGGGGACAGTGGATTGTGAAAAATGGAATAAGTGCGTCGAGCATGTGATTGAAATAGAAGAAAGAATGTGGGAAGCTGATAACATGCTAGAAAACACTGTAGAGTCCCTCATTATTTCTCTGGACCCCAACGGCAATAGTTCATCAGGCTACTCGGAACATTATGACTAAAATTTCAAAATTAAGTTGTTGTATTGTACATCGTAGATTTTTTTTTATAAATATTAATACTTATTCCAATTTATCTATTTTCATATTATTCTTCCTTCTAAATAAGTTTGTATTTACAACATTAGAATAATTAATATCTGAAGTATCTGCCTATCTATACCGGGCTCTGGATGCAAGGAAGCCTGCCATTGCGGTTTTCGTTGATCTTGCCAAGGCTTTTGACACTGTTGATCATACTCAGCTAATGAGTGTACTTGACGGTGTCGGATTTCGCGGACCGGCACATGATCTTATGCGGGATTATCTCAGAGACAGACCACAAAGGGTACAAATTCAGCAAGACTTTAGCGATGAAAAAACTGTTAAATACGGTGTTCCTCAAGGAACAGTCCTGGGTCCGCTGCTGTTCAATATTTACATCAACGGCTTATTTTTACTAGATGTGGAGGGGGATGTGATGAGTTTTGCAGATGATACAGTTTTTTTTTTGAGGATAATAACTGGAACGACCTCAAACAAAAAATCGAAACAGAAATGTCCAAATTAATTCATTATTTTAACTACAGACTCTTAACGGTGAACGTATCTAAGACTTACTACATACCTTTTACATCATACAGTACAAACCTCCCTGACTATAACTTTTTAACACTTTCTGACCATTGTCCCTGTCCCACATCTCGAATTGAACAGGCACTGCAGGGCAAGTATCTTGGTATTATTATTGATGCCCACTTAAAATGGGATCATCATATAAAGTTTGTTACTAAAAAGATTAGATCTCTTTTAAGCAAGTTTAAATACTTTAAAAACATTTTCTCAGTATTACACCTTAAGATACTCTATTTTGCTCTGATAGAGCCTCACCTAACGTATGGTATACTTGCATGGGGAGGAGTAACTAATAATTATTTGGGGCTACTTGAAAAAACTCAAAAATGGATTTTGAAAATTATTTTTGCTAAAGAGTTAACGTACCCGACAGAAACACTCTATAAAGATTCTGGAATGCTTGATATTACGCAACATTTCTGTCTGTCTTCTTTAGTACGACAGCATGCCAGTAAGAATTCTTCCCTTCCTGTAAACCATATCTATAACACGCGACAAAGGACTGATACACTGAGAGTACCCAAAACAACAAAAACTATAACACAAAGAAGTTGCTATTTCCTGGCACCTAAAATATATAATGTTATCCCAGCAGAACTAAGAATATTGAATTCTAGTTTTTTATTTAAAAAGAAAGCCCGCAAATGGATACTTAGTGAAAGTAGGAATTATATACATAGTATAATAGATATTAAAAACTATTATAATTAACGAATAAATAGGTAGGAATTCATGGTTTACGTCGTCTGTTGTCGCATTTGCAGTCTTAATTTTTTCTAAATGGGCATACGTTTGGTACCTAGTAGGTATATGTGTTGGATGTTGATGTATTATCTTTGCATTGTCTGTATATTGTATATTGGATATGAATAGCATTATTATTTTATTTTATTTTTTTCTGTTTTTGTTTAAATTTCTACTAACAATATAATTTTGAGTAAATATTGAACGCTCAATATATGAAGGATAATTTGGCACAAGTCTATCAAGACCTTAGACCTATCTCGAGTATATTTGCGTGCTATTGGTATAATATATTTTTATAGAAATTCTTTATTTTTTTTGTATGAAAATGTACGTAATATATACTATTATTATTATTATTATTATTAATTTATTTGATGAGTATTTTTCCAATCTATGAAATCTATAATTATTATCAAGTATAATTATTATTATACTTTTTATTCTAATAAACTACCTGAAGTGACGCCTCTGTTACTTTTCTTTCATTCCCAAACTCGTCTTTCTATTGTATGCAAATGAGGGTGACCCTAATTTAGGACTGATTCGGGGTGTGTAGGTCTAAAATACGGAATTTTTAAAAACTATCATTGCAATTTACCTGAAATTTACAATGCAGCCTTTAAGTTGTACACCCTGCTTAATGGGTCCTGTCATTGCAAATTTACATTTTATTACTCTCTCGCATTTAGCAACAGATTATAATATTCAGCCCCAAATCATCCAAATCTGTTTTTTCTCACTCGTAGGAACGTACACAATATCTTCTAACTAAGTAAAAGTTTTTCTTATGGAAGCCATTTTAGTGTAATTTATAATTTTTGGTAGAATGGTATGGTAGAGTCATATGTGACGCAACCACGAATTATAAATAGAGAGTAGACAGAAACCCATAAACACAAGCAACAAAAGTATATTGATTTTTTAGTTTTATAAAACTTTTAATTCTCCATTTAGCTATATATGTATAGTTTTAAGATATTTTTCTGTACCTAAAATAAAGGAGATAAAAGCGTTATTTAAATTTTGATAAAGTTAACCATGCACGCACTGCGAGATGAGCAGTACTGTTGGCTTTGAATCCTGTAGTATGAATTTGGACTTTTAAAGAATAGAGTTATAGAACCAATATTTTTTGATCAAAACCTAATGGCTAACTATAATTGGTAATAATTAGGGCGATGATCGAAAATTGGACACAAAATTATACGGAAACAATTTGGCAGCAGGACGGTACTCTACCACACAACGTTGTAGCAATAACTACCTTTCTCAATGAAAAATTTTCTTCGTGGATTGGCGGATATGGCACACTAAGGTGACCGTCAAATAGCCCAGATTTGACATTATTAGATATATGCTTATGGGGCTATTTAAAAAATAAATTTAATAATGAAATTAATTTAGCTGTTAATACAATAAGAAAAATACTTATTAAAGAAATTGAATTTTCAAATAATAATCGCCATAGCATTATTTTAGCTGCTATAGAAAGATAGAAAAAAATATACAGAAAATGTATCAAACAAAATTGTGCACACGTTTTGCATTTACTATAATAGTTACTTATATCGTTAATTGAATTTTATATTCTAAAATTATTGCTAAATTAAATTAAACATATTTTAAATATGTCTCGTTTTTTACTATCGGTATAGCTTATTATTAAATCAGCATTTATTAAAAGTTGTGTGACGTCAAAATTTCAAATAAAAAGAGACGTCATTTTTAGTTTGCAGTGCGTATATGGGCAACCTTATCAAAATTTAAAAAACGCTTGTATGTATTTTAGTTTACACAAGAACATGATAAAATTATATTCAGGGTGTTATTTAATAAGTGTCCGATATTTTACAGGACGATTCCTCAGTTACTTATAAGGTGAAAAGTTCATATAAGCATGGTAGTATAAGCAAGTCCTTTATTTTTGAGATACAGGGTGTTTAAAATTTATTTTTATTTTTGTTTGTCGTAAATAATTTTTGAAATAATGTCTATATTTGGACGAAAACTGGTATCTAGGGGTTTTTTAAAACGCAAAATATGAATTTGATGTTAGTATGACTCCCACTTGTAAAATGCGTCACTTACGTGTCTTTTTATTCTTTTGAGGGGCCATCACTTTTTTATAAGTGCTTGTATTACATTTATACGCGAAAAAATGGATTTCTTCATCATTTTTACAAGAAAAAGGCATACTTGGTAGAAGTCGCTACGAGCAATCGTTCTCGAGAAAAAGAATAATAAAGAAATAAATTGCATTTATTGGCATATCGCTATGCCCATATCAGAGTTTGATAAAATAGCATTTATCTCCTAAACAAAGCCAAAATCAAAAAATTATGAAAATGTACTTTGCATTAGCCAATAAAGTGCCTACATAATAGTGTTATCGAAACAGAAGACGACATAGTTTCTGTTCGTGTTAAAAATTGTAATACCCTGTATCTCAAAAATGAAGGGCTTGCAGAACCATGCTAATATGAACTTTTCACTTAATAGATAACTGAGGAATCGTCCTCTGAAATATCGGACACCTATTAAATAATATCCTGTATAGCTGAATAGAGTCACAAGTTTTATAATACTAAAAAATAATATACGTTCCAATTTAACAATAACATCTTTATGTCATATGTCGCAGATGTAATGCTCCATTGCTTTTTGTGTAACACCATAAAACAATTTATAACAAAAACCACAACTTTTATACTTAGAGTTTTTATGTAACTTATCAAACTAATCATATAGGTAGGCGATCCATTTATAATATATATAATATTTCTGTACCTACGGGGTTCAAACCAGAATTGACACACACAAGAGGTACATAGAAGCTTGCTATATCTACTTTTAAATTCTGTATTTGAGAGCGTGTTAAATAGTAATGTAAAATAAATATCTACCCGTTATCTACTAAGTAACCGGTATTTACCCAATACTCAAAGTACCCATTCCCTGTTATTTAAAATACCCGTTACTTTTATACCTTTTAGAAAAGCCTACTGCTGCGTATCGGCGTATCGCGTTATCAAGAGTTGGGCAATATCACGCAGTCGGTATAGGCTCGGCAGTGTCGGTCGTCGGTAAAGTAAGCGCACCATGTAAAACTTGACCTATTGACAGTATTTTTTATCACTAGTAAAGTCTGTCCGTTTTAAGAAGTCCGCTAAGCCATAAAGCCTCTTGAACATTATGTCGGTGGCTCTCAAACAATAAATTATATTGAAGGTAATTTTGGATGTTGATGAATTACATTTTCTAAATAAAATAATTTAAAGTAAATAAAAAATTAGTTTAGGTAAAGAAAAATAATAATTTTTTAGCTTTTGTAGTATTCAGACAAATTAGTTTTACGAATTCTTTTTTATAAAGTTTTGGTTCTAAAAAGAACCGATTTTGTAGTCTTGCGACAGAACGTACCTACTTGTAGATAGGTACTACTAAAAGTAGTCTTCCTCTGCATTTGAAATTTCACCCATGCTTTCAGACTCATCAGAATCAACATCATCGTCATCATCATCATCATTCGTAATAATTAACGGTCTTACTTCGTCTATAACCTGTTCTGTCTCATAAGGTTCAAAAATAATTTTTTCTGTGTGTTCAATGCATTTCCGCCATTCTTCTTTGCCCGCTTGGCTAAGCGCCTCCTCCCATAACTTTATAACGCTAGGCTTACCGATATTTTTACAGGCATGTTTGTCATAATAGTTCTTGCTAATACTCCATACCAATTCAATTGCGTTGTAATGACAATGGTAGGGCGGCAATCCCAAAACTTGATGTCCATATTTGAGGGCTAATTCGTCAACAACATACTTTTTTTTAAATGACTGTTCTTTACACTTGCTTAAAAGTTCACTTTTTAAATATAAATTTTCATGGTTTATGTTTTTCTTTGACAACCACTCTTTTATTTCTTCCTTTTTCCAGCTGCTTGTAGGGAATTTCTCTTCAAGTCTCGTATGGTAAGAGGCATTGTCTAAAACAATTAAGGAAGGTACCATCCCGCACTTCAGCAAATTTTAATTATTTCTTGGAAAATAGTTATTATTATGAAGATTTAATTATAATAATCCCAAAATAATGTCATTATCGGAAAAGTATATACCTGACAAAATCTTTAACATATTTAACCATCCCGCCCTTGAGCAAATTTTAATTGGTTCTTGGAAAATAGCGATTATTATATAGATTTAACTATAATAATAGCAAAATAATTTAATTATCTATTTAATTATTATTTATGCTCAACGCGTAATTCTAAGATAACTTTGTTTTGAAACCTCTGATTTCGCCCAGTAATAGAACACAGTAAACCAGTGGGATGTTCGGTGTGATCAAGTATAGCGAAGGTGCGAATATATTGTAACTTAACCGACTTACTGTTTTAAAAGCGATAACATCCCTTGGTGATTTAATCCGATATCGGACTTCTTAAAACGCACAGACTTTAGCGAAGCGCCGACACGGCTTTGCTCTGTTCTTATCTATACTACATTAAAAGGAGATAGATACGAGGACGGCTCATGTCTGCACGAAATCGTTCTCGGGTAAGTTAAAAATTCAGGATTAGCTATAGTAGAGATTATTTAAAAAGACCGAAATCCCAGTAAAACATGCAACAAAGAACGCTACAGGGTATTCTTTGTTTTAATAGAAATCAAAAACAAGAATAAAAATAAGGGAATATCTTGTTGACGCCCTTCAAAGAGAGTAAAATAATAAATCACATAACTCTTAGTGTTATATCTTTTACCAGGTACCCAAGCGTGTACCTGAGGAAGAGAGGCATAATGTAATATGAGGGTGTATTTTATATCCTTTTATAAACTGATTGATATCTGTGGTGAATGCTGGTGGGATATTCGGTCAGATCCGGAATGTATTATTTCAGAAAAGTTAAGTAAAAATTAAAAATGAAACCAGTATTATTGAAATTATCTATTATTTTACATATAATTTATAATGAGCTAATTTATTAATAATCGCAATATTTTATATTTTTGTTTTTTATAGTTTTTACGTTCAGTGGCGGCTTTAAGATTTGGTCTTGGGAGGGGGGGGGGGGGCAAGCAAATCTTAAATTATGTACATTAAAAAATACATTAATTAATACTTTTTGATTATAATAAAAAGAAAAAGAAAATAACAATACAAACCTATATTCCATATTTATATTTATAACATTTTTATAAACAAATTAAGGTATAAACATACAACTACATGCAAAAAAGTTAGTCTGAATCTGAAGATTAAGAAATGTCACTTTCAGAATCTAAACCAGAATCTGACACATGAATTATCAGTGACTTAACCTGAACATCCAGAATATGTTCTTTTTGCCAATAATCCCTTATAATATTATTGGTATGGCAAACACAATCAGACCAGTTTTCGGAGGTAATGGTTTGTAATGCCTCTTTCCAAACATCCAAAAAGGCATTTTCATCTTTCCTGTCTTTTCCAATAATTTGTTTATTAAAAAATGTTTTGCTTTGGGCCCAAATTAATTCAGTAGCGTTGAAAATGCAGTGGTAGGGCGGCAATCTCAAAACTTGATGACCCATAGTATAAATGAATTCATCCACGACATATTCTAATTTTGCTTTGTATTGTTTTACTATTTGTAGCAATTCGGGTTTCAGTGCGTTTGCCATAAAATTGATATTATTGCTTTGTTGCCAAAAAATGCTACTGCTATGCTGCTGGATCAGCTTTTCTCGTTGAATCATTTGGCTCATTTTTGCTGAATCGTAAATAGTACTTTGCATTGTCCATAATAATAAGAAGACAGTGTTTTTCGAGCCGAGGTAAAAGCTGTTTTTCGAGCCATTTTTCAAACAATGTTCATGTTGTCATGATAGTTAGCGCTTTTATTTTTTGTAGAAAAAACTAAGTCTGCCCCATCTATAGAGCCATCTTTGGTGCCAGAATGCAAGACTTTATATATATTTTGCCGTCTGATTGTTTTTTATTTAAAACTAATTTGATTTTGTTATCATGTCATGTTCTAATGTCGCTACCATTTGGAAATATCTATGTTTCGTCTATAAAAATCACATCTAACGGAGTTTCTGATAACAAGTTTTCTGTATATTGTCTCGAAAATTTTATACGTTTTGAAACAATATCCGGTTTCTCCATAATGTAGTGCCTGCCACTGTCCCTTTTAAATCTAAATCCCAAATGCTTTAACAAATGGTCTAATGTGCAGTTGCCAATAATGTGTTTAACATGCAATTCCCCTTTTAGCTTTTGCTGTGTGACATACTTGTGCGTGGCAATCATATTGTAAACTACGTTCCTTATTTGAGTTTTCTTTGCCTTGTTTTTGGGGCATGCTTTTTCTATTAGCCTAGTAAGAAAATTGAATATTATGACTACATGTTCTTTTATTACTTTATAATTAAATATAGATAATTATAATCAATTACATTCCTTATATAACGAGTGATTATTAATTATTTTGCTCAAGGGCGGCTGTGACCCAGTATACATAGTGTAGCAGTAGCGCGTAGATTAAATCATGGGGCGAATTTGCTAGAAAGCAGCGTTGTCACGTTGAAAACCTAAAATAATGTTTTTTGACGGTATGTAATATAAAATCCTGAGCTATCTTACTTTGAAAGCCTACTTTATATGGCCGCCTCCTACTTCTAGACATCTTCTGATGTTTCTTCTTACCCTCAGAGACACATTAACCAATACGTTTGTAGAATTACTAATTTCGGCAATTTTTTCTGAAATCCTTCGTTTAAGATCATTTATATCCTCAATTGGTGTTCGATAAATGGAGTTTTTTATAAAAGGCCACAAGAAGAAATCGCAGGGTGTTAAATCGCAGGAACGAGGTGGCCATATTTGTTGCGTATTTCGGCTTATAACTCTGTTTTCAAAAAATTCACTTAAAAAATTTAAATTTTCTCTGGTTACATGAGGTGTAGCGCCATCTTGTTGGAAGTAACCTTTCCGCAATTCATCATCGTGAAGCTCATTAATAAATGTTGTCAGAATTTCGATCCGATATCTCTCAGCTGTAATTGTGCCATCAAAGTAAATTGGGCCTACTATTCTTCTAGAACTAATTGCTGCCCACACACCAACTTTTTGAGGATGAAGAGGTCTTTCTACAAAAACATGCGGATTTTGCGTATTCCACATTCGCATATTTTGTGAATTAACATAGCCTGATAAATAAAAATAAGCCTCATCGGTAAAAAATGTTTTTTCAAAAGCACCACTATTTTCTTCTTGAAAATTGTTTAAAAACCATTCACAAAAATTAAGTCTTTGAGGAACGTCATTGGGAAGGAGTTCATGAATAGCCGTAACACGATAAGGGTATAGATGCAGATCCTTTTTCAAAAGTGTTTGACATGTACTGTAGCATAAATCCGTTTGCTGAATTTGTTGAGATAAATGCCTAATAGAAGTTGAAGGATTATTTTCCATAATTTGTCGCGCTTCTTCAATAACCTCATTCGATCGTTTCGTTGGTCTTCCAGCCCCTTTTTTATGTTGAACAGAACCAGTCTGACGAAATTTATCAATTAGGTATTGTGACCCAGTACGAAAATTATGAAAGGTCACCGCAACATCAGGAAACTCGGTTCGAAATTCATCAAAGCAGTCATGCTTAGAGTAATTCCACACACCGCCTATTTTGTTTCCATTTCTAAAAAAACTTTCAACAATAAAAATTTTTTGTGCTTCACTAAACATTTTTACTGTAGAACTTTCAATCCGGCAACAAAGCTTCACCAAAACTTGATACGCTGAAAAATAAAAAAAAAATAAAAAATTAAATCATATCCTGCAAATAGCACTTTATAATAGTCAAAAGACGACTCCCCGGAGAAATATTAGTTAAAGCAATAGTAACCTACCTTCAAATAACTGCAAAAATTACAAAATTTCTCCAATTTTTAAACTTTACAAATACACAAATTCAAATAAGACGTAAATGTCATAAAACAATCATGTCATCTTATCTACGCAGTACGGCCATGATGCTTTTAAAATGCATGGCCTCCCTTGAGCAAAATAATTAAAAATCACTCGTTATTATATAATATACAAATCGCTTAATTTTTTAGTCCATAAACGCCTAATACGCCATCCACTGTGGGACACCCTGTATTCATATGTGAATAACTTTCAATCCACTTACCCTGGGAGAAGCTCCTGTTGTATATTCCTTTCAGATCCTGGCTACAGTTTTCTTACTAATCTTACAGGCTGCTGAAGTGCATTTGATGGCTGAAATTGGCTGAAGGCTATTTTCTTTTTCGCGTTAGACATTTTGCACCAAATATTCTAAGTCGAATGTCGAATAAACCCCGAAACTCCTCGCCCGTACCTGAATTTTTGGGTACCTGGGAAAAAAGGTTCTTTGTTCCGCTTTAATTTCTCACACCTGACAAAGAGAGGCAATTAAGGGTTGGTACTTGCTAATTTCATGCCTATGATTTGTTTAGAAGAAAGAAAGATGATCAAAAGCTGTAGCTTTCTTTGCTGCAGCTTTTATTGCCATTTTGGCCTTTTTAAATAATCTCTACTATAATTATACGAATTTAAAATAATAAAATCACTGAATTGCACTGTTTTTGCCGTTACTTGGTAGAATTCCATGATAAATTCGAAGAAAAGTTAAACAGAGTGTTTTAATTTTCTTTGAAAATCACTGAAAATGAAACAACAAATGATTTTGAAACACTTCAAGGAGCTACAGACACAGACCCATACGATCGTACAGAAAATACTGATGATATAATTTGGTAAGATTTCGATAAGTGATAAAAACTTTTTTACATGTAACAAGCCCAACAGCAGTCGCCATCGAGAAAAACGGACCCGCTTGTCTGCATGGTGGTTCGCACGACAAAGAGTGTATCCCTGTCTATCCCATTTAACTAAGAAATATGTATGTATTTGATGTTAAATAATAAATGCAGAGAAAAAATCTATTACTAGTATTATTACCATCTAATACTTACCAGAATACCTATTAGGTAGATTGGGTACGAATACCAGTATTACTATAGTTGGGGTCAAGCAAATATTTGACGCGTGACACTTCCATATTGTCATGGGTGTCAAATACGGCAGGCCACTCATAATATAAAAGTTACTAATGGCTAAATTTATATTATAATAATTACCACCCACTCCGAAGTATTTGTATCTTTATCCTTTTATATGACTAAAAAGAGATATACATAAACCGAGTTACCTTCTCGTCGATTTGGTCAAATCATATGGGCTGCAGATCCGCATTTTATTTATTAATTTAATCGTTATACACTACTAAGATTGCTTGTTAAGACCTGTGATATTAATGGTCAATCCTGAATCCCACCATTACAATGCACAGAATTTATCAAAACAAATTTATTTATATTATAATTCATATTCTTGGACCAATTTCCCAGCAATCATTTTCTGCAAAGGTTTATAAATAACAATATTCGTCAGTCCGGTCCTGACTAAGTATCAGCTGTAATAAAGTTGGTGAAATCAAAATGACCTAGTATTGGACAAATATGACAAGATGGAAGTGTCACGCGTCAAATATTTGCTTGACTCCAACTATATTTACTGGTCTATTCTTATGTGAAAAGATACAAAGAAGTGCCTAACTGATGAATCTACCCGAAAGTGAAAGTAACAGTAACGAGTATAAAATAACGAGCACTGATGTTAAAAGTAACGACCCCTAACAGGTATTTAAAAGTAACGAAAGTTTACACCACTAGTGTTAAAAATTAGTTGTGTCACCCGCGACACCAGCGTACTACCCTAGTTCAAAGAAGTAGGCCATTCCTCTAAGAGACCTGATTTAATTAACAAAAAACAACAAGAGACGCCGACTTTGTGCTTTGTTGAGTTTTATACTACTGTAGGGTTAAATATAAATATTTATTAACCCACAAACGTCTCAAATTTTTGTTTAACTTCTTGTGTTGCCGAATATAGTCTCAAAATGGGGTTTAAAATTATATTTTTTATCCAAAGAACTAGTTGCCAAAGGATATCCCATATGAACTCATTACGTTATTCGGTTGTAAATTTTGCCGAAAGAATGCCTACATAAAAATGTAATATAAAAGTTCTGGTAGTAACGATAATGGCTTTGTACAGAACTTTAAATTTTAGAGAATAATGTATTTCCATTTTTATTCCCATTGTTCCTTTTGCGCAACTAATGGGCTGCCCGCTTTTTAAAAATAAAATGCAATAAAAGTACTTGACTAATTTCCTTCCTGCGTTCATTTGTGCATTTAAAAAATAATTTTAGTGTAACATATTAAAAATAAATTATGTTTCGTTTAGTGGCTAACTCTAGCTTCTGTCCCTTCTCTTGATATTATACATTATTTAAATATTCAATAGTATTCGTTCATTAGAAACAAACAGTTTTAAACTTTTATAAAACACCAATTTTAATAGATACTAATATGTATACAGGGACTACAGGGTGTTCATTTTTTGATGTAATTTCAGGGTATCTAGGTAAACTGTTTCTAAGAAAGTTTTTAAGCAGAACTCTTTAAAGCAAACATATGATATTTTAAATGGGATACCCTGTATATTTTTAACTTACTTGATTAGATTATTTTTGAAAATTAGGGTAGTATAGCCCATGAAACCATTGAAACATACAAAAAATATCTATCTGTTATGACTATTTGTCAAAATGTATACAGGGTGTTACTTCCATTTATATTTATTTATTTATTTTATTATTTAATGATAGGCCTTAACTCCAAGGGCGCATTTCAGTACAAATTTCAAGTATAAAAGTGCATATAAACATATGTCCTAGAAAGTCTGGTTTTCAAGATACAGGGTGTCAAAGTTTTAAAAAAAAATCGGTTTTTTATTTATATCTCAAAGATCGTTTTGTCGATTTTGGTAAAATTTGGCAGTGTTGTTCGCTGTAATAAGACACTATATTCCGGTACCAAAATAATTGGCAGTAACTCATTTTTACCGGGGTGTGCAAGACGTAAGGGGAACGCCAAATTGCAGAGGCGCGTCATTTTAAACAATAATAACTCAAAAAATATATGAATCTTTTGTTTATTATTATAATATATTTACATTTACTATAATAAATATAGGAAATAAAAAACTTGAAGTCTTCCTCCACAAAATAGATTTAATGTTTTAAAGGTTTATCCCTACATGTTTCGGATGTTTAAACATCCATCATCAGGGGATACAAGAAGAAATTAAGTAAAAGGTAAAAGAAATTCAATATTCGAGTAGACTTAACTTACCAATATCGAGTTCATATAATGAAGTTCGTTATCCCAAATGAATGGGCATAACTACTTGAAGTTTTGAAGCGAAGAAATTTTCACATCAAGGAGGGAAATAGTGTGGAAACGTCACATTAGGAGGAAAACTATAATACGAGAGAAAAATTTTTTTCATTTAAATGATGATATCCATTAATTAATAAATATATTAGGAATTAACGAAATTACATTTATTATATTTTTTTTTTATTATTAAATAGATTTTTTTGTTAATTAACTAATTTTCGAGTAAAACTCGTGAGTTGTGGAAACAAAGTCCCACAACAAGATAATTAAGGACATTTTTTAAAAACTTTTGGTAAGCGAAGAGAATTAAATAATTAATTTAATAGTTTTAACACCACATGTGATGTCAAAGTGACATTGACGTGAAAACGGAAGTGGTTGTGTCAGGGATTAAAAGTAGTTGTCCTCAATCGGAAAAACGTAGTAATAATTAAGCGACGACCACGAATGGCTAACTTTGTTTACTGATAAATAAAAATCTTATTCCGTCTTCTTGTTTCCTTCTGATCGGACACTTTAGTATTCCTATTGTTCTTGATAGTGCTATAAACAGTACGGCAAGATGTCTTAGTCTATGTGGCACAAAGTTCTGCTGCATCAGTAAATGATATTCCACTGTGTGTATTTAGAATTCCCTCATACAATTTTTTTACAATTGTACGCTCCCCAGGTTTTAAATGACGTCGTTTTGTAACTTGTTGGTTACTATAACTTTAAGAACTCGCCTGCATTATAATATTTGCAGTTTTGAATAATCACCAAAATAACACCAAAATAATAAAACAGAATTGCAAATATCCTCTTAATTGAAACTTGTCTACGACCCTGAACGTTGGTTACAGGCGATAAGACAGCGTGCGAGCGCCTTTAGACATGGGTTTTTCTCACCTGCGCTGCCAAATTCAGTAGACCAAGTACCGTAGGGTGTAAAGGCCCTTGTTGACATGCTGATTTTGGTACATTTTATGAGAATTTAAATGAAATATTTTAATTCCTGGCAACATATAGCGACTTATTAAGGCACAATCTTCCCAAGCGGTTTTGAATGCTTTTATTTCAGTTAAAATTGTGTAAATCGATGTTAATTATTTTCTTTGCACACCGACAATGGTGATAAGAACAGTTTTGCCAATTATTTTGGGATCGTAGTATAAGTTAGCACTGCTTTGATGATAATTATGAGTGCCAGTGGCGTACCGGCGGGCAGTCTCATCAATAATATTGAGAGACAAATTGTACGCCACTGACTTGTTTGGAAATTTTATATTGCTCTCGGGTTAAGCAGCTAAAAATACAACTTTTTTGTTTCTAAATATTTTTTCGTATCTTACCTCGTTTTTATGAAGAAAAATAAAATTCACTTCATTACATGTCGAAAATTCTTTTAAGTTTACAAAACCGGAGTTAAAAACCAGCAAGATCTTAAAAACCGAATAATAATGGCTTTCGAAAATAATAAAGACACCCCAGGAATTCATCAGAGTTTGAAGAAATCAGTCCAATATTTTCACAAAAAAAATATTGATGGTATCTTTACGCACGCCACTGTTTGAAGTAAGCAAAACCTTTTTTAACAAAAAAGTGCAGTTTAATACAAAGTCAGTTGACATCAATTTTCAATACCGTATCTTCAAGGATTTTCACACGTTCAAAACTGCTTATTGGAACAAATTAAATCGTATGAATACTTTTCCATAATGGTCGATGAAACTGTCGACATATCTGCTACAGAACAGGTGTCGATAAACAAATCGAGAAAAGTAGACGAAAACTTAATTATAAAAGAATATTCTATGGAGTTTTATCAAACGGCTAAAACCAATACTGAAACATTATACACCATTGTAAAAGATGTTTTATTAAGATATTCATTCTTGGATATCCATAAATGCAGCAGTCAATGCTATGATGGTGCAAGTAGTGTTAGCGGAAACATAAAATAAAGTAAATGAAGTCTTCAGAGACGAATTAGGACGGATGAACCACGAGCTCTCTTTGTCCATTGTACAGCTCACACCCTTAACATGGTTGTACAAGACTCAATGCAATAAGAGATTTTTTTAACTTAATGAGAGAACTAATTACGTTTGTTAGAAATTCTCCAAAAAGACTTGCTTGTTTTAACCAGTTGCAAATAGATTTATCATCCGAAGAAAACTCTGACAGCTTGACAAAGTTAAGAAGCCTGCGACGTTTTTGTCCGACCAGATGGTGTCTCTAAATTCTGTCATACGTCAGACGATGAAGCAGGAGAGGCTAAATTATGTCTCTATGCTTCATATTCATCAAGACGAGACTGATTAGGTTAATCTGAGAACCGTGGCCAATAACTTTATGGATTGTAACGCTGTAAGAAGAAACACCTTTTTAAAGGTTTCTTATTTGGTCCATTAGTTTAATTTCCTGATAGTTTTTATTTTACTACTAGATAACAATTAAATCTATGTACAATAATTTAGCAAGGCGCCAGGTGGATACCTCAATCTTTTTATGTTCCTTACAATAAGTCATTAAATAAAAAAAATTTGGTTATTTATTTAGTACAGTAAGTTCTTGTCTAATTTTTTACCAAAGAAAATAATTATATTTTTAATATAAATATATATTATGGTTGACATCTGTGCGTAGTGAACAACTGACAACATACAACATTAACGTAACAAGCAATTCTTTTTTTTTATTATTTTAACACCCTGTATCTTAGAGAGTAAGCATTTTAGGGCATATGTCTATTCGAACATTTCGTCTTAAAATGTCAGGAATCATATCCTAGATTTTCTTCATGGACCTAAGGATCACCCTGTAGAATTGTTAAGTTACATATTAAGTTTATTTTTGATAATTAGTAAAAGCACTGAACCAAGTGCTGTATTGTTGATAGTCTCAAATTACAATGATCTTTCTCTGCAAGGTTTACCTGTATTTTTAATTGTCGATAAAGTATTTTTCACCCTAAATGGTATCGACTTATTGTATTGACTGCAATAAAACTACCGGTATAATCCCATTGTTATACACAATCAACAAGCAAATACACTACAGGTTCGGACTTTAAATATTTAATTTGGTATATAATATAATATGAAGGTAATTATGCAATCTAATTAAAATTATTGAGGTTTTTAGGGAACAAGTAATTTTACACACATTGCTACGTTTAAATAATTTATTATTTAATGACATAATGACACAATCTTCCGCAATTGTCGACTATGATAGCTTGCGTTGTCCATTACTATCACGCTATTTGGAGGAATGTTAGGCAAAAGACAATTCTGGGACCATTCTTCAAACAGCTTTGCCGTCGTATCCTCATGGTAATCTACACAGGAGTATTTAATGTTTTTCGCAGAAAGCCACAAGGCATTTGGGACCCAACCGTTTTCTGATCCTGCATGTAAGATAGTAATTCTTTTCCCTTTATTTGACGGAGCTTTTGTTGTGCACTTGCCGGATGAATCAGACCATCCTTTGGAAGGTGTTTCGTGGGTGTCAAACCACGTCTCGTCGAGGTAAATTATTGGACGATTTTCAGATCGGTATTTTCTTATGGATGTTATATATTCGTAACGCCATTTTCTTTAACGGGCGGATTCCATCAGTACTTGTCTTTTATAAATTTTGCGATATCTGAAGCCCATTTCAGACAAAATTCTCCAAAGACTAGTGCTGCTACAGTTTATTTGAGTTTCGTCATTAGTGAGCCGCTGTTTTAGACTCTTTAATGTAGGGACACGTTGCTCTTCGTACATGGTGTAGATTTTTCGTCTTATTAGGTCCTTATCGCCTTCATCGATACTTTTCTTGAAACCGGTATCTATACGCTTCTTTCTTGATTTGACGGGATTTACTGCAATTCGTCTTACTGTAGTAAGAGGCACCTTAGTCATATCACTTGTTACACTTGCGGCAGCACTCGCCCAAAGTCCTTGGTCAAGTAAAGAACTATATACATTTTTTAGAATGTTTTTAGCATCAAGAGATAAGTGTTTTTTCTTCAACGGAACACTAGAAGAACCACTATTAATATTTACCCACGGACGCCACATAATATCTGTTTTTATACGTATACATTTTTGGTAAATAATTTAAAATTATTGTATCTTGCAAAACGTCCCAGGTAGTTAAACGGAGTCAATAATTTATTGTGAAAAATTCTTTACTTCTCTTTAGTTGGTCAACTTAAATTAAAAGGGTTTTATAAAACAAATACATATCTTTTTCTTCTTTGTCGTTTTATTTCGAAACTTACTCACAATATTCATAAAAAGCTCAAAAATTTCATAAAGAATTTTATTACTTTCAGAATCATCTCGTGGCCTACAATGAATCAGGCGGATTATTACCGAACCAGGACGTCCTAACCATAAAGAATATTAGGCAAAAATCAGCAGGGCAATATGCCTGCTCAGCCAGAAATTCCGAAGGGGAAACGTACAGTTCGCCATTTGATTTGACCGTTCAATGTGAGTGTAGTATTTATTAGCATACTTTATTTTAAAAGGGGTATTAAATGCAAAATCCTTTTTAGTATATACCTATTTTTTTTTTTAATATTTCGACAATAGGAAAATGTGTGTAATTTTATTTATTGTTGAAATAATTTTTAAAAGGTATGTATAAACAATATAAAGTTAGTAGCTCTTCTACCAACAGAGGTATGAAACGAATAAATAATTGGCAAGTAAAATAATAATAAATGTTTGGTAAGCAATGTAGTTATCTTGGTATAATTTTAAAATATTTTATAAATTAATAATTTAATATAAATTGTGAATCTATGTGATAATATTTTATGTATTTTTATTTAACAGAGTGATTTTGATGCATTAGAAATACACATATTCTCAATTAATCTTAATTTTTGGAGCCCATTTTGACAATCACGAAATCTATCGTTACAACTTGAGCATTCGATAGTTACAAAACTGAATCTTGTTCATAAATACTTCAGATCTAATTAAGGTTTAGTTGATATGATTACAGGGGAGACACAAAATTTACAATTATTGCCAACGTTTCTGATTTGTTATTAAACTATCCTCAGAGCTGAAGCTGGATATATCAAATCGTGTCACTTACTAAGTACCCAACTAGCAAAGTAGAACTTTAAAACAAACAAATTATTTTATAATTATCAAATAGCGTTGCCTTAAGAATAGTTTTGTTTTGTAGCGCATATCGTTACGGTAATTTTGTTCGTTAAGAAAAATACTTGCATAAAATTGTCTTATAACGGCTTTTACAACTTTTACTATAGAGCAAATGATTCTTGTTAGTTTAAAAATTTTATAAAGGTATTATAATATTATTATAATATATAACCTATAAAAATATATGTCTATAAACAGGTACCTACCAAAGAAATTTCTCACTTCATCTCAAGCTCTGATGTTGTAATGTAATATTTATCGAAGTCGAGTTTTTGAAGTACAATCTTATCACAATAAAAAAATAAATAAAATAACCCTCCCAAATTGGACACAAATGGTTTAGCTCCCTCTGTCATGGACAGGCTTATACAAACTAGGTCATCATCATAGTCACAATGTCTTAGCAGACATGTTGTGAACTCGTAAAATGAAATGTTCTAAGTCAGAGCTGGAGGGTTGCCGAAACGAAGGTTGTCAATTGCTCTAGAAATTGTATTTCGCCATCTTTCACGATTATTTGTCAATTCGGTCGCTCTTGTGACGCTAGTATTTAGCAATTGTTTTGTCGCATCCACCCAGCGTGTAGGAGAACGGCCACGACGCCGTCCTCCCGGAGCATGACCCTGGACAACAAGTTTTTCCATATTATCACTTCTATGGATATGGCCGAAGAACGTCAGGATACGCGTCAAGACAATGGAAGATAGTCGCTTTGGATTTCCGAGTTCACTCAATATAGAAACATTAGTTCGGTGGGCTGTATAAGGAACTCTTAGCATTCTTCTCCAAGCCCACATTTCGAAAGCATCTATGCGGTGGCGGTCTGCCTTTCTCACAGTCCAAGTTTCAGAGCCATACATAAATATGGAAAAGACAAGAGACTGAACCAGCGACATTTTGGTGGCTTTGGTGACATTATTATCACGCCATATTCTAGTCAGTTTAGTCATAGCTGACCGTGCTTGTTGAATGCGCCGTCGGATTTCAACCTCACAACCTCCCGAGTTATCGATCGAAGAACCAAGGTATACAAAACTTTGGACTACCTGACAGCGGCCTACTGATGTTATTGCAGGGTGATTATCATGTTCTCTGTCCACGATCATAACTTTGGTCTTTTTGTAGTTGATACTAAGACCAAATGCTTCACTCTGTTGTTCCAAGATGTTAAGTAGAGTTAAAAGTTCGCCTTGAGAAGCAGCAATAAGGGTTGTATCGTCAGCAAACCTTAAATTGGATATCCTGACACCACCAATAGTCACACCACCCTGCCATCCGTCAAGCACCCCCCGCATCACAAACTCGGAATAGATGTTAAACAACATCGGCGACAATACACATCCTTGGCGAACTCCTTTTTTTGTTGTGGTTTGACCAGACATGTTGCTGTCAACTCTTACTCGGGCTGTGTTGGATTCATAGAGCTGTTGTATGAGAAATATCAAGTGATAAGGAACTCCCATGGATAAAAGAATATCCCAAAGCTTAAGCCACTTTACGTTGTCAAAGGCCTTAGAGTAGTCCACGAAGCAGACATAGACTGGGAAATAATGTTCTCTGGCTTTCTCAATAATCTGTCTCAAGTTCAAGATCAACAAACTAGGTACATAGTTAATAATTACAGTGCGATAATACACGAAATATTGTGAGTGCCTAGAGGCAATTTTCTTCATCACTGACACGTGTGGTCACTTAGAGCTCCGTTGTATGTAGGGAAATATATTAATAAGAATACTATAACGATTATTATATTTCAATTCTTCTACAGCGTTGCAAAACAAACATCTTGCTTTAACGTTACAAAAAAATTTAAGACGGCATAATATGCAACCCTATAAAACCGTTATCGTATACAATTCTAATTTACACTAGAATATTATTAAACGTTGTCATTTGATATTAAATGGTTGTATTATAATGCGCCATATTTAAATAATGATTTGTTGGATTCGCGACTGCCGCCATCATGTAAAATTAAGTCGGAGACGTGATAATGTGGTCTTAACGTTTTTTCTATTAGTTTTGGAAGACTATTTTCTAACGTTATTCTTAAATAAAATAATAATTTAATATTATATACAAAAAATATCGAAATAATAAAAAAACTATATATACAGTGACCGGCAGAAAGTACGCACCAAAGAGAATTTTTTTTTGTTTCAAAACTTACCAAATTTTTTTGACGGTGGAAATGTTCTGCATGTTCTTAAACAAAAAAGAGCATAAACAAAACTAGTAAATATGGCGTCGTATACGAGGGAGAGCTAAAAACGTTAAATTAACTCAAGAATAAAGTGCCCTTATTTTTCACCGTAGAAAAATTTTTTATTAGAAAAGGTTGTTTGCACTTAAAAGTTATCCATAAATACCAAATTTTAGCTCGGTAGCACAAAAAAAATGTTTTTACTTTTTTTTTTTTACGCCCCTCGTATAACGAATCGATAGAAGCTATGCATATGCAACCTATAAATTCAGGTTAGTGAACAACTAAAAATAGCATAAACGAAGACAGTAATTTAACGTTCTACATGCCCTCCGCCGTTTTCGATACACTTTATGGTTCTATGAATAAGCTCCATTGTAACATTTCGTATAATGATAGGATTGATTTGTCTAACGCATTGCCTGATGAACTCTAAGTGATCTTGATTTCGAAATGGTCGAAAACTTTATTTTTAAGGTAACCCCAAAAAAGAAGTCCATTGGTGTGATATCGGACGATCTTGCGGGCCAAGGGTTTTCAAAAAAGCAACCAATCCACCGATTAGGGAAGTAGTAATCTAACCATTCCCTTACTGCAATAGTACTATGGATTGACGCGCCATCTTGTTGAAAATAAAATTCCTGACGGACATTTAGTGGCAGATTCTCAACGAAATCACTTACAGCGGGTTGCAAAAAGTCCAAGTACATTCCAGCAATTAGATTCCCACGTAAAAAAAATGGCCCTAAAATACGATCGTCTATTATCTCGCACCAAACATTCGTCCTGAACGAATATTGATTCCTACATTCGATCACAAAGTGAGGGTTCTCGTTTGACCACCAGCGGCAGTTTTGTGAACTTACTGTACCGTTACTAGAAAAAGTTGCTGCGTCGGTAAAGAAAACATGCGTACCAAAGTACGGGTTATCTTCTATCATACCTTGAAACCAAAAACAGAAGTCGAGGCGAGCATCAAAATCCCGTGTCTGAAGGGTATGTACAAATTTTGGCTTATAGGCTTTGTAATTATGTTTCTTAAAAATCCTTCGTATTGACCTTTCAGAGACACTTACATCATGTCTCTGAGACAATGGCATCGTTGGAGCTACGGCTGCAGACGGCAACACATTTAAACTTGTGTCTTCATTAGTTAGGTTTTCTTGTGCGGCTGTTTAAATTTATTTTCGACTGATCTTGTTTGTTTAAATTTAGTGACAATTCTTAAAACGGTTAAATAAATTATATTTCTATGGGAATGTCTCTGATTAAAAATATTTGCCGTTTCGCGAGAAGAATGGTGATTTTCCCCAAAAATCAAAACGACTTCAATTTTTTCTTGTAAAGACAATTTTGGTTCTGCCATTTTTTACAACTAAAACAACAACTGACGCTTAACGTCGGCTTGAATCCTAAATATTTTTTTTTGGGAACTAGATTTCAATGAAAACGAATTTTATTATGTAAGGGTTTGAACTTTAATTCATGAACCAAGGGGTTTAAGAGTTTTTGAAAAATTTGGGACGGCAAAATATTGTTAAATGTATGAAGTAAACCCTCATTTGTTTCACTTAAAGTTATTTCGCTTATCCATAGAATAATATACGGTGTGCACCAGAAAAATGAGATTTTGACGTTATCTTATTAAAAGTCCAGCTTTCGCGTATTTGAACAAATTTAAGTAAGTTATGCGTCTAATTGCCCACGAGCTGTTAAAAAACTGAATTTCTAGGTTGCATAGCTTCTATCGATTCGTTATACGAGGGGGCGTCAAAAAAAAAGTAAAAACGTTTTTTTTGTGCTTCCGAGCTAAAATTTGGTATTTGTGGATAACCTTTAAGCGCAAACAACATTTCCTAATAAAAATTTTTTCTACGGTAAAAAACAACGGCACTTTTTTCTTGAGTGAATTTAATGTTTTTACCTCTCTCTCGTATACGACGCAATATTTACTAGTTTCGTTTTTGCTCTTTTTTGTTTGAGAACATGCAGAACATTTCCACCGTCAAAAAAATTTGGTAAGTTTTGAAATAAAAAAAAATCCCCTTTGGTGCGTACTTTCTGCCGGTCAATGTATATATATATTTTTTTTAATTTTAAAGCAAACATGACCAAACGAAAGCGCATCTGTTTTGTGCCACCAACATATTATACATAGTTCATCAATAAAATTTTTGGAGCAATGAAATTTGAGTTAATAACGCTAATCCAAGATTTTGATTGAATTGATAAAGGTCACATAATATCAATCATATTTCACGAACGAGCGCCATTAAGTTTCGGCTAATCAATTTTTAAATAGAATAGGTAAATATTTATAATCTTCGTTGTTATATACGTCCCTTTGAATAATTTGGTTCTAAAATTTTGCATTAAAAAAACTAAATATCTCCTTAAATTGCTATATTATCAGACTGCATTATATAATCACTATATAATATTTGTGTAAAGACTTTTAAAGTATCGATAAAATATTGTTGTATAAATCACCAAATACACACTACAAAACAATTTCATAGTTGTTGATTTAAATTGCTTTATAAGTGTGGTACACAACTTCTATAGAACTCTTATATTATCAAAATGTTTTATAAAAGTGGGCCCTTTTTGATTCTATAAATATCAGATAAGGATATTTAACCACGTTATAGGAATTTTAAGCTTCTATAAAATTTATTGTATAGCTGTTTATACTGCCTTTATAAAATTTATTTTGATAGTTAGGTAGCAAAAAGTATGTCCCTACTTTTTTCTATAAATAACGCACCGTTCAATTATCCATGTACTTGAGAACATCGTTCTATGAGGCAGAGGGTATTGTCAAAAAGTATATAAAACCCACATATTTTTTGACATTAAATCTAGCTTCTTTGTCCAAAATTATTGAGAAATAGGCAATTTGCTTTTTATTATACTCAGCAAGAAAATCGGCAATCGGGTGAGACACTTAAAAAATGTCCCTGTACCTATACAGGGTGTAATTTAATTGAGTGCCGATACTTAAGGGTGATAATCTATGAATGATTCTAAGATAAAAAGTTCATATGGACATATGTCCTAAACCTCTTCATTTTTGAGCTACAGGGTGTTAACATTTTAAGAAAAATATAACCTTTTTATATAAATCACTCTTAGATATTTTTATGAAATTTTGTACATACCTTTTAATCAATAAGGAGCATTTTTTGACCTAACAGATTTATAAAAATTTTTACCAGTGACGTCCGTACGGGGTTTGAACTGAATATTTTTAAAGAAAAAATGGATACGCCACTGCTTTTTCTAAAAACGAAACTTACTTTTGAAATTCCCATTTATTTTAAAGCAAATTTCGTTTATGGACTTACTTTTGTACGACGCACCGTTTTCGCGTAAAAAAATAAAAACAAAAAAAACATTCTTTTCTTCGGTTCATTGAGACTGCTTTTATTTATTTTGTTGAATTTGGTTGGCACCCACCATGAGTGGAAACACTTTTTTTGGGACAACAATTTATTTTCTACTCACCAGTGACATTCAACTGAACGTTTGAAAAGAAAAAAACGGTAACCATATTAAATGCCCTCTTAAAGCAAATCAAATAAAAATCAGTAGGCTGGGTAAAGCTACATCAATTTTGACGTTTCTTTTCATAAAGACAAAAGGCCTGGCATTGATTTTGCATTATTAAATAATTATTATTACAGTAAGACGTTAAATTATAATAAAAGAATGGTAAATTTTACAAACAGTGAATTAACTGACATGCATTTTATTTATGGGCTTGCAGACGGTAATGCATACGAAGCCAGGCGGATATACCAAGAGCGGTATCCAAATCGCGTACTACCCGATCCGAGAACATTTTCTAGGATTCATAGACGTCTCCACGAGACCGGAACTTTAAAAGTAGACCACACTGCTAAAGGAGTCCATCAAACAGTAAGAACACCGTAACTTGAAGAAGGAATTTTACACGAAATTGAGGAGAACCCCGAAAGTAGCACGAGGAAAATCGCGGCAACATTTAATGTTTCACATTTTCTTGTTTGGAAAATTCTCATCGAAAATTTATTATACCCATATCACATTCAAAGAGTCCAGGCATTACTCCCTAGAGATTTCCCGATGCGCATTAATTTCTGTGTGTGGTTTCTTCAAAACCTGATGGAAAATCCGTTATTTGACAGGCACATTCTTTTTACCGACGAAGCTAATTTTTCTCGAAACTCAATAAGAAATTTCCATAATAACCATTTATGGGCGGATGAAAACCCTTATGCAATTGTAGAATCAAATCATCAAGAACAGTTCTCAATAAATGTTTGGGCTGGCATTATTGATAATTATTTGATAGGCCCATTTTTTCTCCCAAGAAGACTTGATGGACAATCATATTTACACTTTCTTGAAGAAGATCTGCCGCCAATGCTTGAAGACCTTCCATTATTATTAAGAAACCAGATGTGGCTAATGCACGATGGTGCGCCTCCACATTTTAGCTTACGAGTGCGTGAATTTTTAAATCACACCTATCGCAATCGGTGGATAGGTCGCGGAGGAACGCAGCCATGACCACCTAGATCTCCGGACCTTAACAGTTTAGACTATTTTTTCTGGGGGCATCTGAAAAGCTTAGTGTACCAAGTGCCGATTCATACCGAAGAAGAGTTACGAAATCGTATATTAGTATGCTGCCAAACCATAAGAAACACCCCGGAAATCTTCGAAAATGTGCGTCAGACTATGGGAAGAAGAGTCCATGCTTGCATACGTGTGGGTGGACGACACTTCGAACAACTACTGTAAATAATGTGGGTTCTTTATTCTGTTTATCTTCTCTTGTCATTTCGCTTTCGATTTAAGGTTTGGAATTTTCCCTTTTAAATTAATCGCGATTTTTGAAATAAAATTTTTTATTTTTTTTTGTTTTTATTTTTTACGCGAAAACGGTGCGTCGTACAAAAGTAAGTCTATAAACGAAATTTGCTTTAAAATAAATGAGAATTTCAAAAGTAAGTTTCGTTTTTAGAAAAAGCAGTGGCGTATCCATTTTTTCTTTAAAAATATTCAGTTCAAACCCCGTACGGACGTCACTGGTAAAAATTTTTATAAATCTGTTAGGTCAAAAAATGCTCCTTATTGATTAAAAGGTATGTACAAAATTTCATAAAAATATCTAAGAGTGATTTATATAAAAAGGTTATATTTTTCTTAAAATGTTAACACCCTGTAGCTCAAAAATGAAGAGGTTTAGGACATATGTCCATATGAACTTTTTATCTTAGAATCATTCATAGATTATCACCCTTAAGTATCGGCACTCAATTAAATTACACCCTGTATAAAAAGTCAGCAAAATGTTAGTTGCCTCGACTTAGTGAAGGTATCGCAAGAAGTGGTTTTGATAATAAAGCTCCTTATTTATGTCCTCAGATATTTTCTGGAAGATATTAAAATATATAAAAAACAGTAACAATTTTGTAATCATCAAAATTATTTTTTTGCATTTCACATTAGTCATATCACAGTTTTTCTGGAATTGTTACATACATTTACGCGGGGTAATACAATGCATGGAGAATGGCAGATGTAGCTTTCGAGCGACACCTCTTGGCAATCAAATGCATCATCTGGCCCGTCCGACAAAAATCAGTCGGAAACGGAGGAGGAAACTCCTGCAATGACCAGACGAGCCGGTCGTTATTGCAGGAGTGACCGCCAGGTGCGCAGCATTAGGAGCCAAATCGGTTAACGGACCGAGTACCAAGAATTGTAGAATTTAAAGGTTGCATTTGATTGCCAAGAAGTGCCGCTCGAAAGCTACATTTGCCATTCTCCATCGACTTTTCAAGGTCAAGTAGGCTCTCAGTGTTGCTTCCTTTCGTCGGATTCTATAACCTCACTGACGAGCCGTTATACGGCGAAACGCGTCTGGGGATGAATCCGGCGAAGGGAAGCAACCTTTAAATTCTACAATACAATGCATGTCGCGGAGGCCAAAAGGGTACGAGTACTTTTTTTTTTAATTTGCTGTTTTTCTTATATTATTTACCAAATTTTTTCAATAAATCATAATTTAACAATAAAATGAGAATTGAATGAGAAATCGACTAAAAAAAACATTGTTTCTATCTTTTTTGGAACATAATTCATGCGGGTTTAATGTTAAAATTTTTATATCGTATCGGTTTTTTTGCCTAATCTTCGGTCTCGACGTCTCGACCAATGGAGAGTGTCGTCAGTTTTCATTCCCATGTAAGAAAATATGCTTTTTCAAATGTCGAAGGTCCTATTTGGTTATACCTCGTTGTTTTTTTTTTGCATTCGACGGACTATAGGTATTATTATAAACTTTCAAACATTATTCTGAATAAATTGAATTTTATTTTGGTCTAGAATAAACTTTCTAAAAACGTTTACTTCCGTAATATTACAACGTAAATTCAAATCGAATATTTAGATTTTAATTAAATCAAACCTGTTTATACGAAAAACGACAAGCGCAAAACTGGTTTTCCTGTTTAGACGAATTAATAATTTGTCACAAACAAATATAAAGTATCACTAACTTGAAAAATTTGACGCGCTTTGAAATGGAAAATCACAGCTTTAATTTAATTTCTTTAGAATTTGGTTATTTGATTGACACCGTATTTCCTGGTAAACACCTTTTGTTTTCTTTAAACGTAGCTTCCCTGTAGTTTGGTAACAGCTTAATAAAAGATAAGTTAAATTGTGATGTTTTGCTTATACAGTTAAAACTAATATTTTATTTCTGAACGATAGTTGAAGGAAAGTCTTCTCCACAAGAAAAATGCAATTTCATTTATTCAAATGTATAAAACATTTGAATAAATGTATAAAACATTTGAATAAATGAAATTGCATTTTTCTTGTGGAGAAGACTTTCCTTCAACTATCATTCAAATATATTTACACTCCACTTGCCGACTTCTACCAAACTATAATATTTTATTGTCTAAGGCTAAAAAAATTTTTAGCGAACTTTATGTACCCTACCTTAAATATACAGTCTGTCTCCGGATGGACGCAACGATAGGTGAAAAAGGCTGAAATTTTTTGAGTTGAAACTTTATCTTCTGGGGTTCAGCCCTGCTTGGATAGAAACTAATTTGTGGCATAATTTTAATTTCGAAAAATCAAGTGTGCTTTGGAAATTTTCAAAAAACTTTTTTTTCCACCAGTAAAGTGCTTGATTTTTAGGACATACGAAAAAATTTTATTAATAAAAGATGTTCGGAAATAATAAATAAGTAAGAATGCAAAATTTTAAAATCCTATGCCTACTTTGATGTTTTGCATTGTTTTTATTGCACGCACCTCCCTATTGAAGATATTAAAAAAATTTCGTTAAGAAAAGTTGTTCAAAATAATAAATTAAACACGATCGGTTTATTTTATTCCCTTTAATAGACATTTAGATACTTAAAGAAATGCGAACATAAAAATAACAAGCAATTAATTCACTTCCTTCAAAATATGAATAAATTTGTTTCAATGCTATTCAGAAAAAAATAGTATGCCATGGAAGGAAAAAGAATAAAATAATCTGTTAACAGTTTGTTGTCAAAAATAGTTTGGTATTTTTAATATTGTTGTAGTATTCTGTGCTCTAAAACTGATCCGAACTTTCGAAAACATTACTGTAAAATATCAGTTATGCTTACTATACCAGAACAACCTAATTCAATGTTATGGTATAGGTGAATTTATCTATTCCAGAGGTTATCAGGCGATTTAATATGAAATTTCCGAACACAGTTTTAGTCAAATCTACAGTATCCAGGCTGGTTAAAAAATTTGTTACTACCGGTACTGTACATAATATGCTAAAAAAGAAGAAAAACTTTGCTGAAGATGATGTAGGTACTGTGTTAGCAATGGATTCATTACGCGAAAATCCAAAGCTGTCACTAAGAAAGCGGTACGAGGAGACTCGTGTTAGCAAATCACATTTGCAACGCATTTATGAAGCAAATAAGGTAAACCCATATAAAGTTAGATTTCGTCACACGTTAGAAGAAGGGGATGAATCCCGAAGGTTGGAGTTTTGTCTAACTTTAGGTGAGAAGATTCGACAAGATCGAAATTTCCATAAAAATAATATTCTCTCAGATGAATCGACTTTTACCACTAACGGTGTACCTTCATCACAAAATTGCCGATATTGGTCTAAAGATAATCCAAATTATGTAATAAATTCTAGGCGGCAGTATTTTAAAAATGGTAATGTTTGGTGTGCCATTTCCTATCACTGTGGTGTAATTGGGCCATATTTTATTGAGGGAAGACTTAATCAACATACTTATTTAAATATCCTAAATCAGTTTCTTGACGAACTACCATACGAACCAAGATATTTTTCATATTTCCAACATGACGGCTGCCCTGGCCACTCGACATTTCGGGTATGTGAATGGCTCAATGAGCATTTTCAAGAAAGATGGATAGCCAATGCTGCTCCCATTTTGTGGCCGCCCAGATCTCCGGATCTAACAATAATGGATTTAAATATTTTTGGGGTTGAATAAAACAGTTTGTATATTTGAATAGGCTTCCAAATGACGTAGAAGTTTTGAAAAATCGCATTACAGATGCAATAAACTCTATTCCCCTGGAGGAGATAAGAGCAGCTTTCACTGCATTTCGGGAAAACATTGAGGAATGTGAGAATAAAGGCGGCGAACTTATTGAATAAATAAATCTTTCAGTTGATGTTAGTATTGAAATAAATTAATTTTTTGATGTATTGTATAAACCGTTGTTAATGTTACTATTGAAATATATTAATTTTTTGATGTATTTAATAAACCGATCGTGTTTAATTTATTATTTTGAACAACTTTTCTTAACGAAATTTTTTAATATCTTCCAGGGAGGTGCGTGCAATAAAAATAATGCAAAACATCAAAGTAGGCATAGAATTTTAAAATTTTGCATTCCTACTCACTTATTATTTCCGAACATCTTTTCTTAATAAAATTTTTTCGAATCTCCTAGAAATCAAGCACTTTACTGGTGGGAAAAAAAGTTTTTTGAAAATTTCCAAAGCACACTTGATTTTTCAAAATTAAAATTATGCCACAAATTAGTTTGTATCCAAGCAGGGCTGAACCCTAGAAGATAAAGTTTCAACTCAAAAAGTTTCAGCCTTTTTCACCTATCGTTGCGTCGATCCGGGGACACACTGTATACAGAGTAGCAAAAAAGTCGCGCATAATGCCAGTAACTTTTGAATTACCTTGTATACGAAAAAGTGATCTTTATGAAAGTTGTTCAATAAATTATTCCCCACATTTCTACCTGCATGAGTTTTTTCTGTCATTTCTGGTTTGGTTGCCATAGAGACCAACAAACCTTTTTTAAATAGAACACCCTGCATATGATTGCATATTTGGATTCTACTGGGAAAACTATGAATTTTTTGTATTTCAAATTATTATTTATTTAAAATTGTAACAAACTTTATAATAACAAAATAAATAGCCTAGAAAATTGAACAACTTAACATCGGTATAATAAACAAGTCAAACCTTTTCAGTGGATCAGGTGTTCAAAATGACCACCATTTTCTGCTAAGCAGAGCGCCAGTAGATCCCTGAACCCGTCTACAAAGTTTAATGGTGATTCCTCTGGAATGGCCCGAATTTCAGCACTAATTCTGACTATTTAAGATTCTAAGTGATTTGGACGGTTAACGTAGACTTTGTTCTTTAAGTGTCCTCACAAAAAGAAGCCGAGCGGGGTTAAGTCCGGCAATCGCGCTGGCCAGTCAGTAGCACCTCTTCTGCCTATTCAACGTCCTGGAAATTGTTTGCATATGTATTGTCTAACTTTTGCCGCATAATGCGCAGGTGCTCCATCTTGCTGGAACCATACCTGTTCGTTTATGCCATTATTTACACCGGTAAAACTATTCTGCAAGAAGAAATTATGTAATTCCTGAGAAGGTCCAGATATTTTTCGCCATTCAAACTACCATCTCTGAAAAAAATTCCCACAATATGTCTACCAACTATGCCCGCCCAATCATTAACTTTTTCGGGCCTCTGAGTATGACCTTCCTGGAACCAGTAAGTATTCTTAACAAACCAATAACGATAATTGTGTCTATCAACAATGCCATTTAAATGGAAAGTAGCTTCATCCGAGAAAATGATATTTGTTGCGAAGTTATTATCGATATTGCATCTTTCCATCATCAGCTTACACAATTCAGCTCTGCTATCAAAATCGTCCTCGATTAACTCATGCACCAACTTTATCTTGTAGGGATGCAACTTCTCCTGCTTAAACAAATTTTTCACTGACTGATGAGACACATTAAAATCCATTGCCATTGGCCTGGATGATTGTATTGTATTTTTATGTATTGAAAGCATGATATCCAAAGCTTTGTGTCCCCCGGTTGCTGTTTTAGGTCGACCTGATCTAGCGGCTTCCCTAACACTGCCTGTCTCGCAAAATTTCTTTACCACTCGACACACCGTTGACCGATTTATTGGAGGCCTATTTGGATATAATGCATTGAAAAGTTGACTAACCTGATCTTGCGATCTCTTCATATTTCCGTAACCGCTCATTATTAAAATTTCAATTCAATGTTTCTCATTCAGATGAACTATAGTGTAAACAAATTAGAAATCAGACAACGGAAAATAGAACAGGATTTCAAAATTGACACTTTTTAGGTCGCTGTCATGAAAACACCTTGACTCAGCTGGTGGGTATTAGGTAGTATCTCGGAAACGCTTGCAGATTGGTGAAAATTTGAAATACAAAAAATCTAGAGTTTTCTTAGTGGAATCTAAATATGCAATTATATGCAATTATATGCAGGGTGTTCCATTTAAAAAAGGTAAGTTGGTCTCTAACCAGAAATGACAGAAAAAATTCATGCAGGTAGAAATGTGGTGAATTATTCATTGAACAACTTTCATATAGGTTACTTTTTCGTATACGAGGTAATATAAAAGTTACAGGCATTATGCGCGACTTTTTTGCCACTCTGTATTTGTCAGCTTTTTGAATTATTATTAGTGTATTTTGACAAAAAATCACACACATGACATGATTAAGGGTTACAATACATAATATTGATACATTTTTCATGTCACAGCTTAAATGGTGCAGAGTTTAAAAGCAGCAAAATAAATAAGAAGAAAAATCTACCTAAATAGGAAATTAACTGCTAGTATTGGAACCTAATTCCTTAAAATTGTTCAGCATGTTCTCCGCAGTATCCACATAATTTAGATAGGTACCTTCTTTAGTCCTCGCTTCTGATAAACAGGGACACTTTTCAGTAAAGAATTGGAAACATGGACCTGTTTTGTCCAACGCTTTTACAAATTTGCTTTATTAAACCAAGTTTAATATGGAGTGGAGGTAATAATACTTTTTCAGGATCAACTAGACTTTCACGAAGAACATTCTTGTGGCCTGGTGTTAAATGCTCTCTTCTTTTAGTCTCTTAGCTCTATTATATCACTCACATAAAAAACATGAATATTTCGTGAATCCAGATTGCTGACCTAATAGAAGGCCTAAAATTTTTAAGTCGCCGCATAGTAGCCAATTGTGATTTTTGTGGTGTATTCTCATAAGAACTTCTTTAGGATTTTCGCAATTTTCTTTTAATTGGGTCGAATGGCCCACAGGAACAGAAGCATATAAATTGCCATTATGCAAAAGGACTGTCTTAAAGCTCTTTTTGACGAGTCATCCGATAAATCGGATTATATGCCTAGAAAGTATGATAGCTTCTAAAGCATATTTTTGGATGTACTCCGACACCACATTTGGAACATATAAATTTGCTTTTCCCACTACAGAACCTACACACCCTTTCTGTAGGAACATATTCAGGCCAGTGATCTCTTCCATCGTACCTTATATCTTCTATCGGATTTGGTACCCTCTTACCCCTGGTTGAGGGTTTGCCATACGTTTGAAGTAACACATTAGCTATGTTTCTTCTAAAAACTATAAGCGTGGAACACTGTTTATGATTAGGATGCAGCTGTCTCATAAGTAACCACGCATTTGTAATAGAAGCATCAAAAAGATAACAAAAAATGGGCCACCACCACTTCCTTTGCCTCATTCTGGTGCTATAAGCTGCAATTAACTGGTCCATTTTATCTACACCCCCCATATATTTATTATAGTTAGCAAATACTTCCGGTTGGGGAAGGTAGATTTTACTTTTATGCACCTTTGACCATCGTCCACATCTGCCTTCAGCCAAAGAATCAAAATTTGTAGCACAAGTAACGACTTTGTTATCGTTCCACCTAACCAAACAAACCTTATTTTCGCTATCCGTTCTATAGTCATAAACTCCCCTTTCCTGCTTTTCCATTTCAGCTTTCCCTTTTAGAGGACATTTTCTGCTTCTACCCTCCTGAATTGTCCCTGTTGCAGCATAACCATTATCCGTGAGGTATTCAAAAAGAGGAATGGAAGAAAAGTAATTATCAAAAAATACTTTGAATCCCTGATTTTGCGGAATTTCGGCTGCCTGAATTAGAGAAATCACAGTGTCACCTCCTATACCAAACTTTTTTACTTTATCACTTTTTCCTGTATAAATATCAAATACAACCATATAACCATTGCTGGTGCAGAGAGCCCAATTCTTAAAACCAAATCTTATTGGTTTACCCCGTATATATTGTTTAGCGTAATGACGACCATAATAGGGAATCATGGACTCGTCTATTGATAGGTTTTCTTCAAGGCAACCGTGATACCGAAAATTTTTATTTAGTTCTTCAATCAAAGGGCGCAGTTTATACAACCGGTTATTATCGTCAATTTTATTATTATCATTCAGGTGAAAATGGCGCAAAATCTCTTCATATCTATTTAGCCTCATACTGCCCTGAAGAATTTTTGGTACATCGTTCTAACCAGACCAAAACATCCTTTTGTTGGGATATTTGGCATATCCGCTCAATAAAAGACCTCCAAGAAATACGTACATTTCATCCATTGTCATATTCAAACTATTATTTTTTTGCGATGAATATAAATTAGTCTGTTCTAGCATTTCTGTGAGTAATTTGTCAGACCAAAATAGTTTCATAAAATCTAAAGGACTTTGAGAATTACTTGCTTCTTCCGAAACAGGCTTTTCTTGGCAGGTTGTTTTTAATAAAAATTTTGGAATTTGTTTATTTCATACTACTGCAGCTTCTTTTACTTTTGCCGGATTTGATTTCTTACAATATTTTGAGAGAGGCTCGTCATCGCTAGAATCAAAATCATATTGACGACTGTGCTTCTTTGTAGCGTCGATGGTGAGTAATTGTTCTTCCTGATTTTTTTCTCCGTGGATGTGATACTCACATGTCGCTCGTAACATTTTTGGTCCCAAGCGGTTGAGATTTCCTTCGATTTCTTCATCACTCAGATCACTATCACATTCAGTATTGTTGCCGTCATCAGGAAGCTCAGAATAAATGTCGATGGGGCCAGTTATATTATCGTGCTCTATTTCTTCCATAAGCTGTGCGAGGGTCAAGCTAAAATAAAAAATATTTTTGGGTTCTTCTCATTTGATGTTGTGTCGCATTTATTGCTGCCATGCATGCAATCCGATATATCGGATATAAAAAACAAAGGGCATATAAAACCTAAACTTTTCCTATAAAATAAGTAAAACACACTGAATATATGTTATATTATCTTTTCTAAACTAAATTAACCAGTTGGTGTCGAATTTATATATTTTTTTAATGAACAAGAATAAATTTACTTACCCTCCGCCCCTCTTGCTGTATAATGAGGGATCCATGTCCAATAAAATTAACACTTGTAACGATAATAACTCGAAAAAATTAATTTTATTACTTTCAGAACATAAAACAGAGTTATGAACATCGTTTGTAAAACATTAAAAATTTTAGGTTATGTTGACCTTATTTCTACGGATAGAAACATGTGCATCCGATTTATCGGATCATATGCACTAATGGGTTAAAGACCTAAGAAGCTTTTAAAATCCGCAATAAAGAATCCAGGGCCGTATTTAAAAAAACAATGTTGATGATGGCAGCTCAAAGACGAAACGTCGGTTTAAATATCTTATAACACCATCTTGTAGAACAGAAAAAGTAGCAATGCGAATGTGAAATTTATTTTGTTATATCTATTCAAATAGAGTCATAAACAAATAAAAATAAAATGGCGAATATTCGGTTTTTTTCCAAAAATCTTTGGAAGCACTCGGAATTTTTAAACTTTTAAGGTGGCATCTTGATCAGCATCAAATCGCGCAACTTTGCCTCTATTTAACCGACCTCGTATCTCTTCTAGTTTCCGAGATCCCAATAATGAGGCTCGTATTTGGGACACCCTGTACATAATTTTAAGCTTAAAAAATTTAATACTAAAATAAATATTTGAAGACAAAATTTAATGTCGATACTTGTACAAATTCTGCACAATTTTAAAAATTCAGGCCTATTTAAATTTATACATGCCGAAAAATCTTGCACGCCCATGGAGAAGACGGTTTTGATTGATTTATTACTTCGCATCATTTAAAGATAGACTATAACCACAAGTGTTCAATAACACTTAGATCTGGTGACTGGGGTGCTGTTTTAATGACTTGTGTGCAGTTATACAGCAACCAACTACGGACCCGGTATGCCGTGTGCTTCGGGTCGTGGTCTTGATAAAAGCGGTAATTGTCATTAATACCTATTTTGTCAGCGCTACCTGCTAGATGCTGTCTTAATACATTCAAATATATGTGTTGATTCATATTCCCCTCAATAAAATGTATGTTACCGACTCCAGTAGATGACATACAGCCCAATCACATCACTCCACTGTAACCGTGCTTTAGCGTAGCTATCATATTTCTTAATTGTAGTTACTTATTTGGCTTCCTCTATGCTGAAACCTTTCCATCCGACCTAAGCAGGCTTATTTTATTCTCATCATCAAAAAGTACTGAAGTCCAGAAGTGTTCTTTTTTAATATACTCCCGAGCAAACTCTAGCCTTTTGTGCCGATTTGTTTGACTTATAAAAATGATGTATTTCTTGCAGTTCGGCCGCGTAAATTATTTTTCCGCAATACTGTAATAACTCAAATCAAATCAAATTGTTTATTTTCCCAAAAGACAATATATAATAATTAAAGGGGAATAGTCAAGAAGAGCTAAACCTAAGATTTACCAGCTAAATAGAGTAAAATAAATAAAAAAGATACAACATATATCTATGTATATCGAGAGGGTAGTCGTTGCTGACGGAATAAACTAGTGAATATTGAAAATGAAAGAGTACTCTCTAAAGTTATTCCAAGCTTTCGGAAATCATATATTTCATTTCCATCCTCAGGAAGACTACAATTGTATATAAATTTAGATTAGGAAATTTGCTATGAACAATAAAAAAAATTATTTTACTTTCAACTTTTTTGAGATTGTTCATAAGCATGTTCATAGTATTAATATAGGACATGCGAGAAGAAAACGTGTTGAAACCCAAGTCAATTACAATTAAAATCAAAATCTGGTGACCATACTAAAAACATTGTATATGGACGATGGACGTAGAAACACAAATTAAAATAAAATCAAAATTTTGATGTTCACATTTTGAAAATTCGTTATTTAATTTGAAATTATGGAATTATTTAGCGGGAAATCATGACTTGCGTGTCTCCATTTTAAGTGACTAATAGGTTAGGAAATACTGTCATTTTAATATGTCATTGAATTTGTCAAAAATATTTATAATGCGGTTTACAATAAGAATAATATTAAATAGAGAGAATTACGGATTCAAGTGTTATCATGCAGCAAATCTGAAAAATCGTTAAAATGTATTTATACGAGGTCCGAAGTGTTATCATTAGCATTGATTGTACGTAAATTTTTATCTAAGTGGAGCAGATATGAATAAAGTACACTTAAATATTGGATATCTGTTCTTTTGTTCATACTATTGGGTTCTTGAGCAATAAATGCCATTTCCAAAAACAGTATTTTTTTATAATTAGTTTGTGAGGTTAGAATCTCAGCTGAATTGAAATTAATGTTATGGTCCATATTATTTGCATGTTCAGCAAGGGCACATCTCTCTGGATGGTGTCTACAGTCACTCTTGTGGTTAGTGATTCTGCTAGACAAGGGCCTAGTAGTTTGACCTATGTATACTTTATTACAGTCTGCACAAGGGATTTTGTAGACAACATCTGATAACTGATTAGACTGTGTTTTGTCTTTGAGTTTAGAATGAATAGAGTTTATTGTAAGTACAGGCTTGTATGCAATCTTTATATCATTGATTTCTCTGAATAGCCTAGAAAGTTTTGGAGTAATATCATTTATGTAAGGCAATGAAGTGAACTTATAGTTTATAGTCGCTTCAGTTATATTTCTGTTTGTATTATTGACATTGTTCACGTTGGGTGCTTGTGTTATAGTGGAGGACGTGTTGAATAGTATCTTTTTTACCAGTGTGGCAGGGTATGAATTATTAATGAAAAGGTTGAGGAGGATGTTAAGATTCTTATTTAGGAAAGATGGGTGTGAAATTTTCGAAACTCTCGTTTTCATTTGTTTTATTAGGTTCACTTTAACACTATGCTTATGGTAGGAATGGTAGTTTAAAAATCCACCTGCACTACAAGGTTTTTGGTGCCAGTCTATGGCAATTGTATTGTCTATATTGCGTATAAAGCTGGTATCTAGGAACGAAACTGAATGTGAGTCATCCTCCGTTTCTATTGTGAACTGTATATATTGATCGTAGTCATTAAGGGTCTCTACTATTTCAGTTATGCCATCTGCAGGAAGTGCAATGATGATATCATCGACATATTTTTTTAAAAAGAAGGGTTTGAAAGAAAGGACTGGCAAGACAACATCCAACAGGTCGTCCATGACGTAGTTAGCCAAAATGGGTGATATTGATGCACCCATAGGGGTGCCAAAAGTTTGTTTGTAGAAAGAGTTATTAAAAGAAAAGTAAGTAGTTTCGAATAGAAAGGATATTATTTCTAAAAAGGTGTCTCTGTTGATATTACAAAAATCACTGATGCGATGCCAATTTTTGTGAATCGCTTTTTTTGCAGCGTCAAGATAAACGTTGCTAAAAAGGGAGACCACATCCAAGCTTGTCAGGACATAATTCATAGGCAATTGTAAGTTGTTGTAAGTGTTGGCTATTTTAAAGGAATCTTTAATGTAATATTCATTATTATAATCATACGCTTTTGTGAGAATGTCTGTAATAAAACCTGCAATAAACTCAGTGGGGGCGCCCATGGACGCTACAATAAGTCTTACTCAAAGAGTTGGTTTATGAATTTTTGGAAGTGAATAAAATTTGGGAGAGATGCCTTTATAGTTGGTTAGTTTCTTTTTTGTAGGTTCATCTATTTGGTTAGTATTGTGTAATTTTTTAATTAAGTTGTTATATTTAGTTTGAATAGACGATGTAGGGTCATTACGTAATTTAGTATAAGAAGAATTGTTATTGATAATGTCATCTGACAATTCAATATATTGTGCTTTGTTCATGACTACTGTAATGTTGCCTCACAAACTAATTATAAAAAAAGACTGTTTTTGGAAATGACATTTATTGCTCAAGAACCCAATTAGTATGAACAAAAGAACAGATATCCAACATTTAAGTGTAATTTATTCATATCTGCTCCACTTAGATAAAAATTTACGTACAATCAATGCTAATGATAACACTTCGGACCTCGTATAAATACATTTTAACGATTTTTCAGGTTTGCTGCATTATAACACTTGAATCCGTAATTCTCTCTATTTAATATTATTCTTATTGTAAACCGCATTATAAATATTTTTGACAAATTCAATGACATATTAAAATGACAGTATTTCCTAACCTATTAGTCACTTAAAATGGAGACACGCAAGTCATGATTTCCCGCTAAATAATTCCATTTCAAATTAAATAACGAATTTTCAAAATGTGAACATCAAAATATTGATTTTATTTTAATTTGTGTGTTTCTACGTCCATATACAATGTTTTTAGTATAGTCTCCAGATTTTGATTTTAATTGTAATTGACTTGGGTTTCAACACGTTTTCTTCTCGCATGTCCTATATTAATTCTATGAACATCCTTATAAACAATCTCAAAAAAGTTGTAAGTAAAATCATTTTTTTTATTGTTCTCAGCAAATTTCCTAATATAAATTTATATACAATTGTAGTCTCCCTGAGGATGGAAATGAAATATATGATTTTCGAAAGCTTGGAATAACTTTAAAGAGTACTCTTTCATTTGCTGCACACCCCAATATTCACTAGTTTTTATCTATGTATATATACATATGCGAGAAGTTGCACGTGGCGACATCTCGTAGCAATCGAGCTATCCACCCAACCAGACCAGCGAGGTCTTAGAGAAGACCAAAAGCTGAAATGGAATCCGCATAAGCAGGTATCTGATGTCAGGTGGCGCTGAAAGCCAATCGTCGGTTTCTGGGAACCGAAAACGCGATATAAAAGAAAGATGTTTGTCCCTTTCCTTTTCGTCAGACCCAATCCTTGGACGCGTTTTGCCGTATTACGGCTCCTTGGCAAGGCTATAGAAGAAAAGGGACAAACACCTTTTTTTATATCGCGTTTTCGGTTCACAGAAACCGACGATTGGCTTTCAGCGCCAAAATCAGATACCTGCTTATGCGGGTTCCATTCCAGCGTTTGGTCTTCTCTAAGACCTCGCTGGTCTGGTTGGGTGGATAGCTTGATTGCTACGAGATGTCGCCACGGGCAACTTCTCGCATATGTATATATACATCATGTGTTGAAAATACTGTAAAGTGTCTTTCCTTTTCGTCAGACTCTATAGCCTTGCCCAGGAGCCGTAATACGGCGAGACGCTTCCAAGGATTGGGTCTGACGAAAAGAAAAGGGACAAACATCTTTCTTTTATATATCTATGTAGAAACACTTACCACACATTTGACACTTTTATGACACACGACTTAATAACTCATCTATGCTATAAAAGCACTCAACAATTAGATAGGTGGTCGGGTGGATAGCTCGATTGCTACGAGATGTCGCCACGTGTAACATCTCGCATATGTAATTAGATAGGTCTTTAGCTTATTTTTAAAATTCATAAGACTAGGAGAACTTCTTATATCCTCACGCAAGTGACTAAATATTCTAACAACGAGACTACGAGGCGAATTGTATGATATAATACCTCTAGCATTTGGGATGCAAAAGTTATGTCTATTCCTTGTTGCGAAATCGTGAATGTCCTTATTCTGAGTAAAATCACTTTTATTACAATATATATATATATACATATCATCCGGCATTACCAAGCCCAAAACGGTATACTACACAGGTGTTACCAAGCCCGCGCAAATTTTAGGCAGCCCGAATCGGGCTTCCCAAAAATTCCTGTGTATATGAGTTCCTCAGGCCTAGGTGATGCCATCTGTTGTTATTTTGTTAAAATTGAGTGGGCTTCGTAAGGTCGGAAAGTATCTAAATATATACACCTCTAGTTCGGGATGATTGCCGCTAGAGGGCCACCATTCTCTCCGTATACACACTTGCGATAATTTACGTCTGCAAGGAAGCCCGATATGTTTTGCGGTGCTTAAGAAGCCCTTACATTTGGCAGCTATGTACGCCGTTTAGATTATTTATTTTGTGTTTGAATATATTATTCAATTAAAAGAAAAACTGTTCGTTTTTACAAAAATTTGTTATAACAAATAGCAAATCCTGATTACAACATGGACAAGCATCTAATTATAAAACGTAAATTACCATTATACCAGTCTTAGCCAGGAGTCAACAGAATCACTTCTTAGCTAATGCCATTTTTGATTATTTTAAATGCAATTGAAATTGGCATTTGGGAGGGGTAATAATTACATCATATCGGCAATTACTTGTTTGTTATTAATTCTCATGGGATTTTTAATTGCCTATGATTGATAATACATTCTCTATAATTTAGGGAATTTCTATCAGCCCTTCATGCTCCTAAAGAGAAAAAAAGAGAAAACCCTTTAGTAACATGTTTCAGAAGTCAGTGCCGCTCGATTCTTATTGTTCTTATAAAAAGAGTAATGCCTAATTTTTCAGAGGCCTATGAAGGTATAGGAACTAGTAATGTTTCTTTTTAGGGCAGAACTAGTAACAGTTGAAAAGACCTTTTGCCGACATCCTGTGTTACTTATGGTCAATTTGACTGTGAACATTTAGATAGGCTCTCTAGCGAAATAGGACGTAGTCCAAATAACTGCAGCTTAAGGTTACAGGATTTTTACAAAAAGAATTTACACCTGCATCTTGTTCATTCCCAAACAAAAATAACTATATCCCCTCTCAGAAAACAACAAGAAGATACCAATAACCGAACAAACTTTCAAGGTCCCATTTTAAACCTTCAAATTGGTCGCATAAAATAGAATTATTAATAATAATTCGTTTAACAGGTTGGATAAACAATTATTTCTTTAAAAAAATGTTTGCTACACACTGCATAAAACTTTCCCTAAAAAAAAAGTTGCGCCTCCTCAACCCAAACAGATATTTCGAAGAGTTTTTTTTTTGAATTCTTAAACAAAAATTCAGGAACTTGGACCAGTTCTAATCCTGAATAAAGTGTGAAGGAAGGCGAGATCTTTCAATTATCAAAAGAGTTGGTCGAAGCGAAACTTTCTATTTAAACTTTTTTTTGGACCAAAGATATCTTGGAATTAGAAATTTTTATTAAAAATATTAGGCACCCAGGCGCAAAAAAGTATGAAGTTTTAAATGTATGCGAAGTGCTTCTCTGTCAATTACATCAAAACTATAAACAGATCTGGATTTCGCGTCCCGCCACCCTTTTTTGTAATTTTCTCGTGCTAAAGCGTATTTGGAGGAGAATGATAGAGATTTTCATAAGAGTTTAGAGTCATTTTACTGCCACAACCCCCGCAAACGTTCAAAAACCACCCTTCCTCCGTTTTCTCGTGGTCATGCATGTTTGGAAGGGTATGATTGGGATTTTATGAGGGTTTAGAGTACCTACTTTAGAGACATGAAAATGGTTGTGATAAGTTAGTTATTCCTTGACCTTTCGGAAGGACTGTTAAAGCCCGTTCCTTGTCTTCAAGCTGTCATGAAAATCTCAAACATTCCCCTCCAATTGCGAAAAAGAGTGGTTTAGGGAGTAAAATAGTTTTGAATATTTTTTTCGTTTTGTCCGCCCTTCAGAACGAGGCAGGCAGGGAAGTGGCCATCTTTAAAAACTAAGTCAAGAATTAATAATAAAAAGTAGTATTTTAGTTATTATTACGCATCAATATTTCATTTTTCTCACATTTGTTAATCAAAAGTAAACAAGGGGGGGGGGGGGGAATTTAGACGCGCACTGTATAATAAACAAAAATTCCATTTTGGGTAAATATTTTATTAAAAGAAGTATAACTTTAGCATTGTAAAAAGAACTGGTCTAAATAGAATACAGAATATCCAATCGGAAGATATCTCGACTTCTGCACTAGATACCAAAAAGTTTCTTTTATAAAGAAATGTACGTATTTTAAGAGGTATAACTTTAAAATGTTTAAACATGGTGCAGATCAATTTATATATTTTGAAATGGATTTTTTTAAATTGTTTTTACCCTCCACCTCCAAAATTATAGAAATGTTTAGTGAAGCTTAGGCGTATCATCTTTACTTAAAACCTCGCTTAAAACCCAATATTATATGCAGTGACGTAGCAGTCGAAACCATGGAAACTGCCAAAATACTGTTTTATCATTGGCGCTTTGCCTTGGTTTCCATGGTTTCGACTGCTACGTCACTGCATATAATATTGGGTTTTGAGTATAGATGATACGCCTAAGCTTACTGGTTTACGAGATATTTGACATTTCAAAAATTATATTTTTGAACTTTGGCAGCCTGTTGCGTTTCAACGGTAGAAAATCGGCTTTCAAGTCGTTGTACATTAGTTTTTTATTGCCTATCCGAATAGGTCAAATTACGCTTTAACAGAATATGTAGTTTTGGGTAAGCCGGAAGTTAACATTTTAGCTTAGATACTGAAAAACAAATATGGGGACATGTAGGCCGTTTTGCTCTATGACGTGTCGTTAAAGATCAACAAGGTGTCCAAAGTCAAAAATGTAATTTTTCAATTGTCAATATCTCGAAAACCATTGAGTAAGACGTATAATTTTTTAATAAAACATGCCTGGAATTTTGGGTATAACTCAAAAATAGTATAAAATAATATATGGTAATGCATTTAAAAATATATAAATGATGAATCTGCCCCAAAACTAAAAATATTTTTAGGTTATACCTTTTAATAACACGCACATCTTTTGTAAAAAAACTTTCTTGATATTTAATCCAGATTTCTTCCGATTGCACACTAACTTAGTAAGTAGGTATAAGTAAATTTGGAACAGAAATAAAATGTCTTACTTAAACATAAAAAAAATAATAGTTAAACTAGTCTAAAACAATTATAAACAAAGGTTTTTATTTTCACCCAATCTTTGTTTTTGAGATACTTCCCATGCTTTTTGATTATCTCGTCACATTCATGTTTCCTAGGTGTTACTTTATTCTTAATATGCGTTTTAAAATATTTACGAACGAGATTTTTTTCTTCTATCTTCTATCTAAATTGTTATGTGCGCCCTCTTCAATTGTGATTTGTAGATGTAACATTTTTCTTAAATGTGCTATGGTTAACACACACGCCACAAGTTACTCTCAAACTTTCCCGTTGTTTGTCCACATTTTGTGATTTTACTTTATTTTTGAAAAACATTTTCTTAACTTTTTATTAAGTCAATTACAAACTGTCGCAAGTTAGCTAGGGCATTGAGCAATTTAAATGTTAATATCTCGAAAACGGTTCCTCACAGCGACATGTACGAGGTATATATTGATAGATAGAGCAATTTAGTTTTTCATTTAAAACCTGCATACACTGAGGCGCAATAAAGTTGTATGCTTTTAAAAGGACGGAAAGGGCCGCATACAGCGTCATTTACTATCTACTTTAAAATTTTTAAGAGATTTGAATTTCCCATCTTAAGAAACCCTCAAACACCAAATTTTATGCAGAAACGTTTGTTTTTTCTAAATCAATTTAAAAAAATTCAAAAAGAAAAATAAACTTTGATACCCTGTATCTCGGTGGTTGTGAACTTTAGAACTAAGGTAAGTTTGGGCAAATACTAATATTTTTACATAAGGAATTTGTGGTTTTGCTGTGTATCATTAATTTGCGGACACCCTATATTACAAATCTGATGATATTATTATGTCTTATTAATGGAAATTTCCCAAACTAGAAACAATGGGTTTTGCCAGCCTGAGGATATACTATGATTATTATGCCAACCCTGCTTCCTTGCACCACAAATTCTTTTGCGAGAAATTAAAAAGTCAAGTACTAATAGAAGGCAATTGCTTATCTACCCTGGTGCTGTTAAAACCGACTCAACTATATTTTTCGCCATTCATCAAAAGGCTTGAAAGAAAATTAAAAATTACCGCCAATAGACATTAAAAAAATACTTTTCGAACAACAAGCTTTATTAATAATGTAAAGTAATGATATAATTATTATGACTCACCAAGGTATCTGTGACGGCAACACCGCCGGGCGCCTTAGCAACTGCGAGTCGTCTGTGTTTTACACACCGACGAAAATATTCAACTGATTTAGAATTAATAATTAAATATAATACCGAAACCCCTTGCCTCCCAATCCGGGCTTCGCTTTGCCTATGGTATCTAGCGGGCTTCCTATCAGATGTAGGATGCATATATATATATATAGCTAATTCTAGTATATGCAAACAAGGAAGAGGCAATATCTTAAATTTTCTAAAAAGGTTTCGGCAACTATGCCGACCAGGAACACCTGCTATACATCTTAAAATTATTTTTTGTTTAATAAAAACATTTTTACTTAGTGTAGAAACACCCCAAAATGCTAGCCCATATCTTAGGTGTGATTCAACATAAGCATAGTATAACATCACCAAATGATCTTTGTCTAAAATAGATCTTACATTTATCAGCAGATAATATGATGAACTTAGTTTAGCCGCAACATGCTCACAATGATCCCTCCAGTTTAAACATTCATCCAGACATATACCGAGAAACCTGATGTTACGAGTTTGACATAAGGATTTATTATCGATACGAAGATCTATGTTTTCTGCCTGTTTTTGTCTACTATGGAACCTCACGAATCGTGTCTTGTCAACCTTCAAAAACATATGATTATGTCCGAACCAACTGGAGAGCTCAAGAAGCGCATTATTAGATCTTTGTTCGAGAATATTTGAGAACTTATTCGAAATAAGGAAAGAAACGTCATCAGCAAAAGCTGTACGATGTGCCTCCGGACCAACATGATCTATATCATTCAAATACAATAAAAACAACATAGGACCTAAAACAGAGCCCTGTGGAACCCCTACATTAATATCTACAGTTGACGAATTTATCACCCTCCTCGACTGTCCATTGAAGTTATTAACACTAACATATTGTGTGCGGTTTTTAACAAATGAATGGATCCAGTCATAAGGCTTTCCATCTATGCCATATTTCTTCATCTTTTGAAGAAGAACATTATGGTTGACACAATCAAAAGCCCTGCTGAGATCACAAAAGATCCCAACAGGGCTCTCATTTGCATCAATAAACCTAGTTAACTCCGTATAAAAGGCATGCATTGCTGTGGTTGTCGATTTTTTATTCTAAAAGCCATGTTGGTTTTTAGATATAATGTTGAATTCATTTAAATATGGGACCAGCCGGTCCAAAAAACAATATTCAAACATCTTAGAACAGACAGAGGTCAACGTAATTGGTCGATAATTCTCTAAAGAGTTTGCATTACCTTTTTTATGGATAGGAATAATTTTACCCCTTTTCAGGGATGTTGGAAATTTTCCAGTACAAAAAGAAAGGTTAACCAAGAACACAAATGGCTTACTAATATCCCGGACAATATTTTTAATTAATTAAGCGGGAATATCATCCGGTCCTGCTGATGGCTTATTTTTAATTTTATTATTTAGGATTGCAATAAATTCGTCAGCCGTAAATGGACAAACTGTTTTTCGACCTCATCTCGTTCGTAATTTTGAAGTACCTTTTTTTTCGATAATTGGCGATTTCTCTAACAACCCATCTTTCTTCTTGATCGTCGAAAATCTTATTAGGAGCCACTCTCGATCTACCCTCGAACCATCCATTTTGGCTGTATTTCTTTGGATACACCCATTTCTGAAGTGAGTATGAGAATATGACCCAATACTAAATAATTTGGTGTCACTGTTAAAGAAACGCATTTAAATGGCGAAAAGTGCCAAGAAACAAGCGCAATAAAAAGTCAATTAAACGCATACTTCATATATTTCAAGTAGATTAATTTTAAACTGTTCTGTTTTATCTACATACTTTAAGCTGTTACATATTATTCATCCATATTTCATATGGTAGACCTTAATTATGTTATATGTGTAACCTTTCTACTAAATAAACTAATACTATTTTAAGAAGCTCACAAATATACAGGATAAGTCAGGAGGAACGGACCAACCTCCAGAAATATACGCGAAAACAATATATTTTCAAGATATAGCGTAATAACAAATAAACAAAATTTAATACATTAACATTTTCTTAATCATCATCTTTTAATAAATGTCAAAAATACCGCCACTGACATCTAAACATTTTTTGCTTCGTCTACGAAGAGCGCCCGTTATTTTCCTAATTACTTCATGTCTTCCTTCTTTAATATTGGCTGCAGTATTTCTTATATGTCAAATTAGTACATCCCGAGTGTCCACTTTTACTTTATACAATTCATTTTAAAACCAGCCCCATAAACAATAATCTAGTACCATGAGGTCTGGAGATCTCGGAGGCCCTTTAATAGACTACCACGATCAATCCAACGCCCTGGAAATCTTTCGCCTAATTGTTACTTGGCGTGACGAGCGAAATGTGCAGGAGCTCCATCGTGCTTATAGAACATTTGCGTTCTGACGTTTACAGAATCATCCTCTATTAGTTCTTATAATTCATTTTGTAAAAAATTGTAGTGCTTATCTATGAGGCGGTTCTCCAAAATGATAGGGCCAATTAAATAGCATATGACACCACAGATTTAACGAAAACTTATGTTGGAAATTACTTTCGACTGTTGCCTGGGAAATTTCGTTTGACTATACATGAGAGTTACGAATATTATTAATACCGTCAGTGCTTGCCATATCCGTAAAAAGTATAGGCGATACAGCACGATGATTATTATGTTTTCATTTCATCTTCTTTTACTAAATCCAGAATATTTTTTACTTCTTCTGAACCTTGTCGAGTACCTCCTGCAGATGTTATGCTAGCACTGGGAAGTTACCGGTCTCACAAAATTTGTTGTAAACTCTGATATATACGTTTCTATTCTCTGATGTGGAAACCGTTGCCGATATTTTTCAACAGCAGCTGTGGCACTTCCATTACAGAAACGACAAGCAAATACCATATTTGCATATTCTAAATTTATACAGGGTGTCCCGAAATTAAGGGGAAATACTTTACCACCACATTCTCCGGCTAAAAATATTAGAATTTCTTCATATGGACATAAGTGCAGAAATGCTTGTTAAGGTAGCTACCTCCCTCGAATGGGAAAAATTTTAAAGTATTCTGCGTAAAAATGGTATTCTTAGTTCACCTTGATAGTACTTACAGTTTTTAAGTAACATCGTTTTAAAGAAAATCAGGTCCATAAAGGAGATAATTAATAAGAATAACAATCAAAGTGAAAGTTGTAAATAGAAGGCCATGGATTAAAATTGATATTTGTTTCCGTTGACATTTCTGTGTCAGATATTTTCTGCTGTTTATACTAATGTAAAACTAGACATAATAAATAAGAAAATGCAAAATTTTTCAAACCACAAGTTTTCCGATATTCATTTTGTATACGGATATTGTAATGGACGTTCCTTTGCTGTGGTACAGAAATATCGCAGACGTATTCCGCAACTAAGACTTCCTGGACGCAAAGTATTTGAGACTGTTTATTGAAATTTGATTGAGAATGGTTCGTTTGAATGCCTTCGTGGGCAAGGACGACCTAGGGGGGACTATAATTTGGAAAATGCACTTCAACAAATAGTAAATAATCCTCAAGTTGGACTCAGACCATTGGCCACAGAAGTTGTTGTTGGACGAAGTACCCTTAAGGTCCAGGTTGGGGTTGTATTTCGAACACGACGGTGCCCCTGCCCATTCTGTTCGCAACTGGTTAGATAAGAATTTACCTGCATTATTACTCTCTTAATAAGTTGTCATAATTTATTTTGTTTTCAATTTATTTAGTTTCGTAAGAGAGGTAAGAGCTGACTGCGTATATTTTAAAAGCATTTACTTTCATTAATTTCGTAGTTTTTAGTACATATTTGATATAAAAGCTTTAAGAATAATTTGTAATAATAAAAACTGTAAGTTTATAAGCGTCTAATTTCAAAATTTTGATTATGAACGGTTTTAAAAATATTAAAAAGAAAACGATTTCAGGGTTCCCCATTCGAGGGGGGGGGGTAGCTCCCTTAACAAGCATTTCTGCACTTATGCCCATATGAAAAAATTCTATTCTTTTTAGCCGGAGAATATGGTGCTAAAGTATTTTCTCCTAATTTCGGGACACCCTGTATATGTGTTTAGCACTGTACATTATCAAACAATGTCATCAAATGTTTCGAGCATGGCATGCTCAGGTTATGCGAAAACTTGGATACAACGCTAGATAAAAAATTTTAATTACGCTATAACTTGAAAACAAATGAAAATCGGTTAAGAACATAATATGGGTTTTTCTCATTGTTTTTACGTGTATAATACACTCTTGAAGTTCGATCTGTTCCTCCCGACTTACTGTGTATATTCAAAATACATAGTTCGCTAAAAATAATTTTATAAATCTTTGCAGCATATAATCAATTTTAATTGCAACTGCACCATTTCATTTAAGTTGTGAGAGGAATATTGAGCCTTCATAGTTCTTAAGCATTTTAGAACTTAAATAGCGGCAACATTTTTGTATCATAAGTTACGGAAACAATGACTATGTCAACTCATCAAATTTTAGGTATATTTCTCATATGTGTTACTTTCATTATTAACAAAAATACTTTTTTGTTGTTGTCTAAGAATTTACCTTATTGGTTTGGTTGGCTAATAGCTTGTGTATAAATATTTTAATATAAATCGGTAAGAAATTTACAGAAAATTTATAGTCGGCAACATTTTGTACTAACGATTTTTTTCACGCATTAGGAAAAAATTTATAGCTTGTCGCTAAAGCACACAATGACCTAAAATCCCCCAGTTTCTTAGTTCCTTGAACAGGCGTAGCTTCGGATTTCTCTGGTTACATAAATAAGTGGAATTTATGGCTACGTGTTCTGCGTGACTCTTCTTGCCGCGGTTTTGGAGCCTGCAGATGATGACACCTCGTCAGAATTCCACTTTCGGGAAATTTATTATTTTTTATGCAGGTTACAGTCGCAAGAAGGCCTTTTTATTGTAATTTTATGTCTTGTTTGCCGCACTTGCCACCACAGGATGAAAAGTTTTTGGAACGTTAGGCCGTAAGGACAGCTTCCAGATGTTTGAGAGTCAATTACGACGAAATACTGGCAAAGTAATGGTTTTTACCATAAAGTTTTTACCGTAATGGTTGGAGCAAAAGCTTTTCGTCGGATCAAGTTACAATTACTGGCAATAAAATTAGGCAGATTAGTAGAATATTAATCAACAAGGATAATAATGACTTTGGTTCATAAAGTGAATCTTACGTACTAGAACGGTAGGCAAGTGTAGTAAATCATCCAAGGAAATAATATACATTAGACATACAGGTCGACACACCAGTCTGTGGCTACGGGAAAGATATCATGGGCGTGCTACGCCAATAAAAATAGAAAATTATATTGCGCAATGAAAAAAAGCAGCTCTTGATTCAGTGATAATGATTCTTTAGTTGTGGTCGTATCAGAGACGCGAATTAAAGTTTTGCGACACGGCGCCGACGTATTTATAGGAACCGAATAGCTTTCGCCCATTTTATTACTACTTCTCTAAGACAAGCTGTCAGAAGCAAATATCCATCGGCTGTGGCACGCGGTGCGGGTCAACCAATCAAATTAAACAACTAACACGTGTTTCCTTTGATTGATCACTATGTTGCCATATTTCCATGCCACTCAATTTCAGCATTAATACAATACGAAGAAATTTTCAACAATGTTAAAATTATAATTAAATACTCTTACTTTCTTAAATTCATTATTATGTATTTTTAATTATAGTCTATTTCAGAAAGTTGTAGAGTAATAAAATGGGAAATTTTGTCCAGCTCGGCTCAATTTCGGTGTCGGCCATAGGCGCAGGTAAACTTTGTGCATTAAATTATTTATGATAACTAACCAAGAATTATAGAGAATTAGGTTAACGGGTATTAAGATAAAATAGTGTTGTTTGTAATATTAAAATTTCAAGTAATTGCGTAAGAGGATTAGGAAAGGTATGTTTTCTTTTGTATCGTGGGTGTGTGTATGACCTTAACAAGTATATTTGTTTAGTTAAGCGCACCAGTATTTGCTGTTAAGCCGTATATAGTGTTCACAGTGTTATAAGATTAGTAAAAAAATGGCGACATTTAAACCAACAAAAAGATGTTCCAATAATTCTCCACTATCAGTGAGTGAAAAAGTTATTATTTTAAATGTACATGATTGCATAAAATACGATTATCCGAGTTTTACTGTGCAAGAAACTGTCGACCGATGTTTCCGAATGACTGGAGTGGAAAGCCCACTGTTTTTATTGCGGGAGAGAAAGACAGCAGGTCAAGTGGAACCTCCCAAGAAAAGTTCAGGCAGACCAGTAAAAGTCCTTGATGAACACATCAAAAATGTACCTAATCTAGGGGCGAGTACTTTCCAATATAAAACAATCGTGAAAAATTGTGAGATACTCATAAACCATAGACATATAGGTGTTTAAAAGTACGCCACTGTACATCATAACATTACGGTACAATTCTTGTTACTGCACATAATCAAGCTTTTCATAAGGTATAATAATCACTCGCAAAATTTGCACGGTACAACGCACAGTGAGATCTAGCTACCAATAAGTTGAAATAAAGCAAGGTTTTCCAAAAAAATCGGTATTTCTTAAAATATAGCAGATATCAAAAATTTGACAAATTACTTTCTTTGCTATGAACCAGTGATTTAATTGACGTAGAGTGATAAAAATTTAAAAATATTATTGTGAAAGTTACACGCCATTAAAATTGGAGCAAAAATCATCGTTTTGTTTAACACCCTATATAAAAAATTTTATGACAGGTAAAGAAAATCCAACATTGACAATTGTTTCCCAAGGGATAAATCTATCAACCACTCAAAACCGTAGGTCGATATCATATCTGGTTCAGAAAATATTAACATTTAAATTTATGCGAAATTTTTCTTGCTCGACAGCAATTGTCCAGCAGTTTAAATAATAATAATCTCAATACTATTTAAGGTTTTTAACAGTTTTAAATAAAATATTCGAATAACATTACAAGCATGAATGCATAATTTGATACGCACACCTTAGTTTTTTTGTATTTTAGGTTCTGGGCGTTACTGTAATTACTAACTCAAGCTTTTAAAAACAGTTTTCCCTAATATTTCTATCAGAGAGATAAAGCCGATTAAGGTCCAATTTTGAGCGACAGAGATGAATAGTAAAGAGGGAATGATGATTTGCCACATAAAAATGTAAACAATTTGGTCTATTAGTTCTAACGTCTTTGTTTAGAACACAACATGTTTCATGAAACAATGGTAGTTACGCGACTGCGTGCAGGTAATTTCAAGAAAATTGCATTGTAGTTAAAGTAAACAACATTTTTGTTTCGTATCTTACTCAACTAAGCAACTTAATTAAAATGAAAATAATAAAGAGTAACACAATATTAAACACCCGCTTTTCTCTTTATAAGCAGCTGTCGCAGCCCTTTTTGACGAGAAAATTCGCAATTTCCCTTCACTGTTCTTTATTTATAGATAAAGCTAATTTCTTTCCTGACAAAATAAGTCCTGCAGGCATTTGCTTGTAATAGACAAAAAAGTTACTGAGAACAAATTATTACTCAGATATTCTTTGCTGCGTCTTACGGCAAATAATATATTTTATTTTCTAAATTTTGGTATTTATTTTTCTTTGATGTCAAATACATTTTATAAATAAAGATAGAGCTTCCTTCGTTCTGTTACTGTAAATTACATCCGAAACAGTAATGTGTGTAATGTCTAACCTAATGACACGACCAGTAAAGAAACGAGATTCAATTAATATAAAGTAACTGCGATGCAACAGCCGCACTTTGTTGACACTCCTAGATAATCAATATATTATACAGTAGTAATATCATAGCCTGATCTGCTGTTAAGTGCAAGCGATACAGGGTGGTAATTTATTATATTTTTATGTATACAGGGTAAGTCATTTGCGTGGAATTGATACCAACTTTTGTTTTTTAAATAACACATCCTATATCTTACAACACCCTTGGATTCCACATAAAATACCAATTATTTTATAATAAGTACAATATAAGTCTAAATTTAATGGTTACCAAGATATCAACTTTTTAAATTACATTTTTGAACTTGAACAGCTTCTCGCTTTCTAACTTAGAGCAAAACGGCTTACATGCCCCTATCTTACTTTCTTATTATCTTCCCAAAAGTGTAAAATTCCGGTTAAACCGGATGTAGCTCGAAAGGCGTAAATACAGGGTGAGTCGGGAGGAATAGGCCTAACTCTAAGGGGTTAATATATACATCAAAATAATAAGAAAAAACTGAAATGTTGTTATGCATTATTCATTTGTTTTCAAGTTATAAGGCAAAAACAAAATATTGCATTAATTTAGCTTTCCTGTAATAAATGTTCTTATTGTTTGCTTTTGATTGTAATGCTCTCACTATCGTATTAGTGTCAGTATAAAATGTTACAATGATTCACCGTTAACTTTCGGATTTGTATCATTTTAATTTTATAAAATGCTACTCATTTATTCGCATCTCGAATACGCCAATATGGTTTTTATTTATGGTTTGTGTAATGGGAATGCTACAGCGGCTGCTGAAGAATATCGTGAATGATTTTCACATGAAAAGAACATCGAACAGAAAGGCCTTTATCATAGTTTTCAACAAACTCTGCGAGACCGGGACGCTTCCAAGTGCTACTATAACATCCGAGCGAGCCATTCAACAGGATTTAGAAGAAATAGAAAATGTTCTAGCTTTAATAGAAGAAGATGCTGTGACGAGCTCACGAAGGATTGGAATTCAGTTGGAGATTCCCCAAAAGAGAGTGATCAATACGCTTCACGAGCATGGTTTATACCCGTACCACGTACAGCGTGTACAGAATCTTTAACCTGGAGGCTACGCCAAGCGTATGCAATTTTGTTAGTGGATAATTAATAATCGTCATCTTTTACCACACATACTGTTTACTGACGAAGCTACATTCGCCCGTGACGGCATCAATAATAATCGAAACTCCCATGTATGGTCGGACGAAAATCCTCTCGCAATACTCGAAAGTAATTTTCAACACAGGTTTTCAGTAAACGTGTAGTGCGGCATGATCGATAATAATTTAATTGGCCCTCTGCTTTTGGAAATCACCTTATAGGGGATCACTACTTAAGTTTTTTACAATATGAATTGCAAGGACTACTGGAGGAGATTCCTTTAAACATCAGAATTGAAATGTATTATCAACACGACGGAGCGCCTGCCCATTTCGATCGTCGGGTCAAGCAATATTTAGACCAAAGGTTTCCAGGGGTTTGGATTGGTCGCGGTGGTCCTATTAGTTGGCCTTCTAGATCGCCAGACCTCACGCCGTTGAACTACAATTTATGGGGTTGTTTAAAAACTGACGTTTACAAAGTAAAAGTAGATACTAGGGATGCATTTATTAGACTCATTAGAAATGCTGTACTCAATATTAAAGAAAGACACGAATCAATTAGAAGATCAACGCGCGCCATTTCTAAGCCCAATAATTTATTTAAAACAATGTTAATGTTGGATATTTTGGTTTAACAATATTATTATTTTATTTAACGCTGTAACTTGAAAACAAATGAATATTGGATAATAACATTTGAGTTTTTTCTTATTATTTTGATGCATAGATTATACTCTTAGAGTTAGGCCCATTCCTCCTGGCTCACCCTGTATAGTACTTCCGGTTTAACCTGAAATTGATATTTTTAGGAATATAATAAAAAAGTAAGAAGGGACATGTAAGCCGTTTTGCTCTAAGACGTATCGGTAGTGAGCTAAATGATGTCAAATTTCAAAATTTTCATTTTTCAAAAGTCGATATCTTGGAAACTATTAAGTTTAGACTTATAGTGGACTTATCAAGAAATAATTGCTATTTTATGCAGACTCCAAAGGTATTGTAAGATTTAGGGTATTCCGTTTAAAAAACAAAAGTTGGTATTAACTCCAGCCAAACAATCAATTAGTTTTTCTATTAAACTTTTTTCTATAACTTACAGTTTCCGAGAAAAGGTACTGGGTTACCTTACGTGGACCACTCTAGGCAACACAATCAAATTTAGCTAACGTTTCTGATTAAAGCTTCAATTAAGAGAAAGTTGGTGCAACTGCCCATGAAAGAAATATTATCGACGAAGCTTTTAGAATTTATTTTTCTTCACTTCTTCATTTGCTGCCAGGGCCATTCCCGAGAGAACCTACTCCTTAACGAGGGTTTCGAGCCACCATCCTTAGTCACGAGAACCATCCCAACCGGCACCCTCCAAGGGCTAACAACCCCTGGTTCTCAAGCGGCCCTAAGTTGTCAAATGTGACCTACTGACTGAGGAATGCATTTAGAAATTTCAATCAGCATAAAATACTATATAGTAAAATTTGAAATGTTTGAATAAAAATGCAAATTATTATGACATATTACTGTCAAAATATTGATTTATGGTATAATAAGCTTTTTTCAATATTAAATTTTTAACAGTTTTTTTTAACATTTTAAAATTCGAGATTTTTTAAATAAAATCTGATTATTGAAATATTTATTAGGATAATTAAAATTTTAAATAATAAATTTCTTTACAACACTTGAAGAAGGAATAGGTAAACATATATTAAAGTCTTATGTTATAAGTTATAAGTAGGTAAATAGGGATTATTTCTTCTATGTTTTGTTTTAATCAAACTGTTTCCAATATTAAAATTGAAGTTTGCAAGAATCTCTAGATCTTGTTTTGCACAAATACCTGATAGCTCTTTAACCTAAAATTAAAACGGAATTAAGAAGATAATGACATGAACATCCCCAGAAACAAATTCCATATTTCATAAGGGATTCTATTAAAGCAAGATAAACATTTCGAAGAACTGTATTATTTATTTTTGAGATAGAGGCATAATAACCTTAAGCTAATTTCCTACATAACATTTCTATATTATGTTCATTTAAAGAAAGATTTTGATAAATTGGTACTGTAGAAGTCATATAATATTATGTTAATGATATTCTCCCAGGAAGGTGGAAAATTCATTCTCGCATGTAATTACTTTAAAAAATTCCAATGTTACTCTTACATAATTAAATCGATTCCAATTAATTTAGATAAGGATAGCTATAGCGATAGAGAAGAACATTATACATGTACACAAATGTAAGTAATATTTAAAAATGTATATTATTTAGGTTTTTTTCATTTCAGTAAATCAATATTTAACATTTCATACGAGTATCAATACTTGTTTTCCTTAGTCCGAACTTTTACTTTTACTGCAGCTTTATACTTTGCATATCTATTGCCGGGGGATTGTGATCGACCCTGTAGTTTTATTGCAGTCTTTAACTTAGAACCATTTTTCGTAAAAAGAACTTTACCAATATTCTTTTAACTAAATTTTAATGAATCAAAGATAAAAATAGAAAGCTTTTAGACAGACCACCTTGTACGCCTTTGGCTAATAAAAGAACAAGCCGTTATTACAGTTGATCATTGTCCTCAGAAATTTTAAATTTAAAACGAAATGCTTGGGTATATTACATTTTAACAATATCAGTAAAATCTAAGAGATCTAAAGCAAAAATTGAATTTTCGAGATTTCGAGAAGAGAATAAAGAATTGAAAATTAATCAAATTCCCTGCTATTTAACGACAGCTGTGGCGCACCAAAGAGATAGTTAAATTGTCATTATAATTTTGATAATTGCAGAGAAGAGAATAGTAAATGGGTCGTTATATAAATACTGATTTTCCTAGAACGAAGTTTATATTGAAGATTTTTAAAATTAAATGACTAAAAAGGAAGTAATTCAATATGCAAAAACCTTTGAGATCTACTTAGTTAGAATGTAAGTAAAAGATAATTTTATACTTATGTTTTTTACTTATTAGAGAACAAAATAAATGTATGGATGCTCCCTATGATCACGTAGCCCTTCGAGAAAAATTATTTAAGGCAAGCAAGTCGAGAAATCAAGACATTGTAATTTACGGGTAAATTGGAAAATCGATGTTCGGTGAATAAGGAAATTTATAAAAAGAGAACCTCGAAAAAGCATGCAGTGAAGATAGATAAAGAGCGCATATCTTTAAAACACGTCTAAGAACTTTGTTTAAACTTCACATTATATTGATGTATGACGGAAAAACCACAAAATTCAGAAAAAAAAACACAATAATTTAAGACGTGAACGTTTTATAGTGTTTTGTCAAAGGGATGAGACATAATTCAAACTAAGTATCGAAAGTGACAGTTTTTTCAAATAAAATACCCCCTATTTTTTCATTGTATCAGTTATAGGTATTTACGTTATAAGTCCGGTAAATCAACTTTTACAGTATGAGTGAAATGTTTCGAGACGAGGCGACGAAGGAGCCGAGTCTGGAATTTTGAAACGAATACTGTAAAGGATTTGCCGGACGAATGACGTACAATATTTTATTTCATACCGTTCTGTTGAAAATTATAATTATGTTTTGAAATTATAATGAAGTTTTATTCTGCGTCGTATATTTGAAAAGCGCTTATATTTACTGGTGGAAACATTGTGTGTTTGACATTGATTAAACTAAAACTTACAAACTTCAGTCCGGTAAAGAAATTTTACAGGACTGGTCCGGTAAAAAAATTTTACCGGAGTTATTGCTGTAAAACCTTATTTTCTGGACTAAATTCAAATATGTAAAGGTGTGTTTTACAATACAGTATGAAATAATAGTATAATATTAACCAAGGTTTAGACAGCCATCATTATTGCCCGAGGGCTATAAGCTGTCTAAACCGTGGTTAACAAAATATTTTTTCCACTACTACAAACTTTTATAAGACATTTATCTTTATAGTATTAAAAATTATAAAAAATTATAGGAAGGTATAAGTATATTTTTTAATCAAGTTTCCTGCGCTTTGGAATTGGCAAAATATTTTGTTGTTTTGTCAGGTGGCTTTGTTAATGTCAATTTTTGTTCATTTATGTCATTAGATTACACGAGTTTTCCGTTTTTTTAAAAAATGAGCGAAGAAAATGTTAGGGATATTATTATGTGTACACCTCCAGAATTAAGAATGGAAGCAGGAAAATTGTTGATTGTATCGATGTTTTACAATAGCATCTGTAATAATCTAATATGTATATTGATAATTATCCGGTTGCCTAACCACAAGAAGTCACCTTTATGAATTCATGTTTTAGAATCACAAAATCAAGTTACCTGCGTTCAAATTGAAGATCGGTCAATCATGGATTTCAATGCCTTATTATTGACCATGGTCAATAATAACTTATAAGGTAGAGAAAAACGATTTCTAACGTTAATAATCGGTCAATAATGGCGATGTTATAGGTTAGTAGTGGAAAAAAGAATTTTATCCTCTTTTTAAATATACAGTGAGCTCAAAAAGGTTGGAATAAATTCGTTTAAAATGCAGGTGATTATTTTCTGGCAAAACGCTTGGACATGTCGATTATTATTTTTAATTGCAAATTTTTTAACATAAGAAATGTGTATACAAGTTGTCTCAAGAAGAACATATACCCTCAACATTAATTTTTTTAAATAGAACACCTTGTATATTATATTATTTTTAAATTTTACGATACATTCTAAACACTTTTTGTATAACATACCATATCTCCAAAATCAACGGTTTTCGATATATTGACATTTTAATATTTTTCTGAAAAAATGCTGAGTTCCGTGGATTTTTAGTTTTAATTGCGCATTTCTTTATTATTATTGTAACCTGTTACCTGAATTAATTTATTTTGACACCGACATTTACTTCTTGTCAAAAATTCTTCAAATTGTGTAGATATATCTAAATTCAAGTAATTCTGTAAAAATGGCGCGGTTAAGTGAAAAAGATAGGATAGAGGTACTAATGATGCTTGGCTATGGAGATAGGATGCGAACCCAAACAGAAGTGTGTGAGTTATTTAACAGTACTCAAACCGAGCATCAATATCTCAATCTGTTCTTAGTAAAATTGTAAAAAAATATAGGGATTTGGGGCATGTTAGAGACAATTATATTCAAGGTCGACCTAGGATTTCAGAAGATGTGCAGTTAAATGTCCTCCTAGCTGTCCAAGAAATCCACCATAGTGTTACTCGCGGTATTGCCATGGAAAATAATATTTGTCAATCAACCGTATTTAATTATTTACACAGAAGTAAATGGCATTCCTATATGGTACAGTTGGTTCATGAACTTAATGGAGATGACCTGGATAGAAGAACAGAATTTTGCGAAATAATGATGAAAAGATACATTGAAGATCCTCAAATTTTAAAAAGAATTGTGTTCTCTGATGAAGCAACGTTTACTCTAAATGGGCATGTGAATCGCCAAAACTGTCGATATTGGGCTAAGGAAAATCCGCACTGGATCATGGAGTCCCACACACAATACCCGCAAAAAGTGAATGTTTGTGCTGGAATTGTTGATAACCGGATTTTAGGTCCCTTCTTTTTTGATGGTGCGTTAAATGGCGAACTGTATCAGAATCTAGAATTTTTAGAATTTGAGATAATACCGGCACTTGCTGTACTCTATGAGCCAGACATTCCTAACTATAACTTATGGTACCAGCAAGACGGAGCACCAGCCCATTACACACGCCCGGTGCGTGAGTACTTGGATACAGTCTTTCCTGGCAAGTGGATTGGTCGACGGGGTCCAATAGAATGGCCGGCAAGGCCACCAGATTTGACCCCGCTAGATTTTTTTCTGTTGGACTATTTAAAATCTAAAGTATACTTTAACAGACCTAGCAATATTGATGAACTTAAAGCTCGAATAAGGTATGAGGTTAGATTAATAGAGCCCCAGGTAATCCATAACCTTTTGGAAGAATTCAAAGATCGACTTGCATATTGCCAGGAAGTTGGTGGCGGTCAATTTCAACATTTATTAAAAGAAAATTTAATATAACCTATATAACTATTATAAACTAAATACATCTATTTAGATGTATCGAGTTCATTTTTAACTGTAGTTTTCGTACCAGAAAAAATGTCAATATATCGAAATCCGTTGATTTTGGAGATATGGTATGTTATACAAAAAGTGTTTAGAATGTATCGTAGAATTTAAAAATAATATAATATACAGGGTGTTCTATTTAAAAAAATTAATGTTGATGGTATATGTTCTTCTTGAGACAACCTGTATACACATTCCTTATGTCAAAAAATTCGCAATTAAAAATAATAATCGACATGTCCAAGCGTTTTTCCAGAAAATAATCACCTGAATTTTAAACGAATTTATTCCAACCTTTTTGAGCTCACTGTATAGTGGTTGTTGAGGTTAGTTTCTACCGTTGTGTAACGAAACTAAAACATAACACAACATATAATACATTATTTTTATAATAATTGCTCAAAATGGCCACCGTTCATTAAAATGCAGGATGGGTAACCCTCTTTTAGTTTTTCAATTGCGTTAGCAATCTTATCTGGCCTAACTGGAAGAACACTAAGACATCAGATTAATTCCTTGCAGCGTTTAGAGGAAAAGTTTCAAGAATATCCTCTATTTCATGTGCAAGCATTTCACGATATCTAACTTCATTTAAAGATGCATCAATGAAAATTGGACCGATAATTCTCTTTTGCACTTTGCCGCACCACACATTTACTGATACCCATCCAGAACGTATCACTTCAAATGTAAGATGCGGATTCTGCGATGCTCAGAAGTATGTGTTTTGGGATTTGGAGCTGAAGCCATATTAAAAGAAGATTCGTCGGTTCATATAATGTTCTCAAACAAATTGGCGTTATTGTTGAGGATGTTTGTCATGTGACGGCAAAACTCCAAACGTCTTTGCTTCGGTTCTTCTGTAAATTTTTCTTCTCTGAATTTAAAGTCGTGGAATTTATGCCGTTTTAGAATTTTGAAAACTACTGTGCAACATTTGCCGAGATATCTTGCACAGTCCCTTATCGAATGTTGTGCATTTTCTGAAAACAAATTAAGCTTCTAAATGATACGAAGCGGATATGAAAACAAATAAAAATTACCTTGAAAATATAAAAGAACGGTAAGTTCTTCATCCTCGAGTATCCGACAATGCCTTTTTTTCTTCGTAATGTTTTTCGTACAGAAAGTTGACGAAACACATTTCGGAAAGTATGTTCGCTAGGAATTACTAAATGTGGATGTAGTCTTCTGCATTCACGTTGCACTTCTTGCTTGTTGTGTACACATTTGATATATATTTTAAGAACTTCGAACTTTTGCTCTTCAGAGTATCTCATTTAGACCCTGATTTTGACAACGTTTATTAAGAATTGTTAAGAAGACAGAAGTTGCCAAGAGCAATTTAGTCAAGGTGACAAGTATTGCTATGAGTAACATGAGCCAAACTTCAATGAAGATAATGATAATTCTATTATATTTTCGTATAATTCCAAAACGGTAAAAAATAACCCGACAACTACTATATATTTAAAAAGGGGATAAAATTCTTTAACGGATACAATAAAAAAATAGAGGGTATTTGATTTATTTATAAAAACTGTCACTTGTCAAAAAGCTGTCACTTCCGACACTCAGTTGTTTTTGTTCATTTCATTTTCTGAAGGTTCGGTGAAAATTCTATAACTTTTCTAATTTAACCATTTCTCTAAAACCAATAATAATAGAGATATCTAATCGGCAAAATATACGCGAACGCCCTGTACCTGTTTATATATTAATACCCAAAAACAATTGAGATCTTCAAAATATGGCTATACCTTACAATCCTGAGAAGACCTTGAACTGACCATATTACTAACCATAAAGTGCTGATTGGAACGGGTGTGTGGTATTACCAACGCTGACAATTTAAAAGAGAAAATTATAGTCTATTTATTGACATAATATAATGAGAAACTAACAAAAATTATTAATAATTATTAATATGGATGGGACACATTTCAGAAAACCATTCAAAGCAAAGTAGGAGGCAAAAGAAGACTCGGTAAAAGAAGGATCTCTTCCACGAAAACGGTATGGTGTTATCTCCACGGAATTATTAGATCTGCTGCCAATCAAGCTCAAATAGCTTTAGTGATAGTCAGCATCCGGAACGGATAGGGCAAAAGAAAAAGAAGAATAATTATGTACATGCCGAGAACTATTTTTATAGTAAAAATCACCAGTAACAAAAATACATTGATAAGCAATTCTCAATTTTATATTTTAACTAGCGAGTGGCCGGCATGCGTTTCAATGTCACATATCCTATTGCAATTCCTCCCGTTGCAATTCATAACGTTGCAATTCATCTCATTGCATTCATCTCATTGCATTCATCTCTTTGAAATGTATCCCATTATTCGATATTTCGTATTTCGACCTAAAAGGACTTTTACGGGACAAAAAGTTTATACGCGAACAGACAATCAGTGTATATCGTCTATTACGGGTGGCCGTGAAGTTTGACAGTGACAGGGACTTTCACGAAATTACTTTGTTTTTTAAAAAAATAGTTCAGATTAGTTCTGGTTAGGTAGAAACCTTCGCGGGTGTGCCCACAACAACTAACTAAATCGGATGAATGGTATAGGAACGCATAAGGGGCAAAGACAGAAAGAAACATTAATTTTTATACAATTATATTGAACAATAATAATATAGTTGTGAAAGTGTTAATGTAATTACATTATTATTTTAAATATGCTGTCCACAACTGGCGCCAGAGGAATTAATTAAGACATATTTAGAAGGGAATTAAAAATATCGCCAAAATGTAATATTTTTAAAATGGTTTTTCTGTAAAGAAAAATGCTAATTTTGCCAAAAACAGTTTAAACATATAGTTAATGTCGATAAGAGGTTTGTCTCGTGACTTCACCTGCAAAGAACACATACATTTAATATTTTTAAAATAATCTCTCGGTAAAAAAAAATGCTCATTTTACCGAAAACAATTTTAAAAAATTGTCTTTGACCAGCCAGGACCGCAAGGAGGTACGAGTTTTCCTTGCCAAGAAAGAATAGGGGCAGGTACTATATTTGTAGGAATATATAGTTAGTAGTTAGAATTCACTATATATATTTTAACAACAAATTGATCGCATCAGCAGAATCACAGTTAACGTTGTGTAATATAAGAAGTTTTTAAGATACGTGTTGAACGAACATATATAATTTAAAATTCATTATTATTGGAATAGTCACACCTTTAAAAAGTGGAATCGTTGACAGGTTAGATTATTACCGGCGCTATAGGTGGTGAAACAGAATATCCATTTTCTGTTTTTATAACATGAGCTACCTAATTTTTCCATGCATCGCTACTCATTTCGTTATTACCTGCCGAATAGAGTAGCGCAAATAGTCCTGTCGTAGTTAAATGATACGCGGGGATTCCATTATAACAGGAATGCACATACCGCGGCCCGCTGTCGATATTTATGCGGCCGCCAACGAATTTTAAAAGCGATATTTATGCAGCCTGCCAACGAATTTTGAAAGTATTCTACTCGCCGCGCTCCGGTCTAAGCATATTGTTACGACACTAGAAATCTGTCGCATCAACTAGATTACATTAAGATTCGCGAAACACGTCGATAGTATCCCCGAACAAAGTGGAAGGTTCTTGATGTTTGGTAACTTGTATAAATACGACGCATCGCCAGCTACAGGGGCAGTTAAGTTTTAACTACGAACAAGCGAACGTTATACTGATTGAGAACTATAATCTGTGACGAGTAAATATTTCGTCGTTCGAACTTGGCTTCTACCTACGTAACAATATAATATCAATTTTGATATGGATAAACCAGGCCCCAGTAAGAAACGTAGTCATAAGGTTGAAGATGAAAATCGACTGTTTCAAGATATTTGGACCGAAAAATACTTTTTTATTTCATCGCATAACAAAATTGTCTGTTTAATATGCAAGAGTAGTGTCTCTATTCCGAAGGAATATAATGTGAAAAGGCACTATGAAACCCAGCATCCTACTTTTACCAAATTATTTGGCGAAAATCGAACGCAAAGAATTTCCACTTTACAACGGAAACTAATAGGCCAGCAAGCTATGTTTACAAAACCAATTCAAGATGCTGAAACAGCTACTGAAGTTAGCTTTGAAATATCTCGAATAATAGCGAAAACTTGTTGGCCTTTTAAAGGTGGTGAGTTTGTTAAGCAATGTTTAGATATCGCCGCAAAAAAAATTTGTCCGGAAAATGCAAAGAAGTTTGAAAAATTCAGTTAAATCGGATGATTGTTCAAAGAAGAATTACCGCATTAGCAGCAAATATAGAAGAGCAATTAGCTACGAAATCGAGAAGTTTTGAGGATTTTTCTATAGCACTCGACGAATCTACAGATATAAGTTCCACTGCTCAACTCTTAATATTTTTACGAGGTGTAACGCAAAATTCTGAAGTGAGTGAGGAACTGATTGGTATGAGTTCTTAACAAGTCAAACCAAGGAGAGTGACATGCTCAAAGCTCTTCTGGAAAAATGTTCTATTATGGATTTGAATTTAACGAAATCTGGAATTGCGACTGACCTTCAATGGTCGGAAGTACATCTGGGATAGTAAATATGTTAAAAAAATATTTACAAACTAAAAACATAAATACCAAGGAATTAATGCAGTTTCATTGCATTATACATCAAGAGGCCCTCTGTTCAAAATTATTGGGATTTGAAAATGTGGTAATTGTAGTACCTACTGTAAACTTTATAAAATCACAAGGTCTCAATCACCGACAATTCAAACAATTTTTTGAGGATATTGAAAGCGAATATGGTGATCTCCTGTTTTACACTGAAGTAAGGTGGCTAGGTCATGGGTTGACACTACAGCGGGTTCTTAACTTGATTGAAGAAATCCAGTTATTTCTGGCGAAAAAGAAAAACGACGTCCCCTAACTCGATAACCCTGATTGGCTGTGTGACTTAGCGTTTTTTGTAGACATCACAAATCACTTGAATGTCTTAAATACGCGACTCCAAGGCAAAGATCAATTGATTTTGCAGTTATACTTTCATGTTTCGTCCTTTCAATGCAAATTGAGTCTTTTCAGGACACAAATCATTTCAGCCAATTACAGCCATTTTCCGAACTACAAAAAAATTATGGAGAAAGTCAATAAAACTGACGTCAATTTCGCTCATGTTGAAAAAATTGATATTTTAATACAAGCTTTTCAAAATCGTTTTGTAGACTTCAAAAAAGTTAAACATCTATTGGACATTTTCAGCAATCCTTTCAACATTTCACCCGAAAATGCGCCGGAATCAATGCAGCTGGAATTAATAGACATACAAAATGATGATAGTTTACGAAACAAATTTAATGAAGGTAATTTACTCAACTTCTACCGTTGCGTTGATAAAAACGCTTATAAAGAGTTGCGAATAAATGCATTGAAATGCGCAAGCTTATTTGGATCGACGCATATTTGTGAACAAACGTTTTCAGTGATGAAACTAAACAAAACGAAAAACCGAAACCGTCTGGCAGATGAAAATTTGGAGGCAATTTTACGTGTGGCGACAAGTAATGTGGAGCCAATTATAAAAAAACTTGTTAGTTCAATGCAATGTCATGCATCAAAATAATAAAACATGAAATATTACATTGTAATGATTAGATTACCTTACGATTACATAATTACTACAAACATTTTTGAAGATTCTTTTATTTTTATCATTGTATTTCATACTATTTAAAAATAAAATTTTTTGTGTAAATAAGTATTGTTTGTAGTGGCCCGTCCTTGGCTTATATATTTCCCGAGTGGCCCCTCTTCCCTATAAGTCTATGCATCCCTGCATTATAACAATTAGATTATCTGATTTTGTATGTTTAAAGCCGCATTTTAACAAGATTTTAAAGATTGATACTTGTAATCAGGGTAACCTCACAATTTATCACGAACCACTTCTAAAGTTGGCACTATGTTATCCTCGTAAAAGTTGTAAGTAGTTCGCAGAATAAAATCTCTTGAAGTATTGTCAACCGTTTTGAATTTTTGATTTATTGGTTTGCGCTTTATGAAATGCCGGTTATATTCCCCGAATTAATTACGTTATAAATTCTTATAAAACCCAAGTTGTGTCAATTCATTACAAGTACATTTATATACTAAGCGCATTTTCGGTTTTTTTTTAAACACGCGTACATATTTAAAATAATGTCTTTACATTCAACATGTAAATCTTTGTTTCTTAATTCCGGACTTATTTTGCTTTCGATGTCCGACTCTGGCACCGACTCCTTATATTCCTGCAATAACTCACCTTGACCTACTGTTTCAAATTGTCGCCAAAAGCCATACTGATATAATAAAATATAGGTACAAAGTAAAAACTTACTTGTCTGAAACCACACAGTTATAGCAGAAAATGAAATATGTAAATTACAGTAAATCGTTTCAACCAGTTACGCCGCTGTCCGATTACCAATATCGCATACCTCAAACATCAACTGATTTTAAAGCTGATAGGGGATCACAAAATTGGCAAAACCTTAAACAATTTGCTGTTCTTGTCTACAGCATATTATAAATTTGTGTTTATATGCTGGATTATTAATTTTCCCACTCGGAAAAGATAGTTCGCACTTTAAATTGCTGTTGGGTCTCGACAGTCTATCACCGTCTATTGCCAGTTCCACAAAGTTTTCGTAAGTGTAGGAGGAACATAGGGGCTTGTTAATTGTTAATTTTTTTGTTTAACAACAGTGAAATTCCTTTTTAGTTTTATTGAAATTATTTTTTTATAAATAATATTTCTGAAGTACTAAAATAATTATTATAATGTTCATGAATGGCTTCTTCCTTCTTTCTTTGACATTAAAAATTTCTTGGTTCAAAGTACATTTTTAAACTAGCTTTTAAATAAAGTTATTGAGTATTAATTAAATACTGATATAAAGGAATACTTTTAATAATGTAAACTTAAAGAATTCTTAAAAAAAGATCTGACAACCCCGATTATCATGCCGGTCCCTTTGAAGCCCGGTCGAAGCTTTTTTGTGTCATCAAACTGGCTTTGGAAAAAGCATACCGAATTTGAATAATATATCTTAAATCAATCTCGAGTTACCTAAAGTGAGGGGGGGGGGGACTTTGTGGATGCGCTGTAGAAACAATTTGGTGATAAACTTAAATTTATATAAATAATTTAGCTGCGGACAACAGAACAGTCCTCATTGCAAACTGCTTTTATTTTTAACCAATTAGAATTTTAGAAGTAATGATAACATACCAAAAAAATTGAATAGTCGGTGAACATTTGAATAAAATTATAGAACAACTTTGTTTGTTATACAGGGTCGTTGGTATGTACGGAAACGGTCGATTATTTCTTAAAGTAAAACAGTCAGCAAAAAATATTTTAGATAAAAGTTTTAGGGTTTTTTTAGGTGTATTAGAATTAAAAAAAAAATAAGTATACAGGTTGAGTCAGAAAACCGTAGAGAAACAAAGTTACTTTTTTTTAAATGGAACACCCTATCTCTTCAAATATTTTTGGATTTTACATAAAATAACAATTATTTTTCATTACGTGCATTATAAGTCTAAACCTAATAGTTTCCGAGATATCGACTTTTGAAAAATGACATTTTTGAACTTTGACAGCTTCTAGCTTTCTAACGGTACCTTTTAGAATAAAACGGCTTACATGTCCCTATCTTACTTTTTTATTATCTTCCCAAAAACATCAACTTCCGGTTAAACCGGATGTAACTCAAAAGCCGGAAATATAGTACTTCCGGTTTAACCGGAAGTTGACGTTTTTGGGAAGATCATAAGAAAGTAAGATAGGGACATGTAAGCCGTTTTACTCAAAATCGTACCGTTAGAAAGCTAGAAGCTGTCAAAGTTCAAAAATGTCATTTTTCAAAAGTCGATATCTCGGAAACTATTAGGATTAGACTTATAATGCACTTATTAAAAAATAACTATTATTTCATGTTAAATCCAAAAATATTCGAAGACATAGGGTGTTCTATTTAAAAAAAGGTAACTTTGCTTCCCTACGGTTTTTTGACTCACCCTGTAAAATTATTGTTTTTTAATTCTAATACACCTTAAAAAACCCTAAAACTTTTACCTAAAATATTTTTTGCTAACTGTTATACTTTAAGAAATAATCGATCGTTTCCATACATACCAACAACACTGTATTTTGACGTGTTGTGATGGATCTTACGTATGCAGTTATTTAAAAAATTCTTAACCCAGGATCTACAAAACTGTCCAATGTCAATTTTTTGTCAAAAGGACAAAAAGTGAATTCCTCAAAAGTGTGACGATCTATGTTTTTTCGATTTTAGTTTTAGTAGGTAACAATTATAGTGTGTGTCCAATTTATATTATTAGCATTGTGTCTACATTTAAGTATATTAAAGAAATGAAAGTCATACTTTTACAAGTTGTGCCAACTAATTACCGATATTTATATCCAGACAACATTAATTCTATTTTGCTTAAATATTACCAAATTCGTTAGGTTGAACAATACGAAGTTTGTGAAAAAGTAAAGCCTAACATAATAAATACCAACCAATATTTCCGACTAAGTGCTCACATTGTTACCAACTTCATAAACATTTAGGGTAATCAAACAAGGGGTATTTTTCAAAAAGATATGTATTTAGGCTTTTCATTCCGCTCCAATTTCTTTTTCGGATTAACAAGCGAAAAGTCAAATAAGGTAATATAACAAAGCTCCATGTTAAGCAATTATCATCACAGCTCTTAAGGTAGGTTAAATAGGCAAAATAATAATTAAAACCGTCATTTAAACATGAAAAGCCTGAATATCCAAATAATGGGACGTGTTACGCTAGGGACCAATTAGTAACCCTAAATTGCGTAGTGAAATTAATAGGAGTTCTAATTGAGATTTCGCGTGTGAATCTAGTTAAAACAAGTGGACACGACAGAAAAAGATTTCAGAACAAGGTTATTTAAAGCCCTGTATAATTTAGGACGATATTCTACGTATGGCTTAAATGTAAAAATTACTAATTTAGATATTTTATTGCCATATTGTGCTAAGTCATTTGGTTTTTTGCAATCAATAATCAGCAATGTAAAAAACGCTAAATATATGAATACTTATTAGTTTGAAAAATCTTGAGCGGCCTTTTACGTGACAGTGGTGGCCTACCAATTTTTGACCCCTGACCCTAGGGTACCTTGTGCTTTCTACTCTACCTTCATTAGGTGACTATTTTTCAAGTTGTCAGTTACAATAACTAAGGAGGTGGTGGCAAAGTTTTTTGTATCATTTGTTCGTTCAGCAGGAGTTGAAAAGTATGAAAATCTAACAGTCTCGGCGTTTCGATAGACTTTTAATTAATAATATAAAAAAAGGCTCTACTATATCTTTTTTTCTATGATAAGGCAGGATTAATCTTTTATGGCAAACAAACTACTGGGTGTAATGTCCCTGTTCTAAACACACACGGCATGCTAAACATACCGACAAAGATAAACCTCAATAAGATTGTCGTAAAGCATACACTTACTTACGGTATACAGATTTTTTTTATGATAAGGCATAGTACTGCAGGATTATTACTTTATATCGCTCTGCGAGCGGTGCGTGTGTGCAGAAAACGATGTACGTTGCTCATGAATCTTTGGTGATTGTACTCGCTGGGAAACACGGCCTCAGGGACGTCGTTACAGAGTGATGACATTTTTTATTTAAAAGAATGTTTAAACACTGTCGTTCGTGGAACACTAAGCTGAACTACATACGGGTGGGTTGCAGTAGCTCGTCGTGTATTTCTACCATGCACCGCTTCGGGTGGAGTCAAGCGGGCAACCTCCGTTGAACACTTGCCGTGAAAATATTTGTAAAATATACACATGTCGCAAACCTGCCTTCGATGTTCAACGCTTTTCAGGTTGTTTGTCAGATTATGGTCACCCATTAAACGAATGGCACTTCTTTGAGTGAAATCTAGCCATCTCAGGGTATGTTTAGGAGCAGAGCCCCAAATATGTGAACAGTACTCCAGCGCTGGTCGAATTTGGGCTTTATAGAGCATCCAAAGTTGTTGTGGCGTATAGAGGTTCTTAGTTCGGAAAAGTATCGCTTCTGCGAGGCTGCTTTAGCAATGGCTGCGACGTGACTATGTCAAAAGATATAACCATCCAACAATAAATAAATTGATGAAGCCAGAGGAATCGAGTGTCCCGCTATGACTATATCCGGTTTTTCAATACTAACTTTTTTAGAGAAAACTGCCGCCTGGGTTTTTTAGCGTTAAATTCTACTTGGTTACTGTCACCCCAAGACAGAATTTCTTTTAGGTCTTTGTTAAGATGTGAGACCTCTTGCTGCCTATGGTGATGTACATTGGCAGCCGATGTCCGAGCATCCAAAGTAAAAGAGGAAGCAAGTGTGCTGTCACCAGCGAGGCTTTATGTAGGATTTTTAGTTTTTTCCAAAAGATCGTTAGTATATGGAACAAGAGGGTAGGTGACAATATAAAACCTTGAGGGACTCCGGCGTTGATCTTAAATGTTTCTGAAAAGAAATCCGTCTATCGCCACTTGCAGAGAACGGTCTTTAAGAAAGCTTGACAGCCGGGAACAAAATAAACCGGCATTCCGCATGCCCTCACTATAGTGAGGAGCCCCTCATTCTCTTATTCTTTCCCGCATGTTTGCTGCTATAGGTGGAGGTGTTCCATAGACCCAATCTTTAACGTATCCCCATGGGAAAAATTAAGTTTTATCATATCTGGTGACCTCGGGGGTCACGGAACAAAGCCTCGTCTTGCGATCCAACGGCGTGGAAATTCTTCATCAAAAGTATTTCGAGTTCCAATGCTGAAATGAGCAGCCCCGTCTAAGTGAAACCACGTCCTTCTTAATAGTCCTAGTGGTATATTTTCTACCAGATTATCAAGATCTTCGTTTAAAAAGTTAGACGTTTAAACTTCACCTATGTTGCTGATCAATAGGCCTTATAAAATGTGAATTTACATAGGCGTAGGAGTGCAAATTATGTCTGTTCAGATGACCATTATTGTGGAATGTCGCCTCATTGGTAAACAACACAATACCAAAAAATTGTACATTTTCTCGAATTTGAGCAAGACCCCGATTACAGAAATTCATCCTATTTCCAAAATCTTCTCCGTCAAGTGCTTGATGCAGTTGCATATGATATGGATGGAACCTATTTTTCACTTTCTTTGTAAAGTTACGGAAAAACCCTAATATCTTGAAATGATAGCGCGATGCATACGGCAAACCTTATATTTTCTAAAAGAGTACACTTTGGCACGGCACCATACCATACACAAAACGTTCTAGGTATAAGAAACCCCACTATGAACTAATAGACCAATGTTTTTATATAACTTGATACATAATTACAGTCCTGTCCAGTTTTCGATGTTTTTACGGAGTATCTACGTTATTAGTAAAGATAGGAGGATACGGTTTTCGTACCACTGTGCTACTTTTTGTGACACAAAAGGTGCCGCAATCAGAATTTTTCTAGTCTTTCTTGTTTTTAATTTACGGGATTCTTTTGAAAATTTTACATTTTGGGACCCCCCCATATTTAGGTTACCCTGAAGCTTATCAAAGAGAAAATAAATTATCTCTTTGTAGTTTTTTCGTAGAATCCAGTGACGTACTTAGATGTTTTTTACGTTCAATGGTTTCCGAGAAAAAAAACAAACTTGCTTCTCTTTAAATGGGTCACCCCAATTTTTTTTTAATAATATAATTTAGTTTATAAGAACCTTCTCAGAAATATATAATACCTTATTCTCAATTTTTAATATTAAGCAAGAAATTTACGTTTTATTAAAACATATACATTTTTGGTTAGTAGGCCATAACGGATATTAAAAAAACTATTACTGGTATGATAATTACTGCAGAAGAAATATATTTTGGATTCCTTGATCTAATTAGCAGTTATATTTCAGTAAAAATTATAACAATGCATAAATCAAGTTGTACTTTACTACGTAAAACATTAGGAACAAAAGCTGAAAATTTATAGAATTTTATCATAAATATTGCTTAAATTGTTCTCAATTATAGACATATTTCACACATAATTCTTATTCGCCTTAATAAATTTAAAATAATAAAAGGCCGCGTTTGTAACGCCCTAAATGCTCTTTCAGTGGCATTTCTTAAATCTGCAGTTGCTTGGTATTTAATAAAATAAATTTTACTTTCAAGGTATCCCCACAAGAGGAAATCCGAAACCGACAAGTTGGGTGACCTGAAGGGCACATCCTCTATTATTTCTGGCATAACGTTTTTCAGAATTTTCAAATATTTATTTGCATTAAGGCTGCCTTCAAACATATTATTAATTATTTTGCTTCCTAGCATGAAACATGAAACGTTGAATTCAAACCTGCCTTGCCGTTCGAGTGGAAATATTACATGCTGATTTCCTGAGACCAAAACCTCGTATTGTGCCGATTAAATATACCAGTACTGGTAAAATGAGCCTTATCGGACCATATAAAACGGTTTTTTCGAAATTATTTTCCCTGTTGATATTTTATAAATATCATTTACAGAACTCTATACGCGGCTGTGCATCATCAGGATGTAAGTTTTGTACTTGGTGGAATTGATATGGCTAAAAATTGTGTTTTTTTAGGATTGTTTGAACTCTTGATTTAACTACTCCGACCGAACCTTCGATCGTTCTGCAAGAACTAGATGGGTTAGTCTCAATTGGAGCTAAAACATTTATTTTATCAGTCTCGCGGTTTTTCTTGTTATAGATTTTAGGCCGAGGTGTAGAAAATGGACCGTGTTAAATTAAATTTGATTCCATTCTTAAAAAAAGCTGTCGTCTTTCAGGAGATCTACAAGCAATTTAAGAGATTTAATAAATCTTCATAGAGATACTACAAAAAGGCGTATATTTACCTATTGAAATACACTTCTAATGCTTCATCCGCATTTTGAATATTTTTAAAGTTTACATTTTCTGCCATAATTAGGACAAACTGATTTTTTACTATTAATCGGATATTTTAAAACAACTTAGAGAACCTGAATCCTTTGACATAAACTAAAGAAGTTTTTATTATGACATAAATTACTGTGTTCTTTTCTTTCTTTAAATACCCGTCATGGCCTACTAACAAAATATGTATATTTTTTAATAAAACGTAAATTACGTGCTTAATATTAAAAATATAAATAAGGTATTATATATTTCTGAGAAGCTTGTTATAAGCTTAATTATATTATTAAAAGATATATAGGGTGACCCATTTAAAAAAAAACAGGTTTGTTTTGTTGTCTAACCTGAACTAACCTGAACTTACCGAAACTATTGAACGTAGTAAAAATCTGAGTACGTCACTGGATTTTACCCAAGAAACTACAATAAGAACATTTGTTTCCTCCTTGATAAGCTGCAGGGTAACCTAAATATGGGGGTGTCCCAAAATGTAAAATTTTCAAAAACATTCCGTAGGTATGTCAAAAACAAGGAGAACTAGAAAAATTCTTATTACGGCATTTTTTGTTTCACAAAAAAGAAGCACAACGCTGCGAAAACCGTATCCTTCTATCTTTACTAATAACGGAGATACCTTGTAAAACCATAGAAAACTGGATACTCTGTACATTAGAACTTCTAAACTTAGAAGTACCTTTATCTTAGCCTAGTTACCCCCTTAAAAATCCAAAAAAGTGTACCAAATAAATATGTTATGTAGGTTAACGAATATTATAATTAACGTTTTTAGTGGTTTATAATGTTTAATCTACCAATTATAATTATTATAGTAAAATCTTTACCGATAAAATTAATGTCACTGATATTCTAGTGAAATTACTAGTTGAATTATTGCAGCCGTTAAATTATTGTTGTAATGCTGCAATTATTGGACCAAAATTGGAAAATCCAAACCGTCAATGGATTATACAGTTTGGGAGTAATAGTCGAATTAATATTTTGATGACCAGTGCTGTAGACTTTTTGATGTTAGGCAATGATAGACCTTCGGGTTTTTATTAATATGCCTTGCCAAATCTAGTTCAAAGATAGGGAGTGCATTTACGACTATTTATGCTGAATTACTCTTAAAAAGTAATTACTCATTACACTCTGAAAAATGCATTAATTACAATTACCAATTACTAAGAGTATGATAAAAATATTTTAATTAGGACTTACGTACTAAAAGTAATTTAGTCCTTGATCAATTACCGCATTCGAATTACTAAATTTAAATCAAGTATTTTAATAAATAATTCAATTACTTTCTAGCAATTGAACTATCCCAAAAATAATTGAATTACTCTGAATCTATAAACCAGGAACAATCTGGTAATTAAATTACTCTAAAAGTAATTCAATTACATTATGTTGATTGAATTAGTTAATGAGCAATTTAATTACTCTTTTTAATATTATTAGAAAGAAAAAACTTAATATTTAATATGTTTTTAATATAGCTCAATCACTTTATTATGGAAAGATATTAAAAGTTTTTAGAATTTTTTATTTTCTACGCTACACAATAGTTAAACTTCGACTTCTAATTTTGAGATACCTTTAACTAATTAACAACTAGTTTAGTTCAACATAACCAATAATAAGAATTGTCTCTCTATATGGGTTAATATGATTTATTTATTATCTAGGTAGATAGCAAGAAGTACTAAATTTTTCATAACAAATACAAATACCTACAAAACATTTTTTTTAATTTACTTTCAAAATAACTAATGCTACGAAATATTTGTTAGCGAGAGCATGTCCTGTGGGACTATTAATGATCTCAGGGAACGAAAACGTCTTCAAACTGGAGTTGAGGAGGGCCATTAACCCATAAGCGCCTGAATTTTCGATTTTTCGATTTTTTAGTTTTTAATGTTAAATTATTTCTTTAGAGGGGCCTTCTAACAAAAAAGTATTAGGATGAAATCCCATTTAACTTATATTTTTTGAAATATAGTCCGTTACCATATGGAAACACTAGGCGCATGTACTCCCAATTATACATACAATCTAATAGTACCTATAATAGGCAAAATAGGTGATAGAATTTTTTTTAAATGAACAAGTGAAATAATAAAAAATATAATAAGTATGGTATATTACATAGTATCTAGACATTTTATAAACTGAAAATAAAATCTAGCTTACAAAGAAATATATTATATACACTAGCGGGTGTGAAATGGGACGAAGCAGTCAATACGTAGGCCAATTTCGCATTTTGAACACATTGTTCGTACGACCGATGTACAGGAAGTGTTATTACATCTTCTTGTTTTCTTTCCCTCCGTGTGTTTAACTAGATGGCCAGTATTGTCAAATCTAAGATCCGCAGATACTCGACTTACCACAGATGCTGAAGGTGAAGCTGACGGTCTTCCAGCCCCTTTGCTTGGAATTCCATATTTTTTTAAATAAATATTGGCAATTTCCCTTTTGAATGTTAATTGCGAAATTTTGCATCTCCTAGCTTTGTTGTATAACACCCAGCTGTTTTGTAGAGCGGCATCAAGTAACCATGTAAAAATGGGCCAATACCACTTTTTGCCACGTATGCCTATTCTATAACATGCTATTTTCTGGTCCATTTGGTCCGTACCTCCCATAAAATTATTATATCTCAAAATTAGCTGCGGTCTCGGAATTTGAATACTGCGCTTATCTTTCTGTGAAAATCTTTTCACCTGCGTAACTTCCTTGGTACCACAGAATCACGATATCATGGTTACAACAGCGTTGTCCATCCATCTGACATAAATTAGACCATCATTTTTTTCAATAGCTTTCTCAAAATACCCCCTTTCCTTCCTTTGAAATAAACTTTTTTCAGTTAAGGGGCATCCTCTAGGAATACGGTTTTCGCGATAAATCCTCCTGGATAAATCGACCTCTACAAATTCATCCTGGATTTGATCGTAATTAACACCAATTCTTTCATTGTTCGCTAGACGTATTTCTGCATATGCTCGTAGCTGCGTGGATGAAAGGTTATCAACTAGCCTGCAAATTTAAAACTGAGTATTAGCAATAAAACACCTTGTCCGTGTGCATATTTACGTTTCCCATACAGCTAGGGTGACAAGGAAAAGGAGTGCTCCATTGTTCATTCCGTTCCCTATGACGTGAGTGCGACTTGTCGCCCTGGCCGTATAGGCGAAACGTAAAAATGCTGCCCGTGTCGCACATAATAGCCATGTAAATACTTATGTACCTACTTATATTTATATATTATACATGTACTAATAAAGCATATAGATTTCAGCAGTACTTACCCGCCTTCATCCTCATCCGCGGAATCTTTGTCAGTATCCACATTTGGTTCCGGAGGCTCTACAAAAATGTCTCCGTCAATATCCTCACTATATGCCATTTCAATAGCTTCTGCAAGTGAAAACCCCTTTCTGAGAATAAAACATAAAATTTAGGTATGCTAAGCGCCTAGCGTAACCATATGGTTACACCCATATGGAAGCTACTGCCAGTACCCTACTTTTATATAAAATATTACAAATCATACGAAAAAATATTTAGTTGTTCTTAAACAATAGTAAAACTATAAATTCTATAAAATCTAAGCGCATTCCATTATACAATACTTACTCTAAGCGAATGTCCATAGTTTTTTCGTAATCGATAATCCTATAAAAACGCGCAAACCTTACTCTTCGACTAACCTCTCAACACTAAATTCGCTAAAATTTTCACGTTGGTCAGCTCTTGGGGAATCAGTTGACACATGCGCGCCATCCCATTAGCTTGCCAAACACCCACGAAACCATCCGAATCCTAAGTAAGTTTGGTGTTACCATATGGTCACTCAGGGCGCTAATGGGTTAAGATACTGGATACTACATTTTTTTTATAATTTTCATTCTGTGAGTTCTTATTAGTATCCAATTCAATAAACTACTTCTATAATGTGTGTATTCCTAGTCGCTGGCCCGTAAGCTATTTTTTAAATTCATATTCTCTGCTTTTTTAAAAAATTGGAAACAATTTTTTTACCATAGTTTGAATTGGAGAAGCGTGAAAGATGCAATGGTTGCGTCTTTTGCTTCCCAGGTTGACAAAATTAGTATCCTACCCCCCAGACAATATAAAAAACATTTACTCGCACTGACGTGGCTGTAAAGCATCAGAAAAGCGGCCGTCGAGTTTATTGGCAAACCTTTGTCGTAAGCCACGCTTAGTCAAATAATGCCAAGTTTCTTTTAGAGTAATAAAATTATAAAAAAAAATTTGAATCCACTTTTTTGTTATGTAACTGAATTTTTTAGGAGTAATTCGATTACTTCTTATGCAATTCAATCATTTGAAAGTAATCAATTACTTTTGAGTAATTGTACCTTGGATTCTTAAAGCCCAATTACCAATTACAATTACTTAATCCAAATTGTTGAAAACCAACTACAATTATCGTTTTTAAAAATTAATTGAATAACAATAATTCAATTACCAACAAATAATTGAACATAATTTTTCTATTGTTTTAATTCAATTGCCCACAGCTCTGTATTTAAGTAAATAGGAATGACAAATTCATAACTACTCTCCAGAAGGGCCATAGCTAACTAAGGAATCAAATAACGTATCGTCCTTCAACCTTCTTTATTTAAAGCAAAATTATCGCCAACGCGTTTCGGTCAAAAGACCATCATCAGGGTCGACCTGCAGCAAACAATAATATCCATACAGTATATTGTAAAGTGACAATAAAAGAGAAACAAAATTATACATCTGAATATAAGTAAAACTTATTTTGAATTATACAAAGGAGAGAAAGAATTTAGATAATATTATATTACTTACATGCAGGAAAAATCTAATCCACATAGAACAATCAAGACACACAAATCATTATAAGTCAGCTTAAAATACAAATAAAACGTAAAAACATTTCAACTTAACAATCTAAACCACGTCTCGCGGAGCTGTGAGAAGCAACTGCCTAAAATATAAAATATGCTTCGCGGTAGGAGTAAAACGATATATTTTATGTATCATTATAAAAAATTCAAACTGATAAGATTCGTCATCAAGGAAAGGTTGACTGATGGGCTAAAAACTATTATTTAAAAAAAACTAACCAACCTGGCATAGGTCCTGAAAACATTTGAGGAAGGTTCATTTAGATTGACAATATTTGGGGTAGACTGGGAGACAGCAATTTCAATGTTTTCTAAAACATTAAGTTTTAGACTTTTATTATGTGTCTGAAGGACCTTGAAGTTAGTTAAAGGATCGAAAGAATGGTTTTCCAATTTTAAGTGGGTACCAAAACTAGATTTATTATCATGAACAAGCCTTTGTGATCTCAAATGTTCTTTAATTCGTTTATCAAATAAAATTTTTTTCAGATGGCATTAGGAAATGGTTTTCCTTTGCATGTCATTAATAAAATATTTTTTAAAAAAGATAGACAAAGATTTTCTGATAACTGTTATGTCAAATTTGTTAATGATGAGAAACTTTCTAATAAAACTTTTATTTCACTACCTTTTCTTGGTCATATTTCTGTCACTTGCGCTAGAATATTAAAAAGTCTGAATAAAAATCTGTTTATTTCCTTTAAGTCTAACAATACGATTTCTTCAATTTTTTCACACCTTAAGGACAAAGTCAATAATTTGAATAAAAGTGGGGTTTACAGGTTACAATGTGGTTCTTGTTCCGCGGAGTATGTCGGACAAACGGGTAGAACCTTTGATAAACGAATTAAAGAACATTTGAGATCACAAAGGCTTGTTCATGATAATAAATCTAGTTTTGGTACCCACTTAAAATTGGAAAACCATTCTTTCGATCCTTTAACTAACTTCAAGGTCCTTCAGACACATAATAAAAGTCTAAAACTTAATGTTTTAGAAAACATTGAAATTGCTGTCTCCCAGTCTACCCCAAATATTGTCAATCTAAATGAACCTTCCTCAAATGTTTTCAGGACCTATGCCAGGTTGGTTAGTTTTTTTAAATAATAGTTTTTAGCCCATCAGTCAACCTTTCCTTGATGACGAATCTTATCAGTTTGAATTTTTTATAATGATACATAAAATATATCGTTTTACTCCTACCGCGAAGCATATTTTATATTTTAGGCAGTTGCTTCTCACAGCTCCGCGAGACGTGGTTTAGATTGTTAAGTTGATATGTTTTTACGTTTTATTTGTATTTTAAGCTGACTTATAATGATTTGTGTGTCTTGATTGTTCTATGTGGATTAGATTTTTCCTGCATGTAAGTAATATAATATTATCTAAATTCTTTCTCTCCTTTGTATAATTCAAAATAAGTTTTTCTTATATTCAGATGTATAATTTTGTTTCTCTTTTATTGTCACTTTACAATATACTGTATGGATATTATTGTTTGCTGCAGGTCGACCCTGATGATGGTCTTTTGACCGAAACGCGTTGGCGATAATTTTGCTTTAAATAAAGAAGGTTGAAGGACGATACGTTATTTGATTCCTTAGTTGAATAGGAATGGCATATGTACTTACACCAACGGCAACACCACTACTCTCCCAGTGATGTTGCTGCTAAAATGTGAAACCAGTTTAAGAGTCAGAGCCTACATACAGAAGTAGCACAATGTCACACGTTAGTCTATTCCACTTCCACTAAACTAACAATTTATTGACCTCTTCACATAAAAATGCCAAGAAAAAAATTAACTAAACCGTTTCAGAACCTGGCACTCCTTTGGCACACGTCCTTGAATACTCAGCAGCTTTAACACGTGTGATATTTTCATTAATAATGTTTTCTTTAATTTCAGATGCACCTCGCTGCAAGAAGGGGCATGAACAAGTGCGCGTGGGTATAATGGCCTTTGACTCAATTTTTGCCCAGTGTACAGTCAGTGCTATTCCGCCAGTAAATAAATTCTCCTGGACATTCAATACGTCCAAAGATGTAATGCCCGTGCAAGGAGCCAAAATTCAAAGCAAAGGAAATACGTCTATTTTAAATTTTTCATCTGTGCCAAATGATCTGAAATCGTTATCCTGTTGGGCTGAAAATGACGTGGGAAGACAGGAAACTCCTTGCTTATTTTACATTGTTCCTGCAGGTAAGGCCTAATTTTCCTGTTTATCATATTTATTACATTGGATGAAAGATCCTGATTAAAAATACCTACCGATCTTAAAGGGAACTTTTTTGCTTAGAAAGTAATTATCATTAATTAAGACCAAAATATCTACTCCGGAAAAAGACAGTAGCGTACGACTTTTTCTGTGAATAATGTTTCGGCCCTTGGTTCCGCGAGCGCCACACATGAATTGAAAAAATTCTGCCTTTTTTCTAGCAAGTAGCAAAATTTAATCCAGTATTTCATGGTATTGAAACGTGTTAAATAATATATTTTTATGGCCCTATATTGAAAAGATACTTAAGCAACGTAGGAACTTTTTTTTTAATATTATATTTTTGATTTCCTGTCCATACTTACAAACAGTGGCGGCTCGTGGGCGAACATATAGAGGAAGAGGCAAATATAAAAATGATATAAAAATAAAAAAAAAACTTACCTATTTTTTGTATATTAAATCGATCCTTCTGTTCTTTAACCCTGCGTACTTGTCAATAATATCGTCATAGAAAGGCACTTTCATTTTAAGTTCTTCTAAAAGTTCTTTTTGAATAGATATACTTGCCAAAGAAGAGAGCCTGTCCTGGCCAATTTTATTTCTAGAATAAGTTTTTATTCTTTTCAAGCAAGAAAAACTTCTTTCTGCCGAAACACTTGTGGATGGAATTGTCAATATTAGGCTAAACAGTTTATAGGCTTCTAAGAAAATGTCCTTACTTTCATTTAATTTTTTTAATACTTCTTGTAAAGATTTCGTAAGCTTTCATCCGAGTACAAAAGACAAAGTTCATTTTTAAGTCGTGCGCTTTTAGTAAACAAGTTAGCGTAAAATGTTTTTAAATTTTCAAGAGCATCGGAAGGAAAATTATAACTATATTGTTCAAATTTTGCCGAGTCACCAAGACAAACGAACTTCAGTTTTTCACAATCCTGAAACCTTGTGTCCATTTCAATTAAAATATGATCCAATATTTCATAAAACAAAACTCTGTATCTTGCACAAATATCATTCTGATTTAAACCAGAATATTGACGTTTGAACAAATTAATCTGGGTTATATTATTGGCCTTCTCAAAAATCGGATTAAAAACATTTTCATTTCTTTTGTTTCTTAAAATCTCGGAAGTGCTGTTAATCTGGGATAAACAATAATTAATGTCTAGAGATTTTTTCTGCAAAACGTCAAATAAAATATTCGTGGCACTAAAAATGTCACTGAATACTAATGCCAAGAAAGTAAATTCGAAATCATTCATGTTACCCAAAAATCCAGTGGCAAGCTGTATTGATTTTTGATCGGATTCCTCAGAGTGAATGATAAATTCAAAGACTTCTTTTAATTTATCCCAGTCTTGTACAATTACATCAAGTAATTTAGAGTTTGATGCCCATCGAGTTTCAGTTACTGTGGGGATTCGTCGGGCAGACTTTAGCGTAAGGACATAGGATCGCTTAGCCGAGTGATGAAAAAAAGAAGGTATACCACCAAGATTTGCAAAAAAAATTCGGCATTTAGAAATTTTCTTAAAACTTTGTTGTAAGACAAGATTAAGGCGGTGCGCCAAACAATGGACAAATACAGCTTGTGGGGCTTTTTCTTTGAATTTCATTTGAAGTCCGTTTAAGTGTCCAGACATGACACTAGCCCCGTCGTAACACTGACCTACTAATTTAGTTTTATAATCAAATGGATCCAAAATTTTATCTATCATGTTATATAAACTTTCAGATGTTCTGTCGGCACTCACATCATGAAATCCTAAGAACCGCTCCACCAATGTACCTTCTGTGTTTACAAATCTCACTATTACAGAGCACTGGGATGTTTGAGTTAAGTCAGTAGTGTCATCTACTTGAAGTGAAAAAAATATGGCATCGATAATTTCATTTTTGACCGCTTCATTTAAATAATCAGAAATGCAATCTATCAGCTCATTCTGGATAGATTTCGAATCGCCTTTAAAAATATTTTTAATTTTTTTATATTGATTTTGAATTTCTGACGGACCTGTCGATATTAGCAAATGCAACAATTCTTTAAAATTTCCCCGATTTAATGAGTCCGTAGTTTCGTCATGCCCACGAAATGCTAATTCTTGCTTTCCGAGAAAAAAAACTGTGTTAATCACCCTTTCCATAACTAACCTATTTAATCGAACATTTTCATTAAATTGTTTCTTAAACAGTCTGGCGTTTTCTTTTAAGGCGTCTGCTATAGTGTTCGTATTTTTTTCAAAATTTCTTAACATCAATTCGGATTTTAAATGTTCGGCGGAATCCGCATGTCTGCGAAAAGCTCTTGTCACATTTAACAGATCTGCAAACCCATCTTTATTCCAAGCAGAATGTTTGTGGCAAAAAAGTAAACAGGGCCAGCAAAACATTTTCTGAAAATATCCACTGCTACACAGCCACTTATATTCCGAAAACCAAGAATGTTTGAAGTGAATATTGTAGGACTTACCAGACTTTTTATTATCCTTTTTACCACTGAGGGTTAGCACACTTGTTGGTCGACCCGTAATTAAAAGGTCCTTTTTGTCCTCATCTTTCCACCGGGAAAATGGAGTTTCTAATAAACTACAAACTATGTCACTCACTGGTCCAAATAAATTCATTTTGTCTATGAATTTTACACAATTAAATAATTGTCCACGAAATAAATTTAATAATCACGATAACAAACTAACACTAATAGTTAAATAATTAAATTAAACTCCCTAAAACTAAAATAGACTGACGATCGTTACTGATCAATAATATATCTCCGAAGAGTTCCCGCCCACGGCAACTTAACGACTACACGCGTCACGCACGAAAGGAAGGTGCAAGTGCCGAATCTTCACGAAGGCTTGTCGTGGTCCATACTGACGCCTACGCAACGCGATCGTTGCCATAGCAACTTCCTTGTTTTTGGACGACGTCTGCTTACGTGTCGGAAGCGGATTCAGCTATAAGTCGACACAAATGAGAATGAGAATACTGTTACTGCTTTAACATTTTGTTCGATTTGTAAGCGACAACATTTTTGGTTGTGTTTGCCACTGTGTGTTTTAGATGCAGTTTGTAGTATTAGACCATTAAAACTACTAGAGGCACAACGAATAATTATTAATAATGCAATAATAAAATTAATAAAAGTATCTTATTGAAGTTTAAAATAAAATGTATTAATGAATAAGTTAATTGCTTTGTTGTTGTTTTTTTTTTGAGGAAGGGGCACTTCCCCTACTTCCTCTGAAAAGCCGCCACTGCTTACAAAACACCCTGGAGAATAAGGGAGGTATACCTCGGCCTTACATGCCAACATATATGGTGTACCACCCTGTATAATCATGAATTTTGAGACTATGTGGATTCTTGCTTTAATTAGATTTACTAGCTTCTTTTAAAACCGCGTTATTAACTAGACTTTAGATATTAAAGTCTACTGCCAGTGCGAATATTAAAGCCAACTTTTCGCATGAAATTATTTTATGATTATTAGCGATCTAAAACGAGCCAGACAGTAAATTAACACTGCTGCTTTTGCCAACACGGAATTACACGATTATTACTTTTTAAATCCATTTATATTCATTATGGTGATATAAGTAGGGAAGTGGTATATTATATTTAAACAATAAAGCCGGTTTTACGTCTTATTTAGATCTGCTTTTGATTTAATTTTGATCATAATATAAAATATTATCTCATAACTGTAAAACGTCACACGGAAAATGCTGTAAGTTTGACTGCATATTTATTTTATATATTATGATCGCGTTCTGTTTATAAAATTACAAAAAAAAATATAGTAATCTTGATGACCGAAATTGAAGACATCCAATAAAAAAGCAGGTTATTTTTATATATTTATTCAGGAGACAGAAAAAATCTTTAATTTAATAAAATACAATGTCAACATTTGTTTAGTTGTGCGTCACAATACTCCTGTACAAATCAATGTAGCTACTGTGATTTTGCCTCATGTTCATCGTAAATTTCACCGTTTGAAAAAAAAATAGTAATAGCATTGGTTCCCCTACATAAGAAAATCATTTTTTTATTAAAATTAATTTAATCCATGTCAGTCGAAATTCATAATACCTATCTATTTTTAATTTCTAAACCAAATCCGGTCCTGCATGACTTGCTGGCGAGCGCAAAATAAAGCTTCTTACATTAAATACTAACTTGCCGGCCTAAGTAATCTTTTTAGACGTATACGGGTAATCTTGAGTTTCGAGACGGTAATCGGACTGGGTTTCAGGCCCGCTCGGATAATGGCCCTATTACGCGCCTTTTAAATTATAATTAAACCGACGAAATATCTTTATATCACGGCTTTCACGAGAATATAGTATTTTATTGTTGTTTTGTTAGTGAATTTGTGAAACTGTAAGAGTTTGTTTACTTTTGAACTTTGCTTTTGAGTTTTCCTTTGTTATTTTGTGATGGAATGTTTCCGTTAAAAAAAAAGCAAACTGTGAATGCAGGGTAATATTTTATATTTGTTGTATTAGTTTCCATTATGAAATTCTGTCAACTTGTTTTTGACAACTGTTAGGCAGGTTTGGGTGAGTACAAAACTTTAGATAATCTACTTACGTAAGAAAACTGGTTTTTTACAAGCAAATTACGTAAAAACATAGCCTTATTTAAAAAACAGAAAACACATTTCATGACAGTACGTACTTCCATGACAGTATAGTTTTTTAGACATTCAACCAAAACTTAATTATAGACTACATAGTTCATAGACTTCAGGTTAGCTCAGGTTAGACAATCGATACTCTTTTTCATTTTTTTTCTTTTAAAGTCCGTTCAAGTGCCGGATGCACTTGGCCAGCTTTGGCCCGTTGTGCTCACTCTAGTTTGATTCCTTGCACTAGCTTGTGCAATTCATCTGGGAAGAGAATCGGAATATCCTCTGGTTGCCCAAGTATTTGTTGCCTTTTCCGATCCAATGATTCACAGTGGCAGCTAAAATGCTGTACCACTTTCACTTTCTCGCTCACATAACCTACAGCTTAGGTCTCCGTTGTTCGGTTGCATACCGTGCAGGTGCTTCCTAACGGTCATGTGTCCGATCAGAATTCCTGTGGTAATTGTCAGTTGATTTCTGCTCATCAGAAGTAGCTGTTTATTAGTTCTAAAATGAAACATTTGCTCTGGTTTGGTCACTGTCAGTAATTCCAGTAGATTCTGTGTTGGCTCCTTGTCCATCGTTTTATGGCATCTCGTACTCTACCGGGGTGTCCCACTAAGAATGGCTGTCGGCCGTATCTCAGAAAGTGTTAGTCGTATGGCTTGCGGAAAAAAAAATATATTAGGTAAAGTGGTCATGAGAAATTGCTGGAAATTATTTTTAAGTTCCTCAGATTGGCGCTAGAGGGCGCAACAGTAACGGTAAATATGAATCACGAAGTTTCCTCAAAAGTCGCCTAGTTAAGGTATCCCGAATATAACATTTTTGTATATTTCGAAGATTTATTATTAAAATTCACCTATAGAACGTGTTCGTCACTTTTTAAATAAAGTGGTGGGGCAAGGTTGAACATTATTTGTAATAAATGCTGATAACTCCGGTCTGGTTTAATATAATTTAGAAAACTTAGTTTTGTTAAAAAGGGCTTGTCCCAGTCTATATATCATCTTATGAACTACGGCAATATGTGTTTTAAACTAGGCGCTAGGGGGCGCTGTCTTACAAATTCACAAACATTTCGCGTTTTTTCCATAATTGTAAATATAATAGTATATTCAACTTTACCCGATTACAAGGATGATTAAAAGTCTAAGAAGTCAGCAAAAACCGCAAGTCAATATCTATTTTCAATCCGGAGATATCAACAACAATAATCATAATTACGGAACATTATGATTTTATTGCCAAGTTGCCATTGTAAAGGTTTTTTTAAGAGTTAAATAGGCATTGGAAAAACAAAATATAAATTGATACTATACACGCATGTCACCTTTCATTATTACGTCAAATACAGAAATACAGCAATATCGCTGTGCAGGGAAAAGGATTTACTTTGCGGACGAGACAGGGTTAAATGAAGGACATACTGTGAATTACATTTGGCAAGATCTCAACATTATAGATGCACGTAACGCCTTTATTAATGGACTATCCACTGGACTGAAAGCTCCTTCAGGCAAAGGTCATCGGCTAATTATAACCCACATCGGGAGTGATTCTGGTTTTCTTGAAGGTGGGTTAAACGTGTTTGAATCTCGTAAAACCGGTGATTATCATGAGGATATGAACTCGGGAGTGTCCAAAGATTGGTTTAAATCCATCTTACCGCATATTGAACGTGGTTCGATAATCGTGACGGATAAATTCCAAAATATTTGTTTGATAGGTTAGTCGGGGGTGCTGATGTTCATAGTGTCCAAGCAACACATCGTTACTTCTATAATGTTTCTAAACACGCACCTGCTCTCTTTCAGTTTTAGTTCCTTACCTGATAATGTTGAATGGGCGTTCAGCTCTGGATCATTTTGTAGACGGGTCAAGGATCTTTTGTACTCGAGTCGCAGCCCGCAATCAGGAACGCGCGCATAGCATGCAGGAGCTAATATTTACTTTACCTTTAATAACTACTTATTTGATAGCTCTATTCTTAACAGACACTTGTGTTAATATTTTCTAACATTATTCTTCTTTCTTTTAATCAACTACTTAACTTTTTATAGCAATATTATTATTAGTATTATTATTATTAGAGAAAATGTTTCAGTGATTCTAACACCTTTTCTCTAGTTATATTTCACGGACGCTAAACTCTTTCTTGTACAAATTATTATTATTGTTATTATTATTACTATTACCAGACGATCAAATCCACCAAATTGATTGGCTATACGGATGCAGCTGACTTGCCAGTTGATGCAGATTGGTTTGCCCTATCCATTTTACCCGGTAAATCTTATACTTGAAAATTGTGGGTTACGGCCTATTACAAATTATTAAGCTATCGATATGCAAACTTGCTTGATATCTGCAACTCGTTATAAACTAAAATGGTTAAAATTAAGCTGGGTATTATTACAATAGAAATAAGCGCCTACACAGGGTGTTTCAGAAGTACGATACGTAGCTGAAAGGGGTGATTCCTTATGATATTCTAAGAGAAAAACTTTATATGAGCATGTGTTCGGAGTTACCCCGCTCTTGATATAAATGGCGTTGAATTAAAAAAAAAAAAAATTTATAATTTTTTTAAACATCGTTTTCTCGATATTATTGAAATTTGGTACCGTTATTACAAGAAAAATTCATGAATGAAATAATTAAGCCCCTTATCCTATTGAATAACTGTATGAAGTTTCAACAATATCGGGAAATGGATATTTAAAAATATTATAAAAGAACGATACCCTGTATTTCAAAAACGCGGTAACTTCGGACACATGTTTATATGAACTTTTTCTTTTAGAATATAAAAAGGAATCATCCCCTTAAGTTACGTGCCGTACTTCTAAGACCTGTATTTACCCATTTCCTTAATATTTGCTAAGAATTTAAGAAATTATTTTTGACATGCTGTGGAGTGTAGAGGTTACATACCTAAAATGTGAATAACTTTGTTCCTTTCAAGAATTTGTTAACATGCAATAATTATTCCTTTTTAGAAACAATATTTAACCTTGACCTAAATTTGAACAAGAAAAAATAATGTTTTTCTCTTGGACGATCCGAAATGATGTTGGGGAAATGTGTATCAATACGTCAAAGAGAATAGGTTGATAAATGCTGTGTGCGCGCGATTTCAATCTGTGCTATTTTTGGGCTGTAAATAAAACAAAAGGGTTATACGGGGTCTACCAAAAGTCCCGCATAAAATTAATATCAATTAAAGGCAAACGATCTAGGAAAAATGCTCGGACCTGTAAATTATTATTTTTAATTGTGCATTTTTTGACATAAAAAAATATTATACTTGGCGTCTCATAGAACAGTTGTCACGTCTTTGACAATTTTTTTAAATGAAATGCCTAATTTTTTATTAGGTTTTCAAATTCTACGAAAAATTCTAAATATTTTTTATGTAGGACTTGCTATCCCGATTTTCAGCTGTTTCCAAGATATTGACATTTAATTTGAAAATTGAAATAAAAAGGTTATCCATAAAAATTTGTTATGTATTACTAAAGTGAAAATTCTAGAAGCGCAACAAATGCTGGAATTGTCCACCGCCTTCTACCTGACACGCCCCTAGGCGATGGTAAAATTCGTTTACTGCATTTCTTATAATATCAGGAGGTATTCTATTTGTTTCTCTCCGTATTCTTTCTTTGAGATCTTCAATGTTATTAGGTCTGTTTCGGTACACTCTTTCCTTTAAATAACCCCAAAAAAATAGTCCAGCGGTGTTAAATCCGGCGACCTAGGTGGCCTGGCCACTCAATAGTACCCCTACGACCAATCTAATGGTTCATCTAGGTACCTTCGGGCCTTCACGCCAAAGTGTGGAGGGGAACCATCTTGTTGAAACCATACCATCTCATTTGGAATATCTAAACCCATCTGGTTAGGAAAAAGAACTGCTAATGCCGGAATTAAATCAAATGTTAAATAATCCAAATAACGTTTAGCGGTAAGGTTCTCTTGAAAAAAATAAGGTCCCAAAATTCTATTATTTATTATGCCTGCCCCGACATTAACCTTAGGTTAGGTTAGGTTAGGTTGAAAGTGAGTGGGTTACAATTAACCCTCCACTGCGACCGAATGATCTATTGTGGCTCACACCTTATTTATATTTCTCCCAATAGATCTATCTTCTTAATGAAGCTAATAATTGTATTGGGGGAGACATTCTTCATGTCTTCCGGCAGTAGTGTCACCTCGCCAAATAGGGCGAATCTGGTTCTTGCTGCTGCAGGGCAGGCGCACAGTACGTGCTCCGCTGTTTCCGCATCTTCCATGCAGAGTCGGCACTCCTCATATTGCGTCAGTCCAATTTTGTGCATGTGGTGTCGCAGTCTGCAGTGGCCGGTATAAAGTCCCACTAGGACTTTAAGATGCGTCCTATTAAGCTCTAGTAGTTTGTCAGTTAGCTGTTGATTTCTATGGCTGTTTATGAATGCCTTTGAGTGCCTTAGGCCTGGTAAGCTCAACCAATGCCTTCTCCACTTATCTGTTGCTTCGGCCAGGATCTATGGGATATACCTATTGCCGGTTCGGGTCTTGTGAATTTCGTTGCCGCTCCACTCTTAGCGAGTTTGTCAGCAGCCTCGTTGCCCTCTAGACCCATGTGTCCCGGAATCCATACTAGGGTAATTCTATTATTGAGACTTAGTTCGAATAGTGCTTCGCGACAGCTCCACTTGAGTTGCACCATCTCGATTCAAGGGCTTTTAGAGCGGCTTGACTGTCAGAGAATATCTTGATTGCCCTGTGTGCGTACTGTCGATTTGCAGTTCAGCAGTCTTGCACACATTTCAATGGCGTGAACCTCAGCCTGAAATATGGTCGCCATGGATCCCAGACTGATTGTCAGCTCTACTTTTGGACTTTTGCCGTATACACCGACTCCAACCCCTTCATTAGTTTTGGAGCCGTCTGTGTATAATCCAAATTCCGAACTGAGCAAAGTCCCACTATTGCTGTACCATTCCTCCCTACTGGGATAAACGACATTATAGGGCAGTTCGTTATTGGGTACTTTTGTCATGATATCTGAGGGCATTTCCAGAATGCTGTCGGTCATAATGTCCGCCAGCATTCCGGTACCCTCTAACATGCACAACTGCGGTTTGTTGGTTGCTGCTTGATGCATTCTGTCGGTTGCCCATTTGGCTTCCTTCTCTAAGTATAGATTAAGAGGAATTAGTCCTAATAGGACCTCCATGGCTGCCGTTGGTGTGGTGCAAATAGCTCCAATGATCGCAAGGCATGCCTGTCTTTGTAGTCCCGCTAATTTTGCTTGGGCCAATCGTTGTTGGCCCTTATTCCACCAGGCTACAGAGCCGCACGTTATCATTGGTCGTATGACAATTACGTACAGCCAGTATAACTGCTTTGGTGCCATACCCCAGGATTTACCACAAATCCTGCGACATGTCCATAGAGACAGACTGGCCTTGCGGATAATCTTCTCCATATGGGAGTTCCAACTTGTGTTTGTCCAGTGTTACCCCTAGATACTTTGCCTCATTGGCAAACGGTATGTTCTCTCCTTGTATGGAAGGCGGTCTTAGATTATCCAGCCTTCTTCTCCTGGTGAATGGCACAATTACCGTTTTGTGAGGATTAATTGACATTTCCTCTCTCAGGCACCATTGATATATGATACCGAGAATTTCTTGAAGAATGTCAGATATTCGGTCCTCAGACGTTCCTTTAATTAATATGACTAAATCATCTGCATATGCCTGCAGACTGATCCCCCACAGGGAGAGTATGGCCAGCAGGTCATCCACCAGGAGTGACCACAGAAGGGGCGATAGAACGCCTCCCTGCGGGCACCCCTTGGCGGCCCTAAATCTGACCTCTTCCCCCCGTAACTCAGTCTTGATAGTCCTGCTATTAGCATATTGCGTATCCAGTCACAGATTAGAGGTTCAATGCCCCTGGCGATTGTAGCTTTGGTAATGCATTACTAAATGCTCCTTTTATGTCAAGGAAAATCGCTACTGCTATCTCCTTGTTGTCTAAGGATTTCGTTATGCCCGCTACCAGGTTGTTAAGGGCTAGTTCTGTTGATTTGCCTGTTTGATAGGCATACTGGTGGGCGTTGAGAGGGCGATTAGCAAGCACACCGTCCCTGATGTGCCTGTCCAGTATTTTCTCGAGGCTCTTTAACAGAAATGAAGTCAGACTGATTGGTCCAAGCGAGTTTGGATGCGGTTCAGTGCGGCCCACCTTGGGTATATAAATTACCCTGGTTGCCGACCAGCTAGTTGGTATATGGTTCCAAACTAGACTGGCTCTGAATAATCTCATTAGATTAGGCTGTAGTATATCCAGACATTAACCTTACCAGCATATTGTGTGTGCGTCTCAAGTTACCATCGCGGATTATCATGAGACCAGAATCGATAATTTTGTCTATTAGCTTCATCAAAAAATAAAATACTACTTGAAAAGGCATTATTAGTATCAATCCTTATCATCATTTCTTCGCAAAATTCAAGCCGTCTATCATAGTCATCTTCTAGTAGTTCCTATACAAGAAGAGGTTTATAAGGCTGTAATTTTTCGCTCTTAAAAAATCGATGTACTTTACTACAAGTAGCTTCATTATCTAACGCCAAAGTAAGAACTGAAGAGTGGGGGTTTTCAGTAAGCGATAACATTAAATCGATTTTTTTATCCTCGGTTAGAACGAGTGGTCGACCGCTTTTAGGTAAACCTGTACTAACTGTACCATGCTCCTTAAATTTATGGAATGCCCTTTTTACAGTCGACTGAGTAATTTGGTTTTCTGGATACTTTTCGTTAAACAAAGTACAAACCTCAGCTTGACTTCTTATTTTGTCCCCACACCCCAACATAATTTAAATTTCGATGCGCTGCTTTTCTGTTAACATTTTTAGGTAATTGACAAATTACTTAAGTCAAAGTCAGTATTGACTTAATTAAGGACAGTTGATAACAGCAAGATACCTGATTTATTTAACATGTTCTAATATAAAATATAATTTGTACTAAAAGTATTACCTTTATTAAAAAAAAAATCGGGATAGCAAGTCCTACATAAAAAATATTTAGAATTTTTCGTAGAATTTGAAAACCTAATAAAAAATTAGGCATTTCATTTAAAAAAATTGTCAAAGACGTTACAACTGTTCTATGAGACTATAATATTTTTTTATGTCAAAAAATGCACAACTAAAAATAATAATTTACGAGTCCGAGCATTTTTCCTAGATCGTTTTTCTTTAATTGATATTAATTTTATGCGTGACTTCTGGGAGACCCAGTATAATTTGTTCACGCAGTTATTTGCATTCAGTCACGTAGCTAGTCAAAATCGCGTCGCGACGGTATTTGTAAACCGTCAATATACGCGAGCTTCCTATTGAGCGAAAAATAGGTTGAGTCGCATCACGCGCCGATTGAGAGAGACAAGAACCACGGCGCAAGGGTGAGTTGGGAGAGAGTCTTCCGAGATGGCTCCGTGAAGCAGGTGCTCTTATGCACGTTTCACTATTTTAAGGCCTTTTTGGGCAAGTAATAGTTTATTCTTAAGTAAAACTAAGCAGCTAGCGACTCCGCGTTATCTGACGTACAAAATTGAACTTCCTACGATAACAGGGCGTTTTTGTGATGTACTTTCAAGTGATAGTTAGGGAAACAATATAAAAAAGCAGTTAGTAATGTAAACGTTAAGTATCGATCAGTATATTTGTCGTGAATTCTTGTAACATGTTCACATACCTGCAATAAGGAATAAAACACAAGTGTATAAGTAAACAATTGTTTTAATCGAAGGTAACGGAAAATTAGCGAACTAGTGAGCAAACCTATTGGCCACACAGTAAAAATTAATGTAACCACTAGGGAATTAACCCAGTGCGCCATCAAATGGAAAGCCCTTATAATATTTCTTGAATGCAGGATTACTACTGATAAATTATATCTTAAACAAAATATGTGCTTTTGTCCGAAAAACAGAAGACCCTTGCTAATAGGAAATTGTATCTGCTTCAAATAATCTACATAACATAAGTTTACAGAGACCACAAAGCCACAAAGGGATGTCGGCTAACCCAAAATAAATTTCACAGCCAAATAGGCGTATTGGCACGTAGCAAGTAAGGCTTTTAGCCTGTCGTTCCTTACAAGGATCCGCACTTAGACCATCCGTTCACTGACCGTTAAATTCGTCATTATTTACTGTGAAACTCTATTATGCTTTTTCTTTTTTCGCAACTTGTATGCTGTTTGAGCAATTAATTTTGCCTCTGTCGTGTAGGATTTATTTATCGGTTAAGTATCCCACTTACATAAAATTGACCTATATTAAATAAGAACCTGGCTCAGTAAATAATGTTAACAATATTACTTTGTGCATCAGTCTCAAAATGTCTTTGGTCTTTGTAAAACTTACCATAAATAGACCTTACACAGGCTAATACTAATACTTAATATCTAGGGTAAATGTATCACTAACTATTAAAGCTAAATTCGAGTTTCTCATTATTGCATTAAATTAGTAAACTATTTTTTGATTAGAATTTTTTTTTAACATAATGAAGAAAGGCAAGGAAAATAATATAGCGATCGCATTTAAGAAATATCTAAAATGGCTTTGTTAAATAAATATGAATTGATATGACTTTAACCCCATATGTCCCAGTGTTTGACACACGTTTATATCAGTAATCGACACAACATCACTATATTCACTCATTTATCTCGTATCAAACTATACCTGTATAATGTGATTCGCCGTTTTTATATAAGTTTAGAAATTAACTATTATTAATATTTCCAGTGGTATTTTATAAATTTAATGAGTTTAGGACGCTAAATAAAGTAATATCATGTTAAATAAGAACCCCCAAAACTTTAAACTACCATCAGTTCTCGCAAGATAACAGCGAAGTAACTTAATGACAATCTGTAAATATTATAAAATAAACTAAAACTACAAAACTAAACTAAATTATAAACATAGTAAACTTAGTTAATATTACAAGAGCTATCAGATAATAATAAACCAAACTAGTTTAGTTAGCTCCCTTGCGGTTAGCAATTACAGAGTTGAAATTGACTACTAACATTTTTAACACATTCAAGTTTTTCGAATAAAATAATTTAATCAGTTTGCTTCGTACCTCTTTGTAACCAGAAGTTAAGATATATAAATTTAACTCAATTTAAAGTACTCTATTTATTTAATAAACCGTATTCTGTTTGTTTAGTTTGGGTCGCTCTGAGTGTACTTTAAAACTAAATTAAACTTTATATTACCACTTAAATTTATTGCTAGTTTAATCTGTGAAGCGGAGTTTAACAAGATTCTTGTAAAATTATTAAATTTGTATAAAAGCCCTTGAATTTTTTGTAATTAGTTACATTTCCATATAACCGTTTACTAAAAACGATTAATAAAAATACAACTAATAAAAGTTCACAAACAATAAAATGTCGTCGATAGTAGTAACATGATGTATTATAGACTGTGGGTGAGGGAGCGGAGCTATTACTAAATCCGATACAAGCACTTGTGATGGGCATAGTAGTAAATTTTGGAATGGAATTCTTAGAGCTGGGTTAAACACTATTTGAAACAAATATTTGAAACCGTTACCAGCTATTTTTCATAAGTAAGTTGTCGAATGTTTTCTATTGTAACTGCTGCAGACAATATTGAATCAGCGATATCGACTAAAGGGGTAGGCAAAAATTCGATATATCGGTATATTGAATAACAATATTGAAATAATAAAATATCGGTATATCGATTACATTGATAATATATCGATATATACATTTAAAAAATTAAATATCGCTATATCAAGTTGCTTTCTTCTCGTTGAAATATTTTGTGTTCGTTTTTGCAGAACTCCAATTATGTCTATACTGAAAAATAAACTTTGACAATAATAATTGTCGTGAGTCGTGAGCCATCTGATAGGTCTTCTTCAACGTGTGGGGCAATATTGACTTTACGCTAGATCAAGTGGCGTTTTTTTTTTCGTTTGGTGGGTATACTGTGTGTCTTAGACAGGGGTTCGCCCTGGTCGCACATAGACAAATATATCACCATAGTATTTTTGCTAGACCAATTAAACACAACTTATTTTGCTATGTTTTATTATTCTTACATTGATCATCCTACAATAATTAAATATTAATATTATTTTTTTTTTCTTTTTTTATGACTCTGGTTTGCATCAACTGGCCAGCATCTCTCTTTGTTAGTTTTTATTTTTTAAAAACTTGTATACAAACATTCACATTCACACAAACATCCATGACCTTGTCCGGATTCGAACCAGGGACCTATTGGTTGCCAGGCAAGCTCTCTACGTTAAACATGAATATATTATCTTAACAACCCTAAAGCACTGCACCGAGATACCGTTAGGACTTCATTGGTTTCTACCGTAGAGAACGAATCAGAAATGCTTGCTAAAAGTACTCTCCGAAGACGTTACCAGTAATTTCCTCATGATAATCTTTGGTTAATGTTGACTCACATTCAAGGAAATCACCGTTTACAAATCCATTTTCACTATCTATTTACGTTATTATTTAGCTGCTACCTTTAGCTACAAATATTTTCAAACCAGTGGACAAGAAAGTTGACGAGAGCTTTGAATATTTTATCCTGCTATGTCTTTTGCCCCGAATGCCCTTCGTTGAGCCAGGTTTGGCCTAAATAAAAAATGTTTTTTTTCACTTCTATAAGGGCAAATATCTCTGTTAAGCAAGCCAAGTGTTGTTATTTAACTTGCGTCAACAGTTCATGAGGCTTTTATGTTCCTCGATTGTAGGTTAATTTCTCTGATTTTTTTATTTGCTGAGTGAAGGAATTAAATGCGCTTTTCACTGTGGTAATTTGGCGTTTATTTCTCCAAATCACACAATACTTCTTTAGTACATGATTTTACAATGCCATACTATAACATAAATATTCACTACTGATTTTACAAACACATAACTAGTCACTACATTTTTTGTTTAGTACATTTGTTGGGTGCCTTTTTTTAGGCAATGCTATTTGTTTCAATCCGACGGAAAGAAACCACGTGAGTTTGTTGACATACAACCTTGCTTTATCGATGCCAAAAGTGTAGTAGTATACAAAATAGAAAACTATATATCTGACAGCAAGGTTACGCCCCTATTGTCATGACGGTGAACTAACAATGCATTCTGATAGGCTACACAGCCGCCATGTTTTCTTTTAACCAATTGGACGGTAATCAACAAATGTACCACGCTGTGTCACCTTTCTCGAGCGCCAAAACACCGTCAAAGGGTTTTCGGATGTACAAGATTCTAAAAAATATACTCTTAACATCTAAATGTAGAACATTGCTTTTTCCTGGAATAACGGTCGACTAGCCGCTTATTATTTAGGAAACATCGATACATTTTGCTCCTTTATTGAAATATTATTGAAATCAGATATTTAACAGTAGTATTGCTTCTAAAAACATTTGTTGCATTTAATTATATTATTTTTAATGCATTTGGATGATCGTTTCCCCAACAATCTCTTAGATACTGCCGTCTCATTAAAGGATATAGGGTGAATCGTTCTGAGATGCGAGTCTTTTGAGTTTCGATACAAAAGTCTAAATCCAACGTTGTCAATAATCTAGTTTGTTGGGATATTTATATATTTGTAACTGCAATGCCATAAAAGGAGTATAAAAAAGAAAAGCTCCCAATACGCTGACCCGACAAAAATTATATATTCTCCAATATTCACAAAGCCAACGACACAGTACTTTCCTCATTAAGCGGTTATTCAAATTTACAGCGGGTAATTTTGATCGTAGGTTATTTATAAAACTTTGTTTCCATTATGGTCAATATGCGTGTTTCCTGTTTAACAGTAGTATAGAGTGATTGAATTATATGACAGTATCCTATGAGGATTCCTGACTATATTTAAAAGCCTTCCTTATTAGTTTCAACAAAGCTTTTGTACGTCTGTTTATTTTAATTAACGCTGCTTCAATGTTGCATTAGATTCTTAGAAATTTTTGGCCTCGTTGGGATTTTTGTTGTTCCTCAAAAGTATTTTGAAATATATTTACAGGTTTTCAATAAGTCTTACTGATAGCTTCTCTGTTTAAAACTCGCAACAAGCTTGAAATGCAATGCATGGCACAATTAAATTTTGAAATAGATACTTAAAAACAACGAGAATATTCTAAATAGCTTATATTTTGATTTAAATAGTTATAAAACAGTTTAATTCCTCAGTCAAGATTATATTATACGACTTTAACTTAGAGTATTTGAATCGTCATAAGATAGATATTAAAACTTTCGTCGTACCGTGCTTTTAAAAATCAAATCAAATACTGTGCAGGGTACATTTTTTGTACCTCACGTAAAAGTGCAGGATTTTATCTTCCGACCTCAACTATGACATTTATTAAAAAAAATAAAACAAAACAAAAAGTTTATATAAAACATAAAATAATTATTTAAAACAATTGGTAACATAAAACCATATTTATGTTGGTCGACACATTTATCTGTAGCTACCAAAACAATGCGGACAAAAAAACGTTCAGTACGTTACGATGTTGCCACATACCGTTATTAATTATAATTAAAATTTAATATTTTTGTTTTCATGGGAAACCTGGAATTACATGTATTCATTGAAAATAAATAATAACATATTTAAGAAACAAAAGGGAAAAACCTGCTCCTGTTAACTAAATTAGTGAATATGCGTACCACTTGCAAGAACCACCGATCGATAATTATGTGTGTCAGTGGAGTAGTGATACAACGGGCAAAAGTTATTCAGTTCCTATAAATACGTCGGCGTCTTGTCGCAAAACCTTAATTCGTGCGTCATTGACGTTAATACGACCAAAACTAGAAAATCAATATCACTGAATCAATAATACGGATGTTTTGTTTTTATGCAGAAACAAAAATTTCTATTTCTAGTGCATTTACAACATATCGATGAGCAAGCCCATATTGTGCTTCCTATTACCGATACGTCGTAGCTACAGACTCGGGTGTCGAGTTGTGCGATATAAACCTCATAAAAAATAAAAATACCAAAAAATTTTGATGCTGCTCCAGACATTTTTTGCAGATCATTTTGTTTTGTAGAAAGAAATGGCTTTCATCTTGGTGCAATCTAAATGTCTCTCGATAAATAATGATTTGCCTTCACCTAATCAAGATTCAACTACGTTCCTATATTAAAATATCCCAGTATAGTAGTATAGTAGTATTTCATTCTATTCTATTTTATGAGGGAATCAACAACTATTAGAGCATATCCCATATGACGTGACAATGTCCGAAAACAAAAATGCACAAATCCACAAGCCAATTAAAGGATTACAAGCAAACTTGCAAAAATTCACTTTGAGACACAAATTTTAGATATTATCTGGCGGATTCAACTTTTAAAAGTTTGGGGAATCATGTTGAACAACTGACCTCCAACAAATAAATAACTTCCGTTGCAATTTTGTCATTTTTGGTAGATTTTTATTATCACTTTAATGAAATCTAATTTGATAATGTGATGACGTAGTCGTTCAGAAATAAATTTCGCTATCAGGTGTAGAAGTAAATATATTATTTTATATATCTCACACTTTGAAAATGTATGAATTCAAAGAACTGATTGGTGGGAAATCTAATATCGAAACTATACAGAGTGTTACTTAATGACAGACCGTAATTTGATGGGCGCATTCCTGAATCAAATTCAAATAGATAAGTTTATATAAACATGTGTCCTAAAAAGTCCGGTTTTCAAGATACAGGGTGTCCAAGTTTTAAAAAGTAAGTCGGCTTTTTATTAATATCTCAAAGATCCTCTTGCCGATCTTCGTGAAATTTGGCACTGCTGTTCGATGTGATAAGACACTAAGTTAGCACTGACTACATGATAATTATGAGTTCCAGTGGCGTCCCGGGGGGCAATCTCACGAATAATATTGGCAAAGAAAATATACGCCACTGACTTGTTTAGAATTTTTTTATTTTTTACGGGTTAAACAGCTAAAAATACAACTTTAAAAAATTATTCGACTTGCAATGAAGTGCCTTTTATTTTGCTTCTCAAGAACGAAGTATGATGCGAAAAAATATTGAGAAACATGAAAGTTGTATTTTTAGCTGTAGGGTAAGTGGTACAGTCGTTGGCCATGCGATAGTAATTGGCCGGTCTAATATAAAATTGAATTTATTAAGAATCTCGGCTGTTTAGAAAGTATTTCGAGTTTATTTCTACATTTTGGCAACAATGTTTAATGCACATCCAGAGTTTCGTGTTATTAGGTTGGTAATTGACAGTGTAAACTACATGTGCGTTTCTTGGTGCAGCTGTTTTATCCACAGACAGGTAAACCTTACACATTTCATAAGGATTGCATGCTAGTTTTTGTTGCATAAAACTCTTATGGCTGTGAATTTATATAAATATATGTATGGATACTAAATTAGAAGTCATAATTGATCATTTTCTGTGCCCTAAACTTTTAAGGTTAGTAAATTGGGCGTGAATTTAATAGGCCATTAACTGTATTAAATTTTTTACCCTTTGACAGTTATTGGCCGGCCGGCCAATTACTGTAGTAAACTTTAATATATTAATATTTAAATATTTTTGGTTTTTTATATTTATATCATTATAATGATTACTTAATTTTGTTGGTTTTTGCATTTTTAACAGTGTATACAGTTGTTGGCCGGGGGCCAATGGTTGCATGCGGATGTGGCCAATCACTATCGCAGTCTTTTTTTATTTCAGTTATAACAGTTTACAAAATGCCAAAGGTTTCTGATGGTGCTTTCTATAGAAAAAAATATAAGGAAGAGACAATTTTTAAAGCTTTAGAGTCCATCGAGAATGGAATGAGTCAAAGAGATGCTGCCAAACTATATCATATTCCCAGAGCCACTCTTCAATTCCGGTCAAGTGACAAATTTAACAAAAAGGTTTCTCTTGGACCCAAACCCATATTCACCTTGGAAGAAGAGGATCTGCTAGAAAACTGGATCCTTATATCACACAAAAAGGGTTTTCCGCGTAGAATGGAAGACATTCAAGCCTCGGTTAAGTTTTTTCTTGACGCAACTCCAAGAGAAAACCCATTTAAAGACAACGTCCCAGGAAGAGGGTGGTATCTAGCCTTTTTAAAACGTCACCCGAATATCACCCTAAGAACCTCCGAAGGAATAACATCGGCCAACTCAGTTGTAGCCGAAGCTGACATACGAGGTTGGTTTTCCAGTGTAGAAGCTTATGTAAAGGAAAAAAATATGACACATATTTTTGAGGATCCCAGTCGAATTTACAATGGGGATGAGACATGTTTTTGGCTTTGTCCAAATAACAAAAAAGTTCTTGCCCCACGAGGAGCAAAAAACGTATACGAAATACAACACCATCCTAAGAATAATATAACAGTAATGTTCACATTTTCAGCTCGTGGAGATGTAACTCCTCCTATGATAATTTATGCCTACAAGAGACTACCATCCGAAATTCTAAAGTCAGTACCGGATACATGGGGAATCGGATGCAGCGACAATGGTTGGATGAAGAACCAACTCTTCTATGAGTACATAGGAAATGTGTTCTATCCTAGCTTAAAAAAAAATAACATTCAATTTCCAATTGTGTTGTTTGTGGACGGTCATAGCACTCATTTGACGTATGAAATTAGCGAGTTATGCTCAAAATTAGGAATCATCTTAATTTCCCTTTACCCCAATTCTACGAGAATCATGCAGCCCGCTGATGTGGCGGTATTTAAGCCATTAAAGGAAGGATGGAAAAGGCTGTGTTAAAGTTTCAGCGAGAGCATACAAGTGAAGTTGTAACAAAAGAAAATTTTGCGCCAGTTTTACAAACTGTCGTTGATAACGTCAAATCGGAAGCAATACAACATGGTTTTCGTGCTTGCGGGCTTTATCCATGGAACCCATCTGCCATTGATTATACCAAATGTACTGGTAAGAACAAAGAAATAAAACCTGATAAAAATGAAGCAAGTACAATTACATTAGAAACATTTAAAAAAGTTGTTGGAGAGAACAAAATTGAACAATTTAAAAATTTAAGCGAGAACGACGGGCACAGTGAAAATTTTTTAACGCTTTTTTATGTCTATAAAGAATTTTTAAAGACTAATCAGAACGAAAACCAGCACATGAAAAATTTTGAACCAGGATCAAATCTTGAGAATATTAATTCAAACGATCAGAATACAACATTGATTATTGAGGAAAATGCTGATTGTGTTAGTAATGACCAGGAATTTGATATTGAAAATATTCCTATTATAATAGAACAAAATATTGATTACGAATGTCAAATGCCAAGCACCTCATCGGCCAGCAAAGAGGAATACGTAGTAAATACATCGTCACTAGGTGATTTTGTCATTTGGCCAAAAACACCCGAAAGAAAGGGAAAAAGGAATACAGAAAAACTACCCTTTGTACTAACTTCGTCAGTTCGAAAAGATGCATTAAAGAAGAATATAGCAATAAAAAAAGAAGCGGAGGAAGAAAAAGAAAAACGTAAATATGATAGGTTAAATAAGAAGCAAATGAAGGAAGAACTTTCGAACAAGAAAGGAAAAAAGATAAAAGGGAATGAAACACTGGTTAAAAAAGGAAAAATGATAATTTTAAACGATGCCGAAGATATTGCCAGAAATACCATTAAAAAAACACCAAAGTTTTTTGAAAATAATCAAGAGCCAGAAGTAAATATGCCAAATACACCTGAAAGTAAAAAAAATATAAATGAAACTGTTCAATTTGAACTAGACGAGTGTGTTGGTAATGACAAAAGAAGTCAATATGAAACAGAGGAAGAATCTAAAAAAGTTGAAAGCAGTCAAGATATAGAGGAAGTCATTGAACATAATACAAAAGATTATCTAACTAAAACTGAAAACGCATATGTAAGAAAGGATGAGACGAAAATATCTAAACATAATAATGACTCTTTAACAAACATATTATTATCCCAAAATGATTGCCAGAGTGAACCTCAACAGGCTGAAAATATTATTGTAGTGCCGGAGGGAACAAAAAGAAGGCTGTTTACAGATGAGAAAGTCGAAGATGTCAAGCAAGCAGTTAACATAATAAGTATGGTTATTATTGATAAACCGTCTGCCCCTAATCCATTTCAGAATCAAACCATTTACAATGGAATATGTTTTACTTGCTTACACAATATAACTCGAAGCCAATATGGGGTAAAATGTCCAAATTGCACAAGAACATACCACATAAAATGTATTGCCAAAAATACGATGAAAGCCTTTGGAATGAAACAATTTATATGCAATGCTTGTATAGATAAACTGAATATGTAACTTATATTAATAAAAATGTTGCTTTTCAAGCAATTGCGTTTTCCATTTAATTTTGTCGAATCTTTTTTAACTTGATCCAATTTTTTAAGGTGGCCAATGACTATCCATTTTGCCATGCCAATTACTATACGGACTTGGCCAATAACTGTAAAATCTGTACTAGTGGAAATAAAAGTAGTGTTTTTAATAGAAAACACTATATAATAAGAAAAGTGTGTATTGAGTCATAAAGAAGACTATTTTTTCATTGTACTCAGGTAATTACTTTTACAAATCTCTTAGTATTATGGGAAGTCATAATATGTTTAATAAACTATAACCCTTAAGTGGCCAATCACTGTAGCGTTTACCCTATAACCCGAAAATAATATAAAATTTTTAAACAGGTCAGTGGCGTACATTTTTTTGTCAATATAATTCATGAGACTGCTCCTCGGTACGCCACTGGAACTTACAATTATCATCTAGTCAGTGCTAACTAAGCGTCTTATTACAACGAACAACGCTGCCAAATTTCATCATAATCGGCAGAAGGATCTTTGAGATATTAATAAATAAACGATTTTTTTTCAAACTTTGACTCCCTGTCTCTTGAAAACCGGACCTTTTATGACATATTATCGTCGCTGGGCGTGTAATACCTACAATGTGATAAAATTAAAATTTTACAGGAAACGGAAAAAACTGAATACTTTAGAAAAGTCGCTAGTGTTAATTCTATTTCTGTATTGGCGATGATCATAATATCAAATAAATTTTGTAAGGTAAACTTAACTAGGATATAAATGGATTTGTTAAAAATATGAAACAAAAGGTCACATTGGAGGTATTTACAAGTTGTCTAGAAACACATTGATGATATTATACACACTTGCAGGTCATGGCATGCAAGTAGTTCCTTGTTATCTGAGTAAATAGCATAATAAAATACGCAGGTGAATTCAAAATATATTGATAAAAGAATACAAAATTAAAATTTTACAAATAAAAATAATTAAATACCCAAGATTAATTTTTTTTGTTCTTTTTATTAGTGTGGGATAGTGCATCATAAAATGGATAGTGATCCATTTCAATAACTTCTTTTAAATCCTGCAAATGTTTGTATTTCTCGTCAGAGATAGATAATTGATTCTTATAAAGGGGAACATTGTATGAGGAAATTGCTTGAATTATTATATGGTGTGGTAATTAATGCCAGGTCTCAGAATAGTCTAAAGTATAAAAAACTTTACCATCAGGCAAATATTTTATTTGTCTAATATCCACAACAGTTGGATCTTTCGCTCGTTTTCCTGGTCGTATGAATAGAAAGTTAGAAGATTGCTCAACTTTTTTAAAAAACGTGTAGTCTAAAACTTTTAAATCATAGGGTACATTTGGTCGAGCCATTTGCATTCTTGCCACATAATAATAAATAATGGTGAATTGATGGGTGGATAAAAATAATGCTCGAGTGCAGAATGGACAGAGTCAGCCTCTGTCATGGTATGACCTTTTCCCAAATTTAATTGTTCAATTGGGACCTCCTTTTCGAATGCAAAATCATTTAAACTGGCTAATATTCTGTTACGATTTTGATAGTTGCATCCGTCAGAAGTGATTTGTTTGTGGTTTGTGGTGGTTTCTTTTCCACTTAAATTTCTTTAAAAGCTTTAATGTGTGTTGGCGTTTTTTTATTATCTGAACACCACAATTTAAATATTTTGTACATATTTTGTTTAGATATAAAGGCATTATCAACGTATTTCCTAGAAGAAGATGATCTGTAGTAATGCGAGGGTATCTTCGGTATAAGGTCAAGCCACTTAACGACTGTATCTTGTAGGTTTTTCTTTAAAAGTGTTTGACGAGTTTGTTTTATACGCTTTCTTGGTGGGCAATGAGAAGACTCAGCAACTTCTGCAGATGACTCTGAAACCGACTTTTCTTCTTTTGTCCATCGCTTCAAGTAAGGAAAGTAATCATGCCCTTCACTTTTATTTAATGATTTATTGCAATATTTTGTTTCTTTTCTGCGTCAAGTAATGACAATATTACGGACGAATAACTTCTTTTCATTCCAAGTTTCTAATTTCCAAAATCTCTTAAATTAGTGGATTCTATCTTTATCGGTAAATGGAGCACACATCCATGATTTATTAGTAACTGTCTTTGTACTTTATGGCTGCATCCATTTTTAACAGTTTTTGCTTCTCGAGAAATCCGTGTTACCACCTTGTCCTTGTGTCTTTTGTAGCCTTCGTAAGATTTACCTTTAAGTCTACACATTTTTGACAATTTTCTGCTTGTTCGACCCGATAATTTATTTTTTTCCTCTGATGCATTACACTCTAATTCAGGATTAAACTCAGGATAATTTTCCACATTATTTAATTATTTTCAATCAATGTTAATATCCACATGAACAACATGAACATTATCTTGTCGTTCGAGATCAAAATAAGATAAATTTTCTGGCTATGTTTGCATATTATTATTATCCTCATAATATACAGTGTGTCCCCGGATCGACGCAACGATAGATAAAAAAAGGCTGAAATTTTTTGAGTTGAAACTTTATCTTCTGGGGTTCAGCCCTGCTTGGATAGAAACTAATTTGTGGCATAATTTTAATTTCGAAAAATCAAGTGTGCTTTGGAAATTTTCAAAAAACTTTTTTTTCCACCAATAACCTGCTTGATTTCTAGGAGATACGAACAAATTTTATTAAGAAAAGATGTTCGGAAATAATAAATGAGTAAGAATACAAAATTTTAAAATCCTATGCTTACTTTGATGTTTTGCATTATTTTTATTGCACGCACCTCCCTACTAAAGATATTAAAAAATTTCGTTAAGAAAAGTTGTTCAAAATAATAAACTAAACACGATCGGTTTATAAGATACATCAAAAAATTAATTTATTTCAATAGTAACATTAACAACGGTTTATACAATACACCAAAAAATTAACTTATTTCAATACTAACATCAACTAAAAGATTTATTTATTTAATAAGTTCGCTGCCTTTATTCGCACATTCCTCAATGTTTTCCCGAAATGCAGTGAAAGCTGCTCTTATCTCATCCAGGGGAATAGAGTTTATTGCATCTGTAGTGCGATTTTTCAAAACTTCTACGTCATTTGGAAGCCAATTCAAATATACAATTTGTTTTATTCGACCTCAAAAATAAAAATCCATTATTGTTAGATCCGGAGATCTGGGCGGCCACAAAATGGGACCAGCATTGGCCATCAATCTTCAATCTAATCTTGAACCCATTTCGCCTGTAAAAAAATTAAAATGTTGTGAGTAATTTTTCAAAATTAACTAACAAGATTTATTTAAGTTTTAAACTCTAAAAATAACACTGCATAATAAAATACAGGGCGTCCGGAAGGTATAAGGCAATCTCCCGCATTCAAATAGGACACAATAAAAATAACATGACATTTTTGTATTTTGTTATAGTAATAATAAAATGAAATATCTACATACCTTATTCGCCAAGATTCACTGGTAAACCATAACTTATTTTAATTTTGTTAAAACGCACCTTCTTTGCTCTTTTACAACATAATGTGTATGACAAGTTAATAATCAAACAACAAATTTCACCTATAAAAGATTGAGGTTATAAAAATATGAAATATACAATAAATCTAATGTGCTCTAATTTAATAGCGAATACCTCTAATGTAACGCACATCGCAGATATTTGCACTCAGACAATATCATAGATGTACCGTAGGAACACATCTGAGATATTTCGGTCCCACCTTATAAAGACGTGTCACATTGGAGGTTACAAAAATCGATTATGATCAGCATCAATGAGTTATTTCATATTGGAGGTATTGGAGGATAGTGCGAAGAGCTCCAATGAATAGTTTTACGCCAAAACCTCAATTTAGTCCAGTAGGTGAAGTAGGTCACATTAGAAGTATTACACGCCCGGCGACGATATGCTTATATGAACTTTTCTACAACATTCAACCATTTAATAGATTTTTTCAGGTTCTCATTAAATTTAAAGTCAGCCTGTTCCCAAGAATCACCGTCTAGAAATACAACTGTACCGTCTGCGAAAGATACAACATCACCTGAATATTTCTCTATTTAAACTAACACTAAAATTATTCGCTAAATTAAAGTAGATATTTCAAGTTGAGCTAAAATACGCAACGCCTTTGGAATAATTCAAATATCCCACACGCTTCCCACTGTAAACCAACCGTAACTGAAATCCTTATATTTTAAATTTGGCAGTTTAATAATTAAGTCAGTTTGCCATACCCTGTAAATTTGAGAATATAACTTCAAGTAATTTCATTTCCATATTTGCATCTTAGAGCATCTTATGAATATTTAAACTACTTAGAAAGTTAATTACTTACAAGAACAATCTTTAACACAAAATAAGAAAGTATAAATGGAGTATGTATCAGTTTTAAGTATAAGTTAAGGAATTGCTTACATTTTTTTTTACAATAATAATAAGTAACGTAAAATAAAATGTATTACACAAGTTTTAAATTTGTTAACTCCCTGTTACCTCAAACTCAAACTCAAACTCAAAAATAACTTATTTATCCAATAAACATATGAGACATTTATATGAGAATGAATGCATCTATTGACATGAACCAAAAACGAAATTTAAAGAATAGATGACTCTAAATGAAAACAGATTTCTTGAAATAATTTTGCTTCTTAATTTCTCCACAGGGTGTTTTGAAATTAGATTAAAAGAAACAACATTTCGATTATCCTTTTACTTTTAATAATATGTTGAATAACAAATGATACTTAAAATTTGTAAAGGACACGTTAAAACTTATAGTTGTACCTACAGTTCTCTAAAAATTACCGTTTTTTTTGCACTTGAATGTAAAAGTGTACTAGGCCGTTAAAGAAAACCATCTAGTCTAACTCAGCTTGCATGAGTTACCAAGTTCCGAAAGAATCCAGAAAGAGTTGCTACAGTGCAAATAAAAATGGTAAGTGCAAATGAAAATTGTAAGTGCAAGTCGCTTACAGTCAGGAATGCTTAAGAACTTTAACGTCACAATTATTTTTTACAATGTAACCTGGAATCTTAGTGGGTTCATAATTCAGGCAAGGCCTGTCACGTTCAGTTTTGTGAACAGCGAATGAAAATTATTTTTCCGAAGGAAAGTACTTTTTGTGTAATAACAATATGAACGCGAGAATATCCTTACATTTTTCTGCAAAAGCATATCAACATAAGACAGATCAATTGGACATTTTTTTGTAAAAATTGAAACGTATTCAGAACTACCTCTGCATCATATTATTGCAATACTGGAAGATGCTGTTTAATATAGAAAAATATTTTTTTAACATGATGGAGTTCGTAGTGCGCTACACCGATATTTTAATTGCCATATTTCCAGTGTGGTCCGATTGGCCGTTTTGGCCCGTTTCAATAGTCAGTGTCACGCCCGATGTTTCGCCATTAGCTTACTTTTATTGATGCTATATATCCTTGAAAGGGTTTGATATTGTTAGAGGCAGACCAAACAATGTAAATGAGCCTTGTAACAGAATTATCGAGACTTTGTACTCCATTATTTTCCGGCAGCTCCTGAATATTATAAGACATTTTTGCAACTGTCTGGGCTTTTGCTTGGCTCAATTTTGAGACCACTTTTAACAATTTATTTAGAACATAAATCCTTACGCTTTAATTTTTGCATCAACATTTTAGAAATTCGTTTGTTTTTTGGAGATAATATTTGTCCGATAATGATTGAATGTCTACAACAAATCGAAGTGTGCTTTAGAATTAAAATTAAATTGAATAAAAGAGCTAAAGAAAATTAGATTTTTATACACCTTGTCGAAACGCCAGAAAAATTGATATTCATTACCTACAGTACATGCGTGTGCTAGCCAGGTGGGTACTGTGCATAACAGGGTGCATTGAAAGATGTCTTTTTTAAAAGTAGCTGCATTTTTTAGTTCTTTCCGTAAATATTGGAAAACTCCTACCTAGGAAAGGTCTGAACATATGGTAGAAAATTTAGGTAGCAAATTTCCATGACATAAGTAAAATAAAACCCTGTTGTATTGTCAAGAATGAAGCACGTGAGGGTGCGCCCAGACTTTTACATGCATGGGCAATAACTCCTATAGTACAGGTTGTTGGCTGAGAAAACACTAAACGTACACGTATGCGTACGGGCTCACCCTCATCCCCTCACGTTCATTCATTCATAGATACTTCTCAGCAAAGATGTCAAACTCAGGTCAAGATGGGCTTTATTAATAATTTATATTACATTACAACAAAAGAAAGTAAAAAAGAAACAAACATCTATAGTGGATGGCACAATCCTGCAGTATCAGGAATAAATATGCAGGATAGGATTTACTTGAATGCAATTGCAAAAAGAACAATTTTCAGACGCGCTTCGCCGTATAGCGGATCGTCAGTAAGGCTATGGGTTCTGACAAAAGGAGAAAGCATAGGCGTTTGTTTTAAAACAGACATAGCGGATTCACATAGAGAATGAAACCAGATGGCTCCATCTCGTGATGCTGGTAAAAAAAAAACAATTTTTTAGACATACCTGCGCCCTCTTACATAAATTTACAAAGCCACAAATATCAAAGGAAATCTTGCAAAGACAACACGCCACAATTGTAGGAGTCCTCGCTAGGCCACCCCAATGTCGCACAGACGCTGGTACTCGAAAAAAAATTAAGAAAAGCGCATCTGCAAACGTATGTTTCATTTGAGTCAAGAGGTATATTGTTTTTGTGTTGGTGAATTTTGTGAGAGTTTGTTTACTTTTGTACTTTTTTCTGTATTATTTTGTGATGGAATGGAGCAACAAAATGCTTTGTGTAAATTTACCACATAATTACAAACCGAGTTTCCGTTTAAAGAAAAGCAAACTGTAAATGCAAGTTAAAAATGTATATTTTTTGTATTATTTTCTATTATTAAATTTTGTTTTTAAAGACTTTTAGGCAGGGTTGGGTCAGTGGAAAACGTTAGGTAATCTACCTAGGTAGAAAACTGTTTTCGACAGGCAAATTACGAAAAAATTCATTAGAAAATTGCTTTATTTCGAAAACAGAAGAAAAATACAAAAATCAAAGTTATAGGGTGTTCCAACAAGGACTGAACAGTGGTTTATTTTTGACTTTTGCTGTATTTCAAGAACCAACAATAGCCAATCGATTTTTTTCAGTAGAATTAAAAAATCTCACAAAGAAATAATTGAATTTTAAACAAACGACTCACGCCATTGATGTAGTGTTTGTTTTTCTTCTATTTTGGTGACAATTTTTAATATTTCCGATAGCTGTTTTTATAACCATTACATAATTATCCTTAATAATTTTATCACGACCTGTTTAATTTATTAGGTTCAAAGGTGATGTAGGTACCTTGGTAATGCCTTTAAAGGTAATAAGATAACTTTGACATATTTTTTATTTTGTCAACATGAAACACTCAGTAGATAAGAGATTAAAGATTGTTACCATGTATTACAAAATTTAAGAAAACCCAAGAGTAGCAAGAAGATTTTATTGCACATGTTCACAGAAATATATCCGTAAATACCATTTTAAGGATAAAAAACCTATTTGAAAAAAATAAATCTTTATATGACAGAAAAAGAAATTCACAAATACTAATAATAATAACATAAACTTATGAAATAAAACTAACTAATAATTTACGTGTTCAATATGACCCCCGTTGTTCTCTGGGCAAGATCGAAATCTCCTTTGTGCATGGCCTTTATTTATTTCAGTAACAATGTTTTCCATGACCTCTTCAATATTTTGGTTACTTTGTTGGTATGCCATGTTCTTTAGATGGTCCCAAAGAAATGTGTCTAAAAGGGAGAGGCCAGGGCTATTGTGTGGCCAAGGAATGGTTCCATTACGTCTAATTCATTCATTATAGCATTGAAAGCGTTGTTTAAAATTTCAACTATGTCACGCATGGCATGCATGTTCCCAAATTACTTACTTACTTACTCCGTAGCACTACAACCCAGGGTGGGTCTTGGCTGCCTTGACTATCTGCCTCCACCTGGAACGGTCCTGGGCCATCTCCCTCCATTCTTGATGGTCTACTCGAAGGGTAGCTAGATCCTTGATTATGTTATCTCTCCATCTAAGCTTAGGTCTTCCCAGTGGTCTTTTTCCTTGTGGTGCTTCCTCCCACACCCGTTTTATTAGTCGATCGTTACGGCTTCTTTGTACGTGCCCTGCCCATCTTAGTCTGCCAGACTTTATTTCCTGAATGATGTCAGGGCTTTGATATATTTGAGCAAGCTCTACGTTGCTTCTCATTGGGCCATATATCATGCGTAGGATTTTTCTCTCAAACCTTCTTAGGAGTTCCGTGTCGCGGAGTGTCAGTGTCCATGTTTCACTGGCATACGTTGCTACTGGTCGTATTATTGTTTGATAGATTATGGTTTTTGCCTTTCTTGTGATAAATTTTGATTTTAGCAGGGTTTGTACTGCAAATGTACATTTGTTTGCTTGTGTGATACGCTGTTTGATCTCTTCCTGCATATTATTGTCTGCCGTTATCACTGCGCCCAAGTACTTGAAGGTTCGCACATGCTCAAAATTATAGTCGTCCATGGTGATGTTCTGCCTGACTCTGTCTCGCGCAGGGTTGCGGGAGACATGCATGTATTTGGTCTTTCCTTCATTTATTCGTAGGCCTATTCTCTGGGCTTCTCTTTCGATCTTTATAAAGTTTTCCTTTACACTGACCGTGCTTTCCCCTACTGCGCCAATATCATCCGTGTAGACCAGAACAAGTTTAGGGCCACCCGGACCAAAAACCTCCGCGTTCACTGATGCTGTTCTTATCGCTTTTTCTAGTGCAAGGTTAAAAAGTACTGGCGACAAAGCATCTCCCTGTTTTAGGCCTCTGTTGATACAGAATACTTGGCTGTACTCACCTTCGATCTCGACGCAGCTCTTTGCCCCCTCTAGGCACGCTCTACACAGTCGAATCAGCTTGTGTGGGATTCCAAGTTCTTCCATAGCTTCCCACAACCTTACCCTAACGACACTGTCATATGCTTGTTCAAAGTCTATGAACAGGGTATGTAAGTTTTTGTTAAACTCCCAACATTTCTCCAGAATCTGACGGATAGTGAAAAGCTGGTCAATTGTTGATCTTCCGCTTCGAAACCCGCATTGGTAGTCTCCGATAATCTCTTCGGTATATGGGTAAAGACGTTGAAGGAGAATGTTGGAAAAGATTTTATAGGCGTGACTTAGTAAAGCAATACCTCGGTTGTTTTTACACTGCATTTGGTCCCCTTTCTTGTGGACTGGGATGATAACACCTTCTTTCCATTCGTCGGGAATGTATGATTAGGTCGTCCCCTCCATGTTTCAGACTTTCCGCCAAGATATTATCTCGGCCTGCTGCTTTATTATTTTTCAGTTTCTTAATGGCGCTAGCTGTCTTCTCCATGGATACGGGTGAGATATTAGCCTCAGTTGTAGGGAACGCAGTAATTTCGGGTTCTCCCTGCGACGGTCTGTTTAATAGTTCACCAAAGTAGCACTTCCAACTGTCTAGTACTTCTACTTTGGAGGCAGTGACTGTGCCATCGCTTTTTTGTTCCCAAATTAGATTCCGATATTTTTCTAAAGGTAATTCATCGAAAAACCTTTCAATTTTGTTGCAAGGAAACTCATGATATCGTCGTCCGTTTAGTGACACGTTATAAAGTATTGGACCCAAAATTCTATTATTTGTGACATCTCACCAAACATGAATCCAACACCTTCCTTGGTATTTAATGGTTTGAAATTTGTTTAGGTTTTCTGCAGCGCAATAATTAGTGTTGTGTCGATTAAATGAGCCTGATGTGGTAAATGTTGCTTTGCTTCGTCTGTCCGTACAATTTTTTTAAATAAATTAGGATCGTTCACTTGCTGTCGAATTACAATTTGAGGAACAAATTGAAAGCGAAGTTCTTTCTGTGCAGCTGTTAAGTGTGAAGTGGAAGTATGTGAAGAGGTATAAGTCTATTTATTAAAGTTCTGTGGACTGTTACCCGACTAACTCTTTGACGTATTACATGACCGTCGTACTGAATGTCCCAAACTGCATCCGAAATTGATTCACACTAAAATAACTTAAAATGGATTGGTCTCGATTTCTACTTTCTTGTGAATTTCTTTGTGTGTCATGCAAAGATTTATTTTCTTTGAATAGGGTTTTAATCCCTTAAAAGGCATTTACGCATATATTGAAAGAAAATGTGCAATAAATTTTTTTCTTGCGCTTCCTTGACTGTTGTAATAATTGTAACAATCTGTAAACTCGTCTAATAATGAGTATTTCATGTTGATAGAATAAAAAATGTCAAATGTATCTTGGCTTTGAAGGCATTGCCATAGGTGATTATACCTACATCACCTACAAACAAATCTAATCAGGTCGTAAAATAGATATTTACGTTATAAGTCCGGTAAATCAACTTTTACAGTATGAGTGAAATGTTTCGAGACGAGGCGACAAAGGAGCCGAGTCTGGAATTTTGAAACGAATACTGTAAAGGATTTGCTGGACGAATGACGTACAATATTTTATTTCATACTGTTCTGTTGAAAATTATAATTATGTTTTGAAATTATAATGAAGTTTAATTCTGCATCGTATGTTTGAAAAGTGCTTATATTAACTGGTGGAAACATTGTGTGTTTGACATTGATTAAACTAAAACTTTCAAATTTCAGTCCGGTAAAGAAATTTTACAGGACTAGTCCGGTAAAAAAAATTTACCGGACTTATTGCTGTAAAACCTTATTTTCTGGACTAAATTCAAATATGTAAAGGTGTGTTTTACAATACAGTATGAAATAAAAATTATTAAGGCAATTCCACTCATATATAAATAGTCCCATTTAAAATGTCAAAAATCGTAGTTTGCTGTCGGATAAAAAGGAAGGAAGAGGAAATGTAACTGGATAAAAAAAATCGGATATATTTTCTGCTCCTCCAATCGTTACCGTGGTAACAATTGCATTTTAAACTAGTTATTAAATCATCTGTCAGGCAATTGCCACAAATACTAAATAATTGTTTAAGTTGTTTTAAAGTCGATTTTTAAATAAAAAAGTATTTTTTGACATGAAGAGGTTTGGGACAATTGACGAAAAGGAAATAAATAACGAAATAGAAAATTCCATTCCTATTCGTGGAATTGCCTTACTAAATACCATTCGAGCTTAGATTATGAGCCTGATATTTTTTATGCTTGCTATCTCATACTTACTTTCAGAAAATTTAACTCGATCTCTCTCGTTAAATTTTCTGAAAGTAAGTGTTCGATACCAAGCATAAAAAATATCCGTCTAAATCTGAGCTCTTATGGTATTGCTTGTCGATAATAATTATCCTTAATAATTATTATACAGTATGTGTATAAATGGAAACGGCTTAATAACATCACAATTTATTGGCCGATTTAAACCAAATTTAGTGCGGTTGTGTAAGAGGATCTGACGCACCGAATGACGATAGTGGCGTTGTTGTCAGCTTTTTAGTTTTTCTGGAATTCGATCGAATTTTTTTTTTTTTTAAATGTAATACCCCGTATATTTTTTCATTAATAGTTTTTATTTCAGATTGGTATATTGATACACTAATATCAGTAGTTTTCGAAATACGGAGTACAATTTAGAAAAAATATATTTTTTATGGTCAATGTTCAAACTGTTTTCCCTGTACAGCTTGAAGTGTGCTAATTGAAAACAAAATTTGTCAATTGTGTTGTAAATCATTTCTGGTGTTATTAATTCAAATTCGTCCAAAATTCGACGCTGCGAATCGGCTAAATCTTGAAGTTTTGTGGTATAAACTCTGTTCCTCAAGTCTCCCTATAAAAAGTAGTCGGTAGGCGACAACTCAGGGCACCTAGGTGGCTACTCGATTGTACCCCCTCTACCGATCCACCTATTCGGAAAAGTGTTGTTCAAAAATTCGCGCACGTTTCGACCAAAATGGGGAGAAGCTCCGTCCTGTTGGAAGAATGTACTTGCATAATTTGGACCCATTACATTTCTTATAGTAGGCATTACCTCAGCCCACACATTCAATTTTCCAGGGCGTTGTGTATGACCTTTTCTCATCCAGCGAGGATTTTCATTTTCCCAAAACCTACAGTTGTGTCTATTGACTTTACCATTTAACATAAATGTTGCTTCGTCCGAAAATACTATAAATTTGAAAAACTGGTTATTTTGGTCGAACCTTGACATCATAATATCACAAAATTCAATTCTTCGGTCATATTCATCTTCTGATAACTCTTGAACTACATGTATTTTGAAAGGGTGATATTTATTTTTCATTAAAGCATTTTGGACGGATTTGAAGCAGATGTCACTTACTTGAGAAATTTTTCTTAATGAAGAAACAGGGGTTTTAACAACATGTTGTGAAATTTCTAAACTTTTCTCTTCATCTACTACTGCTGGTCGTCCTGATCGTCGCCTATCTGTACAATTTCCAGTGTCTTCGAACTGTCGGACAGTTTTTAGAACAGTTGCGTTTGAAATTGGATTTCGGCTTGGAAATAAAATATATTTTTAACCTCTTCGTAAGGCCTGACCCTATCGCCATATTCTTTCATCATAAAAACTGTAATTCTTCCACTTTCAGTTAAAGACATTTTTGCATGTAAAAATTACAGCTTTTATGACTTTACATCAAAACTGAACTGGTGTTTTATTTATTAATAAATAAAACACAATTTGTTGATATTTTCAAAACACGTCGTTATTTTGAAAGCTACTGATATTAGGAACAAAGTATGTTATACCAAAATTGTAACAAATTTAAAGTAAAAACCATAAATGAAAAAATATACAGGGTGTTAAATTTAAAAATATAAAATATGTTCGAATTCCAGACAAACTAAAAAGCTGGCAACAACGCCAATATCGTCATTCGGTGCGTCAGATCCTCTTACAGAACTGTGTTAAGTTTGGTTTCAATCGGCCTATACAAGCCGTTTCCAGACTTTATACACACACTGTATAATTGTAAGGAAGCAGCTATCGCAAAATTAGAAATTATCACCAAAATAGAAGTAAAAAATGTGAGTTTTTAAAAAATCATATAAAAAATGGTTTGTTCCATTTAAAAAATGCTACATCCATGGCGTAAGCCGTTTGTTTTTGGCACAAATTTTTTTTTTGTAAGATTTTTGAATTCTACTGAGAAAAAAATGCATCGGTTGGCTATTTTGGGTTTTTCCAAAAACACAGAAAGAGTCAAAAATAAGCCCCTGCATATTCAGTTCTCGTTGGAACACCCTGTACAAAACCTCACATTTCTTGACAGTACCTAGATGACAGTACCTATCTTTTTAGAACATTTAATTAAAGCTTAATTGTATACTAAATAATGGGTTCACGTTACACTGTCGAAAATGTAAAATGTCGAAAACAAAAATATAGGTAGATACTCAACTCGGCTATTAGGTGTATTCGTGGCAATATTTGGGCGTGGCCCCCAAAAAAAGGTTTTGCCTACGGCGCTTTGTCTCCGATGACCCTGGTTCTTGAATATACAATTACTTGAAACCGAGCATTTTTACGATCCGATTTTCTGAATATAAATTAAACATGAACTTTTTATGGTGCGTCCAGACTTGAATACGAATATGCTGAATTATTGAATAATAGCATGCTCATTTTAGTGTGGACGTTGCATGCGAATTTTCTGGCTGCATGCGTTGAAGCTCGCAAATCGCCTCAGAACGCACGCATGTGTCGGTTTTGTCTTCAACTTCAAAGTCATATACGATTTAGCGCTTGCGCTAAGTTTGGACACTAAATTATTTATCTATTATAGGCCTCCTTGCAGTTTTAGTTTTATTTAGTCTACAGGGAGTCGGTAATAAATGCGACATATAGTAATATAGTATCCCTAGATTCTGAAAAACTAAATAATGGGTTAGAGCCAAATACTTCTTAATAAAATTGAATAACGAAATTCAGAGGTTAAAAATTAATTTTCGGAAATTTTAATAAATTGCACCTCAATATCAAATTCAAGTATCCACTAAGTGGCCATTGGGCCATGGCACTACCACAACAGATCAGTTCCTTAAGAAATTTAATTTTTAATTTTACATTTAAAAACACCCAAATTTTCTATTATTATCATGATGTCATGTATAATATAAATTATTATATATTATATTATTCATCGTCCTCGCAATAGTTATTTAAAGAAGCTGATGAAACATAATTTTCCGATCATCGGACCACAGGCCATGTTCATTATTTATATGGTTTTATAACTATGCCCAGACTATAAATCGAGACACGCACGCATTGGCCCGTCTACAGTCCTATAATACCATTACCACGCCTGCCATCAAAGAAGCCCCCTTCCAACCCAAATTTCAAATGGATGACTGCTGAATAGCGCCACAATTAAGTAATAGGAGTAAAAGACAGAAGTCTGACTCAAAAAGGAGCACACGATACACGATCCATATAATACCATATACAGTGTCACCATTAAAGTCCGCACCATATGGAACTTTTTTTTATTAATGAGGTTAGTTAAAATTAAATTTCGGCAATCGTTTTTGCTTCAAATTAGACTAAAAATTATATAATCAAATGTCACCATCTGTCATTCGGTATCTGTCAAAAATTACATTTTAATCAAAAAATGCTGAAAAATGGCATTGTTTTACCGAATTTCAAAAAATTTTATTAGAAAAAGTTGTTTCTAGTACAATTCTTGGCCTAAATACAAAGTTTCAGTTTTCTAGCTCAAAGTTGATTTTTTTGCCATTTTTTCTAATTAACTTAATTTTTATTTAATGTAAGTTCGCTTAATGGATATTAAACTATTTGCTTATACCATACTCAATATTCTATTTAGTCTGTATGAGCTTTTTTTTACTAGAATGCCATTTTTTTTCGAAATTTAAAATTAGAGGCAAAAAAATTTGACACAGGTGGTGCAAAGTTATCCTAATTTAAAAATTTTAACAGATAGACGTCAGATGTTTCGTTTTTCAAATGACAAATACATCTAAATATTTGATAAAAATTTTATTTTATACTTAAAACTATCATTATTATTAAAAGGAACAAATAGGAACTTTAATCATTTTAAATAGGTAACACAAAAGCAATATAAATTTCACATTTCAGTGTGACGTCCTTCTCGCTCTATACAAACACCCGTCCGTCTATAAACGTCTTTAACAGCATTTTATAAAAAGCTTGGTCTTATATCGGCACAACACTGTCTTATCGTTTGTTCCAAATGCTCGATATTTCTAAACGATCGATTCTTATAAACTTTCTGCTTAAGATAACCCCACAGAAAAAAGTCTAGTGGGGTTATGTCAGGCGACCTGGGTGGCCAGTGACATTCTCTATCACGCCCTATAACTCTGTTTTGAAATAATTGGTTTATGCGTTCTTTCACTGCTACAGTTTGATGTATGGGTGCACCATCAAGCTGATACCATAAGTTATGTCTATGGTGTAAGGGCATGTTATCCAAAACTTCGTTAATCTCGTTATTAAGAAAATTCAGGTACCTTTCACCAGTTAAGTTTACTCTAAAGAAGTATGGTCCAATAAGCTCATCTTTCAAAATTCCACACCAAACATTGGTTTTAAAATGATACTGGTCGCGACATTCAATTGTGAAGTTAGGATTTTCTTGGGACCACCATCGGCAATTTTGTGAGCTCACGGTACCACTCGAAGAGAAAGTGGCTTCATCTGTCCATAATATCTTGTATGGAAAAAGAATATTCTCCTCATATTGTCCCTGATACCAAAACGAAAAATCAAGTCGGATATCAAAATCGCGTTCTTTTAATGTGTTTATAAACTTGGGTTTATATGCCCGAAATCGATTTTTCTGAAGAATTTTTCTAACGCTTTCCCTCTTGCACCCTGTTGAATCACTTATCTTGGTTACACTAGTTTGACCGTGGTCAATAACAGTTAAACAAACATCAAGTTGTGCTGCTTCATCGTATTTACTTGCCGCGTGAGGTTTCTTAAAATTATTTTGAACAGTTTCTCTAAATTTTGACATTATTCTTGAAACAGTGCTATGCTGCAAATTTTTTTCTGGATGCCTCTCATTAAAAATGGCAGATACTTGCCGGTGAGGCATATTCTCTCCACAAATTAAGACAATTTCTAATTTTTCTTGAATGGACAACATTGGTGATAACACTGAAAACTATAACTTGCGAAAATATTCAAATTTATGACATTTCGTTTATTTATTCGGCACTCTAATTCGTTTTTTTTTCCATAGCCTACTTATAAAATTCAAAATTGCCTTGATATTTTATTGTGGATAAAAAGAAAATGTGTCTAAATTTTGAACTAATCTGATATCTGGGAATTTTATTATAAGTTTTTAAACTTCTTAGGTGTATGTACTATCAAAAAAATGGAATATCTGACGTCTATCTGTTAAAATTTTTAAATTAGGATAACTTTGCACCACCTGTGTCAAATTTTTTTGCCTCTAATTTTAAATTTCGAAAAAAAAATGGCATTCTAGTAAAAAAAAGCTCATACAAACTAAATAAAATATTGAGTATGGTATAAGCAAATAGTTTAATATCCATTAAGCGAACTTACATTAAATAAAAAAAAAGTTAATTAGAAAAAATGGCAAAAAAATCAACTTTGAGCTAGAAAACTGAAATTTTGTATTTAGGCCAAGAATTGTACTAGAAACAACTTTTTCTAATAAAATTTTTTGAAATTCGGTAAAACAATGCCATTTTTCAGCATTTTTTGATTAAAATGTAATTTTTGACAGATACCGAATGACAGATGGTGACATTTGATTATATAATTTTTAGTTTAATTTGAAGCAAAAACGATTGCCCAAATTTAATTTTAACTAACCTCATTAATAAAAAAAAGTTCCATATGGTGCCAACTTTAATGGTGACACTGTAGAAAGGTTAAATGAGGCCACGAAATCGCACGCGGCAAACGAGATTTTAGATGGAATTTCGTGCCACTAATCGATTGGCTCGGTGCGTTGTTTATTTATATTAGTTGTTCATTTGCGGCTTGAGGGGGCTGTCTGCTTACGCGCGGTCTTCGTATTTTATGATTTTTGAATTTTAACTAGCATGAAAAGTGAAAACTAAACAGTCTGATTAAAATACAATGGATAAAATCAGCAGTTTATTAGTTTCCACATACTCCCTCGAGGAAAATAATTGTGTAAATAAGAACCTCTTCCAGATTTGTAAATAATAAAAAAGCAGAATGCTTCTAGCTGGAGCAATTGAGTGCATCGAATTTTTCAAAGTAAAAATGTTGTGGCAAGCGATAAATACAAAGTTTTTTTTTTGTAAATCAAAATTGTGAATGCGGCGGAAAAATTATATTTTCATATTTTGGCCCCACCTTTACGTAAATCCAAGATCTACCACTGAAAATACCTACCACTAATTTTTTAAAGAAATATAGGGTATGTGATTTCAGAATTTGAAAGTAAAATTAAAGTCATTTCATTTCCATATTTGCTTCATCAAACCTATGAATATTCAGAAAACTTACTGTAACTAAGTTAATTTTAACTAGTCTGGCACATCAAAATCATAAGATTAAACTTTTAGTTTAAGTTTTCTAGCTTAAGATAGTTTTACTTGGTTATTATCTGAATATAAACAGTAAATATGGCTAAATTAAAAATAGTTTTTATTTGCAAGCAAGTAGGTACCGGGTGAACAACTAAGAATGATCGCCGGCTATATCTCAAAATCTGGCAGTCGTAGAGCTTTCAGGCAAAACATTTTTCAGTAAAAGTGCCCAAAAGAAAATGTTGGAAATTGTTTTCGAGTTTGAAAAATGTCCGCAAGGGGGCGTCACCGTCATGACCAGGGCAAATATTAAGATTATCTTCGTGTTTTGACTAAATAAGAGGTACCGAAAACATCTTAGTTTTAATCCTTACATATTTCGTTATAATTTTTATTATGCACAAATTTTTATATCTAGTGAAATAAAGTGGTGGGGGCCATTCAAATGTTTTTTTTACATAAACTACGATTACTCCCATTTGGAATACCCGATATTAACAAACATGGTCTCATTTAAGAGAGGAGTATTTTATCTACAAATTGCACTTTTGTTATTATATCCTTGAATTTTGCCTTCGCCGCTAGATGGCGTTAACTGAAATATAAGCGAATATTAGGCTTTTTCGCAACAAAGTTAAATACAATAATATTCATGTTTTAACAGGATCTGATAGAGAATTAAATTCCTAACATTTTCGTTAGAACTTCATATTTTTATCTTTTATAGGTTCGGAGTTATTGACCAAAATAAACTAATATAACGTATTCTTCCGTTTTAAGGGCGTTTTCTAGCAACCTGTACCATCTAAACCTGACCGTGCTAGATTATTATTTGTGGGGGAGAGTCGAGAATATTGTTTTTGCAAACCGGCCTACAACGAGAGAAAATATGATGGAGAGAATTACATCGGCGTTAAGAAATATATCCGTTGAGGAAATTGAAACTACTGTTTTATCTACGCGGGTGAGGTTGCAGGCTTTCATTATCAATGATGGACGTCATTTTGAACACTTGGGCTGTCATTAATATATTTTTCATCAAATCTTCCAGTGTGCGTTTTTAAATAAGTAAATCGCAGTGTAAATAATTTAAATATTTATATTATATTTTAAAAAGCGAAAATATACGTAGGAGTTTAAGAAAATATTTCTATCGTTGTAGCTAACACTTTTTGTAACTCTCTGTTTATTTATAATTAATGTGTGCGAAACACATCCAATAGGTAAATAACAATCGCCCCTAAAACGGAAGAATACGTTATATTAGTTTATTTTGGTCATTAACTCCGATTCTATAAAAGATAAAAATATGAAGTTTTTACGAAAATGTTAGGAATTTAATTCTCTATCAGATCCTATTAAAACATGCCTATCATTGTATTTAACTTTGTTGGGGAAAAGCCTAATATTCGCTTATATTTCACTCAACGCCATCTAGCGGCGAAGGCAAAATTTAAGGATATAATAACAAAAGTGCATTTTGTATATAAAATACTCCTCTCTTAAATAAGATCATGTTTGTTAAAATCGGGTATGCCAAATGGGAGTAATCGTAGTTTATGTAAGAAAACATTTGAATTCTTCCACCACTTTATTTCACTAGATATAAAAATTTATGCATAATAAAAATTACAACGAAATATGTAAAGATTTTATAAAACTAAGATGTTTTCGGTACCTCTTATTTAGTCAAAGCACGAAGATAATCTTAATATTTGCCCTGGCCATGACTGTGACTCTTGGGCACTTTTACTAAAAATATTTTGCCTGAAAGCTCTACGACTGCCAGATTTTGAGATATAGCCGGCGATCATTCTTAGTTGTTCACCCGGTACAGTGCAAGATATTACCTAGTCCAGACTAGACTACATTATGGAATTGTGTAAACTTTCAAAACTTTTCCTACATAAAGTTGGAACGCAATTAAAAACAAACAATTTTATTTTCCTTCTGAAAGAACCCCATTTTTCACCATCTTATATTTTCTCTTTTCAGCTGATTAAAATAATAAATGGAAGATATAATAATGTAATAACAATGTTTCAGAACCTCCAGAATCCCCGAAAGGTTGCATTATACGAAATGCCAGTCATGGTGGCCTTGAGGTGTCATGTATAGCCGGCCAAGATGGAGGACTTCACCAAAGCTTTGTCCTTGAAGTGAGTGACTTATCTGGGCCAGCACCTCCAGGTATCCACTCAACACTCAATGATCAAGGTTAGATTAAAAGGAATGCTTGTCGTATTTTGTTTGTGTTGTTGCATTAATGTTCATTATACTTGAAATGATCTACATTGTTTAGATGTTAACTAAACAACATATTTCGGTATATACAAAATATGATTATTTTGTAGTAAACTATAATTGAAAAATATGAGATTTTGCATCAATTTTGGGGTCGTGTAATTTTCATATCTTAAATTAGAAATAGTAATTATACAGTGAGAACGTAAAGGTTGGAACAAATTCATTTAAAATTCACGTATTTTTTTTTTCGAACATTCGCTCGGACAAGTCAATTTTTTATTTTTGTTGTGCATTTTTTGAGGCTTATATCATGTACGCAGGTTGTCCCAAAAATAAGTGATGACTGTTTAGTTTATTTTTTTTTAATGGATACCTTTATTTTATAATATGTTTTTGGATTCTGCATAAAATTCTAAACATATTTCATGAAATTGAAGGGGTCGATATAATAAACCTTTGCGCCAAGTTTCAATAAATATTAAGAAACCAATCCTAACTTATTCAATGGCAAAATTACGAAATTTTCATAGTTTAGGTAATACAGCAAACACCAGAAAATAATTTCAAATTCTGTTGTCAAAAATTGACGCAAAATTGGACATAACGAATAAAAGTCATTTACGTAACAAGTTCCGAAAGTGATATTTTACGGGATGAGTAGGAATCCTGCGAGTCCCGTAAAATCAATTTTTGGATCGTGTTACGTAAAATGTTTTTTCTGTATCCGTTTTGTATGTTAAAAAGGATATCAATGGATAATAACGTATGAACTTTATATACTAATGAATATCAATGACACAATTATGAGAATTACTTATAATAATATTATTAGGGATATTAACAGAAGTGGCAGTGGTGAAATTAGAATTAGACGCATCAGTAATTATTGTACTAGTTTTTGAGATATTAATTTCGTTACGGCCCTTTTCAATCTGTGAAGCTATGTGAATTTTAATTTAAAGAAATAGTCCATTCTCGAAGTGGAGTTGAAATATAGGGAAAGGGGAAAAAAAGTCAAAAAGTCTTTCTCCACTAATTTAATAGTGAGCTATTAAAGGCTCAATTTTAAAATTAAATTGTCTCTACATGTTTCGAAGGTAGTAACCTTCATCTTCAGGAGACCAAAGTAGTGCTGCAGTTATTATTAGCAGTAGAGAGAAAACTGTTGGTGGAAAATGACGTTGATGGAGCTTTTTTATTTAAAAATATTTTGACAAGATATTAATAATTGAATGTAATCAGCATGCTAAAATTGGAATTGAAAGTGGAATGTTATATTTAAATCAAAGTTTCTGAAAAGACACTGTCAATCTGTGGTCGAATTTAAAAAGGGAAGATATTCGTTATTTGAAAATCATACGTCAGGATATATAAAAATGATCTTTTGGACATTCTAGTTCTTGTTAGAGAAAGATTTTTGTTTGTGATTTGTTTTATGAGAAATTCTGTAATAAGAAAGAAATTTGTAATTAGTAATGAAATAAAATTAAGTAAGTACAGACATTAATAATTTTATTTCATTACTAATTACAAATTTCTTTCTTATTACAGAATTTCTCATAAAACAAATCACAAACAAAAATCTTTCTCTAACCAGAACTAGAATGTCCAAAAGATCATTTTTATATATCCTGACGTATGATTTTCAAATAACGAATATCTTCCCTTTTTAAATTCGACCACAGATTGACAGTGTCTTTTCAGAAACTTTGATTTAAATATAACATTCCACTTTCAATTCCAATTTTAGCATGCTGATTACATTCAATTATTAATATCTTGTCAAAATATTTTTAAATAAAAAAGCTCCATCAACGTCATTTTCCACCAACAGTTTTCTCTCTACTGCTAATAATAACTGCAGCACTACTTTGGTCTCCTGAAAATGAAGGTTACTACCTTCGAAACATGTAGAGAAAATATAATTTTAAAATTGAGCCTTTAATAGCTCACTATTAAATTAGTGGAGAAAGACTTTTTGACTTTTTTTTCCCTTTCCCTATGTGAATTTTGTTTCTTTAACAATTTTCTATGTATCCCTCTGCTACATTTGTTGATTTCCATCCTCCGTGTCTCTTTAAGTTGGTTATACTACCACCACTTTCAGCGAGTAAAGTGGCTGAGCTCCTGCGTAAACAGTGCCCGGTGTAGTCTTTGGGATTCGGTAATTTAAGAGATTTAGCAATTGTGCAGGCGATTTTTCCAAAAGTGTGAATACCAATAGGTTGTATAGTACATTTTCCGTTTTTATAAGAAACAAATAATCTACGATGTGGTGTGCTTGCTTGACGTAATGACAAATATTTTCTGTATAAAGAAATATTATTTTCTCCAATGGCGACAAAGGTTCTTTCCATATTCGTTTTAGAATTAGGAATTTTAATCACTAACATGGTTGTCTTATCTTCTATATAATCCAAATTCATTTTATAAAGCTCTTCACGACGACAAGCGTCTGCCAAACCAATTATTAATGAAACCTAAAATAATAAAAAATATAATAAAAAAATAATAATAACAATAATAATAATAATAAATGCTTTTATTGTCAGTAAGAATATTATACAAAATAAAAAAAAAAAAACGAAGGAAAATAACTGAGAAATATAAATAATAAATATTAATAATAATAATAGTAATGTGTTATTCCATTTGACAAGGCCAGATTTCGCACTCATCTGCCATAGCAGTGAGCAGCGCTTTTACAATCAACCCAACAAAACTTGCATTCTCTGTATAATGTATCCCTAAAATCTTAATTGAATCTGTCAAAACGACATCAGAAAGTATAATTGACTGATATTTCAATTCATAATTTAAAGTTTAAAACAATATATGATTGTAATATAATTCAATAATGCTAAAGTAATATAATAATAATAATAACCATAATACAATAACAATTACAATAACAATACCAATAATCACCTTTTTTACTATACACTTAATTACAAAAGACAATAATCCTAGACACTGAATCATTGTTGCTCATTAACACTTGCCTAATATTGTATTTAAACGTAGGAAGAATTGTACTTTTTAAAGTCTCGCTTAGTATGTTATACTGCTTGGTGACGTTGTATGAAAAGGATCCACGATATTGGGTTGTCCTGTGCTGTGGCGATGTCAAGAGGTTTTTAAATCTGACATTAATGTTGTGAATAGAAGTTCTAAATTTTAGTTTTTTATACAAATAAGCCGGCTTTTGAGTTAGTATTATTTTATGGTAAAATGTAAATGTTATGTTTCAGTTAAGGCCAATAAAACACACTTTAATTGAGAATATTTATATATTGTTTTAATGTTTTACAAGGCACGCTTTTAGGTCCAAACTCTACTGATTCCATTTGTCCTTATCTCAAGTACCTTTCAGTAGGTACTCCTTAAATGTTTAAAGCCTATAGAGGTACGAATGACTTCGACAACTGCAGCCTTATAATACATTACAATTGCTCCACCCTTAATTTATGAAAAATCTTGAAATCAAACCGAATTCACGAAAATTAAACCGACAGATTTTTAAACATATTTAAATAAAAACAACAAAATTTTTACTATAGGATTAGGTAGGAACAAAACGTTGTGGAGGCTGTCGCCTTCTAAGAGGCCTGGAAGTGCCTGAATCAACTGAAATTTCTCTGGTTTCCTCATCACTTATTTCTATGACCTCACTTACCGGAGAATATATACTATCATCTGATAAAAATTCATCGCTTGAATCTCCAGAATAAATTTCTGCTGATTCCGTCTCCTCGCTAGCTGACGCAACGTCCCTAAAGTCTATTTTACTTTTATTGGTATGCAGGGGCATAATATGGTTCACGTGACGTTTCCACACTAATGATGTATTAGGAATTCGCACATATACCACATTTTTACCTACAATCTTGGTAACAATACCCATAATCCACTCCGGTTTCACTTTTCTAAAGTCTTTAACTAGAGCTTTCTGTCCTACTTTAAACGGTTTACGACATTGCATACGATAATTTTGTTTTTGTTTCGCTTGAACCGATCTTAAATTAGCCTTAACCTCCTGAAGAGTTTTATTTTCTCTATAGCCTACATTTGGTGGTTTTAATAAATCTAACCGTGTTTTCAAAGGTCTACCCAGCATCAAACGGGCGGGTGATTCCCCGGTGCTACAGTGTTCAGTATTACGATAAAGAATTAAAAAATTATCTAAATCTTTCTTTGTTAAATTTTTTGGTTTTGATAGATTACTTAAAAAATCATAAGAGCTTCTTAATTCTTTAATAAGATAACGTTTTATGGTTTTCACACTATTCTCAGCAGCTCCATTTGATGCTGGGTGGTATGGTGGTGACGTCACGTGATCGATTCCGTTATTTTTTAAGAAACTTTGAAATTCCGAAGCTACGAAAGTTTTACCATTATCCGAAACTATTAAATCTGGCATTCCATATCGAGCAAACAATCCCCTTAATTTTTCTATTGTACTGGACGCTGTAATATTGTTCATCATAAAAACCTCCAACCATTTGGATAAGGCATCCAATACAACAAAAAAAATTTTGCCATTAATGGGCCCCAAAAAATCAATGTGAAGTCGAGACCATACCTTATCGGGTATTGGCCAGGGTTGCAGTTCATTCTTGGTAGGACTCTGCCTGCAACTTAAGCAAGCTGAACATGTTTTACACATTTCTTCAATGTCTGAATTAAGGGAAGGCCACCAAACGTAAGATCTAGCCAAAGACTTACATTTGACAATGCCGAAATGTGACTTATGTAATTCATTTAACACCACCCCCCGAAGGGACTCAGGAACAATAACTCGATAACCCCAAAGCAATATATCATTTTCCACCCCCAATTCGTCTTTTCTCTTAAAATATGGGACCATTTCTGAATTTACCTTTTTAGGCCAACCGTTCGCTATGTACGTTGCGACCAATTTTAGAACCTTATCCTGATCTGTTTTATTTTTCATTAGTTGAACGTCGATTGGAACATTATTTTTCTCTAATATATAATTTAAGGTGATATTAACCTCATCCTTATCATCATTGTTACTCCCCTGTACCATGGGTAATCTCGATAAAAAATCGGCGCAATTTTCTCTGCTATTTACATATACTATATCAAAGTCATAAGAACAGAGATATAGGGCGTACCTTTGTAGTCTATTTGTTGTCATGATAGGTAAACCTTTTTTTGGTCCAAAAATTGTAATTAATGGTTTGTGATCGCATTTAAGTAAAAACTTTTTACCCCACAGATAAGAACTAAATTTTTTAACACCGTAGACTATACTTAAAGCCTCTTTATCAATTTGAGAATACCGCTTTTTAGCATCTGATAAGGTTCTCGATATAAAAGCAATAGGGCGCTCTAAACCGTTCGGATATCGATGTGCTAAGGTCGCTCCCAATCCGTACGACGACGCATCTACTGTTAAAACTAAATCTAAATTAGGATTATAGTGACCTAAAAGTTGGTCAGACATTATCAATCTTTTAATTCTTTCAAAAGCTTCGCGACATTCCTTTGACCAAATGAATTTACTTTCTTTTTTTAACAATTTATATAAAGGATGCAAAACAGACGAAATGTTAGGTATAAATTTACGATAGTATTGAATAGACCCTATAAAAGATTGAAGTTGTGAAACATTTGTTGGTTCGGGAATTTTTAAAATCGCATCAATTTTTTGTTTTGACTTATGCAATCCATTTTTATCTATGACATGACCTAAATACTCTACTGAATTTTGGAAGAAATAACACTTTTCTTTTTTAATGGTAAGACCACAATCTTGTAATCGCCTTAATACTTGCTCTAATCTTTCGGTATGAATTTTCTTATTTTCGCCTGTTATTAATATGTCATCAAAAAAACAACAAACACCGGAAATTCCTGATAGAACTTGTTCCATGATTTGCTGGAAGATACCCGGGGCACACGATATCCCGAAAGGTAAGCGAGTGTATACAAAACAACCCTTATGAGTGGATATGGCAGTCAGTTCTTTGGATTTATCGTCAAGTGGTAATTGCTGATATGCATAAGGCAAATCTAGTTTAGAGAATTGTTCTCCACCCGTCAATTTACAAAATAAATCCTCTATTCGTGGGATTGGATAACGATTTATTTCTACGTGTGGATTTAACGTAATTTTAAAATCGCCGCATACTCGTACCGTACCATCCTGTTTCAATATGGGAACAATTGGGGTACCCCAACTAGAATATTGCACCGGCTCCAAGATACCCATATTTACTAATTTTTCAATTTCCACGTCTACCTTTTCTTTTATAGAGTATGCTATTGGTCTAGGTTTTAAAAATCTAGGCACAGCTCCCTCTCTTAACCTTATCGATAACTTGCCTTTATTAAACGTACCCAATCGATTATCAAAAACATCGCCATATTTTTTGATTAAAGTTTCTACAACCTTTTTTTCTTCAATATCAACAAAATTTAATTGACTTAATCCCAGGTTAAACTTGCTTACAAAGTCTCTACCCAACAATAAACTCGCTCCCTCAGGGATAACATAAAAATCCAAGTTCTCGACTTTACCTTGAAATTCTACTTTTACTAAAAATTTACCCATAGGTATAATTTTGCTGCCTACATATGTCATAAAATTTATTTGGGTTTCCGCAAGTTGTAAATTTTGAAAATATTTTTTCCACAATAATTCGGATATAACTGATTTCGCTGCCCCTGTATCCAATTCAGCTTTAAAAAATAAATTGTTCAATTTAATATTAACAAGAATTGGATTTTCATTAATGGAATTTAAACAAAAAATAGGTTAATCATTATTGTCACACTCAAGATTATAATCAACATTGCTACGATTATTATGGTCATATTCATTCAAGTGAAGGTTATCAAAATCCATAAAATTAAACGGCCTATTCGACATTTGTTTACATACTTTGCGAAGATGTCCCTTTTCGCCGCAAACATCGCAAATGTATCCGCGATAGAAGCAATGAGAACTATCGTGATTATTTCCGCCACACACTTTGCAAACTGACGTACCTGCTTGGGAGGTTTCCCTTCTACCCCCACTTACTGATGAACGTGTAGGCGCACGGGACTGGGCATCGTGAAGGTCCGAAACCATTGATGATGAAGGTCGCTGGAACGAGTTTTGCTGACCATACTGTTGAGGCCGTTGCTGCCCCCTCCTGCTAGCCCCGCGGCCGCCACCAAACCACGTTGGGTTCGCACTGCCATGTCTTGAAACTTTTTGTAACTGATTTAGCTCACTTTTCACTTGCGTTAATGGCAAACCGTAACTGTTTTCTGCAGTTTCTGTGGACAAGGCCAGTTGAATTGCCTCTTGAAAGGTTAACGTTTCCGATTTAGTAAAAAACACATCCAGTATCTTTCCGCTTTCAAAACCACAAATAAATTTGTCACGTAAAACGGTCTGCAACGTTGCACCAAAACTGCAGTGAGCCGCCAAACCACGCAATCTGACTGCATACTCTTGAATTGTTTCGGAAGGTAATTTTTTTGAAGCGTAAAATGCATACCTTTCAGCAAAAATTGCTCGGTTTGGTCTATAAAAACCGTCCAATAAAGCTACTAAATCCTTATAAGCCATCGTTTCTAGCTGATTTGGTACTGCTAAATTTTCCAAAAGGACAAAGGCATTTTCCGTCAATCCATTTAGGAAAATGGCACGCTTTTTCTCATCAGTAGTTATTTCATTGGCAACAAAATATGACTCCATTCGTCTCTTAAACACACCAAAATCATGTAAGTCGGGGTTAAATTCCATTTGAATACCCACGGACGCCATTTTCACTATCTTTTTTTCTCTTCGGCACACTCTTACTGCTACACTACAACACCACTCCCGATTTTTTCCCGATTCAACACTTTTAACCGATTTCCTCGTCGCCAAAAATGTTATGTTTCAGTTAAGGCCAATAAAACACACTTTAATTGAGAATATTTATATATTGTTTTAATGTTTTACAAGGCACGCTTTTAGGTCCAAACTCTACTGATTCCATTTGTCCTTATCTTAAGTACCTTTCAGTAGGTACTCCTTAAATGTTTAAAGCCTATAGAGGTACGAATGACTTCGACAACTGCAGCCTTATAATACATTACAGTAAAGAAATGTTATTGTCGCCTCTTTTCCATATTGAGCCACCCCAGATCTCTAAGTGAGTAAGAGACGCGCGCTCCTCTTCTCAGGCCACAAATGAGCCTAATACAGGAGTTCTGAACCAGTTGCAGTCTGCGTGAATCTGCGTGGAGCAGATTTGGGCCATAAACCACATCCCCATAGTTAAAATGCGATAGTACTAACGATTCACAGAGTAGTGTACGACATTTCTTACTAAGTAAATGGCGACTTAAATATATGAGTTTTAAATTGCAGAAAGCTCTTTTAGTTATAGTCGTGACGTGGTTCGTAAATTTAAGTTTGTAATCAACGAGTACACCTAAATTTTTTGCTTCATCTATAAGAGTGAGCTTCTCGTTATTAAGACAGATGTTGACATGATCTAAGCATTTAAGACGGGCAGCAGCTCTGCCAAACAGCATTACTTGTGGTTTTAGGGGATTGAGTTTAAGGCAATATTTGTTTGAAATGTCGCAGAGGGCGTCCAGGTCCCGATTGATTAAACGACAAGAAGCAGCCATTTCGCTTGGAAAAAAGGAAAAATATATTTGTGTGTCGTCCGCATAGAAATGAGATGAGCAATGCATAAGTACTTTATAAAATTGTGAAGTGTATAGTGTAAACAGTAGTGGCCTTAGAACGGAGCCCTGTGGGACACCACTAGGAACAGGTGAAAAATCTGACAATTCTTTATGAATTCTTACAGCTTGAAATCTGTCCGCCAAGTAACTAGTCACAAAATTGGTTGAATGGACTGAAAAGCCCAAAAAGCTCAGTAAAGCTGTTAGTAGTTGGTGATTTATTAAATCAAATGCCTTTGAATAGTCCAGGAGTACTAGGACAGTCAGTTTGTTTTTATCGTTTTCAGCAAGTATGTCATCGGTGACCTTTTTTAGGGCTGTGACGCAGCTGTGGTCCTTACGAAATCCTGACTGGTGTTCCGGAAGTATATTATTATTATCAGTAAACCTTCTTACTTGGCCCTCTACGATTTTTTCCAATGACTAAGAGAGAACACATAAAATGTCTATCGGTCTTAAATCGTTTAACTGTTTAGGATTGTTTGTTTTAGGTATAGGTATAACATGTGACTTTTTCCAGATAGATGGAAAGGTGCCATTCAAGATACAGAAATCAAAAAGATGTTTTAAAACGGGAAGTATTTGCGGACAACTCATAAGCAACATGTTAATGCCAATTCCATCAGGGCAAATAGATTATGATTTTATAGATAGCAGAATCTTAAAAATATCATTTTTATTGACGGGCTTTAGTTTAAACTCTTGCAGTTTTTCACTAAGCTTATTATATGTTAAATAATTTGATGTTTGCGCATCAGGTATGCTGTGGGCTTGTGTATTTAGGAAAAAATTATTTATTGTCTGAGGGTCAGAAAGTTGTTCAGGGAGGGTAGTGTTACATTTAGAGGCAATATTTATGGTTTTCAATTTTTTTAACTCTCTCCACATACTGTTTTTACTTCCGTCGTTTGTTTTGAATTCAATATAAGCTTTTATTTTTGACCGGTATATTATTAGCTTATAACGTCTTAGTTACGCGGGAATTATAAGGGTCATAACTCCCTTGGGATATTAAGAAAAATTTGACATAAAATCAAACGATTGACATCTAATGTCAATTTGATTGTCATATATTGAAACATTTATTCCACTTTAAAAATGAACAAAATGTTAATAAAATCCGTCAGAAATAAAATTATCTATGTATCACTGGAATTATAAGGGTCTCAATTACCTCGGGCAATTGCTGTCCCTCGGGCCAAAGGATCTCGGGACGTAAACTTTGCCCTCGGTAATTAAGACCATTATAATTCCCTAGATACATAAATAACTATTTTCTCTCTTTTAATGACATAATTTCGTTTCTAAGTGTTTGGTAAAAATTCCAATCAGCTAGATTTTTTGACTTTTTGAACTTTAAAAGTGCTTTGTTTCGTTTTGCCATAAGCATTTTATTGGCCCCCGTTAGCCATGGTGCCTCATTTTTTGTAATACGGACAGTTTTGATGGGTGCATGAAAGTCAAAGATGCTTAGAATAATAGAATTAAAAGTATCTGTTTTTGTGTTGATGTCATGGGCATTATACACCCGCGAAAAATCTGCTATATCGAGATCTGCATTAAAATTATTTGAATTAAGGTTTTTTAAATCTCGAAATGTATACAGAAACGGTTCAATTTTTTGTTTATATCTTAAAATTTGACAGGATATGAGACAATGATCGGATATATTCTCAGTATTCAGAACTTTTGTATTGAATGTTGGTACATTATTAGAAACGGCTATAATATCAATTAATTTGGCACTTGTTGGGCCGTACCTGGTTGGTTCATTAATTATTTGCGATAAATCAAACGTGTCGCAAGAATTTATTTCAGAGAATGGTTACGTAAATAAAATTTACAAGAATTGCACCATATTTTTTTCCGCCTAGATACGTCCTTACCCCTGTATATTAATCCATACTCGTACCTATCCAAATCTGTCTCGTCTCAAAAGTTTACCAAATATTTTTCAAATTACACGGCGATAAAATTGATGCAAAATCTCTTATGCGGCGTTTCGATTGTTGACAAGTTTAGACAATTCGATAAAAAGAATAATTATTTCTTTCCCAAGTGTATCAAGCAAGATAATTACTATGCAATATTTATTATCCATTTCTGTGCATTAATAAATGTTTTGCGATTGCTCTATAAATAAATACGTGTATTATGTTCAAGGGGATGGAATCTCTCCGGCGTTTAGAGTATTGGGAGAACGACCCGTCTTTCGGCTGTTGAATTTGAAGCCAAATAGAGAATACCAAGTAGTAGTTTACGCTGAGAATGCAAGGGGGCGTAGCGATCCTCCTGTAATGCTACCTAGTATACAAGTAAAACATGAGACATCGTTCGAGACTCTGCAAGAAGATGGTAAGTAATTATTATACTACTACCTACTTTGTGGAATAAGTGGATACATAAACTGTCAATTGCATTAATGGTTATAAATTAATTAAGAATTAAGTTGGATAAAATAGAACAAACTAATTAACGTTCTGATAACAAGTTAAAAGAGAGTAGTCTAACACGACTCAACAAAGATTATGGTAATTTCTATATTTTTTAATTTAAATAGATGGTAAAATAAAAAATATAATTTTACACTTTCCACAGATTTTTATTTTGACTCGACATATGTTTCGCAACACAGTTGCTTCTTCAAAAGAGTACTGTGGAAAGTGTAAAATTATATTTTTTATTTTACCATCTATTTAAATTAACAATGGATTTCCACCAAGTAAAAGCCGAATCAATTCAATTCAGTAATTTCTATAAGTCGCCAGATCAGATTTTCTTTAAAATAAAAATTAAGTTAAAAAATTAAATAACTTACGCCAGCGGGTAAAAAGTATATGGTTCTGGGTGATGTGCTATTCATATTCATCGAAACTTAAAGAAAAATAATTTTTGGACAATTAATGATTAGTATGTGGGGTATACCAAAATTAAGGTGCCATACATACAGGACATAATCAAAGTCTCAAAATAATCATGTAAACATACAGGGTTGTGATTTAATAACGGATAAATTCAATACAAATTAAATGGGGGCGTGTTCCGAAAAACGCTTGAACCCGTCGATGTTGTTTTTGGATTGCGCATATTTTGACAGAAAATGTAGGTATACAGGATGTCCCACAAAAGTGTGGCGGAAAAAATATTCTTTTCTTAAATAGAAATCCGTATATTATTGCATCTTCGGATTCTTCGGAAAATTCTAGACACGCTTCATGTATAATGTCCTAAATTTATCTTTAACTGTCCACGAAATAAATAACACCTCTGTTTGTGAATATTTGACAAAGTGTCAAATTTTGATAAAATGTCACTAAATTGTTAATCGAAAATATTTACAACGCGTTTAACCGGTACTCAGAGAATCGAAATATTAACTATGCTTGGCTGTGGTGAGAAAACTAAAATACGCAACGAAGTTCGAATAATGTTCAACAATAAATATCCGAACATAGAACCTGTAAGTCAATCTACAATCAGTAGAATTGAGGCTAAGTGGAGAGAGAGACTAGCACTGTTAAGGATCTTGGCAAACCTGGAAGGTCTGGCGTTTCTAATGACAGAAAACTGGACACCTTTGTTTCATTACATTAAAATCCGAACCTCTCAAGTACTCAGCTGGCTTTAGATAACACGATTCATAGGTCGACCGTAACAAAATTTTTAAAGAAGGAAAAGTGGTACCCATATAAAATTCGATTAGTTCAAGAGCTATTTGAAGACGATGCAGACCGCAGAAACGAGTTTTGCGCGACCATGACCGAGCGAACTGATAATGACCTTAGACTAGTAAAACAAATATGCTTTTCAGACGAAGCGACGTTTTGCTTGAATGGAGAAGTAAATAGGCCTAATTTTAGATACTGGGCGCCAGAAAATCCGCACTGTTTAGGGAAAGTCATTCTCAGAATTATGAAAAGGTGAATGTATGGCCAGGGATTATTAATAACAGAGTAATTGTACCATACTTCTTTGAAGGAACTTTGATGGGAGAACGTTGTCATGACTTTTTAGAAAACGACTTGATTCCAGCACTAGCGACACTATATCCTAATGAAAATAATCCAGATATGCCAAACCAAGCGTAATGGTTTCAACGGGATGGAGCTTCGCCCCGCTATGCTGCGATTGTTAGAAGATTCCTAGATAATGTTTTCCCAAACCGGTGGATAGACAGTGTCTCAATAGAGTGGCCACCTAGGTCACCCGACATTACTCCACTGCACTATTTTCTTTGGTGTTATGTTAAAAATAAAGTGTATAAAGGTAAGCCACGCACGCTTGATATTCTCAAAGGAAGCATTCGTAACGTAATTAGCAATATTTTTCCAGAAAACCGTAGAGAAAGTACAGCAGAAATTTATTGATCGTCTGGGGTACTGCAGAACTGTTAATGGCGGCCACATCCAGCATTTGCTGAAATTATTTTTGAGATTTTAAAAAATGCAATTTAGCTGCAATAAAGTGGTATTTTAATATTTGATTTGAACGTAAATATTTCGTGAACAGTTGAAGATAAGTTTAGGATATTATACATGAAACATGTCTACAATTTCTCGGAAAATCCGAAAATGTAAAAATATATAGGGATTTCTACTTAAGGAAAAAATATTCTTTCTTAAATCACAACCCTGTATATCAAGGAATGTCTCCCAAGCGAGCCAGAACCCTCCGTAACAAGGGGTATTCTGAAGATGATCTTCTTGAATTATCGCCGAAACTGTTTAGCATAAAAACTTGAAATTTTTATATTATAGTAAACTTTATGTACAGAAATTGGTTTTGAAGTCAGAGTTGTCATAATAACTTTTTTGTTGGGTAGATATAGATATTTAATTTTTTTGAATCTGTACTAACCTAAAGTAATTGATAATGAAACTATAGTAACAGTTCTTTCCAACCAAATCCACGAGAAGACCATTAAACAAGATTCTTCTTGGAATTATTGTTAATTTCGGATTTAATGAAAATGTAGAAAGCTCGCCGATATTCCCTTCGTTTCCATAACGGTAACTTAAATGTGATGCCCTGAAGATGATTTTTTTTAACTATCTCAAAAAACTAGAAATTAGAGTATTCTAATATGCTTAGTTAAACACTAATTTGTTAAAATTTAGATAGAGGCTTCTTTAGATAATATGCTGTGAAGAGAAGAAAATATTAATTTTTGAACATAGATAATAATTTATAGTTTGTTAAACTGATAAGATAATATCAGAAAAATCTATTTAATCTAAAGCTGATACTTTTTATCAGGAAATAAAACAGCTGTAATCTTTTAAAGCCGCTGGAAAATTAACATTACAGAATCCGTAACAAATTGAAGATCGGCAAGTTCTCTTCTTAAAAACCGATCAATTTTTCAGTATTATTGCAGAGAAGAAAACCTCGCCAAACAAATATCAAACTAAAATTATTAGTTGCAAAAAAAAGTATAGATTTAAATAGAATGCAAATATTTGGCTTTCCGTCTGTGCACAATTATTTTCATATAGATGTTTCTTAAAAATAATATATATCAGTGAAGTAAGCAAAGGGTATTTTTGGTATTTAAAAACATCATGTATTCATAATTTAGAAAGTTTGGATTGCCCTGTTCTGTATTAAATATTGCGTTGTCTAATAAAAGTAGTAGACGAACAAAGCAGTTACAACTTGTCTATTTAATTCAACTGTTCATTTGCAGCTTGAGAGGGCTGTCTGCGTACGTATGGTCTTCGTGTTCTCTGATTTTCGAGTTTCAACTTGTGTGGAAAGTGAAAATTAGGTAGTCTGACATAAAGGCAATGAATAAAATCAGCCATTTATTACTGAAGTCTTTTTCCACATCTTCAGGATAGAAAATAGCATAGACTTAAATAGGAAACAAATATTTGATTTTCCATCGCAGTGTTATGTAGCGTAATTCTCATATGCAGGGTCGTTGGTATACAGGGTTGGGCAAATGTTCCGGAACGGCTTAATTACAAGCGAACGAAAAGTGATATCGAATCGGGGTTTTGGGCAATCTATAGGACAAAAATTTTACTATTTGACTGGTATACCATATGTCAGTAATGTCACCAACTGTCAAGTGTCGACGATATTTTTTTATTTTTTTAAATGGAACACCCTGTATATTATCAGATATTCTAGATCTTCAATAAATTACAAATATTTTTCATATAGCATACCATATGATTAAATTCAACTGTTTCGGAAATACGGGCAAGTGAATCTAGAAAGCCCATATTACATTTTGTTTAAAAATCAAGCAACATATTTCTTTTATTATGACATTCCAAATAAAAGTCTTAGTTTCCATGACTCCCAAGTGTCACTCTGACACATTTCCTATTTAATTTTTATTTATTTGTATTAAGTGAGTTGTGCGAGTTTTTTATTTATCGACTAAACCTCTGATATAACTGATAAAACTATGGTTCAGCTAACTGAACAAGAACGGATTACTCTGCTTATGATGATAGGATATGGGGATAGACGGAGATCTTTTCAAGAAGCAACCGACCTTTTCAATCAAAGTTTTCCTGTTCGAGATCCCATTTCTAAATCAACTGCTAATAGAATATTCCATAACTTTGAGCATACGGGTACGGTAAAAAACTTGCCAAAAACAGGTCGTCCGAAAACTGCTACAAATGACGAGAAATCCCTGGATGTTTTGCTTGCCCTGCAAGAAGAACCACAGACGTCAGTTCCAAAGCTTGCTCTTGCACATGAAAACAGCGAAAAATCAATTAGAAGAATCCTCAAAAAAAATAAAATGTTTCCTTATAAAGTCAGCTTGCTTCAAGAACTATCAGAGGACGATCATGATAGGCGTATGCAATTTTGTCAAGAAATAATGGACTACATAGACCTACAACCTAACTTTGTAAGTCGTATTTTATTTTCTGACGAGGCTACATTCTGTCTTAATGGTTTCGTCAATAGGCACAACTGTCGATACTGGTCAGACCATAATCCCCATTGGATGATTGAGCACCGTACGCAACACCCCCAAAAATTAAATGTGTCGGCAGGTATAATTGGAAACCATATTATTGGGCCTTTCTTCCTTGATGGAAACTTGACATCTATTTACTACTTAGATCTGCTTCGAAATAGAATTATACCAAATTTGATTAATTTATATCATGATCAGGTTAACGATCAAATACTAGCGAATGACATTTGGTTTCAGCAAGATGGGGCGCCAGCTCATTTTGGTATACATGTCAGAAATTATTTAGATCAAACTTTTCCTGGAAGGTGGATAGGTAGGAGAGGGTCCATTGAATGGCCTCCTAGATCTCCAGATTTAACACCTCTAGATTTCTACCTCTGGGGTCATTTAAAGACTGTCGTATATCGTACACAACCTAAGACTTTGGAGGATCTTCAAAACAGAATTTTAGATGCTGTGCATGTTATTTCTCGTGAACATTTGCAAAACGTGCGTTCTGAATTTTCCGACAGGATTGGACACTGTCAGGTGGCTGAAGGACGACATTTTGAACATTTAATTAAATAACCATTATTTTATATTATTGTGTTTTAAAGTTATTACCTTGGTTTTGTTTAAATAAAATGTACTACATTCATTTGCCCGTATTTCCGAAACAGTTGAATTTAATCATATGGTATGCTATATGAAAAATATTTGTAATTTATTGAAGATCTAGAATATCTGATAATATACAGGGTGTTCCATTTAAAAAAATAAAAAAATATCGTCGACACTTGACAGTTGGTGACATTACTGACGTATGGTATACCAGTCAAATAGTAAAATTTTTGTCCTATAGATTGCCCAAAACCCCGATTCGATATCACTTTTCGTTCGCTTGTAATTAAGCCGTTCCGGAACATTTGCCCAACCCTGTATATTGAAACGGTCGATTATTTCTTAAAGTACATTAGCTTTAAAAAATATTTAGGACGAAAGTTTTAGGGTTTTTTATAGTCTACTAAAACTTTAAAAAGTTAAGTATACAGGATGAGTCAGAAAGCCGTAGAGAAATAAAGTTACTTTTTTTTCAATGGAATACCCTATATCTTAAAATATTTTTGGATTTTGCATAAAATTACAATTATTTTTTATTAACTGCATTATAAGTTTAAACCTAATAGTTTCCGAGAAATTGAGTTTTGAAAAATGACAATTTTGAATTTTGACAGCTTCTAGCTTTCTAACGGTACGCCTTAGAGTGAAACGGCTTACATGTCCCTATCTTCGTTTTTAACTCTCTTTATGAAAGTGTCAATTTCCGGTTAAACCGGATGTAGCTCAAAAGCCGGAAATGTAGTACTTCCGGTTTAACCGGAAGTTGGTATTTTCGGGAAGATAATAAAAAAGGAAGAAAGGGACATGTAAGCCGTTTTGCTTTATAGCGTAGCATTAGAAAGCTAGAAGCTGTCGAAGTTCAAAAATGTAATTTTTCAAAAGTCGATATCTCCGAAGAATAAAAAATAATTGTAATTTTATGTAAAATCCAAAAATATTCTAAGATATGGAGTGTTCTATTAAACAAATTTAACTTTATTCTTCTACGGCTTTCTGACTTATCCTGTATACTTATCTTTTCTTAATTATGATTGGCTTTACAAAAGCATAAAACTTTTGTCTTAAGTATTTTTTGCTAGCTGTTTTACTTTAAGAAATAATCGACCGTTGCCATACATACCAACGACCCTGTATATTCATCTTGAAAACGGTATATTCCAGCAAAATAAAGAAAGACTCTTATTAATATTTAAAAACATCAAGATTTTATAATTTAGAAAGTTTGAGAGTGCCGTTTTCTCTAGAAAATATTGCGTTTTTGAAAAAATTTACAACCAATTACTTGTGCAGAATGAACTGAATTTTAACAACTTTTTTTTCCTCCAGTACTTTAGGCATAAACTTCCAAATATAATTTTGCAGGTCTAAGAGTTTAGTAAATGAAAGGTATAAAAACAATTAAATTTCAAATTTTTGACTCAAACAGTTTTCGAGATAGTTAAAGAAATCCATTTAGGGGGCAGTAAGTTACCGTTGCGGAAATGAAGGTAATATCGGCGAACTTCCTACAATATCGCCTAATCCCAAATTAACAATTAATTGTGCAAGAAATCTTGTTGTTTTTTGATCTTCGCGTCGGTCGAGTGGATTTAAATTGAAAACGAATTTTATTTTTGTCTCTGTACCGTGTAAATTTCAATAATTTTTTCTCGAAACTATGCATCTTAGCTACATTTCCTTTTAGCTTTATTTAATTTGCAAATATAAGGGTTCAAGGATTTAGTAAAAGGAATTAAAAAGCCATATAAAGGAAAGTTATAGCTAACTGATTAATTTTTAGCATTACGTCCTTGTTTTAATATTATCAATTTTTACTTTAGAATTAAATTAAGCACATAAATTCCTAAAATTTCAAGATATTATCTTGTATAATTTCGGGGCTAATTAACGAAAACCATTTTCCGGATAGGCCATTTGGAGGGCTGTTTGTTGTTCCCTTGGGATCAATTTCTCGATATGTGAAAGTGGACTTTCGAGATAGGTTAGGTATGGCATCTTAATATCCAGACATCATGTATAAGTTATATTTTTTCTTACAGACACGCATACAGTATATGAAATTTCAAACATTCCGTCTTCGAAAAGACCCTTGGGTTCGTCCTCAAATCAAAGTCTCACAATAATTATAGCAGGAGTATCAGCGATTGCAGTCCTGTTAATAGTAGTCGTTGTTGTTGCTGCTACTGTGATTGCCTGCAAAAAATCATCAGGTTAGTTTATTTATACATGCTCAAGACACCTTTATACTTTCACATCATCAGTTGCATCTTAAATCAATCAGCGGGTAGAGTGTACCCTTCCTTTATCAGTTGCTATTATTTGTTTAAGCCACCTCTGGGGTGAAACGAAGAGGAAGGAGACGCAGTAAGCCGCCAAGTGATCTTGAGTTATCGGAGGCTGGATTTGGTGAAGGATTTCACCGGAGAAGTGCAATGTATAGAGCCAGTATGTACGGAGAGTGTGAAGAGAGGATATCCCGGCTAATAGAAGGTAAGGTTTAAAGAAATTTAAATCAAATAGTTTTTATTTGTACAAATGGCCAATCTGTGTCGGCTCTGTCGCTGTTCTGGATATTTCTTAACTAAATATTTAGGAGTTGCTTTTTGAACGAGACATTGCCTTACAAGTTCACGAACATTTTGTGCCAATTTGAGAATCTTACTGCAGAGATATCTCGACCCTTGTATATAGTTTCAAGATTTGTCTATGTAAATGTCGTTTTTTGAGCGTGTTGTGCAATTGTGGAAATTATATCTGGCGAAGTGACCGGCATTTTTTTACAAATAGTGCTGCTTCTAGTTTGCTCCCAATATGTTTCGAACATAAAAATTATTATCCTTTTCACCAATAATACGACGCCAATGTAACGTTTTCCCTAAAACATTCTTGGGTGCCCGTATTCACCTTACGATAACCTAAAATAAGCTGCGACAAGGCAACGTATCCACCCTTACTCTGGCAACCCTGGAGGATGTACTTCAGACCACAGTCTCTAAAAATGACCTATGTTGTGCTGCATGAAAACTCACCCCTTAGCTAGCTCAACTCAGGGTAGGTTCACTCAGAAAAAAACAAACTAGGAAAAAAACACTTATGTCACAATCGGTATATTATTAGCTTCTTATAAGCTCTCATCCACTCAAATCCCTCAAAGTCGCTGTCTTTCAAATAAAAGCCAAATTTTAGCAGAGGCCAATACAAATATTTATTCTTAAGTCGTGTTAGGCCCTTGGCTACATGAATTTATAAATGCAACATCCTTTTACTTTGGTGGACAATAGGTACTTAAAGTTAAAAGATAAATAAGTGAAATGTAATATCAAAGTGATAGTATTAGGTTTGACAATAAAACTTCTGAAGGTTTAAATTCCTACAAAGTTATCAATAAAAGAATAAGTAAAAGTCAAACCCTGTTTGACAGGGTCTTGCACAAGACGGCAACTGTCAGACCTTCACCGTAAAAACGACTGTTTAGTCTAGTCTGCCCCATAGACCTACATTCAGGACATTGCCTCAGACTTGGAATTTCCGCAAGGTCTGAGCAAGAACCTCTCACAGCTAACTAAATTTACCATAAGAGCATTCTTAAAGTACAATACAAAATCTTACGATACTTACTCGATACTCGATACGCATACTAGCCACTCTGGCGTGAATAAGTTGAAATGGTAAAGTTACAAGCTTTAAAGTTTGAAGAAATAAATGGCCTTTGGCCGGGAAACAAAAATATTTACTTTATAATAATAAATTGTAAGTATATTTACAACAAAATTAGCTGTAACAGGCCACCTAACGTTTTAAACTACTCGAGATTCTTGCAGCACAAGCTCTGTACATAACATGGGCGCAAAACTTTATCAAAACATATAAATATGCAAATGCAAAATATTAATATGACTAAGATCTTAAAGGAAAAATGATATCAGTGTATTAATATTTTGAAAAATGTTACTTAGCTGAAACTTTACGTGCTACCCATATTTCCTGAAGAATCGATCTTCAGTAAAACACCCATGGTCTCTCAAAGAACTAACGTGGATACAGCTACACTGCTAGTCTCCAAAAATTCCAATAATACCTGGCAACTGGCACGACCCGCGTCCAGGCGACTCCAATAAGTAAATACTGGTACTCCAGTTTAAACTTGGACTTCTAGCCCGTACCAAAAAAAACCCTTAAAATCGAATTTTAGATATACCACATGAAAGGGAAAACTTTCATAAGACCCAACAAGGGTAATTAGATACTAAAGTTTAAACCTACATTACAAAATGGCATCTAGGACCGCTTGTTGAAGTTGATGGCAAAGCATTTTAAATCGGCATTCCGCCCAAAAATAGGCAAACTACAAAGTCATATCCTTTTTAAGACATTGGTGGATGTTTTATCGGCAATACATAGCCTTCCCTGCCCAAAAAACTAAACTTAGGGAGCTGTTTCCACAAACGTGTTTTAACTTCAAGTGTCCATTGTCGAAAGGGCTGATAACATTCGCTCTTCAACGTACATAGATACCAAAACAATTGTTGACAAGTTAGTCGTACTTAGTCAGGAAAAACTATAACCTCTTTTAATAACAAAACCGTGACTACCCGCGTCAACCAATCGCGACCGCAAAAATTATACAAAATTAACCGGACATGTTCGTGAAAATCCACAAAACTGTCAGTCTCTTCTTTTAATAACCCCGACCTGCCTAACAAATTATCGATGTCTGCAAGTAGTATGAAACAAAGAACAGAAGAAATCAATCCACTTGTCTTACAAGATACAAAACATTCCTGGAATATAAACATAATCAAAATCAAATATTGGCTTTTGCAGGTAACTTAATAAGTTATTAATGTTTAAGGTGAGAGTCTACCTAGGCACTTTAAAAAATTAAATCAGAAAACTTAGATAACCAAACTATGAAAATGCAAATTTTGGACCGTAACAAAATGTATATCATTAGGGGATACAATGATCAACCAGAGTAGCTCCGCTCACTAAAAGTGATATTAGTAAGGATAAATTTATGCTTGGTGGTGACAAGTTGTACGAACTTTTAAAGAAATCAGTAATATAAAGCTACGCTTAATACAGACGAGTTGTAAGGACAGGTGAAAATTATTGAATTATCTGTGTATTATAGTGATGTTAAACGAAAGTACCTGATAATCGAGAAGTTAGAAAAAAAGGTTTGATTTTGTTAATGTATGGTAGAACTAAAGAGGTGAAAATCTAAAGTTAACTAAATGTTACTAGACTATACATGAACAATTGTAGGACATTAAGTAAAGAACAAAAAGGGGGAACCGATTTGCAGGGTTACGAAAGTAAAATGGACAAAACTGGAAGCCACTCACATGGCAGAAGGTGTTTTATATATGAAAGGAAATAAAGGGAAATTATAATGGTAAATAAAGTTTGCGGTTTTATTTCACTACTTCTCTTACCTCCTCAAGTCGAAAACTTTTAAACCTTACTATGTATTTTAAGTAGATATAATTTATTATTTTACTATAATAGACAAGTTGATTTATTTCTGTTATGATCAAATTTAGTTATTAAATTTCGGTGTTTTGGTAACTTTAAGGCAGGCTGATACCCAAATTTATTCTCAATACTAAAAGAGCCTAAACTTGTCACAATTATTTATAGCATATAGATCTTAAGGCCAATATTGATTTGTTATTAATATACAAAGCTAGCAAATTGGACAGTACAAGTTTAATGTTAAATTTTAACCACGTAACGTTTTTTTAAAAAAAGATCCTGATTTTATCTAAAAGGAAGAAAGAATATAAAATATATTATAATTTTTAAAAAAATATACGATAAAATAATATACAAAGAGGTTGGTAGGGTACTTAAGTAAGAATGCACGCCATGCTTAGAAAGGTTTACCTTACCAATTGTTGAGGAAGCGTGTATCAACAGGTCAAAGAGAATAATAATAATAATAATAATCTTTATTTCACAATTATATACATAAAATACTCTACTATAATGCACATAAAATGAAATAGTTTCAGGATAAAAGCAACATTATTCATTATTCACAATTTTTCTACAGTATTCTTCTATTGAATATGGTTCAATATCAAGAAGAGTTTTGAAAATTATTTTATTAATCGCCCGAATATTATTTACTTGTTTTATTCGGGTGGGTAAACTATTAAAAAAACGGATACAAATTGTAATATGCCCCTTTCTCGCATAACGCTAGCCTATGTCTAGAAACCGAATAATTGATGGTTCTTGTGGGAGGGCAACCTGAGACTCATTTCCTCCAAATAATCTTCTGTTATTACGGAAAAATAGAATACCTTCTTGTATGTAAACAGCAGCGAACGTGACAATTTTGTTTTCTTTAAATTTTCCTCTGCAGGTTTGTCTTGGGCCAATATTAAACAGTGTTCTAAACGCCCTCTTTTGGCAGATAAAAATTCTTTTCACGTCACCACTGTTTCCAAAAAGAACGATTCCATATCTAAGATGCGATTCGAATAGGTTGGTAAATGCTGTTTACGTGCGATTTCAATCTCTTCTAGTTTTGCTTGTAAATTACATAAGGGTTATAATTTCTTCACGCAGTTAGTTTCATTTAGTCACGTAGCTAGTCAAAAGCGCGTCGCGATGGTACTTGTAAAACGTCATCATTGGGACTCTAGCTCCCTATTGGACGAAAGATAGGTTGGGTCGTATCGCGCGCCGGTGGAGAGAGAGACAAGAAGCACGGTCCAGTGGTCAAGAGAGGGCAGATACCCAGATGGCTCCATGTAGCAGGTGCTCTTACATACTTTACGATTTTAATTTCTTTTGGGGAATGAATGGTTTTTTTTTAAGAAAAACTAAGCAGCTAGCGATTCCGCATTATCTGACGTACGAAATCGAACTCCCTACGATACCGGGGCGTTTCTTGTGATGTTCTTTCAAGTGATAGTCAGGGAAAAATGTAAAAAGTAATTAGTAATGTGAACGTTAAGTATCGACCAGTGTCTTTATCGTGAATCCTTGTAATATACTACCATAACCTGCACTAGGGAATAAATACACAAATGTTTAAGTAAACAATTGTATTACTCAAAGGTAGCAAAAAAAATGAACCAGTGGGCAACCCTATTATAGGCCACGCAGTGAAAACGAATATAATATAATATAGCTAACATACATTTTTACTCATTTAAATTATGTAAACTCCATTAACTGTAACATAAACTAAACCGGTGTTTCCATGTTTGGGAGGACTATATTATAAGATACAATAATTAAATCACTCTATTAGAACATATTCTAAACATATATGCATAGATAATATTATAGAGATACGGGAACTGTTAATGCATGTAATTTAGTAAATGCCACAGTCCTGAAACTAAGTTTCGCAATAGATACTATATCGGTACAAAGTGATTCGATAGTTATATAGTATATAGGTTGTTAATTAAGGATGTACATAAACTTTAAGTAGCTAATCTTTGATTGATTTTAAGACAAAAAGTTTATATTAATCTGGGTCCGCAGCCGCTTTAAATTTGAGATACAGGAAGTGAATTTTAGTAGATACTAACGAGGCAAACACATTTAAAAGGAAAACAAGCCTTTTAATACTTTTAACGAAAACATGTTTTAATTGTAAAAGCAAAACAAAGTTCCCTACATCTTTCAAATGCTTAAGTATTCATCATCAGGGGATACTTACATCGAGTTTAGCGAAACTGTAATGTAAGTTGTCCCAAATTAATGAGTACAACTCACCAGGATGAGAAATATAAAGTTGAGGACTTGGTGTACCAAATGGTCATATTAGTGTGATTCTAAAAATTTGGGAACCATTTGGAAAATAGATAATTAAGAACAGATATGTTTCCAACGGTGTAGCCGAGTTGCTAGACGTATGCAGGTAAAATAAATTGAGATAGCCGAATTCCTAGACCGACATACACTAATTGCTAGACGGGGGGATGGTCGAGTTCCTAGACGCGACCTTCATTACAGAGAGGTAATTAAAATCATTAGAGCCTGGAAAATTATATTTATGCTATTATTATGAGTAGATCGACTCAAAAAGGGCTGGTAAATAATTGACCGGTGAACTTGAAAAAGGCGAATTGGAACCAAAAAGGTGGATTAGATGCCGTGTTAGCGCCTGTTTAACCAATAAAGTCTATAAAGAGACTTGAAAAAGGCGAATTGGAACCAAAAAGGTGGATTAGATGCCGTGTTAGCGCCTGTTTAACCAATAAAGTCTACAATTATTAGTTACAGCATTATTTAGTTGAGTTAAGCAATATAATATTCCAAGTGTATGTAATTTTTGCCGTCTAGGAACTCGACAATGTTTTTCTAGCAATTCGTACATCTTCGTCTAGCAACTCGACGATTCCAAATTCATAATTTTGTTACCTACTCTCCACCGTCTAGCAACTCGGATACACCCGTTTCCAAAATGATATGTTTTAGAATATGTTGCGCAAAATATTGAACTTAACATACGATGATAGGCAGCAAAGATAATTTTTGAGTATTTTTCGAAAAATACACATTGTGGTTTCGGTGTTGATCATTTTCTACGAGGTTGTCCTATGTTTGAGTTTCTCGTTTCGTATTATTTGCATAATAGTCAAACAAATAGAAATAAAAAAAAATATAACCTTTTGTTTTACTAATTTAAATAATATCGAAATCTATATTTTCTTAACTCATTGATTACCATCAAGCCTAGAAATTGTGCTTCGGAGTTGATCCGCATATCCACAACGTATTGTGTTATTTGCATTATAATCAAATTAATTAATTAAATTAATAACAAATAGTGAATATTTTGCAAAACTTTATTTATATTGAACACAATAATATGATACTAAAACTCAACCAGTTTAACATATAACAAACGCATATGCAAAAAGTATACTCTAAAAACTAACATAGTAAGTAGAAACGAAGGATGTATTTAAAACTTTTTGTTTTTTCTTAGTCTTAAAATACAAGCGATTACGAAATTTTGCACTGTAAAAAGATTGACGTTCCGAAAAAATTATTGCCTCGTTTATCAATCTTTTCTATTTCCATTTTTTTTTTCAATATCCCCTTTATCTACAATGCAACTTTTTTTTACTTTTTTTACTTTGTTTTTACTTTACTTCATATCCATCTTTTCCGTCATCTAATATTTTTATTATCAGACCTGCATAAAACTTGAGTTCCTTTTCCTGAAAATCTTACTAATATAAAATCATTCTCACTGATTTGCATATCAGAAGATCTGACGTTTTCTTCTTTATTTTAATTTTTTTTCGTCATCAGAGCTGTTGTAGACATCTTGATATTTCCATCGCATATCTAAATTGTAATTAGATAACTAAGAATTGCAAAATTTTAAGTTACAAGTAGCTCAATATTTTCGCACGCTGTACACAAACAAGTATCTTTTATTCTAGTGAAGCCACACAAAAGGGTCTATTTGTACAGAAATGGGCATAACTTATCATAATATTAAATTATTTCATAAAATCTTTATTCAAAAAACTTCAGAGATTTGTTCATTAGTCTTTTTTGTTTCTTCTGTCCTTTTCTTGTAATGGTATCGAGTTTTCCTGGGCATAGTTTGCTGCTGCTATCTTGTTCTAAGAAATCTTTTATTTTTGAAGCTAGCCTTAAAGCAGGTTTCATGTTAATTTTTAAATATTTCCTTTTTGATGTTTTAAATATACAAATAAACCTCTTCTTTTAATTTCTCAATGGCCCTGTAGGCCTATGCTCTACCTCTCCTAACTCTTCTTCTACTAACATCATATCTGCCCAGTCTCCGTTCTTCTATTGAGACTGGGGTGGATGGAGGAGTAATGTCTAAAATAAATCTTTCCTCAGCTGCATCTAGTTCTATTTTCTTTTGTCTATATTGGCGTGAGCTGTTTTTCCAGTTTAGTCTTTTAATTTCTTGGTCTCTTCTATTTAAATCTTAATTTTTTTTTTATTTTGTCTCACGCTACTCACATTTTCCATCTTTCTTGTTCCTTGGATTTCTCTTTTTCATCTAATTCCGGTTTGTTTTTCAATTTCATTCTTCTTAAGCCTTGTAATTCCGGTTCTTCTCCGTTTCTTTTCTTGCTCGAACTAGAGGTCATTGTCTGGGAAGAAATATGTTAATTTTTTTCCCCATTACCCTATTAACTTATTTATACTTTATAGTAGGTTATTTGTAAAGTCACATCAACTCCGAGACACACGGAGGTGATCGACTTGGAGTTGATGTTTATACGTTTTTATCTATAAAAATCGTTATGTAAATATAGAATCAAATTTTCGGGATATTTATTTATACTAAGTTGTTACAGGTTATTTAACTCCGATTTTATATTGGCTAAAATCAAGAATACTTTAAAAAAGCATTGGAGTTACAGCCTCAGAGTTGACTTTGAGAACATTGTACTTCCAACAACTTGGTTATCATTTAAATAATTTTTTCCACTACTAACATAACATCGCCATTATTGACCGATTATTAACGTTAGAAATCGTTTTTCTCTACCTTATAAGTTATTATTGACCATGGTAAATAATAAGGCATTGAAATCCATTATTGACCGATATTATGGTTAGGCAACCAGATAATTATCAATACATATTAGATTATTAGAGATTCTTGATATTGTAGAATATCGATACAATCAACATTTTGTCTGCTTCCATCCTTAATTCTGGAGGTGTCCACATAATAATATCACTAACATTTTATTCGCTCATTTTTTAAAAAAAAACGGAAAATTCGTGAAATCTGATGACATAAATGAACAAAAATTGACATTAACAAAGCCACCTGACAAAACAACAAAATATTATGCCAATTCCAAAGCGCAGGTAACTTGATTAAAAAATATACTTATAAATACCTATACTTTTTTACAATTATTAATACTATAAAGATAAGTGTCTTATAAAAGTTTGTAGTAGTGGAAAAAATATTATATTAACCACGGTTTAGACAGGTTATAATATATCCCTCGCGTCTTAAATCCCTCGTCGCTAAGCTCCTCGTGATTTAAACTTGCTCCGCTCGGGCAATAATGATGGCTTTCTAAACCTTGGTTAATAATATACTATTAGTTATAAGTAGTTCTAATAAAATACTCCACTAATTAAACTATCTTGACAGGAATTAGTCGAGACGAACTGAATATTCCGAAAAAAATTACTGTTACATCAAGTGCATCTCAAATTTTGAGAACTTCACATTAACATATTACTTGTATTGAAATTCAGATATGAGTGAAGTTTTAATTATAAATGTAAAATTTGATTAGTGAAAAAATATTGTGCATAAGAGATAATAAATTGAATTATAACATTTAAAGAAGAAAAGTTTTTACAATGAAAGTTTTATTAAATTTTTTAGAAAGTTTTTTTAATTTGATATTAAGGTTAAAAATATTGAAGAAGTTATTAGTGTTGTTAACTAACATATAGGTAAGGGGACAACGTAGGACCCTGTAAATCACAAATAATTACCAAATAAACATTTTAATCGTTTTAACCAACTTTTCTTTATTAAACATTTTATCCCAAGCGTCAAATGTAGAAGTTAGGGGGGACGTTTATTTTAATAGGCGAGCCCTGTACATGCCAATCAATTAAAATAGTAATAAATTAATTTACTTACAATAATCTTGTTTGGGTTATCAAGTTAACGCCAAACTAAGTTTCTAAATACAATGATTGTACGTACTTACCTAACTCAATGCCATTATTTTCTTCTAAACTAAAATACTTCTTTGACTGCCCTAGCTATCCTAGTACATCTTTGTGTCGTTCAATGAATTGAATTTCCTTGCTTTATAAACAAACTTTTCATTGATAAAGTTCTCAGTGCCTCAAACCAGAATAACAGATAAGTATCACCGGTATGCAATCCTTTTGATGTTGTGACATTTTTATTCAAGGCTGCTTATCATCGTCCTACATCCAGCTTTACGACAACAACAGATTTTTTCTATTTTGGTTTCATAACAGTGCTGTGTCGATACCGTTTCCAGTATAATAAGAGACTTTTTATGGAATCGTTTTTTTATATTTTCAAAGTTGATATTAGTTATTAAATGTTTTATTCTTGTAAGTTTGGTTGCACAAACACGGACAATTTCAGTCAGAATTACCAGTATAAAATGTAGGCAAAAGAACTTTTTCTACGACTGTTAAATAAAACATTCATTATTGGGCAATTTTAGATAAATAATGATTATCATTATTTACAGGTGTTAAATAATAACCATTATTCAACACCTTGTAACCAATCACAGAATAGCATTTTCATTATTCAACACTTTACGAACCAATCAAGTGCTATTTACAAAATCTGTTCAAGATAGCTATAAATACAATTGACAAGACCATAATATGTCAAAATCATTCAAGTTCTTAATTTAGCCGGTAAATACTTTTTTGTTTCCTTTTTTTAGTGTTTTTTGTCAGAAAACACGATTTTTTAGTGATGAATTAAGGAAGTAACACATTGCCGCAGCTTTTACAATAATTATTCCCAACAACGCAATTCCAATTTTATTTGCCGAAAATGAAAGAAAACTTTGAACTTTACGTCTAATGAAATCCCATCCATGGCCAACGTTAAAAATATTAATATAGGCCATGAAATTTTGGCATTACAGTAGCATACTTGAACATTTCGATGTTTTCATCAATCTATGAAATACATATGATTTTCAAATGGATGGATTTTAGATTAACAGTCGTAGAAAAAGCATAGTATTCTACTCGCGCTAATGACTATTATCTACTCGGATGATTTACGGCACTCGCCTGCGGCTCGTGTCGCAAATAATATAATAATAATATACTATACCGGGTGTTGCATCGTCGAGCGGGACATAGGAAATCCCATGTAATTTTAAATGGGGTCAATTATTGGCTTCCCTAATTATTTTAGAGAAAAATTATATTTAGGTTTATTAAAGAGCACTAAAGCCCACATTCAAAAGAATAACTTTAGATATTTTTGATGAGCCCGTTTACGGGTTATCGCCGATTTCTTTTTAACTATTTCTCCTTTTTATGGCCCCGTATTTGCGGGCACCAGTCAAGGTAAAAGATGACTGTCAAATAAAGTTGTCATTTTGAAATGTGTGCTTTATTGTTATAAAAACTCGTACATCGAAATTATTAAAGGTGTATTTATGAGTACAAATTAATCTGAATAAAACTAAAATAAAGTATCCAATTACAAGGTTAATTATTACATTTTACATGTTTCAATATTTTACTAATTAATAGGTAGGTACTATTAAATTGTTAGAACTTTAGGATTTAAGAAGATGTTCAAATATTCCTCAAAATGACAACTTTATTTGACAGTCATCTTTTACCTTGACTGGTGCCCGCAAATACGAGGCCATAAAAAGGAGAAATAGTTAAAAAGAAATCGGCGATAACCCGTAAACGGGCTCATCAAAAATATCTAATGTTATTCTTTTGAATGTGGGTTTTAGTGCTCTTTAATAAACCTAAATAGAATTTTTCTCTAAAATAATTAGGGAAGCCAATAATTGACCCCATTTAAAATTACATGGGATTTCCTATGTCCCGCTCGACGATGCAACACCCGGTATAATTACACCGATAAATAGCGTGTTTTCTATAATTTCACGAGTCCGCTTGGATACGTGAGATTTGTACTTGTTTTAAAAATTAGTTGGTTAATTTGAAAGCACAAGCGGTAATTAGGGGGAATATTTGTCGAATAAAAATTCTTATAAAATATAAAAAAAATTAAATAAAACAAAACCGTTATTTACATTAAACTCAGCCCTAGCAACAAAGCATCTAGATTACCAAAAGGCAAGGCATACCCTATAGAGCGATAACCCACAATACTTTGGTCAAATAATTGTTGGCGCCAGCGCGCAGCGGTGGATGCAATAAGAACTAAATTCTTGAGGTGGGCGATTTAAACTATGTAAAGCACATAATTTTGTAGTGAGTTAGATCTGGAACACACGAGTATCAGATTGGCACGCCTTTCATTCAGACAATGCAACTCACGTTAATTTGCAACTAATATGTACCTGGACCAAAACAAAACAAATAAAAATATATAAATGCAAATATTTAGTTTATTTGTATGCAGGGTGTTTCAGAAGTACGGTACGTAACTTAAGGGGGTGATTCCATATAAGATTCTACGAGAAAAAGTTCATACGAATACGTGTCCAGAGTTGGCCCCGTTCTTGATATACAGGGTGTTAAAGTTTAAAGAAAAAAATCGTTTCTTTACAATTTTTTTTAAATATCTTTTTGCCGATTTTATTGAAATTTAATATCGTTATTCATAATGATAAGGGGCTTAATTAGCCCCAACAAGATTAAATTTATTAAGTCCAGTGGCGTCCCGGGGAGCACTTTTACGAGTATTATTGGCAAAAAAATGTACTTCACTGACTTTCCCAATTCTGATATTTTTTTTCGGATTCACCAACTAATAACGCAACTTTTTGTTTCTTGAATTGTTTTCGAATTTTGCTTTGTTTTCGAGAGAAAAAATATGAGCCACTTTATTGCATGTACAAAAGGATACCTACAGATTAGTGCGAGAAAGTCCAATATCTCCGTTGTTCTTTAAAATATCGAAATTTATTAAATGCAAAGGTTCTAGGATAAACAAGAGCGCAAATTTTAAAAATATTTTTGGATATACAGGATGCGCCAAAAAAGTGGGGTTTAGCAAAAATGTATTTTTTCAAATGGAACACCCTATATGTTATATTATTTTTGGATTCTACATAAAATTATAGTAATTTTTTAATAAGTGCATTATAGGTCTAAACTTAATAGTTTCCGAGTTATCGACTTTTCCAAAATGACATTTTTGAACTTTGACAGCTTCTAGTTTTCTAACGGTACTTCTTAGAGCAAAACGGCTTACATGTCCCTATCTTACTTTTTAATTGTCTTCAAAAAAATATCAATTTCCGGTTAAACCGGATGTAACTTGAAAGTCGGAAATATAGTACTTCCGGTTTAACCGGAAATTAATATTTTTGGGAAGACAATTAAAAAGTAAGATAGGGACATGTAAGCCGTTTTGCTCTAAGAAGTACCGTTAGAAAATTAGAAGCTGTCAAAGTTCAAAAATATCATTTTGGAAAAGTCGATAACTCTAAAACTATTAAGTTTAGAACTACAATGCACTTATTGAAAAACAACTGTAATTTTATGTAGCATCCAAAAATAATATAACATATAGGGTGTTCCTTTTGAAAAAATACATCTTTGCTAAACCCCACTTTTTTGGAGCATCCTGTATATCCAAAAATATTTTTAAAATGTGCGCTTTTGTTTATCCTAGAACCTTTGTATTTAATAAATTTCGATATTTTTAAGAACAACGGAGATATTGGACTTCCTCGCACTAATCAGCCACCCTGTATGTATTTCAAAATTAATTAAAATATGAGGTGAAGGTAAATTTTGTTATCTAATTTACTTGTTTTGTCAATAATGAATAACTTTACAAACGCTGAAATGGCCCAGATGCATTTCAATAACAAGCATAGCAAATGGAAAAGCTGAAGAAGCTCGACGAATTTATCAGGAACGTTATCCAAACAGAGTACTGCCATGTGCCAAAACATTAAGACAGCTCCGTGCAAGATTGAGCGAGACTGGAACTTTTAAACATAGTATGGAACTTCCTGGCAGACCTGCAACAGTAACCAAACCTGAGTTGCTGCATGCAGTAGCACAACAATTTTTTACCAAACATTTTATTTACTGATGAGGCCTCTTTTCAAGGGAAGCCATTATGAGTTTTCATAACGAAAATTTCATTCCTGTTGTTTTAAGCCTATCAGATGCTTTGATTTTGGCAGGTTGCTATCACGACAACCTGAATTTTACGAAAAAATTTTCGGTCACGTGACCTAGCTGCAAAATTAATAAGTGATAATTTCCCTGGCTTGGCAGCTGTCACGTGCAGATGCCAGAATAACAGAAGCGTAGATTATTTTTGACAAACATTTATTTTCAATTTAAAAATAAGTACATGTTATTTATTATTGACAACATCAATTATTATTTGCAAGTATTTTTGCAATTCATTTTCCACTTCTTTTTCATCAATGGCGAATAAAGTAAAGAGCTGTGGGTTTTCTTCAGTAAATGTCTATGTTTCATGAAATAAAAGTAATACTTCGATATGATTTTGTTCTTCTCAAAACTATGAGTGAAATATGGTATAATTGCACGAAGAATATTGCTCATACCTTTGAATAGATCTTCTTGTTTGGATTTTAAGCCGGAGAAAACGTTAAATATTTTATATTTTTATGTTAATTTTGAATATGCTCAGATTCCGTACAAAAGGAACAAAGATTGTACGATTTTCCATTCATTTTATGATGCTTTCTTTGCGACTCTAATTCTAATATGGCGAATAATGCGAAACGTCATTCCACCAAAGCGCTGCAGTCACAGCCAACTTCACAGATTTTATGTTACCGCGTAAAATTGTCATTGATTTTGCATGGGTCATTATTAATTTTCCTTTCTCTCTAGTAGTATAAAATTATTTATAGTATGTAGAAATCAATTTATTTAGGACTCTGATTCCTAGTTATTTTACTAGGGTAAAGGGAAAGTAAAAAAAATAAAATAAATGAATAATTTTAATTTTAAAATAATTTTTGGTATAAAATTCTCGAACCGAATCTCCCGCGAGCTTGAATTATTATCCGTAAATTTTCTCTCGGTTGCGAATTTTTTTAAGAAACGGTTGGCCATCTCACAGTCCCGACTTAAAACCTCTAGACTATTATTAATGGGGTCACCTACGTCTCTTACCTGCAAGACGTCGGTACTAGATGAAAACTACTTAAGAATTCGAATTATTGAGAGTTGCAATGCGATACGAAATAATGCAGGCATTTTTGAACATGTAAGTGAATCAATGGTTAGGCAATTGCAATTAGTGTTGCCGCCGAGACGAGAGATTTTCGTCTCTCGTCTCGTCTGGCCCTCTCTCGATGAGACGAGAGAGATATTTTCTCTCGAATAAAGCTCCGAGACGAGACGAGAGAAGTACCCTCTCTCGTCGAGAAATTCTCGTTTCTCTCGATCTCTCTCGAGCAAGAAACGTTACTTCTTTGAGCTTTTTTAAATTTTCTTAAATTCCTCTTTGCAAAAATATACATAATGTCTATATTTGGACCAGCGGTTTTTGAGTTATTTAACTGCAAATAGTTTCATCTAGTTAGCCGTGCCTGGCCATTCAGAATAACATATTATTATGACGTTTTATCGCTGGATAAAATTATTTGCAGTCAAATAACTCGAAAACCGTCGCGCGTCGGTCCAAATATGGACATTATATATTTTTGATAAGAGGAATTTAAGAAGATTTTAAAAATCTCATAATAGACAGAGTATCCCATTAGTTCGACAAAGGTCAATATCTCCGGTACCATTAAAGATAGCGGAAAACTTTTGACCAAGCTTATAAAGGGTTAAGAGATGCCTCTTTTAAAATTATTTTCGTCGTGCTCCAAAAAACCGTCACGGTAAAAATTTTCAATTTTTTAAATAAAACACCCTGTATATTTTTTAAATTTTCAGATTGTACATAAATTTATAATTACTTTTATTAAATGCATTATTAGTCTATAGTTAATAGTTTCCAAGATGTTGACTATTCAAAAATTATATATTTGAGTTTTGACAGCCTATAGCTTTCTAACAGTACATCTTAGAGCAAAACAGCGCATATGTCTATATTTTCCATTTTCACTATCTTCCCAAATCAATCAAACTTCCGGCAAAACCGGATGTAACTCGAAACCAGGAAATATAGTTTTTCCGGTTTAACCGAAAGGTGATTTTTTTGGGAAGATAATCAAAATGGAAGATAGGGACATGTGAGCCGTTTTGCTCTAAGACGTACTGTTAGATCTGTCGAAACTCAAAAACGACATTTTTTAAAAGTCAATATCTTGGAAATGGAAATTACTTACCGTGCTGGTGTTTTGGAGCACTCTGTATAGACAAAAATAATTTTTAAGAGGCACCTCTTAACCCTTAATTAGCTTCGTCAAAAGTTTTCCGCTATCTTAGTGGTACAGGAGATATTGACCTTTGTCGCACTAATGGGCCACCCTGTAGTAAATACCAAGCAAAGTTTTAACGCATTTAGGTTAGGTTCTGTCATATATTGCACACAATTTATGTCAAATATGATAGAAACTAACCTAAACGCGTTAAAATTTTGCTCGGTTTTTACTATATTTTGTTTAAATCACGAGAGAAGCGAGACGAGACGAGAGAAGGTCGTCTCCCGTCTCGTCTCGCCCTCTCTCGATGAGACGAGAGACCCATTTTATCTCGTCTGACGAGACGAGACGAGAGAAGGCCTTCTCTCGTCTCGTCTCGTCTCGTGGCAACACTAGCAATTTTGCGTTTTATCAGGTGGCCATTTTCAACATTTGCATGGCAACCGTTGCATCTTTTTCGTATTAATATTTAAATTTTTTTTTTTTTTTTAATTTAAATATTTTAATTAACCTACAACGTACATTTTTTTGTCAATAATATTCGTTCAGGTGCTCCCGGGACGCTATTGAACTTAATAGATTTAATCTAGGCTAATTATTAAGTCTTTATCATTTTAAATAACGGTACCAAATTGCAATAAAATCGTGGTAAAGGATATTCAAAAACATTATAAAATACCAATTTTTTTTAAAAAACTTTAACAGCCTTTATATCAAAAACGGGGTAACTCCGGACACACCCTTAAGTTAGTACCGTACTTCTGAAACACCCTGTATATAACAACTATTTGCTAAAAAGGGCTGAAATAAGTAAACTAAGTAATGACCGTATATAGGAATAACAACAGCAATATATAAGAAACCTAAATCGATACAAAATGCAATGTAATAAATTAAACCTTAGAATTACCAATATAATTATTATTAATTACTAAAAGGCGAAGTATAGCTTTATAAAGTTAGCCAGTTAACATATAGTTCTGTTCAAGGAAAGCAATATATTTCTTAAATTTGGAAGATTCAGCACGTCCAGGTACACAACACTTTATTGCCGACATGAAGGATCTTTGAAATGTTGAAAAATTATTACAAAGACGACACGAAACATGAAGTAGACAGTAATTTCTGGTATTACTTGATTCGTCGCGTCACTGGTACGTCGCGGGTGGCCGGTGGGTCGACATGACAACGACATTAGCGCTTGCGGTGGATGAAATTGTCCCTAACATATTTTGGCGGGCTCCCATTTAAGAAAACTCTCCATAGATGATTCTCTATGCTAGATTATTTACAAACATTATTTTGACAATGAATGATTCGAATCTCTCTATCAAAATTATAGTTACTGGTAATGTAGGTTTTAGATCTTCTAATGAATAACCTAAGTTCGCTACAAATCTAGAAAAATTATTTTATTATCACCCTGAAACTATGATTCTCTTATAGTAAGAATTACAAATAGTAGTAGTAGTAGGAGAAATAGGCTTAAAAGGGCGAAAATTCTTTCATTTTACATAGGGTAAAGTAGGGACAGATGACGCACCTTTTTTTAAAATAATCTACAATGGTTAATTTTGGTTTAATTAGAAAATAATAGATAAACATAAGTTGGTTGTTTATACATTTATTTAAAAAAAATAAACAAATTAACTTAAGTTTATTCATTAAACAAAAAACAGAAAAAAAGAAAAAAATCTGTATTTGGCAATCTATCCCACATTGTATAGGTGGGACGACGCATCAGCTATGGGGCACATTGCTTATGAAAAACACATGAAATTAAAAGAAAAAATATTCTTAGGCTAGATTGTCCACCCATGCTTCCCTTTTTAAAATTGTTCTTTATTATGCGAAATCTTAAAGTTCGTTCGGGAATGTTATTTTCCCTAGCTGCTTGCCTAATGGGAACCTTATGAATAACTACAGCATCAGCAGCTTTACGGAGATCGTCTTCTGACCACTGACCCCTACTACTTTTCCTTGGGCCGTAAAATGTTGGCATTTTATATTTTATCTAAAAAGAAAAAAAAAACACACATGCTATTTACTTTCAACTAACCGCGTCATCTCTCCCAAATTAACATGCGTCGTCTGTCCCAAAACCAAGGGATAGACGACGCACCATATTGTGATACATTCCTAAGTGTAAACTGAGCTTAAGTGACTGTAGGCACTCCTCAACCTAACCTATTTTTCGAACCATTACTCAATATTGTGTTAAATTCGCTATTTTTTCTTTTACAAACGTATAATTAACATTCTTGAAAAACCTTGCGGTACTTACCAAACTATAAATTTATCGTTACTACTTTATTTACGCATATTTTATCAATATTTTTACACTAACAAGTAGCGGCTATTGAGAGCTTTTGACTAATATTTAAACCTCCTGATTTTATGAAAAATCGCGGCTAATTTAAGCGGTGCGTCGTCTCTCCTGCCGCGTCATCTGTCCCTACTTTACCCTATGTTATCTATCAAATTTAGAGGTTTTATAATGGAACCCTGAAATCAGAAACCTGAAATTTATTAGGAAATACGTGAAATCATACAAAAAATTGTGAAACTGGTAAGAGAATTGTATTTCTTTTTAACGTATCTAATATTATCTTGAAACTATTACCTTATCTCTCCTGAATATGTCCCAAACCGCATTATTTTATTAAATTTTCTATTTGTTTTTCTATATCCTGCAACTATTTAAAAATGATCTTTAACCTGCTATGTAATGTTTTATACAAAAAATATTCATAATTTATGCCGAACCGAATTTAACAATTGATTTAAATACAGATTGTTACATCTAAGTTATATTCGCCACGTTTTTTGGGCCACCCTGTATGCTCCAATACAACGACGTTTGTTTTTAACACTTCAGTCTAGTTCTTCAAATAAAGGTGAACATAAGCTTTACTCTATCACTGATTCGCCCTGTTGTACAGTGTAGGTAGGCTGTATAAATAAATGTAACACACAACTAAAATAATATGCTCGACATTTAAACAGATCTTATTGAGCTTTGCATCACTTCAGGGATATATCAATAAAATGTTTCTATAGGACAAGTAAATCCCATCTCTAGGAAGATGGATTTACTATACAGCACTCGAGTAAATAATTTGATTCGATAATGTGCTCAGGCGGTGCAAATCTTAAAATGGTTAATAACTATGCAGGGTTCCGTAAATGGATCGCGCCGTTCACTTGACAGATTATCTGCCAGTAATGGCTCTGGAGATGCATTTAAATGGGCTGTCATGAAATGGTATAATAGGTAGGTATTTACTATTGTGTATTTATTGCATCATATGCGAGGAACTACAGATTCAGACACTAACAGCATTTTATGACAAAAATATTACAGGAAAATTAAAAAAAAAACAGGCGTCTCTGCAAACAAACTAATATTTCAGACACGCATGTATATGCACTACTTGACACGACATTCAGATTGCTATCTCAGATAAAACAGTAGCGAGAGACACTAAAAAATAGTAGAATGGTACCAAACAGGAATAAAGCACCAATGAATGAAATGGCGCGAAAAACACAAAAAGCACAGCAATGGTCAAAGAAAAGAAACAAACAATGGTCTCTTGGTAAAGTTGATAAGGCTCGGAACTCCGAACTACTTAATCAAGGTGGTAGCTTCTTTTTTGGAGAATAGAAGTTTTGCGGTCTCGTCAGAGAACGCACTTTCTTCGAATAAACGCATCAGGGCGGGAGTGCCGCAAGGCTCACCTCTCTCTCCGATGTTGTATAATATTTATACTCATGATATTCCGCGAGATAGATTTACGCAGCTCTATCTTTTCGCTGACGATACAGCAATTACTTCGACTTCTAAATCACCGCGCATTGTCGTCAGTCGGATGCAGGGTCATGTAATCGAGCTGGAAAAATGGCTTTCGGCTTGGAAGATTCGCCTGTATCCCGCCACGACGAAAGTCATCTTTTTTCAAAAAGCACCGTGCGCAGGCCTGAAACAAGGCTTCGGGTTAATGGAGTTCAAGTGAACTGGTGCCAGGAGGTGAAATACGTGGGACTTATATTTGACCGAAGGCTTAACTGGAGGCTCAATTCAATTAATAGAGTAAAGCTTGCATTGCGTCAATTAGGCTCTATCTACCCCCTGCTTCACAGGCGGAGTAGACTTTCAAATAGGACTGAGGTCAACCTCTACAAGGTATTGGTCAGACCGGTTCTCACTTATGGTGCACCTTCGTGGTGCAACATAAGCAGAACGGAGCTTAATAAGTTCCAGGTAATTCAGAACAGGGCGTTAAAAAGTATCGCGGACGTACCTAGATATACATCCAACAGAGTGTTTCACCGTGACTTTCAAATGCAGACGATAAACGAGTTTTTCTTGAAAATTATTAAAGACTATTACCGACGCACAGACGTATCGACAAACCCACTAATCACAGACTCACATACGAGATCTAGACAAGACACGACATACAAACTACCAAGAGACTGGCTCCCTGTTGGTCCCAATCCAAATCCATAGAAGAGAGGCACTATATGAAATATAATATAACAGGCGCCAAAACTTTGCAGACAAAAACTTTTAAAAGAAAACGCACGAACCAAAATTATTTAAGGCAAGAGCCGTTATCAAAATTTCTGTAAACGACAATACCCAAACAGTACACAATGAATAACAGATGTCAAAGGATAAAATCCTGACGTAAAAATACATTCAAGAACGAGGAAACAAATAAAAAAAATAAGACAAAAACAGCTGAAATAAACTAGCTGAAGAAGAACAAAAGTAAAATGCAATGGCTTGACTTAAGATTTGCATTACCGATTTTATGAGAAAAATACGATCTCTATTTAGGGAGGAGGAGAAGAAAAAGAAGGAAGTACTTCGAGCTTCATTATCAATTTTCGCTTATTTTTTTTATGACTTTCTTTAAATTTTTAACAAGTTGTAGCAGTGATAGATTTCAAAATGTTAAAACTTAAGATTTAGGTTTTACCAATAGTTATAAAGCTGTTATTAGTAAGCTTAGTTAATCGTAAATTAAGTAACTGGAGTTGGTTATCCAATCAGTTCTTATAACTTATCTTCTTGTATGTAATAAGACATATTCAAATCCTGCCGCTAATCCATGCAGAGGGTGACATGTGAATCTTTCAAGTTTCCATGAACATAGGTGCTGTTTGGGAAACACGTTTTGTAAAAATCAAATTAATTAGTTCAAGTCAATTAGTCAATGTTACAACGTAATATCCTAATTTTAAAACCAAGTGCAAGTCGGCAACGCTGTAACAAAAAGCAAACACCACCTGCCATCATAATTTTAACTGACTTACAGCACAGCAATAGCTAAATGATTTTGATTGATCCAAAGAATCGCGCGCTTATTGGTTTAAAGGTGGCAGCGACTTTAGCGTGAGGGAAGCAAATAGTATTAGCGACAGAGTAGCGTCCAAGACTTGAGATGAGACGCTGCTTGACCGGGTAGCGGGATCCAAGAGTGTTTCTGACACAAGGTGTCACTCTAGTTTGATCAAATTAAAGTGATATTCTTTTTAAAGTTTTCTTTCGGTCAAAATGGGTAATAACAAAAAAACATATGAATCATTTAAAATATCTCTTGACTATACTCTAAAAGACAACCTTTGTAACCCATCCAACTGGCCTAAAGATATACAACTAAAACCTTTTAATTTTTTTCGAGGCAATATATATCAATACCTACTGGAAATAGAATAGTGCTTCACCTTAATGTCCAATGTCTTCGCAACAAGATTTTAGACTTGGAAACCTTTTTCTCTTCAGAACACACTCAAATTGAAACGTTATGAGAAGCTGCTACACACGCTCTAATTATGGAGGCGGTTGTGTATGCATGCAACTCATTAACTAAAATTAAAGACATTACTTTTCAATTGAAAAATACTGCGAGGCAGCGGCTTGCTATATTTTACCACACAATTTGCTGACAATTTTCATACCATCATCGGGTGATATGGGTAGCTTGCTGGATGCTATGACAGAAATCCTGAACTGTGCACGTAGATACGGACCTAATGTTGGTCATCTGGTTTAGAGGAGACCTCAATATTGATTTCTTGTTGAAGTAAAGCCTGCCGCGGAAAACTCTAGTAGAGCCCTTTTTCGCCACAAACTATTTTCGCTCATACTTGACAACATGGTGACAGTACAAGCTGTATTGATAACATATTTGTAAGCGTACCTCAGTCCACTATGTAATTTGTTCTAGAACTCAACATGGCTGATCATTCTGGCACCTTGTTCGCCTTGGACACCATAAATAGACCAAAATTATTATTTGGAAGAGTATATAGTAACAATAATATCAGTAATTTTACCACTTTGCTACAGAACGAACAATGGGAGAAAGTCTATCTTGCCCAAAATGGAGCACCTAAATTTCAAATTTTTCTAATACATTCATTATTCATAAGCCAGCGTGGAACGACTCGTTCATAATGGATGACCAAAGAAATAGGAAAGTTTAAAGAACTTAAACATTTTTTCCACAGTCTTTTTAAACAAAACCTCTTACAAACAAATATAAATATGTACCTAAAATCTACAATAGACAAATCCTAAAAGCTAAAGAGGGTTACTATACCCAGAAGATATGTGAGTTCAGTAATGCCGATAAGGCTATATGGGGCATGTATCAGAAACTATGAGACTGGTCGAGGACGACCCAAAATTTTCCCTGAAAATGTATCATCTGACCAATTTAATCAGTTTTTTGTAGACAATGCTAACACACTTGTGGAACCGTTACCAAGCACAATGTTCATTTAACCAGTAACCCATTTTGATATCCAGACAATAATCAATCAACTTAAAGATAGAAAAATTGAACATGTATTTGAAAATTAATACCCACGCCACAAGAGCATTAAGCAAGCACATTGTGGTGCCCCTGACGCATATTCTGAGCACTTGCATAACCCAGGCTCACTTTCACTTCTCTTTAAAAATAGTTAAAGTGTTCCCAATATATAAAAAGGGGTCTCCCAATACCCTCCATAACTATAGGCAAGTTTCGATACTACCAGCCTTGTCTAAGATCTTCGAAGCAATAATTGCAGACAATCTTGTAAACTTCTTTGAAAAAACAAATTGTTTAGAGAATCACAGTTTGGGTAATTCTTAATCTGAACATATTCGTCAATATCTTTAGCAAGGTCTTGATTTACGCTGTCTCTTTACAGATCTTACGTCTGCATTCGATTGTGTCGACCACTCAATACTCTTTGATAAACTAGAACACAACGGAGTTCGGGGCACACCACTAGACTTATTCAAGTCGTATATTATGTCCGATAAGTACTAACGAGTGGATATGGAGAAGGCCAGAAGCTCAATATTACCGGTTACAAGGGGTGCCTCTTATGGCTCCATTTTGGGCCCCGTGCTATTCCTTTTGTTTATTAATAATCTTCCATCCAATATCTCATTTCCAGACTGTCTGACGCTTCTTTACGCCGACGATACCACTCTGGCCATTAGATGTCATAGAAATATAAACATTAATAATGTGGCATCTGATGTCTTGGTAGAGGCGAAAGCATGGTTTGCAGCCAATCTTATTCGCTACCTAAATGACTCCAAACTTAAACTTTCAAACCAGAGCAGCGGCTGGTGATGAGGGCCATCTCTCAAAATTTGTGGGTGTCTTGCTGGATACAAGCCGGCGATGGCTGGGTCATATTGATGGTCTGTGTGGTCGGCGGTCGAGCATCATGTATGCTCTGAGAAGGGTTCGCTTCAATATAGGGGCAAGAGCAACAATTGTTGCATATCACTCCCTTTTTTACTCGGTGATGATTTACGGCTTGCATGGAGTAACGCTGCTAAAACACATTTAAAACGGGTGTTTTGTAAGCAGAAGGCAGCTATCAGGATACTGGCAAACATAAACAATATAGAAAGCTGTAAAATGCATTTTGCCCCATTAAACATACTGACGTTATTATGATCAATTAACATTAGACAACATTACCTATACCAAACTGCACATTAACACTTGACAGATACACTCGGATATACATGACTAAAATTCCCAGAACAAGGCCAGACTTCTTATCTCAAGACACAGACTATATAGACACAATTACCTGAGAATTGAGTTGTTTAACAAAATTACCTACATCAACAAGTTCGCGGAGTAATGAACCTTTTAAAAAAAGACTGAAAAAGTACCTGATTTGTGTAAGTCCTCATAGTATAGCGGTTAGTTTACGGCGGCTTTAAGACTAAATTTAATTGAAAGCAGTAATAATAATAATAATAATACCAATATGTACTGATGTTAGACTTCTTCTTCAAGTGCCATATCAGGTCCCCCTGACGTTGGCAATTACTTGGGCGAGTCTTTCTCGATTCTGCGCCAATCGAAACAGTTCCTCTGCGCTGCGTATACCGGTCCATTCACGGATGTTCCTCAGCCAGGAAGCTTGTCTTCTTCCCACTCCTCTACGTCCTTCCACCTTTCCCATCATGATCAGTTGCACCATTTCGTTGGTCTGCATAGCTGTCCAGGGTATCCTCAGCATTCGCCGGTGTAACCACATCTCGAACGCTTCCAGCCGATTAATTGTAGCGGCCTTAATTGTCCAGATCTCTGCCCCGTACAGCAACACTGACCATATGTAGGTTCTTACCATTCTCTGACGTAATTTTAGGTTCAGATTATCATTGCAGAATAGTGGTTTCATTTTTTGGAACATTGTTCGGGCTGTCTCTATTCTACACCTTACTTCTCTGTCTGGATCTAGATGTTCGGTGATATAACATCCAAGGTACTTAAACTGGGTTACTCTGTCTATATTTTCCGTATCAATCTGTAGCGCAGCATCAAGGTGTGGTTGTCGACTGAAGACCATAAATTTTGTCTTGTTGATATTTATGTTGAGCCCCATTTCTTGTCCTTCTGCGTTTACATAGTTTAGTAGATGTTGCAGGTCCTCTAGTTTGTCACTTAGAATGACAGTGTCGTCGGTATATCGTATCGTATTTATATATTCTCCGTTGATTTGTACTCCCATTTCTTGTTCTTGGGTAGCCCGTTTAAAGATTTTATCTGAATATATGTTAAAAAGCAGTGGTGACAGTATGCAGCCCTGTCTGACGCCTCGTAGAATTTGGCTTTCTTCTGTGAGTTTTCCGTTTAGTCGTACTGCTGCTTTTTGTCTCCAGTACAAATTTTCGATGATTCTGACGTCCCTGCTGTCCACCTCCATGTTCTTTAAGATGTCTATAAGCTTTCTGTGTTGTACTCTGTCGAAGGCCTTCTCGTAATCAACGAAACACACAAAAACGTCCTTGCGCTGGTCACGACATTTTTGTTGGAGTATGTTCAGAGCAAACAGTGCCTCTCTAGTTCCTAAAGCGTTTCTAAATCCGAATTGAGTTTCATCCAAATCTGCTTCACATTTGGATCTTATCCTACCGTGAATAATTTTGAGAAAGACCTTCAAGGTGTGGCTCATAAGGCTTATTAGTCTATATTCGCTGCATCGTTTTGCTCGTTGTTTATTTGGAATTGGAATGAATACGGACTTCAGCCAGTCTTCCGGTATGTCTCCAGTCGTGTACACCGCATTAAACAGTTTGACCAAGATTCCAATGTTTTCCTCTTTGATCATTTGCAACAGCTCCGTTGGGATGTCATCAGGTCCGGTGGCTTTTTTGGTTTTTGCAGATTTTATTGCAAATAGAACCTCACACTTGAGAATTTCTGGTCCTCCGTCTATATCAGCGTGGTCGTCGAAGTTGGATTCATTCGGCCTATCATCATCAAACAGCTCGTTTATGTACTTGAACCACGTTCCAAGGATTTCTTTTTATCCAGGATACTTTTGCCTTCAGTGTCTGCCAGCATAGACTAGTGTATTATATTGTGCTCATTTTAACATGTTAATTAATTGTATCTTGGTCGAAGTTATTTATACATTGTTTGTCTCAGTTTGCTTAATCTAATTTTATATTTTATTTTTGTTGTTCATTATTATTGACTTAAATTTGGACATTGAGTTAGATCTTCATCTTTAACTCCTCTTCTTTATCGTACTTCTGTTCAAAGCAACTTCTTGGGTGGGTTTGGGTGCTGACAATTTTATTGTTTTGGCCGCTTTGTTGATTGTATGCTAATATGTAATGCTTTTCTTATTTTCCTATTTTAATTTTTATAATCTTTAAGTGTAGCTTGTTGTTCTTAAGGTGGGGTATAGCTTGGTGTGGTTCGTGAGTGTGTGACTAGTAGAGTGATAAGTACGTTGTTCGAAACGTCCGTCCGTGCGTAATATTTTGTAATTATTTTGTCAAGAAATTCGTCTAATGTCTCCATGTGCATGTTATTGTCTAGTACTCTTGTGGGTGTATGTCTAGGTGCATTTCTAATAATTCGTTGTATTTTATTTTGAAAGATTTGAAGTTTTTTGTACTTTGTCTTATTTATTTATGATACACCATGTTGGAATACCTTAAGTCAGTACTGGCCGTAATAATATTTTGTATATATTCGTCTTTCTCCTGTTGTCTAACGTACTTTGGCGGTTAATAAGCGGGTAAAGCGCGCAAAGATGTCTTTGTGCGCACGCCAAACGGTAATCTGCATTTGTGTTCCAGGCCATCTTTTTATCAAAGACAAGCCCTAAGTATTTAACCGCGTTTTTTCATGGTACCTGTTTGTTATTGACTTTGACTTTGCTTTCCGTTAGTCTTACGTTTGACTTTAAGAAAGAAATGGCCTGTTTCGTTTTCCATATTCTATATTCTAGTTGTTAGTTGAAAGTATCTATAAAAGTGCATACTTTTGAGAGGTAAATATTGAATAAATAAACAAGTAAATAAATGAATAAATTACGTCGTGTGTATTTGAGTATGCAACGAGCTTGCGTATCATAATTCTTTCTTAAAGTGCTATCGTACGAGAATTGCAGTTTCCCGACGGCAGTGATTATTTAGTCTGACATCTTAGTAAAAGAGGGATGTTGTAGTTTAGTTCTCAGAAATATTAATACAAAAGTATGTTGATTCTAAATTCCAATTGTGAACAAGTGATTATTTATTCCAGCTGTTATGATTAAAATGGGGGTCGGTATTAACCTGAAGGGATGGTAAGATAAAATGAGACTTTAAAACGTGTTTACCAACTTTACCCTTTTAATTACCCAAGCTAACTCATCAGGGTGGGTTCACTGGATTTCATATCCGGTCCTGTCCAATACCATGATGCTACCAAAAGGCATTACTACCATACTTACTTCTTACAGACCATGAAACATCAAGTTACAATATATAAAGGGCGCCAGACAGTTTTTTCTATAAGCAAAACTGCCAAAAAGAATATAAAATACATATAGCCAAAGGACCACAAATAGGCAAATCAAACACAAGATAAGCTTGACTGGTTTATATTTATAAAAAACTACCCTGTTATTGGGTGAAGCCCTTAAATAATAGGGTGTGATTTAGAGGGTCATGAGACTAATAAGACCAAATAAAACCTAGGAATTCTTAATTTCAAAATAACAGAAATGAGCAATATTTCAAGGAAAGTTTCAATAAATTATTAAAATAAATATTTCAACCTGGTATACTCAGCGCAGTGATGTCGATATTACCTTACAAAATGCTGGTACCTTACAGCATTATAAAAGCATGATAATTTTATTAAGTAAAAAAATTAGCTATAAATGAAGGTAACGGTTTAGAGATTCATATATTAGAATAAAGAGGTTTCAGCAGTCTAGGTTAAGCTTGCCTTCAGCCACGAGAAAGCATACGAGGTATCTCCACCAAAAGATGTAAAAATTAATGAAGCAAGAGGCCTTGGCAAATGCATAGACTAGTCTGTCTGAGACTGTAAAAGTGATATGACTGGTATTATTTTAAAAACTTATCTGTCGATGAAAATGAAAGGTCCATGTACTCGATCAACTGCTACCAGGCCAAGGAAACTGCAGGTTGGATCTACTAGCAAAGCATGATAATAGGTTACATGCTCGTAAACCAACTACATATTACGGGTCCAAAAGCCCATGGTGACTTCAAAGGCAAACATCCAAAATGTCCCGGAATACCTTGGGTTGGCTTTTAAGCCAAAAAATGTACCAAAACTAAAAACCCTAAGGAAAACATTGTTTCCATTAGTAAATAATCTAAACCAGAAAACTCAGAAGGCAAAGTTTACCCTTTAAAATAAAAGACATGTGCTGCCCTTTGTTTTTTACCTTAAAAAAAAGTCCTTAAAAAACTCAAGGTCGACACATGGTCAAACCAATATATCTACATGAAATTAGAGTAAATTTTCCCCGAAGTATCAATTTTCACCAAAAATTTAGCCATAGAAAAATGCAAAAAAAGAACCAAACTTACCTCTCAATAACAAGGAGGGCCAAAGAAAAACGTGTCGCACAAAGCCGATGTTCAGTAGGCTCTAACGTGAGTAAAATCCGAGAAACTCGCTAATTAATCCATACAAACAAAACCTACATAAAGGCCAAATAGGATTAATTAAAATTGTAGTTCAGCCAACATATCCGCTACACAGCGTGAATTTTCCGAAGAAATTCGTCGGTTGGTCTGACTACTTTCACGTCTGGACAAAAAGTAAAATGGAGACCCTAAAACGGTTTAAGGAAATTGAGAGAGTGTCAAAAGTAGATTGACAAGAAATTCGCCACAGAATCAAGCCTTAGATGTGCACTAGGTTAGAGTGCAATTCTACTCTAGGTCAGTAGGCTACTTTGAAGAGAGTAAGAATGAAAAACAAACCTACGCCCACTTAAGGAACCATATCGACGCATAAAATAAGTCGATGCAAACGGCCAAGCGAATAAACGGTCCGAGCGACGTACCAATAAAAACGACCAAACAGCTGACTGGCAAATTTCATATGTAAACAAAATCAGATCTGGTTTTACAAATGTATGACGATGGACTAAAAAAGAAATACGAAGCAAGAGAAATCACGATGGAGATCAGAAATAATTAGCCATAATTAAGTACCTGAAAATTTAGTAAGGAATGGCCGAAATAAAAGGTATGCTTGCCCAAACATAGTTAGGAAATCCAGACCATTACACAGCATTAGAGTAAATAGACGTTTTTGTTCAGTTCTGAGTATAAATAAAACAAGGACGTGTCGATAAATAGAACTAATTCCCAAGGGTGTTTAAACTGACCTTTGTTGCAACGTGTTTTACTTATCAATATGAACATAATAAGCTGTTACTGTAAAAATTATACAAGGTTAAATTGATGTTAACATTAGAAAGTTACCAAATCGTGCAAGTACGAAACATATCGAACTAATAATGTATTTTAATAAATCAAGCAATATTTCATGAACCATCCGTTTACTCTCGAAAATACAGGAATATGTGAAGGTAGGTCAAACCACCTTGCCCAGGTGCTATGAACACAATAGTGCAATGAGTAGAAGATGGGGCTCTTTCCACATCAATTGGATCGAATTATATGGAAAGAAGATAGTTGAACTGGATGTAACTTGAAAAACCAAGCTAAATTAAGCGTCAATATAGTATTGGACAAGACTCGAATGGTGGTATTGTACATTAAAACATCAACACAAGGTCCTTGTGTATGCCTTGGCTACATATGGGACATTCAATATCCCCCTCCCCCGGTTCTTAAACCAGCAGGCGTTCTCAGCGTAAAAACAAATATGCCGACAGCATCCTCTGTCATTTTCTCCGTATACAGAACTGCAGTCTCCTTGCTGAAGCTGAACGGATTGTTGCGCGCTTACCCTTCCCTTTGCAATATTGGTGCGTACGCATCCAGAAGTATAAATGAAGTCGACGAAAACCTTACTTATTAATTTGAAAGGATTTGGTATCGATAGCGACTGCTGCTCCTTTCTTTATTCTTTATATGTAAACCGTTTACAGCGCTATTTATTCCCACTCGAAGAAAATTTTATCTATTTGGCGATGACAAGCGATAACTGCTCCTTCAAAGCAGCCATGGTTGGTAGTTTCGCGGCTGTAAAGACATATAGATATTGTTCCAATTTGGTTAGATAAATGAAAAATAGACCAACTCCTTATGGATCATTATAAAAGAGCAGATTTTTCAGAGAAAGAACTGATTATACAAACACATATGCACGCTCCACGCAACACAAAATACCACGCGGTATATAAGCCCACCAGCAACCGAATCAGAAAGAAGAATAATAGGCACCAGTCTAACTTCATAAAATTCTTTGATATAATGTGGAACCCTGCTAGTACCACCGGGGAGGTTGTGTTGAGATTTCTTGCTCATTTTGACTCACGACTTTTATCTTTGCGTCTACTTAGTTTTTTTATTCATTAAATTTAACTGTCCACAAAAAGATGTTCGTTGAAATATGGTAGGTGCGTCTTATCAGTAAACCCAGAATTTCTTCCAAAAGAGAGGGGACAAAATTATGAGCTTCATTTTGGTCTTAACTTAGGGGAGGTAAATTAATTTTACATGAACTGTACTGCCACGATGTTGTGGTGCCTTTTTTCATCCGGATGAAGTAACGATTAGCTTGGATACAAATAAGCGAGGGAAGTGCAAAATAGCGGGACTAGTGGTCTTCCTACTTTCATTTCTTGTCTCTATATACATTTTAAGAAACATGCCTTCCTTCCAATAAAGCCGCTAAGCAAAATTGTGGTTCTTGTTCTACAATAAAAGTGTTCTCTTTTTTATACTTTTCAGGGGGGGAAAGATTAATGCACCCCTCCACGAGAATAGGGGTGGGCTTTAAAATAATAGGTAAGTACCTCGTTTTTTGGTTGCTTCTGATAACAATAAAAAAAGAGAGCAAAAACTAATCTAAAATCCTCTGTTTCGTCAAAGCTCATTTTTATCTGATTTTGTAAACATATTAAATACAAGAAGCGAAGGTTTATGTCTGGAATTTTATTGCAATAGAAAGCAAAATGCAACTCTATGTCGCCGACTGTGCATGTTAAGCCACCATCCTGCATTATACAGGAAATGAGAAATTCTCTGTCTTCGATCCAACACGAATTTCGCGTCTTTTGTATTCTACGTGCGTTTCTACTTTTATCGGGGAAAAATGCAATATCAAGTAATATACAACAAAGATAATAAAGTATTTTAATTTTCATGTAGTGAGATATTGCTTTTTCGGGTGTGATTGAAGACAGAAGAGTAGTGGGTATAGTGCAAAGAGTGTATAGTAAAAGAAGGTAATATGTCAATAAGTTTCCAATAGAACAATTTGCTCGAAATCGTTTTCTTTTGTGATATGGAGACCGATGTTTGGAACTTAAAAGTTTCAGATTGTTAACTAAACGCATGGAACTGGAACATTAATAATCTGCCGATTTTTTTGTGTCAAGCTTCTTTAGTAGTTAAATCATTATCTGTACGAGTATATTTACAATGAAGACTCTCACAACTTCCTGCTATACTTATATCTGTATCCTTGATGGTAATTGTATTGGTTTATATTCATTTCTAAAATATTTTAGCAGAATTGTCCCTTCTCTACCAATACATTTCCATAGATAATCATTTTTATTACTAATATGCAAAAAAAAACAGTTCTGTATATTTTCCCATTTTTAATATGAAATTTGTTTATGTCAAACGTAATTTTTTGGGACCCCCGGTACACTAAAGCCGGTCAAAAACATTACGAAATATTAAATAGCATCGGCAATGTTGGTTGGTAAGAGTTTAAAAATTTTCCCCCACTTATTTTTCATCATGTATAAAATTAACACATAGAAATCAACTTGCACAAAATCACTGGTGCTTGGATCATATTTGTTTAAAAAGAGTACGAAATCACATAAAAAAAACGTATTCACTCATAGGTATATCTTTTGCATCTTAAATTTTATTAAATAAGTAGGATATTTGTTGGGAATAGTTTGTTTTCACTTAAAATCCATATATTATATCACATTTTTTAACTGTAACATTATTTAATTTTATCACTAAAAGTAAATTAAAACACGAATTTCCTAACATCTTGACGTTTATGTTAAATTTAGTATTTGCCAACTTGTTTTCGGGTGCAAATCTGTAATGTTTTGCCAGTTTTCGAGGCATAAAAACTGATATATCTGTAATATTAGTAAAGAACTTTTAATTTTTCTTGGTGATAATTGTTAAAAGATGATGGGAGTATTGAGTTAACTTAATATGAAAGTAAAAAATTCATTTGCTATAAAATATTTCAATTTAAAAGAAAAATAAAGAGAAATTTCCATTTTTTGCACGGTTTGTATAAAGATTTGCAGAATCCAAATTATACATTTTACGTCTATTAAAAATAAGCTTTCGATGCGGTATTCAAAATGTCGATCAAATTTTTTTTTAACCGAAAAAAATTAAAACCCGTTTTAAAAAATAGTCATTTTTAGATTTTCCCGAAAATCTACGATATTAAAATTGTCTTGGTGTAGGGAGATTAAAAAAAGAGATTATTCCAGATGGTCTATCCGATGGTCTAAGCCGCATTTCGATAGGAGCTTTCTTGTGCAAGTTATTAATTTTCAAAAAAGGCAATTTTTGATTTTTTAAACACAAAAATAAAATACTTGCCATCTTCCGATCTGACTGAATTCCAATTGGCTTTGGAAAGAAATGATTCTCCACGACCCCAAAAAGTTCAAAATGATTTAATCAACTTTTGCGACCCCTAGCGTACTTTATATGAAAATTTTTAAAGTTTGACTTTGACGTTCTATTAGGTTTAAACGAAACATCCCGTATATTCAAATTTTATCTAAACAAAATGGTTCGAAATAGATGGATTGGCAGGAGGGGTCCAATAAAATGGCCATCAAGGTTTTCGGATATTATCCCACTTGATCTTTTCCAGAAAGTTACCTACTCAAAAAGTCAAGTTTTTACGACAAACCCTAAAAGTATTGAGGTATTAAAAGAACGAATAAGTTATGAGTGTGGACTTATTACACCTGTGGGAATCAAGTTTTATTTTTAACTCCCAACATTAAACGGTGAGGCTTTGTATATTCCTCGAGTTAGGTTATTTCACTGGCTCGTTTTATATATTGTTTAGGTGAATTAAACAGTAATATCCCATTTAATTTGGCATTTATTTACCCAATTTGGCACTTGTCTATACGATAACACTTTAATACATGATCAACTACTAACTTATAACATTACTAACTTTTTATAACATTACTACAATTACTTGGTGCTTTTATTTCAGCAAATGCAATTTTGTCATGTCCAACGGACGATGACCCACAATAATTTTGACGTACGTGTTGACCTTTCACTAGTTTAAGCCGCAGTGGTTCTCGAGAGAACGTAAGTGTGCTCTCGTCGTTAGAATATCACGCTCAGCTGTCAGACCGGCCAATCATAAGGCAACATATTTCGCGCGTTGTGTTCTAATTGGCTATTTACTGTTCCGCCATGTTTTCTCTTTACCAATGGTTAATTTTCCCGCTTTGTGTACTGCGGTGAGCTTGATCTCCCAGCGACAAAGCACATATACGTTTTCACAATCTTCAAAATATTTGCAAATTTGGTAGCTTGTCTGTGCGACAATATTATTCGTTCTGAAAAATTTAGATGCATTTTGTTTCGCTGTTTCTCTGACCGTTAAGGAATTGTGTTGTTAATGGAATATTTGAAAAGCATTTATTGTATCTAGACAAAGAGTGGTATTTATTCTGAAAACATTAGTTGCATTTAATTTCATTATTTTTATTGCATTTAAGCAAACGTTTCCCCAATAACACAAAAAGTTATTCAAAATGTGAGAAATGGATTTTATTTACGAATAGGTTGTTGCCAGCAAGTGGGGACGACATTTTCAACACCTTTTCAACCAGGTGTTATACATTTTATTAAATATACAGGGTATCCGAGAAAATGTGGGAAATCGCTCGGATTCAGGTAGAACATGAAAAAATAGGATGAAACGTTCCTGTACAAGTTGTTCTTAAAGGTCCTCCCTGCGGAGATACGTGCCCCTGAAGAACGCTGCTAGCAACCGGTTTTCCTTGAATAACTTTCAAAGTACTTAGCATAATTTAATAAAAATTTAATGTGGTGGACAACAGTAGGGACCTATTAAGATAGTGTCCTTAAAACATATTTAGCTTTTTTGTTTTATCAGGGGCGGACTAAGTTTTACAACTTAATGTTTAAATGTTTAACATCCTGTATGATAAAGACCTGAAACGAATATATCTAGCCTGCACCTTAGAGTAAAAAGAAGGTTCTCTTGTTTATTGTCGATAAAATGAATCGTTGCTCGAGAAAAGAATAATAAACGAAATCATGGTTTATTTTTAATGAAAAGGATCATGATTTCTATTTTGTTTCTCGACAACAAAGTGTGATACGAAAGTCTTTCAGACAACAGAAAAGTTCCATATTAAGTTGTTAATTCCGAAAAAATGCAAACATTTAAAAAAATGCAATGATGTAATAGGAGGCACCTTAACAAAATTATAGAAAAACTTTATAAGAGGGTTTAACATGGGCTCCGTCAAGTCTGATACACTCGCGGGCACGACGAATTGAGGACTGTTGTATCCGCCACAATAACCCAGACTTAGCCCTTATTACATTACAATGAAACGTGATTCTCTGTAGGAGTTCCTCCCTAGTGCCGGCCGGAGTGGAATACACCAAGTTTTTGAAGTGTCTCCACAGGTAAAAATCCAACGGCGTTAGGTCTGGAGATCGAGGGGGCCTGGCAATAGGTCCTCCTCGATCCCAATAGTTGCATAATTGTTTTCATCAGCCCATACATGTGTGTTGGTAATACCATTTTTGGTAAAGCTTGCTTCATCCGTGAAGAGAATAATACTAATAAAGTTGCATTGCTGATCCAATAGCCAGTTTGCAGACTGCATTGTACGAGGAAAATCTTCAGGAATCAGTTAATGTACTTTTTGAAAATGATATGGAAATAATTTAACAGCTGTTCTTAAATAACTTCATGTACTATTGTTTTCGATATCTTAAACTGTGCTGATAATATTTGAGCTGTCGTTAATGGAGTGTCATCTAAACCATTTAAAATATTTTCCTCTAATTGCGGAGTACGTACGGTTCTTCTCAGACCAGCATATCAGTACTATTTTTTCCAAACTTTTCCAAAAATTATGAAGAAAGTCAATAATATGTATTACCTTATTAGCTGGAATCGCCCACCATTCTTCCTTAGACGTTGGTCAACTCGTTGAAATTTCTGCTGGTTTGGCGTGATCCGATAAGAAAGATTTTCGTGACATAACCTTCTGGTTTCTAAAGCTATGCAAGACGCACAACCATACATCAGATGCATATCACCACCAAATCCAAAAATGAGTAAATTATTATCGAAGTAAAGGATAAATGTGTCAACGAGGTGAGAGATGATAAGTTCTAAAATGCAGGATATTTGATTTATTTCATACCACAGTAACGTCGGCAACAACAATACGTTTTTTTGGTGGCGATAAATAAATAAAACGCACATTTTTCCACAACTATTCGTTTATTATTCGTTTTCTCGGAAACGGAGTGCCTTTTCTTTATTTTAACGTGCAAGCTACCCACATTTATTTTTTTAAGTCTTTGTCATACAGGGTATTAAAAATTTAAGCTTTAATTTGTAAAGCTTGGTCCGCCCCTGGTAAACTACACACAACGTCAAAAGTCTTGAAACCCCTGGAAATAATCGTAAGTAATTACATAAGTGCATCAAAATTACCGATAATTTTTTATGAAAGCATGTTGTCTAAAAACTGGATGAGTTTATTTTCATATTTTGGCAAAAGAGCCCGACACAATTCACAGACGGCTCTGCATAGTGCCAATTTACGAGCCAGGAGATTTTTAAGAGTCCCTCTTTTATTGCGTCCACACCATGCTGCCCGCCACCAGTGGGCTAGAGACCATAGACAATGGCTTTTAGGTCAATGGAGATGGGTCCTTTTTTCTGATGAAACCAGATTTCGCCTAGTCAGTGATGACAATCGTCCAAGAGTAGGGAGGGAGCCAGGCCGTCAGCAGTGACTTAAATTTTCCCCGCGAAGTCGTTCCCTATCAAGGGCAAACTGTAATGTTTTGGGTGGGTATAATGTACAACCGCCGCACCACATTAATTCGCATACAACAAAATAAGACCAGTGAAATTTACATTCAAAACGTTATTAGGCCCATTGTTTATCCTCTACCCAATGAAATAGGAGTGAACTTCATCTTTATGGATGACAATGCCAGGCCACATTAAGGCAGAATAGTTCAGGAGGCACTTGATGCTGAAGAAATCACCAGGTTTGAATGACCAGCCAACTCACCGGATATGAACCGTATAGAGAACTTGTGGGATTTTGTTTCCAGAGCTATCCACAAACGCCACGACCCACCCAGAACTGCTGATGAATTAGCTGCAGCTGCGATAGAAGAATGGAACCGCATCCCTCAACACGTCATTAATAACTTGATAATTTCTATGCCAAGACGTACTGCTGCACTATTAAGAAGTAGAATAGGAAATACAGACTGTTAATTAGCATCTCTTTTTATAAGATCAATGTTTTTATAATGAAGGTAATTTTTAAATTATACCGTATTTAACATTATGTCTCATTTGAACTGCCCCTGTACATTTAAAATCTTTACGTAAATCAAATTTAAATCGCCACAACCGACACTTTTAATGATTTCTTTTATTTTTATGAAACAAAATATATTTATAAAAATAACGGGGGGGGGGGGGTCCAAGACTTTTGACGTTGTGTGTAAAAAAGCTGAATATGTTTCAACTACACTATTTTAAGAGGTCTTTACTAGTGTCCATTATTTTTATTATTTTATTTTTTTATGTTCTATCAGAATCCTCCGAGAGATATCTCACATAATCCCGGACACCTTGTATAATTTGAACTCTAGCAAACCTATTACTCGCTCTGTACAAATAACGGTTAAAGATGGAAAAGTTAAACTCCGCACCAATATACAACTTTAGGCATTCTTTAAAATATGACAAAAAAAAACATGTGGTTTTCATTAAAACAAAAATTGGCTATGATAAGTATTTCTGGGCTCACCCTGTATACGCGTATTTCAGTTTACAAAATGCGCAGTATAAAATGGTAGTTCACGTGTCCGGGCGATTTTTAGAAAAATCTAACAAAGTGACAGCAGAGAATTTATTCTCTGTTAGATGTTCTCTCAGTGTAATATATACACTTGGCACTTAGGCCATACACTTAAGCTCGCTGTAATTACAGTAGTTGTTAATTTTTGTTATCGCCCACTGAAATTCTGCTGTCATATATCTTGTTCATAACCTCCTTTAACACGAATAATGTGTTTACGGGCACAAAAATTATATCACTGATGGGACCGTTTTAATCATGCAGATATTAAAACACACTTCTTGGTGATAGGACTTTTAAAATAATCTTAGGGTTCTGAAAACATGTCCAAACTACTCAAAAAATTTGAAGCTAAAGCATGTGTTAAAGGTTATAACTAAACTATAATTAAGCAAACTAGGGACACTGTGAGAAGAGGGGGAGGTCACAGCAGAGCCCAATGCCCGCCGTGCGGCATCACAAAATCACATATAATGCTAGTAGTAAATTTCAAATATAAAATGGCACGGCACTGTGCCAAAAACACTAAATGTAGCATCGCGTTCCCCTAATAACCGCAGATCGGCAAGATATGAAGCGACGGTGGAGTTGTTTCCAGCGACATGCAAACCGCTTGCCATTCCTGCATACACCTAGTGCCGATTTCCATAAAGTGCTTGTGTGTATCGCGTGTTCTCAATTGTCAGTTGGTTCCAATTTATATTTTGATAAGGACGAAAAATGTCCGAAGCAATTTTGCCGATGTAAATAAACGGAAATTCGTATCTCTTATATTTGCGTTTCCCTCTCGTTTTCTTTCCAGCGTTTATTTCTCTACGTCCCACATAACATTGTACGTTATGTCCGTTTGCTTAACACTTTAGGCTCCGCTCATATTTACAAAAAGGTGTCCTTTCTTGACGTCAATAAAAAAACTCATTGGAGTAGTTTGCGGGATGGACTAGGAAATGTCAATAATATATTCGTCTCTAAAACCTTACTGAAAATAGCAATTTTTCCGCTATGGTTGGACCAAAAAGGGTTTTCTTTATTCAATTCAATTCAATTCAATTCTTTATTCGAGTTATACAAAAAAAATGTTATACTTACTCGCGTCAATAGTACAATTCAAAAAAAATATTACAGCTTAAAACATGTTACAGATTACAAATTAAAATGTTCAGTAATAAAATAGAAGATAAAAAAACTAAAATCTATCCACTTGCATGAATTCATCTATACTATAGTAAGCCCTTGCGGTTAGTTGTTCTTTTAAGTAAGAGGTGAATGCTTTTTCAGGCAGGCTCTTAATTTCATTTGGTAACTCATTATAGAACAAGGGACTATAGTAATTAACCAAAATTCTAGTTCGTTGTATTCTATGGAAATCTATTCTGATATTATCAGCCATCCTAGTGGGATAATTATGATAAGAAGAATTAATAGTGTAGCGATGCGTGTTCTTGTTACAGTGAAGAATGCACTCAAATATGTATCTTCCCGAAACTGTTAAAACTTTGAGATCTTTAAATTTTTGTTTGACGTCATCTCTGTATCCCAGACCCGCCACAATGCGTGCCGCCCTTCCTTAAAGAGCAAAAATGCATTTTGCATGGGCCACATGCCATGATGGCGTAGACAGCGATTGACTGGAGCACCGCGTGAAAGGTCTGCAGCAGTGCTGCTAACGGAAGTATCCGGGCCAGATTTTTTAGAAGATAAATATTTCTGTTGAGACGCCCTGCCATGTGGTCTACATGAATTTCAAATTTGAGCGTAGGGTCTAAATACACTTCCAGAAACTTTACCCCCTCTATGTTCTCCTCTTTTTCTTTCATTTCATATGTCATGCTCATTGTCTTTGCCTCGTTCAAAGTAAGCTTATTTGCCACAAACCAGTTTTTCAGGTCTTCGATCTTGGCGTCCATGCCCCCTTCAGCTCAGCCTGGTCATCACCACCCTGACCACTTATGTGTCATCAGCAAACCACAGAATTTTCGCGTTTGGGGATGCGTTGTTCACGTTATTTATTAAAATTTTAGGACGCCAATAGGGAGGTTGGGAGACATATTTTAAAACATTATTCACATTTACCCCTCCCACCCCCAGATTTTATCTGGATGGTGACAAACTTGAAATGTCAAATGGAAAGTTGTTTATTTTTTTTTTGATGGTTCGATTCTCTGTTAACAACTACGTAAATAAGCAGAAAATTGTTACATTTCCTCTACTGGTTGCTCATGCTCAGTTACAAATTTTTGAATAAGCAAAATTAAAACAATTTTTTGAGCGGACGCGATTTAACATTTGAGGAGTTAATAAATTATAGACCGCCGCACTATGACGTCTGAAGAAAAGTGGGCATAAAAGTCATAAATATCTTTTAATAAAGCCAAAATTTATGATTAAGAAATCCGATTCCAACCTGTTGCAACTACGCCAATGATACGCTGCTTAAGGCTCGTTAATGATGGTTTTTATTTCCCCTTTCCTTCAGACGTCATAGTGCTAGCCTCGTGCAACGGACTATAAACTATGTGTTCGATGGTATAGCCATAACTTTATCTTTTATAAAACCCACGAGAAGATATCCGATGGGGTAAAATCCGGTGACGTTGCAGGCCAGTTTACAGGACCACTATGACCAAGCCATGTGTTTTTAAACATTTCATTTCGAGCTTGTTGCGCTAAATGTGGCGGGTCATCATCTTGCTGAAACTATAGTTCAAGCAAATTTGCATTATTATCCAGAACTTGTGGCAAATCATTTCTTAAAAAAATTTTGTAAATTTTTTCATTTAGGTGACTCGGTGGTAAAAAACATATGGTCCAATGACGAATCTACGACTATACCATACCAGGTACTAACCGGCCAAGGATGTTGAGTGGGCATATTTCTCATCCAGTAAGGAGTTTTAGGTGCCCAATAGTAGAAATTGTGCCGGTTGATCTTAAATGAACAATAGCAAAATTGTTTCACTCAGTGCAAAATTCAAACCCAAAAAATCCAGATTAATTTAAATAATTACAATTAATTGGTAAATGGAAGCATTATATTTTGTTTTTGGTGTTTTTTAAGACCGTTTCTTTGTGCGATACTATAGTTAGTATGGAAATTAGAAAATTTATTATGAACTGTTTGAGTACGAAATCCTGAAAATGTGGTAAGCCCTTCGTCCACTCACCCCTTCAATTTTACCCGTTTGGTATATAATTATCTTCAACCTTACTTGCCAAATAGGTGTTCCAATATTTTTATCCATTAAAAGGGCTATGCTGTAATAAATATTTAAAAAATTCTATTAATCAATAGGAACAAAGTACTTTCAATTTAATATAAACGTAGATTCTTACAATTAAAGATTTGTTAAAAGATCGTAGTCAATTTAATTTATTTAATGTAGCTATGAAATGAACATACTAGTATAGTTTAATTATTGTAAACTATCTTTGCTATTATTATCATTACTACTTTACGAAAAGTAAAATTTTAGTCAGAATTTTGCTGTAAACGTAATTAATAATATTCGAAAATTAATAAAAAGTATAGTTTTTGTAAACCCTTTAACTCATTTCCCATCATTTAAAGTTAATTTTGTTGTTTAACAAACCTTGACGCATTTAATTAACATTAAAAAAGTTATTAAAGCCGGTCCTGAAACAACATAAACATACACTTAAAATAACTACTGTAAAAAGTGACACATATCGTAAAAGTCTAACCTGAACTAACAATTTTCTTAGCTGAAAAATAGTATACATATTATAACACGATGAAGAATGAACTTGACACAAAGAGAAACAGGAATTTATTTGAAATCCCTAAGGAATGTACCAAGTTAAAACTAAGATGTATGAGTTAATTTAGAAGAATGTTTATTGTTAGAAAATTGGTGCTAAATGATGTTGTATGAACATCTAATATAATAGAGGATTTTTGTCCGGAGGATATTATATTATGATATAGTATATACTTGTATATATAGGCAGTAGAAAGAGTTAGCAGATAATTACAATTCCAGGCGGCTATGATGCGCGATGAATGGACAGGAGAGGGAGAAGTATGGTAAACCCGCCTCCATAAAGATCGCCCGATTCAAAATCCGAAAAAACGCTCGGACACGTCGATTGGTTTATCTAGTTGCGCATTTTTTTCAATAAAAACTTTTTATACAGGGTGTGTCATGTAACAGTGGCCAATACTAACTTTCTTATTTTAAAGACCAACGTGAATCGTTTCCTGCGCACGCGCACCGCTCCTAGAGCGCCATAAAGGATTTATCCTGTAGTGCTGTGCCTTATCATAAAAAAAAAAAAAAAAAAAAAAAAAATACAATACCCTATATATTATTCAATTTGTGGATTCTTCAGATAACTCTAGACATATTTTATGTACAATATCCTATACCTATCTTCAACTGTTTCGGAAATATTAAGTATTTTCGGATTTATTGCAAAAATCAAGAACACACTAAAAAACTAATAAGTAATACTGCTAATTTCTTGATAATGTAAAAAACAAAAAAAAAACATTGATGTAGGAGATGTTGAAAATTGAAGTTAAAATGTTTTTACTGATATGAAAGGAAAAAAAGGAGTATAAAAGTTTTGTTCACTTTTGTTTAAAACGCCTGACCATGACAGTAGTTGTCAGTGTTATAGTCGTTTGAATTTCGTTAACTGCATATCAGAAAAATGGTTTATTTAACAGAAATGCACAAAATAACAATTCTACAGATGATTTGTTATGGAGATAAAACACGGACACAAATAGAAGTCGCTCGCTTATTTTATGAAAAATTTCCAAATTTACCGCCTATAACCCAAGAGACAGGTGTTGTATTTACAATAAGAAAGTTAGTATTGACCACTGTTACATGACACATCCTGTATAAAAAGTTTTTGGTGAAAAAAAATGCGCAACTAGAAATTCCAATCGACGTGTTTGAGCGTTTTTTCGGACACGCCCCCATGTATTCATTATCGAATTTATTCCATTTGGCTGATACACACTGTATGGCGCACAGAACTCAAAATTTAAGAAGAGCGGTTTCCATGTAAAGAGAGACACAACATAGAGATATTTCAAACCACAGTTTTAAACTGCTATTTACTGGTGTCCGCAGAACAACAAAGGTTAGCTGGTGACTGTCGAAATAAATTTTTGTTGGCGGAAGCAGGCGAGGAGAGTAAAAGCAAAGCGGGAAATTTGAAATTCCTTAATATTTAGTATTATAGTTATTGTTGAAACGCAGGGCTTTATTTTCTCTTACGTTCAATCAATTTTGTGGTATATTTCCACAGGCGTGTGACTCACTGGTCGTTTTTATTGCGATTGGAAATTAAACTCGTGGTAAAGCAAAATAACTCTATTTAACATACTTTCGAGATTACCACATTAGAACTTCTTGCACAGAGATATGCACACTTAGTACCCGTACTTAGGGTGAAACTTCCACTTTTTACATAGAAATTAGTACACTAACATTCCTAAAGATTTACCACTTGGTACAAACAGTAAAATGACCGCCAACAACCAACTTTGGTTATTCCTTTTTGACGGGACGTGTTGCTAGCTTTCTTGCTCAATCAACAGTGACTCTTAATTCTTGATCAGCGCCCAATGCAGCGGCTGGAGCCGCTGCACGCATACCCAATGACACGATTCATTCATCTTTTGTGGCCGACACCAAGCTTCCGCCAATCCAGTGGGCGCATTTTACAGCGAACAAAATTGGAGCGTGACAGCGGTAGCCAGCCGCTTCCCTGGCGCCGATCCAAAATACATCATCTCTTATACCTACTATGTTATGAATGAAATCGTAAATTTGACATGTTACGCCTACTATGTTGCAACTAAACTAAACAGTCCATCTTTGGACAACTCATTGCAACTTTTAGGGCTGTTCCCCAACAGTTATTTTACCACAAAAAAGCTTTAAATTTCAGGAACAGAATATAGTTCAAAGAACTTAATAGAAATGTTGTCATCAGGAAGTTCCTGCCCTTGTTACTTAAGTGGAGGGTTACTTAAATGGAGAAATGGAATAATAAATATCAAAGGGCTACAGAACTCCTAAAAACTCCACAATATTAATAAAAATAAAATATTAAAAAAATCAGGAAAATTTCTCGGGAACAAAAAATATGGTCACAAGTAACAAAAATAAAATCGTAACCGACAATTCGCTAAATTCTTTTAACCCAGTGCTAGTTTGAAATCAGGATCTCGGAGTAGTTAAGACCAACACTACTTATCGATATTATTTATCAAAAAGAGATATCTAATCAAAATGACATGCATGTATGGTCAGACTACTAACTGATATATCAACTAAGTGAAGCAACCTTGAATTACTCTCAACGTCATGTAGTAGTAAAGACATTGAGTTACGCTTCTCAATAGATGGAGGTAGCTGCACTCAAGTTGAGTTTTATCTGGTGCGATAGCACATTAACACTTTACCTCGCCGGCGATACCCTGGTGGATACCTCCCCTTGCCCAAAGTTGGCGGGCACCCAATTAAAAGCTTCATACTCCTGATAAGGTGCCAATTGCAAGTAGCGAGTGCAAGAAGTTGTCGCCAAAGACAGTCGCATCCTATACGCATTTGTGGTACCGGATTATTAAACGGAGGTTGTTGAAGCTGAAGTAATACCACAGCATAAAGAGATCAGCAGCCGCTCTCGATAAGAAATCCTTTGAAGTAAGGTTTTCTTCAAATTCGTCCACTTCGATCATATTTCTGGTGCATACGCGCCGATATTGCAAAGGAACAGCGGGAGCTGGCCACCAAGCTCCGGACTTTTTTGAGAGATTATATTATTATCATATTTTTAAGAAAACATTTCGACAGATAATGCAATTTTATTTTCAAAGGAAACATACAAAATATTAGTTTTATTTAGTGTCTGAAGTATTTAAATACATAAACAAGGGAAATTCATGGTAACAAAAAAAATACATCATTAACCGATTTAAGCTAAAGGCTGGGTACAAAAATTATGTTGATTGATGATACTACAGTAAGCCTATGTTTGCGACCGCCTCTATAAAGTGACCACCTGCGTTAAAGGACCGGCTATGAATTCCCCATATTTGAAGTGGAAATTCCATTATTTTATACTCCTTTTTATCGACCCATCTGTAAAACGACCGGGGGAACTCATGGTCTGAATTTTTGGTAAACATTAATCCTAAATACACCCTCTACTAGGGGTAGTAAAACCCGACCCGACAATTCTTAAAAAATACATGTGTGTATACACAAATTACCTTATTGCAGGCGAATTCATTCAATTTGCTTTAAATGCTGGCAAATCGCTGGTTAACATTAGTTTTGTTTTTGTGTGTTTTGGGAGTAACGTGAATTCTTGAAAATGGTGGGAGGAAATGTCCTTCCTTAAGCGAGAAACTTAAAATAATCAAGGAAAGTAAAAAAACTGGTTTAAGTAGCAGATACAAATTTTAATAAACGCGTCAACAATTTTACGACAATTACAGTAAAATCGGTGTAAAATTAGCAGAGATATTTATTCATTACCAAACTCGATTCAAAATTTTCTTTTCCATTTTTTTGATAATGAGTGTATAAATGAAAATTTCATATTTATTATTCATGCTCGGGGGATATCCGGCGACAAAATTTGTTGACATTTTAAATCGTAACAATTGTGCCAAAAAAAGTATGCTCAATGGTAACGAATGATGCCATAATTAAAAACTGTCCATGGGCTGTTATTAGTATAATATTATTGTGATTGGTTGCTTTTGCACACGTAATTATAAATAGATGGAATCAGTTCGATTATTGTTTCGCCAAAAAATTATCCTGTTAAAAGATTTATGCATTTTGTTTAACAAACTCATCTGCTTAAAACTAAAGCTTTCTGAAAAGTGATTTTCTGTCGTACGATTTCGGTTGTATTACTTCTACTAAATGAACGTGACTATAATATATTATGTCTTTTCAGTATCCGATTATTTCACCTGCTGGGGAAATGTGTGTTATTCTAAATACAATCCAGATATTAAATTCTGTTTTACTACAAAGTAGAAAGATTCTGCTAATTAAAATAAAACCTCAACAATATTTAATCAGTAGTAAGCGGCAACTAACAAAAAAATCCACCTCGGAATAATTATATTTTCAAATTATATATCACCCAAATGCCTGCGAAGAGGGTGTAACGTCTTCAGTCCACCGGTAAAATCCAATATTAGGTTTGGTTCTAGGAATTACTATTTCTCGAGGTAAAATGTTCTAAAATAAATATATTTATAACTTCTTTAGAATCTTTTATCGGATAGTACAATATGCTAATGAGGGTCTTTGTGAAGTACCGATACATCACAGCTACAGTGATGGCTTCTACAACTCGAGAAGGGCGTCGTGTCCAAATAACCTCTAGCACTCCTGAAAGTAGGGAAGGTGACCAAGTCCCAAATGTTCGGGTATTTATGCACCGAATATGCTGACTATTGTTTAAATGATCTTGACATTGGATGGCATAGTGGTCTGCGACCTCAACACACACTTATCTAGAGGTGTGAGAAATATAATTGTAATGTGGAGCTCGCCATTCTCTTGACAATATAAAGTGAGAATATAAACATGGCCGCGATGGTAAAGACGACAACGGAACTACGTGGACCGGTAGCCCACATGTTTAGTGAATTTTAATTGGTCCCCCACGATAGCTCCGAGAAAGTAGGTTTTCCACCGTAATGCATCGGTAAATTTCGACAACGACTCGCTAAGAACATCTTGACGAGAAAAGTTCGCTTCGCGACTGAATTCGACGGGACCGATTCTATTCTGAGGGCACAAAAAATGTGTTGTTATCCCGCTTTGTGTTTAACGCAGAGGTGCGGAATTATTGTAGTAATTTTTCGATGGTTTACGACATTTATTTTGGTATGATAACACAAGATGTGTTTATCTGTTTTCTTAGTGAAATATAAATAAATTTTACAGATACATACAGTGCAGTGTGCCTAGCGTCAAAACATTCGTATTCCTAAGTGCAATAGGTCCGCAGGTTAGATAATTAAAAGTGTTGTAAAATCCTGTCTCAAAGTGATATGTAAATGAAATAAATATAAATAATAAAAATAAACCTCCTCCGTTTATTTTGGTCTTACACCAAAACCTAAGTTTTGTTCTATTGCTATTTCAATTATTTTCTGTATACAGAGCGCAAGAGTCGCTAAAATTACATTTTCACCAGACATATTGACCGCTGATAGGTTGATAATACAGAATTTAAAGTTAGGGTCATTTAAAGGAAACTTATATTGCAGCGCAGTAACCTATTTTATGTGGCCTCATCCGATTTTTAACGTGTGCCATGGTCTTTAATAACAATAATTAACATCTATATAAATATTTTAACTGAATGATTACGAAACCTTATATAATATACCGAAATTCCCAAATTACTAACATTGTTATTAGGTAAAGTTTTGCCAACTTCTAAGCAGGTGTGAACTTAATTTATTTCCGCTGAATTCAAAATTAAGACACAGTCTTAAACCTGACGTAATTCTCTCTGTACGGTAACTTTTACTGGCGAATACAGACGCAGCTCCTGCAAAGACAGGAAGTTGTTAAAGTCGAATAGTGGAATTAACTTCAAAGACGCGATTACCTCCTCCCTACGAAGAGAAAGTAATTTATGTGTAAGTGTGTTATCTCGGCGTCTTATCTTGGATTTTAATGATTTGCGACGACAATGATGTTTTTAAATTGTCAAGTTGTAAAGTGGTTTGTTTATTAAAGAAAACTGCTTGAAATGTGAAAGGTTAGAAATGGTTTAAATATGATACTAAACAGTTTAAAGGTCATTTGGGCTTTCCACTTGCAATATCTGGAAAACAGAAGGACGCTGTTCGATATTGTCTACATGAATAAGTCGCTTTAAGACCTTTAATATTGCGTCTCGCCAACTAAGAAATAATTACCTTTTTATACATCTTTTAAACATACAAGTGTTCTCAGTTCTCTCCTTTCTGTAGAATGATGAGACTCGTCAATATTCATGATTCAAACTTAAATCTAGATTTACTTTTTCAATCCCAAAAGGGTGTATCAGTGAGAGCTCTTTTACAGTATCTAACTAATAATTAAAGTTCTATGTATTATAAATTGAACATTCCCTAATTTTTCTTTTTTTTTTCTTCCTTTACGGGAATCTTGTTTTAAGCTAAATATTAATTTATTTGGTCGTTAATCGCAGCTACCACTTTTTCAAGAAAGTTGATTATAATATTGGTTTTAACGATGAAAAATCTTTGCGGAAAAAAAAAACTTAATTTTTTCATTTTTCTCAATTTTTTTTTATTGAAGTAGAACGTCTTATCAATATGTAGCCAATTTTGTAAGTAACTGGAATGATTTACAAAAACTGTATTGTTTCTCTTTTAAAAAATACTGGAGTATTTTATATTGATAAATTACTTTGTCTTCGTTTTTTTGCAGAAACTATTTTCGATATCAAAATTAACTTAATTTGAGTATACACGATGACGCAACAAATACGACGCGGTAATTTAATGGAAAACGGCTGAAATTAAAAATATTTTTTTTTACTTAGATTACACAAAATATTGCATTAATTTAGCTTTCCTGTAATAAATGTTATTATTGTTTGCTTTTGATTGTTGTGCTGTCAGTATCCTATTAGTGCCAGTATAAAATGTTACATTGATTCAACGTTAACTTTCGGATTGGTATCATTTCAATATTTTGTGTAATGGGAATGCTACGGAGGCTGCTGAAGAATATAGTGATACATTTCCACATGAAAGAACACCGAACAAAAAGGCCTTTATCAGAGTTTTCAACAAGCTCTGCGAGATTGGAATGCTTCCAAGTGCTAATGTAACATCCGAACGAGCCATTCAACAGGATTTAGAAGAAATAGAAAATGTTCTAGCTTTAGTAGAAGAAGATGCGATGATAATCTCACGAAGAATTGGAATTTAGTTGGGGATTCCTTAAAAAAGAGTGATCAATACGCTTCACGAGCAAGGCTTATACCCGTACCATGTACAGCGTGTACAGAATCTTCAACCTGGAGACTACGCCAAGCGTATGCAATTTTGTGAGTGGATAATTAATAATCGCCATCTTTTACCGCACATACTTTTTACTCACGAAGTTACATTTACCCGTGACGGCATCAATAATAATCGAAACTCCCATGTATGGTCGGACGAAAATCCTCACGCAATAGTCGAACGTAATTTTCAACACAGGTTTTCAGTAAACGTGTGGTGCGGCATGATCGATAATAATTTAATTGGCCCTTGTCTTTTGGAAAATTGCCTTACAGGGGATCACTACTTAAGTTTTTTACAAAATGAATTGCAAGGAGTACTGGAGAAGATTCCTTTAAACATCAGAATTAAAATGTATTATCAACAATCGATCGTCGGGTCAAGCAATATTTAAACCAAAGGTTTCCAGGGGTTTGGATTGGTCGCGGTAGTCCTATTAGTTGGCCTCCTAGATCGCCAGACCTCACGCCGTTGGACTAAAATTTATGGGGTTGGTTAAAATCTTAGGTTTACAAAGTAAAAGTAGATACTAGGGATGCATTAATTAGACGCATTAGGAATGCTGTACTCAATATTAAAGAAAGGCACGAATCAATTAGAAGATCGACGCGCGCCCTTCGTATACGAAGCAGGAAATGTTTGGAAGTCAATAGAGGTATTTTTAAAAATTTACTAAACCAATGATTTATTTAAAACAATATTAATGTTTTGGTTTAACAATATTATTATTTTATTTAACGCTGTAACTTAAAAACAAATAAATATTGGATAACAACATTTGAGTTTTTTCTTATTATTTTGATGCATAGATTACACCCTTAGAGTTAGGCCCATTCCTCCGGACTCACCCTGTATACAGTATGTTTGTGGGTACACTTTAAAATTATTTCGAAACATATTGGATGTGTCAAAAAAAAAGATCCACGTCAAACTTAAATTTTTTTACATAAAACACCCTATACCTTACAATATTTTTGAACTTTTCATCAGATCACAATTATTATTTAATAGTTTTCGAGATATCAAATTTTAAAAAATTACATTTTTGAACTTTGAATGCTTCTAGCTTTATAACGGTATACGTCTTAGAGCAAAACGGATTATACCGGGTCCGCCAACAAAGCAGGGACGGAATATTACATCCTTAACGAAGAACTTATCAAAAATACTGAAACAGCATGAGGTTAAAGATGGCATATTGTAAAAACATTTTACATTAAACAGGGCTCACAAAAGTGAGGCGAGCAAAACTTGTATTTTTTTAAATAGAACACCCTATATTTTATACTATTTTTGAATTGAACATAAGATAGCAATTACTTTTTAATAAGTTAATTATGAGTCTAAACATAATAGTTTCCGAGATATCGACTTCTAGCTTTTAAACGGTATGTCTCAGAGCAAAACGGCTCACATGTCCCTATCTTACTTTTCTATTATATTAATAAAAATACAAATTTTCGGTTTAACCGGAAGTTCCATATTTCCGGCATTCGAGTTACATTCGGTTTAACAAAAGCTAACATTTTTGGGGAGATAATGAAAAAGTAAGATAGGGACATGTAAACCGTTTTGTTTTAAGACCTACCTTTACAAAGCTACCAGCTGTAAAAGTTCAAAAATGTCATTTTTCAAAAGTCGATATCTCGGAAACTATTATATCTAGACTTATAATGCACTTAATAAAAAATTAATGCTACTTTATGTAAAATTCAAAAATAGTGTAAGATATAGGATGTCCCATTTAAAAAAATACAAGTTTTGATCGCCTCACTTTCTTGAGTCACCCAGTATGATGTAAATTTTTTTTTAAATATGCCGCTATTAATTCCAGACCTCATGCTGTTTCAGTATTATTGATAAGTTCTTCAATAAGGATGTAATCTTTCGTCCCCGCTTCATTGGCGGACCCGGTATGTACCTGTCTAATTTTTTTATTATCTTCCCAAAAGTGTCAACTTCTGGTTGAGCCAGATGTAACGCGGAAGACGGAAGTAGAACACTTTCGATTTAACCATAAAAAAGTAAGATACGGATATAAAAAACAATACTAAACACAAAGTCTAAGTCTCATAAAAATAAAATATATTAAACGGTTACATGTTTCGCCCGTTAGGGCATCATCAGACCTTAACCACTAACAATCGCATTACAAAATGTTTTGTAATGCGATTGTTAGTGGTTAAGGTCTGATGATGCCCTAACGGGCGAAACATGTAACCGTTTAATATATTTTATTTTTATGAGACTTAGACTTTGTGTTTAGTATTGTTTTTTATTTTCTATAAAAGTCTCTTGGAGAAAATGGACGCTTTCTTTGAAGATACGGATATGTAAGCTGTTTTGCTCTAAGACGAACCGTTAGAGCCAAAGTTCAAAAATTTACATAGTTTTTCCTGTGGCAATATATGTCACTAGATGTATCGAAAATCGCTTAGATCCTTTTTGATTCAAATAAATATGTACTTTAATTTTGCAGGATGCATTTTTCTTCGATTTAAAAAATATGCACTTCCTTTTTATTCTAACTCCTTGAATTATGATGTAAGGTACTTCCCAACATATTTCGCTTAGCTTAATGAGTGCAGAGAGCAGAGAGCGATGGAACGCGCTATGCTGGGGTGTCCTTGCGAGATAGAATAAGAAGCGAAACAATTAGAAGGGAAACGCGGATGACTGACGTCATATCCCGTGTGGCAGAGCTAAAGTGGCGTTGGGTAGGTCATATTGCGAGACATCAAGACGAAAAATGGACTATCAAGGTGACACACTGGAGACCCAGGGAGACCAAGCGAAGCAGAGGGAGACCACAGAGACGCTGGATAGACGACATTATGGAAGTGGTGGGAAAAAACTGGTCCCGAACTGCTAGAGATCGACAGATTTCGAAAAGATACGAAGAGGCCTATGTCCAGAAGTGGATGGAAGAAGGCTGATGAAGAAGAAGAAGAAGAAGAAGAATGACTGTAATAAAACCCCTTATAAACTCGGCTTTCGCAGAGACGTATTAACCCACATTTATTTTTAATGCCATAGGTATATTACTTGATTTGTTATCAAAATTAATAAACTGTCTAATTAAGGTTTTCTAGAAACAACTTAATTATTAGGATATTTCTCAAAATTTTTTAGTTACAGGTACTTGTTTATATAGCTTATATAAATAGTCAACATAATATTCTAAATATATTAGTACCTATCTACTTTACTTTAAAACAGTTTGTAATACGTTAATATTAAAAGTATGTGGAGACCTTGGGATTCTTCAGCTAATGCGATATCTAGCTACCCTAAACATTCCAGGAAGCATTTATCTTCTGACGCCAAAGTGATCGTGAAAAACGAATGTGAATCGTTATTAAAGAGCGGCCACCCTAACTAATTGCCATTAAAAATATAAGTGAAATGAGGAATGTTTCATTATCGACGGTACTAGATATTATGCTAAAAGGGCATTTTAAAAGAAAAGTTCGCAAAGATACGGGAAAAATTAAGTGCGTAAATGATTGTGACAAAGATGTTATTTGCAGGAAAATATACCAAATGTATGGAGAAAATGTTGTGCCCATGTTAGATTCTTTAAGAACATGGTTAACAATTGACGATACAACGATATCATGTAGCAGGACAAGTCTTTACCGCGCTTTTCAAGAGATGGGATATAAGTATAAGACAATAAACAAGAGGCGAATTATTATGGAGTTCGGAAGATTCAGAAAATTGAGATTTCTGTACCTCAGGGAAATGAAAAAGTTTAGATCCGAAAAACGTTCAATAGTTTATCTGGATGAAACGTGGTTTGACACTGATGAGACTGTCAAAGAGGAATGTGTTGATTTAATTGAAAAATGCCAAAATAAAGCCCGTTCAAATAAAAAATAACGAATAACAATAATTCATGCAGGTTGGGAGAATGGATGAATCCCTAAATTGTTTATCAATGCCGGCAAAAAATATAAAGGATTGAAGTCTGGACTATCATGAAGATACCAACGCTGCTCTTTTTGAAAGCTGGTTTAAAGGCAGTTTGGTTTCAAATGTTTAAGACAATAAACAAGAGACAAATTATTATGGAGTCCCAAAGATTAAGAAAAATGAGATTTCTATACCTTCGGGAAATAAAAAAGTTTAGATCCGAAAAACGTTCAATAGTTTATCTGGATGAAACCTGGTTTGACACTCATGACACTGTCAAGAAGGGATGGGTTGATTTATCTGAAAAATGCCAAAATAAAGCCTCTTCAAATAAAGGAAAACAAATAACAATAATTCATGTAGGTTGGGAGAATGGATGGATCCCTAATTGTTTGTTACTGTCGGCAAAAAATATAAAGGATTCAAGTCTGGACTATCATGAAGATACCAACGCCACTCTTTTTAAAAGCTGGTTTAAAGACAGTTTGCTTTGAAATGTACCAGAACACAGTGTTATTGTGATGGACAATGCAAGCTACCATACCCTACAACTGGAAAAAGTACCGAATGCATCGAGCACAAAATACGCAATAAAGGAGTTCATGTTAAAAAATGACTTGTACTTCGAGGAAACGTATAGTAAAAAACCAGCAATTAGAAGTGCTAAAGGCATTTAGTATTAAAAAAGAGTATGTGTGTGATAAAATGGCGGAAAAAATGGTTCACACTGTGTTGCGACTGCCACCCTATTATTACATTTTTAACCCTATTGAACACATGTGGCATTAAAATAAATCGAAAGTGAGAACTGAAAATGGCACACCCACTCCTAGTGGCAGTGTAATAGAACTAATAAAGAAAGTTTTCAGTGAAACTCCAGATGAAAAACTCGGTTAACCATGTCTTAAAAATTGAAAACTCCTATATAACTACACAACAAAGTGAAATACATTCTCTTTTTTAAATGTGGATAATAGTGATAGCCAGACTGAATTAGAAATAGATTAAAACGTTTTATAATTAGAATTAAACCTTTTGTGTATATATGTAAATATATTTAGGATATTGATCTAAATATGAATTACTAAATAACTATACATCTCTGAAGTAACCCTTCTCAGTACGATTTAATTTCTGATTAAAGTGATTCCCAATAAGCTGTTGAGTTCCTACATCCTTGATGGCGCAATTGGTTAGCACGTTGCACTGGATATGCAGAGGTTGTTGGTTCGATCCCGGTTCGAGGATTACTTTTATCAGAAATATAAATTATTGCGTGATTAACATAAATAACTTTCCCTTTTCTGAATTTTTTGATGTAGGTATATTAATTATTGTTATTATTACTTTTACCTAAATAAAAGTTGCCCTTTTCACACTTGTTTTGTACTTATAATAAATTAATATACTCATATAATACAAGTAATGGCAAAAAAAACATAATAAACATTGCTACTATAAGGTATTACTATGGTTTTTAATTTATCTACAAAGTGCGTTCCTGTACAAAGCAGTACCCCTTATCTCATTTCATTTCAGTAATATAAACAGTGATGCCAGCTGGGGCCAGGTAGAGTTCGCTAGTTGGCACGCTCATCGACAGCTTTATATGGGTAATTTTACCAAGAAATTCTTTAAAAACGTAGGTTTGGCAATCGAACGGGTAACGGAGTTTCTTTGGGTGTTAACAATAAAATAAAACTATTATTGCAGTTATTAGGTCAAACGAAATATGTTCAGATTGACTTCACCTATGCAGTGAGAACATCTCGTCGCTCACATTACGAATAGGCCTAACTCGGTTTTTGTAGTTTTTCAGGAAAGCGGTTTAAAGAAATCAATGGTGTTCATTTAGAATGATGAGACATCATTATTTTTAATGAAGGTTTACGTGTTTTGTAAAAATTAAATAATAATCAAGATAGGCCCCTTCGTAAAAAGAATAACAAATTCTTATTTACACATCAAACCAGATAGGCCCCTCTGATATTGTTTTTCAAAGAAAAGAGAGTGAAATTTTTAAACTTTAAACATCTTTATTTTATAAAAAGGATACAAGAAACTTCTTAACATAATATAATTACAGTCAAACCTAAACTGAAACAAATACATAAAGCAGACACGAATGCTAACCTAAACTCACACTGATGTGTGCGGTAAAGAACTATAAAACAAAATATCGTCAGGACTTCTAATAACAGGCTTATCACCCGTACATAGTGCCATTAGGTCATTGTATTTTAATAAATGTATCGGCCTGGGTCCTTCGTTTAACTTCGGAAGCGTTACAGTGCCTCCAAATTTTCTTCACAATTATTCAAAGATATTAAATTACTTAAAGGCACATTATCATCAGAAGAGGAGTTTGAATGGGAGTCACAATTTTTATCCAAACACTCTTGAGGAACAGTCTTATTGGGGAGAGGCTCATTATCCGATAAATCAGAAGAACATTCATTGGTTAATGGCCCTTCAACCATTACAATTTTTCCATAGTACCATAAATTTTCAAAAAACATTTTCACTCGTTCGCCTACTTTGAATTTTCCATTGTTCTTAACAGTTTTTAGGCTGCCGACATCCACACAGTTGATAGTTTTATCATCCCACTCCACAAGAACATCTACATTCAAAAAGAGGATCTGAAATGAACCATTTTTGTAATGCTATTGAATAGCAATATACTATTCTTACTTACCGATTTGTTCTGACAATAATTTTCCTGTCGATTTGCTAACTAACGTCTCGACGCACCTCCCGCTACACAATATAATTTAACACTAACCCGGTCTTCTTCTAAGCATGTCGCGGTGGTAAAATTGCAGGGCTGCAATATTTTATATTGTTCCTTGCTACCACCAATTTTCAAAATAGTTAAAATTTCAATAACAGCTACTGTTGTATCTAATTATTTATTCTCTAGACTCTAGAGGCATAACAAATTAAAAATGGGATTGTTATTTATTTAATTTCTTACGAATTGTCTTTTATTTGTTAAATAAAATTGCCATAAAGAATAACTTAATAAGACCTATCTGCAAAGTAGTGTCCATCCTTTAAAAATATTTTATAACGTAAAGGTATATGTTAAGATTCGCCGAGTGAGACGCATACAAAAAATATAGCTAGGGGCCAATCTTAACTTTGGTCTTTACGTAAAAATATTTTTATGGATAATTATTCAAGATAGGCCTGACCATGATAATGCTATAAAATAAAAACGATGTACTATTGAGATATGCCACTTCGTCATAACGTCAAGGCACTGTTCCCCTGACTTTATATGGGTATAACTCATTTTTGCCAAATATCGAGATAGGCCCCTACGTAATGTGAGCGACGATCTAACATGAAATGAATTTAGTATTGTCCTTTGGTCGATTATCCTAAAAATCGTCCAGACACGTGAACTATTATTTTTAATGCGCATTTTAAGAACAAAAATATGCGTTGGTGAGCCAAAAAATATTTTTCATTGCCAAGTTTTTTTTTGATGGAAACCCCGTATTTTTTTTTTCTTATTTTTAAAGAACTTTTAAAGTTGTATATTGTGTAACTTCTCCATCTTAAACCATTATTTATATACAGAGCGAGTAAAACATTTGTTAGAGTTTAAAAATATATTTAATAAAATGTATTACACTTAGTTGAGGTCAGATGTTCTCACTGTATATGGAATTGAACATAGACACCCTATGTATCTTTTAATCGGGGCACATTCTAGTAAGGCATAATTGGCTGATTCGTGTTATATCACATATTCAAGAATACATGGGAAATCAGGCAAAATAAAACATCAGCAGTTTCTCGGTTAGGATCGACTTTATTCTAGTTTCAATTTTTCGCTGAGGGAATCTCTGTTAAGTAATATATTTAATTAAATTTGAAAGTTAATAATAATTAATCATTACTTTAATTACAACAATTAAGCAAACTTGCATTGTCTCTTGCAAAAGATCGAAGCACAACCTAACACAAGAATGAGCTTTAATGTTTTGCAAAGCGGATGTGAACATCGAAGAAAGTCTAAAAATTAGAAGTAAGAAAACTAAAAACAACTATACAGGGTGTTAATTAATGTCATGCAGATATTTCAGGGGGTGATAGTACTCGTCAAAATATTAAAAAATGCTAATATATGCATGGTCTAAAACGCGTTATTTTCGTTATACAGGGTGGCAAAGTTTCAATTTTTTTTCTCGTATTTTGCGTTTTCTCTCTTATATTTTGTGATAATTGTTTTAAATCTGGAACATCAACCATTTTTTAGAATCTTACGATAAAGTATCAAAATTGTCGGTCGCAGAATACAGGGTGTTACATTTTCTTGAATCGGCTACAACTTTATCTTTCAGAACTTTTTTTTGGAGCTCCCTGTATTAATTCCGATGATGAAACTTGAACTCTCTGTTCCTTTGTTTAGCGTTCTAGTCTCTAGCACTATTCTCGTATCTGTGACCGTTTTCGATTTATTTGCAAAAATAGCCATCGATGGAAATTAAGTGTAGGCGAAATAGCGCAATAATAAATATGAGAAAAAAAGAATAGTAGGCTGGGATAGGCAATTGTTAATTCTGTTTATTGTCCTTCTGACATTTTGTAAGAAATATTTTTTTTGTTTGAGGTTTTCGGAGTTGTTTTAAACTGGTTAATGATGGTTGAATTCACAAATAAAGAAATTGCAGAGATGCATTTAATCTATGGACTTGCCGATGGCAATTGTTATGAAGCCAGATGACTGTATGCACAAAGGTATCCAAATCGAATACTGCCTGACCCACGGACATTCGCAAATCTACATAATCGACTATGTGAAAATGGACCGTTCAACAAATCCACTCATTTAGCAGGAGCAAACAGAACAGTTAGGACTCCTAAAGTCGAGGAAGCAGTCCTGAATGCAGTAGAAAATGATCCTGCTACTAGTACGAGAAAAATTGCCGCAACACTTAACATTTCATTTGTGCTTGTCTGGAAAATTTTAATAGACAACTTAATGTATCCTTACCACATCCAAAGGGTTCAAGCTCTTCTCCCAGGTGACTTTCCACTAGGTTTTAATTTTTGCCAATGGTTCCTACAAATGCTAGCCCGAAATCCGTTATTTGAAAACACGATTTTATTTAGCGATGAAGCAAATTTCTCAAGAAATGCTATAAAAAATTTTCACAACAACCATTTTTGGGCAGAAGAGAATCCGCATTCGATACGCGAAAATAATTTCCAAGAACAGTTTTCAGTAAATGTGTGGGCCGGCATTATTGGAGATTATTTGATAGGACCATTTTTCCTACCAGCAAGGCTAAACGGACAATATTATCGTCAATTTCTTGAAGAGGAACTCCCAGGGCTGCTAGAAGAGGTACCAACTCTTGTAAGAAACCAAATGTGGTTCATGCACGATGGTGCACCATCGCACTTTAGCATAGAGGTGAGAAACTTTCTCAGTCAAATTTTTAACAACCGTTGGATAGGTCGAGGGGGACCTCAGCCATGGCCCCCTAGATCCCCAGACCTGAATTTTTTTTTCTGGGGACACCTAAAAGCATTAGACCCCAGACCTGTCAGAAGATGATCTAAGAAATAGAATAATAGCTTCATACATTATTCGCAATACTCCTGGAATATTTGGCAGAGTCCGTCAGTCCATGAGGCGAAGACCTGATTCGTGCATTTTAGCAAGAGGCGGACAGTTTGAACAGTTTTCATAATTTTGTTTTATTTTTATTTGATTAACTAATTAATTGTTTTTTTTTAATAATTTTTAATTTGTAATGTTTTTATCTGATTGTTGATAACACGGTCGGTTAATCTAAAATAAAACTGAAATAATTACTTAGAATACATACAAATAAAAACAGCTTTTTATCCTGCTTTATTTCGCCTACACTTAATTTCCATCGATGGCTATTTTTGCAAATAAATCGAAAACGGTCACAGATACGAGAATGGTGCAAGAGGCAAATTTTATGCCGGAATTCATACAGGGAGCTCAAAAAAAAAGTTCTGAAAGATAAAATTGTAGCCGATTCAAGAAAATGTAACACTCTGTATACTGCGACCGACAGTTTTGACACTTTATTGTAAAGATTCTTAAGAATGGTTGATCTTAAAAATTTGAAACAATTATCACAGAATATAAGAGAGAAAACGCAAAATACGAGAAAAGAAATTGAAACTTTGCCACCCTGTATAACGGAAATAACGCATTTTAGACCATGCATTTGCATATATTTGCATTTTTTTCTTATTTTGACGAGCACTATGACCCCCGGAAATATCTGCATAACGTTAATTACGTATATTCTATTTCGAAAGCCAATAAAATGGCGGCTCTAAAAATGTGAAAAGCTTTAAATAAAAAGGGTTTATTAATTTTCAAAGTCCGGTCATTTTTCAAAGAACGACTGTGTTTCACATTTACGTATTGGGTCGGTAAATCAAGCGGTCTTTAAACGTTGCCGAGCAAATGAAAGGGCACGTTTATTCCGAAATGGATTGAGGGTAAATCTTTCAGCGTTATCGAAGGAATCCAGTTGGCTTTTGCGGCTTTGTATCCTTCTAATTTCGAATCCTGCACGGTGCCTTGTCCTACGTGCGTTTATTTTCCTCATAAAAGCCTTTTTGCCAATAGCTATTTGCTAGGAAACTTTCACAAACGTACAATTTTATTTAATTATTTAGCAAATGCTGATATTGCTCGGGTAAATTGTAATTGATTTATGTTTGCGCTCCAAACACTTTTCGATTGAGAAGTTGAAAATGTAAAGAAATATTATTTAATCCCTGTCAAATTTGAAAATAATGGTATTTTATCAGCTGGTATCATAAGATATTGGAAAAGTAAAGCTGTGACAGGGATATTGACTTTAAATTAATAGGATTCTAATGTATATTATTAACAACTCCTTTAAATGTGGAATATTTCCAGATCAACTGAAATCAGTAATCATAAAACCAGTACTTGAAAAGGGATGTTCGGATGATTTAAATAATTTTAGACCCATTAGTTTGCTCTCTAGTTTTTCGAAAATTTTTGAAATGCTTATGTCTTTAAGGGTGCTGGAGTTTATGAAATCATGCAGTCTTATCTCAGTAAGACAGCACGCATATCTAGGGGGTAGGTCCACCATGACAGCAATATATCAATTTGTAACTGCTCTACTTAACCACCTAGAAAATAAAAATCTTGCATTGGGGTTATTCCTGGATTTAAGCAAAGCTTATGATTATGTTGATCATGAAATACTATTTAATAAACTGAACTGTTATGGTATTAGGGGAAATGTGCTTTCATGGTTGAAGTCATACCTCTTAGATAGGCAACAAAAGGTTGTATTGAAAGGACTATGAATAGAATGAAATTTTTGGAATCGTGCAGGGGTGTATTTAAAAAGTTAAACATTTTCACAGTATACGGGCTGCTATATATTAATGAATGTATAATGTTTCTTTTTAAAAACAGAGATATATTTCAAGAAACAAGGAATCAGTTTAACACACGTAATTATAATCTCTTATTGCCAGCACATCGTCTTACTCTGACGGAACAAAGTCCATACTATATGTGTATTAAATTATTCAATAAACTGCCAATGTGTATAAAAAGTGTAAGTAGTATAAATAGTTTTAAGAGAACATTGAAAATCAAAATCATAGACCTAGAACCTTACTCAATAAGAGAATTTTTGGAATGTATTTTTTAACTTTTCCATTTTTTGTGACGTCATTTCATTTTATGTTTTTGTAACCATAACTTGAAATAAAGAAGTAATAATAATAATAATAATAAAGGAATATCACTTAAATGAAATGTTAATAAAAACTGGAGTAATTGGATTTTATACAAATAATATCTATGCATACAGCGGTTCCAGACTGCCAATTTTAAGACCCAGGATTGTTGCTAGAAGATTTTGAAAATCTGCTTGTATTGTTGTGTATTCCTGTTTATAGCTGTTATTAAAGCCTACGAGGAGGTCTTTTTATATTTCCCTATGTATGGTGGCACTAATATGACAGGTAAATTTAATCGTTAACAAACAGTTGGTAATTGTGAAAAAATTAAAATAATAAAAAAGTTATTAATTTTTCTTGACCATTAATTAGCTTATTATTTTCTGGTTTTATTAGTTGAAATTATAATTTTCTCAAAATCCAATGAATAAACCATGGCTCCTCAGGTACAATCTTAACAGTTATAGAACAGGGTCGTAGTAAAAAACATAAAAATCATAAGTACATAAAAGGAAAAGCCTGAAACAAAATGGTGGACTTTAATATCATGCGGTGGGGCTACAGATTTTTATTTTACCTGTTGAACTAGTTTTGCTCGGCTTTTTCAAGTGACAATAAAATCCCTAAATATGATTCAACGACGTGCAAAATAATAAATTCGATCCATTTTCAGTATTTTCTACACTACACGATACATTCATTGACTCGTGCCCGTGTCGGGATTTGGCGTTGAAAGAATCTAACATCTATCTTGCAGATCGCTTTTGTTAAAACACCTCTCGACGTAAACATCCAGAAAAAAAATTGAAAAATACAACCAAACACTCGGTGAGAATTAATCGACGTACGTTCGGCCGGTCGCATCATATTTACCCTGTGCTTTGACCAGCCCATAGACAAGGGAGATGCGCTTATGGTAGGGATAGATAGGCAACTTAACACTAAATTGGTTCCCTTACAGCGCCATTCGTAACCTGAACTAAATGTAGCACTATGGGCGAGAGGCGGGGGAAGGGGCCGCCGCGCATGAAAATTTAAATTTTACAACTTTCAATTCAAATTTTCGCGCTTCTAACTCTGATGGAAAAGTTAGAAGCGCGAACCTTTTGAATTAATGTTAATATATTTTGGGAGATTAAAAGGAAGTTGTAACAACGTTTCTTATATGGCGACCAGCTTTATTAATATTAGATATATTCATAAATTAATATAATATTAATAAGAAGGCAAGTATTGCCTAGGATTGTGCTGTAAAGAATTACCATCAGAACAGCGTTCAGCTTTAAATAGGACCCTCTTCTGCCATGCTTAATTTTTTGATCATATCCGAAATGTGTGTGACAAACTCTATAAGTTTTTTGAAAGTCAATCTTGTCTTTGCCACAGAGTAATGGATTTTGAATAGCATTTACCCAAAGTTTATGCGTCTAAAAATACACGGACATTATATTCAGATCATAAACTGTCATAATTCTAAGAAAATCAGTATATAAGTAATGTTTATGATTATTCAGGATCAAAAGGTGTCCTGCATACATTTTTTTATATAGCAACAATATTTTGTATACAGTATAGGTGCAAGGTGCCTTATTGGCTCTTCACGATACGCCCTTTTTATTACTTCGCTAAAACAACAAAGAAACCTGTACATTTTCCCACTTTGTACTTTACATCCGGGAACGCAACAATAAATCACCATTTTATCAGAATAACTTTATGCGTCCCGCCGCTTCATTTAAAAATTTAATGTTGAAATGTCAATGTCGGTTAGATCCGACTCCGGAAGATATTTTTATTATGGATCAGCGCATAAGTCATATTTTTATCTTTATTGCACCTTAGCTGGTACGGTTGAATGCAAAGAGAGAAAGATACAGAACGTTCACCACGCTCATTCTAAATACATGTTTTGTAGCTACCAACGCTAGGATATGAACAACCTTATAAAACAAAATCCCTACAATAGCGCCATCAGCGCCTGGTTGAAGAACTAAACGAACGGGGAACGATCTTCACCATTTAAGTTATCCTAGCCTGGACCAGCCAACTTCACGTAAGGAAATGCTTTTCACTTCATCGTAAGAGCAGGACCGTAGTAGGCAACTAATGAGTTAAAATAAATATAAATATAATTAAGTCATTTTGGCAATAATTTCGCCTAAACTAGAAAATAATTATTTTGAATAATCAATTAAAATTGAATCATATATATCTCCGGGGTGAAGATTACTCATATTAAAGAGGAAAGAAAAATTCAAAATTCTTCACAAATATTTAATATCTCGCTCTACGCGTTTCGGTTTCTTAAACCATTTTCAAGAGCTGTATAATATAAACACAAACTTTACATTAAGGACACAAACAAGCTCACAATGGCGAGCACAGGTTAACTCTGAAAAAACCGAAACGCGTAGAGCGAGATATTAAATATTTGTGAATAATTTTGGATTTTTCTTCCCTCTTTAAAATCAATTAAAAGTTAAATGTATACACCAATAAAGAAAAATAAATACACTATAGCACAAGCAATGTCGGGATATTTTACAAATACATCAAACTAAATAATAAAGTCAGGCATAGAAAAGTAATACATAACCATAATATGATGCTATTATATTAAAATGGAAGCATCAGACAATAGTGGTATTATTAATTAGAATTCAATACAGATACAAAATGCCTAAACAGCCTTTGGAATTAAGAAAAATGATAAAAAAAAATAATTTAGAAATGTGCCTTACTTAGTACAATTACCATACCCTCCTGATATATTATTTGTGAGCTAGCATGCACCAAAATACAAAATAAGGCTGTACTGATTTTTAAATCTTTAGGTAAAATTATTCTACAATAGAGTAGCTTCACATGTTTGCAATCAAAATTAAAACAAAGCCTTATTGTTTTATTAAAGAAAATAAATGATTAGCTCGATGGCACCATCTTAAATTATAGGCAGCTGATTTTAAGACTAAGGCAGACAAACACATTATGTAATAAATAAATCATAGCTGGGCAAAGCTGAGGTACCTGAGCTATTTGGCCATGCAAAACAAGTAATGGCACTAGGTCTGGATAGCGTTAAAACATGATGGACTTAATGTTAAAATAACTACACAGCAATAATAAAAATAGAAGGAAGCAACATCATTCAAAAAGCAGGCCACCATACAGTATTGACAGACTCAAGATAAAGAAAATGGACGAAACTAATAGCTCAGCGTTATGCAACAAAAGAATTTAAAAGTAATCAATAACTGTAAATACTGTATGGCACTAAACTACCTTAAATCTGTTGAAATAAGTTATGCAACGCAGTAGAAAAGGAATAGCTATATGTAAAAGCAAATGTTTCGGTAATATAGTAACAGTTAATTGAAGAATTAGATATGTCACCAGGTATTGTATGAACTGAAGTGTCATGTAACACTGAACTGTAAATAAAACTTGTGCTATACAAAACAAAGCAAATTAAATTAAATAATTGTAGCAAGCTGGACACAGAAGTGGAACCCTTTAATAATCAATAAAAACTAAAGAAACGTCACTGGAGCTGTAAACACTCTTAAATTAGTTAATTAAAAATTGACTAATTAATACACTGTCCTGCAAAAATTAGCTGTTTTTCTTGTATATTTGGCGAAATGAAAACCAGATTTTTCTTATTTTTACTAATTCGGAATTAAATAAAAGTCAAGTTTAGATTGCTTAAAAGGGGAAAAAGGTGGCTTTCATACCCATTAATCTCGCTGTTTCTTTTTTGATAAAAAAGCTTGTCTATTCGACTTCCTCTTATGAGCAGTGTCAGTCGAGCTCTCCCGTTTTAAACACCAGCAGTAATACTAACATCCCATAGTCCTTGATACCGATGTTCCATGTCGTTGATGTCTTGATGAAAACGTTCTCCCTGTTCCTCGCTTACGTCACCAAGATTTTCGGGGAAGTAGTCCAAATGACTATGGAGAAAGTGCAATTTTAAGCTCCTGTTGCAGCCCAGTTTTTGAAAGTTCTTAAGCATTTCTGCAACAATATTTTTGTAATCTATAGATTTCTTGTTTCCCAAGAAATTTATGACAACATTTTTAAACGAAATCCAAGCATCTCTTTCAATAGGTTCCATGACATTGTTAAACTTTTCGTCTTTCATTAACTGCCGTATTTGTGGACCAACAAATATTCCTTCCTTCAATTTGGCATCTGAGAGAAATTGAAATTTTGTACACAAGTAGCGGAAACATGCACCATCTTTATTAAGAGCTTTCACAAATTGTTTCATCAGACCTAGTTTTATGTGCAATGGTGGAAGCAATATTTTTTCACGGGATACCAAACTTTTCTTAAGTATATTTTTCTCTCCTGGGGTCATTCTTATTCGAGGCGGCCAATTTAACGTAATCCAGTGCTTATCACGAGCCCTACTGTCCCATTCACAAAGAAAGCATGGCATCTTTGTGTAGCCTGCTTGTTGTCCCAAAAGCATACTGACAATTTTAAGATCGCCACATATGAACCACTGGTGATTTTCATATTGTATTTTATTTAAAACTGTTTCCAAGTTCTCGTACGTCTCCTTCATGTTCACTGAATGTGCCACTGGAACGGAACCCAACCTATTTCCATTATGGAGTAGAACGCCTTTTAGACCTCTCTTTGAAGAATCAATAAATAAACGCCAGTCGCTTGGGTCATATATATCAACACCCAAATTTTTTATAAGATCTTCAATGTTATTACAATAACCCAATGACCCTTCTCTCTAAAAATACCTGGAAAATTCCTTTTCCCGACTTCTATACCAAGAAAATGTAGTATTAGAAGCTAGTAGGTTCTTTTCTTTTAACCTAGAACCCAATAACTCAGATCGTTCTTTAGATAGTCCTAGATCTCTGACTAAATCATTTAGCTCTTCTTGTGTAAATACTTTGGGCTTATTAGACTCTATATCAGACAAAAAATCTGTATCGAAGATTTTCTCATCCTTGTCATCTCTCAGAACAACTTGAAACATTTTCCAGAACAGCGGGGGCCTGTGGAATTGGAATTTCATCTCCATGTGGTACTGGTCTTCTAGCTGAAGGGATGTCTGGATATTGCATAAATTTCTTATTTTTTTTTATTAAATCCCGTTGTTTTACACAAACAGAAGTAGCAGTCGTCTACGTGATTACGTTGTTCCCGCCATACCATTGGCACAACAAAAGGTAACGATTTCTGTTTGTTCTGAGTCCACTTCCTTAAACCTGCGATGCAGGAATGACAGGCAAAATGCGGCGCCCACGGTCAGGGGCGGATGGGCCCGCCGGGCAACCGGGCAAATGCCCGGTGGGCCGGTCGATCTCTAAATGTTAAGACTCTCAAAAAGAAGTCAAAGATAGTTCTGGAAAAATGGAGAAATGCATAAATTCAGTTCATAGTCGTTACCATGTTGTTTAGTGCAGTGAAAGCCTCATCACTATTTTCTTTGCTTAATTCAGTCGCCACCTTCTTTCGTGAATCGTATAGGAGGATTGATGTTTGGTCATCTATTTTTTGTGACAAAAAAAGGAGAAAATTAGGAGTAATTGAACAAAATAGATGGTGGTCTAAAGAAAAAGAGTTGGAGAAGATTTTTGGAGATAGCACATTATACTTAGATGTTCTTGAATCATTGTCAAGTATTTCACAAAACCTTGACCTAAATCCTGATATCCGATCTACTGCAAAAAACTTAAAACAGCAATTCCTTAAATACGAAAATATCTTTCTTTCTCTTTCCCAGGTGTCTTTAAAACTGTTTTCTATCACTGGCCCACTTTCAAGATATCTACAGACTAGAGGTTTGGATTTATTGAAAGCAAATGCCATGACTAAAAGGTCAACGGCCGAGCTAAAAAGAATTCAACGCGATTTTAAGGCTTTTGAAAAGTCGAGTCCAATTTTTTTAACTCGGGCTAATAGTGAAATGAAGAAAAGAGATATTAGTTTTGACATCGAAGATGAGTTTCCAGTTACGAAAATACGAAAAGTCAAGAAATTCTTCGACGAAAAGTGCAGTGATGAAGCTGTTAGTAATTCGAAAGACAAATTTAAAATAGAAACGTTCAATGTTATAATGGATACCGCCATTATGTCAATGGAAAACCGATATAACAGAAATATAAAGTTATGTGCTGATATGTCCATTTTCAATCCTATACATTTTAATGAAATCAAAACCAATGGTATTTCTGAAAGTAGCTTGCAGAGCATTTTAAAGAAAATTTTACAATTTAAAGAAGATGCCCAAGTGCTAAATATTAAGGAAGAATTGTGCCATTTTGTATTGAATTGGGATCTTTATAAGATTACTTTAAATGAATCCTTCCAAAAAGATACTTTGGCAGATTATGAGGAGATAACTGACGAAGATGACCCAGATGTTATAGATTCACAAACAACCTATAAATATCAAGAAAAAAGTCCTAGTAGTCTTTGTAGAAACTGTGTACATTGTTGCTGTCTAGCAATAATGAAATACAATATGTATCAGAATGCCTATCCATTATCCATGCCTATCTACCAATATATTTTAACTTTGCCTGTCACCCAAGTGTCATGCGAGAGAAGTTTCTCTATTTTAAAATACATCAAGAACCGACTACGCAATTCTTTAAGCGATAAACATTTGGAATCATTTATGATAATGAATATTGGTAAAGAAATCTTATGGACAATCGACAATGAGATCATTAATGAGCTAGCAGGATCATCTAGTTTCTTAGGTAGATTGTTAATCTTATAATTTAAAATATCTTTTATTTTTAATTGTCTATTTTGATAAAATGTTGACTGCTATTACACAAATACTATTTTATCTCAGTTGTTAAATTTAGATTTAGATTTCGTTGTAAAAAAATTTTAATAGAAGGAGTTAATTCTATTAGAAATATTTTTAGTTTTGTTTACTATTTTATTAGGTTAGTAATAAACATCGCAAAATAAAGAATGGTATTATTTTTTGTTGTAATTTGTGGGCCGGTTTTAGCAAGTGATTGCCCGGGCTGGTCTTAGGTAGCCCATCCGCCCCTGCCCACGGTTTGTCTTCATCTCCAAGTTTTACACCGAAATACGCATAATAAGCTTGCCGCACAAAGTGGGTGATATTTTCACGTTGACTTTGCAAAAGATAACTACCACAAATGTGGCAAAACATATTTGGGTCATTTAGACAGCTTCTCCTAGAGCAACTTGCCATCCCGAGTAAAGTTATATAGGTACACTCTCAACGCAACACGAACTCAATCTAAATACATTGGCAAGACTGAACAAGTATATTCACCTAGCAGTTTATGCGTTTACGCAATTTGTATACATGTTGTTATAATTGTATCTTATTTCGTACAATTATGCGATATTTAGTACATCTTACGTGATAGAAAAAAACTGATGCTATTTTTGAATTTTACCCATAAAAATGAACTAAAAACAATGGTTCCTTTTAAAAGCGCCATTTTGTTGTAGACCAGTGAATCAATCAAATCTCAGTCATATATCACATTAAATTAGAGCATACAGTAATCAAATCAAATCAAATCAAAATATGCTTTATTGTCATAAAGTATTATTTTTATCGACAAAGCCTTTTTTAAAATTAAATTAACAATAAAATATAATAATATAGTGAAACTTAAAATATCGGAATAAACAAAAAAAATGCAAATAATTATGACAAAGTATCACCAAAATATTCATCTAGAGCATAATAAGCTTTTTCCAATAATATACACTGCTCAAAAAAATTAAAGGAACACTTTTGGATAACCCTATAACTTCTTGGCTTGCTGTTATTAACAAATCAAAATTATATTTTCATAATCGATTTGCATCTTATTTTAGTGATGTGTTAAAAAATAAACGTGATTATGCTCATTTATTCGAGATAAGTTTAATTTTCCACAGCAAGTACAAAAAATAAAGTGATTATGAAAATATTCACATTTAGGTTTTATGTTGAGGCAGGCTTAGAGAGCTCCACCGGGCAACGGCATGACAGTTTGTAGTTGTTGAATTCATTATCTGTCAAAATGAGAGATCTTAGCGAGATAGAAGTCGCTCGTGCCATAGCTTTAATTGAAAATGGTGTAAAAATTCGACAAGTAGCAAGAAATGTTAATCGCAGTCCGTCAGTCATCAAACGTGTGTATGATCGCTATAGAGAGACTGGACGATATAAAAGACGAACCGGACAAGGTCGAAATCGAAAAACTACACAAATTCAGGACCGATATTTAGTAGTTTCTTCTTTGCGAAAACGAATAGCGTCAGCAAAGGACCTTCAAAGTACACTTTTGATGGCTCATCAGGTAACCATTTCTGACCAGACTGTCAGAAACAGGTTACGAGAAGCAGATTTAAAATCTAGAAGACCGGTAAGAAAACCTGTTTTAACTCGACATCATAAAACTATGCGATTAAACTTTGCTCGTGATCATTTGGGATGGCAACTTCGACAATGGAAACCAGTACTTTTTACAGACGAATCAAGATTTCGTCTCACTCGTTGTGATGGTCGGGTGCGTGTATACAGACGTCCCAATGAACGATACTTCGCTGCTACTGTACAAGAGGTATCCAGATTTGGAGACGGTTCGGTAATGGTCTGGGGTGGAATAAGTTTGGAGGAAAAACCGATCTTGTAGTGATACCAGGAAGGCTTACAGCTGCAAGATATATTGATATCATTCTGTCAGATGACGTTATTCCTGCAGCATATGGTATAGGTCCTGATTTTCTTTTCATGCAGGATAATGCAAGGCCTCATACTGCTGCGATTTCTATAGATTTTCTTAACGAGCATGAAATTCGTAAAATGGTTTGGCCAGCGATAAGCCCTGACCTTAATCCAATTGAACACTTATGGGATATATTGGACAGACGTATTCGACGTCGTCCAAATCCACCTCAAACCCTTCAGCAACTAACAGAAGCCCTAGTCGAAGAGTGGGACAGTATACCACAGGAAGGCATTCGAGGGCTCGTGAGAAGTATGCCAAGAAGATGCCAAGAAGTAATTCGTACTGCTGGAGGGCATACGCGATACTAAAACACATTGGTTTTCAGATAGCGGAACATTGCCTTTAAAAAATTTTTTCTTTTCATTTTGTTATTCGCACTTTTTTTATAATTGTTAATCTTAGTTTACGAATAAAGGATTAGTTTAAAGTTCTATTAATCGATTTATTAGAAGAAAGTATGTGTATTTCAGAATATAAATGTTTATCTGTATATAACTATCACTTAATAAGTTACAGGGTTATCCAAAAGTGTTCCTTTAATTTTTTTGAGCAGTGTATTTTTAACATGTTTTTTAAACATTTTAAAATTTTACATTTTCTTAATAAAAACTGGATGAAAATTAAAAATTTTTTTAGAATCATAAATTATGGATTTTTTTACAAGACTTGAAGAAGGAATAGGTAAGCATATATTAAAGGTTTCTCTTGTATTATAAGTATGTGAATTAATACTATTTCTATGCTTTTTATGAATTAAACAAACTGTTTCCAATATAAAAATTGAAGTTAGTGTTAAAATTTTTTGTGAGAAAAATAGAGTTTTACAAGAATCTCTAGATCTAGCTTTGCACAAATATCTGATAGCTTTTTTTTGTAAAATAAAATTTGAATTTAAAAGATATTGGCTTGAATTTCCCCCGAAACAAATTCCATATCTCAAAAGATATTCTATTAAAGCAAAATAAACATTTCGAAGATCCGCCATATTCATTTCATGAGAAAGTACTCTCAGGGCATAACATCCTGAAGCTAATTTTCTACATAACTTTTTGATATGTTCATTAAAAGAAAGATTTTGAGTAATATAGATTCCTAAATATTTTATAAATTTGGGGTTATTAATTATTAGGGGTGTTGGTCACTTGCGCGCCGTGGTCAGTTTTTACCTGGCCCTAGTCTAAAGGATGGAATATTTCACAGGTCACTTGCGCACAAAATGTAATTAAAGCATTAAAGGATTATGTTAAGTACTTCTTAGACCCCTCTGCATTTTAATTGCCTTAATTTAAAGGTTTTGGAAATTTCACTTTAGATAGGTAATACTATAAGAATTTTCCCTTCCTCCCCTCCGCGCAAGTGACCTATAGGCCGGTGTACAACCTGCGCGCTACTGTCCCATAGGATTATCGTACCCTTCAAAAATTCTGACCGCGGCGCGCAAGTGGCATATGCCCATTATTAGATTGTCAAAAATTATATTATTAAGTGTACACTTAAAAGTTAATATATTTGTTATAGTGATATTAAATGAGAGTAGATTAGAGTCACACCACTTTATAACATTTATTAAATCTTCATTAATTATTTTAATTAATTCATTACAATATTTACTATGCCAAAGTATTGTTGTATCATCAGCAAATATGGTAAATTTACCATTTATAAAAATTGACGCAAGGTCATTTACATATATTAAAAATAGTAATGGACCAAGAACTGACCCTTGAGGTACTTCACAATCAATTTTATTACTTTTTGATTTTTTACCATTTACCAATACTACTTGAGATCTTTCAGATAAATATGATTTAAACCATTTAAACGATATACCTCTAAAGCCATAAAGCTTAAGCTTCTTTAATAATATATCATGGTTAACACAATTAAAAGCTTTAGAAATATTACAAAATATTGCTGCAGCAAAATCTCCTTCATTTAATTTAAAATAAAGATGTTCAAGAAATGGAAAAATAGCATCACTAGTATTTTTATTTTTTGAAATGCAAATTGGTTTGTATTTAAAATATTGCTTTTATTTAAAAAAGAAATCATTCTATTTTTAACAAGTTTTTCAATAATTTTAGAAAGTGTTGGAAGTAAAGAAATTGGTCGAAAATTAGAAGCAGATTCACAATCACCTCCTTTATGAATTGGAATAACAGTAGCTGATTTAAGGCATTGTGGAAATATTAAATAAATAAACTGAAAAGAAAATAAGAAATTCTTTATTTAAAAGTTCTTTTTTGACTCGATATTAATTTAAGTGTTAAACTAGCAATATTAAGTAAACAAAATGGGGTTCAACTAAAATAGGTGGCCAGTTGATTTATAAAGGTAATTGAAGAGTAATGAATCATATTAAAAATTAAGCTAATGAGGATTTTGGACCCTCGGCCCTAAGTCGAGCAGCACAAGAAAAACACATTTACCTCGGAAAAGCATGGTTTATGTTTGACTATGGGATTCTGCACCAATACACAGGGAACATATAAAAAAATAAATTAATTACACTCACCTAGCAGTAGATTGTAGGGCCTCAAAGTTTATTTGGGCGTTCAACACCGATGTTGGGGTGCTCCAAAAGTACTTGACCCCTCTAGGTCTTGGAGACCGTGACTACTTGACTAAAATAGGAAGGCACTATAGGACAAAATTGCCGGGATAATAGGAAAAAGAAAGCAGCATGCTGCGCAAAACCTTACCTCCAATAGCGAAAATACGCAACCTAAATCCCACCTAGGTGGTTCTTCTGTCGCTCCCGAAAAATTTATGAAAAAATACACAACGTACAACAAAGCTAGCGTACAGGCGTATATCGCCTTTAACTTTTATATCCAACACCGAATCACAAAAGAAAGAGAAGTAATCTGTCACAGAGAACTAACATGCAAAAGGGTGAATGAGAAATATAGAAAAGGAAAGAAATAAATCTAATGGCCTCTAACTACTTTACAGGTATTTAAGCTAAGTGAAACAAAACAGAGTTAAAGCCTATCCAGAGATATAAAGATAAAGTTACACTTTGCCTTTAAATGGGATTATCCAAGGGTGGCCATAAACAAACAATGAATGAATAAATAAATGCAGTTAAATTATGGTCCGCACTTAAAAATGTCTTAAAGCAAACTGCAAATCCGGAAGAAGTAATTTCATTATTAAAGTAATAGTTTGGTGATTTTAAACCGATTTTTACCAGATTCAAAATGAGAGGGTTAATCCCATAAAACAAATTATGTTCTAAGGACTGTATATATAGCCACTCTAGTTAGTTTCAAGCCTAGTAGTTATTCTAACTTCGTGTGTAATACAGCGTTTGTTTAATCGTGGGTGAGTTATGGAAAATATGTGCGAGCCCAATGTATCTCAGGAGTTAACCCTGCCGAAAAGCAGAAAACACTTTTCTGTGGAAGCTAAGGAAGTTATAAACAATGTTTATTCAACTCTTATTGGACGTGCGGTCAGCAAGCAAGCAGCGTTAGAAGCGTTAGAAGACATAACAAAAATTTCAACATCAACTGTATGGAAAATTGTGAATAATCCCATTTTAGCGAGGAAAAAAAAACCGATACTGGCATTTTCTCGAAGGTTGATGGAAGTGATCAAGATATAATACGGCGTAAAATATACAAGTTATACGAGAAACAATGCGTGTCTACATTAGATAATTTAACTAAGAGGCTTGAAAAAGATTAAACCGGCATTAAATGTGGCGGAACAACGTGATGGAAGTGTATCCAACACATGGGCTTTAGATTTAAAAAAATTAACAAAAGGGAAGTTTTAATGAAATCCAGTAGAATTCGGGAATGGCGATCCGAATATCTACAAAAAATTAGGAATTACAGAAATCAGCAAAGGCCGATTATTTACTTAAATGAAACCTGGTTCGACACATATGATACCCCGGAAAAGGGTTGGGTTGACTCAAGCGGCAAGTGTAAAACAAGCGCGTCATCAAAAAGTGGTAAACGAATTACGATTTTGCAAGCTGGATCTAAAGACGGATTGATTCCAAATGGACTTTCTCTGTCTGCAAAAAATATTAAATATTCTTCCCTGGATTACCATGAGGACACCACTGCTGATTAAGTTGAAGATTGGTTTAAAAACAAGCTAATTCCAAACATACCTCCGAATAGCGTAATTGTAATGAACAATGCAAGCTAGGTACCATTGTAGGCAGTTGACCAAGACTCCCTCCTCAAATGACACAAAAGCAACAATCCAAAACTACATGTATGATAATGACATTTATTTTCAGGAAGATTACACCAAAAGGCTATTAATTGAGGTTTTACAAAGTTTAAAACTACAAAAGGAATACTTCTATGATAATTATGCAAAAAATCTAGGGCATAGAGTTTTAAGGCTTCAACCATACCATTGTATATTTAATGCCATCCAACATGTTTGACACCAACTGAAATCTGCCATTCGTCGTAACAATATTTGCTCTACTCATAACTCCAGTGTACTTGAGCTTATAAAAACTGAAGTTTTTAAGATCCCTTCACAAAGTTGGGCAAATTCTGTTACACATGTTGAAAAAGTGGAGAAATCCTATATCCATATAAACACTATAGTACAAATAATAATTAGAACAGATGACGATAGCGATAGTGAAATTGATATATTAAGTGAATAATTATTATAAGTACCGAATAATTTGTATATTTTTGTAATCATAAATATAATTTTTAATAATAAAATAACTTTTAATTTCACATTTAAACATAAATAAAATATTATTTAATGTCTTACATATTTTTATTACAAACCATGATTAAATTCTAAGCAAAATACGGACCTTTTCGGCCATACTTCAATTTTACAGCTGGCCCGAGTCTTTCCTAATAGTGATCAGTTAGTCACTTTCTTGTATCTCTGAACAGACTTTACCTAAGTTTAGTTATTGTCTAATAATAAATGTGACATGACCATATACCGGGTGTTGCATCGTCGAGCGGGACATAGGAAATCCCATGTAATTTTAAATGGGGTCAATTATTGGCTTCCCTAATTATTTTAGAGAAAAATTCTATTTAGGTTTATTAAAGAGCACTAAAACCCACATTCAAAAGAATAACTTTAGATATTTTTGAGGAGCCCGTTTACGGGTTATCGCCGATTTCTTTTTAACTATTTCTCCTTTTCATGGCCCCGTATTTGCGGGCATCAGTCAAGGTAAAAGATGACTGTCAAATAAAGTTGTCATTTTGAAATGTGTGCTTTATTGTTATAAAAACTCGTACATCGAAAATATTAAAGGTGTATTTATGAGTACAAATTAATCTGAATAAAACTAAAATAAAATATCCAATTACAAGGTTAATTATGACATTTTACATGTTTCAATATTTTACTAATTAATAGGTAGGTACTATTAAATTGTTAGAACTTTAGGATTTAAGAAGATGTTCAAATATTCCTCCATTGACTGCTAGACAATAACCGAGGCGATCATAAAATTCTCTTCTTACATTCGCTAGTTGGTAAACTGAAATTCTATTGCATTCGGCAGAAATAGCATTTTTTAACTCGTCTAGATTTTTGTATTTTTTATCTTTGTATATCCTGTTTTTTAAATGGCCCCAGAGAAAGAAATCATTTGGCGATAAATCAGGAGACCTGGCTGGCCAATTTGCTGTATGATTTAAGCCAATTACATTTCCATTAAAAGCACGGTTTAAATATTCCCGGACAGCCAGGGTACTATGTGCCGGGCAGCCATCCATTTGGTACCAAACTTCCTGATTTTCCCTGGCGGCATCATGTAAAGTAGGTAAAATATGATCTTCAAGTAGTTCCAAAAAATATTCTGCATTTAAATTTCGTGTAAGAAATAATGGCCCGATAATATTTTCTCCGAAAATCCCAGCCCATACATTAACTTTTTGTGGATATTGCGTCCTTGTTTCCACAAACCTGTGTTGGTTTTCTTTGCTCCAATATCGATAATTTTGAACATTGGGTTCATTGTTTAAGGTAAATGTGCATCCGTCAGTGAAACAAATGTTTTTTAAAAATTCCCTATCCATGTTTGCTCTTTCCATCATACCAAAACAAAACTCCTGTCGTCGTATTTCGTCCCTATCTCTTAGCTCTTGGTGCTTTTCATATTTGTATGAATAATATTTATGTCGTTTCAAAGCTTGTAACGCTGTGGTGTGATCTAATCCTATGTCATCCTCAAGTTTCCTTGTGCTGATCTTCCCATCATTTTCTTCCACGCACAATAAAACTTGCAAGTCCCTATCATTTCTTGCATCTCTTCTTTGTTCCTGCCTTTCTTCACATCTGCAGTTATTTATTACAGTGCCGTTTGTCTCAAATTTCTTGATAGTCCTTTCGACTGTAGATTTTGCAGGTATCGGTCTATTCGGATACAGAGCAGCAAACATGTCTGATACATTTTGATAACTATTTCCTTGATAATACCATTTAATCATCAATATTTTTTCTTCAGTGTAATTCATGGCTAATATTTTCGATGTACGAGTTTTTATAACAATAAAGCACACATTTCAAAATGACAACTTTATTTGACAGTCATATTTTACCTTGACTGGTGCCCGCAAATACGGGGCCATAAAAAGGAGAAATAGTTAAAAAGAAATCGGCGATAACCCGTAAACGGGCTCATCAAAAATATCTAAAGTTATTCTTTTGAATGTGGGTTTTAGTGCTCTTTAATAAACCTAAATAGAATTTTTCTCTAAAATAATTAGGGAAGCCAATAATTGACCCCATTTAAAATTACATGGGATTTCCTATGTCCCGCTCGACGATGCAACACCCGGTATATTTTTTTTAAGTAAAAAAATAGTCCCAATATCTTCGATATTCGACAAAGGGTCACGTTCGAATTTATGACTCGGATTCGCGGAATCCTCAAAATACCGTGCTTGATATATATGCCATTAAAACTCTCGCAAAATAAAAAGAACTAACCTCTAAAGTTTTGAACTAAAACTGACAATTATCATTGGAAAAACGAAACAAGGAGATTCTCTGTAGTAATATAGTAAGGGATAGGGAAATTATCGAAAATCATTCCGAAGATTTTTTGCCGTGGAAATCGCTCGAGGGCTTGCCCGAGAGCGATTTCCTAATGGCAAAAAATCTGAGAATGATTTTCTGATTATTTCCCAATCCCGAAATGTATTTTGAAGATTATTTACCAAATAAAAAACTAACGATTTCTGACGGGTGAGATTTTCACTTTTGACAAGGGTGATTTTCACCGGAGAGCGGGAGATTATCGCTGAATAATCAGGTGAAAATCAACCCGCTTTTATAATGGATGAGGTAAAAAAACACAAAAATGAGTGAATTAAGATATGAGCCAAACAAACTCAGCCAAAGACACTGAAAAAAAGGTCATTAACCTTAAGTGGAAAACCAACGTAAGGTATTGTTTCTGAACTTGTACTTGAACTGTACTTGTTCCTAGTTTTAAAGTTAAAATTCAAATCAAATATGCGATATTAGTTGCTATTAATTGGCAAGTTCTACTTAATAGTGACAAAATTAAATTGTCACAAGCTGTAACAAGCAGAAATAGATTGTACAAATTTAGGAACCTAAAAAATTTACATTTACTAGGGCTTGACTTTTCCCTTCCGTCAGACCGATCCCCAGACGCGTTTCGTCATATCATGGTTCGTCAAGCTCCGACTAGATACCCATAATCTTTATGTTTCGTTTACTTTGGTGAGTTAAAAAAACAAAACACTAACTTAGGAACCATCACTAAAAATATCATGTAGTCCAATAAAATCAACCACATTTTTCCACAAACCTGTACTAAAGTCACGTTTTAAAACTTTATAACGCAGCTGAAAGTAGCGAAACATGTGGTGTAAAATTGCTATTTGATATCATAATATTATTTTTCTTTCGAAGGAGGAAATGCGTCGGAGAAAATGGCAAGACTACGTATGTTACTAGTAATGACAGTTTGATGATGCTGTAAAATCTATCTTGAAATGTATGCCAATATTGTAAAAATACAGTAATGTGAAAAATGTTATTTTGTAAAGTGACATACACAAATGTTCTATTTAATGTTGTATTTAGTTACTATGACTATTTACATATCGAAATATGTTATTATCTTTACCCGACCACTTTCACCGATTATAAGATATTTTGAGAAACAACGAACGATATTTTTAACAATATCGATCACTGGGACAATTAAGTTACTAATATTTACTTAACAATATTTTCCTGTATTTTCAATTACAATAAGGTAACATATTATTTAGCACCTAAGTTTTGACCCTGAAAGTTGCTTCGTAAAACAACCCATATATCATAGTCTGGAAACATAACATTCCTCCGGGAGTTAAAATAAATTTGCAGTGCCTTGCCATGTCAGGCCCATTCTTCTTGTTGTCGTGTATCTTAAGAATATAATAAAGATATGACGGACGTACTTTTCAACCTACGTGTGTTTGTGAAAACCGTGTTCTGGTGTTTACATTTAAATCTAAATTTGGCATGATACATGGTAAGGGCTTTGTATTTTTAAAATTACCGCTTTTTCTTTTTAAAATAAAAGCTTTTTTGTTGTGTTGAACGTATAAACATGTTGCAAATATTTACAAAAAATGGGAGGATTTATGTTGGTTATTTCGACTCGTACTTATTAAGTAAAATGTGTTGTGTCCTTATTTTATTATTTTTTTTTAATCTATAGAATTTACAGACTGTTAAGCAAGCCAAGTGTTGTTATTTAACTTGCGTTGTAATGTAATGTTACGTCATTATGTCATTCACAAATAAAAATACCACTATTTTATTCAATTATATCATTAATGGAAATACACCAGAGCGACCTGCAGTATTTAAAGATTTGGGGATCGTCTTTGACAAGGAACTATCCTTTGTTCCTCACATTCAAGATACCGTCTCCGCTGCCTAGAGTACTTGGTTTTGTTATACGCACCACAAGGGATTTCCACAATACGGTGCTTATTAAAACAAACTTTATTCTTTTCCTTCGTGTTATCTAAGTTGGAATACGCATCAGTTGTCTAGTCCCCTTATTAAAATATTCATATAAATTCTGGAAAGTCGGTGCAGAGACGATTTGCTAAGGCTGCTAAAGAAAATAAACATCTAAGAAATCTGCATTGGCTTCATAAGGCACTAAATACTAATGAAACTTGTAGCAATTTTAAAAATTGCCACTATTGACCTTGTGGGGAATGTAGATTTATCTTTGATTCGTACAGTAATATTTTCACAAAAGTGCATATTTTATAATTATTTTGCTCAAAAATTGTTTATTAGGTTGTATCATAATTGTTTACCGAACGTTAGTCAGAGTATGGGGCGAAAGCACTACTTCTGCCTTTCTGTCGTTGATGGCATCAGGCGCCGCATATAGGTGGGCCATGTATTTCAGTTTGTTCGTCTCCGTCAAGTCGCAGACCGTCCACTTTTACTTTTGGCAATTTTAGGTTTAAACAAGTTGGTTGGAATTATTTTCTTCATTTCGATATTTAATTTAGGTTCTGGTAAAAGCCCAGACTCTCGTATCGTTTGGATCTTTTGTAGTGTGTCTCTGTTCTCTTATTTTTTGTTGGTGTTAAGTTAAGTTAGCAACACTAAGTCAGCTGATTTTGTTGAAGAAGGGGGTTTGTCTTCAGGTTTCTTGCGGCCTTTAATTTCACTTTCTAAAAATTCTTCAGACTAGAAGGTCAAGTCAGCCGCCGTTAGGCCATTTTTTTCTGGCGAAAGGCCACGAGGTCTCACCCCCCTTTTATAGGTAAGCTGCTTTAATTTCTTTTGTTCTTGGTTCGTTGTTTGTGGAAAATTCAGTGTGTAATTTTCCTTTCTATTATTTTTAGGGGTTTTGTGTTTTGGGTTATTTTTGGTTTTGCCGTTCACGGGGATGTAAGGTTACGAAACCGCCCACCTCATGTGCTCCCAGTAGAAAAATAATTAAATTAATATATAATAACCATATTTCCACCATAAGCCATTTCAATTTATTTTTTGTTTCAATTAATTAACTATAATTTAATCCATAACCTTTTTTATGTAAATCAACATTGTAAAGCTATCTTGACAAGGGGTAATACTTTTTTAATAACACGCTATTGAAAGATTTCCAAGGTTCTAGAATTTTCCCTGAGGTTACACCAAATTTTTAATGTAAATCCTTGCGCCCGGAAAGGCTGGTTTTCTTTTTTTTTTCATGCTTGTATAATTTGATTTTTTTCTCTACCATATAAAATTAACCTAAACCTTTTTTTTATTTAATAAAATATATGTTGTTTGTGTGGGAAAACTTTGGTTTTATTTATTGCATAGATTTCTCAATAGAACTGATATACGATATATTTTTACTGGTTTGGACTTAGATCAAACCAGGTGGCGCCCAAGGCAAACCAAAGACGTAGGGAATGTGTAAGTATATGGACCACGACCTAGTGCCTCCACATAAAGAGCTACCGTCAGCAGATAGTGACAACCTGTTATCCAGGAAAACAGATTGCCATTGTCATAAACTAAGGAACAGTATAAATATGCAAAAAAATCGTTTCGAGGCAAAGTAAAACTAGAAAAAAGCAAATTTGCGTGATTGGAAAATTATTTAATATCAAATATCAGCTCTGCAAAGCTAATATTATATGCAGAAAATGCAACAGTAGTCATGTCTGCTTCTACACTTAATCAACTACTTGAAATAACTTATACAATTCTGCTTAGATTTTTGGCCTAGGGCCGAACAAATCACCTAGTTGCTAACACAAATAAAATCCATTACATGGCATTCTACAAAAAGCGACACGTCCCTGATTTAAACTTAAAATTAAATAATAATTTTATTGCAAGAGTAGAACAATGCAACTTTCTGGGTCTACACATAGACTTGCAATTAAAGTGGACAGCCCATGTAGACAATGTTGCTGCAAAACTAAACTCTGCTTATTATACCCTTGTCAACTTAATAGTCTATTATGAAATAAAACAATGCAGTCTTCCTCCACAGTTTAAATAATAGTCTATTAAAGTACAAGTTTTATAAAGCTCATTTGTCCGTTATAAAATTTGCCGCAAGCGGCTCGTTTTCTAACATGGACGCATGCGCTAATAGCTTTATAAAACGTGTGCTTTATTCTATTTTTTCTATTTTGGCATTTTTTTTAATAAATAAATCCATTTTTAAAAAGAAGATGAAACATACAAATTTTCAAAAATTTTAGGCCCAAAATTTATGTTGGTAATACAATCAAATTGTTTATCGTAGTAGCCTTGAAATCAACAAATAATTTTATTTCCGTATCAGCAATTTAGTCACGAAGTTGTCTAATTTTTCTAACATAACTACATAATTTTAAAATATTAAGCAAGATGAGTTTAGGTTAACTCCCCCAAAGTTATTGGAATTGCGGTAAATTCTATAGTTCTATGTTTTATAATATAGTAAATTTGTAGAATTATTTGATATTTTTTTAACTTACCTCTATTTCATAGAATTATTGCAACCGAACATACACTACAGCAAAATAAAACATTTGTGAACATCATTACCAACCTTAGAGAAATAAATAATACGTGTCATAAAAAGTTCATTACGATACTGAAAAAGATATCGAAACAGCTTTTTTATGAAACCAAATTAGAAACAAAACCTTTATCTACGACTAATGTATAATGTAAATATTATAGTTGTGGTTTTCGCAATATAATGCCACCTATTAATCCCTTAGGGAATAACGACAAGGGATTAATAGTCCTTATTCCCGCTCCAATCACAAAATTTCTCAAATCAAATAATACCATGGAAACAAAATACACCAAGTCAAAAGTGTCACTGTCAAACGCGCAGTGTTTATGTATTCGTATTGGGATGGATGAAAATGAAGAGGCTTTTACTTGTACACCCCCAGAAATTGTACAACTAGCTACAGCAACAACATCTACCTTAATACCGGAAACATCGAAATCTATTTATAATAAAACATACGCAACCTTCAACGAATGGCGTCTTCGAAATAACACAAATTCATTTTCCGAAAATGTTCTACTAGCCTATTTCGCTGAACTAAGTGCAAAATACAAACCATCTTCATTATGGTCATTTTATTCAATAATTAAATCTATGTTGAGAATAAACCATGACGTTGATCTGGAAAAATATGGAAAACTGCGAGCGTTTTTAAAAAGAAAATCTGAAGGATTTCAAGTAAAGAAATCTTGCACTCTGACCTCGAAAGAAATTAAGACATTTATTGACAAAGCTCCTGATGAAGTTTTTCTTTTACATAAGGTAAATATACATAGGTATTTAATCTAATCTATTAAAAAACTCATATTCTTATTTGCTTCAGGTTATATTAATTATTGGAATTATGGGCGCATGCCGGTCAAACGAGCATTAAGAAATGAATATAGAAGACGTAAAGGATCTTCAAACAAACTTCTTAATAACAATACCCAAGACTAAAACCAAAATTGTACGAACATTCGCCATAAACAGTAAGTTTTACAACATTATAAAGAAGTACATCGATCTCCGCCCGTCACATGTAAAAATCAATTCATTCTTTCTAAATTATCAAAAATCCAAATGTACAATACAACGTATAGGAAAAAACAAATTTGCAGACATTGGTAGACAAATTGCCAAATATTTAAACTTGCCAAATCCTCAAACTTATACCGGCCATTGTTATCGCAGATCATCTGCCACTATGTACATTGATGGAGGAGGCGATATAACTGGATTAAAGCGTCATGGGGGCTGGAAATCTACACAAGTAGCTGAATGTTACATTGATCAGTCTATGAGAAACAAGACAACTACAGCAGATACCATTACTAAACAAATAAATAGTAATGAAGCATCTTCTTCCTTTGCAACAATCGACATTCCAAATATTTGTATTGAAAACTCTTCCAAACTTATTCATAGTTCTCGACCAATACAGTTTATTAATTGTACTATTACTAATTTTAGTGTTATTGGCAAATAAAGTTGTTCATTAAAAATCTCAAATTAATAAATTAGTCGTAGATAAAGTAGAGTATACTACTCACAATAATGGCTATTATTACCTCAGAATATTTACTCCCTCGCCGCTTACGCGGCTCGGTTCGTAAATATTCCTCGGGAATAGTAGCTATCATTATTGACTCGTGGTATAATCTACTATTATATGAAATCCAAACAATTATGAAATATATACTATGCTTTGGCCTACTAGTGCTTTACTAGTGACAAACAAGGGAACTTCAAAGAATATTTATCCTTCAAAAAAGGACTATTCGTAAAATCTACTCCTTAAGCCCACTTGAGTCATGCAGAGAAACCTTTCGACAGCATAAGATTCTCACACTTCCTGGTATTCTGATTCTTTGAGCACTGATGTTTGTTAAGAACACTCACACAAGTTTCGATATACATCATGACCGTAACACTAGAAACTCAAATAAAATCTATATTTCAGGCTACAAAACATCATCATATCGGAAAAGCCTTTTCTGCTTTTGCAGCAGATTATATAATGCACTACCAGAACCCTTTAGAGAAATATCTCAAGTAAAAAGGTTAAAAAAAAAGTTAAGTGCTATCTTCTTGAATACAACTTTTACGACATACGTGAATACCATAACATAATCCTCTAAACGCTTTATGACGTATCACTTTAGATCTCTCATTGTTAAATTCTTGACGTTTTATACAGCCAATCTACATTGTAAATGTATATGACTGTATAATAATAAATAAATAAATAAAAGGGCAACCGAAGTTTACCTCAATTTCAAAAAGTACCGACATATAAAAAAAGTGACAATATAATATTATGTAACATTTATATGACTTGATATCAATTGTTTTATGTGTTATTATGACAGTTACCCCATTACACTGTTATTCAAAGGCATCAAAAGAAGATTTTCCACAAAATACCTTCTGATCTGACCTATAGATTAAATCTTAGAAATTCTTTTTTGAAACCATTGCCTAGGGGAGGATTTATTGGCCACTAGAACTTAAATAGAGATAAGGGTCTCATTCTGGGTAGAAATAAAGGCTGTTTTTCAAATTTTGGCACTATTGGAAAAGAAACTACTCCTGATTTACCAACTGGGGAAGGAAGTTTATGCGGAAAATATTTTTAATCGCTTAATAACAAGGTACCTGAGCAGCTCCCTGACTCGATATCGCTTAATTAACTAAGTGATATCGAATATGACCGATTGGAAAACTTATCATGGTATATACAGGGTCCTGCAACAGTGCGTCGGGATTTTATAGCTCCTAAACGAATTAAATTAGAAATTTCGTTCATATGCGGGCTTATACTGTATCATAGAGTATATTTCAGGAAAATGTTTTTGCATATACAGTATACAGGGTTGTCCAAAAAAGTGTGGTAACATAATGTTGAATTTTTTTAAATCGGACACCCTGTATTTTCTGCATATTTTGATTTGTATTATTATCCTTTATAAATATCTATAATTTTATGCAATTTACTTTGGTAGTTTAAGAGCAATAAGTTAAAAAGTAAGATAAAAAAATTTAGCAGCTCAAAAGAAAAAACCAAAAAAAAAATCTGAAAATATTTTTGGTAATCACGGCATTGTACAGAAGTAATGACAAGGACTCCAGGGAAACGATGAATTGAAGAGTTTTTATCAATTCTTTACAGGGTGTTCTAAATAAGGTTTCAAAAATGAGTCATTAAAAACTCATTTGTCTCAAATTTTTCAAATGGAACATCCTAAATATTTTTAACTAATGTAACGTAAAATTCATAAACAAATATTTTTTGCAATACAGACATGTAGGTTATTTCCAGTCCTTTACGAAATAATAGCAAATTTCGTAAATTCTGTTGTGTAAAAATGTAAAAAGAACGTTTATTTAATCAATTAAACATATTATATGCCTAAACTAATATTATAAACTGCAATAAATATTCGAAATGTCTTCCATTTTGATCTGTGCATAAATTAATACGCTCTTGAAAAGATCTATTTACTTACCTTAACATTTTTGTTCAAATAACAGCAAAAGAATGTATTAGTAAAGGTTACGCATAAAAATCTTGGTAGGCTTTGAAATACGATAGGGATTCCATTTTTATTAGAATTTGACAAGTTTAATTAATTCAAAAAAGTTGTCATTTATAGCTAATAGTACTTAGCGCTTAAGTAAAAGGTATTAAAATGAATTTTAGTAAAGAGGAGTCAGTTGATATGATTTTTTCACTTGGCGAGAGCGAAAAAAATTGCTTGTTAGCAAGTAGAGTTCACGCGTCACGTTATTTAGAGAGAAGGCACTCTCACGAAAAAAGTTTTAAAAGATTATTATTAAAACTTGTTGAAACTGGAAATGTCGTGTACTCAAAAGAAAAAAGAACAAAACCTGCCACCAACGAGGAAAAAGAATTAGAAGTATTATTAACAGTTACTGAAGATCCACACATAAGCCAAAATAAAATAAGGAAAGCAGTAGATATTAGCGAAAGATCTGCACAACGAATTTTAAAAAAGCATCGTCTTCTTGCGTACCACATTCAATTCCATCAAGCTCTTAACGATAGAGATTTTCAAAACCGACTCGAATTCTGTGCCTGGACCAGAATGAAATTTCAAGAAGATCCTATGTTTTATAATAATTATGTTTTATTCTCTGATTAGGCTACATTTCGTAACACCGGTTGTGTAAATAGGCAAAACCTTCACGATTATTCCACAGAAAATCCGCGATATATGAGACAAGTCGATCAGGAGCAGCAGCAGTAGTAGTCTTTGAATGTGTGGGGCGGAATTATTGGTGATACTGTGATAGGTTCATATTTTTTTAATGGTCATCTTAATGGGCCCATGTATTTAAACTTTTTACGAAATGATTTACCAGGTTTACTGGCAGACGTTGGCTCCATATATTAGAAATAGGATGTGGTTTCAGCAAGACGGAGCTCCGGCGCATTTTTCACGGGATGTAAGAAATTACCTTGATGATACCTTTCGCAACTAATAGATCAGTAAAAACGGACCTACACACTGGCCTGCTAGATCGCCGGTTCTAACAAAGCTTGACTTTTTTTTATGAGGACATGTAAAGCAAATTGTTTATAATAATTCGCCGACAACTGCTATTAATATGCAGCAAAGAATTAGAGACGTGTTTGGTAGTATACCACCCGAAATGTTAAGGGAAGTAAATAGATCTTTTCAAGAGCGTATTAATTTGTGCACAGATCAAAATGGAAGACATTTTGAACATTTATTGTAGTTCATAATATTAGTTTAGGCATATAATATGTTTATTTGATAAAATAAACGTTCTTTTTACATTTTTACACAAAAGAATTTACGAAATTTGCAATTATTTCGTAAACGGCTGGAAATAACCTTCATGTTTGTATTGCAAAAAATATTTGTTTATGAATTCTACGTTACATTAGTTAAAAATATACAGGGTGAAAAATTTGAAAAAATGAGTTTTTAATGAACCATTTTTGAAACCTTATTTAGAACACCCTGTATAAAATTGATGAAAACTCTTCTATTCAGAGTATCTCTGGACTTCTTGTCATTATTTCTGTACAATGCCGTGATTACCAAAAATTGTTTCAGATTTTTTCTTGGTTTTTCTTCAGAGCTGTTGAATTTTTTTATCTTAGTTTTTAAATTATGGCTCTTAAACTACCAAAGCAAATTGCATAAAATTATAGATATTTATAAAGGATAACAATACAAACCAAAATATGCAAGAAAATACAGGGTGTTCCATTTAAAAAAATTCAACATTATGTTACCACACTTTTTTGGGCAACCCTGTATATGCAATACATATTTTCCTGAAATATACTCTATGATACAGTATAAGCCCGCATATGAATAAAATTTCTACGCACTGTTGCAGGACCCTCTATATATAAGCTCAAACAATAGTAGAATATTTTTTAGAATGAGACAATAAAATTAATCTAAATAAAATTGTTATATTATCGTATTATTTGTTACAACTTTCCATTTTCTCCTTAAGATGTAATGTGGAATACTTTATTGTCAATGAGCTTATTAACCATATTTCTCAATATTGTAGCAATAAATGCTTTTACAGTATTATATTGTAATTACTAAAACATATATTATATAAATATTCCTATAGGCTTATTTAAAAACTCTATAAACCAACTCACCAGGTGACGTCATGCGCAGACTAAACGCATTTTGGACTACTAGGAATCATTTATCTTGATTTTGCTTGTATCATGAGATGGTGCAGCTAGAGTGAGCCCTACCCCTGCCACGTGTGTCTCACTCTGTTGCTCATGTTTAGGTATCTTTATCATTAAGTATTACTTTTTGGTAAAAAGGACGAAACATTTTGAAATAAGATGAAGTAAGTTCTGTTATTTTATCTGGACTGACTGGTGATAATTACAATTAATTGTTATTATTCATTTTATGATTATTGATCTTATTTTTATTATAGTTGGAAGAATATTAAAGAGAATCGACTAATGTATTATGTTTTTGGATTATGGAATAATAGATGACACTTAGGTCTGAATAAGTGTCTATAAATAAATAATACGGGAAGAAGGGCTGTGTCACATCCTTTGCGATTATCTTTTTAATATTTAATTATATAATAGACCACACCTTAATAGACGCAATTTGACTTATTGCCTGTCATAAAGAATTATGAATATAAGCTGCAATAAAACTAGGTAAATGTGGAAGAACTGTAAAAAAACAAATATAATATGATAAAATTAGTAAAGGAATTACCAATTAAATACTTCGTTTCAACCAGTTCACCTCTGGCGACAACTAATTTACCTTTATGAAGGTAATTATCATGTTGTGAAGGAGAGCTTCAAACCCACTTTACTTCAGTGTTTTCAAAACAATATTCCACTGCACCTAACCTACCTCTCTTTATGCAAGGTAGGTATACAATTTCTTCAAACAAACATTAATATACTTGAAACGAATGTTCTAATTGGTGCAAGATTATACCTATTTTGTATGCTGCATGGAGACTGCTTAGACGAAACCACAATTAAAGTGGAAAATAGCTCTCTGGTTTCGCTCAAGCAACCTGCACGACGCACGTGTTTATATCAGCTGAGATCGTGTCGGCTGCCCCCTTTTAACAGGTTATAGTGTTTACATATACATATAAACATGGTAACAGTGGCGCTGCCTTGTAGGTTGTGTTTTTCATCGCCATGGTTATATCTAATTTGTAATTATCTCGCTAAAGCAAAATTGTTAAAGGCAATAAGTTTGGTTAAGTATAATTCTTAATAAAGAATCATTTGTCTTTGGTTGTATATATCGCCCACCGTCCTGTAATATAAATGTATTTTTACGAGATTTTGAGGAACAAGTTATGGCACTGGTCCCAAAATTTGATCATATTTTTTGCTTAGGAGATTTTAATATTAATCTTATGAATCTGAACACCAAAGGTGCATCTGATTTTTATTCACTTTTAGAAGCCACAGGTCTTAAACAAATCATTAACAAACCTACAAGAATAGCTGCAGATAGCTTAACTCTCTTAGACCTTATAATAGTACCTGAGGACCTACTCATAGATATCTCAGACACTTTGTCAGTTCCAAATATTTCTGATCATGATTTAGTCTATGGTGAATTCTTTTTGCGTAAACATAAACCTAAGCCTATAATTAGGGAATACAGAGATTTTAGGAATGCTAATTATAATCAATTCTATGCCGATTTACAATCTATTCCATGGAGAAACATTTTTGATTATAATAATATTGACAAAAAAGTACAATTTAATAACGAAAATATAATGGCTTTGTCAAACATTCACATGCCATTACGAACTGCTAGGATTACAAAAAAGAATGATCCGTGGATCCCAGATACCGTACGCGATATGATTAAAACACGAAATAGTGCCCTGACTCGTTTTAAAAAGTCCAAGTTGCCTGCGCACTGGGATTTCTACAAAAGTATCAGAAACTTGGTGACACTTACAATCCGTAGGGAAAAAAAGGCTTTTTTCGAAGCTAGATTACAAAACACGTCAAACGTGTGGCAAAACTTAAAAACATTTCGTCTCTTAAATGATAATAAAAAATTTGAATTTCCAGATGCTCTAATAAAACCCGATGAACTTAATTTATTTTTTACAGTAGAAAGACCACAAACAGATAATACACACCTACTTAATACCTATAAAAATAAACTCAGTGACAAAGTTTCTTCTGTTCTCAATCTTAAGGAGGTATCTGAGGCTGACGTGTTCAGAATATTAACAAACATTAGATCGGTGGCTGAGGGAGTTGACAATATTGGCAGTTATATTTTAAAAGTGTGCTGTCCCTTCTTATTACCTTACATTACTCACATTATTAACTTTTGCATTCGTAACTCGGAATTTCCTGAAGTATGGAAACAGGCTTCAGTGACACCACTTCCTAAGGTCTCGTCGCCAAAGGAATTTAAGGACCTCCGGCCTATCAGTGTTCTGCCTTGTATGGCGAAAATTTTGGAGAAGGTGGTAAACGCTCAACTGACTAAACATATTGAAAGTAATAATATCCTGCCCCAAACACAATCGGGATTCCGCGAACATCATAGCTGCGCTACAGCATTGCTTAATGTTAGTGACGATGTTTTTCAGGCTATTGACAATAGTAAAATAACCGTGTTGGCATTGTTGGACTTCTCCAAGGCTTTCGACACTATAAATCATCCCTTATTATTAGCTATTCTGCACCATGTGGGACTGTCTGATGAGGCAGTTGGATTTTTTACCAATTTCTTATCAAATAGATCTCAATCAGTGCGTGTCGGAGGTATGATATCGAATCCTCTCATAATTAAAAATGGGGTGCCACAGGGCTCGACTCTGTCTCCCCTTTTATATGCTATCTATACATCATCTCTCTCAAACTCATTAAAACAATGTTCGATTTAATACTATGCTGACGACACGCAGGTATATAAATCATTTAGTAGAACCAATACTGTTGAAAGCTGTAAAATAATAAGTTCTGAACTAAACTCCCTAAATAAATTGTCTTTACAACACTCCCTTACATTAAACCCTAAGAAGTGCTGTGTAATGGTTTTTGGGCGCAAGGCCGACTTGGACTCAGTTAAAAGTGAAATTAAAATTCAGATTGATGACATTATTTTGCCAGTGAAGGAGAATGTGCGTAACTTGGGAGTGATTTTTGACAGTTCTCTAAGATTTAGTGCGCATGTGTCAGGTTGTATACAAAAAGCTTTCATTAGATTAAAATTCTTATACCATATGCGGCACTTCCTATCTCAAAAGGTTAAATCACTTTTGTGCGATTCCCTCGTGCTCTCATTATTTAACCATGGCGAGGTTGTCTACGGAAATTGTCTCACTGTAGTCGATAAACGACGAATACAACTTGTTCAGAATTCTTGTTTGAGACTTATTCATGTAGTAAGGAAATATGAACATATCTCCCACAAGCTGGACGAGTCGCACTGGTTGAATATGGCGGAAAGGAGGGAGCTGCATCAAGCATGCTTTTATCATAAAATTATATCTTTGAAATGTCCTGCATACTTGTATAACCGTATTGTTTTTCGTACTGACGTACATACTCTAAATACCAGATTTAAAGGCAGAATAACGCCGCCGCATCACCACACTGCAATCTTTGAGCGAAGCTTTTCACACAATATTGCTAAGTTCTATAACTCGTTGCCAGATAACTTAAAAATACTTTCGCTCTCTTCCTTTAGGCTGTATTATATTAAACATATATTGAATAGACATGTATGATGAACATTCACCCACTGCATCGTGATTGTCACGTTAAATAAAAAGTTAATTACCAATACACCGCTAGGTTAGGTTAAGATATTTAAGATTAGCTATAGGTTAAGTAGATCAGGGAGGTATTTTAGGATGCCTCATCTGGACTTCGCCTATTTCAGAATAACATATGTAATATGTATCCCTTCTTTTTGTACTTTTGTAACTGAAAATTTAATATTCTGAAGACATTTATTATTATTATTATTATTATTATTAATAACGTATAGGTAGATAGGAAAGCTGAACCGTTAAAGGTCTCCATTGCTCAGAGAGTTTTTAAGTCATGTATTTGACACAGGATTTGCAGTTAACTTTAAGTGAGGCTAGCGTAGCTCAAGCAATCCTTAACCGTCACGTTACGGGGTGATGTTAGGTACGTACAATAATATACCCTTAGGCCCTGTACTTTCACGTCCGAATATGTTTATTCTCAGAATAATTGCTATATATAGTCTATTTCTTAAAGCGAGAGAGTAATAAATCATTAATAAACTATAAATCCTAGTGGTCTTCGCCAAATTCCATAGGCGTAGTTCAATTATTATTTCATATAACATTTGGAGTTGCAAAAATAGTTGAAATGTGTTCGAAAATGACTGGAGTCGGACAGTCAACAATATACTGCACGAGGATAAACGCGTCCCCATCAGGTCACCAAAGAGAAGTACAGGAAAAAAAACTGTAATAAATGAGGATAAAAATGCACCTATCAGAAAATACACATACTCTCGTCTTACTTAAAAGAAGAAATACCTACCTTGGACAAAATAATGTTTGAAATAAAAAAGGATGATTTCATTCCACCCATGGGTAAAAAGAAATTATGAAAAGCTTTGATGAAATGAATTTTTGTTATGAAAAAATTCAACACAGAAAATCACTTTTAATAGCGAAAGACGAAATAATTTGAGGGCAGTTAGACAGTTTCGAAGGGAAAACAGGAATATCTATTACATGGACGAAACATGTTATATGAAGGTTATACCGTTGGTAAAATATGGCAGGATAAGCATATAAAAAGCGCGAGGCGAGCTTTCATGGAAGGATGGTCCACTGAAATAAAGGCACCCTCGGAAAAAGGTAAAAGATTAATAATTACTCACATTGCTGGCAAAAATGGATTTGTCGATGGCGGCTTAATAGCATTTAAATCAAAACGGACTGGAGACTATAATGAAGACATGAACGCTGATGTATTTAAAGAATACTTCCAACAAATGCTAGATCTTATTTCTCCTGGGTCTGTTATAGTCATGGATAATGCCAGCTACCACTCAAGAAAATCCGAAAAAATACGAACGTCTTCTTGGAAAAAAAATGGCATCATTAAGATATAAGACGTGAAAATGTGATGGAAATAATAGAAGAAAAAATATGATAGAGTACACTATAGAGTCCCTTATTATTTCTCTGGAACCCAACAACGATAGTTCATCGGACATCTAATTTAAATTTAATTCTCATTTATAATTTAACTTTTTTTATAGTTACTTTAACTTTTTTTATAGTTACTTTAACTTTTTTATAGTTCCTTTTCCCTTTTTGCTTAGTTTCATTTAGTTGATTTTGCCATTTTAATTTTATTACTTTATTATAAATGTATTGTACAAAGGGAAAAGGAACTAGGTCAGTTTTATAAATAAGCCCTCAGCTAATATTTTTCTTTTTTTTAATAGGGTCTCTTTTTCTGCTAGTCTTTTCTGTTCTCATTCCCTTGTCTTCGTCTTACGGACGTCTTGTTGACGTCTCTCGACGCACCATCGTCTTCTTCCCCTCGGAAGAAATCTATCTACGTCTTCACTAGCTAAGTCTAATTTAAGCACTAACCCCCATATTATTTTTATTATTAATAATAAAGCCAGCAATAATTTTGTTTGTTTTATTTATGCAGCTCCTCCTGTGATTTCTCCTATTTTGTTTAGGTTACCTAAGTTGCGAAATCCAACTGAGAGTGAGGCCCCAGCACCATCTTGGAGGTTTTCTTTTTGACCTGGCTGCACAACGCCATCTGGCAATTGAGCATTCGGGCATTTGCACGCGGTCCCTCAGCCTCTCACCTCAGCTTGGCTTCGTGGTTTTGGCGTCACTTTTATTTCCTTTAATTTAATTTAAATAAATGTCCAATTTAAAAGGATTTTTTTATTTTATTTAATATTGTATTTTTAATAACAGCGAAAGACGCGTTGCAATTTTGCAAAATTTAAAAATTAAGTTGTATTGTCCATAGAAGATTTTTTTTATAGATATTAACATTTAAACTACCTCTAGTAACGCCGCTGTTACTGCAGGTAGGTTTCATTTCATTCTCCAAATTGGTCTTTCTATTGGATGCTAGTTAGGGTGACCATAGATTAGGACTGATTCGGATTGTCTACGTCTTAAATATCTGAAACACGGAATTTTTAAAATTATCATTGCAGTTTACCTAAAATTTACAATTCAATCTTTAAGTTGTCCACCCTGCTTAATGGGTCCTGTCATTGCAAATTTACATTTTATTGCTCTCTCGCGTTATGAAACAAAGTATAGTTTGCATTGTGTCGACAGTTGTTTCCATAGATATTATTCGACGAATACCGCTATCCTTAGATAAAAATATCAAACCTTAGGGTTGTGGTTTATGGTAAATATCCAGACTGACATTATACATCAGCTAAGTGGGTAAGTTTTTTAATTTATCTTACAAAAAGGAATATTTCCTTCTCGCTGGAAAACTGCGCGAGTCCAGCCCATACCCAAAAAATGCAAGAAGACCTTGCCAAACAACTATCGTCCAGTCGAATTGTTTTCGATTATATCAAGAGTCATGAAGAAGGCTATCCATGAAAAATTATTAAAGTACCTGAAAGGCTTTAACATTAATAGTGATCGCCAGTATGGATTCCGTAAATCTAGATCAACAGGAGACCTTCTCACTTATGTTACTCACTTTTGAAACAACGTAATAGAACATCATGGCGAGTCCCGGGCGGTAGCACTGGATATTTCCAAGGCCTTAGATCGAGTATGGCATGAAAACGAAAGCATATGGAATTTAGGTTCAATTTTATTAATGACTGTCAGGCTTTCTTAAAGACCGTTCTCTGTGAGAGGCGATGGACGCCGTAGTCCAGCAAGGTTCAATATTATCGCCCACCTTCCTTTTATTATACGTTAACGATGTTTTGAAAAAACAAATCCTATATATAGCTTTGCTCATGACAGAACACTTGTTTCATCTTTTCTCTCAACAAAGACCTGGAAGAAATTCTGTCTTTGGATGACGGTAACCAAGTAGAATTTAACACTAAAAAAACCTAGACGGTACTTTTTTCTAAAAAATTAATGTTCAGCTTAGTGTTTCTCGAACGACACTGTTTAAACATTCTTTTATCTGGAGAACGTCATCACTCTGGAACGACCTCTCTGAGGCCGTGTTCCCCAACGAGTTTAATCTCCAAAGATTCAAGACCAACGTGAATCGTTTTCTACACGCAACGCTTGCAGATCGTCATAAAGGATTAATCCTGCTGTGCTTTGTCTTATCATATAAAAAGAAAAATAAAATAAGAGATAAAACCAGGCCAGATGCGGAAGACTGTCAAATATCGTGTTTAATTTTAATAACCTCGAGAAGCGGAATTTGTATTGCCGGCACCAATACTTATCGATGTATTTCAAGCGCGCTTAAAAATTTTCCGCACCAATGTAGTTTTATATTTTTTAATGTGTGTAGAAATAAAAGTAAAAGCTATTAATTGATTTTGTTTAAAAACTTAAAGAATAAATACTCTCATTTCGTACAATCAATAAAAAGTGTATTCGGGATAAGTAACCATAAAGTACACTATTGATGTATTTTCATTCTACCATATGGAAAACTACACACTATAAATGCTAATATGGAAAAAATTACTGGGCATCTTAAAAACCTAAATATAGGTTAATTCCCATATATTGTTAAAAACTGGTCGTTTCTTAAGATGAAATAAAATAAAAATAATTTTTTGGAGACATGACACCTTTTACCCTCCCTCCCCCTCCCACGAAACGAGGCGTAATTGAGGAATTGTCCTGCGAAATATCAGACACTTATTAAAAAACACACTCTATAATTAAGTGTGTATAGACTATATTATTATTATCATACAATTAAAATATATTTAATTGATAATAACTATTTACTAATATTTATCTTAAATCTTTTAAAAGGAGCCAGATCTAGTAAAAAAACAACCTCAAGAATAATTAAGCAATTAAAAATTGACAAAAGACCGAAACATTAACCCTGTCGTTTTCGTAACAGAAATAAAGTAGTGTAATTAGCTCCCGAAATCACTGGATAAACTTTAGTCTCGTTTATTTTAGAAAGAAGAAAAAACTGGAAAAGTGGATTATCTGTGATTTTATTTTGCAGGTCCCGACTTGATCCTAGCCCCGACGAGTTTTTCTCCGCAGAACTCGGATTACTGACCCTCTGACAACTTGTACAGATTAAATTTGTTTAAACTCCTAACGGAACAGAAAAGTAAAAAATAATTTATGTTTACAATGTTTGATTGAGGGTTGTATTTATTAAAATAATGCCAAAAGTAAAGTAATATTTTTTCAACATAATTCAAATCATGTTGGACTCTTGGTTTGTCTTTTCTATTTATTAAAATTATAGAATCAAGACCATATAGCTTACAATACCCACTATATTTTTTTTAGATTACAGTTCATAAGTAAATTAAACATTTAACTAGATATTAAGTCTTAATCCAATAAATCTTTGAGCCGATCTTGGTAAGAAGATAGTTGAATGGAACGTCAAGTTAATGAAGTTCCTCTAAAGTGTGATGTAAACAAATGTCTAATTGTAAGCTATTATGTTAGACAGGTCGTGTTGCACATTAAAAGTTATTCTCATAAACAATGTGTGATATTTCATAATTTAAAAATATATGTCGGCATTTTCTTTATAAATTATTTATTATTTTCTGCAATTTTCTTTTAAATCTACATGTATTAACGAGAAAATATTAGATTTAATATTTTAAAAAGTATTGCCTAGACCAAAGTACCTAATAGGTAGGTCTCCATATCGCTCATGCGCGTGCAAAGTGAGACAAGTCAAAAATGGTAGTATTAAGATTTATTCATTTAAAAAATATTTTGTTTCTCACTTTCATTTTATAAAGAATGTGTAAAAAAATACTGTCTTTTTGATTAAGTAAATATTATATTTGGTATTTAAGAATAAAATAACATGATTTTGAACAAAAACAAACATTATGCTTTAAGAAAAAAACAAACACTCTAAATTCACATTTTTTTTTTGTTAAACAACCCATTATACACTAATCATTGTCTCTAAGAACTTCATCTAAATCTGGCAAAATGTGTTCAATATTCCTTTTAGTGGGAAGGTTTTTGTAAAAATTGTAAAATACCTCATCGATATAGGGTACAAGTTTAACTAAATTTTTTTTGTCTCCTCTGAAATACAATTTGGATATTTGCATTTAGGTAAATTCGCGGAAGGAGAAGTTTGACCTCTCCTAAAAAATAATGCCATTGATTTGAAAGGTTCATTTTCATTGTGACTGTTCTTGTAATTTTTTAGCAACTTAGCAAAGTCAATAAAATCGTCTTTTTTCATTTCATTTACTTTAAATTGTTGTTTTCTGCCACATAATCGCACAAACCGGTACCAGTCTCTGGGATGTTCAATGAGACCCTCGTATTTTTTCTTCTATTTTTTCAATTATCGAATTACTGGTGTCACATTCCATTCTTGTGTGCCCCGGTAGTAGAAATTTGTGATCTATTATCTCGAAAGTAGAATTTTGCATTAACATCATAAACATTGCAACTATGTCGCTGTTTTTGTTCTGACCACCACAAGTATCAGAATACAGTCTTACATGTTTAATGTTTGGTGGTAAGGTCAAAAGTTCTTTATACAAACAGGAACCGATTTAATTTCCCAATCTCTTATCGAAACTTTCCAACTGCCAATATACTTGAAATATTTGGTTTCATTGATGATCACTTACTCTTTCCATGCATTGTTTCCTGCACCTTTCTAATTCTTTACATTTACGATTTACAATTTCCCTTTTAAAGTTGTATACTCTTTTCCTTGGTTTTTGTTATATTTCCTTTTCTTTCTTGCTTCTCTTGTATCTAATTTTTACTTTTTCTGCCTCTTTTAAGTCCCGTGGTTTTAACAGGGGTATTTTTCTGGTTTTCTGTCAGTTTTTTTCGTAACACACTTAAGGGTTCATATTCTGAATCTGAAGAGCTTGATGTAGATACTGTCACAAAATCGTCGTCACGATCATCATCTACATCACACTTATATCAGCTTTTCCTCTTAGTTTAGCTAGGAATTTGGCTGTTTTTGATGGCATAACCTCACTTTATTATTTAATATGCTTAAAACTCGTTAAAACGCGCTTAACTCCAGTTGGCAGTTGCGGTACAACAATATTTGGAATTGATTACCTACTTTAAGACCGAAAGCAATATTTTAATTTATTAAAATACTAAAAAATATCAAGACATAGGATGCCGCACGGTCAAAATATACAAACATAACAGCACTTAAAGTGCGGAAGGAGACAACCACAAGACAACTACACAAAAAATATTAGTGCGGTAGGAGACAACTCGCGATTACTCCGTTTACACTTAACACGTTGTGTGTCGCCTGAGACGAGTTAAAATAGCTTGGTGTACACAATAAGTGTACATCTACACGAGCGAGGAAATCGCGACGACAGACTCGCGACGATTTACACGCTTAAATCTAAAGCATTCATTCTAGTAAGTGAGCCTCTACGGGCGTGGAACTCGTCCCGATAGCGCCAGCCATCGTCGGCGTGAGCGAGTCACTCGCAATTGCCGACGTTGGCAGGCGATTCTCGCGACGATTGCCTCGCCGTAGGTAAATGCAATTCATTAGTTCATATGGTGCCTTCTAGACGAGCGGAGAAGAAACGCCGTACCGTACAGTCATGTTCGATACAGAAAAGTTTATAAGTGCTGTGGAAAATCGACCAGCTTTGTACAGTACAAAGTTGAAAGAATATAGCAATTGAGACATCAAACTAAAATTACGGGCAGGAATAGCCATGATATTGTATGATAATTGGGGTGAATAAGATTATTGCAATACTTTTTAATGCTGTACGATCAGCGGTATGGCGTTTATTGGCTAGGCATTTCTATGCAAGTTACAAAACTTTAATTGTATGATGATTTAAATTAAACAAAAGTAAGATTGAGACCACTTTATTATCGAATATATCAATTAAAAGCCATGATAAGATTTGTTAGCCTCTCCTTCTATTGGACATAAATGTTTGACCACATTATATGTTACGTCAAATGATGGCATGTTTATATATATATTTTATATTGCCAAGGCACTAAACCCTAAAGTAAGACTTTGCCTAATGAATTTTCCGCCCAACCCAATGCCTCATCACCCACTATTACAAGCGGGAGAATAGGATTGTCAGTGCCTGCAATTGCCCGACTCTCTGGTATGTTCAGTTGTTTTATTGATAATGCATAATGCAACAACAGAACCAATTTGAACGACATCTATTTTAACTAAAAGCAAAATTATTGTTCCGAATGTGCCTACTTGGACCGTTGCGATTCTCTCGCGCTCGTTTCATGTTTTTGCCGGGCGTTCAAATCGTCGCAAGTTTATCGTCGCAAGTGTGTCGTTGCGATTTCCTCGCTCGTGTAGATGTACACTAAAATACAAATTGTCTCTCTTCGCACTCTAACAAAAATAAGGCGAAGAAAGATGTATCGATTTATCCCTTTCCGCACAAACAAAATTTAATATCCAGCAATGAATTTTTAAAAGTTAACTCAAAAAGTACTTTTTCGGACTTGTCTCCCTTTGCACACGCATCAGCGATATATTGACATAGCGTATTTTAATTATTTCGTGGTACAAATTTCCAGTTTAACTATTTTCTTTTGACTAGAATATCGGTTGATTTAAGTCAATAGAGCACCCTAAAAAAATTTTTCTACTGACGTTTTATAATAACCCCTTTTCGATTGTCGTTTTGATTTTTAATGCAGTTTTTTAAGCACGATGTGCCTATTTGCAATTAAACACTAAACACAGACTATAATTTTACCTGTTTAGTATAAATAATAAAAGTACAGTTAGCTATATTATTAAAATTAATGCTTCGGTAAGCTAAAACAATGTCTGAGTCTTCTAAATCACTTATTTTTTACTTAATATTTGCCGTAGTTTTCGACAAGTGTCAATTCTTTTGACATGAAAGGTGTAAATGAAACACAGGTAATAAAATGTTTAGTAACATAAATTAAGTTTTTTATTATAAAACGCCCGTAGAAAAAATATGGTATACCATTCGTTACGAAACAATGTCTTTTAGTCACTGTGACGTGTTGTCCAACTCGGCTTCGTCTCGTAGGACAATTTTCACGTTGCGTGCCTAAAAGATCCTTATTTCATAACTTGTTGTATAAATAGCTATTTAGTCACTAATGTAGGAAAGTTATTTAAGTATTTGACTATACAATGCATTGTGTTTAACAGACATTAGGGTTTGCTGTAAACAAAGTTTGTCAAACTCAACTTAAGCTCTCAAGGATTAATATTGTTGAATCCAAAATAGATAATTAAATATTTGTTGTCTTCTATTTACAGAAAATTAAAGAAAAAATCAAAGACCAAACAAGATATGCTATTTTTTCAATTAGAAATTGTAAAACAAACAATTAACGAATAAATGTATTTGATCTACAAAGGGTATTAAAAGTAGACTTCTAACGCTTGCTAAAATGTCATTTTATGACACAAGTGTTAAAAATAAATGCAGGAATCTTTTTAACTTTTATTAATAACATTAACATTTATTGTACAATTTAAGCAACCGGAAATAAGGTTCCTTCTGCAGTTCCACTGATCAGGGATTTGTTGTCCTTTTGTATGCTTGAGGAGGGAATGGAAACAATAGTACTTTGGGAATTATTTTCTTATTTTACAGCGAGCTTTCAATATATTCTTCTGCTACTGTTGAGGACTTCCATCCACCGTGTATTTTGATAGTTCTCAGGCTCGCACCAGAGTGTATTGTTCGATATTGGTCGAAGCCGACGGATGCAGTGACCAGTGTAAAGCTTCGAATCTGAAGGCTTTAATATTTGTGCTATAACAGCAGACAATTTACCGAAACTCTTGATACCAATTGGGTTTTTATCACTTTGTTATTAATATATTTGGTAAAAATTCGACGATGTCCGATTGCTGCTGGCCAAAGATCTCTGCATTTTCTGAACAAATTTAAATAAAATGGCTCAACTAGAGTAAAAGTTCGCGGAACCTCAGTTGTGTTTTTGTATCTGTAATGTTTTCCACGAATGTAGTATCCAAATCCTCGATGTTGTCGATCATCAAATGGCTCTTCTCTACGACAAGTACCAAATATACCCAATATAGTGGCTACTGCCAACATAAGATACTTATCGTCTGATAAATGCCTCAGGAGCTACATAATATGGTCTCTCGTCAACATCATAGACTTTCTAGGTTGATAGCCATCTCATCTTGCTTCAGAAAAGTTTATAATATTTACTAATATCTAGGTATATTCCAATTTAGTTACAACATGGCTCTAATCATTGAGTAGTGAGACCAAACAGGTGACGACTTCCATACCTCAGATTTCTCTTCGAATTATGCGAGAAATATGTCTTCATTGCATTTTAGAGAAACGTCTTTCAAATCGCATCAGCGCGAAAATTCTCCATAAACAAATTTGTAATGTTCCTTTGATTTTTTTATCAACAACTCAAAGGACGTTCTACTAGCTACTTCATGTATATCCACATTTGGATCGGTTTCTTCTATATTATCCATCAAAAAGTGCACAAATAAAAAGAACGTTTTTCACAAGTTATTGACGGCAAGTTTTTCCGTACCTAACAACAAGGGAATAAGGTAAGTCCCTTGATTTTAAATTTTTATGGTTTTCATTTCGAATTTGGTAGATTAGGTATTAATTTTTTTAAAGCCGAAACTGCTCTCCAGAATGGACATGCTTAATGAGGGATAAAAAAGAATGGGAAAGTCCTATCAATTTCTTTATTTAAAAATTTATTCCCACGCGTTTGGATCAATAGATCATCCTCAGGGCGAGTGGTCTGTAAGCAAATGAAAACTAGTTATAATTAAACGTACATTATACAATCTTGTGGAAGTACTTACAGCTTAGAACGAAAAATTATCAACATTCAACAATCAGTTACGCACACACATAGTCTTAGATTAATATCGGTCAAACTCTTAAAATACGTTTAAAATTAATTAAAATCGCGAAACAAAACACATAACTACCACAAAACATAATAAAACTATTGGTCAGAGGTAAACTATTTTTCACTGTGGTTTCTGCTGAACCGTATAGGTTGTGTCGAAAAAATTCAGTAACTTTTTCAGTTTGTGTTGGTAAATATGGTTCGGCCGTCGCAGGCCGGTCTGGGCCATCGAAGTTCAAATTAGGTGGGATGGTCATTAAATAATTTAACAGCTGAGGACATATCGACGATAGGTTTGGTTTGAATGATCGTCGAGATTTTGGGGTGAACGTGATTGAGATATACTTATTTCGATATTTTCAAGTATATTCAGCCTTTTGCCCTTATTTAGGTGGTGTAAAACTTTAAAGTTCTTTTCTGGATCGAAATCATGTCTGGTGGTTTTAAAGTGGGTTCAAAAGACTGACTTATTGTCGTGTTGGATCTAAGATGTTCTTTTGTCCTTGTATGGAAAGATCTGCCAGTTTGGCCAACATATTCAGCAGGGCAAGAATCACATGACAGTAAGTAGACTCCACTTTTGTCCAAGTTTTGTATTATATCTTTGAGAGGTGAAAAAAGTTGGGCCACAGTGTCAACTGATCTGTAACAGACGAAAATGTTTTCATTCAGATTCTTAACTTGTCTTTCGTTGCTCTTAAAAACGGCTTCCCAATAAATAAAATAGAAAAGCTTTTAAGAAAAAGAAACGGAATGTATTATATGAAAATTCTTATATAAGGTTTGTTCGTAGAGAATAATTTGCCACCAAAGGTTTCGTCACACTACCCTTTCTTTTACACCACCTAAATAAGGACAAAAGGCTGGATATACTAGAAAATATCGAAATGAGTATATCTCAATCACGTTCACCCCAAAATCTCAACGATCATTCAAACAAAACCTATCGTCGATATGTCTCAGCTGTGACCACTCCACATAATTTGAACTTCGATGTCCCAAACCGGCCTGCGACAGCCGACCCATATTTACCAACACAAACTGAAAAAGTTTAGTAACGTAAATTTTTTCAACACAACCTATAGGGTTCAGCAGAAACCACAGTGAAAAATAGTTTACCTCTGACCAATAGTTTTAATTTGTTTTGTGGTAGTTATGTGTTTTGTTTCGCGATTTTAATTGATTTTAAATGTATTTTAAGAGTTTGACCGATTTCAAGCTAGACTATGTGTATGTGTAACTGATTGTTGAATGTTGATAATTTTGTGTTCTAACCTGTAAGCACTTCCACAAGATTGTATAATGTACGTTTAATTATAACTAGTTTACATTTGCTTACAGACCACTCGCCCTGAGGATGATCTATTGATCGAAACGCGTAGGAATAAGTTTTTAAATAAAGAAGGTGATAGGACTTTCCCATTCTTATTTATTCCTCATTAATTTTTTTGTTAATTTTAGTGTCTGGTTTGATAGTGTTTGGAAATCAATTATTGTATGATGCACATGTTATTAGTGTTTTAGTTTTGCCAGAAGGAAAATTGGATGACCCGCTACGCTCGTTACACTCGTTACACTCGTTAGTCAATTTCCCTTCTCGAAAAATAAAAACACGTTTAACAGTAACATTATAAATCACTATTAATTTGTTTACTTGCCATTATGAATAAAAAGCATTTTAAGCCTTTAACATATGTAAAAGTGTAAGGTTCTGAGACTACGTGTAATAATAGACAATTTTTAATTTATAAAAATCTGAAATATTAAACCATGAAATAAAGATCATTATGATTGCAAAGTAGTTTGACAAACTTCGGGAGGTCATTGTCGGCATTATTTTAAGACGATAAGATAATAAGATTATCCTTAGCGTCTTTCTTAGGGAGACACATGATTTAAACTATTAATAATAATAATTATATAATTTTTAAAGATGTAAAAAGGTTTTGCAGGAAGTTTTTTGAATAAAGTGTGCGCAATACACTTTTTTTGTTATTTATTTAATTAAATTAGATATTGGTTTTAAATACATTTTTAGTATTTTCCTAAGTTTTCATTTGGTCATTTAATACAAACAAATTATGCTTGTATAAAAAAATTTAAAACACAAAGAAGGCAGCCGGTTATTTAAAAAATTTAAGTTAAAAATGTCAAAGTATACATTTGATAAAAATATGAATCCAAGATTTCATATCAATGCCACGCTTTGATTCTAAGAATGTAAGTTACTTTTAAGCGACATGACGTAAAGCCCATATTTCATCAACTAAATTTTTACAAAATGTTTTGTACAATATTTTTATTTGTAGACGACTTTCGAGAGTTTCGTTGACGTACCTGTACAAAAATTTAAGATTTATTAATCAAATTTGTAAATATTAATTATACATATAGTTATTAATTTAGTTTAATGTATACTTTCTTAAAAGTACTTAGGATTATTTAGTTTAAGATATGTGCTACAATATTTAGTTAATAGTATTTGTGATTGTATTATTTATTTGGTTCTTCCCATGTGGTTTTATTTTAGTATGGACTCTTAAGAAAAAATTGCAGAATTTTTATTTGAAGTGATGTTACAGCAATACAAATATAAAATCTACTTTTACCTTACATTCAAATTTTTGGATATAATATTTTAACAGCCCGTATTATTCTTTGTAGAGTACTAACTAATTATTACGATATAGGACTATTATGACCATCCATTTCATTGCCAATACTGAGAGCAAAGTGCAAATTAATTTTAGATCTTTCAAAAGTATACCTAGTAACCTTAATAAATTAACATTTTATTTCAGTATGCGGTTGTAATATAATAATTCCTGTTATAACATCCTTTTGTTTTTTAAATATATCTTATAGTTTATATCAGATTTTTTCACGTATTCTTTGTCATTAATGACATTTCTCTAAATTGATATCTTACTAAATAAAAGGATTGCATAAAATTTAATTAAATAGCGATTGTAAGTAGGGTTAAATTAAAATAATTATTAAAATCCATGTAAATAAAAGGTTTTTGTCTAGGTATTTAAACTTAAATGACTCATATATATAAGAATATTATTTTTAATGATCATTTTAAACCAAAAGACCACATAATAATTATTATTAATCTAACTATTTTGTTCTGCAGGGTGCACCATTAAGTGCGTCGTAGGAAATCACTCAAATTACAAAGGATACAAAAAATGTTCTATACAGGGTGTCCATTTGGTGTGCCGGTGGACGATATCTCGTTAACGGCCGACTTAGGGGAAAAGAACTTTTGTACAAAAGGGATGAGACGGAGAATGAAGCCAGATGGCTCCATCTCATGGTGCTGGTACAGAACACCAATTCTTAAGCATACCTTGATTGAAACCCTTGATTTTTATACAAAAGTTGTACAGGTTAACGCCGCGCACATTTAATTTTTTTCGAAAAGATATTTTAATTCCCTTTAATTTAATACCAATACCTTATTTCAAAAAGTTGTTGAAGGGAATATGATTTCAAAAAATTGTGTCTTAAAAAACCTTAATACATATTATGAACAATGTTGATGTTTGCTTATTCATTTTTAAATTTACTTTCAAAAAAATTGAAAACTTAATAAATTAGTGTGTAGTTCATATCTAAGTAGTTATAAACAATTTTACAGAAGAAACTTAAATTATTACCTATCGAAAAGTACTTGCCAACCCCATATGAAATTTAAAAAATAATACAAAATCAAGGTCTCTCTTCACGGAATCAAATAGTTAAAAAATTTAAAAGAACATATATTATGTAAACACAACACATACAAAAACTTTATATGAAACTTTCTTTGTATCCCTTGTATTTTGGGGACTATCGAAGAGAAAGACGTTATTATAATAATATTTATTCTCGACAAACCAAATTTTAATTACTGACAGATATTTCTAAAATTGTACATTGGTTTAGAATAGGCTGTACATATTCTTGCAATATGTCATTTGTTTTAGAACACTACTGTAGGATATTTTTTTTTTTACAAATTCATTTAGTATGGTTAGGATATTATGAGATATATTATTAAAAACTGGCTCAGTAACAAAATAATTTTAATATTGAAAGTTCTTCCGCTTTTTAGACCTAAAATGTTGGTAATCACAATTTTAATCAAATACCTACCCTTTTTTTTTTCTTTTCGATTTAGTATGACCTTTGGTAAATGCTGCTTTTAATAATATACATATTGTAGTTTTTAATATTGTCTCATTTAGATATTTTAAACTAAGCCTAAAATAATGTTTAACTCAGGTATTTTTTAATATAATAAAACACAAACTAAATCGGTCTTTTAATTTAAAAAATATTAATTTATATTAGTTACTGCCAGTATGGATTCCGTAAGTCAAGATTTACTAACAGGAGACCCTCTCGGCGTCCCGGGTGATAGTTCTAGACATTCCCAAGGTCTTTGATCAAAAAGTCTGGCATATGCAATGGTAGTTTAATTTTGGTCATATGAAAGTGTTTCGTAAGCATTTTAACTTTTGAAGGTCAGAACACTTGAACTATTTTTTTTTTTTTTGATAAGGCACAGCACTGTAGGACTAATCCTTTATGGCGCTTTGCGAGCGGTGCGTATGCACAGAAAATGATTCACGTTGGTCTTGATTCTTTGGAGATTATACTCGTTGAGGAACATGGCCTCAGGGAGGTTGTTCCAGAGTGATGACGTTCTACAGATGAAAGAATTTTTAAAGGGGGTCGTTCGAGGGACACTTAGCTGAACCACGTGTGGGCTGCAGTGTCTCGTTGTGTATTCCTACCATGCACCGCTCTGGGTGGAATTCAGCGGGCAACCTCAGTTGGGCACTTGTTATGAAAGTATTTGTAAAATTGACTCAACCCGACAACCTGCCGTTGATGTTCAAGGCTTTCCAGGCTGTTTGTCAAATCATGGTCACCGACCAAGCAAGTGGTTCTTCTTTAAATGGAATCTAACAATCTCAGGGTATGTATAGGAGCAGAGCCCCAAATATGCGAACAGTACTCCAGCGACGGTCGAATTTCGGTCTAATAGAGCATCAAAAGTTGTTGGACTGTAAAGAGGTTCCTTGTTCTGAAAAGTATTCCTAGCTTCTGCGAGGCTACCTTAGCCATAGCCGCAACGTGATTATGCCAAGACATACGACTATCCAAATTGACGCCCAATAAATGAATTGATGAAGCCAAGGGAATCGATTGTCCGGCCATTACTATATCCGGTTCTTCCAACATTAACTTTTTTAGAAGAAACTGCCGCCTGGGTTTTTTTAGCGTTAAATTCTACATGGGTAGGTACTGTCACCCCAAGACAGAATTTCTTTCAGGTCATTGTTCAAATGTGAGACCTCTTGCTGCCTATACAGATGTGCATTGGCAGTCGATGTAAAAGATGAAACAAGGGTGCTGTCATCAGTAAAGCTATGTATGTAGGATTTTTAGTTCTCTCCGAGAGATCGTTAATGTATAGTAAAGAGAGGGTGAGTGACAATATAGAACCTTAAGAGACCCCGGCGTTGATGTCAAATGTGTCTGAAGGCAATCTGCCCATCGCCACTCGCAGAGAACGGTCTTTAAGAACGCTTGACAGCTATGAACTAAATACTTTGGAAATATCCAGTACTACCGCTCGAGACTCCCCATGATGTTCTATTGCGTTGTCAAAACGTGAGTAACATACGTGAGAAGGTCTCCTATTCCATAATCCATACTGGCGATCACTAATAATTTTGAAGCCTTCCAAGTACTTTACTATTTTTTCGTTGATAGCCTTCTCCATAACTTGGGCTGGACTCGCGCAGTTTTTCAGCAAGAAGAAAATATTAATTTTTTGCATGATAGGTAAGAAATACCGGTGTCAATTCATCAGCGCATGTCTTTATTACGGTGGTTGGACTATCCTGAATAAACTTGAAAAAATATGTTTTGATAAACTGTATTTAATCTGTGTATTTCGTCCACTATTCACATTCATTAAATGAAGAGATTTTCAGCTCTTTTGGATAGTTTATATAAATAAATTGTAAATCAATAACCGACGTTTTGACACACAGCCCGTATCATCTACAGCGTCAGATAATACTCTTAATTTTAAAAACAAAACAAAAAGAACTTCATCTAATTGAATCGATAACAACAACAGTGGTGAGTTAGTTTTCCGTCTGTGTGTCCGTGCGTCCAAACATCGATTTTAAAATTAATATAAAGTGTTCAAAAGGGCTGAAAATCTCTTCATTTAAACTGTGTTTAATTATTCACGAGCAAATAAACTAAAAGGGGCCGGAGCACCATCATGCATAATATGCTGCCTTAAGACGAGAGGCACATTTTCTAGTAATATCCGCAAATCATCTCGAAGACAATTGCGGTCAACGCGCACCATTAGTCCTATAATACTGACCCATCCGTCAACTGTTGTAAATGGCCCTTTAGATTCGCATAAAATTTGTCTTCGGGCCAAAAATTGTTATAATGAAAATTTCTTATTGGGATTCTGAAGAAATATGTGCTTCAACCTCAGAATCTTCTGCAATTTTTTGGCTACACCCCCTTAAAAATTCCATGCGTTGAGGAAAATCTCGTAGAAGACGAACTGCTTCAACTCTCTGTATGTAGTAGAGATACATCAAAGAATTTTTAAAATTTCTTTGGCGTACTAGTTTCAATATTCTCTTGGATCTTCCGTATGGTGACCTCGTCAATTTTCGGAGGTCTAACACTACGAGGCCTTCTCTCAATGAATAAAATGAATAATTAAAGAAATAGTTTAAGGTTCAGTGACCTTCTTCCTAGTTAACCCTTAACTACTATCATCACATATTCGTCTCGCTACAACTATGAGTGGGTATGTGGGACCCGGAATTTATTGATGCAAAAAAGAGGGTTTTTGATAACCTTAAAAAATTTATTTCCAAGAAGTAAAAAATATTTAACATTTCGAACACTAAATAAATCCTAATAATTTCTATTTGCAATTTGCACAAATCTGAATAGAACATTGTTAGCATATATAGGCGGGCATTTTACACACTGAACAAGCATATTTTGTTTTTCGGTCTTTTTTGGGGGAACACATTCCACATCGCTTTCTCTTTTTTTGTACATCGTTTTGTGGAGGTTCCAAATCACTAACAACTTTGATTGAAAGAATTTCTGCCGCAAGATTTCGAATCTGCCTAGAAACATTGTTACTATAAATTCTTAGCTTCATAATAATATGCTGTGCATACAAATCTTTTCGCAAGTTCAAAAACAAATCACGTGGAATTCTTCACCGTTTTGGCCAAATTCATAAATAACTCTGCTATTAGTACAGGTTTAAAACAGCATAAAACAAAGCCATTAGCTATCTATGGGTACATCGGAAAGTTGAATAATTTGCACGTTTCTGGTCTAAGGAATCGACACCTGATTTTGTTATGAGTTGTAAACCTGGTTTATTTATTTATTTTTTTTTTGTATCATTTGTATCAACTTGATTGTCATGGTGCATAGTAGAGACCAAAATAACACATTTTGTCTTTTTTGGCCCGTGCAATACAATGGCAATATCCAAGGTAAATCGAAAAATGGATGAATCTACAGGCCTTTGCCTATTAGGTAAAACTCCGGTGGGATCTGCCTCTTGTTTTTTTTTAATGTTCCGACATATGTAAAGCATTTCTTCTTTAGTTCACGAATGAGTTCAACGGATGTGTACAAATTATCTCCGGTAACATTACGATCTGAGTCATAAATCGGTTCTGTCATACGTAATACAACTTCTGTCAGCTCATATAAACCTCTGCATTACACATATAAAATATTTTTGAGTCGGCAAGATTTTGGACTTTTAATCCATAAGTAGCTGGCTTGCTCGGAATGTACATTCGAAAATTACGTCTCCCCCGGAGCGGTACCAACACTTCATCGATAGTTAAAAATAATCCAGGTGAATAATTATCTTTGCCATTTTTAACAAAATTATCATATATGTTTGAAAACGGGGCAAGTTTATTTCTTTCTCACCTTTCAGCTCTTATAGAATCATCAAATCCCAAACATGACATAATGAAGGAGAATGTGGCCAATGTCATTGTACATCTAAAAAGATCACGACCTGTTCCATCAGTCGCCCAAATGTATCTCACATCTTTATGGCCAGATTTAAAAACTCCTTGCATATATAAAAGACCATTAAATGCTTAATCTCAACTTTATCTACCGGGTTTTTAAATGCGAATGCGGTACTACATGCTTGCCTTGAATTTTTACGATGTTTAAATTTACTATATTTAATTTTCATCATCTCAAGTCTTTCATTGGTGTGGTTAACAATTTTCTCCACCATTTCAGCAGTGATAAGTAACCTTTAATAATCTAGAGGACTACTGGGAGAATTTAACCTAGACGCATCTTTCAGACCAGGCAGAATCGTAACAATATTTTCTTTCGTTGTTTTTCCTCTTGATCGTGGGTTCCTTAAACATTTTATTTTGTCTATACTATAAAAGTAAGAATCTTCAACTATTTCTGTATCTTCTGGTCCAGGTAGGTCCAATTCATCATCAGATGAATGCCATTCGATATCGCTAGTCGAATCCATGTTGACTAAAACATAATAAAAGACCTAAAACAAATTCATACTACAATATCCTTCTTCTTCTTTAAGTGCCTTGTCCTCTACGAACGTTGGCAATCATCAGCGCTATCTGTACTTTATCGACTGCTTTTCTAAAAAGATTTGTCGTGGTTTCGCCATACCATTGTCGCAGATTCTTCAGCCACGATGTTCTTCGACGACCGGGTCCTCTCTTACCTTCGATCTTTCCTTCTATTACCAGCTTGGGAAGTCTGTATTTTTCGTTTCTGAGAACGTGTCTGAAGTATTCCAACTTTCGTTCTTTAAGTGTGAGCATGACTTCAAGCTCTTTTGACATTCTTGTGAGTACATCCACATTGCGCACTCTGTCCAACCAGGGTATTTTCAACATCCGTCGATATGTCAACATCTCGAAAGCTTCCAGCTTCGTGCACATGGCGTCTGTCAGAGTCCACGCCTTAATTCCATAATAGAGAATATTAAAGACGTAGCAACGTAGCACTCTAATTCGAATGGAGAGCGACAGCCTTCGGCAGCACAACAAGGACTTCATTTTTACAAATGAAGCTCTGGCCTGCTTAATTCGGGCACGAACCTCCTGCTTACCATCCCAGTCCTCGTTAACCCGGAATCCCAGATATTTGTATGACTGGACGCGTTCGATTTGCTGATTTTTATCTGAAGTATACCAATATCAACATGGTTCCTATTAATCACCATCCATTTAGTTTTTTTGGTGTTTAATTTTAATCCGAATTCTGCACTGTTATCAGCCACTTGATTCCATGAATGGAAATTCCTTCAGGGCAGTTTTCCAGGACATTTTCGAACATTTTGTTTGAGTAAATGTTAAAAAGCAGTGGTGAAAGGATGCATCCCTGTCAAACACCTCTTCTGATTCTTACTCTGTCTGACATTTGTTGATATACCTTTATTTGTGCGGTTTGGTTCCAGTAGAGATTTGCGATTATCTTGAGGTCTCTATCGTCCAGGCCTACTTCTTTCAGGACTTTTACCAGTTTTTCATATTGCACTTTGTCGAAGGCCTTCTCATAGTCTATGAAGCAGGCATAGACAGGAATAGAGACATCCCTACACTTTTGAACCAACACTTGAATACCAGACAAGGCCTCTCTCGTGCCGAACCCATTACGAAATCCGAACTGAGATTCGCCCGTAAAGGACTCACATTTTGCATATATTCGCTTATGGATGATCTTCATGAAGATCTTAAGAAAGTGACTCATCGGACTGATAAGTCGATAATCGCTGAATTTTTGCTGAGCTCCCTTTTGGAAGCGTTACAAATGTTGATTGAAGCTAATCGGAAGGAATGACGCCCGATCGGTAGACCATATTGAAAAGCTTCACTATGACGCTCAGTGACTTCTCGTCCTTCAAGATTTTAATGACTTCCGAGTAGATTTCATCTGGCCCTGCAGCCTTTCTATTTCTTGATTTCGAGATTGAATGTTGTACTTCTTCTTTAGTTATATCTAGGCTTTCCCATGTATATTGTTCGGGGATGTCTGATCTCTCGTCTTGGAAAAGTTTTTCGATGTACCTGCACCACTGTTCGACTTTGCCTTTAACGTCCAGAATTATTTTATCTTCGCTGTCCAATGAATTGCCCGTTCGACGAGGCCCATATACATCAGCAGCTTCCTTAATTTTCTTGTGCATATTAAAAGTGTCATATTTAGCCTTCAGATCTTCGATTTCGCGACACTGCTCGTTAAGCAAATTTTCTTTACTATAATATTAACTGCCAAATTTAGCAAAAAAAACATTTGCTCATAAATATTAACCCCCTTTATATTTTTGTTAAAGCTCTCACTAATACCATCACTGGGTCCTCCAGACCCCGATATATCCGTAACTCGCGTGATTAAAGAAACAGCGAAACACTTTATGCAGCTTTTCAAAGTCTACTGGGCACCTTAAAGATACACGGGATTGCAATTCTCAACTGCGTTTGGGTAAGGAAGAGTGCGGTTCAGGGATATGCCTTCGATCTCTCAGACCCCGCCCATAGTAGTTAAGGGTTAATCAGTATTTGGCTAGAGACAGGTAATACTATGTATTTTGGCAAGTTACATCTGTCGTTACAGATAAGGGAATTTCGAGTTTATTGTTGTGGTGCTATTCTGTAACTTGGGTCTATAACGCTGTAATGGTATATCGCTATAAGGTTATAGCTGGATGTAAAGATCAAAGTTACAGTGGACTTTAAATTTCCTATTCTGTAACGCCAGATTTAAATTGTCAACAAACATTTGATTACCTATTTTGAAGCTTACTTCGTATTATAACTAATTAACTTTAAAAGAAGAACAAAAATAATAAACCTAATATCATTAATTTGCTTCTTAATTTAGATTAACGATTATTCCAAAAAATTTCTCATAAAATACCTGTATTTACATTTCTACTTTCTACTGTTGATCAAGTTTTACCCAAGTATGCAATAAATGCGGACTGATCACCATGTACCACTTCGATGTGGGTCTGCTGATCAAACATGTCCAAAATAATATCTTGCAGTAGCTACTTAAAATTATTACCCTTGAACTGAAAAATGTATGGGTGCCAAAAATCGATTTTGCGTCTAAAAAGAACACAGCAGACATTATAAATTCAGGCCTAGATAATGAGTAGTATTCACAAACGAATATTGTACACATTCATTTGAAGTCTCCTTGAAATACAAAACAACGTCCATTTTCTCTTTAAATCTTATAATAGTGTGCCACATCATAAAAAAAAGCATCTCAATAGCATTAAGCTATTTCTTAAATACGCTTTCGAAAAACTTTGATTCGATAAGGAAAGGCTAAATATTTTGTAAGTAAGATTATCTGAACTGGTATATGAATGTATATTTTAGTCAGTCTGAAATAAAATATAACTTTGTGGCTAGTGTATAAAAAATAAAATGCATTTAACGTTTTTCCGATAAACGTATATGGGATTTAGACTGGAATGGGGATGATAAAATATTTTTTAGAGCTTCTGCCACTTACAATGATTGGCTTTTACGCGAAGTGCATTGCCAGGTTACGCTAAAACAAATGCCTGATGGTTACGCACGTTATTGATTTATTAGTAAAGGTAAGAATCCATCAGTGTAAAGACATTGCTCCGTGTTTTATCACTTTTTATAGGTTCATATGAATCATTTAACATTCTTTTTATCTATTAAAATTTTTGCTTAAATAAATCTCTATAAGTTAAATGGTTGGGTAAAGTTTAAAAGAGTTTGTTGTATACATACGCTTTAAGATTTGTAAATATGTTTTATTGGTGTACTAGAAAAGGCACGTCAGAGCCGGAGTGCCGCAAGGCTATTTCTGGCCCGGCTTCGTAAAATATCTGCTATATTCAAAAATTTTCTCAAGCACAGTTTTTTATTTGTACGTTGACGATTGCTTTCGAAGCTGCAATGACATAAACAAACTTTTAGAGTCATGGTCGGATAAGTGAAAAATTCGCTTAAATGACGCGAATCCTAAGCCATCTACTTCTCGAAGTCCAGAGTTAAGTTTCCTCATACCTGTTCGCTGATTAAAATCTCCAGAATAAACTCTAGTGATTATATTAAATACCTGGGTTTTTCTTTGCCTTGACAAACTGATGGCATGGAATAAAAATGATGACCATCATCTCGCTCCTCGGCAAATGAAGTAGAATCGACTAACGTACAAACACCAGGAATCCCTAGTTGTTGTACCTTTAATAATACGCACTTTAAGAAGCTTAAGAGATTTAAAAGCAAAGTATTAAAAATCATTGCGAACACTCCACGGTATACGCTACCTCATGTTTATGATTTACACGACCTACGAAAGCTAATTCTAGCAAAGCATTTTGATAAGCTGATTAAAAGTGGATGGACGTCTCGAAGAGCACTCATTACACGATTATATAGTATACCAACAATTCCCAACAAACCCTATAAACTATAGTATTGTTCAGGTAAGAAAATAGTTAGTGGAGGTTAGATTCGGATTATGTGTGTTACTTCGTGGCTACTAAACAAGGGAACCTTAAATTCTAAAGAATATGTTGTTAAAAACATCGGAGTCAGCTGATATGATATGACTGTTTTTTTCCGAGGGTCCGTCCAGGTGCTGGATGCACTTCGGCCAGGTTTAGTCCATTGTGCTCACCCTAGTTTGTTCTTATACCCACTAATTTATTCTACTTCCTTGCACTAGTTTGTATAGGTCAACTGGGGAGAGTGTCAGAATATCCCCTGGTTTTAGTCTTGGTTGCCCGAGTATGGGTTGCCTTTCCGATCCAATGACTCGTAGTGGCAGATGCTGTACCGTCTCACTTTCTCTCCCGCATAACCTGCAGCTTAGGTCTCCCTTGTACAGTTGCATACGGTGCAGATGCCTCTTGACGGTCACGTGTCCTCTCAGAAGGCCTGTGGTAATTCTCAGCTGATTTCTACTCATCAGAGGTAGCTGTTTTGTTAGTTTCGAGTCTGGGTCCCCAATGAAAGATTTGCTATGGTTTAATCCTTGTCTGTTGTTCCAGTAGATTTTATGTTGATTTCTTCTCCATCGTTTTATGACATCTCGTACTGTGCACCTTGGGATTCCGAGTGCCGATTCTGGACCAATGAGTGTTTTTCCGACCCCTTTCTTGCAAGTTCGTCAGCCTTTTCGTTTCCTGTAATACCTTTATGTCCTGGTATCCATTGTAGAATTACTTTGTCGGCTTTTGCCAGGGCCAGTAGTTCCTCTTGGTATTCCCATACCAGCCATCTTATTGCATGTTAGCGCTCTAAGGGCTGCTTGACTGTAGTAGTATATAGGGATCCACTTATTTGTTCCTCTCATTGTTTTCAGACGCACACTGTAGGATGGCATAGATTTCCACTTGGAACATCGTGGGAAACTCAACCAGGGGGAAATAAACATCACTCTTCGGTCTTACGCCGTGTATCCCAGCTTCGGTAACGTCTTTGGTTTTTGAGCCGTCTGTGTACCAGATTATTGTCCCAAGGGTATTTGGTGTTTATTTGTTCCACGCATCCCGTATTTTTCTCTACAGCAGAATCCTATCTAACATAATACGATTGACTTAAGAAGTACAATCATTTTTTATCCGTCGTTAAGGAGGTAACTACAACTATAGAGCTCTTTAAAAAACTTGTTAAAAAAATACTTTTCCACAATGAGTTATTTTTACATTTTATGTGTTAGTTTCTTTATTTTTTTGTATATTTGTTTTTTTTTTATTTCTACCTCAATTTAGTCAGCCCTATCGTCTAAAAGTATTTACCAGGTCTGTAATAATTGACATTATTCATGTAATGTTATAATACACTGGCGAGCAAGAAATTTATGTCACTTCAGTAAATGCAAATAATTTCAGAAATCAAATTAATCAGAGAATTTTTGGTCCAGTAGGCGGTGCATCATTTGTTACCCGAGAAATCCTATTTGCCATATTTGTTATCTGTCACGTATTGTCATCGTAGTTACGCCTTTTGTGAAGTAACGTGAATTTAGTAGGTACTATTTAATATTTTTATTTCGTTGCCTATTTTTCAGTTTAGTGTTGTTTTCTTTTTCTAAAACCTATCGGTCTTACGGTGTATTATTTGTACTGTTCATTTAACAGGTCATAACGCCTTTAAATCCTATTGTTGTAGCAAGAATTGTAGCGTTGATACAAGACGATCGAGGACACAGTGAAACCGCAAGAATTGTTGGTAAGAGCATATGTGCTGTACAAAATGTTTACCAGCGCTATCAGGAGACTGGCCTGATAACCAGAAGACCAGGATCCGGGCGAAAAAGAGTCACAAAGACTGGCTACAGGACCACCATTGCATCGGAGGCATCGAATTGCAAGATTGGCTTTTGCCTAAAATCAGTGGGTATGGAATGATGATAACTGGAGCAAGGTACTGTTTTCAGATGAGTCGCGTTTTTACCTCACTGGGTCAGATGGACGTCGGCGAGTATGGAGAAGACCCGGAGAAAGATATGCCCCAGTTTGTATTGATGAGAGACTTCCATTTGGCGGTAGGTCGGTTATGGTTTGGATGGATATCACTTCACAAGCCCGCACAGAGTTGGTCTTCATACAAAATGGCTCCCTGAAAGCTCACAGGTATATTGCGGAGGTCCTAGATGATTATGTTATGCCTTTCATGATCACTATGGGCGAGCATGGTATTTTCATGCACGATAATGCTAGACCCCATGTGGCCAGTTTCACGCGTTCCCTTAGTTCCAAGTAACAATCAGTCGAACTTCGCTTGAAATGTAAATTGGACGTTTGTTCAGAATAAATCATAAAAACCAAAATAAGGTGTTTATATTTTAATATTTAATATTCAATTTAGCTTACAAAACACATTCGGATAATTTGCAATTTGCAAATATAAGCTGAAGACCGAGAATTTCAAGAAAATATTACAATTTCAATGTGACATAAATTTTTTGCTCGCCAGTGTATATTCCGACTTCTACCTTTAGGTATGTTATCTTATCTTTTAGATATTAGAAAGCCTGTTAGTAAGTATTTTTTGGGTTACTTAACCACTGCCAAATTTAGTGTTAAGAGATAGAGGGTCAACGATAATTCATTATGTACGAGTTAACTTTTAATTAGGACTTTATAAACATAAAATTATAAAAATTTGGTTGAGCTAACAAATGCTATTTTTGCAGACCACTATAATTAAATATCAAAGTATTAATTTCAATATCAAATGTTTGGGATATTGCCTATCACTCAATTATTATATTTCAAATCACGTGATTTTATGATAGTAGGCAAACTTATAGCTTGACTTGAATATGAAATTATAAAAAATTTTAAATTAATGTTTCTCTATTTGTCAATAAGACACATATACATTTTTAATATCAGAATTTGTCTCTCTTCATGCGATTTAAAAGTTAGTTTATATATTATCCAATTTTAGAAATATGTCAGTAACATGATTATTTTTCTAAAGCTAGGTAGTCATACTCATACAGAACTATGTAACATGTACGTTGGGGATATAAGAAGTAGAATTATAAGGAGTCTTCTTTCTACATCAATAATAAAATTTAAATTGCAAAATATCTAAGAGTCGTACCCTCAGGAATTGCGTAAAACAAAAAAAGTATTATTTTTATTTCTATTAATGAAGTATATTAATATTACATAAGTTTATAAGATCACAAATTATAATAATCGGTACGTAATATTTTCAGGGTGTATGGTAGTAGTTCTACTTAACTTTAAGGGCAGATTGTTCGACTTAAAATAAAATAGATATTTGAAATAAACATGGGCCCGCAAATGAACGCTAATGCCGAACCTTATTGGTTCAATTTATTTTCAAGGTTTCCGTTGAACGTATCTGGATTGACTGTTATTTCACTGAATTAATAACATTTTCTAAGTAGTACTTTATCACCCAAAATTCAATCAAATTAAAATATTTTGAGTCATTCCATTCTGTTCTTACAATTAAAAACAATTTTTTTCGAACACGCTTTGTTATCATATAATGTTCAATTGTTTCATTTTGGTCCCAGGGCTTGCTAAGTTAATTCTAAGATGGATTCACCCATAAGTGCCACAAACGTTTCGTAAGAAAAAATAAAAGTTTTGCAGTCTCGTCAGAGAACGCACTCTCCTTGACGAAAAGCATCAGGGCGGGAGTTTCGCAAAGTTCACCTCTCCCCTTTTCTTTTCAAATCCAGTTATTTTCATCAATAAGTTGTATCTACATTTACACCTAAGTCTATGTTTACCCAACATTGGGTTTTGTACTAAAAATTATCAATGTACAACTTCTAGTTTCCAAAACCTAAAGAGATACAAGGATGTTTTGTAACCGGAGCCGAAGCTCCGGGGCCGTTGTTTTGGCATTGGTAGTAGCGTAAATTTATAATTTTAGAATAGCTAACAACTTTTCGGTGGTGACCTTACAGCGTATTATGCAAATATATTATTGCCCTGGCTCAAAGACATTTCACGCATTTCCGATAATAACTGGAGTACGGTTTGGCAGCTGGGGAAAAAGTTTCCAAAAAACCTCATTTACTTTATTTAGTTAAACATTATGTCCGCAACAACTTCAATGCAGTTGGCGAAATTTCCAATCAACCAGCACGGAGTGCCGGCAAAAGAAGGCCATTACAATGGAGGCCGGATTATCTTTTTTGTTGGTGGGTCATGTTAGGGGCGTGGCCAGTAGTCTCCTCCCACTGGTCAACGGCATGTGTATCGACTCTGTGGGTGTTTTGGTGTGTATAGTCCGCCTTACGGTTCTGTGGCTGTGAAAGGAATACAAATAAAAAAAGACTAACGTACCGGGTCTGCTAAGTTTACCAATAAATTTTAAATAAAATTTACCTAATTTCATGATGATTAGACCGCGTAGGAATTTCTTCCCGTCCACGCATTTCCCGGCGGCCGCTTCTAGTCGATGAAATAATTGTTGTGGACACATGAATAAAATAATGCCTAAAATATGTGTGTTCTACTGTTTTTTTTTACCTTTTGCCACTGAGAGTGGACAGTGGTGTGGTTTTTTAATTATTAAAATAAGGTAAATTTAGTTTATTAACTTCCAAAATATTTATGTGAAACGAGGCACCGCACGCTTATGCCGCTACAGTTAAACATGACTTTTTTATGCCTTTTACCCCCCTGTCTCCTCAGCCGTCGTAGCTACAGACTCGTAAGGCGGACTATATGCGTATGTGTGGTCGATAGAATTTTGTGTTGACTTTAAGTATGTTTATATGATGATGTGATGATGTTCTTAGAATTTAATTCTGTGTGTTTTATTATATATTATACAGGTGTATAGGTGATACAGGGGTAATCGTGCGTAGAGTGGTTTGTGCCTTGTTGGATTGTTTTTGTCATGTTTATTGTTTGTTAGGTTTGTTTTCAGTGGTGAGTCGTTTAATTTGCTGATGTAGAAGTCAGTTCATATTTCTGTAATGTAGTCTATTATGCTCGGTATGTTCGCCATGTGGTGCAATTCTGCGATGAACACGTACCTGTCAGATGACGTAACACATCGCAGAATTTTATTCTGAAGTCTGAGTAACCTCTGTAATTGGGTATTTAAAGCTGAACATCAGGCTGGTGCGGCGTATGTAATTACTGATTTTTTTATCCGTTAATAGATGAGACGTTTATTAGACTAGGAGAGGGGGGATTTTGCGATTGCTGCAAAGCCTTTTTTAAGGGTGGAATTGACATATGGCTAAAATGATAAACGCCTATCTATGGTCAGTCCTAGGTATTTAAGTCATTTTTGTGGCGTTATGCAGGAGTCCTTGATTTTAATTGGTACAAAAATTTTGTTGGTAAATTTTTTGGTAAGTGTCGTTCATGTTGTTTTGTCTGTATTTATCTTAATATTCCATTTGTCTAAGCAGGGTGTGAGTAAGTTGACGTCAGTTTGAATTTGTCTTTTGGTCGCTTCTGCGTAGTATGACTGAGCAGATATCATTGCGTCGTCCGCATATAGTGCCAATTTTGTGAGGGGGTACCTCGGTATGTCTACAGTATAAAGATTATATGGCACTGGAGACAGGACTGTGCCCTGAGGCACCCCTGCATTGACAGTCACTGGAGCAGCCAGCGCACCCTCTACCCTTACGCAGAACATCCTATCGGTTAGGTACGTATGTAATAGTGTTGGGTAGTGTAATGGAAAATTGTGAAATAATTTGTAAGTGAGGGAAAGTAGGACGCTGTTCATTTCTTGATTAAATTTCGTCTTGACATCCTGGAGCACCCTTGCCATCACCACGACGGTCGAGTGTCCTGCTCTAAAGCTAAATTGTTCGTCTGATATATTGTTTGTAAGTTTTGTTTGTTTAAGTTGATTTAAATTGTTTTTTCCAGTATTTTGGACATTGTATTTGTCAATGCAATTGGTCGGTACGAGGTAGGTAGTGTAGACAGTGTGTAGGGCCTTGTTAGGTTTTAATAGAGGTATACAATGGCCATTGCCGAGAAAAATGTTGCAGGGTGTAAACAGAGTTTATAATATACAGTAATTGCACGAATGTTTCCGGGAAATGTTTCGTAGAAGTATATTGTGGATTTCATCAGGCCCAGGGGCCTTACGTAACGGCAGTTCATTTATGATATCACGAAGTTCCCTGGGCGTGACTTGAATTTTGGAGAGGACTGACGGTGGGATTGGATATTTCTTTCGCGTTGTTAGTTGTCATTTTTGTTATGTAATTTTGTTCTTGTGTCACGTTCAGTGAGGACTGCTGCCAGCGCTGTTGCTATGCCATTTGCCTTCTCCCTGTCTGTTTGTACGTCATTGTTTTGTAGAGCTGGTATTCTGTTGAATTTCTTCTGTCTCCGATGCTGTATAATATCACATGATACATAAAATTCCGTGCGATAGACAGACCCAGTTGTACCTGTTCGCCGACGATACTACAACTACTACCTCTAAGCAACCGTTATCTATGACCAGAGACTGAATTGGAGATTGAACTCAATCAGTAGACTCAATTGAGTTTCATCTACCCCCTGCTTCGTAGGCGGAGTAGACTTAGTAATCGTACCAAAGATAACCTCTACAAGGTACTGCTCAGCCCGGTTCTGATTTATGGTGCACCCGCGTGATGCAACAAAAGCAGGACTAAGCTGAATAAGTTCCAGGTTATTTAAAACAGGGCTCTGAAGCTGATCGCAGATATCTCCCGTTACATGATGAATAAGATACTTTATCAAGATTTCCGAATTTCGACTCGTGACGATTTTTTTTTATTACAGTATATTATAGACGCACGTACGTATCGACAAACCCTAAAATCACCAACACATTTAGGAGCAAAACCAAATTCGATGTACAACTACCAAAATACAATTTACCATTTATCGGTCAAGTTCGATGGTAGAAGTGCACTAAAATCCAGTTAAGAGACTCTAGGAAAGTAGAGAGGTTACTGTACCTATATTAGTACGTAACGTACCTAAGGCGCCATGCTGTTGAATCACTAATACTTTTAGCCAGATAACAAGACAGAGTCACTTATCAAGGCAAGAAATGCGAATTTTAAATTTGTCTTAAATGATAAGGTGTAAAAATTAATCGAAAATTGACGTTAAAGGCTTTAGACTTGACGTGAAAAAAACATTAAAGAAACCGGGTCGTAACAAAAGTGGCAGCTGATACTGCGTATAACGAATTTTACAAAAAAATTCTAGGGATGAATCACGTACTAGTTAACGGTGCGGGAAACAGTATTACACTGGTTTAGTAATAATATGCAATATTATTTCTTATTCTCTCTCTCTAACAGAATTCAATATTGGGCACTTATTCCCCTCTATTTTTGTACTGCAAAAGCCTGTATTTTTTCATTTCTTTTAGCTTTCTTTCTGCTAGAGAAATAAGTAGTTTTACGTTTTGGTTCTAATGATATTATAATAAAATTAGTCGCTAATACAAATTTTGTAGAATTCTATTATCTTTCCATCAAATATCTTAAAACTTTTGTTCTGCCACTTACACCCTCTGTAACTTCCACCCTTCAATTTTAAACTGCTCCAATAACATATTTAACGTATCAAAAGTTTTTTTTTTTTTAATTTATAACCGTTGACCCGAATCCGTTACCCAGTTTGTAACAAAGACGTAATAAATTAAGCCCTTGGGTCCAGCCATATAGAAAAAATTCACATTCTATGACAGTTATATTAACGATGTATTATATGAAAAACTTTTAGAAGCTGCCTTCCGTTATAAATGTATATACTTTAAAATAAAAAATGGAGAAAGTTGTTGGGGGATGAAATATACCGTGGGAGCTTTGCCACTTATAAAAATTGACTTTCTAAAGCCTAATATTAAAATAAGTTATTACGATAGTTAATTTATATAGAATTTCGTAGTAACCAATAAATATAAAATCTTTTAATACCGATTACGACAAAAAAAGGCATGATAAAATATACTAACTAAAAGTTCAATAAGTATCCACATCCACATCATTCCGTTCTAGACTAGCGACTGGTCTTAAATTATTTCTATTAGTAACAGTTGTATAAAATACAAAGTCTGCGGAAACCTTAGATCTTTGATGGGTAGGAAATATCATAAATATGCTTGAATTTAGTTCAGTTGAATACAAACTTTAGTTAGCTCTTTGTTATAACAATAAACTAGAATTCGCAATTTTGCCTGCTAAGGTAGTTAGCAAATTTGTGTATCTGTATATTATAGTAGAGGTGGGAAGTTCGATTCTTTTTGGTGACTCAATTCATTTGATTCTTTCAGTTAAAAAGATTCGTTCAGAAAGCTTCGTTCTCAAATGATTCACTTACCTACTTTTAGATAATTTCACGTTTTAAACGCGAAAATGCTGAACCGATGTTTGTTTAAATAACAGCCAGTCGTTTGTTATGAAGATTGTTGCCATAAGTGCTAACAAAATACCCAAATGTTGAGCCCAATGTTTACGTAAAATAGATTCCTATCCAAAAATAAAATTCTTCTATGGTTTATTAAAATTTGTTCAACCATTTCTACAGTTACAGTATAAAAAAAAAATTATAATACCGAACAAATCAAATATTTTATCCCAATACATTTATCCCTTTTCCTTCTACTGTACTTTGCTTGCGTATTTAATTAAACTGCTGTCTTCCTCTACATCATGAAAATGGAAGACGCCATCACGCATCGCCGAGCGACGGCCGTCAGGCCAACTCTCGAGCTCGATCGTTCGAACCAGTTCGAACTTCGAACTGCGGACTTGCGAACGAATGAATTACTGAACTGGTGAATTGCCTTTTCAAGTTTCGGGTAAGTGAACGAAATGCGACTTTGATTCACCAATTCTTTAAATTATTCCTGATTTGGTGAATCAAAAAAGAATCGAATCTTTTAGGAACGATGAATTAATTCTTTCAGTTCAATGAAGTGATTCGTTCATTTGGAACGAATCGTTCGTGTACGACACACCTCTATATTATAGAGTGTTACTAATTTTATATACGAATAGGTCCGCAACTGCTTTATTTTTGAGATACGTGCTGTCAAAATTCTTAAGCAGAAGAAAATGTATGTACGCCACTGCCTTTTTCCTTTCGGATAGCATGGCTATATTCAGGGTGCAATGCAAAGTACCTTCTGATATTTGTGCGAACTCATGTTTGTAACAATGAGGTACACAAAACTTTAACCTGTATCTCCACAAGTCGACTGGTTCAAATTTGTTGAAAAATTGCAAAATAAAATCCTTTTTTTGAATTTTACTGCATTATTTCTTTATTAAAAGACTAACAATATTCCTCCTCTCTTCACCCTAGCATGGGCTACAACGTTACTAACAAGACATGTTAGTTAAAACACTTTTGACAACAATTAACAACTTTGTAACGTGATGACTGTTTTCCTTCACGGGACGACAAATTATCTCTTTAGATTTCCACAAAACACTGTTACTAACAAGACATGTTAGTCAAACCACTTTTGTAAACACTGAACAACTTTTTCACGTGAAGGCTTTTCTCCCCACGGAGCGACAATTTATCTCTTTAGACTTCCGCCTGACACTTTAACACTTTTAACAACTTTTAACGTGAAGGCTTTCTCCTCTCACGGAGCGGCGACTTATCTATTTAGATTGCCACCTGATACTGATTTGCTTACATTTCAGAACATATATTAACCCTATCCAAACACTTTGACCAATCAAATGTTAACACGTCGAACCCAAGCGGCCATGTCTATACATCAGGCCACTATCGATCGGCCAATCAAAATCTTATGCTCGTTGCTAAGCACGTGAAAGCTAATATTATTTGATAGTTTTAGAGAATATTATAAAATAGCAGACAGTTTTTTACATTATAGGAATTAACTCGAACGTATATGTTATAGATTTGTACAACGATGCCACTACTTTGATATGCGGTGTTGCCGTTTATATAGCATTTGAAATTAATGTGTTTTTCTACTTATTAGCATTTAGTTGTTGAAGAAAAACATAGTACTTTAGCACGAATGCGACGTTGCCGCTTGGTTTAGTATTACATTTTATCCCATAAGAGTGATTCCAACATTTTTGCTTTACTTCCCTACTGGGTCACGACAGAAATATGAAGTGTGTCCCAAACAATATTTGTTTGATCCTGGCGTCATTTAGGAGATAAATGCAATTATAACAAAGATGCGCATAGCTATATGTAAATAAATATCATTTCTTCTGTTATCAAGAACCGTTCCTCATACGAAAAAAAATGTTTTCAATAAGGCATAACTATGAAAATAGTGTTTATTAGAATAAAAACAGTGGCGTATCTTTTTTCTCGTTAAAAATGTCAAAATATATTTTAGTGCGAACGCTACTAGTAGAAGTACACCAAATATTCTTAATGAAAAAATGTTTTTTGACTAGTTAGTGCCTACTAAACTCAAAATAACATCTAAAACGGCCTCAAGTGTATTAAGGAAAATCTGTGTTTTTTTTTTCAAATCTTTAAAACCCATTTATCTCAAAAATAAAGCTGTTGCGAAGCTATGTTTATAAACGTATTCTCTTATACCGTAGTGGCAGGTATTTATAGCTACTATTTTAACGCAATAAATAGCAAAAGAATACTACTTGGCAAGTGACATATAAATAAGTATATCAAGAGGGTAGTCGTTGCTGACTAGTTAAGAAATAGACTTGCCGAACATGCAAATAATTTGGATCATAACATTAACTTCAATTCTTCTAAGATTCTAACCTCACAAACTAACTATAAAAAAAGATTGTTTTTGGAAATGACATTTATTGCACAAGAACCTAATATTATGAACAAAAGAACGGATATCCAACATTCAAATGTAATCTATTCATATCTACTCCATTTGGATAAAAATTTACTTACAATTAATTTAAAACATAATAACACCTCGAACCTCATATTATAATACAGTACAACGATTTCTCAGGTTTGCTGCATGATAACACTTAAATCCAAAAATTCTCGGTTTAATATTATCTTTATGGTAAACCGCATTAAAAATCTTTCTTGACATATTCAATGACATATAAAAATGACAGTATTTCCTAACCTATTCAGTCACATAAAATGGTGACACGCAAGTCATGTTTTCCCGCTTAATATTTCCATAATTTTAAAATAATTGTGTAACGATTTTTCAAAATGTGAACATCTAATTTTCATTTTATTTTAAATTGTGTGTTTCTTCGTCGATATACAATGGTTTTAATATTGTCTCCAAACTTTGGCTTTACTTGTAATGGACTTAGGTTTTCGACACGTTTTCTTCTCACATGTCTTTTATTAATTTTATGAACATCTGTATGAACAATCTCAACAAAGTTGTAAGTAAACGTTTATTTATTAATCAAAACAAATCTCCTAATTTCAATTTATATAAATTTGTAGTCTCCCTGAGGATGGAAATAAAATATATGATTTCCGAAAGCTTGTAATAACTTTAAAGAGTACTCTTTCATTTGCTGCACTCCCCAATATTCACTAGTCTATAAATAAGTATATATGTGAGAACTTTGTTCTCTAGCCACTTGCTGAGACCTTATATAATAAGGATTAACCAAATTATGCTAAAACAGCTATTCTCTGGGCTATATGCCCCAACGAGCGCTGAACTATCAAAATTTGGCGTATTTTGACTAACACTGTTAGTACTAAAATACAAACTTAGAAACTACCGGAAAGAAAGGAATGAATCTTTATCTCCAATGATAGGATGCTACACTGCTGCTACCTGTAGACCGGTTTCCAACTTTTTGGAAATAAAAATTCATTACTTTCTTTCTGGTAGTTTCTGCAATCTGAGTTTGTATCTTAGTACTAACAGTGTTAGTCAAAATACGCCAAATCTTGCTATATAGTTCAGCGCTCGTTGAGGCATATAGCCCAGAGAATAGCTGTTTTAGCATAATTTGGTTAATCCTTATTGTTGATAATGTTATATATTATATACCGCATAAAGCTATCTCCTCACCGGACAAGCAAACGCTTTGGTGATTTGATAAAGCTTTTTGTCTAGAGGATCTACCCATAAAGGTTACATAGACATTATTACTTTATATTTGTTTTTCATTTTATTTTAAACGCGATATATTCTAATTTTGTAAGAATTTTGGAACACACTTATAGCAAACATTTTTTTGAATTCAATATACGCTACGGTGGCGCCAGCTTGTTCGTTGGCGTGTTATGGCGTTTTGTTGTTTTAGTTTCGTGCGTGTGCTCACGTATTTTTTAACAAAAGCTTTAGATCTTTCACAAATAGCATTAAACACATATTTTTTTAAGAACAACAAAGGTGTACACACATATCTCTGTCGATTACGTTGTTTACTATTTGTGAAAAATGCCGAAGCATTTGAATAGCCGGTACAAAGAGCTAATAGCTTCTTTCCTAAGAGATTTTTAGGCTGAACTTAACAACAATGATCAATTGTTACTCTTGACTGCAGTTAAAGAAATATCCTTAATAAGTATGTTAAGGTCTACGTATTTTATTTCTACTTTACTAATTCTTAGCGTGTAGCAACTGATCTAAACTTGAGGATATCCACTATGAGCCCAGTTTCAACTTCAGTTAAGGAAAATAAATTATTAGAATCCCCTAAAAAGAAACTTTCTCGTGCAAAGACAGTTGCAAATAATAGTTTTATGCGTCACACTATTTATGGAATGTACGAAAGAGGTAAGTTGTATTATTCAAAAACTATAATATTTTACATTGGTTATACTTAAGCTCTAACTTTTTAGAACATCATGTAGCTTTGACCACTATAAGTAAGAAATTATAAGAATAACAACTTTTTGATGGTTATCTTAACTCTTCAAGAAGTCTGTTGGAAATTGGCTACGGATGGGAAAAAGATTAACTGAGGCGAGGGCTTATGGAACATTCTAATGTATCTTTCAAACGGCTGGTATTCTTGAAAGAGTATATGAAAGAAGAAGAAGGATCCTACTACCAATTAATTTTCTTAGATAAAACATCAATTTTATCCGAATGACATTATTGATCGATTTTTGGCAAAATGAAAATGAAAGGAGTGTTATTATGCAGTAAACAAATATATAAACATGGCAATTTTGCCTAGGCGAAACATATTTTTCTAGGTGCATAATACGTCATGCTGGTCAAGTAGACGGTTTCATTGGGGGTACAGATACAATTTTTTCTTCTTAGACGAAGCTTTAGTCACTACTATCATGGAGATATAAATCAGCAAAATTTTTTAGAATGGTTCGAAAATCAACTATTGAAATATTTAACAAAGCTATCGGTGATTGTAATAGACAACGCCCCATATCATAGCATGTTAGCAAAATGTATAACACGTCATGGAATACAGCTGTAATTTAGAAATAGTCTATATACAATTTTGGTATTTATTATCATCATGGAAGATTATTAAAATAAGTAAATGTACCTAGTGTAATTATCTCACTCGGTTACAATTTGGCAACACTGCTGATAACTGACGTCACTTGAAGGGTATGGCATGCAACGGAAATTGTTTTGCATTATTATTATTCAAGAAACAATTTACCTTATAAGATATCGCACTAACTCGTAAGCTTCGTAGAATCGCTAGAAATTCGGAATAAGCTTAAATTATTGCAATTATTAAAGAGTTCTCTGCAGTTTGTAGAGAACTATGTTTTATAAGTTATGCCACTTTTTGATTAGTCTGTCGTGATTTCTTATTATGTGAGCAATGTTACATATTGAATCCCCTTCGTAGTGCTTATTATAATAATTCATATTATTATTGAACATTTAGTTCAGATCATACAAGCGATTAGATAATTTTAATTGCTAGAAATCATTTTTCCTGATAATTTGACTCGCATTTATAGATTTATATACTTTATTATATTATCATACTTAAATAAAATGAAAATGTTTTATTCATTTTGTAGGCTTCAGCGAGAAAGAAAATCAAAACAACATTAGTTAATAGCTTTCTTTATTATGCCATTGCAAGCCAAATGGCGGGGAAGCCATAATTGTCACTTTTATTTCAAGAAACTAGGCCATTTTCACAATAAAAAGGCGAATAACGTGACAAAAGCGTCAAATATTATGGCAATATATTTAAAATTTTTCTATACTGACAGCTTGTGTTTTGAATTTATCTTACAAAGAATCATGTTAGGTTACCGTTGTGAGCATATAAAGTTAATATTATTATATTAATTTTCTAGAGCAATTGATAAAAACATTGATAAGTTTTCTACATAATAATATGTAGATTGTGTTAACATTTGAAATAGCTTAAAATTTTTTTCTAATTTATTCCAGTTACTGAAAATATTTTAAACAGAAAATGAAGCCAGATGGCTCCATCTCGTGGTGCTGGTAAAGAACACCAATTCATAAGCATACCTGCGCTCTCTGACATAAACTTACAAAGCCACAAATATCAGAGGATCTCCTGTAAAGACAGCACGTCACAATTGCAGGAGTCCTCGTTAGGCAGCGCTATGCCCGAGCTGGGCTTCATGTCGGTTTAGTAACCGAAAAACTTAACAAAATATCAGGGGTTTGCTTTTTCCTTCTGCCAGAACCATCCCCCGAGACGCGTTTCGCTATATTACAGCTCGTCAGTGAGGCTATACGTTCTGACAAAAGGAAAAAGCATGGGTTATAACCATTAAAATAGAAAAAGCGAGATGAAACAGAGAATGAAGCCAGATGGCTCCATCTCGTGGTGCTGGTAAAGAACATCAATTCTTAAGCATACCTGCGCTCTCTTACATGGACTTACAAAGCCACAAATATCAGAGGATCTCCAGCAAAGACAGCACGTCACAATTGCAGGAGTCCACGCTAGGCAGCGCTATGCCCGAGCTGGGCTTCATGTCGGTTTTGTAACCAAAAAACTTAACAAAATATCAGGGGTTTGCTTTTTCCTTCTGCCAGAACCATGCCCCCGACGCGTTTCGCTGTATTACAGCTTGTCAGTGAGGCTATATTGGTGTTCTTTACCAGCACCACGAGATGGAGTCATCTTGCTTCATTCTCCGTTTAATCCCGCTTTTTCTGTTATAAACCAGACGCCTATGCCTTTTCCTTTTATCAGAACCTATAGCCTCACTGACGAGCTGTTATATAGCGAAACGCGTCTGGGGAAGGTTCTGGCAGAAGAAAAAAGCAAACCCCTGATATTTTAAAAATATTTTAGTTTTTACGTAGACTTGAGTGGCGTAGTCACTTATTTTTTTAAAATTCAGTTTTTGTGACACTTGGTACTCTGGGTACCCGCCGCCATATTAGTCGCTTTCATGGGCTTTCTCCTTTGGGCTCCCAGAAGCCTTGGTTCTTGCAGGCCAATTTTGTCCATCCCTGCAGCTATCTTTTCCACATCGGCAGTCTTCTCCGACGGTCTTTCACCCGCCGTACTAGCCACTGCCTCAATTGTTGTAGTGATGTTTTCTTCTTTCAAGAGTCCCACTGGAGTGTTAGTAGAGGAATCGCTCATTTCTGAGTCCTCCTCTGGTTTAGAATTTGTTGTTTTTTATTTTCAATGTTCACAGTAATTCCCACCGGTGTAGGGGAAAGCGTGGTCTACACAAGGAGCGCCCCAATTGCTGGTGCAAGGCTAAAGTATTCTAGGAGGTTGCCCAGTATCCTAGATGATCCGTTTATTACGCCTGATTTTGACTCAGGCGCCATTCATCTTCCTGGCACGGGTCGCATAACACCTTAGGATTAAGCTTGTGTTATTGTAAGAGTGTAAAGTGAGGTGTGTGTAGGCACTACTCGTGCGTTGGTACTCCTGTTAGTCTGGCTTCTACCCACAGAGACCTGCCCAGCATGGGAATCTACCAGTAGCTAGGCCACAGCTGGCTTAGCACTCTGAGTCGAGGAAACTAGCAAGCCCTACCGGCATGTTAAGCCGGGAGTACGATGGGGATCAATTACGAACTAATTAAATTCCCTCTAAAGTTTTAAAAATAACTTTGATCAATGGTCTTGGAATGAACTATTAATGTTTATCTGTTCTTTTAAAATAATTCTATCCGGTTCTTATATTTACACAAAAACCTGAAAGAAATTCTGTTTACAAACAACCTGAAACGCCTTAAACATCGAACGCATGTTTGCGACTTAAGCCTCTTTTACAAATATTTTCGTGGCTACTACTCAACTGAGGTTGCCCGCTTGATTTCACCCAAAGCGGTGCATGGTAGAAATACACGACGAGTCACTGCAGTCCACCCGTACGTGGTTCAGCGCAGTGTCTTTCGAACATCACTGTTTAAAAAGTCTTTTATCTAAATAACGTCGTCACTCTGGAGCAACATCCCTAAATTCGTGTTCCCCGATGAGTATAATCTCCAAAGATTTAAGGCCAACTGCACGTTCTGTGAGAGCACCATATAAAATTTATCTTGCATTGCTGTGCATGAGCATAAAGAAAAGAACTTCTCACCCTGTATTATTCAGGAAAGATTTTTCTATGTCGTTCTCAACAACTAAGACCGCGAAAGCCATTATTGTCAGTCTTATTACCAAAAACCGGCCTACTCAAACGATAAAGAGGAGAAAAAGCGGCAAAAGTGACAAATAAACCAACATCATGTCTCACAAAGCAGTTGTTTTACGATCACGTTTGTTTAGGGGATTTTTTACACAAAAGAAATTTCACTAAATCGGCAGCAATCTTACACCCTAAGTAAATTTACTAACACGATTACGATTCTATTTTTTCGTAGTAGGTAATTTAGAATTAGTTTTTTTCAACAAACAGGAATAATTTGCTTATATCAATTTCTGAAACATAACTTCATGTATCTTTTTTATCGTACTAGTTACTAAGCTCCAGCAAAATAATAAAAACCATATAATTTTACTAAACGTATTTTGAAATTCAATCGCAGTTAAGTTTAGCTCAATGTCAATAATATTTTTCGTTTCTTTCAGCAGATTAATCGATATCCGCAATAAAGCTAACAGCATATTGAAATAGCTTACCTGCATTAAAAGAGGATCCATTTCTTTCAAAAAAATTGAAGAAAAAAATTAAAAAAAGGAAATAATAGCCAACATTTTTTACAAGAATGGGAAGCTAAGTTGTGTTGTAAACTTACGGAATGTTCGGATCATTCTCTTCATCTCTTTCTTTAACATAATTTAAAAAAGACCAATATAGGACAGATTGGTTCACTTGTTTACGGAAGTATTCGTTTACCGTCAGTCTTACGTATATTCGAACTTATAGTAAGGGTGATGAACTATTTAATTGAAAATAACCCATTGTAAAAAAATAAAATATGAATAATAGCTTCTAACAGCTGTGATCTTCTGCTTCATTTTCATCCATTTGGCGCCTCACGCTTAGTCAGCTTATATTAATCAGATTGGTTGTATCCTTCGAGCACAGACATGTGCTCGAAGGTTGTATCTGTTACTATTAAATCTGGAGATTATATGTCACACAGATATTCCTTTGATTCCATACCCATTAAATAACATGCGATTGGTGTTACAGATTTAAATTCATTGAGGGTTACAAACGATTAATTTGATGTGACATAAATCCTTCAAATTTTTATTTTAAGGCCTACTTGTATTAGAAATGCATCGTCAGAGAAAAGCGTCGTCAGGGTCATCTTATCGGACCGTGCGAAACGATGACTCAGATCCACCGGCGACGAAAGGAAGTCGATGTTATTGTTATTGAAAAAAGAGAGTCAGTCGAGTAGTCGAGATCTTGTATTAAAGTTGAAATATAGTTTGATTTTTAAGAGTACCAGCGATAGTATCTTTTCGTTTTTATTAAAAAGACAATTGATTCTTTACACTTGCTAAATTTTTATATTCTTTGTTTCAAAGCCTACCTGCTAATTCTATTCGCCGTAGTATTAGCATAATATATTAGTACTATACCGGGTGTTGCATCTTCGAGCGGGACATAGGAACTCCCATGTAATTTTAAATGGGGTAAATTATTGGCTTCCCTAATTATTTTAGAGAAAAATTCTATTTAGGTTTATTAAAGAGCACTAAAACCCACATTCAAAAGAATAACTTAAGATATTTTTGATGAGCCCGTTTACGGGTTATCGCCGATTTCTTTTTAACTATTTCTCCTTTTTATGGCCCCGTATTTGCGGGCACCAGTCAAGGTAAAAGATGACTGTCAAATAAAGTTGTCATTTTGAGGAATATTTGAACATCTTCTTAAATCCTAAAGTTCTAACAATTTAATAGTACCTACCTATTAATTAGTAAAATATTGAAACATATAAAATGTCATAATTAACCTTGTAATTGGATACTTTATTTTAGTTTTATTCAGATTAATTTGTACTCATAAATACACCTTTAATATTTTCGATGTACGAGTTTTTATAACAATAAAGCACACATTTCAAAATGACAACTTTATTTGACAGTCATCTTTTACCTTAACTGGTGCCCGCAAATACGGGGCCATAAAAAGGAGAAATAGTTAAAAAGAAATCGGCGATAACCCGTAAACGGGCTCAGCAAAAATATCTAAAGTTATTCTTTTGAATGTGGGTTTTAGTGCTCTTTAATAAACCTAAATATAATTTTTCTCTAAAATAATTAGGGAAGCCAATAATTGACCCCATTTAAAATTACATGGGATTTCCTATGTCCCGCTCGACGATGCAACACCCGGTATAGCGCCTTGCCCATCCAATCAATGTAAACGTAGTGAAGCCGTCGTTCCTTGTCTGGTCAGGGTCATTTCGCACAGTGCGTATGTGCGAGAAAAAATAAATAGACTCTCTTTACGGGACAAAAATGAGGTTATGCTGCTTTTCAGTCACATTGGTTTGATTAAGGCTTCGTATATTTTGATCAAGAACTAAAAAAGAAATAAAAAAGAACGCAGGTAAATACATCTTATATTAATGAAACTTTTACTAGATATTTAACAATTATTAAAAAGGTAAAATATAGGTTTTTGTAGGATTCTTTGAAGTACATGCGATTTTCGGTAAAAATAGGTAGGTAAGTACCTAATTATATCAACAGCGGCAGAGGAAATTATTATTTTTAAGAAATGGACTACCTAATTATCGTTTTCTCGCTAAATTAACGTAGATACGTAAATTAAAAGAAAGAAAGAAAGAAACATCCCGCCCGGGTACATACCTGTGGAACGATAAACCTTTGATCAGGTTGCATTGCAAATAATCTAAAATATTCTATTTTGTCTCGGCATCATCACAAAGTTATCACATTTCACACACATAAACAAAATTTGCAGAAAAGTAAAGATAAACAGTACACAACAGCCGTTGACAATAATAAAAACACAACTTGATAAAACGAGCTGTCAACCATTTAGCTAGAGATTTCGTGGTTATGTCGAGGAAAAATGCGACATTGTCACGTTGTCAGCCTTCAGTTATATGAAATATTTATTTAGTCAAATAATTTGAAAACACTTCTAATTAACGACTCAATGTTTTTTACAATTTTCTAACAAGATTTTTGCTACTTTTATCATTGCTCTAATTTTTTACGGCACACCACTGTTGTGCCCTGCTCTGAGGAAATAAAAGTACATTTGGCAATGCCTCTACGGAGCATGCTGGGGCAATAAACACGCAACCAAAACTAAATCTCAGAGATTTCTCTTGGTGGCTTTTCCATTAAAACCCAATAAAAAAATAATTAAAGCGGAAGGTACCATTAGCGCCAATTTTATTTTAAAACTATAACAGCCATCGATTTGACATCCTTCAAAATATAAAATTTCTTTCAACATTGCCTTTTGCGTTTTAATTTTTGCTAAAAAACACAACACAAGCAATATAAATGAATTCAAAAGTAATGCAAAAGTAACAAAAAAGTTTACTGTCTATCAGCTTTGTTAAAAAAAAATACGGAACATTACGAAATGTAATGGCATACTGTGTTCTGATGTTTAAAGTTTAACCAAAATGCATTATAAGAATATTTTAGTTTCAAAATATTTTATTCCGTTCACGTAAACTGTAAACCGGACTTAATCTTAATTTGCATAGTATCTGCCGGTTATTTCGACAGGTTAACTGTTAACCACAGCAAAGGCTTTGATAACATGACATCGCCCAAATATCTTCAAGTAGCGGTCGAATTAAATGATACAACCTAGAGGCGGGCATCGCTTGTCAGCAAACAGGTTGTAGCAATTCTCGATGGACGTGAATTGCATTTAGTTAAGCGAAACTAATTAAAGTGATTATAACACGAGAAAAGATCATTAATTTTGGGAAGGTAAAGTACATTTTGGAGGTTTCTAACAACACGTTCTCATTACATTCAACTCTAATGATATAAAAGCAATTTAGAACCTATATTTAGTATACAATCATTGTATCTTAGTAGAAAATAAATAAATAAAAAAATAACGTTGTAACAAGAACAAGCAGAATTCAAACCGGCATGTATTCCCCTTACGAGTGCAGAATACTAACACTAAGCCACCACAGTACTAGTATTGGTCGTGTTTGCCGTTGCGATCGACAGTGATGCGCTAGAAGCTAATGCCGGGTCCACACCAAAGCAACAAAACAAAACTGACAACAAGACAGCAACAAAACAAAACTGCAAGTTTTCAAAAACAGAAACAAATTGTCAACTGCTGTCCACATATACGAAAACAATAATTATTATTTTATTTCAACTTTGTGCTCGAATCTGCTGCCATGTGGCGTGCTCGAAATTTGGCAATAGAAAGAAACCATGATTTATTTATTATGGGAGCTGGTTTTGTATTCTTAAACCAAAAAAAGAAAAAACGTTTTTGGGTCAGACCGAGCTTACAGAACCGGCAAAAAAACTATGTTGAGGAATTACTGGAAGATTTGCGAAAAGATGATGTCGGTATTAGGGGAGAAATGCGATCTAGCTTTCAAAACTTTTTAAGAATTTCCAGTGTCGATCTTGAAAATCTAATACAAATTATCGGAACCTCAATACAGAAGAAAAATACAAATTTTCGAAACGCCATTAGTGTAACAGAACGTTTAGTGATTACTTTAAGATTTTTGGCAACAGGGGAGTACTACCAAAGTTTAATGTATCTTTTCAAAGTATCCAAACAGGCAATATCAGTAATAATTCCAGAAACCTGCGATGCTCTCATAAGTGCTCTAAATGCATATGTCAAGGTAAAATTTAACATTATTATTAGCTGTTAAAAAGTAAAATGATTTTTTTAAACTAATCTTTATTTTGAATGATAGCTGTTAAAAAGTATAATTATTCTTTAAAAATAATCTTTACTTTGAGTGTATTTGAAAACTACATGAACGACTGAGCTGATTCATTTGTGGTTATCTGCGCAGCTGGCCAGGACTCATCAATCTGGCTGGCTTGTTGATTCGATGAGCAGGAAGGACTGAGTATCTCGTACGTTGGAACGCTGGGTGGATTTGAGTACGTTTGAACGCTTCCTGGATTTGGATAGGTGTTAATGCTGAGGGCACTTGTGCAAGACCGAATGCTATCTGGATTCATGTAACTGTAATTGCTTGTATTCGTATAACTAGAATGAGCTGCAATTCGAGGTTGGAAACGAAGGTACGATGTCAGTTGCTCTTGAGGTTGTGTGTTTTTTGGTGTGTCATAATGTCCCATTTCTGCCTCGTAGAGAATATCATTCATTAAATGCTGCACAGTAGCTTGCGCATACGGAGTGCGAAGTTTTCGCAATTTTCTAGCAACTAGGTCACCAAATATGTCAAAATCATCTGGTTGTATGGATGTTCCCTGCTGATTTTTTTTATATACTTCTTGTATCATTCCATACACTTGTTCACTTCGCTTCTCACTAGCGGATAGAACTCTTTTCTTTAGTGTGGGGGATTTTGTTTGTAAGGTATTTTTTTTTTCAATGGTTTGTTTTTACATATGAGCCTGCGGATCTTCGTTTTCTTTTATTGTTATATCATTTGTACTCTCGCTGACGCTGGTGGCGGTATTTTGGCGATTTGCGTCTTCATCACTGCCTGAGCCATCGCTTTCCTGTAAAGTAAAGAATGTATAATATTAAAAACTGCATAAATGGGCCAAATATATTAAAAAATATAAATAGGAATTTTACCTTTTTTCAAATCAATTTAATTCGTATTTTATTTCAGACCCCTCAAAGTGAAGAAGAATGGGAAAAAGTTAGTGATGATTTTAACAAGATTTGGCATTTTCCACATTGCATAGGAGCAATGGATGGAAAGCATATTGTAATCGAGGCATTTTTTAACTACAAAGGAACTTTCAGTGTAGTTCTTTTTGCTGTTGTTGACGCAAATTATAATTTCCTGTATGCAAATGTTGGTTGTCAAGGACGAATCTCCGACGGAGGTGTTTTTAAAAGTACGCCATTTTATAAACTATTATTTGAAGGAAAACTAAATTTACCAGAAAAACGTGTTCTTCTTGGAAGGGACAAAGAAAGTCCATATGTTTTAGTCGCAGATGATGCTTTTCCCCTTAAGCCATGTATTATGAAACCATATGGTGGCCATCAAGATAAGGGATCTATAGAACGTGTCTTCAATTACCGAATTTCCCGTGCTCGAAGAATCGTAGAAAATGTATTTGGTATTTTAGCATCTGTGTTTCGAGTGTTTCGCAAACCAATGCTGCTACAACCAGAAAAAGTAGAAAAAGTAACTTTGGCATGCATTTGTTTGCATAATTATTTAAGATGTACCTTATCCAAAAATAAATATAATCCAGCAGGGAGCTTTGATGTAGAACATATAGATATTGATATAGGGTAACCAGGGTAGTGATTGGCCGCCTAAAATTATTATGTTATATTTTCATGTTGCATATTGCATTAAAATAAAATTTTATTTTGGGATTTATCAATATTAATTGAAAACTCTCTAAATTTTCTTTTGTTATAGGAAATATATTTATTTAATTAAACGTTAAACAAAAAAAAACAGTAAATTAGAAAACATTAAAAGGCTAGTGATTGGCCGTCCCTGTCTATTAATTGGCCTTGTGATGAAGCAGTGATTGGCCGGGTCTCAGTTTAATTAAACTTAGAGTTTGATATTAAATTTATAGACCAGCTAGGTTAATGTGTCATTATATAAATTAGTAGATATGTACAATATTAGTTTAATAAGGATTTATTCCTAGGAATTCAATGAGAACAAAATAGCACTAATATAATAATAGATTTACAATTTAGTCTTGTCCAGGCATGATTTACAATGAAAAATAAGCGCATTAGACTTATGTAATGAATGTTTTTTTAGGCATGTAATATGATAGCTTCTTATACAACTAGCGCATCGTATGCCAAAATTCGAAAGTGTTAAATTATAAGTACAGATGTAACAGATCCCACTGTAGGATGTAAAATTTAGTTTTTGGGAAAGTCCTATTTCTACGAGTATTCTATCTAAATTATTGTCAACGATATCTTGGGACTCAATGGTATAGTCCGAGATAATGTTAATATCTTCATTACCAAATAGATTTCTTGATGCTTTTTTGACGTTTTCTGGGATTACCGATAACTCACTTAGAGGAGAATTTACTTTACTTAAGGGTTTTGATAGACCCTCAGTTTCTTTTTTGGTATAGCAACTTTTTCGCGCATTAGTTTTTTTCTTTTTTTCCATTTTACTTTTAAGTTTTTTAATTTTCTTTTCTTTTTCCTTTTCTGCTCTTTCTTTTGTTTTTCTTAGTCTTTCCTTTTTACGCTCTTCTTTTTCCATCTCTTTGATCCTTTTTTTATCTTCTTCTGTTTGTTTAAAATCTCTCCATGCTGTTCCAGTTATTACAAAGGTAGTTTTTTCTGAATTTCTTTTACCAGTTCGAACAGGCGTCTTTGGAAGTTTTAAAATTTCGCTTAAACATCCTTCATCAGTTTTCCTAGAGACGTCACTAATGATGATTTTATTAAAATTATCTACCTCTTCTATGATAATGTTTTTTTCAGAATGAACATCAGCAATAATTATTGGGATATCTTCAATATTTATGATAGTTATGTCTTGTAGTGGCATCTCTTGATCTTTATTTTGTTCAAATGTCAAGTTATGGCTCTCTAAATAACCTGTCTCTGTATTTCCGTTCTTCATAAAAGCTGTATTTTTCTTATTAACTTTTATTTCTTCATCGGTGATATTTTCTTTTCCTAGCAAGTTTTCACACATCTGCTTTTTTTCGTTGGTTTCGCATTTAGAGCTAATATTATTTAATTTATCTGTTTTTTCTTTTTCTCTTACTGGCGAATTTATGTCTTTCTCGTCCGCTTCCTTATTTTCTATACCTGTTTGTTTCTCGGCTGCTTTGTACTGTTCTTGTTGCGTTGTGATTTCATCTTTATTATTTTTATGAAATTTTTCCCAGAGTTGGCGCAATATAGAATTAGGAGAATATTCTTTGGGTTTTTCATTCTTAATATACTGGATTTTTTCAATTCCCACTATATCTTTAAAAGTTGCATATGTGATTGTTGAATGCTCTGCAGGTTCAGTATTATTTGCTGAATAAGTTTCTTTATCGATACTAATCCCATGTCCTAGGCATTTAGTAAAGTCAATGGAATCTGGATTAAACGGAACCAGACCGGTGGCCCTAAATCCATTGGTAATAGTTTGTGACTTAGCGTAGTCATCGATGACTGTTTTTAAAATAGGTGCAAAATTTTCTTTTTTTAAAGTTTGGGTAAGGTTTTCTCTCCTCCATTTTAGGACAGCTTTTTTCCAGCCCGTTTTAATCGGCTTGAATGCTGCTACATCAGCAGGCTGTAAAATCCTTGTAGAATTTGGGTAAAGACATATCAAAATAATGTCTAATTTCTTACACAACTCACTTACATCATAGGTTAAATGGGATGCGTGACCATCAATGAATAATATTACCGGAAACTGTATTTTATTCGCTTCCAAATAAGGATGAAGGACCTTAACTATATAATCAGTGAATATGTCGGCTTTCATCCAACCTGTGTCGGATTGTCCAATTCCCCAAGTCTCTGGAACAGATTCATAAATTTCATTCTTCAGTCGCTTTCCAGGGAAGATAATCATTGGAGGTGTCACATCCCCAGCCGCTGAAAAAGTGAACAAAACGGTCATTGTTTGTTTTGAGGGTGCATGTTCAATTTCGTACACATTTCTTGAACCTCTAGGAGCCAATACCGAAGAATTTTTCGGGCACAAGTTAAACCCAGTCTCATCTGCATTAAGTATTCGCTCTGGATTCTGAAAAATGTTATCATATTCTTTTGAAACCAGATATGCGTTAATATCTGTGAACCATTTTCTAATATCTTTTTCTGATACTTTTGAGCTGGAAGCTGTCACAGCTTCAGGAGTGCGAACAGATAGGTCTGGGTGGCGTTTTAAAAATGCTTTGTACCAGCAATCACTTGGATAATTATCCTTAAATGGAGTATCCCTAGGATTCCTATCCAAAAATGATTTCACAGATAATTGAAGATCTTCCTTTCTTTTAGGGAATCCTCTGTTTGAACTTTCGACTAACCAATTAACCAATAAATTCTCCTCTTCAAATGAAAGATATGGGCAGGGTCCTAAACTTGTTTTAGTAAATTTTTCACTTCTTCTAAACTGAAGAGTTGCACGTGGTATCTTGTATGCTTTAGCCGCTTCTCTAACAGCTACACCATTATCAATTGCTTTCAAAGCTATCTGCAGATCTGCTTCGGAATAATTTTTTGTGTATTTACTGCCTTCTTGAGTTTTGGGCATTTTCAAGGAATGTTGATGATACTTGGGTACCTTGAATTACAAAAACAGATAATTAGATAACTCATTATTCACTAACTTGCACCTTGGTAAACACTGGTTATTGGCCCCCTATTATAACGCAGTGATTGGCACGGGCCAATAGCTATATTTATACAAATTTTACAATGCAGTGATTGGCCTCCTCTTAGTTATTAACTTTTTAGGGTTAGAATGATAAATATGTCTTTAAATGATAGAATAATACATAGATAACCCATAAAAAACATAAACAAAACAATAATAAGGTAAATGTATCAAAATTTACATACCAGGTGGGTACAACTTCTTGGAAATTTGCTAAGAAAACTGAAATTTTTAGCACGTGTACTGCAACTGTCGAGGAAAGTTTCTGTCGCTAACAAACAATGTTGCCAAATAATATTTAGGAAGTAATATAGAAAGAGGAACATATAAAGGTATATTTAAATAATGCATAGTTGCCGTTTTAATATTATAATTTCGTTAATATTTACAATTAAATAGCATAATGGCCAATAACTGGCTGATGGCCAATCACTACGCCGGTTACCCTAGTAGAAGATGGCGCGTGGAGAAAAGATCAACAAACTTCACAATCGTTTTTTAATTTACAACAGACTGCACGTAAATCATCTGTAGAAGCTATGGAAATAAGAAAAGAATTTGCTGAATATTTTGTATCTGAGCAAGGTCAAGTTCCATGGCAGTTAAAATTTTGCTAGAGAGTCTTTTTACCATAAGTAATACTGTTTTTTTTTAGGGGAAAATAATAGAATGTATAATGCATAAACGTAAATGTGATTACTTATATAGAATTTTTATATCTACCTGTGTATTCGTTAATCCGCCTATATTTCCAATTGGTCTTGGTTTGTTTTTGTCTTTTAAAAAGCTCAATAGGGCATAACCAAACCACTTCGAAACAAAAGTTTTTCCAGCTCCGGATTTTTCTCAATAATTGATAATTTCTGTGTTCTCTCTGGTACTGGGTATTGATGTTTTTAATCTTTCTTTCCACTTCATCTGAAGAAGCACCACACAATATTCCGATTTCTTTTAAGGCGTCTGCCCTTTTGTAGCGATTTTTGTAATCGGGACATCCGGCGCCCCATAACAATATAGCTTCTCTATAAAGTTCAATTAGTTTACAGGTATTTTCAACAGTCCATTTCACTTTTTCACCCGACGTAGTCATTTTGCACACAGGCACGATACAAACTGAACTGAACCACGAATAATTGATTTGTTTTAATCTTGTCGTCAAGCACGTACACACTAAGCCAACAAAGTTGCTAGAAACGCAGACAAAACATCAACACTTTGATCTTTACCGACAGGCCACAGGAAACTTAAAAGTTGTTGAAAACACCAACAAAACAAAATAGTTGCCTGAATGTTTTGATTTTATTTGAAAATTGTTGAGAAACATCGAGTTGCTGTTTTGTTTTTGTTTTGTTGCTTTGGTGTGGACCCGGCATAACGAAACTTTTTCTTTAGACACTGGAAGATCTCATCCTTGTCGCCAATAAGTGTTGTATTGGAGCCAAGGGCTAAATAATACACTACAGTATATAATATGTTTATTGCTCTATTCCATATTAGAACAAACTTTGGTAATAATCGCGCGCGTCACCACAAGTCCCTTTTTGATACTGCTCCCTACCCAGCATCCGGCTCAGTTAACACATCCTTCATACATAACACATTCCTCCCCTTTAGCAGAGATAATGTCACATAGTCGCTAACATACGCTTTTGCGCAGATGGTTTCTTTGATACTACCAGGCTCATCGTTGACTTCTGCGGTCTTTGATTCTGGCTCTCCATATTCGGAAATGGGGTTTTCCCGAGGTTCGTCGTATGTGGGACTTTCGGTGAGTTCTTTTCATTCTATCCGCCTGAGGCGCAACTGATCTGAGTGACGGCACATAACTTTTCCTTCGGGAGTAGACACCTTAAAACTGAGACGGTCTGTGCTTTCGGAAATGGTTGACGCTATCCACTGAAGGATTTTACATACATTGGATCTTCAACATCAAACTGTCTGTATCCTTTACAGTTTTCTCTTTGGCAGTCCTATTCCATGTTGATGCTCTTGATGAAGTCTGTGACTAGTCTGTCCTAAAAGTGTATTTAGCTTCCGTCCCATCAGAATTTCAGGGAGTGTTTTACTTGTTAGGCTGTGTGGAATTATGTGCTGTTTTAACCGGTATCTGGATAATGTCACTTCGATGTCTGCTTCTTACATTTTCTGTAGAACTGTCTTGACATTCTAAACCATGCGCTCAGCGCGACCATTACTACTTGGGTGATGCGGTGTCACTTGAGCTTATAGCATTCTTAAAAGGGTTTGGTTTTTTCTTCTGCCAGAACCATCCCCAGACGCGTTTCCTTGTATAACAGCTTATCAGTGAAACTATGGGTTCTGACAAAAGGAAAAAGCATCGGCGTCTGTTTTAAAACAGAAAAATCGGTATGATACAGAGAATGAAACCAGATGGCTTCATCCTGTGGTGCTGGTAAATAACACCAATTTCTAAGCATACCTGCGCTCTCTGACATGGACTTATAAAGCCACAAATATCAGAGGAAAACCTGCAACGCGTCTTTCGCTGTTATTAAAAATTATTATTATTATTATTATTATTTTTTTTTTAATTAGAAAATTTATTTAAATTAAATGAAATGAGTGAAGCCAAAACGAAGCCAGGCTGAGGTGAGAGGCTGAGGGACCGCGTGCAAATGCCCTAGCTCTATTGCCAGAGAGTAAGGGGGTGTTTTAAATAGGGCGCCACCGTTTTGCAGCCAGGTCAAAACCGAAACCTTCAAGATCGTGCTGGGACCTCACTCTCAGCTGGACTTCACACTTTAGGTAAAAAAAAAGGAAAAGAAAACTACAGGGGGAGCTGTATAAATAAAACAAACAGAATTAACTAAAATTAATGCTGGCTTTATTCAAAAAATGAAGAAATATATGGGGGTTAGTATTTAAACCTAAACTTATCTGTACACCGATAGGATGGTGACGGTAATAGATCGTGACAGAAGGTCAGAAGGTCTTGCCGGGTACGACGAAAGACGTCCAATCAAGAAGACGTCCAAAGGATTATGTCCAAAAAAAAAGACGTCAAAAGATCAATCAGATCAGAAGATCTGAAGAGAAGTAGAGGAAGAAGAAGAAAACTAGGAGAAGACCCTAACGGGAGCTGTAGGGTCTTTAAAATTGCAATTGGGGGTGTCAACGGTGATGTATGCTCCAGATGGTCGGCCCCTTATGGTCCTAGTGACCCGACTTAACTTCAACAGCGAAAACACAACTTAAATCCCACGTCGGTGGTTCCTTGGTCGCCCACGGTAAACCTACGCCAATAATACACCACGTCTTACAGAATTACCGTAGAGGCGGCGGAAAATATGGTCTTCAAATCCTATATCCCGCAAGGATGATTTAGAAAATCCTGGATTTGAAGCCGGTTGCTTGCTTCGCTGCTAGAAGTCAAGTCGTAATCTCTGAAATCCATTATAAATTATTTAAAGAAAAACCAAGTCCCAGAATATCCCTGCCATTCGAGGGGCAAACGGTCGTTGAAGTTTGGGTTGCTGAATATTTTGGCCAAAAGATGTTTCAGGAGAAGAATATTAACCTAGAAAATTCCTAGCCAATCTGACAGGTTATCATAATAATTGAAAACAGAGAAATATATTTGAATTACATAATGAAACACTCGTATAAGTCTCAGATAGTGTATTCCAGGAAGATATGTGATTTAAAATAGGAGGATAATGTAGCCTGCTTCGTCAAAGACAACGAAAACAGAGGCCGTTGACCTTAGGTACGGATCTACTTTTATACAGGGAACCAAATATCATTTTAAAAAGGCAAAATACAATTTTTAAAATACACAATACAAGTCAGACATGTGATATGAGGCATTAGATTATAATAATTTCATTTGTGACAAAATCGGATAGTCACAAACCTGGAAAGACAGAACGTCACAATTGCAGGAGTCCTCGCTAGGCATTGTCTGAAACCATGACGTCTGCGACTCGATGGGTGGCAAATACTTCTCTTAGTACTTTAATAAAGCAGCTTGTTGATGGTCCTGCAACAATTCTTACCTCCAGCCAATTAGAGACTGAGTCAATAACAATAAGAAAAATATCGACCATCCACTGGGCCTCCGAAATCTAAATGTAACATAGTCCAAGGTGCTTGTAACCACTCCCATCGCTGTACAGGCGATCTGCTTGGCATATTTCAAATTTCTTGACACTGTTCACATAGGCTCAGTTTTTCTTCATTTTGTTAATCAATGTTTGGCCACCACACATACCACCTAGCTACCTAGCAATGGATTTTATCTTCACTATATAGGGGTGTGAGGCATGAAGTAGATCCAAAACCCTGTTCCTACCCCTGGTGATATTAAATAGGGTCAGAAGGCCATGTTACATTTTGTCGTATGTCCCCCCATAACACAGCTAGAGACTCCTAAATGGAAGACTCTGAAGATGTTTTTTTCTTAATATTTTCGAAACCAATACACATACAAATCTGAAACTTAGGTATTCTAGTAAGCGTTTCATGCAGAAGCGAATTCTTGTCATTAAAATGTCGACAAATTACAACCAGCTTCAGAACTAGGGGAGGGCTGAGCTAAAATCTACCTAATATTCTATAAATTGATTTTTATTTTAGGTTCTGTCAAATTAGAAAATTTCAACGTTTCCTTTAAAAAACGTGTAATCTTAGTTAGACACGATTTAGGGCGTTGCTTTCGAAAGAAATTGTTCAAATAATAATTTGGCATGCTAAAACTATTGTATTTAGCTAGTGCAAAAACACACGAACGGCAAAAAGTGATCAAACAAGTGTTTTAATTTTTTACGAGGAACATGTTGTAGAAGGAATTGACATTTTTATTAAATGAGATCGTGAAAAATATTAAAATGTGGATAAACAATATTAATTATGTTTCCTTTTTCGTATGCATTGTATATTTTAAACCGATTTATTTGGAAACGATACTTTAAATCATGATAGACTAGGAGTAACTTTTTTTTTGCAAAAAAAGTTCTTGAATTTAAGATAACGCAAAGATACAAAAATCAATATAAAAAAAGTTAAGTATATTTTGACTCAGTCCTCCCCTATTTCTGACGTTACTTTTGGATTGTCGACATTCAACCCCAATAGTTCCATAGGCGTGTAAAGCTTACTAGAATACTTTAATTTTAAGTTTATAACCTTATTAGTTTCGAAATCATTATGAAAAACGCCGCCAGAGTTTTTCATTTAGGAACCTGTATCTTGGTTATGGGGGATATAGGACAAAATGTTATACGCCTTTCGGACCATATTTGGAGCCAATCAACCCAACCCCCTATTATTGACCATACTTTTTCGTACACCCTATATATTTTCTAATGCATTTTTTGTTTACCTTGCCCTTTTTAATTTAAAAGCTATGCTAGCTTTAGTAATATCTGACGATTTGGACTTTTGCTGTTTTTCATAATTAGTTAGTTATGGTTGTACCGGGTGTTCCACCTAAGAAGGTAATCGGCTATATCTCAGAAAGTAATAACACTAGGACTTTGGGAAAAAATATATATCGATAAAAGCGGCCAAGAGAAATTGCTGGAAATTATTTTCAAGTTCAAAAAATGACCGCTAGGGGGCGTAAGAGAACTTTCAAAATAGAAATGCCGATTTTCTATTGATTTTTCTTAATAAAAATATGTTAAAAATATAAGCATTGTATTCTTCATAAAATTGTGCAACTTTATGTTAGGAATCGTTTTTCTCTATTTTCAATAATAAAGTAGTGGGACAAGGTCAAACTTTTTTTCTTTCAAACGCTGATATCTCTGCTTTGGATAAACCGACTTTATTCAACTTGGTCTTGAAAAAAAGCCCTTCTTTTCCTCTACACGTAGATCTATTAACTATACCATATTGATTCTGATGGTGGCCACTAGATGGCGTTTTTCCGTAATTCCTCAACGAATAAGTATTTTCTCAAAAAAATCAAATGTTATGATATGACTTTTTCATCATATTTTATTTTAGGCTTATAAAGGCTAATAAATAGTGGAATAAAAAATCCAGGTCCGTATTTAAAATAAAAAAGTTGATGATGGTCGCTCGAATCCGAAACGTCGGATTAAAAAACTAACCCCATCAGCTCATAGAGGAGGAAAGTTACTATAAGGAACTGAAAACCGCAACGTGATATCTTTTGTTAAACTAGAGAAATTAGGGATAATAATAATTAATATGGAAAAATAGGCAATTTTTTAAAACATTAACAATTAATCAATTAAATCTCTAGTTTAACAAAAGATATCACGTTGCGGTTTTCAGTTCCTTATAGTAACTTTTCCTCCTCTAGAAGCTGATGTGGTTAGTTTTTTAATCCGACGTTTCGGATTCGAGCGACCATCATCAACTTTTTTATTTTAAATACGGACCTGGATTTTTTATTCCACTATTTAATAGCCTTTATAAGCCTAAAATAAAATATGATGAAAAAGTCATATCATAACATTTGATTTTTTTGAGAAAATCCTTATTCATTGAGGAATTACGGAAAAACGCCATCTAGTGGCCACCTTTAGAATCAATATGGTATAGTTAATAGATCTGCGTGTAGAGGAAAAGAGGGGCTTTTTTTCAAGACCAAGTTGAATAAGATCGGTTTATCCTAAGCAGAGATATCAGCGTTTGAAAGAAAAAAAGTTTGACCTTCTCCCACCACTTTATTATTGAAAATAGAAAAAAACGATTCCTAACATAAAGTTGTATAATTTTATGAAGAATACAATGCTTATATTTTTAACATATTTTTATTAAGAAAAATCAAGAGAAAATCGGCATTTCTATTTTGAAAGTTCTCTTACGCCCCCTAGCGGTCATTTTTTGAACTTGAAAATAATTTCCAGCAATTTTTCTTATCGATATATATTTTTTCTCAAAGTCCTAGTGTTATTACTTTCTGAGATATAGCCGATTACCTCCTTAGGTGGAACACCCGGTACGTTAATGAATTAATCAGTGCTATTACAAAAGCAATCCAAGAATATTTCTGTATATAAGCTACATGTGGAATGGACTAATAAGGTATTTATCTCGTATCGTCATCCATTTTTAAACAGCTATCTCTACATATTTTTGTCAAGCTCTTGACATCCTTTAGGTATCTATAGGTACTTGCATAATGTGCCGATTTTGCTGGTTTTTCTTGAAACACTGTACATCACTTATCAAAGAAAATTAACTTAACTTAGCATAGAATATATTATGTCAATCAAAAACCGCCTACACCATTACCTAATTTAAAAATCCCATCCCTTTAAACCTACTGTACATTTTCCCGAATATATGCATGGAAAAACCTTTTATGTCTCTATCCTACAAATTAAATAGCCTGCGGCTTATGTATATAAAAACATTGTTTCTGAATATTTTTTTTCCTGAACTGTTTATTTAAGGACTTTATTGTTGGTTTAGCCTGATCTCATATTGGTGATTTGTCGGCAGAAACATTTTGAAACATGAGAACAAACATATCGTGTTTGAAAAATTGGAATTTAGAAAAGGATATTCTTTGTTTTCAAAGAAAAAACTACTGATTTATGGACATGTTATTAAAAAATAATTTAATGTATAGATAATCAAAATTAGATTAAATTGATTCGGCCTTTACTTGGTGGAACTCCATTTTATCATGGACGGTGGTGCAATATGGATTCTACGAAAATGGGGATTTCACTACTCCGCATGCATGTATTCCGAGAATTCACATTACCAGTAAGGTGGAACCAGGCTTTCTCAGAAAAAAGTTTTGGGTCTAATAAATCATTTTTTTCCAATAAATTTTGGTTAAATCACTGACAGTAATTCCTGCGTCTTTCAAAATCTGCAGTGCGTATTTTGCAGAATACTTGCACTTTATAATGAAACTAATTTTGGAATATTCCTGCATGTTCCATAAGATCTTCCCACTTCTTAAGACAGGTGTGTTACATATTTTGTTGGCGTTTTTGCATTATTTCATGAACGGTTGCAACAAGTTCTTCTGTTCTTATAGATGGTCTTCCAGCTCATTTTTTTTTTCATGTTGTATAGCACCTGTTACCCTAAACAGAGCCACGGTGCTTCTCAGACAATGATCAAAATCCTCAGCAGTAAAAGCGATGTAGGGAAACCTTCGCAAGAAACGTCCATGTACCGGGTGTTCCACCTAAGGAGGTAATCGGCTATATCCCTGAAAGTAATAACACTAGGACTTTGGGAAAAAATATATATCGATAAAAGCGGCCAAGAGAAATTGCTGGAAATTATTTTCCAGTTCGAAAAATGACCGCTAGGGGGCGTAAGAGTACTTTCAAAATAGAAATGCCGATTTTCTCTTTATTTTTTTTAATAAAAATATGTTAAAAATATAAGCATTGTATTCCTCATAAAATTATGCAACTTAATGTTAGGAATCGTTTGTTTTTATTTTCAATCATAAAGTGGTGGGAGAAGGTCAAACCTTTTTCTTTCAAACGCTGATATCTCTGCTTTAGATAAACCGATTTTATTCAACTTGGTCTTGAAAAAAAGCCCTTCTTTTTATCTACACGTGGATCTATTAACTATACCATATTGATTCTGATGGTGGCCACTAGACGGCGTTTTTCCGTAATTCCTCAATGAATAAGGATTTTCTCAAAAAAATCAAATATTATGATATGACTTTTTCATTATATTTTATTTAAGGCTTATAAAGGCTATTAAATAGTGGAATAAAAAATCCAGGTCCGTATTTAAAATAAAGAAGTTGATGATGGTCGCTGGAATCCGAAACGTCGAATTAAAAAACTAACCCCATCAGCTAGTAGAAGAGGAAAAGTTACTATAAGGAACTGAAAACCGCAACGTGATATATTTTGTTAAACTAGAGAAATTAGTGATAATAATAATTAATATATTTTGACATGTCTTTTCAAATAGAATCATAAATCAATTAAAACGAAATCGCGAAAATTCGGTTTTATCCAAATATCTTCGGAAGCATTCGGAATTTTTTAAATTTGAAAACATGACGTTACAGGATTCAATTATGCGCAACTTTTCTCTAATTTAATCATCTCTGTATCACAATAAATATGAGTTTATTTATAAATCTTTTACTACTATTAGTTATAATGTATTAGTTATTTAATTAACGTTACATATGTGTTCTTATAAAAATTAAAAAAAAAATTTCTGCAACATAAGTTTAACAATTTAACAATGTCATTGGTTTCTTCATAAATTAATTACATCTTAATAATAACCCACTGAAGATGAAGGTTTATGCCTTTGAAACATGTATGGGCATATAATTTGAACTTATTTTATTAAATTAGTGGAGCAGACTTTGTGTTTTATTCCATAAATAAAATATTACTCCACTGTGAGATGGACTACTTCCATAAAATATATATTATTTGTGGAGGAAGACACAAGTGTTGTTTTAATTTATTACCTACACTCCACTGCAAGTATGGACTACTTCTTCAAATATAATCCTGTATTTTCTTTCAACAAAACCTTAATCTATAATAAGCACGTCTATGACACGCTGCTTAAAACTTCATATTAATCGCTTTTATTTTCCCTTTCTCTTCACGCGTCTTAGTGCTAGCCTCGCGTACACCAACGTGCATGTTCGTGGGCCTGTAGGCCCCGTAAGACAATAACTTATTTTTACATATTTTTAGTAGTCTGCAGGCTCATTGCAGTACGTAATAGTTTTATTAAGTCTGCATTATTAATTTTAAAAATATTGTGTTCTTTTAAAAACTTTCTTCGTCCTGTGTAACTTAAAACTCCCCAGGCTCGTATTTTGCTTCATTTTTTAGCGACAAATTTGCGCGAAATACCAAATTGTAGGTTTCACCAAGATCTTCAAAAGTGCATACAGGGTGTCCTATAAAATTTAAACGATTAGAGAATAGAACTAAATTTCTTTGAATAATCTTTTACCCTACCTTTTACATTAAATTAATGATAAGAGTTTCATGCAAGTTGTAATAAGCTTTAATTTAAGTTGTAACAACTCATGTCAAAATCATGGCCAGTGCGATAAAAAGAAGAAGAAAGTTTGGACGAGTCGTTTTCAATGCAAATTGTCTCCTATATTGCCAAAGAAAAATTATACCATTTAATTTAAAAATATCGAGAAAAGTGCATATTGTGCATATTTGCATATTCATAATTCATATTCATATTTTATTCAGTGTTATTGATGTTCGTTTGGTCCCTGGGCCTTTCATTACACCTTCTATAGTTTATTACATAGTGGGTCATAAAATTAGTTGTTATCTTGATATTAATTTGCGATTTGGACGAGTCTTTTTCAATGCAAGCTGTCTCCTACACTAACAAAATATAGTAATACCATCTAATTTACCGAGAAAATTCAAGAAATAAGTTAGATTAAATAACAGTGCCATCTTAAACTATTCTCGAAATCCTGTAACAATTTCTGAATCACTTATTTATAGTGGATTTCCCCTTAAAATAAATCCAAGTTCATGAAAATCAGTAGAAGGATAACGATATAATGACAGTTTTTTAAAAATGTCTTAAACACTATGCTCACTTCTTTGCTAGGCGAGACTGGAAGAAATACTAATAATAAAAGTTGAAGGGAACGATCTACTGATTTTAATTATTTTTTTGTTTTTCTACGGTTGTGACATCTTTTGTTGCATGCATTTTTAAAAATTAATGAGCCGTTACGCCCTCTTGCGGTAATTTCCGAAATTTGAAATTATTTTTAATGAATTTCTCTGGGCAATTCTTATAATGGTAGTTTTTTTTTTAATCTGTGTGACGTGTCGTTTCCAAGATTTGACCGCTCCGTATCCTTATGCGGACATCCTGCATATGGTGTTTTATTTGAAACCACCGATATGTTACCATTTCTAATTTTGCGATTATCTTTTTCTTTTTTTGATTAACATATAATATAAGACTTTCAGGAAAATAACATTCCTGAGCGTAGGTACGTTAAGATTTCGATTAATTAAGAAAAATTTTAAAAAGGGGAGCATGGGTGGAAAGCCTTTATTGGGAGAAGATGCAGAAAAAAAGTTATGCGACCACATTAAAAAGTTGCAGAGAGCAGGATTTGCACCAAAGACATTAGAACTATTAGACGAAACGATTCATTCATAATTCCCATCAAAGTATCGACTATTATTGTTTTAAAATATTGGCGAGTGCGAGAGAGAAAGGCAGATCTCCTTGGCCCGATCGGCAACATTGTAAACCGTCCCTTGGTTTTGATCGCCAGTGGTGTAGAGGTTAAAACCTAACAACAATGTATGAAAATAATACAATACATTTTTTTGTATCAGAATTTTTTCTTAAGAATGGAAATAATAGGTCACAAGAAATATACAATATAATTTTTCTTCACGATTAACATTTTTTGAACAACTTTTGTTTGCATAGGGCCTACGTACCTTTGAATATTAGGAGAATTATAAATAATCTTGTAAGGTTCATCAGCAACTCGATCAGCATCATCTGATTTAACCAATATATAATCAAAGCATAGCTTAGACATCCTGAAAATGAATAAAATGAACTTCTAATTAATATTAGCAGGGTTTCATAATGAATAATAGGTATACCTATTACACTTATTATAAACCAAAAGTTTTATTTGTCATAAAATATAACATTACTAATTTTATTATTAATAGATATTCCTTACGCCAATGTTGTTTTTTGCGGCAGGTAGTGTTCCAATAACAGTTGACTCAGAACTAAAAAACGAAGATACAAGGATATTAAAATATTTTAAATAATTCTATTAGGCAAACCAAAACTTGACAGCTCCCAATCTTACCTGTTAGAGAGGTCGTTTAGAAATAACAAGCCTTCACAGTAACGAGGGTTTACTCCCTTTCTAACATATTTAGCACCATTCACCCTTACTAAAATATCTGCAGGAAAAAGTGATCCGAGCACAACTCTGGATTGTTTCGTAAAGGTTGGTTATCCAGAATCCTACTAAAGAAAACCAAAGTTTTCTTTTTTCAGCATCTTGAGGAAACCTAAACAGAATGTTTATATGTTATATATAAAACATCTCAATAAATAGGTACCTTATTAAATTTAGGAATAGGATTTCAATTTTACAGTATTTTAGTAGTGGATATCTTTTTACTCGTTTACTATTAAGTAGCTACCATGAGTTATTTATCAATATCTACTCTTAATTGTTTCTAAGTATAACAAAACTCTTTCATTGTGCATAAAAGTTTTAACAACAATGGTGCTACCACAGCATTAGTAAACAAACCCATACGCTACACCAATGCTTTCTATAAAACAATAACCTAACCATACTTACCGATAAAATGATAAATTCGGATTAAAATGATCCACTTTTTACACACTACAGAGGCATGAACCATGATTGTTTATTTCTACACTAATGTTTAGGCAAATACACAAGGAAATCAAAAATAAACTGCAATAAAGGCACAAAAACACAAGCTAGCTGCTGTGACTCACTGGCAACATCGCAATCGCTACAGTCATTCAAAGAATCTCTCCGGTTGTAAAATCGTAGTACAATGTTGCCGTAGTGCCTGATATATATAATAATAATTTCAATACTTTTAAGGTTTTTAACAGTTTTCGATAAAATATTCGCATAACATTGCAAGCATGAATGCATAATTTGATACGCACACCTTAGCTTTTTTGTATGTTAGGTTCTGGGCGTTACTGCAATTACTAACTCAATCTTTTAAAAACAGTTTTTCCCTAATATTTCTAACAGACAGATAAAGCCGGCTAAGGTCAAATTTTGAGCGACAGAGATGAATAATAAAGAGGGAATGATGATTTGCCACATCAAAATGTAAACAATTTGGTCTAATAGTTCTAATGTCTTTGATTTGCACCTACGAGTAAGACGGCTCGGATTTTGGCACAAAATTTTGCCAACTCTTTAGAACTACCTGCACAATTTAGTGCGCAAAGCTGAAGGTGTGTCATTAGCTAGGGCTGTAGGCATGAATAAAGCTGAAGTAGAATATATTTTATTTTACTGACGGAAATACTCACGGAGAACGATTTACTGGACAAGACACTTAACATTTTTAACATGGACGAAAGTGGTCTTCAGTTAAATAACGATACAGGAAAAGTAATCGCTGTCAGAGGGAGTAAAGATGTTCACGTTATCAAAGCTCAAGAAAGAGGTGTAACCATTACAGTTGTCGGTTGTTGTAATGCGGAAGGGAATTTCTTACCCCCTTATTGCATTTTTAAAGGTGTACCTAAATAAGCAACAGAATTATATTATTATTATACTCTCAACAATGAAAAAATCTTAACGGCCAATGTTATCAAATATCTCGGAGTATATCTTACTTCATCTTTAAATTGGTCTGAGCAGGTTAATAAGACGGTGGCTAATGCTCACAGGGTGCTCAATTTCGTGATGCGCAACTTAAAAAAGGCAAGTCGAGCCTCTAGAATTAAAGCCTATCTGACCTTGATCAGACCATCTTTGGAGTACTGCTCATCCATATGGCATCCCCATCAGCAGACTTTGAAAACCCAGTTGGAGATGGTCCAAAGAAGGGCTGTTCGCTGGGTTTATTTAAATTTCTCTCACTCCTTTAGTCCCACTGCTGCATTGAGGGAACTTGGGTGGCCATCGTTAAACCAACGCAGGGAATATTTCTTGAAGGTTCTCATGTATAAGTTCTATAATAGGATACCATCTTGGACAGAACTTTCTGATACACTCGCTAAACCTAACTACCACTCTAGAGGGGACCATGAATTTAAAATTAGAAAACCTTTCTGGCGGACTGATGTCGGTCTTTTCTCGACATTGGGATTGGGTGTTGACCTATGGAATCAATTAAAAATTTTTGACAGAACAATGCCTACTCTGCAAAATTTTAAGAGGCGTTTGAAAATTGCTTAAAATTTGTAACGCAGCGCATTGTGCTTACTTTTACTTATACTTTTGTATTTTATATATTTTCCTATTGTTATATTTTATATTTTATTGATATAATTTATATTTTATTGATATATTGTATATAGTATTGTAAATGTCTCTACAGATCATATTTTGAGTATCCTAATTATTTCTGTACTTAGCATCCACAAGTGTTTATACTGCTGTATGTGTTAACCATAAATAAAATAAAATTAGGAAAAGAACATGCCCCCTGGAGCTGTTATAAAAATGCGCAGAGAATCAGCCTACATAAGTAAAGAATTGTTTATGGATTGGCTTGATACTCATTTTATCTTAAGAAAGCCTGCAGGTAAATGTTTTTTATTCCTGGACGGGCATGGGTCCCACATGAATTCGCCTAAAATGTTGGAATCTGCATCCGAAAACAACATAATACTTCTCTGCTTGCCAAGCCATACCACGCACTTCTTACAACCTCTAGACTATTCATTCTTCAAGCCCCTAAACGCCTATTTTAAAAATGCTTGCGATGAATTTGTTCGAGCGAACCAGAAAAAAAAATTGAACGTCGTCATTTTGGTAACCTCCTTGCTAGTGCCTGGTCTCGTGCAGCTACTAATGAAACTGGAGCATCCGGATTCCGTGCAACTGGAATTTATCCTCTCAAGTCGTCCATAATCCCCGAGCATGCATACTCTTCGTCTGCTGGTCACGATGTATTGTGCGATAGTGTCGAAACTAAAGAAACAGACAACACTGAATGACCTGTGCAAGAACCTAAACCCGCTGTACAGAAACGCTAACAGAACCCAAGTATAGAGCCGAAAAGAAGGAAAAACGAACGAAGAAAGAACTGCAAGCAAAAAATAAGTTGAAAAGAAAACAACAAAAAACCTCTACGATGGTAGTTCCTGTAAACACCATTAACGCAAAAGGTGTCTACAGAAACTACCATCGTAGAGGATTGTTGTTGTTTTCTTTTCAACTTATTTTTTGCTTGCAGTTCTTTCTTCGTTCGTTTTTCCTTCTTTTCGGCTATATACTTGGGTTCTGTTAGGTTTTGTGTCTACGATGGTAGTTCCTGTAAACACCATTAACGCAAAAGGTGCATTCGATGTAAAACATGGCTACATAAATCGTGCACAATCTACAAAAACTATTGTCATGATTGCGGTAACGGATGTCTAACCTCACAATAATGTTTTTAAAACTGTTTGTTTGTATTTCCCCATAAGTAATGAGTCCCACCACTGATGCATCGTCTCACCCATACAACGTGGGATAGATTGCCAAATACAGAGTCTTTCTTGTTTGCTATTTTTGTTTAATATTTAGCAACTAAGTTACTTTATGTATTTTTTCAATAATGAAAGAGCACTTGATGTTTATTTGTCAATACTCAATAAAATTAAAAGTTCCTTTTTTGTGATTTGTTTTTGAGAAGGTGCGTCGTCTATTTCTACTTTACCTTAAATATACTACATTTCTTAAAAGTATACCCGCTTTTTTAAATTCATTTTTCTTTTCCCAATTTACATAACACAAGCTGGGCAGGTAAACTCTGTAAACCACGGTAAAGCTTACCCTATGATATAGAGGGCAAATATCGTAAAGTAGGTTCTGTATGTGGCAGCCAGAAGGGAGGCGGATGTCCCTCGTCAAAACGGCTTGCAACTTTCTGCTATCCCAAGCGGACGCGACGTGAGCTGGCATTTAATCGTTTTGTTATAAAACACCTTTATATATTATAATAAGTTGAGCTTTAAATTTATCTCAAATTTTCACCTACTGTTTAGTATTACTTTAACTGACATACAGTGCTTTAATTATTAATAAAACTAGCAGTTATCAATGACAGCCGTGATTTAAAATACAGAGAGTTTTTTAATACATTGCGTGCCAAGGATATTTTACGAACACCTCTATTTTGTAATTTTTGGTAATATCGGTGAATTTTACTTAAGTATCAAAATACCAAAAATTATCTTGGTCAAAAGTGGTTATAAAATGAAAAACGGCATTAGCATATAACCCGCAAAATATAATGATTAAAAACTGAAATGGAATATTAATGATATTTTTAACTTGGTTTTAATCACAACAAGAAGGCAAATCAAAATAAATTGTCGGAAATATCCCCCACCTCATTTGATGCATTAGTTGCATGACTCTTCATGCACCCAAAAGCATTTGCAACATTTCTGGCGTTATATTTCTTGCAAATTATGTACAGGAGTTGGAAAGATTCTATTCTTCAAGTATGATTGAAGTTTATTATCGTGTACTTATTATTATAGAACTAATTCACCTAAAATGTTGTTTCTGTACCTACCTCTTTGCAAGGATGGTGAAACTTTTTAAACCACGCTAGGTCGAAAAATATGATAGGTTACATAATTACTGACAAATTATTGGCAGTACGCAAGATGTCTGGGGTGGTCTGTTGGCGAAAGAACTTAACATGATTGCTTCTTACATGGATACCTACAAAAGTTTTTTTTTAATGTGGTCCGCCATGTTCCATCAGAAAGCCCAATTTCTTCAACCAAATGTTTCTAAGGTTTTTTACGCTCTTTGTAAATCATGCTTATCCTTTGAAAGTACTGCTAAATCTGGACGGTACTATCCAAAATCGTAAAAACGTAAATGCTAATTGTCTTCCCAAATTCCATTAACTTGCACACCGGTTATACAGGGTGAGTTGAGAGGAATGAGCCTGACTCTAAATCTATGCATCTAAATAATAAAAAAAAAACTCAATTGTTGTTATTCAATATTCATTTGTTTTCAAGTTACAGCATTAAATGAAATAATAGTATTGTTAATCCAAAATATCCAACATTAACATTGTTTTAAAATTAATCATTGGTTTAGTAAATTTTCAAAAATATCGCCATTGACTTCTAAACATTTCCTGCTTCGTTTATGAAGGGCGCGCATTGATCTTCTAATTGATTCGTGCCTTTCCTTAATATTGAGTACATCATTTCTAATGCGTCTAATTAATGCATCCCTAATATTTACTTTTACTTTGTAAACCTCAGTTTTTTACCAACCCCATAAATTGTAGTCCAACGGCTTGAGGTCTGGCGATCCAGGAGGTCAACTAATAGGACCACCGCGACCAATCCAAACCCCTGGAAATCTTTGGTCTAAATATTGCTTGACCCGACGATCGAAATGGGCAAGCGCTCCGTCGTGTTGAAAATACATTTTAATTCTGTGTTTAAAGTAGTCCTTGCATTTCATTTTTATTAAAACTTAAGTAGTGATCCCCTGTAAGGCGATTTTCCAAAAGAAAAGGGCCAATTAAATTATTATCGATCATGCCGAACCACACGTTTACTGAGAACCTGTGTTGAAAAATACTTTCGACTATTGCGGGAGGATTTTCGTCCGACCATACATGGGAGTTTCGATTATTATTGATGCCGTCACGGGTGAATGTAGCTTTGTCAGTAGAAAGTATGTGCGGTAAAAGATGACGATTATTAATCATCCACTCACAAAATTGCATACGCTTGGCGTAGTCTCCAGGTTGAAGATTCTGTACACGCTGTACATGGTATGGGTATAAGCCTTGTTCGTGAAGCGTATTGATGATTCTTTCTTGGGGAAACCCCTACTGAATTCCAATTCTTAGTGAGCTTGTCGTCGCATCTTCTTCTACTGAAGCTAGAATATTTTTTATTTCTTTTTAATTGTGTTGAATGGCTCGTTCGGATGCTACATTAGCACTTGGAAGCGTTCCGGTCTCGCAAAGTTTGTTGAAAACTCTGACAAAGGCCTTTCTGTTCGGTGTTCTTTCATGTGGAACTCGTTTACGATATTCTTCAGCAGCCGCTGTAGCATTCCCATTACACAAACCGTAAATAAAAATCATATTGGAGTATTCGAGATGTGAATAAATGTGTGGCATTTTATAAAATTAAAATGATACAAATCCGAAAGTTAACGGCGAATCAATGTAACATTTTAAACTGACACTGTTAGGATAGTGACAGCACAACAATCAAAAGCATTTATTACAGGAAAGGTAAATTAATGCAATATTTCGTTTTTGCCTTATAATTTGAAAACAAATGAATATTAGATAACAACATTTGAGTTTTTTCTTATTATTTTGATGCATACATTACACCCTTAGAGTCCCGACTCATTCTGTATATAGGCTTCAATCATGTAAATCTAGTGTTCAGTTGTAAAACTGCAAGAAACTTTACGAAAACTGCTTGACAAATTTTGACAATCAAAGAGTGATTGACATCCAAACTAACCTAACCTTTATAAAATTATTCCAAAAGACTAATACCGTTTTCAGTTTACTGCTGTATGTTAAGTTTTGAAAATAGACAGCTTCCGCTCGTAGTTTTATGTTTAATTTACAAATTCGTCGCTCTGATATCTTTTAGCAATCTCAAAAATTTGACGGAGCAGTGATGCAGCCCCTGCGCAATGTGAACCTGACATTAATACATGTTCAATTTAAGCTTGCCTCAAAAGCGATCAGTGGATTACAGCGCCACATTTTTATTTTGAACTGCTACAAGACAAAAATCAAAATATGTTGCTCCAAGACTATTATAAAAACCTTTCGAGAAGGTTAGTGGTATTCGTGATTACACCTTACCACACGTTAGTATAAATGGTAAAGATGAAGGTTAGTTGACATGCTTTATACCAGATTTCTTGTAAATTCTGAAGTTAGCTCATTCCATGCTTCAAGTATTTTCTGTCGGAGTTCTTTTTCGCTTCTCGGTCTGAAATCATGCCTATACATATGTTTTGTCACTTCTCCCCAAACGTTCTCAATAGGATTGAAGTCTAGATTGTTTTCATATAACGATAACATATAAGCGTTGTTTCCCAGGTGAATCTTTGAAAAATTCTTGCCATGTGAATTGGTGCATTGTGGTGCTGTAGGAAGTAATTCTCTCCATGCACTACTCCAACTAAAGGAATCATGACTTAAAAAAGAATATCTCGATAAACAGTAGCCGTCTGTCTTTCCTAAATAATTTGGGTCTCCTACTACTCCAACCCAAAATATTAATAAAAAAATAACCACTTAGATTAGTATTATATATCTCTCGTTATACCTCATGTTTCGGTGTCTATATACAGGAATTTTGCCGTTGTTGCACGATTGGAATGATTTTTGGTCAGAAAAAATTACTCTCTCTCATAAAATATTCTGGTTGATATATTCCCTACAAAATTACACTCTTCTGTGTTTATTTTCAGCATTAAAAAATACTTTTTTAGAAGCACATCGATGATTTAGGGCGAGCGCCGACAAGAGCAGTGAATTGCTTGAGATGGAGTGTCCGTAAAGTAAACCTGAAATGCACATCATGTGTGCCTGAAGTACGGGCATATCAAAACAGTATTTCAATTGCATGCAGTGCGTAGAAGAGCAAAGATTAATTGTAATTTTTAGAATGTCATCGTCCGATGATGAATACGTTTTAGCATTCTACATGATTCTACGTGCTGCACGAATTCAATATTAAATTGTTGTTCATCACGCATTTTTGGAAATATTGCAGACACTAAAATAATTATCAAGGGGTAAGCCGTGCTGGAAATGTCAATGTCAATCAATACGGAACATCGCAAGATTTAACCTAAAAAGCTCTAATAATTCGGTGCGCATCAGTGAAAATGGAACAGGTCCTATTTTTCAGCTCGCATGCCATGCGGCACTGCATAGTGAGGCGATTCACTTTTTTCGCACGGCTTCCGTGTGCGTCATTGCGGCTGTCCCATCTCAAAACACAGTAACTGATATTTTTTTCAAAATCGAGTTGTTTAGTAATTTGAGGTTACGGGGTTTTGCTCTATCTCTTGATATTTTCAAAACTAAAATCGGTTCATAAGTAAGGAAGATGCGGTAGGTGCAAAACACAGTAACTGACATTCGGCCGAGTCTTTTCCCATTTCAAAACACAGTATTTCAAACCAAGTAACTACTATGTAGTTACTGGGTTTTGATATGGGTTTTGTAGTTACTGTGTTTTGATATAGGAAATCTGCTCCATTTTGTATAGAAAGTGCTACCCCCACCATCATAATTTCCATGTAACTGCCAGCACATGGCGCTTTTCACTACTTTTCAGCCAGTTCGACTCCAAATTCCAAGGCGAGAGGGTGCTACGCCGTGAGAGCATGCTGCCGTGTAGTACCCGAACTAAAAATATTGTTTCTTCTGCACGGTCATGCGTTAAGAAGCAGGTAAATTAAAACATTAAACAAAGTAATGTAATAATCATGTTGTATCTCTTTCTAAATAACATGAATTTTATTTTGCTGACTATTATATTATAATGAAATTTTTATTATTTTAGAATATCGATGAGCTCCCACTTTTCTCTACCATAAACTATGAAACATGTACCTATTTTCTATCTAATTTTGAAAGTCAAAATCAAAAAGAAATACAAAAAATAGAAAAGTTAAACACTTTTTACTCCTATAATAATTGAAGAAATGTTTATGATATCGAAGAATTGACTGAACTTATTAAATACAGTAGAAAAAATTTGGAGGTTCTTGAGTTAAAACAATTTAACTTGTGGCAAAATAAAAAAAGGACAACAAAGAATCCAGAGGATCCTTTAAAAGGTTTTATATTAGGAAATTTGGTAGAGGTTCGCTTTACAAGGGGCAGTACGTGCATGAAATTTAAAACCGATTTTGACAATGAGTACAAGGAGTTGAATTTTCTTCAAAAAAAGCACTGCCCAAGTACTTTTACGCCAAAACCTTTAAATACTCGTGGAAATTTCGAGTGACAAAAAATCTGTTTTTTTAAAAAATTTGCTGCCAATGATGCCAGAAAATAGAAAGATATTTTGGCAAAATTTAGAAGAATCGCAGACTTTTTTAGATTTGATCAATCAGGAACAAATGGAGGCAGTCGATTCCGATTTGTAAAGTTTAATTTTCGTTCCTTCCATTAGTTTTAGTTTTCGTTTTGTTACCAATATAAGTTATAAAAATATACCTAGTTACCAAGCGCTATATACGTACCTATATGTTTTTAAAGTTCGTTCCTTTCGTTCAGTTTTTGATTTTAAGTGTTACTTACTTTTTCTAATCCGTCCATTTTGTATTAGTTTAGTATTAGGTACTACTTATTTTAATTTGAAGTTTTGTTTGTATAATTTGCAAAAAATAAAGATATTTTTGCTTTCTTATATTTTTATTTTACTTTTCCAAAACCCAGTAATGGCAGTTAACAAACTTTTTGTTGTCTTCCTATATTTTTAATTTATATTTTCAAAACACAGTAATGACACTTACTGTTTTTTGAAATAGAGTATTTTTGCGAAAGTGGTTATTACGAAATCTAGCAAGGGCAGTTACTGTGTTTTGACATGAGCTAATTTGTTTATTTGTCTAAAAAAGTCTATGTTCAATTAGTTTTTTGACTGCCGACCTACTATTAAGTCAAATTACTCTATTTAATTACATGAAAAAAAATGTAAATAGGGTTTCTCTAAGGAACTGTAACTTTTTTATTTAATTTATTTTAATAATTTCCTGCGGCCTGCAAATTTTAGAAAAATCGATTTTTCTCCATTTAAAAAAAAAATGCAGTTACTGTGTTTTGAGATGGGGCAGCCGATTGCATTAAAAACATGGTACACTGTCTTAAAAGGATGTTCTCTTATAACGTTGACAAGCTTCGTATCTTCATCCTCGGTCGAGATATTCCTCCAGCCGGAACCTGGGTTTCACATAATTTACCCGTATTCTTCTAATTCTTACTTGCATGATAACATCTGTACTTTTGCTTACTCTTAATTTCGCAGCAATATCTCTTACAGGTTACAGATACGCCGTCCCTCAATCTGGTATGAATTATAACTTCCTCGTTCATCATTAGGGTTTTTTAAGTATAGTCAATGACTTTAACTTCTGTTTGTTTATATTATTGCTTCATCAGCGGGTCTTCCATGGGGGGTTTGTTATTGAACAATTGGTTCTTATTGAGCTGAGCAGGTACAATGTAGGAAAGTATTCACTTTTTAGTCATTTAATTATATTTATTCGCAAGCAAGTTAAGGTGCAGGCGAGGGGAGGAGACGAGGAATGAGCCAGTCTCTCGGTAATCTGTATGGTTTTAAAGGGTATGAATGTATATGTGAGTGTGTTATTAAGGGGTTCAGGGAAATGTCAGACCGTTTGTAGTAGTCTGCTATAATTTTGTCCATGTACTCAATTATTGTCGGTATCGGTAAGTCATTATGTAAACTATGAGTCATCGTATAGCGGGGCGCCCCCGTCATGATTCGTAAACATTTATTCTGAAACCTTTGAATTTTGAGAAAGTTTGTCTTCTTTATGGTACTCCAGGTGGTGATACCATATAGAAGTACAGGCCGAACGATAGTTTTGTAGATTAAAGTTTTTGTACGCAGATCCAAGGTACTTTTTTTGTTTATCAGGGCATAAATGGCACTCAGTTGACCGTTCGATTTTTTAAACGAAAGGCTGTGTTGTCATTCCAGTTTAGCCGTTTATCGAAGAGCAGACCCAGGTATTTTATATTCTGACACCAGTTTATCCTAGTGTTTTTGACAAGCAATCGGGATGTAGGTTGAAAACTTCTGCCCTTTGAGAAATAGATAGCCTGTGTTTTGGCATAATTTAGACGAATTTTCCATTTATCAAGCCACGCTTCGATAAGTTTTATATGACGTTGCAGTTTTGAGATTACCAACCTAGGCTTTTTTGCGGTGGCGGTAATCGCAGTATCGTCAGCAAACAGGTATAGTTGTGTTTGAGCGAATTTTGGAATATCACTGGTATAGATATTATACAGAGCCGGCGCAAGGGGGGAACCTTGCGGTACTCCGGCTCTGACATGTCGCACAGTTGATAACGCATTCTCTGACGAAAGTGCGAAAATCCGGTCCGACAAGAACGAGTGAATTACCTTAATTAGGTAGTTTGGCATATCAAATCTTATTAGCTTTAGCATAAGTCCGTCATGCTAGACCTTATCAAACGCTTTACTGACATCGAAAAAGACCGCTCCAGTTGTCCAACGACGGTTGAAGCCTGTCAATATATTTAAAGCCAATCTATTTGTCTGGCGCACCGTGCAATGATTAGAACGGAAACCGAACTGCTCAGGTGGTAAAATATTGTTTTCAAATATGAAATCATTTATACGATAGAGTATAAGCTTTTCAACAATCGTTCTACAGTTAGTGCTGGCATTATCGTTTTCTTATATAGCAAATCTAGCGAATAGTAATAACAATAATATATATTGTTTGACAAGTTAATGACAACAAATCAAAACTTACCTACCTGCAACTTGACATGTTATTAGTCCAGGAGATTAAAGCAAATTTCTTTATTCCAGTATTTCTTGGTCGCAATGGGACATGGGTTTTGGCTTGTAAGTTATTGATGTTAACGCGTGGAGACCTCGCCATCCATATTTTGTGTGAGGACGTTAATATTTAACTATCAATTAGTCTTTTAGTTGTTTTTCCCTTGTTTGGCCTATCTACTTATCAAAACAAACCTTCAATTTTTGAAATCAAGTTTAGTAGAATACGCAATATTATTTTTTTAAATAAAATTGACTATATTTAATTTTTGGGTATGTCATTTCCAATAATTTATATAAAACCGTTTCTGTTTTGTAAAAAACTTATAATGCCATTTTCCTTTCTATCGCCGTCAAAAAAGTTTGAGCAATATTTTTCTCAGGGGGACACGAATTCAAAACACTATTTAGAATAATATTTATTGTCATTCGCATACGCTCGACGTACCCCAGTATAGTGTCATGTATGTCATCTATATTAATTTGAATGCCACGGCCCTCTAGGAGCTATAACTGTCATTCATATATTATGTATGACGTGACACTTAATGTGTTTTAACTCGCATCATAGGCTTTTGCATGCTACATTTTTAACCCCATGTTGTCACCTCTTATAATGTATTGATACAGCTAAAATGTGAAGCAGATAAGGTTCAGGGTTTTAAGATAGGTCAGTTCGATTACTGTCCTGAAATAGGTATCTCCGGAGACAGCTGAATTGGATTTCCAAGTGCACTGAATTGGATTAATTTTTGTTGAGAGGTATGTATCAACGCGCCATATAATAGATAAACCTAGCAGATAGACAAGATATCAAGGTAAATCTCAAGTTTTAGGAAGTTTATACGTGGGGAACAAAATGTAACTCTTCTCGTTCTTGACATAATTATCATACGAGGTGTCCGGATAAGGATACGGAGCGGCCATATCTCAGAAACGATACGTCTCACAGATTTAAAAGAAAAAGCTACCATTACAAAAACTGCCAAGAAAAACTCATGAAAAGTAACTTGAAGTTTCGAAAATTGCCGTTTCCGTTTAAAGTTCCTTTTACGGCAAAAAATGTCACCTAATTGTACGAAAACAATTAAGTGATTAAAAACAGTAGATCGTTTACTACAACTTTTATTGTTGAAATTTTTTCAAATCTCGTCTAATAAAGGCGGCAGCTTTGAAGATATTTTAAATAACCTATTATTATGTCCTTATCCTTCAACAGATTTTTTTAAACTTCAACTTGTTTAAAAGGAAATTCCTTGTAGTTTAAAAAAATAATTTAGAAATTGTCACAGGCTTCCTGGTAAAATTTTAAGATGGCGCTGTTATTTAATCAAACTGATTTCTTGATTTGATCTACTGACAAACAGACAGTAATTACACTAAATAAAATATGAATATGAAAATATTCACAAATCTTAGAACTAGAAATAATTAGCAATTTAGCGAGAAAAAAACCACAAATGTTAAAAATGTTTTCAATCATTTTCTAAGCAATTTTGATTCTCTGGCCGGCTCGTTCACCGGATCTTACTTCTCTGGATTTTTACCTATAGGGTAGGTTAAAACATCTAGTTATCAAAGAGAGATCAACAACCAGGGAAATCATGATGGACAGGATAAGAAATGTCGTTAGAAGCTTACAATATTTGAACATAGTGGTTTTTTTCTCGCTAAATTGCTAATTATTTGTAGCTCTAAGATGTGTGCATATTTTCATATTCATATTTTATTCAATGTTATTGATGTTTGTTTCGCCCCTTGCCCTTTTATAAGACCTTTTGTAGTTTACTGTGTTACAGTGGCTTTTACTTATAAATGGAAAATATTGTATTTTTAATTATTTGTAAAATAAATGTGAATTATTTGAAGAGAGAGAGAGATAGATCAGGTGGCTCTTACATGAGCAAGTGCTGTTGTCTTCAGGGCTGCGGCCGACTCGTGACTAGCTCATATGGCCGGCGAGTGGTGTGGGTAAAACTAAAGGGGTGCGCCACCTGTTTTGGGGCCCTCGAGTCGAGACAACAACACTGATTAACTAAATAAAACAGGAAACGACACGGATCTCAAGAAAACACCAGACTAAACTCTAAAATCTATTTAGAAAATAATACTTATATACAATTCATTGACAATACCGATTGAATCACCGAATTGACCAATTGACCATAAATAAAATAAATGAAAAGGCTTCAGCATGAACCAAATAAACGGGGTAATCGTAATACAAAAAAATATTAACTAAAACGGGGTTCTAAATATACTAAATAATATCAATACACCTTATTACCAGTCGAACCGAAGAAAACAGGATAAGAACGACTGAAATTAAATATGTATGGTACTGCTCCAAACAGCTGACTTTTAAAAGTTGAAAGTTACAGAATTTGAGGTTATACTAAAATGAAAAGTGAAAATGTGATGTTAGATTAAGCCGGTACATGTAAAATACTGAATTTAGAAAGCCAATGACATTATTACATTATTGTGATAATTGCGGGTGAAAGGTGGAGTTCCAGAGTGGATTTCCACGACCTAAGCACGTTTTGGAAATGCTTTACAAGTAGTTAGACAGCACAGACAAATAGAAAAACCTGATATGAGGCTCGCCAAACTCCATTCCACTGGCACTGCTACTGGAGAGACTGGCTCAAGTTAGCCTCTATGTATCGCCAGGCCTTCGAGGACTCCTCGACGGATGAAGGGGTGCTAAGCTCGGGTATTCAGCAAAGTGGCCGCAGGCACCAGCGGTATACCACAAGCAGCAGGGTGGAAAGCAGGATGATGCAGTCCAAAGCGACATAAACGTATGCCAAACGCAGGCCGGACAGCAGGACAAGAATAGGCAGACAAAGGGGTGTGCAGAAAACAAAAAGGTGAGAAGCAAAAAAAGAAGAAAAAGGCCTGAAACAAAAGCAAAGCATGCAATGGCTGGCTACAATATGACGTGAATGGTAAGAAATAAATGATACGTGAACCCTATTTAATATTATAAAAAGCAAAGCTGCTTATCTCTTGCAGAAGTAATGATCTAAAACTCACCTGAGATGGTAGTTGACCTTTCTCGTAGAAAAATAAATTGAAATTTGAGGAGAAACCCGAAGCAGTTAAAACAGCAAAATAGCTTTCGGCGCTGAATATACTTGGCCACCGATAAAATGCTTGGGCCCCCAAATTTCTCACTAAGTGGCGAAAATAGCGCCAATGGTCCAAATCGCACCACTGCAGGAACCAAAGTGATTTTAGAAAAAGGGTTTTCTCCTTCCAAAAAGGCGGGTAAGTTTGACAGTCAGAGTTTTAGGGAATTTTTGCTTTACTTGGCAGCTTTGACATATGACACAATAATAACAACAATAAACTAAGGACGGTTAATTAATTATCTTTAATTAAGAAAATATGAAGAAAGTTAGCCTTCCACACAACGCTCCTGATTTAATAAGGGTAAATTTAAGGGACTGAAGAAGTTTCTGTAACCTTTAATATGTCTTATAGCCAAAGTGTCTGTTACCATGGGTTTCGTGTTTTTAGCCTTCAAGCATGAAACGAATGCCTTTAAAATGGATTAGGTTTAGTAAGAAGATCCGTATGGACTAATAATTACCTCAGAAACAGCCTGAAGAACCGGTAGGACTAAGAAAAATATATTTGTTAATGAGAAAACTGAAAGTGTCAACTGTGTATTTATTGTTTGAACAAGGAGGCTCTGAAGGAAGTATCTGTCTTGATTTTTATCCTTAAATCAATTAATTTTATGAAGAAGGGGGTGAGTTTAAAAATAAATTACTATTATTCTAATAGCGGTAAATTTGACCTGTAACAACACCTCCCCTTCCTCGGAGAAAAATTTTTACAAAATTTTTCTTCGGTTCTGACCTTACAATATCTACTAATAGCGCTTAAGCAAAAAAAAAAAATTCACACTTGCAGACTACGAGTACCTACTCATACATTCATATACGCCTACGTATTGTATATTTGGGTAAAGTTAACCAACTACAAACCAAAAAAAAAATTAGGCGAAATTAATCGTAAAAAAAATATTTGCACATGGCTTTGATAACCAAAACAAAAAAAATGTATGTCCATTGTGCAATCAGTTGGAGAAAGAAATATTTACATACGGTTTAGATAACCATTAACCAAAAAAAAAAATTTACAGCAGGAGGGAGAGAATATTTACACGCGGTTTAGATAACCATTAGCAAAAAAAAAAAGAAAATAATTTATGGGAATTAACTGGAAGAGAGAATATTTACACGCGGTTATTGCAATAATTTGTATTTAAGAGGGGTCATCTGGAGGATGGGCCTTAAGGTCCTTGGCATGCCAAACCCCAATGTTTCGTCCGTTCTCGTCGACGAGTTCGTACGACCAGGGAGACAATATCTTTTTAATTAGGCAAGGACCGACAAACTTTGGCGCCAATTTTGAGGTAAATTGCTTGGTCGCATCCGATAGAACATAATTTCGTTTCCAGACCCTCTGGTTGACCTGAAATTTGTCGTCGCGCCGCCTTAAATTGTAAACGCGCCTACTTTTTTCATACGCCCGGAAAAGTCGCTTCTGAACGTCACTAAATACCTCCCGAAGTGCCAGTGATTTCGCAACCGGGTCTAGGGGCGGATCGTTAATAGTCTCGGAATCGTCATTAGAAAAATGTACCTCGCGGCCAAACATTATGAAATTAGGGGTCATTCCCGTAACTTCGTGACGTGCGGATCTTAAAGCAGCTCCAACTTTAGGTAGGAATTTTTCCCATTGTTTATGGTCCTGATCTACATAACTGGACAACATAGTTTTTAGAACTCGATGAACTCGCTCTACAGGGTTCCCTTGTGGATGGTAGTTGGCAACATATTTGAGAGTTATGCCGTACCTCTCCATACACTCTTTAAAAAGCTTGCTCCTAAACTGCATTCCGTTATCAGCAATGATCTTTTTAGGAGCGCCGTAAATCAAAATAACGTAGTCCTCAAGATACCGAACAATACCTGAAGCTGTCGCAGATCGCAAGGGAAAAAATAGGACGTACTTACTAAATACGTCACAAACTAAGAAAATATAGTTGTAACCTGATGAAGAACGAGGTAAAGGCCCAACTAAATCAATACTGGCGATCTGCCAAGGTCTTGAAGTAGTCGGCTGAGCACTTAAGAGATGACCTGCTGGTGCTTTTTGCTCAGGTTTAGTTTGCAAACAGACATGGCAACGGCGAATATAACGGGCAACATCAGAACGCATGTTCGGCCAATAGAAACGTTGGGAAATTCGCGCAAGAGTTTTAAATACGCCGAGGTGACCACAGGTAGGAGGATCGTGATTTTTCTTAATGATTGCTGATCGCTCAGAACGAGGTATGACCTTCAGCCAAGTGATTTCTGTTTCCAATGCAGGATAGGAAGGTTTGGCGCGCCTCAGAAGTTGGCCGTCCTCAAACCACCAAAGAGGGAATTTACTGGGAGAATCACGAACTCTCTCACACATTCTAGAATACCACTTATCAGTAATTTTATCAGCAGAGCTGGCAACTACTGCTCTGGGAATTTCGTCAGTTAGTAAATCGACAGCAGGGACCGAACGAGAAAGAGCATCCGGAAGAACGTGTTCCTTGCCCTTTCGATGAACCACGTCAAAATCGTATTGTTGCAGCCTAAGCGACCATCGTGCTATTCTTCCAACTGGATCCTTGATTGAGTGGAGCCATTTCAGACTGTAATGGTCCGTTACGACAGTGAACCTGGTACCCTCAAGATACGGTCTTAACTTTTCTATGGCAAAAAGGACTGCCAGACATTCTTTTTCTGTCGTACTATACTTTCTCTCTGCCCTAGTAAGAGAGCGACTAAGGTAGCAGATAGCGTGCTCCTCGTTATCCTGAATCTGAGAGAGGACCGCACCAAGGCCAAAATCACTAGCATCGCAGTGCACGGAAAAAGGAAGGTCATAGTTCGGACACGAAAGAACGGGAGCTTTAATTAGATTTTCCTTAATTGACTGAAAGGCGTCTTCACAAGCAGAACTCCAAACAAACTTGACGTTTTTACGAGTGAGAGATGTTAGAGGTGATATAACAGATGAGAAGTTTGGCACAAATCGTCGGTACCACGATGCCATTCCTACAATTCTCCTTACCTCAGCAACGTTTTTAGGAGCCTGGATACGAATGATGGCTTCTACCTTCTCCGGGTCCACCAATAATCCAGATGCATTCACAACATAGCCCAGATATTTAAGCTCTGGTTTACAGAACTGACATTTCTCACGATTCAGTGTGAGACCAGCCTTTAAGATACGATCGACAACCTCTTTCAAAACACGCAAATGATCCTCGAATGTTGGAGTGCAAACTATCACATCGTCCAAGTACACGAAGACGAATCTTTCCAAATCCACACCAACGACACGGTCGATAAGCCTTTGCCAGACGGCTGGTGCATTTGTAAGTCCAAATGGCATACGCTTGAATTGAAATAAACCTCGATTCGGAACTGTAAAAGCCGTTAAAGGTCGTGATTCCTTCGCGACAGGAATCTGCCAGAAAGCTGATTTAATATCAAGGGAGGTGAGATATCTGGCATCTCTGAGTTTATCCAGAGTCGCACTAATATAGGGAATAGGATAGGCGTCAGGGACGGTAACCTGATTAAGTGCACGATAGTTGACGCAGAATCTCCAACCACCAGACTTCTTCTTGATCATTACGATCGGAGACGACCAAGGCGAATCCGAAGGCTCAACAACGTCATCAGCCAACATTTGCTCGAGTTCCGTATTAACTTCTCTTTGAAGTGCGGGAGAAAGAGGGTAATACCGTTGTTTTATCGGCGCAGAATCCGTTTTTATCACGAGTTCCACCAATTTAGTACATCCAAGTTGAGAACCCATAGCTGAAAAGGTTTTCTCGATGAAAGATTCCAGCAACATACGTTGTTCAGGCGTTAAAGAATCGAACGATTGAATAGCAGATATTTGAATATTTTTATCAGCTTCCGGTCCAAAAGACCACTCATCTGCATGAAGATCTGGTACAATATTCATCTTCGACCAAAAATCTATGCCCAAAATAAGGCAATGTGGGATGGACGGTATGACCAAAGTTTCCAGAAGAACGAGCCTGTCCCGAAGTTGAAAGGGCAATTGAACGGCACCCAAAGACTGACAAGTTTGTCCATTCGCCACAGTACAGTCCACATTTACACTACGATCTACTTTACAAAAGGGTCGAACCATTTCCCATCCAGCGCTACCTAGTATGGTCCTAGAGGAACCGCTATCAAGTAAACCCTGGAAGGTTTTTCCGAAAATTGACACTTGGAGAAATGGTCGAGCATCACCCTGGGCATGCGATAAGATATAGTCAAGAATTATTTTATTTTTATTTACTTCGACTTGACTTACAGCAGGGGAAGACCGAAAAGTTGTTACAGTCTTCCCTGAAGCACGTTTTTTGCGCAGTCAGAGCAGGTCTTCACAGTAGCATCGTGCTTACCGCAGCGGAAACAAAATCGTTTACGAGGTTTGTCGCATTGTTTAAACCCATGCCCGATGTCACGACAATTCCAGCATAACAAATTGCATGAAACAGCATCTAAATTAGGCGATCTGGAATTATCTGTATGTTGATTCGAAAGTGCCGGTTCAGAAGAGTAGCTGGGGGTTTCTACAGCAGCGGCAAAGTAGTGTGGCTTATGATACGCTAGTTCTGGTTCTAACAGATTGCGATAGTTAGTTGGAGGAGGAGCAAAACTACGAACTCTAGCTTCGGTTTCTTCGATGGCACGACTGAGCTGGAGAAGCTCTGGCAGCGAGGAAATATGCTCAGTTGCTAGCCGAGACTGAATATAGGGCAACAGGTTTCTTCGGACGATCTGCAGACGATCAGACTCTGACGGTACTATTGGCAGTTTCCGAAATAGATTTTCCATTGCTACCACGAAACTCAAAACCCTTTCCTGTACACCTTGAGTTCTACGTCGGATTTCGTCCCATAGGGCATACTCATAATCAAAAGGTTGGAAGGATTCCTTTAGTTGACGAACCAGATCATCCCAACTAGTAAAATTTCCAGTGCGATACCATAAAAGAGCGTCCTTGGAAAATAATTCGGGCGCTGAGCGCAACAAGAGTTCTTTGGAAACACCACGAGATAGGCGAATTTCTTCAATGCGTTCTAGAAAATTGTTAACACTGGATTGCCCATCGTACTTGAGGTTCCATCGGCTTACGTCATAATAAGGTGGTACTGCGTCAAAGCGCATCGATGGTTCTCGCTGTGCACCACGCAAAGGGGAAAACTGATAGTTATGTAATCTCTCTGCCAAGTCTACGTAGGGATCTGAATGACTTAGAACTTGATCACGGTACGTAGAGTTAGAGTTGACATTACCTGCCAGTGAGTTACTGGGAATCGAATCAGCAAATCGAACTTGAGAGCCCGAACAAATTCTGGTTTCAGCCTGAGATGGCCTTTGTCTAGCAAAATTATCAGGAAAGCGAGCGGAAGAAGGCTCTCTCTGAATAGGGTTTACACCTTGTTCCTGGTAAACTAGTCGTTCAAAGGTTCGGTTATCCCTGTCGGAACTTTGATGCGGGCGATGGTGATCTAATAAGGAATTAGACCCAACATTCCGTACATTCTCTATATGTGGACGGGGAATATGATTCTGAAGGGAATTCAAATTAGAGACTCTAGACGAAGTAGGCAGGTGATCGTCGTAGGCTCGGGAGAATAGTGCTCGATTTTCCACAGGTTCCGAAGATAAGGTCAAAGGCAATAACGAGATATTGGAGGTGGAATCTCTACAACGAGGAATATTTAAGGGAACTGCGGACGGTGTCCGTTGGGGTGCTGGATTTGTAGGAGCTGTAGTCGTAGAAACTACAGGTCTAGTCTGGCCACTATGAATACTAATGAGGCGTTCAGACAAATCCAATGGCTGAGACTGATTTTCAGCGTTTGAACCTTCAAAAATCAGTGGCGACGGAGCGCTTATCAGTCGTCCGCGATTCAGACTATCTGAAGGTCGAAAATCACTAAGGGGATCTGAAAGGTCTTTGGGAATATTTGAAAGTGAAGCACGGTTAGAGGTAATGTTACCAAGATGATCTTGGAGTTCCTCTGTACCTAATAGATTTACCTCCATCTTAAATACAATAATTATTAGCAAATTTTAAAAAACTAAAGTAGTAATTTTTTTTCGAATATACTTAACAATATCAGGTTATCTTAACCTGGGATAAGCAGAGATAGAGGTGTGTTTTTGCTATACGCAACCCGACCTCCACTTAAAAAAAAACAAAAAAAAAGAACCTAAAGTTGCGGTAGGTAACCAAAAACAAATTAAGCGGACCTACAAAATAAGAGCGCAGCAAGGGATAGGTATAAACAACCCTTAAGTCCCAAATAAACAAACGTAGGCACTACTATACCATAAAATCCAAATACCCAAAGCTTTATGATAATGTGTAAATATTAAAAATTGCAAACTGTATCAATAAAAATAGGAAACCTAAATGTATTATTAATATCCAAAGGATTCAGTAGCTTGATTGTATAAAATAACAAATCGTAAAAAATTTTAAAAAGAATAAATGAATAAACCGTTTTGTAATACGTTCACAAAAAAAATTAACCATTAATATAAGTAAACATTCCTGAAAATAATATGCAGTGTCTACCAAAAAAATAATGTAGGGAAGCACAAATACATATATAAAAAATGCAAATATACAACGTCACACAGAAAGAAATCAATATCACTTATTCCATCCTTTTACAGCGCTATACCAAAAAAATGCAACACTGCTATACGATAGAATACTAAACTAGTATAGCGTTACTGTATAAAAATATCCTAAGTCAATTAAAAAAAGGCATAAATAGTTAACTACAATTCATAACATAAAAGCATCAAAATAATTACATCAGAAAAAAAATATGCAAATGTATAAACTGAATTAACAAAAAAAAAATTTAATCTACCTGTAAAGCGTGCGATGCAATACCCAGATATAATTTCAAAACAACAATTAATACTACTATTCGCATCTTAAAGTGTGATAGCGCTAAGTCGTCAACGCAACTATATGAATTAATAATTATGTAGGTGGGTGCAAACGTGCAAACCAGAAATGTCAAAGGCTATGTTGGAGCAGTAGCAAGACACTAAAAAACCTTTCAATCTTAATTGAAATTAAAATTTATTTTTACAGACTGGAGTGACTTAATAGAGAACATAAAAAAAATCCCGTTGAAAGGCGCCATTTTGTTACAGTGGCTTTTACTTATAAATGGAAAATATTGTATTTTTAATTATTTGTAAAATAAATGTGAATTATTTGAAGAGAGAGAGAGATAGATCAGGTGGCTCTTACATGAGCAAGTGCTGTTGTCTTCAGGGCTGCGGCCGACTCGTGACTAGCTCATATGGCCGGCGAGTGGTGTGGGTAAAACTAAAGGGGTGCGCCACCTGTTTTGGGGCCCTCGAGTCGAGACAACAACACTGATTAACTAAATAAAACAGGAAACGACACGGATCTCAAGAAAACACCAGACTAAACTCTAAAATCTATTTAGAAAATAATACTTATATACAATTCATTGACAATACCGATTGAATCACCGAATTGACCAATTGACCATAAATAAAATAAATGAAAAGGCTTCAGCATGAACCAAATAAACGGGGTAATCGTAATACAAAAAAATATTAACTAAAACGGGGTTCTAAATATACTAAATAATATCAATACACCTTATTACCAGTCGAACCGAAGAAAACAGGATAAGAACGACTGAAATTAAATATGTATGGTACTGCTCCAAACAGCTGACTTTTAAAAGTTGAAAGTTACAGAATTTGAGGTTATACTAAAATGAAAAGTGAAAATGTGATGTTAGATTAAGCCGGTACATGTAAAATACTGAATTTAGAAAGCCAATGACATTATTACATTATTGTGATAATTGCGGGTGAAAGGTGGAGTTCCAGAGTGGATTTCCACGACCTAAGCACGTTTTGGAAATGCTTTACAAGTAGTTAGACAGCACAGACAAATAGAAAAACCTGATATGAGGCTCGCCAAACTCCATTCCACTGGCACTGCTACTGGAGAGACTGGCTCAAGTTAGCCTCTATGTATCGCCAGGCCTTCGAGGACTCCTCGACGGATGAAGGGGTGCTAAGCTCGGGTATTCAGCAAAGTGGCCGCAGGCACCAGCGGTATACCACAAGCAGCAGGGTGGAAAGCAGGATGATGCAGTCCAAAGCGACATAAACGTATGCCAAACGCAGGCCGGACAGCAGGACAAGAATAGGCAGACAAAGGGGTGTGCAGAAAACAAAAAGGTGAGAAGCAAAAAAAGAAGAAAAAGGCCTGAAACAAAAGCAAAGCATGCAATGGCTGGCTACAATATGACGTGAATGGTAAGAAATAAATGATACGTGAACCCTATTTAATATTATAAAAAGCAAAGCTGCTTATCTCTTGCAGAAGTAATGATCTAAAACTCACCTGAGATGGTAGTTGACCTTTCTCGTAGAAAAATAAATTGAAATTTGAGGAGAAACCCGAAGCAGTTAAAACAGCAAAATAGCTTTCGGCGCTGAATATACTTGGCCACCGATAAAATGCTTGGGCCCCCAAATTTCTCACTAAGTGGCGAAAATAGCGCCAATGGTCCAAATCGCACCACTGCAGGAACCAAAGTGATTTTAGAAAAAGGGTTTTCTCCTTCCAAAAAGGCGGGTAAGTTTGACAGTCAGAGTTTTAGGGAATTTTTGCTTTACTTGGCAGCTTTGACATATGACACAATAATAACAACAATAAACTAAGGACGGTTAATTAATTATCTTTAATTAAGAAAATATGAAGAAAGTTAGCCTTCCACACAACGCTCCTGATTTAATAAGGGTAAATTTAAGGGACTGAAGAAGTTTCTGTAACCTTTAATATGTCTTATAGCCAAAGTGTCTGTTACCATGGGTTTCGTGTTTTTAGCCTTCAAGCATGAAACGAATGCCTTTAAAATGGATTAGGTTTAGTAAGAAGATCCGTATGGACTAATAATTACCTCAGAAACAGCCTGAAGAACCGGTAGGACTAAGAAAAATATATTTGTTAATGAGAAAACTGAAAGTGTCAACTGTGTATTTATTGTTTGAACAAGGAGGCTCTGAAGGAAGTATCTGTCTTGATTTTTATCCTTAAATCAATTAATTTTATGAAGAAGGGGGTGAGTTTAAAAATAAATTACTATTATTCTAATAGCGGTAAATTTGACCTGTAACAACTGTTTAGTAGGTCATAAAATTAGTTGTTAAATTGCTTACTGCGAGTATACCGGGTACCGGTAAATGAAAACTGAATAATTTTTCTAAGAAAAATCTTAATAACTCTTAAACCATTGGTAATCTTAATTTGCAGTTTTGACGAGTCTATTTAAATGCAAATTGTCACCTACACTACCAGAAAAAAGCTATACCATCCAATATAAAAATTCAGACAAAAGTAAAGATAGAAGTTAGATTGAATAACAGCGCCATTTGAAAATTGTATTGGAAAACTTGTGACAATTCCTGGATCATTTATTTAAAGTTTAAGGAATTCCCTTATAAATAAGTCCAAGTCCATAACGACATAATGATAGTTTATTTAAAATGTAATAAAAGCTTCCCCCACTCCTTTATTAGGCGATATTCGAAAAAATCTCCGGAATAAAATTTGTAGCGAACGATCTACTGATTTTAATTATTTATTTGTCTTCCTACGGTTAGGTGGCATTTTTTGCCTTAAAATAAACTTTAAAAAATAAATGAGCCGTTGCGCCCTCTTGTCGCAATTTTCGAAACTTCAACTTATTTTTAATGAATTTCTCTTGGTAATTTTTGTAATCGCAGCTTGTCCTCAAATCTGTGAGACGTATCGTTTCCGAGATATGGCTCCGTATCTTTATCCGGACACATGTAGTGGCATCTTCCTACAAAATGAATTTCTGGTAAAACATTTGAAAGTAATTTTGTTTTAAGGAAAGTGCTTGAAGTTAAGGGCGGTGAAGATAATATTGCCAAAACTATCCTTCTACGAAACTAATACAGTTAGATGTTTGCGTTTCATGTTTGGTATGCTTGACGATTCAAATACAACAAGTTTACAACTTACTCATCTAGACGAAAGCGCATCAAAGGCCATTACTTGTTTTTTCTGTATTTTTTTAGTTCTGTATGAACCTCTCATTTGATCAAACCGATCTACCTGCACCGTAGTTTTGTCCTTATTCGACCAGCGTTTTTCAAAACCTTCGGTTTTTTAATAATTTTCTTTCCACATATTTGAAAACCCAAAATTGCCAATGGCCATGCCAACGAGGTACTGTTAGTTGAGAACTTCCGTTGTGAATAGTGTAGCGAATTCTTTTTTACCCCTTTTTTAAATCTCTTAGAGTTGCTTTTTCTGATCGGTCGTATCTTACTGTGCCGCCACAATACAGCTTATTTTTGCTGAAGGTCTCCGCACGTAGAATAATTATTCTCAAAGAAAAGGGTACTTCGTTCGTTAAGAAAGTTGAAGCACAGTTTTACGGTTACACTACAACCTAATATTTTACGTGCAATTGTGTCATTGGCACTAGTATATGCATTAAATTTTATGAGGTACTCATCAAGTCTACACAAACATCAAACTTTAAAGCCAAATTTGATGGGGGTTCCTTTAGTAAACTGCTTTATGATATGCCTTTCATAGTAAGGCTCCGTTTGCCCCGTTCACTAAAAAGTACTTTCCCAGCTGACGAGCAAGTTCTCTTGATATTATATTGATGTAATCTATCAAATGTCACATTAATTTTGTCTTTTATAACAATGGTCGAATTATGGTTTAGGTAGAGAAATCCGTTAATACTTTAAAATTTGATTCTGTGCATACAATTAGTAGCTAGGTCCTTGTGAGTTTTGGTCGGGATTCTCAATAGAAGCATTTTGAAGGAACCGGGCTTTATCCAGACAGAAGTCAATTACCAGATGTTTATATATATATATACAGGGTGTTATGGAAATGACTTATTATTTTTTAACCCGTAAATATATAGGTCGAGACGAATTGGGGAAAAATTGCTATAAATGGCGCTCGAAGCTAGAAATTCGAGAGAAATGCCTTCAAAAATTTAGGTCCAAAACACCTACGCGCCAATGACCCAAACAGCTGATTTGGGTAATTGTTTACTTTAGTGCAAATGTTGAATTTTTCGCTAAAATTTCGTATATAGGCTAATTAAGGGTAGCTGATCACAATTTTCCTTTTGCGTTTAGGCGGCAAATGCACTGGTTTTGAGAAAAAAAATGTTAAAGTTTTTCTAACTCACCGGTATGTTATTTTGCATGTAATCCTAAAATATTGCTATTTCCAATAAAATATTACTTGTCGGAGTCATAGTATACACTTTCGAGTTGAAATAAACGAAATATGCCACAAGGAAACTCTGAAAAACGGGATAACTTGTAAGCGAACAGAAAACTCTACGTTATCTGGAAAAAGACGGGAGACAGCTCACTGACAGCTGGCCAAAAAAGCAGAAGCAAACTGCACGGTACAAGGAGCCTGTTTGCAGGTTCACTGCACCCATGTTGTCAGATTGTTAGTGTATTATAAATTGCCTATACTTTTTAATTCATTTTTATTAATTGAATGAATCCTATTGGCTCGAGCTAGCATATCATTCTCCTGAATGGAAGCCATTAATAATTACAAGAAAAAGAAGAACAATCTGGCAACGTGAGTGCAATGAATCTGAAAAGAGACGCTTCTACTTTGTCGGCGTATTAACAACGAATTTAATTAAATTTGTGCCTTTTCCATTGTTTTTTTGCTAAAATGTTGTTCTTATTATATGAACAGATAGTTTGGTGAAAGTTTTATCACATATTTTGAAGGGAAAACCATAAAATCTAGGAAATTGAAAGGAAAGTGAAACGCGACACCCAAAGATATCGAAATAAACAAAAATACCCTAACCTGTAAGTGAAAAACTTTAACATTTTTTTTTCTCAAAACCAGTGCATTTGCCGTAAAAACGCAAAAGGAAAATTGTGATCAGCTACCCTCAATTAGTCTATATACGAAATTTTAGCACAAAATTCAACATTAATTGCACTAAACTAAACAATTACCATTCAAGCAGTTTGTCTTGTCAAAAACACATGTGTTCAGGGGCATTGAACTATCATGGAAGGCGCACATAGTCCGGTTTGAAGGTATTTTACAAAATTCAAAATACTTCCGATTTTAGAAAAAAAAACTATCAAGTGTAACTCTAGACCACCTCAGGAGTGGCCCCTTAAAATATAATAAGTCATTTCCATAACACTCTGTATATATATCAACAGGTAAAACTGCAAGCAATAGAACCTTTCCTGGTCTGCATATTTCCTGGTTTCATGACAAATTTGATAAAAAATATTTTGAATAAATCCATAGGTGTCATAGTTTGATCCACTATTCCAGTGAGGACTATTCTCTTCAACTATTCAAGTTTTTGTGTCACTAAAAATAAATCTATTTTTTTCCAATTCATACGCCTTTTTTGCAATAGATTTTTAAAGCTTCAACCTCTTGCATTCCTGCATATTTGCTATTGCTTCGTTATCGCTTGAATCCTTCCCTAAAAGAGTCGTTGGGTGAATTACGATGTTGTTTTTCTTTTATTTATATAACATATGTTTAAACCTTCTGAGAAAGCAATCGTATCCCAAAATCTCTAATACTTGGAGCAATTTAATTATCACTAGCAGCATCATCTTGATCACTGTCTTTACCATCACTAGCAAGGCAACTTTCAGAGATTCGGGGACTATAATCTGGCCATCTGGCCATAACATTCATCATCAGATCCTAGGTTTCACTTGGTTCCTTAGGACTGCAGTATTTCTTGCTGAAATAAAAATACCATATTTATATAGCCATCAGCTCAGCGTATGATGTATCATGCGCAACATGTAAAGTCATGTCAATAAATCACTTAAGCCTTTCTAGTTGTAAAGTGTACCAGAGTAATGACACGATATCTCAGAAAATAAAATTATAGCCTTTCGAGTCACTAGAATGTCAAAATATAATTTTTATAACCAAATTAACCTTAACCTAATTTTTGACAACCTATCAGTCCCCTTAACTTTAAATTAGTCTTAAATAAAATATACAGCAGTTGAAAAAATAGTCCACACTTTCAGTGGAGTCAATGTAATATGAATAAAACAATGCAGTCTTCCTCCACAGTTTAATATTTGTAATAAAAATTCTTAGTTCCCGACATGTTTCGAGTACTTAAGTACTCATGTTCAGGTGATACTAAAAGGACAGTACAAATAATTTGAGAATAAAAATGAATATAAATTAAAAATTAAGAAGGACTTACCCAACATCGAGTTTAACATAAAAGTGAGTTGTCTCAAATTAATGAGTACAACTCAAAGGCTGAAGACTTAGTGTATGAAATGGTTGTATGTATTTAAATAGAGGTGAAGTTTAGATTAAGTTTTATAATTTAGAATAGTAGAAGACATTTTAGAGAAGATTATAAGTTTATTATAACATCTGAAGGAGAAAAGTTTTCTTTTATTTTAATTAGAGCTGTTAAAGTTTAATTCTTATTTATTGAAAGAGGGGACTAAAAGAAAATAAGAAGAAAGTATCCATAAGCTGTATGGTTAACTTATCCCACATAACAAAAATATATACTAAGCATATACTTAGCATATACGTTTTGACATAAGCATATTGACAGAATATTCTTAGCACTTTCTAGCGATATGAATATATATCCTAGGAATATGCTGAGCATTTGCGTTTGGCCACCAAATTGATATGCTGACGATATGCTCGCGCATGTGCTAGATGGTTACAGGAATATTCTAAAAATATGATGCTGGATATGCTGCTCACAGCCACCACAGCTAGGTTTATAGTAAAAATTTGATTGTAGGTAGATACTTAAATAATATCGTTTATTTATTTAAAGATATACATTATATAATATACAGGGTGTTCCTAAATATTATGTACATACGGAAGGGGGTAATACTACCTGAAATACGAGAATTGCCAACTGTTGCTAAGTTTATTGATGAGCTTGAACTCTGATAATCTAAAGGGGTCGAGAGGTGATCTTTACTAGAACATGATTTAACAGTATCATCATTTATGTTATTTTGAGACGTATCTAGAGCTAACATATCTGCATCAGTTTTGAATTTCATATGCCTACGGAATGATCGGGCGCTGGCTGCTTTACGTTTTGACATTTTTAGACAAAGCCTAAAAACGATAAGTTTTACGAAAAAGATTGATCTCTAGATTGATTTAACAAAATGTTTGTCAGTACTTACCTAAACTTACGACTTTAACACACTCCAAAACAAGAAAATCAAATCACAAAAATAACAAAGTTCAACGATGTAAGCTATAGCTAAAGCAGAAAAGAAGCACAGAACGACAAATCAAAACATAAAAAGAAAAACCCAAAGCCAAAGGACCGCGTGGGGCGTGGGTGCGAAAAGTCTGTCGGCTGTCGTCAAATGTCATATACGTCAAATCCGTCGGCTACGTTCATCGTGGTTCATGGCGTGAAATGGACACAAGTGCGTTCGCCGACATTCATATAATAATTTCGCTACTTTTAAAAGCATAAAAAATAGTCAGGATAAATCGTTCTATTACCAGGAAATAATTCTAATTTATTTTAGCCAAACGATCACAGCAATTTATTGTGGAATATTCCTATCTTATTCTGAGAATATTCGCTAAAGCATTTTGCGTTCAAACATATGTCAAGCATATTCTTAAACAAATATCCTTTTTAATCTATACTCAGCATATTCTTGGGATATTCCAGTTCGAATATACATTTCCGCTTATCCACAGCATATGATAGGCATGTGAATATGCGCGGTCTGCTATGTGGGATATGATGATATGGGGCTATGCCCCATATTTTAGAAAAATTGTAAAAATAAATCATGTTTTATAAATTATTCTGTTATGCGAGGAAAATAAAGAATTAAGGAAATATTAGTTAAGAAAATTATTTAAATTGGTTATAGAAGGAAATTCAATATAATATATGTTCAGACACAACCGCGGTACCCTCAGAAACGTGGAAATGAAAGTGAGGTTAAATATGAGAAAAATGACAACCAAGACATACAACAAGGTACCACCATTAGAAATGTCAAAATTAAAATCATTATTGAAATCAGAAGCGAAAATTTGAATTAGCTCTATATTAGGTTTACAAAATCCATACAGAATCGATTAATTTCAGTTGTTGTCATAACTAGACGTATAAAGTACTTGCGGGTAGTAAATGTTTATCGGAGAAAGATAAAGCGTTGCACTAAAAATTACACTTGCGAGGGTTGGTGAAGACACTACACTAGCCAACACCGTAAATCTAGTATATGTAGATATTTTTTATATGTTGAAAATTGATAAAAACATACCAAACTATAAACAATGGCTGGATACAATAGGGTTATACAATTCATTTGTAACTTCAAGGACCACATACCTCCTTCAGATAGGTCAGGTTGTGCTAGTACCCGGCCATAAGCTTTTATTGGCTATAAAAGCACTTTAATCTAACGAAAAAATGTTTTCTTTACATTATAGATGATGCCACGCCAGGCCATGCAGGCCAAAAAGGAAGTTTCATAGATATTCTCAAGAGTCCTTAAAAAAAGCTTTGGATTCTATGAGAAATGGAGCTAAAATTCGAGACACTTGCCGAAACTATGGTATACCCCGTGCAAGCAATAAGCCTTAGTGAACGGGCACCAGATCCATATAAGGACATAAGTATTCATCAATAATCTTACATGCAATAGAGCCGATGCCGACGTCCACCTTCGCAACCGATGCTTTTAAAAAATACTTTAAATTCCGAAAACAAAACGTCCAAAAGCTTAACCATTCCACAAGTGTCATATTTTAGTCCTATGTTTGGAGAACATATTACATGGAGAATGATACAGTATAAAATGAGAAAGAAGAAGCAAAGAAAAGGAAAAGAGAGGAGAGAACGAAAAAAAGCGATATGGTTAATAATACTATTAAAAAAAGAAAGACCCTACGAAAGAAGCAGGATTTTAGAAAAATGCTTTGAAAGAAATATTGTGCTAAATGTGAAATGAATTGTATATGTCTTTGCATATTTTATTTATTCCTAGCAGGTACATTTAAGTCTTTTTTTTATATTTTTTAGAAACATAATTTTTGTGTTTTCCTGTAATATGTTTTCCCCGTTATATTGACAAAATAAAAAATACAAGCTCAGGCCTGCGCTAAATAAGCATTAATTTATTACGGTCAAATTCTGGTTTAGGCATGGCCGACTACTAAACAATATGTGGCCGAGTTCTGAGAAAACAGATATTTTTTAGAAAAACTTAAAAATAAAATATTTACCTACTATCTCCAGTATTTATATTTTTTTCGCTTACTTAATGTTTATACTTGACAAGGACACATATAATATTATTAATTTAAGTATTTAATCAACACATTTATTTAAAAAACAAAAAATTAATGATCAAAAAAGGCTGACTACTAGCGCAGTTACCCCATCAGATCTTAAACGAGAACATATTATTTATCTCCTAACCTAACCTCAATCTGACAGTGTTATTTACCAACCTAAGAAGCAGTTTGCATACATGAATTTATATAATTTAAATTCCTTACATTCAAAAAACATAATGTGGTTATTCCCTTTCACTTAGAACTCATTATATATCCATAAATTTACTTCAGTTTGCATACTATTTGCCGGTTAGCTAAGCAGGTAAACGGTAAACCACGGTAAGCGCTTATGATAATGTGACCTGAGCCGACTGTCGTAAAGCAGCTTCTGTATGTGGCAGCAGGAAGAGAGGCGGATGTCGCTTGTCAACGGCATGAAAGTTTCTGCGATCCTCAAAGAACGTGTGCTGCATTTCCATTATATACTCTGACTTGCGCCAAAGTTTACAGAATATTATATGTTTTGTGAACCTTTGGTTATGGCGAGATTTTGTTTATGATATTTGTAAGGAGGTAACTTCAATTTCAATTTCAATAATAATTGATTTAATAACATTATCTACGTAAATATATATAAATGTATCAGCGTATCTACAAATTTTGGACTACTTGCAACTTTCGACAACGATCTAATCCAGGGGTCTCCAAACTACGGCCGGCGGGCCAAATCAGGCTCGCTATTATCATCACTACGGCCCGCGACAGCTAATGGCTTACTGTTGTTATTGTTGTTGTGATAAGTTGAATAAAAAAAAATACAGAATGATAATAACTCGGTTTTATTTACTTACTAGGTAAAGCTTCATGACAAGTATAATACGCAGAAAATTTAACTTAAGCATAATACTAACAAATAATTGAAATGAATCCAACTAACATTAGAAACATATGCAGGGCTGCCCAGAAGTCCAGAATAAAATTAATATAGCCTTAACCTGTAACTTTTGGGGGAAATGCTCGGACACGTTAATTTAGTTGTATATATGCTCACAATTTGACGTTATTCGTTTGTTTTTTTATAGACATTTGTCAAAGACATCGATCTTTTTTTTTAAATGGAAACATACAGCTTTTGATACATCATTTGAAAGCCAATATCTCGTACAGTATGCTCATAAATTTTGGCGCGATTCTGTCAAGCTATTTCAAAATGGCGACTGTTAAAAGTTTAAAAAATTGATGATAAATCATTGATGTTTTTTTTACCTTTCAAGGTAAGAAATCTTCATTGTTTAACCTTCTGACATTTTGTGAAATTGTGAACTTGTAAAATTTATTTAGGTATTTCCGAAGTATTATTTTGCAATTTTCTAAACAAAAGTGGTTTTGTTGGAAAGGCAGCGTATGAAAGTCTTGATATTGTTAGGATGTGGAGATAAAATAAGAAGTCAAAGTGAAGTGTGCAGTTTATTTAATGCTAAGTATCCGGAAAATCAAATTTCACAGGGCACTATTAGTAAAATATTCAACAAATTTGATGAACATGGCACAGTAAAGGACTTGCCTAGGAATGGACGGCCACGTGTTTTAGGCGACGATTAAAAATTGGATATTGCATTATCTCTGCAGGATAATCCGCATGTTTCAACAGTTTCATTGGCTCAAAAGCATGATACATCTAGAGGTACCTACTATTGGAAGATTTTTGAAAGCAGAATGATACGACCCTTATAAAGTATGTCTTGTCCAAAAGCTTTTAGAAGATGACTATGATAGGCGTTTGCAATTTTGCGAAGAAATGATGAGACGGTGTGACGAGAATAATAGGTTTCCACAGAACATATTATTTTCGGATGAAGCTACTTTCTATTTAAACGGGATGATTAACAGACATAATTATTGTTTCTGGTGTGAAGAAAATCCACGATGGATATTTGAAGCGCATACTCAGCGGCCCCAGAAAGCAAATATATGGGCAGGTATCATTAATACCCGAATTTTAGGGCTATTCGTTTTGGAAGGAAACCTCACAGCTGAACGGTACCTGAATTTCTTAACCTTCGAGTTGAGGCCTGCTCTAGCTGTAATTTTTCCCAACGAAATAGATCCAGATATACCTATTGAAACAATTTGGTTTCAGCAAGATGTTGCTCTCCCGCATTTTGGTGTCAATGTGAGAAGATATTTATTTTTATATAAATAAACCATAACTATAGTTAAGTCACAATGTCACAAAATATCATAACGTGAAACAATGAAGATTTCTTACCTTGAAAGAGAAGAAAAGCATCAATGATTTATCATTTCCGCTTATTTAAATAGGGATTTTTTTAAACTTTTAACAGTGGCCATTTTGAAATAGCTTGACAGAATCGTGCCAAAATTTGTGAGCATACTGTACGAGATATTAGCTTTCAAATTTTTCCATCTAAAAAAAAGATCGATGTCGTCATATCTTTGAAAAATAAATGTCTATAAAAAAACAAACGAATAACGTCAAAATGTGGGCATATATAAAACTAAATTGACCTGTCCGAGCATTTTCCCCAAAAGTTACAGGTTAAGCCTATATTAACCCATTAGCTCCCTGAGTGACCATATGGTAACACCAAACTTACTTAGGATTCGGATGGTTTCGTGGGTGTTTGGCAAGCTAATGAGATGGCGCGCATGTGTCAACTGATTCCCCAAGAGCTGACCAACGTGAAAATTTGTGAATTTGAATTTAGTGTTGAGAGGTTAGTCGAAGAGTAAGGTTCGCGCGTTTTTATAGGATTATCGATTACGAAAAAACTATGGACATTCGCTTAGAGTAAGTATTGTATAATGGAAAGCGCTTAGATTTTATAGAATTTATAGTTTTAGAACTATTGTTTAAGAACAACTAAATATTTTTTCGTATGATTTGTAATATTTTAAATGAAAGTAGGGTACTGGCAGTAGCTTCCATAGGGGTGTAACCATATGGTTACGCTAGGCGCTTAGCATACCTAAATTTTATGTTTTATTCTCAGAAAGGGGTTTTCACTTGCAGAAGCTATTGAAATGGCATATAGTGAGGATATTGATGGAGACATTTTTGTAGAGCCTCCGGAACCAAATGTGGATACTGACAAAGATTCCGCGGATGAGGATGAAGGCGGGTAAGTACTGCTGAAATCTATATGCTTTATTAGTACATGTATAATATATAAATATAAGTAGGTACATAAGTATTTACATGGCTATTATGTGCGACACGGGCAGCATTTTTACGTTTCGCCTATACGGCCAGGGCGACAAGTCGCCCTCACGTCATAGGGAACGGAATTGACAACGGAGCACTCCTTTTCCTTGTCGCCCTAGTTGTATGGCAAACGTAAATATACACACGGACAAGGTGTTTTATTGCTAATACTCAGTTTTAAATTTGCAGGCTAGTTGATAACCTTTCATCCACGCAGCTACGAGCAAATGCAGAAATACGTCTAGCGAACAATGAAAGAATTGGTGTTAATTACGATCAAATCCAGGATGAATTTGTAGAGGTCGATTTATCCAGGAGGATTTATCGCGAAAACCGTATTCCTAGAGGATGCCCCTTAACTGCGAAAAGTTTATTTCAACGGAAGGAAAGGGGGTATTTTGAGAAAGCTATTGAAAAAAATGATGGTCTAATTTATGTCAGATGGATGGACAACGCTGTTGTAACCATGATATCGTGATTCTGTGGTACCAAGGAAGTTACGCAGGTGAAAAGATTTTCACAGAAAGATAAGCGCAGTATTTAAATTCCGAGACCGCAGCTAATTTTGAAATATAATAATTTTATGGGAGGTACGGACCAAATGGACCAGAATATAGCATGTTGTAGAATAGGCATACGTGGCAAAAAATGGTATTGGCCCATTTTTACATGGTTACTTGATGCCGCTCTACAAAACAGCTGGGTGTTATACAACAAAGCTAGGAGATGCAAAATTTCGCAATTAACATTCAAAAGGGAAATTGCCAATATTTATTTAAAAAAATATGGAATTCCAAGCAAAGGGGCTGGAAGACCGTCAGCTTCACCTTCAGCATCTGTGGGAAGTCGAGTATCTGCGGATCTTAGATTTGACAATACTGGCCATCTAGTTAAACACATGGAGGGAAAGAAAAGAAGAAGATGTAATAACACTTCCTGTACATCGGTCGTAAGAACAATGTGTTCAAAATGCGAAATTGGCCTACGTATTGACTGCTTCGTCCCATTTCACACCCGCTAGTGTATATAATATATTTCTTTGTAAGCTAGATTTTATTTTCAGTTTATAAAATGTCTAGATACTATGTAATATACCATACTTATTATATTTATTATTTCACTTTTTAATTTTAAAAAAATTATATCACCTATTTTGCCTATTATAGGTACTATTAGATTGTATGTATAATTGGGAGTACATGCGCCTAGTGTTACCATATGGTAACGGAGTATGTTTCAAAAAATATAAGTTAAATGGGATTTCATCCTAATACTTTTTTGTTAGAAGGCCCCTCTAAAGAAATAATTTAACATTAAAAACTAAAAAATCGAAAAATCGAAAATTCAGGCGCTAATGGGTTAATTTTATTCCGGACTTCTGGGCAGCCCTGTATAAACATTATAACATATAAAATACTAATGAGATTTATGTAATTGTGATTTCCCACTGAAAATAGTTTGTAGTTGTGGACCAATTTTACTTGTACCAATTATTAAAAGAGATTTGAGACGCTCATCGGTGAACTTAGATCTGTAAACATTCTTTACTTACTCCATTTTGAAAAATGTTTTCTCACACAAGTAAGTAGTAACAGAAACAGAAAACAGTCCACGAGCAAATTTATGCAAATTACCAAATTGTGCCAGTTATTGGGCAAGCTATAATCCTCATTGGTTTTCAGAATGTCATACACAACAGCCTCAAAAAGTGAACTTGTGGTGCGGTATAGTTGATGGAAGAGTTTTAGGTCCTTACTTCTTCGAAAATACTCTCACTGATGCAAGATATTTGAAGTTTCTTCAAAATGACCTCATCTCCGCTCTAACAACTTTGTATCGGGATTTAGTAGAACCCGATGCATGTTACACCAGCGTAACCTCTTTTTCCTACAACATGGGGCCACGCCACATTCCGCTTTACCTGTTCGCGCTTATTTAGATGAAATGTTTCCAAATCGTTGGATAGGTAGGAGAGGGACTATTGGAGTGGCCACCCAGATTGCCAAATTTAACTCCTTTTAATTTTTTCTTGTGGGGGAGACTTGAAAAGTAAAGTATACGTGAAGCGCATTGGCTATTACCAGATTATCAACGGTGCTCAATTCGAACATTTACTTTAAATATGTATATTCATATTTTTAATTTTTAAGACAATTTTTCTTAAAAATTTCCTTATGTAGCCACTACCATTATTTACCTTGCCGTATGTAAAGAAGGTCCGACCGTTTTTTTTTACAAACATCCCTCTTAATTTTTATTGAATTTATTCGCTACTTTACAAATTTACTGCATATTACACCTACTGCCTTTTGCGTTTGAGTTTTATAATAATATTACAAGACGGGTTGCCGCCTTTCTGTGTTGCATGAAGGTACAAAATGACCACAGCTATACAACAGCACAAAAAAATGTTTCTTATTTTTTGCTAGTTTAGCTGCCTCTCCATAGTTGGACAGTATAACCCAGCTTAGTAGGTATGGTTTTGTATACTTTTTCCAAAGTCAGTTTGATGACATAAAAAAGCTTCGACCGGACTTCAAAGGGACCGGCATCATAATCCGGGTTGTCAGATCTTTTTTCAAAAATTCTTTAAGTTTTTATTATTAAAAGTTTAATTGATAGTCTGTAACTCTCTTTGAAAGGTAGTTTGCAAATGTACTTGGAACCAAGACATTTTTAATGATAAAGAACGAAGGAACAAGCCATTCATTAATATCATAATAATTTTTTAGTTACTTCCGAAATATTATTTATATAAAAATAATGTAAATCAAACTAAAAAGAAATTTCACTGTTGTTAAACAAAAAAAAAATATACAAATAACCAACCCTCCTATACTTACGAAAACTTTGTAGAACTGACAACACCCTGGCGATAGACCGTCGACGCCCACACGCATTTTAAAGTGCGAACTCTTTTTTCCGGGGGAAAATTAATAGAGCAGCGTATAAATACAAATTTATGTGCTGTAGATAAGAACAGCAAATAGTTAAAGGTTTCCCCAATTGGGTGATCTCTTATCAGCTTTAAAATCACTTAATGTTCGAGGTATGCGATATTGGGAATCGGACAGCGGCATGACTGGTTGATTTCATTTTCTGCTATAACTGTGTGGTTTCGGACAAGTAAGTTTTTACTTGGTACCTATATTATATTATATCAGTATGGCTTTTTGGTGACAATTTGAAACATAAGGTCAAGGTGAATCATCACAGGAATATAATGAGTTGGTGCCAGAGTCGGCCATCGAAAGCGAAATAAGTCCGGAATTAAGAAACAAAGATTTACATGTCCAATGTCAACGCATTATTGTAGATATGTACGCGTGTTTAAAAAAAGAAAATCCGGGTAACCCTTAAAATGCGCTTTGTAAAGAATGTACTTGTAATGAATTAACACAACTTGGGTTTTATAAGAATTTACAACGTAATTAAATTGGGGACTGTAAAGGCAGAGACACAATCAAAAACTTAAGGAATAAGAAATAAGATTTATGATATAAGAATTAAGATATAAGAACGAACATATGTTGAATAAGATTTAAGCTTTAAAAAACCAACTTGTTGGTTTTAAGAAATAAGGAATAGGAAATCAGCCAATCAGAAGTCAGCATGTTTGTTAGGTTTGACTTTTGACAATTAAATAACCTCAAAATTGTATTTTCGTTTCTAAAGGTAATAATAAAACGCTGCCGACATTGCAAACATACTATTCAAAAGAGTTAAGGATTTTTTTGGCAAGCCTTACATATTTTTTAAAAGTATAGGTGAGCTTGTCAAAGTTGTAAAAATAGTTTGTATTTGTAAACAAAAAAGTGGGGTTAGGCCAATAGTTTAGAATTTAAAAATCACGCCGTTTTTAAGGAACCGGATTGGTTAAATTTAGGTTATAAAATTTTAATTCTGTCCTGTACTCCTATTCCTTAACACCTAAATCTTAAATCCTATTCTTTATTCCTTAAGTTTTTGATTGTGTCTCGGCCTTTACCAGTCATTTCATAAAGCGTAAACCAATAAATCAAAAACTAAATTAAAAATTCAAAACGGCTGACAATACTACAAGGGATTTTATTCTGCGAACTATTTACAACTTTTATGAGGATAATATAATGCCAACTTTAGAACTGGTTCGAGATAAATTGCGAGGTTACCCTGATTATAAGTACCAATCTTTAGAAACATTGCGTGGTGTTTTATGAAAATGCGGCTTTAAACACAAAAAATTAGATAATCTAATGGTTATAATGGAATCCCCGCGTATCATTGAACTACGAAAAGACTATTTGCGCAAAATAAAGGAGTAACATGAATCCGATAAAAGTATAATTTATTTAGACGGAACTTGGTTGGATACTTATGATGTTGTTAAGTATGGTTGGGTAGATAGTACAAACTGTACCTTTGGTACACCGTGTTCGAGAGGAAAACGCGTTATCATGTCGGAAGTAAAAATGGCTTTGTACCTAATGTGTTGCTCTTGTCAGCACAGAATATCACTCAATAATCAATCTCCAACTTTAACCGCAGTTGTCCCTGATAATATTAGGCAGGTAATTAGCGAAATAAGTAGTGATGTAAGGAAAAATTGCGTAGCTCATGTTATAAAAACAGAAAATGGATATTCTGTTTCACCGCCAGTAGTAATCCAGCATGGAAACGATTCTACTTCTGACGATTCTAGTCATTAATTTGTTTATGAATTTTAAATTAATTATGTTCCTTCAACATGTATCTTAAAAACTTGTTATATAACAAAACGTTTACTGTGATTCTTCTGATGCGATTCGCAATTGGTTGTTAAAATAACTTCCGGGTGTTGCATCGTCGAGCGGGACATAGGAAATCCCATGTAATTTTAAATGGGGTCAATTATTAGCTTCCCTAATTATTTTAGAGAAAAATTCTATTTAGGTGTATTAAAGAGCACTAAAACCCACATTCAAAAGAATAACTTTAGATATTTTTGATGAGCCCGTTTACGGTATTTGCGGGCACCAGTCAAGGTAAAAGATGACTGTCAAATAAAGTTGCCATTTTGAAATGTGTGCTTTATTGTTATAAGAACTCGTACATTGAAAATATTAGCCATGAATTACACTTCTGAAGAAAAAATATTGATGATTAAATGGTATTATCAAGGAAATAGTTATCAAAATGTGTCAGACATGTTTGCTGCTCTGCGTATCCGAATATACCGATACCTGCAAAATCTACAGTCGAAAGGACTATCAAGAAATTTGAGACAAAAGGCACTGTAATAAATAACTGCAGATGTGAAGAAAGGCAGGAACAAAGAAGAGATGCAAGAAATGATAGGGACTTGCAAGTTTTATTGTGCGTGGAAGAAAATGATGGGAAGATCAGCACAAGGAAACTTGAGGATGACATAGGATTAGATCACACCACAGCGTTACGAGCTTTGAAACGACATAAATATTATTCATACAAATATGAAAAGCACCAAGAGCTAAGAGATAGGGACGAAATACGACGACAGGAGTTTTGTTTTGGTATGATGGAAAGAGCAAACATGGATAGGGAATTTTTAAAAAACATTTGTTTCACTGACGAATGCACATCTACCTTAAACAATGAACCCAATGTTCAAAATTATCGATATTGGAGCAAAGAAAACCAACACAGGTTTGTGGAAACAAGGACGCAATATCCACAAAAAGTTAATGTATGGGCTGGGATTTTCGGAGAAAATATTATCGGGCCATTATTTCTTACACGAAATTTAAATGCAGAGTATTTTTTGGAACTACTTGAAGATCATATTTTACCTACTTTACATGATGCCGCCAGGGAAAATCAGGAAGTTTGGTACCAAATGGATGGCTGCCCGGCACATAGTACCCTGGCTGTCCGGGAATATTTAAACCGTGCTTTTAATGGAAATGTTATTGGCTTAAATCATACAGTAAATTGGCCAGCCAGGTCTCCTGATTTATCGCCAAATGATTTCTTTCTCTGGGGCCATTTAAAAAACAGGATATACAAAGATAAAAAATACCCAAATCTAGACGAGTTAAAAAATGCTATATCTGCCGAATGCAATAGAATTTCAGTTTACCAACTAGCGAATGTAAGAAGAGAATTTTATGATCGCCTCGGTTATTGTCTAGCAATCAATGGAGGAATATTTGAACAACTTCTTAAATCCTAAAGTTCTAACAATTTAATAGTACCTACCTATTAATTAGTAAAATATTGAAACATGTAAAATGTCATAATTAACCTTGTAATTGGATACTTTATTTTAGTTTTATTCAGATTAATTTGTACTCATAAATACACCTTTAATATTTTCGATGTACGAGTTTTTATAACAATAAAGCACACATTTCAAAATGACAACTTTATTTGACAGTCATCTTTTACCTTGACTGGTGCCCGCAAATACGGGGCCATAAAAAGGAGAAATAGTTAAAAAGAAATCGGCGATAACCCGTAAACGGGCTCATCAAAAATATCTAAAGTTATTCTTTTGAATGTGGGTTTTAGTGCTCTTTAATAAACCTAAATAGAATTTTTCTCTAAAATAATTAGGGAAGCCAATAATTGACCCCATTTAAAATTACATGGGATTTCCTATGTCCCGCTCGACGATGCAACACCCGGTATATATTCCAACTAACATAGTACCTGCCCCAATCCTGTTTTTGGCAAGGAAAACTGGTACCTCCTCGCGGTCCTGGTTGGAATTTTTTTTTAATTGTTTTCGGCAAAATGAGCATTTTTTTTAACGAAAGACCATTTTAAAAATATCAAATTCTTGTGTTCTTTGCAGGCGAAGTTACGGGTACAAACCTCTTATCGATTTTAACTATATTTTTAAATTATTTTTGGCAAAATTGGCATTTTTCGTTACACAAGGACCATTTCAGAAATATTCTCTGCAGGCAAAGTTACGGGTTTCTTAAAGGTTTGTACCTTTTATTGATATAAACTATAATGAACAAGCTGTAATATACACTATTTAATCATATTAAAAATTTTCAACAATCCGCAGTTTAATTATTTGGTAGAAGCAACGCCTATGGTAGTAGAGGAAAACGGAGAGAGCGAGATCAGGTGGTGCTGGTGGTGCTGGTGGTGCAACTAACCCAGGTGGTGCAGGTGGTGCGTTTTACGATCTAACCCGGGTGGTTCGGTGGTGCGTTTTATGATCTAACCCGGGTGGTTCGGTGGTGCGTTTTATGACCTAACCCGGGTGGTTCGGTGGTGCTGTTTACAAAATAACCCGAAATTAAACCCGACTTTTTACGACCTAACCCGGATGCTTTCGCGAGGCGGCTTCTTATCTAACCCTAACTTGAACCTGAATATTTATGAACTGACCCGAGATAAAACCCGACTTTTTACAACCTAACCCGGATGCTTTCATGAGGCGGCTTCTTATCTAACCCTAACTTGAACCTGAATATTTATGATCTGACCCGAGATAAAACCCGACTTTTTATGATTTAACCTTAGTGAAACGCCGCTGCTAAAGCGGGATAATTAAATCCCAATTTTTATAAGCCATCCTTAAACCCAACTTTTTACGATGCGACCTGAGTCATCCTTAAACCAGACTTTTTATGATTTAACCTTAGTGAAACGCCGCTGCTAAAGTGGGATAATTAAATCCCAATTTTTATAAGCCATCCTTAAACCCAACTTTTTACGATCCGACCTGAGCCATCCTTAAACCAGACTTTTTATTATTTTCCCTTAGTTGAAACGCCGCTGTTAAAGCGGTATAGTAAAAAACATTATTTATATTTTCTATCTTAGTGAAACGCCGCTGGTGGGTAGTAAAGCGAAATAAAACCCTAATTTATATGGTCTAACAAGATAAGTATATTAAGGCGGCACATTTGTCACCCCGCAATAATTATTTATACCTAAATAACCCTCTCAAACCCTCTGCCGACTCGATTTAAAAAGAAAGGGACATAAACCTTTATTTATTATTCCGAAGGACCCTCATTAAAATTCAGTAGCATATCTAATAATTGATTCCAATTTTTGCACCACTTATATAAAATACAATAAAATAATTACCATCTAGAACCATTAACTAGAGATTTCTTTGTACTGGAAATGGATAAATTATAGGACTATCTTGTAATGAGAACAGAGTAATAAAAAGTAAATAAAACTTAAATACGTATAAAATACCAAGCAGGTATAGGTACTATACAACTTGTGTTCGCCATCAGGTAAAAGCCCTCATAATGCTTTTATAAAAATTTCGGATAATATCATAATATAAGTAAATAGGCTACAATTTCAGGAAAAAAGTAAAAAAAATTAATTCACAGTGTAAAATTGTAGTTAAATGGATTGTAAATACGAAATAATATAAAAAGCTACCTTTTGTTTGCGATGATGTATGCACAATAACTCTATATTATTCGGTCCTTAAACTGAAAATACCCACTAGATAGGTATCATAAGCTGTATTTGTCATCAGGTAGAACCCCCAATAAAATTATGAATATCAGGCGTAGGCACCAATAAGCAAATCACGTTGGTTTTTTAATTTATTATTAATCTGGCTAACTTAAGAAACTCACAATATAACGACCATCCAAAAAAATCATAATACATTACTGGGTGTGAAAGCAATTGCGCTGCAAGATATAGTGTATACCGACTCTGAGGTAGTTAATTAAAATCCCAATTAGCGTTAAAAAAAAACAATTAGATATTTACTTTAGATATTTTAATAAAAAAATTCAATATTCTCACCAACATTTAACTTTTGAAATTAGCATAACAAATCCTTTACAATGAATTAAACAAACGCATACATAATTTTAAAATCTCATAATAAGAATATAAGCTAAAATCTAACAAGTTTCGACAAGTTGAAACTTGTCAGTTTACATCTGTAGAGAATACCCAACTCTCGAATCATAAAAAAATGGTCAAACTTTGTCGGCAAATACCCTTCTATGATGCAGGGGAAGGACAGGTAACTCGAGATGTTTATAAAGAAACGTTAAAGAACATTATTTGCTTATTTCTAGACTCTTAAAAATTAGATGCAATCGAACAATAAATGTTTTCATCATGTATATTTATGAGTAACACATTACCTTCGACATACATAAATTCAAATTGATAATTACTTGCCTTAGTACTTTTTTAGAAGCTTGAATCATTGCATATAACCGTCTGAGGAGACCCAAACTTCCCCTAACATATTTCTCCGCAACCGGGGAAAAAGAGGTAGAAAAAGTAAAATAACAACTCCAAGTGTCTTTGCGAACAATCGGCAATAAAATAGAGTATTTCAGTTTTTAATTTTTCGTAAATAAAAGTTGGTTAGATTAATAGTCTCTGTGAATATAATAACATAAACAAAGTGATATGCCGTAAATTTAGGAGTACAGTATAAATTATGCCTCTATTAAAATATTCCGCAATAACTAACTACCAAAGGATTTTTGATATTTTGAATATATTTGATGCTCATAGCATTATCACATTTCCAAAGGCTCTAAATTTTAGAAAAATGTTCTAATAGAATATGTCTATCAATATAAAGTAAAGGTATTGTTAGGTTTTTTTAAAAAATACGACCTACAACAGTCTCTGCTACAGCACGGCTGACTCTGTAGAAACTTCTGTGAAACCATAATAATTATATCAATAATCGAGTTGTCCTTATGATAATATTTTCTTCCAATATCCGACTCCACTATCCATAAAAGTTATGTTAGAAAATTCATAATTGAGCGCATTGTAATTTTTTAAAAAGAAATTCACTTCACACACAAAGATGTAGCCATTCAATCCATGAAAAATAATGCAAGTCAGTATGCGTATGTTATGGCTAACTGTTTAAATGTCTATTCCTTCCACGTTTATCGGAAGAAATACTTTTTTTATACTAGTATTTTAGTTGAAAATAAGATCATAAATCATCTATACAAAACAAGCGCCCCATATGGATTTGAACGAAAATCATAGATTCGACTATTTTCATGAAAAATAAATCTAAGTACGGAATAATGCAGGAAGATTATCTATTTTCTTGGTTTAGAAAGTGATGTAGTTAAGATTTATAACTTAGGAATAAATAAATTATTATTAATCTTTTCGACCTATTTCTCTTGCATATTTAATTTCTTTGATAGTAAGAACTAATCTTTTTATTTTACAAAGTAAAAAAAAAAGCTAAAGATCGGCGTTGTCAGTCAGGTATAAGAACTGATTTAACACGATGGTTTTTGTACAAACGTTCACATACAATTGTATGCTTTTTAACCGATTGTGTCGGAAAAAAATGACGATTTATAGATTAGATATTTAGACGAAGAGCTAACCTTCTCAATAAAGTATTGATTATTGCCCTGCTAGCTAGACAACACTTTTTATGTTAGTCAAAAAAAAATTTTTTTTTTCGGACGCTATTACAGATTTCATCGTTAACTAACAAACATTAAGACCAAAAAATTAGCGTGCAAGATGAAATGTATAGGTTCACTTCATTTCTACATTATTTTACAACTCTCAATCGCATTAAAAACAAGATCGAATAAAAAATAACTTATGACATATGGACGAAAAATGTTTTTCGGGCTATTTAGGTTAGCGACCGCATTACGTCTGAAATACTACATCTTTCGAGCTTATAACATAATTTACTATTTTAACGTTAAAATAGGGGAAATGATGTATCAAAATGGATACTTTTTTTGTCGGTCACGAGATTATAGTTTCTTTTAAAATGAACTCTAATATTTACAACACAAATTATCCTTTAAACCACATTAGTTTAAAACTCGTCTGTCGCTTTCCCTCTATTGTGAGTTTGATTAAAGTATAGCGTAGTATATATTTAGATGAATTTCGCAAATGTTGAATACTTTCAAAACTGAAAAAGCCGCCCGTTGCAATAAATATCTCCGTAGAGTTAGGTACCCTGCAGATTAAGGGTATTTCAGCGGATAATCATATACAAATTCAAAGATTTTGTCTATTTTAATGGATTAACAAACAATATCTATAGGATGACTTTACTGATAAAAAAAAAATAACAAAAATCCATAAAGTCTAGGCTCACATGAAATTCCATAAAGAGCAGCTGCATAGCCTTATCACATCAAACTATATTTTTATTTCGTTCTATTGTCAAAAGTCTGTGTTTAGGAGATTATCGTTCATTTTAAAATGAACTCTAATATGTACATCACCATAAACTACCTCTTAAGCCGTCGTAAAAATACACTTTTCGATTTACCTCTATATTGATTTTCTAATATTAAATATCTACAATAGTCGAAATTCGCTCGCTAATACCTATGTATGCAAGGTTTCTTCAAAAAATGACAATTTTGTTGTTTAATGGCTTGAAAAAATGGAAAAAGGAGGTTTTTGCATCCATTTATTTCCAGATGAGTGGTAAAAATACTTATAAAACTCGGTATACCGAAGATCAAGCATTAATGAGAGGGTTGAGTCCTGTTTGCCAAATCCTGATTTTTAATTTGACGTTGGCAACGGTACAATTTTTTAACATTTATCATAAGAGGCGTATATTTTTGGAGCTTAGATCTACCAGTTTATCCACGCCCCATTTATTGTTAGTGCTTTAGTAATTTTACTTTCCAATTATTTTTTACCAAAACGCGTAGTTGAAACAGTGTCTATATCAGACGATATAATAAATTTTAAGGATTAATTTGCTTACAAATACACTTTAATTTATTTAGGCTAAAGCAGCCAGACATATACTGGAACTACGAAAACCCTATTACAATTTGGTTGCCTAGAGAAAATTTTGTAAAAAACATAGCTTTCTACACAAATGCTTGCACATTATGTACCTATCATTTTAAGATACCTGGCGACATCAATGTAAGCATTGGCATAATGACGCAAGATATAGGTAGGTACTAGAATATTCAAGATTTCTATTAACGATACACTTCAGCATACATGCGAGATGTCATTAATGTCTACGGAAGGCAACAGACATACCAGCTATTTTTACATGGGATTCCATAGACTTGGACGCTTCTTGTTTAGAAATATTTGATGTCATCTTGAGGAGTTCCGTATTGAAGCATCAAACCTACCTGCCAAATAATTGACGAAATATGGGATATCATAAAATATGCCCCCCATCGAACTAAATGATCCTATAAACCAGCTTCACAGACCGTAATTTGTGATGCTAACACGATTAATACGCAATAGAACAAGATTAAGAAACAAAATTTAAAGTAGCTCTTTATCACACGAAAATAATTAAATAATTTACGGTTACAGAACAATAATTATTTTAAAAAGCTGTATAACTAAATATATTATGTTATTAGGAATATTCTGTCTAAAGTAACAGCTAATCTTAGTCGAAAATGAGATCGTATTATTGATTGTTGAATTCGTTAGGTATGAAATAAAATTAGAGATTTCGTCTATTTTTTCACGATTAAAAAAGAATACCTCTATTTAGCTAAAAATGAAACGATTACAGTGGTAGATTAATTCACTTTACCAAGCATGTAAACTACTAATTTTGCAATAAATATCTTCTATATTTCTAGATAGGTTTACTCGAAAATGTGGGGCTATTTTCATCAAAAATCCCGATACGAAATTGAAAAATTTGCCTATTTTTGTCGGTTTACAAAGTGATAGTGGAATATTGATTTGATCAAAGAACAATAATTATTTTAAAAATGTTGTATAATTAACTAAATGTCGGTGTTATCAGGCAGGCAAGAAGTTATTTATCTGAATCTTATTTGTACCATTAGCGTTTATATACAAATGTTAGTGGTTTTCAAAAATTGATATCTCGGAAATTATTAGGTTTAGACTTATAATACGCTTATTAAAAAATAATGACTACTTTATGCAAAATTCAAAAATATTATAAGATGTAGGGTATCCCAGTAACTTAACCAAAGATTTTCGGTCTTCGTAAAGCTTTACACATTTCTTCAGCGTACCAAACATTCACTTTTTTTAAATATTGACATCGGGTTAGGATTCTGAACATAGGATTAACATCACTCCAATAGTGAACATGTTGCGTTGTCACAGTTCCATTCGTTGAAAAGTAAACAAAACCGTTTGAGCTACGTGGGGAATAAATAAAGTTGGCTTGTTGAAAAATTTTAATATTTATTAAGGTAAAAGACTATAAATATATCGATACAACACTTTGGCATTTCTAATACTACAAACATGAATATCTAAAATGTGATATTTACAACCGTCAACTCTCTCTCCCTTCTCTAATTTTGGTACACCAATGCTGTCTTCTAAGTTTATAATATATGGCGTCCTGCAGTTTAATTCCGAAAATGTTTTAACTAAAAATTCCTCTTTAACACATCCTTTAACGTAAATAATGTCTGCGTCTATCAGATTGTTGGATATGATATTATGTAGTTCCTTGTAATCGGTATCACCATAATTATAAAGGATACCATGATGATTTCCAAATAGATATTTGACTTGTTTCTTGCAAGCCTTACTTAAGGTGTCGAATGGTTTAACTGGTTTAAAAAAGTAACTTTTCATACTATTCCCATCATAAATAGCCAATTCTTTCGCGCAAAATTCAGGTATGTTAAATCCTTGAATATCGACTACAACGAACTTCATTGTCTGAAGACTCAAATCAAACAAGTATATTTTCATATTTTTATCGCTCTTAAGTTCGATTTCAAAAGCACACCCCCACTTTTCGATAATTTCACAGTCTTAGCACATAGATCTTATATTTTTATTTACGATCAATTCATCTTTATTCGCCAATCGTCTCAAACGAGTCTGCTTTTGAAAGTAATATAGCCTTAGTATTCAGAAAATATTAATGATATCGGAGCCTAAAACATCCTTGACACTAAAAAATCATTGTGTTTCCTAACAAAACCCATCATCTTGTCTATTTAGCTTGCTTTCCTATTGTTTAGCAGGTTAAATAAAATTATTATTTCGCTCTTTTTGTCTGTACTGAATCTTTAGGGGAATACGTTTCTAGTTCTATAAGAGAGACAGTTAAAATTTATGTAAGCAATCAAAAATCCTACACTATGAGCTACTTAGTTAAAATTTCATATTTCCTTCCTGGGTCAGGCAAAATTTGTGATGTGTCGGACAAAATTTATAAAAATACAAAAAAAAAATGCTGGATGCATTTTTAGCGTGACTTTCTATTTAATACCATCTTATTTCCAGGTATAATTCGGTTGTCAAAATGAGAATAAAATAATTTTCCCATGGTTTATGTCATCTTAAAAAAGTCAAAAGGTTATATTCTGTAGAGGGTCAGATACATTTAAATTTAAATATTTTCTCCAAGAAGAATTTTAAGATAGTATTATAGTAAATAAAAATTCTATACCTCCAATATTTCATGGAAACATATCGTGTTCTAGCGACATAACCCAAAAGTACCTCTATTCAGAAACGCATCGTACTTTTCTTGTCAATAATTGTCTCATTGTCCCATCCATTACATTATTATAATCTTAAAGCACCTGTTACCAGCATTATCTGTTTTTATGGTTTTCATAAAACATAGCGATTACCAATGAAAATTAAACGAAAACTTAATAAATAACTTTTTTTTTTTCAACTGAAATAGACTGATTTTCGATGGAAAAATGTTACTTATAACTAAAAATGAATATAAGACATATACGCAATGATATTTAGAATAAATCAATCTTTTCTAAAATTACTATGAAATATTCACAAAATCGATTCGTTATAACCAAAGTAGCAAGGCTTGCAGATTTCGTATAGAGTTCAAACGCGATACTGAGATGATCTTTTTTTTTTTATATTTTTGTAGGATAATGCACCACTACGTTGTAAGCACTTGAGAGAGGACTTTCTTGAAAAATCCTCAAATTTCTCTGCAATTTTGTTCCTCCTAGAGTTAAATTCACACAGAAAACCCCGTATTCTTATCTTTCAGGTTGGTATATTAAAAAGGGCTTATTAGTATGGTTTAGAAAACAAGCAATATTAATTAACGGATGTTTTTTCGTCGTATGAAGAGTTGAAAAATTTTTTTTTCCACTCCAATGGTTACGATGCAGAGAGTCGGGTTTCATCATAATCTTTCAGGGTAGCTCAGGTTTGATTGCATGTAGAGAGTCGGGTTTCATCATAATCTTTCAGGGTAGCTCAGGTTTGATTACATGTACTAAGGTTAGTGCTCCTTGCAATCGGTTTCAGGTTTCAAACGTTTGAGAAACCTGAACAAACCTGAGGGGGGCGCGTCAAACCTGAAACCGATTGCAAGGAGCACTAACCTTAGTACATGTAATCAAACCTGAGCTACCCTGAAAGATTATGATGAAACCCGACTCTCTACATGCAATCAAACCTGAGCTACCCTGAAAGATTATGATGAAACCCGACTCTCTGCATCGTAACCATTGGAGTGGAAAAAAAAATTTTTCAACTCTTCATACGACGAAAAAACATCCGTTAATTAATATTGCTTGTTTTCTAAACCATACTAATAAGCCCTTTTTAATATACCAACCTGAAAGATAAGAATACGGGGTTTTCTGTGTGAATTTAACTCTAGGAGGAACAAAATTGCAGAGAAATTTGAGGATTTTTCAAGAAAGTCCTCTCTCAAGTGCTTACAACGTAGTGGTGCATTATCCTACAAAAATATAAAAAAAAAAAGATCATCTCAGTATCGCGTTTGAACTCTATACGAAATCTGCAAACCTTGCTACTTTGGTTATAACGAATCGATTTTGTGAATATTTCATAGTAATTTTAGAAAAGATTGATTTATTCTAAATATCATTGCGTATATGTCTTATATTCATTTTTAGTTATAAGTAACATTTTTCCATCGAAAATCAGTCTATTTCAGTTGAAAAAAAAAAAAGTTATTTATTAAGTTTTCGTTTAATTTTCATTGGTAATCGCTATGTTTTATGAAAACCATAAAAACAGATAATGCTGGTAACAGGTGCTTTAAGATTATAATAATGTAATGTATGGGACAATGAGACAATTATTGACAAGAAAAGTACGATGCGTTTCTGAATAGAGGTACTTTTGGGTTATGTCGCTAGAACACGATATGTTTCCATGAAATATTGGAGGTATAGAATTTTTATTTACTATAATACTATCTTAAAATTCTTCTTGGAGAAAATATTTAAATTTAAATGTATCTGACCCTCTACAGAATATAACCTTTTGACTTTTTTAAGATGACATAAACCATGGGAAAATTATTTTATTCTCATTTTGACAACCGAATTATACCTGGAAATAAGATGGTATTAAATAGAAAGTCACGCTAAAAATGCATCCAGCATTTTTTTTTTGTATTTTTATAAATTTTGTCCGACACATCACAAATTTTGCCTGACCCAGGAAGGAAATATGAAATTTTAACTAAGTAGCTCATAGTGTAGGATTTTTGATTGCTTACATAAATTTTAACTGTCTCTCTTATAGAACTAGAAACGTATTCCCCTAAAGATTCAGTACAGACAAAAAGAGCGAAATAATAATTTTATTTAACCTGCTAAACAATAGGAAAGCAAGCTAAATAGACAAGATGATGGGTTTTGTTAGGAAACACAATGATTTTTTAGTGTCAAGGATGTTTTAGGCTCCGATATCATTAATATTTTCTGAATACTAAGGCTATATTACTTTCAAAAGCAGACTCGTTTGAGACGATTGGCGAATAAAGATGAATTGATCGTAAATAAAAATATAAGATCTATGTGCTAAGACTGTGAAATTATCGAAAAGTGGGGGTGTGCTTTTGAAATCGAACTTAAGAGCGATAAAAATATGAAAATATACTTGTTTGATTTGAGTCTTCAGACAATGAAGTTCGTTGTAGTCGATATTCAAGGATTTAACATACCTGAATTTTGCGCGAAAGAATTGGCTATTTATGATGGGAATAGTATGAAAAGTTACTTTTTTAAACCAGTTAAACCATTCGACACCTTAAGTAAGGCTTGCAAGAAACAAGTCAAATATCTATTTGGAAATCATCATGGTATCCTTTATAATTATGGTGATACCGATTACAAGGAACTACATAATATCATATCCAACAATCTGATAGACGCAGACATTATTTACGTTAAAGGATGTGTTAAAGAGGAATTTTTAGTTAAAACATTTTCGGAATTAAACTGCAGGACGCCATATATTATAAACTTAGAAGACAGCATTGGTGTACCAAAATTAGAGAAGGGAGAGAGAGTTGACGGTTGTAAATATCACATTTTAGATATTCATGTTTGTAGTATTAGAAATGCCAAAGTGTTGTATCGATATATTTATAGTCTTTTACCTTAATAAATATTAAAATTTTTCAACAAGCCAACTTTATTTATTCCCCACGTAGCTCAAACGGTTTTGTTTACTTTTCAACGAATGGAACTGTGACAACGCAACATGTTCACTATTGGAGTGATGTTAATCCTATGTTCAGAATCCTAACCCGATGTCAATATTTAAAAAAAGTGAATGTTTGGTACGCTGAAGAAATGTGTAAAGCTTTACGAAGACCGAAAATCTTTGGTTAAGTTACTGGGATACCCTACATCTTATAATATTTTTGAATTTTGCATAAAGTAGTCATTATTTTTTAATAAGCGTATTATAAGTCTAAACCTAATAATTTCCGAGATATCAATTTTTGAAAACCACTAACATTTGTATATAAACGCTAATGGTACAAATAAGATTCAGATAAATAACTTCTTGCCTGCCTGATAACACCGACATTTAGTTAATTATACAACATTTTTAAAATAATTATTGTTCTTTGATCAAATCAATATTCCACTATCACTTTGTAAACCGACAAAAATAGGCAAATTTTTCAATTTCGTATCGGGATTTTTGATGAAAATAGCCCCACATTTTCGAGTAAACCTATCTAGAAATATAGAAGATATTTATTGCAAAATTAGTAGTTTACATGCTTGGTAAAGTGAATTAATCTACCACTGTAATCGTTTCATTTTTAGCTAAATAGAGGTATTCTTTTTTAATCGTGAAAAAATAGACGAAATCTCTAATTTTATTTCATACCTAACGAATTCAACAATCAATAATACGATCTCATTTTCGACTAAGATTAGCTGTTACTTTAGACAGAATATTCCTAATAACATAATATATTTAGTTATACAGCTTTTTAAAATAATTATTGTTCTGTAACCGTAAATTATTTAATTATTTTCGTGTGATAAAGAGCTACTTTAAATTTTGTTTCTTAATCTTGTTCTATTGCGTATTAATCGTGTTAGCATCACAAATTACGGTCTGTGAAGCTGGTTTATAGGATCATTTAGTTCGATGGGGGGCATATTTTATGATATCCCATATTTCGTCAATTATTTGGCAGGTAGGTTTGATGCTTCAATACGGAACTCCTCAAGATGACATCAAATATTTCTAAACAAGAAGCGTCCAAGTCTATGGAATCCCATGTAAAAATAGCTGGTATGTCTGTTGCCTTCCGTAGACATTAATGACATCTCGCATGTATGCTGAAGTGTATCGTTAATAGAAATCTTGAATATTCTAGTACCTACCTATATCTTGCGTCATTATGCCAATGCTTACATTGATGTCGCCAGGTATCTTAAAATGATAGGTACATAATGTGCAAGCATTTGTGTAGAAAGCTATGTTTTTTACAAAATTTTCTCTAGGCAACCAAATTGTAATAGGGTTTTCGTAGTTCCAGTATATGTCTGGCTGCTTTAGCCTAAATAAATTAAAGTGTATTTGTAAGCAAATTAATCCTTAAAATTTATTATATCGTCTGATATAGACACTGTTTCAACTACGCGTTTTGGTAAAAAATAATTGGAAAGTAAAATTACTAAAGCACTAACAATAAATGGGGCGTGGATAAACTGGTAGATCTAAGCTCCAAAAATATACGCCTCTTATGATAAATGTTAAAAAATTGTACCGTTGCCAACGTCAAATTAAAAATCAGGATTTGGCAAACAGGACTCAACCCTCTCATTAATGCTTGATCTTCGGTATACCGAGTTTTATAAGTATTTTTACCACTCATCTGGAAATAAATGGATGCAAAAACCTCCTTTTTCCATTTTTTCAAGCCATTAAACAACAAAATTGTCATTTTTTGAAGAAACCTTGCATACATAGGTATTAGCGAGCGAATTTCGACTATTGTAGATATTTAATATTAGAAAATCAATATAGAGGTAAATCGAAAAGTGTATTTTTACGACGGCTTAAGAGGTAGTTTATGGTGATGTACATATTAGAGTTAATTTTAAAATGAACGATAATCTCCTAAACACAGACTTTTGACAATAGAACGAAATAAAAATATAGTTTGATGTGATAAGGCTATGCAGCTGCTCTTTATGGAATTTCATGTGAGCCTAGACTTTATGGATTTTTGTTATTTTTTTTTTATCAGTAAAGTCATCCTATAGATATTGTTTGTTAATCCATTAAAATAGACAAAATCTTTGAATTTGTATATGATTATCCGCTGAAATACCCTTAATCTGCAGGGTACCTAACTCTACGGAGATATTTATTGCAACGGGCGGCTTTTTCAGTTTTGAAAGTATTCAACATTTGCGAAATTCATCTAAATATATACTACGCTATACTTTAATCAAACTCACAATAGAGGGAAAGCGACAGACGAGTTTTAAACTAATGTGGTTTAAAGGATAATTTGTGTTGTAAATATTAGAGTTCATTTTAAAAGAAACTATAATCTCGTGACCGACAAAAAAAGTATCCATTTTGATACATCATTTCCCCTATTTTAACGTTAAAATAGTAAATTATGTTATAAGCTCGAAAGATGTAGTATTTCAGACGTAATGCGGTCGCTAACCTAAATAGCCCGAAAAACATTTTTCGTCCATATGTCATAAGTTATTTTTTATTCGATCTTGTTTTTAATGCGATTGAGAGTTGTAAAATAATGTAGAAATGAAGTGAACCTATACATTTCATCTTGCACGCTAATTTTTTGGTCTTAATGTTTGTTAGTTAACGATGAAATCTGTAATAGCGTCCGAAAAAAAAAATTTTTTTTTGACTAACATAAAAAGTGTTGTCTAGCTAGCAGGGCAATAATCAATACTTTATTGAGAAGGTTAGCTCTTCGTCTAAATATCTAATCTATAAATCGTCATTTTTTTCCGACACAATCGGTTAAAAAGCATACAATTGTATGTGAACGTTTGTACAAAAACCATCGTGTTAAATCAGTTCTTATACCTGACTGACAACGCCGATCTTTAGCTTTTTTTTTTACTTTGTAAAATAAAAAGATTAGTTCTTACTATCAAAGAAATTAAATATGCAAGAGAAATAGGTCGAAAAGATTAATAATAATTTATTTATTCCTAAGTTATAAATCTTAACTACATCACTTTCTAAACCAAGAAAATAGATAATCTTCCTGCATTATTCCGTACTTAGATTTATTTTTCATGAAAATAGTCGAATCTATGATTTTCGTTCAAATCCATATGGGGCGCTTGTTTTGTATAGATGATTTATGATCTTATTTTCAACTAAAATACTAGTATAAAAAAAGTATTTCTTCCGATAAACGTGGAAGGAATAGACATTTAAACAGTTAGCCATAACATACGCATACTGACTTGCATTATTTTTCATGGATTGAATGGCTACATCTTTGTGTGTGAAGTGAATTTCTTTTTAAAAAATTACAATGCGCTCAATTATGAATTTTCTAACATAACTTTTATGGATAGTGGAGTCGGATATTGGAAGAAAATATTATCATAAGGACAACTCGATTATTGATATAATTATTATGGTTTCACAGAAGTTTCTACAGAGTCAGCCGTGCTGTAGCAGAGACTGTTGTAGGTCGTATTTTTTAAAAAAACCTAACAATACCTTTACTTTATATTGATAGACATATTCTATTAGAACATTTTTCTAAAATTTAGAGCCTTTGGAAATGTGATAATGCTATGAGCATCAAATATATTCAAAATATCAAAAATCCTTTGGTAGTTAGTTATTGCGGAATATTTTAATAGAGGCATAATTTATACTGTACTCCTAAATTTACGGCATATCACTTTGTTTATGTTATTATATTCACAGAGACTATTAATCTAACCAACTTTTATTTACGAAAAATTAAAAACTGAAATACTCTATTTTATTGCCGATTGTTCGCAAAGACACTTGGAGTTGTTATTTTACTTTTTCTACCTCTTTTTCCCCGGTTGCGGAGAAATATGTTAGGGGAAGTTTGGGTCTCCTCAGACGGTTATATGCAATGATTCAAGCTTCTAAAAAAGTACTAAGGCAAGTAATTATCAATTTGAATTTATGTATGTCGAAGGTAATGTGTTACTCATAAATATACATGATGAAAACATTTATTGTTCGATTGCATCTAATTTTTAAGAGTCTAGAAATAAGCAAATAATGTTCTTTAACGTTTCTTTATAAACATCTCGAGTTACCTGTCCTTCCCCTGCATCATAGAAGGGTATTTGCCGACAAAGTTTGACCATTTTTTTATGATTCGAGAGTTGGGTATTCTCTACAGATGTAAACTGACAAGTTTCAACTTGTCGAAACTTGTTAGATTTTAGCTTATATTCTTATTATGAGATTTTAAAATTATGTATGCGTTTGTTTAATTCATTGTAAAGGATTTGTTATGCTAATTTCAAAAGTTAAATGTTGGTGAGAATATTGAATTTTTTTATTAAAATATCTAAAGTAAATATCTAATTGTTTTTTTTTAACGCTAATTGGGATTTTAATTAACTACCTCAGAGTCGGTATACACTATATCTTGCAGCGCAATTGCTTTCACACCCAGTAATGTATTATGATTTTTTTGGATGGTCGTTATATTGTGAGTTTCTTAAGTTAGCCAGATTAATAATAAATTAAAAAACCAACGTGATTTGCTTATTGGTGCCTACGCCTGATATTCATAATTTTATTGGGGGTTCTACCTGATGACAAATACAGCTTATGATACCTATCTAGTGGGTATTTTCAGTTTAAGGACCGAATAATATAGAGTTATTGTGCATACATCATCGCAAACAAAAGGTAGCTTTTTATATTATTTCGTATTTACAATCCATTTAACTACAATTTTACACTGTGAATTAATTTTTTTTACTTTTTTCCTGAAATTGTAGCCTATTTACTTATATTATGATATTATCCGAAATTTTTATAAAAGCATTATGAGGGCTTTTACCTGATGGCGAACACAAGTTGTATAGTACCTATACCTGCTTGGTATTTTATACGTATTTAAGTTTTATTTACTTTTTATTACTCTGTTCTCATTACAAGATAGTCCTATAATTTATCCATTTCCAGTACAAAGAAATCTCTAGTTAATGGTTCTAGATGGTAATTATTTTATTGTATTTTATATAAGTGGTGCAAAAATTGGAATCAATTATTAGATATGCTACTGAATTTTAATGAGGGTCCTTCGGAATAATAAATAAAGGTTTATGTCCCTTTCTTTTTAAATCGAGTCGGCAGAGGGTTTGAGAGGGTTATTTAGGTATAAATAATTATTGCGGGGTGACAAATGTGCCGCCTTAATATACTTATCTTGTTAGACCATATAAATTAGGGTTTTATTTCGCTTTACTACCCACCAGCGGCGTTTCACTAAGATAGAAAATATAAATAATGTTTTTTACTATACCGCTTTAACAGCGGCGTTTCAACTAAGGGAAAATAATAAAAAGTCTGGTTTAAGGATGGCTCAGGTCGGATCGTAAAAAGTTGGGTTTAAGGATGGCTTATAAAAATTGGGATTTAATTATCCCACTTTAGCAGCGGCGTTTCACTAAGGTTAAATCATAAAAAGTCTGGTTTAAGGATGACTCAGGTCGCATCGTAAAAAGTTGGGTTTAAGGATGGCTTATAAAAATTGGGATTTAATTATCCCGCTTTAGCAGCGGCGTTTCACTAAGGTTAAATCATAAAAAGTCGGGTTTTATCTCGGGTCAGATCATAAATATTCAGGTTCAAGTTAGGGTTAGATAAGAAGCCGCCTCATGAAAGCATCCGGGTTAGGTTGTAAAAAGTCGGGTTTTATCTCGGGTCAGTTCATAAATATTCAGGTTCAAGTTAGGGTTAGATAAGAAGCCGCCTCGCGAAAGCATCCGGGTTAGGTCGTAAAAAGTCGGGTTTAATTTCGGGTTATTTTGTAAACAGCACCACCGAACCACCCGGGTTAGGTCATAAAACGCACCACCGAACCACCCGGGTTAGATCATAAAACGCACCACCGAACCACCCGGGTTAGATCGTAAAACGCACCACCTGCACCACCTGGGTTAGTTGCACCACCAGCACCACCAGCACCACCTGATCTCGCTCTCTCCGTTTTCCTCTACTTATGGTCACCAGTATAATGCTTTTTAATGTCATCAAATTAAGCTTGAAACAACTATACCAAAAATTTTAAAAATGCAATAAGCTGAAAATAAGCCAGTTAGATTTTATTAAAAGAAAATTTTATGATCAGATTGTAGGACTAAATTAGAAGAAATACAAAGAATTAAATTGAATTTTTATAGTATTGATTTAAAGAAATTATATTTTAGATAGTGACTAAAAAATGCAAAAAACTATAAATAAGTATGTACTTACAAATCTCAGTCAATAATCAAAAGTAGGTATAAAAATTTTTTTAAATTTCGAATTTTTTGATCAAAAATTGAACACAACGTAATTTGCTACAAAAACATAGTAGTGTTAAATAAAGATCTCGAAACTAATAAAAACAAATTACTATTATTATGAATAGCGGTAAGTCATAGCGTTTTCTTAAAAAAATTCTAAATTCAAATTTTCCACGATTTAAAACAAATTGCTTTTTAATCGACATTTTAAATTAAATCGATTACGTGCCCGTTTTCAAAGTAAGAACCTAATTATCAGTTTCACAAAAAAATACATTTCGGCCAGTAAAAGGAGTTTTAATTAATTTTTAGAATCGGTTTAAAAATCACTTATCTTCAAGAGTTTTAATTTTCACCGACAAACTCCCGTCAATATTAATTTATGGAATGTTTTTCGGAAAAGATAGGGAATCATTTTACGTGCTCCGCTTTTTTATACTCGTTTTACCACTCAAGTAAACTTCTTTTTTATTCTATCTTGCGAAAACCGAGATTGCTACTTTATTTTGAATAAAGCGGCCCTCTTTAGGATTCATACGAAACCAAAGGAGAGCTATAAAAGATTTCGGTAAGGCTTTCATGATATTGGTTTAGTCAATGCTTAATCAGTTGGAAGGAATAAACAATGTACTGCATAATGTAGTTATTTTGGGTTGGCTTTACGAAAATTCAGGGTCGGATCGGGTTGAAAATTGTTACTGAAAAATTTAGATAATTTTACAATTAATACAAACTATACCCAAGAAAGGCAAGACCCTACCAAACGACCAGAGGCGTTGGTTTCTGTCACATTAAAAGGTAAACATAAAGCTATAAACCAAACACTTTTAAAGTACCTGGAAGGCTTTATTATCATTAGCGACATAAGCGACTTCAACTATGGATTTCGCGGATCTAGATTAACAAAATATCTCACATAATAGTGTTCTCTTAGCACCAGTATCAAAAATTAATTTTCGATAGCTAGTATTTTCACAAAAACAAGCAGTTCATAAGCGTTTGATGGTTTTATACGATATCACAAAAACTCACGTCAACATGGCTTTAAGTCCGTTTTATCAACAAAGAGTGCCATTCCTGATATACATGTACCGGGTGTCCCACTAAGAATGGCTGTCGGCCGTATCTCGGAAAGTGTAGTCGTATGGCTTGCGGAAAAAAAATATATGGCGTAAAGTGGCCATAAGAAATTGTTGGAAATTATTTTCAAGTTTCTCAGACTGGCGCAAAGGGGCGCAACAGTAACGGTAAATATGAATCACGAAGTTCCCTCAAAAGTCGCCTAGTTAAGGTATCCCGAAAATAACATTTTTGTATATTTCGAAGATTTATTAATAAAATTAACCTATAGAACGTGTTCGTCACTTTTCAAATAACGTGGTGGGGGAAGGTTGAACATTATTTGTAATAAATGCTGATAACTCCGGTCTGGCTTAACATAATTTAGTAAACTTAGTTTTGTTAAAAACAGCTTTTCTTACTCTATATATCATATTATGAACTACGGCAATATGTGTTTTACACTAGGCGCTAGTTTTTCCCATAATTGTAAATATAATAGTATATTTAATTTTACCTGATTACAAGGATGATTAAAAGTTTAAGAAGTCAGCGGAAACCGCAAGTTAATATCTATTTTCAATCCGGAGATATCAACAACAATAATCATAATTACGGAACATTATGATTTTATTTTGAAGTTGCCATTGTAAAGGTTTTTTTAAGAGTCAAATAGGCCTTAGAAAAACAAAATATGAATTGAAACTGTGCACGCGTGTCACCTTTCATTATTACGTCAAAATTTTTGTCGTGTCAACAGTGTTGTGTCGTATTTGAATTTCAAAATGCCTCTATTACTTAAAGAAGCGGTTGACATCATTGCGGTGTATATTGAATGTTTGGGAAATGCAACAATTGCTGAACGGGTTTACGCAGTACGATACCCTCAAAGGCGCCGATACGACAGTAGAATGTTTAATCGTTTAGCTAGCCGTTTTCGTACTACTGCAAGTATTCGTCGCCCTGTATATCGCAGACGCGGCCGAGGTCGAACCGAGGAAAACATTGTAAATGTTTTGGCATATGTGGAATTTAATCCACAAATTAGTATTAGATTAATTGTTAGAGACTTGGGCGCTACTCGCTCTACTGTGCATAGGATTATATTAGAAGTGTTCTGTCATCAAAATAGTTTTATTGTCCATGTTTATTCAACCAACCAAACATGATCAAAAAAGGTAATTTTATTGGTCACAACTTACCATGCCATATGTCAACAAAATTAATCATTTGATAAATAATATCACTACCAACTTTTAAATAATAAAAAGCGGTTTCATAAAAAGTCCATTACGATACTGAAAACGGCATCGAAACAGCTCGGTTATGAAAACAAAATAGAAAAAAGATATTATGTGATTTCTATTCATAAGCGTAACCGATTTAAAGATAATTCGATTTACAGAGTTATACCGAACAGTATGCACTCCTTATCGGCATGATCCATATCAATTATCACTTTTTCTTTTAAGGAAAGGGAGATTGGTACGATTAAAAATCTTCTCTTTAAAATTGAATTCAATCAGTGGAAAAATGTTACACAATCTGAATGAGAATACCTCTTTACAAAATTTAGTCATCATATCTAAATTGTCAGAATCAGATTTGATTTTTCGATGCAATTAGAGGTTGTAGTAATTTCAAAATGGCCACTATTGACTTTGTGGGGAATGTTAGACTTACCTTTGATTCTTACAGTCATATTGCCACAAAGTGTATCTTATTTAGTTATTTGGTTCAAACATTGTTTATTAAATTGTGTCATCTTTGTTTACAGAAAATTAGTCAAAATATGTGGGGTTAGAAGTAGTGCGTTCGCTTTTTAGTTGGTTAATTACACAAGGCGCTACAAGCAAATTGACCATGTATTTACGTTTCAGTCTTCGTCAAGTCGCAGAACGCCTATTTTTCACTCTTGGCAATTTTATGTAAAAACAAAATTGTTTGGAATTCATTATTTAATTTAAAAGCTCAGACTCTCGTATCGCTCTGATCTTCTGTAGTGTGCATCTGTTCTCTTCTTTTTTTTTTGTTGGGGTTAGGTTAAGTTGGCAAAACTTTGTGTCAGCTGATTGTTAAAGGAGAAGGAGTTTCTTCGGAGTCCTCGGAGCCTTTAATTTTAGTTTCTTAACACTTTCCTTCACACAAGAAGGTCAAGCCAGCCGCCGTTAGGCCATTTTTTTGTCAAAAGGCCACGAGGTCTCACCCCCCCCCCCTTTTAAAGGTAAGCTTCTTATTCCTTTTTCTTTGGTTTTTTTGTTTGTTGAGATTCAGGGGTAAATTTTCTTCCTTATTATTTTTAGGGGTTTTGCTGGTTTCGGCAGTTTTTGCCGTTTTTCCTGCCGTTCGGCACTTATGTAGGTTAAACCACATAATTGATATACCACATTGGATTTTAAGGCCCACACAACAACCTAAGGTTCTCCAACTAAACCTAAAAAAGTCTAATTCCACCTGGCCTTCCATAAGAAACCACATGGGGCCAAACTGGTTTATGGAAGTAGCCACATAACTAGATCCATCATAGCTGCCCAGATAGATGTTCTCTTTGGTATTTAGTTAACGCTAATTTATTTAATTCACTTCAAAATTAACTTAAATTTAATCAATAATTTCCTTTTAATAATTAATAAGGCGATCTTGACTTGAGATCACATTTTTCATATAACCAAAGGTAAAAAATTGAAGTACTAGTTCTAGAACCTTCAGAGGTTATAATATAGATACATAAACGCATAGTTTTTATAAATGAGTTGAGTCATGAAAAGCTCGGTTTAATTCTTAAACCATTTCAACTATGATCATATACTTAATAAACTCTTTATTGTTTGGGTGGGAATACTTTAGTTCTATTTATTGCATAGATTTTCAATAGTAACTGACATTCGGTATATTTTTCCCGGTTTGAACTACGATCAAACTAGGTGGCGCCAAAGGCAAGCCAATGTCGAAGGGAAGGTGTAACTATAACGGAACACGTCCTAGTTCCTCCGCATTAAGAGATACCGTCAGCAGATAGTGACAACCTGTTGTCCATGACAAAAGGTTGCCACTGTCATAAGGTTGCGACACTACTTCAGCAATACATTGTTAAGAATGATAAAATAAATGCCTTCGAATTATTTAAAAAATATATAATAGATTACATACACTATTAGAAATCTTGGCCGTGTTAATCAAAAAATCTCATAGTCAATTTAAATAAATCAAAATAATTAACTTAAAATATAAAGTTATTTTAACTATTTTATGTTTAGTTAAAATCAGTTTTTATGAACTAACTTTTTTAAGAGTCGTTTAAACATAAGAGTGAATTAAAATAAACAGTCAATAACTGTGTCAGTCAAGTATATACAAGTGCGAGTTACGATGATTAAATTTATAATCGTTTGATTCCTATTTTTGGGTATAAATTTACCCAAAAAAATATTTAATACGAATATGCTTGAAAGTCATTTCGACATAAAATAAAAGTAATACTTACTGTGACAACTAATCAGTGTATAAAATCAACATATTTGTGATAGTAAAATATGCTTCTTTTAACTATTTGGTTAGTAAAATTTGCATTTAAAGGGAGTAAATCTAAATAATTTTTTAACGCGCGTGCCTCCATCACCTAGTGTCTTCCGTCCGCCGTCTTGTCTACCCTGCAGCCGAGAGGAAGAAATAGGCATTTTTATCATATTTTGGCCGAAGGTTATTCTTCAGTAAATTTATTATTATTTCAATGTTTTAACGTACAGGGTGTCCCATTTTCGACACTTTTATAGAGTATCTCCGAAACTGTTAGTGCTATCAAAAAAGTAATATAGGTGTCATGTGCTCTTTTTGGGTCAAACTTAAAATGGTAAAATCAATGTTCGAAAATTTTCGCTCGCTTAAGAGATACGAGCGAAAATCAAAAAATTGGCAATTTCAAAATTACCCTATATTTCCTTAGTTAAAAGAGATACAAAAAAATGTTTCATACAAAAGTTTCTTTATAATGATTGTTGAATAATCTGCCGTTTTCAGAATAAGTATACGGGGTGAGATAAAAAAGTTATCGGACCTAACTTCATTTTTTTAAAAGAAACATCCTGCATATTTTAAAGTAAAAAGATGGCATTTTAAATTCTCTTTTCAAATATATAACACACCATTGATGATATTGGTTTCATAGGCGATTTACTTAAACTTTATTATTTTAAACCACAGTAGGCCATGAAACAAAAGCTAATATCCGAGAAACAACTACGTTGACATTCTAGTTGTTATCAACATTTAACGTCAATTTTATTGTTACATACTCGTTTGTAAAAATGGCGCAAAATCTATATTTTGTTCGTTATCCGGAAAGACGGCAACCATTTAAGGACATATTCCGACGACTGGAACATAATTCAAAAACATATGGCTCTTTTACGATGCCGATATCAAAAGCTTATAATAAAGAAAACAAGGAAAATGAAGAAATAAGCGTATTAGTATTTGTCGAGGACAATAATCAGGTAATATATCCTCTGATAGCTTTAAATAGTAGTAGCTCAACTTTTATTGAAGTGAAAACTTCTTTAGGCGCGTCTAGCACTTTTAGTGGGTATTTAATGGGACCGAGCGGTCAGATTCGGCTATACAACGCTCATGATGCAGTCGGGGAAAAAAGCAAGATACTAAGATATGACCAAATGCATAATGTATTTGCTTTTTATGGACTGATTTTTTTATCGCCTTGAATTTGAGATTTGCGGATGTTGAATTGTGAAGGGTTAATAGAGAATCTCGTCTTGGTGTCTTGGCACACATCCTAATTTTATTCTCTAAAATCACTTTGTAATTTTAGGAACAAAAATCTACGTCCGTCAGAAACGTAAAAACTGAGACTGGAATTACGAAATCTAAGGCGCACAGAATTCTGACGGCCAATAAATATTTTCCCTATGTTGTTAAAATTACCGAATATTTGCATCCTGGTGATGATGTGAGACGTTTGGAATTTTGTCACTGGTTTTTAAATAAATTTAACGAGGATAGTTCTTTTTACCAAAAAATGGTGTGGTCAGATGAATGTTAAATTACAAGTTGCGGTATTCATAACCGACACAATGAAAGACATTGGAATTCCACAAATCCCCACATGGTACGACCTGTTCGCCAACAAGGTCGATTTGGGGTAAATATAAGTTTTTTGTTTCAAAACAAACTGGTATATCGTTTTTTTAAAGAAATTTAAATGCAGACAGATATCTGTTCATACTCCAATCAAACCTTTTCGATATCCTTGATGATGTTCCTTTAAATGAAGTAATAGGGATTTACTTTCAACAAGATGGCGCCCCTACCCATAACGCTCTTCGAAAAAGAGAGTATTTAAATACTCACTTTAGAAACCGTTAAATAGGAACACATGGAACTATAAGGTGGCCACCACGATCTTTGGATCGAACACCTCCAGATTTTTTTCTTTGGGGAGTGTTGGAAAATAAAATTTATAAAGTAGTCATTTTAACCCGAGAACAAGTTGATCAAAGAAAAGAATTCAATTCATGGGGCCTTTGCAGAAATAAAACCATTACACATCTTGAATGCCTTAAAATTCGCTCGAAAAAGATGTCAAGAGTGCATTGAAAACAACGGAGGAGCTTTTGAACATTTGCGATGATTCCCGTTATTTTTTACCTTAATCTGAATCTTTTATTTCGTCCCAAAGTAATAAAGTTTAAATAAATCGCCTAGGAAACCAATTCATCCATGGTGTGTTATGTATTTGAAAGGAGTTTAAAATGCTATCTTTTTTGATTAAAATATACAGGGTGTTCCACCTAAAAAAATGAGGTTAGGTCCGATAACTTTTTTACCTGACCCCGTATACTTATTCCGAAAAGAACAGATTATTTAACAATCAAAAGAAACTTTTGTATAAAACATTTTTCTGTATCTCTTTTAACTAAGAAAATATAGGGTAATTTTGAAATTTTCAATTTTTTGATTTTCCCCCGTATCTCTTAAGCGAGCGAAAATTTTCGGTTTTTGATTTTACCATTTTAAGTTTGACCCAAAAAGAGCACCTGACACGAGTGGGATTAATTTGATTACACCAAATATTTATGTGGTTTTTGCAAAGAAACACCCCGTTAAATGTTTAAATTATTTTTAAAAACGTAAAGGGCAGCCTCTCTTTCACATATTAAGTTAGAAAAAACAACAACAAAATATTCAATAACATGGCTTTATTTCATCAAAAATCATAAAACATATTTTAACTGAATTATATGTGTGTAATTACAAATGAACTGAAAATAATTTCTTACTTTATAGTTCTACTATGTTTTGACCAAACTCGTGACGATCCCTATTAATAATTACTGGTTGACATAACTTAAATTTCATGTTTTTTAAAGACATTTCAGAAATATCGTCTAAAACAGGAAATATAAAAACATTTCTCTTTAGCATAATATGAGGCCACATACATTTTACAATAAAAATAATATCGTCTATTGTTCCTTGAATGTGCGACAAATTGATTAATTTCTCCTTTTTTGGAATTTTCGTCATATTTGAATTCAACGAGGATAAAACAATTTTTTTCCAGATTGATAATGGTGGGTGGTACAAACTTCGATGTACTATTTTTAATTAGGGCGTAAGAGGGGCCTGCCTGTTCGTTGTCCTGGCTAGGGCCACTCGGGAGGCTTTCGATATCGGAATGATCGCTGTTAAAGTGGTCACTGTCAAAAAGTTCGCTATAAGAAGGCTGGGTGTTTCTCAATACACAGTGAATTGCGGAAATTTCGGCATCACCTGGTAACTCTCATAGATCTTGGGAAAGCCTAACCTTTTGTTAACAATCGTGAAACGTGGAAAACAATCCTTTGGTATCGAAGTTAGTCTTAAGTTTTGTGTTTTCCATTCTGTTGATGTGATCCTCCAAGAACTTTTCATGACTTTAAAAAATACCACATTAAGAGGCTGACAAAGGTGGGTTGAATTAGGAATTAGACACATAAAACTAATATTATTTTCAGCACACTTTTTTAAAACATCTTCGTCTAAATACGAGGAAAGGTTACCTCCAATCAGTAACTTCCGAACTTGGAGCCTTTTTGCATGGGGTAAAAATGCTGTCAAAAACCAATCTCGGAAAGTAACAGTGTCTATCCACCCACTGTTCGTCCGATTATACCTGCTTCCTCTCGAGCAGCAAGGTTGATTACAACAGAGGGCTCCCACATGACCACCTTCTTTCCATGTGTCATACAAGTGCATAATTTTATAAATTATGTAAGGTGGCATCAGCTGCCCCACTGACCATAATCGTAGTTGCACTTTTTGAATGATTACAATTTTTTTCAGGGTATGTGACTCCTCTTCTGTAGATACCCCACTTCTTGCCAGGGTCGTCAAAAACGTTTGATTCGTCATAGTTAAAAATGTTGCTCGCTGGTACGTCACGTAATGTTTCTTCGAGGTTATTAAAATATCTATTAACTGTTTCTCTTGAAACAGAGAAACGCGCTTGTTTGAATATTAGTTTTATAATGCTCCATTAATGACGAACAATCAGCACCCGCCTGACACTTTTCGGATGCAGAGTATAACAAATATTTTTTGGTTGTGTGGAGTCAATGAAATAACTTTTTCTGGTTCATGGCCTTCAACTCGTCGCGTTGACCTGTTGGCAGATTTGGATAACTAGATTAAATTATAATTTATTAAGATATTCCACCACAGAAATCATAATCATTTCTTCATTAAGTAATAGATTAATCTCATACAAATTTTAATAGTTTAGTAATATACCTATATTTTAATGCCCTTACATAGTCGATTAATAATTATATACCCAGTGTCTGAGTGTACTGAAATGTGTTGTAGTGAAATCGGTCACTTCTTTATTCGCATTCTCTTTATAGGGCAAGAATCGAGCCTCGGACTATAGTGCTGTTCGGCAACATTCATTTCTTTATTACCAAGAGCTTATTGTTTGTTAGATCCTTATTGTAAAAGATCTATTCAGGTATACATATGTATATGTACAGTTGATGCAAAACAAAAACCGATGCACGTTTAGCTGATAATTAATTGTTGAAAAAATAGTCCATACTTTCAGTGGAGTCAATGTAATATGAAATAAAACAATGCAGTGTTCCTCCACAGTTTAATTGTTAACATAAAAGTTATTAGGTTCCCGACATGTTTCGAGCACTTAAGTACTCATCTTCAGGGGATACCAACATCGAGTTTAACATCGAAATAATAAGTTATCTCAAATAAATTAGTACAATAGAAAGGCTGGAGACTTGGTGCATTAAATGGTAAAATAAATGGAATGAGAAGTAAAGTTAAAATTGGGTTTTGTAATTTAGATAAGTGTAACATATTTAAGTATGATAATAGAAGATTATGACATCTGAAGGTAATTAAATGAAAGTTTGTTTAAAAAATTAAGAATCATGACCCAGATAGCACACTACGTTTTAAAGACGTCCATATTATGCCTATTTTAAGCCTGAACGTCTTCGGACGTAAAATGGACATTTTAAAGATGTCACCACATTAGCATATTTAAGACGTCTTAGTTTAGACGTCTTTAATATGTCGAAAAGTGGACGACAATGTAACCTATGCTTTTTGTTATAAAAAAAAAGATACTAAATTAATTATTTTATAAACAGAAAAGTTTTCTCCGCTAGAAAAAATTATTTTTTGCCACCACCTGTAATATACGGGCGCATAATGACTAATGACAGATAACTCCATTTGGAGTTCTCTGCTAAATATGTCTGCCGTGTGTGGCGAGTTCTGTGCTTTTTAATTTTTCAGTGTAAATCCCACAGATTTAATATTTAGTAAATCCCGACACGAGACGTGACAATCATAATTCATGACAAATAAAATACGATACGATTTTATTTAAAAGTGGCGCCTTTTTTATTATACACGCAGTACATTGCGCGAACGTGATTGGCGCGTGCGTGACGCCGTTTTGGTTGGTTTTTACTTTTTTACAAACGCTAATATTGTTTTGTGGTTATGTTATAAGCTCGCTGGTGTTATAAAGTGTTTTTGGCGGTTTTTGGTGAATTTCAGTTATTCAGTTGTGGAATTTTTTAATCCACGCTCACTGCCTATAGCCTTGTTTGTTTTACTGTGTTTTAGGTATAATACTTAACACAGATCCAGGTAAAAGTTAATTTTTATTACCTATATTTTGCTAGTAAAACATGAGTTTAAAGGGCATCCATAAATATTACATGCGGGCTAAAAGGGCTCAACAGCAGCCTTACGTCCATAGCGACAAACATAAACTTGACAGTGCTTTAGATGTACAGGATATAACCGAAGCCAATTTACCAATTTCTCATTCTTTTGGATTCGAGAAAATGATTGTTTCCTCCTCGATGTCCTCTGATGAAGAGATGGAACAATTTGATAGCAATCCTGACCAACACGAACAGGAAACAAATATTTGTTTTGCCAGCATCAGTGCTTGCCCTGAAAGCCAGTCTCTTAAAAATAAATTAATAGAATGGGCTTTACGGCACAACATTTCTCATGTTGCCCTGAATGATTTATTAAAACTTTTAAGAAGTACCCCAATTTCTGCTGACTTGCCTGCTGATGCCAGGACATTGTTAGGGACAGTAAGGGAAGTCAGACTTAAACATGTTGAACCAGAGTTTTATTATCATTTTGGCTTTCAAAATTGTATTGAAATTTTAACCAGTCATTTAGATATACCAGAGAATTTAGGCGGTTCTAATACTATTTATCTTAATATAAATATTGATGGTTTGCCCTTGTTTAAAAGTTCAAACAGCCAAGTATATCCAATTTTGTGCAGTATTGTTGGTAGTGATGTGGTCGATATGATAGGTATATATCAGGGAAATGAAAAACCAAAAGATGCTAATTTGTTTGTGGCTGAATTTGTTACTGATGCTGTTAATATAATCAATAATGGTATTTTTGTTAATAATCAATTGTACGATGTTAGAATTAAGGGTTTCATTTGTGATGTACCGGCTAAATCTTTTGTAAAATGTACTAAGGGTCACATGGGTTACTTTTCATGCAGTAAATGTTGTATTGAAGGGGATTATATTGAGGGTAGAGTTTGCTTTCCGGAGGTAAACAATCTTAAAAGAACTGATTCAGATTTTAGATTACAGATTCATGAAAATCACCATACTGGTACTTCAGCTCTTCAAAATATACCACACATTGATATGATTAGTAGCTTTCCTTTAGATTACCTACACTTGGTATGTTTAGGGGTTGTAAAAAAACTTTTACTGCTCTGGTGCTGTGGTAAACCATCAACCAAAATTTCTTATCAAAAAGTGTCTGATATATCTGATTTATTGATTGAAATGTCTGCATGTATACCGAAAGAATTTAATCGAAAGCCAAGAAGGTTACATGAATTAAAAAGATGGAAAGCTACCGAGTTCAGGCAATTTTTGTTTTACACAGGACCTTTAGTCCTTAAGAATAACATAAGCAAAGATAGATATTTAAACTTTCTTGCACTTCACGTGGCAATGGTTATACTGTCCAACAAAAGATATTTTATTTATATCCAGTATGCATCTGAACTTTTACAGTATTTCGTGATGACCTTTAAAACATTATATGGCCCTGAAAATGTATCACACAATGTTCACAATTTATTACACCTCACACAAGACGTCAAAGATCATGGATCATTGGATAATTTCAGCTCATTTCCGTTTGAAAATTTTTTACAAAGTATTTTAAAAAGTCTACGGAAAACCGATAAACCTTTACAACAAATTATTAAAAGACGTACTGAACGAACTAAATTTAATACTAAGAAAAAAGAAACAGTAAAGAAATATCCTACTATAACATACTAATTAGGAAAATATTTCCTAGCCATCTGATTTAAAACCTTATACTATAAGGCCGTATTTGGCTAACACAGTTAGCGCTACAATACTAAATTGATTGCTTAAAACTACCAAGAAAGGAAGACCTTTCTGTTGGTAGTATTAGTATGTTATATTTATCTACTCCATCTGACAAGTAAAGGATTTTTTAAAGATTTTTAGTTTTTAATGTACCTAATGGTATAGTCCTCTCTTCTGATTGCTTAAAACTTCTAGGAGATGGCGCCACTTATCGTTCACTGCCTGAGCAGGACGATAAAACTGGTTATAAAGACTTGAGGCCTTTCTGTTGTTAGGTATGTCTGCGCTTACCCTATGCTGACGAGAACCAATAAGTTCGAAACCGGTCCATAGGTAGCAGCATCCTACCAACAGAAAGGTCTTCCTTTCTTGGTAGTTTTAAGCAATCAATTTAGTATTGTAGCGCTAACTGTGTTAGCCAAATACGGCCTTATAGTATAAGGTTTTAAATCAGATGGCTAGGAAATATTTTCCTAATTAGTATGTTATATTTATCTACTCCATCTGACAAGTAAAGGATTTTTTAAAGATTTTTAGTTTTTAATGTACCTAATGGTATAGTCCTCTCTTCTGATTGCTTAAAACTTCTAGGAGATGGCGCCACTTATCGTTCACTGCCTGAGCAGGACGATAAAACTGGTTATAAAGACTTGAGGCCTTTCTGTTGTTAGGTATGTCTGCGCTTACCCTATGCTGACGAGAACCAATAAGTTCGAAACCGGTCCATAGGTAGCAGCATCCTACCAACAGAAAGGTCTTCCTTTCTTGGTAGTTTTAAGCAATCAATTTAGTATTGTAGCGCTAACTGTGTTAGCCAAATACGGCCTTATAGTATAAGGTTTTAAATCAGATGGCTAGGAAATATTTTCCTAATTAGTATGTTATATTTATCTACTCCATCTGACAAGTAAAGGATTTTTTAAAGATTTTTAAATATCCTACTCTAAAAGATGAGCACTTCAGTGATTCTTTAATAAAAGATATTAAAATTTTAAAACAATTTCAAACTGTTGTTTTTAATAATTTTACCATAAGAACGAATAAGCCTAATAACTGCTGTTGTTTAAAAAATGGTACTGTCATAATTGTTAAGGATATTGTATTGTCAGATAAATATAAAATAGTGGGAAGTAAATATTTAAATTTAAAAAGTTTTTATCAAACTCCATGCAATTCAGCAGAATTTGGAGTTTTTGAAGTACAAGCAGATAGTTTGTGTGCATTAGAACTTTTTGATTTGGAGGAAGTAGATTATAAATGTGTTAAATTTGATCATAATGAAAAGTGTATTATCTTTCCTCTGTTGCATACCTATTAAGTAATTAGTTACTTTTTTTTTATTCTAGTTACCAATTATTTAAATTATTCAGAGTTCAGTGGATGTCTTGTATTTTTTATTTTTTAATAGTTTGTATTTTAGTAAGTCATTTTCTTCTTTAATATCGTAATGTTATTAATAGAATAATTTAATACTGAATTAATTTATTTATTTAAAATATTGTATTTCATTATTATTTTCAAGAGTGTTAATATTGGTGAACAACTTTAATATAGGGGCAAATCTTAAACTAATGCCTTTGTAACATTTTAAAATTGACAGTTAGGTAGTAGTAGTAGTATAGTTCCATTATTCCCCGAAGCCTTTATTTATTGTGGATTTTAAAAGACATTTTAGAAACAGGTCTTAATAAGTGCCTACAACAAGCAATTTCTGTTTTACGTGCTTCCGACCCATGATGGATGATCAAACATGGACTGTGGTCCAATTCGTAGATGATAGAACGGTAGAAGCTGTACCATCTATATGGATTCAAGGTGACAACTGTCATTGGCCATCTTTGTCACAGCAAAAGTTACTTGGAGCTATTAAAAAATGTGAGCCTTTAAACACGTGCTGGCCTTGCCACAAAGTCCGAATATTTAGGAAGGCCACATTTAGTAAGTTTGAGTTTACCTAATTTAATAAACCTTTTAATTTTCATCAGTTTCTAAAAATATGTAGTGTTCTTTTCTTCATAAAGCTTGGAACATAGTGAAATCTTTTTTGATAAGAAGCGGTAAATACTCTAATTTCTATGTACAAGATAAGAATAATTGAATCACCACATTTTTAGGTGACTACACAAAAGCTAGAGCGAAGGCAAGACTAGCCGAAGACACAAGTGACCTCAACTCGGGCTATGAGAACGAAAAGGAATTATTGACAAAACGGAAAAGAATCCCGAAAGTAATATCCTCTAGTGATGACTCGAGTAACGATGAAGACCATCAGCTACTTCCCATGCCACCAAAGTTTCAGAAGGCAAAACAGATTCTAGGTAATCTACATTAATTTATTTTTACTAAGTTTACTAAGTTTCGTTTAACCTTGGTTATTCATATTTTTATAAATTAATATAATATGTATTTTCTAGTTGACTCCAGCTATGATTTAAAGGAACCTGCAAATAGCACCTTCAATGGCAATAATAGTGCTACAGAAAATATTGTAGATCGAAATCTACAAAATATTGAAATTGACGTGCCTGTCATAACAGATATCCGGCAGTGCTCTGGTTGCGTTAATACAGGTAATTTGTTTTAGTTAGTAAAAAAACGTGGATTGCTTGGAAATCTTTATATTATTGATTTCCTAGAAAATTTTATTTATGATAAAATTTGAATTGAACATAAAACTTAGTTTTAAAATTAGAGATGTTATGTCGAACGTAGAATTGATAGTATTATTTATTATTTTAGAAAAACAACTTCAAACAATTTTAAAACAAATTCACCTGCTCCGAGCCCTCATATCCGACACTTTACAGGAAGTAAAGGAAATAAAAGAAGATGTGAAGATCAATAAGGTCACTCCGATGACAAATTTTTTTACCAAATTTCCTCTATTAAAATTTTCTTTAAATTCTGAAGAGGAGGTACAAATTCTCGAAGTTACATTACAAAATGAAGTTGAATATGAAAATGGAGTAAGTTATTCTTAAATAATAGGTTGGGTGATTTTGGATAATATTATTACTTACATAATATATGTATGTAAGTAAAATAACTGTTATTTAGCGTTTTTACTAATTCTTATGATATATTACGGTACCATCAAATGGTTAGAAAAATGTTTTAAATGCACATTTATTTATGTTTTTACTACCAAAGCTAGTAAAAACAAAGTAGACAGAATTTAAAAACTTACTAATATTTTTAGGTCAGTGAGCTAGCAAAGCTGGGAGGTGTTAACAATTATAATTTTGTCAAAAGGGCTCTCAGCTGTTTAATAACAAATGATTTCGCCTTGCAATACAGCTGGCTTGGAAGAAAAAATAAGAAGGACTTCCATAAATTACAGATCGCCAAACTGGTTATAAGTAAGCAAAATAATCCTATTGTAATAAAACTTAGTATGTACTGGTTTTTAGAATAAAATATTCAATTTATAACGTACTAGCATGAGTAGTATGTGCCAGGTGCCTACAACATTACGATTTTATTACCCAAATTATTTAAAGGAAACATCGATTTAATTTTGAAACATATACTTTTAGGGTCTGCTGAGGTAGCTAAAATAGGTGCAAGCCAAAAGGAAACGGAGATGTCCATTCAGGCTTGGTTGCGACGGGCTAGCGATAGACAAAAAAAATTACCTGTTTAATTAACCCAAAAATAATTAAAATAAAGATAGGTCCCAAGAAAAATTATTTTTTTTTATTTCAGAGAAATTCATTTACTTATTAGGTCGACGCCGAAACTCAGTTGTTATATAGATAATGGTAGTTGTGGTTTACTTATTTCAACATATTATATTGTTTGTGACAAAGTGATTAAACGACTTGATTAAAGGATGATTTTTTTTAAATAGCACTTTGTACCTCTACTGAAATCCTATATACATATGTGTATCTACATAAAATTATTTTATTTTCTTCGTGTTTAATATTTTTTCTCCCTACTTCAGTTTCTGAGATATGACTGACTTTCCGCGGACAACCTATACACCTTACCTACAATGCCGAAAACACGACGAAATGGGACGTCTTTAAGATGTCGTTAATGAGATGTTTTAAAGACGTACAATTTTGTAACATTGTACGTCTTTAAGACGCCTTTAAGATGTTTTTAGGATATTAGCGGATGTTTTAAAGACGTCTTAAACATCTTTCGCCGATATCTTTAAGACATCTTAAAGACGTATTTGTGCTATTTGGGGAGCTTGTATGGTTAAGTTTAGATGAGGAACACATATGTTAAGTTAAATAAAGAAAGAATGTGAACTCTGGAGGAGAGAAGTTTTAGTTTAAATTTTTAAATCATAGGTTTTATTTAATAAAAAAATGCACCAAGTCTCCAGCCTTTCTGTTGCACTCATTTATTTGAGACAACTTATTATTTCGATGTTAACTCGATGTTGGTATCCCCTGAAGATGAGCACTTAAGTGCTCGAAACATGTCGGGAACCTAATAACTTTTATGTTAACAATTAAACTGTGGAGGAAGACTGCATTGTTTTATTTCATATGATAATTAATTGTAAATCCGTAAGAAAACATGAGGAAATCAAATTTGGACAAAAAGTATTAAAACTTTATGCAATATTAAATTTACCACAAGCTTAAAGGATTGTTCTTTGATACGAATCCACTTATAGCAAATATTTTGTTTATTTAAGCTTGTAGAAATTAATCGTTGGTTTGGTTTGACGTTTCATGCGAAACTAACCTTAATTGTTCATGGTTCCGTGTTGCTATTCTTTAACAAAAACTCATTGTAAAAGTGAAGTGTTAGATCTAGTAAAGTCGATGGTAAAGTATTATGCAGTAAACAAATATATAAACTATGGAAAATTTTTGTATATTTATCTTGTTTCTATGAAAAAAAAAACTGTTTGTTCCCTCACTCGGATATTTTGGTTACAAGCTGGTAACACTGTCAATAACTGACGTCACTCGAATACGTATACCACTTGACAAGTAGCATCAATTTACCATATAAAAAGAGTTTGTTACAACATGCATTCGTCCTGTTTTCAAGCGAGCTGAAAGACCATGAATAATAAATATTATATAAAATATAACATTATTTAATTTATACCCATTTGTTTTAAAATATTTCGGAAATCTTTTTAATTAATATATTAATCACCTCGATGATGTCGTTTATGACCAAATACTTCACCAAGTTTGCCCGAGTTGGGTAGGCGGGGGTGACATCCATTAATATTCCGCAAATTACCAAGTAATAATCTCCGATAAAGTGACAAAATGTGATCAATCATGCTTCTAGAGACGATGTATGACGAGATCATAATCGTGTCCTGTAATTAAGCGATTGCGAATAATCGGCCATTATTCAAACCCATTAGCGCAACAATAATGGGGAGAAGAGAGACACTTGGAACTCTGGGAGAATATTGACGTAGGGTAGTTGGTAGAAGAAATGTTTTAATGGAAATACCTTGAAAACTATTGAATTTTAATATTACCTAAAGTGGCGAGTTGACAAAAACATTATGAAGGGAAGGGGAGGGGGGTCACAAATTGTAAGTGTAAAAAAAATGTCGTTCCAAAGGTAATCCACAGAAAGGTTCCCCTAAAAATTGCACCGTATATATATTTATTTCCACAATATTTTTTTATTATTATTAAGAAATTAAAGCGCCAAGCACTTGAGAAAAATCACGATTCAAACACCGCAAACAATTAAATACTAATTTAGTTTGGCCCTAGGCACACAAAATCTGGGCCAACAAGTAATAGAAAAAGATCGAATTTTAGATCTAGTTACACAGAGAAAGATAGGCATCGTCGAGCGGGACATAGGAAATCCCATGTAATTTTAAATGGGGTCAATTATTGGCTTCCCTAATTATTTTAGAGAAAAATTCTATTTAGGTTAATTAAAGAGCACTAAAACCCACATTCAAAAGAATAACTCTAGATATTTTTGATGAGCCCGTTTACGGGTTATCGCCGATTTCTTTTTAACTATTTCTCCTTTTTATGGCCCCGTATTTGCGGGCACCAGTCAAGGTAAAAGATGACTGTTAAATAAAGTTGTCATTTTGAAATGTGTGCTTTATTGTTATAAAAACTCGTACATCGAAAATATTAAAGGTGTATTTATGAGTACAAATTAATCTGAATAAAACTAAAATAAAGTATCCAATTACAAGGTTAATTATGACATTTTACATGTTTCAATATTTTACTAATTAATAGGTAGGTACTATTAAATTGTTAGAACTTTAGGATTTAAGAAGATGTTCAAATATTCATCAAAATGACAACTTTATTTGACAGTCATCTTTTACCTTGACTGGTGCCCGCAAATACGGGGCCATAAAAAGGAGAAATAGTTAAAAAGAAATCGGCGATAACCCGTAAAAGGGCTCATCAAAAATATCTAAAGTTATTCTTTTGAATGTGGGTTTTAGTGCTCTTTAATAAACCTAAATAGAATTTTTCTCTAAAATAATTAGGGAAGCCAATAATTGACCCCATTTAAAATTCAATGGGATTTCCTATGTCCCGCTCGACGATGCAACACCCGGTATAGTTACGCGGTAGTAGAATAGCAGTGCCGTTTTCAGGACACAATCCCATAAGAAATAACATGGGAGCCGAAATCTGCATTTTTATCGCCATTTTAGGGCGTGGTCACTTGGTACGGCGCGAGCCCCAGACCCGCGGCGGAGGAAGCCTCCACAACAGGCGTTGAGCGCGCATGACGATAGAAGGCGATACCGCGAGACCCTATGCATAATTCGCGAGGCTAGCTCAGGCAGGTCAGCGACCCCGAGCGGTGATCACCCGATGGTTACCCGATAATCGCCCGAGGGTATCCGATGTCGGTAATATAGGACCCGTCTTAGTCTAAGTGGCGCCCCCTGGTATTATCAACCCTCATTATTTCAAGATTCTAACCCAACTTTATGACCCATGGTCACGTGTTATTACATTTATAGCGGAGGAGAGATGACGGAGCACGTTCTCAATAGTACCCAAACCCAAGTACCTAACCTGAACATCTATCTAAATAATCAATATTGAACAACATAATGAATAAATAATAACAGAAAAAAAGTTTGTGCAGTCAGCGGGAATTGAACCATAAACCTCTGGGGCCGAACCTCAAAGCCTTGCAAAATACGCTACGAGAGCATATAGATTAAAACTGCTAAACAATGTTTGACAACGTGAAACCACGGGGGCACATCTGATTAGATTGCTGGAACAAAAGGTCCTTAAGTGGGGTTATGGTGGTGTTTTATAATGTACAAAATTAGGGTAAACCAGGCTGGGCCCTCCAATGTTAATTTCGGAGGGATTTTTATGACTCATATCTCCGGAACCAATGGGCCTAGGATATTGCGCATGCGTAGCTGAGGTCTATGAAATGGGTTCTTGCGCGTGACTCGAAAACGACACCTGTCACCTGCCAATTAAGAACTGTCACATGTCAGATATCACCTGTCAAATGTCAAAATCGACAGCTGATGTACGTCACGTGTTTAGGGTGACGTCATGAGTCGTTTAAAAAAAGAACGGGGTTGATCAGGCCAATAGGGCCAAAGTTGATATAGCTAATGCCCTAATGGCAGGGAAAGACAGTTATCACTAACCTCGTATATATACTACATTTGGACATAAAAAACCAGTGCAAAAAATAAAATGGCATATCGTCAAGTTCAAAAGACCCTGTATAATAATATTTGGAGTACAGTGTACTACTTAAATATATAAAACAAAAAATATTTTCAGATTAAAAATTATAAAATAAGCCATTCATTTTCCTGCAATTATAAATTTGAAGACCGGTAAATCCTGAGAAGGTCAAAAGCAGCATACACGAGTCAAAGGTCAAAGCAGTACCATTTTACTAATTCATCAACAGTAATCTGATATACTTACTTACAAAGTCAATTTTTAGGATTACTGTTCTGTTAGTCGTCTCTTTTGGGAACCCTGTATGGAAATTGAAATAAATAATTAGGATCCGTCTATTTAATAAATAAACAAGTTCTCATTAGTAAATAATTACGAACAAAATATTATACTAAACCTTTACCTATATAGGCACAATCTAGCTATGAGTTAAGTGTCCAAGTTTCCCCATTTTAAAAATGTATTAAAATTAAAATAATTGCATTTTTATCCGCTTTATTACAGATATTAAACATGAAAATATTGTTTAAAGAAAAACCACATATTGAAAGGTCAAAAATTAACATGAATAAAGCATTATCTAAACAAGACTCGTAGGTAACTGACGATCTGCATGATGATGTTACATTTTTAATTATTATAAACAATTTTAAATTATTTCTTCTTCTTATACAGAGCCAGAGAAAAGCACTTGTCTATCTAAGAAATAAAATAAATTAAAAATATGTTGGAAACACTACATTAGGAATATACCATGAAAAATATATATCTATCTTAAAAAATAAAAAATGTTCCCCATAAGCGTCCATGAAAAATAATACTCACAAATCAACTTGTAGGGTTGCAGATCCCGTGTTCATTTTAAACTTTCCAATATAGCTTAAGTGGTGTATCAAAGCAGTAAAAAGGGCATAGCCAAAGATTACTTAAATTTCAACTGACTGAATGTGCTTGGTATGTACCTAAATTGATTGATGTAAATTAGGATTTGAACAACAGAAGCTCGATAAGGAATGATCGTCTATAGATGTACTATGTCATTGCCCTTACATAAGACACCCTCAGCATGCGGTTGGTCGATGAACCAGGAGGTTTGACTTCATGAACATCAGAAGTAAATCAAACTTACTTACAAATATAATAAAATTTACAGGATTATCGTTCAGTCAGTACTCCCTTACGGAGTCGCTACCTGATGCATTGTAAAAAAAAAGTCAACGTTTTAAAAAAAATTCAGGCTCTTTAGGATAAAAATAAAAATGTTTAATAATTATAGCAAAATTATCATGATTTATAGTGATTCATACTTTACACCAAGACTTACGAATGTCCAAGAATACGTAAAAAAGTAATTCAGATTAAATTATTTATTATCAAGGAACATATTGCAATGTGACAAAATGTAAGGTAAAAGTCTAAAAATATAGTACTTTGCAAAAATTATACAGTAAGCAATGAAAGTATCATTCAAAATTTTCAATAAACATTCAAGGATATCCAAGTATGTATATTATTTATTAACACAGTTGTATGTAATAATATCAAAAAAACTAAGGTTTACTAGAGCACACAGTATACAGCATGATAGAAATACTTTGCATATTTCATATTCTAATTTAATAAAAGAATAAAACATAATTATAGTTTAAAGCCAAGCCTATAAATATTATTCTCAAAAGAAAAGGTACCTTGCTCTGTACGAAAAGTAATTAGTAGTGCTAATATTCAATCAAGAAAATACTATGGTAAGTTATGGATACTGATATAGGTTCATAAAAATAAATAATAAAAAAAGACAACAGGCTGTTATTTTAAGTTATATAAAGATGTAGAATATTTCCCCAAAGAGAAAGCTCTTGTAAATTTTTCACAAGAAGCAATAGACAATTTAATAAAATGTAGGCACCTGTATAAATTAGGAAAAAAATTGAACTAAAAATACGCACCAATAATAAAAGCATTTTAAAAATGTGCGTGTAATAAGATAAGATACCTATATACAGGGTGAGGATTTTAAAGTGTTACAACGCAATATCTGAAAAACGGCTATAAATATTTTAGTCAAATTTTGGGACGTGGATAGGGAGGTTGGGGGACAAATTTTAAAATATTTTTGATATTTACCCCCCCTCCAGATTTGATGTGGCTAGTGACAAATTTGAAATGTCAAATGGAAAGGTATTTTTTTTTTTTTGATAATTCGATTCCTCGTCAATAACTACGTAAGTGAGCAGAAAATTGTTACATTTGCTCTACTAGTTGCTTAGTTACGAATTTTTCAATAAATAAAATAGGAATACTTAAAACTACACATTTTAAATCATGACACCTATGATTATTGTTTATCCAAACCTTTAATTATGTTGTATCCTAGGAAACCACTTTTGACTTTGACAAGTAGTGATAATCTGATAAAGTTCATTATTCAGTGCAATTATGGAACAATCTTATGACATTGAAATAGACATGTTGTTAATTCTGGGAGAATGTAGAAAAAACTACCGGGAAGCGGCGCAATTGTGGACTGTTAGGTTTCCCGCCATTCAAAAATCTCATATGGCATTTAAGCGATTAGAAGATCGAGGCCGCAGCACGGGAATCCTAAAAAATAAGAACAGAGTTAGAAGACAAACAAAAACTAATGACGATATGGCCGTTGGAGTGTTGGGTGTAATAGCTGTAAATCCTCATGTTGGTTCAAGGGAACTTGCTCGTGATTCAGGAATGTGCCAAAAATCGGTACTGGCTATTTTACACAAGCACAATTTTCACCCTTACCACATAACTATTCATCAGGAATTGTATGGCCAAGACTTTCAAAATAGGATTACATTTTGTACGTGGTTACAAACTTTAATTCACGAAAACAATGCATTTTTAAGAAAGATAGTATTTTCTGACGAAGCTACATTTACCAATTGTGGTCAGGTAATTATTTAAATCAATATGGATTAATGTAACTTTTAATAATCAAAAATATGTAATCCACTACTTGATGGGTGTACATAAATAAATACATATCTAAACACCCGTTAACGGGTGTTTAGAGAATATTCACATACATTTAGATTTATTTTTAATTTTATACTGATTCAATCAATTTTGCTTTTCTTAATTTAAGGTCAACCGGCACAATTTACACTATTGGGCACCTCAAAATCCTCACTGGATGAGATTTCTGCCAAACCAACATCCTTGGTCGGTTAATACCTGGTGTGGCATAGTCGGAGATAGAGTCATTGGACCACATTTTTTTGACCGTCACCTAAATGGAGAAATGTATAATAATTTTTTACAAACCGATTTGCCACAACTTCTGAATAATAATGGAAATCAACAAGAACTATGGTTTCAGCAAGATGGTGCTCCGCCACATTTTGCCCGACAAGCTCGAGATACACTAAATGAAATGTTTGGAAACAGATGGATTGGTCGTGGTGGTCCTGTAAATTGGCCTGCAAGGTCACCAGATTTAACCCCATTAGATTTTTTCTTGTGGGGATTTATAAAAGAGAAAGTTATGGCTACACCACCGACCACACCAGAAAACATGAAATATCGTATTCAACAAGCATGTAATTTAGTAACGCCTCAAATGTTAACTCGCGTGCGCAACTCATGTCAAAAAAGAATTGCAAAATGTTTAGAAATGGATGGGGGTCATTTCGAACACCTTTTGAAGCATGATCGTCGTTAGATTTTTTAAGGAATTATCATTTTTAAGTATTCCTATTTTATTTATTGAAAAATTCGTAACTAAGCAACTAGTAGAGCAAATGTAACAATTTTCTGCTCACTTACGTAGTTATTGACGAGGAATCAAATTATCAAAAAAAAAAAAAATACCTTTCCATTTGACATTTCAAATTTGTCACTAGCCACATCAAATCTGGAGGGGGGGTAAATATCAAAAATATTTTAAAATTTGTCCCACAACCTCCCTATTCACGTCCCAAAATTTGACTAAAATATTTATAGCCGTTTTTCAGATATTGCGTTGTAACACTTTAAAATCCTCACCCTGTATAGGAAACAGATATTGAACGTTTCGAACCCCATAACTAACCCTGTATAATTATACATTTACAAACATCGAAAATTAAGCAAGTTAAATAAACTAAACATATACCTTGTGGGAATTAAAAGTACTGTAGAGAAACAGTAAAATCCAATTCAACACATGGAAAGTGGTCATTTTAAAATATATTCTGCACTTGGCATATAATTAAGTCGATTATGACATTTGTAAAAATACCCGATACTCCTAAACTTTTGCATAAAATAGATTATCTAATTTTAGGTAGCCTTGATATTAAAATGCATATAGTTTGAATACTGAAACAGTAGAAATTTTAGAGTAACGAGAAATATTATAAACATATTTAAATTATGTGTAGATCAGAGAGAAATGTATGTATCTACCAAAGACGAAATTGTATTAATTTATTCTATAAAAGACAACGTGCATACGGGGGAAGCTAATAAAAAAGTCATTTTTATTTTATCACATTTTTCCAAAAACTATTTAGCTAAATTATTAAAATTTAATACACAATGATGTCTAATTATGTTGATACATTGTTAACAAAACTGGTGTTTTTCTAGTCACCCGTTTCTGATATAGGTACATTTTGATATTTGATTATTAGTAATTATATAAAACGATAGGTAAAGTCGATACAAGCACGGCTTTTTAAAACGAAGAGGGTTAAACATTTAATATTTATCAAATGTAAGATACAAAAAAAAATCAAAGTTCTACTTACAACCTAGAATATAAAGCTAAAAAGCCAAATTTTTATCAGATAAACGCTACGTTAAGGTACCGTTCAAATGAAGGAAATGAAAAGTTCGTCAATTTTTGCAGAAATTTTATATCTACGACAACATGGTTCGGGGAAGCTTCTGAAAAAAACTTTGGAACAGAGCTGTTCCGGGGTAACAGGTCTGTTCCGGGGGAACAGGTCTGTTCAACATATAGGTATCTTATCTTATTACACGCACATTTTTAAAATGCTTTTATTATTGGTGCGTATTTTTAGTTCAATTTTTTTCCTAATTTATACAGGTGCCTACATTTTATTAAATTGTCTATTGCTTCTTGTGAAAAATTTACAAGATCTTTCTCTTTGGGGAAATATTCTACATCTTTATATAACTTAAAATAACAGCCTGTTGTCTTTTTTTATTATTTATTTTTATGAACCTATATCAGTATCCATAACTTACCATAGTATTTTCTTGATTGAATATTAGCACTTCTAATTACTTTTCGTACAGAGCAAGGTACCTTTTCTTTTGAGAATAATATTTATAGGCTTGGCTTTAAACTATAATTATGTTTTATTCTTTTATTAAATTATAATATGAAATATGCAAAGTATTTCTATCATGCTGTATACTGTGTGCTCTAGTAAACCTTAGTTTTTTTGATATTATTACATACAACTGTGTTAATAAATAATATACATACTTGGATATCCTTGAATGTTTATTGAAAATTTTGAATGATACTTTCATTGCTTACTGTATAATTTTTGCAAAGTACTATATTTTTAGACTTTTACCTTACATTTTGTCACATTGCAATATGTTCCTTGATAATAAATAATTTAATCTGAATTACTTTTTTACGTATTCTTGGACATTCGTAAGTCTTGGTGTAAAGTATGAATCACTATAAATCATGATAATTTTGCTATAATTATTAAACATTTTTATTTTTATCCTAAAGAGCCTGAATTTTTTTTAAAACGTTGACTTTTTTTTTACAATGCATCAGGTAGCGACTCCGTAAGGGAGTACTGACTGAACGATAATCCTGTAAATTTTATTATATTTGTAAGTAAGTTTGATTTACTTCTGATGTTCATGAAGTCAAACCTGGTTCATCGACCAACCGCATGCTGAGGGTGTCTTATGTAAGGGCAATGACATAGTACATCTATAGACGATCATTCCTTATCGAGCTTCTGTTGTTCAAATCCTAATTTACATCAATCAATTTAGGTACATACCAAGCACATTCAGTCAGTTGAAATTTAAGTAATCTTTGGCTATGCCCTTTTTACTGCTTTGATACACCGCTTAAGCTATATTGGAAAGTTTAAAATGAACACGGGATCTGCAACCCTACAAGTTGATTTGTGAGTATTATTTTTCATGGACGCTTATGGGGAACATTTTTTATTTTTTAAGATAGATATATATTTTTCATGGTATATTCCTAATGTAGTGTTTCCAACATATTTTTAATTTATTTTATTTCTTAGATAGACAAGTGCTTTTCCCTGGCTCTGTATAAGAAGAAGAAATAATTTAAAATTGTTTATAATAATTAAAAATGTAACATCATCATGCAGATCGTCAGTTACCTACGAGTCTTGTTTAGATAATGCTTTATTCATGTTAATTTTTGACCTTTCAATATATGGTTTTTCTTTAAACAATATTTTCATGTTTAATATCTGTAATAAAGCGGATAAAAATGCAATTATTTATATTTTAATACATTTTTAAAATGGGGAAACTTGGACACTTAACTCATAGCTAGATTGTGCCTATATAGGTAAAGGTTTAGTATAATATTTTGTTCGTAATTATTTATTAATGAGAACTTGTTTATTTATTAAATAGACGGATCCTAATTATTTATTTCAATTTCCATACAGGGTTCCCAAAAGAGACGACTAACAGAACAGTAATCCTAAAAATTGACTTTGTAAGTAAGTATATCAGATTACTGTTGATGAATTAGTAAAATGGTACTGCTTTGACCTTTGACTCGTGTATGCTGCTTTTGACCTTCTCAGGATTTACCGGTCTTCAAATTTATAATTGCAGGAAAATGAATGGCTTATTTTATAATTTTTAATCTGAAAATATTTTTTGTTTTATATATTTAAGTAGTACACTGTACTCCAAATATTATTATACAGGGTCTTTTGAACTTGACGATATGCCATTTTATTTTTTGCACTGGTTTTTTATGTCCAAATGTAGTATATATACGAGGTTAGTGATAACTGTCTTTTTTATGTGAACTTTTATTTTCCCTCATATGCAGACTATAAAATATAAAAAATTTTTAGCATTCCTTGATATAAAATATACCATATTATTTAACTATCTTTGATTGATGTTAATTATATTGTCGTTATAATGGTTATTATGTCAACTAATACCTTGTATATGATTTTGTATTTATCTTCTATTCATATTTTGTAAATAAGCATGTTTTTGTAATCATGTGGTAAATTTTAGTGTTACGATGTAGATTATTTTTGTCAGTACGTCTCTTGAAAACCGAAAACGCACTGTCTTGGATATCTTGTGTAATGGTAAAAAGAGTTTCGTGATGTCCTCTAATATCAAATATCGCAGTCTGGTCCAGCTGAGGTTTAGATTTTTGGCTTGCAGTCTGGTTTGACGAAATTTACTTCTGGCTCTCGGGAAGTTTATTAGCTGCGTTTTGGTATTATTAGGCTAAATTCTAATCACCCTGTCGATAAGTTCCTAATAGTAATCATAAGTATTATTTTATACGGGGTTGGTAATAAGTTTGTTCTTGTTGGTATAATATATTTAGTTCTGGAGCATATAAATTATATTTTTACACTATTTAAGATGTTACTGAGAGGTTTTTCAAAAATTTAAAAAGAATATTTAGAGACTTTAGTACTTGGAATTTAAATATAAATTACATTTATGTCTTAATTCCTCATGCAGTGGGACCTGTACAACGCACAAAACAGATACTGAGCCCCTACGTAATGGCTTGTGATTGTGTCTTTCGGTAATATTTGCAACTTAAAACATAGTCACCAGTCAAAATGTTGGGTTCTCTAACATCACCAAATGTTTGCAGAAAATACAGTGTGTTTAGTAGTGATAGTTGGTCGTTTGTTTAAATAATTTTAGCACGAGATCTTATTGATATTTAACAGCAATAATGTATAATTTTCTTCTTCATGAAACATACAGTGTGGCTTATAATTTACGCAGTTGTTTATAACATTATGTTAAATGTGTTCTTGAAAGGCCACAATTTCATCGAATAAGTTCCTAATAATAATCATAAGTATTTATATTATTTTATACGAGGTTGGTAATAAGTTTGTCCTTGATCTTAAATTATTCTAATATAGCTGTTTTGGTTTATTATTATCTTGTATATCGAATAATATTCTTGATACAATATTAGTGTGGCTTATGGAGCTATAACGTCTGGGATATTATTTTTGTTTCTTATCATTTTCGCATATCTTTTATACGTGTTTTTGCAATCTTTCGCCCCCCTGCCGTTAGGGTATTAGCTATACTAACTTTGGCCCTATTGGCCCGATCAACCCCGTTCTTTTTTTAAACGACTTATGACGTCACCCTAAACACGTGACATACATCAGCTGTCGATTTTGACATTTGACAGGTGACATCTGACAGGTGACAGTTCTTAATTGACAGGTGACAGGTGTCGTTTTCGAGTCATGTGCAAGAACCCATTTCATAGACCTCAGCTACGCATGCGCAATATCCTAGGCCCATTGGTTCCGGAGATATGAGTCATAAAAATCCCTCCGAAATTAACATTGGAGGGCCCAGCCTGGTTTACCCTAATTTTGTACATTATAAAACACCACCATAACCCCACTTAAGGACCTTTTGTTCCAGCAATCTAATCAGATGTGCCCCCGTGGTTTCACGTTGTCAAACATTGTTTAGCAGTTTTAATCTATATGCTCTCGTAGCGTATTTTGCAAGGCTTTGAGGTTCGGCCCCAGAGGTTTATGGTTCAATTCCCGCTGACTGCACAAACTTTTTTTCTGTTATTATTTATTCATTATGTTGTTCAATATTGATTATTTAGATAGATGTTCAGGTTAGGTACTTGGGTTTGGGTACTATTGAGAACGTGCTCCGTCATCTCTCCTCCGCTATAAATGTAATAACACGTGACCATGGGTCATAAAGTTGGGTTAGAATCTTGAAATAATGAGGGTTGATAATACCAGGGGGCGCCACTTAGACTAAGACGGGTCCTATATTACCGACATCGGATACCCTCGGGCGATTATCGGGTAACCATCGGGTGATCACCGCTCGGGGTCGCTGACCTGCCTGAGCTAGCCTCGCGAATTATGCATAGGGTCTCGCGGTATCGCCTTCTATCGTCATGCGCGCTCAACGCCTGTTGTGGAGGCTTCCTCCGCCGCGGGTCTGGGGCTCGCGCCGTACCAAGTGACCACGCCCTAAAATGGCGATAAAAATGCAGATTTCGGCTCCCATGTTATTTCTTATGGGATTGTGTCCTGAAAACGGCACTGCTATTCTACTCGCGGTGGTTTGACGATGGCACATTTGAGTAACAGTCAATTGATAACGCGGCGACAGGGTATTTATTTTATTAGCGACTTTACGGATACATTATATTAGCGAGAGGTTAATTGAAAATTGAAAAAAAAAGTTTCATCTCAGGTCATGATTTTCGAAACGGTAACTGATATATTATAAGGAAATAGTAATAAAACTTATTAAACAACTACTAGAGATTGTAAAAATATGTCAATATACTTATACAGTGCGTCCATAAAGTCTTGCACAAATTCATTTAAAATTCAGGTATTTACTTTTTAAAAACGCTCGGACACGTCAATTAGTACTTTTGTTTGCGCATTTTTTAACGTAAAATGTTTTTATACAGGGTGTCGCACGTATGAGGTATGAGGTCATCAATAAATGTGTTTAAAATAAATTTTCAAACGTCAATATTTCGGAAACCGTGATTTCCAGAGGTGTTAAGTGTTCATCATAGAATTCAAAATTGATATAATATACAGGGTGTTCCATTAAAAAAAATCCTTGATGACCTCGTACCTCATACGTGCGACACCCTGTATAAAAACATTTTACGTTAAAAAATGCGCAAACAAAAGTACTAATTGAGGTGTCCGAGCGTTTTTAAAAAAAGTAAGCCCCTGAATTTTAAATGAATTTGTGCAAGACTTTATGGACGCAGTGTATAGTGTTTAAAATAGAAAAGTTCTAGTAGAAGGGGCAACAGCGCATTGTCAAAAATATCTTATCTATTCTAAAGTGGGAAAGACGCCACACATTCCTTATCTTGTGATGTGAAAGAGATTGCCCTACACTTTGTATTGGAAATAACTACATATTGACGCTGTCGTCGTAACGAGTCAGTGCCTGTTCGGCTGCCCTTAAGTGCGTTACGTATTGTTAAGGAATATTTTTTTGTGCGTAATTATTTATTCGATGAAAATTTTGAGCATATTGTGTTGTAGTGAATGCCATAAGTACAGCGGAGATAAGTTAAAGTGAGTACCAGTTTTGATGTTTTGTTTAGTTTGTTTTTAACATGACGAAAAAATATTTTTGCATCACTATTTATACTGCGTGATATATTAACTGTATGGCATTTATCCTCCAAAATGAGGAGAGACGCTACGGCTTATATGATAATTATGTGTTTTACTATTAAATTTGTACAAGGTATTTACTATTTCAGAATGCCCAGAAAATATGTACTTCCCTCATTGCAATAATTGTGGAGGGGAAATAGTAGGCAAAAAAAATCTTATTCAGACAAAATAATTTGTATTGCAACCCTCCCTCGTGTCATGGCATCTCTCCCACATAGTGAGGGAGAGATGTCATTTTGAAACTTGTGATATTTTAATTTCTAGATTTCTATTTTTTTGAAATAATGTCCTAAATTGTTTTCTGCCACATAGTATATTCGCCCTTTACCGCATGATTTCTTGTTTTCTTCCCAAAAAAATGTACCAAATCAAAAATTAAGAAAAAACACTGAAAAGAATAGCAAAAAAAATTTTATTGCAATTTAAAGAAAAAAAATTACAAGAAACTGGTATGTGACAAATATGACACAACATGAAGCAAAAACTACAAAAAAAATCTCACTCCGTATGGAACCGAACAAAGCAGTTTCTGTCTTTATTTAAACAAAGTGCTACCTGACACTTTGTACAATATATATATGATTGAGATTTACAATCTGGATGTTTGCAACGATTTCTCTCATTTTCCTTCCATCCAGGTAAATGGTCCAATCCATCTGACCTCACTTCCATTTGGGGAATCTCAGCAGCTGCTTCACGCTTCTTTTTTTGAGCAAAGGCATTTTCAAGGCTAGCTCCGGGTCGTCCCCTTTTCCGTCTAAAGACCGGTTTTCCTGATTTGCATAAAGCATCGGCAACAGCTATCTTGAAATCGGCAAGTGGCATATACGTTTTACCTTGCCTCCTAAATAATAACCAACTGTTTACAACGCACATATCCAACATGTGAAAAAATATCCGAAGATACCATGTAACCAAGCATGGAATTCCACACCTCCCATATATTCATTATATTTCAATATGGCTTGTGGACAATCGATCATTTTGAAGCATTTTTTGGCCCTGAAAAACCTTCTTTTCGATCCAACTAGTTGCGAGCCTACGTTCCTACGTTCTCCCTTTTTTTAACTCTCTTTCCGGCATCATGTTACAGCCATGTACACGATTTAACCGTACTACCAAGGGAAATAATGCCGTTTTCAGTTAAATAAACCATCAATGGTACACTGGTAAATCAATTATGAAAAAAAAATTATAGTTTACATGCTTTGGTATGACAAGAGCAAGCTTTACTACAACACTACTACTAGCCCCTAAGTCAGGATAACCTTCTAGAACGGTATTATTTTGAGAGCTAGCGTAAACGTAGAAATTATAACTGAAACCAGAAATTCCACTCAAGACAAATACTTTGGATCCCAATTTGCGCGGCTTGCTTGCATTGAATTGCTTGAGTGTTGATCTGGATTTTGTGGGAATAATTTGTTCATCTACTGCAATATTCTCTTCTATTGGAATCAACCTCAGTCTCTCTTGTATATTTGTCAGCAACGGGCTAATCTTAAACAGCTTATCATGTCCTTCTTGTTCGCGTGGTAAGCACTTGTCATTATCGTTAAAATGAAGAAAACGTTTAATTTATTCCCATCTATTACATGACATTACGGAAGACACCGCAGGATGGCCAATATATGGTGACCAATAATGTCTACTTCGTGGTAACTGAATTATTGACATGAACAAACTAATGCCAATAAACTGCTCCATATCGTTTTGTGTAATATTTGCCGGTCGATGTACTTGCTTCTGAGCGCAGTACAAATTTGTTTGGGCAGTTATTTCGGATATTATATTTTTTGTAAACAAAAATCTAAAAAATTCATATGGGGTCTCTAAATCTGAAACTCCTTGCGGCATATTTTGCTGCCCTAGGAATATAATCTCGTCCGCATCTTTTTGGAGATTTCCACTTCTCCAGGCACCTGTATTTAGTTTTTTGGCAACTTCAGAAAGCGGAATATTTTCGCTATCATCAGATTCAGCATCTGTTTCTGGAATAACTTCTACAAAATCTTGAGCATCATCGTCGCTTCCAAATGCTAATATTTGATGTGGGGCGTCTTCGTCATCTGACAGATCAGAATATACACTTTCATTATCACTTGGTATGTCTTGAACGTGTATGTTAGTTCCATAAAACATACTTGGATCCATCTGAAACAAACAATACATGCTTTGATAATAATAAATAATAACAGTTTCCTAATAGTTCCCTAAATGCATCATGTAACACCATAAAATTAAATGCATAGCGTCCCATATGTGACTCAAACTAGTTTTACAATGTAACACTGAGTAGAACGAAAAATAATATGCAAAACTTACCTTTAACCCTTATTTGGTGTCGTAACGTCCCTGGCACCCAAGCCGATACATTTCGGTCTGCATCCCCACCAATATTTAAAATTATGAGTCGTACATCTCAGTACCTTCCAATGAGTATAACCTTAACCGCAGGCGCAGGTAGTTAGCGTTGGTGCGGTGCTATTTGTTGTTTTCACGTTACAGAGTGAGCGTGGTCCTCGGGACGTCACGACGGCAGGTATGTAACAAAATGCTATTTCAATTTTTTTTTAATTAGTAGTGTTTTTTGTTCTGCAGCTCCTACACGGGTAAGATATGATGACCCTGATTTTAAAGATAAAATGTTGCGTATGTTTGACTCTCTGGAGAGTGATGTAGAATTATCAGACCATGAGGATGCCGATTTTGTCCAAAGTGAGCCAAACAGGTTGCTGGATCTTAGAAATTTTTTAGAACTTTTGGTATGAGTACTACTAATGCCTACATTATGCACCAATCGCCTCGCGGTAGAGAACTTTTGACACGATTGGAATTTATGAAAATCGTAGCAAAACAGTTGCTTGAGCCCTACGTGAGACGTCGCTTTGACAATAAGAGACTACCTCGTGAAATAAGGTCATCTATTGGCTGTGTTTTACAAGAGAGGAGTTTATACGATACTGAAGATAATCAGTGCGATAAACTGGATCGAGGAGAACGAAAAGCATGTTCTGTATTATGTCCTGCAAAATAGAGAAGAAAGACCGCTTACCTGTGTTTTTCATGCAAAAGACCAATATGCTTGGAATGTAGCAAAAAACTATGTGTAGGATGTGCAGCAGGTGGGAAACAATAAGAGTTTATAGACCCTTGCACGTTTTTTTTGTAGACTTTTAATTTTCAGTTTATGGATTTTTATGTTTATTATTATTTAAAGAAATAATACTTGTTATTTTTTTTTACTTATTTTTTTATTATAAATGGTTACATGCCTTTTCATCGAGCTTTGTTATTATTTTAAAATTTTTTAGTAATTAAAATTTTTCTTTAATATATAGCACCCATTTATTTTGATTTAGCAAATATATCAATAAAATATTAACAAAAACAGGTTTGAAAATGCAACAAAGATATAAAAATAATTTTTTTGTTAAATAAAATATATTTTTCTCGCAATTAGTTATGTGGTCCCAGGGACGTCAGGACGGTTCATACGCATAAAAGGTTCACCACGCCAGTTAAGGGTTAAAGAAAAGAGCGATAAATACACAATACAAAGATATTTTTCTTAATCAACAAAACTGTAATTTATTCGGCAAATATAACACGCTTTTAAAGATAACCTATGCGATGGCACAAATCAAACAAGTGAAGACTTGTATTCATCAAAACACCGCGGTTTATTGGGCGAAACCGCCGCTTCCGTTTTTATATATTTATTGCTCGGTCCCAAATATGATACACCATGCAGAAACGCATTTGCTTTTTATCTATACGAAGAAAAAATATAATTTGAGGTATGTATCATATTTGACTCGCTATGCGGTAAAGGGTTAGAATAACTATCCTGCAAAAAATAAACAATTTCATTATATTGCATTTTTTCTTATAAAATTTTGAGAATTGCAGAAACTATGGCGTCTCTTCCACTTTTACCCTATCATGTTCTTTTATTCAAAAAAAATAAGTTTTTGGATCGTCCCGTTAACTGGCTCGCCATAAACGTCAAATACTACTTGAATCACCTTAAATACTATATTTATTTGACTTATTAACTGAAGGGTTAAAATTTCTGTATAAAAGAATATTTTCTAAACGTTCAAAATTTTACTTGGCTCTTATTACGACATGTGTCCCAAACGGTAAGTTATGGTCGCAATAAAAATAAATAGCAATATAAAACGACACATAACGGCGGTTTCCTGAAAAATAAAAACACTTTTTATGTTGAATAAATGTATGTAACATTTACTTTGGTTCTGTCATAAAAACCCCTAACTATCTATATCAAAAAATATAAAACGTTATGCTTGGTAATAAAATAAGAAATAGCTGTCTTAAAATTTATAATTGGTATTTTAATTCTTGCCGTTGTTGGGCAGATAGGAAGGTTTCGGTTGGAAATATTGAGAGTAGAGTGACAACACAGAATTTGTTCCATGTTAGATGTTCTCACTATATATAAGATTATCCAACCGCGATACTAATTAGTTGTTGGTAGTTTCTGCACACTGTGTGTATTGCATCCGCACTGCAAATGCCTCGAAAGCTAAAAAGAAATCTGACGAACTAATGCTAAGCATAAAAAGTTGTATACAGTTGCTTGTCAAGATAATACAGGGCAAAATAGAAAAGAAGTGCTCTTTTTTAGTTTAGTGTTGTGTGCCATGCATTCTCATATATTTTGTGTCCTCTGTCATTGTTGTTATGGCTTCGATATTTTAGTTCCTCTAGCCCTTGTCAGCCGAACAGTAATTAGTTTGAAACTATAAAAGTAAACTATTCAAACGCAGTTTTAATGAATTTATTTATTCTGTTTGGAGAATGTGATAACATTATAGGCGGGATATGTAGATTGTTTAATGAGATGTATCCGAATCTACCGCCAATGAACAACAAAAAATTTTTACGATTTCAAAACAATTACGTTGCGGTTGGTGTAGAAGGGCCAAGAAAGAAGAACAATTATTTCAAAATGCTAAAACAATAAACTTATCAAATAAAAATTTAAATGATATGCTCAAAATGCTGTCCATTTACTTCTAAACACTTTAAAATGCGCGTCTTGACTGCAGCCATCTTGGCAGATCTAATTTCATTTGGATCTAGATCGTCAAATGCTTCGTTGACCCGATAGAGTAACTCTTCTCGCGAATTTACTGGTGATTCGTAACCCTTGTGTTTGAACATACCCCACAAGTAAAAGTCTAATTGATTAAGATCGGGGGATCTCGGAGGCCAATTCCATGGTCCTTAACGCCTTATCCAACGATCATAAAGAAGCCTATTCAGTATATAAAATGAAGTAGTAAATCGGTCAAAGAATGGCTTTTGAAAATAAATCAATTATGGCACACTAATTTTTATTAAAGGAAGTACGACTGCATTTAAACGATTGGCGAATTATTTGCTTATTGATGAAAGTTGCTATTCAAACCTACTAGGGTTAGTAACATAATTTAATTAAAAATAAAAGACGGTCCAACGAGACGTGTCATATCGGCTTTAGTCATTAAACTCCTGTTTTATTCATTTTTGTGTGTAGTTCTATATTATAGGATTCTACATAGTTTTATGTAAGATATTTGTTACACTTTATCTTTCTATGTTACATGTGGATATTCGGTTTAGCTATTTAGTCAAAATGTTCATATTTTACAGGCCACTCTCCTATCATGAATATTAATTTTTGGTGCATTCTTCGAACAAAGTACCAAATTGAACAGTTTCTAAAGTGCGCACCGGATGATGAGTACCTTCTGATGAAAGTAGCTACGATTGTAGGAGTACTTGGTGCCTGCCGCAGGGAGGAGCTCTGTCAGTTGACTCTTGACAACGTGGAAGATATGGAGACATAATTAGTTAATAAAATATCAGATACCAAAACCAAAGTACCAAGAAATTCCACTATCGTTGAAAAATGTTATTTAGATTTTTATCGAAAATATCTTCGTCCAGCAGATCGGCGGCTCTTCCTAAAATATGTAAAAGGTAAATGTACCAGAAATCCGGTCGGAATAAATACATTCGGAAAACTTCCTACTGCTATAGCAAGATTTCTGAAACTTCCAAATTCAACACTCTATACGGGGCATTGCTTTCGTCGTTCCTCTGCGAGTTCAGTATTGTACAGGAGCTCCATCGAGTTGATACCAACAGCTTCGATATTTTTCAAGTGACAGATTATCGACAAAGTTTTCGACAACTGTTCTCAAAATATGGAGGTAGTTTATTGATGTTAATGTCTCCTCGTATATCACGTACCTATCTTAAATGGTTCTCTAGTAACATGCAAAAAACATTAAAACTGAATTTTTTCTGATATTCTGCTTCTCTCGTGAAATGCGGATTTTCGCTTGACCAAGAATGACGATTTGTTCTAATAAAAATCCCTTCCCTTGAAAATTTTGATTCATCGGTGCAAATTATTTTACTTAAAAAATGCGGATCTTCTTGGATATGCACCAAAAGCATTTCGCAAAGTTCGACTCTCTGCTGAGGATCTTGAGGCTTCAGAGCTTGAACTTTATAGAATTTATAATTATTATGCATGTTATAATCTTCCAGAATTCTTTGAACTGATAAATACGTTATACCCAAATCATCTGCAGCATTTCGCATTGATGACTGGGGAAATGCATGGAAATATGCCAAAATATTAATCTTATTGTCTTCATCAGAAGTTACGGGTCATGGCCCTTGCCCTTTTAAGGTTAAACTAAACGCAACTTAATTGTTTTGAAATCGTACAAACTTTTTATTGTTCATTGGCGGTAGATTCGGATACATCTCATTAATTTTTACATGTCCTGCTAATAATTTTATCACATTCTCCAAACAGAACAAATTAATTCATTAGAACTGCGTTTAAATAGTTTTCTTCCATAGTTTTAAACTAATCATTGTTCGAAGTAGGGCTGTGTACCCTTTTTTGAAATAGGAGGGAAGAACAGTCGTTTTTTTTTGTATTAAGTGTATAATCTTGAAAATTAAAATTAGCAGAGCGCTTTCGGCCTTCGGCCATCTTCAGTGCTTCCTAAAAGCAAGGAAAATCCAATTGTAAAATTTATTTGAAATGGTGTTGTTCGAAAGTTGATGTAAATTTGTGTGAAATCAGTTGAGTTATTTAACTATTTTTATTTCTTGAAAAATTTTTTTGTTCTGAGAAATAATATTAAATGTATTTTTTGGTTTTTACTCACTTTGTCAGGAAACAGGAAACTTCATTGACAAATTTACTTTTCTTGAGTGGGCCATCAAGAGCACAATGTAAAAACTTATTATATAAAAACAATTAACATGTAAATTTGTAAAAAGACGAACAATTGGGACGAACCACTTTTTAATTTTTTTAATTAACCATCGTTTTTGTTTTTCTTCTTTTTCATTATTAAATTTTAACTACAGTCGAACTTTGATGTTTATTTAAAATGAAGGATTAAATTTGTCTTGTCATTGAAATGACATTGTTGACGTTGTTGAGAGTAAAACGCGGGCAATTTAAAAATTGTTAAGATTAGAGAATATTGATATTTGTTAAAAATTAATTAAGAAGGCGTCTGTGTAAAGGAATGTAACTTTTATTTAGATTAACTTGTGTATTTAAACAAAGGGAATTGTCTAGTAATTCCTTATTAATCTCTATGTCCCCCATAAAATCGAGTCTATTGCAATTTTTGGAAGATATGTCATGAATAATCTTTGAATTAGAGGAGGGACTGAAAGTATAATAAGAAATTTTGAGGTGTGCTTTTGGCCAACATCTCTACATCGATTTGGCATTGTTAAAATTAAATTGTTAATAAACTGTTAATCTAGCAGATTCCATTCCTCCAAAATATCTTCCCTTAGCTGCTCAAAATTTTCGAACCCTCTGTCTCTGGACCTCAGTGCCAGTTTTAATTTTGACCAAACCTGTTCTATAGGGTTGCAATCGGGAGAATTTGGCGGCCATATCATTCGATTTACTCTGTTTGCGTGAAGAACTTCGTTGACGATTTGAGCTCTGTGTGGCCTAGCATTATCGTCAACTAGGAGAAAGTCCTCTCCGAAGTTCTCCGCAAATGGAATAACGATCGGAATGAGACAGTCGTTTGCATAAGAATAACGATTAATTGTATTATGGGTTATGAAAAGTTCCGTTTTCCCATTAAAAATTATGCCTTCGAAAACTGTAAGACCGCCACCCCCAAATGCCACTCGAGGATCCATATTTTCCCCTCTATACCTCTCATTTTGCCCTCTCCAAACAAAAATACGCCCATCAGAACCGTATAAATTTACCCTCGTCTCATCTACGAACATACAGTTTCGCCATTCCGCGTTCCACTCCCGGTGTTCCTGAGCCCATTGGCGTCTAGCAGCTCGCCTGGCTCTAGAACCAAATGAAATTATTTAACGTTTCGTAGTTTAACAACAAAACATGCGTCTAACAACCTTAGGCCAGATTCGTGTAACCTTCTTCTTACTATTACATTTGACACATTAACTTGAGTCGCAGCACGTAGACTTGCGTTAATTCTTCTGGAAGTATATTATGTTCTATTTCTTCGGGCTAAAAGCGTTGCATACCGAGCTTGTCGACTATTTAATATCCTAGGCCTGCCGCCGCCATGCCTGTAATTAGCGCTTCCATGCTGCCTTAATCTTCTCATTACTTTCGTAATGGTGCTGCGATGAACATTATACAGAGTGCCTACATCTTTATGACTCCTTCCATTCAGTACTAAACGTACTACGCTTTGTATTTCATTTCAACCTAACTTTGGAGCTGGCATTTTGGGTTTTTTAATAAATAATCCAGCAAAAATTGTAATTTAGGACAATTAATTCATACACATAACATTACTGAATGTCATGAACATTACCATAGAAACGTTTATTTCAGAGCCACCTTTGCACTTTTTTTTTAAAATCTAAGACTGAAATGAAACTGTCTCTATTATCTCGCATTTTGAAAGGTTTTACCAAAAATAAGAAATGTTGTTCAACCTTGTACATGGCAATTTGTTAATTATCATAAAATTATAGTACAATGTTGATAGTTTTGTACTTTAAAAAAATTAAATTATCAATAAATGCAATTTCTTAATAAACCCTTGTATTTTTTGATTTGTCATCATTAGAGCAATATCGAGAAAAACGTCCCGATATAAGAGCCCAGCAAAAATAATTTTAGGAAAAAATTGGGAAAAAATTACCGGTTGTAAATTTGGGAACGTTTTAAAATTTATAAATGATGCGAGGTAAATGTGAAACTCCCTGTATTATAGACATATGATGATGTTGAGGTAGATGAGTCTAGAAGTCTCATTTTCAAACATTTTCTTCTTAAGAATCTGGAAACCGCGTTAAGATCGGCTAAAAATTTCTAGAGCTACTTGGATTTAAGTTTAACCCATACTTTGCCTTCGTGCCACGCAATTGATCAGCTGCAGTTTGTTATGCCATCGTCGTGAATCACCCTGTATATCTAAGAATTTGTAGTATCCGTATCATCTGACCAGCAGTTTATCTAATAACTAGAATTAAACAAGAATATACTTATTCAGACCTTAGGCCAATTAACGCTGTGGTATTCTTGGGAAGCGTCCTTGAACCTACCTTTTATGTTATTGCAATATGCAATGTAAATTGCAATACTTGCTGATAATGTAGTCATCTTAGCAATTTAAGATATTGATGATGAGTGGCTAAAGCTCTCAGTTGGCAAAGAATTATTAATTGAACGAAGAGTTGGAGAATGAATTGAATACTCTAATATCACTCACCGATAAATTGGTAGTTCTAAAAGTGTCCGATTCGTCTTATTTTTCAGTTACCAATGAAGGCGATGCGATGATTTTAGTTGTTTTTAAAAGGTTCGTAGCTAAAAGAAAAAACTATACAGGGTATTTCAGATAAGCAATGCTAATATTGGGATATCGGTAATAGTAAGATATACAACTTTGGAGAAATAAGAAAAACGGTGCGCACTTAAAAGACTAACAATGTGACACAAATCTTTTGGTTAGTTTTGAATTTTATACGAAAAGTCTTCCAGCGTTAATACTAAAGTTAGAGCAAAACTAAGAAACTTCTTTACAGCAACTTTTAAATTAAAAATCTTATCCCAATTATTTTATTTAACGTTTCGTTTCCAAGCAATAACTATCAACTGCATTTATTATAATACGGCCTTAATTTAATAATTATTATAAGAGCGTTTTTTATTCTTAAATCTTATCCCAATTATTTTATTTAACGTTTCGTTTCCAAGCAATAACTATCAACTGCATTTATTATAATACGGCCTTAATTTAATAATTATTATAAGAGCGTTTTTTATTCTAAATTCAATGATGCGTACCTTACATTATCGTTTTATTATATTTTGAGCCTTCTTGATCATAATTGTTATATTTTCAAGACACGCACCTCCCAACTAGCAAAATAAATTTTATAAACTGCTATACGATAAACTTTATAGAAGCTTAGAATTCCTATAACGTGGTTAGATATGTATAAATATTATATGATATTTATAGGGTCAAAAAAGGCCCACTTTGATACAACAATCTGGTATTATAAGAGTTCTATGGAAGTTATGTATCACACTTTTAAAGTAATTTAATACAACAACTATAAATTAATTCAAAGAAAAAGTCCATTCTCAAAGTGGAGTTGAAATATAGGGAAAGGAAAGAAAGTCAAAAAGTCTTTCTCCACCGATTTAATAAAGAGCAATCAAAGGCCCAATTTTATGATAAAAAGTCTACATGTTTCGAAGGTAGTGACCTTCATCCCCAGGAGACAAAAGAAGTGTTGCTGTTAGTATTAGCAGTAGAGAGAAATTATTGGTGGAAGGTAACTTTGACCACTTTGACGGAGCTTTAAAGTTTGAAAATGTATTAAGCAGTGAACGTAATCAGCATACTGAAATTTTAAATACAATTTTTTTAATTAAAGGTACTTGTGAAAGGTTTGTCACATTTAGTAGGTTATAGAGAAAAATGATGTTTTTCCTATGAAAGTTTTAAGAAGAAATATATAAATGGGATTGTGGGACATTCCAATTCATATCATGATATTTGTTTAAAGGCATGGAGGAAAGATGTTAGAATTTAAGTGCGATTTTCATTTTGTTGAAGACTGATTTATAAAGGTTTAAAACATATTTATCAAAATTTTTGGGGTACTGGAGACCTAAGGCCCCGTAACATGTAATTAAGTTAGTCCCATTTTTTAGAGAAATTAATCAAGATTGTTTAAAAAAATTAAAACTTTTTAAAACATAAAATCTTTAATTTATATACCCTTAAAGATGAAAAACAGGGAGACAACACAATTAGAAGGAGAACTGAAAACTTGTTCTGTATCAATTGACAGATAAAAGTTGAAATGCACAGTAAAAAATTCAATTGATTAACCACCAGGTACGTCTGATTTTATTGGTTTGATTAATTATTTTGATTTATTATTTAATCAATTTGTAAATCAATTGTCTGATTTTCATCTTTATTTAAAAAAAGTACTCATTTTCGATTTATTTAAATCGATACCTATTGGTGAAATGTATAAAAATATGCAATCTTTTAAATCAGATTTCGTTAAATTTGTAAAAAGGTTTGTCACATTTAGTAGGTTATAGAGAAAAATGATGTTCTTCCTATGAAAGTTTTAAGAAGGGATATATATATAAGATTGTAGGATATTCCAATTCATATCATGATATTTGTTTAAAATCATGGAGGAAAGATGTTAGAGTTTAAGTGCAATTTTCATTTTGTTGAAAACTGATTTATAAAGGTTTAAAACATATTTATCAAAATTTTTGGGAGTACTGGAGACCTAAGGCCCCGTAACCTGTAATTAAGTTAGTCCCATTTTGTAGAGAAATTAATCAAGAGTGATCAAAAAAATTAAAACTTTTTTAAACATAAAATCCTTAATTTATATACCCTTAAAGATGAAAAACAGGGAGACAACACAATTAGAAGGAGAACTAAAAACTTGTTCTGTATCAATTGACAGATAAAAGTTGAAATGTGACAAACCTTTTACAAGTACTTTTAATTAAAAAAAATGTATTTAAGGTTTCAGTATGCTGATTACGTTCACTGCTTAATACATTTTCAAATTTTGAAGCTCCATCAAAGTCACCTTTCACCAATAATTTCTCTCTAGTGCTAATACTAACAGCAATACTTCTTTTGTCTCCTGAGGAGGAAGGTCACTATCTTCGAAACATGTAGACTTTTTATCATAAAATTGGGCCTTTGATTGCTCTTTATTAAATCAGTGGGGAAAGACTTTTTGACTTTCTTTCCTTTCCCCAACTATAAAATTGTTTTCTAGCGTGTATTTGGTGATATTTATACAACAATATTTTTATCGACACTTTAAATGTCTTACACAAATATTACATAGTAATTGTATAATGCAGTCTGATATTATCGCAATTTAAAAAGGTATTTAATTTTTTAGTGCAGAATTTTATAAGCACATTATTTTAAAAGGGGCGTGTAACAACGGAGATTATCAATATGTACCTACCTACTTAATTAAAAATTGATCAGCCGAAGCTCAATGGCGCTCGTTCGTGAAAAATTATTGATATTATATCACCTTTATCATTTTAACAATCTCGGATTAGCGCTAATAACTCAAACTTCATTGCACCGGAGAATTGATAAACTATGTATACTTGTTTGTGGCACAAAAAAGATGCGCTTTAATTTTGGCCACGTTTGCTTTGAAATTAAAAAGAAAATATATATACTTTTTTTTTATTATTTCGATATTTTTTATACATAATAATAAGTTATTATTTTATTTAAGAATACCATTAGAGAATAGTCTATAGTACTAGTAAAGTAAAGTTAAGATTATATTTTTACGTCTCCGACTTAATTTTTCATGATGGCGGCAGTCGCGGATCCAACAAATCATTATTTAAACATGGCGCATTATAATACAACCATTTTATATCAAATAAAATTATTAGTATTTTAATTTCATAATTAAATTTTGACTACACGTGGAACGTGTTCATCAGTCGAAATTTGGTGGTTATTTAAAATGAAAAATTAAATTTGTCTTGTCATTGAAATGACATTGTTGACGTTGTTGAGAGTAAAAAGCGGGCAATCCGAAAATTGTTAAGATTAGAGAATATTGACATTTTTAAAAATTAATTCAGAAGGCGTCTGTGTAAAGGAATGTAACTTCTATTTAGATTAACTTGTGTATTTAAACAAAGGGAATTGTCTAGTTATTCCTTATTAACCTCTATGTCCTCCATAAAATCGAGTCAGACTCGATTTTATGGATAACTTATATCAGGACTTATGCAACAAGCTCTGAACATCTTCGAAGATTGGTGCAATAGGGAAAACCTCAAGGTGAACCCAAGCAAGACAATGATGATCCCATTTACAAAACGAAGAAAATTGGAAGATCTAAAACTACCAAAACTCTTCGGAAAGGAACTGCAAATATCTTAGGAGGTGAAATATCAAGGAATAACTCTAGATGCAAAACTAACCTGGAACTCCCATATGCAGAATATCATTAATAAAAGTAAAATGGCACTCATGGCCACCAAAAGAGCTGTAGGGAAAAATTGGGGACTCAATCAACGCACGGTACACTGGTTGTACACGATAGTGGTTAGACCAATGATCACATACGGATCAGTGGTTTAGTGGACCAAAACCGACCAAAGAAAAGCAGAACTGGAGTTGACAAAAATCCAGAGATTTGCATGCCTTTGTATTACAAGTGCTATGGGAAGCACTCCAACAGCGGCTATGGAAACCCTACTAAATCTTCCACCCCTTGGTATACTTATCAAGGCGGAAGCTAGAATGGGGGCGTATAGACTGACCTGTAATAACACCTGGCAATCCGGTCCTGCAATCGGACATACAAGGATTACAAACATAATCGCGAACTCATTATTGGAGATGAGCAGTGATTTAATGACCCCAACCACTAACTTCCACAAACCACACCAAACCCAGATACACTGGAGCTTCAGGTCAAAGGAAGAAGCAGAACAGTCGAGAGGACTAGTATGTATACCGACGGATTCAGGATGAAAGGAGGTGCGGGCGCGGGAATTCATGGGGCTGTTCCTAAGCATAACACTAGCGTGCCACTGGGGATACATGCTACAGTCTTCCAAGCGGAAGTACATGCTATTGAGATATGCCTGCGTGAGAACCTGAGGAGGGGCCAGAGAGGTAAAAACATCTCAATTTTCACGGATAGTCAGGCAGCAATAAAAGTTCTAGCATGCTATCAGATCAATTCAAAGTTGGTCTGGAACTGTCTTCAATGTCTTCAAGACCTGGCAAGCAGCAATGTCGTAACACTTGCTTGGGTGCCGGGGCACAAGGGCATAGGGGGCAATGAAAAAGCAGATGCTCTGGCCAGGCAGGGATCAGTTACTGCCTTCATGGGGCCAGAACCGGTTTTTGAGGTTCCAAAAGCCTCTGCAAGAGGATGCGTGACTGGTTGGGTGAAGCGACAACATCGCTCATATTGGAACCACATTTCGGGGCTAAGACACAGCAAATTAATACTGGATAACCCCTCAGAGGCAATGACCTCTGAAATCCTAAAACTAAATCGAAACAAGCTTAGAATCGTGACAGGCCTCTCACCCGGTCATAGTACTCTAAGAAAACACATGCACACCATGGGCATATATAACGTCGAACCCATATGCAGACTTTGCAATGAGGAGGAAGAAACAGCCTACCACATTATCAAAGAGTGCTACGCACTGACACGCTGGAGAACAACCCACCTGGGGAGTCAAATCCCCCAGGGGGAATCCCCTGAAAAAAATCTGATAAAGGGGCTGCTTAGCCTAATAAGGGCGACTAACCTCTTTTAATGAGAAATCGAGCAACAAGCGTCACAATAAGTCTCTTTAGGGTGCGGTGTAGAGGAAGTAATAACCTTGGCTTGCTGCCTGTATTAATCATCCTAATCATCATCAACTGATTTCACACAAATTTACATCAACTTTCGAACAACGACATTTCAAATAAATTTTACAAATTGGATTTTCCCCGCTTTAAGGAAGCACTGAAGATGGCCTAAGGCCAAAAGCGCTCTGCTAATTTAAATAAATTTCAAGATTATACACTTAATACAAAAAAAAAACGACTGCTGTTCCCTCTTATTAATTTTGTCATTTTCCTTATATAACCTTAATAAAACATGTATATTCAAGCATTCTATACTGCTTTAATTAGAAGCTATTTTTGCAAGTATACGAGTATTTCACAATATGCTTGCAATACTTATATTTATAAAACGATTTTATAAATAAGCGCATATCAACGTTAAACATTAATTTTGTCATTTCCCTTATATAACCTTAATAAAACATGTATATTCAAGCATTCTATACTGCTTTAATTAGAAGCTATTTTTGCAAGTATACGAGTATTTCACAATATGCTTGCAATACTTATATTTATAAAACGATTTTATAAATAAGCGCATATCAACGCTAAACATTAATTTTGTCATTTCCCTTATATAACCTTAATAAAACATGTATATTCAAGTATTCTATACTGCGCTAATTAGAAGCTATTTTTGCAAGTATACGACTATTTCACAATATGCTTGCAATACTTATATTTTTAAAGGTTGTATCTCATATTATAGCACTTTTATAAAATTCTTAAACAAACAAGAATGATTTGTTCTATAGTAAAAGTTATAAAAGCCGTTATAAACACTATTTGATGTAAGTATTTTTCTAAATGAACAAAGCTATCGCAACGATATGCGCTAAAAATCAAAACTATTCTAGGGCAACGCTATTCGATAATTATAAAATAATTTGCTTCTTTTAAAGTTCAACTTTGCTAGTTGGGCTGGATCGTAGAGCGTTGCTTTGCTGTTTAATCGAATGAATGTAGCAAAAAAAGTTAAGTAACTTCTTAATTTTTCGATTTTAATTATGCATGCCTTTTTTAAAAATATTAAAAATAATAATGAATGAATAATTTATTTATTATTACTATTACAGTCGTTACTTCTTTACTGTAGTTTAGGTTCTCCTGATTTGTTCCAGGTTACACTAAATTAAAGCTCTTTGTCGGAAAAATAGTATGACAAATAATACCAAATAATATGTTGTTATTCCGATTGTGAAGTGGAAAATTAGAAACAAAAACGAAAATTTAATTTTTTGCATCCAATTAAATCACTTCTGCCTATTCTAATAGCTCATTACAAATAATAATTGAGGCGCGCAGACTTTGTAGTTCGTAAGCATATACATCATTGCCGCTACTAATTACCTATCGATTCACCGGGAGTTTCAATTACAAGGACTGGTTGCATAGATACTATTTAACCCCAGAAACACCACAAGATGGTTTTAAAAGGGGCCAAAGTTAACTAATCAATAATCAAGGCTTTATTTATGTTAAACATGGTATACAAGTTGCGCAGTTACATAAACAGTGGTTTAAGAAAGTGAAATTTAAACTTTGGTATAAGCTCTAAAGTGAGATATAATAAGGATATTTAGGACTACTGTGCATTATGTTTTAATATATAAAGTAAAAATAATATTGTATGAAAGCAAATTAGTATTTAGTTGTTAGGAATAGTATTTTATTTTTAGTAACATTTAGTTAAGCCAAAGAAAATTCGCATAATTTTCAGATTTAGAGATTGTTTTTAAAATGTTAGCTATATTTACTATACATTTAGGAACCTTTACTTGAGTGGTATATAGATTGAATAAACAATCTTGGACTGTAAATAATGCCGGATTATTTATTTAAAAACAAAAAGCAGCAGCTCACATATTATTCTTAGAGACCTTTGATAATAACTCATCCACCAAATCTAATTATGTAAGTCAACCTAACCTAGGTGTTGACACCGCCGTTACATGCTTGCGCCAAACATAAATTGTTTACAGTATTTTCCATAGGTTGCGTGGTTCAAAATATGTCAGTTGAATAAAAGGTTTTTTTCTCGCACAAAACATATCTATTTACTTCTGGTACTTCATTTACTTATCTTCACATCCGTTCTGAATAGCAGAAAATGTTTTTTAATTATTTACAACTTAGTATGGTAACTACTTAGTGCATTAAAACAGATATACGTTGTTACATCACTAACATTATATCACTAAACAAACAATAATATCGGGATGCAATACTGTATTCTTAAACTAACGAGACTTTATCGTATCTAAGAACTTTAGACTGCTTTTTACAACAGTTAAACAGGACATGAGTCGTGGTATAAAAACTACGTTAATACACCTTTGGGCACTGACACCGCGAATTGACTGAGTTAGTTCAACAGATAAACGGAACTAGAGTTGGGATGTATTAGTCACATTAATACACCTTCGGAATAGAGCCTTGCGAATTTTCCAACTATTTCATGACTTGGATACCATAAAATCAAAAAACCGCGCAAAATGCCGTGAGAAACCAGTGTGCTTTTCACGACCACTCGTACAGATCTCTACTGACTTCCCGAAAAACTCAAAGACTTCAAGTCCTAGTTGCGATATATCACCCTCTTTCTCGCACCCAGTAACATTTTGTCATGCTGTTTCAACCCCTGCCTCAATCACGTAGGCTCATTCCGTCGTTGCCTGGGCGACCGCTCGTTGCTTGCTTTCTGGGAATTTAGTCTGGCGTTGAAGATGGCGTATTCTACGAAATTGTTATTAGTTATATATTTTAAAACTCAACTGCCTTGTCTTGTTTTTATGCGGATTTGTAGTTTAGATGCACCGGAGATAAATTAAAGATTATAGACAGCGGCGTTGTCGTACATGCTATACTTTAAATTAATACTGTCTAAGTATATTAAATTATGCAACTAGATGACTGAACCTTTCTCCAACACTAGACGACCACCTTGCGCAAATTGTACTGTTTACAAGAAATGAAATATCAATATATTCTGATAGAACGGAAGACTGTAGATACTATAGGAGGACATATTCTTTTTACCTCAATATAAATAAATAAATAAATAAATAAATAATCGTCTTATATTACATATTTTTTATAATACAAAATACAAAAAAAAAGTTTACACCCTGCATGGCAAAGTCTAGCCTTTGTGGGCTACTCTACTTAACCATACAAAAGCGATAAAAAATTAAATAAACTTTCAAAGAAGGTAACTGTAAGAGTAGATGAAAAAAATAAATTTATTAATACTAAAAATAAACTGATATATCATTGCTGTTCAAAATGTAGAAGTTACTGATTACGTTCACACGTTTTGTCGTTGAAGTAAAAAATGTTTAAACTGGATTTGAAACTTGGCACAGTTAAGAGAATAAAAGTGATTATCGAGGGAATTATAAAGTGTTACCGACTGGTACGTAAAAGATCTTCTAAAAAGTGTAGTGCGATAATGAGGCATAGTTAAATTATTGACATTTCTAATATTCCGATCATTAATATCATGTCGTCGAATTAGTTTTTCCTTAAGTAGTGTTGGAGAATTGGGATTGTGTAATATTTTAACAACAAAGTACGCCAAGTGATGCAACCTACGTTCATACATTCTCAACCAATTCAATTCCTCGAATGTATGGGACACATGATCAAATTTTCTTAAACCTAGGATAAATCTGGAGCAAGCATTTTGCATTTTCTGAATACGATTCTTACTGAGAACGTCTAGACAATTCCCATATACAAAATCACAATAGTTAAAGTGTGATAACACCAAAGAATCGCTTAAAGATTTCCGCTAGGTAATGTTAAGTAAGTGTCTATTACTATATAAAAGTTTTAAGGCTATAAATGACTTTTGAAGAAGTTTTTTCACGTGTTCTTTGAATCTTAAATTTGTATCCAGAACCATACCCAGATTTTTTGCAGAATTAAGCATTGGCATTTTAGTACCGTCAATAAAAATATTAAGATTTTCGTTCAGTAAAGGTTTTTGATTCTTGTTTGCAAAGAGCATCACGGACGATTTACTAGGATTTAAATGCAAATTATGTTCCAAAGATATCTTTTTTATTATGTTTAAATCATTATTAATAGGTACTTAAGCAGGCTTGTTCGAGATCGTCAAAGTTAAATGAAAAATATAACTGCGTGTCATCAGCATATGCCTGCACACGACAGTTTCTAACGGACTTAAGTATGTCAGCTGTATAAATAAGGAAAAGCAAGGGACCCAAAATTGAGCCCTGTGGAACCCCTGATAAAATAGGAATTTGATCCGAAAACTTATTATTGCTGAAGATTTTTTGAGATCTACTTGTGAAATACGATTTAATTAGAGTTATGCTTAGACAATACTCGATTTTGAACCCAAACAAAGCCTTCTCAAAATTCATATCAATTATTAACTCTCGCATCAATGTAAATAGCCCACTAAAGCCTAGAAAATGAAGTAACAGAAAAAAAGAATGGATATCTGGCCATATCGTAAATAAAGGTCGAAATTTAAAAGAACCTTTTCACAACTTAAAAAATACAAATGACCCACAAATACAATCTATCATAAATCTAAAAAAAAAAAAGAAAATATAATGCTTCTCGAAAATTCTAAAAAAACGTATACGGCTTCTCTAATTGAAAGAAGTGAAAATAAACGGTAAACAATTTCGTCTGTCATTAATAGCAATCTAGGTAGAACTAGGCGAAAATACAAAGTAAAACTACAGATTACGATAGGTGAAATATCTAACACCACACAAGTAGCAGAATACTTCTGTTTTTTGTTTGGTAGCATGAAAAATTTAGTGAAAATTTTTCAAGTGGAACATCTCGCCAATGCAGCTCTTACCTGCTCCTGGCGTCACAGATAGCTTCTATTTTTAACCCGATGACAGTCACGAGATTGTACAACCTATTTCTAGTATAAAGCAAAAAAATAGTGTCGGCCATGATAATATATCCGCAAATGTCATAAAAACCATAAAACATTGAGCCCTTGGCCTACTTAATAAACATATCATCTGATCCTGGCAATTGAAGGAAAAGCAAACGTTCGATATTCGAAGCCGAGATACTGCACAGTGTACAACAAAACAATACCAATGCTTGACGAGTGCCGTTTCGTGGGAGAAGGGACATTTCGCCGCGGCCGTTTCGCCGCGGCCCTTTCGCCGCGAGGACCATTTCGCCGCGGCCATTTCGCCGCCAAATAATAAAATGATAGTTATGAAATTTAAACAAATTTCCATATATATATTTTTTTTCTTTATTTATTATTTAGAAACATTTAACATAAAAACATAATAACATTTTATTGATTTTTTTTTTCGAAATTTTGTGCAATTCCCCTCAAGAAGTCTAGCATATCTCTTGCGTGAAACTCCTTCACCAATCTTAAAATTCTTTTATCTGCTTGAATATATTTTTTTAATTTTTTTTGCGGTTCATGTCCTGCGACTTATTTGTTCTAAGTACATATCTCTGCCTCTTTGTATTATTTTTAATACTTCAATAAACTTCCATATTGATGGATGGTCCATTCCCAATTCATTTTGCAATCTTCTGTTTGCAGCTTCTGCGTTGTTGTTGGTTCGGTTAATTCCTTGTATAACTCTGTTGTGTACATTCCACATTCTTACATTATCATTTATTTGGTGGCGAAAGGGCCGCGGCGAAATGTACTAGACCCCCGTTTCGTGTGTTTATAAAGAAATATGACTGATGTGTTTGAATCTACGTTTGCACGGTCTAAAACATATTTTATCGTTGTTGTATTGATGAAGTTTTATCATTGTAGAACGCAGAAAGAAAATGTGCATTAGATTTAATTTAGAGAGACTGATCATCACTGACCATGGACAGAGCATTATACGCTTATTGCAATTACTAAATTCGATGCGCTATTTACTAGTTTATTTTTACAAATGCAATTTGAAACTTTCTGGCGTGTAATGTTGTTCGGCACTCTTCTTGCAACGGCTTGGGATTTACTGCAAAATTCAATTATTGTATCAATATCCTATAGTCTCCGTTAGTCATAGATTCTTCCAACCCTCCCGCCCGTTCCGTGTCCTCTCCATGCCGCCACCCAAATTTTGCCTATATTTGGCCCTACTTGTTCTGTAACATCCGCAGCGAATAATGTTTGCAATAAAAGAAATAACGTATGGAAAATTGCAATATAGTTGTAATTATACGTCCATTTGCATTTGTATTCAACAGTCTTAATTTCGCCCAGCTTTTATTCATTAAAATTAAAGCATGCAGTTTAGTGGACCGTGTACCAAGTTTAGGTTTAAATTTAAATTACGTTATAATGACACAAAAGGCGCATCCTGTCACAAAGGCTTAAACACAGGTTTATTTTGTTTTTCGTCCCTTATGATCGTATTCTGCTTATTTGCCTCAATGGTATCTATGCAAACTAGAATTTAATTCCTTTTTCTGTGCTTTTGGTAAACCACTCACGCTCACTGTCAAATGATATATATATGCAGTAGTGGAACTGACTTACGTTAGGTGAAGGTCAGTGGCGGCTCGTGACTTATTTAGATGGGGAGGCTAAGCATTTAGAAGAAAGCGCCGCAGGCGCAAAATTGCGCCGCAGGCGAAAAATTTTCGCGACCACGCCCAAAATCAAAAATTCACTCTGAAAAAAAGTTAAACTAAAAACTCAAATATCTACCTACATAAAAAGAGACGAGCAGGATAGTGTCGGGGAAAATTTTTCGGGCTAACGCCAAAAATCAAAATTTCACTATAAAAAAAAACTGTTAAAAATAAGTTAAACTAAAAACTCAAATACCTACCTACAAAGAGACAAGCAGGATAGTGTCGGATACAATCCCGAAGGGGCTGCCTACCGACTAAACTCCCCTAAGTAATGTAATATTAATTATAAATACCAATACCTTTTAAAATACAAAGACAGTGCTATCGAATGATGTTATCACATCTAGGCTGGGTAAAGAAATAATGATCAGTTAGTTAATAGTATTATTTAGTAAACTGGCAAAAAACATTTTTCTTTAGTGTTAAAAAAGAAATAATATAATCGATAGGTCCTTGCAATTGGTTTTTTGGTTCCCTCAGATAGCATAATGATAACTTATAAGTTAAAAATATATACCTAGTAGGTATATAATTATATGCAATATTCATCATAGGAAATTTTTGGTGTTTTTGATCGTTTCTCCGTTTCTTTGAACTTGCCATTAGATGTATATACAGGGTGTTATGGAAATGACTTATTATTTTTTAACCCGTAAATCTATAGGTCGAGCCGAATTGGGGAAAAATTGCGTTAAATGGCGCTCGAAGCTAGAAATTCGAGAAAAATGCCTTCAAAAATTTAGCTCAAAACACCTACGCGCCAATGATCAAACAGCTGATTCGTACTACTTGTCAAAAAAAAAATTGTTGACAAAAATCTGACAGTTACTGTCAGATAGTCTTTAGATATCGTCAGCCCAAAACATGTGTTTTGAGCAGTGTTGCCACATTTACTACATCAGTTTCATCAGATAACCTTTTTTGAATATTTAATTTTTTCTACTTAACTTTAATATGCTTTAGTTTCTACCCTATTACACGAAAAATTGTCTACGTATTGCTCTAGTTTTATTTGTACATACCTTGAAATAAAAAACATATCGGCAAGAAATCCACGTTATACCGTTACCATTTCAAATGATTCTAGCGGGACATTTATTCACTTTAACAACACATTAACTGTTCGGGACATTATCAAGTTATTAGCTCTTTAATTCTGTGTTATTAATACAAGAAATTACTAGTTATAGACTTAGAAATACTTTATAACAAAATCCGGATTGAAAACAACGCGACACACGTTTGATACGGTTATGTTCTTTCTCTTCTTCTGTGACTTCTGTTCTTCTTGGTAATGATAATAGCTGGCTCATTGTCGTCAAGACAGGTGGCCATTGCAATTAAGAATAATAATTACGGTATCCAATCCAGTCCTCTTAACTGGACACACAACATTTAAACACGATAGTCCAGGGGGCGGGAAATGTGATTTGTTGCTGTTCTGTGATTGGGTACTGAGCAGTTCAAAGTCAATGAGCGCATTCGGGAGACGAAACTGCTCCGGAGCAGTTCCTAAATCGTCTTGTTGTGTCGACCGCTACTTTTACGACACTTTCCAACATGTTACGGAACGGTCGCCATTTTGGGTAGCATCTTTCACTTCCGCTGCTTGGAGAGAGCGGTTCGTTATGTCAATGGGGAAATGACGTATGCAACAAAAGTTTGGTTACGAAGAACGTAGTAAATAGAATGGAGGAACAAAACATATACATTAAACAGGAAAACGTACTTTTTAACTGCCACCAAAGAGTTTCAACCAAGGGATGAGTATATTGGTAAGCTTCACAAAACAAGAAAGGTTAATGTTTGTTACGCACAGCTGATATGGATTTGACATTTGAACCAAACGTGATGATCTTTTGGTCGAAATAGTCGAAATCCATGGAAGCCGACGAATCGGTAGCGGTTGGATCATAACCGGTAACCACTGCGGACTGCGGAGCAGTTTCGTCTCTCGAATGCGCCCAATGGCTTCATATGTGGCTTCATAAATTTGTTTTTAATATCATTTCTTATTATTCATTTACTTGCAACGGCATAAAATTTGTTTGCGTTTTGCTGCTGGAGTGTATAGTTGTTGAATAATGTGATACACATGTGATGGGAATGTTTTGTGATGTGATAGTTTATCTGTGTAAATTTCCAGACATAGGGCTTGTTGTTGGTATCTACGATTTTTACTCAGCGAAGTATTATGCTAGCAATACAATTTCATGGGGTGAGTAAAAACTATACCTATTGAATAAGGCTTGTTTAATTGAAATCGCAGTATAGTTTTTGATTTAATCTTTTTTAAAAAACCTAAAAAAAAGATTTTTTCGAATACTTGGCAACGTCGCAAGGTAATCAGCTGTCTGTAGAAATTCGGCCAATTTGTCATGTCAAAAACACGTGTTTAGGGGTAATGAACTTTCATAGAGGCACAGATGGTCCGGTTTTAAGGTATTTTACAAAATTCAAAATACTTCCGATTTTAGAAAAAAAAACTATCAAGTGTAACTCTAGGCCACCCCAGGAGTGGCCCCTTAAAATATAATAAGTCATTTCCATAACACCCTGTATATTATGACACTATAAGTTGTAAAAAAGTCACTATCGGGATATTATGTCACTATCGGGATATTATGTCACTATCGAATATTAGGTCACTATCAGGATATTATGTCACAATAGGGTAATTTGTCGCTTTTCGGGTTTTAATTATGAAAAATTACTATTTATTAAAAGTAATTAAGTAGGTTTTTGGCGCTGTATTAATTGGTTTTTACCATGAACACACTGAGAATAAAAATCATTTAAAAATATATCCATAAAGTTAAGTTTAAACACTAATTTACATGGGTATGTCGCTTGAAAAAAGAACCAAATTTCAGAAACAAAGAATTTTAATAAATACCTACATACCTAAGTACCTACTTACGTTCATTTCTTAACTTCTTTTATATAATAGTGCTATTCTTCGCTCTTTTGTACCTGCAAAATGGTCTAAAATTTTTTCGTAAAATGAGTTATCTAGTTTTAAACGTTTAATAAATTCTTTTTCTATTGATATTATACTAACATTGCATAAGCGATCTTGACTCATGGTGTTCCGTAAATAAGTTTTTATTCTCTTAAGGGTCGAAAATGATCTTTCAACTGATGCTGAAGTAACAGGTATAGTAACAATCAAACAAAGCAGCTCATAAGTTTGTGGTAAAACTTGCTGTAGGTCATTATCAAACATGTATTTTATTGTATCAGCGTGATTCTCAAATTGACCTAACATATCCTCCTTGTCTGAGTATATGACAGAAAGTTCATTTTTTAATATGTCTTTTTTTACAAAGTTGTACCTTAGACATAAACTATCCAAAAGATTATTTGGGAAATTTTCTGAAAAACTTAAAAAAAGATTTTTATTCATTAAGTCAAAAAATTGTAATTCATGTAAATCTGAAAATCTTAGTTCAATCTGGCCTTTTGTAGTATCTAAAATGTCATTGAAAAGCTGCTTATAATGAAGTTTCTTATCTTCAAAATTATACGTTTTTCGTCTTTTTGTATCATGGCTTGTATTTTCAGTAAAAAAAGTATAAAACAGGGAATTAAAACAATTTTCATCATTGCGATAACTGGAAATTTTTTCTAGAAGAGATTTTAAACGGTTTCTTGAATAAACAATGTCAGTAATCTTATGCTGCAAAATTTGAAAAACAATATCTGTTTGCTCAAATATTAATTTAAAAATATTAAGAAAAAATAAAAACTCTTCGTTTTCTAAATACGATTTTAAGCCTGATGCGGCATTTATAGTAATTTTGTCTGTATTAAACTCATCGCTGTTTAGTATGTAATCAAATGCTTCTATTAATTTTTCTCTATGTTGACAAATTGTAAAGACCGCCCGTGACGTAAAATTCCACCTTGTTGGAGCATTGGTGCGTATTCTACTCCCCACTATCTTATTTAGAACATCTGAACGTTTTGTTGACTTTGAAAAAAATGTTGAAAAAGCTGACACATTTGAAAAAATTCTAACTTCTTTAATAAAATTGCAAGCATTACTCAAAACTAAATTCATATTATGTGCGTAGCAGTGAGTAAAAATAGCTTGAGGCGCAACGGACTTTACTTTTGTTTGTAATCCACTTAAATGTCCCGCCATTACAGATGCGCCGTCGTAAGTCTGAGCAACCAGTTTGTGCTCAATATCAAATTTTTGAAATTTTGTTTTTAAAAGATTAAACAAATCTTCGGCCGTTTTCCCCGAACTTACATCGTGAAAGCCCAAAAATCTTTCAATAATACCGCCGTTTTTAACATAACGACAAACAATAGATAATTGTGATTTACAAGTTATGTCTGTTGTTTCGTCAACTTGCCACGAAAATACAGGTACATTTAGTAATTCCTCGTCAATAAAATTTTGCAAAATGCAGTTAATTGAATATAATAGTTCATTCTGAATTGTCTTTGATGTCCCTGAAAACACCGAGGAACTACTCATAAAATCTCGCAGTTTATTATCGTACTTGCAAAACAAATCTATTAATTCTTTAAAATTACCCTTATTTAAAGATCCCTCAGATTCGTCGTGTCCTCGAAAACCTAAATCCTGACATGATAAATATAAAATAAAATCGATTAATTTTGTTAAGATTTCTCGATTTTCTTTAACCTTATTATTATGATTTTCTATCTCACGTAATCGAGCGGAATCAATAACATTTATAATATTTTGCTTTCCCAATAACTTAAATTTAACACTTGACAATATGTGTTCCTGTGATTTATCGTGTCTTTCAAGGCCGCGTGTTAAATTTTTTAAATCGTTATATCCTAATTTTCCCCAGTAGGACGATTGATCGGGAGAAAATAGTAAACAATACCAGCAAAATAATTTATTTCTTACCTCGGATCCAGTTAGCCATAAATAATTTTTATAATGGTCTGTTTTAAAGCGACGATTTTGTTTTTCTTTACCTGTACTGCCTAGATCTCGTAATTCTGGCTGTGGGCGTCTATTTTTTACTATCAGTTTGTTATCGTAATTTAGGGAATTAAACGCGTTTGGATCTGTCAGGAAATGTTCCACTAAATTACACTCTAAATTAAAGCTGGCCGCACTCATTTTTTACTATATTATAGATTATCCTATTATCCAAAGTATTACTAAAAACAAATGAAATATCTAACCGATGCAATTTTCACAAATCCGCTAAAAACTCGAATATTTAACTAAGCAAACAACGAAAATGCCAAAATGCGCGGGATTTCTAGCCACTTGACACTTATATGAGGCGAGCAAGCGCTGGGATGCCGGATTCGGTCGAGGTCGCACGTGGCACGTGGGAGAGATCAGACATTTGTTATTGGTCGAGCTGTTTGCCTTTACATGTTGCCATTTTTACTGAATAAGTTAGAAATCGGTATGGGTTCTGTCACAATTTTGTTGCGTAGTACACGTCACTTAGGGAATCATGGTGGTAAATTTAAAAACAGCCTCATACCCTGTTGTCAGATTGTGAAGAAAATATTAAATCGTATGAAATTAGGGGATAATAATGAAATTACAATCGCCCGTTGTAAATTATAAGATTTAAAAGTTATTGTTAATATTTAAGTAATCAAATATTTAGGAGGGCAAGAATGCTGAGGAGGCTTAGCCTCTCTGCCTCCTTCGAGGAGCCGCCACTGGTGAAGGTGGGGGAATGATGCGCGCCGTGTAATCGTACGCGTCGTCATATTTCTTATTTTACGGTTGATTTTGATACGTCAACTACTACTGCCTCTCTAAAAGGGAAGTGTAAACTGTTTACGCCATCATTGGCAATATTTTATACGCCTGAACCTGACCTAGCCTGGTGTTTATAGAGATATTAGTCCTCGCCCTCTATTTTTGGGCATTAGACAATAAGACGGTCCACAAGTTTATAATACTATTGCTTCTAACTGATTAGTTTCTGAAAACATACGGTTTTTTTGCATATTCCGGTGTGCTTGATATTTTTGTAAATACTGTTATCTTTCAAACTGTAATTAATTAGCGTAGTTAAAAGTTACGATAACCAACAACGGGAAGTAGCCATCGACATAGTAACACAATTTACAATTTTAACAAACTTGGGCTCATTTAAGAGAGCAATATTTTATCTGCATATTTTACTTTTGTTATTATATCCTTGAGTTTTGCCTTCGCCGCTAGATGGCGTTAACTGAAATATAAGCGAATATTAGGCTTCTTCGAAACAACGTTAGATAAAATGATAGGATCCTTAACATTTCCGTAAAAACCCCATATTCGTATCTTTCTTTTTTTTCTTTTCTATAAAAGGTACAACAGTTAGTACTTATTGACCAATATAAACTACATATAACGTCTTCTTCCGTTTTTAGGGCATTTCAGTTTATATATTGGATAGGCTCTATGACTGCGAGTTTCTGAGATATAGCCAGCGGCCATTCTTAGCCCCAAAGACCAAATTGTTCACAAAAATATTAGTTTGATTAAAAAATTATCTTTAAACTTTGATACACAATATCTCGGTTATTGTAAAATAGTGAATCTATGAGTGGAAGGGTATTTTTACTTGCAAAACAATCAAGAATATTAGGCTACAAAGCTAAAAATATGTATAACAGTTTTATTATAAGAGTACCGTTAACTGATTCCGATCCTGTCGAATTCCTAGGCATGCCCCCTTCGATTTTTATTAGCGAACAGCCAATAAGATGAAGCGCCTTTTCATCACGTTGCAATATAAAAATCGCAAAAGAAACGTTTGATTAAATTGTATTAGACTAAAATTATCAATGTTCTTGTTTGGAAACACGTTTTCTAAAAACCAAATTCATAAATACAAATCAATTAGTAAACGCCGCAACGTGATATAGTAATTTTAAATTAAAGTGAAACTCAGCAATGCTGTAACAAAAGACAAACACCGCCTGCCATCATAATATCAACTGATTTCTAGCATAGCAATAGCCATTGGTGCAACGTTTCGCGCGACTGCGCCCTGATTGACTTAACGCTGACAGAGACTTCAGCGCGAAAGAAGCAAAGAGTGGTAGCGCCCAAGAATCAAGACGATAAGCTGCTTCACGTGACTGGGTAGTGAGATCCATGTGTGTTTCTGACATAAGGCATCACTATGATTCGAAAACAATAAAGTGATATTCTTCTACTAGAAGGTGTACTTTCGGCCAAAAGGGGCAATTACGTCGTGTATGTTTGGATATGCAACGAGCTTGCATATCATAGTTCTTTCTTAATGGTGAAAAGTGAATCCCAAGGGTGTCTAAATTGACCTCAGTTGCAAGGTGTCTTACGTGTCAACATGAACATAAAAAGTTGTTACTGTAAAAATAATACCAGGTTGAACTGACGTAAATAACAAAAAGTTACCAAACCGTGGAATAAACAAATCAAGTTAAAGTAATAATGGGTTTTATTAAATTAGGCAATATTTCATGAACCATTCATTTACTCTCCGAAATACAGGAATATTTAAAGGCAGCTCAGAACACCTCGCCGCAGTAGTCCTGTTAACTCTATATACAAGACAGCTTCTAAGGATACTATTGTTGAAACAATTGTTGTTATATGGCTCCTATCGCTAACGACCAACTGATTATTTGGGCCTAGTGAAAAGATATTCCTTTATCCACACACCATAGGCAACTAGCCTTTCTCTGCACTAATCAACAGTATCAAAAAAAATTTCCAAATTCGTGTCTCTTTAATTCTTATCTTTATTTTTATTTAGGTGTTTGTAAATGTATACAAGATTTAAACTCCCTAATTTTTTAAGCATTTGGCAGAGCATTATTTACCTAAAATGATGATTCTGGTATATTATAAAAACAATAATATAAAATGACCAGAGAATTAAGCCAGGTTTAGTAAATTATCCAAATTTAAAACAGATAGATGCCACAAATTAGGTTGACTCAGGTTAGTGTCTTCGCCATTTTGATAATATTTTACTAAATAAATGGTTGCCAACATGTTTAAATAGCGCGATTATTAATTATAGCCATTTTAGCAACAAAATTTACTAAAGATGGAAGATTAATTTATTAAGTATATTCCTATCTTCTTGATGTACTGTATCAGTGAGTTATGATCTTACTGATACAACTTAACACACTTTTCTAGTTCGAAACCTCATAAGAAAGTAAGTATTGCCATTTTCAGTTGCTTCTTTAAATTTGCCACACGAAAATTTAGTCAATATTTGTCAAAAATAGAGCAGAGTCGTACAAAATGGCGTTGCGCCATCATAGGGTATTCTATATCAGTATGAGGGGGCGATCTTGTTGTTACCCCTGTGTCCCTTGTTCCTCTTCTGTATTGGAGGCAAAACTTCAAGCAGTTCTTAGTAATTAAAAATTTATTTATCAGTCATGCAAAAAACAAAATAATTTTTGAATTGCCTGTCGTTTTAACTTTCACTGCAATAATTATTTAGGAGGGGTACGTAGAGTTTTAATTTTTTTATTCGATTTGAACATATAATAAATAAATGATCACTGAGCAGTACTTTCTTACCACAGCCTATAGATTCTCTGAATATTTATTTATTTTATTTCCTGTCATGTGGTTTAGTTCAGAGAAAGCGAATTGTAAATCATATTACAATAAAACCGTCAAGATAGAGCAAGTATCTCCTTAATTTTGTAAATGTAGTTTAAAGTCATTCACTGTTCTCGCAATAGTCAGTTGAAGAAGCTTTTGGTATACCATACAGAAAGGTTAACTCAGGTCATGAAATCTCAACCGGCGACGGAGATCTTACTTTGAATTTCAGGCCACTGATCGATTGGTCCGGTGCGTCGACCATTACATTTAGTTGTTCATTATCGGCTTGAGAGGGCCGTCTGCGTACGCGCAATCTTCGTATTTCCAGTTTTTCGAGCTTCAACTTGTTTTAAAATTGAGCTTGTTATGAAAAGTAATGAATAAAAAAAAGAAATTTATTAGTGGTCCTTTTCTACATTTTCTCTTGAAGGAAAATATTGGTGGGAAGATATCTCTAATATTTAGGAAGAAATACCAAAAAAAATAGAATGCTTTTAGCTCCAGTGTGTCGAATTTCAAAAGTAGAGTAAGAAATTCTAATTGAAATATTTACTCTAAAAATAATTGGATTTATTGACGTGACAATAAAACGGTAAAGTTATCAGAGTCGAAAACCTTGATGTGGCTTTATTGTGAGTGGTAGCCATCATAAAACAGCTGCTGTTGTCGCGATGCCTTAAATTTAATAAATTATATTGCATGGGCTTTATTGTTAGACAGTATAGTATATTATTTATTGCTAGATAAATAACGCTAAACGTTGCAGTTTGCAGTTAGCTGCAAAGTTACTAACTAACAATTAGGGGCAAGCGCCCCTTAAACAATCCTTAACCACTATAAAATGCAGCTACGCACTCATGACCTTCCGGTACTTGGTAAACGTACATAATATATAAGAACGAATATTTATTTCTTGCTTTGGTCCTTGTTCCCGTATACCAGTGGTTGCTGGTCAGACGAGGCAACTAATGTAACGCCTCTCCCCTCAGCATACAGAAAGTAAAATATTGTGCCGTATTATTCCTTTTATGTAGATATTCAAATATGAAATTAAATACTTCTTGTACTTATACTTCTTTAAATTTAGGTATATACAGCGTGTGAATAAAGTCTGAAAACGGCTTAATATCATGACAATTTATTGACCGATTTAAACCAAATTTGGTACTGTTGTGTAAGAGGATCTGACGCACCGAATGACGATATTGGCGTTGTTGCCAGCTTTTTGGTTTGTCTGGAATTCGAACGAATAAAACACCAGTTTAGTTTTGATGTAAAGTCATAAAAGCTGTCATTTTTACATGCAAATATGTCTTTAACTGAAAGGGAAAGAATTACAATTCTTATGGTGAGAGGATATGGCGATAGGATCAGGTTAAAAATATATTTAGTGACGCATTTCCAAACTGAAATCCAATTTCAAAAGCAACTGTTCTAAAAACTGTCCGACGGTTCGAAGAAACTAGAAATTGTAGAGATACGCGACGATCAGGACGACCAGCGGTAGTAGATAAAGAGAAAATTTTAGAAATTTTACAACATATTGTTGAAACCCATGTTTCTTCATTAAGAAAAATTTCTCAAGTAAGTGACGTCTGCTTCAAATCCGTCCATAATGTTTTATTAAAACATAAATATCACCCTTTCAAAATACATGTAGTTCAAGAGTTATCAGAAGATGATTATGAGCGAAGAATTGAATTTTGTGATATTATGATGTCAAGGTTTGACCAAAATAACCAGTTTTTTAAATTTAAAGTATTTTCGGACGAAGCAACATTTATGTTAAATGGTACAGTCAATAGACACAACTGTAGGTTTTGGGCAAATGAAAATCCCCACTGGATGTGAGAAGGTCATACACAACGCCCTGGAAAATTGAATGTGCGGGCTGGACTTCTGGGTAACCACAAGATCGGCCCATTTTTTATTGATGAAAATTTGACATCACAACTTTACCTTAAGCTCTTGGAAACGCAAATAGTGTCTACTATACTAAATGTAATGGGTCCAAATTATGCAAGTACATTCTTCCACCAGGACGGAGCTCCTCCCCATATTGGTCGAAACTTGCGCGAATTTTTAAACAACACTTTTCCGAATAGGTGGATCGTTAGAAAGGGTATAATCGAGTGGCCACCTAGATCCCCTAATTTGTCGCCTAACGACTACTTTTTATGGGGACACTTGAGAAACAGAGATTATACCACAAAACCTCAAGATTTGGCCGATTTGCAGCGTCGAATTTTGGACGAATTTGAATTAATAACGCCAGAAATGATTTAAACCACAATTGAAAAATGTTATTTTCAATTAGCACACTGTCAAGCTGTCCAGGGAAAACAGTTTGAACATTTAATATAAAAAATATATTTTTTCTAAATTGTACTCGTTACTTCGAAAACTACTGATATTAGGCACAAAGTATGTTATACCAAAAAAGTAACAAATTTAGAGTAAAAACTATAAATGAAAAAATATACAGGGCATTAGATTAAAAAATGTAAAATTAGTTCGAATTCCAGACAAACTAAAAAGCTGGCAATAACGCCAACATCGTCATTCGGTGCGTCAAATCCTCTTACACAACTGTACCAAATTTGGTTTATCGGCCAATAAATTGTGACGTTATTAAGCCGTTTCCAGACTTTATATACACACTGTATAAGGAATAAGAACCGTGCACGGGATTGCGCGTACTAGCTAAGACCTCTACCCGTTTGTCTCTAATTTATCGGCGATGTCACCTCCGCTGCGTTAAGACCGTTTAGGCACACAGAACTGGGATCTGATTTTCCCATATTTTGTCTTTAAGGCGCCAATGTAATAGCTCCACTTGAGGTTTCCTACGGGTTGCTCACTTGCTTCTTCTTGAAATTTCAGGTCGTTGCCAGAGTGAACATTTTTCAGAAGAATCTACCGATATCGAAAAAAATGTATAATGTATGTAATAAATTAAATTTTTACTAGTTTTTAATTTTTTACCCAAACTTATTATTTGTAATATCCTAGTATATTAAAATGATACATAACTAAACATACATTAAACTAAACAACGACAACCTAATAAACTCCCCCATAATAGAAGCACATAGAGATGCCCTATTGTACAATTTCTGTACAGGGTGTTACTTAATGATAGGCCGTAATTCCAAGGACACATTTCTGAACTTAATTCAAGTAGAAAACTTCATATAAGTATGTGTCCTAGAAAGTCTGGTTTTCAAGATACAGGGTGTCAAAAAAAATCGTTTTTTATTAATATCTCAAAGATCCTTTTGCCGATTTTTTTTTTTATGATAAGGCACAGCACTACAGGATTAATCCTTTATGGCGCTCTAGGAGCGGTGCGTGTGCACAGGAAACGATTCACGTTGGTCTTGAATCTTTGGAGACTATACTCGTTGGGGAAGACGATCTCAGGGAGGTCGTTCCAGAGTGATGACGTTCTCCAGATGAAAGAATTTTGAAACAGTGTCGTTCGAGGGACACTAAGCTGAACCACGTACTGGTGGGCTGCAGTGGCTCGTCGTGTATTTCTACCATGCACCGCTCTGGGTGGTATTAAGCGGGCAACCTCAGTTGAACACTTGCCATGAAAATATTTGTAAAATAGACTCAAGTCGCCAACCTGCCTTCGATGTTCAAGGCTTTCCAGGTTGTTTGTCAGACTATGGTCACCGATCAAGCGAATGGCTCTTCTTTGAATGGAATCTAGCAATCTCAGGGTATGTTTAGGAGCAGAGCCCCAAATATGCGAACAGTGATGGTCGAATTTGGGCTTTATAGAGCATCAAAAGTTGTTGGGGTGTATAGAGTTTCTTTGTTCGGAAAAGTACTCCAAGCTTCTGCGAGGCTGCCTTAGCAATGGCCGCAACGTGGCCATGCCAAGACATATGACTATCCAAATTAACGCCCAATAAATGAATTGATGAAGCCAAGGGAATCGAGTGTCCCGCCATAACTATATCCGGTTCTTCAACATTAACTTTTTTAGAAAAAACTGCCGCCTGGGTCTTTTTAGCGTTAAATTCTACTTGGTTACTGTCACCCCAAGACAAAATTTCTTCCAGGTCTTTGTTGAGATGTGAGACCTCTTGCTGCCTATAGAGATGTGCATTAGCAGCCGATGTCCGAGCATCCAAAGTAAAAGTTGAAACAAGTGTGCTGTCATCAGCGAAGCTATATATAGGATTTTTAGTTTTTTCCAAAAGATCGTTAATGTATAGTAAGAAAAGGGTGGGCGACAATATAGAACCTTGAGGGACTCCGGCGTTGATGTTAAATGTGTCTGAAAGAAATCCGTCCATTGCCACTCACAGAGAACGGTCTTTAAGAAAGCTCGACAGCCATGAACAAAATTGAACCGGCATTCCGTATGCTCTCACTTTAGTTGGGAGCCCCTCATGCCATACTCGGTCAAAAGCCTTGGAAATGTCCAGTGCTACCGCCCGGGACTCCCCATGGTGTTCTATTGCGTTGTTCCAAACATGAGTAACATAAGCGAGAAGGTCTCCTGTTGATCTAGACCTACGGAATTCATACTGGCGGTCACTAATAATGTTGAAGCCTTCCAGGTATTTTAGTAGTTTTTCGTTGATAGCCTTCTCCATAACTTTTGATATAACCGAGAGCAATGCGACTGGACGATAGTTGTTTGGCAAAGTCTTTTTGCCTTTTTTGGGTATGGGCTGGACTCTCGCAGTTTTCCAGCAAGAAGGAAATATTCCTTTTTTGTAGGATAAGTTAAAAAGCCTACAAAATACCGGTGTCAGTTCGTCAGCGCATTTCTTAATTACAATGACCGGAATATCGTCAGGACCAGAAGCCTTTTTAGTGTCGAGACTCCCCAAGATTCGCTTAACATGGCGGTGGCGAAAGACAATCTCGGGCATTCTCGATTCTACAGGGGTAATGTTCGGTGGAGTACTTCCCTGAAAATTTACCGTTGAATGTGAAGAGAATAGTTCCGCTAGTAAGTTTGCTTTTTCCTGTGCTTTGGTCGCAATGGTGCCATCAGAACGTGTTAGAGGTGGAATGGTTGACTTGGTAAAGTTCTGACTGACGGCCTTAGCTACCGACCAAAATGATTTTGAGCCGCTAGGACATTCAAGAAGTTTGTCTCTGATCCTCTGGTTGTGTGCTTCTTTGCTTTGGTTTATCGTTTGCTTGCATTGGTTTCGAGCGTTAACAAAGATGGTACGATTTTCGGCGGTAGGATTTTTACGCCATTGTCGGTAGAAATAATTTTTTGATTTAACAGCTCGTTCGCAATTTTTGGTAAACCAAGGCTTGCCGTTAGAAGGGCACTTTTTTGAGAAAGGCATGAAGGCTTCCATACCAGTAAGGATAACCTCCGATATTTCTGTTGCACAGATGGATGGATCATCAGAGGTAAAACAAACGTCCCGCCAAGGAAAGGTTCGAAAATGGTCCCTTAGGTCCTCCCACTTAGCTGATGTATAATGCCATATCTTGCGTGGTTTAGGAGGCTCTTCAGCACTAATTGGTAGTTTGTTCAGTGCCGAAATAAGGTTGTGGTCAGACGTTCCTAACGGCGGCTTTACGGTGACAGCGTACAAGTCGGGGCTTGAAGTTAAGAAAAGATCCAACAAACTAGCAAAATCACCATCTCGGTCTGGAATCCGAGTTGGTTCACCCACCAGCTGGGTGAGGCCAGAGCTGATGGCAAAGGATTCGGCTTCACGACCTTGTTCGTCAGTCATGTTTGAGTATTTGAGCCAGTTGACATTATGAATGTTGAAGTCGCCAAGGATGACAACTTCGGAATTGGGATGGTGGGTTTGCAAAAAGTCGATAGTATTAGCAAGAGAGGAGAACAAGTCTCTATAATGGGTATCGCTTGGCGGCCGGTAAAGGCAGCAGATGAATTTAGTAATTCTCTGCGTTGATATTTTAAACCACATTACATCAAAGTCGTTAGGCTCGAGTGTCTCCTCTCGTTGACAAGAAATATCACTCCGGACAAAGAGACAAAGGCCAGAATTCCGCCTAAATCGGTGATGAAAGTCGTACCCAGGATATAAATAGCTGACCGTACTAATCGATGATCTGACTTTGGTTTCGGTTAGTGCAAGTACATGAGGTTTGGTAGATTGTAGATGTTGATGGACTGCATTGATGTTGGAGTTCAGTCCTCTTATATTGCAGAAGTCACTTTGGAAGTTGCTAATCTCGGGTCTTTTAACAACTCCAGTTTTTCCACCATTTCCATTTAGAATATTGTTCGAAGGACCCGCATGGCCACTGGACATGGTGGATGATTGGATAATCTCGCTTGATAAGGCGCCAGGACCCGCCCCCACCCGGAGATCCGACCGGGGGGCGTTTTTAACTCCGGAATTTATTGATCTTGGAACCATCATCACAGCATTTTTTGTATATTTCCCACCCTGGAAACCGGAGACATCGGCACAGTGACGAAACGTTAGCTCAAAGAGCAACTTCACGCCACCTAAGCCGATGCGATGGTATTTCACCGGGCGATGTCGGGTGAGCCAACATCTACCATCTCTAAAACATGGCAGTGTTGTTCGTTGTGATAAGGCGCTAAGCTAGGTAGCACTCACTAGATAATAATTATGTAATCCAGTGGAGTCCCGGGGGGCAGTCTCACGAATTATATTGGTAAGAAAGAGTGAGCGCCACTGACTTGCTTAAAGATTTTATGTTATTTTCGGGTTAAGTAGCTAAAAATACGAATTTTTTGCCTCCAGATATTTTTTTGTATCTTACTTCGTTTTCGAGAAAAAAAAATTAAAGCCACTAAGCCGAAAAATTGCTAAAATACAATGAAGTTTACTTTAACCGTTGCTAGGAAATTTTGTTTTGTTGTTATGAAATAATGTTTTTGACTTTCCGTGACGGTTTTTCCTTGGAAGAAAATCTAGAACAACGTCTTAAGACGACTAAAAATTTAGAAACCTGCGGAAATACTATCAAACTTAAACCACCCAAGAGCACAAATAAGAACCTTGTCAATAATTCACTTTCTTTATACTACAGAGCTCCTGCTCGGCATCGGCTGGGAACACGCCGGGAAGGGAGCCAGTACTACCAATCAGTTCCCCCTCAGTTCAGATATCGGAAGCAACAGCCGAGACAACAGCGAAGAAAAGTGTACTCTCGTCAATAGCCGAGGTTAGTGTCCTGGCCGGCAGACTCAGATCATTCCATATTTGGAAGAAGTAGAAGTACCCCAAAGACAATAACAAAATAAATTGGATTACGGGTCTAAACATGCCATTTATACGTTACCTGAAAAAAATACGCTTTCATAATAGTCTGTATCGACAAACTTATAATGGCACTATTAGCATAGGGTCGCCCTGTCAGGGTCAATTTCTGTCCACCGTATTTTTAAGGCCTAAAAGTTATGGATGAAACAATCTAATTTTAAATCGTAAAAACCTGAATGTGTAAGCATTTTAAGTTAGAAGATCACGGCACAGTAGCCATATTATTGTCTAAAAATTGCTTCATGTGTACTATTGCCTTGAATGATGCATATTTTCGTGTCAATACCCAAAACACATATAAAAAATATTTAAGGTTAGTAGAATAGCAGTACCGTTTTCAGGACACAGTTCCATAAGAAATAACATGGAGGCTGAAATCTGCATTTTTCGTGCCATTTTAGGGCGTGGCACTTTTCCTGGAACCCACCATCCTCTCTTAACCTAAGTGGAACCCAGCTACTATCGCCACCTAGTGAGTGATGTCATAACTGCTCGATGCCGGTAATATAGGGCCCTATTGGCCTGTGTGGAACCCTCCACTGCTGCCACCTAACCCCCCACCCATTATTCTAACCTAACTTTTGCCCCAACGGAACCCAGATCACGTGTTACCCCGATTATATAGTAATATCATTGTAGGGGTGCCACCTAACGGGGAGAGATGTACGTACCTGTAATCTTGAGACCTGTAGCGCCACCTGCTTTTCATATAAGACATCTTGTTTACCGCGATGGTAGGTATGACGTTGTAAATCAGTTAAAATATTTTAAAATATAATAATACCATAAAAAAGTTTTTGTCCTCGGCGGGATTTGAACCAGGAACCTCTGGGGCCGAACCTCAAAGCCTTGCAAAATACACTACGAGAGCGTATACATTAAAAGAGTTGATCAATGTTGACAAGCTAAAAATATGGGGAACCCGTCAATTATAACGTATAGGTGGAACAAAGGACCCAAGTGTGAAGACGATGGTAAAATGGCGGCAGCCATAGTTGTTTTTGTCTACATAATATTGCTACATCTGTTGCAGTATGCATGCGCCATAACATGTCATCAATGAACATTGTTAGAGGCCGCGTGGCATGTAATTAGACAACTGGGGATCTAGTATGTCCTTTTGGCAAACAGTATTTTCAGACGCCATCTATAATTACGTTCGCGCATACTCCCGCTATCTGGGTACTACCTGAACTTATGCAACCAGAAGCCCCTATCAGCAAATATTGCCTTCACCAATTTATTAACAAACCTAAGTGTGGCGATGATGACAAAATGGCGGTAAACCTAGCTTTAATAATGCACTCACCATTTTATCGACAAACCAGTACTAATGGCGTTGCCAAACCAATATTTCCCCTTATTCAACATAAAAATTGTCGAAACGGCAACACCGCCGTTCCAATACTGAAAATTTAAGAAAATACGCTTAGGCCATATTGTAATAGCCGTCTGCAACAGTAACTAGGTAAAACAAAGAACCTTAAGTGTGGTTATAGGGATATACTATTATCGACGTCAATTTATTAACGAATCTTAAACCTTTCCAACAGCATTCACCCCATATCGCATTGATAAAAATACCCATATAAATACCCTATCGGAATGTCATTCATGAGTGTATAATTAAATAAAAATCAATCAATTTTAAAACTTTTTATTCACAACATAACAATATCACTTACTATCACCCTGGTATATTACATTAAAGGAATAAAAAAATCGGCGTAAATAAAAATTTTAAAACTTTTTTATTTACAACATAACAATATCACTTACTATCATCCTGGTATATTACATTAAAGGAATAAAAAAATCGGTGTAAATAAAAATTTTAAAACTTTTTTATTCACAACATAACAATATCACTTACTATCACCCTGGTATATTACATTAAAGGAATAAAAAAATCGGCGTAAAATAAAAAGACATATCTGTAATCATTTAACAACGTTTTATGCCAGAAATATATGCAGTTTTTAAGTCAAATGCACTATTATGGTAATATATAAAGGTCATATCGGAGAAAATAAGACATTTTTCGAATTTTATTATGTTTATCGCAACTTTAAGGATATGTTTACCGAATCGCGCAATAAAAAACAGAATACATAATTAATTATCTTTCAATAAAATGCTTATATAAAATCGAGTCACAACGCGAGGTAGAATTGATTTTATATGCAAATTTTACCAACATTGTAGGCCTATTGCATATGCAATTTTGCATTAAAAGTAATTACCCTTTTAATAAATAATTAATGCATAATGTGGGCGAATAAAAGCAATTAATGGGATCTGTATACGGGGAGTATGAAACACTTTTAACCGTTAAATTTCGCCTTTAAATTACAAATTATATCTATAAAACTGCCATAACATTCGGCCTAAATGGTATATTTTAGTACAATGACGTAGCTAAAGACCAACTACATTTTAACTGATTGTACGTATTTGGGGGATATATTTAAAATTAATCTTGGAAGAGAACATATAATAATTATTTTCCGTTTCCCTCAAGCCCCGGCTAGGCTGATCAAAACCCCGTTAAGCTGTCTAATCTACCATTAACCCCGTTTAAAATATCCCAACAGAGTAGTTATTACCAGTCTCGTATATGTATTTAAAATCAGTGTAAAGAATAAACAAGCCCATTATCTATATTTTCAAAATGCCCTGTATATGATGATATTATATTAGCGTTTGAATTAATTAGTACGTACTCCAATCGACATATATTTATGCATCATAAAAATTAATTCTTTAATAGTAGGAAAAACTTATATAAATATAGATTGAACGCCCGTTTACTTGTAAACGTGAAATAATGTCTGGTAAGTTCTTTTTATTATAAATTTTTTAATTTTTTAATTCGGGGTTTTCTTTTATAGCAGCACAACAAATCATTAATTTCCTAGAGTTTTTGGTGGGGGAGATGTTTCCCGGCGAGGCGGTATGTTTTTAAAAAATATACTTATGTGTATATGCCTAATTACGGCATTTTCAGATGACATACGTATTTCACAACTACCACCCGGAGTTCGCCACCCCGGGGGGGGGGGGGGTACATCGAACTGTGGCATGGCCCCCTCCATGGGAGGGGGGTAATAGTCTGGGCCGACCCAGTGCAAAAAATTATTTATATTTATTTCTATCATTAATGGGTCGACCCAGTGCAAAAAATTATTTATTTTATTTCTATTATTAAATGTTTAAAATTAATTTTTGTGTTTCATTTCAAAGGGGCCATAGAAAATTAAAAAAACATTTTGAAATCCCAAGGTATATTAGTAAAAATAACTTTACAATTTAAAACGTTATATCAATTTATAATAAAAACTAAAGATAGGTTTTGATAAAATAGTGATTATAATAAAAGAAGCCCGCATCTGAAAGAAAAGAAACGAACCTTTGTAATTTCAAGCGTAAAAGTTAAATAATATTTTACTTACCAATACTTGCGTATCTCTAAAATAGGGGTGGTACACCCATATTTTTCTACATAATGTTTTCCTGTTCTGACAAGATATGTTTGGCCACAGGCTATATTAGTCACTTCGGCATCAGTTTTTAGCATCCTCTTAGGAAGATATACCATTTTATCATCTTCCACATAAACTACTGTTTGAACCCCGTAGGCACCGTCCTTATTTTCGATATCAAGAATTCTATAGTGTTCTCCCTCTACCAGGTCTAAACCGTTTACAACATCAATTTTAGCAGCCATTTTTAGTTTTTTCAGGCTCTTAATTTGAGAAAAGAAGAAATCGGTGAACTAGCTTTCCTGCAGTGGTTTCTGGTATTTATAGCTATACCTCACCATAACAGATAATATTCAAGAACGATCGAAAAGTAAAAATTCAAGTAGCCCCACTCCAACAAAACGTTCAAGGATTTAGCGTCACCCTAGAAGGGCTTATAAATAGTGCAGAAATGGTGAGAGCACTTAATTGTTTCTGTTATAAGTTTGCAACAGGTAAGTTTTTGAATTTTATTATGGTGTTGGGGGTTTTTAAACCGACTTGGTATTTTTATTCAAAGTGTTTGTATCTTTTGGTTTTCTTTTTGCATACGTTTAAAGCGTGATGCTCAAAATTGAGTGCCTATATGTAAAATCTGTATTAAAACGCTCGAAAGTTAAGGTAATCTTTTTTATTTTGAATAAAATTTTTTATAATATTGACCATTCATATTTATGCTATTTATTTCCCTAAAACGATATCACTATACCTAGGTCATTTTTTAAAATGCAACTCATATAGACACGCACCCACATAAGCTATTGTTTTTATTACGAATTCACGAACCCTTCTTCGTTATTATGTAGAATACAACTACTTTATATAGGCATTTGCATCAAGTAGTTTGGGTACTAGTTTTTCAAAACAGCCCTAAAAGAAATGAAAATTGTTGTTAATTTTTTTCATACCTGTATAATAGTTTGTTTTAACATTTTCTCTACAAGTGGGTTTTTATCAGTATAATATCAGACACATTTAATATTATATTGTTTTTTATATCTTTTTTAAATATTATAACGCAATTCTTATAACTTGAGTATGTACGTCACAATATCTGTGCAATCAAACTTGCAGTTAAATAAGGCATTATTTAATAGGGTCATAGACGAAATAATCATGCAAATATAATTAATTTTAAAACAGCTGTTCTACGCCACTGTGTCGTAAAAGTTAATTTAACAAGTGACGGCAAGCTAGTAAATTACAATGACCATAACACTCCGTATGCATCGAAAAAGATATAGGGAAAGTAATTTATTTTACAACTTGTATAGGACTTGGAACATAGGTTGATTAAAGAAAACGGGTTTGGTATAGGTTGATTAAAGAAAACGAGGGCTCTAATAATAATAATATATTTTTATTGGGTTTATAATAATATACATTGTATTTATTTTTACATAACTAAAATTTTATATTACGAGATATAATCTTATGTAATAAATCTTTAAGCTGCGCCAAAACGCCTACATTAGGGCAAGATATACCAAAAAATGAAAGATCTATTTTACCGATGCGAATTAAGCTCATGGTAAATTCATTATATTCAAAAAACATGTCGTTTTGAATAAAATAAAGGCGGCCGTCGGTGTAACGAAATAATAATTTCCGAGATATCGACTTTTGAAAAATGACATTTATGAACTTTGACAGCGTCTAACTTTCTAACGGTACGCCATAGAGCAAAACGGCTTACATCTCCCTATCTTCCTTTTTTATTACCTTTCTAAAAATATCAACTTCCGGTTAAACCGTAAATAATTGCAGGTACCAAATGTGCGGTTAAATAAAAAAGGCATGTTATAAAACAGTACTAGTTTGTCTGGAATATTGCTTATTTTGTAAAACTACTCTGAATACATTTATTTTGACAAATAATGTTAAATAAATGAACAAAAACATAATAAAAATAAGAAATAACTAAACAGACAACAAAAAACCTTTTTTAAGATGCCTGAAATGCATGCGATAGGTAGTGCCTATCGCACATCTCTAAATTCCCGTAAGGTGCTTTGCTTCCTTCACCTTTCAGAAAAAGAAACTTTTGTTTTTTCATGAATTTTTTTGGCAGATAAACCCTATAATATTATTTCGAGTTGTCTTTTAAAGGACTATCTGAGCCTCTAATTAACCAAAATATAAGGGACGTTCCATTAAAAATAAATAATATTCTTCTGAAGTATGCTATTTTTAATAATGTATACTGACTAGCCAATTTTTAAATAAATATATTCAATGAATTTTAAAATATTTGCAATATTTTGGAGTTTACATAAATTCAAGAACTAGAACACAATGAAAATACACTTCTCCAAGAAATTAACGCATCACCAAAAACTAACCAAAAGTTTAAAGTAAATTTTTGCCAAAACTACTTGTCCGATTTGAATGAATTTTCTTTTGAATGACAGGTTGACTTTCCAGAATGTTAGTGTACTATTGTATTTACATACAAAGTTATTTTTATATAAATACGGGGTGTTACAAGGGCACTTTTTGGCAAATAACAATAAAAATGCATGAAACGAACACATTTATTAAAACATATACCGGGTGTTGCATCATCGAGCGGGACATAGGAAATCCCATGTAATTTTAAATGGGGTTAATTATTGGCTTCCCTAATTATTTTAGAGAAAAATTCTATTTAGGTTTATTAAAGAGCACTAAAACCCACATTCAAAAGAATAACTTTAGATATTTTTGATGAGCCCGTTTACGGGTTATCGCCGATTTCTTTTTAACTATTTCTCCTTTTTATGGCCCCGTATTTGCGGGCACCAGTCAAGGTAAAATTTATTTTTAAAATTCGATTATACCAAGTTTTTCCAGTTCTAGTAATATAGACCATATTTTATCGTCGTTTTTATGATTAAAATTGTCGCTCTCTAACTGTTTAAACATTTCCACTAGCTTGTTAACGTCATTATCGTAATCAAGTTCTAAATCATTCAAAGTAGGAGGAATAGTACTGTTCAATTCAAGGTTTTTGTTTATCATGCTCACTCTGCTTTTCTTTAAATAAGTCCTTTTTGGCGGAAAAAGCTTAGAAATAATGTTTGTATACTTCCAGCTTCTGCTAGAATTTATGTGATTTTTACTATTAAACCCCCTTCGGTGTGCGCTTGATAAAAGAAGGATTTCTTTATATTTATCCAGCTCTGTATTGGAATAGCCCATAGGGCATTCTTTTGTTAATAAATTCAGAAGTCCTACAGTTAAAGTATATTTCTCATTATCAATCACTAGGGTGTTATTTTCAAATTCTATGGGCTTATTCCCAATAAAGCAGCCATTTTCAACCATTTTAAAACCAAAATCTAGACCGTTCGGTAAAGACAAAAGCGCTAATTTAATTTTTCGGTTCGCCATCTTATCTCGCAGAACTCCGACATTCGAATGACGTACTCATCAACGGAACGGGTGTTTAAAACACTACCTAAAACACAACACTAAGATAACAATATCTTAACTGAAACAAAACAGTGTCTTAACGGAAACAAAACAAACATATAACGCTTATATATCAATCACAACATCAACACTGAAAAAACAAAACAGGTCTTATATACCTATAATATTGTTTCAGATCATCTGAACACAAACAAAAACACTAATATAACACTGATACGTCAATCATAATGATGACGCTGTATACCCATAAACAGGGTGTAGTTCTGAGAAGCCCTAATATATTTTCTAGTAAAACACTGTTTCTTTTTGGTAAAAATGATACGTATGTAATAATATTAATACGATTGTAAATATGCATAATCTTTATTAAATACATCTAGATACACTTCTATGAATAATTTTCCTAATCGTTTTAAGTTTATCTGGAGCTTTTGAAAAATAAAAGTGAGTTGATTTTGTTTCTAGGAACTGATTGAAAATATTTAACATTTCTATTGAATCCAGGTCTGCACCCAATTTATATTCTTTATATTGGAACTTGCTAACGTCGATAGAAGGCATCATATGTTTCATCACTTTAAGGGTAGGATCATAAGGTTTTTCTTTAAACACGTTCCAAAAATGAATGTTGCTTCCCATTTCGTCATACAAGAGTTGTCCACATTTCGGTTCAACATTGACATTATATTTTTTAGCAAGTTCCCAAACTATTAAGGTAGCCGGTAGACAGGATGCGTAATATTTGTTCTGTATAAATACTCTTTCAACATTGTCGAGAATAATGTTTAATGTTTCTACCATGTTTAACACCACGCTGTCGACTATGCAATGAATCCATTATCCTAGCTGCAGCCTTTTAACGGACTCGTTGGGTGCAGCAAAACCTTTAGCGGTAAATAATAATAATAATAATAATAATAATAATATAATAATATAGTAGTTTGGGAGGGTTGTGACGTGGAGGGAATAAAATTTTTAGAGTCTGTTTTTGGTAAACATTTTTACGGCGATTAAACTTATCGCAGGTTTCACTTTCAGTCAGTAAAATATTAATGTTTTCGGCAAGTAATATATTTTAAAAATAATAACGCGTAAAACTGCTTGTTGTATGTACATCTACTGCATACTAAACCTTGAATATTAATTCTGAACGCGCCTTATTTTTTCGAAGGCATGCTACTTTTCTGAACGCACCCCAACCGAGGTTATAAATAGGGGCGCATTATAAGCAGGACGCAGGAGCTCCAGAGTCCCTTCTGTCTTTGTACGTTAGAGAGAGCAGACGTATTTTGAGCCATATTTATTTTGTTACAGAGTAAAAAAAAATGCCGTTCCCAAGTGAGTACGTCGAGTTAATTAGGGCCCAGATGGATACCCATAACTTAACAACGGTTACCTGCGGTAAGATATTGCAGGACTGTACTCGTGCAATTCGCAATTTAAATAAACTTTTGAAACGCGCTGAGTCTGTGGCTGAAAAGTCTCATATAATAGCGTGTTTAGCCCAAATTAAGGGGTTTCAGTCATTACTAAAGGACCGTAAAGTGGGCGGGGGTAGTGGGACACGTCGTGCAGAAACAGCTTCTTGTAGAGTAAAGTGGGAAGATTTACATTCGGCATTCCAATCGAGAATCAGGACGGGTGTTATTATTAACAAACGTCATACTGATGTACGATCATTTTTAGAAGACTGTTTGGCAATTTTTAAGCGGCGAATTCAAAACGCACTAAAAAAAACTACTGCACTCAAAGTTAACACCACTCTTTGTGGGGATTTTGAAATTAGTAAAGCAGACGAAATTTTAAGGGATACAAAGTACATTACTACTCCGAATGCCCCTATTTTCGGCAACACAAACTTAAATGAGTGGTTTGCCGATCATGTTAAGAACCCTATTTTAGTTGAATTAGACACGTTCCAGGAAAGAAATTCTGGGTGGGCACTACGCAAAATTATGCATTTAATGGTATCTATTAATCATTATAATCCTCTTCGGGTTGGAACTTACATCGAACTTCCAAAACAAATAGCTAAAAGAAGGGCATGCATCAATGTAAAAAACAGTGATGAAATGTGCTTTGCGTGGTCCATCGTTTCCGCATTATATCCCGCTTCGATCGAATTGAAGCCAAATCGAACTTCTTCATACCCAACGCCTCAGTCAGTTCTAAACTTGGAAGGTATTAAGTTTCCCATGACAATTAATCAAATTTCAAAGTTTGAAAAGCAAAACCTAATTTCCGTTAACGTATATCGACTGCAAAAAATTGGAAAAAATTATCTGGTTGTGCCATATTATATACCTGAAAATAAGCATCCTAACCATATATACTTACTACTTTTACAAGACAGCTACTTTTCCTCAGATGATGATATTGATTTAAGCCCTATAAAATACCATTTTGTTTGGATTAAAGACCTTTCACGCTTGCTATCAAGGCAATTAAGTCTTGATACGCATCGAAAATTTTTTTGTGATCGCTGCCTTCATTATTTCCACACGCAGATAACGCTAGATAAGCACACGCCCGAATGCTCTAAAAACAAGACCTTAGCAATACCTCGGATGCCTGTAGAAGGCAATAATATTTTGGAATTTAATAATTTTAAACATAAGGAAAAAGCCCCGTTTGTTATATTCGCAGACTCGGAAAGCTTGCTAATACCTGTAGTCGATGATATAGAAAAAACACTCAAAAGGAACAAGAGCATGTCCCTTATAGCGTCGGTTATTATGTAAAATGTAATTATGACGATTCTCTATCATTTTATAAAAGTTACACAGGCCAAGACTGTATGCAGTGGTTCATGCGCGAGCTTCAACAATTTGCTGAAGACGTCGAGACGGTCTTTTTATGTGATTTGCCCATGGAACCGCTTACGCCTGCCCAACAACAAAGTTTTTTGGCCGCTACTCACTGCCATATATGTGAGAAGCCATTTACGGAAGACGATAAGCGTGTTAGAGATCACTCACACTTTACCGGAAAGTATCGAAACGCTGCACATGAGCACTGCAATCTACAGTACCAGGATTCGCACACAATACCTGTCCTATTCCATAACTTGAGTTGCTATGATGGGCACATGATAATACGGGCGCTATCTGAAATAGAGGGAAAGATTGATATATTACCTGTAAATAATAGTATATTAAAGTACATGTTTTATAAAGCATCATCTTATAGCACGCGGACAAGTGCTCTAACTGCTTTATAAAACACGTACTTTATACTATTTTTTCTATTTTGTATTTTTTTCAATAAGAAAATACATATTTAAAAAGAAAATCAACCCTTCAAATTTTGTAAATTTGTGTGTCTAAATTCTATGTTGGTAATACTCTAAATTTCTTTTTATCATAGTAGCCTTGACAATAAATAATATTTTCTTTGTGTCATTGTCACGAAATTTGTGATTTAATATTTCATAGAGTTGTTCATAATTATAATTAAAAAAATATGGAGCATGATAATCTAAGTTTAACTCCCCCTGAGTTAAGGGATATTGCTAATAAAACGATAAATCAACTTTTACCAGAGAAATCCCGAAAAATTTCTTTTCTCATGGATAACAATAACAGGAAACGTCAGACGTCAACAGAATAAAACATTTAAATATAACCAATGCCAACTTTTAAAAAATAAAATTCGGAGTTCGAAATGGATATATTTCGAACTCGCTAGCGCGTTCGAAATATCTATTTTTCGAGACAAAATTAGAAAAAGAAAATTATATCTCATTTACGAAGCATATAATGGATAGTACTGTTCATTTTCGATTTCTTGCTAGCGGTCTGGATAAGCTTGCATCATACTTATGCAAATATCCTAACCTAAAAGCAGAGTTTGAATACCTGGGGGAAGAACTGAACTTACTTACCCGAAAGGGCGTTTTCCCTTATGATTATATGAACGCTTAGGAAAGATTGAATGAGACTGAACTCCCTCCTAAAGAGGCGTTTTATAACAGCTTAGAAGATGTAGCTATAAGTGACGCGCAATATTTAAATGCGCAGAAAGTTTGGCAAACTTTTAATTGCCGTACCATGCAAGACTACTCTGACTTATATCTTAAAACGGATGTAATGCTTTTAACGGATGTATTTGAAGCATTTAGGGATATATCGCATAGGACATATGGCCTTGATCCTGCATGGTCGTATACCCTACCTGGTTATGCGTGGCAATGTTTATCCCTCTTAATTCATCGAGAAGATATGATAAAACTTGAGCTGCTTACTGATTTAGAGATGCTAACATTCATAGAAAAGGGGGTTCGCGGGGGGCTAAGTCAGTGTTCAAAGAGGTATGCAGAAGCCAACAACAAGTACATGCCAAATTATGATCCAACTAAAGAAGACTCCTATCTCATGTACTTTGATGTCAATAATCAATACGGCTGGGCAATGTCGCAATATCTACCTTATGGCGGCTTTAGGTGGCTTTCAGAAAACGAGATATCTCACTTAAACATTAGTGAAATTTCAGATAAATCTGCCGAAGGGTTTATTTTGGAAGTGGACCTGGAAATACCTGAGAATTTGCATGATAAGTTTTCCGATTTTCCATTATGCCCTGACCATGAAAAACCGCCCGGGGCAAAGAATGAGAAACTTTTGGCTACGCTACACAATAAAACAGAATACGTAATACACTATAGAAACTTAAAGCAAGCTCTAACTTTGGGTGCAAAATTGGGCAAAATACACCGAATATTAGCCTTTAAACAATCTCCATGGCTAAAATCATATATCGACCTCAACACGGGGCTGCGCCAAAATGCCAAGAATGAGTTTGAAAAGAATTTTTTTAAACTTATGAACAATGCCGTATTTGGTAAGACAATGGAGAATATCCGGAACCACTCTGACGTTAAACTTATAACAAAATGGGATGGCCGCTATGGTGCTGAAGCCTTAATATCCCGGCCAGAATTTAAAAGCAGCACAATTGTTTCCGAAAATTTAGTAATTGTCGAGCTTGCAAAAACACAAATTTATTTTAATAAGCCGATTTATGTCGGCATGTGTATTCTTGATTTGGCAAAGACTACGATTTATGGTTTTCACTACGAGTACATGGTTCCACGTTTTGACGCCTGTAGTGTATTGTATACAGATACTGATAGTCTCATTTACGAAATTAAAAACCACGATGTGTATCAGATAATGAAACGAGACTGTAACGATTATTTTGATACCTCAGATTATCCCCGTGATAACGTTTATGCGATTTCACAAGTGAACAAAAAGGTGCTGGGAATGATGAAAGATGAGAACAATGGCCGCATTATGACCCATTTTGTTGGCCTTAGGTCTAAAATGTATGCTATTAAACTGCTTTATACTCCAGACGAGATTGAGCAAGAACGGGTTAAACTAGAGAATTTAAACAAAGAGCGGGCGGAAATTGATAAGGTTTTATCTAACTTGGGCGTTACCAAAAAGATAAAGGGCATTAAAAGGTCTGTTATTAAAAATAAAATCACATTTGAAGATTACGTCACCTGCCTTGAAACTTGGTTGGAAAAGCCTATTTCACAGCGCCTAATTAGGTCCCAAAAACATGAGCTACATACTATAAAACAAACTAAAATCGGTCTCAGCCCTTATGATGATAAGCGGCAAATATCGAAATCTTCACCCGGCACATTACCATGGGGGCATTATTCACATATGCATGTGGATGACTAAGTTCAACAGGGTCTGTTCAGTTCAACAGGGTCTGTTCAGTTCAACAGGGTCTGTTCAGTTCAACAGGGTATGTTCAGTTGATCAGGGTCTGTTCAGTTCAACAGGGTCTGTTCAGTTCAACAGGGTCTGTTCAGTTGATCAGGGTCTGTTCAGTTGATCAGGGTCTGTTCAGTTGATCAGGGTCTGTTCAGTTGATCAGGGTCTGTTCAGTTGCTCAGGGTGTGTTCAGTTGATCAGGGTCTGTTCAGTTGATCAGGGTCTGTTCAGTTGCTCAGGGTCTGTTCGGTTGAGCATTATTAGTATTATAATTATTCATATTATTATAACATTAGCACTCATATTATTATTAGCATTAAAATTATTTTTATTACTAGAATAATCTACTAACGCACATATATTATATCCTAACCTGTATAACTTTCAAAAGAGCCCATATTGGTTGTACAGTAAAAAGAAGGCCAAAATACTAACGCACACATATTATATCCTAACCTGTATAACTTTCAAAAGAGCCCATATTGGTTGTACAGTAAAAAGAAGGCCAAAATTCCCCCTGTATAACTTTAAAAAGAGCCCATATTGGTTATACAGTAAAAGAAGGCAAAAATTCCCCCTGTATAACTTTAAAAAGAGCCCATATTGGTTATACAGTAAAAGAAGGCAAAAATTCCCCCTGTATAACTTAAAAAAGAGCCGTATATTATGTTATATATAGAACTGTTTTCTGATTTCAAATCAGATAACGAAAAAAATTATGCCACAAATGGTTTTGCTTTGAAAATTCGTTTTTCCATAAAAATCGAATGGGGACAATATGGGCCACGTTCACGTCGTGTCCCTGTTTAAACCGAGTGCCCTCTGGTAAGTGTAGTGTTTTTCAGGTATTTTTGCTCTTGCCCTCGTTTCAAGTTGTATGTATAAGTTATGGACAATATTCTATCTATAAGCGAATATTGCACATTACTCCTACTCTGTTCAAAATGCCCATACCCACCAATGTCTTTTTCCATTCATTTTTTTGTTAGTTTTTAAGTTAGTATATAGATATGCCTTCTTGTGCGGTAATGTTCCTAATATAAATGTTTCTAGTCCTAGTTTTTAAATTGTATGTAGATATGTCTATTCTTGCACGGTAAATGTTTCTAATCCTTAGTTTTAACTGTAAATATTTTCGCTAAATTTTGAACTTATAATATATTGTACCTATATACAAGATTGGCGATAAGTGTCTTGTGCCAAATTTTTGTTTCGTTCAGGTATTATTTTTGATGCAAGATACTTGTCTTATTTAAATATTTTTGCTAACTTGTGCTGTAATAGTGTATTTGACTTGAAAACTGCATATATTTCTGGCATAAAACGTTGTTAAATGATTACAGATATGTCTTTTTATTTTACGCCGATTTTTTTATTCCTTTAATGTAATATACCAGGGTGATAGTAAGTGATATTGTTATGTTGTGAATAAAAAAGTTTTAAAATTTTTATTTACACCGATTTTTTTATTCCTTTAATGTAATATACCAGGGTGATAGTAAGTGATATTGTTATGTTGTGAATAAAAAGTTTTAAAATTGATTGATTTTTATTTAATTATACACTCATGAATGGCATTCCGATAGGGTATTTATATGGGTATTTTTATCAATGCGATATGGGGTGAATGCTGTTGGAAAGGTTTAAGATTTGTTAATAAATTGACGTCGATAATAATATATCCCTATAACCACACTTAAGGTTCTTTGTTTTACCTAGTTAGTGTTGCAGACGGCTATTACAATATGGCCTAAGCGTATTTTCTTAAATTTTCAGTATTGGAACGGCGGTGTTGCCGTTTCGACAATTTTTATGTTGAATAAGGGGAAATATTGGTTTGGCAACGCCATTAGTACTGGTTTGTCGATAAAATGGTGAGTGCATTATAAAAGCTAGGTTTACCGCCATTTTGTCATCATCGCCACACTTAGGTTTGTTAATAAATTGGTGAAGGCAATATTTGCTGATAGGGGCTTCTGGTTGCATAAGTTCAGGTAGTACCCAGATAGCGGGAGTATGCGCGAACGTAATTATAGATGGCGTCTGAAAATACTGTTTGCCAAAAGGACATACTAGATCCCCAGTTGTCTAATTACATGCCACGCAGCCTCTAACAATGTTCATTGATGACATGTTATGGCGCATGCATACTGCAACAGATGTAGCAATATTATGTAGACAAAAACAACTATGGCTGCCGCCATTTTACCATCGTCTTCACAATTGGGTCCTTTGTTCCACCTATACGTTATAATTGACGGGTTCCCCATATTTTTAGCTTGTCAACATTGATCAACTCTTTTAATGTATACGCTCTCGTAGTGTATTTTGCAAGGCTTTGAGGTTCGGCCCCAGAGGTTCCTGGTTCAAATCCCGCCGAGGACAAAAACTTTTTTATGGTATTATTATATTTTAAAATATTTTAACTGATTTACAACGTCATACCTACCATCGCGGTAAACAAGATGTCTTATATGAAAAGCAGGTGGCGCTACAGGTCTCAAGATTACAGGTACGTACATCTCTCCCCGTTAGGTGGCACCCCTACAATGATATTACTATATAATCGGGGTAACACGTGATCTGGGTTCCGTTGGGGCAAAAGTTAGGTTAGAATAATGGGTGGGGGGTTAGGTGGCAGCAGTGGAGGGTTCCACACAGGCCAATAGGGCCCTATATTACCGGCATCGAGCAGTTATGACGTGACTCACTAGGTGGCGATAGTAGCTGGGTTCCACTTAGGTTAAGAGAGGATGGTGGCTTCCAGGAAAAGTGCCACGCCCTAAAATGGCACGAAAAATGCAGATTTCAGCCTCCTTGTTATTTCTTATGGAATTGTGTCCTGAAAACGGTACTGCTATTCTACTAAGGTTTGAATTTGATGGGATAACCTATGAGTACAACTGCATGTCTTTTGGGCTCACCAGTGCCTATATTATTTTAACAAGAATAATGAAACCCCTAATATCTTGCCTGAGAGCGCAAAGTTTTTTATCAGTAATATGTCTAGACGATATCCTTCTGTCCGATAATACATGTGAGACATGCTTAGACAACGTATCGAAAACTCTAGCAGCATTAATATCATTAGGGTTCCTGCCAAACTACGGGAAAAGTAGGTTAATTCCCTTGCCAAAAATTCAATATCTTGGAATTATATATGACTCTAAAGACATGTCCATATTGTTCATCAGCATACCGCAAGGAAAAATTTCAGATGCAATAAAAATGAATAAAGGATTTTCTATGACAAAAACCTGTTCCATAAGAAGTTTTGCAATATTCTAAAGGTAAATTAGTTTCTGTATGTCCTGGAATAAAGTAAGGCTGGTTATTTGAACGTACTACGTACGTAAAGTTTTTAGCATTACGCCCTTCAGGGGGAATTATGATGCAATCATGGATTTACCTGACGACATGACTAAAGATTTTAATTGGTGGATTGACAATTTACCAAACACATAAAGCTGTATTCGTGTTGATCTCTTCCAGCTTGAAATTTTCTGATGCCTCAAAGCCGGGATGAGGGGTTAGTTGCGGGAGAGAAAAAATGCATGGTTTTTGGTCCAAAATAGAGAAAAGTCAACACACTAATTACCTAGAAATTTTAGCGCTTTTCTTAGGATTAAAATGTTTTGCGGAAAAATTGTCACACTGTACAATTCTGTGTCGTGTCGGTAACACAACAGCCCTAGCCTATATTAATAAAATGGGCGTACAATATTCAAAACTTAATAATCTTTCACGCCTTATTTGGCAATCGTGTGAAAAAAAAACTGCCTTCTTTATGCTTCATACATAATGTCCAGCGAAAATAAAGAGGCGGCCTCTGAGTCTCGTAGTTTGGCAACAGAGACCGAATGGTCTAGATTAGGCAGTATTTCATAAAGTTATTAAGCAATTTGGCATACCTGACATAGACTTATTTGCATCGAGAACTAATAAAAAATGTAAAAGGTTGTCTAAGTACAGTACTACTTGGGACCCAGCAATTGTCCTATAATTTATTAGGGATATGTCGTCAGGTAGCCTAAATTTACAAAACCCAAAAAACACAACGGCTATGCTTCTAATTTTGGTAACAGGCCAACATGTCTAAATGTTAGCAAGCATTGAAATTAATAATCTAGAAAAATTCGAGGATATGCTAGAAATTAAGATTAAAAAGATACTTAAAATTTGTCATGTTAACAATATCCAACTCACCTTGAATTTGCCATTTTATACGAGAGATGAAAAAATATGCCCTGCACAATCACTTTGTTCTTATTTACAAAATACGGAAAATATACGAAATACTACCGGTAGATTGTTCAGCAGGGGGCTGGACTGAAAAATCGCAAATGCTTGCTAGTTCTTATAAAAAACCTCTAATTTTCGCGGGTCCTAAGTTGTAAGTAACTATTTTAGGTTTAAGTTTTATTTTTTATTACATTTAATAACTTTTTACTTTGTTTCCGGTTTTTTCGTTTTTTTGTTTAAATAATAAATATATATTTTATTTTAAACATCATTGTTGTACCTAAGTACTTTAAACTGCTTCACCTAGTCTTATTTACGAGACGAAGCTGAAATATAATTTTATGATTAAACGAACTTACCTAGTGAAGGTTAATCCTAATTATAAAAAGCCTCGTCGAAGTCAATAAGGTCCCACCCTTATCGCCTTCAAAATTGCAACAATGAAGCATTCAACAGGAATGATCTGTGATTCAGCTAAGCATAGGGATACGAAGCGGAGCGCGGGAACGAGGGGAATTGTTTGTATTATTGTTATTACTAATATTTGACGCCAAGGGAAGATGCCACACCTACTCTTATTTACTTCGAGGAAGCTTCATATAATTAGGATTAAACTTCACTAGGTAAGTTCATTTAATTATAAATAGAAAAAATATAAAGGCACAACATCTGGAGAATTAGTCATAAAATGATATAAAATAGTCAGTAATCCATACGAGCGCGGCTGGTTTTTCTCTCCGGACACGTGTTTCGGCTACCTTATAGCCATCATCCGATTTGCTCAAAACTCTCTAATTTCTGAAATACGAACAGCTCTCAATCAACTGGTGGTTGAAATACAACTAACTAACAATTTAGGATTTATGTTATATGTAGGTATTTAAACCCCTTATAAAGTACACCTGCTATAATAAATCCAGGTACCTCTCATTTAATAGTCGAATTTTCGCATACATTAAGGGCAGGTAGGTAATTATCATAATTAGCATGGATCTACAAAACCGGAGCTACCTAACTGAGACTTTTGCAAGACAGATTATTAGTTAGTATAATAAAATAAGTAAGATTTTGCTATTTTGGTCTCGGAAACATTTTGGCTGTTCCCCAGTGTTATTATGAGTCGCTAAAAAATTAGAAAGGTATTTAGCTTTAAAAAATGGCTAATTAATCAGATTCAGATTGTATATTTTGCCTTATAGAACTAAACTAAAAAAGTTAGCTGTTTTACACATTTACTTGGATCAGAAAAACCTTGACAGGATTAATATTTATTGCTTTATGGCTTTTCCGTTTTCTCGGAAAAATTATTGATGAGACTTTTTTTCATTTCAACTCAATCTCGTAAATATTTTAACAGTGTGAAAATATTGTAACAGAGAAAACTGGATGTTCGGAAAAACTTCCATTTTTATTTCTTGTATAAAGTGGCCATTCAATTGAATAGAGAAAAGCTTTTTACTTACCGTCCTTTGTTAGCTAAAAAATTGGTCCAATCTGTTATATGTCTGGTATTTTCAGTATTCAGTAAAGAACATGTTAAAAAGAAATACTAAATAAAATAAAATAAAAGGAATGCCTTCAATTCGTGCTTAAGGTTAGTATTACAGTGGCGGCTCGCCAGAACATTTAAACAAATCAGGCAAATGATTTGTGCCGTAGCTATCGCAAGCATGATCTATGCTAAAAGTTATATATGTATATCAAGTATATTTTCACAGTAGATCCAGAGCAGCTTGGTTATCGATCTGCTCATAGTACGGTAGGCTAAACGACTAGATTGGCTTTTAATATGCGAAATGGTTGTAACAGACGATTCAGCACAGAAGCGCTCTTTTTCGACGTCAGCAAGGACTTTGACAGCGATGTAATCATTCTAACGTTAACAAGGTCAGGTATGCCAAACAAATCAATAAAGAGAATTTATTTATTTTTGATGGACAGAGGATTTTCGGTGACTCTAATGAGATATCGACTATGGGTCAGGATATAGCCGGGGTGCCGCAGAGCTTCCCTATTGCGCCGACTCTGTACCAGGTGAGTCAACGATTGCGCGGAGTAATGTTATGCCTTGAAGATAAGATTTGTCGATAATAAGCTAATGTATGGTTGGATATCTGGCATATTTTAAAAATATTTTGAACTATACAGGGTGCGCCCAAAAAGTAGGGTGTCATAAAGTTACATTTTTTTAAATGGGACACCCTATATTTGAATACATTTATTAATTGTACGCATTATTTCACAAATTTATAATAATAGTTTAATATACGAAAAAGTTATAGTTTTTAAGATAATTCGACTTATAATTAAAATTTTGCATTTGCAAGCATCTTGTTTTTGTGAAAATGCTACCTAAATTTAGACTCTAGGCGATTCATAATTTTTATGCTTACTAAATATAGTCAAAAAAACATATTCGCCATGAAATATTTGAGATCTCATTTACAGGGTGTTTTCTTCTCTCTACGACCAAAGTCAGAAAACTTCTAACTGAAAAATATCACTTTTATTAAATGGAACACCCTATATATTCTTCTGTCATCTTATAGCTCGTCATAAACTCTTCAAATTTCGTGAAGAACGTCCTTTCCCTATCTCTAATAGTTTTTGAAATATTTTCATATTTTGAGATTTAATGTCCTCGTTATAATAGCATCTTTTGTCAATGGATCACAGTAGCCATGGAAAATAAATGAAAATATAAAAATTTTGTTATAACGGTCCCTTCTCCAAATCAGTTTCTTCTTAATAAATGTTCGAATAAATGTCCTGCTTGTTCAACACACTTGTCAATCCTTTTCATGATATTTCCCCGGACATTGGATTGTTTGAGAGATATCCCTAATCTTATCCTCCATGTCCTGCCTTGTCGTAGGTGGCGTGACATACCCCCTATCGCTTATGTAGCCCCACAGGAAAAAATCTAACGGGGTAAGATTACAAAACCTTGGTGGCCATGCAACAAAACCTCTGCGGCCAATCCATCTTTGAGGATAGTGCTGATCCAAATATTCTCTTGCTTCACGATAAAAGTGGGGAGGGGCACCATCTTGTTAGAGCCACATATTTTGGCGTTCATCACAGTCGACTTCTGCCAATAATCTTGACAATGATGTGGAAGGAAAAGTAAATAATTACGTCCGTTTAAATGTTCATTAAAAAAATATGGCCCTATAATTCTGTTGTGAAGTATGCCGCACCACACATTAACCGACCAATGGTTTTGGTGTTGATTCTCGGACCCAATGTGGCTTCTCCGTTGCATAATAATGCATATTGTGTCTATTAACAGCACCATTACGTCACAATGTAGCCTCATCTGAATACATTATAAATTTTAAAAAATTTCGGTTTACCTCAATTTGGATACGTAACCATTGGCAGTAAGTTACACGCCTTTAAAAATCTTCCTCGTGAAGTTCCTGATGTAACTGATGTACGGATGATATTTATACTTGCATGTTGTTCGGTTTGCCGTTGACTGTGACGTATCTAATTTACTGCTATTAACTAGGGGATTCTCCTGGACGTGAAACAGTATTTCAAGTTCTTTCTCACCATTTGTAGCTATTCTATTAACAACTTTACGTTTTGAATGTTCCACTCTGCCTGTTGAATCAAACCTTTAGATTAAATTTTGAAAACTCCGAGGACTGAGTGTTCGCCGCTCAGGATATTTCATCCTGTATAGTCGCTCAGCAAAAAGACAATTTTTATCTGCCTCGCCCAAAACATAAATCATACCGATTAATTAATTTTTTGAAAAATTAATTTTGAGTACCAACTAATAAAATGACTGGACAATAAACTTTACAGAAAAAAGGCTTAATTTTTACATTGATCTGATTCTTAATGTCATCCACTGCCAGTATTTTCTTTTGTTTTTCATGACTACTGTGATCCATTGACAAAAGATGCTATAACGAGGACATTACCTAAATCTCAAAATATCAAAATATTTCAAAAACTATTAGAGATAGGGAAAGGACGTTCTTCACGAAAGTTGAAGAGTTTATGACGAGATATAGACTAGACTTAAGCACAAATACTTTGCTATATAAGACGATCGTTCGGCCGGTACTAATTTACGGTGCTGCTTCCTGGTGCACCTTCAATAAATCCATTTAAAAAAAAATCCAACAGATATTCCAAAATAAAGTGCTTAGAATCATTGCAAACGCGCGCCGCAGTTTTGACTAACCATGTAAGATTTAATATAAAAAAGGAATTATTTTATTTTTTTCGAAAACTTTAAGGACATACAAGACAATTTGATGGATGTGACGCACCTGATGAACTTAAGAATCACTTCTTATTCTTCTGTATACATTCTGCATGTAGACGACCAATATAGCTAGTCAAATTTTACTCGTGCGGAAGAAGCCAAGATACTTGTTTCCTTTCGGGACTACGTCAGCACTATTTATAGCTGTAAAATTGTGGTATGTATGGAACGTATTTTTTCCACTATTGCGAAAACTCCTAAGAAATAGACTACTAACCTGAACTACAACTGAAAATCAATTATTTCATAAATCATGCGCCACATGTCATCCACTGCCAGTATTTTCTTTTGTTTTCCATGACTACTGTGATCCATTGACAAAAGATGCTATAACGAGGACATTACCTAAATCTCAAAATATCAAAATATTTCATAAACTATTAGAGATAGGGAAAGGACGTTCTTCACGAAAGTTGAAGAGTTTATGACGAGCTATAAGATGACAGAAAAATATATAGGCTGTTCTATTTAATAAAAGTAATATTTTTCAATTAGAAGTTTTCTGACTAAAGATGTCAAATATTTAATAGTGAATATGTTTTCTTGACTTTATTTAGTAAGTATAAAAATTATCGCTTAGAGTCAAAATTTAAGTAGCATTTTCACAACAACGAGATGCTTGCAAATGCAAAGTTTCCATTATAAGTGGAGTTATTTTTAAACTATAACGTTTCGTATATTAAACCATTAATAAAAATTTATGAAATAATACGTAGAATTAATACATGTATTCAAAAAAAGGGTGTCTTATTTAAAAAAATGTAACTTTATGACACCCTACTTTTTGGGCGCACCCTGTGTAATTCAAAATATTTTTAAAATGTGGCAGCTATCCAACGATACCCATACAAAAGCTTATTATCGACAAATCTTATCTTCAAGGTATAAGATTACTACGCGCAATCGTTGACTCACCGGTACAATGTCACATACAACTAATCGAAACGTTGTTACATAAATAGAAATTGACCCTAAAACCGAAGCAATCTTATTTTAGAGAGCCAGAGTTGAATTTTCTATAACCAGACTGCATGTCAAAAATACCAGACTAAACTGGTGCGAAAAAATGTAATACCTATGTCTAAGCTTCGATAATCGGCTGACTGGGACTGACAATGCAGATTAATGCTTAAGAAAAGCTAATAGTCAACTTAGTGCCATTAACTTACTAATCAACAATAGATGTAGACTAGACTTAAGCACAAATACTTTGCTATATAAGACGATCGTTCGGCCGGTACTAATTTACGGTGCTGCTTCCTGGTGCACCTTCAATAAATCCATTTTTAAAAAAACCCAACAGATATTCCAAAATAAAGTGCTTAGAATCATTACAAACGCGCGCCGCAGTTTCGACTAACCATGTAAGATTTAATATAAAATAGGAATTATTTTATTTTTTTCGAAAACTTTAAGGACATACAAGACAATTTGATGGATGTGACGCACCTGATGAACTTAAGAATCACTTCTTATTCTTCTGTATACATTCTGCATGTAGGCGACCAATATGGCTAGTCAAATTTTACTCGTGCGGAAGAAGCCAAGATACTTGTTTCCTTTGGGGACTACGTCAGAACTATTTATAGCTGTAAAATTGTGGTATGTATGAAACGTATTTTTTCCACTACTGCGAAAACTCCTAAGAAATAGACTACTAACCTGAACTACAACTGAAAATCAATTATTTCATAAATCATGCGCCACAAAGTTGTGGCGCCGAAACAGTGAAAAAAAAAAAGATGTCAATTAGTTACCAATTTGCATTTGCATATGTTTTAAATTATATATTAAGAAATATTTCATCAGTACCTAAATTAAACTTGCATCAAAGAAGAGGAGCTAACAAGTTCTTAAATCGCCCTTAATAAGAAAATCGTGAGTTTCTTCATTTATACCTACTACTTTCTCCTTATCTGTCGGTACATAGCAACTAAAAACAATAGGGACAAACAATTTAACTTCTATCTAACAGGCTATTACAAAATTTTTAGCTTTTTAGCTTTTTTTTAAGTCGGGCTGTTTGAGAAAGTTTCAACAATTTTTATTTATTGTCAAAGTGGTAACAATATAATATAAAGTGGTAAGAGTACCTGTGCTAAACGTAGAATAAAAAGCCATTTTATACAGGGTGCCCGGTAAACACCTTACTCCAGTAGGTCAGTCAAAGTTAAGGGTTTTTTTCCCATATCTAAAAAAAAAAAAAGCCCATTATACCACTGACCTTTTAAAAGGACGGCATAGTTTGTAAGGCTATGTAGCAACATTACTCATGAGAATAAACTTTTTAGATAAGTAAGTTTTAAAAGTACATGAATATTACGTAAGGTTAAGGTAATAAACCACAGTTAAATTTAATAATAAACAATATACGTTACATTTGGTTTTCCATGACATCAATTTAAAAACAAATCCACAGAAACAAATCTTCATGATGACGATACGAAGCATTTAGAATTAGAACTAACAGGGAATTACAAGAACTATATAACCAACCAGATATAGTGAAAATAATAAAGCCAGAGAGATTGAGATGGGCCGGCCATGTTAAAAGACAAGACCAACGTGTCGTCAAGCTGGTATGGGAAGAGACCCCGGTAGGAAGGCGGCCGCTGGGAAGACCAAGGATGCGGTGGAAAGACAATATTGCGGCGGATTGACGAAGCCTAAATATCCAGCGACCAGAAGAACTTATGATGGACCGCAGCAAGTGGAGGCAAATTGTAAAGTCAGCGAAGACCCACCCTGGGTTGTAGGCTACAAAGAGAGAGAGAGAGTATGTGCGCAACTTGTGGTTTGACATAATATAAACATAAAGGAAACCATTCACGTTTGGCAACAGTGGAAATAATCTTTCCATTTTTATAAACATTTTAGGAGGGTTTTTGCGTTGAAAAAATAGTTCAAAAACTACTGTTATTTCCGAAACTAGTCTTTTAATTTTTGTCGTACTCCTTCCAACGATTTTTTTCTTTTGATCCATTCTATACACTCTGAGCTCTCGATTCAAATTTGAGGAATTGTTAAAATCAAGCTAACATATACTGTACAGGGTGTCTACTTTTCGACACTTTTGACGGGTATCTCCGTTATTAGTACAGATAGAATGATTCGGTTTTCGCAACCCTATGCCACTTTTTTGTGAAACAAACTATGCCCAAAACGGATGTATCATGGCCAACTTGGTTTATGAGATACAGGGCGAAATTGAAAAGGGTGCATTTTCAGACACCCCTTGTATTTCAGTTATCTTATACCCTATCGCAAAAATATAAAAAGGGGTTGTTATACAGTTTTTTACGTAGAAATCAGTGGCGTAGTTAGTATCTTTCCAGGTATCCCCATTTTTGAGAAATATACCAAAGTTGTGTTTTTTTAAATAGAACACTTTGTTTTACCAGGGTGGTTCAAATTTATATTTTTTAAATAACAAGCTTTAAATTGACAGTAGGCCTTGGATTTGGTTTCACTAGAACAATGAAATTGTGGTATTAAATACATACTTTTTATTTATAAATATTGTTGAAAATGGTTGTCATTCTCCCTAATACAAAGCTTTTCTGTAATTCGTCTCAAGGCGTTTAAAATTATTATAGGATGGTCTTGTAGAAATTGAAATGCTAAATGAGTAGCCTATCCCCTACAGTTCTGTGCCTGGTCTTCTATATCTTGCTCTGCAAAAACCCCCAACAGAAAGGAATCCAACACCGATAGATCAGGCGATCGTGGTGGCCATCTTACAGCTCCATTTGTGCCTATCCATCTTTGTGGAAAAGTATTTTGTAGAAAAGCCCTTACTACGTGAGAGTTATGACTAGGCACCGTCTTGTTGGAAATGTATAGCATATAACTGGGCAAGGGGAACGATTTCTAATAACTCGTGTATAACGTCTTCCAAGATTTCCAGATATCTATTTGCCGTAAGACATCCCTCATAAATACGGTAAGTTATTTGATTACCTAATATGAAACAAGAAACACCAAATCCAAAGCGCCCTTGCTGCTCCCTTTCGAAAATAACATGTTGATTTTCTTCAGACCAATGTCTTGTATTATGTCGGTTAAAAATTCCGCCACTAGAAATGTGGCTCTCATCGGACCAGATTACTAATCTTCCAAAATTGGCATTGGTCCGGATTTGTTCTGTATACTAATGACAGAAGATTAATCGCCGATCTGCATCTCCAGGATGTAAATTTTGCACAATTTTAAATTTGTATGGATGGTATTTATATTTTCTTAAAATTTTTTGTGACCGACTTTTATCTATACCAATTTCCTTTTCTATATTTCTGCAGGAAGTTAAAGGAGTAACGGTTGCATAAGCCAAAACATTTACTTCATCCTTTTCTCTATTTTCTTTATTGTATGTTTTAGGCCGAGGCTGTGTAAAGGTTTCATGTTCAATTAAATTTTTCTTTAGAATGGAAAATTTATCTGGAAATGGCTGCCTTCTTTCAGGATATCTATAAAGTGATGATGATAATAATAAGAAGCTGCTTAAACAAACACTCCGCATAACTATAAACATGGTCGTTGTAAAAATTTTCGATCGCAAATAATAATATACCTACCTATTGAAATATAAATCGGCAGCTGCATGGGGGTTTTCATGGCTTTGTATAAAGCATACCAGCATATCGTATTTTTCATAATTCTCATACTTTTGGGCCATCGTTAAAATTTAACAATAACACTTAATAAATAAATTATCAGTAACTTTTTAAACTCTAACGACATAAATACAATTCTGCATGACAAGAGCTAAACGCCATTATGAAACTTTTGTTTTATAGCCTGGATAAGTCAAGGCCATAGTGGATGTTTTTGTTTATTTAGAAAACTACTTTTTACTAATGTGAGTATTAAAAAACTTTAAAAATTTTAAATCAAACTATAAGGTAATATTCATGGTGTATTGTATCGTCAATAATTTATTTTTATTAAAACCAAATCCAAGGCCTACTGTCAATTTAAAGCTTGTTATTTAAAAAATATAAATTTCAACCGTCCTGGTAAAACAAAGTGCCAACTATTAAATATTTTTGGAAAGCTCTCAGTAAGCATAATGCAACCAAGGATAAATATACAGGGTGTTCCATTTAAAAAAACAAAACTTTGGTATATTTCTCAAAAATGGGGATACCTGGAAAAATACTAACTACGCCACTGAATTCTACGTAAAAAACTGTATAACACCCTCTTTTTATATTTTCGATAGGGTATAAGATAACTGAAATACAAGGGGTGTCTGAGAATGCACTGTTTTCAATTTTGCCCTGTATCTCATAAACCAAGACGGCCATGATACATCCGTTTAGGGCATCGTTTGTTTCACAAAAAAGTGGCACAGGTTTGCGAAAACCGCATCATTCTATCTGTATTAATAACGGAGATACCCGTCAAAAGTGTCGAAAAGTAGACTCCCTGTACAGGGTCATTCCGTATATATTGACCCATATGCTGGCAGCACCATTGATAGAGATATCAAAAATCTAAGGTGAATAAGGTTGTAGAATTTTATCTGAACTTTTCAAAAAAATTATCAGAAAAAACAAAAGACTGTTGGAACTTTAAAATTTTTGCATGAGTCGTGTTATTTTAAATGGAACACCCTGTATATTAATAAATATTTGGGAAGAGCATTATTTACTAATTTCAAAAATATATAGTTTGATACCTTTCTGACAAGCCATTTAGAAAATATTTTGAAATTCTTTAAAAATTAATATTAAAATCGGAGTAGCCATGGACGAATGAATCGTTTGCTTTTGACACGCAATATTGTTATTTAGTTTATTATCATTATCCGAAAATGAAGTATACCAAGGAAGAAAAGTGTGAATTTTTACGTATATTCCATAAAAATAATTCGAATGCATACAGGGCGAGGCAAGAATATCGGCAACTATATCCTAATTTGCCGCTTCCATCCAAAAATACATTTTAAAATATTGAGAGAGGATCTCGACTGCGAAAATCTATAAAGAAAAAACCAAAAGTAGTTCAAAAAGATTTGGATAAAGAGTTAGATATTCTGTTGTTTTTTGAAGCTAGTAAGGTTTTTACTGTTTTCTTATACTATTTTTTTTTAAAGAAAATCCAACCCGTTCTATTGAAGATGCTAATAATCATTTAGGCATATCACGGAAAAAAATACAGAAAACGCTTCGATCACATGCTTATCATCCTTACAAGATCTTACCTGTGCAAAAATTAGATGATGAGCATAGGCGTAAGCGTTTGTTATACTGCCAAGAAGTGCTTAGGAGGAAAAATGCGGCTCATAATTTTTTTAAAAAAATATTATGGAGTGATGAAGGGACATTTACCATAGCAGGAGTTTTCAATAGGAGAAAGATGCACGTATGGGCTACAACTAATCCCCATAATTTTGCAGAAATAAAATTCCAAGGTAGGGAATGTTTACATGTTTGGTGCGGTATAGTTAAAAATAAAGTCATAGGCCCTGTATTTTATGAAGGCTCCCTTAATGGACAAACATATCTGGAATTTCTTAACAACAAAATAGAAGCTCGTTTAGAGAATTTGTTAATTAATGAGTACTGCCAGATGGTCTGGCATCAAGATGGAGCTCCGCCACATAACATAGTCCCTGTAACAGAGTATTTAAACAACCGCTATGACGATTGGTTAGGAAGACACGGCATCATTCAATGGCCACCCAACAGCCCAGATCTTACCCTATTAGATGGTTTTCTATGAGGTTATCTAAAAAACAGGGTATATGCCGATGGAAACACAAACTTGCAGCATTTGAGACAAAAAATTAACCAAGAAATCGAAAGTTTAAACAACGACCATCCAGAATATATTTCAAATGCTATTAACAAATTAGAAGTTGATTATATAGATTGTATAGATAGAAATGGCGGTCACATCGAACAACTGTAATTATTTAATCTTGTAAATGATGTTACTCCTGCCAATATTTAAATTAATAAATTGTTTAATTAATCCATGGCTACCCCGATTTTAATATTAATTTTTAAAGATAATTTTAATTTAAAATATTTTCTAAATGGCTTGTCAGGAAGGTATCAAACTATATATTTCTGAAATCGGTAAAAATTGCTCTTCCTAAATATATATTAATAGACAGGATGTTCCATTTAAAATACCACAACTCGTGCAAAAATTTAAAGTTCCAACAGTCTTTTGATTTTCTTCTGATAATTTTTTTGAAAAGTTCAGATAGAAGTCTACAACTTTGTTTATCTTAGTTTTTTGATATCTCTATCAATAATACCGCTAGCATATGGGTCAATATATACGGAATGACCTTGTACATACAAGACCCGTTCGATTTTGATTATCGACCGGCTAATAAGAATAAGAAGTGCGGCATTCCTAGTTTATCACGTGGCAATCTTTACGTCATGTCTATTATGAAGGTAAATAGAATTTACAATAAAAATAAAAAATTACATGTTATGCAATGCAAAAACTTTCATTGTTGGAGTTGTGGAGAATTTCTTTTTACAGTTGTCACGAAAGAAGAAGCAATTTTCAAAACTTTTTGTACAAAAATAAAATACTGTTACACAATGAGTACCAAATCGGGCTTGCTTTACAACGTTATCAAAAATGAATCAATACCCAACCCAATTTTTTACCAACACCACTTGCCTAAGCTAATTAAACAGTGTCAAAATCAACAACAAAAACAAAAACTAATGCAATATTACCAATCAGTAGCAATAAAGCATGATTCAAAAGAATTTAATCCATAGCCATTTCATCGACGTAATAACCAAAAAGCAAAAAAAAATCCTCTCGTTTCAGTTGCAAGAACAAAGTAAAGCATTTCCACAGTGGCGTATTTTCATTCAAACGATGGTAAAAATTTGTTTCTATCAAACCATTATTGAATGAAGGTACTACTAAGTAGGAAACACTAGCTGTTTACACTTTCTTTGCTAACTTCAAGGAAGCTGACTAAATCTCTGGTCAGTTTTCACAAGGTGGATTTATAAGCTATGCAGTGCAGTTTCGCGTAGTTCAGTTCCTTCGCGTTTGTATCTGAAGTTCGCCAAAGTTCATATCAATTTCCAATTTATATATTTGTGGCTATTCCGCATGTTATGCTGTATTTCAACGGTAAGCTTGCAGTAACCAACAGCATTCTCAACCCAATTTTCTTGATTTGACACTAAATTTGATGACTTTTTCTTTGGTGCTTTTACTTGGTTTATGTGTTTTTTCTTAGTTTAAATTATATTTACTTAAGAAGCATCATAAAATATATAATAATCAAAATGGCTTATTTGAGTTGCAAAAATGATCTGCATCATGTGTTGCATACATTTATTTTGTGTGCATATGGAGCGAAATTACGTAAACAGCGGCAAGTCAGAAGATTTATGAACATACCTATTAATAGATCGCGGATAAAAATCGAGGTTTTCGCACCAATCTTTTAAATCTACTCCAATAACAACACCTGTCAACAAGCACGTATCCAGGGGGGGGGCGGGGGGGCCGGGCCCCCTTCGAAACCCCGAAATTTGAAAATAATGAATGTATGATTCGCTTTGCTCTGATTGAAAATAATGAATGTATGATTCGCTTTGCTCTGAATTAGTTAAAATAAGTCCACATTTTTGAATGATTTTCGTCCGTGAGCCCCCCCCCGAAACGAATTTCTGGTTACGGGCCTGCCTGTCAACCACCATGTGATTCAACTTCCGCATTCCATTGGTTATAAGTCTTGCGTCAATGAACTGCAGCATCGAAATTTCAATCTGGGCCATCTTTGAACGGCGCTGAGTAAGAAAGTCTATGCACAGAACTCAACAATTTAAGAAGAGAGGTTCCCATGTGAAGAAAGATACAACATACAAACATTTCAAACCATCTGTTCTGACGCCAGCGCATTCTATAATTGGTGGTCCGGTTCCGTGGACTATTGTTTCGATCGGTCGGATTGTGGGCGGAAGTAGGGGAGGAGATTAAAAGCAGAGTGGAAAATTCGAAATTCATTAATTTTTAGTACTATAGTTATTTTTACCAGAGAAACGCGTTTAATTACAATTTTGCTGTAGGTATCAACAAATATGAATTAAAGTGAGTTCTGAGGGTAAAAATAACTTTAATACTAAAGATTAATTAAAGAATTTAAATAATAAGACATATATAAAGTAAAAATCTATAAAACTAAAAACAGGAAGTCGATTTCCTAACCTCAAGGCATCAAAGGCAAAAGGACACAATAAAGGAGTTGTTTTCTAGCAATTCCTGTATTTGCTTTCCATATCGCAAAAAGGGACCAGTAAAAATTACAAACAATATTAATAAAAATGATATAACACAAAATTCTTACCGGAAAAAAACATCAACAAGATAAATCAATAAAAAGTAGCGACCAACATTCCGTTGTCAAATTGTCATCCTCTATCATTCTAGTAAAAATATACAATGAACTAACTATTCGTTTAACACAGTATTAGTTTAAATTCAGATCTCGGAATCATTAAGACCAACATTACTTATCGATAATACGTATTAGAAAGAGATAGCTCCACAAAATGACATGCTTATCTAACCAGACTATCAACTGAATATACCGACTAAAAGTGAATCGATCCTGTGTCCCTCTGAACATGTCTTGGGGTAGCAAAGAAAAGCACTATTGCGCCACGTTTATCATACGTAAAACCACAAGAGCTTTTTTTTATCGCATGAACTTTTATTTTTTACGAAAACTAGATTGCTTAGAAATTCAACGAGAACAAACGAATAGATAAAAACGCGACAGCGAAGTTGGAGCATTCTTATCTATAACCGTTTGTTCGACTTTAAATTGATAAAATGTGATCTAGTTTGAGTTTAAAAAATAAAAGTTCATATGATCTTAAAAAAAAGAGCGAGTGATTTTTAGCTAGAGAAATTCACGAATTTTGGCATCAATAGATACTAAAAAAAAAAATAATACTTCACTTAAAAAATGTTTGACAGCATCAAATTAATTTGTAACAATAAGTCAGGTTGCCGAGCAATGAAAAAGAAAAGCTACTCGATTTTGAGCTGGAGAGGTTTTTACCATTTAATTTTTAGCTGGAGAGGGTTTTACCGCGATAAAAAAGGATGCACCTTTTTTGTCGATGTCAAAGTGATAAAAATGCAAATGTCAAATAGACATTTTATTGTAGGAGTGAATTTATCATCAGATAGAGATAGTAGCACTCAAGTTCGGTTTTATATGAGACGACAGCATGATTGCCGCTTTGGTCGTCCTTACCAAAAATCATGGTGCCCTCTCACCTTAAGTTAGCGTACGCCCAATGAAGAACTTTATACTCCTGGTTTGTCTGTGCAACTAGGCGCTCCCCATCGACTAAACTAAAAAAATTATAATGGTAAACGGTATGTTTAAGTTAAACTACATTCTACGAAACTGAACTGAACTAAACTGAACGACAGCGACAAACTTTATAAATCCATAGTCTAACCAAAAAAAATTATTTGTTTGAATGGTGTGGTCATAAAAGACGTAACCGTGATTATTTCGCGTTTCTAAAATTCGTGAAATTTGTGAAAAATCACTTCTTATATTAATTCCTATTTTAAAAATTTTATTAATGCTGCAAAAACTACCTAAAGATTCAACAAGATGTTTATTTATAGATCAACAGCCTTTATTGTAGCCGTAAAATAGGCAAATATAGACAAATTAGGTTCCTTTGAACAGCTCAGAGCTGCGGAAAGAAAACCTCTAAATCTAATGTTTGTAATAATTTTTGATTAGTAGTTAAAAATAATGGCCGCTATTGGCGTGGCAACGGATGAGACTGAAAGCTAATTTGTGCCCCACTGAAATATTTCTCTCTGCCGGATTATAACTACTAAGCGGGTCAAATCAGTATATTTCTATTGTTAGCGAAAAATCATAACCACCTACACATTGGTAAGCAGGTTCTAACCTATTTTATTTTATCGGGATAGTAAGACGCTCAGTCTACACCACTAGTTATTTTGAAATTGGATTTACAGATTTATTCCGGATATGTTTCGAAAGCAAAGGCTTTCATACTCAGAGGAAATAAAATTTCTTGAAGATAGTACTTAATACATGAAAGAGAATTGTTTCGATATTGTTCAAAAAAGGAATAAAAACCAAAAAATAGCAAAAAAAAAAATTTTTTTATTCCGTTACGGCAGACGTAGGAGGCCTTAGGGCATTGTTTAGATTTTTTCTGTTCATGGTTTTTTCTACTTTTGACCTGCTTTTAAAAAAACTCTCCACACTGCGTTTATTTAAAATTAAACCCATATTTTGTAGGCGTATTCGTGTACGCGGCACTACGGCCCGTCGATCAGTCGTATAATACGAATCCAAATGCATCCATTCATCAACCGAACATTCACGGGATTGTAAATACTCGTGTTCCGGTAAACATTTTTCACACGAAATGTATCAGATATGAGGCGGCGCGGGTAGAAGTAAAACGGACGGGTGTAACTTATCGGACTTTGATAGATGAATTTCGGGCAGTTGGCCCCGTCTATCCTAAAATTTGGAAAGATTTAGAAGTACGAACATAATATGATGGAAAAAGTTATCCAAGTTTAATATTTTATAGGGGATCGGACGTAAACACTTCAATAATAACTTTGTTCATTGAATTAGCCTGGTAAAATATTTGTTTCAAAACATTGATGTTATATAGCAAAAAAGGAAGAAAAAATTAAATATGAATTTTTATAATTTAGACCACTAAAAAAACTTGGCGACAGAAATGCAAACAATAGTTTTTCTAGAGCAGTGTGAATTAGTATAATAATATAATTAAAAATAATGATTAACTTGACTGAAAGCAGAGTAGCGAATTATAATGCGTAATCTTAAAATGCCAAATAATTGAAATGTTCTTATGAAAACAACCCATGCTTTTTTTTACCTATAGTTGATGCCAAACAAAAATCGATGCACGTCATACCCTTCGAGTGACGTCAGTTAGCGGCAGTGTTGCCAGCTTGTAACCAAAATATCCGAGTGAGGGAAATACACACTTTTTTTCATAAAAGCAAGATAAATATACAAAAATTTCCCATAGTTTATATATTTGTTTACTGCATAATACCTTTTACCATCAACTTAAGTAGATCTTGCACTGCTTTTATTTTCATCTTGCCAAGATCGACCAATGGTAGCATTCTGAAGAATCCATGTTTCATCCAAGGAAACGAATTGGTACAAGAATGCTTCTTTTTCTTTAATATATTCTTTCAGAAATACCAGTTGTTTGAAAGCTACATGCAAAAGTTCCATAAGCCCACGCCTCAGTTCATCTTTTTACCATCCGAAGCCTATTTTCTTGCAGAGGCTTCCTAAAGAGTAGGACAACCATCAAACAGTTCTCTGTCTTTTAATTTCTAACTTAAAGTTGTCAAAGTTACATAATGTTGTAAAAAAAGTTACAGCTTATGAATAACCGATGTAAGATATTATCTTCACACATTTGCAACTCTCTTTGAATTAGAACGTTTGTTTTAAGGTGATTCTAATAATATATTTTTCTTAATTGTTGTTGAAATTGCGCTTACAGTAGAGATATTCAAATTTAGGTCTGCTGCTACATGCTAAGAATTAGTAAAGTAGAAATAAGATATCTAGACCTTAACACACTCTTTAAATTTACTCCTCCGTACTGCTGTTAAGGGTAACAATAGGCCATTGTTGTTAAGTTCCTCCTGAAAATAGCTTCTAAGAAAACCTATTAGCTCTTTGCACCGACTATTTAAATGCTTCGGCATTTTTCACAAATAGTAAACAACGTAATCGGCAGAGATATGTATGTGCACTTTTGTTTCTCTTAATAGAATAGTTTTTTAATGCTATCTATAAAAAGATCTGAAATTTTTGTTAAAAATAGACGCACAGCAACACGGAACCATGAACAATTAAGGTTAGTTTTGCATGAAACGTCAAACCAAGCCATCGAACGAGCTGGCGCCACCGCACCGTTTACAGTTGTGTTTCCATCTATCGGCCAATAAAATTCAAATTATATTAATTTTTACAAGCTTAAATAAACAAAATATTTGCTGAAAGTGGATTTGTATCAAAGAAGAATACCTTAAGTTTGTAGTAAAGTCAATATCGCATAAAGTGTTAATACTTTCTTGCCAAATTTAATTTCCTCGTGTTTTCTTGTGGATTTACAATGATCAGCTGATTGATGACGTGCATCGGTTTTTGTTTTGCATCAACTATAGTAACAATTTTCTCAATTGATTTTATGTTAAATAATTTTATATATTTATAGAATCATGGAGCTGTCGTTGAAAGTACTATTATCATAAAAGGAGTGCAGCTGTAAAGGGTGTTCCACCGAGGACTGAATAGGGGCATCTTTGTGACTTTACCTGTACTTTTGAAAAACTCCAAAATAGCCAAGTGATATACTTTCTCCATTAGAATTTAAAAATGTCACCAAAAAAACATTTGAACCAAAAACGAAAGACCTTCGCGATGGATGTATAATTTTTTTTAATGGAACACCCAGTTTTTAAATGATTTTGGAAAAACTCCCATTTGGTTACATTTAAATTTAGAACATCTTAATATTTTATCCTTAATCATTTTATTGCTATCTGGTTAATTTAATAGGTGCATAGGTGATTCAGGTATCCGTTAGTAATTCCCTTAAAGTTAAGGCTAATTAGACATAACATATACAGGGTCGTTGGTATGTATGGAAACGGTCAATTATTTCTTAAAGTAAAATAGTAAGCAAGAAATATTTAAGACGAAAGTTTCAGGGTTTCCTAAAGTCTATTAGAATTTTTAAATAATAACTATACAGGATGAGTCAGAAAACCGTAGAGAAACAAAGTTACATTTTTTTTAATGGAACACCCTATATCTAAGAATAGTTTTGGATTTTACATAAAATAGCAATCATTTTTTAATAAATGCATTATAAGTCTAAACCCAATAGTTTCCGAGATATCGACTTTTGAAAAATCACATTTTTGAACTTTGACAGCTTCTAGCTTTCTAACGGTACGTCTTAGAGTAAAACGGCTTACATGTCCCTATCGTAGTTTCTTATTATCTTTCTAGTAGTGTCAACTTCCGGTTAAACCGGATATATCTCAAAGGCCGGAAATACAGTACTTCCGATTTAACCGGAAGTTGATGTTTTTAGGAAGATAATAAAAAAGTAAGATAGGGACATGTAAGCCGTTTTACTCAAAGACGTACCGTTAGAAGCCTAGAAGCTGTCAAATTTCAAAAATGTAATTTTTCAAAAGTCAATATCTCGGAAAGTATTAGGTTTAGACCTATAATGCACTTATAGAAAAATAATTGCTATTTCATGCAAAATTCAAAAATATTCTAAGACATAAGTTGTTCCATTAAAAAAAAAGTAACTTTGCTTCTCTACGGCTTTCTGACTCATCCTGTATACTCATTTTTCTAAAACTCTAATAGACCTTTAAAATCCCTAAACCTTTTATTAAAAACATTTTTTGCTAACTGTTATACTTTAAGAAATAATCGACCGTCTCCACACATACCAACGACCCTGTATACAGTGACCGGCAAAGAGCTCGCAACATACGGGAAAAAATTTTATTAGCAGAATATCGAAAAATCTTTTCTGAGGGATCGGATGTGCATGTCCCATAACCTTAAAGTCGATTTTGGCATACGTCACGTGACCACTGGTATGGCGGGAAAGTTGAAGAAACAAATATGAAATCATCAGAAACCAGATTAGTTGATGAAATATCGAAAAAATTCCAAGAATAAAAAGTGTTTAGAATTCCATTAGAACCTCACATACAATGTTTGGGATATCTACTTCTAATAGCATCATTAAAGTAAAACTGACTTTTGTTGAACACAACTAGAAGTATTCTTTTGTTTTTCTGACAATTTGGAGCAATAATTCAAAAAATTCGTTTACGCTTGAATGCCAGCAAGAGTCTATTTCTAATAACCTTATCGATATTTTTTATATTGAAATAATCTGTGATATTAAGAAATTCTTAAGTTCATTAATCCAAAACAAATTTTATTTATAACTGTAAAATAGAATTTTGAATTTCGCAGATATACTTAAAAAAAATCTAAAAATTAATAAAATTAAAATTATTTTATTGAGTCACATAAACAACAATTTGAGTCAAAAAATTATATTAGTAATAAGTACTAAATAATTTCATTAATACTAATAACACCAAAATTAACTTAAATTAAAAAATTTAACCGATTATTAAAACTCGTTAGGACCGCCATTTCGCTCCATACATAATATTGTTCGAGATACCATTTCTTTTGAAACATTTCTGAGCATTTCGGGAGTTATTAGGTCTACACAGTTTCTAATAATTTGTTCCAAATGTTCAACATTTCTAAAGGGACGCTTTTTGTAAACCTGGTTTTTTAAGTACCTCCGCCAAAAATAGTCTAAGGGTGACATGTCGGGGATCTGGCGGGCCAGGGATTTTCTGGGAATCGGCCTATCCACTGATTGCCAAACTCCTTATTTAACCAGTTCCTTACTTCAATAGTGGAGTGAACACTAGCACCATCTTGCTGAAAGTACGGATGCCTTCTTTGTATTAATGGAAAATTATCTAGGAAGCCTGACAGTTCATTCTGTAATAATAATAAGTATCTAGCAGCATTTTAATTACCACGTAGAAAAAAGGGTCCCACAATTTTCGTATCTAAAATTCTGCACCACACATTTACTTTAAAACTATACTGATCTTTACACTGAATAACAAATCCTGGGCTTTCAGTCGCCCAGTACCTACAATTTTGCGAATACACGGTGCCGTTAGAAGTAAAAGTAGCTTCATCTGAAAATAAAATTGTCCTTGGAAAATTAAAGTTTTCCTTGACCATACCCTGAAACCATGCAGAAAAGTCAAAACGCGCGTCATAGTCTCGATCTTGTAACACTTACACACATTTCGGTTTGTACGAGAAAAACTTGTTTTTTTTTTAATATTCTTCGTACCGATCGCTCTTCGATATTTGTCACCTCCGAAATATGACTAACTGTCATAGCTGTGTTTCTGAAACTGTAAGTAGTACATTAAAAGCATTTTCATCATTTGTCACCGTTTTCTCGTGAGGTAGTTTGTACTGATTTTCTACACTACCAGTCTCCTTAAATTTCTTCAACAATCGCGTAACTGTAGAGTAATGCAAAGTTTTATCAGGGTGCCTTTCACAAAATATTGCTGCTGCCTCTCGAGCACTCTCGTAATTATCCCCACAAATTATAATAAGTTCTATTTTTTCTGCGAAATACAAAGCCTAATCTTTAAGTAGAAAGAGTTAATAAAATACTTCACAAAGCGAAAATACAGAAATACCATAAAGTTGTCAAAATAATAATACATTTATGTAGAACAAAATGGCAGATTCCTAGTAGAAGTGTCTTGTTTTAATTTCAACGCCTACTTTGTCAATCGTTTGTATAAATTGTTGTTTAATTGACACAATAAAATAATTTTAATTTTATTAATTTTTAGATTTTTTTTTAAGTTTATCTGCAAAATTCAAAATTCTGTTTTACGGTTAAAAATAAAATTTGTTTTGGATTAAGAATTTAAGGATTTCCTAACATCACAGATTATTTCAATATAAAACATATCGATAAGGTTATTAGAAATAGACTATTGCAACAGCTGGCATCCAAGTGTAAAAAGTGAACTATTGCTCCAAATCGTCAGAAAAACAAAAGAATATTTCTAGTTGTGTTCAACAGAAGTCAGCTTTACTTTAATGAAGCTATTAGAACGGAAAAATATGGATATTTTTAATTCGGTAAAAAAATATTTACAAAAATATTCGATTTTATGTTTTTTCAAGTAGATATCCCAAACATTGTATGTAAGGTTCTAATAGAATTCTAGACACTTTTTATTCTTGGAATTTTTTCGATATCTCATCAACTAATCTGATTTCTGATGATTTCATATTTGTTTCTTCAACTTTCCCGCCATACCAGGTTATGGGACATGTACATCAGATCCCCCAAAAATTTTTTTTTTCGATATTCCGCTAATAAAAATTTTTTTCCATATGTTGCGAACTCTTTGCCGGTCACTGTATAATATAAGAAAAGTTAAGAAAAGTATTATTGACCGGATTTAATTAAAACAACAAATAATAATATATAATGATATCATTCTGGTATGCAGCGTGAATGGCATTTTTCGAAAACAGTGTACCCTAGCGACATGGAGCAAAAGTGGGTACCTTTTCTTACTTGAAGGTGTCAAAGTTTTTCAAATTTGGTTGCAAAACCGCTTCGAGTCTATACACGAGAACGGTCCCTAAATTTGGGGATACCCTGTATAGCACAAATAATTTCGTACATTTTTATCAACCAATCGTTTGTTCACGTTTTAAAGTTTTGTTAATATTTACATGTATTTTCTTTATACTTTGTATTGATTTGATTACTATTACATCGACTTCCAGTGTACATCTCTATAGACAGCAAGAGGTCTCACATGAGGTGATAGTAACCAAGTAGAATTTAATGCTAAAAAAAATTTTCTGAAAAGTTAATGTTGAAAAAGTTAATGTTGAAAAACCGGATATAGCCATGGCGGGACACTCATCAATTCATTTACTAAACATCAATTTTGATAGTCATATGTCTTGGTATAGTCACGTTGAGGCCATTGCTAATGCAGCCTCGCCAAAGCTTGGAATTATTTTCCGAACTAAGAACCTCTATACACCCCAAAAACTTTTGACGCTCTTTAAAGCCCAAATTCGACCATCGCTGAAATAGTGTTCACATATTTGGGGCTCTGCTCCTAAACATGCCCTAAGATTGCTGAATTCCATTTAAAGAAGAGCCACTCGCTTGATCAGTGACCATGATCTTGTGATAAACAACCTGGAAAGCCTTGAACATGGAAGGCAGGTTAGCGACTTGAGTCTATTTTATAAATATTTTAATGACAATTACTCAACTCAGGTTGCCCGCTTGATTCTACCCAGAGCGGTGCATGGTAAAAATATACGACGAACCACTTCAGCCCACCCGGATGTGGTTTAGGCTGTTTAATAACTCTTTCATCTCGAGAACGTCATCACTCTGTAACGACCTCCCTGAGACCGTGTTCCCAAACGAGTATAATCTCCAAAGATTTCGGACCAACGTGATTCGGCTGCTGCGCATATACACCGTTCGCAGAGCGCCATAAAGGATTAATCCTGCAGTGCTGTGCCTTATCATAAAAAATATTAATCCACTTACGAGTCTCAGTGATCGGTCCTTCAGTTTGGGTGCAAGTCAAAGTCTAATGATATCATAAAGTGATAGCCCAGATAGACCACTAAATCTAAAAGTAACGATTTAAATAGTAACGTGTTCAAAGTATCGTATGGTATACATCACTAGTCCCGTTGACTGGTTTGCCGTGACCGTCCAATTTGCCATCCACCATAATTTACCCTGTATTATATTGGTAAACCTACACAGATAATTTCCATTTCGTACATTTACACTATCAACGCAGAAAAGTAAATTGCACTTATTGCATCCATACCTACATGATACGAAGGCAATTTCTCCAATTACTACGATTTTTTTAAATATGTAATAAGCACCTGTTGCTACGCAAAGTCATACGAAGTTGTGTTATCTTATCTTAACATGATTACTGCTTAATTATTTTAAGTAGTCAGCAGTTCCCCAGGTCCTCACAAAAACCATTCATTAACTTTTTGAAAGAAAAACACAGCCCCATAATAAAAATAAATAAGTCGGTTTCTTCCAGACAGATTTATTACTGTCGTACTTAAAAATAAGGGAAAAAAGAGTCAGTGGTGACTTAATATTCTACCGTATTAAAAATCATGGATCAACGGTAAGCGTGTATGTCTATGTTAATATTGATCCGCTTGATCGCCGCTCATAGTAAGTTGTTCTTTGTCTCCTTTACACTTCATTGATGGGAAATCTCGTGTAAAATATTTTCCTGATAAATATTTTCGCTAGCTTTAGGAATCGCTTACTTATGTAATCCAAGGAATAAACAAAAATAAATTGTTTTTGTTTTTTAAAATAAAATGATTCTTTAACAGAAACTTGACAAAGATGTATGTTTTACTACTGACATATGAAATATCCACATGGTAACAGGGAACACAAGATTCTAAAGATATTTTCTTTAAAACAAAATACTAAAAATCATTGCGGAAATCTCGGAATGTCTAATTTGGAGACGCCTCTCAGTTTTCTATTAGCAACCCTGCTAAAGAAGGTTATTCTTTCTTTTATTACACAGGTTCGGTTGTCTCACTTGATCCTCACCTCATGTCAGATATTTATATATATGTTCTAGCTATAGTTGTTCCAAGCCTAATTTGATGATGTAAAAAAGCATTCAACTCCTGACCATAGTCGTACTTTCTACCAAATAATTAAAATGCGGATCGTTGTAAATTTTTAATATTATTAAATTGTATATATTACAGCTTGTTGTTTATTATAGTTTATTGATATCGATAAGAGGTTTGTACCCGTAACTTCGCCTGCAGAAAACTATCGTTTAAAAAGATGATTATTTTGCTAAAAGCAATAATTAAAAATTGTCTTTGTCCAACAAGAACCGCGAGCAGGTATAAGTTTTCTTTGCCAGGAAAGGATAGGGTCAGGTATTATGTTAGATAAAATATACAGTAAGTAATTGATCACAGCAGAATCACACTAAACGTTTGGACATATAACAAGTTTTTATGATACGTGTTAAACGAACATATTTAATTTAAAATTCATAAATAATTTAATAACTGGAATGATCAGAACTTTCAGAAGTAAAGTCGTTTCCAGGTTGGATTGTTGGCGCTATAGGCGGTAAAATAGAATATCCATTTTCTGTTTTTATAGCATGAACTATGTAATTTATCCTTACATCACTACTTATTTCGCTAATTACCTGCCTAATATTATCAAGGACAACTGCGCTTAAAATTGGTGATTGAATATATTTTCGTAACCGTGTTTTAATTGTTAACTATTTCGATAGAATTAAAGATACAATAATATGGTGGTAATCGCAAAAAGGTACGACCGCGCCCAGTGAAAACAGTATCAACCGCGTATTTATTTTTAAAGGTTCGACTTTTGATAATCTTAATTTATTCCTTTTTTACTGAAATCATTTTAGGAATATTATAATTTTTATTTTTCATGAATGTTAGAATATTTTCTTATTTAGTGTTGCGTAAGGTATTTTATTTAATGTTGGCGAACGATACGATGCATTGATGATAACAAATACCGAAGTCGGCAGAGTGTTGGGTAGAAGCTGTTCGGTAAACCATTTTTTAAACAAGTTTGCAGTCATATCTTCATGATTGAGTGATATTTTTTGGTATGAAGAGTTAAAGTCGTCTTTACTTCCGTCATGAAAAATTATGACACGTTTTCCTCTAGAACGGCCATTTGGTTTCAATCAGAGCCATTGACTTAATACACACACTGCTCTAAAACACGTTGTATTTAAAGTACAATTTTTTGTACAGTCTAGACAACAATACTTAACAACATCATGTGTATCAAACCAAGTTTCATCTAAATAAATTATATTTTTATCGGATTCATGGTACTTCCTTTTTTTATGCAAATAGTCCTATCGTAGTTCAATGATTTGCCGAGATTCCATTATAACCATTCGATTACCTAATTTTTTGTGTTTATTACCACAGCTTAACAAAACAATACGTTTCCAAAAATTGGTAATTATAATCAGGGTGACCTCGCAATTAATCACGAATCGGTTATAAAGTTGACACTATATTGTTCTTGAAAAAGTTATAAATAGTTCGACGAATAAAATCCCTTGCAGTATTGTCAACGGTTTTGAATTTTTGACTTATTCGTTTGCGCCTTATGGAATAATCGGTTACAGTTTCCAATTTAATTACGTTATAAATTCTCGTAAACCCAACTTGTGTTAATTAATTAATTCTTAAAGGACATTTTCAGTTTTTTCCGGACTTTCTTTCTTTTAGAAACGCATGCATATTTAGAATAATGCATTGACATTGGACATGTAAACCTTTGATTCTAATTTCGGACTTGTTTTGCTTTCGATGGCCGACTCTGGCATTGACTCATTATACTCCTGCGATAATTCACCTTGACCTCCTGTTTCAAGTTTTTGCCAAAAAGCCATACTGATATAATAAAATATAAGTAACAGGTAAAAACTTACTTCTTCAAAACCACAGAGTTATAGCAAAAAAAAAATAGTATATAAATTACAGCAAATCGTTTCAACTAGTCACGCCACTGTCGGATTTACAGTATCGCACACATCAAACATCAACTGATTTTAAAGCTGATAAGTGAAAACTTAATTGACAGAACCTTAAATTAATTGCTGTTCTTGTGTACAGCAGATTATAAAATTGTATTGCTGTCTTGTCTCGACTCGGATAAAATAGTTCGCACTTTAAATTACTGGTGGGCCTCGACGTCTCCAGCGTATTGCCAGTTCTATAAAGTTTTCGTAAGTGTAAGAGGAACGTAAAGGTTTGTTAATTTTTTATTTTTTTTTGTTTAACAATAATTGTGAAAATTTTGATTTCAGTTATTTTTGTATAAGTAATATTTCTGAAGTACTAAAAAACATATTAAAAAATTCATAAATGGCTTAATTCTTTTTTCACTCGACATTCCAAACTTTCAAGTACATTTTGCAGACAAGCTTTTAAAGAGAGTTACTGATTATCAATTAAATACTGATATAAAGAAACAATTTAAAACAAAAACTGATAATTCTCGATTATGATGCTGGCCCCTTAGAAGGCCATTAGACGCTTTTGTATGCCATCAGACTGACTTTGGATAAAGTATAACTCGAGTAATTTTTCTACAACTTTTTTTTATTTAACAATTTTTATAATTATTAGATTTACACCACGTAGTGCCATAAAGAGATTTTTCTGCATGCCTTAACTTAAAAAAAAATCGGTAGCAATAATACCAGATGTATCATTAAGGTTAAAATATTGTAACTCATACTTCTAATAATTTTAATTTAATTATTACAAAAACATTAAAAGGTAGTTATTAGAATAAAAGTAAGAGTTTTTTCCAGTTTACCAGTTTTATTATTTGAAGCTGATCATCGTTAATCCACTGATACGTGTATTTCTTTTACATTCCAAACATTATAAGCTACAGGATTAAACTAAGTTTATTATAATTTATTCCATCTGATTTGCCTTAATCCACTTGTAAGCCTAAAACTCCAGAATAGAAAGCAACTCGCAACTTCGTTGCAGCCTGGAATTTTCATCTTGGCAAAGTTATAGTATAATTTACATACCTTTGTTGCAGCCAGCATGGAGTTAAATTTCCGTATTACTGCATTTATGCGTATTGGCATAAAGAAGTGTTACAATACAATTGTTAGTTTGAATAAGCAGATTTTAAAGATAAAAATAATACCTACCTATTTATATTACCTGAAATGTTTAAAATGCCATATGAACTAAGCCGTTTTGTAAGAAACTACTGTAATATGTCAATCACTAGCATAACCAAGGACCGGTAAATTGTTACCCGTAAATTTAATTTTGATCGCGTTAAGGTGCATCCAGACGCCCGGAGTATAGACGGCGTTCCGTAACCGCAATGCGTGACATCGCCGCGATTACCGCGCGTCATCAGTCCGTTCCATGTCTTATCGATTTTTTGGCATAGCATCAAAGGGACGGATTATTATTGAAATGAGGGAAAGGCATATAAGTTCGCGACGATAATACGCAACGATGACACGTGTCGAGGACACACGTCGAAGTTAGCCCTGTCAGGAACCTAAGGTGCGTCCAGACTTGTCAAGCCAAACCGTGTTTGATGTATTTGATGAACCGAAGAGACATGGAATAAACTAATAACACGCCGTAAATGCGGCGATGTCACGCGTTGCGGTTACGATGTACCATCCAGGCTATACGCGACGAGGTTCGCGATGGTGTCAGGACACGGGGTTTTGTCAAATGTCTGGATGCACCTTAAAAGTAACAAAGTTCCTGGTATCGCTACTACCTTACCTATAACTTGGCATGAGCGCTAATATTTTAAACAAGAACTAAACGGTTTAATGTTATTAGCGAGTATATTTTTCTAATACAACATCTTAATAAAACTTTGATTAAGTATACCTTACTTTATCGCACAAATAATTGGAATTGCCTTTTCTAATCTTTGGTCTGAACGATAAAATGTCACCCTTGAGGTTTTGTTTCGTGCTTTAGTACAGTTTCCGAGCTTTACTACATTAACTGAAATTATACTAATTTCAAGTCCATTGATTTGATTTATTTTTAGACCCAAAGGCTCTCGACATTTTAAGGTGAAGTTTTAATGTAATTGCTATTCATTTTATTTTATTAGTGGTTTTTAATTTAAACCATTTTTTAATGCTTTTTATTTTTTTGCTTTCCTCTAGGTATGCTTCGTTTATCCATGCATTTGTTTTATAAAACGGTATTGTTAATATTGTTGCGGTTTCATATATTATTATATTTAAAATTTTTAAACAAAATTGGTTAGTAAGGTGTGTTAATAATGCATCTTATAAAACGCAATAGAAAATCATCGGAAGGACCCGAGCGGCAGTAGCACTAGCCATTTGCAAGACCTTCGATCGAGTCTGGTATGGCAGACTCCTAATAAAAAGTAAGATCATAAGGTATACCAGTACAGGATAGTTCGTGACTGTCAAGTTCTACCGTTCTCTGCGAATGACCAATATAGTTCTGTAACGATTCATTTTTATCATTATCATTATATACCATTTTTATCATTATCATTATTATTTGTGTGATATTTTAGTGTTTTTTGGTAAGATATTTGTTTGAAGGGTTCTATGATTTGACACAAATCCACCAAGAGTCAAATAATTTTGCAAATAAAACGAAATACTCTCATTTATTTCAGTTAAATAAAACTTAGTTCATTAAAATCACATTTTATTTATTTCTTGGCGTCAACGCATTATCAATTGCTACATAAGTCAAATCAAATACACAGTACATGTTTTAGTACATTTCTAAAAATAAAATAGATAGAGAAACATCTTTCAACATACAACATCATTGAGAAAAAAACAGCCACTGATATAAAATCTAAAATTGATAATTAAAAAATTCCTCATGACAGTACAGTGGGCAACCAATTAAGAGCCTCCAAACCTTGGTTCGGAAGTCCTTCAGGGAAAGCTCTCTAATGGAGGCCGGGAGAAAATTAAAAACTTAATGCCCTAATACCCCGGACCACTCTGACACTTCTCTAATCTCCAGTAAGCTGACATAAGGTTACCCCTATGGCGAGTGTAGTGATCATATACAGGGTGTTTCCTAACTACGGTACGAAACTTCAAGGCATTGAAGTTTAAAAAAAAAACGGTAATAAATATCATTGAACCAATATGGTTGAAATTTGGTTCAGTTATTTAAAGTAATAAGGCGCTTATTTAGTCCTAAGTAGATCGAAATTATTAGGTCCAGTGGCGTGTTAGTGGCCATTACAGCCAATTATTATTGATAAGAAAAAATATGCCACTGCCTACAAATATATCTTTTGGTCTCTTTTGTTTTTTTTCATATCTGGCTTCGTTTGCGAGAAAAAAAATAAAAATCACTTTAACTCATTCTAAAAGCTATCCATGGACAACATAAAATAACAACCAAAAATAAAAAATAAGCAATTTAGACCTTACAGTAAATGGGCAAAATGTCCACCTTCTGATAAAATCCACTAAAAAGGGAAAGTGGCGCACTTTTTCTTTTCGGGAATAAATTAATTTCAATTTTTTTTTACTTACTTTCAATAAATTTTAATACCTATCTCCCTCCTATTAAACAATTTTAAGCTAAAATTTGGGTCATACCTGAACAATGCCTCTAGGCATTTGATATTTTGGTCACATCCTAGTTTAAGTATACAGGGCGGTACAGAAATTAATTTATGTCGGTAACTTTCAAAAATGCCAGAAAAATTATTTTTTTAAACAGAACACCCTGTATAATAATACGGATTTAAAAAGTCAATAAAACTAGCTTTCAGAGTATGTATACTTTGCCTAATACCTAACTTCAAGTTTTCGATTTATTAGCGTTTATTCATAAAACTTAATAAATCGACAAACTTTCAAGGGTTTTAATAGTAGTGGGCTATCGAAACAAATTTTACCATGGCAACTTGTTTTATAAAAATGTCATTCTTTTAATAATTCTGATTTGAGTACCTACGATGGCGGAAAATAATAATTACTTTAATACAGTTTTAATGAATTTATTTATTTTCCATGGACAGTGTGATCAAATAATTAGCAGAATCTGCAGAAAATTAATTAAAATGTATCCGAATTTGCCGCAGATGAATAACAAAAATTTATTTGGCCTCAGAACAATTTTAGATAGTTTGGATCAATTCTAAAAGTACCAAGAAACTTGCCCAGACCCGTGACTTCTGATGAAGAGAATGAAATTAACGTTCTGGCATACTTTTTTGCATATCCTCACGCTTCCGTGCGCAACGCCGAAGAAGACTTAGACATCGTACATTCATCGGTAGAGAGAACTCTAAGGAAACATGGAATGCATGATTATAAATTTACCAGGGTTTAAGCTCTTAAGCCTGAAGATAGTCGAAAGATAGTAGAGTTTTGCGAAATGATGCTAGTGCATATCCAGGAAGATCCAAATTTCTTAAGTAAAATTTATATGGACTGACGAATCCAAATTTTTGAGGAAGGGCATTTTTAGTCGTCACAATCACTACTTTTGGGCGAATGAGAATCCCCATGTCACAAGAGAGGCAGATTTTCAAGATAAATTCAGTTTCAATGTATTCTGCTTAATAATAGATAATCAAGTGAGGTATGTGATTTACGATGAAAACCTAAACTCTGGGAAATATGTAGATATTTTAAACACAACAGTTGAAAATTTTATGCATAGTCTCTGACTTGAAGAGAACAGGAGGTGCTAGTATCAACTTGACGGAGCTCCTGCACATTGTATTGCTAAAGTATTTGTGGAGCTTAGAAGGATATTCGATGATCGATGGTTTCGACGCTTAGGATCATGGAATTGGTCACCAAGATCACCTGATATAACCCCTTTAGACTTTTACTTGTGGGGTGTATTAAAGGAGATAATATACACCTGTGAATACGAGAAAAGAACTGAAGTATCAAGTCATCCAAGCGTTTAACGACCTTGATGCGAATGAACTTCGAGGTGCTACAACGGATGGTGTCAATACCTGTTTATTAAAGTGTCTAGAAGTTAGTGGCCAACATTTTAAACAATTGCTTAAAAAATAGTCCATTTATTTTTATTAACAGTTTTATTTTACATTTATCGTATTTTATTATCCAGTTCGATTTGTATAATATTTTTAATTATTTTTGTTATTATTTGTTGCACTCAGAATTGATCCAAACTGTTTAACATTGTTCTGAAGCCGAATAAATTTTATGTTATTCATCTGCGGTAAATTCGGATACATTTCATTAAATTTTCTGCAGGTTCTGCTAATTATTTGATCAGACTGTCCATGGAAAATTAATAAATTCATTAAAACTGTATTAGAGTATTTATTATTTTCCGTCATCGTAGGTGCTCAAATCACAATTATTAAAAGAATGAGATTTCTATAAAAAAAGTTGCCACGGTGACTATGTAACAAAAAATTTGTTTCCATAGCCCACTACTATTAAAACCGTTGAAAGTTTGTCGATTTATGAAATTTTATGAATAAACGCTAATAAATCGAAAACTTGAAGTTAGGTATTAGGCCAAGTATACATAATCTGAAAGCTAATTTTATTGGCTTTTCAAATCCGTATTAATATATAAAATAATATAGGGTGTTCTATTTAAAAAAAATTATTTTCTGGCATTTCTGTAAGTTACATAAATTAATTTCTGTACCCCCCTGTGTACTTAAACTAAGATGTGACCAATAGATCAAATGCCTAGATGCATTGTTCAGGTATGACCCAAATTTCAGCTTAAAATTGCTTAATGGGATGAAGATATTAAAATTTATTTGAAGTCCTTTTTTCGTAAAAAAAGAAAATTGAAATTAATTTATTCCCGAAAAACGGCTGCAGATAGGTATACGAAAATATTAAGAGAAGTTGTTCACAATTATATGCGGAATTCGAAAAATGAAGAATATATAGGGTGTTCTATTTAAAATAAGATGTTGCCACCGGGTTAGAGTAGAAGCGGCAACACCGCATGGTCAAAAATATTTTTAAACTGTAGATCATGATCGTTTATCCCGGTTTCCAAATTTTCAAGATGATCCGTTATTTAGTTCTCCATAAACGTCTAATACGCCATCCACCGTGGAACACCCTGTATGTTCCTAGGAACTTTTATTTAAAACGACCTTACGTATTACCCTCTGACATTTCGTACCGTAGTTAGGAAACACCCTGTGATGTTTCTCCTGACATTGAGGAGACTCTCCAGAACAAAAAGAGAGGGCAAGGTAAATATTTCAAGAGTTTCGAACAAAATCCTGCACTAATACACCCCAACAACTTTTGATGTTCTATAAAGCCTAAATTCGACCTTCGCTACAGTACTGTTAGCATATTTTTGGCTCTGCCCGTAAACATACCGTAAGATTGCTGGATTCGATTCAAAGAAGAGCCTTTGATTGGTGACCATGATCTGACAGACAACCTGCAAGGTCTTAAAAATCGAAGGCAAGTTGGCAAATTGAGTCTATTTTACAAATATTTTCATGGCAAGTGCTCAACTGAGTTTGTCCGCTTGATTCCACCCAGAGCGTTGCATGGTAGAAATACACCACGAGCTACTTCAGCGTAGGTTTCTAGGAATGACACTGTTTAAAAATCCTTTCATCTGGAGAACGTCATTCCTCTGGAACGACCCCCCTGAAGCTGGATTCCCCAGAGAGTATAATCTCCAAAGATTGGAAACCAACGTGAATCATCTTCTGCGCACACGCACCACTCTTATTGAGGTTTATCTGTGTACGTAATCCTATTGAGGTTTATCTGTGTACGTATGTTTAGCCTGCCGTGTCTGTTTATAAGCGGTGACCTATCACCCAGTTGTTCATTTGCCCTTTTTAAACGTTTCTCTGCGTTGATATTCCCTACAAGAGGTCGAATTTTTAACTCTTTACTTGTGCTTTTGCATTATTGAAACGAATGACTCTTTCGTTTATGTTCCACAAGGTTTATACATCTTAGGAATCTCGAAATCACCAACCGTGGCGATTTGAAGGTGGTGGTTTTCGCCATATCATCGGCAAGCGGATATAATTTAATTTGAAGAAATAGTCCATACTAAAAGTGGAGCTGAAACCTAGGGAAAGGAAAGAAAGTCAAAAAGTCTTTCTCCACTAATTTAATAAGAGCAATCAGTGGCTCAGTTTTATGAAAGCGCGTCTACATGTTTCGAAGGTAGTAACCTTCATCTTTAGGAGACAAAAAATTGTGCTGCAGTTAATATTAGCAGTTCAGAGAAAATTGTAGGTGGAGGGCGACGTTAATGGAGCTTTAAAAATTTTTTTGAAAATGTGTCACGTAGTGATAGCAATCAACATACTGACAAGAAATTTCGTTAATAGAGGTGATAAATTTAAAGATAATTGTGAAATTTAGAAGGTCATAGAAAATACATGTTCTTCTTATCTAGGTTCAAGTAAGGATACACATAAAGAAGACTTTTGTATTAAAAGAAAGGGAGAAAGAAAGAAAGCATCTGTTATCAATCAAGTTAAGATTCCATTTTGTAAAATTTTTAGCACATGTTAGAAAATTTTTGTGTTCGGGGTACTGGAGACCTAAGTTCCGGTTTCCCGTAGTTATATTAATCCCACTGTTTAGAAGCAGAAATTAAAATTTAAAAAAAAAGAAATAAAAAAACGAAATTTATCCTATAGGTACTAACTCTGCATGGTCATTGCAGCGAAAATAAATGATTTCTGATACTATTTTTAAAACTCAAAACGGATTGGTTTGTATTTAAGGCCCTTACAGCATTAATGCAAGAAGCGACACCATAGGAGAAAGACCTTTTATAAATTTCTTTGCGGTGTTGGGGTACGGTCAGATAGTGCCTACGGCGTAGATTTAAATTATGTACGTCTGTTCGAAACCTAATTTTTTGGTATAAAAACGCGGGTGTTTTAAACTTAATTATCTTAAACGCAAATGTAGTGAAATGTAGTTTAAATCTGTTATTCATATTTAGCCATCCTGAAGTAGCGAGATAAGGGGAAATATGGTTTCTTCGCTTTATACCGCATATTAATCTAAGGCATGCATTTTGAACCTTTTGGATTCGGTAACGGTCGGCAGCATCCAAACAGGGTACATATACTCCACTGCAATGGTTAAACTATGACAGAACCAGAGTATCGCACAACAATTTCCGAGTTTTGTGAGGAAGGGAATGTCTATTACCATAAAATAAGCTTTAGATTGCCATATGCAGATCTTAATTTAGCTGTCACGTGTTCTTTAAAGCGCAATCTAGAATCGATCGTTAAGCCCAGACTTTTACACGAATCACAGTAAGGTAACGGTACATTATTTAATTTGATTGTCATATTGTTCTCCACAAAGTTAATTTGGCTTTCATTTCCGAATAAAATTACCGAAGATTTGCTAGGATTGAGTTTTAGGAGATGATCTGTGGATAAATTATAGAAGTTGGTTAAGTCTGACATTATAGCAATTTCGGCCGCATTTAGTTCATCCTCGCGAAACGAATAGTAAATTTGACTGTCGTCCGCGTAAAAGTGGTAATTGCAATGTTGGAGTGCATTAAGGAATTTCGAGGTATATACAGGGTGTTACAAATTCGAGGCCCACCATTGGGATCTGGGAAATGGTAACGGATACGTGGAAGTTTAAATTAGGGCAAAGTTGCGCAATTCAATGCCGATCAATATGCCGTCAAGAAAATTCATGTATTCCGATTGCTTCCGAAGATATTCGAAAAAAAACGAATTTGGCGTTTTTAATTTATATGATTTCCTGCCTTTATTTGAATAGATAATTGAAAACAAACTTAACATTCTCATTGCCACTTTTTCTCCTTTATTAGACTGTGGCATCAGATTTCGAATCCGACGTTTCGTCTTTGGGCCCCATCATTAATTTATTTTTTTTAAATGCGGACCTGGATTTTTTATTTCATTTTTGGAATCATCAAGGCTGACTGCATTATACGGTTGCATTACTTTGATTAGGATTCAACATTTTAAGCTACTAAAAACATTTTTACAATAAAGTTTTTGCTTATTTTTTACTTAATTTATTTCTAAAACCATCCAAACATAATCTGAAAATCTGTTTTAACAATTTTAATCCCTAGCGTACTAATACACATAAGCTATAAAAAAAAAGAAAAACAATAACATCCAAACTTAGAAAGATTAGGAAAAAAATGGTAGGTACCTACCTACACATTCACTAAAAAAATAAGAAACAATTTTATCTAAGATGTTCAAAAAGATTTCCGTTTGCATGTATGCAGCGATTAATTTTGTTTCTTACTTTTTCAGTGGACCTTTGTACCGACGTTCTTCTTATTAACCTAAATCCTTCAATAATTCTAGCTCTAAGTTCTTCTAATGTATTAACATTATGTTTATAAATCTTATTTTTTAAAGCCCCCCATAAAAAAAAGTCTAAAGGTGTCAAATCTGGAGGTCTCGCAGGCCATTCTACCACACCTCGATTACCTATCCATCTGCCTGGGAATTCTTGATTTAAAAACTCCCTAATTTCCCTTGTTCCATGAACTGGGGCACCGTCTTGTTGAAACCAAACGGCTGGTAGTCTGGCGAGCGGGATCTCAGCTAAAAAATCTTGTAGATGATTATTTAGGAGGAATAGATAGTCGACACCTCTTAGCCTGTCTGGTAAAAAAATTGGTCCAAGAATTTTGTCTCCAAACATCCCTGCCCAAACATTGATACTAAACCGTACTTGTTTGCGTATTTCTCTATTAGCTCTAGGATTTTCTATGGCCCATATGTGCTCATTGTTTCTATTAAATATACCGCAATTAGTAAACTTAGCTTCGTCGCTCCAGATTATAGACCTAAGGAAGTTATTATTATCGTCAATTTGATTCTGTAGCCAGTAACAAAAATCTAACCGCCTCTGAGGATCTCCTTCGTGCAACGCATGGGAAATATGGATTTTGTAGGGTTTTAAACCATTATTTTTTAAAACTCTCCAAGCCTTGACATGATTTAGGGTTGGCAAGTTAGATTCTGTGGAAATTTGCCTTGTTGATGTGGAAGGGTTGTTGTTTACCTAAAATAATACCACACCCTAAATAAAATATCGCCAACCTTATAGAAAAGAATGAATTAAAAATAAAGTTTACATGGTTTTAAAAGAAAGCTAGTCAAACTTTTAAGTACAGACCTGGCGTAAAACATTTTGCGATTCTGCTTCTGTTACACGGTTACCATATTTTTTTCTGGGTTTTTCAAATCTACCGTGTTCACGTAGGTTTTTATCCAAGTTTTGAAAGATCCTTCTGTTGGGCTGCTGTCTTTCGGGGTAATCCTCAAAATATCTTTGCGCAGCTGTTACTGAGTTTCTGTTACAGCTGTAATAAATCTTTATCATATTTTAGATTTTTAAAAGAACAACTTATAACACCTTACAAAAATCTTGAAATAAATAATTTCGGACTGTCAGTTATGAAAATTCGCCATATTTTTTTCCATGGTAAACTACGATGTAGAAGTTAATTTTATTTAAGCGTCCTGGGATAAGACATCAAAGTAAAAATGTTTTCATTAATAATGATGGGGCCCATCATCACCCCATATCACCATTTTTTTTATAGCTTATGTGTATTTGTACTTTAAGGATTAAAATTGTTAAAACAGATTTTCAGATTATGTTAGGATGGTTTTAGAAATAAATAAAGTGAAAAATAAACAAAAACATTATTGTAAGATGTTTTTATTAGCTTAAAATGTTGAATCCTAATCAAAGTAATGCAACCATATAATGCAGTCAGCCTTGGTGATTCCAAAAATGAAATAAAAAATCCAGATCCGTATTTAAAAAAAATAAATTAATGATGGGCCCCAAAGACGAAACGTCGGATTCGAAATCTGATGCCACAGTCTAATAGAAGAGAAAAAGTGGCAATGAGAATGTTAAGTTTGTTTTCAATTATCTATTCAAATAAAGGCAGGAAATCATATAAATTAAAAACGCCAAATTCGTTTTTTTTCGAATATCTTCGGAAGCAATCGGAATACATGAATTTTCTTGACGGCATATTGATCGGCATTGAATTGCGCAACTTTGCCCTAATTTAAACTTTCATGTATCTGTTACCATTTCCGAGATCCCAATGGTGGGCCTCGAATTTGTAACACCCTGTATAGTATACAAAAGGGGACCCAAAATGCTACCCTGTGGAACTCCTATGCGAACATCTAAGAAAGATTAATGTTTTTGATTACATATAACTTGCTGAGTCCTGTTAGATAGAAATGAATTTACAAATTGTTCAGTAACATTAGAAAAACCTACGTAATGAAGTATTGCTAAGAGCACCTCATGATTTAGCATGTCAAAAGCCTTGCTAAAATCCAGCAAAACTAAAGCACTGATTTTATTTTGATCTGTAGCTTTTAGGATGTCGTCAGTGATATCAGACAAACCACTCTCACAACTATAACCAGTTCTAAATCCTGATTGTCTGACGGGTAAAATATTGTTTAAGTTTAAAAAATGTACAATTTGTCTATTCATAATTCTTTCAAGAACCTTCGATAATGTGGGAAATATGCTTATAGAACGTAATTGACTGAATTCAGTTGAATTATTGATTTTTGGTGGAGGAATAACTTGGGCTTGTTTCCAAAGTGTTGGGAAATAAGAAGTTAAAATGCACTCGTTTATTATATGAGTAACATAGGGAACAATATATTGACAGCAGAGGAGAATAAGGATTATATTTATTTTATCATTTCCCGTCGCTCTGGTTTTTATGTTTTTTACTATGTTAAATATTTCATTTTCTGTAGACAGAACAAAGTTAAAGGGATCATTCACATTATGCAAAGTATTATTATTGTAAAAGCTCAGAAGGTCCTGTCCCGGCAACATATTGTTGATTGCAGAATTGATAAAGAAATCGTTTATATCGTTAACATTACTTAAATGATCTGGTAATGTTTTTTGTTTATTTTTTGTTATATTAAGATTTTTTAACTCAGACCATTTTTCTTTCATGCTACAGTTTTGAAATTTAAATCGTAAATACGCCTTTTTTCCGCTCTTATTGCCGAAGTCGTATAGTTGCGTAGCTGTTTATAATACTCGTAATGCGATGGAAGTTTCGTTTATGAAATATGACTAAGAACTTAGAAAGTTTTCTTTATGTATCGTTGCTTGAACCTGAATAAGAAGAACATGTATTTTTTATGACCTTCTAAATTTCACAATTTTCTTTGAATTTATTACCTCTATTAACAAGATTTCTTGTCAGTATGTTGATTGCATTCACTACGTGACACATTTTCAAATAATTTTTAAAGCTTTATCAACGTCACTTTCCACCTACAATTTCCTCTATACTGCTAATATTAACTGCAGCACTATTTTTGTCTCATGAAGATGAAGGTTACTACCTTCGAAACATGTGGACGCGCTTTCATAAAACTGAGCCTCTGATTGCTCTTATTAAATTAGTGGAGAAAGACTTTTTGACTTTCTTTTCTTTCCAGATATAATTTAGTTTGCCCATGCTTGGGTATGTCGGCAATGTAGATTTTATACAGAACCGGCGCAAGGGGTAATCCTGCGGAACTCCGGCCCTGATATGTCTTACTGTTGTAGGAAGACTCCCGCAGAGTGCCAGATCGTAATGCTCCTAACTGCCGTGGCTCGTCGTTACAATCTAATTTTCTTTAAAAATAATTGCCGCAATAACCGGGAATAAATAATATAAAGTGGTTCCCTTCTGTAAAAATAAATGCATCTTTGTTGAAAAGCGTAAATAGGGACTTCTACGTGTCAAAAACAATGAGATTTGTTATCACGTTTAGAATAAAAGTTTTGAATGTGACGGAGTGTAACATAAAATATGTGTTTCTTGCTCGCAATGCGGAGCACATCTTGACTTGATTAAAAATTCATTTCCTTAGCGACCATCACAAACCGGCGGCAACAATATTTTTGTAAATTGTTATACAGAATTATTGTTTAATTTTTTTTAAGTGTAGTAATTGTCAATAAATGGCAAAATAGTTAAATTACCTCATCATTTGGCCAATGGAAGATTATATGAACTGACTGGAAAATGATTTGTGCATATACTTTTGCTGATAATATAGCTGTCCTAGTTTCGCAAGTAGATCGAATAATGGGAAAGTAACTTGAATATAATACAATATTGGCTAAAAACTTAAAAAGTAAAGCCAATGAGAGTAAGCTGGTTCAATGTGTTTTTATACTAATTTGTTGCACATTTCTAATACTCTTCACTTCATATACAGCAATCAGTAAATTCTAGGGGAATAACTTGTGGAGAGGAATATATTATTATGATGCCTTGCTGGCATCTGCTCTCGTCCTCAACTGCCAAGTCTTCGTCTGATGTTTGGTGGAATATTCACCTCAACTACCTGTCTGATTTCATGTGCTGTTAACCGTTGGCGATAAGAGGTCAAAAATTTTCTGTGACCTGAGAAATTTGAAGCTCGATAATGTGTAGTGTGAGATTTCAGACATACAAAAGTGCGTTGTGCCTTGGTTATGGAAAGTAATCTTTGAATTAATACCTGATTACCAGTTGGACTATAAGAAAAACCATTCTACAATTATGCAAACACACAAAATGACTGCAGGTCTGGAAGGAAATAACTATTGCACATCACTGTTCCTAGACGTAGCGTGTGGACCATTGACAAGGTGTTAGATACTGGACTATTTTATAAACTAAAAGTAATTTCATAAGTTCTTATTTCCTATTGTTAAAATCATATATCTCTGAAAGATATTTTCAAACGAATTACAACTTTGTTCCCTTAAATTATGAACTAGCAAAATGTAGAGTACTACACTACAATAACTGCGCGGGCACATGTTTACCAACAACAAATACTGTTACAATCGCAACGTTCGCGGATGATATAGCCGTAATAGCGATGTACAACCCTAGCTATAAGACTGGTACGAGAAATAGAAAATTAAAATAAACCAAATCAAACCTGGGTAGATAATATCCATAAATAAGGAACACTAAAATTGTCCACCAGTCTCACGTAACGGTCATAATTTAAGGTACGTCAAAGGAGTTGGATTACACCTAGACTGATTGCTAACCTTGCACCATATATTTTTATCAAACGGAAACTTATACCTTTAGTACCTGCTCTCATGCTCTCTACTGAATGCTAGACAGGAAATCATAAAACTCTATAAACAAGGAACTCCTAATAAAAAATATGATCTTAGTTCTCTACTACTGAGTTATGGGAGATAGCAAGCTCGTTGCAAAAATGAACTATTTATTTAGGCACATATTACTCCTATTATGTGATTTAGGTATCAACACCTGGTATAGTTGGGTACGCGGCTCGTGGGCTATGACAAGAATTTAAGGAATGAGGACAAGAAATAAACATTGAATAATATACTATAAAAATAATAAACAATTAGACATATGAATATCTCTGTATATTGTATACGCCCTGTAACATATATCCCATTTATTTTTCTTTCAAATTATAATTGCTAAATATAGTTAATTATGTTCTTCAAGCGATGACGATAATATTTAAGAAATAATCACATATCCTTTATTTTGGTGAAATTGGCAACACACGTCTAATACAGCGCGGATTCCTGGGCCACAAATTATCACCTGGGCCTTGATAGTTGTTTTGTCTCTTTTTGTCGTACATAATATTAAATTAGTGGGAATATGCTTGTCATCATGACATCTTCAGAAATTTTACAGGCACTGGCGGAGTTTAGAATTATATTATTATCTAATTTTTAATAATTAATAATTATATTTAAACGTATGTAACATATTCTAGAGTACGTCGAAAGAGTTGGATTGCACTTAGACTGAAGGCTAACCTTGCACCATATATTTTTTATCAAACGGAAACTCTTACCTTTAGTACCTGCTCTCGTGCTTTCTACTGGACGCTAGGCAGGAAATCATAAAACTCTACAAACAAAGAACTCTTAATAAACAACATGATCTTAATACCAATCTGGACATGCTCTACTACTGAGTTATGGGAGATAGCAAGTTCGTTGCAAAAATGAACTATTTATGTAGGCACATATTACTCCTAATATGTGATGCAGGTATCAACACTTGGTATAGTTGGCTACACAGCTTGTGGGCTATGACAAGAATTTAAGAAATGAGGACAAAAAACAAACATTGAACAATATACAATAAAAATAATAAACAATTAGACATATGCATATCCCGTATATTGTATACGCTCTGCAACATATATATCCCGTTTATTTCCCTTTTTAATTTTTTTTTTCTATTCGTGAAAATCACCTAAAAACCGATTCATGATCTAACGGAAGAGTATAATGGGCCCTTACAAATCAGGAAGGAAAAACTTGCCAACTTATTACATATAGGTTTGTATGGTCCTTGTTTTCGAACTTAAAATATTTGTATATAGGACCCTCTTAGTTTGTTCATTTATGTAAAAAAATATTCCCTGTTAAATTTGGGATCAATGATTAAATATTAATCCGTGACCCAAAGAACAGTTTCTCCTATTTTAAAAATATGTGAGAGGACATTGACCAGATCTTAGAGAAATACTAAAACACGATGCTAATGAGATTTTGGATTGTACAAAAAGCAAAATTCAGGACGATCTACCCCGTGATGGCCATCGAGAATTCTTGCAGTAAATTAAAATATTTTTAGGGCAGACGCCATCAAGAGGTATACATTTTCGACAACCCGGAGCATGGATGGATGGCCAAGGCAATATATTGCTTGAAAATATATTTATTCAAACAGCAATTTCAATTAACCCACAAGGAGGAAAACTGTCTTTTGTTTTATAATAAAATTCTATGTTAAGGCGTGGTTTTTGGCTGTAAATCCTATCGAAGCTCCTCTAACGATATCAATTTTCTTAAAAAATCTTAGAAGATCTCTCGCTGTTCATCTTCTGTCTCAAGCACAAAGTGCATTACTAGCGGATCCATAATATTCAATTTACACAATATACCGTGCGAGCAAGAAATATTTTCATCCAAAAGGGCTTGGACTGTAATACGTATACTTGGTTTAGATCAGAATTATCAGCGGATAATTTTGTAAAATTCATATTATGATATGAACGACGTTGTTAATCTAAAAAAGTGTTTTTCAATTTTTTTACGCGAAATCGCAATAAAATAATAAATCATTATAAACTTGGTGTCAGCTTTCTGAAGAGGGAATGTTAGGCTAGAGATCTGAAAGTAATATTTGACGAAAAGCTAAGGTTTGACCATCACATAGAAAACATGGCTAATGCATACAGAATGTTTGGATTTGTAAATAGACAAGGAAAACATTTTAGGCAACAAAAAACATTAATTACACTTTACTATGCCTATGTTTCTAGCCGGCTCAATTTTGCCTCGACCGTTTGAAACCCCCTGTATAATCTCTATAAATCGTGTATAGAATCTGTTCAGAATAGATTCCTCAAGCGTTTGGCATTTAGGGATAACATTGATTTTGATGTCATGCAGTAGCTGCTTAAGTACAAAATTAGATCTTTGAAGCACATGAGATCGTACACAGATGTAGTTATTCATTATTGTAGATCAGCACTACAAAACTATTACATAAATATTAACAATGCCATGTAAATTATAAATAACACATTACAATTTTAAACTGTAAATAGTGGTTGCACTAATGACAACATATCCTGCCTGCACCCAAAGATAATATTAAATAAATAAATAAATGACAATATATGCTACATTGATGAATATTAAAACGAGTAAACAAAAACAAATTTATTTTTGTTGCTTACAAAATTAACAAAATAAGAATATAGAGAAAGGAAAATAAAAATTATTGAAATTGCTGAAATTGGCCACAGCCATGCTCCAAACATAAATTCACACCTCTCTTCATATTTTCGAAAGCGTTGTAACCGACGTGGTTATTATACAACGTTGTTTTATCAAAATATAGCAAATAAGCTCGTAAATCGTTATTCTGTATACGACCAACTCAATGAAAATCAAGGTTAAAGGCACTTTATTTGTGAGAGCAGTAAATAGATAATACAACGTTTTTTTTTCATTGCTGCAAAAAAAAATTGGCATTGTTCCAGAATACCGTTCAATTATTGTGAAATCCGTAAGTGCACCTGACAAAGCATATTATGCAAAAAAAAAGAATTTAACAAAAAAATAACTTATGGTATAATCCGTACCTATAACATCTAGATATAAGTTTATGTTGGCAATACTTTTCGTATATGCTGTCGGAACGTGTGTTAAAAGCGTAAGTATTCCTAGTTTAGAGTTTCATAAATAGCTTAGGTTTATTTAGGTTATAGTGCAGTGCATTTTAGTATAAAGTGTAGAGACAAACAAGCGTATGGTGTTCCTTTGCAAGAATTGTTTGCACAGGACCACAGCTTCCTTTACTTCCAAGCTATGAAGGCAGGAAGTCTGGCAACGTTGCAGGTAGACCGATGATTCGCTATTTTTGTTTGTGCTCTTGTGCTTGTGATTGTCAAGTGCATCGAAAAGTCTTGACGCATACGTTGTTTGTTATTTTCCCGAGTTTTAGTTATCAATGTTATCATTATAGGAAAATCTTAAGGTTAGTTCCAATGTTTTTTTAACTGGCAAAATGTTTTTATTTGCGTACGGCAAGGTTTAAAAAAGGGACGATTGAACTACCCCAATATATTAAATTTAAAAAATGACTTGAAGGTAAACTAGCTAAAGAAATTTGTGACTGGGCTTGATATATGGCATAACGATCCAGAGGGGGTAAGTTTAACTAGGGACACTTATGATGTTATTAAACGTAGTAGGTACCAGAGTACCACAGTTCTAATAGAAATTATAGAATACTCATTTTTCCATTTCGAAATAAAATACATTTTAGCTGGTAAATTCCAAACAGATACCCTTAAAAAAAGATTTGGCCGATATAGGAACCTTTCTGGTTGTAACTGTCATGTATCATTTAAACAGATCCTCGAATCAGAAAAAAAAATTAGACAGTGTTAAAATGAAATACTCTGTTAAGCATGATATTGAAAGTACAGAAATATTAGAGTTTCCTTACATATTTCAATCGGATTATCTTAAGGATTACCAGTTGGATGAGTCTGTTTAAATGTATAGGTATATGTATTATATAGCCCATTCTATCTACAAAAATAGGAAATTAAAATGAATGGATTGCAAAAACCCTATTATAAATAAAACAATGCAGTCTTCCTCCACAGTTTACTAATTAAACTGTGGAGGAAGTTTGCATTGTTTTATTTATATTACATTGATTCCACTGAAAGTATGTACCATTTTTTCTACTTTGAAAACCTTGTTATTCGAGTCATAGGTTTAAATGTGAGGGATGCATATTTTGATTCTGGGGGGGGGGGGGGGGGGTTATGTCTTGCTACCAATGAAGTAAATATTATGTACTTTCATATATTTGCAGCTTTTCAGTTTATTATAGCTACTAAAGAACTTAAGCTTAAATTTTTGAATCGGCAAATCACCAAGTTCTTTTAGCTAAACTAGGTTTGAAAGTGGTAGCTTTCTGATACCGCTTAATGAGACATGTCCCTGTGGAGAAAGCTATCGAAAAATGCTTTATAAAGTAGCACTTACTCTTAGCAATATATTACTAAACAATTACACAAAAAACAGAAATGACCTTCAACACCAAAATACATCATCAAAAAAAAGAAAGCTCTTTCCACTTTAAAATAGGTTTTAAAATCACTAATTTTTTTAAGTTGATTTAAATTTCCTATTATCACATTATATATATAAGTATATTATATTATTATATTCTTGTCACTTATTAGACATATCTATACTGAAGTAAAATGCAAAAAGTTCAATAAATAATTTGAAATAAACCTTAATTTTTATCGCCTAAACGGGCGAATCTGCACCGAAGTTGCGTTAGTTACTTATTAGAAATCGGTCTACCTCTGACAGGATTTACGACGTTGCCTTTCCTACTTTACGGCTTGGAAATGTAGGGGGCTATGAAAGGGCCCAAATTCAGTTCTTCAGTACCTAGCTACTTAAATTATTTTTTAAATTGTATCCCTGCATAGCATTTAGGTAGGTATCTTGCTTTCAACACAATCATGTATTTATTTAGTTGATGCAAAACAAAAACCTGTGGACGTCATCAATCAGCTGATAATTGTTAATCCGTAAAAAAACACGAGGAAATTAAATTTGGGCAAAAAGTAATAAAACTTTATGCGATATCGAATTTACTACAAACTTAAAATATTTTTCTTTGATACGAACCCACTTATGGTAAATATTTTATTTATTTAAGCTTGTAAAAATTAATATAATTTGATTTTTATAGACCGACAGTTGGCAACAGAACTGTGAACGGTGCGGTGGCGCCAGCTCGTTCGTTGACTTGGTTTGACGTTTCATGCAAAAGTAACCTTAATTGTTTTGTAGTTCCTTGATGCATTAACAAAAACTCCAGATCTTTTCATAAATAACATAAAAAACTGTTCTTTTAAGAACAACAAAACTGCATATACATATTACGTTGTTTTCTATCTGTAAAAAATGCCGAAGCATTTAAATAGCAGAGGCAAAGATCTTACAGATTCTGTAATAAGCTATTTTTAGAAAGAACTTAACAACAATGGCCCACTGTTACGCTTGACAGCAGTTAGAGAAGTAAGTTTAAAGAGTTTGTTAAGGTCTATATATTTATATCTACTTTAGTAATTTTTAACGTGTAGCAGCTGCCCTAAATTTGAATATGGCCACTGTAAGCGCAGTTTCAACAACAGTTGAGCAAAATAAATTATTAGAGTCACCTAAAAGGAAACGTTCTTATTTAAAGAGAGTTGTAAATGTGTCAAGATTGGATATAAGTTCTACCTGTGACACTATTTATGGAATGTATGAAACAAGTAAGTTGTATTATTCAAAACTAATATTTTACATTGGTTATGCTTAAGCTGTAACTTTTTTTAGAACAAAAGACATGCAACTGTTCGATCGTTGTCTTAACTCTTTAAGAAGCCTCTTAAAGGAAATAGGCTTCTAATGGAAAAAAGATGAACCGAGGTGAGGGCTTATGGAACTTTCCCATGTAGCTTTCAAATGACTGGTCTTTTTGAAAGAATATATTAAAGAAAAAGAAGCATTCTTGTACCAATTCGTTTTCTTGGATGAAACATGCATTTTTGAAAATGGTACCATTGGTCGATCTTGGCAAGATGAAAATAAAAGAAGTGTTAGATCTACTAAAGTTGATGGTAAAAGGTGTTATGCAGTAAACATATATATAAACTGTGGGAAATTTTTGTATATTTATCTTGTTTTTATGAAAAAAAACTGTGTAATTCCATCACTCGGATATTTTGGTTACAAGCTGGCAATTCTGTCGATAACTGGCGTCACTTGAAGGGTATGACATGCATCGGTTTTTGTTTTGCATTAAGTATAAGGAAGTATTTTTTTTTTTTTAATACTTTCTATAATATTCAAGTAATTTACAATAATGTATCCCACAGAGAGTTCAAACTAGGAATAATAATTCGTTATTTGTATCCAACTCATTTACTAATGCAAACAAAACAATCAAGTCTTCCTCCACAAAAATATTAATGTAAAATGTTGCTATTGTTACCTACATCTTTCGGGCGTCTAGACGTCGATCTGCAGGGGATACTAAAAGAGATTTGAAAATGGTGAAACGACCAGTTAAATTCGAAGAAATAATGACTTACCCAAAATCGAGTTAAATAAAAATGGTTCGAGTTGCCTCAAATTAATGAGTGCAACTCGAAGCGAGTAGAAACTTAAAAATTTTTAAGAAAACGGAGTGCGCTTGCAAATTAAATTGTGAAAATTGTCATGTTGATTGTATGAAGATTTTATGTGAATTGTGAAAATATTTTAGTGTACTTAAATAAAGATTTTTATATTAAGACGTTTTAAATTTTATTGATTATAAATTATATGATGGTTTTTTAAATTAAATTGTGAAGAAAGAATTTTAATTTTTTGAGACATGCTCTGAATTAAAGGAAATTTGGAAAGTATGGATTAGAAAACGGGTATGGCAACCAAAACTGAAACTTTGAATATATTTTGAAATTTAAAATAATTTTTTTAAGAAAGTTAAATTAAAAAGTGCTAATCACTATTCTATACTCATTAATTCTATACACACGTGTCTTGGAGTGAAGCCTACTTAGAAAACGGATGTGACATCATCAGAAATGACAACTGTTATAAAATTATTGAGGTTTGTAGAATACTTGATATTGGGTTTACAAGATCCGAGAGAATCTGTCAATTATTAATGGAAAAGAAAATATCAGTTGTGATCACTGGACGCTTGAAGTAAAGTTTGTGGAGGAAGATTTGATTGTTTTATTTGCATTACGCGGACTTCACTGCACTTATGGACTACTTTTTCAATTTTTATTTACTGATGTTTAACACATTAGTGAAATATTTAAAACTGCTTTTCTCTTCTTGCCACCCTAGCAAAATAATTAACATTATATCAGTATTATGTGTTTCGTCAATACGGCTGCTATTTTACTGTTGCCTCCATATTTGAACGTAAAAACTTTCCTTAACATAAATAAATATATTAGTAGCATAATTGTTTGTTTTACTGTTTTACAGTTTTTATAATACGCTGCACTGAGACTTTTCACAATTATATGCTTTCTAACAAGTAGTAATTTTCTTCCCTGCAAAGTGCCACGGTAAGACCAATGCACATATTTCTTAAGACTACTATAAACATTTAAACCCTCCAATCTGACTGGTTTTAATCTGTTAAAAAAAGTATAGTAAAGTAAGTTGTATAGAAAATGATAGAACGAGATCAGGCGACAAAGGGCACCTACTACGGTTTTAAGAACAACCATTATTACTTACGGAACTATGCCAGAAACTGAATTCTACATGCATTCTACATATACAGGGTGTCCCGAAATTAAGGGGCAATATTTTTTCATATGGACATAAGTGCAGGAATGCTTGTTAAGGAAGCTAGCCCCCCCCCTCGAATGGGGAACCCTGACATCGTTATTTTTTTAATATTTTCGAACCCGTTCATTATTCAATTTTGAAATTAGGTATGGTTATAAACTTTTAACGATAAATCAGTTTCTGAATTCAGAATTTTAAAAATTTAGTCATAGGTTATACCGGGGTGGTTAAAGGTTAAAATAATCTCATTTTTTTAACCAGTCGTTTTTTTATTATTTTCTTAATAATTAAGAAATTTCAAAGTATTCTGCGTAAAAAAGGTACCCTTAGTTCACCTTGATAGCACCTACAGTTTTTGAGTAAAGTCGTTTTAAAGAAAATCATGTCTATAAACGAGTTAATTAATAAAATTATTCTTAAAGTTTTTATATCAAAAATGTACTAAGAACTACAAAATTAATGAAAGTAAATTATTTAAAATATACGCAGTCAGCTCTTACGCCTCTTACGAAACTAAATAAATTGAAAACGAAATAAATATGACAACTTATTCAGAGAGTAATAATGCGACATGAAATAGGGTTGTTTAACAACGAAGAATAAAATTTAAATTTAAACCAAAAACTATTTCTTTAGGAGATGTTCAAATAGCCCCCCATTTTCTCTAATACAAAGTGCAGCTCTACGGCGAATGTTGTGAGATGCCCGAAGAATCTGAAAAGGATTTATTCTTCTTTCATTTCCAGCTTGAAGAATTCGCTGAAGCAGATCCTCACGGGTATCCACCTCCGTTGCATAAACTATGTTGCACGTATCACCCCAAAAAAATGAATCGAGTGGATTTAAGTCCGGCGATCTCGCTGGCCAGGATACTGGTCCACCTCTGCCTATCCACCTTTCAGGATAATTCTCATCTGACCAGTTACGAACAGGCCGTCCAAAAGGGGCAGGGGCAGCGTCGTGTTGGAAATACATCCCCAACCTGGACCTTAAGAGTACTTCGTCCAACAGTCCTGCTAACTGATTTTGGAGAAAGGCCAAATATCTTTCGCTGGTTAAATTATTGGGCAATTCAATTGGACCAATTAACTGATTGCCAATTATTCCCGCCCACAAATTGACGGATAACCTATATTGACAATTAGTTCTTTGGACTGCTCTTGGATTTTCATCGTACCAGTGGTGGGAAGTCTCGAGGCAACAGCTCTTGTACCCTCTAGTAATAATATGGGCGAAGACATTGCATCCGAGTCATTCTTCCTATCTAAAATAAATATTCGTTATAATTATGGATAGCAATATAATAAAGTAAAACGCATTACAATTATTCATTTCGGAATGTTGACCTCTGCAATCAATGGTCTGAGTCCAACTTGAGGATTATCTACTATTTGTTGAAGTGCATTTTCCAAATCATAGTCCTCCCTAGGTAATCTTTGCCCTTGAAGGCGTTCAAACGAACCATTCTTCATCAAATTTCTGTGAACCCTCTCAAATACTTTGCATCCAAGAAGTTTCCGTTGCGGAAAACGTCTGCGATATTCCTGTACCGCAGCAAAGGAACGTCCATTAAAATATCCGTATACAAAATGGATATCAATAAGCTCGTGGTTTAAAAAATTTTGCATTATCTTATTTATTATGTCTAATTTTACAACAGTAATAACAGCAGACAATATCTGGCACAGAAACGCCAAAGGAAACAAATATCAATTTTAATCCATGGCCTTCTATTCACAAATTTCACTTTGATTATTATTCTTATTAATTATCTCCTTTATGGACGTGATTTTCTCTCAAACGATTTTACTCAAAAACTGTCCCATCAAGGGTAACTTTTTTACGCAGAATAATCTGAAATTTCATACTTATTAAGAAAATAATTAGAAAGGCGACTGGTTAAAATAAGGGGATTATTTTAACCTTTAACCACCTCGGTATGTGACGCCTATGACTAAATTTTTAAAATTCTGAATTCAGAAACTGATTTATCGTTAAAAGTTTATAACCATACCTAATTTCAAAATTTAATTATGAACGGGTTCGAAAATATTAAAGAAAAACCGATGTCAGATTCGAGGGGAGGGTAGTTCCCTTAACAAGCATTTCTGCACTTATATCCATATGAAAAAATTCTATTATTTTTAGCCGGAGAATATGGTGGTAAAGTATTCCCCCTTAATTTCGGGACACCCTGTATACACCCCAAAATATGCAAGTCCTGAATTATCCTTGCTTTTTCGAGGAAACTAATACCTTACATCTTCTTATATTTCATATTATACCAAGATTCACTATAATTCTTGTTTTTATAAATCAATACCTATTCGAACGAATTAAGTTAAATAAGTTTAAAGCCGGACCTGACGTACACGCAAGCTGCGCAGACACAAGGCTTCTAGAAAGCGCCGCATGGTGGGGACATTTCTGTAACACGGTATTAGCAATATATTGGTTATATAATATAATATGTGGTATTGTTCTTTAATTATGAGGAGTAATAAGAATTAGTTTCAAGAATAATTTTTTTTCTATAAAACAATTATTTTTATAAGATTTAAGAAGTAGTCCATGTTCTGTGGCGAGATTGTAAATAGAAATAAAGGTCTGTCTTTACCACCAACTAACTTTATTTGCCCCTCTAGGGTAGAAAACAAGGGTTATATAAAATACATAAAATGATGAAGAATTAAAATAAATTTCTTAACGTTGTACTAGTTTCGACTTTAGGGAAAGTCATCTTCAGCAACTAATCATTTAAGAAATTTTGTTATGAAAAGTAGTTAAAACAGTTGGGAGAACAATGGGTAATTCAACAATAAAATACAATGAAATGCAGATTATGCAACCATTGGAATAGACAGCAGCTTATTATAAGGACGATGTATCTCTATGCAATGGTAGGAAATGATTTAAACGCAATAAGGGTAAAAGACCCTAATCATAATACAGTGATTTAAGAATGTTGAAATTAGAACATGTTGTAAAAGAAGAAATTCATTCTTAATTTAAAATGAAACTGACTTAGTGAGGGGACATGTATATTGTTGTGATGGATTAGATTATATGTAAATTAAATTAAATGAAATTGCTTCTCCTTAAAATTGTCAAAACGAAACTATGTCATTTCTGGTAAAAAATTTGGGAATACATCAAGTGGTCATTATTCACATGTTATATTATTAAAATAAAATAAAATTTCTTTTAGTAAAATCAAAACATTGTATTAATGAAGGGAATTCTTAGTTTTAATTTTCTTCCTGTTACCAGGTGAAGAAATCATTTGGTGGTTAAAAATTAATGCGTGCTATTCAAGGCGAATGGCGTTGCAAAAATTTGTCGTCCTTATAATAAGCTGCTGTCTATTCCAATGGTTGCATAATCTGCATTTCATTGTATTTTATTGTTGAATCACCCATTGTTCTCCCAACTGTTTTAACTACTTTTCATAACAAAATTTCTTAAATGATTAGTTGCTGAAGATGACTTTCCCTAAAGTCGAAACTAGTACAACGTTAAGAAATTTATTTTAATTCTTCATCATTTTATGTATTTTCTATAACCCTTGTTTTCTACCCTAGAGGGGCAAATAAAGTTAGTTGGTGGTAAAGACAGACCTTTATTTCTAATTATTTTTATATTTTACGCAGTTTCAGACTTAGTAATTTTAAAACAAAAAGTAAATTTTTACGCACGCTTAAGCTGCCACCATCGCGTCATAGCGACTCTTTTTAGGCATTTTATCGCCTCACCTCTAGAACCGTGTAGCAAACAGTGTAAATATATAAGTATAATGACATTTCGGAAAACAAGATTAATCTACAAAATTTCCTTACATTCATAGTTCATTTTCTATATGGCTGTATCTTAAAAAGACTTATTAGCTTATGTCTAGTGGGCAAAACTTTACGAAGAGTTTATTGATATTTTCTCAAAATTAAATTTTTAAAAATAGATATTTAGTTACCTAGTTGACAACAAAATTAAACTACTTTCTAAAGCGAAACCTAAAGCTTAAGGAAATCAAATCACTGTACTAGGAAGTTTAAATCCAAAAATATTGCAATTGCAAAACTTTTATTATAAAACAAGATTAAAAAGAATGTTCCTAATATCTCCAACAATTTTAGTACTGCGTCTGAAAATCCACCTTATTAAAAGTTTTAAAGTAAGGAATTTACTTTGTAGCTATCCGTGGTTTATTGAAGCATTCAAGACTAGAGTTTACCGAGCAATTATTATTTGCTAAACGACGGTATAAATCGAGATGCCCAATAAAATTTTATTACCTATTTGGATCTGGCCAGAGACTTTTCGCTGCACTTTTCTGACGTAAGTCTTTGGAATGGTTACATCGAATGCATTGTTCGTACATATTTTATTTTATGTAAAAAGGATTGTCTTATATTTTATATTATTGGATACCAAACCATAGTTAAATATATTTTATTCCAATCAAAGTGAAGACCGAAATATGGTCGAATAAATTTTTCATTGTGCCAGCTACAAAACTAAAAGAATTAAAAAAGTTGTAAGATTAATTAAATTAATGAGTTGTGAAAATTGGTTCGGGATTTTAACCAGATAATTACACAAATAGGACTTTCTATTTCCACTTTATTTAATTAGCTAAGAAATCATAAGCGGATACGTTAGCAAATAATAAAATTGTACATATAAGGATCAATGGGGTCATTTAACAATTTCTTTATTATATTTTCTGAAAGATTTTGTAATTTTAATGCTAACCTAAAAAAATTATATTTTTTTATATAAACTAATTTTCTGACGCCCATAAAGCCTTGATTATTATATTAAAGTACAAGTTTTATAAAGCTCATTTTAGCGCGCGCGTCCATGCTAGAAAACGAGCCGCTTGCGGTGAGTTTTATAACGGACAAGTGCGCTAATAGCTTTATAAAACGTGTGCTTTATGCTATTTTTTATATTTTGAACTTTTTTTCAATAAATAAATCCATATTTAAAAAGAGAATGAAACATACAAATTTTAAAAAATTTTAGGCCTGGTAAGTTTTATGTTGGTAATACAATCAAATTATTTATCATAGTGGCCTTGAAATCGACAAATAATTTTATTTCTGTGTCAGCCATTTTATCACGAAGTTGTCTAATTTTTCTAACATACCTACATAATTTTAATATATGGAGCAAGATGAGTTTAGTTGGGTTCCCCCAAAGTGAAGGGAAATTGCGGAAAATTTTATAGTTCTTTGTTTTATAATATAGTAAATTTGTAAGGTTATTTGATATTTTTTTTAACTCAACTCAATTTCATAAAATTAATGCAACCAAACATACACGACAGCAAAATAAAACATTTGTGAATATCATTACCAACCTTAAAAAAATAAAGAAAACTGTTGCATAAAAAGTGCATTACCATACTGAAAACGATATCCAAACAGCTTTTTTATGAGACCAAATTAGAAAAAATAATTTACATCGACTCGCAGAAACCGCTGTGTGACGTCACTAACTCCTATAGTAAGTCGGGTCGGGTGTATCCGAGTTGCTAGACGGTGGAGAGTAGGTAACAAAATTATGAATTTGGAATCGTCGAGTTGCTAGACGAAGATGTACGAATTGCTAGAAAAACATTGTCGAGTTCCTAGACGGCAAAAATTACATACACTTGGAACATTATATTGCTTAACTCAACTAAATAATGCTGTAACTAATAATTATAGACTTTATTGGTTAAACAGGCGCTAACACGGCATCTAATCCACCTTTTTGGTTCCAATTCGCCTTTTTCAAGTCTCTTTATAGACTTTATTGGTTAAACAGGCGCTAACACGGCATCTAATCCACCTTTTTGGTTCCAATTCGCCTTTTTCAAGTTCACCGGCCAATTATTTACCAGCCCTTTTTGAGTCGATCTACTCATATTAATAGTATAAATATAATTTTCCAGGCTCTAATGATTTTTATTACCTCTCTGTAATGAAGGTCGCGTCTAGGAACTCGACCATCTAGCAATTAGTGTATGTCGGTCTAGGAATTCGGCTATCTCAATTTATTTTACCTGCATACGTCTAGCAACTCGGCTACACCGGTCGGGTCGCGCTCGCTGCCGTTGTTTTATGACTAAGAACACAGATGGCCATGTACATTATTACGCATCGCCCTTTTTTCGTTGCGAAACAAAATAATTTTTAATAATTTCTCTTTTCTAAAATAGTGTTAGAGAAAGTATAGTCTAGAACTCGTATGAAATGACATTTCCTACTTGTTATAGAATAGATACTAAGCTTCTGCTTCAACTGAACAAAGAAAAAGTAATCGCGTCTCCCTTGTATATATATACACAGAAACGTTGCAGGACGAACTGTGGGACTTAATACATCACCGCCTCACGAGCGCTTTATTTAATTTTGATCTCGAATATTTCGAAAAGTACTTATCGGATTGACTTCAAATTTTTAGGGCTGACCATACCTTTACATATATACCTATGCTTCATAAAAATTAGGTAGAGTGGGTAATTTGAGGTTTGATCAAATGAGCCCATTACCGGCTAATTTAATTTGCAAAGTATATTGAATAAAAATAGACAAACAATACTCTATTGCTTAATGCAAAAGAGTAATAAGATGTAAATTTGCAATGCATTGTAAATTTCAGGTAAATTGCAATGATAGTTTTTAAAAATTTCGTATTTCAGACCTACACACCCCGAATTAAAAGTATGGTAAGCGGCGTTACTACAGGTAGTTTATTACAATAAAAGTATAATAATAATTATACGTGATTGTAAATATACCTAGAGATAAGCAGATAATTGAGATATTAATTATTATTATAATATTAAGTAGATAAAAACTTATATAGAAGTAAGAGTAATATGAATATAGATAAATTAAAATAAGCATTAATATTTATAAAAAAACTATGTAAAATAAAACTTATTTTTTAAATTTTAGTCATCATGTTCCGAGTAGTCCGATGAACTATGGTCGTTGGGGTCCAGAGAAACAATAAGGGGCTTGTTTTCTAGCATGTTATCAGTTTCCCACATTCTTTTTACTATTTCAATCACATGTACGATGAATTCCCTCTTGCAAGAGGTTTCCAACGTCCCTCATTTTAAAAGTGGTGTTATGCATTGCTACAAACCCGTTTAGTTGCGCCCACACTAATTCTATGGGGTTTAATTCACAGTGATATGGCGGAAAGCGAAGTACCGTTATATTTCGTTTTGAAACGATTTCGTCGACAACAAATTCCGTACAAAGAGGTTTATTCAACTTTACAATCTCCAATAGCTCCTTTTTCAGCGTATCTTTATGCAATGGCTTCTTATTTACAGTATGCCAATGAATAATGTCATTTTTTTCCAAGAAAACGTTGGTATTTTTCGGATTATCTTAAGTAGTAGCTGGTATTTTGTATGACTATAATAGACCAAGGAGGAGTAAGATCTAGCATTTGTTGAAAGTATTCTTCAAAAACATCAGCGTTCTTGTCTTCATGATAGTCTCCAGTCCGTTTCTCAGCAACAAATTCAGAAACACTAGCCATTTTCAAGTAGGAAGTTTTCCAACAGCCGCCGAAAAGTAACTAAACATTTCAAATTTTTCAAAATAGTGAGGCACACCTGTGCCTCTACCTACCCGATCTCGGGACCCCTGACAATAAACATAATTTAATAATAATAATTGGACTACACTTACACTACAACAGGCTAGATCATCTTAAAAATAGTACTTGAGTCAACATAGAAATTGAACACTTTCTATAGACATACCATTAAAATTAATTTAAAAAAAATAATTTACGCAGTGGATAGTTCTGTGGTCATAATATTTATTTATTTTTAACCCTCTGTTGGGCGCGCAGATGGCACCGCGGTCACCCACTGGGAAACCTTTGGGTTTCATGTAGAGTAATGCTGCCAGTAGATATCGCCTTTAGTACCTTCTTCTAAACATTGGGTAAATACGTTTTGTTTTCGTGATGTATCGTGCGTTCTCTGCAGCAGTAAAAATCGGCGCCGGCGTAGATATTATTGTCCTCTGAGCGTCCATGCATGCTACATACTATGCAATTGCGCTGTTTTTCTTTTTATACTTTGTGAGTTCTTGTGGTGTTGCCGTTTTATTTACAATAATTACACCCTGCTTAGTTTTTATGTAGTTGTTTAAGCAACAAGTCGCTTTAACCACATATTATGGCTGTTTCAACGTCACATTCTGTGGGCCTCAAGAAAATGCGCTATTTTTGCGACAATATCCCAAATGCATTTTCGACAACTCGTCGTGGCGGCAAAGGCGGAAACTGTAACGTTTCTTTCTTTCGTCGTGCAAAACAGTTGATTTAGGAAGTGGCCTCATCAAATATGATTGTAGACCAAACCGATCTTCATAGGATGCAAGCTCCTTACAGAGCCTATGATACTCTCCATGTTCTTGTCGTTTTTTATTTATTTCATGAACAAAAATTCTTCGTTTTTCTTTTTGTTTTTTTATTGATATGCTGGTCAATAGGACAATATTCTCATCAGAATCTGTTTCGCTCAACATTTTCACAGCGGGTAAAACTAAAACGTCCACGCGTCTTGTGCGACCTCTCCTCCTCGCTTTCGCCTCGGTTCGCTTTCCTCACGACGCGTCTTGTGTGACGTCTCGTTATCGCATTCGCCTCGCATTTTTTAATAACTTCCAGAAATTCTACTCGCCAGTACCTTACCATCGATGAACAGTGGCATTTCGAGAAATTTGTCCATTTAGGCAATTCGTACCTGACAAACCAGCAAAATATGCTTTTAAAGCTATATTTAATGTAAAAGGAACTTGGAAAAAAGACATACCTTGGTAATCAATCTTCCGGACCTTAGGACCTTACTGTTTTATCGTCAAAGATGTTGTTTTAAACTAACTGTGACGTGTCATTCTCACATTAGGACAAGTGTTAAGGGTATTAATGTAGTATGTGAAAGCTTGTTTTCTGACAAATTAGCAAAGAGGATTTAAAGAAGAAAATTTATGGTCTTGTTAAAAATTGATTTAGTTAAATAAAAATCCACAGATTCTTTAGGTTTTATAATAACTTATAAATCTATAATTACACTGTCCTACCCTTCGATTGTAATCATATAGTTTTCTGTACTTACAGCTTAGTAGGTAATTTCTTTTATTCTTTACTTTATCTTATAACTACAGCCCTGTTATATTGGCTTTTGGTCCTCACTCTCTTGTAGTAGGTCTAAAGATGCAGAAGTCGCCACGGATCTCGTTCATTAATGTCAGCTAAGCTCCTTTAATGTTGGAGTGATGTACCTCGCTGTGCCTCTAAGGCCAGTTTATAATAAAAATAAACAGAGTAACAAGAGTTAGACTCTTCAGCTCGTTATCTAAGATACTAGTCTACCTATAAACCTACCCTGTAAGTATCCCGTTCATCCTTGACCGATTTTTGGGGCCCTATTTATAGTCTTCACTGGAATAACGACGTTGTTGATACTTGGTTTTCTTGGTAATTCCATGGGTTTTTCAGCGTATATTCTAGCAGGAATACTGAAGTTATAGTCGAGTGATCCCTGCAAAGCTTGCATTTCGCAGTTTTGTATCGCTTTATCTAAAACATCGGACTTATAAGCAAATGTATTTTGGTAATCATTGAGGTTAAAAAAAAAATATATGACACGCAATGTTTATATTTATTCTGGGTGATATTTGATAGATAATCGAGAAGGGTACTTACTTTTAGTCGCCTATCGCTGCTTGGGGTAGTTTTTCTAGTTGCGAAGATTGTTTCTTTTTCTTAAATTGACATATTCTGACATACGACAGTGTCAGATGTTTGACGTATGAGCGACGGTGGACGGTACTGAAGTTAGTCGATTTTACCGACCTTTGGTCACCGCATGCGGTCTCCTAGTACACCGTTGCCAAGTTGCAAATTTAGGACATTTTGTTGTACTCGGTTATGACGTCACGAGGTGACACGCATTGTTTATATTGAGTAAATGCGGAAATCGATAGAATTCCTGGGTTATCCCGGTCGGTTTCGTGTCCGTGGACTCGGATTGTCACCTGGAAACTTCCAGATCCCGCGTTCATTGAGACCGGAATTATCTCCATCGAGTTCTGTTTTGACAGTTGGAGTGGTAGATTGCACCAGATCGTTGGGCAAGGGTATTTCGCTGGTATCTGGCAACACTGCCGGTCATCCATTTTGTTCTCGCAAGGGATGAACCGAAGACATTTTCTTTTTCTCGTGTACCGTTGAGGAAGTAGTACTTTTATCTACCAGGAAGAGTTTGCTGAATATGATTTACTGCTAAAAGTAGTGCGGTACCCTAGATAGGGATTTTCTATCAGCAAATGTAGTGGAATTATGCCGGTTTGAGCATTTTAATGTTGTTTTTTTGGAACGGCTTTCCACACCCATGCGGATTTAATTTTTTCTGAAACACGATACACGTGCCACAGCAACCCCGCCTAAGATCTAAGGTATGTCCAATTAACTTTATAGGTAATTAATTTTTGCTTGCGGTTCTGCAAATGTATATTTTATTGTATAATTTCTATGTTGGGGGTCCTTGTGACCCTAAGTTGAAGATGAGTCTAATTATTTTCTCTTTTTAGGGGTTTTTCTTGTCCGTCTTCGTTTTTCCTGTCCCTTTTAAATCCTCAAGTTTTGGTTTGATTATGTCCTGTCTTGGCGTATGTCCGTTCACAGTACGCAGTCTTTTGCCGTCCGTCTAGTTCCTGTGCAGGGTCCGGAGTAGGGAGCTGGTAGCTGTCGCTGTATCGCTGGGGCCCATATTGTGTATCAGCCCAACATGGAACTATGTTAATGTGGTTGCAACCGACTACACCTGTTGCAGCTCTCTAGGTCCTTGGCCTGGAAGGCCTAAGATCGAGTCTCCGCACCAGAACTGGAGGATGACGCAAGTTTTTGCACAAATTTGATTTTATTTTCTTTTATTAATGTTCTAATAACAGTATAATAGATTACTAGTAACGGTACAGATCTGTTACTTATCGCACTTCATTAAGGTGCTATTAATGGTGTAATTAATTGCTATTAATTGTACAGGCACAGTGATGAATTAAGTAGCCAGTACTAATTTATGTTGGGTTTTAAATGTTTGGTTTAACTAAGTATTTAATTTTAAGGATATTACCCAAACCTTACTTAATAATATTGCTTCCTCAAACGCATACACACAAATTTATGAACTTTTAAGCTAGAGAATATTGCTTGGTTTAATTAACTCAACATAACTTCATGCTGCGTGTTAGTTGAGGTGTATATTTTTCTCTATTTTATTTGGAGGCATTGCCTAGCTCATACTTAATAAAATTCTTCTCCCTCACGTTTAACTACGAATTTAGAGATTTGTATAGCTATCCTTGATCTGGATAGCATTGCGGTGTAAGCATCTAAGGCAACCATATGTACTACCGAGCAATTGTAACGGAATGTGATCACATTTTGACGCTGAAGGTATATTAGGTATATCCCCCTTTTTCTACTAACTAATATTAACGTAAACTCATCCGAGCTGATATGTTCTCACTATAGTTAGTGAGACTTTAAAAACTTTAACCTTAAAATATTTGATTGTCAAATTATTTTAATGCTGCAGAATTTTTAAATTTAAAATTTCAAAGTCAGTATAGACACTCTTTGGTTCTTAAATAATATTGATAATAACTTACTCACCTTGTTCACAATTTAAAATCATAATACAATGTTTAATTACATCCCTACATTGAAATAAAGAGTTTTCGTGCAACAAGTCACTATAGTAAATATTCCTTATTTTCTTTATATGCCCTATACCTGAACTGATTAACTTTCCTTTGTGGTCTTAAATACTGGAGGTATTATACAGGTAAATATTGATAATTTCAGGAAATTCAGAGTTCATGGAACAGGTTGTAGTCGTGAGTAGACACAATTTGTGACTTATTGGTTACCTCACTCTAACTTCAATATTAGCAGGCTTGACGTAATTTAAGTCACGTGGCGCCCTCATAATTAATAAGTTTAACTTAACCCCCCCCCCCCCTTCTCCACTGTCTGAAAGCTAGCAGTAGCCGTCAATGTCCTGGTGCTAAATTGCTACAACCCTGCGCTGCGAACTTGGTCGTACAGAAAATTTTGTTCGTTATTATTTCAAAGTTACAATTGTTGATTTGGTAACACCAGAGATAATTTAAATAAATAAGGCGTCGCATAACACCAGTTTAAGGCACAAATCGCAATATTACTGGCGATAACTGGTTCACCAGCATATCTATAGCTTCTAAACTCAAAAGCAAAAAAGTAACTTATGTCGGAATATTAAGAAAAAATGTTTGCCAAAATTTGGTTTTCGGGAAGATTTTTTCATTCGAGTCATACTGTCCCAAAAAATCAGTAGTGGTCTTATAATGAATTTTGATGATGCTATTGACGAATCAACTGGGGAGGCCAAGAAACCTAGAGTTTAGAGAGTATTACTTCTGATGGCTGAAATAGCTGTAGACCTCTTAGATCAGCTGTGTCAAAACTGTGACAACATCGCATGGAAACGGGATGGCAAGAAAGATGCTACATTGACGCAGAACGAGAAACAAGTCCATCAAAAGGTGGTGTGTAAAATGTTCAACTGGACCCTCGTGGAACATCTAAACGATACTTGTAGAAATTGCATTGATATTGCTATGAGAGGGCGTACCTAAACTTGTCCTCATATTTAAATTTAATATCTTTGTCAATTTCCTACCAGGAATAGTATACCTAAATTTGTCCCCGTCGAATGTAGCTCGAAAAAAATAAACAACTAAACTCGTCCCCAAATTTAAATCCATATATTAAATTACGAAATTGGTTATTTTAACGTTTATAAAAGAATGAAATACATTTAACAAAGTCAGTGACGTAGATCCATTTTTATATTCTTCTATTTTACTTCCAAGGAACAGCTTACGTCGTCGTACTGCTGGATCACGTATTCTTGAAGTATCACCTAAGCTCTGTATTCTTGTACAGGTATCTGTTTGAAACTGCTTCAAAGTCTCAATAAACGCAAAAATTGTTGGGGGTGTCGAATAAAAGGTGTACCTTCCTTTGAGAACAAAAAGAGCACCTTATACAGAAAACGCAATGAAGCCATGGGATTCACTAGTTTTTCAAACAGGAGAGAGATAAAAATTCCGGAAACGTTGGGAGAAGACTTCCTTTTCATTGACGATGGAGATGGTGAAAACCGTATATTAGCTTTTTGCAGCAAATATGGCCGTCAGTGCTTGAAAGAATCGACCGACTTTTTTGCCGATGGAACATTCAAATGTTGCAGTAAATTATTCAGCCAGTTGTACTTCATACATGTAGACCTGGGCAGCACTCTTAAAGCTACAAATATTGTGCCAGTTATATAATGCTTTTATGCCCGATATAGAAAACTTAGCACATACGTTTATATATAACTTTTTGATTTTGGTCAAAATATAAATGGATTTCAAGTTCCATTTCTGGGTTTATCAGTGGTATCTACCTGTTATTTTAATACGCGGTACGAAATGGTACTTGCTACAGGTAGGCATTCAAGGCGCAGTACCAAGTGGGAAATTTTTGACCCACAGTACGAAATGAGAAAGTACGAAGTGGGAATAAGCCGTCCATCTTAGGTGCAACCAGTTTTCGGACGGTTACGGTAACGGATCCATGATCAGTATGTAAATTTAACCTAAGGGGTTAAGCAGTTTTTCTTCTTGACAAAAAAATTCTTCTGGGGGTTCTGAAATGTCCCCAAGGCCCTAGTTTGGTTCACCGATATTGAAGCGGATAATATTACCTGCACTTTAGAAATTGTGTCTTTAAGTTAAACTTAACATGAAATATTCAAATAGCAAATCTTCCGGTTAAAACAGACTTTTAATGCACTTTCCATTTTTCCAAACTATGTTTATGATTTAGCAAAATTCTTTCAGGAAAAACTTCAGGAAAGAACTATTAAGAAAACTATTAAATCTTTCCAAAGTAAAGTGGTTTGAACTCCAAACTTTTTAAAAGGTAAGCACAAAGATCGTAAGCCGTAAATTTAAAATAAGAATCCTGTCGATCTCATTATAGCACAGTTGGAGGTACAGAAAATGCTATCAAGAAGTTTTTAGGTTTTTTTCCGGGAAACTTTTATAGTCTGTTGAAGTATTTAAAACCCGAATATATTTTTGGAATTATTGGATTGAAAATAGGCAATTTTTGGTTGTATTATTATTAATAGTTAATTATTTTATAGGGTATCAGTTACTGTTTATAAGCAAAGCAAAGTTAAGTTTTTTAGCTTCAGTTTACTATGGTTACAGCATAAAAGAGCCTTATTAAATATGTCATTAATAGCTTTTAAGTGGTAAACTTGCAACGACAATGGTTTTAATGATTTTTAATGTTCATAGAACACAAAATATGTTGATATGTTAGAGTCACTACAAAATCGTATAATCCGGGACGGAATTGGGAAGGTGCTATGGGGCTGCATAATTTCTATCAATCGTTAAATCACGAGAGCTTTTAATTTGGTGAGTAAATTCCAAGTAGGTGTCATAAGAAAGCATTAAACTCGTGACCATAGGCGTCGCTTTTAACAAATAATTAAAATACGGATTGTTACAAATTTTTAATATAATTAAATAGTATATATTACAGCTTGTTTATCATAGTCTATATCGATAAAAGGTTTGTACCCGTGACTTCGCCTGCAAAGAATATTTTTAAAATGGTCTTTCTGTGAAAAAAAATGCTAATTTTGCCGAAAACAATTTAAAAATATAGTTATTATCGATAAGAGGTTTATATCCGTGACTTCGCCTGCAAAGAACACATGCATATAATATTTTTAAAATGGTCTATCCGTAAAAAAAACTGCTCATTTTGCCGAAAACAATCTACCAAAATTGTCTTTGTCCAGCCAGGACCGCCAGGAGGTATGAGGTTTTTCATACCAAGAAAGGATAGGGGCAGGTACTATGTTAGTTGGAATTTACACTTAGTAGTTAGAATTCACGATAAATATTTTAATAACAGATTGATCGCATCAGCAGAATCACAGTAAACGTTCTGTAATATAACAAGTTTTTAAGATACGTGTTAAAGGAACATAATTAATTTAAAATTCATAAACAATTTAATGACTGGAATCGTCAGAATTTACAGAAATAGAATCGTTTTCAGGTTGGTTTACTACCGGCGCCGGCGCTATTATAGGTGGTGAAACAGAATATTATCCATTTCCTGTATTTATAACGTGAGCTACGCAATTTTTCGATACATCGCTACTCATTTCGTTAGTACCTGCAAATACCATCAAGGATAATTGAATCGATTATTTGGAAAAGGGAACATGTCCAGAAATGGTAATTTTACAGGAAGAGCAAAAAACTAATTTAACGAATCCACGCTAAGGTTTCAATAATACAATTTTTTTTATCTTTTAGTACTTTGTATTAGTGATAATTTTGTGAGCTAAAACATAAATTATATTTTCTTGAAATTTTTTATTTATTTTTTAAATTCTTGGACATGTTTCTTTTTCGAAGTAAACAAAATAAAAATACTTTAAATTTGATTATAATCGGTTTATTATACAGGGTTGGGCAAATGTTCCGGAACGGCTTAATTACAAGCGAAGGAAAAGTGATATCGAATCGGGGTTTTGGGCAATCTATAGGACAAAAATTTTACTATTTGACTGGTATACCATATGTCAGTAATGTCACCAACTGTCAAGTGTCGACGATATTTTTTTATTTTTTTAAATGGAACACCCTGTATATTATCAGATATTCTAGATCTTCAATAAATTACAAATATTTTTCATATAGCATACCATATGATTAAATTCAACTGTTTCGGAAATACAGGGTTAGGCATTTGGTATCACCTATTTTCAAAAATCTGTTATAAGACCAAAAAACATTTTATTGAAACAAAAATATGAAAAATAACAATATTAATATATGCAATTTATGTTTTAAAAATAACATCCTTTAAATGACTTCCTTGACACAGTTCGATTGATGTTTCAGAGTCGATAGCACGTGTTTAATTCGCTCCGTAAAAAACCTTTAAAAACTACGGTTTAAAGTGTAAACTAAATCGTGAAAATTTGTACACGCCGGCTTTATAAAATATATTACCGATTACCATTAAAAAAATGGCTCCACCAAAATCCGGTGACATGAAAAACGTAATGAAAGAAGCGCTAAAAGAACTATTGTGCGACGAGGAATTTATAAACAAATTTCTATCGAAGGTCAACGAAAAGATATCACAATTGGAAGCGATATCGTTAAAAAACAGTGAAAAAATAATGCAGCTTGAAGGTCGCCTTGAGAGTATGCAGCAAGCGATAAAAGTAAACAATATATGTGTGCATAACCTGGAAGAAGATGAAAATGAAAATCTGTCAGGAAAAATCTTACACTTGATACAGGAAAAAATGAAAATTCAAATACAACGGCAAGATTTGGTACAATGCTACCGAATTGGAGGAATGAGAGAGAAACCGAGACCTGTTATCGTAAAATTTGGACAATTTCAGCATAAACAAAATATTTTAAAAAATGCCTACAAGCTTAAAGGAACTAAATTAGGAATTACCGAGGACCTTAATAAACAAAGACTGATATTATATAAGGCGGTGTTGCAGAAGTTTGATAGGAAACAAGTTTTCACACGGAATGGGAATATCCTTGTTAAACTAGATAACAACAAAATTAAAAAAATTTCTTGACGACATATAAATAAATGTTGATACTTTTTCTTACACTTTAATTTGTTAAATTTAATAATGATTGATCATAATTAAAATAAGTTAATTTATACGGAGTGGATGAGTGGCATTCTATCTTTATTTGCTTTATTAAGACACTCCTACCTTGGAATATATTATTTGCTATTTCGGTTAGAGTGTTCTTTTTCTCGTTTTTTATTTTAGTTTGGCTTATTAGATCATTTGTATACTTTTTTCTTTTGTTTTTTACCCATTAATTTATATTTGAGGCTTTTTGGGATCCGATGTTGGACTATTTCGATGTAGTTGATGCGTTTGGTGGGTTGGATACGGTGGAGCTGGATGACGCTGCGGAGGTAAGACCTGTGCTCTGTGGAAATGATAGATTTAACATTCTACATTTGAATATTCGTAGCTTGCAAAAAAATTTTGACGAGCTATTAATTTATTTAAGCCTTTTGGACACTAGTAATATAGACATAATGATATTTTCGGAGACCTTTAATTTGGATAACTTAAATAGGTTTAAAATACAAAATTTTAAGATTTTTTATAATGAGTCTATGTTTAATAAAAATGATGGATTGGTTATCTATCTGAAAGAAAACCATCAAGTTACATCAACAATTTTTAAGTTAACTAAAACTAATATTTTGCGATGTGAAATTAAAATAAATAATATCTTATCTTTTGGCATTACGGCCTCTTACAGACCACCATCGACTCAATTAGAATTATTTTTAAATGAATTGGAAGACTTATTTCCTAAAATAAAATCAAGGGACTTGGAAATATTTGTTGGTGATCTAAACATTGATGTATTGAATCTTAGTAATGAGCAGGTAAGTAGGTACTTGAACATTCTTTCTCAAAACAACTATTTTTCTTGCATTAACAAGCCCACAAGGGAAACTGAAACATCTTCAACTATAATAGATCATTTGTTTATAAAAACTAAAGATATTAATCAACAAAGAAATAATATAACATCCTTTATTTTACGTACTGCTTTGACCGATCACTACCTGATAGGATTGTCTATGAGAAACATATAGTTATTGAACACAATTAATAAAACTCCAAACACTAGAAAAATAATAAATTATAATAATCTTAATAACCTGCTGAAAAATGAAAAATGGGTAAGTGTTCTGCATACTGATAACACCGAACAAGCTTATCTGCTCTTCATAAATAAATTAAAAAACTATATTGAGGAATCTACTCATATGCAAAGATTAAATAGCTCAAATAAGAAACGAAAACAATGGATCACTGATGGGATAATCAATTCTATTAGGAGGAGGGATCGGTTAAAGAAAGACTTAATTAGGGAATTTTCTCTAGAGTTACATGCACAGTATAAATCTTTTAGAAATATGCTAAATAAAACTATAAAATTGGCAAAAAATAACTACTACAAAACTAAAATAACTTCAGCTAAGAACAACTATAAAAATATTTGGAATCTAATAAATGAAGCTACTGGCGCACAGAAATGTAATACACAACAAAATTTCTCCATAATGAAAGACAATAATGTGGTTCAGGATAGCGGGGAGGTTGCTGATATCTTTAATGACTTTTTTATTAATGTTGGGGCTGACACACAGAAAAATATTACTATACGGAATGAAGGTCCAGATCCTGAGAGTAGAAATCTTAACTCTTTTTATCTACGCCCGATAACAAAAAATGAACTTATTGAACAAATTAATTCTTTAAAAAATAACTCTTGTCCGGGCGAAGATACAATAACTACTGAAACTATTAAAAACATACATTTAAATATTTTAACCCCACTTCAATATATTATAAATCTCAGTTTTACAACTCATATTTTGCCCCAGGAATGGAAAATGTCTATTGTCACTCCTGTTTTTAAAAACGGTGATTCACGGTTGACTACTAACTACAGGCCCATCTCTATTATAAACAACTTTAGTAAAATCTTTGAAAAGTGTCTTAAAAAACGAATTGTAGATTTCTTGGAGAGATACAATCTTTTATATAGTCAACAGTTTGGTTTTAGAAATCAAAAAAACACGGAGGATGCCGTCTTCCAGTTTGTTAGAAATATAAACGAAAATCTTCAGAACAAAACAAAAAACTTAGCAATATTTCTTGACTTAAAAAAAGCTTTTGACACCGTCTCACATAATATTTTGTTTGACAGATTGGAAGAGATTGGCATTAGAGGCGGACCTTTAAATTTACTACAAAATTACTTAACTAACAGAAAACAAAAAACTAAAATTAATAATGTTTTAAGTAATGCTAAGACTATAACAACGGGCGTGCCTCAGGGTACCGTTCTGGGTCCTGTACTTTTTTTAATATATATTAATAAAATAGGTAAAATATTGCAAAATTGCAATGTCATTTCATATGCAGACGATACCGTTCTACTTTTTAATGGCAAAACATGGCACGATGTCTATAAGGAAGCAGAGATGGGGGTAGAGGTAGTGAACCGTTGGTTGGGAAGAAGTCTCCTGAGTCTGAATATCTCGAAGACATTTTTTATGGCTTTTTCTGCAACATGTGCTGACCAGCCAACCATAAATAAAATATACATGCATAATAAAGGCTGTAAAAAACAAACCACACAAGTCTGTGATTGTCCATTTATCAAAAAAACAAATAAAACCAAATATTTAGGTGTAATGATAGACCAGCACTTGAAGTGGGATTCTCATATCTCCTATTTGAGCACCAAAATTAGAAAATTATTTTATAAATTCTATCAACTTCGAGACATTTTAACCAATCAACTCCTTATCATCTTATACACCTCACTAGTAGAGTCAATTCTGAGATATTGTATTGTCATCTGGGGAGGTGCCTATGACAGGGCGTTAACTACTCTACAGGTTTGTCAAAATACTGTACTTAAGATTATCTTCAGTAAGCCTCGACTGTATCCCACTGCATTATTGTACTCAAACTATAAAATTCTTAATTTAAGAAACCTTTACGTTTATTCTAGTCTGTCATATTTGCATATGGCTATTACACACTCACATCAAACTAGAGCTAATTTAAATAAAAACTTGGACCTACCTTTACTACATACCTCAGTCTGCCAGAGATTCCTAATGTATAATATTCCTAAAATGTATAACATATTGCCTATTTCCATTAGAAATAAAATTCATCAAAATAAAATTTATAAACGAGAATTGAGAATATTTATTGTAGATAACCAACAGGTATTTATTCCTATATTTACAGTATAAAGTATAAATATCCTCTTAAGAGTATTAACTTGAATCATTCTAAATAAAACTAAAATAGAAAATAAAAACCTTCGCTCGTCACACATGGTCCACTGTTGTCTACAGCACGGTATGATAAATTTTCTGTACTCTATCCACAGCGTAGTTAATATCAATCGATGATGACGAATGGGGAGAAGTAGCACACAAGATGCATCTTAATGCAGCTTAGGCGAAATTTCCTATTTGCAATCATAGTTTATATATTTTTATTTATTTTTTCTCATAAAATATATAAGAAATAAATTAATTATTTCGTTACTAAATAGTTGTAATATTCTATGACTAAACTTATTTTGTAAAAAATTATTTTATGTAATATATTTGATTTGATTTGATTTGATTTGATTTGACTATCTATGCATTTTTGTAATCGGGATCTAAAATTTTGCATAACTCGTTCCAACAATTCTGCTCCAATATTATTTATTTCTTCCAAAATACGTATTTTAAGTTCTTGGATGGTATTGGGACGCCTTTCATAAACCTTTTCAGATATCCCCAGAGGAAAAAATCAGGAGCCGTCAAATCGGGGGAATTAGCTGGCCACGTTATGTCACCAAATTTTGATATCAAGCGACCGGGGAACATTTCTTGCAACAAAATTCGAGTTTGTCATGCTGTATGTGCGGTAGCCCCATCTTGTTGGAACCAAATATGATTTTGTCCTAGTCTTCGCAATTCGGGCCGTAAAAATATCTGTAACATGTTAACGTAACGTTCGGCATTTATTGTAACAGTTATGTTGTTTTCTTCAAAAAAATATGGCCCTATGATACCAAAAATTGAAACACCACACCATACGGTGACTTTTTCATCGTGGAGGGGTCGTTCATGAAGCTGTTGCGAATTTATGTCGGACCAATAACGATAATTTTGCTTATTCACGTATCCGCTTAAATGAAAGTGCGCTTCGTCTGACATCATCAAGAAATTTAACAGGTTTTCATCATTTTCTAAAATTTGTAAAAATTGTATACATAAAGCAATACGAACTGGTTTGTCTGCTTCTTTTAACTTATGAGCAACTTGGATTTTGTATGGGTGGAAGTGCAAATCAGAATGCAGAATTCTTCGGAATGTCCTGTTGGAATGCGCAACGCAAGTGACTGCCTTGATGCAGATCGATTCGGACTTCTTATCACAGCTTGTCTTACCCGTTCAATATTTTCGGGTGTTCTGACTGTACGTATACCTCCACGAAAATTTGATGCAACATTCCCTCTAACTTCAAAATCTCTTACCCACCTCATTATGGTTGGGCGTGTTGGAATTCTTCCGTGTCTTTTCACATTAAATTCGCGACGAAAATTTCTTTGCACTTGCACAACTAAATTAGTTAATATGAATTGTTTTACGACATAAATTCGTTGATTTATCGGAAATTTGTCCATGACAAATTAAATTGCAACTGTTGACATATAGGAATGTGTCACTAAAATTGTCAAAATAAAATTATTATTTCCACAGCGCACTATGATAAATAGATGAAACCAGATGCCTAACCCAGTATGTGTTTTTGGCTTTTTTGGTTCTTGGTCCCGTTTTCTGATATCCTGAACATTTTGAACTTCGATCAAACTTTCAATATGAATATCCTGTGCATTTTTGTCCTCAAAATTATTAATAGTAGCCAAAATTTCTTGCTTTTCTTGATCAGAGTATTTCTCATAACATTTTAGACGGCAGCTGAAAAGAAACATTTACTTACAATACGGGATTGACAAAATTTTAATATAATGTAATATATATTTCAGGTAGAATCGTTTGTATTACCTACATACTTTAATTTCTAAACAAGTTCTTACCGGCATGGCACACCAGTCACTCGCGCGGTAATTTCTCTTCCTGCGTGGCTTTTATGAGATAAACCACTGACTTTTGCCTTCTTAATAATGGTTGCTTTAAACATCTCTGGATGACTAACACCCTTCTTTCTCTTTGTTTTGATAACTTTGTCAACACTTTCGGTACTGCTATCCGTCTGAGACATCGTGATAAAATGAAAAACAACAATCGTTTGCATTTGCTCAAACCTCAAACACGACATAATGACGCATAACTACGAGAACACTAGCGCCGCGCCGTCGGTCGCACTGATGGTTCGTTTGTTTCGAAAAAGTAACATATCGCGGACATGTTGCCTTTTCGAACCAAACGTAGGACAAATGTCATCACTACCAATATGGTAATAATCGGATATGTTCCGTTCTCGCGTAAATTCATGTATTTACCTTTAAAAATTACGTTGGCGGCAGAATCTTGAATTAGCGAAAAATTGGATATGTTCCCTTTTCCAAATAACCGATTCAATTGAGCTTAAAGTCAGATATTGATTATCGAGTGATATTCTTTGCTGACAAGAGCAAGACATTAGGTACAAAGCCAACTTTACTTCCGGCATGATAAAGCGTTTTGCTCTCGAGCACGGTGTACCCAAAATACAATGTGTACTGTCCGCCCAACCATACTTAACAACATCATGAGAACCAAACCAAGTTTCGTCTAAATAAATTATAATTTGATCGGATTTATGGTACTCTTTTATTTTGCGCAAGTAGTCCTGTCGTAGTTCGATGATATTCGGGGATTCCATTATAACCATTAGATTATCTATTTTTTTACGTTTGAAGCCACATTTTAACAAAACACCACGCAATGTTTTTAAAGATTGTTACTTATAATCGGGGTAACCTCGCAATTTATCACGAACCAGTTCTAAAGGCACTGTATTATCCTCGTAAAAGTTGTAAACAGTTCGCAGAATAAAATCCCTTGTGGTATTGTCAGCCGTTTTGAATTTTTGATTTATTAGTTTGCGCTTTATGGAATGACCTGTTACAGTCCCCAAATTAATTACGTTGGAAATTCTTCTAAAACCTAAGTTGTGTTAATTCATTACAAGTACATTCTTATAGATAGCGCACTTTCATCTTATTCCGGATTTTCCTTTTTAAACACGCGTACATATTTAAAATAACGCGTTGACATTAAACATGTAAATCTTTGTTTCTTAATGCCGGACTTATTTCGCTTTCGATGGCCGACTCTGGCACCGACTCATTATATTCCTACGATAATTCACCCTGACCTTCAGTTTCAAATTGTCACCAAAATGCCATACTGATATAATAAAATATAGGTACCATGTAAACTCTTACTTGCCTAAAGCCACACAGTTTTAGGTGAAAATGAAATATGTAAATTACAGTAAATTGTTTCAACCAGTCACGCCACTGTTCAATTCCCAATATCGCATACCTCAAACATCAACTGATTTTAAAGCTGATAAGGATTCACCCAATTGGCAGAACCTTTAGCTATTTGCTGTTCTTGTCTACAGCATATACATTTATTTGTATTTATATGCTGCTTTATTAATTTTCGCACTCGGAAGAAATTGTTCGCACTTTAAATTGTCAGTGGGCCTCGACGGTATATAGCCAGAGTGGTGTTACTAGTTCTATAAAGTTTTCATAAGTGTAGGAGGAACATAAGGGTTTGTTAATTGTTTATTTTTTTTTTGTTTAACAACAGTGAAATTCCTTTTTAGTTTAATTTAAATTATTTTTGTATAAATAATAATTCTGAACTAGGTACTAAAAAATTATTATAATATTCATGAATGGCTTGTTCGTTCTTTCTTTGACATGCACATTTCTTGGTTGAAAGTACATTTACAAACTAGCTTTCAAAGAGAGTTACTGACTATCAATTAAATACTGATATAAAAGAACACTTTTAGTAATAAAAACTTAAAGAATTTTTAAAAAAAGGTCTGACAACCCCGAAGATGATGCCGGTCCCTTTGAAGCCCGTTCGAAGCTTTTTAATGCCATCAAATTGACTTTGGAGAAAGTATACCTATATTTAGTTATTGATCAACAATTAAAACAAAAACGTAACCTCGCTATATTTGGTCCGAAATAAACCATAATCCCAATATCCTCGACATTCGACGAAAGGCCACGTTCGGATTTACAACCTGGATTCGCGGAATCCACTAAAACACACTACTTGATGTAGAGGCCATTAATATTCTTGTAAAATAAGAAGAGAGCGAACCTTTAAAGTTTAGAACTAAAACTGACAATTAATTTTCAAAAGCAAAACAAAGAAATTTGTCGGAATTTTCTACGAAACATACTGTTATAGAGATCAAATGATATTGTAGTTGATACAAGAAAAATCAATATGAAAGATTACGCCATGAGCAAAACATATGAATGTACGGAAAAAGGTAAAATGATCAAACACATAAAAAAACATATTACTTTCCCCAGCTTTAAAGCTAAAATTCAAATAAAATGTGCGCTACAAGTTAATATTAATAGCCAAACAACGTTTAAAAGCATAGAAACAATTATATACTTTTAACACAAATTCAAATTGCTACGACATTGAAAAATGAAACAAAATATTTTAATATAATTTGATTTTATTAAAGTTTTCAACCGCTTTTCTTTCATTAAAATGTAAATGCCTATTTATTTATGATTGACCGAAAAACGTCATCAACCGGTCTTGTCAAAGGATTCTGGAAGCAAACCCGGGATTGAATTTGAACGATTTTAAATACAAAAAACATTTCTCATAATATTATACTGCTTTTAGAATTGGATTCCTCCTAAAGCCTTGACAAAACGAATAAACCGACTCTTTAAATAATTTTTTCGAAATCATTTCGAGTTAAATTAGGCGGGTTAATAGGGTAAAAGTGGGAAAGACGCCATATGAGGACAGACGCCACACATTCCTTATCTCGTGATGTGAAAATAAATAGTTATAATATATTTATTTTTAAAATATAACTTCTCATGCAAAACTGATGCGAACGTTAATAACCGCTTTTTTAGACAGAACGAGGGTTTGGCGATGGGTTCTTGTCTCTCTCCTTTCCTTAGTGAAGTCTTTACGAACAATCTGGAGAGATCAATTATGGAGAGCGAGTTTTCAAACTGCCTTGTAACGTATAAAAGATACGTGGATGATATTTTTATCATCTGGAACGGTGATGATCTTAAACTCAGTAATTTCCTAAAATTTGTTAATGATTACATCTACTATTAACAAGACTTGACAATGGAATCAACTTTGAAATTTATAGGAAACCGTCATCAACAGATAACGTAATTCAATGTACTTCTAACTAACCGTATTCACACAAGTTCGCAACTTTTAATTAATTTTTCTACAGACTATTCAATTTGCCATTATCCAGGAGTACATTTAATAAAGAAATGAATATAATCAAACAAATAGCAATAAACAACGGATTTTCGTGGAGTTTAATTAATAAAATGTATTACAAATTCGTGAACAAATATAGGTTATAATACAGTATAATACATTTAAAAGTACAAGAAAATAAAAATACATATTATAAATCACTGACATACTTTGGGGATGTATCTCTTCAAATGATTAAGTTTTTCAACCCCTTTGACGTTTCATTAGCCTTTAAAACAGCGAACACGCACAGCAAAAAAATATCCACCCTGTAATAGCTATTTACCTAACAAGTGCGGAAAATGAATTTTTCCGCACGAGTCTGCCGTTCACCGAACGACGCGTAGCGGAGTTCGGTGAAGCAGCCGAGTGCAGGGAAAACATTTTCCGCAAGTGCCAGATACAATAGTTTTTCTACAGACGTGGGGAAATAAGTAACACATATTCCAAAGAAATTTAATAATTTTTAATTAACTATATAATAATCACATACATATGTCAGTTAAACTCATTCTGAGATTGCAAAATTACGAAAAATACGCACAAATTACTACGAAATTAACTCACAAATAACTAATATTAATAATAATGTCAAAATGTCAGTTTGTTGATTTCTAATTATTACTATAAGTTTCCTTAGTAACCTGGTAGGTAAGAAAAACTACAGTGACTTTATACAAGACAGTGGCGACAATAGTGGCCCTAGCAGCCATGTTGCGGGAAATTATTTTGTTACCTTTGTTTTAGTGGAGGAAAACTTTTGACAAATGGCGAAGATTCCAAATTTTATATATTATTGATTTTGACATAATCGCGTCGAAAAATTTTTCCGCACTAGTGTGGAAAAATCAATTTTTCGCACTAATGTGGAAAAATCAATTTTCCGCACTGATATCCGTGCGGAAAATTGGGGTTTCCACACGTCTGTATAAAAAATCATTTCAGGAGTGGTAAAAAGGTAGTGTTAATGTTAACAGCCGGAGGAACATAATTTACCACATTTTTACACTCATATGGGACCAAAGTTAAAGAAAAAGTCAATTTTGCTGAAGGGGTGTTATTTATTCCATTTTACACTCTATCAGGAAAATTAAATACAATGACAATTAATTACACCATATTAGCGTGTAAATAAACCCCGCTAGAGATTAGTTTAACACATTGAGTGTAAAACTTATTCTTTAATCTTTTTTTTACACGGCCCCGGATAAATAAACCTAAGCCCGTGTTACCGAAAAGACAGACGGCAACAAGTGGTGTGAAATTCTAGGAATTGACACATGACGCAGATGCTACGTGCAAATTCAACTTTCAAGTCAGTCTGATTGTGCTCATTAAACGAAATATAGAATAATGTTTTATTTAAATTAAAATATAGAAACAAAGCAAAGGTTTGTAAAGTGCCAAATAAGAGTGCCTTATTAGGATCTTGTTAAATTGGGTAAGCATATTAACAAAATGTAATAGAAACCTTACTAATAAGTACGCCATTTTTAAGAAACTAAGTATTTACATTGTTACAGTTTTCCTTTTAGCTTTTAAATTATTCTGATATAAGCTTATACTATAAATGTATTCCTTTTTTATATAAATACTTAGGTACTACTTCATAGATCCCTAAATAAATATACGATTAATATAATACTCGTCATTTTTATTCTTTTATATTGTTCCAAAGCATACTTTTATTTAGTTTTTTAGTATTCTAAGTATACATATTATATTTATTATGTTATTTGTTTTGTTAAGCTTAATAATGAGGTACATTAAACGTAGATACTAAATTGTTAAACTATATAATAGGTGTGTCATTTTGTTCAACTAGTTATAATAATAAGTGTAAAAAAAATCACAGGGTTTTCCAGTTCTGTTGTAACCATTATTTTGTTTAAAAATAGACGATAAATAATACACAATATTTTCATTCATTTAACAAACCTTTTCCAAGCGATCTGAAGATTTATATATATTAGAGGCTACTATTTTCGGCTTTGATTAAGTCATTCAATCATGTATCAAACTAAGCAGAGGTCAATAATGTCAAACATCTTGAATGAATAATTTTTTACACTTTAATTATAAACGCCCGGTTAGTTTGATACGGGATTAAATGACTTAATCAAAGTGGAAAGTATTCTAGCCCTGGGTAGATTATTTTATTACATTCACTGTAGTAAAGTCACACCCAAATAAAATAAAATGTACACTACAATAATATGATATTTACACTAATTAATCACAAATTACCATTAAAAAATGGTTTATTTACACCTCTCATTATTTCTTTTACACCCTAGAAGGAAAGGTTTACAATCTGTTAGTTTAATTTACAGTTGATAGTGTAAATGTACCTACCCATAAATAAGAAGAATTAGCATTCATCAAAAGGTAAAAAAAAACATTCAAAAATATATTTTTTACCAAATATACTGATTGGTTAATATGTCCTATTGAGTGTGGTCCTATATGTACCACCATTGGGTGTTAAATTTAACACTCAATCAATTTTTTACTGTGCACTTAAGCAACACCTCGTCAGAATCATGGACAAGGCGAAATACTTTTCGGAGTTTACTCCCTTCAGTATGATGAATGCCAGTCCATCTACGTGGGCCAATCGGGTAGAAAAGTATCTACGAGAATCCAAGAGCATTTGAGTTTGGTTAGAAAATTTCGTAACACAGACATATGTAACACATAATCAGCCTTCGCAAACCACCTTTTAGAATCAGGTCACCAATTTTCCCCATCTAAAAATGCAAAAAATTTACATGAATGCCAAAAAGGTAAAAAGTTGGATTTATTGGAGAAACTTGACATTACAAAAGCAAAAAGGAGCCCAATACTCACCTGCGTTAACGAAGTCTTTAATTTCGAGCTATATCTGATTTTTAACAATTTGGTTGATTGACTTGGTTGTTTATAAACACGGCAGTTGGAGTTTATCACAACCTACCTTTTTTCCCGCTCTTTTTTGACGTTCTACTTCAGATATTCTTCTTTTTTCTAATGTACAGACAAATAACATATGAGCTGACCACTTTATCCTTGATTATTGAGTTGTATACCTATATGTTAGGTCGTTTGTATCATGCAGGGTGTGGTTGTTTTGTTGTTTGTTTTTATTTTTATTTTTAACTTTATTTTAAGGCTGTTTTATTGGGTAAGTTAGGAATTGTAAATTTTCTGATATTGCTTTTACATTCTCATTAAATTATTTTAGGCCTGATGATGCAAGAAATGGCGAAACATGTAGCTTGCTAAGGTAATAAATACAAATTTTATATTGAGACCGTGACTTTGAGTTACAATTTCCCTAGACAGTTTCTTTGAATTTGAAAGAGATAGCCATATACTTTATACTGGAAATAACTACTTATCAATGCTGTCATCGTAACGAGTCAGTGCCTGTTCGGCTGCCCTTGCGTGCGTTACGTATTGTTAAGAAATATTTTTTTCTGCATTATTTATTCGATGAAAATTTTGAGCATATTGTGTTTTAGTGAATGCCATAAGTACAGCGGAGATAAGTTAAAGTGAGTACCTGTTTTAATGTTTTGTTCAGCTTGTTTTTAGCATGAGAAAAAATATTTCTGAATCATTTTTTATACTGAGTGATATTTTAACTGTATAACATCTATTCTCCAAAATGAGAATAGACGCTACGGCTTATATGATATGTGTTTTACTGTCAAATTTGAACAAGGTATTTACTATTTCAGAATGCCCAGAAAACATGTATTTCCCCCATTGCAGTTATAATTGTGGGAGGGAAATAATTGTTAAAGAGCAGATTGTGACGTTCCTTAAGCAACATCAAATTTTACACCCTAATCAATTTGGCTTTCAGTCCGGTAGGTGTACTGAGGATGCGGTGTTTCAATTCTTGGAGAAGGTGTATTTTGGTTTTAACGGCGGAGAGGCTGTTGCAGCGGTGTTCTGTGACTTATCAAAAGCATTTGATTGTGTGAGTCACAGAATACTGCTGCAGAAGCTTAATGCATATGGGCTTAGGGGAACAGTACTGGAGTGGTTCCGGTCTTACCTGGAGGGGCGAGTGCAGAGGGTCATCATCGGCTCAAAAACATCTGATGCGGGTGCGATAAGTTGTGGGGTTCCCCAGGGTTCAGTTCTGGGTCCACTACTTTTTTTGTTGTACATTAACGACCTTGCCTTTCTGGACGTTGAGGGACAATTTACGCTATTTGCCGATGATACTACCATACTCTGGCATAACCCTAGCCCTGTCGCATTGAGGGATATGATTGCAACTGATCTCCCGAGGATTGTACAGTGGTTTGACGCTAACTTGCTGACCCTGAATGTTGATAAGACCAATATCTTGGGTTTTAGGTGTGACGTAGGTGGCTTGTTGCTTGGGGATGTTCCACTTGCTTTGAAAACAAAAGCTAAATTCTTGGGCATTCATCTCGATAACCAATTAAAATTTGATTCGCATATTGTGGGGCTGACAAAGAGGGTGGCTTCCGGATGCTATGCTGTACGTATGGTATCTAGAGAAATTGGTGTTACTCTTGCTAGGAAAGTGTACCACTCTTTGGTGGAGTCACATTTAAGGTATGGAATTGTGTTTTGGGGGAATACACATAATTGTCTACTGCACTCACTGTTTGTTTTACAGAAAAGAGCAGTGAGATACATCTACCAAGTAAACGGCAGGGAATCGTGTAGGCCCTTATTTAAATCCAAAAAGATTCTAACGTTGTCATCGTTGTTTGTTCTGGAGACGGCCTGTATGATGTATAAACGTAGGGATATCTTGCCCGGGCCTAGTCACTCTTATGCTACGAGGCAAACACAAGACCTTCACTTGCCCATACCTACTTCGGCCCTAGTGAAAAATTCAATCATATATGAAAGCCGTAAAATATATGATCACCTTCCTGATAATTTAAGGGCTTGCCCTGCACTTTGCCTATTCAAGCGGTCTGTAAAGAAATTACTGGTGGAGAGAGCCTATTACGATTTGGGTGAATACTTTGACGACCACTTTTAATCTTTTAATCTATATCTAAGTATATGTGTATCTATTTTGAGGAACCTTGTTCTGTTTTGTCTGTCTACTTTGATTTGATTTTGATTTTGATTATTTACTGTTTATTTACTATGTTTTAGGCTGCTTTTATTTAATTTTACTTATAATTATTTTATTTCATTTTATTTTGTTTTATTTTATTCCACTCTATTTGATTATACTTTATTTTATTTTTATTTTATTGTACTCTATTGTATTTTACTGTATTTATGAAATTACTTGCATACATCTGAAAAGCTTTGTTAACAAGATTTATCTTACTAACAATAAAGCATAATTGATTTGATTTGATTTGATAGTACGCAAAAAAAAATCTTAATCAGACAAAATTATACAGGGTGTAATTTAATTGAGTGCCGATACTTAAGGGTGATAATCTATGAATGATTCTAACATAAAAAGTTCATATGGACATATGTCCTAAACCTCTTCATTTTTGAGCTACAGGGTGTTAACATTTTAAGAAAAATATAACCTTTTTATATAAATCACTCTTAGATATTTTTATGAAATTTTGTACATACCTTTTAATCAATAAGGAGCATTTTTTGACCTAGCAGATTTATAAAAATTTTTACCAGTGACGTCCGTACGGGGTTTGAACTGAATATTTTTAAAGAAAAAATGGATACGCCACTGCTTTTTCTAAAAACGAAACTTACTTTTGAAATTCTCATTTATTTTAAAGCAAATTTCGTTTATAGACTTACTTTTGTACGACGCACCGTTTTCGCGTAAAAAAATAAAAACAAAAAAAACATTTTTTTCTTCGGTTCATTGAGACTGCTTTTATTTATTTTGTTGAATTTGGTTGGCACCCACCATGAGTGGAAACACTTTTTTTGGGACAACAATTTATTTTCTACTCACCAGTGACATTCAACTGAACGTTTGAAAAGAAAAAAACGGTAACCATATTAAATGCCCTCTTAAAGCAAATCAAATAAAAATCAGTAGGCTGGGTAAAGCTACATCAATTTTGACGTTTCTTTTCATAAAGACAAAAGGCCTGGCATTGATTTTGCATTATTAAATAATTATTATTACAGTAAGACGTTAAATTATAATAAAAGAATGGTAAATTTTACAAACAGTGAATTAACTGACATGCATTTTATTTATGGGCTTGCAGACGGTAATGCATACGAAGCCAGGCGGATATACCAAGAGCGGTATCCAAATCGCGTACTACCCGATCCGAGAACATTTTCTAGGATTCATAGACGTCTCCACGAGACCGGAACTTTAAAAGTAGACCACAGTGCTAAAGGAGTCCATCAAACAGTAAGAACACCGGAACTTGAAGAAGGAATTTTACACGAAATTGAGGAGAACCCCGAAAGTAGCACGAGGAAAATCGCGGCAACATTTAATGTTTCACATTTTCTTGTTTGGAAAATTCTCATCGAAAATTTATTATACCCATATCACATTCAAAGAGTCCAGGCATTACTCCCTAGAGATTTCCCGATGCGCATTAATTTCTGTGTGTGGTTTCTTCAAAACCTGATGGAAAATCCGTTATTTGACAGGCACATTCTTTTTACCGACGAAGCTAATTTTTCTCGAAACTCAATAAGAAATTTCCATAATAACCATTTATGGGCGGATGAAAACCCTTATGCAATTGTAGAATCAAATCATCAAGAACAGTTCTCAATAAATGTTTGGGCTGGCATTATTGATGATTATTTGATAGGCCCATTTTTTCTCCCAAGAAGACCTGATGAACAATCATATTTACACTTTCTTGAAGAAGATCTGCCGCCAATGCTTGAAGACCTTCCATTATTATTAAGAAACCAGATGTGGCTAATGCACGATGGTGCGCCTCCACATTTTAGCTTACGAGTGCGTGAATTTTTAAATCACACCTATCGCAATCGGTGGATAGGTCGCGGAGGAACGCAGCCATGGCCACCTAGATCTCCGGACCTTAACAGTTTAGACTATTTTTTCTGGGGGCATCTGAAAAGCTTAGTGTACCAAGTGCCGATTCATACCGAAGAAGAGTTACGAAATCGTATATTAGTATGCTGCCAAACCATAAGAAACACCCCGGAAATCTTCGAAAATGTGCGTCAGTCTATGGGAAGAAGAGTCCATGCTTGCATACGTGTGGGTGGACGACACTTCGAACAACTACTGTAAATAATGTGGGTTCTTTATTCTGTTTATCTTCTCTTGTCATTTTGCTTTCGATTTAAGGTTTGGAATTTTTCCTTTTAAATTAATCGCGATTTTTGAAATAAATTTTTTTATTTTTTTTTGTTTTTATTTTTTTACGCGAAAACGGTGCGTCGTACAAAAGTAAGTCTATAAACGAAATTTGCTTTAAAATAAATGAGAATTTCAAAAGTAAGTTTCGTTTTTAGAAAAAGCAGTGGCGTATCCATTTTTTCTTTAAAAATATTCAGTTCAAACCCCGTACGGACGTCACTGGTAAAAATTTTTATAAATCTGTTAGGTCAAAAAATGCTCCTTATTGATTAAAAGGTATGTACAAAATTTCATAAAAATATCTAAGAGTGATTTATATAAAAAGGTTATATTTTTCTTAAAATGTTAACACCCTGTAGCTCAAAAATGAAGAGGTTTAGGACATATGTCCATATGAACTTTTTATCTTAGAATCATTCATAGATTATCACCTTTAAGTATCAGCACTCAATTAAATTACACCCTGTATGTATGGCATCCCTCCCTCGTGTCATGGCATCTCTCTCACATAGTGTGGGAGAGATGGCATTTCGAAACTTGATGACGTTATATTTTAATTTCTAGATTTCTATTTTTTTGAAATAATGTCGTAAATTATTTTTTTCCACATAGTGTATAAGAGTAAGTTTACTGCAAAAAATAAACGATTTGATTATATTGCATTTTTTCATATAAAATTTCAGACTTGCAAGAACTATGGCGTCTCTCCCACTTTTACCCTAAGCATGTTATTACTATAGTGGCAATTTAAATAAAAATAAACACAACTCAACCAAATTTGAACTCCCTTTTTAAAAAAAATCTAAACAATATACAGGATGAGTCGGGAGGAATGGGCCTAACTCTAAGGGTGTAATCTATGCATCAAAATAATAAGAAAATACTCAAATGTTGTTATCCAATATTCATTTGTTTTCAAGTTACAGCGTTAAATAAAATAATAATATTGTTAAACCAAAATACCCAACATTAACACTGCTTTAAATAAATCATCATGTCAAAGTGATAAAAATGCAAATGTCAAATAGACATTTTATTGTAGGAGTGAATTTATCATCAGATAGAGATAGTAGCACTCAAGTTCGGTTTTATATGAGACGACAGCATGATTGCCGCTTTGGTCGTCCTTACCAAAAATCATGGTGCCCTCTCACCTTAAGTTAGCGTACGCCCAATGAAGAACTTTATACTCCTGGTTTGTCTGTGCAACTAGGCGCTCCCCATCGACTAAACTAAAAAAATTATAATGGTAAACGGTATGTTTAAGTTAAACTACATTCTACGAAACTGAACTGAACTAAACTGAACGACAGCGACAAACTTTATAAATCCATAGTCTAACCAAAAAAAATTATTTGTTTGAATGGTGTGGTCATAAAAGACGTAACCGTGATTATTTCGCGTTTCTAAAATTCGTGAAATTTGTGAAAAATCACTTCTTATATTAATTCCTATTTTAAAAATTTTATTAATGCTGCAAAAACTACCTAAAGATTCAACAAGATGTTTATTTATAGATCAACAGCCTTTATTGTAGCCGTAAAATAGGCAAATATAGACAAATTAGGTTCCTTTGAACAGCTCAGAGCTGCGGAAAGAAAACCTCTAAATCTAATGTTTGTAATAATTTTTGATTAGTAGTTAAAAATAATGGCCGCTATTGGCGTGGCAACGGATGAGACTGAAAGCTAATTTGTGCCCCACTGAAATATTTCTCTCTGCCGGATTATAACTACTAAGCGGGTCAAATCAGTATATTTCTATTGTTAGCGAAAAATCATAACCACCTACACATTGGTAAGCAGGTTCTAACCTATTTTATTTTATCGGGATAGTAAGACGCTCAGTCTACACCACTAGTTATTTTGAAATTGGATTTACAGATTTATTCCGGATATGTTTCGAAAGCAAAGGCTTTCATACTCAGAGGAAATAAAATTTCTTGAAGATAGTACTTAATACATGAAAGAGAATTGTTTCGATATTGTTCAAAAAAGGAATAAAAACCAAAAAATAGCAAAAAAAAAAATTTTTTTATTCCGTTACGGCAGACGTAGGAGGCCTTAGGGCATTGTTTAGATTTTTTCTGTTCATGGTTTTTTCTACTTTTGACCTGCTTTTAAAAAAACTCTCCACACTGCGTTTATTTAAAATTAAACCCATATTTTGTAGGCGTATTCGTGTACGCGGCACTACGGCCCGTCGATCAGTCGTATAATACGAATCCAAATGCATCCATTCATCAACCGAACATTCACGGGATTGTAAATACTCGTGTTCCGGTAAACATTTTTCACACGAAATGTATCAGATATGAGGCGGCGCGGGTAGAAGTAAAACGGACGGGTGTAACTTATCGGACTTTGATAGATGAATTTCGGGCAGTTGGCCCCGTCTATCCTAAAATTTGGAAAGATTTAGAAGTACGAACATAATATGATGGAAAAAGTTATCCAAGTTTAATATTTTATAGGGGATCGGACGTAAACACTTCAATAATAACTTTGTTCATTGAATTAGCCTGGTAAAATATTTGTTTCAAAACATTGATGTTATATAGCAAAAAAGGAAGAAAAAATTAAATATGAATTTTTATAATTTAGACCACTAAAAAAACTTGGCGACAGAAATGCAAACAATAGTTTTTCTAGAGCAGTGTGAATTAGTATAATAATATAATTAAAAATAATGATTAACTTGACTGAAAGCAGAGTAGCGAATTATAATGCGTAATCTTAAAATGCCAAATAATTGAAATGTTCTTATGAAAACAACCCATGCTTTTTTTTACCTATAGTTGATGCCAAACAAAAATCGATGCACGTCATACCCTTCGAGTGACGTCAGTTAGCGGCAGTGTTGCCAGCTTGTAACCAAAATATCCGAGTGAGGGAAATACACACTTTTTTTCATAAAAGCAAGATAAATATACAAAAATTTCCCATAGTTTATATATTTGTTTACTGCATAATACCTTTTACCATCAACTTAAGTAGATCTTGCACTGCTTTTATTTTCATCTTGCCAAGATCGACCAATGGTAGCATTCTGAAGAATCCATGTTTCATCCAAGGAAACGAATTGGTACAAGAATGCTTCTTTTTCTTTAATATATTCTTTCAGAAATACCAGTTGTTTGAAAGCTACATGCAAAAGTTCCATAAGCCCACGCCTCAGTTCATCTTTTTACCATCCGAAGCCTATTTTCTTGCAGAGGCTTCCTAAAGAGTAGGACAACCATCAAACAGTTCTCTGTCTTTTAATTTCTAACTTAAAGTTGTCAAAGTTACATAATGTTGTAAAAAAAGTTACAGCTTATGAATAACCGATGTAAGATATTATCTTCACACATTTGCAACTCTCTTTGAATTAGAACGTTTGTTTTAAGGTGATTCTAATAATATATTTTTCTTAATTGTTGTTGAAATTGCGCTTACAGTAGAGATATTCAAATTTAGGTCTGCTGCTACATGCTAAGAATTAGTAAAGTAGAAATAAGATATCTAGACCTTAACACACTCTTTAAATTTACTCCTCCGTACTGCTGTTAAGGGTAACAATAGGCCATTGTTGTTAAGTTCCTCCTGAAAATAGCTTCTAAGAAAACCTATTAGCTCTTTGCACCGACTATTTAAATGCTTCGGCATTTTTCACAAATAGTAAACAACGTAATCGGCAGAGATATGTATGTGCACTTTTGTTTCTCTTAATAGAATAGTTTTTTAATGCTATCTATAAAAAGATCTGAAATTTTTGTTAAAAATAGACGCACAGCAACACGGAACCATGAACAATTAAGGTTAGTTTTGCATGAAACGTCAAACCAAGCCATCGAACGAGCTGGCGCCACCGCACCGTTTACAGTTGTGTTTCCATCTATCGGCCAATAAAATTCAAATTATATTAATTTTTACAAGCTTAAATAAACAAAATATTTGCTGAAAGTGGATTTGTATCAAAGAAGAATACCTTAAGTTTGTAGTAAAGTCAATATCGCATAAAGTGTTAATACTTTCTTGCCAAATTTAATTTCCTCGTGTTTTCTTGTGGATTTACAATGATCAGCTGATTGATGACGTGCATCGGTTTTTGTTTTGCATCAACTATAGTAACAATTTTCTCAATTGATTTTATGTTAAATAATTTTATATATTTATAGAATCATGGAGCTGTCGTTGAAAGTACTATTATCATAAAAGGAGTGCAGCTGTAAAGGGTGTTCCACCGAGGACTGAATAGGGGCATCTTTGTGACTTTACCTGTACTTTTGAAAAACTCCAAAATAGCCAAGTGATATACTTTCTCCATTAGAATTTAAAAATGTCACCAAAAAAACATTTGAACCAAAAACGAAAGACCTTCGCGATGGATGTATAATTTTTTTTAATGGAACACCCAGTTTTTAAATGATTTTGGAAAAACTCCCATTTGGTTACATTTAAATTTAGAACATCTTAATATTTTATCCTTAATCATTTTATTGCTATCTGGTTAATTTAATAGGTGCATAGGTGATTCAGGTATCCGTTAGTAATTCCCTTAAAGTTAAGGCTAATTAGACATAACATATACAGGGTCGTTGGTATGTATGGAAACGGTCAATTATTTCTTAAAGTAAAATAGTAAGCAAGAAATATTTAAGACGAAAGTTTCAGGGTTTCCTAAAGTCTATTAGAATTTTTAAATAATAACTATACAGGATGAGTCAGAAAACCGTAGAGAAACAAAGTTACATTTTTTTTAATGGAACACCCTATATCTAAGAATAGTTTTGGATTTTACATAAAATAGCAATCATTTTTTAATAAATGCATTATAAGTCTAAACCCAATAGTTTCCGAGATATCGACTTTTGAAAAATCACATTTTTGAACTTTGACAGCTTCTAGCTTTCTAACGGTACGTCTTAGAGTAAAACGGCTTACATGTCCCTATCGTAGTTTCTTATTATCTTTCTAGTAGTGTCAACTTCCGGTTAAACCGGATATATCTCAAAGGCCGGAAATACAGTACTTCCGATTTAACCGGAAGTTGATGTTTTTAGGAAGATAATAAAAAAGTAAGATAGGGACATGTAAGCCGTTTTACTCAAAGACGTACCGTTAGAAGCCTAGAAGCTGTCAAATTTCAAAAATGTAATTTTTCAAAAGTCAATATCTCGGAAAGTATTAGGTTTAGACCTATAATGCACTTATAGAAAAATAATTGCTATTTCATGCAAAATTCAAAAATATTCTAAGACATAAGTTGTTCCATTAAAAAAAAAGTAACTTTGCTTCTCTACGGCTTTCTGACTCATCCTGTATACTCATTTTTCTAAAACTCTAATAGACCTTTAAAATCCCTAAACCTTTTATTAAAAACATTTTTTGCTAACTGTTATACTTTAAGAAATAATCGACCGTCTCCACACATACCAACGACCCTGTATACAGTGACCGGCAAAGAGCTCGCAACATACGGGAAAAAATTTTATTAGCAGAATATCGAAAAATCTTTTCTGAGGGATCGGATGTGCATGTCCCATAACCTTAAAGTCGATTTTGGCATACGTCACGTGACCACTGGTATGGCGGGAAAGTTGAAGAAACAAATATGAAATCATCAGAAACCAGATTAGTTGATGAAATATCGAAAAAATTCCAAGAATAAAAAGTGTTTAGAATTCCATTAGAACCTCACATACAATGTTTGGGATATCTACTTCTAATAGCATCATTAAAGTAAAACTGACTTTTGTTGAACACAACTAGAAGTATTCTTTTGTTTTTCTGACAATTTGGAGCAATAATTCAAAAAATTCGTTTACGCTTGAATGCCAGCAAGAGTCTATTTCTAATAACCTTATCGATATTTTTTATATTGAAATAATCTGTGATATTAAGAAATTCTTAAGTTCATTAATCCAAAACAAATTTTATTTATAACTGTAAAATAGAATTTTGAATTTCGCAGATATACTTAAAAAAAATCTAAAAATTAATAAAATTAAAATTATTTTATTGAGTCACATAAACAACAATTTGAGTCAAAAAATTATATTAGTAATAAGTACTAAATAATTTCATTAATACTAATAACACCAAAATTAACTTAAATTAAAAAATTTAACCGATTATTAAAACTCGTTAGGACCGCCATTTCGCTCCATACATAATATTGTTCGAGATACCATTTCTTTTGAAACATTTCTGAGCATTTCGGGAGTTATTAGGTCTACACAGTTTCTAATAATTTGTTCCAAATGTTCAACATTTCTAAAGGGACGCTTTTTGTAAACCTGGTTTTTTAAGTACCTCCGCCAAAAATAGTCTAAGGGTGACATGTCGGGGATCTGGCGGGCCAGGGATTTTCTGGGAATCGGCCTATCCACTGATTGCCAAACTCCTTATTTAACCAGTTCCTTACTTCAATAGTGGAGTGAACACTAGCACCATCTTGCTGAAAGTACGGATGCCTTCTTTGTATTAATGGAAAATTATCTAGGAAGCCTGACAGTTCATTCTGTAATAATAATAAGTATCTAGCAGCATTTTAATTACCACGTAGAAAAAAGGGTCCCACAATTTTCGTATCTAAAATTCTGCACCACACATTTACTTTAAAACTATACTGATCTTTACACTGAATAACAAATCCTGGGCTTTCAGTCGCCCAGTACCTACAATTTTGCGAATACACGGTGCCGTTAGAAGTAAAAGTAGCTTCATCTGAAAATAAAATTGTCCTTGGAAAATTAAAGTTTTCCTTGACCATACCCTGAAACCATGCAGAAAAGTCAAAACGCGCGTCATAGTCTCGATCTTGTAACACTTACACACATTTCGGTTTGTACGAGAAAAACTTGTTTTTTTTTTAATATTCTTCGTACCGATCGCTCTTCGATATTTGTCACCTCCGAAATATGACTAACTGTCATAGCTGTGTTTCTGAAACTGTAAGTAGTACATTAAAAGCATTTTCATCATTTGTCACCGTTTTCTCGTGAGGTAGTTTGTACTGATTTTCTACACTACCAGTCTCCTTAAATTTCTTCAACAATCGCGTAACTGTAGAGTAATGCAAAGTTTTATCAGGGTGCCTTTCACAAAATATTGCTGCTGCCTCTCGAGCACTCTCGTAATTATCCCCACAAATTATAATAAGTTCTATTTTTTCTGCGAAATACAAAGCCTAATCTTTAAGTAGAAAGAGTTAATAAAATACTTCACAAAGCGAAAATACAGAAATACCATAAAGTTGTCAAAATAATAATACATTTATGTAGAACAAAATGGCAGATTCCTAGTAGAAGTGTCTTGTTTTAATTTCAACGCCTACTTTGTCAATCGTTTGTATAAATTGTTGTTTAATTGACACAATAAAATAATTTTAATTTTATTAATTTTTAGATTTTTTTTTAAGTTTATCTGCAAAATTCAAAATTCTGTTTTACGGTTAAAAATAAAATTTGTTTTGGATTAAGAATTTAAGGATTTCCTAACATCACAGATTATTTCAATATAAAACATATCGATAAGGTTATTAGAAATAGACTATTGCAACAGCTGGCATCCAAGTGTAAAAAGTGAACTATTGCTCCAAATCGTCAGAAAAACAAAAGAATATTTCTAGTTGTGTTCAACAGAAGTCAGCTTTACTTTAATGAAGCTATTAGAACGGAAAAATATGGATATTTTTAATTCGGTAAAAAAATATTTACAAAAATATTCGATTTTATGTTTTTTCAAGTAGATATCCCAAACATTGTATGTAAGGTTCTAATAGAATTCTAGACACTTTTTATTCTTGGAATTTTTTCGATATCTCATCAACTAATCTGATTTCTGATGATTTCATATTTGTTTCTTCAACTTTCCCGCCATACCAGGTTATGGGACATGTACATCAGATCCCCCAAAAATTTTTTTTTTCGATATTCCGCTAATAAAAATTTTTTTCCATATGTTGCGAACTCTTTGCCGGTCACTGTATAATATAAGAAAAGTTAAGAAAAGTATTATTGACCGGATTTAATTAAAACAACAAATAATAATATATAATGATATCATTCTGGTATGCAGCGTGAATGGCATTTTTCGAAAACAGTGTACCCTAGCGACATGGAGCAAAAGTGGGTACCTTTTCTTACTTGAAGGTGTCAAAGTTTTTCAAATTTGGTTGCAAAACCGCTTCGAGTCTATACACGAGAACGGTCCCTAAATTTGGGGATACCCTGTATAGCACAAATAATTTCGTACATTTTTATCAACCAATCGTTTGTTCACGTTTTAAAGTTTTGTTAATATTTACATGTATTTTCTTTATACTTTGTATTGATTTGATTACTATTACATCGACTTCCAGTGTACATCTCTATAGACAGCAAGAGGTCTCACATGAGGTGATAGTAACCAAGTAGAATTTAATGCTAAAAAAAATTTTCTGAAAAGTTAATGTTGAAAAAGTTAATGTTGAAAAACCGGATATAGCCATGGCGGGACACTCATCAATTCATTTACTAAACATCAATTTTGATAGTCATATGTCTTGGTATAGTCACGTTGAGGCCATTGCTAATGCAGCCTCGCCAAAGCTTGGAATTATTTTCCGAACTAAGAACCTCTATACACCCCAAAAACTTTTGACGCTCTTTAAAGCCCAAATTCGACCATCGCTGAAATAGTGTTCACATATTTGGGGCTCTGCTCCTAAACATGCCCTAAGATTGCTGAATTCCATTTAAAGAAGAGCCACTCGCTTGATCAGTGACCATGATCTTGTGATAAACAACCTGGAAAGCCTTGAACATGGAAGGCAGGTTAGCGACTTGAGTCTATTTTATAAATATTTTAATGACAATTACTCAACTCAGGTTGCCCGCTTGATTCTACCCAGAGCGGTGCATGGTAAAAATATACGACGAACCACTTCAGCCCACCCGGATGTGGTTTAGGCTGTTTAATAACTCTTTCATCTCGAGAACGTCATCACTCTGTAACGACCTCCCTGAGACCGTGTTCCCAAACGAGTATAATCTCCAAAGATTTCGGACCAACGTGATTCGGCTGCTGCGCATATACACCGTTCGCAGAGCGCCATAAAGGATTAATCCTGCAGTGCTGTGCCTTATCATAAAAAATATTAATCCACTTACGAGTCTCAGTGATCGGTCCTTCAGTTTGGGTGCAAGTCAAAGTCTAATGATATCATAAAGTGATAGCCCAGATAGACCACTAAATCTAAAAGTAACGATTTAAATAGTAACGTGTTCAAAGTATCGTATGGTATACATCACTAGTCCCGTTGACTGGTTTGCCGTGACCGTCCAATTTGCCATCCACCATAATTTACCCTGTATTATATTGGTAAACCTACACAGATAATTTCCATTTCGTACATTTACACTATCAACGCAGAAAAGTAAATTGCACTTATTGCATCCATACCTACATGATACGAAGGCAATTTCTCCAATTACTACGATTTTTTTAAATATGTAATAAGCACCTGTTGCTACGCAAAGTCATACGAAGTTGTGTTATCTTATCTTAACATGATTACTGCTTAATTATTTTAAGTAGTCAGCAGTTCCCCAGGTCCTCACAAAAACCATTCATTAACTTTTTGAAAGAAAAACACAGCCCCATAATAAAAATAAATAAGTCGGTTTCTTCCAGACAGATTTATTACTGTCGTACTTAAAAATAAGGGAAAAAAGAGTCAGTGGTGACTTAATATTCTACCGTATTAAAAATCATGGATCAACGGTAAGCGTGTATGTCTATGTTAATATTGATCCGCTTGATCGCCGCTCATAGTAAGTTGTTCTTTGTCTCCTTTACACTTCATTGATGGGAAATCTCGTGTAAAATATTTTCCTGATAAATATTTTCGCTAGCTTTAGGAATCGCTTACTTATGTAATCCAAGGAATAAACAAAAATAAATTGTTTTTGTTTTTTAAAATAAAATGATTCTTTAACAGAAACTTGACAAAGATGTATGTTTTACTACTGACATATGAAATATCCACATGGTAACAGGGAACACAAGATTCTAAAGATATTTTCTTTAAAACAAAATACTAAAAATCATTGCGGAAATCTCGGAATGTCTAATTTGGAGACGCCTCTCAGTTTTCTATTAGCAACCCTGCTAAAGAAGGTTATTCTTTCTTTTATTACACAGGTTCGGTTGTCTCACTTGATCCTCACCTCATGTCAGATATTTATATATATGTTCTAGCTATAGTTGTTCCAAGCCTAATTTGATGATGTAAAAAAGCATTCAACTCCTGACCATAGTCGTACTTTCTACCAAATAATTAAAATGCGGATCGTTGTAAATTTTTAATATTATTAAATTGTATATATTACAGCTTGTTGTTTATTATAGTTTATTGATATCGATAAGAGGTTTGTACCCGTAACTTCGCCTGCAGAAAACTATCGTTTAAAAAGATGATTATTTTGCTAAAAGCAATAATTAAAAATTGTCTTTGTCCAACAAGAACCGCGAGCAGGTATAAGTTTTCTTTGCCAGGAAAGGATAGGGTCAGGTATTATGTTAGATAAAATATACAGTAAGTAATTGATCACAGCAGAATCACACTAAACGTTTGGACATATAACAAGTTTTTATGATACGTGTTAAACGAACATATTTAATTTAAAATTCATAAATAATTTAATAACTGGAATGATCAGAACTTTCAGAAGTAAAGTCGTTTCCAGGTTGGATTGTTGGCGCTATAGGCGGTAAAATAGAATATCCATTTTCTGTTTTTATAGCATGAACTATGTAATTTATCCTTACATCACTACTTATTTCGCTAATTACCTGCCTAATATTATCAAGGACAACTGCGCTTAAAATTGGTGATTGAATATATTTTCGTAACCGTGTTTTAATTGTTAACTATTTCGATAGAATTAAAGATACAATAATATGGTGGTAATCGCAAAAAGGTACGACCGCGCCCAGTGAAAACAGTATCAACCGCGTATTTATTTTTAAAGGTTCGACTTTTGATAATCTTAATTTATTCCTTTTTTACTGAAATCATTTTAGGAATATTATAATTTTTATTTTTCATGAATGTTAGAATATTTTCTTATTTAGTGTTGCGTAAGGTATTTTATTTAATGTTGGCGAACGATACGATGCATTGATGATAACAAATACCGAAGTCGGCAGAGTGTTGGGTAGAAGCTGTTCGGTAAACCATTTTTTAAACAAGTTTGCAGTCATATCTTCATGATTGAGTGATATTTTTTGGTATGAAGAGTTAAAGTCGTCTTTACTTCCGTCATGAAAAATTATGACACGTTTTCCTCTAGAACGGCCATTTGGTTTCAATCAGAGCCATTGACTTAATACACACACTGCTCTAAAACACGTTGTATTTAAAGTACAATTTTTTGTACAGTCTAGACAACAATACTTAACAACATCATGTGTATCAAACCAAGTTTCATCTAAATAAATTATATTTTTATCGGATTCATGGTACTTCCTTTTTTTATGCAAATAGTCCTATCGTAGTTCAATGATTTGCCGAGATTCCATTATAACCATTCGATTACCTAATTTTTTGTGTTTATTACCACAGCTTAACAAAACAATACGTTTCCAAAAATTGGTAATTATAATCAGGGTGACCTCGCAATTAATCACGAATCGGTTATAAAGTTGACACTATATTGTTCTTGAAAAAGTTATAAATAGTTCGACGAATAAAATCCCTTGCAGTATTGTCAACGGTTTTGAATTTTTGACTTATTCGTTTGCGCCTTATGGAATAATCGGTTACAGTTTCCAATTTAATTACGTTATAAATTCTCGTAAACCCAACTTGTGTTAATTAATTAATTCTTAAAGGACATTTTCAGTTTTTTCCGGACTTTCTTTCTTTTAGAAACGCATGCATATTTAGAATAATGCATTGACATTGGACATGTAAACCTTTGATTCTAATTTCGGACTTGTTTTGCTTTCGATGGCCGACTCTGGCATTGACTCATTATACTCCTGCGATAATTCACCTTGACCTCCTGTTTCAAGTTTTTGCCAAAAAGCCATACTGATATAATAAAATATAAGTAACAGGTAAAAACTTACTTCTTCAAAACCACAGAGTTATAGCAAAAAAAAAATAGTATATAAATTACAGCAAATCGTTTCAACTAGTCACGCCACTGTCGGATTTACAGTATCGCACACATCAAACATCAACTGATTTTAAAGCTGATAAGTGAAAACTTAATTGACAGAACCTTAAATTAATTGCTGTTCTTGTGTACAGCAGATTATAAAATTGTATTGCTGTCTTGTCTCGACTCGGATAAAATAGTTCGCACTTTAAATTACTGGTGGGCCTCGACGTCTCCAGCGTATTGCCAGTTCTATAAAGTTTTCGTAAGTGTAAGAGGAACGTAAAGGTTTGTTAATTTTTTATTTTTTTTTGTTTAACAATAATTGTGAAAATTTTGATTTCAGTTATTTTTGTATAAGTAATATTTCTGAAGTACTAAAAAACATATTAAAAAATTCATAAATGGCTTAATTCTTTTTTCACTCGACATTCCAAACTTTCAAGTACATTTTGCAGACAAGCTTTTAAAGAGAGTTACTGATTATCAATTAAATACTGATATAAAGAAACAATTTAAAACAAAAACTGATAATTCTCGATTATGATGCTGGCCCCTTAGAAGGCCATTAGACGCTTTTGTATGCCATCAGACTGACTTTGGATAAAGTATAACTCGAGTAATTTTTCTACAACTTTTTTTTATTTAACAATTTTTATAATTATTAGATTTACACCACGTAGTGCCATAAAGAGATTTTTCTGCATGCCTTAACTTAAAAAAAAATCGGTAGCAATAATACCAGATGTATCATTAAGGTTAAAATATTGTAACTCATACTTCTAATAATTTTAATTTAATTATTACAAAAACATTAAAAGGTAGTTATTAGAATAAAAGTAAGAGTTTTTTCCAGTTTACCAGTTTTATTATTTGAAGCTGATCATCGTTAATCCACTGATACGTGTATTTCTTTTACATTCCAAACATTATAAGCTACAGGATTAAACTAAGTTTATTATAATTTATTCCATCTGATTTGCCTTAATCCACTTGTAAGCCTAAAACTCCAGAATAGAAAGCAACTCGCAACTTCGTTGCAGCCTGGAATTTTCATCTTGGCAAAGTTATAGTATAATTTACATACCTTTGTTGCAGCCAGCATGGAGTTAAATTTCCGTATTACTGCATTTATGCGTATTGGCATAAAGAAGTGTTACAATACAATTGTTAGTTTGAATAAGCAGATTTTAAAGATAAAAATAATACCTACCTATTTATATTACCTGAAATGTTTAAAATGCCATATGAACTAAGCCGTTTTGTAAGAAACTACTGTAATATGTCAATCACTAGCATAACCAAGGACCGGTAAATTGTTACCCGTAAATTTAATTTTGATCGCGTTAAGGTGCATCCAGACGCCCGGAGTATAGACGGCGTTCCGTAACCGCAATGCGTGACATCGCCGCGATTACCGCGCGTCATCAGTCCGTTCCATGTCTTATCGATTTTTTGGCATAGCATCAAAGGGACGGATTATTATTGAAATGAGGGAAAGGCATATAAGTTCGCGACGATAATACGCAACGATGACACGTGTCGAGGACACACGTCGAAGTTAGCCCTGTCAGGAACCTAAGGTGCGTCCAGACTTGTCAAGCCAAACCGTGTTTGATGTATTTGATGAACCGAAGAGACATGGAATAAACTAATAACACGCCGTAAATGCGGCGATGTCACGCGTTGCGGTTACGATGTACCATCCAGGCTATACGCGACGAGGTTCGCGATGGTGTCAGGACACGGGGTTTTGTCAAATGTCTGGATGCACCTTAAAAGTAACAAAGTTCCTGGTATCGCTACTACCTTACCTATAACTTGGCATGAGCGCTAATATTTTAAACAAGAACTAAACGGTTTAATGTTATTAGCGAGTATATTTTTCTAATACAACATCTTAATAAAACTTTGATTAAGTATACCTTACTTTATCGCACAAATAATTGGAATTGCCTTTTCTAATCTTTGGTCTGAACGATAAAATGTCACCCTTGAGGTTTTGTTTCGTGCTTTAGTACAGTTTCCGAGCTTTACTACATTAACTGAAATTATACTAATTTCAAGTCCATTGATTTGATTTATTTTTAGACCCAAAGGCTCTCGACATTTTAAGGTGAAGTTTTAATGTAATTGCTATTCATTTTATTTTATTAGTGGTTTTTAATTTAAACCATTTTTTAATGCTTTTTATTTTTTTGCTTTCCTCTAGGTATGCTTCGTTTATCCATGCATTTGTTTTATAAAACGGTATTGTTAATATTGTTGCGGTTTCATATATTATTATATTTAAAATTTTTAAACAAAATTGGTTAGTAAGGTGTGTTAATAATGCATCTTATAAAACGCAATAGAAAATCATCGGAAGGACCCGAGCGGCAGTAGCACTAGCCATTTGCAAGACCTTCGATCGAGTCTGGTATGGCAGACTCCTAATAAAAAGTAAGATCATAAGGTATACCAGTACAGGATAGTTCGTGACTGTCAAGTTCTACCGTTCTCTGCGAATGACCAATATAGTTCTGTAACGATTCATTTTTATCATTATCATTATATACCATTTTTATCATTATCATTATTATTTGTGTGATATTTTAGTGTTTTTTGGTAAGATATTTGTTTGAAGGGTTCTATGATTTGACACAAATCCACCAAGAGTCAAATAATTTTGCAAATAAAACGAAATACTCTCATTTATTTCAGTTAAATAAAACTTAGTTCATTAAAATCACATTTTATTTATTTCTTGGCGTCAACGCATTATCAATTGCTACATAAGTCAAATCAAATACACAGTACATGTTTTAGTACATTTCTAAAAATAAAATAGATAGAGAAACATCTTTCAACATACAACATCATTGAGAAAAAAACAGCCACTGATATAAAATCTAAAATTGATAATTAAAAAATTCCTCATGACAGTACAGTGGGCAACCAATTAAGAGCCTCCAAACCTTGGTTCGGAAGTCCTTCAGGGAAAGCTCTCTAATGGAGGCCGGGAGAAAATTAAAAACTTAATGCCCTAATACCCCGGACCACTCTGACACTTCTCTAATCTCCAGTAAGCTGACATAAGGTTACCCCTATGGCGAGTGTAGTGATCATATACAGGGTGTTTCCTAACTACGGTACGAAACTTCAAGGCATTGAAGTTTAAAAAAAAAACGGTAATAAATATCATTGAACCAATATGGTTGAAATTTGGTTCAGTTATTTAAAGTAATAAGGCGCTTATTTAGTCCTAAGTAGATCGAAATTATTAGGTCCAGTGGCGTGTTAGTGGCCATTACAGCCAATTATTATTGATAAGAAAAAATATGCCACTGCCTACAAATATATCTTTTGGTCTCTTTTGTTTTTTTTCATATCTGGCTTCGTTTGCGAGAAAAAAAATAAAAATCACTTTAACTCATTCTAAAAGCTATCCATGGACAACATAAAATAACAACCAAAAATAAAAAATAAGCAATTTAGACCTTACAGTAAATGGGCAAAATGTCCACCTTCTGATAAAATCCACTAAAAAGGGAAAGTGGCGCACTTTTTCTTTTCGGGAATAAATTAATTTCAATTTTTTTTTACTTACTTTCAATAAATTTTAATACCTATCTCCCTCCTATTAAACAATTTTAAGCTAAAATTTGGGTCATACCTGAACAATGCCTCTAGGCATTTGATATTTTGGTCACATCCTAGTTTAAGTATACAGGGCGGTACAGAAATTAATTTATGTCGGTAACTTTCAAAAATGCCAGAAAAATTATTTTTTTAAACAGAACACCCTGTATAATAATACGGATTTAAAAAGTCAATAAAACTAGCTTTCAGAGTATGTATACTTTGCCTAATACCTAACTTCAAGTTTTCGATTTATTAGCGTTTATTCATAAAACTTAATAAATCGACAAACTTTCAAGGGTTTTAATAGTAGTGGGCTATCGAAACAAATTTTACCATGGCAACTTGTTTTATAAAAATGTCATTCTTTTAATAATTCTGATTTGAGTACCTACGATGGCGGAAAATAATAATTACTTTAATACAGTTTTAATGAATTTATTTATTTTCCATGGACAGTGTGATCAAATAATTAGCAGAATCTGCAGAAAATTAATTAAAATGTATCCGAATTTGCCGCAGATGAATAACAAAAATTTATTTGGCCTCAGAACAATTTTAGATAGTTTGGATCAATTCTAAAAGTACCAAGAAACTTGCCCAGACCCGTGACTTCTGATGAAGAGAATGAAATTAACGTTCTGGCATACTTTTTTGCATATCCTCACGCTTCCGTGCGCAACGCCGAAGAAGACTTAGACATCGTACATTCATCGGTAGAGAGAACTCTAAGGAAACATGGAATGCATGATTATAAATTTACCAGGGTTTAAGCTCTTAAGCCTGAAGATAGTCGAAAGATAGTAGAGTTTTGCGAAATGATGCTAGTGCATATCCAGGAAGATCCAAATTTCTTAAGTAAAATTTATATGGACTGACGAATCCAAATTTTTGAGGAAGGGCATTTTTAGTCGTCACAATCACTACTTTTGGGCGAATGAGAATCCCCATGTCACAAGAGAGGCAGATTTTCAAGATAAATTCAGTTTCAATGTATTCTGCTTAATAATAGATAATCAAGTGAGGTATGTGATTTACGATGAAAACCTAAACTCTGGGAAATATGTAGATATTTTAAACACAACAGTTGAAAATTTTATGCATAGTCTCTGACTTGAAGAGAACAGGAGGTGCTAGTATCAACTTGACGGAGCTCCTGCACATTGTATTGCTAAAGTATTTGTGGAGCTTAGAAGGATATTCGATGATCGATGGTTTCGACGCTTAGGATCATGGAATTGGTCACCAAGATCACCTGATATAACCCCTTTAGACTTTTACTTGTGGGGTGTATTAAAGGAGATAATATACACCTGTGAATACGAGAAAAGAACTGAAGTATCAAGTCATCCAAGCGTTTAACGACCTTGATGCGAATGAACTTCGAGGTGCTACAACGGATGGTGTCAATACCTGTTTATTAAAGTGTCTAGAAGTTAGTGGCCAACATTTTAAACAATTGCTTAAAAAATAGTCCATTTATTTTTATTAACAGTTTTATTTTACATTTATCGTATTTTATTATCCAGTTCGATTTGTATAATATTTTTAATTATTTTTGTTATTATTTGTTGCACTCAGAATTGATCCAAACTGTTTAACATTGTTCTGAAGCCGAATAAATTTTATGTTATTCATCTGCGGTAAATTCGGATACATTTCATTAAATTTTCTGCAGGTTCTGCTAATTATTTGATCAGACTGTCCATGGAAAATTAATAAATTCATTAAAACTGTATTAGAGTATTTATTATTTTCCGTCATCGTAGGTGCTCAAATCACAATTATTAAAAGAATGAGATTTCTATAAAAAAAGTTGCCACGGTGACTATGTAACAAAAAATTTGTTTCCATAGCCCACTACTATTAAAACCGTTGAAAGTTTGTCGATTTATGAAATTTTATGAATAAACGCTAATAAATCGAAAACTTGAAGTTAGGTATTAGGCCAAGTATACATAATCTGAAAGCTAATTTTATTGGCTTTTCAAATCCGTATTAATATATAAAATAATATAGGGTGTTCTATTTAAAAAAAATTATTTTCTGGCATTTCTGTAAGTTACATAAATTAATTTCTGTACCCCCCTGTGTACTTAAACTAAGATGTGACCAATAGATCAAATGCCTAGATGCATTGTTCAGGTATGACCCAAATTTCAGCTTAAAATTGCTTAATGGGATGAAGATATTAAAATTTATTTGAAGTCCTTTTTTCGTAAAAAAAGAAAATTGAAATTAATTTATTCCCGAAAAACGGCTGCAGATAGGTATACGAAAATATTAAGAGAAGTTGTTCACAATTATATGCGGAATTCGAAAAATGAAGAATATATAGGGTGTTCTATTTAAAATAAGATGTTGCCACCGGGTTAGAGTAGAAGCGGCAACACCGCATGGTCAAAAATATTTTTAAACTGTAGATCATGATCGTTTATCCCGGTTTCCAAATTTTCAAGATGATCCGTTATTTAGTTCTCCATAAACGTCTAATACGCCATCCACCGTGGAACACCCTGTATGTTCCTAGGAACTTTTATTTAAAACGACCTTACGTATTACCCTCTGACATTTCGTACCGTAGTTAGGAAACACCCTGTGATGTTTCTCCTGACATTGAGGAGACTCTCCAGAACAAAAAGAGAGGGCAAGGTAAATATTTCAAGAGTTTCGAACAAAATCCTGCACTAATACACCCCAACAACTTTTGATGTTCTATAAAGCCTAAATTCGACCTTCGCTACAGTACTGTTAGCATATTTTTGGCTCTGCCCGTAAACATACCGTAAGATTGCTGGATTCGATTCAAAGAAGAGCCTTTGATTGGTGACCATGATCTGACAGACAACCTGCAAGGTCTTAAAAATCGAAGGCAAGTTGGCAAATTGAGTCTATTTTACAAATATTTTCATGGCAAGTGCTCAACTGAGTTTGTCCGCTTGATTCCACCCAGAGCGTTGCATGGTAGAAATACACCACGAGCTACTTCAGCGTAGGTTTCTAGGAATGACACTGTTTAAAAATCCTTTCATCTGGAGAACGTCATTCCTCTGGAACGACCCCCCTGAAGCTGGATTCCCCAGAGAGTATAATCTCCAAAGATTGGAAACCAACGTGAATCATCTTCTGCGCACACGCACCACTCTTATTGAGGTTTATCTGTGTACGTAATCCTATTGAGGTTTATCTGTGTACGTATGTTTAGCCTGCCGTGTCTGTTTATAAGCGGTGACCTATCACCCAGTTGTTCATTTGCCCTTTTTAAACGTTTCTCTGCGTTGATATTCCCTACAAGAGGTCGAATTTTTAACTCTTTACTTGTGCTTTTGCATTATTGAAACGAATGACTCTTTCGTTTATGTTCCACAAGGTTTATACATCTTAGGAATCTCGAAATCACCAACCGTGGCGATTTGAAGGTGGTGGTTTTCGCCATATCATCGGCAAGCGGATATAATTTAATTTGAAGAAATAGTCCATACTAAAAGTGGAGCTGAAACCTAGGGAAAGGAAAGAAAGTCAAAAAGTCTTTCTCCACTAATTTAATAAGAGCAATCAGTGGCTCAGTTTTATGAAAGCGCGTCTACATGTTTCGAAGGTAGTAACCTTCATCTTTAGGAGACAAAAAATTGTGCTGCAGTTAATATTAGCAGTTCAGAGAAAATTGTAGGTGGAGGGCGACGTTAATGGAGCTTTAAAAATTTTTTTGAAAATGTGTCACGTAGTGATAGCAATCAACATACTGACAAGAAATTTCGTTAATAGAGGTGATAAATTTAAAGATAATTGTGAAATTTAGAAGGTCATAGAAAATACATGTTCTTCTTATCTAGGTTCAAGTAAGGATACACATAAAGAAGACTTTTGTATTAAAAGAAAGGGAGAAAGAAAGAAAGCATCTGTTATCAATCAAGTTAAGATTCCATTTTGTAAAATTTTTAGCACATGTTAGAAAATTTTTGTGTTCGGGGTACTGGAGACCTAAGTTCCGGTTTCCCGTAGTTATATTAATCCCACTGTTTAGAAGCAGAAATTAAAATTTAAAAAAAAAGAAATAAAAAAACGAAATTTATCCTATAGGTACTAACTCTGCATGGTCATTGCAGCGAAAATAAATGATTTCTGATACTATTTTTAAAACTCAAAACGGATTGGTTTGTATTTAAGGCCCTTACAGCATTAATGCAAGAAGCGACACCATAGGAGAAAGACCTTTTATAAATTTCTTTGCGGTGTTGGGGTACGGTCAGATAGTGCCTACGGCGTAGATTTAAATTATGTACGTCTGTTCGAAACCTAATTTTTTGGTATAAAAACGCGGGTGTTTTAAACTTAATTATCTTAAACGCAAATGTAGTGAAATGTAGTTTAAATCTGTTATTCATATTTAGCCATCCTGAAGTAGCGAGATAAGGGGAAATATGGTTTCTTCGCTTTATACCGCATATTAATCTAAGGCATGCATTTTGAACCTTTTGGATTCGGTAACGGTCGGCAGCATCCAAACAGGGTACATATACTCCACTGCAATGGTTAAACTATGACAGAACCAGAGTATCGCACAACAATTTCCGAGTTTTGTGAGGAAGGGAATGTCTATTACCATAAAATAAGCTTTAGATTGCCATATGCAGATCTTAATTTAGCTGTCACGTGTTCTTTAAAGCGCAATCTAGAATCGATCGTTAAGCCCAGACTTTTACACGAATCACAGTAAGGTAACGGTACATTATTTAATTTGATTGTCATATTGTTCTCCACAAAGTTAATTTGGCTTTCATTTCCGAATAAAATTACCGAAGATTTGCTAGGATTGAGTTTTAGGAGATGATCTGTGGATAAATTATAGAAGTTGGTTAAGTCTGACATTATAGCAATTTCGGCCGCATTTAGTTCATCCTCGCGAAACGAATAGTAAATTTGACTGTCGTCCGCGTAAAAGTGGTAATTGCAATGTTGGAGTGCATTAAGGAATTTCGAGGTATATACAGGGTGTTACAAATTCGAGGCCCACCATTGGGATCTGGGAAATGGTAACGGATACGTGGAAGTTTAAATTAGGGCAAAGTTGCGCAATTCAATGCCGATCAATATGCCGTCAAGAAAATTCATGTATTCCGATTGCTTCCGAAGATATTCGAAAAAAAACGAATTTGGCGTTTTTAATTTATATGATTTCCTGCCTTTATTTGAATAGATAATTGAAAACAAACTTAACATTCTCATTGCCACTTTTTCTCCTTTATTAGACTGTGGCATCAGATTTCGAATCCGACGTTTCGTCTTTGGGCCCCATCATTAATTTATTTTTTTTAAATGCGGACCTGGATTTTTTATTTCATTTTTGGAATCATCAAGGCTGACTGCATTATACGGTTGCATTACTTTGATTAGGATTCAACATTTTAAGCTACTAAAAACATTTTTACAATAAAGTTTTTGCTTATTTTTTACTTAATTTATTTCTAAAACCATCCAAACATAATCTGAAAATCTGTTTTAACAATTTTAATCCCTAGCGTACTAATACACATAAGCTATAAAAAAAAAGAAAAACAATAACATCCAAACTTAGAAAGATTAGGAAAAAAATGGTAGGTACCTACCTACACATTCACTAAAAAAATAAGAAACAATTTTATCTAAGATGTTCAAAAAGATTTCCGTTTGCATGTATGCAGCGATTAATTTTGTTTCTTACTTTTTCAGTGGACCTTTGTACCGACGTTCTTCTTATTAACCTAAATCCTTCAATAATTCTAGCTCTAAGTTCTTCTAATGTATTAACATTATGTTTATAAATCTTATTTTTTAAAGCCCCCCATAAAAAAAAGTCTAAAGGTGTCAAATCTGGAGGTCTCGCAGGCCATTCTACCACACCTCGATTACCTATCCATCTGCCTGGGAATTCTTGATTTAAAAACTCCCTAATTTCCCTTGTTCCATGAACTGGGGCACCGTCTTGTTGAAACCAAACGGCTGGTAGTCTGGCGAGCGGGATCTCAGCTAAAAAATCTTGTAGATGATTATTTAGGAGGAATAGATAGTCGACACCTCTTAGCCTGTCTGGTAAAAAAATTGGTCCAAGAATTTTGTCTCCAAACATCCCTGCCCAAACATTGATACTAAACCGTACTTGTTTGCGTATTTCTCTATTAGCTCTAGGATTTTCTATGGCCCATATGTGCTCATTGTTTCTATTAAATATACCGCAATTAGTAAACTTAGCTTCGTCGCTCCAGATTATAGACCTAAGGAAGTTATTATTATCGTCAATTTGATTCTGTAGCCAGTAACAAAAATCTAACCGCCTCTGAGGATCTCCTTCGTGCAACGCATGGGAAATATGGATTTTGTAGGGTTTTAAACCATTATTTTTTAAAACTCTCCAAGCCTTGACATGATTTAGGGTTGGCAAGTTAGATTCTGTGGAAATTTGCCTTGTTGATGTGGAAGGGTTGTTGTTTACCTAAAATAATACCACACCCTAAATAAAATATCGCCAACCTTATAGAAAAGAATGAATTAAAAATAAAGTTTACATGGTTTTAAAAGAAAGCTAGTCAAACTTTTAAGTACAGACCTGGCGTAAAACATTTTGCGATTCTGCTTCTGTTACACGGTTACCATATTTTTTTCTGGGTTTTTCAAATCTACCGTGTTCACGTAGGTTTTTATCCAAGTTTTGAAAGATCCTTCTGTTGGGCTGCTGTCTTTCGGGGTAATCCTCAAAATATCTTTGCGCAGCTGTTACTGAGTTTCTGTTACAGCTGTAATAAATCTTTATCATATTTTAGATTTTTAAAAGAACAACTTATAACACCTTACAAAAATCTTGAAATAAATAATTTCGGACTGTCAGTTATGAAAATTCGCCATATTTTTTTCCATGGTAAACTACGATGTAGAAGTTAATTTTATTTAAGCGTCCTGGGATAAGACATCAAAGTAAAAATGTTTTCATTAATAATGATGGGGCCCATCATCACCCCATATCACCATTTTTTTTATAGCTTATGTGTATTTGTACTTTAAGGATTAAAATTGTTAAAACAGATTTTCAGATTATGTTAGGATGGTTTTAGAAATAAATAAAGTGAAAAATAAACAAAAACATTATTGTAAGATGTTTTTATTAGCTTAAAATGTTGAATCCTAATCAAAGTAATGCAACCATATAATGCAGTCAGCCTTGGTGATTCCAAAAATGAAATAAAAAATCCAGATCCGTATTTAAAAAAAATAAATTAATGATGGGCCCCAAAGACGAAACGTCGGATTCGAAATCTGATGCCACAGTCTAATAGAAGAGAAAAAGTGGCAATGAGAATGTTAAGTTTGTTTTCAATTATCTATTCAAATAAAGGCAGGAAATCATATAAATTAAAAACGCCAAATTCGTTTTTTTTCGAATATCTTCGGAAGCAATCGGAATACATGAATTTTCTTGACGGCATATTGATCGGCATTGAATTGCGCAACTTTGCCCTAATTTAAACTTTCATGTATCTGTTACCATTTCCGAGATCCCAATGGTGGGCCTCGAATTTGTAACACCCTGTATAGTATACAAAAGGGGACCCAAAATGCTACCCTGTGGAACTCCTATGCGAACATCTAAGAAAGATTAATGTTTTTGATTACATATAACTTGCTGAGTCCTGTTAGATAGAAATGAATTTACAAATTGTTCAGTAACATTAGAAAAACCTACGTAATGAAGTATTGCTAAGAGCACCTCATGATTTAGCATGTCAAAAGCCTTGCTAAAATCCAGCAAAACTAAAGCACTGATTTTATTTTGATCTGTAGCTTTTAGGATGTCGTCAGTGATATCAGACAAACCACTCTCACAACTATAACCAGTTCTAAATCCTGATTGTCTGACGGGTAAAATATTGTTTAAGTTTAAAAAATGTACAATTTGTCTATTCATAATTCTTTCAAGAACCTTCGATAATGTGGGAAATATGCTTATAGAACGTAATTGACTGAATTCAGTTGAATTATTGATTTTTGGTGGAGGAATAACTTGGGCTTGTTTCCAAAGTGTTGGGAAATAAGAAGTTAAAATGCACTCGTTTATTATATGAGTAACATAGGGAACAATATATTGACAGCAGAGGAGAATAAGGATTATATTTATTTTATCATTTCCCGTCGCTCTGGTTTTTATGTTTTTTACTATGTTAAATATTTCATTTTCTGTAGACAGAACAAAGTTAAAGGGATCATTCACATTATGCAAAGTATTATTATTGTAAAAGCTCAGAAGGTCCTGTCCCGGCAACATATTGTTGATTGCAGAATTGATAAAGAAATCGTTTATATCGTTAACATTACTTAAATGATCTGGTAATGTTTTTTGTTTATTTTTTGTTATATTAAGATTTTTTAACTCAGACCATTTTTCTTTCATGCTACAGTTTTGAAATTTAAATCGTAAATACGCCTTTTTTCCGCTCTTATTGCCGAAGTCGTATAGTTGCGTAGCTGTTTATAATACTCGTAATGCGATGGAAGTTTCGTTTATGAAATATGACTAAGAACTTAGAAAGTTTTCTTTATGTATCGTTGCTTGAACCTGAATAAGAAGAACATGTATTTTTTATGACCTTCTAAATTTCACAATTTTCTTTGAATTTATTACCTCTATTAACAAGATTTCTTGTCAGTATGTTGATTGCATTCACTACGTGACACATTTTCAAATAATTTTTAAAGCTTTATCAACGTCACTTTCCACCTACAATTTCCTCTATACTGCTAATATTAACTGCAGCACTATTTTTGTCTCATGAAGATGAAGGTTACTACCTTCGAAACATGTGGACGCGCTTTCATAAAACTGAGCCTCTGATTGCTCTTATTAAATTAGTGGAGAAAGACTTTTTGACTTTCTTTTCTTTCCAGATATAATTTAGTTTGCCCATGCTTGGGTATGTCGGCAATGTAGATTTTATACAGAACCGGCGCAAGGGGTAATCCTGCGGAACTCCGGCCCTGATATGTCTTACTGTTGTAGGAAGACTCCCGCAGAGTGCCAGATCGTAATGCTCCTAACTGCCGTGGCTCGTCGTTACAATCTAATTTTCTTTAAAAATAATTGCCGCAATAACCGGGAATAAATAATATAAAGTGGTTCCCTTCTGTAAAAATAAATGCATCTTTGTTGAAAAGCGTAAATAGGGACTTCTACGTGTCAAAAACAATGAGATTTGTTATCACGTTTAGAATAAAAGTTTTGAATGTGACGGAGTGTAACATAAAATATGTGTTTCTTGCTCGCAATGCGGAGCACATCTTGACTTGATTAAAAATTCATTTCCTTAGCGACCATCACAAACCGGCGGCAACAATATTTTTGTAAATTGTTATACAGAATTATTGTTTAATTTTTTTTAAGTGTAGTAATTGTCAATAAATGGCAAAATAGTTAAATTACCTCATCATTTGGCCAATGGAAGATTATATGAACTGACTGGAAAATGATTTGTGCATATACTTTTGCTGATAATATAGCTGTCCTAGTTTCGCAAGTAGATCGAATAATGGGAAAGTAACTTGAATATAATACAATATTGGCTAAAAACTTAAAAAGTAAAGCCAATGAGAGTAAGCTGGTTCAATGTGTTTTTATACTAATTTGTTGCACATTTCTAATACTCTTCACTTCATATACAGCAATCAGTAAATTCTAGGGGAATAACTTGTGGAGAGGAATATATTATTATGATGCCTTGCTGGCATCTGCTCTCGTCCTCAACTGCCAAGTCTTCGTCTGATGTTTGGTGGAATATTCACCTCAACTACCTGTCTGATTTCATGTGCTGTTAACCGTTGGCGATAAGAGGTCAAAAATTTTCTGTGACCTGAGAAATTTGAAGCTCGATAATGTGTAGTGTGAGATTTCAGACATACAAAAGTGCGTTGTGCCTTGGTTATGGAAAGTAATCTTTGAATTAATACCTGATTACCAGTTGGACTATAAGAAAAACCATTCTACAATTATGCAAACACACAAAATGACTGCAGGTCTGGAAGGAAATAACTATTGCACATCACTGTTCCTAGACGTAGCGTGTGGACCATTGACAAGGTGTTAGATACTGGACTATTTTATAAACTAAAAGTAATTTCATAAGTTCTTATTTCCTATTGTTAAAATCATATATCTCTGAAAGATATTTTCAAACGAATTACAACTTTGTTCCCTTAAATTATGAACTAGCAAAATGTAGAGTACTACACTACAATAACTGCGCGGGCACATGTTTACCAACAACAAATACTGTTACAATCGCAACGTTCGCGGATGATATAGCCGTAATAGCGATGTACAACCCTAGCTATAAGACTGGTACGAGAAATAGAAAATTAAAATAAACCAAATCAAACCTGGGTAGATAATATCCATAAATAAGGAACACTAAAATTGTCCACCAGTCTCACGTAACGGTCATAATTTAAGGTACGTCAAAGGAGTTGGATTACACCTAGACTGATTGCTAACCTTGCACCATATATTTTTATCAAACGGAAACTTATACCTTTAGTACCTGCTCTCATGCTCTCTACTGAATGCTAGACAGGAAATCATAAAACTCTATAAACAAGGAACTCCTAATAAAAAATATGATCTTAGTTCTCTACTACTGAGTTATGGGAGATAGCAAGCTCGTTGCAAAAATGAACTATTTATTTAGGCACATATTACTCCTATTATGTGATTTAGGTATCAACACCTGGTATAGTTGGGTACGCGGCTCGTGGGCTATGACAAGAATTTAAGGAATGAGGACAAGAAATAAACATTGAATAATATACTATAAAAATAATAAACAATTAGACATATGAATATCTCTGTATATTGTATACGCCCTGTAACATATATCCCATTTATTTTTCTTTCAAATTATAATTGCTAAATATAGTTAATTATGTTCTTCAAGCGATGACGATAATATTTAAGAAATAATCACATATCCTTTATTTTGGTGAAATTGGCAACACACGTCTAATACAGCGCGGATTCCTGGGCCACAAATTATCACCTGGGCCTTGATAGTTGTTTTGTCTCTTTTTGTCGTACATAATATTAAATTAGTGGGAATATGCTTGTCATCATGACATCTTCAGAAATTTTACAGGCACTGGCGGAGTTTAGAATTATATTATTATCTAATTTTTAATAATTAATAATTATATTTAAACGTATGTAACATATTCTAGAGTACGTCGAAAGAGTTGGATTGCACTTAGACTGAAGGCTAACCTTGCACCATATATTTTTTATCAAACGGAAACTCTTACCTTTAGTACCTGCTCTCGTGCTTTCTACTGGACGCTAGGCAGGAAATCATAAAACTCTACAAACAAAGAACTCTTAATAAACAACATGATCTTAATACCAATCTGGACATGCTCTACTACTGAGTTATGGGAGATAGCAAGTTCGTTGCAAAAATGAACTATTTATGTAGGCACATATTACTCCTAATATGTGATGCAGGTATCAACACTTGGTATAGTTGGCTACACAGCTTGTGGGCTATGACAAGAATTTAAGAAATGAGGACAAAAAACAAACATTGAACAATATACAATAAAAATAATAAACAATTAGACATATGCATATCCCGTATATTGTATACGCTCTGCAACATATATATCCCGTTTATTTCCCTTTTTAATTTTTTTTTTCTATTCGTGAAAATCACCTAAAAACCGATTCATGATCTAACGGAAGAGTATAATGGGCCCTTACAAATCAGGAAGGAAAAACTTGCCAACTTATTACATATAGGTTTGTATGGTCCTTGTTTTCGAACTTAAAATATTTGTATATAGGACCCTCTTAGTTTGTTCATTTATGTAAAAAAATATTCCCTGTTAAATTTGGGATCAATGATTAAATATTAATCCGTGACCCAAAGAACAGTTTCTCCTATTTTAAAAATATGTGAGAGGACATTGACCAGATCTTAGAGAAATACTAAAACACGATGCTAATGAGATTTTGGATTGTACAAAAAGCAAAATTCAGGACGATCTACCCCGTGATGGCCATCGAGAATTCTTGCAGTAAATTAAAATATTTTTAGGGCAGACGCCATCAAGAGGTATACATTTTCGACAACCCGGAGCATGGATGGATGGCCAAGGCAATATATTGCTTGAAAATATATTTATTCAAACAGCAATTTCAATTAACCCACAAGGAGGAAAACTGTCTTTTGTTTTATAATAAAATTCTATGTTAAGGCGTGGTTTTTGGCTGTAAATCCTATCGAAGCTCCTCTAACGATATCAATTTTCTTAAAAAATCTTAGAAGATCTCTCGCTGTTCATCTTCTGTCTCAAGCACAAAGTGCATTACTAGCGGATCCATAATATTCAATTTACACAATATACCGTGCGAGCAAGAAATATTTTCATCCAAAAGGGCTTGGACTGTAATACGTATACTTGGTTTAGATCAGAATTATCAGCGGATAATTTTGTAAAATTCATATTATGATATGAACGACGTTGTTAATCTAAAAAAGTGTTTTTCAATTTTTTTACGCGAAATCGCAATAAAATAATAAATCATTATAAACTTGGTGTCAGCTTTCTGAAGAGGGAATGTTAGGCTAGAGATCTGAAAGTAATATTTGACGAAAAGCTAAGGTTTGACCATCACATAGAAAACATGGCTAATGCATACAGAATGTTTGGATTTGTAAATAGACAAGGAAAACATTTTAGGCAACAAAAAACATTAATTACACTTTACTATGCCTATGTTTCTAGCCGGCTCAATTTTGCCTCGACCGTTTGAAACCCCCTGTATAATCTCTATAAATCGTGTATAGAATCTGTTCAGAATAGATTCCTCAAGCGTTTGGCATTTAGGGATAACATTGATTTTGATGTCATGCAGTAGCTGCTTAAGTACAAAATTAGATCTTTGAAGCACATGAGATCGTACACAGATGTAGTTATTCATTATTGTAGATCAGCACTACAAAACTATTACATAAATATTAACAATGCCATGTAAATTATAAATAACACATTACAATTTTAAACTGTAAATAGTGGTTGCACTAATGACAACATATCCTGCCTGCACCCAAAGATAATATTAAATAAATAAATAAATGACAATATATGCTACATTGATGAATATTAAAACGAGTAAACAAAAACAAATTTATTTTTGTTGCTTACAAAATTAACAAAATAAGAATATAGAGAAAGGAAAATAAAAATTATTGAAATTGCTGAAATTGGCCACAGCCATGCTCCAAACATAAATTCACACCTCTCTTCATATTTTCGAAAGCGTTGTAACCGACGTGGTTATTATACAACGTTGTTTTATCAAAATATAGCAAATAAGCTCGTAAATCGTTATTCTGTATACGACCAACTCAATGAAAATCAAGGTTAAAGGCACTTTATTTGTGAGAGCAGTAAATAGATAATACAACGTTTTTTTTTCATTGCTGCAAAAAAAAATTGGCATTGTTCCAGAATACCGTTCAATTATTGTGAAATCCGTAAGTGCACCTGACAAAGCATATTATGCAAAAAAAAAGAATTTAACAAAAAAATAACTTATGGTATAATCCGTACCTATAACATCTAGATATAAGTTTATGTTGGCAATACTTTTCGTATATGCTGTCGGAACGTGTGTTAAAAGCGTAAGTATTCCTAGTTTAGAGTTTCATAAATAGCTTAGGTTTATTTAGGTTATAGTGCAGTGCATTTTAGTATAAAGTGTAGAGACAAACAAGCGTATGGTGTTCCTTTGCAAGAATTGTTTGCACAGGACCACAGCTTCCTTTACTTCCAAGCTATGAAGGCAGGAAGTCTGGCAACGTTGCAGGTAGACCGATGATTCGCTATTTTTGTTTGTGCTCTTGTGCTTGTGATTGTCAAGTGCATCGAAAAGTCTTGACGCATACGTTGTTTGTTATTTTCCCGAGTTTTAGTTATCAATGTTATCATTATAGGAAAATCTTAAGGTTAGTTCCAATGTTTTTTTAACTGGCAAAATGTTTTTATTTGCGTACGGCAAGGTTTAAAAAAGGGACGATTGAACTACCCCAATATATTAAATTTAAAAAATGACTTGAAGGTAAACTAGCTAAAGAAATTTGTGACTGGGCTTGATATATGGCATAACGATCCAGAGGGGGTAAGTTTAACTAGGGACACTTATGATGTTATTAAACGTAGTAGGTACCAGAGTACCACAGTTCTAATAGAAATTATAGAATACTCATTTTTCCATTTCGAAATAAAATACATTTTAGCTGGTAAATTCCAAACAGATACCCTTAAAAAAAGATTTGGCCGATATAGGAACCTTTCTGGTTGTAACTGTCATGTATCATTTAAACAGATCCTCGAATCAGAAAAAAAAATTAGACAGTGTTAAAATGAAATACTCTGTTAAGCATGATATTGAAAGTACAGAAATATTAGAGTTTCCTTACATATTTCAATCGGATTATCTTAAGGATTACCAGTTGGATGAGTCTGTTTAAATGTATAGGTATATGTATTATATAGCCCATTCTATCTACAAAAATAGGAAATTAAAATGAATGGATTGCAAAAACCCTATTATAAATAAAACAATGCAGTCTTCCTCCACAGTTTACTAATTAAACTGTGGAGGAAGTTTGCATTGTTTTATTTATATTACATTGATTCCACTGAAAGTATGTACCATTTTTTCTACTTTGAAAACCTTGTTATTCGAGTCATAGGTTTAAATGTGAGGGATGCATATTTTGATTCTGGGGGGGGGGGGGGGGGGTTATGTCTTGCTACCAATGAAGTAAATATTATGTACTTTCATATATTTGCAGCTTTTCAGTTTATTATAGCTACTAAAGAACTTAAGCTTAAATTTTTGAATCGGCAAATCACCAAGTTCTTTTAGCTAAACTAGGTTTGAAAGTGGTAGCTTTCTGATACCGCTTAATGAGACATGTCCCTGTGGAGAAAGCTATCGAAAAATGCTTTATAAAGTAGCACTTACTCTTAGCAATATATTACTAAACAATTACACAAAAAACAGAAATGACCTTCAACACCAAAATACATCATCAAAAAAAAGAAAGCTCTTTCCACTTTAAAATAGGTTTTAAAATCACTAATTTTTTTAAGTTGATTTAAATTTCCTATTATCACATTATATATATAAGTATATTATATTATTATATTCTTGTCACTTATTAGACATATCTATACTGAAGTAAAATGCAAAAAGTTCAATAAATAATTTGAAATAAACCTTAATTTTTATCGCCTAAACGGGCGAATCTGCACCGAAGTTGCGTTAGTTACTTATTAGAAATCGGTCTACCTCTGACAGGATTTACGACGTTGCCTTTCCTACTTTACGGCTTGGAAATGTAGGGGGCTATGAAAGGGCCCAAATTCAGTTCTTCAGTACCTAGCTACTTAAATTATTTTTTAAATTGTATCCCTGCATAGCATTTAGGTAGGTATCTTGCTTTCAACACAATCATGTATTTATTTAGTTGATGCAAAACAAAAACCTGTGGACGTCATCAATCAGCTGATAATTGTTAATCCGTAAAAAAACACGAGGAAATTAAATTTGGGCAAAAAGTAATAAAACTTTATGCGATATCGAATTTACTACAAACTTAAAATATTTTTCTTTGATACGAACCCACTTATGGTAAATATTTTATTTATTTAAGCTTGTAAAAATTAATATAATTTGATTTTTATAGACCGACAGTTGGCAACAGAACTGTGAACGGTGCGGTGGCGCCAGCTCGTTCGTTGACTTGGTTTGACGTTTCATGCAAAAGTAACCTTAATTGTTTTGTAGTTCCTTGATGCATTAACAAAAACTCCAGATCTTTTCATAAATAACATAAAAAACTGTTCTTTTAAGAACAACAAAACTGCATATACATATTACGTTGTTTTCTATCTGTAAAAAATGCCGAAGCATTTAAATAGCAGAGGCAAAGATCTTACAGATTCTGTAATAAGCTATTTTTAGAAAGAACTTAACAACAATGGCCCACTGTTACGCTTGACAGCAGTTAGAGAAGTAAGTTTAAAGAGTTTGTTAAGGTCTATATATTTATATCTACTTTAGTAATTTTTAACGTGTAGCAGCTGCCCTAAATTTGAATATGGCCACTGTAAGCGCAGTTTCAACAACAGTTGAGCAAAATAAATTATTAGAGTCACCTAAAAGGAAACGTTCTTATTTAAAGAGAGTTGTAAATGTGTCAAGATTGGATATAAGTTCTACCTGTGACACTATTTATGGAATGTATGAAACAAGTAAGTTGTATTATTCAAAACTAATATTTTACATTGGTTATGCTTAAGCTGTAACTTTTTTTAGAACAAAAGACATGCAACTGTTCGATCGTTGTCTTAACTCTTTAAGAAGCCTCTTAAAGGAAATAGGCTTCTAATGGAAAAAAGATGAACCGAGGTGAGGGCTTATGGAACTTTCCCATGTAGCTTTCAAATGACTGGTCTTTTTGAAAGAATATATTAAAGAAAAAGAAGCATTCTTGTACCAATTCGTTTTCTTGGATGAAACATGCATTTTTGAAAATGGTACCATTGGTCGATCTTGGCAAGATGAAAATAAAAGAAGTGTTAGATCTACTAAAGTTGATGGTAAAAGGTGTTATGCAGTAAACATATATATAAACTGTGGGAAATTTTTGTATATTTATCTTGTTTTTATGAAAAAAAACTGTGTAATTCCATCACTCGGATATTTTGGTTACAAGCTGGCAATTCTGTCGATAACTGGCGTCACTTGAAGGGTATGACATGCATCGGTTTTTGTTTTGCATTAAGTATAAGGAAGTATTTTTTTTTTTTTAATACTTTCTATAATATTCAAGTAATTTACAATAATGTATCCCACAGAGAGTTCAAACTAGGAATAATAATTCGTTATTTGTATCCAACTCATTTACTAATGCAAACAAAACAATCAAGTCTTCCTCCACAAAAATATTAATGTAAAATGTTGCTATTGTTACCTACATCTTTCGGGCGTCTAGACGTCGATCTGCAGGGGATACTAAAAGAGATTTGAAAATGGTGAAACGACCAGTTAAATTCGAAGAAATAATGACTTACCCAAAATCGAGTTAAATAAAAATGGTTCGAGTTGCCTCAAATTAATGAGTGCAACTCGAAGCGAGTAGAAACTTAAAAATTTTTAAGAAAACGGAGTGCGCTTGCAAATTAAATTGTGAAAATTGTCATGTTGATTGTATGAAGATTTTATGTGAATTGTGAAAATATTTTAGTGTACTTAAATAAAGATTTTTATATTAAGACGTTTTAAATTTTATTGATTATAAATTATATGATGGTTTTTTAAATTAAATTGTGAAGAAAGAATTTTAATTTTTTGAGACATGCTCTGAATTAAAGGAAATTTGGAAAGTATGGATTAGAAAACGGGTATGGCAACCAAAACTGAAACTTTGAATATATTTTGAAATTTAAAATAATTTTTTTAAGAAAGTTAAATTAAAAAGTGCTAATCACTATTCTATACTCATTAATTCTATACACACGTGTCTTGGAGTGAAGCCTACTTAGAAAACGGATGTGACATCATCAGAAATGACAACTGTTATAAAATTATTGAGGTTTGTAGAATACTTGATATTGGGTTTACAAGATCCGAGAGAATCTGTCAATTATTAATGGAAAAGAAAATATCAGTTGTGATCACTGGACGCTTGAAGTAAAGTTTGTGGAGGAAGATTTGATTGTTTTATTTGCATTACGCGGACTTCACTGCACTTATGGACTACTTTTTCAATTTTTATTTACTGATGTTTAACACATTAGTGAAATATTTAAAACTGCTTTTCTCTTCTTGCCACCCTAGCAAAATAATTAACATTATATCAGTATTATGTGTTTCGTCAATACGGCTGCTATTTTACTGTTGCCTCCATATTTGAACGTAAAAACTTTCCTTAACATAAATAAATATATTAGTAGCATAATTGTTTGTTTTACTGTTTTACAGTTTTTATAATACGCTGCACTGAGACTTTTCACAATTATATGCTTTCTAACAAGTAGTAATTTTCTTCCCTGCAAAGTGCCACGGTAAGACCAATGCACATATTTCTTAAGACTACTATAAACATTTAAACCCTCCAATCTGACTGGTTTTAATCTGTTAAAAAAAGTATAGTAAAGTAAGTTGTATAGAAAATGATAGAACGAGATCAGGCGACAAAGGGCACCTACTACGGTTTTAAGAACAACCATTATTACTTACGGAACTATGCCAGAAACTGAATTCTACATGCATTCTACATATACAGGGTGTCCCGAAATTAAGGGGCAATATTTTTTCATATGGACATAAGTGCAGGAATGCTTGTTAAGGAAGCTAGCCCCCCCCCTCGAATGGGGAACCCTGACATCGTTATTTTTTTAATATTTTCGAACCCGTTCATTATTCAATTTTGAAATTAGGTATGGTTATAAACTTTTAACGATAAATCAGTTTCTGAATTCAGAATTTTAAAAATTTAGTCATAGGTTATACCGGGGTGGTTAAAGGTTAAAATAATCTCATTTTTTTAACCAGTCGTTTTTTTATTATTTTCTTAATAATTAAGAAATTTCAAAGTATTCTGCGTAAAAAAGGTACCCTTAGTTCACCTTGATAGCACCTACAGTTTTTGAGTAAAGTCGTTTTAAAGAAAATCATGTCTATAAACGAGTTAATTAATAAAATTATTCTTAAAGTTTTTATATCAAAAATGTACTAAGAACTACAAAATTAATGAAAGTAAATTATTTAAAATATACGCAGTCAGCTCTTACGCCTCTTACGAAACTAAATAAATTGAAAACGAAATAAATATGACAACTTATTCAGAGAGTAATAATGCGACATGAAATAGGGTTGTTTAACAACGAAGAATAAAATTTAAATTTAAACCAAAAACTATTTCTTTAGGAGATGTTCAAATAGCCCCCCATTTTCTCTAATACAAAGTGCAGCTCTACGGCGAATGTTGTGAGATGCCCGAAGAATCTGAAAAGGATTTATTCTTCTTTCATTTCCAGCTTGAAGAATTCGCTGAAGCAGATCCTCACGGGTATCCACCTCCGTTGCATAAACTATGTTGCACGTATCACCCCAAAAAAATGAATCGAGTGGATTTAAGTCCGGCGATCTCGCTGGCCAGGATACTGGTCCACCTCTGCCTATCCACCTTTCAGGATAATTCTCATCTGACCAGTTACGAACAGGCCGTCCAAAAGGGGCAGGGGCAGCGTCGTGTTGGAAATACATCCCCAACCTGGACCTTAAGAGTACTTCGTCCAACAGTCCTGCTAACTGATTTTGGAGAAAGGCCAAATATCTTTCGCTGGTTAAATTATTGGGCAATTCAATTGGACCAATTAACTGATTGCCAATTATTCCCGCCCACAAATTGACGGATAACCTATATTGACAATTAGTTCTTTGGACTGCTCTTGGATTTTCATCGTACCAGTGGTGGGAAGTCTCGAGGCAACAGCTCTTGTACCCTCTAGTAATAATATGGGCGAAGACATTGCATCCGAGTCATTCTTCCTATCTAAAATAAATATTCGTTATAATTATGGATAGCAATATAATAAAGTAAAACGCATTACAATTATTCATTTCGGAATGTTGACCTCTGCAATCAATGGTCTGAGTCCAACTTGAGGATTATCTACTATTTGTTGAAGTGCATTTTCCAAATCATAGTCCTCCCTAGGTAATCTTTGCCCTTGAAGGCGTTCAAACGAACCATTCTTCATCAAATTTCTGTGAACCCTCTCAAATACTTTGCATCCAAGAAGTTTCCGTTGCGGAAAACGTCTGCGATATTCCTGTACCGCAGCAAAGGAACGTCCATTAAAATATCCGTATACAAAATGGATATCAATAAGCTCGTGGTTTAAAAAATTTTGCATTATCTTATTTATTATGTCTAATTTTACAACAGTAATAACAGCAGACAATATCTGGCACAGAAACGCCAAAGGAAACAAATATCAATTTTAATCCATGGCCTTCTATTCACAAATTTCACTTTGATTATTATTCTTATTAATTATCTCCTTTATGGACGTGATTTTCTCTCAAACGATTTTACTCAAAAACTGTCCCATCAAGGGTAACTTTTTTACGCAGAATAATCTGAAATTTCATACTTATTAAGAAAATAATTAGAAAGGCGACTGGTTAAAATAAGGGGATTATTTTAACCTTTAACCACCTCGGTATGTGACGCCTATGACTAAATTTTTAAAATTCTGAATTCAGAAACTGATTTATCGTTAAAAGTTTATAACCATACCTAATTTCAAAATTTAATTATGAACGGGTTCGAAAATATTAAAGAAAAACCGATGTCAGATTCGAGGGGAGGGTAGTTCCCTTAACAAGCATTTCTGCACTTATATCCATATGAAAAAATTCTATTATTTTTAGCCGGAGAATATGGTGGTAAAGTATTCCCCCTTAATTTCGGGACACCCTGTATACACCCCAAAATATGCAAGTCCTGAATTATCCTTGCTTTTTCGAGGAAACTAATACCTTACATCTTCTTATATTTCATATTATACCAAGATTCACTATAATTCTTGTTTTTATAAATCAATACCTATTCGAACGAATTAAGTTAAATAAGTTTAAAGCCGGACCTGACGTACACGCAAGCTGCGCAGACACAAGGCTTCTAGAAAGCGCCGCATGGTGGGGACATTTCTGTAACACGGTATTAGCAATATATTGGTTATATAATATAATATGTGGTATTGTTCTTTAATTATGAGGAGTAATAAGAATTAGTTTCAAGAATAATTTTTTTTCTATAAAACAATTATTTTTATAAGATTTAAGAAGTAGTCCATGTTCTGTGGCGAGATTGTAAATAGAAATAAAGGTCTGTCTTTACCACCAACTAACTTTATTTGCCCCTCTAGGGTAGAAAACAAGGGTTATATAAAATACATAAAATGATGAAGAATTAAAATAAATTTCTTAACGTTGTACTAGTTTCGACTTTAGGGAAAGTCATCTTCAGCAACTAATCATTTAAGAAATTTTGTTATGAAAAGTAGTTAAAACAGTTGGGAGAACAATGGGTAATTCAACAATAAAATACAATGAAATGCAGATTATGCAACCATTGGAATAGACAGCAGCTTATTATAAGGACGATGTATCTCTATGCAATGGTAGGAAATGATTTAAACGCAATAAGGGTAAAAGACCCTAATCATAATACAGTGATTTAAGAATGTTGAAATTAGAACATGTTGTAAAAGAAGAAATTCATTCTTAATTTAAAATGAAACTGACTTAGTGAGGGGACATGTATATTGTTGTGATGGATTAGATTATATGTAAATTAAATTAAATGAAATTGCTTCTCCTTAAAATTGTCAAAACGAAACTATGTCATTTCTGGTAAAAAATTTGGGAATACATCAAGTGGTCATTATTCACATGTTATATTATTAAAATAAAATAAAATTTCTTTTAGTAAAATCAAAACATTGTATTAATGAAGGGAATTCTTAGTTTTAATTTTCTTCCTGTTACCAGGTGAAGAAATCATTTGGTGGTTAAAAATTAATGCGTGCTATTCAAGGCGAATGGCGTTGCAAAAATTTGTCGTCCTTATAATAAGCTGCTGTCTATTCCAATGGTTGCATAATCTGCATTTCATTGTATTTTATTGTTGAATCACCCATTGTTCTCCCAACTGTTTTAACTACTTTTCATAACAAAATTTCTTAAATGATTAGTTGCTGAAGATGACTTTCCCTAAAGTCGAAACTAGTACAACGTTAAGAAATTTATTTTAATTCTTCATCATTTTATGTATTTTCTATAACCCTTGTTTTCTACCCTAGAGGGGCAAATAAAGTTAGTTGGTGGTAAAGACAGACCTTTATTTCTAATTATTTTTATATTTTACGCAGTTTCAGACTTAGTAATTTTAAAACAAAAAGTAAATTTTTACGCACGCTTAAGCTGCCACCATCGCGTCATAGCGACTCTTTTTAGGCATTTTATCGCCTCACCTCTAGAACCGTGTAGCAAACAGTGTAAATATATAAGTATAATGACATTTCGGAAAACAAGATTAATCTACAAAATTTCCTTACATTCATAGTTCATTTTCTATATGGCTGTATCTTAAAAAGACTTATTAGCTTATGTCTAGTGGGCAAAACTTTACGAAGAGTTTATTGATATTTTCTCAAAATTAAATTTTTAAAAATAGATATTTAGTTACCTAGTTGACAACAAAATTAAACTACTTTCTAAAGCGAAACCTAAAGCTTAAGGAAATCAAATCACTGTACTAGGAAGTTTAAATCCAAAAATATTGCAATTGCAAAACTTTTATTATAAAACAAGATTAAAAAGAATGTTCCTAATATCTCCAACAATTTTAGTACTGCGTCTGAAAATCCACCTTATTAAAAGTTTTAAAGTAAGGAATTTACTTTGTAGCTATCCGTGGTTTATTGAAGCATTCAAGACTAGAGTTTACCGAGCAATTATTATTTGCTAAACGACGGTATAAATCGAGATGCCCAATAAAATTTTATTACCTATTTGGATCTGGCCAGAGACTTTTCGCTGCACTTTTCTGACGTAAGTCTTTGGAATGGTTACATCGAATGCATTGTTCGTACATATTTTATTTTATGTAAAAAGGATTGTCTTATATTTTATATTATTGGATACCAAACCATAGTTAAATATATTTTATTCCAATCAAAGTGAAGACCGAAATATGGTCGAATAAATTTTTCATTGTGCCAGCTACAAAACTAAAAGAATTAAAAAAGTTGTAAGATTAATTAAATTAATGAGTTGTGAAAATTGGTTCGGGATTTTAACCAGATAATTACACAAATAGGACTTTCTATTTCCACTTTATTTAATTAGCTAAGAAATCATAAGCGGATACGTTAGCAAATAATAAAATTGTACATATAAGGATCAATGGGGTCATTTAACAATTTCTTTATTATATTTTCTGAAAGATTTTGTAATTTTAATGCTAACCTAAAAAAATTATATTTTTTTATATAAACTAATTTTCTGACGCCCATAAAGCCTTGATTATTATATTAAAGTACAAGTTTTATAAAGCTCATTTTAGCGCGCGCGTCCATGCTAGAAAACGAGCCGCTTGCGGTGAGTTTTATAACGGACAAGTGCGCTAATAGCTTTATAAAACGTGTGCTTTATGCTATTTTTTATATTTTGAACTTTTTTTCAATAAATAAATCCATATTTAAAAAGAGAATGAAACATACAAATTTTAAAAAATTTTAGGCCTGGTAAGTTTTATGTTGGTAATACAATCAAATTATTTATCATAGTGGCCTTGAAATCGACAAATAATTTTATTTCTGTGTCAGCCATTTTATCACGAAGTTGTCTAATTTTTCTAACATACCTACATAATTTTAATATATGGAGCAAGATGAGTTTAGTTGGGTTCCCCCAAAGTGAAGGGAAATTGCGGAAAATTTTATAGTTCTTTGTTTTATAATATAGTAAATTTGTAAGGTTATTTGATATTTTTTTTAACTCAACTCAATTTCATAAAATTAATGCAACCAAACATACACGACAGCAAAATAAAACATTTGTGAATATCATTACCAACCTTAAAAAAATAAAGAAAACTGTTGCATAAAAAGTGCATTACCATACTGAAAACGATATCCAAACAGCTTTTTTATGAGACCAAATTAGAAAAAATAATTTACATCGACTCGCAGAAACCGCTGTGTGACGTCACTAACTCCTATAGTAAGTCGGGTCGGGTGTATCCGAGTTGCTAGACGGTGGAGAGTAGGTAACAAAATTATGAATTTGGAATCGTCGAGTTGCTAGACGAAGATGTACGAATTGCTAGAAAAACATTGTCGAGTTCCTAGACGGCAAAAATTACATACACTTGGAACATTATATTGCTTAACTCAACTAAATAATGCTGTAACTAATAATTATAGACTTTATTGGTTAAACAGGCGCTAACACGGCATCTAATCCACCTTTTTGGTTCCAATTCGCCTTTTTCAAGTCTCTTTATAGACTTTATTGGTTAAACAGGCGCTAACACGGCATCTAATCCACCTTTTTGGTTCCAATTCGCCTTTTTCAAGTTCACCGGCCAATTATTTACCAGCCCTTTTTGAGTCGATCTACTCATATTAATAGTATAAATATAATTTTCCAGGCTCTAATGATTTTTATTACCTCTCTGTAATGAAGGTCGCGTCTAGGAACTCGACCATCTAGCAATTAGTGTATGTCGGTCTAGGAATTCGGCTATCTCAATTTATTTTACCTGCATACGTCTAGCAACTCGGCTACACCGGTCGGGTCGCGCTCGCTGCCGTTGTTTTATGACTAAGAACACAGATGGCCATGTACATTATTACGCATCGCCCTTTTTTCGTTGCGAAACAAAATAATTTTTAATAATTTCTCTTTTCTAAAATAGTGTTAGAGAAAGTATAGTCTAGAACTCGTATGAAATGACATTTCCTACTTGTTATAGAATAGATACTAAGCTTCTGCTTCAACTGAACAAAGAAAAAGTAATCGCGTCTCCCTTGTATATATATACACAGAAACGTTGCAGGACGAACTGTGGGACTTAATACATCACCGCCTCACGAGCGCTTTATTTAATTTTGATCTCGAATATTTCGAAAAGTACTTATCGGATTGACTTCAAATTTTTAGGGCTGACCATACCTTTACATATATACCTATGCTTCATAAAAATTAGGTAGAGTGGGTAATTTGAGGTTTGATCAAATGAGCCCATTACCGGCTAATTTAATTTGCAAAGTATATTGAATAAAAATAGACAAACAATACTCTATTGCTTAATGCAAAAGAGTAATAAGATGTAAATTTGCAATGCATTGTAAATTTCAGGTAAATTGCAATGATAGTTTTTAAAAATTTCGTATTTCAGACCTACACACCCCGAATTAAAAGTATGGTAAGCGGCGTTACTACAGGTAGTTTATTACAATAAAAGTATAATAATAATTATACGTGATTGTAAATATACCTAGAGATAAGCAGATAATTGAGATATTAATTATTATTATAATATTAAGTAGATAAAAACTTATATAGAAGTAAGAGTAATATGAATATAGATAAATTAAAATAAGCATTAATATTTATAAAAAAACTATGTAAAATAAAACTTATTTTTTAAATTTTAGTCATCATGTTCCGAGTAGTCCGATGAACTATGGTCGTTGGGGTCCAGAGAAACAATAAGGGGCTTGTTTTCTAGCATGTTATCAGTTTCCCACATTCTTTTTACTATTTCAATCACATGTACGATGAATTCCCTCTTGCAAGAGGTTTCCAACGTCCCTCATTTTAAAAGTGGTGTTATGCATTGCTACAAACCCGTTTAGTTGCGCCCACACTAATTCTATGGGGTTTAATTCACAGTGATATGGCGGAAAGCGAAGTACCGTTATATTTCGTTTTGAAACGATTTCGTCGACAACAAATTCCGTACAAAGAGGTTTATTCAACTTTACAATCTCCAATAGCTCCTTTTTCAGCGTATCTTTATGCAATGGCTTCTTATTTACAGTATGCCAATGAATAATGTCATTTTTTTCCAAGAAAACGTTGGTATTTTTCGGATTATCTTAAGTAGTAGCTGGTATTTTGTATGACTATAATAGACCAAGGAGGAGTAAGATCTAGCATTTGTTGAAAGTATTCTTCAAAAACATCAGCGTTCTTGTCTTCATGATAGTCTCCAGTCCGTTTCTCAGCAACAAATTCAGAAACACTAGCCATTTTCAAGTAGGAAGTTTTCCAACAGCCGCCGAAAAGTAACTAAACATTTCAAATTTTTCAAAATAGTGAGGCACACCTGTGCCTCTACCTACCCGATCTCGGGACCCCTGACAATAAACATAATTTAATAATAATAATTGGACTACACTTACACTACAACAGGCTAGATCATCTTAAAAATAGTACTTGAGTCAACATAGAAATTGAACACTTTCTATAGACATACCATTAAAATTAATTTAAAAAAAATAATTTACGCAGTGGATAGTTCTGTGGTCATAATATTTATTTATTTTTAACCCTCTGTTGGGCGCGCAGATGGCACCGCGGTCACCCACTGGGAAACCTTTGGGTTTCATGTAGAGTAATGCTGCCAGTAGATATCGCCTTTAGTACCTTCTTCTAAACATTGGGTAAATACGTTTTGTTTTCGTGATGTATCGTGCGTTCTCTGCAGCAGTAAAAATCGGCGCCGGCGTAGATATTATTGTCCTCTGAGCGTCCATGCATGCTACATACTATGCAATTGCGCTGTTTTTCTTTTTATACTTTGTGAGTTCTTGTGGTGTTGCCGTTTTATTTACAATAATTACACCCTGCTTAGTTTTTATGTAGTTGTTTAAGCAACAAGTCGCTTTAACCACATATTATGGCTGTTTCAACGTCACATTCTGTGGGCCTCAAGAAAATGCGCTATTTTTGCGACAATATCCCAAATGCATTTTCGACAACTCGTCGTGGCGGCAAAGGCGGAAACTGTAACGTTTCTTTCTTTCGTCGTGCAAAACAGTTGATTTAGGAAGTGGCCTCATCAAATATGATTGTAGACCAAACCGATCTTCATAGGATGCAAGCTCCTTACAGAGCCTATGATACTCTCCATGTTCTTGTCGTTTTTTATTTATTTCATGAACAAAAATTCTTCGTTTTTCTTTTTGTTTTTTTATTGATATGCTGGTCAATAGGACAATATTCTCATCAGAATCTGTTTCGCTCAACATTTTCACAGCGGGTAAAACTAAAACGTCCACGCGTCTTGTGCGACCTCTCCTCCTCGCTTTCGCCTCGGTTCGCTTTCCTCACGACGCGTCTTGTGTGACGTCTCGTTATCGCATTCGCCTCGCATTTTTTAATAACTTCCAGAAATTCTACTCGCCAGTACCTTACCATCGATGAACAGTGGCATTTCGAGAAATTTGTCCATTTAGGCAATTCGTACCTGACAAACCAGCAAAATATGCTTTTAAAGCTATATTTAATGTAAAAGGAACTTGGAAAAAAGACATACCTTGGTAATCAATCTTCCGGACCTTAGGACCTTACTGTTTTATCGTCAAAGATGTTGTTTTAAACTAACTGTGACGTGTCATTCTCACATTAGGACAAGTGTTAAGGGTATTAATGTAGTATGTGAAAGCTTGTTTTCTGACAAATTAGCAAAGAGGATTTAAAGAAGAAAATTTATGGTCTTGTTAAAAATTGATTTAGTTAAATAAAAATCCACAGATTCTTTAGGTTTTATAATAACTTATAAATCTATAATTACACTGTCCTACCCTTCGATTGTAATCATATAGTTTTCTGTACTTACAGCTTAGTAGGTAATTTCTTTTATTCTTTACTTTATCTTATAACTACAGCCCTGTTATATTGGCTTTTGGTCCTCACTCTCTTGTAGTAGGTCTAAAGATGCAGAAGTCGCCACGGATCTCGTTCATTAATGTCAGCTAAGCTCCTTTAATGTTGGAGTGATGTACCTCGCTGTGCCTCTAAGGCCAGTTTATAATAAAAATAAACAGAGTAACAAGAGTTAGACTCTTCAGCTCGTTATCTAAGATACTAGTCTACCTATAAACCTACCCTGTAAGTATCCCGTTCATCCTTGACCGATTTTTGGGGCCCTATTTATAGTCTTCACTGGAATAACGACGTTGTTGATACTTGGTTTTCTTGGTAATTCCATGGGTTTTTCAGCGTATATTCTAGCAGGAATACTGAAGTTATAGTCGAGTGATCCCTGCAAAGCTTGCATTTCGCAGTTTTGTATCGCTTTATCTAAAACATCGGACTTATAAGCAAATGTATTTTGGTAATCATTGAGGTTAAAAAAAAAATATATGACACGCAATGTTTATATTTATTCTGGGTGATATTTGATAGATAATCGAGAAGGGTACTTACTTTTAGTCGCCTATCGCTGCTTGGGGTAGTTTTTCTAGTTGCGAAGATTGTTTCTTTTTCTTAAATTGACATATTCTGACATACGACAGTGTCAGATGTTTGACGTATGAGCGACGGTGGACGGTACTGAAGTTAGTCGATTTTACCGACCTTTGGTCACCGCATGCGGTCTCCTAGTACACCGTTGCCAAGTTGCAAATTTAGGACATTTTGTTGTACTCGGTTATGACGTCACGAGGTGACACGCATTGTTTATATTGAGTAAATGCGGAAATCGATAGAATTCCTGGGTTATCCCGGTCGGTTTCGTGTCCGTGGACTCGGATTGTCACCTGGAAACTTCCAGATCCCGCGTTCATTGAGACCGGAATTATCTCCATCGAGTTCTGTTTTGACAGTTGGAGTGGTAGATTGCACCAGATCGTTGGGCAAGGGTATTTCGCTGGTATCTGGCAACACTGCCGGTCATCCATTTTGTTCTCGCAAGGGATGAACCGAAGACATTTTCTTTTTCTCGTGTACCGTTGAGGAAGTAGTACTTTTATCTACCAGGAAGAGTTTGCTGAATATGATTTACTGCTAAAAGTAGTGCGGTACCCTAGATAGGGATTTTCTATCAGCAAATGTAGTGGAATTATGCCGGTTTGAGCATTTTAATGTTGTTTTTTTGGAACGGCTTTCCACACCCATGCGGATTTAATTTTTTCTGAAACACGATACACGTGCCACAGCAACCCCGCCTAAGATCTAAGGTATGTCCAATTAACTTTATAGGTAATTAATTTTTGCTTGCGGTTCTGCAAATGTATATTTTATTGTATAATTTCTATGTTGGGGGTCCTTGTGACCCTAAGTTGAAGATGAGTCTAATTATTTTCTCTTTTTAGGGGTTTTTCTTGTCCGTCTTCGTTTTTCCTGTCCCTTTTAAATCCTCAAGTTTTGGTTTGATTATGTCCTGTCTTGGCGTATGTCCGTTCACAGTACGCAGTCTTTTGCCGTCCGTCTAGTTCCTGTGCAGGGTCCGGAGTAGGGAGCTGGTAGCTGTCGCTGTATCGCTGGGGCCCATATTGTGTATCAGCCCAACATGGAACTATGTTAATGTGGTTGCAACCGACTACACCTGTTGCAGCTCTCTAGGTCCTTGGCCTGGAAGGCCTAAGATCGAGTCTCCGCACCAGAACTGGAGGATGACGCAAGTTTTTGCACAAATTTGATTTTATTTTCTTTTATTAATGTTCTAATAACAGTATAATAGATTACTAGTAACGGTACAGATCTGTTACTTATCGCACTTCATTAAGGTGCTATTAATGGTGTAATTAATTGCTATTAATTGTACAGGCACAGTGATGAATTAAGTAGCCAGTACTAATTTATGTTGGGTTTTAAATGTTTGGTTTAACTAAGTATTTAATTTTAAGGATATTACCCAAACCTTACTTAATAATATTGCTTCCTCAAACGCATACACACAAATTTATGAACTTTTAAGCTAGAGAATATTGCTTGGTTTAATTAACTCAACATAACTTCATGCTGCGTGTTAGTTGAGGTGTATATTTTTCTCTATTTTATTTGGAGGCATTGCCTAGCTCATACTTAATAAAATTCTTCTCCCTCACGTTTAACTACGAATTTAGAGATTTGTATAGCTATCCTTGATCTGGATAGCATTGCGGTGTAAGCATCTAAGGCAACCATATGTACTACCGAGCAATTGTAACGGAATGTGATCACATTTTGACGCTGAAGGTATATTAGGTATATCCCCCTTTTTCTACTAACTAATATTAACGTAAACTCATCCGAGCTGATATGTTCTCACTATAGTTAGTGAGACTTTAAAAACTTTAACCTTAAAATATTTGATTGTCAAATTATTTTAATGCTGCAGAATTTTTAAATTTAAAATTTCAAAGTCAGTATAGACACTCTTTGGTTCTTAAATAATATTGATAATAACTTACTCACCTTGTTCACAATTTAAAATCATAATACAATGTTTAATTACATCCCTACATTGAAATAAAGAGTTTTCGTGCAACAAGTCACTATAGTAAATATTCCTTATTTTCTTTATATGCCCTATACCTGAACTGATTAACTTTCCTTTGTGGTCTTAAATACTGGAGGTATTATACAGGTAAATATTGATAATTTCAGGAAATTCAGAGTTCATGGAACAGGTTGTAGTCGTGAGTAGACACAATTTGTGACTTATTGGTTACCTCACTCTAACTTCAATATTAGCAGGCTTGACGTAATTTAAGTCACGTGGCGCCCTCATAATTAATAAGTTTAACTTAACCCCCCCCCCCCCTTCTCCACTGTCTGAAAGCTAGCAGTAGCCGTCAATGTCCTGGTGCTAAATTGCTACAACCCTGCGCTGCGAACTTGGTCGTACAGAAAATTTTGTTCGTTATTATTTCAAAGTTACAATTGTTGATTTGGTAACACCAGAGATAATTTAAATAAATAAGGCGTCGCATAACACCAGTTTAAGGCACAAATCGCAATATTACTGGCGATAACTGGTTCACCAGCATATCTATAGCTTCTAAACTCAAAAGCAAAAAAGTAACTTATGTCGGAATATTAAGAAAAAATGTTTGCCAAAATTTGGTTTTCGGGAAGATTTTTTCATTCGAGTCATACTGTCCCAAAAAATCAGTAGTGGTCTTATAATGAATTTTGATGATGCTATTGACGAATCAACTGGGGAGGCCAAGAAACCTAGAGTTTAGAGAGTATTACTTCTGATGGCTGAAATAGCTGTAGACCTCTTAGATCAGCTGTGTCAAAACTGTGACAACATCGCATGGAAACGGGATGGCAAGAAAGATGCTACATTGACGCAGAACGAGAAACAAGTCCATCAAAAGGTGGTGTGTAAAATGTTCAACTGGACCCTCGTGGAACATCTAAACGATACTTGTAGAAATTGCATTGATATTGCTATGAGAGGGCGTACCTAAACTTGTCCTCATATTTAAATTTAATATCTTTGTCAATTTCCTACCAGGAATAGTATACCTAAATTTGTCCCCGTCGAATGTAGCTCGAAAAAAATAAACAACTAAACTCGTCCCCAAATTTAAATCCATATATTAAATTACGAAATTGGTTATTTTAACGTTTATAAAAGAATGAAATACATTTAACAAAGTCAGTGACGTAGATCCATTTTTATATTCTTCTATTTTACTTCCAAGGAACAGCTTACGTCGTCGTACTGCTGGATCACGTATTCTTGAAGTATCACCTAAGCTCTGTATTCTTGTACAGGTATCTGTTTGAAACTGCTTCAAAGTCTCAATAAACGCAAAAATTGTTGGGGGTGTCGAATAAAAGGTGTACCTTCCTTTGAGAACAAAAAGAGCACCTTATACAGAAAACGCAATGAAGCCATGGGATTCACTAGTTTTTCAAACAGGAGAGAGATAAAAATTCCGGAAACGTTGGGAGAAGACTTCCTTTTCATTGACGATGGAGATGGTGAAAACCGTATATTAGCTTTTTGCAGCAAATATGGCCGTCAGTGCTTGAAAGAATCGACCGACTTTTTTGCCGATGGAACATTCAAATGTTGCAGTAAATTATTCAGCCAGTTGTACTTCATACATGTAGACCTGGGCAGCACTCTTAAAGCTACAAATATTGTGCCAGTTATATAATGCTTTTATGCCCGATATAGAAAACTTAGCACATACGTTTATATATAACTTTTTGATTTTGGTCAAAATATAAATGGATTTCAAGTTCCATTTCTGGGTTTATCAGTGGTATCTACCTGTTATTTTAATACGCGGTACGAAATGGTACTTGCTACAGGTAGGCATTCAAGGCGCAGTACCAAGTGGGAAATTTTTGACCCACAGTACGAAATGAGAAAGTACGAAGTGGGAATAAGCCGTCCATCTTAGGTGCAACCAGTTTTCGGACGGTTACGGTAACGGATCCATGATCAGTATGTAAATTTAACCTAAGGGGTTAAGCAGTTTTTCTTCTTGACAAAAAAATTCTTCTGGGGGTTCTGAAATGTCCCCAAGGCCCTAGTTTGGTTCACCGATATTGAAGCGGATAATATTACCTGCACTTTAGAAATTGTGTCTTTAAGTTAAACTTAACATGAAATATTCAAATAGCAAATCTTCCGGTTAAAACAGACTTTTAATGCACTTTCCATTTTTCCAAACTATGTTTATGATTTAGCAAAATTCTTTCAGGAAAAACTTCAGGAAAGAACTATTAAGAAAACTATTAAATCTTTCCAAAGTAAAGTGGTTTGAACTCCAAACTTTTTAAAAGGTAAGCACAAAGATCGTAAGCCGTAAATTTAAAATAAGAATCCTGTCGATCTCATTATAGCACAGTTGGAGGTACAGAAAATGCTATCAAGAAGTTTTTAGGTTTTTTTCCGGGAAACTTTTATAGTCTGTTGAAGTATTTAAAACCCGAATATATTTTTGGAATTATTGGATTGAAAATAGGCAATTTTTGGTTGTATTATTATTAATAGTTAATTATTTTATAGGGTATCAGTTACTGTTTATAAGCAAAGCAAAGTTAAGTTTTTTAGCTTCAGTTTACTATGGTTACAGCATAAAAGAGCCTTATTAAATATGTCATTAATAGCTTTTAAGTGGTAAACTTGCAACGACAATGGTTTTAATGATTTTTAATGTTCATAGAACACAAAATATGTTGATATGTTAGAGTCACTACAAAATCGTATAATCCGGGACGGAATTGGGAAGGTGCTATGGGGCTGCATAATTTCTATCAATCGTTAAATCACGAGAGCTTTTAATTTGGTGAGTAAATTCCAAGTAGGTGTCATAAGAAAGCATTAAACTCGTGACCATAGGCGTCGCTTTTAACAAATAATTAAAATACGGATTGTTACAAATTTTTAATATAATTAAATAGTATATATTACAGCTTGTTTATCATAGTCTATATCGATAAAAGGTTTGTACCCGTGACTTCGCCTGCAAAGAATATTTTTAAAATGGTCTTTCTGTGAAAAAAAATGCTAATTTTGCCGAAAACAATTTAAAAATATAGTTATTATCGATAAGAGGTTTATATCCGTGACTTCGCCTGCAAAGAACACATGCATATAATATTTTTAAAATGGTCTATCCGTAAAAAAAACTGCTCATTTTGCCGAAAACAATCTACCAAAATTGTCTTTGTCCAGCCAGGACCGCCAGGAGGTATGAGGTTTTTCATACCAAGAAAGGATAGGGGCAGGTACTATGTTAGTTGGAATTTACACTTAGTAGTTAGAATTCACGATAAATATTTTAATAACAGATTGATCGCATCAGCAGAATCACAGTAAACGTTCTGTAATATAACAAGTTTTTAAGATACGTGTTAAAGGAACATAATTAATTTAAAATTCATAAACAATTTAATGACTGGAATCGTCAGAATTTACAGAAATAGAATCGTTTTCAGGTTGGTTTACTACCGGCGCCGGCGCTATTATAGGTGGTGAAACAGAATATTATCCATTTCCTGTATTTATAACGTGAGCTACGCAATTTTTCGATACATCGCTACTCATTTCGTTAGTACCTGCAAATACCATCAAGGATAATTGAATCGATTATTTGGAAAAGGGAACATGTCCAGAAATGGTAATTTTACAGGAAGAGCAAAAAACTAATTTAACGAATCCACGCTAAGGTTTCAATAATACAATTTTTTTTATCTTTTAGTACTTTGTATTAGTGATAATTTTGTGAGCTAAAACATAAATTATATTTTCTTGAAATTTTTTATTTATTTTTTAAATTCTTGGACATGTTTCTTTTTCGAAGTAAACAAAATAAAAATACTTTAAATTTGATTATAATCGGTTTATTATACAGGGTTGGGCAAATGTTCCGGAACGGCTTAATTACAAGCGAAGGAAAAGTGATATCGAATCGGGGTTTTGGGCAATCTATAGGACAAAAATTTTACTATTTGACTGGTATACCATATGTCAGTAATGTCACCAACTGTCAAGTGTCGACGATATTTTTTTATTTTTTTAAATGGAACACCCTGTATATTATCAGATATTCTAGATCTTCAATAAATTACAAATATTTTTCATATAGCATACCATATGATTAAATTCAACTGTTTCGGAAATACAGGGTTAGGCATTTGGTATCACCTATTTTCAAAAATCTGTTATAAGACCAAAAAACATTTTATTGAAACAAAAATATGAAAAATAACAATATTAATATATGCAATTTATGTTTTAAAAATAACATCCTTTAAATGACTTCCTTGACACAGTTCGATTGATGTTTCAGAGTCGATAGCACGTGTTTAATTCGCTCCGTAAAAAACCTTTAAAAACTACGGTTTAAAGTGTAAACTAAATCGTGAAAATTTGTACACGCCGGCTTTATAAAATATATTACCGATTACCATTAAAAAAATGGCTCCACCAAAATCCGGTGACATGAAAAACGTAATGAAAGAAGCGCTAAAAGAACTATTGTGCGACGAGGAATTTATAAACAAATTTCTATCGAAGGTCAACGAAAAGATATCACAATTGGAAGCGATATCGTTAAAAAACAGTGAAAAAATAATGCAGCTTGAAGGTCGCCTTGAGAGTATGCAGCAAGCGATAAAAGTAAACAATATATGTGTGCATAACCTGGAAGAAGATGAAAATGAAAATCTGTCAGGAAAAATCTTACACTTGATACAGGAAAAAATGAAAATTCAAATACAACGGCAAGATTTGGTACAATGCTACCGAATTGGAGGAATGAGAGAGAAACCGAGACCTGTTATCGTAAAATTTGGACAATTTCAGCATAAACAAAATATTTTAAAAAATGCCTACAAGCTTAAAGGAACTAAATTAGGAATTACCGAGGACCTTAATAAACAAAGACTGATATTATATAAGGCGGTGTTGCAGAAGTTTGATAGGAAACAAGTTTTCACACGGAATGGGAATATCCTTGTTAAACTAGATAACAACAAAATTAAAAAAATTTCTTGACGACATATAAATAAATGTTGATACTTTTTCTTACACTTTAATTTGTTAAATTTAATAATGATTGATCATAATTAAAATAAGTTAATTTATACGGAGTGGATGAGTGGCATTCTATCTTTATTTGCTTTATTAAGACACTCCTACCTTGGAATATATTATTTGCTATTTCGGTTAGAGTGTTCTTTTTCTCGTTTTTTATTTTAGTTTGGCTTATTAGATCATTTGTATACTTTTTTCTTTTGTTTTTTACCCATTAATTTATATTTGAGGCTTTTTGGGATCCGATGTTGGACTATTTCGATGTAGTTGATGCGTTTGGTGGGTTGGATACGGTGGAGCTGGATGACGCTGCGGAGGTAAGACCTGTGCTCTGTGGAAATGATAGATTTAACATTCTACATTTGAATATTCGTAGCTTGCAAAAAAATTTTGACGAGCTATTAATTTATTTAAGCCTTTTGGACACTAGTAATATAGACATAATGATATTTTCGGAGACCTTTAATTTGGATAACTTAAATAGGTTTAAAATACAAAATTTTAAGATTTTTTATAATGAGTCTATGTTTAATAAAAATGATGGATTGGTTATCTATCTGAAAGAAAACCATCAAGTTACATCAACAATTTTTAAGTTAACTAAAACTAATATTTTGCGATGTGAAATTAAAATAAATAATATCTTATCTTTTGGCATTACGGCCTCTTACAGACCACCATCGACTCAATTAGAATTATTTTTAAATGAATTGGAAGACTTATTTCCTAAAATAAAATCAAGGGACTTGGAAATATTTGTTGGTGATCTAAACATTGATGTATTGAATCTTAGTAATGAGCAGGTAAGTAGGTACTTGAACATTCTTTCTCAAAACAACTATTTTTCTTGCATTAACAAGCCCACAAGGGAAACTGAAACATCTTCAACTATAATAGATCATTTGTTTATAAAAACTAAAGATATTAATCAACAAAGAAATAATATAACATCCTTTATTTTACGTACTGCTTTGACCGATCACTACCTGATAGGATTGTCTATGAGAAACATATAGTTATTGAACACAATTAATAAAACTCCAAACACTAGAAAAATAATAAATTATAATAATCTTAATAACCTGCTGAAAAATGAAAAATGGGTAAGTGTTCTGCATACTGATAACACCGAACAAGCTTATCTGCTCTTCATAAATAAATTAAAAAACTATATTGAGGAATCTACTCATATGCAAAGATTAAATAGCTCAAATAAGAAACGAAAACAATGGATCACTGATGGGATAATCAATTCTATTAGGAGGAGGGATCGGTTAAAGAAAGACTTAATTAGGGAATTTTCTCTAGAGTTACATGCACAGTATAAATCTTTTAGAAATATGCTAAATAAAACTATAAAATTGGCAAAAAATAACTACTACAAAACTAAAATAACTTCAGCTAAGAACAACTATAAAAATATTTGGAATCTAATAAATGAAGCTACTGGCGCACAGAAATGTAATACACAACAAAATTTCTCCATAATGAAAGACAATAATGTGGTTCAGGATAGCGGGGAGGTTGCTGATATCTTTAATGACTTTTTTATTAATGTTGGGGCTGACACACAGAAAAATATTACTATACGGAATGAAGGTCCAGATCCTGAGAGTAGAAATCTTAACTCTTTTTATCTACGCCCGATAACAAAAAATGAACTTATTGAACAAATTAATTCTTTAAAAAATAACTCTTGTCCGGGCGAAGATACAATAACTACTGAAACTATTAAAAACATACATTTAAATATTTTAACCCCACTTCAATATATTATAAATCTCAGTTTTACAACTCATATTTTGCCCCAGGAATGGAAAATGTCTATTGTCACTCCTGTTTTTAAAAACGGTGATTCACGGTTGACTACTAACTACAGGCCCATCTCTATTATAAACAACTTTAGTAAAATCTTTGAAAAGTGTCTTAAAAAACGAATTGTAGATTTCTTGGAGAGATACAATCTTTTATATAGTCAACAGTTTGGTTTTAGAAATCAAAAAAACACGGAGGATGCCGTCTTCCAGTTTGTTAGAAATATAAACGAAAATCTTCAGAACAAAACAAAAAACTTAGCAATATTTCTTGACTTAAAAAAAGCTTTTGACACCGTCTCACATAATATTTTGTTTGACAGATTGGAAGAGATTGGCATTAGAGGCGGACCTTTAAATTTACTACAAAATTACTTAACTAACAGAAAACAAAAAACTAAAATTAATAATGTTTTAAGTAATGCTAAGACTATAACAACGGGCGTGCCTCAGGGTACCGTTCTGGGTCCTGTACTTTTTTTAATATATATTAATAAAATAGGTAAAATATTGCAAAATTGCAATGTCATTTCATATGCAGACGATACCGTTCTACTTTTTAATGGCAAAACATGGCACGATGTCTATAAGGAAGCAGAGATGGGGGTAGAGGTAGTGAACCGTTGGTTGGGAAGAAGTCTCCTGAGTCTGAATATCTCGAAGACATTTTTTATGGCTTTTTCTGCAACATGTGCTGACCAGCCAACCATAAATAAAATATACATGCATAATAAAGGCTGTAAAAAACAAACCACACAAGTCTGTGATTGTCCATTTATCAAAAAAACAAATAAAACCAAATATTTAGGTGTAATGATAGACCAGCACTTGAAGTGGGATTCTCATATCTCCTATTTGAGCACCAAAATTAGAAAATTATTTTATAAATTCTATCAACTTCGAGACATTTTAACCAATCAACTCCTTATCATCTTATACACCTCACTAGTAGAGTCAATTCTGAGATATTGTATTGTCATCTGGGGAGGTGCCTATGACAGGGCGTTAACTACTCTACAGGTTTGTCAAAATACTGTACTTAAGATTATCTTCAGTAAGCCTCGACTGTATCCCACTGCATTATTGTACTCAAACTATAAAATTCTTAATTTAAGAAACCTTTACGTTTATTCTAGTCTGTCATATTTGCATATGGCTATTACACACTCACATCAAACTAGAGCTAATTTAAATAAAAACTTGGACCTACCTTTACTACATACCTCAGTCTGCCAGAGATTCCTAATGTATAATATTCCTAAAATGTATAACATATTGCCTATTTCCATTAGAAATAAAATTCATCAAAATAAAATTTATAAACGAGAATTGAGAATATTTATTGTAGATAACCAACAGGTATTTATTCCTATATTTACAGTATAAAGTATAAATATCCTCTTAAGAGTATTAACTTGAATCATTCTAAATAAAACTAAAATAGAAAATAAAAACCTTCGCTCGTCACACATGGTCCACTGTTGTCTACAGCACGGTATGATAAATTTTCTGTACTCTATCCACAGCGTAGTTAATATCAATCGATGATGACGAATGGGGAGAAGTAGCACACAAGATGCATCTTAATGCAGCTTAGGCGAAATTTCCTATTTGCAATCATAGTTTATATATTTTTATTTATTTTTTCTCATAAAATATATAAGAAATAAATTAATTATTTCGTTACTAAATAGTTGTAATATTCTATGACTAAACTTATTTTGTAAAAAATTATTTTATGTAATATATTTGATTTGATTTGATTTGATTTGATTTGACTATCTATGCATTTTTGTAATCGGGATCTAAAATTTTGCATAACTCGTTCCAACAATTCTGCTCCAATATTATTTATTTCTTCCAAAATACGTATTTTAAGTTCTTGGATGGTATTGGGACGCCTTTCATAAACCTTTTCAGATATCCCCAGAGGAAAAAATCAGGAGCCGTCAAATCGGGGGAATTAGCTGGCCACGTTATGTCACCAAATTTTGATATCAAGCGACCGGGGAACATTTCTTGCAACAAAATTCGAGTTTGTCATGCTGTATGTGCGGTAGCCCCATCTTGTTGGAACCAAATATGATTTTGTCCTAGTCTTCGCAATTCGGGCCGTAAAAATATCTGTAACATGTTAACGTAACGTTCGGCATTTATTGTAACAGTTATGTTGTTTTCTTCAAAAAAATATGGCCCTATGATACCAAAAATTGAAACACCACACCATACGGTGACTTTTTCATCGTGGAGGGGTCGTTCATGAAGCTGTTGCGAATTTATGTCGGACCAATAACGATAATTTTGCTTATTCACGTATCCGCTTAAATGAAAGTGCGCTTCGTCTGACATCATCAAGAAATTTAACAGGTTTTCATCATTTTCTAAAATTTGTAAAAATTGTATACATAAAGCAATACGAACTGGTTTGTCTGCTTCTTTTAACTTATGAGCAACTTGGATTTTGTATGGGTGGAAGTGCAAATCAGAATGCAGAATTCTTCGGAATGTCCTGTTGGAATGCGCAACGCAAGTGACTGCCTTGATGCAGATCGATTCGGACTTCTTATCACAGCTTGTCTTACCCGTTCAATATTTTCGGGTGTTCTGACTGTACGTATACCTCCACGAAAATTTGATGCAACATTCCCTCTAACTTCAAAATCTCTTACCCACCTCATTATGGTTGGGCGTGTTGGAATTCTTCCGTGTCTTTTCACATTAAATTCGCGACGAAAATTTCTTTGCACTTGCACAACTAAATTAGTTAATATGAATTGTTTTACGACATAAATTCGTTGATTTATCGGAAATTTGTCCATGACAAATTAAATTGCAACTGTTGACATATAGGAATGTGTCACTAAAATTGTCAAAATAAAATTATTATTTCCACAGCGCACTATGATAAATAGATGAAACCAGATGCCTAACCCAGTATGTGTTTTTGGCTTTTTTGGTTCTTGGTCCCGTTTTCTGATATCCTGAACATTTTGAACTTCGATCAAACTTTCAATATGAATATCCTGTGCATTTTTGTCCTCAAAATTATTAATAGTAGCCAAAATTTCTTGCTTTTCTTGATCAGAGTATTTCTCATAACATTTTAGACGGCAGCTGAAAAGAAACATTTACTTACAATACGGGATTGACAAAATTTTAATATAATGTAATATATATTTCAGGTAGAATCGTTTGTATTACCTACATACTTTAATTTCTAAACAAGTTCTTACCGGCATGGCACACCAGTCACTCGCGCGGTAATTTCTCTTCCTGCGTGGCTTTTATGAGATAAACCACTGACTTTTGCCTTCTTAATAATGGTTGCTTTAAACATCTCTGGATGACTAACACCCTTCTTTCTCTTTGTTTTGATAACTTTGTCAACACTTTCGGTACTGCTATCCGTCTGAGACATCGTGATAAAATGAAAAACAACAATCGTTTGCATTTGCTCAAACCTCAAACACGACATAATGACGCATAACTACGAGAACACTAGCGCCGCGCCGTCGGTCGCACTGATGGTTCGTTTGTTTCGAAAAAGTAACATATCGCGGACATGTTGCCTTTTCGAACCAAACGTAGGACAAATGTCATCACTACCAATATGGTAATAATCGGATATGTTCCGTTCTCGCGTAAATTCATGTATTTACCTTTAAAAATTACGTTGGCGGCAGAATCTTGAATTAGCGAAAAATTGGATATGTTCCCTTTTCCAAATAACCGATTCAATTGAGCTTAAAGTCAGATATTGATTATCGAGTGATATTCTTTGCTGACAAGAGCAAGACATTAGGTACAAAGCCAACTTTACTTCCGGCATGATAAAGCGTTTTGCTCTCGAGCACGGTGTACCCAAAATACAATGTGTACTGTCCGCCCAACCATACTTAACAACATCATGAGAACCAAACCAAGTTTCGTCTAAATAAATTATAATTTGATCGGATTTATGGTACTCTTTTATTTTGCGCAAGTAGTCCTGTCGTAGTTCGATGATATTCGGGGATTCCATTATAACCATTAGATTATCTATTTTTTTACGTTTGAAGCCACATTTTAACAAAACACCACGCAATGTTTTTAAAGATTGTTACTTATAATCGGGGTAACCTCGCAATTTATCACGAACCAGTTCTAAAGGCACTGTATTATCCTCGTAAAAGTTGTAAACAGTTCGCAGAATAAAATCCCTTGTGGTATTGTCAGCCGTTTTGAATTTTTGATTTATTAGTTTGCGCTTTATGGAATGACCTGTTACAGTCCCCAAATTAATTACGTTGGAAATTCTTCTAAAACCTAAGTTGTGTTAATTCATTACAAGTACATTCTTATAGATAGCGCACTTTCATCTTATTCCGGATTTTCCTTTTTAAACACGCGTACATATTTAAAATAACGCGTTGACATTAAACATGTAAATCTTTGTTTCTTAATGCCGGACTTATTTCGCTTTCGATGGCCGACTCTGGCACCGACTCATTATATTCCTACGATAATTCACCCTGACCTTCAGTTTCAAATTGTCACCAAAATGCCATACTGATATAATAAAATATAGGTACCATGTAAACTCTTACTTGCCTAAAGCCACACAGTTTTAGGTGAAAATGAAATATGTAAATTACAGTAAATTGTTTCAACCAGTCACGCCACTGTTCAATTCCCAATATCGCATACCTCAAACATCAACTGATTTTAAAGCTGATAAGGATTCACCCAATTGGCAGAACCTTTAGCTATTTGCTGTTCTTGTCTACAGCATATACATTTATTTGTATTTATATGCTGCTTTATTAATTTTCGCACTCGGAAGAAATTGTTCGCACTTTAAATTGTCAGTGGGCCTCGACGGTATATAGCCAGAGTGGTGTTACTAGTTCTATAAAGTTTTCATAAGTGTAGGAGGAACATAAGGGTTTGTTAATTGTTTATTTTTTTTTTGTTTAACAACAGTGAAATTCCTTTTTAGTTTAATTTAAATTATTTTTGTATAAATAATAATTCTGAACTAGGTACTAAAAAATTATTATAATATTCATGAATGGCTTGTTCGTTCTTTCTTTGACATGCACATTTCTTGGTTGAAAGTACATTTACAAACTAGCTTTCAAAGAGAGTTACTGACTATCAATTAAATACTGATATAAAAGAACACTTTTAGTAATAAAAACTTAAAGAATTTTTAAAAAAAGGTCTGACAACCCCGAAGATGATGCCGGTCCCTTTGAAGCCCGTTCGAAGCTTTTTAATGCCATCAAATTGACTTTGGAGAAAGTATACCTATATTTAGTTATTGATCAACAATTAAAACAAAAACGTAACCTCGCTATATTTGGTCCGAAATAAACCATAATCCCAATATCCTCGACATTCGACGAAAGGCCACGTTCGGATTTACAACCTGGATTCGCGGAATCCACTAAAACACACTACTTGATGTAGAGGCCATTAATATTCTTGTAAAATAAGAAGAGAGCGAACCTTTAAAGTTTAGAACTAAAACTGACAATTAATTTTCAAAAGCAAAACAAAGAAATTTGTCGGAATTTTCTACGAAACATACTGTTATAGAGATCAAATGATATTGTAGTTGATACAAGAAAAATCAATATGAAAGATTACGCCATGAGCAAAACATATGAATGTACGGAAAAAGGTAAAATGATCAAACACATAAAAAAACATATTACTTTCCCCAGCTTTAAAGCTAAAATTCAAATAAAATGTGCGCTACAAGTTAATATTAATAGCCAAACAACGTTTAAAAGCATAGAAACAATTATATACTTTTAACACAAATTCAAATTGCTACGACATTGAAAAATGAAACAAAATATTTTAATATAATTTGATTTTATTAAAGTTTTCAACCGCTTTTCTTTCATTAAAATGTAAATGCCTATTTATTTATGATTGACCGAAAAACGTCATCAACCGGTCTTGTCAAAGGATTCTGGAAGCAAACCCGGGATTGAATTTGAACGATTTTAAATACAAAAAACATTTCTCATAATATTATACTGCTTTTAGAATTGGATTCCTCCTAAAGCCTTGACAAAACGAATAAACCGACTCTTTAAATAATTTTTTCGAAATCATTTCGAGTTAAATTAGGCGGGTTAATAGGGTAAAAGTGGGAAAGACGCCATATGAGGACAGACGCCACACATTCCTTATCTCGTGATGTGAAAATAAATAGTTATAATATATTTATTTTTAAAATATAACTTCTCATGCAAAACTGATGCGAACGTTAATAACCGCTTTTTTAGACAGAACGAGGGTTTGGCGATGGGTTCTTGTCTCTCTCCTTTCCTTAGTGAAGTCTTTACGAACAATCTGGAGAGATCAATTATGGAGAGCGAGTTTTCAAACTGCCTTGTAACGTATAAAAGATACGTGGATGATATTTTTATCATCTGGAACGGTGATGATCTTAAACTCAGTAATTTCCTAAAATTTGTTAATGATTACATCTACTATTAACAAGACTTGACAATGGAATCAACTTTGAAATTTATAGGAAACCGTCATCAACAGATAACGTAATTCAATGTACTTCTAACTAACCGTATTCACACAAGTTCGCAACTTTTAATTAATTTTTCTACAGACTATTCAATTTGCCATTATCCAGGAGTACATTTAATAAAGAAATGAATATAATCAAACAAATAGCAATAAACAACGGATTTTCGTGGAGTTTAATTAATAAAATGTATTACAAATTCGTGAACAAATATAGGTTATAATACAGTATAATACATTTAAAAGTACAAGAAAATAAAAATACATATTATAAATCACTGACATACTTTGGGGATGTATCTCTTCAAATGATTAAGTTTTTCAACCCCTTTGACGTTTCATTAGCCTTTAAAACAGCGAACACGCACAGCAAAAAAATATCCACCCTGTAATAGCTATTTACCTAACAAGTGCGGAAAATGAATTTTTCCGCACGAGTCTGCCGTTCACCGAACGACGCGTAGCGGAGTTCGGTGAAGCAGCCGAGTGCAGGGAAAACATTTTCCGCAAGTGCCAGATACAATAGTTTTTCTACAGACGTGGGGAAATAAGTAACACATATTCCAAAGAAATTTAATAATTTTTAATTAACTATATAATAATCACATACATATGTCAGTTAAACTCATTCTGAGATTGCAAAATTACGAAAAATACGCACAAATTACTACGAAATTAACTCACAAATAACTAATATTAATAATAATGTCAAAATGTCAGTTTGTTGATTTCTAATTATTACTATAAGTTTCCTTAGTAACCTGGTAGGTAAGAAAAACTACAGTGACTTTATACAAGACAGTGGCGACAATAGTGGCCCTAGCAGCCATGTTGCGGGAAATTATTTTGTTACCTTTGTTTTAGTGGAGGAAAACTTTTGACAAATGGCGAAGATTCCAAATTTTATATATTATTGATTTTGACATAATCGCGTCGAAAAATTTTTCCGCACTAGTGTGGAAAAATCAATTTTTCGCACTAATGTGGAAAAATCAATTTTCCGCACTGATATCCGTGCGGAAAATTGGGGTTTCCACACGTCTGTATAAAAAATCATTTCAGGAGTGGTAAAAAGGTAGTGTTAATGTTAACAGCCGGAGGAACATAATTTACCACATTTTTACACTCATATGGGACCAAAGTTAAAGAAAAAGTCAATTTTGCTGAAGGGGTGTTATTTATTCCATTTTACACTCTATCAGGAAAATTAAATACAATGACAATTAATTACACCATATTAGCGTGTAAATAAACCCCGCTAGAGATTAGTTTAACACATTGAGTGTAAAACTTATTCTTTAATCTTTTTTTTACACGGCCCCGGATAAATAAACCTAAGCCCGTGTTACCGAAAAGACAGACGGCAACAAGTGGTGTGAAATTCTAGGAATTGACACATGACGCAGATGCTACGTGCAAATTCAACTTTCAAGTCAGTCTGATTGTGCTCATTAAACGAAATATAGAATAATGTTTTATTTAAATTAAAATATAGAAACAAAGCAAAGGTTTGTAAAGTGCCAAATAAGAGTGCCTTATTAGGATCTTGTTAAATTGGGTAAGCATATTAACAAAATGTAATAGAAACCTTACTAATAAGTACGCCATTTTTAAGAAACTAAGTATTTACATTGTTACAGTTTTCCTTTTAGCTTTTAAATTATTCTGATATAAGCTTATACTATAAATGTATTCCTTTTTTATATAAATACTTAGGTACTACTTCATAGATCCCTAAATAAATATACGATTAATATAATACTCGTCATTTTTATTCTTTTATATTGTTCCAAAGCATACTTTTATTTAGTTTTTTAGTATTCTAAGTATACATATTATATTTATTATGTTATTTGTTTTGTTAAGCTTAATAATGAGGTACATTAAACGTAGATACTAAATTGTTAAACTATATAATAGGTGTGTCATTTTGTTCAACTAGTTATAATAATAAGTGTAAAAAAAATCACAGGGTTTTCCAGTTCTGTTGTAACCATTATTTTGTTTAAAAATAGACGATAAATAATACACAATATTTTCATTCATTTAACAAACCTTTTCCAAGCGATCTGAAGATTTATATATATTAGAGGCTACTATTTTCGGCTTTGATTAAGTCATTCAATCATGTATCAAACTAAGCAGAGGTCAATAATGTCAAACATCTTGAATGAATAATTTTTTACACTTTAATTATAAACGCCCGGTTAGTTTGATACGGGATTAAATGACTTAATCAAAGTGGAAAGTATTCTAGCCCTGGGTAGATTATTTTATTACATTCACTGTAGTAAAGTCACACCCAAATAAAATAAAATGTACACTACAATAATATGATATTTACACTAATTAATCACAAATTACCATTAAAAAATGGTTTATTTACACCTCTCATTATTTCTTTTACACCCTAGAAGGAAAGGTTTACAATCTGTTAGTTTAATTTACAGTTGATAGTGTAAATGTACCTACCCATAAATAAGAAGAATTAGCATTCATCAAAAGGTAAAAAAAAACATTCAAAAATATATTTTTTACCAAATATACTGATTGGTTAATATGTCCTATTGAGTGTGGTCCTATATGTACCACCATTGGGTGTTAAATTTAACACTCAATCAATTTTTTACTGTGCACTTAAGCAACACCTCGTCAGAATCATGGACAAGGCGAAATACTTTTCGGAGTTTACTCCCTTCAGTATGATGAATGCCAGTCCATCTACGTGGGCCAATCGGGTAGAAAAGTATCTACGAGAATCCAAGAGCATTTGAGTTTGGTTAGAAAATTTCGTAACACAGACATATGTAACACATAATCAGCCTTCGCAAACCACCTTTTAGAATCAGGTCACCAATTTTCCCCATCTAAAAATGCAAAAAATTTACATGAATGCCAAAAAGGTAAAAAGTTGGATTTATTGGAGAAACTTGACATTACAAAAGCAAAAAGGAGCCCAATACTCACCTGCGTTAACGAAGTCTTTAATTTCGAGCTATATCTGATTTTTAACAATTTGGTTGATTGACTTGGTTGTTTATAAACACGGCAGTTGGAGTTTATCACAACCTACCTTTTTTCCCGCTCTTTTTTGACGTTCTACTTCAGATATTCTTCTTTTTTCTAATGTACAGACAAATAACATATGAGCTGACCACTTTATCCTTGATTATTGAGTTGTATACCTATATGTTAGGTCGTTTGTATCATGCAGGGTGTGGTTGTTTTGTTGTTTGTTTTTATTTTTATTTTTAACTTTATTTTAAGGCTGTTTTATTGGGTAAGTTAGGAATTGTAAATTTTCTGATATTGCTTTTACATTCTCATTAAATTATTTTAGGCCTGATGATGCAAGAAATGGCGAAACATGTAGCTTGCTAAGGTAATAAATACAAATTTTATATTGAGACCGTGACTTTGAGTTACAATTTCCCTAGACAGTTTCTTTGAATTTGAAAGAGATAGCCATATACTTTATACTGGAAATAACTACTTATCAATGCTGTCATCGTAACGAGTCAGTGCCTGTTCGGCTGCCCTTGCGTGCGTTACGTATTGTTAAGAAATATTTTTTTCTGCATTATTTATTCGATGAAAATTTTGAGCATATTGTGTTTTAGTGAATGCCATAAGTACAGCGGAGATAAGTTAAAGTGAGTACCTGTTTTAATGTTTTGTTCAGCTTGTTTTTAGCATGAGAAAAAATATTTCTGAATCATTTTTTATACTGAGTGATATTTTAACTGTATAACATCTATTCTCCAAAATGAGAATAGACGCTACGGCTTATATGATATGTGTTTTACTGTCAAATTTGAACAAGGTATTTACTATTTCAGAATGCCCAGAAAACATGTATTTCCCCCATTGCAGTTATAATTGTGGGAGGGAAATAATTGTTAAAGAGCAGATTGTGACGTTCCTTAAGCAACATCAAATTTTACACCCTAATCAATTTGGCTTTCAGTCCGGTAGGTGTACTGAGGATGCGGTGTTTCAATTCTTGGAGAAGGTGTATTTTGGTTTTAACGGCGGAGAGGCTGTTGCAGCGGTGTTCTGTGACTTATCAAAAGCATTTGATTGTGTGAGTCACAGAATACTGCTGCAGAAGCTTAATGCATATGGGCTTAGGGGAACAGTACTGGAGTGGTTCCGGTCTTACCTGGAGGGGCGAGTGCAGAGGGTCATCATCGGCTCAAAAACATCTGATGCGGGTGCGATAAGTTGTGGGGTTCCCCAGGGTTCAGTTCTGGGTCCACTACTTTTTTTGTTGTACATTAACGACCTTGCCTTTCTGGACGTTGAGGGACAATTTACGCTATTTGCCGATGATACTACCATACTCTGGCATAACCCTAGCCCTGTCGCATTGAGGGATATGATTGCAACTGATCTCCCGAGGATTGTACAGTGGTTTGACGCTAACTTGCTGACCCTGAATGTTGATAAGACCAATATCTTGGGTTTTAGGTGTGACGTAGGTGGCTTGTTGCTTGGGGATGTTCCACTTGCTTTGAAAACAAAAGCTAAATTCTTGGGCATTCATCTCGATAACCAATTAAAATTTGATTCGCATATTGTGGGGCTGACAAAGAGGGTGGCTTCCGGATGCTATGCTGTACGTATGGTATCTAGAGAAATTGGTGTTACTCTTGCTAGGAAAGTGTACCACTCTTTGGTGGAGTCACATTTAAGGTATGGAATTGTGTTTTGGGGGAATACACATAATTGTCTACTGCACTCACTGTTTGTTTTACAGAAAAGAGCAGTGAGATACATCTACCAAGTAAACGGCAGGGAATCGTGTAGGCCCTTATTTAAATCCAAAAAGATTCTAACGTTGTCATCGTTGTTTGTTCTGGAGACGGCCTGTATGATGTATAAACGTAGGGATATCTTGCCCGGGCCTAGTCACTCTTATGCTACGAGGCAAACACAAGACCTTCACTTGCCCATACCTACTTCGGCCCTAGTGAAAAATTCAATCATATATGAAAGCCGTAAAATATATGATCACCTTCCTGATAATTTAAGGGCTTGCCCTGCACTTTGCCTATTCAAGCGGTCTGTAAAGAAATTACTGGTGGAGAGAGCCTATTACGATTTGGGTGAATACTTTGACGACCACTTTTAATCTTTTAATCTATATCTAAGTATATGTGTATCTATTTTGAGGAACCTTGTTCTGTTTTGTCTGTCTACTTTGATTTGATTTTGATTTTGATTATTTACTGTTTATTTACTATGTTTTAGGCTGCTTTTATTTAATTTTACTTATAATTATTTTATTTCATTTTATTTTGTTTTATTTTATTCCACTCTATTTGATTATACTTTATTTTATTTTTATTTTATTGTACTCTATTGTATTTTACTGTATTTATGAAATTACTTGCATACATCTGAAAAGCTTTGTTAACAAGATTTATCTTACTAACAATAAAGCATAATTGATTTGATTTGATTTGATAGTACGCAAAAAAAAATCTTAATCAGACAAAATTATACAGGGTGTAATTTAATTGAGTGCCGATACTTAAGGGTGATAATCTATGAATGATTCTAACATAAAAAGTTCATATGGACATATGTCCTAAACCTCTTCATTTTTGAGCTACAGGGTGTTAACATTTTAAGAAAAATATAACCTTTTTATATAAATCACTCTTAGATATTTTTATGAAATTTTGTACATACCTTTTAATCAATAAGGAGCATTTTTTGACCTAGCAGATTTATAAAAATTTTTACCAGTGACGTCCGTACGGGGTTTGAACTGAATATTTTTAAAGAAAAAATGGATACGCCACTGCTTTTTCTAAAAACGAAACTTACTTTTGAAATTCTCATTTATTTTAAAGCAAATTTCGTTTATAGACTTACTTTTGTACGACGCACCGTTTTCGCGTAAAAAAATAAAAACAAAAAAAACATTTTTTTCTTCGGTTCATTGAGACTGCTTTTATTTATTTTGTTGAATTTGGTTGGCACCCACCATGAGTGGAAACACTTTTTTTGGGACAACAATTTATTTTCTACTCACCAGTGACATTCAACTGAACGTTTGAAAAGAAAAAAACGGTAACCATATTAAATGCCCTCTTAAAGCAAATCAAATAAAAATCAGTAGGCTGGGTAAAGCTACATCAATTTTGACGTTTCTTTTCATAAAGACAAAAGGCCTGGCATTGATTTTGCATTATTAAATAATTATTATTACAGTAAGACGTTAAATTATAATAAAAGAATGGTAAATTTTACAAACAGTGAATTAACTGACATGCATTTTATTTATGGGCTTGCAGACGGTAATGCATACGAAGCCAGGCGGATATACCAAGAGCGGTATCCAAATCGCGTACTACCCGATCCGAGAACATTTTCTAGGATTCATAGACGTCTCCACGAGACCGGAACTTTAAAAGTAGACCACAGTGCTAAAGGAGTCCATCAAACAGTAAGAACACCGGAACTTGAAGAAGGAATTTTACACGAAATTGAGGAGAACCCCGAAAGTAGCACGAGGAAAATCGCGGCAACATTTAATGTTTCACATTTTCTTGTTTGGAAAATTCTCATCGAAAATTTATTATACCCATATCACATTCAAAGAGTCCAGGCATTACTCCCTAGAGATTTCCCGATGCGCATTAATTTCTGTGTGTGGTTTCTTCAAAACCTGATGGAAAATCCGTTATTTGACAGGCACATTCTTTTTACCGACGAAGCTAATTTTTCTCGAAACTCAATAAGAAATTTCCATAATAACCATTTATGGGCGGATGAAAACCCTTATGCAATTGTAGAATCAAATCATCAAGAACAGTTCTCAATAAATGTTTGGGCTGGCATTATTGATGATTATTTGATAGGCCCATTTTTTCTCCCAAGAAGACCTGATGAACAATCATATTTACACTTTCTTGAAGAAGATCTGCCGCCAATGCTTGAAGACCTTCCATTATTATTAAGAAACCAGATGTGGCTAATGCACGATGGTGCGCCTCCACATTTTAGCTTACGAGTGCGTGAATTTTTAAATCACACCTATCGCAATCGGTGGATAGGTCGCGGAGGAACGCAGCCATGGCCACCTAGATCTCCGGACCTTAACAGTTTAGACTATTTTTTCTGGGGGCATCTGAAAAGCTTAGTGTACCAAGTGCCGATTCATACCGAAGAAGAGTTACGAAATCGTATATTAGTATGCTGCCAAACCATAAGAAACACCCCGGAAATCTTCGAAAATGTGCGTCAGTCTATGGGAAGAAGAGTCCATGCTTGCATACGTGTGGGTGGACGACACTTCGAACAACTACTGTAAATAATGTGGGTTCTTTATTCTGTTTATCTTCTCTTGTCATTTTGCTTTCGATTTAAGGTTTGGAATTTTTCCTTTTAAATTAATCGCGATTTTTGAAATAAATTTTTTTATTTTTTTTTGTTTTTATTTTTTTACGCGAAAACGGTGCGTCGTACAAAAGTAAGTCTATAAACGAAATTTGCTTTAAAATAAATGAGAATTTCAAAAGTAAGTTTCGTTTTTAGAAAAAGCAGTGGCGTATCCATTTTTTCTTTAAAAATATTCAGTTCAAACCCCGTACGGACGTCACTGGTAAAAATTTTTATAAATCTGTTAGGTCAAAAAATGCTCCTTATTGATTAAAAGGTATGTACAAAATTTCATAAAAATATCTAAGAGTGATTTATATAAAAAGGTTATATTTTTCTTAAAATGTTAACACCCTGTAGCTCAAAAATGAAGAGGTTTAGGACATATGTCCATATGAACTTTTTATCTTAGAATCATTCATAGATTATCACCTTTAAGTATCAGCACTCAATTAAATTACACCCTGTATGTATGGCATCCCTCCCTCGTGTCATGGCATCTCTCTCACATAGTGTGGGAGAGATGGCATTTCGAAACTTGATGACGTTATATTTTAATTTCTAGATTTCTATTTTTTTGAAATAATGTCGTAAATTATTTTTTTCCACATAGTGTATAAGAGTAAGTTTACTGCAAAAAATAAACGATTTGATTATATTGCATTTTTTCATATAAAATTTCAGACTTGCAAGAACTATGGCGTCTCTCCCACTTTTACCCTAAGCATGTTATTACTATAGTGGCAATTTAAATAAAAATAAACACAACTCAACCAAATTTGAACTCCCTTTTTAAAAAAAATCTAAACAATATACAGGATGAGTCGGGAGGAATGGGCCTAACTCTAAGGGTGTAATCTATGCATCAAAATAATAAGAAAATACTCAAATGTTGTTATCCAATATTCATTTGTTTTCAAGTTACAGCGTTAAATAAAATAATAATATTGTTAAACCAAAATACCCAACATTAACACTGCTTTAAATAAATCATTGGTTTAGTAAATTTTCAAAAATACCGCCATTGACTTTCAAACATTTCCTGCTTCGTTTACGAAGAGCGCGCGTGGGTCTTCTAATCGATTCATGCCTTTTTTAATAGATAGATAGATAGATAATGTTTTATTTGTTTCTAAGAAAAAGCCAAAAGGCGTAAAACAATTGTCGCAGTACAATGATTACAAAAGTTACATTATAACTGTTAAAATTTATAATAATATATAAAAAAATAAATACATATAACTGACACATACGTCCTAACATACACACAGGTAGTAGTGATTGTAGATTTAACAAGATTTAACAAGAGAAGAAAATACACAGAAGAAAGTCAGGCAAAAATGTAATTTACAATCCAAGATAACGTTCAGAAAATAGCAGATCTATCAGAATCACTATAAAATTCATTTAGACTATAATATGCCTTTTTAATTAAAAATTTAGTTATAATTGTTTTGGCTTGGCCATGAGGTAGGTTGCGTATGCTCTCTGGAAAATTATTGTATATTTTTATAATAGTGTAAGAAACATTTTTTTGTATATAGCTAAAATTACATTTTTCCGGTAAAAGGTTGGCCTTATGTCGGGTAAGATATTGGTGGTTATTAATAGTATCTTGAAATAAGTCTTTATTATTATGGACAAACATAAAAGAATCTAATATATACATACTAATTAGAGTTAAAATTTTGTTACTACTAAATATTCCCTTGCAACTTTCGCGTTTCTCCATTCTAAAGATAAACCTAATGCACTTTTTTTGAAGTCTTAAAACTCTCTCTATTTCTATTGAATTCCCCCAATAAATGAGGCCATACCTTATCCTAGATTGAATGAAGGCATGATATGCTGAAATCGCAGCATCAACACCAACGTTCTCAGCAACAACCCTTAAAGCATAACAGTACCTAGACGTAGCCACTGCCACGTGCTCGACATGCGCTCTCCAATCCAATCTTTTGTCTATTATAAGTCCAAGAAAAGATAAGTGCTCTGAAGTTTGGATATCCGAATTATTATAAGTGAAAGCAAATGCATTATCAGATCTATTGCCAAAAACAATACACTGCGTCTTTGACACATTTAAGAGGAGATCGTGAGCAGAGAAGTACCTGTCCAGCACACCACAAGCTCTCTGAATGTCGATCAGCACCGCCTCAGGGCTATCGTTACCGAAAATTAGAGTAGTATCATCAGCATACAGAACTGTATATTCGCCAGTTACATCTGACAGCTCATTTGTATATAAAATATACAACAGCGGTCCCAAGATGGATCCCTGAGGGACACCCCGAGCAATGCTGATCTTATCAGACTTAATGGGTCTGCCATAAATGTCATACTCACATACCTGTTGTGTGCGATTCGCCAAGTAAGATTTGATCAACCTAAGGCCGTTTCCCCTTATACCGTAATTATCCAACTTTGCACAAAGAGTCTTATGATTAACGCTGTCAAAAGCTTTTGACAGGTCCATACACATAGCCACAGTAAATTTCTTATTATTAAGAGAGTCTAAAACATTTGAAATAGCTTGGTAAATCGCTCTTATAGTAGATTTCCCCTTTCTGAACCCATTCTGACTATCAGATATTAGTGAGTGCTTTTCCAGAAAACCCGACAAACGATCATAAATTGATCTTTCAAAGATTTTACCAATGTTAGAAAGAAGAGAGATAGGCCTATAATTTTTTTCTTCGTCAACTTCGCCTTTTTTATATATTGCTTTTACAAGGGCATTTTTTAAAAGATCGGGATAGACGCCTGTTTTAAAACAAAGATTGACTATGTATGACAGAGGCTCGGAGATACGATCTGCAATTTCCTTGATGATTCTGACCGGCAGGTTGTCATCCCCAACCGATTTTTTGTTTTTTAGACTTTTAATTATTTTGAATATCTCATGTGGGCTTGTTGGTCTCAGGTAAATGGACTGCAAACAATCAGTGGAAGGAAATACTTGTTGAGTCGTTGAGTTCAAATTTGGACAAGCATTGATAAAATATTTGTTCAAGCTATTAACAGTTGTGAAAGGATCACTACATTTATGTGAAAAGTTTTCAAGGGCCCCTTTTTTATTATTGCTATTGGTGATCTTTTTTACTAGTTGCCAGGTAGCTGTAACCTTGTTTTTCGATTTATTTAGAAAATCTCTGTTTGACATTTTTTTGGCCTCTTTTATTACTTGTTTTAAAATTTTACAGTATTGTTTAAAAAGATTATCCGTAACAATCCCTTTGATTTTCTTAAAATATAGCACTCGCTTATGCCGGCAGGAAATTTTGATACCCGTTGTTATCCAATGACTGCTGTTTTTTGTCAGAGAGACCTTCTTTACAACAAAAATTTTATTGAAATAATTTAAGATTAAGTTTATAAAGACAGAATAAGCCCCATTCACCGTTTCCAATCCATACACCGGCGACCAATCAATCCTGTCAACCTCATGCTTAAAATCTATTACTTTATTCTCTGGATAAACCCTCCTATAGACATACTCAGATTTATTTCCACCACTGTATAGACCCTTGATATTGATAACCTGCGCATGATGATCAGATAGTGCAGAGTTTAGTACATAGCTTGAGAAGCCCCCCTGAAAGCTACAGAATATGTTGTCCAATAGAGTCGATGAATGAACTGTTTCACGGGTGGCTTTAAAGATACATTGGTTCATACTATAAGAATTCAAAACATCTTGCAGCTGCTTAATTCGAATATTCTGATGATCAAAAAAATTAAGGTTAAAATCACCAGCCAAAACTACTTTATATCTCGAATAGTTATTATATATGAAATCCAATACCTGCTCAAGCCTTTTTAAAAATATTTCGTATATTCCCAATCCTCGACGGTACAAACATACTATCACTATTTTCAAAGTCTCCTCAAAGACAGCAGCAAGCTCGATGTCACCCTCAATGCTCATATCACATATAGTAATTTCGTTCTTGAAAGCACCACACTGATCACAATAAATGCAAACACCTCCATGCTTCATATCACTCCTAGTATAGAAAGACACCATCTCGTACCCTTCAAGCTTTATGAATGAAGCCTCCTCCTGTTCAAGCCAATGTTCACTGAGAAGTAGAACCTGGGGCTTACACACAAGTCCTTCCAAATAGCTGTCAATTTCCAAGGTTTTATGCCTGAGAGACTGTATGTTCTGATGCATAATTGTCAGGCTATGTTTGTTTGGGTTATCACCAGATACAGAACACTCTGATTGCTATTTATCTGTATGACCACTATACTGAATCCTTTGTTTCTCCTTCTCTTGATGCCATAAATATGTCGGACATTTAATATCATAGACTTTATGGTTAGCATCCAAGTTAAGCTTATATTTGTGATTGCTCAACTTACAATTAACGCATTCAAACTTGTCCTTATCACAATCTCTCGTTTCATGATCGTTTCTCCCGCATCCACCACAAGATCTCTGATTTGTGCAATCCTTTGCTGTATGGTTGTATTGATTACAATTATAACACCGAATTACGCCTATATATTCAAAGCATCTACATGATCTACAATCCAAAAACAATCTACCATCTCCATCATGCATCACTCTTTGAAAAGTCTTTGCATCACACTCAATAATGGTAAAGAAAGTTGTAACCATTTTCTTTGTAATCACTATTTGTATATGGCTCTCGGAGGATATAATATCTGGATTTTGTTGCTTTAATTTTTGGATAAGCTTATCTTCACTATATTGGTCTTCAATACCCACTATTATATTGCTTACAGCATTTCTAATGCGTCTAATTAATGCATCCCTAGTATCTACTTTTACTTTGTAAACCTCAGTCTTTAAAACCCCATAAATTAAAGTCCAACGGCGTGACGTCTGGAGATCTGGCAGACCAACTAATAGGACCACCGCGACCAATCCAAACCCCTGGAAACCTTTGGTCTAAATATTGCTTGACCCAACGATCGAAATAGGCAGGCGCTCCGTCGTGTTGATAATACATTACAATTCTGATGTTTAAAGGAATCTCCTCCAGTAGTCCTTGCAATTCATATTGTAAAAAACTTAAGTAGAGATCCCCTGTAAGGCGATTTTCCAAAAGAAAAGGGCCAATTAAATTATTATCGATCATGCCGCACCACACGTTTACTGAAAACCTGTGTTGAAAATGACTTTGGACTATTGCGTAAGGATTTTTGCCCGACCATACATGGGAGTTTCGATTATTATTGATGCCGTCACGGGTGAATGTAGCTTCGTCAGTAAAAAGTATGTGCGGTAAAAGATGAAGATTATTAATTATCCGCTCACAAAATTGCATTCGCTTGGCGTAGTCTCCAGGTTGAAGATTCTGTACACGCTGTACATGATACGGGTATAAGCCTTGCCCGTGAAGTGTATTGATTTTTTTTCCCCTAACTGAATTCCAATTCTTCGTGATCTTGTCATCGCATCTTCTTCTACTAAAGCTAGAACATTTTTTATTTCTTCTAAATCTTGTTGAATGGCTCGTTCGGATGTTACATTAGCACTTGGAAGCGTTCCGGTCTCACAGAGTTTGTTGAAAACTCTGATAAAGGCCTTTCTGTTTGGGGTTCTTTTATGTGGAAATCGTTCACACGATATTCTTCAGTAGCCGTTGTAGCATTCCCATTATTCAAACCAAAAATAAAAACCATATTGGCGCATTCGAGATGTGAATAAATGTGTGGCATTTTATAAAATTAAAATGTTACAAATCCAAAAGTTAACGGTGAATCAATGTAACATTTTATACTGACACTAATAGGATAGTGACAGCACAACAAATAAAAGCAAACAATAATACCATTTATTATAGGAAACCTAAATTAATGCAATATTTTGTTTTTGCCTTATAACTTGAAAACAAATGAATATTGGATAACAACATTTGAGTTTTTTCTTATTATTTTGATGCATAGATTACACCCTTAGAGTTAGGCCCATTCCTCCCGACTCACCCTGTATACTAGGTGAGGATTTTAAAATGCAAATCCGAAAAAATAATTAGAAATATTTTCTTTAAATGTTAGGACGCCAATAGGGAGGCTGCAGGACATATTTTAAAACATTGTTTATATTTACCCCTCACCCTTCCCCTCCAGATTTTCTCTGACTGGAGACACATTTGAAATGTCAAATAAAAAGGTAGTTATTTTTTTACATAGTTGGATTATCCGTTAACAACTACGTAAGTAATCAGAACATTATTACATTTAATCTACTGGTTGCTAAGTTAAGTATTTTTGAATAAACAAAATTAGAACACTTAAAACTACACATTTTAAATAGGATACCTACTTCCACTGATTATTGAATAGGATACTACTTTTTGCTATAACAATGTTCGAAGATATTCTTTGAATTTGATACGGATTTTTATTCAGCGCAATTATAGAACAATCGTACGACATTGAAATAAACATGACAATAATTCTGGAATAATGGGAAGTACTGAGAAGCTGAACAATTGTGGGCTTATAGGTTTCCCGCCATTCAAAAATCTCATATGACATTTATAGTTCTTGCAAAACAAAAACCGATGCACGTCATCAATCAGCTGATAATTGTAAATCCGTAAGAAAACACGAGGAAATTAAATTTGGGAAAAATATTTTAAAACTTTATGCGATATTAAACTTTCTACAAACTTAAAATATTCTTCTTTGAAACGAAGCCGCTTATAGCTAGTATTTTGTTTATTTCCTTCCTTCCTCCGTAGCGCTACAGCCCCTGGTGGGCTTTGGCTGACGCGACGACTTGCCTCCTATTCACTCGATCGGTCATAAGCTCCGTGCTATTTTCGACGCCCAGTTTTCTCAAATCCGCAGCAATGTTGTCTCGCCATTCAGTCTGGGTCTACCAAGTGGCCTTTTCCCCTCTGGGGCCTTCTGCCATACCATTCCTACTAGCCTATCTTCAGGCTGCCCACGTACGTGTCCTGCCCATCTAAGCCGTTGAGCCTTTATTAAGTTACAAAGATCTGGTTCGTCGTATAGCTCTCTCAGTTCTGCATTCGTTTTACTTCTATGCTGCTGCGTCTGTGGATCCTTTGTCGAGCCGTATATTTTCCTAAGTATTCGTCTTTGGAATCTTCGGATGACCACCTCATTTCGTACCGATAGCGTCCACGATTCGCAGCCGTACATGATGACAGGTCTGATGACAGTTTTGTATATTTTGATTTTGGATCTTCTGGTAACTTCTTTGGATCCGAATACGTACTTTATTTCTTCGCTGATGTCGTTGTCGGCTGTAATGATCGAACCCAGGAACTTGAACTGCGTGACATTTTCAAAGTTGTACTCATTCATTATCACATTTTGTCCCAATCTCCATCTGCCTGTCCTAGAGATGTGCATGTATTTGGTCTTGCCTTTGTTGATTCGTTTTGTTTATTTGAGCTTGTAAAAATTATTATAATTTAAATTTTATTAGCCGACCGATGGCAACAGAACTGTAAACGGTTCGTTGGCTTAGTTTGACGTTTCATGCAAAACTAACCTTAATTGTTCCGTGTTGCTGTGCATCTATTTTTTAACAAGAACTCCAGATCTTTTCATAAATAGCATTAAAAAACTGTTCTTTTAAGAACAACAAAAGTGCACATATATGTCTCTGTCGATTACGTTGTTTATTATTTGTGAAAAATGCCGAAGCATTTAAATTGCCTATGCAAAGAGCTTATAACTTCTCTAATAAGCTATTTTCAGAAAGATTTTAAGAACAATGGCCCATTGTTACCCTTGACTGCAGTTAGAGAAGTAAATATAAAGAGTGTGTTAAGGTCTATATATTCTTATATCTACTTCACTAATTTTAAGCATGTAGCAGCTGCCCTAAATTTGAATATCTCCACTGTAAGCGCAATTTCAACAACAGTTAAGCAAAATAAATTATTCGAGTCACCTAAAAGGAAACGTTCTTTTTCAAGGATAGTTGCAAATGTGTCAAGATTGGATAAAGGTTCTACCCGTCACACTATTTATGGAATGTATGAAACAAGTAAGTTGTATTATTCAAAAACTAATATTTTACATTGGGTATGCTATATAAGCTGTAACTTTTTTAGAACATTAACATTGATAACTTTAAGTAATAAGTTAAAAGACATAAAACTGTTTGTTGGTTGTCTTAACACTTTACGCAGTTCGGATGGAAAAAAGATGAACCGAGGCGAGGACTTTTACCAATCGTTAATAGGTTGGTACAAGACATTTTCTATGCCCTTTTTTTTTAACATATCCTTAAATATTCTGAAACAATTTCAGACATAAGCCACCAAAAAAATATTTAGTTGATGACCTGGCTGAGCAATATATACATAAAGTTTTACGGTTTCCTCCATACCACTGTATGTTCAATATTATTGAACATATGTGGGAGATTACCAAATTCGGCACACAGAACGCGAGATATTAAAATGGTATGAAACAGAACATGTATTAGATAGACTGAACATTCATCCCATTATTATTGAAGTAAATACTGCGAGTGAATCAAGTGATTTGAAGGATGATTAGAGATCCATCTTTGTATTATTATTTTATTAAGAAGTCTCTTCAAGAAAATAGGCTTCGAATGATAAAAAGATGAACTGAGGTAAGGGCTTATGGAACTTTCCCCTGTAGCTTTCAAACGACTGGTATTTTTGAAAGAATGTATCAAAGAAAAAGCAGCGTTCTAGTACCAATTAGTTTTCTTGGATGTAACATGAATTTATCAGAATGGTATCATTGGTCGATTTTGTCAAGATGAAAATAAAAGAAGTATTGGAAAGTTGATGGTAAAAGTATTATGCAGTAAACAAATATATAAACTTTTGTATATTTATCTTGTTTTTATAAAAAATAGAACTGTGTAATTCCCTCACTCGGATATTTTGGTTACAAGCTGGCAATACTGTTGATAACTGACGTCACTCGAAAGGTATGACGTGCATCGGTTTTTGTTCTGCACTGGGTATAAGCGATTAGAAGATCGATGACGCAGTACCGGAAACTCGAAGGTAAGCAAAAACTAACGATGGTATGGCCGTTAGAATATTGGGTGTAGTAGCTATAAATCCCCATGTTGATTTACGGGAACTTGCTCGTGATTCAGGGATGTATCAAAAATCGATACTGGCTATTTTACATAAGAACAACTTTTACCCTTATCACAAAAGTCTTCATCAGAAATTAAATGGCCTAGATTTTAAATATAGATTTTGTAACTGGTTTAAAATTGCAATAATTCACGAAAACAATGCATTTTCAAGAAAGAGAGTCTTTGGCGACGAAGCAACATTTACCAATTGTGGTAATTATTTAAATTAATCTGGATTATCTTGAGTTTGAATGTACTGAGTGAATCAATTTTGTTTAATTAATTCAAAATTAATCAGCACAATTTACGCTATTGGGCAAATAAAAATCCTTAATGGATGAGAATTATGCCGAATCAACATCCTTGGTCGGTTAATACCTGGTGTGGTTTAGTCGGAGATAGTGTCATTAGACCATATTTTTTTGACCGTCACCTAAAAAGATAAATTTAAAATATTTCTTTAAACAACGATTTGCCGCAACTTCTGGATAATAATGCAAATCAGCAGAATGGTGCTCCGCTACACTAAATAAAATGTTTGGAAACAGATGGATTACTCAGGATGGTCCTACGAACTGACCTGCAAAGTCACCAACTTTAACCCCATTGCATTTTTCCTTGTCGTGTTTTATAAAAGATAAAGGTATGAGTATATTATGAGAGATATATATTTCTAGCAGTTTTTTGGATTTTGCATTGTAACGCCGTAAAATCTCTCCCTGAATTTAAACAGGAGGAAACGAAATCCATTTCCCATTTTTAAGGTAAACCAAATTAAGTCTAAGTTATAATAGACTATACTCTTTGCAAAACAAAAACCGATGCACGTCATACCCTTCAAGTGACGTCAGTTATCGACAGTCTTGCCAGCTCGTAACCAAAATATTCGAGTGAAGGAATTGCACAGTTGTTTTTTCATAAAAACAAGATAAATATACAAAAATTTCCCATAGTCTATATATTTGTTTACTGCATAATACCTTTTACCATCAACTTTAGTAGATCTAATTCTTCTTTTATTTTCAACTTGTCAAGATCGATCAATAGTACCATTCTGATAAATCCATGTTTCATCCAAGAAAACGAATTGGTACAGGAATGCTTCTTTTTCTTTAATGTTTTTTTTCAAAAATACCAGTCGTTTGAAAGCTACATGGGAAAGTTCCATAAGCCCTCGCCTCTGTTCATCTTTTTACCATCCCAAGCCTATTTTCTTGAAGAGGTTTCTTAAAGAGTTAAGACAACCATCAAACGGTTCACAGTCTTTTAATTTCTAACTTAAAGTTAGAAAGTAAGTCAAAGTTATATAATGTTCTAAAAAAAGTTACAGCTTATGAATAACCGTTGTCAAATGTTATACTTTTTAAATAATACAACTTACTTGTTTCGTACATTACATAAATAATGTCACGGATAGAACTTATATCCAATCTTCACACATTTACAATTCTCTTTGAATTAGAACTTTTGTTTTAAGGTGATTGTAATAATTTATTTTCCTTAACTCGTTGAAATTGCGCTTACAGCAGAGACATTCAAATTTAGGGCTGCTACACGCCAAAAATTAGTAAAGTAGAAATAAAATATCTAGACCTTAACATACTCTTTACATTCACTTCTCTGTAGTGCTGTCAAGGGTAACAATAGGCCATTGTTGTAAAGTTCTTCCTGACAATAGTTTCTTAAAGAAGCTATTAGCTCTTTGCACCGACTATTTAAATACGACGCACAGCAACACGGAATCACGAACAATTAAGGTTAGTTTTGCATGGCATGTCAAACCAAGCAAGCGAACGAGCTGGCGCCATTTACAGTTGTGTTGCCAACTATCGACCAATAAAATTCAAATTATATTAATTTTTACAAGCCTAAATAAACAAAATATTTGCTATAAGTGGATTCATATCAAAGAAGAATACTTTAAGTTTGTAGTAAATTTAGCAATAAGGTTTTATTATTTTTGCCTAAATTTAATTTCCTCGTGTTTTCTTACGGATTTACAATTATCAGCTGATTGATGACGTGCATCGGTTTTTGTTTTGCATCAACTGTAGTCGTGTATGCGAAATCAGTTGCTTGTCCCTCCCAATTTGAATCTGAAATGACGCTCCTGCACCAAACGGAATTTTATCGCCACGACAAAAAATATTTTTGGAGAAACAATTTATTTTCTTAATTCCTTTCTGGCAAGCTCCAACACTGTAGGTATCTTCAACCAAGCCAAATTTTCTAAAGTAAGTATATTATGTAAAAAGTTCCAAAAAGAATCGAATGGAAAAACTATTAAATGTTTCAAACAAAGTAAAGAGCTTTAAATCCTTAAAACTTTTAAAAAGGTACGCACGAAAATCTGCTACTCCTGTCGATCGCATCACTGGCGGAAGTAAGCAGGATAATGAAAATTTTTGTTCAAAAGTTTTTCAAGATCTTTCGAGGTGGAAAAATCCTTTTATTAAATAAACCCTTCATAAATCAAAAGTTAAATTATTCATGCCCTAAGTTTTAAAAGTGCTAAAAAATTGGTTCAATTTTTCTTGGGAAATTATTTAATTCGATATGATATATGAGGAGAGGATGAGTATCATTTTAAGAAGCTCACAGCTTTATGTAAATTGTTAGATATAATACCGTAAGATAGTACAAGTGATTCAGATCTGATATCGTGAAACTATTTTAAGTTCTAAGAAAGTTACCTTGCCTATCCTGAAGTTTTAATCAACCTCCACTTATACCTACTTGCATTTGTGCCTAAAAGTAAGAGCTACGTTTTGGTCGTATGGTACACTGTTAGAAATTCTGGCCGTGTTAATCAAAAAATCTTAAAATCAATTTGAATGAATTAAAACGACCTTAAAAAAGAGAGTTATTTTAACACTTTTTTGTTTAGTAAAAATTAATCTTTAGGAACCGACTTTTTTCAAAGTCGTTTTACCATAATAGTGAAATCAAATTAACAGGCAATACCTTTGTCACTCAAGTAAATATGAGTGCAAGTTACTTTGATTAAATTTAGAATCTTTTTATTCGCCTTTTAGTTATAAATTTACCCAAAACTAGATTCGATATGAAATAGTTTTCAAAGTTATGTGAACATATAATAAAAGTAAAATTTCCTGTGATAACTACTCAGTGTATACTATCAACATATTAGTAAAAGAGTAAGTCTAAATAACTTTTTAAGTTAATCGGAAAAAGCGTGTGTCTTGTACACCAATATTATACATTATAGTATTAACAAAATATGATCAATTATATTTAATACAATTTGTTATTAACCGAAATTATTTTTTATTACATGGCGAATATCGTCTCAATCGCTTAATTTTAAATGTTAATATAAACTAGACTTAAGTTTGTATATAACGAGTGATTTTTAATTATTTTGCTCAAGGGAGGCCATGCATTTTAAAAGCATCATGGCCGTACTGCGTAGATAAGATGACATGATTGTTTTATGACATTTACGTCTTATTTGAATTTGTGTATTTGTAAAGTTTAAAAATTGAAGAAATTTTGTAATTTTTGCAGTTATTTGAAGGTAGGTTACTATTGCTTTAACTAATATTTCTCCGGGGAGTCGTCTTTTGACTATTATAAAGTGCTATTTGCAGGATATGATTTAATTTTTTATTTTTCAGCGTATCAAGTTTTGGTGAAGCTTTGTTGCCGGATTGAAAGTTCTACAGTAAAAATGTTTAGTGAAGCACAAAAAATTTTTATTGTTGAAAGTTTTTTTAGAAATGGAAACAAAATAGGCGGTGTGTGGAATTACTCTATGCATGACTGCTTTGATGAATTTCGAACCGAGTTTCCTGATGTTGCGGTGACCTTTCATAATTTTCGTACTGGGTCACAATACCTAATTGATAAATTTCGTCAGACTGGTTCTGTTCAACATAAAAAAGGGGCTGGAAGACCAACGAAACGATCGAATGAGGTTATTGAAGAAGCGCGACAAATTATGGAAAATAATCCTTCAACTTCTATTAGGCATTTATCTCAACAAATTCAGCAAACGGATTTATGCTACAGTACATGTCAAACACTTTTGAAAAAGGATCTGCATCTATACCCTTATCGTGTTACGGCTATTCATGAACTCCTTCCCAATGACGTTCCCCAAAGACTTAATTTTTGTGAATGATTTTTAAACAATTTTCAAGAAGAAAATAGTGGTGCTTTTGAAAAAACATTTTTTACCGATGAGGCTTATTTTTATTTATCAGGCTATGTTAATTCACAAAATATGCGAATGTGGAATACGCAAAATTCGCATGTTTTTGTAGAAAGACCTCTTCATCCTCAAAAAGTTGGTGTGTGGGCAGCAATTAGTTCTAGAAGAATAGTAGGCCCAATTTTTTTGATGGCACAATTACAGCTGAGAGATATCGGATCGAAATTCTGACAACATTTATTAATGAGCTTCACGATGATGAATTGCGGGAAGGTTACTTCCAACAAAATGGCGCTACACCTCATGTAACCAGAGAAAATTTAATTTTTTTAAGTGAATTTTTTGAAAACAGAGTTATAAGCCGAAATACGCAACAAAAATGGCCACCTCGTTCCTGCGATTTAACACCCTGCGATTTCTTCTTGTGGCCTTTTATAAAAAACTCCATTTATCGAACACCAATTGAGGATATAAATGATCTTAAACGAAGGATTTCAGAAAAAATTGCCGAAATTAATAATTCTCCAAACGTATTGGTTAATGTGTCTCTGAGGGTAAGAAGAAACATCAGAAGGTGTCTAGAAGTAGGAGGCGGCCATATAAAGTAGGCTTTCAAAGTAAGATAGCTCAGGATTTTATATTACATACCTACCATCAAAAAACATTATTTTAGGTTTTCGACGTGACAACGCTGCTTTCTTGCAAATTCGCCCTATGATTTAATCTACGCGCTACTGCTACACTATGTATACTGGGTCACAGCCGCCCTTGAGCAAAATAATTAATAATCACTCGTTATAAGTATGTTTCTTAATGTGAAAGAGTAATAAATCATTATTGAACAATAAAACCCAGTGGTCTTCGCCGTATTCCATAGGCGTATTCCAATTATTATTTTATGTAACATTCGGAGTTGCAAAATTAATTGAAATGTGTTCGAATATGACTGGAGTCGGACAGTCAAAACAATATACCGACTTGTGCACGAGGATAATCGCGGCCGTATCAGGTCACCAAGGAGAAGTTCAGGAAGAAAAGAATCTAATAAATACGGATCATCTATGACTACCATCAGAAGAATCATACACTCCTTTTAATTAAAAAAAGAAATACCTACCTTGGGCAAAATATTGTCTGAAATGAGAAAGGGTGATTTCATTCGACCCATGGGTAAGAAGAAACTATGGAAAACTTTGAAGGAAATGAATTTTTGTTATAGAATTCAAAACAGAAAATCACTTTTAATAGAGAAAGACGAAATCATCTGCTGGCGACGACGATATTTGAAGGCAGTTAGACAGTTCCGAAGGGAAAACAGAAATATCTATTATATGGACGAAATTTGGTTAAATGAAGGTTATACCGTTGGTAAACTATGGCAGGATAAACACATAAAAAGCGCGACGCAATTACTCACATTGGTAGCAAAGATGGATTTGTGGATGGCGGCTTACCAGTATTTAAATCAGAACGGACTGCAGCGTATCATGAATACATGAACGCTAATGTCTTTGAAGAATACTTCCAACAAATGCTAGATCTTATTCCTCCTGGGTCTGTTATAGTCATGGATAATGCCAGCTACCACTAAAGAAAATCCAAAAAAATACCAACGTCTTCTTGAAAAATAAATTACATCTTTCATTGGCTTACTGTAAATAAGAAGCCATTTCATAAAGATTTGCTGAAAAAGGAACTATTAGAGATTGTAATGTTGAATAAACCTCTTTGTACGAAATTTGTTGTCGACGAAATCGCTTCAAAACGAAATGTACTTCGCCTTCCGCCATATCACTGTTAATTAAACCACATAACGTAACCCCAGGCATAACACCACTTTAAAATGAGAGACGTTGGAAACCTCTTGCAAGAGGGAATAAAGACAGTTGATTGTGGAAAATGTAGTAAAAGGGCATCAAACATGTGATTGAAATAGAAGAAAAAATGTGGGAGGCTGATAACATGCTAGAAAACACTGTAGAGCCCCTTATTATTTCTCAGGACCCCCAACGACGATAGTTCATCGGATTACTCGGAAGGTGATGACTAAAATTTAAAAATTAAGTTGTATTGTACATAGTAGATTTTTTTTATAAATAATAATATTAAAACTACCTGTAGTAACGCCACTGTTACTACAGGTAGGTTGCATTTCATTTCCCAAACTGGTCTTTCTATTGTATGCTAATTAGGTCGACCCTAATTTAGGACCGATTCGGGGTGTGTAGGTCTGAAATACGAAATTTTTAAAAACTATCATTGCAATTTACCTGAAATTTACAATGCAACCTTTAAGTTGTCCACCCTGCTTAATAGGTTCTGTCATTGCAAATTTACATTTTGTTGCTCTCTCGCTATAAGAAACAAAGTACAAGTTATTGATTTTCAATATATTTTATAATGGAAAGTTGAAGGTTTTCGTAACCTGATCGAATCATAAATAAAGATGCAATTATTAATAATCTACCTGTAATTTTACGATAATTAATTATTTTTAGAAATATTTTTTGGTTTATTGTAATAAGTAGTAATGTTTGCTATAAAACTATATTGCGTTACAATTAGTATACCTTTTGAAGTTGTATTTCCATTTCATCATCTTTGGAGAGATGAACGAGTACTATAGTTATTTAAGTTGCATAAACTAAAAGATCTGAAAAATGTTTTCAGGAAGCGTCTTCTGTTCTTCTCGTTTAAATAGCCCATAGTACTTTTTCACTCTTCTAATCCAAATTGTAAAATGGTCCATCTTTGGAAAGTCTAATTTATTTAGTAAAAACGTCTATGTGTTTTAATATAATGAATTGTTCTTAAGAATTGCATTATTCTTTTGGCTATGTTAAACTGATATTTAAAAGTATTTATTTTAAATTAGTACGAAAGTCAAAATAAGTAATGTATAAAAGTTAAAAATATTCAAGATGAGCTGTTGACGTGATTAAAAAACCGTAATATTAACTTTTATATAAACTAAAAATTATTGCAGAATTGAGTATCGTAGTTAGTTATCATGTTTTTTTTTTGGGAAGGCAGTTGAAAAATGTGATTTATAAAATAAGCTAACATTTACATAAATAAAGTGTTAAGTTAACTAACTTAGTAGTTATTTTTACTGTACAATCATGTCAAATTGATGTTAAAATAAGGACATATTTTATTAGTTACTATTTGACTTACACGTTATGAGTTAAATTAACAAAAAACGAGAGTTGACCTCCTGGGACTTCTTGTGTTAAATTCTTTATAATTTTCTCCGCCTAGAATAATAGTTAGTATTTTATCAGCATTTTAGAAATATTGATATTAAATTCCTTTGGGTGACTGTTTAGCCAGTTATCACTTTTGGGTAAAATGATGGATTACGATAACATATCATGTCAAAGCCGCAGAGGCGTTTATACAGTTAGACCGCTTAGGCATATTAAGATCAGTACGACACTGGCTTTTAATAAAATGTAAAAATAATGTAATAAAATGTAAAAAACGAAGTACAACAGTAATAATAAGAAAAGGGAAAGTGACGATCCGCCGCCTACCAGCCCGACAATTAAGAGAAAACGCTTCTCGTCCCAAAAATTAACACATTGCATGGATAACGCTCTATATGGACTGCCTGGCTTGATTTCATCCACTCTCGGTTTCCCGTAGTATGTTCCCAATAACCGATTACCTAATTTTTAAAAGCTATAAATTTAGTCTATAACTAATCTCTTTACTTTAACATGTCAAGGCGTAAAGAATATGCTGCAGGCTTGTAAGGGCTTGCTTGTGTAACCAAACAGAGACGTAGACGAACTTTTCATTGGCGGCGCCGACATATATTTGGCTTTCAACGAGGCTGCAGCGATGCTACACACTGAACGGCTGTATTTTCTAATGCGCTCTTTTTAGGATTGGTTGCTATGATTGGAGTGAAGAAGCCAGACTTGTCCAAATAAACCTGAGTGTTTCTCTTATACAAGTTCTTTGTTAGGAAAAAAACACACTTCTTTTGATGATCTGTTGCATGGGGATTGAAGGTAATTGTTGATTACTGGTTGATAAGATTTAATTTTTCACCAGTTATTGCGATAATTGTGGTCTTTGTTTGGTACTCGGCGTTTTTCAGAAGTCATGCACGATAAATGTTTATTAAATATGCAATACGCATACCGGAGAATCAAGAAGAATTTAAATACCATCCCTTTAAATCTATTGTGTTTACATTAAAAGATCCAAATAATGAGCATTCTTTAGGTAGGTCCACCCTGAATTTATCGCAAACTATTCTTATAATTGAGGATTTACCATTATTATTGGGAAAATCCCTTAGCCAGAAGCGTGCATTGGGGAAGTTTTAAAATTAAAAATCTTAAACATGCCTATTCGCCTAAAACTGTATTATATTATATTCGTAGGGGTTTAAACATATGAAGACATTTAAGAAATCGTATTAACTAATCAATAACAATGGGTGGTACTATTTTACATAATATAATTACAAAAGCAAGATATAATATAGAATCTTACAAACAAAGCATTCTCAAAAATCGAATAATACTTTGTTGTTATGACTTAATCATAGTCGGATTCGTAAGATGAACTTTTAAAAACATCGTTTATAATAGGCGGTTCAACCATTTCTTCGATTATTATATCTACCTGCCACATTTTGGCTTCTTCTGTTATCACATGATCGATATACTTTTTCCACTTTTCCGCACTGATTTTACCCATAGCTTCATTAAAGAGTCTTTTTAAATTCATCATTTTATAAATCGTGTTTTATCTGGCGACATCTGTCTATGTTTGAGCCCATATAAGTTCGATCGGGTTTAACTCGCAGTGGTAACGAGGGAGTCTGAGCACAGATATTCCTCGTAATTTTGCCATTTCATCGACTACATATTTTTTGAATGCATGTAAATTGGCTAATACCAATAGTTCTTTTTTTAAGGAATCTAATGGAAATTCTATTTGTCTTAAACTTAGCCCTTCTGTTATTTCACTTTTACGCCACGCACTTGTCGGTAATTTTTCCACTAGCCTAGAGTGGTAACTTGCATCATCCAATACAATTGCTGCATCTTTTGGTATAAGATCCAACATTTGCTCGAGCCATTCTTCAAAGACATCGATATTCATATCCTACTGATATAGGCTCCCGTATTTTTAGATTGGAACATCAGTAGACCACCTTTAACGAAGCTTCCAGAACTTCCAATTTGGGTTATGATAAGTCGATGTCCTTTTCCAGATGGTAGTTTTAATCCTGTGGACAATCCTTTCAAAAAGTTTGCCTTGAACTTTTAATATTTTCATCCTGCCAAAATTTAGTCACAGTGCCATGCTTCGTTTAGGTAAATTATTTTTTTATTTTCTTCGGAGGCTTTTCGAATGCTTCTTAAGTAATTTCTTCTCCAAGCGATTAGAATCGATTGCCTATCATGTTTTTTCCACCGAAAACCCATTTTATTTAATAATTTCCAAACCGTATTTCTGCACATAAATGGGTAGTTAAATTAATTGAGACCGAAACTTTATGTTGGTTCGTTTGCTTAAATAATAATATATTCAGGTCTCTTAGAGAAATATGGATACTTTTTTTGATTATTAATTTGCTCGCTGGCAGAACTCCACTGTAACTTTAAAATATTAAGATATATCTGGGTCTCATCTCCATAGTAATGAATCTTACAGTTTTAGACTACAGTGTAGATTGAAAACAACAGTGGCGATAAGATGGAGCCTTGTGAGTTTGACGAGGCTTGGAAGTAGTAGCGTGGTAAATGACGTTTTGTGATCTATCGCTTAAAAAGCTTTTTATCAAGAGAACTGAGTGGTTCGAAAATCCAAAATATAGAAGCTTATTGCATAGCGTAGCATGGTCGAGAGCCTTGTTGTAATCCAAATGAACCAGGTAGGTAACTTGACTTCGATCATGATTTCTTAGGATGTCGCCCGTAATATTGATCAAGGCAGTTGTGGTGCTGTGCTGTGGAAGAAAGCCTGATTGTATTTCGGGTATTATCTTAATCGATAAGACAAATTCGTATATTTGTTTGTGCGTAATTATTTCAAGTATTTTAGAGACAGTGGGTGAGATACTGATTGATCGAAGTTGGAAGAAATATTCTGGGTTGAGAACCTTGACCAATGGCAGTACATTAGCTTGATTCCTGGCATCAAGGAAAATATATGTGAGGAAAGTATTTTATTAATAATATATGTTATGTGATCATTTAAATGTGATAAAATTAAGCGCAGCATCAACAAGTTTATTCGATCTGAGTTGGCAACGAAACTTGTAATTAAGCTAAACTGGGCTCGAATCGTTTTCGGACGGGTTTTGATACCCACTTATCCTCTGGTTAGTTAAACTACCTATAATCCGTAGTGGTTGGACTGCTTAGCTTAGCAGACACCTTGACGTTACTAACCTAAACTAAAAGTATTCTAATAATTAAAACCATGGGATTCTTACTTCGGTACCAGAAAGCGCCCAACCTTTCATTACCAAATAATAAATGTCAATACCAAAAACAAAGCAAGGCAATATTTCCCATGCTTATATTTCAGTCCTAATGGTACCCTGTGCGTCCATTATTTATGTCTATTAAATTGGTTAAAACGTTAATATTAACGGCAAAGCCCAGGTGACGAGCTAAAATGCCATAATTTGTATAGAATCGCCAGCTTCCAATCCTATGTTATCAGCACTTTAAATACTGCCTTTTGAATTTGACAATAAACAATTACCCAATTGTTAACAGGCAGCTTGTTAATGCCATCAATCAGGGAATGTGTGCCACCGACTAACTGAATCATGAGTAAATTCCATTTAAAAAATTAACTGTATGTGTTTCAAATTATCGAGCTCATGCGAAGCCCGTGAAAAGTAAAGGCATTATACGTTTGGAAAATTTATATTATATGTAAATTTACAAGCACAGAAGTAAAGAAGTAGGTAAAGAATTATTTAAAAGTGGAAAGAGAATAGTCTAATGTGCTTTATTGCTGTATATCTTAATTGAAGCGCATGCTGTACGTCAGTTGTTCTCAGACTTATTTATACCACTTTGGAAATAGGTTTTTTTCTAGAGCCCCAAGTTTTTTTTTTACGTACCATCGGTCGCCCATCTGTTGCAACTGTTTTTTTTTTAAACGTGCATTATTTATAATATGATATGGTCCCTATCCTATTTCTGGGTTTAAAGAAGAATGTTTTAATGAGAGCAATTAAAACGCATACTTAATCATATTCAGAAGTATATTATTAACATTAAAAAGGCATTGAATTTAATACTTATATAATGTGAGGGATGAATTTAATGCGTCTTAAAAAGTTTGTTAATATCAGGCTCGAGTTTACTTTAATACAGCCGTAAGTCGCCACGTTCAGTAACATTGAGCCGATTTCTCTTCTTAGTTAGCAACATTGCTACATCACTAAATCGACGTTGGGAATGTTATTAGAAAACGTTGAACAATCGATCATAATGGCTACAGTGGCGATATTGGCTCCTGTATCCAAAGTTATTGGTAGCCATTCTTGAATTTAATTATTAATTCCTCATTTGTTGTCAGCTCTATAAATTGTTTTTCTTACTGGGATGATCCTGCTGTGTTGACATTTGAGAAAGGATCCAAAACCCAGTATGGTATGTCCATGTTTAAAATGTCCGCGAATCGTTCCTTGAAATCACCGTGGAGGATTTCTAAGTGTTGACAGTAAACAAGCAACTCGTCGTTGTTGAATGATACTGCTGATAAATTAGGAAATTTATTAAATTTTCGTTTGCCGATATTTCTTTTGTATAATAGCAGTTTCACCTTAAAGCTGGAGGTTCACATTATTAAACAATTGAAGGGGTCAGACGCAAAAGGGTTTAGGCGCAAAACTTGAAAAGCGGAGGAATTAGACCTCAAACTTATTTGCCTTTGTAAAATCTAAGTAAAATATAATTTGAAACTGCTTTCGAGAAGTGATTACATGTAGATGAGTGTTTTATTGTATTTTAACAAAATGCTGTCCAGTCCAATATTTTTTGAAAGAAATGCACTTCAACCCTTTTGCATACAAAAAAAATCACTTGAATAAATAGTTTATTAAAAATACTCGAAATAAAATTAAAACTAAACCTATAGAAAAAAACTTAAAATATGCAATCACAATAACTAATCATACTCCGAATATACAGGGTGGCGTAATGGGTATTGGCGATTTTGAGAGGGTTATTGTGGCTATACTAATGAAACAATCAAGGTCAAAATCATATATTTTTATTACACATATTATGCAGTTTTACCACAAAAATAATTTTTTGAAAATAACATCTTTTAGATGACCACCACGTTTTTCTAAACATTGTTGAAGTCGTGATTGTCCTGGTTTATCGCCCTGATTTCTTCAGTAATGTTGTCTTTTAAAGCTCGTAATGTTTGAGGTCTATTTTTGAATACCCTAGCCTTTAAATATCCCCATAAGAAAAAATCAGGGCTGGTCAAATCTGGTGACCTTGCGGGCCAATTAAAATCACCATGTTGGGATACAAGTCGTCCAGGAAACATGTTTCTTAGAGCAGCCATGGAAATTCGCGCAGTATGGCTTGTTGCTCCATCTTGCTGAAACCATAAATCGATATTTTGTACCCCCAGTCGTTGCAATTTAGCAGGTAAAAAATTTGTAAGCCTCTCCAAATACCGTTGAGAAGTTACGGTCACTGTACGGTCATCCTCTTCGAAAAAGTACGGGTCTAGTATTCCGAATGCAGCCACACCGCACCATACGGTAACTTTTTCGAAATGCAGAGGTTGCTCGTGAATTTGTTGAGGTTGTTCGGCAGCCCAGTACCGAGAATTTTGTTTAATCACATATCCTGATAAGTGAGAATGCGCCTAATCAAACATTAATAAATGATTTAAAACATATGGGTTCAGTAAATTAAGAAATGTCTTACAAAATTCTATTCGTGCTGCGAAGTCTTAAGGCAAAATTTTATGAACAATTTGAATTTTGTACGGATGAAATCGTATGTCTTCGTGTAAAATTTGACCCAAACTTCTTCGTGTAATGTTCAGTGCTAATGATTGACGCCTTGCTGGACGCGTTGGACTCCTTACTACGGCTTGCCGTACTCGTTCTACGTTCTCTGGTGTACGCACAGTTTTTACAGAACCGACATATTCATTTCGTACAGTTCCAAGATCACGAAACCTTGCAACCCACAACAAAATTGTGTTACGCGAAGGAATTCTACCACGCCTGGGAACATTATATTCACGCCCAAATTGTCGTTGCACTTTAATAACAGACACCGAGCGGTGATACGCCTTAACACAAAAGCTGCGTTGATTTACCGGCCACGTCTCCATAGCTACTAAACTGCAATTATATACGGAATATTTTACGCCATTGGTTCTCCCCTCCACTTTCCTTATATTCGAACAGTGGCGTTTCAAAAACCGTCAATACCCATTGCGCCACCCGTAATTTCCATCCTTAACTCAATTATCGAATCACTGAGAGCTATGTCGATATCGCTGTTCTCATTATGTTTCCTTTGACTTTCTTGTTATTTTTTAAGAACATTATTGTTTCCATATGGCATCGATTTATACAATGTATGGTAGATAGGGGACACAAAGAATAGAAGTTGGTTAATATTTTCCCCCTTCGCATAGGCTATTTTCAGACCTATTAGATATAATTTTTTTTCAAAATAGGTAATTTTGATACTTGATCTCCCTTGTGTTAGCTTAGAACTCTTTTGGGATCGCAAAAAAGGCAAATGAACTTCTCGAGGTTCTAGACAAAAAGTAAGACATTCCTCCTTTTTATAGGAAAACCACACAATATCACGTCACTTAGGTTGTAATGTTCTTGGTTCGTTGTGTAACAATGTAGTCAGGATACGATAAGAAAACGACAGTATCTAGTTCTACATAATAATTACTATATTTAATCAGTCTTTAATTCTCATATATATACAATGTTACAATGTACGAGGAACAACCTTTCAAGTAGTTGTCCTCGGTCAATTACCGTTCATGTTATCAATAATATAATACTACCTATACATTAAACAACACATTCCTAATCTAAACATAAATGGATCAATGGCACCTTCGGCATTGACTCACTGAAGGTCAATTGCCTAGTGAACTTGGTGGCGCCATTTAGCCTTCCTGGGAGAATTAAAAGAAAATGTTTTTGTTAAAATATTTTCTTTTTCCTTCATTTATTTAACTAACACACGTTTTTGTTATGGGTTATGTTTTTATAATACATATGTTTGCATAATAATATTGTTACTTAATAATAATATAGGAACTATTAACAATGTTGCTTATAGTACGGTTTAATTAATTTTTTTGTGTACTTCCCTAAGTTTATTATTATTTATACATATAACTAAATTTGTATTCCTATCTTCCAATACTCTATAAGGACCTTTATACAATGGTTCTAGCTTATTATCTTGACTTGAGTTTTTTAGTAAAACTAATGCTCCTTTATTATAACTAACATGATTACAATTTCTATCGAATATCTGTTTTTGCTTTGCTTTTGATACTAGCAAGTTATTTCTTGCATCATTCCATGCTGTTTGTAATCTGAATTTTAATTCTACTGGATAATTATCAAAATTATATACTGGGTCAATGGAATTGTCAATATTTGATGGAATTATACTCGGTTTTCCAAAAACAAGTTCGAAAGGTGTGTAACGTGTTGACGTATTTACTGTGTTATTTTACGAAAAACACCAAAAAGAAACCCAATCGGTCCAATTATCGGTTTCTCTCGACAATTTCATTCGTAGATACGAACCTAAGTTTTTATGCGAATTTTCTAACGCTCCTAACGTCTCGTGATGGTAAGCCGTTGAATTTAACTGTTTAATATTTAACAATTTATATGAATTTTTAAAAATTTCTGACAAAAATTCCGTTCCCTGATCTGTTACTATTTCCTTTGGTATACCATACCTCAAAACAAAATTGGTTACGAAAGATTTTGCAACAGTCTCTGATTCTTTATCTGGTATAGCATAACATTCGACATACTTTGTAAGATCGCATTGTAATGTTAGAATATTTATTACTATATATATCGACCGGAAGTGGTCCTACTAGATCTTTGTGTTGATTTTTTAGCGATTAAATGTTTGGTCATATCAATTAATAAATTTTTTACACTGTCATACTCCTTTTGTAACCTTATTTTCGCGGTTTGAGTAATTTTAACTTTTAATATATATTTTATTAAGAATACTTTTCCATTGTTATCCAGCATTTCACTGTATAACTCGATAGCATCAATAAGCTGTTTCGTAGCTTCCTCGGTACCGTCCATAGAGAGTAACAAGGACGCTGCGACCCTAATATCAAATTTTTCAGTCATTATGTCTATTTTACTATTTTTACTAATTTGATCTGCGATCTCTCGTCGCGCTACAATAATTTCCCTAGATTTTTCTAAATACTTTAAATTAGAATAAAATTTATAAGAGTACAATATATTCAGATGTACAAAAGTGTAGTGAAATCTAAGAATTAGATCTACAATGATCATAAGAAAATATAGGGTCAACTACTTTAATTAAGGTAACAATTAAGTATAAATTACCTCAATCTTGTATTGCATAAATGACTTAAAATATCTACATTAAGTTGCAAAAATTGTTTATGCAGAAACCCGAATAACGCAGATTTTATCCAAGCAACTACTTATGTGTTATTTTGCCTTACTTTCCCTATCCTGAAGTACATCAGTCCCATACGACGTATTTAAGTATAAAGTATCGTATCTTATTTGTATTATTATACAAAAATACCCATTTGAAACTTCTACTAACGAAGGAAAAAATTGTTATTTATATTTATTCACGTTTTGCGAAAAAAAAAATGTTTAAACAAATAACTTAAAATTTCGTTAAGAAGTGGTACCTACATCATTGACAAAGTAATTCGAGAAGAAATCGTAACCTCGAAAACTCGAGATGGCCACCTTGGGCTCGTCTTGATCAGTGTTGATCTCATTTTTTAGCGAACCTAATTTGTTATCTAATATTTCTAAGTCACTATATAACTTATTTATTCTAATTAAATTTTCACGACGCTCTTTGGGTTCTCGTTGTAAATTTTCGTAAAATTTAATACAAATTTTGTAAAATTCGTCGCACTGTGCTAGTATGCTATCCATTAACTAATTATAATCCCCAAAAAAAAATGTTTATATTAATTAGTATCTAACCTTTTAATCGTCTCGTCTTGGAGCTAATTTTGCTCACTTGGGCTTTCAGATGAGTTCTTGGCTTCTTCTGATTTCTTGCTGTAGTTTCTTCTCTATATGTTTTTTGAATTTTTGTACTGCATATGCCACCATTATGCGTATTTCTGCTACAAAGGCCACTATTCCTAAAGCCTCTTTCCAAGTCACTGCTACTGCACCATTTTGTACGCCATTTGAAGTGCCTCCGATATTGCCTGCTTGGCTAATGATGACTTCCTCCTTTGCTTGAGATGATCCCATTATTCCACACTGCAATAACTTTGTACCACTCTGTAATTACTTTAACTTTGGTACAACTGGCATAGAATCGACTGGTAGGATCGCCATGTAATGTTTTGGTTCGTTGTGTAACAATGTAGTCAGGATACGATAAGAAAACGACAGTATCTAGTTCTACATAATAATTACTATATTTAATCAGTCTTTAATTCTCATATATATACAATGTTACAATGAACGAGGAACAACCTTTCAAGTAGTTGTCCTCGGTCAATTACCGTTCATGTTATCAATAATATAATAATATACCGAAGGGCAAACAGCTGATCAAAATTTGTACACCAGACATCCCCTTTTCTGAGGACATCCCGAACATCCTCGGAAATCCTTAAACATCCCCGGACATCCCCGGACATCCCCGGACATCCCCGGACATCCCCGGACATCCCCGGACATCCCCGGACATCCCCGGACATCCCCGGACATCTTCGGAAATCACTGTACATCCCCCAGACTTCCTTAAAAATCTTATAATAAGTACCCTACTGAGTATAATACATTATTATTATCTCCAATTCAATTAATAAACTAAATTTACATACCTAAACCTGTCCTGGTACCTGTTGGGTATCGTTATAATCCTTAATGATACCTACCAGGTTCTTTATGATTTTATTTAATCAAACAAATGAAAGAAAAATAAATGTATTAAACAAATTATTGAAAAACAAAATAAACAAAACTTGAAACAAACATCAGCACAAAAACTCTTTCAATTACAACAATAACAGTGAACTTAAATATAACCCAAATTTTGACCTTAATTTCTACAAAGTGTTTTTTTTTCTCGTTGAGATTTTAGTTGAATGCACATTTCATTTAAATCGCTATAAATGGATTCGTCTAATTGGAATATTATAGCATCCGAAGTCGTATTATTAGAAGACGACGCGGTAGGTTGTTCTGATTGGCTCAAAGTAAGGGGACCAAAAAATATAAATTCTTTCCCGACATCTGCTGAGTCTGAGATTTTCGGCCAAGAATATCTTTTCCCTTTTCTTATTTGTTTTAAGAATCTTACGTTGAATACATTGGCATTCATATTTCTTTCAATACGTCCAATATACCATCTCTCCTCATGAAAAACTCCATAAAATTGTCCCAGTTTAATAGAAATCTTTTGAGTTTTCTTTGAATTCTCAGTGTTTGATTGTCTTTGAAGCACATCTTTGGCGTCATAAGCTTTAGAACTTTCTTCTTTTCCAATTGTATCTAGTTCTCTGTCAAAACTCTCATTTTCATTATAATCCTCTTCATCCTCGTTTTTATGAAATGACCCTGTATCTGTACTATCATCGTAAATTATTTCATCTTCATTACTGCCGGAGGAGGAATATTCTGACGTGGAACAAGAAGATGTATCATATTTGATTTTTTTTCTTTTATTTCTAATGGAGGTCGGTGCGTACATTCTTTTAGCTTGTTTACCAGGAGACTTCGAAGATGGAGTATTTATAAACCTGCGTAAACGGTCGGGACTTACTCTTTCTTGATTTTTTTCGAGCAGGCAACAAAGAGCAGACTTTTTGATAATTGCCGATTTTTCGCCTACAATTACTTTTACGAATCGTTCGTTTTCGGAAACCGTTGCATTTCCATCCGAAAAATCTTTGGAAAAATCCTTAAGAGCTAACCCGTCACCAACTCCTAAAAGTGAAATAGTAGATAAGTCTGAAGGAAGAACTGATTTCAAATTTTGGAAATCCTTTCTGCGAATGTCCTGCTTAATTATTGGAAAATCATTCAACATTCTAATTGTATTTTCGGTCATATTTTCGTCTGTGTTCTCCTTGGTAACCTCATGTTCACTAGCTTGTGTATTAGATATAATATCTTGGTCGTCATCATTTATTTCTGTTTCATCTTCGACTTCATCATCAACCGTTTTTAATTTGCAAAGCAAAGGCAAATAGTTCCAGCAATTCAATTCAACTTCTATACCCAAATTTTTTGTGTCTTCTATTGATTTATTCAAAGCTTGTTTTACTATGTTTTCGATGTATTCGTCAGTAAACTCATTTATATCATCATACTCTGTTTCTAGTGGAGTCTCACTATTTTTTTTTTCTTCCCTGGGAAATACGACATGATCCTTAATATCATTAAGTATGTTATTTATGGCTCGTATTCTATCTAATCGTTGAATGATATCTTTCATGCTAAAATTTACTTTGGTGGAAAACGTCGACGTCATAGATCTTGTACTTCTGAATGCTTGCTCGCAAACTTGGCTGCTGAACAGACAGGGAAGGAACATTTCTTTAGAAATTGTTTCGTTCTCTTGAAATATTTTGATTACATTTATTAAAGCGGGAGCGTTTTTTTTTGCTTTATTTTAACTTATGCAAAAAGGTAGGTTTATTAAAATTAGAGTGTAAAATTTTATCAAATTTTTCAAGCAAAAGTTTTGTCAAAAACTAATTAGGTGTGCCATTTTTCTTAAAATTAAACTATTATATAGGTATATATATATAGGTAGGTACAAAGTGTAAATAAGTACTCGTGTAAATACCATTCTTCTCTAGACTTACCTTTAGAAGCTTCAACAACCAAAATTGTTTTTTTTTACTGTTTCTTTGGTGCTGGTCTCAGTGCTGGTGCTAGTGCTTTTCTGTTATATTTGTCTTTAAAATATTTGGAAATGGTTTGAAGAAGCCCCTTGTGCCCCGGTACAAATTGAAATTTTTCTGGATTAAGGTGAAAAATACCGAAAACATCCTTATGTTGACTTTCCGGAACTACCGAAGGCATAACTTCTTTCGTGAACTTTTCTATTTCTCCAATATCCACATTTGATAACTTAGCGAGTAACTGGTCATTATCAAAACCATTGAACTTAAGAATATTTTTTATAGAGTCCGGAATGGTAATATTTAAATCAATTTGAACTTCGTCAAAACAATCCTCACAACCATTCTCCATATCGCTCCGAATATAATATTTCCAGCTAAAAATTACAACGTTGAAAATCCATAACCTTAAAATTTAACCTATCGATTACTATTTCGTAAAATCCTCGGTAAAATCTAATTTAAATGGTTTATATATACAAAATTACAAATGTAGTAACTTACCACTTCAATTATATTAACTTATTTTTGTTGTTTGCTTGCTTTTTTATTTGTTAATCGAATTCTTACTAACAGCACCTGTGCACTGCGTCGACCGAATCTAACCTCAAACATAAAAGTATGTGCGCCACGCGACTACAAAATTATGCGCACTACGAAAAATGCGAGACATCCTTGGGATATCCCCGGACATCCACGGACATCCCCAGACATTCTTGGGACATCCCCAGACATCCTTGCGACATCCCCGGACATCCTTGGACATCCCCGGACATCCCTGGACATCCCTAAAATTCCTCGGACATCCCTGGACATTCCCAAGTCTGTACACCAGACATCCCCAGCGGTTTACCCCTCGTACTATACATTAAACAATACATTCCTAATCTAAACATAAATGGATCAATGGCACCTTCGGCAGTGACTCACTGATGGTCAATTGCCTAGTGAACTTGGTGGCGCCATTTAGCCATTACAAGGTTTCTTTTCCTTATCTTTTTTAGATCTAAGTGGTCAAAACTTACAAAGTCATAACCTGTCATATTGACTACCTAGAAGTTTCTTGATATGTTTCAAATTATATCTGATGAATGATCAGGAATAAAGACGCTTATGGATTTTTTCTTTTGCTTCTCGATTAGACCAAATGAGCGGTCGCATATTCGAGTTGCCTGGCTCGAAAAATTTGTGATAAATGACTTTTACATAAGTGAAAAATCAAAAACATAACCAAATAGGCCCTGGATCACAGCAAAATCAATATAGAGATACGTTGCTCAAATAATCAAAACAAACGAACTGATTTGCGGCAAATAGGTTTAAGTGCCCTTTTTTTGCTTGCAACGAATTAAACCATTTTAATAACATGCTTTTTCCGCTAGCCGATAGATTGCATTAAAAGATGAAAAATCACTTGGCTCATTTTACCACCAAGACAATAGTAGTTTTAAATATCGAAATATGCACATAAGTCCTTTTGGAAAAAAATGTCACTTGAACCCTTTTGCTTCTAACCCCTTCAATTTATACAGGTATCATTCTTTGATGAGATGAGGTTGTCGCGCAATTCTGTGTCTTTGTTTTTTAGGAACTCTATCACAAAACCAAACAGATTGTTAAATCTTGTCACACAAGTACCTTTTGACAGCCAGCGCACCTCTGTGAGAAGCAGCAAGCGGTTGAAATCTTCATCACTGCCAATGCAAAGTTGACTAAATTTTAATGCTTTTCTTACAGTCTCGTGTGACTCTGTTCTGCTACTGTTTTTAAGGAGCTGGCGGGCTATGCAACAAATGTTTTCACAACCTCAATTTGAGCTTCTTCATTTATTACTCGCCAATTATTTGTTTTTCTATTTGTTACCGAACCAGTTTCTGCAAACTTTGCCACCAAATCAAGAACATGCATAATGAGAGATGGGCACATCCAATAAAAACATCGATGTTGAGCATCGATGTTAACATCGAATCTAGGCATCGATGAATCAAAAACAGTTATGTTCGAAAGCATCGATGTTTTTTCTCTTAATTAAGGTTTTAGTCACATTTAGTTTAAAAAACATTTTTTTTCTGTATAAATACAAAAACATTCGCACAATATAAAATGCTCTACTAAATAATTCGCATGAAATGGACATAGCATTAGGTATAAGAAAAAAGACACCAAGTCAGTAAAGCGTGAGCTATAAAACGATTCTCTGCGTGAACCTGGGGACATTTTTGGTTTCTATGATTGTTAATCAATTTAGTCTTAACTATAATGTTGTAATCTCATTTCGCCAACTTGAATAGATTTTCAAAATATATATTAAGTAATCAATTATCAATTTTTGAAGCAATCTTTAACCTCTTTTTCTCTGATTTTTGCAAAAAAACTCCCAGAAATACTAAGGCATTTTAAAATTTTTTCACAGTTTGAAAGAAACACAGTAGTTATTAATAAACCAAAATAAAATACCTCCACTCACCAGCTTACGACCAGCCAGTACGCTACGCATTTTTACGTTTCCTAGACCGTGAACGCTACTGGTTGCGTTGACCAGCTAGGAAATGTACTGCGCGCCAAACACTCCGTTTCCTAGACAGCGGGCGCAACAATGCGTGACCGATACTCAAAATGCCTGACAGTAGGTCATATGTAACAGTAATGAAAAGAAGCTGGGTAATAATTTGTAATGTTTATTATCAATTTAATGTGTAATATACATATATTCTGATAGTAGGTAACATTGTGTAATATGTGTAATAAACACCTATATAATAAGTATGAAAAATGCAGAGATATGTATACAGGTAGCACATTTTAATGTTTACTTCCATGACCGATAGCATTTGTTTGATTGAGGTCAATATTTTTACTTAATGATCTCATCTTTTTTGATCTCTTCTTCTTGTTTCTTAAAACTTCCAACTTTGAAGGCCTACCTGCCTGTATTGCCCTAGCGCCAGCATGTAAACTTCTATTTGCCCGGCGTGCAATAGAAGTAGGTTGGACTTTTATCTTTCTCGTTCTTTTAAAGTTGCACATGCCTGTGCAGATATTGGCAAACGACTCGATATTTTCGATTGTTTCGATTTTCTTGTTGAGGTTACATATGTTTTTTAACATAAATTTTGATTGATTAGCTTCAGCAAAATTATAGATGTTATTTAGGTTCAATTTCAATTTTGACAGTTGCACCTGGTACTCTGCTGATAATTCATTATCATTCAAGGTATTTTCCAACATATCACTTCATGTAGGCTCAACTGTGTTATTTGCTTGCATTGATTTGGTGAACTCAATATGGTTTTTTTCGTTAGCATTTTTTACTAAATCAATATTTTCCTCCATTCCTATAAAAAAAAATTGTCGACTCCAGTACCTAAAGCTAATGTTGCTAACTCAACTCGGTCTTCAAAATTCAAATCAGGGGCTTGTAATAGATTCACACCACTGTTGTAAACTACGCACAAATGTTTACAAAATTTGCCCCCTGCTCCATCTGGACAATCACATTGCTCTGTTTGAATGTTTACAGTGTACAACATATGGTCGTCTAACGCTGAATTACCAGTATGTTCAAAATCGTTTACTTTAGTTGCAGTTAATTTGGTACATTTATTTGCAAACTTCTTGAAATAAATCTGAAGTGTAATTCTTCTTGAATTTGCGGAAGAGATTAATTTTTGTTGGTAAAATTGTTTCATATAATAAGTGATAATATCCACTAAAGATACAGAATTAAAAGCCTTACATCTCTTGAGGACTAAATCTTTAAATATACGTATAGAGACTTCCACTATGTTATTGGTATTGTGGCCCCTAGTTGTCATGCCAGTACGAAAGCAGTGACACCATTCTGAATTTCTTTTCCACATTTCTTCAAAATAGTTTAAAAATAATTTATATTTTGCTGACACTTTGCTACTGTATAATTCCTCTTTCAATAGATTGCAGTCAATTATATTTTTTGCATATAGAACATCGCGAAATTGTTGCATAAGGGGCCGTCGATCTGCTTTTTCAATTTCATGTATCTGGTCCCATAGCCAGCGCCATACAGCTTGCATTACATGAAAAGTGCAAAGTAAAGTGGTTGACTTAGGAAATATAGTATGCAGCGCATTTATTTCTGCAGCTGAATCATCTGTCATAAAAACGGGTGTTCCTTTACCAGCAAACCCATTAGATCCCAGGACATCCCTTAATTTTTGAAAACAAAATTCATACACTTTCTGTGTCTGATAAGTGTGGATCATACAGCCGAGAGGTACACCGCCGATTTTAGTAGCACAAAAAAAAAATGTTATTGAATTACCCATTTGATCACATGATCCACTGCTGTCAACAAAAACGATTTCACTGGAAAAATGCACACTGTGGGCTCTGAGCATTGAGGGCGTTACCACAACACAGCAAAACGGCTCTTCGCTTACAAACATCTTGATTCCATTCTCTTCAAAATGTGCCTTCTTTTCCACCAGCTTTTCAAAAACGCTTTTGCTTGTTCTCTCTCCATAATTTTCTTTCCTACAAATAAGAGTTGAATATGCATAAAAGTTGTAACTGGAAACAAATTTTAACAGAAATACGTACCTCCATTGTTCATACAAATGATAAATTGAGCGTTCCATAGGATTTACTTGGGCATTGGCGAGAGTTTCATATATTTTATTACTTGAAGTGGTAGCCATTAGTGTAGATTTATGGAAATTTTTGGCTTCGCTAGGAGTCAATCCTTCACTGAAGTACTTCAAAAATTGATCTATCGTAGACGAGCTTACTCTTAGATAGCTATAGGCATAGGCTTCTGCCACCGTAACTCTGTGGCTATGCGTAAAATGCACCTAAAGTTATTAAAATAATATTGTTGTTATATTATAAATTATAACAAGCTTACTTCTACAATGGCGTTTAGACCCTCCTTCAGCAAGGGATCCCTGCATCTTGAAAATTTGTTTTCATTTTTAACCTTGATAAAGATTTTGGCGCCGCAGTTCTTGTTTCTTTCCTTAACGCTGCTTGTTTTCCTATCCTTATTTTTAGCATTGTGCTGACAAACCCAATCTTTTCGATACTGTAGTTTTTTTTTTATTTTAGGATACGTTCTGTTTACAATCCACTCTGTGCAAGTAGCTTTAGAAAAGTTTTTAATCCAATTTTTTGCAGTAATATCTATATCTCTTTCGATGTTGGTTTTCAGAATAACTTTGTTTTGGTCGATGTTAATTAGTCTGATATTACAATCAAACGTTTTTATAGCTTCAATTATAGTCTGTTCTCCGCCTTGATTCATATTGACAAGCCTACTTTCACAACACAAACAGAATATGCTAAATGACACTTCTAACTTGCACGTGGACGACTCACTGGCATCAGCGTGCAAAAAACGCGCGAAATAATAAGGCACGTGGGCGTTTCGCCCACTGTCTAGGAAACGGAATGTTTGGCGCGCAGTACATTTCCTAACTGGTCAACGCAACCAGTAGCGTTCACGGTCTAGGAAACGGAGTGTTTGGCGCGAAGTACATTTCCTAGCTGGTCAACGCAACCAGTAGCGTTCACGGTCTAGGACTAGGAAACGTAAAAATGCGTATGCTACGTGCCACAACTTCATAAATTTATTATAATAATGCGTATTATTCTTAAGAGGAAAACCCCAAAAAAAAGAGCAGATGAAAAAACCTGATACTACACCGTTCGGAGGTTGAGTTGAGATTCTATTTCGATGTTTCGATGTTTAGAATAAACATCGATGTTTTTTATCCACCCTAGTATTACTTACATCACAATTTGGATCGATTCCATTAAAAGAACTACCGCCCTTCGTGCGCTCTTTTCAATCTATAGATAAAAACCATCACAAATTGTACTTCTATACTAACACAATAATTTTTTTTTGAAATAATAACCTAAAAACAATTTAAATCCTGCACTGAGATTAAGAGTAAATTCTAATGACGCAACTAAACCAAATTATTTAAACTGAAATAACTCATGAACGGCTGGTCCAAACAGAGACGTATTATATACTTTTTAATGTGGAAATTACGCTTTTGTTTCTCTGGTTAACATATTTAAAGTTTTCAGGAGAAATCCTGCAAATTTTGTATTTATCTTTTTCTTCTATATCAAGAAATGGGCAATTAAAAGGGGTAAAAAATTACAAGGAATAACCCTGAACCTATATTAGGTAGGTTGTACTGTACTATTTAACTTATGAAAATAATAATATATAATGTCACCTTTTCGTTTCTCTTTAATTGTTAGTATTTACGCAAGTATTACAGTATCAAAGGTATTGATTAGACAAAATATTTTATAATATTTCATGACAATCTTTGTTAAAATCTTAAATATTTTATTTAAGATATTTTATCAAATATCTTTGATAGTGCAATACCGGCATTATAATAAAACATCCCAATCATCAATTTTTGAATTAATTTTAAAGTAAAGAATTCACGAAATCCATGAAATTTAAACTGAAACAAAGAAATATTTTACAGAAATACTATAAAAATGTCCATTAAACTTCTTGCAATTTCAATAGTGCATTTGGATATTTACTTTGTAAAGAGTTTTGAGTAATAATTTTGCATCTCAAGTTATAAAATCGTGTATTGGTGCCTTAGTTTACAATTTATTGATATATTTGAAAACAGTTATAAATTTCTGTCGATAAACTAGATAAACAAAGTTTTCTATTATTGCTTTTAGTAAGTACAATTAAGCGTTAACTAGAAACTCTAATTTTTGTAATTAACTTTGTATTTAGTCGGAAGAGCAGAGTTTAAGGTACTTGTGACAGTACTCCGAGATGTGACCGCTAGGATGGAACGAAAAATTAGAAATTTTTGTTTTTATTTACTGTCACCATTACGAAAATGTGCATTGTGTAGTTACAAGACACACTACAAAAACTGGAAGCAAAAAAACTTTTTCTTAATAATGAAATGTTTCTTCACTATTTTACTGTGAGTTCTATTTAAAAAAGTAGAAATAAACAAGATGCAAGCAGAATTACTTTGTGGAACAAACGAAATATTTTATTTCTGATGCAAAAAAAACAACAAAAATCAAATAAAGAAAATATCGGATACAGGATATTAAAAAACGAAATTAACTTTAGTTTCAGAAAGGGTGTATAAAGATATTAATCTAATTACTCTTAAAACAGTCTGCCTGTTTTTCAAATCCTTTCAATTAATTTTTCGATTCTATATAAGCTTATACAGTGTGTATCAGCCAAATGGAAAAAATTTGATAATAAATACATGGGGGCGTGTCCGAAAAAACGCTTGGACACGTCGATTGGTATTTCTAGCTGCGCATTTTTTTCAATAAAAACTTTTTTACAGTGTGTGTATATGTAACAGCGGCTAATGCTAACTTTCTTGTTTTAAATACAACACCCTATACATTTTTCAATTTTTGGATTCTCCAGAAAATTCTAGACATATATTATGAACAATATCATAAACCTATCTTCAACTGTTTCGGAAACATTAAGTGTTTTCAGATTTATTGTAAAAATTGAAAACACACTAAAAAACTAATAAGTAATACTGTTTATTTCTTGATAATGTAAAAAACAGAAAAAAAACATTAATGTAGGAGATGTTGAAAATACTCGCCGCAAACGTATTGGCAACATCCTAATCTTAAATAGAATTTTCTTCTAACGTTATTGAACATCTCAGGCGTGACCGATCTAATCGCAATCATTATTCATCTTTTTAAGTCAGCTAAGTCGAGGGGTTTAGTTTTGTATACAATATTTTTGACATAACCCCATAAGAAGAAGTCTAATGGCGTTAGATCAGGGGATCGTGCTGGCCATTCCATCGATCCACGCCTCCCTATCCACCGATTTGGAAATACTCGTTCGAGGTACTGCCGGACATTGACTTGGTAATGGGGCGGCGCTCCATCTTGCTGAAACCATCATATTCGCTGAAAGTTGTGTGTTTGCTGGATCAGGATATAAGTTTGTCAAAGTTGGCAAGACATTATTTTAGAGCAGTGCTAAATAATTATCGCCACTTAAATTGTCATTAATGAAAAAGGGACCTATGATATGATCTCCAACAATTCCTGCCCAAACATTAACCTTTTTAGGATATTGCCTATGTTCTTCTCTCATCCAGTGAGGATTTTCTCTAGACCAATAGCGGCAATTCTGACGATTAGCATGACCGTGAAGTGTAAATAAGGTCAGGCAATTTTTGCAATAAATCTGAAAACACTTAATATTTCCGAGACTGTTGAAGATAGGTATAGGATATTGTACATAAAATATGTCTAACATTTTCTGAAGAATCCAAAAATTGGATAATATATGGGGTATTGCATTTAAAATAAGCACGTTAGTATTGGCCACTGTTACATGACACTCCCTATATAAAAGGTTTTTATTGAAAGGAATGCGCAACTAGAAATACCAATCGACGTGTCCGAGCGTTTTTTCGGACACGCCCTCATGTATTTATTATCGAATTTATTCCATTTGGCTGATACACACTGTATATTATACCCTTCGCGGCTCTGACGACCACATGCTGCAAAGGACGCGTCCGTAATAAAAGGTACGCAACGCTCGACCGCTAAAGTGCTGCAAGGGAAATCTGAAAGGCTATGAGGTTTAGATGTGGCATTTCCTGATAAGGAAATTTATATATTGGTTGTTATTGGAGGTTCAATGAGGTTGACAGTGAATGCACGAACTTATCTTGGTAAGAAACGCAGTATGTTCTCTGGGTGTGCAAAGAGTCCATTGCGCTTGAACTACTGAATAGATAATTTTCTGATCATATTCTGAAAAGAATCTGCAAGACTCAATTAATTTAAATAAGTGTCTAACCCCTCAACACATGAAGGTTGCAGTTTAACACGGAACCAAAACGGAATATAGACTTTCATGGTGTAGAGAGGTTCTGGTTGGAGCTCGCGCGGTGAGGTAGAGCCGCAGAACTCTATTGTCTGTAGTAATTCATCTTCCATAGGAAAGCTTTCACGGATTTTTCGAGGCTACAGTAGGTGAGATCTTTCCACGTTTAATAGACCAAGACTTAAACCAAGAAATAAAAATCAATATATGAAATCTGAAGAAACTGCAACTAACACTGAAGTTCCATCATTTACAGTAAATTCAGCTAAAGACCTAATACCATCTACAGACGCCTCAGACAGTAAAGATATAGGATCATCTCTGATAATTAAATGTCCATCTAATGTAGACATGGAATGTCAAGATGTCGTTGAAGGTAACAAGAGATATGCTAACTTTGGCACACACGGTTACGAGACTAAGTTTACTTCAAAACTGATACTTCAAAAGCATCTTAAATCAATTTTTAATATAAAAACAAGTAAAATAAGAGGCAAAAAATGTGAAATTGTAGCATTGTTTGTATGTTCCACTTGTAAAAAAAGTTATACCACAGAGCAGGGAAAATACTTCTGAAGGGGATACGTCTTATCAATGTCATGTGTGATCTCGAACTTTTAAAAAATTATATAGTTTGATGCGTCATAGATCAAACTCACTCAAATTATTGGCCGCATTGTTGCCATTTCAAAAAAACATAATTCTGATCTGTACTAAGATCACATTAAGTGACATCCATTGTGGGTAAATTACTTCCAACGGTGGTATAGGAAGTGTTTTAAATGAAGCAGGCATATCAACTACTGAAGCGGACGTACTAGTTCTTTTTTTAATAAACAAATAACGCTATTCTTTGTAATAACAGCAACCGCGATAAGGTCTGTTGTTCTGAAGTCTCGCTATTCTAAGAAAGTCATTATGGACTGTTTAACATGCAAGGCACTGTCAGTTTCTGGCACTACATGTCCTAAATACTTGGAAGCAGGTCGCATTATTATAGAAACCTACATCTGTTATACATTTTCTTTGGTACGTATCACCGATTCTTTTACAAATCAAAGTTTGGTATTTTCTACCGTTAAGGAACAACCTAAGTATTGAGGTATTGTGCATTGTAAGCTTGGTTGTAACACAATCACACGTCCCCACTTCCGCAAGAAACCGGTTCGGTTTAAATCCTAGTGTTTAAGCTCTGTGTCTGTGCGTTATACTCGTGGCTCTTTACGTTATAATTACCAGAGTCGGCTTATCAAAGTTTATGAGCATGATCTAAAGAAGGGTAAAAAAGCAAGACTTATATTTCCTGAATACACTGTCTACTGGAATTTGACGAGAGACCTGAAGATATTGTAATGGGTTATCCAGTTTTCAGGAATAGTTATAAAGTGTGTATTGGCATAGGTGAGAAAAAAATCAGAAGAAAAATATTTATTTCGTTCTACCCTAGGGACCGCGTCGCAAACATTTTCCTGGCGGGGTGAACGAACTTATATGCGTTCCGCTCATTGTATTAAAAATAGTGAACATGCATTTATATATCAAGAAGGTGACGGCTTGGTCGCGTGGCAGCATTCTCGCTTCCCGTGCTACATGTACCTAGACTATGTAAACTTTTTCAGTTGGAAGGGCCCAGGTCACCATACTACGCAATATGTAACACACACCGGCAAATTCTCAACGGCACTCTAGTCTAGTAGGTACTCTAGAATCGGCATTTTGTCGAAGAAAGGACCTTTGAGCCAAATAAAGGATTATCAGTGGTGGGGATGGTGTATCTCGGGCACTGTCTAATATTTGTATGGTTGAGGTAAAAACCTTGACCAGAGAATTGGTGACGGAGTCTCCAGTGTATGGATCTGATGCTGTTCCGGATGGATCGAGGTTCACTGCGACATACACAACTCTCTAAGCTGCACACAAGAACGTTTTGGCATGTCGAGGTTTTTGGTGATCAAGGAGACGGTAATAATATCAAAACCGTAAAAATACTGTGCCGAGAATAACATCTGTCGGTGATATTTTGGTTCGGAATCCACGTTAAACTGTCGGTCCCGTCTGGCTGACATTACCTAGACGTTAAAACGGGGTCGGCAAAAAGGGTCAAAACTGGCCTACTTACTTGGCGTCCAATGATACGTGGCCCGTGCGGACTTGGCGAACCAAATCGCGTGGCATCCCTTTGATGCGACTCCAAAAAAGTGATAAGACATGGAACGCATTGATCACACGCGGTAAACGCGGCGATGTCACGTGTTGCGGTTAGAAGTAACTTGCAGGCTACACGCGACGAGGTTCGTAACGGTGTCACGCTAGGGGTTTGTCACAAGTCCGGACGCACCTTAACATGTCAACGCCTGAACCAGGACAAGACATATTGTCTAAGTAATGCCAACACTGCAAAAGTGGTCTACTCACTGCATTTAGACAAAGACAGGCCCACTTCAAAATATCTAGGTAAATGAAAGTCAATTAGAATTTTAAACAAATTAATTACTAGCCTACCTTACTAGAGATTTATGAAGACGAGGAAAAATAAAAGCACTTTCTAGAAACCTGCAAGGAGAAAATGAGATATTCCAGTCTCCATTTGAGCGATATCAGTGCTCCGATAAGAGAAAATCAACACGGTTTTCTGGCAATAGAAGACCTGACCTCTTGCGAGATTGAAAAGATTTAGGGCCAAGGTGGTTGAGGAAAGATGCAGAATAGGCAAAACCAGACTGCTTTATCTACCTGTCAGGTATTCAAAGCTCTCCACTGCTACTATTGCAGCTACTAATACAATCATACTAGTCCAATGGAAGGTTGCCTTGGAATATCTACACATAAACACGAATAAACCTGGTGTAAGTAAACGTTCCTTTGTGAATTTTTAAAACATTTTTGATGTACGCATTCCGTATAATATTTCCGACTGTATAGTAATATTTCATTTATTGGTCATTTTATTATGTAAGAGTGTTAGAACGCGCGCGTTGTTTCGTGCACGGATTTTACGCTTTAACAAATATTTGGAATTACGCACTGTTATTTGCCTTTATACAAATTTATATATCGCTAGTGCGCGCTGATTACATCAAATTGCCTTTTCCGAATTGAATACGGTCATATATTCACCAAATTAAAGTCCTATAAATCTATAGTGTTGTCATAAATACGTCGACAGGATAAAATGATAATTTCTCGTTTAATCCACAAATCTACTAAACATGGGAAACATTAGTCAAGTAATAATCAATCATGTTCAAACCATTTAATAAATTGAATTAAACCCTTTAATACTTTATAGCTGCATACCACATTTTATATTATTAAGTTAGTATATGCCTTATAATAAAATTATCTACTGTTTTAAAAAGCAAGTAAGATGCATATTGCCTGCAAGTTAAACATATAATTCTGTTATTTCACAAAGTGGGTTTCCCTTCCTTCAATAATTATGCTTGCTCATAAACTTGACGATACTGCTGTCCAAAGGAAACGAATACTTCAAACTTTTAGATACATTTCTTTAACTCAAAATGCCCTTGTTTAAAGTTGTCTTCCATTTCAAGAAAATTAGATAAAATATTGATAGTTCTTGTTTCTTAATTCTAGCGTCTTCAATATGACGACTTTTTTTTTTAATTAGAAATTTAAAGTATTTATGTAATAATTGGCAATTTAGATTACCTAGGTTTTTTTTATATGGTTTTCTGCTTTTGATTTTTGTGATCTGCTTTTTGAGTCATGATATCTTTAGAACTTCACTTAGTAGTCAACCAAATAAAGATATTTCAGGCTCTACATAGAGTCCGCAAAACAACAACTATACTGTTTAAATTTTATGATTATTAATATTTAATTGAATTCTAAAGACGAAAAGAACGTTGTTAAGTTATTAAAAACCATTAACTTGAAGGATGCTGTATGCCTACTATGCAATGCTTGGGAAAAAGTCTCCTCCGATGTGCTGGCACACAATTATGGCTTATGTAGCCAACGACACAGATACTGAATATGATGCTGAAGATCTGATTCCTCTGAATCAATTGCGGCGTAATCTGCTTTCCTTATCTGAAGAGATAACAGATGTTTCAGATATGCTTAATGGTCTCACTGAGCAAAATCTCACGAATGTAGAAATACGTAACATGCTTGAAAATGGTGAAGATTTGTTACTACTTGAAGACATAGATGTTATAGATGAACACCATGATAGTGACAATGAAGGTCCAGACTTAAATATTGCAAACCAGACTTAAGTTAAGAACGATGAGGCAGTCAAAAGTTTCAATTTGTGCATAAAGTGGGCCGAAGAAAATGATATCCCACTACATGATGTTCTTGTACTTCGAAAATTAAAAGAATCGGCTTTTATAATGAACCAGAAAAGGGTTAATCAAACAAAAAATTACTTCACAAAATAATATAAAATTTACTAAGCATGCTTGTATTTTACATTTTTTTTGTTTGTGTATTTCTATAGTCTATTTCGGAAAGGTGTAGAGTAATAAAAGCTTAATAGGTATGCAAAGGGACTACAGAATGACCCAACGAATATTTAAGCCCCTTTCATAATTTAGCATTTATTTCATTGCAAAATTATTTCTTTTCATCAAGTGCAGGTAGTACCACCCGGGTTTGGGTCAATTTATGGGTTTTGCCTATTGTTATCCATTCACAAACACTGAAAATGGTGTGACAGAGGCGTGCCAGTAGAATATTCCTAAAAAGGAAAGAATTTTATTTTAACAGAATAAAAATTAGGCATTATGTACATAGTATTAGGTAGGTACACTTATTTTTTATTAAAAAATACGAAATACAAAAAATACATTATACAGAAATAAAATTATAAAAAATCATAATATTCTTCGTCATCGCAGGAACTGTCATCTCCTTTTGACGTTATAATTAACGGGTCGACAGTCCGATCGATCAGGTGGTCAAGATCCCACATTTTCTCCTCTTCCTTAATGACATGATGGACTGCTTTTCGCCAATTCTCTGGTGTCACTTCCTTAATGGCTTGATTGTAGCTTAACGTCTTTCATTTTAAGTGTCGTGTTGTGTCTTGCTACAAATCCTTTCACTTGCGCCCATATAAGTTCTATAGGATTTAGATCGCAATGATATGGCGGTGTGCGCAGCACAGTTACACTATGTTTTTCTGCTATATCTTTCACGGCATATTTCATAAAACGATGTTTATGTAAATTTGCTATAACTAATAGTTTATTTTTTATCAATCTATCTTCAAATTCAATACTTTTGGTGGTTAACCAGTCGATAATTTCTTGTTTTCATCACGATGAAGTTGGAGTCTTCTCTATGCGTCGTGAATGATAGCTTGCGTTATCCATAACTACTACTGAATCAGCTGGAAGGTATTTTATCATTTCACCAAAATGGTCCTCAAAAACATTCGAATTCATGTCCTCGTGGTAATCTCCCGTATTGAAAAGGCTAGCAAACCTTCTTTTAAAATTCCCTCTTCGCTTCCAATATGTACGTTCCCTTTACCTGAAGGCACCTTAATACCCATTGACGGGCCTTCTATGGAAGCTTGGCGAGCACTGGTTATATTTTGGTCCTGCCACAGTTTTGGTACTATATAACCTTCATTAATCCACGTCTCATCAAGATAAAAGATATTCTCTTGCTCTCTTCTGTACTGCTTTATACTTCTCAAGTAATTTTGTCGCCAGCAAACAATTTTATCACTTTCTAGTAAAAGTGATTTACGGTTATGCTTTTCCCAGACAAAATCCATATTTTTTAAAGTGGTCCATAAAAGTTTTCTAGTTATAAACGGAATACTGTCATTCTGGCCAAGCTCCATTAGAATCATATCTAGGGTGGGTATTTATTTTTAAAATAAAAAGAGTGAACTTTTCTTCGAACTACACTTTTGGTGTCTTCATCAAGGACTTTTACTGGTGTGCCTGGCCTTTTCTTGGGAGGTTCCACTTGACCTGCTGTCTTTCTCTCCCGCAATAATTTAAAAACGGTGGACTTTCCAACTCCAGTCATTCGGGAACATCGGTTGACAGTTTCTTGTACAGTAAAATTCGGATAATCGTATTTTATGCAATCATGTACATTTAAAATAATAACTTTTACACTCACTGATAGTGGATAATTATTGGAACATCTTTTTCTTGGTATGAATGTCGCCATTTTATTACTAATCTTATAATACTGTGAACACTATATAAGGCTTAACAGCAAACACTGATGCGTTTAACTAAACAAATATACTTATTAAAGTCATACACACACACGATATATGAAGTTTATCCCAAATTACCACCTATTTATATGATCCAGTCAAAGAGGCTAGAGCCAAACTCGGTTCCTGTTAAATGGTACCTGTTAAACGCAAAACGTAACTTTATAATCTACTACCTAACTAATCCCTACACAATATTTTAACACTTCAGGCCAGAAAACCTACCTTTCCTAATCCTCTCACAATTTTAATATTACAAACAATGCTATTTTATCTTAATACCCGTTAACCTAATTCTCTAAAATTGTTGGTTAGTTATCATAAATAATTTAATGCACAAAGTTTACCTGCGCCTATGGCCGACACTGAAATTGAGCCGAACTGGACGGAATTTCCCATTTCATTAATCTACACCTTTCTGAAATAGACTATAGTTGTTTTTATCAAATGTTTAACTTATCAATAAAAAAAACTGTCCCACTTCAGTAATCCGAATTATTTACTAATCCGGATCAAAGCGGTTTTAATTAGTCCGGATTGTCGAGGTCTCACTGTACTGTTGCAATGTTGCATACTTTTTATACTGTGGTATTGAACTATTTTGAAATGTTTGTACCTTTAAGGCAGTCCCAGTCTGGCAATAGGTTTCCATTGTGGTTCTTACATGACCCTAAAAATCTTATATTTAGTAAAAAAATTGCACACAAAAGATACAAGCGATCAAACAGCGAGGCTGATTATAATAACTTTCATCGTTTACGTAAGTATGCAATGTAAATCACTTTCTAAGGAATGTTACAGTCATTACATAACCCATGCAGAAGACACTATAAATAGCAACTCTAATTTCTTTTGGAACTTCATTCGCTCTAAATTCAGTCAGGGTGCCTTTCCTAAGGAAATGCATCTAAATATGAACAGAGCCGATAATGGTGCTGATATCGCTAACCTTTTTGCTTTTCATCAGACTTCAATCTCAATAACAGTACAGCTGCTAATCCTGTTTCCAGCTAGCATCCAGAAAGCCTTAGCTGAGCTTGATATTAACAAGGGTGCAGGCCCGGACGTCAAAGAAATTTCTTTCCGTTATTATTATGTGTGGTGAACCAATAGCAAAAAAATGTTTTTGTAAACATTTTTTTTTTGCAAAATTGTAGTGGGTTGAATAAATAAATACCCTGTGTGCAACAGTTTCTATTCCATTTAGATCGATCTCACGATTAAAACGAATTCTTGCCGATGAAATTGGCAAAAAAATTTTTAAATCCGCAGGCGTCTATCTCAATAATTAATATAAACCATATTTCATTTCGAAACGTATTTAAAAATTTGTAGTATAAGTTTTGTCTAGCCATCAGTTTAGTTGAAGTGCGAAATATTGCATTTGGTACAATGTGAGAAATATCCATAGGTAGACACTTTATTAAATAGGCTGCTTTATGTAAAATATCCAACATCGTCCTTAGTCACTACATAGTTACTGCGCAAATATATTTTTGTATACAATTTCTTAGTCTCGTAATCTCTACCTTGTCCATTATCTTTCTGAGGTTGGATTATTAATAATTTTAACATCACCTTACATACTTTTTACCATCGGCAAGTTCAACATAAATTGGGTGGCCAAAGGAAAACAGTGGAATCTGCATAGGAAAATAATACTAATTTGTTTAATAAAGAAGTATCGGAAATTGCCCCCTAAGGGAGCTACAGCCCCCTAATAGGGAACCCATGAAGATGGTATTTCTCATATTATTCCCAAACAGTTTAACATAGAAACATGAATTTTTGGTATTTTAGTACTAGTATAGTAGTACTTTTGTTTCTGTTCCTACGCTATGATTAAGTTTTGACAGTTTTGATTTTAGATGTAGATTAGGCATAAAAAATTTACTAAAATACCAAAAATGCATGTTTTTATGTTCAACTGTTTGAGAATAATCTAAAAAATACCATCTTTATGGGTTCCCCATTAGGGGGCCGTAGCTCCCTTAGGGGGCAATTTCCGGTACTTGTTTATTAAAGAAATTAGTATTATTTCCGACGCAGATTCCACTATTTACCTTTGGCCACCCAATTTAGGGACACCCTGTATATCTTGTCAATTTGATTTAAATAATAACTCAGCTTATTTAAAAAAGAACATCATTTCTTGCTACCGATCAGTCGTGTTTTAGACAGGGGTTTGCCCTGGCCTCACATGGACACTGTATCACCCACATTATAAGGTTCGTTCAATTTATTATTGCTAGACCAATGAAACACAACTTATTTTGCTATGTTTTTTATTCTTCCGCTTTTCACCACCATAACAATATTACAATTTTTACATCGATAAACACGAACATATCATCTCAATAACCCTAAAGCAGTACACCGAGATACCGTCAGGATTTCATTGGTTTTTACCATAGGGAATGAATCAAAAGTTGAAATAATTACATCCTTATGCCGTCTGAACATCACCAGAGCTATTCGAAAGACATGTTTTGTATAGAACGGAATATTTAACGTATTTACGCGAACTGCAAAACACGGAGGCGCAACTTTGTGCACGTCTTAACTAAACACAAAAAATTTACTCTATTTAACTGCGAAATTCACGGTACTTTTACTGTACGTTTAAAAGAATGGCAACCTCTGTTACCGGGCACACGTCCCCATAATTTCACTTACTTTAACATTAGAAAATCACTTTACCTGACACACATCTCAGATGAAAACACGTGCTACTATTGTCTTAGCCACGTGGAGCACCTAGCTGCTTCGAATTCTAACAGGACACTCAGTTGTTTATGGCACTACAGCTCTAGTCTGGGAGGTTCACTAATGACATGTGGTTCCGTGGACCCTCTTGACCAACCAGCGGAGGTGGCCTCCGCCCAGGTTAGCGGCCATGCTTGTTTACTGCCAATAAAAAAACTGAAGAAACCGTTGAGCATTAAATTGTATTGCCATTTGTCGGCTAAAACATCACAGAACTTACTTTTACATATTATTCTTAAAGCCGCAAACCTATTTCAAAGCTACCGTTTATCGGTTTTCGTAGACGTCAATTTAAGTGAAACACCATTATGTATGAAATGAATATTTCTTCGGGTTGTTGTATCTAGAGTTCATGCTCAAATCTGGCCATGCAGACATTCGTTCCATGTGGGCAACAAATAAAACAGCGAGACCCACATATTGCGTGCTACAATGAGTTATGACAGTGGCAACCTTTTGTCATGGATAACAGGTTGTCACTATCTGCATAAAATGAATAGCCTAGAAAATTGAACAACTAAGCATTCTAATTCTGACTTTTGAAGATTCTTAGTCATTTGGACGGTTAACGTAGACTTTGTTCCTTACGTGTTCCCACAAAACGACGTCGAGCGGGGTTAAATCCGGGGATCGCGCTGGCCAGTCAATAGCACCTCTTCTGCCTATACAACGTCCTGGAAATTGTTCGCTTATATTTTGTCTAACATTTCCCGCATTATGCGAAGGTGCTCCATCTTGCTGAAACCATACTTATTCGTTTTTCCCATTATTTACACCCGGCAAAACTATTCTGCAAGAAGGAATTATGTAATTTCTGAGGAGCTCTTTATGTGGAGGCACTAAGTCGTGGTCTGTTATACTTACACCTTCCCTTCGTCATTGGCTTGCCTTGGGCGCCACCTGCTTTAACAGAAGTGTAAACTAGAAAAAATATACCGAATGTTAGTACTATTGGAAATCTATGCAACAAATAAAAACAAAGTTTTCCCACACAAACAATAAAATGTTAATTAGATAAAAAAATTACTTGACCAAACAAATGGTTATGCTAGGTATATGATCAGTGTTAAATAGAAAAATTACTCTGAAATAAGATTATTTATGTTTAGCAATAAAGTAAAAAAAAATTAAACTGAGCTTTTCATGACTCAAGGATTTATAAGCGCCATGCGTTTATGTATCTATATAACCTCTGCAGATTCTAGAACTTTTAATACTTCAATTTGTCACCTTTGGTTATATGAAAAATGTTACCTCACGTCAAGATCGTCTAACATTATTAAAAGGAAATTATGGATTAAATTTAAGTTAATATTGAAGTGAATAAATTAGAGTTAACTTAATTCCAAAAAAAACATCTATCTGGGCAGCTCTTAGGGATCCAGTTATGCGACTACTTCCATAAACCAGTTATGGCCACATGTGGTTTCTTATGGAAGGCCAGGAGGTCTCACCCCCCCCCCCTTTAGAAGTAAGCATATTTATTCCTTTATTTGGTTTCCTTGTTTGTTGGGATTCAAGCGGGTAATTTTCTTTTCTATTATTTTTTGTTGGTTTCGGCTGATTTTGCCGTTCTTCCTGCCGTTCGGCATTTAAATAGGTTAGAAACCACACATGGGATTTTAACAACAAAAAAAAGAAGAGAACAGAGACACACCACAAAAGACCTGAACGATACGAGAGTCTGGGCTTTTACCAGAACCTAAATTAATTAACGAAATAAAGAAAATAATTCCAACAGCTTTGTTTATACCTAAAATTGCCAATAGCGAAAAATGGGCGTTCTGCGACTTGACGAAGACAACAAACGGAAATACATGGTCAACTTATGGGCGGCGCTCTACGCCAACCAAGAGAAAGCGAACGCACTACTTTTAACCCCACATATTTTGACTAATTTTCTGTAAACAAAGATGATAGAGCTTAATAAACAATTTTTGAATCAAATAACTGTAGAGTGGCAAAGCTAATTGATCTAAGTGCCAAAAAGCATTTTTGTGGAAAAATGAAAAAAACACTACATATGTATCAAATATAGCAAAGATTTATTTTTATAACGGTAATACTGTTCGGAAACATGTAACTGGTTGATTAAATGTATTTTTAATAAACAAATATAACAAAAAAGAATTCAAAACACAAATATATTAGGAAAAGATGTAAGTCCATGGGGTTATTTGCTTAGGCACTTAGAATATTTTCAAAAAACTCCCTGTTTTCGGCATCAATGAACTCCATCATGGCACGTATGTCTTTTTTCTTGTTTTCATTTAGGGGCTGGACACCTGGTAAACAAGTAAGTTCTGCTGTCTTGATATGTTCGATGGTGATTCCCTTCTTAAGCACATGACATTTTTCCCAGCCCAACAACTCGCTAAAATTTTGTTTATAAGAAACTACACCGGGATTTTCTTTTGTTATTCGTAGCCAAGAAGCTTGTGTAATACGAAGTTTTGAGGTTGCAATATACCTTGCTGATGCTGTGTCAAAATCAAAAAACTTTACGTCATCGTCTCCCATATCCAAAACCTTGTATGGTCTGGAAGGTCTCGATGTTGCTATCACTTTCATAACATCTATAACTGTTTGCATTTTTGAACGTTTTGCGCGCTTCTCAATTAGAGCAAAATCGCGATCGGATGCAGAAAAACTGTGACCCGACACCAGGGCGCGTGGGGTGAGTGTACGTATGAGGTAAGAGAAACAACACCGGTAGTGGAGGATAAGTTGTTTATTTTACTGAGTAGACGTTGACAATCTAAAATAAAGGCAACAGAAAGACCCAAAATAACCCACTAGTGCACAGAAATACGATATAACGAAATGCAATTTAAGCATAAAGTCTTAATAACTTACCTAAAGCAGGTATTATACAAGAAAATCACTATTTATAGGGTTTCTGTACCGGCACCACAGGCTTTTATGACTGTCAAAATATCACTAAATAAGGCGTTTAATTAAGTGATAAGAAATCGAACCATTGAAGGCAAAAAACACACAATGGGCCGAAGTACCTAACAGTATAAAAGTGCCAAATATAGCTATTGCGAGGCACATCGGCAATTTGTAGGACAAAAGTAGTATTGCTTTGTTACACTTGTGATCAATAGAGTCAAAAAATCCCAAAGACACCAGGTAAATGTATAAGAACAAAAGCATTCTGTTTTTTAGCTGTCCCGCACAATTGTCACTCCAAATGCACAATTTCATTTTATAAGTTGATAAAATTTCAGCGTTTAAAGCTTGTAAAAGGCATGACGCCATCTGGTTCCCGCCTCTACCTGATTGTCCCTCATGCCACACGCACATAATGCCATCTGAAGTGTCAGTGATATGAATTCCCAGATTGTAGCATGATAGTTGACGACTATAATACATACTGCTGTGGGTTAATTTAGGAAGTGGAAACACTTTCTGTAAATCTATGGTAAAGGTGCATGTTGTACTTCCCGGTAAGGTACTACGTACAGTATCATTCTTAATGGCTTGAAACGCCTTTTCAACCTTCCTATGATGAAACTCTAGGTCGATTTTCGCTTTCTTGGCCTCATTCACATCTCTGCTTTTGGTTTTCAAGTGAATGGAATCACAAGTTTTGCATGTGTCCACGCGGGGTCTTTTAAATGACAGCTTTTGAAAATCTTTTAAGAAAACCTTGCGATAAAGTGTAACCATACTTTCAGGATGCTTTTCTTTAAAAGCTTGAAATAGCCTGGACATGTTTAGATCGCTGCTTAAATACTCTTTCTCAGATTTTTCACGATTGTAGTGGCTTTCCACCCTTGGAAAGCTATTAATATGATTTTTTATCATATTTCTGTCAAGAACGGTATATTTAAATGTTTTTAAACCACCACGTTTGTCTTGAAAAGTAGTATTATCTTGTTTTAGTCGGGTAACTAAAGTCGTAATCTTCTGAGGGCTTATTGCAAATATCTCCATAAATGTTTTTTTACATACTTTCTTTAAACTTCCTTGACCATCCGGTACTGTAAAACTAACAGTACATTGCCTCCTGCTTTGAGACGAATCATCATAGGAACCATGGCGCCGTCTCTGGATAGGCAAAACTTGGAGTAGTCCCATCAAATAGCTTCCTTGTTCATTAAGTCCTAGCTTATAGTACGATTCAAACAGTTTAACCTTCACGTTATTAACTTCCTTACAGCCAAGGAACTTGCATTTACATTTTACCTAAAAGCAAAATTTTTTTGTTATAGTTTGATACTTTAAAAACAAAGAAAATCTATTATTTACCTCATTCGTAGGTATTTGTTTAGATGGTTTAAGCTTTTTGGTCTTTTGAGTAGTATAAGGCTTTCCACTAAGCCTAGCCTCACGTTGTGCATTTCTTGAGGATCTAGGTTTCATGTTTTCTTGAGAAAAAGCACTTGAAATCATTTCTACTTGTAAACAAGCCGCGCAAACATAAACGACAGCGCACTGTCACGATTGTGATTTATTTGATGATAAATAATAATGACTAAAATGGCAGCCTGGCACTTAGATCAGTTAGGCGCGTCAACAGCGAGCGGACTTACAGGTAGCGCCATCTTGAACACGAATTTAAAGCATACGGAGATGAAATAGGACTTAGATCATGTAGCCCCGCATTGGCTTCGGCGCATAGATCATTTTGATGGGTAAACATAAAATTTGTGAATTTTGGCACTTAGATCACTTAGCTTTGCCACTCTACAACTATAGAAGATGCACTTAGAAGAAATACGGCCGTAAAAATCAAAGGTAAGTCGAACATTCCCCACAAAGTCAATAGTGGCAATTTTAAAATTGCTACAGAGTTTGGATTAGTTTAGGTTAGTTTAACAATACCAAAACCAGAAAAGAGATAGTAAAAAAAAATAAGTTAGCAGCTGTATTGGAATTATTTAAAAAATTTGTGTTTAGATCAAAATCGTGTTATGGTGTTTACCCAAATGCAGACGAGATGATTATACAATTTACAGAAACATGTGCTTTTCGGATATTTATTTCAAACAATCTAGCCAAATATGGCATGAAAGTGCCGATTTTCGATGACGCTAGAACGCATTATCTCGTCAACCAAGCCTACTTTATCGAAACTAAGAGTCGTTCTTAAGCTTGTGACGTATGTTTACCCCACAGACAGGAACATAACCAGGGACAATTGATACAGATACAGTAGAACTCGTTAATGAACTAAAAAAGAAAAGTCTGACGAACGTGAGTACTACTAAAAAAATAAATGAGCTATACAACCTGCATTTTTGCAGAGTCCATAACATCCAATTCAGTTATCAAAATTTGGATACCCTTCTACCGCCATAGTATCTCATATAGGTACCAACCAAAAAATAGTAGAAACGTCATATTAATTTTTACTAGGCATATGTCACAATGCACTGTGAACGAAACAACCAAAAAACCTGAAATAATTTATTTTTATAATGAAAAATATCCAGAATTTAAATGCAAAATGTACATTATATTCGGTGGTAAGAAGTAGTAATAGACCAATGCTATTTTTTTTTGTCATTTTAAATATTGCAGATGTAAATTCTCGCATACTGTACCAGTATACATAAAGAGGCCTAGATTTCATCAAAACCCTTGGAATATAATTAATCTATGAGTATCTACGCCTAAACAAAATTCCGAAACAATTAAGAAGCGTAAATCCTAGTTCTGAGCAACCCCAACTACACCTAAAAAGACCAAAAAAGGATTTGCCATGTGCCACACCGACAAGTATAGGAAAACTCGGTCTGACCAATATAAATTGCCCATTTGCAGTCATTGTTGCAATAACTAGGTTAAGATGTTTTCTTGGCTTTCTTTGAAAATTGGCTATGAACTTACAATATAGATACGCATAGGCCGGATTTTCAATCTCCTTTATATTTCCAAATCGTTTTAAGTTTGGGATTATTCCTCAAGCGTTATATATTTCGCAACAGTTTACATATTCTTTATCTATTTTAATCTATTTTGCATGATAAATTTTCAGGCTCATGTTTGGTCCTATATTCTGCTCTATTAATACAACGTAGTGGAATTGGTAAAATTTAAGATCTTAGGTTTAAGGATCTTTGTGCAAGAACTATAGGCATTTTAAACTCCAGAATAACAAAAATAAGATATGAAAAAAAAGTGTTATTTCAAACAATGTTTGGGTTAGTTCTTCATAAGCAAGCGCTACCACAGCTAACATGAGATTGATAAGGTAAAATTAACCAAAAAAAGAACTACTATAAAAAACCAAACACTAAGTGGACCACAGGACGCCAACACCTAAAAATAAATTTGAAAAATTAAAACGATGACCTTCCTGTTTTCTGTTTGCAATAACTCAATCAAAACTTCGTTTGACGCAAGATTTTGGTTAATTAAGTATCTATGATCATTAGAAATAAACAAGTTGACTATAGTATTAGGCTTGTAACTTATTTTAAGTAATATAAAATTTAGTTCAAAGAGAATTCTTTTACCGTATATTACGTGCCAAATGAATGAAATAAAAAGCTTTCAATCAAGCTTTTACTTTTTACCTTTTTATATGCTTTCTTTGGCAATATCTATCGATATTCAAACGCTCTCCTTTATGAATATTTCATATTTCATGTTTTTTAACATATTCACATAAAAAAGCAAACATTTGATTTCCCTCGGAAAAGTGTTTACCCTAAACTGACAATGATGGAAATTCATACATAACTGCCAATTTGTTTACTATAATATCAATTTAAAATTTTATATTTTAAATCTTTTTTTACCTGTTATGATGATACCCATTTGGGTAATAATTTTTAAAAAAGGGTATAGGAGAGTCACCCAAAATGGGGTGGGTTCCTAGCACGGAGTAACATATATACTATATGTACACCATCTACTGCATTATTTTCTAACTGATTTTTGAGGTTACTATTTTACCCGTGGGGCAAACGTAGTATTATAGTTATTTTTACCCTCAAGACGCATTTTAATTATATTTTTGCTGATGGCATCAACAAAAATGAATTAAAATACGTCCTGAGGGTAAGAACAACTTAAATACTAAAAATTAAAGAACTTAAATATTGAAACATAATATAAAAATCTATATACCTAACTTATATATTAGCGAAATAAATAAATTGTTATAAGCAAAAATGCAAAATAAGTAACTAAATATTTTAAAAGTTTATAAAATCATTTATGATAGTAGTGAGGACCTTAGTTTTAGCATAGAGTAAGCCAAGGGTTACACAAATATCATTCAGATGTGAATCTTGACGTTCAGTTTAGTAGGTATAATTCAATATTGTTCAGTATTACGATAGTGTACATGACTTCAACCCTTGTGCAGCCCTCGTATAGAAACACCCAAACATATTCCTACACAAATGTAAATTTCTAGTTAGGTGTACATCATTTTAGGTAGCTGTCGCCGATATCTCAGTCTGCTAGGCCTATTTAGATAAGTCTATACCAGTCTCCTGAAACGAGGAAAATGAGTACTATAATATAATAAGTATTCTTTAGGCTTATACAAAATATGAGTCAATTACACTTTAAATTACATTTTTCTTGTAAGAAACAATGCCCAACAGTGAACTAACCTGAAGCACATTTCTAGGAAGGTGTATATCATTTTAGGGCCTTGCGCAGCCATCATAGTAGGTGTAAGTAGCTGTCGCTGTGTTTTAGTCTGCTAGGCTTATTCAGATTGATCGCAAACAACCCTAAGTGTTGCACTTGTGTTATATTTAGAAAATGTCACTTGACTTGTTTTAACAATAATGATGAAATTCACTTTATTCACACAAAGAATTGTAATGCACCCACCGAGCTTTCTTGGTCATATGCAAATCTGAAAAAACTAGAGAAAAGCTAGTCAAATACATATGTAGCTTTACCCTACCTTCTTTAATTACACCAACATGAACTCGGCAAACCAATCTAAAGTTGAAACAATTTCTATCTTGCATGCAGACCAAGCACTCGAACATACTTTAGAAAGAAGCAACAGCATTTTAAACTACAGATAGTGTAATTATACAAGCAGATTTATTTAGGTATAGATTCATGTACGTAAAGTAGAGAACATACTTACCAAATAGTTTTAAAATAAAGAGGATGACGATTTCCTAACCTTAAGGCATCAAGGGCAAAAGGACACAATACGGGAGTTGTTTTCTGGCGATTCCTGTACTTGCCTTCCATCTCGCAAAAAGGGAACGGTAAAAATTACAAACAATATTAATAAAAACGATATAACACCAAATTTTGCCGGTACAAAACAAATCAATATAAAATGGCGACAAAAATTCCATGGTAAAATTGTCATTTTTTAGCATTCCTAGTAAAAACCGATAATGAACAATTCGCTTAACTCAGTGCTAGTTTATAATCAGATCTCGGAGTAATTAGAACGAATACTAGTGACCGATAATACATATTAGAAAGAAACAGCTTTACAAAATGACATGCTTATCTGACCAGACTACGAACTGAATGGGCCGACGAAGTAAATCTAGGTTCTTCAATGTTTCTTTACGTCAGGAGAAACTCCTTTGACATCTGTTGATTATTCGTGATTTCTAATTAGCTCTATGGTTTGTAGAAATTTGTAATAAGCTCTTTGCTTGGATGTTTGTGATTCTTACGGATTTAATTTAGAAGTTTTGTTGCAAAAATTTTGGCGCCTTTTTGTTAAATATAAAATATTTGTGCATGACAATTTAAGTGCTTCTCTACTATTGTGGGATAGGATTTGGACCAACAGGGAGCCAGTCTTTAGGTAACTTAATTGTATGTCCCGATTTGTCTTGATCTTGTATGTGAGTCGGTAATAAATTGGTTTGTCGATTCCTCCGTACGTTCGTAATAATTTCTAATAATTTTCAAAAAAATTTCGTTAACTGTCAACATCTTAAAGTCATTATGTAACACTACATTCATAATGTATCTCGGCGCGTTCGCGATGATTTTTAGCGCCTTGTTCTGAATCACCTGGAACTTATTAAGCTCCGTTCTGCTTATGTTGCACCACGTAAGTGCACCATAAGTTAGAACTGGCCTGAGCAATACCTTGTAGAGGTTGATCTTAGTCCTATTAGCAAGTCTACTCCGCCTGTGAAGCAGGGGGTAGATAAAGCCTAACTGTCGCAATGCAAGTCTTATTCTATTAATTGAATTTTGCCTCCAATTCAGCCTTTTGTCGAAAATAAGTCCCAGGTGTTTCACCTCCTGGTACCAGTTTACTTGGACTCCATTGACCCGTAGCCTTGTTTCAGGCCTACGGACGGTGCTTTTTAAAAAAAAGATGACCTTCGTCTTGGCGGGATTCAAGCGAATCTTCCAAGCCGAAAGCCATTATTCCAGCTCGATTATGTGACGCTGTATCCGACTGACGACAATTCGCGGTGAATTAGTAGTAGAAGTAATTGCTGTATCGTCAGCGAAAAGATAGAGCTACGTAAATCTATCTCGTGGAATATCGTGAGTATAAATGTTATATAACATCGGAGAGAGAGGTGAGCCTTGCGGCCTTCCCGCCCTGATGTGTTTATATAAAGAGAGTGCGTTCTCTGACGAGACCGCAAAGCTTCTATTCTCTAAAAAGGAAGCTACCACCTTGATTAGGTAGTTCGGAGCACCAAGCCTTATCAGTTTTAACAAGAGGCCATTGTGCCAGACCTTGTCGAATGCTTTGCTTACGTCAAAGAAAACGGCTCCCGTATGCGCCCTCTTTTTAAAGCCTTTAATAATGTTTGCAGTGAGTCGCGTGGTCTGCCTGACTGTGCAATGTTCAGGCCAGAACCCAAACTGTTCGGCAGGCAGAACATTGCGCGTTAAAACAAAGTCGTTGAGCCTACCTAAGATTATCTTTTCGGCAATTTTTCCTAGGCTCGACAGCAGGCTGATCGGCCTATAGCTAGCCGGCACCGTAGGGTATTCGTCTTTCTTATAAATAAGAATGACTTTAGCGCGTTTCCAGGCAGTTGGAAAGTGGCCTTCTTTGATTATCGCCTAAGATAAGCTCGCTATGTTCCCCAAAGCTCGATCTGGTAGATTTCGCAATGCTATATTCTTTAAACCGTCAAAACCGGGGGCTTTTTTAACATTCAAGGCGCTTATTAGGGACTTAACCTCGTTTAAGGTGACTTGGGGAAAGGCCTGAAACGGGTAATTGATGATTTTGTAAATCTGTATCGTCCTTGAGACCCTCTCATCTCTTAACGCGTCATTGGTCGGGTTTTCACTGAATTGGTCGCAGAGTTTGTCTGCGAGCAACTCAGCTTTATCCTTGGCATCGATTAGAACCGCACCTGTTTCCTGGTTTTTCAGGTGGGACATGGGTGCTCGTGCGCCTCTGGTCAAGTCCCTAGTCATTCTATAAATGGAATTATCCGCTATAGACAGACCTTGGACTTTGTCGTCCCACAGGTTCGATTGCCTTTCGCTCAAAAATCCCTGATTACCTGGGCTTCCCGATTTGCTTCCTCCCTAATTTGAGGATCACCAGTACGATACGCCCTATTCTTTAACCGGTTTTTAATTTTAATGCGGTTCTTAATTTCATCGCTTAAAGTTCCGTATTTTTAAAATCCGGACACTTTTGTGATAGATGCTTGGGCTAGAGCTGCGTTAATGTCATCTATGATCTTGCTTTCTGCGTTATCAATGTCCAATGGACTATGGGGGGGTTGTAATACCTCCATATTTTTCAAAATATTGTTAATCCTAGGCCAGTTAGTCGAGGTGCGGGTAACAAAACCTCTACCTTTTTCAAGCGGATTACCCACTTCTATGAGACTATGACTACCAGTACATGATCAGAGGTCAAATCACAGATGACTGATGGCTGTGATAATTGAACAGCATTTTTGATAACAAAAATGTCTAGAATCTCCAGAAGACCCCGTGCAAAGCAATGCGTAGGTTCCTCCGGCGGTAGAATATGGTAATTTAGCGCTTCAGAGAATTCATACAGGGTGCGACCCCTTTGGTTCGTAGATCTACATCCCCAAATCCTGTTTTTCGCGTTGAGGTCGCTCCCAATAATCGTTATATTATTATTATCGAAATTTATCCCAGGTATACGCGTTGACCATTTTTGAATCTGATAGAAATGAATGTCCCTTCAATATGGGCACAATTGTCAGGACCTGGCACAACTTGAGCTGAAATGTGTTTCTTAACCAGAGTCATAGTTCCGCCCGCTGGTCTACCGAGGTGCACTGATACGAAAAGTGTTCAGCTGCACCTTTTAAACATTTAACAGGTGCAGTGCACCGAAATTGCGAATGACCAAATAACTGGTAGCGGTGACATTGCGAAATTGTTGCACGCGCGCGTTGTGTCTCTACTTTAATTGACATGGAGTCTAGATTTCTTAAATCAAAAATCATTTTTTCGGAACGCGGCAAGAAAACCAGTACCAAGGGTAATGGTGCCCCGCTGCGACTATGCCACCTGATTACCCTTGGCAGATTAAAACCCAATTCCTTCAAGTCATCTTTGATTTTGACTTCAGTCCACGTTTCCAGGACCCCGCGGAGTACAACGTGTAACTCTTTCTCATCCTGGAATCGTAACGAGTAATGATAAAGTTTGTTAGCAATTAAGAATTTTATTATCTTATGATAATCCACTGGCGTTGGTGGATGGATTTTAACGCCCTCTGGCACGGTACAGCGCGACCAAAATCAATTTTTGCTTTACGCAGGTACTCCGAAATTTCATTATACTTGGTCTTATCCCTGATGACGATCGGAGGGACCCTCAATTTCGTTGTCCCGGTCTCAGAAGCGTCATAAGTGACAACGTTTATTGTCTTTTTAACTTGAAGCGCGGGTATCTCTGCGCGGCTACCCGATGTCACCTGGCTGGATTAAGACAACTTTTGTTTCAGGTGTTTGTTCAATGACAAGGTTCGGCCACGCAGAAATACCGGCCACTTTCTTGTTATTGACATTATTGTCTGGTTCAGTATTTTTATTAGTGCGCTTTCTTGTGCGTCTAGTCTTTTGAGTCGACCACCGTTCGCTATCCTCATCGGCTTCAGAAACAGAGCCAATCTCCATATCTGAACCTGCATTAATTACTTTTATTTCGTCAACATTAACCTTTACACTGTTTAGTTTTCGAACGGTAGCCGTATCTTTATTGTTACCTTCGGTCTTTGTACCTGTCTTTACAATTTTGTCAGTGGATGTCAATGATCCGTCAAAAATTTTGTCTATTTTTGCATTTAAATTTAAATTGATTGAATTACTGTGTAAGCATGTCAAGTTCGTATTCGATTTGTACCTACTAATCTCGTCTGTTAACTCCCTGATAGTTTTACCCATTTCTTGAAGCTCGATTGACTTTTTTAAACTTTCCTCCTTCATCTGCTTTGTTTTATTCAACCGTTCCATGTTACAATCATTTAGCATTTTCCTCCATTTTGCTTCCATGCATTTTTCGCTTTCCTTAATACGCTCGTCTATCGTTGGCTGGACTTCCATCGTGGCCATAGGTTCATCATCTGAATTTGGCAACTTTGCCTCAGTAAAAGGCATTCCTCCCGCTTTGGGCCTCCATAGAAATGATTAAAAGATTAAGATTAAATTAAATTAGACTTTGTATGACACTTGAATAAAAGCTCGATATTTCAAAAATATCGGGAGATCTTTTCTACGAAGTAAATCAGTACTGTACCCATATATATGTATTAGTACTATATGGCGCCTTGCCCATTTAACCACTGTAAACGTAGTGAAGCCGAGGTTCCTTGTTCCGTCAGGGTCATTTCGCGCAGTGCGCATGCGCGAGAAAAAGAAAATAGACGTTAGTTTTAGCGGAAAAAAAATTAGGTTATCACATTTGACTTTGACAACTGGACCGAAATTTGTAAACAAACATTAAAGTTCTTGATTTGTTTAAGATTTTGTATATTATTTCGATTGAGAAAAGAAAAAGAACGCAGGTAAACATATTAATAAAACTTTTATTAGATATTTTACAATTATTCTTAGAGTTTAACAAGTAAAATAATAGATTTTTGTAGGATTCTTTGAAGTACAGGGTTATCCAACCAAGACTGGACAAGGCGATTTTTTGACTTTTCCTGTACTTTTATAAAAAAACTGAAATAGCCATCTTAAGTCATTTTCTCCCGCGAATTCGAATATCTTCAGCAAAAAACAATTGAACATCAAACAAAAGTACTAGGGGTCACTTTGATATTTTTTTAAATGGGATGCCGTATTTTTAATGAGCTTATCCGATTTCTCATATAAATTTTGATCTAAAATGTTGGATTTTTAATTCAAAAACGCCTTTTTTCTTCAGTTTTAAATTCGGAAAATGTTCGTCTACCGTAAGATTAATACCTGATAGATGGATACCCGTTTCACCTGTTCACCCTTTAACCTGCTTTAAGCGTCCGTCAGTTAGACAAAATAATCAAGTTTCAAATTTCTATATATTTTTCACGAATTAATTACAAATAATGAAATATTCTTTAGAAGAACGGCTAAATGTAATAAAATTATATTACAAAAGTGGAGAGAATGCTCGACAAACACAAAGAACATTTTTTGAGAGTTTCCAGAGACACATTTCAGTGGATACAATTCTCAGAATTAAGACCCTATTTGAAGAAAGTAAGACATTGAAAGATAAGCCAAGAAAGATGAAAAGACGGAATATAAGGGATCGAGCTATTGTTCAATATTTTACTATAAATCCGAAGAGTTCTATTCCGCAAGCGGTACGAGAAGTAAGGTATGGTCCAGGGCTCCGGAGAGTAAGCTATGGAACAGTTCACAGAACTTTCAAAAAATGTGGTCTAAAACCATATTGCATCCTTCCCGTTCAATACTTAACACAGCTTCAAAAAGAACTGCGATTTCGATTTGTTGCTTCAATGCTGATGATAGAGCAAGACGAAGATTATAATTTATATAATAAAATTCTATGGAGTGACGAAGCGTCATTTACAACATCGGGGGTATACAATCGGAAAAATACAAGATACTGGGCAGCAGTTAACCCTTATAGATATGAAATGATAAAGTTTCAAGGTTGGAGCTCACTTAATGTTTGGTGTGGGATGTTAGAAAATCGAATTATTGGACCACTATTTTATCGTGGCTCTTTAACAGGCCAAAGATACCTCCATTTTCTTCATAACGATATCGAGGATTTCTTGGAAAGGTTGCCATTGCAAGCCTACAACATATCATTTGGCAGCAGGATGGTGCTCCGCCTCATGCAGTTCGAGAAGTGGTAACATACCTAAACGAGCGTTACAATCAGTGGATTGGCCGTAACGGAACAATTCATTGGCCACCAAATAGCCCCGATATCACGCCAATGGATACATTTTTATGGGGTCATTTAAAAAATGTAGTTTATCAACGACCCAACAGAAGTCTGGAGGACATTCAGCAAAAAATTATAAATGAAATTAATAGACTTAACCAGGACCAAAATATTGTAAGAGATTCTTTGGAGAGATTGAAAAGGGGGCATCGGTCATGTTTTGAAAATAATGGAGGACACATAGAACAATTATATTATTGAGATTAAAGTTATTTACTTTAGTTTATAGTTTTTTCTAATATGTCATACTTTTTTTATACGTAAGCAATAATAGATTTGCAAAAACTACTAAATTTGTAATTAATTCGTGAAAAATATATAGAAATTTGAAACTTGATTATTTTGTCTAACTGACGGACGCTTTAAAGCAGGTTGAAGGGTGAACAGGTGAAACGGGTATCCATCTATCAGGTATTAATCTTACGGTAGACGAACATTTTCCGAATTTAAAACTGAAGAAAGAAGGCGTTTTTGAAATAAAAATCCAACATTTTAGATCAAAATTTATATGAGAAATCGGATAAGCTCATTAAAAATACGGCATCCCATTTAAAAAAATATCAAAGTGACCCCTAGTACTTTTGTTTGATGTTTAATTGGTTTTTGCTGAATATATTCGAATTCGCGGGAGAAAATGACTTAAGATGGCTATTTCAGTTTTTTTATAAAAGTACAGGAAAAGTCAAAAAATCGCCTTGTCTAGTCTTGGTTGGATAACCCTGTACATGCAATTTTCGGTAAAATAGGTAGGTACCTAAGTATATCAACAGCAGCAAAGGAAAATAATCTTTAGGAAATGGACTACCTAGTTATTGTTCCCTCACGAAATTAACGTAGGTAAGTTAAAAGGAAGAAACATCCGGTCTAGGTACATACCTGTAGAGTGTAGAACGATAAATCTTTGTTTAAATTTTTACGGCTGTTTAAAATAATGTAAAATATTCTGTTTTGCCTCGGCATCGTCACAAAATTATTACACTTCACACACACAATCAAAATTTGCAGAAAAGTAAAGATAAACAGTACACAAAAGCCGCTAATAATACCAAATCAACTAGATGAAGCGAACCAAGCGAACTGTCAAACAAAAATAACATTTGCTAAAAATTTCGAGGTTATGTCGAGTAAAATTGAGACGTCGTCACGTTGTCATCTTCCGGTTATATGAAATTGGTATTTAACGCCTTTTAGTTTAGAAATGAAAACAAACAATTTGAAAGCACTTGGAAGTACAGACTTGATGCTTATTTTACAATTTTTTTTAGCAAGATATTTGGTAATTTTATCATTGCTCTTATTTTCTAAGACTCACTCTTCTGCCCTGTTCTAAAGAAATAAAATTACATTTGGCAATACCCTTACGGCGCATGCGCACAAGTCGAAATGACCCTGGATCTTCTATTTCTGTTATTGCTTCAAGATATTCAGGGTAATAGCCATATAGTACTAATACATATATGCCTGTACCACTTTGAACTCATGTCTTGGAGTAGTAAAGACTAGCACCATTGGGTCACGCTTATTAATAGATAGAGATAGCAATACTCAAGTTCGGTTTCATATGAGATGACAGCTGGATTGACGCTTTACCTCGTCCCTTACCAGAAATCGGGGTTCCCTCAAAATGCCTACGTTGGCGGACGCCCAATGAAAACCTTCATACCCCTGAGTCAAATATTTACGTTATGTCCTTGAAAGCGTATACAGAAAGCTTACTCCGACTCTATCCGTAATGTACCTCTGGATGTACTGATACCAATTTACAGTTGTATTATCAGTTGTTGCTCTCTATGAGTAAAGTCCACTAACCCAACAAAATATCTTGCTATTGGCGTAAACAAATCTGTAAAAATATTCACATAGCAGACATTTATGTCAAACATATATGGGTCATTTTCAATACCCTTTAACTTTTGACTTATGCAATGTCCGAAGAATTTTTTTTTCCATATTGTATTGCAATAACTTTTTTAGACATATATTAAGTGTGTAGAATCTTACTTTTAAGCCGAAACCAAAGAAATGTTTAGGTGTGTAATTTTTCTTAAGCAGTTTTCATAACAGTGTCTAGAATTTTAACATTACTGTCACGATACTTTAAAGTATGTCAGCGGTAATAATTATAAAACTTGTATTCATTTTTAGAGTTTAATGGAATGTAGCCTTAAATTTTATTTAAAAAAAAATCCAAGGCATTACTAATATCATATTAGAACAGCAAAACTTGAAAATAAACGGAATATTATGTAAAAATATAAAATATCATACAATAAATGTATGACTTTTATACAAAAACAAAATAATCGACTACCCAGTGTTACATTTTATTATATAACTGTTGTTTTAATATTTAATAAACGTAATTTATTTTTAATTTGTTTATACGAAAATATTTATTGTGGAAAAAAGGTACCGTGACGGTAGTGTTTTGACGTGTTGGGACGGTAATGTTATAAAATTGCAAAACAAACGTAACCACGTTTTCTCACTTATTTTATTTATACATATAATCGTTTAAAAAAGTAAAGATAATAAAAGAAATTGGTATTAAATAAAATTAAAGTAACACTTAAAAGTCAAGTGATTCCATTACAGAATCTACTGAATTAGAATTTTCAAACTTAAAAATACGTGAAGATAATTTTATGGGATATTTTAAAGGGCAAAGTATCCCTTTTTGTAAAAACTTAGGGGCCACGAAATGTTGTTCTTGATTCTGGCCATAAATGATATTTCGAGAATATCCTTGTCAGCATTTAGTACCTGCCCTGGAAACAACTGATCGTCAAACACTACTGCCACCCAATCACCTTCCTTATATTTAACGCTGCTGCTGGTTGATTCCATATTTCCATTACAGAAAGTATTAGCTAAAGTATATTCGTTAAGAAAATTTGAATAAAAAACTTATTACGAAAATTCGCAAACAAGATTAGGCTAAAAAGGATACGGTCACACTAAGGAATTCTAAGCTTATATTGACTGGGCATAAGGGTGTAGTGTGGACAGGAACTGAAGTTTCTACATCGAAAACATGACAATTCTCGTAAATTTAGAGTATGTCTCTCTATACTGATCCATGTAAGTTGATGTAACTTCATGGTGTTAGGCAATGGCTTTATCTTTTCATCTAGTAGTTCTTCTACCTTTAAAATATCTGTTTCAAAAATTTGAAAAATTTTTCTCTTCTCGAGTTTATTTTGCATTATTTCTAAAAATTGAGCAATACTCGATACATCAGTTCCCTGAGCAACACTGTGGTCAACAGTTCTTTTGACGAGCCCTCCAACACCATCAGCAACACTTTTACCATGGCCGCACTCAGAAAAATTTCAGGACGCGTTTTTGAAGTCTAATTGGTGACGGAAATGTGTGAATAAATAAAAGTTATTTTTGTTGCGGTATAACACAGACTGAACTACTCGAGTCCATCATGGAACTAAAAAAAACATACTAGTTTGTGAATTATCCTGTTAGTTATAACAAAAATATAAATTTTATACTTGTAACATTACCGTCACTTGCATAACATTACCGTCACGTTTTGGTCCTTCTGCGAACGTGACGGTAATGTTCGTAACGGATGTGTTAAAATATCAATTTAAAATTAATGAAATTATGTAGAATTGACTGAAAAGTTCGAGGTTAGGAAATTTTAAAGTGGCCGTGGTTTACAATATTGGCAAAAAATAGTTATTATAATAGGTACCATTAGAAGCAAATGGTCCTATAGGATGGTAATGTGTAGAGAAAAAATATTCTTTATAAAACTTACCTTTTTATATGAAAAAACACAACAAAAACAAACAGATTTTTCCCAAAGTGACATTCACGGTGTATACCCGTCCAAGCAGAACTGCGAAACTCAATAACCACCACAATAAACACCATCTATCAGTTGACATTGTCACTTAAACATCGCGTGACGGCAATGTTAGTGTTCTTGAGTATCTTCAGTTATAATGCTTTAAAAATGAACTTTGATATTTTAGGGTATTCGTAAATATTTAATTACGACAACACATGATCAAAAAATATAAAACATCCATTGCTTATGTACAATTTAGTCAATGTATTTGTAAAAAAATATGCGAAAGTTCGAAATTTTACAAAGTTTATAGTGACGGTAATGTTAAAACAAGCCTTTAAAAATAGAAAAAATAATAATAATAATAATAATACCATTTATTTGCAGTTCAAAAGTTCACAAAAATATACATTACATAATATATATAAAAAAAAAATATGAAATGCAAATAGGAACTGAAAGCAATTTATAAAAGATCTAGTTCAGTCCCTAGAAACCATGAAACAACAAAATTAGATTGTTCACAATGAGAATAAATTTGTTTCCTATAAATACCCATAATTTATATAAATAATAAATAAAGAATCAAAACTTATCATAGTAGGAATGAGACAAAGGCTTAAAAAGAAACCAACTGACCAAAAAGAAAACATAATTGCATTAGTTAGAAAAGTTAATAAGGAAATTTGCGCTTCAGCCTCCTTTTAAAAATTGATGGTTTTAGAGATCTCAGAGAGGTATGTACATTGTTGTATAGCTTAAAAATAGTGTATGAAAAACTTCTTTTAAATGAAGTAGACCTATGGACAGGTGGCGATATAAGCCCCTTAAATCTTAAGTTTAGCCTGTGGACATCTGTGCGATAACCTATCTTATTTGTCAGATATTTCGGACATTTATTGTATATAATAGTATGGAAAAGAACCAAAGAGTGAACCTTACGCCTTTCCTGCATACTAAGCCACCCTGCATCCCTCAGCTTATAGGAAAGTGCATTAAACCTTCTAATGCCGTATATAAACCTTAAGCAACTTTTCTGGACTTTTTCAATCTTAGCTATGCCAGCCCTGTCCAGACATGGCTCATATACAGCATCACAAAAATTAAAGTGGCAAAGTACCAGAGAGTCGCACAGTTTTGTTTTAAGATTTTCAGACAGTATATGACGATGTGGATATAGCATTTTCAAAGATAAGTAAGCTTTTCGTATGCAGTAATCAGTGTGTTTTCTGAATCTAAGATCAGTATCCAAAATGATTCCTAAATTTTTTGCACTCGCTAAAAACTCCAATACCCGTCCGGCGATTTGCACCCTTACCATTCCTTGAACTCTGTCCTTGTGCCTTCCAAATGCCATAACTGATGACTTCTCCGGGTTTATCTGCAATCCGTGTCGCGTCGAGAATACAGTTAAATTGTGCAAATCACTCGCAATACGCCAAACATACAAATTTTGTGGCATGTTATGCTTTAAACTCATAAGCCGGATTGAAATAAAGCTAAAAAAAATTGTACGCTGTTAATATCTTACGAAATAAAAATGCGATGACGCGGTATATGTAAAGTTAAAGGTTATTGAAAATGACCCATATATCAGTCCAGTAATTTGTATTTTACCTGAGAAAGATATCAAAAATACCTTATATCCTTATATATTAATCCGTTAGCTTAAGCAAAAATAGATTGAATTAAAATCCAAAATAAAAGCAGAGTGCATTGGGTTTACAAACTGTTTTTGATTCCAGGGAAGTAACTTAAAATGAATACAAATTAGGATTATTTTTATCAACAGAATTATACCATCCTTTACAGCTTCAAAATGCAGTCTACTGCAACATGAAAAGTTTCGCAGCAGTTTGTCAGTTAAAATATATATTTGTGCATTATTTAGCGTCAAAAGTGGCGCAAAAGTTTTCCGTGAAATATCAACCTTTACGGTGCTATAAGACTTCTAAATGCGTTTGCATTTTAAATAAAAGTTGCTTTTGGTTTATGGATGGAATATTTGCTATTATTTATATACCCTTAATGTGATACGTTAAAAAGTTGCCATAAATTATTGCTGGATATTCTTCCTGCGTGATTTAGGTTTGTTAAAAAAGCACCGTCGCGTCTGTCTTGGCGTAGCCATCGTAACAATTTTTATTATACAACTTGAACTCTCCTAACTAATTAGTTCATATTATGCTTTTCTGTAAGAATCCCCACGCAGTCCAATAGTTGATAGTTTTCGAAATTATTTTCTTTCCAAATATTTATCCTAATGATAGCAAAATTTGCACGTTATTTGGTGGTAAAACGAGCTGTTTGAAATGCGAAATCTAGATCTAATAATTAACAGTTTTAAGTTTCATCTAAAGCCCAGATAAACCCACACCACGTGCGAAATAATGTCAATTTGCTCAAACGCTTACTTTGTTAAGGTCTACACCAATACATTTTTGGAACACTGGAATTAATTACAAAAGAATTGAAAGGGATTTGTCCACCTTAACACAAAATATTTATGTTTATTTATGAATTTTTGAGTATTGTTCTAGTACAGGTTTTATTTTTGGTTTTATAAGGATATAGTAATTTCGTACTACAAGCGTACACTGTTAAAAGAAAAGAATCAAATTTAACTTTTTTTTTATGTCCCAGAAAGTCCACTTCCGTTTTTTTGTTAACTTAACTAAAACCGCTTAAGTCAATCAGTAACTAATGAAATATGTTACTATTTTAACATTAATCTGATTTTATTCTGCAGTAAAAATTACAACTTAATTAGTTAATTTAACACATTATTTATGTTAATATTAACTTATTTTATAAATGGTATTGCTAAGTTACTGCACAAAAAAATCACCTTAACTAATGTTGAAAAGTTACGTTGAGACAACTCTGCAGTTAACTATAATTTATCATACAAGTATATTTTACTGTTTATTTTAATCATATTAACAGCTCGTCCTGAATAAATATAACTTTCATACGTGATTTATTTCGATTTTAAGGCATAAGTTAAGATAAACTGACCTAAAAACATCACTTTAAATAAACCAAAACAGTAGGTTTAATTATTGTTTAGAAGGTTGTATTATTAATTATATTTATAGGTAGTTTTAGTTTTTGAAAAATTTCTTCACACTTATTAACTCAACTAAACCATGCTTTTCCTTTTAAACTTTGCTCCTGAAAAAGTCAATTCATCAGTTTTTGAAATGAAAATGCCATTAAAATATTTTTAACAGTTAAATATATTAAAAATAAATGAGACATAATCTAATCTTAGAAAACTTAAAACAATTAAAAAATATATTGTTTTAAACAAATATTCTCTTACCTATCTGTACCTATAGTACAGGGTGTCCACGATAAGGAGGCCTCTATGGGGATCTCGGTTATGATAAAAGTAGTGTGCCGTCAAGCTATTATAAGGAAAAATGAATTTTAATAAGATAATAAATAAAGCAATACTCACCTATGACCGTCAGTTTAAATATTTCAACCGGGTGAACACGTAGGTATACACAAACACTGCAATTATTAAAAATCTCCCGTCCGAACACGTGGAACACTCGTAGAAAATGTCTTGGTCTTGACTTGACCAGAGGGTGGGAGAGACGGCTTCGGCGGAAGTCGGAGACAGACAATTCGCGCGTTTTCTTTGATTAACTGGATAAATATTTATATTTACTCCTTTTAAATGTAGATTTTGCTACTAAATAGTTCTTAGCACCATATTCGATTATAACTAAAATGTTGATTTGACACACTGCGTTGTTATTAAAATGAATATTACTATTATTTTATGTTGAAAGAACTGAGAAAAATATATTATATTAAATATCTTCTAGTGTAAAATCTTAACTAGAACAGACGTTGACAATGATTATAAGCTTAATCAAAGTTACTAGCATTTGATTCATTTTAATAGTGTATGTTAATATTAGTTAGCTGTTATGTTAAAACGACTTCCAGAAAAGTTACTTCTTAAAATCTAATTTTTACTGAACACAAAAGAGTTAAAATAATTCACATTTTAGGTTAAATTTGATTTATTTTAATTGACTATAATTTTTTTTGACTCTCATGTCCAGGATTTCTAACAGTGTATTATGTGCAATTTGATTGCGTCATTCACTTGTTCTCCTTTTAGAAGAGAAATTACTTCAGAAGGTGTGAAAAATTTGAAAAATAAGCTGTAGTTAAAACACTTATTTATACACCTAATAGGTATTACATAATATTTAAACTGTGTCTAATTTCTTCAAGAAGAAGCATTATAGTTTTGATACGAACAAAATGCAAAATAAAATAAAGTTTTTGAGTTGAAAGGATGAAAACGTATGTTAAGTGTTAGGCATTTGGCAGGGAGATTTTTTGTCGGGAACACCCAAATTGGTGATATTTAGAAAAATAACAAACAAAAAACTTCAGACCTTGACAGTTTTATTTTTCATATGTCTTTACCTATTAACTAGGTTACCTTCCAAAACTAATAATTCAATAAATGCGTGATTGCTTCAACGGCATATATTGAGGAGTTTTTTTTTCTATATCTTATATTATTGCGCTCATACTTATATCTGAAAGAATAAAAAGAAAACTGGATTTAATTAAAAAATAAAATAAAGTAGTTAGTTAATAATATTTGAGGTAAAACTTCTTCTTCTTATGAAGTCACAGATTATAGTCAATTTGTAAATAAATATATAGTAAAATCTACGCACCTTACAGGATCTTGGGGGTAATTTAAAAAATGATTTTTTACCGACAATATCCTGAGATGGCTGGCCATGCCTGCTGGGTGGACCTTATTAATTCCCGTTAACGTGTTATATATACAGTGTATGTATAAAGCCTGGAAACGGCTTAATAACATTACAATTTATTGGCCGATTTAAACCAAATTTGGTACAGTTATGAAAGAGGATCTGACGCACCGAATGACGATATTGGCGTTGTTGGCAGCTTTTTACTTTGTCTGGAATTCGAATGAATTTTATATTTTTAAATGTAATACGCTGTATATTTTTTTATTTATAGTTTTTACTTTAAATTTGTTATACTTTTGGTATAACATACTTTGTTCCTGATATCAGTAGTTTTCGAAATAACGAGTACAATTTAGAAAGAATATATTTTTATATTAAATGTTTAAACTGTTTTCCCTGTACAGCTTGACAGTGTGCTAATTGAAAATAAAATTTTTCAATTGTGTTGTAAATCATTTTTGGCGGTATTAATTCAAATTCGTCCAAAATTCGACCCTACAAATCGGCCAAATATTGAGGTTTTGTGATATAAACTATGTTCTTCAAGTGTCATCATAAAAAGAAGTCGTTAGGCGACAAATCAGGGGACCTAGGTGGCCACTCGATTGTACCCCCTCTACCGATACACCTATTCGGAAAAGTGTTGTTCAAAAATTCGCGCACGTTTCGACCAAAATGGGGAGGAGCTCCGTCCTGTTGGAAGAGTGTACTTGCATAATTTGGACCTATCACATTTCGTATAGTATTATTATATGTATTTGCTTTTCCAAGAGCTCAAGGTAAAGTTGTGATGTCAAATGTCCATCAATAAAAAATGGACCGATCCTGTGGTTACCCAGAAGCCCAGCCCACACATTCAACTTTCCAGGGCGTTGTGTATGACCTTCTCTCATCCAGTGGGGATTCTAATTTGCCTAAAACCTACAGTTGTGTCTATTGACCTTAATACAAATGTTGCTTCGTCCGAAAATCCTATAAATTTGAAAAACTGGTTATTTTGGTCAAACCTTGACATCATAATATCACAAAATTCAATTCTTCGCTCATAATCATCTTCTGATAACTCTTGAACTACATGTATTTTGAAAGAGTGATATTTATGTTTTATTAAAACATTATGAACCGATTTGATGCAGACGTCGCTTACTTGAGAAATTTTTCTTAATGAAGAAACAGGTTTTTTAACAACATATTGTAAAATTTCTAAACTTTTCTCTTCATCTACTTCTGATCGCCCTGATCGTCGCCTATCTCTACAATTTCCAGTTTCGTCGAACCGTCGGACAGCTTTTAGAACAGTTGCTTTTGAAATTGGATTTTGGTTTGGAAATGCGCCATTAAATAGATTTTTAACCTCTTCGTAAGACCTGACCCTATCGCCATATCCTCTCATTATAACAATTGTATTTCTTTCACTTTCAGTTAAAGACATTTTTGCATGTAAAAATTACAGCTTTTATGACTTTATCAAAACTTAACTGGTGTTGTACTTATTAATAAAAGAAACATACTTTGTTGATATTTTGCGTCAGATCCTCTTACATAACTGTGCTAAATTTGGTTTAAATCGGCCAATAAATTATGATGTTATTAAGCTGCTTTCAGACTTTATACACACTGTATATTGTATATACAGGGTCGTTGGTATGTTCGGAAACGGTCGATTATTTCTTTAAATAAAACAGCTAACAAAAAATGATCAAGACAAAAGTTGTATGGTTTTGTAAAGTCTATTAGAATTAAAAAAAGATGATTATACAGGATGAGTAGGAAAGCCGTAGAGAAATAAAATTACTTTTTTTTTTAATGGAATACCCTATATCTTAGAATATTTTTGGATTTTACATAAAATTACAATTATTTTTTATTAAGTGCATTATAGATCTAAATCTAATAGTTTCCGAGATATCGACTTTTGAAAAATTACATTTTTAAATTTTGACAGCTTCTAGCTTTCTAACGGTACGTCTTGGAGTAAAACGGCTTACATGTCCCTATCTTAGCTTTTAACTATCTTTCTAAAAGTGTCAACTTCCGGTTATACCGGAAGTACTTCCCGGAATTTAAGCTACACCCGGTTTAACCGGAAGTTAACACTTTTAGCAAGATAGTTAAAAACTAAGATAGGGACATGTAAGCCGTCAAGACGTACCGTTAGAAGGCTAGAAGCTGTCAAAATTTAAAAATGTCATTTTTTAAAAGTCGATATCTCGGAAATTATTAGGTTTAGACTTTTAATGCACTTAATAAAAAATAATTATGCAAAATCCAAAAATATTCTAAGATACTAGGGTGTTCCATTAAAAAAAAGTAACTTTATTTCTGTACGGCTTTCTGACTCATCCTGTATACCTAGTTTTTTAAAATTTTAATAGAGTCTGAAATACCCTAAAACTTCTATATCGAATATTTTTTGGTAGCTGTTGTGCTTTAAGAAATAATAGTCGACCGTTTCCATACATACCAACGACCCTGTATACTGCACTGCACGTGCATACTAACATATACATATATTATACAATTTACTGTATGTTTGCTTCGAAATTCTTATTGCTTAAAATAATCAGGCATTAATGATTGCTTCATATTTTCAATTTTATTTTTATAAAATTCAAATTCACATTTTAATAGCAATTGAGAAATATTTGTAGACTTGTCAAAATTGTTAACAATATTAAAAAATACAAACGAAAGAATCAAGTCTTCCTCTACAAAATTTATAATATAAAATGTTAATAATATTTCCTACATGTTTCGGGCGTCTAGACGTCCATCTTAAGGGGATACTAAAAGGGATTTCAAAATGAAAAAGCGACAAGTTAAAATGGAATAAACAATGACTCACCCAAAGTCGAGTTAAATAAAATTAATTAGAGTTGCCTCAATTTAATGAATGCAACTGGAAGTGAGTGAACTTGCAAATTAAATTATGAAAATTCTCATGTTGATTGTATGAAGATTTAATGTGAATTGTTTGAATAATTTTTTTTTTCAATGTCTTAATTTGAATTTTTTTTAATTCAAATTAAGATACTAGTGACGTTCCGTAAGTTAACCATAGTTTACCGGTCGGTAAACACCGAATTTTTGAAGCACCACGATTATAACATAACCAGATTTTAAAAACTGAACGGTTACGGAACGGGAACCGGAAAACCAACGCCAACAGACTCATGCTCATGTTATTCCAAGCATTAGTAGGGCCACCATTAGACAGCGTCTTGATTCCTAAGGATTGTAATTTTACTTCTTAAGTTGAGGCATTCAAATATAGCCGCTTCTATGAAAGAAAATGTGACCATACCCTTCGCCTGAATTTATTTCGGTAATTATAGATGCATTGATCAACTGTTAGAGCTCAACAGCTGTTCAAAGCATTCACATTTATGGAAGGGCCTGCAATTATAGCTTTTATGCTGTCTATAGTTTTTCCTTAGGCATGAACCAGAGATCGTAACTCAACATATTTCATTATAACTGATCTCAACAAAATTTCAATAACATTCAGTACATCTTATTCGATTGATCCTACTTCTTGTTTCCCTTCTAATCTAATAGCATTTCTTTGTCAAGTTGCATATCCCTAAAATGCTCTTCCTATCTTTGTCTACCTTACCTGTCATCACCATCAGAAGGTGAGTATGCAATAGTTGCTGAGAGAAGGATGTGAGTTATTTTGAAACATAAAGAGCAGTTTTAAAGAATCCAGTTATTGATAAAATATTTTTTTGATTGTGCTTATTAAGCAACGGATGAATTATTGTCCGTGAGTGTAATGATCTATAAAACATTAAAAATAATATATTTATTGTGATGGGGGAATAGAAAAATATTAGGATCTTTAAATCTACAAGTCACGAGAGTACACAATATTATGTAAATTTCAATTTTCTAATTGCTTTGTAAAGAATTCCATCCTCAACTGAAATTTAATACAATCCGCAAATATACCATAATAAAGCATTCCTAAAAGAAAAATATTTTTTAGAGCCATGAGAAATTTACTCAGGTTTGTTCAGTCTCAAATATTTATTTTCCTATTGTAAACTACGTTTAGTTCATTATACCGAACTTCCTTTGAGGAAAAACAGACCTGAACCCATTAGCAATTCCAGCGTAAAGTGTATTTTCAAATGATTTAAAATTCTTTTACATTTCTATTTTCGTAACGTAAAATCTGAAATGCTTTTCGATTTAAATGGATCCATATAATATACGTACCCTAAGAATTTTCCAAGCTGGTTATAAAATAATATATATTACAATGTTATTGAAGACTGAAGCTCAGTTGCAAAAATAATTAGGCATGAGGTGAGGAAGTAAAGATGTAAGTAGAACGATTTATAGCATTTTCAGTGTAAGTGTAAAATTATTATTAATAAATCAAAAATCTTGCGAATTATGGTGGCCGGAAAATCAATCGTGCACGATTCATAGCCAGAAAAATTCCTCAAATATGATATAATTTTACTTATTTATTGAACCATCAAATTAGACGTTCGTTCAGGTTAGTTTGCATTGATAGTTAATGTATGATATTATGTGATGACGAAGAATTATGAACCTAGTAAATTATTGATGTGGTGAATTGTAGAAGCAGTAAATAGTGTGACTAATTTTCCCAGATATCTAAATTTCATATTCCGAGTCAAAATCTCTATTTGAAGTTTTATTTCATCTCGACCTTCTTTTGTGTTTGCTGCCGTAATTTTGCCAGTTATTGCGGGGACTCTTATTTCCACTATCGCCCATTGTCTATTTCCACTTCTGAATTATTGCCCAACGAAGAAATAAATCGCGATGTTTTCTTCAAGGTCTATTGACAAACTCCTTTGGCTAAATTCACCATACACCCAAAACCCTACTTTTAAAGTTATATAATATGTAATTAATTCTCTTATGAATATATAACACTTATCCTAACAAGAAATCGATACTAAATATATCATCCCAAAATATATTAAACCTCCAATATGTAACAGTATTTGAATAAAATTATTATGTCGAATAAAATTATTATGTCTATACCTAATGTTAGTCACTATTTTAACAAACAATGGAAAATACTAAATAAAATATAAGGTTTCTTAAATTAAAATAAGATGTTTTAATTAAAAGACCTACTACATTCGCGTTTAATTGTATTAAAAGTAAACATCGAACGGTTATAAAATAGCATCATGACCCAAGTACAAATATTTGTTCAGGTTTGTTATATATATAAGTTCTTTAAGAGCTACGGTTGTAGACGGTACATAGCAGAAAATGAAGAGTGAGTTTATTCATAGTTCAATGGATTTCAAATTTGGAATGGTATATAGGTAGATCTAAATGTACGCCGATGCGCTGTCACTTTTTTTCATAAACTATTAAAAAGGTTTTAAAAACGTTCCGCAGCGGCATAGCTTTTACCATATTCTTTACAACCAAACTAAACAATTTTTTTTAAACAAATTTTCAATGGCTCTAAATTATTTTCTCTCCGTTTTTAAAATATGACAGTCGGCTACGGACCTCTTGCGGATTTCGAAGCGAAACTTACCGCCATCGCATATTTGACGCTGGAACTTGGGGGATTGCGGAGCTTATATTAATTATTTTATGTTGAAACTTGAATGGAATTTTCGGTTGTTAGTCGTGTTTGCAGCTTAAAAACGTGTTTAATAATAAGTTTAATGATGTTCTCAGCATTAGCAGAGTTGTCAGTGCCTACATGTTGGGTTTTTGAGTTTTTAGTTGTATTTTCTGTGAGAAGAATATATAAATTTTATAGAACAGCTGATTTTTAGTAAAAACGATAAAGTGTGTATACATCTCCCACCACTGTCACTTATAATAGCCAGTTTGTACTCAAATATACTGCTTAATATTTCACGACTTGGATGTTAATTCCTAGTGTGTAATATAAAGAGATAGAAATTGATTTTAGTAGGTAGGTTAGTTAGGGAGGATATATTAGTACGGTCAATAAAACCCATGGTTACGGAGGTGCACCATATTTTAAAACCGGCCTACTCCATCTGTGAAGCATGGGGGTAGATAGAGCCTAATTATCACAATGCAAGTTCGCTCTGTTAATTGAATTCAGTCGTTGGTCAATATAAGTCCCAGATACTTTACCTCCCGGCACCAGGTCACGTGGACAGCTTTTGTCTTTATGGGGTTTAAACGAATCTTCCAAGCCAAAAGCCATTTTTTTAGCTCAGTTATATGACGCTGTACCCGGCTGACGACAATGCGCGGTAATATAGGAGTCGAACTTATTGCGATATCGTTAGCGAATAGATAGAGCAGTCAGCGTTGTGCTTTTGACCTGAAGCAAATGTACTGAAATTGTTCTCAAAAATGTAATAGATTGTACTAGACTGTCAATTTTTGGGATTGGGTTTGATTTTTTTGAGTAGAAGGCTAGGTTAAAATGTTTAAACTGCTCTTATTAATTTGTTTCCTGTATTTTTTATTAAAACAATTTTTGAATAATACATAACATAAACTTTATTAATCAGTAACACCTTATTATTTAATTCGCAACAAAAAATTATTAAAAAAAAAAAAACTAATTTTTCTACGAGTTTGTCGCTACATAAATACTTATACTAAATATCATGAATATAATATGCATATATGACCTGAGTTAGACCTGAGTCTTAAAATAATTTAAAATGTAATATCCTCAGGTTCTTGCTCTTCATCCTGTATATTTGATCTATTATTTAAACTCAACAGATGGTCTGAGGGTTGAAAGGTATTGCATTTGCTATTGTTATTTGTTAAAAGAGCCTTAGAATGTAAAAGAGCGTCACATGTACTTATTTGTAATTTGTTTCTATTTTTTGTTTTTATTAAATTTAAATCGGAGAATTTTCTTTCAGCAGCTGCTGAAGAATGTGGGAGCGACAATAATGCTTGAACGAAAATTATCAAATTTGGGTACATTAACTCTCCAAGAGAATTTTTCATATTAAATACAAGAGTCCAAAATTCCTCTACAGATTTATTATTGTTATTCAATAGAACGTCATTTGCGGCAATGTTTCTCCATTCACTACTTAGTTGCTCTATATTTATATCAGGGAAAGAAGGTTTAAATTTTAAATATATTGGCACATTGGATTCAGTTGAAACTGTCACTACTTTTGGATCTAAATTTCTTGCGAAAACTAGTACTGGGTCATCAAACTTAAATCTTTTTTTAATTTGAGAACATAGCTCCACGTAAAAACTTAAACAAGATATTTTAAATTGTTTCAGTTCAATTTGTTCAATATCAGAGATGTTGTTTTCTAGTAAAATAACTTCACAATTTGCACCTACATGGATAGCCTCCAGCGGTAAATAATTTTCTGGATAAAAAGAAACTTGATTTAACGGCCTTTCATTAATATAAGTATGATTCATGAAGGTTCTAAGAATAGTTTTGTACAAAGTTGTAATCCTATTTAACAAAACATGCATTTTAAAACCTTCAGATTGAAATTCTAGGTTCATTTTATTTACAATATCTAAAATATATGATAAAAAAGAGAAATACATCTTAAAAGTAGGATTGTTTAAAGCAGTTAATATGTTTTTGGCCTTTTTAATATTTTCTGCCAATGCCTCGTTAGTAAAAAATACCTTTAAAGCTGCCCATTGTTCTAGGATCCTGTCCACTACCAACTGGAGACTTAACCACCTTGTTTGGGATGGTCTTAAGATCCTGTGTGGCTGTGTCTCTGTGAAAAGCTGGTATTCTTGAAAGGATTCGATTCTTTTAGAGCTGTGGGAAAAATATGCGTATACGTCTCTTGTTAATTCTTCTACTGAATCAGGAAGCTTGGCACAGGCAGCACTACTACAAAGATCTAAGGTGTGGCATGAACAGCCGAGTACATATAAGCTTGGGTTGAATTCTAGTAATTTTTGTTGTACTCCAGTTTTGTGCCCCATCATGGTTGCAGCATTGTCCGCAGCAAAACCAAATAGATTTTTCCGAGGAATTTTGTTTTCGTCGAAAAATTTTGAAATAGCTTCATATATTCCACTTGATGTGGCATTCTCAATTTTAATTATTGTCAAAAATTTATCACATACTTTCTCTGCCGATTTGTCATAAAAACGCACAACCATAACAAGACTCTTAGATGAGGAAATATCTGTGGTTTCGTCTATTATTAGGGAGAATTTGCAAGTTTGTAGCTGTTTTGATAAAAGAAATAAATTTTCCCGTTTCATAACATCTTTGCAAATTCTTGTCCCCTTCTTTCTACCTAGTTTTATTTTTTTTGCGATTTCGGAGTCAGGGCAGACTGATGAAAGTAATTGTGGCAAATGATCCAATACTAAAAAGGCTAAATTGTGTTCAGCAATAAATCCTAAAATTTTTAATTCTGCTGCCTTAGTTTGCAATGATATTCGCTCTTCTTTTTTTTATTATAAAATTTAGTCACCCTTGGTGTATTTTTGGCAGCATTTATATTAATTTCATGTGTTTTTGAACTTGCGTGTCTATTGACGTGAGTAATTCCACCCGAAATTGCTTTTGAGCATGTTTTACAGAAAGCTTCATCTTTTTTATTTGGGTTTCTAGTTAACCAAATAGAAAACTTTTCGTTTTTAAGCCAAGAGTCCGCAAATTTTTGCTTGTAACATTTTTGCTTTTTTTTCGGCGGCCATTCATGGGAACATTCATCGCTGCTGCTGTCACTACTATTACCAGTAATGTCACTTACTTGCTGCTGAGGTTGAGAGTGTTGAGGCTCATGAGAATGCTGTTGACTAGATGTCGAGGGTTGGGGGTCATCCCGGTCATCTGTCTCGCTAATTATTTTTTTAGGTATTTTAATCAAGAACCTATTAATTTAAAATTTATTCAATTAATCTACACTCCTAATTTATATTCATTTTAATGCCTTACCTATCCATTTTTTCTACCCAGTCTTTTACTATAATAATATATATTTGTAAATATATTATAATATATAACATAAAAGGATCAAACACACAGTCGTTTTGTTACACAAACAAATAAATCTTTTACGGATTGAAAGGACTAAATAATGCGGCTTCAAAACTACTGTACAACTGTACTGTAAACAAAAGAAAAAGGCCGACTGCCGAATTCAATTTGTCTGCACCGAATCGCCGAACCTCGGTGATTCCCCAGAAACAAAATAAACACCAATAGGCGCGAGGGAGATGTAGGTCACGTGGTTTTACCGATTAGAGAGTTCTCGCACTACTCTAAGAACGAAATCAAATAAATCAAAATGTTTAGGTTGTAATTTTTTATTACTTTTTACTAGCTTATTGGGATTTTGTGTTGTTGGGTGGTATTGACTGAACCAATGCTGATGAATTTTGTGAAAATGTAATAGATGATTCGAATTTTAGCTCTTGTAGTAATAGCGTAATAGGCAATGCTCAAATGTAATAGATCTAGTGCAATTGTAATAGCAAGCACAACGCTTAGAGCTGCGTAAATCTATCGCGCGGTATATCGTAAATGTAAATATTATGATGCAACCAAACATACATACATGACTGAAAAAGGAGATTTTTAATTGGTCACAATTTGCCATGCTATACGTCAACTTTATAATGTGATATACAGGGTTGGGCAAATGATGGTATTGGATAAGTGATGATGTTATTTACTTTTTTAAAAATGGAATACGGTTTATTACAATCGGGTTTTTACCCAGATCGTTATAAGTCATGTGTGGTGTGGTGGTAGGCAGCGTGAGTGTGTCGAATCAACAATATTGGATTTTTTAAATTTTCTTTAAAAACGGCTCAAAGTTCAATGATTAAATTTTCTCAACAATTCGAGAACTATTTAGGCCCGTTGGTGAGATCAAACTGGAATACACGGGGTGTTTCGTTTCAGTGCTGTAAAACGTCAAAGTCAAAATTTAAAAATGTTCCTATGATACACGATAGGTTGCAACAGTTGATTGAATCATTGGACTTTTTGGTATTGTAGAGAACCGTCGTCTTTTGAATCCTATTGAAATTTAACTAGATCGCAAAGTGGCAAGTATTTTATGTTATTGTTTTGAAAATTCAAAAATGGTTATTTTTGAAAAGTAATAACTTGCACAAGAAACGTCCTATCGGAACGCGGTTTGGACGATCGAATAGACCATCTTAAATACCCAATTTTTTTCTAAAACATCTCGCTATGGCTCAAAAACTTTAGTGGCGTAGATTTTCAAGGAAAACAATAAACATTTTTTAAAACAGGTTTTAATTTTTTCTTGGGTTAAATAAATTTTTGATTAGAATTTTGAATGTCTAATCGGAAAGCGTGTCTAAAATTATGTACAACGAGCGTTTTAGTTTTGAATTTTTTTATATAGAGTGCGCAAAAAATTCAATTTTCTCTTTTTTTTTTTTAATTAAAATATTTTATAGGAAATATATTTTCTTTTACTTTCATATTGGATTTATTTACTGCCCCCGTCTTCTTTTAATAATCATCACTAAAAAAATTTTTAAGTTTTCTACTAATATTACAGATATATTAGTCATTATGTCGGGCGTTTCGTAAAAAGTGCTAAAAAACCGCAAAGTATTTTCCACATCAATTGTGAGAAGCCGCCTTTGGATGTAGCACGTGTTCATTAATTTGATAACTATTATTATAGACGTCAAGATTTAATGTCACAAATTTCAAAAATAAATTCAACAAGGCTTCCAAACTGACTAATTGCATTTTTGTGTCGAAAGTAGGGATGGGACCGAAGCCGAATATTTATTCGGTATTCGGCCTATTCGGCCACTTTTTGACAATTCGATATTCGGCCAAATATCCGGTTTAAGACCCCAAATATTCAATTTTTTTTAAGGTTGGGTTAAAATGGAAAAAGGCCGATTTTTATGATTTTCTATTCTCAAATAAAAATTCTAATACGTATTTATTAACATAACTAAACAAAAAAACCTTTACAAACTTAAAAATAATTAATACTTAATAATACTTAATACTTATAATTAATAAGTGGTAGATTGTGGTGAAAAAACACCAAACTCTCAGCTCTGTCAGGTAACAAGCGACTCCTCTTGTTCTTATAAATATTTCGAGCTTCGGAGAACAAGCGTTCACTGTAAACGGTACTTTCAGGAGCTGATAGGGAAACCTTTGCCATCTGGCTCATCTTTGGAAATTTAGAGAGTATTTTTTCCACCATGTAAACCGGCAGTGGTCTTTGTGCAGTACTTCTGACAAGTAAGCATCTAACTTAACTGCGACTTTGATTTTTTGAGGGGGTTGTAGACAGCACTAGTCGATACTATTTCCTTATAACATTCCCAGAAAGTGGCATGTGATTAATTAGTGTTGGTTTTAGACGATGCCGTTTTAAGTTTATGTTCATGCTATCATCATCGCTGCTGCTTTCAGAACTCAAATCTCTTCAAAGCGATTCCACAAAAAATTTGTGTCGTATAAAAGAGACTTTTTCCGAAGTAAAGAACTGCATGCGGTAACGGGGGTCTAATAAAGTGGCTAGGAAATAATTCTCATTCATTTCTATTTCCCTAAATCTGACTTTTAAGCTACTAATTAAAAAAGTCACATTTCACTAATATTTTGTGAGAAAAAATTTTCTCTGGCTAAGTATTTTAGCAGAGTGGCAACATTTGGAATCACTTTCGAAATACTCGCGACAGAACTGCTTATTCTTTTGGTAAATTCTTCAAATGGTTTAAGCAGTATTAGACATTCCTCTAGTAGTTGCCATTGAGTATTGAGTTGATGACAAGTTTTGGAACGTCACATCATTTTCAAAAATGTATGATGTAACCGGTCTTTTTTGTTCAAACAGCCTGACGAGCATATAGAATGTGCTATTCCACCTTGTTTTGACATCTTGAATCAGCTGATGGAAAGGCAAATCAAGTTTTTGTTGATTTGGACCACTTTAAATAAAAATTAAAAATGTTAAATGTTTACTTATTTAAAATCTTAGTCGACAATCTCAGAAATATTCCAATCCTAACTACAAAAATACCTAATTTAGGCAAGCCCATTAACTTTACCTTTAATATGATTTATAAGCGACGTGCTTGTAGCTCCTTTTCCTTTACCCCCTCTTGAAATTAAAGCATTACGCAATGTACACTGGGCTTTTTAATCGTCCTCGGTATCTTTGAAGAAGATCCAAACTTTTGACTTTTTGGATTAATTCATTTCATTAATATAAATCTATAATAATCTACATTCACATCAACCACCAACTCATTCCTTGGTAACAGCGTAACTTACACTAAATATGCTTGCTCGGCGTAAACGTCGACACGTGCCATTACAGGTCGCAACCAGCAAAACTCGAATAAATTTTGGCGGTTAGGCGCTCAGATCAATCAATACATTTAAAACTATATTATTCGGTATGGCCGAATATTCGGCCGAATGTCCAGTTTTAATTTGGTTTGATTTCGGCCGAATGTTCAGTTTCAATTTGACCGAATATCCGGTATTCGGCTATTCGGCAAAACCTCTATTCGTCACATCTCTAGTCGAAAGCACTTTGAGGTCCCTTGCGTTTTCGTCATACCAGGAGCCTTGCCGATGAGCCGTAGACGGCGAAACGCGTCCAAGGATTGGGTCTGACGGAAGGATAAGGGACAACTCTGTACACGAAGTTATTATAAGTTTGTTGTTTTTTAATATTTAGCTTTTGCTTCCTAAAACGACACATTAGCCTCCAGCTCGACTCAACGTAGTTTGCCAACGATGGGCCGCCTGGCCATCGTTTGAATTTATATAGATTCTCGCTGTTCTGGTTGGGATAATGCGTGTGGTTGCCACGAGATGTAGTTACGTCCAGCAACTCTCTGTTTAATTAGAAATGTTCTAGTTCATTTATTAAATAAACAATTTTTATTTAATTCCAATTTTTAAATATACTCCACATTTGGTGGCAGAGGTAACCCAATTGCATCTAGCTGGTATTATTATATTCTAAATTCTTAATAAATTTAAAACATTTTTGCTGTATTATACCATAATATGTCCAAATGTAACTGTTTCGGAAACACCGGCAATTGAGTGTAAAAACCCCATAATACATTTTATTTAAAAATGAAGCAACCTATTTCTTTTATTATGATCCAAGCGAAAGGTTTAGTTTTCATGACTCCCAAGTTGTCACTCAGACAGATTTCTACTTGATATTAGTTTAAGTAACTGATGCGAGATATTTATTTATCGAGTAAACTACTACTGTTACCATAGGCATCGTAACTATAGATCCGACACGCCATTCATAAATGCTATAAAATTGTGATGCCAAAATCGTTTGGTGGCGAGACGCTGTGAGGAGCTAGGTGGGGCCGGGAGTGGGGATTACGCTGCCTTTACATATGCATGCGACAAAACTCCAGGAAAACAACATCCGCTATGCCAAGTATTGTCGAGTCGATGCGGGTGGCCACGAAAATGATGAAATCTGGGCGGATCCGTTATTGCTGCGTTGCCATACTACAGATTTTTTACAAGGTTTTAGGCAATGTTATATATTTCTCACATCATGTTAATCTAGTTAATCATAGAACTTAATACTCTTAACATAAGTAAGTAAGTCTGGCAAACCAAGTGGAGCTGAGCAGCTTGAATGTTGATTTACTTTACACTGGAATACATTGATGACAACACGTTTATTTGTTATTGTTCGGTCTAATAGTTACGATGTCTATGACTGTTATTGATGATATTGACTATGGTTCTTTGGAATAGAATTATACTAAATTTGATCAAGATCAAGATAACGATCAAATACTAGGGAATGGAATTTGATGTCAGCAAGATGGGGCGCCACCTCATTTTGGTATACAGTCGAAATGGTGGCTTTTTGCCGATGAATCATGGATGTTTACCAAGAGATACCGTGTTTTACATCACCCCATCTTAATTCATTATAGCGTTAAAAGTGAATAAAAACATAATGGAGCATCTCCGGAGTTGCGCAATACGTCTAGAATTGAAAGTAACGTGCTATACAGAGATAAAAGATATTTCTAGCGTTGTTCATTGATGTCAAAGTCATCGTTTCGATATGTCAACTTTAATTTGTTTTTAACCGTTTTTGTGCCTTGAAATTTAATTTAATCCTATGCCCTTCTCTGAGCCATTTTTGTCGTAATTTCCTGTTGGCGGTAAGTAATTATGAATATTTGTTATCATGATTGAGTCTAAACGCTAGCCATACAAATTTTGACGTTTACAAACTAAGACTTTGTTTTGGCTTTTTGAGTCTAGTGATTTTAATTAGATTTATATGGTTTAGTTACGTGGAAGTAATGACGCATCGGCAAAGAACCACCGTTTCGACTGTACATGTCAAACTATTTGGATCAAACGTTTCCAGGAAGGTGGATAGATAGGAGAGGACCCATTTATTGGCCTCCTAGTTCTCCAGATCTGACATTTTCAGAGTTCTACCTCTGAGGTCATCTAAAGACTATCATATATATAGCACGAAGCCTGAGTCTTTGGTGGATCTTAAAAAGAGAATTTTAGATGCTGTGCATGTTATTTCTCGTGCGCATTTGAGGGGGTCAGTGGAAAAGTAGTACAAGTAACATTTTTCAATTATGGGAGATAAGTGCACCGCAAGTTATTTAAAGTGTATATCTGTTTAGAAAAAAAATGGTACAAGTGCTATTCCAACATCTTAGCGCCATCTATAAATCAGTAGCTCAAGCTCAACTCTTAAAAGCTCTTTTCGTTTGGGAAAAAGTAGTACAGGTGCACTTATACCATTTTTCTATTTAGTAAATTAGTAAAACGTGCTTTCATGTTAGGATACGTTGAGGTGTTTTGCCAGTGACTAAAGTGACTTTAAAATAATAATCTTAATATTTTATACTAAAATGGAGAATGGTGAGTACGTTTTAATAGCTAATTTGCGGTTACATGTTCGTCTATCGCTTTTAGAAGATCTTCCGAGGTGGCGTCTTGTTTATTAAATTTTGTTCAGCAACTGCCAAAGTCAACAAAAAATATTATAGCCTTCAGTGACTCATGCGGGGGCCAAAATAAGAATAAAAATGTATTAAAATTTTGGATGTTCGTTATTCAAAATTTTGACATACAATCTGTGGACCACAAGTTCTTACAGCCGGGGCACACTTACATGGAGTGCGATGAAGACTTTGCATTAATTGAGAAGCACAAGCGCCACGTTGAGTACGTATACGTACCTAAGTACCTAGTGAATAGAATAGAGCCATTAAAGAGAGTTGCAAGAAATTTTCTGTAACACAAATGACATCGGCAGACTTTTTCTCATTTTCAGAGCTTGAAGGTATAACTTCCATTGTTCGCAATGACAAAGAAAAAAGGAAGATTGCCTGGAGACAAATTAGATGGATAAGAGTTGAAAAAGATCAACCATTTACAATGTAATTTAAAGAAACGCTAAGTAAATCTTTCGAATTTTATGAAGCAGACTGGGCCCTAAAAAGAAAAGGAAGACCAGCAGCAGAAAAACTTTACCTATTGTATAATGAGGCACCAAAAATTAAATTCCTAAAATGGCAAAATCTTCAAGAGCTGTTGGAGTTTGTGCCTCCGATGTACCACACTTTCTACAAAAATCTGTCACATCAACTAAAAACTAAATCAAAAGCAGGTGCTGGCAGTATAGCAGAGAAAAATGACATGACGAAGACATAGTAGATGAAAGTGACAGGATTATTTAAGAGTCTGATGAAGATTAGTCAGGGTGTCATTATGTACTTTTTTTCACTTCTTTAAATCAGAATTTTTAAATAAAGTATTTTTTATGTCACTTATACTTATTTTACTCCAAACCATCATGTATGGAAAAGTGGTACAAGTGAGAAAACTTAATTTTTTCAGAAAAATGCAATTTTTTTTAAACCCAAGTATACAATTCCAAATTATATTAGAATTTTTTAAATAGATATACGTAGCCATTCTTGGACTTACTTTTACTAGGATTTTACTAATAGTCATTAACTTTGACCTTTAGTTACTCTAAATCATGTTAATGTTACTTGTACCACTTTTCCACTGACCCCCTCATTTGCAAAACGTGCTTTCCCAATATTTAGAGAGGCTTGGACACTGTCTAGTAGCTGAAGGACGACTTTTTAAACATTTAATTTATGAGCTTTTATTTTATATTACAGTATATTTAAAAATTGTTACTATTTTTTTTTAATAAAATGTTCTACATTTATTGCCAATATTCCTAAAATAGTTAAATTTTGACATAATATGGCATGCTATAGGAAAAACGTTTTAAGTTCATTGAGAATTTAGAATATCTAAAAGTATATACGGGGTGTCCAGTTCTCAGTGGTTTTACGTGGTATCTCTGTTATTAGCAAAGATAGAAGGGTACGGTGTTCGCAGTACCGTGCTACTTTTTTGTGAGACAAAAGATGCCCCAATCAGAACTTTTCTACTTCTCCTTATTTTTGATATACGCGATGTTTTTGGAAATTTTACATTATGGAACACCCCCCCATATTTAGGTTACCCTGTAGCTTATCAAAGACAAAATAAATGTTCTTGTAGTTTTCAACGTAGAATCCAGTGACGTACTTTAATTTTTTCTGTGTTTAATAGTTTCCGAGAAAAAAAACAAATTTACTTTTTTTAAATGGGTCACCCTATACATTTTTTAATAATATACTTTAGTTTATAATAAGCTTTTTTATTATTAAGCACAAAATTTACGTTTTATTAAAAAATATACATTTTTGGTTAGTAGGCCATGACGGGTATTTAAAGAAAGGAAATAACACAGTCATTTATGTCATATTAAAAACTTTTTTAGTTTCGGTTATTATAAAATATCTAATTAATAGTAAAAAGTCAGTTTTTCCTAATTATGGCAGAAATTGTAAATTTTAAAAATAATGAAAAATACGACATGCTCGTTTGTTGTGTCTATTATAATGAAAATGCAGATGAAGCATTAGAAGTGTATTTCAATAGGTGCTTTGTCTTTTTGTAGTATCTCTATGAAGGTTTATTAAATTTCTTAAATTACTTGCAGATATTCCGAAAGACGACAGCCGGATAAAAGATAAAAGGCTAAAAACAAATTTAATTGAACACGGTTCATTTTCTAAACCTCGGCCTGAAACCTACAACAAGGAAAGCCGCGAGACTGATGAAGTAAATGTTTTTGCTTCAATTGAAATAAATCCAACTAGTTCTTGCAGAACGGTTGAAGGTTCGGTCGGAGTACTTAAATCAAGAGTTCAAACAATACTAAAAAAACACAATTTTAAGCCATATAAATTCGACTTAGTACAAAACTTATATCCTGGTGATGCACAGCGCCGTGTTCTGTAATAGGTATTTACAAAATATCAACAGGAAAAATAATAATTGATATGTGATGGGTTACATGCTTGGTGAAATGGATATTCCATAGTAGAGGAAATTAAAGTAGTACTGGTTATATTTCACAATATATTTCAGTTTCCTGATACAAGGGTTGAAACACGTGTCAGGAAACTGAAATATATTGTGAAATATAACAAGTGCTACTTTAATTTCCTTTACTATAGGAAAAATAATTTTGAAAGAACCGTTATATGGTCCGATGAGGCTCATTTTACCAGTGCTGGTATATTTAATCGGCAAAATACGAGATTTTGGTCTCAGGAAAATCAGCATGTAATATTTTCACTTGAACGGCAAGGCAGGTTTTGCTTTAACGTTTCATATTTTATACTAGGAAGCAATATAATTTATAATATATTCGAAGGCAGCCTTAATGCAACTGAATATTTGGAATTTCTGGAAAACGTTGTGCCAGAAATAACAGAAGACGTGCCCTTAGCGGGTCTCAGTAACTTGCATCTGCAACAAGATGGAGCACCCGCTCACCATGCGCTCTAAGCGGTCCCGGAATATTTACCCAACCCTGCGTATGAAACCCAAAAAGAAAAAATTACTTAAGTATTCAAGTTAATAACATGGTTGGGAAAAATAGATATTTTTTTAAATGATTTAAGAAAACAAGTGTTGTTTCTTGTTTAAAACGGTTCTTATTGTTCAAAATATGTTTCCACGACAATATCCGAAAAAGTCTACTTGTTAATTTTTTACTGTGGTTGAAAAACAGGTAATTTTTAAGTTAGCATCTAGAGTTAACTTGTGTGTTTGTTCATAGCGCTGAATGGCTTCTTCACTTTTACAGACATCCAGCCAGCCTGATTATACCGGGTCCGCCAACGAAGCGGGGACGGAAGATTAAATCTTTATCAAGGAACTTATAAAGAATACTAAATCAGCATGAGGTCTGGAATTAGAAGCGGCATATTTTAAAAATATTTTACATTATACAGGGTGGCCCAAAAAAGTGTGGCGAACTAAACTTGTGTTTTTTTAAATGGAACACCCTGTATATTATTAGCCCAGAAGATGGGCATAGAGCTGCTGATCATTTTAATATTTGGTTATGTGGGTTTATTTTTAATAGTTTAAGAAATAATAACGATTTTATCTTAAAAATTATCTAAGTTTAGTAACCATTTCCAAATTACTAAAAACAATTGAATGAAATAGTAAACTAAAAAGCAATATGTTAGAATGTTGCCTATCTTTCCAATTAAAAATATTTGTGTTCAGTGCATTTATCATACAGGGTGATCACATTATGCAAAATATAAAAAATCTATTTTTTTTTAAATGGAACGCCCTGTATATTTTTTTATTTTTAGAAAGCCCTTTTCACATCCTTTCTACTGATACCAATTTGATACCTCTTAGAGTTTACCGTATTTTAGTTATTTCGATATAAACTTTAAAACCCCACACTTTTGCTACTTTTTCGAAAAATCTAGCGGTCACCCTTAAATGGTTTGCATTTGTTATGCATAACTTCATTTTCTTAATACTATTTTAATAACCTAGCATCAAATGACATTCCTTATTTTTTATTTTGCAATAAAGAAACTAAATGTTATTTATGAACTGATTTATTAAGACATTTATAAAACATAAACTTAAAACGATTATTATAAAAATAATGAATTAAAATTACAACTTTAAAAAAATAAAGGAGTTGACAAAACAAAATAAACAAACCCTTATTATGCGGTAAATCAGAATTTATTGTGTGGCTCTAATGATATGTTCAAAGGTTCTTCCCTGTTCTTGAAGGCATAAATGTAGCCTTCGAACAAAATTTTGCTGGACATCTTGTAGAGTTCTTATTCTAATATTTCTAAATGCCTCTCGTATACGATTTTTCATATCGTCTCGGTTCCTAGGAGCTATGGCATAGACTTCTTCCTTAACATATCCCAGAGGTAGAAATCAAGGGGAGTTAAATCAGGGGACCTAGGAGGCCAAGCGATTGGTCCACCACGTCCGATCCACTGATTACCTCGCCAATGATTTAAAAATTGTCTAACCGGCTCATAATAATGAGGGGGAGCGCCGTCTTGTTGAAACCAGTGGTTTTGGAGAGTGTCGGCATCTACATTTTGAAGCAAAATGGGTAGATCATGTTGAAGAAAGTTTAAGTAAACTTGTCCCGTCAAACGCTCTTCAAAAAAATATGGCCCAATAATGTAAGGCCCTAATATTCCTCCCCAGACATTAACCGACCAGCGATTTTGGTTATCTACATGACGAGCCCAATGTGGATTTTCACTAGCATAATAATGCATATTATGCCTATTTACGATTCCGTTATTTTTAAATGTAGACTCGTCACTAAATAGAACTTTTGATAAAATGTCTGATACTTCTCTAATTTTGTTAAGCATCCAATTACAGAATGTGATTCTTCTTAAGAAATCATCTTCATAAAGTTCTTGGTGTAATTCTATGTGATAAGGATGATATTTATACTTTTTTAAAATCCTCCGCACGCTTGTTTCCTTAACACCGGTTTGCTGAAAAATGCCAGTCTGACTTACGTGATGATTTTCCTGTACTGCCAACAGAACCCTTAATTCATTTTCTTCATTAATAACGGGTTTATTGATTGCCATCCTTTTTTTGTAAGCAACGCTTCCTGTTTCTACAAATCTTCGCAACAACTTCTCAAAGGCCTCTGGTCTCGGCTTTCTCTCAATATTTGGATATCTTTCAGCATACACTCGACTCGCTAGAAGGCAATTTCTTGCACATTCTCCCAGTATAAAAATCATATTTACCATTTCCACAGTGGTAAAATTCGACATTTTGAGAAATTTAGTACTTAATTTCGACGACTGAACAAATAATGTTAAATAATTGTATTCGGTCGTCACGTCATAGTGACAATCTAAACAAAAAAAATCATGGCAACTCGATTACGAATAAAAATAAAATGAAATAAATAAAAAGTAGCAAAAGTGTGGGGTTTTAAAGTTTATATCGAAATAACAAAAATACGGTAAACTCTAAGAGGTATCAAATTGGTATCAGTAGAAAGGATGTGAAAAGGGCTTTCTAAAAATAAAAAAATATACAGGGCGTTCCATTTAAAAAAAAATAGATTTTTTATATTTTGCATAATGTGATCACCCTGTATGATAAATGCACTGAACACAAATATTTTTAATTGGAAAGATAGGCAACATTCTAACATATTGCTTTTTAGTTTACTATTTCATTCAATTGTTTTTAGTAATTTGGAAATGGTTACTAAACTTAGATAATTTTTAAGATAAAATCGTTATTATTTCTTAAACTATTAAAAATAAACCCACATAACCAAATATTAAAATGATCAGCAGCTCTATGCCCATCTTCTGGGCTGATAATATACAGGGTGTTCCATTTAAAAAAACACAGGTTTAGTTCGCCACACTTTTTTGGGCCACCCTGTATAATGTAAAATATTTTTAAAATATGCCGCTTCTAATTCCAGACCTCATGCTGATTTAGTATTCTTTATAAGTTCCTCGATAAAGATTTAATCTTCCGTCCCCGCTTCGTTGGCGGACCCGGTATATTTACCTACAGCTTAACGTGGAATCCCAACCACGGTCCTCAGTCTCGGCAACCATCCCGGGCTGCACCCCAAGGGCTGTCAAACCATCATTTTATGATAAGATGTGACTTACCGACTGGAGAGTGCGTAATTTCACGCTCCACCCACAAGATATCTCATCCGGCCTCTAACCTTCATGGGTGAAGGTTTGGGGTGTCGATACATTTATCACTCTTCACTTATTTTACACGACTTTAGACTGCAGTGCAGTGTCAAACCACTAGAATCCAAAGTTCCTGTGTATCCGGAGCCGTCGCATTAACAGCGCGATTAACTTGACTTAAATTTGCAATTTGAATACATAAGTCGTTAACGCAACGTGTACGCAATAGGGAATATTGACTAAATTGGCGAATTAGCAAACATGTGTATGTTTTCAAATAAAACTGTGTTAATAAATCACCACAACACACGACAAAAGATCTCAAAAGAATCTGAAGAGTTCCTATACATTTATGCACAAATTTCTTTTCGACACAGGATATTACACTTCTTTCTATTTTTTTAATATTCATATTTTAATTCTTAAGTAAAGGGAATTGAACCAAAATCGGTACAAAATATCCTCTTACAGGCTTCCATATTTTGTAATAGTAATAACATTTTCAAGCAACCAGCGCCGGAGTTAGAGGATTCAATATTTTTTAAATTCAATAAATAAGTTAGCAAGGCCATATAAAAAATCACATCTTAATCTATCGTAAATCTACTTACACTGACTCTATAATTCCGTTCTCTTCTAATTATTCATACACACGAAAATTTACAGCCTTTCACTCATTATTTTTACGTCTCCTTTCCATGCTCTCTAGCGGTCTACTTCTGTATATTCAATAGTTTCCCAGATAGAGTCGGGTGCCTTCTTAGTTGTGCACCTTGTACATAAGTGTATCGTAACTTTTTGCATTATACATCATGTGGTATTATGCCTTGTACTATTTTGAATGTCACCCTGTACTTACAAGTAGGTAATACAAGAAAAGGGTTATGTCAGTGAATTTGATTTTCTGTGTCGTCTTTTAGACATTTTTCCTCCTTTAGTTTAACTTCAGCAACACAGTAAAACAGGCTCTTTTTCTTCGTTATCGCGACTAAATGCGATTTCAGCGTTAATTAAGCAAAGAACGATAAAAAGATCACAGAAAGTTTGTTTCTACAAGAAAGAACGGGTAGTTAATTTTAATGAAGGAAAAGGAAGTGTACGAACGCCGGTTTCATAAAGTTACTGGTTTAGGCTTTCTTCTTTTATAACTGACTTTAGTGGAAAAATTAGGGAGTTTAGTCGTTTTTATTAATTAATTTTTGTGAGCCCAGACGAAATGTTAAGAAATATCATTTTTGTGTTTTAATTAGGTATAGAGAATAATAACGAAATGACTAGGAAAGACAGGGGTCAAAAGAAATTAAAATTTTTTATCAAACATGATAATGATAAAAGAAAGTTAAAGCCGCTTTTTGTAGATACTTCAGTCTTGTAGGATTAGGACTAAAGTATACTTTGGAGATGACAGTAACTTTAATGTATTTTGGAAGCATGGAAATATTACAATTTTGATATGACGTTCCCGAGGACGTTCCCAACAGAAAATTTTATTTATCTTGCAGTTACAAAAAGTTGGGTAAAGAGTAAAGACCACTTACCATTTTTATTTTCAGCTATGGTTTTCTGCAAAAACAAAGAAATGTATAGAAAAGTAAGTTAAACTTATTATTATAAATGGTATAATAATAATAAAAAACCACAAATTAAAACTGAACAAAAAATGCAGTTATTGGCCACCACACCCAGCTTAGTAGAGTTATTGACCACGCTAAAAAAGCATCCTAAGGATTAAAATACCGAAGGTTGTTTCTTTTCTTTGCAGTAATTGCATTAGAAACTAGTTTCTTTTTTGAAGTCTTCAGGTTTTTGAATACAGGCAAGGTGGTAAGTTCGAAGGCAAAATTTACATCTTACACCATAGGATTGCTGAAAATTCCTTTAATAATATAGAAAAACTTTCGGTCCAAGTTCATGCGACAAAGTGGGTTATCCATGAGACCTTTCGAGAATAACTGACATCCTAATCACTTCCAAAGGGTGCATGCCATGTCTCCCGCTGATTATCCTGAAGAACAAACAACGAAATTCAAGACAATCCTGAAATGTTGTTTAAAGTACAACAAGAAAATATTCGTCAGCTTAGGAAATGTATAGAGGTACCTCTATACATTTCCTTAGCGGTCGCCCGTTTCAAAAATCTGCTGAAGTAAACAAGAGGAAGCAAATCTTTCACATTTTTATGATTCTTGCGTTTAAGTAATTTCCGAGATGTCGACCCTTTTAATTGTTCCTTTATGCGGCACACCTCGATTTTGAAATGCACCAAAATAAATTCTTCTTGTATTGTATCCACACAATTGCTGAGTAGGTACTTGTCCATATATTAGATGCATGTGAGCATTAATGAGATATAATAATGATAAACTTTATTATTTTAAAGCAAAATATTAGTTATATTGCTATTCGACTAGTTTCTATGTTCAACTTGACTATTAATTAAATTTTGAAAGTCAACGCTTAAACGTGTTATACAAAAAATGTATTTTCTTCGAGAACTGCTAATTTTATCGAAACAAATGTAGAGCACCTTTTTAAAGAGAAATGATCAGAGTATTGTAACGGTAATTAATATTTTGTTTCATTCATCTTATTTCCCTCGTATTTATCATTTTAACCTGTCATTTGACGTGCAGTCACTATTGACAGATTCATATTTTTGATCTCTTCGTATAACAAAAAACTCGCTTAGTTACCGACGACTATAAGTGTACATCTACACGAGCGAGGAAATCGCGACGACACACTCGCGACGATAAACTTGCGACGATTTGAACGCCCGGCAAAAACATGAAACGAGAGCGAGAGAATCGCAACGGTCCAAGTAGGTACATTCGGAACAAGAATTTTGCTTTTAGTTAAAATACCTAGATGTTGTTCAAATTGGTTCTGTTGCTGCATTATGCATTTACCGGTGCAGAAACCGCTGAAGAAATCGTCGTTTTTGGGTACATCCAATGCTGCAAAGCAGATTAATTACTGGATAGTTTCATTTAAAATATCATGAGCAACGAGAGCACCCTGACAATTTTTTTTCACACTACCGTATGTCCATACAAAGTTTTGATGAGCTGTTGTCTAATTTCTGAAAAAATTTTCAAAAAGATATGAATATGCGTCTGTGTATATCACCTGTGAAAAGGTTGATTATAACTTTAAGGTAAGAAACAATCAAAATTTATTAAGTCCGACGAAGTAAAGCACAGCATTATATTCCAATAGTCTTTATTTAAGAAAATTATGATGTTCGCTTTCATGACATTCATGTTTATTAGCACTAATGGATGCGGAATATTGTTTTACGGCAATCGATGTTGGGTCCTATGGAAGAGAAGGTGACAGTAACATTTTTAATTTTATTAATTTTTTTTCCCCTTTCCCTTTAATAAGAGTGTTCTAGGGAAAAAGTTATCAATGAAACAATTGGACATACCAGTGAGTCGGGCAATTGCAGGCACTAACAATCTTATTCTCCCGTTTGTAATAGTGGGTGATGACGCATCGGGTTTAGCGGAAAATTTATTGGGATCATATCCACGGCAAAATCGTACTTCAGGGTTCAGTGCCTTGGCAATTTAAAAAAATATAAACATGCCGCATTATTTGACGTAATATATATAATGTGATAAACATTTATGTCCACAAGAAGAGGCTAACAAATCTAATTATGAATTTTAATTAAAAAATTTAAAAATAAAGTGGTTTCAATCTTATTACTTTTGTTGAATTTAAATCATCAGGGGATACAATTGAAGTTTTGTAACTTGCATTAAAATGCCTAGCCAATAACAGCCATACCGCCGATCGTACAGCATTAAAAATTATTGCAATAATCTTATTCACCCCAATTATCATACAATATCATGGCTATTCCTTCCCATAATTTCAGTTTGATGTCTCAATTGCTATATTCTTTCAACTTTAGACTGTACAAAACTGGTCGCTTTTCCACATCACTTATAAACTTTTCTGTATTGAACATGACTGTACGGTACGGCGTTTCTTCTCCGCTCGTCTAGAAGGCACCATATGAACTAATGAATTGCATTTACCCACGGCGAGGAAATCGTCGCGAGAATCGCCCGCCAACGTCGGCAATTGCGTGTGACTCGCTCACGCCGACGATGGCTGGCGCTATCGAGACGAGTTTCACGTCCGTATAGACTCGCTTATTAGAATGAATGCTTTAGATTTAAGCGTGTAAATCGTCGCGAGTCTATCGTCGCGATTTCCTCGCTCGTGTAGATGTACACTAAAAGCGTGCGAAATTTCCTGATTGATAAAAATTACAAAAACTACAAAACTAAACATTACGCATAATAGCAAACGCCCCAAGATAGTTCCCGACAGACACACTTTACAGAGAAATACAAATCGACAAACTAGACGTATTCCGCCAAAACTAATAACTAAATACTACGCCAGAACAGACATATTATGAGACAATATATTAATACAAGATTCACACTTAAGATCACAACAACATCACACACACAAATACCCAAAAGGCTGGCTCCCACCCTAACAATGCGATGACTGAGCAAAAAAACAGAACTTAAAAAGAAAAGAAAAATAAAATAAAATAAACAACAAACTCAAAATGATAAAGGTAAAATAAATGAAAAACAATGTAAAAAATCAAAACCAAAAAAATCCAAAACGTCATCGAGAATAAATATCGAAAAACAAAAGGAGTCAAAGCGAAAGCTAACTTGAAGACCATCATTACATCGGTCTGATTGATTCATTCGAGATCGAGCTTCGAAGGAAGCAAGAACTTGCAAACCTGATAGGTGAGATCCTTAAGGTTAAGAGTGATAAATATCTCAAATTTGTCCCCATTCCTGCTATTGAGTCTACTCTCGGAGGCCTGACACCAGAGTAGTACCCCAAAGCAGCGGAGCTCCCTTTTTCTATAAATCCAGTTATAGAGAATATACGCGGTGACCTGACCCGAGTATAGTTCTCCTCGATAGTAGAATCATAGAGAATTTTGATTCTTGTTGGTATATTATATTTAAAATCATTGGCTAGATTTGTCAAAAATTACATTTTAGGTTTTACCCATATTTGAAGTTGACAACCAGAAAAGGTTAATCCTATTTGAAGTTGACAGGAGTTAGCAAAGTCACCCAAACAGGTTAATCTGATTAGAAATTGACAGAAGTTTTAAGAAAATATTAATCTGTACAAGAAAAAAAAGAAAAGAAAGTTTGAGCCAGTTTTAATGACGTTATAAAATATTAACATTAAATAAAGAAAATAATTGTTCATCTCAGTCGTTTATCTAATCCTGATAATTTTTACTGTGTACTACTCAGGTATTATAATAGATAAAGTCACTTACACTATTGGACAAAAGTAGAGCAACAAAGTGCTTTTATTTCTTTAAATTTAAAAAATTAATTATATGATTTTTATGAAATATTATCCCCACAATATTAGTATTATTTCACAATATTTTGGTACACTTTAAACAAAATGAAGGTAGAGAAATATTTATAATTATAAAAATCGACGAAATGAAGTGCGACAAAAGTAAAGCAACAAATTGTGTCAACAGTATTTTATTTTACATATTATGATAAAAAAGCATTAAACACAAGTAATCATTACAATAGCTGGAAGTATTATGTTAATAGTTAATAGAATATCCATTATTTTTTATTACTTGCCGACAACGTCGCGGCATTGAGGCAATCAATTTTTGAACAGTATTTTCGGGAAGGTTTGTCCAAACTTCATTTACCAATGATTGTTTATTTGGACATAATTGTGTACGAACTCCAGTTCAACTTCTTCCCATAGATTTTCAATGGGGTTAAGGTCTGGGGATTGTACCGGCCACTGCAAGACCCGAACGTTATTTTCTTGAAACCACTCTTGAACGATTTGTGAACAGTGTTTTGGATCGTTATCCTGTTGGAAAATAAAACGCAACGGCATTCCCACTCTGCAAAGGCAACATTACATTTTGCATTATATCTCTATAGACAAATCCATCCATGGTGTCATTAATGAAGTTTAAAGGACCCACCCCATTCCATGACAAACAACTCTATAGAAAAACGCTGCCTTTGCCATGTTTAACTGTGGGTGTAACGTATTTGGGATTAAACCTTGTGTTGATTCGCCATCTTACACGCTTCATTCCATCAGAATTGAAAATTTTATAACGCGTTTTATCGCTAAATAAAACTTTTTCCCACTCGTCTACTGTCCAATGTAAATGTCGACGTGCAAATTTAAGCCTAGCCACTCTATTTCTTACCGAAATAAGGGAATTGTTAGCCGGGTGTCTACTAAATAACTTTGCATCTACCAACCTTCTTTGAACTGTCCGTGGACTAACCATAATTTCGGGAATTTCAGCAATAATTCTAGGTGCAGACATCCAAGGATCGATTTGAGAAATTCTTATAATGCGTCAGTCTGTTCAAATTGTTCTTTTTCTCGGCCTTCCCGATTTTGGTAGATTCTCTAAATGTCCCCTATGAATGTAACTTGAAATTATTTTGGATACGCTGTATCTTGGTAAAACAAGCCGTCTTGAAATTGTGGCTTGTGTTGTACCTTCCAAGCGTGCATTCACTACTCTCTGCTTTAATTCTTTCGAAATTGGAATACCTCTTTGCATGATTAATCTAGCACAGAAATATTAATTAAACATAAAATAAACTTTGCAAAAATATTTTAACCTTTACTTTCACGAAAACCTTTCTTTTTTAGCAAAATATTAAAATGTTTCTTTACTTTTGACGCACACAATACTGTATTTGAAAGTTTACGTCAATGTAAGTTCATTTGTTTTGATTGTTGGAAAAAGCTGTTACCGCCGATAACAGCAGCCTACTTTGATATTTAAGACACGATGTATTTTAATACGATATCATGCATTTAATTTTATAAAATCGAGATTTCTTTCATATTTCGAAAGTGTTGCTCTATTTTTGTCCGAGAGTGTATAGTATTTAAAAAGTCGGTTTTTAGCTCTGTAAGATGACACCTGCTAAAATTTTGGCCAACGAGTGTTGTGGCAAATCTGTTCCTAATTTTGAGGCTCTGTATCTCCGTTAAACTTTCGGAGTTTTTTTCTATGACAAATTGGGTTATTGTGACCTCCTCTATCCGCTCCTGAGAGTATGCCATATACTTACCGAACACCCTACCCTGTATATGAGATTTCAAAGAATTACATTATAAATGGCACCATGTATAATTAATCTTTTTAGCCTTTGAATTAGTTTCTAAAACCACAAAAATCCGGTAGTTTGATGGTTTACAAAATAATCTACTGATTTTACATTAATCGTAGTAATACTATTAACAAATTTAATGACTTAATTTTGTCAGCTAAACATTTTATTCTTATAATCATTAAACTCGACTTTAAGTGATTTATTATTGTATGTTTTTTTATCGAGTTAGATCAGTTCAAAATTCCTAATCATATCATCATTTTTATAACCTATATTTTCCATAAATATATAAAAATTACTGTAAAATAAGTATTATTTCGCATTTACCATTTTTATGCGGCAATTTACGTTAAAAACTGTATTTTATCGACATTTTTATTTCAAACTTTGATATTTACCGTTTATCTGTCTCTCTATAAACTTTTATTGTTAATAAAATTTAAAAGTTTTGCGTTCAAAAATGATGATGTTTTGGACAACGCAAAAATAAACCTTTATTTTTATGTCCTATTAAATTAAAAGTAAATGTAAACGTAAAAAACTACTACTATTAATGATTTTATTTTTACGCATCAGGATTCCTTTGTGATTTTAATTAGGAAATCGGGATAGGTTTGTTGTAGTGAACCAAAAAGAGCATGAGAGGGCGAAAGGCTTGCAAATACAATGGTGCAGATTAGAGATGACGCTTTGGAACAGGATCTGTTCCTTTTGAAACAGGTTTTAATATGGAATAGGTTGAAACAGGTATGAATCGATAGGTTTTCCTGTTCCGATGAAATAGTTGGCAGTCGTCTCGTTTACTTTTTGCAGTGTTGCCGTTCCAGTTGTACTGTTCTGTTGCAGCAAAAGTCCAGTCGGATAACCTCATATCTGTTTTGCGAGTCGTATCTTTGACCTCGTCTGCTGCGGTGCTTGGTGCATAAACGAGAACCCGTGGCTAGTCTTAAACAACGGAAATCGCGTGATCCCAATGCATCGCAACAGGATAAGAACAGCGCGCAGCGTCAGCCGTCAGCGCAAAACAAGTAAGTAGGTATAGTCACCGTCCAAATATAAGAAGTCCGCTCACTTGCTCTTGCCGCTGTAAATTTCTCCCCTGCCGACGCCCTACCCCGCGCCCAGCGAGTCAACGCTCAAGCGGCGTTCGGCTGGGGATTAGTTTTTGCAAGTGCATACTTTAATCCACAGCGCTCTCGGCGAAGAGTTTTCGTATGCTGCCACGTTATAATTAGTATAATATTAGCTTACTTATGATGGAGGCGATTCACCTTGAGAGTTTTTCTTATTGTTGTGCTGATAATTGCTTTTCGTTATTTCGGTGCCCTAAAGATCCAATAAGGTAAGTAAGAAGGATTGTTTACTTCCTTTGAGTAAGATGCAAAGTAGATTTAGTGGGACATATTACACACCATGCCGACGTTTCGTTAATTTATTTTAACTATGAATTTTCATGTATGTATTGATTATGCTGTCAAACAGGTATATTTAAATAATAGTAATTTACGCAACAAAGTTCCGAAAGTAATATTTTACGGGATGAGTAGGAACTCCAGGGCGAGCCGTAGGCGAGTCCTGAAATCCTGCGAGTTCACTTTTAGATCGTGTTACGTACAATATTTTTTCTGTAGTTGTTTTGTATGTTAAAAAAAATATATAATACGTGACAAGCGCTGTCATAATATAGTGCAATGTTCATGTTATTGTCAAAGCCGTTTACATAGAAACCCAAAATCGTCCCGAAAGTAACAATAGTAGACCCGAAAGCAAACAAATCGTATCGAAAGTGAAAAAAATCGTTCCTAAAGTAGCTACTTTCGGTACGATTTGTGTTAAGTATTTATTACCACAACTCCCTCGTATACAAATATTCAAGCGGCCACGCCACCGTTCCTACTGAATGACTCCCGTATCTCCCTCGTAGGCGGTTCTCGGTGCGATTCGAGGTCACCGCCGGCGTTTTCAATACTTCAAAGAAGTGATCGGACTTCTTATATTTGGACGGTGGTATAGTCGTCGCGAGATATAATAGCCCGGGAGCTAGTAACAGATTTGTGCGACCAATTTCATCTCGACCGATAATCTGTCGAATGATTCAGGTAGTTGTGTCATGAAGCCTCGTGCACGTCAGCTACGGCACCAGCGGTGGGTGGGCCAACGGCAGCCACAAAATCACGTTAAAAAAAAAACAAATTTTTTTATTTCATCCCGGTTTAAAATTCGTGAGTCAATAGTTATTATAATACTGAAGTGAAAAAAAAACGTCAGCTGGCTGTAACGCGGTGGATTATACGTCAGCTGCTCATACGAACATGAAAAAAAAAATTATTAGTGATTTCATCTCGATTGAAAATTTGTCAGATGATAGTTTACATAATTTTATTCTTTGAATAAAAAAAATCGTCAGCTGTGTATATGTCGGTGGAAAAACCGTCAGCTGACGCAGTGAAATGTGTGGCGCGATATGTAGGTGTGAGCTCCGCTCGTCTATTAAAACACATCATCTGACAAATTTTCAATCGGGATGAAATCACTAAAAATAATTTTTTTTTTCATGTTCGTATGAGCAGCTGACGTATAATCCACCGCGTTACAGCCAGCTGACGTTTTTTTTTCACTTCAGTATTATAATAACTATTTACTCACGAATTTTAAACCGGGATGAAATAAAAAAATTTGTTTTTTTTTTTTAACGTGATTTTGTGGCTGCCGTTGGCCCACCCATCGCTGGTGCCGCAGCTGACGTGCACGAGGCTTCATGACACAACTGCCTGAATCATTCCACAAATTATCGGTCGAGATGAAATGATCGACCTCAATCTGCTACTGGCTCCCGGACTATAAGTGAGATTCCTATAAAAACTGATATTTTTTTATCTCCTAAAACCTACCGTCAGTATTTAGCCCGGGCGCATAGTTTTTCTGAATAGTTTAAATAAATTCGTTATTTGTACAAAATTATTGTATATATTTATTGCAAAAAATGTATTTTAATCAATTTATGTTATTTTCAGCCTTATTAAATTTTCGACAAAAACTAGAACAATACAGTAGTTTTAAAGTTTATTTAATTTAACATATTCGCCCGCACTAAAATATTAAATTCAGTTCCCGATTTTTGCTGTGCCTTGTAAAAAAAAACGGTCCCAGACCTGGAGTAGTATTTTACAAGTGTGTGTGTGTTTTAATTTGCTATGCGGTCTGGCATCTAAACATTGCGTTGATTAGTATTTTCATGTTCAGTTTGTTGTTGTACAGCTTGGTGTTGTACAGTTTGGTGTTCTTTTGCGTTAATTATAAATATATATAATGGTAATAATTATTATTAATTTAGTGATTCATTTAGGATTTATATTCCTTAAGTTAAAATACTTTTGTTTAGTGTTCGTGTTTCTTGATTTTGATATTTCTATTGGAGGACAATGTTTCGACTTTGGGAGGAAAATTCTAATAAGCTGTGGAGGCCAATGAAGGAGAATTATTGTGAACCTGAAGATGTTTCAAACGACCCTGCTGCGAATTTGGTTGAATCCGTTGATTTAGATTTAGATGAGTAATTAGGAAAAGGAACGTTACAAAAAAAGCGTAAAATATTTTTGAGCTTTCAAGCAAAGGAAATTTTTTTAAATGTGTATAAAATCCTAAAACAAGACCCTATGCATATAGGATATAGTAAATCTGAAATAATAAAAAAAATTCCGAGCTAACAGAGGTTCCTTATAGTACTTTATGTAAGTCTATAATCAAAGAAAATTAACAAAGAAAAAACGATCCGATTTAGGTAAACCTAAAGATTTGGATTAGGATACAGTCAAAGTATTAAGAAGTTTACTTAATTAAAAGTATAATTCAATTCAATTCAATTCAATTCAATTCAAAATCGCTTTATTATCCCAAAAGGGAAAAAAACCAAAGTTTTCATTTACAAAGCTTTCCTACATCAAACATGCCTAATCATAAATAAAATTATCAGGCTTAAAATGTAAAAAATAGAATAATACAATACATAAAGAAGAAAAGAAAGAACAATAAAATAATGTACAATGAAAAGTGGCAGCGGTAAATGTGACAAATAGTTTTAAAGATAATATGGAATCAATTAATAGAAAAAAAGTTTAAATTTTGTAGTAACAAAATAAGACAAAATTACAAGTTTTTTACGTCAACAAATATTAAAACTATATAAAAAATAAAAAAAAAGAAAAAAAAAAAACGTTGACTAGATTTATGATGATCGATAAAACTTTCCTGCAGCTAACATGCCTAATCATAAATAAAATTGAGTTTAAAATCTAAAAATAGTACAATACAATGCAAAAAGGAGAAAAAAAAAGAAAGAACAATAAAATGTCCCACAAACAGCAGAAGCGGTAAAAATGTGATAAATAATCTTAAGGATAATATGAAATCAACAATAATAAGAGAAATAAAGTTCAAGTTTTGTAGTAACAAAATAAGACAAAATAACAAGTCTTTACGTCAACAAATATTAAAACTATGTCAAAAAAAAAAAAAAATTTTGACTTAATAATGCAGATATTGATTTATGATGAATTAATAAAAGTATTCATATACAATAACATACATACATACTTAGACGAGTACCAAAGCGGCAAATGCACTCAAAACAATATTACAGACAGACAGAAGGAGCCAAATCACTGCAATACTACAAGTTGTCCTCAAAAAACTCATTCAAACTATAATATGCTTTCTGTAGTAAAGTATTTCTAATCATACTCTTAAAGAGCGCTGGACTATTTATCTCCTTCACAACAGATGGCAAGTGATTATACATTTTCAAGCCCTCGTACATAAGAGAGTTTTTAGTTAGGGTTGACCTTGGGATAGGCAATGGCAGACAATTGCTGTTTCTCGTTGGATAATGATGGGTATGCCGACTGTCTCTAAAACGCTTATAAACAAGAAGCACTGTCTCTAATATGAACAGACAGGGTAAGGTTAAAATCTTTTGTTGAATAAATAAGGGCCTGCAGTGATCCCGGACCCTTGCCTTACAAATATACCGGATTGCCCGTTTCTGTAAAACAAACACAGAAGAGAAGAGAGACCCGTTGCAAAACCCCCAAAAAGGAATTCCATATCTGAGATGAGATTCGATCAGGCAGAAATAGGCACTTCTTGCTATACCAGTACCCAGCTCATTTGCCACCACACGAACCGCATAGCAACCAGAGGCCAACTTGGCATTGAGAGCCTGGGTATGTATATCAAACCTCAGCCTCTCGTCCATCCACAGACCAAGAAACCTTACACTGGATTTATTAGTAACCGGACAATCCATACCTAAGGGACTAAATTTAAAAGTTAGTATATTAGTTTTATTTGCATTAAAATAAGGTAGTTAGCATCACACCAGGCCCGAACTGCACGCAGATCATGCGAGACAGTACTCATAAGAACCCCTGCATCTCCACCCGTCCATAGGATCGTAGTGTCATCGGCAAACAAAGTGAATCTGCCTTGCATACTGATTGTGGCCAAATCATTTAGGTATAGTAGAAACAGCAGGGGTCCCAACACCGATCCCTGAGGAACCCCGTGTCTAACAGCGAGTGCACTGGAGTTGCAACCCCGAGATCTCACCATCTGCTTTCTGTCAGACAAGTAAGATGAAAACCAGTCTAATGCCACCCCTCTAAAGCCATAACACGAAAGTTTTCGCAATAGTATGGAATGATTTACGCAATCGAAGGCCTTAGAGAAGTCGCAAAATACTGCTACGGCAAGTTCGCCCTCATTAAGTCCCAGAAACAAACTCTCGTAGAAGTGAACCACAGCATCTCCTGTACTCCTCCCACTCTGAAATCCAAACTGACAATCTAGCAATATGTTATGGCGCTGGATGAAACTGAGCATTCTTTCCTTAACAAGCCTTTCGATAATTTTAGACAGAGTTGACAGGAGTGATATAGGGCGAAAATTTGCTGGATCATCGGAATCGCCACCCTTATATATTGGATTAATAATTGCCATTTTAAGGCAATCCGGAAAAATACCTCTATCGAAGGATATATTGATTGAGTCAGATAAAACATTAAGGCAATTATCGGGAAGGCTTTCAAATATTCTCAGTGTGATTCCATCAATCCCTGAGGAATTTTTATTTTTGATATTTTTTATTATAGTTTTAAGTTCCTCAGTATTTGTATGGTACAAGTAAAACGAATCCGCTATAGATACTTTGAGATAAGAAAGCGGGTCGATCTGAGACCTTAAGCCAGATATCAACCCATCTGCCACTGAGCAATAGAATGAGTTTAATGCATTGGAATCAATGTTTAAATGATCCCCTGGAGACACCGATGTTCCTCTTAATGAATTGACAATTCTCCAATGCTCTTTGGCTTTATTGCCAGCATTATGTATTCTATCATTATAGTATTTTTGCTTGGCTGCTCTAATTACTCGCCTGTATACAGTTCTGTACCTATTAAAGTAGTCATAAAGACAGGGGTCCGTGGTGAACTTTCGAATCGTATGCAGTGATCGAATATTCAAAGCCGACGTCCTGATTCCTACCGTCGACCACGGCTTACTCTTTTTTTTCCTAATTTTACGAATAGGGAAGTAGTCGTTAAACAACTTTACGACAGTATCATTAAATTTCGACAAGGGATCCCCAGAATTCAGTATATGGAGCCAATTATTCTCAGCAGCCTGTTGTCGAAACTTAAGGAAATTATAGGAGCTATAGATCCTGCCATATCGAAGGCCAACCTCCAGGTTCAAAGAGAAATTAAGAACAGACACTATTGCCTCATGATCCGACATGCCTGATGGTTTAACAAAAGTATTACTATCAACCCTCTCATTAAAGTTCACACATACGTAGTCTATAAGAGATTTGGAGCTCGAAGTTATTCGTGTAGGTTGGTTAACAAGCATAGACAAATTAAATGAAAAGAAAATAGACTTTAGCTTGTTAGTTTCAAGAGACCCTACATCATTGTAATTAATATTTAAATCGCCACATAAAATAATTTTCGAGTTGACAGGCATCGCAGTTAAAAGCGATTCTAGTCTTTCCAAGAACTCTCCAACATTGCTTCTCGGCGGCCGGTACATACACACAATAAATACACCATTACACTTATTGTAAACCATGGAGAACTCAAATTCACCCTCTACGAGCAGAGAATTGAATTTATCTATATTAACCATAGGGAATTTATGATAAAAATCGTCATGAATTAAAATCACTGTACCTCCATGAATTGAGGCTGTCCTGTTAAAAATAGAAACTGTTTTATAATTTGTAACACAACAATGTTCATTAGGTTTCAACCAATGCTCTGTAAGTAGTACAATACCAGGAAAACCCTCAGTCTGCAAGAAGACAGTTAGATCATCCACCTTATTGCGAAGAGATTGAATGTTTAGCAGTAGGATAGTAAAACAACTTATGGGTGCAGTGCCTCGTCTAAAAAAGGGCGCTTTACTAATTCAGACCTTACAGTAATGTCAGTAAGCGTGTTATCAACATTTACTATTGATGGCGCCGGCGGCAAGGAAAGAGTGGTAATATATCTTAAGTTTGTAACCGGTATTTTGTTTTTAAAGTTTATTAGGCATTCCACCAATAGCTTGGAGAGCTTAAAACTACCTCTTCTATTTAAGTATAAACTATCCGGTATGAAATCCCTCAAAACAAATATATTAGCAGTGTCAACAAAATCAATGTTAGTTGTAAAAAATTTTAAATTATGAACATTATTAACAATTTTATTATTTATAAACGTAATATCGCTGACTGTCTCTGCCAGTCTGTAATTTGTGTTAATAGGCATAGTAGACATGACAAGATTCGTATGAAAACACTTGTTAGCAAGAAGCGTTAAATCGTCCAAACGGATATCTACATTATTAAGACCCGCAAGAACGATCACAAAATCTCGGCTTGTGTAGTCCTTTATGTAAGCATCGGCACACGAAATCACGTCCCTAAACCTAGCAAATGGTTTGCATATTACCTGTAATTTAAAAGTATTTTTTAAAGTGCTATGTAGAGGATCGTACAGTTTCCTGCCATAGTCATCTGTTAAAACCAGCACTTTATTAACTCGGGCAACTAGATTCAGAGTGACTCTAGGTTTCACACTACCCAGGCAATCACCACTCATAGCAGCTTCATTTATGTTATTGTCATTATCTTCATTTTGAATGGTGTGTTTTTTTAGAGTATCTGTTTGTATACCCCTAGTTTGGATGTCCCTGATGTTATCATCTTGAAAACCCTTAACTATACTCTTAAGATCTTCTATTTCATCAACATATAACTTATTTTCCGCACTTAAAGCCTCTATTGACGTCAGCATACTAGTTCGAGTCTCGCACAAATCCAATATTTCTGTTTCAAAGCGTTTTGAATTTGCTTCACACTGCTGCAATTCAATTTCCAGCTGTTTAATTTTGTTTCTATGGGTGTCTAAGATTGTTCTAAGGTCTGTTATCATATTTGTTTGTTGTTTGATCTTTTCTTCATAGGTTTTCTCGACTTCATATATATCGGACTGAAAGTCCAGGGATAATCTTTTTTGGCGTTTTATGAACGATTCCTTGGATTTAATATCTATGTTCAATTTTTCGATTTGGTCGACGTAAGTCTGTATTTTATTTTCCATTATCAAATCATCATTTTGACAGTCTACAGAACAGTAAATTTTGAAGCCATGTAGAAACACAGCGTCCTTCCTTTTCTCCAGACAACTAGGGTGGAATTTGCCCAAACATTTTACACAAATATAATTACGGAATTCAATCTTTGCGCAACATTTAAAAATCTTACTCATTGTTAGACAAATTATTAATTAATTAAACAACAGCAAATACTTGGCCTTTCTTTCCTCTTAAAGAACAACAATAAAGTCTAAAAAGGACAACTAATCTAGTTCGTTGAACCACATTTAAAAAAAAGGGAGATTCCAATATAAACAAACTTCCAATAGATAGGTGCTTATCTTGATCACTGCAGTGCAAAAAGATAGTCAGTTTTTTCTTCTTTTTTAATTTTATTTTACACTATATGCCAATAAATTTTTAGCATTTTACCATTTCTTACCATGGTTTTTCCTTGATTTTATGAAAATTATTACAGATGGGTTTTCGAATTTTACACTGCTAGTTTCGCCGTTTTTTCAACTATTGTAATCCAATCTCGTACACTAATTAAAGTCACTTTAACACCTGTAAACGAGTAACTTTAGAGAGCACGACATTCACGCGACCTGCTTTAACTTAAGGAACAAAATGATGAAGTTCCCATAGTAGCAAAAGAACTTCAAAACCTCGAAAATTAAAATTGTTAATAAGCATGCTGCAATAAAGGAAAGCAGCAGAATCGTAAAATGGCGAATAGAATATTAAGAAAAAATAAATGAACTTAGAGAAAGGGGAAAACAGATATATTAAATATAGAGGAAGGTTGGACTGATGGCTTTAGCAGATGTAAATTAAAAGATATACCTCCAAGTAAAGGATCTCGTATTGTCATTTTGCATTATGGATCTACGAATGGTTGTGTTATAAAGGTGCCTAAATTGTGCGGTAAAAAGTTGGAAGAATATAATGTGGATTACCACAAAGGTATGGATATTTTTGACGAGCGGTTTAAAGATTCTTTAATTCCAAATTTAAAATCTCACAGTGTCATTGAATTAGATAATGCAGCTTACCATTCTAGACAAATCCATGAATTACCCAATTTGTCCTCTCAAAAATAGGAAATTCAAGAATGTCTTCTTAACCATGACCTATTTTTCGAAGAATTGTATACCAAAAAAGATTTGCTGGAAGTAATTCATCTTAAACAATGGGAAAAACAGTATGTTATATTCTAGACATACGGCCATGCTTTTTTAAGGCTACCGCCTTATTTTTGTATTTTTAACACCATTGAACTTAAGTGGGCACAATTAAAAATTTGTAGAAGTATCGAAAATTGAGAGAAATTCTTCTCAATGGGGTGATAGATTTGTTAAAACCTCATCATCAACTTCATCAATAATTTAAAAATTAAAAATAATATTGCAAAACTAACAAACGAATCCGACCCTGGGCACTTATTGAAATCGACACTGGCGGGGTCTTTGTCGGTATTTACGAGTATTTTTTTTAAACTCACTTATAGTTGGGAAGGACTATACAATTAATTATCTACGTTTTAGAACAGCTCGGAATTAAAACAGGTTTCTTGAAACAGATACTTTTTATAACTGGAACAGGTTATACCTGTTTTTGAAAAAAAAACCCGTTTCAACCATCCCTAGTGCAGATAAAAAAAAATATAATATAAAAAATGATGAATTAAATGGCACTCGTTAGTTATAAATAAACAAAATGAAACCGTATTATTATAAAATCATTTTAATCAAAAACGGCAATATGTCAGTGGCGTACCAATTTTTTTGTAAATATAGGTATTATTATCTGAGGACGCCACTGGGAAGCAATAGAATAACTTCTCTAATTAAAATATGGGCTTTTATGTCCTGTTAATACATACCAAAATTGAAAATAATATGTAAAGTACTTTTGAAGATATTACAAAATAACCTTTAAAAAGAAATTCAACACACTGTAGCAAAAATTTAAGCTGTTATGAATATGTTCATCATAAAATAACCTGAAGAATCACATCATGAAATAGGTATTAGCACGTCACTAAGGAACACCTTGTACTAAAACGTAAGCAGTGAAAAAATATTATATTTATCATGGGTTAGATACCCATAATGGCTCCTGCATCTTAAGAGGCCATCACCGTAATCCCTGACCGGCACGCAACCGACCATACAGCAATGTAAATTAAATGTGGTTTCTTGCGCTCAGCTAAGAACGAATTTCGACAAAACTGGTAAATTATTTAGCTTTGGTAAAAATGATATGGAAAGGCAACTCTATATGCGGGTTTTAACATGTTGCACATTTTTCTATTCGGCTTTCGTTTTCGAAATCTATGCAGTAATATATTTATCGCTGTTAGAATTGCAACTTTATGCATAATTTTCTCTACATGTAAATCCTTAATGTAAAATATGCAACATGATTAATCTTTCATCTTTTAATATCCTTTTAACCACAGCTAAATAATTTACCAGTTTTTTCGAAATCCGTTAATAGCCGAGTGCAAGAAACCCTATTTAATTTACATCGCTGTATATTGTTTTCAAATTATTGGTTTACTGTTTAAACAATATTTGAAATCTTTAAAGACGTTTTATCGCTCTTTGAGTTAATTTACTATAAAATACTATTATATGTATTAATTAAATTTCAGAATTTAGTGAATACCTGTATGTATTTTATATCAAACTATTTTAAAAAAGCAATAAATGTTATTAAAAACCACATATTGTTGTTATTTGTGAATACCGATACAGATAACAAACAAAGCTTATGAAAGAAAATTGGAAATTTATTTGAACTTAACCATAGAAAATATTGTGAACAAATTCTGACAGAAATTGGTATCGAGACAACAGAAATACTTTATAGCTACAAATAAAAAATGATCTCTATAAAATAAATCAAAAATGTAACTAATAACGGTGACGTAACTAAAATGGTTCCAAAAGTTTGATGAACCCGGGCTTGCTTGAGGTAAATAGGTGAATTCTTGACATTTGGGCGTGGCTGCAAAAAAGAATGTTTGCTTTATCTCAAGCCCAGGTCTTCTACTTATGCTACTGCTATTAATACAAAACAGTAATTAGCTGTTTAGGATTTGCAAACTTTCTTAGATTAAGTTCAAGTGAATTCAGTAAGTTACTTCTTAGTTTCGACCTATTTACATAAGAATCTAACTTCCTCTCTGGCTGGGTGACGGCCTGGAGGCCTATTCTCGTTCCGTGGGAGTCTGCTCCCAAGAGAACAATTACCTACGTTTTCTCTTGGGAATGTTTAGGACTGTATTCTGCAAAGCGAGGGAGCAAACTCTTCTATCGGTTTTGGAGAGAACTTTCTTCTACTGCATTTTCTTAGTAGAACGACATAAAACGAGAGAGGCGGCGCATGGCGCATGGTAATTGCGTTGAATTCAGCTGAATTATCTGTAATTTTTTATGTTTTATTTTTATGGTTATAATTTTGATTGTTTAAAATATATTATATTTGTGAATATTTTCAAAATGGATCTAGAGCGAATCATATTATATAATAATGCTGTCGGGGATCGCGAGGAAGCAGAAATGAAAAATGAGAATGTCGATAGAAGACAATTTGCACAACAGTGTGCAAGCATTTGAAACTGTTTCAGACGCTGTTAAGAATATTGGTTAATTCTTGCCACAGTTTCCGGGCTTTTTTAAAAGTAAAACTCAATGTGAATTTCCCATGTGCTAGTTCTGTACCGCCTTTTGGGTGCCGTTCATTGGCGTATTTCTTTTAAACTTCTCTTCCATCTACATAAAAGTAAAATTTATTTCTTTTGCAGTGCTATTCCCACATTTTCTAATAAGTGTAAAAGTGTATATTCAATAATATAAAGTTCTAAATATTCAACAAATTAATTTATATATTCAAGAGATACTTACATTGCTTTTTAATGAAGAAATATGCTGAACAAAGTAATAATGTAATAATTATTGCTCTCCAGTTTTTAAGGTTATGTCATGTTTCTTCTTCCTAAATTGTGGTTAGTTGCACTTTTTTATGGTTTAATGCATTGTAACCATTTGGCAACATAGCTGAGAATGGTTCTATCAACAGGTCCCTTCACATCTATCGAGAATAGGGTATCGAGCTATGAGAGAAGTTTCGTGGGAAGGGAGAATTTCCATTTCTCTTGTGGGATTACTCCCATCTACCAAGAATGAGAATAGGCCCCCTGGTCGCGTGCCAGAATTCTCGCTTCCCATGCTATAGGTACCTGGTTCAAGCCTGGGCTGGCCCAGCAGACTTTTTCAGTTTGCAGGGCCCAGGTCACCATACAACGTATAATGTTGCTTATGCAACAACCACCGACAAATTCTCAACGGCACTTTAGTCTAGTAGGTACTCTAGAAACAGCATGTTGTCGAAGGAGGGGCCCTTGAGCCAAATGAAGGATGATCAGTGGTGCGGACGGTGTATCTCAGACACTGCCTGATATCCGTATGGTTAAGGTAAAAACCTTGATCAGAGAATTGGCGGCGGAGTCTCGAGTGCACGGGTCTGATGCTGTCCCGGATGGTTCGAGGGTCCCCGCGACATACATAACTCTCTTAGCTGCACACAAGGACGTTTAAGGGCCGGCTCGTCGAGGTTTGTGTTGAGCAAAGGGACGTTAATAATATCAACCCGTAAAATACTGTGCCGAAAATAACATCTGCCGGTCATATTGGGGTTTGGAACCCACGTTAAACTGTAAGTCCTGTCCGGCTGACATTACCCAGACGTTAAAACGGGGTTGGCAAAAAGGGTCAAAACTGGTTTACTTGCTTGGCGTCAAAGCCTCCTTCTCCTCCTCCCTGGCTTCTCTCTTAAACTTACCTCAGTTAAGTGGTTAAGATGTAAGCAGTTATAGCCTCTAGTAGAAGGAAAGTAATAAGAACTAATGAAAACCTATTGTGACATTTAATGCCGATAATATTGGCACTGATTAACTCACTCGATAGACGATTAAAATAATCAGTGTTTTGAATTTGCCAGTGTCAACATAAATTTAAAGGTTTTGATACATTAGAAATCATGATTATTTTAATCGTCTATCAAATAAGTTAATCGGTGCCAAAAGTACCTGCACTAAATATAGTTTTCTTCTTCCAATAGACAACTCTTCATTACAGAAAATTACTTTAAAAAAATTGACACAGAAGCAAACTTAACCGTCCAGGTCAGGTGTAAAATGTTGCCTTTAGGTATAAAATCTTGTAGCCAGGTGCAAAATATCTTAGCCAGGTGCAGGTCCAATGTTGCAGCCAGAGTTAAATTGTCACACATTTGGTCTTGATAACCACGCAACAGAAAAAAATGTTTGATTTGCACCAAAATGACTGAATAAAACATAATTTTAAAATTAAATACTGAATGCCCCCTTTTTTACCCCAACAAGACTTTTGCACAGAGGCCTAAAAATAGACACCATACAATCTCACCTACACAAACTCCTTACAAACTACTATTAAACCACAGACCTCTCAAACAACGCCCTAATCACACAATCCCATACACGCTCCTCCTTCCCTCGCACATACAAATTGCCACGTCACTGGCTTACACCGTAAATATTCCGGTTCTCATGAGAAGCAAAATCGAAATCATCAACAGGATCTCAAATTAGTTTCATTTAATTAAAGCGAAAGCTACACTATAAGCAAATGAGAGTAAAAGGCTCTGCCTATACTCAGAAGCACTAATCGATACAAGCAAGGTGATCAAGTTACGTAATGTGCTTTCAAACTGGCATTGACAAACTGATGGGCAATTACCAGAGTAGGTGACTGTATGCACAAAAAAAAACATGCAACTGCCTAATTAATCACCTTATCTCGTGTTTATACCTATTAGGGAGGATCGAAAATATAAATTTTATAAATCCGAAACTCTCACTTACTACCATGCTCTTAATATGCGGAAAAGTGGCCTACTGGTAAGTTATTAAACATAGTAAAATTTGAGTGCACTCGTTTAATGTTTAGCGGTGCCCCAATGACTTTAAAGTTGAACGCCGTCAGGCTGATAGCGCTAGGCGGATTAATACTTTTTTTACAGGGTTTAATATCTCGATTTATTTTATTTCATTTTTTCTCAAAGGTATAACCATATGATTGTCTTCTAAACATCTGTCTTGCATTAATACAGAAATTGCACGCACTAAACTACAAATGTTGCTTTGTTCATTCCCCATAACTCACACCTCCTTCTATTGTAAATCACATTAACCAGCGCTAAGTCGTTTATATTTCGCTTTTGTGTTTTATGGTTAGGAAAACGAAATCCCGCTTAGTTTATGTCGGCAATTTTACTCGTCACGGCAAAACAAAGGCTACACTCAAATTGTATTTTCTCTGTACAATAAGAAAATAATATTATAATCTATTTATTTTTACAGATGTGTCTGATTTATTAAGACATTATTTAACCGATGTCGCAATTTACCTAAATAGATTGTACTCTTTCGCAAGATGTTGTTTTGAAACCTAAATTTCGTAGGGCGCTGTGATAAAAATAACGTTTTTCGGAAAAAACTGCCACGGTTGCTAGTAAAAGGGTTTAGGGCAAATAGAAGGCAGGCAAGCTGTAAACTGGACAGAGGGCTACAAAAATATGTACGGGATAGACAGATAGAAAGGTCCCTACATCAGGATACATTGAGAATGACAAAATCAGCTAAGCTGGTAGATCTTAAAATGGTTATCGAAATCGTTTCAAGACCCTGTGGCATCTCACAGTTACTAAAAATGGCGCCGAATATGAATGATGCTTAGAAGAAAATAATTTAGTATTTCACAAAACATAGTGCGTCTTGTTTTTATTATGTAACGTTTAGTATTTTTGAACCCAGATACAACAAAGGAATTCAATCGAAAGGATTGCTAGCATTTCTGAAAGACCTTGGCATCCCAATAATCTTAGAGCATGCAACTGCAAGCCCAATGGACTCATTAGAGACAATACATCTGCTGAAATATGGTGTAGAATTACGGTAGAGTCAAGGAAGCACAATGGTATGGATGTTCATGTTGCAGCTCTAAATCTTACTTTCATGGTGAAGAATATGAAAAAGAGGGGTTAGGTTTCCCAGACCCTCGCAACCTCTGCAAATGGACAAAAACCACCCCTTTCTCGTTATCTTGAAACATTTCGGATTGAGACGGGGAAAATGGTATATTGCTAGTATTTTCGAAAGAAGAGATGAGCGAATGAACTGCTTTAAAAAAGTATATTACAACGACGTGCACAAAGTGTCTGAATATTTTCATCAACATATCGTCAGCGTCATGTGAAAGTGCCTAAGTACACTTTTCTGTCAAATCGAGATTTTAGTGCCATCTAATTAATCACTTTAAAAATTTGCCATAAATAATTTGACCCAACGTTGTAAGATGAAATCATATTACTCAAAAATATAAAGGGACTAACAGTTTCTACGATAATATGAATATTGCGTAAGTTATTTTATGGTTTTTGATTTCTATATCGGTTTTGCCTCAATACAGCTTAATTTTTATGTAACAATTATTGTTAAAAAGTGTCGCCGAATACTTTAGGTATAAGTACAGAAATTTAAAATAATATGTAAGTGTAATGGTTTTACTGTTTATCTATTGTTTGTTCTCAACAGAAGCTACGCGTCATCATTGTCAAATAGATTGGATTTATGCATTTTCGATACTTATATAAATATGTTTCCAAAAATATTTAAAAAATAATCTAATCGAATGGAAGCCCTTAAATATTGACTATTTTATAATATCGATATTTTAATGTGATATCGACAGAAGTTCAATTTATATTCTTTAGCGAATTTTGCTTTATAGGTTGTTGTTTAGCTATAAATAATGTTTTAACACCTTTATTGAAGTGATAATTTGAAACGGTGGCACTATTTTATAACATAAATATTTTCAGGCAAAATAAAAATTTAAAAGAGTAATTTTATGTCAAATAATTTATGCCTAAAATAAATGAAAATAACTACTTTTAGTAAATTTTCATTTTATATCGGAGTTTTATTTGGTACCTAACATTTTTAGGTTATAAATATTAGGCCATCATAGATTTTTATTTCATTCCAAAAGTTATTCAATTTACTATAAATAAACTTCGGGACAAAATTAATGCGTCACAGTAAAATTGTGAACTGGATTGAACAGACAACATGGATTGGAAAACAAACAGATTATTGGTGTGTAAGCGACTTTTGAAAAATCATGTGATTCAAAAAGAAGACCTGGTTACATTGCTATTCCCATAAGACCAAGGACCGTAACTTAGCTGGATATTGTAGCAATTTTCAAATTGCTGCTATTGTCTTTATGGAAAATATTAAAATAAATAAATATTCAAATTTTGCTATTTTGTTTTAAGATCTATTTACAGAGTTTAATTGCATCCCTTAAGATCCCTTCGTTTACACAAAATCTGTCAAGATATGCGAAGTTAGTGATCTGCGATTGCGTTTTGCCTGGATATTTGCACAAAGTACGGCGAATAGGGTTTTTCCGTTCGCATCTCCGTTAAGCTGCAGAACGCTCACTTATCACTCTTAGCAGTTTTATGTAATAACAAAGTTATTTGCAATAATTATTTTCTTTTATGATTATTTAATTTATGGTTTGATTAAGCCCAGGTCCCTGTAATGTCGTAATCTGTCATAAGGTGACTCCTGTTCTTCTATTTTTTTTTTTGGTTTATATTGTTAGGTTGCCAATACTCTCGAGCTAGCTGTTGTTGCAGGGAGAAGGGGTTTCTTGGAATTCTTGTGGCTTTTAGATTCAAATTATTTCATCAAGAAGGTCGAGCCGAGCCGCCTGCCGTCTTGGAATTTGTTTGACAAAAGACAACAAGGTATTTTCGTTCCCCCTTTAAAGATAAGTTTCCTTGTTTTTTTTTAATTTTTTGTTTATTTATTAAGGATTCAGTGAGCAATGTTCTATTGTGTTATTTTTAGAGGTTTTTGCCGGGTTCTTCAACCTTGCGGTATTTTCCATGCATTCTTGCAAGTAAAGCTAATAAACCACATTGGTTCTAATACCAACAGAATATTTTAAGAACTTGGATTTCAGTTAGTCCTTGCAAAGGTGATATGAAACGAGTTGGATTTTACTTGGCCTACTAGGAGTAGCCCTAAGAAACATTAAGAGGCTATGCTGATGAAGCTGCATAGAATCGCGTAAATAGTTAGTTTTGTATTTTTTATCTTTCACCATAATTTTCTCGATCCATTTCAATTTTACCATTTGTTTTTTATTAACCATTCAAAATCAATTGGAATTAACGTTTTAACATATTATTTAAATCAACAATGTAAAGCTATCTATACAACAGGTCATATCTTTATAACCCTACATCATAATGAAGGTAGCAAGATTCTAGAATCTTCCTTAAGGTTATACGTTATCTGTTTAATATAAATCCTTGCGTCCAGAAAAGTTAATTTTTCTATTAAATCCAGTAAACTTTAAACTTAAACATATATATTTCTATTCACTATTAAAACCCTTTTCGGAAATCCTAGTTGAATAAATAGAACTGGGAAAGTTTTCTTGGTTCTATATATTATTGTATGGGTTTTCAATAACTACAGGTGCCTATTCGGACTTGTTTTCTTGGTTTAGTCCCAGAAGACCAAGTGGCGGCCAAGGTAAGTCAACGACGAAGGGAAAGAGTGAGTGCTTGTCGTCGGATCGCGACCTAATACCCCGCAGTAATAGCTACCGTTCGAACTATGTGACAACTAATCACATAGGAGGTTGCATAATATCTTCGTTAGCAGTAATATCTTACGTCAAGGAGAGGATATCCATGAGTGCAAAGACTATGATGTAATATACTGAAAAAAAATGTAAATCTAATAGAGCAGCTTATAGTTTTACAACTTTAAACCGCTCTGTATTGAGATCCTAAATCACTGGACTAATAAATGTCAAGTTTATACAAATAAACATCTGAACCTATTGTATGTTAAATCCCCAGCTAAAGCTAAAGAAGATACAGCTGCTTCGCATTCTGTAAGCTAGGTCCACACCATTTCTAAATGACGCTTTCCGCAGCCCTCCACCTATGGCCTAGCCTTGATGCTTCGCACGGTCTTTTCTATACTTTAGAGCATGCTGGACTAACTTGTCAGATGACGTAACGGCTGTTAACAGAATATATGTCACCATTAGTTTGTTATAAAAAAAACAATTCGCTCTGAACCATACAATCGGGTGCCAGCATTCACCTTAGGATAACCTAAAATAAACTGCGACAAGGCAACCTATCCACGCTTTACTCTGGCAACCCTACGCCCTGGAGGATGTACTTCGGACAACAGTCCCCAAAAAATTACCTGTTGTGCTGCCTAAAAATTCACCCCTTAGCTAGCTCAACTCAGGGTAGGTTAGCTATTTTGTTTCTAGTTTGTGAGGTTTAGCACTCTTATAAAAAAAAGTTAAAGTCAAATCCTGAAGGCGCCACCTTAGTTTTATTTAACTTAAAAGCCTTTCGAGGTTCTAGTGTTTGGCCTCAGAAAAAAACAAACTAGGAAAAAACACTTATGTCACAATCGGTATACATTAGCTTCTTATAAGCTCTCATTCACTTAAGTCCCTCAAAGTCATTCTATTTAAAATAAAAGCCAAATTTTCGCAGAGGCCAATACAGATATTTATTCTTAAAGTCGTGTTAAGCGCTTGGCTACTTGGATTTATAAATACAAGCTTCCCTTACTTTGGTGGACAATAGATACTTAAAGTTAAAGGATAAATAAGTGAAATGAAATATTAAAGTGATAGTACTAGGTTTGACAATAAAAGTTCTGAAGGTTTAAATTTACAAAGTTATCGGTAAAAGAAAGCAAAAAGTCAAACCCTGTTTGATCAGGGTCTTGTACAAGACGGCAACTGTCAGACCTACAATGACTGTTCAGTCTGATCTGGCAGCCACATAGACCTACATCCAGGACATTGCCTTAGACTTGGAATTTCCACAAGGTCTGTGCAAGAACCTTTCACAACTAACTAAATTTACCATAAAATCTCTGTTAGAGTATAATACAATATCTTACAAGTACCTGCGGTTACTCAATAAGCATACTAGCCACTCAGGCATAGATAAGTTTAAATGTCAAAGTTACAAGTGTTAAATTTAGAACAAAAAAATGGCCTTTAGCCGGGAAACAAAAATATTCACTTTACAACCAAAAATTGTAACTATATTTACAACAAAAGTAGCTGTAACAGACTACCTAACGTTCTGAACTACTAGAGACTCTTGTGACGTCTTAATGCTATGTCGACATACGCTACACATTTACATTGCACAAGCTCTGTACATAACATGGGCGCGAAACTTTATCAAAACACTGTATATCAAACAATACGCAAATGCAAAATGTTAAGATTTTAGGTTGACTACTTTTTAAAGAGAAATGATTACAGGGTAATGATACTTAGCTGCAACTTTACGTGCTACCCATGGTCTCTCAAACAGCTAACGTGGATACTGCTGCACAGCTAGTCTCCAAGAATTCAAATGGTACCTGGCAACTGGCACGTCCCGCGTCCAGGCATTTCCAACAAAAAAAAACTAGTACTCTAGTTTGTACTCGGACTTTTAGCCCCTACCAAGAAAAACCCTAAAATCGAATTTTAGATATACAACATGAAAGAGAAATCTTTCATAACACCCATCGAGGGTAATTCAGATACTAAAGTTTAAACCTACCTCAAATAACTAACGAGGGCTTCAATTTACCAAATGGCGTCTATGACCGCTGTTGAAGTTCATTAAAGCATTTTAAATCGGTATTCCGCCTAAAGAATAGGCAAACTACAAAGCCATACCCTTTTTTAAAACATTTGTGGATGCTTTATAGTAGCTAGAAACGGAGAGAACGAGATCAGGTGGTGCTGGTGGTGCTGGTGGTGCAACTAACCCAGGTGGTGCAGGTGGTGCGTTTTACGATCTAACCCAAGTGGTTCGGTGGTGCGTTTTATGATCTAACCCGGGTGGTTCGGTGGTGCGTTTTATAACCTAACCCGGGTGGTTCGGTGGTGCTGTTTACAAAATAACCCGAAATTAAACCCGACTTTTTACGACCTAACCCGGATGCTTTCATGAGGCGGCTTCTTATCTAACCCTAATTTGAACCTTAATATTTATGAACTGACCCGAGATAAAACCCGACTTTTTACAACCTAACCCGGATGCTTTCATGAGGCGGCTTCTCATCTAACCCTAATTTGAACCTGAATATTTATGGTCTGACCCGAGATAAAACCCGACTTTTTATGATTTAACCTTAGTGAAACGCCGCTGCTAAAGCGGGATAATTAAATCCCAATTTTTATAAGCCATCCTTAAACCCAACTTTTTACGATGCGACCTGAGTCATCCTTAAACCAGACTTTTTATGATTTAACCTTAGTGAAACGCCGCTGCTAAAGCGGGATAATTAAATCCCAATTTTTATAAGCCATCCTTAAACCCAACTTTTTACGATGCGACCTGAGTCATCCTTAAACCAGACTTTTTATGATTTAACCTTAGTGAAACGCCGCTGCTAAAGCGGGATAATTAAATCCCAATTTTTATAAGCCATCCTTAAACCCAACTTTTTACGATCCGACCTGAGCCATCCTTAAACCAGACTTTTTATTATTTTCCCTTAGTTGAAACGCCGCTGTTAAAGCGGTATAGTAAAAAACATTATTTATATTTTCTATCTTAGTGAAACGCCGCTGGTGGGTAGTAAAGCGAAATAAAACCCTAATTTATATGGTCTAACAAGATAAGTATATTAAGGCGGCACATTTGTCACCCCGCAATAAATATTTATACCTAAATAACCCTCTCAAACCCTCTGCCGACTCGATTTAAAAAGAAAGGGACATAAACCTTTATTTATTATTCCGAAGGACCCTCATTAAAATTCAGTAGCATATCTAATAATTGATTCCAATTTTTGCACCACTTATATAAAATACAATAAAATAATTACCATCTAGAACCATTAACTAGCGATTTCTTTGTACTTGAAGTGGATAAATTATAGGACTATCTTGTAATGAGAACAGAGTAATAAAAAGTAAATAAAACTTAAATACGTATAAAATACCAAGCAGGTATAGGTACTATACAACTTGTGTTCGCCATCAGGTAAAAGCCCTCATAATGCTTTTATAAAAATTTCGGATAATATCATAATATAAGTAAATAGGCTACAATTTCAGGAAAAAAGTAAAAAAAATTAATTCACAGTGTAAAATTGTAGTTAAATGGATTGTAAATACGAAATAATATAAAAAGCTACCTTTTGTTTGCGATGATGTATGCACAATAACTCTATATTATTCGGTCCTTAAACTGAAAATACCCACTAGATAGGTATCATAAGCTGTATTTGTCATCAGGTAGAACCCCCAATAAAATTATGAATATCAGGCGTAGGCAACAATAAGCAAATCACGTTGGTTTTTTAATTTATTATTAATCTGGCTAACTTAAGAAACTCACAATATAACGACCATCCAAAAAAATCATAATACATTACTGGGTGTGAAAGCAATTGCGCTGCAAAATATAGTGTATACCAACTCTGAGGTAGTTAATTAAAATCCCAATTAGCGCTAAAAAAAAATCAATTAGATATTTACTTTAGATATTTTAATAAAAAAAATTCAATATTATTAGCGCCACCTATCCGTTTATGGAACCTACATATAGGCTTAACAAGAATGACAAACTTTGGGAATATTATTTTACATGATTCTCTCGATTATCGCATCGCTATCACATTTCAATATTCTTGGCAACATTTAAGTTTTAAAATTAACACAATATCAAATCCTTTACAATGAATTAAACAAACACATACATAATTTTAAAATCTCATAATAAGAATATAAACTAAAATTATAATGCGTAGCAGGTCCAAAATCTAACAAGTTTCGACTAGTCAAATGACGTCAGTTTACATCTGCGAAGAATACCCAACTCTCGAACCATAAAAAATGGTCAAACTTTGTCGGCAAATACCCTTCTATGATGCAGGGGAAGGACAGGTAACTCGAGATGTTTATAAAGAAACGTTAAAGAACATTATTTGCTTATTTCTAGACTCTTAAAAATTACATGCAATCGAACAATAAATGTTTTCATCATGTATATTTATGAGTAACACATTACCTTCGACATACATAAATTCAAATTGATAATTACTCGCCTTAGTACTTTTTTAGAAGCTCGAATCTTTGCATATAACCGTCTGAGGATACCCAAACTTCCCCTAACATATTTCTCCGCAACCGGGGAAAAAGAGGTAGAAAAAGTAAAATAACAACTCCAAGTGTCTTTGCGAACAATCGGCAATAAAATAGAGTATTTCAGTTTTTAATTTTTCGTAAATAAAAGCTGGTTAGATTAATAGTCTCTGTGAATATAATAACATAAACAAAGTGATATGCCATAAATTTAGGAGTACAGTATAAATTATGCCTCTATTAAAATATACCGCAATAACTAACTACCAAAGGATTTTTGATATTTTGAATATATTTGATGCTCATAGCATTATCACATTTCCAAAGGCTCTAAATTTTAGAAAAATGTTCTAATAGAATATGTCTATCAATATAAAGTAAAGGTATTGTTAGGTTTTTTTAAAAAATACGACCTACAACAGTCTCTGCTACAGCATGGCTGACTCTGTAGAAACTTCTGTGAAACCATAATAATTATATCAATAATCGAGTTGTCGTTATGATAATATTTTCCTCCAATATCCGACTCCACTATCCATAAAAGTTATGTTAGGAAATTCATAATTGAGCGCATTGTAATTTTTTAAAAAGAAATTCACTTCACACACAAAGATGTAGCCATTCAATCCATGAAAATAATGCAAGTCAGTATGCGTATGTTATGGCTAACTGTTTAAATGTCTTTTCCTTCCACGTTTATCGGAAGAAATACTTTTTTTATACTAGTATTTTAGTTGAAAATAAGATCATAAATCATCTATACAAAACAAGCGTCCCTTATGGATTTGAACGAAAATCATAGATTCGACTATTTTCATGAAAAATAAATCTAAGTACCGAATAATGCAGGAAGATTATCTATTTTCTTGGTTTAGAAAGTGATGTAGTTAAGATTTATAACTTAGGAATAAATAAATTATTATTAATCTTTTCGACCTATTTCTCTTGCATATTTAATTTCTTTGATAGTAAGAACTAATCTTTTTATTTTACAAAGTAAAAAAAAGCTAAAGATCGGCGTTGTCAGTCAGGTATAAGAACTGATTTAACACGATGGTTTTTGTACAAACGTTCACATACAATTGTATGCTTTTTAACCGATTGTGTCGGAAAAAATGACGATTTATAGATTAGTTATTTAGACGAAGAGCTAACCTTCTCAATAAAGTATTGATTATTGCCCTGCTAGCTAGACAACACTTTTTATGTTAGTCAAAAAAAATTTTTTTTTTCGGACGCTATTACAGATTTCATCGTTAACTAACAAACATTAAGACCAAAAAATTAGCGTGCAAGATGAAATGTATAGGTTCACTTCATTTCTACATTATTTTACAACTCTCAATCGCATTAAAAACAAGATCGAATAAAAAACAACTTATGACATATGGACGAAAAATGTTTTTCGGGCTATTTAGGTTAGCGACCGCATTACGTCTGAAATACTACATTTTTCGAGCTTATAACATAATTTACTATTTTAACGTTAAAATAGGGGAAATGACGTATCGAAATGCATACTTTTTTTTTGTCGGTCACGAGATTATAGTTTCTTTTAAAATGAACTCTAATATTTACAACACAAATTATCCTTTAAGCCACATTAGTTTAAAACTCGTCTGTCGCTTTCCCTCTATTGTGAGTTTGATTAAAGTATAGCGTAGTATATATTTAGATGAATTTCGCAAATGTTGAATACTTTCAAAACTGAAAAAGCCGCCCTTTGCAATAAATATCTCCGTAGAGTTAGGTACCCTGCAGATTAAGGGTATTTCAGCGGATAATCATATACAAATTCAAAGATTTTGTCTATTTTAATGGATTAACAAACAATATCTATAGGATGACTTTACTGATAAAAAAAAAATAACAAAAATCTATAAAGTCTAGGCTCACATGAAATTCCATAAAGAGCAGCTGCATAGCCTTATCACATCAAACTATATTTTTATTTCGTTCTATTGTCAAAAGTCTGTGTTTAGGAGATTATCGTTCATTTTAAAATGAACTCTAATATGTACATCACCATAAACTACCTCTTAAGCCGTCGTAAAAATACACTTTTCGATTTACCTCTATATTGATTTTCTAATATTAAATATCTACAATAGTCGAAATTCGCTCGCTAATACCTATGTATGCAAGGTTTCTTCAAAAAATGACAATTTTGTTGTTTAATGGCTTGAAAAAATGGAAAAAGGAGGTTTTTGCATCCATTTATTTCCAGATGAGTGTTAAAAATACTTATAAAACTAGGTATACCGAAGATCAAGCATTAATGAGAGGGTTGAGTCCTGTTTGCCAAATCCTGATTTATAATTTGACGTTGGCAACGGTACAATTTTTTAACATTTATCATAAGAGGCGTATATTTTTGGGGCTTAGATCTACCAGTTTATCCACGCCCCATTTATTGTTAGTGCTTTAGTAATTTTACTTTCCAATTATTTTTTACCAAAACGCGTAGTTGAAACAGTGTCTATATCAGACGATATAATAAATTTTAAGGATTAATTTGCTTACAAATACACTTCAATTTATTTAGGCTAAAGCAGCCAGACATATACTGGAACTACGAAAACCCTATTACAATTTGGTTGCCTAGAGAAAATTTTGTAAAAAACATAGCTTTCTACACAAATGCTTGCACATTATGTACCTATCATTTTAAGATACCTGGCGACATCAATGTAAGCATTGACATAATGACGCAAGATATAGGTAGGTACTAGAATATTCAAGATTTCTATTAACGATACACTTCAGCATACATGCGAGATGTCATTAATGTCTACGGAAGGCAACAGACATACCAGCTATTTTTACATGGGATTCCATAGACTTGAACGCTTCTTGTTTAGAAATATTTGATGTCATCTTGAGGAGTTCCGTATTGAAGCATCAAACCTACCTGCCAAATAATTGACGAAATATGGGATATCATAAAATATGTCCCCCATCGAACTAAATGATCCTATAAACCAGCTTCACAGACCGTAATTTGTGATGCTAACACGATTAATACGCAATAGAACAAGATTAAGAAACAAAATTTAAAGTAGCTCTTTATCACACGAAAATAATTAAATAATTTACGGTTACAGAACAATAATTATTTTAAAAAGCTGTATAACTAAATATATTATGTTATTAGGAATATTCTGTCTAAAGTAACAGCTGATCTTAGTCGAAAATGAGATCGTATTATTGATTGTTGAATTCGTTAGGTATGAAATAAAATTAGAGATTTCGTCTATTTTTTCACGATTAAAAAAGAATACCTCTATTTAGCTAAAAATGAAACGATTACAGTGGTAGATTAATTCACTTTACCAAGCATGTAAACTACTAATTTTGCAATAAATATCTTCTATATTTCTAGGTAGGTTTACTCGAAAATGTTGGGCTATTTTCATCAAAAATCCCGATACGAAATTGAAAAATTTGCCTATTTTTGTCGGTTTACAAAGTGATAGTGGAATATTGGTTTGATCAAAGAACAATAATTATTTTAAAAATGTTGTATAATTAACTAAATGTCGGTGTTATCAGGCAGGCAAGAAGTTATTTATCTGAATCTTATTTGTACCATTAGCGTTTATATACAAATGTTAGTGGTTTTCAAAAATTGATATCTCGGAAATTATTAGGTTTAGACTTATAATACGCTTATTAAAAAATAATGACTACTTTATGCAAAATTAAAAAATATTATAAGATGTAGGATATCCCAGTAACTTAACCAAAGATTTTCGGTCTTCGTAAAGCTTTATACGTTTCTTCAGCGTACCAAACATTCACTTTTTTTAAATATTGACATCGGGTTAGGATTCTGAACATAGGATTAACATCACTCCAATAGTGAACATGTTGCGTTGTCACAGTTCCATTCGTCGAAAAGTAAACAAAACCGTTTGAGCTACGTGGGGAATAAATAAAGTTGGCTTGTTGAAAAATTTTAATATTTATTAAGGTAAAAGACTATAAATATATCGATACAACACTTTGGCATTTCTAATACTACAAACATGAATATCTAAAATGTGATATTTACAACTATCAACTCTCTCTCCCTTCTCTAATTTTGGTACACCAATGCTGTCTTCTAAGTTTATAATATATGGCGTCCTGCAGTTTAATTCCAAAAATGTTTTAACTAAAAATTCCTCTTTAACACGTCCTTTAACGTAAATAATGTCTGCGTCTATCAGATTGTTGGATATGATATTATGTAGTTCCTTGTAATCGGTATCACCATAATTATAAAGGATACCATGATGATTTCCAAATAGATATTTGACTTGTTTCTTGCAAGCCATACTTAAGGTGTCGAATGGTTTAACTGGTTTAAAAAAGTAACTTTTCATACTATTCCCATCATAAATAGCCAATTCTTTCGCGTAAAATTCAGGTATGTTAAATCCTTGAATATCGACTACAACGAACTTCATTGTCTGAAGACTCAAATCAAACAAGTATATTTTCATATTTTTTATCGCTCTTAAGTTCGATTTCAAAAGCACACCCCCACTTTTCGATAATTTCACAGTCTTAGCACATAGATCCTATATTTTTATTTACGATCAATTCATCTTTATTCGCCAATCGTCTCAAACTAGTCTGCTTTTGAAAGTAATATAGCCTTAGTATTCAGAAAATATTAATAATATCGGAGTCTAAAACATCCTTGACACTAAAAAATCATTGTGTTTCCTAACAAAACCCATCATCTTGTCTATTTAGCTTGCTTTCCTATTGTTTAGCAGGTTAAATAAAATTATTATTTTGCTCTTTTTGTCTGTACTGAATCGTTAGGGGAATACGTTTCTAGTTCTATAAGAGAGACAGTTAAAATTTATGTAAGCAATCAAAAATCCTACACTATGAGCTACTTAGTTAAAATTTCATATTTCCTTCCTGGATCAGGCAAAATTTGTGATGTGTCGGACAAAATTTATAAAAATACGAAAAAAATGCTGGATGCATTTTTAGCGTGACTTTCTATTTAATACCATCTTATTTCAAGCTATAATTCGGTTGTCAAAATGAGAATAAAATAATTTTCCCATGGTTTATGTCATCTTAAAAAAGTCAAAAGGTTATATTCTGTAGAGGGTCAGATACATTCAAATTTAAATATTTTCCCCAAGAAGAATTTTAAGATAGTATTATAGTAAATAAAAATTCTATACCTCCAATATTTCTTGGAAACATATCGTGTTCTAGCGACATAACCCAAAAGTTCCTCTATTCAGAAACGCATCGTACTTTTCTTGTCAATAATTGTCTCATTGTCCCATCCATTACATTATTATAATCTTAAAGCACCTGTTACCAGCATTATCTGTTTTTATGGTTTTCATAAAACATAGCGATTACCGATGAAAATTAAACGAAAACTTAATAAATAACTTTTTTTTCAACTGAAATAGACTGATTTTCAATGGAAAAATGTTACTTATAACTAAAAATGAATATAAGACATATACGCAATGATATTTAGAATAAATCAATGTTTTCTAAAATTACTATGAAATATTCACAAAATCGTTTCGTTATAACCAAAGTAGCAAGGCTTGCAGATTTCGTATAGAGTTCAAACGCGATACTGAGATGATCTTTTTTTTTTTATATTTTTGTAGGATAATGCACCACTACGTTATAAGTACTTGAGAGAGGACTTTCTTGAAAAATCCTCAAATTTCTCTGCAATTTTGTTCCTTCTAGAGTTAAATTCACACAGAAAACCCCGTATTCTTATCTTTCAGGTTGGTATATTAAAAAGGGCTTATTAGTATGGTTTAGAAAACAAGCAATATTAATTAACGGATGTTTTTTCGTCGTATGAAGAGTTGAAAATTTTTTTTTTTTCCACTCCAATGGTTGTGATGCAGAGAGTCGGGTTTCATCATAATCTTTCAGGGTAGCTCAGGTTTGATTGCATGTAGAGAGTCGGGTTTCATCATAATCTTTCAGGGTAGCTCAGGTTTGATTACATGTACTAAGGTTAGTGCTCCTTGCAATCGCTTTCAGGTTTGACGCGCCCCCCTCAGGTTTGTTCAGGTTTCTCAAACGTTTGAGAAACCTGAACAAACCTGAGGGGGGCGCGTCAAACCTGAAACCGATTGCAAGGAGCACTAACCTTAGTACATGTAATCAAACCTGAGCTACCCTGAAAGATTATGATGAAACCCGACTCTCTACATGCAATCAAACCTGAGCTACCCTGAAAGATTATGATGAAACCCGACTCTCTGCATCACAACCATTGGAGTGGAAAAAAAAAAATTTTCAACTCTTCATACGACGAAAAAACATCCGTTAATTAATATTGCTTGTTTTCTAAACCATACTAATAAGCCCTTTTTAATATACCAACCTGAAAGATAAGAATACGGGGTTTTCTGTGTGAATTTAACTCTAGAAGGAACAAAATTGCAGAGAAATTTGAGGATTTTTCAAGAAAGTCCTCTCTCAAGTACTTATAACGTAGTGGTGCATTATCCTACAAAAATATAAAAAAAAAAGATCATCTCAGTATCGCGTTTGAACTCTATACGAAATCTGCAAGCCTTGCTACTTTGGTTATAACGAAACGATTTTGTGAATATTTCATAGTAATTTTAGAAAACATTGATTTATTCTAAATATCATTGCGTATATGTCTTATATTCATTTTTAGTTATAAGTAACATTTTTCCATTGAAAATCAGTCTATTTCAGTTGAAAAAAAAGTTATTTATTAAGTTTTCGTTTAATTTTCATCGGTAATCGCTATGTTTTATGAAAACCATAAAAACAGATAATGCTGGTAACAGGTGCTTTAAGATTATAATAATGTAATGGATGGGACAATGAGACAATTATTGACAAGAAAAGTACGATGCGTTTCTGAATAGAGGAACTTTTGGGTTATGTCGCTAGAACACGATATGTTTCCAAGAAATATTGGAGGTATAGAATTTTTATTTACTATAATACTATCTTAAAATTCTTCTTGGGGAAAATATTTAAATTTGAATGTATCTGACCCTCTACAGAATATAACCTTTTGACTTTTTTAAGATGACATAAACCATGGGAAAATTATTTTATTCTCATTTTGACAACCGAATTATAGCTTGAAATAAGATGGTATTAAATAGAAAGTCACGCTAAAAATGCATCCAGCATTTTTTTCGTATTTTTATAAATTTTGTCCGACACATCACAAATTTTGCCTGATCCAGGAAGGAAATATGAAATTTTAACTAAGTAGCTCATAGTGTAGGATTTTTGATTGCTTACATAAATTTTAACTGTCTCTCTTATAGAACTAGAAACGTATTCCCCTAACGATTCAGTACAGACAAAAAGAGCAAAATAATAATTTTATTTAACCTGCTAAACAATAGGAAAGCAAGCTAAATAGACAAGATGATGGGTTTTGTTAGGAAACACAATGATTTTTTAGTGTCAAGGATGTTTTAGACTCCGATATTATTAATATTTTCTGAATACTAAGGCTATATTACTTTCAAAAGCAGACTAGTTTGAGACGATTGGCGAATAAAGATGAATTGATCGTAAATAAAAATATAGGATCTATGTGCTAAGACTGTGAAATTATCGAAAAGTGGGGGTGTGCTTTTGAAATCGAACTTAAGAGCGATAAAAAATATGAAAATATACTTGTTTGATTTGAGTCTTCAGACAATGAAGTTCGTTGTAGTCGATATTCAAGGATTTAACATACCTGAATTTTACGCGAAAGAATTGGCTATTTATGATGGGAATAGTATGAAAAGTTACTTTTTTAAACCAGTTAAACCATTCGACACCTTAAGTATGGCTTGCAAGAAACAAGTCAAATATCTATTTGGAAATCATCATGGTATCCTTTATAATTATGGTGATACCGATTACAAGGAACTACATAATATCATATCCAACAATCTGATAGACGCAGACATTATTTACGTTAAAGGACGTGTTAAAGAGGAATTTTTAGTTAAAACATTTTTGGAATTAAACTGCAGGACGCCATATATTATAAACTTAGAAGACAGCATTGGTGTACCAAAATTAGAGAAGGGAGAGAGAGTTGATAGTTGTAAATATCACATTTTAGATATTCATGTTTGTAGTATTAGAAATGCCAAAGTGTTGTATCGATATATTTATAGTCTTTTACCTTAATAAATATTAAAATTTTTCAACAAGCCAACTTTATTTATTCCCCACGTAGCTCAAACGGTTTTGTTTACTTTTCGACGAATGGAACTGTGACAACGCAACATGTTCACTATTGGAGTGATGTTAATCCTATGTTCAGAATCCTAACCCGATGTCAATATTTAAAAAAAGTGAATGTTTGGTACGCTGAAGAAACGTATAAAGCTTTACGAAGACCGAAAATCTTTGGTTAAGTTACTGGGATATCCTACATCTTATAATATTTTTTAATTTTGCATAAAGTAGTCATTATTTTTTAATAAGCGTATTATAAGTCTAAACCTAATAATTTCCGAGATATCAATTTTTGAAAACCACTAACATTTGTATATAAACGCTAATGGTACAAATAAGATTCAGATAAATAACTTCTTGCCTGCCTGATAACACCGACATTTAGTTAATTATACAACATTTTTAAAATAATTATTGTTCTTTGATCAAACCAATATTCCACTATCACTTTGTAAACCGACAAAAATAGGCAAATTTTTCAATTTCGTATCGGGATTTTTGATGAAAATAGCCCAACATTTTCGAGTAAACCTACCTAGAAATATAGAAGATATTTATTGCAAAATTAGTAGTTTACATGCTTGGTAAAGTGAATTAATCTACCACTGTAATCGTTTCATTTTTAGCTAAATAGAGGTATTCTTTTTTAATCGTGAAAAAATAGACGAAATCTCTAATTTTATTTCATACCTAACGAATTCAACAATCAATAATACGATCTCATTTTCGACTAAGATCAGCTGTTACTTTAGACAGAATATTCCTAATAACATAATATATTTAGTTATACAGCTTTTTAAAATAATTATTGTTCTGTAACCGTAAATTATTTAATTATTTTCGTGTGATAAAGAGCTACTTTAAATTTTGTTTCTTAATCTTGTTCTATTGCGTATTAATCGTGTTAGCATCACAAATTACGGTCTGTGAAGCTGGTTTATAGGATCATTTAGTTCGATGGGGGACATATTTTATGATATCCCATATTTCGTCAATTATTTGGCAGGTAGGTTTGATGCTTCAATACGGAACTCCTCAAGATGACATCAAATATTTCTAAACAAGAAGCGTTCAAGTCTATGGAATCCCATGTAAAAATAGCTGGTATGTCTGTTGCCTTCCGTAGACATTAATGACATCTCGCATGTATGCTGAAGTGTATCGTTAATAGAAATCTTGAATATTCTAGTACCTACCTATATCTTGCGTCATTATGTCAATGCTTACATTGATGTCGCCAGGTATCTTAAAATGATAGGTACATAATGTGCAAGCATTTGTGTAGAAAGCTATGTTTTTTACAAAATTTTCTCTAGGCAACCAAATTGTAATAGGGTTTTCGTAGTTCCAGTATATGTCTGGCTGCTTTAGCCTAAATAAATTGAAGTGTATTTGTAAGCAAATTAATCCTTAAAATTTATTATATCGTCTGATATAGACACTGTTTCAACTACGCGTTTTGGTAAAAAATAATTGGAAAGTAAAATTACTAAAGCACTAACAATAAATGGGGCGTGGATAAACTGGTAGATCTAAGCCCCAAAAATATACGCCTCTTATGATAAATGTTAAAAAATTGTACCGTTGCCAACGTCAAATTATAAATCAGGATTTGGCAAACAGGACTCAACCCTCTCATTAATGCTTGATCTTCGGTATACCTAGTTTTATAAGTATTTTTAACACTCATCTGGAAATAAATGGATGCAAAAACCTCCTTTTTCCATTTTTTCAAGCCATTAAACAACAAAATTGTCATTTTTTGAAGAAACCTTGCATACATAGGTATTAGCGAGCGAATTTCGACTATTGTAGATATTTAATATTAGAAAATCAATATAGAGGTAAATCGAAAAGTGTATTTTTACGACGGCTTAAGAGGTAGTTTATGGTGATGTACATATTAGAGTTCATTTTAAAATGAACGATAATCTCCTAAACACAGACTTTTGACAATAGAACGAAATAAAAATATAGTTTGATGTGATAAGGCTATGCAGCTGCTCTTTATGGAATTTCATGTGAGCCTAGACTTTATAGATTTTTGTTATTTTTTTTTTATCAGTAAAGTCATCCTATAGATATTGTTTGTTAATCCATTAAAATAGACAAAATCTTTGAATTTGTATATGATTATCCGCTGAAATACCCTTAATCTGCAGGGTACCTAACTCTACGGAGATATTTATTGCAAAGGGCGGCTTTTTCAGTTTTGAAAGTATTCAACATTTGCGAAATTCATCTAAATATATACTACGCTATACTTTAATCAAACTCACAATAGAGGGAAAGCGACAGACGAGTTTTAAACTAATGTGGCTTAAAGGATAATTTGTGTTGTAAATATTAGAGTTCATTTTAAAAGAAACTATAATCTCGTGACCGACAAAAAAAAAGTATGCATTTCGATACGTCATTTCCCCTATTTTAACGTTAAAATAGTAAATTATGTTATAAGCTCGAAAAATGTAGTATTTCAGACGTAATGCGGTCGCTAACCTAAATAGCCCGAAAAACATTTTTCGTCCATATGTCATAAGTTGTTTTTTATTCGATCTTGTTTTTAATGCGATTGAGAGTTGTAAAATAATGTAGAAATGAAGTGAACCTATACATTTCATCTTGCACGCTAATTTTTTGGTCTTAATGTTTGTTAGTTAACGATGAAATCTGTAATAGCGTCCGAAAAAAAAAATTTTTTTTGACTAACATAAAAAGTGTTGTCTAGCTAGCAGGGCAATAATCAATACTTTATTGAGAAGGTTAGCTCTTCGTCTAAATAACTAATCTATAAATCGTCATTTTTTCCGACACAATCGGTTAAAAAGCATACAATTGTATGTGAACGTTTGTACAAAAACCATCGTGTTAAATCAGTTCTTATACCTGACTGACAACGCCGATCTTTAGCTTTTTTTTACTTTGTAAAATAAAAAGATTAGTTCTTACTATCAAAGAAATTAAATATGCAAGAGAAATAGGTCGAAAAGATTAATAATAATTTATTTATTCCTAAGTTATAAATCTTAACTACATCACTTTCTAAACCAAGAAAATAGATAATCTTCCTGCATTATTCCGTACTTAGATTTATTTTTCATGAAAATAGTCGAATCTATGATTTTCGTTCAAATCCATAAGGGACGCTTGTTTTGTATAGATGATTTATGATCTTATTTTCAACTAAAATACTAGTATAAAAAAAGTATTTCTTCCGATAAACGTGGAAGGAAAAGACATTTAAACAGTTAGCCATAACATACGCATACTGACTTGCATTATTTTCATGGATTGAATGGCTACATCTTTGTGTGTGAAGTGAATTTCTTTTTAAAAAATTACAATGCGCTCAATTATGAATTTCCTAACATAACTTTTATGGATAGTGGAGTCGGATATTGGAGGAAAATATTATCATAACGACAACTCGATTATTGATATAATTATTATGGTTTCACAGAAGTTTCTACAGAGTCAGCCATGCTGTAGCAGAGACTGTTGTAGGTCGTATTTTTTAAAAAAACCTAACAATACCTTTACTTTATATTGATAGACATATTCTATTAGAACATTTTTCTAAAATTTAGAGCCTTTGGAAATGTGATAATGCTATGAGCATCAAATATATTCAAAATATCAAAAATCCTTTGGTAGTTAGTTATTGCGGTATATTTTAATAGAGGCATAATTTATACTGTACTCCTAAATTTATGGCATATCACTTTGTTTATGTTATTATATTCACAGAGACTATTAATCTAACCAGCTTTTATTTACGAAAAATTAAAAACTGAAATACTCTATTTTATTGCCGATTGTTCGCAAAGACACTTGGAGTTGTTATTTTACTTTTTCTACCTCTTTTTCCCCGGTTGCGGAGAAATATGTTAGGGGAAGTTTGGGTATCCTCAGACGGTTATATGCAAAGATTCGAGCTTCTAAAAAAGTACTAAGGCGAGTAATTATCAATTTGAATTTATGTATGTCGAAGGTAATGTGTTACTCATAAATATACATGATGAAAACATTTATTGTTCGATTGCATGTAATTTTTAAGAGTCTAGAAATAAGCAAATAATGTTCTTTAACGTTTCTTTATAAACATCTCGAGTTACCTGTCCTTCCCCTGCATCATAGAAGGGTATTTGCCGACAAAGTTTGACCATTTTTTATGGTTCGAGAGTTGGGTATTCTTCGCAGATGTAAACTGACGTCATTTGACTAGTCGAAACTTGTTAGATTTTGGACCTGCTACGCATTATAATTTTAGTTTATATTCTTATTATGAGATTTTAAAATTATGTATGTGTTTGTTTAATTCATTGTAAAGGATTTGATATTGTGTTAATTTTAAAACTTAAATGTTGCCAAGAATATTGAAATGTGATAGCGATGCGATAATCGAGAGAATCATGTAAAATAATATTCCCAAAGTTTGTCATTCTTGTTAAGCCTATATGTAGGTTCCATAAACGGATAGGTGGCGCTAATAATATTGAATTTTTTTTATTAAAATATCTAAAGTAAATATCTAATTGATTTTTTTTTAGCGCTAATTGGGATTTTAATTAACTACCTCAGAGTTGGTATACACTATATTTTGCAGCGCAATTGCTTTCACACCCAGTAATGTATTATGATTTTTTTGGATGGTCGTTATATTGTGAGTTTCTTAAGTTAGCCAGATTAATAATAATTAAAAAACCAACGTGATTTGCTTATTGTTGCCTACGCCTGATATTCATAATTTTATTGGGGGTTCTACCTGATGACAAATACAGCTTATGATACCTATCTAGTGGGTATTTTCAGTTTAAGGACCGAATAATATAGAGTTATTGTGCATACATCATCGCAAACAAAAGGTAGCTTTTTATATTATTTCGTATTTACAATCCATTTAACTACAATTTTACACTGTGAATTAATTTTTTTTACTTTTTTCCTGAAATTGTAGCCTATTTACTTATATTATGATATTATCCGAAATTTTTATAAAAGCATTATGAGGGCTTTTACCTGATGGCGAACACAAGTTGTATAGTACCTATACCTGCTTGGTATTTTATACGTATTTAAGTTTTATTTACTTTTTATTACTCTGTTCTCATTACAAGATAGTCCTATAATTTATCCACTTCAAGTACAAAGAAATCGCTAGTTAATGGTTCTAGATGGTAATTATTTTATTGTATTTTATATAAGTGGTGCAAAAATTGGAATCAATTATTAGATATGCTACTGAATTTTAATGAGGGTCCTTCGGAATAATAAATAAAGGTTTATGTCCCTTTCTTTTTAAATCGAGTCGGCAGAGGGTTTGAGAGGGTTATTTAGGTATAAATATTTATTGCGGGGTGACAAATGTGCCGCCTTAATATACTTATCTTGTTAGACCATATAAATTAGGGTTTTATTTCGCTTTACTACCCACCAGCGGCGTTTCACTAAGATAGAAAATATAAATAATGTTTTTTACTATACCGCTTTAACAGCGGCGTTTCAACTAAGGGAAAATAATAAAAAGTCTGGTTTAAGGATGGCTCAGGTCGGATCGTAAAAAGTTGGGTTTAAGGATGGCTTATAAAAATTGGGATTTAATTATCCCGCTTTAGCAGCGGCGTTTCACTAAGGTTAAATCATAAAAAGTCTGGTTTAAGGATGACTCAGGTCGCATCGTAAAAAGTTGGGTTTAAGGATGGCTTATAAAAATTGGGATTTAATTATCCCGCTTTAGCAGCGGCGTTTCACTAAGGTTAAATCATAAAAAGTCTGGTTTAAGGATGACTCAGGTCGCATCGTAAAAAGTTGGGTTTAAGGATGGCTTATAAAAATTGGGATTTAATTATCCCGCTTTAGCAGCGGCGTTTCACTAAGGTTAAATCATAAAAAGTCGGGTTTTATCTCGGGTCAGACCATAAATATTCAGGTTCAAATTAGGGTTAGATGAGAAGCCGCCTCATGAAAGCATCCGGGTTAGGTTGTAAAAAGTCGGGTTTTATCTCGGGTCAGTTCATAAATATTAAGGTTCAAATTAGGGTTAGATAAGAAGCCGTCTCATGAAAGCATCCGGGTTAGGTCGTAAAAAGTCGGGTTTAATTTCGGGTTATTTTGTAAACAGCACCACCGAACCACCCGGGTTAGGTTATAAAACGCACCACCGAACCACCCGGGTTAGATCATAAAACGCACCACCGAACCACTTGGGTTAGATCGTAAAACGCACCACCTGCACCACCTGGGTTAGTTGCACCACCAGCACCACCAGCACCACCTGATCTCGTTCTCTCCGTTTCTAGCTACTCTTTATCGCCACTACATTGCCTTCCCTGTCCAAGAAACTAAACTTAGGGAGCTATTTCTACAAACGTGCTTTAACTTTTAGTGTCCATGGTCGAAAGGTCCGATAGCATTCCCTCTTCAACGTACATAGTTACCAAAACAAAAACGTTGGCATAGTAAAAAAAAATCAACCCTATCTATGAAAACTAACCTCTTTTACACCATAGAAAACCAACGGGGACCGAAGTCAACCCACACAACCGAGCAAAAATTAACCAGACGTGGCCGTGCAAATGCACAAAAGCTGTCAGTCCGACACTGACCTATTATCGATTTTCTTAAAAACAGCTGATTTACAACAGCCGAGACATTTAACCTACATCTCAATGCAAGAAGTTATTTCTATTGATAACTTGAAAAGTTTATCAATCACTAATTATACATAAACAAATATTTGAAATAAAACCTGTGTGCAAGTGGTATTAAACAAGGAACAGAAGAAGTCAATCCACTTGGCGATGTCTTGCAAGATACAAAACATTCCTGGAATATAAACATCAACAAAGGTTTGAAACTAAACATAATGAAAATTTTCGCTATTACAGGTAACTTAGTAATTAATGTTTAAGGTGAGAGTCTACATATGTATTCTAACAATTTAAAACCAAAAACTTAACATAGATAATCAAACTTATGAAATGCAATTTTCGAACTGTAACAAGTTTATACCCTGTTGTGTAATTATTTCCCCTTGGAACATTCCGAAATAGGCCCGGAGAACACATCAAGGACCTAAAACCATCAAGTTAATCTACTACTTTTATTGACAGCCGAGTAACCTATTTAGTATAGAGATTTGTTTAGTATGTCTAGGCACTTGCTAATACTATCGACTTCTTGCAAATCCACTTAAGTCATAGAGTTGTGATCCTTGATGACTTTAACGTTCCTAACGGCAGCACCTGTCTTAAAAACTCAGGACGAAGGAGGTCACAAAACTAAATCAGCTTTGTTGGTCTCCCTCAACTCTTGGGCAAACCAACTGGGATACTATTATAAAGGAGTTATTTTACAAGTCTTTGGAATGTTTGCCTACCTCTAAACCCCGCCTAATGCCCAATTCGATAGGAACTTCTGAAAAATAACCTTATATCGGGAGCCTAAAGTGAAACGACAATCATTTTGGAACCTTTCCTTGGCGGAACGTGTGAAGTACCCCTCCAGAGACAACGGTTGGTTTAACAAAAGTTGTGAGCCAGCTGAAAATAGAAGATGAGGGATCCTTGTCAGTGCCCCAATAAACCAACGCTGCTCACATTACCAGGGGATTAAAAATAAACTTGTTAGTCCTACAGGGTCACAATAATTTTGGTCGGTAGCAATGGATTAACGCGAACATTTTTTACGCTTTTTAAAATTAATGTTACAAAAAAGTAGTAAGTATTTCCCTTTTACTGAAAAACTGAACAAGTTTAATCTATATCTACCTAGAAGGCCAGAATACCCTGCTAAGAAGCTACTACTACGAAAATTTAAAATGATACAATCTGCCGAAAAGAATGACAAGTAAATCACCTTGACTGATTGTCTGTAAAAAAGAGAAGGCATTACAGAGGCCTAATATAAAAACCAAATGTCCATAACCTAACAAGCACCGGTGAAAGTTAAATTACGGAATAATATTCCATCAGCCCAGCCCTATCGGCTACTATGAGCGTCATCTATCGACCAGGCTTCAAATTGGTGAAACACTCACCGCATAGAGACTAAAGCTACATTTCTAATCACTTTGCGGGCGAACTGACACTTCGACACGCGTGCTAACTGAAAAAGATACATTTCTATTCATTTCGCGACTCATTTGTCATTTGTCAGTTGTTTTGTCACTTGTCATATTTTCATTGCCAGGCACGCATTAACATTCCACACATTCCACATTTCAGTAATGTGATTGCAGACACGTGTTTTTTTTATAAAGTTTCTACGAATATTCGAATATTGTCATATCACACGTTGCATGTTTTCTTATCAACAAGAAATGGAAAATAGCCAGGGATGTATTGATGAATTTTTGCTGCAGTGTGTTGCAAATTACAAACCTTTATATGACAAAACAGATAAAGGCTGTAAATCCATTCTTCAAAAGGAGAACTGTTGGGAAAATGTAGCAAGGTCTTTACAAATTACAGGTAAAACTTTTAAGAAAACGCAGAACAATATAATTAAATATAGTATTTGCTTTTTTAGCTTCTGTGGTAAAAAATCGATTCAAAGCACTCCGGGAAAAGTATAGGAGAGAAATTATCATTGAAGAAAAATTAAGCCGAAGTGGTGCCCCTTCTTCTTCTAGACCTACATGAGCATTAATGAGCTTTTTTAAGTATATGTACAAGTATGGACAAGAAGAACACAGACCAACAACATCAAATTTTCAAAGCGAGACAGAAAGTGACATTGAGAATTTTAATGTTTTTGATGAAATTATTGTCAACGATGAAGACAACAATACTGAGACCAGTAGTAGTGAACATAACTATAGTCAAAGAAATGATGTTAGTGCAAGCAACTTAAAAACAAATATTAAAAGATTCTCTGAAAGTGTTGAAACACCTACTACAAGTAAAAAGAAAAAGTTGGTTAATTCCCCTAAAACCATTGAAATACAAATGATAGATAATGTGTTAAATGATGTTTCTTTGGCAATAAGATCGATTAACCAAAAGGATCCTCAACAACATTGAAAATAAATATGATCATTATAGTAAGTATCTGAGTCTTGAATTAAAGAAACTCGGAGAACCAAATAGCTCGATTTTAATGGAACAAATCCAAATCAAGATTATTAACTTTAAGAGCTCACTACGCAACAAAAACAATTAATTTTTCTAAAAATAGTTAAGCCAGGTAATACCTAGTGTTCAAATACTTTAAATAACCATTTTTATGTTTGATTTTTTAAATTAGTATAGGTACCTACCTATAGTTTTATATTATTTTTTTTAAACATAAATATTACTCTGTTTGTATTTTGTCTTTAATAAATAAAACATGAATTACATTGTATTTTTTTTAAATATAAACATATTATACAATTCACTTAGACTTTTAATGTGTTCTGTCAATAACATTATCTTGCCAAGGTGCCAAAATTGCTCCTGGTCCATACAAATAATCTTTTAAATAATTTCTTAGGTCCAATGCTGACACAGTTGCATTTCTAGCCCCTAGTCGAACTGAAACATTTTTCAGAGCCAACCCTTTTCTAGGAATGTCGTTCCTCCACATTCCTGGAACTATTTTTCCATCTATTTCCCTATCTACATCAGCTTTTGCAAAGTATAAGAGGTTACTTTCCTTTCTTATGTAATTGTGTAAGCACACAATAGCTTTTATTATATTATCAACAGTGTTTGCATGAGCATTTATAACTCTATGTAAAATTCGAAAACGCGCCACCATAATACCAAAAGTATTTTCAATTATTCGTCTTGCCCGTGAAACGCGATAATTGAATATCTTCTCTGACCTTGTCAAAGTACCTACTCTGGGCTTACTGTAGGGTCTCATAAGATTACTTTTTAGGGGGAAAGCTTCATCACCAACAAAATAATGTGGTATCTTTCTTTTCTGTGGGCAATGAGGCAGTTCTTTTGCAGGTGGAAGATTGAAGTCACCTTCTAATATTTTTTTTCCAAACGTTGACTTGCTTAATACTCCACCATCACTTTGTGATCCATAAGCACCTATGTCTACATATTTAAAAAAATAATTGTTATCACCGATTGCTAATAAAATTGTACTAAAATCCTTTTTGTAGCTAAAGTGAGATGATCCTGAATTGGCAGGGGCTTGAATAATTACATGTTTACCATCAATGGCCCCAATACAATTGGGTAGAGACCAAGTGTTGCAAAAATCCTCACTTATATTTTGTAGAGCTTGTACCGTAGGGGTCGATAACACTAGTGGTTGTAGTTTATCCCATACAATTGCGCAGGTTTCTCTTACAATATTACAAACAGTTGTTACCCCCACTCGAAAGGCATAGTGCAAGCTCGGGTATGAATCGCCAGTAGCCAGAAACCGTAGAGTTATTGCTAACCTAAAAAAAATAATCTTTCAACAACTGAACACAAGCTTTAGGGGCCTACTATAAATGTTTTTAACAAAATAACTTACTTAACTAACTGAATGGGACAAAATAATAAAATAGGTATGTAAAAGTGTAAAATTAAAGATACCTAAATAAATAAAAAAATCATGATTACCTGCATCCTGGAGATATAGATTCTCTGTTTGAATTCTTAGTCATAGATGGTCCGACTATAGATAGTAGCTTTTCAAAACTCACAGAGGACATTCTTGTAAAATTAAAGAATACATAAGGGTCGCTTATGAAGGCTTCCTGTAGTAGATTGTGATAAAACCCTTGCTCTTTACGGCGCTGACAAATTGGGCGCACTACAAATCTTTTCGGCCTCCGCTGCTTCCGTTGCATCAGCACCAGTAGTTTTCTTAACAAAAGTACCTGAGTTATTAGTAATAAATTGACAATATTTTTCGTATGAACAGCATCCATTTTTGCCAGCTGCACAAATTTCTACACACTATAAAAGCGTGAAATCACAATAAATATGCATTATTGAATGCAGTAAAAGGTTAAGAAAATCAAGATAAAAATAAAAACAAAGTTTACATTCATGTCAACGTCAACATCAAAATTCTTACAACGCGCATGTGCAGAAGTCAGCACGAATGTCGGAAGTTTGCAGCTTGCAATCAATTTTGTATAAAGCCGGCGTCCCATGCATACGATTTCCGACGTCCGATATCCGAGAACAATTTGGTATTCGTACGAAATTATTTTACATATCCCATGGATCCGTTGTCGTGTCTAAAATCTCTATTAAGAGTTTCAAAAAGAAGAATACATTTTTTATTAACTTAACCTTACTTAAGTACTTGGTTTAAGATAGTTTACAGTTTTCTGTGGTTTAAGTATCACAATAGAACAGACTTTTTTTGATATTATGCCACCGAAATTAATAACGAATGAACATGTCAAACAAACAATAAGTCGAGAAAAGTGTGGTTAAAAATCATCCGACATCGGACAAAAGTTAAGCTAAATTTAACTCGTACGATGCATCGTATATTGTTAAAAATATTCGGATGAAAGTTGCCGCCAAAATTTTCCACCAATAAGATCACTGTCGGATCATCGTACCGTCGGAAATCGTATGCATGGGACGCCGGCTTAAGCCGGCACGCGTGCTGAATTCGAATTTTATTAAAAATGTCAACGTTGCCCTTCATAGACTTAGCACGAGTGTCGAACTGTCACTTCGCCCGCAAAGTGATTAGAAATGTAGCTTAAGCCTGAAGTAAATAAAAGCTGCTCGTTATTTTGATAACGGAACAGTTACGTGGAAATAAACTAGTGACTAGAGGTCGGACAAAAATGATTCCATGAAATGAAGGTTATATCGCCGATGAAACAAGTTTATTCATATTGAGAAAGCCAATGTTAAACAAAATTGTAAGGCAGTCAAGGATAAAGCATAAGGGATTTACCCTCGTATATTATATTTTCGATAAATCGCTACAGTGTACATAAACAACTTGTATCAAAATAATATAATATTAACTTATTTGTTTGAATTAAACCTTTAATTTCCTCGAGGCAATAATCATGATCAACCACCTTAACAAACCACTATTAAAACTAAATCGTTGCAGAAAAGCAATTACAAACTTACAAAGTGTTTTATTTAGGTTACCCGAAAATAGCTTTTAGTGACAAATCCAACAATCCGGGTCTATTGGGTCGACCGCGACTTGTCCCACTTTACATCCTGCCAAATAACGTTGTTCGGTTAGTGGACAAAATGAAGAATATTGTTGCCGACGAATTTAGGCAATTCTGAACGTTTATCTCATGACTGTCAATCAAAAATAAATAAATATTGCAAATATTTCAGAATTGAGTGATAGTATTTCATGTTACAAATCCGGTAGGTGACTTATTACAGGTTAGTTCAGGTTAAACGAGTACTGTAATAACACCTAACAGACGTGTATCGTATGATATTTTATTTCATCCCGTCACTGTAATTATTTTTTTTTTAAAAAGTAAGTAAGTATGTTTATTAAAATAAAAAGAAAATTAGTTGGCAATATTAAATCATATTAACTTAACGGCAATTGAGCCATTGGCTTCCACAGTTAAATATGATCGTTGTGATATGCACATTTGCATATGCCACAGTGGACGTAAGATGCATGTGCTAGTGTCGCGGTAGTATTCGTACTTGGGACGTCCTTTGCGAACCAATATAAGGAGTTCATTTAAAATGGTCGAAATATTCCATCCTGCGAACTTTATTTTACTTTTTTACGGTTCGTCGGCGTATCTGAGGCCATCTTGAACCGGTCATCGACCGTACGGTTTTTAATCGTGCGGTCTACCGACTAGGGAGTGTGAAACGGCACCTTCATCCTACGAGATATCCGATCTCATCCGGCCTGTCCGGCGTGAATAGGATGGTTTTGATGTCGATTCATTTTACACTCTTCCCTAGGACAAGAGCACGCGGTGTTTCCCAAGCGGTCACTCATCCAAGTACTAACCGCGCTCGACAACGCTTAACTTCGGTGATCTGACGGGAACCGGTGCTTTAGGTGTCGCTCACCTGAACTAACCTGAACTAAAAACATGAACGCAGTTTAAAGATATCCTTAGTTAATACAAAGAAACTTATAGCGTAGCGTAGCTATAAGTTCCTTTGGTTAATATAAATATACGTCAATACGTATGACAAACTTCGTTCTTCTTTAATGCGCATTCTCTCAATGATAGGTACCTGATATTTTATAAGCATCAAATAAATAATGCTAACACAGCTATTCTCTGAGCATTATGCCCTCCCAACAAGCCCTGAATTACAAAGCAAAATTTGCCTAATTGGTCTAACACTGTTACCAAATAAAATACGCAAGGTTGTAGAAAACACCGGACACGCAAAAAAAAGAAATCGATATATCCTATGGTAGGATTGAGGAAAACATAAACGTTTTAAATTGACGAAGCAGTGCAATAGAGGCAGCTCCATCTTCCAGTAGTTTCAAGCAATCTGAACTGAATAATATATTATAGTTGTTGGAATACGATTTGTTTTTTTAGCATTTCAGTCGGGTTCGATTCTTTGAATCTATTTGTTCCTTCGCCTATTTATTTTTTTTATAATATGTCAAGTTCGTTTCTATATTCTTCAGTAGGCGCGACTATATCCATACTTGTTAGGACAAATAATGTAAAATAATGAAAGTCCATAAAACGTCCATTATCATAATAGGTTCATGAACATTAAAATCAAAATTAGACCTAATCTGGACGTTCATAGAGGCCATCGTTTGCTACTACGGCATCTTACTATAGTAGAAGCCCCTTTTGCCAGACTTTATCACAGGTCTGGAAAATGTAGTGGTTTGCCTCCCGGAATTTCTCACGATATTCCATTGCCTTTTCTAAAAGATGGGTAATATAAGCGAGAAGCTGTTTTTGATCTAGGCTCAGTCCATATTGGTAGTAGCTGATGATGTTGAAGCCTTCCAGGTGGTATTTTAACAATAATTGTTGGTAAACATTCGTCTCTCTTACTTTTGATATAATGGAAAGCAATGTGACTTATTGGTGTAGTTGCCTTTTTTGGGTTTAGGCTGAATTCGCGCAGTTTTCCATTAAAAATGATAAAGTAGGAATTGCAATTACAATAAATTAAATATCAAGGAAACAATCAAATGCCTAAACTTAGATGGAATTCGTATTCTAAAATATAATTAACCTGCCATTGTTCCTTTTCTATTCAGTTTCACCAAAGAAACTTATAGCTACGCAATAGAAGTGGAATCTTAACGAGCAGCTTAAATCCGCGAGAGGCCGCTTTACAGCGTTAATAAACAGACGATTTTACATCGAATTTGAATTGGCGCGTCCCGTGCCCAGCTTGATGGAGAGCTACGTTGCCAATAGTTGTATACTTTCTTAAAAGTGAGAGTGAAAATAAAAGTTAGAATTATTGCATCTTTTAACTAGGTTAATCTTAATAATAAGAGCTAAAATTGGCTACAGTCAGTGCAACAAGACCCTTAATACAATCACGCGAAACTACGTTTTAAGTTTTCTCATGGACGCGAGAAGGATCACTAATCCATTTCACGACATTTAAACCTGCTGTGGCGCAATGATTAGGGTGGCGTCTTTAAGATAGTCATCGTTTTACCAGTCGCAAGTTCGATTCTACTTCCAAGTGTTTTTTTTTTAATTATTTTTTGTTGCTTTAAATATTTTGTAACTTTATTTCTACTATAACATTGGTGGATTTATAGATTAATATTATATTATTGACTAGGGTGCCATAGCTTTATTACTTGCGAGTGAAATGCTGTAGTTTTTCTACGATCATGAACGCATTTTGAAGAATATATTTATCACAAAAAAACTGTACCTACTTGTGAGAGTGAACAAAACAGTCCAGTTAACTTGGCAAGAAAATGCCTTATAACACACGCGTGTTAAAAAGTATATTTCAAATCTAGGAGTCGATCTATATGATTTGAACAGATGCATATGGTGCACATATTTTCTTTTCATTACACAATATTAAACATTTTGAAGATATGAAAGCTTTTGTATAAATATGTACAATGATAATGTTTATAAAAATCATGTTAAAAAATAATGTTTACTGAACTGTATATCCTGTACTTACCTATCTACAAATTAAAAGAAATTTGTACATAAGTGTATAGGAACTTTTTTACATTCTTTTGATATCCTGTAGCGTGTGGTACTATGCACTTTTCTAAGGTCGCCCTGTATAACAGGGTACCTACGTTAATAGAGTGTTCGTCTTTGATAGCACCCAGAATACTAGGGATACAAAAAAAAGTTTTATATGAAAGCTGTTGGGTTTACCAAAAGGCATAACGCAAAAACATTTAACAGCATACTGAGCGGCCAAAAAATAAATTACATACTTAAACATATATTCTTTTTAAGGAAGTTTTTAAATTTTCTTTTGGCGTTGCTAAATAATTATTTTTGTTTCGGGAATTTTCAGTGACTCGATAAAAAAATCATAACATGGGGCATTCAGCTTAGTTAAACAAAATTTTTACCATTAGTACCTTAAGATACGCGGTACATTACCCATAATACTGTTTTTGAGGTTTATGATATAGGGTGTACAGGATGGTCCACGTAAGACGACGCACTACCTTTTCTCGGAAACCGTAAGGGTTATAAAAAAAAGTGAATAGAAAAATTAATTGATTGTAAAGACATTTTTATTATTATATTATTATTATTATTTCGTGTAGGTATACAGGGTAAGTCGCTTTTCTGGAGTTGATATCAATTTTCGATCTTTAAATAGAAAACTCTATATCTTACAATACTTTTGGATTTTACATAAAATATTAATCATTCTTTAATAATATATTTAGGAATATATAACTTTATGCTATATCCTATGTATGAAGCGACTAAGGGAATTTGTGGACACCCCTGCAAAAATCATTTCAAATACCCTACACGCTAAAAATTATTAGATAGCATAAAAAATAAAAAAATTAAGAAGGTGTGACATTATGGTGAATCATTCTGTACCTAATTGTAAAAAACAGTATTTTAAATTTTTTATCAGAAAGTTTTGTTACTTATTTACCAATAATATATATCAGGTTAGTTAAAAATTACGAAACATTTTAACTTTTTTTCTCTTGTTGTTAGGACTTAGGTCATTTTGTGGCAACAAGAAAGATTTCAATTTTTTTGTTCTGGTCGTTTTAGACCTATGACCAAAAACATTTATTACGTACGTCTTGGTGCCGTAAAATAAAATAATTTCGGCAGATACAAAAAAAAGTGTAAAGATTGTTAGATTTACAAACAGATATTTTTTGAACCACCTTATATGCAGATAAACGTACATTTTATATCCCTTTTTATGTTGTTAATACAGTTTTTCTAGATCTTTTATTTTGTTTTTTCCGTCACTGGACTAAATTAATAACTAGTCAGTTTTATAAGTATTAGCAGTACATATTTCAAAAATGCTAGAATTCGTCAAGAGAGTATGCCAAAAGATTTCGTATAAGTTTAAAGGAATATATTTCGTGAACACTTTGTACAAAAAAATCGATTGAAGTAGTAAAATTATAGATTACAATAAACTTCTAGATTTAATTATTTTTATATTAACCTCAGCTCTTCGGTAAACCCGAAAATAAAAACATTGGTTCACGCCGGCCGCGCCGTATTGTTTTATTGGGTTTAGTAATCTTAATAACCAGTCTACAAAATTCATTTAATAATCCTCAAGACTATATTATAACATATTATATCGCACCCGGAAAGACGACAACTCTGAACGTGCATTCGGCAAAGCCCGACCGCTTAACGAAGAAGGATCCCCGTTTTGAAAACCGGGATCCATCGAGCGATCGAATTATTAACATTACGTCGGTTTTCTATTGCGTAGCTATAAGTTTCTTTGGTTTCACGAATTTAAATTGGAATTCCATCTTTTAGGACTTCTATATTAATTTTTTGTTTCTTTATAATAATATCCTAATTTACTACATTACCTTACAAACAAAAATCTAAAGAAGTTAGATGTGGCCCCCCAATTTTAATTCGTTTGCCTATCCACTTATTTGGAAACGTTTTAAGTATTGGCCCCCTTTGTTTTCTTTCTTCTTAAGATCTGGATATATGTGCCAATTTAAACAAATAAGCTCAACAGGCCCATGATCAAACACACAAGTTAACTCTAGACGCTAACTTCAAAATTACCTGTTATTCAATCACAGTGAAAAATTAAGAAGTAGGCTTTTTTCGGTTATTGTCATGGAAACGGTACCCTAAAAGTTAACTTATGTGTTTGATCATAGGACTAAATACCTATTAGCGGAGTGCTGAAATTTTTAAAAATACACCAAAGGTATAAATATGCATATTTCCAATACAATATTTCCCTCCGTTTATGATTCATCCCGTATAATTGAAGAAAGCAAAACAAAGGTATCTGGTTCTTCACTAAGTTGATTTTTAAATTAATTGTCATACAAAATATTTGGTCGGTTTCAAAATACTTATAATATTCCAGGATTTTTAGACCCCAATAAAAATGGTCAGCCACGTCGTAGGATCACCTCAAATACAAGAAAGGAACACACGGTAAGAATGTAGGTAACTCTTTAAGTAAAGCTATATCTTTGATGACGAAGGTGTTATCATGATATACATTCATTTACATATGAATTATGATTATGTTTCTGGATTCGAAGAAAAACCTTTCGGAATATTGCCTGGTTCGAGATGATGCAACTTTTATGTTGAAAAAAGTTTTATACAGGGTGTATACAAGATACAAGTTAGTAGCTCGTCGAGTATTCGCCACCTTACTGTTTTGAATGAAATTTTATTTATTTATAGGGATAGGTCTTCGTGGTAGAGTGGCAGTTTCTGGTATGGAGATTGCGACCTTTATTGTGGCGTATATGTGCAAAGTTTGTAGTTAGTTATGAGTTTATTATTTTAAATTTATAAAATGTTTTTCTGAGTTGCGTAACGTGTTTGTCTATTTACTGTCGTGTAAGTCAGCTATTCGAGCGTACTCTCCGGAAGATGTAACGCAGCGTAGCAGGTGAATCTGCTTAAAGATTAAAGTTGTAATGGTATATAAGGCGTAAATAACAATATCTCATCCAAAAACGCCACAATCGTTTGGAAGGAAGAAAGTAGGTATGGTTCATTTTTATGGGTAGCACTATTTATTTATAAAATGATATTAATAATACAGACGTCCACACTCTAAACTATTGGCCATGGCGTTTACCCTCATAAGTTTAGTTCAGGCTGCTCGTCATATTGCAACATTATCGCGTTTGAAAATACTTTACTATCAAAAATCCCTTTTCGTTGATTTTTTTTTATTAAAACTCTTCCATCCTGTTTTGGTGCAAAAAATACCCTACTTACTATTACTACTAATCGTTTCCCGTAAGCAGCGCAATCAAAAACTCACGATGCTTTCTAATGGGGTCAGCCAAAAATTGCTTTTACAAGAAAATCCTGCAAACCGGGTCCGACGGTTAAACGCGAAGCCTCTGATTTTATATCCGGCGCAGTAACATTGTTAGGTTAATAGACAATGATCTTTCACCTCATATAACATTAGGATATTTATTTTTTAGAGAAACTATATGGATATATTAACGATATTAAAAAGAAATTCAAATTTAGGAAGCATAACCTAATTCAAAGACTTTTTATATTTTTTTAAACCGATTTCCAAGGTAACGAACCATTTAATAGGGTCTGCAAGTAAATCCTCCGGTCCTGGTCAAATCATCCAACTTCACTTATCCGACTTTATATCCTGCCAGATAGCCTTGTTTGGTTAGTAGACAAAATAAAGATTACTGTTACCGCCGAATTAGACCGTTACGCTTACGGTCCTTCGTTCCGTTTTAAAGCCGTTTGGGATAACGATTTTCTCGTTATTATATTGGGAATGGAATTCTGTGGTTATTTGCAATAAAAATATTCAACGCAGTTCAAGAATAATTTCTTATTGGAGAACTATTTTACTTTATTATTAGAATCTTTAAAAGAAAATATTGGAATATAGGACAAACACCATTTCATCTTTTGTCTCTTCAGAAACAAAACTTTCCTTTGAATTAATTCAAGCTTGCATATTTAATACAGAGTCTTTATTCAGATAACTATTGTGCTGATAACAACATACAATTATATGAAAATTGGGTCACCTAAAGGTGTATAAACTACAAGAAAACTCTACTTATTGATAAATTGTTAAGAACTTACAAAAGCTTACTGATCAAATTCTTTAGTCGCTTTGGGTTCTATGTTTAAAACTAAATCAAATTTGTTTAAAAATTCTGAAGTTGCTTGTTACACGTAACTCATTAGGCAATTAATTAAAAACATTTACACAATATTAGGTTCGAGCTCTTTCCGTTCCAGTGTCTGTATGCTGGTACATTGTATTGCGTCTACCTAGTATTGAATGTAAGCATATTTTAATATTCCGAGAACTTTTCTTTGTCGTTAAAAATAAATATCAAGTATACAGACCCGACACAATCAGAATACCCAATATTTTAGATTCTTCCTTGCAGGAATATTTTTCTTTACGCTTTGTTTCAATAGCGAAACGGTTATAGATTCGAGTTCCTATGAATTCAATATGACTTTGAGAAGCAGTTAAGCCAACTCTTGGGATTGCTACACTTTTAGAGGTTCTTGATCTTATCTGTATATTATGAATTAGTGTTTACTATATATTTATCATATTTTTTCATGTGTTTTGCAATGCTCCTAACATTTAGTTGTTTTATTGTCAGAAACCCAGACTCGGCAACTAGCAAATCAGTTGAGAATCTCCAGGATTTCTTAAAAATGATCTTAATTAGGTATTTTTGTAGAATGACAATAATATTTATAACCGTAATATTTGTACTACCCCATATAGTAACACCATATCTTAGAACAGACTCCACCAGGGATTGGTAAACAATTTTTTCATAACACGTGCATTGAAAATATGACTATTGATGGAACGGGTTGAAAGTTAAGTTTTCGACTGAACATCCTTGCCTGATTTTCGGGCAAAACAAGGTAAGCGATACGACTGCGCTTGCGCAATAGATTTGTAATAGATTCGTAAAAGTATATTGTTGAGATATAATTATTTAGTAACACCAGTTCTGTCCGCGCTGCTACAAGATACTTACTCTGTTGTGACAATGTTCATGTTGGTCTGTCAAGAAAGAAAGCATATATCTGAATAATAAAATTGTGATCTGTTTCTTGTGTTGGAAATAACTATATTATATTTAACGGTAGATAATTTAATATATCTACTAGTAAGTAATAAAAGGTACAGGTTATATTATTTGTTGTATTATGTTCGAGTTGTTATAATTGCCTTGTTGTTTCAGGCACCTTTTGTATAATATCCTTTCACACTATGTAAATAAATGATTGGTGAATAGAAAGGACCTGGGTTTTATTCTGGATCTCTACGAGTGCGAGTCCAACAATAAGTAATTAACATCATAATATATGCATCTTGCTCTCCTTGTGGTCACTCTCTTTTTACAAATAAACTTTAATGGAATACACAAAATTGCGAGGCATCTCAAGTCTTATTTTCAATGCATGTGTTATGAAAAATTGTATGCGTAACTCGGGGCGACTCAACGATTTCACGAGTGTAAAATCTTCCCTCGCTTCGCTCGGGCAGCTAACTTCACACTCGTGGAGTCGTTGACTTTCGCCCCTACTATTATTAATTTGAGGGACATTAGTTTACGTAGTTAAAAAGTTTATAATAGTGTTTCTTAGTTTCTTAACTATAAAGTCAATATGAGTTAGTCATATTTTAGACCCAAATCTTTGTGTAGACTTAGGAATTTGTTGGTTTTTTTGTGGGCTGATGGATGGCTGGCATGAGCATGCAGTAATTTTCTGTAAGCACTCGTATGTATGAATTTTTAGTACCTGTTTGGGTACAGTTAATTTTGGTTCAATTATAATTTCACCATGTATAAGTGTCGTTTAGCCAGGCCATGTAAATATTCCTATGAAGATTCAATCCTAATCAATATGACATTGTCATCAGTGAAACATACGCACACACAGTCGCTCATGGGTAGAGCCGATATAAGTTCATTTAGGTATATTAAAAATAGCACAGGTCGTAAGACTGTGCCCTGTGGCACACCAATACCGATGTGACCTTAATCAGATTAATTAATTTTTAATTGTTGGTTTCTGTTTTTTAGATATGACTTGAATAATTTCCAAAGCAGTACTGGATGTGCCATAGTGCCTAATAAATCGTGTCCTCTATCTACCTCTCTTCAACTGGTTTGGAAATAATAACGTTGGATTATGACGAATAATACGAGAAAATTCTCCAAGATTAGGCCATTTCATCAATTGCAGGACAGATTTAGTAGAGAACAATTTAAAGATTTTATCAGAAAATAATTGCAGAGCTATACAACGGTATATTTATTAAGATACAAGTTTCATAAGGCATAATTTTGGAGCATGCATCTATTCTTACATAGGATATGAGCCTCAAAACGGGGAGATTTCTAAAGACCAAGTGCTCTAAATGTCTTATGAAGCGTGTATATTATAATACTTTTCTATATGGGTCTTTAATGTCTAAACAACTTAAAATACGAAACAGGTTTTTCCGATTCAAATTAATATTTTGATTTTGAGTTGGAAATATTTTTACAATTTAATACATTGATAGAACTTTTACAGCCGCCATGATTAGAATATACTAAGTAAGCCTTAAAATTCGAACACTACTTGTTGATAAATTAAAAGAACATTTCAGTTACATAAGGTGGACTACTGTTTAACTTTTCTGTATTTCACAAAGTAGTTATTATCAACTCCAAATAGTATAATAGTGTAATATTAAAGTATACGTTTTATAAAGCATGATTTTAGCGCACGCGTCTATGTTAGAAAGCACTAATTGCTTAATGAAACGTGTGCTTTATTGGAACATTTTGTATTTTTTTCTTTTATAAAAACCCCGTATTTAAAATGAAAATATGCCCTCTTCCCCCAATAATTGCACCAGTTAACAAAAACACATAAAAATAAGAAAGTCTTTATTACTGAGATGTTACAGATGACAACATGACGTATATTTCAACAAGCACGAGACTAATTTTAAACCTGTCAGTTAATTGCCCCTCTTTTTTAGGCTAGTGTTCCAAATTGGTATACACCACTTTTAACTTTCTATTGAATATTAATATAAAAAGTATTATTTAAAACCGCAAATTATTTATGAGTCAATATCCATTTTCATAAAGTTACTTAAAAAATAGTAATTGGCACCTATGCCAATAATTATAAGCCTACGAAAATATTTTGCCAATAGTGTTTACTTTCTGTTAGTTTTATTAGTAAAATACGGAAAAATGCATTTTTCATTGAAAAATAATATCGAAGAGCAGTTATTGGCACGGAGCCAATAACTGGACATTGTGGGTGCCAATTACATATTTTGCCGTTAATAATTTTTTTTTTTAAACAGAGAATGAAAGCAGATGGCTCCCTCTCGTGGTGCTGGTGAAGAACACCAATTTCTAAGCATACTTGCGCCCTCTCACATGAACTTATTAAGCCACAAATATCAAAGAAAAACCTGCAAAGACAGAACGTCACAATTGCAAGAGTCCTCGCTAGGCAGCGCTATGCCCGAGCTGGGCGTCTTGTCGGTTTAGTAACCGAAAACTTAACAGATTGACAAGGGTTGGTTTTTTTCTTATGCCAGAACCATCCTCAGACGCGTTTCGCCGTATAACAGCTCGTCAGTGAGGCTATAGGTTCTGACAAAAGGAAAAACCATCGGCGTCTGTTTAAAGAAAAAAAAAATCGGGATGAAACAGAAAATGAAACCAGATGGCTCCATCTCGTATTGCTGGTAAAGAACGCGGATGGTTCTTGCAGAAGGAAAAGTAAACTCTTGTCATTGTGTTAAGTGATCGGTTACTAAAGCGACAAGACGCCCAGCTCGGGCATAGCGCTGCCTAGCGAGGACACCTGCAATTGTGACGTTCTGTCTCTGCAGCTTTTCCTTTAATATTTGTGGCTTTATAAGTCCATATCAGAGGGCACAGGTATGCTTAGAAATTGGTGTTCTTTACCAGCATCACGAGATGTAGCCATCTGGTTTCATTCTCTGTTTCATCCCGATTTTTCTGTTTTAAAACAGACGCCGATGCTTTTTCCTTTTCTCAGAACCTATAGCCTCACTGACGAGCTGTTATACAGCAAAACGTGTGAGGATGGTTCTGGCAGAAAAAAAAAGCAAACCCTTGTCAAGTTTGTTCTTGTTTTTATTTATTTATTTATTTATTTATTTATTTAGACAAACAAGGTCACTCAACAGACTGCTTTGAGCAGACCAATTATAGAGTGACACGGATTACAAAAAGATATTTACAAAGTTCGGTAGAAGTACACAATAAGTTTAACTAAAGAATAAAGGCTACTTTGTACAATCAAACAATAAATCCAAAACAAATTATAAAGCTAGAAAAATACGCGAGTGATAGCAATGCACTCCCTAATCAAAGGATAATAGATATTTTTTTTCTGATAAGTTTTTTAAAGGTAGATAAGTTAGTGTTAAACAGGTCAATGCCTCTATCACCCGTTACAAGATCGTTGTATGTTCTCATGCAACGTATGAGAGGAGAGTTAGAAAGGTAATTAGTTGTAAAAGCAGGGACACCATAAGTTAGCCTATTCCGAAGTGTGTATGGGTTAGCGTTAAAAAGTACATAATTTACACAAAATTCAGAGTCGATGAGGTTATTTACTATCTTATAAACAAAGAAAATATCAAAACACTGCCTTCTGGACCTCAGCGATTGCAATCTATAAAATAACAAATTCTCGTTATACGAGTAAAAATGCCGTTGTCTATTGTAACGAAAATTAAGAGCTTTGATAAACTTTTTTTGGACACTTTCAATTCGATCAATATATTTGTGATACATCGGACTCCAGACTGTTGACGAGTACTCCAGAACACTTCTTACCATGCTGCAATATAAAGTAATTAACGATGCAGGGCTTTTAAAGCCTTCAGTAGTTCTTAGAATAAATCCTAAAAGGCGCAATGCTTTACACATAATAGCCTCTATATGAGACTCGAACAACAGTCTGGAGTCCAAGGTGACCCCCAAATCTTTAACCACATTAACACGTTTTAATTGTGTGTTATCTAAACTCAAATCTATATTTGGATTTCTTGAGAGGTCCAACTTAGAGAAAACAATGTAGTGACACTTATCAACATTTAAATGCAGACGATTCAGTGTGCAGTATTCAAAGAATCTGTTAATGTCCCCCTGCAATTTTACTATATCCAAAGGCGAGTTAATGATAGTTGAAATCTTAAGATCGTCAGCATATAAGGAATACACACTATTCGAGTCCAGAAAACAGGTCCCTATGTCATACAAAAATAATACAAAAAGCAGGGGACCCAAGTGTGAACCCTGCGGAACTCCAGAGGTCACATCCGAGCAGACCGACCCAGCTCCATTAATAGCTACATACTGAGTTCTATTTTGCAAATAATTTTTTAAAAGATCGAGTAGCCAGCCCTGCACACCGAAGTTTCCAAGTTTCACAGCCAAAGTGGGGTGATGGACCTTGTCGAAGGCCTTGGAAAAGTCGGTGTAAGTTTGGAAAACAATGCATTTGGTTGTATTAATGGCATTTTGTAAAATATAGGTACCTATTGATGCAAAAACCTTTATTAACAACGAATCGAGTTCAATCCCATTTTAGTCGTTTGGGGGCCAAGAAACTCAATTAAGTATTAGTTTACGTGTACCTGTAAGGGTCGGTAGGTATAAGACAGACCAGCTGACTTCAAGGTTGATTTAAACCTTAGCCTTGAAGAACATTTATATTATTCTGAAATTTCTGTAAAAAAAAGGCAAATAGGAATTTGAAAGGCTAGCTCGTCGATATAAAAATAAGTCCAGGAAAGGAGAGATATGGATAATTAAAATGTGCCAATGGAAAAGGGGGAAAAGAAGACAGAAACAAAAGCAGTAGAAGAAAAAAATTAAAGGCCAAGGAAGGAAATATAAGTAACAGAGGGAATAAGAACATAAAGATAAAAAATGAAATGTCCAAGAATGTATAAATATTGGCTTAAATATCACTTAAAATGAAAAAGCTGCTAAGTTGCGCAAGTGTTAAGAACATATCTGGCAATGAAAATATTTCACACTAGAAATCATAAAGAGAGTTTCCAGTAAAGATAATTATTCAGAAAAATCAGCAATACACAAGATTCTACATGTAAAAAGAAATTTAGCAATTGAGATGTATGAGATTTCCATTAAATCAATTCCTTTAGGAACAATGAGACAAAATGTCACTAATACACTTTTTTTTTACAGAATTTTTTATTCTTGTACAAATAATCTAACAAGATAAAATTACGGCATAGGATGAACTAGCATAATTGAAAAACATGCAGTGCATATATGAATCTTAAATACGTTTATTCGCTTAAATTGTTTAAACCATTTTGTTTGTTTAATTTGTTCAATTAAAGTTTAAAGGTTTTTTCTCATATTAGGAGCACAATAATTGTCTAACAAATATTGTATTTTTCGTATTACCTCATAAATGTTTCTTACTTTCCGTTTAATTTTTTAATATTTGTTAATAATTATTAAGGTTCAAAATCACTCTTTTTCCAACAAAATATTTGCATTTTATTTAATAATTAGCATGAGTTCAAAGTGCCAATAATTAAACTTTCATATGCCAATCAGTGTGTTGAGAGGGCCAATGACTATATTTTTATGTAACTTATGGAAAAGATGTTTTTTTTTTTAATATGTATGAGTTAATTGTTCTTTTTTTGCAATTGTAATAGGTTAAACAGTTCCTTACCTATTGAAATATATATGATTTCTTAAAAATGTTGGAAATAAAATACATTCCCAAAGTGATTAAGGGGCCAGTAACTGTATCGTTTACCCTACCTAATTCTACGAAATGTCTAGTCTTCTCTTGTCAACAAATAATTGTATTGTCCGCGTTTGTTTATGCAACCAAACATAAATGACTGAAAAGGAGCTTTAATTATTGGTAACAACTTGCCATGCCAAACGTCAACAGAGTCAATCATTTAATAAATAAAACCATTACCAACATTTAAAAGATAAACATTGAGTATAATAAAGTGAGCATTGTTAAACTTTTTAAAGTAACCATTATGAAACCCAAAAAGAAACATTTTCTAGCAATTGTCGAATTTTCACATTCGATTTGATTAAAAAATACTGAGCAAGTAAACCATGTTGTGCTCTGCTTTGCCAATAATCTAAAGTTCGAGGATGCAAATCGCATTTCAAAATACAAAATATACGGCCAGAAGTATTTGCAATTACGCAAATCCCAAGGGTTAAACCATTTTTTAATTAGAGTTTTACTAGCTTTAAATGCATTGTGTACACAGAAATTTCATCCTACTTGCTTTATTCCTACGTTGCTAAATATTTGATGTGTAAATGTGCTTAATCCAAGATCCAATTAAGGCTCTAATTTTAAAACAAATATACTCATGACCTAGAATAAATGATGTGTGAACCTGCTCATTATGGAAGCTAATGATTTCGCTCAATATTTATTATTTGTCTTGATTCAGGTCGGGGCAATGAAATGGGCCAGTATTCATTAATTAAAAGACCAGCAATTTTCCCATGGGAAATAACCGAAAATTTATAGCTCTTAACTAAAGTTATATTATGTGGGAAACTTTTCTAAGTAATTTTTTATTAGACAAATTTCTCAAAATGTTAATCTAATAAATTTTTTTTAAATAATGATATACTTAGATCTGGTTTCATAAACTGAAACTAAAATACTGAAAGTTATAGGGTAGAAGGGGGAAATAGCGGCCTTGAAGGTAATACCGGCCGTAGCGTTTCTCGTATTGAGGAAATACAGTGTGTGTTTTAAAGTCTGGAAACGGCTTAATAACATCACAATTTATTGACCGATTTAAACCAAATTTGGTACAGTTGTGTAAGAGGATCTGACGCATCGAATGACGATATTGGCGATGTTGCCAGCTTTCTGGTTTGTCTGGAATTTGAACTAGTTTTATATTTTTAAATGTAACACTCTGTATATTTTTTCATTCAAAGTTTTTACTTTAAATTTGTTACACTTTTGGTATAACATACTTTGTTCCTAATATCAGTAGTTTTCGAAATAACGACGTATTTTGAAAATATCAACAAATTGTGTTTTATTTATTAATAAATAAAACACCAGTTCAGTTTTGATGTAAAGTCATAAAAGCTGTCATTTTTACATGCAAAAATGTCTATAACTGAAAGTGAAAGAATTGTAATTCTTATGATGAGAGGATATGGCGATAGGGTCAGGTCTTACGAAGAGGTTAAAAATCTGTTTAATGACGCATTTCCAAACCGAAATCCAATTTCAAAAGCAACTGTTCTAAAAACTGTCCGACGGTTCAAAGAAACTAGAAATTGTAGAGATAGCCGACGATCAGGACGACCAGCAGTAGTAGATGAAAAGAAGAGTTTAGAAATTTTACATGTTGTTAAAACCCCTGTTTCTTCATTAAGAAAAATTTCTGAAGTAAGTAACGTCTGCTTCAAATCCGTCTACAATGCTTTAATAAAACATAAATATCACTGTTTCAAAATACATGTAGTTCAAGAGTTATCAGAAGATGATTATGACCGAAGAATTGAATTTTGTGATATTGTGATGTCAAGCTTTAATCAAAATAACCAGTTTTTCTAATTTATAGTATTTTCGGACGAAGCAACATTAATGTTAAATGGTAAAGTCAATAGACACAACTGTAAGTTTTGGGCAAATGAAAATCCCCACTGGATGAGAGAAGGTCATACACGACGCCCTGGAAAATTAAATGTGTGGGCAGGGCTTCTGGGTAACCATAAGATCGGCCCATTTTTTATTGATGTAAATTTGACATCACAACTTTACTTTGAACTCTTGGAAACGCAAATAGTGCCTACTATACGAAATGTGATGGGTCCAAAATATGCAAGTACATTCTTCCAACAGGACGGAGCTCCTCCCCATTTTGGTCGAAACGTGCGCGAATTTTTAAACAACACTTTTCCGAATAAGTGGATCGGTAGAGGAGGTACAATCAAGTGGCCGCCTTGGTCCCCTGATTTATCGCCTAACGACTACTTTTTATGAAGACACTTGAAGAACAGAGTTTATACTACAAAACCTCAAGATTTGGCCGATTTGCAGCGTCGTTTTTGGATTAATTTGATCTAATAACGTTAGAAATGATATACAACAAAATTGAATAACTTTATTTTCTATTAGCACACTGTCAAGCTGTACAGGGGAAACAGTTTGAACATTTAATATAAAAAATATATTTTTTCTAAATTGTACTCGTCATTTCGAAAACTACTGATATTAGGAACAAAGTATGTTGTACCAAAAGTGCAGCAAATTTAAAGTAAAAACTTTAAATGAAAAAATATACAGGGTGTTACATTTAAAAATATAAAATTAGTTCAAATTTCAGGAAAACCAGAAAGCTGGCAACATCGCCAATACCGTCATTCGGTGCGTCAGATCCTCTTACACAACTGTACCAAATTTGGTTTACATCGGTCAATATTTCCAGACTTTATACACACACTGTATTATTGTATGTGTGAGACATGTGTCGCCATCTCGTTGAGTCTTGTAGACTAAGTATTTTAAATGGGGATCACCTGCATGTAGAACAAAAATAATGCAGGATTAGCGGTAGTCACTAGTGAGACACCATAATCATGAGAATCATCATATAGTAATCCTGATGTCTCTGTATTCCATAACACGTAATTCCTGATGCATACGTTCTCCTAGCTCCTCACCTAAATTTCCTAGATTTTTAGGAAATCGGCCGAGGTGACTGGGAAGGAAGTGGAGATAATATTACATTCCATATTTTTTAAATATAAAAGTTGTTCTTCTACCAGTTCATATTAATTTTTACAATTTATTTTTTCAAAAAAGTTTTGCATCACTGAAACAAGAGTAGACCAACCATTTAATTCAGGCTTAGTCATCGACCCTATGAAATTGGTATCCCTTGGTGAGCTGTCTAATTTGGGGTCATTTTACACACTTAGAGCCTCCTTTTCTTTTGTCCTCTTACAATGGTCCTTTTTTTGCATGGTTGCTGAGACATTTTCAGTATTTCTGTTATTAGTTCTTTTTCGTTTGTTTTTCGAATTTTTAGAACAGGAAACAAGTAGTCGCTTTCAAAAATTGTGCATGCCCTTAATTCTCGACCAATCCTCCCGAAGGATCACGACTACTACCATTTTTAGATTCTATGAAATCCGTACTTCGAAAGTCTCTGCTGGAAAATCGATTGACTGCACAAATTCTATAGATATAGCAAAAGTGTGTAACTATTCGTCTAATTTTTCCTTAATTCTCGTAGTCTGCATAGCTTAAATTACAACTGAATTTTGACAACTACATCATAATCCGCCAATATTATTTTGAAGTTTTGGGATTCAATCCCACTATACATCAGTTTTAAAATAACCATTATGTCAGATGACAGTAAAGGGTATTTAACCAACGATTGACTCCACTAATTATTGCAGTAGCACTTTGATTATATGTTCCTGTGCACCTTATATCAAAGTGGTCCACGGTCAGGTCGAAAATCTGCAGTGGGATAGATAACGCTCAGTCCATGTACTATATGGTCTATTTCTAATCCTGTCAAAAATCCTTGACATGCTCCCGCTGGCACCATTCCATTTTTATAAGAACACGGCCAATAACGATAGAAACGCGTTATTGTCCCTCCTAATTCGTCACGTGGCAATGGTAACATCGTGTCTACTATGACAGTTAATTCTAACAGTACTTTAAAGTATGAAACAACGAAAACACACATCAAAATATCTTGAATCTATCATCATAGCCCGCACTTTAAAAGGCAATGATAACGGTGGTACAAAGTGGTAAAAATGATATTTTACTTGCACGCCAGATCTGGCATTATACATCAGCTAAGTAGGATGATCTAAAGGACCATTTTCGAACCTATTCTTGGCGGGACGTTTGTTTTACCTCTGACGATCCATCCATCTGTGCTAGAGAAGTATAGGAGGTTATTGTTACTGGCATTAAAGCCTTCATCAAGAAAATGCAATTCTAATGGCAAACATTGGTTTTGCGAACGAGCTGTTAAATCAACAAATTATGTCTATCGACAATGGCGGCAAAATCCTACCACCGAAAATCGTACCATCTTTGTTAACGCTCAAAGCCAATGCAAGCAAAGGATAAATCAAAGCAAAGAAGCATACAACGAGAGGATCAAAGACAAACTTCTTGTATGTCCTAACGGCTTAAGATCATATTGGTCAATAGCTAAGGCCGTCAGTCAGAACTTTACCAAGTCAACCATTCCACCTCTAACACGTTTTGATGGCACCATTGCGACGAAAGCACAGGAAAAAGCAAACTTACTGGCGGAACCTTTCTTTTTACATTCGACGGTTAATTTTCAGGGAAAAACTCCACCGAACATTCCCCCTGTAGAATCGAGATCGACCGAGATTGTTTTACAGCAACGCCATGTTAAACGAGTCTTGACACCAAAAAAGCTTCTGGTCCTGATGTAATTCCAGTCATCGTAATTTAGACATACGCTGATAAATTGACACCGGTATTTTGTAGGCTTTTCAATTTTTCTTAGAAAATAGAAATATTTCGTTTTTGTTGAAAAACTGCGCGAGTCCAGCCCATACCCAAAATAGGCAGGAAGACTTTACCAAACAACTATCGTCCAGTCGCATTGCTCTCGGTTATATCAAAAGTCATGCAGGAGGCTATCAACGAAAAATAATTAAAGTACCTGCAAGCCTTCAACATTATTTGTGACCGCCAGTATGGATTCCGAAATTCTAGATCAGCAGGAGACCTTCTCGCTTATCTTACTCATGTTTGGAACAACGTAATAAAACATCATGGGGAGTCCCGGGCGGTAGCACTGGATATTTCTAAGGCCTTTGAACGAGTATGGCATGAGGGGTTCCTAACTAAAGTAAAGTGGAAATGCGGAATGCCGGTTCAATTTGGTTCGTGGCTGTGAAACTTTCTTAAAGACCCTTCCCTGCGAGTGCCGGTGGACGGATTTCTTTCAGACACATGTAACATCAACGTCGGAGCCCCCCAAGGTTCTAAATTGTCGCCCACCCTCTTTTTACTATACATTAACGATCTTTTGGAAAAATCCTATATATAGCTTCGCTGATGGCAGCACACTAGTTTCATCTTTTTTTACCTTGGATGCTCGAACATCGACTGCCAATCCACATCTCCATAGGCAGCAGGAGATCACATCTCAAGAAAGACGTGGAAGAAATTCTGTCTTGCGGTGACAGTATCCAAGTAGAATTAAACTCTAAAATAACCCAGGCGGTAGTTTTTTCTAAAACAGTTAATGTTAAAGAACCGGATATTGTCATGGCAGGACATTCGATTCCCTTGGCTTTCTCAATTCATTTATTGGGCGTCAATTTGAATAGTCTTTTGTCTTGGTATAGTCACGTTGCGGTCACTGCTAAGGCAGCCCCGCAGAGGCTTGGAATACTTTTCCGAAATAAGAACCTCCATACAACCCAACAACTTTTGATGCTCTATAAAGCCCAAATTCGACCATAGCAGAAGTACTGTTTGCATATTTGGAGCTCTGCTCCTAAACATACCATAAGATTGCTGGATTCTATTGAAAGAAGAGCCATTCGCTTGATTGGTGACAATGATCTGACAAACAACCTGGGAAGCCTTGAACATCGGAGGCAGGTTGGCCACTTGAGTATATTTTACAAATATTTTCATGGAAAGTGTTCAACTGATCTTGCCCGCTTGATTCCACCCAGAGCGGTGCATAGTAGAAATACACGACGAGCCTCTGCAGCCCGCCCGTATGTGCCTCAACTTAGTGTCCCTCGAACAATGCAATGCAATGCTCTGCCTCATCATAGAAAAGAAAGTAAAGTTTATCAATAATGCCCATTTTAGATGTTTTGGATGTTTACGTTATTGACAGGTCATTTCATTAGATACTATCCGTTTCGAGAGGACGTGTTCGATACTGATCGCCCAATGTCGTCTTTATCTGTAACATATACAAAATATGCCCTGACATGAAGTGCAGCTAGGACTTTTTAAAAGGTCTAATTAACAAAAATATTCTTATAATTTCAGGTTGATCATTTATTCGGTGTTCTAAGATCTTAAAACGTAAAATATAAATTGGACTTCAAGTTAAACTTGCAAATACCACGGCAGGAAGCTTATAAAACCGTTACGAAGAATTGGCTTGCTGTGTAAAGTTTTTAGTTATAATAAAGGTTAGTTTTTGATTTCTGGATATACTAAGATAAAGATAATTTTGATCGTATACCATATATTTGTACCAAAAAGTTGTGCCTAACGACACTCTCGCTGTGCCTAATATTAAATTTAAATTAACTGAAATTGATTACGAAGTATAAGTAAATAACATAATTGAGAATTAAATAAACAACTGTTTTATCAGCTTGGTAGTATTATTATTATTTTATTTTTTACATTTCTGAGACACAACAACTTTTAATCAATTTTAGTAGCTCCAAGCAGCGTACACTCTGCTGCACAAATTTAATCCCACTTGCTCTCTTTGTGCGCTGCTAAATATTTACTTTGTAAGCTATGAGAAAGACAATCAATACCCACTTTATCGAGAATACGAAACAGGGATATTTAGGCGCCCAAGCAAATATTTTAAAATTAATTTATAAAAATTCATGAGGCAAAATATAGAATCATGCTACTCCATGTATAAAAAATGTTTATAAAGTACAATAAAAACAAAGAGTAGGTTAATGAACAGTTACCGCATGTAAGAAGTACGGCATGAAAAGTTTTTTTTTATATCTCTAACATTAAAGGCGCAATCTGAAAAAAACCTATTTCAGAATTTCTCAGTTTCTTTCGAATATCGTTGGAAGTACACAATGAAGGTGTATTATTTCCAGATTATTATTAGGCATCAAATTATGTAGCTTTGCCCCCGCTTAACTACCTTTGAATTTCGTACGGTTTACGAAATCCCTGTAGTGATAATCGAATTCGTTACACCTGTCCAAAAAAGATTAAAAATTTTGTTATATTAAAAATACATAATAGTAGACTTTTTACACAAAGTCAACTAAACGTTTTGTTTCGAATTTTCATACTTTTCTTATTACACTGCTCAACGGAAAAATTTTCCTGATGAAATAAATGAGTATTTTGTAAAATTTAGACCTGAATTTGTATCACCATTGACGACAAAGCAAAGATAGACCCCGCATCTCGTTCATTTACGTACTTTTGCGCCGAGCCTACAGCTCACTGTTTATAAGAGGACGATAGCATGGGCAGGCTACCACAAGGTTCAATTAACAGTGGCATATCACTCAAATCATTTTAAATGTTGGGTTGAAATTATAAATAATATTATATGAAGATAAGTAACAATGATAAAGGCCAAATAGTTTTCTAAAAACTGGCAAGAACACGGCTGTATTTAGGATTAAAATTAAAAGTGATATTTTGATAGAGACTGTGTCGCCATACGAATGGATTCGTGCCTTCCAAAAACTATAGAAATATGAGAACAAAAGTACCTCATGTTAACATTAAACATAAAAACATGTAAAGAGTAAAAATATTGGAAAATTATAAATTAGTGAAATGAGTAGGTACGTCGGAATTTGCTTTCTTACCTAAGTGTTAAATAATAATAAAAAAAATAATTAAACGATTCAATGCAAGGAATATATTTACATATTATATGATACGAAAAATAAACAGTTTAGTTATAGCAACAGCAGACAGTTTATTGAAGGAAATATCTCATTTGGTCTACAGTCTAGCCTTTATCTGTTTTGGCATGTATTACGCAATATACTTTTTATAGCCTGGAAAACGAGAAACTAATTAGGTACTAGGAAAAAAAGGGGATTCAATTTGTAACTAAAAAAAATTTGTTAGTTGCGTAGCTATACCTATATTCTTTAAAAATCATTTCTCTAACTTACAATATAAACGTCTAATATCATATAGTTTGTAACTTTGTCAGGCTTTAAAGTGACGATTTTTTTTTACTAAGTCTGACATAAAGTCTGGTCACCCGAAAGGTTACAGATAGGTTTAGAACAAAATGTCTTTAGAATCTGTGTGTGAGTAAAATATAAAAGCACAATAAAACAATCAATCTATTTAAAATATTAAAGCGAACAGTTACTTGCGCTATAACCCGAAAAGATATAAAATTGTAAATCTTTTAAAAGAGGCACTTCAAGAAATTGAAACACGAAAAAGTTTAAGAGAAAATTTTTAGAAGTGTATTTAAAGGTCCTAATAGTTAAAGCCGCGTGACAAAAATGCCTTGGAACTCCCAAACGGATAAAAAGCACGTTCTTGTATAGTTCGAGTGTCGTTCTCGAAATCCGTGTTGTCGAGTAGGGGTCTGGCGCTCGGCGGTGACCGGCTATAATATTTTTTTCAAATTTTGACCAGCGGTTTAAAAAAACATTTCCCAAACGGATGAAAATTACTGGAGGGCATCTAGGCAACCCCCCAATTACCGGAAAAATATTTTTATCCGATTTGATTCTTGCCGTAACCTCCAGTACAATTAAATAGACCCAAACTCAGAAATTAAAAAAGAAATCAGCCGCATGCATGCAACCGGACCAAAATGAATCGTTATTATTTATGTTATTAAAAAAAAAAGTTTTCATCCAAAATGAGCCTGGCTAAACTATGTCAAATAACAAAAAACCTCGCCAGCACGCGTGATTTTGATCCTGGAGTTCTTCGTAAATTTTCTGCGAGATTTAGATGGAAATTTCGTAAACTTATTTGTCTCTGGTTTAAAAATATTAAAAAAATGATATGCTCCCGAGAGGCGGTAAAATGTTGAGTGACTATTCAATGGTAAGTAAAATTTTTTTTAGATTTTGTAATGGTGTTATTCTTTTCTCAATGTTGAAGGCATCGTACACGCCATGATCGTTTTCAGGTAGAGCAAGATGATTGTAAATGCTTGTTCTCTCCTGGATCCATTCTCCCAGTCTGTTACCTGGCTTTTCACTTTTCATTCTTTTAGTTTTGTCAAACCCAGATAAGAACAATGCAAAGACGCTGGCCGGTCATAAAAATGAGACTTCGCGGGAACAAAAGAGAGACTGAGACAGTGACGCGCCGCTGCACTCTCAGATCGCGGGAACAAAAGAGAGGCTGAGACAGTGACGCGCCGCTGCACTCTCGTGAGATTTTATGTCCTATCGGGTAAACAGCGATGCACCCCTACTCCCATCACACGTATAGTCCGCCTTACGAGTCTGTGGCTACGACGGATGAGGAGACAGGGGGGTAAAAGGCATAAAAAAGTCTGGTTTAACTGTAGCGGCATAAGCGTGCGGTGCCTCGATTCATATAAATATTTTATAAGTTAATAAATTAAATTTACTTCCTCTTATTTTAATTATTAAACCACACCACTGTTCACTCTCAGTGGCAATAGGTAAAAAAAAACGCAGTGGAACACACATTTTTTAGGCATTATTTTATTCAAGTGTCCACAACAATTATTTCATCGACTAGAAGCGGCCGCCGGAAAATGCGTGGGCGGGAAAAAATTTATTCGCGGTCTATCAACATGAAATTAGGTTATTTTTATTTAAAATGTATTGGTAATCTTAGCAGACCCGAAACATTTTTTTTATTCGCATTCCATCCATAGCCACAGAACCGTAAGGCAGACTATACCGATGGACGATGCGCTGCCGATTTCAGAGTTTCCATTGGAATGGCTCCAAACTGGATCAGAATCTTCCTCTGATATCCGAAAATATGTGGCTATATATATACTTTGGTATCAATCGGAGCAACCGGAAAAACGAGACGCTTGGAAGATAGCTGAAATTCCAATGATCCTGCTGTCAGAAGCAGATTTTTTCTTGGGGAGTCATCAGGATGGAAAAGAACCGTCTTCTAATATTAATCTAGTCAAAATCCGAATCTCTAACACAAAATATAAGGCGACTATAATAACCAAATTTCATCCACGAGCAAAGCGAGTCAAACCCTACCAAAGATATACTAGCTAAAATGTGGATGAAGTATGCGCTTGTCGCGTTCATACGGTCTAAAAGTCAGAGTTTTCACTTCATAATCGTCAAATCAGAGGAAAATATTCTCATCAATGTTTAGGACAATAATATACAATTTGATTGTAATCGGCCTTTCTTCTTTAAAGATTGAGCATTCGGATCCTGGAGTTTCCGCTGATAATGAATATATCGGAGCATGTTCTGGAAGATCTGGTCTTGGCCGCAATAAATTTGGATGAAAATAATTTTTCGATGTTCTGTAGGTGTCAAAGAACCTGTGTGCAAATTTTCATCCATGTGGGAATTACTTTATCAAATTTTGCCCATTTCAATTTTGAAAAACTGTTATAAAGCGATGGCAACACATGGAGCAAAACAAAATTTTTTACATATTCTCAGACACGAACTCTAGCTCCCTGCCAAATTTCAAGTTTAAATTTGCAAATTTTTTTCCCCCCCTTTTTTCCATTTTTTCTTTGAGCTCCTGGAAGAGCTCTTTGCAAAGATCAAATCGGATAAAAATATTTTTCCGGTAATAAAGGGGGGTTGCCTAAATGCCCTCCAGTAATTTTCATCCGTTTGGGAAATGTTTTTTTAAACCGCTGGTCAAAATTTGGAAAAAATATTATAGCCGCTCACCGCCGAGCGCCAGACCCCTACTCGACAACACGGATTTCGAGAACGACACTCGAACTATACAAAAACGTGCTTTTCATCCGTTTGGGAGTTCCAAGGCATTTTTGTCACCGCGGCTCTAACTATAATGGTTGTTTCTATTGCACTCTCCTATATTATATTAAATAAATAAATAAAGATGCCTTTTATTAGGAATAAAATATAAATTACAATAAAAAAAAAATCAAAAACGTGGCGGTATTCAGCAGAGCTGCTCATACAACCACTGGGAAAAAACTACATACAAACAATAAGTAATAGGAAATAAAAAATATTATGTTTAAGAATGTAGAATGTAGAACTAACCTGTCCTACAATTACTCGAAAAAGAAAAAACTTAATAAATATTAAATGTACAAGAATAAATAAATCGTGATTCAACCGGTATATAAAATAAATTTAAACCCTTTTCTCGAGAATGTGATTTCTCAGCAGTGAGTTAAAGGTGGCAAGGGTGGGGGCTTCCCTGACATTCCGTGGCAATGAGTTGAAGAGTTTGGTGGCATTGTAGGTGAAGGAGCGCTGAAAAAGTGCGGTGCTGTGTCTTGGAATCCTAAACAAACCTCCATGACGTGTTAGCCGGTAATGAGTATCCGAACCCGTAGCTAATTTTTCCAGTAAGTAGGTACCTTGGTTCTTTTGAAATAATGACTTTATAAATACATCGCGCAAATTAAATTTCAAACCTTTCCTGCATATTGAACCATTTCGATTGTAATAAGTACCGAGAAACATGATCATACTTACGTACATTAAAAACAAATCTCAGACAATAGTTTTGAAGCTTTTGAAGACTGTCTTTATCTTTTTGCAATAGTGCAGGCCAATACACTATGTTACAGTAAGCCAAATGGGAAAGTACTAACGTATTAGTTAATGTTAATTTAATATTGGGATCGAGAATATCTTTATTTAAATATAAAAGTTTTAGTTTAAACATACATTTTTGTATTATATTGGAAATATGACCATTAAATCTCAAACTACTATCCAGTACAATCCCAAGGTTCTTACAAGTTGATTTGACTTCCAGTTTTACATCGTTCAATTTTATGTTTAAACCATAAGCACGCCCACTTTTGCTAAATATCACCATCCATGACGTGTTAGCCGGTAATGAGTATCCGAACCCGTAGCTAATTTTTCCAGTAAGTAGGTACCTTGGTTCTTTTGAAATAATGACTTTATAAATACATCGCGCAAATTAAATTTCAAACCTTTCCTGCATATTGAACCATTTCGATTGTAATAAGTACCGAGAAACATGATCATACTTACGTACATTAAAAACAAATCTCAGACAATAGTTTTGAAGCTTTTGAAGACTGTCTTTGTCTTTTTGCAATAGTGCAGGCCAATACACTATGTTACAGTAAGCCAAATGGGAAAGTACTAACGTATTAGTTAATGTTAATTTAATATTGGGATCGAGAATATCTTTATTTAAATATAAAAGTTTTAGTTTAAACATACATTTTTGTATTATATTGGAAATATGACCATTAAATCTCAAACTACTATCCAGTACAATCCCAAGGTTCTTACAAGTTGATTTGACTTCCAGTTTTACATCGTTCAATTTTATGTTTAAACCATAAGCACGCCCACTTTTGCTAAATATCACCATCTGGGTCTTGTTTTCATTTAAAATTAAGCCATGAGCAGCAGAAATTTTTGAGATAACCTCGAGGTCCTTATTTACGTTGGTAACCGCAGCATCAACTTGATCCGGGTAAAATGAATAGAAAATCTGGGTATCGTCGGCGTATTGATGAGATTTACAATTACTTAAAAATTTATAAAAATTAGAAAAAATAAGAGGACCCAGTATCAAGCACGTAGCCAGGAAATGTATTCGGGGGGGGGGGGTCCGGCAGTGGCGTTTTGACGATTTTTATGAGGGTGCCTTTCTTTCTTTCTTAAAAAATGGCCCGCAGGGAAATTTTTTTTTAGGTGCCACGCCCTTTTTTTTACTTTCGAAACTTGGAAATTCTTAGTTTCGATAGCCTAACCCAAAAAAACGTAGATACGAGCGTAGATATAATAATATATAGAAAATTTTAAATTTAAAGGCCAATATTTTTATTTTAAAAATCATTCTACATCTAAAATAGAAAATGTGGGGTCAGTGATGAAATAAAATTACATTGCTAAGTCTGAAGTCAGTTCCGTCGGGTTCCATCATAGAAAAAAAAATTGTTACCTTGTGATAATCCTAAATCATCTGAAGAAACAATTTGTTCGGCGGAAGAGGAAGAATTATCTGAAATCGTAGCTGGGAAAACCTCCTCGATCTCACGAGATGTACGTATAACAGTAGATACAGAATCTAAGAAACAATTAAAAATCAATATCATACCCAGAACTTTCCACGCTAAAAACATCTATATTATTCTTAAACTTATTTACCTACCTGAATGTCCTGAAGTAACATTTTTAGTAATAACAGCTTTAAAAAATTTAGTAATTTTTCCCTGTTTGTCGCCATCGGGCGTATATCTCTTCATTGTAAATTCAGTCCAAAGAACCAGTCACCAGTCAGCACGCTACGTCCGTCGTCCGTCACAATACACATAAATACGAAGAATTACAGAACACAGAACCAGACGAAACAATAAATAAACACTGATTGACACTGAAAATATAAAACAAAACATGATCTATCTGTCGAACGACGCGGTACGCGCTCTTTGGACGCGGCGCAGCAAGACTGCATAGCAACGTTGCCAATGTGAATTGGAAATACCTAACTAACTATATAAAAATGTGTGCATACTTTTGCCTAAAAAAATATTTTTTCTGAGAATTTCGGGGGGTCCGGACCCCCTGGTCCCCCCCTGGCTACGTGCTTGCCCAGTATACTGCCCTGCGCGATACCTCTAGATACTCCTAATGAATCAGAAGTACGTTTATTAATTACGGTTCTCTGCTGTCGACCTGAGAAATAGCTTTCAAATAACTTCAGTGCATGTTCACTTAGACCAAAATATTTCAATTTAATATTTAAAATGTTATGATCCAGTGTGTCAAAAGCTTTGCTATAATCTAACAAGACCAAACAAGTGTCTCTGCCTTGGTCATGTGCTCTGAGAATATCGTCAGTTATCGACATCAGAGCAGTTGCAGTACTATGATTTTTTTTAAACCCAGACTGTGTAGATGGCAAAATTTGTTGATGAGTAAGGAAATCATTTAATTGGTCCGACATGACTCTTTCCAAAATTTTGGACATTGTAGGCAAAATACTAATGCGTCTAAAATGTGACAGTTTTGTAGGGTTGTTAGTCTTGGGAATGGGTAATATATTTGCTATTTTCCATAAACTGGGAAATTAATTGGTTTTTAAACATTGGTTAAGAATAAAAGTAAAATGTAAGTTTAGGTATTGCATCAAAAGTAAAATCATTTTAAGATTTATTCCATCAGCACCTGTGGCATTACTCTTAAGTTTATTAATTATTTTTTCAAATTCGTCTACAGTGACTTCGCGGAATGTAAGACCAGGTTGTATCTCTGAATAGGATTTATTTAAGTAAGTGTTACTTATAAAATCATGATCATGATCATTAGAAACAAAAAGAGGGATGCTATTGACGAAAAAGTCATTAAATGTGTCGGGTGTGTGATTCAAAAAATCATGAGATTGAGAATTAGAACTGGTTAAATATTTTAATGTCTGCCAAAAGTTTCTAGGATTAGTACGGAAAACATGTTGCAAATAGGCTCTTTTTTCAGATTTAACGGACATATTTACTAAGTTTCTAAGTGATTTGTAATCGTTCCAAGCCATATCTGTTCTAAGTTTTTTGTATTTACTTAAAGCCGTATCTCTTAATTTCATCATGAATTTTAGATTATCTGTGAGCCACGGTGCTGGTGGCTTTATAATTCTAGCCGTTTTAAACGGTGCATGCGTATCAAATAATTGGAGAATATTTGTGTTAAAATAGTTGATTATTTCATCGATATCCTGTAGCAAATAGATGTAATCCCAGTTAATAAGGTAAATATCTTTAACAAAATTATCATAATTAATATTCGAAAAGTCTCTGTAAGTTTTAAGAAACGGCCTAGATTTAGATTTTAAAAAGTTTTTATCTTACAAGTGACTAAAAAATGATCGGATATATTGTCCATCTTCAGCACCTTAGGGCTATCAAGAATCTCAGGAGATGTTGAAATTATTAGATCAAGTAAAGTCAGAGATGTATCGGTTACACTAGTAGCTTCCGAAATACACTGGGTTAGCTCATATTTAAAAAGGAGGTTGTTGAATAAAACATGCAAATATTCATTCATAGAATTTAACTTTATATAGTTGACTGATTTCTCCCTACATAGAATGGCTTCGGGTTGACTCCACTTTTTAAGTACTTCACTCCATTTTCTTTAATGCAAAAAATCATCTTCATTAAGGTGCCTTGAACATACCTAATCTATTGGTGGTAATGGTTTATCGTCTTCAAACCCGACTGAGGTAAACCATTTTTTTACGTACGGGATCACTTGAAAACCTTATAGTATGTTATAGTAATAGAAACTTATTTTATTGATTGAACATTTTCAGGTACCTAATAATGTTTGAAATAATACTAGAGAAATAACTTGTCATACATACACCCAAGGGTATCTCAGGCGAGGCCGGCGGCTCTTTTATACCATGAAAGACAATAAAAAATGGAGTTTAATAAGGTAATAAACATAAACCTAAACTTTTTCATGCAGATTTTATAACAAGTACTTAACAAATTAAGATTATTCATGAATGTATTTTTAATTAGTTATTCTAAACTTTTTGCAAGTGCAATATTCATAATAGTCCTGCTAAGATCAAATTAATATGCTGTTTAATTTCGATATATTAGAAAAATACCTTTTTCTAATTTGGTTTTCGGTATCGTAATGAACTTTTTATGAAACAGTTTTCTTTATTTTTCTAAGGTTGGTAATTATGTTCACAAATGTTTTATTTTGCTGTCGTGTATGTTTGGTTGCATTAATTCTATGAAATGGAGATGAGTTAAAAAATATCAAATAATCTTACAAATTTACTATATTATAAAACATAGAATTATAAAATTTACCACAATTTTTTCTTAACTTTAGTTAAACTAAACTCATCTTGTTCAATATTTTAAAAGTATGTAGGTAGGTTGTATTTGTTCATTTCAAGGCTACTACGATAAATAATTTGATTGTATTACCAACATAAAATTTAGGACTAAAAATTTTAAAAATTTGTATGTTTTATTTTAATTTTAAATATGGATTTATTAATTGAAAAAAAAAGCCAAAATAGAAAAAATAGTATCAAGTACACGTTTTATAAAGCTACTAGTTTACTTGTCCGTTATAAAACTCGCCGCAAGCGGCTCGTTTTCTAACATGGACGCGTGCGCTAAAATGAGATTTATAAAACTTGCACTTTAATATGCTTTTATGAACCGCTACTGTTGTTCCAATTAACACTGAAAGGTTTATGTCGTAATTACTCGTGAAAAGAAAATCCACGTACTAAATCGGTTATTTTGCAAACCTGACACTGTCTCACCATATTGTAATATTATAATTTTCTCACAAAACTATAAAACACAATAGCCTCACCACTAAATTATTTTATAAAGCCGAGAATACTTTATAATAATTCTAATGTCAAAATTGTGACATTTCATTTTCTCATTTTCGCTTGCTACCGCTAGGAGGCAGACGTTGCCACATTTTGTGGACTCACCAGTGTCGAATATTCCGAATAATATACCAACTTATGCGAGATGGTGCACGTAGCGACATCTTGTGGCAATCGAGCTATCCACCCAACCAGTCCAGCGAGGTCTTAGAGAAGACCAAATGGAATGGAATCCGCATAAGCAAGTATCTAATGTCAGGTGGCGCTGAAAGCCAATTGTCGGTTTCTGCGAAGCGAAAATGCGATATGAACATTAACTTCTTTCTTTTAATACACCAACTGTTCTGACTGTAAAGTTAATTTTTGGTTGACTGGCGGCCGACAAGTTTTTTTAAAACTGGCAATATGCGCGGCCATAGCACTAGTAATTTCCAAATAGTTTCAAATTGAGTCAATATGAGCTCAAATAAAACCCAATAGGGGTAAGTCTTGAATTCTTCGGCAACAGTGAATTAAAATTTTCACCGTGGAACTCGAGAGGAACCTGACAGACCCTTGCATTTGTCGTCTTGTCTGCTGGTTATGATAAAAGAGAATGCGACGTCTATCTTTGCTTTGTGGTCATTGGGTATCACCTATTTATATTTTCCGCATTTTGTGTAACGTATTTAATTTAACAAATACTGCTGGCTTCTGCGCACAGGCATACGCAGATGATGGACTCGTCCTTGTGACGGGGAAGTTTCTGGGTGTGGTGTGCGATAGGATGCAGACGGCCTGCAGGATACTGGAGGAATGGTGCTAGGAGACGGGACTATCGGCCTATCCGGAAAAGACCGAAATGATCCTGTTCACAAGGAGAAGGAACATAAATGAGTTTAGGGCGCCACAATTGTATGGGAAATCTCTTACATTGACGCTGAAGTTCAAATATTTAGGAGTCACCTTTGACCAGAAACTGACGTGGAGGGCACATATCGACAACGTGGTGACCAAGTCGACGGCGACCTTCTGGCAGCTCCGACGTGCGGTAGGTGCCAGCTGGGGTTTAAACACCCGTATCATGCGCTGGCTCTACACGGCGGTTATCAGACCGAGAGTCGGCTATGGCTCTGTGGTCTGGTGGCCTGGAGTGGAGAAAGTTACCGTGCGCGCCAGACTGGCAAAAGTGCGGAGGCTTGCTGGCTTGGGCATAACCGGAGCCATGAGAACCATGCCCACGGCTGCACTGGATGTCCTGCTGGGGCTGCCCATCTGGATTTAGAGGGAGGCAATGACGGCATACCTACGAGTGCGGGCCATCGGATGCTGAAAAGAAGTGGGCGACTTAGGCCATACTAGGATTGCTCTGAAAGTAGGAAGGGAAATCCCAATACTCTTTTACAGAGCAATGCCAGTTAAGGAAGTGCTGAGGCTGAACAGGAAGTTCACTCTTACGATCCCTAGTGGGGAGCAGTGGGTGGAAGAGCAGGTGAAGTTCCCTGACGATGCTCTGGTATGCTACACCGATGGGTCGCGCATGGCTGGAAGGTTCGCGATGGTTTTCCAAGCAGAGGTGCATGCTATCCTCGCGGTGGCAAGTATGAGGGAGGTCATAGACCGTCAAGAGCGGACTGTATACATCTGCTCTGATAGCCGGGCTGCCCTTTAGGCAGTCTGTCAACCCAGGAGCAGTTCGACCCTCGTGAAGGAGTGCGCGGAAGTACTTGGGATGCTTGCAGAACAGAAACAGGTATTCTTGGTCTGGGTCCCTGGACACTGTGGAGTACATGGCAACGAGACGGCCGACGAGCTCGCCAGACTTGGAGCCGAAACTCCCTATCTAAGACTCAAACCAGCAACATGTATATCAAAGTAGCAGGTGGGGACGGCCCTAGGAGAATGGGCCGCCAACCTCTCCAAGGAGGAATGGCGGCAGACGCCGGGGTGTAGACAGGCCAAAGATTTCATAACTTGGCCCGATAGGGCCAAGTTAAAATGGATTCTTAACAGGAGTAGGCGTGCCCTGAATCCTCTGGTAGGACTCTTAACAGAACACTGCAAGTTGAGGAACCACCTGCATACGATGGGGGTGGAAGAGGACCTGATTTGTTCGGGATGCTTGGAGGATGAGGAGACACCACTGCACTTCCTGTGCACTTGCGAGGCACTGGGAAGACGACAAGTCTTTGGGACAGTGGTGATCCCACAGTAGGAAGTCAGGACTCTTGCTTGGGGTAACGTCCTGACCTTCATGAGAAGGTCGGATAGGTTCGGTGAGAGCCTAGGTGGTTGAGTTGATGGGGGAAGACTCAGGGGTAGGTAAAAAGGATCGCATTTGGTCTACTTGCCAGGTCCGTGTGCCGCCCCTTACCTACTGCTACTTCTACTAATCAATCAAACGGAATTTAGTAATCTTGTTCGTGACTTGAACCTGTCGAAGACAAAAGCAGAACTATTTGGATCCCGTCTGCAGCAATGGAACCTTGGAATAGAAAGGAGTCAGGATATCCATATTATTATTATTATTCGGAACATGCAAGTCGGAAGACAAGTACTTTTTAAAGATGGTCCTTAAATATATTTTATTGAAATTTTCGGTTGAAAAAAAGTTTTAGGACAAATTTTATTAAAAAAAAAAAACAATAAGAGGCGGATTGATCCACCCCGTCGAAACCATCGCGAAAACTCTGTTTTCGCAAATCCAAACAAAGCTAGCAGTAGAAAAAACGAGAAAACTGGTGGGTTTTTATAGGGGTTGTTCGAAGGTGTCGTGATCTTCACCCGCTGAATATTACTTTGGATGTGCAGATCTTCTTTTATTCAATAAAATAATATTTCTTGACAAGCTAGTTTTATTTATGTTAATTTTATTTAAGTTGTTGATAGTGACAGATTTTTGTTACCTCGACAACCATCGGGTAACTTTGATTGACATTAAGATATACGGTGGTTAACAAAAGTTAGAACATACCGCCGCCTTTAAAAGGTTAAGCTTTGAAAATAACTACAAATACAGTTTAACAACTACTACACAAACATCAAACAATATAACAATAAACAATAAACACATGTTCTTTAACAATAAATAGACCTTTGAAATTATTCTACAGTCCTCAGTCGGTAGCAAGCTTAGTTTAGTCAAAGCTCATTTAAGTACACAATTTTTACTTCGCACACTAGCACAACGCATAATATTGATTATCAGCACCTAGATGTAATCCTTCCATTTGCCCAAGAGGCCAACATAGTGGAGGCACATTGTCTTTCTTTACCAATACCATGGAACCCATCCGTAACTGAGGATGGGATGTGTTGCATTTGCTGGTATCATTTGAAATCATTAATTTTGGAATCACTCATGTTCCGTTGCAGCACAGCTGTTAAGAAACGATCAATCAGAAAATACCCTGGTGTAAAGGTCACTTGGATCGGAAGATAAACGAAATAAATGACGAAAGTTGAGGACTGCTTCTACTTGAATTAAAATGGAGTAAAGTTCCTCATAAGTTAGAGGAGTTTGATTTAATACACGCTTCAAATGATGTTTATAAGACTTTACAGCAGCTTCTCATAACTCTCCGTAGTAAGGGGAGTGAGCCGGGAGAAACTGCCAATTTATTTTGGAATTGTTTAAATAATTCTTGTTATCATAACGATCTTGCAATAATTGAAATGCCTTTGAATAGTTGATATCAGAAATTTGGAGTGAATCTATAACTTGTGCTGCTTCGCCTTTTACAGAGCTTTGCAAATAATAAGAATGTCCTATCGTTATATATACAGTGTGTCCGCGGATGGGGGTACCCAATAGGGAAGAATTCTTTATTATTCATTTTACGACCAAAAGTCATTCTTTATAAAAAGTTCTGCTTGTTGAGAAAATTAATTTACGATAAAAAAAAATTCAGATCGCATGTACAGGGTGATAATAAATTAGGAAAATATGAAAACGCTCATTATTTTTAACAAAAATCCTATAAAACAAAGTTGTTTATAAACTAACGTAAAGTCTAAATACAAATTTTGAAATAAAAATTCGAATTTGCAAAAATAAAATGGGCTTTATGTAATTATTCGCATTTTACAAAAAAAATCAATTTAACCGATTTTATATACGTTCATGTTACGTCATTATCTTATTTACATGATTGTGTCAGTACTCTGATTTCGTGAAGGCATTTTCGAAAACGTTAACCAAAGAAGAGCGTATTTATTTAATAAAATGTTACGGTATTGGAAATGTGTCTTATCAATACGCTATAGATATTTTTCATGAAAAATTTCCTAATACGCCGGTGTCAAAAAAAAACATTGCGAAGATTATTTAAAAAATTCAATAAAACTGGGTCGGTGATGAATGAAAAGAAATCAAAGAAAAAATACTATCAAAATGATGCAGCTACATTATTATAGCAATAGGGTCAGTTTTAGATAACCCGAAATTATCTTTAAGGAAGTGAATTTAAACAAAAGTGAATTACGCACACTTTTTTAGGAAAACAAAATTATACCATTTAAGCAAAAGATCCGGCATACACTTGAACTTGGAGATGAAGAGAGACGTTTAGAGTTTTGCTTATGGATAGGTGAAAAGTACCTTGAGAACCAACGATTTTTTAGATTAATTTTTTTTTACCGATGAATCTACATTTTACACAAACGGGCACGTATCTTCACAAAACAGTCGTCATTGGGCTTACGCGAATCCTAATTATGTAATAAACAAACGAAGTCAACGTTACAAAAAAAGTTAATGTATGGTGTGGAATTTTTTATGATCGGATCATTGGCCCATATTTTATAGAGGAAAATTTAAACCAGCACGTGTATTTGAACATTTTGGAACATTTCGTCTAACCATTTCTTAATACGTTAGAGTCAGAAGTACGTAATAATATGTTTTGGCAACAAGACGGCTGTCCTGCTCATTGCACAGCCTTGGTCAGACAATGGTTAAATGATCATTTTGGCGCAAGGTGGAATAGCAGGTTTGGCCCAAACCATTATCCAGCTAGGTCGCCTGACCTTTCATTGCTAGATTTCTTTTTGTGGGGTGCCTTAAAACAAAAGGTTTATTCAGATAATCTTTCACATGATAGGGAAATATTAAAACAACGCATAGAAGAACCAATCCATGATCTGAATGTGCCGCGAATCATTCGTAAAGTGTACGGTAAATTTATTAAGTTAGCGGAAAAGTGCGTCATGTTGGTAGGTATCCCTACCTTTGCTGTGGTAGTACTCAAAACTAACCTACCAGTTGCAGTTCCAGTGTTAGTTGTCCTACTAGCCAACGGTACCCTAGGTTTGGCCGCCATCGTAGTACTCGCGGGTGGTTTGGGAGCACCCGCGTTAGTGCTAGCAGTCTTAGGAGGTGCAGCTCTAGGCGCGGTTAAAGGCCTTGCTGCTGTCATTTTCGAGGGGCTATGTAGAATAATTTTTAAAAATTCGAATTTTTATTTCAAAATTTGTATTTAGACTTTACGTTAGTTTATAAACAACTTTGTTTCATAATATTTTTGTTAAAAATAATAAATAATGGTATTTTTCTCTTGAAGCGTTTTCATATTTTCCTAATTTACTAACACCCTGTACATGTGATTTAAATTTTTTTTATCGTAAATTCATTTTCTCAATAAGCAGAACTTTTTATAAAGAATGACTTTTGGTCGTAAAATGAATAATAAAGAATTCTTCCCTATTGGGTACCTCCATCCGCGGAAACACTGAGTGGCCCACTCTCAACGCAGCATTCCATAGCATCTAAACTACTCAACTTTTTAATATTTCTTATTAACAGAGGGTGGCCCACTCTCAACGCAGGATTCCATAGCATCTAAACTACTCAACTTTTTAATATTTTTTAATAACAGAGTCATAGAGAGGCATTAGGTCTACATTTTAAAAATATTTGAAATCATACAGGGTGCGCCCAAAAAGTAGGTTGTCATAAAGTTAAATTTTTTTAAATGGAATACCCTATATCTTAGAATATTTCTGGATTTTACATAAGATTACAATTACTTTTCATTAAGTACATTATATGTCTACACCTAATAGCTTTCGAGATATCTACTCTTGAAAACTGACATTCTTGAGATTTACAGCGTCTACCTTTCTAACGATATCCCATAGAGCAAAAGGGCTTACATATCCCTAGCTTACTTTTTTGTTATCTTCCCAGAAATACCAACTTCCGGTTAAACCGGAAGTACCATATTTCCGGCTTTCGAGTCATATCCGGTTTAACAAAAGTTTACATTTTTGGCGAGATAATAAAAAAGTAAGATAGGGATATGCAAGCCGTTTTGCTCTAAGACGTACCGTTAGAAAGCTAGAAGCTGTCAAAGTTCAAAAATGTAATTTTTCAAAACTCGATATCTCAGAAACTATTAAGTTTAGACTTATAATGCACTTACTAAAAAATAATTGTTATTTTATGTAGAATCCAAAACTATTGTAAGATATTGGGTGTTCCATTTAAAAAAATAAAACTTTGCTATAGATCTTATTTTTGGGGCATCCGGTATATTTCAAAATAATTTTAAAATGTAGGCCTAATATCTCCCTGTAACTCTGTTCTTGAAAAATATTAAAAAGTTGAGTAGTTTAGATGCTATGAAAGTATGAAATCCTGCGTTGAGAGTGGGCCACCCGGTATATATATAAAGTAACAAATAGCCAAAATGCCGTAGAAATAACATGGGCTGAAATTATGCATTTTTAGTGCCCTTCTAGGGCGTAGCATTTTTTCCAGAGAGACAGACTACTACTGTTGTGTTGATTTTCTGATGCCGTTGTATTTGTATGTCTGTTTTAAACGGTCTTGTTTTAAATTATCCTTATTAAAACAGACACATAAACGCAATGGCATAAGAACATTTACACAACAATAGCAGTATCCCTGTCTGGGAAAGTACCAAGCCCTAAAATGACACTAAAAATGCAGAAATTTCGATTAAACATTTTATTCTTTATATATTTTTGTTCCGCTTAAAAATTGTTACACCTTGTATCTCAAAAATACAGCGGTTGCATGCGGATTATGATTTTGTGAACTTTTCGATTTATAATTGGGCTAGGAATAAGTCCATAATACACTCAGTTCCAAAAAAAGTGACGCACATAGTTTTTGTTGCAACTTTGAAGCTTTGTCATTTCTGAACAAATAAACCGATTTTTATTATCTTTTCATTTGTTGGTAGGTAATACCGTTGCCTTTAAGAAAAAATAAACTGGTAGACATTTTTTTAAAGCCCCCTGGATGATAGTGGAAAAACTCAAGCCATGTTATTTTCTTAATTTTTGACTCACCCTGTGCGTTAATTAAGTAAATGTATAGAAAGCGCTTACACTCTATATAAGAGTCGCTTCTTTTGCGAGCATTTTGATTTTTTGTTCATTAATTTATCTCTAAAATTGTCCGAATTGCAGCTTTTTTGCTGAAACCTTACGCTTATCCCACAAATATGTAATTTATTGTAGGGTCACATTGCCTTTAAAAAAACATTTGCCCTTGTCATGGCAATTATATTTGACCTTTTGTCGTTGTGTCATTAAAAAAGTCAATGCCATTATAAAAGTTTTAGTGGCTAAAATTACATAAAATGCCTCAAATAAGTTCAGAACAAGTAGCAGCATTAGTTGCTTTAGTTAACGATGGGCGTAGTAAACGTTACGCCGCTCGTGCAGTGGGTGTCCATGAAGCAACTGCTCGTAGAGCAATCCACAAGTACGAATAAACAGGAAGCACTGCACGAAGGGTTGGTTCTAGTTGCCCTCGAAAAACTTGTCCAAGAGATGATCGCTTCTTGAGATTGAGGATATTACGTCATATTGTCGACGTCTAAACGAAGTTAGGAGACCTGCAAAAGGTCCCAAATTATTGCCACAACATCGTGCTGCTAGAAGAAACTTCGTTGAAAATTATGGACAATGGAATATTCGTGAATGTCTAACGGATGAATCACGGTTTTGCCTTAACATGGTGGATGGAAGGAAAAGAGTATGGAGAAGGATAGGTAAAAGGTTTAATCAGAATTTAATAACAGAATGTGAAATTTATAATGGTGGGTCGGCTATGGTGTGGGGAGGGATTTCAGTGAATGAAAAGACACCCCTCCATATTTTTCCATTGAGACAGTTGATGACAGCGCTAATCTATATTGACATTTTACAGCAGTATGTCTTACCTCATGCAGAGTTAGTGGGCAATAATTTTATATTGATGCAAGAGAATGCCCGACCACACACCGCAGCAATTGTTCGAAACTTCTTAGAAGCTACGGATATCACCACATTACAGTGGCCTGCCAGAGGTCCCGATATGAACCCTATAAAACATTTGTGGGGCGAACTAGGGAGAAATGTACGTTCTCGCTAGAGGTCTGCTGAAAATCTCGCAGAATTAGCATGCATTAGTGGAAGAATGGAATCGTATACCAATGGAAACGATTAGAAGCTCCTAGAGTTGCTAGGGGAGGCAATACACGGTATTAAGCAGTTATCCTAGTTTATAATTTTGTGTTTAATAAAAATGTTTTTAAAATTCGTATTTGTTAAAAACTGTTTCTCGATAAATTGATAAAGTTGGTAATATGCAAGATTTCAGCAAAAAAGCTGTAATTCGGACAATTTTAGAAATAAATTAATGAAGAAAAAATCAAAATGCTCTTAAAAGAAGCGACTTTCATATAGAGTGTAAGCGCTTTATATACATTTACTTGATTAGCGCACAGGGTGAGTCAAAAATTAAGAAAATAACATGGCTTGAGTTTTTCCACAATCATCCAGGGGGCTTTTAATAAATCTCTACCAGTTTATTTTTTTCTTAAAGGTAACGGAATTACCTACCAACAAATGGAAAGATAATAAAAATCGATCCATTTGTTCAGAAATGACAAAGCTTCAAAGTTGCAACAAAAATTAGGTGCGTCACTTTTTTTGGAACTGAGTGTAGTATATTATGTGATATAGACGAAAAATGTAGTATTCCGGAGATTACGGTAACCCGCGTAGTCCGAAATACGCTTTTCGTCCGTATGACATACGTTATTTTTTATCCCATCGTATTTTTGATCCGATTGCCAGTTGTTATAAAATAATGGAAAAATAAAGTAAACCAATACATTTCCTCTTGCACGGTAATTTGTCGCTCTTAATGTTTATCAGTTAAAAATGAAATCTGTAATAGCGTCCGAACATTTTTTTTTGGACTAGGATGAAAAGTATTGCCTAGCTACGAGCGCAATAATCAATACCTTATTGAACAGGTTACCTTTTCGTCCTATCTATCGTCTAATCTATTAAACGTCATTTTTTGATACAATCGGATAAAAAATCAGTTCATACCATCAAGTAACACCATGTAAAGTTTATGCATTCAGGATTAATGTAATTTGAAACTCTACAGGATGTTCCCAAACGAAATCAAGTTGTTTAAACTGTACCTATAAGATATTCTTACTAAATTTTGTTTTTGTAGGTGTTGGGGAACAGCCCTAAAAGTTGAAATGAGTTGTCCAAAGATGGACTGTTTAGTTTAGTTGCAACATAGTAGGCGTAACATGTCAAATTTACGATCTCGTTCATAATATAGTAGGTATAAGAAATGATGTATTTTGGAGCCGCGCCATGAAGCAGCTGGAGACCACTGTCACGCTCCAATTTTGTTCGCTGTAAAATGCGCTCACTGGATTGGCGGAAGCTTGGCGTCGGCCACAAAAGATGAATGAATCGTGTCATAGGGTATGCGTGCAGCGGCTCCAGCCGCTCCATTTGGCGCTGGTCAAGAAATAAGAGTCACTGTTGAGTGAGCAGAAAAGCTAGCAACACGTCCCGTCAAAAAGGAATAGCCAAAGTTGGTTGTTGGCGGTCATTTTACTATTTGTACCAAGTGGTAAATCTGTAGAAATGTTAGTGTACTAATTTCTATGTAAAAAGTGGAAGTTTCACCCTAAGTACGGGTACTAAGTGTGCATATCTCTGTGCAAGAAGTTGTAATGTGTTAATTTCGCCAGAAGTTATAATGTGTTAATTTCGCCAGTATATTAAATAAAGTTATTTTGCTTTAACACGAGTTTAATTTCCAATCACAATAAAAACGACCAGTGAGTCACACGCCTGTGGAAATATACCACAAAATTGATTGAACGTAAGAGGAAATAAAGCCCTGCGTTTCAACAGTAGGTGCTATAATGACAGTTATTGTCATGCATTCATGGCATCGGCTTCCATGGCGAAGTAAAGTTTTAATGTTTGGGATAAAATAAATTTACATCTTAAAATATAGAATTCAAATTTATAATTAACAATGGGTACGTTGTAAAAGTTTGCTTGATATTAAGTCTATATATTAGTAGGTAGTATAAGGTGGCACCCCATATTTGCTATAAATTTTTTGATAGAATTCCCAATCTGCTTGGTTTGGATTAGTGTCCATTGCAAGTGTTTTATTTATATTAAGGTATTTAATTATTGCACTAGTATTATCAGCCGATGTATTTGGTTCCCATTTAAGATTTTCTAGACTCGTCCCAATTTCTAGAGGTGTTGGGTCTCTAAAAACAGATTAGTTACTCAGAATTTAAAATGGAAAATCAAATTTAAAATTTATATTTCATGAGATCCTTCATTTGTAATCAAGCGAATATTACCCAGTTTTTGCAAAGTTCGTCCAAAGAGTAACAAACTTATTCCTTATTAAGTTATCTTCCGGTCCAGGATTTCTTTCACTCGCAAATAAGTATCGTAATTCATCTGCATGCCCCACACCTACAATTAAATTAACAAAAATAAATTTTCAAAAATTTATTAAAAACAAGTTATCTACTGATGTACGTTTCCTTAGACAAAATAGCATACCTTCATATGTTGGGTTTGGGTTTCCAAGTAAACCTACATAAGAAAACTTGTAGTAATACACATTTGTATAGGCTGACAATAGTCTAGCAGCTTCTCGTATAGGTCGATCAAGTTGGTCTACCGTAAAGAACTAGAAAAAAAAAATGAGGTAACCAAGAGTTTCCCATAGGTCAGTAAACTTAAAAATCTATGTGAAGCCTGTCCACAGATATAAGAAAGTTACACTTTACCTTTGAATGGGATTATCCAAAGATGGCTATCAACAAACAATGAATGAATAAATGAATTAATGCATGTAAATTATGGTCCGCACTTAAAAATGTCTTAAAGTAAACTGCAAATGCGAAAGACGTAATTTTATTATTAAAGTAATAGTTTGGTGATTTTAAACCGATTTTTACCTGATTCAAAATGAGAGGGCTAATCCCATAAAACAAAATATGTTCTAAAGACTGTATATAATATACTCACTCTAGTTAGTTTTAAGCTTAGTAATTATTCTTACTTGGTGTGTAATACAGCGTTTGTTTAATTGTTTGGGAGTCATGGAAAATATGTGCGAGCCCAATGTATCTCAGGTGATAACCCCGTCGAAAAGCAGAAAATACTTTTCTGTGGAAACTAAGGAAGTTATAAACAATGTTTATTCAACTCTCATTGAATGTGCTGTCAGCAAGCAAGCGGCGTTAGAAGAAACGGTCACATTAACAAAAATTCCAACATCAACTGTATGGAAAATTGTGAATAATCCCATTTAAGCAAGGAAAAAAAGAACCGATACTGGCATTTTCTCAAAGGTAGATGGAAGTGATCAAGATATATTACGGCGCAAAATTTACAAGTTATACGAGGAACAAAGCGTGCCTACATTAGATAATTTAATTAAGAGGCTTGAAAAAGATGAAACCGGCGTAAATGTGGCAGAACAACGTTATGGAAGTGAAGTCAACATATCGGTTTTAGATTTAAAAATAATTAACAAAAGACAAGTTTTAATGGAATCCAGTAGAATTCGGGAATGGCGATCCGAATATCTACAAATAATTAGGATTTGCGATCAGAAAGGCCGATTATTTACTTTGATGAAACCTGGTTCGACACATATGATACCCCGGAAAAGGGTTGGGTTGACTCAAGCGGCAAGTGTAAAACAAGCGCGCCATTAAAAAGAGGTAAATGAATTACGATCTTGCATGCTGGATCTAAATACGGATGGATTCCAAATGGACTTTCTCTGTCTGCAAAAAATATTAAAGATTCTTCTCTGGATTACCATGAGGACACAACTGCTAATTTATTTGAAGATTGGTTTAAAAACAAGCTAATTCCAAATATACCTCCGAATAGCGTAATTCTAATGGACAATGCAAGCTACCAAAGCAACAATCCAAAACTACATGTATGATAATGACATTTATTTTCAGGAGATTACACCAAAAGACAATTGATTGAGGTTTTACAAATATTAAAACTACAAAAGGAATACTACTGTGATAATTATGCAAGAAATCTAGGGCATACAGTTTTAAGGCTTCCACCGTACCATTGTATATTTAATCCCATCGAACATGTTTGGCACCAACTGAAATCTGCCATTCGTCGTAACAATATTTGCCCTACTATTAACTCCAGTGTAGCTTATAAAAACTGAAGTTCTTAACATCCCTTTACAAAATTGGCAAATTCTATTACACATGTTGAAAAAGTGGAAAAATTCTATATCCATATAAACAATATAGCACAAATAATAATCAGAACAGATGATGATAGCGATAGTGATATTGATATATTAAGTGAATAGTTTTTTAATTACCGAATAATTTGTATATTTTTGTAATTATAAATATCATTTTTAATAATAAAATAACTTGTAATTTCACATTTAAACATAAATAAAATATTATTTAATGTCTTACTTATTTTTGTTACAAGCCATAAATAAATTCTAAGCAAAATACGGACCTGTTCGGCCATATCTCAATTTTACAGCTGACCCAAGTCTTTCCTAATAGGGATCAGTTAGTCACTGTCTTATATTTCTAAACAGACTTTACTTAATTATTACAGCATATGGCAAACAAAATATGCTCTTTATTTAGCCTCCAATAGATATATTTTAGTTGACCAATTAAAGTTGATAACTTTAACAAATTTGGCTAATATGGCCATAAATATGGTTAGTTTTCGAATCAAGAACCTCTGTAAACCTGACCAATTACTTAACACAAAAGAATATTGTTTGTTTATATTTTGAGTGTCACCAACAACACCTCACAGTCATATGTTCTATGGAAAATAAAATAAATAAATGTTGATAAAATTATTCTTTAAAATACTTTTGGTTAGATTTTGATAATTAGCAGCAATACTTTCTTGATTATTAGCATTAGCATTCTAGAAGGAAGTAGGTTGATTTAGCCGTCCTTTTTAAAACTTTTTTTTCCAAATCGCATAAAATATTTGATGTGTGGCAACAACGCTTTATACATATACTATTGATTAAGCCAATAGTCTGGTAACTTTTGCTATTTGTCTTACTCTTTGATTAACCTATTCTTCTCCAACCTTTGGTGTTTTGCCTCATCACGCAATTTAGATCCAGCTTCTAATAAGAAGAACAGTAAATACCCCTCATCCCCGCGGGCCTCACCGATGTAGGCGACATAAATGGTAGACCTTTTAATAAGAGACTGGCCTGTCTTCTCAGCTCAGATACATATTCCGTAGGAATTTCCTTCGAATTCATACACCAAAATTAAGAAGCTTTGACCACTCCTAAGCCGGAATAAAATATTTTAATTCAGCTATCCCAGAAACGGTTCTTTAGAGCGACATCTACCAGGGATATCTTTTTTGAACAAATGCTACCTCGGAATAAGAATTTTTTATTAGGAATTTGATACACCGAGGTATAAAAGTTAGGAAGCTTTAGATACGAGTTGCTGCCGGTGCGTCCTCTGCAACCAAATTTCGTGAAGGTTCTGCTATTATTAATATGAATATTTCAAAATCGTATTAAAAAATAACAACTTTGACGCCCTGGAAACTATCAATTTCTGCATTAAGGTAAGTTCGGCTATATCGTCACATTTTGGCCTTAGAAATTTGTGCTACCATTTGATATAGACATTTTAGAGACACAATTATTTCTAGAGCTGGAAATTCGATCACGCTCAGATATTTGGGGCTCTACTCCTAAAGACACTCTTAGGCTGAGCCATTTGCTTGATTGCCGACCATAATCTGACCAACAACCTTGAAAGCTTAGAACATGGAAGACAAATTGGTTACTTAAAAATCTTTCACATATATTTTCATGGCAAATATAAATATGAATTGATGCAGACTTGCTTTCATTTACAGTACTAGATCGTAAAGATACATGACGAACCACTGCAGGCCTCCCGTACATGGTCCAACTTAGTGGCCACTAAACAATGGCGTTCCAAGATGTATTTATTCTAAGAACGTCATCCCTCTAAAACGCTAAAGTGGTTATCTATGCCTTCAACATCTTTGTGCATTTTTTCATTTCATTGGAAGATATATTATGGTCACAATTTTAATCTTTTGGCTGGAACTGTTGGCATAGAAAATTGCTAATTGCCAAGTTTTTTTACTATACTTTAAAATTCGCTAACAAAGAATTGAAACAGAAAGAATTCACAAAAAATCTGCTAAACTAGTAATTTTGAAAACCCTGTAAAGTTTCGTTTCTTAATATACCTAAATACTAGTTATTTTGACATTTTGTTTTATATTTTCTATTTAATAAAAACGTGAACAACCGTTAAGTAAACATAGGAAATAAAATACTTGAAGTCTTCCTCCACAAAATAGATTTATTGATTTAAAGGTTTATCCCTACATGTTTCGGATGTTTAAACATCCATCATCAGGGGATACAATATCGAGTTCATATAATGAAGTTCGTTACCCCAAATGAATAGGCATAACTACTTGAAGTATTGAAGCATTTTAACTAATTTTGCAACCAAAGTAATTTTTTCAAATCTTAATTTAAGTTATTAATTAATATCTCCTAATGAATGCCATCAATTTAATAAAAAAAAAAATGTATTTCCTCCTAATGTGACGTTACAACACTCTTTCCCTCCTTGATGTGAAAGTTTCTTCGCTTCAAAACTTCAAGTAGTTATGCCCATTCATTTGGGGTAACGAACTTCATTATATGAACTTGATATTGTATCCCCTGATGATGGATGTTTAAACATCCGAAACATGTAGGGATAAACCTTTAAACCAATTAAATCTATTTTGTGGAGAAATACTTCAAGTATTTTATTTCCTATCGTATCAACTTCACTGTAAGAATGGACTACTTTTTCAGTTAAGTAAACAGTTTTAATTGAGCCCCTTATAAACCTTCTTTAATAATTATGATATTTTCATTCATTGGAAACTCTTATATATAAGTGTATCTAGTAAGCCCATTAATTCGAATGAATCACAATAATTTCTAATAATATCACGTGCTGGTAAAACATCAATTGACTAAAGAATTTTCACTGAATATCTATCGAACCCTGTATAGCAGCTGATGAGAAGCTACAAGCATTGCAGTTGTCCAGTCGGCTTTCTGCTATTGATGTGAAAACATCAAAGGATTTTGCGTGAGTGACTTTACTCTGTTATATAATTGTACTCTGGTGCGGTCTTCCCGCCAGTTGTCGGTTAGGACAGATTCGCGCTAGACCTTCAACACCGCACCGTAGAAATGGCCGTTGCTCGTCGACTAGTAATTTCTTGACGAATTAATTTAACAAAGTCATACACACACACCTTGGTTAAATTTAAAGGTTGATTTCCTATTGATCCAAAACTAAAATATCGATTTCTAATTTCAATACCGGCTCTTAACTTCCCAAAGTCTGCTGGCCTTAAATCATACGGTGCCAATCTGGATGTATCGATGTCATACAGGAAAGCAACCCGACGTATTTCATCTAAAAATAATTTGTTAGTTTCTAATTTTTTTCTTTATCAAGAAATATTCTAATTATTATCAAACAGGTACCTTATATAAAAAAAACGTAACCTACCGGCGAATACTTGCAAAGTACCACCCTCATTTGAGGTATAACCTATTACTAATGGGATTTTATTAAACTCTCCTTGTTTCTGTAGCTCATAGCTACTACTTGAAAAAACGGCACTAGGGTGATCCGGTTCCTTTACAACTCCAAAGGGTAATCCAGCTAAAATGTTGTCTGTCAAAGTAGCCTGAAATATATACCGTAAAGTATTAGTCAATCATATCTATAATAATTGTGAAATATAGTATAATATGTCCACTATTGGTATCTTGTAAACATTAACTTCTTCTTCTTCCTCTAAATCTCTGTCTCTTCCAAGTCAGGTATTGCCTATAACTTCTATTAGTTATTGGGACCTTTGTTGGCCAAACTTCAAATAAGGAAATGAAATTGAGCGAAGCCCTGAATCGTTCAAAAAGGGGGTATGAGCGTCTTCTTGGACTTATTCTTCTCTCAGCTTAAATAAACGATTGAATTGTCGAGGCTTTCAACGTTAGTGCCTCTCCACTATTGCTGGAGGCAGCCAGTTCTTGGGGAACTTCTAGCTGGAATTCGGCAGTGATTGTATACTTTGTGAACTTGTAATTAGTGGATTGGTGGATACGTCTGTACGTTTGTAGTAATCCGCTAATATTTTGTCATAAAATTCCGTCAGTGTCGGTATCTCAAAGTCTCTGTGTAATACTCTATTTACAGTATATATCGGAGCGTCTGCAATTATTTTTAATGCTCTATTTTGTAGCACGTGGAACCTGTTATGCGCTGTCCTGAACCTGTTACGCGCTGTCCTGCTTATGGTGCACCATGTGGGCACTCCATAAGTTAGGACCGGCCGGACGAGAGTCTTCTATAAATTATTTTTAGTTCTGTAACCTATCTTGCTCTTTTTATTTAACAAACAGTATAATATAGAACAAGGCTGATTGGCAACTTTTTAAATCTTATTTTGGAGTTCTTTCTCAGTTTAGTTTAGTCTTTTACATTAACCTCTACGAAGTTGATTAAATTAGGGGAAATATGCCATTTTAAAAGGTTTTTTTAAGATGCACTGCGTTGCCTAATTGTTTTTAATTTATCAGATACAGGCCGATTTGTTAGAAACGTCTAAAATTAATTCCTTCAACAACTAAAAAGGTTTTAATTTTGAAAATGGTTTTAAAATAAAAACTTTGTAGTTTCTTCTTTTCTACAAAATTACCATATTAGTTTTTATATCACTTGTTATAACTGAGTTATCATGGGCCACTTCATTTTTTTAAATACGGACCTGGATTTTTAAATTTTATTTTTCAAAGCAGATTTTACCTCAAATACAATGATGTATCGCTCAAACCTATTTACTTACGTTTCGGCACAAAATATAAATATTCAGAAAAATTTTGAAAATACCTTCGCTAATGATTTTTTTCATTTGATTTAAAATAAAAAGGAGTAAAAATATTTTATTTTATTTAAAATGATCGGCTTAGAACCGCGAGAGGCGCTGTATCAAGTAAATAAGCACACGATTTTGCAGCAAGTTTGAATTCGCGCGTCTCGTGTTCAGCTTGATGGAGAGCAACGTTGCCAATAGTTTTATACTTTCTTCAGTCGAAGCATTGAATTTAAACAGGTTGAAATTGAAAGATATTGCATCTTTTATTATGTTAATCCTAATGCAAAAATTGGTAAAGTCAGTGATATGAGACGCATACTGCAACCACACTGAACTACGCTTTAAATTTTCTCACCGGATCTGGAGCAAAAATGATCATATTTCATATTCTTAACAGGTACTTGTGGCGCAGTGGTTAGAGTGACGCCTTTGAGATAAATTTGGTTCTACTAGCCGCGCGCTCGTCTCTACGTTCTAGCATTCTTTTTTTTTATCTTTTTTGTTGCTTTGAATTTCTCGTCAATTTGTTTTTACTATAATGTTGGTGGATTTAAAAATGAATACTAGATATATTATTTGGGAGCAAAATACTATAGTTCTTCTACGACCAAGAACTAATTTTTAAGAATTTACTTATTACAAAAATAGCTTTACCTACAACCACCTATAAGCAAAAAACTACAGTTTCTACACCCCCAGCATGTCGTCACTTTCTGTTGGGTTACCTTCATTTTCACTTAGGGGATCAACGCTTTGCCTTTACTGATACGGCTAGAAACTTGGGAGTGATGTTTGATTTAAAATTGAGATGTAACCATTATATCTCCAATTTGAGTAAAAAACCCTGTATGGCCTTGAAGGTTTTGTATGCAAAGAAACATGTTCTGAATTTCAGTCAGAGTCCGGAAAAAATTATGTGAGGCTTACGTTATGTCAACGCTATCGTTTTGCATTACGCTTTATTACCCGTGTCTTACATATTATGTAGATAAACAACGACTACAAATAATTCAAAATGTTTGTTGCCGTTTTATCTTTGGTCTAAGGAAGTATGATCGCTTACTTCAGAAATGAAGCGAATTGAAGTCGCTTAGAATAATATTTCCATTTCGATATATTTTGCTTGTTAATGTGTATAGTTACTAAAATCGTCAGCTCCCACCTAGCTATGATCTAAACTAGTATTTAGTAATGACAATCACATTGTTCCCCTTAGCAAAAATACACTTGTTATGCCCCAACATTCCACAATGCTTTTTCAGCAATGTTTTACATAATATAATGTCGTAAAATACCATAATGAATTCTTAAATATCTACGATAACAGCTTAATTGAGGTATTTAGAAAAAAAACTGAATCTGCTGTACAAACAATTTGATGTTAGTTAGTATAGTCCTGCTCTTTCTTTCTTTTTGCATTGTATGACTGTGCTTCCGGATGTTTACATGTTATTGTTAATTATGTACTAACTATTTGGTCTGATTTAATTTATGTTATTATTAAGCCTAGAAGCAAGTGTTAAGTTATTGCAAAAGTGCGGTTGATGTGTCTAAAAAACTATAGATAACCGCTATTGGATTTGTATCATGCGTGTTGTTAATTCACAGTGACGATGGTAAATCTTTGGTAAAAAGGGTTAATGTTGAGTGGCCGCTTATCAGCTAGAATTCACCCTTTAAGAATTTGTAGAGAGGGTTTAATTTGATTTAATTTGGTTCGGTTTGATATAATTTAATTTAATTTGTTTTAGTTTAATCTGATTTGATTTGATTTATTATGATGTACTTAATTTGGTTTGACTAGTCTAATTATTTAATTACTTATGTGACTGTTTTTAGTTTACTCTTTTTGAATTCTTAATAAAGACTATTAATTATTATTATTATTATATCTACTTAGTAAAATATTTACTAATCATTTATTCACGATTGAGTGTCTTAATTTTGTGCCTAATGTAAGTTTGGTAAACAGTGTTTTAAATAAAATAAGATATTTTTACATGTGTCTATTTCGATTCAATCCCATCTGAATCAAATGAAAATAATATATGAAAAAAACATAGGCGTAGAGTGAGAATATTTTCAAAATTTTTCTGATTGTGTGCAATTTGTGCCAAACGTTATAAAATATTATTGTATTTGGCGTAAAATGTGCTTGAAAATAAAATTAGAAAATCGAGGTCTGTATTTAAAAAAAATGAAGTGGGTCCCCATAACTCAGTTATAACTTAAACTAAATTAAAACCTTTTGAATTATTAAAGGAATTAATTTTAGACGTTTTTAACAAATCGTTCTGTCTCTCAGGAATCAAAAACGATTAGGCAACGAAGTTAGTGAATCTTAAAATAGCTTAAAAATTGCATATCTCCTCTAATTTAGTTAACTTCTTAGAAGATACCAATAGTGGACAATTAAATAGTTGCCACGATGTAAATAGCAACAAAGATATGAAAACAAAGACGAACAAATCAATTCTAAGCAAATCAATTCAGTTTCTTATTCCACAAGGATGAGCTACTTACCGCAAAAGTAACATTTCCTTCAGCAAAACTTAATTTTTGGTAATCCGTATTTCTTAAGTTGTTGATCAAAGTTCTAGAACTCAGCGTAACTATGCCTAAAGCGGCTCCAACACTGAATGCCTTGCGCCTTGCATTGAGCGCCAATGCCCATAAACAAAGACTTGATCCGCTTTGCATGATGACACCCCTATATAGACCTTTATATTGCAAACAAAATAAATGTTAAAAATGTTAATCGGTAAAAATGTTTGTGAAATTTTTGTATTCTTGATTTTATCGAAAAAGTAATTCGTCATAAAAAATTTAGTCGAATACTACATTTATTTTTACAGGGTGGTCAAAAAAGAAGAAAAACTGTGAAAATTACGTAGGAATAAAAAAGGACTCCTACATTTAGTAAAAGGCGTTTGTCAATTAACTCTTGTTTTTATAAGTGAAGCTGCCAGATAAAAATAAGTACCTAGTCGTCTAAAAGAAATTTATATTTCATTTGAACACGAAACCTAGAAACAATTTATTTTTTTTGTATTTATAATGCTCTAGGTATTTTATTACAGGCTTACTTTATTTAATTTATTAGAACTTCATCACTTCCTGATCGGTCTCAGGCAACCATTCCTTAATAAGCAATAATATCTCCTAAATATTATTATACCAAAATTGGCAATGGGCGTCAAATCCGGTGACCTTGCAGTCAAAGTAGTCAAATGTCTCTCTGGCCCAGTTTCACAAACTGCGGTTACCCAAAGGTAACCATAAGACGCTGGTAACCCGCATTATAATTGTTTCATAATGTGTGGTTTAGAACAAACCACTGGTCAAGTATCAAGTTATTTAACTCAAACCTTATATATTAGTTAACTAGTACTGGTGAAAGATGTAACCTCAAAAATTGAATTCTGACATCCGAGTTGATAGATTTGTTGATTTGGCTTTACTCATTATTTTTTGTGTGCGTATTCGGGGTAGTTTTTAAGGGGTTTCTTGTAAAAATGAATAATTATGACATCAATGCATTCAGCACTGATGAAGAAAATATCAGGATTAGAAGGGCTCGAACATTTAGGGCTCGCACAGATTATTTTGAAGAGTATGACGAATATGATTTTTTTTGTCGATTTCGGTTGATGCCGAGAACTGTGGAGAATCTTCTTGAAGAAATTGAAGACGCAATAAAACATCCGACCCATAGGTAGGTAAATATATTTTTTTGTTTCTGTATAAGTTAGAATTTATATGGCGAGAGATAAAGCCTTGTGACAATCAATAAATTCACCACTGCAAATTTAATGGAAAAGAAGGAACAAGATATTCAATTGTCTTATTTTATTTTAGGAATGAATGCCTATTACCAAGCCAGCAACTTTTGTTGACCCTAAACTTCTATGCAAATGGTTCATTTCTACGCATTGCAGGAGATCATCAAGGCGTTAGCAAATCTACAGCCTGTCGCGTAGTGAGAAGAGTAACCCGAGCAATTGCCGCCCTTAGGCCAACTTACATATCAATGCCAATTGGAAATGAAGTGGAAAATTTACGTCAAGGCTTTTACAATATAGCAAGATTTCCTCGGTGCATAGGGGCGATTGACTGTAGTCATGTGAAAATTCAATCACCTGGTGGAGAGAATCCAGAAGTTTTCAGAAACAGAAAACAATTTTTTTCTTTTAACGTGCAATCAGTAGCTGACTCTACTTTAAAATTTAGAGATATTGTAACTAGATGGCCAGGTTCATCTCACGATGCGCACATATTCCGAAATTCAGTCTTATATGAAAATTTTGAAAGAAATATTTATGACGATAGCTTACTTGTGGGTGATAGTGGATATCCAATTAAGCCATATCTGTTGACACCTATTAGAGCTGTAAGAAATGGCGCAGAAGCATTATATAATGAATCACTAGTAAGAACTAGAAATGTTGTTGAGCGGAAGTATGGGGTGTGGAAGAGGCGATTTCCTGCATTAGCTATGGGTTTAAGACTAAGAAATTTAGATACCACACAGGCAGTTATTGTTTCAACTGCAATACTACACAACATAGCTACTGACCAAAATGAAAGGATTCCACCAGTTAATGAAGAAGAAGAAGCTGCGGTGAACTTTATGAATAACATGAATAATAAAATTCATGAGCCTCATCAGCAATATTTATTGGAAAGCAATAGAACTCGACACATTCTTGTTAACAATTATTTTGCAACTTTGTAATTATTTGTCTTCTGTAATTTATGTTAATTTGTTAATAAATAAAAGAATACTTTTGCAAAAAGAAAATTTAATTTCTAATTATTGTCAACATTTTCAATATTTGTTAACTCAATATAAAAAACTACGAAACAACTTTTTAAACAAGATAACGTAAGCGTCCCCTGCGCTTTATTCGTGCAGTTTACAATTAGGTTTCAATACATCTTTGCCAACAGTTGCATCCCTTTTCCAATAATTCTAATTGTTTTTTTTAAATTTGCATCTTTATTTCATGCTCCTCTAGAAATTTTTCTTTTTGCATCCTAACTAATTCTAGCTTTTTTTCAATCAACTGGGCGGTAATACTTGGATATTTTTTACTTTGAGTTTTAGGTCTGTTAACCTGCAGTTTAGTCGATACAGACGTTTTTAAATTTTTGGGGCAATACGTACCCCAGTCATGTTTAGCAATATTATTATTATTTATTGGATTCCCGAGAGACTTTCTAGATGACAACTTAATCTTTTTCGTAAATGGAGTTTCTTGATCTGCCATATTTATGTCTGATTTCCTTTTATTGACTGTTGTACATTCAGTTATTGCTGATGAAGTATGGGGAAGTTCAGTATCTGAATCTTGTAAATATTCAGCTGATAAGTCTTCTACAAAAAGTCACATAAATAGAAAAATCACTCAATATGAAATCAATTAACTGCAAAGGACTTACCTGTAGTTATATCTAAAATTTCAAAATTAATTTCATTATTTGCCGGATTTATCGTAAAAGGCCCTTCAATACAATTGTCATTATGGTCTTCAACTTTACAATTGTTTATGTTGTTTGCAAAAGCCTTGGTTTCCTGTATCGATTTTTTAGTCAAATCAGCATCACAATCGTATGAATTTGAAACTCCTGAGACTTGGACATCACCCATAATGTCCTTGACTGCCTCATGTATTTCTGTAATTAGAGGTGGCACATACTGCCCACCACCAGTCTTCTTGATCTCAGCCTTAGCTCGGGAAAACTTTTCTTTAGTTTTTTTCTTCAGGTTTCTAAATTTTTCTTTTAGAACCTTGGCCGATCTTCTGCCATTTGAAGTACATTGTGAACTAAAGATATCTTCTACTTTCCTCCACGCATTTTCCTTTTCCTTCCAGGTATTCACGCCACTTTTTTTATTTTCTATAATGTTCTTATATTTATCAACAAGAGATACCAACAAATACTCCTCGTCTTTTGTAAAATTTGCTGACCTTTTTTCAATATTCGGCGTCGCCGGCGTCGTGGTCATATTCATGATTATTGACTTATTAAAATCGAAAATAAAATCAAAAATCAAAACTTCAAAGTAAACTGCCAAAACAAAAAAGTAGGGCTTTGTTCTACAATCCTTCGTTAACGTGTACTTTCAAGGTGGCCTTTCACTACTTGCTAACTTCATTCAACCACCAACTTTAAAAAATAAATCGTAACCAGTGGTTACTCAAGCAAAGGTTAGTTTTTTAATGTGAAACAGGATTTTTGCAAACTCGTGGTTAACCCGCAACTGCTAGTTTGATAACTAGTATGTCTTACTACCAATTGTGAAACTGGGCCTCTGTGTGCCACGCTTTATCTATATACTTCGTTTGTACTCATGCAATAATAAACTAATAAGCCAAGGGGTCTAAGACTAATGCTGGGATACAACTCTATTAATATTTTCTAAATTTAATTTTTACGTGTTTTTAAAATAGAGGGAGGGATTTATCCTAAGATTAAATTAAAATTTTCTTTTTTACTATGTTGAGATATGGAAGCCTTTAAAGAAAAAAAAATGTTTAGAAAAATTACTTGTTTTGCTAAAATGGGAAAAATATGCAAACAAGTTTAATGGTGGATAAAAATGTAGGTGGTTAAATAAGAGATAGTCAATCATTCATTTTATCATACATTCTTTATTTTAGAACTTCGGCTATTATTATTCAGCTACTCAATGCCAAGAAATAGCAAGTATTTTTTTTAAATTAATTATACAAGGTGTTTTAGAAAATTTGGCAACTTACGCCGAAATCAAGCAATCAGCGGGGATTTCTGTCCCTTACTAATAGTCTTGCCTCTTTTTATCATATGATGTTAAATTAGTGGGGATACAACGACATCTTCAGAAATTTTACAGGCATTCCCGGAGTTTGAAAATATTGTGTTTAATTTGTATTGAATTATTGTTAAACGTTGATGTTCGAAAAATAAATAAATATTTAAAAGCTAAAGTTATTTACAGTGAAGCTAGAGCACTAATTGCCAGTAAATCATTAGGTATTTCTTTTTATATTTTAGGCAATTTGAGAGTAAAATAACTTTTGAAAAAATTATTACGCACGCCTATACTGGCACCGTCATAGCGACTCTTTGTATGCGTTTAACTGCCCTACACGTCCATTCGTCGTAAAGTCTGTGCGTTTTAAGAAGCCCGCTAAGCCATAAAACCTCTTGAGCATTATGTCGGTGGCTCTCAAATAATAAATTATATTGAAGGTAATTTTGGATGTTGATGAATTACATTTTCTAAATAAAATAATTTAAAGTAAATAAAAAATTAGTTTAGGTAAAGAAAAATAATAATTTTTTAGCTTTTGTAGTATTCAGACAAATTAGTTTTACGAATTCTTTTTTATAAAGTTTTGGTTCTAAAAAGAACCGATTTTGTAGTCTTGCGACAGAACGTACCTACTTGTAGATAGGTACTACTAAAAGTAGTCTTCCTCTGCATTTGAAATTTCACCCATGCTTTCAGACTCATCAGAATCAACATCATCGTCATCATCATCATCATTCGTAATAATTAACGGTCTTACTTCGTCTATAACCTGTTCTGTCTCATAAGACTCAAAAATAATTTTTTCTGTGTGTTCAATGCATTTCCGCCATTCTTCTTTGCCCGCTTGGCTAAGCGCCTCCTCCCATAACTTTATAACGCTAGGCTTACCGATATTTTTACAGGCATGTTTGTCATAATAGTTCTTGCTAATACCCCATACCAATTCAATTGCGTTGTAATGACAATGGTAGGGCGGCAATCTCAAAACTTGATGTCCATATTTGAGGGCTAATTCGTCAACAACATACTTTTTTTTAAATGACTGCTCTTTACACTTGCTTAAAAGTTCACTTTTTAAATATAAATTTTCATGGTTTATGTTTTTCTTTGACAACCACTCTTTTATTTCTTCCTTTTTCCAGCTGCTTGTAGGGAATTTCTCTTTCGAGTCTCGTATGGTAAGAGGCATTGTCTAAAACAATTAAGGAAGGTTTTTCTAAACTTTTTAAAAGTTTTTCCTCGAACCAATGCTCAAAAATTTCAGCATCCATATTGCCTTGATAATCATCAGTTTTTTTTGTTGGTGAAAATATCAAACTGGCATTTAAAACAAAACCTTCTTCATTACCAGCATGTAATATAATATACCTTTTTCCATTACTTGCACGGGTACTTGAATAACAATGCTTTGAGTCATCCTGCCAAGACGTTTTTGTTGAAGTTCCGTTTGCAAATACCCATGTTTCGTCAAGAAAAACAACTTGTCTTGACAATTCCGATTTTTTGTTGTTTAAATAATCCCTTAAAAATTGCCATCTTTTCGAAACAACATTGGACAGCTCGCAAAGCAGTTTTCTGTTGTTCTTTTTTTTATATTTGAAACCCATATGTTTTAAGATGATGGACAAACTGTTAGTTTCAATATCGCAAATTTTTTTCTGCTTTATCTTTTCAAGACTAGCTTTGAGGGTAACATATTCCTTGGCTTTATACATATCATAAACAATATTCCTAATAGAGAGTTTTATCCCTTGGGATAAATCCAAGGTTTTTAAATGGAGTCGAACCCTTTTATATGGTCTGTCCAAATCCTCTTCACTCTTTTTTCGAAGTCTTCTTAAGGTCTTCTCTGAAATGCCGCAAGCATCAGACGTTCGTTTTTGCACTGCCAAAACAGACTCTAACGGGCCCGAGTTATCTTTTTCTAAAGTAAAATAACGTTCCACTTGTAATACCAAACGGCGTTCACCTGGAGATAAATGCCTTCTAGTCGATGTGCCACCTTGCTGAACATTTTCCATAACTTTGCTTAATAACTGATTTTAATTCACACACAATGAGAAACAAACTAAAAGTGAAAAGCACAACTACATATTTAAAATAAAGTAGAACATACCATCCCGCACTTCAGCAAATTTTAATTATTTCTTGGAAAATAGTAATTATTATGAAGATTTAATTATAATAATCCCAAAATAATGTCATTATCGGAAAAGTATATACCTGACAAAATCTTTAACATATTTAACGATCCCGCACTTGAGCAAATTTTAATTGGTTCTTGGAAAATAGCGATTATTATATAGATTTAACTATAATAATAGCAAAATAATTTAATTATCTATTTAATTATTATTTATGCTCAACGCGTAATTCTAAGATAATTTTGTTTTGAAACCCCTGATTTCGCCCAGTAATAGAATACAGTAAACCAGTGGGATGTTCGGTGTGATCAAGTATAGCGATGGTGCGAAGATATTGTAACTTAACCGACTTACTGTTTTAAAAGCGATAACATCCCTTGGTGATTTAATCCGATATCGGACTTCTTAAAACGCACAGACTTTAGCGACTCTTTGTATGCGTTTTACTGCCCTACACGTCCATTCGTCGTAGCTCTAGAACCGTGTGGCGAACTATACGTCCGCCTCTTAACGGAAAATTTGTCTACACACCGGCGAACATCGACGCGCGTACATCACCGCGCGTTCATGTATTAATGCTTGTACGCATGTCTGTAGACCTCCTTAAGAAATAAAAAAGCTATACCGAACTAGGCGCGGATCCAGGGGTGGTCAGGGGGGATGATGACAAAAAAAATGTGATACTACATATTTTTATTTTCATAAATAAAGAATGTGATTTACATTTTCTCAGACCTACCTTTTTGCATCGAAATGAAAAAAGTGGAGGTGAAACTAAATGATTTATCATACATTAGACAAAAATTAAACTTGGGCGTGGCCTCAAAAAATTCTCGCTTGCGGCGCTAGTTTTGCCCTTGGCCACTCTTACCGACCCTGGCTACCAACCGTGCGAACTGGTTAAAAGAAAATATATTTCTTCTTATCCTGAGAAAATACCTTTCGAAAACTTGAGTGTGAAGCGCAGCGATGCCCCTCCTATTTGATTACGTGTCAAAGTTTGTGTATTGTTTATTTACAAAGTTAGCTGTTGGTGAAAGGTTAAGTTATCTACTTGCATAATTTACTAACAAAACAAGTATTAATTCAAAGTAAAAAAAAAGTGCGGCAACGCCGCCGTCTATAATATTTTAATTTATCTCCGGTGCATCGAAATTACAAATTCACATGGAAACAAGAAAAGTCAGTTAAAATCTAAAACATAGCTGCAACCGCCAAGAGTAGTTTCCTAGAAATTCGCCGTCTACACATTGAGCTTCGCGGAAGGCGGAATCAGCGTACGTGACCAAAAGCAGGGCGTGATAGAGATGTATGTGTTTTAGTTGAATAGTCAAGCGCGGTAAAGAAGAGTTTATTGTTATGCAACTAGATATACTGACGTGTTAAGTGAAACAGCATGACAGGATGCTACTCGTGGTATGAGAAAGAGGCATGATATATCACAAATACGGCGTAACATGTTTTGACAAATCAGATGCGTATCAGCTTTTGTAAGAAGCACACGGTCTCACTCGCGGCTTTTGATTCGAGTTTATTTGATTTTTATGGTATCTAAGCCATGCCATAGATCGGTCAATTCTTGGTGTCATCCCGAAGATATATTAATGTAATTATTATATCCCGACTCAAGTCCCGTTTATCTTTTGTAGAAGGCATTCGGAAAGTCGTGGAATTTATGTGATAAATTCTTGAAGGTTTAAGAAGTAGTATTGTATCACAATGTTATATTTTTTCTACAAAGGGCAACACAAAGGAATAACATAGTTAGAAATTAAAGTTTCAGAATGTTTAATGGATTGGAAGCAGATAGTTTTAAATAGCATCGTATATAAAATTGTCAATATTGACATTTCTCAATAAAGCCTAACAACCGATGCCGTTGTTGGCTTAGTTGTTCATGGGAAATTTAAAACGTTATGTCAGTTACTTAAAACGCTATTATGGTTTATGTTTGAAATGCAACAAAATATTGAAAGAAACGATGGTTGCATCGAGCCAAGATAAAGCGGCCTAATATTATACAAATAAAATGTTTTTTACGTCTACTTTCAAAATTTGACATTTCACTTTTAACAGTAGTGCCTTAAAGTAACATTTTTAAGGCTACTGTGGGGTCTTAAAAATTGCATTTTTAACATGTTTATTGAAAAAATACTTTAAGTATTGTTTATCATTTATTCTTAGGGAAAACTAAAATTTACCTGTCGTTAATTTACTTTGTAACAGGTAGGAGACGGATGCAGATCCGGCGCTTTGTCCGAATATAGTAACTTTACTAGGGTCACCTCCAAAATACTGAATATTGTCTTTAACCCATTTGAGAGCTAAAACCTGGTCTTTTAATCCCCAATTGCCATAAGCGGAGGAATCTTCCGTACTAAAAGTGGCATTAAAAATCTTACCTATTGGATTAAACTTAAAATTTACATAGAATTCCAATAAAAAAATGTTTACCTTAAGAATCCAAAAACGCCTAGTCTGTAGTTAAATGACACGTAAATAACATTTCTTTCAATGAGGTAGTCTGGAGCATAAATGCTATATGCTGAGCTACCATAAATAAAACCTCCTCCATATATCCAGACCATAACCGGTAAACTACCATTTAACTGTAACAGAACCAAGTTAGTTAATATAAAATAATATGATGGTGTCTACAGGTTGTTACCAATTCGAGTCTAAATACAGGGATCTCTTAAACTCGAAGAGAAATACAAAGGCGGATAAATTGGGGCGAGGAGGGTGGCAATATTTTAAAAGTTTCGAATATCTTCGGAGATATCTGAAAAATAATTTTAAAAAAATGTGATATTTCCATTGCCACTCTTTTTTCTCTATAAGTTGACATAATTAATTTTCAATTCCAACTTTTCGTTTTCGGACCACCATCATCAACTTCTTTTTTTCAAATACGGACCTGGAATTTAAATTGCATATTAAGTTTCTGATTCTCATACCCCTAATACCTAATATTTGATGTCTTCTGAATGCGATTCGGACTTTTCGTTTTATTTTTAAATACATCAGCAAGGTTGTGAGATTTTTTTCAAAAATTCTACCATTGCGAAAATCACTGTATCTGTTTGAGATTGAGCAGATGCGGTGTATAAGAGGAAATTAAAATATTTTTGTTTTTAAAATACTTATTTAACAATAATAAATTTAATAAATGGGTTTATAGGTTATCGTTTTTTCAAGTGTGCTTATTATTTACTTTTTATTACGCCCCATAGTTATAGTATTAATCCAGAAGTGAAAGATCGGATGATCTCGCTGGCCATTCCACCCCACCTCGATTTTCTATTCACATTTCTTGGAAATGTGGATGTAAAAATGTACGATCTCTACCATTATGGGGAGGTGCCCCGTCCGGTTGAAACCAAAGATGTAACGGGATGACCATTAAAAAATCTTCAAAGAGGTTGATAAAAAAATTAATATACATGTCGGCATTTCAAATATGATCATAGAAAATTGAACTCAAATTTTATTCCCACACAATCCTGCCCAAACATTTAATGGAAAACCTTCTTTCTTTCTTTCTTTTTATTATTGGCTCTGCCCTGAGGGGCAATTCTGCCAGCACATTAGAAATGGAAAACCTGATTTGAATACGACGCTCTTTATTTTCTTGATTCATCCGTCCAGATAATGCAATTTAAAAAGTTCAGATTGATTTTGCCTCGATACCTTATCAATTTGTAAAAAGTAGCTGTTCTCTCTGCAGCTCCGGATGTAATCTTTGAGAAATATGAATTTTAAGGAGCTTCAAATTACTTTATTTTAACACTTAATTAATTAAGTAAGTAAGTTTATCTACTATGTATCCGTTTCTGTTCTCATTTTTACCAAGTTAGTATTTGTAAAAAGCCCAAAAAACCTTGCTGATGTATTTTTAGGAACGGAAACGTCCGAATGGCATTCAGAAGACATCATATATTAGGGGTTACAGGCATGAAAATCAAAAATATGCGATTTAAATTCCAGGTTCGAAAAAATGAAGTTAATGATGGTGGCCCGAAAACGAAATATCAAAATTGAAAATTAATTATGTCAACTTGTAGAGGAGAAGAAGTGACAATGAAAATGTAACATTTTAACAATTAAGATTTATTTTTTTATTTTTAATTTAATTTTTATGTTAATAATAAATTATTATATTTTATTTTTTTCACCTAAATGTGTTTTAGATGTAAAAAAATGGAGTTTGTTTTTTTTATTTATGAGTTATTATAAAAAAAATTGTCGTAAGTGGATGAAAAAATACATATTTATGTTTTTCCATTTTTTTGCTAAACCGACACGGCGCCGTTTCAATTGACTTCCCGCGCCGGCGCCGGTCCGAGGTGTCCCATCCGCCCCTGTTAGTAGAGCATATCTCTGAAATATGTGTTTTTATGGTTCGCTAGTAACTTACTAAAATTCAAAATAATATCTACAGAGGTCTAATAGTATATTATTAACCAAGGTTTAGACAGCCATCATTATTGCCCGAGCGGCAAGTTTAAATCACGAGGAGCGAAGCGACGAGGGATTTAAGACGCGAGGGCTATAAGCTGTCTAAACCGTGGTTAATATAATATTTTTTCCACTACTACAAACTTATAAAGACATTTATCTTTATAGTATTAATAATTATAAAAAATGATAGCAATGAAAGTATATTTTTTAATCAAGTTACCTGCGCTTTGGAATTGGCAAAGTATTTTGTTGTTTTGTCAGGTGGCTTTGTTAATGTCAATTTTTGTCCATTTATGTCATCAGATTTCACGAGCTTTCAGTTTTTCTTTAAAAATGAGCGAAAAAAATGTAGCGATATTATTATGTGTACACCTCCAGAATTAAGGATGGAAGCAGAAAAAATGTTGATTGTATCGATATTTTACAATATCAAGTAATCTAATATGTATTGATAATTATATAATAATTATAATAATTAACCACATTCATGTTTATGAATTCATGTTGTAGAATCAAAAAATCAAGTTACCTGCCTTTAAATAGATTCTTGAAGAACGGTCAATTATGGATTTCAATGCGTTATTATTGACCATGGTCAATAATTACTTATAAGGTAGAGAAAAACGATTTCTAACGTTAATAATCGGTCAATAATGACGATGTTATAGGTTAGTAGATCTTCAAGAATCTATTTGAACGCAGGTAACTTGATTTTTTGATTCTACAACATGAATTCATAAACATGAATAACCTGAAAGGTGATTTCTTGTGGTGAGGAAACCAGATAAGTATCAATACATATTAGATTATTAGAGATGCATGATATTGTAAAATATCGATACAATTATTAATACTATAAAGATAAATGTCGTATAAAAATTTGTAATAGTGGAAAAAATATTATATTAACCACGGTTTAGACAGCTTATAGCCCTGGCGTTGGGCAATAATGATGGCTGTCTAAACCTTGGTTAATAATATACTATTTCCGACCGGGTTTAGCACGAAAACCGATTAATTTCCATAATGAAACCATCCACTGTTAGACTCAAAATTCTAATAGTAAAAATAAGACCGATTTTGGCACTTTCGTCAGAGTGATTTAAAAACAAAAAACTATATTTGGTTACCCTACAGAAAAGTTTAAAAATTCGGACACAGCGGCTTAAGGAAAAATCGATTATTTTTTAAATTTACACACTGTACCCCAAAAATAGAGCAGTTGTAAACCTACCTTAACATTAACTTTTGATATTTTGTAAGTAACAACATCCTTGAGATTGATCACATACATACCCTGAATTTAACAGATTGGAATTAAAGAATAATTTAAATTTTATATTGGGTGTTTATCATATATACAGCAAAAGTTGATGGGGTTATTCCCTGGACGATTCTAAGAATATTTTGTCCTTTGTTGAATTTTGAAAAGCCCCTTTGTTTCGAAAATACCGGGCGAGAAAAATTTTCGACAATAACAACATTGTACTACCAAAAATTGCATATAAAGATCCTTAATCTACAAAAACTGTTGAAAATAACTACCTGCAGGTAGGGGAAAAGAATCCAATCTTTCCTTCATTGACTGCCGGGCTCTTTCAAAAACATCGGGGTCGTCCCTTATTGAGTTACGCCCAGCAATTATCCGATATCTTAAATCTTCCACATTTTCCACTGGAGTAGTATAATAAACTAATGACTTTAGATGTCCCCATAGGAAATAATCTGGAGGGATAAGTCCGGGGATCGAGCAGATTATAGGTGAGTTCTACCTCGATCAATTCAACGATCTCTGTACCTATTGCATTTCTTGTTGCCAATGGTACATCTTCCAGAAACGGAGGTAGCGATTGTTCCAAAAAGTTGCGATAAGCTTTGTCGGTAAGTCTTTGTGGTAGAAATATCTGTTCAAATAGCCAGTCACCCACAATTCCAACCCAAACGTTTAACGACACCTGATCTTGAAGACGATTTTCAAGTACCTCATGTAAATTTTCTTCAGCCCACACATGGTTGTTGTGGAAATTCCTTATTGGATTTTCTGACAAATTCGATTAATCGGTAAAAGGAATCCACGTCAGTAGCTGAAGGATTTAAACCAGTGTATGCAGGAGGAGGAGAATATAAGCAGGAACGCTTTTTGTATGGTATAGGTACAACAAATTGTCACTAAGGATTTTCCAACTAGTCCAATTATTAAAATTTAAAGTATTTGCAATTTTTCGAGTAGAAGTACCTGAATCTTCCTCTACCATGTCCAGCACATTCTCTTCCACTTCTACCGTTCTTAGTGTCATTGACCTTCCTGGTCCCCAACTTCATTTCAATGTGCCTATTTCATGAAGACGCTGATCAATACTTTGGAAGGTTTTTCTATCAGGAACATTACGGTCAGGAAACCGTTCAATGTACAACCGCCTTGCTGGTAATGAATTGCCGTCAGCAAGTCCGTAAATAAAATGCATCATCAGTCATCCCGGTGTTTTTATAGCGATCCATGATAGAGGACTTCACTGACAAAAGTGTAACTATTAGAGACAGAAAATACGATTTTGTATCAAACAACGACTTATTACCATCAGATCAGTTCGGTTTTCGAGCTGTTCATTGCACGGTGCGCCAGACAACTCGACTAGCCTCCAATATCCTAAGAGGATTTAATCGTCGCATGTCAACAGGAGCAGTCTTTTTTGGCATTTCTAAACCTTTTGTAAAAGTAATAAGGCTGATTACCTTATCAAGCTTATTATATCATATCTTGAGGAAGTCCGAAAATACAATTTCAACAATTAGAAAAATCAAAGCAGGGGTCCCACAAGGGTCACCCCTTGCAGCGATTATTCATAATATTTACACAGCAGACATTCCGCACAGCAATCAGAGACAACTATATCTGTTTGCAGACGATACTGCAATAACTGCCACCTCAGGAGTGCCCTGGAGAGTGGTCGAAAGTTTGCAACAGCATGTATAATATTTGCAGAATTATACCGTTGACTCTTACTGCCATAAATAATCTACCTGATTAAATCCTATTGTATACGCCTCAACCTCTTCAAAGTTGAATAAATGGGATCAGGGTCGGCTTGAAAATGTACCTACACGACATGATTTATTTTTATAATTTAAAATAAATAGACAGGCATTTTTAGTTTTAGGTACCTATAATAAATGTAACATAATGATAACAATTAATGATAATTGAAAATAATATAATTTCAAAGTATAACTATTACAAGTACAATGAAAATTAATTAAATTCTTAAAAACTATTGACAATTTATTCAAAATTTAACTCTGTATCACTATCACTATCTTCACCTAAGCCTAAACTTATAATTAAGGGTTGAACATTTGTAGTCATACAATTGTAAGAATTTTCCACCTTAAGTACATGCTGTACACAGTTTTTCCAGCTGTCTGCAGAAATTCTTCCTACTTCGTTTTTAATTAATTCTACTACAGATGCATTTTATGTAGGAGAAATATTATTTCTCCTAATGGAGAAATATTATTTCTCCTAATATTAGATTTTAATTGGTGCCATATTAGCTCAATAGGATTGAATATACAATAGTATGGAGGAAGACGCAACACTGTATGTCCATTTTCGGCTGCAAGTCTGTCACACTCGTTATCCTTATTTATTTTAAAAGCTTTTAATACTTCTAGCAGTTCTCGTTTTTTGTAAATTTCTTCAAAATATAAATCATTTTCAATCATAAAATTTTGAATTTCTGCTTTTGTATTATTAGAATTGGGAATTATTTTTGCTTGCCGACTATGTTAACTAGCATTGTCCATTACAATGACGCTATTTTCAGGTATATTTTTAAGGAGTTTATGTTTAAACCAATCTTCAAAAAGTTGTGCGTCGGTATCTTGATGGTAATCTAAAGAAAAATCTGCTGTTTTGAGCTGAAAGCAACAGACAATTTGGAACAAACCCGTTCTCTGAACCAGCATGTAATATTGTGACTCTTTTGCCATTATTTGATGGTGCCTTGGTTTGACAATTTTTGGAAGAATCATCCCAACCTTTTCTTGGAGTGTCATGGGTATCGAACCATGTTTGGTCAAGGTAAATAATTGGACGATTTTTTTCTCTAAATTGTGTAACAGCTGTTAAATATTTAAGTCTCCATTCCCGTAAACGTGTAGATTCCATTAATGTTTGTCTTTTATTAATGCTTCGGTATTTAAAACCCATTTTATGCAATATTTTCCTAAGACTTGAAAGGCTACAAGAGATATTTGTTTCGTCTTTAATCAGCCGCTCTTTGAGGGAAATCAAAGTGGGTACAGTTTGTGCCTCATACATTTGGTAAATCTTTCTTCTTAATAAATCCACGTCATTTTCGTCAATGCTTCTAAATGTGCCAAAATCACTCCGATTTTTTCTAGGATTAACAGGTTTAAGTACTATGTCTCTTACCGAAGATAAAGGAGTTTTTGTCAAAGTAGACGTCTCAGCTAAAGCATCCATCGAATTAAAATTTCTACTCAACAAAGATTGATACACATTTTTAATAAAATTATTAGTTTGGCATCGGTAGATAAATGCTTTCTTTTAAAAATTACACTTGAAGATGCCCCCCTATCAGCACAATTCCAAGGACGCCACATTCTACCACTAATAAGTTCAAATAAAAATTACTCGCCGGAAAACCACTAAAGACAAAAATTATTAAAAATCAGTTTGTATTTATATATGCATCAGGCATAGGTATAAATTGAATTTGTACCTGGTCCGGCTCTACTCGAAAAGGTTTTAAAATTTGGGATTTCCTTATTTATTTTATGGTCAAAGGGATAATGAGGGTTTTATTGCAGTCTTAAGATCAACGATATAATTCTGCAAATACTATAATATATAATATGTAAGTTTTTTTGTATAAGTAGGTATAGGTACCTTTATTCTATATTGTAATTATTAGTATTTTTACATTTGTTTTGTACCTATAATAAATTAGTAAACATAAAATACGAGTAATGGTAATAAACATTGCTAATATAAGGTATTACTATGACATTTCATTTAACTACAAAATCCGTCCCTGTGCAAAGCTTTTACCCCTTATCGCATTTCATTTTAGTAATATAAACAGTGATGCCAGCTCGGACCAGGTAGATTAGGCTGGTTGGCAGGCTCATCGATAGTTTTATATGGGTAATTTTACCATTAAATTATTTAAAAACGAAGGTTTGGCAATCGAACAGGTAAACAGGGTTTCTTTCAGTGGCGTGCAGTGACGTTGTAAACAGGGTAGGCAAAAAAGATAAAGTAAAATTTATTACTTAGGAAATGTCTTATTAGGTTTCGAATTAAACAGATTAGTTTTTATAAATCAGTTCAATACGACGGGTCTTTCTTTACAAATGCATTTAACACGTCATCATAAAAAAATATAAGTATGTACTAGTAAAATATACGGGACAATTAATTGTGAATTAATTAAACTCTATTAATAAACAAGATAAAAATATTATAAACAACAAACCCGTAAAAGCCCTGTAACCTGCGACACGACACCTGACGAATTACGCTAAGACATCTTCCAATCGCTCCATCTCGTTTTAACACACGACGCCTCATCCGTGCCTTAAACTTCGTACTTTAATCAGAATTGAAGGTGCTGCCTTTAAATGAAGCTAAAGCATCCATACAAAGATTTAAAACACCTTTGCCGTGGTCATATGGGCCACCTACATGGGAAATATTAATGCTGATTTCAGTACTTTCGAACGCTTAAAATGCCTTTATTTTTTTTGTATGATTGATGTTTTCTTTATGTTATATTTATTAGAACATTCTTTGATATGAATATATTTATACAATATATTGTTTTAAGAAAAAGCAGATAAGGAAAACGCATAATAATATGGAATTCTGTAAAAATTAAATTGGGACATTTTTAAATTATTTCCTTGGGATTTTACGTTTTCGCCAGGGTAGGCAATGCCTTTTTGCCTACATTGTCTGCACGCCACTGGTTTCTTTAGGTGTTTACAATATAATGAAACTATTATTAAGTCATTAAGGGGTTTGTTGCAGTCATTAAACCAAACGGTATACCTTGGTATACACTTTACTTGTGCTGCAAAAATGGCTTGAAGCTGGAGACTAACGCTTAATAAGGAGAAAACGCAGGCAATATTCTTCTCGAAGGCAAGGCTAAAACTACCTGAAACAAGGGTTAGAGTTAATAGTAAACCAATTATATGGTCAAACAAAGTTAAGTATCTTGACCTTGTCTTCGATAAGAAACTTGTCTGGAACGAAACTGTTGACGAAAGAGTCGCAAAGGCACAGAGACAATTGGGTGCAGTGTACCTGTTAATTTGTAAGGACAGCAATATCACAAACAAAAATGATAATATACAGGACAATTATCAGACCAGTACTAACATGCGGAATACCATCATGGCGTACAGTTGAGTTCAATGAAGTGTTGTACAGCGGTTGTGCTTTGTGAACCTGCCTATCATTTCTAAAGTTCGATAAAGTGTTGTACAAGAATGTAGTAAACAATGGTTGTAAAGTAAAATGAGATAACATTAGTGAAAAATAGCAAATCAAATACTTATAAAGGTTTATGTTGCAAAATAATTTGTTAATGAACTTACATATTTATTTACAAATTAATATAAAAATTCCTTAATATTTAGTAATGGCCCCATCTCCCTCTAACACTTTATTAAGGCGACGAGGTATAGATAAATAAAGATTTCTTGTTAATTCTGGATCATCGCTTAGTTCATCCCAGAGCAATTCAATTGCATTTACGAGGCTGTCTCTATTCTCAGGTTTAAAGTTGATATTATACAATTTTTTCGACATTAGGCCCCAAATATTTTCAATAATATTAAGGTCGGGGCTCTTGGCAGGCCATAACATTGTCTCTATATTATTATTTTCAAACCATTCTCTGACAATTCTTGCATTATGCACAGGACAATTGTCTTGTTGAAAAATAAAGTTATTGCCAGGAAACTGTAGAGATACGCTAGGTAGCATTACATTTTCTAGTATATTTATATAGTTAACTGCATTAAACCGGTCACGCTCATTAAGAGCCCAACATACTCCAAGTCCGTGAATACTTAACCATGCCCACACGTTTACTGAAAAGCGTCCAGATCTATCGTAGTTAGCTACATATTCTTCATCGAATCTAGTGGTACGTGGACGATACACCCTGATATGCCCGTTAACAGTTGACTGGAATACTTTTTCGTCTGTGAAGACCACTCTATCCCAATTTTCTTGCATCATGTTATTTAGGGAAAAAATAATTCTAGCCTGTTTATGTTCATCCGTTAGCTTCATTTTTTTGGCTGCAACACAATTTTTTAAAATAGAATTTTTTATTCTGCGGCATGCCGTAATTCTTGACCCTGGAAAATTTGTTTGCTCTATAGCAGTCCGTGCTATTTGGAATGGGTTGTCCTGTAAATATTGAATTAGGGCATTATCCTGATCTTCCGTAGAAATTCTTGTTTTTCCCGCTGCCTTCTTCTTTTCTAAAGTCCCATCCCTTTCCCACCTATGTTTTATTTTTATAACTGTATTTTTGCTTGTATGCATTATATGAGCAACGTCTCTAATAGGTACCCCATCTTGTATATAAGCAATAATTTTTGCTCTCTGAACCAAATTTAATTGAGGCATATTGACTTCTATTATGACTTTGATTGATAGCGAATGTCAGGTAAAAAAATACCAACCTATTTCATCAAGCCTTATTTACAAGATGTTAGAATCGGTGTACAACACTTCATTGAACTCAACTGTACAGTAAACAAAGCAAGACTCAAAAAACTACAAATCTTATAAAATAGGACAGTTAGAATCGCACTAAACGTACAAAGACACGTACCTCTTACAATACTACATGACGAAATGAAGATTGCAATGATTGAACAATACATGACAAGGACAATTGAAGAGTGGAAGTAACAAAGGTGGTAAGTGCCATAATTCTCGAAATTGAGTTATTGCCGTAGAACGGTGTTAAACGACATGCTTTGTGACCTGACAAAGGTGATAAGTGCCATGAGTTTGATTACGCTTCCTACAATAAAAATAAGATGGGGCCACCGGTAAGCGACAACGGTTATTTCTCATCAAAAGGGCAAGTGCCAGAGTGAATCAGCTGTTTACAATTTAATACAGATCAAGTTTCTTACCAGCGGACACAGCTTCATGTCCTGTGATAGGGATTTTGCTTTGATAGAAAAATGTAAAATAGTTATGAAATCCTTTATACCAGACGATCTGGTTAACGTTATTCAGTCAGCAAAATATAACCTACTATTGGAGGTGATCAAAATAACTGAGTTTGGATTTTGGGACGTAAAAGGACCAGCGGACATACTGCTGAATACTTCAAAAGTTCAAATCAGCAAAGCAGTCACAATACGGATTGAAAGAGATAATCCCATAAACGTGAAAACAAAAACTGTATTTTATTTTCTGAAACACAACAATGGACTGAAACCAAAATCTTGAAGAAAGGTAAAACTATGAGAGATTTACTGAAGGATGAACTTCTTGGACTCTCATCAGAAAACAAAACATCTGAGAACAAAAAAAAGTATCCGCTCTATGTTGCCATATCTAAGTAATCCATTACATGAAGATTTTTACAAGGAACTAGGCATTCAAATGGATAAGCAATGATTTGTGATGTTAATTTGGTTAAAACTGTGACACTTACCACGTTCTTTTTTCTTCGAGAAATCTTTATTTTTAAAATTGAATTTTCTAGTAGATAGATACTGTATTATTTAGGATAGTATTAGTTTTACTTTTGCCTGCAACCTAATTTTTATTGTTAATAAACCCTAAAATACATCAGCAGTACTTTTTGATCCCATTTTGTTAAAAACTATTTTGCGGCACTAGCCCCGTTTCAATTTTTTTTGTAAAGAAATATTTTTATTTTCAGCTTTGTTCCATAACTTATATTATTGTATGTTAAAATTGGTTTTCCGTAAGCCTTTTACATCATTTTTAATGATAACAAACCAAAGAAACAAATATTGGCATTTTTATTACGTTTTTCTTAAATATCTCGGCTCTTTATTTTTGGCACTTACCACCTTTGTTACTTCCACTCTTCAATTACGGACTACCACAGACGGACAGACGTATCAACAAATAATCTAATAACGAATGCACACATAATATCACAGCCACAGCACATATACAAATTGCCGAAAGGCTGGTTTCCACCCTGAATGCTGAATTTTCATGAAAAATATAAAAAATGAACATCAAAAACTGGAAAAGAACAACGACTTTTAAGAGAAAGATTAATGAAATAAGAAAACAGCAATGGAAAAAGAACAAAGAAAAAAGGTTGAAAAAAGTATGCGAAAAGAAAGTATGCAGCGAATAGAAGTAAAAGCCAAGAATCGCTAACTTAAGAAGCCAACAGTACAGAAGACAGAAAATACACGTCAAACAATAAAATGTCAATCAGTCTCAATAAATTCGACACATACAAAATGATCAATTGCGAAACATAGCGGCTTTTTAAAAATCATCAAACAATAAAATATTCTTAGAATAGTCCAGGGAATAACTTCGTTAGTTTTTGCCATATGTTTAACAAACTTCCTCTATAATTTACCATTAATGATTTAGTACTTACAGCTGTCGTATACACATTAATATACAGGCAATCTTCTGATCCTACAACACTACCTGGAACTCCTATAACAGGAGATGATGACTGAGTACAAGAATCTTTATCTTGAGTGGCATCACGTATACCTGTCCATGGATCATTTTTCACTGGGCTCTATAAAAAAAGATTTCGGAAAACCAATAAAATAGAAGTTATATAATAATCAATATAAACTTAAGATTTGTTTATATTCAGCAAATACAGTATTAAAACATCGCAGTTCTTTTAGATTTAGGCGCGCTCTCCACTATCTATTTTTAATCGTGGCGACCTAGAAATCGCTGTCGCAAGAAATCTGTAAGGTGCACACGCAGTGATAGATTAATTGATGGATAATAACACTTTTCCCATAAATTATGTGTGTCTGTACCATGCGCAAGTAGATGCCATTGAAACTACTTTTGTGATCAGCCTTTTGGTTCGGGCGAGAAGTAAACGGCGGAAGCATCGATATTAGGTGCACCCAATAATAAGTCCAAATTATTAAAACGGCAGTTTAGCAAGTTATTTGAAGATTTGTTGCAAAGTTTTTCCAGTATCCAGTATCCATCCAATTATTGTTAATATTTGTCCATCATCACCCCCGCTAGATTCGTTGTCAGATATTTTAAGCAAATATTTGCAGTGTTTTAAGCGACGCACAAAATGGAACTGCTTAAGAATTGCAACTAAACTATCGGAAGTTGATGCCTGTTCAATGTTCATGCCTGCCTGTGTGATTCATTGAGGTAGAGTACATATATATAACCAATATATTGCTAATACCGTATTACAGAAATGTCCCCACCATGCGGCATTTTCCAGAAGCGCTGCACAGTTCACGTCTACGTCAGATCCGGCTTTAAACTTATTTAACTTAATCTGTTGGAATAAGGTATTGATTTATCAAAAAAAAGGCCACTATAGTAAATCCTGGTATACACTCATTTTCAAAAATGTTGTACCAGTTTGAAATTACATGTAGAGGTAAACAAAATTTCCATTTCAAAAATATATCCTTACTATTAGGTATTTAATTGTTCTTTGCAGCGTTTTAGAGTATGTTGAAACTTACCCGATTAAAGGTTATTAGGGCAAAAAGGAAGAATACCCAAAAATTTCATTGCCAAGTAACTTTATTTGTAAAAAAAATTAGATTAATCACACGTCACTATTTTCAGTACCTTGTATTGCCATCCATACTTTGTAGCAAGGCATAAACAGGTCTGTGCCTCGAATCGATCTAGACAAGTAGTTTCATACATGCTCGATGGGATTCATGTCCGAAGAAAGAGTTGGCTACTCCAATCTGTCAATTTCACCCTCTCGAAGAAACTCTTAAACGGCTTGGCTTCAATATGGACAAGCGTCATCGTCCATAAAGATGAAATTGGGGCCTGCTTCGTCTCGAATTGGTTGCTGGAAGGCCGAAGGATGAGATCTATATAAATTTGACCGGTTATAGTGTCAGGAACATGAACCAAAGGGGTTCTTCTTAACATAACACTCCCGCCTTCATATGGTACCACTTCTCTGGCAAAAGCAAGTCGGTGTTGTGCTCCCCGTTCTTCTCAGATTCGACGTCGACGATCGTCACTAACCAATCCAATCCTTGTCTCATACATAACACAATATAACATTTGACCATTGAGGCAAAAGCCAGTTTTGGTGACCACAAGCCCATTCTAACCGTGACCGTTTATGTCTAGGTAACAACCTTGGAACTCGTAGAGGTCTTCTAGACAGCAAACCCGAGGCAATGACGCGTCTTCTGATGGTGGCATTAGAAACGACTTGGTGGTATGTATGCTGGAATTGCCATCGAAGACTGCTGACTGTTACAAATCTATTTCTCCTAGTCACTTAAGCTACATATCGGTCTTGTCTTTCATTTGTAACTCTTGTAACTCACTAAAAAATCTCGCAGTAGTAAACACGCCAAATACTGTGTAATTAAAGAATTAAGTGACGACCGGACAACATAAACGTTAAATATCAAGAAATCGTAGAAATCCGACGTACTGCGCATGAACTACACTTCCAAAAAAAACTGCATGCCAGGAACATTTTTAGATCGGTCGGCAATTAGCTTGGTTTTTTTACTGGTTGGAGTTCAGTGGGGTTGAGCGATAACCGCGTCGCAGCCCAAATAGGACCGGTCTTATCTCTTTGATCGCTACGTGTGTTTAGTGGCAAGCGTGTGCAATTGTATTTGAAACGATAAGTTTTGTTTTTGCGACTGAAAATCGCGCTACTAGAAATTGCAAGTGGAGGGCGAGCCCTATTTATTTACATACAGCAAATCTTAATTCTCCAATAGGGGGTTTTGCAAATGGAATGCCTCTAAATGCGTAAAAGGTAGTGTTTGTCCCTGCAGTTTGGTTGACAATTCCCCTAAGTCCCCCATCGGGAATGGTCACTATCGGTCCTTGTGTCTGCAAATAAGTTTAATAAAATTACATACAGAATGTTGCAGAAATTACTGCACAACTGTAAACTATGTCTTAATGCAGCAAAGTGATTCCCTAAACTAACCTCTTAGTTTTTGAGATTTCTTTCCTAAGTTTTAATGTGATCTTTGTTACCCGTCACTTTTTAGAAAATCCACACAAATGCCTTCTACCTGCAATTATTATGCCTTGACAATACCACGCACAACATTTAGAATATCTACTTATTATAACTTGATTTGGGAAATATACAGAGTGTCCGAAAAAATGTGGGATTCAGATAAAAATAGGATGACAAGTTCTTATAAAATTTTTTCTCACATCTCCGTACGTAGTTATGTGCCCCGGAAGGACGCCCCTGAAAATCGGTTTTTCTTGAATATCTTTCAAAGTACTTAGTATAATTTAATACCAGTTTAATGTGATAGACACTAGTAAGGACCTTTTATAATAGTGTCCTTGAAAGGCATTTAGCTTTTTTAGTTTGCCAGGGGCGTACTAGTGTTTACAACTTAATGCTTAAATTTTTAACACCCTGTATGATAAAGACTTAAAAAGAATAAATCTGCGTAGCTTGTACCTTAGACTTAACGAAAGGTACTCTTGTTTATTGTCGATAAAATGAACCGAGAAAGAATAATGAACGAATCGTTGTAGAAGATCTAGGTTCGCAAAAAATGTGCGTTTTATTTATTTATCGGCACCAAAAAAACGTATTGTTGTTGCAAACGTTACTATAGTAGGAAATAAATAAACTATCCTGCATTTCAGAACTTGTCATGTTTCACATCGCTGACACATTTATTCGATATTAATTTAATGATTTTTGAATTTTGTGGTGAATTATTTAATTGTGAATTAATTCGAATTATGGAATACACGTTTGTTAAGTTACAGCGCTTTAGAAGCCAGAGCGTTATATCACGAAAGATTTCCTGAGAAGAACCGTACGTACGCCGCAGTTAAAGGAAATTGTTTTAAATGCTGTAGAGGACACTCCATCAACGAGCACTCGAAAATTATCAGCACAGTTTAATGCATCGAAATCAATAGTACATGAAGTTCTTAAAGAACAGCTGTTATCTCCATATCATTTGCAAAAAGCACATGAACTGATTCCTGAAGATTTTCCTCGTAGAATGCAGTTTAAAATCTGGCTATTGGATCAGCAATGAAATAATGTGCATTTTATTAGCATTATTTTTTTTCATGAATAAAGCAAGGTTTACCAAAAATGGTATCATCAATTTACACAACGCACGTGTATGGGCTGATGAAAATCAACATCAGTTCAAGTCAATTAATATCTGGGATGAAATCATTGACAATTTTTTGATTGAACCATTCGTATTGCCGGAACGCTTGAATAGACAACTTTATTTATAGAGTTCCTCCAGATCGCTTTTCAAGATTTAATAGAGCACTTACCACTTTAACCCCGCCGAAATATGTAACGAATAACGTCCCTCTAAACCGTCAGATTGGTAGAGAAGCACCTATTGCCTGGCCTCCTCAATTTCCCGACCTAACGCCGTTGGATTTTTACCTGTGGGGACACCTGAAAAACTTGGTGTATTCCACTTAAGTCGGCACTAATGACGAACTTCTACAGATAACCACGTTTCATTGTGATGTGATAAGGCCCAAGGTTGGGTTATTGTGGCGGATACAGCACTCCTCAATTCGTCGTGCCCGCGAGTGTATCAGAGTTCATGGCGCCCATGTTGAAACCTCTTATGCAGTCTTTTAATAATTTCGTTAAGGTGCCTTCTATTACATCACTGCGTTTTTTAAATTTTTATATTTTTTCGGATTTGTTGGGGAAACGATTGCTCAAATGCAAAAAAAAATAATGAAATTAAATGCAACCAATGCTTCAGAATCAATATTATTCTTTGTCTAGATAAAATAAATGTTTTTTAAATATTCCATTAGCAACACAATTCCTCAACGGTCAGAGAAACAGCGAAACAAAATGCATTTAATGTTTTCAGAACAAATAATATTGTCGCCCAGACAAGCTACCAAATTTGCAAATAATATACTAATTCAGTGGTAAAAAGTCTATTGTTGAAGATTGTAACAACGTATATGTACTCTGTCGCTGGGATATCAAGCTCACCGCAGTATACAAAGCGGGAAAATTAACCATTGGTCCAGAGAAAACATGGCGGAACAGTAAATATCCAATTAGAACACAACGCGCGAAATATGTGGCCTTCTGATTGGCCAGTCTGACAGTTTCTAGCGACAAGAGGACACTGAGGGCTCCTCGGGAACCACTGCGAATTAAACCCTTGAAAGGTCAATACGTACGTCAAAATTTAAAGTGGGTCATCGTCTGATGGACATGATAAAATAGCATAGGCTGAAATAAAAGCATCAAGTAATAATTGTAGTAAGGTTATAAAAAGTTAGTAATGTTATAGGTTAGTATTTAGTCATGTATTAAAGTGTTATTGTGTAAACAAGTGCCGAATTGGATAAATAGACGCCAAATTAAATGGGATCTAACTGTTTAACTCACCTAACCAATATATTAAACGAACCAGTGAAATAACCTAACTCGAGGAATATACAAAGCCTCACCGTTTAATGTTGGGAGTTAAAAATAGTACTTGATTCCCACAGGATTAAACAACTTAAAATGAAATTCTTCTGTTGTTTCAATGACTTTTGTATCACACTTTATTGTCGAGAAACAAAAAAAAATCATGGTCCTTTTTGTTAAAAATAAACCATGAATTCGTTTTTATTATTTCTCTCCAAATTAATTTTATCGGCAATAAATAAGAGTACCTTTTTTTAGTCTAGCTACCCAGATTTATAGTTTTAAGTCCATATCATACACGGTGTTAAAAATTTAATCATTAAGTTGTAAAACTTAAACAAGGAAACTATTATAAAAGGTCCTTACTAGTGTCCATCATTTTAAGTTTTTATTAACTTATATTACCTAAGTACTTTGAAAGATATTCAAGAAAAGCCGATCTCCAGCGGCGCCTTTCAGGGGCACATATCTCTGTAGGGAGGGCCTGTAAAAAAATGTTATAGGAACTTGTCATCTTACTATTTTATGTTTAATCTCAATCCGGAAGATTTCCCACATTTTTCCGGATATCCTGCATATTAACTGGCACTAACTAGCTAAGAACATAGCAAATGAAAATTCTGATGATGTTTCGATACGCCGAAATTTTGTCATTTATTAATTTACATGTTTCGGAAAAACAATTGTTCAATTATTATTATTCTTTTATTGAGTATTTAGAGATAAAGAGTATACGAATAATATATACAGGGTGTTATGGAAATGACTTATTATTTTTTAACCCGTAAATATATAGGTCGAGACGAATTGGGGAAAAATTGCTATAAATGGCGCTCGAAGCTAGAAATTCGAGAAAAATGCCTTCAAAAATTTAGGTCCAAAACACCTACGCGCCAATGACCCAAACAGCTGATTTGGGTAATTGTTTACTTTAGTGCAAATGTTGAATTTTTCGCTAAAATTTCGTATATAGGCTAATTAAGGGTAGCTGATCACAATTTTCCTTTTGCGTTTAGGCGGCAAATTCACTGGTTTTGAGAAAAAAAATGTTAAAGTTTTTCTAACTCACCGGTATGTTATTTTGCATGTAATCCTAAAATGTTGCTATTTCCAATAAAATATTACTTGTCGGAGTCATAGTATACACTTCCGAGTTGAAATAAACGAAATATGCCACAAGGAAACTCTGAAAAACGGGATAACTTGTAAGCGAACAGAAAACTCTACGTTATCTGGAAAAAGACGGGAGACAGCTCACTGACAGCTGGCCAAAAAAGCAGAAGCAAACTGCACGGTACAAGGAGCCTGTTTGCAGGTTCACTGCACCCATGTTGTCAGATTGTTAGTGTATTATAAATTGCCTATACTTTTCAATTCATTTTTATTAATTGAATGAATCCTATTGGCTCGAGCTAGCATATCATTCTCCTGGATGGAAGCCATTAATAATTACAAGAAAAAGAAGAACAATCTGGCAACGTGAGTGCAATGAATCTGAAAAGAGACGCTTCTACTTTGTCGGCGTATTAACAACGAATTTAATTAAATTTGTGCCTTTTCCATTGTTTTTTTGCTAAAATGTTGTTCTTATTTTATGAACAGATAGTTTGGTAAAAGTTTTATCACATATTTTGAAGGGAAAACCATAAAATCTAGGAAATTGAAAGGAAAGTGAAACGCGACACCCAAAGATATCGAAATAAACAAACCTCGGATCGGCTCCAGACAAAATACGCTGACGGTTTGTTTTTGTTAGATTTGGTCGAGGTGCTGAAGAAAGCAAGTTGAAAAGAAAAGTAGTTGACTAAGAACTTTAGAGTTCATATGGTCGGTTATCGGTACACCTTTGATTTAATTTTATCGCTTTATGTTTTCCTTAAATTACCTAATTAATAAATTTGTTTTAATCGTTACAAATTTATTATTTCTTAAAGACATCCTTACAAAAGAATACCCTAACCTGTAAGTGAAAAACTTTAACATTTTTTTTTCTCAAAACCAGTGCATTTGCCGTAAAAACGCAAAAGGAAAATTGTGATCAGCTACCCTCAATTAGTCTATATACGAAATTTTAGCACAAAATTCAACATTAATTGCACTAAACTAAACAATTACCATTCCAGCAGTTTGTCTTGTCAAAAACACATGTGTTCAGGGGCATTGAACTATCATGGAAGGCGCACATAGTCCTGTTTTAAGGTATTTTACAAAATTCAAAATACTTCCGATTTTAGAAAAAAAAACTATCAAGTGTAACTCTAGACCACCTCAGGAGTGGCCCCTTAAAATATAATAAGTCATTTCCATAACACCCTGTATATAATATATCACGAACGCAAATAAGATTAGTTTTCTACAAGGGTTTAATAATATACAAGGCTTTCATTTCAAAACAAACCACTCTAAAATATATTGTTTTGAATTTGCTTTTGGCCGTGATGGCTCAATAGTATTGTGCTAGACACTTGAGCCATAAGTCAAAGGTCGTAGGTTGGAACTCTGCTTTTTTCTTTGTAGATATTTTTTGCTTAGATTGATACATGACCTAACGTAATTTTCAAAGTTTAAATAACAATTTTTTGTCCCTATGGTCAAACGTTATATCACAACTTAAAAGAAATGCCCACACTGTACTTACTTGTCCTAAAATTAAGCCCAGCTTTAAACTAAATATAAGAAAACAAACTAATTTCATTTTTACAAAAACTAAATAGAACTAGGCGTCGCGGCGTTGCGTCGTTTTTGCTGTGCTTTCATTAATACTACAAGAAAAGTTAATAATGTTTTTTTTGTTGACGGTTTTTATATATAGCACTTTAACCGATAAAATTCTTCACACAGTCTACTAGGTATGTATATATTTTCAAGAAAGTACATACATACATGTCATTAAGATAATAATAATTGTTTATGTTGAATTATGTGCCAACGAAAAACAGTTATTTTATTGAAAACGTTTTATTCAAATGTGTAGTTATATTGCAAATTCAGCAAATATTAAAATCCCAATAATTTGCTGCCCTCGTTTTATTTCTTTTGGTAACAAATGAGTAACTAATTAACAAATTGCAACAAAATTTATAAATTTGGGATTAAATTAGTTATTTTTGTTAACTTTGTTAATGTATTTACTCCCTAAAGCCGAGATTACACATTCGCATATTTGACAAATACACAAATATTTGTATATTTTGTCAAAATCTTTAGTTAGCTTCAAGGGTATTTGTGACAAATATTTATACATTTGGTAAATAGGCGTAAAATAATATTTGGGGTGCACAAAGAAAAATATTTGCGGAAAAAGGCATATTTGGTAAATGTTTCCCGCTGAATGTCGGTAAATGAACACAAATCAAAGGAGCCAATATTTGGCAAGTTAACGACAGCGCTGGCTGATCATTATATTTGTAGCAGATTGATAGACGCTAGTCTTACACCAGCTTGTATATTGCAACCAGGTTTTGGCCGCAGCCTAAAGCCTCCGGGAAATGCGTAACTATACCCAAAGTCCACAATTTCTGTATGTGTCTCATTTATTTAACACCAATCACCAAATCTAGAAGGCGGCAGAATAAAAATATTGTACAAGTAAATGTTCTTTTTTGCATTTACAAATGTTTTCCGCTAAAAACGCAGTGAACTTAAGAGGCGACGTTGTCATACAAGCGGCAATCAGCTAAATTCATTTAAAATAGCACTGCGATTCCGAGAATTTGATCGTGGGGAAAATAAATGTGACAACACACAGAGAGCGAATCCACAACTTTAAAGATTTAAAAAGGTGTGCCGGCAGGGTCTTCGCACTGCTTGATAAATTTATAATTTTAATATTAATTTATCGATAGATTTTTTTTTTCGCAGTATGTGGGTCATCTGCATATACAGTGTGTATCAGCCAAATGGAATAAATTCGATAATAAATACATGGGGGCGTGTCCGAAAAAACGCAAAATTTGTGGGTTTGCTGGATCAGGAAACAAGTTTATCAAAGTTGGCAAGACATTATTTTGGAGCAGTGCTAAATAATTATCGCAGTTTAAATTGCCATTAATGAAAAGGGACCTATAATATGATCTCCAACGATTCCTGCCCAAACATTAACCTTTTCAGGATATTGGCAATATTGCGTATGTTCTTCTCTCATCCAGTAAGGATTTTCCTTAGACCAATAGCAGCAATTCTGACGATTAGCATGACCGTGAAGTGTATAGGTGCACTCATCAGAAAACAAAACATGTTCTAATTGGATCACATTGTTATCTAACTTTGCCATCATTTGTTCACAAAAATACGTTCTCCTATCAAAATCGTCTTCCATGAGCTCATGGTGTCATTTTATAGAGATACATTTTCTTGTAATGTTCGAATAATCGATGAATAACAAACATCGAACATTGGGGCTGTTTTCGGTTAGAAGTATGTGGCTTTTCCTGAAACTTAAGCATAATATCTAATTTGGTATCATCACTTATTGCCTTGGCAGCTACTTTTTTTATCTGCTTTACATGTCCAAGCTGCCGAAACTGCTTTTCTATTTTACTAATTGTCCCTTGAGTTATAGGCGGCAAATTTTAAAATTTTTCATGAAATAAGCGAGCAACTTCCATCTGTGTCCGTGTTTTATCTCCACAACCAATCATCTGTAGAATTGGAAATAAAGGTCTGTCTTTACCACCAAATAACTTTATTTGCCCCTCTAGGGTAGAAAACAAGGGTTAAAAAAATACATAAAATGACGATGAAATAAATTAAATTTCTTAATGCATGTGTTGTACTAGTTTCGACTTTAGAGAAAGTCATCCTCAGCAACTAACCATTTAAGAAATTTTTTTCTATGAAAAGAAGTTAAAACAGTTGGGGGAGCAGAGAGGTGATTCAATAATACAATACAATATAATGCAGATTATGCAACCTTTGGAATCGACAGGAGTTTAGTATAAGAACGATGTATCTCCATGTGAAGGTAGGGGTTGATTTATACGCAAGTAGAATTAAGGACCGTAATCATAGTCGAGTGATTTAAGCGATGTTAAAGTAAAAACGTGTTGAAAAAGAAGAATTGTAACATATCAATTCATTCTCCTTTCAGTGAAACTAAATTAGCGAGGGGACATGCTTAATGTTGTGGTGGATTGAATATTTGTTAATGAAATTAAATGAGCTTGTTATTCTAAAAAAGGGGGGTTGTCAAAATGAGACTATGTCATTTCAAATAAAATGGGAATGCATCAAGTGGTCACTATTCACTTGTTAAAAATAAAATAAAATAAAATAAAATTAAAAATTGTTAGGACATTAGATTGTTGATTTTTTGTTTTCCATTTTGTTGCCGCTAAATTTAGCGACGCCATTTCCTTCGAATGCTGAGGTTAAAATTAAAATTAATTTCTTCACCTGGCAACAAAATGAAAAATAAAAAATCAAGAATCTAATGTCCTAACAATTTTTAATTTAATTTAATTTTATTTTATTTTTAACAAGTGAATAGTGACCACTTGATGCATTCCCATTTTATTTGAAATGACATAGTCTCATTTTGACAACCCCCCTTTTTTAGAATAACAAGTTCATTTAATTTTATTAACAAATAATCAATCCACCATAACATTAATCATGTACCCTCGCTAATTTAGTTTTACTGAAAAGAGAATGAATTGATATGTTACAATTCTTCTTTTTCAACACGTTTTTACTTCAACATTGCTTAAATCACTCGACTATGATTACGGTCCTTAATTCTACTTGCGTATAAATCAACCCCTACTGGAGATACATCGTTCTTATACTAAACTCCTGTCGATTCCAAAGGTTGCATAATCTGCATTATATTGTATTGTATTATTGAATCACCTCTCTGCTCCCCCAACTGTTTTAACTTCTTTTCATATAAAAAAATTTCTTAAATGGTTAGTTGCTGAGGATGACTTTCTCTAAAGTCGAAACACATGCATTAAGAAATTTAATTTAATTCATCGTCATTTTATGTATTTTTATAACCCTTGTTTTCTACCCTAGAGGGGCAAATAAAGTTATTTGGTGGTAAAGACAGACCTTTATTTCTATTTACAATCTCGCCTCAGAATATGGACTACTTCTTAAATCTGTAGAATTGTTATTTTGTGCATTTCTGTTAAACAATCCATTTTTCTGATATGCAGTTAACGAAATTCAAACGACTATAATACTGACAACTACTGTCATGCAGACAGACAACAATTTGCTAAGGTCAGGCGTTTTAAACAAAAGTAAACAAAACTATTTATACCTTTTTTTTATTTCATATCAGTAAAAACATTTTAACATAAATTTTCAACATGTCCTCCATAATTTTTTTTTTTTGTTTTTTACATTATCAAGAAATAAACAGTATTACTTATCAGTTTTTAAGTGTGTTGTTAATTTTTGCAATAAATCTGAAAACACTTAATATTTCCGAAACAGTTGAAGATAGGTATAGGATATTGTACATAAAACATGTCTAAAATTTTCTAAAGAATCCAAAAATTGAATAATATATGGGGTGTTGCATTCCAAATAAGAAAGTTAGTATTGGCCACTGTTACATGACACATCCTGTGAATAAAGTTTTTATTAAGAAAAATGAGCAACTAAAAATACCAATCGACGTGTCTGAGCGTTTTTTCAAACACGCCCCCATGTATTTATTATCGAATTTATTCCATTTGGCTGATACACACTATATTATTTTGTGTAAATATATAGACATTGAACTTTATTTAGTGTTGTAAACTGCTTTTAATTAAGTAAACTATGGATATAGGCGAACCTTCAACTAGTTGTCTGCCTACAAAAAAAAATCACATTAACATTCAAAGAACGAATAATGGTTGAAAACGAATACTATGGAATTCTGAAACGAACTCCTGAACTAACCACATTGGATGCTACAGAAATATGTGAAAATAATATTTAAAAATAAAGGATTATTCCTCGATGGCGCTCTACGAGCGAGCGTGTGTGTGTGTGCGTGTGAGACCATTCACGTTGGTCTTGAATCTTTTACTCGCTGAGGAACACGGCCTCAGGGAGGTCTTCCAGTGTTACGAAGTTCTCTTGATGAAACAAATTTTAAACAGTGTCGTTCGAGGGACACTAAGCTGAACTATGTATGGGTGCATGGGCTGTATTGGCTTGTCGTACATTTCTACTATACAACGCTTTTAATGGAATCAAGCGAGCATCCTCAGTTAAGCACTTGTCATGACAATATTTGTTAATAGACTCAAGTCGTTGACCTGCATTTGATGTTGAAGCCTTTCCAGATTCTTTGTCAGATCATGGTCACCGATCAAGCGAATGGCTCTTCTTTAAATGAAAACCAGCAATCTCAGAGTATGTTTAGCCCCAAGTATATCAACTGTATTTCCATCGATGGTCGAATTTGGGCTTTATAGAGCATAGTTTTTGGGGTGTATAGAGGTTCTTAGTTCGGAAAAGTATTCCAAGCCTCTGCGAGGCTGCTCTAGCAATGGCCGCAACATGACTATGCCAAGAAATATAACTATCCAAATTGACTTCAACATAAACTCTTTTGGAAAAACTGCCGCCTGGATTTTCTTAGCGTTAGATTCTACTTGATGACGGTCACTCCAAGACCGAATTTCTTCCAGGTCTTTGTTGAGATGTGAGACCTCTTGCTGCCTATTGAGATGTGCATTGGCAGTTCATATTCGAGCATCCAAAGTGAAAGATGAAACAAGTGTGCTGTCATCGGCGAAGCTATATATAGGATTTCTCGTTTTTTTTCCAAAAGTTTATGTAGGGTAAAATGAGGGTGGGCGACAATATAGAACCTTGACGGACTCCGGCATTGATGTTAAATGTGTCTGTTCATCGTCAGCCACAGAGAACGGTCTTTGAGAAAGCTTGATAGCTATGAACAAAATTAAACCGGCGTTCAGTATGCCGTTAATTTAGTTAAGAGCCTCTCATGCCATACTCGCTATAGGCCTTGGAAATGTCCAGTGCTACAGCCCGGGACTCCCCGTCATGATCTAATAGGTTGTTCCAAACGTCAGTTACATAACGGAAAAGGGTTTCTGTTGATCTAGACTTACGAAATTCACACTGGCTGGCAATGATATTGTTGAAGCCTTTAGGGTACTTTAATAATTTTTCGTTGATAGCCTTCTCCATAACTTTTGACAAAACCGAAAGTAATGCGACTGAATGATAGTTGTTTGGCAGGGTCTTCTTGCTTTTTTTGGGTATGGGCTGGACTTACGCAGTTTTCCAGCAAGAGGGAAATATTCCTTTTTTGTAGGATAAATTAAAAAGCCTACAAAATACGAGCGTCAACTCATCAGCGTATGTCTTAATTACAATAACTAGAACCTCGTCACGACCAGAAGCTTTGTTGGTATCAAGACTCCTCAAGATTAGTTTAACAAAGCGCTGCAGGTATGCAATCTCGGGTATTCTCAATTCTTCAGGGGTAATTTTCGGTGGAGTATTCCCCTGAAAATTAACCGTTGAGTATGAAGGGAATAGTCCCGCCAGTAAGTTTGCTTCTTCTTGTATTTTGGTCGCAATCAGAAGTTGATAGAGATGGAATTGTTGATGTGGTAATATTCTGACGACTTTAGCTACCGACCAAAATGATCTTGATTCGTTATGACGTTCAAGGTTGTCCTTGATCCTCTGCTTGTGTGCTTCTTTGCTTTGGATAATCGTTTGCTTGAATTTTACAAAATAATTAAACAAAATGCAAAACTGTTATCAATATTTACAAAATAAGAAAAAAAAAATATAAATTCTAATTTTGTTAATACGTAGTTACTTATCTACCTGGAATTATTTATTATGTTAATATTTAATGTATACTTCATGCTCGCTTGTATATATTTAACTTATTTTTCGTTCTTTGTTCAATTATTCAGTGAGTTTTAAGCAATACTTGTACAAACAATGTACCTATTAATTTTTGAGGTACGAATTTCCCCGCACCTCCCTCCCCCCATTAATCCAGAAACTTGACAATTCTAGTCGTAAACCACCGAACGTTTTTTTTGTCCGCATCATTTTGGCAGCTACAAATAAATGTGTCGAGCTATGCAAGTACTGTTTGCAGAGCGCCATAATATTTTTTTTTCTGCAGCATAGTGCCTGATTATAATATATGCACATAAAGACCAGCGGATTTTTATTATCAGTATACACAATATATGTAATAATAACCGGGTAATCTACTTTCATCTAAGGTAAATAGGTACAGTACAGATCTAGCGTAACGACAATTCTAGTTATTATCTTTATTTGATTTGATTTGTGTCTGTTAACCAATTAACATACTCTAATTACGTGTACGAGTATTTGTACTGACCAACGAATAAATGTATTTGATTAGTAAATAATACTACTAATAGCTTGTGTCAGTGCCGGATTTACATTAGGGCAATTGCCCTAGGGCCCCGGAGCTGGAGGGGCCCCACAATCAATTTACCCAAAAAACTAATCAATTTAAAACTTTATGCCTACCTAATCTAAAACAAAGATTTTCAAGAGTCAATCTTTGTTTCTCCATTTAGACCGTATGTTAAAAACTATTCTTGAAGATACTTAAGATGCAGTTACCCCATCCACGTCAAAAACTAATCAAGATAGCGAAATAAATTTATCTGAGTCTCAAATATCAACAATACAATCTGTGGAGAATGTAGAGAACGTAAATATAAAAAATAATATTGATTTCGATATTAACAGTTCCACAATATGTTTAGAAAATCATGATTTTAACTTTAACGAAGATCCCAAGTTGTGGCAGCTTAATGAAATAAGTATTAACTATATTGTGAAGAACTTTAGGCCCTAAAATATAGGTAGTTTAGATTTTTCCAAGTCTTGTCGAGAGTATGACAGCAAAAATGGAATAACTCGCCGATATGCAAACAAATCTATTTTTTATACTACCCTTCCAAATGGCGAGAGCGTACGACGTTCGTGGATTTATTACTCAGAAATAACGAAAAGAGTGTACTGCATTCCATGTAAACTATTTTGTACGAAAACAGCGAATATAAGGAAGGGTTTAATGACTGGAAGCATTGTGATTATTTACACAAACATGAAAAGACTTTAGACCATGTTCATTCGATAAATATATTTATTACCCGTTCCCAACTTAAGGGAAAGGTTGATACGGAAATGAAAAAATTAGAACTCACAGAAAAAAATTATTATAGGGAAGTCCTTAAAAGAGTAGTTAGTGTGATTCAATATATTGCTACCCGAAACTTAGCATTCCGAGGTTTCAAAAAAGTATTTGGTTCGTCAAAAAATGGAAATTTCTTAGGATTATTAGAGCTCATAGCAGAATTCTATCCATTTTTAAAGCAACACATAGAAAAATATGGCAATTCTGGAAATGGCGGAAGAGCTACGTATCTGTCAAAAACCACAGTGGAGGAGCTAATAACGATTTTAGCATTAAAGGTACAAAAACAAAGATTTTATTTTTTTTAAATATATTTTTTTATTAAAATAATTACTTTTTTTTAGTTACAAGAAACAATTGCCAAAGAAATTCAGAGCAGCAAATATTTTTCGATAGTAATGGATTCCACTTCAGATATAACAAAAACGGATCAGTTAACAGTTATTTTACGATATGTTCATAAAGGAAACATTGTTGACCTCTCAACTTGTTAGATTTATTCCCCACGTAGGACATAAAGCCACGGATATGGAAGTTGCAGTTTATAATATCCTGAAGGATTTTAATTTAGATATTGCAAATTGTAGGGGGCAATCCTATGATAATGCCAGCAATATGGCTGGAATTTATAATGGTTTACAATCCAAAATAAGGCAAAAAAACCATTTAGCTTACTTTGTACCATGCGGAGCCCATTCTTTAAACTTAGTAGGAAATGCCGCCGCTGATTGCTGTTTAGAAGGCACTTCATTTTTTTTATTCGTTCAAGGAATATATAATTTTTTTGGTGCTTCTACATTAAGATGGAATTTGCTTAAAAACAGAATTAGAAAAAAATAACTGTACAGTATCAAAGAGTTTGTCAGACACACGTTGGTCAGCTAGGGCGGATGCGTGTAAAGCATTGTCACTAGGATATCAATGTTTTAAAAAAGTTTTAAAAGATATTTCAAATGACAGTGGACAAAATTCAACAGTAAAAGCTAAAAGTTTACACAAAAATCTATGTAAAGTAGAGGTGGCTTTCTTAACATCTTATTGGAATGACATTCTATCTTTGTTTGATAAAAGTATAACAAAATTATTTAAAAAGTCAACATTGATTTACATCAGGTAACAATAACATATAATAGTATAATTGATTATATAACGCAGTTACGAAATAGGCTCGATTATGATTTTGAAAAAGGTAGAAATTTATCAGAATTTAATGAATTTCTACAAGATCTAAAACGACCTAAAACCAAAAAATTTAAACATGATGATGGCACCGCTGATACGAAATTTGATTTATTTTAAACACTTATTTTAAAGTGAATACCTACTATGTTATTATAGATAAAATAGGTACCGAAATGCAAAAAAGATTAAAAAAGTACGATTTTCTTGATAAACATTTCAGCTTTATAACGTGTCTAACAGAACTTGATAACGAAGATTTGCTGCAAAAAGCAAACACTTTAACACAGCTATATAAAAATGATATTAACGACGAACTAGGCGAGAAATGCCTTGTGTTAAAATCATTTTTAAATACAGTTAAAGAGAAAATCGATGTTAGCTCAGCACCCAATTTATTAAACTACATTTATACCAATGATTTAGTAACAGCGTTTCCTAATATTTACACAACCATTCACATATTTTTGACAATTTTTGTAATTAACGCGTCGGGAGAAAGATCTTTCTCTGTTTTAAAATTAGTCAAAACATACCTAAGAAATTCTTTGGGTAACACTAATTTAACTTCTTTGGCATTATTATCAATTGAAGAAGAGTTATTACAAAAAATCAACACTGATTCTATAATCAACGAGTTTTTTGATTCTAAAACCAGAAAATGGCGTGCCTGATATAAATATTTATGTACATTATATAATTATATAAAAATGTTATAGGCTGAAGTCCCAGTTCAATGTATACCTACTTCTTTTTTTGTAGAAAATAAATATTATGTTTCTTTTTTATAGATATATATAATATATAATAAGATAATAAAAAGTTGCTAGTGTATGGGCCCCCAATTTTTTGCTGCCCTAGGGCCCCCAGGAATGTAAATCCGGCACTGGCTTGTGTATATTATTACTAAAACTGAAGCACAAAAATACAGAGTGTCAAAAAAGTCGCGCATAATGCCTGTAACTTTTGAATTACGTCGTATACGAAAAAGTGATCTTTATGAAAGTTGTTCAGTAAATTATTCCCCATATTTCTATCTGCATGAATTTTTTTTGTCATTTCTGGGTTGGTTGCCATGGAGACAAACTTACTTTTTTGAAATGGAAAACCCTGCATATGATTGCATATTTGGGTTCTACTGGGAAAACTTTGAATTTTTTATGTCTAATTATAATTATTCCTACCTAATACCCACCAGTTGAGTCAAGGTGTTTCCATGACGGCGACCTAATTTTGAGTTTTTGTTTAATTCCCTGTTGTCTGATTTCTAATTCGTTTACACTATGGTTCATCTGAATGAGAAACAACGAGTCGAAATGTTAATAATGAGCGGTTATGGAAATATGAAGAAATCACAAGATCAGGTTTGTCAACTTTTCAATGAATTATATCCAAATAGGCATCCAATAAATCAATAAACGATGTGTCGAGTGGTTAAGAAATTTCGAGAAACAGGCAGTGTTAGTGTAGCCCCTAGATCAAGTCAACCTAAAACAGCAACCGGGGGAGACAAAGCTTTGGATATCTTGCTCTCTGTTCCGTCCTCACTTACTTTCAATATTGTTTAGTATATTATAAGGTTAGTTTTATCATAATTTTGCGATACACTCTAACAATACATTTATTGTAAGTTTCATTTCATAATAATTGCATTCAAAATTACGCGTTTTAAGATATTTTATATTTTGTTTTTTACAATTTTACAAGTTTACAATTCCATACATTTTCTCTCCGCCAACTTTAATTCCTATACCTTTTCCTACATTTTTACCGTCCCTCGTACCCATAGTACGAAATGTGCGGCGCAATGGTACCGGAGTTGAAGGTTGAAAGAGGGCAGAGAGAAATTCACCTCAACGGCGTCCGCTACGCTGGATTAGCTCTCCACGCGAGTGTCCAGTTTTTCCCGATTCCCTTTTTTCTAAGTTGGTAAGTTCATTAACATACATTTCATTTCATTATCATTTTACCATAATTTACGTTTAATATACACGCACTGCGAGGCTGTATTGGTGATTGCTAGGCCGAGGAGATTTAGTCGTGGGTCGAAAAAGGGTGTCCAGTGCAACCTATGATAATCACAGTTCGCTTTAATAAGGGAGGCTAAGACCGCCTCCACTCTCAATACATGAAAATCCAACATAATCATCCGGGCCAATAGCAGTGGCTTTTAATGTCTCATCAGCGAGTGAAAAATTTGTTTAAGCAAAAGAAGTTGTATTCCTACAAGATTGACTTGGTGCACGAGTTAAACGAGGACAATTTTGATAGAAGAACTGAATTTTGTGAGCTGATGATGGAAATATGCAATAACGATAATAACTTTGCAACAAATATCATTTTCTCGGATGAATCTACCTTCCATTTAAATGTCATTGTTAATAGACACAATTATTGTTATTGGTCTGATGAGAATAATCACTGGTTCCAGGAAGGTCATACTCAGAGGCCTAAAAAAGTTTACGTTTGGGCGGGTATAGTTGGTAGACATATTGTGAGAACTTTTTTCATATATGGTAATTTGAATGGCGAAAAATATCTGGACCCTCAGAAATCACATAATTCCTTTTTGCAGAATGGTTTTACCGGGTGTAAATAATGGCATAAACGAACAGGTATGGTTTAGCAAGATGGAGCACCTGCGAATTATGCGGCAAATGTAAGGCAACAATACATAAGCGAACAATTTTCAGGACGTTGGATAGGCAGAAAAGGTGCTATTGACAGGCCAGCGCGATCCCCGGAGTTTATGTCGCTCGACCCCTTTTTGTGGGGACACTTAAAGCATAAAGTCTACGTCCAAATGACTTAGAATCTTTAAAAGTCAGAATTAGTGCTGATATTTTGACCATTCCACAGGACTTCCTTTTAAACGTTGTAGATGGGTTCAGGAATCGACTGGTGCTCTGCAGCAGAAAATGGTGGTCATTTTAAACACCTGATTCAATGGAAAGGTTTGACTGGTTGATATCTGCTCATAGTTACGCTTTATCCCTGAGCAAAACTTGCGCCTAAACTTTTTTCCGTGTGACAAACGGTTTCGATTAAAATAATAAATTGCATTATTTACACACAGCTATGCGCCAATCAGAGTTTGCTAAAATAGCCTAAAAAATGCGGAAATAAAAAACAGATATCAAAAGGTATCTTCGATTAAACATTTCACTCTTTATATAGGTGTGACATCAAAAAGGAAAAGTGCAGTGGCGTTCATATTTTTGTTCTGCTTAAGAATTGTAACACATTGTATCTCAAGAATACAGCGCTTGCATGCGGACTATGATTCTATGAACTTTTCGATTTATAATTAAGCTAGGAATAAGTCCCTAATAGTATATTATGTTATGAGGAGAAAAAATGTAGTATTTCGGATGCATTACGGGGATTACGGTAACCCTCATAGTCCAAAATATATTTTTCGTCCGTATGACATACGTTATTTTTTATCCGATCGTGTTTTAGATCCGATTGCCAGTTATAAAATAATGGAAAACTAAAGTAAACCAATACATCACATCTTGCATGGTAATTGGTCGCTCTTTATGTCTATCAGTTAACAATGAAACCTTTAGTAGCGTCCGAAGAATATTGTTTGGACTTGGAAGAAAAGTGTTGCCTAGCTACCAGCGCAATAATCAATACGTTATTAAAAGGTTACCTTTGAGTCCAAATATCCAATCCATTAAACGTCGTTTCTTGACACAATCGGAAGAAAATAAGTTCATACCATCAAGTAACATCTTGTAAAGTTTTCGTGCATTCAGGATTAATGTAATTTGAAACTCTACAGGGTGTTCCCGAAGGAAATCACATTGTTGAAACGGTACCCATTTGATATTCTTACACAGAAAAAAACATATTTTCAAACAGAACATTTTCATATTTTCAGATATATTTACTTATATTTAAACTAGAAAACCTTAATTGAAGAAAACAAGTTTAAGTTAAACATTTGAAAATATTTAAAAAAAGATTTTCATATCTTCAACATATATTTTCACTTTAAGAAAGTTACTTTAAAACAAATATTTGCAAATTTCTATATAATTCGTTCATTTCTGTACTTCAAGGTTTTGTACATTTTTACTGTGACTATAAGTTATTTTTAAAATAAAGGTTAGTAGCTTCAAAATAAAGTATTCTATTCTCCAAACAAGGCATCGTAACCATTTCGTTTGAAATTTTGAAATACTCAATTTGAGCTGCTATTTGAAAGTATAATCTAAATATGATAGTTTTAATAACCCAAAATACTTGTTCCTAGCTTTACGATTTCCGTCGTACTACGAAAGCAACCGAAATTTTCCCGAAAAGCATCGCGGGCGCGAGTGGCGAGACAATCCAGTTATTGTGGTCCATGGTTTCGGTGGGTCGTGTCTTTACGCGTCAGTATTTGTTTAAACTTGTTTTAGTTAAAAACCTACGGAAGTTTTGTGCGTGTCAAACTGTTACATAAATTTTCGACGTTCCACCAATAACGATTGGACGTGGAATTTGTAAGGATTTTTTTTACTCTATATGGCTGATTAGATAACTGACTGGAATTATTTCAATGTTCAACAAATCGATTTATTCATTCAGTGCTCTAATCCCTTATAGTTACAATCCTTGAAGATGCCACATGGAATCGTTTGTGAAACGTCGGAAAATAATGTAACAGTCTGTGACCGTCTAATTTCAAGAACCATAACTTTCTCATTACAGGCTACATTTGAATTTATAGTATTTTAATATTGGCAATATGAGTGCCTCAAATTGAATATTTTAACATGTTCAAAATAAACATATGATATGTGTACTTTGAAGGGTAGATATTTACAGTTTAAAACTATAAATTACTATTTTTAAAATAATATCTAATCGTCCTTATTAAATCGACAATATATATGCTCAATTTCAGTATAATGTGCTTTCAAAATAACAAAATGTCTCTTTACTTTAAAAAAATAGTCTGTTATTTTAAATAGGTCGCAGGTTTAAAACTAAAATTTAATTTCTTCTGAAATCTTCAAAATAATGAAACCAAATACTTCTTTTAAGAAACTCATCATATTCCAGCTAAGTTTCCTATGATCTTATTTTAAAATTACATATCCACAAATTAATTAAAATGCATGTCTCAATATAAATTCCTAAATGGCATGATTGAAGATATATATATTTATTTAAACCAGGTTGTACAAGAATTTCCTATTCTCTTTTTAAAACGTTATCCTCTTGAGTATATACAAAGCTAACTTAGTCTTAAACTGAAACTAATAGTATTAAAACGAGTATTTTCTTTTTTCCGTGTAGTAAATATTGTTGTTATAGGTGCTATAATGACAGTTATTGTCATGCATTCATGGCAGCGGCTGCCATGGCGAAGTGGAGTTTTAATGTTTGGGATAAAATAATATTAGGAAAAATAAATTTACATCTAATAACTAACTGAACTAACCTGAACTAACCTGAAATTATAGAATTCAAATTTTTATTAAACAATAAGTACATTGTAAAAGTTTGCTTAATATGGAGTCTATATATTAGAAGGTAGTGTAAGGTGGCACTCCATATTTGCTATAAATTCTTTGATAGAATACCCAATCTGCTTGATTTGGATTAGTTTCCATTGCAAGTGTTTTATTTATATTAAGGTATTTGATTATTGCACTAGTATTATCAGTCGGTGCATTTGGCTCCCATTTAAGATTTTCTAGACTCGTCCCAATTTCTTGAGGTGTTGGGTCTCTAAAAATAGTAGATCAGTTACTCAGAATTTAAAATGGAAAAACGAAATTTTAAATGGTATTATTTCATGAGACCAATTTGTAATCAAGCGAATATTACCCAGTTTTTGCAAAGTTCGTCCAAAGGGTAACAAACTTATCCCTTATTAAGTTATCTTCCGGCCCAGGATTTCTTTCACCCGCAAATAAGTATCGTAACTCATCTGCATGCCCCACACCTACAATTAAAATATTAAAAATAAATCTTATTTTCAAAAATTTATTAAAAAATAAGTTATCTACTGATGTAAATTTCCTTAGACAAAATATCATACCTTCATATGTTGGGTTTGGATTTCCAAGTAAACCTACATACGAAAACTTGTAGTAATACACATTAGTATATGCTGACAATAGTCTAGCAGCTTCTCTTATAGGGCGATTAAATTGGTCTTCCGTAAGAAACTAAAAAAAAATGAGGTACAAGTAGTTGCTCATATCTCAAAAAACTAAAAAATCTATGTACTTAGTTATTATAGCATATTGCAACCAGAATATCCATTTTATTTAGCCTCGAATAGATAGATTTTAGTTGACCAATTAAAGTTGATCACTTTAACAGGTTTGGCTAATATGGCCACAAATAAGGTTAGTTTTCGAATCAGGAACCTCTATAAACCTGCCCAATGACTTAACACAGAAGTATATCGTTTGTTTATATTTCGAGTATCACCAACAACATCTCACAGTCATATGTTCCATGGAAAATGTAATAAACGATTGCCCGTAAAACTAGTTTATTGGCTAGATTTTCATAATTATCAGCAACACGTTCTTGATTATTATCATTCTATGAAGAAGTAAATTTATTTATTCGTCCTTCTTAAAACTTTTTTCTCCAAGTCGAATAAAATATTTGATGTCTGGCAACAACGCTTTATACATACAGGGTGGCTGATTAGTGCGAGAAAGTCCAATATCTCCGTTGTTCTTTAAAATATCGAAATTTATTAAATGCAAAGGTTCTAGGATAAACAAGAGCGCAAATTTTAAAAATATTTTTGGATATACAGGATGCGCCAAAAAAGTGGGGTTTAGCAAAAATGTATTTTTTCAAATGGAACACCCTATATGTTATATTATTTTTGGATTCTACATAAAATTATAGTAATTTTTTAATAAGTGCATTATAGGTCTAAACTTAATAGTTTCCGAGTTATCGACTTTTCCAAAATGACATTTTTGAACTTTGACAGCTTCTAGTTTTCTAACGGTACTTCTTAGAGCAAAACGGCTTACATGTCCCATACATCTTACTTTTTAATTGTCTTCAAAAAAATATCAATTTCCGGTTAAACCGGATGTAACTTGAAAGTCGGAAATATAGTACTTCCGGTTTAACCGGAAATTAATATTTTTGGGAAGACAATTAAAAAGTAAGATAGGGACATGTAAGCCGTTTTGCTCTAAGAAGTACCGTTAGAAAATTAGAAGCTGTCAAAGTTCAAAAATATCATTTTGGAAAAGTCGATAACTCTAAAACTATTAAGTTTAGAACTACAATGCACTTATTGAAAAACAACTGTAATTTTATGTAGCATCCAAAAATAATATAACATATAGGGTGTTCCTTTTGAAAAAATACATCTTTGCTAAACCCCACTTTTTTGGAGCATCCTGTATATCCAAAAATATTTTTAAAATGTGCGCTTTTGTTTATCCTAGAACCTTTGTATTTAATAAATTTCGATATTTTTAAGAACAACGGAGATATTGGACTTCCTCGCACTAATCAGCCACCCTGTATACCCTTAGTTTAGCCAGTAATATTGTGACTTCTGCTATTCGCCTCACTCTTTGAACAACCTATTCCTCTCCAACCATTGGTGTTTTGACTCATCACGCATTTCAGCTTCAGCTGTTAATTAGAACCCGCAGTAAATAGCCCTAACCCGCGCTAGCCTGACCGATGTAGGCGACATAAATTATAGACCTTTTAATAAGAGACTCTCTGTTTTCTTAACCTGGACACATATTCCGCAGGGGTTTTCATCGAATTAATAAACTAAAATTAGGAAGCTTGGACGACTTCTAAGCCGAAATAAAACATGAACTATTCAACTATCTCAGAAACGGTTCCTCAGAGCAAAATCTACCAGGGATATTTTTTCTCAATAAATGGTGTTTTGTAATAAAAATTTATTATTAGAAATTTGATACACCGAGGCATAAAAGTTAAGAAGCTTTAGATGAGAGTTTCCGCTGATGCGTCCTCTGCAAGGTGCATCAAGACTGTTATCAGATCTCGATTTCACATCCCAAAAAAACACCAAGTTTCGTGCAGATTCTGCTATTACTAATATAAATATTTTAAAATAGTATTAAAAAATATCAACTTTGACATGAAACTATAAACTTTTGCATAGAGGTAAGTTGGGCTATATCATCACATTTTGGCCTTAGAAATTTGTGCTAGCAATTGGTACAGACCTTTTATTTGTGAAAATGGAAATTCGACCAAGCTCAGATATTTAGGGCTCTACCCCTAAAGACACTCTCAGAACATGAAAGACAAATTGGTGACATAAGGTTCTTTCATAGATATTTTCATGGCAAATATAAATATGAGTTGATGCTCACTCGATTTTATCCAGAGTAGTACATCATAAAAATATATGACGAACCACTGCAGGCCTCCCGTACAGGGTCCTACTTAGTGGTCTTTAAACGACGGCGTTCCAAAATGCCTTTATTTTAACAACGTCATCTCTCTAAAACGCTAAAGTATGAAATCATCCAAATAAATAAGATAGAGAAGCCGTATTCTATTAAAAAGTTGAATTGGATTGATTTGATTTTAAAAACCGGGATTTCGATAAAAGGGAGGGGGGGATATTTATTCAAAAATGTTTAAATCAATAATCATGTCATGTATCTCAGGAGTATATTAGAACGTGAAGGAGCAATTTTGTCGTAGAAAGGCATAATGAAGTACAGAAGAGAAACTTTATGGCGGATTAAGTATGCCCTCAAAATCTTTTGTGCACTTTTTCATTTCATAGGAAGAAATATGTCACAATTTTAATCTTTTAGCTGGAACTATTGGCATAGAAAAATTGCTAATGGTCAATTTTTCTTACTATACTTTAAAATTCGCCAAGAGAGAATTAAAAACACAAGGAATTCACAAAAAATCTGCTAAAGTAATAATTTTAAAAAACCTGTAAAATTTCGTTTTAAATATACCTAAATATTAGTTATTTTGACCTTTTGTTCTATATTCTGTATTTAAGAAAAACGTAAACAACCGCTAAATAAATTGGGTCCTTATGAATTTTCTTTTATAATTTTTGGGACAAACATAATTATTATGTTTCACCATTTTTCAGAAATTTCATTTTTATTTTCATTTATTGGAAACGCTTATGCATAAGTGTGTCTAGTAAACCAATAATCCGAATAACGTCACTTGCTGTTTAAACATCAATTGATTAAAGAATTTTTACTGAATATCTATCGAACCCTGTATAGCAGCTGACGAGAGCAAGCAGCGGTGCAGTTGTCCGGTCGGCTTTTTACTGTTGATGTAAAAACATCAGAGGATTTTGCGTGAGTGACTTTACTCGGTGATATAATTGTAATCTGATGCAGTGTTCCCGCCAGTTGTCGGTTAGGGCAGATTTGCGCTGGACCTTTAACACCGCACCGTAGAAATGGCCGTTGCTCGTCGACTTGTTATTTTTTAACGAATTAATTCGTCAATCCAATCAACTCGTCGAGCACCGCACCAATCGAAGTCACCTTAACAAAGTCATACAAACACACCTTGGTTAAATTTGAAGGTTGATTTTCTATTGGTCCAAAACTAAAATATTGATTTCTTATTTCAAAACTGGCTAATAACTTCCCAAAACCGGCTGGCCTTAAATCATACGGTGCCAGTCTGGAAGTATCGATGTCATACTGGAAGAAAACTGGACGTATTACATCTAAAAAGAATTTGTTAGTTTCTAAATTATCTTTTTCAAGAAATCATTTAATTATTAAATAGGTACCTATATAGAAAAAAAAACGTAACCTACCGACGTATGCTTGCAATGCACCACCCTCATTTGAGTTATAACCTATTACTAATGGGACTTTATTAAACGCTCCTTGTTTCTGTAGCTCATGACTACTACTTGAAAAAACGGCATCAGGATGATCCGGTTCCTTTACAACTCCAAAGGGTAATCCAGCTAAAATGTTGTCCGTCAAAATAGCCTGAAAAATATTACTGTAAAGTAGTCAATCATATCTATAATGATTGTGGAATATAATACTTTTTGCTGACGACACTACAATATTATGGCACTCTAACAATGCTCTTATGTTAAAAGATATTATTACCTCAGATTTGGTTAAGGTCAAAGAATGGTGTGATTCAAACTTGCTGTCTCTAAACCTCAAAAAAACAAATGTAGTTGGTTTTAAGTGTGCTATGGAGGGCTTGGTTATTGGTGACTCATCCCTTGTGAATTGCCCTAGTACTAAGTTTCTGGGCCTTGTAATTGATAGTGGCCTTAAATTTGAGAGTCATATCAGGGCACTGAGCACGAAATTGGCTTCGGCATGTTTTGCAGTCAAAGTGGTAGTCAATGAACTTGGTTCAAATATTGCGAAATCAGTTTACCACGCGCTAATATAATCTCATCTGAGATATGGAGTTGCATTTTGGGAGTTCTCTTATCAGCAACTGCTCGGTGTTCTGTTTGTTCTGCAGAAACACTCAGTGAGATGTATTTGTCGGGCCAAACCCAGAGACTCATGCAGACCAGAATATTGATACAAACATCATTGTTTATTTTGGAGACTGTCATTTTAATGTTTAAGATGAGATATAGGTTTTTAAATACTGACTCCTCCTACACGACACGACAATATCGTAATCTGCCTTTGCCAATACCATCCTCAACCCTTACAAAGAAATCGATTATATAAGAAAGTATAAAAATATATAATCATTTACCTAATAACTTAAAGGACCTACAGTCACTTAAATTATTTAAAAGGTCTGTAACGCGGATGTTGTTGGAGAAGGGTTACTATTCCCTGGGGGAATATTATTCCGAAGCTCTCTGAGGGGAAAAAGGAAAAGAGGAAGAAAAATAATTACTATGTGTGACAGGTCATCTTAATCTTTGTCTAATTTTGGTTTTTTGTAATTATTTTTATTTTTGTTCTTAATATGTATGCTTTTTCATTGTAACGCCTAACCATGTATAGGACTACATTATGTCTTATTTAATTTATGTTGTATTTAAGTGTTTAAATGTTGTTGTTGTTGTTTTCTAACTCTCTCTTAAGACAATAAAGGATTTTTGAATTTGAATTTGAATAATATTAATACAGGGTGACAACTAGTTATTTCTCCACTATTGGTATCTTGTAAACGGTAACTTCTACGAAGGTGATTAAATTAGAAAAAAATTGTTGTTTCAAAGGCTAAAGGGGACCTGTAAAAAACCTCTAAAATGAATTCCTTTAATAACTAAAAAGGTTTTAATTTTATAATAAAAAAAAATTTAAAATAAAAGCTTTGTATTTTTTTCTTCCCTACAAAGCCCTCGATCCCTTCTTTACACCCTATTACTTTTTTTATATCACTGGTTATAACTGAGTTATCATGGGCCACTTCAGTTCTTTAAATACGCACCTGGATTTATTAATTTTATTTTCCAAAGCGGATTTTACTCCAAATACAATGATGTATCGCTCAAACATATTTACTTACGTTTTGGCACAAAGTATAAATATTCACAAAGATTTTAATAATGTTGTCAGTATCTACGCCAATGATTTTTTTCATCTGATTTGTATAAAATTAATTCAAAATATAAACAAGTAAACATATCTTATTTTACTTAAAATAATGTTTACCAAATTGAATTAAAATTAGTCACAAAATTAAGACTTAATCGTGAATAAAAAAATAATACTTAAACATCTTGCTTAGTGACATCAAAGAAAATTATAGCTACGTAATAGAAAAGTAATCCTTATGGGCGGCTTAGAACCGCGAGAGGCGCTGTACCAGATTATTAAACACACAATTTTGCAGCAAACTTGAATTCGCGCGTCCATTGCTCAGCTTGATGGAGAGCAATGTTGCCAATAGTTGTGTATTTTCTAAAGTCAAAGCATTGAATTTAAAAAGGTTGAAATTGACAGATATTGCATCTTTTATTATATTAATCTTAATGCTAAAATTGGTAAAGTCAGTGATAAAAGACACTTATTGCAACCACACGGAACTGCGTTTTAAATTTTCTCACTGGATCGGGGGGCAAGAAGGATCACTAACATGTTTTATGTTCTTAATAGGTGCTTGTGGCGTAGTGGTTACGGCGGCGTCTTTCATATAAACTTCGGTCTACCAGCCGCGAGATTTATAATATTTTTTGTTGCTTTGAATGTTTTCTAAATTTATTTCTATTATAATATTGGTGTATTTAAATCTTATTAGCAGATATATTATTTGACAAGCATGTTATAGTTATATTATTTAAGAGCAAAATACTATAGTTTTTCTACTACCAAGAACTAATTTTTAAGAATTTACTTATCACAAAATAGCTTTACCTATAACCACCTATGAAAGTGAGCTTTTCAGCCCTAGTGTTTAATAAAACTAAGGGTATTAAACAAAAACAGATATTACAGTTAGTTTCTTGCTAAATATGTTGCGAAAGTAAGTTTCGCACACGAGTGGGCATATTGGCAGGCGAGGCGAAAAGTGTTAATTTCTGCGCTAGTTATGGTACCGATTTTTCTTTAAATATAATTTAAAAAAAATCATGTCATAGGGCATTTAACTTAGTTAAAACACAAATTTTACCATAATAGCCTTTTAATACACCGTACGTATTCATATTATTATTTTTGAGGTTTATAATACGTACGTGGCGACTTAAATACCTTAATTTGTTATAAAACATGTTATTATCTAATTCTTATAGTTTTTGAAATAATTTATCCTAGGTTTCGCAAAATAGGTAATCCTATTATTTTATATCAAGAATGCTAAGAACAAAACTAAAAGAAATCAGCTCGATTACACACATAAATTTTCTGACATATGTTTTACATTCTAATTAAATTGTTTTAGGCCTGATGGTGCCAGAAATGGCGGAACATGTAGCCTGCTAAGGTAGTGAATAAAAATTTTATATTGAGACTGCGATTTTGAGTTATAGTTTCCCCAGTTTTCCAAAGAATCCGTCCATGGTTCACAAATGGACCTGAATTTAGTATTGTAGAGTAACTAAAAAAAACACACAAAGTCACGGGCTCAAGTTCTAATTTTTGTATTGGTTACGCGTTTCAACCTAATCGGGCATCATCAGACCTTATTACTATGGTCTACATAAAGTATTGTAATTGAAACATATAAAAACATAGACTCGACATCTTCACAACACATTAAAAACAACACTAAAACTAAGTTTTAGTGTTGTTTAGTAATAAGGTCTGATGATGCCCGATTAGGGTGAAACGCGTAACCAATACAAAAATTAGAACTTGAGACCGTGACTTTGGGTTTTTTTGAGTTACTCTACAATTCCCCAGTTTTAATCGATTACACACATTTATTAAGAAACGAGTCACTAAAATTCTTTAAATATCAGAAAAAAATTACATGGCAACGCCGCAAGCAAATTTAAAATAAAAATACAGATATAAATATAAAAATATTTTTTTTTACTAAACCAAATAGCTAAAAAATAGAGGAGTCATTTCATTTAGAAAAAAAAACAGGTTTTCATGTAATAATTTTTTTTTAAGTGTTATGCCGTTTGGTAAACCCATTAAATTTTATATAAAACTTGTTATTTGGTTATATTATTAAATCTTTGTTGTAAATCAACAATGCTAGAATTTGTCAGGAGATTATACCAAAAGATTTTGTATATGTTTAAAGGAATATATTTGGCGAACACACTGTATCAAAAAATATATTGAAGTAGTAAAATCAAAGATTATAATAAACTCCTAGAGTTAAACATTTTTATATGAATGTGTCAGCTCTTTGGTAACCGAAAATGAAAATAGAGGTTCGCATTGTCGGCCGCGTCGTATTATTTTATTGGAACTAGTAATCCCAATAAGCAGTCTACAAATTCAATTAATAATGCTAAAGACTATTATAATATTATAATGATAACCGTTGCTTCGCAGCCAGTAAGACGTCAATGCTGGACATGCATTCCGCAATGCCCGGCCACTTTGAAAACCGGGATCCATCGAGAGGTCGAATTATTAACATTACATCGGACTTCCATTGCGTAGCAATGATTTTCGTTGGTAATATCCAAGGCCTTCTGGATGGGTGAAAAGTGGAAAGGGCACTAGATTTCTCTATCTGCCCCAACATCGAAGACAGCCTTGATTACTCGAAATCGCCTCTTTGAGTTTATGGAAACTCAGCAGACTTATCGTTGCCTATTTTTTAAATCAAGTTGCCACGACTTAAAAAAAAAACAGTATCGCTTTGGAATACCTGTTTGATGAAGTCTGATTAGCTGTTATAAATAAAATTAAATGGTTCCAGCAAGACCGGTGTGCAGCACATAATGGACACTCCGATCACCTTGTCTTAATACATTGGATTCGTTTTTGTGGGAAAATTTACAAAACCAGGTCTATTATAATGCCTCGCTAATTAATATTCACGAAGTGCAGCAATGTATAATCGATGCCTTCCAAACAGTTACATCCGACATGGTAAGATACGCTAATAAACAAATTGAGGGAAGAACCAACCATTGCGTTGTATTGAAAATCAAGGAGGCCTTGTCAAGCAATTAATGAAATTATATCTACTTATCAAAATATTTGCTAATTTTTTATTCACGATTCAATGTCTTAATTTTGCGCCTAATGTAAGTTTGTGTGAGAATATTTTCAAAATTCTTCTGATTATGTATAATTTGTGCTGAAACGTTAGAAAATAGGATTGTGCGATATGTCATTGTATTTGAGGTAAAATGATTTTAGAAAAATAAAAGTAAGAAATCGAGGTCCGTATTTAAAGTAATGAAGTGGGTTATCATAATTTAGTTATAACTTAAATTATAACCTTTCGAGTTATTTAAGGCATTACTTTTAGACCTTTTTAACAAATCGCTCTGTATCTCAGGAATCAAAAACAATTAGGCAACGAAGTTAGTGAGTCTTAAAAAAGCTCTAGAAATGGCACACTTCCTCCAATTAAGTCAACTACGTTAAAGATACCAATAGCCGACAATTAATTTATTACCCAATCCACTTTCTTATTCCACAAAGATGAGTTACTTACCGCAAAAGTAACATTTCCTTCAGCAAAACTTAATTTTTGGTAATCCGTATTTCTTAAGTTGTTGATCAAAGTTCGAGAACTCAGCGTAATTATGCCCAACGCGGCTCCAACACTAAATGCTTTGCGCCTTGCATTAAGCGCCAATGCCCATAAACAAAGACTTGATCCGCTTTGCATGATGGCACCCCTGTATAGACCTTAATATTGCAAACAAGATAAATGTTATAAATGTTTATCAAATTTTTGTATTCTTATAACGAGTGATTATTAATTATTTTGCTCAAGGGCGGCTGTGACCCAGTATACATAGTGTAGCAGTAGCGCGTAGATTAAATCATAGGGCGAATTTGCAAGAAAGCAGCGTTGTCACGTTGAAAACCTAAAATAATGCTTTTTGACGGTATGTAATATAAAATCCTGAGCTATCTTACTTTGAAAGCCTACTTTATATGGCCGTCTCCTACTTCTAGACACCTTCTGATGTTTCTTCTTACCCTCAGAGACACATTAACCAATACGTTTGGAGAATTATTAATTTCGGCAATTTTTTCTGAAATCCTTCGTTTAAGATCATTTATATCCTCAATTGGTGTTCGATAAATGGAGTTTTTTATAAAAGGCCACAAGAAGAAATCGCAGGGTGTTAAATCGCAGGAACGAGGTGGCCATATTTGTTGCGTATTTCGGCTTATAACTCTGTTTTCAAAAAATTCACTTAAAAAATTTAAATTTTCTCTGGTTACATGAGGTGTAGCGCCATCTTGTTGGAAGTAACCTTCCCGCAATTCATCATCGTGAAGCACATTAATAAATGTTGTCAGAATTTCGATCCGATATCTCTCAGCTGTAATTGTGCCATCAAAGTAAATTGGGCCTACTATTCTTCTAGAACTAATTGCTGCCCACACACCAACTTTTTGAGGATGAAGAGGTCTTTCTACAAAAACATGCTGATTTTGCGTATTCCATATTCGCATATTTTGTGAATTAACATAGCCTGATAAATAAAAATAAGCCTCATCGGTAAAAAATGTTTTTCCAAAAGCACCTCTATTTTCTTCTTGAAAATTGTTTAAAAACCATTCACAAAAATTAAGTCTTTGGGGAACGTCATTGGGAAGGAGTTCATGAATAGCCGTAACACGATAAGGGTATAGATGCAGATCCTTTTTCAAAAGTGTTTGACATGTACTGTAGCATAAATCCGTTTGCTGAATTTGTTGAGATAAATGCCTAATAGAAGTTGAAGGATTATTTTCCATAATTTGTCGCGCTTCTTCAATAACCTCAATCGATCGTTTCGTTGGTCTTCCAGCCCCTTTTTTATGTTGAACAGAACCAGTCTGACGAAATTTATCAATTAGGTATTGTGACCCAGTACGAAAATTATGAAAGGTCACCGCAACATCAGGAAACTCGGTTCGAAATTCATCAAAGCAGTCATGCATAGAGTAATTCCACACACCGCCTATTTTGTTTCCATTTCTAAAAAAACTTTCAACAATAAAAATTTTTTGTGCTTCACTAAACATTTTTACTGTAAAACTTTCAATCCGGCAACAAAGCTTCACCAAAACTTGATACGCTGAAAAATAAAAAAAAAATAAAAAATTAAATCATATCCTGCAAATAGCACTTTATAATAGTCAAAAGACGACTCCCCGGAGAAATATTAGTTAAAGCAATAGTAACCTACCTTCAAATAACTGCAAAAATTACAAAATTTCTCCAATTTTTTAACTTTACAAATACACAAATTCAAATAAGACGTAAATGTCATAAAACAATCATGTCATCTTATCTACGCAGTACGGCCATGATGCTTTTAAAATGCATGGCCTCCCTTGAGCAAAATAATTAAAAATCACTCGTTATAATCGAAAAAGTAATTAGTCATAAAAAATTTAGTCGAATGCTACATTTAATTTTACAGGGTGGTCAAAAAAGAAGTGACTCTGGAAATTACGTAAGATTCAAAAACGACTCCTACATTTAGTAACAGGTGTTTGTAAATTAACTTTTGTTTTCATAAGTGAAGCTGTTAGATAAAAATAAGTACCTAATCTTCTTAGAGAAATTTATATTTTATTTGAACAAGAAACCTTGAAACAACTTTCGAATTTCGGCTCGATTCATTACAATTTTTGTTTTTGTTTCGTGTTTCTAATGCTCTAGGTATTTCATTAAAGGCTTACATTATTTTATTTATATAACTTCATCACTTCCAGGTCGGTTTCAGGCCATAATTTTCTAATAAGCAATAATAAGCAAGATCTCATAAATATTAATATACCAATAGACGCCAAATCAGGTGACCTTGCAGTCAAAGTGGTAAACTGTCTCTCTGTGTACCACGCTTTATCCATATATTTTGTTTGTATCCATCCAATAATAAATAAATAAGCGAAGGGATCAAAGACTAATGCTTGGGTAGAACTCTATTAATATATTCTAAATTTAATTTTTACGTATTTTCAAATTAAAGGAAGGGATTCATCCTTAGATCAATTTCAAATTTTCTTTTTTTTTTGGCAACCTATACAGGGTGTTTCAATAAAAACTCCCAGGCCAAATTTTTTGAAAACTATAAGTGACATGTAAATTTTGTAAACGCCAGTTTTTAGCCCCTATGATTGGCTTTACAACTGTGGAAAAAATGTGTTTAACTAATACAAGATGTAGATGGCGCCATGGTGCAAAAAATTTTTTCGATGACAGGAACTTTTAAATGTTGTGGTTCTTAAAGATAATTAATTTTTGATCAAGTTATGTCTCATAAAATATTTTGATAAATCCAACATGAACGGAGATATTTGGGGTTAAGTTTTTTATTAAAATAATTTTAACGAGTATTTTAATTATAAATATTTTTAATATCCTTTAGCAGATTTTAATTTAATTTTAGTAACGATAATTTTAGTGATAAAGCGCTCGTGTAGCGCTAAATTATTACGTCCAGTGACGTCTCAGGAGACGCCTTAACAAATAATATTGGCAAAAAATAGGACGCCACTGAGTTCTTGGTAATTTTTATATCATTTTCGGATTAAGCAACTAAAAATATCCTTTTATTGTCTGGTAAATTGTTTTCATATCTTGCTTCGTTTTCGAGAAATAAAAATAAAAACAATTTTATTGCATATATGCATTAAGAAACAAAACCATAAATCATCAATACGTTGTATTTTTTGTCGTTTAAAAGCAAAGTTAAAACATTAAAGCATAATAAAATAAAATTAAGAGATGTTTTAAATTTTTTGAAAGAACTGATGAGAAATTATACAAAATTATTAATGAACATTAGAACAATACCAAAAACTAACTAATAGGGTCGAATGAGGTGTTCAAAATTATTGCCGTTTTCATACACACACATAGCAAATCGATATAATAATTCGGTTCTACAAACTCTCAATAGTGTATTTCGATTAATACAGGCTACAGTAGGATACATTTTGTTGTAAAGGTCAGCCATGTCTTCTATTGGTTCCTTGTAGATTTCATTTTGTAAGTAGCCCCATAAATAAAAGTCCATCGGGGTGAGATCAGGGGACCTTGCTGGCCATCTAAGATCCCCATTTGTGCTGATAACTTTTACTGAAAACGTCACATTTAGATGATTCATAACGATATTGCTATTGTGTGCTGGGGCACCGTCTTGATGAAACAACATAGTATTTACGTCAATTCCTACATTTTGTGACAGCAAAGGGAGATCGTTTTGCAGAAATTGTAAATAACGAACTGAAGTTAAATGTTCATGGTACAAATAGGGCTCGATTATGTAACCATTTACAATACCACACCAAACATTTACCCCAAATCGTGTTTGAAATTTAGTCTGTCGCATCCAGTTAGGATTTTCCCGGGACCAGTAGAAACAATTATGTCTGTTAATTACTTAAATTCAATTCTTCAAAAAGAATATGAAAATGTGCCAAAAAGTTTAATCTGCGCTGGTAATCTTCTGGTTGTAGATGATGCACTAAATGAATCTTGTATAGAAATAACCCATTTCCTTTTAGGATTCTGCGACACGAACTTACTGTAATATTAGTTTCATCTTTTAATTTTTGTAATGACGTTTGTGGGCTATTTTCTACTGTTTGTATGACTATAGCTACATTTTCGTCATTCGTAACCCTCTTCCTTCTTGGAACCTTTTCCTTTTTAAAGCTAAGTTGGTACACAAAGCTTCAAAAGATTTTTGATCGGGCGTTGGTATATCTGGAAAACGAGCTCGATAGCAGCGCACAGCTTCTGAACCATTTTGATGGCGATCTCCATAAACTAAAACCATGTTCAATTTGTCTTCATTTGTATGGTGAACCATTTTTATTTTGAAAATGTAGAAATTGCAAATTCTGACACTAACACTGAGTGTTAATAATGTTAATTATTTATTGATTTTTGTTTTCCAGAGATATGCATTTTTATTTCTCGAAAACGAAGCAAGATCTGAAAACAATTTAACAGACAATAAAAGGATATTTTTAGTTGCTTAATCCGAAAATAATATAAAAATTACCAAGAACTCAGTGGCGTCTTATTTTTTGCCAATAGTATTTGTTAAGGCATCCCCTGAGACGTCACTGGACGTAATAATTTAGAGCTACACGAGCGTTTTATCACTAAAATTATCATTACCAAAATTAAATTAAAATCTGCTAAAGGATATTAAAAATATTTATAATAAAAATACTCGTTAAAATTATTTTAATAAAAACCTTAACCCTAAATATCTCCGTTCATGTTGGATTTATCAAAAATTTGTCTAAGACATAATTTGATCAAAAATTAATTATCTTTAAGAACCACAACATTTAAAAGTTCCTGTCATCGAAAAAATTATTTGCACCATGGCGCCACCTACATCTTGTATTATTTAAACACATTTTTGACACAGTTGTGAAGCCAATCATAGAGGCTAAAAACTTGCGTTTACAGAATTTACATGTCACTTATAGATTTCGAAATAATTGGCCTGGGAGTTTTTATTGAAACACCCTGTATTTACTATGTAGGGTTTTTAAAGAAAAAAAAACTTTTTATTAAAAATTTATTTTTCCGCTAAATGACAAATATATGCAAATAAATTGAATGGTAAATAAGTGTAGGTGGTTAATAAATAAGAGAATAGTCAATGGCGGCTTTTATCACTCATTCTTTATTTTAGAACGTCGGTTATTAATATTTAGCTGCTTCTTGCCAAAAAATAGTAACTGGTTATTGTTGAGATAATGTTAATCATAGATATTCATATAAACGATATGCGATAATGCTTAGTTTGTTGGTTGTAAGATGTTAAAATTTATTATTTCTTTAAGTTATTTCAATCTTATTTGTGTTTAAATTGTGATACTTTTTTCCGGGTCATGTGACATGTTATCTCCTCACACACTAAGCATTATCAACAGTAATATACCGATAGAGGAGGCGTCTTATCGGTAATACCGATGTTTTTAACAAGAAATCGATTTACGAAGCTAGAACATTTTCTATTTCTTCTAAATCCTGTTGAATGGCTTGTTCGGATGTTACATTAGCACTTGGAAGCGTTCCGGTCTCGCAGAGTTTGTTGAAAACTCTGATAAAGGCCTTTCTGTTCGGTGTTCTTTCATGTGGAAATCGTTCACAAAATTCTTCAGTAGCTGTAGCATTCCCATTATACAAACCATAAATAAAAACCATATTGGCGTATTCGAGATGTGAATAAATGTGTGGAATTTTACAAAATTAAAATGATACAAATCCGAAACTTAACGGCGAATCAATGTAACATTTTATACTGACACTAATAGGATAGTGACAGCACAACAATCAAAAGCAAACAATTATAACATTTATTACTACAGGAAAGCTAAACCAATGCAATACATATTTTGTTTTTGACTTATAACTTGAAAACAAATGAATATTGGATAACACCATTTGAGGTTTTTCTTATTATTTTGATGCATAAATTACACCCTTAGAGGTTTTTCTTATTATTTTGATGCATAGATTACACCCTTAGAGTTAGGCCCATTCCTCCCGACTTACCTACCCTGTATATTAATATTATTTTTGACCAATAAGCTTCCTAAGTTAAATGGGAATTGAGCATAAGTTTAAAGGTCCTTAAAGAGTTCATCTAAACATAATTGATTTCTGCGTGACATAATAATATGATATACCGTAAAATATAGAAACTACGAGTAGATAGAACAGGAGTGCGTGTCATAGAGTCAATTTGAAATATTATATTGTTTCTGGTGTCTTTTAAGACCCCTCAAATATTCACTTTATTGGGGTTATAATATATAAGAGATAAGTATAGAAAAAGACAGGTAAAGATTTAAATCTTACTTACACCGTGCCTGCAAAAATTACTTTTATCCAAGAACGCTTGATTTGGAAAACGTAGGACTTGGTTTAAATTACAAATATAAGGGGACGATATATCTATCCGAATGTAGGTTGAAACTGTGTCAAATGGATAATATGACATGATATGCCACCGCCATGCTCCAAGCATAAATTCACACGTCTCTTCATATGTTGACGTTGACCAGCATCCCTAAAGAAATGTTTCCGCAATTTTGGATAATCCTTTAATGTAACTGTTCTAAATTTTCAACTGGTATTTTAAAAACGTTGTTTATTAAATAAGGAAAAATGAAGAAGTCTATAACCGTCAAGCTCCACAAATGGATTCAAACTATTGTCCCTATATAGCTGTGCCGTAACTGTGTCATGGAAAACATAGAACCAACAAGTCTTCTGCGGGAAACAACCAACCAGACCCCAATTTTTTTGAGGGTGCAATGTGGAGCGAACAATAGAGATTTTTACTACTTAACATGCGTGTATTCTGAGAATTCACATACCCGGCGAGGTGGAATCATGCAGGCTTCATCAGAAAATAATGTTAAGTCTAATAGATCATCTCTTTCCAATAAAATTTGGGTAAACCACTGATACTAATTCCTGCGTCTTTTAAAATTGGCAGCCCGTATTTCTAGGATTACTTGCACTTTATAAGGAAACAAATTTAACTAGTTTTTTTAAGAATATTCCTGCATATTCATATCTTCCCACTTCTTGAGACAGGCGTCTTACATATTTTGTCGGCGGATTTTGCATCATTTTACGAGCATTTGCAATAAGTTCTTCTGTTCTTTCAGATGGTCTTCAAATTCCTTTTTTATGTTGTATAGTACCTAAACAAAGCCACGGTTCTTCTCAGACGATGATAAAAATCCACAGCAGTAAAAGCGAAGTTAGGAAAATTTTCGCGAAATTCGTTTAAGTACAAACATTGATTATATTTCCACTCACCATTTACCCTTACCCTGTTTTAAAAATATGCTTAAACCATAAACTTTTTGTCCTGTTCCCTAAAATCCATTGCGTTAATTATTTAAGAAATTAGATAAATTAACACTGAATCAAATTACTTGTAACGACTGTTAAAGATGACGGAATAACTAATAGATCGATAATGCTAGTATTTACTGACATCCAACAAGTATTAAGCTCAACTGCTAAGCAGTACAGCCTTTTATGTAAAGCATACTTTCATGATAATAATTTTTGCTGCCACAGTATCTACTATTAAGTTAATAAGCATAATTTTAGAATTCTCAGAACATATATTTATCGTAAAGTATTTTCGCAGGGACACAGGGTAATGCAAATATATAAATTAAGATATTTTTTCTTTAGAAATTGTAACTCAATTTGTTTTAATTCTAAAATTATTGTAACATTTTTCCGCCGCAAACATCAACACGTTTATAATTATTTTTTGACATTTCTGACTAAAAGTCCGGAATATTTCGTTGCAATAAAAGGAAACGATGGTTGCATCGAGTCAAGATAAAGCGGCCTAATATAATACAAATGATTTTTACAATTACTTTCAAAATTTGACATTTCACTTTTAACAGTAGTGCCTTAAAGTAAAGTTTTAAGGCCACTGTGGGGTCTTAAAAATTGCATTTTCAACATGTTTGTAGAAAAAATACTTTAAGTATTATTCTTCACTTGCTCTTAGGAAAAACTAAAATTTACCTGTCGTTAATTTACTTTGTACCAGATAGGAGACGGATGCAGATCCGGCGCTCTCTCCAAATATAGTAACTTTACTAGGGTCGCCTCCAAAATATTGAATATTGTCTTTAACCCATTTGAGAGCTAAAACTTGGTCTTTTAGTCCCCAGTTGCCATAAGCGGAGGAATCTTCCGTACTAAAAGTGACATTAAAAATCTTACATATTGGATTAAACTTAGAATTTAAGCTTAGAATTCTAATAAAAAAATGTTACCTTAAAAATCCAAAAACGCCTAGTCTATAGTTTAATGATACGTAAATGACATTTCTTTCAATTAGGTAGTCTGGAGCATAAGTGCTATATGTTGAGCTACCACCGACAAAACTTCCTCCATATATCCAGACCATAACCGGTAAACTACCATTTAGCTGTAAGAGAACCAGGCTTGTTAATATAAAATAAATGATAGTGTCTACAGGTTGTTACCAATTAGAGGCTAAGTACAGGGATAACTGAAACTTGAAAAGAAATACGAAGGTGATAAAATGGGGGGGGGGGGACATTATTGTTAAAATAATTTAAACAAATGCCAGTCATATTTCCGTGGCCATTTTTTCTTCTTTACATCACATAATTAGTTTTTAATTCCGACGTTTAGTTTTCGGGCCACCATCATTAACTTCTTTTTGTCGAATACAAACCTGGAATTTAAATTGCATATTTAATTTCTTATTCTCAACTTCTTCTTAACCCTTATATTTTATGTCTACTGAATGCGATTCGGACTTTCCGTTTCTTAAAAATGCATCAGCAAGGTTTTGGAATTTTTTTCAAAAATATTGCTCTGGCAAGAATCACAATATTTGTTTAAAATTGAGATGCATTAGAGGAAATTAAAATATTTTTGTTTTTAAAATTCTTATTTAATAATAATATATTTAATAACTGATGGGTAAGAGAAGCAGAACAAAAGCAGATACACATAAGATAAACTTATATACTATTAACAGATATCACATTAAAACAGGATTAAGGCACCGATAATATCAAAACAAAATATCCTTTAAACTTATCTTAAATATTCGAACAAATTGCCGTTTGCCTTTAAACATTCAAATGATTTGTGATTTACTTTTCTTATGGCTCTTTCTTATGCATAAAGATGGGCATGAAGTTATAATTTTTTTAACTGTGCTTTTTATTTACTCTTTATTGCACTCCATGGAAAAAATCCAGAAGTGAAAGATCGAGTGATCTCGCTGGCCATTTCACCATATCTCGATTTCCTATCCACTTTCCTTGGAAATGTCGATGTAAAAATGCACGATCTCTACCATCATGGGGAGGTGCCCCGTCCTGTTGAAACCAAAGATGTGGTAGCGAAGTCAATAACGGGATGACCATTAAAAAATCTTAACATTGGTTGATAAAAAAAGTAAGATACATGTCGGCATTTCAATGATGATCATATAAAAACCAACCCAAATTTTATTCCTACATAATCCTGCCCAAACGTTTGATGGAAAACCTGAATTCAGGACGAAGTTCTTTATTTGGTAAGACTCAAGTAATTTACTTTTTAAAAGCTATCACAAAACTGCCCCAAACAAGAGTAAGAGTGGGCAATGCGCAAATTAATTGGAGGAACAAGATTAAATATCTTGGTCTCACGTTTGACAGGAAATTGATTGATGAACGTGACAGAGAGACTTGCAAAGGCACAAGGCCAATTAAGTGCAGTCTATGTATTATTGAATAAAATAATCAAAGTAAGCGTCAAGACGAAAACCCTAATCTACGAGACAATAGTACGACCTGTACTTACATACGGTGTACCTACGTGGTGCACCGTAAACAAGACGAGACTGTAAAAATTACCAATATTACAAAACAGTGTTTTGCGCATAATAATGGACGCACAATGACATATACCGACATAAATTCTGCACAGAGGGACTTACGAATGGACAATTGAAATACTTTTTATGACAAACTTATTAAAAATATTACCATACGCGAGCAAGTACATCCACGAATCGGCTCATTTTGGACACACACATACACTTATTACCAAACTCGAACCACAAGTTCCCTAAAGATTGGCCCCACCCTGATGAATAATACAGGTATGTATTAAAGCGAATAGGAAAAGCACGTGAAACTAAAACAAAAGACGATGAGAAGAAAATCAAATACAAGATTCAAAATCAAAACCTTTCAAGATTATTATCGACAAGACATCCACAGCAAGCTACAAGAGCAAAAAACTGATGTGTGGCCCAAGAAAATTAATTATAAGAAGATTAATTTAAATTTTCTAAATAGTGTCTTATTAGCAAAAATATGGAGAATATTCCCTGCACTATTCTAAGAATATTTTGATCTTTGTTGATTTTTATTTTATTACCAACAACTACATGTAGAATTTCTTAATCTACAAGAACTGTTGAAAATGACTACTTGCAGCCAGGATGCAAGAATCCAATCTTCCCTTCATTGACTGCCGAACTCTTTCAAAAACACCAGGGTCGTCTTATTGAGTTACGTCAAGCAATTATCCGATTTCTAAAATACTTTACATTCTCCACTGGAGTAGTATAAACTTATGACTTTAGATGATCCCATAGGAAATAATCCAGGTGGTTAGGTCCGGAGATCGAGCAGACCATAAGTGAGGTCCACCTCGATTAACTCAGCGATCTATGTATTTGTATGTTACTGTTAAAAACTCACTAGCAACCACAATAAAATGCATAAACCTGCATAAACTACATTGCATTTCTTGTCGCCAATGGTAAATCCTCCAAAAACTCATATAGCGTGTGCTCCAAAAAGTTGCGATATGCCTCGCCGGTAAGTCTTTGTGGTAGAAATATCGGTCCAATTAACCAGCCACCCACAATTCCAACCCAAACGTTCCACGAGAACTGATGCTAAAAACGATCTTTAAGTACCTCATGTGAATTTTCTTCAGCCCACACATGGTTGCTATGAAAATTCTTTATTAGATCAACGTCAGTAGTTGAGGGATTTGAACCAGTGTGTGCAAAAACCATTGACAAAATGTAATCCGTGAAGGAGGAGAACATCAGGAGGAACGCGTTTTATGTGGTATAGGTAAAACAAATATTCACAAATGATTTTCCATAGAGTCCCATTATTAACAATCCAAGTATTTGCAATTTTTCGAGTAAAAGTACCTGGATATTCCTCTACCACGTTCAGCACATTCTCCTCCACTTCTACCGTTCTTAGTCTCATTGACCTTCCTGGTCCCCAATTTTATTTTAATGTGCCTGTTTTATGAAGACCTTGATCAATACTTTGGAAGGTTTATCTATCAGGAACATTACGGTCAGGAAATCCTTCAATGTACAACCGCCTTGCGTGTAATGAATTGTCATAAGCAACTCTGTAAATAAAACGCACCTCCGTTTTCGTATAGCGATCCATGATAGAGGACTTTACTGACAAAAGTTTAACTATTAACGACAGAAAATATACGTCAAATAACAAAACGTCAATCAGCCTCAACAAATTCAACACATATACAAAATGATCAATTAAGAAACGTAATCAAATAAAATGCATGTTTAAACTGACTTGCTAAAAAGATGACAACGTAATTAAAGAAGAAAGCGGCTTTTCAAAAATCATCAAAGAATAGAATATTCTTAAAATAGTCCAGGAAATACCTTTATCAATTTTTGCAGTATGTTTAACAAATTCCCTGTATAATTTGGCATTGATAATTTAGGACTTACAGCTGTCGTATACACATTAATATACAGGCAATCTTCTGATCCTACAACACTACCTGGAGCTCCTATAACAGGAGAAGATGACTGAGTACAAGAATCTTTATCTTGAGTGGCATCACGTATGTCTGTCCATGGATCATTTTTCACTGGACTCTATAAAAAACATTTCGGAGAAATAGAAGTTACATAATAATCAATATAAACTTAAGATTTGTTCATATTCAGCATCGCAGTTTTTCTAGATTTAGGCTCGCCCTCCACCATCTATTTTTAATCGTGGCGACAAAGAAATCGCTGTGGAAAAAAATATATAAAGTGCACACTCCGTGAAAGATTAATCGCTGGATAGTAACAGTTTCTCATAAAATAATGTGTGTCTGTACCATGTCCAAATAGATGCCATTGAAGCTACTTTTGTGATCGACCTATTGCCTCGGGCGAGAAGTAAACGGCGAAAGCATCGATAATGGGTACACCCAATAATAAGTCCAAGTTATTATAAAGACGGTTTAACAAGTTATTTAAAGACTTATTGGAGCATCCTGCAAAGTTTTTCCAGTATCCAGTATCCATCCAATTATTGTTAATATTCTTCCATCATCACCCTCATTAGATTCGTTGTCAGACATCTGTGATTCATTGAGGTAGACCACATATATGATGGGAGTTCAGTGGGGTTGAGCGATAACCGCGTCGCAGCCCAAATAGGACCGGTTTTATCTTTTTATCGCTGCGTTTGTTTAGTGGCAAGCATGTGCATTTGTTTTTGAAACGATAAGTTTAATTTTTGCGACTGAAAAATCGCGCTACAAGAACTCGCAAGTGGAGGGCGAGCCCTATTCATTTACATACAGCAAATCTTAATTGTCCAATAGGGGGTTTTGCAAATGGAATGCCTCTAAATGCGTAAAAGGTAATGTTTCTCCCTGCAGTTTGGTTGACAGTCCCCCTAAGTCCACCATCGGGAATGGTCACTATCGGTCCTTGTGTCTGCAAGCAAGTTAATAAAATTACATACAGAATGTTGCCGAAATCAGTGCACAACTGTATACCATGTCTTAACGCAGCAAAGTGATTCCCTAAACTAATCTCTTAGTTTTCGGGATTTCTTTCCTAAGTTTTAATGTGATCTTTGTAACCCGTCACTTTTTAGAAAATCACATAAATGCCTTTTACCTACAATTATTATGCTCTGACAATACCACGGACAACATTTATAATATATAATTATTATAACTTGATCTGGTAAGTGTATAGGGTGTCCGGGAAAATGTGGGAAATCTTTCGGATTTAGATAAAAATAGGATGAAAAGTTCTTATAATTTTTTTTCTTACAAGCCCTCCCTACGGAGTTATGTGCCCCGGAAGAACGCCCCGGAAAATCGATTTTTCTGAATATCTTTTAAAGTACTAGTATAATTTAATACAAATTTATTGTGATAGATACTAGTAAAGACCTCTTAAAATAGTGTCCTTGAAACGTATTTAATTTTTTAGTTTTTCAAGGGCGAACTAATCTTTACAAATTAATGTTTAAATTTTTAATACCCTGTATGAGAAAGACTTAAAAAAAATAAATCTGGGCAGCTTGCACCTTAGACTTAACGAAAGGTACTCTTGTTTATTGTCGATGAAATGAACCGTTTTCGAGAAAAAAAAATAATAAACGAATAGTTGTAGAAGAAATTTAATATGTTCGCAAAAAAAGTGCGTTTTATTTATTTATCGGCACCAATAAATAAAATATCCTGCATTTCAGAACTTGTCATCTTTCACATCGCTGACACATTGATTCGATATTAATTTACTGATTTTTGGATTTCGTGGAGAATTTAGTTGTAAATTAATTCGAATTATGGAACGCACGTTTATTTAGCTGCAATGCATTATATCACGAAAGATTTCCTGAGACGAACCATTCGTACGCTGCAATTAGAGGAAATTGTTGTAATTGCTGTAGAGGACACTCCACCAATGAGCGCTTAAAAATTATTAGCACAGTTTAATACATCAAAATCAATAGTACATGAAGTTCTTCAAGAACAGTTGTTATATCCATATAATTTGCAAAAAGCACATGAACTGATTCCTCGTAGAATGCAGCTTAGAAACTGGCTATTGGATTAGCAATGAAATAATGTGAATTTTATTAGCAGTATTTTTTTTTCATAGATAAAGCAAGGTTTAATAAAAATAATATCATCAATTTACACAACATATGTGTTTGGGCTGACGAAAATCCTCATGCCACTTTTGTTTCGCATCATTAACATCAGTTCCAATCAATTAATATCTAGGATGAAATCATTGGCAATTTTTGATTGAACAATTCGTATTACAGGAACGCTTGAATAGACAACTTTATTTGCAGTTCCTCCAGATCGCTTTTGAAGATTTAATAGAGCACTTACCACTTAAAACCCGCCGAAACATGTAACGTAACGAATAACGTCTATCTAAACCATCAGATAGGTAGAGAAGCACTCCTCGATCTCTCGACCTAACGCCGTTGGATTTTTACCTTTGGGAACATTTGAAAAACTTACTGTATTCCACTTAAATCGGCACTAAGGAGGAACTTTTAACTTTTTGTTGCTTTAAGACTTGCATATTATAAATTAGGAACGTACAAGAAGTACAACAGTGGCTCAAGGACGGATCTTTGGGAACACCAAACTTATTTGATTTTACATTAATACTGACACTATTTACTGATACTGGTTTCTACCCTCAAGATAACTCCTTATTAGATTGAGCATTATTTCGGTAAATTCCATATTTTCCAATTTACTAAACAAAATATCCAAACATACCACATCAAAAGCCTTTCTCAAGTCTACATAAACAACCGTGTGAAAGTACATAAAATTCCTTTCTGATGTCAAATTGCAAACAAGCAATGATATCACTTAATATTTTGTGTGCATTTTGACACAAAAAAAAATAAAGTGTGACTACAGAGCGACGATTCCAATGACACATTTCCTATTAAGGAATAAAATACTAACTAGGAAAAATTAAAGATTGTTCTCTGCCTAGTTCAGCAAGGTAAAAATTGCAAAACAAAAATGCCAAAAGTTGTCTCGGAACAAAAATTTGCTTTTGGCTATGGTGCCTCAATGGTATTGTTTTAGACGGTTGAGCCATGAGTCTAAGATCATAGGTTGGAACTCTGCTTTTTTTATGTAGATGTTTTTTAGTTAGATTGGTACATGACCTACTATAATTTTTCAAAGTTAAAATAACAATTTTTTCGTCCCTGTGGTCAAACGTTATATACATCTTAAAAAAATTGTCCGCACTTTACTTACTTGTCCTAAAATTAAGCCCAGCTTTAAATAAAATATAAGGAAGCAAACCAATTTCATTTTTACAACAACTAAATAGAACTAGGCGTCGCGGCGTTGCGTCGTTTTTGCTGTGCTTTAATTACTACTAAAAGAAAAGTTAATGTTGCTTTTTTTGTTGACGGTTTTTTTATATATAGCACTTTAACCGATAAAATTCTTCACACAGTCTACTAGGTATGTATATATTTTCAAGAAAGTACATAAATACATGTCATTAGGATAATAATAATTGTTTATGTTGAATTATGTGCCAACGAAAAACAGTTCTTTTATAGAAAACGTTTTATTCAAATGTGTAGTTATATTGCAAATTCCGCAAATATTAAAATCCCATTAATTTGCTGCCCTCGTTTTATTTCTTTCGGTAACAAATGAGTAACTAATTAACTAATTGCAACAAAATTTATAAATTTTGGATTAAATTAGTTATTTTTGCCAATTTTGTTAATGTATTTACTCCCTAAAGCCGAGTCCACACATTCAGATATTTGAGAAATACACAAATATTTATATATTTTGTCAAAATCTTTTCAAGGGTATTTGTGACAAATATTTATACATTTGGTAAATAGGCGAAGAATAATACGTAATTGCATAAAGAGAAGTACTTGCGGAAAAAAAGTATATTCGATAAATGTTTCCCGCTGAATGACGGTGAATGAACACAAATTAAAGGCTGATCATTATATTCGCACCAGATTGTTAGACGTTAATTTTTCACCAGCTTGTATGTATATTACAACCAGGATTTGGCCATAGCGTAAAGAGCCTCCGGGAATTGCGTAATTGCGTAATATTTTGCTACAACTACAGTGAACTTAAAGAGGCGACGTTGTCATACAAGTCGCAATCAGCTAAATGTATTTAAAATTGCGCGGCCATTCCGAGATTTTGATCGTGGAAAAAATAAATGTGGCAACACACAGAGAACGAATTCACAAGTCAAAAGATTTAAAAAAGGTGCCGGGAGGGTTTTCGCACTGCTTGAAAAATTTATATTTTAATGTTAATTTATCGATAGATTTTTTTTTGTTTTCGTAGTATATAGGTCGTCTACATACACTGAAAAAATAGAGGGCTTTGGCCCAAAGTCTCCAACGCTCTTGGGTTGCTTTTGAGCGTCACTTCTTGTAGACAGGAGAAAATATTTTGCTTTAAGCGCATGTTATTTGAATTAAGAGAATTTATATTGGAACAAGAGGAATGGTTTTCTTAAAACAAAAACGAATTTCTCTTGGATGTTTTTTACTCCAGACAAAATCCAAAGCTCTTGTCTTAAAATCGCGGAAATTAAGCATTCTATTCAAGAGATAAATGATTTAAATTCATATCTGAAGCTCTTGCTTTAAAACCCTAGACGCTCTTGGGAAAAGACCACGTGATTTTAAGAAGTGAAGTTTTATTTAGCGCAAGAGAAAAAGATAAAAGTTCAGATTTCCACTCGGCCGCTTTTGGCCCAAGAAAAACAATCCCCACTACAACTCACAATTTGGTACGACGCGACACCGACTCAGGTGCATCTGGCCGCCTGGCGGCAATTATTTCGTGGTCCCTAAAAATATAGACTATACTGGGTGGTGCACCACCAGACTGGCCGAAGGAAATCCCATGTAAATATTGCTACCTTCAAAATATTGGCTCTTCTAATAATTTTACAGCAAAATTGGATTGGACTCTTTTGAAGGTCCAGGAATGATGAATTCGCACACCAAACTGTATTTTTTTCTGATATAAACCAAGTAAAAGTTATTTGGAAAAAACTTCGTAAAATCGATAAAAAAAATAACATACAGCTGAAACCATCAGTAATTATGATAGTATCATGTCAAATCGAGTGTAAAATTTTAATGGACGTATTATTTTTATCGATTTTACAAAGTTTCTTCTAATAAAGCTTTAATTAGCTTATCAGAAAATAATGGAATGCGAGTCCAACATACAAGGACTTTCAAAAAAGTTTAATGCAATTCTGCTGTAAAACTATCAGGGAAGCCCAATTTACATGTGATTGCGGGCGAACTATTGGAGAGGCGCAGACCGCGGAGCTAAAGCGCCGCAGACAAAGAATTTTTGAAACCAGGCCCAAATCTCGTAGGAATTGAATTCACCTTCTTTATAATCCCTGGGGAACAGGGTTCTAGCCCCAAATGAAGTTAAAATCCGCTATATAAAAAAAATAAATGTAATATGATGAGACGCTCTCAAAACCGGTTTTATTAAGTTTATTCCTATCGCTTCTCTTTACTAAAAATAAAAAAAGACGTTCTTGTTTTTTAAAAATTATTTTTTAAGTTGTAAAGGGGCGCCAAGCGCTCCCCCCTCCCCTCGCCCCCCCTCGCTCGCCTGAGGCTATGCCACTGGTTATAGTGGTAATAATTTACTTTGTATCCTGTTTATAAGAATTGCCAATATCAGTGATAATCTAGATAATATCGAATATCATACTGTTTGTTCCACTTAAAAGATAGTTTATACCCAATATAAGAAAGGCTCTAATACCTATTATAAGAAGGTTCTGATACTGTGTATTAGAATATGTGATATACTGGGTGGTCCAATTACGAAACCATATTTTTCATGAGATATGATTCGCCAGATGTTCCTGATTTTGATATGGCTCTATCATAGTTGATTCCTTTTTAGCAAAAACAACCTTATTCAGATGAAAACTATCCAAAATATAATAAATAATATATTATATGGCGTTAATGAAATTAACTTATGATTGTATTTACTAGAATTTGTTCGACACTAGAAGGCATTCTATAATATTTTATATACAATTCTATGTATAACAAAAAAAAAACTACCTATATTTATATATTAAGAACATATCTTTATTAAAACGAAAATAAAAAGAAACACGTAATTATTAGTTATAATACTTCAACACATATTTGGTTAAAGTTTTGAAAAAAAAAAGGTTATAATAGGTATATAGAATTTTAAGCTATACATATCAACAAATAAAATATAATAAATACTCAAAAATATAACTCACTTATTAAAGCGTTTAAACAAAAAACTACAGATTAAAGGAAAAAGTATAGTTTTTATAGAAACAAAATATATTTCTCAAAAAAAGCTTACTAGCTTTATTATATTTTTCGGAATTTCGGGATAAGGGATTTCGGAATGATTTTCAATGATTTCTGCGACTATGGTGGTGCTTTCGATGATTTATAACACTCATTTCGGGATTTCGAGCGATTCCCCGACAATTTGTACACGTGTTTCGGAGAGTGGTTGACCTCTCGACTAAAATGCTTTAAAATAATATATCATATTATATTATATTATAGTATATAGAATACATACTCACTTACTATTGCGCATAGTCTTATTAGTTATCACCTTATCACTTAGTCTTAGACATTTGTTCGTTTGTTTAACACAAAAAGCACGTGCAACGACGCGACAAGGGCGGTATTCGAGAACATAATAAAACATAAATGACTGGTACCAGGTGGCGCTGGGGTGACAAATATTAATCGGTTTATTTGTAAATATAAGATTTCTAATAACACGTAGTCGACAAATCGCTGCGACTATTATGCTGGCTTTTATAAATGTCTGTATCATAAGTGCAGGAAACTGATTTGCTAAACGTCTAAGCCCTTCTTGTACAGGCAATAAGAAATATTTAAATAAGCGAGATTGTTACCGATAGAGAATATTTTTATAATTGTTATGATTACTCTAATAGTGCTAAGCGAAAATTTTGCTGTCGGTGCAAACTAGGGATTTACAAACTTTCTAATGGTTAAATTATTCTCAGTGTAGATGAAAGAAATTTTAAACAGGGTCGCTCGAGGAACTCTAAGCTGAACCACGTATGGGTGGGCTGTATTGGGTCGTCGTGCACTAAGCACCGCCCTGGGTGGAATCAAGCGAGCATCCTCAGTTGAGCAGTTGCCATGAAAATATTTGTAAATAGACTTAAGTCGCCAACCTGCCTATAATGTTCAAGTAAGATGATGTTCAAGCCTTTCCAGATTTTTTGTCAGATCATGGTCACCGATCAAGCGAATGGCTCTTCTTTGAATGGAATCCAGCAATCTCAGAGTATGTTTAGCCCCAAATATGTGAACAGTATTTCCAGCGATGGTCGAATTTGGGCTCTATAGAGCATCAAAAGTTGTTAAGGTGTATAGAGGATTTTAGCTCGAAAAAGTATTTCAAGCCCCTGCGAGGCTGCCCTAGCAATGGCAGGAACGTGACCATGCCAATGATCATTTCCGGTACTTTAACATAAACTCTTCTGGAAAAAACTGCCGCCTGGATTTTCTTAGCGTTAGATTCTACTTAGGTACTGTCACTCCAAAACCGAATTTCTTCAAGGTCTTTATTGGGATGTGAGACCTCTTGCTGCCTATTGAGATGTGCATTGGCAGTCCATATTCAAGCATCCAAAGTGAAAGATGAAAGAAGTGTCCTGTCATCGGCGAAGATACATATAGGATTTCTAGTTTTTTTCCAAAAGATCGTTAATGTATAGTAGAATGAGGGTGGGCGAGAATATAGAACCTTGACGGACTCGGGCATTGATGTTAAATGTGTCTGTTCATCGCCAGCCACAGAGAACGGTCTTTAAGAAAGCTTAATAGCTATGAACAAAATTGAACCGGCATTCAGTATGTCGTCACTTTAGTTAGGGGCCCCTTATGCCATACTCGGTCAAAGGCCTTGGAAATGTCCAGTGCTACAGCCCGGGACTCACCGTGATGATCTATTACGCCTTTCCAAACGTGAGCTAAATAACGGAAAAGGATTTCTGTTGATCTAGACTTACGAAATTCTTACTAGCTGTCACTGATAATGTTGAAGCCATCAAGGTACTTTAATAATTTTTCATTGATAGCCTTCTCCATAACTCTTGAAAGCAATGCGACGATAATTGCTTTGCAGGGTCTTTTTGCTAGTTTTGGGTAATTAACGCATGTCTTAATTACGATGACTGGAATTTCGTCAGGACCAGAAGCTTTTTTGGTGTCAAGACTCCTTAAGATTCGTTTAACAGGGCGCTGCAAGAGAACAATCTCGGGCATTTTCAATTCTATAGGGGAAATTTTTGGTGGAGTGTTTCCCTTAAAATGAACCGTTGAGTGCGAAGGGAATAGATCCGCCAGTAAGTTTGCTTTTTTTTTGTGCTTTGGTCGCAATGGTGCCATTAGAACTTGTTAGAGGTGGAATAGTAGACTTGGTAATACTCTGACGACCTAAGCTGCCGACCAAAATGATCTTAATCCGCCAGGATTGTCTTTGATCGTTCAGTTGTGTGCTTCTCTGCTAGGGATTTCTATGTAATGAATGCTAGGTGGCAGACGAATAACTATAGCATGAAATGATAAATAAAAGTAAACTTATAATTTTTGTTAATCAATCCGAGAAATGCGTATAATTTTACAAAATAATTAAACAAAATGCAAAACTGTTATCAATATTTGCACAATAAGAAAAAAAATATAAATTTTAATTTCCTTAATTAGTTACTTATCTAACTGGAATTATTTATTATGTTAATATATAATGTATATTTCATGTTCGTTTGCATTTATTTAACTTATTTTTTTTCTTTGTTCAATTGTTCAGTTAGTTTCAAGCAATACTGTGATGCCGAAACTTGGCAATCCTAATCGTAAACCACCGAACGTTTTTTGTCCGCATCTTTTCAGCAGCTACAAATTAATGTGTCGAGCTATACAAGAACTATTTGCAGAGCGCCATAATATTTTTTTTTTCTGCAGCATAGTGCCTGGTTATACATATATGCACATAAAGACAAGCGGACTTTTATTATCAGTATACACAATTTAATAATAACCGGGTAATCTACTTTGATCTAAGGAAAATAGGTACAGTAGAAATCCAGCGTAGCGACAATTCTAGTTATTATCTTCATTTGATTTGATTTATGTCTGTTAACTAATTAACATACTCTAATTACGTGTACGAGTATTTGTACTAACCAACGTATAAATATGTTTGATTAGTAAATAATAGTAATAATAGCTTGTGTATATTATTACTAAAACTGCAGCACAAAAGTACAGAGTGGCAAAAAAGTCGCGCATAATGCCTGTTGAATTACCTCGCATACAAAAAAGTGACCTTTATGAATGTTTTTCAGTAAATTTTTCCACACATTTCTACCTGCATGAATTTTTTCTGTCGTTTTTGGTTTGGTTGCCATTTAGACTAACTTACTTTTTTAAATGGAATACCCTGCATGTGATTGCATATTTGGATTCTACTGGGAAAACTCTGAATTTTTTGTGTTTTAAAATTTCACCCTATATATCTGCAAGCGTTTCCGAGATAATGACAGCTCACAAAATGAAAAACTTCCTAATTATAATTATTCCTATAGCTAATACCCACCAGTTGAGTCTAGGTTTTTTCATGACAGCGACCTAAGAGGTATCAATTTTGAATTCCTGTTTAATTTTCCATTACCTGATCTCTAATTTGTTTACACTATGGTTCATCTGAATGAGCAACAACGATTGAAAATTTAATAATGAGTGGTTACGGAAATATGAAGAGATCGCAGGATCAGGTTTGTCAACTTTTCAATGAATTATATTCAAATAGGCCTCCAATAAATCAATCAACAGAGAGATAAAGAAATTTCGAGAAACAGGCAGTGTTAGGTAAGCCGCTAGATCAAATCGACATAAAACAGCAACCGGGGGAGACAAAGCTTTGGATATCATGCATTCATTACATGAAAATCCAACACAATCATTTAGGCCAATGGCAATGGATTTTAATGTGTCTCATCAGTCAGTGAAAAATTTGTTTAAGCAGAAGAAGTTGAATCCCTACAAGATAAAGTTGGTGCATGAGTTAAAGGAAGACGATGTTGAGCTGAATTTTGTGACCTGATGATGGAAAAATGCAATAACGATAATAACTTCGCAAAAAATATCATTTTCTCGGATGCTACCTTCCATTTAAATGTCATTGTTAATAGACACGATTATTATTCTTGGTCTGACGAGAATACTCACTAGTTCCAGGAAGGTCATACTCAGAGGCCTGAAAAAGTTTATGTTTGGGCGGGCATAGTTGGTAGACCTTTTTTCATAGATGGTAATTTAAATAGCGAAAAATATCTGGATCTCCTCAGGAATCACATAACTCCTTTTTTCAGAATGGTCTTACCGGGTGTAAATAATGGCATAAGCGAACATGTATGGTTCCAGCAAGATGGAACACCTGCGAGTTAGGCGGCAAGTGTTAGGCAATACATAAGCGAACAATTTTCAGGACGTTGGATAGGCAGAAGAGGTGCTATTGACTGGCCAGCGCGATCTTCGAAGTTTATGTCGCTTAACCTCTTTTTGTGGGGACACTTAAAGGACAAAGTCTAGTTAACCATCCAAATGACTTAGAATCTTTAAAAGTCAGAATTACTGCTGAAATTTGGACCATTTCAGAGGACTTCCTTTTAAACGTTGTAGACGGGTTCAGGGATCGATTGGCGCTCTGCAGCAGAAAATGGTGGTCATTTGGAACACCTGATCCAATAAAAAGGTTTGACTGGTTGGTATCTGATCATACGCCTTATCACTGAACAAAACTTGTGCATATACTTTTTTCCGTGCTATTAATTAAAAATTGCATTATTTACACACATCTATGCGCCAATCAGAGTTTGATAGAATAGCATTTATCTCCTAAAAAATGCGGAAATAAAAAAAAAAATATCAAAAGGTATCTTCGATTAAACATTTCACTCTTTATATAGGTGTGATATCAAAGAGGAAATGTGCAGTGGCGTTCATATTTTTTGTTCTGCTTAAAAATTGTAACACCTTGTATCTCAAAAATACAACAGCGGTTGCATGCGGACTAGGATTCTATGAATTTTTCGATTTATAATTAGGCTAGGAATAAGTCCGTAATAATATATTATGTTATAAGGAGAAAAATGTAGTATTTCGGATGCATAACGGGGATTACGGTAACCCGCATAGTCCGAAATACATTTTTCGTCCATATGACATACGTTACTTTTTATCCGATCGTGTTTTAGATCCGATTGCCAGTTATAAAATAATGGAAAAATAAAGTAAGCCAATATATTTCATCCTGCACGGTAATTGGTCGCTCTTAATGTTTGTCAGTTAACAATGAAACCTGTAATAGCGTTCGAAGAATATTGTTTGGACTAGCAAGAAAAGTGTTGCCTAGCTACGAGCGCAATAATCAATACCTTATTAAAAGGTTACCTTTTAGTCCAAATATCTAATCTATTAAACGTCATTTTTTGACACAGTCGGATAATAAAATAAGTTCATACCATCAAGTAATACCTTGTAAAGTTTTTGCATTCAGGATTAATGTAATTTGAAACTCTACAGGGTGTTCCCGAAGGAAATGACATTGTTTAAACGGTACCCATTTGATACTCTTGATAAATCCTGTTGTTATAGGTGCTATAATGACAGTTATTGTCATGCATTCATGGTAACGGCTGCCATGGCGAAGTGGAGTTTTAATGTTTGGGATAAAATAATATTAGGAAAAATAAATTTACATCTCAAACTTTAGAATTCAAATTTTTATTAAACAATAGGTACGTTGTAAAAGTTTGCTTGATATTGAGTCTATATATTAGTAGGTAGTGTAAGGTGGTACTCCATATCTGCTATAAATTCTTTGATAGAATTCCCAATCTACTTGATTTGGATTAGTTTCCATTGCAAGTGTTGTATTTATATTAAGGTATTTGATTATTGCACTAGTATTATCAGTCGGTGCATTTGGTTCCCATTTAAGATTTTCTAGACTCGTCCCAATTTCTAGAGGTGTTGGATCTCTAAAAACAAATCAGTTATTCAGAATTTAAAATGGAAAAACAAAATTTTAAATTTTTTTTTATTTATGGAATAAAACTCAAAGTCTGCTCCACTAATTTAATAAAATAAAATTATATGCCCAAACATGTTTCGAAGGCATAAACCTTCATCCTCAGTGGGTTAATATTAAGATGTAAGAATATTATGAAGAGACCAATGACATTGTTAAATTATTAAAACTTATGTTGCAGAAAACATTTTTTATATTAATTTTTATAAGAATTCATATGTATACGTGAACTACATTATGACTAATAAAAAGAAGGTTTTTTTTTGTGTTTAATTAATGATGATGAACACAAAAAAAAAACCTTCTTTTTATTAGTCATAATGTAGTTCACGCATACATATGAATTATTATAAAAATTAATATAAAAAATGTTTTCTGCAACATAAGTTTTAATAATTTAACAATGTCATTGGTCTCTTCATAATATTCTTACATGTTAATATTAACCCACTGAGGATGAAGGTTTATACCTTCGAAACATGTATGGGCATATACTTTTATTTTATTAAATTAGTGGAGCAGACTTTGAGTTTTATTCCATAAATAAAATTTCACTCCACTGTGAGATGGACTACTTCCATAAAATTTTAAACGTTATTATTTCATGAGACCTATTTGTAATCAAGCGAATATTACCCAGTTTTTGCAAAGTTCGTCCAAAGGGTAACAAACTTATCCCTTATTAAGTTATCTTCCGGCCCAGGATTTTTTTCACCCGCAAATAAGTATCGTAACTCATCTGCATGCCCCACACCTACAATTAAAATATTAAAAATAAATCTTATTTTCAAAAATTTATTAAAAAATAAGTAATCTACTAATGTAAATTTCTTTAGACAAAATGTCATACCTTCATATGTTGGGTTTGGATTTCCAAGTAAACCTACATAAGAAAACCTGTAGTAATACACATTGGTATAGGCTGGCAATAGTCTAGCAGATTCTCTTATAGGACGATTAAATTGGTCTACTGTAAAAAACTAAAAAAAAAAATTAAGTAACAAAGGGTTGCCCATATCTCAGAAAACTTAAAAATCTATGTGCCTAATAATAATAGCACATTGCAACAAAAATATCCCTTTTATTTGGCCTCCAATAATAGATTTTAAGTGACCAATTTAAGTTGATCACTTTAACAAGTTTGGCATAAATGAGGTTTGTTTTCGAATCAAGAACCTCTATAAACCTGACCAATGACTTAACGAATGACGATAAAATTATTCTTTAAAATACTTTATTGACTAGATTTTGATAATTAGCAGCAACACGTTCTTGATTATTAGCACTCTATGAAGAAGTAAATTGATTTATCCGTCCTTTCCAAAACTTCTTTTTCCAAATCGCATAAAATATTTGATGTTTGGCAACAACGTTTTATACATATACCCTTGATTTAACTAACAGTCTGGTGAATTTTGCTATTTGCCTAACTCTTACAACAACCTATTCCTTTCTAACCTTTGGAGTTTTGACTCATTACGCAATTTTGATCCAGCTTCTAATTAGAAGCCGCAGTAAATACTCCTTGCCCCCGCTGGCCTGACCGATGTAGGCGATATAAATGATAGACCTTTAAATAAAATACTGGCTGTTTTCTCAACCCAGGCACATATTCCGTAGGGGTTTTCTTCGAATTCATAAACCAAAATTAAGAAGCTTGGACCACTCCTAAGCCGGAATAAAACATTTAAATTCGTCTATCTCAGAAACGGTTCCTCGGAGCGAAATCTACCAGAGATATATTTTTTAAACAAATGCTACTTTGGAATAAGAATTTATTATTATGTATGTTAGCTATGTTAGAACGCGAAGGAGCAATTTTTTGTCGTAGAAATGCGTAGAAGTACAGAGGAGAAACTTTACAGGGTTTTAAAATTATTAGTTTATCAGATTTTTTGCGAATTCTTTGTATTTTTAATTCTCTTTTGACAAATTTTAAAGTATAGTAAAAAAAATTGGCCATTAGCAATTTTACTATACAGGGTCGTTGGTATGTATGGAAACGGTCGATTATTTCTTAAAGTATAACAGTTAGCAAAAAATATTTTAGATAAAAGTTTTAGGGTTTTTTAGGGTGTATTAGAATTTTAAAAAAATAAGTATACAGAATGAGTCAGAAAACCGTAGGGAAGCAAAGTTACCTTTTTTTAAATGGGAAGCCCTAAATCTTCGAATACTTTTGGATTTAGCATAAAATAACAATTATTTTTTAGTAAGTGCATTATAAGTCTAAACCTAATAGTTTCCGAGATATCGACTTGTGAAAAATTACATTTTTGAACTTTGACAGCTTCTAGCTTTCTAACGGCACGTTTTAGTGTAAAACGGCTTACATGTCCCTATCTTACTTTTTTATGATCTACACAAAAACATCAACTTCCGGTTAAACCGGAAGTACTGTATTTCCGGTTTTTGAGTTACATCCGGTTTAACGGGAAGTTGATGTTTTTGGGAAGAAAATAAAAAAGTAAGATAGGGACATGTAAGCCGTTTTATTCTAAAAGGTACCGTTAGAAAGCTAGAAGCTGTCAAAGTTCAAAAATGTCATTTTCCAAAAGTCGATATCTCGGAAACTATTAAGTTTAGACTTATAATGCACATATTAAAAAATAATTGTTATTTTATGCAAAATCCAAAAATGTTCGAAGATATAGCGTGTTCCATTTAAAAAAAAGTAACTTTGTTTCTCTACGGTTTTCTGACTCAACCTGTATACTTATTTTTTTAAAAATCTAATACACATTAAAAAACCCTAAAACTTTTATCTGAAATATTTTTTGCTGACTGTTTTACTTTAAGAAATAATCGTCCGCTTCCATACATACCAACGACCCTGTATACAGGGTGGACGTAAAGTAAGGAATTTTAATGATTTTGATTTCGATTTTTTTTTGAAATTATATAAAAATATTTTCAAAACCGTGATTTATTACACCAATTGTGCAAAAAAATCTAATAAACATTTTTCTCAAAGTGGTTAATTTCATCGTTTAAACGAAATCCAAAAAACTAAAAATGTTGTTTGTGACTAACCATGTTTTAAAACGTTTTTTTTTTCGTAGACTTAGAAGAAAAAGTCACTCTTTATAAAAATGTCTGCTTGTGTTGAAACTACAATTTCGAATACCAAATTTACGATTACTATACAGGGTTAGCCAGAAACAACATTTTTAGTTTTTTGGATTTTGTTTAAAATAAATTTACGTAAACTATTGTTGCTTTCCTACTTAGAATATAATTTTATATCTGACCGAATAATGATTTTGTTGTAAGAAAACTGATTCTTATTTGTATTTTTATTATTACATGTCATAGATATTTCTTCATTTTATTTAATCATAAATTATAAAATATTAAAATAAATAACGTTCTATTCGAACGTGGTACCACCGAGTTCAGCGCATAGTTCAACTCGACATCTGAATTCCCGATAACAATTCCTAATTTGCTGTATTGGGATATTTGCAATGACTTCTCTTATTTTTTCTTTCAAGAGATCTAGGTTATTATTGAAATTGGTTTTATACACATGTTGCTTCAGATATCCCTACAAATGAAAGTTCATAATTGTAAGATCGAGACTCCTAGGTGGCCACTCATTTGGACCATACCTTCCAAACCATTTGTTCCCAAACTGATGATTTAGCCAATCACGAACAATTATCGTGGAATGAGCGGGACAGCCGTCTTGTTGGAAATGTAATTTTATTCGATCAGCTAAAGGTATATCTTGCAAATGATCATAAAGAAAAGTGTTCAGAAGATGCAGATAAGTGTGTTGATTTAAATTGTTTTCAATACAATATGGTCCAATAATTCCATTGTAAGTAATAGCACACCACACGTTTACTTTTTGTGAATACTGTCTTCTAGAGCGGATACGAAAATTAGGATTGTCGCGGCTCCAATAGCGACAGTTTTGCGAACTAACTAGCCCGTTTTTTGTAAACGTTGCCTCGTCCGAGAAAATAATATTATTAACAAAACTTCTTTGTCTAAGGATATGTTCTCCTATCAACAAACAAAAATCCAAACGCTTCATGTCGTCATTATCTTCCAGAAAATGATTAAATTTAGGTTTGTACGGACGAATTTTAATATTTTTTCTACTAGAGATTTACTCACATTACCAATTTGAGAAGATCATTTTCTTAAAGATAGTTTGGGAAAATTTCTAACTGAATCCATTGTCATTACAGTTACAGCATCATCTTCATCATACTTTTTTTTCTCCCTTTTTTTATTTAAAACACTACCAGTTCTCATGAATTTTATTACAATTTTTTTTAAACCCGTGTCCGTGAAAGAAACAGCAGGCCATATCTCATGGAATTCTCGAAGAACTGCCATATAGCTTTTTTCATGTCCTAAACCATAACTTCGCACAATATAAATTCTTTGTTCTAACGTTAGCATTTTCTAATTTCACTATTATGCAGATTTATGAGGAAATTATGACACAAATACCAACAATTTGAAAGATGCAAAGTAACTAAAACATTTCATTTATTTAGAACAGGCTACTTTATATTTCATTATTTTAATAGTAGCTTTGAAATTAACCACTTTGAGAAAAATGTTTATTAGACTTTTTTGCACAATTGGTGTAATAAATCACGGTTTTGAAAATATTTTCATATAATTTCAAAAAAAAATCGAAATCAAAATAATTAAAAATGTTATTTTTGATGTACCCTGTATCCTAATCGTAAATTTGGTATTCGAAATTGGAGTTTGAACACAAGCAGACGTTTTTGTAAAGAATAACTTTTTCTTCTAAATCCACAAATAAGAAAGTTTTTCCTCTTCCGAACTCTATCCGTGGACACACTGTATGGACTAGCGAATATTGACCATTTAAGGATGACGTCGCTGGGGGGCAAATTTGACAAATTTAGGTTAAAGTTTATGTCAAAGCCATAAAATTACCATTACATATTTGACAACGGCTATATTTGCTGGGGGGCAAAGTCACAATTTTAGGTTATATTTCTTGTCAAAATCATATGTTCTTAAATGGTCTATTGGGGAGTGAAGCAAATGAAATAATACTCTTTGAAGTTATTCCAAGCTTTCGGAAATCTTCTTCTTCTTCTGTTTAGTAATAGCTTTATTGAAAACCGCATTAAAATTTCTGACATACTGAATGATAGATAAAAATGACAGTATTCCCTAACCTATTTCAGTCACATAAAAATAGTTAGAGGACGCAGGACATGTGTTCCCGCTTAATATTTCCATATACTTTGGATTATATAACATTATTTCAAATATAACCAGTTAATTTCGATTTTTATTTTAAATTTTGTGTTTCTTCGTCCATGTACAATGGTTTTAATAGTATCTCCAGACGTTGGCTTTATTTGCAATTGACTTTGATTTTCAGCAATTTTCTTCTCACATATCTCTTATTTTATACGAACATCTTGATGAACAATCTCAAGAAAGTTGTAAGTAAATATTTTGATTATTGATCACAATATTTTTTCTAATTTCAATTTATATAAATTTGTAGTCTCCCTGAGGATGGAAATGAAATAAAAATTTCCGAAAGCTTGGAATAACTTTAAAGAGTATTCTTTTATTTGCTGCACTCCCCAATATTCGCTTGTCTATTTCTCAACTAGCCAGCAACGACTACCCTCTCTATACATTATATATGGTCACAATTTTAATCTTTTAGCTGGAACTGTTGGCATAGTAAAATTGCTAATGGCCATTTTTTTTACTATACTTCAAAATTTGCGAACAGAAAATTAAGAATACAAAGAATTCACAAAAAATCTGCTAAACTAATAATTTTAAAAAACCTGTAAAGTTCCGTTTTTTAATATACCTAACTATTAGTTATTTTGATCTTTTGTTCTATATTTTTTATTTAAAAGAAAAACGTAAACAACCGCTAAAGAAATAGTTTTAATTGGGGCCCTTATGAATTTTCTTTTATAATTTTTGAGAGAAGCATAATTATGTTTCTCCATTTTTCACAAATTTCTTTCTTATTTTCATTGATTGGGATTCTTATGTATAAGTGTATCTAGTAAACCCATTAATCCGACCAACTTTACTTCTTGTTTAAACATCAATTGATTAAAGAATTTTTACTAAATATCTATCGAACCTCGTATAGCAGCTGATGAGAGGCTACAAGCGCTGCAGTTGTCCGGGAGGCTTTCTGCTTTGATGTGAATACATCAAAGGATTTTGCGCTGGTGAGTTTACTCGGTGATATAAAATGTACTCTGGTGCGATTTTCCCGCCAGTTGTCGGTTAGGGCAGATTCGCGCTGGGCCTTTAACACCGCACCGTAGAAATGCCCGTTGCTCGTCGACTTGTTATTCTTTGACGAATTGATTCGTCAATCCAATCAACTCGCTGACTCCACGCCAATGGAAGTCGCCTTAACGAAGTCATACGAACACACCTTGGTTATATTTAAAGGTTGATTTTCTATTGGTCCAAAACTAAAATATCGATTTCTTATTTCAATACTGGCTAATAACTTCCCAAAGCCGGCTGGCCTTAAATCATATGGTGCCAATCTGGACGTATCGATGTCATACTGGAAGAAAACTGGACGTATTGCATCTAAAAAAAATTTGCGAGTTTCTAATTTTTCTCTTTTTTAAGAAATCATCTAATTATCAAACAGGTACCTATATTAAAAAAAAACGTAACCTACCGACGTATGCTTGCAATGCACCACCCTCATTTGAGTTATAACCTATTACTAACGGGACTTTATTAAACGCTCCTTGTTTCTGTAGCTCATGACTACTACTTGAAAAAACGGCATCAGGGTGATCCGGTTCCTTTACAACTCCAAAGGGTAATCCAGCTAGAATATTGTCTGTCAAAACAGCCTAAAATATATACTGTAAAGTATAAGTCAATATTATCTATAAAATGTGGAATAAAATATAATAGAACAACTTAATTGTCCACTATTGGTATCTTATAAATGGTAACTTCTACGAGGTTGATTAAATTAGGAGAAATGTGTCATTTTGAAAGCTTTTTTAAGATCCACTGCGTTGCCTAGTTGTTTTTAATTTATTAGATGCAGGCCGATTTGTTAGAAACGTCTAAAATTACGTCCTTCAACGACTAAAAAGGTTTTAATTTTGAAAATCGTTCTTAAAATAAAAACTTTGTAGTTTTTCCTTCCCTGCAAAATCACCATATTACTTTTTTTATATCACTTGTTATAACTAAGTTATCATGGGCCACTTCATTTCTTTAAATACGAACCTGAATTTTTTAATTTTATTTTCCAATGCAGATTTTACCCCAAATACAATGATGTATCGCTCAAACCTATTTACTTACGTTTCGGCACAAATTATACATAATCAGAAGAATTTTGGAAATATTCTCAGTACCTTCGCCAATGATTTTTTTCATTTGATTTATATGTAATTAATTCAAAATAAAAAGAAGTAAAAACATCTTATTTTACTTAAAATAATGTTTACCAAACTTTACTTAAGTACAACTGAATTAAAATTAGACTTAAGAGTTAATCGCTAATAAAAAAATAATAATTAAACATTTAACTTAGTAATATCATAGAATATTATAGCTACGTAATAGAAGTGTAATCCTTATGGGTGGCTTAGAACCATGAAAGGCGCTGTACCAGGTTAACAAGCACACTATTTTGCAGCAATTTTTAATTTGCGCGTCCCGTGTTCAGCTTGATGGAGAGCAACGTTGCCAAAAGTTGTGTACTTTCGTAAGTGGAATCATTGAATTTAAACAGGTTGAAATTAAAAGATATTGCATCTTTCATTTTGTTAATCTTATTGCAAAAATTGGTAAAGTCAGTGATATGGAACATATATTGCAACCACACTGAACTACGCTTTAAATTTTCTTACCGGATCTGGGAGCAAGAAGGATCACTAACATGTTTCATGTTCTTAACAGGTGCTTGTGGCGCAGGAGTTAGGGCGGCGTCTTCCAGATAAATTTTGTTCTACCATCCGACCAAGAACTAATTTCTAAGAATTTACTTATCACAAAAATAGCTTTACCTACAACCACCTATGAAAGTGAGCAAAAAACTATAGTTAACTTAGCAAAAATGCCTTATACTACACGCATATTGAAAAGTGGATTTGAGAGCAATTTTTTTCAAATCTAGAAATCAATCTGAGATTTGATGCATATATGGTGCCAATTGAATAGCAAAACTATTTATTTTACTTTCCTACTCTAGAGGCAAGAATACTTTCCAACTCTAGATTTAAAAAGACTTTTTAACCCTAGTGTTAAAAAGTACCTGAATTGAAATTGAGTGTATTAAACAAATACAATGTTAGAGTTTTTTTGTTAAATACTTTATGGTTATGTGAACTATAGCGTATATTACTCGTGCGAAAGTGAGTTTTACACAAGAGTAGGCATGTTGTCGGGCAAGGCGAAAATTTGTTAATTTCTGACCTTGTTACAGTACCGATTTTTTTTTTAATACAATATCCTGTTTCTAGAAAAGAAAAGAAATTTGAACATAAGTGCATAGTAACTTTTTACATTCCCTTGAGATCATCTATCCTGTGGTTCTATGCATTGCATTTTTTTCAATGGCACCCTGGCTAACAGGTTAAAAAGATTGGCGACTTAAATACCTTAATTTGTTATGAAACGTGTTATTATCTAATTCTTATAGTTTTTGGAATAATTTATCCTAGGTTTCGCAAAATAGGTAATCCTATTATTTTATATCAAGAATGCTAAGAATAAAACTAAAAGGAATTAGCTCAGAAACAACCGTTTATCAGGAAAAGAGTTTTTAAATATTAAAAAAAACTACATGGCAACGTCACAAGCAAATTTAAAATAGAAAGACGGATATAGGTAGATAACAAAATATTTTTCTTTACTAAATCAAATAACTAAAAAATATAAGAGGCGTTTCATTTAAAAGAAAAACATGTTTTTATGCAATAATTTTTGTTAAGTGCCTTTTGGTAAACCCATCAAATTTTATATAAAACTTGTAATTTGTTTATATTATCCAATTTTTGAAGAATATCAACAATGTTAGAATTTGTCAGGAGATTATGCCAAAAGATTTTGGTTTAAAGGAATATATTTTGCAAACCCTTCTTAACAAAAAATATATTGAAGTAGTAAAATTGAAGATTATAATTAACGCCCAGATTTAACCCATTTTATATCAATCTGTCAGCCCTTTGGTAACCGAAAATAAATTAGTGGTTCACGCTGTCGGCCGCGCCGTATTATTTTATTGGATCTAGTAATCCTTAAACTTAGCAAACATGACGTTGCAAATTTCTTAAATCAAGTTGCCACGAGTTAAAGATACAGCATCGGTGATATGAAATCCCGAGCCTTCAAGTAAACATTTTAATTCATTTCTATTTAATTGTGACAATGGTTCGATTTTCAGTCGAGAAGAAACGTGATATGTACGTACGATGTCTATATTCGAATTTTTAGAAATTCGATTTTAGCGGAGAGAAGCTATGCTATTTTATATCCCGAGAGATTTTAACCTTCAAGGAACATATTTCAGGGAATAAGCAGGTGCATGCTAGAAGAAGGTAGTGCTTTAAAAAAAAAGAATAAATATCATGTTAGACCTCATGCAAACGAGATTAATGTTCTGGCTCAAATGCATTTTAATCCTGAAAATTCAATGGTACCTATAGCCAGAGAACGTAGTAAACCTTCTACAGAAGTAGAAGAAGAAAGTCTTTAAAAACAGCAAGTTTAATGACTATAAGTTTCATCCTATAGATAATAATATAGCAGCTTTATGCAGGGGCTACCGAAATGCTATCAGACATTCAAAATGCTAATCCAGAATTTTGTCAATCAATTCTATGGAGTGACGAGAGAGCATTGACCAATTCCGGTATATTTAATAGAGAAAATAAAAGCATTATTGGGCTACCAAGAATCCCCATTTGGTTCAAGAAATTAGACCTCAGGTGCGCTGTAAAATAAGAAATATATTATGTGGACTAATTTCGGATATCGGCCCAGTTTCTACCGAAAACAATATAAATAGCGTAAGATTACTTAAATTTGTTTCAGCAAGATTTGAAGTCCTATTAGCTGTTATAAGTAAAATTAAATGGTTCCGGCAAGACGGATGTGCAGCTCATAATGCTGTTATAATTGATTTGGACGAACTGCAGTAGCGTATAATCGATGCCTTCCAAACAGTTACATCCGACATGGTGAGATACGCTAATGAACAAATTAAGGGAAGAACCAACCAATGCATTGTTTTAATAATCAAGGAGGCCATTTCAAGCAATTAATGAAATGATATTTACTTAACACAATATTTACTAATTTTTTATTCACGATTCAGTGTCTTAATTTCGTGCCTAAAATGTAAGCTTGGTAAACAGAGTTTTAAATAAAATAAGATATTTTTACATGTTTCTATTTTGATTCAATTCCGTCTAAATCAAATGAAAATAATATATCAAAAATCCATAGGCGCAGGTAGTGAGAATATTTTGAAAATTCTTGTATGTAAATTATGTATAATTTTTGCGGAGAAGTTAAAAAATAGCTTGTTATGTTTCACTATTTATTCAGTTACCTGACACGCGTGTTTCGACCCTTTCAGGTCATTTTCAAAGGAGCACAATAGATAAATAATAATATAAGATAAATAAGATAATAAATAGTGAAACATAACAAGCAATTTTAATTTTACCCATAATGGATAATATACGGTTTCACTAAGAATGTAGCCCAACGCAAGTTAATTACATATTAAAAAATAGGATTGAGCGATATATGATTCATTGTATTTGAGGTAAAATGTGTTTAAATAAAATTAAAAAATCGAGGTCCGTATTTAAAACAATGAAGTGGGTCATCATAACTTAGTTAAAACTTAAATTATAACCTTTTGAGTTATTAAAAGAATTAATTTTAGATGTTTTTAACAGAAATCAAAAACAGTCGGGCAACGAAGTTAGTGAATCTTAAAAAAGTTTTAAAAATGGCACATTTCCTATAATTTAGTCAACTTCGTAGAAGCTACCAATAGCGGACAATTAAATACCCAATCCAGTTTCTTATTCCACAAGAATACTCACCGCAAAAGTAACATTTCCTTCAGCCAAACTTAATTTTTGGTAATCCGTATTTCTTAAGTTATTGATCAAAGTTCGAGAACTCAGCGTAATTATGCCTAAAACGGCTCCAACACTGAATGCCTTGTGCCTTGCATTGAGCGTTAATGCCCATAAACAAAGACTTGATCCGCTTTGCATGATGGCACCCCTATATAGACCTTTATGTTGCAAACAAGATAAATGTTATAAATGTTTATTAAATTTTTGTATTATTGATTTTATCGAAAAAGTAATTTGTCATAAAAAATTTAGTCGAATGATACATTTAAGTTGACAGGGTGTTTAAAAAAGAAGAAAAACTGTGCAAATTACGTAGGAATAAAAAAACAACTCCCACATTTAGTAACAGTTATTTGTAAATTAATTTTTGTTTCTAAAAGTGAAGCTGCCAGATAAGTACCCAATCTTCTAAGGGAAATTTATATTTCATTGGAACACGAAACCTAGAAACAACTTTCAAATTTCGGCTCGATTCATTACAATTTTTGTTTTTGTTTTGTGTTTCTAATGCTTCTAGGTACTACTTGGGATCTCTGTTTTTTTTAAGTTAGGAATTCTCCTGCGACTTCACTTGAATCTTCGCAAACTGTTTAGGTTTTATCACTTGTAGAAATTTTGAAATTGACTTTTGCCTTGATTATTCGTATTTCTGCTTGTTTGATTTAAAAAGTTTTATACTGCAAAATTTTGGCGCCTATTCCATTGATTGTGAATTGATTGGGTCATTGGTGGTTGATTGATAGTGCCCCACTACTATTAGTGCTTCTCTACTATGGGATTGGACCAACAGGGAGCCAGTCTTTCGGTAGTTTGTACGTACTGTTTGGTCTAGATCTCGTGTGGGAGTCCGTGATTAATGGGTTTGTCGATACGTCCGTACGTCTGTAATAGCCTGTAATAATTTTTGTGAAAAATTCATTTATTGTCTGCATACGAAAGTCTTGATGAAGTATGCGATTCATCGTGTACCTGGGAACATCCGCAATAATTTTTAGTGCCCTGTTTTGTATTACCTGGAACTTATTAAGCTCCGTTCTGCTTATGTTGCACCATGAAGGTGCACCATAAGTGAGAACCGGCCTGACTAACACCTTGTAGAGGTTGACCTTAGTCCAATTACCAAGTCTACTCCGCCTGTGAAGCAGGGGATAGATAGAGCGTAATTGATGCAATGCTAGCTTCACTCTATTAATTGAATTGCGCCTCCAGTTTAGTCGTTGATCAAATATAAGTCCCAGGTATTTTACCTCCTGGCACCAGTTCACCTGGACTCCGTTGACCCGAAGCCTTGTCTCAGGCCTACTAACATTGCTTTTCGAAAAATAAATAGCCTTCGTCTTAGAGGGATTCAAGCGAATCTTCCAATCCGACAGCCATTTCTCTAGCTTGATTATGTGGCGCTGCATCCGGCTGACGACAAGTCGCGGCTGTTTGGTAGTTGAATAATGCTCTAGGTATTTCATTACAGGCTTACTTTATTTTATTCATTTAACTTCACCCCTTCCAGGTCGGTCTCAGGCCAAAATTTCTTAATAACCAATAAAGCCATATCTCATAATTATTAGTAAATTAGGTGACCTTGCAGTCAAAGTAGTAAACTTTGTATGTGTGCCATGCTCAATTCATATATTTTGTTTGTATGCATCCAATAATAAATAAATAAGCGAAGGGATCAAAGACTAATGCGGGGATAGAACTCTATTAATATTTTCTAAATTTAGTTTTTACGTGTTTTTAAATTAGAGGGAGGGATTCATCCTTATATTAGAATCTTTTTATTTAAAAATTACTTTTTCCGCTAAAATGAGAAATATGTGCAAATAAATTGAATGGTGAATGAGTGTAGGTAGTTAATAAATAAGAGAATAGCCAACGGCTCCTTTTATCACACATTATTTTTTTTAGCACGTCGGTTATTATTATTCAGGTTAGTTTAGGTTAGTAGTGTTCCTTGCCAAAAAAATAGTAACTGATTTTTTAAAATGAATTGTACAGTAAGTTTACAAATAAGTGTGAACTATTTTGGGTTATTGTTGAGGTAATGTTAAGCATAAAAATTCATAAAAACATAATATATATGCGAAAATGCTTAGTTTCTTGGTTGTAAGATGTTAAAATTTATTATTTCTTTAAGTTATAATATATAATATTGTTTCTTTAAGTAATAATATTTTTATGGATTCTGCATAAATTTCTAAACATATTTTACGAAATATAATCATATACTTGAATTCAGCCGTTTGCGAGAAATTCGATATTTGGGTCTTAACAGATGATTTTTATATTATTACTTAAATAATGCACACTATTGTAAATAAAACCTTTGGTTGTTAGGTTGTCACAGTGATGGTTGTCCTCTGGTTTAAGTAGTTTTGCCTCAAGTCAAAGTGTCTGGTAATAGGTATTTTGATAATCTTGTAATTTAAAAAAAATTTACGCTCGAGTGAAAGAGAGCGAATAGAAAATATTATTAATGATTGGTTAGGGAGAATTCGCACACAAATGAAAGTTTACAAACTCTTCAATAACTTCGCAGAGAATCGATATCTCGATCTAATGTTAGTAAGATAAAAAAGATATAGAGATTTAGGACACGTTAGAGACAATTATACGAAAGGTCGACCTGCGGTATTAGAAAAAATACAAATAAACATGTTATTGTCGGTTCAAAAAGACTAGCTTTGGAAAATCATATCTGCAAAACATCCATTCTAAAATATTTAGACAAAAGTAAATTCCATCCTTATAAGGTCAAATTGGTTCATAAACCCATTGAAGATGATCCAGATAGAAAAGTGCAATTTTGCGAGATAATGATGAATATGTGCAACAATCATCCACAGTTCTACAAACGAATTGTATTTTCGGATAAGGCAACGTTTTGTTTAAATGGTTGTGTAAGCAAACAAAACTGTGGGTACTGGGCTACTGAAAATCCACGGTGGATTATGGAATGTCACACCCCATATCCTCAAAAAGTTAATGTTTGTGCCGGCATTGTTAAAAATAGATTTTGGGACCCTTTTTTATTGACGAAAATTTGACAGGTGAAACATATTTAGAATTTTTAGAAAATGATCTAGCACCGTGCCTTGCCATATTATACCCCAATCCAGAAGATCCTGATGCACCGAAAAATTTTTTGTGGTATCAGCAAGACGTAGCTCTGTCGTGTGCGTGAGTACCTTAATACAGTTTTCCCCAAGGATCGATTGGTCGACGAGGTCCGATTGAATTATAAAATAGCGTATTTATTTCAAAAAATAAAGCAAACCGTTATAATATCATTGAAAAAAAGACATAATTTTAAATGAATTTGTTCCAACCTTTACGTTCTCACCGTATAAATAAATAAACTGGTTTTACTCTCATTATATAAATAGGTTTGAAAATATCTACATTTTATTTATTTTAAACAATTCCAAGTATTTTATTTATTATTGAAAAATTATTCGACTGTTTATGTCCTGCTTATCCCTTTAACCCTTAAATATTGCCTAATTATTGGGGGGAAATAAATTCTCGACATTAGGGATATACAGTATGTCCAGGGATGGGGTTTACAAGAAGACCAATGGACTAAAAATTGAAAGATACAAAAAAAAGTCACTCTTAATAAACGTTTTTCCTTGTCTAGAAAATACGATTCATCATAGGAATCCTCAATTTTTTTATTCAGGGTGGGTAAAAACTGCAAAAATGTTATTTTGCTTAAGAGTAAACATACTTTATTTTGAAAGATACGAAATAAAGTCACTCTTAATAAACGTTTTTACTTGAATAATGAATAGGTGATACTTGTTGTCAATGTCTTTATTTAATGAAGTAATTATATTAATAATAATACGAACATTTTTATTAACATGAAAAGAATACGATAACGATTTCATAATTTAAAAGCTCCGACATATACATACATACATATACTCGACATATTTTTCTAATTGCTTTCTCAAATAAGTGAAAGAATTTCTGATTTCTTCCTGAGATATCGATTGGACAGCCTGGATAATTTTGCCCTTCAGCACTTCAATATCATTTGGTACTGCGGTAGCAAAAGCACTTTGTTTTAAACGGCCCCATAAAAACATATCCGCCAAGGTTAAGTCGGGGCTTCTTGGGGGCCATAAAACTAGGCCATTCCTGCCAATCCACCTTGGACCAAATCTGCGGTCAAGCCATTCTCTAACCTCACGAGCGAAATGGGCTGGACGACCATCATGCTGAAAATACATATTTTGTCGAAAATTTAATGGTAGATTTTCAAGTTCATCATTGAAAAATGTATCCAGCATTTCTAATATGATAATCTATTGCACGTGTTATCAAAAAAATATGGCCCTATGATGCCATGGATGGATATCGCGCACCACACGTTCACTTTTGTGAAATATTGTCTTCTCATCATAATTCTGAATTCGAAATTTTCTAAAGACCAGTACCTAACGTTCTGGGTTGCAACGGTTCCATTGGTAGAAAATGTACTTTCATCAGAAAACATGATACATTTATAAAAATCAACATTTCCACTTAAAATTTTGTCTCCTATCCACAAGCAAAAATCAAGTCGTTTCGCGTCATCTCCCTCTTCCAATCTTTGATTAAAGTGCGGTTTATAAGGATACAATTTATTTGCTTTAGGGATCTTCTGAATTTGACTTTTTTTCAAAACTTCTAACTGAGTAACACGATTTCTAAGGGACGTCATAGGATTTTCTTCAACAGATTAAATAACTAAGACTGTAGCAGCATCATCATGGTCGTATTTCTTCTTTTTTTTTGCGATCTAAAACCGAACCAGTTCTCTGGAACTTTTTTATTAACTTGCAGATTGTCATCCTAGTTATTGGGATTCCTACAAATTTCTCGGTAAATTGTTCCATGACGTAGCGGTATGAAACTTGACCATCCGCATAACATTGCATTATAAAAACTCTTTGTTCAGTAGATAGCATTTCTACTTAAATAATAACTTCATTAAATAAAGAAATTGACAACAAGTACCTATCACCTTAAGTGTCATTATTATTTTAACTAAGTTCACCAGTCAGAGGTGTACCAGCGAATGAAAATGTTGCCAAGTGTAATTTCCAACATATTATGTATGTATTTTATGCGTTAAAAAGTATAAAATAAGGAAAACATGATTTACTCTTAACAATTATTGATTAATTAATTAAGAACTCTTTTCTTTGGAGTAAGTTTAACTTCAGTGCAGGCAAAATATGTACTACTATATTATTCATTAAAACCACGAACCGTTTAGCGAACTATACGTCGGTCTTTTAACAGAAAATTTGTCTGCACACTGGCGACCATCGACGCGCGTACATCACCGCGAATTAATATTTGTATGCATATCACTAGCTGCGTTCGGGATGGTCGACGGATTTGGAGTGGAGTGAGAGTGGATTTTTATCATGTGACATTAGAACTTTAGGAGTGAATCCGTCAAACCCGAACGCTTTGGAGCCGTGGTGGAACCCAAACATAACCTGACAAAATTATACCTATTGCTTTAGTAATTTAGTGTTAAAAATTGTTTGGGTTAAAATATTTCAAAGGTGTTGAATATGTCATACTATTATTCCGGTTTTAAAACTCATACAAGAAGAGTATTTTGAAGACTCTAAAGAGGAAGGACAGCTAGTTGAAAAAGTGGAAAATTTTGCCGAACAATAAATACGTGAAGGTGCCGAAAATTCAAATCAAATCGAAAACAAACCGCAACTTAACCTCTACCTAACACACAACTAGTGGAAATACGCATGCCCACTCCAAAAGTTCTTCCCTGCGACACCGAACTTTTGGAGTGCGCACTTTTCACTCTTTATTCGATACCCGAACGCACAAAGATTTACTCTTTTCACTCCAAATTTAATACCCGAACGGACGGAGTGCGCTTGGGTACTTGTGGAGTGAAAAGAGTGCCATCCCGAACGCAGCTACTGTAGACCCCCTTAAAAAGTAAAGATTTTATGCGCGTGGTCTCCAAAATTCGCGCCTGCGGCGCTAGTTTTACCCCGCCGGCGCTCCTACCGCCCCGTTGAAATAATGAACTGCCACTGCTTAAAAGAAGATATGTTTTCCTTATCCTGTGAAAATATCTTCTGAAAACTGTACTGGAATGCGCGGCAATGCCCCTCCTATTTGATAACGTGGTAACGTTGACGTATTGTTTATTTAAAAAGTAAGTTAATAGTTATTTATGATATGAGTGTTAAAAGTACATTTTTAACAATGAGTGCCTTAAAAATACTTTTAACACCAAGCATTATATAATATTTTTTCCACAAACGGCAATAAAGAGCAATAGAACAGTTACATATTAAATTTTTAGAATATTTAATAGATTGGAAGCAGATGGTTTCGAATAGGATCGTATATAAAATTGTCAAAGTTGACTTCTGTCAATTAAACCTAACAACCGTTGCCGTTGTTGGCTTATCTTAAAATACTGTTGTGGTTTTGCTTGAAATGCAACAAAATACAGGGTGACGCGGATCTAAATGAACATACTTCAACACAAGACACAGAATACCTTGGGGGTTCTTAATCACCCATCTTTGATAGTTCAATTGTCGATAGTTAATAAGATACAGGGTCTTTTATGAACTTCAGCAATTTTTTGTTCTTGTCATGTTTTTTAATGCACTCCGTATAAAATTTTCATATTGGGTCAACATCTGTAACCTATCTGTCGCTTAAAATTGCAGTATCAGAAAATTTTCAATTCCAGGCCCGTATTAAAAAAAGTTGACATTTTCAATTTTTACATTTTTAACACCCTGTAGATCAATTTTTTCGAAATATTATTTTTTTATTGGAAAGAGCATAAAGAATTGACCCTAACGGCATAATTTTTAAAGTTCCCGCACCCATCACTTGATTAGAATAAATGGTTGTTTTGTAAAAAATTTCAAAATGGTGCATATTTGGAAATTAGAAATTAAGAAAATAACAATAAAAAAGCAAAAACTGCTTCCGAAGTAAAAAAATAAATGTACTAAACATTTAATAGTTTTAACGAGACTAAATTTTAAGGAACAACACAACAACAAATAACAAAGTAATAATAATAATAACAAAACTGCAAGATAATGATTGCTTTTTAGACATCGACAAAAAATCGTAAATTACAGTCAGAAATTTCAAACTTTGTAAAGTAGGCTTTGCCTCATTTAAAAACAAACCAAAGACTATCGAGTTACTGTTCCATAGCAACAATTCAAGTCACTATCAGATATGTGACAGTTGTCTGACCTTTGTTAGTATTCGGTTAACAATTATTGCAATTTTCTGTTGAAGATGCCTTACCAATTTTCAAATGCCGAATATGCCGACATTATTTTTGTATACGGTTTTTGTAACGGTAATGGAAGAGCTACTGTTCGGGAATATCGTAGGCGATTTCCGGGTAGAAGATGTCCATATCACAAAACATTTGCAAATGTATTTTTATTTGCTGGAGAACATGGACATTTTCCCACCGACAATAATATTGATCAACCAATACGACATCCAGTTCAGGAGGAAGAAGATATCTTAAATCTTGTTGAAGATAATCCCAAAACATCTACTCGAAAAATTGCGACACGTCTAGGAATCCCGCAAAAAAGAGTTAATGTACCACTGCAAAAGGAAGGCTTGCATCCGTTTCATGTTCAAGAAGTTCAAAGATTGGAACCTGGCGATTATGCAAACCGGTTACTCTTTTGCCAGTGGCTCAGTAGACACCAAAGGAGTCTTTATCGAATCCTCTGGACCGATGAAGCACAATTTACCAGAGATGGTGTAAATAATTCAAGGAATTCCCATGTATGGTCGTTAGAAAATCCACATGCCATCAGACAATCGCATTCGCAGCACAAATTTTCCATAAACGTTTGGGCAGGTATAATAAATAATAAATTAATTGGACCGCACTTTTTTGCTGAAAGATTAGATGGAAATCAATATTTAAATTTTTTACAAAACATTTTGCCAGGACTTATGCAGAATGAAAATGCTAACGTGAGAGGGCTCTTTTTTCAACATGATGGGGCCCCACCACATTTTGCAAGGGTTGTATCTGAATTTTTAAATATTACGTTTTCTAACAGATGGATAGGCCGTGGAGGGCCCCATTTATGGCCAGCCAGGTCGCCGGACTTTAATCCTTTGGATTTTTTTTTCTGGGGGAATATGAAAAATTCGGTTTATTCAGAAGAAATCAACACGCGGGAGCAGCTTTTGCAACGAATTATTAATGCTTTTCAGGAAATAAAAAATAACCCAGACGCAATTAGATAAGCAGTGTCAAATTTAAACATCAGAAGACGAAGATGTGAACAAGTCAATGGAGGGCATTTTGAACAGCTTCTTAAATAACAGTGTTCTGCTAAAGTGCTCTTAAAATTAATTCTTGCTAAAACTTTTTCTATGTATTAGATTTTCAGCAGTCGATTTTAACTTGCAGTTTTGTTATTATTATTATTACTTTGTTATTTGTTGTTGTGTTGTTCCCTAAAACTTAGTCTCGTTAAAACTATTAAACGTTTAGTACATTTATTTTTTTACTTCGGAAGCAGTTTTTGCTTTTTTATTGTTATTTTCTTAATTTCTAATTTCCAAATATGCACCATTTTGAAATTATTTACAAAACAACCATTTATTCTAATCAAGTGATGGGTGCGGGAACTTTGAAAATTATGCCGTTAGGGTCAATTCTTTATGCTCTTTCCAATAAAAAAATAATATTTTGAAAAAATTGATCTACAGGGTGTTAAAAATGTAAAAATTGAAAATGTCAACTTTTTTTAATAGGGCCTGGAATTGAAAATTTTCTGATACTGCAATTTTAAGCGACAGATAGGTTACAGATGTTGACCCAATATGAAAATTTTATGCGGAGTGCATTAAAAAATATGACAAGAACAAAAAATTGCTGAAGTTCATAAAAGACCCTGTATCTTATTAACTATCGACAATTGAACTATCAAAGATGGGTGATTAAGAACCCCCAAGGTATTCTTTGTCTTGTGTTGAAGTTTGTTCATTTAGATCCGCGTCACCCTGTATAGAAGGAAACGAAGGTTGCCCCAAGCCAAGATTAAGCGGCTTAATATAATACAAATGTTTTTTGCAATTTCTTTCAAAATTTGACATTGCACTTTTAACAGTAGTGCCTTAAAATAATATATTTAAATCTACTGGGGGTCCTAAAAATTGCACTTTTAACATGTCTGTAGAAAAAATACTTTAAGTATTATTCATCATTTGTTGTTAGGAAAAATTAAAATTTACCTGTCGTTAATTTACTTTGTACCAGATAGGAGACGGATGCAGATCCAGCGCTCTCTCCAAATATCGTAACTTTACTAGGGTCGCCTCCAAAATATTGAATATTGTCTTTAACCCATTTAAGAGCTAAAACCTGGTCTTTTAGTCCCCAATTACCATAAGCGGAGGAATCTTCCGTACTAAAAGTGGCATTAAAAATATTACCTATTGGGTTAAACTTAGAATTTACATAGAATTTCAATAAAAAAATTTTACCTCAAAAATCCAAAAACGCCTAGTCTATAGTTAAATGATACGTAAATGACATTTCTTTCAATAAGGTAGTCTGGAGCATAAACGCTATATGTTGAGCTACCACCAACAAAACCTCCTCCATATATCCAGACCATGACTGGTAAACTACCATTTAGCTGTAACAGAACCAGGCTTGTTAATATAAAATAATATGATGGTGTCTACAGGTTATATATTTTATGTATTTTAGTTTTTAAAATACTTATTTAATAATAATAAATTAAATAAATTATTGGTAAGAGAAACACAATAGACTTATCTCAAATATTCGAACAGATTGCCGTTTAAACATTTAACTGATTTGTTGTTTACTCTTCCTACGGTCCTTTCTTACGAATAAAGATGAAATTCTTTCAACTGTGCTTTATTTACGTTAATTTAGAAAAAATTCAGAAGTGAAAGATCGGGTGATCTCGCTGGCCATTCCACCACACCTCGATTTCCTATCCACTTTTCTTGAAAATGTCGATAAAAATGCACGATTTCTACCATTATGGGAAGGTGCTCCGTCCTGATCGTATAAAAATGAACCTAAATATTATTCCCACACAATCCTGCCCAAACATTTAATGGAAATCCTGATTTGAGGGCGAAGTTCTTTATTTGCTCTGCAGTTCTCTACAACCCAAATATGTTCATTTTTTTCTGTTAAATAAACCACAGTTTCTGGATTTTGATTCATCTGTCCAGATAATGCAATTTAAAAAAATCAGGTTGATTTTGGCTTGATACCTTATCAATTTGCAAAAAGTAGCTCTTCTTCCTGAAGCTCCGGAGAAATATGAATTTTAAAGGGCTTAAGATTACTTGAAGTTTATCTAATATGTATTCGTTTTTGTTCTCATTTTCACAAGCGTAGTAATTATTAAAGAGTCCAGAAACCCTGCTGATGTATTTTTAGGAACCGAAACGTCCGAATTGCATTAAGAAGACATCAAATATTAGGTTTTAGAGGCATGAGAATCAAAAATATGCAATGAAGATTCCAGGTCCTTATTCGAAAAAATGAAGTCAATGATGGGGGCACGAAAACGAAATGTCAAAATTGAAAATTAATTATGTCAACTTATAGCGGAGAAAAAGTGACATTTCTTTGAAATTGATTCACCAAATGTAATTAGGAAAAAATATAAACCAATTTGCAAACTTCCGTTTTTTTTTCAGATATATCCGAAAGTTTTCAAATTTTTTCGTCGACGTTTTGTTAAGCACCAAGTTTCGGAACTTTGCCCCCATTTAACCGACTTTCAATTTCTTGTAGTTTTAGCGATCCCTGTACTTGGCCTCGAATTTGTAACATCCTGTATAATTGTACTAAACTTTAGGATAAAAAGTTTATATAAATATAGGTCCGCAACCGCTTTATTTTTAGGATTCAAGCTGGTACAATTTTTGTTCAAATTCGACAAAAAGTGTGTACGCCAATGCATTTTGCCTTTTCAATTGCACACATTGACGCGCAGTTATATAGACAGTTCAATGTCTTATGTAAAGTGGATTGTTATATTTTTTGATTTCAGCTTCGTTTAGTTAAATAATAATTGGAACTTTTTGTTTAAATCGAAAACCGTTCGGCACACGAAAAATATTAGGAACGATTTTTACTCAGTGATAAGGCCTAATCATGAAAATAATATTTATTTCATACTGTATTATAAAACACACCTTTACATATTTGAATTTAGTCCAGAAAATAAGGTTTTACAGCAATAAGTCCGGTAAAATTTTTTTACCGGACTAGCCCTGTAAAATTTTTTTACCGGACTAGTCCTGTAAAATTTTTTACCGGACTGAAATTTGTAAGTTTTAGTTCAATCAATGTCAAACACACAATGTTTCCACCAGTAAATATAAGCACTTTTCAAATACACGACGCAGAATAAAACTTCATTATAATTTCAAAACATAATTATAATTTTCAACAGAACAGTATGAAATAAAATATTGTACGTCATTCGTCCGGCAAATCCATTACAGTATTCGTTTCAAAATTCCAGACTCGGCTCCTTCGTCGCCTCGTCTCGAAACATTTCACTCATACTATAAAAGTTGATTTACCGGACTCATAACGTAAATATCTATCTATCTTATTTAACAAAAAAAACGGTGGCGTATTAATTTTTCATTTAAAAATATATGACGAACGCCACTACTGGAATTAGTAAAGTGTATCTACGAAATATGTGTTTGCATGCCTTATCAGTGACAACTTAAATTTAAAATAATATCTACAGAGGTCTAAAACATTTTTGTTTCCCGCTGCGGCCTCAAAGTTAAACCTCCTAAAAAACTATTTTTTTCCGGCCTTTCGGTAAATTTTCATAATGAAACCACCCACTGGAGGAGTCAAAATTCTAATAATAAATTTGAGATAGATTTTGGCACTCTCGCCAGAGCGATTTCCAAACAAAAACTATATTTGGTTACCCTACAGGAAAATTCAAAAATTCGGGCGAAAAGGGTTAAGAAAAAACCGATTATTTTTTAAACTTGCACACTGTAGCACAAAAAGAGAGCAGTTGTAAACCTACGTTAATATTAACTTTCTGCCTTAATATTTTGTAAGGAATAACATCCTTGAGATTGATCACATACAGTCCTGAATTTAACAGATTAGAATTAAAGATTAATTTAAAATATACTAGTGATATCCCGCGGGATCCGCGCACCCAATAGTATTTGTTCGCTGATAATACTGCGATTACTGCAACCTCGAAGTTGCCCTGGGTTGTAGTCGTTTGTCTGCAACGCCACACCGACAGGCATACTGCGCAGGGACTTACGAATGGACAAATTAAATACTTTTTTATGACAAACTTATTAAAAAGATACCATACGCAAGCAAGAACATCCACCAATCGGCTGATTTTAGACACACACATACACTCATTACCAAACTCGAAACACAACTTCACTAAAACGAGAACAACACCCACGAGAATCTCAAGCATTTTAGAGAGAATTGGTAACAAACATATTGGTCTTAGTTCAGTTAGAGCTTCAATCTTGGGGGCTATTGGGGAAACGATTGCTCAAATGCAATAAAAATAATGAAATTAAATGCAACCAGTGTTTTCAGAATCACAATACTACCTACTCTTTGTCTAGATAAAATAAATGCTTTTCAAATATTCCATTAGCAACACAATTCCTCAACGGTCAGAGAAACAGCGAAACAAAATACATTTATTGTTTTCAGAACAAATAATATTGTCGCCCAGATAAGCTACCAAATTTGCAAATATTATCATAAAACGGCGGCCTATCGCTACGGTTATTTAAGCAAAAAATGTTAAAATGTTTATTAATTGACACATCTTGCCGCTAGAAAATTAAGTTGACCGCGGTAGACCAAAACGGAACAATAACAATTGATCCTAGAAAAAACATGGCGGAACAGTAAATAGCCGATTAGAACACAACGCGCGAAATATGTGGCCTTCTGATTGGCCGGTCTGACGGTGGCATGATGTTTTAGCGACGGGAGCACACTGACGTTTCCTCGAGAACTACTGCGAATTAAACCCTTGAAAGGTCAATACGTACGTTAAAATTAAGGTGGGTCATCGTCCGTCGGACATGAAAAATTGCATTAGCTGAAATAAAAGCACCAAATAAGTGTAGTAATGTTATAGAAAGTTAGTAATGTTATGTTAGAACTTAATCATGTATTAAAGTGTTATTGTGTAAAGAAGTGCCCAATTGGATAAATAAACGCCAAATTAAAAGGGATCTAACTGTTTAATTCACCGAACCAATATATAAAACGAACCAGTAAAATAACCTAACTCGAGGAATTTATAAAGCCTCAAGCGTTTAATGTTGGGAGTTAAAAATAAAACTTGATTCTCACATTTTGGTCCTCCTCGGATTTTATTATTTTCGAAGACATCTTTAAAGCTTGTTAATTTATTATAATAATCAAATTTGGCAAGGGTCTAGGATGCAATGATCCAATCTCCCCCTCATTGAATACCGAACTCTTTCAAAAACATCAGGGTCGTTTCTTATTAAGTTACACCCAGCAATTATCCGATTTTTTAAATATTTCACATTTTCCGCTGGAGCAGTAAAAATTATTGACTTTGGATGAGCCCATAGGAAATAATCCAGGGGGTTAAGTCCAGGGATCCAGCAGACCACCTCGATCAATTCAGCGATCTCTATATGTCACTGTTAAAAACTCACTAGCAACCACATTAAAATGCATAAACGTGCATAAGCCACATGGCATTTCTTGTCGCCGATGGTACGTCCTCCAGAAACTGAGGTAGGGTTTGTTCCAATAAGTTGCGATACGCCTCGCCGGTAAGTTTTCGTGGTAAAAATATCGGTCCACTTAGCCAGTCACCCACAACTCCAACCCAAACTTTCAACGAGAACTGATGCTGAAAACGATCTTCAAGTACCTCATGTGAATTTTCTTCAGCCCACACATGGTTGTTGTGAAAATTCCTTATTGTATTTCCTGACAAATTCGATTCATCGATAAAAATAATTAACGCCAGTAGTTGACGGATTTGAACCAGTGTATGCAAAAACCATTGACAGAATAAAATTCGTGGAGGAGGAGAACACCAGCAGGAACGTTATGTACGTGGTATAGATACAACAAATAGTCACAAATGATTTTCCATAGAGTTCCATTATTAACATTCCAATTAACAAGTATTTGCAATATTTGAAGTAGAAGTACCTGGATATTCCTTTATTATATACAGCACATTCTTCTCCACTTCTACCGTTCTTAGTCTCATTGACCCTCCTAGTCCCCAACTTCATTTCAATGTGCCTGTTTCATGAAGACGTTGATTAATACTTTGGAAGGTTTTTCTATCAGGAACATTACGCTTAGGAAATCATTCAATGTACAACCGCCTTGCTTGTAATGAATTATTGTCATAAGCAAGTCTGTGAATAAAACGCAATGTCAGTCACCTCCATTTTTATGTAGCGATCCATGATAGAGGACTTCACTGACAAAACTTTAACTATTAACGACAAAAAATACACGTTAAATAAAAACGTTAATTAGTCTGAACAAATTCAACACATACTAAATGATCAATTTCGGAACGTATTCAAATAAAATGCATGTTTAAACTGACTTGCTAAAAAGATGAGAACGTAATTAAAGAAAAAAGCGGCTTTTCAAAAATCATCAAAGAAGAGAATATTCTTAAAATAGTCCAGGGAATACCTTCATAAATTTTTGCCATATGTTTAATAAACTCTCTGTACAATTTAGCATAAATAATTTAATACTTACAGCTGTCGTATATACATTAATATACAGGCAATCTTCTGATCCTACAACACCACCTGGGACTCCTATAACAGGAGAAGATGACTGAGTGCAAGAATCTTTATCTTGAGTGGCATCACGTATGCCTGTCCATGGATCATTTTTTACTGGACTCTATAAGACACATTTCGGAGAAATAGGAGTTATATAATAATCAATATAAACCTAACAACCTAACATTTTTTCATATTCAGCAAACACAGTATGAAACATCGCAGTTTTTCTAGGTTTAGGCTCGCCCTCCACTATATATTTTTAATCGTGGCGACAAAGAAATCGCTGTGGAAAAAAATCTATAAAGTGCACACTCTGTAATAGATTAGTCGCTGGATAATAACAGTTTTCCAATAAATGATGTATGTCTATACCATGTCCAAATAGTTGCAATTTAAACTACTTTTGTGATCAACCTATTGCCTCGGGCGAGAAGTTAACGGCGGAAGCATCGATATTGGATACACCCAATGATAAGTCCAAATTCTTGATAAGGCAGTTTAACAAGTTATTTTAAGACTTATTGGTGCATCCTACAAAGTTTTTCCAGTATCCAGTATCCATCCAATTACTGTTAATATTCGCTCATCATCATTAGATTCATTGTTAGACATTTTAAGCAAATATTTGCAGGGTTCTAAGTGACGCACAGAGAGTTGCAACTAAAGTATTGCAAGTGCCTGTAAAATGTACACGCCTGCCTGTGTGATCCATTGGGGTAGAGCGACAATCGCGTCGCAGCCCAGATAGGACCGGTTTTATCTTTTTGATCGCTGCGTTTGTTTAGTCGAAAGTATGTGCACTTGTATTTGAAACAATAAGTTTTATTTTTTCGACTGAAAAATCGCGCGACTAGAAATCGCAAGTAGAGGGCGAGCCTTAGGGCACCCGCAGACGAACGACTTTTGTAGTTCGACAGTTTTGTCGCTGAAAATGGAATGCATAATTTTAAATACAGCATTTTGCAGTCGGTATCAACTACTGCGGGCGTCAGTCACCGGGGAAACAGATTGTTCTATTTTCTAGGTCAGGCGCAGCGTCACAAAAGACGGCGGCGATTGTCGCCCTGTATTTAACGCCCAGGCCTTAGTACGTCCTAGCACACGACCGAGAATAATATTGTGATAACGTGCGATAAAATTATTTTATTTGTATTGTTTCATTATATCTGAAATGATGGCGGAATAAACTAAAAAATTAATTAGTGAGGTTGAATTGCGGCCTGGACTTTATAATATGACATTACCACAATATAGTGATGACAATTTAAAGTTGAAGTTATGAGAGAAAGTGTGTCAAGAAGTTATTCCTGAATGGAATAATCAATTTATTAGGATGATTTCTCAAATTCGGATAGATGTCGCATGAGGAACGGAGCAATACACTACAAAATCCATTTTTTACTGGCAATACTGTCAATTTTGTAATTATTTTAGATTACAAAATGTGGTTTGTCTGCACACAACAACTATAATCGCCAGTCGCTGCGTCTCGGCGATACATCTGTAGCGCTACAAAAGTCGCTCGTCTGCGGAAGTCCTTATTCGTTTACATACAGCAAATCTTAATTGTCCAATAGGGGGTTTTGCAAATGGAATGCCTCTAAATGCGTAAAAGGTAATGTTTCTCCCTGCAGTTTGGTTGACAGTTCCCCTAACTCCCCCATCGGGAATGGTCACTATTGGTCCTTCTGTCTGCAAATAAGTTTATTGAAATTACATACACAATGTTGCAGAAATCAGAGCCCAACTGTAAGCCATGTCTTAACGCAGCAAAGTGATTACCTAAACTGATCTCTTAGTTTTCGAGATTTGTTTTATAAGTTTTAATGTGATCTTTGTTACTAATATTAATATTAACTGGCACTAACTAGCCAAAAACCTAGCAAATGAAAATACCGATTATGTTTTGAAATGTCGAAATTTTGTCATTTTTTAATTTACATATTTCGGAAAAAGCAATTGTTCAATTAATATGCGTTTATTGAGTATTTAAAAATAAAGAAAATATTTCACCAATGCAAATAAGATTATTTTTCTACAAGTGAGGTTCAGTTGTCTAGTTGTATAATTTAATAACAAAGCAAGTATGAATACAAAGTAGAGAAAGTGCGGCAACGTTGCAGTCTACCACCTGTTAAATTGTCGTCGGTGCATGGAAACCACAAAAAATAAAAGTCCGGTAATTTCGGTTAAATTGTAAAACGTATTTTCATCTGCCAATAGGGGTTTCCTAGAATATTCGCCAAAAGCGGGAAAGGAAGCGGAAAACCACGATGACCTCTCTAGGCTCACGGCAAGCAAGAAACGAACATTCGCGGAAGACGGCATCGATACAAACGAGCGGCAGCGTATCAAACAATGCAATCGAAGCAAATTTAGTGTAAGAAGGGTTTATTGGGAGGCAACTAGATATACTTGCTTGATTGGTTGAAACGGTATGACAGGATGTTGCGGTGTGTACAAAAGAAAGAGAGATGATATATCGCACATACGACTTGGCATTTTTCGACAATTCAGTTCCGAAGCAGTCTTCTTGAGAAGTACTCGGGCTCCCTCGTGCCATTTTACGCGAGGTTGGTTGATTTTACGGCACACAAGCCAAGTAATTAGGTCAGTAAATTCGCGGTATTATCCCGTAGATATAGTAATGTGATTATTGTATCCACACTTAAATCGGTTCCGTATCAAGCCTCCGTAGTGAGCACACGGGCTCCCTCGCGGGTTTTATACGAGGTTCGTGGATTTCATGGTATTCAAGTCATGAAATGGGTTGGAAAATTCGTGGTATTGTATCTCGAAGGTGTACCTAATGTGATTAGTACACCCCAACTCAAGTTCCGTTAATTTGTTGAAATACCTTGGTCAATTCGCGGTCTGAATGCCCGAAGGCATACGAACGTAGTTCTTATACAACGACACGAGTCCTGTTTAACTTTTGTAAAAAGCAGTCTCAAGTTCGTAGATGTGATAAAGTCTCGATAGTTTAAGACTATAGTATTGAATCCCGATATTATTGTTTGTTTAGTGATCTAAAAATGTATAGCTGTTTTAATAAATAGAATAGAATAGAATAGAATAGTAGCTTTATTTCAGATATAGTTTTCACAATACAGTAACAATATTATAAAAGCATGAAATGAAATGGCGTCGCGGAACAATATTAAGCTATGTATTGAAACGAGTATTAAAATAACCATTTAAGCTAGGTCAATCAACAGTTTCTTGGTTTTCCTCTTAAATTCCCTGTAATTTTCAATTACTTTTAAGTTGTTTGGCAATTTATTAAATATTTTGATGCAGTTGTAAGATGGATTTTTTTCACTTAAAGTTAGTCTTTGAATAGGATAGTATATGTCTGCATTCCTAGTATATTAAGTGGTGTTAGTATTAAAAGTTAGAAACTCATTTTTGTTTTTATGTAAATATAAAAGGCATTCATGTAAATATAGGCCATAAACTGTTAATATTCCTAGTTCTTTAAATTTACCTCTGCACGAATCTATGAATCTCATATCCAGTATTGATCTAATAATTCTTTTTTGTACTACAAAACTGATATCTAATCTGAGATTCAAATTTCGCATAGTACAGAATTTTTTTCACTTTATCTTTTACATATTTGTTTAGAACTCTTGAGTGCATAACAAACCTTATTTAATTTTTTCACCAAATACCCGATGTGATTTGACCATTTTAGAAATTCATCAATTATAATACCTAGGAATTTAGTCTGATTTACTGTGTCCACTTCTTGATTGTCTATACATATTATCGAACGTTTTTCTCTTTGAGTTTATTGGTGCGAAAAATCATAACGTTTGTTTTGCTCTCGTTTACAGCTAGTTTACTCATGTTAAACCATTCCTTTGCTTGCAAATACAGCTCATTGCATTTTACTTCTAAGTTGTGTGGATCTACATCAGCAACCAGGAGATTGGTGTCATCCGCATAGTTTAAAATTGCAGAATCCTCCAATCCGCTCGCCACTGAGCACAGATCGTTTATCATGATCAGGAATAATATAGGCCCGAATATACTTCCCTGGGGCACCCCAACCTGATTTTGTAGCCACCCTAATTTAGCAGAGTTATTGTCTTTAGTGATTTCGACACATTGCCATCGATTTGAAAGATACGAGGTTAGCCACCTCAAAGCTTCCCATTTATACCGTAATTTATTAGCTTTTTTTTTAAGTAATTTCTGTTAATACAGTCAAAAGCTCTAGACAAGTCGATGAAAAGCTCAGCGGCTAGTTAATTTTTTCAAGAAATTTCAGTATGTTATTTGTAAATTGAAAAATTGCTGTTTGAGTTGACTTTCCTCGTAAATATGCATGTTGCGATGGACTAAAAGGATTACAATCATAAAAAAAATTTAATAGTCTAAGGGACATTGCCATTTCAAAGATTTTTGAAAAGCTATTTAGCAAAGTTATGGGTCTGTAGTTTCCTTACTTTTCTGGATCTCCTGTCTTATAAATCGGTTTTATTAAAGTTACCTTTAGTTGGTTGGGAAAAATGCCAAATTTGAATGAATTATTTATAATGTAGGAAATTACATTCTTTATGCTTGGAATGCTGAGTTTTACAATATTTACAGGTATGTCATCAATGCCACTGCTAAGTTTATTTTTAAGTTTTTGAGATCTTCCAACGATTTCCTCTGGAGTGAATGACCTTAAGTATATAGAAGCATTATTTTTTATTGTGTCGCAATTAAAATTAGTACTATTTTTTATTAGGTTTGGAATTAAATCAACTAGGAAATTATTGTAATTATCGGCTATTGATACAGGTGACCCAGAAATTTGGCAATTTGAATCTTTGAGAGGAGTTGCCCTGAATATCATTACAAACTGTCCACATTGCTTTGTTTTTGTTATCCGACGTAGTAATTTTATTATTATAATGATCTTTTCTTAATTTAATTAAGATATTATCATACCATTTTTTTCCGCTTTATATAATTCTTTACATCTACAATCATTCTTACTTAATACTAACAACAAATCTAAACTCTGCTTACATGCTGCTAGTTCAGGGTTGTTATAAAATACCTTATTTTTTTATTTGAATTTTAGAGTCTTTTTTGGAAAATTCTCGGTAAAAAGTCCAAAGCAGATTGAAGCAAAACCATCCTACTGACTATTTACATTGGATACCTCTGTTATGTACACTGATTCCTAGTTTTCGTTTTTAATTTATTTACAAACTTTTGTTTTGACTGCTCTGAGAATATTCTCACTGGTTTACTTAAAATAGTTTTGTTATGTTCTATACTAAAAGAATTTTTTTGCGCGAAATGGTCGGAAACATGATTTGAAATTACACTACTAGTTACATGATGCCTAATGTTACTAAATATATTATCAATACTGCTTTTTGTATTTTTTGTTACCCTTGTGCACTCTTCTATATGTTTACGTAAGGAGAATGAATCAAGTAGTGATAAAAACTCTGTTTTATAGTTATTATCATTTTTAAGTTCAATGTTGAAGTCACCGCCTAAAACATTTGTTTTATTTTCACTCTGTATCTTATTCAAAAGTTGTTCTAAGAGTCTTAAAAATGTTTCTTTGTTCCCGTTATATGGTCTGTACATCGCTATAACTATAAATATCTCCTTGTTGATGGAGCACTTTACTGCTGCACATTCCATTTCATCTTTCACTGAGAGATCACTAATTTGTTTTCTTGGTATATTATAATATATACGGATCGCGACCGATTCACATTCGCACTAACGATGGAATTTCTGATCCACTCAACACAACAGTAGGATTACCACAAAGAAGTTCTTAGCCCAACAACCTACATGATGTATGCCTATGACATATTATGAAAAACATATGTATAGAAAATTATGTCTAGATTATCCAATTTGCGGATAATGTGTGTCAAAACTTTAAGCTGTCTTAGTGAAAATATCCTTAAAATATCAACCGCAAAAACAGTTATATGTAATTTTTCCAGGAAGAGGACACAATACCCAGAATATTTAAACATAGCCGGTACATTAATTCCACACAAAAATGTAGTTAAGTATTTGGATATTTTTTTAGACCGCAAGCTTCTATGGAAAGATTAAATTAACTACCTAATCAAAAGATGTGAAAATGGACTGAATATGATAAGAGCCTTTGGTCATAAAAAATGGGGATTAGACCCAAATATTTGCTTATGTATGCCCTATTTTTGGATTATTCCAGTATTTCTTATTGTTCTGCAGCGCAAACACATTCAATAAGATTCGAAATAATAAAAAATATTGATATTATAAGAGTTGAAACCCTTGAGCAACCTTTAAATCTCAGGTTTAATTTTATAACCGATAAATTTCTGCTTAAAATAATATCAAAATCAAAAGACAGTGAACAAGATTAATAATCTTCTCGTTCTCCTCTACACTCATGCGCATTGGGGAGTTAAAAAAATTCCAAATCTAGTCCAAAGTACTCATCCATAACACAGAACAAAGAATTAATTTATGAAAATGATATTATTCCTTCTCTTGAAATACATTATTCTTGCATGAACAAACCCCTAAAAATAATTATTAACCATGAAAGACAAGAGGTCAATCCTTTGATTATAACAAATAAATTCTCAGCGGATTGGCCATCAAATGGGTCAATTATGATTAAATATTTACTAATGACCCTCTTTTGAACAATAAAACAGGTTGCGCGTTCTATCACAAGAATGCGAAATTAATAAAAAAAAATTAAAGTTCCAAACGGTACGTCTGTTTATTCAGCAGAACTTTGGACTATTTTTGAATCACTAAAATATATGAATAAGCTACAGACAACAAGAAAGTTTGTGGTTTTTTCAGATAGAGAGGATTTCCCTTAGAAAAATTAAGGATAGTAATTTTACGACAGATAATAAAAGATACTTAATTCGTAAAATAATCAACAGGATCCAAGTTCTTTACATGTACTTTAATATGTGTATTTAGTATGGGTCAAGGCCCATATGGGAATTCTTCTTCTTAAAGTGCCGTACAGATTCCTGCGTAGGCGTCCTCCGTCCTCTTATCATATGCGTCGTTCCATCAGAGCTCGTTGAAGAGACTGAAAGTCATGAATTCCCGTCCAATGTCTTATGTTCCGAAGCCAAGACAATCACTTCCTTTCTATTTCTTGTCTACCACCCTTAATCCTTCCCTGCAGGATTAGTCGTTGGAAGTGGTATCGTTCTCCACGTACAATGTGCCCAAGGTAGGAGATTTTTTTCTGCTTGATATGCTCGAATAGCTCTCGATCTTCAAGTTAAACCATTCGAAGTACGTCCTCGTTTCTTACGTGCTCCGTCCATGATATATTAAGCATCCGTCTCAGTACCTACATCTCGAATGCTTCGAGTTTATTGATTGTGACACCCTTAAGCGTCCATGCCTCGACACCATAGAGAAGGACCGACTAGACATAGCATTTGATCATTCGATATCTGTCTAAAATTCAGATCTTGGTTTGTCAGAAATTTCTTAAACTTAAGGAAAGTTGTTCTTGCTTGCTCTATTCTACATTTGATCTCCAGTTCCGGGTTCCACTTCTCATTTACAACGCATACCAAGTATGTAAACATTTCCACTCGCTGAACTCGCTCACCGTTCAACTGTAAATTGACGTCGGGGAAATCATCTTTAGGTATGACCATGAACTTCGTTTCGTCGATGTTGGTTTTTAGGCCTAATCGTTGACTTGTCTCACTAGGAGCATTTAGGAATGTTTGAATATCGTCTACATCATCGGTTATAATTGCGGTATCGTCTGGGTATCGTATGTAGTTTATGAAAGCTCCGTTGATTTTGATGCCCCTGGGACTTTCAGAGACTGCATCTGCAAAGACTCTTTCCACATACAGGTTAAACAACATCGGGGACAATATACAACCTTGCCTCATACACTTCTTTATTTTAAACTCTTTTGATGTTGTTGAGTCGTGTAGGCGTATTTCCGCTGTTTGGTTCCAATACAGGTTGGCTATAAATCTTATACCTATCCTTATCATCCAAACCCAGATCCCGAAGGTACGCCATTAAGAGGTCATGTCTAAGATTGTCGAAGGCCTTTTCATAGTCGACAAAACATATGAATACGTTTTTTCGTTAGTCAAGGCAGTTCTGTACCAAGAAGATGGCTTCTCTGGTACCGAATCCCCTTTTGAAACCGAATTGGCTGGATCCGCTGACTTCTTCACATCTCCTGAACAGCCTGGCATGCAATATTCGTAGAACTAGCTTTAAAAAGTAGCTTACTAGACTTATGAGTCGATAGTCTTTACACCTTTTAGCATTATTTGACTTTGGTAGAGCTATAAATGTTGAGCGAAGCCAGTCTTTGGGGAGGCATCCAGAATCATATATATCATTAAAAAACTTCACTAACATTTTGATATTCTGTTCGCTTATTATATAGAACGTCTTTGATAATTCGGTCCGGGAGCCTTATTGTTTTTCGATACTTTTATGACATAAAGGATTTCGCTTTCTAATATACTCGGCCAGATGGTGGGTTGTTGTCTGGGAACGGTGCGCTCTGTAGCCTGTCATCGTCAAATAGGCTAGATGTGTAAGTTTTCCACGTTTTCAGCAGTTTTTCAGGGTCTAGTATGATCTCGTTGTGTTCATCCCTTAAGTGGTTTATCGATGTCTTTTTATATTGTCCAGCTATTTCCTTTACCTTTTTGTGGAGATGGAAGCCCTCACCAACGTGATTTAAATTTTCTGCTTCCCAGCAACAGTGGCCAACCACTTTTCCTTTGCTATTCTTATTTTGTTACGAACACCCCTTTGGGTTTCCCGGTATCCATTAACGTCATCTTGGTTTTTATACTGCTGCGCTTTTCCATGAGTTCTAGGATCTCCCCTGTCATCCACTCGTTTCTGCATGCTGTCCTTTCTCTCAGTAGATACGTATATGGGAATTAAAGAAAACGAATTAGTGAATCTAGCATCCAATAAATTATTTAGTAAAACAATATCAAGAGCTAGAAGCTTTCATGCCCTGTACCCAAAACTTTAGAAAAAAATTGGTATTTCAAACAATGAAAATTGTGAATGTGGCGAAATTCGTGATTTGGACCACTGTGCACTCATTTGCTCTGGACTTGATAACCACAGGGATATATTTTTTGAAAAGATAAGATCAATAATACCTCAACCTATTGGTTTAAACCAAATTATTGTGTCACATAGTATTGTTGTTTATAAAGCTATGTTTAAATTTGTAACTAAGCCCAAACTTAACTTGTAAAAAAAATTTAAAACGAAATATTAATAAAAAATGAAATAATTTCTTCTTTATTCCTATATGAATATTTAAAAAAAGAAAGAAAAAAAAAGAAATAAAAGGATAAGAAAAATTAAAAGGAAAAAAAATTATGAAAAAAGATAAAAACCTATAAAGTTAAAAAAAGCAATACTAGAATCAAGGGAAAAGAAGGAAAAAAAATGGGTTACTTAGTTTAAGGTTAAGCTAGTTAGATTAGTTATAATAATTATTATTGCAATATATACAGAGTGGCAAAAAAGTCGCGCATAATGCCTGTAACTTTTGAATTACCTCGTATACAAAAACTGACGTTTATGAAAGTTGTTGAGTAAACTATTCCCCACATTTCTACCTGCATAAATTTTTTCTGTCCTTGCTGGTTTGGTTGCCATAGAGACTAACTTCCTTTTTTTAAATGGAACAACCTGCATATGACTGCATATTTGGATTCTACTGGGAAAATTCTGAATTTTTTGTATTTTAAATTTCCACCTATCTGCAAGCGTTTTCGAGATAATGACAGCTCAGAAATGAAAATCTTCCTAATTATAATTATTCCTAACTAATGCCCACCAGTTGAGTCCAGGCGTTTTCATGGCAGCGACCTAAGAGGTGTTAATTTTGAGTTGCTGTTTAATTTTCTGTTGTCTGATTTCTAATTTGTTTACACTATGGTTCATTTGAATAATAAACAACGAATTGAAATTCTAGTAATCAGCGGTTACGGAAATATGACAAAACATTTTTTGATAAATATGATCATCAAAATTTTAAATTCAGTTTCAAAAAGTAATCATTTAAACTTCAAATAGAAAAGTCTATTTTTTTTTACTATGCAGGGTGTTTTATTAATGTTACGAGATAAATCAGGATAAGTTTTCCTGCTGAACAGTATGAACAAAAATTCCTATAAATTTATATCCGGAAATGCTTCATTTCGGAGATACAGGATGTAAAAGTTTTATATTTATATTTGTTTTTTCTAAATAGTTTTTGAAATAATGTCGATATTATTTGAACTAAATCTGGTATCTAGGAGTTTTTGATATGCGAAATTTGAATTTGATGTTAGTATGGCTCCCACTTGTATAGAGCACCACCTATATGTCTTTTTGCTCTTTTGAAGAGTTATAACATTTAATACTTGCTTATACTGCATCTTTAAACAAAAATATTGATTTATCTATCTTTTACGTAAGAGTGGCAGAAGTTAATATAACAATTGTCTTATCCCTATGGTCAAGCGTTATACTATAACTTAAAAAAATGTTCACACTTTACTTACTTGCCCTAAAATTAAGCCCAGCTTTAAATTAAATATTAGGAAGCAAACCAATTTCATTTTTACAATAATTATATAGACCTAGACGTCGCGGCGTTGCGTCGTTTCTGTTGTGCTTTTATTAATACTAAAAGAAAAGTTAATAATGTTTTTTTTTGTTGACGTTTTTCTATATATAGCACTTTAACCGATAAAATTCTTCACATTGTCTATTAGGTATGTATATATTTTCAAGAAAATACATACATACATGTCATTAAGATAAAAATAATTGTTTTTGTTGAATTGTGTGCCAACGAAAAACAGTTCTTTTATAGAAAACGTTTTATTCAAATATGCAGTTATATTGCAAATTGTAAATTGAGCAAATAATATTAAAATCCCATTAATTTGCTGTTCTCGTTTTATTTCTTCTAGCAAATAACTACCTAATTAACAAATCACAACAAATTTTATATATTTCATATATTTTGTCAAAATCTTTAGTTAGCTTCACGGATGTTTGTGACAAATATTTGTGAATTTGATAAATAGACAAATAATAATATGTGGTGTGTGTAAATAAAAATATTCGGGGAAAAAGGTATATTCGGTAAATATTTTCCGCTGGATGTCGGTAGATGAACACAAATTAAAGGAACCAATATTTGCCAAACAACGACAGCTCTGGCTGATCATTAAAGACCGGATTATATGCAACCAAAACTCTTAAGAATATGCGTATATATATGCACATACTTTTTAAACTTTATGCAGGATATATGAAAAAAAGACGTAAATATGCAATGAATATGCCGGTAATAAAACAACTAAATTTTGATATTCTAAATTAAATTTTTATTTAATTAGGGGATTGAGTATTGAATAAAGATAAATTCAAGTTATAATATACTTTATTAAATCAGTTAACACCTAATACAGTTTTTTATATCAAACTTATACTAATACTAATTTGAAAAATTATAAAACGCACCAGTTATTATGTGTGCTTCAAGGTTTTGAACTAAAAGATTGTGGCGTCTATCACTAAGGGCATGTTTGTAAAAAGAAAACGATCTTTCTAAACTATATTCAAAACCAAGAGTCAGTAAATGTAAATAAATGCAGGTGTACATATTTGCCAGGGCCGCACTAAGAACAGTTAATATTTTTCGTCTTTATTTTGTTTGTATCAATTTTGGAAAAATGTGTATTATAGTTTATTGTAAATTTTTATACGTCAATAATAATAATAACAATAATATTATTAATAAGATATTTAATTTTTCCTAATGTAATTAATCGCTTTCATCACTACTCGTGTCACTACCAATATTTATTACTAGCGGTTCAACTTGTATCTCAATTAAATTGTCCAATTCCCACATTTTCTTTTTAACTTTTTCCTTCACATGGTTTACGCATTTTTGCCATTTATCGGCCGTAACATTATTAATTGCATCATAAAAAATATTCTTCATATCGGCAAATTTAAATGATTTATTATGTTCGGCCACAAAATTTTTAACATCAGCCAGATAAGTTCAATAGGGTTAAGTTCACAATGGTAGGGTGGGAGCCTTAACACTGTTCTATTTTGTCCTCTAGCCATTTCGTCTACCACATATTTGTTGTACTTTTGTTTGTGTTCTTTAACAATGGACAAAAGTTCCACTTTGAGTAAATCCTCTTCATAATTTATGTTTTTAGATCGCAGCCATTGTTGAATGTCAGGTTTTCTTGTTGCCGTTGTCGGAATTTTTTCTAATTTTCGAGAATGGTATGGGGCGTTATCTAACACTATGATGCTGTTTTCTTCCAATTGGGGTAAAATTTTTTCAAACCATTTTTCAAAAGAATTTCCATCCATTTCTTCATGGTAGTCACCTGTTTTTTTAGACTCAAATGCCCATAGACCATTAGGAACAAATCCATCATCACTTCCAATATGACAGACTATTAATCTCTTTCCTTTTCCTGAAAACAGTATTTTACATTATTTTTCATAAAACTGGAAGCAAAGAAAGAAAATTTTAGGTACCCGAAAGATTATTTTTTAAGTTTTTATTATAAAACAGTTTTTACTTAAAATATTACTTATAAGATTTTCATAAATTTGACTTTGAGATAGATCATTTATTATAATTTATTGTTCCTTATTTTTTATAATGTGCAATTCTTCGCCTATACAGGGTGTTTAATTAGTTGGACCACCTGTCATATCTCGAAAACTACCTGCCTACTACTATTGTTTACCTGATGGATTTTTTAATCCTGTTGAAAGACCATCTAAAAATGCCTGTCTGGAAGTTGACACAGAATTGTCGACCCAAACTTTTTGTTTCGTATGACCATCATTAACCCAGGTCTCGTCGAGATAATAAATTTTACGATTTTCGTTTCTGTAACCCTTAATTTTTTTTAAATATTCTCTTCTCCATATGACTATTTCATCCTTTTCAATCAACATGCTCTTCCTACCACGTTTTTCATAATTAAAATTTAATGATTTTATGAACTTATAAAATGTGGTTCTCTTAAAATTAGGCAAATCGTTATCTTCATTCACATCATTAAGCACTTTATCAACGGTGGGCAACTCGCCTTTAAAGAAATACTGATGGACTTTTCTTCTTACTGCATTTTTATCAAATTCGTCCACTAAATCGATAATATGTGTACGATTTTGGTTTGTTTTTGGTTTCGAAAATTCATGTTTGTTCTTGTATTCTCTGATTATCCTGTAGATACTGCGGCCACAAACACCCGTTTTCCTAGCTACTTTCAGTACAACTTCATCGATTGGCAAAAAGGGATTATCTTGACTTTCGTGTTTATACAAGTTTAATATTAATTCCTTCATGTCAACATTAAAATGAGACTTTTTTGATCTTTTTTTAGGTGGAGATAAGTCAATGCGTATTGGTTCGTCTGCGGTGTCTGTGCTGCTAGACATATTTATTTTACTATTTCCAGAGTGCCAAAGTCAAAATGGTATAATATAGCAAAATAGTTGGGTCAAAACACACAAATTATCGGTATATGCCCCGAAAAGCTAAAAACACTGGTTAGAATTGTCAAAATACACAAAGTATCGGTATATGCCTCGAAAAGCTTAAAACACTGGTTAGAATTGTCAAAATACAGAAAGTCTCGGTATATGCCCGAAAAGCTAAAAACACGTATAAAATACGAATATAGTACTCACAAAGTGTCGGTATATTCCCCGAAAAGCTAAAAACACTGTTATAAAATACTCACAAAGATAATAAAATATTTAAACAAACCACAAATGTATAGGTAACACTTCTAAAATTTTAGCGCGAAACGACTAAACAGAACAATAATGCACCTGTAACGGAAATGCAACCCTGTCGCGGACAGCGCCCGCCTCCACGTTGACCAATCGCGATGCGGGTTTTCTCCTATGACGCGCCGATCACGCGTTGTCCATTGTTTACGTTTACTGACTCTTGGTTTCGAATAGACTTTACATCTACTGAAGTTATAGGGCAAAATTTTAATTTCGGAACTAAGGCAGGTTTAATAGCTAAATTATTTACAGTTTTCCCTGACATTATGTTTACGACCTGCAATTTTGTACACATTTTTCTATTATATCCATCGACTCTGCTAGACTTGTATACGATTTCTCTAGTTGCAAAAACTGTCTGCTATAAATGCATAGTTACACTTAATATACATTAACTGTTGCTCCACTTTAGCACTTTGAAATATTTCTTTAGACTTTAGAATGCACTGTGAATCATCACCAGACATTTGCGAAATTAAGTCTTTCAATTTTTGGAAATTATCTGCATAAAATATTGCCGCACGAATCCAGGTGCCCCATCTGGTCACGACAGGCTCAGGTGGTAATGGTACTCCGGGAAGATCCTTCTTGTAAAATTGTACTCTTAATGGGGCCTTTATGAATATCTTTTTTACATTTGCAATTAGGTCATTGACCAACGGAAAGGAAACTGTAATAGTTTCCGCATCCCTATTTAATCGGTGAGCTAGGCAAGTTACATGAATAAAATTTTCATAAAATATTTTTAAATTCTGTCCTACCTTTATCATATACGGCGCAGCATCGGACAACAGGACAAGAATAATTTTATCTCTAGGAACTGAATTCGACAAAAAGAAATGTGTTAAGGTTTCTTGAATAAAACTGTGAGGTTGTTTGTTTTCTCCACTTTTTTATGGCTATAAGGTAAGCTTTTCCAGGTTCTTCTTCTGTGAGTTTTCCGATCATTAAATTAACTATTTAACGACCACACGAATCAGTTGTTTCATCGACGACAATATACATATAGTTACCTGTAATTTCTTTCTTTATTTCATTAAGCACGGTACCAAATACCTTCCCAACGACATTTTTTCTTAATATCGATTAATCTGGAGCATTAAATTTTGTATATTTTTGCAGAAAGGCCTTAACTTGCGGGCTGATTAACTGTTTAAAGGAATATGAGCAGCCAAGAACGTTTTACACAAATTTCGTTAAATTCTGGTCATGGTTCCCGTTTTTAAAAATCTCAAATGAATGCTTCAGCGTTGACTGTATGGGACCAGACTTCATCTTACTAACCTTAGCAATGTGAGATGGCGTCTTTATGTGCTGGTCTATTTGAAATTTCTTTGAGCAGAAAACAATTATTGAACAAGACTTGCAAAAAACATTGTCGCCGTCCAAAGCAAGTTCTGGGTAAGGCTTAATCCACGAAATACATCGTATTCTCGACATAATCACCGCTTCACTTTCGCTTTGTTTGCATTTACAATACTAACTGCGGCTACGACAAACGACAACCTCAATAATACTGACAAACTGTAACAAATGTGAGCAAATAAATAACTATAGAAGGCGCAGATAAAGAAATTCTAGTTAAAACATCTGGTCATAAATACCCACCCACTAATGGAATTTCTCAATAGAAGAATAATAGTTTATTTTATTAGTTTATTACTTTATTAATTAGCCTATTTATTGACCTCTTATCTTCAGACCCCGACAGTACAGGCGACACGGCGGCGTGCGACCATAAAACGTAAGAAAAACACAGAAATCCCAAAACATTCTTAGATATGCAATAGTTCTTAAAATATACATTTTTTCCTTTAAAGTCACAAAATGTGCAAAAAATGCATATACATATATGCAAAATGCATAAAATCCGGTTTTTACTGATCATTATTTTCGTACCAGATTGTTAGACGTTAGTTTTACACCACCTTGTATTTTACAACTAGGATTTGACCATAGCGTAAAAAGCCTCCGGGAATTGCCTAACTGAACTTAAGAGTTTCAATCAGATTAATGCATTTAAAATAGCACGGCGATTCCGATAAATAATTCCAGTTTAATTTTTTAGTAAGGTTGCCTTTTTCTGTGTTTCGGTTGCAATGGTGCCATCAGAATGAATTAGAGATGGAATGGTTGACTTGGTAAAGTTCTGACTGATGGCCTTAGCCACCGACCAAAATGATCTGGATCCGTTAGGACATTCAAGAAGTTTCTCTTTAATCTTCTGATTGTGTGCGTCTTTGCTTTGGTTTGTCGAATGGTTGCATTGGTTTCGAGCGTAAAAAAGATGATACAATTTTAGGCGGTAGGGTTTGGACGCCATTGTCGGTAGATATAATTTTTTGATTTAACAGCTCTTTCGCAGTTTTTAGTAAACCAAGGCTTACCGGTAGAAAGGCACTTTTTTGAGAAAGGGATGAAGGTTTCCATGCCAATAAGTATAACATCCGATATTTTTTTAGCACAGACGAACGTTCTGCCAAGGGAACGTCCAACAAAATAGCAACTATATTTTTTTTGCACAAATCGTAGTTTCATACAATTGCATAGCTACAGCAGCGTGGTGTCGAATGTTATGACGGATTAGAGACATTATATAGTATAATATGTGTCTAGCCATTCGACTTTTTATTTAGGGTTCCGCGGTTCAGTGTTTCCAACCTGTCACAACCTGCTATTGACAGAATTGTGGGATGCCTTGAAAGTATTCAATATTAATAAGAATATGATACACCTTAAGTAGTTAAACCTGCCTTACTAATTGATTATAACGCAGTTTCTGAAAAGGTGCTTATTTATTTAAATTTCTTGTCTCATCTTTAAAAACTTTTTTTAAGAAGCTGGTTAAGAATTGAAATCAAACCAAACAGTTATTGTAAGTAACTTGTTTTTTAAACTGCCAGATCAAATTAAATTTGTTTTTTGATTTAAGGTTATGGAATTTCTAAAAAATTTACCTGGACATGAAAAGCTAAATATTGAGCCCAACTTACTCTCTTAAACTATCATGGTGACAGATGCGAACTTACTCAATATCGTACTTATTCAGTAAATTAAATTATCATTAAAAGATAAAAGATCAAATTATTAATGTGAGTCCCGTATTTGAATTATAAGCGATAATTAAAGATTGTGATAGTTTATTTGATGAATATGAGTCATTTTGTCAAAGTTTTTAAAAGCTCAAGACAGCGTATCCTGATTTTTTAAATATTGAGACTGGTCCTGCTTCTGAAAAACTTGGCAATCCTAATCGTAAACCACCGAACGATTTTTGTCTGCATCCTTTCAGCAGCTACAAATAAATGTGTCGAGCTAGCCAAGCACTATTTGTAGAGCGCCATAATATTTTTTTTCTGCCGCATAGAACCTTATTATTTGTATAAATATGCACATAAAGACCAGTATACTTAATTTAATAATAACCGGGTAATCTACTTTTATCTAAGGTAAATAGGTACAGTAAAAATGCAGCGTAGCGACAATTCTAGTTATTATCTTTATTTGATTTGATGTGTATCTATTAACCAATTAACAAACTCTCATTACGTGTACAAGTATTTGCACTAACCAGCGCATAAATGTATTTGATTAGCAAATAATTATAGCTTGTCTATAGTATTACTAAAACTGCAGCACAAAAATGTACGTAAATGTACTTATGATAATTAGGTTTGCCTTGCGGTGGTTCACCTATACCTACAGGGTGTCAATTTAAAAAGTTTCGATGCGAATACCCGGAAACTACAAAAGTTAGTAGCTAAGGGGAACTAGAATACCACAGTTTAGTGAAGGGGCCACACCCCCATCTTAAAGTTTCAAGTGACACAATTACCTTTGTTATACTTAAAATAAAATATATTGAGTGGTATTTAGCTGCACATAGAACTCAGAAAAACTCGATATTCTTACACAAATGCAAATATCTAGTAAGGTGTACGTCAATTTAGGTAGCTGTCGCCGATATCTCAGTCTTCTAGGCATACTCAGAATGAATACATATGCGAGATGTTACACGTGGCGGCATCTCGTAGCAATCTATACATTATGTGTTGAAAACACTGTAAGATCCCTTTTCTTTTCGTCAGACTCTATAGCCTTGCCGATGAGCCGTAATACGGCGAAACGCGTCCAAGGATTGGGTCTGACGAAAAGAAAAGGGGAAACATCTTTCTTTTATAACATGTTTTCGGTTCACAGAAACCGAAGGTTTTTCTTTCAGCGCCACCTAACATTAGATACCTGCTTATGCAGGATCCTTTCCAGCGTTTGGTCTTCTCTAAGACCTCGCTGGTCTGGTTAGGTGGATAGCTCGATTGCTACGAGATGCCGCCACGTGTAACATCTCGCATATGTATTTATACATTATGTGTTGAAAACACTGTAAGATCCCTTATCTTTTCGTCAGACTCTATAGCCTTGCCGATGAGCCGTAATACGGCGAAACGCGTCCAAGGATTGGGTCTGACGAAAAGAAAAGGGGAAACATCTTTCTTTTATATCATGTTTTCGGTTCACAGAAACCGACGATTGGCTTTCAGCGCCACCTGACATTAGATACCTGCTTATGCGGGATCCTTTCCAGCGTTTGGTCGTCTCTAAGGACTCGCTGGTCTGGTTAGGTGAATAGCTCGATTGCTACGAGATGCCGCCACGTGTAACATCTCGCATATGTATTTATACATTATGTGTTAAAAACACCGTAAGATCCCTTTTCTTTTCGTCAGAATCTATAGCCTTGCCGATGAGCCGTAATACGGCGAAACGCGTCCAAGGATTGGGTCTGACGAAAAGAAAAGGGGAAACATCTTTCTTTTATATCATGTTTTCGGTTTACAGAAACCGACGATTGGCTTTCAGCGCCACCTGACATTAGATACCTGCTTATGCGGGATCCTTTCAAGCGTTTGGTCTTCTCTAAGACCTCGCTGGTCTGGTTAGGTGGATAGCTCGATTGCTACGAGATGCCGCCACGTGTAACATCTCGCATATGTATTTATACATTATGTGTTGAAAACACTGTAAGATCCCTTTTCTTTTCGTCAGACTCTATAAGTAGCTGATTATGGACAGAGCTGGGCCAGGTGGTGCTGGTGGTGCAATTTACGATCTAACCCAGGTGGTGCAGGTGGTGCGTTTTACGATCTAACCCAAGTGGTGCTGGTGGTGCGTTTTATGATCTAACCCGGGTGGTTCGGTGGTGCGTTTTATGACCTAACCCGGGTGGTTCGGTGGTGCTGTTTACAAAATAACCCGAAATTAAATCCGACTTTTTACGACCTAACCCGGATGCTTTCATGAGGCGGCTTCTTATCTAACCCTAACTTGATCCTTAATATTTATGAACTGACCCGAGATAAAACCCGACTTTTTACGACCTAACCCGGATGCTTTCGCGAGGCGGCTTCTCATCTAACCCTAATTTGAACCTGAATATTTATGATCTGACCCGAGATAAAACCCGACTTTTTATGATTTAACCTTAGTGAAACGCCGCTGCTAAAGCGGGATAATTAAATCCCAATTTTTATAAGCCATCCTTAAACCCAACTTTTTACGATGCGACCTGAGCCATCCTTAAACCAGACTTTTTATTATTTCCCCTTAGTTGAAACGCCGCTGCTAAAGCGGGATAATTAAATCCCAATTTTTATAAGCCATCCTTAAACCCAACTTTTTACGATCCGACCTGAGCCATCCTTAAACCAGACTTTTTATTATTTTCCCTTAGTTGAAACGCCGCTGTTAAAGCGGTATAGTAAAAAACATTATTTATATTTTCTAACTTAGTGAAACGCCGCTGGTGAATGGCAAAGCGAAATAAAACCCTAATTTATATGGTCTAACAAGATAAGTATAATAAGACGGTACATTATTTGGCCACCGCAATAATTATTTATACCTAAATGACCCTTCCTTTTATGGTATGCTCAAACCTTAATTCAAAATTCGATTAGTTAAGGTAAAATAAAATTCATAATATAATTTAATCATAATTTATTCAAAATTCAGGATTATACAAACTACATAATATGTTATGTTCTATACTACTATAATTCTTAACTATGTTATTAAGCTAAACTAATTACTTAGTATAAATTTATCTACCCAAAAAATTACACCCGGTTCGAACAGAACCATCTAAAGCATTATAGCTTAAAAATGCATCGTGTAACACCAATGCAAAAACTTTAATGTTTTTTGCAAATTTGTTACGCGTTTCAAATTCAATTTTTATGTCTACTGTCGAATTTTTTATGTTATTATCCGCTTGCTGACTGGAATCAATGACAAAGACCGGATTTGCGAAAAATTCATCTAAATCAAGTAGGGGGCTACAATCTTGTCGATTATAGTAACTACGCTGGAAATTTTCGTATGCGTAGTATGCAGGACCACAAAGCTTTTTGCTAAAATCCAAGTTCCATCTTTCATAAGGAAATACGTTGCTATTTAAATACACGCGAATATCTCGAATACCCGCGTTTATAAAATCTATCGCATTCTTTTTGTAGTTGTCCAAACTATCGGCGCTTATAAAGCTGAGAATAAGATATCTTGGTTTTTCAAGATTGGTACTCGTTTTTAAAGCCCATATATCTGAAGTCGTTTCTCGTAGTGTTGGAAGCTCATATAGATCCCACATTCTATAAGCTATATTTACTTGAGCATTATTGCCACCTTTATTTATACGAGAAAGCAGTTTAAGCTTTTCTCGATCTTCGGGAACAATATGACGAACTTTCCATTCAATTTTGCTTACATTAATAGTTGCTTCTACTTCGCCGACGTAGCAGTTAACATATGATCTAGATAAAACCATTATTAATTCCTGCTTTACATTAAGGACTCCTTTCAAATAGTCTTCTGCAAAACCCAATAGATATTTTAAGGGTAGCTTTCCGCTAAATATATGGCTTGTTTTGTCCAAAATAACTTGACATCCCTCATTTAAACCCCATCCTGTGGTAAGTAAGTTTTTACTATGCAGTGGATTAAATGATACCAATGTCTTTAACGCTGTGGTGATTCCAGGTTTTCTGACTATAGATACTTGTTCACCACCCATTTCATATCTAATTTCATCAAATAAAAATGCCAAACAATTATTTGACAAATAACATTTTTTTGTAGCATCACTTGAATTAAATGTGCCCTCAATATATATGTAACTATCTGCAATATTGAGTATTAGATCTTGAAAATGAATTGGTATACGGATTTCATCAGAATTGCTATATGTTGGTGACCCATAAGGTTTATATGTATGCTCATTTAAACTGACAAGTGAATAATCAAATACAGGATCATCGAAAACCTCCAATTTTTCACTTGTTGAAATGGTGGCCATATTTTCTTAAATTTTTAGTTGTAAACCCAAGGATTTCAAAAAATCACGATCTTCGATGCTTATATCACTTCCTTTCAGATCAACGTTTCTTTTTAGAATGCGTGCTATAGTTTTAGGTTTACTGCTTTTATTATCTTTTATTATCTTAGACGATTTTTGATATTTATAAATCTGAGAATTATATTGAAATCCCATTATGTAATTTTCTTTAATTCTAATTTAATTATAATTTTCTCTCCTTGGAAATTAACCAAGTCTCCTTGATCGTCCAAGATTCTCAACGTAATGTTATCTATAAACTGACGACCCAAAGGTTGTATGGGCATATATATTATATTATGGGGCTCCTTAGAAAGTTTATAACCAGGTTCAACGTCAATATCAAATTCGAATAAAGTATGAGATTTTGTTGAATTCAGATATGCTCCAGAAATAATATTACAGTCAACTCGTATCATTCGAACTTTCATTATATCCACTGGTAGAGTGGATTCATGAAGCTTATTGGCTTTAAACACTTTCTCTGCAAATCCAAGCGTTCTTCCTAAAGAGGATTTTATTGAAAAATCTAAATCCAATGTAGATTTAAGCTGACACTTTAAAGTGTTGTTATTAGCCTCCAAACTAAATATTCTATTCATATCATCAATTTCATTATTATTTTCTAAATATTTCTTTTTCTTGATTTCTTTCTGAATTTCTTTATGGATTTCATCAATTTCATATGCACCTGGTTTAATTCTAAAGTAAGTAAATTTTTTCTGATCAGGATCACCAAATCCAAGTAAATTATTATTTTCATCTATGTTAAAAATTGAATTATAAGTGTAAAATCCCAACAATCCTAAACCATATATTGAATTCTTCTCAAGCTCAAGCGAGGGAAAAAAATTAGCACTCAACACGCTGCTATGATCTGATAAGGTAAACGTGTACGACATGACTACAAAAAATTTAGATGTATTTCAATATTTATTGTAATATACAACGTTTATCCGATGGTAAAACCTCAATTTTATTTTCTGTTGCTATATTTATATCCTTCATTTTACAATAACAACAGAATAATTTTCGCTTCGGAGGACCATCATTTACATCTCCATCCTCACTATCATCCTGCTCATGCTCAGTACAAAATAAATAGTTTTTTAAATCTGGATCTTCCTGTAAGTGTTTAGGAAGCTTAGACCAAATAAACGGGATTTCTCGAAATGCACAATTTATAATAACTTCTTTGGGCATATAAACTAAATCCTCCTTTGTCATATTTAATAAGCTTCTCGATTTGAAAAACACTTGCATAGATTGAGAGATCTTTTTTATAGCATCATTCTCCATTTCTTAACTTTTTTTAGCAAGAAACTTTAAGCATAAATGTCCACACCAGACTGTATCAAAATCTTGCTCGCGAATGTAGTTATAAAAGATATTTTCTGTTTTATATCGCCCAGTATACAAATAACTAACTAACTCACTTGGTGGAGGTAAATCTCCGAAGCTATCGTAATAATATGTTTTATCATTTTTCTTCTTATATGCAACCCAATGCGTCCCTACCCCCTCGGCATCATCCAAATTAACAATTCCACTTTCAAACTGGTTAGGACCTGTTTTTGGCATAGCATCTCTCATATATACACCTCTAAAATATGGAATATTTAGCTGTAATGCATACTTAGACAAGTCGAAATTTGTAAGCGCTTTTGGAGGTAGGGATTTTATTAGTTTTTTGAACTTTTATATGGTTTTAGATATAGCCCCAAACCACTGCGATATGGCTTAAGATATAATCCATTACCCTTTTTTCCTTCATCTATATTTTTATCATAACGCTTTCCCGATGAAACATCTTTAGCTGTTTTTATCGCTCTTATAATTCCAGCGGCCCCGCCAGCTAACGAACCCAAAGCAGAAAGTCCTGCAAATATAGGAATCAGAGGTAAAATTCCTCCCTGCTTTGGTAATGGTATGATGCGCGGAGTTTGTATTTTTCTTTTACCTCCGTGAACTTTTAATGTTTTTTGCGCCACTATTATTCCCATTTTTACCATTTTTTGTATATCCGAATTTTTTGGGTCTAAATTTAAACGTTTCTTTAAATTTTTACGAATTTTATTTATAATCCCGCTACCAAAAACTATTTTTTTCTGTTTTTTATTTATTTTAATACTCTTTTTACGTTTAGGTAATGCTTTTTTACATCCTCTACCAAGCTTCTTTTTTATTTTCATTCCACTTGCATTTTTACTCCCCCTACCAAGCTTCTTTTTTATTTTCATTCCAGTTGGTTTTTTACATCCCATGCCAAGCTTTCTTTTTATTTTCATTCCAGTCGTTACTAGCCAAGCTGCAGTTTTTTCGCCAAAACTAGAGTTTGCCGACTTTACACGTTTCCAAGCACTTTGTTCAAGTTCGTAATCTGCTTTATGTCGTTCACTTAACTTTTTATGTCTTGCATAGGCTATATCATGCTTTTTACATGCAATATCTAATGAATTTATTCCAGGATCACCGCGGGTGAGTCTTTTCTCTAACTTTGTTCCAGGTCCGCAATACTGATATCCAGGTAAATGTAATTCAATTGGTAGCTTATTTATTACAGTATCAACTAAGCCTTTACCACTCGCCTTGGTGCTGCTGGAGCGAGAGGATATACGTCCTAATCGTTTGGCGGCTGACATTAAAATAAAATATAGTGTGCAAGTAACGTATATTTACAGCAATATGTTTATTGAAAAATCAGGTTATGAATTGGAAGTTGACAATCTGGATCAGACCGTTGGAGCAGGGTTGCCGACTACTAAAAGGAATGGACCTTTATTACCAAATTCAATAAGAGCGCTTTTAATAGGTCCTTCAAATTGTGGGAAAACAAATGCTATGATAACCCTTCTAACTCATCCTAAAGGCCTTTGTTTTGAAAATATATATATTTATTCAAAGTCCTTATATCAACCAAAATATGATTATATTCGCAAAGTACTCAAGCCGATTAAGGAAATTGGTTTCTATACTTATGCTTCCAATGAGACAATAGTTAATCCCGCGGATGCTAAACCTAATTCTGTTTTTATATTTGACGATGTAATTTGTGAAAGACAAGATACTATTCGTTTATATTTTAGTATGGGGAGACATAAAAACATTGACTGTTTCTACTTGGCTCAGACATATTCTAAAGTTCCAAAACAATTAATTCGTGATAATGCAAATTTTCTTATTCTGTTTAATCAAGATCAAACAAACCTTAAACACATTTATTTAGATCATGTTTCTCCAGATATATCATTTTCTGAATTTCTAGAAATGTGTGCAGAGTGTTGGAAAGAAAAATATGGTTTCCTAGTTATTGATAAAGATAGCGATTTAAAGAGAGGCAGATATCGAATAGGATTTGATAAATACATTTATTTTTAAAATTTTATATCATTTAACATTGAGGCAGTAAAGGGAGAGGAGTAAAAAAAAAATGAACGATACTTCAGAAATTGAGCTTAAACGCAAACTGATTGAAGCAACTGATGCTGTGCGTAAAAAATATTATAGCATTAAAAATAAGCAATTTGAAAACAAGAGTGGACTTGAAGAATTTTATCAGCCTGTTACAACTCGTTTAAAATCTATTTCTGATGCTGTTCAAGTTGCATCAAAAAAATCTAATATGCAGCCTCCCTCAGCTAACAAAAGCCAAACCACTATTGTAAAAACAACTAGCCAGCCTTATTCGTCTGATGATGTCGATGTTCATGATGACAGCTTTGATGAGACATCTGACGCTGTTTCACCGCATATCAGTACAATACCTGCAGAAGATATTTTCTCAACACCGGATTTAAGTGATACACCTCCTATTATCAAACATGATAAACAGCTAAAAACAAGAAAGATAGACTTTTCCTCGCATGCTAGTCCACATTCAATTTCAATGAGTTATGTGGAAAAAATAAAACGTAATATATCCAGGTTTGATGTAAGATATGGAATTTGCGTAGATTCAAAAAATAAACTTCACATGGGGAACACTGAGGTTAGATTTCCTCCTAGTGAGATTTCCTTTTGGCGTGGGAGTACAAATATTGCATCATATCCAGCATCTGCAGAACTTTTGGATATACTTTTTTTAAAACATCCAAAAGCGTTAGAAAATCCTAGTGCTATAAGCGAACAAACAAAAAGTATATATCAAGAAATTCTACATAAAACCAATGTAATTTTTAATCAATATAATCCAACTCGAGGACTTAACCGCAGTCAATCAAAAAAATATTTATACTTAATAAGACCTCTTATTTTTAAAGAAGGAAAATCAATAGCAAGATTACCGCTAAATACCAAACAACTAAACTTTAAAATCAAAGAATTTGTTTACTGGAATACTCCCCAGGAATTGATCGAACGTCTCCGCCTCCTTTGGGCGTCTAAATTAGCTGGAAGCACGGCACATGATAATGAAATTATATCCATTTTAGAAGAACTACGAGAAGCTAATATAATATATTAAACGCCTTATAATACGTAACATTCCAATTTTCATCTCAGTTTATACATAAAATGATGAGTGTTAACACAATAGATAAATTTGGTCGTAAACGTAAATGGAAAGACTCATTCCAGTTTAAACTTAGAGAAACCCCTATAAGCGCCTACAAACTAACTTCCGACGGAAATTATGATTTACAAGGAAAACGGCTAACCAATGTTTCGCCACCTACAGACTTAAATGATGCTGTGACAATGAATTATTTGACTGAAAAAATGAAAGTATTGGAAGAAAAGTTAAGAAATATGTTAGCTGAAACTACTGAATGGCTAAACAGAAATCTAAGTGCATATATCGATTTTAAAGTGGAAGAAGATTTAACAGAAAGGTTAAAGTATAGCAGTAAACAGTTAACCAATACAATAAACGATGATGTTATACCATATCTTCATAAAACGGTGATTGAAGAACAAAATGAGACTCTGGATAAGCTAATTACAGAATACATAGATAAACATATAAACAATTTATTAGATAAAAGTAATATCCCAAAAGAGATGGAGCGAATCATAAATGAAAAAATAAAAGATACTAAACATTCAAAAGTGGTGATTAAAAAATAATGTTGAAATAAAAAATGAATTTAACGCGCTGTATATTGGAAACCTTTCTAGTTATCAAGCTACTCTAGTCACGTCAACAATTTACAAGATGATCTCTAAAGAAAAAAGACAAGTCGTTGAAGAACTCCATAAACCTACACGTCGAAATTTTTCTAGGCGTAAAACTGTAATACGAGATTATTATGACTATTTTCAAATTGACCTAATGGAGTTTCAACCATATTCGCTTCTTAATAGAGGTTTTCGCTATGTATTAGTGGTTATAAATTGTTTTTCTAAATTTGTTTGGACTAGACCGCTTAAATCGAAAACTGGAAGCGAAGTTACTAAAAGTATGAAAGATATACTTGAATCGGCAGGATATTCACCTAAAAATATAGGTTCTGATATGGGCTCAGAATTTAAAAATTCACACTTTAATTCTTTAATGAAAAAATATAAAATAAATAATTTTTTTATCTATAGTAATAAAAAAGCGGCGATTGTCGAGCGTGTTATACGCACATTAAAAAACCGAATATACAAATATTTCTCTTTACGTGGAACTCACATTTGGTTCGATATCTTACAAGAAATTACAGACGATTACAATAATAGCAAGCATAGTACCACAGGAATGAAGCCTTGCGATGTAAAACCTAATACACTGTTAAACGTATATAATGTTCCGAAAATAGTTGTTAGAAGAAAGATACTAAAAATAGACGATATTGTCAGGATAAGCAAATATAAAGGTGCATTCAGTAAAGGATTTGAAATTAACTGGTCTCCAGAGTTATTCAAAATAGTTAAAGTGAATATTAACAATCCACCAACGTTTCTTTTAGAAGATATGAATGGTCAGCCGATAAAGGGTTGTTTTTATCAACAAGAACTACAAAAAACCAAACTTCCTGATGTTTATTTGGTGGAGAAAATTATAAGAAAACGAACAAAAAATGGCGTTAAGCAAGTTTTAGTTCGCTGGCTAGGATTTCCCAAACCTACATGGGTTAATGAAGCTGATGTCATATTATAGTATTATTAATTCTTAACCTAACTTATTACATATATTTGTATTTGTAGCTTAAAGGTAAATAAAACAACTTTTTAATAAATACTTTGTTTTTTATTTTTAGGTTATTCATTTCATATATAAAATTTTCGTAATATCACATAATATTTGGTGATAATTAAAAGCTAAATATTCTAACATGCAATAATTCTGAATAGATAACTGTAAACTACATACATTTTTAATTTTTTCGGAATATGTTACATCACTATCATAATTGGTTACATATAATAAAATACTAGTATAATGACTTGAGAAATCAATTTCTTTTAAAATTTTTAGTTTATAGTCAATAACATGAGAATATAATTTAATTTCCTGAAGCCATTCTTTACAAAAATATAAAATATTATTATATTTTTCCAATTTTAATAATGTTTGCCCTTCACATGGTATACTTGTAAGTTTAAACTGCTGAAAAATCATTACATTCTCAGTCAGTGTTCCGTCAACATTAACTAATGGAGACATATTCAGCATATGTTCAAATAGTTCATGCCAATCTATATCCATGAATGATATAGAAATGCTATTCTTAGAGCAGGGAGCAACATATGTTAGCTTGACTGTCGGTAGAAAGCCCTGCATAGTACTTAAGCCTGTAGAAATTTGTATGGGAACTGTGAGGAGATGTATAATGCTCTCGTTAATCAAATATTTTTCTTCCTCTATTTTTTCGCTATAATTTGGTAGCAACATATCTATATATTCAGGATAGCAGAAATCTGATGAAGTCATAGAAGATTGACTAGCCATGTTATAATCTTAGTTTCTTTAATAGATATATAACCTGCTTCTTTTGTTTGTATTGTTTAATATCTTTTTTCAGTTTTCTAATTTTTTCAGAAAAACTTTTAATTTGATGTTGTAGTTGCAGCGACTTGGTCATTTGGCTTACTATAGCTTAAACCATCTGCTTTAAGTTCTTTTATAGTTATAGTCCCCCTACCCATCCCACCCTCGTTTACAAACAAGTTTCGACAAGTCGAAACAGCTGCCAACCAATGGAAACAGCCTTCGGCAATATGAATCAGCTTTCAACGTCTCGAAACAGCTTTCAGCTTTAGGCGAGTTGAAACAGGTTTAGACTTGTTGAAACATGTTTATTCTTGTCGAGATACGTTTTTTTTTACTATTATATCCGACTTGGAGAAAATAGCATATGGTTAATATTTTTGTAAAATATTAATGAAAATATATTATTAAAAACTTTCATGTATAGCATTTAAAAAGTCGATTTTATAATGACCCCACGCAAGAGTGCTTATTCCGTCAGGCAAAATATATCTCTTATCATCGTTCGCAGATAAAGCTATCTTATTGACCGATTCCGTATGTATAACATGCTTTATTGATCTAAAAACAGTTTGTCTACTTAAAACAATATTTTTACTTAAGAGACATGTTTTGTATGCACTATGTTTAAGCCTCTTTATTACAGACTTCTTGATCCCTTTCCCCTTCTTAATAACTTCTCCATAATGTCCGCTGCTATTAGGTTTAGCTATAACATAGTCATATAATTTTGGTCTAAGACCGACAAATTCAAGCATGGGCAAACCTTTAGCTTCATCTTTAAATACCCCTAAAACTGCTTTGTTTACCAAAGGAATTGAATATGGATTGTTCAATGCATAATTAGACGTATCAAACTTATTAAGATTATCCTTCATGTCAGCATAAAAATCTTTAGTAGTAATCTTATATATTAATGAATCTGTATCCGTGTATAAGAGTTTTGAATTATCTTTATATTTTTCTTTTATAAAGTCATAATGAAATTCGTACATGATAGTCTTTGAAATATCAAGAACACAAAACCCTGCATAAATTGGTTTGTTAAAAACAACTTTTTCTTTTTTAAGTTGAATGCCTACAAAATTTTCATTGAAAACTTTAACGCTATCTATTTTAGATTGAGAAATAAATGTTTGAGCCCCCTTTTTTTGTTGAATATTTTCCCATTGTTTTACCAACTTTACACTTTTTCTCTTTTCTACTGCCTCCATACATTTACCGAAAACCGCATTATTTGCTAATTTATATTTATCTTTATCAAAGTCATTGGTTGCAGCCTGTCTCATAGCAGTATTTTTATCTATATAAATTTTTAACCAATCAGACTGTCTAAATTCAATAATTCTATGAATTTTTTCTAAAATTATACCATGTTGAAGGGCTTGATATAAATTTCTATAATGTATGACATAACGTTTTTTATCGCATAAATTCGGAATTAACTTGGGCATACGACTTGTACCATTAGGTGCAACTATATTTTCAGGGCAAAAAGGAAGCTCGTTATGTAAGTCATGAATTTCTTCCGGATATAATAAATCTACTTCTAAAATATAACCTATTGCGCTCTCATTGTTTGAACATTGATTTACCACGTTAAAATTTTGAATTTCATCATCTTTAAGCCATCTAAAACCACCATAAGGTAAGTATTGTGATAAAGCTGATCCATATAAGTTGTTGGCATCCAAATAGGTGAGATAAGTTTCCTCTTGTTTTGAATCATACTTTATGTAATTAAAATCATCTTCCAAGTCGTTTGGTATGTACTTGTTATTTGCCACAGCATGACGGTGCGCACATTGTACAACGCCGCCTCGGATCCCCTTTCTAATTAGGTGTAACATATCTGGATCGGTAAGAAGTTCTAGTTTTACCTGCAATTAAAAAAAAAATAAGCATTAAACCTTGTGATGAAAAAATGGAAAGTTAATCATCATACCTTTGTATAAGACAGCATACAAGACCAGGCTAGCGATGGGAGAGTGTAAAAAAAGCAAGCCTCCAGATTGTATAGAGAGCGAAAGAGCCTTCTAAATGATTCGAATATATCAGCCATCAAAATAACATCAGTTTTCAAGTACAAATCTGAATATTCGGCTAAATTCTTGCAATTAAATGCCTTCCAAACTTTCTGTGCATGAATATAATCTTCTTCGCTAATACATTCTTCATATAATGTGCTGTAAAAATCCGATATTGCTGGGAGTTGTTGAGTAGATTCTAGTTTTGCATATGAATCAACAAACTCATAGGGGAAAACTCCCTTTCGTCGCATTAAATTGAACTGATCATTATCTGAAAATAGCCTTCTAGTTTCAATTAGCTGATCTTCGCTTAAAGTCTTTGCAAGGTTTTCTAAACTGTTGGGCATAAACCGGAACGAATCCAAAAAACGTAAATTAAAAAATCTTTTTTTCTGATGTGCTTCGTTTAAATCGGTATCATTCACATCTTCGGTTAACTTTATTTTTGCTGTAAATCCAATATAGAGCTCTTTATTTTGTGGAACTACTTCGATAGATTCGGAGTTTTTAAACATTTCCTCGATGCAAATATGAAAATCATAGTGGCTACCATTGTGGAAAAATATAGGTAAAAAGTATGGCGTTCTATATCTTAGATTGCATTTACTATGAGCGGCACCTCGGTATAAGCCTAAAAATCATAATTTAATTACATTCATTGTAAATATAATTTATTTTTGATATTTGTATATAATATAACCTTTTATAATAGCTATAGATTAATAATTTTTATCGCTTACCTGAGAAATGGCAATGATCTCTCACTCTATTAAGAGAGATATCTTCATTACTAAGTGGAAATGCCTCTTGACATAAAAAACAAACTTTGGCATTTAAAAAATCATTTTGCTCCTGGGGTGTTAGTTTTTTCATAGGCTTTGGGTTTGAATAATATTTTTCATGAATCTGTCTAATATCTTGAATTAGCCACTTTGTAAAAACTTCAACACAATCCACACCTCTATATTGTTTTAAAAATGAGAGGGAATTGTCATGTTCGCATTTCACAAAATATGCAAAACTGAACGGTTTGTGCACGTGTGTATCCACTGTATATTTTTTGGATGGATCTGGATTCGCTCTATGGATGGGCTCTAGCAAAGTTTCAAAATCTGCATATACACAGAATGGCATAGGAAATGCTTTATGATGATCTTTAAATTCAATAATATTATTAAATGCATTTGGAAGCTCTGTTCTAACTTTAAGGCAGTCATTTAAATCTAAATGCTTTTTTAATTTATCTTCGGCCCGAAATGTAACTAGACAGCCGTCGCATACATAAACTCTTCCGTCATGATTAGTTCTTTGCTTTGAGATTAGTTTACTTAAATCTTTTATGTAACAAAAATGTGATGCCCCCGTTGAAATATCTTCGATGTATAAGAGATTTACATGATTAATTTTTCGTTGCTTTGTATGATATAAAGGTCCTACAACATCATGTTTATCCTTTTTCTTACTAAGTCCAAAAACGTTGACGCTTATATCGCTGTTTTGCTTCTCAAATTTTTGGATATTATTTAATTCCATGGGAAATGATAAATTATTTAAATTTAGTTCATCTAAATGTTCTTCATAATTGCTAACTCTATAAACATGTTCAGCAGCAGGATAAAGTTGGCAGAGAATACTATAGGCGAAGCATTTATTATCGCTATTTTTTATATTAATAACAGCTTTTTTATCTTCTATGTCTTTTGGAAGGGGTATATAAGATGATCCTCGGAATGGTTCAAATCTAAGCAAGTTTACTTCCAAATATAAAATTCCAATCATTGACCATCCGGAATCTTTTTGCTAAAATAAAATAAATTTTTTTTAGATATAAGAAATCGAATAATGCTATTAGTATGACTTACCTGAAACTCTTCACTTTTCACTTTTAATATTTCAGAAAATTCTGAATACAGATCCTCCAAATCCGAGGATATTGTTGCAATACGATATTTGCTATTAAATGATTTTGTTTCATTTTGCACATCATTCCCATCTTCATTTTGTTTTGTTGCTAATATATAGGAAGCAAAAAGCTCAAAGTTGATTTTCATTCCATTTTCCTGCTCATTTATTTTCTTTTTGATTAAATTTAGGACATCTGGTTTAATTTGAGACATAAATTCATTTACATTTTGTATTGTTTCTTCCGCACCGCTTATTCTATATGTGCAAATGTTTTTTTTAAAAGCTGAATTAATCAATTTAACATTTGGAGCAATGTCGATGCAACAATTTTTTTTATGAAATAATGTTTTTAAGTGAGCGCTCATATTTTTTCTGTTGACATCTATCTGACATTCTTGACATCTAATGGTAGATGACGATGTTGAGGCTCCATCATTTATCTTATTAATCTGTTTATTATTTACATTATTAGCTAAAGTTGCAGCTTTTTCGGCTTTTTTTGCCTCACTTCTTTCATGGGTTTTAAGGTGTTTTTTAAAAATATCCTTTCTATTGCTAGTTAGCGGACATAAATGACAACTAAATTGTTTCTGACTACTTGAATGCTGCTGTTTTTGATGTCTTTTTAAAGCTGCCAACGTTGAATAACTTTTATGACATGTAATACATTCCATTTTAATGTAAATGAAATAAAATAAAAGTTAGCAAAACTTACTTTGAAATTATTAATCTTGTAAGGTTAGTTTAGTCTTAACAAGTTGCTTCGGTATCAAGTTTAACTTGGAACTGAAATCTCTATCCCATCAAAGCCGCTTTTATACCTCTTTTTCCCCGGTTACGGAGAAATATGTTAGGGGAAGTTTGGGTACCCTCAGACGGTTATATGCAATGATTCAAGCTTCTAAAAAAGCACTAAGACAAGTAATTATCAATTTGAATTTACGTATGTCGAAGGTAATGTGTTAATGATAAATATACATGATGAAAACATTTATTGTTCGATTGCATCTAATTTTTAAGAGTCTAGAAATAAGCAAATAATGTTCTTTATAAACATCTCGAGTTACCTGTCCTTCCCCTACATCATAGAAGGGTATTTGCCGACAAAGTTTGACCATTTTTTATGATTCGAGAGTTGGGTATTCTCTACAGATGTAAACTGACAAGTTTCAACTTGTCGAAACTTGTTAGATTTTAGCTTATATTCTTATTATGAGATTTTAAAATTATGTATGCGTTTGTTTAATTCATTGTAAAGGATTTGTTATTATGCTAATTTCAAAAGTTAAATGTTGGTGAGAATATTGAAATGTGGTGGTCGAGAGAATCATGGAAAATGATTTCGCAAAGTTTCTCATACTTTTTAACCCTATGCGTAGGTGACGCTAATAATATTGAATTTTTTTATTAAAATATCTAAAGTAAATATCTAATTGATTTTTTTTTAGCGCTAATTGGGATTTTAATTAACTACCTCAGAGTCGGTATACACTATATTTTGCAACGCAATTGCTTTCACACCCAGTAATGTATTATGATTTTTTTGGATGGTCGTTATATTGTGAGTTTCTTAAGTTAGCCAGATTAATAATAAATTAAAAAACCAACGTGATTTGTTTATTGTTGCCTACGCCTGATATTCATAATTTTATTGGGGGTTCTACCTGATGACAAATACAGCTTATGATACCTATCTAGTGGGTATTTTCAGTTTAAGGACCGAATAATATAGAGTTATTGTGCATACATCATCGCAAACAAAAGGTAGCTTTTTATATTATTTCGTATTTACAATCCATTTAACTACAATTTTACACTGTGAATTAATTTTTTTTACTTTTTTCCTGAAATTGTAGCCTATTTACTTATATTATGATATTATCCGAAATTTTTATAAAAGCATTATGAGGGCTTTTACCTGATGGCGAACACAAGTTGTATAGTACCTATACCTGCTTGGTATTTTATATGTATTTAAGTTTTATTTATTGTCTACTCTGTTCTCATTACAAGATAGTCCTATAATTTATCCATTTCCAGTACAAAGAAATCGCTAGTTAATGGTTCTAGATGGTAATTATTTTATTGTATTTTATATAAGTGGTGCAAAAATTGAAAACAATTATTAGATATGCTACTGAATTTTAATGAGGGTCCTTCGGAATAATAAATAAAGGTTTATGTCCCTTTCTTTTTAAATCGAGTCGGCAGAGGGTTTGAGAGGGTTATTTAGGTATAAATAATTATTGCGGGGTGACAAATGTGCCGCCTTAATATACTTATCTTGTTAGACCATATAAATTAGGGTTTTATTTCGCTTTACTACCCGCCAGCGGCGTTTCACTAAGTTAGAAAATATAAATAATGTTTTTTACTATACCGCTTTAACAGCGGCGTTTCAACTAAGGGAAAATAATAAAAAGTCTGGTTTAAGGATGGCTCAGGTCGGATCGTAAAAAGTTGGGTTTAAGGATGGCTTATAAAAATTGGGATTTAATTATCCCGCTTTAGCAGCGGCGTTTCAACTAAGGGGAAATAATAAAAAGTCTGGTTTAAGGATGGCTCAGGTCGGATCGTAAAAAGTTGGGTTTAAGGATGGCTTATAAAAATTGGGATTTAATTATCCCGCTTTAGCAGCGGCGTTTCACTAAGGTTAAATCATAAAAAGTCGGGTTTTATCTCGGGTCAGTTCATAAATATTCAGGTTCAAATTAGGGTTAGATGAGAAGCCGCCTCGCGAAAGCATCCGGGTTAGGTCGTAAAAAGTCGGGTTTTATCTCGGGTCAGTTCATAAATATTCAGGTTCAAGTTAGGGTTAGATAAGAAGCCGCCTCATGAAAGCACTTGGGTTAGATCGTAAAAAGTCGGGTTTAATTTCGGGTTATTTTGTAAACAGCACCACCGAACCACCCGGGTTAGGTTATAAAACGCACCACCGAACCACTTGGGTTAGATCGTAAAACGCACCACCTGCACCACCTGGGTTAGATCGTAAATTGCACCACCAGCACCACCTGGCCCAGCTCTGTCCATAATCAGCTACTTCTATAGCCTTGCCGATGAGCCGTAATACGGCAAAACGCGTCCAAGGATTGGATCTGACGAAAAGAAAAGGGGCAACATCTTTCTTTTATACTCAGAATGGTTTATAACAGTCTCCTGAAATGAGGAGAAAAATGATTACTGTATTATAATATAATAAGTACTCTTTAGGCCTATACAAAATATGAGTTAATAATTACATTTTTCCTGTAAGAAACAATGGCCCACAATGAACTTACCTGAAGTACATTTCTACTAAGGTGTATATCATTTTAGCAGCCATTGTAGTAGGTGTAAGTGGCTGTCGCTGAGTTTCAGTCTGCTAGGATTACTCAGATTGGTCAATACCAGTCTACTGGAACGAGGGAAAAATTACTTATTGATACATAATATATAATCTTATTGAAAACAAGGCATAAAGTTAAATTTTTCTGAATGACGAACAATGAGCTAACCGGATTTTTTTCAAAGCTAACACAAAGATTTGCAAGAAGTCTGCGTTGGAGCCACTTTTTCTGTGGCTGCTTTTCCTTGCCTGGTAAAACTTTGTAGAAAACAAAAATAATTAATATCACAGGTTCAATTCGAGTCAGTTTGCAAACATATTCTAACGATCTAGCGCAGAAACAGTCCTAAGTGTTGCACTTCAATTCAGAAAATATCACTTGGCTTGTTTTAACAATAAATGGTTAAATTTATTCACTTTATTCACACAAAGAATTGCAATGCACACACTAAACCTTGTTGGTCATATAAAAATTTGAAAAATCTTGAGCAAAGCTAATCAAATACACTCTACCTTCTTCAAGTGTCTATATTATACCTACGTGAAAGCAAATCAATGTAAACTTTTTGCTTCGACTTGATCTTGCATGCAGACCAAGCACACGAACATACTTTAGGTCTAACGGTCTGTCAAAATAATTGCCGACGATGAGGTTGCTCTTGACAACCCGTCCGTGGAAATAGTTGAAAATAATAGTGGAAAAGGTGATAAAATTTGTGTTCACTGCAAAAAATCAAAAAAGAACTTTATAAAGTGCGGTAAATGTACGAAATATTACCACTCGGCCTGTCTTATCCAAGCAGCGACGCAAAAATCGGTGAAGTGTCTTCATGTACCAGAATACGCCCATAGTGAGTCCTGGAACCGTGAAAAGGATCTTTATGGGATAATAATCAAACTGCTGGAGGAAAAAAAACGCTATCTTAAAGAACAACAACCATTTGCTCCACGCAGAAAACAAACGATTAAGGAAACTGCAGGAAAAACCAAGTAGTGAGGTTAGAAAGCCAGAAAACTTCGCGCCAAAAAGTCAGGAGACGCTTAACCTGAACTTAGCCAATAAAAATGAAGCAGAAAAAGAAGACCAACAGGACTTAATGTCAGCCAAAGAAAAAATATACTCAAAATCGGGCGGCAACACTGCACGCACCAACCAACCGAAAAATTCCGACTCTGTAGCAACAGCACATGTCAATGTCAATAACGTCACTACTGACAGCAACAATGACGCAACATCGGATAAACCAAAACATAATTTCCCCCAAGAAAATCAAGAAAATGTAAATGATGCAGCACCATGTAAAGTCGTTTCTCCCAGAAAACGGTCCAATTGGGGTAACAGGCAAAACCCCCTGAAAGAACCTAGCTCAAACTCTGCTAGCCGACCTGGTCGAGTTGTTGACTTTTAAAATGTTTCCTACAAGAGGAATAGGCAAAATATCAGACCGGCTCCAAAAAAAGGCGAAAATACTGATGATCTACTAAAAGTCGCAACAAGCACAGGGAAAGCTTGGATATTTGTTTCGGGTCTGGCTCCAACGACAAGTGCAGCTGATATAACTGCATTTCTTAAAAAGTGTGAATTGGATGAAGACTGCTTCTGTGAAAAAATGGTCACCAAAAAAGACAGCGTCTACAGCTCATTTAAGGTAGGCGTTCCTCAACATAATAATGAGGCGGTCATGTCAGTCAACTTGTGGCCTGTCGGAACGACCGTCAACCAACGCCCGGTGTCCACTAGGAACGGACAACTAAGGACTCCCGAGGTTTAATACAAAGAACTTCTTCGACGCGACACAATAAAACATCTTTAAAGAAAAATTTCAAAACCAATAAGTCTTTAAAGATTATTCGCTATAATGCTCAATCTTTGCGTACCTCTTTTCTAGATTTTGAAGTGCTTCTGATTAATGTTTCTGCAGATTGTTCATGCTTAAATGAACACTGGCTGGTGCCAGGGGAGCTAAATACTATCTCTATTGAGAATTATAGAGTAGTTAATGCGGGGGTCCCTCAGGGAACTGTGCTGTCTCCACTCCTATACAACTTGTACACAGCCGATTTCCCGAGGTATCCCCTCACTAAACTTGCATTGTACGAGGACGACGCATTAATCTACGCACAATCGTTTTACGCAGAAGCCGCTAAGCGACAGGTGCAATCGCATGTAAACATCTTGGATCCCTATTTTAAACAGTGGAAAATAGCAGTAAATCCAACTAAAACGGTTTGTGCAACCCTTACTAAGAAATTCACCAACAATAAAATTTTTGTTCCACTTAAAATCAACAATATACCGATACAACCTCAACGCAGACTAAAATATCTTGGCATAACAATAGATGAGCGGTTTCCTTTAATGCACATATCTCTGATATCCTTAAAAAGGGCTTTGCTGCCATGCAAAGCCTATATTCTATTATATCTAAAAAATCCCACCTATCCCCATCCAATAAGCTACTCATCTATCGACAAATTATTAGACTTATACTGACTTACGGAGCCCCTGTATGGTGTAGTGTTTCAAACACTCAGCAGCAACGGCTGCTGAGGTTTGAGAATAAGGTCCTCCGGTGTGTGACGTCATCCGACAGATACGTCACGATCGCGGACTTGCACCATATGGCGGCGATAAATTACATAACAGAACACATACGTGACATATCAAACGACTTTTACACGTACCAACTACAGTACTCACCACTGACAAGAAATATAACAGACAGACGAGCAGACAATGACGCCAACAATAAACATAAACCGCTTTACTACAGACTACCCATCAACAATCTCCCACTGGCTAATAAAAATCAAAATCGACGGTAAAAAGACAAACAAACAAAAAATGACAGAATAATACTTTACAGCTTCATTATTTAATAAATAAATTTTTCACATGAGTAGACGAACATACAACAGACAATTATATTATTTTAACATGACATAATAAAAAACAAAGTGCATTCGTGTGCTGGGAGCTCCCTGATTTCGCACTGAGATCGGAGAGCGCCCAGTATAGGATTGCACACTCACAAACAATGACAACGCCAGTGGGAGGAGACTCGACACTGGGCTACACACTAGACACGCCCACCGAATAAAAGGCCTCTCTCCGCCGTGCATGGCGGTTGAATGGTCATTTCCACTGCATTGCGATTGCCTGCTGCGGGCGGGCACAAAATTTCAGTACCTGAATTAATTTTACTGGTTTTCTTTTGAGCTTTTCCCAGAATGCTTGCCATTGGTTTGCCAAGTCAATTCATCGAAACTTTTTGCGAACTTAACGATTACACCCCTCGGGGTAATAAAAACTCCTTAATACCCGTTAAGGCACTGCCGGGACACAAGTGAAATGCGCTAGAGATTTAAATATTAAGTGTGCCCTTAGGCCAAAATATCGGCCGCCGAGCTTTCTCGGTTTCTTGGGCGCATTTTGGGCCGTATGCTTACGGCTCATATGCGCCCAACACATGTTAGTTTTTTGTTAGTTTTAGCTAGATACTTAGACATAGGCTTAATATTATAAGAGAAATAGGAAAATAAAGATTTTAAAATGGAAATGGGATGGTCTCTGGATTTTGCAGGACGGTAAGGTCTCATGGGGGTGTGGGTATTTATATCAGGGATGGCCTATATTGTGATCTCTTAAATCTTGAATCTTGAAAACCTCTCTGTTTAACAGCATTGTGAGATTACGGGCATATTGCTTAAAAACTCAAATGTGCAACTTATCACTGTGTACCACACACCGGATGGGGACCTGGACATATTCTTTGACATAATGACAGGGGCTCTTAAAAGGGTTGATATACACAAATATCTCATCATAACAGGGGACTTCAATGTTCATTTCAATGAAAAAGACAATAGAGCTCTAACACTATGCAATTTCTTTAGATCTTTTAATCTTATAAAAACAGTAAAATTTCACACTCGCGATGATATATGTCTTGATAATATATTCATAAATGTCAATGTCCGTGCAAAACCAGTGGATCTCACTCATACCTCAGACCACATAGGTATTTTCCTTCAAACTGAGTATTCATTTTTAAATTCCCAAACCAGAATATGTTACAGACCAATAACGGAAGACAACTCTATTCTGTATCGCAATATGCTGAATTGTAACTTCAATTTTGTTAATGATGATAATTTGGATATTAACCTAAAATTCGAAATGCTTACTTGCCAGAATGGTGCCAGCTACTTCATTGAAACTTGGTACACACTAGCAGATATTTAGAGACTACATTTTGCAAGTATTAAGTTATTTCTGTTTCAACCACGAGCGTAGATATGGGTAACCTTTTTAGGGTTATCAAGCAAAAAATGGCACGCCACTGACTTTTTTAAACTTTTAAAGCATTATCAAGTAAGCCTGGTAAGAAATACACAAAAAGTGTATCTTGTTGGTTTTTAATAGGATGAACCATATACGAGAAAAGTTCCTAATTCGGTTTTTATGCTTATGCACAAATTTAAGGGGGAATTAAAAATATTGCTCAGAACTCATTACACCAAAAATCTAAACTAATCAGTAAAAATAATCCGAAAACAAAAGTAAACTGGTTCAATGATAATTTAAAAGGAATGCGTAGCAGACTTCAATTTCTATCAATTTTAAATAAAAGAGATCCCGTGGCCATGCCTAAGAGTACCATTATTGATTATAGAAAATGCTATAGAAATTCAATTAGGCTTGCAAAGATTAAAGCAAATGATGAATTCATTAAAAATTCTGGTAACCCTCAACAAGCTATGTGGAAGCTTATTAACAATAAACGAAAAAATAATATCTTAGATTATATTATTAAGCTGAACGCAAATACTTTCAATGACAATTTTTGTTCAACCGCTGAGGGTGTGATAAATAAGCTAGAAGCTTCCCAACAGCCTTTTGAGGTTTACCTGGGATCCATGCGATTGGAAAACATTCCGCCCTTTAATTTTCAGCCTGTGAGTTTTGATGATGTCAATACGGCTATATCAGAGATAAAAAACAGTAATAGCAAATATAAAATAAAACAATGCAGTCTTCCTCCACAGTTTAAACTGTGGAGGAAGACTGCATTGTTTTATTTTATATTACACTGACTCCACTGAAAGTATGGACTATTTTTTCAACAGTAATAGCAAAGATCCAGATGGGATTAACACAACAATAATTAAAAAAATAAAAAATATCTTAGTTCACCCTCTAACCATGTTAATAAACCAATCTATAGCCTGTAATAATTTTCCTAACGTCTTCAAAACCGCAAAGGTAGTACCCCTCTTCAATAAGGGCTCCATTGATGACTGCAACTATCGCCCCATATCCTTGCTGCCAATCTTATCAAAAGTTTATGAACGTGTTTTAAAAATCATACATAAGCTATCACTCCTCAGAAATTGAAAATCTCGATTACCATACTACAGAAATAAATCTATTTCAATGGTTTTTGGCTAATTGTCTATCTTTAAATCACTCTAAATCACAGAGTGTTAATTTTACTCTCAGGATCAACACTGAAGTTGAACAACCTTTACTACCCCTTTGTACATCTGAGGCCAAGTTTCTTGGTGTGCACTTGGATGTGGGATTAACCTGGGAGCTCATCTTGTCAATCTTTCAAAAAAACTATCCCAACAACTTTTCCTGTTCGGGAATATTGCGCAGGTGACTTCCAGGGGGGCTCTTCTAACTGCGTACCACAGCAGCTTTCATTCTCTTCTCATTTAACTTATGCTATTCTCTCCTGGGGTCACTCGTGTCATATTGATAAAGCATTTGGACAGCAAAGAAATATCTATCTTGTAGGCTTTTTAACTTATCTTACAAAAAAAGGATTATTTCCTTCTTGCTGGAAAACTGCGTGAGTTCAGCTCATACCCAAAAAAGGCGAGAAGGCCAACTATCGTTCAGTCGCATAGCTTTCGGTTATATCCAGAGTTATGGAGAAGGCTGTTAAAGTGTTTGGAAGGCTTCAACATTATTAGTGACCGCCAGTATGGATTCCGTAAGTCTAGTTCAGCAGTAGAGCTCCTCGCTTATGTTACCCACGTTTAAAACAACGCAATCGAATATCATGGGGAGTCCCGCGGGTGGTAGCATGTTTAATTTTTTTCATGGCTGTCAAGTTTTCTTAAAGACCGTTCTCTACGAGTGGCGATGGACTTTCAGACACATTTAACATCAACGTCGGATTCCCTCAAGGTTCCATATTGTCACCCATCCTCTTTTCATAATATTTGGAACAAACTAAAAATCAAAAATCTTATCTATAGCTTCGCTGATGACAGTACACTTGTTTCATCTTTTACCTTGGATGCTCGAAAATCGGCTTCCAATGCATATCACTATAGGCAGCAAGAGGTTTCATATCTCAACAAAGAAATTCTGTCCTGGAGTGACAATAACCAAGTCGAATTTAACGCTAAAAAATCCATGCAGCCGTTTAACCTAAAAGAGTGGTTGAAGAACCGGATATAGTCATAGCGAGACACTTAATTCCCTTGGCTTCATTAATTCATTTATTGGGCGTCAATTTGGATAGTTATACGTCTTGAAAGAGTCACGTTGCGGCCATTGCTAAGGCAGCCTCGCAGAAGCTTGGAATACTGTTCCGAACCTCTATACCCTCCAACGACTTTTGATGCTCTATAAAGCCCCAATTCGATCATCACTGGAGTACTGTTCGCATTTGGGGCTCCTAAACGTATCCTAAAATTGCAAGATTCCACTCAACGAAGAGCCATTCGCTTGATCGGTGACCCTGATCTGACAAACAACCTGGAAAGCTTTGAACATGCGGCCTCAAAAATACTAAGAAAAAACCTTTTTTTAAATTTAATTTTCATCACCCTGTGTTGATATGAACTATTTGTCTTTAAATTATCCAAAGTTTAAAACCCTCTATTATCAGCGTTTAATTATAAAAAAATGTTTGTTTTTTTCTTCGTTCCGTATGCGTTACTATACCATGTAACTGATTGCGATGAAACTTTGGTAAGTTGTTGTTCGCACGCTCGCGAAGTTTTTCAACTAACCTAACCCAACTTTAAAAGAAATATTTATTTGAAACTGCTCGAGTACAAAATGCAACGGGATGAGTAATTACAACAGGATTAATTGCAATGCAATGATTGGCATTGCAACTCATGCTGTTTACTCGCTAGTACCATATACAAATATTATATGCTATGATGCCGAATTTTCGACGAATTAGGAACGCAGCTTTGAAGGTATTGTTAGAAAATAGAGTTTTGGATGTAGTAAACATAGCTCAGGCTAAACTTAAAAGAGGTTGATTCCTCGACACTTGGAAAAGGCCAACGTGGTACTAGTTCCACAGAAAGGTAAATACTTAACGTTAGTAGTCAGCTGCTGATCGATTAGTTTATTATCGTGTCTTGGAGCAAACTAATACTAAATCGGATAACCGAATTTGTATAGGATAATAATATCTTACCACCGGTGCAGTGTGGATTTCAAGCTGCTCATTGCACGGTGCGCCAAACAACGCGACAAGCGACTAACATACTGACAGGATTTTAAAGACCGCAAATCAACGAGAGCAATCTTTTTTGACGTTTCTAAAGCGTTCGATAAAGTTTGGCATGATGATCTCATATTAAGGTTGGGTATGCCCAAGTATTGTATAATATGTATGTGTATATTATACAGTGAGGACATAAAGTCTGGAAAACTACCTTTTGCAAGTAAACGAAGCACCTGAATAAAAAACGCTCGGACACGTCGATTTTATTTAATTGTCTTCTATCTTCTTAGATTTCTGAGATATATACAGGGTGCTTCAAGAAAGCTGGGCAGCTGTTAACTTCTTTTTTTTTAATGGAACACCCTGTATATTATTACATTTTTGGATTCTGCGGACAATTCTAAGTATATTTCATATAGGATGTCCTATACCTAAATTCAATTGTTTTCAAAATATTGCCAGTTGAAATTATAGATTTTTTCATTAAGAGAAAAACCATGATACAACGTAAAATCTAGGAGAAATGTAGTAACTTGATGTCACTTTGACTCGTTGTCACTATGACAACTGTGCCAATTTTTAACATACTGTAGGACAGTTCTGTTACTGTCAAGTTATTAAAAATGCTCTCAGAGCGAGAAAGAATGGAAATTCTAATGATGTTTGGCTGGGGAGATCGCCAAAGACATTTGGGCGAAGTTTGTGAACTTTTTAATAACACATATCCAGAGCGCGGACAAGAAATTACGATATCTACAGTCAGCAAAATTGTCAATAAATTCCTTGAACATGGTTGTGTAAAAGATCTTCCCAAGACAGGTAGGCCGAAACTAGATGATAATAAGTAATTAGATGTTTTACTCAGTTATAACGAAAATCCACATTTACCTACAAGTCAAGCAGCATCAGATTTGTCCATTGGTCAAACATCGGTAAAAAATATTTTAAAAAAGGCAAAGTATCATCCATACAAAATAAGATTAATACATGAATTAAATGAAGACGACTATGACCGCCGAATTCAGTTTTGCGAAAATATGCAAGAGCGGAGCATTATAGATCCATTTTTTTGTAGAAATATTTTATTTTCCGATGAAGCTACCTTTTTTCTTAATGGTACTGTCAACCGACAAAACTGTAGATACTGGTCCACAGAGAATACTCATTGGGCTCAAGTGGCTCATACGCAACATCCCGAAAAAATCAATGTTTGGGCTGGAATATTTCAAGACAGGACAGGGAGGTCCGTATTTTTTCGACGTTAACTTAAACGGCGAAATTTATCTTGACTTTCTGCAACTAGAGTTGATTCCTGCCTTAGTTCAACTGTATCCAGGTAATGAGCCTGATATACCAACTCCAACTATGTGGTTTCAACAAGATGGAGCACCACTTCACTATGCGCTTACCGTTCGGCAGTATCTCAATGAGATATTTTCTAACAGGTCGATACGACGTCGTGGCCCCGTAGAATGGCCGGCCAGGTCTCCGGATTTGACTCCCCTAGATTATTTTCTGTGGGAATATTTAAAAACCAAAGTTTATTTCAACAGACCTCCTAATATCGATGCGCTGAAAAATCGTATAAGAGATGAAATTCGACAAATCCCACCTTTTTTCATTCGAAACGTGCAACGAGAGTTCATCGATCGGTTTGGATATTGCCAGGAAGTTAACGGACAACAGTTTCAGCATTTGTTACGTTAAAATGTGTCATTATTTAAGTTATTGTCATTAAAAATTCAGTGAACTAGTAAGGTGTGTTTTATTTTAAAAACAATTGAATTTAGGTATAGGATATCCTATATGAAATATACTTAGAATTGTCCGTAGAATCCAAGAATGCAATAATATACAGGGTGTTCCATTAAAAAAAAAGAAGTTAACAGCTGCCCAGCTTTCTTGAAGCACCCTGTATATATCTCAGAAATCTTAGAAGATAGAAGATAATTAAATAAAATCGACGTGTCCGAGCGTTTTTTATTCAGGTGCTTCGGTTACTTGCAATAGGTAGTTTTCCAGACTTTATGTCCTCACTGTATAATCAGACCTATGATCAAACTCACAAGTTAACGCGAGCCGTTAATTTTAAAATTAAAGTGAGTGGGTTAAAATCCAATGCTATTTTCCATTTTGGTATGATGCAACTACAGTTAACGGTCGTGTTAATTCTCGATCTCGTCATCCTAAACAGGAGTAACGCAATCCTTAAAGTGAGTACTTTAGGATATTTGAGCCAATCAGGGACGAGTTCGGTTATCAATCGCGGAAATTTTGAAGATTGTTTGGAAATGTCAAGTTGTCAAGCGGTCAATGAACTTTTGCGAGCGATTGACGGCCACAGCTGGGTTTTATTCGCATATTTGTTGATTTTAGGCGATTTTTGCTTCAAAAATTAGTAATCGAATAGTTTTTGGTGAAAAATGCAACGTTTGTTAGATGTATTAGCTCGTTTTTTATAAAGAAATGGAAATATATTAATAAGGGTAAGTTAAAAACACAATTGTAAGTACATTGTTGGTATAGATTTTTACAAAGGATTTTACTTTCAGATTATTTTACTTTAAAAATCTTGAAATTACTGAACAAAGTTGATTTGATTTGATTTACAACTCCCTTATAGTGACTTTTATACCTTTTAGATCATAACAAAACATGAGAGAGAGAATTTCGAGGAGATTTCCTTCTATTTACCTAAATCCGTACCAGCTACTGAATTACACGTAGAAGTGAATAAAATATAAGAATTATACCATTTTCTAATATTTATTGAAGCCTTCAAATAGTTTCCTATAATTTACAAGCTGAAAAATACATGATGTTAAAGTTAAATTCAGCTTTGGCAACAATTTATACCTAATAGAGGTAAGTTTTTAAACTAGGTAGCTAGATACTAGATAATTATTAAAACCTGGATCAACCAAGTATTGTTTCGTACAAATTACACAACTTGTGTTGTATTTATAGATCTTTTAGTAGGTACCTAATGTTTATAAAAAATTGAACCACTAGGGTCACAATTCAAAAGCCCAGGTAGGAATACAAAAGTGAGAGTAAGGGCTTTGTCCCTTGGTATTCGTTGGGCTTTGATCCATTTTTCTAAAATATTTACAACAGTTTTAAAGTTAGAAATAGAATAGAGAGTAGGTATTTTTGTTGTTTACTTACCTAAGTGCTTGTAAAAATATCTCATAAGGTAAGGATTCAGGTTAGTTATCCTATCTATCCGATGCAGAGCATTCCTTTGTTTATTTTTAATAAAAATATCAACATTCTATCTTATTAAACCTTTTTTTTACCATTTTATTAATAATTTGATTAGATCGAGATGATGTCTAGTAGTATTAAAAAAACATTCAGTCCTATTTTTATACCTACCAGTATCTTAACAAAGAACATATGCACCTGTAAAATTCAGAAACTAAAATATTACTATCGAGGAATGGTAGCCTAGAGCAAAGTTAATACTAAAAATATTTAAATAAGTTCGAATGTTATTTTACTATTTTTTGTTTGTAGGCAAATGAGGCAGAAGCAGCTGGATGCAATACGAAGAACTAGTATAGAATGGGCAAGATTAGAAATTGAGATGTAGAAGGAAAGAATGCCAATGAAGTCGTGTTTAAAAATACCTGAAATGTTGCAAGGTGCAAAAATTATTAAAGCAATTAGTGTCAGAAACATGGACAATGGATAAACTTTAGACTGCAGTAAAGTCGCGACAGGAACAGGGTACAGCCCCATATTTATAATAAAAATATTAAATTATAGAAATTACTTTTAGATAACTTTAGGTATACTAAAATTCTAAAAGAATCGCTTAACATAACAGCATTGTTTAAAAACATGACCCTTTTTATATTTCCTGTATGAAGGTATCTCTGAGACTTCCTTAAAATTTTATCGCAAAAACAGTAGGTATAGTATCTTTCGGTTTAGAAAGAAGTTAGTTGAGGTTACATTTTTATGGCATGTATCACATTCTAGTTACTTTTATTTTAGGTGGAGATATATGTTGATTTAGGACCGGATTTAATATATATTTTTTTTTATATTACTTAAAATGCAACGAGGTCAGTAACGAACAAGGTCAACTCTAAATTATTAAAGACATATTAAGGGGTTTTAAAATATTAATTGGTTAAATTACCACGTTTTTCCGGAGGTACAGGGAACAGTATACTTATGATTTCCTGATCGAAAATTTTCTAGTTTTCACACTAATTTTAATATTACATAAAGAAGCTGTCTCAAAACATCACCAAAAGGATTAAACAATCAAGGTTACAGTTTTATAATAATTATCAAATAATAAATAAAATACTCCCGAATACGATTTTGTTTTGAACAAGTTTCTTTTGAGTTTTGGGTTACTTTTTTTAGTAAGCAGAAAGTGACACATATAAAATTCTAACGTCAACTAACTTCTTTTTAAACTGAAAAGTACTATAGCTTTGTCGTGAAACCAAAATACAAAAAAAATTTAGCAAGTTCTTGATACGATATTATTTTAGTCTTGACAATCGTGTTGAATATTATTAGTAGTACCTACCTACCAGATTTTGTAAAAATTGTAAATGTGATTTTGCTCGCTAATAAATAAATAAGTTACAACGAAAATAGTTTATATAATGGTTTTACTAAATTAATATCTAAAATTACAGGAGTAACTTAATTGTTAAACCAAATTTACATTTTATAACGTAAAATTACAACTGGAAGCAGCAAACTAGTGTCATGTCTCATGGCTTTGTGTTTCATGTGGTGGGGTTTTCTCTATCTACTGCAACTAGATATTCCAAAAACCTAAAATTGTTAACAGCATTTTACAAATTAATTTTTTACCTAGCTACAGGGCATCCTGGAATGTCACTCCTGAAGTTTCCCATTTGACAAACCTACTTTTATGATTGCTCAAAAAAGGTTTGCTGAATGAGAATTTTGGAATGAAATTCAAAAATAAATCAAGTTTATTTTAACATATTTTTAAATTGTATAGTAATTATCCCCATGGCAGAAAACAAAAACTAAAATGTCTACACATTACTAACGTCGAATAATATACTATGTGTAGTTTATAGTAGATGAAAGCGAGACCTTTTATGTAGGGTTGTAACAGGCACTTTAATATGTACTGAGATAGAAAAGTGGGAATTTTTAGCTGTATAAATGCCTATCTGCAGTTTTTTCTCCAGCCTAGTCCTAGAGTTATTCAAACTACTATCCTCTGCAGACCAAAAACTTGCCCTGACTGGCTTGCACAGCCTCATGTCAGGACTGCATAGGACATCACTGAGTGGAAGATGGCAAATATATACCATCCTCATTGTAACCTCTGACACACAATTTTTGGCCATGGCTTTTATATATAAGTTATTAAATGGTCTTCTCCCATCTTACCTTGGTGGATTTATTGCCCATAACAGTGATGTACATAATTACCCTACTCGAAATAGAAATGATTTTTATATCAAGAGGACTAATTCCAGGAGAGCTATGAATTCTTTATTTTTCAAAGGTCTTAAAGAGTACAATGATCTACCGAGATATGTCAAGGAGTGTTCATCGATTAATAGTTTTAAAAGAGAGCTTAGGACATTTTTTAGAAGTTAAGATAGGCTTTTCCGATATGATGATGTTTTGTAGCCTGAAATATAGATTTTATTTGAGTTTCTAGTGTTATATCTGAAGTATATTAAAACTTGTAGGAGTGTTTTTTAACAAACATCAGTGCAATAAGAATCAGAATACCTGGAAGTGTGAGAATCTAATGCTACCGAAAGGTTTCTTTGCATGACTCAAGTGGGCTTAAGGAGTAGATTTTACGAATAATTTTTTTTTGAAGAATAAATGATCTTTGAAGTTCTGAGTAGTTTGTCCTCAGTAAAGCACAAAAAGAGTTAAGTGGCTGTGGGCCAAAAAATAATATATATTTAACAATTGTTTGGGGTTCATAAAGGTTTTGAGGTTGACAAAGGCATAATAAGCAGTTCAGTTTTGCAGCAACATTGTCTACATGGGCTGTTTACTTTAATTGTGAGTCTAGGTGAAGACCCCGAAACTTGCATTGTTCTACTCTTGTAATAAAATTATTATTCAATTTTAAGTATAAATCAGGAATCTGCTGCTTTTTATAGAATGCCATGTAATGGGTTTTATTTGTGTTAACAACTAGATGATTTGTTTGGCACCAAACAGAAAATCTAAGCAGAATTGTATAAGTTATTTCAAGTAGTTGATTAAGTGTAGAAGCAGGTATGACTACTGTTGCATCATTTTTTCAAATCGTTTATAAATAATGCAAAAAGCAAGGGAGAGATTACGCCATTACGCCTCTTTAGGGAACGCCCTATCTGATATTTAGTTTCTCCGAATAGGAGCCCTAAAGTTTTACTCTTCTTTGGCGATTAGAGAAAAATGATTCCAGCCAGTCAGAAATATTACCACGTATTCCCATAGCATGCAACTTTCTGAGCAAGATGTCAGTGTCGACGCAGTCAAACGCTGGGCTAAGATATGGAGTGATATTTTGGGGTAGTTCAACGGAAATACACAGAATTATAGTCATGCAAAAAAGGTGCATCCGAAATATTTTTAGGATGAAACAGCAGGAAAGTTGTAGGTCTGTTTTTGTAGAAAAAAATATTCTGACGGTAATAGGAATGTACATTTTGGACTCTGTAATATTTGTATGTGATAATAGGGATCTTTTCCTCGATTTTAATGTGAAACATGATTATGACACTCGCCATAAAAGTAATTTAGTACCAGAAAATTATAACTATACTTACATACCTCCAAAAAAATGTAAAATACTGCATCATAAAAATTTTTAATTGTTTCTCAGACGAAATTAGAAACCTGCCAAAGAATAAACTAAAATATACCTTAACAAAATATCTAGTCAGTAAGGCCTTCTACAACCTTAATGAATTCTTTGATGATCCTGATAAAGGAATAATTCAGTGTTAAATTTTAAATGTTTGTTACAATTTTAAGCATGTGTAATTTTATCAAAATTGTCATTGTCTAAATGTAATGTAATTACAAATTTAAAATGGTTATTTACAAAAATCTCTCCAGACATTGTCCAACAGCCCCTATTGGTTTTTTTTTTATTATGTTTATAGTAAATGTAAGCATCTTATTATTGAACAAATAAATACTATTGTATTGTATTGTATTAAATCGAAAAATAGAGCTATAGTATAGTAATTAGAATCTATTGTTTTATAAATATATTCCAAGAGATCGTAAGCAGCTGTGCTAGTAGAGAAGTTTGAGCAATACTAATAAAAAATTAGGTAGGTACTATATTTTAAGACGGGACCTACCTTCACATTATTAGATAATGATCCTTTTATTAGTGAATAAAATTGAATCGAGTTTAATCACATTGGATTCTTCGTGAGTCCTGATATGTGCTTGTAATTTTAGGTTGGTCATATCCTATAACATCACATTATATCACTGAGAAAAAGGCTAAAATAAAAAAAAAAACTAAAATTATACAATACATACTTTGCTTTCACTGCGAATAATCTCTTGAGTTATCTGTCTAGTTGAAAAGCATCTCATACCATAATCTCTTTTTTTCTAAGTGAGTTTTCTGACACAAGTTGTTCTCAATTTCTGTTAAGCAGATAAATTATTGAGTACCTACTTTAATTTTCATGCAGCAACCACATTCTACTGATGTTAATACATAAGTGTAAGCCGGACTACAAATACAAATACTAATATCTTTATTCCCACTAGGAGCCCTAAAGTAATTAAAAGTATATTTAATATGAAGTACCTAGTAGGTAAATACATATAATTGTTTAGTAACTAACCTCTTTACGTATCAAATCGTTTTTTTTACCATTTTCTTGGTGAAAACTTGTCACAGTTACCAATTGAAATAAACTTTGCCTTGTGTCTGTGTTCTTTACTGGTTAATACTTTGATTCCAATCCATATTCTAAAAAAAACAGCTGTAATAATGTAAATATGTAAACAAGCATTCAATTTAAATATATAAATAGGTACTTACGACTTAAAATAATGTATCTCGAACGCACACTATAAAACTTTCTCTCTAAAATCTAAAATCTATACTATTTTTAGGTTAAGAATTCTGACACTTAAATCTGACAATCACATCCGATAACTTTAACGGCTCAGCTGTTTCTCCACCACAGTGAAAATTCAACAAGTAGGCTGTTTTCGGTTGTTGTCATGGAAACACTCACGTTAAAAGTTAAAGTGAGCATTTGATCATAGGGCTGAATAAAAGTTTTGATTTCATACCTCCAGGACAGGATATTCGTCGTATAATCAGAACATACAATTTGAAATATCAGAACCACTACGGCGTGAGTACCCCAGGGGTCACCACTGGCCTCCATACTATACAACATTTATTCTAGCGATCTTCCGCGGTATTCGCGCACCCAAGTGTATTTGTTCGCTGATGATGCTGCGATTACTGCAACCATGAAGTTGCCATGGTTTCTAGTGCTTTGTCTGCAGCGCCATATCAATCTCCTTCAGCGTTGGTTGGACTCTTGGAAACTTTGTCTTAATGGCACTTTACTTTTCAAAAGCTATCACAAAACCACCCCAAATAAGAGTAAAAGTGGACAATGCACAAATTAATTGATTGAAGATTTAATGTCTTGGCCTCACGTTCGATAGAAAATTATCGTGGAAAAACAACGTGACAGAGAACTTGCAAAGGAACCAAAGCCAATAAGGTGCAGTCTATTCGCTATTAATAAGCGTCAAGATGAAAACGATGATCTACAAGACACTAATAAGGCCCGTACGGTGTACCGACGTGATGCACGGTAAACAAGACGAGACTGCAGAAATTTCCAATATTACAAAATAGGGTTTCAGGCATAATAACGGACGCACAATGACGTGTTCCGACATAAATACTGCACAAGGACTTATGAATTGACAAATTAAATACATTTTATGACAAAATTATTAACAAATACCATACGAGAGCAAGTACAGGGTTTTTCCGTATATTTTGGAGCACCCCTAGAGCCCCTATTTTCAACGCTAGAAAGAACTTTAAATTACGAATATTGAATGATTTTTTCTGAATCGTCAAGATTTGTCATCGGATAAAACAAATGAACATCGTAAATTTGTTTAAGACACCAAGCAGTTGTTTTTTAAATGCAACACCCTGTATATTACTGAATATTTTAATAGGTCTTAAAATTATATTTTGAAAAATATATATGTTTACTATAATCGGTTCAGTGGTTTTTGAAATATTTAAATTAATTAAAAGATAAGTTTCTTGTCAGTTAATAACATTTGGGATGCAAATCTGTCTTCAAAATGGTAACTTTCGTTTACTTTTATCGATCCATGCGTTATGTTTCGACGAATTTTAAATTAAATATTTCAAAAACCACTGAACCGATTATAGTAAACATATATATTTTTCAAAATGTAATTTTAAGACCTAATAAAATATTCAGTAATATACAAGGTGTTCCATTTAAAAAAACAACTACTTGGTGTCTTAAACAAATTTACGATGTTCATTTGTTTTATCCGATGACAAATATTGACGATTCAGAAAAAATCATTTAATATTCGTAATTTAAAGTTCTTTCTAGCGTTTAAAATAAAGGCTCTAGGGGTGCTCCAAAATATACGCAAAAACCCTGTACATCCACGAACCGGCTCATTTTAGACACACACCTACACTCATTACCAAACTCAAAACACAAATTCCCTAAAGATTGGCTTCCCCCCTGATAAATAGTAACACCCATTGTATTATAAAGAATAAGAAAGGCATGTAAGACCAAAACAAAAAAACATGAGGAGAAAGAAAATAAAATTGAAAATTCAAAATCAAAACCTTTCAATATTGTTATCAAATAAATTCGTTTAAAATTCAGGTGACTATTTTCTGGAAAAACGCTTCGACATGTCGATTATTATTTTTAATTGCGAATTTTTTGACATAAGAAATGTGTATACAGGTTGTCTCAAGAAGAGCATATACCGTCAACATTAATTTTTTTTAAATAGAACACCCTGTATATTATATTATTTTTAAATTCTACGATACATTCTAAACACTTTTTGTATAACATACCATATCTCCAAAATCAACGGTTTTCGATATATTGACATTTTAATATTTTTCTGAAAAAATGCTGAGATCTACAACAAAAAATAAGAGCAAAAGACCGATCGCTACCTCAAGAAAATTGATTATAAGAAAATGCCGAATTGGGTTAGTTTTATAAAAGTTAATGCCATGTCCAAAGATTCATAATCATAATAAGTGCCTTAAAATAATGTGGATGTACTTTTACTCACTTATCTTTTACATAGTAATATATATTAAAAGGCGCACAATTAATTAAACGTGGGTGATAATAATTATAACAAAACGAAAAACATTGTCATTAAAAAAGTATTACGTGCGTCATTTAGATAATTTTAGTGCTGCTTTATGCTAATTGGTAAATTTGTAATCACTGTTTTAGGCAAATTATATGCAGGTATGGTGGGTATATGGTAAATGATAGAAATTCTATTTTTGATAGCATATACAATATTTTTTAAAAAACTTCGAAAAAACTGCTATGTGAGTATAAAACTCAATTTTAATTTATAGTACATCATGAAATTAGGAGAATAAGTGATACTTTATGTGCTGAGCGTGGAAAGTTTGTCCGACGAACGTAGTGAGTCTGACGTGGGTCTGAACGTAGATAGATATATCTGACAGATCTGATAGAACGTAGATAGTCTGACTCACTACGTTCGTCAGACAATCCATGCGAAGCACATAAAGTATCTCATTCTTCGAATATCATATTATTCGAGATGAAACAATATTAGGAAACGAATTTTTTAATGAAGATAACAAGATTGAATTTTTAACTTATTTCACTGTATATTCCCTTTTTGGTATCGTTATCATGGATACGTACTTGTTTGGCATCTATCAAAACAAATGTTTCAAATTCGGTGTCGCGTCAGTTGAGACCGAATAAATCTACAGAAAATGAGTTTAGAAGTGCCTGATGATCCTCCCGAGGTAGTGGGGCAGCTAGAATAGCTACTCAAAACTTGCTGCCTACGAAATCTGGTGCAGTATATGAAGCTGCCTTTGTCAAGTTCAATAATACTATAATGTATTTATACGCCTAGGAGTATAAGTACTTATACTCCTAGTCATATAAATGACATTTAATGTCATGGAGAAACGTCACATAAGTTATCACTTATATGACGTTTGAAGAAAAACATTATTACTTGCTTACATTCTTTTTTCACTAAAAATTATGTTGTAGTAAGTAGCACCTCATTTTCTTCTTATAGGTACATAAATAATTGAAGGGGTCAATGCAATAACCCAGACGGCACCCTATATTCCTGGAATATTCCCCTATCTGCCAATAGGCCATAATATCTTGCAATATTCCTGGAATATGCACTGAATATCTCAAATGTATCTTATCTCATAAGAATATTCCATATCTATGCCATTGTAGATATGCCTGGAATATGCCGCGGGTATATTTATAGGATATGCATTGTGGAATATATTCAATTATTTTTTTTCAATACTTATTGATAATAATATATATAATATAAATATCTATACAGTGATTGCGGTCTTAAATTCTATTTTTACATAACATGATATAGGTATAGGAACTATTTATTTATAGATAATATAGAGGAAGGTGCATATATGTGTGCTCCTAATTAAAAAACAAATTTAAATATGAACATGTTTTAGACTTCATAAAGTTTTTGGGTAGGCATTTTCTGCATTTTATTAGTATTTTGCTCGGTATTTTGTTAAAAATGAAACTTGATTTTTTTTATTATATTATTTAGTCAATTTTTGGATTTGAGCGGTAATAAACAAATTTGGCGTTTTATACGGTGTTGCTAGATTCCGCGTTTTAACCCTAAATTAAACTCTAAACTAACACATATTTTGATTGCAAATAAATTTATACTGAAAGTTTATATTTTATATATTATATGTGCTTAATTGAGGACTGCTCTTCTAGAAAAATGTTTTATTATTATACCAAATTTGTAACTCTACCTACTAAACTAACTGACCTACCCTAAATTAAATATATTTATATGAAAAAGAAAAAAAATGAATATTCTTAGCATATGCCATAAATATATTTTGGCAGATTAAAAGATATTGCAGGCATATATTTCATGGTGACCTGGAATATGCATACAATATGCCAGTCATATGCCCTGGCAGATATAACACATTTATGGGATATTCCAATATGCCAACGGAATATTCATGGAATATGTATGGAATATGTTTGTGCCGTCTGGGAAGTGGTTAAGACACGTTTCAAAGTTCTTCGGTTATGGCTGTTTGAAAATTTTAAAAGGTTCCTAGATCTACATTTTTATTGATGACAATGTATATTTTTTCTCATATGAACTATATTTATAATGAATCTAATTACCTATATAATGTTAAGAAAACAGAGTATGTAGGAGTCGCTATATTGTTAGTTTCTTAAGTTAGCCAGATTTGGCTTTTACTTTTATTCATTATTCGTGTCTTCCTTTTCGGTGACTATTGAAGCTGGGTTTGGGTTTTTTTTCATTGTTTTTCCAGATGTTTATTGATTCTTTGATTATTTTCATTTTCTTGAGATTAATTTGATATCATTTTTAAATGTATTCTATTTCATTTAGTTGAGCTAGGGTGGGAGCCAATCTTTAGTTAAACGCTGTGAGTGTAGAGGATTTAAAGGTATGTGTGAGTTTATTATAAGTGCGTTGGTCGATACGTCTGTCCGTCTATTGACCATTTAAGGATGACGTCGCTGGGGGGCAAATTTGACAAATTTAGGTTAAAGTTTATGTCAAAGCCATGAAATTACCATTATATATTTGACAACGGCCATATTTGCTAGGGGGTAAAGTGACAAGTTTAGGTTATACTTCTTGTCAAAATCATATGTTCTGAAATGGTCTATGGTAGTTTGTTATTAGTTTAGTCATGTGTTGTTCCATTGTCTCTAAGTTTGCATCGTTATGAAGTACTGTCACTAGTACATGTCTTTGTGATTTAGTTATTATTCGTAACGTCTTATTTTGTATTATTTGTAGTTTTTTGAGTCTCGCCTTGTTTACTGTGTACCATGTTGATGCTCCGTATGTTAGGACAGGTCGTATTATTGTCTTGTATATTCTGAGTTTTGTCGAGTTGCTAACTTTACTACTTCTAGATATTAAAGAATACACTGTCCCCATATGCTTTTGAGCTTCTTTCAGTCTATCATCAATGTTATCATCCCAGGACATTTTTTTGTCGAAGACAAGGCCCAGATACTTAACTTTGTTGCTCCGTTTAATTGGTTTATTATTGACTTTAACCCTGGTCTCGGGTAGTCTTAGCCTTGCCTTCGAAAAGTAAATTGCCTGTTATTCATCCTCATTAAGTTTGAGCTTCTATGTTTCAAGCCACTTGTGCAGGATCAGAATATGTCGTTGCAGACGTAAAGCCACTCTAGAGGGCGCTCTTGAGGTGGTAGTCATGACAGTATCATCAGCAAATAGATATAGTTGCCTGAACGGATCACGCGGTAACCTGAACAATTCTGTAATTCGTTCCTGTTGGAATTGAAGCTTTATCAAACACAGATTTAACTTGTTGTGCCACAATATTCGAAACTTGAAAAGAACTAACAGACCCGCTGTTTGTTTTCAAAGCTAAGATATAATGTTCATGGAAAGAATACTTCAGAACGTCTCCGTAATTTGGAAGTTTACTAACAGGTAACTCTTTTGGGTAACAAAAATAACGGACAATTAAACTCGCTGCGAGTAAATTTCTTAGGGACAGCCATGGCAATGTGGTTAATATCATCCAATTACTAATCCGTTTTAAACAAACACTATATTGAACTTACAGGAACAACAAATCACCCGAGCCATTGTCTGGTTGAATACGCATGACATTGATGGGACAGTTCATTGGCAAAAGGGGGGGGGGGGGGGGGACAACAGGAATTGACAGGCTTCAACACGCAACAAAGAGCGTCGCGCGGGTCCGCTGCTCGGGTACTGTATATCTTGGTTGTTTTCGTATTCCAACGTATTTCTTTGGCTTTCTTTTAAAACTTTTTCACCATAGCACTTTTTTATCTTATTCGTCACTCTAAAACAAACGAATAAAACTATATTTTTTCAATAAATTTCAAATATCTGCGATGCGCTACCGCCAGATGTGATTTTTTTTTTATTTTTTTTTGCATTTTACGTTACCCTAGGGGCAAGTGTTCCGCACTATATCGATTAAAAAAAAAATTCGGCCCACCCTACTGGCCAAACCAGGTGGGTACCGCTTCAAATAAATTCGAGTTAACATAATATACACTTTCGCATCTGTTGTGGGTTTATCTGGAGTGCAGGCAGGGTAAAGTCAAGGGCAGTTGAGTAAAAAGGTAGGCAAAATAAAAGGCTATTTTCAATATTGGTTTATATTGTTGTTGTTTTAAACAATACACATTAGGGAGTTAAATTGGGAGTCAATAATTTAAACAAATACATTTTATTAAGTTCGAATAATGCTTTGTGACATTAACACTACTAAATTATAAGTATTGTTTACTTATCTTACTCGAGTTCAACATTAAAAAATTATGTATTGAATAATTGTATTGAAATTGTAAGTTAGTAGGTGTCATAGGAGGAATCGCCATATTTCTCAAAAACTTTCTCGTAGAAAACCCAATCTTCTTGATCTGGATTAGTTTCCATTGCAAAAGTGGCATTCATATTAAGGTATTTAATTGTCTCTGCGGTATTATCACTGGATTTATTTGGTTCCCAAGTAAGATCTCCTAGAATCGTGCCATTGTCTGAATGTGTAGGGTTTCTAAAAAAGTCTTTGCATTAGTTGCATAATCTTAACAGTGTGTCCGAAATTATCCTAATCTCTCTATGGGGATTTTGGTTATTATATGAGATAGAGAGGCGGGTAAGTGGCGAAAGTTTTAGGCACCTGTTAGTGAAAATAAAAAAGGCGCAATGTCTTGACCTCAAATTGTTGTTTTGCTCCTTGTTTGTTATAGTCATTAGTTTTGTTTTTTTCTATTTTTTAAATATGATGTTATTGTTATATAGGTTCTTTTCTTGGCAAAACATGTACCCCAATCTAACAATCCCCAATGTAAGCCTAATTACCCATATTTCACAAAGTTGGTCCAAAGAGTAACTAGCTTGTCTCTAATTACACTATCTGCTTCATTAGCGGTACCTCGATTTGCAAATATGAAATCTTGTTCAAACGAATGAGCCACACCTAAAATTAATAATCGTTTATATTATATATTGTATTTCTATGTAACTGCATAAAATTAAGAAAATAATGTATTTTTGCTTTGTTATTTTTATATCTTCGTCTTATCTCTTTTAAGAAACTCAAATTATATTTTGGCATGAGCAAAGTAATCACGCCTTAAATGTACCTAACGCGCGCATTTGGGCCATAATATATAACTATAATCAAAAAAATATATGCGGGTTATCTCAGATATTAGTAAGGATAGTTGTGGAGTGCATGTGGTAAACAAGCGATACCACCAATATAATTTTCATAGCTTACTTTCTTTTTAAGCAAGCAAGGGGTTATTTTAAAATTTTTCTTTTTTTGATGACCCCTTGTATCTCGACTATGCAGTAGCATACGGAAACAGTACGAACTGGCTTTTATGTAGAATACAGCTGGGGCTTATTTTAAGTATTTTCTTTTCTGAAAAAAAAAATAAAGACTTGTTTTTTTTTTAAATTAAATTACCATGTATAATTTATATATTTTTGTGAAACGTGGTCTATGCATCAAAAGGCATTTTCTGCAGTACAACATGATTTTTTATTCTTGCCAATGACGTTCGTGCAGGAATTCCACCGAATCATTTTAAAGAGAAAAGTGATACGCCACTGCTTTTTCATAAAGTAAAAATTAGTTTTGAAATCCTTACTTCTTTCTGAGCAAATCTCGTTTCTTCATTTTGTTTCGCTTGACGTATGGTTTTCGCATAAAAAAATAAAATTCATTCATTTGAATCTCGCTAGATCACTTACGAGAAAAACCAATTTATGCGATTTTAAACAATAATTTATTTAAGAGAATCATTTTTAAATGGTAAAATTATGAAATTATAGTAATCTAAATAGATTTTGGAATGCTAACATAAAATTACCCTGAACGCACAAAGAAATAAATTGAATCAGATGTTGAAAATGTCCACCTCCTGCAACATGAGTTTTTGCTTGATATCATTAATAGGTAGGTATCGTTTGCATATGATGAAGTGATAAAATGCATTAATTTTTTACGCCACTATGCTGTATAGTGTCCGGTGGGCCCTAAGGGTCCCAGTCCGACACTAGTACGTTGTACTCTTTTTAGATGATTGTCCGGTTAAAAACTTTCCTTTTCGCGCAACCTTCTATAAATGTTTAAAAATGTTCGTGCATCCGGAATATTTCTATTTGGAAAGCGGTTTTCGTACAACCCCCATGTATAGACGACAGGAAAAAAAATTTCTCTCACGACGGCTGTCGTGTATAGACGACATCAACTGAAAATATTATTTAAGCAAATGTCGTTCATACGCGACGTATTGTAAAACTTAACTTGCTACCCAGACGGGTGTCAGAACGTGTCCAACGTTCCTGTGCTTGCCGTAAAGACTAATGCCGTAATAAGACGGCAGTGATGGAAATAGCCGACAGCCGTTAGTGAGGCAAGCCGAGTTTAGCCTGCTCATCGAAACTGCTTTTTGGCGTGAACCACGTGCCATTTGCGACAGTATTTGTTAAGATGTCGGCGGATGAGGGTGCTGGTCCTTCCGCAGGACCTAAAAGACGCAAAAAAGAGAATAATCGCGGTAATTTAGATTAGTGCAGTGGTAGGTTTAACGGCATGAATAGCGGAAGCGAATATTTACCATCGTCGAGCAGAGTGAAGACCCTGAAGTTTATCAGATTTCTGAAGAAATGCAAGATCCAAATATACCAGAAGATAATGAGTCGCAAGAGAGAGAAAATTTAATAGTAGGCAAAGTGTTAGATCAAAAAGAATTGGAAATATTTTGGACAAGAAATGGGTTTAATCCCCACGTACATGAATTTGATCCGACCAATGTCGGGTTAAAAAATTAAGATCTTACTGAAAAGTCAAAGGAAGTTGATTATTTTTTAAATTTATTTACGGAAGAGATTGCAGAAGTCATTGTGCAAGAAACAAATAGATACGCAGAACAACAAAGAGCAGAAAACTGGAAGAACATGGACATTTGTGATTTATATGTTTTTCTTGCTCTAACTCTACTTATGCCAAGGAACAAAAAATTAGATTTAAAAGAGTATTGGTCCAAAGATATTTTACTTCATTCTCCTATACTTGCTCAACAAATGTCAATAGAAAGACATCTTAAAATTACATACAATAATTACATTTTTCTAATAATGAAGTTGCACCAGAAAATAATCACTTGTATAAAGTAGAAAACATATAAAACATGTTAAAACAATAATTCTAGACTCAGTTTTATCCATTTCAAAATCTGGTGATTGATGAAAGTATGGTTCTATTTAAAGGACACTTAAGTTTCAAACAATATATCAAGACAAAAAAACATCGGTTTGGGATCAAACTATTTGTTCTTTATGATTGTGAAACTGGTATAGTGTTAAACTTTATAGTTTAAATGGATAAAAGAACAAATATAAAAACTAAAGAAAGACATAATCTCTGCAGTTATAGTCTCGGTAGTTTTGGCAATGCTGTTGTGAAACTTCTGGATTTTTATCTAAACAATGGACAATCATTTCAACCCTTCTTTATGAAATCGAGACCAATTCTTGTGGAACGGTTCGACAAAATACAAAGCATATGCCCGTATTTGAGCAGAAACTAAAAAAGGGAAAAACGGAGTGGAGAACCAGTGAACACTTGTTAGCTTTAAAATGGAAAGATCGCCGTGACGTTGTCATGTTAACGACAATGCATGAGAATAAAATAGTTACGCTGCCACAAATTGACTGGAGTACTAAAGAAATAAAACAAAACCTTTATGTTTAATGCAGTATAATGAACACATGGGAGCAGTTGAGAGATCCGACATGCTTCAGTGGATTGCACAAGAAAAAGCATCAAGTGGTACAAAAACTCGTTTTTCACATCATTGATGCATGTCTTCTTAATGCCCATGCAATGCTTTTAGTTCGGCGCGACAAGAAAACTCCCCTCGCCAAATTTCATATGGCAGTTATTGGACAATTACTTGAAAGGTATATATATAAATATTTTACTTTACTGTACATATTAGTGACGTTTCAAAGTATTTGTTTATTTTCCGATATCCATCAAAATTTCATAGACTCGCTACTTATGATCTTGGAAATGCAAGGTTGACGCAGCGTTATTTTCCCGAAGGAGAACCGCAAATTTACTGTTAGAATATGATGGGTTTGTTCCCACACTACCAAGGGTGAAAAGAAAAGAAAGGAAACGCGGGTTATGTGCATTCAGTGTAATGTTGGACTGTGTATTTTTTCTTGCTTTAAAATATACCATGACCAAGATGAGTTTTAAATTTTAAGTCTCGTTAAAAAAAATTAGAAGTTTTTTTTTTCTATATTTTACTTCTTATAGATATTTTACTACATACCCTTTACTTTTAGAATAACTCTTTAATTTCTTAAGTGAAATTGTGACATTTTTTTAATAAAGAAATAATAAGAAAAGGCATAAGATAAAAGAAAACAAGGTCTGTCTATACCACCAAAATAAAATATATTTGTCCTTTTAGAGTGAAATAAGGGTTAAAGAGTGTACATAATTTAATTTGACATTAGGTTGTACTAGTTTCGACTTTAGTCAAAGTCACCTTCAGCAACCAAGTAATTAAGAACTATGTTTTTTAGGATGTACCTAAATAAACAAACTAAAACAAATTAAAAGAGGGGACGAAGTGGTTCAACAATACATGGTCATAACGTGTACCTTATGCAGCCAATGGACTCGACAGAAGATAATCACTAACATGATGCTACTTTAAGCAATGAAGGAGATTAGATAATAATAATAGTAAAAAATTGTAATAGAGGGCAAAATTCTTAATGGAATCATTTATAGTTATGATATGATGTATAGATGTCTATAACGAAAATTCAATAAAATCAACGTTTTATGAATCAACTCCGAGAGGGCACATGATTTATATTTTGGTGGGTCAGAATTTTAATAAGAAAATTAATAAAGTAAAAAGAGGGGGGGGGGGAGAAGGAAATTAAAATGAGTTAAAACCATTTACGTCATTGAGTAGACATCTATACATCATATCATAACTATAAATGATTCCATTAAGAATTTTGCCCTCTATTACAATTTTTTACATCTAATCTCCTTCATTGCTTAAAGTAGCATCATGTTAGTGATTATCTTCTGTCGAGTCCATTGGCTGCATAAGGTACACGTTATGACCATGTATTGTTGAACCACTTCGTCCCCTCTTTTAATTTGTTTTAGTTTGTTTATTTAGGTACATCCTAAAAAACATAATTCTTAATTACTTGGTTGCTGAAGATGACTTTGACTAAAGTCGAAACTAGTACAACCTAATGTCAAATTAAATTATGTACACTCTTTAACCCTTATTTCACCCTAAAAGGACAAATATATTTTATTTTGGTGGTATAGACAGACCTTGTTTTCTTTCATAACCTCGCCACAGAAAATGGACTACTTCTTGAGGCATAAGATAAACTTTAATGCAGTAAAAACCCGTTGATGTATACGACGTCTATACACGACACCCGGCCATATGGCACTGCAAAAACTCCCGTCTGTGGGATAAATCGAGCCGTAAAAGTCGCCGTCTTGAAAGGGTTAATAATTATGTTGACTACAATAATAATAATCAAATAGTAATTATAATCAATATCCTAATTGAATTCGTAATTGCAAATTAACGTATAGGTTTAAATTAACTGGCTGCATGGTGTATATTTCTCCTTTTATGTAGAATTAAACAAATTGTATAAAAATAAAATCAAAAACTCTTCACAGTATACTAGGTATAACAATTGATATTTTCAATAAAAATTCGGACTTAAGGCGTTAACAATAAAAATAATAACCCGTGATCGCTGAGCTGAATTAAACGACGCATTAATGTACGGGGTATTCCATTCTAAAGACAAGAATTTTAGGTACTTTTTCTCCAAAACTATATTATTTAGAAGAAAACACAACTTGGTAACTAAATTCTACACAAAATTATACATAACAGCCATTTTTTACCGTTTCAATATTTTACCGCATAGTCAAGATACAAGGAGTGCCAAAAAAAAGGAGAGTTTTCAAAATCAAAGAAAGCTATAAAAAAGCACATCTTCTATACAGGGCTGCCGAAAAGTCCGGAATAAAATTAGTGCAGCCTTAACCTGTAACTTTTGGGGAAAATGCTCGGACACGTCAATTTAGTTTTATATATGTTCACATTTTGACGCTATTCGTTTGTTTTTTTATAGACATGACGACATCGATCTTTTTTTAAATAGAAACAGCTTGTTATACATGAATTGAAAGCTAAAATCTCGTACAGTATGATCATATATTTTGACGCGATTCTGTGAAGCTATTTCAAAATGGCGACTGTTAAAAGTTTTAAAAAAATCCCTATGTAAATAAGCGAAAATGATAAATCATTGATGCTTTTTTTACCTTTTAAGGTAAGAACTCTTCATTGTTTCACGTTCTGACATTTTGTGACAATGTGACTTAACAATAGTTATGGTTTATTTGTTATTTATTTTGTCAAAAAAGATAAAAATGTAACGAAGCAAAACAAAACACAACAAGAAGGTGGTTTAACGTGGCAAATGCTGGAAATGTCCTCCACCCTCTACTTGGCATGCTCTCAGACGATGGTGAAATCCGTCGACGGAATTTCTAATGGCTTCAGCCGGTATGTTATATGTCTCCAATCTAATTTTGTTTATCAAATTTTCAATATTATTTGGCCTATTTTGGTAAACTTTTTTTTTTTAATATCTCCAAAGAAAATAGTTTAGAGGCGTTAAGTCTAGGGACCTCGGTGGCCATTCAATTGTACCACGTCGTCCAATCCAGCGACCTGGAAATATTTGATCTAAATATCTTCTCACATTGACACCAAAATGCGGGGGAGCACCATCTTGCTGAAACCAAATTGTTTTATTAGGTATATCTGGATCTACTTCGTTGGGGAAAATTACAGCTAGAGCAGGCCTCAACTCGAAGGTGAAGAAATCCAGGTACCGTTCAGCTGTGAGGTTTCCTTTCATAAAAAATGGCCCTAAAATTCGGTTATTAATGATACCTGCCAATACATTAACTTTCAGGGGCCGCTGAGTATGCGCTTCAAATATCCATCGTGGATTTTCTTGACTCCAGAAACAATAATGTCTATTAACCACCCCGTTTAAATAGAAAGCAGCTTCATCCGAAAATAATATGTTCTGTGGAAACCTATTATTCTCGTCACAACGTCTCATCATTTTTTCGCAAAATTGCAAACGCCTATCATAGTCATCTTCTAAAAGCTCTTGGACAAGACATACTTTATAAGGGTGATATTTTTTTGCTTTCAAAAATCTTCCAATAGTACCTCTAGATGTGTCACGATTTTAAGCCAATGAAACTGTTTAAATATGCGGATTATCCTGCAGAGATAATGCAATATCCAATTTTTCATCGTCGCCTAAAACACGTGGCCGTCCATTCCTGGGCAAGTCATTTACTGTGCCATGTTCATTAAATTTGTGAAATATTTTACCAACAGTGCCCTGTGAAATTTGATTTTCCGGATATTTAGCATTAAATAAAGTGCACACCTCAGTTTGACTTCTTATTTTATCTCCGCATCCTAACAATATCAAGACTTCGATACGCTGCCTTTCCGACAAAACCATTTTTGTTTAGAAAATTGTAAAATAATACTTCGGAAATACCTAAATTAATTTGACAAGTTCACAATGTCACAAATTGTCAGAACATGAAACAATAAAGATTTCTTACATTGAAAGGTAAAGAAAACATAAATGATTTCCGCTTATTTAAATAGGGATTTTTTTTTTTAACTTTTAACAGTCGTCATTTTGAAATAGCTTGACAGAATCGCGTCAAAATTTATTAGTATACTGTACGAGATATTAGCTTTAAAATGATTTATCAAAAGCTGTATGTTTCCATTAAAAAAAAAAAGATCGATGTTGTCATATCTTTGACAAATGTTTATAAAAAAACAAATGAATAACGTCAAAATGTGAGCATATATAAAATTAAATTGACGTGTCCGAGCATTTTCCCCAAAAGTTACAGGTTAAGGCTATATTAATTTTATTAAGGACTTCTGGGCAGCCCTGTATGTACTAAAGATTTACTAATATCCCGTAAATCCATCGAAAATCGAATACCCGGTGCATTGTAAATTTAAGACTAAATTATTATGCAGTTAAACACTGCTTACCTGAATAGGTTGCAGTTATATCTCCAAGTGTACTACCTGTATAACCAAACTCATAGTAGTAAACCGGCGCTCCAGCTGACATAAGTCTGGCAGTCTCCCTGATAGGTATAAAAAACTGATCCATAGATGCAAACTAAAATTAAAGCAACGTCTGGTCAGCCAGAAATCAATAAATTGACCTTCTTTGATCTAAAGTTTAGTTCATGTTTGAACACTTTTCATAATATTCTTCAAATTTTAACAGACATGCCTTAAATATGTTCAAATTTGGGCATGCGACCGTAATTGGCCAGGATAATATATAATTGACTTTATTAAAAATCTCGGTTGTTTCTCGGTACGTCGAATTTGTTGCTACTTTTGAAAACGTTGCTTAATGCAGATCCAAAGTTTCTTGTTATTGGGTCGGCGAGGGAATGTTAAAATTACATGTGGGTTTCTTGGTACCACCTTTCATCTGTATGCAGATAAAACCTTTCATATTTCATAAGAATTGCATGCTACAACATAAAAAGCTCGTCTTGGGCCAAACCTAACATTAACAATGGAAAAGAAGCTCTACTCGAAAACTGGAATTTGGCCTCACCTCAAGAAAGATTTTGCGGTTAGAATAGAAGACGTTATAGATAGGCTTTATCTCTCCAAAATATTTCCTCGACACAATTCCTAGAGAAAATCCGTTTAAAAATAATATGGCAGGTAGACGGTCGTATCTAGCCTTTTTAAAACGTCCCCCGATTACCACGCTAAGAACAATATCAGCCAGTTCAGTTGTAGGCGAAGTTTACATGAGAAGTTGATTTTCCAGTGTAGAAACTAATATACAGGAAAAGCAATTAACAGATATTTTTGAACATCTCAGCAGAATATACAATAGGGACGAAACCTGCTTTTAGCTTGGTCCAAAGAATAAAAAAAGTTCTTACACCAGGAGGAGCAAACAGCGAATATAAAATTTAACCATCCTATAAATAGTATTAGAGTGATTTTCAACTTTTTAGCTCCGGGAGATCTAACTCCTCCTATGATCATATATGCCTACAAAAGATTACCCTTCAAAACTGTAAAGTCAATACCGGATACATGGGAAATCGGATGCAGCGACAATGGTTGTATGAAGTACCAACACAAATCCTAATAAAGTCTACAACCATGACGCAATATATAACTGCGTTCGAAACATGTCAGAAAATTGTTTCAGAGGCACAGATGAAAAAGCTTAGAGGGTGAATATTTTTTGCCTGTATTTTATCTGTATAGAGAATCAAATCTTCAGATTACTTATTTAAATTATTAGAATACGAAGAAGAGGATTGAGGAGCCTGATTGTATTAGTAATGGCCAGGAAATTTGCATTGAAAACCTTCCTATAGTAATAAAACAAAATATTGATAGAGAGAGAAGTAGATCTTAAATCAAAGAACGAGACAGTTTAATTTAAACTAGAAGAGTATGTTGGTAATGACAAAATAAGTTAATATGAAAGAAAGGAAGAACCGTCGCAACCGTCGATATCGAAAAAAGTATTACACTTATTATAAAAGATTACTTAACTGAAATTTGAAACGGATGTGTAAGAAGAACAAAAAACTGAAATGTCTATTAGGGTGGGGCGAATTTTTTTTTTCATAATTCCATGAAGCCTATGTGTGGAAAAGTTGCCTTTTACTAACAGTATTCACCAAAAAAAAATCTCTGGGTAATCATTCTAAAACTTCTACTGCCTAAACAACAAATTCAATATAACGACCTTGAAAAAATACTGCATATTTTTGCGCAATAAAAGTACCTATGAATTTCTAACCGACCAGAGAACCTCGCGAAGAATAGTAATCGGTTGAACAGTTGATCAAAAAACTACAAAAGTACTCGAAAAGAAATGGAAACGTAGAAATGAAACAGAACAATGGAGGATTAGTCGTTATAGTCATCACTGGAGTACTGTTCGCATATTTGGGGCTCTGCTCCTAAACATACCCTGAGATTACTAGATTTCATTTAAAGAAGAGCCATTCGCTTGATCGGTGACCATAGTCTGACAAACAACCTGGAAAGCCTTGAACATCGAAGGCAGGTTGGCGACTTGAGTCTATTTTACAAATATTTTCATGGCAAGTGTTCAACTGAGGTTGCCCGCTTAATACCACCCAGAGCGGTGCATGGTAGAAATACACGACGAGCCACTGCAGCCCACCAGTACGTGCTTCAGCTTAGTGTCCCTCGAACGACACTGTTTCAAAATTCTTTCATCTGGAGAACGTCATCACTCTGGAACGACCTCCCTGAGATCGTCTTCCCCAACGAGTATAGTCTCCAAAGATTCAAGACCAACGTGAATCGTTTCCTGCGCACACGCACCGCTCCTAGAGCGCCATAAAGGATTTATCCTGTAGTGCTGTGCCTTATCATAAAAAAAAAAAAAAAAAAAAAAAAAAATGATCAAAGAATCTAAAATAGGCAGACCATTCCAATCAGTGCCATCTAATCCAGAAGAAGAGACTTTAAGCAGCCATTCATTAGAAAAAGATGCAATAAAATTAGAAGATAGGGTCAATCCTTCTTTAACTTCTCAGATGAGAATAAAACTACCAAGTGTAGCACAGGCATGTGACAGAACGGGTGTTTCAGATAGGGTAGCAGCAATTCTTGTTAGTGCAGCATTAAAAAATATGGAATTATTTGCTACAAAGGATTCATCAAAAATTGTCGATCGCAGCAAAATTCGAAGGAAAAGGGCAAAAGCTCGAGTAGACCTTAGGGGAAAAGACACAGAGGAAGGTTCTGAATCGGTGTATGGAATATATTTTGATGGCAGAAAAGACGAAACATTATTTCAAACTAGCGAAGAAGAAATATCGTTTAAGAAAATTAAGATTGAGGAGCATATAGTCTTAGTTTCAGAACCAGGATCCAAATACATTGGTCATTTGACTCCCGCATCTGGCAGTTCGCAAAGTATAAAGAGAAGCATTCTAGAATTTTTGAAACATGATTTTGACGTTTCTAACTTGCAGACTATAGGTTGTGATGATACAGCAGTAAATACCGGTTCTAAGAATGGAGTTATCAGACAGCTTGAGATTTCGCTGGATCGGCCCCTACAATGGTTTGTTTGCCTATTGCATGCAAACAATCTACCGTTACAATATTTGTTGCAACATTTGGATGGAAACAACTGGTCCAAAGGGATTTGGTGGCGAGATAGAAAAAATGTGAAACCTTACATGCTTCAAATTTTAAAAGAATAGAAATTACTTTGCCTGAAATCACTGCTGATCAACTTAGCACCGACCAACAATACCAATATATGAAATTTGTAATGTCATTACAAAAGGTTAGATCTCTTTGAGCTTGTTGAAAAGGAATCCAGGTAAAATGACTCATTCCAGATGGCTAACGCATACAAACTGGATTTTACGATTATATGTCTCCACAGCGGAACCATCACAAAATCTAAGTTTTCTAACAGAATATGTCATGAAAGTGTATGCCACCACATGGTTTGCAATCAAAATCCAAACATCATGGGAGCAAGCATCTATTTGGTATGATTGAAAAATCAAAATTTTATCAGAAGATATAAGAATAATCATAGACCCAGTTATTTAAAAGAACGGTTATATTGGTTATCCTGCATTATATTAGAAAATTATTGAAATGTAGGAATACAGCAAACCAACAAGGAACAGGGGAATTTAAATCGGCAGCATTTAATTTAGATGCTGAAGACTACATAGATATGATTGACTGTCAGTCGACAACAATAACAGAACCTCTCCTAACAAAACGTATTTGCAATGAAGAACTAGAAGAAATTATTTTAGATGTTCCAGAGAAAATTGAAATTTTAAATTATCCATGCCACACGCAAGCAGTGGAAAGGTGTATCGAACTGGTAACAGAAGCGTCAGTTGCTGTATGTGGAAATACAGCAAGATATGGATTTATAAGGGTACGACCTGCTTCTAGAGCTAGTTTGGCAGAAATGAAGACAAAAAGTCAATCCCTGCAAGTTTTTAATGTAAATTAGTCACGAAACACATAATGGTGGGAGGGCGGTGGAACTCGATATACAGCTACCTCCACGCGGTAAGTTCTGGGTTGTTTCTATCAAATATGCATTAGTTTCAGATTTTTGATGGAAATAAACGAGAAGCTGCATCACAGCAATAAAAAAAGATATATTTTGAACTTTTGAAATTCCAAGGTCAGATGGGCAGTAGAAGATGACGACATTTTAAGCCAGATTTTTTTTTTAGTGTAGATCATTATATTAGGCAACTTTTCCATATATAGGTCAATTGATTTACGAAATTTTTTTTTTTCAATGCTGTTTTCACTCCACCCTAATGTCTATATCCAATAATGACACTTTAACTCATGTAGATTATCTAAAAACGACTGAACCTGAACTTGTTGAAAAGATTATTGTAGTGCAGGAGGAAACTAACATATACAGTATATAGAGGATAAAGTCGTTAACATAATAAATATGGGTATCGGTAAACCACCTACCCCTAATCCGTTTCAGACTCAAACTATTTATAATGGCCTAAGTTTAACGTACGGAAACAAGTCAAAGGAAATATGAGGTAAAATATGCTAATTGCACAAGAATATATAATATAAAATATACAGTGTGTATCAGTCAAATGGAATAAATTCGATAATAAATACATGGGGGCGTGTCCGAATAAACGCTCGGACACGTCGATTGGTATTTATAGCTGCGCATTTTTTCAGTAAAAACTTTTTATACAGGGTGTGCCATGTAACAGTGGCCAATACTAACTTTCTTATTTTAAATACAACACCCTGTATATTATTCAATTTTTTGATTCTTCAGAAAATGATAGACATATTTCATGTACAATATACCTATCTTTAACTGTTTCGGAAATATTAAGTGTTTTCAGATTTATTGCAAGAATCAACAACACCCTAAAAAACTAATAAGTAATACTGTTTATTTCTTGATAATGTAAAAAACAAAAAAAAAACATTAATATAGGAGATGTTGAAAATTGATGTTAAAATGTTTTTACTGATGAAATAAAAAAAAGGTATAAATAGTTTTGTTTACTTTTGTTTAAAACGCCTGACCTTAGCAACTTATTGTCTGTCTGCATGACAGTAGTTGTCAGTGTTATAGTCGTTTGATTTTCGTTAACTGCATATCAGAAAAACGGTTCATTTAACAAAAATGCACAAAATAACAATTCTACAGATGATTGGTTATGGAGATAAAACACGGACACAAATGGAAGTTGCTCGCTTATTTCATCAAAAATTTCCAAATTTGCCGCCTATAACTCAAGGGACAATTTGTAAATTAGAAAAGCAGTTTCGCCAGCTTGGACATGTAAAGCAGATAAAAAAAAGTAGCTGCCAATGCAATAGGTGATGATACCAAATTAGATATTATGCTTGAGTTTCAGGAAAACCCACATACTTCTAGTCGAAAAACAGCCCCAATGTTCGATATTTGCCATTCATCGATTATTCGAACATTACAAGAAAATAAAATGTATCCCTATAAAATGATACCTACTCATGAGCTCATGGAAGATGATTTTGATAGAAGAACGTATTTTTGTGAACAAATCATGGCAATGTTAGATAACAATGTGATCCAGTCAGAACATGTTTTATTTTCTGATAAGTGTACCTTTACACTTCGCGGTCATGCTAATCGTCAGAATTGCCGCTATTGGTCTAGGGAAAATCCTCACTGGATGAGGGAAGAATATACGCAATATCCTGAAAGGCTTAATGTTTACGCAGGAATTGTTAGAGATTATATCATCGGTCTCATTTTCATTAATGGTAATTTAAATGGCGATAATTATTTAGCACTGGTCCAAAATAATGTCTTGCCAACTTTGACAAACTTATATCCTGATCCAGCAAACCCACAACTTCCAGCGAATATGATATGGTTTCAGCAAGATGGAGCACCGCCCCATTACCAAATCAATGTTTGGCAGTACCTCAACCGAGTATTTCCAAATCGGTGGATAGGAAGGCGTGGATCGATGGAAAGGCCAGGCACTATCCCCTGATCCGACGCCATTAGACTTCTTATGAAGTTATGTCAAAAATATTGTATACAAAACTAAACTCCTCGACTTAGCTGAATTAAGAAGACGAATGACGCTTGCGATTAGATCGGTCACGCCTGTGATGTTCAGTAACGTTAGAAGAAATTTCTATTTAAGATTAGGATGTTGCCAAGACGTTCGCGGCGAGCATTTTCAACATCTCCTACATTAATGTTTTTTTTTTATTTTTACATTATCAAGAAATAGACAGTATTACTTATTAGTTTTTTAGTGTGTTGTTAATTTTTGCAATAAATCTGAAAACACTTCGTATTTCCGAAACAGCTGAAGATAGGTATAGTATATTGTACATGAAATATGTCTAAAATCTTTTGAAGAATCCAAAAATTAAATATTATACAGGGTGTTGTATTTAAAATAGGAAAGTTAGTATTGGCCACTGTTACATGACACATGTATTTATTATCGAATTTATTCCATTTGGCTGATGCACACTGTATAGCAAAAAATTAGATGAAAGCCTTGAAAAACTATATATTATTAATAAAAATGCAGTTTTTCACATATTTGCGTTACCTACATACCTACCTATTATTTTAATTTTTTTTTAATTTGAACCTATTTAATGGTTTATTAAGTATCCATTTTGCCATGCCAATCACATACACGAATCTGGCTAACCCCAAAATATAAAATTATATACAGAAGCAAAGTCTAAATTTAGTGGTGTATTTTTAGGAAAAACGCTCGAGCTCGTCGATTTTTCTTTTTAAATGTATCTTCTATGGTAAATTAATATATACAGGGTAGCCCAAAGAAAGTTACGACCATCAACTTCGCTTTTTCAAATAAAAAGATCTATTTTTAATTTCATTTTTGAATTTTGCATGGCATTGTAAGTATGTTTCATGTACCATGTCCTACACCTAAACTCAACAGTTATCGAAAAAGTTACGATTAAGGATATCAATAAGTAAGGCCGTATTTCTAAGGATTTATTTGTAAATATAGCAAAACATTCCAATGCATGTTTGTTTTATTTTTTTAATTCTGGAATTTCTGAATATTGACTTGTCACCGTTTAGTCCCATAGAAACTGTATAATTTTACTTCAAATAAGTTATTGTCAAGCGTAGTTGCAAAGTTGCGGTTTTCACAATGGTAAAGTTAACGTAATGAGAAAAAATTGAAATTTTATGCATGGTTGGGTTTGGTGATAGAACACGTACTCAAATAGAAACAGCAATTATTCAGTGAAGTTCATCCTGATCGTCCTCCCATATGCAAAAAAGGTGGTGCGTAGAATAGAGGCTAAATTTAGAGGATTCCGTCATGTTAGGGGTTTGCTTAAATCTGGTCGTTCTGCTAGAGATAAAATGAACAACTTGACGTTTTCCCTTCCTTGGAGGAAAATCCATGTACTCCCCGTACATTGAGGCCAATTTACACATGCGGAAATCAGCTGGTGTCCACCGAATAGTTTAAAAGCACAAATTTTGTATAGCTGGACAAAGTTATTCCAGTGTAACAGTTCTTTGAGCGAAATGATTTTTGCGAACGCATGCAATATATGTGCAATCTAGATAATAATTTAGTAAAAAATATAATTTTTTTCAATGAAACTACGTTCTGTTTGAATGGTAATGTGAAGAGACAATATTGTCGTTATTGGGAAACAGAAATCCGCATTGGATGATGGAGATTCACAGCCAGTACCCTCAAAAAACAAATGTGTGGTATGGAATAGTGCGCGGAAGGGTATCTATTTTCTTTGAACAGTTTTTAACTGGACAAGTATATCTGCAATTTCTTCAACTTGAATTAATTCCAGCATTGATGGTTTTATTTCCGAATTCATAGGACCTAGACTCACCTGACGAAGAACTGATGTTCCAGTAAGATAGTGCTACTCCGCACTATGCTGATACTATGCGTACATTTTTGGATGAAACCTTTTCAATCCCACCGATTGAAAAGGTTTCATAGGAAGGAAAGGACCTATCGAATGGCCTGCTAGGTCGCCAGACCTAACTCCGCTGCACTTCTTTTGGTGGGGTTACCTCAAATCAAAAGTATTTGTTGACAGGTCAAGCAATCTGCAAGACTTGAAAAAAAGGATTCGAAAAGAAGTGCGTGCCATAACATCGGAAATGGTTGAAGACGTGCATAGAGGGTTTAATGATCGCCTTAGACATTATGAAGCCGTAAATGGCGCACATTTTCAACATATAATATGATTTGTTGTACTGTTCTGTTTAGATAAGCAGGTCTTTCTTATTGATATGTTCAATCGTAAATATTTCGATAAGTGTTGAGTTTAGATATAGGACATGGTACATGAAGGATACTTAGAATGCGATGCAAAATTCAAAAATGAAATAAAAAATAGATGTTTTCATTTGAGAATATAAAGTTGATGGTCGTAAGTTATTTTTGGGCTACCCTGTACATATGAATTTACCATAAAAAACACACTAAGGCCCGGTACTTTCACGTCCCAATATCTTTATTCTTAAAATAGTTGTCATAGTTTCAATTGTGCCGACAATTGTTTCCATAGACATTATTCGACGAATAGCGCTATTCGTAAATGAAAATATCTATTCTAAGAAATAAAATCGGCGTGCCTGAGAGTTTTTCCAAAAAAAAACACACCGCTGAATTTTAAATAAATTTAGACGTTACTTCTGGTACTCACTGTATAAATAAATCCAATATTTTTAATGTCAAACGCCCTCCTGCAACAATTCAACTGAACTTTACAAAGAAATGTTCTCAAAGATCCAATTGAAACCATGATTTTACTCGGTAACGAGTAGAAGCTTTATAAGAGTAATTTCTAGAATAAAAAGCAATTATGCTATAAACCCCAAATTTAAAAGAAAAGTTGGTTTGCTCAACCATGACAATTGTGAGTGTGGTGAAGTGGGTGCCATGGAGCACCATATTCTAACTTGCTCCAGATTTGTTCATCATGGAGTCACGCAGTTTAGTGGTTTAAATGATTTAGTTAAATAGATATTTAACTTTGAGCACATATATTTACATAAGGGCGGAGCGATATTTTTCTTTTCATAATTTCATGAAGCCTATGTGTGAAAAAGTTGTTCTTTACTACCAGTATTCACCAAAAAATCTCTGGTCAATCAACCTAAAACTTCTACTACCCAAACAACAATTGGCATTTTCCCAATATTAAAAAAAAAAGCACCGACCAACAATACCTAGGTATATGGAATTTGTAATGCCATTTAAAAAGGTTACATCTCTTTGAATTCGTCGAAAAGGAATACAGGTAAAATGGCTCATTTCAGATGGCTTACGACCGCAAACCGGATATTACAATTATTTGTCTCCATAGCGAAACCATTACAAAATCTAAGTTTTCTAACAGAATATGTCATGAAAGTGTTTGAAATCATAATCCAACCATTATGTCGACATGGGAGCAAGCATCTATTTGGTATGATTGAAAATATTACCAGAATATTTAAGAAAAATCATAGCACCAGTTATTCCAAGGAATGGCTATTTTGGTCATCTTGAAAATCTATTATTGGCTCTGTTTGCTGAGCTGAGTCGAATAACAGTTAGAGAATTAGGTCTCAGAAGATTATTGAAGTGTAGGAAACAGCAAACCAACAAGAAATACGGGAATTCAAATAGCCAGCTCTGCTTTTAATTTTAACGCTGAAGACTACATAGATATGATTTACTGGCAGTTGACAATAATAACAGAACCTCCCCTAACGAAACATATTTCCAATGAAGGTGTAGTGCAATCTCTATTAGTTAACCTATATTATCTCTTATGGTACGATAAACAACTTAACCCTTTGCCCCCGAAATTATTTTTTTCTTTTAATACTTTTTTTTTCTAAATATTATGGTAGCAGAGAGTTAAAGATATAATATATTTAAGATAATTTTTTCCATCTGTAATATGCTTTTGATTCCAGGATATGGTTTCGGAACGTAACCACTAGGGAATAAAATGGGTGGTAAATACAAAAATCTTTATTTATAAAACTAACACAAATCTTATTTTTATGTCTAGTCGGTACTAAATTTGGTGGTACGTTTGGAAACAATTGTTTCTATCATTTAGGCATAATCCTACATCGCAAGTGCTGCATGTCCATCTTGTCCTATGGGGTTCCTGGGTACTGCTGCAAAAAGCGCATCGTCTTGATTTTGAATAAACCGGCATATGCAAACATTGGTTATACCTTATCTCAGAAGGTACTGTCCGTTTAAAATGGTTTATAACTGTGGGTGGTGCTCTAGAACGTTGTGTTTGCCCCACTCCAATCAAGCCCGTCGCTACAGACAGTCTAAACATTTTTAGACTTGGTATATTGGAGTTTGCTCGTTGTTTGAAAATTATAAACGAATTTACAACACAGACATCAACAAAGTGCCATAATATTCGATGCCACCATTTTTTTGCTTTGCGATCAATTTCGTAAAGAGATTTAAGCATGTCCATTTTATCAACATAGCCCATATGGGCGTTATAATCTTTTACCATGATTGGACAATTAATAGCTTTTGAAGTGCCATCTTTTTCTTTTCTTGCCACGGTGCTGCCTTCTAAAGGGTTCTGGTGGTTACCAAGAAAAGATACCACTTTTCTATCCTTCCACTTGAAGAAAATCAGACCATCTCTGCTGACACGCCAGTCTAAATCTCCTCTCTGAATTAGTTCCTTATCTGGTTTTATATCCTCGGGAAGGCCTTTTCTGTTATTTCTGACTGTACCACATGCATAAATAAGGGCAGCCTGCAGATCTTTTTGTAACTTTACAGAATTAAAAAAATTATCAAAATAAACATTGTGTCCTTTTCCCGCCAAGTCTCTGGTTAAATCTTTGACCACGCGAGCTCCTAATTCCTTTTCAGCAACATCACTAACTTTTCCGCTATATATTTGAAACTGGCAAACGAAGCCTGATTCATCTGCCCTTACCCAGACTTTGTAGCCACGCTTTATTGGTTTTAGTGGCATAAATTGTTTCAAAGTACTGCGCCCCTTGAAACGGATCATGGATTCGTCTATGCTTTGGTTCTTAGAAGGTTTATATGATTCTTTGAACGTTTCAGTTAGTGTGTCCAACAATAATCGAACTTTGTATAGTTTGTCAAAATTAGCGGATCCTCTGGGCGGCATAACAGAATTATCAGCTAAGTGAATATGGCCCAAAAGCCACGCAAATCTGTCTCTTGTCATAGCTGCGCTAATAAAATGATCCCTTAGTTCTGGCCTTGACGACCAGTAATCACTGTAACTTGGCAGCTTCTTTACACCCATTAGAATATTTATCCCAACAAATATTTTTATCTCATTTGAGTTGGTGGGCGTAAAAGTATTCGGGTCTCCGCCACTCTTTTGTAATGCATAAAGATTGGTCTGAAATGCAATTTTTTCAATTAGTTTCGGGGGAAATATATGAAAGAATACATCTGTGGGTGATTCCAAGTTGTCTGGAATACTCGGGCCACTTGTTTCAGAAAATATTTTTTTGTTTTGTACGCAATTTTCTATCGAATTTGTCCAAATAGTATGCTTAGCCAGCTCTCTACGTCTTATTACGTCCAGGGTTTCATTCATCTCTATGTCACTGTCATCGTTGTCGGGGTTGATCATGTTTTGATCCATATCATCGGCGAAAATAATGGGAATGTCGTTTAGGTCCAATAAATCAGAATTGTCATCAATAGTCATATTTTCCAGCTGCTCCTGATCATCATTACTGACAATTGATTCATTATCTGAAGGAAGATCTTCCAGCAAGGTAAAAACATCGTCAGATCCCATTTTTTCTAGATCTTTGAAAAGATACATCTTTTTTTCTGAAAACAAAAAGAATATTTTTTTATAAAGATAAAATTTTTATATCCACAAATATTAACACCGCTTACAATTAATATTTAAAAGGGTAGCAAAACACAAAAATCGCATACACTAATAAAATATGTCAATATATTCAAAATAACAGTTTGATAAAATGATCTACTACAGATTCCTACTGGTTTTGGCATGAAACCGACGTTTGTTTACGCCAATAATAACTATTAAATTGTAAAAAAATTTAATCAAACCATATTAACAACTTCAAGTAACATTATACTACACTAAAAAATAAAAAAACTTACCTGTCATGACTGTAAAAACGCCAAAAAACTCAACAAATATGTAAGCACGTGCACTTACTGACGGATCAATTAATAATATATTACTACCTGTCAAAAATATCCAAATGTGCTGAAAAGCGATGCCGTATTGGAAGAAAGGGACAAGTAGGCGGAGCTTTCCTACGTATGGTTTCGCGAGAATGCCACCAGGAAACTAGAAATAAATGTTTTAGTAAGTGGTTTCACAGAGAAACCACTAGGGCGCAAAGGGTTAAACACCCTGTACACCTTACTGTTTAGAGTATACATTATAATATATAAATATTAGTTATTTAATGTTCCACATATTATTGTATTGTCAGCATAATTCTAATGAGGGTATCTAGGCTGCCTAGCAATAGTCAGTCTGGGTGCAATATACGTTAATGCAGCATACCAAAGTGTCTCATTGAACAACCCCATTTAGGACCACCTCACGTGCCCTTTTCAATGTGACTAACCGACAGCGTTACATGGCGTTACATGGCGATCCTGCCCGCGAACAATAATTAGTATGAAGTAAAACTGGAAAGTGCGTTACAGTTTCGACAGTGTTTAATGGCGACTTTGAATTTTTATCTCGGGTTAATTGTGACATTTTAAATAGTTACCAACAAAAGATGGGTACTAAAAACTCAAAACATGGCGAAGTAACGGACACGGGCGTGGTACACTCTAATTTTATTGTGGAGGAACAATCTATAGAGGTGCCAAAGGACATAAGAGTGGTTTTATACTTCATAGCAGTTTTTCTGGCGATATTGGTATTTCTTAACTTACAGAGTACCTATAGAAGAAACCTGAAAAAGAACTTTCACCGAAGTATGGTGCTACGTACTCAAGCTGGTGACGTATAATGTCGGAGTAGCATATGGTAGCAGTTGTCTTCATCAGTCAGGTATCCGTAGACACTCGTTCCGCAGAAAATGGTATGTACTTTTACGTTTATTGGTCCCTATGTAACAAAGTGATGAAGAGACAATGGAAACCCAACAAACATTTTAAGTTAAATTTACCTTTATTCGACCTCTAAACGGGTCAAATATTTTGCCCGACCAATTATATATAGGGATAATTTACCTACATTTGTTTTCCTATTGCCCAATGTGGGGAAAGAAACTAAAGTAATTTTAAGGTCGAAAATAGGTTGATAGGGTTTTTCTGTCCAATAAGTTGAAACGAAGTGAAATAAATATAGACCTATTTTACGTCTAAATGTGGAAAGTGAGACCAACCTTTTGACCTAAATATAACCTAAATAGGAGCAATAAGACACTAGACAAAAATACAGAGAAAACATATTATATCTGGTGTTAGAAAGAAAAGACAACAACTTATGCCAACACTTCCAACAGGACAAAATAAATTATAAAATGGAGTTCGACTTAAGTAGATATTTGGAATGGCCGCTTATTATAACTTCAACAATAAAGTGATATAATTAAGTTTTATCATTTTTCTGGACCGAAATTTGGATGCGAAAGAAATGTGTTTGTGAATTATGGTGATGATACTTCGAAAAACTAAACGCGCCCTTAAAATATGCATTTTTTTTATGTATTATTACGATAATTTAAAATATTTTTACCATTAACCTAAAAACAGAGTGTCTTCATTATAAACATTACATGTACCTAAAGTTTTAAAAAAACTTTCGTTGACGAAAGATATCGTAGTCTAATGGATTTTCCACTCACCTTATGTAATTCTTAAAATTTTAATTATTGTTTTTTTATAGTTGTCGATAAACAGGAAAACTAATAATTATTAAATATGGCCGCCTTTATATTTTTAACCTTAAAGTTATTTTTTTCTTTATTATTAACTGTACAAGCAATGTTAGCCTTTGAGGTTAATCAGAAAGTTATGAAGTAGCTCAATTTTTAACCACAAAAGATCTATAACTTTGGGAACAATTTATATGGTAAAATTATCCAAAATATTACTTGTTTCTAAAACTACATGGTCAGTAAATTATTTGGACATTTTGTAGGCAATAATTAGGTAATATTTACCTAGCGTAATAGCCAAAAAATTCCTTAATTTTGAACACATATATTAAGTAACATTTAAGAAAATTATTACTTAATCATATTCCTTATTAGGATTAAATATTTTTAATGTCTAAGAGAGGTAATTTATTTGTAATTTTTAACTAGGTAAATTAAACTACAAGTAGACTTCCCTATAACAAATTATTTAAGTTGTAGATATCCAAATTTTGACTTAGCTTTTAGAGTTCGAATCTTTTGTGACTTTTAAGAAAACATTTAAGGCAAAAATAAGCAAATATTTGCCAATTTAGGATTATTTTCCTTCCGTTCTGGTCTACATTACTTAATATGTTTGTTGGGAAGTCATGGACATTTTAAAATTAGGTCAGTTTTATGCTAAAATATAAACAATTTAGAAGTGCGACTTAGTTGCGAAATATAAAACAATCATATGTAGAATATATTTGAGGGCAAGGGTTTATCTGGGGACGCATAATAAAAGTTTTGAGGACACTGTACAATTAGTATAATAAGAATAATTTTTATTCTTATTTTTATTCCATTTTCACTATTTTTTTTATTGTTTGGGTATCGTATTACATATCGCATAAATTAATTAGGAAGCTAATGTTACAGTTTATTGCTATGTTATGAATTTTAAAGATAGTACAAATTTACTTAGCTTACTGATTTTATGTATGCATTTTTACGGACATAATATTTATGTTATGTTGAGTCAATGTTGTGCAATTAAAAAATGGGTATTACCGAAATCAACAATATAGGCTATTAATAGTAAAATAGATAACATACGCATTTCTTAATAGTATACCTTTAAAATGCAAATATGATATATGATTTTTGAAATTTTTTTATGACAACCTTTACACCTTTTTATGTCGGACAACTGGGAAGGGACCCTTAACAAGTCTCAACAAATTAAACTATTAATTACAAGCGAGGCAAAACGGGTCTTAAAGGTAAGAGTACCAAAGTCTCAGGACATACGTAACGAGGTTAGGGATAACTTAGTAAATTATTATAACCAATTTATTAAAATAGTAGTTGTTCTTTATAGTAAGTTTAATGAAACACAGTATTATACGGTAAAGAAATTATTTGCATACATTCGTGACAAAGTTACTAGGTCTTTTCAGGTTCTAAAAGTTACTTATAAGGTACCCACCTCGTGCACGAAATGTATAAATCCAGAAATAATTGATGAAAAGTTAATTGTTATTAGCAGCGGAGAAGTAAGCTCTTCGGAAACAAGTGACACGGAAGTCGGAGAATCCGAAATAAAAATAAAGAAAAATCAACCTAAAGCGGAATTAAGTGAGATGGCTACGTCAGCTAAAGAATTTTTCGACTTTGCAAGTAAAATCTTGCCACAAGTATTCGACGGTACGCCAGATAGGCTACAGTCCTTTTTAGACGCGTTAAGCTTATTGGGAACTAACTGCGAAGGGAATACACAGAACGTAGTAGCTTTTGTCAAAACAAGGCTGTCAGGAAAAGCACGGGACTTAATTGAAGAGGGAGATTCACTGGATCAGATATCTCAAAAGTTAAAAAGGGGTATAATAACAGAAAATTCACAGCTTGTGTCGGCAAAGCTCTTATCGCTAAGGCAACACAACAAGGAACCTGCCAAATATGCAGCTGAAGTAGAGAGTCTAGCGTTAAGCTTGAAAAGAGCTTATATCAGCGAGGGCGTTCCAATCAATGTAGCCGAATCTTATGCTACGAATACAACGGTAAAAGCGCTTAAAACTAATGCGCAGTCAGAAAGAATAAAATTAGTTATGGAGGCAGGCACATTTGTGACTTGTCAGGAGGCGTTAGCAAAATTCGTGCAACAATGACTTAACAGAATGCCCAAAAATATACGAAACGTTAGATAATTTAAGTATTAGGTATTAAATATCCCATGTTAAAATTTGAAGTAAGACCCAATTATCTTAGGATACTGCTGGGTAAAAGGGGAAATTTCAGCGCTGAAAGACCAATCCAGATCATTAATGATAGTTTTTCACTAGAGAAAATACTATCTCAGCTCGATATTATGGCTAATGATCATAAAATAAAATTTTGTAAATAAAATTTAAATGACCAAATATTTAAAAGGTGCACTATAAACAAATTAAAAGAAGTTGAAAGACAAATCCAGATCATTAATGATAGTTTTTCACTAGAGAAAATACTATCTCAGCTCGATATTATGGCTAATGATCATAAAATAAAATTTTGTAAATAAAATTTAAATGACCAAATATTTAAAAGGTGCACTATAAACAAATTAAAAGAAGCTGAAAGACAAATCCAGATCATTAATGATAGTTTTTCACTAGAGAAAATACTATCTCAGCTCGATATTATGGCTAATGATCATAAAATAAAATTTTGTAAATTAGCTAGAAGAAATAATTTTAGATTTTCCAGCGGAAATTGGAATTTTAAATCATTGTATCAAATTAGTAACAAAAACGTCAGTTGCTATATGTAGAAATGCAGCAAGAGATGGACTTATAGGGGCACGAATTGCTTATAGAGCTAGTTTGCCAGCATTCGAGACAAAAAGTCAATACCTTCAAGTTTTTAATGTAAATTAGTCACAAAAGTACATGTAAGGGTGAAAGGCCGGTGAAACTCGATATGCAGCTACCTCTACGTGGTGAGTTCTGGGTTATTTCCATCAAATTTGCATTAATTTTAGATTTTTGATGAAAATAAGCGAAGAGCTGCATTACAGTAATAAAAAAATATATATCTTGGGCATTGGATATTCTAAAGTCAAATGGGCAGTAAAAGATGACAACATTTTGAGCCAGGTTTTTTTTTTCTAAAACAGACTATTGTATTAGGCAACTTTTCCAGGTATAGGCCAATTGATTTTAAAAAAATAAATTTTTCGATGCCGTTTTCACTCCACCCTAATAATTTACATGCAGATACATACAGATACATAATACAGGCGCAAATTAAAATATAAAGAATTGCTAAATGCTGAAAACTCTTCAAGTGCCTAAGTAAATTATTGTAAGCCTAAAAATATTGTTAGTTCAGGTAATTAATGTAACCATAACCATAAAAAAAAACATAAAAAAAGGGGAACGACAAAAAAAAAAAGAAAAGAAAAAGGCTAATACAAAAGAGAGTAAGAAGCATAGTTTAGTAAGTAAGCCATATATTATTATGTAAAGTATAAAAAAATGTTGTGATAAATAAAAGAAGAAAAAAGTATACCTAGTTGTAACAACTAGGGGATGCTGGTCATTTGGCTTTAACCAGTGCCATAAACTTAAACACACACACACAATTTTAGTTATAATGCTCCTAATATTATAAAAAGTAATACAACTGTAACGCTTAAGTGACCAATCACTGTATATTTACCCTAGATATAATAAATAATAAGCATAAGGAGGTACAAACTAGCAAACTTACATTAGTTATATTTATAGCTGAACTTGCTACTACTCCAAGTTTAAAATAGCGATTCCGAATTTGAAGTCCGGCTCCAAGCTTCAAAATTGCATTTGTGTTTATAGCATATGGCGCCAATTTGGAACTAAGCAGATCATATTGGGCTAGAACGGGTCGTAGATAATCTAGAAAAGACACCGTTATATTGTCAACAAAATGGCGGGCTTTGCATTATAATTATAAACTTTCACACTTCTAGACCACTGTGCGTTGAGGTCGCGAACCACTGTGCCACCCAAGGTCAAATTGAAATAAACAAGAGTCAGCACTTTCGGGGTATAAACGACCGAACATTGGGTGGACACGGTATCTTCGTCTCAACGACTGGTCACCTTTCCTAAGATCAGGAGCGCCCATGTGTCTTAAAGACTCCAGGCCCCTCTCCTGATCTTTCTCCAGTTACCCCCCAGAAGCCCCTCAGACACCTTTCTTGAGAGCCCCCATCGACAGTGCCACACCCCGACGGAGACATGCTGGGTTTCCTCCAGGCTACCTGGCAAATAATTGGCGAACATAAATAAAAGTCTATATTGTTTTTTAGCTAAAGCATTTTCATTCAAGTCCCGTTAGGGAAACAACCCCCAGTTGTGACAATATTAGGTTACTTCCCAATGAATTCATTTATTTAGGTTAGTTAGTTTATCAGTTAGATAATTACAATAATTACATACTAACTCTGTCTGCATATTTCAAAAATATACACTTTTAGAATAACAGACACATTTTGGATAAGTAATTTGAGAAAATTCAGGACTTATCGTACTTGCGACTTCAAAGAAGCAAAGCTCATCAAAATTAACAATCGGCTGATAAACATGAAGGAAATATGTATGGATGCTTCGATTGCCAAGCCGCCCTCAAGGCAGTCTGCCAACTTAGAAACAGTTCGACCATGGTACAGAAAAAAATGTGCAGACGCACTCGAGAGACTCGCAGGACGGAGACAGGTTTGCTTGCTCTGGGTCCCTGGACATTGCGGAGTGCATGGTAACGAGAGTAGTTCGCAAGACTTGGAGCCGAAGCTCCCTACCTACTATCCGAACCAGCAATCTAGGCATATCAAAATAACAAGCAGAAGCAGCTTTAAAGAAATGGGTTGTTAACCTCTCCAAGAAGGAATGACGGCAGACCCCTGGTTGCCGGCAGGCCAAGGATTTCAGAACTTGGCCTGATAAGGCTAAGTTGTAGTGGATTCTTAACAGGAGTAGGAGTGACCTGAATCCTCTGGTAGGACTTCTAACCGAACGCTGCAAGTTAAGGACCATACTATAACCAGCACGCGAGGAATGTGGAGAAAGACCCAATTTGTCCAGGATACTTGAAGGATGAAGAGACGGCACCGCACTTCATGTTCGTCTGCAAAGCCATGGGAAGACTCAGACGGCAAGTCTTCCGGACAGTGGTGATTCAACCGAAGAAAGTCAGGCTCCTTGCCTGGAGTGACGTTCTGACCTTCATAAGAAGTTCGAGCAGGTTTGACGAGGGCCTGGTAGGTTGAGTGGATGGGGGAAGACAAAAAGGATCGCCTTCGACCTACTTGCCAGGTCCGTGTACGTTCCCTCGCCTACTACTACTACTACTATATAGAACATACATTTTTTAAGTCACCGAACATTAAAAATTGCCGTGCAGGAATTATTGAAAGTAAGTCATAGAACTGAAAATAACAGAATGCAAAGGGAAACGCTACATAAAACTTAAGTTAATTGATGTAGCCAATGGTTTGACGTGGCACAATGTATTTAAACAAAAAGATCCGAATGCATGATATAACAACTTTATCCAAACAATTCAAAAACACATAAACGAATGTATTACACTATGAATATACGGAAAATGCACAGAATTTCAAAATAAAACCTTGGATATTGCAAGCTGTTCTAAGAAGTATTCACCACACAGATAGGCTAGCTAAAAAGTTAGACAGTATCCGAATAATTCCAAACTTAAAATTACATATACTACGTATATGAGTTTCTTAGCTAACCTTGTAAAGACTCAGAAAAACGACTATTATAAAAATATTATTGATGCATCAAATCTCTGACAACAACTCTAACCAAAAAATTGAACCGATCTTGCTTAAAATTATGATTCGTCGACTAGCAATGAAGATGTTTGTGGAAACTTTTATTCGACAATTGGGGAAAAGCTAGCTAACAAAATTATGGCCCCCCCAAAAAAATCTTGGTAATCTGAAAAAATATTACCACTTCCATTTATTTGCGACCGATTGAGATAAACGAATTACACAACCTTATAAATAATCTAAAAAATGATACGACCGAAGGCTTGGACAAAACTTTTTCTGAAGTAATTAAAAGTATCAATCAAATAAATAGTTTAACTCCTCTGTTATATATTTAATATTTCCCTTGGTCAAGGTATTTTTCCACAGAAGCTCAATGACACGGTAATAGTCCTCATATTTAAATCTGGTGAACTTGATATAAACAACTAACCCATATTGATAACTTTGTCTTTTTTAAAGCTATTGGAAAAATGTATTTTTATTAGACTGGAATCGTTTCTTGGGAGAAACTCAGTTATAAATAACTCTCAGCTCTGTTTTATAAAATTTTTTTTTTACCAAAACACTACCTGTCAAACCGTTTGCAGGGTACAAGGGCCAATAACAAGGTAAGCCCTTTCAAAAAAATAACATATGGAGTGTCGCATGGTACTGCCATTGGTCCGCTACTTTTTTCTGTTTACCTAAATGATATCTTTAATCTAAATACTGATAGTTCTATTACTATACCGGGTGTTGCATCGTCGAGCGGGACATAGGAAATCCCATGTAATTTTAAATGGGGTCAATTATTGGCTTCCCTAATTATTTTAGAGAAAAATTCTATTTAGGTTTATTAAAGAGCACTAAAACCCACATTCAAAAGAATAACTTTAGATATTTTGGATGAGCCCGTTTACGGGTTATCGCCGATTTCTTTTTAACTATTTCTCCTTTTTATGGTCCCGTATTTGCGGGCACCAGTCAAGGTAAAAGATGACTGTCAAATAAAGTTGTCATTTTGAAATGTGTGCTTTATTGTTATAAAAACTCGTACATCGAAAATATTAAAGGTGTATTTATGAGTACACATTAATCTGAATAAAACTAAAATAAAGTATCCAATTACAAGGTTAATTATGACATTTTACATGTTTCAATATTTTACTAATTAATAGGTAGGTACTATTAAATTGTTAGAACTTTAGGATTTAAGAAGATGTTCAAATATTCCTCAAAATGACAACTTTATTTGACAGTCATCTTTTACCTTGACTGGTGCCCGCAAATACAGGGCCATAAAAAGGAGAAATAGTTAAAAAGAAATCGGCGATAACCCGTAAACGGGCTCATCAAAAATATCTAAAGTTATTCTTTTGAATGTGGGTTTTAGTGCTCTTTAATAAACCTAAATAGAATTTTTCTCTAAAATAATTAGGGAAGCCAATAATTGACCCCATTTAAAATTACATGGGATTTCCTATGTCCCGCTCGACGATGCAACACCCGGTATATGCCAATGATATGATAATGATATGTGCCATTTGCCTCGACCTGGGGCGTTGTTGTGAACTAGGCGAATGCGGGAATGGAAACTATTGATAATTGGCTTCAACCTAATCTTCTTACTCTTAACATATCAAAAACAGTCGCTTTACCATTTTTGCAGAGAGAAAATAACATACCTTAAATTTACATCAACAATATTAACGTTGAGTATTGTTCATATACTAAATATCTTGGAGATTTGATTGACAACCGACTTTCCTGGAATAGGCACATCATACCAGTTACGATCAAGGTAAGGAGGAGCATGTATAAATTCTTAATATTTTAAAATATCTTAAGTCGCAAAACAATGGTCTGGTGCTCTGCTTATAAGACCAATATGAATCAATTAGAGAAAGCTCAGAAAGGCATTATTAAAATAATTTTAAAATACCTAGAAGACTTTCTACTATTCAGATCTTTAGAGAATTTAAAGTTATGTTCGCGGAACACCTATAAGCTAAAAATGTATTAGCATATACAGGGTGTTTCAGAATAAGATGCTGATCCTTAACGGTGTGAATCCTTGAATTATTTTAAGACAAAAAGTTCATATAAACATAGGTCCGCCAACGCTTTATTTTTGAGATACAGGGTGTTGAAAATTAAAAAAAAAACGATTTTTCCTTAATATTTTTGAAACCGCTTTAGGTATCATTTTGAATTTTAGTAGACACTAAGTAGGCATAAAAACATATCTATTTCATAAAAAATATTTTCTCTACTTCTACCAGTAGCGTCCGCGTGAACATATATTTAGATATTTTTAACGAAAAAAATGATACGCCCCTGTTTTTCTTCAAAATAAATATTACTTTCAAAACTGCACTTTACCACTTAGCAAAAATGGTCCCTAGACTTTTCTTCGTGTGACCAACGTTTTTTGATTTAAAAAATAAATTACATTTATTTGCATATCGCTAGGCCCATATCAGAGTTTGATAAAATTGCATTTATCTCCTAAACGAAGCCGAAATAAAAAAATTATCAAAAGGTACTTTGCATTAGATATTGAACTGTCTAAATAACCATGATATCGAAAAGAAAAAAGGCAGTGGCGTACATATTTTTTGCTTCGCTTAAAAATTGTAACACCCTGTATCTAAAAAATAAAGCGATCGCGGACCTATGTTCATATGAACTTTTTGTCTTAAAATAATCCAAGGATTCACACCGTTAAGGATTAGCATCTTATTCTGATACACCCTGTATACAGGGTGTTCATTTGAAAACTTCCCACCACGGATTTATCGAAAACCATTGATTAAAAGAAAAAACGCCGAGACACGTCGAAAGATTTGCCAAAGGGGACAACTTTTTAACCAAAAACTACTTCACCCTTTTACCCTCTGCCCCCCGGGGTCATCCCCTTAAAAATTTTAAATGACAAGGGGTATCAAGTAATAGCTTGTTTGAAAGGTCTTTCAAAGTGCTTTATTGTGACGTTTGATTTTTTAAAATCGGTCGATTCGTTTTCGAGAAAAGTAGAAAAATCTTTATTTATCTTAATTTGTTCAGATAGAAAAAAAAACACACGAAAATATCACTTTTTATTTCAATAGGTAAGTGCTCAAAAACCAACATAAACAGCAATTCGGAAGATTAGACGTAGCAGCAACCAAATAACAACCCGACTTTTTTTCAGCCATCTATTTATAAACACAGATAACATGGGCGAACTGTATTTATTCTTATACCTGTTTAGTTTTTTATAGTTGCTAAGGAAAAAAAAGAATTTAATTTGCTATCAGTGACCTTTGTGACAATCTTGGGATAGTGAAAATTAATGTATTGATTCAGATTTTACTTTCAAAATGGTTTACACACTAGCCGAAAGAGTGGAAATGATTCTAATTTATGGTGCCCAAAATCAATGTCCTCGGAAAACTGCCGTCACATTTAACGCCAGACATCCGGAAAAGATAACTTCGCATAGGTATGTTTTGGACCTTGTTACTAAATTTACTCAAACTGGATCTGTTGCAAATAAAAAACGTAATCATCGTAGAGTTTTGGATGAAGCCGCACAAGTTGAAGTTTTGGGTCATTTTGGCATAAATCCTAATACTTCATTACGCAAAATTGTTGATGCGACTGGTATTTCATTAGGCTCTGTACACACAGTTACTAAATTACATTAATTTCATCCATTCAAAATGAAAACATTGCAAGAGTTAACCGAAGATGATTTCGATAGGCGAGTTGAGTTTTGTGAACAAATGACTGCAGCGAATAATGATAATACCATTCATGTAAAGAATATCTGCTTCAGTGATGAATGCACATTTTATCTAAATGGATTTGTTAATAAGCATAACTGCAGGTATTGGAGCAATGAAAATCCTCATGCTTTTGTAGAAGGGCATACTCAGTACCCCCAAAAAATTAATGTATGGGCAGGCATTTTAGGAAACAAAGTGATTGGGCCATTGTTTATTAATGGGAATTTAAATGGAGGCATTTATTTAGATATGTTGGAAAATACCATCAATCCGCTTATCCCTGAAACCATTGAAAACCAAATCGAAGACGATGTAAACCCTATATTTGATGAGGCTGAAATATATTTCCAGCAAGGCGGCGCTCCTCCTCACTATGTTCTTCCGGTTCGGCAATGGCTAGACGACGAGTTTCCAGATAAATGGATAGGGCGAAGAGGGCCTATAGAATGGCCTGCTAGGTCTCCTGACTTGACGCCATTATACTTTTTTCTATAGGGCCATTTGAAATCTATTGTGTTCACTCCCCAACCCGAAAGTTTGGATGAACTTCGTCAACGCATCATCGAAAGCTGCCATGATCTCCCACAACATGTTTCTGAAAATGTCCGTCAGGAATTTGAACATCGCCTATATCATTGTTTGGCCAATAACGGGCAACATTTTGAACACTTATTGAAATAAAAAGTGATATTTTCGTGTGTTTTTTTTTCTATCTGAACAAATTAAGATAAATAAAGATTTTTCTACTTTTCTCGAAAACGAATCGACCGATTTTAAAAAAGCAAGCGTCACAATGAAGCACTTTGAAAGACCTTTCAAGCAAGCTATTATTTGATACCCCTTGTCATTTAAAATATTTAAGGGGATGACCCGGGGGGGGCAGAGGGTAAAAGGGGGTGAAGTAGTTTTTGGTCAAAAAGTTGTCCCCTTTGGCAAATCTTTTGACGTGTCTCGGCGTTTTTTCTTTTAATCAGTGGTTTTCGATAAATCCGTGGTAGGAAGTTTTCAAATGAACACCCTGTATACATAAAAATAAAAATACGTTTCCTCCAGTAACGTATATGAATAGGACTAACATGAAACATTTTTATTTATAAAACAACAAGATACAGTTTTCTTATCTTGGTGCTAAGCTACTTAACCTATTAGAAAAAAATATTAGAAGTTATCCTTATATAAGAAATTTTAAATATTATATTGGTCAGTGGATAATAGATTAGAGAGATAGAGAAAATTTTACTTCGGCCATTACATGTTAAACTTGGTTTAATTAAAAACTTTGTTAAAGCTATGATTAAAGATGGTCCTGCATTCAGTTACCTAAAACAAAAATTTCCCAGATTAAGTAAAGCCAAAATTAATGAGGGAATTTTTGTGGGACCCCAGATATGACAACTTCTTAGGGATCCTGCATTCGACGCTGTGCTTGAGAAAAAAGAAAAAGAGTCATGGGTGGCATTTAGAATGGTTGTAACCCATTCCGCAGGAAATAAAAGAGCAAACAATTATACAGAAATCGTAAACAAGCTCCTCAAAGCTTACGAAAATATGGGATGTAATATGTCCCTAAAAATACATTTCCTACACTCACACTTAGATTACTTCCCCGAAAACTGTGGAGAGGTTAGTGACGAACATGGAGAACGATTCCAAAAAGAAATCGCAAAAATGGAAAAAAGATACCAGGTAAAGTGGAATGTTTCAATGTTGGCAGATTACCGTTGGACACTTCTTCGAGAGCAACCAGAGGCTGTGTATAAGAGACAGATTAAAAAACGGAAGAAAAGTGATTAGTTCATTAATTGGAATAATCGTTAATAAAAAATAAATGATACTAAAAAATTAAGCTCTTATTTCTTTTTACGACCTTGGAAATTTTTTTTTAATATTTTGGGTCTATTTCAGTCATATACAATCCAAAAATCCTATTTTTGCCAAAGACCTTTTAAAAAAAGTTTAAATTTGTTGCCTAGTGATTGGTGTGGGTATTTGTATATAAGGTATTATTAGATACAACCTGAAAAATAGGGTACCTAGTACTAATTGATTGGATATTGTCTCTTTTCTATTTTTCTGTTCTTTTTTAGTGGAACTCCTATAATTATAATGGTTTAATTAGCACTACAATTTTATATCTTTATTTATTCTTTCTCGGCTAAATAATTTAATTATTTTAAATGATATATGCATTATTATTTGTAATATAAAATTGATTAGATATTTTTTTTACTACATTTACTGTTTAATGGGATTGTTATAATTATATTAATAATTTAGTTACCTCTCTTAAAATATATATTTTTTATTTGTTGAATTGTTACACAAATTGGCTCCACACAAGCTGTTAAAGCCTTGTTGCTTACTTTCTTACACATTTGTTTCCTTCACATTATATTTTATATTTATTATATTTGTTTCCAAAAACATAAGTTTATAGTAACTAATTTAATTTCTTGATAATAAAGACTTGTTGTTGTTGTTGTTGTTGTTGTTGTGAAATAAAATGGTAGAATTATTAAATATCGTTTCTACATATAACACACAAAATGGCTTACCGATGGAGGGTTGTAAAGCGCCAAGCTCATTTGAGTTAAAGCCAATTATTACAGGTACATCGTCAAACTCTCTACGTTCTAACATATCGTGACTGTCACCTGTTAAAACAGCTCCAGAGTGAACCGGTTCCTTCACAACGGCAAATGCCTTTCCTTCCAATATGCCATAAGTCAGGAGATTCTAAAATAAAATATTTTAAATAGCAACACCTTTTCAGTACCATCGTAGGGTTATATATACAGAATTTTATTATAATGACGAGAGTATTGCTATTACTTTTAGTACAACCTACAAGTTATTGAATTTTAAAAAAATGGTGTTCGCAATCACTATAATTTCTGCCATTTATGTGCCTTTATAGGGTTTTACAATAGTTCCTATATAAATAAAATATTGCCGCCTGTAAGTTATTTATTATGAGATTGATCGAAAAGGTAAATAACACCTGCCCTCGAAAATATTTTTCCTCTCTCGAATGTGTTTAATCGGTAGAAAACTCCTGGACAGAATTTATCACATTTTGTTATGAGTAATCAAAAATTTGCTACTCTCAATTTGATATCTCCCGCAAAAATGGATATGAAAAACGGAATTAAAATAAAACTGCTAAGAAAAGATAGGACCAAAAAAGATAGGACCAAATTTTTCTTTGACTTTTAAATATTTGCTGCAGCTCATAATGCCCTACAAAAGGTGTTTATACTAATTCTTGAGGCAACATTTTCAAACACTCTGTGTTTGTTGAAAATTTTATTTTCATTTTTAGGGAAGATACGACAATTTAGAGCTGCAAGTTTCACTTAGGGCAAATAGCTTAATTATTGACTTGGGATAATTTTGTTGACTATTATTTTTACAGTCTTAAAAATTGCTGAATAAACAAGAATTAAATATCTATTCCAGGAGTATATTTTTGCTGCAAATACAAAACTACAGGGGCCTTAAAAGTATCCATTAATTTAGTTTTTTTGCTTTTGCAACAACAGGTAGCATCTCCAACATTTCTATCCCATATTACGTTTTCCGATGAAGCGTCTTTTTCCGGAAATTCAATTATTAATTCATAACAATCATATCTGGACTGAAGAAATTTCCTATATTATTATAGTAATTATCAACAACAGTTTTCCGTGAATGCTTGGGTTAGTATTGTGGGTGATTATCTCATTGGACCCCATTTCTTACCACCGAGATTAAATTGTCAAGAGTATCGTCATTTTATGGGAATTTGTGTTACTTAAACTATTAGAAAATGTCCCACTGCTAGTAAGAGGGGCAATGGGCCCCACCTCACTTTAGCATAATAGCACGTCAATTTCTGGATGCAGCTTATGGAGAAAAGTGGATCGATCGCGCACGTCCACAGTCATGGCCACCCAGGTCACCAGACTTAAATCTCTTAGATTTTTTCCTTTCGCGGCATTTATATATAATATCGTTTATAAAACTCCAGTCAACACTGAAGGAGAATTAATCCAACGGATACGGGTTTTACGCGATCAGATAAGACATACGCCGGAAATATTTCAACGTGTTCGGCAATCGATGTTATGACGAGGTAATGCTTGCTTTTAAGTTGAAGGAGGACCACTGGTCGCGCCACTGAATTTTTAGCTCAAGAGATTCACTTGTATTTATTAAAAACTGTCAACAAGTTTTAACGTCATATTACTTTACGTTTTCAACACCCTGTAAAAACAATTTTTTATTATGTTGTTTTTTTTCTCCATAACGAAGCAAGATATGAAAAAACTGCTTAAAATAAAGAAGTTGTAGTTTTAGTAGCCTTATCCGAGAAAAGTACAAAATTTGCAAAAAATCAGTGGCGCACATTTTTTTTGTCAAAAATCTTAGTTAAGGTGCCTTCCGGGACAAAACTGGATTTTTTTCTAATCAGGACTGAATTAGCCCTTTACTATCCCTAATAACACTGCTAAATTTCAGCAAGATCGGCTAATGGATTATCAACATATATACGAAAAACCGATTTTTTTTGACACCCTGTATCTTGAAAACGAAGCATTACCGGACACATGTTTATATAATATTTTTGTCTTAGAATCACTTAAGAAATTAGGCCTTGAAGTTTGGCTACGTACTTAAATAACACCCTGTATTAACAAAGGTCACCAAAATTGTTTTCATGGGTTCTAGGGTAAACTTTGTTTTATATTTCACCACAGCTAAATAATAACATTCAAGCTTATAGCTACATTTAGTTGCGGGCAAACATTCAATATATCGATATTTTTGTCGATATATCGAATACCGATATTTAAAAAATAAAATATCGATATTTACTGTCATTCTGCTGATGCGATTAATTTGTTGTTAAAATATATATAGTGTATTCCAACTAACATAGTACCCGCCCCTTTCTTGGCAAGGAAAACTGACCTCGCGGTCCTGGCTGGACAAAGACAATTTTTTTTAAATTGTTTTCGGCAAAATAAGCATTTTTCTTACCTAAAGACCATTTTAAAAATATTAAATCCATGTGTTCTTTGCAGGCGATGTCACGGGTACAAACCTCTTATCGATATTAACTATATTTTTAAATTGTTTTTGGCAAAATTAGCATTTTTCTCTACACAAAGACCATTTTAAGGATATTCTCTGCAAGCGAAGTCACGGGTACAAACCTTTTATCGATATAAGATATAATGAACAAGCTATAGTATATACTATTTAATCATATTAAAAATTTACAGCAATCCGCATTTTAATTATTTAGTAGAAGCGACGCCTATGATGGTCAGGAGTTTAACGCTTTTTTATATCATCAAATTAAGCTTGGAACAACTATACCTACTGGGATATTCAATGTTATTTTAGCTGAAAAGGATGAAGTTTTTTGGGACTGGCTGACTTTTTGTTAACACTCGAACCTACGCATACGCTCTCTTTAATTTTTGCCTTACTAAGCTTGGAAAACTTTTGCTTGAGGTATTGAAAAGCAAAACCGTCTTTGGTTAAACGTTTTATAATAGATATTTATGTTATAAGGATTATAATAACGATCATTATGGTACTAGCCGTGAGTATTATTGGACGAGGCGTCAGCGTGTACCATAATGATTGTTTATGATCCGAATTTCATACAATATTTTATATTCCGACGACTTTTGTGTTTTTTTTTTTATGAATTTTAAGTTTTCGTCAGTAAACTAATAGCTTGATTTTAATAAAACCAGGTAACTATAAAAATATTTGTTTGTATTGTCATTGTCAGAATTGAATTTTTAATTTTAACGTTTATATAATATAATATGAATAATTTGCCATCAGAAATCAAAGAATTGGCCAATAAAGCAGTTGTTGGTTTGTTGCCCGAAAAGTCTAAAGGCATATATGAAAAAACTTATGCCAATTACAAAACTTGGTGTTCCCAGAAAAAGGTTGTCAATATCGTACACGAAAAGGTACTTTTGGCATATTTCAAGGAAGAATCAATGAAGAAAAAGTCTTCGAGTTTATGGAGTTATTACTCTATGTTAAGGAGTACACTATTACTTAAGAAAAACGTCGACATAAGTAAGTTCAATCAATTGATAGCTTTTTAAAACGAAAATCTGATTCTTACACACCCAAAAAATCCAGGATTTTGACTAAAGAAAATATTGCAAAGTTTTCAAAAGAGGCAGACAACGAAACATACTTGCTATTAAAAGTGTCAATGATAATAGGTATACGTGGAGCATGTCGAAGAGTTGAGTTAAAAAACTTAAGGATAGAAGATGTACAAAAACCAACGTTCCCCGAGAATTTTACGTAACGCCTGGCGATGTCGAAGGAATAAATATGGTGCAGCTTGTTCGGACCTATGTAGCAATGAGACCCCCCGATGCCGAAGTTTCTCGTTTTTTTCTATCATTTAGAAACAACAAATGTACAAAGCAACCAGTGGGTATCCATACTTTCGGAAATATGTGCAAAACGATCGCTGCTTTTTTAAAGTTACTCCATTCCGCCGAATACACAGGTCACTGTTTCCGGAGGTCTTCAGTTTCACTGCTGGCTGATTTAGGAGTCGATCTTCACACTATTAAACGCCATGGTGGCTGGAAAGGTGACACAGTTGCTGAAGGATATATATAAAGAACTCTTGCGAAAACAAGAAAATAATTTCAGCAGCCATTCTCGGGAAGAAATCATCATCGAGTGTTTCATCGACTGTCGTTCCCTCAGACGAAACAGAAACCATAGAAATTAAAAATCACAACAATGCAATAATTTCAACTCCTATGTCCAACATCAATTTAACGAATTGTAATCATGTTACTTTTAATTTTATTCATTAAATTTTGTTCCATTTTGTTTTAAATAAATTTTTTAATTTTTGCGTCTATTTTTCATTATAGTACTGTCCTATAATGAAATTATTATAGTACTTAGTCCTATAAAGTATGTCATTTTGGCACTGAAAATGAAATCCATAATAATGTCATTATGACACGTCGAAATATAAAATTCTTGATCCACTTTCATTTAGTAATATGAATTTTACAGTTCTGTAAATCGTTTTGTAAGGGCATCTATTACAGCACTAGTGCTGTAATAGATGCCATTACAGCACTAGTGCTGTAATAGATGCCCTTACAAAACTATTTTTAATAGCAGGTGCATTTTTATTTTTAAAAATGCCTTTTGCCAAATATTTTTATTCATAGATGAAAGTAGATAAAATTTTGTACAATATTCTTGTTGTAAATTCATATAACTACACTCGATGATTGATTAAACTCGGCTGACGCCTCGTTTAACAACTTTAACATCTCGTGTTGTAATATGAATCTTTACAACACTTATATCGCAAATAACTATTACGAGTCCCAATTTGATAATATGTAGTGGTCGCAAAATAATTTTATTTGACTTAACTTAAGGTTCATATTAAACATTTTTTTATCCTGGTTTAAAGAATTAGCAATTAAACTAACGTGTAAAAGGGTTTTTTTTCCAACGCAGTTATTTCTTGCGATGTACGCGGTTTTAAACTTGAACGCGCATTAAAATAATTAACGTCGCATTTCTCCGCTTCTAAATGTAATATGAAATTAACATGCCTACAGAATTTTATTAGTCAACCTGATTATAAAACATTATTAACCGAATCAGATAATTTTTTAGTGTTTAGTGTAATTAATTAATAACTGTCGTGAGCCATCTGATAAGTAAGTCTTTCTCGACGTGCAGAGCAATTTTGGCTTTATGCTAGATCTAGTGGCTTTTTTTTTAGTTTGGTGTTTAAAAACTTCATTTAGTGGTTCTAGTTTTTGGCGTATAACGGCAATGAATATATCTTATTCTTATTTCATATAAGCGTCAATTCGCGAATATTATCACAAAATAGGCTATTCCGCGAGTGTATGACTGAGATTTCCCAACCTCCGTTCTTCATTCACTCTCACTAATTAGTAAGTACCTATGTGCACTATGTACCTATAAAATGTACGCAGTGTTTTTGATTATTTTGTTATAATATTTAACGGTTGTATTATGTTTAAATACTCAAACGGTTCATATACCTAGTCATCCTGCCAAAATTTTGGTATATTAATCCAGTTTCCTTAGTACAGTGTTGTTTTCAATAAACAATAAAAAAATTGACAGATGCACTAAAATTAAAATAATAAACCTAATAATGTAGGGGTGGGCAAAAATTCGGTATACCGATAAATACGATTTTTATAATATTGACTATCGAATTTATCGATATATCGACTATATCGATATTCTTATAAATATCGGTATTCGACATTAGATTGTCAATATCGCCCAGCGCTAGTTACATTGCCGTCTTTCTACAAAAACTAACTTACCGCCGCAGTTACAGTATTTTCAGCCGCACTCAAGTTAACATAATTAGCTGCTCTTAACTGGGTGATCAAGGATTTAGTAGTTAATGCTGTTATTCCTAAAATTGTCCCAACACTAAATGCATTTGTTTTTGCATTGCGTGCTATTGTCCACGGGCAAAGACTAGTTCCACTTTCCATTATGGCACCTCTATATAAACCTACAAACATAAAACACAGTCATAACAAAAAATGTACTAAATTAGTTTAGTATTGGAGAAAGAAATGCCTTATGCAAGTCAGCAATGCGAGGGTAGTTCGATAGATACATTGGTTTAATATGAAGCAATACAATCTGAGTTTGATAAAGTCTGTGCGTTTTAAGAAGTCCGATATCGGATTAAATCACCAAGGGATGTTATCGCTTTTAAAACAGTAAGTCGGTTAAGTTACAATATCTTCGCACCTTCGCTATACTTGATCACACCGAACATCTCACTGGTTTACTGTATTCTATTACTGGGCGAAATCAGAGGTTTCAAAACAAAATTATCTTAGAATTACGCGTTGAGCATAAATAATAATTAAATAGATAATTAAATTATTTTGCTATTATTATAGTTAAATCTATATAATAATCGCTATTTTCCAAGAACCAATTAAAATTTGCTCAAGTGCGGGATGGTTAAATATGTTATTTTGGGATTATTATAATTAAATCTTCATAATAATTACTATTTTCCAAGAAATAATTAAAATTTGCTGAAGTGCGGGATGGTATGTTCTACTTTATTTTAAATAAGTAGTTGTGCTTTTCACTTTTAGTTTGTTTCTCATTGTGTGTGAATTAAAATCAGTTATTAAGCAAAGTTATGGAAAATGTTCACCAAGGTGGCACATCGCCTAGAAGGCATTTATCTCCAGGTGAACGCCGTTTGGTATTACAAGTGGAACGTTATTTTCCTTTAGAAAAAGATAACTCGGGCCCGTTAGAGTCTGTTTTGGCAGTGCAAAAACGAACGTCTGATGCTTGCGACATTTCAAAGAAGACCTTAAGAAGACTTCGAAAAAAGAGTGAAGAGGATTTGGACAGACCATATAAAAGGGTTCGACTCCATTCAAAAACCTTGGATTTATCCCTAGGGATAAAACTCTCTATTAGGAATATTGTTTATGATATGTATAAAGCCAAGGAATATGTTACCCTCAAAGCTATTCTTGAAAAGATAAAGCAGAAAAAACTTTGCGATATTGGAACTAACAGTTTGTCCATCATCTTAAAACATATGGGTTTCAAATATAAAAAAACGAACAACAGAAAACTGCTTTGCGAGCTGTCCAATGTTGTTTCGAAAAGATGGCAATTTTTAAGGGATTATTTAAACAACAAAAAATCGGAATTGTCAAGACAAGTTGTTTTTCTTGACGAAACATGGGTATTTGCAAACGGAACTTCAACAAAAACGTCTTAGCAGGATGACTCAAAGCATTGTTATTCAAGTACCCGTGCAAGTAATGGAAAAAGGTATATTATATTACATGCTGGTAATGAAGAAGGTTTTGTTTTAAATGCCAGTTTGATATTTTCATCAACAAAAAAAACTGATGATTATCACGGCAATATGGATGCTGAAATTTTTGAGCATTGGTTCGAGGAAAAACTTTTAAAAAGTTTAGAAAAACCTTTCTTAATTGTTTTAGACAATGCCTCTTACCATACGAGACTCGAAGAGAAATTCCCTACAAGCAGCTGGAAAAAGGAAGAAATAAAAGAGTGGTTGTCAAAGAAAAACATAAACCATGAAAATTTATATTTAAAAAGTGAACTTTTAAGCAAGGCGGAAATGCATTGAACACACAGAAAAAATTATTTTTGAATCTTATGAGACAGAACAGGTTATAGACGAGGTAAGACCGTTAATTATTACGAATGATGATGATGATGACGATGATGTTGATTCTGATGAGTCTGAAAGCATGGGTGAAATTTCAAATGCAGAGGAAGACTACTTTTAGTAGTACCTATCTACAAGTAGGTACGTTCTGTCGCAAGACTACAAAATCGGTTCTTTTTAGAACCAAAACTTTATACAAAAGAATTCGTAAAACTAATTTGTCTGAATACTACAAAAGCTAAAAAATTATTATTTTTCTTTACCTAAACTAATTTTTTATTTACTTTAAATTATTTTATTTAGAAAATGTAATTCATCAACATCCAAAATTACCTTTAATATAATTTATTGTTTGACAGCCACCGACATAATGCTCAAGAGGTTTTATGGCTTAGCGGACTTCTTAAAACGCACAGACTTTATGATAGTTTATTTCTCGAAGTCGAATGCCCTTCGCCAGAGGTTTCCCCAAATTTCGGATTCCTTCTTGAAAGGAACTAGTAATAGTCGTTGACCGCGCGGATGGTTTCATTTATGGCACACAAAGTATTCTTCTGACAGATAGGTTTTAAGTTTCAAGAACAGATAAAATCCAGAAAGTGACAAATCGAGGGAATGGGCTGAATATAGAAACAGTTCAATGCGAATTGTGTCAATTTTTGCTTACCCACAGGTTAGATGATGATAATTATGAATTGCAGTGGCGTCCCGAGAGGCAGTCTCACAAGTAATATCGACAAAAAAATGTACGCCACTGACTTGTTTAAAAATAAATTCTAAGATATAACATATTATAAAAATATCCTTACTATACACGGTGATTCACGAGGGGCTTGCCTTAGAACTTTGTGTAGAACTACGTACTTAAATTTTTTTTTTTTAATTTGTGGATGTAAGTGTGTCGATATACATTCTTCAAAAATATTGACCATTAAAAACAAACTTAAAATTAGTTTGTGTATAGAGTTGTCCCTTATCCTTTCTATCAGACCCAATCGTTCGACGGCTCATTAGCAAGGCTCCGGGTCTCACGAAAAGGACAGGGACCTCAGAGTGCTATAATAACACAGACATTTAAATACACAGACGAGAATTGCTTTGCAAACCAGACATAGCTGTCAACTTAATTTTATTACATACAACATGGTATTTTATATATATTCTTAGATATTTCCCCATAAAATTTTAGGAACATTTTACGGTAAGTTTACCGGTTTTTGAGATATCTGCACTTTTTGTATAGTTATTTGGCAGAATCATGATGATGAAATAATACCTATAAGTTTTTTAATTTAGCTCCTGGATCAACTTTCTTTTATTGTTTAGCAAAAGAATCAGCAACTCTCAAAAGATCTTTGTCCACGATTACTATACGACATGATCATTATACATGTATTTCCTTAATAATAATAATATACAATATGCACCAGTGTATAATGTTCATTATATACGGTGTACAATGAAATCATATGATTTCAATAGGATTTTGTACGTACAATAAAAAACAGAGCATGCCATGAACGTCAAGTCGCAGCGCTTGGTGCTATGGCTAGACCATGGCCCCTTGTTTTTATTTTGACAAATGCGCTTCGGTTTTTAATTTTAATTTGAAACGTCAAAAGGTTAGTTGCTCCAAAATATCAATGAAGATTTAAGTTCGATTCCTACGTTTAACTTACCTAACACACTGTGTAAATACAAACATTAATATTAATGTTAACAAATAATTTTTCTTGATAGTTAGTGAGAAGTTCAATATATTGTTTCAATGTTATTAATTCAATGTTAGTTATTTAAAAATAAAGAAATGTGGCACTTAATAATTGTAGCTAAAATTATTTGGTAGTCCTGGACAAAGTATAGTACCTATTCTAATTGCATATAATGGCTGTTATTATTATATGCTTGTTGAATAATGTACTATTAAATAAAATGAAGAAAGTGGTCACATTTCAAGGCTCACTGCGAAAAATGTAAACATTGAAAACTTTCCTATTTTAAATAGAACACCCTGTATAGTTTTATTGAATTCTATTACAAATACATTATGCACTGCAAGTTTTCAACTCGGAATAAATTCACTTCTGCGAGCTAACGATGGACCTACTAGACAGGCATAATCTAAACACAGAAGACTTCTTTTTTTTATGAATCAGCGTTCACGGTAAATAGTAACGTAAACCGACAAGATTGTAGTTATTGGGCAGACGACAATCCACACTGGATGACGATAAAATGCCACATTCAACACCCAGAAAAGTCAATGTGGTGATAGAGTTTATAGGACCAATTTTCTTTGAAGAAAATCTAAATTGGGCAAGATATTTAGAATTCTTGCACGAAGAACTAGTTTCGAATTCGGCTCTTCTGTTTTCTGATCCTGTCGACTTCCCATTTTGCAACAGCTGTCCGTGAATATCTGGATGCAGAATTTCCAGGCAGATGGATCGGTAGACGGGTTTTTAAAACGAAACCGTCAAATGTTGAGGAGTGGAAAGAATAAGACATAAAAATGTAGAAACAGAACTATTTTTTTCTGCAGCCGTCTCGAAAATAAAATTTTCCGTATGATTTATTAAATCGAAAGTATCACTTAACACAAATGGTACCGAAAGTAGCTATTTTCGGGACGATTTTTTTCAATTTTGAAACGATTTCTGTACTTTCGGGACGATTCTTGTTACTTTCGGGATGATTTGGGTATCTATGTAGACGGCTTTGACAATAACATGAACTTTGTATTTTATTATGACAGCGCTTGTGATGTAACATTGGTGTGTGTTTTTTCGCTTTTCAAATCCTAAAAATGGAAATCAGTAGTAAAAGTGAGGCTGAAATGATTCCACATGAGATTAATAAATCTGCTAAAGCGGCTACTTATGAATTATTGCCGGTAAAGTCAAGAGAGAGGTATGAATTAGTCTGCAATTTATTAATTATCGTATAAGTAATTGTCTATATAAAGTTCATACGTTATTATCCATCGATATCCTTTTTAACATACAAAACAGCTATAGAAAAAATATTGAACGTAACACGATCCAAAAGTGATTTTACGGGACTCGCAGGATTTCAGGACTCGCCTACGGCTCGTCCTGGAAATTTCCTACTCATCCCGTAAAATATCACTTTCGGAACTTGTTACGTAAATTACAATTTTATTTACTGTTTTCGGGTTAAGCAGTTAAAAATCCAACTTTTTCATCCCTTTACATTTTTTCGTATCTTATTTCCTTTTCGAGAAAAAAAAATTTCGACGCATGCAATGAAGTGTCTTTTATTTTTTGTCTCGAAAACGAAGCAAGATACAAAAAAATATCAAAAAGCAAAAAGATTTATTTTTAGCTGCTTAATCCGAAACAAACATAAAATTTTTAAAGAAGTCAGTGGCGTACATTTTTCTTGTCAATATTATTCGTTAGACTGCCCCCCGGGACGCCACTGGAACTCATATTTTATCATTTAGTTAGTTCTAACTTAGCGTCTTATCACAACGAACAATACTACCAAATTTCACCAAAATCGGCGGAAGAATCTTTGAGATATTAAGAAAAAATCGATTTTTATTTAAACTTTGACACCCTGTATATTGAAAACCAGACTTTTTAGGACAAATGTTTATATGAACTTTTCTCCTTGAATTTAAATCAGGAATGTGTCTCTGGAATTACGGCCTATCATTAATGCCCGGTTTCTTCATCATCCGGTAAAAGTCAGTTAAACTATAATCCTTTGTTAAACGAAATATACTATATTATTTTCACTACTGAATAAATTTAATTGTCGGTTAAATGTGTCTTAACTCTTTGGTAACTTAGCCCGTAGTAAATTGGGCGGTTAAGGTGTTAACAGGAGAATAAATGTGTATCTGACCTATCCTATAAAATAGAAATGTTATAGCCATTATTTATTTTTGAATAATTGAAAGTTTGTTAAGCTTTTGTGTGTTATAAACAAAGGTAATAAATAAGGTAGGTAGTATAAACCATAGAACTTTTTATTTTATTATAGTATATAGATGGGTAGGTACCTACCCATTTGTATGCAATAAACGTAAAATTTTCAATTTTTTATACTACATGTAATAAAATAAAATTTTGTAGGATGGATGTGGGTGAACATTTTGATTTTTAATGATATTGATTTAGTCAATATAATAGAGGAAGAAGTGGCGGAACATGTAAGAGAGTATAATGTAAAAGAACGCATTGACCACTTCAATTCTTGGAATGATGCAGAATTTTTTCAACGAGCTCAACAGCTTGTAGTTTGCGGCTTCTGCCGGTTTCACTAAAACTTTTTAGTTAGCTGATCAGCTGCTGGCAAGGACTGCCCTGCTGTTGCAACTCTTGCTCGTTCTGTGTATAATTCGCTGGAAGATTTTCTATGCCCTTTTCCAATACGTACGATAGAAAAAGAAGCATATAACCTTGCAATTCCAGTGCATTGCAACGTTGTCAAACGTACTCCGATTAAATCTAACGTTAGCTAACCGCCTGTTAAAAAGCAATCAAAATACTAATTTTGCTTATTCTACTGTTATAATGTCGGTTAAATGATAATCCACTGTTACATATTTCTCCATTTAACAGACCGTGAAAATACCGGGCCTAAGTAACAGAAGATAAATTTGACGATAATTACCTAACAGTATTTTGTACGGTGTCACCTGCGTGCTAGTGTTTGATTTTATGAACATTAGGTATAAAAAGCCATTTAGAAATCTTGAGGTAAAATTTGATTTATTCATTATATTTTTACAGTACCACAAGATAAGTTACAGACTTTGCTTAAATTCCAACTGGAAAAAAAATTTCACTTAAACATTCGAGCCTAATATCCATAATCTATATCCATTTCTTATCAAGATATTTTAGAAAATATTTTCGCCATTATTTTTCTCCTTATCAGTAAACAGTACCAATGGACAGTGTCCAGTTTTTGTGTGTATTCAAGACCAGCTCCCTTATTATAAAAGATAGAAAGATGGGGGTTGCGGCGTACTGTTCTATTATTTTATGAAACTTTCATTGCCGCAAACGAGACTTTCAAAGCCCTCTCAATTTCTGATATTCTGATTTTAAAAATTTGTTTATTTTTTGACGCTCCCCAGTATCTCGATTATTTGATAACTTATCAACAACGTAAACATGGGTTATTAAAGAGTTTCTTTAAGTAGAATACAGTGGCGTAGTTAGTTCTTTTCTAGAAACTTGTGTTTTCCTCCCATGTCGCCAGTGAGTGATCCCGATGACGTTGTTTTATTCCTCACGATTAAGATAGTTTGGTCATTTACACCAACAGTGTTTTTGACGTACGTTTTACCCACTCTTTTAGATTTCGCAGAGGATACGTATTCTTTTCCAGCATTTCGTAATATTTTTGTTTTGTTTTTTATGGTCAGCATCACGTCGTTGGATCTTTCTTATTTTTTCGGTAGGGATATTTTCAACTACTTCCTGATGTTGTTTCGCATCAGACAGTCTTTCACTAGCAGATCATGATGATTCAATTTTTCTTTATTAAGTATTTTTTTATAGATTCCTATTAATTTTTTCACGTCCTTTTTCTTATAGCAAGAAATAATATCACTATTTAATTTCTTTCTTCCATTTCTTAATTATTATCAACCTTCTCTTCCGAGGAAAATGACGATTAAGAACATGATGAGCAGCTACCTGATGATGACAAAAAACTTTTGAAATTATGATCATTTATACTATCATCATCATCTTCTTTAAATTCTGATAATGTGCCTTGAAAATGGTTGCAAGTAAACAATATTTCGTTCATTTGCCACTAAAATACTTTCAGACTCATTTCACAAATTCTTTTCTTGCATATGATCACAGCACTCATTGTTTATTTTCTCAAGATGGTTTAATGTACAGGGACATTTTTTTAAGTGTCTCACCCGATTCGCGATTTTCCTGCTGACTATAATAAAAAACAAATTACGTATTTCTCAATGATTTTCAAGAAGGCAGCCAGCCAAATTTATTATCAAAAAATATATAGGTTCACAAATTAGACAAATAAAACGCCATTTTGATTTATTTTAAATGGCAACTCTCATAAACAATTACACGAGTGAATTGCATTTCGCGATTCGATTTTAAAAACATATAGTTGTTGGTGTAGTCCTGATTCGGGTCTAAAGGCCGTCGTCGGTTGGAATTGCTTCCTAACGTTTCGCTAGCACGAGTGGCGAGCTTCTTCAGAGGTCCTTCCATCTCCGGTGCTGCAAGTAGACTGACTTGTCAGTCAAAAAATTGAATCATCGTCTGACTGACTTATCAGTCTACTTCCAGCACCAGAGATGGAAGGACCTCTGAAGAAGCTCGCCACTCCTGCTAGCGAAACGTTAGTAAGCAATTCCAACCGACGACGGCCTTTAGACCCGAATCAGGACTACACCAGTACATCAACTGGCCGCGAAAGTCTTAACCAATTTGTCATATAGTTGTTGTTATTTATTTTGAGCCGTTTCGGAAATAACGGGGATTTAAAATTGCCTTCGTCGATTTTGTCTTCTAAGTGTCTCGCCCCTTTAATAAACAGACTATTTAAGCTGAAACCACCAATTCTTTTCACAGTAACATAATCTCTCTTGGCCAAGCTATTTACGCTATAATCAAATACGACAAGTGAAAATAAGTGACAGATACGACCCCATTTTGAATACTTTTAAATATCGACCCTCATAAATGTCTACTGGAGTAAATTGCATTTGGCGATCCGATTACAAGAACATATAGTTGTTGATATTTATTTTCAGCCGTTTCCAAAATATGGGGGTTCCTAAATTGCCTTCATCGGTTTGGTCTTTTAAGTGTCCCACCCTTCTCAAGAATACACTTCTTTGACATCTGTCACATTTGATTATAGCGGAAATGGCTTGGTCACGGAAAATTATGTCACTTTGAACAGAGTTGGGGTTTTCAGCTTAAAAGGTCTATTTATTAAAGGGGTGAGACACTTAAAAGACAATATCGATGAAGGCAATTTAGAGAACCCCGTATTTTCGAAACGGCTGAAAGTAAATATCAACAACTTTAGGTTTCTGAAATCGGAGCGCCAAATGCAATTCACTCGTGTGGTTATTTATAAGGGTTGCCATTTAAAAAATATAAAATGGCGTTGTATCTGTCAAGTTTGTGAACCTATCTATTTTTTGACATTAAATTTGGCTTTCTTGTTGAAAATCATTAAGATTATATGTTATTTGTTTTTTATTATAGTCAGCAGGAAAATCGCCAATCGGGCGAGACACTTAAAAAAATTTCCCTGTACAGCCATTATGTGGTCACTATGACATTTTGTTGCTAAATTAGATAATAATATCTGTGTAGTATCATTAAAATTTGTTCGTAGACTGAATGGTATATTGGTTTCTAATTGTTTAAATGGCTCATCAATCAGAACAGGATCAATCTGCGAATTTGCCTCCATTACTATGTGCAATCAAATTTACTTCATTTTCAACACCATCACTAAGAGTATGTTCAGGTTCTTGCCATTTGGAACTGAAAGTGCTTGCAGTATTATTGGCAAAGCAGCCATAATGCGTTTATGTCTTGCTTTAGGAAGATTTGAGCGTTTTGACATCTAAAAATATAGACTGTTTTCGTCGGGACGATCAAACGCATTTCTTTAAAGCACTTTTTCACCTACCGGTATCTAATGCTAATTCTTTTAATTTAGAACCGAAAAACTATTTTATTTTAAAGCAAGCCTCTATAGAGAGTTGTTTTCGACTAGGATAGGAATATCACCGATATACTACTTTATACGGTCTTGTTCGTGATGTGCGATATGGTGTCGCTGTCGCCCCCCTCTTAGTATGCGAAACAAGTACTTATCGGACCACCATCGTATCATTATTACGCATAATTCATTTGAATTTTCAAATTTTCTTTTTTTTTCTACGTTATTTAAGATAATATTTGGCACAGCCTTTCATAACACACTTTTGGAAACGATAACCAACTATACGGTTAAAGGAAGTTATTCGTTAAATAGGTAGTGATGGCCCTTTCATCATCTCGGATAGCTCTATTCGTTAAATAATGGAAAAAATTATCGACACAATTGAAACTATAGCAATTACTCTGAGAATAAAGATATTCGGACGTGAAAGTACCGGGCTAAAAAGCCGGTGTGTTAAAACTAAAAGAATGTTACGAGACTTTTTCAAATTATAAACGAAGTGACATACCATGTCGGCGAGAGTCCTGTTGATGGCACAACTTGGCAAAAGATTATTAACTTTCTAAGTCTATAATTCTTTACCAATAACACGGTTGAAAATTTCCTAAAACTTGTTAAAGGCAAACTATTGCCTTTCACCTTCCTCAAGATACGAACCGCAAATGTAATGACAATCTCGGTCATGTAAAATTATTGAGATTTACCTGTAGTTAAGCCACTATCTAGTAGATAGGAAATAGAAGCAGCCCCAGCACTCTGACCAGCAATAGTCACTTTGTTTGGATCCCCTCCAAAAGAAGCGATGTTCGTTCGTACCCATTGGAGAGCCAAAATCTGATCTTTCAATCCCCAGTTACCATAAGCAGAGGAATCTCCAGTACTAAAAGATTAAGTTTATTAGGTACTAAAAAAACGAACTTTTAAACAGAGAATACTTGATGGATATGTCTCAACTATAAAGTTTTTTTATATTATAGATTAAAGTATAGAAACTACAAAGACTTATTAGACGAGTTGCTAAATGCTGACCTATAGACAAAAGTGCAAGCAGAAATGGCTTATAAACCACTTTAATAGGATGAAGTGGGTGGACGATTGGTTTCATAGGATTCCAGTTTTTCTTTTGCGCCACTAATTATATAAATTTCATAAAATAATTATAACAACAACTTTACCTTAAAAAGCCAAAGACTCCTAGTCGATAGTTAAACGATACGAAAATCATAACCTTATTAATTAGATAGTCCGGAGGGTAATTAACATATGCTGAACTGTCGGTGGTAAATCCTCCTCCATGAATAAACACCATAACGGGTAAGCTGCCATTTAACTATAAAATTGAAAAATGTATAAACTTATTTTAAAACACTGTAAAGAGTATTCCACAATAATTCGTTTATACCTCGACCGCAATAAAATTTAAATGACAACCCTCGGTCGTAATCCCAGCCATAAATAAATTACCTGACAAATATTTATTGTGTAGGCACCGGAACTTTTGGAAGGGTACAGGTACTGATTACCTACTAATTTCAATAGTTTAGGTTAGCTATTTTCAACAAAACAACGAATATAAGATAATAGGCAAGTATCTTTATTTTAATAATGTAATTAAATAGCTATTAATATTTATACAAAAATACTAATCTACAATATTATAATAATACAATATTTAGCTTAACCTACTCTATATTTAGCTCTGTTTCAATATCACTATCGTCTTCATCTATGCCTAAACTAATTATTAAGGGCCTTACGTTATAATTAATTATGTTATAGGAATCTTCGACTTGGATTACGTGTCTCACAGAATTTTTCCAACTTTCTACTGGGGTACTATTTACACATTTTTTAATTAATTCTATAACAGAGCTACTTAGTGTAGGGGATGTGTTTTCTCTTCTAATCATCGTCTTTAACTGGCTCCGTATAAGTTCTATTGGGTTAAAAATACAGTAATACGGAGCGAGGCGTAAAACTGTGTGACCATTTATTAGCACTTGCGAGATTGTCACAGATATATTCTTTTTCGATATTGAATGTTTTTAAAACATTTAAAAGGTCCTTTTTTGTATAGATTTCCTCGGAATATATATTATTTTTCATCATATAGTTTTGAATTTCCACTTTTGTATTATTCGAATTCGGTACTTTATTTAGTTGGCGACTGTGGTAACTAGCGTTGTCCATCACAATAACACTGTTTCTGGGCACATTCGGAAGCAGACGATTCTGAAACCAATCTTCAAACAATGTAGTATCCGTTTCTTGATGGTAATCCAAAGATGAATTGGCAATTTTCTTCGCAGATAATAATAGAGCGTTCGGAATAAATCCATTTTCTGAACCTGCATGTAATATCGTAATTCTTTGTCCTTTGTTTGAGGGAGCTTTAGTTTGACATTTGATTGTTGAATAGCTCGAACCTTGTTTGGGAGTGTCGTGGGTATCAAACCAAGTTTCGTCCAAGTATATAATTGAACGATTTTCTTCCCTATATTGTCTGATAAGATTCAAATAATCTCTACGCCATACTTGTAAACGCTGCGATTCCATTAGTATTTGTCGTTTGTCAATGGTACGATATTTAAAACCCAATGCTTTTACTATTCTCCAAAGGCTTGTCCTGCCACATAATATGTCGGTTTCGTCTGCTGTACCTTTTTTAGCGTATCCATTGTTGGGACTATTTGTTTACTGTACATGTCATAAATTTTCCTCCAAATCAAGCCTTTATCAGCTTCTTAGATGCTTCTCAATTTTCCGCTGTCACACCGTTTTTTCCTTGGCTGGATGGGTTTGGTCACTGTATCTTTTACTGTCGTTAATGCAACTTTGATCAAAATACTCGTTTCACTAAAACTTGCACTCCGGTCATACCCTTTTCTAAAAGGGTACAGTAAACGTTATTTATGATGTTTTTGGCATCAACTGATAATTTTTTTTTTCGTTACACCATAACTTTCGGAAGCAATATTATCTGAAGTTTCACACAGATCTGACATATTTTGGATGCTCAATAACACACACAAAAATGCCTTTAACGTACAGCTTGACAAACACCAAACGACTGATGAACTAAGATGAGAAGACTCTGTTTTATATTGAACACCTGCAATTTGTCATTAAGCTACCTAATATACCAATATAATAACATAATTAATAGTAACGTAAGACCCTTAATAATTAGTTTAGGCATATATGATATTATAATATTGTAGATTAGTATTTTTGTATAAATATTAATAGCTATTTAATTACATGATTAAAATAAAGATACTTACTTACTTAACTATTGAAATTAGTAGGCAATCAGGACCTGTACCCCTTTAAAAGGCAACTTATTTATGGCTGGGTTTAAATTTTATTGCGCTCGAGAAATCAACGAATTATTGTGGAATGGAGTATACCCAGTGATATATTGTCACCAAATAGAATATACTAAAAACGCAATAATAATTTGGTCATATACCACGTCCAGTTATTTCTAAAAAATATATCGCGATTAGGTTATCTACGGCTCTGAAGGACTTATGGACCAGCCACCATTAGGAGCAAAATACCAATCTACTGGGGATAGGATAAAAAAAAAACAGGTATCTCTTCGTTAGCTAAACAACTAAGATGCGTATAACAATCGAAAATCAATAAAATGAAAATCATACGAAACGTTACTATTGTAGTCTAAGCATCTAAAACCAGGATACTAATAAAAGATAATATAGCGCCCCTGAGCTAAATTAAAAAAAAAGAGCACTAAGGACATTGTTTGGGTAAAGAAAAGTTCCAATATATTGTAAGATAAAAAAAACGTATAGTTATTTCAAGCCAATTCCCGTTGCACGTCATCACTTACCTCATAATTATAAATCGGTAAAAAAACGTGAGAAAATTAAATTCGGGAGAAAAATACTAAAATCTTATACGATATGGAATGTACTGAAAACTTAAGGCATTCTGTTTTGATACTAACCCACTTATAGTAAATATTTGTATTTATATTTTATTATTTAATTTAAACTTGTAAAAATTAATATAATTTGAATTTAAGGGCCGATAGTTGGTAACAGAACTGTTAACACTACGGTGACGCCAGCTCGTTCGTTGACCTGTTTTGACGTTTTGTTTTCGTTTTGTGAGGTTGTGCATGTATTTTTTTAAGAAAAACTTCAGATAATTTCATAAATGACATTAAAACACTGTTCTCTTTTAAGATCAACAAAGGTGTACATTCTGTACATACATGTCCCAGCATGTAGCAGCTATCCTAAATTTGAAAATCTCCACTGCAAGCACAGATTCAACGTCAATTAAAGAATATAAGTTATTAGAATGACCTAAAAAGGAACGTTCTTATGAAAAGAGAGTTGTTATTGTCGCAAGATGGGATATTAGTTCTGTTCGTGACACTATTCATGGAACGTACGAAACAAGTAAGTTTTATTATTCAGAAACTATAATATCGTTGGTTATGCTTAAGCTCTAACTTTTTTAGAACATCATGTAACTACGATAACTTTAAGTAAAAAGTAAAAAGGCAGACAACTAGTTGATGATTGTCTTAACACGTTAAGAAGTCTCCTATAGGAAATAGGCTTCGGATGGAAAAAAGATAAACCAAGGAGTGGGCTTATGGAGCTTTCTCATTTAGCTTTCAAACGACTGTTATTTTTGAAAGAATACATGAAAGAAAAAGAAGAACCCTTGTATCAATTCGTTTTCTTGGATTAAACATGGATTAGGAAGAATAGCACTATTGATTGAAATTTGGCAAAATGAAAATGAAAGAAGTGTTAGATCTAATAAAGTTGACGGTAAACACTACCATATGTACTATTCCAATACAATTTAGGTATATAATTGTCTTGCTCCAAGATTTTTAAATTAAAATACATACATTTGTGTTTATTTATGAAAATTTATCTTGTTTTCATAAAAAAAAAGTGTAATTCACTTACTCGGTTATTCTGGTTACAATCTAGCAACACTGATGGTAACTGACGTCACTCGAAAGGTATGACGTCCAACGGAAATTGTTTTACATACTTTAAGTTTGCCGTGAAATCAATCACGCATATATTAGATTATTATTTTGAAACGTTACCTAGGTAACTAGTAAAAAAGGATGAGAAATATAACTGTCAAGAAGTTTTTATTTTTAAGTAAATTAAATGTGGTAATTACGGCAGGACAGAAAGTTACTTCAAGAATAGTAGAAGGGTTAATGGACAGGGATGCCATTCAGGATTTCCAAACAGAGTTTACACACATATTCATGGATTTCAACCAGTTTCGCCACGAAGGCAGCGAGAGACTCAAAGTTCGCACTGCACAGAAATTTAAAGAATTGAGGCAAATAAATGGTTATGAACACCAACAAGCCCTAATTCGACGTCTAGGTCAGCAAGTAAATGTATCCTACGAAACATGCAATACAATCCTAAAATGTGAACTGCACATGTGCATTTATCGTTTAAGCTCAGTCCCTGAATTATTACCAAACTACAAATGAGTGGTTTATGTCTAATTGGCATAACAATAAAAATGTCTTTGAATAGGCCCTTTTTACTGACCAGGCATGGTTTTACCTCTATGGATATTTTAATACGCAATAAATGAGAATATGAAATTTTGAAATTTCATATATCTTTAGTTTTCGTTTCGGCGGCCATATCGAAAAGAAGGTTAATTGAACCGAGGGATTCTCGATACCCTGAAGAAATTTTAGAAAATTTTGCCAATGCAGAACGCGATGAAAAGAAGCGACCAGGCTACTTCCAGCAGGACGGTGCACTAATTCACGTTACCCTAGAAACTTGTAATTTTTTGAAGGAACGAATTATTAGGCATATTAAGCCAGTAAGATGGCCGCCACGATCTCACGATCTTACGCAGTGCGACTTCTTTTTATAGTCACATAATACACACTCGGTTTCGGGAAAAAAATATCAGGAGGTTAACAACTGCTCCAAGTGCTCACCAATGTTTTCGATGCTGTAAATGGAAACATGAGGACTTAGTAATAGTTTTTAGTTTCTTTGTTGTATTTATTCCTTTTCTTCAATTCTGTATTATACAATGGCAACGAGAATAATATAGATTCCTTAAAAGTATAAACTTCAGGACTGGGCATTTCTGTTTTTTATTTACCCTTACCTTTTACTTAGGTTACCTGTTATAAGTTATAATTCAAGATAAGCGTGATTCATTTCACTCCATACTTAGAGACCCTTTTGTTGTTTATCTTACGGTTTTCAAGGAAGACGGTATAACTATGAACTAAACGAACTCTTGAACAATATGAACACCGTCGGGCAATTAAGGGGTTTTAAGCTTAATAGTCAAGTGGTGCAAATTCTAAAGAACCAGAGAAAATTATCCTTGGAGTAGCCTTGAGGAGATAATTTAGAAAAGTTGAAGGCTCTGTGATATTTATCCAAAGTGCGAATATGTCAAATTTAGAGTTGTTAAGCAATCCAAGTGTTGTTATTTAACTTGCGTCAACAGTTCATGAGGCATTTATGTTCCTCGATTGTAGGTTAATTTCACTGATTCTTTTATTTACTGAGTGAAGGAATTAAACGAGCTTTTCAGTGTGGTAATTTGGCGTTTATTTCTCCAAATCGCACAAAACTTCTTTAGCTCATGATTTTACAATAACATACTATAACATAAATATTCACTACTGATTTTACAATCACATAACTAGTCACTACATTTGTTTAGTACATTTGCTGGGTGCCTTTTTTTAGGCAATGCTATTTGTTTCAATCCGGCGGAAAGAAACCACGTGAGTTTGTTGACATACAACCTTGCTTTATCGAAGCCAAAAGTGTAGTAGTATACAAAACGGAAAACTATATTATCTGACAGCAAGGTTACGCCCCTGTTGTCATGACGATTAACTAACAATGCATTCTGATAGGCTACACAGCCGCCATGTTTTCTTTTAACCAATGGACGGTAATCAACAAATGTACCACGCTGTGTCACCTTTCTCGAGCGCCAAAATACCGTCAAAGGGTTTTCGGATGTACAAAATTCTAAAAAATATACTCTCAACATCTAAATGTAGAACATTGCTTTTTCCTGGAATAACGGTCGACTAGCCGCTTATTATTTAGGAAATAATATATATGTATTTTAAAAGATGATATTTGCAAGTTTTATGTTTATTCCGGAGATAACACTATTCGTTCCGCAAACATTGATACATTTTCTCCTTTATTGAAATAATATTGAAATCAGATATTTAACAGTAGTATTGATTCTAAAGACATTTGTTGCATTTAATTATATTATTTTTAATGCATTTCGATGATCGTTTCCCCAACAAGAGTTGGAAACCTTAAAGTTTAAAAGCGCCTTACTCAAACTATAAGTATTTTTAAAACATTTTCCAAAACGTTCTATTGTTATTGAGCGTGGAGAGATTAATTTATAAAGACTAAGCGCCATGAAGAGCTGTGATATCAGGAGAATAGATGATGATTGTGTTTTAATCCAAAATTTAATAAACTCATTCCAAGCGCACTAAATCCACCAAATTTAAACTCCTCTTTTTAAAATATTTGTTGTTGTAAGCGAGAAAGAGTCGACATAAGAATCGCTAACTTGCAATTAAGAATTAAGAATTTATAGCTGCAGCGACAAGTAAACAATGCTACATAAGTATTAATAATTGCTTAGGTCAAGTTGTCACTTACAACAGAGTTGGGGTAACCTATTCAATTTAAACTGATTTATCTCAAAAATGTGGGTATGCTGGTTTAATATAATTAGTGAAATAAACAAACACCTACGCTGGTAATTTTAAAATTGTAAATTTAATTCATATTTTTACTTACATCTGTGGTGTATACATTAATAAACAAGCAATCCTCTGAGCCTACTTTCCCAGACGACTGCGTACAAGCACTTCCATCTACAGTGGCATTGTATGTTCCTGTCCAGGGACTATTTGCTACTGGAGCCTGGCAGTAACAAAAAGAGAGATTTAGTTTTCTTTGTGTAGTTTTTTACTGTTGTTCTAAAAAGTGTGACATAGTAGGTTTCAAGAAATTATCGAGAATATTCCTGTGCCACTTTCAACTTCCTAATTTGAGCATACTTACAGCAAATCTTAAATTTCCAATTGGAGGTTGAGCATATGGTATTCCTCGAAATGCGTAGTAAGTTTTGTTTAATCCGATAGTCTGATTGGTAGTTCCCAAGAGGGTTCCATCAGAAATAGTTACTGTTGGTTCATTGTTCTGTAACAGAAAATGTGGATTACTAAAAATTTAAAGATTTTTACTGGTGACGAACTTGAAATGGGAATGGCAAGCGGACAATTATGAAATAAAAAGAAATTTGTTTATTAATTCACAAATCACAACACACTGTGACATGTAAACGTATTCCATCAAAAATACTAAAATCGAATAGAAGTATAGAACCTAAAAATTGAGGGTTAAAGAATTCCTTAACGGAACAAAAAGCATTCTTAATTATTAATATTTTTAAACAAAATTGTAGATAAATTCTTTAGTTGTTAAACTTGTAATGATAAATTGAATTTTGTTATACCATACAGTGCACATGTAAAATGGATTTTGTTTACACCGAGACATTAAAATTATCTTGACAAAAGGTGGTCATAAAATGAAAAACAGTTGACTTAGCTTAACATCATCATTTTAAAATAACTTCATTAATTTAGGGTAGTTCGATGTCATACTGACATCGTCAATAACGCGCAAATATATTATCAATTCTAAAGGTAAAATAATAGACGGGTAACAACAGTTGTAACTATTTTGTTAGTAACAACAAGAAAGGTAAATTAAAGCAACTGTTTGAAATGCCCCTCGTCTTGCTCGATGCCTAAGTTAACGTGGCCCTTCATGCTCTGAAAAGCATTTTGCGGCACTTCTGGTTCCACAATTGCATTTTATAGTTTTTATAAAAATTTTATTCCAGTTCTTGACAATTATTTACAAAGAAAATTTTCCATAATCGCCCAATAAGGTGGCGTAGTGGGAAGCGCAACTAACGTATTCATCATCAACCGGTCATCAAAGAACTCGTGCTAAAAAGCTATAATATATCTTGTGTCGCATGTGCTAGGCTGTTGCTGTTGCACTGTCCTGCTGAAAATAACCATGCTTAAATTAATAATCGTGAAGATTTTGAACGAATTCACTCAAAATATTGTTTCTGCGCCTGTCTACACTGAAGGCGAAATTAAATAATATGGCCCATTTATTCTCTTTAGCGAATTCTGGTATACAGGGTGTCCATTTTTCGATGTAATTGCAAGGTATCTCGGTAACCAGTAAAGATAGAAACTTAAATTACTGCCTTACTTTTTCGTAAAACTGAAGATGCCGTAAACAGAGTTGTCATAGCTTTATTAGTTTTTAAGGCTACAGGGTGTTTTCAAAAATGTTTGCTTTCTGAACACCCCCTGTATTTCGATTACCTTTTAACTTATCAAAATCAAAATTAAAAACTGTTTCTAAGAGAGTTTTTTTAAGTAGAATTAAGTGGCGTGCTTACTTTTATTCTGAGACTTTTCCCTTTCGAGATTTAAATCAAACATGTGATTTTTTAAATGGGACACCCTGTATATTTTTATCTTATTTGATTGAGCTATTTTAAGCTTTTAAAAAATATATAATAGTTGATAAGTATTATTAACAGTAAGGGCACAAATCGAAAAATTTAGAAAATTAGGGTAGTAGGCTATGAAACCAATCAAACAAACAAAAAAATATGTCACTATTGGTAAAAGTAAGTGGTCGCACAGCATTTCCAGTACGTAAAGGGTGCACAATCTTTACTTCTTAGGATTTCAAATGGTATTTTTCTAATTTGGTTTCATAAAAAAGCTGTTTCGATATCGTTTGCAGTATCGTAATAAACTTTTTATGAAACAGTTTTCTTTATTTTTCTAAGGTTGGTAATAACGTTCACCAATGTTTTATTTTGCTGTCGTGTATGTTTGGTTGCATTAATTCTATGAAATGGAGATGAGTAAGAAAAATATCAAATAATCTTACAAATCAACTATAAGTATTATATAACATAGAACTATAAGATTTACCGCAATTTCCCTTAACTTTGGGGGAGTTAAACTAAACTCATCTTGCTCCATATTTTAAAATTATGTAGGTAGGATTTTAGAAAAATTAGACAACTTCGTGACAAAATGACTGACATGGAAATAAAATTATTTGTAGATTTCAACGCTGCTGTAATAAATAATTTGATAGTATCACCAACATAAAATTTATGCATACAAATTTTGAAAATTTGTATGGTATATTTTTTTTTTAAATATGGATTTATTTATTTTAAAAAATGCCAAAATAGAAAAAATAGTATAAAGCACACGTTTTATATAGTTATTAGGTCGCCGCAAGCGGCTCGTTTTCTAACATGAACGTATGCGCTAATAGTATATTAAAGTTCAAGTTTTATAAAGCTCATTGTAGCGCACGCGTCCATGTTATTTATAAAGGACAAGTGCGCTAATAGCTTTATAAAACCTGTGCTTTATATTATTTTTTTCTGTTTTGGCATTTTTCTCAATAAATAAATCCATATTTAAAAAGAAAATAAATCATGGAAATTTTCAAAATTTTTAGGCCTAAATTTTATGTTGGTAATAAAATCAAATTATTTATCATAGTAGCTTTGAAATCAACAAATAATTTTATTTCCGTGTCAGCCATTTTGTCACGAAGTTGTCTAATTTTTCTAACATACCTACCTAATTTTAAAATATGAAGCAAGACGAGTTTAGTTTAGCTCCCCCAAAGTTATGGGAAATTGCGGTAAATTTTATAGTTCTATGTTTTATAACATAGAAAATTTATAAGATTATTTGATATTTTTTTAACTTATCCCCATTTCATAAAATTAATGCAAACAAACATACACGACAGCAAAATAAAACATTTGTGAACATCATTACCAACCTTAGAAAAATAAAGAAAACTGTTTGATAAAAAGTTCATTATGATACTGAAAACGATATCGAAACACCTTTTTTATAAAACCAAATTAGAAAAAAGAGCTTTATAAAGCTTGTACTTTAATAACTATTATTTAATAATTTTTTGGACAAGATCTTATTACTCTGATATCTTTTTCTATGACTTTGCACGAACTTCTAGAGCCTCTGCAAAAGCCATAATGTTCATTTCGTCCCTTTCGCGATTCCCTTTATTATATATGATTTAGGTTTTGCCCTTATAAATGATCGATTCTTATTATTAATAATTATTAGTTGTTAACTTGAAAATGTTACTTGATTGGCCTGTCTTCTCTCTGGGTATCTATAAGAGTAAGAACTCTATAAGTTAAGATATTTGAATTATAAAAATTGTAAACTTACCTATTTTCATGGCACCCTATAAAGCAAACTAACATGCCGTAATTTTCAAAATTTTCATACTACCTCATTTTCGTCATTTTTTTTAAACTTTAGTGAAATGATAATATATATTTTATCAAAACGTTATTTTTTTTATACGTGTTGACAAATTGACATGCCAGATAGATATTCTTTTGTTTGTTTCAATGGTTTCATGGCCTATACTACTCAAATCATCTAAATTCACGTCACAGAATTCTGCTTAAAAAAACTTTCATAGAAATAGTTTTCAATTTTTTTATAAGTTAAAGGATAACCGAAATGCAGGGGGTGGTCAAAAAGCCAACATTTTCGAAAACACCCTGTAGCTTAAAAACTAAGAAAGCTATGACAATTCTGTTTGCGCCATCTTTTATTTTACAAAAAAGTAGCGTCGTAATGTTAAAACCGCAAGTTTCTATCTTTACTGGTTACCGAGATACCCTGCAATTACATCAAAAAATGGACATCCTGTACTGGGGATTTCATAAAATTATGCGGATTGTCAGTGACCCACATTCTCATATTTTGAGAAATGATGTACTCAAAAAGATGGAACCACGCTTTGTCAGAAAATAATATTATGTTTAACAGGTCGTCATTCCGGCATTATTGGATCTTATACGGACGTATGCCAAAGTTCTTCTTTACAGTTATTTGGCATGCTCCATAAGAAATTACATTCTCTTGAACCAGAGGTGTCAAAGGTTTTGTAGGCTTTTGTGCATACATTAACAAGCGTCATTAGCAACTTTTTTTTATAAGAACTAGGTGTCTTACAGCATCTTTGTTATGAGTCACAGAGCCAGTTGCGCGAAACGCACCCACGCAACTTTTATGGGACGCATAAAAATCCTTTGGAAATATGCTAGATGTAGAAAGTACTGTCGAAAATAGTCCAAAAGTAAATATGAAAATATAAAAGCGGAATATAATTAGAGTTTATATATTATAATTCCTTTAACTAGTACACCAGTTTGAAACTAGGCTTCACTAATGTAAATATTATGCTCAGTCGTAAAACACATAATAATTGAAGATCAGCTTAAGATAACAATATCACGAAAACTTCACCAGAGCTTCTTAACAAGTTTTGACAATCGAGGAATTATTGACAACCAAACTAACTTTATAGAATTATTTCAAAAGGCGAAGACATCAACTTTCCATTTCATGCTCGCCTTTGACCAAGATAATTTTTGATATTTCGGTATATTTTCTAATCTATGAAGATCGTACTAAAGGTAATTCTTTTATTGTAGCTCTAAAATGTACTTGTATTTCTCATAATTAGATCTATCAAACTTCAATATTTTAAGAATATAGAGACTTGGCAATGTTACTATAGATTTACTTAGGGACGTCTGTTTGCACAACTGTCTAACTTTAAGACCAAATATATACCCTATTGCTTGACTAGTCATCATCAAAAAGAATCTGTGTATTCAGCAGACGACCTTTCCCGGAAGATGACGCCATATCGCGTACAAGATTCAAAATTTGAGAAAGAGAAAACCTTTAGCACTCAGTCAATTATAACATTATAAAACAGAAAATCGTGACATTATCTTAAACGATAAAGAGAGCACACATCTTATCGAGTAGCTAGCCAAATTGATTCTCGCTCATCATAGAATTTGCGATGAATGTCAAACAAGCACAACTACTTTAACCCTAAGTGGCGTTGCACACTTGCATACACGTCTTCCGTCTAAACGGCGTATTGACCTATGATACATCAAAGATTGACAAAATTATTGTACATCTCTGTTCAATAGTGTCATTTGAACCGAAATCGTAAAGCGTACATCGATGCTATAGCCTAAAATAAGGATAATATAGTAAAATCTCTCAATAGCGACCACCCTAGGGGAATGACCGGTTAACAGGGGTGGTCGATTACTTCTTGAGAGAAAATAAAAGAACGGGTCTGCATTTTACAGTGTTTGTTAATTAATAAGTATCTACATGTATGTAAATAATTTTAAATAATTTTTATTTAAGCACTAAAATTAAACGAGATAAAGCCGATTTATCAATACGTATATACTGCACGTGCATACTAACATACAGGGTGGCGCATCGAAAACGAAACAGAGACATTTACTGGCAGCTCAGTTCTTTTTTGGAAAAACGCTCAGACCCGTCGATTTTGTTTTCGAGGGGGACATAGAATTGGCAAAAAATCACGTTTACACGTGCAGCCCCCTGGGCAGGGGTGGCACCACCCCTAAAATCTTAAATGTAAATGGGGGTCGAGTGATACTTTATTTTAAAGGTCTTTCAATTCTCTTTATAATGATGTAAAATCCATGTACTTCAGTTTAGTAGTTTTGGAGATTTATTGATTTAAAACTTTCTTCACTACGTCCATGGTTTGTTTATCATTTTGGTGTTGAAAATAGCGATTGGAGCATTTTTCGTGGTAAAAAAAGTTGTTTCTTGAAGAAAGATAAGAAGGGAATGTCCCGTACTTATTTTAAATAGGAATTTAGTGCATAGTTTGCGATTGATTCGACCAAACTTTGTTGTTAAAATACCTTTTAACGCTTTATACATAAATTAACCATGGTATATTCCACGGCAGAAACGGTTGAAATTATCGAAATATTTTTCTGAAATGATCAGTGCGCTAATAGAACACCACAAATATTTAATGAGCGACATAAGAACAGTAACGTGCATCGAAAATATGTTCTAGAACTTGTAGCTAAATTTCGGGAAACTGGATCAGTCGCCAATAAAAAAACGCAACTATGAAAATCTCATAAGGAACGAAGCAATGGAAGTGTGGGTTTTAGGGCAAGTTTATGTAGATCCTACGTTAAGTACACGCAAATTGGATACTATGTGTGGTGTTAGTCGACGTAGTATCCAACGGATTCTTAAGGCCTATATTTTTCATCCGTGTAAAATTCACCTTGTACGAGAACTTAATGAAGACGAGTTTGATCGGCGATACAATTTTGTGAAGATATGAGTGAACGAATAATAAACGATGAACATTTTCTATTCAACACTACTTGCTTTTCCGACGAATGTTCCTTTTTCTTAAATGGCGTAGTAAATCGTTATAACTGCCGATATTGGTCCGATTCTTATCCCACAATTTATCGTGAGGTACACACACAGCAGCCACAAAAATTAAATGTTTGGGCTGGTATTTTTGGCGATCATTTAGTTGGTCCTTTTTTCTTACCTGGAAATTTGATCGGTGAAATGTATTTGGAATTACTGCAAGACGCCAGAGATCCTGCATTAATAGCCATAATTGAAAATCAGAATGATCGGCGGTACATTGCGAATAGGTTGATGTTCCAACAGGATGGTGCCCCACCACATTACGCATTACGTGTTCGACAATATTTAGATCAGACGTTTCCAGGTCGATGGATTGGTAGAAGAGGTGCCATTGAATGGCCCCCAAGATCGCCAGATTTATCACCTTTGGATTTCTTTCTGTGCGGTCACTTAAAAAGCAAAATCTATGCTACTCAGCTAACATCGTTAGAAGATTTGCGACAAAGGATTGTGAATGAGTGCCTTCAAATTACTCCTCAAATATTGCAAAAATGTGGGGCACCGTTTTGAGCAAAATCTTTATTACTACATGGAGAGCCATAGTGGTCATCTCCAACATTTACTTGGCTGACGGGTCAGTTCATTTTTCATTTTTACACTACTCTGCTGCCAAATGTATTGATCTCCACTAATGATGATGTATTAGAGTTTTATTTAAGCTTTAAATCAATAAATCTCCAAAACTACAGAACTGAAGTACATGAATTTTACATCATTATAAAGGAAATTGCAGGACCTTTAAAATAAGGTATCACTCGATCCCCCTTTCCATTCAAGATTTTAGGGGTGGTGCTACCCCCGCCCAGGGGGCTGCACGTGCACGTGTTAACGTGATTTTTTGCCAATTTTGTGTCCCCCTCAAAAACAAAACCGACGGGTCTGAGCGTTTTTTCAAAAAAGAACTGAGCTGCCAGTAAATGACTCTGTTTCGTTTTCGATCAGCCACCCTGTATGTATATGTTATACAATATACTGTATGCTTGCTTTGAAATTCTTATTTTTTTAAATAATCAGAAATTAATGATTGCTTCATATTTTTTATTTTATTTTTATAAAATTCAGATTCACATTTTAAGCAGTTGAAAAATATTTGTAGACTTGACTTGACTTGACAAAATCGTTAACATTATTAAAATAATTTTCAAAGTCTCTTAAACTTGCTCAGGCTTCAGATAGGCTTGATATTTTCGACATTGTACCAAGATTAGGTCCATTTTCTTCTGTCTCAGAGTTGGGAGTAGTTTCATCCGTTTCTTGGATCTTCTTTAATTCACTCGATGTCAGTTAATTCTGCACTTTCTGTTGGCAAATCAGTATCAATAGAGGCAAGAATTTTTCATTGTCACTGTGGAAAATTGCGCCAGGTCACCGAAACCCATATCAAGGCGTTGGTTATGGTAATATTATTTTTGATATCTTAAAGAAGACCACCACCAGAGCGTTTTAAAATCCTGAATAATGCCCTGGTGCAAAGGTTGGCAATGTGAGGTAGTATGGGTGGAAGAAAAATAGGTTTAACATTATTCAGTGTAATTATGGGATGAGACGTTGCATTATCCAGAAACAACACCACTCTTCTAATCCGCTTCTTCATCTTGACACCAAATCTGTGAAGCCATGTTGTCAGGATGTCTGCTGTCATCTACGCTTTTTTGTTCGAGACTCAGTGCGTGAGACTTTATGCGTCCTTAAAACATCGAGGATTTTTACTTCTGCCTATTATATGTGGTTCTTCCTTATCACTAGGGTTGAGCATTTATGCAAGTTGCATATTTTGCATATTTTGCATATTTTATGCAAAAATTCGAGTTTTTGCATATTTTTTGAAAACTGGCTTATGTATGCTGATTTTAAGTTATTTTATTATATTAAGTATATAATCGGAATGGCTATTATCAAGTAATGAATAATAGAGTTTGGGCCCAAGATATCACCTTAATTATACTAACAGGTAGGTATTATATTAATGGTGTTTAACAATTTACGATCCCTAATCCCTCGATTATTCTTTGAAGGTAGGATGGGCTCGAATTTAATTTGTAATTAAGGTAATATAATACTTAAAGAAAGAAAAATGTTTTAATTGTTTTCTTCGAATTCCAAGGCAAGATTAGGCATTTCGACAAGTAAACTATCTGGTTATGTTCTGTGTTTAGTACGGGTTAGATCGAGTGTTAGTTAAGTGTGAAAAAAGTTGCTTAAAAGTGTTTTTCCGAACTTAAACGAAAAATATGCCGAAATTAAGCAGTGTTTCCATTTGGATAAAACCTTACAAAGAATTGTATCTTGATATGGATAAAGTCTACTGTACAGCCTGCGGAAAAATGGTTTGTATTATTGCTGTTATTTGTAGAATAAGTTTATATAAAAAAATACTTTTCCAAACTGAAAAAAATATCTATTGCAATAAATGAATAATAATATGATTTTAATACAAAATTTCGCGCTTTGATAAAAAACCATTAATCTCTTGTCATGAATATTCTATAAGAACTTGAAATAAATGATTTGATTAAGTACTCCATTTGTTAAAAGTAATTTAATACTTGACCCAAGACACACATTTCTCTTCAGACAAATAAACTATTTTCGTCTGTGTTGAGCAAGCCTAACTTTTGCTCAATTTGGTTGCAGGTTGCATGCGAGAAGAAATTTCAAATCGACCAACATGTGAAAACAGCTTCCCATGCCACTAAGGTACGAAAAATAAAAGTCCCTGGCGAGAAAGTGCAATTATCTTTATCCAAATGTTTTGAACTACCCTCTAGAAAATTAAGTGAATAAGTAGTGTTCAATGAAGATCTTTGCCGTGCGCTGGTGGCATCAAATATACCATTGGCAAAATTGTCAAATGACAATTTTCGTTCGTTTCTACAAGAATATTGCAAAATTAATATACCAAGCCAGACAACTTTGAGAAGAAATAATATAGACTCTTTATATTTAATGGTGCTGACAAAAATAAAAGAAGAAATTTCAAATAATTATTTTTATATTTGTATGGATGAAACCACAGATTCGTCTGGGCGTTATATGGCTCATCTAATAATTGGAGTTCTTACCGAAGAATCTCACTCAAAAGGATTTTTAATTACCTCCAAGCAGTTGCATTGGCGCACTTCTTCCTTCCTGATGCTATTCCGATTGAAAAAATGTTGCTTTTTCTGTCAGATGCTGCGCCTTACATGATTAAAGCAGGACAAAATTTAAAAATATTCTATCCAAAGATAATTCATGTAACTTGTTTGGCGCATGGTATTAATAGAGTGGCAGAGGAAATTAGAAAACACTTCCCACTTGTGAACAAATTAATATCAAACATGAAAAAAATATTTCTTAAAGCACCACTAAGGATTCAATACTACAAAGCAAAACTTCCTGGCGTCCCACTTCCCCCTCAGCCAGTAATAACAAGATGGGGTACCTGGTTGGAGGCAGCTTTTTTTTATGCTGAACATTTTATTGCTTTGAAAGAAGTAATAAGTGAACTATCCGACGAGAAGTCGCAGGCTCTTGTTGATGCAAAAAAGTTATTTGAAAATAAAATATTGCATCAACAGCTCGCATTTATTAAAAGCAATTATACCTGTGTGCCAGAAATCATAACACAATTAGAATCAAATAAGTTATCCCTAACTGAATCTACAAACTGTGTTACACGTGTGGAAACATCTTGTTACAGTGTGAGCGGAAATATTGGGGACAAGATTAAAGAAAAATGTCGAAGTGTTTTGCAGAAAAATGACGGATTTATTTTTTTAAAAAGTGTAGCTAGGGTACTGTCTGGTGGTTTTGTAGATAATTTTAAAGTAGATCCAAATATACTAGTTAACTTAAAATATGCTCGAATTACTTCCGTGGACGTAGAAAGAAGTTTTTCTGTATACAAATATATGTACTCGGATAGAAGGCATAAATTTCTAATTGAAAATTTTAAAAAATATTTGGTTGTTTATTGTTTTCATAACATTATATAGTTACGAAGCTTAGTACATAAACATGTACCCTACCTATCTGTTCAGAAATTAATGTAATGACACCTACTTTCATTTTAATATAGTACTTTGATTTTCTAACAATGTGTTTTATTAAAAATTTATTTGGCATATTCTTATATTTTATATGCATATTTTGGCAAAAAGACTTGCATATATATGTGCATATTTTCTCCTTTTTGGTATGCATATTTGCTCAAGCTTACTTATCACCTTCCATATTTGCACAGAGCAGAATTGTAAATATTTGTTTTGCTGTTTTCTTTCGAGTACACTTTTCATCTTTTAACGCATATGTTTTTGTTGGTAATGCACGATCGTAGAGACCTATCTCATCTGCATTAAATACGTCCCTTGGAGCATAATCCTTTTAAAGACTCAATAGCCTTTCTTTCCAAGCAGTTATGTCTGCGATATTGATATCGGCTGATTCGCCACATATTTTCTTGAAGGTGATATTGTACCGACGACGGAATTTTTTTAACGATCCGTTTGATGCCTCGAAAGTACTCAGTCCTAGACATTGAGCAGATTCTAGGGCCGTTGCTTGAATTATGGGCCCGGATATTGGTAAATGCTCGTTGCGCGCCTTACAAAACCAGTTAAAATAACTTGCTCCACTACCAGTCCTTCGGTTTTAGGAATTTTTTTTTGTTCACCGTTGCCACCTTCTTGAAACAAATTTCTAACTTCTGCTTTATTTTGAAATAACACAGTTACTTGAGTCTTAACCACTTTAAATTTTTCAGCCAATTTTCCCTCCCAGAATTCCCTCATACACATTTTTTACCATTGTAACGCTCCCCAGGTTTTAAATGACGTCGTTTTGTAACTTGTTGGTTACTATCACTTGAAAAACTCGCCTGCATTATAATATTTGCTGTTTTAAATAACCACCAAAATAACATCAAAATAATAAAACTGAATTGCTAATATCCTCTTGACTGAAACTTGTCTACGACACTGAACGTTGGTTAGAGGCGATAAGAAAGCGTGCAAGCGCCTTTAGACATGCGCTTTTCCTACCTGCGTTGCTAAATTAAGTAAAACAAGTACCTTCGGGTGAAAAGGCCCTTAATGACATGACGATTTTGGTACATTTTATAAGAATATAAATGAAATATTTTAAAACCTGGCAACATGTAACGACTTGTTAATGCACAATCTTACCAAGCGGTTTTAAATGCTTTTATTTCAGTTAAAAGTGTGTGAATCGATGTTAATTATTTTCTCCGCATACCGTCAATGGTGATAAAAACAGTTTTGCCAATTATTCTGGGATCGTAGCATAGACTTCTACAACAACTGTAAACAAGCGCGAGAATTTTTTAGTGGTGAAAAATTCTAGCTTAAATATTATTGTATTATCCTGTTAGACTAATTTGTCATATTTATGTTCGAGGCCCAAATTTTTTGTGGAATGAACATTTGAATACTGCCCAAAATTTTTTAAACAATTGTTTACCATCCACACTATAGAAAACGGGCACTACATTCCATTGTTTTTATTTTGCTTCCAAATAAAAATTTCGAAAGTTATTGTAGGGCTTTTCAATTATTAATTGATTATTGTAAATCGGTAGATTTGAGTTTATTTCCCAAACATATAGTATGTGATTTTGAGCTTGGCAAACTACTGACATTATCGGATATAGATTTCATCACAGTCGTGGTTTAGAAAAATACAAATCCTAGGGCTAGTTAGTGAGTATCGTAATTCAGATTAATTTATAGGCAAATGGTTACGCTGGACATTATTGTTATTGAACCCGGCCGAAGTTGGCAATGTATTTGCTGAAGATTTGTACGCTCACATTCCCCAAAATGCGCGTATCACTGAATATGCAGATTATTTAGTTGTGAATTATGTTTCTGATGAATTTTTTTTTTGCCCGAAATATGGGCATCTTGTGATAGTACTAATGAAAAAACGACAAATGCTTGTGATTCATTTCCTAGCCACTTCAATTGAACTTCTTATTTTACTTAGAATTTTTTGACCGCGGCGCGCAATCGTCCATTGTCCGCCAAAGTTGCGATAGTCGCCTAGGAATTATTACAAGAGTGTAAAAACAATACGCTAAATAATTAAAAATTAACTTGATATAGTTATATTTCATATAAGAATACCACAAGTCAACCCATTGAGCACCCAACTGCGGTTAATTGCTCAATTTTGCGTCGATTATAAACTAAACTAATTGATGTATAGGGTGTCTACTTTTCGACACTTTTGACGGGTATCTCCGTTATTAGTTTAGATAGAATGATGCGGTTTTCGCAAACCTGTGCCACTTTTTTGTGAAACAAACGATGCCCTAAACGGATGTTATCATGGCCATCTTGGTTTATGAGATACAGGGCAAAATTGAAAACGGTGCATTTTCAGACACCCCTTGTACTTCAGTTATCTTGTACCCTATCGAAAATATAAAAAGGGGGTGTTATACAGAATTTTACGTAGAATTCAGTGGCGTAGTTAGTATTTTTCCAGGTAACCCCATTTTTGAGAAATATACCAAAGTTGTGTTTTTTTTTAAATAGAACACCCTGTATATTTATTCTTAGTTGCATTCTGCTTACTGAGAGCTTTCCAAAAATTTTTTTTTTTTTTTTTTTTTTATGATAAGGCACAGCACTACAGGATAAATCCTTTATGGCGCTCTAGGAGCGGTGCGTGTGCGCAGGAAACGATTCACGTTGGTCTTGAATCTTTGGAGACTATACTCGTTGGGGAAGACGATCTCAGGGAGGTCGTTCCAGAGTGATGACGTTCTCCAGATGAAAGAATTTTGAAACAGTGTCGTTCGAGGGACACTAAGCTGAACCACGTACTGGTGGGCTGCAGTGGCTCGTCGTGTACTTCTACCAAGCACCGCTCTGGGTGGTATTAAGCGGGCAACCTCAGTTGAACACTTGCCATGAAAATATTTGTAAAATAGACTCAAGTCGCCAACCTGCCTTCGATGTTCAAGGCTTTCAAGGTTGTTTGTCAGACTATGGTCACCGATCAAGCGAATGGCTCTTCTTTGAATGGAATCTAGCAATCTCAGGGTATGTTTAGGAGCAGAGCCCCAAATATGCGAACAGTACTCCAGTGATGGTCGAATTTGGGCTTTATAGAGCATCAAAAGTTGTTGGGGTGTATAGAGGTTCTTTGTTCGGAAAAGTACTCCAAGCTTCTGCGAGGCTGCCTTAGCAATGGCCGCAACGTGGCCATGCCAAGACATACGACTATCCAGATTAACGCCCAATAAATGAATTGATGAAGCCAAGGGAATTGAGTGTCCCCCCATAACTATATCCGGTTCTTCAACATTAACTTTTTTAGAAAAAACTGCCGCCTGGGTCTTTTTAGCGTTAAATTCTACTTGGTTACTGTCACCCCAAGACAAAATTTCTTCCAGGTCTTTGTTGAGATGTGAGACCTCTTGCTGCCTATAAAGATGTGCATTAGCAGCCGATGTCCGAGCATCCAAAGTATATATATATAATATATGATAGTTGGCACTTTGTTTTACCAGGACGGTTGAAATTTATATTTTTTAAATAACAAGCTTTAAATTGACAGTAGGCCTTGGATTTGGTTTTAATAAAAATAAATTATTGACGATACAATACACCATGAATATTACCTTATAGTTTGATTTAAAATTTTTAACGTTGTTTAATACTTACAATAGTAAAAAGTAGTTTTCTAAATAAACAAAAACATCTACTATGGCCTTGACTTATCCATCGCAGGCAATAAAACAAAAGTTTCATAATGGCGTTTAGCTCTTGTCATGCAGAATTGTATTTATGTCATTAGAGTTTAAAAAGTTACTTATAATTTATTTCTAAAGTGTTATTGTTAAATTTTAACGATGGCCCAAAAGTATGAGAATTATGAAAAATACGATATGCTGGTATGCTGTATAAAAAGCCATGAAAACCCCCATGCAGCTGCCGATTTATATTTCATAAGGTATATTATTATTTGCCATAGAAAATTTCTACAACGACCATGTTTATAGTTATGCGGAGTATTTCTTTAAGCAGCTTCTTATTATTATCATCATCATTTTATAGATATCCTGAGAGAAGGCAGCCATTTCCAGATAAATTTTTCATTCTTAAGAAAAATTTAATTGAACATGGAACCTTTACACAGCCTCGGCCTAAAACATACAATAAGGAAAAAAGAGAAAAAGATGAAGTAAATGTTTTGGCTTATGCAACCGTTACTCCTTCAACTTCCTGCAGAAATATAGAAAAGGAAATTGGTACCTATAGATAAAAAACGGTCACAAAAAATTTTAAGAAGATATAAAAACCATCCATACAAATTTAATATTGTGCAAAATTTACATCCTGGAGATGCAGTTCGGCGATTAATCTTCTGTCATTGGTATACAGAATAAATCCGGACCAATGCCAATTTTGGAAGATTGGTAATCTGGTCCGATGAGAGCCACATTTCTAGTGCCGGAATTTTTAACCGACATAATACAAGACATTGGTCTGAAGAAAATCAACATGTAATTTTCGAAAGGGAGCAGCAAGGGCGCTCTGGATTTGGTGTTTCTTGCTTCACATTAGGTAATCAAATAACTTACCGTATTTATAAGAGAGGTCTTACGGCAAATAGATATCTGGAAATCTTGGAAGACGTTATACCCGAGTTATTAGAAATCGTTCCCCTTGCCCAGTTATATGCTATACATTTCCAACAAGACGGTGCGCCGAGTCATAACTTTCACGTAGTAAGGGCTTTTCTACAAAATAATTTTCCACAAAGATGGATAGGCACAAATGGAGCTGTAAGATGGCCACCACGATCGCCCGATCTATCGGTGTTGGACTTCTTTCTGTGGGGGTTTTTGAAGAGCAAGATATACAAGACCAGGCACAGAACTGTAGAGGAACTTCGACAGGCTACCCATTTAGCATTTCAATTTCTACAAGACCATCCAATAATAATTTTAAACGCCTTGAAATACAGAAATGTGTCAGCTCTGTAATATGGAGAATGGCAACCATTTTCAACAATATTTATAAATAAAAAGTATGTATTTAATACCACAATTTCATTTTTCTAGTGAAACCAAATCCAAGGCCTACTATCAATTTAAGCTTGTTATTTAAAAAAATATAAATTTGAACCATCCTGGTGAAACAAAGTGCCAACTATTATATATTTTTGGAAAGCTCTCAGTAAGCAGAATGCAACTAAGAATAAATATACAGGGTGTTCCATTTAAAAAACACAACTTTGGGATATTTCTCAAAATTAGGGATACCTAGAAAAATACTAACTACGCCACTGAATTCTGCGTAAAGAACTGTATAACACCCCTTGTTTATATTTTTGATAGGGTATAAGATAACTGAAATACAAGGGGTGTCTGAAAATGCACCCTTTTCAATTTCGCCCTGTATCTCATAAACCAAGTTGGCCATGATACATCCGTTTTGGGCATCGTTTGTTTCACAAAAAAGTGACAGAGGTTTGCGAAAACCAAATCATTCTATCTGTACTAATAACGAAGATACCCGTCAAAAGTGTCGAGAAGTAGACACCCTATACATACATAAAATAAATAAACATAATTTCTTTCCATAATACAATCTACTTATTAGTTTGCTTTGTTTTACATTTAAATAAAAAAATGCACTCACTTGTCCTAGGATTACAGCTCCGTTACACCAAAATACTAAAAACCATATTACCATTGACATTTTGTAGAAAAGTTTAGTTGAAGTGAATTTTCAAATATCTACCTATATATAGCAAGCTAACCAATAAATTAAAATAGACAATAAAATAGCTTTCCATAAAGATAACGGTACTTTATTGCTTCTTAGATATGCATACAATAATTAAACTAATTGCCATCTTTTAGTTTTATGCTACTAAGTTAAAAATGTTGTTGAAAAATACAATTATAAATTGGTGAACAAGTGTTACCAAAGCAAAAATAAATAAGAAGAAGAAACATAATACCTACCTTCCTCAATTAAAAAAAGTCCTAATATTGTTTGATACATTTAAGAAATAGCTTCTAAGAGTAAGCCAATAAGGAAAAAGAATGAATTACTATTACCATTAATCCTTCAGAGTTAAAAACACTTCTGGGGCACCCTGTTCTTATAAAATAATAGTAAAAAATGTATTGCTTAAAGGCGTAGTAGTTTTACTGACAAAAAAACTCTTCGGCACAAGAAAATTGGACGAGTTGCCTACATCGCAACGTCAAATAAATAACGCAACTTATACTTTTACAAGCTTAAACCACTGTCTATTAAGATTCTAAACCACTGGACCAGTCAATGTCACACAATTGCAAACATTAAAGACGATACCATTAGCTGCATAAGCAGCAGCTTGTTCACGATTCTCTGTCTTTTGAGAAACGCTGGGCTATACCTTACCCAATGATTTAACATCTGGTATTGAATATATGATATAGTTCTTTTCACAATAAATGTTTTTGACCTTTTAACTCCAATAAAACTAAAGGGTCGATGCCATTGTGTGGACAATAAATATATAAAGTATAAAAGTGCACTAAAGGGTAGGACTAAGGAAATTAAATAATTACCCGCTGCATAAATCAAAGTTACAAAAAATGAAATCTGAGCCAGTTCAGCTGAGTGTATAAAACGCATTTTAAAATGTTGGAGAAAAATCGAAATCTGAAAAGGAAATTTTTCAAGAAGACTTTTGCAAGGCTTTGCTCGCAGCAAACATACACTTAAAAAAATTGCAAAACCTATAATTTTGCGGATTTTTGCAAAAATATTTTGAACAAACCAATCCTCATGAATCCGCGCTTAGAAAGAAGAATGCCCATTCAGTATACGAAACTGTTTTAGAAGAAATTAGAGCTTCACTGGAAGATAAATATTTTTACATTATTGTTGATCAAAGCACAGATGCTTGTGGCAGATATATCGCACATCTTATGATTGGAGCACTTCAAGAAGATAAAGCAACAAACCCATATTTAATAGCTTCTAAGCAGCTAGATAAAACTAATAATGTAACCGTAACCCGATCTATTCAGCAGTCCTGAGCTTTTTCTTACCATATCCAATCCCAGATGAGAAGTTTTATAGTGCTTTTGTCTGATACAGCACCTTACCGGGGAACATTGATTAAGGCCCCAATATTGGCAATATTCTACGCAGAACATTTTAAAGCCATTAAAGAACTAATTTTGGATTTAGATGACGGTTCGCAGTGTGTTGTGCAAAGTGAAGAGTTGTTAAAAAGTCCAAGTGTAGTTAAAGATCTTGTTTTTATTAAGGTTAATTTCAGTTTTATACCGGACATAATATCCTCGTTAGAGAGTAGAAATTTAAGTTTAAGAGACTCAATTAGTATTGTTAAAACTTCTTCCGCTAAATGTAACAACATTCGGGAATGTAAAGTAGGAGGTCAAGTAAGGAACAAATTGAATGTTACTGTAAAAAATAATGAAGGATATAGATACTTAACTGCAGTAAACAGCATTTATGGAGGTAAGCCATTTAACGAGATTGAATCTTGGCCTTATATTGCAGTATTGTCCGATTACATCAGTAGATGTTGAAAGAAGCTTCTCTTTGTATAAACACATTTTTACTTATAGAAGACAATCCTTTTGAATAGAATATTTTGAAAAATATTTAGTAATAAATGCCTTTTATACGATTTCAGGTTAAAAAGTAGTGGCCTTCTTTTAGTTGATTTTAACTCTTAAGGGAAAAAAAGATTCATTTGCTATTCTATTTTATATTCCAATATACCCGAATACATTTTTATTAAACTAACTAATTTATTCTATTTTTACATCGTAGAAAACCATTATGCTTTATTCTTTATACGTTTAATGCATTTAACAGACAAAGTTACTAAGTTTAAATTAGTCGCTCGATTAAAAAGTTTATAATTTTAAGTTAATATAATATAATAATTACATCGAAAATGTTTGTTAGTAAGTGGCATATGCTGACACATCGCCATATTGTGTATAAATATCCTGATAGAATTGCCAGTCTTCTTGGTCTGGATTGGTGTCCATTGCAATGGTGGTATTTATATTAAGGAATTTAATTGACTTAGTGGTATTGTCACTGGCTGTATTTGGTTCCCATGTTAGATTTCCAAGAACGGTGTTAGTTACTGGGGGTGTAGGGTTCCTAAATATATGAAACGAGTCAACAATAATTTATAGGTTATCAGGAAGTAAATAGACTGATCCAAATGAAATACACCACAAGCATGCTTTTCGAGGACTTAAATAAAGTCAAGAATATCTCAATTCATGAAAAGTTTTTTTATGAATTACTCCATATAAGTAGTTTTGTATTTTTGGATTTTGGGGAGTACCAACTTCTTAGTATACTTTCTCTAAACGCAATGGTCACTCTATAGTCCGCTCAAAAGGTTGTTAAAGTGGATGTCAAGTTAGTCAAGTTAAAAAACTGTTGGTAGTCTTGTATAGTTGTCATTGTCAAAATTGTAGCAGTTTCATTGTGCAATTTAGATTATTCTTAAAAGTTGCTTTTGCCATTCTGGAGTTTTAAAATTAAACCATGTTTTTTCTCTATGAATAATGCATCACAACTACTATTTTCCATATTTGTTAACACCTGGGATTGTTTTATTTATAGAAGGTGTTCAGTCTGTTCAGCCTGTTCGGGGTGGCTCTCGGATATATCTCAAAAAGTCTTGTTCAAACATTTGCAGAACAAAAATTCTGCATTAAAGTGTAAGATGTGTTATTTGTACCTAGTCCTTATATTTTAGTTATATGTTATAATTTAATATTATTGTTATAATATGACATATAATTATGTATACAGAGTGGCAAGAAATTCGCTCATAATGCCAGTAACTTTTAAATTACCTCGTTTACGAAAAATTGACCTTTATGAAAGTTGTTCAGTAAATTATTATATATATTATATATATATTAATATATTTCTACCTGCATGAATTTTTTCTGTCATTTCTGGTTTGATCGCCATAGAGACTTACTTTTTTTTAAATAGAACACCCTGCATATGATTGCATATTTGGATTCTACTGGGAAAACTCTGAATTTTTTGTATTTCAAATTTTCACCCATCTGCAAGCGTGTGTCAATTTTGAGTTCCTGTTCTCTGATTTCTAATTTGTTTGGACTATGGTTCATCTGAATGAGAAACAACTAGTTGAATTTTAATAATGAGCGGTTACGGAAATATGAAAAGATCGCAAGATCAGGTTTGTCAACTTTTCAATGAATTATATCGAAATAGGCCTCCAATAAATTAGTCAACGGTGTGTCGAGTGGTAAAGAAACTTCGAGAAACAGTGTTAGAAAAGCCGCTAGATCAGGTCGACCTAAAACAGCAACCGGGGGAGACAAAGCTTTGGATATCATGCTCTCAATACATGAAGATCCAACACAATCATTCAGGCCAATGGCAATGGATTTTAATGTGTCTCATCAGTCAGTGAAAAATTTGTTTAAGCAGGAAAATTTGCATCCCTACAAGATAAAGTTGGTGCACGAGCCAATCGAGGACGATTTTGATAGAAGAGCTGAATTTTGTGAGCTGATGATGGAAAGATGCAATAGCAATAATAACTTCGCAACAAATATAATTTTCTCGGATGAAGCTACTTTCATTTAAATGGCATTGTTAATAGACACAATTATCATTATTGGTCCGCTGAGAATACTCACTGGTTTCAGGAAGGTCATACTCAGAGACGATCCGGAAAAGTTAATGTTTGAGCGGAAATAGTTGGTAGACATATTGTGGGATCGTTTTTCATAGATAGTAATTTGAATGGCGAAAAGTATCTGAACCTTCTCAAGAATCACATAATTCCTTCTTGTTGAATGGTTTTACTGGGTGTAACTAATGATATAAACGAACAGGCATGGTTCAAGCAAGATGGAACACCTGCGTATTATGCGGCAAATGTTAGACAATACATAAGCGAACAATTTCCAGGCGGTTGGATAAGCAGAAGAGGTGTTATTGACTGGCCAGCGCGATCTCCGGACTTAGCCCCGCTCTTTTTGTGGGGACACTTAAAGAACAAAGTCTACGTTAACCGTCCAAGTGCCTTAAAATCTTTAAAAGTTTGTGTTGAAATTCGGGCCATTCCAGAGGACTTCCTTTTTAACGTTGTAGACGGGTTCAGGAATCGACTGACGCTCTGCTTAGCAGCAAATGGTGATCATTTTAAACACCTGATCCACTGAAAAGGTTTCACTTGCTTATTATTCCGATGTCACGTTGTTCAATTTTCTAGGCTGTTTATTTTGTTATTATAAAGTTTGTTACAATTTTAAATAAATAAATATTTGAAATAGAAAAAATTCAGAGTTTTCCGAGTAGAATCGAAATATGCAATCATATGCAGGGTGTTCCGATAATAACGATCGAGGAAGCTATAGTCTATTTCTTAAAGCGACAAAGTAATAAATCATTATTGAACTGTAAAACCCATTCGTCTTGGCCGTATTCCGTAGGCGTAGCTTAATTATTATTGCATATAACATTCGGAGTTGCAAAAATAGTTGAAATGTGTTTGAATATGACTGACAGTCGGACAGTCAACAACATAACCGACTTGTGCACGAGGATAAACACGGTTTCATCAGGTCACCAAAGGGCTGTGCAGAAAGAAAAGAAACTGTAATAAATGAGGATGAAAAGGCTGCCATCAGAAGAATCATACACTCGTTTTACTTAAAAAAAGAAATACCTACCTTGAGCAAAATAATGTCTGAAATGAAAAAGGATAATTTCATTACACCCATGAGTAAGAAGAAACTATGGAAAACTGTGATGGGGAATATGGAAAATTCAAAACAGAAAATAACTTTTAGTAGAGAAAGACGAAATCATCTGCTGGCGGGGAGGATATTTGAGGGCAGTTAGACAGTTTCGAAGAGAAAACAGGAATATCTATTATACGAGTATGGACGAAACTAGGTTAAATGAAGGTTAAACCGTTGGCAAAATATGGCAAGATGAACATGAAAAGCGCAAGGCAAGCTTTCATGGAAGGATGGTCCACTGGAATAAAAGCACCCTCGGGAAAAGGTAAAAGATTAATAATTAGTCACATTCGTAGCAAGAATGGATTTGTCGATGGCGGCTTAATAGCATTTAAGTCAACACGGACTGAAAACTATCATAAAGACATTAACACTGATGTCCTAGAAGAATAATTCCAACAAATGCTAGATCTTTTCCCTCCTGGGTCTGTTATAGTCATGGATAATGCCAGCTACCACTCAAGAAAATCCGAAAAAATACTAACATCTTCTTAGAAAAGAAATGGCATCATTCATTGGCTTACTGTAAATAAGAATCAATTTCATAAAGATATGCTGAGAAAGGAGCTACTGGAGATTGTAAAGTTGAATAAACCTCTTTTTACGAAATTTGTTGTCGACGAAATCGCTTCCGCCTTCTCACTGTGAATTAAACTCTACAGAAACGCTGTTGGCGCAAGTAAAAGGGTTTGTAGCAAGGCATAACACCATTTTTAAAATGAGAGGTGTTGGAAACCTCTTGCAAGAGGGAAAAAAAACAGTAAATTGTGAGAAATGAAGCAAGTGCGTCGAACATGGGATTGCAAAAGGAGAAATAATGTGGGAAGCTGATAACATGCCAAAAAACACTGTAGAGCTCCTTATTATTTCTCTGGACCCCAACGACGATAGTTCATCGGACCACCCGGAACATGATGACTAAAATTTAAAAATTAAGTTGTTGTATTGTACATAGTAGATTTTTTTAATAAATATTAATATTAAAACTACCTGTAGTAACGCCGCTGTTACTACAGGTAGTTTTCATTTCATTCACCAAACTGGTCTTTCCATTGTATGCTAATTAGGGTGACCCTAATTTATTACCGATTCGGGGTGTACACGTCTTGAATATCTGAAATACGGAATTTTTAAAAACCCTCATTGCAATTTACCTGAAATTTACAATGCACCCTTTAAGTTGTCCACCCTGCTCAATGCCTCCTGTCATTGCAAATTAACATTTGATTGCCCTCTCGCATTAAGAAACAAAGTATAGTAAGAAACTTATTTTTCAAGGTTCTTTCTCACTTTTACTCGATTTTAATAATGGCTCATTTGACAGCAAATTGCATGCTTATAAAAAAAATTGTTTCTGGTGTTTTTCGCTAATAATTATTGGCAATTTGTTTCCAAGAGGACGTCCGTATAAAAGTTTCAGATTTTCCTAATTTACTTAATAAAATAATACAGTCTACTTTTTTATAATATTTTTTTAGCGTCATGAGAGCTTTGGAATTTGTTAGACCCTGATTTAAATGTTCTATAAAAGAAATCTTATCATAATATTAGAATAAGTAGCGTATCAGGATAACTCAAAGTATTCATTGGATCGACACTATTAGAGGATTATGGAAACTAAGAAAAAGGGTAATATAACATCATCATTCATTAAATAAATAAATCCATATAGCTAATAACTTTAAAATATAAACCAAATCTTATCATTGCTAGAAGTGAATTCTAAGGATTAGTATGAATTTAATTAGCAAGAATTTATACCAAGGATTACGATGCCTTAATCAATACTGTATAAATGTACTGTATCTATATTGTTTATTTGTTTGTTTGTCCCGCATGCATTCCCATATCAATCATCCGATTGGGATAAAACTTTGGTAAGTTGTTGTGCGCACTCCCGTGAATGTTTCCAACTAACCGAAACTACCTATAGTAACTTTTACAAAACAAAAATATGTTGAAACAAACCTATTGCATTGCGTGTCGCGTGTGCGGGCGACACGCAATGCAACAGGCTGAATTGCAACGGGATGAATGGCATTGCAACGCATATTATTTCGAAATATTTTGAAATATCTCGAAAACGAATCAAGATATTGATGTTATATGAATATTATACAAGGTGGTTTTTTAAAGTATTCCAAGGCAATTAATATCCCGAGAACGGTTTTCAATATTTTCATGAAATTCTGGTGAGGTAATGGCGATGTGGGGGATGTGAGATGATGTATTTTTGTTGCTAAAATTTGAATCTACGTATATTATAAAAAATAAATTTTGACTTGCTCCCCTGCTTACGGAATTATACAGGGTGTCCCACCCGGAACCGATTCGGTCTATACAGGGTGTCAATTTGAAAACTTTCAATGCAAATATCTCGAAAACTACCAAAGTTACACTGTTAGAAATCCTGGACATGAGAATCAAAAAAAATTTATAGTCAATTAAAATAAATCAAATTTAACCTAAAATGTAAAATTATTTTAACTCTTTTGTGTTCAGTAAAAATTAGATTTTAAGAAGTAACTTTTCTGGAAGTCGTTTTAACATAACAGCTAACTAATATTAACATGCACTATTAAAATGAATCAAATGCTAGTAACTTTGATTAAGCTTATAATCATTGTCAACATCTTTTCTAGTTAAGATTTTACACTAAAAGATATTTAATATAATATATTTTTCTCAGTTGTTTCAACTTAAAATAATAGTAATATTCATTTTAATAACAACGCAGTGTGTCAAATCAACATTTTAGTTATAATCGAATATACTGCTAAGAACTATTTAGTAGTAAAATCTACATTTAAAAGGAGTAAATATAAATATTTATCCAGTTAATCAAAGAAAACGCGCGAATTGTCTGTCTCCGACTTCCGCCGAAGCCGTCTCTCCCACCCTCTGGTCAAGTCAAGACCAAGACATTTTCTACGAGTGTTCGACGTGTTCGGACGGGAGAGATTTTTAATAATTGCAGTGTTTGTGTATACCTACGTGTTCACCCGGTTGAAATATTTAAACTGACGGTCATAGGTGAGTATTGCTTTATTTATTATCTTATTAAAATTCATTTTTCCGTATAATTGCTTGACGCCACACTACTTTTATCATAACCGAGATCCCCATAGAGGCCCTCCTTATCGTGGACACCCTGTACTATAGGTACGGATAGGTAAGAGAATATTTGTTTAAAACAATATATTTTTTAATTATTTTTAGTTTTCTAATTAGATTATGTCTCATTTATTTTTAATATATTTAATTGTTAAAAATATTTTAATGGCATTTTCATTTTAAAAACTGATGAATTGACTTTTTCAGCAGCAAAGTTTAAAAGGAAAAGCATGGTTTAGTTGAGTTAATAAGTGTAAAGAAATTTTTCAAAAACTAAACTTACCTATAATTATAATTAATAATACAACTTTTCTAAACAATAATTAAATCTACTGTTTTGGTTTATTTAAAGTGATGATTTTAAGTATTTATAGTAACTTATGCCTTAAAATCGAAATAAAACACGTATTAAAGTTATACTTATTCACGACGAGCTGTTAATATGATTAAAATAAACAGTAAAATATACTTGTATGATAAATTAAAGTTAACTGCAGAGTTGTCTCAAAGTAACTTTTCAAAATTAGTTAAGGTGATTTCTTTGTGCAGTAACTTTAGCAATACGATTTATAAAATAAGTTAATATTAACATAAATAATGTGTTAAATCAACTAATTAAGCTGTAATTTTTACTGCAGAATAAAATCAGATTAATGTTAAAATAGTAACATATTTCATTAGTTACTGATTGACTTAAGCGGTTTTAGTTAAGTTAACAAAAAAACGGGAGTGGGCTTTCTGGGACATAAAAGAAAAGTTAAATTTGATTATTTTCTTTTAACAGTGTAGAGCAACGCCATTTGGTATAAATGTTATTTGAATAGGGGGAACTAGAACGACCATACTTTAGTCAAGAGGTCAATCACCCAATGCGCCCCACGCCACCACTTTAAAATTTCAAATGGCACCACTCCCTTTATTATACCTCAAATGAAAGGTCTCACTAAGTAGTATTTAGCTGCATAAAAAAATAAATAGAAAAAAAACTTGTAACTTGAATAAAACAAAACTTTGTAATTTATAAAATAATTGAAATATTTAATCTTGTTGAAAATGTAGCAAATTTTCATCTAAGTTCCTATTTCCGGCAATATCCAGCTGATATTGAGTTGAAAATAGATTGTACTATTGTTTACAACAAAATGTAATGCATTTTGAGCAATTCATCAAATAAAATAATATTTCATTTTTTCTATTTTACAATTTTATTTAAATTACAACTTTTCTTTTCTATCGATCTTTTTTATGCAGGTAAATACTACTCAGTGAGACCTTTCATTTGAGGTATAACAAAGGGGGTGATGCCATTTGAAATTCTTAAGTGGTAGTGTGGGGCGCCTAGGGGGTGACTGACCCCTTGACTAAAGTATGGTGGTTCTAGTTGCCTCTACCCAAATAACAGTTATACTAAATCGCGTTGTTCTAAGTTTTGTAGTATTCGAGATTTGCATTGAAAGTTTTTAAATTGGTTTTAAAACCTAACTTAAAAAAATAAAAATCTTCTAATCACAAATTCTTCCTAGGCCTGTGCTATTAATATGAAAAAAGCTATTGATAGTTTGGAAGTAAAAGGTGTTGATGAAGATATTATTAAAACAATTAAGTCTAAGAAGAACACAGATTACAAGGTTAAAATGGTAAAGAAGTTAAACAAGTTGATGGACTGAGTATTGAAAATTGGAATAATTAAACTTAATATAAATGGAACAATGCAGTCTTCCTCCACAGTTTAATGTTAAAATAAATCTTAAGTTCTCAACATGTTCCGAATGCTTAAGCATTCATCATCAGGGGATACTAAAAGGATAGTACAGGATTGAGAATGGACAGTGAATATAAAATAAAGTTTTAGGACTTACCTAACATCCAGTTTAAAAGCATTTTCTAAATATTAGTTTTTAAATTTGGTTAAGAACCTAAGTTTAACAAATTTAATATCAATATAATTTAAAATAAAACCTTTTTCCTTCATATTATGCTTTAAATTAATTTATTATCTCATTAAAATGCTTCATCATCTATTCAAATTTCACATTTCACTCAATATTTTAACTATACATTAATTTCAACACAACTAACTAGTTCATACCAAGTCTTCAACTTTCACAGATTATTATATCACATTATAAGTTGTACTCATTAATTTGAGACAACCTACATCGCTTTTAAACTGGATGTTAGGTAAGTCCTTAAACTTTATTTTATATTCACTGTTCATTCTCAATCCTGTACTATCCTTTTAGTACCCCCTGATGATGAATGCTTAAGCATTCGAAACATGTTGGGAACTTAAAATTTATTTTAACATTAAACTGTGGAGGAAGACTACATTGTTTCATTTACATTACATTGACTCCACTGTAAGTATGGACTACTTTTTCAAATTAAACTTAATATCCGCAGCAAAATTGCCATATAAGAATATTAAATTGGCAATATTTCGAAAACTACCGAAACTACCGAAACTCCGAACGGACAACCTTATTTGAACTTACCCGTATTTTTAATGCTAAATAAGAAATAATTATAAAATTTAGGGGTTTCCATTCGAAAATGTAGATTTTTGCAGTTTTCTTAATTTCATTTTTAATCGTATTGTTTGAACATTACATTTGCATTAATAGTTATCAAAATATTATATAAAATCTATTAAAGCCGGTCCTGTTTAACAAGGAATCGAACCCAAATGAAATAATAAAGACTTCCTTATAGGAAAAATTGATAATTATTTTATTATTATTTTATGGCCTGCAAACGTCATTTTTTGACATAAAACCTTAAATATTTCAAAAACGCTTAGATATTTGTGTATGGAATGTAATATACAAAATCTACTTAGAATTTTACATAGAATTCAAAAATGTAAAAATATACAGGATGCTCCATTTAAAATAAGCAAGTTGGCATCTACTTCCAGTATAACCGGAAGTGTCACCCTATTGAAATTATTTTAGCCGAATTGCCCCCAGCAACATTAGTATACTCTCAAATTTTTAAAAAATTTCTATATATAGTTTTCCCGAGGTTCCCAGTGGGACACCTTGTATTGATTTATTAGGGTATTGCAATCAAAATATAACTTACAACCTAATTCCAAACTATCTAACGTCTACTTTGCTGAAAAATTTGTTCAAAAATTCCTTTAACTTCCAAACATTTCCTCACTCTTTCTGTAAATGAATTTCGTACCCGCTCCAACAATTCAGGTGTCACTAATAAGCAGAATAACTTAAAATCCTACCTGCCCACAATTATCGAAAGTAGCTACTGCAAGAGCTATTGCAACAGGTAACGCGATTTTTAAAGTCTTGCCCATACTTGGTGAAGCGTAATGTGGTATGGATGAAAATTGTACTCATCGTGCAACATGGTTATAGCTGACTCCAGCATATCTAGCAAGCAGCCTGGAATCTACATAAATGTCAATAGTTACCGCTCCTAAAACACCAACTGCCATGTTTTCGTGTGTTCGAGTTCTAAGCTGGATTTATAAACTAGAAAAGTTGGTGAAGTTGAAGTTATGATCAAGTTGGTGAGGTTAGATATTCCGAACTCCGAACATAAAAATTGGTTATCTCGAACTACCCGTAAACTTTTCGAACCTCTCGAGCTTTACATGAACGAGTTTATAAATGGAACTGAGTATTCCCTTTAGTTTAAATTTAACTACTATTTCCAACACCAACTGAACCTGATCCTCGCCAACTTCTCGAGTTTATAAATAAGTACCACGAGTTCAGAGTAAAGCTGGATTTATAAACTCGAAAAGTTGGCGAGGTTGAGGTTCAGTTGGTTTTGGAAATAGGAGTTCGATTTAAACTAAAGGGAACACTCAGTTCCATTTATACACTCGTTTATGTTGTTGATGTAAAGCTCATGTAAGGTTCGAAAACTTCCTGGGTAGTTCGAGATAACCAATTTTTATGCTCGGAGTTCGGAATATCTAACCTCACAAACTTGATCATAACTTCAACCTCACCAACTTTTCGAAATTATAAATCCAGCTTTACTCTGAAGTGGTATCACCTTCCAACTGCCAGTAGTACGACATCTGGTTTTCAGCCTCTTAAATGACATGTGAACTTTCGGGTTGTTAGGAAATCTCTCTGCCCACACTAGTGCAGCGTCTGTGTAATTTCTTCTGCACTCCCCCAAAATTAACAACTTAACAACTTATCAACTTGCACATTAAAATTCACATCCATGTTTTGAGCAATAAACTAAGAAATAATTATTAATACTTTAAAATTTTCAACTGACGCAAGTAGCCATTACGCATTTCCATGGAAACGCATATTATATTCGAAATAAGCGAGGGGTGCGACACTCCTTAAATGTGTGTACGAATTGTCAAAATGTATTTATATAAATACATTAAAATACATATACACATTTAAACACAAATAAATACATTTATATAGAAATAAATACAAACAAATACAAATAAATACACATAAACAGAATGAATAATGAAAAATATGAATTAATATTAACATATTGGGTCGCATTTCTGCATCTCAAGAAGAGCTTAACCTGAAGGACTCCAATCGTCCAAACAAAATTGAGCGCCGATAGAAACATCAGGGTAAGAGGTGTCAAAAGAAATCTAAGAGCAGCAAGGAAACAATTTTACAAGAAAAACGTCAAATATGGATAATGATGACCTGAAAATACCTTGCTTATTTACATTAGACAGGTGTTGGAATTTTTTTTAAAGAAAATGATAAAAATTGATGATTGTATGTAGAAACTTGTGATTTTTTTAAAAATGAGATATTATGCCTTGGAACCAAAAAAAAATTGTATCTCAGAAATTGCAAAATACCAGTCCCTTCTAACCATAGACATATAGTATGTCTATGCTTTTAACATTATATTGTTATATAATGACAATTTTAAAGCCCATTTGGGTTTGGGAGCAGGATTATTATAAAATTGACGAAAATATAGCACAAACAATTAACGAAAACATCAAGAAGTTCCAAGTAAAAAACAAAGTGATATCTGTCATACAAGATTTAGATAAAGATAAGTCAACTAGTGATAACGATATTACAGAGGAAGACATCTTATTGCATGATTCGACAAGTGAATGAGTCTGATGGTGACGCCAAAGGTGATGAGAAAAAAAGAGACATTAATATCAAATCCCGCAAAGGTTAGGCTGTTTATTATGACACCTCTATGAGGTTTCCGAAACTTAATCAAGACAACCATGAAAAACTAAATATATACATTTGAAATCAGGAGAAAGAGCTCTAGCGATTAAAAGAATAAAATACAGGGTGTTTTATTTAAGAAATACCAGATTATATTAAATTTTTAAATTTTTAATGCCTTTTTGTTTTTTCTCATAACAGATTCTGAATGTCCATAAAAAATACTTCAAGATTGCTAATTAGATCAATAACCCTGTACATATTTAAAAAATTATACTGTTGAATTAGTTCTATTTTCAATGGTTTGGTTTGTGTGGGTTTGTAACTTCAAAAACCGTATGCGTAACCGTATACCCATATATTTGCAACCAAATACAAATAAAGTTAAATACTTTAATTTCATTTAAACACTTTTAAAGACATGTGAATCCATTGAAATACATTTAAATTCATAAATACGTTATTAAAATTTATTTTATGTATTTAAAAGTATTTTTTCTACTAGCGTGCGGAAAAACGCATTTTCCGCACATGTTTTAGTGCGGAAAATCCACTTTTCCGCACCGTGCGGCAAAGATTTTTCCGCACTGTTATATTTTGAAATTAAATTTAATTAAATTAAATGCTGTACGATTTGAAGTCACTGTTCATCATATTACCTTTGAAATATCTTAGTTGCTATGGTGTATATAACCAGTTGTTGATTTGTATGTCACTGTCAACAGAATATTATAAATTTAAACTAGTTTATCAGTTTTTCTACTGGAGTTTTGCTGAATTCTTCGGCACGAAAAATGATTTCCGATGAAGAGATGAACGAATTAATATTGTAAAATTTTGTTCATTGTAATAAAAATTTAAAAAAAAACTCCGTTTTTTAAATTATTTTCAATTTATTTCCTCACGCTAGTAGAAAAACTATTGTTCCTAACACGTGCAGAAACCTATTTTTCCGCACTTAAATGCTTGACACCACTCCGCTACGCGTCGTGCTGTCAACGGCATTTGCGTGCAGAAAAATCGATTTTCTGCACTTGTTAGGAAAATAGCTATTTTATAAATAGGTGTACAAAATTTCGATGTGTCGCACCTCTTGGAAATAAGTGAGAAAGAGAAATAAAGTCTGTGCGTTTTAAGAAGTCCGCTAAGCCATAAAACCTCTTGAGCATTATGTCGGTGGCTCTCAAACAATAAATTATATTGAAGGTAATTTTGGATGTTGATGAATTACATTTTCTAAATAAAATAATTTAAAGTAAATAACAAATTAGTTTAGGTAAAGAAAAATAATATTTTTTTAGCTTTTGTAGTATTCAGACAAATTAGTTTTACGAATTCTTTTTTATAAAGTTTTGGTTCTAAAAAGAACCGATTTTGTAGTCTTGCGACAGAACGTACCTACTTGTAGATAGGTACTACTAAAAGTAGTCTTCCTCTGCATTTGAAATTTCACCCATGCTTTCAGACTCATCAGAATCAACATCATCGTCATCATCATCATCATTTGTAATAATTAACGGTCTTACTTCGTCTATAACCTGTTCTCTCTCATAAGATTCAAAACTAATTTTTTCTGTGTGTTCAATGCATTTCCGCCATTCTTCTTTGCCCGCTTGGCTAAGCGCCTCCTCCCATAACTTTATAACGCTAGGCTTACCGATATTTTTACAGGCATGTTTGTCATAATAGTTCTTGCTAATACCCCATACCAATTCAATTGCGTTGTAATGACAATGGTAGGGCGGCAATCTCAAAACTTGATGTCCATATTTGAGGGCTAATTCGTCAACAACATACTTTTTTTTAAATGACTGCTCTTTACACTTGCTTAAAAGTTCACTTTTTAAATACAAATTTTCATGGTTTATGTTTTTCTTTGACAACCACTCTTTTATTTCTTCCTTTTTCCAGCTGCTTGTAGGGAATTTCTCTTCGAGTCTCGTATGGTAAGAGGCATTGTCTAAAACAATTAAGGAAGGTTTTTCTAAACTTTTTAAAAGTTTTTCCTCGAACCAATGCTCAAAAATTTCAGCATCCATATTGCCGTGATAATCATCAGTTTTTTTTGTTGATGAAAATATCAAACTGGCATTTAAAACAAAACCTTCTTCATTACCAGCATGTAATATAATATACCTTTTTTCATTACTTGCACGGGTACTTGAATAACAATGCTTTGAGTCATCCTGCCAAGACGTTTTTGTTGAAGCTCCGTTTGCAAATACCCATGTTTCGTCAAGAAAAACAACTTGTCTTGACAATTCCGATTTTTTGTTGTTTAAATAATCCCTTAAAAATTGCCATCTTTTCGAAACAACATTGGACAGCTCGCAAAGCAGTTTTCTGTTGTTCGTCGGAAAAGTATATACCTGACAAAATCTTTAACATATTTAACCATCCCGCACTTGAGCAAATTTTAATTGGTTCTTGGAAAATAGCGATTATTATATAGATTTAACTATAATAATAGCAAAATAATTTAATTATCTATTTAATTATTATTTATGCTCAACGCGTAATTCTAAGATAATTTTGTTTTGAAACCTCTGATTTCGCCCATAAATAGAATACAGTAAACCAGTGGGATGTTCGGTGTGATCAAGTATAGCGAAGGTGCGAAGATATTGTAACTTAACCGACTTACTGTTTTAAAAGCGATAACATCCCTTGGTGATTTAATCCGATATCGGACTTCTTAAAACGCACAGACTTTAACTTGATTTGTTGATCAAATTTATTTATTTTTTTAAATTCAATCAAATGTTGGTTAATCATAATTCCGTAACCCGGGATGAAACCAAATATTTTTTTTTTAATAATATAAGTATGTCTTTAAAATTTTAAGAACAAAAACACAGAATCTCACATAAAATTCCAAATTTGGCCTCAACCCCACAAAATATTGAAAATATTGTTAAAAAATATAATTAAATATGTCCCCCTACCCATATCTTTATTATCTCGCCATAATTTCATGAAAATATCTAAAACCGATCTGGAGATATTGCCCTGCAATACTTGAAAAAACTCACCCTATAGAAAAGGTATAGCGTGCAGCATGCTATTTAGTATTCTTTAAATGAAAATTGGAAAAAACTAAAACTTTTATATGGAGCACCCCTGGGGAAACAAAATACGAATCGTCGATCGTCAAAATTAATTTTTTAATAAGCATTCCATTTCCGTAATCAAAATAATACTTGTACTGGGCAATTTTTAAATTTTAGTTCAGTAGTTACACCCTCAAGCAATCATACAACAGAGATATCGCCGAGAGTCACACTTTTCTGAACATAACCTGTGTATAACATTCCTTCATAAATTTAACACTAAGTGTTGCAAAACTATTAATACAAACCTATTACCTAAATTTAGCAAAGTTGGTGTAAAGGGTAACATACTGGTCTCTTATTAGACTATCCTCCACACTAGCGTTTCCTCGGTTAGCAAATAGGAAATTCAACTCGTATTCATGAGAGACACCTTAAATTATTAAGAATAGTATCAATTATCACATATTCTTAATTTACAGTAGGTACTTATTATGTAGAAGATACAGTGAGAACGTTAAAGTACGAAGAAATTAATTTCCCCGTCAATCTGTTATGTTTGTTGAGGATGACCTATAAACAAGTTATGACAACTTGTATTTTATTCTTAAATTGTGCATAAAACTAAAAATTGCGATTTTTATTAATAATTAAATCATGGTCAAAATTGTAATTAAATCCTTAGGTTTTGTCATCATCACATTATTGGACGTTTTTGCTTTACCAGAAATTATTTCTATACTACTTGGTTCACAATAATTGATACGACTAACTAAAAAAAAAAGTGAATAGCAGATATTAATGATGACTTGTCATGGAAAAGATCCTGATGCACCGAATGATTGCTTTGGCATCAACAAGATGAAGCTCCGGCCTGTAACATCCATCCAGAGCTTAAATAGATACCTAGATACAACTTTTTCTGAACGACAGGGTTTAGTTAAATAGCAGGTCTGATTTCCGAATTTAACCACTATAGATTATTTGTTATGGGATTCCAGTGGGCGGCCCGTCGGGTTACGCTACTTGTAATATTTCCCAGTAGCAGTAACCCAATTTTTTTTTTTTAGATAAGGCACAGCACTGCAGGATTAATCCAGTATGGCGCTCTGCGAGCGGTGCATCTGCGCAGAAAACGATTCACGTTGGTCCTGCATCTTTGGAGATTATACTCGTTGTGGAACACGGCCGCAGGGAGGTCGTTCCAGAGTGATGACGTTCGCCAGATGAAAGAATATTTAAACAGTGGCATTGGAGGGACACTACGCTGAACCATGCACCGCTCTGGGTGGAATTAAGCGGGCAACCTCAATTGAGGACTTGCCATGAAAGTATTTGTAAAATAGACCCAAGTCGCCAACCTGCCTTCGATGTTCAAGACTCTCCAGGTTGTTGGTCAGATCATGGTCACCGATCAAGCGAATGGCTCTTCTTTGACTGGAATCTAGCAATCTCAGGCTATGTTTAGGAGCAGAGCCCTAAATATGCGAACAGTACTCCAGCGGTGGTCGAATTTGGGCTTTATAGAGCATCAAAAGTTGTTGGGCGATGCATAGAGGTTCTTAACTCGGAAAAGTATTCCAAGCGTCTGCGAGGCTGCCTTAGCAATGGTCGTAACGTGACTATGCCAAGACATATGACTGTCCAAATTGACGCCCAATAAATGAATTGATGAAGTCAAGGGAATCTTTTTTAGAAAAAACTGCCATATGGACTTTTTTAGCGTTAAATTTTACTTGGTTACTGTCACCCCAAGACAGAATTTTTTCCATGTCTTTTTCGTGTGTTTTCATTAGCAAAGATATATATAGGATTTTTAGTTTTTTTCAAAAAATCGTTGACGTATAGTAAAAAAAGAGTGGACGAAAATATAGAACCTTGCGGGATTCCGGCATTGATGTCAAATGTATCGAAAAGAAATCCGTTCATCGCCACTCGCATAGAACGGTCTTTAAGAAAGCATGAGAGTCATAAACAAAATTGAACCGAGATTCCATATGCTCTTACTTTATTTAGGAGTCCCATGCTATACTCGGTCAAGGGCCTTGGAAATGTTTAGTACTATCGCCTGGGACTCTCCATGATATTCTATTGCGTTGTGGCAAGATCCTAAAAAAACGTTCACCTGCGACGCCTAGTGCCTTTAGTGTTTTAAGGTGTTTCAAGTAAAATCGCGTTTTTTCGCAAACAGTTGAGTGTGGCTAGGTATTATTATAAAGGGATTTCATTTCAAAGCGAACCACCATAATTATTTTCTTTTGATTTTTCTTAATTGAACCAATATTTTTAGAAGAAAATTTAATCAGTCAACTGTATTTGAATCTTTTGGAAAATCTGATAGATCCTCTTATTGTACAATCTTTGTAACATCAAGTGGTTGAAAAAGGCACCCTGAAACTTAGTGAAGGAAATTTGCATTTTCAGCAAGACGGAGCTCCTCTTCTCTCACTACGCATTACCAGAGTAGATTAGAAAGTGGCTTAACCAACGGGTCTCTGGCAAAAAGATTGGGAGACGAGGTGTAACTGAGTGGCCAGAAAGATCTCTTGACTTTTTCCTTTGAGACTTGAAAAGCTAAGTTTATAGAACCCTGCCTGAAAGCATTGAAGTCCTTAAAAATAGAATAACACTTGAATGCAGGCGCATTTCCAGACAAACTCTCCTTAGTGTCCGAGAGGAATCTCGAAATATACTTTATTACACACAACGTCAAAAGTCTTGGACGTCCCCGTTATTTTTTATAAACATATTTTGTTTCATAAAAATAAAAGAAATCATTGAAAGTGTTGGTTGTGGAAATTTAAATTTGATTTACGTAAGTATTTTAAATGTACAGGGACAGTTCAAATGAGACATAATATTAAATACGGTTTAATTCAAAAACTACCTTCATTATAATAGTCTGTATTTTCTCCCCTACTTCTTAATAGTGCCGCAATACGTCTTGGCATAGAAATTATCAAGTTATTAATGACGTCTTGAGGTATGCGGTTCCATTCTTCTACCGCAGCTGCAGCTAATTCATCAGCAGTTCTGGGTGGGTCATGGCGATTGTGGATGGCTCTGGAAACAAAATCCCACAAGTCCTCTATGGGATTCATATCCGGTGAGTTGGCTGGCCATTCTAACCTGGTGATTTCTTCAGCATCAAGTGCCTCCTGAACTATTCTGACTCGATGTGGCCTGGCATTGTCATCCATAAAGATGAAGTTTACTCCTATTTCATTGCGTAGAGGATAAACAATGGGCCTAATAACGTTTTGAATGTAAATTTCGCTCGTCATGTTTTGTTGTATGCGAATTAATGGAGTGCGGCGGCTGTACATTATACCCCCCCCCCCCAAAACATTACAGTTCCCCCTTGATAGGGAACGACTTCGCGGGGAAAATTAAGTCGCTACTGACGCCCTGGCTCCCTCCATACTCTTTGACGATTGTCATCACTAACTAGGCCAAATCTGGTTTCATCAGAAAAAAGGACCCATCTCCATTGACCTAAAAGCCATTGCCCATGGCCTCTAGTCCACGGGTGGCGGGCAGCACGGTATCGAGGCAATAGAAGAGGGACTCTTAAAAATCTCATGACTCGTAAATTGACACTGTGACTGTGCAGCCATCTGCGAATTCTGGAGGTAGAAATTACGCGGCGAAACGCACCTTGAAAATGAGCTCTAATGGCTGTGGCCGTGGCATTTCGATTTCGGCGGGTAAATTGTGTCAGGTACCTATCCTTCCTTGCAGTAGAAACGCGTGGACGTCCACTACGAAGCATTTGTTACACAGTTCCAGTTTCTTCGTATCTTTGGATGATGCTACCAACAGTTGATCTTGGAATCCTCAAAGTAGCCGATATACAGTGTTTTGAAAATTAGCTTCCCAAAGGGCAATAAAGCTTGACCTGTTAAACACAGAAATTTCACGTCCCGGCATTTTTACTAACGACAAAATTAAGATTTGCGTACCCAACTAAGCAAACCAACTAAATAAAACTAAGGAATTTAAGAAAAACATTCTTAACTTATCAACAAAATTTTATTTTTCACAATTTATGCTCTTGTTTAGGTACTCGAGAAATACTTGAATTTTTTGCTTAGCAACGAAAAAGCAATAAAAAGTCATTAACTCGATTATTTACGGGTCTAAGACTTTTGACGTTGTGTGTATTATTTTGCCAATAACGGTGTAGGTACATATAAAATTGACATATTTTTTGTCAAAATCTTATTTTCCTCAAAATCAAAAGATATTTAGTGTGGTTTATTTTGAAATAAAAGCCCTGTAGGTCATGATAATTAATTATATAAAATATGTCATTTTAAATTTTCAAAAATGAAATAAAAATTCGTGGTATCTCTCAAATCTCAAAAATGTTTGTGTAACTCTTTATGTAACTGCTTTAGAAGCCCCTTTCAAAAATTAAAAATTAAAACGTATCAGAGATTTATTTTTGATTCGTAATAAATATAGGGTAATCCATAAAGACTGCAAAATAAAGGAAATATTTAATTAATTAACTAATTAATAATTAATAAAATACCTTATGCGTTATCTCTCATACTATACCAATTATCACATTTTGCAATTAAACTAAACTCACCTTGATAGGCTACATTTGTATCTCCAATCTGTTCACCCTTATATGCAAACCTGTAGTAATAAACGCTAGTAAAAGCTGACGTAATACCAACAGCCTTTCTTATGGGTCGATTAAACTGATCTACTGAGGCAAACTAAAATAAAAGCATATTATAGGTAAGTACGTATAGTATTACTTTAGTTAGAGACAAAAGGTATATTATCCTTTAGATAAAGAAAAGTATATCTTCGAGTGTGAACCGGAGCGTGTGTGGGGATCTTCTGTACAGTTTAAAGGAGTCTGACTGGAAGGTGTGTCTACTGATTTATGCTCAGTTGCATGGGCGTAATTCGGGGGTGGCAGTTGCCACCCCAGAATTCTTGAGCCCAGGATTATGCCACCCCAGAATTTTAAAGTAAAATTCTCAATAATTCACAAATACCTAAAATTGAAGAATACAAGTCTACAACAGGGATTTTTTTTAACTTTATCGATTCTCTAATAATCATGCTTAGTTTAGCACAGAAAGATAGCATGTGTTTTGAAGGCTTGTAAATTATGAACTTAAATAGAAATGTCGGACTAGTAGACTTGACGTAATGAAACAAAAAAGATTAAATGCGTGAAGAACGATGTAGACGTTCGAAAGTGGCAACTCTGTAATACGCAGGCTGCACAGCGAGATATGGCAATAGGGGCGGTGACATACTGTCAAAGACCCGTCAGTCAAGCAGCGAGACCTACGAAATTGTGAAATCTGTGAAAAACAGCACACTTGAAGTATTGCAATCCTTCAGAACAGATGAGTTTTTTACAAAGCTATTTAATTTAAATTTTTAATTTAATATGCCTTTTGGTTATCTTTGCTTACCTTTAAATTATTAGTGGGATGGGTTATCTTTGTTTTCGTTGTGATGAGTAAGTTATCTTTACTGTGAGTAATTCGATTTACGTCAGTAATTAGTTTTTGATTACCTTAATTTTGGTCTTTGATTACCTTACCTTTTGTATTTTAATTACCTTACCTTTTGGATGTGACTACCTTACCCTTTGGATTTGAATTTTTGATTTATGACTTATGTGAGTTGTGTGAGACCTCCAGCGGATGTGGAGTTCTAATGAAGTTCGGTTTCTGTCTCGGCGTGAAACTTGACAGGCCGAATGTAGTAGTTGGTTAGAAATACTCCGCACGGCGTACCCGTGATAGTAGAAATCATATCAAGAGTACGGAGGCAGACCAATCGCCTTCAGCCGGTTTGTGTCGTTGGTAGTGAATCAGGCTCTCAGCGGTTTACTACAGTGGGTATCTGAGGAGTTAACCTTCAGTTGGCTTCTCACTTCACTTGTAAATGTTGTGGCAAACATGTTGTATGAATCTTAGCCTTCGGTGTATTATTCGCTTTTTCGTAGATTTTTAGTACAATAGTTTCTCGCTTATCTATTATGTCTTCAGGTTGCCACTCCAGCATTTAACATTCTATAGTATTAGTTTTATGGCGTTCATTAAGTTAAACCTTTATTTATGCTTGTTTCTTCCCTAATGTTTTTATTTACTTTATTACTTAATTGAAGGTCACTCAATTCAGTCTGTGGTTGTGTACGCTGTTCTCTTGGCGTGAAACAAGACAAGAGTGGGTACGACTTTTCTAGGAGTTGACTTTCTTTTCGTCTTTTAGGTTTTACTTTTCGTTATTTTTCTTCCTTTCATTCTATCTTTACTTTGGGGAACGATTTCAGTACCTACCGATTTTGACTTGATTCCTTGGAAATTTGGCTTTGCCGGATTTTCTTTAGTGATTACCCTGATTTGGACTTAGTATTTTACTTTTACCTTGATTTGTCTCTTTAGTTATTTGGTTGGCTTTGATGGATTGGCTAACGCCGGTTGATCTTTGCTGTCGCTTTTTTTTTTGCCTCGTTCTTCTTTTCAGTTTTAGCGGTAGGTTTTCGTTGTAATTTTTTTTTGTAAACCGTGTTGTCTACGGGATATTTGCAACGAGAACGTAATTTCTGTCTCTGTTTTTGCTTCATTTGCGTTGTTGATACATTTGCTTGATTTACTTTGTTGGACTTTGAGTTATTTTTGATTGATTTACGTTGCTTTATAGATAGAGTGAGATAACCCATTTGGGGATTTAAGCCGCTGTTGGAACTGAATTGCAAGTAACGGAGTAATTTCGTTATTGATGTCGCTCGGATGCGATTTATTGATTTTGATTGATTTTGACTTGGTCATTTAGACGCTTTATACTTGCCGATTTTGTCTTGGTTCGGGTATAGCCCGACTTTATATTTACCGATTTTGTCCTATTTATATACAGCCTTCTTTTTTTTTGCTAAATAAAAGGCTGAGGGGCGTTTGGTGCCCCTGGATGGCGCTTTGCCGTCTTTTGTGGAATGTTCGTTCTGCTGAAGGCAGATTTGCGGGCAGAGTTGTATTGTGGGGGGTAGCTGTCTGACCCCTGATTTAGTCTGTACATCGCTGCAGCACAGGGGAGGGCGAAACTACTGCTTATGACCTCGTCCGCAGGTCTCGTGTGATACGCCAGGCCAGGAGCAGAGCCGCCTTTTGGAACACCCTAATTAAATTTTCAATTGAAGGCTGTGGTACATTTAGTTGTCCTCGACACGTTTGTATCTTTAAGTTTAGTATGTACTACAATACACTCCCTTTGACTGGTGGAACATCTGGGTTACAACTATTATTTTTTTTTTGATATTGATTATTTTTAGTTTTCCACTTTCTAGTGAGTGTAGGGTTTGTAGGTTTTTGAGATTATTTTTGGGCGTGAGTTGTGGTTTCTTTGTTTAGTTGGTCTGAGGTCGTACACGAGGTCCTCCAAGCCACATTTGGATGAGACGCAATACAGACTGAAGGCCGTTTTCGATCTACTGTTTATTTTTATTTTTGAGGTTATGCCTCTAATTTTTTTTTTATTATTTTCTTTAGGTTACTTCAGTTACTTACTTACAAGTTAATCAAAATTTTCGAGCTTTAAATTTCAATTCCCTTGCAAATAAGTTCCCATCGTCACTTATAAATAATTGTTTTGGTATTACAATGGAATGGTTTCGTCTGTACTAAAACAACTTCAAATATTATTGATTTTTGGTGACAAGGTTTTCGCAGGCGCATAAAATATTTGATTTTATTATTTTTAAATTTAAATCAGTCAGTTTATGTCGATCGACAGTAGATGCAAATGATCGCCATATCATTGTCCTACTGCATAGGGCTAGTTAATAATTAACATTTTACGACCTGTGCTACACTATTGTACTTATTTTATTTATTTACTACGTATGCTTTCAATAGCCAAGGAGGCTAACTTTTATTTTATTTTTTTTGAGCAATTGAGCTTTGTTTTAACTGGAAATAAATGTTTCAAGTGTTTGTTTTAAATTCGAATTTCATTTACTCCTTTGAATTATCTCGAAGCTACTAGTGCTGGTTTAAGTGAGCCACCCTCAACACCGTGGAGTACTTTTCGGCCTCTTAACTGCTAAGAGTCCGTGGCGCCAACGAACTCACGTGAGTAGGGTAAATTTTTGTAGACGAGTCAGAGCCTCACTTCAGCTCGTACTAGCCAGCTAGAGAATATTGGTCCCTTATTTTACCTCTTCAGGAAAGCGAAATTGTATATTATTTATAAAAGATTCTAAAGCCGAAAATAACGTCTTACAGTATGATGACATTGAGTAAATGTAAAAGTTTTTTTTTGTATCATGCTTAATTGATTTTTCCTATTATCATAAACAAATGGGCTGAGCACACATAAATTCAAATTAGGGACACTTTTGAGTTGTGTCTGAACGATAATTACTTTATATGTGGTTTAGTTAATAAATCAAGTAATTAAAAATTATTGTGTAAATTGTTAGCAATTAAGTTGTTGTAAAAATAATGTGAAAATGCTTTAAAAACTAACAAATTTAAAGCCAGTTTTTAAAAATTTTCCTTGGGAAGATCTTCGGAGCCCCCTTTCACCTGGGGGGTATTCCATTCTCCCTCAACCCCCTGGTAGGTCTTGCCAACCTAGTTAAAAAGCTGAAATGAGACGCCTATGCTGAGTTGTATAGGTTAAGGTTAACTCCAGTGCCAATCCTCAGATCAAACTGTAGCATTGAAAGTAAATCGAACCTAATATATACAACTGGGTATTAGGCCGGTGACATACCTGTGAAAAAGACGTCTAGGCAATAACGCTGCCGTTGAATTTAGCTTGCTTGTGTTAGTCGGATTGTACTGTACAGCCTGATTTTTGTAACAGGGTTCCATGAAATCAGCCGGCTTAAATTATATATTGCTCAAAGAATAGTATAGTTACCGTTAAATAGAAATAAATACAAACGTACATGGGTTATGTTCCCAGAATCACTTGCTACCATCGTAAGCTTAAAATAACGATTTTCAATTTCAGTACCGGCTCCTAACTTCTTAACTTCATCCGTACTTATGTCATATGGTGCCAATCTAGAATTCAGCGCATCGTATTCTACGAGAATAGGCCGTACTGATTCTGAAAAGAAAATTTAAAAAACGTTCGTTAACGAATGAACGTTAAACCAGCATTTTAGCAGCAATTAAAAATCTATTCTTTCAGTGAGAGAAAAAAATTCATAAAATTGGGAATTTTTGGTTAGTGGAGGGGAAAATATTACTTAAAGGAAGTATCCAATTTGTTTCTTGCTCTGAATTTTTTCGATAACTTTTTTTATTACAGTAGTATATACTGGGTGTTATTTAAGTACGGGGATAACCTTTAAGGGGTGATTCTCTGAGTGATTCTAAGACGAAAGTTTATATGAATTTAGGTCCCTGTATCAAAGTTTTAAAATAAAATCGTTTTCTCGTAAATGTCTTAATAATCCTTTAGCTGATTTTATTGAAATTTGGCAATGGTATTTAGGGTGGTAAGAAGCTAATTTAGCCCTAACTAAATTAAAATTTTTAAGTCCAGTGGCGTCCCGGAAGGCACCTACACTAAAATTTTTGACAAAAAAAATGTGCACCGCTGATCTTTTTGCAATGTTTGTATTTTTTTCGCGTTAGGCAACTAAGACTACAACTTCTTTTGTTTTTAGCATTTTTTCCATATCTGGCTTCGTTTTTGAGAAAAATCATAAAAATCACTTTATTGAAATTAACAAAAATTAAAAACTGTTATTATTGTTGTCTATGGACATGGTAAAAAGTGATTTTCATTTGTGATGAAGCAATTAAAATTAAACCAAATGAATCTTTTGAAATATTATTTGAAGTGTTTTTAAGAGTTTTAAGCTATAAAATTCGTTAGTGATATTACCAAATGATCCAATTAACAAACTCAGAAATGGCTGATATGCATTTTGTCTATGCTCAAAAAGGTTGAAATAAATTCGTTTAAAATTCAGGTGATTATTTTCTGGAAAAACGCTTGGACACGTCGATTATCATTTTTCATTGCGAATTTTCTGACATAAGAAATGTGTATACAGGTTGTCTCAAGAAGAACATATACCGTCAACAATAATTTTTTTAAATATAACACCCTGCATATTATATTATTTTTAAATTTTACAATACATTCTAAACACTTTTTGTATAACATACCATATCTCCAAAATCAACGGTTTTCGATATATTGACATTTTTTTCTGGTACGAAAACTACAATTAAAAATGAACTCTTTGCCACCAACTTCCTGGCAATATGCAAGTCGATCTTTGAATTCTTCCAAAACGTTATGGATTACCTGGGGCTCTATTAATCTAACCTCATGCCTTATTCGAGCTTTAAGTTCATCAATATTGTTAGGTCTGTTAAAGTATACTTTAGATTTTAAATAGCCCCACAGAAAGAAATCTAGCGGGGTTAAATCTGGTGACCTTGCCGGCCATTCTATTGGACCCCGTCGACCAATCCACTTGCCAGGAAAGACTGTATCCAAGTACTCACGCACCGGGCTGATGCTCCGTCTTGCCGGTACTATAAGTTATTGTTAGGAATGTCTGGCTCATCTGGATTTGGATAGAGTACAGCAAGTGCCGGTATTAACTCAAATTCTAAAAATTCTAGATACAGTTCGCTATTTAACGTACCATCAAAAAAGAAGGGACCTAAAATCCGGTTATCAACAATTCCAGCCCAAACATTCACTTTTTGCAGGTATTGTGTGTGGGACTTCATGATCCAGTGCGGATTTTCCTTAGCCCAATATCGACAGTTTTAGCGATTCACATGCCCATTTAGAGTAAACGTTGCTTCATCAGAGAACACAATTATTTTTAAAATTTGAGGATCTTCAATGTATCTGTTCATCATTATTTCGCAAAATTCTGTTCTTCTATCCGGGTCATCTTCATTAAGTTCATGAACCAACTGTACCCTATAGGGATGCCATTTATTTTTGTGTAAATAATTCAATACGGTTGCTTGACAAATATTATTTTCCGTGGCAATATCGCGAGTAACGCTATGGTGGTTTTCTTGGACAGCTAAGAGGACATTTAACTGCACTTCTTCTGAAATCCTAGGTCGACCTTGAATATAATTGTCTCTAACATGCCCCAAATCCCTATATTTTTTTACAATTTTACTAACACTATATTGAGATATTGGTGCTCGGTTTGGCTACTTACTGTTAAATAACTCACACACTTCTGTTTGGGTTCGCATCCTATCTCCATAGCCAAGCATCATCAGTACCTCTATCCTATCTTTTTCACTTAACCGCGCCATTTTTACAGAATTACTTAAAGTTAGATAGATCTACACAATTTGAAGAATTTTCGACAAGAAGTAAATGTCTGTGTCAAAATAAATTAATTCAGGTAATAGGTTACAGGTTACAATAATAATAAAGAAATGCGCAATTGAAACTAAAAATCGACGGATCTCAGCATTTTTTCAGAAAAATATTAAAATGTCAATATATCGAAAACCGTTAATTTTGGAGATATGGTATGTTATACAAAAAGTGTTTAGAATGTATCGTAAAATTTAAAAATTATATAATATACAGGGTGTTCTATTTAAAAAAAAATTAATGTTGACGGTATATGTTCTTCTTGAGACAACCTGTATACACATTTCTTATGTCAAAAATTCGCAATTAAAAATAATAATCGACATGTCCAAGCGTTTTTCCAGGAAATAATCACCTGAATTTTAAACGAAGTTATTCCAACCTTTTTGAGCTCACTGTATATTATCGCATTGTACCAAACAGACAACCATTTGTAAGAATACATGAAAGGATGTGCGAATCAGGCATCTTTCAAAGGTCGGCTGCTCTTATTGGGAGACCTGCAACAGTAAGAACAGTGGAGATGGAGGAAGCAGTTTTACATGAAGTTGAGCGTAACCCCGACAAGTACCTGCAAAGTTGCACAACAATTAAACATTTCTCGCGTTCTTGTATGGCAGGTTTTAAGGGAATATCAACTGTATCCTTACCACATACTGCGTGTTCAAGCGTTATTACCTAGGGATTTTCCTCAGTGAGTTGTTTATTATACTTGGCCTTTTCAACAACAGGTAGCATCTCTAACATTTCTATCCCATATTATGTTTAACGATAAAGCGTGTTTTTCCGGAAATTTAATTATGAACTTTCATAACAATCATATTTGGGCTGAAGAAAATCCCCATGCGGTTATAGAGAATAATTATTAACAAGAGTTTTCTGTGAAGGTTTGGGTTGGTATTGTGAGTGATTATCTCACTGGATCTCATTTTTTACCACCGAGATTAAACGGTCAAAGGTATCGTAATTTTTTGGAATGTGTGTTACCTGAACTACTAAAAAATGTTCTACTGTCAGAGGGAGAAGCAATGTGGCTCATGCACGATGAGGTCCCACCTCACTTTAGCATAGCAGCACGTCAATTTCTGGATGTAACTGGTGGATAAAAGTGGATCGGTAGCGCAGGTCACCAGATTTAAATTCCTTAGATTTTTTCCTTTGGAGGGCATTTAAAGTGCTTTGTTTATAAAACTCCAGTCAACACTAAAGAAAAATTAATCCAACGGATACGGGCTTCATGTGATGTGAGGTAATGCTTGCATTGAAGTTGAAGGAGGACATTTGAGCAACTAAGTAATTGAAAGTTTCGTGTTATTTATTGTTAAATGTTTTCTTACTAAAAAAAATAGGGTACCATTTATTTGAGTTTTTTATTGTTATTTTTTAATTTCCGGCTTTACCACTGTGCACGCCACTGTCAAAATGAGACATACAATTTTCAGCTTAAAAGATTCATTTGTATTTATTAAAAAATGTCATCAAGTTTCAACGTCATATTAGTTTGCGTCGTCCTGATATTTAAGATTTTTTTTTAAATGTTTCAACACCCTGTAAAAAACAATTTTTTATTTTGTTGTCCCAAGGACATGCAATTTTTTCTTAAAAACGAAGCTACCTATGAAAAAGAAGATACGAAGAGCTAGCTAAAAATAAAAAAGTTTTAATTTTAGCTGCCTAATGCGAAAAGAATACAAAAATTGCAAAAAAATCAGTGGCGCACATTTTTTCTTTTGTTTGCCACTCTGTACCTTGAAAACGAAGCATTACCAAACCTATGTTTATATAAACTTTTCGTGTTAGAATCACCCAAAGAATGAGCCCTTGAGGTTTGGCCACGTACTTAAATAATACCCTGTATATTTAATCCCAATAGTATTTGATTAGTAGTAGGTAATCAGATATTTTTAAAAATAGTAACATTACCAGAAAATTAAAAAATAAAAAAAGTATTTCAAAATATATAATATTATTTCTGAAAAAAGCAACCGCAGCTTACCAATGTAGGATGTCCAATTGCCGAATTCATTTGAATCATAGCCAATTATTAAGGGTACAGTTTGAAATTCGCCATTGCTTAACAGGTCGTAGCTATTACCTGAAAAAACAGCTCCAGAATGAGCCACTTCCTTTACAATTCCGAAATGTAATCCAGCGAGAAAACCGTCCGATAGATAAGCCTAAAATATTACATTTCAACTAAGGGTGTTTAGTTTACGTAGTATTTCTTTGACTATACTGGGTGTCTTAACTATATTTATTACAAAAGACCTTCGGTCCTGTACATGAATAAAAAGAAAAGTTTTTCTTTTTCCAAAAAACTACTACCAAAGGTATATACACTTTTCGATTTCACCATTATTTTTTCTTTGCTCCTTAATGTTACGTACTTATTTTCATGGATCGAGAGTAAAAACTTCTTACTCGTCTGCTTAAGATTACAAAAAATATTATATACTTTAAAGCTTTGTATTCCTCAAGTAGTTAATTTTTAGGAGAACCTGATTTATCTAATTACTTATAAATTAGTCGCGTCCTCTAGCAACCAACTACACATTTTTACAAAAGGAAACTTCCATAAAGATTAAAATGGGAAAATAACACTAAAAAACATGAGATGACAATGTAAAAAAACATTAATTATACAAAAAAAAAAACTGTTATTTAAATCGGTCTTAATCTTAATCTTAAATCAGCACATGATACTATAATAAGCAATTGAAATTGCTCCGAAATTGAAAATAGGTCTTGCGGCCGAGAACGCGCCGTGACGTCCTCTGTCCCGACTATGCATTTTAGCGGGTTCTAAGATGACTAGATGCTTGTTTTCTTGATTTCTGGTTTATTTTTAATAACAATATTATATCACCTGCGTCATTATGCCCGGAAAGGGGGTTTTAAAGGGCTATGGTCTGATAATTTACCGCATGCAGGTAGATATGCTCCAAGTAGTTAGGTACCACGGAAAGTTTTTTATTTGGAGCAAGTTCGACAGGTAAGAGCAGATGCATATATTATTATGTATATTATTACTGAAAATAGTAGTAGTATGTAGTGGTAATACTCAGTAGTCATAATAAATTACCATTGGTCTGTGAATATTGGGTACGAAGTAGGTAATAAAATCAGCTATGCGTAATAAAACAAGAAAACTTTCTGGACGTTTTGCAAATCGTATTTTTTAATATAATTGAGCATATTTATGCAATAAAAAAATCTGCAGGTTCCCTACTGTAGTGTTAGCGTAGTTTGCTCACCGACCTTTTACAAAAATTACGCAAATACCTACTTACCGCAGTAGTTACATTATCTTCAGCAGCACTCAATTTTTTATAATCTACTGTTCTTAACTGAGTGATCAAACTATCGGAAGTAAGTGCTACTATGCCTAAAGTAGTTCCGAGACTAAATGCTTTGCGTCCTGCGTTGCGTGCGAGCGACCATAAGTTAAAGCTAGTCCCACTATTCATTATCGCACCTCGGAATAAACCTATAAACACAAATTAATTATTGTCGAAGTTAAACAAAAAATGCTTTAACCAAACTTGGTGTTTTTAAACATATTTACAATGTTCATTTGTCTTATCCAAAGACAGATTTTGACGGATCAGGAAAAATAATTCAACTTTCGTAATTTAAAGGTATATCCAGAACTTAAAATACAGACTCCAACTAACTTCAATTTTATATTCCTCATATTCGTTAAGTTCTGCTCATTTGAGACAACCATATAAAGACATAAAAATTTCACTTTACTCGATTTTAACTCTCACTTACTATCCCTTCTATTATCGCCTGAAGATAAACGTATAGACGTTCGAAACATGTAGGGAATACACTATACAGGGTGTTTCCTAACTACGGTACAAAACTTCACAGGGTGATACGTAAGATCGTTTTAGGAAAAAAAAGTTCCTATGAACATATGTCCGGAGATGCTTCGTTTCTGAGGGAGCGTTGAAGTTAAAAAAAAAAAACGGTCATAAATATCCTGAAACCGATTTGGTTGAAATTTGGTTCAGTTATTTAATGTAATAAGGCGCTTATTTAGCCCTAACTAGATCGAAATTATTAGGTCCAGTGGCGTCTCAGTGGGCATCACAGCCAATTATTATTGAGAAGAAAAAGTACGCCACTGTCTTTTTTTTAGTTTTTTTATTTGTTCAAATTAAGCAACTAAAAATACAACTTTTTGGTCTCTCGTGTTTTTTTCATATTTGGCTTCGTTTGCGACAAAAAAAATCACTTTACCTCATTCTAAAAGCTATCCATGGACAACATAAATTAACAACCAAAAATAAATGATAAACAATTTTGACCTATAATTGATGCGATAGAAGAAGATCCTTAAAATAGTACCACTGCACTGCAGCTCGAAGTCAGCCCGAAAACCGTTTGGAAAGTTCTAAAAAGAAACCTCCTGTACTCATATCACATACAGCGGGTCCAAGCTCTACTGCCTCGGGATTTTAACCCAAGATTAATGTTTCGCAGGTGGTTGATTCATAGGATGGCACACAATAATAATTTTTTACCAAATATCTTAGCTACGGACGAGGCAAATTTTTCACGAGATGCTATTATGAACTTTCATAATGACCATTTTTTGGCCGACAAAAATCCCCACGTTATTAGAGAAAGTCATTTTGAGCAACAATTTTCGCTCAACGATTAGGTAGGAATTATTGGTGACTACCTAATTGGCCCATTTTTTTACCACCAAGATTAACAGGTGAATACTACACGAACTATTTGCGACATCATTTACCCATTTTGTTAGAAGAAGTACCCCTACATGTAAGAGTCAACATGTGATTTATGCACGACGGGGTTCCAGCTCATTTTAGTGTTGTTGCTCGTCAGGGTCTCGACATCACCTACCCTAATCGCTGGATTGGACGTGCAGGACCTTAAAATTAGCCAGCTTGCAGTCCTGATATAAATCCTCTAGATTTCTACTTATTGGGTCATCTGAAGACTCTTGTTTATAAAACTCCTGTACTAGATATGAACGACTTGAGGAATCGGATAATTGACAATTGCAATGTCATAATAAAATTAATACCCCAGGTATTTTAGAATGTGGCAATCAATGACAAATCGATTGCAGTCGTGCATTTTATCAGAAGGTGGATATTTTGCTCATTTACTATAAGGTCGAAATTGTTTATTTTTTAATTTTTGGTTGTTATTTTATGTTGTCCATGAATAGCTTTTAGAATGAGTTAAAGTAATTTTTATTTTTTTTGTCGCAAACGAAGCAACACAACAACAAGAAACACAAGAGACCATAAAGTTGTATTTGTAGTTGCTTAATCTAAACAAATATAACATTTAAAAAGAAAGTCAGTGACGTACTTCTTCTTCTCAATAATAATTGACTGTGGTGCCCACTGAAACGCCACTGGACCTAATAATTTCTATCTAGTTAGGGCTAACTATACTAACTAAGCCATTGTCGGTGCCAAGCCCGGATGAGAAAAGAGGAGGGTTGGGCGTTAGGCCAACAACCTAACCCCGTAAAAACCTCGCTGTTACGAAACCGAAACATTTGCCTCGGAACCGGACAGAAATAAGAAGACGACACAAGCTACGAAATAAGGACATGAATATTGGAACATGGAACGTACTAAGCTGGTATCGACCAGGTACATCAACAGTAACTGTCCAGTCCCTCCAAAAATATAACATGGATATAACCGCACTCCAAGAAATCAGATGGACTGGGTCAGGTAACGTTAAAATGGGGAACTATACCATTTTCTATAGTGGTCATGAATCCATGCACGTAAATGGGGCTGGCTTCGCCATTAAAGAAGAGCTGGTGAATGAAGTCATTGGATTTACGCCGGTCAACGAAAGGATTTGCTACATAAGGATGCGAGGCAGGCTGCACAACCTTAGTTTGATATCCGTCTATGCACCAACAGAAGAAACACAAGATGACAAAAAGGATACCTTATATGATACCCTGCAAGCAACTATTAATCAGGTACCTATATGCTCATAGTATTAGGCGACTACAATGCAAAAATTGGAAAAGAACCTGCAGCATACCCAATTGCGGGTTTTCACAGCCTACATGACATATCGAACGACAACGGAACAAGAGTCATAGATCTAGCAGCGTCAAACGCACTAAGGGTGAAGTCAACCATGTTCCCACACAAACGCATACACAAACAAACGTGGATCTCGAATGACGGCGTTACTAGAAACCAGATAGATCATGTTCTGGTAAATTTGAGATATAGCAACAATATAATAGATGTGAGAAGCTACAGAGGGGCCGAAGCAGACTCCGATCATATGTTGGTAGCAGCAAAAGTGAGAACCCGCATATCCTCAATCAAAAACAAGAAATCCAAATCAGAGGCACAATACGACACAAATAAATTGAGAGACCCACAAATATGCCTAGCTTACAAGGAAAAAATCTCGGAGGGCCTTAACAGAATAGCTGAAACTGTCAACATAGAATCTGGTTGGAGGCACATAAAGAAAAGCATCGTAGAAGCAAACGAAAACGTGTTGGGTCCAAGACCAAAACCTAAGCGGCACCCCTGGTTTGATGACGAGTGCCAAAATCTTAATGCCATCAAAACGGAAGCACGAATTGAAATGCTTCATAGCCCATCAGAGCCGACGACAACTAGATTTAACGAACTTAGAACACGGCTACGTAAACTGATCAGGAAAAAGAAGAAAGAACATGAAAAAGAAAAAGTACTTAACCTACAGGCTGACTTCCACAACGGTAATTCAAGGAGGTTCTTCAGGGAAGTGAAGGGACATAAAAAGAGATTCCGCCCAAGAAGCGCCACAATGCTAAAGCGTAGCGATGGCACAGTCACTGCCTCCAAAGTAGAAGTACTAGACAGTTGGAAGTGCTACTTTGATGAACTATTAAACAGACCGTCGCAGGGAGAACCCGAAATTACTGCGTTCCCTACAGCTGAGGCTAATATCCCATCCGTATCCATGGAGGAGACAGATAGAGCCATTAAGAAACTGAAAAATAACAAAGCAGCAGGCCGAGATAATATCTTGGCGGAAAGTCTGAAACATGGAGGGGACGACCCAATCATACAAATACATAACCTCGTGCAACAAATTTGGAATCAAGAAATCATTCCCGACGAATGGAAAGAGGCCTAAAACAGGGAGATGCTTTATCGCCAGTACTTTTTAACCTTGCACTAGAAAAAGTGATAAGAACAGCATCAGTGAACGCGGAGGTTTTTGGTCCGGGTGGCCCTAAACTTGTTCTGGCCTACGCGGATGATATTGGCGCAGTAGGGGAAAGCACGGTCAGTGTAAAGGAAAACTTTATAAAGATCGAAAGAGAAGCCCAGAAAATAGGCCTACGAATAAATGAAAAAAAGACCAAATACATGAATGTCTCCCGCAACCCTGCGCGAGACAGAGTCAGGCAGAACATCACCATGGACGACTATAATTTTGAGCATGTGCGAACCTTCAAGTACTTGGGCGCAGTGATAACGGCAGACAATAATATGCAGGAAGAGATCAAACAGCGTATCACACAAGCAAACAAATGTACATTTGCAGTACAAACCCTGCTAAAATCAAAATTTATCACAAGAAAGGCAAAAACCATAATCTATCAAACAATAATACGACCAGTAGCAACGTACGCCAGTGAAACATGGACACTGACACTCCGCGACACGGAACTCCTAAGAAGGTTTGAGAGAAAAATCCTACGCATGATATATGGCCCCGTCCGAGACTCTGAAACCGGCCGTTATAAAATGAGAAGCAACGTAGAGCTTGCCCAAATATATCAAAGCCCTGACATCATTCAGGAAATAAAGTCTGGCAGACTAAGATGGACAGGGCACGTACAAAGAAGCCGTAACGATCGACTAATAAAACGGGTGTGGGAGGAAGCACCACAAGGAAAAAGACTACTGGGAAGACCTAAGCTTAGATGGAGAGATAACATAATCAAGGATCTAGCTACCCTTGGAGTAGACCATCATGAATGGAGGGAGATGGCCCAGGACCGTTCCAGGTGGAGGCAGATAGTCAAGGCAGCCAAGACCCACCCTGGGTTGTAGTGCTACGGAGTAAGATACTAACTAAGCGCCTTATTACTTCAAATAACTGAACCAAATTTCCACCCAATCGGTTTAGGGATATTTATGACCGCTTTTTCTTTTAAACTTCAACGCCCTGTATCTCAGAAACGAAGCAACTCCGGACATATGTTCATAGGAACTTTTTTCTTAAAACGACCTTACTTGTCACCCACTGAAGTTTCGTAACGTAGTTAGGAAACACCCTGTATATATGTTACATGTATTAAATTGTGGAGGAAGACTGGGTTGTTTTATTTACATAAAAGTATTGCGTCGTTTGAACCACGAAGCTTTTCAGGGCGATTTTTTTAATATGTAATTATTTGTAGATTATTTTGTGGTTTAAACCAGATGTTATTCTTTGGTTTATCAACCATTTCAAAAATATCCATTTTATAATATTCTGTTACCCTTGTATTGTCATTGTCATAGATTGATTCCTAATCTGTGGCATCGAATATCTGTGTCTGTGGTGTTTTCGCTTTGTTAGAGAAGTCTTTCTTACTAGTTCCTTAATTATATCCCTAATGGCGAGAATTTATTTCCCCCCAATAATAAGGCAGTTTTTAAGGGTTAAGGGGATAAGCAGGGCATAAGCAGTCGAATCATTTTTCAATAATATACAAAATACTTGAAATTGTTTTAATTAAATAAAATTTAGATATTTTTAAAGGTCTTTATATAATGAGAGTAAGACCAGTTCATTTATTTATTTATACAGTGAGAACGTAAAGCTTGGAACAAATTCTTTTAAAATTTATGTATTTTTTTACGGCATTATAACGGGTTGCTTTATTTTTTTAAATGAATACCCTGTTTTATGATTCAATCGGACCTCGTCGGCCAATCGTTCTTTGGAGAAAAACTGTATTAAGGTACTGACGAACACGGCGCGCGGCGGGTGTAATGGACCAGAGCTCCGTCTTGCTGATACCACAAAATTTTTTTCGGTGCATCAGGAATTTCTGGATTAGATATAATATAGCAGGGCACGGTGCTAGATCCTTTTCTAAAAATGTTTCACCTGTCAAATTTTCGTCAATAAAAGAGGGTCCCAAAATTCTATATTCAACAACGCCGGCCCAAACATTGAGACGGACCTGACCCAGGTCCATATTTTTTTAACAAATTTTTAAAAATAAGGTAAAAGTGTGTTTAAATTAAACTGGTGAAATGAGTCAACAAGGTGTAATAACTAATTAAACATAAGAACAGTAAGTATGAACATTTAAATATTTTTTACATAATTTCAGCTCAATAAAAAATTCGCAAAGTTAGGACATCGCTACGCACGGACACCGTGACAGCGAGCCAGGGAACAGATAGAATGACCGCACAAAGAGGAGACGAAAAATGCGCGGACACGAAAAATCGGCTATAAATAGCTGAGCTGCAGGCTTCCACGGGGAGACGAGAAAAATTTTCTTAAGAATTTAAATCTTAAAAAGGCTCTTCCAGCCACAGGGTTTCATAAAATATTGGGCTGAGATTCTCTAACTAAATTAATAAATTTTCAAACAAAAAATAGGTAAATATTTAAATTCCACATTTCTATCTTAAAACATAATTTCGTCTCTTGACTCAGATATTTATTCTCTTCTCTTATTAATTTCCTAAATATCTACAAGGTTTTATTTATTTTAATATTTATTCAAATTTTAAAAGAGGGTTTAGGCAAACTATCGATTTGTTAAAGGTTTCTCGTCTCATCACTTTACCTTTTAAACAATAATAAAATTACTTTTCCGAATAAGAAAAATTCATAATCTTAATATTTTAACGTTTCCTAAAAATCTTTTGGGCGTTCTTGTAAATAAACCCAGTAAAACCTCTATAATTTCCTTAGCTACTAACTAACCTAGACTAACCTTCCCCTGTAATTCCTTTTCCCTATCATGCAGGTGTGCGTCCTCGCTTAATTGTCGGTGACCTACTGGAATCCTTTTCCCTATCCCCCAGGTGTGCGTCCTCGCTTAATTGTCGGTGACCTACTGGAATCCTTTTTTCTATCCTCCAGGTGTGCGTCCTCGCTTAATTGTCGGTGACCTACTGGAATCCTTTTCCCTATCCTCCAGGTGTGCGTCCTCGCTTAATTGTCGGTGACCTACTGGAATCCTTTTCCCTATCCTCCAGGTGTGCGTCCTCGCTTAATTGTCGGTGACCTACTGGAATTCCTTTTCCCTATCCTCCAGGTGTGCGTCCTCGCTTAATTGTCGGTGACCTACTGGAATCCTTTTCCAAATCCTCCAGGTGTGCGTCCTCGCTTAATTGTCGGTGACCTACTGGAATCCTTTTCCCTATCCTCCAGGTGTGCGTCCTAGCTTAATTGTCGGTGACCTACTGGGGTTTCCCGATTTTCCCTCTAAATTCCCATAACTTAACCTGCCCCTAAAATGATAGACTATAAAAACTTAAGTTTAGTTCCGGGGGCGTAAATTCTCGCCCCGACTTTTAATTTTCTCGAAAACCTTTTTGCGTCCTCTAACAAATCTTATCTATAACTTTTAATAATAATTAATAATCGATTTTCTCTCTTCGAAAAAATAAAACCCTCAGTATACAAAAAATATTCTAAAAGACATTTTACCGTCTTTCTTTCGGTGACCCGGCCACCTGTTTAAAATCAACACTTGCCTAAATGTGGTGTAACAGTGGTTTTGACCTAATTTAGATTTTATGGGTTGAGTGTTTCTGAAAGTTGTTTTGGATTTTTGTTACGATATTCACAATAATGTTTTATTTTAAAGGTATTGCTAATTGCATAATGGATGACGGAATCGAGAACCCCCCTGTTCCAGGTTAGGACCATCTCCGTTTGTTCAACTCTTCAAATTCTTGAAGAATCCTTTCTTTTTTCCTTGGTTTACTTTAGAGCGACTTCTTAATGTTTTTGCAGTAATCCGTTTTTTCTTAAACTTTCTCTTGTCGCTGTGTTTTTCGCAGGGATTAACTTAGCGCTCTCAAGAAACATCTTCATTAAAGTCCGTGAACAGTAGCGGCTGTCTGATTTAGTAACACTTCTCTCATAATTTCTTTATGGCGGAAACTTTGAGGGTAATTTCTGCGTCTGATTTACGTTCGTAGGCCCGTAGGTTTATCATGCTCTCCCTACGCACTATTGTGGGACGAAAGTCCACGCTGCACACAATATAGAGTTTAATGCTCTTGGAGATGTGAGGACATTTATTAGAACAGAAAGAGCATCTCATTTTCCACCGCTATAATTTGTCCAAATTAAATAAAACATCTTACAGTCCGTTACTGGCGAACAACGATGTTATTATTCTTAGAGTAGGCTAGGCGATGGCCTTCAATAAATAAATACTTCTAAAGCCATTATTAAATCTGCGTTAGAGGTTGTTAGGAGAAAAGTGCGGACCTGGTCTTCTGGTTAGACTAGCAGGGTTCACAGTGTTTCCTTCAACGTGGGACGGAGGGCGACAGCCTGGAGCGACAGCTCATTCCAGCAACCGTTTGAGGGGAACCTATAGAGATAGGCGACAGCCTAGAGTGACAGCTCCTTGTCTCGTCCGGCATGCAGGGTAGGGAAACCTTTGGAAACGTGACCGGAAGTTTCGGTTATCCAGATTTTTGGCCGTCAGCAGCCAATAACGTCTTTCTTCCAAATTTTACAAACGAAAAGAGCCGTTCACGTCTAGCCACTTCTCGGTCTCGAAACTCTTCAAAATTCAAAACACAAGCGTTAATCCCTGTGTGAAATTTAGCATTCTCAGTGTAATACTTCGCTCTGATAGCCTTTTCAGCGAATCTGACACAACGTAGAGTCCTACCTAATAGACGATCACAACCACGTCCGAGCCTAGTCTTTGATTACATAAGCGTATAACAAAATCAAATACTGAAACAGCTCTCAATGTCATAATAATAAACTTTCCTTGTGCGAACGAAACGTACGCCTATGGAATTCAAAGACAGGTAAATTAAAGACTCGCAGCCAGAGTCGTGCGGCACTTTTAGTGCTATACTCGGACATCCAGGGGCAACCCTCATTTTTTGTGATATTTAAATCATCAAATATAAACCTAATTGATATAGATAATTAGCCAAAAAATTAATTATCCACTTATAAACTTAACGATAAATAAATCATCGATTTCTTTTACTTCCGCATAGGCGGGGGGCCGTAAGGTTACAACATTAACTTTTTGAGGATATAGGGTGTGACATTCCATAATCTAGCGTGGATTTTCTGTAGCCCAGTACCGACAGTTTGGTTTGTTTACACATCCTTTCAAACAAAACGTTGCCTTATCCGAAAATACAATTCGTTTCTAAAACCGTGGATGATTATTGCACATATTCATCATTATCTCGCAAAATTGTCTCTAACGTGACCTAAATCTCTATATCTTTTTTTATCTTACTAACATTAGATCGAGATATAGGTTTTCTGCGAAGTTATTGAATGTTTTGTAAACTTTCATTTGTGTGCGAATTCTATCTCTCTAACCAATCATTATTAATATTTCTATTCGCTCTCTTTCACTCAAGTGTACGATTCTTTTAAATTGCAAAATTATCAAAATAACTTTTGCCAGATAATTTGACTTGACAAAGGTTTTATTTACAACAGTGTGCATGATTTAAGTAATAATATAAAAATCATCTGTTAAAACCCAACTATCGATTTTCTCGCAAACGGCTGAATTCAAGTACATGATATATTTCATGAAATATGTTTAGAAATGTATGCAGAATCCAAGAAAATATTATAAAATATTGGTATTCATTTAAGAAAATAAAGTAAACCGCCATTAGGGGAGAAGGGCCCAAAATAATCCCCACGGGCAAAATGATCCCTCCCTATTATCTTTAATACCCGTGGTGCCATCTGTGCTTTTGGTACGCCATTATTACCTACCTTGTTGTCCGCCGAGTCGTGCCAGGCACTTGAATCTAAACGTTTAAGCGGTGTGCGTTCGTTAATAATAATAAGAAAGTTAGTTTTGCTTATTCTGATCTAAGGTGCGTACCTACAAACTTTTGTTGCAGCTATTAACATATAACAAGGATGTCAAATTATAATATTTTTCTTAAAAGTACATCTCTTTACCTATTACTTAATGTATTTGTAAGGTATTTATACTCGACGAGTAAGTCATAAACATGGCCGCTAGTAAATTTTTAAGATTCGTGCAAAATGATCCCCCATGGGGTAGGGTAAAACGATTCCAGGATCATTTTACTGGCATCTTTAGGTTTTTTTTTTTCTAAGAAATATTATAGCGTTGGATATTATTCCTGAAAAAGACAGTTTTTCACCAATACTAAGTATATTTTGTAGCAATGGTTAACACGTTGACTGCCACGCTGGTCCCATGGGACCAGCTTAAATGACTTGTCTCTAGCCGCGCAGGTCCTATGGGACCAGCAGGCTTTCACTTAGGTGTGGAGCCGCTGGCCCATTTTATAATGTAACGATGGTGGTTTGGGGACCAGCACGGCTTCAGAGAAGATATCTATAAGCATGGTTTTTAAAATTACTTTTTTCTGTTGGGTGTGGTCCCACTAGGTAATAAAACGACTCAATATAAAAAAGTATGTACTAAAACTAAAAGTAACTTACAAGTAACGACCACAGAGCAATGACTAAATCTGCTTATATCGAATTCGTAATATTTTACCCTGCCGAACAAAGCAAGGTCACGGGACCAGCGGCGCCACAGTAGAATTTTCCTAGAGATTTCTATATAGGGGCCGCGCTGGTCCCATAGGACCAGCATGAAAAAACCTTAAAAACTATAGAAAAAACTAACAATATTTTTATTTTAATTGAATGGGAAGGTAACTATAAGCCCAATAAACGTATCGTCATCCTTGGCCCCACAGAAAAAAATAGGTTTTTTTGCTTGGCAGTCAACGTGTTAATAAAGTATTATTTTAAAATTAATTTTTTTTGTTTTTAGATAAGTATATAAAATGGTTCAAAAATACAACCGGAAGACTGAAAGGCAGAAATGGAATGAAAATAGATTGCGTGAAGCTATAAACGCTGTGGGTAATGGACTACCATATAAAACAGCAGCAAGAAATTTTCGTGTACCAGTTATGAGTTTGAAGCGGCGCTGTAAAGGAAAAAATAAGCTCGCTGTTAATGAGCTTAGAAAACTTGGCAGCAAGACACAGGTTTTTAGTCAGGAACAAGAGGCAGTGCTTGTAGCTCATATTCTTGATATGGAAAGTAGGATGTATGGCCTTACCAATAAAGATGTTACGTCTATAGCTTATCAACTTACCGTCAGAAATGGCATTAAGCATCCATTTTCCGAGGAAACGAAACTTGCAAATAAAGAATGGTTAAAAAGTTTTCGGAAGAGACACCTTAAGCTTTCATGAAGGTCGCATGAGGCTACTTTCGCAGCCCGCGCACGTGGTTTTAATAGAGCAGTAGTAGTCACAAAATTTTTTGCGTTGCTTCAGACTGTTTTGGACAAAACACCATTTCCACCACATACAGTGTCACCATTAAAGTCCGCACCATATGGAACTTTTTTTTATTAATGAGGTTAGTTAAAATTAAATTTCGGCAATCGTTTTTGCTTCAAATTAGACTAAAAATTATATAATCAAATGTTACCATCTGTCATTCGGTATCTGTCAAAAATTACATTTTAATCAAGAAATGCTGAAAAATGGCATTGTTTTACCGAATTTCAAAAAATTTTATTAGAAAAAGTTGTTTCTAGTACAATTCTTGGCCTAAATGCAAAGTTTCAGTTTTCTAGCTCAAAGTTGATTTTTTTGCCATTTTTTCTAATTAACTTTTTTTTTATTTAATGGAACTTCGCTTAGTGGATAATAAACTATTTGCTTATACCATACTCAATATTTTATTTAGTTTGTATGAGCTTTTTTTTACTAGAATGCCATTTTTTTTCGAAATTTAAAATTAGAGGCAAAAAAATTTGACACAGGTGGTGCAAAGTTATCCTAATTTAAAAATTTTAACAGATAGACGTCAGATATTCCATTTTTTTGATAGTACATACACCTAAGAAGTTTAAAAAACTTATAATAAAATTCCCAGATATCAGATTAGTTCAAAATTTAGACACATTTTCTTTTTATCCACAATAAAATTTCAAGGCAATTTTGAATTTTATAAGTAGGCTATGGAAAAAAAACGAATTAGAGTGCCGAATAAATAAAAGAAATGTCATAAATTTGAATATTTTCGCAAGTTATAGTTTTCAGTGTTATCACCAATGTTGTCCATTCAAGAAAAAATTGAAATTGTCTTAATTTGTGGAGAGAATATGCCTCACCGGCAAGTATCTGCCATTTTTAATGAGAGGCATCCAGAAAAAAATTTGCAGCATAGCACTGTTTCAAGAATAATGTCAAAATTTAGAGAAACTGGATCTGTTCAAAATAATTTTAAGAAACCTCACGCGGCAAGTAAATACGATGAAGCAGCACAACTTGATGTTTGTTTAACTGTTATTGACCACGGTCAAACTAGTGTAACCAAGAAAAGTGATTCAACAGGGTGCAAGAGGGAAAGCGTTAGAAAAATTCTTCAGAACAATCGATTTCGGGCATATAAACCCAAGTTTATAAACACATTAAAAGAACGCGATTTTGATATCCGACTTGATTTTTCGTTTTGGTATCAGGGACAATATGAGGAGAATATTCTTTTTCCATACAAGATATTATGGACAGATGAAGCCACTTTCTCTTCGAATGGTACCGTGAGCTCACAAAATTGCCGATGGTGGTCCCAAGAAAATCCTAACTTCACAATTGAATGTCGCGACCAGTATCATTTTAAAACCAATGTTTGGTGTGGAATTTTGAAAGATGAGCTTATTGGACCATACTTCTTTAGAGTAAACTTAACTGGTGAAAGGTACCTGAATTTTCTTGATAACGAGATTACCGAAGTTTTGGATAACATGCCCTTACACCATAGACATAACTTATGGTATCAGCTTGATGGTGCACCCATACATCAAACTGTAGCAGTGAAAGAACGCATAAACCAATTATTTCAAAACAGAGTTCTAGGGCGTGATAGAGAATGTCACTGGCCACCCAGGTCGCCTGACATAACCCCACTAGACTTTTTTCTGTGGGGTTATCTTAAGCAGAAAGTTTATAAGAATCGACCGTTTAGAAATATCGAGCATTTGGAACAAACGATAAGACAGTGTTGTGCCGATATAAGACCAAGCTTTTTACAAAATGCTGTTAAAGACGTTTATAGACGGACGGGTGTTTGTATAGAGCGAGAAGGACGTCACACTGAAATGTGAAATTTATATTGCTTTTGTGTTACCTATTTAAAATGATTAAAGTTCCTTTTTGTTCCTTTTAATAATAATGATAGTTTTAAGTATAAAATAAAATTTTTATCAAATATTTAGATGTATTTGTCATTTGAAAAACGAAACATCTGACGTCTATCTGTTAAAATTTTTAAATTAGGATAACTTTGCACCACCTGTGTCAAATTTTTTTGCCTCTAATTTTAAATTTCGAAAAAAAATGGCATTCTAGTAAAAAAAAAGCTCATACAAACTAAATAAAATATTCAGTATGGTATAAGCAAATAGTTTAATATCCATTAAGCGAACTTACATTAAATAAAAAAAAAGTTAATTAGAAAAAATGGCAAAAAAATCAACTTTGAGCTAGAAAACTGAAACTTTGTATTTAGGCCAAGAATTGTACTAGAAACAACTTTTTCTAATAAAATTTTTTGAAATTCGGTAAAACAATGCCATTTTTCAGCATTTTTGATTAAAATGTAATTTTTGACAGATACCGAATGACAGATGGTGACATTTGATTATATAATTTTTAGTCTAATTTGAAGCAAAAACGATTGCCGAAATTTAATTTTAACTAACCTCATTAATAAAAAAAAGTTCCATATGGTGCGGACTTTAATGGTGACACTGTAGATGTTATAACGTTGATGAGACATCTGTAAGTACTGCCCTAGGTAAAAACTCTAAAATTCTTGCAAAAAAAGGCAGAAAATAAGTCGGCAGAGTAGTTTCTGCAGAGTGGGGTGTCTTAACCACTGCTGTTATTTGTATGGCAGCAGGAGGTACTTTTATTCCTCCCATGCTGATATTTCTCGTAAAAAAATGAAGGAAGAGTTAAAAGAAGGAGCAACTCCCCGAACAGCATTTAGTTGCAACGAATCTGGATGGATGAATCTTCACGTTTTTTCAGATTGGTTCAATCACTTTTTATTTCATGTTAAACCAACAGCAGAAGATCCCGCTCTTTTGATACTTGACGGTCATCTTTCGCATACTAAAAATTTAAGGGTTATTGAGAAGGCCACAAGTAATTTGGTCATAATATTATGTCTACCTCCTCACACTAAACATAGACTACAGCCCTCAGATCTCTTCTTTATGTATCCCTTAATCATTAATGACGACTCTGAAGAGGGGGAAGAAGACGAAGAATGCATTATTTGTTCCGATACTTTCCAATACTAATTTACTAATTGCAAGCGCTGGGCACACGAGGAGTGCGCGGGAATCGAGGAAAATGACTGCGATTCCTACATTTGCGACCTCTGCCTTCACAATGAAAAAGCCGTTCAAGTTCGTAGAAAAATATATTAATGGGCAACATTCATACTCGCGTACGCGTACCTTAGTATATGTAGGTTGTTGTTGTGTAATTTTTTTTAGTACATTTAGCTTCTTAGTGGAGTAACCCTTTGTTTTTCTGTTTTTTAGTATTACCTAATATAAAACTATTCGTGTATTTTACTGTTTTTGTTACGTAATAAAGTGAGGTCTGTTCACTTGTGTAATTATTGACTTATTTTCCACTTATTCTGCGTTTTTCCTTAAATTAAATTTGGGGACCATTTTACCCTACCTTAAGGGATCACTTTGCCCGACCAGGTGGGGTAAAATGATCCTTTTGCACAATTTCATATTTCAATAAATAACATTATTATGGTTTATTATCAAACACTCAGTACATCTTAATCTGAAAGAATAAGGATTGGGAAATCCCATAAAAATTAGTATTATTCTCCCTAAATTATACACAAGGTGTAGGAGCGATTTTTCCATTAAGGGGATCAGTTTGGGCCCTTCTCCCCTATTTGTTTTTGGGACATGAATAAGCTTCAAAAAATTCACAACGAAAATAAAAATTTGACGAGTCTAAGCGTTTTGTCGAAAAATGAACACATGCATTTTAAATGAATTTGTTCCAACCTTTGTATCACTGCAAAAACACAACATTGTCAGTACGTTACCCTTCGGGTCAATGTATTATTTTGTCCTTTTGTCAAAGTGTATGAGATGATTGGCAAGTCGGTAGTAATTAATTTAATAAACTATAGTTTTATTAGGATTTACCTGTGGTTAAGCTGCTTTGCACTAGATAGGAAATGGAAGCAGATCCTGCACTCTGACCGAAAATAGTAACTTTAGTAGAATCACCCCCAAAATAAGCGATGTTGGTTTGTACCCATTGGAGTGCTAAGATCTGGTCTTTTAATCCCCAGTTGCCATAAGCAGAGGAATCATCAGTACTAAAAGTTTATAATAGGTATTAAGAACTAAATTTAACGTAGGAAATATTTCGCCTATTTGCAATTAATTTATTACGAATATTTCAAAAATGAAAGTATTCTTATGTCCAATCAAATAAAATATTTATGTATCAATACAGCTACCTAAAAAAATGGGACAATTTGGTCATAATCTGATAGATAGGCTCTACAGAGCTGTATACAATCGCGTTATTATATTTCTTTAAAATTGCTAGATCTTTGCGTGCCCAATAATACCGATAATACAAGGACTCGGTGCTGTGACGTTAGAGTCGCATGACGTAGGCACAGCAAGGTATACGTGTTGCGCCTCATCGCCTTTTCTCTCAATCACCCGCCATTATTTTTTAGTGCGCGAGAGTGAAGAAAGCGGTTACTTCTTACGCGAGCTTTAATTAAAAATAATAAATTGTGTGATATTCTTGTGTTGTGGTGTGTTTTACCGGTGGTACCGGTATACTTAAAATGCTTTATTCTTGCCCGAATGCGCCTTTAAAATTATCGATCTGCAAAAGGTTGTTTTGTTTAAGTTAAAATATTCTTCTAGGCCTGTAATAACATATTCTGTAATCATAATTTATAAAATAAATAAATAAGTAAAAAAAAAATTATTTAACTATACAAATATTTGTGTATGGCTGCAAAATACAAATACTTCAATATGTCACTAAACCTGATTTAAAGACACCATTTATCTCTAATAATATAAATAAAGTGTAAGATTTTTTATTTAAAGTAGACAACTCGAAAAAAAAAATGAGCCAGAAAAACGTGGTGAAAGTAAAAGTGTTTTAAACTATATTTCAAACTTATGAGATTCTTTGGTGCAAAATAAGTCAGATCAGAGGGAAGAGCGTTTTGAAAATAATTCTGCTTTATCTTTTTGTCTAAGCAACTAAAATTAGATACAGCAAGCAAGACAAGATATTGGTATACAAATAATACTATGATTTTGGCCTCTATCCTTTAAAAAATAAGCCCTCATGCTTACAAATACTTGAGAAAATTTGGTGTACTTATATTACCTTATCCAGATACAGTAAAATCTATTTGCAGTTTTTTGTTAACTGACCCTACACTAAACAGTTTCTTGATTATAAAGCAGGAAACATTGTTGTAACTGCCTATAATATTGCCTGTTTGGCAAATTTTGCATTTGTATTCATGATATCTAACGTTATGTCAAGCGTAAAAGAAGTTGTACAACTAAGTTCGAGAAAATTGGCTGCAATATATTTTGCGTTATTAGTGACAATAATGTTATAGTAAAGCTATGATCCATCTTGCCGACAACCAAATATAAAGTATTGTTTATCCTCACCCTATAGATAAAACACGTCCCCTTCTTTATTTATCTGACTCTGTACATTTGTATAAAAAATAGGTGACTTAATTCAAAACAGAGCGAAACATTATATTATCCCGATTATGACAGTCGCGTTGAAAAGGAAGCTGATTTTCAGTCTCTCAAAACACTTCACTAATACGAAAAAGGGCTCAGTTGACGAATGCCACCATCTCTCTACCAAATTTTGTAATGGTAAAGCAGCGAAAAACTCATAATAAAGTATGCGGTCAGCATAGGCTGCCGACTCAACGCGCCACCTGCCTGTGCTAACGTCACGCGGGAGCACCGAGTCCTTGTATTCTCGGTGTTGTTGGACTGCCCGCCCCACCCCCCGTGATCAGAACTATTCTTTATTCCGCCCTGATGTAACCTGTAACATTTATATGCTGTGCAACATTTTCGAAAATATACTATCATCTTATTTGTTCAAAACACATAAACTATAAATTAAGTTTCCGATGTACCTATTAAAGAAATAATGCTATTACAAATATATTTTTATTTTACTTCGAAGAGGGCGCCGGCGTTCTTCAAACTCAATGCCGTTGTGGAAAATTGTTGCGTCATGTTGACCGGCGCGGCGACCGTTTTTTCTGAATATAGATATAGAGATATATGTAGATAGAAGAGTTATTTTGTAAAAAGTACTGGTTAGTTATTTTTATTGTTTGTTTTCAGAATAAATTTGATATAGTCTAGTAACTTATCGGCAGCGGTTCTTGTTCGTATTTTGAACCTACTTCGGAATCTATTATGTTTTCTTTTCTCCTTGAATCACATTTGTTTAAAGATAAATTTAACTAAAAATGACTTGAGGGCGCTTTATTAAAAAAATTAATGATCCTAAGAAACAGATAATGCCTCCGTAAATGTTTGACCCCCCCCCCCCCCAAATGCTGACTACGTCACTGGATCTTTGGGTATTAGCCATAGGCATCGTAAGTATAGATCCGACTCGCCATTCATAAATGCTATAAAATTGTGATGCCAAAATCGTTTGGTGGCGAAACGCTGTGAGGAGCTAGGGATTACGCTGTCTTTACATATGCATGCGACAAAACTCCAGGAAAACAACATCCGCTATGCCGAGTATTGCCGGGTCGATGCGGATGGCCACGAAAATGATGGAGTCGGGGCGGATCCCTTATTGCTGCGTTGCCATACTACAGATTTTTTACAAGGTTTTAGGCAATGTTATATATTTCCCACATCATGTTAATCTAGTTAATCATAGAAGCTAATATTTTTAACAGAGTAAGCCCAGAAGACTACGTTTTCTGTGGCGTAAGTCTGGCAAACCCAGTGGAGGGAGCAGCTTGTATGTTGATTTACTTTACACTGGAATACATTGATGACAAGACGTTTATTTGTTATTGTTCGGTCTAATAGTTACGATGTCTATGGTATTAGAGTTTAAGTTTGTTGAAAACTCTGATGAAGGCCTTTCTGTTCGTTGTTCTTTCATATGGAAATCGTTCACGATATTCTTCAGCAGCCTCTGTAGCATTCCCATTATACAAACCATAAATAAAAACCATATTGGCGTATTCGAGATATGAATAGATATGTGGCATTTAATAAAATTAAAATGATACAAATCCGAAAGTTAACGGTGAATCAATGTAACATTTTATACTGACACTATTAGGATGTTGACAGCACAACAATCCAAAGCAAACAATAATAACATTTGTTACAGGATAGCTAAATTAATACAACATTTGCGTTTTTTCTTATTATTTTGATGCATAGATTACACCCTTAATGTTAGACCCCTTTCTCCCGACTCACCCTGTATAAGATAATTAATACAACCACGCGAAACTAGGTATTAAATTTTCTCATCGGATCTGGCAGCGAGAAGGATCACTAATCTATTTCATTCCATTAAAATGTGATTGTTGCGCAGTGGTTAGGGCGGCGTCCTTTAGATAAATAGCGTTTTACCAGTCACCTGTTCGTTTGTACTTCCAAGTGTTTTTTTTGCAAATTATTTTTTGTTGCTGCAAATTTTTTGTAAATTTATTTCTACTATAATATTGGTGGATTTATAAATTATTAGTAATTATTTGACTAGCATGGTACAGCTTTACTTGCGAGTAAAATATTATAGTTTTTCTACGAGCATCAACTCATTTTTAAGAATTTTTTTTTTATTTACTATTTTTTACGGTCGTCGGCGTATCAGAGGCCATCTTGACTTGAACCGGTCATCGACCGTACGGTTTTTAATCGTGCGGTCTACCGACTGGGGAGTGTGAAACGGCACCTTCATCCTACGAGATATCCGATCTCATCCGGCCTGTCCGGCGTGAATAGGATGGTTTTGATGTCGATTCATTTTACACTCTTCCCTAAGACAAGAGCACGCGGTATTTCCCAAGCGGTCACCCATCCAAGTACTAGCCGCGCTCGACACCGCTTAACTTCGGTGATCTGACGGGAACCGGTGCTTTAAGTGTCGCTAGGCCCTTGCCTTTTTAGAATTTATTTATCACAAAAAACTTTACTTACGACGACCTGTGCAAGTCAGCAAACAGCCCAGTTAACTTGGCAAAAAATGCCCTATATCACACGCGTGTTGAAAAGTACTTTTCAAGAAAGATTTAAACATATGCATATGCAAAAGATATTTGTACATAAGTGTATAGGAACCTTTTCACATTATTTTGATATCCTCTATCGTGTAGTACTATGCATTGTACTTTTCTCAAGGTCACCCTGTATAACAGGGTGCGTCAGTAAGGTGTTATTATTACAAGAAATACAAAAAAAAAAATTATATAGAAGCCGTTGGGTTTACGAAAAAGCATAACGCAAAAATGTTTAACAGCATACTGAGTGACCAAATATAAATTACATAAATATTTTATTTTTCTAAATGAAACACCCTGTATATTTTTAAGTTATTTGAGTCAGTAAATAAATAGCTATATATCCATCTTTTTGTTTTTAAATTTTCTTGTGGTGTTGCCAAGTAATTATTTTTTTTTTTTGAGGAATTTTCAGTGGCGCGATAAAAAAATCACAGCATAGGGCATTCAGCTTAGTTAAACTAAATGTTTACCATTAGTACCTTAAGATACGCAGAACATACCCATAACTACTATTTTTGAAGTTTCTGATAGTACATAGTGACTGCCAAATTCGGTAATTGAAATATTATGTGTTATTTCGATTCTTTCAAATGGAACACCCTGCATCTTTTTAACTGTTTATCTTTTAAATACTTTAATTTTTTATTTTTACCTAGCATGAAAAACAAAAAAGTTAGGAGGGTGGGACGTTATGATCAATCACCCTGTACCTAATTATTGAGAAAAACGGTAATTTATATTTTGTATCAGAAAGTTTTTTTTTTACATATCCACCAATAATAAATATTACGTTAAATAAAAGTAACGCAATGTTCTAACTTTTTTTCCCTTGTTGTTTAGGACCTATGACCAAAAAGGTTTAGTAACTCGTAGTTTCCTATCGAAACTATATACGACTCTAATTAAAACTCTTAACAAATTTTTTGATTGTTAAGTCGTTTTGTGGCAACAAGTAAGATTTTAATTATTTTGTTCTGGTCGTTTTAGACCTATGACCAAGAACGCAATTTGGGCAGATACGAAAATAATGTAAAGTTTCTTAGATATACAAACGAATATTTTTCGAACCACCTTATATGCAGATAAACGTACATTTTATATCACTTTTTATGATGTTAATACAGTTCTTCTAGAGTTTTTATTTTATTTTTCCGTCATTGGACTAAATTAATAAGTAATCAAATTGTATAAGTATTAGTATTATTTCCAAAATGCTAGAATAGTCAAGAGAGTATGCCAAAAGATTTCGTATAAGTTTAAAGAAATATATTTTGTAAACACTGTGTACAGAAAAATCGATTGAGATAGTCAAATCGAAGACTAAAATAATCTAGATTTAAACATTTTTATATCAACCTCAGCTCTTTGGTAAACCCGAAAATGAAAATACTGGTCACCTATGTCGATCGCGCCGTATTGTTTTATTGGGTCTAGTAATAACAGATCTACAAATTCAATTAATGATCCTGAAGAGTATATTACAAATATTATAATGGTATCTGTTGCTTCGCACCCGGAAAGACGACAACTCTGGACGTGCATTCGGCAAAGGCCGGCCACTTAACGAAGAAGAATCCCCGCCTTGAAAGCCGGGATCCATCGAGACGTCAAATTATTAACATTATTTTTATACAATATATATTGGTTAGCTATAATTTTCTTTTGTATTAAGCATAGCTCATTTAATTCAACATTATGCATTAGCGTTGGTTTATTAAAATTGCAATATTTACAGGTACAATTTTATGTTACTCATGAATCATATCGAGAAAGCTTTGAAGTCACAAACAAACACTTGTGTTAAGCCGGCGTCCCATGCGTACGATTTCCGACGTCCGATATCCGAAAACAATTTGGTATTCGTAACCGAGAAAAGTGTGGTTAAAAATCATCAGACATCGGACAAAAGTTAAGCTAAATTTAACTCGTACGATGCATCGTAGATTGTTAAAAATATTCGGATAAAATTTGCCGCCAAAATTTTCCACCAATGAGAGCACTGTCGGATCATCGTATCGTCGGAAATCGTATGCATGGGACGCCGGCTTAAATCGTCAGTAAGTACATTATTTTGAAATTTGTCCCGTGTTCAGCAAAGTGGCGTTTATTTCACGAAATATTTCGTAAAATTTAAGAATTATTATTAATTATATGCTTTACCTTAACCATCCAAAAACTCCTAGTCGATAGTTTAGCAATACAACAACAACACCCTTTTCAATAAGATAGTCGGGAGCAAAATTCTTATATATTGAGCTTCCCCTGACAAATGTTCCTCCATGTATCCATACCATAACCGGTAAAGAGGCAGTCAACTGTATAAAAGGTAAAAAAAATTATGGCTAATTTATTATTTAAAATTTTTCTTCTATACCCGGTCATCCAGAACTAGTGTTCACCATTGGTAACTTTGTTATTATTACAGATACAAAATTGTTTAAATTAGCAAACTAGAAGTATTTTTAAAGCTCGGTATGATACAAGAATGAGAAAAAACTGGGCATCATGTTCTTGAGTTTTGACGTCAAGTAACATTTTTTAAAATGGAGGCCCTTGTATATTATATTTTTGTCTGTTGAAACTAAATTTAAACAAAAAAGCTTTTTTCTAATTTGGTTTCATAAACAAGCTGCTTCGATATCGTTTTCAGTATCGTAATGAACTTTTTATGAAAGAGTTTTCATTATTTTTCTAAGGTTGGTACTTAATGATGTTCACAAATGTTTTATTTTGCTGTAGTGTATGTTTGGTTGTATTAATTTTATGAAATGAAGACGAGTTAAAAAGATATCAAATAATCTTACAAATTCACTATATTATAAAACATAGAACTGTAAAATTTACCGCAATTTCCCTTAACTTTGGGGGAGTTAAACTAAACTCATCTTGTTCCATATTTTAGAATTATGTAGGTATGTTAGAAAAATTAGACAACTTCGTGACAAAATGGCTGACACGGAAATAAAATTATTCGTTGATTTCAAGTCAACTATAATGAATAATTTGATTGTATTACCAACATAAAATTTAGGCCTAAAAATTTTGAAAATTTGTATGTTTTATTTTCTTTATGAATGTGCATTTATTTATTGAACTAAATATCAAAATTGAAAAAATAGTATAAAGCACACGTTTTATAAAACTATTAACTCACTTGTCCGTAATAAAGCTCGCAGCAAGCGGCTTGTTTTTTAACATGGACGCGTGCGCTAAAATGAGCTTTATAAAACTTGTACTTTAATATGCTATTAACGAACTATCTTCTAAAGTCAAACATATCGTTGACATTACAGTTTTTAAATACTAACCAGGGGCGTGCGGTGAGTTATGAAGAAGGGGAAGCACCGCCGGTAGGCCCGCCGGAGGTGAAAAATTTTTTGAGGACCACGCCCAAATATTGGCAATTTTTCGACGTTTAAATACAGGTAGAATGCTGTCATGTAGGTACTGTCGAAAATGTGTGATTATGTACCTATGCTTTTTTAATATTTCTTCTATTTTCTAACCACCTATGTTTTTTTTATTAATTTTTACGTAATTTGCCCGTCGAAAACCAATTCTTTAGTGACCCAACCCTGCCTAAGAGTCGTTTAAAACAAGTTAACAAAATTTCATAACAGAAACTAATACAGAAAACTATCTATACATTTTTACTTTGAATTCACAGTTTGATTTTATTTTAAACGGATTTTTTAGCCGCCTTCACTTCTGTCTTTAAATTAAAATCTGGTGTAGGCCTACCTGTTGCAATAATATTCCTTTTTTCATCAAAGAAAAGCGTTGAAAATCCTTTTTCCAATAACTTGCAAACAGAATAGATACACTTTACATTTCCCGAACTCGATGGGCCGGCAATTGGTTGCTCCATGACAAAATAAATCAAGAAGTAAGATAAACAAAGTCAAGTCAGACAGATCCTCTACCGTGTACCGCGTATTCCTGGCGAAAAATCGCGACAAACAATCGTAACCGCGGATTACAAACACGTGGAAATTAAATATTTTGGCGGCTTCGTTACCGGCGTCGCATCGCGGCGAAGGAAATACCGAGGTCCAACGATTTGCCCTTTACTTGGCATGGCAGACCATATTAATTATTACTCGTATACGCGTATAGAGTGTAGTATACACGTACTGAGATCACTTCGATACATATAAAATATTGCGTTGGTCAGGGATGCATACAGGGCCGGATTTGGTTTGGAAATTAGATAGAAATAAATACTTGGGTATTTTAATTGTATGGATAGGTATAGATTAATATAAAATTTGTTTTGTCTTATGTCTTATGAAAGCAGTGCTTCCATCGCTTCCATGGACCGCACGCCCCTGAACTAACAGTAGTAAAATGGTGAGCTGGCTATAAAAACCGCATGACCATCACTGTATAATATTTATTTGACATTTAGAAGACTTTCAAAACCAATGATAACTTTCTATAGTATATTGCTTAATGCGAGAGAGTAATAAATCATTATCGACCTATAATACCCAGTATTCTTCGCCGTATTCTATAGGTGTACCTAGTCCAATTTTTTATATTTAAATATGTTTATTGGCAGGGGTCCCGATATCGGGTAGATAAACTACCTGTGCCTCACTGTTTCAAAAATTTAAAATGTTTAGTTACTTTCCGGTAGTAGGGCTAGTGTTTCTGAATTTTTTGTTTAGAAACGGATTAGTAAAACTGTGCTTTCTGAAAATAAGAAAATTATTATTCTCATAGTGTTCAACGCTCTTCGCCACCAAAATTTAACATTCGAAGTTGCAAAAATAGTTGAAGTGTGTTCAGGTCACGAAAGAGAGGTACAGGACGAAAAGAAACTGTAATAAATGAGGATGAAAAGACTGCTATCAGAAGAATCATGCACTCGTTTTACTTAAAAAAAAAAAAAAAAAAATTCCTACCTTGGACAAAATAATGTCTGAAATGAAAAAGGATGAGTTCATTCTACCCATGGGTAAGAAAAAACTATGGAAAACTTTGAAGGAAATTAATTTTTGTTATGAAAAATTACTCTTAATACAGAAAGACGAAATCATCTGCTGGCGACCCGCGGTAAAGGAATAATAATTATTCACATTAGTAGCAAAAATGGATTTGTTGATGGCGGCTTACTAGCATTTAAATCGAAACGGACTGGAGACTATCATGAAGACATGAATGCTGATGTCTTTGAAGAATACTTCCCGCAAATACTGGATCTTATTCCTCCTGGGTCCATTATAGTCATGGATAATGCCAGCTATCACTCAAGAAAATCCGGAAAAATACCAACGTATTCTTAGAAAAAACATTACATCATTCATTGACTCACTGTAAATAAGAAGCCATTTCAAAAAGATATGCTGAAAAGGGAGTAACTGGAGATTGTAAAGTTAAATAAACCTTTTTGTACGAAATTTGTTGTCGACGAAATCGCTTTAAAACGAAATATAGCGGTACTTCGCCTTCCGCCATATCTCTGTTAATTAAACCCCATAGAATTGGTGTGAACCCAAGTAAAAGGGTTTGTAGCAAGGCATAACACCACTTTTAGGATGAGAGACGTTGGAAACCTCTTGCAAGAGGGAATAAAGACGGTAGATCATGAAAAATGTAGTAAGTGCGTCGAACATGTGACTGAAATAGAAGAAAGAATGTGGGAAGCTGATAACATGCTAGAAAACACTATGACAACTTCTTTAAACACTAGCAACGATTTGTTGATGCAAATTTTAAATGCAGGTATTAGATAGAATTCATACGGGATCTTGTTTGGGTTTTCGTGTTAGGTAAAACCTTTGACATCTGTTGGGTCTTCGAAGACTTATTAGGTTTTTTCATTTAGGTAGAAAATTTATATCAGCTTCTTGCCTTGATCGAGGAGTGCGTTGTGCCGAGGTTGATTTAAAGTTTTTAAGTGCAAAATAATTTGACGTCTTTCTCAACAATGTTGTTGCTTTGTTGTTAGTGAATTTAGTGCCTCTCTACTATTAGTTGGGACCATTAGGAGGCCAGTCTTTAGGTAGCTTATAGGTTGCGTCTTGTCCAGCTCTCGTGTGTGAGTCCGTTATTAGCTGGTTTGGCGATACGTCCGTACGTTTGTTATAGTCCGTGAAAATTTTAAAAAAGAATTCGTTAATTGTTGGTACGTGAAAGTCCTGATGTAGCACGCGGTTCATTGTGTACCTGTGGACATCTGCGATTAGCTTCAGCGCCCTATTTTAAATCACCTGAAACTTATTTAGCTCCGCCCTGCTTATGTTACACGAAAGTAGGTGCACCATAAGTCAGAACCGGCCTGATCAGGACCTTGTATACGTTTACTTTCGTTCTGTTGCCAAGTCTACTTCGCTTGTGAAGCAGGAAGTAGATAGAGCCTAATTGTTGCAATGCTAGCTTGAGTATGTTAATTGAATTAAGCCTCCAGTTTAGTCTTCGATCAAAGATAAGTCGTAGGTATTTCACTTCCTGGCACCAGTTCACTTGGACTCCATTGACTCTGAGCCTGGTCTCAGGACGTCTGACATTACTCTTTGAGAATAATATGGCCTTCGTCTTGGACGGATTCAGACGAATCTTCCAAGCCAAAAGCCATTTTTCTATAAGTTTAATATGGCGCTGCAACCTCGAGACAACCAACCACGGTTGTTTGGATTTCGCAGTAATTGCGGTGTCATCGGCAAATAAATAGAGCTCATTTTGTCTATCTTTCGGTATGTCGTGAGTGTATATGTTGTACAACATCGGAGAGAGAGGTGAGCCTTGCGGCGCTCCCACCCTGATGCGTTTAGTCAATGAAAGCGCGTTCTCCGACAAGACTGCAAAACTTCTATTTTCCAGAAAAGAAGCTACTACCTTGATGAGGTAGTTCGGAGCTCCAAGTCTTATCATTTTCAAGTTTTAGGTTAAAGAGCGTAACTATAGTTTATTCAGCAAAATGGCGACAATTTTACACAATTGCTTTTAATATTTTTGCTGCAGACTGGGCGATATGTCTGCATGCCATCATATCGCTCCGATTTGGTCGGATTCACCGAAATCGTGCTGCAGCGTGAGATCATTGATAACCGGCTTAAGTTGGCTCAAATCTTCCGATTTGGAGGTCAAGTGTCTGTGATCAAATGTTGTCCACGTATTATCCTGACACTCTTAAATTTAGGGTTAAGTTCATACTTACATTTGTGCTATATACATTAAGATGCAAGCAATCCTCTGAGCCCAGTAGTCCCCCATTCTGCGTACAAGGATCCCTATCCACAGTGGCATTGTATGTTCCTGTCCATGCAGCACTCGCTACTGGGCTCTGTAAAAAATGTGTAAAAATATTCACAAAGAAGAGGTTACAGATTTTAAACTGGTAGAGCATTTAGAAAATTAGGGACTTTCTCCCCATATCTTATGGTTATGATATCAAAATCTATTTACTTTCAAAATAGAAACGATGTAAACATTGCCACGTGACGAAATAGGCAGGACCCCGTTTTCTATATTATTGACCGCTCGCTAATAAAAATCGAAAGGTGTTAACATGTGCGATGTGCATGTGGAGGATTTTTGGCAGGATTGGAATCAGCTAACGGTCTGGTATTATTGTATTTTTTTCAATCGATCGGAAAGCAAGCACTTTCAAGATATATCTTTAACCGGAAAATTTCATTTTATTTACCGGTCTAGACGCGCACTTAGTATTGTTTTATTTTTATTTAGGGTTAAATGTTTTTTTTGTTTTCCAAAAATACCTTTCAGCGATGCTAGTTTTTATTCGTCGATGCCGAAGAAAGTTGCAAACCAAATAATTGTGCTATATATTAGGTTTGTTCCAACACCCAATTTTTGTACTGTCGCAGAACCGTCACGAAACTGTTGGGATCGATTTTGTGCGCAGGCGTTAATTTTGCATAATTTCGTGACCATACAAAAATAGACATGCGTTGGAACGGTTTTTGAATTGTTATATGAATGCGGCGTGATAGCTTGACATAACTAGCCTTACTTTTAAAAGTAAAAAATTGCCAGGATATTTTTAAAAATAAAAATTACTGACGGGTAATTTTAATATTTTATTCAATAAATTTCTTTTATTTACGTAAATATTTTTCATTTTTAACTCACAGTTCGTTAAAAACCTCCAAATCACCATCAGGAAATTAAGCATTCGATAGAATAGTCTCCTTCGTCATACTCACATTTTTTAATTCAAAAAATTATTTTATTTTGTAATGTCAAAACTAGTAAACAAACAACAGAAAAAAATTACATACATTACATAAACAGACAAACGGACTAATGCGCAAATCAGTCCAAACAGTAGAGTTCATCCGAACATACTTCGTTTGACCTAATACCTGCAACACTCGTTTTATTATATTGTAAACACCCAAAGAAACCCCGTTACCTGTTCGATTGCCAAACGTTTTTAAAGAATTTCTTGGTAAAATTACCCATAATAAACTGTCGATGAGCGTGCCAACTAGCGAAATCTACCTGGCCCCAGGCTGGCATCACTGTTTATATTACTGAAATGAAATGAAATAAGGGGTACTGCCTTGCACAGGAACGGAGTTTGTATTTAAATGAAAAGTCATCGTAATACCTTATAGTAGCAATGTTTATTATGTTTATTTTTACCATTACTTGTATTGTATGTATATTAATTTATTATAAGTACAAAACAAGTGTGAAAAGTTTGCATGTCGAAAAGGGCAACTTTTCGCACGCATTTATGTAAAAGTAATAATAACAATTAATATACCTACTTAAAAATATATTTACATATAGAAGGTTTAATTGAAATTATAAAATGTTTTTAATCTATTCCTAATTCAGTCTCGGTATCACTATCATCCACATTTATAATAAGAGGATGTATTTCGTTTTATTCAATAGATCAAACGAACTTACCTGTGAAGTTCGATCTGGATTATATGAGGCCTCGTCGAAGTAAATAAGTTTAGTCGTAGTACCCTCGTTCCTGGCGTTATCGATCACATCTTTAAAGAAAACAAACCTCTCCGCCCCCGCTGCACCATCCGACCCGCTAACCAGAACACCTTCAGTCTCTTCCCAAAGTTTGTCGCAACAAATCCTGGGTTTAGTTTAGTTTAGTTTATCGGGGTAGGGAGGGACCTTATTTACTTCGACGAGGCCTCATATAATCCAGATCGAACTTCACAGGTAAGTTCGTTTGATCTATTGATTATATTCGGCCTCGTCTCGTAAATAAGTTTAGTCGTAGATATTTAGAGATTGTTGCGACATTTTTTTTTTTTTTTTTTTTAAAAGAGAAAAACAAATATAGAAATTTCCTTATAATATTTTAATGTCAAGTAGTTATTATAAGGAAGAAACAAAATACTAAATTGTAGTAAAATATAACCAAAAAACACAAACGAAAAAATGAAATCTGAACATCTGATCAATCATTATAACATAAGGTGTACAAAACACCTATAAACACAATAAAAATATATTTTTAACATTAAATGTTTAACTCCTTAAAACTGTCTCTGCGAAAGTCTTGTCAGAAATTAACGGTCTGTTATATATTTCTGCAAACATTCTGGAATTTTTAGACCAACCCGCAGAACGTCTGATTGTATCTATATTCAAACCTTTCCTATTTGCTGCAGACGTGGAGGCATGCCTTGTACTATAAGGACTGAATTTATTTACGTCGACACCACTTTTAATCAACATATTCTTGATCCATCTACTCAAAGTCTGGGTGGATGCCTTTTTATATGGCTTTTTAACGGTAATAAATAGACTCTTTTCCGATCCCCTAAGACGACGAGTCTTGTCCAAATAGACCATTAGTGTTCTTGCAACACAAATATTTTGGTCAGATTCTAGAAAAGGTAATTGCAACAAAGGCTGACTTCTATTTTTTGCGGATGTTTTGATTCGTCTTGGAATCGTAATCTCAATTTTAGAATCTGATGTATAAATATTGTCAATTTCTATAAGCCATAAGGTTTGTATTCTTTGACCTGTTGCGAGAGCCAACAAAGTGACAAGCTTCTGAGTAAGAAGTTCTAAACCTATAGTATCGCTGCATAAATTTCTTACATAACTTAATACAATTGAAGGATCCCATGTATTTTCATACTTTGGTAAACCCGGTCTTAACATGTACACTCCTTTAAAAAATTTTTGCACTCGAAAATCTTGTGCTAAATCAGGGCCTGAAATTTGCGCTAGAGCAGACCTGTATGTGTTAAGCGAACTATATGAAACCCCTTTATTAAATTGTATTGTCAGAAATTCCAGAACATTGATTACCGAAATAGAAAATGGATCAATGTTTTTTAAAGAGCAGAACTCCCACCAAAGCTTAAAACCTGAACTGTACTGTTTTAAGGTGTTATCACAAATAGAAGCCATACAAATATCTAAAGTTTCATCCGGAACTTTGCCTAGCTGTAGCGCTTTCCGCATAATCGTCCGCCCATCAGAGAAAGTTGTGCGAAGAGAGGGTGAGGAACCCTGCCAACAGAAAGTAAGGTTTTCTTAGGTGTAAATATAATGGGCTCGGTAGTCAATAACCCTATAAAAACCGGATACCAAGGCTGCGTGGGCCAGACAGGTACAACCATGATGCCTTCTGCTTTATCAGCGATAATTTTTTCCAAAGTTTCAAGAATGATAGCAAATGGGGGAAAAGCATAGAAGAAAAAATTTCCCCAATCCAAGGTAAATGCATTTATCGCAAAAGCATCAGGGTCCTTCTGCCAAGACACATAGCATTTACATTTTTTATTTAATCGCGTTGCAAACAAATCTATCTTAGGCTTACCAAAATATTTTACTAGCTTGATAAAAGCTGAGTTAGCAATTGACCATTCTGTGTCAATCTGAAAAACCCTAGATGCTATATCTGCATCTTTGTTATCTATAGATTTGATATATGACGCGAATAAATAAATATTTCTAGCTTCGCACCATTGCCAAATTTTTCGAGCTAAAAAGTTCAGCTTTGGAAATTGCACACTTCCCATACGATTGATATATGCTATTGCAGTTGTGTTGTCTACTCTACATAAAACAGAGCAATTAGATAAATCCTTTGCAAAGCATTTTAATCCGAAGAAAACTGCCAACAATTCCAAGTAGTTAATGTGATGATTTAACTCTTCCTCTGACCAGAAACCTTGTGAACTTACATTTTCACAATGAACGCCCCATCCCAACCTAGAGGCATCAGAAAAAATTTCTTTTAAAAATTTATTCTTTCTGATCAAACTTTTACTACTCTTTTTAAGCTTAGCTATCCACCAGTTAAAATCATCACTCAACCCCCTTGGAATTTTCATCTTTGCATTGAAATTACCATGGCTTCTTTTTAGGGCTAAATACTTCTCTCGCTCGAATAATTTGGTGTATAAATAACCATATTCAATAGCTGGACAAACTGATATTAATTTTCCTATGATTCTTGAAAACATTCTAATTGAGCAATCTTTTCGTTTCTCAACGTTTATTAACATGGAAATTAACTGCTCGCGTTTATTATCTGGTACTGATATTGTCATATTAATAGAATTATACTCAAAACCTAAATATATACATACATTTTGAGGAATTAAGGAACTCTTATTGTAATTAATAAGAAAACCTAATGATTCTAAAATTGACATAGAATTTGTGACATTTTTAAACATTGTTCATAAGAATTACCAAAAAACAAGAAATCATCCAAGTAAACCACCGACAGGTAACCTTTACTTCTGAGATAGTGCATAATAGGTTTCATTAACTTTGTGAATAACATAGGAGCAAAATTTAATCCAAAACAGAGGCAGTTATATTGAAAAAGCTGACCTTGAAAATAAAATCTCAAATATTTCCTATCCTTTTTACGTATACTTACTAAAAAATAGGCATCTTTAAGATCTAATTTGGACATATAACAATTTGGAGAAATCAATCTGGACACTACTTTATGATCCTCTAATTTAAAATGCTCGGTCTTTATAAATCTGTTTAACTTTTTAAGATTTAAAATAAGTCTAGTAGTACCATCTGGCTTAGGAATTGTAAAAATACTAGATATAAATTGACCACTACATGGTTGAACACGTGATAAGGCCCCTAATTTTAAGAGCTTTTTGATAGATTTTCCAATTAATTGCGATTCACTAACTGAGCAACTTTGATGTTTTGGAATGATATGTTGTTTTGGTATTTTTATAAAAGGGAGTTTTACCCCCTTTACCCAAGATAAAAGACGTTTGTCTTGAGTAAATCCCTTCCAATTATCATAAAAGCCTGCCAGCCTTCCTGCCGTTTTCCTTACCTCTAGTGCCGCCGATACTTCTTCTCGTCCTGGTACTTGGGATGACGTACTTGGTAAGTAAACTGTTGCTTTAATTGGGATTTGGGATACTTGGGAGTTTGCTGGTAATGTCCACTCCTTCTGACTCCCTTCTGACTCTTGGGTGGACTCCTCCAGTTTAAAGTTTTCCTGGGAAAACTAGTCTTCTTTATCGAATGTTTTGAAGCTAACAGTTGCTTCGAAGAAACTTGCAGATCTTTTGCGGTTTTAAGTCTTTCACTCAAATCTATCCCAAATAGCCATTCATCTATCGGAGATTCCAAAAGAGGATCTTTTAAGTCCTTGTTTAGATTTAAGGACACCAGGTCTCTTCTAGACACGCTGAATATATGATGAACATCAGCTAACAGGCGGCCCGTGTCGCTTAGATGTTCTATAATATCCTTACTGTCACCTTGACTTTTCTCCCCCTCTTCTTTTCCTAACAGGATTGTAATTGTCTTACCAATGGCTGAGAGACTAGCGCTAATCTGAGACTGTTGTCTTGCAAGTCTCTCGTCTCTTTTTGCCACCGAATCCACAATGGCATGCTTAACCAGGGGATTTAATTGAGGAGTGCCAAAATGCTTCGCATTTTCAGGGGCAGGATATTTTCTGAGCAAAGCGTCTCTTCCCTGATCTTCCAACCCTGCTTTGATGATATGCAACCATCTATCGACCACATTTTCGTGAATAGCGGGGCCATAAGGCATGTCATTAACAACATCGACACCCAAAAGCGATAAAATGTCTGAATTTAAAGAAGGTCGGGCGGCTGCATCGTTGACAAGTGGTTCTAAGGGAAGAAAAAATGAATATTTAAAAGTTAACCTAACAACTAGGTTAGGCAGACAAACAAAACTGGCATCATAGCCAATTTACTTTAATAATAACCAGTTTTCTCAAAATAAACCAAAAACAGCACAGCTAAACGAAAAAAACTGACATCATAATCAGGTTTCAGGATAGCTAAATTTAACCAAAAAAACTGACATCATAATCAGTTTAAGGTAACAATTTACATGTGTCTATAATGCTATCCGAAAAACACAAAGTTAAACCAAAAAAAAAAAAAAAACCTGACATCATAATCAGTTTAGGATAGTAGTTGTCATCATAAACAATTACTGATAAGCCTGACTTCATAATCAGTTTGAGAGACATAGCTTGTCATTGAAAAATAAAAAACCGTAAATAGCAACCTACAGCATAAACCCTAATAAACAACCTTTTGCTGGCCAAAACAATAATAATATGTACCTTTAGTAAATTCTTCAACTTGGGCTTCACGCCCCGCTTTTGACGATTCTTCGCTAGAGGAATGTTGAGCCGAGACGTCTCTCTCTGAGTCAGAACAACTATAGGTGGAGCTGGAGGATCTTGAAGTAATTTTTGATCTTTGCTCTATTTTTCCCACTCTTCTTTCAAGACTTTCCAAAACCTTCAAAATTCTTTTATTACTTACAGGGGAAACACTGCGTTTCCTTTTTCTTGAAGCTTTTGGCATGATACACACACTTCGCGGAATAAAGAAAACTCAATAATACGTAACTTCGTTCACGGAAACAGTGTGACGTGACCCGAAACGCACAAAAACAAAGACTGAAGGTGTTCTGGTTAGCGGGTCGGATGGTGCAGCGGGGGCGGAGAGGTTTGTTTTCTTTAAAGATGTGATCGATAACGCCAGGAACGAGGGTACTACGACTAAACTTATTTACGAGACGAGGCCGAATATAATGTGTAGTTATATTAGAGTCTTTAATTTTTAAGACATGGTTAACCGAACTTTTCCAACTTTCGTCTGCAATTTCACCGAAAACTTTCTTTATTAGCTCTATTATACTACCACTAAGAGTAGGTGTACTACTTTCAGTTCTCATTTTCGATTTAATTTGATGCGACATGTGTTCAATAGGGTTAAAAATGGCAGTCGCCACACAGTGTGATCCATTTCTTCCTCCATTTTATCACACACATACTCATTTTTATAAATAAATGCCTTTAACACTTCTAACAGCTGTTTTCTACTATACGTTTCCTCGAAGTGCAAGTCATTTTTTAACATGAACTCCTTTATTGCGGATTTTGTGCTCGATGCATTCGGTAATTTTTCCAGTTGCCGGCTTTGGTAGCTTGCATTGTCCATCACAATAACACTTTATTCTGGTACATTTAAAAGCAAGCTGTCTTTAAACCAGCTTTCAAAAAGAGCGGCAATGGTATCTTTATGATAATACACACTTGAATCCTTTATATTTTTTGCCGACAGTAATAAACAGTTAGGGATCTATTCATTCTCCCAACCTGCATGAATTGTTGTTATTCGTTTTCCCTTATTTGAAGGGGCTTTATTTTGGCATTTTTCAGTTAAATCAACCCATCTCTTTTTGACAGTCTCATGAGTGTCAAACCACGTTTCATCCAGATACACTATTGAAGCTTTTTTGGACCTAACCTTCTTTATTTCCCTAAGGTACAGAAATCTCATTTGTCTTAATCTTTCGGACTCCATAATAATTTGTCTCTTGTTTATTGTCTTATACGTAAATCCCATCTCTTGCAAGGCGCGGTGAGGACTTGTCCTCCTACATGATATCGTTGGATCGTCAGTTGTTAACCGTATTTTTAAAGAATCTAACGTGAGCACAACATTCTCTCGATACATTTGGTATATTTTCCTGCGAATAACATCTTTGTCACAACCATCTACACACTTTATTTTTCCGATATCTTTGCGAACTTTTATTTTAAAATGTCCTTTCAGCATAATATCTCGTACCGTCGATAATGGAACTTTTGTCATTTCACTGGTATTTTTAATGGCAATTACTTTAGGGTGGCCGCTCTTTAATAACGATTCACATACATTTTTCACGATCACTTTGGCGTCAGAAGGTAAATGGTTCCTGGAAAGTTAGGGTAGCTAGATATCGCATTAGCTGAAGATTCCCAAGGTCTCCACATACTTTTAATATTAACTTGTTGCACACTACACTGTTCCAAAGTAAAATAGATAGGTACTAATCAATTTCGAATATTATGTTTACTATTTATATAAGCTATATAAACAGGTACCTGTAACTAAAAAGTTTTGAGAAATATCCTAATAATTAGGTTGTTTCTAGAAAACCTCAATTAGACAGTTTATTAATTTTGATAACAAATCAAGTAATGTACCTATCTATTGTTATTATAATCTGGCATTAAAAATAAATGTGGGTTAATACATCTCTGCGAAAGCGAAAACTGAGTTTATGAGGGGTTTTATTGCAGTCATTAAGCCAAACGAAATATGTTGGGAAGTACTTTACATTCTTTTAACCAAATATTGAAATGACCGTACAGAAACCGATTCGCGAGCGATCCTTGACAATGTTGGAACGCCAGCCAGGATCGTACCATAAACTGTCACGGATTAGTTGGAACGCTTTTCTCCTTCTGCGCATGAACCGGACGGTACACTGTACGGTTTTCGGGTTAGTTCACTATAAGTCGTTGTTCTGCACTAGTTGGGTCCCGCATAATAGGGTCCCTATAATAGACGATTTTATTAAATTTAATAAATATTGAAAACAGATATTATCCATCCTCATTAAGTTGCTACATTTTTAAACCATTCTTTCATCCGAACTGTTCTGCTTCTCCTTTTCCTCTGCTCGTGCGATATAATAACAATTATCGCTATGAACTCTTCTTGTGACATGTTGCAAATGTCGAGAAAGAACTAAGTGTATATAGCGAAATACTTAAAAACGTGAGGCCACTATCGAAACCGGCAGAAAACTGTCGGCCGTAATCGGTGGACAAAACTGCAGGTATAGTTTGAGTATTGATAACGGCCGTCCAGCCAGGACGGACAATCCACGGACTGCCGGCCTACCGAATGCGAATAGGTACCTTAAGTTAATACGGCTCTGTAAAAAAATTATTATTATTATATTTTGCGATAAAAACAAAAATGTTAACAGCTACCAAAAAAACTATGGCGTAGCTATAATTTTCTCTGCAGTTACATACAAAGTTTTTAAGTATTTTTACCTAAATGAGACGAAGTTACCCTTGAGGGGCAAAGTCACCCGACCTTACGGTACACGAATAATGACTTAACTGCCAGGTGTTGGATTAATGTAATTTACTTACGGCAAACCTTAAATTTCCAACGGGTGATTCAGCATATGGAATGCCCCGAAATCCGTAGTAGGTAGTGTTTGATCCTACCGTCTGGTTAACAATTCCCAAAAGACTTCCGTCGGGAATAGTTACTATTGGTGCATCCTAAGACACAAAAAAATATTTGAGTTGGCAAAATTCAAGAAAGGATAAAGGGAAGCCTCAAAAGCTAACGCGTCAAAACTTTACAATGTGCAATGCAAAATCTGTCTTGGCTTTAGAACCTGCTTAACATAAAGTTAATATTTAGGACTATTTATATGAAGTAGAGGTGACAATATGGCCAGCCACATATTTGTGTGTTGAGCTATACAGCTTTTTTTTATACATGGTGTTTTATAATGAATGTCGATATTGAAGGATGTTATTCAGTGCTTAATATTCAGACAAGAAGTTCATATAAATATTATAAGTTCGTTTTCGCTTTATTTTTAAGTGTTAAGCATTCTTGTTTTTCCTTAATATGTTTAGATAAAATATTATTTTGAATTTTAGTAGGTACTAACTATACAAAATGTTTTCATAATTACGCCTTATCACTGAGCAAAAATTATTGTTAAACCTTTTTTGTGTGACGAAAGATTTCGATTAAAAAAATTAATTTACTAACATATCGCTATTCTGTGCCCTTTCCAGTTAGATAAAATTCCATTTACCTATCTCTTAAACGACGCCAAAATCGAAAAAAATATGAAATTTTTTTTTCATTAGACATTGCAGTCTCTATTAACTGCCCTATCACAAAGAAAAATGCAGTGGCGTACATATTTTTGATCTGCTTAAAAATTGTAACCCTCTGTCACACATGTCTTAGAGCGTTCTATACCACCATTATACAGTATCTTACAGAGCTCTCATAGGGTTCTTATAGGGTTGACTCATCACGCAGAACGTATGAAACATATTGTACTTACAAGATTCCGCGTACAATATCATCTGCTTATTGTTATAATGATGTATAGGTATGTCGTCGAAGAATAAATAAGCAATATGTAAAACATTATTTAAATAATTTTACAGGCAATACGGTGTTTAAGTGGAAACAGCTCGAACCAAAAATACTTCAAATCCTTCTTTCATTGTTTCTGTAATACCGGGTGTTGCATCGTCGAGCGGGACATAGGAAATCCCATGTAATTTTAAATGGGGTCAATTATTGGCTTCCCTAATTATTTTAGAGAAAAATTCTATTTAGGTTTATTAAAGATCACTAAAACCCACATTCAAAAGAATAACTTTAGATATTTTTGATGAGCCCGTTTACGGGTTATCGCCGATTTCTTTTTAACTATTTCTCCTTTTTATGGCCCCGTATTTGCGGGCACCAGTCAAGGTAAAAGATGACTGTCAAATAAAGTTGTCATTTTAAAATGTGTGCTTTATTGTTATAAAAACTCGTACATCGAAAATATTAAAGGTGTATTTATGAGTACAAATTAATCTGAATAAAACTAAAATAAAGTATCCAATTACAAGGTTAATTATGACATTTTACATGTTTCAATATTTTACTAATTAATAGGTAGGTACTATTAAATTGTAAGAACTTTAGGATTTAAGAAGATGTTTAAATATTCCTCAAAATGACAACTTTATTTGACAGTCATCTTTTACCTGACTGGTGCCCGCAAATACGGGGCCATAAAAAGGAGAAATAGTTAAAAAGAAATCGGCGATAACCCGTAAACGGGCTCATCAAAAATATCTAAAGTAGTTATTCTTTTGAATGTGGGTTTTAGTGCTCTTTAATAAACCTAAATAGAATTTTTCTCTAAAATAATTAGGGAAGCCAATGATTGACCCCATTTAAAATTACATGGGATTTCCTATGTCCCGCTCGACGATGCAACACCCGGTATGTCGGAACTTAGGTGGTACTAATATTATTAAAAATTATCTTTGGCTTAATATTTTTAACGGAGGTCAGTTTATCGTTAAAGCATAGGTGATTTTTGGGCATTATTTTCACGCGCCTAAATAAAAATAATTATTTATATTTTTTTTCGTCACTAGTCAGTAGATACTAAATGAATTTTAAATTTTACTCACTTGTCCCCAAATAAACACTAAGTTCAAACTAAATATTAATAAAATCCGAATTAATGTCATTTTATAGAAAAATTGTGTGTTGCAGAGGTTTGTTTCTACTATATCTTTTAAAATATTCAAGCAAATGTGTTTATTTTTTTTAATATATAGGTATGTAGTTCGCCAACTAATAAAGTTAAATAGCCAATAAATGATTTAGGTGTACTAAATATATTTTTTGCAAGGACACACGGGTCATTGAGATATCCAAAAATTATTGGCATTGAGTACACAATTAACAAATATCAATCCTATTGTCATCTGTAAAACTTATATTGCGGTAGAATTCCATGACGTTGTACATAATAAATAAAATGATTCGGGTTTAAATAATAATATATTGTTGCCGAAATATAGCTATTTTCCTAACAAGTGCAGAAAATCGATTTTTCCGCACGCAAATGCCGTTGACAGCACGACGCGTAGCGGAGTGGTGTCAAGCATTTAAGTGCGGAAAAATAGGTTTCTGCACGTGTTAGGAACAATAGTTTTTCTACTAGCGTGAGGAAACAAATTGAAAATAATTTAAAAAACGGAGTTTTTTTTTAAATTTTTATTACAATGAACAAAATTTTACAATATTAATTTACTTATTTATATTGTAATTAATTGTAAACGTACAATTACTAGCACTATTTAAATTAATAGCAGAAGCCAGTTGGTTGCGGTTCTCCAGTAAAGATTGGGGTGCAGGAATAATTGATATTTCAGTAGGTTGCAGCTCGTTTTCTGAGTCCTGAAGCCCATCAGTTTGTTCATGTTGTGTACTTGTTGCTGGATGGGAGTAAGAAAGGGCTACACAGCTGCTGGTGGAAGAACTGGCTGGGGTTGATTTCAATATTTTACTTGCTATTAGTTTTTTATTTTCCAAGGATTCGTTTAGATAACCTTCGGCGACTTTTGTGGATTGCCACCCCCCATGACGCTTCAGGTTGGTTATGCCCACTCCGGCATTTGCAAGGGCAGTGGCAGAAGACCTTCTATAACAGTGGCCAGTGTACTCTTCTGGATTCGGCTATCGTAAATAGGCTGCTACCTCAGATGGCATTTTTCCAAATTTATTTATGCCAACGCATTGGATGGTACATTCCCCTTTGCGATATTGTACGAAAAAACGTTGGTGTGAAGTATTTTTTGGTCTAAGTGATACATATTTTCTTATCAACGCCAAGTTTTTCTCCCCAGTGACCACAAAACTTCGGCTTGTGTGCGTTTTATTGTCGGCTATTTTCACTAAAACGAAACATTTTTCCAGCTGTACGTTTTCAAACAACAAATTTGTCAATTCTTCCCGTCTGCACGCCCCTGCTAGGCCAAAAATTGTTGCCATTTTAATTAGGAGGTATGTGTCATCAGGAGCGCTGTCTATAAATTTTTCCATGTCACTTGTGGTTAAAATTTTCGACTTTTTTAGTCTGAAGCCAACCATTTTTTTCTTGAGAAAAGAAATTAACTTAAAATGCATACCAATATCCACATTTTTTTTCAGCTTGAGCATAGTTTTCAACATTGAGTATCTTGACCAGAGTGTGGACGGCTGGTACGATTTCGATAATTCGTAAAAGTAGGCCAAAAAAACTTCTTCTCTTTCAAAATTCACATTTTTCTTCTCCTTAATCCATTTGCAAAAAAGGGTGTATTCTTTTTCATACCGTTTTCTTGATTTTTCTGGCAATAAATCTTCTTTGAGATTTTCAGCCGCCAAAAGAATCTCCTCCGGTACTTCTTCTATAAAATTTTCGTTCATCTCTTCATCGGAAATCATTTTGCGTGCCGAAGAATTCAGCAAAACTCCAGTAGAAAAACTGATAAACTAGTTTAAATTTATAATATTCTGTTGACAGTGAAATACAAATCAACAACTGGTTATATACACCATAGCAACTAAGATATTTCAAAGGTAATATGATTAACAGTGACTTCAAATCGTACAGCATTTAATTTAATTAAATTTAATTTCAAAATATAACAGTGCGGAAAAATCTTTGCCGCACGGTGCGGAAAAGTGGATTTTCCGCACTAAAACATGTGCGGAAAATGCGTTTTTCCGCACGCTAGTAGAAAAAATCTTTTATCGATTCAAGGGAAATTATTCCGAAATCGAATAGACATATTGTCACTATTTTGCATAATATTACCCCTCGAAATGTCTCTAATTTAGACAGTTATTTAAATGATAGTTGCCCAGCAAAAGGTTATTTATTATCGTTCATTTATTTTTTTATATTTAGCTTAGGACTCTTATTTGTTCATCACTTATATTGTATGTTATATAAAAATATGCTTTATAATAATATGGCGACATATGAAATCGCAATAAAATTCAAATTTAAAACAAACTTTTATTACCACCAATAATATTTTATGATGTTTTGAGGGTTCTTAATTTTATCAATATAACAACATATTTATTAGCTTCTAGGAACTAACTATTCGAATGTAAATTGTTCGCGCTGACCTGAACTGGCGACTTTCTAGATTTCCACAAAGTTTTGATTTTTAGGATTATTATCATTATACAGGGTTGTATGTAATTCCTGTAACTGTTGAATTACCTCGAATACGAAAAACCGAACTTTATTAAAGTGATTCAGTAAATTATTCCCCACATTTCTACCTGCATAAATTTTTTCTGTCATTTCTGGTTTGGTTGCCATAGAGACCAACTTACTTTTTTTAAATGAAACACCCTGCATTTGATTGAATATTTGGTTTCTACTGGAAAAACTCTGAATTTTTTGTATTTCAAATTTTTATTTATTTAAAATTGTGACAAACTTTATAATAACACAATAAATAGCCTAGAAAATTGAACAACTTAACATCGGAATAATAAACAAGTGAAATCTTTTCGTTAGATCAGGTATTCAAAATGACCACTATTTTCTTCTAAGCAGAGCGCCAGTCGATCCCTGAACCCGTCTACAACGTTTAAAAGGTAGTCCTCTGGAATGGCTCGACTTTTAAAGATTCTAAGTCATTTGGACCGTTAACGTAGACTTTGTTCTTTAAGTGTTCCCACAAAAAGAAGTCGAGCGGGGTTAAGTCCGGGGATCGCGCTGGCCAGTCAATAGCACCTCTTCTGCATATCCAACGTCCTGAAAATTGTTTGCTTATGTATTGTCTAACATTTCTCGCATAATGCGCAGGTGCTCCATCTTGCTGGAACCATACCTGTTCGTTTATGCGATTATTTACACCCGGTAAAATCATTCTGCAAGAAGAATTTATATGATTTCTGAGGAGGTCCAGATATTTTTCGCCATTCAAAGTACCATCTATGAAAAAGGGTCCCATAATATGTCTACCAACTATGCCCGCCCAAACATTAATTTTTCGGGCCTCTGAGTATGACCTTCCTGGAACCAGTGAGTATTCTCAGCAGACCAATAACGATAATTGTGTCTATTAACAATGCCATTTAAATAGATAGTAGCTTCATCCGACAAAATGATATTTGTTGCGAAGTTATTATCGTTATTGCATCTGTCTATTATCAGCTCACAAAATTCAGCTCTTCTATCAAAATTATCCTTGTTTAACTCGTGCACCAACTTTATCTTGTAGGGATGCAACTTCTCCTGCTTAAACAAATTTTTCAGTGACTGATAAGACACAATAAAATCCATTACCTTCGGCCTGGATGATTCTGTTGGATTTTCATGTATTGAGAGCATGATATCCAAAGCTTTGTCTGCCCCGGTTGCTGTTTTGGGTCGACCTTATCTAGCGGCTTCCCTAATACTGCCTGTTTCTTAAAATTTCTTTACCACTCGACACACCGTTGGCTTTCATTGAAAAGTTGACAAACCTGATCTTGCGATCTCTTCAGGTACATTTTGGTTAAATAAAGATTGATTCCAAGCAGTTCGAGAACTGCGCAGAACTTGATGTGCAATAAAATAAATTCTTAAATTCCTTTAGAATGGTTCGTACTTAAAAGAAAGGGAAACAGGGTATTGAAAAAAAAAGGGTAAAATTATCCATAACCTTAAATATTTCAAATGATTTAGCGTCAACATATCGCGCGACAATACATCGAACGACAATTCACCACCGACAATTCATCGCAGAGACAATTTATCGTGCGACAATTTATCGCCGTATTGTTATATATATATTGTAACAATTAAAACAGAAGATATATAGACTTATATTAGTTAAACAGCGCTAACACGGCATCTAATCCACCTTTTTGGTTCCAATTCGCCTTTTTCAAGTTCACCGGGGAATATTAATTCAGGAAACCTGAACTAACCCCTTAAGAGGATTAGGTAATTATAGTATTAAATAAATATAGTACTCAACATGACCCAAAATGAAAAATATAGAAATTATATCTGTAAAATCATTAACAGGTACCTTTCTAATTTAAATATTATAATTTTGGTATTTTAAGGAAGAGGATTAAGTAATTATGGTACTCATGAAAAATATAGAAGAATTTGCGATGAATTGACGCGCGATGAAGTGTCGTAGCGATGAGTTGTCGCGCGCACAATTGTCGGCGATGAAAAGTCGCGCGGTGAAATGTCGTACGATGAATTGACGGGACACAATTTCAAATGTCAAAAATATATTTCGCGGTGAACTAATGCGATTGGTTTTGTTGTTTTATTTTCTATGAGTATTAAAAAAAAATTCTACTAGAAAACTTGCAATGTGGGTTTGAAATTTTACTTCAAGGAATAAAATAGTAATTTATTAAACTATTTATTTAACTGAACTGCAGGAACTCGTTCAAACCCAGTATCATGTGTTGGATAGTACAGACTCTGTTCAAATTATACCGTTAAGCTAACTACAATTGCTCTGGGGACTTTAGAATGTTCTATAAACTGAGTGTCCGAGTACATACATGTTGACAATATTCTTAGCATATAACTCGCTTTTTTGTTGATACTGTACAAGTAAGTTATTAAATATATGTTCAACTTCTGAAGACAACCTGAAGCCTAAAGCTGCTGGAGTTTAAAAGCTGATACTACAAAAACACTAATAAATAATGTTTCAATATTGTCGAAAACTGTAATTTACTAAATTCCATGTTTCAATTATTAGTTTTTCTATGGAAATTTGTACTTGCCATAACTATAGGGTTATTATTTTCATATTTTAAATTTTATTGGTATTATTAATATTTTAATGACTTGATTTAGTATTTAAAAGTTAATTTAAATTTTTTTTAAAATTATAAATGAATTAGATATAACCTGTGCTACAACACGACCATAGTACCCGCCTGCAACGTGGAAGTTGAAGTGAGGTTAATAATAATATTATTATATATATATTATAATCTATATATGTATATCCCCATATCATCATGTCAGCTAAAAGACTGATTAATTTAAATTTTATTTTTAATTCTTCAATTCTATTATATAATTTCTAAATTTAGTTAAACACCTAAGTTTAACAAATTTAATATCATACAATACAAAATAAAACTTTTTTCCTTCATATGCTTTAAATTAAATTACTGTTTCATTAAAATGCTTCTTTTTCTATTAAAATCTCACATTTCACTCAAATTTTTATCTTTACATTAATTCCAACACAACTAGCTAGTTCATACCAAGTCTTCAACTTTCACATATTACTGTATCACATTATAAGTTGTACTCATTAGTTTGAGACAACATACATCGCTTTTAAACTGGATGTTAGTATCCCCTGATGATGAATGCTTAAGCATTATTTTAAAATTAAACTGTGGAGGAAGACTGCACTGTTTCGCTTAAATTTCAGTTTGGAATAGGTTTTAACTGAACCAAAACAGAAATATCTCGATGCACATGTGCGGACTGTTCTAGAACGGTTCTAAGTTTGAACCAGAACAAACCTTTCATATTTCCGTAACCGCTCATTATTAATATTTCAACTCGTTATTTCTCATTCAGATGAACCATACTGTAAACAAATTAGAAATCAGACAACAGAAAATTAAACAGGAACTCAAAATTGACACCTCTTAGGTCGCTGTCATGAAAACACCTTCACTCAACTGGTGGGTATTGGATAGGAATAATTATAATTAGGAAGTTTTTCATTTTTGAGTTGTCATTATCTCGGAAACGCTAGCAGATTGATGAAAATAGAGAATACAAAAAACTCAGAGTTTTTCCAGTAGAATTAATATGCAATCATATGCACTAATATGCAGGGTGTTCTAAAATAAGTTAGTCTCTATGGCAACCAAACCAGAAATGACAGAAGAAATTCATGCAGATAGAAATGTGGGAAATAATTTAGTACACAACTTTCAGTAAGGTCACTTTCTCGTATACGAGGTAATTCAAAAGTTACAGGCATTATGCGCGACTTTTTTGCCACTCTGTATATACTATATAAATGAAATATACAACAAAACTGGATTTCAAACAGGGGTCCAGTTAGTTGGACGGCATTTTTTCTTTTTAAAACTGTTCAAATCATCAGACTTAAATTTTTTTCTATGGGGTACTATTAAAAATGAGATTTATTATTAACCTACCTCCTGCCACACTAAATGAATTACAAGACCAAGTAAGGGCAGCTATTCATAGAATTTCACTACGACAGTTAAAACGTTATACGAAGAACAACAGAGAAAGTCTGATTTTATTAGCAACAAGATGGAGGTCACTTTCAACATCTTGAACCCTAAAGATAAAAAAGAAATAGATATTATGTAGATAGTTATAATTATTCGGTTATTTAATTAATAAGTACCATTATTTTTAATAAAATAATAACTTACTAAATCTATGATCGAAATAAATTCGTCACTAGGTGACAATTAGTTATTCTAATAGTGATCAGTGGAGTTCGAAAATCTCACTGCCCGACCAGAGGCACATCAGCAACCGCTGGGTCCTGAAACAGTATTTTAGGTTAATTAATGTGTTTACTCGTGAACAAGATGTGCATGTGGGCATTTGAGAAATCAAACTTGTTAGTTAAAACTGAAACTTAACGAAAACAAAGTGTTACGGTTCAAAAATTCCATTTTCATAGTTGGATTATCTATGTTAAGTTTTAAATTGTTAAAGTACCTATGCAGACTCTCACCTTAGACCTTAATTAATAATTTAATTACCTGTTGATAGTCAATAGTTTCACTTAAATCTGTTAATATTTATATTCCAGGAATGTTTTGTATCTTACATAGACATAGCCAAGTGGATTGATTTATTCTGTTCTTTGTTTCATACTACCTGCAGACAGGTCTTATTTCAAATCCTTGTTTTAATTGATTAGTAATTAGTGAACTTTCAAGATATCAATAGAAATAACTTTTAAACTTTTTATATAAGATGTAGGTCAAATGTTTCGAATGCTGTGATTCAGTGTCAGACTAACAGTTCGGTGGATTTTCACGACCATGTCTGGTTAATTTAGGCATATTTTTGCGGGTGAAGTAGGTTGCCTAACTTTCTTTATGGTTTTCATGGATTGGTATGATAATTTGTCGGCGATTGTTTTGGTAATTAGGTATGTTATCGGCTCTTTCGACAAGAGACGTTTGAAGTAAAAGCACGTTTGTGGAAGTAGCTCCCGAATATTAGTTTTCTTGGGCAGGGAAGGTCATGTGGTGCCGATAAAACATCCACAAATGTATTCAAAAAGGATATGGCTTTGTAGTTTGCCTATTCTTTGGTCGGAATGCCGATTTAAAATGCTTTTCCATCAACTTCAGCAACAGGTCCTAGACGCAATTTTTTAGGTTGGAACCCTCATTAGTTATTTGAGGTAGGTTTAAACTTTAGTATCTAATTACCCTCGATGGGTCTTATGAAAATTTTTTCTTTCATGTTGTACATCTAAATTTCGAATTTAGGGTTTTTTTGGTAGGGGCTAAAAGTCCGAGTTCAAACTGGAGTACTAGTTTTCTTTTATTGGAGCTGCCTGGACGCGAGACGTGCCAGTTGACATATACTATTTGGAGTCTTGGAGTCTTGGAGGCTAGTAGTGTAGCAGTATCCACATCACCTTTATTGTTCTATGGTATCCACGTCAGCTGTTAAAGGGACCATGTGTGTGTTTGTTTTACTGAAGATCGAGTCTTCATGAACCATGGGTAGCACATAAAGATTCAGCTAACTAACGTTTTTCTTGAGTAGTGCGGACCCTTGGGAGTACCCATTAGGTGACAGGAAAGCGTGAAATCAATCTTTGCTATATTGGTTCCATTTGCGTGTCTGCTTTTTCTCAAGATAAGCCTTTCCTGGGAACACCTGAGTACTGTGGTACAATCAGGGTAAGGAACCTCACTCCAAAGTATTAAGTCATACACTGATATAATTTTTTCTTTACGATCTTAGTCATATTGATATTTTGCATTTGCATATTGTTCTATAAACAGTGCTTTGATAAAGTTTTGCGCCCATGATATGTACAGAACTTGTGCATTGTAAATGTTTAGCGTATGTCGACAGAGCGTTAAGACGTGATAAGAGTTTCTAGTAGTTTAAAACGTTAGGTAGTCTGTTATAGCTTATTTCGTGGTAAATATAGTTACAATTATTATTATAAAGTAAATATTTTTGTTTCCCGGCTAAAGGCCATTGGTTTCTTGAAACTTTAACGCTTGTAACTTTACCATTTTAACTTATCTACGCCCGAGTGGCTAGTATGCTTATCGAGTAATCACAGGTACTCGCAAGATTTTGTATCGTACTTTAAGAATGCTCTTATGGTAAATTTAGTAAGTTGTTGTGAGAGGTTCTTGAACAGACCTTGCGGAAATTCCAAGTCAATTGTTTCACTTTTTGGCAAGTACATGCATCGATTAATTTAAATCAAAATGTCTCGAAAACGGCTGCTTGTAGTGACTTTTGATAAACATACCATTTTTACGTAAACATGATAGAGGAATCGATTCTTCTTCTAGAATATGTGATATATACATGCACGAAAAAGTTGTGAATCCCCAAAAGAGAAAAAAACCTGTGGTGAAGATGAAATTTGAATTTTTCATATAAGAAAATCCCCAAATACCAATTTTCGTCCAAATATAGACATTATTTTGAAAATTATTTATGAAAAACAAAAATAAAAATAAACTTTTAACACCCTGTATCTCAAAAATGAAGGGCTTAAAGACCCATGCTTATATGAACTTTTCACCTTATAAATAACTAAGGAATTGTCCTGCAAAATATCGTACACTTATTGAATAACACCCTGTCTATAGGATTTCTAGTTTCTTCCAAAGGATCGTTAATGTATGGTAAAAAGGGAGTGGGCGACAATATAGAACCTTGAGGGACTCCGGCGTTGATGTTAAATGTGTCTGAAAAAAATCCGTCCATCGCCACTCGCAGAGAACGGTTTTTAAGAAAACTTGACAGCCATGAACAAAATTGAATCGGCATTCCGTATGCTCTTACTTTAGTTAGGAGCCCTTTATATCATACTCGGTCAAAGGCCTTGGAAATGTCCAGTGCTAACGCCCGGAACTCCCCATGATGTTCTATTGCGTTGTTCCAAACGTGAATAACATAAGCGAGAAGGTCTCCTGTTAATCTAGGCTTACGGAATCCATGCTGGCGGTCACTAATAATGTTGAAGCCTTCCAGGTACTTATAATACTAACTAACTACTAATAATTTATCATTTTTCATTCTCCATAACTTTTGATATAACCGAAAGCAATCACATAAATGCTTATTTTTTGTTACTTAGCGTTTAGTTTGTACGGCAGATTTCTCGCAGTTTTTTGGCGCAAAGGTAAACTTTTCCTAATCATGGGACACTAAATTTTACCAAGTTTCAGCTATGCGGCTGTGGCAGAAAGATGGGATTGATTAGTTAACGCATGTTATATTATTACCGGGGTTTGAAAAAAACGCATTGGTAGTATGAAACATTAGTAGAGTAATTAACAATAAACAAACATAATATGTTTCACCTTCCGATATTAACAAGATTTTACGACAGAGAAATTTTATCTGCCAACGAAACTATTTAATTCGTTTAATGCGTGTGCAATAAGCAAAAATATCTACTGATTAGTGTTATTAACTAAAATATAACTGCCGCCAATTAACAATCATATACTTTATTAAGCCTAAAGTAAGCGTGAAGTTATTAGCCATTAATTTCATACATGATGATTCACCATAGATGAAACATTAGACGTATATGACGAACCAATTATATTGAATAGAAACTTATTTTTGGAATCTCTATTAGTTTCTTAACATCTTTGCTTGTTACATAACTATACTTCTAAAAATATGTTACACCACTTATATTGCCAAAACAATTACTTATGTTATCGATTAGCAATTAATTCTACAAGAAAGGTTTCTTTCACATTTGTCTTAAAACTTACCGTATGGAAGAAAAAAACTAAAAATCCCACGTTAATTTAGTGTAGTATAAAAATGCCAATATGTTTTTGCAAACCATGTTTGCTTTCAAGAGCTAAAGTACCATGAACTTTAATAAATAATACAACAATTTTTATAAGAAATGTTGAAAATTACCGTTTTCCGTATCTATGCAAGCTTCTACTCTTCTTCTCATCGACCCATGAGCTATTTCAAAAACTTCCGGTGTATTACGTATGGTTTTACATCCACCAATGATTATATATCTCTTAGTTGCTCCAATACATCAACTATAATAATTTAAACTAAAGTTTCAAGATGCCCCCAAAAACCAATAGTTCAAGCTATTCATATCAGGTGATTTAGGCGGCCAAGATTGAAGTCCTCCACGGTTCATGCAACTATTTTAATGAACTCTATCTTGCATACACCCTAAATGTGTTGCTCTAAGGCTAACTAGGATTGAAATAGCTCGTAAAGCATTTGTATCATGGAAACCAGTTCTGTGCAATAGAAACCTGTCCATGCATCTTCGCAAGAGAATCCTGAGGTGCTATATTTGGTCGACATTGCTCTACGCCTGCGAGACCTGGACTTTGAAGGCTACCACTATTAATAAACTGGAGGCTTTTGAATTGTGGTGCTATCGTAGAATTCTTAAAATACCCTGCATCACACGCACTTCCCATGAGGATGTGCTCAAAATTATTGACACAGAACGGGAGCTCTTGAACACTATTAAACTAAGAAAGACTGAGTACTTTGGCCATATCATTAGAGGTCTAAAGTATCAGTTGCTCCGACTCATAATACAGGGTAAGCTGGAGAGGAGGAGATGGATTGGTCGAAAGAATCTATCCTTGCTACGCAATATCAGACATTGGACAGGTCTACAAGTGGAAGATCTTTTCAGAATAGCGGCAGACAGGGATAGATTTCACGGAATGGTCAGCATGGTGATACCCAACGCCTGAACCCAGGCAGGACACTCAAAGAAGAAGAAGGCTAGAGGGGTATTTTCTAGTAATATCGGCAAATCATCTTGAAGAAAATTGCAGTAAAAATGTCCGTCAAGGTGTCCTGGTAGAAAAATCATCCTGTTAAATAATCGCCAATAATACCAACCCAAGCGTTCACTGAAAATACGACTCTATTATCGCATGAGGGTTTTCTTCATTCCGAATGGTTATTGTGGAATTTCCCTATTGCGTTTATGAAAAAATTCCCTTGAGCCGCCAAGAGAATGTGTGTTTCAAACTTAGAATTTTCTACAATTTTTTGGCTATATCACCTTCAAAATTCCATGCACAGTGGACCATCTCGAGATGAAGATTGCAAATGTTCGGCTATTTGGTGCAATACGACTAAGACATTTTTCTTGATAGAGACGCCTGCCTTATTTAGTATTAATATTAGCAAGGCCATAAACAAAATGCATGTCAGTGACCTAAAACTTAGTGATGACCTACTCTACTAGGGCGCCATTTGTGATGGGCTCATAACTGGGACGGATGCTCGAGCGCCATTTGTGATGGCCTCGAAACGGTCAATAGAGTTGTTCGAGCGCTATTTTGTTACGTTTTTAGGTCTGGTGAAGTTCCTCTGGAAGTTCGTCGGTCGAAGCGAGGAATTATCGGAGTTCTCGAGCGACACTCTGTTGGGTGTAGCAGAGATCTACCGTCGACTTGAGGTTAGCCTTTAGACAATTAAGGTTGGTAATCCCAGAGGTCACATTTACGCATGGGTCTGTTGGATTGTCTTATTAAGCTAGTCTGGCCGTTCTGGTCGAAATAAAACTCAACGGTTTAAAGTTATATACATTTATTATAGGATAATGATTTAATACAGAGGAAGTACGGATGTTTAAAGATATTCAGACTAGGCTTAACAGGAACAGAACAGAACAGAACAGCTAAGTCTAAAATATGCATGATTGGTTAGCAAAACGGAATTATAGGGAAAAGTGCAACGGGGTGGCGTGTCATGAAAATTACCGTGGTCTTACGCATAGAATGACGTAGACAGCGAAGCAGGTACACTTGTGGCAAACGTATATGCCATGCGTGGTTCCAGCACGGAGTAAGACCGAAGAAAGATGCTTATTTCTTCCTCGTTAAGTCTCCCACGGTGTTCCATGCCATTCTACAGTATGCATATGAAAACAATAGGAGGGCTTATTTTGATAAGCGGATCCATATATACTCCGACAGGAAAGCAGCCCTTAGAGCACTAACATGTTACATGTTAGCGCTCTAACAAGGTGACATCAATACTGGTATGGGAATGCCAAGAGGAACTAGTGACCCTGGCAAAAGCTAACAACGTGATACTACAATGGGTACCAGGACATTATTACAGGAAGCGAAAAGGCTGATGAACTTGCAAGAAAGGGGTCGGAAAAAACATTCACTGGTCCAGGCTAGTACGAGATGTCATAAAACGATGAATAAGGAATCAACACAAAATCTACTGGAACAACAGACAGAGATTAAACCACAGTAAAACTGTCATTGGTAACCCAGACCCAAAACTAACGAAACAGCTACTTCTGATGAGCAGAAATCAACCGAGAATTACCACAGGAATACTGTCAGGACACATAGGCGTTAAGAAACACCTGCACCATATGCAACTGTATAACGGAGACCTAAGCTGTAGATTATGCAGGCGAGAAAGTGAAACAGTTCAACATATTATCTGCCACTGCGAGTCATTGGACCGGAAAAGGCAACAAATACTCGGGGAACCAAGACTGGAACCAGAGGATATTTCGACACTCTCCCCAGTTTACCTACACAAACTAGTGCAAGGAACTAGAATAAATAAGTGAGTGTACCACCAAACTAGAGTGAGCACAATAGGCCAAACCTGGCCGAAGTGCGTCCAGCACTTGGACAAACCCTCGGAAGAAAGAAATAGTCGAGCAATTCTAAGCAGTACTTTCGGGAAGGAGCTATACTACAGCGATCAATCAGCAATGGGGTTTTTAGGTTAAGCGGGCAGAGAAGCGAGGTGACTACCGTGGAGGTTTCTTTCCCTCGCAGGCATGCAACAATTCAGGACCTATATCCTCGAATCGGTGAATGATCATATCACGCGATATATCTATTGCAGTATTGCGTACTCCCAAAGACAATGAACATTCGTATCACACTTCGCATGGTCCAGAGCAGGAGAAGTGTGAAAGTTCGCCCGTGAAGCATGTGATGTGAGCATTCACTAATTCGAGGATAGAGGCCTAGGTCTTTCGGCGGACCGTTGAACAGGACGGAAGTTAAAACCACTGAACTTCCACTTAACTTATTCCTAGATTAGGCTTTCATAAATAGTTTAGATTTATTTAGATTATTATAGTGCAGTACCTTTTAGTGTAAGTTCGTGATGAGAAACAAGTGTGGTGTATGGTGTTGCTTTGTAACAATTAATTGCCAACAATCTAAATTCAGCTAAGAACGTAGACTACTTAAGATAATTTTAAAATTGTGTCCCCGTATAGCATTTGGGTAGGTACCTTGCTTTCAACCCAACCATTACTTTATTTAGGTAAGTGTTTTTTTGGAATGTTTAATCTCTTGATAGGTATACCTACTATAATGTTCAAGTGCTTTACAGAAATGTATTCAATTTGAAACTCGATACAGTTTAAACTAGGAATATTAATATGTTATTTGTGTCCCACTTGTTTACTGATATTTGGCAAATTAAAAGAAGCAAACCTGTTATATTGCTTTAAGTGGTAAACTAACTTATGTTGTAAGGGGTTTGATTTATTTAGAGGATCAAAGGATCTAAAGTTTTGCTTGGGTTATCCAGTTATAGTAAAAAATGCTTTCCTAAACATTGTTACTTGTCAAAGCTAGATCATTTTAATTTTTCGCCTAAAATGCAATGTAAAGACATTCTTGCAGATTAACCGCAGCACGACATAATGTACAGTTAAGAGCTCTAGAAAGAAACCCTAACATAAAACATCTCAATGATGGGAATCGTGTTTGCAGATTGCATTTTGCTTAGGATGATATTATAATTATAAATTGATAGGGCATACTTAAAATCAGGTGCCATTCCAACCAAGCAATTGGGCCCTCGTAAGCCTCTAGCTGCACTTCATAATACCCTTTCAATGACACTTAGAAGGTAAGAAACTCTTACGACTTTTTATAGCTTTGAAATCTAAGTCCAGAAATATTATTAGTCTGAAAGAAAGTACTTACATCCTTACTTAGTTATCTACTTTTTTTTATGGTAGACTTTATCCATTTAAATGGGCAATAATATGTGCAATTGTGCATGAAACTGTGGGCATAAAATATAATAACACGTTATAAAACATATCTAATAAATAAATGCTAGCCTACTCCAACTGATCTGCAGGAAGTACGGTTTAATATTGTTTAAAAGTTATTTTATATTTCTAACATTATAGTTTTGTACTTTGTACAAACATGAAGCAAGGCATTGATTTGTAAGAGTGTTCGGAAAATGAGTTGTGAATCTTAGAGAGACGATTTCAGTTGGTAAAGTAGAGGTAAAAAAACATGCCACGTAACATAAAATGAAATTGTAAATATATTTTGAGCTACATCATGTCAAAGTTCTTTCTCCCTTACATATTTCCTTTCGCATATTTCTTTTTTTTTTTGGTTTGACAGTAAAGGTACTAAAATAAACCTTACCCTTTACCGGCAAATTAGAATTAAAGATTTTATTACTCAAGCAAAAAATATAACAAATATATTAATAGCATAATTGTTTGTTTTACTGTTTTACAGTTTCTGTAATGCGCTGTATTAAGGCTTTCCACAGTTAATATCTTAATATCATATTAATTTTCTCTCCTACAAGATACCAAGGAAAGACAAATGCACATGTTTTTCAAGTCTTTCTAATCTTAAAAAAAAAGTAGTTTTTTAAACTTTTCTCGAAAATTGTATAGAAAATGATAGAAGGAGACCAGGCGACAAAGGCACCTGTTACGATGTTAAGAGCAACCATTATTACTAACGAAATTATGCCGGAAACTAAATGGTAATTCGAAATTTCAATTTCTATATATACGCCCCAAAATACGCAAGTCCTGAAATTTTCATAATTCTTTGCGGTGTATTGCTTCTTCGAGAAAATTAACGCCCTACATCTTCTCATATTTCATATTTTAACAAGTATTACTATAATTGCTTTTTTTTTATAAATCAATACCTATTCCAAAAAATTAAGTTAAATAAGTTTATAGTCGGACCTTAACGTACACGCGAACTGTGCAGGTTCAACACTTCCGGAAAACGCCGCACGCTGGTTTGGTTATACAGGGTGGTTGGTATGTATGGAAACAGTCGATTATTTCTTAAAGGAAAACAGCTAGCAAAAAATAATTTAGACAAAACTTTTAGTATTTTTTAAAGTCTATGAAAATATTAAAATAAGAAGTATACAGGGTCAGTCAGAAAGCCGTAGGAGAGCAAAGTTACATTTTTTTTAATGGAACACCCTCTGTCTTAGAAAATTTTTGGATTTAACATTAAATTACAATTATATTTTACTAAATGCATCATAAGTCTAAACCTAATAGTTTCCGAAGTATCGACTATTAAAAAATTAAATTTTTGAACTTTGACAGCCTTTAGCCTCCTAACGATACGTCTTAGAGTAAAACGGCTTACATATCCCTATCCTAGTTTCTTATTATCATCCTACTGGTCTCAACTTCCGGTTAAACCGGATGTAACTCAAAAGCCGTAAATATAGTACTTCCGGTTTAACCGGAAGTTGATATTTTTGGGAAGACAAAAAAAAGTAAGGTAGGGACATGGAAGCCATTTTGCTCTATGGCATAACATTAGAAAGCTACAATCTGTCAAAGTTCAAAAATCTAATTTTTCAAAAGTTGATATCTCGGAAACTATTAGGTTTAGACTTATAATACACTTATTAAAATAATTATAATTTTATGTAGAATACAAACATATTCTAAGATATAGGGTGTTCCAGTAGAAAAAAGTAACTCTGTTTCTCTACGGCTTTGCGACTCACCCTGTATACTTATTTCTTTTTAAATTCTAATATACTTCAAAAACCCTAAAACTTTTCTCTAAAATATTTTTTGCTAGCTGTTTTACTTTAAGAAATAATCGACCGTTTCCATACATACCAACGACCCTGTATATTATGTGGTTAAAACACACAAAATCGTCCTGCCGCACGGAGCGGGATAGACACCCCCGACAAGTCGTGACTGTTGCGTGACTTGGCGACCGCTACTCCCCAACACATGCACCTCGATTCATTCTTGGTACCGGTCTTCCAGGCTAGTATAGCGTCAGCGTTACGGTACATCAAGCTGTACTTCCCCTTTCGTCAGCGGTCTTATTCGTCAACACACATACTACTCCCAAAGCATTCAGGCAGTACTACTAACTTACTTATCGGGTTTTGCCTGGGTGAAGACGGTTCGCACGGGACCTCGGATTATCGGGCGAGGGTTTTGGCTGGAGGTCAAGCGCCAAGTTATTTTTGCCCTCTTTTTGGCGTTCAACCTAGACCCCTGTTCCCCCACCAGTACTGCGGTACTCCGGGTAAGTAAGCCCTTCGATTGGCTGTGCTATGTTACACTGCGGCCTGCTGTCTACGTCATTCTTAGACCTTGCTAGTTTTAATACTATACGGTGTGTTTCACAATTGTTTGCCTGAAATCATTGTCTCAAACAATATAAGAAAAAAGTGACTTCATCATAATTTGAATAATTTACCTTTCTTATCAGTTACGAACAGAAGTGCTTTTTAACAAAACGAAAGCAGAAAACTAGCTAGGTTAATAAAATGCTAAACATAAATAAAAAATAAAAAATTAATGATTAGGGTTCCTTAGCAATGCATAATTGATTTTATATAAACGATTTTTGCTTAGGATCGATTTGCAGATATCAAAAAAAAGTTACATATTTATTATTATCATATTATTTTCTTCCATTAACTTTTAAGAGAAATACGAAAGAGGCCTTTATTTTTTTTTTTATTGAATGGTTACCAATAACAAAGTAATTGTTACGGGAATATTAGTGGCGTAACCTATTTTCGGTTAAAATTTTATCAAGATGTAGCCGTTCTGCCACTGGTTTGATAAAAATAAACCTTGTTAAAAATGTGTTATCAGATTTGTGTAGAGAAATTTCACCCTTCATGGGAGGGTGTAACAATATAACTTGACACACGGTACACGCTGGCATGTTGTGATTCTATGTAAGGTAGGCCAGCGTTTTGTTGATTATTACTTTGGGAAATATGCCATACTATTACACTGTGTGTATTATTTACCTTGCATAATTTAAGCAGTTATTTTAGAAAAATATAATAATACAAATGATGACATTAACTTTATTTTATTACTCTAATCTCTGAATTATTTTTATATGATCATAAATTTTGGTAAATGTCGGCATTATGCATTAAATCACTTTGATTTTAAATTTTAATCGACATAAATAAAATAATAAATACCTATAAAAAACCAATGTGTATTACAGTCCACTTTCAGGTTTCTGTTCTTATTGCTTTAGCTTGATACTTTTTTTATTTTGCACTTTTGCACTGGGCGAGGTAAGTTTTAAATATTTGCTTATTTAAATTTTAATTAGGTGTCTAGAGGTGGCAGTGACGGAACCGTAGTATGTTTGCTAATGATCGACCAGCGGTGGATCTCTAGTCTTTTGTCCTGAAGATCGGCCAGTGGTGGATCCGCTAGTGTTTTTGGCTTAAGATCCACCATTCCTTACTCATATCTTATACCGTTTGCGCTGTATAGTCGACCACTTTCCCATTACGCTGAAAATTCCCCGTCATGCTGATTAAAAATAAATACACATTTTCAAAATATAATATAAATATATATTTTTATTTAAATTTTGATCTAAATATTTGAAATATAATAATATAATCATTAACGAATTCAAATAATTATCATAAATGTGCAAAAAGCAGATTAATAAAATATAAATCTCACGATTCAAAAACTGAAAATTATCTTTAAGAAAAAAAAATAAAATATCTAAAATAAAATTTTTGCAGTTAGATTTCCGTTTACGATGTCAGAACAGACCAGCACAATATTTATGTTGCCATTTTAAACATGAATTACAGCGAATTACAAGCATTAAACAAACTTTTGCACATATGCTATAAAAAAGCTTATTTTTTACAAAGCATGACGTTAAGTCTCTTGCATGCAGAATCACTTAAATATACCTCAATTTTAGAAGTATCAACTTCCTTCCCTAGAATAACCGGATTTATGTTTTCCCATTATACAGGTACCTAGGTCCTGATTTTGACAATTTTAATTTTCATACGAGATTCTGTTTATTAATTTCTTGTTGCCACCGACATTGAAGCATCCTTCTATATCCTTCTATTGGTGTTTGTATTTAAAGAACAGCACTGCTTTAAGTCTTCTTTTTTATTCGAATTGCTGTCGTGGTTAATCCTTTTGGTCTACCTCTGACTTTCATGTTTTGTGGCAACTTGAGGATTTTCAGTTCAGTCGGCTTAAAGTGTGGTTTTATTTGATACCTAACTAATATTTTCGACAATTTTACCATTTAAACTAGGAATTGCTTTACCAGTTTCTTCTAAGGCGTTGATATTGTCATCACTAATAATGGGCTCGTTGGTTAAAAATTACAAGATAAATTATTTAGTTCCAAAATACCATTAGACTGCATACTAGCATTATTGTATGATTCCCTTCCAGGGTTAGTTTTCCATTTCATCGCAAAAAACCTAGGAATTATTTTGACAACGCAGGTATAGTTATTCCAAGCTTAATTTGATGACATAAAAAAGCGTTAAACTCCTGACCATAGGCGTCGCTTCTACCAATTAATTAAAATGCGGATTGCTGTCAATTTTTAATATGTTATAACTTGTTCATTATAGTTTATATCGATAAAAGGTTTGTACCCGTGACTTCGTTTGCAGAGAATATCCTTAAAATGTTTATTCTGTAAAGACAAATGCTAATTTTGCCAAAAACAATGTAAAAATACAATTAATATCGATAAGAGGTTTGTACCCGTGACATCACCTGCAAAAAAACACTTGCATTTAATATTTTTAGAATGGTCTTTCGGTAAAAAAATGCTAATTTTGCCGAAAACAATTTAAAAAGTTGTCTTTGTGCAGTCAGGGACCGCGAGGAGGTACTATCAGTTTTCCTTGCCAAGAAAGAGGCGGGTATTATGTTATTTGGAATATATAGTTAGTATTTAGAATTAACTATATATATTTTAACAACAAATTGATCGCATCACTAGAATCACAGTAAACATTCTGTAATATAACAAGTTTTTAAGATACGTATTAAACGAATAAAATCAATTTAAAATTCATAAACAGTTTAATGACTGGAATCGTCAGAACTTTCAGAAGTAGAACCATTTCCATGTTAGATTACTGCTGGCGCTATAGGCGGTGAAACAGAATATTCATTTTTTTATTTTTATAACATGGGCTACGCAATTTTTCCATACATCGCTATTCATTTCATTATTACCTGCCGAATATTATCAAGGACAACTGCGCTTAAAGTTGGAGATTGATTATTGAGTGATATTTTTTGCTAACAAGAGCTGGAACACGGTGTACCAAAAGTACAATTTGTATTGTCTACCCAACCATACTTAACAACATCATAAGTATCAAACCAAGTTTCATTTAAATAAATTATACTTTTATCAAATTCATAGTATACGTATATATACGCGGGGATTCCATTATAAAAATTGGATTATCTAATTTTTTATGCCATTTTAACAATGCCACATTTTAACAAAATATCACGCAATGTTGTTGTAGCCTCGCAATTTATCACGAACCAGTTCTAAAGTTGGCACTATATTATTCTCGTAAAAGTTGTAAATAGTTCGCATCATAAAATTCCTTGTAGTATTGTCGGCCGTTTTGAATTTATGATTTATTGGTTTGCGCTTTATGGAATGACCGGTAACAGTCCCCAAATTAATTACGTTATAAATTCTTATAAAACCCAAGTTGTGTTAATTCATTACAAGTACATTCTTGTACAAGGCGTATTTTCAGTATTTCCCGGATTTTCTTTTTTAAACACGCGTACATATCTAAAATAATGCGTTGACATTGAACATGTAAATCTTTGTTTCTTAATTCCTATTTCGCTTGCGATGGCTGACCCTGGCACTCATTATATTCCTGCGATAATTCACCTTGACTTTCTGTTTCAAATTGTCGCCAAAAAGTCATACTGATATAATAAAATATAGGTAACCAGTAAAAACTTACTTGTCTAAAACCACACAGTTATAGCAGAAAATGAAAGATGTAAATTAAAGAAAACCGTTTCAACTAGCCACGCCGCTGTCCGATTTCCAGTATCGCATACCTGAAGCATTAACTGATTTTAAAGCTGATAAGGGATTACCCAATTTGCGAGCCTTTAAATATTTGCTGTTCTTGTCTACAGTATATAAAATTGTATTTATATCCTGCTTTATTAATTTTCTGACTCGGAGCCTCATTTCGCACTTGAAATGGCTGGTGAGCCTCGACGGTCTATCGCTAGGGTGTTGCCAGTTCTACAAAGTTAAAATGAGGTTATAAACTGACGGATCTTTAGCAAATAGTCTTGATTGGGCTGCAGATCTACCATTAATGTTAAGAATCCACCGCTTGTCGATTTTTAGCAAACATACTACGGTACCGTCTAAATTATAATTATTCAAAAATACAAATTGTTTACTCTCCTGATTTATATTTTATTTACAGAAAATGATGTTCAAGATTTTCCTAATTGCTATTTTCTTTGGTAAGTTAAAAACTGGTTAGTTTTAAATGCTTAAATAAAGGTACGATATATTTAAAAAAATAATATTGATACTAGATATCGTCTACAAATTAATATTATTTCAAAAAAAGTAGGGACCTAATTATTTTATGGAATAAAAAAAAATTAAGGAAACAACACACAAAATATAAATATCAACCCATAAAAATAAACATGGGAATCAAAATAGTTTCAATTTTGATACTTCAAAAAAAATCTATTAACTTTCTAATGAAGCTCTTTTAAACTACCATAACTGTGTAAAAACGAAGAAAGAGAAAATTATAAAGAACATTCTAAATAAAATAATGTCACTCCTATAAATAGATACTAAGTATACTTCTATTTTATTAATATTTTTAGCCATGGCTACAGTCGTTAAGACTGAGAAGCACTCAGTAAATAGCATAATATCAGGTCTACAGACACAGATCTTTGGTAAAAATAAAATAATTTAAACAAATACAATAAGTTATAACATAATATAGTATTTTCCTTCATTTTCCTTTAGTGATATAAGTTGATCATACTTTTCATATTATTAAACAAATATTATATTCACAAAACGAACCACATTGTTCCAATAAATAAAAAATGTTAGGTTAGTTGTGTTGCATGTTTGAAACAACTTTTATTATGAAAGTATAACAAATTAAAATTGAATTAGGTATGTGCTTTCGAACCTTAAAACATTAATACATCAATTGTAGGGTTTGGTGCAAAAACCTCTGATCCCCATTCTATGGTGAAAATCACTTTTTAGTCGGATTTAAGTTAACTTGGCAGGGTGCATCGTTTGGAATAAAAAACGAACAGATCCGTGATTTAGAATAGGTACTAAAATGGAGTTATCTCAATACTATTTTGCGTTAAGAATATGCCAGCTCCGAGTTGCAAATCACAGATGGAGCTTTCCTCCTAAAGGTTGGATTGATTTGATAAAAAATATGTCTAAAAAATGCACTGTCGTAGAAGTTAGTCAGAATATTATTTTAAACTTTTCTAAACCTTTTATTAAAATTCTTTTTAAAAAGTCTGTTACAACAGTATTACAACAGGCATAACATTGTTTTCTGGATTTTCTTTTGAAAAATCATCTGCCCCATACTCATTACCATCTGAAAAACTTTATAAGAACTATCCTCTACCCATGAATCTAAAAAAAACTTGAAAGCGTTCGGTTTCTCGCTGAAAAATACATACCTAAGAACTATCAGTGGTTTTACGATTTTATGTTTAATGCCATTGGTCCTGAAATACCTCAGGAAAACCTGGATAGCGATGATGAGGATGTAGTAGTTGAGATGTTTTGCACTTATGTACTCTTATAATTAATTAGACGAGTTTTTGGTAATGTAGTGCGTAGTGTTGTCTTATTCTAGGACAAGAAAGGAACAACTTCATTTAAAGAAAAATATTTTTTAACAAAGCAGTAAATATATATACATTTTTGAATAACAAAAATGTTTTTTAATATCATTTTCCTTAATTTGAAAATGTAAATTTTCGTTATTTAAATTCGTGTACAGAGTTGTCCCTTATCCTTCTATCAGACCCAATCATTGGACGCGTTTCGCCGTCTACGGCACATCCGCAAGGCTCTGGGTCTGACGAAAAGGTAAGGGATCTCAAAGGGCTTTTAACACAGAAATACAATTTAACAGATTAGAGTTGCAGCAAGTGGCTACATCACGTGGACGCGTTTCGCAGTCTACGGCTTATCTACAAGGCTCCAAGGTCCGAGGACGAAAAGGTAAGAGACCCTAAAGTTTTCGGTTGCTAAACGGACACATCGGCTTCCAGCGCCACCCAACGTAGTTTTCCCGCTATGGGCCGCCTTGCCAACATTCGAACCTATATGGATTCTTGCTGTCCTGGCTGGGTTGATGCGTGTGGTTGCCACGAGATGGTGCCACATGCTGCAACTCTCGTCTGCTAATTGCATTTCTTTGTGAAAAGCACTTTGAGGTTCCTTACCTTTTCGTCACACTAGGAGCCTTGCCCATGAGCCGTAGACGGCGAAACGCATCTAGGGATTGGCTCTGACGGAAGGATAAGGGCAACTCTGGACACAAACTTATTTTAAGTTTTTGTTTTTTAATATTTAGCTTTCGGTTGCTAAACCGACACACTGGCTTCCAGCGCCTTGCCAGCGTTTGAACCTATATGAATTATCGCTGCCCTGGGTGCGTTGATACGTGAGGTTGCCTCGAGATGTAGCCACGTGCTGCAACTCTCGTTTGCTAAATTTTATTTAAACTTATTCGATATTGCATGCACTGGTTGCAGTGGTGGCTTTTTAATAAGAGCTGCATCACTGCCTAAAATCATTATTTTTCTATTTTTTAAATAAACATTTTGCAATAATATACATTTTTAATACGTACGTCCGAACTCGTCGGCTATGCTAATGCTTTCTATAATAAGTTTTAAAAAAGTGTCGTTCACTTCTAACTGGATTTGTATGCAGCACTGCCTGGTTCATATATCAAGAGCCGCCACTGACCGGATGCAATAATTCAAAAATGTTGTTAAATAAATGAATATACCTAAGTTGTAATACTCATTGAAACTCTTATGATTCAGGTGCGCAATACACAGCGGCTGAGCTGACTAATCTTACCGAGACTTCAGCAACAACCAACACAGTCGCATCAGGAGTAAGTTCTTTTTTCACATTTTTTCAAATGAATCCAAATATATACATTAGCTATTCAGAGTTGACGTCTATGCGTCTTGCATCCAAAGAATGATTAATTTTGAAAATGTTAGTGTTGTGATTATTACCCCTACTACAGTAGATGTTTTACATCGCTAGGGAAGTCAGAAACGGGGGCAGTGCACCGTCGTGCATATATACTCCATTTAATTTCTAATTTGTAAGAGCAAATTTTCTTATGTACCGTTTAAGTTTTGTTGCAAGAATTGCAAATACATGGTACCATTTAATCTGCCTTTAATAAAAAACGATCCAATGAGAGACACCCAATAATCCCCGGTCACATGTTAAACATGAACCCTTATTAGTGCTTTCTCTGTACTGTTGCAATTTATTACTCCGTCTCGTGTAAAACCGGCTTCGTCCGTGAACAAAACAATACTAGTAAAATTATGATTTTGCCTAAATCGTTGCAGAAATCTATTTGCAAGATAATCAGCAGGAGACATGGCATGCACCTCTTGAACATGATAAGGATGTAGCAGTTGTTCTCGTAGGGTATATCATGAACAACCCTTTTGTCGCATGAACTTGGACCGACAGCTTTGTTACACTATAAGAGGGATTATCAAGAAATCTCATCCAGACTTTCCTCCTCTAACTGAGGGTTTCTTGCTCTTCTTAGAGGTCCTTCCCCACCACGATGAAGCAAGAAACCTTCTAAAATAGATAAGCGAAACAAAATAGATAAGCAAAGAAACAGCGTAATATACTCAATGAGCCCTTAAACACAGTTAAGTTCAGATTGCCAGAAACTTTTGGAAAGAGATGGGTCTCTAATTTGCAATGGTAGAATGCTACTACCTGCAGACCGGTTTCTCGCATGTATTGATTTTTATGCATATTAATTTATATATTTTATTAGGCAGCATTGATTGCCCAAGCATTGATGCCAGGAGGTACCCCTATCGCATACAATATCAAGAATCAAGATAGTCTGCAAGCCCTTCTACTGGTTTCACAAGCTGCTGAACAGGCCTTATCGGATGATGCTGAAATTGGAGTTGTCGTTGCATTTTTTCGAAGTAAGGTATTTTAGTTAATTATTGATAATGGTTATATTAGGAGAGTTTGGTTTAGTTAATAACAGAATGACGTTCTCTTAAAATTTAATACAATAATAATATATTTTTTTTAAGAAGTAGTCCAGATTCTGTGGCGAGATTGTAAATAGAAATAAAGGTCTGTCTTTACCACCAAATAACTTTATTTGCCCCTCTAGGGTAGAAAACAAGGGTTATAAAAATACATAAAATGACGATGAATTAAATTAAATTTCTTGATGTATGTGTTGTACTAGTTTCGACTTTAGAGAAAGTCATCCTCAGCAACTAACCATTTAAGAGATTTTTTTATATGAAAAGAAATTAAAACAGTTGGGGGAGCAGAGAGGTGATTCAATAATACAATACAATATAATGCAGATTATGCAACCTTTGGAATCGACAGGAGTTTAGTATAAGAACGATGTATCTCCATGTGAAGGTAGGGGTTGATTTATACGCAAGTAGAATTAAGGACCTTAATCATAGTCGAGTGATTTAAGCAATGTTGAAGTCAAAACGTGTTGAAAAAGAAGAATTGTAACATATCAATTCATTCTCTTTTCAGTGAAACAACTTGAAGTCTTCCTCCACAAAATAGATTTAATGTTTTAAAGGTTTATCCCTACATGTTTCGGATGTTTAAACATCCATCATCAGGGGATACTAGAAGAAATTAAGTTAAAGGTAAAAGAAATTTAATATTCAAGTAGACTTAACTTACCAATATCGAGTTCATATAATGAAGTTCGTTATCCCAAATGAATGGGCATAACTACTTGAAGTTTTGAAGCGAAGAAATTTTCACATCAAGGAGGGAAACAGTGTTGAAACGTCACATTAGGAGGAAAACTATAATATGAGAGAAAACTTTTTCCCTCCTTGATGTGAAAATTTCTTCGCTTCAAAACTTCAAGTAGTTATGCCCATTCATTTGGGATAACGAACTTCATTATATGAACTCGATATTGGTAAGTTAAGTCTACTTGAATATTGAATTTCTTTTACCTTTTACTTAATTTGTTCTAGTATCCCCTAATGATGGATGTTTAAACATCCGAAACATGTAGGGATAAACCTTTAAAACATTAAATCTATTTTGTGGAGGAAGACTTCAAGTTTTTTATTTCCTATCATATCAACTCCACTGTAAGTATGGACTACTTTTTCAATTTCAGGCATGCTTAATGTTATGGTGGATTGAATATTTGTTAATGAAATTAAATTAACTTATTATTCTAAAAAAGGGGGTTGTCAAAATGAGTCATGTCATTTCATTTCAAATAAAATGGGAATGCATCTGAAAAGAGAAAAATTTTTCAAATTTTAGGAACTAAAAGATAGCAATAAGGTTTTTTTTTTGTTTCACAACTTAACGGTTTGTTAGTTATATTTGTAATAATATCATTAATCATGTACTCACCAAGTGGTCACCATTCACTTGTTAAAAATAAAATAAAAATAAAATTAAATTAAAAATTATTAGGACATTAGATTGTTGACTTTTTGTTTTTCATTTTGTTGCCAGGTGAAGAAATTAATTTTAATCTTAGCCTCAGCATGCTATTCGAAGGAAATGGCGTAGTTAAATGGTGAGTACCCAGAATTGGTACTATTAGTTACACCCTTTTTTCTTTTTTATATGCGTAATTTAAATCAAGTTTCCGGTAATCAACTGTCAATTCCAAAAGCGGCAAATTTAAATGGGTTTCTACAGATATCCAAGGAGGAATAAGATATACAACAATATTGTCACTCAGTTACAAAAAAGGGGGGGGGGGGTTTACTTCCTTTATTAGGGTGTGTACTAATTAGTTTCATCTTAATTAAAGCATGAGCAATGACGTGAGTGGAGCACAAAACAAAGAACCTATGGTATTTAATTTTTCATAACTATAAATTAAAAACTGCAACCAGGTATTCTTGAAATCACCGGGCCTATAGAAGCATGCGGACTAAAGTGAATAACCCTAGATGGCAGCACTACAAATCGTAAATGGAAAGCCAAATCCTTGCATAGGCAACAATCCGGACTCAGCTGTAACATTGGTTATGTCACCGTTGAGTTTGACACTTGAAATTAAAATTCTTTTTTATAGGTTAATTAGTAAAATTAGTTAATATATTGTTTATTATTATATTATATCCTAAAGCGAACGATAAAACAAGAACCTGATTGAAATGATATAATGGTGTTTAAATTTGCAGAGAATTGAAGATTGGGAGACAGTCGAAGGTAATTTGTTCATTCAAAACTTGGACTTCAGGATTTTTAGTGGCCTGATTAATCTCAAATATCTCCCATAAAGCAGATGATTTACCATTGGGTACCACATGCAATACTTCAACTCCCCTTTCTGGATCGAATGTATGTTTAGCATTAAGAATATGGTCAGAGAAATTTGATTTAGTGTCAGCCGACAACTGTTTATTTTTATTTCTTTCTATAAGAGAGATGATCATTTATCCTTATGCAAAACTTTCGACCGGTACGTCCTACGTAACAACAGTTACAAGTAGAGGATTCATCACTATAAGTGCAACTCAGTTTGTAAACACCCGATTTATGTAGTACCTCAATAGTATCTTTCTTCTATCAAAATATTATAAAACCTAGATTTTATACTAGCTTACCCTATATGGGAACGATATCACATAACATCAAAAACATATTCCTTAAATTTAATAACAACATTCATATATCTTTCAAAACTCAAAACAATTTAAAAAAATATATAAATAACAATAAAGATAATAAATCCTGAAGTCCAAGTTTTGAATGAACAAATTACCTTCGACTGTCTCCCATTCTTCAATTCTCTGTAAATTTAAACACCGTTATATTATTTCAATCAGGTTCTTGTTTTATCGTTCGCTTTAGGATATAATATAATAATAAACAATATATTAACTAATTTTACTAATTAACCTATAAAAAAGAATTTTAATTTCAAGTGTCAAACTCAACGGTGACATAAGCAATGTTACAGCTGAGTCCGGATTGTTGCCTATGCAAGGATTTAGCTTTCCATTTACGATTTGTAGTGCTGCCATCTAGGGTTATTCACTTTAGTCCGCATGCTTCTATAGGCCCGGTGATTTCAAGAATACCTGGTTGCAGTTTTTAATTTATAGTTATGACAAATTAAATACCATAGGTTCTTTGTTTTGTGCTTCACTCACGTCATTGCTTTAATTAAGATGAAACTAATTAGTACACACCCTAATAAAGGAAGTAAACCCCCCCCCTTTTTTTGTAACTGAGTGACAATATTGTTGTATATCTTATTCCTCCTTGGATATCTGTAGAAACCCATTTAAATTTGCCGCTTTTGGAATTGACAGTTGATTACCGGAAACTTGATTTAAATTACGCATATAAAAAAGAAAAAAGGGTGTAACTAATAGTACCAATTCTGGGTACTCAATATTTAACTACGCCATTTCCTTCGAATAGCATGCTGAGGCTAAGATTAAAATTAATTTCTTCACCTGGCAACAAAATGAAAAACAAAAAGTCAACAATCTAATGTCCTAATAATTTTTAATTTAATTTTATTTTTATTTTATTTTTAACAAGTGAATGGTGACCACTTGGTGAGTACATGATTAATAATATTATTACAAATATAATTAACAAACCGTTAAGTTGTGAAACAAAAAAAAAACCTTATTGCTATCTATTAGTTCCTAAAATTTGAAAAATTTTTCTCTATTCAGATGCATTCCCATTTTATTTGAAATGACATAGTCTCATTTTGACAACCCCCTTTTTTAGAATAATAAGTTCATTCAATTTCATTAACAAATATTCAATCCACCATAACATTAAGCATGTCCCCTCGCTAATTTAGTTTCACTGAAAAGAGAATGAATTGATATGTTACAATTCTTCTTTTTCAACACGTTTTGACTTCAACATTGCTTAAATCACTCGACTATGATTAAGGTCCTTAATTCTACTTGCGTATAAATCAACCCCTACCTTCACATGGAGATACATCGTTCTTATACTAAACTCCTGTCGATTCCAAAGGTTGCATAATCTGCATTATATTGTATTGTATTATTGAATCACCTCTCTGCTCCCCCAACTGTTTTAACTTCTTTTCACATAAAAAAATCTCTTAAATGGTTAGTTGCTGAGGATGACTTTCTCTAAAGTCGAAATTAGTACAACACATGCATTAAGAAATTTAATTTAATTCATCGTCATTTTATGTATTTTTATAACCCTTGTTTTCTACCCTAGAGGGGCAAATAAAGTTATTTGGTGGTAAAGACAGACCTTTATTTCTATAAATAATAATATAGTTTTATGTCGAGGGTGACTGTTAGGTTCCTAATAGTGCTTACGTTTACTTTCTTAGTAATATTGAAGCTAAACTAAAATTGAATTGATAAATTATTGTTGTAATAAAAATTACTATTTTATTACAATAATTACTTTAAAATTCATTATATTCTGTAACGTTGTGACAAGTTAATATGACGAAACATTCAACTCTAGAAACATAAATCAAATTTTAATCTTAACTTTTAATGCAACATTAAGTAAAAATAATATCTAATAATTTATTAGTTAGACGTCAGTATATTTCACATAGACTTCATACATACAGTGAGTCCCAGAAGTAATGTCTAAGTTCATTTAAAATTCAGCGGTCTGTGTTTTTTTTTGTGGTAATTTCAGGGTAGCCCAAATATTAAAGTTATGACCATCAAATTTATTTTTTGAAATAAAAACACCTATTTTTTATTTCATTTTTCAATTTTGCATCGAGTTTAGAGTATGTTTCATGTACCATATCCTATACCTTAACTCAACAGTTATCGAACAAATTACGATTGAACACATTAATAACTGAGGAAAGGTGAATGTTGACCCAGGGCAACTGCTCCTGGATGGGAAGGTGGTGGAGCATGTTGATTACTTCAAATACCTTGGTAGCTGGTTGCATGCGGAGGAAGATTCGGATGAGGAAATCTTAACTGGGATTGAAATAGCTCGTAAAGCATTTATATCATGGAAACCAGTTCTGGGCAATAGCTGTCCACGCATCTTCGCAAGAAAATTCTGAGGTGCTGTATTTGGTCGACGTTGCTCTACGCCTGCAAGACCTGGACTTTGAAGGCTACCACCATTAATAAACGGAAGGTTCTTGAATTGTGGTGCTATCGTAGAATCCTTAAAATACCCTGGATCGCACACACTTCCAATGAGGATGTGCTCAAAATGATTGACACAGAACGGGAGCTCTTGAACACTATTAAACTAAGAAAGACTGAGTGTCCGACTCATAGTACAGGGTAAGGTGGAGGAAAGGAGATAGATTGGTCGAAAGAAGCTATCCCGGCTACGCAATATCAGACATTGGACAGGCCTACAAGTGGAAGATCTTTTCAGAATAGCGGCAGACAGGGACAGATTTCACGGAATGGTTAGCATAATTATAGCCAACGCCTGAACCCAGGCACGGCACTCAAAGAAAAAGATATCAATAAGTAAGACCGTATTTCTGAGTATTTATTTGTAAATCGAGCAGAACATTCCATTGTGTGTTTATTTTGCTTTATTTTTCAATTCTCGTATTTTTTAATGTTGACTTGGTCACCGTCTGGTCCCATAGAAACTGTATGACAATTTTACTTCAAATACGTGCTTGTCAAGCGTAGTTGCAAAGTTGCGGTTTTCACAATCGTGAAGTTAACGAAACGAGAAAAAATTGAAATTCTATTCATGGTTGGGTTTGGTGATAGAATACTTACCCAAACAGAAACAGCTCAATTATTCAATGAAATCCAATCTGATCATCCTCCCATACGTCAAAAGATGGTGAGTAGAATAGAAACTAAATTTGGAGAATTCGGTCATGTTAGAGACTTGCCTAAATCTGGTCGTCCTGCTCGACTTGACGTTTTGCTTTCCTTGATCCATATACTCTTCTGTCGCACATTAGGGCCAATTTACACATGCGGAGATCTGTTGTTCCCCGAATAATTTACAAGCATAAATATCACCCATACAATGTTGTTCCAGAAGAACTGATGTTCCAGTAAGATGGTGCTCCTCCCTTTCCCAATCGGTAGATACAAATGAGAGGGCCTATCGAATGGCCCGCTAGGTCGCCAGACCTAACTCCGCTGCACTTTCTTATGTGGGGTTACCTCAAATCAAAAGAACTTGTTGACAGGCCTTACAATCTGCAGGAATTAAAAAAGAGGATCTCCAAAGAAGTGCGTGCCATAACTCGGGGAATGGTTGAAAACGTGCCAAGAGAGTTTATTGATCGCCTTGGACATTAAATTAAAAAACACAAACTTAAAATAAGTTCGTGTATAGAGTTGTCCCTTCATTGTCAAGCCGTAAATAGCTCACGTTTTCGACAATTAATTCGATTTGTTGTTCTGTTAATTGTACATAAACAGGTCTTTACTTATTGGTATGTTTAATCGTAATTATTTCGCTAACTGTTGAGTTTAGGTATAGGAAAAATGAAACAAAAATTAAAGTTTTCATTTGAAAATACGAGTGAAAATATGAAGTTGCTAGTCGTATCTTATTTTTGAGCTACCCTGTGTACTTAAATTTACCTTAAAATACAAAAATTGAAAGGTCCGAGCGTTTTTCCAGAAAATACACCGCTAAGTTTTAAATGAATTAAGACATTACTTCTGGGACTCACTGTATAATACCTCTCCTGGTTTGCCAACCCAAACAAATAATCCTTACAAAGTAGAGTAAATATAATAAAATTGATTATTATTATTACATCCAGATGGGCTTATACTACCAAAAGAAGCAACATCTGAAGTAGATAGTGAACTGACACCTGAAGACGATAGTAACGCAACAACTGAAGAAAATACTGAAAATCAGGCTGCAACCTCTAAAGACATTAAAGCAGCTAAATCTAATTCGGCTGATCCTGGCCCTAAAGGGCCTACAAGCCACGCAAATGCAAAGCAATCACCTCAGAGGAACAATCATCATTAAATTGTATTAATTATTCTGCATAATGTGTCGATCAACAGTGCACCTGTTGTTATAATTAAAAATAAAAGAATTTGAAAGGTGCAATGTGTTTTACTCTAGATTTAAATAATTTGCTGAAATATACACCCAGTAGAGAAAATAGATATCCTAGTAGTAATAGTACCTACATTTTTCTCGAGTATTTTACTCAAATGGTGATTTTCCAATAGGACGGTTAGTTCAGGTTAGTATTTTTATTGTAGCAGATATACTATAGTAAGTTTCTTACTAACTAACCTAAATATTACGGATCACAAATGGAGGAGGGCGCATCTTGCTCTAAAAGTACGCTGCATCACGCTCGACTTTATGGTTGCGATTTCCATAGCCATAGGAAAAATCCGATTAGTTTCTTTTACCGATGACGGTTTTGGTTTAGTATACAGGGTGCCCCACTATGGTCGGCAGGGTACGATATTATGGAACCATAAAGGGTATGATTTATCTTAAAAGTCAAATTCTATTCCATTTTTTGTTTTTTTGATGTAAATAAAAAGTTCGTTATTTTATGCCGAAACTTGTTTCTAAGATCTTTTCGTATCTTTAAAAATGTGGGTGGGAAAAGCTTCTGGAACAACAACTTTGTAAATGACTGTATCTAATCAGAAACTAACCCTGATGAATTTCGGAAAAAGTGGCGAAACAACTAGATCTACAAGATGACAAATTGATATAAGATGGAAAATTATCGCCCACAAATTAAGAGAGCTGCCTACAGAGGTCGCCATTATGGCAGAGAACTTTACAAAAGACATCCATCTTGAATTCCAGTTAGGACATCATTTAAAAATTATCTTTATTAATGAGCTGCCAGCAAGAATTTATTCCAACCCAGGCGATACTCACAACCATCACAGACTGTAACAATATTTTTGATTGTTCCAACTTAATTAATAGTAATGAGCCAATTTAAACACTCATTATCCTTAATAATTCAATCAGATATTAAAAATCCACTGGCCTGGCCGTTTCGCGCCGTAGTAGGTGCCGAAAATCGATTTTATCGACGCATTGGTTCGCGCGCCACTTCTCGGGTCATATTGCTGCGCATGCCGGGTGATCTAACTTCAGAGAAAGGAAACAAAACTATTGATCGCGGTCGGTACTAGCCTTCTGCACGTAGTTTTCCCTTGAAGCCAGGTTTAAATGGCGTGAGAAATCACATTGGTAGATAAAAGGCATCATGTGTGTCGCAGACTTTTCTGGATTAACTTTTACCAAGTTTTGAAGCGGTCAACCCATTGTTTCCTGGCCAAATCAAGGGAGAACCCAGTCCAACAGGTACAATAGTGATGCAGTTCGATTGTGGCGTGGTTTTGACCTCCGCCATTTTGTTTGTTTCAGGTTTTTTTATCATCAGTTTTTTTATCATCAAGTTTTTATCACATTTTTCTTTTTTCTATCAGGTTCTAATCTATTTTATTCTACCTTATTTCACTTAATTCCACTCGAATTTCTCTAAAACATTAAATCCCACAAATCCCCTTTTTCAACAAGCATATCTCGTTTGTTATCCTTGCTTGGACACCTGATCCACATAGTTGCAGCGTACCCCGGTGGATTATTGGCAGTGGACGGTGGCGTGGAGTTCCTTGGTGTGAAGCCGTTTTGATGGAAGCCACGGCCATTTTATTTTGACAGCGTTGTCCAGTTCACAGCTATTTTATTGTGCCCCGTTGCAAAGTGTTTTTTTATCCGAGGGAGCTTAGTAAACAGATGAATAAGATTTTTATTATTGTATAATCTGGATTTATCATCCAACTAGAATTAACCGTGGATTTAATTGATAATATTGATGAACAATTTATTATTTATTATTTTTTGAACTTTAATCCCAAATGGAACCCTAACGTGTAAATGGAATTCTCCTTTTAAAATCATTGCCGTCCCAAATTTATTTAATGTAACGTTCATATATTATTAATTGTGAGCTACTTTTTAAGTGTAGGCATTAACCACATTTATCTTCCGTAACTTGGAATTGCAATGCTTAAATGTAATATTTTCTGCTTTCGCTAGTAAGGTCAATAAATAAGCTGTATTGAAACATAATCTGTACTCTTCTTCTTTCATTCATTAATAACGTTTCGATCAATTGGCTTATCGATAAGGTTAGGTACTATTTTATTAGTATTTTGGTTTAAAACTAATATTTTTGTTTAAAGTTCTTCTGTCATTGACCCCTTTAGTCTTTAATTTCTTTCTATTTTCTGACAGTCCCTTTGGCTGTCTGGCGCCCAATATTTTCTAGAAGATCAAATCTCGAATCACGACCCTGCTCTAAACCCGACATGACAGTACCTGGAGAACCGCGGTTAAATCACTTGAGCATTGATAGGATAATTTATTATTTTCTAATTAAATCCCATCATCATCATCTCTAATTTTTATTATTATTTTTTCATTTTTCATTGTTACAAGATTCTATTCTATTGCACCTGATTTTCTTAGTTTCTAAAGTGTTTCCAATTACCTATTTTTGAAGATCAGACACGACACATCCGTTTTAATACGCTGCAAGAATTTGCTGTTATTACTTAAGTGTTTCACAAGAATTTATTATTATTTATATTTCTTCCTATCTCTGCTCATAACACTTCAGCAACCCTTGTAAAATCCCATTGTATCCAACATTATACAGGGTTAATATTTTTTCATTATTCAACTTATACAAACATATCCACATCCCCTGTATTTTACAGTGCAAATTAGTGTTAGTGTCTTCACCAACCCTCACAAGTGTATTTTTAGTGCAACGTTACATTTCCCTCCGATAAACATTTAAAGAAAAACCCCCCTTTTCGACATAACCATATATTTTGGTCATTCATTGACAGATGTCTGCTTTTACCATTCTTCAATACTTTGTATATCTAGTAATGACAACAATTGAGATCGTTTGATTTTGTACAGATTTTGTAAACCTAACATCGAGCTAGTTCGAATCTTATTTTCCCATTTTTAACAATTAATTTTAATTTTTGACATTTCTAATGGTAGTACCGGATTGTATTACTTGGTTGTCACTTTGTCTCTTTTTTCTAACCTCATTTCATTTCCCACGTTTTGCGGAAGTACCGCGGTTGTGTTCGCACTAAGGTTGTATGGAATCTTCCTTTTTTAATTAAATAAAAATTTTTTAAATAAATAAAATTGTAATGTTAATAAATAATAAATGTTACTCATCTAAACTTAACCATACAAGCTCATGATTCTTAATTTTTTAAACAAACTTTCCTTTAATCGCCTTCAGATGTCATAATCTTATATTATCATACTTAAATATGTTACACTTATCTAAATTACAAAACTCAATCTTAACTTTACTTCTCATTCCATTTATTTAACCATCTAATACACCAAGTCTCCAGCCTTTCTGTTGTACTCATTTATTTGAGACAACTTATTTCGATGTTAAACACGATGTTGGGTAAGTCCTTCTTAATCTTATACTTTTTCATTCTCAAACTTATATTATCCTTTCAGTATCCCCTGAAGATGAGTACTTGAGTGCTCGAAACATGTCGGGAGCTTAAACACCTTTTTTATGTTAACAATTAAACTGTGGAGGAAGACTGCATTGTTTTATTTTATAATTTTTTATTATTTTTGGAGTAAATGTATGTGATTTTTGTATTTTAAAAGACGTAAACTGTTTGTTTTTATATGCAGTTAATATAAATAAATATTAAAAATATATATGAAGTGCTAATTTTTACCATTAAATATTCCTTTCCTAAGCTGGAATGCACTGCATGTTCCTGGTATTATTTTTCCTAAGGCCTGTGCTGATATTGCGGTGGTAAATTTAAGTATTTGTACTTTTTTTCTGTAGCTAGAGACTCAGTGTGTCTGTAAGGTGCTCATGGGAAGAAATAGCTGTACGCAAATAAGTAGTTTGCTTCTCAATTTATGGTGCTACAAATTTTCATAATTCTTGATAGGTATGTTCATCCATACACAAATAGTTATACCAATCACCTTTTTCGAGTTTTATTTATAGCCACTCCTTTGCCAATTTGGAACGTTTTTTCCATGGACGTATTTGAATTATCGCTGCATCGTGCCACTATATAATGAGAACTATCGAAATGAACGGAGAGTATGTGCGCAATCAACTGAAACAATTTTACACCAACATTTAACAATGTTGTGTAAAATTGCTGAATGAAATTCTAATGGATGGGCTTTATAACAACAGAGAAACATCGCCACGATGGATGCTAGGATTATTCTTTTTCGCCCGTCAGATCTATCTAGCTGATAGTCTGTAAATACCTTAAATAGTAGCAGATCTTATAACATTTTTGGCGAATACACCGATATCATAGAAAAAAGAAACGAGTTTAGAACGCAAACTCCCTAATAAAATTATTGGCGATATTGCACGAAGACCCACCGTGGTTATACGCCTAACTATAAAGGGAGGTAGTATATTATGTAACATGCTCCACCAAAATCAATTACAGGAACCTGTAGTTACAGTCGTCATTTAGTCACGATTACAAAAACTTATTTTTTATCACTTGCATGCCTTCAGGGTTAGAAATATCAATTTTCTTGGAATATTTGATCGGAAAAAAAAATTTAAAATTAGGCAACTAGACTAGAAGAGATGTTGCCCTCTTTGCAGACAAATAATATAAAGTATATTAGTGTGGCTCCCAACTGTATACTTTTTACATGAATGACTAATTTATTGTTCCAAGATAAATGAACTTTCATGCCTTTAACACATGCAAGTGACCAATAAAGGTCTTATCCCGACATACAAGATGAAAACTTATTGGACTTAATTAAAATTATTTTTTTATTTTGAATTTTGGAGGGATAAAGATAAGATGTTGTAATTTTATTTCTAGCAGTAGTTCGTATAAAATATGATTTGTCAACAAAAAGCAAACCCTTATAACTAATCCAAATTACTGAATAAATGTACTTTAAATGTTTACATACATATATGGATGTTTGGAAATGTGATACCTATCTTTAATCCCAAGAAATAGTTTTTACTTAATAACTTTTAAATGTTTTGAAGAAGAGGGATGAGTTTTTAGTGATAGGTTGCCACGAAGAAATATAGAATTTGAGGGTAATGGTCGATGCAAATTTTAACCAACGGCGTGCAGACTAGGGGAGTTTGTTGTCCTCTTTTCAGTCGACCAATCTCCCTTAAAGTTAAGTTCGACTATTTCCGAACACCATCTATATTTATTGGTATGTTGCAGCCCATATGCCACCTGGATGGTTTGAAGTGAAGGTAATGATGAATATACTGACAAATTGTTTTTAAATTACCTGACACAAACAGCACAATGCACTTATTGGGATCAAAGGTTCATCACACACAAAATATCTTTTATATACACAGGGTGTAAAAAGTCCCGGACCGGTCAATTATTTAGAAAATTGCGCACAATATAAAAAAAACGGTATAAAAGTTGTAGGCCTTAAAAAATCTATTAAACAACGACACTTGTAATTATACAGGGTGTCTCCAACAGTCATGGTAAGCAAAACTTTGGTTTATCTAAATGGAATGACCCCTTTTTAATCACACCATATTAATTTCTAAAAATATCTCTCAAGAACAGGGAACGTATAACTTTACTAATGATCAGAGGTTTTGGAGACTGACAAAGATGATCTACCGAAACAAAACAATTTTTCAATATAACTTTTTCAAACCAACAGTCTATATCAAAATCTACAAAGATTCGAGGAAACCGGGTGTTGCAGAGATAAAGTTCGTTCCGGAAGACCAAACTCGGCAACTAGTGGTGAAAAAAATTAGAGACATTACTTCATTTTGTTCAGGATCCACATTTGTCGTTGAGAAAAGCTGCTACCCAAGTTGATGTATGTTTTAAATTAGTTGATATTATTTTAAAAAACAGTAATTTATACCCCTATAAAATAACTATAGTACAGAAATTATTAGATGACGATTTCGAACGTATACTGGAATTTTGCGAAGTAATGATGCAAAAACAGGAAGAAAATAGCAATTTTTTTAATCAAATAGTTATTTTCGGATTAGGCAACATTCATGTTAAACAAGAATGTTAATCGACATAACTGTCGTTACTGGGCTAATCAGAACCCACATTGGATGAGACAAACAAACACTCAACACCTCCAGAAAATAAATGTGTGGGCTGGTATTATTGGCAATAGATTAGTGAGACCTTTCTATATAAAGGGGAATTTGAATGCAGAATATTATCTCCACATGCTGCAAAATCAAATTGTGCCAGCAATAACGAATACAGTAGGATTACTATTACGACATACGTGGTTTCAGTAGGACGGAGATCTTCCTCATTTTGAGCGAGCTGTAAAAGTTTACTTAAATAATAGATTTCGTAACCGCTGGATAGGGCGTAGGGGCCCCATAAAATGGCCCGCTAGGTCGCCAGACTTAACGCCCCTTGATTATTTTTTCTGGGGACAACTAAAAAATAAAGTGTATGTGACAAAACCTGCAGATCTAAACGAATTGAGAATAAGAATTATTGAAGCATGTGAATCTATTAACCAAGAAATGTTACAAAACGTCATCGACAAAGTTTATTATAACCTAGCCCATTGTCAAACTTAACTTTATTTTTGTTCTTGTAAATTTGTTATTAATTTTACTGCTTGTATTTAATTTGATTGTTATTAAATTTTTGACAAAACTTGCGTGGGTACATTTAGTACAATTTTTATGTTTTTTTACAGTTTTAACGCAAAATATTCTGGTACCAGCTTGTAAAAACGCAAGATGTAGGTAATATCTTACCTGTTGTTTTTATGTCCTTTAACTCAAATTATTTCTTAAACTAATAGGTTTAGCCATATGACATGTTTCATAATTGTTGTTTAAAATCTTTGGAGGAATCAGAAAACGTGATTAAGGAGGGGTCATTCCATTTAAGTAAACCAAAGATTTGTTACTGTGACTGTTTGAGGCACCCTGTATAATTACAGGTGTCCTAGTTTTATACATTTTTTTAAGGTCTACAACTTTTATACCGGAATATTTTTTATATTGTGCGCAATTTTCTAAACAATTGACCAGTCCGGGACTTTTTACATACTGTGTATATTTCTTCCACACTTACAGAGACACAATTCGGGGGCTTTAAAAGTTAAATCCAAATGTTGTACACTTCTAGATCACTCTTTGGAGAACGGTGCCGCTTCCTACGTGATGGCGCACTGGATTAATTCTCCAGTGGTTACATAGATTTTCACTGCGTGGCCTATAGGGTTACTAACTGGTTTGTTAATTTGCTACCTTTGATTAAAACAATTGTTTACTTAAACACTTGTTTTTTATTCCACAATGCAGGTTATGGTAGCATATTACAAAGAGTCACGACAAAGACACTGGTCGATACTTAACGTTATATTAATAACTGCTTCTTTACATTTTCTTTCTTAACTATCACTTTAAGGTACCTTACAAAAACGCCCCGGTATCGTAGGGAGTCTCATCTCGTACGTCAGATAACGCAGAATCGCTAGCTGCTTAGTTCTACTTAAAAAAAAACAATTAATTGCCTAAAAAAGCCTTAAAATCTTGGAGCCTACGTAAAGGCACTTGCTTCATGAAGTTATCTTAGAATGTACTAGTTAATTTCCCAAATAGGTCTTAAAATCGTGAAGCGCACGTAAAAGCCCTTGCTTCACGGAGCCATCGTAGAAGACTACTCTTTCTTGATCGTTGTACCGTGCTGTCTCGTCTCTCAACACCGTGCGATACGATTTGACCACATATTTCGACCAATGGTGAGCTAGCGTCAAAATAATGACGTCATAACTGCGTGAACCAATTATAACCCTTATGAAATTTACAAACAAAAATAGCAGAGATTGAATCGCACGGACACAGTATTTACCAACCTATTCTCTTTGAGAAGAAATTCTGGTCCGCGTAGCTGAAAATCCCGAAATAAGCGCAAGACACGTTGCTGCGGCAACTGGAGTAGGCAAGTCATCCGTTCGCAAAATTTTTCACGAAGAGGGTTCTTATCCGTATTACTGCACCCCTGTGCAAAATTTATTAGAAGGAGATTTTGCAGCCAGGCTAGAATTTGCCCGTTTCTGCCGTGTCCGAATAAATACCGACCCAATGTTTTTAAATAAAATACTATTTACTGATGAGGCAACGTTTACACGTTGGGGAATCTTTAATTTTTGAAACAGACATGCATGGTAATTAGAAAATGGACATTTAGTATACGGACGTCATTTCCAATATGAATTTAAAATTAACGTTTGGTGTGGAATAATTGATAACAAGTTATTGGGCCCTTTCGAACTACCACCCAATTTAAACGGCGAACTCTACCTTGATCTTTTAGAAAGACAATTACCGGATTTTTTCGATGACTTTCCTCTCGTCATAAGGCAAAATATGTGGTTCATGTAGGATGAAGCGCTGGCACACTACGATAGACCAGTCAGAGACTACCTAAATACCCATTTTCCTGATCGCTAGATAGGTCGTGGGAGCCAGAGGCCATGACCGGCGCGAAGTCCCGATTTTAACCCACTAAATTTTTGCGTATGGGGTTACATGAAGTCGCTGGTTTACAAAGAAATAGTAAATACCAGAGAAGAACTATGGCAGAGAATTGTATATGCTACACAAAACCTACGAAACGAACAGTTATTTTTTAAAATTAGGAGGTCTTTCAGTAAAAGGACTCCTAAGTGTTTTGAAGTGAATAAAACACATTTTGAACAGTTTTTATCGAAAGCAGATCCCTTTTTTTATTTAATTTCTTAATGATTTTAAAATGAAATATTACAAGTTACTAATCACTTAGTTAAGTTTGTTTCCAATGTGTCAAAGTTATTTTTAATAAAGTAAGTTAAAGAACAATCCACTTTTTGTATGTATTATTCCCAATTACCAGTACTAGAACATTATTTATCATGTAAAAGTTAATTCAGTAGCTTGTCTGCAAAACCAAACAAGTCCACAATTATCAGAAATTGAGTTAGGACTTGATTCTGGTATAAAAAGTAGAATAAAATCGGTTGGCTATGAGTATTTCAACAAAACTCTACAGGTCCCTTGGCAACTGGGAGGTGAACTTACTAGTTTGTTTCAAAACTTAACAAGTCGCACAATAATAAAAGAATCCCAAATAAGAATGATTTGATGCAAAATATAACAAGTCCGATACATTCTATATAGCGTTAAATTTAGTTACAAGCAAACACTAACAAGTCACAATTTAAAATTTGTGTCGAGTTTTTTACGATTTTAAGGTAGTTGCTGCCACCTATCGTCCGGTGTTTAAAGCTTAAATTATCGGCAATTCGTTTTCTAGTCTTGTGGGAACAATTTTTTTTTCAATAGATTATGAGATGGCTGCACATTCGGCAAAATTGCGTTGCCTCCTTGGACTAGTTCACTTTTCCTAAAAACCAGCTGTTTTCGTGCATATTGTGTTTAGATCCTAGATTGCGGTTATGTTTTGTCGTTTTTTGTTTTAAATTGTTTTTGTGTTCAAAAATATGGATGTAATGGATGATGAAAGCTTAGTATTAGTTGCCGAAAAGTCTGTAGGAAGTCGCAAGCGAAAATTATCCGTTCCTAAAAGGGATGTAGCAAAAAGAACAAGGTTGGTTTAATTTGTGGTTAGGTTTGCCTTTTGTTTAAATCAAAAGTTTTTTTTAGAAATAGCCAGGAAATTCAGCTTGAAGTATTGTTCCCTTTGCCTTGTGACCACAAAAACCAACTATTTTCTTTCAATAAAGTTCTATTTTCCAAGTGTAAATACTTAATTTTTGACAAAAATTAACAAGTCCTGAGGCAAGTTTATGCAAAACTAAACAAGTCCAAATTTTTTAGACAAAACTGGATAAGTCCAAACTTTTTTTTCAAATAACACTAAAAGTAATTGTTTGTTTTTCCTAAAAATGTGGTTGCATATTGATATATCCTGTAAAATTGAGCAGAAAGGACCTGTTGAGTTTTGCAGACAAGCTACTGAATTGGTAAGAAGTAACAAAACATTATTTTCTTCCCTGAGCTAGCTCACTGAATAATTTAAATGCAAATAACTCTGAAACGGTAACTCTGGGCGACCTGAAATGAGTATACTTTATTTATGTAGTAAATATGAAAAAAGCATTACTTTTATTAAAAACTTAAATACACTGAGGCACAAAAAATTTATGACCTAATAAATGTTCCAAAAATACCGCAGACAGCGCCCCCTACATTGTACATTAAAATTTCACAAAAAAATCTTTTAACTTTAACACCCTGTATCTCAGTTATTATTAACTTTCGGATATAGGTAAGTTTGATTGAATTCCAATATTTTCAAGTAAGGAGTGGTTTTTCTATGTACCATTAATTAGCGGACACCCTGTATAACAAATACGCTTAACATTCCCATATTTAAAAACCAGGTAAGCTGACATTTTCCTATGTTTAACGGTCTTAACTAAGTCTTAAGCTAGTTTTTAAACTAATAATATATCTAAACATTTATGTTGACGTTTTATTAGTGCCCTAGATTCTTTTGCTCACCAACTGTACATAATCTCTCGCACTATCGGCACTACGCCACCTCAACCTAAAATACAATAATTATTGAACTGGTATAAATAGGGATAATGGCGACTATACCTTGTGATTGCTGGGCATCACAGGTGGGTGAAGCTTCAAATAAATTTGAGACAACGTTTTAAATGTACAGTTTTGCATCTGGTGTAGCTTTATTTGGTGTATAGGTTGCTGGTTCGAGCTGGCGTCCACCAAAATTTCTACTAATAATTATTAAACAAAATTATATTTTCTATTAACGTAATATGACTTAGAGACGTAATTTATCGATCAAACGTGCCTTGTTCTCAACAGAATCAGTTCTAATATATAGGAACTTTTGACATTTTGGACAAATACGAGGTTCGGCGGAGATAAATCGGATAGAATGGACCTTCTTGGCAGTTCAATAATTAATGGCCAAGAAGAGGGTGGCAATATTATCATATATTAGACAGGTTTACATAAATCAAGTTTTTCGAGGGGCAACAGTAGAAAGTAAAGAAAGGCCATATAAATTAAGGTTTTCTGAATACAAGCTTGCTTAACTTTTTTTTTTAATAAATCAGGATAAAACAATAGAGCGATTTAATGGGAAAGTCTAAGGCCCCTCAGATCGATCCATAAATAATATCAATATCTTAGTAGTGCCAACATTATTGCAGTTATTAGGTTGAGGTATTGAGAATTTTGAAGTTATTGATAAGCTTGAATAATGAAAACCAAAATATTTTAATAATATTGTCAACATTTATTGCCGGTGTAAACAATATTGTATTGACAATTGGGGCCTTATGCCATAAAAAAAAATTAGGTGAAAATGTGAACGTACATGGTTAAAAATAATAAAGAATTTTAAAATTGAATTGAAAATTGGTTCCCGTCAGATCACCGAAGTTAAGCGGTGTCGAGCGCGGTTAGTACTTGGATGGGTGACCGCTTGGGAAACACCGCGTGCTCTTGTCTTAGGGAAGAGTGTAAAATGAATCGACATCAAAACCATCCTATTCACGCCGGACAGGCCGGATGAGATCGGTAATCTCGTAGGATGAAGGTGCCGTTTCACACTCCCCAGTCGGTAGACTGCACGATTAAAAACCGTACGGTCGATGACCGGTTCAAGATGGCCTCAGATACGCCGACGAACCGTAAAATAGTAAAAAAAAAAGAAAAAAATGGGAATATTAAAAGTATTGATGGATTGGATTGATGAATACCAAAATACGTATATACAAGGAGGCCACTTGAAAATGAAACAAAGCCAATTTTGGACACCCAGGTTAAAAAAAAAAACGCTCGGACCCATCGATTTTTGATTATAAGGGGAAACATTTTTTTAGCATTTATGCCCCCTAAAAGTCAAAGCCCTAGCGGAGGCGACAGCTACTCCCAAAATTTTAAATGGAATGTGGGGCAATACTTTGTTTTAAAAGTATTTTTATGTAGAGTATACCCCAGAGTTTAACTTCGCCACTATCTACCTAGCCTATACACTGGCTCACCAAAAGTACAAAAACAGGTTGTTTTTACCTTTTTTCATTACAAAAAAAATTGTTACAAGTCAGTCCATTAAATGCTGGAAATGCTGCCCCTCCATGCAGTAGTAGAGATATTGTATACAACGCTCTCGTACATTTTGAAGCACCTGTGGGGTGATTTGACGACATTCATAAATGTATCCGTTGTTGTAGGTGTTCCAAAATGTTCGCTGTATGGCATAAGTTTTAGTTTTCAAGTGGCCCCATAAAAAAATCTAACGGTCTTAGATCCGGAGAACGTGGGGGCCACTCAATACTTTCTCTCCTTCCAATCCATTGTCCTGGAAACGTTTGGTCCAAATAGTGACGAGCAGTGAGTGCAAAGTGGGTTGGCGCACCGTCTTTCTGGAATATTAAGTGGGTTTCCATGTACTGATCGTCATTCTCAATCATTTCTGCTGGCGCTGCATAAATGGCGTTTTGTAATAATTCCAGATATATTTCGCCTGTTGAATGCAAGGTAAGAAAAAGGGAGCCTATTATACGGTTACCAAAAATGCCAGCCCAAACATTCAGTATTTCTGGATGTTCCGTATGCACCTTACGAAATATTCTGGGATTTGAATTAGACCGTACGGTTTAGGAAAAAGAGCATTCGTCAGAGCAACATACGTTAAAAAAAAATTCTGATCATTTATTTCCCGTTCACTCATATTTCACAAAATTGCAATCGCCTATGAAAATCGTCTTTGTTAAGTTCTTGTACCAGATGTATTTTGTATAGCTGAAACTTCTGTTTTGCTAATATCGTTTGAATGCCGAATCTTTTAACACCAGATGCTGTCGCCAGCTTTCTTGTACTCAGTGTGGAATCTTGAACGACATGACCTGAAATCGCCACCTCTGTAGCTTTATTTACTACTGGAATTTCCACTTCACGTTTTTTGCTAGCTACTGACCCCGTCTCCCGAAATAAATTTTTGCACCAATTCCAAAATGTACTTTCGATGAACTTGTCGATTTTGATGTTGATGGTTAAACAGTTGGGCAGCACATTTATTGTTTGCAAAAAATAATGAAATGATTTGCACTCTTTTAGCGATTGAGTAAACTATTATCAGTTTTATGCCGATTCTGTAACAAAATTAGCTAAACCTTACTACTTCACTTATTCACTTACTACACGACCGAAGGATATGATCTGCAACAATAGCTGAAGGCCACAGGAATTATTGCACAAAGCATTAGTTAATTATTTCTGATATTTTCTACTCAAAACGAAATGTGTAGCATTGACGTAAAAATATGTTTGGTCAAGCTGAGCTGTCTCCTAAATAAATCCTTCTGGTTTTACAAAGCAATTAGTGAAAAAAAGAAATTAAATAACATATTAATTTTGTGCATGTATTATTCTCAATTCCAAAAGCAGTAAAATGCAATAAAAGTAAACATTTTGAATTAACAGTACGGAGCCCTATACATAATACAGAATTGCAATGATTGGGTTTTGAGCAAAATGTGGCTGACCTTCATATCTTTTAAAATTATTACTTACAAAATAAAACATAAACAGTTAACACAGACACAAAAAGAACAGAAAGTTTTATATCGGTAATTAAAATTTTATTAGTCATCATCATCATCAAAGCTATAGTCACTGTCAAGATTGGGGTGAATAAAGATTGGAGGGACGCCAGGTGAGATCGGATACTCGTTTTCTTTTTGAATAACATCAGCTATGCAGTTTTTCCACACTTCATTACCTAGCTCATTGACCACTTGCTGGAGGCTTTCTAGAACTGCTCTACCTCATGTCGGTGATTGATTTATTTTTCGTCGTCGATTTTTTTTGATCTCTCAAATAATTTCGATTGGATTGAAAATACGTAAGGTGACAAACGCCAAAATAGTATGACCTTGATTTTGACATAGTCTATCAATTACATACTCTGTTTGAAATCTCAAAGACTTTATTATATCCAATAATTTTCTTTTGTCAAGTTCTCTTCGGGAATATGTATATTTTTATCTCTCATAAAGTTGACTATATCCTGTTTCGCAGTACTGCTGGGGATCTTAAATAGCAACCGTGAATGATAAGGGGCGTTATCGATAACAATGACTGATTTTGGTCGAATGTTTGGTAGCAGTTGTTCGGCCATCCATTCCTTTATTAGTTAACCAGTCACATCCTCATGGTAATCTGCAGATGACAGACTTATATTTTTAGCGGACAATAACAACGCGCTCGGCACAAATCCGTTTTTACTGCCTACGTGAAGAATAATGATGCGTTTACCTCTTGAGCATGGTGTACCTAAACCGCAATTTTTCTAATTATCTACCCAACCATATTTAATCACGTCGTCAGTGTCGAACCAGGTCTCATCTAAATATATTATTCATCTTCACGACTGCGGATACTCTCTTATATCACCTAATCCGTCAACTATCCGTTGTAGCTCCATTATGGCTATTCGGTTATGAATTCTTTTATATCTAAAGCCACAGTCGATCAGAATACCTCCTAATGTTATCAAGCAATTATAATTATAATGAAGGTAGTCTTTAAGTTTTTCTTTGACCATTTCTTGTGTAGATGCCTTATTGTCCTTATAAAAATTATAGAAAATACTGCGAATAACTTCTCTGTCTCCGTTGTCAATTTGTTCGAGCAGTTCGTTTCCTTTTTACGCTATGGTCTATTACATCTCCGTCCTTAATAACCCGGTACATTGTTAACAATGATATTTGGGTAAGTTTACTGATTCTTGTAACAATATTTGTATCTGAATTTTATTTCTGTCCTATTGCTAGGAACTAATGCATATTCAAAATAAGGCGTTGGCACTGTAGTACAGGGTGTCCAGTTTTCGATGGTTTTACGGGGTATCTCCGTTATTAGTAAAGATAGAAGGATACGGTTTTAGCAGCACTGTGCTACTTTTTTGTGAAACAGAAAATGCCGCAATCAGAATTTTTCTAGTCCTCCTTGTTTCTGATATACGGGATGTTTTTGAAAATTATATATTTTGGGGCACTCCCAATTAGTTCCAATCCAGTGCCCTGGGAAATTATTGTTTAAGTAGGCCCTGATAACTAGCGCATTGTGAGCGGGTGCTCCATCTTTTTTTATTTGCATTAAGGCCGCCTTAAAATATATTATAAATTATTTTGCTTCCTAGTATAAATCATGAAACGTTAAAGTCAAACCTGCCTTGCCGTTCGAGTGGAAATAGTACATGCTGATTTTCCTGAGACCAAAACCTCGTATTGTGCCGATTATATATACCAGCACTGGTAAAATGAGCCTCATTGGTCCACATAACGGTTTTTTCAAAATTATTTTCCCTGTTGTTATTTTGTAAATACCAATTACAGAACTCTATACGGCGCTGTACATCACCAGGATGTAAGTTTTGTAGTAGGTGGAATTTATATGGCTTAAAATTGTGTTTTTTAGGACTGTTTGAACTCTTGATTTAACTACTCCGACTAAACCTTCAACCGTCCTGCAAGAACTAGTTGGATTTGTTTCAATTGAAGCTAAAACATTTATTTCGTCAGTCTCGCAGTTTTCGTTGTTGTAGATTTTAGCCCGAGGTTTAGAAAATAAACCGTGTTCAATTACATTTGATTTCATCCTTAAAAAAATTCTTTTATCCAGCTGTCTTCTTTTGGAATATCTACAAGTTATTTAAGAAATTTAATAAATCTTCATAGCGATACTACAAAAAGAAATATATTTACCTATTGAAATACACTTATAATGCTTCATCTGCAATTTCGTTACAATGAACATAGCAAACGAGCATCTCGTAGTTTTTATTATTTTCAAAGTTTACATTTTCTGCCATAATTAGGACAAACTGATTTTTACTACCATTTAGATATTTCAAAACAACTGAAAGAACTTCTCTTCTATCTTTACTAATAACGGAGATACCCCGTAAAACAATCGAAAACTGGACACCCTGCACATACAAATCTTTGGTTTTAAATTCTGAACTAGATTCTGCAAACGGTAATTCAGGATTAACATTCTCATTATTTTTGCGGCGATATTTAATAGGCCTCTAAAAATGCACACTGCTACTATAGGGTAAACCGTTCGCTCAAAATGAAAATGAGATACTTGATAATACTTAATTAATAAATAAAGTGATAATGAAACCGAATTACTACCAGAATAATTGTGATCAAGAAATAATTGATCGCCTGATATGTACCTAGGCGCTGCCACTGGCACTGGTTTCAGCTTGCTCCTACCACGACACGCGAGGTGAGTGATGAATTAATAAAAAAACACATCGGCACATCGCAAGTATTCATTGTTTCGCGCGTTGGGTCGCGCCGAACTTGTTTAGCCCACTGTAAAATTTGTTTCTGTTTTTTCTGTCCCTCTTGATCAGCCGTTCGAAATGTTGCAGCATCCGATCAAATTATTTAGTGAAAGATTTTCCTTTACTGTTTAATTTTAATCGCGCTAATACTGAGCAGTTCTTCTAGAGGAAGATTTTCAACTGAGATTAAAGATACCATACATGTATTATTACTTGTACGCGTGTCTGTAGGCCCCTTTAAGAAACGCACATGGAGGATACAAGTCTGCTCTCAGGGATAAATCGCTATTGCACCCCGCTGAACAGCAAATACCTAAATGGACAATCATGTTAATATATTTAATACAGTTATATTTTTCCAAAGTCAGTTTGATGACATAAAAAGCTTCGACCGGGCTTCAAAGGGACCGGCATCACAATCGGGGTTGTCAGATCTTTTTTTAAAAATTGATTAAGTTTATATTATTTATTATTAAAAGTGTTCTTTATATCAGTATTTAATTGATAGTCAGTAACTCTCTGTGAAAACTAGTTTGCAAATAAACTTTGAACCAAGAAATCTTTAATGTCAAAGAAAAAATTAACAAGCCATTCATGAATATTATAATATTTTTTTTAGTACTTCAGGAATATTATTTATACAAAAATAATATAAATGAAACTAAAAAGGAATTTTACTGTTATTAAACAAAAAAAAAATAAACAAATAACAAACCCTTATGTTCCTCCTACTTTTACGAAAACTTTGTAGAACTGACAACACCCTGGCGATAGACCCTCAAGGCCCACACGTAATTTAAAGCACATTTAAAGTGCGAACTACTTTTTCCAGGTGGAAAAATTAATAGAGCAGCATATTAATACAAATTTATAATATGCTGTAGACAAGAACGGCAAATAGTTAAAGGTTCTCCCAATTGGGTGATCCCTTATCAGCTTTAAAGTCACTTGATGCTTGAGGTATGCGATATTGGGAATCGGACAGCGGCGTGACTGGTTGAAACGATTTACTCTAATTTACATATTTCATTTTCTGCTATAACTGTGTGGTTTCAGAGAAGCAAGTTTTTAGTTGGTACCTATTTATTATTATATCAGTATGACTTTTTGGCGACAATTTGAAACATATGGTCAGGGTGAATTATCACAGGAATATAATGAGTCGGTGCCAGAGTCGGCCATCGAAAGCGAAATAAGTCCGGAATTAAGAAACAAAAAGTTACATGTTCAATGTCAACGCATTACTTTAAATATGTACGCGTGTTTAAAAAAAGAAAGTCCGGGAAAGCCTGAAAATGCGCTTTGGACAAGAATGTACTTGTAATGAATTAACACAACTTGGGTGTTATAAGAATTTTTAACGTAATTAATTTGGGGACTGTAACCGGTCATTCCATAAAACGTAAACCAATAAATCAAAAACTAAATCAAAAATTCACAACGGCTGACACTACTACAAGCGATTTTATTTTGCAAACTATTTACAACTTTTGCGAGGATAATATAGTGCCAACTTTAGAACTGGTTCGTGATAAATTGCGAGATTACCTTGGTTATAAGTACCAATCTTTAGAAACATTGCGTGGTGTTTTATTAAAATGTGGCTTTAAACATAAAAAATTAGATAATCTAATGATTGTAATGAAATCCCCGCGTATCATTGAACTACGACAGGACTATTTGCGCAAAATAAAGGAGTAACGTGAATCCAATAAAACTGTAATTTATTCAGACGACACTTGGCTCGATACTTATGATGTTATTAAGTAATACACCGTGTTCGAGAGGAAAACGCGTTATCATGCCAGAAGTAGAGATGGCTTTGTACCTAATGTGTTGCTCTTGTCAGCAAAGAACATCACTCAATAATCAATCTCCAACTTTAAGCGCTGTTGTTCTTGGTAATATTCGGCAGGTAATAACGAAAAGAGTAGCGATGTATGGAAAAATTGCGTAGCTCATGTTATAAAAATAAAAAATGGATATTCTGTTTCACCGCCTATAGCGCCAGTAGTAATCCAACCTGGGAACGATTCTACTTCTAAAAGTTCTGACGATTCCAGTCATTAATTTGTTTATGAAAATTAATTATGTTCGTCCAACATGTAGCTTAAAAACTTGTTATACTACAGAACGTTTACTGTGATTCTGCTGATGCGATCCGCAATCTGTTGTTAAAATAACTATATATTCCAACTAACATAGTACCTGCTCTAATCCTTTCTTGGCAAGGAAAACTTATACCTCCTCGCGATCCTGGCTGGACAAAGAAAATTTTTTTTAATCGGTTTCGGCAAAATAAGCATTTTTTCTTACCGAAAGACCATTTTGAAAATATTAAATTCATGCGTTCTTTTCAGACGAAGTCACGGGTACAAATCTCTTATCGATATTAACTTTATTTTTAAATTGCTTTTGGCAAAATTAGCATTTTTCTGTACAGAAAGACCATTTCAGAGAGGCGAAGTCACGGTTACAAACATTTTGTCGATTAAACTATAATGAACAAGCTGTAATATATACTGTTTAATAATATTTAATTAACTAAGGCGCATACCCAATATGATAACGTTTTATAAATAATATAAAACACATTTTAACGGTTATAAAATACCTGGTAGAGGCACGTTTTATAGTGCCTACAAACGATTTTTAATTGCAATAAACGTGTTAATCAGTACTATAAATCAATACTATATTATGTATATTATCGTTATATACCTGTCTTAGCAGTCTCTGATGCATAAAGGTTATAAGCAGGTGCTGCTGTCCCAAATCGTATTGAATGATTATATAAAGGTCATGAGAATTCTTATAAAGGGTAAAATGCTTTTCGCTCAGTGTATTTTTACAAAACTTTAATATCCAACTTAGCAATTTTTATTACACGTTTTAAAACACGCACACTTACAAGAACATAATTTCGTTTGATTTATTTAATGATACACTGCACACAAATGACTTAATTGGTAATTACATGCAAAGGCTAACTTATAATTAAAAATCGATGGGCAACAGTATAAACCAATCGTATACTATAGTATTATAAGAAACAAATAATGAAAGCCAAATGAGCTAAAGCTACTAAGCCTTAAAATGCGTTTTAATTCATTTAGGTCGATATTAACCTCTTAAGTATGGCATCATTAGACAGCATGCTGTTACATAACAATGGGATAATATTCTTACATTAACTTTTGGCACGTTTCTCCAAGCATGTTGAAGGCGGCTCATGTGAAGGTTATTCATAAAAAGGGACAGATGTATGAAGAAAGGAACTATCGACCTATCTCTCTTGTCAAATATTGGTAAGATTCTTGAAAGGGTTATATTCGATAGACTGATGTCATTTTTTTGAGAGGTACTCAATAATCACCGATGGACAGAACGGTTTTAGAAAGGGTAAATCCATCAAAAGAGCGATTTATCAAGCATTAGAAAAGGTCCTAAATTCGTTGAATAATATAAATCAAACGATGTTTAATGTATATGGAACTTTCAAAGGCTTTTGACTCTGTAAATCAAGAGTTACTATGTAAAAAAACTTAAGATGTATAGGGTGCGTGATGCGACTCTGTGTTTGATTAAGTCATATTTGAAAGATCGAGTGCAGCAAGTGGTTGAATGCGATGAGTGCGGCGTTTTATGCAAGTCACAGCTATAGGAGATAGTTGCAACTAGGGGAGTTTCTCAGTGATCAATCTTGTGGCCTCTTCTGTATATCGTATAAACAAACGAACTACTACTAGTATGATATATCTTGCATGATGAGTACACTGTATTATATGTGAAGAGAATAACGAAACACTTTTCTATGAAGTACAGACTACAATTGAGGCCCTTGACGAGAATTTCTCGGCAAATGATCTACTGCTGAATGTGTCAGAAACGCAGACCCTAATCTTAACAGAAAAGAGAATAATGTTGGGCTCTCAAGGGTAAAGGGCTGAAAGCATTAGAAAGCATGCGTTTTCTAGGATTGCAGATTGATAGGCGGCTTGACTGGAAGGCTTACATTAAGAGTTTAGCAAGTAATATATCCCAATACTGTGATGCACTGCGTGTAATATCCGATTACGTGAATACCGACGCTGCCATTGCATCTTATCATGCTTATATCCAGTCCAGGTTAAGATATAGAGTTATATTTTGGGGTAGTTCATCGAAAATACACAGAATCTTGGTAATGCAAGAAACATGCATCCGAAATATTTTTAAGAGGAATTAGCGTGAATATTGTAGGTCTGATTTTGTAGAAAAAAACATTCTGACGGTAGTAGGAATGCACATTTTGGACTCGGTGATATTTGAATGTGATAATAGGAATCTTTCCCTCGATTGTGATGTGAAACATGATTATGATACTCGCCATAAAAGAAATTTAGTACCTGAAAAATACAACTGTACATACCTCCAAAAAAATGTAAAATACTGAATCCTAAAAATGTTTAATTGCTTCTCAGACAAAATTAGAAACCTACCAAAGAATAAATTAAGATATACCTTAACAAAATATCTAGTCAGTAAGGCGTTCTGTAACATTAATGAAATCCTTGATGATCCTGACCAACGAATAATTCAGTGTTAAATTTTAAATGTTTGCTACAATTTTAAGCATGTGTAACTTTATCAAAAATGTCATTATCTAAATGTAATTACAAATTTAAAATAATTATCTACACAAAATCGCTCCAGATATTGTTAAGCAGCCCCCATTGGGTCTTTGTTTATTATGCTTATAGTAAATGTAAGCATCTTATTATTGAACAAATGAATATTATTTATTGATTAATTGATTGATTGATTGAATATAATAATATTTATCAGACTACAGTCAGAATATTTCAAATTATTGACTTTATTATAGATAGAAATAGTTTAGCAGTAGTGCTCAAATGATACATTTTTGAGAGTGAACTGAATTACAAAATATTATATTAAAGTATAATTATATTATAAGCATCATTTTAGCTCACGTGTCCATGTTAGAAAACTAGCCGCTTGCTGGGAGTTTTCTAATGGACAAGTAGTGCGTTATTAGCCTTATAAAACAATTAGGTACATTACATATTTCTTTTCTATTTTGCATTTTTCTTTTTCAATAAAAATCGATATTGAAAAGAAAATGTGCCATTAAAATTTTATAAATTTTTAAACCTATATTGTATGCTTTATACTAGCACAATGTCTGGTCCTGTTCTATAAAAAAATTAGTTTTATTGCCCGCGTCTATGTAGCCGAACTCACATGACTAAAAAAGGAGAATTTATTGGTTACAGAATAAAGCATTTCATAAATAATATCATTTCCAACTTTTATAAAATAAAAAACGGATGCATAATAGATATTTACGATATAAGTGTTGTAAAGATTCATATTACAACACGAGATGTTAAAGTTGTTAAACGAGGCGTCAGCCGAGTTTAATCAAACATCGAGTGTAGTTATATGAATTTACAACAAGAATATTGTACAAAATTTTATCTACTTTCATCTATGAATAAAAATATTTGTCAAAAGGCATTTTAAAAAATAAAAATGCACCTGCTATTAAAAATCGTTTTGTAAGGGCATCTATTACAGCACTAGTGCTGTAATAGATGCCCTTACAAAACGATTTACAGAACTGTAAAATTCATATTACTAAATGAAAGTAGATAAAATATCTATTACGATACTGAAAACGGTATCGAAACAGCTCTGTTATGAAACCAAAATAAAAAATAGTATATTACATACCAACAGTGGTGAAAAGAATATTATATACGATTTCGAAAATTACGACATCTGGACACTCATACTTTACTTATATAGCCAAAAATAATATGCAAATAAAAAATGTTGACGTTTAAAATTGACTTTGTTTACTTAAAGGCGACGCAATGTATTGCACAGCAAACTTTGCGCAAAATATATTGAAGATTTTCACGATTTTGGGTATTTTGACGGCTCACAGCCAATGTGATTGTGGAACTGTTACGTAATATATGACGTATCTGTTCTTACGCACAGCTTGACTTCTAGCAAAATAGTGTATGTCAACAGAGTTTTACTGATAAAGTAAGTAGGTTCCTACTAATATGGGAGTAGAAAATAGTACGCTATACACCAAGGTTGAGAAGTGAACTGTTATAATATAGCGAGCACTTTTATATCCTGAAGTGCGAGGCGCCGAAAGATTTAATGTGTGAGCTATATAACAGCTTTCTTAACTAAGGTATATACAGATTTTTTGTTTTTATAATACTAAGCTATTGCATATTTAGTTCATTCAGCTTTTATATTAGCAATTTCTGCTTCGTTTTAAAAAAATATTTTGAAAATCATGTAGCCTGGGAACAGTAAAACTATAGAAATGCGATTTTAAATGTCAGTTTGTAGAATATTTTTGTTGTTGGGTTGACGTTTTTGAATATGACAGTATCCTTTTGAAATGTCTCTCAATATATGATGAAAATTTCTGTTTTATAAAAAATTTGGTACTATTTCCTGGAGTATTTTCATTTGAAATGGTTAGTCAAGGCTCAAAACCAATAACATGTTAAAGAAACGGTGAGTAAGAATGCCAAAATCGTGTGTAACTTAACTTCATTATGTACATAAAGTTGTTCATTATTATTTACCTAGGTGATTATTTATTATCGTTATTTACCTGGGTAGAGAAAGTTTACTTCTCATTAGAGAATTGGAGTAAATATAGGCAATTTGTCAATTAATCATTGTTGTAAATGTAATATGAAACTCACACCTACTAGCTTTTTCCAGAATTAATGATTTGAAAGTGAAGATATATAAAATATGTATAAATTCTGATTTCCCTAATAATTATTTATAATTAGGTCAGGTACTAAAATAAATTTAATACGTTATTTAGGTTTGTTTAACAATTCAATAAGGGGTAATTACTAATTTAATACCTTTATTTTCAGTATGAAGAATTTGGTAACTGTGATTAAAATTATGATGACACTATAATAAGTGATTAGAATAATGTTGTATTAATGTAATGTAAATGGAGTTATTTTTCTTTTAATATAGCATAACAAACATGAGTCAGTTCATATTTATTAACTTCTTTTTAACAATATGTATCAGTAGAACATTTATAAACTAAGCAGAACAGAAATTAGGATTTGTAGTGAAGAAATCTACTGTCAGTATTATTGAGTATATTCGTATTGTTGGCTTGCACGCTTCTCTGTGAATAATTACTAAATTTCAGCATCAATACAACAAAAGAATAAGCTAACATAGAAAAGCATGACAATAAGAGGATTACTCCTTGATAAAAATATGTAATTTTTGGCAAGTTGTTGAGTGTTAATATATGACGTCACAAGTGTAACAAGTAAGTATAGTAAAATCTCTCAATAGCGATCATCCTCGGGGAATCAAATGTTGGTCGGTTAACAGGGGCGGTCGGTTAATAGAAAAAAATTAAAACACTAGTCAGTGTTTGTTTATTAACAAGTATCTACATGTATGTAAATAATTTAAAATATTTTTGTTTAATTTTATCACAAATAAAATTAATACCAACATATTATACAATGTACTATATGTTTGCCTTGAAATTTTTTTTTTAAGCTAATCAGAAATTAAAGATTGCTTCATATTTTTTATTTTATTTTTATAAAATTCAGGTTCACATTTTAATAGCAATTGAGAAATATTTGTAGAGTTGTCAGAATTGTTAACATTATTAAAAAAGTCTCTGTCTCAGAGTTGGAAGTAGTTTCATCCGTTTCTTGGATCTCTTCAATACACTCGATGATAGGTAATTCTGCACTTTCTATTGACAAATCGTTGTCAATAGAGGCAAAATATTTTAAGTTCACAAATGTGTCCCTAATGTTAGGAAATGTTAAATGTTGATATTGGCTGATTCGTCACGTATTTGCTTGAAGGTAATATCGTGCCGACGACGGAATTTTTCAAACCATCCATTTAATGCATTGAAGTTATCTAGTCCTAGACATTGAGCGGATTCGAGAGCTTTTGCTTAAATTATGGGCCTGGATATTGGTAAGTGCTCGCTCCGCCCCTTACAAAACTAGTTAAAAGCAACTAGGTCCACTGCTAGTCCTTCGGTGTTGGGAAATTTTCCTTTTTGTTCACCATTACCAGTTTCTTGAAACAGATTTCTAACTTCTGCTTTATTTTGAAGCAACATAGTCACTTGGGGCTTACCCTCTTTAAATTTTTAGCTAATTTTCTAGTACTTAAACCAGTTTTTTCACTTTCCTCGATTCTTTCAATATTTTTGCTTAAAGAAAGACATTTCCTTTTTCCCGCCAAATCCCCACAAATATTCATGTTAGATACAAAACACACAAAGACCGTTCAAAACAAAACTAATGTTAGCAACCGATTTATCAGCCTTTAAAGCAAATTGAATGGATCCGCCTGCAATAAAGTAATCAGTATACAGGGTGGCGCACCCTATACGACGCGGTCGTTTAATGAAAAACGGATGAATCCTTAAAATTTCTTTTTATTGGGTAAATGCAGGAACTTTGAGGGTACAATTTAAAATTATTTTGAAACATACCGGATGTCCCAAAAAAAAGATCCATATCAAAGTTATATTTTTTTAAATGGAACACCCTATATTTTATGACATTTTTGGATTCTAAGGACCAAACTAGGATAAGTTACTGTCATCTTCCCTATACCTAACTCTTTTAGTTTCTGAGATATCGTGGGCATACTGCCAAAAGTGACCAAGTCAATTACCATTACTTTCTGGATAATTGATGTTGAAAATTCTACAGTTTTTTGGGGATTTATTTTTAAGGATTTAAATAAAAATTTTGCCTTTTTTTTGTATCCAGATATTCAGTATGGAGTTAGTGATTTAAAATAACTCTAAATTTCGTGGTTACTTTTTCTGGTTTTCAAAATAATATTGACTTGGTCATTTTTAGATGTATACATTTAGCCATTCTGAAATCATGGTCAAAAAAAGAGTATTTATATTCAATAATAAAACACAAAGAAAATATCTTTTATTATTATTTATTTACAATGTTGTGCTATACTTGCAAACAAGCAAAAGTAATTATTGTTTAAGTGGGAAAATAATGACAAAACTTCAACGTTTTGTATAAGAACTAATCCGAATCCGAATCAGACCATACTGATGGCTCTGGAGCTACATCTTTCTTTGCACTATCTGTTGGAATTGACTGATACCAGAGATGAAATTCCGAAGGAATTGCTCCCGTCCTACAGAGCTTCAAAAGATCTTGCTTTTTCAGGTTAGAAATAGGAATTCCAGCAAGTGTCTTTAAGTCAAGAAACTCATTGTACTTTAATTCATGTACGTTGTATGGATCACTTCTTTTATTTCGGCCTCGATTGGAGCGTGCCAGTCTAAAAATGTTTAACCAGTCATGCATCGTGTATACTGGAACATTCCTTTTAGCATTCTCTATCGCACTATGCATGGAGTCTACTTCCATGTAAGAATGACCAGATTCTAAAAAATTGTGCTGTACAATATTTAAATTGCTGTTTTGTACTATGAACACAAATAATGCTGCAATAAATTGATTCCTATTCTGACCGCTACAGGTATCTGAGAACAAACTTATTTCGGTAATAATTTGTGGCAAATTTTGTATGAAATTTATCAAACATGTTCCTATTTCTGAACTGCCCCTCTGGCCATTAATTTCGGTCCACGCGTAGCAGTGGGCTTTTTGCAAAGCTGCTTCGTAAATAGTGAGATTGTATGCGCATAGCTTTCTGCTATAATACATTAGTGAGACATCTGAAGATGGTATTTGCAGAACGCTTTGTAAATCAAATGTGACGCTTACAAAACTGTCGTCCGCCATTGCACGCTCTTTATCTGATTTTTTTGCTGCATTTGCTTCATCCCTTCTTTTAATATGAGATTGATAATTTTCTTCTAAATCAGCTGATTTTGTCTTCATGTAATTCGCGCATGTCAGGCACTGATCTTTTTTAGGCTTAAAAAAGGACAGGTTGAAGTTGGTACCAAAAATGCGGCGGTAAGTTATTTGAGATGCATATTCCTTTCGGGCATTTTTACAATCTTCGGCATACAAGGCGTACATTTTTGCGACAGATAAATTAGCATCTAAATATTCCCGTTTAGTTGATGCTCTACAATAATGGGATGCCATGGTATTCTAAAATATTATTTTAGAATATGTAGAATTGCATAGTATATTTTAAAATTTAATATCTACTAAACACATTAATTTTGAAAATTCATATGAAACTCCAATTATCAGCTAAGTAAATGAATTTCGTAAGTTAATAAAGTTTTGGTCAAAAAGATATACAGGGGGTTCGAAAAGTAATGTTTAATTTTAATTACATAGAAAGCAGGTTAACTTCTTTATTTTAAATGGAACACCCTGTATATTATTGCGGCAAATAATGGCAAATTAGGTTATCTTTCCAAATGTATTGGGGTTCCCTATATCTATCTTTAATAGTTTTTTAGTTTTTAAATAATTTATTTTTAAAAGTACATCAGTTTTTAAGACATTTTAACACAATTAGGCTGGCGCGACAGGGTCGTTGTTACCTACAATGAATTTTTGTATTAATATTGGTTAAGTTAAATTATATTATCCATTAAAAAGATTTGCGATACCTACCTTTAATAGTTTTCCATTTTTTAAATTTTATAATGAGAATATACTTTCATATTTTTATTCGAAACTTTTTTTGAAATATCAGGGTGGCTTTGAAACAGCGGCCATATTCGTTTATAATTCAATTGTCTATTTTGTTATGTGCGTGAAAATAAAGTGTTATTAAATTATTACAATAAAGACTTATCCTATTCAAGAAAGAACTGATATGATATTGGTAGCTGGTGAGTGCGAAAAAAACTGCTTTTTGGCATCAAGGCTTTACGCTCAAAAGTTTCCCGAGCGAAACCATCCAAACAGAGCCGTATTTAAAAGACTTCTAGAAACATTTCGAAGAACTGGTAGTGTCGCTTACGAAAAGGTAAACAGGCAAAAACCCATATTGGGAAATGAAGAAAATGAATTTCTTGTGATTGGCTCTGCTATTGAAAAGCCCCATATAAGCCAACGGAAAATTTTTCAAGAAACAAATATAAGCAGACGAAGTATCTCTAGAATATTTGAAAAACATAAATTTTACCCATACCACATTCAACTGCACCAAGCACTATACGAAATGGATTTTCACCGAAGACTTGAATTTTGTTTATGGGTTCTTGACAGTCAAGGAGAGGAGGAAAACTTCTTTGACTATGTTTTATTTTCCGATGAATCGACTTTTCATAACAACGGGCCAGTCAATAGACACAACTTTTACTACTATAGCGACTGCAATCTCAATTTTTTTCGTACTCTCGATCGCCAACATAGATGGTCAGTTAACGTTTGGGGTGGAATTGTGGGATCACATGTAATAGGTCCATATTTTTTTGATGGCACTTTAAACGGTATCAAATTTCGAAGATTTTTGTGTCAAGATTTACCTCTACTATTGGAAAATGTGCCATTAGAAACAAGAGAGAGAATGTGGCTACAGTTAGATGGGGCGCCTGCGCATTTTCAAAGAGATGTGCGGCAATATCTAAATGCACATTTTCCTAACAAATGGATAGGGAGAGGCGGCCCACAAAACTGGCCGGCAAGGTCACCAGATCTAACTTGTCTGGATTTCTTTCTGTGGGGATATGTCAAAAATATTGTTTATGATATCCCGCCAACAACTCCAGAAAATATGAAAGAACGGATAATAGCTGCCTTTCAAACAATAAGTCCTGAGATGTTAATTAAAGTTAAATTATCCTTTGAAAAGAGAGTCATATGGTGTATTGAAAATAATGGGCAACATTTTGAGCACTTACTTTAATTTATATTTTTTATACATTAGTGAATTCTACATAGATTAGTCAAAAATATTGTTATAATGTTAAAAAATTCGTTAGTTAAATAAACAATGTTTAAAAACTATAAAACTGTTTAAGTTAGGTATAGGAAACCATAATACATTTTGAAAGACAACTTAATTTGCCATTATTTGCCCCAATAATATACAGGGTGTTCCATTTAAAATAAAGAAGTTAACCTGCTTTCTATGTAATTAAAATTAAACATTACTTTTTGAACCCCCTGTATATCTTTTTGACCAAAACTTTATTAACTTACGAAATTCATTTACTTAGCTGATAATTGGAGTTTCATATGAATTTTCAAAATTAATGTGTCTAGTAGATATTAAATTTTAAAATATACTATGCAATTCTACATATTCTAAAATATCTCAGAAACTAAAAGAGTTAGGTATAGGGAAGATGACCGTAACTTATCCTAGTTTGGTCCTTAGAATCCAAAAATGTCATAAAATATAGGGTGTTCCATTTAAAAAAATATAACTTTGATATGGATCTTTTTTTTGAGACATCCGGTATGTTTCAAAATAATTTTAAATTGTACCCCCAAAGTTCCTGCATTTACCCAATAAAAAGAAATTTTAAGGATTCAGCCGTTTTCCATTAAACGACCGCGTCGTATAGGGTGCGCCACCCTGTATACCTATAGAGTATGTGAATAAAGTCTGGAAACGGCTTAATAACATCACAATTTATTGGCCGATTTAAACCAAATCTGGTACAGTTGTGTAAGAGGATCTGACGCACCGAATAACGATATTGGTGTTGTTGCCAGCTTTTAGTTTGTATAGAATTCGAACAAATTTAATATTTTAAAATATTTATTTAAATTTGTTACACTTTTGGTATAACATACTTTATTCCTCATATCAGTAGTTTTCGAAATAACGAGGTGTTTTGAAAATATCAACAAATTGTGTTTTATTTATTAGTAAATAATAGTAACCAGTTCAGTTTTGATGTAAAGTCATAAAAGCTGTCATTTTTACATTCAAAAGTGTCTTTAACTGAAAGTGAAAGAATGACAATTCTTATGATGAGAGGATATGGCGATAGGGTCAGGTCTTACGAAGAGGCTAAAAATCTATTTAATGACGCATTTCCAAACCGAAATCTAATTTCAAAAGAAATTGTTCTAAAAGCTGTCCGACGGTTCGAAGAAACTGGAAATTGTAGAGATAGGCGACGATCAGGACGATCAGCGGTAGTAGATGAAGAGAAAAGTTTAGAAATTTTGCAATATGTTGTTGAAACCCCTGTTTCTTTATTAAGAAAAATTTCTCAAGTAAGTGACGGCTGCTTCAAATTCGTCCATAACGTTTTAATAAAACATAAATATCACCCCTTTAAAATACATATAGTTCAAGAGTTATCAGAAGATGATTATGACCGAAGAATTGGATTTTGTGATATTATAATGTCAATGTCAAGGTTTGACCAAAATAACCAGTTTTTCAAATTTATTGTATTTTCGGATGAAGCAACATTTATGTTAAATGGTAAAGTCAATAGACACATCTGTAGGTTTTGGGCAAATGAAAATCCCCACTGGATGAGAGAAGGTCATACACAACGTCCTGGAAAATTGAATGTGTGGGCTGGGCTTCTGGGTAATCACAAGATCGGTCCATTTTTTATTGATGTAAATTTGACATCACAACTTTACCTTGAGCTCTTGGAAACGCAAATAGTGCCTAGTATATGAAATGTGATGGGTCCAAATTATGTAAGTACATTCTTCCAACAGGACGGAGCTTCTCCCCATTTTGGTCGAAACGTGCGCGAATTTTTGAACAACACTTTTTCGAATAGGTAGATCGGTAGAGAGGTTACAATCAAGTGGCCACCTAGGTCCCCTGATTTGTCGCCTAACGACTACTTTTTATGGGGACACTTGAAGAACAGAGTTTATACCACAAAACCTCAAGATTTAATCGATTTGCAGCATCAAATTTTGGACGGATTTGAATTAATAACGCCAGAAATGATTTACAACACAAAAATTTTATTTTCAATTAGCACACTGTCAAGCTGTTTGAACATTTAATATAAAAAATATATTTTTTTTAAATTGTACTCGTTATTTCGAAAACTACTGATATTAGGAACAAATTATGTTATACCAAAAGTGTAACAAATTTAAAGTAAAAACTATAAATAAAAAAATATGCACGGTTTTACATTTAAAAAAATAAAATTCGTTCAAATTCCAGACAAACTAAAAAGCTGGCAACAACGCCAATATCGTCATTCGGTGCGTCAGATCCTCTTACTGTACCAAATTTGGTTTAAATCGGCAAATAAATTGTGATGTTATTAAGCCGTTTCCCCCTAATGGAGGATTTTTTTTTTTTTTTAATTTTTTACGGTTTGTCGGCGTATCTGAGGCCATCTAGAACCGGTCATCGACCGTACGGTTTTTAATCGTGCGGTCTACCGACTGGGGAGTGTGAAACGGCACCTTCATCCTACGAGATATCCGATCTCATCCGGCCTGTCCGGCGTAAATAGGATGGTTTTGATGTCGATTCATTTTACACTCTTCCCTAAGACAACAGCACGCGGTGTTTCCCAAGCGGTCACCCATCCAAGTACTAGCCGCGCTCGACACCGCTTAACTTCGGTGATCTGACGGGAACCGGTGCTTTAGGTGTCGCTAGGCCCTTGCCCCTAATGGAGGATGTTTTTAGCATTAATGTTTACTAAATATTCCGATGATGAGTGCCCATGGTCGTTTAACAGGTGGATCGGTAAAGAGTAGTATAAAATAATGGGATTTAGAGGCGGTTGAAAACAGAGGTTTTACCGTATTTATGGCACGCAGCATGAAGATTATTCAACGAGGCGAAGCTTAGTTGGATTACGTTTCAAAAATACACTTTTTGCACGTGTTGCCTACAAATTCCATACGGATTTAAAATTTGTGGTAGCGAATTATTATTTAATACAACTGTCAGTGTCAATCAATTAATTTTTGCTGTTGGTCGTTTGTATAAAATATAAATGTAAAGAATGTCTGGCTCTGACAGTGAAAAGAATATTAGAATATCTAGTACCCCTCCTGATTGAATGCAGCAAAAGAACTACGTTACCTGTCTTGTCAGAAAAATCAAAGAGCAATACGGATGTTTACAAGAAGTTCAAGAAATGGTGTCGACCAAGTTCGGTAAATCATATGTCACAAAACATTATGCCTGCATATTTTTATAAAATGGAGAAAGTGTAAAAACCTTCATATTGTAGTCAAAGTACTCTATAATCAAATCCACGCTGGCACTCAATATCAACATTAAAAAATATTTAAAGTTAATAACAATTGTGAAACGAAAATCACTTGGACATCATGCCAAAAGGCGCGAATATTTACTAGAAAACAAATATTTAAGTTTTTAGAAAAAGTGAAAAAAACAAATTAGAGCATCTCCGGGATCGCGCAATTTGTCTTGAATTAAAAGTAACGTGCTAGACAGCGACAAAAGATATTTGGAGAGTTGTCTATTGATGTCATGGTCATCTATCAACTTTAATTTATTTTTAAACGTTTTTGTGCCTTCAAATTCAATTTAATATTATAAACTGTTTTTATCAGATTCATTTCTCGCCATCGTCGCTATTGCTGGAGCATATCATAGAGACGAACTAGTTGAAGGAACTACTCATAAAGTTGAAAATGCCGAAAATATTTAGTAATTAAAATTCCGTCAATAAAAAACAACAATGAGCCCTGTTTTGTTGTTTACAATGGAAAGTCAGAAAAAATTCAAATGAAAAATACACAAGCTAGGTTGTCGAAACTAATACTTTCGGGAAATTGCAAAATACCTTAATTTAATTTTATACGCCGGTCACTGGTTTAGAAGGTTATCCGCAACACCGTTAGGTGACACTGCTGGAGGTATTTTGAGTCCTAGGCGTCATGATGGTTAGCGGTTATCCACAGTTGCTAAAGGCTATGTAAAAGAGTCTATTCAGAATAAAACAAATATTGCACATTAAATTCTAAGACCAGAAAATGATAGTGGTTCTTCTGGCATTGTGCAAAATGTGAATGAAAATCACACACAGTGCATCAGTTTTAAAGAATCAACATCTATCCAAGTTTCATTCACAATAAATGCCCAAAAGGGCTCCAACTGCCAAGTAAATATCAAAAAAAAAATAAAATCCTTACCATGCTTTTATACCGGGTAAGTCAACGATTGCATGGAGTAAGATGATTGAATATTCGGCACAAATTTAAAATATTTGATTTGTATAGGGTGCTCTCAAAAAGTAGGGTATTAGAAAGTTACATTTTTTTAAATGGGACACCCTATATTTTAGTGAATTTTTCAATTATTGGTTTAATACGCGAGAAGCTTATAGTTCTTGAGATAACTCGACTTTTAATGAAAATTTTCCATTGAAAATACTACAAACATTTTGTTTCCAAGCGATTCATATAATTTGTATGCTGAGTAAAGTAAGTCGAAAAAACATACCCACTAAAAAATATTTGACATCTCATTTACAAGGTGATTTCTTTCTAGGTCCGTTGTCAGCAAACTTCAAATCAATTTCGCAATTATTCACGTTTTGAATATTCCACACTGCCGGTTGGCTCAAAACGTTTCATTAAATTTTGAAAACTCCGAGGACTGGGTGTCCGCTGCTCAGGATATTTCGTCCCGCATGATCTTTCGGCAAAAAGACAATTTTTATTTGCCTCAACCAAAACAAAATTCGGTTAGTTCATTTTTTTTTAAATTCACTTACGGTATAACTAGACAATCAAATTTACAGTTAAAGCGCTTAACTTTAAACATAAACGATTCATTATATCACGTATGCATTTTCCAAAGTCAATTTGATGACATAAAAAAGCTTCGACCGGGCTTTAAAGGGACCGGCATCATAATTTTAAGTTTTCATTATTAAAAGTGTTGTTTTATACCAGTATTTAGTTAATAGTCAGTAAATCTCTTTAAAAGATAGCTTGCAAATGAACTTTGAAACAAGAAATGTTTAATGTCAAAGACAGAAGAATTACGCCATTCATGAATAATACAATAATTTTTCTAGTACTTCAGATATATTATTTATGCAAATATAATTTAAATCAAACTAAAAGGGAATTAACCTGTTGTTAAAAAATAAACTATTAACAAACCCTTATATTCCTCCTATACTTACGCAAACTTTGTAGAAGTGGCAATAACCTGGTGATAGACCGTCGAGGCCCACTGGCAATTTAAAGTGCGAACTATTTTTTCGGAGTGAGAAAATTATTAGAGCAGCATAGAAATACAAATTTATATGCTGTAGATAAGAACAGCAAATAGTTAAAGGTTCTGCCAATTGGGTGATCCCTTATCAGCTTCAAATCAGTTGTTGTTTGAGGTATGCGATATTGGGAATCGGACAGCGGCGTGACTGGTCAAAACAATTTACTGTAATTTACATTATTCATTTTCTGCTATAACTGTGTGGTTTCAGACAAGTAAGTTTTCACTTGGTGCCTATGTTTTATTATATCAGTATGGCTGTTTGGCGACAATTTAAAACAGAAGGTCAAGGTGAATTATTGCAGGAATATAATGAGTCGGTGCCAGAGTCGGCTATTGAAAGCAAAATAAGTTCGGAATTGAGAAACATAGATTTACATGTTCCATGTTTACGCATTATTTAAAATATGTACGCGCGTTTAAAAAAAGAAAATCCATGAAACCTAAAACTGCGCTTTGTACAAGAATGTACTTGTAATGGGTTAACACAACTTGGGTTTTATCAGAATTTATAACGTAATTAATTTGGAGCCTATAACCGGTTATTCCATAAAGCGCAAACCAATACATCAAAAATTGAAAACGACTGATAATAGTACAAGGGATTTTATTCTGCGAACTATTTACAACTTTTACGGGGATAATATAGTGTCAACTATAGAACTGGTTGGTGATAAATTGTGAGGTTATCCTGATTATAAGTAACAATCTTTAGAAACATTGCGTGGTGTTTTGTTAATTAGATAATTCAATTATTATAATGGAATCCCTGCGTATTATTGAAATACATAGTACTTTCATAACAAATAGATCATTGTTAATCGAAAATTTTCATTAAAAGTCGAATTATTTTGAAAACTAGAACTTTTTCGTATATTAAACTTATAATTAAAAAGTGAAATGAAATTACACGCAAATATCCATTTAAATATAGGGTGTTCCATTTAAAAAAAAAGTAAGTTTGTGACACCCTACTTTTTGAGCGCACCCTGTACATTTCACAAAACGAAAGCTTAGTATCGACAAATCTTATCTTCCAGGCATAAAACTACTCGTCGCATTCGTTGGCTCACCCGGAACATTTAAGTTGATTTTTTTGTAATAAATCAAACATTGAATAAGAATTTTAAACTGGCGTGTTTTATTACAATACATATTTATAACACGTTATCAAGATCGACGTGTTATAAATATAAAAGTGGTATAAGAAGTCATGTTTCACATCAAAAATATTGTAAAAAGCTGTAATTTTTGACACGGTCGCCGAAAAAATAATATAATTATTATCCGAGATTTTTAAATAGCTAGTCAACAAATTCAAAAAAAAATTGCGTACGGCTGTACAGGGAATCTAAAGCATCCTGATTGCGAATTCAACAATCAAAATTTTCCATCAGGTATATATTTTGAGTTATAGAATGTACCAGATATTTTTGTTTTATATAACATATTAATATTATTAATAATTGTATATAATATTTATATATAAGTTCAAACCAAGAAAAAAGCAAGACATTTTATGGATAAGTCTTCTGTACATAACTTTTTTGCAAATGCTGACTTTCGTTTATATACCTGATCGCTTTCTCTCATAAGAAACCAACAATAATCCCCCAGCGTTGCTGGATCCCATCTGGTTTAGTAGAGTTGCTCCATTGTTAGTATGTCCTAGTGGAACCTTTCTCCTTGCTTGCCACTAACCGCACCCAAATTTTCTGGGAAAAACTTTAAATGGGAGTGCAAGATGTGAATTTTAAGAGACATGCGATAGTTCATATTGCAGTAAGTTTCAAGTAGTTCTTCTACAAGTTTTTCGTAGTTTTATACTTTTTTGTCTCCTAAAATCTCCGAAAAAATTCTTTTAAAAGAACTTTACGCAGCTAATTGCACATCACTTAATTTTTGATCAAACTGTTGATCCCTTAGTATTTTTCTAATTTGTGGTCCAACGAATATTCCTTTCTAAAGCTTAACATCACTTAGTTTAGGAAAAATTTGTTTAAGATATTTAAACGCATCTCCTTCCTAATCTAATGCTTTAACGAAATTTTTCATTAATCCCAGTTTAATATGTAAAGGGGGTAACAGAACTTTTTTGGGGTCAGCAAGGGGTATATTCTTTACGTTAGCTCGCCCTAAAATATATTGATCTCTTGGAAGTCATTCTTTTACTTGGTAATGGCTCTGTGTTGCTTCACTGTCCCAAAGGCAAAAAAAAAACAGCAATACTTCGTAAATCCACCTTGAAGCCCTAATAATAGTCCTATGACCTTTAGGTCAACACATATTTGCCACTTACACGTATCATACCTTATGGCATTGAGAATAAGTGTCAAATTTTTGTATGTTTCCTTCATGTCAACTGCATGTGCAAGAGGAAAAAAGGGTCCTTTGTTGCCATTATGGAGCAGAACTGCTTTTAAACTTATTCTAGAAGAATCTATAAACAAGCACCATTCCGGGTTATGTGTAAATTCTAAGTTTTTCACAACACTATTTGGATTAACACAAATACACATTTTATCATGCCTAGTAAAAACGAGGATAGGTCCTGGTTAAGGTTCCTAAATATTGTAACTTTGGTTCCAGTGGCTAGTAAATTTCATTGTTGTAATCCAGAACATAATACTTTAGCGTGCTGTTTGGACAAGTGGAGGTCCCGAAGTAGATCATTTAATTCAGCTTGGTGGATTATATGGGGTGCTTTTCCTTTACTTTTGGGAAAATAAGAATCGTCCTTGTCTTATACATTATCGGATTCTGCCTTATCATTATACATTTCTAAATCTTCCTCCCAAGTTGCCGGGGCGCTGGAACTGGTAAACCTTCTCCATGAGGAACCGATTTTATTGCTGAGGGAATATCCAGACATTCAATATTATGTTTGCTTTTCTTGAAAAACCAGACACTTTTGTCATGCAAAAGTAAGTCGTTAAAAATTATTTGTTGGTTCTCGCCAAATCATTGTAACTGCAATAGGCATAGAAGAGCGCTTGCCATTTAACCAGTTACTTAGATTTGCTCCACAGGTTTGACAACATATGTGAAGAGGCCAGTCCCGATTTTGATCGCCAACAACACATCCAAAATACTTATGATAAGCTACTTTGGTCATTTTGTTAATTGCCCTTTTCTGCGATTTACGGGTAAATGACCACATATATATAGCAAAAACTATCCGCGGGGTTAACACAGTCACGTTTCTGTACTTTAGAGATTTTTGTACTGTCGCGTACGTCGGTTCACACATGGGATACAACGGTTAAGGGCATCCACTAACTTTACTCAACACAAAGATAATACTAATATAAGGCTCTTACTATTGGCTTGTTCGCGCACTTCGTTTCTTTATCTAATAATGACCACTACTCGTGCTAAACCAATAACGCTTTTATAGCCATTCCGGACCTCTGCCATTTTCTAGAAATATCGGGTATCGGAAGTTCGAGAAGTGACGGCATAATTCTCGTATACAGGGACCATCTATAAGTAGATTCGGCTATAGGGCAGAGTGAAATTTGGAATTGGGTTTAAATGGGTACGTGGTTGAGGTGTCATCCCTAGCACCGTATACGAACAAAGACAAGTAGAACCACTCAACGTCGGGCCTTTGATGTCTCGGGATCTAAAGCGCTTCGCCGACGCACCGGCTGGTCGGGGTACTTCGTATATGGTGTCCCTAGATACCCCCACGTGGTGTTTCCAGATTGTGCACAATTTCCCTAACTTAGGAAAAACGTAAATTTAATGACGTCGCGCTCCGGTATATTACAAATTACTTTTTAAAGCAATGTGATTAAAATACTTATTAATATTTGCTGAAAAAACCCGTAACTCAAAAATCTTACGTGCTAGGAAGTTTTTACCATCATTTTCGCATTTAGAGACCAAAAATTAACAAGAAACTGCCTTTTACATTACATTTGCAAATTTGCTGTTAACTAGTGTAATTTTTGTTACTTTCTATCAACAATCCTATTGTGATTTTATGTTTCATTTCCTACCTTAATAAATTGTCTTTTCTTGTTATTCCAATAATATTGGTTGTAATTTGGTAAAAAATCATTACAAATTATTTAAACTCTGATTGATCGCTATAATGATTTTCAACATTTTGAGTGGGGGCTGCAACACCACGACTCCTCCCTCAACCCGATTGTGCCGCTGCAAAGAATAATAAGTAAGTGTACTTATGTTATCGTAGATATATTATCAAAATGCTCTTGATACAACTTTTATTTTAAAATATGCAAATAAAACCAATTAAAACCGTACTCAGGTAACCAAGACGTTTTTTTAAAGCACCATTAAATATCAGCTAATAAAGTCTCCTAATTCCAATAAGCCGTGATTAAAAACGCTTTTTATAGATGAAACGTGCTTTGCGTATAACGGCACAAGTTCTAATTTATGGCCACTTTTGACACTTTGGACAAATAACTTGTTCGGGACGAGAGATATCGAAGGAAATGGACCTTCTTGGCATTAAAATAATTAATGGGCCAGATAGGCTAGCAGCAATATCTTATGTATTAATAAAAGGCCAAACGTTTCCAGTTTCGTACAATGCATTTACTAGACAGGAATTAATGATTTAACGACTATGCGTTTATATGCTTCTTGGTTTTCCAACAAGAACTCACATTAGATCCCACATTAAATTACGTTTAACATTTAGATACCTACCCACCTATACCAGAAATGTAATGCGTCAGGGGCGTCGAGTTTCGGAAATCCTAATGGGGTCAAACATTTATTAGATATGAAGATATGGATACTAATACTAATATAAAATCATTTAGCCATTTTTGCGCCATTGTGATTCTTAGGTAGCTTGTAATACACCTAAGTCGCCTAAATGATCTCTCATTAGTCCAGAAAGAGATTAGAATAATTAATGTCATTTTGATAAGTTTCAAATATTCTGGTACATCTTTATAAATCATGTTCTATTTTTCAGTAAAAAGTTAATGATATCTTGTAAACTTTCAAGTGTGAGATATTTTTGGAGGTACAGATATTGTCACGTATGAAAGGGAACGAGGGTTGCCCCCGCTCAGCTCCTTGACGTGTTCTTATGGCCTAACTAGGTACTTCTTCTAAGGGGAAATAATTAAACAACAGGCTATAAAACAGTGGCACAATATAATCATAAACGTTACATCATCGGATAAGGTACTCGAGTATGTCTCAAGGGTAGAGAGAGGGTTGTGCCGAGACGGTATCAAGTTAGTACGTAGGGTGTGACCCAGCTTAAGCAGCTGAAGGTTTCGCCTCCGGCATTTGATGGGATTTTTATACACGTTTAAGAGTAAATTTTAATTTGCTAAAATAATTTCTGTAAAACTTATTAAGATAACTTGAACTTAAATCCGCATTTCCTTTTCCTATGACAAAACTTTCAATTTTAGATATATTATGTGTTCTAAAGTTTCTAGGTTGATTCCTGATTTTAGAGAGACAATGCACGTGTCGGTGATTTCGTAATATAAGCGGCTGTACACAGTGGCGTAGCCACAGGGGGGCGATCGTCCCCCCGCCCCTCTTAGCCTAGCGCCCCTTTACTACTTAAAAAATAATTCTTAAAAAACAGTATCGGTCTTATTTTATTTTAAGTAAAGAAGAGCGATCGGAATAAACTTAATAAAACCAGCTAATTTAAATTTGAAGAAGCAGTCCATACTTGCAGTGGAGTGTAGGTAATAAATTAAAACAACACTTCTGTCTTCCTCCACAAATAATATATATTTTTGAAAAAAATTTTTTTTTTTAACGATTGTTCCTACATGTTTCGACCATATATATAGTCATCTTCAGGGGAACTAAAAGGAATGTGTGAGAATATAAAGACAATAACAGGCATCATAAGAGACTTACCTATATCGAGTGTGAAATTGGATCCAATAGTTGTCTCAAATTAATGAGTACAACGTTTAAAAAAAAAAAAAATTTTCAAAAATATATATTATTTGTGGAGGAAGACAGAAGTGTTGTTTTAATTTATTAATAAAACCAGTTTTAAGAGCGTCCCATCTATTTAATTTACTTCTTTTTATATAGCGGATTTTAACTTCATTTGGAGCCAGACTCCTGTTTCCTGAGGAGCATGAAGGAGGTGAATCCTACGAAATTTGGGCGTTGTCCCACGATAGTTCGCCCCTCCCGCCCCAAAATGCTGGCTACGCCACTGGCTGTACATTTTCTCCCAAGATTTATATAAGTCAGGATCAAACCGGTCATCAAATATTTCGTCGCAGTCACAGTGAGGATGTAGAGCCTACCAAGACGTTTTTCGGAGACGGCTAATAAACTTTGAAAGAAATTTTACTAAAATAAAAGGTAAGAAACGTGTAACCTATAAAAAAATACCGTTATATTAAAGAACGTTAGAGAATTGGTTTTAATTGACTTATGTGTATTTTAGATTTTCCAATTTCAATGGGGGCTTGCGCACCGTCGCCCTTACGGATTCGGCGCTCCTGTAATGCATCATTATGGTTCGTGTTGTTTTGTACGTACTGACTCAACTTTTTTTGAAACTACACGGAGAAAATTAAACTGTTAAGTCAATCAATAAATGTTTCAATTAACAGTTTTTGCACTTTCAATACAAGCAATGTTTTTTAAGAGTTGAATGAACTAGTTAAAAATGTTATATTTTGTTGCTTAAATTAACAGTTAAAAGCTCTCTATTAAAAAATCCGCAAATAGTTACAAGAAACTAAAATCCTGTTTAGTTCAAAATGTTTAAAATGTTGATTTTAAATACGAGATTTATTGGCTTAACATTTGTTAACTGTTCACTTAAATAGATCAGTTAATTCAATCAACATTTACAAAATATTATAATAGATACTTTAGGCTTTCGATTTACCACTACTAGATCATTGATTGAAAGTATTTGGTTGTTTTATTTAAAGTACTTTAAATGTTGGATTAACAGTTCCAAAATATTGACCCAAAAACTTTTATTTTGTTGGTTTAACATCCGTGAAATATTGAGTCGAAAATTTAGTAATTGATTTAAATAAAATAAATAATTTTGTTGAAATAGTATTCTTTTGAAAAAAATCTACTATAAGCAATTATACAGGGTGGGGACTTTAAATGGAACGCTGCTTATAGCTGATCTGAGAATAAGATTTCACTAAAATACAAAAATACGTCCTCAAAGATTTTTCATGGGCTTCGTTTTTGTCATGTAAAAAAAAATTTAGGCCCCAAAGGGGGGGGGGGGGGGCGCAGCCCAAACCAACTTTTTTTTATAAGGTTGGAAGACACCACTTGTGACACCTTTTTGGAAAGCTCATTGAAAAAGGAGTTTGTCAATCAATTTTTTTTGACATCTGTCAAACCATGTGCCAGAAATTTAATAAAATCTAATTTTAAACAATTTGGTAGACAATTATGTTAAAATACCATTTAAACTGTAATGTCATCTTTTTAGCTTAACAATTATTAGAAATATGCCCCATTAACCTGTTGGCATAGAGTCAACCGTAAGTCAATTATTGTTTTGTTTCCTTGGTAATGCCGCCAGTTTTGTTACGTTTGACAAGCAGGTACTAATTAAAATTTTATTTTCGACGCTTTCATTTAAAAATTTTAAGTATGTATTTAACTGAAACCTTAAAGATTGAAATACTGATGATGGTCGGGTTTGAAGAAAGAAAACGAAGTCAAGAAGAAGTTTGTGTTGTTTCATGAAATTCATCCCGATTGGCTACCTCTGTCGCGAAGTACAGTCAGCAAAATTGAAAAGCAATTTAGGGAATTAGGTCATGTAAGACATGTTCCGAGACGAAGACCCCCAAGAGTATCAGATGAAACCAAATTAAATGTCCTATTGAGTTATCAAGAAAACCCAATTACTGCAGCAAGGCAATTATCTCGTAACCACAATATTGATCATAAAACGGTGTTGAAGATCACAAAATCTGCTGGCATAAAGCCATTCAAAATGCAGCCAGTGCAAGAGTTATTGGAGGATGACTTAGATAGAAAGATAGAATTTTGCGAAGTTATGATGACCGCATGGGACAACCGACACATTGATTTAGAGTGGATACTTTATTCTGATGAAGCAACATTTACTTTAGAGGGCCAGGTAAGTTTGAAAGTTAAAGGAAATTAACCATTGTTCTTGACAATCACTGGGCAAAGTCTTACTTTCTAAACCGATTATTAATTAATATCCATTTTAGGTTAATCGTCAAAATTGCCGGTATTATGCCGACGAAAATCCTCATTGGATTGTTGAATGTCACTCTCAACGCCAAGGGAAAGTGAATGTTTGGGCTGGAATAATAGGCGATAGAATAATTGGTCCATTCTTTTTTGAACATAATTTAAATGGAGACGTGTATATAAATTTTCTTCAAACATTTTTAATACCAGAACTCAAAAGAATATTCCCAAATTATGGAAATCTAGATCGAAGGATATTTTTCAGCAGGATGGAGCCCCTCCCCACTTTGCAAGGATTGTAAGAGAATTCTTAAACACTGCATTTCCAAATAGGTGGATAGGGCGGCGAGGATTTTTAGAGTGGCCGCCCAGATAACCGGATATTACACACTTAGACTTTTATTTGTGAGGAGATTTAAAAAGAAGGGTATATGTTACCAGACCTAACAATTTGGAAGAGTTGAAGGCAAGGATTCGGACAGAGATACGTTTAATCACGCCAGAAGTTTTGGGAAGAGTAAGGGAAGAGTTTTACCATCGGTTAGGTTTGTGCCAACTGGTTAATGGGGCACATTTTCAACAATTATTATAAAGTTAAAAAGATGACATTACAGCTTTAATGTTACGGTTAATATAATTGTTTAAATTTAGATTTTATTAAATTTAATTCTAACAGCTTAGAAAATGCTATAATAAAAACACTTAAGTACAAAAGTAAAAAATAACAAATTATTAGTAATATAAATATTGTATTATAAATAGTTTTACATAAACTTACAATATTTTCAGTTAAAAATATTACTTAAGACTTCATTATTGTTGAATAATTTAGTAATTTATTGCTAATTTTGTTCTTTGGAATCAGACCTCAGAGGATTTCGTGGTCGGCAATCTACAGTAAAGCTTCTTCATCTGTCATGCTCTACTTTTAAAAAAATGTCAACTTAGCATACCATTGGCAATTTCATCAATAAATATAGGTACATACATTACGCATAATAGATATTTAGAAAAACCTATATTAATATAAGCATCAGCATAACTGATAGGATAAGCCCATAATTAAATTAAATTTCGAGTTAAGTAAAAAGAATAATCCCGTAACCCTTCTGATTCTTACGCATATAAGTAAATATAAAATATTACATAAGGTATAGCGTATCTAAGAAACTTAGAAGAAGTAAATTAGGTAGGTACATATTATGAAAATATGAACACAGCTAACCTTAAGCAGAAAACTTTTTAAAGTAAAGTTACGTTTGAATAATAATTTAAATCTTGATTTTTAAGACTTTTGGGTGATTCTAAGCAAATTAATTAATGGTAAATAAGTTAACAACTAATATTTCTTCCCTGATAATTGTATCTAATAATTAATAACAACACTCCCAGCTTTTATATTCCAAACTTTACTAGAATGCAATGGCGTCGTGCGTACACACATCATACGTCGACAAGCGAGAAAAGACAAGTGCGAAACAAGATGCGCGGCATTAGTCCAGTAGTGCCAGCGGTAGAAGTAACAGTCTAAACTGTTGAATTAAACAATTAACATTTTGAGATAATGTTGTTGTTATTTCACTCAACATCTTCGCTAGCATCAACTCAACAAGTTTTTACTTTAATGGAAAAGTAATCATTGAATCAAAAATGTAATTCTTGTTCCAACAGTTAAAGTTTAACACATTTGAAATGTTGCTTTAAACGCGTAAAAATAACTACCCCAATGATTTTTTAATTGAAACAAACATCTTATCGTTGACAGTTACGTGACTGTTGAATCAACCAATTTAATTTTCTCAGTGTATTACCTACGTATTGTATTTTGGTAATTCCTTCAGGCAATTATTTTTCTTGTCGTTACATAAATTATTTTTTCTACTACTAACTTAAGAAATCGCCATTATTTACTTCATTTCTTTAATGAAAAGTAACATTTCTCTACCTAGGGAAATAACGATAATAAGCAATCACTTGGGTAAACAATAATGAAACGCTTTGTGCGCAATGAGGTTAAGTTCCACACGCTCTTGGCATTCTTACTCACCGCTTCCTTAACATGTTAGGCATTAGTTTCGAGGGGTCTTTAACAATTTTTAAAATTTTAATCGAGATCTCACGATGTATAGATTAGATTAAATGAAAAAAAAAATGTTGGACTGGGAACTTTTCGACAAAAATTGAAAGGCAAATTTCTAAATTACCAGCAGCTTTTGAACTATTTCAACGCGATAACTCTTTTTTACTTACAGCGTTGCCAAACGTGACTGGTTTTCTTAATGTTTATGTTATGCCAATCCACAATTTGGGCATATTCGCGAAATAAATAATTGCACTATGTCTACACTAGACTTACATGAGTTAAAAGGGTTCTAACCGGTATCTAAATTCGCGGTTCAAAAAATGTTGTTGTGTAGCAGAGACCACGTAAAGGCGGGACATTCTCCGTCAGGATAGGAAATCGGAAATGTTCAAAAAGTTAATCAAATGAGCGGGTTCGGTTATATATTATAATTTAAATTTGGAAAAGGGAAACTATACAATTAGAAATTATATAAATTCAAAGAATCCGTCCATGGCTCACAAGGAGACCTGAATTCAGTATTGTAGTGTAAATTCAAACTGAGAACACAGTTGAGTTTTGATTTATACTAAAATACAAAAATTATATCGTTACATGTAAACATGGAAACAGCGCAGGGATCAGCTATAAACGGTCGTCTCTTCGTCCGTCAGCTGTTATCATCGGACAATTAAATTTAAATATTCTTGTTTTCTTGAAGTTTTGACGTTTCTCTGCATCTTTTTCGGTTTTTCTGTGATAGTTTTCATTTATTTTAACAAATAAGTGTATATTACTTCTACAAGTGGCTTTTGGTGGAAAACGCTATAGGACTGAAACCTGTCATTCCCAGAAAGTAGCGAAGTGACCGTGGCACATTTAGAAGAATTGACGATAATGATTCGGATTTATTAAGAAGGAAAATGTATCAATTGTATGAAGAACAATCTGTACCTACCCTGGTTTTCCTAAAAATGAGGCTTAACATCGACGAAACAAATATTTCTTGTAGCATTTCAAGCTTAAGAAAAGTTTTGCTTACAATGGATTTTAAATTCTACAAATTGATAAGAGACAAATCTTAATGGAATCTCAACGTTTATGGGAATGGCGTCATAAGTATTTAACGGGTATTAGACATTATAGAGCAGAGAATCGACCAATAATCTGCCTTGACGAGATATGGTTCGATACACATTACACTGCAAGAAGAGGATGAGATGATTTTTCAAAAAAATGTCAAAGCAAATAAAGGCAAAAGAATTACAATAATTCATGCTGGTTCACAAAATGGATTTGTTCCGAACTGTCTGTTACTTTCGGCTAAAAACATGGCAGACTATTCTCTAGATTACCACCAAAAGCCTGACGCACAACTTTTTGAAGATTTAAACATCGACTTCTCAATAATATACCCAAAAATAGCGTTATTGTAATATACAATGCTAGTTATCATAGTCGTCAAGTAAAAATATTTTCTAGTTCTAAACAAAATTCAAAAGCAGAAATCAAAAATGTTATGATAAATAGTACTTACTTAAAATATATTTAGAAGAAACTACTATTTTGTATTTAATCCAATCGAACTAATATGGCACCAAGTGACCAAGTACTTTGAAATACTTTTTGCAGGAGTATCCACAAATTCCTGTAGTTACATCATATACACGATGTCCCATAAAGTTATATTTTCTTAAATGGAACCACTATACAGGGTGTTAATTTGAGAACTTCCCACCCTTAATATCAGAATCTCTGTTCATCATCATCATCATTATTAGCGCTACAACCCTGGGTGGGTCTTGGCTGACTGCACAACTTTTCTCCAAAAGGCCCGGTCTTCCATCATTCGGGGCTCGAAAGGAATATTCATTTTCTGTAGGTCCGACCTAATGTTATCTCTCCAGCGCATTCTGGGTCGTCCGAGCGGCCTTTTCCCTGTTAGAACCTCTTCCCATACCAGTCTCACCAGTCTATCCTCATGAAGCCTTTGCACGTGTCCTGCCCATCTTAGTCGTTGGGATTTAATCTCCTGTACAATATCACTATCATTGTATAATTCTTGGATTTCGGCATTAGTTCTGATGCGATATTGGTCCGTGGTCGGGTCATGATGGGGTCCAAAAATTTTCCTGAGGATTTTTCTTTCGAAACGTCTAAGTTTTTTCTCATTTGCCTTGGTCATTGTCCACGTTTCTCCTCCGTATGTTATTATAGGTCTGACAATGGTTTTATATATTTTGATTTTTGATGTCCTCGTTAGATTTTTTGACTTCATGAGACTACCTAGCGCGAACAGGCATCGGTTTGCAGATTGAATTCTGCCTTTGATCTCTTCGGTGATGTCATTGTCAGCTGTGATTGTGGCTCCAAGGTATTTGAAACGTTCTACTCTTTCGAAATTATACGTGTCCACTGTGATGTTTTGTCCTATTCTATCTCTCCGCCCCGTTCTGTTTATGCACATGTACTTCGTCTTTTCTTCATTGATCTTTAGTCCTACTTCTCTTGTTGTTCTTTCGATCCTGCTAAATATGTCTTTCACAGTTAAGATTGTATCTCCGATAAGGTCGATGTCATCTGCATATGCTAGAAGTAGTTTGGGGCCTTTCACTGTTAGCAATTCCGTTTTTATTTCGGCTGTTCTGATGGCTTTCTCTAGGACTAGATTAAAAAGTAGTGGTGACAAGGCGTCGCCCTGTTTTAGTCCACTGCGTATTTCGAAGCTGCCAGATAAGCTGTTGTTTACTCGCACTTTAGATACTCCTCCTTCCATGCAGACCTTAGTCATTCGAATGAGTTTCCCTGGTATTGAGATCTCCGCCATCGCGTTCCAGACTTGGGTTCTCTCTACGCTGTCATATGCCTGTCGGAAGTCTATGAAGAGATTATGTATTGCTCTATTGTATTCCCATCCTTTTTCGAGGAGCTGCCTTAGTGTAAAGAGTTGGTCTATTGTTGACCTCTTCGTCCTAAAACCAGCTTGGTACTCGCCCAGTGTGGTTTCTGCATATGGGGTTAGTCTGTGTAGTAGTATGTTTGAGAGTACTTTATATGCGGTGTTTATTAGGGAGATTCCTCTATAGTTGGAGCATTTTGATTTATCCCCTTTTTTGTGAATCGGTACGATGATGTTTTCCTTCCATGTTGTTGGGATTTTTTCTTCTTGCCATATAAGAGTTATTAATTTATGGATTTGTCGATGTAGTGCTTCCCCTCCGTATTTCAGAAATTCTGCGGGTATCGTATCCGATCCAGGCGCCTTGGAGTTCCTTAGTTTGTTCAATGCCTTCTGTGTTTCTTCAAAGGAGGGTTCATCAACTGGTGGGTCCACTGTGATGTAGGTTTCTTCCTTGTGTGGTTCTTCTTGTATTATATTTAGAAGTTCCCCAAAATATCTCTTCCATTCTTCAATTAGCTTTTCCTCCTTGAATAACATGTGTCCTTGGTCGTTTTTGAGTGTTGGGATGGATCTGTGCTTATGGCCTCTCTTTTCCAAAGAAACTGCTCTATAGAACTCCTTGGAGCCCGGTTTAGGACGCTCTCTCTCTATTGCTTCATACATTTGTCTTTCTTATTCTCTTTCCTTTGTTCTTATTAGTTTTGTCGTTTCCTTCCGGCAGTTCGTGTATCGCTCTCTGCTTTCTCTGTTTGTAATTGCATCATTCTCTTCCTTACCATTTGTCTTTCCTCTAGCTGTTTTCGGCATTCTTCGTCAAACCATGTTTTTGTCCTTCTTCCTTTACTCTTTCCGAATATGTTTTCGGCGGTCTTTGTTATTATTTCTGCGGTTGTCTCCCAGAGATTCTCTATTTCATTATGCTCTGTTTCTGCGCCTAAGGTTTGTTCGAGTTGTTCCCTATATTGTTGTTGTTTTACTTCGTTCTGCACTACATTCATGTTCCACTGTGGTGTTGCGTCGGATCTATTGTATCTCTGTTCCAGTATTAAAAATCGGACATGTAAATTGAATTTGAAAGGGGACTTTTATACAATATTTGCAGCGTTTGTGGTTCAATCCTCTCCAGTGGGCAGGAGGGAGGGGGAGATGCTACCCCTAAAATCTTAAATGAGGATCAAGGAGCACTTAATTTTAAAGATCGTTTAGTTATCCTTCCAATACTACCCTAATTTATTATTTTTGGAGTCAACTGCGTTTTCCTGTTTCAAAAGTATGCTGCTAGAATTTTGGGGCGGACTAACTTTTCAAAATCTCGGCATTCTGACACTAGCGGCTGTCTACATCTTACAAATATGTTCCTACGTTTACTTTAATTGAAGAACTTTTGAATCAATACGCTTCGATTAACGAATCGAATCGGAGGAATATTATGTTTGGTGGATGTCTATTTTTTTATTACTTTGAGTATTGACATAAAAAGTTCTCCTAACATAAAAATTTTTAAACACGAGGTTAAGCAACACCGGTTATATCAAAATTGTTACTCTCTTCAGGATTTTTTTAAGGTCAATGTTGTTTATATGCTACCAGATATGTTTTATATATTTTATATTTTTTTGATATTTATGGTTGCCATCATCAGCATTTGTATGTTAACTTGTTTTCTACAGTTTATAGTTGTAAAGTTATTTTTTCTATTTTGATTAATTTTGATATATTCCTCAATTATTGTACTTCGTGCTTTTAAATTGGGAATTGAATAAATTGATTGGTTGGTTGATTACCAGTAGTTTCCAATACACCGCGTCCCAAAACTGGACGTCATTAGAACCTGATCTGAGATATAAATTGTTTTTAGCATTATTATTTTTAAACTAAAAACAATCAAGAAGAATATGAAAAGCAAAAACAAAAAGAGAAAGGGCGTTACCTAAAAAGAAAATCTAAAGGAAAAATTAAACTTATTAGTAACTTAAGCGAGAGGGATAAACGACAAAAAAGGAAAACATATAGAAAGAAAAAAAGGAAGCTTACAACGATGGAGAATGAAGTTCTTTGCAACACTCCTATTCTGCCCGTTAATGATTTGATTGAAGTTCAAATTGCAGAAAACGTTAGGAAAATACACATAAAACTGACAATAACAATAACTATTGACATTAATTCTTTTGATTCTTGCGTCATAAATCCAAAGCCTACTTGACTTTTTTTGCGCTTCACGCATGCTGACTACAAGTTTTGAATGAGAATAACTCCAAAACGCTTGGGCTAAGGTATAGCACATGCCACATGAAAAATGTTTAGAATTTTCCGAAGAATCCGTACGTGCAATAATATACATTTAAGAAAAAAATATTTTTTCTGCCACTCTTATTTGGAACACCCTGTATATCTACATTTCATGTCAGAATATGCGCGATCAAAAAACAAAATCGACGGGTCCGAGCGATTTTTTTAAAAAATTGTAGTTTCCGAGATAATGAATTTATTCCTTACTTTACGTCCACCCTGTATAGATTAGATTAAATGAAAAAAAAAATGTTGGACTGGGAACTTTTCGACAAAAATTGAAAGGCAAATTTCTAAATTACCAGCAGCTTTTGAACTATTTCAACGCGATAACTCTTTTTTACTTACAGCGTTGCCAAACGTGACTGGTTTTCTTAATGTTTATGTTATGCCAATCCACAATTTGGGCATATTCGCGAAATAAATAATTGCACTATGTCTACACTAGACTTACATGAGTTAAAAGGGCTCTAACCGGTATCTAAATTCGCGGTTCAAAAAATGTTGTTGTGTAGCAGAGACCACGTAAAGGCGGGACATTCTCCGTCAGAATAGGAAATCGGAAATGTTCAAAAAGTTAATCAAATGAGCGGGTTGGGTTATATATTAGAAATTATATAAATTCAAAGAATCCGTCCATGGCTCACAAGGAGACCTGAATTCAGTATTGTAGTGTAAATTCAAACTGAGAACACAGTTGAGTTTTGATTTATACTAAAATACAAAAATTATATCGTTACATGTAAACATGGAAACAGCGCAGGGATCAGCTATAAACGGTCGTCTCTTCGTCCGTCAGCTGTTATCATCGGACAATTAAATTTAAATATTCTTGTTTTCTTGAAGTTTTGACGTTTCTCTGCATCTTTTTCGGTTTTTCTGTGATAGTTTTCATTTATTTTAACAAATAAGTGTATATTACTTCTACAAGTGGCTTTTGGTGGAAAACGCTATAGGACTGAAACCTGTCATTCCCAGAAAGTAGCGAAGTGACCGTGGCACATTTAGAAGAATTGACGATAATGATTCGGATTTATTAAGAAGGAAAATGTATCAATTGTATGAAGAACAATCTGTACCTACCCTGGTTTTCCTAAAAATGAGGCTTAACATCGACGAAACAAATATTTCTTGTAGCATTTCAAGCTTAAGAAAAGTTTTGCTTACAATGGATTTTAAATTCTACAAATTGATAAGAGACAAATCTTAATGGAATCTCAACGTTTATGGGAATGGCGTCATAAGTATTTAACGGGTATTAGACATTATAGAGCAGAGAATCGACCAATAATCTGCCTTGACGAGATATGGTTCGATACACATTACACTGCAAGAAGAGGATGAGATGATTTTTCAAAAAAATGTCAAAGCAAATAAAGGCAAAAGAATTACAATAATTCATGCTGGTTCACAAAATGGATTTGTTCCGAACTGTCTGTTACTTTCGGCTAAAAACATGGCAGACTATTCTCTAGATTACCACCAAAAGCCTGACGCACAACTTTTTGAAGATTTAAACATCGACTTCTCAATAATATACCCAAAAATAGCGTTATTGTAATATACAATGCTAGTTATCATAGTCGTCAAGTAAAAATATTTTCTAGTTCTAAACAAAATTCAAAAGCAGAAATCAAAAATGTTATGATAAATAGTACTTACTTAAAATATATTTAGAAGAAACTACTATTTTGTATTTAATCCAATCGAACTAATATGGCACCAAGTGACCAAGTACTTTGAAATACTTTTTGCAGGAGTATCCACAAATTCCTGTAGTTACATCATATACACGATGTCCCATAAAGTTATATTTTCTTAAATGGAACCACTATACAGGGTGTTAATTTGAGAACTTCCCACCCTTAATATCAGAATCTCTGTTCATCATCATCATCATTATTAGCGCTACAACCCTGGGTGGGTCTTGGCTGACTGCACAACTTTTCTCCAAAAGGCCCGGTCTTCCATCATTCGGGGCTCGAAAGGAATATTCATTTTCTGTAGGTCCGACCTAATGTTATCTCTCCAGCGCATTCTGGGTCGTCCGAGCGGCCTTTTCCCTGTTAGAACCTCTTCCCATACCAGTCTCACCAGTCTATCCTCATGAAGCCTTTGCACGTGTCCTGCCCATCTTAGTCGTTGGGATTTAATCTCCTGTACAATATCACTATCATTGTATAATTCTTGGATTTCGGCATTAGTTCTGATGCGATATTGGTCCGTGGTCGGGTCATGATGGGGTCCAAAAATTTTCCTGAGGATTTTTCTTTCGAAACGTCTAAGTTTTTTCTCATTTGCCTTGGTCATTGTCCACGTTTCTCCTCCGTATGTTATTATAGGTCTGACAATGGTTTTATATATTTTGATTTTTGATGTCCTCGTTAGATTTTTTGACTTCATGAGACTACCTAGCGCGAACAGGCATCGGTTTGCAGATTGAATTCTGCCTTTGATCTCTTCGGTGATGTCATTGTCAGCTGTGATTGTGGCTCCAAGGTATTTGAAACGTTCTACTCTTTCGAAATTATACGTGTCCACTGTGATGTTTTGTCCTATTCTATCTCTCCGCCCCGTTCTGTTTATGCACATGTACTTCGTCTTTTCTTCATTGATCTTTAGTCCTACTTCTCTTGTTGTTCTTTCGATCCTGCTAAATATGTCTTTCACAGTTAAGATTGTATCTCCGATAAGGTCGATGTCATCTGCATATGCTAGAAGTAGTTTGGGGCCTTTCACTGTTAGCAATTCCGTTTTTATTTCGGCTGTTCTGATGGCTTTCTCTAGGACTAGATTAAAAAGTAGTGGTGACAAGGCGTCGCCCTGTTTTAGTCCACTGCGTATTTCGAAGCTGCCAGATAAGCTGTTGTTTACTCGCACTTTAGATACTCCTCCTTCCATGCAGACCTTAGTCATTCGAATGAGTTTCCCTGGTATTGAGATCTCCGCCATCGCGTTCCAGACTTGGGTTCTCTCTACGCTGTCATATGCCTGTCGGAAGTCTATGAAGAGATTATGTATTGCTCTATTGTATTCCCATCCTTTTTCGAGGAGCTGCCTTAGTGTAAAGAGTTGGTCTATTGTTGACCTCTTCGTTCTAAAACCAGCTTGGTACTCGCCCAGTGTGGTTTCTGCATATGGGGTTAGTCTGTGTAGTAGTATGTTTGAGAGTACTTTATATGCGGTGTTTATTAGGGAGATTCCTCTATAGTTGGAGCATTTTGATTTATCCCCTTTTTTGTGAATCGGTACGATGATGTTTTCCTTCCATGTTGTTGGGATTTTTTCTTCTTGCCATATAAGAGTTATTAATTTATGGATTTGTCGATGTAGTGCTTCCCCTCCGTATTTCAGAAATTCTGCGGGTATCGTATCCGATCCAGGCGCCTTGGAGTTCCTTAGTTTGTTCAATGCCTTCTGTGTTTCTTCAAAGGAGGGTTCATCAACTGGTGGGTCCACTGTGATGTAGGTTTCTTCCTTGTGTGGTTCTTCTTGTATTATATTTAGAAGTTCCCCAAAATATCTCTTCCATTCTTCAATTAGCTTTTCCTCCTTGAATAACATGTGTCCTTGGTCGTTTTTGAGTGTTGGGATGGATCTGTGCTTATGGCCTCTCTTTTCCAAAGAAACTGCTCTATAGAACTCCTTGGAGCCCGGTTTAGGACGCTCTCTCTCTATTGCTTCATACATTTGTCTTTCGTATTCTCTTTCCTTTGTTCTTATTAGTTTTGTCGTTTCCTTCCGGCAGTTCGTGTATCGCTCTCTGCTTTCTCTGTTTGTAATTGCATCATTCTCTTCCTTACCATTTGTCTTTCCTCTAGCTGTTTTCGGCATTCTTCGTCAAACCATGTTTTTGTCCTTCTTCCTTTACTCTTTCCGAATATGTTTTCGGCGGTCTTTGTTATTATTTCTGCGGTTGTCTCCCAGAGATTCTCTATTTCATTATGCTCTGTTTCTGCGCCTAAGGTTTGTTCGAGTTGTTCCCTATATTGTTGTTGTTTTACTTCGTTCTGCACTACATTCATGTTCCACTGTGGTGTTGCGTCGGATCTATTGTATCTCTGTTCCAGTATTAAAAATCGGACATGTAAATTGAATTTGAAAGGGGACTTTTATACAATATTTGCAGCGTTTGTGGTTCAATCCTCTCCAGTGGGCAGGAGGGAGGGGGAGATGCTACCCCTAAAATCTTAAATGAGGATCAAGGAGCACTTAATTTTAAAGATCGTTTAGTTATCCTTCCAATACTACCCTAATTTATTATTTTTGGAGTCAACTGCGTTTTCCTGTTTCAAAAGTATGCTGCTAGAATTTTGGGGCGGACTAACTTTTCAAAATCTCGGCATTCTGACACTAGCGGCTGTCTACATCTTACAAATATGTTCCTACGTTTACTTTAATTGAAGAACTTTTGAATCAATACGCTTCGATTAACGAATCGAATCGGAGGAATATTATGTTTGGTGGATGTCTATTTTTTTATTACTTTGAGTATTGACATAAAAAGTTCTCCTAACATAAAAATTTTTAAACACGAGGTTAAGCAACACCGGTTATATCAAAATTGTTACTCTCTTCAGGATTTTTTTAAGGTCAATGTTGTTTATATGCTACCAGATATGTTTTATATATTTTATATTTTTTTGATATTTATGGTTGCCATCATCAGCATTTGTATGTTAACTTGTTTTCTACAGTTTATAGTTGTAAAGTTATTTTTTCTATTTTGATTAATTTTGATATATTCCTCAATTATTGTACTTCGTGCTTTTAAATTGGGAATTGAATAAATTGATTGGTTGGTTGATTACCAGTAGTTTCCAATACACCGCGTCCCAAAACTGGACGTCATTAGAACCTGATCTGAGATATAAATTGTTTTTAGCATTATTATTTTTAAACTAAAAACAATCAAGAAGAATATGAAAAGCAAAAACAAAAAGAGAAAGGGCGTTACCTAAAAAGAAAATCTAAAGGAAAAATTAAACTTATTAGTAACTTAAGCGAGAGGGATAAACGACAAAAAAGGAAAACATATAGAAAGAAAAAAAGGAAGCTTACAACGATGGAGAATGAAGTTCTTTGCAACACTCCTATTCTGCCCGTTAATGATTTGATTGAAGTTCAAATTGCAGAAAACGTTAGGAAAATACACATAAAACTGACAATAACAATAACTATTGACATTAATTCTTTTGATTCTTGCGTCATAAATCCAAAGCCTACTTGACTTTTTTTGCGCTTCACGCATGCTGACTACAAGTTTTGAATGAGAATAACTCCAAAACGCTTGGGCTAAGGTATAGCACATGCCACATGAAAAATGTTTAGAATTTTCCGAAGAATCCGTACGTGCAATAATATACATTTAAGAAAAAAATATTTTTTCTGCCACTCTTATTTGGAACACCCTGTATATCTACATTTCATGTCAGAATATGCGCGATCAAAAAACAAAATCGACGGGTCCGAGCGATTTTTTTAAAAAATTGTAGTTTCCGAGATAATGAATTTATTCCTTACTTTACGTCCACCCTGTATAGATTAGATTAAATGAAAAAAAAAATGTTGGACTGGGAACTTTTCGACAAAAATTGAAAGGCAAATTTCTAAATTACCAGCAGCTTTTGAACTATTTCAACGCGATAACTCTTTTTTACTTACAGCGTTGCCAAACGTGACTGGTTTTCTTAATGTTTATGTTATGCCAATCCACAATTTGGGCATATTCGCGAAATAAATAATTGCACTATGTCTACACTAGACTTACATGAGTTAAAAGGGCTCTAACCGGTATCTAAATTCGCGGTTCAAAAAATGTTGTTGTGTAGCAGAGACCACGTAAAGGCGGGACATTCTCCGTCAGAATAGGAAATCGGAAATGTTCAAAAAGTTAATCAAATGAGCGGGTTGGGTTATATATTAGAAATTATATAAATTCAAAGAATCCGTCCATGGCTCACAAGGAGACCTGAATTCAGTATTGTAGTGTAAATTCAAACTGAGAACACAGTTGAGTTTTGATTTATACTAAAATACAAAAATTATATTGTTACATGTAAACATGGAAACAGCGCAAGGATCAGCTATAAACGGTCGTCTCTTCGTCCGTCAGCTGTTATCATCGGACAATTTAAATATTCTTGTTTTCTTGAAGTTTTGACGTTTCTCGGCATCTTTTTCCGTTTTTCTGTGATAGTTTTCATTTATTTTAACAAATAAGTGTATATTACTTCTACAAGTGGCTTTTGGTGGAAAACGCTATAGGACTGAAACCTGTCATTCCCAGAAAGTAGCGAAGTGACCGTGGCACATTTAGAAGAATTGACGATAATGATTCGGATTTATTAAGAAGGAAAATGTATCAATTGTATGAAGAACAATCTGTACCTACCCTGGTTTCCCTAAAAATGAGGCTTAACATCGACGAAACAAATATTTCTTGTAGCATTTCAAGCTTAAGAAAAGTTTTGCTTAAAATGGATTTTAAATTCTACAAATTGATAAGAGACAAATCTTAATGGAATCTCAACGTTTATGGGAATGGCATCATAAGTATTTAACGGCTATTAAACATTATAGAGCAGAGAATCGACCAATAATCTGCCTTGACGAGATATGGTTCGATACACATTACACTGCAAGAAGAGGATGGGATGATTTTTCAAAAAAATGTCAAAGCAAATAAAGGCAAAAAAATTACAATAATTCATGCAGGTTCACAAAATGGATTTGTTCCGAACTGTCTGTTACTTTCGGCTAAAAACATGGCAGACTATTCTCTAGATTACCACCAAAAGCCTGACGCACAACTTTTGAAGATTTAAACATTAACTTCTCAATAATATACCCAAAAATAGCGTTATTGTAATATACAATGCTAGTTATCATAGTCGTCAAGTAAAAATATTTTCTAGTTCTAAACAAAATTCAAAAGCAGAAATCAAAAATGTTATGATAAATAGTACTTACTTAAAATATATTTAGAAGAAACTACTATTTTGTATTTAATCCAATCGAACTAATATGTCACCAAGTGACCAAGTACTTTGAAATACTTTTTGCAGGAGTATCCACAAATTCCTGTAGTTACATCATATACACGATGTCCCATAAAGTTATTATTTCTTAAATGGAACCACTATACAGGGTGTTAATTTGAGAACTTCCCACCCTTAATATCAGAATCTCTGTTCCAGTATTAAAAATCGGACATGTGAATTGAATTTGAAAGGGGACTTTTATACAATATTTGCAGCGTTTGTGGTTCAATCCTCTCCAGTGGGGAGGAGGGAGGGGGAGATGCTACCCCTAAAATCTTAAATGAGGGTCAAGGAGCACTTAATTTTAACGATCGTTTAGTTATCCTTCCAATACTACCCTAATTTATTATTTTTGGAGTCAACTGCGTTTTCCTGTTTCAAAAGTATGCTGCTAGAATTTTGGGGCGGACTAACTTTTCAAAATCTCGGCATTCTGACACTAGCGGCGGTCTACATCTTACAAATATGTTCCTACGTTTACCTTAATTGAAGAACTTTTGAATCAATACGCTTCGATTAACGAATCGAATCGGAGGAATATTATGTTTGGTGGATGTCTATTTTTTTATTACTTTGAGTATTGACATAAAAAGTTCTCCTAACATAAAATTCTTTAAACACGAGCTTATGCAACACCGGTTATATCAAAATTGTTACTCTCTTCAGGATTTTTTTAAGGTCAATGTTGTTTATATTCTACCAGATATGTTTTATATATTTTATATTTTTTTGATATTTACGGTTGCCATCATCAGCATTTGTATGTTAACTTGTTTTCTACAGTTTATAGTTGTAAACTTATTTTTTCTATTTTGATTAATTTTGATATATTCCTCAATTATTGTATTTCGTGCTTTTGAATTGGGAATTGAATAAATTGATTGGTTGGTTGATTACCAGTAGTTTCCAATACACCGCGTCCCAAAACTGAACGTCATTAGAACCTGATCTGAGATATAAATTGTTTTTAGCATTATTATTTTTAAACTAAAAACAATCAAGAAGAATATGAAAAGCAAAAACAAAAAGAGAAAGGGCGTTACCTAAAAAGAAAATCTAAAGGAAAAATTAAACTTATTAGTGACTTAAGCGAGAGGGATAAACGACAAAAAAGGAAAACATATAGAAAGAAAAAAAGGAAGCTTACAACGATGGAGAATAAAGTTCTTTGCAACACTCCTATTCTGCCCGTTAATGATTTGATTGAAGTTCAAATTGCAGAAAACGTTTTCTGACAAAATGAAATATATATATAAAAAGATATGGAGCGACACGTAAGCTGTCTATGTCAAAATATCTGAGAACATCCTTGTCACATGGCAGAAGAACAGAAATAATGTCCAAAAAAAAAATATAAAAAAAGATGTTATTGCGTTCTACGAAAAGGATGAAAACAGTCGCCTGTGCGCCGGCAAGAAAGAATGCATCACATTCATAACACATAAGAAATGTATAAAAGAAAAAGGAACAAAAGTATCTTATTCTTGGTTTTTTTTCAAACATACTAAAAATATCGGAGGGTAGATTTTACAGTTTTGATTGCTTAGTAATAGTGCATACATTTACATAAAAATATTTTTTAGAACTTGATATTTAATAACTGCCACAAAATATTATCCGCTTTTCTAGAAAATGACCCATATATTAAAATAATTTAAAAAAGTATTTAATCAATCGACAAGGATGACTTATAACTTGAATTTTATTAAACTACCTATAAGCTAGTTGAAGCGTGCCTGCGTCGTCGGATCGTTTGATACAAACTTTAGGAGCCGAAGTTGATTCCGAATAGTTCCGAAGATAAACGTGTGGCAATTATTAACACTTTGTGAGTTTTGTTTGCTCTCGGCTAGGGTAAATTTTCTTTAGTGTTACAGTATTTGAGTAAAAATCAAAGTTTTAAATACATTTTTTGTAATTCTACTAAATATTAGGATAATTTTACGTAAATGTGTGTTAAGGAACACATTTATTTGTTTACTTTACTAAAAATAGAGCAATTGTAGCAAATATACTCAAAATTTCACACCCGATTCCATTATTCAATGATTTTTAATGGTTTACTAAAACCGTTTTTTTACTGTGTACTGGCCTACTTGTGAACATATCTTTATAACCATAATAATACTGTTTAATACAAGTATCCTTATCTTAACCATGTAATATTTTAAATACTAATACAGATACCTTGAAAACACCGTAGTTAACTTCACTGATATCTTGATTGGACAGAAAGAAAATTGTATGTAAATGATTGTAAATAAGTTTTATTCATGAAGCTAATACCTCTGTATAAAGTTGCACATTACCATAAAAACCTACTTCTCTATGCTAAAGAGAATAGCCTGCTATGTAATTTGGAGAAAGTTTTATATTAGAGATTAAAACTACAATGCCACATTCATTTGCTTACATATTTCATGTGTGATTAAACAGCGGGATAGAAAATATTTTTCTATTCTAAATATTAAAAGACCCCGTTCAATAATTAAACCGGCTAATGGTACACAACAAAGAATTTTAACTGCTACAAAAAGTCATACCGCAATAATATATGCCAACATCCTTTTTCTACTTTAGAAAAACCTCTAGGATTTTGGTAAAAGTAGCACAAAGGCGTATCAATAATAAAATTATAATATTTCAAAGTCATAACTCAAATATTAATATTCTCGAATCCCTGTAGTTATACAGGATATTTCCAAATATATTGGCGAGATTAAATGAGTCAGTTTAGACCTTTGGCTTATTAAATAAGTATTTTCAAGTATTGATTGGTAATTTCAGTATTCGCGTAGCAATGCGTTTATTTTTTCAAATAAGATATTATATTATATGTTTGTGTGTTTAAATTATTCTAAAGGAGCAAGAAAATAATCATGTTTCAAAAATTGTATAGTAATAAAGGGAGGACATTTGTTTTTCAGAAAAAAAAATATGGTATAGTTGTTCCGAGCTTAATTTGATGACAAAAAATACATTCCTTACCATAGGCGTCGCTTTTACCAAATAATTAAAATGCGAATTGTTGCAAATTTTTAATATGATTAAATAGTATATCCTGCAGCGTGTTTATTATAGTTTATATCGATGAAAGAGTTGTACCCGTGACTTCGCCTGCAAAGAACACATGCATTTAATATTTTTTTCTACGACCATTGAACAATACAGGTATAACATATGCAATTTTGATAAAGTTATATTAGTCATAATCCACAGAGTGAGTTATAGCAGTTGTGATATGAGCTCATAACCCAACAGTCCTGTCATCATAACCCAACAGTCTTGTCAGTCTTCGACCAATCATAATATAGAATATTAAATTGATTCATATCCAAACAGTTTTAAGCGAATAGCGTATTTAAACAAAAGGTCGCGGCTGCCATGGAACACCAATGTTCTGTCAAAAGGTAAATTGTCAAGGAATATTTTTGTGACAGTAATTATTTTATTACGTATTAGTTAGTTTATTCTTATAAAAAAATTAGTTTAAGTGACGAAGAGGACATTATTTGCACACCACCAAATATTCCGCAAGCAGCTAAAACTACATCTCAAGAGTTATTACCAGAAATATCCCGAAAAAAGTATCAAATAATGTATAATGAGTTTATGGGATGGCGAAGCGAAAAAAACGTAAAGTCTTTCTCCGAAAACGTTTTACTGGCTTATTTTGGAGAGCTGGCAAACAAGTATAAAGCTTCAACACTATGGACACAATATTCTATGCTAAAAACTACTCTGGTAATTAACAATAATGTTGATATCAGCAAGTGTGGCAAATTGCGGGCATTTTTGAAGCGAAGATTAGAGGGTTACATTCCGAAAAAGGCCAAAGTTTTTACACCTGAAGAGATACATAAATTTATAAAGGATGCACCTGACAAGGTTTACCTTGCAACAAAGGTAAGAAATTGATTAAGTTGACAGAATATAAGAAGTAAGAATATTTTAAACAATTTATTTATTTGATTTTTAACAAAATTTTAAACACAAATTAAAAATGGGAATTTAATTCAATAACTTTTAATTTAATTTTAGGTAGCACTAATTATGGGAATAATGGGAGCCTGTAGATCTCAGGAATTATATTTAATGAACATTAAAGATATTCAGGACCTCGGTTCAACGCTAATGGTAACGATTCCCAATACAAAAACCAAAATAACCCGACGATTTACTATTACTGGAGATTTATATAATATTTGTAAGAATTATAACGAGTGATTTTTAATTATTTTGCTCAAGGGCGGCTGTGACCCAGTATACATAGTGTAGCAGTAGCGCGTAGATTAAATCATAGGGCGAATTTGCAAGAAAGCAGCGTTGTCACGTTGAAAACCTAAAATAATGTTTTTTGACGGTATGTAATATAAAATCCTGAGCTATCTTACTTTGAAAGCCTACTTTATATGGCCGCCTCCTACTTCTAGACACCTTCTGATGTTTCTTCTTACCCTCAGAGACACATTAACCAATACGTTTGGAGAATTATTAATTTCGGCAATTTTTTCTGAAATCCTTCGTTTAAGATCATTTGTATCCTTAATTGGTGTTCGATAAATGGAGTTTTTTATAAAAGGCCACAAGAAGAAATCGCAGGGTGTTAAATCGCAGGAACGAGGTGGCCATATTTGTTGCGTATTTCGGCTTATAACTCTGTTTTCAAAAAATTCACTTAAAAAATTTAAATTTTCTCTGGTTACATGAGGTGTAGCGCCATCTTGTTGGAAGTAACCTTCCCGCAATTCATCATCGTGAAGCTCATTAATAAATGTTGTCAGAATTTCGATCCGATATCTCTCAGCTGTAATTGTGCCATCAAAGTAAATTGGGCCTACTATTCTTCTAGAACTAATTGCTGCCCACACACCAACTTTTTGAGGATGAAGAGGTCTTTCTACAAAAACATGCGGATTTTGCGTATTCCACATTCGCATATTTTGTGAATTAACATAGCCTGATAAATAAAAATAAGCCTCATCGGTAAAAAATGTTTTTTCAAAAGCACCACTATTTTCTTCTTGAAAATTGTTTAAAAACCATTCACAAAAATTAAGTCTTTGGGGAACGTCATTGGGAAGGAGTTCATGAATAGCCGTAACACGATAAGGGTATAGATGCAGATCCTTTTTCAAAAGTGTTTGACATGTACTGTAGCATAAATCCGTTTGCTGAATTTGTTGAGATAAATGCCTAATAGAAGTTGAAGGATTATTTTCCATAATTTGTCGCGCTTCTTCAATAACCTCATTCGATCGTTTCGTTGGTCTTCCAGCCCCTTTTTTATGTTGAACAGAACCAGTCTGACGAAATTTTTCAATTAGGTATTGTGACACAGTACGAAAATTATGAAAGGTCACCGCAACATCAGGAAACTCGGTTCGAAATTCATCAAAGCAGTCATGCATAGAGTAATTCCACACACCGCCTATTTTGTTTCCATTTCTAAAAAAACTTTCAACGATAAAAATTTTTTGTGCTTCACTAAACATTTTTACTGTAGAACTTTCAATCCGGCAACAAAGCTTCACCAAAACTTGATACGCTGAAAAATAAAAAAAAAAAATAAAAAATTAAATCATATCCTGCAAATAGCACTTTATAATAGTCAAAAGACGACTCCCCGGAGAAATATTAGTTAAAGCAATAGTAACCTACCTTCAAATAACTGCAAAAATTACAAAATTTCTCCAATTTTTAAACTTTACAAATACACAAATTCAAATAAGACGTAAATGTCATAAAACAATCATGTCATCTTATCTACGCAGTACGGCCATGATGCTTTTAAAATGCATGGCCTCCCTTGAGCAAAATAATTAAAAATCACTCGTTATAAGCTTTCGCCCCAAAAATGTAGCCATTTCCTCATTTTTTTTTAATCACCAAGCAGGCAATGCACAAGTCAAAGAATCGGAATTTATAAATTTGGAGCAATGGGCAAAAAAGTGGCTGAATACTTGAAGTTACACAATCCTAACCTTTATACAGGACATTCAGAAGGTCATCTGCTACACTATTAGTAGACTTATTTACTCGCATGTAATAACTATAACATGCTCATCAAATAATATACGATTAAAATGGTCTTTCGGTAAAAGAAAATCCTCATTTTACCGAAAACAATTTAGAGAAATTGTCTTTGTCCAGCCAGGACCGCCAAGAGGTACGAGTTTTCCTTGCCAGGACCGGATAGGGGCAGGAACTATGTTAGTTGGAATATACACTTAGTGGTTAGAATTCACTATATTATATATTTTAACAACAAATTGATCGCATCAGCAGAAACACAGTAAACGTTCTGTAATATAAAAGGTCTGTACAAAATCTGAACACATATTCCTGAGGCCAAAATAAGGCGATTTAAAGCAGCTTACCAGTCCGAAATTGCTCCGTTTCCGAGATACAGGGTGGTAAAGTTAAAAAATATAAATCGAATTTTTTAAAATTAATGAACATTTTGTAACGTATTACTTTAAAGCTTGGTATAGTCTATCTGATCTTACTTGGAACAGCGCTAAATATGTGGTCTAATCAAAATACTGCATCACGAATTGAAACAAAATAGTAAAACATATATTGATCCGTACCGGTAGGAGTCAACGTGGACTCAATGCGTGTAATTGGTTCCGGCCCGTCCAACGATCGATCATTGTCAGAAAGAGATAGGCGAGTTCGGCGCGGATGGCGTGGGAGAGACAAAGATAAAAGGTGGCGTGCTTGATGAACGGGCCGGGCTCCTAAGTCGAAAAATCGCAATGCATTTTACCAGTGTTGGCCAGGCTAGCATAACTTTAATGGTGAAGATCGTTCGCCGTTTGTTTAGTTCTTCAACCAGACGATGATGGCGCTATTGTAGGGATTTTGTTTTATTAGGTTGTCCATATCCTAACGTTGGTAGCGGCAAAACATGTATTTAGAATGAGCTTGGGGAACGTTCTCTATCTTTCTCTCTCTGAGTTCAACCGTACCGGCTAAGGTAAGATAAAGATAAAAATATGACATGTGCTGATCCATAACAAAAATATCTTCCGGGGGCGGACCCAAGCGACACTGACAGTTTAAAATTAAATTTTTAAACGAAGCGGCGCGACCTATAAGTTTATTAAGGTTATTCTGCTAAAATGGTGATTTATAGTTGCGTTGCCGGATGTTACGTACAAAGCGGGAAACATGTGAAAATGCACAGGTTTCCAAAAAGCGACCCGGTAAGTTTTTTGTTATTTTAGCAAAGTAATAAAAAGGTGCATCGTGAAGAGCCAAAAAGGCACCTTGCGCCTATACTGTATACAAAATTTTGTTGCTATCTAAAAAAAATGTATGCAGGATACCTTTTGATCCTGAATAATCATGAACATTACTTATATAATACTGATTTTCATAGAGTTATGACAGCTTATATACGATCTTAGCATAATGTCCGTGTATTTTTAGACGCATAAACTTTAGGTAAATGCTATTCAAAATCCATTACTCTGTGGCAAAGACAAGATTGACATTCAAAAAAATTAATAGAGTTTGTCACACACATTTTGAATATGACCAAAAAATTGAGCATGGCAAAAGAGGATCCTATTTAAAGCTGAACGCTGTTCCTATGTTTATTCTTTACAGCGCAATAATAGGTAAAACTTACCTTGTTATTATATTAATTTGTGTAAATATCTAATATTAATAAAGCTTGTGGCCATATCAGAAACGTAGTTACAACTTTCTTTTAATCTGCCAAAACATATCGACTTTAATTCAAAAGGTTCGCACTTCTAACTTTTCCATCAGAGTTAGAAGCGCGAAAATTTGAATTAAAAGTTGTAAAATTTAAATTTTCATGCGTGGCGCCGACCCCCCGCCCCTCGACCGCAGTGGTACATGTAGTTCCTCAACCAGACACGCATGGCGCTATAAGGGAACCAATCTAGTATGTTAAGTTGCCTATCTATCCCTACCATAAGCGCATCTCCCTTGTCTATGGTGTTGGCGAGAGTGAGGTGAACGGGAATAATTGCGATTTATTTTACGGTTTTTAGTTTTGTCTAAAGATTTTTTCTGTTGTTTTGTGTTTTTTTTTGTGTGTGTAATTAGTATCAATTATGGCTATTTGGAGACCTTGGGAAAATGCTCGCACTAATGTGGAGCTTGTAGAACCTATACGTGGAGACTTTTTTCACAAAGATTTGGAGGAGCAGGCACAAAGGATGATATTAAATATTTACGATTGTCTCAAAAACGAAAATAATGGTGCCTCAACAAATCAAGTTGTAAACAGAATTTGTGTCCTGACGAAAATTAGCCGCTCCAGTATCTATAGGGTTATAAATAAGGGAGATGTAATTAGTCATTCTTTAAGGTGAAAAAAAATAGAACAGAAACTTAAAAACGTTGATGTCGCTTTCCAAGAACATATTCGCCGAATCATTTACGGGTTTTATGAGGAAAATTTGGTACCAACGTCAGAAATGATCCGAGATAAATTACGAGAATTTCCAAATGACGTCTATAATTACAAATCTTTAGACACGTTGCATTACCTTGTAAAATTGTGTGGTTTTCGGTACAGGAAAATGGATAAAAGAATGATAATAATGGAATCGCAGCGTATTGTTAAACTGCGGCAAGAATTTTTGCGTACAGTTAGAAATTTTAGAACCGAAAAAAGAAATCTCATTTACCTTGACGAAACTTGGTTTGACACACACGATGTTGTGCAATATGGCTGGGTTGACGACAGCCAGAAATGTACATTAAACGCGCCGTGTAACCGCGGAAAAAGGATAATTATTCTTCATGCCGGAAGTAAGAACGGATTTATTCCAAATTGCTTGTTATTATCTGCCAAAAATATTAAAGAATCAAGTGCTGACTATCATGAGGACATGACAGCCGACCTATTTAAAAAATGGATAGAACAGTAGTTATTACACAATATTCCCCCAAATTCTGTACTTATTATGGACAATGCATCGTATCATTCACGGCAAAAAACCAAAATCCCAAATACAAGTACCAAAAAACAAGATATTATTAAATTCATGGAAAATAAAGGAATGGAATTACCTCCGAAACCCACAAAAACTGCATTACTAGAGCGTATCAAGAAGCAAAATTTTTAAAAAGAGTATGTAGTTGATAACATCCTTCAACAAAATGGTCATGAGGTATTACGTTTACCTCCCTACTATTGTGTTTTTAACCCGATTGAAATGGTCTGGGGTAATCTTAAAAAAAAAGTACGAAAATACAATCAGACCCCCCAATTAAGTGAATCATTATTGACAACTATAAGAACTGCAGAGAATGAAATTGGCACGACAGACCTCTGGAAACAATGTGTTAAGCATGTAATCGAAAAAGAAAAGGAATATCGTGTTTTACCACCTGTAAATCCCTTAATTATTTCATTAAATAATGATGATTCCAGTCCGGAAAGCGATGATGATGATGATGATGATACTGTATAACATAAGGTAACTGTTTTTACCCATTTCAAATATAATTCATAATTTAACAAACTTTTTTTTGGTAAACATTTATTTTAATTTATTTTGATCATATATCATTTCAAATTATGACGGATTTTGATTGTCTTATGTCAAAATATTTGTATAAAAATTCTGTCAAAAAAGTTGAACAAAAATTTATTCGCGTTTAAACAATTCTTGGGATTTAATCACTTATCTACACAAAATGTATTCAAAAAATCAAAAAATGGTGGCGTCTGATTGTTTTAAAATGACAGGAAGGAAATAATCTACATAAAATTGCATCAGTGACGGCAAACTTGGTATTCATAAAACGCTGAAATTAAAAAAAAAAATTATTGCATATTTAACTTATTTGTATTATACTATTATTAAGGGTTACGTCCGCCTATGAGTCGGTCTCGTTTTCAAAGCAGACGCCGACCAAGCGTTTTTATGCTGTTCCAACTAAGATCAGATAGACTATACCAGGGTTATTTTTGGGATGCGAAACCCGAATACCGACACTTTTTCACTGTGGCCATTAGAGGGCGCTTCACAATGCACCTCTTGTGGTTTAGAATGGCCATAACTTTTTTATTAGTGTAGTTTTTTCCTTTTCTTGTTAAGGAACTTATTTTTTGAACATTTTGAAACAAAAGAGGTACTCTTGTGAAAATCCGTTAAAGTAAGCCGTTTTTGAGATATTTCGGTTTTTAGTGTTCGATGCCGCACCGGACTATTTAAATTATTATTCTGAAAAAAAAATGTTTGCTGTTATCTTTGAGGATGAAATGTCGCCAGTGAATTAGCAGTCGAAAAAGAATTTTTTTTAGATACTTTTTTGGAGTGTCACAGTCATCAGTCTATGTTGTTTACAGTAAGTGTTTTAGTAAGAATTTGCCAATGCGAGAATAAATAAGGTGTTTGAAACGTGTCAGTTAAATTTTGAATTGACTGTAAAGATAGAATGAAGGATGCAGTTCTGCAAAAATGACGGATATGCTATTGGTTTTTTCCTACCGAGAATTTACTAATAGCGGAATTTTTTATTCAAAATAATTTAAATATTCCGGTGCGGTATCGAACACTAAAAGCCAAAATATCTCAAAAACGTCTTACTTTAGCGGACTTTCACAAGAGTACCTTTTTGCTTCAAAATGTTAAAAAAATTACTTTCTTAACAAAAAAAGAAAATATTACACTGATAAAAAAGTTAGGGCCATTCTAAACCATACGAAGTGCATTGTGAAGCGCCCTCTGATGGCCACAGTTAAAAGGTGTCCGTACTCGGGTTTCGCATCCCAAAAAATCCCTGGGTACCAAGTTTTAAAGTAATACGTCAAAAAATGTTAAATAATTTTAAAAAATTCGATTTTTATTTTTTAACTTTACCACCCTGTACCTATCTCGGAAACGGAGAAATTTCGGACTAAGGTAAGTTGCTTTAAATCGCCTTATTTTGGCCTCAGGAATATGTGCTCAGATTTTGTTCAGGCCTTTTAGAGACACCCCTGTATTAGAAGTTTTTAAGATACCTAATAATTTAAATTTCATAAACAATTTAATGATTCAGAAGTAGAATCGTTTCCAGGTTGGATTACCACTGCCGCTATATGTGGTAAAGCAGAATATCCATTTTCTATTTTAATAACATGAGCTACGCAATTTTTCCATACATCGCTACTCATTTCGTTATCACATGCCGAATATTGTCAAGGACATTTTCGCTTAAAGTTGTAGATTGATTATTGAGTGATATTCTTTGCTGACAAGACCAACACATTAGGCACAAAGCCAGCTTTACTTTCGGCATGATAACGCGTTTTCCCCTCGAATACAGTGTACCAAAAGTACAATTTGTACTGTCTACCGAACCATAATTAACAACATCATGAGTATTAAACCAAGTTTCATTTAAAATAATTATACTTTTATCGGATTCATAGTACTCCTTTATTTTGTGCAAATAGTCCTGTCGTAGTTCAATGATACGCGGGGATTCCATTATAACCATTAGATTATCTAATTCTTTATTTTTTTTACCCACATTTTAACAAAAGACCACGTAATGTTTTTAAAGATTGGTACTTATATTCAGGGTAACCTCGCAATTTATTACAAACCAGTTCTAAAGCTTGCGTAAAAGTTGTGAATAGTTCGCGGAATAAAATCGCTTGCAGTCTTGTCAGCCGTTCTGAATTTTTGATGTATTGGTTTGCGCTGTATAAAATGACCGGTTACAGTATCCAAATTAATTACATTATTAATTCTTATAAAACCCATTCTTGTGCTAAGCGCATTTTCAGCTTTCTCGGATTTTTTTTTTAAACATGCGTACATATTCAAAATATTGCGTTGACATTGAACATGTAACCGGACTTATTTCGCTTTCGATTGCCGACTCTGGCACCGACTCATTAAATTCCTGCGATAATTCAGCTTGACCTTATGTTTTCAGTTGTCGCCAAAAAGCCATACTGACATAATAAAATATAGGTACTAAGTAAAAACTTAGTTCTCTGAGACCACACAGTTATAGCGGGAAATGAAACGTGTAAAGTACAGTAAATCGTTACAACCAGCCACGCCGCTGTCCGATTCCCAATATAATCACCCAATTGACAGAACCTTTAACTATTTGCTGTTCTTGTCTATAGCATATAAATTTGTATTTTTGCTCTATTAATTTTCCTACTCGGAAAAATAGTTCGCACTTTAAATTGGCAGTGGGATTTTTTGAGATTTTTTCGTTTCGAAGCTATTAATTTCCGAGAAGGGGCTTGTTTTGATTTTCAATCGATCATAAAAAATACTTGCCATTTTCCGATCTCACCGAAGAAGAACAGAGTTCTTTAGGTCGCGGTTCTCTCCAGCTTCAGAAAGTTTCATTCGATTGGCAAGTGTAAATTTATTTATTTATAGTTGTGTAACTGTTTGTCAAAACACCCCGTAGATTCGATTATCATCTCACAAAATAGCCTAAATAGTTATCGAACCGTTGTGAAAGTTTAATCGTTCTACCGCGAACCGTTCTTGAATTAAGAAAATAACAAAATTGTCGACTCGATCCGGCAACAGCGACAATAACCCCACACGAACATTATAGTCTGAAGAGGATGTATATCAAGCGGGGCGAAAACCCGCTTGTAAAAATTAAAGGAAATACTTACTTACCTATTTCATATGTTTACGTACATATTATTTATTATTATTAACAATTTCTAATATGTAATATGAAACACTACAATGTAAAACAAAAACTGGGAGTTACAAGAATTCATAAATGAACATTTTTAAATGCTAATTTTATATCAAGAATTCTGCAGTCAGAAATTTGGAGTAACCCAAATAGAATAGGATTGGCATCGGGAGTTTCTGTAGAAGAAAAACAGATTATATCCATATTTTAAAGTTTTCATACCCGTCAGTTTATGGTAATGTCACTACATAAATAAAATGGTGGTTTTAAAGATTTCCATCGAAGAGTCTCTTATTTTATAAATATTGGCTTAAACTATATTTTATTAATGTTCGGAAGTAGGAGACAACATTCAATATTCCTTTATTTTATTCATCCATGATCCATGAATTTATACCTATATATAGGATAATTTTTCAATGATGGGTAAAAGTGCACAATGGTTTCTTGACTCATTTTAGAACTAAAGGTTTATTAATGAACAATTTTCTTTAATTAATATCTTTTTTTTGTTTATAAGCAAATTTAAAGTTTATGTTAGACTTCATTTTCCTTCATTTTTCTGTGTGTTTTCTCAAATACCCTATTACGGCACAATACAAATTCGTATAACAGCAAGGAAACTTGGAAAATGTTAAGGGAACTAAATATTTATAATAAAACTAAAAAACCTGCTATTCCGGTTCATTTAGCTGATGTCAATCTAATTAATAACTTTTTCTCCGATTGACAGCAAATATTAATTTTGCAGACGCATATCAATCAGCAAAGTAATACTTTTCCTGCCTAGGCAGCAAAGTAAGGTTTTCCTGCCTAGGCAGCAAAATGATTATTCTCAATGGGAATAAAACATTTTTTAACATTCATAGTTGCCTTCAACATGGAGTATACAGACCAAAGTGTAGAACTCTTCATTGTTTTAGTTAATCCAGCAAAATAAGCAAGTAATACATTCTCCAAAAAAGTCTTCGCATTTTTCTCCATGCAATAATCCATAAATCGTTTATAATTTCCTTCATATTTCATCCGAGACTTCTCCGGCAACAAATTTAACTTAATATTTTTTGCCACCTTTCTTATTTCTGGAGGAGTCGCTATCACTGTCCATAATATAAATATACCGATATTTTTCCACGAAACTGGCAGAAATTTCATAAGTTGTCAAACTATAATTATTATGGACATATACATTCCCATAGCAACCAACCGTTCTAACAATTGCGATTTCTATCAAATTTTGTTTTAATTTATCACTACAGGAAAAATAAAAAGATAGTGGGAATTGTAATAATTTTTGCAAATACAATATATTTATATCGTTATAAACAATCGGAGAAAAGCTGAATTCCTATCAGATGCGGAAGTCAGTCTACTACTTTGCTGCCTAGTAAAACAAATAACTATTTTCTTAATTCTGTACCTAACCTGACTCCAAGCAATAAAGTTTTAGAGTACTATCAAGGCTTGAGAGAAAACCTCAAATCAATGTCAAAGATTAATTTGGCTAGTGAAATTGATGTAGGCAAACTTTTACTTTCGATCAGGGGCGGTGGGAGCGGATGATCTCAATATTAAATTTGTTTTACTGTGTTGTCCTTTTTTACTTCGATATATAACCCACATTATAAATTTTTGTATTTCTAATTCTATTCTCAGTGGGTTGGCGCATGTTGTCTCCCTCCCTAAAACGAGTTCTATTGAAGCTTTGAAAGATTTAAGACCAATTAGTATCTTGCCAGTACTTTCAAAGATTTTGGAACGCATTTTAAAAGAACAGCTGGCTAACCGTCTCAATTTAAATAACATTCTTCCAGAAACGCAGTCAGATTTTAGGAGGGGACATAGTTGTGACTCTGTCCTTATTAATGTAACTGATAATATATTTCGTGCAACCGACCAAGGAAATCTTACAGTCTTGGTGCTTCTCGATTATTCAAAAGCTTTCGACACGTTAGACCATTTTACAATAAAACTTATATTAAAACACATCGGGTTTGACCAGAGTGCAGTTGCTTTTTTTTGTAGCTAATTAAAAAACAGAAAACAACATGTTGTAGGTACTTAATGATAAAATTTCTAAACCTTTAATGGTTCAACGTGGTGTCCCGCAAGGTTCTATTATGAGGCCTGTTTTGTATACCATATACACGTCTTTATTTTTAAAGTTTTTATCCGGTTCTTTCGCTCAAATGTATGCCGATGACACTCAGCTGCATTTTTCTTTCTCGCCCGCAAATATTGACTACGGCTGCCAGGTTCTAAATGGAGACTTAGAAATAATACATAATATTTCCATGAAACACTGTTTATCATTAAATCCCAGTGAGTGTAACGCTATGCTATTTGGAAGACCTATTGACAGGGTTCGTTATGCTGACCGGGTTGGGATTTCTATAAATAACGTACCTGTGTCCTTTTTGACTGTAGCTAGGAATTTGGGAGTTTGGATCGACTCATCCTTGAGATTTACAAAGCATATTTCAGAATGTATTGGGAGGTCTATTTGTAAGCACAAATTGTTATATAGTTCCAGAAAAATACTAAATATGAAGCTTAAAAAAAATTATGTGAATCCCTTTTTTTTTTATAACTTCAACTATTGTAGCACAGTTTATGGTCCATGTCTGACGGCTCTACACTCTCAAAGAATACAAAAAATTCAAACTACTGCTTAAGATTCATATATGACATTCGGAAATATCAACACATTTCCCATAAATTAAAAGACGTGGGATGGCTTTCAATGAAAAAAACAAGACGTATCCATTGTGTAACTTTCTATCATAAAGTAATTCTTTCAAAAACACCATCATATCCTCACAGAAAGTTAATGTTTAGATCTGACTTACCTTGTATTTGCGTTTTCGAGGTCTCCTGCCACCTCCTCTTCATAGAATAACATTTTTTGAAAGATCATTCACATATAACGTTCCGGCAATGTATAATGAAATCCCGAATAGTATGAAAAGCTTGTCCCCATATGAATTTAAGAGGAAGCTGAAAAGTGTATTACTTATAGAATAGTTAATGAACTTTTCTATCTCTTTTAGTTCTGGTATATATTATTATTATATAGTTTTTGCTGTTTTTCTTTATTGTGTCATATAAATACTTACTATATTTTTTATTCCCGTGATTTATGTTTTTTTCAGGTGTACCGATTGTATATTTTGTTACTCTTTATTTATTGCTTTTTTTTATATTTTTTCTCATTTTAAGCATTTAAATAAGTAGAAGTGCTGTTTAGGTTTTTTCTCTCAGGTTAAGTGTAAGACCAACCTTTACCTCTAGCGGTAAGGGATGAACTTCGCCTATCTAATACAGTACCTAACTATAAGCGACAGTTAATTTCGATCATATTGTGTAAACTGTAACTGGTGCTGTTTTTGAATAAAGATTATTATTCTATAATTCTTATTTACAGGGTGTTTAGCAAGAAAGGAACAAACTGAGCAAACACGCAATGTCTCCCAAATTTGTAAAAACAAACCAGAAAAAATGTTCATAGTTTATAAGTAAATTAGCTAACGGTGTGAAAGCATACGTTCTTGTCTAGTTTTTGTTCGTATTTTTTCTCAAATTTTCTTTTAAATATAAAATTTCTTATTTTTTTTTTGTTTTTAGCTCAATACTAAATTCTAGTAAAACTGTATAATTTGCATTGTTAATCGAAGGAATCAAGGTAATCAAAGTAACGAATATTACAAATGATTACTTAGTATCAGAGTAACGAGTAGTAACAAAAACTTAAAAGAAATTAAAATCAATATCTCTACTCGTCAGTACAGGACCCTTATTCTTGAATTGCAGGGAGTAGAACTTGCGAGGGAAGTGGGCGTGGTTTTCTTAAAAATGTAAAATACTGTATTCTTGAAAAAATATTAAGGGAGGGAGTCACTCCCAAGAGAACTTGAAGTTCTCCTACTCGTGACCGAGAGAAGCAGGAAACCTAACCTAAAATTGTGTTGTGATTGGTTGTACCTATTTGTTATATTATTTTTTATGAAAAGTGAGCTAATGGTTAAATATCTAAAATAGATATGGAAAATTTTAATTTAATGCTGTGGAATGAGATTTTTAACGAGGATGTTGAAGCAGCGGTGAAAGAACTGGCTATTGGGAGGGATGTTTTTCCCCAAACAAATGCAATTCAGTTATCTGACAGAACATTTGTTCGGTTATTCAGGTGGATATTATACATATCGGGCCGCGCGTACACAAAATCCACTAAAACCTCTTTCTGTTTAGAACTCAATTGCCTCGATTTAAATTCCATTTTAATGAATCCCTAAATCCGTTCCCAAATACAAATTAAAATAAAAAAAGAATGAGGTTATGTGGAATGTCAAAATTTGCAGCAATGCCATTGACTAACCAACCTGGCAACGCTGTTCCCCAATTTTGCTCCCTCCCTGATATTCCCCGGCGCGTTCGGTGTTTCAAAAATACGGCGTTTTGCTGTCGCGGAGATCCAGATGAGAGACACTCCCCGAGAGCTCCCAGGGACCACTCCCTTCTCTTGCTTTCAAGAATAGACGTTCAGGGCAAGCATGACAAGTGAGCATACCCACCATTGGAGAATCGAAACACGTTATAGCCGCAATATTGATCTGCGTATACAGTACAATATACAAAAAAAATACCGTATTGTACTATAAATATAATAGGAAATTAATCCTACTTGACAAGTGGCAATCACAATATGACATATTAATATGTATGCTATAAATAAATAAAAAGCATTCAGATTGACGCATACATTGACATATCCACTATATAACTATGAAACATTTTTATAGACGCATACATTGACATATAAATATAAATATAAAACGTATATATAAATATAAAACGCTATAAAATCACTTTTTCAGTGAAACATTGATCCAATTAATATAATCTCCGTCGCTTACAAGTAGAATTACAGGGTCCATGTATCTCGTAGTGAACATCACATCCCTCAATGTCACAGGCTTCATCAGCCGTTTCGGTATCAGATTCGCTAATATGAGTTTCGGGAATCAGATTTAACAACATTATGTCATTATAGGAATCAATATCTTCAGTTTCAGGAATTTCATGTTAGCCATTACCAGTATCCGAGTTATTATTTTTATGCTAATGGACGCAGTGAAGGGATTTGCACGTGGTCCAGATAATGGAGACTCTCCGTAGCCCAGATACAGTAAAAGTGGAGGCACCGTAGAGATAAATACCTATGAGAGACTCAGAGATGCTGCGCAGTGATCCTGCGCGGAATGCTGCGCTGGATGCCGTGTACTCTTCGCGAGCCCGCATACTTTTGAATGGAATTCTTTTATATATAACCTTTTTGTCATAAAAAAAAATGTACGCGAAATATCTAGTTTAATAAATAATGCGTATCCGAGTTTCACCCCTTTCGGGGGTTGTTTTTGGCCGTTTAGGAGGTTGGCGGGGTTCGAGTAACGATCTGTATTTCACCACCGTGTTCAGCATTCTCGAAAACTGGTGTTAACGCCGATTTAGCCGGTATGAGACGTCGTATTTGGGGGTTGTTTTTGCCCGTTTGGGGGGTGCGCTCACCTTAAAAAGAGTTTCAACCACCAGGGTTTTTCCGACTCACAGAAGCCACTAGTAAATATGTGAGAAACTTTGTTCTTTAGCCACTTGCTGAGACGTTATACAATAAGGATAAACCAAATCATGCTAAAACAGCTATTCTCTGGGCTATAAAATGCCCCAACGAGCGCTGAATTATAAAGCAAAATTAGGCGTATCTGGACTAACACTGTTAGTACTAAAATACAAATTGAGATTGCCGAATCTACCGAAAAGAAAGGAATTAATCTCTGTTTCCAATGATAGGATGCTACACTGCTGCTGCATTCAGCACTCGTTGGGGCTTATAGCCTAGAGAATAGCTGTTTTACCATAATCTGGTTAATTCTTATGGTATAAGGCAGGGAAGTACATCTGGGATAGTAACTATGTTAAAAAAATATTTACAAACTAAAAACATAAATACCAAGGAATTAATGCAATTTCATTGCATTATACATCAAGAGGCCCTCTGTTCAAAATTCTTGGGATTTGAAAATGTGATGAAAGTTGTAGTACCTACTGTAAACTTTATAAAATCACGAAGTCTCAATCACCAACCATTCAAACAATTTCTCGAGGATATTGAAAGCGAATATGGTGATCTCACTGAAGTAAGGTGGCTAAGTCGTGGGTTGACACTACAGCGGTTTCTTAACTTGATTGAAGAAATCCAATTATTTCTGTCAAAAAAGAAAAACCGCTTTCACCAAACTCGACAACCCTGATTGGCTGTGTGACTTAGCGTTTCTTATAGACATCACAAATCACTAGAATGTCCTTAATACGCGACTCCAAGGTAAAGATCAATTGATTTCGCAGTTATACTCTCATATTTCGTCCTTTCAATGCAAATTGAGTCTTTTCAGGACACAAATCAATTCAGCCAATTGAAGCCATTTTCCGAACTACAAACAAATTATGGAGAAAGTCAATAAAACTAACGTCAATTTCGCTCATGTTGGAAAAATTGATATTTTGATACAAGCTTTTCAAAATCGTTTCGTAGACTTCCAAAAAGATAAACCTCTATTGGACATTTTCAGCAATCCTTTCAACATTTCACCCGAAAATGCGCCGGAATCAATGCAGCTGGAATTAATAGACATGCAAAATGATGATAGTTTACGAAACAAATTTAATGAAGGTAATTTAACTAGTAAGTAACTTCTATCGTTGCGTTGATAGAAACGCTTATAAAGAGTTGCGAATAAATGTATTGAAATGCTCAAGCTTATTTGGATCGACGTATATTTGTGAACAAACGATTTCAGTAATAAAACTAAACATAACGAAAAACCGAAACCGTCTGTCAAATGAAAATTTGGAAGCAATTTTACGTGTGGCGACAAGTAATGTTGAGCCAAATATAAAAAACTTGTTAGTTCAATGCAATGTCATGCATCAAAATAATAAAACATGAAATATTACATTGTAATGATTAGATTACCTTACGATTACATAATTATAACAAACATTTTTGAAGGTTCTTTTATTTTTATCATTGTATTTCATACTATTTAAAAATAAAAAATGTTGTGTTAATAAGTATTGTTTGTAGTGGCCCGTCCTTGGCTTATATTTTTCCCGAGTGGCCCCTGTTCTCTATAAGTCTGTGCATCCCTGGTATAAGGTGTCAGCAAGTGGCTAGAGAACAAAGTTTCTTACATATATACATATTTATCGAGAGGGTAGTCGTTGCTGACTAGTTGAGAAATACACTAGTGAATATTGGGGACTGCAAATGAAAGAGTACTCTTTAAAGTTATTCCAAGCTTTCGGAAATCGTATATTTTATTTCCATCCTCAGAGAGACTACAAATTTACATAAATTGATATTAGGAGATTTGTTCAAATTAATAATTAAATGTTTTTACTTACAACTTTGTTGAGATTGTTCATATAGATGTTAATATAATTATTAATAAAAGACATTCGAGAAGAAAACGTGTCGAAAATCCAAGTCAATCATAAATACAACTACAGTTTGGAGATAATATTAAAAACATTGTATATGGACGAAGAAACACACAATTTAAAATAAAATCAAACTTAGTTCACATTTTGAAAAAATTCGTTACTTATTTAAAATTATGGAAATATTAAGCGGGAAAACATGACTTGCCTGTCACCATCTTAAGTGACTGAATAGGTTAGGAAATACTGTCGTTTTTATATGTCATTGAAATTTGTCAGAATTATTTTTAATGCGGTTTGTATAAAGATAATATTAAATTGAGAAGATTCGGATTTAAGTGTTATCATGCAGCATACTTGAAAAATCGTTGTACTGTATTATATGAGGTTCGAAGTGTTATTATTGATATTGGTATTGATTGTGAGTAAATTTTTATCTAAATGAAGCAGGTATGAATAGATTACATTTAAATGTTGGATATCCGTTCTTTTGTTCATACTATTAGGTTCCTGTGCAATAAATGTCATTTCCAAAAACAATCTTTTTTTATAGTTAGTTTGCGAGGTTAAAATCTCAGCTGAATTGAAGTTAATGTTATGGTCCAAATTATTTGCATGTTCTGCAAGGGCACATCTCTCTGGATGGTGTCTACAGTCACTCTTGTGGTTCGTGATCCTACTAGACAAGGGTCTAGTAGTTTGACCTATGTATACTTTATTACAGTCTGCACAAGGGATTTTGTAGACAACATCTGATAACTGATTGGACTGTGTTTTGTCTTTGATTTTTGAGTGAATAGAGTTTATTGTAAGTACAGGTTTGTATGCAATTTTTATATCATTGATTTCTCTGAATAGACTAGACAGTTTTGGGGTGACTTCCTTTATGTAAGGCAATGAAGTGAATTTAAAGTTTAAAGTTGCTTCAGTTATATTTATGTTTGCATTTTGGATATTCTTCACGTTGGGTGCTTGTGTTATAGTGGAGGACGTGCTGAACAGTATCTTTTTTACCAGTGTGGCAGGGTATGAGTTATTGATGAATAGTTGGAGGAGGATTTTAAGATTCTTATTTAGGAAAGATGGGTGTGAAATTTTCGAAACTCTCGTTTTCATTTGTTTTATTAAGTTCACTTTAACGCTGTGTTTATGGTAGGAGTGATAGTTTAAATATCTACCTACACTACAAGGTTTTTGGTACCAGTCTATGGCAATTGTGTTGTCTATATTGCGTATAAATCTGGTATCTAGGAACGGAACAGAATGAGAGTCATCTTCCGTTTCTATTGTGAACTGAATATATTGATCATAGTCATTGAGAGTCTCTACTATTTCAGTTATGTCATCTGCAGGAAGTACAAGGATGATATCGTCGACATATTTTTTTAAAAATAAGGGTTTGGAAGAAAGAACTGGTAAGACAACTTCCAACAGGTCGTCCATGACATAGTTAGCCAAAATAGGTGATATTGATGCACCCATAGGTGTTCCAAAAGTTTGTCTATAGAAAGAATTATTGAAAGAAAAGTAAGTATTTTAAATCCGAATCTTCTCAATTTAATATTATCTTTACACAAACCGCATTAAAAATAATTCTGACAAATTTTAATGACATATAAAAACGACAGTATTTCCTAACCTATTTAGTCACTTAAGATGGTGACACGCAAGTCATGTTTTCCCGCTTAATATTTCCATAATTTTAAATAAGTAACGAATTTTTTCAAAATGTGAACAACTAAGTTTGATTTTATTTTAAATTGTGTGTTTCTTCGTCCATATACAATGTTTTTAATATTATCTCCAAACTGTAGTTGTATTTATGATTGACTTGGATTTTCGACACGTTTTCTTCTCGAATGTCTTTTATTAATAATTATATTAACATCTATATGAACAATCTCAACAAAGTTGTAAGTAAAAACATTTAATTATTAATTTGAACAAATCTCCTAATATCAATTTATGTAAATTTGTAGTCTCCCTGAGGATGGAAATAAAATAAACGATTTCCGAAAGCTTGGAATAACTTTAAAGAGTACTCTTTCATTTGCTGCAGTCCCCAATATTCACTAGTGTATACATATTTATATGTCATATTATGATTCCCACTTGTCAAGTAGTATTCATTTGCTATTGTAATAATGGGTTTTATTAAATTAGGAAATATTTCATCAGCCACCAATATAGTGTCGGAAATACAGGTAGGTTAGAACACTTCGCCCAATCAACGTATATTGTTTTGGCATTACAGTCTTTGCGTAAGCCAAGGAATCACGTTCTGTATTATTTTTTAGACATCAATTAAAATACGCCATCTCTCAAGTAAGAGTTTTGGCAAAATGTTTTTTAAAGTTTTCTAACGAAGTTCCCAAAAATGTTTTTTTCTCAAGTATGATTTATGTGATACTATCGTGCAGGGAGATAAAGAGTATACTAAAGTACGCAATTAATTACCGTCAAGAGCTAACTTAAGTTGTAATACAAAGGGCCTTATGAATAATATTAAAGTCTACTAGTTTAACTCTTTCATTATTTCCTTACGTGCCTTGTTATATTTTATTATGCCGGCCGGTGAGGTGTGATCTCTTCGTGAAAGTACGTTTATATTATTTGTTTTTTAAAAACGATTAAACATTGGTTTTAGACCTGCAAATTTGCTATCTTCGAAAAACCCATCACATGATAATTAATGTAAAAAAAGAATGTATATGTATAATAGTGTTTCTGATCCAAAATACCCGAGACCGGCAGAAATTTTATGGAAAATATGAACAAAATTGTATTAAAACCGTTATATGTATGTTGAATTATTACTCATGAGAGGTAACCTAGGTAAAAGATAAAGGGGAACGAAATATAGAACTGTCAAGTTCTGAAGTTTTTATTTTGCCTACGGCACCGGTAGGGCCGACGAGAGGGGGGGGGGGGGCAGACGGGACAAATTCCCGGGGCCCGGGGCCTAGAGGGGCCCGGGCGTGAATCGCGAATTGATCCGCATTAGAAATATACCTACTACAAGCACGGTAAAAAATATATTTAAATATAATTATATTTTAAATTTAAATGAAAGGCAAAAAAAGTGGCATGCGGCACTATCTACTTGAAAAGCAAGCACTATCATCAAAATAGGGCGTGGCACCCAACATTTTTTCGCCTGCGGCGCTATTTTTTTGGCGCCCACAGCGCATTTCTTTAGCGCCTTCGGCGCATTTTTTTAGCGCCTTCGGTGCATACCTGGCAATACTGGAGGCTGTCCAGTCCCAGGGCCCGTGTCGGCTCTCGGCGGCCCTGGGCATCGGGCTGTTGCCAAGTAAGTTGCTGTCGAAAGCTGTAATAAAATTTTCTCGTAGTATCAATGCTCTTGGGATGTTATGAATTAGAATTAGATTATTTTCATTTGAATCGCATAACCTGGTATTAAAAATGAAACATATTATTATACAATAAAGAAACTAAAAATTATAAATTCCTCTTTTTAGAGAATCAAAAACAATAACTTTCTTTTCGATATGATAAAACGCTTACTTTCTGAGAACGCAACAAAGAAATGTGAATTTTCAGAACTTCACATTCTCATTCAGAATTGTCTGCATTTTGCAGTGTTTGGTTGTTAATAAGTATCTACATACCGGGTGTTGCATCGTCGAGCGGGACATAGGAAATCCCATGTAATTTTAAATGGGGTCAATTATTGGCTTCCCTAATTATTTTAGAGAAAAATTCTATTTAGGTCTATTAAAGAGCACTAAAACCCACATTCAAAAGAATAACTTTAGATATTTTTGATGAGCCCGTTTACGGGTTATCGCCGATTTCTTTTTAACTATTTCTCTTTTTTATGGCCCCGTATTTGCGGGCACCAGTCAAGGTAAAAGATGACTGTCTAATAAAGTTGTCATTTTGAAATGTGTGCTTTATTGTTATAAAAACTCGTACATCGAAAATAATAAAGGTGTATTTATGAGTACAAATTAATCTGAATAAAACTAAAATAAAGTATCCAATGACAAGGTTAATTATGACATTTTACATGTTTCAATTTTTTACTAATTAATAGGTAGGTACTATTAAATTGTTAGAACTTTAGGATTTAAGAAGATGTTCAAATATTCCTCAAAATGACAACTTTATTTGACAGTCATCTTTTACCTTGACTGGTGCCCGCAAATACAGGGCCATAAAGAGGAGAAATAGTTAAAAAGAAATCGGCGATAACCTGTAAACGGGCTCATCAAAAATATCTAAAGTTATTCTTTTGAATGTGGGTTTTAGTGCTCTTTAATAAACCTAAATAGAATTTTTCTCTAAAATAATTAGGGAAGCCAATAATTGACCCCATTTAAAATTACATGGGATATCCTATGTCCCGCTCGACGATGCAACACCCGGTATATGTAAATAATTTTAAATATTTTTGTTTAAATTTACCACGACTAAAATTAAATGAGACGAAGCCAATTTATCAATATGTATATACTGCACGTGCATACTAACATATACAGTGTGTTTCAGAAAACATGTGCGATCGCTCAGGTGGTGATTCCTTACCCAAAAATAAGGCAAATAGTTCCTATTAATATGGGTCCGCAAATGCTTTGTTTTAAAGATCCTAAGTGTTCAAATTTTTAAATATTTTCGTTTTTTTCAAAATGTTTCCAAAACGGTTTCAGTAATTTAAGTATAGTTTGGGTTATGAAAAGTACCTACAATAGCACAAATTTAAGCAATAAAAATGTGTAAACAGGTTGACCAGGGGCGTGAGTGCGATCAGATACTCTACTAATTTTGAACACAAAATAGGTACGCCACTGGCTTGTTCCCTTTTAGTAGCACAATTCGTTATTAATTTTATTGACTAAAAAAAAGCATTTCTAAATGTTGACATGGCTCGGGCACAACAAATTGTAGAGTGTGCTATGTTTGCTTTGAAATTCTTATTTTTTTAAAATAATCAGAAAATAATGATTGCTTCATATTTTTTATTTTATTTTTTATAAAACTCAGGTTCACATTTTAATAGCAATTGAGAAATACTTGTAGACTTGTCAAAATTGTTAACATTCTCAAAAAAGTCTCTCAAACTTGCGCATGCTTTAGATAGCCTTGATATTTTTGACACTGGAGCAAGTTCACGTTCCTCTTCCTCTGACTCTGAGTTGGGAGTAGTTTCATCGGTTTCTTGGATCTCTGCAATATACTTGATAATAGCCAATTATGCACTTTTTGTTGGCAAATCGTTATCAATAGCGGCAAATTGTTTTAAGTTCACGATAAAACAAATGTGCCCTTAATGGTAGGAAACAGTTGTGCGAGCGGAATGTTATCTTCTTCTTCGAAGTCCTCAATATTATCTGTGTTGCACATAAATCCGGTTTTCATAAAGCATTTTTTTATTGTCACTGGAGACAAATTGGGCCAGGCCACCGAAACTCACATCAAGGCGTCACTGTTAAAAATAGGGTGAAAATGACATTAAACATGCCTAAAAAAAATATTATTTTTAAAGAATTTTTACACAATAAAATAACATACGTTGTATTAAACGATATTTTAGTAAAACATTGTATTTTCACTCAATAGTGTCGTAAATATTGTACCGTGTACTGTATTAATACGGTAAAATATGTAAAATCACTACCTTATTAGTGAAATTTACTTAGTTTACCGTAATTTTTTGGCAAATCTCCTAATTTTATCACACGTCACTGTAAATCTTGTGACTTTACGCATCCACATGTTCGCTGCTGTTTTGTTTGCCATAGTGTTTGCAGTCTTCGATCTTTACTGCTACTTTAGTCGTTTTGTCGTATCGTGTGATACATTTTTAAGTATTTTTAATGTTTAAAGAGTATTAAAATTACTTTTATTCATTAATAAGCAGAATTTTGGATTGTTAACTGAGTGAAATACCAATGTGTGTAAAGTGTAAACTGTTAATCGACCAGACACGGCGATCAATGTTTGATAAATATTATATCTACAAAATTCAAGGTAAGTAATTTTATAATGATTTGTTCTTATTGTAAAATTGTATATGTAGATATTTCTTTTCAAAAATATTACAGTCATCAATATTTGCATCGAAATGTGCCTCGAATGGTATCTAATTGTGCTCGACCAAAATGCAAATATCAGGTTCAGGTCTTCAAATTTCACCCTGATTCAGTGTCGAAAATTGCCAAATTAAAAAGTTTTAAACAATGTTCTAAATCAAGGGTATTCACTTTAATGAGAAAATTAAGAGATTTGTAATAATTTTCTTAAAAATTCGTTTTTTTAGAGTATAGTAGACCGATGTCAGGCATTCTATTTATTTTTGTAATAACTGTCAGTTCATCACCAAACTGTATATATTATGTAATAGGGTTCTTATTTATTTTTTGAAAGCCACCTAGAATAAAGAGGCTTAAGTTAAGGTTTAAATACAAAGATATTTGGCATTTGGTTTTTAAGGCACTCTTGAACTAAATTATTCTTTAAACAACGCAGCTAAATAAATGCAATACATAAAAAACCAGTTATATAATTTATTTTTAGCTTTGCAAAGCCATTTTTTTAATATAACTTCAAAAAGATGTCACATGAAAAAATGGTGGTTTCCAAAATATAAATGAAAACCTTGTACAGGGGGTCTCCTATATAGGAAACCCAGTATAGGTATGGCATTAAATACACCAAAGGTGTATAAAAAAATATTTTTTCTGTTTGTTTGAAATATATGTTATTTTATTATAAGTACCCTATAGTTAGAAATAAGTGTTCTGTTTGTAGGTACTTTACCTATAACTCGAATTTTAAGTAAAGTAGGTACCTGTATATGTAAGAAAAACTGTTTGTATTTAATAGGTTTTACGACTCTTACCCCCTCAGTGTTTGAAGCCCAGTTTATCAAAAATCGATATATTTATTATGGCTGTACTATGAAAGTCAGGAATGAAGTGGAAGTGTCACTCTATCACATCAATTTTAAATAAGCTTGGCTTAAGGCACTACGAAGAATACCGAGGTTGGGATACTTAGTATACCTATATAAGTTCCTAAAAAAGAAAAGACTGTTTCGTTTGTATTCTGTTAACTAGATTTATGGTAACAGGTCTACCTGAATAAGATACGGTTTTGTTTTATATTTTTAATAAAGTTTTTAATAAAAAAAAAATTTAAATTGTTTTTTATTTCATTCATAAATAATACAATATATAACAAAAGAAAAATTACAGAAAATTTCTTGGAAAATTCACTGAAAATTGACTAAAAAATACATATAGTATTCTGTAATTTTACATTATAAACAGAAAAACGTATTAATAATACAATAAAAAAGTAGTAAAAATACATAAATTTTTCGTTATTTAGCTGAAATATTTTGTAAATTTACTCTAACGATATAGTAAAAATACATATTGTTAAACCTACTTTTCCGAATTTTAGTCGTCATTTTACGTAAATGCTTAATTATCTTTACATTATAAACTTACGTCATATTCCTGTTTATTTTCCGTCAAAATACTTGAATTTTAATGTAATTTTCATGTGTAATTTTACGACTATGTATGTAATTTTTCGGCAAGTTTATGTAGAAATACAATCGATGTAGTAAAATTACGTGAAATTACGGTTGTAACATAATTAAGCCGTAATTTAACGTAAAATTACTAATTACTTTTAACAGTGATTGGTTATGGTAATATTAATTTCGATTTCTTGAAGACGACAACCACTGTCTATACATGTTAAAGGCTTCTTAATATGGTAGCTTGTGTAGAGCATTTTAAAATTCTGAATAATGCCTTGGTCCAAGGGTTGGCACTGTGAGTTCTTCCTTCTTATCTTAAATACTTCCACAGAACATAATTGTAAATCGTTGTTTTGCTTACTTTTATCCAGTACACTTGTCATCTTTCAATACATACCATGTTTTTGTTGGCAATGCATTATCGTAGAGACCTGTCTCATTTGCATTAAATATGTCCCTTGGGGCATAATCCTTTAAAATGGTCAATAGCCTTTCTTTTCTAGCCGTTTCATCCTCGATATTGATATCGGATGGTTCGTCACATATTTTCTTGAAGGTAATATCGTGCCGACGACGAAATTTTTCTAACCCTTTATTTTTGATGTCTTGAAGTTATCTAATCCTAGACACTGAGCAGATTCGAGGGCTTTAGCTTCAATAATGGGCCCGGATATTGGTAAGTGCTCTTTTCGCGCCTTACAAGTTTTGCTCCACTGCCGGTCCTTCAGTTTTAGGAAATTTTCTTTTTTGTTCACCGTTGCCACGTTCTTCATCATCATCATCATCATCATGTATTTCCAATAGCAGGCGGTGAAACCGATGAAGCTATTGTTTCTTCCTTGAGCATGTTTGTTTGTTGTTCCTCAAGCACTTCTGCTTTATTTTGAAGCAACATAGTCACTTATGTCTTACCCACTTTAAATTTTTCAGCCAATTTTCTTCTACTTAAACCTGTTTTTCACTTTCCTCGATTATTTCAATTTTTTCGCTTAAAGAAAGACGTTTCTTTTTTCCCGCTATGTTGAAATATTCTCGTTAGGCCCAAAACACACAAAAACTATTCAAAACAAAATTAATGATAACAACCGATTTATCGGCCTTTGATGCAAATGGCAATAAATTAATAATTAGTGTATGTACTTTTATTTCTTAAGAATTGTCGGGTCGGGTTTTACTGCCCTAATGGAGGGTGTTTTTAGCATTAATGGTTATTAAAAATTCCGATGATCGGTGCACGCGGTCGTTTAATAGATGAGTCGGTAAAGAGGAGTATAAAATAATGGGGTTTCCATTTTTAAATATGGGGAATTCATAACCGATCGTTTAACGCAGGTAGTCATTTTATAGAGATTGTCGCAAACAGAGGTTTTACTAAATATTACATATATTTTTCATTTAATTCTTTATATTAGCGATTTCAGCAATTTTTAAAATATTTTTAAAATCAAGTAGCCTGGGATTTCATTTGTCAAATTAATAAAAAAAACTAAGGAAATGTGATTTTAAATGTCAGTATACAGAAAATGTGTGGTCGTGTTGGCGTTTGTGAATATTATGACAATTTTCTTTCAAAATATCAACCAATTTAAGATAAAAATTTCTGTTTTATTAAAAAATTGATACTATTTTCCGAAATTTTTTAATTTAAAATGGTAAGTCAAGGCAGTTCAGTGGTCAAGGCCCCAAACGAACATGGTAAAGAAACGGTGAGTAAAAATGCTAAAATTATTTGTAACTAAATGGGTAGTTTACCTACATAAAATACTAAAAATTTTTTTGGAATATTGTAATGGTCTGGAATTTGTTAACTATGTATTGTTGCAAGCATACCTTGTATTTCGGTCATTCCTTACTAAATTTTTCAGGTAATCAGTTATGGCTAATTATTTCTGATATCCATCGTGATTTCTCTTGCTTCGTATTTCTTTTTAATCCATCGTAATACATTTGTAAAACCAGATTTGAATTTGTTTACATATGAAATTCGCCAGTCAGCTGTTTGGTCGTTTTTATTGGTACGTCGCTCGGACCGTTTATTCGCTTGGCCGTTTGCATAGACTTATTTTATGCGTCGATACAGTTCGATAGGGTGGGCGTAGGTCTGTTCTCATTCGTACACTCCGCAACTAGCCTACTGACCTAGAGTAGAATTGCACTCTAACCTGGTGAACATCTAAGGCTTGATTCTGTGGCGAATTTCTTGTCAATCAACTTTTGACACTCCTTCGTTTTCTTTAAACCCTTGGAGGATCTCCATTTTACTTTTTGTCCAGACGTGAAAGAAGTCAGATCAACAGACGAATTTCTTTGGAAAATTCACGCTGTGTAGCGGATATGTTGGCTGAACTTCAATTTTAATCAATCCTATTTGGCCTTTATGTAGGTTTTGTTAGTATGGATTGATTAGCGAGTTTCTCGGATTTTATTCACGTAGAGGCTACGGAACATCGGCCTTCTTTGCGACACGTTTTTCTCTGGCCCTCCATGGTATTGTGAGGGTTTTTAGTTTTGGTACATTTTTTGGCTTAAAAGCCAACCCATTTCGGAACATTTGGACGTTTGCCTGTTGAAGTCACCTATGGGTTTTTGGACCTGTTATAGATAGTTGATTTTGCTAGCAGATCCAACCTGCAATTTCCTTGGCCTGGTAGCAGTTGATCGTGTACATGGACCTTTCATGTTCATCGTCAGATAAGTTTTTTAAAATAATACCACTCATATCAGTTACAGTCTCAGACAGACTAGTCTAAGCGTTTGCCAAGGCCTTTTACTCTTTATTTATTTTATTAAATTTTACATCTCTTGGTGGAGATACCTTGTAAGCTTTCTTGTGGCTGAAGGCAAGCTTAACCTAGACTGCTGAGACCTCCTTAATTTATTTTATGAACCTCTAAATCATTACCTTTATTTATATCAATTTACTGTTTTTCCTTAATTATCATGCTGTTATAATGCTGTAAGGTACCAGCATTTTGTAAGGTAATGTCGACATCACTGCGCTGAGTATACCAGGTTGAAATATTTACTTTAATAATTTATTAACACTTTTCTTGAAATATTGCTCATAGAGCATTTCTGTTACCTTGGAATTGAGAATTCCTAGTTTGTACTTGGCCGTATTAATCTTATGACCATCTAAATCACACCCTATTATTTAAGGGCTTCACCCAATTACAGGGTAGTTTTTTATTAATATAAACCAGTCAACCTTATATTGTGTTTGATTTGCCTATTTGTGGTCTTTGGCTCTATATTTTATATTCTTTTTGGCAGTTTTGCTTATAGTAAAAACTGTCTGGCGCCCTTTATAGATTGTAACTTGATGTTCCATGGTCTGTAAGAAGTAAGTATAGTAGTAGTGCTTTGTAGTAGCATCATGGTATTGGACAGGACCAGATATGAGATCCAGTGAACCCACCCTGATGAGCTAGTTTGGGAAATTAAAAGGGTAAAGTTGGTATATGCTTTAAATTCTCATTTTACCTCACCATCCCTTCAGGATAATACCGACCCCCGTTTTAAGTATAACACTGGCGCCCAACTGTTTTTTTGTTCTATTTGGTTAGTAAAACACTCAGTTTGCAGGAACGTGATTCAACCTTGCTCGGGTAAAAATTTTTGAATTTTTGTTTAAATAGTACTGTGGCACGATAGATTATTACGAGCCTACTTTCCACATTTATATATCAAGTATCTATTCTGACATTTGATTTAAAAATTTATTTTGATTTTTAAAAATTAAATTTAGTACATAACCTTGGCTCTCCACCAACTTTTTTTAAAAATTTTAATGCCTTTGCAAACTTAACTGACTTTTTTGAATTTTGATAGCAAAGTTAATTGCACTTACTTGTTTTCTGCTGTAACTGAAACCCCAGTCTAGCTAAGGGAATTATTTAGTAATGGACATTGTCAAGCTTGGGTATTTTTGATTTAAAGGTTTTTAGAAACTTTTTTGGTACACTTTTTTTGGTTTAGACCTAACTTGATTAGTGACTTGTAAATTTTTTTTTGGTAATAATTTCCCTTATTTTTTTGAGGGGGTGAGGTATATTGAATTGAAATTCAATATTTTTTTATACAGGGTTGCCAAGTAGTGTGACTTTTCTTTAAACCTATAGAACAAATTAAAAGATTTCTCTTTGGTTCTGCTGATATCTGTGATGGTATTCTTACAGATACATGGAATAATCGAATGACACTTAAATATTTTTATGACATTTTAATTTTTTTTGCACATTTATTGAATATTTCTGGTACTGATACCTGATAGTAACTTTGTATTTTGGTAATTTATTTGAAATATTTTGGTATTTTTGATTTGTTCTTTTGTGCTAATACCTGGATTTGACACTTATATATTTTGGACAAATTTTGTTGGTAATATTGTATACAGGGTGAACTTATTTTCAGGTTTTGATTTTTTTTATTGAAACTTTGCTTTGTTTGGGAGTTCACCTGATATACTTTGATAGACTTTAGGTATTTTAGCAACTGCTATTACCTTCACTTGATTTTGACTTTTGTTCTACCTTGGATAAATTTTTTTAAAAAATATTTTGAACATATTTAGCACGATGTATAGTTTAGACGTTGATCGTTTAAATAAAGGTGAGTTAGAGTACGAGCTGAAAATTCGCGGTATTTCAGAATCTGGAACTGTAGATAACTTAAGAAAATGTTTGCGTTCGCTGCTTTCTCTAGAAAGATCGGGTAGTAGCGTTCATAGTTCACAGTCTCTTGATCCTCAATCTGAAATTACGGAGTGTAGTAATAAAATAAAAGAATTAGGCGATATTATTACCGCTTTTAACGGATCTTCTACACAATCTCGTAAGATTGAAACTAAGATAGCGCATTTAGTAGGTCGCATTGATAGGATTCCGGATCAAGATAAGGACGTAAACGTGGAAAGATCTAAAGTATTAGTTAGCTTGACCACTTGTATTTCGGACTATGAAGATAGGCTTAGAGTGATCGGTACTCAACAAACTCAACCTGTAGGTCCTTTAAACCCGCATTTTTCTAATTCAGTCTTACAATCTCCAGCTCAATCGACACCTACTGGACAGTCTACGTTACATCATTTAAATACGCCACCCCCAAATGTTAGCAATCTTAATTTAACGCAAGCTGGACCATCTACACAGATGATGCCTTCAACTTCATTTAATAGCTTACCGGTTTGGAAGTGGGACGTTAAGTTTTCAGGAAACTCATGCGGTTTAAGTTTTAATGCTTTTCTCGAACGCGTTAATGAACTTTGTTTTTCGAGGAGTGTTAGTAAAGCAGATTTGTTTCGTTGTGCTGCGGATTTGTTTGAGGGAGATGCCCTAAATTATTATCATCTCATTGTTAGGTATTGTAGTGATTGGGATGGTTTAGTAAAATTATTAAAGGATGAGTTCCTTCCCTCTCACTTGGGTGATAAACTTTGGCGGCAAATCTTAGAGCGAACTCAAGGCAATAATGAACCGATAGGTATTTATGTAGCTGCTATGACTAAACTTTTTGATCGTATGCCTTTACCTGTGTCTGATGACCTGAGGCTTAAAGTTTTAAGAGCTAACATTTTACCATTTTATCAGGAGCGTTTAACTTTACATGACATTCACACACCTTTTGAAGTCATCGAATTATGTCGTAAACTTGAAGAGACTCGGTTACGCGTTGAAGAGTTTAGACCACCTCGCAGAGGAAATTTATCTTTGGAACCTGACTTAGATTATAATCCGCCTAGGCGTGATTTCTCAAAACATCAAGATAAACCGTTAGTTCGTGAAGTTCAGGGTAATCAATCGGGCAATAGTAGTAATTCTTTGGTTTGCTTTAAATGCAATCAGCCGAATCATATGGCTAAAAACTGCACTTCTAAAATCATTAAGTGTTTTAAATGTGGTAAAAAAGATTTTACTAAAAAGAATTGCCCTGAATGTAACAAAAAACAATCTAAGAGTTCGGGAAACGACTCCGGGGAACGTCGTTAGGTCGAGACGCGCTTCCCACTGTTTTGTCGACCTCTGATATTTCAAATAAAAATAGTTTAGATGTTTTTAATACTACAGATCTGAATTTTAAAGATAGAATCGTTCTAGATTACGTTCTTGCTCACGTAGGTCCTGGAGAGTGTCCATACTTAAAGGTTAATATTTTAGGTTTACAATTTTATGGTTTACTTGACTCGGGCGCAAATAAAGTTTTTGTTGGCGAAAAGGGTTGGACTAAATTAAAGAATTTGGGAGTTAAATTAGATCCGAATAGGACAGCTACTTGTACTGTCGCGAATAATGATTCTTGCCTTTGCATTGGTATTGCTTGTGTGCCAGTTAGGGTACGTGACGTAGTTAGGATAGTTGATTTGTATGTAGTACCGGAGCTGCGTCATGAACTGATTTTGGGCATTGATTTTTGGATTAAGTTAGGTATAGTACCAGACATGAGAAAAGGTGAGTGGCATTTTTCGGATGAAGACTTTTCTGCCCCAGAGCTTTCTTTAGTTCAGTGTGAAGCAGATTTAGGAGCTGAGCAACAAGCAAGACTGGATTCATTGGTTTCTGCGTATTTTGATAAGATCGGAGACAAACTAGGTTGTACTTCTGTTGTCAAACACAAGATAGTCACTAACAGCGACCCTATTAAGCAGCGGTATTACCCAATATCACCTTTTAAGCAGAAACTAATTGATCAAGAGGTTGATAGAATGCTTTCTTCGGGTATAATAGAAAGATCTACCAGTAGTTGGTCTAGTCCTGTTCTTTTGGTACCTAAGCGCGACGGAACACAGCGTTTTTGTGTCGATTTTCGCCGTCTTAATATGTCCAGCGCTAAGGACGCATACCCATTGCCTTATATCTCTGCTACTTTGGACAAACTAGGTGGAGCACGCTATTTGTCATCTCTGGACTTGCAGAGCGCATATTGGCAAGTGGAATTGGAGGAGTCCAGTAAGCAGTACACGGCTTTTACAGTACCAGGACGCGGACTATTTCAATTTCGTCGTTTACCCTTCGGTCTTCACAACGCTCCAGCTACGTTTCAGAGGTTAATTGACACTGTGCTAGGTCCTGAGCTGCAGCCTTATGTGTTTTGCTATCTCGATGACGTGATTGTGGTCACGCCGACTTTTGAGAAGCATATAGAGGTTCTTGCAGAGGTATTTCAACGTCTGGAGACAGCTGGCTTAACACTGAATAAGGAGAAAAGTAAATTTTGTCGCTCTGAGTTAAAGTATTTAGGATATTTAGTTAACCGTAATGGAATTTCTGTGGATCCGAGCAAAGTTCAAGCAATTACTGACATGCCAGCTCCTAAAAACATTACTGAAGTTCGTAGAGTGATTGGTATGATATCATGGTATCGTAAGTTTGTTCCAAAGTATTCTGATGTGATTTCTCCTTTGACTCGTCTACTCCGGAAAGGAATAAAATTTGTTTGGGATGAGAGTTGTGTGAAAGCTTTTCAGGATATCAAGAATGCACTTATTTCGGCACCTATTTTGACATGCCCTAACTTCGAGCATGAATTCACTCTAGCTACCGACGCCAGTAACTACGCAGTTGGAGCAATTTTAAGTCAATTTTATGATGGTCGAGAACATGTCATTTGCTATATTTCAAGGACTCTGAGTCGTCAAGAAATATTGTATTCCGCTACTGAACGAGAGCTGCTTGCAGTACTATTCGCCATTGAAAAGTTACGTTGCTATTTAGAATATACAAGATTTACTGTTATTACGGATCATTATAGTTTGAAGTGGTTAGATAATTTGAAGGATCCGCAAGGTCGTCTCGGTCGATGGGCACTTCGCCTTCAGCAGTTTGATTATAATGTCGTTCATAGGAAGGGTCGTGATCATTGTGGACCAGATTTGATGTCTAGAGCTGTTCCAGAGACTAGCGGTGAATTGGAAACTTCAAACATTGAGCTTCAGGATATTAAGGACAAGTGGTATATTAAACTTAGGAAGCGTATTTTGGAAAATCCTTTATCCTATCCACAATGGCGAGTCAGTGATGACAAAATTTTTAAGTATGTTCAGCTCGATGTTCCCGAATTGAGAGAAGATGCTGAGTATTGGAAGATGGTGATACCTAAGGAGAAACGCAAGGAAGTTATTTATTCTTGTCACGACACTCCGACTAGTGGACATTTTGGCGTTCATAAAACCTATTATAAGGTTTCTAGACTTTATTATTGGCCTTGTCTTAAAGCGGATGTTGCACGTTATGTCAAGGAATGTTTGACTTGTCAACGCGTCAAACCTGAGCAAAAGCTTCCAGCTGGTCATATGGGTGGTTTTGTTGCTGCGCATCGTACTTGGCAGATTATTAGTATGGACTTATTTGGACCACTTCCTAAGACTAAGCAAGGCAATATGCACATCTTTGTTGTTACGGACACTTTTAGTAAAATGAATCGTTTCTTTGCTATTAGGCGCGCAAACGCACAAACTATTGTCAAACTTGTTGAAGAACAAATTTTCTTACGTTTTGGCGTACCTGAAGTTATACGTTGTGACAATGGCAAGCAATTTAAAGGTTGCAATTTTGATCAGTTAACAAAAAAATATGGCACTAGAATACTTTTTAACCCTAATTATTATCCACCCCCAAATCTAACGGAGCGTGTCAATAGAGTGCTTAAAACTATGATCTCTGCGTTCGTGACAGACACTCAACGTGTTTGGGACGAAAATCTAACGTCTCTTGAGTGCGCTGTAAATACGTCCGTACACCAAATCACTAGCCGTACTCCCTATTTTCTCAATTTTGGTTGCGAAATGATTCTACACGGTAGCGAATATCAGAGGGCGACAATCTTAGACGATATACATAATTCAGATAACGATTCGGTTATTGACAACGAACCTCCTAGAGATAGAGTAGTTCAGAAAGTAGAAAGTTTAGATAAACTGCGAAATTTTGTAGCTAAGAAACTAGAGAAAGCACATTTTAAGAATAGTGATCAATATAACTTAAGACGTCGCGATGTTCATTTTCCTGTAGGTAGTTTAGTTTGGAAACGCTTGTATGCCTTGTCAGATGCTGGTAACTATTTTTCTGCTAAGTTAGCTGGTAAATTCGAGGGACCTTTTAAGGTCAAAAAGAAATGTGGTTACTGTGTGTACGAGTTGGTTAACAAGGACAACAAATCCAAGGGAAGATGGCACGTTCAGGACTTGAAACCTTATTACGCTCCTACTGGAGAGTAACTGAATAACTTTTTGTTTTTTTGGGTTGTTCAGCCCTGCGGTGATGGGCTGCAGAGTATCTAGACATTTATCATGGCGCGATACGGATGGATGTATAGACACTGCTGGAATTACATCAAAGAATTATCCTGCACTGAGCACTAGTTGTGGTAGGAGCCCACTGAAAATGCTGTATTAAGGATAGCCTTCAGCTGCCTTGTTACTTTTGTTACCACCGTTTTGGTTTGTTTGAAATTTTTGGGTTTTGGTAAAGTAGATTCTAATTGCGGTTTAGCCTACGGCGTGTTGGCAATTATCTTAGCGTGAAATGGGATAAGTGCAGATACGACATGTGGTGAGACTTCGTTAGAGTTTTTGGTTTTAGGATGTTAGTCTTCAGCTAACTACCCTTAGCGGTGGGTAAATTTTTGAACAACCCTTTGGCTCTCTTTCGTTTTTTTTGTGCATATTTAGGTTCTCTTGGTAACTCTCTTGCAGTTTTTGAATTATGAAGTTACATGCTTTAAGAAAAGTTATACCGATTTTGACGATTTCTCCTAGTAGAAGACGATTTAAAGACATTAGTTCGACTAGTTTCTTTTGGTCCTAACACTAAAGATAGTGTTAAGGATTTTTAAAATTGTATTTTTGTTTTACAGGCCGGTGGGCGTTGGGTATTAAATAGCTCCATTTTCATCTCTAACTTATGTTAGAACCGAAATTGGAAGGGGTCTGTATGGGGGGTATTGACTTGGGCTTCCGGAACTTAGCTTTCTCGGGAAACAAGCTGGGTCGTACTACTGTATGGGTCCTGAGCTCCCTTTTCGTTTGAGTTTGGAGGATTTTTGATAGTGCCGCCTTTCGGAACACCCTAAAATTAGTTTTTTGGATTTTTTACAATACTTCCTAGTATTCTTTAGTTTGGTGGGTACTACAATTCACTCCCATTTGTATGGTGGACTCTTGGGTTATCCTAGTTTTATTTTTGATTTTTAATCCTTTTCTTCCACCTTTCAGCTTACACCCCATGGGGGGATATCTTTGATTTTGCTTCGGGTTGGTGGTTTATTTTTCAGACTTGTCATTTTGAGGCTATGATACGAGGTTGCTCCACACTGATCTGGAAGTCAACGCAATTTTAGCTAACGTTCAAATTCACATTAACATCGTTCTCTTTTATTTTCTTATTATTTGTTTTGTTTTTACCTTGGACACGTTTAACCATTGTGGCAGTCTGAAACATTTACTTCTTTCCTTGGGAACTTCACTGGTGTCTTTTCTTGTGAGATGTACGTTGGAATATTTTTGGTTTTTAGATAGTAGTATTTTTTTATTAGGGGTATTTTCACCTTGAGGTCAGTTTTCACTTAGTAATACACCTGTTTTCTCTACTTTGGTAATTTAGGTTTTAGGGAAAATTACGGGGTAATTATTTTTTGGTAGGGGAGTGGTGTAATGGTCTGGAATTTGTTAACTATGTATTGTTGCAAGCATACCTTGTATTTCGGTCATTCCTTACTAAATTTTTCAGGTAATCAGTTATGGCTAATTATTTCTGATATCCATCGTGATTTCTCTTGCTTCGTATTTCTTTTTAATCCATCGTAATACATTTGTAAAACCAGATTTGAATTTGTTTACATATGAAATTCGCCAGTCAGCTGTTTGGTCGTTTTTATTGGTACGTCGCTCGGACCGTTTATTCGCTTGGCCGTTTGCATAGACTTATTTTATGCGTCGATACAGTTCGATAGGGTGGGCGTAGGTCTGTTCTCATTCGTACACTCCGCAACTAGCCTACTGACCTAGAGTAGAATTGCACTCTAACCTGGTGAACATCTAAGGCTTGATTCTGTGGCGAATTTCTTGTCAATCAACTTTTGACACTCCTTCGTTTTCTTTAAACCCTTGGAGGATCTCCATTTTACTTTTTGTCCAGACGTGAAAGAAGTCAGATCAACAGACGAATTTCTTCGGAAAATTCACGCTGTGTAGCGGATATGTTGGCTGAACTTCAATTTTAATCAATCCTATTTGGCCTTTATGTAGGTTTTGTTAGTATGGATTGATTAGCGAGTTTCTCGGATTTTATTCACGTAGAGGCTACGGAACATCGGCCTTCTTTGCGACACGTTTTTCTCTGGCCCTCCATGGTATTGTGAGGGTTTTTAGTTTTGGTACATTTTTTGGCTTAAAAGCCAACCCATTTCGGAACATTTGGACGTTTGCCTGTTGAAGTCACCTATGGGTTTTTGGACCTGTTATAGATAGTTGATTTTGCTAGCAGATCCAACCTGCAATTTCCTTGGCCTGGTAGCAGTTGATCGTGTACATGGACCTTTCATGTTCATCGTCAGATAAGTTTTTTAAAATAATACCACTCATATCAGTTACAGTCTCAGACAGACTAGTCTAAGCGTTTGCCAAGGCCTTTTACTCTTTATTTATTTTATTAAATTTTACATCTCTTGGTGGAGATACCTTGTAAGCTTTCTTGTGGCTGAAGGCAAGCTTAACCTAGACTGCTGAGACCTCCTTAATTTATTTTATGAACCTCTAAATCATTACCTTTATTTATATCAATTTACTGTTTTTCCTTAATTATCATGCTGTTATAATGCTGTAAGGTACCAGCATTTTGTAAGGTAATGTCGACATCACTGCGCTGAGTATACCAGGTTGAAATATTTACTTTAATAATTTATTAACACTTTTCTTGAAATATTGCTCATAGAGCATTTCTGTTACCTTGGAATTGAGAATTCCTAGTTTGTACTTGGCCGTATTAATCTTATGACCATCTAAATCACACCCTATTATTTAAGGGCTTCACCCAATTACAGGGTAGTTTTTTATTAATATAAACCAGTCAACCTTATATTGTGTTTGATTTGCCTATTTGTGGTCTTTGGCTCTATATTTTATATTCTTTTTGGCAGTTTTGCTTATAGTAAAAACTGTCTGGCGCCCTTTATAGATTGTAACTTGATGTTCCATGGTCTGTAAGAAGTAAGTATAGTAGTAGTGCTTTGTAGTAGCATCATGGTATTGGACAGGACCAGATATGAGATCCAGTGAACCCACCCTGATGAGCTAGTTTGGGAAATTAAAAGGGTAAAGTTGGTATATGCTTTAAATTCTCATTTTACCTTACCATCCCTTCAGGATAATACCGACCCCCGTTTTAAGTGTAACAATATAAAAGGAAAATTTTTACTGTCAAATTGGCTATATTTCAATTATTGCTGTCGTAAAAGCGGTCACACGAGGTTATGTGAACATGACGTATTATTATGTTTAGAATTTCATGCAAAATTCAAAAATAAAAGGTAAATTGGGGATTATCTATTTATGAAAATAAAGTAAGCTTGTTTTTGGATCACCCTTAACACATATTTTACCTTTAAAATACAAAAAAAATCTGACTGGTTCGAGGGATTTTTGGAAAATTTAAATATGAGTTTGTTTTGATCTTTACGTTCTCATGTTATTTTGCATATTTAGTTTTTTTTTGTGGAAAATCTAATAAGCTACTCAGGTTAGTATGTAAATTTAACGTTTTCAGGATTTCGCAACTCAACAAGAAAAAGGAATTTTGTCTCTTTTCTCATCCAGGCAATAAATGTTAATTACAAATACGTGAAAAGTACAACACTACTAATAACAACTACTTATAAAAAATATTATTACTTAAAACACTATATTACATAAACGTAAAGTAAATAGTTCCAATTTGTTTCTACAAATAGCTCTATTTACATATACAAATACATTAAAAGTACAACACTACTAACAACGACTACTTATAAAAAAAATTATTACTTGTTTAAAAAAACCATATTACATAAACGTAAAGTAAATACATCCAATTTGTTCCTACAAATAGCTCTATTAGATTTTTTATGTTCCATAAAATCATACACTTTTTACACAACAAAGCAATTTAGAGGCATAAAACAATTTTAATTACTTCTATAGCAGTTATAGTTTTTATTACTACCACATATGGGAAGATTAAAAAACAAAAGCGTATTATATAAAATCATAGCCCCAGGCGGTATTCGTATATTTTTGAATATATTCTAAAATTGGGGGTTTCAAACTAAATATAGATAAAAACGAATCTATAAAAATTTCAATTTTTTAATATAAAGACATTTAAATTAACCAACCTAAACTCACATGCCTCATAAAGTATACTGTAGTTACTATAAAAATATGTTTTTCCACTACTAACCTATAACATCGCCATTATTGACCGATTATTAACGTTAGGAATCGTTTTTCTCTAACTTATAAGTTATTATTGACCATGGTCAATAATAAGGCATTGAAATCCATTATTGACCGATCTTCAAGAATCTATTTGAACGCAGGTAACTTGATTTTTTGATTCTACAACATGAATTCATAAACATCATTTCTTGTGGTTAGGCAACCAGATAATTATCAATACATATTAGATTATTAGAGACGCCTGATATTGTAAAATATCGATAGGTACAATCAACATTTTTTCTGCTTCCATCCTTAATTCTGGAGGACACATAATAATATCACTAACATTTTGTTCGCTCATTTAAAAAAACGGAAAACTCGTGAAATCTGATGACATAAATGAACAAAAATTGACATTGACAAAGCCACCTGACAAAACAACAAAATATTTTGCCAATTCCAAAGCGCAGCTTGATTAAAAAATATACTTATACCTACCTATAATTTTTTATAATTATTAATACCATAAAGATAAATGTCTTATAAAAGTTTGTAGTAGTGGAAAAAATATTATATTAACCACGGTTTAGACAGCTTATAGCCCTCGCGTCTTAAATCCCTCGTCGCTCCGCTCCTCGTGATTTAAACTTGCCGCTCGGGCAATAATGATGGCTGTCTAAACCTTGGTTAATAATATACTATTAATTACTTACTAGAACATTATTATAACTCTACGGTAAAAGAAAGAGACATGTAGAACATAATTTAGTATTTTTAAACAAATAGCCATGCAAAGTATTACAGTGTTCTAAAAAAGTTATATTAAGTCGAATGGCAATATGCCAAATGCATTGTGTGTGTCCTAAAAATAATTCATGAAAGATAGAAAATATTCATTTATGCAGCAAGATTGTAAAGTGATACTTTTTTAAGGAACTTGACTTCACATAAGAGAAAAAATAGTATATTATATACCTAGGGAGAGAAGTGAGACATTATTGACCGAGCACTTTTATAACCTGAGGGGCGTAGCGCCGAGGGATATAATGTGGGAGGTCAATAATGGCCTTCTCAGCCGAAGTATATATATAATTTTTTCTACTACTAACAGCCGAACTAACACCAAAAGACCTCGTTTTTATTTTAAAATTAGCCATTTCCCCTATTATTCAAACATATCGAAATATCAAGTAGCCTGGGGCTCAGTTGTCAAGGCAACGAATAAAACAATTGAAACTGATGGGTTTCAATAATAGTATATTATTAACCAAGGTTTAGACAGCCATCCTTATTGCCCGAGCGCCAAGTTTAAATCACGAGGAGCGGAGCGACAAGGGATTTAAGACGCGAGGGCTATAAGCTGTCTAAACCATGGTTAATATAATATTTTTTCAACTACTACAAACTTTTATAAGACATTTATCTTTATAGTATTAATAATTATAAAAAATGATAGGTAGGTATAAGTATATTTTTTAATCAAGTTACCTGCGCTTTGGAATTGGCAAAATATTTTGTTGTTTTGTCAAGTGGCTTTATTAATGTCAATTTTTGTTCATTTATGTCATCAGATTTCACGAGTTTTCCGTTTTTTTAAAAATGAGCGAAGAAAATGTTAGTTATATTATAATTACGTGTACACCTCTAGAATTAAGGATGGAAGCAGAAAAAATGTTGATTGTGTCGATATTTTACAATATCAAGTAATCTAATATGTATTGATAATTATCTGGTTGCCTAACCACATTCATATTTATGAATTCATGTTGTAGAATCAAAAAATCAAGTTACCTGCCTTCAAATAGATTCTTGAAGATCGGTCAATAATGGATGTCAATGCCTTATTATTGACCATGGTTAATAATAACTTATAAGGTAGAGAAAAACGATTTCTAACGTTAATAATCGGTCAATAATGGCGATGTTATATTATGTTAGTAGTGGAAAAACGTTATTATTCTAAAATAATTTTGGTCACCTTTTGAAGGTTTCAAGTTAAAGTTTTACAATTAAGCTATGGTTGCCTGACGCACTATTGCAGGACCTAGGGGAAAACTTTTTTATTATTGATTTCTCTGAAAATTTTATTCCCGATAAAAGCTTTTGCGTCGCCTTAAACTAAAAAGACGCTCATTAAAATCGAAAGGAAGTGTGGTGCATACGAGGAAGATTTAATTTTCTAAAAGTTTCTCAGTAAAGTACTCTTATCTTTTATTTTAGATTTATAATTAAAAGCTATGTCCGAATACGAACTCACGGCCTTCTATTCAAAAAATGAAAAAAAATACTCTTTTTTTGTCTTATCCTGTATAGAGGCTGGATTGAAGAGACACGAGTTTTGGCATAATTTCTTTGAATGGTTTAAGACAAATTAGAAATATGTGCTACTCAAAAGCCAATAAATTTTGGTAAAAGAATCAAGTAGAATAATCATACAAATTAAAATACTGAAAGTAGAAATATATTAATTCAGACTTAAATGTTATATTTCATAATGTTATTGACAGGTGACTTAAATACTTACTCAACTTTTTTTGCGGTAGCCTAGTGTTAGCACAATGTTTTTCAACTACATCTTAATACATCAATCATTTGCTGTATAATAAATCATTTCAAACGATATTTTGGTAATACACTAATTTCCAAATATTTTGTCAGGGTGTCGAGATAATTATAGATTTGTATCATACCATATTTATTATTGTCAGTACTAGTTATTTACAAGTTAAAATGATTTTTAATATTGAATTAATTCAAAAATCAGGAATAAATAGTTTTATGATGATGCTTTTTTTGATTCACTGTGTAAACTCTATGCTAATAAATAACTATTCAATTATTTGGATTTTGCTTTGCGAAATTTTAGAAATGTTTAAGAAGACATACAAGAAAAACAATGTAAAATTACTATAGTTTATTTCATTAACTTTATGAACATATCGTTCTGGAGTAGGTACGTCATAAAAATAAAAGTATGCGGCCAGAGCCAAGATCGAAATCACATCTTAAAAATTTACATTGACTCGGCAATAAGAATCGGGAAAAGTATCTAGAGAAAATTTATACAGGAATGTGTTCTGCAACTAATGTTTTCTAGGAATGAAATTGTCCTGTACTTCTTTTTTATTTATTACAGGGCATTTTATTTTCCCCAGAAGCTATACGTATCTTATGAAACAAAATACAACATTTTTTGCTTTAGAATCAAATTGTTAAATGCATGTGGTTGTATTGACATCCACCAAATAACTGCATTGGATAACTTAACTGGTTTTTAAAACCTAATCGATCCTGTTCACGTAGCCAATCAATCGATACAGCTAAGAGTATGTTGTAGGTAGTGGCGTGTGCGAGTCGGACAAACATGGAAATATTTTAAGCCGGAACAAGAGTACCTCCCCCCCCCCCATTTTTGAGGATGCTGAACACGATGGCGGCGTTAGAATTTCTAATTGGGGTTGCGCAACTACCATATATAACAATACGGCGATAAATTGTCGTAGCGATGAATTGTCTCTGCGATGAATTGTCGGCGGTGAATTGTCGTTCGATGTATTGTCGCGCGATATGTTGACGCTAAATCCCCCAAAACGGTCAAAAAACACCCCCAAGAGGGGTTAAACGCGCTTCAAGAGGTTTGCCTGCCGAAAAAATACTTTTCCCCCGTTTTCGAGGATGCTGAGCACGGTGCTGATGTTAGTTATCGGTCCCAACCCCTTCCAACCCCTTCAACGGCCAATACTGGCCCCTGAAAGGGGTGAATTTTTTTTTATTTTTCTTATCAGCGGTAAAATAGATTTCCCTTCCGTTTTCGAGGATGCTGAGCACGGTGCTGGTGTTGGATATCGGGACTGATCCCCCCAACCCCTCCACTGGTCAATACTCGCCCCCGGAAGGGGTAATATTTTTTTTTCTTATCAGCGGCAGATATTTTTTTTCCCGATTTTGAAGATTCTCTGGATGGGAAAAATAATCGTATCGTAACATGAACTAACCTGAACTAACTCGTAAATGAAGAAAAGGGGAGAAATGATTTTTGGAAATTACAGGGATGGCGGGGCTTAAAAGAATTTATCCACTACCACCGTTCTCAGCATACTCGAAATCGGGAAAAAAAAATATTTGCCGCGTCTATAGGCAGGTCCTGAGGCATGCTAAAGAACAGTATTATAGCCAGAGAATTTCGAGGGCGGGGAACAAGTCTAAAGAGCAATGGACTATAATTAACAACTTATGGGGCAAGACTTCCTCTCCAACCTTCTGTGACCTTGAATCCAAATGCATTAAATCAGTTTTACTGCTCTGTGGCCCATAAATTAACATCCCATTTGCCTTGTCAAGCAGACCCTCTTGATTGAGTGAAGTATGGATTCCACAGGCATATTATTTTACTCCTACAAATATTGTGGAATTGTGTGAGACCTTTATGCAAATAAAGAATAAGCATTCGGCTGGATCCGATGGGATTTCTGTCAAAATTTTAGAGAACCTCCCTGAAATTGCATTAAATAAATAAATAAATAAATTAATAAAGATGTCTTTTATTTGGAATAAAATATAAATTACAATAAAAAAAATCAAAAACGTGGCGGTATTCAGCAGAGCTGCTCATACAACCACTGGGAAAAAAACTACATACAAACCATAAGTAAAAGGAAAAAAAATATTATGTTTAAGAATGTAGAATATAGAACTAACCTGTCCTACAATTACTCGAAAAAGAAAAAAAATTAATAAATATTAAATGTACAAGAATAGATAAGTCGTGATTCAACCAGTATATTAAATAAATTTAAACCCTTTTCTCGAGAATGTGATTTCTCAGCAGTGAGTTAAAGGTGGCAAGGGTGGGGGCTTTCCTGACATTCCGTGGTAATGAGTTGAAGAGTGTGGTGGCATTGTCACAGATTAACCTAATACAGATACGTAAGTAAGCGACAGCGTCGTATTCAACCCTCGTAAAAACCACGCCCCCGAGAAAGAGCCGGCTCCTTGTCGTATAGTACGGGTGTCAGTTTAGTGCTAGCGATTAGCGGTGCAACACGATCGGTAATAAACTGTTGAGTGTAGTACGTGTGCTCATGTTATTTTGGTTGTTATTTTAAAAAGATGCCTGGACACAAGTGTGTTTATTTGCATTGTTTTACTAGAAGTGGTGGACAAAAGACACTTTTTGGGTTTCCAAATAGTTTAAGGTAAGATATTCCTATAGCGTATTTTTGATGTGTTTTTTGTTTGGAAAGATGATTCATCTAACATAATAACCAGTGTTGTAGGTTTCACTTTTTGAAATTATTAAAAATATAGGTACTTATAATAGGATCACAATTATTGAAATCGAAAACTATTAAATTTGTAGGTCTGCAATCTGGGCTAAAGCAGTAGGAAGAGAAGATCTTCTACAAAAAAATGTAACATAATATCATAAAATCTGTGAAGATCACTTTGAGAAAAAATGGGTGTCGATTTCCTCGGCAGGGTTGAAGCGGCTTTATAATGACGCTGTATACCATCAATTTTTCGTGGTCCAAAACGATCGTTGGATGATGTTACTGAGGAACCGCCTAAAAAGATTCTTGTCATATCAGGTAAGAAGTAAACAGAAATAATTAATTTAACACATATTTTAAGAAGCTATGTTTGGTTTATGGAAAAGTTAGCGATAATTTGTATTTATATTGCAGATGCATCCCTAACTCTGGAGGCCCCATTATTAGGTAATCACATTAATGTGAAGGACGTATCGCAGAAAGTACAAGGTATTTCAAAATTTTTGTTTGATAATATACAGGGTTCTGCCATAATGCTTCAGGTTTCCATACCTCCTATACGAATTAAGTTAGGAATTTTATTCATATGCTGATTTATACTTTATTATAATGTGTATTTCTGGAAAATCTTTTCTCATATACAGGGTTTCACAAAAAAGTGTAATCATATAAAAGTGGGCTTTTTTTAACTTAACCTAACGCAATTGGGATAAGATATAATACGGAAATCTGACGCACTTTTGCAGAATTAATGTAAAATGAAAACATATCATTTATGATATGCAATCTTTCTTTTTCCAGATCCCTTGACCCTTGAAATTGATATTCACAATGTACCATCAACAAGCCGAAGTAGCAATAGTCCCTTATTATCGCCAACAGCTCACACACAAACACCAGAAAATTTCACTTGCAATACCCCTTGATAGAACTGTTGCAAGCCGTATGCAGACGTACGTCAGCTTGGGTGTACTACCAGCTGACGCGCAAGCGACTATAGAGAGGTTATCAATAAATTCGACAAATTATTTGATATGCTAAATTTTTCAGAGATCAATCATCCAAATAAATTTAAAAATGCTTTCCAGGGCTTAGATTACCAGATAGACTTTTTGGAAGAGATGATAATATTTTTGCAAAACATAAAAATTTACGATTTAGATAACAAGGATGTAACCTCCAAATGTAAATTTATTAAATAATGGATGGTAACAATCAGGGCAATACAGATTCTTTGGCAACGGCTTTCTGAGGCAGGTTTTAAATATCTAAAAACTAGGAGAGTTAATCAAGACTGTTTAGAGAATATTTCGGAAATGTTAGACAGCAAGGTGGCAATTCGCTCAACCCAACGCCGATTCAGTTTGAAAGGGTTTTTAGAAAGTTGTTTTGCCAAAGTTTTTTGCATTCCAAACATATGAATTGTGAGGACGATTTAGGTGTTCTTCTAACACAATTAAAACGTACTAATAGTGTTGTTTATGAGACAAAAAGTGCAGAAAAAAAGGCTCCTCAAGCAATAACTCTGCCTGATTATGACTATAGGACTGAAAGCATGACAACACAAAATCCGTTCATTTATGTTTGTGGCTATTTAATAAGTAAAGCTTTACGAATACATTCATGGGATATTTGTATCCAATTTTCCAAACAGTCTCAGGCTCTATACAAAAATAAAATATTTTTACAATTAAAAGCTTATGGCGACAAAGAAGGCATTTTTGGAAGCTTAAAAACACCAAGTGATGAATTTATTCATTATATTTATAAATTAGATAATATATTCTTAAAATTTTTTGATGATGTTTCAAATAATGAAGGAATTTCCTATTTTTTTCTTAACCTAATGAGCAAAATCACTTTTGTTCATCATGTAGAAACTTTCCCATATTGTTAAATTATTTGTTAGATTAAAGATATTTTATACGTTAAAATATGCAAATCGTAATATATATAGTTAAAAAAAAAACAGATAAAACGAAGCAAAAAATAAAAATATTGAGTCATTTGTAATATTAACATTTTTTGTTTATTATGTCTAAATAAATATTTTCGTTGCCAATTCATGAGGTTTTATTTAAATTAGTTCAATACAATAACAATCAAAATGTATGTAGTATAACAATATAAAAACATTCCATATTTTGAACACATTGGTGCGGTTAATCTTTCTCCTAAGACCCCCCGAATATATAAATACATTGATGCGGCCAGCACGTGTCCATTAAATCTAGTGCGAATCGCTAAATCGCCGCTCTTACGTATCTGTTCTAGGTTATCTGTGGCATTGTAGGTGAAGGAGCGCTGAAAAAGTGCGGTGCTGTGTCTCGAAATCCTAAACAAACCTCCATGACGTGTTAGCCGGTTATGCGTATCCGAACCCGTAGCTAATTTTGCAAGCAAGTACGTTGGTTCTTTTAAAATAATGGCTTTTTAAATACATCGCGCAAATTGAATTTCAAACCTTTCCTGCATATTGAACTCATACCGAGAAATATGATCATACTTACGTACATTAAAAACAAATCTCAGACAATAGTTTTGAAGCTTTTGAAGACTGTCTTTATCTTTTTGCAATAGTGCGGGCCAATACACAATATTGCAGTAAGCCAAATGGGAAAGCACTAACGTATTAGTTAATGTTAATTTAATATTGGGATCGAGAATATCTTTATTTAAATATAAACGTTTTAGTTTAAACATACATTTTTGTATTATATTGGAAATATGATCATTAAACCTCAAACTACTATCCAGTACAATCCCAAGGTTATAACAAGTTGATTTGACTTTCAGTTTTACATCGTCCAATTTTATGTTTAAATCATAAGCACGCCCACTTTTGCTAAATACCACTATCTGGGTCTTCTGCCCTTGTGGATAAATATTTTTTTCTTGCGGGGAAAGTTTCCGTCGTGCTTGAAGAAGGCTGTTGTGATTCCGTTGTATAAGGGAGGAAATTCTGAGGATCCTTCAAACTACCGACCCATATCGCTCTTAGCAACCATTTCCAAGGTTATTGAAAAGCTAATAAAATCCAGGCTAATACATTTCTTTACGACCAATAACATTATAACATCACGTCAATTTGGCTTTCAAGCAACGAAAAATACCAGTGATGCTATATTTTCTCTATTGGAAGATGTTTTTATCAATATCAATGATGGCGATGCTCTCGCAGCAGTATTCTGTGACTTTTCGCAAGGCTTTGATTGTGTAAGTCGCGGAGTGCTGCTGCGAAAGCTGCAGCATTATGGAGTCCGGGATGTGGCGCTTGAGTGGTTTTCGTCGTATCTGTCTGATAGATCACAGGTTGTAATGGTTGATGGGAGTTGCTCGCGTTCTTTACATGTGAAAGTGGGTGTACCACAGGGTTCTGTGCTTGGTCCAATCTTATTTCTGTTGTATATCAATGATCTGACACGACTGGACATACAGGGCAACTTTAGGCTATTTGCTGATGACACCGCACTTTTATGGCGCTCAAAGGACACCGGGATTTTTTGGTCAGTAACGATCTACGGAAGGTTAAGGAGTGGTGCGATTCTAACTGTTTGTGTTTTAATATTAATAAGACTAATATACTATCTTTCGGCTTTAGCTTCAGCGATCTTTACGTAAATGATCAAGTAGTGGAAAATAAATCCATTATTATATTTCTAGGACTTTTCATGGACACCAAGCTCAAATTTGAAAATCATATTATAGAGCTTAACAAAAAGTTGTCGTCTAGCTGCTTTGCAATTCGGGTGGCATCGATAGAGCTCGGGTGTTCTGTAGCGAGGATGATGTACCACTCTTTGTTTGAGTCTCATCTGAGGTATGGAATCGCGTTCTGGGGTTTCTGTAATCAAAACTATTTCATTCTGTATTTCTTATTCAAAAAAGAGCGTTTAGGTACATGTGTAAAGTTAAATATAGGGATCACTGCAAACCATTATTCATCAAACATGAAATTTTGACAGTAGTTAGTTTTTTCATTTTGGAAACGGTTTGCCTGATACATCGCAAATATCCTAGAGAGGCTATACAGAATAGCTCACAGAATAGCCATAATACCCGTCAGAACCAAAACATGCTTATCCGGCTCCCGATCCCTAGATTGACTCTTACCAAGTGCTCTGTCTTTTACGAAAGTAAGAAAATCTTTAATCACTTTAGTCTAGAATTAAGATCTTTGAAGTATGTTTAATTTCGCAGAACAGTGAAGAGCCGCTTAGTTCGAGCGGCCTATTACAGTTTGTTTTTATTACAGTCATGTTCAAGTTCTTGTGCCGTATTAACTTTATGTCATCATTTATTTTATTTTATTTTATTTTATTTTATTTTATTTTATTTTATTTTATTTTACTTGTAATCCTGATATTTCTTTTGACCTGTTGTGTACATGACTTATATTAGTTTATTTTATTCTATTTTAGCCTCGATTTTAAATCAAATTAAAATTGTAAATTTAGTTTAGTGTTAGCCTGTAGTAAGCTTTGTCAGTAAAACAACGGCTTTTGATAATAAAGCACATTGATTGATTGATTGATTGATTTATATCTGCCAAATCAAGGCATGGCCCACAAATGAAGTCACAGTAGTTAAAACTTGATAAAACGAGACTCTCACAGAGCAGTTCCCACAATTTTAAATTAAGGATATATTGGTTGTTGTATAATATTCTTAAGGACAGATGTGACCTTTGAATTAGTTTCTTTACATGCTCTCTACCCCTTAATTCACTATCCAGTGTTATTCCCAAGTTTTTGGCTGTATTAACCACGGGCACAACACCATCAATAAGTGTATTGATATTATCAGTTAAAAAATTAATGTTATTTTTATTTCCAAAAAGCATGAAGGATGACTTTAAGGGATTTAACATCAAATGGTGGTCCAAAGAAAGCTTGTTTAACACTTTCAAATCTTCGTTTAGTAAATTTGATGCGTTTATATAGTCATGGCAGTCAAAATAAAGGAATATTTGTGTGTCATCCGCATATGCCTGAACCCTACAGTGCTTTAGGAGTTTTAAGATATCAGACGTATAAATAATAAAGAGTAGAGGCCCTAAAATAGATCCTTGAGGCACACCAGACAAAATTTTAATTTGTTGTTCTTATAGACAACTTTTTGAAACCTGTTGTTAAAATATGATGCAAAAAGATGTAAGAATGATTCTTCAAAGCCATAATATTTTAACTTTGTAGCATGAGTGAATGATTAAGGGTATCAAAGGCTTTTGAAAAATCTAGAAGAACTCACGCTGTGTTTAGATTTTTATCAATTGCTGCCAATATATCATCTGTGATGTTAACAAGAGCGACAGAGGTGCTAATGTTTTTTCTAAAGCCGCATTGGCTATCTGGTATTATTTTGTTTGTAACATAGTATTGAAATAATTGACTATATAAGACTTTACAAAAATTATAGAAAGTAGCGGTAATATACTTATGATTCGGGGATCGTTAAAAGTTATAGGATTTAGGCAATGGTTTGCTAACAGAAATTTTCTACGGATCTAAAAAATAGTTAGCCTCTAGACAACAATTGATGATATGTGTGACATACTGATCTACGTGCTGGCTATAGGATTTTAACATTTTCAAAGAGATTTTATCTATACCAGCAGCGTTTAGAAGTGATTGAGTAAATTGTTTTGTGAATATCTTGTATATTGTCATTCGAAAAGAAAAGAATAGGTCATTATTAAAATTGCCATTATTGTAAAAATTCTCCTTAGGGCCACAATCTGAGGCAGTCTGCAAATGCGTACCAAACAATGTACTTATATCATTAGGATAAGATCAATTATCAGGAATGTTACATGCCTTTCTTGAGCTTAAATTCAAAGTCCTCAAGGAGTTTCAAGTTTTCTGGAATTATTTTCTGCACAAATGGAATCAAGATACTGTCTCTTTTTCCTTCTAACCATAGAACCCAGTCATGAACGGCCCGAGTCCTCTTGAATGCCTGTAATGCCCGATCCCTGTTCTTCATTAAAACCCTCAGGTTAGGTGTTAGCTATGGTGCTATAGGTTTAGTAAGTCTAGAGACCTTATAGAGGGCATGCTTGTCAAGAAGAGATAATAGAAGGTTATTAAACATGTTAATTTTATTATCTATATTGGGCTCGTAAACAATATCTTTCCATTGAAGTGCCCGAAGATCAATAAGAAATAGGTTGAGGTTAAAATTGTTTAAATTCCTAAACCGAATAATCTTTGGTTCCATGTGTGCTTTTTCGATTTTTAAACTGCAATGGACAAGAAAATGATCGGAAACATCAGGCACCGCCACCGTTCCAAAATTACCCAACAGAGTGTCATCAGTGACGAAAATGGGATGGAGAAGAGTACTCGACGTTCTTGACACTCTAGTGGGTTGATCAATAATTTGAACAAAATTATAATTTTTAAAGAGAGAGGTAAGTGGATTATCTGCCTTCTAAAGGTTCTTCTAAAGGTTTATATTGAATAGTTCAAATTATTCAAACTTTAATAGCTTTTATTTAACTCAGGCTGTTTTTTTGTGGACTATGGGTTTTCTGATTATGTTAGATTACAATTAAGAGTATTATTTTTCAAATTTAATTTTCATGCTGCAAGTTCCCTATTACACTGGTGTCAAAATTATGTAGTAAGTAAGTAATAAGAAACAAGAATGTTCAAGGCAAACGTAAATCTCAAAATTCCTATAAACGGAAAAAGCTAAACAGTTCACGAAAACTGAACAGCAGTCAGATGATATAATGTACAGAGAAGATCTAAAGATCTAAAAAATTCTAGACATAAAAAAAAATTGAAAAATTTCTTAACAATAGTGTATATTTTGAGAATTTTTCTAGAACAACTTTTAAAAAGGGTTTTAAATCAAAATCTATATTGTACCTGTATATCCTGGTAGATTATAATAGCGGTTATCCACTAAACGGACAGAAAAAATACACAACAAAAATCCGAATTGAAATAGAAAAAAGCTCAAAAACAACTTTCCAAACACTTTTTGAAGACTCGAGGTTTCTGCGACAGTTGCTATTGTTTGTTGTAGTTATCCCTTAGGAACCATAGCAAACTTTGCAAATATGTGTGACAGCTGTGACGGTCACGACCAAGTCTATTATACAGGGGTATAAGAATTAAATAAATGAAAAATCAAATTCTTTTTTGTTGCCATGATACAGGATACAAGATACAACTTTATTTTTCCAAAGATACAGTAGTATATGGACATTATCAAAATCACAAAAACAAATAAATAAATAAACAAATTCAGATTGAAAATCCGCTCAACATTAACATCTTCAGTCTTAAACAAAACAGGCTCGAATACTGACTTAATTTTGGTCAATAAACGTATTTAAGCTATAGTAACATTTTTGTATGAAAAATAGCTTTAACTTTTTCTTGAAACCAATCACAGTTTGGCAATTTTGTATTTCTAATGGTAATTTATTAAACATTTTTGGTAACAAACATCTTGAATTTACTTAACCTATACTTTGGTATTTGAAACTGGTTTCGAAAGCGCGTATTATATTATGAAATCCATCATTTCTTACAAATATTTTCCTGTTGTTAAACACAAACAAACATACCTGAAAAATTACAATGGACGGCACAGTTAAAATTCTAAAATTTATAAAAAAATGGCACACAGGAAGGTTTGCTCGATACGCCGGCCATGCATCGAATAATTCGTTTTTGTGCAATAAATACTTTCCCACATGGGATGAGGTACCCCAAAACTGAACGCCATATAAAATACGCGAGTGGATGGTAGCGATGGTAGCGTAGTGGACACCTAAGAGCTGCTGTTGATCCAAAACTCATTTGAAACGTCGAAGCGCAAAACAAAGACTATGCAACCTAGCGGACAAATCCCCGCAGTGGACTTCGCATGATAACGTGTCATCGACGAGAAACTTAACCGATGTCTCACGATTTATATGTGTATTATGGCAACATAATTCCAAGCCCAAATCCAATCTAGTCTGATTGGCGTGAAAAATCATAAAATGAGTTTTTGTTACATTCAGAAAAACATTGTTGTCCATAAACCAACTGCTCGACAAAAATGTTGGCTTATAAGCCGCTACAATGATATTTCTTGTTGCCAGACCAACGGCTAATCAGACTAGAGCTAAAGCTGGAGTGGAGAATAGCTTGTACCATTATTTATTTGTAATCTAACATACACATTATATCAGAAATTACAAGTCCTTTAAATAATGGTTTTTGATTCACAAAAATACTGTGGAACATTAATGTTAACTCCATAAAAAAAAGGTATAGTTGCTCTATCTAGGTGTGTCTTAAGAAGTTATAATTCAGATCCACACATAATCTAACACCAACACAAACTACGTATTTTTATTAGTAACATGCCCCTGTACGTATGGCACTAATTGATTTTACCTTACATGGTAACACTGTAAGAAAATAAATTACCTCTTGTGATGTAACTTGATACTACAATTTTTTTGACGTTCAAATACAACATATTTAGTTGTGCTTGTAGGATTGACTAATTTTATAGCCGCAATCAATTCTTTCACAAGTTTACAATTATCAATCACGCCTGCATGTTTTCACGTTACGCTGATTCTACTCATTATGTTTTAGATTTGTATCATTTGTCTAAACATGTTGTTATCTACTATCCAAAAAATAAATCGGCCTATATGCATTATATTAATGAATCCCACATAATATGCGCGTTCTTCTACATCATTATATCATTAACTAGTTATTGAAAGCTGGACTAATAAATTTTGATAATGAGTGTCCTACATTGACTAGTTCCGGGTAAGTCAACAATAAGATGAAGCGATTTTATGTAGATTGAATTAATTTTCCAAAAAACTGTCTAAAAAGAAAAACTGTGGGGATATTTAAATAGCTATTTATAATATGTGTTGAAAATACTTTTTTCTAATTTGGTTGCATAAAAAAACTGTTTCGATATCATTTTTAGTATGGTAATGAACTTTTCCTACGAGCGTGCGCAAAGTAGTACTTTGCATTTCCGTGTGCAAAGCTACACTTTTCCGCACTAGTGCGGATAAGATTTTTATCCGCACCGGGTGCGGAAAAGTAGCACTATTCAAAAATCTCCTTGGCAGGGAATATTTATATTTATTTTAGTAGCTGTAGACAATTTTATGCAATGTGCGAAGCCGTTGCAAGTGTATTCTCTTTTACTTTTTAATCGTAATTCACGATATTCGTATTTCAGCCTAAAACGAAAAAAAATTATATTTTTTAAGTACCTCGTATAGTGATAAATGATTATAATATTGCCAAGCAACAATAAATGTACATGTTGATTTTGGAACATGATGTCAGATTTTTCCTCCGTTTCTATGTCAACAAGAATCTACAAACACCGACACTTTTCTTTCCATCAAATCCTCAAAAAGTATAAACGCTGTTAAAATGAGCAGCTCTGACGAGGAGCTACCGGATTCCATTCTAGAGGCCGCAAACTCTGCAAATTTAAATTTATTGCCCGATAAATCCCAAGAAAAATACGAGAAGCAATATAAATAATTTGAATACTGGTGATGCAACAAAGGGACAAATAGTTTTAAGGAGGAGGTCTTCTTAGCGTATTTTGCAGATTTACGAAAATCAGTTCAGCCAAATACTTTATGGAGTAAGTACTCTATGTTAAAAAGTGTCCTTAAAATCAAAATAAACTTGGATTTAAGTCAATATTTGAAGCTAACATTGTTTCTAAAAAAGCAATATGTGGGATATCGTCCGAAAAAGGCCAACATTTTTGACAAAATTAAAGTTTTCAGATTTATGGAAGAAGCACCTGATCAAATTTATCTTCTAATAAATGTCGCCACCATTTTTGGGTTGGCCGGTGCTCGCAGGCGCGATGAGCTTTGCAAAATAATTGTTGGTTGATCACATAGAGGATAAAGGAAATTTGATAGTCGTGAAAATTCCTGACAGTAAAAACAATATTTCAAGAATCTTTGTAGTATCTAATGACACAAATAAGGGATATTATTTACAACTCTATCATAAATATGCAAATTTGCGAAAACCATCCACTCCGCACAAGTGCTTTTTTGTGCAGTATCGACAAGGAACATGCGGTACTCAATGTATTGGAATAAATTCATTCGGTAAGATGCCTTCGGCTGCATATCTACAATTGAAAAATCCAAAGCAATATACAGGACATAGTTTTCGTCGTTCATCGGCTACCATGTTGGCCGATTCTGGAGCAGGAATCACTAATGTCAAGCGACTCGGAGGCTGGAAATCGACAACTGTCGCCGAGAGCTACATTGAAGATTCGACAAATCAAAAAAAGGACATGTCGAATAAAATATTGGCCACGAACAACTGCCCTTCTTCATCAAGCTACATAAATCCTTCCGAGTTAACACCTTCATAATTCAATAAACCACCCACTGAATGAACTTACTGCATCGGCTATCAATTTGCATAATGTCAGCAATTGTTCTTTTGTTATAAATGTTATAAACAAATAATTTAGTTTCTTATTATTATTTTGTATTGTTATGTAAATTTTGAATTTTCTATTATTTTTTTTTTGTTATGTAATTTTTAGTTGTACTATACCTAGTTCTTTTTTTAAAGTTAAATTAAAAATTATTGAAAAAATTATCATATTTTTATTTTTGTTGTTATCTGATATAAAGCTCGTAGAAAAAATGTTGTTCCTAACACGTGCGCAAAGTGCTTTTCCGCACGCGAGAATTTATCCGAACTCCGCTACGCGTCGTTCGTCCATCTATACTTGCGTGCGGAAAAGTATCACTTTGCGCACTTGTTAGGAAAATAACTATCTTGTAAAACAGTTTTCTTTATTTTTCTAAGGCTGGTAATGGTGTTCCCAAATGATTTATTTTGCTGTCGTGTATGTTTGGTTGCATTAATTCTATGAAATGGAGATGAGCTAAAAAATAAAATATTAAAGTAAAATTTTTAAGAATACTGGGAGGTGTTAAAAATTACATTTGTAGAAGAAAATATGTATTATAAGTTGTTTCAAGCCTAATTTAATGACCTAAAAATCATTAAACTCCTGACCATAGGCGTCGCTTCTGCCAAATAATTAAAATGCGGATTGCTGTAAATTTTTAATATTATCAAATAGTATAATATATCGATAAAAGGTTTGTACCCGTGACTTCGCCTGTAAAGAACACATGCATTTAATATTTTTAAAATGGTCTTCCGTTAAAAAAAATGCTCATTTTACCGAAAACAATTTAAATAAATTGTCTTTATGCAGCAAGAACTGCGAGGAGGTATGGGTTTTCCTTGCCAAGAAAGGATAGGGGCAGGCTACTATGTTAGTTGGAATATACAGTTAGTAGTTGGAATTCACTACATATATTTTAACAACAAATTGATCGCATCGGCAGAATCACAGTAAAGGTTCTGTAATATAACAAGTTTTTAAGATACGTGTTAAACGAGCATAATTAATTTCAAATTCATGAACAATTTAATAACTGGAACCGTCAGAACTTTCAGAAGTAGAATCGTTTCCAGGTGTTGGATTACTACTGGCGCTATAGGTGGAGAAACAGAATATCCATGTTCTGTTTTTATAACATGAGCTACGCAATTCCATACATACATCGCCACTCATTTCGTTATTACCTGCCGAATATTATCAAAGACAACTGCGCTAAAAGTTAGTGATTAATTATTGAGTGATATTCTTTGCTGACAAGAGCAACACATTAGGTACAAAGCCATCTTTACTTCCGGTATTGCGAGAAATAACGCGTTTTCCTCTCGAGCACGGTGTACTTAAAGTACAATTTGTACTATCTACTAAACCATACTTAACAACATCATGAGTATCAAACCAAGTTTAGTCTAAATAAACTATGTTTTTATCAGATTTATGGTACTCCTATATTTTGCGCAAATAGTTCTGTCGTAATTCAATGATACGCCGGGATTCCATTATAACCATTAGATTATCTAACTTTTTATGTTTAAAGCCACAACTTAACAAAACACTACACAATGTTTCTAAAGATTGGTAGTTATACTCAGGGTAACCTAGCAATTTATTACGAACCAGTTCTACAGTTGGCACTATATTTTCCTTGTAAAAGTTGCAAATAGTTCGCAGAATAGAATCTCTTGCAGTATTATTAGCTGTTTTGATTTTTTGATGTATTTGTTTACGCTTAGTGAAATGATCGGTTGTAGTCCGCAATTTAATTACGTTATAAATTCTTGTGAAACTCAAGTGGTGTCAATTCTTTAACTCTTTGACGAAGCGCATTTTCAGTTTTTCCCGGCTTTTCTTTTTTTAAACGCGCGTACATATTTAAAATAATGCGCCGACATTGAACATGTAAATATTTGTTTCTTAATTAAGGACATTTTTCGCTTTCGATGGCCGACTCTGGCACCGACTCACTATATTCCTGCGTTATTATACCTTGACCTCCTGTTTCAAATGGTCGCCAAAAAGCCATGCTGATAGAATAAAATAAAGGTTTCAAGTAAAAACTTCTTTGTCCAAGAACACACAGTTATAGCACAAAATGAAAAATTATGTAAATTACAGCAAATCGTTCCAACCTGTCAGGCCACTGTTCAATTCACAATATCGTTGTGTTCTTGTCTACAGCATATAAATTTGTATTTAGATGCTGCTATATTTATTGTCCCACTCGAACAAATAGTTCTCTCTTTAAATGGGGAGTGGACCTCGATATTCTACAGGGTGTTACCAGTTCTGCAACAGTGAAAAATCCCTTTTATATTGATCAGGTAGGGCTGTGTACACTTTTTTGAAAAAAGAAGGAAGGAAAGTCGTTTTGTGTGTATTAAGTGTATAATCTTGAAAATTATTTATATTTGCAGAGCGCTTTCGGCCTTAGGTCATCTACAGTGCTTCCTAAAAGCGAGGAAAATCCGATTTGTAAAATTTATTTATAAAATTAAATTAAAATTAATTTAAGATGTCGTTGTTAGAAAATTGATGTTACATTCGAGTTATTTACCTATTTTATTTGTTGATTTTAGGGAGATTTTTCTTTGTATGGTATAGAGTGTTGTAAATATCATTTCTGATAGTCTTTTTTAAATTGTAATCATTGGAGATTAGTTCTATGATGACATCTAATTCTACCGCATAGTGTAGAATATCTTTATCAGAAAGAGGTATTTTTAAACAATATTTTAAGCCCATATTTAGTAAATCAATTTCAGCCTCCTCAAAATTTGTGTCGGAGAGGTTTTTAATTCTGTCGTAAAATTTGAAATTAGAAAATTTTTTGCTATTGTTGAGTCTATTTTTGTTAGAAGAAATTTTTTGTTTTATGAGATTATTTAGTTTTAAGTTGAGTCTATCAAATTTAGTTTTTTTAGTGGTAGAAACCTCGTCAGTTATTTCGTTTAAAATTTGTTGAAGTTGTTCATCCCTAATGGTTCTAGACAATTGATTATAAATTAATTTTAATTGACAATTTAAGAAATCTAATTTAGCGTAATGTTTACAAATATGTGATCTAATAATCTTATGTTCTAAGTTCGATTTTTCGATGTGAGAAACATTATTTGAAGTTTTTACTTTTCGAAGTTAGGGGTAACTTGTTCTCTGATGCAGTTGTTCAAAAACCAAATGTCAACATGAGCGGTTGCTCTCTTCAACGAAGTCCTCCTGTATTTTTCAGCCAAATCTGCCATACTGCAGTGAAATTGATCAGGTAGGGCTGTGTACACTTTTTTGAAAAAAGAAGGAAGGAAAGTCGTTTTGTGTGTATTAAGTGTATAATCTTGAAAATTATTTATATTTGCAGAGCGCTTTCGGCCTTAGGCCATCTTCAGTGCTTCCTAAAAGCGAGGAAAATCCAATTTGTAAAATTTATTTATAAAATTAAATTAAAATTAATTTAAGATGTCGTTGTTAGAAAATTGATGTTACATTCGAGTTATTTACCTATTTTATTTGTTGAAAATTTGTTCTGAGAAGTAATAAGAAATGTATTATTTGGTTTTTACTCACTTTGTCAGGAAACAGGAAACTTCATTGACACAATTAAATAAGTGGGCCATCATCAGCACAATGTAAAAACTAATTAGTAAAAACAAATAACATGTAAAATTGTAAAAAGACGAACTACTGGGACGAACCACTTTTAAATTTAGTTAATTAACCATCGTTTTTTATTTTATTTTTCATAATTAAATTTTTTCTACACGTGGAACGTGTTCTTGAGTCAAAATTTGATGGTTATCTAAATTGTAAGACTAAATTTGTCTTGTCATTGAAATGACATTATTGACGTTGTTGAGAGTAAAAAGCGGGTAATTTAAAAATTGTCAAGATTAGAGAATATAGAAATTTATTTTATTTTAATTCAGAAGGCGTCTGTGTAAAGGAATGTAACTACCAACACACATTGTAAATTCCAAGGATAAAATTGAACATCTTTCTAAGAGTGGTATCTACTAATTAAATTGTAATTCTTGTAACAGCACCTATATTGGTCGCACTTGTAGACCATTAAGGACTCGTATAAAAGAACACCTTTCGAGATCCTCTTCTTCTGCTTTTGGCCAACATCTCAAAATTTCTAATCATACTTTCAGTCCCTCCTCCAATTCAAAGATTATTCATGATATATCTTCCAAAAATTCCAACAGACTCGATTTTATGGAGGACATAGAGATTAATAAAGAACTACTAGACAATTGCCTTTGTTTAAATACACAAGTCAATCTAAATAGAAGTTACATTCCTTTACACAGACGCCTTCTGAATTAAAATAAAATAAATTTCAATATTCTCTAACCTTGACAATTTTCAAATTACCCGCTTTTTACTCTCAACAACTTCAACAATGTCATTTCAATGACAAGACAAATTTAGTCTTACAATTTAGATAACCATCAAATTTCGACTCAAGAACACGTTCCACGTGTAGAAAAGATTTAATTATGAAAAATAAAATAAAAAACGATGGTTAATTAACTAAATTTAAAAGTTGTTCGTCCCAGTAGTTCGTCTCTTTACAATTTTACATGTTATTTGTTTTTACTAATTAGTTTTTTACATTGTGCTGATGATGGCCCACTTATTTAATTGTGTCAATGAAGTTTCCTGTTTCCTGACAAAGTGAGTAAAAACCAAATAATACATTTCTTATTACTTCTCAGAACAAATTTTCAACAAATAAAATAGGTAAATAACTCGAATGTAACATCAATTTTCTAACAACGACATCTTAAATTAATTTTAATTTAATTTTATAAATAAATTTTACAAATTGGATTTTCCTCGCTTTTAGGAAGCACTGAAGATGGCCTAAGGCCGAAAGCGCTCTGCAAATATAAATAATTTTCAAGATTATACACCTAATACACACAAAACGACTTTCCTTCCTTCCTTTTATATTGGTTTCAATTAATTTTGTATAAATAATAATACTCATGAATGGCCTGTTCTTTTTCTCTTTGACATTTGAAATTTCTTGGTTCAAAGTACATTTGAAAAATAGTTTTCAAAGAGAGTTACTGACTATCAATTTAATACTGATATAAGAGAACATTTTTAATAACATAAATGTATTAAAGTATGTTTAAGAAAATATCTGACAACCCCGATTATGATGCCGGTCCCTTTGAAGCCCGTTAGAAGCTTTTCTATGTCATCAGACTGACTTTGGATATAGTATGCTATCAGGATTTGCGAAAATAAAACCCTCTGTATATAATATGATTTGGGTACTACGTTGTAATAAACATTATTACTTTTTACGATATAACTGTTAAGGGTCTACCCCTGATAATATTTGATGTTTTAGTTTCTGTTTTTTTCTTTTAATGGAAGTTGTCTTACGGGAGCAAAATAATCCAATTTTTTTTACTTATTATTACATGGTTCTCTAAAAAAATATGATCAGATTTTTATCCAAAATGAATAGGGGAACCAGAGCTCCTGAGTATCGAATTTTTCATGTGCCACCCAATTTTTCCGAAATTTTTTTCGATTGTTAAATTAATACTGAATTTGTTCTATACTTTATGTGCACACTTTGTATATATATTGTCGCTTTATAGCACCTGTTCGATGTGTAGGCCTTTCCCTCAGTACGCTCAATAGATAACTTGCATAAAAACTAAAATGGGGAAAATAACACTAAAAAACATAAGATAACAATATAACGAAACATATATTTCACGAAGAAACTGTTATTTAATTCCGTCTCTAAGATATAAGCAATTGAAATTGCTCCGAAATTGAAAATACGTCACGCGACCGAGAACGCGCCGTGACGTCTTCTGTCACGAATTTTCACCGCGGTTGACGCCGGACTATCCATTCTAGAGGGTTCTAAGATGATTAGATGCCTGTTTTCTTGATTTCTGGTTAATTTTTAATAAGAACATTGTATAACCCATTTCATTATGCCTGAGGATGGGGTTTTAAACGTAGTCTGATAATTTACAGAAAGTGTATAGATATGTTCTAAGTAGTTACCACTAAAATTTTTCACTTGGAGCAAGCTTGGCAGATAAGTATGTGCATCTTATTATTGTAGTAGTAGTGGTAGTATACTCCGACACAAGGTAAATGGTCATGACTTTACCTGCTTTATAACGATCGGGCAACTTTACCCACCATAAACCGATTAAGGGCTGGTTTGTAAGCGTTTCTAAGTAACAGGGAGGTATTTTATTTTTATTTTGATAATGTACGTATTTAAGGTATAATTAATTATACCTGTCGACATATTAGAAATTGTCGAATTAATATTAATTATTTACAGATGTGCTGCAAAAGGATTGTTTTGCGAGTATATCAAGGTAAAATTTATATTTTTTTTAGTTTTGATATGAAAGAACATATTACACTTCTATTAGGAGTTAAAAAACTCAAAGTCTTGGTCTCAAGTTTTTATAAAAGTTTTTTAATATACTGTCAATAAGTTTGTGTATGTTACATGTTTCGCCTTCTCGGGCATAATCAGACCTAAAATAATTGAAAACCTAATATACAAAAGGATCTCTAGGCTCTACGAGTAAGAAAAGTGAGGTTAAAAATATATAAAAATATAAAAATACAAAAAATGTATAAAAAATTAAACAAAATAAAAACGAAAAACATAGAAAACACAAAAACAATCAGTTTACCTAATCTAACAGTAAAAATGAAACATGTTTTTGTGTTTTCTGTCTTTGTACTTACATGTACTTGAAGTCGAAAATAATTATAAAAAATTTTGGGAAAACATAAAACCTCTAATTATATCAGTGGATGATAGTGATAGTACAGATTCAAACTATTGAGATGACTCATTTTATTCATACGGTTTTATACAGTGTGTTCCACGTAGAAGTTCCGCATTTTCAACCCTGTAATTACACAGATGTCAAAAAAGCCTTTGCCATTTGTTTTCAAACAAGAAAAAATGTATTCCGATATCTCAAAAACTAAAGAAAATAAAGGGGGGTGGAACTTCTACGTATGACACCCTGTATAATAAAAATTATATATTACGGCTTACTACTTTTACGCATGTTAATAATTTACGTCAAAGTCAGCAATACACAATAAATTTTTGTACATATACATAATATACAAGCATTGTTTCAATCTTCCTACTACCACCCTAGACCGGAATGATTTATTTGCCAAAATAGAAGCATAAGCAGGTATTAGTTAGTCATGACCATTTACCTTGTGTCCTACTATACTCAGTATTCATAATACATTAATATTGGTCTGTAAACATTAGGTACGATGTAGGCAATGAAATGCGTAATAAAACATATAAAACCTTTCTGGGCCTTAAAGAGCTAAATTATAATTTATTTAGTCAGTTAATTATTGTTATTTCGAAGATGCACTCCTCACTAACATGTAGAATAATACCAGGGGAAGATATCAATTATATTTCATAAAATAATATCATACAATAACTGATAGGGGTTACAAATATATTTGAAAACTAAAAAAAAAGGCCGCAAGATGTACCTTCCTAGTTTTTGGGGGCGGGAAACAAGATGCTGGCAAAACTAAACTAGCCACACTTCTCAAAATACCCCTTACTTGAAAAACCACCTCTATTGTGATTTTTATGGTGCTAAACGCCTGCGAGGGCTTTCATGCCGGATCGGAGTGAATATGTGTACATTGGTTTGGGTGGAAGGCCATTCAACACACGGAAGTTGAAACAACCCTTCCAAGGACTGCTACGGGGGAGAAATCTCATATTGTGATGGCTTCTGTTTTTGCGAATGTAGAATGACAAATATGTCACATGTTCTTGATATAACTTTATCACATTCTCCGTAAATAATAAATAGGTTTAAATAATCTTCGTTTGTGTAACTTAAGCACCCCGGCATGATTATTAATCATTTTCAAATGACAGCTTCATACATTTATTTAACATTTGACTATTTTCAACACCGTCATAGCCAACTAGAAGTAATTAAACTTATAGGCAACTGGGAATAATTAAACTTAATATCCGCAGCAAAATTGCCATATAAAAATATTGAATTGGCAATATTTCGAAACCAGCAAATTTTCCGAATGAGTAATCTTATACAAACTTACCCTTATTTTTAGTGCTAAATAAGCAATAATTATATAAAATTTAGGGGTTTCCATTTAAAAATGTAGGTTTTTTTTTCAGTTTTCTTAATTTTATTTTTAATCATATTGTTTGAATGTTGATTTGAACACCCTGTATTAATAGTTATCAAAATATCTATTAAAGCATGTCCCTTTTAACATGGAATCAAACCCAAGTTAGATAATAAAGACTTCCTTATAGGAAAAATTGATAATTATTTTATGGCCTGCAAACGTCATTTTTTGACATAAAATCTTAAATATGTCAAAAACGCTTAGACTTGGATATAGGACATGACATGGATGTTTCATTTAAAATAAGCAAGTTGACACCTAGTTTCGATATAACCGGAAGTGTAACCCTATTGAACATATTTTAGCCGGATTGCCCCCAGCAACATTAGCATACTGTCAAATTTTCAAAAATGTAATATGTACAGTTTTTCATATACAGGGTGTCCCAAAAGTAATGGGGCACAGAGCAACAGCAGACTCCTTAAGGCGAAATAATGCGATTTATTCAAACTTGCCTTATCCCAAAAATGATAACAACCAAGATACAGGGTGTCAAAGTTTCAATTTTGTTTTCGTGTTTTTGCGATTATTTCTTAACAAAACGACATAGCAGCACAAAATTAAGGGGTTTTGGGGTTTCTTGATGTGAGGAATTCAAAATTATCCATAGCTTTTGTGTAACCAGTAGAGGGCGCTATCTATGGCATGACCCACTCATTTTAGCTGGCATAACTTTGTTTAGGCCTCTTATATCGATCCGACTAATAAAAAATAAGTTACTTTACTTCTTTTACATCAAAAATGTATAACTTATTAAAGTCGCTAGCAGCACGTGGTCCAAAAGCAATGGAAAATCGAGCAAGGTAAATTTCTGACTTAAAATTACTGTAAATCAGCTACATTTGTGTGTGTGTCAAAGTTAATGTAGATACTTGAGGTTGACGATTTTTTCTAATAAACACGCTTTTTCATATACGGAATAACTAATTTTATTCTAATCAAAAATTTGATTTAACACTTAGTTTAATAGCATTTAAAAGTAACAAAATAGTTAGAAATAAAAATGCTAACGCCATGATAGCAATTGTTCAAAATGGCCACCATTGTCCTCAATACATTTCGCTATACGTTTTACAAAAGCCTGTCGGACTTGAAACAAGAGATCTTTATCATTTCTAAGCAGATTAGCAGAATTTATAGTTTTTTGATTTATTCATTACGGTTGTTTAGTAAACTGTTATAAACAATGGTTTTCAAATAACCCCACATGCAGTCCATTGAATTAAAATCCGGACTTCGCGCCGGCCAAGTCAAGGGGCCACCACGGCCTATCCAACGTTCAGGGAACTGTTCATTTAAATAATTTCGCACTTGTCTGGAGAAGTGTGCCGGCGCCTCGTCTTGCATGAAATACATATTTCGTTGGACGTTTAGTGGTCTTTAAAGAGCCCTCCAAGTTTATTTTGTAGAAAATTCAAATATGAATCTCCGTTTAGAGTTGGCGGTAATTCAAAGGGGCCTATAAGATGATTTTCGATAATTCCACACCAAATATTAACCTTAAACTCATGTTGGAAGTGACGTTCAACAACTAAATGCGGGTTTTCATTTTCCCACGCATGTCTGTTTCGGTAATTGAATACACCCCGTCAAGTAAATGTCGCCTCGTCCGTAAACAACACACGATTTAAGAACATTGGATCTGTATTTTGCAGATTTTGGAAGAAATGAGAAACTGAAGTCTGGCTGGAAGATCAGGCGGCAGTAAACACTGTACGGGTGTAAAGTGGTATGGGTACAGGCCTTCATCGTGAAATATTCTAACAATTGAAGATTTACTTACACCTGTAGCTGCCTTCAATCTCCTGGAACTCACTTCTGGATTTTCTGCTACACGAACTAAAATCTCTTCTTCCTGTTCTGGTGTTACATTTTTTGGCCGGCCCAAAACCTCTTTTTTGTCAGAACGAACCAGTCTCTCCCAGTCGGTCATAAATATTTTGAAATAATTTGTGGTTAGGTTGCCTTCTTGATATCTGCGCCCTGCACTCCGACCGTTAAAATTTTCTTGGGCGTAAATACAAAGCATATCACGCATTTCCGCATTGGAGAATAAATTATGTCGAGGCATTACTAAAAAGTTTAATAATATCTATGTATTGTACTAAGAAAATTAATAACTTTGACAGATGATACTTTGTGCAACATGTTGTTGCCTTAGAAGCGTCGTTGAACACTAATACGAATACACAATTATTTTAAATATTGTAGCATTCTTGCATTAAAAATATGAAATGTCATTATCTCGAAAATGGTTGCTCCTAGCAACTTCAATAAGTAATACGTTTTTGATGTAAAAGAAGTAAAGTAACTTATTTTTTTATTAGTCGGGTCGATATAAGAAGCCTAAACATAGTTATGCCAGCTAAAATGAGTGGGTCATGCCATAGATAGCGCCCTCTACTGGTTACACAAAAGCTATGGATTATTTTGAATTTCTTACCTAAAGAAACCCCAAAAACCCTTAATTTTGTGCTGCTATGTCGTTTTGTTAAGAAATTATCGCAAAAAAAACGAAAACAAAATTAAAACTTTTACACCCTGTATCTTGGTTGTTATCAATTTCGGGATGAGGCAAGTTTGAATAAATCGCATTATTTCGTCTTAAGAAGTCTGCTGTTGCTCTGTGTCCCATTAATTTTGGGACACCCTGTACAGATCAAGGCGGTTCCCGGTGGGACACCATGTATTATTTACTATATTTCTGCAATAAATCATATACCAAAATAAAGATAATTGAATGAGGCGTATAATAAAAAAAGCAGCGTCTCTATTTTTTTAGGAGCAACAAATATGTGGGCTTAAAGTTAAATTTTTGTACTGCTTTTGTTCTTAAGTTTTTTGCCTAAATCTTCTGTTCCCGGTGAGACACCCTGTATAAATGGTGTTTTCATTGAATTTTCCTTAATGCCTGAAAGATCTTCGCCTCCCGTATGATTGGAAATATCGAAATTCTGAGGTCAGAGCTAGATTCAGCAGAACAAAATCCATAAAATCCAGCCAAAATATTACAAGGATGAAAAAAAAGTTTCGAAAACTTGGTCAGTGTAATAGGCGTTCGATGCTGCCTGACTGCGACTCTTGTAATAATTGTAACTGACACTATGGTCTTTGCAGGGGCCTTCTTTTTGACATCTGACCTTATGAAGTTCCTATGATATTGATGAGCCAGGTGTCCGAGTCATTCGCGCGACCACCACAAGATGTTGGTGCTAACAAGGCATAATTCTGTAAACAGGTAAGCGGATTTTTTTAAGTAAATTTAAATTTTAGAAACAAAAATGCATCATCATAATCAAAATTCCTAAGTTATCCCCAACCTTCCATCTTCTTATTTGATCACAAAAATTTCATGAAAAACTGTTTTGGAGATATCATCTTGTAACACTTTTAAAAGCTCACGCTGTATATTGAAGAAAGTTTCTTCATAAATTATACGATATTTTACTTTAAAACATGAACGCCCATCATGACCTTGTTATTGTAACCTCAAAAATATAATAATAGCGGCTTTTATAAATCGATATTCTGAAGCTTGAGAATATAAGATAAATTAAAGTAAATGGAAATTTGATTAGGCGTGAATTTTTGTAAGTGGACAGTAATGAATAAACTTTCCGAATATTCATACTGTCATGAATATTTTTGTTTGATGATTAAATAACGACTTTTAGAGTGCTGTAGTGGTCATTTGTATTCAAATGACAACGTTGGCGTATAGTAAAGTAGTAGACATAATGGAATAATATAAACTACTATAATTTAACTTCATTGAAACGTCTACAATCGGTAAGAGTTCGTTATTTTGACTAACGAAAAGTGAAAAAGAATGTCTGATATGTGTGCTTCTGACATGTTTTCTATAGCACTCATTATTTATTAATTAGGCACAATCATTGGTAAAACACGAATTTAAGTGATTTTTCTATTTATTTACTTTTTTAACTTAAAAGGTGACTACCACACATATGTTAATAAATCGATTCTTGTAATATTTGTAGGCGGTGTAATAGTATATTACAATACAAGTACGGTAGGTACGTCTTTACCGCATGTGCGTGATCTTTAATAAAACGAGCCGAAGGCGAGTTTGATAAATCACGCAAATGCGGTAAAGACGCCTACCGTAAGTGTATTGTACGATATTTTATCTATAAGCATGTTTTAGAGCACCAATATTAAAAACTCTAAAAGAGCACTGTTTTAATTTACCCCGAAGGTGCCTCGCAAGTCGTTATCAATAATGCATTAACATCAGGTTACTAGGATAATAAATTATACAAATTTAATAGTTGGCTTTTATATGACAGATGTAAAACTTGACAACGGAATAAACGATAATTATTTTTGTAACAATTTCGTGAAAGTGTGTTTTACGTCCTTTAAATGGAAGTCAGTAGTAGCAGTGATGATGAAATTCCGAAGGAAGTTCTGGACATTGCTAAAGCAGCTACCTTTAATTTATTGCCGGATAAATCACGACATAGATATGAGAAGGAATATGGGCTCTTCATGGAATGGTGTTCATCAAAGAAAGTTAAAGCAATTAGTGAAGATGTGATGCTTGCCTATTTTGTGGATAAATTTAAGGACAGTAAATCATCCTCTTTATGGAGTTATTACTCAATGCTCAGATCTACTATAAGTATCAAAAATAATGTCGAAATAAGCAGGTATGCTAAACTGATGGCATATTTAAAAAGGAATTCTGTGGGATACAAATCTAAGAAATCAAAGGCATTCTCCAAGAGTGAGGTTGTAAAATTCCTTGTTACGGCACCAGATGAGAAGTTTTTATTAATGAAGGTACTTAATTGCGATTTTTTTTAAATCTACTTTTAAATAACAACTTATTTGCTTGTTTCAGGTGGTACTCATTGTGGGCATCGTTGGGGCATGTCGCCGAGTGGAGTTATGTAAAATGAAAATTAAAGATATTAAGGAATTTGAAACCCACCTTGTTGTAACTGTCGCGGATACAAAGACACATGTAGATCGACAGTTATGGTTTACGTGGAAGGATTTTCATCAGAAATTAATAATATTTCAATTTTCAAGAAGTATAGATCCCTTAGACCCGATCATACTGCCTGCCCATACTCGGTTATTTATTGCATTTAAAAAAAGAAGATGCACTATCCAACCACTGGGTATAAATACTTTTGGGAAAATACCTTCTCAAATTGCATCATATTTAAAGTTGTCCAGTCCCAAAGAATATACGGGGCATTGTAATCGAAGGACGTCAGCTACATTATTAGTAGATGCTGGCGGGGATATCATGAGTTTAAAAAGACACGGTGGATGGAAGTCCTTCAGTGTTGCGGAGGGCTATATTGAATATTCGGTGCAAAATAAAATAGAAATCCTTTTCGTCAGACGCTATAGCCTTGCCGATGAGCCGTAATACGGCGAAACGCGTCCAAGGATTGGGTCTGACGGAAAGAAAAGGGACAAAGTGACAAACATCTTTCTTTAATATCACGTTTTCGGTTCACAGAAACCGACGATTGGCTTTCAGCGCCACCTGACATTAGATGCCTGCTTATGCGGGATCCATTCCAGCGTTTGGTCTTCTCTAAGACCTCGCTGGTCTGGTTGGGTGGATAGCTCGATTGCTACGAGATGTCGCCACGTGTAACATCTCGCATATGTAAAATAGGAATTGCAAAGCAAATAAATGGTGTAGAAGAATATGCAGAGAGAACCTCATGTTTTAGTAAATCTGTAAATTTCAATTCTTGTGTCTCATCGGATAGTAAAACACTTCCTTCATCGATATCGTTTGGAAATGTTACAAATTCTACAATTAATATTAATATTTCTTAATTTATAAGTTTGGGTTAGTTTAGAAATTTAAATATGTATGTATTTGTTATACATATAATGTTTAATAGAGTTTCTTTTAAAAATAAAAAATATACTTGAATAATATAAAAACTTGTTTTTATAGTATGTAATTACTTACAGCACTAATGCGGTAAAGTGATACTTACCGCACTCAAATCAGTGCGGTAAGTAGTTACTTACCGCACGCTTGTAGATAATAGCTTATTTCCTAACAAGTGCAGAAAATCGATTTTTCCGCACGCAAATGCCGTTGACAGCACGACGCGTAGCGGAGTGGTGTCAAGCATTTAAGTGCGGAAAAATAGGTTTCTGCACGTGTTAGGAACAATAGTTTTTCTACTAGCGTGAGGTATCAACAACTGGTTATATACACCATAGCAACTAAGATATTTCAAAGGTAATATGATGAACAGTGACTTCAAATCGTACAGCATTTAATTTAATTAAATTTAATTTCAAAATATAACAGTGCGGAAAAATCTTTGCCGCACGGTGCGGAAAAGTGGATTTTCCGCACTAAAACATTTAATTTCAAAATATAACAGTGCGGAAAAATCTTTGCCGCACGGTGCGGAAAAGTGGATTTTCCGCACTAAAACATGTGCGGAAAATGCGTTTTTCCGCACGCTAGTAGAAAAAGGATTTTACTGCCGTGCGAGCAAAAATTACTTCCATCCAAGAGGGCTTGGACTAAAAAACATAGGGCTTGATTTAGATCACAATTATACGAAGATATATCTAACCAAATCTAGGTTAAAATTGTGTCAAATGATATGACATGATTTGCCAAACAGATAAATTAAGAGGGAGAAACAATATATCTTGTGTATTTAGTCTATAATCTTCTAAAATTCTTATAAAGCAGCGCGCTTTCGGCCTTAGGCCATCATCAGTGCTTCCTAAAAGCGAGGAAAAACCCAATTTGTAGAAGTATTTAACTTGATAATTTTTGTTTAAACAAAATGTAATTGTAAAAATCAATCAAAATATGTTGTGTAGAAATTAATCAAATGATACATATTATTCTCACAAAATTGGATCATATATCGAAGGTTGAAAGTTTTTACAAGATTTTAGAACCTTAACAGACAATTCTCATGACAAGTTACTTAGAAAAACAATTAGATTTTTAAAACATTTTAGTGAATTTTTTTAAAATAACGATGCACCAAGAAACATCATCTCCAGCAATTCCATCTTGCCACGTTTATACGGAATGAGGATTGATAATTAGCATTTTACTTTACTTAATTTTTGTTCATTCCAAAGTTATTTTTGATTCAATAACAAACTTTACCAACAACCAGATGGACTTGCCATGGAAAGTTGTTTGTCTCCTTCTTTGGCGGATGTTTTTATGGATTCTTTATAGAATAATCACATAATCTCGGAAAACAACCCTGAGATCCTCCAATGGTACTGATTGCTGGTATTCTTTAAATTGTAACAACGCAGGAGCTCTAGAAGTACTCAATAAACTTAATAACATACATCCCAGTATATCCTTCACACTTGAAATAGAAAACAATAAAACAATCAATTTTTTAGACGTTACCATATTAAAATCAACAAATAATTTACAATTTTAAATCTACTGAAAACCCACCCAAACAGACCATGTCATCTCTTAAAATTCAAATCACCCTTAACAACAAGAAAGCATCTGAATTGATTCGGCTTTAACTTGCTTCTAACATATGGTTAAATTAATTAGAATCTGTTTTGTTTTTTATAAAACTTGTATGATGTTCATTCACACGTTTTTCGAAGTTTCGACCTGTTTGTCCGATATAAACTTTAGGGCAATCATTACTTTTAATTTATAAACTCCAGACTAATTTCCTTTGTTTAGTTTACTTTTATTGTTTTTAATGTGTTTTCCTAGAGTATTGTTAGTTTTGAAGGCGATATTAATGTTCAAGTTTTTTAAAAAGTTTTTAATTTTAGGTCTAATATGACCTATGTACGAAATAACTTTATAATTGTTATTATTCTTATTTGCTGTTGGAAACACTAGGTTTATAGCCTTTTTGTATAATTTTTTATTTAGGATTTTATCTATTGTTATCGCGAAATAACCATTATTAACTGCAATTTGCTTAATGATATTTAATTCGGTTTGAAAATTAGTTTTGTTTAAAGGTAATGTTACTAGTCGATGTATCATACTAAAAAAAGAAGCTAATTTATGTTGTACTGGATGGCAAGATGTATTATGTATAGTAGTATCAGTATGAGTAGGTTTATGGTATATTGAAAAATCATGTTTATTTTCAAATTTTGTTATCGTTGGGTCTAAAAAATTAATGGAATTATTGACTTCTTTTTCTATTGTAAATTTTATATTGTTGTGTATATTATTTATGAATTTTAAAAACTGATCCAATTGCCTTTCAGTACCTATAAAACAAGCTAGGATATCGTCCACATATCTACACAAAAAAAGAAATTTTTTAAACAGTGAATGTTTCAAAATAATATGCTCTATATTGTCCATAAAGATTTCCGCTAAGAGGGGACTTAGAGGATTGCCCATAATAAGACCTTCTTTACTAGTATAAAATTCGTTATCAAATTCGAAATAATTTTGTTGTAAACAAACCTCTAAAGTATTCAAAATTTCCTGTTTTTTAACAGGATTAACTTTATTTGTTAATAACAATTTTTTCACCAGTATTACAGAGTCTATTACAGGAATACTAGGGAATAAGTTACTGACGTCAAAGGAAACAAACTTAGCGTTACTAGGTAAAATAACATTTTTGATCTTGTCAACCAAATCATACGAATTTTTAATAGAGTATCTTGCCGAAAAGTTAGTATTAATTTTAATAATATCGATTAAATGTTTAGAAAGTTTATAAGAAGGTGCTGAAAAAAAAATGAAACAACAGGTCGAATTGGATTACCTATTTTATGTATTTTTAAGAGAGAGTATAACTTTGGGGACAAAGGATTCACGAGTGTTAATTTGCGTAAATCCATATTAAGAAATAAGCTTTTACAAGTATTTATCGTGTGTTTTATGATTTTTTGGGTGTCCCGTCAACTCATCGTATGACATTTCACCGCGCGACTTTTCATCGCCGACAATTGAGCGCGCGACAATTCATCGCTATGACACTTCATAGCGCGTCAATTCATCGCAAATTCTTCTGTTAATGATTTTACAGATATAATTTCTATATTTTTCATTTTGGGTCATGTTGAGTACTATAATTACTTAATACTATAATTACCTAATCCTCTTAAGGGGTTAGTTCAGGTTTCCTGAATTAATATTCCCCGGTGAACTTGAAAAAGGCGAATTGGAACCAAAAAGGTGGATTAGATGCCCTGTTAGCACTGTTTAACCAATATAAGTCTATATATCTTCTGTTTTAATTGTTACAATATATATATAACAATACGGTAAAAAATTGTCGCACGATAAATTGTCGTAGCGATGAATTAATTGTCTCTGCGATGAATTGTCGGCGGTGAATTGTCGTTCAATGTATTGTCGCGCGATATGATGACACTAAATCGATTTTTTGGTATTTATTTGTAGGATCTACTTTTAATTTTATGTACTTAGTTGGATCTAAAAAGTTTAAAGTATTTTCAATATAATCTAATTTATCAATGGCTATTACAGTATTTCCGTTATCAACTTTTGTAAAAATAATGTTTTTAGATTTATTTTTAATTTGATAAATAATTTGTGTTTCTTGTTTTGGGGTAGATTGTTTTTTTAATAAGGTTGATGTTTCATATTTAAGATTTATGTTGTTAGGGAGACTTGCAAGTGTTAGGTCTGTATCAACACCAAGAGTCTCTAAAGATTTAACAGTATTAATATCTTGAATGTTATGCTTTAAGCCTTTATTTAACAAACCAATTTAATCGTTTGAAAAATTAGTGGTACTAAGGTTTACAAATCTGTCAAAGAATTTATGATCTGAAAAAATGGTATGACTAGGTTTTAATTTAGCTGAATTCGATTTAGAAATAAGGACTCTAAGTTTTTTCTTTTGTGCTAAGTATTTTTTGTTGATAATTTTACTTACTTTTTCTCTAATATCATTATCCAAAACAAAAAACTCAATGTGGTGAAGTTTGTTCAATAATTCTGTGTGAACTACTTTAAGATAAACACTATAAGTCCCTCGTTTTCTAAAATGGGTTTTCTTTTCCATTAATAACTACTTTTTCAATCCTGCTATAGAACCTGCTTGGGCTGTTCAGCTATTGTTGTTGGATTTAAGTTTCATATATTTCGGGAACACATTTTTGCGCGAACACTGATCAAAAAACCACAAATTTTGAGAACAAATTGCGATTTTGAGTAAGAATTTAAAATACCAGGTAGCCAGTAAACTTACTAAAGCTTCTTTAAACAATTAAATTGATTCGGCTTTTACTTGGTGGAAATCCATTGTTAATTTAAATAGATGGTAAAATAAAAAAATATGATTATACACTTTCCACAGATTTTTATTTTAACTCGACATAATAATATGTTTCGCCACACAGTTGCTTCTTCAAAAGAGTACTATCAAATGGTATTGTACAAAAATCTGTGAAAAGTGTAAAATTATATTTTTTTATTTTACCATCTATTTAAATTAAGAAAGCATCTTTTCATTACTACATAAATAGATTACTCAATATCCCATGACAAAAGAAAACTACCAGAACGAAGCAAAAATATTAAAACAAGTAGCTTTCAACAATAACTATTAACTATGACCTAAGTGTAATAGACTCCTTCAAGAAGAAAATGCAAAAGAATTAGGAAAGATATATACCCTCTCCCCACTATAACTGATAAAAAATGCATTGCTATACCTTAAATGGATCAAAACACCAATTCTAATATTAAACAAATATTTACACAATCTATTCCGAATCTTGGTGTCTTCCCTTTAAAACCAGAAATAGTCTATCAACACATATCGCAAAATCCAAATATAGAATTGACCATCTTTCATAGAGTGGTACTTATAAATTAAATTATAATTCTTGCAACAGCACCTATATTGGTCGTGCGTGAAGACTCCTAAAGACACGCATAAAAGAACACATTTCTAGATCCTCTTCTGCTTTTGGTCAACATCTCAGAACTTTTAATCATGTTTTTAGCGCGTCCTCTAATTCAAAGATCATCCATGACATATCTTCCAAAAACATCAATAGACTCGATTTGTATGTGGTTAAAGCCCTTTTTCCCTAGTATCAGCAACGAACATTAACAAGACAAGAAGGGTCACACTCTGTCGGAACTTTGATGTCCTGCTTATACAAGCGCGCCGACGATTTCGATAAATTCCTGAGGCAGTGTCCCTGTTCGTGCTTATACGAGGTTGATGCAAACGGCTAGCGATTAAAACGAATAAACGAGGGTGACTTAAAAACATCTAGTAATAATTTTATTGTTATTGTGTCCTATTCTGCTTTGTGTGAATTAAAAGAAAAATGGGGAAATCGTCAGGTTATTTAATTGGTAGATCTTAACATAATTATAAAAAGTACTGGTAGTAAAAATTAAGGGAAAAAGGAAAGTTTCTTCCAAAAGTAACAATGTAGTAAGCTACAAACGAGATTAGTAGGTATAAAAATTAACAATCAAATATTTGCAAATGCTAACTGAAATAGGTACTTATTCTAATTACCTTATTATTACATGAAATATATTGTTTCAAATTCGAGGCCATCAAAGAGTACCTACTTACTTAACAGTAAAATACGGGTAGGAGTAGTTATACTCTGGGAAAACAAATTATCGCGATTTGTATGGAAAATTGTGAAAATCGATAAACGAACCATTCTAAGCCGAAGGCGTTTAACCAAATGAGTTAAAACCTCTGAATTGCTGTTCGATGCCTTTTACAAATCTAGTAGCCCGTTAACAACTCAATTAAATAATGTATTTAAATGTTCTGAAATAAAATTTACCGGCCGCTTTTTAAAGATGTTTTAAGATATTTAATTTTATGTTAGGTTTTATTGATTGTTTCAAAGAATATCTTTTTTTTATATCCCGGTTAGCAAATTTAATTGTAAAATAAATACGCACCCTAATATATAGGTTTAAAAAATATTTATGAGGAAACTCTTTACAAGGATGTGTAAATAGTACATTTTCATATAATATCTTAAGGGTTGCTCCAACGTTCTCGTGGCAACTAATTTTATTAAAATTTTCAACAAAAATTGTTTCTAGCTGTTTGACATATTCTACAATATTACTAGGAGGTACATTTAGACCTCCATAGTTTTTAGAAGTCGAATATGCTTTATGCTCTAGAAATACAGCAGCTTCTTTTGGTAATGTCTTTTCATCATTATACTTTGTGCAAGCACTACAAGAGTGTTGCAGCAAGCATTTCCTTAATAGATACCCTGTAATGTAAACTATAGCATTTCCGTCCGTACTAGAAAGATTTCTATAGTCGCATGTAAAAACTTTTAAAGAACTATTATTTGTCAATATAGGTACATCGATATTTTTATATTCTTCTAGAATATCAGGAGTTACATTAAGCAAAACTGTATTAATATCTTTGATACAATTGGAACCTTCAACCTCATTAAAATATTTTAGAGAAAATAATTTCTTGAATGCCCTACAAAATTAAATTGGGGTTGGATTTCAAGGATCCCAAGGCCTGCTTCCAACGTTGACATCTAAAAATATTAGTAACAACTTTATCGCGAATACCTCTAGATCGTCATATGAACAGAAAAGTCACATAAAATTCAAAAGATAACACAACTTTTTATTATTATTTATTATAATATAATAATAATATTTACATTTTAAATCAAAATGGGCATTCCAAATACTTTACTTACCTACTTTCGGCTTTGGGGAAATGAAATAGTGATATCTGTGACCCTTCTTGAGTACAACATCCATCCACGCAACAGATTCGTGGCATTTTATTGCGGAACCAAACACAAAACAATACGTAAATGTTTATTTTATTTTTAAAGGAATTCACTCACGCCGACACATAAAGACAACTGGTACATATCTCTACGATGGACAACCTGTTTATGCATATTGCGCGTCGGGGGCTTACGGTGCTCTAGATACAGTAGCATCCGATATTCGAGCGAGATAGGCATAACGAGGGGAGGAGCTTGGAGTGATCCTTCTTGTCTCTTGTAATGTTCGTTGGTATCAGTAACCAAAATTGGAGTTTTTGAGGTACAAGTGATCTTAAGTTATTAATTAATAAGTAAAAAGCATACACTTACTTCAATAGGATTCTATTCGTATTTGCTGTATATACCTATAACATCGATAAAATCGTAGTGGCATGCCACCGAAAAGAACGACATCGACATCGTCAAATACGTACACTAATGTTACGCCTACGGATATGGAAGAATTAATCAATAAGGTTTGTTCCAGATTTGAATGTAAAGTGTCGCAAAAAATTGACGATCTGTCCAAGTTTGTTAACTCAAAATTTGACGAGTTACAAAAATCCGTCAGCCATGTTGCTAAGATAGCAAGCACCACTTCGCAATCCATTAAACCTTTGGAGCAGAAGATTGATTTTCTTGAGCAGAGCAGTAGGAAAAATGGTGGCAGGCTGAATGGTGTCGTGGAAAGTGAAAATAAAATAATAATTGATGTAGTGAAAACAATTTTGAAAACCCATTTGAAGGCGTCGTTCGAGTCATCGGACTTTGATTCCATTTTTCGTGTCGGAAAATCTGTGAGTGACCGTCCTCGACCAATTCTTGTTAACTTTTTAAGTAATATTAAACGAAATGAAATCTTTAATGCAAAGAAAGTACTTAAATGTCGCTGCACGAAGACCTTACGAAGGAGCGTTACCAGCTTCTTTCGGCAGCTAAGGAAAAGTATGGAAACCGACTAGCTTGGTCATCCGGTGGTAAAGTGTGTGTGTGGTGTGCGGATGAAAATAAGAAGCGTATTTTGTCCTTCAAGATTTGTGATCACAGGTAAATCAACATGGTCGAGCTATACCGACCCCCGTATTTACCAATGTATCCTTAATGTTTTTTTATTTGGTATACCTACGCTTGATTTTGCATATTATTATACAAACCTTTTTTTTGTGGCTATTCACTAATTTCAATTTCGTTGAATATATCTACCATTTAACAAAATTAAATTGTTAAGCATATAATATTGTTATTTTTTAATTTTTATTACTTTGTCTTCTCGATTTACCTTCCATATATTGTATTTTTATTTTATTTTGATGATTATGGGAGTAAGGGGATATATTATTACCAGAGAGTAAATTAAGAGTAATTAAGAATAAATTTTTCTTTTAGTTGGTATACAAATGATCGTTTATTGGGTTTAATCTAAAAATTATAGACTGTAAGTATAATTGCTTATGTAGGAGCTTGATAAGATGGCGTGAGCATGATTAACAAGGCGGTGTCTTTTTGTCATCTTAATGTCCGTTCATTGTGTGCACATTTTGCGCTGTTTGCTGAATTCGTCTCGGACACAGATTATGATATTGTGGGCCTTTCTGAGACCTGGCTTAATCAACAGATTTTGGATAACTCTATTAGCTTAAATAGCTATAATATCATCCGCGGTGACCGTATTGGTCGTGGTGGGGGTGTTGCATTTTATTACAAAAGTAATTTAAAATTTAAAGTTTTGGCTATTCCACTGAATGATCGGAGTGAACTAGAGCAGTTGTGGGTTAGTACTAAGATTGCTGGTAAAAAGATATGTTTAGGAACTTTGTATAGACCCCCTTCCGCTAACTTGCTGAACTGCTTGTATGACCTTGAAACTGTCCTTACCTCCCTGATTCCTGATTACGATTTTGTTACTTTTGGGGAAGACTTCAATGTGGATTTTCTAAACAAAATTGCTCCGGGGTATCTGCAGCTAAACAGCTTACTTAACAAATACGGCCTTCACCAAATCATTGTCGAGCCTACCAGAATAACCGATAACTCAAGTACTCTTATTGATATTATCGTTAGGTCCTCGACTGCCTTTTGTAGCAACGTGGAGGTCCTGAAAATGGACGAAATCTCTGATCATTGCCTAGTAAGCTGTTCATTGAAAATTAAAAAGAAACGCCAGCCGACGATCTTTAGGACTTATCGAGACTTTTCTAATTTTAATATGAATAATTTTCTTGTTGACCTTGGCCTTCTCGACTGGGAGAGTATATTTGATTTTGATAATATTGATGATGCAGTAAATTTCTTAAATAATAATATAATTTTGTTGTATACCGCTCATGCCCCACTAAAAACTGTCAGGATAAAGAAACGCCCTGCCCCATGGCTGACCGAGAATATCAAATTAATGATAAGGCTTAAAAGAAGGGCCCATCTTTAATATAAACAAACTAAGACTGATGCTTCATGGCTGGACTAAAAGGAAATGCGCAATTTTGTTAATACCTGCCTTCGTGCAGAAAAAAAGGCTTTCTTAAACCATAAATTCAGGACAGACCCTAGCAACTTTTGGAAATTCTTGCGCTGGCTTAATGTCATTCCAACAGATTCGGCTTGTCAGGACAATATCGCTGGCCCCAACGACTTTAATCTAGCTTTTGCGGCTAGCGATGTGATTGGCAACGGTGACAATCAGTTTATTTTTCAAAACCATAATAATAAACTAATGCCCGGTTTAAATGAAAGGTTTAAATTTTGTGATGTGAACGTGGATTGTATCGAAAAAATTTTTAATAGTATTAAGTCAACTGCAATGGGGCCGGACCAAATTAATTTAAAAATGATTAGGTATATCATACACTTTTTAACCCCTATATCACTTTCATTATAAATAAGTGCCTTACCACTGGGACCTTTCCCGCTGCTTGGAAGAGTGCACATGTTATCCCCGTTCCAAAGAAATCTAACCCTTCTTCTATAACCGATTTCATGCAAATAAGTTTGCTATCCACTTTCTCTAAAGTTCTTGAAAAATGTGTAACAATGCAGGTTAGTGACTTCCTAAATAATAACAATATTCTCCCGTTAACTCAGTCTGGTTTCCTTGCTAATCACAGCACGACATCCGCTCTTCTTAAAGTTACTGACGACATTTTTAGAGCGATGGATGCCAAACTAAATACATGCTCATTTTACTCGATTAAAGTAAGGCACCTTAAATCATCAGATTCTTTGCACAAAACTAAAATATTTTGGATTCGATAATCTTGCTGTGAATTTTTTTAAAAACTATTTGCTGGATAGAACGCAGAAGGTGTGTATTAGCAATGTGTGCTCGGATGTTTTTACACTAGTGCGGGGTGTCCCGCAGGGCAGCATAATTGCGCCTATGTTGTTCTTGATCTACACCGCTGATTTCTGCAATTATTTAAAGTCATGTTCATCTCACCAATATGCGGACGACACTCAAATTTATCTTCTATTTTGCCTGTCCGACTCACTCTTAGCAGTTCAAAAGATTAACACTGACTTAGCAACCATTTGTGATGTCTCTGTCGCACATGGCTTAGTAATTAACGAACTGAAGACAGAGATGTTGGTTTTCGGGAGTCAGAGAGAGGCACTCATCTCAAACCCCAATTTTAAAATTATTGTTAATAATCAGGTCATTACTTCCAGTAATTACTTCCTGCAAAAACCTAGGCTTATAGATGGATGTTGGTTTGCGCTTCACTAATCATGTTTCTAAAATAATTCAAACTTCATATTGTAAGTTGAGGTCTCTATATTTGCACAAAGATATTCTGAGTAAAGCTCTTAAATTAAAACTATGTGATAGCCTTATTCTGTCATATTATGTTGCCTATTCTAGCGTCGTCTACTGGCCTGCCATTCTGAATCGTGACAAAAAAAAGTTTGCAAAAACTACAAAATGCTTGTGTTCGATTTGGATATAACTTACATAAATTTGATCACATTTGTGTAAGTCTCTCGGATTCTGGCTGGCTTAACCTGGACGAACGATTTCGACTACAATTCGCACGTTTTTTATATAGATTAAATTTATATCAATCTCCCTCCTATCTGAGTTCCAAAGTTTCTAAGCGTAGTGCTACTCATATGCGTAATACACGCTACTGTGATTTTTATACTATCCCCCGCCACACTACTGCTTTGTTTCGGAGGTCATTTAGCTACAATGCTGCTAGGCTATACAATAGCATACCACACACCATACGGGCTCTTCCTGACGCGGGAGCGTTTAGCAGGCAGTTTAGGGTGCACATAGTCAATAATCGATAAAAAAATTAAAAAATTAAAAATATCTCGTCTGCCTAATTTGTTCTCCTCCTCGCGCGTATCTATCAATGCATTAGTATATTTCTTGCATATTTATAGGTAATTTTAATTTTTCCTAACATTTGTGGTGTTGTTACATAATAGCGCAGTCTGCGAGTAGCGCCACCCCTACTAATAATATTTGTAAATACTTGATTTCATTTTAATAAAGACATTTATTATTATTATTATTATTATTATTATTATTTTATGGAGGACATAGAAATCAATAAGGAATATTTATGGTCTCCCCAAAATGGCCAATGTACTACTTCTGTAACAAGTATGGAGGAGTTTGTATAAAACTTAATGTACTATATGGAATATCGAATAGTGCCAACATACTTCATGTTAGGACATATTGCCTTAGCATTTTCAAACCTATTAAGTTTTAAAGCGGCAACTAAAGTTACTTTGGGGGAAATAAAAATTTTCGTTAAAACTTTAATAAAACCCTAACCCCTTAAACGAGCCGCCAATAATTCTTGAAAGCTGCAGACTGTTAGAACTTAATATTTCAACCTCACATGTTTGAGACAATTTTAGCGGAGCGGTGTTTCATCCCCATCTAGTTCTATTACCCATATGTTCCTGTGAGACTCCTTATACTATCACATTCAATCTGATTTGGGGCAGTTGGTGGATCATTGTTAACAATATATTCACAGTTGATTCTTCTGATGTCATTTGTAAGCTGATGTCTATTAAAGGATAATTTTTAAAGAGCTACATAATTTTCTTTTACTTGGCGTTTGAAATGATTTGTTTTATCTTATTTTTGTCAATTTTCCAACCGATTGACAAGGCCAAATAATATCGACTTTTACTTAAAAATCAATGCGTGATAACGTAACCTAATATTTTTTAACCAAAATCTCAAATTATCTATTTAAACTGATTTATGTATCCCATTTGCTTTATTTAGGTTTAAAGAAGACTTATAAAAATAAAAGGCGAAAACACGGTTTTGTTAGACCGCCCTTTAAAGCTAGGGGCATATAACCCTAATAAAATACAGCTTTGTGATAGGTTTATCGCACACATTTAATTATATACTTAAAGCTGTATGCCTCTTTTTCATCCAAACTAAAGTCTCTAATAAAACTACTAAGGTTTAATTATACGTTTTATTCTCTATTCTAAAGGCGCCCTAAGAATATTCAATATAAGATTGGTAACTAAATTTATATTTTAGTTTACAGTCACATAGTTACAGCGCTGTTACAACTTGTTTTTAGGGCCTTATAACTTTAAAACTAAAAGTTTTAATTTTCGCAATAATAAAACCAATATAAAACCCTCACAAAACTAAACGAAATTCAAAATGTTACTTGGGTACCGCTGGATGCTAAAAAAAAGCAAAGGAAAACAATAAAACGAATTTTTTTTTTGCTAAAAAGGGAGATATTCTCAGAAAAAGTTTAACTAGAGACTAAAAACTATTTGTATTCTTATTTTGCTTTACTACATGTTTTAAAGTAATATAACATATATCATGCTTATTAAAACTTTATTCTTTAATTTACATGATTATTCTATTTACTAAAAGGCCAGAATGGATTGAATTAAGCGTAACTTGCTCACTTATAATCAATTGTCAAACCCAAATCAACACTCAAAAAGCAAGAATTTGTAGACCTGTATTATTAGCAATAACTTTTGAAAACTGTTCGGGCCTATGTATAAATACAATGGGCAACCAGTAATCAAGACCTGTTTCGAAGCATTGCTTTGACAACATTAAAAGAACCAGTAGGATTTTTTAGACAATGACGTTTTAAGAAGACATTAGATGTATAAAAAGAAAAGCTCTGTATTTTCTTAGAATAAAAATATTAGTTAAAAGTACAGATTCATTATTTAAAGTAATACAGTCCATTCCCGAGTGTTCGACGCAACATAAATTTGGTCCAATCGACCCGGATTTTCCAGTTAGAGAGAAATTGAAGAGAATTTAAGATTGAAGACGGAACGCAAAGCCTCAGCGTGCCAAGTTTATGTAGAGAAGATTGGGAAGTGCAAACAGAAAGCTGACTACGACGGGAGTTTATGGTGACATCCAAGCCGGAGTATTTAGCAATCCTTTGTTCCAATTCCTAATCCATATCCTTGATTCCAAAGTAAGTCCTTTCCAATTTGTTTTTGGTTTTTTGGGTTGACATATTCATAATTTCAAAAATAAAAATGTCAGACTTGACAAATTTAAGATTTAAAAGAGGTCAAATAAAAGGTAGTTTGACCCGTTTTAATACACATTTGACGTCCGTTCAGAGAGGTGATCTGGACGATAATGCAGTTACCGAATTAAAATTTAGGTTTGATAAAATAGAACCGATTTTCAATGACTTTGATAGGGTTCAGTCTGAAATTGAATGCTTATTAGAAACTACTGCAGGTACAGATAACAATGAAAAAGAAAAAGAATTTGCTGAGCGTGATAATTTTGAAACACTATATTTTAAGCTAATATCAACAACTACTAAGATTATTTCACAATTTGAGCATGATCAAAATAATGACGCTCAGAGCCGTGCTAGTGCTGACAATGTGTCAAGTCATTCTGTAAAGACTCAGTTTATTCATTCAGTAAAATTACCAGAATTAAAATTACCTACATTTACAGGGTCAGTTGATAAATGGCTTGAGTTTCGCGATGCTTTTTTGTCACTAGTTAATAGCAATGGTATATTGGACAATGTCCAAAAGTTTTACTACTTACGTTCTTCATTGGAGGGTGAAGCTGCACGGTTACTAGAATCTATTCAGGTTACAAACGATACTTATGATATGGCATGGTCAATTTTGACTGATAGGTATCAAAATGACAAGTTAATTATATACAACTATGTGAAATCATTGTTTGAAGCGCCTGTATTGACAAAGGAATCATTTGCTGACTTGCGAAAGTTATATGATCAGTTTAATAAAAACATTAGATCTTTAAAAATATTAGGTCAACCTACAGACGAGTGGGATACGTTGTTAATATATTTGTTAAGTAGTAAATTTGATTACCGGACTAGGCGTGATTGGGAGTCTTTTCAAACGCAAAATAAATTACCGACTATGAACGATATGGAAAAATTTCTTAAACGGAAGTGCGAACTATTAGAAAATTTGGACAACTCAAGGTCAGAACAAGGCAGACAAGCTCCTGGTCACAAATTCCGAGGTCAAACAAACTCATATTTTTCAAGTGGTGTAACAGGTAAGTTCTCTTGCTACTACTGTAAATCGAATCATTCCATTTTTAAATGTGAATCATTTAAAAGATTAAATATTGTAAACAAGAATAAAGAAATAAAGAAATTAAAATTGTGTGTAAATTGTTTTAACCCTAATCATAATGCTCTACAATGTGACAAGCTACCATGTCGAATTTGTAAAAAAAGGCACAACACCTTATTGCACCAGGAATTCTGGTGTGAATCAAATAATAGTAGGCCTAATACAACTTCCCAGGTATTGCCGCCTGTACCGGTAACATCGGTCGAGCAAGTACAAGCACATGGCTGCGTGAACGTGAAGCCGGTAAGTTGTGCGGTAGGTAACGACGCAGGTAACGACGATAGCCAAGAAAAAAAAGAATCTATTGTGTTTACCCAAAGTAGTATTGTTGCACATTCAACAAATAACTTACGAAATTACGCGATTTTGTCAACGGCGATAGTTATTGTAAAGGATAAGTTCGGAAAAAATTATAGGCTGCGTGTATTATTGGATCCTGGCTCCCAAATTAACTTTGTCAGGGAGGAGGTGTGCAATAAAATTGGCTTAAGTAAATCGCCCGCGAATTATGAAATATTTGGCGTAGGAAATAATAGTTCCGTGCTCGCGAATTATAAATCAAGTTTTAAAATTTATTCACAGTATGATGACTTTTCCAACGAAATATCATGTTTAGTTTTGCCAACTATAACTCAAGCAATGCCAATTTGTGATTTTGATTCAAGTTTATTAAATATACCGGGAGATGTAAAGTTGGCGGATCCTACCTTCAGCATAAAGGGTGATATTGATATTTTGTGTGGAGTTGGTTTATTCTATGAAATCATTTTGATGAATCAAATAAAGTTAGACAAGTCATTAACTCTTCTAAATACTAAGTTAGGTTGGGTATTAGGGGGTGAACTTCACTACGGATGTCTAACGAATAAACAAGTAATTTCATGTCATGCACTTGAAAGCAATAATGATCTCAATGACAATTTAGTACGATTTTGGCAAATCGAAGAATGTAACAGTGTTGCCAAAGATGACAATTTTTGCGACGCACATTTTAAGGAAACGTTTCGGCGTGATGAATCTGGACGTTTTATTGTTAAAATACCTTTTACCAATAATATGACTAAACTCGGCAATTCCAAAGAAAGGGCGTTACGACGTTTCGAATTTTTAGAGAAACGGCTAGCTAAAAACGACAATTTTAAGCAACAGTACGTACAGTTTATTGACGAGTATCAAAGTTTAGGACATATGACCGAAAAAACAGATATGATCGATGATCTTAATAATAAAAATTCTGGCAACGATTATTATTTACCGCATCATGCGGTCATCAAGGAAAGTTTAACTACTAGTCTGCGTGTAGTATTCGATGCATCCGCGAAGACCGATAGCGGTTTGTCATTAAATGACGTGCAATGTGTAGGACCGACAATTCAAAACGACTTGTTTACTATTTTGCTAAATTTTCGAAAACATTTATACGTGATAAGTGCAGACATTTCAAAAATGTACCGCCAGGTTTTAATAAATCCTGATGACCGACGATTTCAGCGGATTTTTTGGCGTAATAATGTTGATGAAAGTATTAAATGTTTTGAATTAAATACAGTAACGTACGGAATGGCTTCTGCGCCATATTTAGCAATTCGTTGTTTACATCAGTTGGCTTTAGAAAACGAAAAAAATTATCCGGTTGCTTCTGAGGTTCTGAAAAATTGTTTTTACGTTGATGATCTGTTAGCAGGTCAGGACTCTGAAGATGACCTATTAAAGTTACAACATGATATAACAAAGTTGTTAGCGAGTGGCGGATTCGAATTACGTAAATGGTTGTGTAATAAACCGGAACTGTATGACAAATTTAAAATAATCGAAGGTTTAAAAGCAAATATTTTAGAATTAGGTGAAAATGAACAAAATAAAACTTTAGGTGTATTTTGGAACGCGTCATCGGATATCATACAGTACCGTATTCGAAATTTTGATGATCAAACAATAATCAGTAAAAGATTAATTTTATCTATCGTTAGCCAAATATTCGATCCTTTAGGGCTATTAGGACCGATAATTGTGATTGCCAAATTAATTTTACAAGATCTATGGAAAGAAAAATTGTCATGGAATCAAGAGGTATTAGGGCCGTTGAGCGAAAAATGGCGTAATTTTTGCAGTGAGTTACAGGCTTTGAAGGACATTTCTATTCCGAGACATGTTTTTATCGATAAACCCGAAACTGTGGAGCTCCACTTATTTGCGGATTCATCCGAAAAGGCTTACGGCGCGTGCGCTTATATAAGATGTAAAAGAAATAATGATTATTTTTGTAACTTACTTTGTGCAAAAAGCAAGGTAGCGCCCATAAAACGGGTAACTATACCTCGACTCGAATTGTGTGCTGCGGTTTTAGCTGTTAATTTGGCTAATAAAATTAAAGATTCATTTAATGTTGAATTTGATAATATTTTTTATTGGAGCGATTCCACTATAACCCTGCATTGGATTAAAGGATCACCAGATCGTTGGAAGGTGTTCGTTGCAAATCGAGTAAATTATATTCAATCGTTTACTAAGATTGAAGAATGGATTCATGTACGAAGCGAATACAATCCAGCAGATCTTATTTCACGGGGTGTAAATGCAATCCAACTATTAGACAATAAATTATGGTGGAATGGCCCTGGTTTTTTAAGCATTGATAGATCAGAGTGGAAATTAGACAATCCACTAAGCAACATCTCATTTGACTCTGTCCCAGAACAACGCGCTACTTGTAATGTTGTAGCAGAAAGCAATGATTTGGATATTTTTGAGAAATTTTCGACATTATCAAAATTGCAACGCGTTGTAGGATATTGCAAGCGATTTATATTTAATTGTAAAATGCGAAAGTTAGAGCGTAATTTTGGCGAATTGACAGTTAATGAATTAAATGATGCGCTCTTAACATTAGTAAAATTATCTCAACAACAATCTTTTAATAAGGAATATAACGATTTGAAATCAAAAGGTCAAGTTAAGAATTCAAGTAATATAAGTGCCTTACATCCTTTTTTGGAGAATGATGTTATTCGTGTAGGTGGCAGAATTCAAAGAGCAAACATTCCTTATAGTCAAAAACATCCAATTGTTTTACATCACAAGCATCCGTTAACAATGTTAATTATGATTTACTATCATAAGATTTTATTGCACTGTGGCCCTCAGCAGTTATTATATTCGGTAAGAAATTCTTATTGGCCAATTTCCGGGCGTAGAATCGCTAGAAAAATAGTACATGATTGTATTGTGTGTTTTAGAGTAAAACCCAAAATAGGTGAATATTTAATGGGTAATTTATCAGCAGAACGAGTTAATCAATTCATTCCTTTTGTCAATACAGCGTGCGACTATGCAGGTCCCTTTCTATTGAAGGACAGAAAAACACGAAAACCTTGTTTAACAAAAGCATGGGTTTGTTTATTTATTTGTATGACTACTAAAGCTGTTCATTTTGAACTCGTAACCGATTTGACATCCAATGCATTTCTGGCTTGTTTAAAAAGATTTGTATCACGAAGGGGTAAACCGACGAATATGTTTTCAGATAATGCTACAAACTTTGTCGGCACTAATTCGGAACTTAAATTATTTTTTAAAAAATATAATGACTCTATTTGTAGTAGTTTGGCTAATGATAACATAACATGGCATTTCATTCCGCCCAGAGCACCTAACTTTGGCGGACTGTGGGAAGCCGGAATAAAAATACTTAAGCATCATCTAAAAAGAATTGTGGGTAATAATAATTTGCATTATGAAGATTTTATGACTGTTTTAACTCAGATAGAAGCCATAATGAATTCAAGGCCATTATCTCCCTTATCCTCAAGTCCTGATGATTTTAGTCCCCTTACTCCAGGCCATTTTTTAATCGGCAAATCTCTTACTTCCATACCCGAACCAAACATACTACATACTCCTGAAAACAGACTGACGCATTATAAGATACTACAGCAAATGGTACAACGATATTGGTCGAGATGGAGTATAGAATACATTTCAGAACTCCAAAATCGCTTGAAATGGAAGCAAAATTCAGCTTCAATAATCAAGATTGGCGATTTGGTTTTAGTCAAAGAAGACAATCTACCACCATTAAAATGGAAATTAGCGCGAGTGCGACAATTGCATCCTGGCAGTGACAATGTTGTGCGAGTCGTTTCAATTAGATTTAGTGACGGTACTCAAACAAAACGTTCGCTAAATAAACTATGTATTTTACCAAATCAAAACTAAATACCAAGACTAATTTGACATTAAAAACATTGTTTTGTTGAAATCCTGTGCTATTTCAAGGCGGCCGGCATGTTCGGGCCTATGTATAAATACAATGGGCAACCAGTAATCAAGACCTGTTTCGAAGCATTGCTTTGACAACATTAAAAGAACCAGTAGGATTTTTTAGACAATGACGTTTTAAGAAGACATTAGATGTATAAAAAGAAAAGCTCTGTATTTTCTTAGAATAAAAATATTAGTTAAAAGTACAGATTCATTATTTAAAGTAATACAGTCCATTCCCGAGTGTTCGACGCAACAAAAACAATAAATTTAGTTGCCCACCACATGGTTAGCCCTCCTTTTACTAGTATGATAGCTGCTACCTTTCTGGGCATTCTAAAAATTAGTCCTGTGATATTGCCTGGCATTCTTTAACAAGTGTATTTGCTAATTACTCCAGGGTCAGAAATTGTTCCTGGCGACTTCCGAGGTTATCCAATACGTGTTCCATGAGATTGTAATCTTGATATCTCGCTGGCCAATCAAGTCGTTAAATATTCTAATATATCAAATACTTATTAGTGCCTTTATTAGAATTACGAATTGTAAATAATGCTCTGATTGGTCAATTTCAAATATTTTCGGTAAAAATGTCAGAACGAAATTATAAAATTTTGCGAATTCACAAAATTTAAAATCTGGGGGGCGGGAATCTTGAGTGAATTTTTATATTTTACGAATATTTGTGCGATTTTTCTGAAGAGCATGCGCTCTTGTATTCGAATTCACAGCTGTTTTGGCAATTCCTATAACCCTATTTTTAAGTTTAAGTGTTAAGTGTTTTGTTATGTTTTGTGGTATTATTTATAGATGTGTGATTATAATCATAATAGAAACGTAGAAATCACAGGATAAATGAATATAATTAGGAATTAGGACAAGAGAGGCAATTTTTCGGATGCGAAATTCGTGATCCGCAATTCGTGATTCGCATCTATATGAACCAAGCTTAACGCGAAACATAAGCCAATTATTGACAATAAACTTGTGTTTAAATACCAATATTACCAATACCAGTCAAATAAAGAGTTCGTGAACAAACCTCAAAAATATAATGTTTTATGACTTGTTTACTTTTATACTAAAAATTTGTCTCGTTTCTGTGGCTTATAGAGACAATAGTTATTATAATTAAATATTGCAATGGTATTTTGCACTTATATAATACCTTTTAAATAGAAAGAAAATTACACCAAACTCATTTTTATTTAATTTATGCCCTTTGCAATGATGCATCACTTGCTGTCATTTGACATCTCGAAGTAAGTTTAGCTAGAGGTGTGGAGGTCAATAGAAAAATTCTATCAAAAAATGTGTAATTAAACATCCCCATCAATATTAAAATTGACGTCAAATCCTATTTCCCTCAAAATCAAGGTATTTAGGATGGTTCGTTTTGAAATGAAAACAACTCTGTATAAAGTATTTTCAGCCAGTAAACCTGCAAGATGGCGGCGGGCAAATCATATCAGTGCTCTCAAATCACGTTTAAACGAAGATAAAAAGTTACCAGGATTTCACACCACAAATTATTAAAGTTAAATTCCAAACATAAACAAAAGCAACTTTTATTAGGTACCTAGATCATATATCTATCATGTTTCCTCGTGTTGAGTTAAATACTTGTTAGAGAGAGACACACACCGGTGCTAACTAACACGAACCATTATACGATCACAGGCTAGGTCAGGCTTTGCTTCTTCCCTGCTGTAGTTGTAGTATAGGCACAAAATTGAAAACTATACAGAAGCGACAAAGAGCCGTTTTCTCGGTTCTGATTTTGAGTGCGCCGGCGCGAACGGATGGGTGTCGGTTACCGCCCACAGCCTTGGCGCCTTGTCACTTGATTGTTTATTTTGTTTCGACTGAGCGATCGAGGTTAAGTTTCATTTCGGTGTGCATTTCAGTTTTGTGATTTTTTAACTTTTAAAATGCTTCCTAGTAACAATTATTGTGCTTACCGTGAGTGTAACTCCAAAAGCGGTATGGGAATATCACTTTTCGCCTTTCCCAAAGATCGAAAAAGGTAGGTGCACAATTTTATTTTGGTTTGTTTTGGTCAAGGCTTATTATAGTTATTGAAAGGGCTACTTACTTAGAGCCAAAAGTAAAACATTGTGAATTTATGTAGATAATTTTATATGTTATGCTTTATTGATAAAATCAAATTTAGCATTAGCATAATATAAAATTAATTTGTTTTGCTTACATATTCATTGTAAGAAAATTAATCTGATATACCTAGTTTAGGTATTCATGTGAACCACAGTTGTCACAATTGAATTTAAAAACCGGTTGTAATGATGGTTGTTTACCTGGTGAATTGCTTTATTGGATAAAAAAAAAGTACCTGGATATTTAGACAAAACAATAGTAGGTAACTCCTCAAGTAACTTTTTTTAATAGCTAAATAAACCTAGCCTTATTCTTTGTTCTATTGCAGTTTTGGTATCGAATCCTAGTTCTTGTATAAAATAACATTGCATGGATTATTGTTTCCTACCCTTAGCCTTATTACTTACAAATATTATTTCTTTTAGAGCAGAGATGTGGATTGATGCATGTAATCGTGCTGATTTGCTTCAGAAGGAAGTTGACATTCTTCATAAGTACCACAAATTATGTGAAAAACACTTTGAGGATAAGTATCTCTCTAAAGGAGATACTCGAAAAACCCTGATAGGTGAAGCCGTACCTACAATTTTCCAGCATCCTTTAAAAAGAGGGGCAGAAAGTTCTATTATAGGAAGTTCTTGTAAAATCATGGCTACTGCAGGTAACTTGCTTTTTATAAACTCATTTTCTTTGTTAAAATGTTAAAATGCTTAATATTTATAGTTTCAAAGATGAAAAAGGCATAGGTATAATTATAAATTCGAGATGTCAGTTAAAAATACTGTATTAAATTATAAATTGATTATACAGATAATATGTAGGTACCCCTGCACTAGAGTTTAAGAGATAACAAAACCATAGAAAATAAAATATTTATAATTTGAATAGCGATAGGTAGGTATAAAAAGAATTCTTATTTTAATCCTTACATTGTCCAACGAATAGCCTAATTAGTAATTAAATTGCAATATACTAGGTATTCCAAAATCATGCAAATGCTAATTTTCTTCATTGGTAAACTATCCTTATTTTTGATTCTTCCTACAAATCTCCTAATAAAATTAATAGCCTCTTATCAAGCTATATTGGCATAATATAAGTACATCTGTAGAGCTTTCAGGATTTATCTCTGAACCCTGGTAATCATATCTTACCTTCTCTTTTTTCATATTAGTTTTGAAATTAAACAAGTTTTTTGTTCGAACTTTACCTAATTACCCTAAACTAGCCTATTAAATTGGTCGTAATCTTCATGTAAAGTAAGAAATTATAATTTTAGATCCAGTATTGGCTCCAGTACCTTCCTGCAGCAAAACTGAATCAGTCCAAAGTGAATCAACATCTTTTTCATTACCAGGTAGGTACATCATAGATATATATACCGGGTGATGCATTTGCTAGACTGGCTGTAGGAAATTCGATGTAAATTTTGCTACCCTCAAATATTGGTTCCCCTCTTAATTTTACATTTACATTGTATTAGACTTTTTTGAAGGTCCTTGTATGATGGACTTGCACACCAAATTTTATTATTTTCTAATAAGCCAAATAAAAGATATTTAGAAAAGTCTTCGTAAAATTCTTAAAATGTTCTTCGGGTAGCAAAATTTACATGGGATCTTCTAGGGCCAGCTAGACGGTGCACCACCCGGTATATATACTTATGTATTACACTTTGTAAACACAAGACAAGACCACTAAATAGTTTAATAATAATAATAATAATATAAATTTAATTACATACCTAATACAATAATTTACATCATAATTCAGCCATTCAAATTATTAATATTGTATGACCCTATTCTAGTATTTTGCTTTGTGGTATGCCACTTACACTAAGGCTTTTTGGGCCTATTTATGTAGCACAACTCTATATACAAAAACAGATTCATTATTTGTAATGTTCATTTATATTTTCTTTCAGATGTATCTATTGCTCCTCTTGTTTTGAAAGCGACTGACGATCAATAGGCTAAAAGTTTTGTTGTTGGGAAAATACTGTTATCTACATCAACTTTAACTCACTTCACTACATTTGTCTTCTAAGTCACCAAGGAAACAAAAGTTGAGGCTATAGCTTAAATCTGTTAAAAGAAAACTGATTCAGTCCCTACCCTGGTTCAGTCAGCTACACAGAACTGATGTTAACTTAAACTTAGAGAAATAATTATCTGTTTTAAAATTTTCAAATTAGATTGCTTAGAGTCGATTATTCGTAACATAAAATTGTTTCTTATTAGCCATAAATTGTACAACCTGCATTTAACTTGTTTATATTCAAAATGTTGTTCGTCACAATTGACTCACAATGGCATATAACCTTTTGTACCATTTTAATAAAAAAATATTTAAGCAACAAGTGTGTTTTAGTTTTCGTTATTACCGGCATAAAATAAGCAAAATGCAATAAACATGTGGATAAAATTATCCATAAAATATGGCATTTTAATAAAAATAATTTTATTAAGCAACACATTGCGTGACTTACGTAATTTCAATAATAATCATGTTATTAAAAGTAACAATTTTTTTCCCAGTTATGGCACCCTAATACTAAATACCTAACCAAAATGATATGTACCTACACATACTAAATTAATATTTAAAATTGATTGTCTAAATACTCCAAATTTTAATAATAATATCTACACACATGTACAGAGATAATCCCACAATACCATTAAATTGTATTTAAATACAATAGATAATGTGTGTTTGTTCTTAACTCATCATTTATTTTTCTCAGTGTAATCCGGAATGTATCAGAATTCTGTTTCATCCGCCTGCTTGTCATTTCTTACAGTGTACGAACTGGTTAGGGGAGGAGCTACGCAGCTTCAAGGCCACGAGAATTGGGTACAACGAAGATCAAAGGAACCGACAAAGCTGTCGCTTCTGTATAGTTTACAATCCTGTGGTACAGGCAAATCAATTAAAAAAGAATTGCATGTAGTCATGTGAATTTCACGGCATTGTTATTAAATGCTTTTTATCATTTTGCGTGTGGTGCCATATGTAAATTTGTAATTCCCTTAACCTTTTAATTGCCACTATCTATTGCATTTTTGCGCCAAACAAGTACACAAAATAGGGACACTTGTGGTCAAGCAGAACACTTCGGACCCTAAATTTCTGACACAAACCGCGGTAAAAAAAACGCGATCTTACTTGGTACCCCACAAATTTAATGCTTATGTCTTTGAACGAAATCTAGTGAGAATAACTTTATTTAAAGTGTTGCTTATGTTGACCAAAAAATAAAATTATTCTTTATACCGGGTGGTGCATTGATCCACGCAACATACGAAATCCCCATGTAAATTTGAAGGTAGGTAAAATATTGACTTATCCCGTGTTTATTTAATTAAAAAAGGTTTATTGAAAAGCGTTAAGAGCTGAATCCAAACGACAAAATTTTAGCTCTTTACGATAAATCAGTTAGGAATTAAAATTGCAAAAATCTTTTTTTCACTTTGTTTATAATGAACCTATATTGGCAAACAATGTTGTGATGCATATGTCATAAACTATGAGATCAGACTGTTACATTCATATTTTACTATTGTTTTGGCTAAACTCGTTTACTTATGTTAAAAAATGTTTAAAAAATTTTGCAAATTTTAATTAGTTTTCAGGATAAACGCTTACCCACCACGAAAAACTTTGTTGTCGAAACAACTCTTTCTCCATATTTATATTTTTATGAGCTTTCGATTTTTAAGTAACCGTAAAAAATTTTTTTTCACATATTATCCTTCCTCCAAAAACATTTATCAAAGCTGGCCAGTTGGTTTAAACCAGTGCCAAAAAAGTCATATACACATACGCACACACCATCACACACACACACACAAGCATTTTTTATCTATATTGCAGTAAAATATAAAACAAGAATTAAGTTCTGCAAATTTTTTTGTTTTATTTTCCCGTACTATTAACTGAATCCACATTGCCAATGTAAAGCGATGCACCTGCGGGCGTCGCAATACGTCTTGGATGGAACTAAACGTGCTAGAAAGAGATATAATTATAAAGTAATATTTAAGTGTTATAGTTTAAGGTTTTAGTTGACATTGTTTTGGTGTTTTGATTTGTCATTTTAATTCGTTTTTATCCATTTTTGTGCCTTGAAACTTTATTTAATACTAAAAATAGTTCTTTTCAGAGCTATTTCCATCGTACTATTGCGTTGCCGGTAAGTATTTTAGACATTTGTAACTATTTATTCGTTTTAAGTATTCTAACCTCTATTTTTATAAATAACACCTTCTTCACCTAAACAAGGTTATTGTCTCATGCAAGAAAATAAAGTTACCCAGCAGTTTGTTTAAAATGTTTTCAAATATTTTATAGAAAACCACCCTGAGTTGCCTCCGACCAAGGTTAGTAGTAGTAATTGAGGTTTTTCTCACAACATGTCATACTTCCCAGTCCAAAGTTTTCGAGATTACTTATTAAATGTTTATAGTGCCACATTAATTTTAGGAAACTGCCAAAGCCTTGCAAATATCAATTGAATCGGCACGAAAATACAAAAATGGATGCCAGGAAACCACACTGGTTTTGAAACGACCCAGACGAAAATATTTATCTGATAAAGCACCTAAAAACATCTGCATGGAGATGCAGGAGCAGTATTCACATTCCTGGCTTTCGGCTTCGAGCATTCAAAAAGTTTTTAATCACTGGCTCCTGTTTAAAAAAGTAGTAAATATAAACAGATTCAAATGTGAAATTAAATCCTACCTCACATGCAATTGCTTTTATTCCATTGATAAGTATTTCGGTCCTTCATGAATCTTGCGACTCATATGTGTGTTATGTATGTTCTTTCCATTTTCATTTATTATGTTATGTATTTATATAGACTAGTTTTAAAATTTTAATAATAGTTTGACAATGTTAATATTTACTTTGTAAATCTGTGTAACAAGAAATAAATAAATAAACTGAAAAAAAATGTTGACTCAAAGTGCTATTTCACCTAATGACAGAAAAAATACGCATACGAAAAAATGACAGCAGTGCACCACTTGTTTTATAAAAAATTATCAGAAGACGTGTTTGCAAGCCACTTGGTGGAGCACTCTCCCTTTTCTAAATAAAGTATGTGGTTTTATATCTTATTAACACATACTAAAATTAAAAATAATCTTAAGTACTTTCGGAGATAGTATAAAATAAAAACACCTAGTAGCAAAAAAAATGTGGCCGTTGCGGGCATACGTTCAGATAAACTTTCCTCCTAAAAATATCATGAGAATTCACCTCGAAATATTACTAGGTCATTAAGGAATACCCTGTATATTTAAAAAAATTGTTTTCATTATTATGAAAATTAAAATATTTTATTACAATTTTTAAGTCCGGTTCTGATCATAAACAGCTGCTCGCCATTGTATTGCTGCCAATATTATTCTTACTAAAAATTAAATAGCTGAAATATGACTGTTGTCATATGACATGTCGGCCATCTTGCAGGATTACTGGCTGAACCAAGTTTAGAATGGTTAGATTGCTAGACCAAGTTAAAAATATCCGCTTAAATTGAATCATTTACTATTACCATAACTAACGAGGTAGTCAAGTTTCTGACTTATAAGCATTTATTTAAGAAAGTTCTTTCACGAATAATGCATATATTGCTATATTTATAACTCGATCAAGTTACACACTTTTATTGCTTACCTTGATACTTTCAAACAGCCAGTTTTAAAAGTTACCTACAAAGATACTTTCGCAGCATAATAACCCCCCATTGTAATAGAGTTAATTTTTGATAAGTTGTCTGATTGACCGTTTACGAATTCCTTTTTAATTGAAATAAGAAATATAAAAACATGTTATTTACCGGTCTTTAAATTTTATCTGACACTCAAATGTCTGCTATAATATTATGACATAATACAATGCATCCTCGAGGTCGGCGTTAACTGTCGATGCCAACTTCATTAACGCCCCCAACTCTGGTAAGCATAGTTTCGTGAGATGGAGGGCGCGATTTTTTTTTTTTTTTTTTTTTTTTTTTTATGATAAGGCACAGCACTACAGGATAAACCCTTTATGGCGCTCTAGGAGCGGTGCGTGTGCGTAGGAAACGATTCACGTTGGTCTTGAATCTTTGGAGACTATACTCGTTGGGGAAGACGATCTCAGGGAGGTCGTTCCAGAGTGATGACGTTCTCCAGATGAAAGAATTTTGAAACAGTGTCGTTCGAGGGACACTAAGCTGAACCACGTACTGGTGGGCTGCAGTGGCTCGTCGTGTATTTCTACCATGCACCGCTCTGGGTGGTATTAAGCGGGCAACCTCAGTTGAACACTTGCCATGAAAATATTTGTAAAATAGACTCAAGTCGCCAACCTGCCTTCGATGTTCAAGGCTTTCCAGGTTGTTTGTCAGACTATGGTCACCGATCAAGCGAATGGCTCTTCTTTGAATGGAATCTAGCAATCTCAGGGTATGTTTAGGAGCAGAGCCCCAAATATGCGAACAGTACTCCAGTGATGGTCGAATTTGGGCTTTATAGAGCATCAAAAGTTGTTGGGGTGTATAGAGGTTCTTTGTTCGGAAAAGTACTCCAAGCTTTTGCGAGGCTGCCTTAGCAATGGCCGCAACGTGGCCATGCCAAGACATATGACTATCCAGATTAACGCCCAATAAATGAATTGATGAAGCCAAGGGAATTGAGTGTCCCGCCATAACTATATCCGGTTCTTCAACATTAACTTTTTTAGAAAAAACTGCCGCCTGGGTCTTTTTAGCGTTAAATTCTACTTGGTTACTGTCACCCCAAGACAAAATTTCTTCCAGGTCTTTGTTGAGATGCGAGACCTCTTGCTGCCTATAGAGATGTGCATTAGCAGCCGATGTCCGAGCATCCAAAGTAAAAGTTGAAACAAGTGTGCTGTCATCAGCGAAGCTATATATAGGATTTTTAGTTTTTTCCAAAAGATCGTTAATGTATAGTAAGAAAAGGGTGGGCGACAATATAGAACCTTGAGGGACTCCGGCGTTGATGTTAAATGTGTCTGAAAGAAATCCGTCCATCGCCACTCGCAGAGAACGGTCTTTAAGAAAGCTCGACAGCCATGAACAAAATTGAACCGGCATTCCGTATGCTCTCACTTTAGTTAGGAGCCCCTCATGCCATACTCGGTCAAAAGCCTTGGAAATATCCAGTGCTACCGCCCGGGACTCCCCATGGTGTTCTATTGCGTTGTTCCAAACATGAGTAACATAAGCGAGAAGGTCTCCTGTTGATCTAGACTTACGGAATCCATACTGGCGGTCACTAATAATGTTGAAACCTTCCAGGTATTTTAGTAATTTTTCGTTGATAGCCTTCTCCATAACTTTTGATATAACCGAGAGCAATGCGACTGGACGATAGTTGTTTGGCAAGGTTTTCTTGCCTTTTTTGGGTATGGGCTGGACTCTCGCAGTTTTCCAGCAAGAAGGAAATATTCCTTTTTTGTAGGATAAGTTAAAAAGCCTACAAAATACCGGTGTCAGTTCGTCAGCGCATTCCTTAATTACAATGACTGGAATATCGTCAGGACCAGAAGCCTTTTTAGTGTCGAGACTCCTCAAGATTCGCTTAACATGGCGGTGGCGAAAGACAATCTCGGGCATTCTCGATTCTACAGGGGTAATGTTCGGTGGAGTACTTCCCTGAAAATTTACCGTTGAATGTGAAGAGAATAGTTCCGCCAGTAAGTTTGCTTTTTCCTGTGCTTTGGTCGCAATGGTGCCATCAGAACGTGTTAGAGGTGGAATGGTTGACTTGGTAAAGTTCTGACTGACGGCCTTAGCTACCGACCAAAATGATTTTGAGCCGCTAGGACATTCAAGAAGTTTGTCTCTGATCCTCTGGTTGTGTGCTTCTTTGCTTTGGTTTATCGTTTGCTTGCATTGGTTTCGAGCGTTAACAAAGATGGTACGATTTTCGGCGGTAGGATTTTTACGCCATTGTCGGTAGAAATAATTTTTTGATTTAACAGCTCGTTCGCAATTTTTGGTAAACCAAGGCTTGCCGTTAGAAGGGCACTTTTTTGAGAAAGGGATGAAGGCTTCCATACCAGTAAGGATAACCTCCGATATTTCTGTTGCACAGATGGATGGATCATCAGAGGTAAAACAAACGTCCCGCCAAGGAAAGGTTCGAAAATGGTCCCTTAGGTCCTCCCACTTAGCTGATGTATAATGCCATATCTTGCGTGGTTTAGGAGGCTCTTCAGCACTAATTGGTAGTTTGTTCAGTGCCGAAATAAGGTTGTGGTCAGACGTTCCTAACGGCGGCTTCACGGTGAGAGTGTACAAGTCGGGGTTTGAAGTTAAGAAAAGATCCAACAAACTAGCAAAATCACCATCTCGGTCTGGAATCCGAGTTGGTTCACTCACCAGCTGGGTGAGGCCAGAGCTGATGGCAAAGGATTCGGCTTCACGACCTTGTTCGTCAGTCATGTTTGAGTATTTGAGCCAGTTGACATTATGAATGTTGAAGTCGCCAAGGATGACAACTTCGGAATTGGGATGGTGGGTTTGCAAAAAGTCGATAGTATTAGCAAGAGTGGAGAACAAGTCTCTATAATGGGTATCGCTTGGCGGCCGGTAAAGGCAGCAGATGAATTTAGTAATTCTCTGCGTTGATATTTTAAACCACATTACATCAAAGTCGTTAGGCTCGAGTGTCTCCTCTCGTTGACAAGAAATATCACTCCGGACAAAGAGACAAAGGCCAGAATTCCGCCTAAATCGGTGATGAAAGTCGTACCCAGGATATAAATAGCTGACCGTACTAATCGATGATCTGACTTTGGTTTCGGTTAGTGCAAGTACATGAGGTTTGGTAGATTGTAGATGTTGATGGACTGCATTGATGTTGGAGTTCAGTCCTCTTATATTGCAGAAGTCAATTTGGAAGTTGCTAATCTCGGGTCTTTTAACAACTCCAGTTTTCACACCATTTCCATTTAGAATATTGTTCGAAGGACCCGCATGGCTACTGGACAAAATTAAAAAACATTTACCTCTATAAATACTAATAGCGAATTGAGATAATTGCCGTTGTGTTTGTGATAATTATTTCTAGTAGTAAAAAGTTATATCTATATTGAATGTGATATGACGCCCTTGATAGAAATGAAATAGTTAGAAAAGTTCCCTTTTATCGCATACATTCTGCCGGACACTGTATAATTATCGTTTTATAACTATCATGTTGTTTTTTCCAACTGTAATGGTGTTAAACATTGCTGGATCATCAAGCAAGCACATATTCGGTTTGTTATATGTAAATAGAGAAATTATAGTCATTAATCATAAATCCATTAATAAATTATATGTTTGCTTTTTATTTCTTAGGTTGAATGTATTTCAAGTAGGATCCACTTCTGTAAAACCGCTATCGAAATATGCATATTTTATTAAATAACACCTGCTTATCAAAAGAAAATTAATTATTAGAATAAATAAAACGTGTAAAAACTATAAAAATGAAAGGGAAACATAAATTACCTACATGTTGATGCAGCAATTACATAATAATAGATTTAATATAGTCGTGGACGAACGAAACCCTCCAGTCTTCAATATTTCCTGTAAGTATTATAATATCAACTTCAAAATATTTTATTTGGAGGAGTAAATAGTTTATCATTTCTAAATTAAACTAAGACTTGATATCGCTCGCCGCAAGTTTGGCGCGGTAAACAATCATTATTTTCGCTTATTTGCCTTTGGTTAAAACCATTTTAACGTCACATAAATTTCTTAAAGTCGTTTTTTAATTATCTTTCTACCTGGCTTATCGTAAGCAATAATTTTCATGCATAGATTTTTTAATAACGTGCTCATTTTGGTAAAAGAGCCATAGATGCCACACCCCACCGGGAGCAAATATTAATATTACTTTACTTAATAATTATTATTTAATGACGTGCAGTAATAAATACTTTTATGGTAATTTTAATAACATACAGTATGCAGGGTCGTAATTCGATACATTTCGTGCATTGTAGGTAAAATTCGCTAAGTATACCACACAGTAAAAAATTGAGTGTTAAATTTAACACTCAATGGTGGTACATATAGGACCACACTCAATAGGGTATATTAACCAATCAGTATATCTGGTAAAAAAGATATTTTTAAATGGTTTTTTTTACTTTTTGATGAGTGTTAATTCTTCTTATTTATGGGTAGGTGCATTTACACTATCAAGTGTAAATTAAACTCACAGATTGTAAACCTATCCTTCTAGGGTGTAAAAGAAATAATGAGAGGTGTAAGTAAACCATTTTTTAATGGTAATTTGTGATTAATTAGTGTAAATATCACACTATTGTAGTGTAAGTTTTATTTTATTTGGGTGTGACTTTACTATAGTGAGTGTAATAGAATAATCTACTCAGGGCTAGAATACTTTCCACTTTGTTTAAGTAATTTAATCCCATATCAAACTAACCGGGCATTTATAATTAAAATGTAAAAAATTATGCATTCAAGATGTTTTACATTATTAACCTCTGCTTAGTTTGTACATGATTGAATGACTTAATCAAAGCCGAAAATAGTAGCCCCTAATATATTTCATATAAATCTTCAGATCGCTTAAAAAAGGTTTGTTAAATGAATGAAAATATTGAGTATTATTCATCGTTTATTTATAAACAAAATAATGGTTACAACAGAACTGGAAAACCCTGAGTTTTTTTTATACTTATTATTATAACTAGTTGAACAAAATGACACACCTATTATATACTTTGCAATTTAGTAAATTAAACATATGTATATCTACGTTTAACGTACCTCATTGTTAAGCTTAACAAAACAAATAACATAATAAATATATGTTTAATTAGAACACTAAACAACTAAATAAAAGTATGCTTTGAAACAATATAAAATAATGAAAATGACGAGTATTATATTAATCGTATATTAGAGATCTATGAAGTAAAATATGTAGGTAGGTACCTAAGTATTTATATCGTCCCCCTTATCACGTATGGGCGTACCTGAATTTGGCAAATGTTCAGGAGAGAGGAAAAACGAAAATGAGTGGTATTTGATACGTCATAATATAATTGTTATTTTTGAATATTTCAACTTCATTTTTTGGATTAGGATGTAAAGAGATATATACTTTAGAATTGTGCATTTACAAATATGTTAGTGGCTGTATTTTTTTTTAAAACAATAAAATTTGTAGATACGCCTATACGTGAAACTCACCTTGCAAGATACTACATAGGCAAAAAATAATAAAAGTTTGAAATTTTAATAGGTACTAGCTAGCTAGCTATTTTGTATAAGGGCGTTTCTAGGAAAGTTAAGATAATGAAACAGAAAACAATTAAAAACGAACTTTTATTATATAATATAGGAAAAACAGAAACATTATAATAATTATAATAATTGCTTATGGTAAAAACTGAAACAGTTTTCCTTATAGTTTGAAATAAACGAAAAAAGGTATGGTAGTAAACGGAAAAATTAGGTTGTTTCGTGCGGTAGTGATTTATAGAAATCTTGAAATTCTTTTAAGCGCACTACAGGTGTCTCGCCAGTACATAACGACACCAAGTCTTCATATTTTCGTTTGGCCACTCTTGGAGGCTCGGCATTTAAAGGAGAGATTTTTATATCAGGCAGCGTGCCCTGTAAGCGTTTCAAAATAATTGCATCATATTCTTTGTCGAGATGACTCGTCTTAAAAAATACCGTTGTTGACGCTTTCTTGGTTAAGAACATTTCCATGATTTCGGGCCACTTTAATTTATTGCCATTTTCACTTTCTTTAACAGATAACATCCTAAGCTCTGTTGAAAAAGTTTCCTCAAGAAAGTCGTTAGAATGAAGTGGTATAACTGTGTAGGGCTGCTTCCGCCGAGCTAAACGAACTACAGGATGAAGCTGGGAAGGAACGTAGATATCTCCTGATGTAGAAATTGCCGTTGAGATAGCGCTGTGCGCTGCATCACCCTCATTTTGTCCGTGACTGGTTGCGAAATATCGAATGGATATTTCTTCTAAGCATGTAAATTTATTTAATGCATATAATAACATCGCAGGCATAATGCTGTTCTTGTTTTGTCCAAGGCAACCGTCAGCGAATAGACTAACGTGTTTTATCGCTCGTTTACTATATTCTTCTAAAACTTTAAAAATACAAGTTGCGATCTCCGAGGAACCGCGTTTGCTTATGGCTTCATGCCAAAGGAAACAGAAACATTCCCTGTCTGCCAAATTATAGAAGGTGAGGTTAAAATTTGATAATCTACTTTTATAATATATACTACTCTCTTTCGAGATAGGGAGGTATATGACCTGTTGTAGATCAAATACACCACATAGCATACTTCTATCTTCCTGAGCACTCTTTTTGCAGTTTGATTTAATCACTCTTGATGCATCTTTTTCCAAAATATGAGAGTTATACTTATCTCTTAATCTATTTTTAGCGTCGTCATCAACATTATGATAACTGACACATAGGGAACATTGGTCCTTCTTAGGCCTAAAGAATGATAATTTTTTTTTCTTAAAAACCTTCCGGTATAAACCAAAGCTTGCCACAAGATCACCTTTGTCCTTAGACCTCAAATCCTCGACATACATAGTGTACATCTTACTCAATGATAGATCCGGGTGAAGATACATCTTCGAAGTATTTGAACGGCAATAATGAGATTCGACTTTCGGGTATCTGTTAATATGCTCCTCTATAGCTTTATTTATGTAGATTTCTCTTTCCTTTATGGTGTTATTTCTTTGCCTACCGCCTCTTCTATCCTTTTCTAAAATCTCAGAACTGTTAATTTTAGACAACGCTAATCTACACATTTTTTCCGTTATTCCTAACGTATTTAAAAAAAGTCGTTTACATACAACAACTCTAATGTTATCAACTGATAAAGTGTATACTATAGTATGCTGCCTACGGGAGTCTTAATTTTTTACAGTTGATCTTTTTGTTCCTCTAATTTCCAAATGTCGTGCCAAATATTCCCTTTGAAGTTGTAAGTCAGCTAAATTACAAAACTGTTCAAATAATGTAGAGCGTTGCTCGTCGTTTATTTGAAAACAATTTTTTCCGAATACTTTGCAACTTGCAGAGTCGCATCGGGGTCTTATATATCTTGAAGGCACTGTTTTCTTTGTACTAGCGCTAATATATTTCTTTCCTAAAAAAATTAAACGTCTCAGAAATAAACCTTTTGGATAAAAAAAAACAGTAAGACAAGATTACTCTTCCCTATCTATTTGTTATAAAACAAGATTACTCTTCCCTATCTAATTGTTAAGACTATTACGTACCCATATTTCTTAACTTTTTAGTTTCTTTTTGTTTGTTTGTTTTTCTACATTTACTAGTTCCTTCCCTTTCTTCGCCATCCATAATAAACGACTCAGGTAGACACTGCCCTTGATCAGGACGCTTTTCAAGATTGCTGTTTATGTCAGAATCATCAAATCGAAAAGTGTTTCTGATGCGACCATGGTTACAATTATAAAAATCTTCATTTAAATTATCATAACATAATAATATTTCACAAAGAGGACATGCAACAAACACTTCCCCCTTACACGTACCAACTTCGCACGTGACTGTAGGATCGGTATCAGAATCATCTACATGTGAGTCCCGTGTAATATTATAGTTTCTATCTAAAATAAAATAATTTTAATTAAAAAGTCGCCACAACACTACTCTATGAAAAAACGAATAACTTTTGTTATGCCTCTAAATCTACCTTGGTTACACCTAATATCGGTGGTGGAAAATGGCACGTTTTGTAACTGTGTATACGATGCTTTGTCACTCGATTTATAACCTGTATTTTGTCCCTCTAGTTCATTAGTCTCACCAATGGGCACACTATATAGTTTTTTACCTACAACAAAAGAATAACAACTAAGAGCTTCCCTGTTTACAATAAGAATCCTTAAAAGCATCATATAGATACGACCTACTTAAATTGTTAACAACTTCGTAAAGTAATATTTTTCTTTTATAAATTTTTTTAAAAAAACTTACCCTGATTCCTAGAAAAATCTACATTATGTATCTTTACGTTTCTTATAAGCGGCATGTCATCATCCGAATCAAAATGGGTAGTTATCTTTACTAATGCAGAATTCTTGCAAGTAGAACTTGTATTATTTTGAGGTTTCTGTAGTTTGGCTAACGGAATATCATCTTCAGGGTCTGAACTGCTATTTTTAACTTCATATTCATTCGATTCTATCGCCAACACTTTACCGTAATACCACCGGTTTTTGTACAACATTTTAACACTACATCCTACCTTTATTTCTAGACAATTTATAGTTTTTAGTTCATTAGAGTACACAACATTTTTTGAACCACTTCTCCAGAGCACAAGAACATCCATCTTAATCAAAACAATGTCCTGCAAACACTTTCTTAAGAAAAATTTGTAGGTTACAATATCAGCTGTAAACATGCAGCATCATAATAGATACCACCTATATTCGAATTATATTTTCCGCCTATACGTGATAAAATATATAAATAATTAAGCATATTTTTATCCCACGAACGGGCGTATTAGCTTTTCTGCCTATACGTGATAAATGATTAAAGCACTTTACCATATACGCCATAATTTAAATCTGTATTTGTGCGTAAATTACAATGGGTACAGTTACGCCTCCTCGTGAGTTAAAAAGCCGGCCCAAGAAAACCCGATATCCGGCGTATCTCAATTTTTCCCATTTGTGTTAAAAAAATTAATGGGACGATATAAGCTTATATCAGAATAATTTAAAAGATAAAGGAAAAAATGTAGCAATGTAAATACCTACTTAGTTTCTTAAAAATTTATTATTATTATATTATTAGTTAGAGGCACCCTCATTATTTGGCACTTTACAGAACTTTGCTTTGTTTCTATATTTTAATTTAAATATAAAATTATTCTATATCACGTTCAAAGAACACAATCAGACTGACCTAAAAGTTGAATTTGCACGTAGCGTCGGCGTCATCTGTCAATTCCAAGAATTTCACACCACTTGTTGCCGCCTGTCTTTTCGGTAACACGGGTTTAGGTATTTTTACCCGGGGCCGTGAAAAAAAAACTATTAACGAATAAGTTTTACGCTCAATGTGTTAAATTAACCTTCTAGCGGGGTTTCTTTACCCGCTAATGTGGTGTTATTAATTGCCTTTGTATTTAATTTTCCCGATATAGTGTAGAATGAAATAAATAACACTCATTCAACAAAATTAACTTTCTAGAGAGTTAAATTCATAGGCAAATTTAGTACAATAACTTTGGTCCCATATGAGTGTAAAGATGTGGTAAATTATGTTGATCCGGGTGTTAACATTAACACTACTTTTTTTTACCAATCCTGAAATGATTTTTACCAGGTGGTTATTTTTTACTGTGCACCTACAAAATTTTCATCGCCTCCATTGTAATGGAACTTTCCGGGCGCGGCCAGTAGGTTTTTTTACTGGTAGGGCAAATTTTGTGGGAAACTAATAATAATTGAGAAAGATGTGTTTGGGAAACGCGTTTTTTAAAAATCGAATTCATAAATACAAATCAATTAGTCAACGTCCCAACGTAACCTATTAATTCTCAAACAAAGTGCAAATCGGTAACGCTGTTTCAACTGACTTCTATAGCATAGTAACAGCTAAATGATTTTCATTGATCCAAGGAATCGCGCGACAGCGCACTGATTGGTTTAAAGATGACAGCGATTTTAGCGCGAGTGAAGCAAACAGGAGTAGCGTCCAAGACTCGAGGCGAGGAGCTGCTCCACGTCGCCGGGAAGCGGGATCCACGTATTTTTCTGACACAAAGTGTCACTCTAGTTCGATCACAGTAAAGTGATATTTTTCTAAAAGGTTTATCTTTCGGCCAAAAGCGGCAATTACGTCGTGTGTGCTTGGGTATACAACAAGTTTGCATATAATAATCCGTTCTTAAAGAGCTTTCGTAAGAGAATTGCAGCTTCCCGATGGCAGTGATTAGTTAGTCTGGAAACGTAGAAGAAGAAACATGTAACAATATAGTTCACAGAGATAATAATACAAAATGTATTGATTCTAAATTGCAATATATACAAGTGAATATTTACTCCAGCATCAAAGTAAAATAAACGTTTTCGTTCAGTTTAAAGATATAAATGAAACAAAGACGTCTAAGCTAAATGAAAGTAATATCAAGGATATTTATATTTACCTCAGTTGCGAGGTGTCTTACGTGTCAACGTAAATATAATAAGTTGCTACTTTGAAAATCATACATGGTTAAATTGATGTAAACATCAAAAAGCTACCAAAATCGTGGAATAAATAAAGCAAAAGGTAATGTGTTATTAGTGTAATGAGTACTGAGTATTAGGTAATTATTTTTTTTGTCTTGGTATTTTTTCTTAATATAATTGTTTTATCCTAGGGTACCGTTCTCAGCAATACTTTTGTGATTGTCTGATGGTTTAATAAAAATGCTTTGTAACAACCTGCGCTCTACATCAGCATTTATAGGCTTTTTAGCTTTAATTACTGCTGTATCTGTAGTCTGTAGTGTTGGGCATATTTGTAAAGGAAATATTCAGTCGCGGTGAAACATTCTGGTCACTCGTTGCCTCTAAATTGTCCTCATCGCTAGAATCGTGTAAACTAAAATGCGAATCTGAATCACAGGTCTTGGTACCATTCTTCCCTCAGTAAATAACCGGGGATTCTCGGTTTCTGTTACTGTTACGTGTTCTTGGTTCTGATTAGTACTAGGGGCAAATCTATCTCTGGAATTGCTTCCTGCTTAAATAATAGAATATATTCCAGTCGATGAAAAACCTGACCTTATATTAGCACGAACGATCTTAATGAATTGAAAAATTGTTTATGACTTCATAATACTTAAAGGCCCGAAATACTGCATGAGCTGCAGATAATTTCGTATTTTTAGGCAGTTGCTACAATACTGTGATTCAAATGGCATATCGCCCCGACCAATATAATAAGGCGCGGGCTTGCTACTTTACATTTAGCAAAATGTTCAATCCAATCTGTATGGTAGAAATATAAATTATTAAGCAGCAGTAGTGGCTCATCCATATATGGTTCAGCTCAGTAGATATCCATTCCTCCAACCACAGAATTCCTTTCTCTGAAGAACGTGGCCACTCAAAAACGACCTTTCTGAGGTCTTGTTTCTAAACAGATATGACATCAGCTGGCAGTAAAGGTACCTGTGTCATCAAAAAATAATGTTACGGCACGCATGTAAAAAATTAAAATAAAATTAACTGGTCAACAAATGCTTCTGTTAGCCAAAGATATTGTATGTTTAAATAATATAAGAACTCATTTACTCTTTACATTTTGACAAACCTGTTTAACTTTTTTTTGGTCCTTTAACTCGTGCCTTGCTGTTTCTAATACATTTTCCAACTGTTGTAATATCCAAATATGTTATTTTCGTATTTCCCTTGTCGTTAAGAGGCATTAATAAATACTCAACCTTACTCACCCATTAATTCTCAGGAATAATATGAAAATAACAGAAATAATAAACCGTGAAACACAATGTTACCTCCAGGTAATTAAGCAAATTACTTCAGCGACACATACAAAAAGGCCCTTTATTATGTAATTTTAATTAATAGTTTGTCCTGTATAATGGTTTCGGTGAAGAATTTTGGTATACATAATGGCTAGTTAGCGATGGGGTTGCAAATGTGGGTTAGCTGTCCTCGGATTAATGCAGGTAATCTAGCTTCGGTCGTTATCGGTCACATAAGCTAACGACAAAACTTGTTTTATAAAGCTAATTGGAGAGCTTCCCTTATATTGTAACGTTATGAACGTAGCTAACAAGATAAACCTATCCTATATTTGAATAATCTAAATACGGAAAACATAATTTTTTGTGATGGATCAACGTTTATGTTAAATGGTAACGTAAACCGACAAAACTGTCGTTATTGGGCAGACGAAAATCCATACTGGATGAGGGAAGGTCACACTTATCACCCAGAAAAACTCAATGTTTGGGCAGGTATTGCTGTTGATTGAGTTAAAGGACCAATCTTCCTGATCTTCTCGACTTTGATACTCCGAATTGTAACATCTGGTTTCAACAAGATGGTGCGCCTCCCCAATTTGCAAGAGCTGTCCGTGAATATCTAGATGCAGAATTTTCAGGTAGATGGATTGGTAGAATGGGACCCATTGAATGACTACCCAGGTCTCCAGACCTTACTGCCCTAGACTACCTTTTTGGGGGTACTGGAAAAGCAATGTTGAAGAGTTGAAAGCGCGAATAAGACATAAGTGTAGGTTAATTTCTCCCGAAGCTACTAGAAATGCTTAAAACGAGTCTTTCTTCCGTTTAGGATATTGCCAAATATTAAGTGGACAACATTTTGAAGATTTACAACAAGAAAATTTTAAAAACGAATATAAATATTTTCTTTTTTGTTTAAAGTAAATAAAATTAGTTTTTGATTCATATCTTATAAATAGCAAGGTATGAAAATTTAAAATTTAACCGTTATATTTAACTTAATATGCTGTTTAAAAAGTAAATAATAAACTAGGGTTGCCATTTAAAAAAATTCTCGAAGACTTCATATCTCTAATTTAGGACACATTGTATCAATTTTTTTTTAATTAAAAAGACCACATCTTTAAATATCAATACCCGTGTTCGAAAATGTTTCCAAATAAAAGACCATACTAGACTTACTGAATTTATTCCGAGTTACAAACTCCCACTGTCTAGAGCATAAAGAAATATTAATTGTTTACCATTGTTTCCTTAGCCCGCCTTGCCTTACTCTGGTCAATTTGAGTATAAGGCTGTCTGGAATCAAGCATTTTTCTTTCCTTGATTTTTTTTTCTCTAATGTTTCCTGTTTTTTGCTTAATCTATTAATATTTTCCCATTTCATACCGTTATTTACTTCTCCTTCTTTAATTGTGCTTGTCTGGGTTCTCCTTGGTCTTTCCCCGTTATTTTTTCCTATTACTTTTGAGTACTTTTATATAGTTTTTCATTTGCCATTCGATAATAAATTTATAATAAAGTACCATTCTCCACTATCTTTTCGTTTATGGGTTCTGTTTTTGAATTATCTTTAAATGTTTCTTTCTTTATGAAATCTCGTCTCCTTTTTCCTTCTAGATATCAGAAATCTCATCTCTAGCACAATTTTTTTTTTTTTTTTAGTTTTCTCTTAGCATGCTGTGCATTATTGTTACCTCTTTTAATAACTTATTGAAGAGATCCAAGAAACGGATGATACTGCTGCCAACTCTGAGACAGAGGAGGATAAACCTGAACTTGCTCCAGTGTCGAAAATATCAACCGACCACCCCGGTTAACCGACCAACATTTGATTCCCCGAGGGTGGTTGCTATTAAGAGATTTAACTGTAATATCTAGTTACCTAATAATAGACATAGACTATTTGTACTTTGGCTTTAAATCCCTTTCATCAGTATATACACTTACAGTTGACCAATAAAAATGTAATTTACTAAAAATATGGGGAATGACACAAAGTCTCGGTCTCGTCAAAATTACGTATTTATTTTTATGAGGTGACACGTGTTTCGCCTTTAATAGGCATTATCAGACCTACAATGTAACCCAATTAACAATAATTATAAGATATTAACAAAACCAATATTACCCAACTTAAGGTCTAAAACGGTAAATTCCATAAAAATAAACAAGCTCAAAAAACACACACAAAAGTGACATTTTATATAAAGGGGGACAAAACCACAAAAAGAAAATAAGGACGAACTTGAATCACATAGAGCAGTAGATAAGTTGGAGTGAACACTTGGACAAGTACTTTAGCCCGAATTGTAAAACACTTGCAATTAAAAATAAGACACTATAGTACCGGAAGGGAGAACCTAACCACACAATTGCTTGTTTATATTGTTGAATATTAAATAGGGCTCGAAATCAAAAACATCATTCACACAAGTGAGTAACGCAGGCTTTTCTTTGCATTCGTAATTTAAATATATTCTCTAACAGATTTAATCTAACACCCTTGGGGCATTCGTGTAAAATTTCTACATTTTTAGATGGAGAAAACTGATGCTTTAGGGTTAGTAAATGATTTGCGAACGCTGGTTTGGTTTCAGTTATATCGGAGTTTTTATATTTGTTAAAGAAACTTAAATGTTCCTTCAACCTTGTGGAAAATTTCCTTCCAGACTGGCCGACGTACACCGCAGGGCATTCTCCACAGTTCAAGGCATAAACTCCCGATTTCGACATTCGATCAACTTTGTCCTTAATCTCCACCAAGTGATGTTTTAAAGTGTTTTTGGTTTTAAAAACTACAGAGACGTTAAATTTCGAAAAGAACTTCGCCAACTGAAATGAGATGTTTCCGAAAAATGTAATATATAACATATTATATGAGAGTTTGTATTTGTTGACATATTTTAAATAAAGTTTGCTGATTGCGTTAATTTTAAAACCATTGTTTAACGCGATTTGTTTTATTAGACATAACTCCTTTGAAAATGCTTTCTTGTTTAGAGAAGGCTTAAATAGCCTATAAAAGAAAGAATTGAATGTTGCAAACTTGTGAGTATAAGAAGAATTAAAAGAAAATTGAATAATGTTATCTGTAGCTGACGGTTTTCTGTATACTTCAAAACTAATATGGTCATTGTCTCTAATTAACAAAAGGTTCAAAAACGGCAATCTACCTTCTCTCCAAAGTGAAAGTAATTTTATTATGCAACGAACTTGCAAACTCCATAAACTGACTCAACCTCTCCTCCCCTCCGTCCCAAATTATACACATATCATCAACGTATCGTTTGTATGATACTAAGCAGTCTGGAAAATGGCTATTAATTAGTTGGATGGACGTGGATGATATCTGTATTATTTGGAACGGAGGGGAGGAGAGGTTGTCAGTTTGTAGAGTTTGCAAATTCGTTGCAAATAAAATTACTTTCACTATGGAGTGGAAAATAGAAGGTAGATTGCCGTTTTTGGACCTTTTCTTAATAAGAGACAATGACCCTATTAACTTTGAACTAAACAGAAAACCGTCAGCAACAGATAACTTTATTCAATTTTCTTGAGATGTTTAACATTTTTCGGAAACATCTCATATCAGTTGGCGAAGATTTTATAAAATGTAACGTCTCTATAGTTTTTAAAACCAAAAACACTTTAAAACATCACTCGGTGAAGATTAAGGACAAAGTTGATCGAATGTCGAAATCGGGAGTTTATGCCTTGAACTGTGGAGAATGCCCTGCGGTTTACGTCGGCCAGTCTAGAAGGAAATTTTCCAAAAGTTTAAAGGAACATTTAAGTTTCTTTAACAAATATAAAAACTCCGATATAACTGAAACCAAATCAGCATTCGCAAATCATTTACTAACCTCAAAGCATCAGTTTTCTCCATCTAAAGATGCAGAAATTTTACACGAATGCCCCAAGGGTGTTAGATTAAATTTGTTCGAGAAGATGGAAATTACGAAAGCAAAGAAATATCCGTTACTCACTTGTGTGAATGATATTTTTGATTTCGAGCCCCATTTAATATTCAACAATATAAACAAATAATTGTGTGGTTGGTTAGGTTCTCCCTTCCAGTACTATCGTGTCTTATTTTATTTTGTTGTGTTTAATTCCAAGTGTTTTTACAACTCGGGCTAAAATACTTGTCCAAGTGTTCACTTCAACGTATCCACTGCTCTATGTGATTCAAGTTCGTCCTTATTCTCTTTTTATGGTTTTGTCCCCTTTTATATAAAATGTCATTTTTGTGTGTGTTTTTTGAGCTTGTATCTTTTTATGGAATTTAACGCTTATGACCTTCAATTGGTCAATATTGCTTTTGTTAACATCTTATAATTATTGTTAATTGGGTTACATTGTAGGTTTAATGATGCCTGTTAAAGGCAAAACACGTGTCACCAAATAAAGATAAACACATAATTTTAACGAGACCGAGACTTTGTGTCTTTCCCCATCTTTTTAGTAAATTGTATGTAAGGTCTCTTAGAGTACAATATACGATTTCTACAAATAAGAATGTAGTTTATAAAATTATTGTTTTATTAGCAAAACAGTTTTTCTAATTTTTTTAAAACAAGCTTCGCTGGAATGGTATCCCTTTTCCAATCACCATTCGTATAAGCTTAAAAACTTTTTTTTTATGCTTTGGACGCAGCTATTCTTTTGCATTTCTTATTTCTGAATAAGCACTGTACAAAGATAGAAACCATTTCCACTATTGTAATGGAAATAGGTAATTTATAATTTTTTTCCAATAGTTTCATCTACGGTTTTTTTCTTACCAGATTACCATATTTAACGAAATATGAAAAAGTAAAATGTATTAAATCCAATGTTATGGAAAGTTAGAAATATACTTTTGTCAAAAATGCTGCTTAAAGTTAAAATTTTTACAGCGACCCACTGACCAGGTTGTGAATTTGAATTCATCTTCAAATACAATGCTCAGAACGTCCCTGCCAGTCAAGACATTCTCCAAATTAAGAGAAGTTAATGTCCTCTTGCGTGACTATTCACATAATATGGATACATAGTATGTTTTTGTTAACTTAACAAACACGATTGATATTGCACTTTTCATGGAATAATCTCGTTTTCTGAGAGCGCGTACTCCTAACTATTGTTGGAAGTCAAGTAAATAGCAATTTTCACTTTGAAAAATGCGATTTAAAAACTTTTAAGAGGAAGAATTGACAGAAGACATAACGCTTCTCTGGATAGGATAATTTCCCTTACTCGGGAACAGATGGCCAGTAAGTTTCCAACCTGGCTGAATTTGTTAAAGTTGATAATTCAAACACAATACATTGTTAAAATAATATGGTTTATATCACAGTTCGTAGAACAACTTAAACACTAATAATTCATTACAAGTGACTTTAAATGCACCTTTACTACAGGAAAAGTGTTATTAAAAATGTTAAGTACCTAGTTAAATATTCAAATCAGATATTTACTAGACTGTAACAACATGTAAATAATTAGATGGTTAGGTTCTAATTAATGTAGATAATGTCTTGCTATTATTTGTAACAAATTGACAAAAATTAGGTGATCCAGTCACATTAATTACATTCCAATAAATGCATTTGTCGTATTGCCAACAGCAGTTTCCTAGACTGTACTCAATATGATGTTTCACGTTTTTTCTCAATAGATATTTCGATATAAACATATTTGTAAAGTGTGTTCAGAGATATAAGAAAGTGACTAACTGATCCCTATTAAGAAAGACCCGGGTCAGCTGTAAAATTGAAATATGGCCGAACAGGTCCGTATTTTGCTTAGAATTTAATCATGGTTTGTAATAAAAATAAGTAAGACATTAAACAATATTCTATGTATGCTTAAATGTGAAATTATGAAAGTTATTTTATTATTAAAAATTTTATTTATGATTCCAAAAATATACAAATTATTCGGTACTTATAATAATAAAATTGTTCACTTAATATATCAATATCACTATTGCTATTTTCCTGAAAATAAACGTCATTATCATGCACATGTAGTTTTGGATTCTTGCTTTTGTGTCATTTGAGGAGGGAGTCTTGGTCAACTGCCTACTATGGTAGCTTGCATTGTCCACTACAATTGCACTATTCAGAGGTATATTTGGAAGTAGCTTGTTTTTAAACCAATCTTCAAATAAATCAGCAGTGGTGTCCTCATGGTAATCCAGAGAAGAATCTTTAATGTTTTTTGCAGACAGAGAAAGTCCATTTGGAATCCAATCGTCTTTAGATCCAGCATGCAAAATCGTAATTCGTTGACCTCTTTTTGATGTCGCGCTTGTTTTACACTTGTCGCTTGAGTCAGCCCAACCCTTTTCCGGGGTATCATATGTGTCGAAGCAGGTTTCATCCAAGTAAATAATCGGCCTTTGCTGATCTTTGTAAATCCTAATATTTTGTAGATATTCGGATCGCCATTCCCCAATTTTACTGGATTCCATTAAAACTTGTCTTGTGTTAATTTTTTTAAATCTAAAACCCATTTGTTGGATACACTTCCATAACGTTGTTCTGTCACATTTAACGCCGGTTACATCTTTTTCAGGCCTCTTAGTTAATTTATCTAATGTAGGCACTTGTTCCTCGTGTAATTTGTAAATTTTACGCCGTATTATATCTTGCTCCCTTCCATCTACTTTAGAGAAAATGCCAGTATCGGTTCATTTTTCCTCGCTCAAATGGGATTATTCACAATTTTCCATAGAGTTGATGTAGGAAATTTTGTTAATATGGCCGTTTCTTCCAACGCTGCTTTCTTGCTGACCGCACGTTCAATGAGAGCTGAATAAACATTGTTTATAACTTCCTTAGTTTCCACAAAAAAGTGTTTTCTGCTTTTCGACGGGGTTTTCTCCTGAGATACATTGAGCTCGCACATATTTTCCATGATTCATACACGATTAAACAAACGCTGTATAACACACGAAGTAAGAATAATTACTAAGCTTAAAACTAACTAGAGTGGCTATATATACAGTCTTTAGAACATAATTTGTTTTATGGGATTACCCCCCTCATTTTGAGTTAGGTAAAAATCGGTCTAAAATCACCAAACTATTACTTTAATAATGAAATTACGTCTTCCGGATTTGCAGTTTACTTTAAGACATTTTTAAGTACGGAACATAATTTACCTGCATTTAGTCATTCAATTATTGTTTGTTTATGGCCACCCTTGGATAATCCCATTCAAAGGCAGAGTATAATTTTCTTATATCTCTGGACAGGCTTTATCTACGCTAAAGTCAGTTTGATATTTATTATTAGGTATTTTAAGCTATATTTATTACTGCACCACAATTTCCTATTTCCCATTAGAAGTACAAAAAGTATTAAGGTTAATTCCCCTTTACAATTATTAAATGCATATACAATATTAAAATAACAAAGGTTCTAGCTTGGTGGTGTAATATTAGCTAACAAAAGGCATGCACACGAGACATGCATTATAATAACGAAGACAGGTTTTATTCAAAAACTAAACATACTATCGGTTAGTTCAGGTAATACTATAATTTATACACATAATTGATTATAATATTGAAAAAAGGACAACATTCATTATACAATTAAAGCAAAAAATTAAACCACTATTAGAAAATATCATAAATATACGCAAAATCAAAACATGCAGGGTGTCTCACGGTGACCGTCCATTTGAATATTTCGAAAAGTAATTTTGATCCTGCAAATTTGGATTTTGGGGTTTTAATATGCGCTCTCTTCAGGGGAAATAACAGCGACCTTGTGCAAATTTCGGTTATGCCGAAAGATGTCTCAAACTTATTTTAAATAGAATACCCTATATAATATACTTTTTTGTGTCCTTTTCTTTATTTCCAATAACTTCTATTAAAAATATTTTTAGCCTATTCTATCCGTTTCTGAGATAACAATTATTTTCCTCAAATTTTGACCTTTAACAGGGTATCACCTAAAATTGAATATCCTTTCAAAGATAAAAGAGAGGAACTCGAAATTTAGGTTGTGGCATTAGATAGTATGATGCTAGATTGTCGGAAAATAAAATTTTATATACATAGAAGTGGCAAAGCAACAACTTTTTGATCTTTATCAAAAAATTAACAAAACTTCATTTTTTAAATACGATGCTATGTTGCTAGTTCATTGAATTGATAGGCGATAACATTTCCTATCTATCCATCTATGGTATCCCTATACCTAACTAGTATAGTTTTGAACTTATTTACGGTGTTTCGCAGAATTCTCCAAATATCAAACAGTTTTATTGATTTTTGGCAAGAAGGCCATCATAAACAAAAAAGAACACGTATCTATACAGACGCGTGTCATTGTCAGTTGCAATTACTTATTCATCGACGTTTTGATACCTAGTTTATTTCAGAGAAATATTGTTGAAAATAGGAAAATAATACGTATCCAAATAATCATAAGTCCAACAAGCAGAGTTTTTAACGAAAGGTATCCGAATTTAATACCAATGACCAGAACGATTTTTCGCAAAATTTCCAGTTTATTTGATTTTTGGCAAGAAGGCCATGATAGACAAAGTAAGTAATTATAAAACTAGTCCCGAATGGTGTATTACGTAATAAGTGTTGTAAATTGCATATTACGCACGAATAAAAAATTGCGCACGAAGCCGCGCATCGGTCTTTTCAAGCCCGCCGCTTCCATATCCGTGCTATTTTGATTACCGTGCGTAATGTCGAACTTACGACGAGGGTAGGTTAGGAAGTGAGTTAATTACTATTTACAGTAGTGATCATAGGTAAACAATTTAATCTAAATCTTATACGCTTTTGATTGATGAGACATAACATCTTCTGTAGTAGCGCTTGCTATTTCGTCTGCATCAAGTTGATCAAAGGCTCTTCTTATTCGGGCTACTAATTCTTCCATTGAATCTACGGGAGTAAAGTAAGCTCTTTGCTTTAGTGTTCCCCAAAGATAGAAATCTAATGGTGTTAGATCTGGACTCCTTGGTGGTCAATTCCACTGTCCTAGGCGCCTAATCCATCTGTCTTCAAACACCTCATATAATTTCTGGCTAACCATACTTCTGCAATATGGCGGAGCGCCATCAAGTTGATACCAACAACCTTTTCTATCCAAAGATGTTCTGCTAAAATTCTTTGGACAGATGGTCGCGAAACTCCTAAATCATATTTTGCCGCACGAGTAGAGGCTTCGGAATAAACATGAAAATAGGCCAACACATTAATAATGTTATCTTCAATTAACGTTGTTGGCCTGGGTAAAAATCTTTCTGCATTAATCGTTCCATAATTAAGATGATTTTTCATAATGTTTCTAAATTTTGTTCTGCTCATTGGTGTTAATTTCGGATAACTTCCGTTGAAAACTCTGCATGTTCGACTTATGATTCTGTTGCACTCGCAATGAAGAAAAAATAAATTTAATATGTCAGCATTCATATACGTATTATTTTCCTATTAACAACAATATTTCTCTGGAATAAACTGGGTATCAAAACGTCGATTAAATAAATAATTGCAACTGACAATGACACGCGTCTGTATGGATACGTATTCTTTTTTGTTTGTCATGGCTTTCTTGCCAAAAATCAATAAAACTGCTTGATATCTGAAGAATTCTGCGAAACACCGTAAATAAGTTCAAAACTATACGAGTTAGGTATGGGGATACCATATATGGAGAGATAGGAAATGTTATCGCCTATCCATTTAATGAACTAGCAACATAGCATCGTATTTAAAAAAATGAAGTTTTGTTAATTTTCTGATAAAGATACTATCTAATGCCACAACCGAAATTTCGAGTTTCTCTCTTTTATCTTTAAAAAGATATTCTATTTTAGGTGATACCCTGTTAAAGGTCAAAATTTGAGGAAAATAATTTTTATCTTAGCAACAGATAGAGTAGGGTAAAAATATTTTTAATAAAAGTTATTGGAAATAAAGAAAGAAACACAAAAAAGTATATTATATAGGGTGTTCCATTTAAAATTAGCAAGTTTGAGACATCTTCCGGCATAACCGGAACTAGCACAAGGTCGCCGTTATTTCCCCTGTAGAGATCGTCTTTTTAAACCACAAAAACCAAATTTGCAGGATTCAAATCGCATTACTTTCCGAAATATTTGAATGGACGGTCACCGTGAGACACCCTGTATGTAAGTATGAATTATTTGTATATTTAATACCATCTGTCGGAATAAAAAAGTTAAAAGGAAAATAAAATTAAAGTTTTAGTAAAGGGCCATCTGGTGACAAGTTTGGAAAACATTTTTACATCCAGATGATGCGGTTCATTCTTTAGGCTCTATACTAAATTTCAATTTAAAATGTCAAGAAATAAATGAGATTATCAAATTAATACGAAATAAATTCTAAAACTTTAATCAGCTGTTACTGACAAACCATGGAGATTTCGACATTTTTCTAAATGACTTACTGCCAATATTTTTTCGCCTAAAATCACCTTCTTAAGTTTCCTGGCGTTGTTTCCGAACACCCTGTATATCCTTATGTCGGCATTGGGAAAATTATAGCAATATTAGTTAAAAACTAGATTTGAAACACATATTTTACTAAGTTACAATCTTAAGAGTCCATCACGGTAACCCCTGACCGGCACGCAACCGACCATACAGCAATGTAAATTAAATGTGGTTTCTTGCGCTCAGCTGTCAACGAATTACGAGAAAACTGGTATATTATTTAGCTTTGGTTAAAAGGATATTGAAAGGCAACTCTATTTGCTAGATTTACCATGTGTTCGTTTGACGGTTTGAGACAATGATGTATCGTGATTGATAGATGTGTTTTGGACTTTCATTGTCATTATTTATTTATATCACAACGTTTCAACTGGTGAGTATCTCCAGTCGTCTTCAGGTGAATAATGAACACGAAACTACGAGGAAATTTATATTACTTCCTGGTTAGCAGCGCATGACCGAGATTGGTGCAGTCATGCATTACTGTGTGGTCCGAAACTAAGCTTACATGTACTTAACAAGGGTTTCCAAATATTCCTTATGTCTATAGAGGGCTGACTAAAGCAGTCTGGATTTTGGGTTGTGATGGCCGCTTCTTTGAATTTCCTCTGCGTATATAGAATACCTTGCGAGTGCGGACAATCCTATGTTGGTGAAACCCTACACCCCCTCGAAACAAGAATCAAGGAACACCGAAACCACACAAAGAAGGGAGAAATAAACAGATCCGATGCGGCAGAACATGCTTGGACACACGGCCACCACTTGCAATGGTCAGAGGCAAAAATAATAGTCAAGGAAGACCACTGGCGAAAGAGGAAATTCAAAGAAGCGGCCATCATAACCCAAAATCCAGACTGCTTTAGTAAGCCCTCTTTAGACATAAGAAAGATTTGGAAACCCTTGTTAAGTAGATGTTAGCTTAGTTTAGGACCACACAATAACGCATAACTGCACCAATCTCGGTCATGCGCTGCTAAGCAGGAGGTAGTATAAATACTCTCGTAGTTTCGTAGCTTATTCATTATTCACCTGAAGACGACTGGAGATACTCATCAGTTGGAACGTTTTGACATAAATGAATAATGACAATGGAAGTCCAAACACATCTATCATTCTAGATTTACCATGTTGCAGATTTTTCTATTTGGCTTTCGATTTCGAAATGTATGCAGTAATATATTTATCGCTGCTAGAATTGCAATTTTACGCATGATTTTCTTTACATGTAAGTTCTTAATAAAAAATCTGCAACATTGTAAATCTAGCAAATCAAGTTGCCTTTCAATATCCTTTTTACCAAAGCTAAATAATTTACCAGTTTTCTCGAAATTCGTTGACAGCTGAGCGCAAGAAACCACATTTAATTTACATTGCTGTATGGTCGGTTGCGTGCCGGTCAGGGGTTACCGTGATGGACTCTTAAGATTGTAACTTAGTAAAATATGTGTTTCAAATCTAAATTCAAAAACTAAATTAACAATAAGATGCCAATCATCAGCGCAGTGCCAACGTTCCATCTATGTCCCATTCATTATCTTTGTATGTTATAATTACTGTTATCATTGTGAAATAGAACAAAGTCCAAACTATGTCAAGCCAAAAGTTTTAATTGCCCTATTATTTAAAAAAAGAAAGGTAAAAGAAAGACAAACAAATAAAAAACAAGTTCTTTTTATTTTTGAGAAACCCACCTATACAATTCGTCCATTGTCTGTCAATTTATATTTTTTGTAAAGACTTGAAAAAGCTTACATATTAAAGCGAAACGAAGTAGGACGCGAAGTAGGAACAAATCGTTTTTTTTTTTCGATATCTGACCCTTAATCACAACGACTACGCCTTCTCAAATCAATCTGTGGGTCGCTAAATTTCGTGAAATATATTCATTGTGTTTGCTGACTTATATTTTATCTATTGTAGATGCTTTGTAGCAACTAGTCCTGGGATTTTTGAAAACTTCAGTAAGCTGAGTAAGACTAAGTAATGGATTCTCTTCAACAATCAAACATACTTCCATTTTGAATTCTGCGTTCGCTACAGTTGTATTTCTTTGTCTATTTCGTGAGAACTTGCGATAAATCTAGTAGTTACAAATTTTAAATGTAACCATTGCAGTGTTGTTCTGGATAGAACTGGACCACTAGGATTAGAAGCAACACAGTTATATACCACTTAGGCCAACATTCCTGAGATTCCTCTAACTAACATAACGAAATTTAACAGGTCGAGTTCTGTGAGGCGTGTTAAAAAACGTATAGTCCGTCTATCTATCTTACAAACTCATTATTAATGCTAATCTATAATACCGATAAGACCCAGCAGGTAATCAAATGAAAGCAGGGACGCACTCGTTGCTGATAGAATAAAATATTGCCCTGCTTTAAGATAATTATATATATAAAAGCGTGGAATTTTTTTTCATCTTCCTGTATGCAACAAAAGTGTCGTACTGATTTTTTATGTTAGAAAGTAAACTCAAAAACATATTTTAAACGTAGTTTAATAATAAGTAATAATAATAAAAAAATAATATAACAGTTTATAAGATGCGATACAATTAAAATTATAACATATAGGACGGTTATTAACTAAAACAAAATATACATATTACATATACCTACAAAAAATTAACGTGTGAGAATAGTAGATTAAAGTGGCGTGTCCAGACTTTAACACAATGGGAAGCTGTAACCAGGGCTGGCGAAAGTGTTGTATTCTCTTGCCGTGAAGGCGCTGTGTCTTGCCCCGCAGGCGAAAATTTTTGGGGTGCCACGCCCTTTTTTGGGTAAATCTTGACAAATTATTACGCATATGAAGTGCATCAATTTAAAATATATTTTTAAATATTTTAATAACAAAAAATTTGAAATTTTTTCCCCATCGGGGATGATATTTCGAGTTTTCCTCAAAAATATAAGTGGAAAATCCTTTTACCACTATCTGACACACAATACACTCACAAAAAAGTCTATTTTTACTTTCAGCCGAACTTAAACTAGCAACAGGATCCATAATTAAAATAATAATCTGCTTGAAAACAGCGTACTTTTCCCAATATGTATGCACGGTTTTAAATTTCGCCTAGACACGCGCAACAATAATTTGTTTGATGCATTAAAACAATATACGGCAGTACGCTGCCTTCCAATCGCTTCCAACAATCCGCGGGAGGCGGCCAGCGCGAATGGCGCGTCGGTATGTCTCGAAATCAATCGGGCATCACCGTGAAGTGCTCATCGAGGCAGAGAATTAGATTATGGAGTTCTTTCATCAAGGGTGCTTTATGAAAATGCGGTCGGATTCGCCCGATTTACAAATAAAATTTAGGACAATTTTAAAAATTAATTGTAAGTTCTAGTAGGACTGTATTGGATTACAAAAAGTACGAATAAAAACAAATAAAATCTGTACAAAGCAATTAAGTTATTTATTCGCAATATTCGTAATTTCAGGTGGAGTATTATCCAGTTCCATATCTGATTCATCCGATTTTTCACTCATTTTTTGACTTGCACTAAAATTTGTCTGAAAATAATTATTACAACGCGGCCATTTTTATCTGACACTGACAGTTTCGAAATTCATGGCAACCTATGTCGTTTAGATTAATTACAGAATATTCATTCCGTATCTTGTTATGGAATGAAAATACACGCAAAACGCATAAGAAGCAAGTGTTTCAGAATAAATATTCCAACTCAAGAGCGAGAATTTTTACATTCTATTATCAAAAATGATTTTGGAATTATTGCATTCAGTAATGGTCGTGGAGAAAAATAATTATTGTATTTTAACCTGAGTCAGTTTCACTGTCACAGTCGTCATCCAAGTTCACAATAATTCTTTCTCTGGGCAACAGATCTATATTTACGTATAATTTTTCTACTTTTTGAACATGCGCTACATAATTTTCCCAGCTTTTGTTTGGAATATTTTGCATCTCTGACTGTACTAAAGCTGTCACAGAAGAATTTAAGGTTGGCGAAACATTATTCCTCCTTACCGATGCTTTCAGCTGGTGCCATATATGTTTAATTGGGTTGAACATGCAATGATAAGGAGGAGGTCTTAACACGGTATGACCCATTTCTGCCGCCAAACTGTCACACTAATATTGCTTTTATATTGAAAATGATTTTAAAATTTCGACTAATTGCTTTATTGTGTAATTTTCCTCAAAATACATATTATTTGCCATCATATAGTCCGGGATGGTAACTTTTGTGTCAATGGAACATGGAACTTTATTTAACATACGACTGTGGTAGCTCGCATTATACATCACACTATTTGGTGGTATATTTGGTAATAATTTGTTTTTAAACCAGTCTTCAAATAGTTCTGCCGTAGGATCATCGTGATAATCAACAAGGGGGTCATTTATATTTTTGGCTGATAAGGCCAAAGCGTTTCATATAAATCCGTCTTTTATCCCAGCATGACTTATTGTTATACGCTTACCTTTATTTGATGGAGCTTTGGTTCTGCATTGACCCGATAAATCTACCCAACCTTTATCTGAAACTTCGTGTGTGTCATACCACGTCTCGTCCAAATAAATAATATCCCTTCCATCCTGTCTATATCCATGGACTGCAATTAGGTATTCCATCCTCCATCTTTTTAGCCGGACCGATTCCATAATTACTTCTCGTTTGTTAATTTTTTTCATTTGAAAACCGTTTCTTAAAATACATTCATTACCTTAGAGTCTCATGACAACACTCTATTCCTACATCATCTTTTTTTAATCTTTGCAATAGGGTTTTTAAAGTAAGAATCATTTGTTCCCTGTACATGGCATATATTTTTCTACGAATTATACCGACATCCGTCGTGTCCAGTTTCTTAAAAGTAAAAGAGTCTTTCCTCTTTCTTCTCTCCACTATAGGTTTATTTACAACAAACCACACTATGCTCACTGTACTGCGTGTCAAAGCTGTCGCTTCCTTCACTGCACCAAATTTTGAAAAACCACGTTCAAGAAGGGTCGTGTAAACGTCGAAGATTACTTTTCTTGTGTCAACTGATAAGATATTACGCCTTAATTGGTTCTTATCACGACTCGTAGATCCACTTGGCGTACTGGTTTCTTCCCACGGACGAAACATTCTTAGATATCACGTTTAATTGACAACAAATACCTTCTGGTCTAAACCAATACAAGCATCTAACTGAATTTTATTACCAAAAATCAGTATATTTAAATAACTAAAATAGACCTATTTTATTTTAGCCTAATTTTAAGAGGATTACTGAGAAAATATAATATTATAATAGTCTTTAAATAGATCCGTACATGGAGTCCCCAGATCAGGTGGCCGAGTTTTACACCTCACACAATATTATTATGACGGTAAGTGATTAGCATTTATAATGAGTTTGTAAGATAGATAGACGGACTTTACCGTATATTCTTCATCCATCTTGGTTTATTTAAGTAGGTAACTACCTTTATATGAGGCAACTCCGAAAGTGGCCATGAAATCAACGCTACTAACCTGAAATGGCCAATATTTTTATGGAAACCTTTAAAGAAAATGCTTTATCATCGGTTTCATTAAACGAAAAATGTAGGTCAAGATATACCACAGCGTTTCTTTCGTTCTATGACTTCACGAGACAATCAGAAAAAACCGTGATATTGCAAGAAAAAAATTGTATTCTAAATGAATGCTTATTTAAATAATAATTTTGTTTATACTAGTGCTAGGAATCAAACTCGAATAACTCGACTATTCGAATATTCAAATATTCAAATACCAAATATTTTTCTTTAAAATTATTCGTGTACTCAAATATTTGATAATTCGATTAATTGCATGTTTAAATGTTTCAATATTCGAGTATTCGATTTTATCAAACATTTTTACTTACTTTACCATATACAGGGTGTTATTTAATAAGTGCCCGATATTTTACAGGGTGATTCCTCAGTTATTTATAAGGTGAAAAGCCTTTTATTTTTGAGATGCAGGGTGTTAAAAATTTATTTTTATTTTTGTTTTCCGAAAATAATTTTTGAAATAATGCCTATATTTGGGTGACAATTGGTATCTAGGGGTCTTTTAAAAAGCGAAATACGACTTTGATATCAGTTTGGCTCTCACTTGTAAAGAGCGCCACCTACGTGTCTTTTTACCCTTTTGAGGAGTCCTAACTTTTTTATATGTGCTTGTATTACACTATTAAGCAAAAAAATGGATTTTTTCATAATTTTTAAATGAAAAACGCATACTTGGTAGGAGTCGCTACGAGCAATCGTTCTCGAGAAAAAGAATAATAAAGAAATAAATGGCATTTATTTGCAAAGCTATAATACCCATATCAAAATTTGATAAAATAACATTTATGTCCTAACTAAACAATGCCGAAATCAAAAAATTATGAAAATGTACTTGGCATTAGCCATTAAAGTGCCTACATAATAGTGAATGAAAAGAGAAAACGGCTGTGGCGTACATATTTTTTGTTCCTGTAAAAAATTGTAACACCCTGTATCTCATAGGGCTCGCGGACCCATGCTTATATGAACTTTTCACCTTATAAATAACTTAGGAATCGTCCTGTAAAATATCGGACACTTATTAAATAACACCCTGTATATTGCATAATATAGTGCACATGCTTAAAAGTTTAAATACGGCGAAGCCAAAGGTAAAATTTAAATTAAAGGTATTAAAAGGCCAATAATGAAATTATTCAATGTTTGAATATCACTACGAGCATCTAAATACTTCGATATTTGAATATTCTAAATTGAATATTTGAATATATAGGAGTCGAATATTTGAATATTCGAAACCGAATATTTGAATGCTTATAGATGATATTCGAATATTGAATAATTTGAATATTTGAATAATAAATAAAGTGAGTATTCGAATACTTAAATTTCAAAAATTCCGACTCCTATATATTCAAATATTCAATTTAGAATATTCAAATATTGAAGTATTTAAATGCTCGTAGTCATATTCAAACATTGAATAATTTTATTATTGGCCTTTTAATACCTTTAATTTAAATTTTAGCTTTGGCTTCCCCGTATTTAATTTTTTAAGTATATGCACTATATTATGTAATATACAGGGTGTTATTTAATAAGTGTCCGATATTTTACAGGACAATTCCTAAGCCGTTTTCTCTTTTCATTCACTGCTATGTAGGCGCTTTAATGGCTAATGCAAAGTACATTTTCATAATTTTTTGATTTCGGCATTGTTTAGTTAGGAGATAAATGTTATATTATCAAACTTTCATATGGGCATAGCGTATGCAAATAAATGCCATTTATTTCTTTATTATTCTCTCCTTGAGAACGATTGCTCGTAGCGACTTCTACCAAGTATGCGTTTTTCATTTAAAAATTATGAAAAAATCAATTTTTTTTGCTTAATAGTGTAATACAAGCACATATAAAGAAGTTATGACTCCTCAAAAGAGTATAAAGACACATAGGTGGCGCTCTTTACAAGTGAGAGCCAAACTGATATCAAAGTCGAATTTCGCTTTTTAAAAGACCCCTAGATACCAATTGTCACCCAAATATAGGCATTATTTCAAAAATTATTTACGAAAAACAAAAATAAAAACACCTTTTCACCTTATAAATAACTGAGGAATCACCCTGTAAAATATCGGGCACTTATTAAATAACACCCTGTATATGGTAAAGTAAGTAAAAATGTTTGATAAAATCGAGTACTCGAATATTGAAACATTTAAACATGCAATTAATCGAATATTCAAATATTTGAGTACTCGAATAATCGAACACACGAATAACTTTAAAGAAAAATATTTGGTATTTGAATATTTGAATAGTCAAATTATTCGAGTTTGATTACTAGCACTAATCTGTATTATTAATTATTGTTGTGCGCGTTAAGGATGCAATGTTAATAATTATTCACAAATGTAAAAACAATTTCTACAATTTAAAACATTATACATATTAATACACAAAACAAATCAAAAACTTATCATTGGTTGGAACTTAAATATTGAAATAGAGCATATTTAGGGATCAAATTTAAAATCAGTATCATATGAAATATAAAATTATTTAGAATACATATTATATTATCTACACATAATGTACAAAATAATAAGTGAAAATAACAAAAATAATATTGAAGAGCTGGTAATTAAGAAATATATTGTTTTAAAATTATTATTATTTTTTCCTACGATCGTGCGCAAAGTAGTACTTTGCGCACGCATTTCCGTGTGCAAAGTTACACTTTTCCGCACTGGTGCGGATAAGATTTTTATACGCACCGGGTGCGGAAAAGTAGCACTATTCAAAAATCTCCTTGGCAGGGAATATTTATATTTTTAAGGTGGGTTTGATGATGTTATTTTCAGCACGAAGAATAAGGCGATCAACGTACAACAGTATTTATTTACAATGTCCGATATACAGTATAGTGAATGACAATAAGGGCGCGGCGTCAGCGTTCCGATCGAAAGCACTGGTACTCCGTAGATTCTCGGTCGTCAATCTTGTCCACAGGCGAAAGTCCCCTAAGGAAGCAGTCAAGCAGAGCAAGAAGGGCTGGTCGAGAGTCGGCGGCGAACTCTGCTGGTCTTAGGGCGGCTGGCGTCTTTTATACAGTCCGGGGCTCGCTTGAGATGCGTTGGATGGAAGGGCGCGTAGAAGGGCTGCTTGGCAGAATACTGGTGGCGCTTTGAGAGGGTAGTAGCGGCGCGCTTCGGTACTACTGCCGTATAGGCACTGTGGTACGGCTTTATTGTGCTACAGTCTCCCCCTCAGAACCTTCCTGACGTCTCGGCTGGTGGTTCTGGACCTTCTTGGGGCGTCCTCGGCGGCGTAATGGCTGGATTGGGGCGATGCCTTCTTCGGGGTCGTCGATTTTGTTCGGCGGGCGACAATAGGCGACTGGCGTATTCAATCGGGTGTTCCTCGTGTCCCTCCCCCTGGAGTAAAACCGCCCCTAAGGCGTAGGCGCTTGCATCAGTGCGTAAAGTGAATGGCTTCGTGTGGTCTATGCATAAGCGAATGCCCCCACCTTGCTTGGGCACGAGTACCACTGGAGCCGCCCATGCACTTTCACATTCTTCGATGATGCCGTCTGCCAGTAGTGCACTTACTTCCTTGGCCAGGGCATCCCGTCGGGTCGGCGTCAATCGGTATGGGGGGCTACTAATGGGTGCGTGGTTGCCGGTGTCGATACGGTGCTCAGCGTAAGGTGTCGGCGGGCCACTATCTTGGAACAGCTTACTGTGGGCTTCCAATAAGTTGTTAAATTCTTCTCGCTCAGGCGCCGTCAGTGTGGTTGCTTCATCGTTGGGACGCAGTTGTAGGTCTATGATGGCGAAGGTTACTTCCGGGTAGAGGGGTGGTAGTTCATCTAGTTCGGCCCACATCTCTTCCACTTGTCCTGCTGCATCATGCATGACGTAGTCCTGGCGAGAGAAAGGGTTCGGTATGGATGGAGGTCCTGAAATTTCGGGTCCTATAAACGATTCATGTCTGTTAGGTTTTCCAGTCGAGAGGTCAGGGCCATATCCCGCGATTAGTCCGGAGATGTGGTCGCACTCCATAGGACGTACTGGGGATTCCTCCAATGGCGATAGGACGTTTGGTATTTGGTAGAAAGCGGACATCTCTTCACAGGGGTAGACGTCATGGGATACTGGGAGCGAGTCCCTGATATCAAATGCATGCCTCTGGGTTGGAGCTGGTGATAGTGGTGATAGGAGCTTCGGTATTTGGTAGAAAGCGGCCATCTCCTTACGGGGGTAGGCATCCGTTTCCTGGGCTGCAGGGAATGAGTCCTTAATGATAAAGGCATGCTTTCGTGTTGGAGCTTCTGCAAAGAACCATCGTCTGTGGAAGAAGTCAAGAACGAGGCCGGCATCCTGGATAAAGTCGATACCTAGGAGCGTTTTGGCGTCTGGTGTATCTGGCAGGATAACAAACGTCGCTCCCACGATCCTTTCCTGCAGTTGTACCGGCACGGTGGTTACTTGGACATTTTGAAGTTGCCGGCGGCCGTCTGCGAAAGTGACATACATCTTTTGGTAACAGAAAGTGTGGCCATTCTTTTTTAGTACTGCGTGTAAGTCCGGGCTGGCTATACTGGTTCGGGCTCCTGTATCCAGGTAGGCGGTCCCGGTGATGCCGGCAACGGTGATTTTTACAGCGGGTCGGGCTCGATCCTGCGTGCTGACTGCGCAAAATCCCGTTTCCGGAATAGGTGGAGAGTGTTTAGTGCTACAGTTTTGACAGTTCCTACGAATAACTCCAGGCTTCTGGCATCCATAGCATCGTAGGGTATTAGCGCCCGTTGGCTCAACGGTCGTACCACGGGTTGCTCCACTGTTCCCTAAACTTGCTAGTCGTTTACGACAGACGGTGGCGTCATGTCCGGGTGCACGGCAGTGGGTGCATCGGTTCCTAGGTTTTCTGTTAGGCGACGGCCCCCTGTGGGTGTTCTCCTTTTCTTCTGGTGTGCTTGCTTCTATAATTCGACATTTGGCCAGTAGTTGAGCCAGTGTCGCGACGGACTCGCGGTTTATTCGATCCTTGATGTAGGGGCGTAGTAGTCCATACAGCATGTCGAGTTGGGCATTTTCATCTGGTGGCGTCGGAAGTTGGGCAAACAAGGCTCGTTTTCCTGCGATGAATGTTCCAGTAGGCGTGCGGTTGTCCTGCGGTGATCTGAATATCTCCTGGTAAATCTGATAAGCTGGTAATGTGGGTGCAAACTCATCTCGAATCATTTGTTTCGCATCATTCCATGTCCTGGCTGCGGCTTTTACCCCTGACCACCATGTATGTGCTGGTCCTTCCAATAGTAATGTTAGTCCAGCCAGGGCGTTGGCGTTGGTTATGCCTTCACTTTCCTTAAAGAAGTCGGCGCTTGTAACGAAGTCGTCTACAGCTTCCAAGGATCGTGTTCCGGCAAAACGGGCGGTGCATTGCGTGAAGTGTTTCACTGGAGTGGGTGGCTGCATTCTTCTTAGAATGGCTTCTAGGTCGTTGGCTGATAGCTCCATGGCACGGGTTTGGCTCCTTGTCCGCGGTATGTTTACGCACTATTACTACTTGGACCAAAGAATTTGAGAAAAATGTTGTTTTCTCGACACTAACGGATATGAGTTTACAAAGCGGCACACTGCGATAAGTCCAATTTCTATCGTAACACTCGCGACAAAAATGTATATTCCGTGTGGTTAATTTCCGCACTTACTTCGGGCTCACACGTTGGTTTTCGCACTTACTTCGGGCTCACACGTTGGGCTGCCACTTTAAGGTGGGTTTGATGATGTTATTTTCAGCACGAAGAATAAGGCGATCAACGTACAACAGTATTTATTTACAATGTCCGATATACAGTATAGTGAATGACAATAAGGGCGCGGCGTCAGCGTTCCGATCGGAAGCACTGGTACTCCGTAGATTCTCGGTCGTCAATCTTGTCCACAGGCGAAAGTCCCCTAAGGAAGCAGTCAAGCAGAGCAAGAAGGGCTGGTCGAGAGTCGGCGGCGAACTCTGCTGGTCTTAGGGCGGCTGGCGTCTTTTATACAGTCCGGGGCTCGCTTGAGATGCGTTGGATGGAAGGGCGCGTAGAAGGGCTGCTTGGCAGAATACTGGTGGCGCTTTGAGAGGGTAGTAGCGGCGCGCTTCGGTACTACTGCCGTATAGGCACTGTGGTACGGCTTTATTGTGCTACATATTTATTTTAGTAGCTGTAGACAATTTTATGCAATGTGCGAAGCCGATGCAAGTGTATTCTCTTTTACCTTTTAATCGTAATTCACGATATTCGTATTTTAGCCTAAAACGAAAAAAAATTCTATTTTTTAAGTACCTCGTATAGTGATAAATGATTATAATATTGCCAAGTAACAATAAATGTACATGTTGATTTTGGCACATGATGTCAGATTTTTCCTCCGTTTCTATGTCAACAAGAATCTACAAACACCGACACTTTTCTTTCCATCAAATCCTCAAAAAGTATAAACGCTGTTAAAATGAGCAGCTCTGACGAGGAGCTACCGGATTCCATTCTAGAGGCCGCAAACTCTGCAAATTTAAATTTATTGCCCGCTAAATCCCAAGAAAAATACGAGAAGCAATATAAACAATTTGAATACTGGTGCCGCAACAAAGGGACAAATAGTTTTAAGGAGGAGGTCTTCTTAGCGTATTTTGCAGATTTACGAAAATCAGTTCAGCGAAATACTTTATGGGGTAAGTATTCTATGTTAATAAGTGTCCTTAAAATCAAAATAAACTTGGATTTAAGTCAATATTTCAAGCTAACATTGTTTCTAAAAAAGCAAAATGTGGGATATCGTCTGAAAAATGCAAAATTTTTGACAAAATTGCAGTTTCCAGATTTATGGAAGAAGCACCTGATCAAATTTACCTTCTAATAACAGTCGCCACCATTTTTGGGTTGGCCGGTGCTTGCAGGCGCGATGAGCTTTGCAAGATAATGGTTAATCACATAGAGGATAAAGGAAATTTGATAGTCGTGAAAATTCCTGAGAGTAAAAATAATTCTTCAAGAATCTTTGTAGTATCTAATGAAACAAATAAGGGATATTATTTACGACTCTATCATAAATATGCAAATTTGCGATAACCATCCACTCCGCACAAGTGCTTTTTTGTGCAGTATCGACAAGGAACATGCGGTACTCAATGTATTGGAATAAATTCATTCGGTAAGATGGCTTCGGAAATAGCTGCATATCTACAATTGAAAAATCCAAAGCATTATACAGGACATAGTTTCCGTCGTTCATCGGCTACCATGTTGACCGATTATGGAGCAGGAGTCACCAATGTCAAGCGACTCGGAGGCTGGAAATCGACGACTGTCGCCGAGAGCTACATTAAAGATTCGACAAATCAAAAAAAGGACATGTCGAATAAAATATTGGCCACGAACAACTGCCCTTCTTCATCAAGCTACATAAATCCTTCTGAGTTAACACCTTCATCGACCTATTTGAACAACTGTCCTTTCACGTCAAGTCAGTGCTCATCAAGCCATACCATAAACCACCCACTGAATGAACTTACTGCATCGGCTATCAATTTGCATAATGTCAGCAATTGCTTTTTTGTTATAAATGTTATAAACAAATAATTTAGTTTCCTATTATTATTTTTTATTGTTATGTAATTTTTGAATTTTCTATTATTATTTTTTTTGTTATGTAATTTTTAGTTGTACTCTCGGTTGTACTATACCTAGTTCTTTTTTTAAAGTTAAATTAAAAATTATTGAATAAATTATCATATTTTTATTTTTGTTGTTATCTGATATGAAGCTCGTAGGAAAAATGTTGTTCCTAACACGTGCGCAAAGTGCTTTTCCGCACGCAAAAATTTATCCCAACTACGCTACGCGTCGTTCGTCCAACTATACTTGCGTGCGGAAAAGTATGACTTTGCGCACTTGTTAGGAAAATAACTATTTAAGAACCTAGTGACAAAAATTTGTCGTTATAGAACTAAGAAAGAAAATTGCATGGTCAATTACAAAGTAGCTGCTTTATGAACCTTTTAACTGTCATGTTATCACGCACACTCATTTGCATCACCTTAATGTATGACATTTCTTAGTATTGTTCATAAAAATTAAAGAGGAAGGAGGGGTGACTGTGACTTTAAACAGGCACTGTATTAAAATTTAATACCTCCTAGAAACCTATCCATTTTCCTATGGCTTCCTTAAAAACCAGATTTCTATTCCTGTTAACTAAATTCCAAACGTCTAAAGATAATGCATTATATTAAACTGGACGATCTATTAAATTAAATAGGTCCCAGATACTATCTGAACATTTCCCTTGGCTTAATCTTGACCGTCATCAGCTGAAACAAACAATAAGTCTTATATGAAGATGATTCTATGAAAAGAGAAATAAAAATATCTAAACGTATTTTGGAGAAGTTTTCAGACAATTTTATTATATTAACCCATATGCATGTTGCTTTTTAATTCAAAATAATATTTTGCTAGAATTCTTTAAATTTAATATGAAAAAAAGTTAAGTAAGTAGGTATCTTATTTTATAACAATTAATATATTTGTTTGTTGTGACGCTCTGACGTATAGTTGTTCCAAATTTAATTTGATGATATAAAAAAGCATTAAACTCGTGACCATAGGCGTCGCTCCTAACAAATAATTAAAATGCGGATTGTTGTAAATTTTTAATATGATTAAATAGTATATATTACAGCTTGTTCATTATAGCTTATATCGATAAAAGGTTTGTACCCGTGGCTTCGCCGGCAGAGAATATTTTTATAATGGTCTTTTTGTAAAGAAAAATGCTAATTTTGCCAAAAACAATTTTATCGTATCATTGAAGATTAAGTCATTTTTATGTGATATCTTTATTAATAATTATTAACATCATAAACGTACTAAAACCTACATAAAACCTTAGTTACTCATAATACATTAGTTACCATAATTTAATACGTTAGTTACGAAAGCATAATACGTTAGATACCAAATAATATTAGAACTATTTTTGATGAACATGTAAAACAATATTTTGACAGTTTTCAAATTTGATGGATACACCTTTGTCTTTAACGTCCACGATCTTAGGTATGCCCTCTGAAGACTGATTAATGACCGAGAAAGCACTCCTTTCGATTTCGTGCGGTTCCCCAGTGCCTAATCCACTGCCGGAAACATCGCCGATTTGAATTTTGCGAGCAATGGAAACTTTCTTGGTCACACTTTCTTCTAAATACTCTCTAGCAACCTTCGCCGATTCCCATCCACCAAGTTCTTGTAGGTCTAATATATCTCCTCCAGCATTAACAAGAAAATTTGCCGAAGATCTTCTAACTTAGTGACCAGTATACAAATTAGGATTTTCAAGTGAGAGATACTCAGCTATTTTTTGAGGTATTTTAGAAATGAAATGAATGCCGCAGGGCTGTACCGTACATTTCCCTCTTCTATATGATACAAACAATCTTTGGTGAGTGACATGGTCTGGCCTTAACATTGCGTACTTTCTAAATAAAAGCACAGGATTGACCTCGCCGTCAAATATCACAGCGAAAATACGTTTCTTGTGGGTTTTTGAGTCGGGAATAGTAACAATCAGCTTGTCTATATGCTCTATATCAAACATTTTTCTTCTTGATGAAACCGTATTAAGGCGCCGTATTTGTCGATTTCCACTCTTTCCTTCAGTTCTAAAGTCGCTCGTAACATGGAATATTTCGGCCATAAGGATGAAGCAGAGTATTCCTCAGAGAGTTTTGCGAAATACGCCAGCGATACCGTTTCTTCTGCACCTTGAACATGTACTTTGTTTCGCCACTCACAAAACTGCCGATATTCTTTTTCATAATGGATTTTATATTTATCCGGAAGCAAGTTCAACCTTATAATGTTGGCTGCAGCTAATATATCGTCAGGAATATCAAAATCTTGCATGATTTTAATGATGACTTTTTGAAATGCCAAAATGAAATGACAAAACACCTTGTTTTTATTTTCGCATCGCCGTTGTCAATGATACGATAAAGCTTTGAATATAACTCGATTATTAGCGATTTAACACCGTCTCGGACATTGCGGGTGACTCGGCTGTCGCCTCGTCACCTAGCAATGTCCTCGACTATTATAAATCGCATAATAATCTCGTTATATTAATAGCTATAAAAGTATAGTTAATATCGATAAGAGGTTTGTACCTGTGACTTCGCCTGCAGAGAACACATGAGTTTAAAATTTTTAAAATGGTCTTTCGGTAAAAAAATATGGTAATGTTGCCAAAGACAATTTAAAAAAATTATTTATACAGGGTGTCCCAGATAAGAATGCACTCTACAGGGATCTCGTAAACCACAGGAGATACAGAGATGGTTAAATATGAGAAAAGTTGCGCATAATTGAATCCTGTAACGTCATGTTTTCAAATTTAAAGAATTCCGAAGGCTTCCGAAGGCTTCCGAAGATATTTGGATAAAATCGAATTTTCGCGATTTCGTTTTAATTCATTTATGATTCTATTTGAAAAGACATGTCAAAATAAATTTCACATTCTTATTGCCACTTTTTCTCCCCTACAAGATGGTTTAATTACATTTTTGATCCGACGTTTCGTTTAGTCACAACCATCATCAACTTTGGTATTTTAAATAGTCGGAAAATTTTATTTTATGCTTAATAGATTCTACGTTTTATTCTAAATCCAACGGTGTATCACACTTATTAGTTATTAGGCGTTTCGATATAGAAAAACACACCATCAATGAAAATAGGCACATTATCGAAAATATGTATGTTTTTATTGTTGTATTTAAACACTAGTAGGATTTTAAAACATTTTTTTAAAAGAAACTTATAACAAAACATAATATCTATTAAAACTTATCTGAAAAGTGCAACAAGTAGGTATTAATTAATTTTAATTACCTATTAAATACATTTATTTTTTATTTTAAAAAAATACATCATAATATTCAAACATAACGTACCATTTAAATTCGGCATCATATGGGTGGCTATGAAATTGATTGACGTTCACAATTGTTTAAATATGTAGTTTCTTTAGATCTGTCACTTAGTTACAGAGATTTGTTAGCTTTAAATTTGGTAATTATTATTATGTTTTTTTAAATTTTAAAGTGTTGCATTGTGAAGTTAAATTTTGAAATAATGGAACATTATTCTAACGAAGAAAAATTTGACATGATTTGCTGTTACATCGAGAGTCATAAGAATTGTGCGCAAGCAGAGATGCAATATTTTAAAAAATATCCCGAAGGGCGTCAACCAAATCGATCAATTTTTAAGAGGCTAGTTACAAATTTAAAAGAGAATGGCGCGTTTGAAAAACCTGTGTTACATCGCAAAAAATGAAAATCATTATTTTCCATATAATGTTTTCTGGACTGACGAAATTAATTTTTCTAACAATGGCATCTTTAATAGAAAAATCGTCACTATTGGTCAACACAAAATGAAAATCGAGTTCATACATCTAGATATCAACATCGTTTTGGAGTTAACGTGTGGTGCGGTATTTTGGGAACCCGGATCATTGGACCTATAATTTATGAAGGAACACTAAATTCAGAAAGATACGAAGAAATTTTAAGAAACGACATTGAAAATATTCTTGACGACCTTCCTCTAGCAGTAACCAATAATATGTGGTTTCAACAAGATGGGGCTCCTCCTCATAATTCCAGAAATAATATGGAATATCTGAGAGACCGTTTCCAAAATAATTTAATAGCCGCTCGTGGTCCCATAAAGTGGCCTCCGCGATCCCCAGACCTTACGCTAATGGAGTTTTTTTTTTGGGATTCCTTGATAATGAAGTTTACTGGAAGACTTTTCAAAATAATGATGAGTTGAAGGCTGAAGTTCGAGCTGCAATAAATAAGATAACTCCAGAAATGTTAAATAACGTTATGAAAGAAATTGTTTACCGATGTTATTTATGCTTGGAGAATGAGGGTGAAATTATTGAAAATAAAAAATAATTTATTATATACACAAATGTAATTAATAATTAAAATCAATTATTACTTGTTGTATTGTTCAGATGAGTTTTATTAGATAATATTAGGTTTCTTTTAATTTTGTCCCATAATCTTAAGATTTACGCATTTGAACACAAATTTAATAATATTGTAAATAATTTCAAATAAAAAAATGTTTTAAAATCCTACTAGTGTTTAAATACAACAATAAAAACATACATATTTTCGATAATGTGCCTATTTTCATTGATGATGTGTTTTTCTATATCGAAACGTCTAATAACTAATAAGTGTGATACACCGTTGGATTTAGAATGAAACGTAGAATCTATTAAGCATAAAATAAAATTTTCCGACTATTTAAAATAACAAAGTTGATGATGGTTGTGACTAAACGAAATGTCGGATCAAAAATGTAATTAAACCATCTTGTAGGAGAGAAAAAGTGGCAATGAGAATGTAAAATTTGTTTTGACATGTCTTTTCAAATAGAACCATAAATCAATTAAAACTAAATCGCGAAAATTCGGTTTTATCCAAATATCTTCGGAAGCATTTTTTAAATTTGAAAACATGACGTTACAGGGTTCAATTATGCGCAACTTTTCTCTAATTTAACCATCTTTGTATCTCCTATGGTTTACGAGATCCCTGTAGAGTGCATTCTTATCTGGGACACCCTGTATATTATATTTGTCCAGCCAGGACCGCGAGGAGGTATGAGTCTTCCTTGCCAAAAAAGGATAGGGGCAAGTACTATGTTAGTTGGAATATACAGTTAGAAGTTAGAATTCACTATAGATATTTTAACAACAAATTGATCGCATCAGCAGAATCACAGTAAACGTTCTGTAACATAATAAGTTTTTAAGATACGTCTTGAGTGAACATAATTAATGACCATTAGTGACTGAAATAGTCAGAACTTTTAGAAGTAGAATCGTTTTCAGGTTGGATTACTACTGGAACTATAGGTGGTGAAACAGAATATCCATTTTCTGTTTTTCTAACATGAGCAGCCCAGTATTTCCATACATCGCTACTCATTTCGTTATTACTTACCGAACATTATTAAGAACAACTGCGCTTAAAGTTGTACCAAAAGTGCAATTCGTACTGTCTACCCAACCATACTTAACAACAACATCATGAGTATCAAACCAAGTTTCGTCTAAATAAGTTATACTTTTATCCGATTTATGGTATTTCTTTATTTTGCGCAAATAGTCCTGTCGTAGTGCAATGGTACGCGGGGATTCCATTATAACCATTAGCTTATCTAATTTTTTATAAAGCTACATTTTAACAAGACACCACGCGATATTTCTAACGACTGGTACTTATAATCAGGGTACCCTCGTAATTTATCACGAACCAGTTCTAAAGTTGGCACTATATTATCCTAGTAAAAGTTGTAAATAGTTCGCAGAATAAAATCTCTTGTAGTATTGTCAGCCGTTTTGAATTTTTAATTTATTGGTTTGCGCTTTATGGAATTACCGGTTACAGTCCCAAAATTAATTACGTTATAAACTCTTATAAAACCCAAATTGTGTTAATTCATTACAAGTGCATTCTTGTTCAAAGCGCATTTTCAGTTTTTCCCGAATTTCCTTCTTTTAATCACGCGTACATATTGTTTCTTAATTCCGGACTTATTTCGCTTTCGATGGCCGACTCTGGCATCGACTTATCATATTCCTGCGATAATTCACCTTGACACAGTTATAGTAGAAAATGAAATATGTAAATTACAGTAAATTGTTTCAACCAGTCACGCCGCTGTCCGATTCCCAAAATCGCATACCTCAAATATCAACTGATTATAAAGCTGATAAGGGTTCACTCAATTGGCAGAACTTTTAACTATTTGCTGTTCTTGTCTACAGCATATAAATTTGTATTTATATGCTGCTCTATTAATTTTATCACTGGGAAAAAATAGTTCGCACTTTAAGTTGCCAGTGAGCCTCGACGGTCTATCGCCAGGATGCTGCCAGTTCTACAAAGTTTTCGTAAGTGTAGGTGGAACATAAGGATTTGTTAATTGTTTATTTTTCTTGTTTAACAACAGTGAAACTCCTTTTTAGTTTGATTTAAATTATTTTTGTATAAATAATATTTCTGAAGTACTAAAAAGATTATTAAAGCACTTTACAACGAAGTCTTAAAAAACTGGAATTCAAATTTTAAATTGTTAATAAGCTTGCTGCAATGACGGAAAGTAGCAGAATCCTAAAATGGCGAATAGAATATTGAAAAGAAATAAATGAATTTAAAAAAAGGGAAAAAGACCTGGTATGCTACTAATAATACTGTGAAAAAAGGTTGGACTGATGGCTCAAGCAGACGTCAATTAAAAGATGTACCTACAAGCAAAGGATCTAAGTATGGTCACTTTGCATTGTGGATCTACGAATGGTTTGGTTACAAATGGACTTAAATTATGTGGTAAAAAGTTGGACGAATGTAATGTGGATTACCACAAAAGTTTAATTCCAAACTTTAAATCTGACTGTGTCAATGCAGCCTACCATTCTAGACAAATCCATAAAATACCCAATATGTCGTCCAAAAAAACAGGAAATTTAAGAATTTCTTCTTCAACATAACCTACTCTTAGAAGAATCGTATACCGAACAAGAACTATTGGAAGAACTTCATCTTAAACAGTAGAAATAACAGTATATAATTGACAATATAGTCAAAAAATACGGTCATACTGTTTTAAGACTACCACCTTACTTTTGTATTTTTAACCCCATTGCACTTATGCGAGCAGAATTAAAAATGAAACTCTGGAGAAAAAATGTATTTCCAAAATTCTATAAAAATGTATTGAAACTTATTAAGGAAGAATTTTTAAATATTAAAAAATATGACCTGACAAAGTCCATTGAAAGGTTATTAAATATGAAGAAGAATATCAAAAATTGGGACAATGGTGAATGGTGATTGATTTGTTATCAATCTGGCAGCGAATTAAGTAGATTATTTAGACGTATCTTTGGATAAAAGCTCCAATTTAGACATCTAGGTTAAGTTAAATATCAGAAAAAATATGTTTTCCACCTTAAGCCAAAGTTCTGCTTAAATTCATAATTTTGTGATCTCGTACGGTATGTTATTGACGATTTCTGAAAACCTCATAATAAATTTTATCAGGAATTTAAAAATTAAAAACAATATTGCAAAACTAACGAAACGAGACCGACCCTGGCTACTTATTAAAATGGACACTGGCAGGGTCTTTGTCGGTATTCACAAGTTTTTATCGAGTTTTTTGTAAATCTCACTTATAGTAGCCCGAGCCACGCAGCTTCGCGCCCGATCAGTTTCTTTGACATGTGTACGATCTATCGCCTACCAACGGAAATAGACAGGCGGCGTGAAATTCGTCGCACCAGGCCCGTTACACGGCAAGTTATAGGCCAGACCCGACGCACCACTGGGCGTCTATTGGGGGCTTTGGGATGCTGTCGGCACACTTACATGTTTACGCTGACCTACTGGTCTCTTTATGCTATGCTACTACGTTTATTTCTGCCGTGTCTTGCGAACAGGAACGTTAAAGTCACGTGCGAATGTTCTGGAAAAGCTTCCAAATTGTCCCCAAGCTTCGCGAAGTTCCAAAAAACAGATTATTATGGGTTTTATTAAAAGGTGCCCATATTTACATAGCTTTTTTGATTTCTATTTATTTTTATTTTTTGGTATGTTTTAGTTTTAAATAGGCACCAATCAATGAAACATACACAGCACAAGCAACGACTTGCTCGGCACCACTTTCCATAATTACTTTCAACGGAATAAACCCACTTGTTTTATATTTTTACTGAATGTTTAGCCAGCAAACTTGTCGCTAGTGTTGTTCAATTGTTCAAGTAGCGTGACCGTAATTCACTTGCTTACTTGAATACTCGTCAAATCTTTAATTATTTGTATATTGGTCAAGTACACAAGTCGTTTGAGCCCGGCTTAAAAGCTTACTTAATCCACCAATATCTGGTTTTAAAATGAAAGATCAGAATTTATTTTTGAGATGAATAGTCTTCTTCTTAATTTTTAACATCCTGTATTCATTGTCTTAAAATAACGCCATTAATCACCTCCCGGAGTTCGTCAGAGTAGCTTTAAATTGCCCTCTGTAGATACCCTACTTCCAAAGCTAAGGTTACTTAACGATTTTCTAGAAAAAACATACAACATACCTTCATGACATTCTTCTATAAACCTACCATAATTAATTATCCCTGTGTATGCACACTGTTAACCCAAACGCATGGAAGTACAGCAATAAAACGTACAAGACAAAATAAAGCCGGTGCTGGAAAGTTATTTTGTCTCATAATTGATTTTTTATGATCGGAACAGATTATTTTTATGGCACCCTGTTTCCCTTCAGGCTTTATGTAGAAGTCTATAAAAATGCATGTGTTGTCTCTTTGGATGGCGGGTTTAATTTTAGAAAAGTTAATGTGCGTAGGAAATTTACTGGTCTTTTGTTGCCTTGGGCAAATAAAACAACATTTTAAGTTAATGAAACCCGGAAAAAAATATCGGATTTGTTCACACAGCCACCGAATAGTAATTTACGATAACACCATATGACATAGGAATAAGTAAACAGTTGGTAATCATCAGAGGTACTTGCCCCTTTCAATACTTAACGTAACCGGTACTTTCCTGTCAGGTGTAACTGAAGTAACCAAAAGGCAAACAAAATATTGCGTTTCATTTTGTCACAGAAGCTAAGAATATGCTTTGGTTGCTTTTTGATGTAAATTAATTTTTTTACCTTACTTCTTCTTCTCCTTTAAGCACTTATCCTCTGTGGATGTTAGCTATCACGTTGATCCATATTACCTTATTCATTGACGCTCCGAATAAAGCTGTTGACGTCATTCCTGTCCATGGTCGTAGATTCCGCAGCCACGATATTCGTCTGTATCCTACTAATCTTAGTCTCACCATCTTACCCTGTAGGATCATTTGAAGCAGATGATAGTTTTTGTTTTGCGGGATAAATCCGAAGTACTCCAATTTTCTTTTCTATACTTGTTAGGTATTTCAGTTTTCTATCGATGCGTTATGAGACCGTTCCGTTTTTCACGTAATGCACCCATGAAATCCTGAGCATGCGGTGATAGCACCACATCTCAAATGCGTCTATGCGCTTGTATGAGGCATAGGTAAGGGTCCATGCCTCCGTCTCATACAAGAGAGGTTACATAGTATGTTTGATTAAATTTATTTATTAAATGCACCTCTTGTTTTCGAGTGATTCGACATCTTATTTCCCTACAGTGATCGTAGCCCAGGTATGCAACCGTCTCGGCCCTAGTGAGAGCTACATTGTTAGTAAAAAACCGTGGATTTCCGATGTCGTTTTTACTGATGATTAACATTTGTGTTTTCTTGGACTTTCATACCATATCACTGACATGCAGTCACTACACGGTCTTTGAGTGTCTGAAGCCTCTCAGCAGTATCGGCTATGAGAACGAAATCATCTGCATATCTGTAGTTGTTTATGATTAATTCTCCGTTTATTACGAGCCCATTTTCTATGTTGTCTCTTTAGATAGATGCTCCGATTAAGCATTAAACAATAGAGACCACAGTATACAGCCCTGGCGCACTACCCTCCTTACGTCAAACCCTTCTGATGTTTCATCTGTCGTCGATTCCGGATTCACGTAGGATTGTGATAAATTCACCATGCTGAACGTTATCAAAGGCCTTTTCGATTTCGATTGTGTTTCACCAAAGACCAATATTCTGACCGACATATGCCGAATTTGTCAATGTACGATGTACGTTTAATAAAGGGTTAGTTCAGGTTCTTCTCTATTATCAGCACAGACAATATAGCTATTTTCTGTGCTATTACTTTCTATTCTTAAAAGTGAAGTCGATAGCAAACGTAAAAATGTGCTTTGACCCTTCTTTAAACTAATATGGAACATTTTTCCTTTAATTGTCTTTTGGATGATGATTTTTACCGTGTGGTAGAGTATTTTCAGCGAGTAAACCTGCAATATGGGGACGGACAATTCATGTCAGCACACTCCACTCGCCTATAAATGAAGACAAAAAGTTACTAGGATTTCACACCACAAATTATTATAATTCAATTCAAAACATAAACAAATCCATCTTTTAACATGTAGTTCATATTTAAACCAAATTTGGTACAGTTATGTAAGAGGATCTGGCGCACCGAATGACGATATTGGCGTTGTTGTTAGCTTTTTAGTTTGTCTGGAATTCGAACGAATTTAACATTTTTAAATGTAACACCCTGTATATTTTTTCACTTATAGTTTTTATTTTAAATTTGTTACACTTTTGGTAGAACATACTCTGTTCCTAATATCAGTAGCTTTCGAAATAACGAGTACAATTTAGAAAAAATATATTTTTTTATATTAAATGTTCAAGCTGTTTTCCCTGTACTGACAGTGTGGTAATTGAAAATAAATTTTTCAATTGTGTTGTAAATCATTTCTGGCGTTATTAATTCAAATTCGTCCAAAATTCGGCGCTGCAAATCGGTCAAATCGTGAGGTTCTGTGGTATACACTCTAGTTTCTTCAAGTGTCCCCATAAAAAGTAGTCGTTAGGCGACAGATCAGGACGTCTATTCTTGAAAGCAAGAGAAGGGAGTGGTCCCTGGGAGCTCTCGGGGAGTGTCCCTCATTTGATCTTTCCGACAGCAAAACGCCGTATTTTTGAAACACCGAACGCACCGGGGATTATCAGGGAGGGAGCAAAATCGGGGAACAGCGTTGCCAGGTTGGTTAGCCAATGGCATTGCTGCAAGTTTTGACATTCCACATAACCTCAGTTTTTTGTTTGTTTTTTTTATTTTAATTTGTATTTGGGAACGGATTTAGGGATTCAATAAAATGGAATTTAAATCGAGGCAATTGAGTTCTAAACAAAAAGAGGTTTTAGTGGATTTTGTGTACGCGCGGCCCGATATGTATAAGCGCAAATTAACTGCCACTTATCCACCCTGAATAACCGAACAAATTTTCTGTCAGATAACTGACATGCATTTGTTTTGGGGAACATCCCTCCCAATAGCCAGTTCTGCCACCGCTGCTTCAACATACTCGTTAAAAATCTCATTCCACAGCATTAAGTTAAAATTTTCCATATCTATTTTAGATATTTAACCATTAGCTCACTATTCATAAAAAAAATAATATAACAAATAGGTACAACCAAACACAACACAACTTTAGGTTAGGTTTGCTGCTTCTCTCGGTCACGAGTAGGAGAATTTCAAGTTCTCTTGGGAGTGACTCCCTCCCTTAATATTTTTTCAAGAATACAGTGTTTTACATTTTTAAGAAAACCACACCCACTTCTCTCGCAAGTTCTACTCCCTACAATTCAAGAATAAGGGTCCAGGGTATCTAGGTGGCCAGTCGATTGTACTACCTCTACCGCGATCCACCTATTCGGAAAGTGTTGGTCAAAAATTCGCTCACGTTTCGACCAAAATGGGGAGGAGCTCCGTCCTGTTGGAAGATTGTACTTGCATAATTTGGACCCATCACATTTTGTATAGTAGGCATTATTTGCGTTTCCAAGAGCTCAAGGTAAAGTTGTGATGTCAAATTTCCATTAATAAAAAATGGACCTATCGATACTACTACTACTGATCGTCGCCTCTCTCTACAATTTCCAGTTTCTTCGAACCGTCGGACAGTTTTCAGAACAGTTGCTTTTGAAATTGGATTTCGGTTTGGAAATGGGTCATTAAATAGATTTTTAACCTCTTTATAGGACCTAACCTTATCGCCATATCCTCTCATCATAAGAATTGTAATTCTTTCACTTTCAGTTAAAGACATTTTTGCATGTAAAAATGACAGCTTTTATGACTTTACATCAAAACTGAATTGGTGTTTTATTTATTAATGAATAAAACACAACTTGTTGATATTTTCAAAACAAGTCGTTATTTCGAAAACTACTGATATTAGGAACAACAACAGTATGTTATTACAAAAGTGTAACAAATTTAAAGTAAAAACTATAAAATATACAGAGTATTACATTTAAAAATATAAAATCTGTTCGAATTCCAGGCAAACTAAACTAAGATGGCAACAACGCCAATATCGTCATTCGGTGCGTCAGATCTTCTTACAAAACTGTACCAAATTTGGTTTAAATCGGCCAATAAATTGTGATGTTATTAAGCCGTTTTCAGACTTTATACACACACTGTATATCTGTCATGTTTCTTCGTGTTAAACTAAATGCATGTTACGAAATTTTCATAGCCCTCTCAGTTTCTGACATACAGCGATTTTGAAAATTTGTTATTTTTGAAGCTCCCCTGTACCTCGATTGTTAGATAACCTATCAATACGGTAGGAATAGCTATTAAAGAGATTTTTTTATGTAGAATTTAGTGGCGTAGTTAGTTTTTTCCTAGAAAATTTTGCTTTACAGCTATGAACAAATCTTTTGTTTTTTAAATGAGACACCCTATATATGGTATTTTCTTGTTTTATCCCTCTTTATAAGAGCTTTTCAAAAATATAAAACCGTCCTATTTATTTCTTAAAGAAAGGGATGATATTAACATTTCCTGTAAAATTAATCATTTTTCGTATAGAAGGCTATGATATGGTCAATCACGAATCGCCATGGCCTTTCCTACAAAAACCTTAATGTCTGACGGGTGGCTGCTCAAAGACGATCAGTATTGTGGTATTGTCTCTTATATAAGTAATTTTCTATATACTCCCATAAAAAGAAAATCCATCACAGAAAGATCAGGTGATCTTGGAGGCCACCTGACAGGTTAATTGGTACCAATCCATTTATCGGGAAATGTGGTTTCTAAATATTCTCTCCTTGTGAGAATTCTCAATCAAAGCGCCATCTTGCTCGTAATAAATATTAATTAAATCGGCAAAAAAATTTCAGTAGTGTATCTCGCATTATATCTAGGTGTCTATTTCCGGTTAAAATTCCTTAATAGATAAAATACCTAAATTTAGTGCCAAAAATAAAGCATGACCCGCTAAATTCAAACCGACCTTGACGTTCTGAAAATATTACGTGTTGGTTCTCTTAGGAACAGTACCTTGAATTATTTCGGTTTAAGATACCAGAACTCGTAAAATAAGCCTCGTCAGACCATACCACCCTTCTTTCAAAATTTGCGTTTTCCTACAACATCTGTAGTTACCAGTTGCAAAAAACTATCCTACGTTCTGCGTCACCGGGATGCAAATGTTGGACAAGATTGTATTTGTATGGTTTAAATTTATATTTCTTTAGTATAAACTGCGCTCTTGATTTTTTTATCCCAACTTCATCATACACTTTTCTGCATGATATGGATGTACCGTGACAGAGGTCAAAACATTTATTTCTTTTTTTTTCTCTGTTTTCGTTGTTGTAAAAATAAGGCCTTGGTTTTTTTTTTAAGATTCGTGCTCAATGAGATTGGCTTGGATTCTTTGAAATATTCTTTTATCAGGTTGTTGTCTTTCTGGATATCTACGAAAAATTTAAATATGTAACAAAAAGCTAATAATATATAACAATAATGATTCAAACTTTTTTATTTTTATTAAGCTCCGAGGCTGCGTTCGCGTCTTCGTTAGCTTGAATAAAACAAATTAATATACATATCGTGTTTCTCGTAATTTTTATATTTATTATTTTGTGCCATGTCGAACAATATTTCACAGAAATAATAAACTTACAAAATCAAAACACATACCAGTAATTAGAAATCTAAAGGTTAGTTGCTTCCCTTCGCCGGATTCATCCCCAGACACGTTTCGCTGTATAACAGCTCGTCAGCGAAGCTATAGAATCCGACGAAAGAAAGCAACACCGTAGAGTCTACTTGACCCTAAAAGATGGATGGATAATGGCAGATGTAGCTACGGTGTTGCTTTCTTTCGTCGGATACTATATCCTTACTGACGACGAGCTGTTATACAGCGAACTGCGTCTGGGAATGAATCCGGCGAAAGGGAGTGACTAACCTAATTGTTGGTACTCGCTCCGTATACCGAATTGGCCCTTAATGCTGCGCTTCTGGCGGCGACTTCTGTAAGAATACCGGCTCGCCGGGTTTTTGCAAGAATTTGCTTTACCGTTCCTGACTGATTTTTGTTGAACGGGCTAGGTGATGCATCTGATTGCCACGAGATGTCGCTTAACAGCTACATCTGCCGTTATCCATCCACCTTTCAGGGTCAAGTAGACTCTACGGTGTTGCTTTCTTTCATCGGATTCTGTGGATTCACTGACGAGCTGTTATACAGCGAAACGCGTCTGGGGATGAACCCGGCGAAGGGAAGCAACTAACCTTTAAATTTCTAATTGTTGGTACTCGGTCCGTATACTGAATTGGCTTTTAATGCTGCGCTCCTGGCGGCGACTCGTGTAAGAATACCGGGTCTTTGCAGGAGTTTGCTTCTCCGTTTCTGATTGATTCTTGTGGTGATGCATTTGATTACCACGACATGTCGCTTGAAAGCTAGATCTGCCGTTACTCAAATACCAGTAATATTTGACAACAATCCGTAATGGCGCATTTACAAAATTTGATTTCTGTCATGGCTATCCGTGATTGACAATAAATGATTAATTTAAAAAAAAATGTTAAAATTTTTCCTTTTTAAAAGAAATAAATATGGACTATTACATATTTTTGAAAAGCTCTTAAAAAGAGGGATAAGACAAAGAAATAATATATAGGGTGTCCTATTTAAAAAAAAACACTAATTTGGGTTATAACTCAAAAACAAAACGTTTTAGAAAAAAACTAACTAGCCACTGAATTCAACATAAAAAACTTTATAAGAGCCCATTTCTACCTTATTGATAAGTCATCAAATAATCAAGATACAGGGAGCGTCAAAAATATCAAATTTTTTAAATCGCCTTGTATGTCAGAAACTGAGAGGGCTATGACAATTTCGTTTGCGGCAATGAAAGTTTCATAAAATTCCTATCTTTTATAATATAGGATTTGGTATAAAAAAAAAAACACGAAAACTAGATGAAGGGCAATGTGAATTTTAGGGCATTGTTGTTATTACATGCCTTTTAACATTTTGCATGAAGCACCGAATTTAAATCTAGTAATTCTCTAAAACTCTAAACCCTTGAATTGGTTCTACTGCACTATTGCGAGAAACAAGGCCGCAAAAAAGCGAGACTGGTGGTCACGCAGAACACTTGGAATCCTGCATTTGTGATACAAACCACGTGAAAAGTGCATAAGCTTACCACAAGGGGTACCCCAAAAATGAGAATGAGTATTGTCAGCCTTTGTGTCTGAACGAAGCCGTTGCCACATACGTTCATATGAAGTTTTCTTTATAAAATTACATGAGAAATCACCGTGAAATATTAGCGTGTCATTAAGGAACATCCTGTCTATTTCAAAAAATTGTCATCATTATTATAGGAAATAATATATTTTATTACATTTTTTAAGTCCTGCTCTGTCCCTAACCGGCTACCTGCCACTGTATTGTAGCCAATAATATTCCTACTAAAAATTAAGTAGCTGAAATATGACTTTTGTCAGATGACATGTCGCCCATCTTGCAGGCTAACTGGCTGGAAATACTTTATGAACTAATTTTTCGAATTTTCAACTTGGTATCTTTTGTAATTCGCGATGTTATAAACTATTAATAAAAACTTGAAGAAGTAGTCCATTACAGTGGAGTTGATATAATCAAATAAAACAACGGCAGTCTACCTCCACAATATGTATTTCAATGTATATGTTTATATCCTACATGTTCCGGACATAGAAATGTCCATCATCAGGGATACTAAAAGAAATTTACAATGTAAGTTAAACGATTTAAGTAAAATGAGAGGACTTACCAGTAGTCGATTACGACAGCTCTATCTTGCATAAGCGACGATCACAAGTATGTTAAAATTGAAAATTGTAGGTTCTAATGAATGTTAAAGATTGAATGAGATGTAATATTTGAAATTTTGGTCAAGGTATCTTTGAATAAGGGGATTTCCAGTTTGCAGCCACTGAGACAGGTGATGAAGCAATTATGTCATTTGTAGCTATTTAGAGGAGATTAATTTAAGTGAGGTGCTCAAAGATGCTTCATCTAACCGTGTCTAGGGTGTGGTCAGCAAAATACTGGGTTAGACTTGAATAACACATTCTTAGGAGATAAACAAAATATGAAATGAAATTATACTATTTTAAGGTTGGAATTTATTAATTTGAAGCCAATGAGCAGGTGGTGAAGCAATTATGTAGGTTGTAGCTAATTAGAGGAAAAAGATGTAGATAGGTGCTCAAAGATGCTTCATCCAACCATGCTTGAAGGATTGGCTAACAAATTTTTAGGTTAAAGGGGGTAGAAAATGAACATAATGTTATGATTGTAAAAAAGAGATATAAAAAATTAAAATTGGATTTTTTTTTACCATTTTGACTATAAGTGAAGTATTTATGTTAAAATCACATTGTTATAGCTCATTAGATGATATTACAGCTCAAAGATACTTCACTTCACCATGCTGGCATGCAGGGAAATGTTGGTTGTCAAATAGTCACGACAGCTTGAAAAGTCAAAAAGCAAAATACAGTGACAGTCGCATGCAAGAGGCGCAGGGGTGTACGAGAAATTGATCAAAGATCGACCACTGTTATACGATCAGTTGTGTCGGGAACAGACGAGTACTGAACTGAACTCCACACTAAATGGGTGGGGGATAGTAGTTTGTGAGGGTAAGCAATAAGGTTGCGGAGTCCCGTCGGTTCCCGACACCACAGAAAGGTGACCTGGGGGGCCACGATCAGGTTATGGCGACAAGTGGGCATCGAGGTTCAAAGTTTAAGTGGGTACAGTGACAAAGTGAAACGTACAACAAGTGGTTAACAATTAACAATAGATGGCGCATAACAATACAGATGTAAAATAAAAGGTGTTCCTAAGATTAGTAGTGGTTATATGAACCATAGTTTAGAGAGGTTATAATGTTATTTGAATAAACACTAGATCAGGATTAAGGTTAGATCCAAGTGAGAAAGATTATTTTAGTAATGAATACAAGAAAAGTATAGAGAAGATGGAATGTTAATTACAGGTCTACTAGATTAAGATTATATAAATGTAAAATGAACAATGAAATAGTGAGATGTATGATAAAAATGTTGTGTAATCCTGATAGTAGAAACACTGCTGAACAAGGAAAGAGAGAACAGAGAGAGAGAGAGAGAGAGAGAGAGAGAGAGAGAGAGAGAGAGAGAGAGAGAGAGAGAGGAGATGAACCTAGCTAAAATGAAGGGCATTGAAGAAATGTGTAGAGGAGTGATTAATTTGGTCATTGACGCTACTAAAAGAAGGATTTTTTAACATTTTGTTAATTTCCATAACTTCAACGAGGTCAAGTTTATTGCTTTTATGACAGAAATGTAAGAGAGTTGTATTGTTATCTGAATTAAATTCGTGGTTATTGGTAACTATGTGTCTCGAGAAATTAGATTTGATTTTTTCTGGTGTTAGGTTCAGTCTCCTGGCCCTCTCAATCTCCCTAACATGCTCACCAATACGAGTGGAAAATTTGCGTCCAGTTTGGCCAATATAAGCTGTATTGCAATTCTCAGTAGAACAGCAGACTCTGTACACACCGGATCTACTGAGAGGTGGAATTTTGTCTTTAGAATTGCCTATGAATGATTTAAGAGAATGTCGAGTTTTGAAAGCAGTATCAATATTGAAAGATTGAAAAATATTTTTAAGTTTATAAGATAGAGGACCCCAGAAAGTTAAAGAACAAAAGTTTTTTGTGGAAGGTTCTTTGTGAATTAATTTCCTGTTTAAATGTCTGTTGAGATGTTTGAAATATATTTTATTGATTAATTTTTGAGGGAAGCCATTGTTATAGCTTATTTGTCTGATGATATTAAGTTCAGTCTTAAAATCGGCATTATCAAGAGGAATGGAGAAAAGGCGAAAGAAATAAGAGTGGAAAGCTGCTAACTTTTGATTATAGGGGGTTCGAAGAAAAAGGGATAATGCAGTATGTGCTAGTGGGTTTATGATAAATGGCAAATTTGAGTTTATTAAGTGATCTGGTCAGTTTTAAGTCTAAGAAAGGTAGAGAGCCATCAGTCTCAGATTCGTGAGTGAAAACTATTGAAGGATGTATGGAGTTTAGTAAGGTAATGAAGTTATTGAGGTCCTCGTGGCTGCCATCAAAAACTGCAAAAATGTCGTCGACATATCTCTTAATGACAATAATGTGTGTAAAAAGGGCACTGTTCATGATCTTTGACTCAAGGTTAGACATAAAAAGTTCAGCTAAGAGTGGTGAAAGGGCAGAACCCATCGCAAGGCCCGAACTCTGTCTGTAATACTTGCCATCAAAGACAAAGAAATTTTGGTCCAGCACTAAGTCTACCAGTGAGCAGATGTTATTGATATGTGACTGAGGTAGATCAGTAGTTTCTGTGAGTAAATTGTTGACAAGTAGAGTGCATTCAGTGGTGGGAATACTAGGGAAGAGGTTAGTCACGTCAAATGATACTAAAAAAGCTGAGTTGGGGATGTATGTGTTTTTGAGTTCTTGAGATAATTGTGCTGAATTTTTGATTGAAAAAGGGCTTCTAAAGTTGGTAAGAGCAAGAAGTGTGTGATTGAGCCAAATGCTTAACTTGTGACAAGGTGAGTTGCAGTAAGATACTACTACACTTTACACATACTTTAAACTTAATCTCTTAGACTTAAAACTTAAATTTTTATACTTTAAAATCACTTCTATATTACATCCTCTGGAATGGGATTCTCTCAGTGACTCACTATATTCTTGCCTTAATTTTCATAAAGACACCAAATTACTACGTTTAAGAAAGAAAATTGATACTCTAATTACTGAACAATCTCAATATCCTCAATTTAAAAATGACCATATCAAAACTATCAAAATTCATAGGCAATTCTAAAGACAAAATTCCACCTCTCAGTAGATCCGGTGTGTACAGAGTCTGCTGTTCCACTGAGAATTGCAATACAGCTTATATTGGCCAAACTGGACGCAAATTTTCCACTCGTATTGGGGAGCATGTTAGGGAGATTGAGAGGGCCAGGAGACTGAACCTAACACCAGAAAAAATCAAATCTAATTTCTCGAGACACATAGTTACCAATAACCACGAATTTAATTCAGATAACAATACAACTCTCTTACATTTCTGTCATAAAAGCAATAAACTTGACCTCCTTGAAGTTATGGAAATTAACAAAATGTTAAAAAATCCTTCTTTTAGCAGCGTCAATGACCAAATTAATCACTCTCTACACATTTCTTCAATGCCCTTCATTTTAGCTAGGTTCATCTCCCTCTCTCTCTCTCTCTCTGTTCTCTCTTTCCTTGTTCAGCAGTGTTTCTACTATCAGGATTACACAACATTTTTATCATACATCTCACTATTTCATTGTTCATTTTACATTTATATAATCTTAATCTAGTAGACCTGTAATTTACATTCCATCTTCTCTATACTTTTCTTGTATTCATTACTAAAATAATCTTTCTCACTTGGATCTAACCTTAATCCTGATCTAGTGTTTATTCAAATAACATTATAACCTCTCTAAACTATGGTTCATATAACCACTACTAATCTTAGGAACACCTTTTATTTTACTTCTGTATTGTTATGCGCCATCTATTGTTAATTGTTAACCACTTGTTGTACGTTTCACTTTGGCACTGTACCCACTTAAACTTTGAACCTCGATGCCCACTTGTCGCCATAACCTGATCGTGGCCCCCCTGGTCACCTTTCTGTGGTGTCGGGAACCGACGGGACTCCGCAACCTTATTGCTTACCCTCACAAACTACTATCCCCCACCCATTTAGTGTGGAGTTCAGTTCAGTACTCGTCTGTTCCCGATACAACTGATCGTATACCAGTGGTCGATCTTTGATCAATTTCTCGTACATCCCTGCGCCTCTTGCATGCGACTGTCACTGTATTTTGCTTTTTGACTTTTCAAGCTGTCATGACTATTTGACAACCAACATTTCCCTGCATGCCAGCATGGTGAAGTGAAGTATCTTTGAGCTGTAATATCATCTAATCAGCTAAAACAATTTGATTTTAACATAAATACTTCACTTCTAGTCAAAATGGTAAAAAAAAATCCAATTTTAATTTTTTATATCTCTTTTTTATAATCATAACATTATGTTAATTTTCTACCCCCTTTAACCTAAAAATTTGTTAGCCAATCCTTCAAGCATGGTTGGATGAAGCATCTTTGAGCACCTATCTACATCTTTTTCCTCTAATTAGCTACAACCTACATAATTGCTTCACCACCTGCTCATTGGCTTCAAATTAATAAATTCCAACCTTAAAATAGTATAATTTCATTTCATTTTTTGTTTATCTCCTAAGAATGTGTTATTCAAGTCTAACCCAGTATTTTGCTGACCACACCCTAGACACGGTTAGATGAAGCATCTTTGAGCACCTCACTTAAATTAATCTCCTTTAAATAGCTACAAATAACATAATTGCTTCATCACCTGTCTCAGTGGCTGCAAGCTGGAAATCCCCTTACTCAAAGATACCTTGACCAAAATTTCAAATATTACATCTCATTCAATCTTGAACATTCATTAGAACCTACAATTTTCATTTTTAACATACTTTTGATCGTCGCTTATGCAAGATAGAGCTGTCGTAATCGACTACTGGTAAGTCCTCTCATTTTACTTAAATCGTTTAACTTACATTGTAAATTTCTTTTAGTATCCCTGATGATGGACATTTATATGTTCGAAACATGTAGGATATAAACATATACATTAAAATACATATTGTGGAGGTAGACTGCCGTTGTTTTATTTGATATTAATAAAAAGCTTGCGATATTTTTAAATAACCTGTTACAGACGACGTATGAAAATACGGTTACTACTTTAACTATGGTACTCAAGAGTCTCACAAGGTTTTGGCAACACTCGCAAAAATTAAGGAAAAGAAGAAACATTAGAGAATTCGTGACGTAATTGGGAAGACAAGGAATTTACAAGAGGCTGACAAGGCAACAGAGAACACCCTTGTAAAAGTGTCACATGAATAAAATTCTAGGTTTATTTGCAAAAGAAAGGCTTACTTAAATCTTGCTAGATTTGTTGTTTCAGCCATCACTAATTAGGACATACAAGTACTTATATCTAACCCGACCTTATTAAAATGTTGTATTATTATCAGAAAATGCACTTTACTAATTTTTCGCCCACTTATACTTTCGAAGCTTTTAAAACCGTACGTATATTTTTATTTACTCTACATCACATTGGTCTTTAAGTTTGTCTATAAAAATCTTTTATTTAATGCTTTCCATATTTTACTGTCAGAAGCTGTTATGAATTGTTAATGTTTTAAACTCTTGTCTTTTAACGGTAAGTACTAAAATAAACATAATATGTTAAGATTTATTTAAGTTCGTAATATTCAGCAGTATATGCCATGACTTGCCAAGGACAAATATTATAATAACAGCCGACATTTTTAATTGTTGCTTTCTCGGAAAACTAAATTACTTTTCTGTTATTTTTCTTCCTATCTAATCTTCTGGACAAAAAAAAGCGACATCGACGAGAACGGTTACGATTGACCAGAGAACATTTAAACTGGACTGTGGAGCAGTGGAGTATTGTTCTCTTCATAGATGAGATGGTCTGTTTGTCTTCGGTCACCGGATGGTAGTGAGCGTGTTTATAGGAGACCAAATGAAAGACTAAATAAAAAAGATTATAACTGAAGTGGTGTCGTAGTTAGTTAAAAAATTAATACCACCTGTAATAAATAATAAATAAATATTAGAAACAGAATAGTATCCTGGGTTGCGACAAACAAAATTTAAAATCATTATTCTGTATTTTATAACAATCTTTAAGGATTAAATTAAATTGTTCTAACTAATGTACCTAATAAATTTAGAAATATGTCAATTTTTTACATTTTGTTATGATTATCTTTAGAACGGTACAAGTACTTAAAAGTAAACCTTTATAATTTATTACCTTCTTTTAACCGAATCTACATTTGCTCAGTTCCGTTTTTGTAAGGAGTCCCATATTTATGTTTTTTTTGTATTTTATTGTGTATTTATAGCTCATACAGATTTATTTTGTGTTTCTTGATTGAATGAATAATTAAAAATATCGATCCAAATTAAAATAAATGTCATGTGTGTGATCGACATGTTGTCGCCTAATATGCGAATATTTAAAAGGTTACTGTATGCAATTAAATAGCTTAAAATATCGTTTAATTCTGAAAAAATCTAAAGATGGACATAAGTAATCTCGTCAAGAAAAATAACTTACTATTATGTGTAAATAGTCATTCAGCGAACGTGTCGGTACATGTACACCCAGCTTAAGTTTATTGTTAAGTAATTGCGCAACAGCTTCTTGATTTTTTAAACTGTATAATTTCACTTCGCCTAGTAAAAGTAAGTGGTAATATTAAATTTTAATATAATATGTAAATAACCTAAATATTAAAACCTGAAAAATATCATTTTGGCCTATTTAAATGAGCATGTCGATTACCGGTACAAGAAAAATGACTGTAGGCTCGAGTAATCGACGTCTGGTGTAATAATTTTCCATAATAAAAAGTTTGTGAGTAAACTCTTTTGGTTGTTGCCATCAAAAAATCAAAATAAATCGCACACTATTAAAAGTAGTTATTTTACATACTTAATAAAAGTTGAAGAGTTTTATAAAACCTATTAGAAATAATAATATACAGGGTGTGCCATTTAAAAAAGTTGATATTTTTTAATTTAAATTAATCGAAATGTATAAATTTATTTTGAACACCCTACAGAATCTAACTCAAATTTCGTTACTTGTTTTTTTTCTTGTCATCCCAATAGAACGTTTGTACCAAATATGAGAATCCTACCTTCAAAAACAATGGCGGAACTGTCAATTTTTTACGAAAGTAAAAACTAATAGTTTTCTAGAAAAATTAAAATATTAGACCAACTACTAGGTTTAGGTGTATAACCTTATTAACAAAAAAGTTACAGAATCTCATGCAGAATATGAAAATAAATTAAGAAATAGGGTAGGGAGTTCCATTTAAAAAATTTTATATTCGCCACGCATTTTTAAACCACCCTGTATACTCAAAAATAATTTTAAACTGTGCATCCTAACATTCTCTAAAACTTTTGTATTTATCGTTTTTCTGTAATTCACGAAACAAATGAGATAATGAACTTTACTCTATGGTTAACTCACCCTGTAGTACAGGGTGTCCCATTTTCGACACATTTATAAGGTATCTCCGTAATTGTTAGTGCTATCAAAAAAGTAATATAGGTGTCATGTGCTCTTTTTGGGTCAAACTTAAAATGGTAAAATCGAAATTGGAAATTTTTCGCTCACTTAAGAGATACGGGGAAAAATCAAAAAATTGACAATAATTACCCTATATTTTCTTAGTTAAAAGAGATACAGAAAAATGTTTTATACAAAAGTTTCTTTACAATGATTGTTGAATGATCTACCCTTTTCAGAAAATAAGTACCTATACCGAGTCAGGTAAAAAAGTTATCGGACCTAACATAATTTTTTTAAATAGAACACCCTGTATATTTAAAACTAAAAAGATAGCATTTTAAATTCTCTTTTCAAATATATAACACACCATGGATGATATTGGTTTCGTAGGCTAAAACTTTATTATTTTAAACCACAGTAGGCCATGAAACAAAAGCTAATAAGTTGTTATTAACATTTAACGTCAATTTTATTTTTACATATTCGTTTGTGAAAATACCTTATCAACATTTTAAAAAATTTGATATGATATCAGTTTATATTGAAAGTGGAAAAAACGATGAAACGGCGCAAGATTTATATTTTGTTCGCTATCTGGAAAGACGACAACCTTTTAAGGACATATTCCGACGACTGGAACATAATTTAAAAACATACGGCTCTTTTGCGATGCCAAGATCAAAAACTTATACCTAATAAAGAAAACAAGGAAAATGAAGCGAAGAATTTAGAAACCATTTGATAGGAACACACGGACCTATAAGGTGGCCACCACGATCTCCGGATCTAACACCTTTAGATTTTTTTCTTTGGGGAGTGTTGGAAAATAAAATTTATAAAGAAGTCATTTTAACCCGAGAACAAATTGATCAAAGAATTCATGAGGCCTTTGCAGAAATAAAACCATTACAGATCATGAATGCCTCAAAATCCGTTCGAAAAAGATGTCAAGAGTGCATTAAAAACAACGGAGGAGCTTTCGAACATTCGTAATGTGTCCCGTTATTTTTTTATCTTAATCTGAATCATTTATTTCGTTTCAAAGTAATAAAGTTTAAATAAGTCGCCTAGGAAACCAATATCATCCATGGTGTGCTATATGTTTGTAAAGAGAATTCAAAATGTTATATTTTTAGATTAGACTATACAAGGTGTTCTATTAAAAAAAAATGAGGTTAGGTCCGATAACTTTTTTACCTTACCCCGTCTCTTTTAACTAAGAAAATAAAATATAGGGTAATTTTGAAATTGTCAATTTTTTGATTTTCCCCCGTATGTCTAATGCGAGCGAAAATTTTCAAATTTTGATTTTACCATTTTAAGTTTGACCCAAAAAGGGCACATGACACCTATATTATTTTTTTGATAGCACTATATAAAAGTGTCGAAAATGGGGCACCCAGTGATAAACTTGCATAAAACAGCGCCGCTAAGAATAAGTTTTGGTATAATACATTAAAATCTAAATGCTACTGTTACTATTAGTTATAGATCAATCTTATCAATTTTAGTAGTGTTATCAGTTATTTTATTTTTTTTTTAAATTCAAACCTATAGCGTTTGGCAAAAAAGTACAAAGCTTGGCGATAATGTTTTATTTTGAATTTTAACAAAATAAATGAAGCTATCCATACATTCTTTGTGTACGATTTTCTGGTATAACAGCAGACAGCGCGTTTAAAAAACATTAAAAAGTAACGTGCAGACACGGTTTATAAACTTCTTTCTTGTGCAGTACAAACGCAAAGTGTATTCCAGGCATATGTGTAAACAATCTAGAATAAATATTTGGAAATTTATTACATACACCTGTTTGGACAGGGTATATGTTATTTATTTTTATTCTTTGGGGTTGATACACGTGTATACAGCAGAATAACACAACGAAGTTATATATCTTTCTTTATAAACATTATTTCCTATGGGAATAAACTGCTTTATATCCAACTGAAAAAGAGGAAAAGCAGATTTTCGATGGGAAGTGTTTATTGGTAGCTTTTTAGGTTTTTGATAAGTTAATTGCTCGAATTTCGGTTTTTGTTATCGTTGCCTAATTATCCTAAAGCATTTCCGCGTTCTTTTTATGCTTATAGATAGAGTTTTATGACCTATTACATAGTTTATTGAAATTGATGTTATAAAAATATCCTTATCTAGAGGTAATAAATTGGGACAAAAACCATAAACGATGGAAAACTATTGATATTTAGGGTGTCCAGTAACTATAGAGCAATATTTCGCAGGCGTACAGGGGAGATAAAAATAATACTAGTATAGTCTATACGAAGTCAATCCGAACAGCTAAAAAAAAAGACAAGTACCGGGTCTGCAAAGTTCACCAATAAACTTTAAATAGAAATGACCTAATTTTATGATGATTAGACCGCGTGTGAATTTTTTCTCGCCCACGCGTTCTACGCCGGTCGCTTCTAGGACGAAATAATTTTGGTGGACACAAAAATAAAATAATGCATAAAAAATTTCTGGTCCACTTCGTTTTTTTCACCTGTTGCCCCTGATAGTGGTGTGGTTTAATTATTAAAATAGGAGGAAGCGATTTCAGTTTATTCTTCGCTATTGGAAATTTTAGAAAGTATTTTAAGAGTGTGCCCGAGTGTAGTGTTTCCTAAATTTTTCTGTTGTTGCTGTTGTTATTGTTATTGTTGTTATTTAAATACTTAATGGAGATGGCGTTGTGAAGACCTTTTGATGTTTCTGATAATGAAACAGGCAATGTGGAAGTCGATTCCATGACGGAGCCGTCGGAATTTTGTAATAAAGACTTACATGTTCAAACCCAGAGACCAATTTTAAATGTTTACACCTGCTTAAAAATTGAAAGTCGTGGGGCCCCACAAAACGAAACATTAAAAAGGAAAGGAAGTTATCAGCGACCATTCCATAAAGCGAAACAGAGCTAATGAGAAGGTTAAAAAAGGGCGACAAAAAAGTTATACGCCTAGCAGTGTTGCCAGTCTGTTACAATTGTAACAGATCTGTTACGTTTTCAACGCATCTGTTAGGTTTTAGACAAACCTAACCCTACTCATATTATACGAATTTTCATTTATTATATATAAATTAAATATTTAAATATAGCTTTGGCGGGCTTTTCAGAATTGTAGACCACCTGACACTGATATTTTTAAACTTGAGCGTCCCTCCGATAGATGGCGCGGCTTACACAAGGGATAGCGGCATATTAGGGAATCCATGAGACGTTAATTCGGCATGTTATGCGCCTGCGTTCTATATGTGTTAGTCTGCGGGTCGAGTAAAGCGAGGTGCCTGTTAAAAAATATCGACTAATATGCTTCATATTATGACAGCTGACAGACGCATGTGCATAACTACGCATAACATGCACATAACAATCCAACGTGATTGTTGTTTGGCCCTCGCACCATCTTGCTTTTTTCTGTGGTTTGGATTCACTACCACAGAAAAGTTAGGTTAAGTTCACACAACAAAGTTCGGAGGTAGTGAATTTTTCTAATCAGTGTTGGCAACAATTTCTAGAATGCTGTTACTATTTTGGTAAATCTGTTACGTTTTTTAGGGAATTCTGTTACCATTGAAAAAAAAATTTTGGCAACACTGACGCCTAGTTGTATATCAATTTTACGAAGAGAACAAAGTCCCGATATTAGAAATGATTCAGGATACGGTACGGGATTATCCTCATTATGAATACAAATCTCTGGACATCTTACGTAGTGTTTTGCTAAATTGCGGCTTCAAGTACAAAAAATGGCAAGAACATTTACGTAAAATTAAGGTATATTGCCAATTAAAAAGGGATATACACTATTAATGGTTGGGTGCATGATAGTATCAAGTGCACACTAAATGGAACTTGTTCTCGTGGTATACGAGTTATCATACTACACGCAGCCAGTAATAAGGGTTTTGTTCCTAACGCTATATTATTGTCGGCCAAAAATATAAAGCACTTATCGGCTGACTATTAAGATATGACTGCCAGTCTATTCGAAAAGTAGCTTAGTGAACAACTGCTTCCAAATTTATCCCGCAACTCTGTCATTGTTATGGACTATGCATCCTATCATTCGCGTCTACCAAAGCTCCTAACAGTAGCAGAAAGAAGGATGAAATTCTTAAATTGTTAAAATGCTGCAAAAAAGGTGTTATTGAAAGCTATGAAAAAAAAAGAACTTTAGAAAGGAATATGTAATCGACAAAGTATGCGAAGCACATGGTCATACAATTTGACACCTCCCCCCTATTACTGTGTATTTAATCCATTCGAGATGATTCGGGCTCGAGTCAAGAACAAACTGAGAGAATATAACCAATCTCTAGCTAACAATGTTTTTGTACTGAGAAATATAAGCACAGTTGTTGATGAAGTAAACGACAGTGGTATAAGGTTGAAATGTGTGCAGCATGTCATAGGAAAGGAGAGTGAATATTGTATTTTACCGGCAATTCATCCCATTATTATATCCCCAAATACCGATTTAAGCTCTGAAAATTAGGATAGTGAATTTTGACTTTTTATCAAATTCATATGAAATAAAATATAACGTTAAACGGGTAAGTGTTTTCTTATCATCAGAATACAGGGTGTTTCCTAACTACGGTACGAAACTTCAGAGGGTGACACGTAAGGTCGTTTTAAGAAAAAAAGTTCCTATGATCATATGTCCGAAGTTGCTTCGTTTCTGAGATAGAAGTTTATAAAAAAACGGTCATAAACATCCTTAAACCGATTTGGTTGAATTTTGGTTTAGTTATTTGAAGTAATAAGGCGCTTATTTCGGCCTAACTTGATGAATACATTTTTATAATTATAATTTAAATGCTGTGCCGCAATGCAGACCTCAGTAGATTTTATGCTGTTCCAATTGATTTTGTATACACAAAATAAAATTAATTAATTCGGTAAAATATTTTCCATTCCTAGCGTTGCACGCAGCCTATGCTTCAGTCGCCGGCTATAACTTGAATTTCAGTTTTTTTCTGTTTCGATTGATATACCGGGTGTTGCATCGTCGAGCGGGACATAGGAAATCCCATGTAATTTTAAATGGGGTCAATTATTGGCTTCCCTAATTATTTTAGAGAAAAATTCTATTTAGGTTTATTAAAGAGCACTAAAAGCCACATTCAAAAGAATAACTTTAGATATTTTTGATGAGCCCGTTTACGGGTTATCGCCGATTTCTTTTTAACTATTTCTCCTTTTTATGGCCTTGTATTTGCGGGCATCAGTCAAGGTAGAAGATGACTGTCAAATAAAGTTGTGATTTTGAAATGTGTGCTTTATTGTTATAAAAACTCGTACATCGAAAATATTAAAGGTGTATTTATGAGTACAAATTAATCTGAATAAAACTAAAATAAAGTATTGTTAGAACTTTAGGATTTAAGAAGATGTTCAAATATTCCTCAAAATGACAACTTTATTTGACAGTCATCTTTTACCTTGACTGGTCCCCGCAAATACGGGGCCATAAAAAGGAGAAATAGTTAAAAAGAAATCGGCGATAACCCGTAAACGGGCTCATCAAAAATATCTAAAGTTATTCTTTTGAATGTGGGTTTTAGTGCTCTTTAATAAACCTAAATAGAATTTTTCTCTAAAATAATTAGGGAAGCCAATAATTGACCCCATTTAAAATTACATGGGATTTCCTATGTCCCGCTCGACGATGCAACACCCGGTATATGTACACGTACAGGGTGTTTCAATATAAACTCCCAGGCCAATTATTTCGAAATCTATAAGTGACATGTAAATTCTGTAAACGCCAGTTTTTAGCCCCTATGATTGGCTTCACAACTGTGTAAAAAATTTGCTTAAATAATACAAGATGTAGGTGGCGCCATCGTTCAAAGAATTTTTTCGATTAACAGGAACTTTTAAATATTGTGGATCTTAAAGATAATTAATTTTTGATCAAATTATGTCTCATAAAAAATTTTGATAAATCCAACATGAACGGAGATATTTGGGGTTAAGTTTTTTATTAAGATAATTTTAAGGAATTATAAATATTTTTAATATCCTTTAGCAGATTTTAATTTAATTTTGGTAATAATAATTTTAGTGATAAAGTGCTCGTGTAGCGCTGAATTATTACGTCCAGTGACGTCTCAGGGGACGCCTTAATAAATAATATTAGAAAAAAATAAGACGCCACTGAGTTGTTGGTAATTTTAAAATTTTTTCGTATTAAGCAACTAAAAACATGCTTTTATTTTCTGTTAAATTGTTTTCATATCTTGCTTTGTTTTCGAGAAATAAAAATAAAAACAATTTTATGGCATATGCATTAAGAAACAAAACCATAAATTATCAATACGGTGTATTTTTTGTTGTATAAAAGCAAAGAAGCAAAGTTAAAACATTAAAGCATAATAAAATATAACTAAAAGATGTTTTAAATTTTATGAAAGGACTGATGAGAAATTATACAAAATTATTATTGAAAATTAGAACAATACCAAAAACTAACTAATGGGGTCGAATGAGGTGTTCAAAATTATTGCCGTTTTCATACACACACATAGCAAATCGATATAATAATTCGGTTCTGCTAACTCTCAATAGTGTATTTCGATTAATAGCGGCTATAGTAGCATAAATTTTGTTGTACAGGTCAGCCATGTCTTCTATTGGTTCTTTGTAGATTTCATTTTGTAAGTAGCCCCATAAAAAAAGTTCATCGGGGTGAGATCAGGGGACCTTGCTGTCCATCTAAGATCCCCATTTGTTTCTTCAAAAAAAATATGAAAATGTACCAAAAAGTTTAATCTGCGCTGGTAATCTTCTGGTTGTAGATGATGCACTAAATGAATCTTATATGGAAAAAAAACCATTTCCTTTTAGGATTCTGCGACACGAACTTACTGTAATATTAGTTTCACCTTTTAATTTTTGTAATGACGTTTGTGGTCTATTTTCTACTGTTTGTAGGACTACAGCTACATTTTCGTCATCCGTAACCCTTTTCCTTCTGGGAACCTTTCCCTTTTTAAAGCTACCATATGTAGCTAAGTTGGTACACAAAGCTACAAAAGATTTGCGATCGGGCGTTGGTATATCTGGAAAACGAGCTCGATAGCAGCGCACAGCTTCTGAATCATTTTGATGGCATTCTCCATAAACTAAAGCCATGTTCAACTTGTCTTGATTTGTATGGTCAACCATTTTTATTTTAAAAATGTAGAAATTGCAAATTCTGACACTGACACTGAGTGTTAATAATGTTAATTATTTAATGATTTTTGTTTTCCAGAGATATGCATTTTTATTTCTCGAAAACGAAGCAAGATATGAAAACAATTAACAGACAATAAAAGGATATTTTTAGTTGCTTAATCCGAAAAAAATATAAAAATTATCAAAAACTCAGTGGCGTCTTATTTTTTGCTAATATTATTTGTTAAGGCGCCCCCTGAGACGTCACTGGACGTAATAATTTAGAGCTACACGAGCGTTTTATCACTAAAATTATCATTACCAAAATAAATTAAAATCTTCTAAAGGATATTAAAAATATTTATAATTAAAATACTCGTTAAAATTATTTTAATAAAAACTTAACCCCAAATATCTCCGTTCATGTTGGATTTATCAAAAATTTTTATGAAACATAATTTGATCAAAAATTAATTATCTTTTAGAACCACAACATTTAAAAGTTCTTGTCATCGAAAAAATTCTTTGCACCATACATCACAGCACCTACATCACATTTTTTACACAGTTGTGAAGCCAATCATAGAGGCTAAAAACTGGCGTTTACAGAATTTACATGTCACTTGTAGTTTTCGAAATAATTGGCATGGGAGTTTTTATTGAAACACCCTGTATGTAGTTCATATAAACATTTTTCCTACTGCCCCTTCTTACTTATTTTGTTGCTAGTTTTCAATTAAATATTTTTATTGAACGAATTCGTTTCAGGTTATCACAATTTTATAAGTCTACCTTTAAATGATGTGAAGTAATAAATCAAATCAAAACCGTCTTCTCCATTGGCGTGCAAAATTCTTCGGCATATATAGATTCAACTAGGCCTGAATTTTTAAATTTGTTCAGAATTAGTACAAGTTAGTATCGACATTAAATTCAAGTTTTGTCTTCAAATATATATTTTAATATTAAATTTTTCAGCTTAAAATTATGTACAGCCATACCATTTACCTGGAGTTTTAGAAAGCAATTTTATCAAAACTAATTAGAGTCTAGGTACTTATTCCGTTTCTGCTCCAATCATTTTTTTCCTTTTTTTTATTCCTAATCGTTGTTACCTGTTTGCTAATTATGTGGTTATTATGTCTTTATAGGTGCCTCTATTGGAATAATACACCTATTTATATCTATACATACCTACCTCAGGTGTTTCTCAGTGAAACTAGTCAAAGTGTGAAGTGTCAGTGTCTTTTTAATTAAATGTGGAGGGTTTTCAACAATTGCCTAAACGCCCTAGAGTCGTTTCATGTACAATAAATAAAAGAAAATTAATTCTTAACTGTTAGGATTCTATAACAAGTAAGAATGAGGATTTGAGGGTTGATAATGCAGTGCAATTTACAGCAGATATCCTTAACGTTTGGAAAACAACAATATATAAACTTTTAAAAGAAGAAAAAGTGTTGACGTCAAACCTCCAAAAACTTCTCCAGGACGATCAAAACTTGAGCTGGATGATGTTTTATGGCAGAAAATAAGGCGAAAGCTTTATAGTTTCTTTTCAAAAAGAGAAATTCCCTCGCTGAGCAAAATTTTGTCCTCAATCCGAGAAGACCAGGACTACCCATTTATGTGTAGAAATGCCCCTTGCAAATGATTAAAATTATATATATTACCTAGACGAGACATGGCTAAATGTTTTGGCAGGATGAAAATATTAAAGGTTCAAGGCAAGCTTTTTTGGAAGGATTGTTCACAGGATTAAACCCGCCATCTGGAAAAGACATCGACTTCTCATAACCCATATTGGAAGTTTTGAAAGCTTCGTTAAAGGTGGTCTACTGATGTTCCAATCTAAATATACAGGCGACTATATCACGAAAATATGAATGCCGATGTCTTTGAAGAATGGTTGGAGCAAATGTCGGATCTTATACCAAAAGATGCAATAATTGTATTGGATAATGCAAGTTATTACTCTAGGCTGACGGAAGAATAACCGACAAGTGCATGGCATAAAAGTGAAATAACTAAATGGCTAGTTTAAGACAAATAGAATTTCCATTAGACTATTGGTACTAGCCAATTTACATAAAAATGCATTCAAAAAATATGCGGTCGATGAAATTGCAAAGTTGCGAGGAATATCTGTGCTCAGACTTCCTCCTCACCACTGCGAATCAAAGCCGACCGAACTTAAATGAGCTCAAATAAAGACAAACGTCGCCAGAAAAAAAAACAACTTATAAAATGGTGGATTTAAGAAGACTCTCCAATGAAGCTATGGGTAATATCAGTGCGGAAAAGTGGAAAAAGTGTATCGATCATGTGGTAGAAGAAGAAGCCATAATGTGGCAGGTAGATATAATAATCGAAGAAATGATTGAACCGCTTATTATAAACGATGTTAATAAAAGTTCATCTTCCGAATTGGACTATGATTAAGTCAAAACGACAAAGTATTATTCGATTTTTAAAAACGCTTTGTCTGTAAGATTCTATGTTATATCTTGTTTCTGTAATTATGTTATGTAAAATAGTACCACCCATTGTTGTTTATTAGTTAATAAGATTTTTTAAATGTTTTTAGATGTTATAAATAGGTACCTCCTAATATAATATATTAGAATTTTAGGAGAATAATAGGCATGTTTAAGATTTTTAATTTAAGAACTTTCTCAATACACGCTCCTGGCTAAGAGATTTTCCCAATAACTATGGTAAATCCTCAAATATAACAATAGCTTGCGATAAATTCAGGGTGGACCTACCTAAAGAATGCTAATTATTTAATTATTTTAATGTAAACACAATACATTTTAAGGGATGGTGCTTAAATTGTCCTTGATACCCCGGTATGCGTTTTGCATATTTAGTGAGCATTAATTACCTCGCGCCATTTAAAGATAGACTAAGTATAAATCTTTTTCTCCGTTTACTTAGAGGGGAAGGTTTAGAGCGAATGCTGATGTCAGATAAGGCTGTATTTCACCTCCCACACTTACACTATTCATCGCTGACAATGCTAATAACGAGTGATTATTAATTATTTTGCTCAAAGGCGGCTGTGACCCAGTATACATAGTGTAGCAGTAGCGCGTAGATTAAATCATAGGGCGAATTTGCAAGAAAGCAGCGTTGTCACGTTGAAAACCTAAAATAATGTTTTTTGACGGTATGTAATATAAAATCCTGAGCTATCTTACTTTGAAAGCCTACTTTATATGGCCGCCTCCTACTTCTAGACACCTTCTGATGTTTCTTCTTACCCTCAGAGACACATTAACCAATACGTTTGGAGAATTATTAATTTCGGCAATTTTTTCTGAAATCCTTCGTTTAAGATCATTTATATCCTCAATTGGTGTTCGATAAATGGAGTTTTTTATAAAAGGCCACAAGAAGAAATCGCAAGGTGTTAAATAGCAGGAACGAGGTGGCCATATTTGTTGCGTATTTCGGCTTATAACTCTGTTTTCAAAAAATTCACTTAAAAAATTTAAATTTTCTCTGGTTACATGAGGTGTAGCGCCATCTTGTTGGAAGTAACCTTCCCGCAATTCATCATCGTGAAGCTAATTAATAAATGTTGTCAGAATTTCGATCCGATATCTCTCAGCTGTAATTGTGCCATCAAAGTAAATTGGGCCTACTATTCTTCTAGAACTAATTGCTGCCCACACACCAACTTTTTGAGGATGAAGAGGTCTTTCTACAAAAACATGCGGATTTTGCGTATTCCACATTCGCATATTTTGTGAATTAACATAGCCTGATAAATAAAAATAAGCCTCATCGGTAAAAAATGTTTTTTCAAAAGCACCACTATTTTCTTCTTGAAAATTGTTTAAAAACCATTCACAAAAATTAAGTCTTTGGGGAACGTCATTGGGAAGGAGTTCATGAATAGCCGTAACGCGATAAGGGTACAGATGCAGATCCTTTTTTAAAAGTGTTTGACATGTACTGTAGCATAAATCCGTTTGCTGAATTTGTTGAGATAAATGCCTAATAGAAGTTGAAGGATTATTTTCCATAATTTGTCGCGCTTCTTCAATAACCTCATTCGATCGTTTCGTTGGTCTTCCAGCCCCTTTTTTATGTTGAACAGAACCAGTCTGACGAAATTTATCAATTAGGTATTGTGACCCAGTACGAAAATTATGAAAGGTCACCGCAACATCAGGAAACTCGGTTCGAAATTCATCAAAGCAGTCATGCATAGAGTAATTCCACACACCGCCTATGTTGTTTCCATTTCCAAAAAAAACTTTCAACAATAAAAATTTTTTGTGCTTCACTAAACATTTTTACTGTAGAACTTTCAATCCGGCAACAAAGCTTCACCAAAACTTGATACGCTGAAAAATAAAAAAAAAATAAAAAATTAAATCATATCCTGCAAATAGCACTTTATAATAGTCAAAAGACGACTCCCCGAAAAAATATTAGTTAAAGCAATAATAACCTACCTTCAAATAACTGCAAAAATTACAAAATTTCTCCAATTTTTAAACTTTACAAATACACAAATTCAAATAAGACGTAAATGTCATAAAACAATCATGTCATCTTATCTACGCAGTACGGCCATGATGCTTTTAAAATGCATGGCCTCCCTTGAGCAAAATAATTAAAAATCACTCGTTATATACCAATACCTCCATCGTTACGAGAAAAGTGCCTCCAGGTTCGGTAATAGAACCTTTTGTTCCTCTTGTATTTAAACAATTAAGCATTTCTAGATAATTAGGTCGCGTATACAGGGTATTCCATACTCGATGGTACGTTAGAAGTATCTGGAGAACAAATAGAAAAATAATTTTGAAATTTTCACCACGGCCATAGAAGGCTGCTGTCTAGCTTTTAAAAATAATTTTGCGCTTGCAGTGGTGCCAGATCTATTAATAACCGCCATCAACTTTGGTATTTTAAATGGGACACCCTGTAGTTTATTTTATTTTCAGATTCTACGAAGCAATCTAGGTTTGTTCTGTATAGGATATCTTTCCATTTCTCTTGCCGTTTCTTAAATAATAATTATTTTATGTCTTTTTTTAACCGAAACTATGTGAATTAAAACTTCAATATTTTTGTCTCCAGATGTCAAATCAACGTAACATTTTAACATAATTTAGTCAACATGTGGTACTTTAATTTTGACAACATAGGATCGCCGACTTCTATACAGAGTGTCCTAAAAATTAATTGCAATTCAGATTTTATAAATTTGATCAAAAGTAACTTTTTTTTAAATGGAACACCCTGTATATTATTGAAGTGTTGAAAGGAGTGGACCAGTTGAATATTTTCATATAGAATGCTCCTCTACCTATTTTGAACCGCTTTCGATTTATAAGCCATTTTATGAATAATTATTACTATTCATATTCGAGAACTAGACATTAAAGATCTAAATCGATAAGTGTGCCATGATGTAACAACTGCAATACATAACGATGGTGACATGACATGTCTCACTTTTTAGTTTGAGTTTGCTTATGTCAGATTAAAATAGCAAAAATGGAGAATAACAGTTATTCAAATGCGGATATTTTAAATTTGTTTTATATTCACGGCGAGTGTCAAAGAATTGTTTCAAGAACCTGCAGAAGATTTAACGCTCTTTTTCCGAATTGGCCGCCAATGAACCCACGGAAATTTCTCAGATTTGAAGAAAATTTTTAAAATTTCGGAAATGTACAGATATTAATATCACCCTGTTACTGAAAACGAAAAAAATGAAATTAACGTTTTGGCGTATTTTCATGCCTATCCCCATGCTTCATTAACAAGTGCGAAAAATGATTTAGGAATAAATCGAACATCAATATGGAGAATTTTACATAAACATAATATGCATGGCTGCAAACTAATTACATTGCAGGCTTTACAAGCAGGTGATCCTCTAAAACGTATAGATCTTTGCGAAATGTTATTAATTCGAACAGGAGGATCCAGATTTTCTGAAAAGAATTATTTGGACTGATGCAAAATTCTCACGCGAAGGAGCGTTTAACTGTCAAAATAATTACTTTTGGGCTGCAGAAAATCCACACGTTATAAAAGAAGAAGGTTACCAACAAAGATTTAGTTTTAATGTATTTTGTTTGTTGATGGATAGGCAATTATCAATCTATATTTATGATGAAGATTTAACTTCTGCAAAATATCTCGAAAGTCTAAGAACGACCGTATCTGACTTTTTGGATAATCTACCGCTTATTGAGTTGAGAAATTGTTGGTATCAATTAGATGGAGCTCCTACGCATTATAGCTATGAAGTTTCGCGGAACTGTATGATATGTTTAAAGATAGGTGGATAAGACGTGGAGGACCATGGAGTTGGTCACCGCGATCACCAGATCTTAATCCTTTAGACTTTTTCCTGTGGGGTAAAATTAAAGAAGTGGTTTATAAAACACCATTAAATTCAAAAGAAGATCTAGAAAATCGGGAAAGGCGCGCTTTTGAAGAACTTGATCCATTAGAAATTCAAAGAGCTACTACCGGTCATGTGATGACATGTATTACTAATTGCTTACATGAAAATGGTCAGCACTTTAGACATCTGACGTATTAGGTGAGAATTCCAAAAGTTTTAATTTACTGACAAAACAGGTTCTTTTCAGAACCACAATTTATTATGGAAGGAAATTTGTTTTGATCATGGCACACTTATCGATTTAGATCTGTAATGTCTAGTTCTCGAATATGAACAGTAATTATTCATACAATGGCTTATAAATCGAAAGCGGTTCAAAATAGGTAGAGGAACAGTCTATATGAAAAAAAGTCAATTGGTCTACTCTATTCAACACTTCAATAATATACAGGAAAAAGTGACTGTTGATCAAATTTATAAAATCTGAATTGCAATTAACTTTTAGGACACTCTGTATAGAAGTCGGCGATCCTATGTTGCCAAAATTAAAGTACCACATTTTGACTAAATGATGTTAAAATGTTAGGTTGATTTGACATCTGGAGACAAAAATATTGAAGTTTTAATTCACATAGTTTCGGTAAAAAAAAAGACACAAAATAATTAATATTTAAGAAACGGCAAGAGAAATGGAAAAATATCCTATACAAAACAAACCTAGATTCCTTCGCAGAATCTAAAAATATAATAAACTACAGGGTGTCCCATTTAAAATTCCAAAGTTGATGTCAGTTATCAATAGATCTGGCACCACTGCAACCGCGAAATTATTTTTAAAAGCTTGACTCCTATGGCCGTAGTGAAAATTTCAAAATTATTTTTCTTTTCGTTCTCCAAATATTTCTAACGTACCATCAAGTATGGAATACTATGTATATTATTGGCAGATGACACTCTCCTGTGGCATGGTAAAGATAAAGATAAAGATGATTTAAGGTTCATTATTAACAGTGACTTACGTGATATTAAAAAATGGTATGATGCAAACCTATTATGCTTTAATATAAACAAAGCAAAAATCATGAACTCTGGATTTAGTTTTAGTGACGTGAATCTTGATGATCAACAAATTCACAATAAAGCGCTTACAACGTTTTTAGGTGTAATGTTGGATAATAAACTAAAATTGAGGAATAAGCCAAAAATTAGTAGCTGGCTTTTATGCAATAAGGATAGCCTGTAATGAACTTAGTAACTCAACCGCTAAAATGGTATATCATTCCTTGTTTTAATCGCACGTGCGCTACGTTATTGTTTTTTGGTTATTTGGAAACAGGCAGCTGTTAAACCCCGTATTTGTGTTACAGAAAAGAGCATATGGATATTTCTCTAGAGCAAATAACCCTTAACACGGTCAACCTTTACTTAGAGCAGAGAGAATATTAACTGTACCGTCTTTATTCATTTTGGAGACTGTTTGTCTTTTGCATATAATATGTTCTAGATTAGATGCTGAGGAATTTAACTACAGTACCAAAATGATCAACCTAATTTTCGACTACCTATACCTAATACTACTCTTCTTAAACAGTCTATCTTTTATGAGATGAAAAAGACTTTCAATCATTAGAGTAATAAGCTGAAAGAAATAGTGAACTTCGGCCAGTTTCAGAAAAATGTCAAAGACACCTTATTGCAGGAAGCCCACTACAGATGAGTGTTAGAGTGACATTTTATAGCTGCTCTGTGTTACTTTTATTGTTATTGGCATTGCATTTTATATTTGTATGGGTGTATGTGCATACATGTATGTATGCTCCATTCCACAATAATTCGTTGATTTCTCGACCGCAATAAAATTTCAATGACAACCCTCAGTCGTAATAAATAAGTTGCCTGAAAAATTTAATTTTTACATAAATTTTAAAGACTTATTTTATACTCGCTTTGTTAATAGGAATTAATTTCCGCGAACAATAAAGCATATATTGTATGATTGAATAAATGCCGACGACACATCGAGCATAACCAAAATTGTAGAATAATGTGTAGATAATCTCGAATTAGAGAAAGATATGGCTTAAAATGAAATAAAACCGAAACCGTATAAACGATAAATAGACAAGACAACAACTGACTATCCACAAATATTTCGCAGAAAATCTAAAAGTAAGCAGTTTGAACTACATCGTATCCTTACACTAGTGACTTAATTTGGCAAGATCAGTGACCACCAGACCAAATAAAATATCAAAGGACAACTCCACCACGAAAACAACTAACATATAGAGGATTTTGAGATGTGCATCTAGGCACAGACGACTATTATACTAAAGAGTATCTTCGACAGAATACCCAACATTATACATGCAGCAAATTGAGCACAATGTCACTTGTTGTGGAGGGAAAAGTTAAAGGCAAAGTGTAAGACGCAGATCTCCAAATAAATCAATAAAACCCCTATTAAGCCTATAAAATAAATGATATATTTCCTTTATTGACAAGATCTACATCTGACTTTAATTAAAACAGCTTCAGAATAAATTTTTAAAGTTGAGTAAAATATGACTCGCCCTCATTTTCCTTGCTCACCTAACCTAGTCTAAATGGTATTAGCAAACTTTATAGTGTCACGTATAAACGGGAATTGCTTCCGCTTAGGTCATTGACGTGTTCTTATGGCCTAACTGGGTACTTCTTCCAAGGGGGGATAATCAAACAACAGGCTACAAAACAGTGGCACCATATATTCCATAAACGTTACATCATCGAACAAGCTAGGTAGTCCAGCATGTCTCAGCAGAAATGGTATGAAGTGTTGTAGGTAGGCTGTGACCCAGCTTATGCAACTGAAGGTCTCGTCTCCGGCATTTGCTCGAGTTTTTATACCCGGCAAATGCTGATCTTGTTATTTGTATAAACTTGACATTGACTAACCCAGTAGTTTGGTATCTCGATATAGAATGATTTAAGTTTGTAAAAGTGTGGACAACGACTGTTAGTGGACATGTCCCCCTCTAAAAAGCATTGGACCCCAATGGTAGAGACGTGCTTGGCTTCTTTTACAAAAATACAAATAGGAAGATGTTCTTACAATTAACAATTATTATTACAAGTCGGCTCATTAACCTGGAAAGAAGTCGCCTACGCTGGTCCTGTCCCAGCACCTATTTTCTGCTGATATATATCATTATTGGTCTGGTTTTGATCAGCCGGTCTCTCAGTTTTAGAATAGGTAGGGCCAGGCTAGGATAACTTAAATGGTGAAGATCCTTCCCCGTTTGTTTAGTTCTTCAACCAGACGATGATGGCGCCGCCATTGTAGGGATTTTGTTCAATAAGGTTGTTCATATCCTAACGTTGGTAGCGGCAAAACATTTATTTAGAATGAGCGTGGGGACCGTTCTCTATATTTCTCTCTCTGAATTCAACCGTACCAGCTAAGGAGCGATAAAGATAAAAATATGACTTATGCGCTGATCCATAATAAAAATATCTTCCGGAGTCGGACCCAGGCGACATTGTCATTTTAAAATTAAACTTTTAAAAGAAGCGGCGCGACGTATAAGTTTATTAAGTTTATTCTGCTAAAATGGTGAATTATTGTTGTGTGATGTAAAGTACAAAGCGGGAAACGTGTGAAAATGCACAGGTTTCCAGAAAGCGACCCGGTAAGTTTTCTGTTGTTTTAGCGAAGTAATAAAAAGGGTTTATCGTGAAGAGCCAAAAAGGCACCTTGCGCCTATACTGTCTGCAAAATAATGTTGCTATCTAAAAAAAATATATGCAGGACACCTTTTGATCCTGAAAAATCATAAACATTACTTATATACTGATTTTCTTAGAGTTATGACAGTTTACGATCTTAGTATAATGTCCGTGTATTTTTAGACGCATAAACTTTGGGTAAATGCTATTCAAAATCCATTACTCTATGGCAAAGACAAGATTGACATTCAAAAAACTTATAGAGTTTGTCACACACATTTTGGATATGACCAAAAGATTGAGCATGGCAGAAGAGGATCCTATTTAAAGCTGAGCGATGTTCCTATGTTAATTCTTTACAGCACAATCCTAGGTAAAACTTGCCTTGTTATTATATTAATTTATGTAAATATCTAATATTAATAAAGCTTGTCATACGTATCAGAAATGTTGTTACAACTTCCTTTTAATTTCCCAAAATATATTGACTTTAATTCAAAAGGAGCGCGCTTCTAACTTTTCCATCAGAGTTAGAAGCGCGAAAGTTTGAATTCAAAGTTGTAAAATTTAAATTTTCATGCGTGGCGCTGACCCCCCGCCCCTCGCCCACAGTGCTACATTTAGTTCTTTAACCAGACGCGAATGGCGCTATGAGGGAACCAATTTAGTATGTTAAGTTGCCTATCTATCCCTACCATAAGCGCATCTCCCTTTTCTATGGGTAGGGCTTGCTTCATTTAAGGCTGCGGGTCACCGACATGGTACATGAAAATACAAGAAAAAATATCTGAGATATACTGTCTTATCTCTTAATAATAATAAAGAATGTAAAAGTGAACATAACATAAAAGTATCATGGATGGCCATACTGTAACAAACGGTAAAAAAAAATCATGAAATTGCATTCCATCAATTATTATTAAATATATTAGGCAATATCTAGGCCCCACACATTATACTTTAAACAAGAAATATTCCTGTCAATAAACTTTTAACGGGAAAGGACACATTAATCATACATAGTTCTCAACTTATTTTATACACTTGATAAAACTTATTTTCTTGACGCCCGCTTGCGTCGGTACCTCTAAATACGTCAGCTCTATAGTGAAGACCATTTCTTCAGCTAAAACAACATGGCTCCTCTACCATCGGATTGCCCTTTGCTGTTCTCAACTTCTACGCCTGACTCACATTGGCTCTGCGCGTAGGTAGATTTCCGCCCCTACGGAGCTGATCATAAAAAACTCTTTAGCTTTTCTTGCTAAAAAATATCCGCTACTCTCCCATTTACTTTATCAAACACATAATAGGTATATCAAAATACACACCATGGTTGAGAATTTCTGCTTCGTCTCTATCCTTTGGAAATACAACTTGTATGATTAAAAACAGTTATAAACTTTCATCGTACTTTCAAGAAAAAATGAGCCTACAAAACTTTATTCATTGAAAGTCTAGACAATGTTTCCACCCAAATTTTTAAGAGGGTTTCATATACACAACACGTCTACTAATATTGATAAAATAAAAACTTGAAATATTGGAAAACTACCCTACTGGAAGGCAATACTGAGGTCGACAACCACAAAACCACAAAAAGTCTGCCGTGCTGAGCGTGGCACACCAGGACACAAAATTTGACACTTTAAGCAGTTATACTCTAAACAGGTTTGTTTTGCCGTTTTAGCAATTTGTTTCCAGGCTGTCAAATAGCTTCTACTCAGTGCATTTATTTTATCTTTTTCGCGCAGTGATAATTGCTAAAATTCAGCTAAAGTAATGTAAAATTTAGGTATATTTAAAATTGTACGGTATGACCAAACTTAGAAAGATACCCTGTATACAAGTCATTAATAACTGTACATCCAGTACATCCACGAAAAAACTAAAAACATTATTGGCCATAATAAAAACTCCCCATGAGAATCGCAAAAAATGTAAATAGACTATTTTGCAATGTTAATAAACTGAAACATATAAAATGTATGACTTGCAGCTAAAAGACGATCATTATAATAAAAATAGCAGTATTTTAAATTACCATTTCAATCAATTACACCGTTTAAGTATAACAATTATTACAGCATAAACTATATACCTACTTTTGCAACTTAAAATAAAATGATAAACAATTATGAGCATTTTTCTGATAAAGTAAATAATAGACTTTCATGCAATTAAGGAAGCACACTGAAAAAAGCAATATAAAGTTTTACAAGAAAATTACTGCTTTTAGAGTGACCATTACTTTTCATGTAAATTTGCATAAATTATGTGATTAATAATTTTTACAATTTTTTTGTGAAATAAGTTTACAAAAGTTTTGTAAAATTACTTTTGACCGCGGTAATAAATGTACAAATATTTTGTAATATCTCTTGGTATCTTTACATGGTTTTTACAAAATTTCACTGTAAAAGAACATATAATTTGTGATAACACCTGGGACTACTACATATTTTAAGTAAAATTGCTATGTGAAAATACTTTCAGGTTTCAGTAATTTTATGTAATTACACAGGAATATTACATCGGTGTATGAATTTTCCAATGTATAATTCGTCCGTATTTTCACATAATTTTTGTAACAATGCTCAGTAAAACTGCAGATTGTTTTTGTGAAATGAAAACACTATTGTTTTTTTATAAACAAATTTATTAAACAAATACAAAAAGTAACTAGAATGGTATAAAATACCATAACACAAAAAATCCTTAATTTGTACTAAGTATACATTATGTCCGGCGATGTGGTAGACAACGAGGAAAAATGAACCAAAAATTTCATTTTTCGAAAAGTCGTTATAAAAAATGTTGCTTGGTAAAAAAATACGATTGTCGATGAAAAAAAAAATGTTAAAATAATTCTAATATATTACATGAGTAACGTGCCTTTATTCTAAAGTTTTTAGCAAAATGCTATTTAAGAGGATTATTTCCAATCATCACATCTTTCTTCTAAGATATTGTTTATTTTTTATTAAGTTTGAATAGCAATAATTTTTTTGCTTTTTTTTTCATAACATAATAAAGCTAGCTGAATTTGGTCAACTTTTGACCTTTGCCAAGCAGGTAAATTGGCAATAATGAAGTATATGCCAATTATTTTATGTTTTTTTCGAAATGAACCCAAGGGGTTGCATATCTCAAATGCACCCTGATAAAGTATTAGTTGAATAGGATTTTGCTCACTTGAAAATAAGTCATTATTTTTTACAACATTGCCGTCACAGACATCTTCAAATACATCTGTTCTTGGCTCTTTTTGAACAAAATATTGTTTTGAAAAATTTTTATTTTTAAATAATAGGGTCTTAATTGTTTCCAAAATTGGAATATAATAAAAAAATAACCGATCGTTCATATTTAATTTTTTTGGTGAGACAAAATTAAAATAGTTCGTATAATATTTATTTCTAATCAATTTGCTTCGTAATTCTCCTGTTACGGAATTAAGAATTTCCTTGAATATGTTATCATTTAAGAGCGATTCACTTACATTAATACCATTGTCTGTTAAATTTTGTTTAATAAACTGAGTATTTAAATTGTTCAAGTCAAGCATGCCCTCTAATATCATTTGAAGGGATTTATTAGGTAAAAAGTAGTTAGACTCTAACGACAAAAAAAGAGAACTTACCAATGTGAGGCAGTTTTTTTTTAAATCATTTTTTTCACATTACTCGATTTCGTTATTTAAATAAGCCGAAACTTTATTTTGTATTTCCTCCACATTTTCACGTAAAGGTGAACAATTTTTTTGTACTAACAATTCAATTTCGTTAGTGCTATCAACATTGTCTAGCTTTCTTTCTTTCCTTTACAAAGTGCCTTCTTGCAACGTGTTGCTTAAAGGCACTAATTGTTTTAAAAATAGTATTTACTCCACATGATTGATATAAGGGGCACCGCAACATACAACCACTACGTAAATGAAAGAATACGTGTTTGTTAATATCTTTCCTATTATTAGAATGAAATTCGCAGTTTTCTACTGAACAGTGAATATTTTTATTTACAAATACCTTTTTTGGTGTAATATGCCTTTCATTTAGGTGTGATTTAAATTTGTTGTAACTTTTAAAGGATGAACGACAGTTTTTTTACATACAAAATTTATACCGGGAAGATGCCTGTGATAGCTCATATGTATTTGATACACGTACATACTTCTTAACCCAGTCAAACATACATCACATTTAATCATTGTGAATAATAATTAGGTTATTATAAAATACTGCTAATAAAACTAATTGTTTTTACCTGAATAATATGTAAGTTTTCCCGCACTATTCCGGTCACACTGCAGGTACAGACCTCTTAGGGCTGTTAACTTAAATGGCGGTCACACGTTTATTCGCGTATGTTAACGAGAACTGATGAGTGTTGACGCAAAGATGTGTGGCGTGATATCTTCGGGTCGTATATGATTGGTTAGCGTTTCCATAAGTTTTGTGAATTTACATTCCTTTATGTAATTTCACATATAACATGTAATATTGCTACAACTATTGAACTATTACTTAATACTGGGTTATTTCACGAAGCTGATGTAAAAGTACTAAAAACATAAACATTTTTACAAAAAAAAGGAATGATGAATGGAAAATTCACAAATAATACGTATTTTTCATGATAATTACGGAGATTTCATAAAAATAAGTAAAATTGCATAAAAACTTAAAGATACATGAAAATAATTCTATAATTACAATATTTTTTTTGTAATGGTTCCGTGATTTCACAATCACTTTTTTCAGTGTATAATAATTATATTAATAAATTCAAACCTTCTGTTAAAACATTTAAAAGTTTTAAAATGATATACACACGAAAAACAATATCCAAGGGCCTAAAAATTCTCTATAATATACTAACAATACAATACAATAAATTTTTAAAGAATGCATACCTTCTTAAATTATCCTAGGCTCTCTGTGACTGGTCGAGTGGATGGTTTCTGCCTTCAATGCTTATCGTTCAGTGCTGATCGCTAAATGGCTGTTCGCTGACTCGGAGAAACAGAAAGTTGACCCCTACTCAGTTCAGAGCCACTTCTATTTTCACGTGTAACCATTTGGTAGTGCATGTTTAGCACCACCTTGTTGGCTGCTTTCGTTGGAAAATCCTTGTCTGCCCTTTCTTCTTCTTTACTGACGACGATGATTATTGATCTTCAGCCGCCTGGACAGACCCTTCAATTACGTTGTAAATTTTGCATTTCCTGTTAATTTTAGTATGATGCTAAAAAATATAATATAATTATTAGTAGTTCATAGACTTCACAGGAGTTACGTTTGCTTGCTTCTTCCTTGTCACAATCTGTTCTTGTTACCACAAACTTATTTTACTTCTTCATGGTAGCCTCTAAGGCTTGGTGTTTAATGGGAGGATTAAACACTCCGAGTCTCATTAGGAGCCTCTACCATGTCACGTATTAATAGGAATTGCTTCCGCTTAGGTCCTTGACGTGTTCTTATGGCCTAACTGGGTACTTCTTCCAAGGGGGGATAATCAAACAACAGGCTACAAAACAGTGGCACCATATATTCCATAAACGTCACATCATTGAATAAGCTAGGTAGTCCAGCATGTCTCAGGGGCAGCGGAGAGGGTCGTGCCGAAACGGTATGAAGTTAGTAGGTAGGCTGTGACCCAGCTTATGCAACTGAAGGTCTCGTCTCCGGCATTTGCTCAAGTCTTTATACCCGACAAGTGCTGATGTTTATTTGAATAAACTTGACATTGACTAACCCAGTAGTTTAGTATCTCGATATAAAATGTTATAAGTTTGTAAAAGTATGGTCAACGACGGTTAGTTGACAATAGAAGAATAAAATGTTATTCTGTAAACTTTGGATGGTGCAGGACAAATGAGGTAAAGCCCATTTTTCGACTTTAAACATTAATTGTAAAGCTGTTTTAAGCCAAAACTAATTTGACACCGGAATCTTTTGTTTTTTTAAAAAGTAGGAAGGTAAAGTGAAATCCGCAACACTCTATCTTGGATAATATCTTCAATACCCCCGAAAACTATCGCAAAAGGGGCAGCTTATGCTTTGCTAAGTATAAAAACATTTCAAGTAATACTGTATGAAGATTTTTTACTTTAAGTTTGGCTTCGCCTAATATAAGCTTTTTATCTACTTGGGTTATTCCATATTAATATTAATAAAGCCAGTAATGCCCAACAATCGGTTCAATAAAAAAAACAACTTAAATACCCACCATAATAATAAATACTCCTAAACATCTTTTAATACCGTTTAAATAGATTTAAATACCCAAACCAGTTCAATAATTTATATTACTCTTTGCTTTTTCTCTGTGAGTCGATATCCTCCTACGACGATCAAAGAACCCGATTCAAATGATTTGCTACCTGTTCCTATCTTTATGCAGGTCCCCGTGGTGATAATGTAAGACCACGTTTTATAAATAACCAACTAAAATATTGACTTTATCCGAAGTGATATTTTACGCACATAAAACACTGGTTAATTGAAAGATTAAGTATCTAAAGTCCAGGATAAACGTAATATAAATTTAATTAAAATTTTAGAGTTCGTGACTCTATATCACAAGCTCTTGACTGATCTTGATCCGAAGCTAGTCGGTAAGAATTTAGGATTCTTGTTTTTACCTAGGAAGAAATTTATTACATTACAATAAAACCTCTTGGAATTTTGTAGATATGTGACGATGTGGCCAAGTATGTCTATCGAGTAGGTAAGAAAAGGTTTATCAATTTAATCCTTATACCTACACGAGCGAAGAAGTTTTAACGTTTTTTTTATTACTTTTTTTATGAAAATATGATTAGACTATTAAAATATGCTGGGTGGAATAAAGTGAAGGGATGTCATAAATATTTAAAGTTATACAGCAATGTTTAATAACAACAAGAAGGCTTTATTTCGCACTTGGCTTGTAATTTAAATATTCAAATACAAATAAACATCACACAATTTAAAAAATAGCAATATGTGATAGTTAAACATATTTTTATGTCCCCTGTAGATACTCGAATGCATTTTTATTAAACACCTTAATTCCTGCTGCATTTTTTACCGTCTTCCGCAGGGCATTGTAAAAGCGAATGCTTTCATAAAACAATGATCTTTTTTCAAAAAAGTTCTGTTAATATGTTAGGATTTGCCCATGTTCTATTTTATATATTAAAACCAAGTTGGCTCTCCTAATGCTTTGCTTAACAGACAGCCGTTGATTGCAAGAGAGTAATAAGATGCGCAACCTTATGGAATAAAACGTGGCAAAAATAATGCTCAGTGCGGAGATGGCATTACTGTCGCGATGCACTTTAAGTTTTTAATATTAAAAGTGTTATTTTACATCAGTATTTAATTGAAAGTCAGTAACTCTCTTTGAAAGCTAGCTTTCAAATGTATTTTGAACCAAGACATTTTCGATGTCAAAGAAAGAAGAAACAAGCCATTCATGAATATTATAATAATTTTTTTAGTACTGCAGAAATGTTATTTGTACAAAAATAATTTAAATCAAACTAAAAAGGAATTTCACTGTTGTTACACAAACAATTGCAAACTCTTATGTTCCTCCTACACTTACGAAAACTGTGTAGAACTGGCAACACCCTGGCAATGGACCGTCGAGGCCAACTGGCAATCTAAAGTGCGAACTATTTTTTTCGAGTGGGAAAATTAATAGAGCAGCATGTAAATACAAATTTATATGCTGTGGACAAGAACGAAAATAGTTAAAGGTTCTGCCAATTGAATGATCTCTTATCAGCTTTACAATCAGTTGATGTTTGAGGTATGCGATATTGGGAATCGGACAGCGGCGTGACTGGTTAAAACGATTTACTGTAATTTATATATTTCATTTTCTGCTATCACTGCGTGGTTTTAAACGAGTTAGTTTTTACTTGGTACCTATATTTTATTATATCAGTATGGCTTTTTGGCGGAAATTTGAAACAGAAGGTCAGGGTGAATTATTGCAGGAATATAATGGGTCGGTGCCAGAGTCGGCCATTCAAAGCGAAATAAATCCGGAATTAAGAAACAAAGATTTACATGTTTAATGTCAATCCATTATATTAAAAATGTTCGCGTGTTTCGTGTTCGTGCCCGGGAAAAACTGAAAACGCTCTTTTACAAGATTGTACTTGTAATCAATTAGCACAGCTTGGATTTAAAAAGAAATTTATAACGTAATTAATTTGGGGACTGTAGCCGGTCATTCCATAAAGCGCAAACCAATAAATCAAAAATTCAAAAAGGCTGACAATATTTCAGGGATTTTATTCCGCGAACTATATAAAACTTTTACGATGACAATTTAGTTCCAACTTTAGAACTGGTTCCTGATAAATTGCGAGGTTACCCTGATTATTAATACTAATTTTTAGAAACATTGCGTAATGTTTTGTTAGGTTGTGGCTTTAAACATAAAAAATTAGATATTCTAATGGTTATAATAAAATTTCGTCGCATCATTGAACTATGACAGGACTATTTGCGTAAAATGAAGGAATACCATGAATCCGATAAAAGTCTAATTTATTTAGACGAAAGTTGGTTTCATACTCATGATGTTGTTACGTATGGTTGGGTAGACAGTACAAAAAATTGTACTTTAAATACACCGTGTTCGAGATGAAAACGCGTTATCATGCCGGAAGTAAAGATGTCTTTGTACCTAATGTGTTGCTCTTGTCAGCAAAGAATATCAGTCAACATCAATCTCCGTTTTGCGTAGCTCATGTTATAAAAACAGGAAATGGATATTCTGTTTGACCACCTACAGGGCCAGTATTAATCCAACCTGGAAACGATACTCTGAAAGTTCTGACGATTCCACTCATTAAATTGTTTATCAATTTTAAATTAATTATGTTCGTTCAAACCGTATCTTAAAAACTTGTTATTATACAGAACGTTTACTGTGATTCTGCTGATGCGATCAATTTGTTGTTAAAAAAATATATAGTGAATTCTAACTACTAGCCGTATATTCCAACTAATATAGTACCTGCCTCTATCCACTCTTGGCAAGGAAAACTTATACCTCCTCGTGGTACTGGCTTGTCAACGACAATTTTTTTAAATTGTTTTCGGCAAAATGAGCATTCCTTTTTACCGAAAGACCATATTAAAAATATTAAATGCATGTGTTCTTTGCAGGCGAAGTCACGGGTGCAACCCTCTTATCGATATTAACTATATTTTTAAATTGTTTTTGGCAAAATAAGCATTTTTCTGTACAGAAGGATAATTTTAAAAATATTCTCTGCAGACGAAGTCACGGGTACAAACCTTTTATGGATATAAACTATAACGAATAAGCTGTAATATATACTATTTAATCATATTAAAAATTTACAACTATCCGTAATTTAAATATTTGGTAGAAGCGACGCCTATGGTCAGGAATGCTTCTTATGTCATCAAATTAAGCTTGGAACAAGTACTTACGATTATGATATGAAAATAAAAATGTTGCACAGGAATTATATTTTTATACATTTATACACAGTGATAAAGGTATATTAGTATACAATATTATTGATAATAGAAAATCTGAATGAAAATATATTTCTCATAGTTTAATATAAACCTGCCTAAAGAAATTTAAAGAACGTCCATCCGAACATAGTTTTATTATATTGTAAACACCCAAAGAAACCCCGTTACCTGTTCGATTGCCAAACCTACGTTTTTAAAGGATTTCTTGGTAAAATTACCCATGTAAAACTGTCGATGAGCGTGCCAACCAGCGAAATCTACCTGACCCCAGCTGGCATCACTGTTTATATTACTGAAATTAAATAAAATAAGGGGTACTGCTTTGCAGAGGAACGGATTTTGTAGTTAAATGAAAAGCCGTAGTAATACCTTATAGTAGCAATGTTTATTATATGTATATTAATTTAATATAAGTACAAAACAAGTGTGAAAAGTTTGCGTGCCGAAAAGGGCAACTTTTCGCACGCATTTAGGTAAGAGTAATAATAACAATTAATATACCTACTTAACCTTCCGTCGGTCGGTCGCAACCGGCCTGACAGGCCACCTTACGCTGTTATCATTAATGTTTCTATTACAGACTGCACAAGCGCTTACCTTTCTAAGTATGCCTTTATCAATATAAGATTTTTCGAAATCTGATGCCAAGTTTTCAAAATTCAAAATGGCGGATCCAATATGGCGACTATTGGAAAGCAAAATCTCAGAATTGACCATTATATTTTCAACTTGTCTGAATCTTGACGTACGGGGTATTTTCGAAGTCGTTGAAATTTTAAGTAGGTGCGGGGGTTTTTAAGGTCGCTGATGACGAATTTGATATGAGTTTTTGGAAAAACAAAATGGCAGACTAATTTTAAAAAAACTACTCCTTTATACACAAAAATCTTTCGGGGTCGCTGATTACGAATTTGACATTTATTAAAAAAAAAAATGGCGGATTTAAAATGGCCGACGAATTTCAAAGGAAAGACTTCGTTCTTCACAAAAATAAGTGTAAGAGGGTTTTCGGGGTTGCTGATTACGAATCCGCCATTTTTTTTCAAAAACTGATATCAAATTCGTAATCAGCGACCCTAAAAAACCCCGTACAATTCTGAGATTTTGCCTTTGATTAGTCGCCATATTGGATCCGCCATTTTTAATTTTGAAAATTTGACATCAGAATCGTAAGCAGCGACCCCAAAAACTTTAAGCCAAGGTTTAATAAGAATTATTTCTTATCTACTTCTCGAGTAAATACAGGTGGCCTGTCGGGCACCTTGCGACAGAACTCGTTAGTTTTAGGGTTGCGACCGACGGAGGGTTAAAAATATATATTTACGTATAAACACAGAAGGTTCAAATGTAATAATAAAACGTTTTAATCTATTCCTAATTCAGTCTCGCTATCACTATCATCCACATTTATAATAAGAGGATGTATTTGGTTTTGTTGTGTAGTTATATAAGAGTCTTCAAGTTTTAAGACATGGTTAACCGAATTTTTCCAACTTTCATCTGGAATTTCACCGAAAATTTTCTTTATTAGCTCTATTACACTGCCACTAAGAGCTGGTGTGCTATTTTCAGTTCTTATTTCCGATTTAATTTGATGCCGCATGTGTTAAATAGGGTTAAAAATGCAATAATAGGGTGGCAGTCGCAACACAGTGTGACCCATTTCTTCCGCCATTTTATCACACACATACTCTTTTTTAATACTAAATGCCTTTAACACTTCTAACTGCTGTTTTTTACTATACGTTTCCACGAAGTACAAGTCAGTGTTTAACATGAACTCCTTTATTGCGGATTTTGTGCTCGATGCATTCGGTAATTTTAAAGTTGCCGGTTGTGGTAGCTTGCATTGTCCGTCACAATAACACTGTGTTCTGGTAGATTCGAAAGCAAACTGTCTTTAAACCAGCTTTCAAAAATAGCGGCATTGGTATCTTAATGATAGTCCAGACTTGAATCCTTTATATTTTTTGCCGACAGTAAAAAACAATTAGGGATTCATCCATTATCCCAACCTGCATGAATTATTGTTATTCGTTTTCCTTTATTTAAAGGAGCTTTATTTTGGCATTTTTCAGTTAAATCAACCCATCCCTTTTTGACAGTCTCATAAGTGTGAAATCACGTCATCAGTCATCCAGATAAACTATTGAACGCTTTTCGGACCTAAACTTCCTTATTTCCCTAAGGTACAGAAATCTCATTTTTCCTAATCTTTCGGACTCCATAATAATTTGTCTCTTGTTTATTATCTTATACTTAAATCCCATCTTTTGCAAAGCGCGGTGAAGACTTGTCCTGCTACATGATATCGTTGTTTCGTCATTTGTTAACCGTGTTTTTAAAAAATCTAACGTGGGAACAACATTTTCTCGATACATTTGGTATATTTTCCTGCGAATAACATTTTTGTCACAATCATCTACGCACTTCATTTTTCCGGTATCTTTGCGAACTTTTCTTTTAAAATGTCCTTTTAGCATAATATATTGTACCGTCGATAATTGAACTTTCGTCATTTCACTGGTATTTTTAATGGCAATTACTTTATGGTGGCCGCTATTTAACAACGATTCACATACATTTTTCACGATAACTTTGGCATCAGAAGACAAATGCCTCCTGAAATGTTTAGGGTAGCCTAGATATCGCATTTGCTGAAAATGCCCAAGGTTTCCACATACTTTTAATATTAACTTGTTGCACACTGTTTCAAAGTAAAATAGATAGGTACTAAAATCTATTTCGAAAATTATGTTTACTATTTATATAAGCTATATAAACAGGTACCTGTAACTAAAGGGTTTTGAGAAATATCCTAATAATTAAGTTGTTTCCAGAAAACCTTAATTAGACAGTTAATTTTGATAACAAATGAAGTAATGCACTGTAATGTAATATTGTGATTATAAACTGGCATTAAAAATAAATGTGGGTTAATACGTGTCTGCGAAAGCCGAGTTTATGAGGGGCTTTATTGCAGTCATTAAGCCAAACGAAATATGTTGGGAAGTACTTTACCTGATGGAATTCAAAGGGATTATAATTATTTCAGGAACAAAGACATCGAACGGGTAATATGCGAAAAATAAACAAGTAATAAGAACTATACCCGTAAACCGTAATAATTAAATATTAGGCAGATCAAGATCAGCCAGTAGATCGCATACTATAGTGGCAGCCATAATTTTCTTTGACCATGAAACAAATCGAAACCGATTGATAATAACATTTTTATTGTGGTACCAGTGTCCAATAACATTAAGAAGTATGTGTGTGTATATTTTGCTTGCTTTAACGAAAAACAAGCCAAAAACAATAAGACAAGCTTTTTTAAATTTCCTATTTCAAAGCAGTGATTTTAAACCAGTGAATTCAAAACTGCGATAATTTTAATATTTTTTTTATAAGATCTTTAAAAAATAGGAACATTTGTGAAAAAAAAACTGCAAGAAGAGGCAATTTCGATATTCTGGAAGGTTAAAAAACAATAATCTTAATGTTTCGTAAATATTTTTAAAATTATTATCCGTCAAAAATTTGTCAAAATGTTTCTTTTATTATGTAATTCAGAATACCTTTATTACCTATACGGATTGTTACTTAATTATATGCTCATATTTCTTAAGGTTGTAACTCTTGGGCTTAGGACTATTTTAAGAAAAAAATCTTCATATAAAAATAATTAAGCATTATAACTTTTGAATTCAGGGTGTTAAAGTTTTACGAAAAAAATTATGATAAAATACAGAAATTGGGAGTTGTAATTTAGAATTCAATAGAGAAAATTAATACATATACTGGGTAGCCAAATAAAATTACTACCGGCCGTTCGTGAAAATACTTTTCAGTTTCTACCTTGTCAATTGTCCAATTAACATATTTAAAAATATAATTTTGATCCTTAGGTTGTGGAGTTAGGAATCTTTTTTATTCTAAAAGTTTTGCTAGTGCAGTATACAGAATACCGACACGAGACTAAGCTTGAAAATCCTTCTATCCTAAGGAGAGTAAATATTTTTACTCGAAAAAAAATTTGACTTCTCCCCACCAAGATAAAGTAAAAGATGTTGGATAATAAGATTCGGCATAGCCTAAGGATTAAAATACTGTACATTTTTAAATCTCTTATGGATAATATAAAGAGAAAAGCATAATTTACCACTTGATCATATCTGTTAGGCCCCCTAGGAGACAATGCAGAAACTGAAAACTATTTTCTAACAGTCTCTGAAATTACGGCCGTTGAAATTCTTATTGGCCAACCGGTACATAAATGAATGTAATCCTAATATTTCAAATGCTATTATCATAAAGCCATATGTATTAATGCCTTTTATATGACATAAAAAACTGTATTTCTTTTTAAAATACTAAGAAATAGAAATAATTTTATAACTTTAAATATTTCATGCGTTATAGGTAAAGTCTGCTCAGAGATATAAGAAAGTGACTAACTGATCCGTATTAGGAAAGACCCGGGCCAGCTGTAAAATTGAAATATTTTGCTTAGAATTTAATCATGGTTTGTAATAAAAATAAGTAAGACATTAAATAATATTTTATTTATGTTTCAATGTGAAATTACAAGCTATTTTATTATTACAAATTATATTTTTTTAATTTTGACATATAAAGTGACACTTTTTAAAACTGATTGACATTATGAAATGTCTTACTTTTTGTAACTAGTTGCATAAAGTAAAATTTTATGCAATTGGTGACGAAAAATGTATTTCAAAATTAGTGACAAAAAGAATTATTATATTTATTAAACTGTTATAATACAAGTTAAAAACATAAATTATAAATTAATTAATTATTACAAATATTGATACCACAATTATTGCAATTATTCAAATTAATTCCCGACGACATATTTTTTTCATTGCTCGAACTTGCTGTTATTTGGGAAGCGACGCACATTGCATTAGATGTTTCACCAAATATTTCTTGCGCTATAAGTTTTTTATTATTCATGGAATTTTCAACATATCCCTCCGCAACAGAGCTAGATTTCCAACCTCCGTGCCTCTTTAATTTTAAAAGATCAGCGCCACTGTCTGCTAGGAAAGTGGCAGAGCTTCTTCTGAAGCAGTGGCCAGTATATAGAACAGGATTTGAAAGACCAAGAAATTGTGCAATAACTTTTGGCAGACTGCTAAATGTGTTAATTCCCACAGGATTTCTGGTACATTTTCCATTCGCATATTTTACAAAAAATCTGTTATGTTTAAGAATCTGGGGACGCAACTTAATATATTTTCTTAATATTTCAACAAGATTCGTATTTTCAATGTCTCCAGTGGTAATTGCACACTGCCGTATAACTTTTGTTTTTGAAGGTGGGATATCAACACGAAAATGGCTTCCTTCGTCTATAACATTTTCAACTGGAAGAAATGTTAATTCTGCTTTTCTGCATGCTCCTGCCATTCCAATTATCATTGCAACCTTAGCCATTAAGTATTCTTTGTCATCAGCTTCCAATAAAAATTTGGCAAAATCTTTTTTAATAAAAACTTTTGACTTTTTAGCACTGTACCCGTCCGCTTACCTTTTAAGCAGCCCTATGCAGCAGCAGTCCGTTAACTTTTTAACGGTAGTGTTTCCAGTAGAAACGGGTTAACACAGCCACTTGATCTTTTCCAACCAAAGTTAAGGAACAGCTGTTAGAATTTTTAAACGGATCGAACTGTCAGAAATGTTTAACCTAAAAATTTTATTTATTTCTGTGATTTACGTCAACTGTTTGATAACTGACAACACGAAAACGAAAACAGGTTAGGTTACATTTTTTTCTGTTTCGGTAAATATCGACCTATTTTGGTATTACGAATAAATAAACGCATTAATCAGAATAATTTCAGATGGAAACGCAAATTTAAATGAATTTCTACCTGCGGAGAAGATTATTATTTTCCTATCGCCGAGCTAGTGTATAGTTTTTGTGCGTTCGAGATCTGGCGTAAGTAGGTAGGTACATATCGATGGTTAAAGTACAAAACCTCGTAAGTCGATTTTTTTCCATTTATGCGTTTTTGATAGAAAAATTTGCAAATATCGGGTTTCTTTCAACTGCAAAAGCTCCTTAGTTAATTTCCAGTTTTTAATACTTGTGACTCCATCTTTCAAAAACTCGTAAAACTAACATATAAAATAGGTACAGTAGAAAACCTCATAAGTTGACTTAGGAGGTTTTGATATTTAAGTTTTATTTGTTGACATGTTGAAATGAAAACTTAATAGGTTTTGACACGTTAAAACCTGTGGTTAAAACAGTCGCGTCTCGGCAGTATTTTGGTGTGCTTTTATGGTTCTGTGCTTTTATGCGTTGTATTTTAGTAAAGATGTCAGGCACCCGTGGTAAATATATTGTGAGTCTTCTAGCCGCCGAAAATAATAATGGGTAAGTTTATTTTCATTAATTATTGCCTTTACTGTCCTAGTTCGTGATATTAGAGGTTATATTTTGTAGTGTGCAAAGGGATGATCACAATAAGCCTGAAATGAATGATTTCACTGAGATACAACCAGGCACAAGCAATAATTATCACTTATTAAATGACTGTTTACATGATGTTCATGATTCAAAACAATTGACAACAATCATTAACATGACTGAATCAGAAACTCCGAACAGAGATGATGAGGTGAATCATTCAGGCATAAACGATTTTATTGAGGCAGAGCCACCGACAAGCAATAACTCAACTGATTTTCATGAAATAGACCAATGTGACATTAACATGGCGGAATTAGAGAATCAGAACACTGATGGCAGCAGTGAGCCAGAGAGTGAGCCCTTTCAAGACAGCGGTTCTGAGTATGTCAATTCAGAACTTTCGCAATCAGAACAAAGCTCTGCAGAGTCTATTTCGTCAAAAAATAAATAAGAAGAAATAATTAGAATTAAAGTGAGAAAAAGGTCCAAAAGGAAAAACGTCAATAGCTCCAATTGGGAACGGAATAAAAATAAACTTAAAAGAATGAAAGGAGAAAATTATACCACAATTAAACTAAATAAGGAAACCCAAAAATATGATAAAATTGAAAAGAGATCAAGAAAAATAGGACTGGCTTGTAATTGTAATATGTCAAAAAAATCGAAAAAGTTTTTCTGCCAAACCATTACCGAGGAAGAAAGACAGTCAATTTTTGACAATTTCTGGCAAAGCTTAGATTGGAATGGAAAAAAGCTTTATATTACAGGATTGATTGATGTTGCACCTGTTAAATGTCACCGGGCTAGTAAGTTTTGTGAGTGATACATAGTTTTTTTTATAGTAATGTCTTTTACTTATTTCAGATATAATAAAGGCACGATCTTCATCTTATATCTTCCATCTTAATAAACAAAATATGCGAAAACGAGTTTGCAAAAAAATGTTTGTTGAGACTCTTTCTATTGGAGAATGGAGTATCCAGAGTTGGATAAAAAATAATTTGGAAGTTGTCCACCCACCAGCCACTAAAACACCAACAAGAATAAGGACCATTAAACCAGTCTCTGAAGATAAAGAATTTCTTCTTAGATTTCTGTCTGAACTTCCCAAGATGGATAGTCATTATTGCCGAAAGGACACGGCTAAGTCTTACTTGGATTCTCAATGGCAAAATATTAACGATTTATACAGATTTTATAGTAAAGAATGCACGGAGAAAAATCTTAAAGCACTAAATCATACCACATTTAGGCAAGAATTTCATAATTTAAACCTGTCTCTGTTCCGTCCAAAGTAAGCTAATTCTTTTTTGCTATAATAACCCATATAAATTTGTACTTTTTTAGGAAAGACCAATGTGACAGTTGCATTGCGTTTTCTGTAGGTACCATTAAAGAAGATAAGTATCAAATGCATATTGCGAGAAAAAATATGGCTCGTACTGAAAAAGACAGACAAAAAGATCTGGCTAAAGACAATCCTTCTACTTTAATGTTCACAATGGACGTACAGGCCATATTGACGGCACCTAGATTGCAAGTTTCTGCGTCGTACCATAAAATGAAGTTGAGTGTCCATAATTTTACGTTTTATAACATGGTTACTGGAAAAGCAGACTGCTACATTTGGCATGAAGGCGCTGGGGGAGTAACTGCCAATGAATTTACAACAATCATTGTTGATTATATTGTTAAAAATTTGACTTTGGAATCCAAAACTGTGATTATATTTAGTGACGGATGTGGTTACCAGAACCGCAACGTAATTCTATCTAATGCTTTATTACAGCTTGCCGAGGATAAGAAACTTGAAATCTTTCAATATTATCTTGAAAAGGGTCACACTCAAATGGAGCGTGACTCAATTCATGCTTGTATAGAAAGAAAACTTAAAAACCGAGAAGTTTTTGTACCAGGTTGCTATGTTCAACTTTGTAAAAGGGCCAAACTAAAAGATCCATACAAAGTTCATTATATCTCCTATGATTTTTTTAAAAAATACTCTGTAATAGCTGCCTATTCCTCGATTCGTCCTGGCAATACGACCAAAGATCCAAAAGTTACAGATATTCGGTATCTGGCCTATAGGTTAGATGACTCTATTGACTATAAATTAAATTATGATGATAACTTTGTGAAACTTCCAAGGCGAAAAAAAAAACATCAAGATAACCTCATCGTTCCCCAGCTATACCAGGAACCACTCAAGATTAAGGCTGATAAGTTTAAACACCTACAGGAATTAAAAGACTTTATACCTGAAGATTACAGGCAATTTTACGAAAATCTTTCGCATGGTTAAATTCAAAAGTCTGTATTTTCTATGTGAACCAGATTTTTTGCAAATAATTTACAATTATTTAAAAATTTTTGACCCACTATCTTATTGGTGTGTTTGTTTATTTTTTGTTAAAGTTTAGAGTTTTGACAAATTAATTTAAAGTTTTCAGTCCGTTTGAAATTTTCTTGGCAATTTGTCTGTGCCACTAGTTTATTTTGTTGAAGTTCCTAGTTAAGTTAAGAGTTCTTGATAAATTTGTGCAAATAAACAATGTTTTGTTAAGTTTTCTAGAAACTTTTATGTGCTACTAGTTAATTTGTTTAAGTACCTGGTTTAAGCTAAGGACTTTTGGTAAATTTTTGCAAATAAATATAATTTTTTGTTCTTATTGCTGTTTTTAATTTACCCTTTCCCATTACAAAACCTCGCATGTATAAACAAACTTTAAAAATTTTATATCAAAACCATGTAAGTCAATTATTTTTCTAAAAAACAACCATTACTTCAAGTTTTATCAAATTGCCAAAAAGTAGCATTATTTAGCGAAATTTGTTCACCGAAATGTTTTGTAAATCACCGAAATACTTTGTGTCAACGTTTTTCCTTCCTCCTGAAAAATTCTCATAATTCGACTTACGAGGTTTTGCACTTTAACCATCGATATGTTTTATATTGCTTATTTAATTTGTTAACAACACCTTTATGATAGGTAGGTACTTATATTTACGTTTTTTTCTAGGAATGGATTGAAATTAACCAGGAAAAAATACGCAAACAAAGCAGCAGAGACGTTATTAAATTATCATAATATGGCTAGAGCTTTTAAGCAGTGTGAAGAAAATGATACAAATAAATAATAGGTATTCTGACAGAAGGTAATTACGCAATAGATTACCTACATACCTACTTTATACCTACTTTAATTAGGGCTCCTAGGAAATCTTTGCTTTGGTAATAGATGAATGTATACATACATACACATTTTTGTAGGTTATAAGATACCTACAGATTTTCAGATGTGCTTCTTATTTAAAAATCAAAAAAGGGTATTGGAATTATGCCTGGTTAAATTTAGAATATGACAATGATTACTTTAATATAAAGGTAAAATAACTACCGTTTCATTTCAACATTTTAAGTGTTATTTAAAGTATTACAGACACCATTTAATACACTACGTAGTAAGGTGAAACCTTTTATGTGACTTTTGATTTTATGTTATAGAAAATTCCTGACCAAATTTTTTTAAAGTTAGGTATCAATCAGTACCTTTTTTCTCACATAAGTTTTAATGTCTAAGTATCTTATTGTCCAACAGTATCTTGAATATGAGCTGGTAGTATAGTCGGGATAAGAAACTAATGTTAGTCTAATACTTCGGTAAATATTGGCAAACATATTTATTAACCTAGTTTTATTGTCCTATTCCGACTACACTACTAGCTTATATAAGATTTTAGTATTATTAAATTAAAAATGTTGTTCTCAATTCAATTAACTACAATTTATTTCCAAATAGGTAACTGTTACAGTTCATTATGTAGAATAAAATATAACTTAAAAAATTTCAACAGACATACCAATAATTTTATTATTATAATATTACATTTATAATGAATTTCAAATAATTTAAGTATAATTATTTCTTAGTTACCACTATAAGTCTCCAGGGGGGCCATAGCTAACTAAAAATAAATCCAAATCTTACGAGAAATCTTGTCCTTGGCCAGCATTGTCTAATAACAAAATAATTGTAGGACAAGATTTGGTTTTATTCTCAATTTGCTTTTATATTTTTGCCAATTTTGTAAAAGTAGCTTACCGGCTTGCAAGCCAGTTTATTGATTTCAAGCACTTTTTTAAATAGGAACTCTATTTATTTTAGAAGATGGTTATTTTTTGGTGCAAAAGGTATGTAGAAAAGAAATATTAGTAGTTCATAGTCTTAACGACAATGCCTTAAAAATAGCATCAAATCATACATTTAGACTGTGAAGTAGGTATCTGTACGATTTTTTTGTCCACCAGGGTAAGCATGTTTTTACAGGTTATTAAAACAACTGATTATATATATATATAGAATTTAATATTAAAAACCTAAAACCAGAACAAATTAATTATATTGTATTAAAATTTAAAATACCTAAGTAGGTATCGCTAATGCTCTTATTGCGATCTCCAAGGACTCTCCAAGTTTAAACTAGAAAATAAATCTTCGAAAGAAAACAAATGATCTTTAAGGTGGCCTTAGAACCACCATACTTTAATTGATATCGTGTTAGGGTCCTCAGACAATGGGCACTCTGAACAGATTTACCAATTTTATTTAAAACTATTTTTTTAGGAATTCAATAAGAATTAAATTAATTAAATTATTGCCATTTTCCAATCATGAATATAATACACGAAAGGTTTTTCATCACTTATGTTACAACTAAAAGGTTAAAAATGAAAAAAATTTGATTATTAAATTTCATATTAGTGGGTATTTTACAATTATTAGAAAACTATTATGTTTTGAGTAGGTACCTAAACACTTGGTTATATCTTATACGTATGCTCTTTCTGGTCATTCTTCCATTAGGTAGGGTCAGTTGGGGTAAATGTAGACAGGGGTAAATGAAAACAAGGCCTGTACATTTTAAAAAGCGCCCCCAATTTAGATTTCGCGAGTCATTCGCAGAAGCTTTAAGGAAGCACAGGGCAACAGCGTCTGAAGATTTGGTTTATTTCATTAGATAGTTGTCTCACAGCCATTGGCGAATTTGCATGTGCTAATCAAAATGTTAATACCCTCGCGCATTCACTATTATTTTGTGAAAATCATAAGGTAAGGTAGGTACCTAATATTTTTTGGTATCTTTAAGACAAATTTCAAATAAATTATAGTGGGATAAAGTCATAATATCACAAGTTTGGTAGATATTTTGATGTTTACATTTACCTTAGAATTTTGCGGCGCTGGGTAAATGTACACATGGATGAGGGGCAAATGTGAACATGGATTCGGGCCAAAAAAAAAGGCCCACCACGATATTCTTCATAACAGAATTAAAGGGAGAAAAACGGCGATGGCTGTTCAAGGTCCTGGCCGAAAGTCGACGCGATCCGTTATGGAAGAAAATGAAATTGTAAAGTGCCTTTTAACAAGATGCAAAATGGGCCACCCTTGTAGCAAAGAAGAACTGCGTGACCTCGTTGGTAAATATGTGAAAGCTAAGAATATAAAATTTCCTTTTAAAGATAACAAACCAGGTAAAGACTGGTACCTTTCGTTTATGTTTCGACATCCTCAGCTATAACTAAAAAAACCAGAGCATCTTTAAAAGTTGCGTAAGGATGCGAGAAACACACAGATAGTAGGTATATGATTTTTATGAGAAGTTAGAAAATGTGTTATGAATGATCTCGACAAGGGAAAGCTGCGTTTGTCTTCTATATAATTTCAAGACTGAAACAACAATTATGTATATGGTGAAGTGTTAACCTCTAACGACGTCATATCATGACTAAAAGAAGCCGAAGAAAAAAAGCAAAAGGCAACTACTTAGGGGCTAACTAACAAGACAAATAAAAAACTCAAATAAAAAAAGAAACAAAATAATCCAACCACTGCAGAAAATTCAGGCGTTAAGAAGAGAAAATTATTGAAAATAGCTAAAAATAAATCAGATACCTCGGAAGAGAGTGATACCATACGAATATGATGATGAGAGTTCCAGCGATGAAATACAACAGGATAATGACGTAATTTATTTGGAACCCATTAAAGATATGTCAAAGTTGTGCGTTGGAAAATTTGTTTTCATTCCGTTCAAAGGGGGTTAACGTAACACAACTATTTTTAAATATGTTTGTTCTATTGAAGATGTTGATGAGGACCAAAATGAAATAAAAGTTATCGGCGGACACTTTAAAAACACTTTTTTGTGTCGTAGAAACTGATGTTAATTTCGTTAATATCGGTCAAGTATTAGGTATACTGCCAGATCCTGAAATATTTCCCAAAGTTAAGAGAATCTTTTATAGATTTGTAAATAGTATTCCCCTGGCGGAGTAGACTTCAAACCTTCGTTGAAAAATTGTTATCTTTATTCTATTAGAATTATGGAATATTACTTTGTTTGCTTGTTACTTAAGAACATAGGAATGACGGAATGAATTATTTTTCTGCCCTTTTGTTCTTATTGTTCGGAAAGCGTAGGTGTTGTTTTTTTATAATAAATATTTTTGTAACTGTCGTTTTTTTAAATTCTACTAATGGGGTAAATGTAAACACGTTAATAACATATCAAATATCAACTATATAATGCCTACAAACGACATGTTTCTGTTAACCCCACGATTTTTTGCACAAATGCTTATGGTCTTCAGCAGAATTGTTTACATTTCCCCCGAGGGCACGGGGTAAATTTAAACATACAACCTGTAAAAAAATATATGACAAAAACTAAAATGGCTAATTTTGAAATGTATTATTCTGAAAATGTTTAATAAATATACATACTCAAACTGCCTGCAAAGTCGATACACTTAAATACTTTATACAAATTGATCAAATTAATTTTATGAATAAAGGTATCAAAAGTGTCGAGAATCGTCTACATTTAACCCAACTGACCCTATAGGTACATTATTCAAACACGTGTTTACAAACTTTTTAATTGGTTGGCGTCACAAGTTTGGAAAACGTTGCCAAGTTTATTTACCAACGCTTTACCTTGCATATTTTGAAGTAATATAGAAAAGAATACACTTTAAAAATATCAACAAATCAAAATATTACTAAAAAAGTATAGCTATGAAATCAATTTAGTATGTACATTTGACTCTTCGAAAACTCTTTTGTAGCGGGGTTAAAAAAAAAACGGTATATTTGTCGATATCAGTAACTACAAATAATTGACGTCACAAAAGGCAGGAGGTTTTGGCGCGCGTTCAAAATGAGAAATTTGTATTGTAAAATATCTCGTAACACAATGAGATTTATGATAAAAAAGAAAAATAGGGGGTATATTTGAGTCTAGATACAACTAAATATACATTGAATTAAAAATTGTGCAAGGACCCTTTTGTACACACGTATAATAATAACGGTATGTACCTGGCCCGAATAGCCCTAGCAATTTAAGGCCATGCAAAGTAAGACGGACACCCTGTATTATCAGATTAGACCGTTTTCAAGCCCAACGAATTTCCTTGTAAATATATACATTTAAATTTTAGAAAATATCCCAGTCTCAATCGTGTGAATTGTAAATCTTAAACCATCTTACCGAAACTTTATGTAATATTTTATGTAACGCTAATTAAATATGTAATATGTAGAAACACAACATTAAATAATAAAAAATTCCTGGGCCTATATTAATTTTGACATTTTTTAGCTGTTGGGACGTTTTAGCAAAGGAGGAAAACATACTCTTGAACTGGATTGGAAGTGTTAATTAAAATGGCAAAATATTCTACTTATAGACAGTATACAGGGTGTTTCACGGTCGATGGTACGTTAGACGTTTACGGAGAACTAAATAACGAATCATTTTCAAATTTTGGCAACTGGAATAAACGACTATGGTCTATCGTTTTAATATATTTTCAGCAATGCAAGGTTGCCGCTTCTGCCCAAAACAGGTGGCAATATAGTTATTTCAAATGGAACACCCTATATCTTAGAATTTTTTTGGACTCTACATAAAATTGTAAGTATTTTTTAATAAGTGCATTATAAGTCTAAACTTAATAGGTTCCGAGATATCGCCATTTGAAAAATGACATTTTTGAACTTTGACAGCTTCTAACTTTTTAACGGTATGTCTTAGAGCAAAACGGCTTACATGTCCCTATCTTCCCATTTTACTATCTTCCCAAAAGTTTCAACTTCCGGTTAAACCGGATGTAACTTAAAATCCCCATATATAGTACTTCCGGCGTAACCGGAAGTTGATATTTTTGGGAAGATAATAAAAAAGCAAGATAGGGACATGTAAGCCGTTTTGCTCTAAGACATACCGTTAAAAAGTTTGAAGCAGTCAAAGTTCAAAAATGTCATTTTTCAAATGTCGATATCTCAAAACCTATTAAGTTTAGACTTATAATGCACTTATTAAAAAATACTTACAATTTTATGTAGAGTCCAAAAAAATTCTAAGATATAGGGTGTTCCATTTGAAATAACAATGTTGCCACCTGTTTTGGGCAGAAGCGGCAACGTTGCATTGCTGAAAATATTTTAGAACGATAGACCATGGTCGTTTATCCCGGTTGCCAAATTTTGAAAATGATTCGTTATTTAGTTCTCCGTAAACGTCTAACGTACCATCGACCGTGAAACACCCTGTATAATATACCGAATCCGAATGATAAATTAATGATTCGCGAAAAGGTCAATGTCAAGTGCGTCCTAATAATATATTCAAGTAATTATAATGATTAATATAATACAGGCAAAAAGACTAATCTACAATATGACATTAACCAACATTTAAACGACTTTAATAGTTATTTATATTATATTACTAGTACGGTATGAGCTTCACTACAGTAACGAGTGGGGAATATTGCTACGACGAGGTCGTAGACCGAATCGTAGTAACCACACGCGTGCTGTAGTGAGCCTTACTGTATGTGTGATATACAACATTTTATATAAGACCCAGAATTTTGTTTTTTTTATGTATTCAAAATGATTTTGACATTTGACAAAAAAAATTGTATTATTACACAAAAAGTGACAGTGACCGACGGAACAAAACAAATCATAGTTTGATTAAAAATGACTAATGTAATAAAAAAAATGAGTGATCTAATAAGTTCATTACATCACTGAGTGATGTAATGAGTTCATTACATCACTCAGTACGATAATACAGTATATTGCATAACGCAAACAGGCTAAAATGGGTTATGTAATAAGCTCTTTTCGTGTGGGTCTTATATAAAATTAATTAAACACCAAGAATTTGCTCTTGAAAAAACGGGTAGGGACCTAGACAGCAAACACATGTCAATAAGTTGAAATGAATAAAAATAATGAATTTATTCCTTTTTTCTACTTCTACACACCAGCAGCTTTTTTTTGCAACTGAAAAATCTTTCAAAAATACATGGAAGTCATTATGGCTTGGCGCGCACCAGCAATTAATGCTAGCCCATATCAAATCAGTGTGTTGTATTTAAGCCATTTTTAAGTTGCACAAAAAAAGTTGCTAGTGTGATTTTGATTTAGAAATAAGTAAGTTTAAGATAAATGTTAGTTAGTGTCCTACTGTTCCTCCAGTATATTTAAATGTTCTAGGTTAGGTTAGTTATAGTTAGTTCTAGGTTAGGTTAGTTATAGTTAGTAGGTACATTAAGTTCTGTTAATATTTATTAAAGTTATCTAAGTTGCCAAACTCTTTTAAGTAATTTAATTTTAGCGCCATAAGTGATAATTCATTTTTCCTTTCTGCAATAATATTTTGTTTCTCCCATAATTCATTTTTCCTTTCTGCGATAATATTTTGTTTCTCACATAATTCGTTGTTTTTTTTCATCGTCTTGTTGAATTCCTCCATTTGAACTACCACCTGCTTTTGAACATCTAGAGTCGTTTTCTGTGATGCTGAAAACGACTCTATTGCAGACCGTAGGGTTGTGCTGGAGCACCTTTCGTGTTCATTTTTTGTATTAGTTGACACTAAAATTAAAGTTTATATTTACCAAAAGTATTAAAAGGGTAGTAGCCATAATACAAAGCCTTCGGGAGAGGTGAGGGAGCAACGGGGCTGATAGCCCCGGTTCTCACCTTTCTTTGTGGCCCTATCTCAAGTAAAATAAAAACCCAATACACCCTATAGAGTAATTTTGCAGTCTTAACTGTAATGAATATGCTTTTCGGCTTTTAATGCTACTCCGTCCTGGCGATACAAATTAAGATTGCAAAATTACTCCACAGTGTTATGCAAACGAAATTAGGAGAGAAAACATACGTTTTAATTTTTCTGTATATTTAAACATGTAGGTATAGGTACTATTTTTTAAAGAAATTAATAAAAATTAATAGATACTTACATTTATCTACAATTTAAAAAAATATTTGAATCGAACTATGGAAAAAAAGTTAGTATATACATATATACATATTATATTGGATTAAAATTTTGTATGGATCGAATTTTATGTCAGCGAGTGTATTATAAAATCAAATATTCGTTATATTAATGTGTGTGAAATCGAAGAACTTGTTGATTGAAGTAAAATTATAAGTATCCCAACATTATTTACTTATTATTGTTTACCTCTTTTAAATTTCTTCCTTGCCGGTTCAGTTACTGTTGTTGTTTTGTTAAGAGTTTCTAAAAATTTTTCACTCAATTAATGAAAATCAACATTTCTATGCTCTCTTTCTGTATTACCAATATATTGTTATAAGTAATATTATGAAGCAACTGAGAAAAAAAATTCTGAACTTTTTGAATTTTCCAAATATTTAGTAGTAAAATTACCTTCTTTAATAATTGTCTCTGACGGCATCGCGATGTTTATTACTGAATCTAAAAACAAATGGTTTTATTAAATATTATTTGTAGTATTCTGAGATTCGTAGTCGTATTGATCGTAAACTGCCGTTCTGCGAACGGTTCAGGTTAATTTTCTTTACATAGACTATGTACCTTTTAAAATAATGTATTAAACCTTTTTGATTCCACAGGAGAAAATTTTGATAAAAGTCAATCTGTTTTTGACTATAGTGTACTATATATTATACCGTAGATTATACATACGTATATTTGTTTAAGGTTTATTAGGTTAGTTTTCTTTATTTAATCTTATTTTAATGTTAGGTACCTACTAAACTAAATTTTATGTTATAATTATATTGTTATATTGCAAGTGTAAATATGTAAATAAATTTACAACATATACCTGAAGCTGTTGGTAGTGGGTTGGCCAAGTTTAAGCAGTCTTGAACCTCTGGGTCACCTAAATGGATATAAGAAAGAAGCGCTAATAACTTCTCTTCTTGAACAGTTTATTTCAGTCGTAAATTTTTTGTCTAAATCAGTTTAATTTATGAATCTTAACCACAAGTGAAATAATTTAGTTAGGTACTAGGTATTATAATTATTTCTTTATAATATTATTTATTGTTAATATAAAAATATAGGTACTAGATAGGTATAGCATATTTATTGCTTATCATAATATTAGGTTTTAGTAGGTACCTGGAAAAAACTTACATAAGTTTCTTATCTTGGTCAACGAATTCAAAATACATTTACAAATTTAAGACCATTTACAATAATTACAATACATTTAAATTTTAAGAAAACCCCCGAAAGTACATTTTACCTAAAACATCCAAACCACAAGCGCACCCACTAAATCCAGGACATTACTTTAAAAGTCCATATCTACCACTCTATATTGTATGAAATCGTCCATTTTATAAAAACATTTATTTATTAGAAATTGTTTTATTTTATTTTTAAAGGGTTTTAGAGGGAGATGAACACACCTATGAGTAGTATAAGTCGGGCAATAAATAAATAATAATATTTAGACTTGTTATCCTGTTTATGGTCAATATTTTGTATATAATGTAATTCAAAATGGTTTATCGGTAACAGTTCTAAAGGCAGGCAGAAAAAGCTTATGATTTGAAGCCTCTGTTTCATATTAAACATAAATAAACAAATTTAATTTTTACAAAGTTATGTAAGAAACTTGGTTGATCCAAGCTTTAATAATTTATCTATTATAGCAGTTACCTGCATAGTCTAAATAGTCTAGAATCTTACCTCTATTTGGTAGGTAGTACATTCTTGCCAAAACAACATAACATCATATATTTTTCAGCTTGTACGTAGGTAGGTACATTGTAGAAAACTGCTTTAGAATCGGAAACATAATTTTCTGCTACATACAATGAAAAATCTTCTCGAAAACCTTTCTTGTCATGGTTTGATAAAATCTAAAAGTACATAAATTTCCTATAAATTGTAAATCAACACAAATCAATTTAGTTCAGTAATTTTAACCTGTAAAAGTGTATTTTTAACTTACCTGTATAAAAAAATATCCATTTTTTCTTTTAAACGAGCTTATGCATATATAAGAGGATGCATTTTCAATCAAAAACACTTCGATCACTAATTTTCGAAGCAAAAACCGAAAAATTCTAAAGAAAAGCAAGCAAAAGCAAGAAACGAGGTTCTGTCATCTGTGTACCGTGAAACGAGGGCATCCGAAGCAATCCGAAGTGATTCGATATCCGACATGTGCGGGCCCCTGATTGGCTCAAAATTTTAACCGGGGTCCGTTTAAACGAAGCGTCGGGTCTTTCGATGCCGATAAAAAAGCCCGTTAAAACTCGAATTAACCCCTGAAATGTAACGGAAAAGTTGTTGCTGCATACCAAATCGCGGAAATAGCATGGGATTTTTCTAACGGGTCCCGTTAGTTTGGAGTTAACGGAAAGTTTTAACCTGTGTGCTGCTGCATAGGGCTGAATATATGCTACCAAATTTGTATATTTTTTAATATCAATATGCCTTTTCAGATTTAGTTCAGACCTTAACATTGAGTAAAGTGTCCATAATGTGGAAACTTTTAGATTTTTCTTACCCTCAAAATATGCAAGTAAAACTTTCTCATTAACATGTTTAATTTTCTTCTCATCACACCACGTAACAAATTTTTCGTATGCCAAATCATAAACTGCCTTTGACTTTTTGGGAATTACTGATAATAGAGCATTACCTGCTGCCTCTTCAATATCGCTTGGTAGCTCTTCAGAACTTGAATGACTCATTTTTTAAAAATAAAACTAAAAATATATCAATCTCGATAAAAACCTTCCGTCTAGACTTTTTTACAAAATGTCAAACTGACAACTAACATGAAGTAACAGCAACAATAGCTATTTATGCCATCAGTTATATGTCAAAATTAGAAAAAATCTTGTATATGCAATACGTTACGAAATGAAATTTTGTGTAACTTGTGAGTTTTTGCGAAACTCACTTCGTTCGTTCCGCAAGAATCTCACGCGTTACACAAAATTAGGCATTTCGTAACTGATGGGATAAATAGCTATTATGATTACAAAAATATACAAATTATTCGGTACTTATAATAATTATTCACTTAATATATACATATCACTATCACTAGCTTTATCTGTTCTAATTATTATTTGTGCTATACTGTTTATATGAATATAGGATTTTTCCACTTTTTCAACATGTGTAACAGAATTTGCCCAACTTTGTGAGGGGATGTTAAAAACTCCAGTTTCTATAAGCTCAAGTACACTGCAGCTAATAGTAGGGCAAATATTGTTACGGCAAATGGCAGATTTCAGTTGGTGCCAAACATGTTCGATGCGATTAAATATACAATGGTATGGTGGAAGCCTTAAAACTGTATGCCCTAGATTCTTTGCATAATTATCACAGAAGTATTCCTTTTGCAGTTTTAAACTTTGTGAAACCTCAATTAATTGCCTTTTGGTGTAATCTTCCTGAAAATAAATGTCATTATCATACATGTAGTTTTGAATTCTTGCTTTTGTGTCATTTGAGGAGGGAGTCTTGGTCAACTGCCTACTATGGTAGCTTGCATTGTCCATTACAATTGCGCTATTCAAAGGTATATTTGGACTTAGCTTGTTTTTAAACCAATCTTCAAATAAATCAGCAGTGGTGTCCTCATGGTAATCCAGAGAAGAATCTGTAATGTTTTTTACAGACAGAGAAAGTCCACTTGGAATTCATCCGTCTTTAGATCCAGCATGCAAAATCATAATTCGTATACCTCTTTTTGATGGCGCGCTAGTTTTACATTTGCCGCTTGAGTCAACCCAACCCTTTTCCGAAGTATCATATGTGTCGAACCAGGTTTCATCCAAGTAAATAATCGGCCTTTGCTGATCTCTATAAATCCTAATTTTTTGTAGATATTCGGATCGCCATTCCCGAATTCTACTGGATTCGATTAAAACTTGTCTTTTGTTCATTTTTTTAAATCTAAAACCCATGTGTTGGATAGACTTCCATAACGTTGTTCTGCAACATTTAACGCCTGTTTCATCTTTTTCAAGCCTCTTAATTAAATTATCTAATATAGGCACGCTTTGTTCCTGGTATAACTTGTAATTTTTACGCCGTATTATATCTTGATCACTTCCATCTACCTTCGAGAAAATGCCAGTATCGGTTCTTTTTTTCCTCGGTAAAATGGGATTATTCACAATTTTCTATATACAGTTGATGTTGGAATTTTTGTTAATGTGGCTGTTTCTTCTAACGTTGCTTGCTTGCTGACCGCACGTTCAATGAGGGTTAATTAAACATTGTTTATAACTTCCTTAGTTTTCACAGAAAACTGTTTTCTGCTATTCGACGGGGTTATCTCCTGAGGTACATTGGGCTCGCACATATTTTCCATGACTCACACACGATTAAACAAACGCTGTATTACACACGAAGTAAAAATAATTACTAAACTTAAAACTAACTAGAGTGGCTATATATACAGTCTTTAGAACATAATTTGTTTTATGGGATTAACCCTCTCATTTTGAATCAAACTATTACTTTAATAATTAATTACGTCTTCCGGCTTTGCAGTTTACTTTAAGACATTTTTAAGTACGGAACATAATTTACGGAACATAATTTACCTGCATTTATTCATTCATTCATTGTTTGTTTATGGCCACCCTTGGATTATCCCATTCAAAGGCAAAGTGTAAGTTTCTTACATCTCTGGACAGGCCTTACTCCTATAAATCGACTGAAAATGTTACCTCAACACACCAACCCCCTTTTTAAGTGATTTTAATAATTTATTTTCCTTAACTATTGTAGAAACTGCGCTTAGAGTGGAGATATTAAAATTTAGGGCTGCTGCTACATGCTAAAAATTAGTAAAGTGGAAATAAAATATCTAGAACTTATCATACTCTTTAAAGTTGCTTCTCTAATTGCTGTCAAGGGTAACAAAGTTCTTCCGGAAAATAACTTATTGGAGAAGCTATTAGTTCTTTGCACGTGCCATGTAAATGCTTTGGCATTTTTCATAAATAATAAACAACGTGATCGACAGAGATATGTATGTACAGTTTTGTTGTTCTTAAAACAACAGTTTCTTGATGCTATTTAGGAAAAGATCTGCAATTTTTGTCAAAACATGAATGCACAAAAACACCAAACCACAGAACAATTAAGGTTAGTTTCGCACGAAACGTAAACAAAACGTCAATACAGGCCAACGAACGAGCTGGCGCCACCGCACCATTCACAGTTCTGTTGCCAACTGTCGGCCAATACAATTCAAATTATATTAATTTTTACAAGCTTAAATAAACAAAATAATTGCTATAAGTGGGTTCTTATCAAAGAAGAATCCTTTAAGCTTCTAGTACATTCAAATGGCACAAAATTTTAATATTTTTTGCCCGAATTTCATTTCTTCGTATTTTCTTATAGATTTACAATTATCAGCATATTGATAACGTACATCGGAAATTGTTTTGCATGAATTGGATGCAAAAGTTTAAAAAAAGTAATCACAGTTTTTAAATAATTTTTAAACTCGTACAAGTTTTCTCTTGTCTTGATTGAACAAATAAAATAAGCAATCGAACCAGTTTGCATCTATCACGTAGCTTAATATAGGTAACGTAAATATTCGTTATTTATTCCGTGCGAAGAACGAGCCGTGCCTCTCGTAGGCACAAATAACTAACATTAATTTTGTATGCCCTCTACCATTTTCCACTGTGGTGACCAATTAAGGCGTAACATGATCAAACGGGAAAAGCTTGGTAGTGCAAGTTCTGATGTTTGTTATTTTGTGACCATTATACTGACACTGTCATAACAGATTGCCTGTATTTCCCCTATTATTAGACCCGTCCGCGGTCGGCCGTGCTCACTGTACCACAATAATATTGAATGGGCAAATAGTTTCTATTGCTAAAATTGCCATGTCCATAATAGTTAGCCGATTATGAACATTTGTCTATTACAATGTCTTCACCCGATACATTTGAATTACTGGACAAAAGTTAAGTAATAAAACTAAAAATGTATTAAAGTTCCCAGAATATATTATCCTCGATATTATCTATACTTTATTTCTTAATGCAAGAGAGCAATAAAATTTCCAATGACAGGACCTATTAAGCAGAGTGGACAACCTAAAGGTTGCATTGTAAATTTCAGGTACATTGCAATGATAGTTTTTAAAAATTCCGTGTTTCAGACTTACACACCCCGAATCGGTCCTAAATTAGGGTCGCCCCAATTAGCATAGAATATAAAGACCAGTTTAGTGAACGAAATCAAGATTACCTCTAGTAACAGCGGCGTTACAACAGGTAGTTTAAATATTAATATTTATACAAAAAATGTACTATGTGCAATACAACGACATAATTTTTAAATTTTAGACATCATGTTCGTAGTCAAGTAGTCCGATGAACTATCGTCGGCGTAGTTGGGGTCCAGAGAAATATTAAGGGGCTCTACAGTGTTTTCTAGCATGTTATCAGCTTCCTACATTCTTTCTTCAATTTCAATCATATGTTCGACGCACTTACTCCATTTTTCACAATCCACTGTCTTTATTCCTTCTTTTAAGAGGTGTCTAACATCTCTCCTTTTAAAAGTGGTATTATGCCTTCCTACAAACCATTTTCCTTGCGCCTACACCAATTCTATGGGGTTTAATTCACAGTGATATGGCGGAAGGCGAGGTACCGTTATGTTTCGTTTTGAAGCGATTTCGTCGACAACAAATTTCGTAAAAAGACGTTTATTCAACTATGCAATCTTCAGTACCTCCTTTTTCAGAATACCTTTATGAAATGGCTTCTTATTTACAGTAAGCGAATGAGTGATGTCATTCTTTTTCCAAGAAGACGTTGGTATTTTTTCGGATTTTCTTGATTGGTAGCTGGCATTCTCTATGCCTATAATAGACCAAGGAGGAATAAGATCTAGAATTTGTTGAAAGTATTCTTTAAAGACATCAACGTTCATGTCTTCATGATAGTCTCCAGTCCGTTTTGATTTAAATGCTAGTAAGCCGCCATCGACGAATCCATTTTTGCTACCAATGTGATTAATTATTAATTCTTTACCTTTTCCCGAGGAAGCTTTTATTCCAGTGGACCATCCTTCCATGAAAGTTTGCCTTGCACTTTTTTATGTTTATCCCGCCATATTTTACCAACGGTATAACCTTCATTTAACCAAGTTTCGTCCATATAGTAGATTCTCCTATTTCCCCTTTGAAACTGTCATCTAACTACCCTCAAATATCGTCATCGCCAGCAGATGATTTCGTCTTTCTCTATTAAAATTGATTTTCTATTTTAAATGTTTTCATAACAAAAATTAATTTTCTTCAAAGTTTTTCATAGTTTCTTCTTACCCATGGGTGAAATGAAATCATCCTTTTTCATTTCAGATATTATTTTGTCCAAGGTAGGTATTCCTTCTTTAAAGTAACACGAGTGTATGATTCTTCTGATGGCAGTCTTTTCATTCTCAATTATTACAGTTTCTTTTCTGCCTGTACTTCTCTTTGGTGACCTGATGGGGCCGCGTTTATCCTCGTGCACAAGTCGGTATAATGTTGACTGTCCAACTCCAGTCATATTCGAACACATTTCAACTATTTTTGCAACTCCGAATGTTATATGAAATAATAATTGGACTACGCGTATGGAATACGGCGAAGACCACTGGGTTATATAATTTAATAATGATTTATTACTCTCTCGAATTAAGAAATATACTACAATGGTTTTGTCAGTTTTCAACAAGATCGCCCAATATCTGCAGTAAATATTCTTGTAGTAGGATAATAATTTGGAATATTATTATACAAGGTGTTTAATTAATATTGCGGAAAAATTGCGAATTAGTTTCACTGCTTGAAAATATGAAAAAAATTTCCCATAAACTTATGTCCGGAACTGCTTCGTTTCGGAGTCGTAAATAAAATAAATTTTTCACATTCTGAACACCAATCTTTAGGGAAAAAAATCCTTTAATTTTTATGACTAGATAAACGGAATGTATCAGGTATATTTGATTGTTGAAATAAGTACCTAACTGTCTTTAAGCATTGACGTATATCAAAATTGTGTACAAATCAGGTGAAGTTATGTTCAAGTTGGTGAGGTTCGACATTCGACAGTTCAGAATATGGTATTTATAAAGTCAGTAGCAAAGTTCGAAAAGTTGTTGTTTGATTCGTTGAAGTTTGTGTTCAATAGAATGAATTAAAATATTTCATAATTTTAAATAAAGTCGAGTAACAACAAATTAGTGTCATCCCTCTCCCTACTATCCATTTTTTCTTTTCAATTTTCCGGCACAAAACACAAACTAACCTTACAACAAAAAGAAAATGCAAATACAAATGATAGAATGGCGACGTAAACAACGAACTACATGACCTAAAAATTGCGTCTTCATTGGTCAGAACGGACTTTTCGAACATAAAAATTGGTTATCTCGAACTACACGGGAACTTTTCGAAATTTACGAACTTTGCACGAACTGAGGTTATAAATTGAACTGCGTGTTCCCTTTAGTTTAAATTGAACTCTTATTTCCAACGACAACTGAACCCCAGCTTTGCGAACTTCTTGAGTTTATAAATCCAGCTTTATTCAACCGAAACTTATCGTATTGAAATATTAATGTTGCTCGGATACGGAGATAAATCTAAAACTCAACAGAACGTGGTCAGATTATTCACAGGAAAACATCTAGACTTGCCCCCTATAAGTGAAAGTACGATAAGTAAAATTGAGAAAATGTTTTATGAAAATCGACAAGCAAGATCTACTAAGAGGCACTCTGTACCATACGATAATACGAAATTGGATGAACTCTTAAAAATTCGGGGAATCTATTCATTGCCACAAGACAGCTAGGAACCGAAAATGGTATATCTCAGTCCTTTGTACTAAACATCTATAAAATATTCAAGAATCACCCTTACAAATACAGCGTGTACAGGAATTGGCATTGTTTTCTGGAGGGTTTATTTTAATTTTATATCATATTGTTTTCTGATGAAGCTACGTTTTACGTTACGTGGCCATATTTGCTATTTGTTTCAATCCGACGGAAAGAAACCACGTGGGTTTGTTGACATACAACCTTGCTTTATCGAAGCCAAAAGTATAGTAGTATACAAAATGGAAAACTATACCATCTGACAGCAGGGTTACGCCCTCGCTGTCACGACGACCAACCAACAATGCACTCTGATAGGCTACACAGCCGCCATGTTTTCTTTTAACCAATTGGACGGCTTGAACGCCAAAACACCGTCAAAGTCGGATGTACAAGATTCTAAAAAATATACTCTTAACATCTAAATGTAGAACATTGCTTTTTCCTGGAATAACGGTCGACTAGCCGCTTATTATTTTGGAGATATTATATGTATTTTAAAAGATGATATTTGCAAGTTATATGTTTATCCCGGCGATAACACTATTCGTTCCACAAACATTGATACATTTTGTTCATTTATTGAAATATTATTGAAATCAGATATTTAACAGTAGTATTGATTCTAAAAACATTTGTTGCATTTAATTATATTATTTTTAATACATTTGGATGATCGTTTTCCCAACAGACCTGAAAGGCAAGACGAGGAGGTCATCAAAATACTGAAATTTTAGTGGTTCATCAGTCAATAACATCTTCAACTGCGGAACCAAAACTGAATAGGCCAGTCTGTTATGTATAAATAATCTAATGCTTGCTAAAATCCATACCCATTTGTAAAAAAGGAAAATAAACAAAGCCAAAGATGTGGAATGTTACCCAGCAACTGATTCTTAGTTAAAGTGCTTGAAAGATGTTTAATTTAAAACCAAAAATAACCTGCCCTTTAGAATTTAACCTCCTTAATGGCATTATGTAAATAATTTCAAATGTAAGCTAAGCAAATAAATTTATTGAAAGTGCTGTTCCGGGTAAAATAAATTCATTTAAATTAAAAACAGAAAGTTTCCGAGTTCTGTAATTGACATTCCCATTTTTTTTAGGCTTCAATTGACCAAGGCTTTTCATTAGAAAAGGGTACATAATCAATGTAAATTAAGACAAATTTCTAAAACGAAGCAGATTGAAAGCGGAAAAATCTTAACTTAGCACGAAGCTTTTAAAGAAATTTCTAAACCTACGTGTTGGTCGATCTGTGCACGTGCTTTGAATGGTTTAGTCGTAAATCATCGTTGCAACCAGAAACGGACTTTGGTATCCTTGATAATACAGTTTCTTACTTTACCTTAATGCTGACTATTTCAAAATACACAATATGGTTTAGAGAACAAATACTTTTTCTGTTTATTACTTTTGTTGCTCCAATTTATTGGCATTATGAAGTACGAAGCTGGGGAAGCTATTTATAAGAACGAAAAATAATCTCCTTTACACAGGGCGGAATTTTAATGTGTTATAATGCAATATCCACAAAAATAGAAAGGTTGGGGGACAAATTTTAAAACATTTTTGACAATAACCCCCTCCAAATTTTATCTGGCTGATGACAAATTTAAAATGTCAAATGGAACGGTGTTTATTTTCTTCGATAATTCGATTCTGCGTCAACAACTACGTAAGTAAGCAGGAAATTATTACATTTACTCTAGACTGGTTGCTTAATTACGAATTTTTAAATAAACAAAATTAGAGCGTTAAAAAATGCTTTCAGTTCAATTTAATTCAAAAATATTTATTTCCAAAATCATTACAAAATTTTAATATATCGTGTTAAAAAAAATGGTAAACAAAATATATAAAGTAGTAATATCCATGAAACCTTTCCGAGTAGATTTTTTAGAGAAAAGCTTTATCAAATCACCAAAGCGTTTGTTTGTCCGGTGAGGTGAGCGTTATCACTGATAACTCTACACGGTATATAATATTTAATATTATCTATACCTAGTAGAGATTATTTAAAAAGATCGAAAGGGCAATAAAACCTGCAACAAAAAAGCTACAGTTTCTAATCATCTTTCTTTCTTCTAAACAAATCATGGGCATGAAATTAGCAAGTACCAACCCTTAATTGTATCTCTTTCTCAGGTGTAAAAAATTAAAGCGGAACAAAGAACCTTTTCTCAGGTACCCAAGAATTCAGGTACGGGCGAGGAATTTTGGGGTTTATTGGACATTCGACTTAGAATATTTGGTGCAAAATGTTTAACGCTGAGACACGGAAAATTATTTTAAACGTTTCAGAGTATTTTCAAAATGGAAAGGAAAATAGTCTTCAGCCAATTTCAGCTGTGAAATGCACTTCAGCAGCCTGTAAGATTAGTGAGAAAACTATAGCCAGGATCCGAAAGGAATATACAACAGGAACCTCTCCCAGGGTAAGTAATTTGAAATTTATTCACATATGAATACAGGGTGTCGTCCCACATTAGATGGCGTATTAGACGCTTATGGACCAAAAAATTATTCCATTTCTATATTATATAATATATAAGCATTGTAATTTCTTATAAGTATTTATATTCAATTATAAAGTAATAAAAGAACATATTATAGTCATAATATTCAGTTTCCATTTTAAGCCCCAAAAACCAGGGATTTAACCGAGTCAAGGAAAACTCAAATAAAGAACGTATTTTACAATATGATTGCCATGCATAAGTATGTCACACGGCAAAAGCTAAAAGAGGAATTGCATGCCAAACAAATTATTGACCTAAGCAACTCGACATTAGGTCATTTGTTAAAGCATTTGGGATTTAAATTTAAAAGGAACAGTGGCAGGCGCTACATTATGGAGAAACCGGATATTGTTTCAAAACGTATAAAATTTTTGAGACAATATACAAAAAACTTGTTATCAGAAACTCCGTTAGATGTGGTTTTTATAGACGAAATATGGATATTTCAAAATGGTAGCGACGTTGGAACATGGTATGATGGCAACATTAAATCAGTTTTAAATAAAAAACAATCAGACGGCAAAAGATACACAGTTTTGCATGCTGGCACCAAAGATGGCTTTATAGATGGAGCAGACTTAGTTTTACAGAGAACGCACTCAAAGCCGAATTGCTACAAATAGTAAAACAATACAAAGCAAAATTAGGATATGCCTTGGATGAATTAATTTGTATTATTGGTCATCAAATTTTGAGATTGCCGCCCTACCACTGCATTTTCAACGCTATTGAATTAATTTGGGTCCAAAGCAGAACATGTTTTAATAAACAAATTATTGATAGACAGGAAAGATGAAATGCCGTTTTTGATGTTTGGAAAGAGGCATTACGAACCATTACCCCCGAAAACTGGACTGATTGTGTTTGCCATACAAATACTATTATAAGGGATTATTGGCAAAAAGAACACATCCTGGATGTTCAGGTTAGGTCACTGATAGTTCATGTGTTAGATTCTGGTTCAGGTTCTAATAAGTGACGTTTCTTTATCTTCACATTCAGAATAATTATTTCTTAATTTTTTTATAAAAATGTTATAAATATAAATATGAAATATATTTTTGTATTGTTTTTCTTTCTCTTTATTATATTTATATTTAAAAAGTATTAGTTAATGTATTTTTTAATGTACATAATTTAAGATTTGCTTGCTCCCCCCCCCCCCCTCACCCCAAAGACCAAATCCTAAAGCCGCCACTGAACATAAAAACTATAAAAAACAAAAATATAAAATATTACGATTATTAGCTCAATATAAATTATATGTAAAATAAAACATAATTTCAATAATACTGGTTTGATTTTTAATTTCTACTTAACTTTTCTGAAATGATATATTCCGGATCTGACCCAATACCCCACCAGCATTTACCACAGATATCAATCAGTTTATAATAGGATAGATACAAAATACACCCTCATATTACATTATGCCTCTCTTCCTCAGGTACACGCTTGGGAACCTGGTAAAAGATAGAACACTAAAGGTGCGCGCCCACTTGAGCGAAGCGTCTCGTCGCGAAGCGTGGCTAAGAGAAGCGTCGCTTAGCTATTGTCCGCACACCTAGGCGACGGGAAGCGTAGCGAAGAGTCGCATTGCATCCCAATAGTAAACAAACACACCGTATAGTTGGAAAACGATCGACAACGATAGGCAACGAATAACAAATATATCGGATCTTCTCCCTTCGCACCGCTCACTAGCGCGGCGCGAAGAGTCGCGTCGCGTAAAACGTTTCCTGGTTGCTCTCAAGACTTCTCCCGCGTCAACTCACGCTTCGCCACGCTTTGCGCCACGCAAGTGGGCGAGTATACATTTACTTACATGTAACTTTCTCATGCGGAAAAAATAAAGGTGTCCGCTCACTTGGACGAAGCGGAGCGTCGCGTCGCGAAGCGTATTTTTTCCGCATGAGAAAGTTACATGTAAGTAAATGTATACTCGCCCACTTGCGCGGCGCGAAGCGTCAGTTGCGCGGGAAAAGTCTTGAGAGCAACCAGGCGAAGTTTTCGCGACGCTTCGCGCCGCGCTAATGAAGAGAAAATCCGATATATTTGTTATTCGTTTAGTACAGGAGAATTGTACTTTTGATAATGGTTTTCTGGGAACTAATTCCGAGCAAGCTGAAATTTTGCATGGTTATAGGGTACCATAAGAAGAGCTTAAATCTGAATTTGCACCATTCTCACCCCCTTAGGTTCGGCGCCATCTTGAATTTAAGGGTTGTATTGGTTTTTCGCTCATAACTCCTGTGAATTTCATTTCTCAAAAAACAGCAGTATATCATTTTGTAAAAAGAAACAGTAGCTTTAAAATGACATATCATACAATATTATAAACTTATTTTTTCCTTACAAAAAATCGATTGTTTATTAACCAAAATCGTAAAAATATCAGTTATAGTGGAATTTTCAATTTCCGATCGATCGAATTCAAAAATCTTTTATACAAAAAATGTAGAGCATTGATTCATCCTAATTTTTTAATTAACGTATTTTCCCGTCCGACAAATATTTTCTCTTCTGCAACGCGCCTCACTGCAAAATGTTCAATGAACCTCTATCATTCCGCAGTCATACTGCATAACTTGAAAAATGCCCCTGGGGATTGAGTAATGTATTCATGGATTTTTTTTTTCTGCCCCATTTTTTTTACGCCAATTCACGGAATCCAGATAAGATTTTAAAAAATTAGGAGCTGAGGAACTTGCCTATAACGTGTTCAAGAGGACTCTATATATTTTTGGGAAAGAATTCACAGTTTTTCCGAGGACTCACTGCTACTCGGTATGCTTGGGCTAAAGAAATGGATATTATTAACAAAAACGAAGAAAGTGAAAAGTGTTTTTTATGCAGTACAGAACTGAATGAAGGTGTCGATCATGTCAAATCAAAAGATAAGTTGTATGCGTTTTTATTGAACATGATAAACCGTTCTACATAAAAGCAATTTTTTGGGGAATTTAAAATAGCCTTATTATGTTGTGAATGTCGAAGAGTTTCCAATCATATACATGAATACATTTATACAATTTTGTTATTAATTTTTTCTTTTCTAAACATTTTGAAAACACAATTCACCTTGAAGACTTCTGGAAAAGAGTATTAAAATTACTTTCTGTTCATATTTCATTGCGAGTAATTTTAATATATTTCGTTTGTAGCACATTCCTGATAAGTACAATGTTTCTGTAATGTGATGGACTAATTTTTTTTTACGTGCATTAATGAAAACCGTGTTATTCGAAAATTTTGAAAAACGAAATCGTCAGGCTAATTTTGGATTTTTATTAAGTATGGCAAATAAAATGTTGGAAGTTTCAAAATATTATTCCAAAAAAATTATTTATACATTAGGGCTCTCCTTACATACACTTGTTTTTAAAAAACGGTAATATCGTTGAACATTCCCCCCTCAAAGTTTTCAAATTTAACGCTCTACATTTCTTGTAAAGAAAATTTTCGAATTCGATCGACCGGAAATTAGAAATTCCACTAAAACTGATATTTTTACAATTTTTGTTAATAAACAATCGATTTTTGGCAAGGAACAAAATAAGTTTATGATATTGTCTGATATGTCATTTTCAAGCTGGTGCTTTTTCCTACAAAATGATATATTGGTGTTTTTTGAGAAATGAAATTTACAGGAGTTATGAGCGAAAAACCAGTTCAACCCTTTAATTCAAGATGGCGCCGAACCTAAGGAAGTGAGAATGGTGCAAATTTAGATTTAAGCTCTTCTTATGATACCCTATAACCCTGCAAAATTTCAGCTTGCTCGGTATTAGTTCCCAGTAAAAGTACAATTCTCCTGTACTATTGCCTATCGTCGTCGATCGTAACCCAACTATACGGTGTGTTTGTTTACTATTGAGATGCAATGCGACTCTTCGCTACGCCTCCCGTCACCTAGGTGTGCAGACAATACCTAAGCGACGCTTCTCTTCGCCACGCTTTGCGACGCGACGCTTCGCCCAAGTGGGCGCGCACCTTTAGACTTATGTGATTTATTATTTTACTCTCTTTGAGGGGCGTCAACTGGATATTCCCTTTAATTTATTCTTGCTATTGACTTGTATGAAAACAAAGAATACCCTGTAGCGTTCTTTGTTGCAGGTTTTATTGGGGTTTCGGTCTTTTTAAATAATCTCTACTATAGTATACCCTTATGTCTATTTATCAGTTTTTGAGCATCAATACTATAACTGATTAGAGAATTAAATTAATAATAAACTGATAGTAATATAAACTACCCGAATATAATAATAATAGCAATAGAAGGAGTGATGCGGATGAGAAAGATCATTTTGAGTACATACATATATATATACCGGGTGTTGCATCGTCGAGCGGGACATAGGAAATCCCATGTAATTTTAAATGGGGTCAATTATTGGCTTCCCTAATTATTTTAGAGAAAAATTCTATTAAGGTTTATTAAAGAGCACTAAAACCCACATTCAAAAGAATAACTTTAGATATTTTTGATGAGCCCGTTTACGGGTTATCGCCGATTTCTTTTTAAATATTTCTCCTTTTTATGGCCCCGTATTTGCGGGCACCAGTCAAGGTAAAAGATGACTGTCAAATAAAGTTGTTATTCTGAAGAATATTTGAACATCTTCTTAAATCCTAAAGTTCTAACAATTTAATAGTACCTACCCATTAATTAGTAAAATATTGAAACATGTAAAATGTCATAATTAACCTTGTAATTGGATACTTTATTTTAGTTTTATTCAGATTAATTTGTACTCACAAATACACCTTTAATATTTTCGATGTACGAGTTTTTATAACAATAAAGCACACATTTCAAAATGACAACTTTATTTGACAGTCATCTTTTACCTTGACTGGTGCCCGCAAATACGGGGCCATAAAAAGGAGAAATAGTTAAAAAGAAATCGGCGATAACCCGTAAACGGGCTCATCAAAAATATCTAAAGTTATTCTTTTGAATGTGGGTTTTAGTGCTCTTTGATAAACCTAAATAGAATTTTTCTCTAAAATAATTAGGGAAGCCAATAATTGACCCAATTTAAAATTACATGGGATTTCCTATGTCCCGCTCGACGATGCAACACCCCGTATAATTTGTAAAAATGACTAATGTCTAATCTGTAGCATAATAACAAAGTAGGTAGCTTATTATATTTTACATTTTTGGATGATTGGAAATTAACCGGTTAGACCAAATAGTTTTGAAGTTTACCTGCTTCATTTTGTTTTTGACTTCAGCCGGTATTAAGTTACAAAGTTCCCGTCCTATATAGAAAAGCTTCTTCCCATAGTAGTGTGTAATCGTTGATACTGACACTGACCGAGCAAATTATTTGGGCGTAATAATAGATAATCAATTAAAGTGGACTACCAAATTCAACTATTAACAAAAAAAAATAAGATCCATAATAAATACGTTTAAACAAATAAGTAAAATCATGAAGATAAAGAGTCTACGTAGTATCTATTATGCGCCAACCATCTGAAGCTTTGACAAAAGCGCCCGATGACATACTGTATCAAACGCCTTTGCCAAATCCACACAAACCGCCGCGCACGGTTGACCAGAATCAAGCTGCTCAATTATCTTGCCCATAAGGAGACTTATTGAATCGTTGGTAGACTTATTTGCTTTAAACCCGAATTGTAAATCCCATGTCTGTTTGTGATTTATCAAAAACTCAACCAACCGATTCTTAAATGCCTTCTCGAAGATTTTGCTTATATTCGACAAAATACTAACTGGTCGATAATTTTTGACCATTTCGGTTTTCCCCCTTTTAGAGATAGGTTTAATGATTAAAATTTTGAAATGTTTTGGACAAATTCCCTTTGAAAACGTTAAATTAATAAGATAACATAGTGGTTTAAGTATTGATTTTTTAAGATTTCTTAAAACAAGACTAGATCATCTTCCACGGTTGCATTATTTTTAAGTGAATCAATTAGAATTGTTATTTCGGGTGTATTTGCTGGTTTCAGAAATATAAAAGACATGTTAGTTCAATTATTAACGTTTAGGTCCTGGTTTAAATTTTCTCGTATTTTGTTGGCCATGTTTCCCCCTGAGCTTATATAATAGTTGTTAAAAATGTTACTTATCCTCGCCAAATCTTGGAGAGTTAAAGGCTAGATTTTCTATTATACAATATAAAGGGCGTAGTACTAAAATGGAATAGATTTCATCTAGTATTATTTGTTGTGTTGTTCTGCATAGTATCGTAACATGGCTTACAGATGAAGATTTTAATTTTCCAGAAGCACTTAATTATCATGCTGTATATATATGTACAGGGTGTTCACGTATATTCTGCCCAACAGATATCTCCATTACTATTGGTTTTAGAGAAATTGTTAAATTAGCAAAGTTATAGCATTTTCACCGAACCTTCAGAAAATGAAATGAACAAAAACAACTTCTTGACAAGTGACAGTTTTTTTTCAAATGGAATACCCCCAATTTTTGTCATTGTATCCGTTAAGGAATTTTATCTTCTTTTCAAATATATAGTGGTTGTTGGGGATTGCCCTCTCTTTCTTTGTAATGTTTATCGCTCAGAAAATTGACGAAACACATTTCGGAAAGTGTTTTCGCTAGGAATTACTAAATGTGGATGTCGCCTTCTAAATTCGCGTTGCGCTTCTCGCTTGTTGTGTCTACATTTGATATATATTTTAAGAAGTTCGAACTTTTGCTCTTCAGAGTATCCCATTTAAACCCCGATTTATGAGCCATTTACAAAACTTTAATGAGGATAATGATAATTCTATTAGATTTTCGTATAATTCCAAAACGGTAAAAGATAACCCCAATAACCACTATATATTTAAAAAGAATATACAATTCTTTAACGGATATAATGAAAAAATAGGGGGTATTACATTTGAAAAAACTGTCATTTCCAATACTCAGTTGTTTTTGTTCATTTCATTTTCTGAAGGTTCGGTGAAAATGCTATAACTTTGCTAATTCAACAATTTCTCTAAAACCAATAATGATGGAGATATCTATTGGGCAAAATATTTGCGAACACCCTGTACAAAATGGACAAATTAATTTCAATATCATTCGTCGTTTAGGTCAGCAGAAACGATAATTAATTAATGGCAGATTATTCAATATTGATTTGTAGTTTAACTATAGGATTTAGAAAACAATATGTATATAGAGTGTTTTAATAAAACTCCCAGGCCAATTATTTCGAAAACAATAAGTGACATGTAAATTCTGTAAATGCCAGTTTTTAGCCTCTATGATTGGCTTCACAACTGTGTAAAAAATGTGTTTAAATAATACAAGATGTAGGTGGCGCCATGGTGCAAAAAATTTTTTCGATGACAGGAACTTTTAAATGGTATGGTTCTTAAAGATATTTAATTGTTGATCAAATTATGCCTCATAACAATTTTTGATAAATTCAACATGAACGGAGATATTTGGGGTTAAGTTTTTTATTAAAATAATTTTAACGAGTATATTAATTATACATATTTTTAATATCCTTTAGCAGATTTTAATTTAATTTTGGTACCTAATGATAATTTTAGTGATAAAACGCTCGTGTAGCGCTAAATTATTACGTCTAGTGACGTCTCAGGGGACGCCTTAACAAATACCTAATATTGGCAAAAAATAAGACGCCACCGAGTTTTTGGTAATTTTTATATTTTTTTCGGATTAAGCAACTAAAATAGTATATTATGTTACAAGGACGAAAAATGCAGTATTTCGGACGTATTGCGGGAGATTACTGGACGAGGCAAAGCCGAGGCCAGTAACCCGCATAGTCCGAAATACATTTTTCGTCCGTATAACATACGTTATTTTTTATCCGATTGTGTTTTTGCTCGGATTATAAAATAATGTAAAAATTAAGAAAACCAATATATTTCATCTTGCATTGTAATTTTTTGTCCCTTGAATGTTTGAACAATGAAACCTGTAATATGCGTATCCATGGATCTAACAAATAATTAAATTAATATTATCAACTGACGTTTTATCAATCAGGCGATAGTTTTAACTAATCTTTCGTGTTCTGGCTAGTTTTAAAACCTGAAAAACACAATTAAAAATGAAAATAGACGATGATCTTATAGAAGGTACACCACCTGACATTCAAGAAACTGCCAAGGAAGTAATGTTACATTTGTTGCCACAAAAATCTAAGGAAATATATGAAAGAGCTTATAAAAAATTTATGGATTGCCGGCAAGAAAAAAATATACAGTCGTTCTCCGAAAACGTCTTCTTGGTCTATATGGCGGAATTATCGAAAACTATGAAGTCATCTACTCTGTGGTCGCAGTATTCTGTGCTACGTGCAGTGGTAAATGTAAAACAGAATATTGATATATCTGAATACATGAGATTACGAGCATTGTTGAAACAAAAAAGTGTTGGATATTGTCCAAAGAAATCAAGGATCCTAACTAGAGAAGAGGTTCACAAATTCCTTTGCCATGCTCCAGATGACAAATACTTAATGTTGAAGGTAAATGTAACTATATAATAGTATTTTAAATTTCTGACTAACCATTTTCTTAATTACAGGTTACTTTTATTTTTGGAATCGCGGGCGCATGTCGTCGAGAAGAACTGGCTCATATGAAAATTGATGACATACAAGATTTGGGAACGGCTTTGTTAATAAAAATTCCCTATAATAAAACAAACAAACCGAGATCATTTACGGTGACTGGAGAATATCTAAAGTATTATAGAAATTATCTGGCTTTACGTCCAACAAATATGAGTGATGGGCGATTTTTTGTGTCTTATCGCAATGGAAAATGCCATAAGCAAGTTGTCGGTATACACAAATTTGGCTCTATACCTCAGGAAATAGCATCTTACTTAAATCTGCCGAATGCCAAGGAATTCACGGGACATTGTTTCAGAAGAACATCGGCCACATTACTTGTAGATGCGGGAGCAGACATAACATCTCTAAAACGGCATGGAGGCTGGAAGTCTTCGGGAGTAGCCGAGGGCTACATAGATGATTCCTTAAGTAATAAGTTAGAGCTGACCAAGAAAATATTCAACATTCCACAATCTGACCTGCAGTCAGTCTCGACTCAGGTGTCGCAATCCGTCTCCCAATCGAGTTCAACATTGGAGAATAATATCATAACGGAGACCAAAAATAATAACACATCCTCAAAATCAAATTTACATCACCCCGTTCTTGTTCAAAATTGTTCTAATTGTACATTTAATATAAATATTGTAAATAATTGAATAAAATAAACTGTTGAAAATATTTTAGCGTCCGACAAAATGTTTTTCGGACTAGGACGACAAAGGTTGCCTAGCTACCAGCGCAATAATCAATACCTTATTGAAAAGGTTACCTTTTCGTCCAAATATCTGATCTATAAAACGTCATTTTTTGACACAATCGGATAAAAATATCCTTTTATTGTCTGTTAAATTGTTTTCATATCTTGCTTCGTTTTCGAGAAATAAATATGCATATCTCTGGAAAACAAAAATCATTAAATAATTAACATTATTAACACTAAGTGTCAGTGTCAGAATTTGCAATTTCTACATTTTTAAAATAAAAATGGTTCACCATACAAATCAAGACAAGTTGAACATGGTTTTAGTTTATGGAGAATGCCATCAAAATGCTTCAGAAGCTGTGCGCTGCTATCGAGCTCGTTTTCCAGATAGAATAACGCCCGATCGCAAATCTTTTGTAGCTTTGTGTACCAACTTAGCTACATATGGTAGCTTTAAAAAGGGAAAGGTTCCAAGAAGGAAGAGGGTTACGAATGACGAAAATGTAGCTATAGTCCTACAAACAGTAGAAAATAGCCCACAAACGTCATTACAAAAATTAAAAAATGAAACTAATATTACAGTAAGTTCGTGCCGCAGAATCCTAAAAGGAATATACAAGATTCATTTAGTGTATCATCTACAACCAGAAGATTACCAGCGCAGATTAAACTTTGTGGACCATTTTCATATTCTTTTTGAAAAAATCCAAATTTATTAAACCAAATTATGTGGAGTGACGAATCCCGGTTTCAAGATAATGGAGTAATTAACAGACATAATTGTCGCTACTGTTCCAGGGAAAATCCTAACTGGATGCGACAGACTAAATTTCAAACACGATTTGGGGTAAATTTTTGGTGTGGTATTGTAAATGGTTACATAATCGGGCCCTATTTGTACTATGAACATTTAGCTTTAGTCCGTTATTTACAATTTCTGCAAAACGATCTCCCTTTGCTGTTACAAAATGTAGGAATTGACGTAAATACTATGTGGTTTCATCAAGACGGTGCCCCAGCACACAATAGCAATATCGTTATGAATCATCTAAATGTGACGTTTCCAGGAAAAGTAATCGGCACAAATGGGGATCTTAGATGGCCAGCAAGGTCCCCTGATCTCACCCCGATGGACTTTTATTTATGGGGCTACTTACAAAATGACATCTACAAGGAACCAATAGAAGACATGGCTGACCTGTACAACAAAATTTATGCTACTATAGCCGCTATTAATCGAAATACACTATTGAGAGTTTGCAGAACCGAATTATTATATCGATTTGCTATGTGTGTGCACTAATTTGGAACACCTCATTCGACCCCATTAGTTAGTTTTTGGTATTGTTCTAATTTTCATTAATAATTTTGTATAATTTCTCATCAGTTCTTTTATAAAATTTAAAACATCTTTTATTTTTATTTTATTATGCTTTAATGTTTTAACTTTGCTTTTAAACAAAAAAAATACAACGTAGGTATTCATAATTTATGGTTTTGTTTCTTAATGCATATGCAATTAAATTGTTATTATTTCTATTTCTCGAAAACGAAGCAAGATATGAAAACAATTTAACAGACAATAAAAGGATCTTTTTAGTTGCTTAATCCGAAAAAATATAAAAATTACCAAAAACTCAGTGGCGTCTTATTTTTTGCCAATATTATTTGTTAAGGCGTCCCCTGAGACGTCACTGGACTTAATAATTTAGCGCTACACGAGCGTTTTATTACTAAAATTATCATTACCAAAATTAAATTAATATCTGCTAAAGAATTTTAAAAATATTTATAATTAAAATACTCGTTAAAATTATTTTAATAAAAAACTTAACCCCAAATATCTCCGTTCATGTTGGATTTATCAAAAATTTCTATGAGACGTAATTTGATCAAAAGTTAATTATCTTTAAGAACCGCAACATTTAAAAGTTTCTGTCATCGAAAAAATTATTTGCATCATGGCGCCACCTATATCTTGTATTATTTAAACACATTTTTTGGACAGTTGTGAAGCCAATTATAGAGGCTAAAAGCTGGTGATTACATAATTTATATGTCAATTATGGTTTTCGAAATAATTTGCCTGGGAGTTTTTATTGAAACACTCTGTATAAGGTTGGCAAAATAGCTAACTGCTTCATATGACACATGTTAAAGAAAAATGTTATTTTTGTAATTTTTGAAATAATAGCTAAAAGAATTGCAGGCAAACGTTTTAATAAAAAAGAGACAAATATTTTATCGTACTAAAGTTCGCCAGACGGCTGGTAAGCTACGAAAGGAATCCAAGCAAAAAAATTTGCATCGTTGCTGTACTTCTCTCTTTAAATTTCCATAAAATAATAATTTGTACGTAATTCAAATATATTACTTAAAACAATTAGACGTGTGCATATCCCTGTATATTGTATACCCTGTAACATATATCCCATTGATTTTTCCTTTCACATTGCAAGTTAAAATCGCTTAATATAACTTATTATATTCTTAAAACGGGGTGGATAATATGTTTTAATAAATTTGGCAACCCACACCGAAATCAAGCAACAGAAATTTTACAGACATTGCCGGAGTTTAAAATTATTATATTTAATTTATAAATAATCATATTTAAACGTTGATGTTTTAAAATGAATAATTAAGTAAAGTGTAAGGTATTCATTGTCAAGCTAGGGCAGTAATGGCCAATAAATCAGTAGGTATCTTTTTCTATATTTTGCGTAATTTAAGGGTAAAATAATAAAATAAAATTATTACGCACGCCTATACTGCCACCGTCATGGCGACTCTTTTTGTGCATTTTACCGGCCTGTCTCCTCAGGCCTAAGCTAAACATGTTTCGTTTCATTTTAATGCTATGTATTCTTAAATCTATAAATTCTTATACAAGTTGAATAATTTTCTCTTGATGCATTTGCCTATTCAACTTTTGATTTGACTTTGATGAATCTCATTTTTAGGTAAAAGAATTATTTTCCTTCACCAAAAAACGAATAAAACGAACTTAGTCAAGTCAGCAAAACTATATCAGTGCACTCATTTTCTATCACTTTCCAGATCGCAGTTGAACACAATATTATTCTTACTACCATATCTTAATAATTTTAGGTATTTTTTATTTCGGATAAAAAACTACAACCCCTATATTGTTCCGAAACATAGACGAATGTTTTGTATTTTTGTATGATAGCATTATTATTTTCAGTTAAAAAAAAATGTTTTATATTCATCAAATTGATGTGTATAGTAAAAACTTGGAAACGATATTTTCTCCTATTGCCTTAGGAAACCGCAGGTTCTTATGTTCCTTAAACCAGGCTCCCCCCTTAATAGTAAATAAGAAGCTGTTCATTAATATAAATAACTATTTAAGTGCCTAATTACAGGTATTAATGTGGTACTGCCTAGGTAATGAAACCAGACTTTTTTAGAACCGCGGCGTTTAATCTACTATTTTACTGCCATCTTAAGCAAGAGTGTAAAAGTTATCCAGCAAATAATTACTTTTCCTAAATCATATGATAATTATCAAGTTAAAAGAACATAAACTAAGTAAATTATTTATTACTCCTTTGGTAAATAAACGTTTTTGAAAGGTCTTGAACCGGTTGGAAAGTTCTTGCTCTGTGAACGGACCATAGGAAAATACACTAAAGATTACAAAGACAGATGACAAAAAACTAAATATTAGATTTATTTACAATAAAAAATTGCATAAAGAATAAAGAGCACGAGTGCATTGTCTTACTATTGTTTAGTGGCCAAATAAGAGTTTAAAATTACTAAATTTACAGTTTGCAGTTGCTAGGGTTGCCATCCGTCCGGATTTCCCCGGAAAAGTCCCAAACACTTTAAAAAAGAGGCAAAAAAAATATTTTTTACCCATTAAAGTTTTAAACATTTAGAAAAATTAGCTGAAAATGAGTACCTGGTTTTTAAGAATAATGTATTTGGGTTTTTGCGATAAAATAAAGCAATAATATTTAAATATTTGGATTAAACCATTTGATAAATTTAAATAATTCAATTGGTTAAATATCACACACCTAAAAAAAAAAATTAAGAAGTAGGAATTTATATTACCATTCCCGAATTTCCTACCTTTTGGAAAAATGAGTAGAAATTGATGATTCAAAGCTATTTGATCAATTCGCGGCATTAAAAACATATTTTGCAAAATGAATTAATAAAAATATTCCAGTTTTTTTATGCGTTAACAGCACACAATGCAAATGCCGAGAGGATCTTCTCTTTGCTTGCTGCTTAGTGCACCAAAAAACGAAATAGACTGAAACTGGAAACAAAATTCAAATTCAAAATTCAAAAAATTATTTACGCTTTCAGCACTTTACATAGAGTTTACATTAAGAAAACAAGTGTTTTTGACAACTCTCTTAAGAACTAAGCTCGGTAGTAACAAAACATAAAAATTAAAACGTATAGTAAATAACTTAGCCAAATAAATATAAAAATTAAAATAACAATAAAGAGGTCATAATTTCAAGAATGACTAAACATACAAAATCCTCTTCAATTTTGCAGTAAATCTACCATAACTATCATAAAAAGTATCAATATCACTTTTCTTTATCACATTTGTTGGTTAATCTACACATTCTGGTTAAAGGCTAATTCCTACTGTAATTGGTCCTATGAAAGTCAATGTTAAAGAGGTCCGTATTTCTAACATTAGCTGCCGACACATGAATGCTAATCTTGCCAAGAAGTTCGGGTGTATCATAAATACTATTTAGAATTTTATAAAAATTTGAATTATCAAAATATTTTCTTCTACTTTCTAAAGAAGTGAAATTCAAAAGTTTCGTGATCTCAGTACAATTTATCGTCATAAGGGATGTGTAATTTAAGCCCAATTCTATTAAGAAACCTATGTTGCACCCTTTCCAGCATTCCTCTATGTAGTGCGGATGCCATACACATGAGGCATACTCTAAAACTGAGCGCACCAATACACAGTAAATCTCCTTAAATATAAAAATGTTATTAAATCCACGTAGCGTCCGAAAGACAAATCTCAGCAATCGCATATCCCTATTAGTGATTATATCAATGTGATTAGAAAATGACAATTCTGAGTCCAGCCAAATGCCCAGATCTTTTACCAAGATCTGTCTCTCGAGCACCACAGAGTTTAAAGTATAATCATACAGAGTGGGGCTTCTTGACCTAGTAAAAGTAATAACCCTGCATTTATCAGCATTCAGTGGCAGGTTGTTATTTTTACCCCATGTAGTAAATCTACAGAGATTCCCCTGCAATAATTGACAGTCACTCTCCGATTTTATAACCATAAAGAGCTTCAAATCATCAGCAAAAGCGAGGAACTGACAAGCGCTAAAAACACATCATTGACAAAGCAATTAAACAGAAGTGCTGAAAAATGCCCACCCTGCGTTATACCCGATGTCACAGAAATCTCCGAGGATATATAACTTTTAATTTTTACTTCCTGCCTTCTTTCAGTTAGATTACACTTAAACCAATCCAAAAAAGATCCATGAACCCCATGGCCCGAAGCTTTCTTAAAATGATGATTAACCCTGTCGAAAGCCTCCAAGAAATGTAGATAACATCAACTTGCTACCCATTCTCTAGAGCTTCCAAGAGGCGTTGCTCATAATATATAAGATTAGTGACCATGATGCTGTTCATTTATTATCAAATGACTAAATAGTGGTGTCATCTTATCCGCAATTATAGCCTCGAAGATTTTAGGAATCAAGGATGTCTTAGCAACCGCACGATAGTTCTCAATATCTGATCTGTCGCCATCCTTAAAGATTGGTGATACATACGACAATTATTTCCAGCATGATGGAAACTTTCCAATGGGCAAAGATAAATTAATAATCCTACACAAAACCGCCAAGAGGATAAACTTACAATTATTCAAGAAAACAACAGGTATACCGTCTGGCCCAGGACCTAAACTCTGCTTTAAATCAGTAATTATATTAGAAATATTAATTACAGACAGTTGCAAGCTACCAATTGCGTAAGACTTATCATAGACAAGAGGACCATTTGCCTCCACATACTCTGAGTACACCGATGAGAAATGTCTAATGAACATCTCCGAAATCTCAAGAGGACCACTACTTTCTTTTTTACCTAGAGTCATACACTGAGGATATTCAGAGTTACCCTTCTTTGAATTTACAAAATTGCAAATTAATTTTTATCAGTTAACTGACTTTCTATCTTTCTTATATAACCATCATGCGATTATATAAAAGATATAATTTTTATAAAGTTCAATTTAAATTACACTTGCAGTGATGAAAATGATTTTTTGCTACAAACAGAACAATCAAAACTCCTAAATGACGTCCACTCAATTGGGTCATTAAGTAAAAGTGATTTCAGTTATTATTTCTTTAAGTACCGTCCGGATTTTTAAGTGGCATTGTCGGGGTTTTAATATTTTAGAAATGGCAACCCTACATTTGCATAGTTTGATAATAAATAATTACGTTGTGTTGCTTTGTACCCACTCACACAAGGACTTCCGTTAAAATAAGTCCGTCAGACCCAATTCTTGGACGCGTTTCGCCGTATTTTGGCTCATCCGCAAGGCTACGTGCAACATCTCGCATATGAATCTGTTTGGGACACACGTCATATTTCTGTCGTGCCCAGTACAAAGTTAAAGTAAAACCGTGGAACTCAATTCTAGGAAATATAATGTAACGTACTACTAATCTAAGCGGCAACGCCGCATTCATGCTACATTATTATGTGTTTCACAAATAGAGAGAAGTACATTATATTCACATGCAATATAACTGACAATACCGCATATTAAAGTAATGGCAACGTTGTACAAATCCATAAAGATATATGTTTAAGTCAAATCCGTATGTATAAAAAACCTTTCTAATATTTCGTATTATTCTCTGATACTCAAGTTTAAGTGCGACATAGGCCGCTTGCATGGCAACAGCGAATCTCTATTCTTATTGGCTACCAACAGTATCGTGACGTGAAAGAAGCCATCTTGGATTTCGACGTATTAGGACCTGTTTGGTCCAGGTGTCGGGACACGGTACGAGACGGCCAGTGTTTTGTCAACAAAGCAGTGTCAAGCAGAATATGAACGAGTTAACTTGCCGCAGCTCCGTGTGTGGGTAAAACTGGCACGTTAAAATAAAGTGATTAAAAGCAATTAAAAGTAGTAAAGTACACTGTCAAGCAGAATACGAATGAGTTAACTTGCCGCCGCTCCGTGTGTGGGTAAAACTGGCACGTTAAAATAAAGTGATTAAAAGCAATTAAAAGTAGTAAAGTACAGTGTCAAGCAGAATACGAACGAGTTAACTTGACGCCGCTTCGTGTGTGGGTAAAACTGGCACGTTAAAATAAAGTGACTAAAAGCAATTAAAAGTAATAAAGTACAGTGTTATTCAAAAGTATAAAGGGATAATAATAGGCGCTCCGTGCTTAGTTAAATGTGATACGCAACAAGACGATAAAGTAAACAAAAGTATTTAAAAGTAGTTAAGTGGTTGTTTGACGCATCTAAGTTACAAAGGTGTTAGTATGTCATACCCATGCTAGGGTATATACTGATGAAGTGATTAATCTGTTAATAAATGATAATGCAATAAAATTCAAAAGAAATTTTATTTTCCAAGTAAAGCATAGTTTGAACCAGTCGACTTGTGCAGACACAGGTTAAAGTTTTTAGTGTCGCTCATTGTCTCAAGCGTGGGTCGTACAGAATCGTTATATTATGTGTTGAAATGCACTGCAAGGTCCCTCTCCTTCCCACTAGACTCTCTAGCCGTGCCGATGAGCCGTAATATGGCGGAACGTGTCCAAGGATTGGGTCTGACGAAAAGAAAAGGGACAAACTCCTTTCTTTCAGCACATGTAATTGTCATTGGAACAAACCGTTCGCACACTGGTCTCTTTAGGAACTTTTGCGAACTATTTTTTATTTATGTCATTCAACCGCAGATTTAGATCAAAATATTTATTAAATTATTGAAATTATCAGGGCCGTCGCAAGGAACCGGGTGAGGGGGCAGTCGCCCGGGGCAGCCATTTTTGGAGGGCAGCCTTTGAACCAATTTATGTATAGAGGTTGAGATGAGCCTATAAATGACGCACATCAAAGTTGACATTTTTCTTGCTGTTATGGATACCATTATCCAATCTCTAGAGGAAAGATGTAATCTTTTAAAAGTCCATTCCGTTTTCCATTGCGGTTTGCATATTATATACAAGGTGATCCTACTGAAAGTGGCCAAGGCAAATATCTTGATTAACTTTAGAAATACGAAAAAGCGCGTGACACTAAAGTTTTTTGAACAATTAGAATGCGTAAACAAAAAAACAATTGGATATCAAATAAAGATATAGCAAAAATCATTAATTTTTTTTTTATTTCAGATAGAACATATATTATTTTATTCCATATTTGGAAAGCGCTAAAAAAATATATTTTTCACCGAACCTACAAAATGTTCCAATTAAATTAAGCAAAAAATTGGTGATTTACGTTTTCGTATGTCTATAATGTATTGCTTAATGCGAGAGAGTAATGAAATGTAAATTTGCAATGACAGGACCTATTAAGTAGGATGGACAACTTAAAGGTTGCAATATAAATTTGAAGTAAATTGCAATGATAGTTTTTAAAATTCCGTATTTCAGACCTACACACCCCGAATCGGTTCTAAATTAGGGTCACCCTAATTTGCATACAAAAGAAAGAAGAGTTTGGTCAATGAAAGTATTGTAACAGCGGCGTTACTACAGCTAGTTTATTAGAATAAAAGTATAATACTAATTAAATTGGATTATAATAATTATAGAGAGGCAGATAATTGAGATATTAAATATTCTAATATTAAGTAGATAAAAACATATAAAGAAAGAAGAAGTATATGAAAATAGATAAATTGGAATAAATATTAACATTTATAAAAAAAATCTACTATGTACCGGGCGTTCCACCTAATGAGGTAATCGGCTATATCTCAGAAAGTAATAACACTAGGACTTTTGGAAAAAATATATATCGATAAAAGCGGCCAAGGGAAATTGCTGGAACTTATTTTCAAGGTCGAAAAATGACCGCTAGGGGGCGTAAGAGAAGTTTCAAAATAAAAATGCCGATTTTCTCTTGATTTTTCTTAATAAAAATATGTTAAAGGTATAAGCATTGTATTCTTCATAAAATTATGCAACTTTATGTTTGGAATCGTTTTTTTCTATTTTCAATAATAAAGTGGTGGGAGAAGGTCAAACTTTTTTTTCTTTCAAACGCTGATATCTCTGCTTTGTATATACCGATTTTATTCAACTTGATCTTGAAAAAAATCCCTTATTTTCCTCTACACGCAGATCTATTAACTATACCATATTGATTCTGATGGTGGCCACTAGATGGCGTTTTTCCGTAATTCCTCAATGAATAAGGATTTTCTCAAAAAAATCAAATGTTATGATATGACTTTTTCATCATATTTTATTTTAGGCTTATAAAGGCTATTAAATAGTGAAATAAAAAATCCAGGTCCGTATTTAAAATAAAAAAGTTGATGATGGTCGCTTGATTCCGAAAGGTCAGATTAAAAAACTAACCCCATTAGCTTGTAGAGGAGGAAAAGCTACTATAAGGAACTAAAAACCGCAACGTGATATCTTTTGTTAAACTAGAGATTTAATTGATTAATTAATGTTTTAAAAAATGGCATATTTTTCCATATTAATTATGATTATCCCTAATTTCTCTAGTTTAACAAAAGATATCACATTGCGGTTTTCAGTTCCTTATAGTAACTTTTCCTCCTCTACAAGCTAATGGGGTTAGTTTTTTAATCTGACGTTTCGGAATCAAGCGACCATCATCAACTTTTTTATTTTAAATACGGACCTGGATTTTTTATTCCACTATTTAATAGCCTTTATAAGCCTAAAATAAAATGTGATGAAAAAGTCATATCATAACATTTGATTTTTTTGAGAAAATCCTTATTCATTGAGGAATTACGGAAAAACGCCATTTAGTTTGACCTTCTCCCACCACTTTATTATTGAAAATAGAAAAAAACGATTCCTAACATAAAGTTGCATAATTTTATGAAGAATACAAAGCTTATATTTTTAACATATTTTTATTAAAAAAAATCAAGAGAAAATCGGCATTTCTATTTTGAAAGTTCTCTTACGCCCCCTAGCGGTCATTTTTCGAACTTGAAAATAATTTCCAGCAATTTTTCTTGGCCGCTTTTATCGATATATATTTTTTCCCCAAAGTCCTAGTGTCATTACTTTCTGAGATACAGCCGATTACCTTCTTAGGTGGAACACCCAGTACCTACAATACAACAACTTAACTTTTAAATTTTAGTCATCATGTTCGAAATAGTCCAATGATCTATCGTCGTTGGTGTCCAGAGAAATAATAAGGGGCTCTACAGTGTTTTTTAGCATGTTATTAGCTTCCCAAATTCTATCTTCTATTTCAATTACATGTTCGACGTACTTGCTCCATTTTTCACAATCCACTGTCTCTATTCTCTCCTGCAAGAGGTTTCCAATGAAATGGAATGAAATCATGCTCATTTTCAGACATTATTCTGTCCAAGGTAGGTATTTCTTTTTTTAGGTAAAACGAGTGTATGATTCTTCTGATGGCAGTCTTTTCATCCTCAATTATTACAGTTTCTTTTCTTCCTGTACTTCCCTTTGGTGACCTAATGGAGCCGCGTTTATCCTCGTGCACAAGTCGGCATATTGTTGACTGTCCGACTCCAGTCATATTCGAACACATTTCGACTATTCTCGCAACTCCGAATGTTATATGAAATAATAAATGGACTACGCTTTTGAAATACGGTGAGGACTGGGTTTTATAGTTCAATAATGATTTATTGCTCTCCTGCATTAAGCAACATACTCTAATGGTAAACCAGATATTTGTGTCGGCCACTTTTAGTTGGATAACCTTGTACTTACCTACGTACTTCTACTAAATCTTTATTTAAATAGCCTGGAATATATAAAAAAAAATTAAAAAAATTGTTATGGTGGCGCTATTTATAGGATATTTCCCGGGGCGGCAAAAAGTCTAGCGACGGCCAATCTTTTGGATATAAATAAAAATTATTATTATTATTATTATTATTATTATTATTATTATATTATCTGACAACCCCCTGCTTGGTCGAAGTATGGTATATAGCAGCACGAAGACTAGAGGTTTCTTGTAGGCTCGCTTAACTTTTGATAACGAACCAACGGCTTATTTATAAGTAGGTTACAGTTAAGGAAATATTTAAGTTAGCTTAGATCAGTTCGTGATTTCTAGTATTAAAGTATCACTAATTTAACAGGTCTTTAATTTTTATTCATCCCTTACCCCAGATAAACTCCATATTTGTGTATTTTAACATTGCTAAATTACCCGAATATACGCAATTCCACTTTAAAGTAGTATTTCCTCGGTCAACATGAACCTATTAATCATTTAATGAAAACTTCAACAACTTGTAACTGGTGTTGGTTTAACAAGTCCGGTTAGTCTTTGATCAGCGAATGTTTAGTTTGGTTGTGCTCTAAAATTGAATAACTTCAAGTGTTAAGGAACTTTGTTAGAACATTATGTCATTTTTACCAATCATTAAAAACAAGTCCAATTTTAATTTTTAAACGAATATATTTTTAGGTATTTAAATAGATTGAAACATACTTTCTTTTAAAAAAAGTTTGACATACACAAACAGAAACTACTACAGATATCGAAAGCACGTTACTTGACAACAGTCCAATACCGTAGGCAAAGGGATGTTCTCGAAAAGTAACGTGCATTCGGTTATTGTTGTGTCAAAAAATTATTACTTATACTCTCTCAAGTGGTTGGTTAACAATTAATTATCGTAAAATTACAGGTAGGTTATTTGCATTTTTATTTGTGATCCCATCAGGTTACATTTTTTTTCATTTTATTAATTATTGCCAAACGATATTCTAATGATATTTGTTAAACATAAGGGATTAGAGCACTTTACTTTGGGTCAATTTTAAATTTTACAATTAGTTCATTGGCGGGGATCTGGGTAACATCTTTCAAATAGTATCATTTTAAATTGTTTTTGAATTTATTTGTACTAATTTACATACTGTTCTTAATAGCTGAGATTACCAATCAAGAAATAGCTGAAATTCATTTTATGTACGGTTTGGCAAATAGAAATGCGCTAGAGGCGAGACGTTTATATGCAGAACGTTTTTCTAATAGACGAGTATACCGTGTTCGGAAACATTTACAAGTTTGCACCTCAGGTTAGAGGTAACAGGTAGCTTTGCAAAAAGCAAAATAGGCGGCCGACCACTTACAGTTAGAACCGTACAACTTGAGGAAGAGGTCTTAAACATGGTGGAAGAATCTCTAGGCACTAGTACGAGGAAAATCGGGAACGAGTTGAATGTGAGTTACAAAACAGTATGGAGTATCTTAAAGGACTATTTACTTTATCCTTATCACGTACAAAGAGTGCAAGCTTTGTTGCCTAGAGACTTTCCAGCTCGAGTTAATTTTTGTAACTGGTTCCAAGAAAATTATTTAAGGGTCCCGCATTTTTCGGCAAAAATACTATTTACAGATGAAGCGAATTTTTCCAGACAAGGCATCATAAATTTTCACAACAACCATATTTGGGCGGAAGATAATCCTCATGCTATCATCGAAGGATATCACCAGTATACATTTTCTTTTAATATTTTTGCAGGGATTATTGGAGATAGCTTAGTTGGACCGTAATTTTTTTCCAAATCGACTTACTGGTAATGTCCATTACAACTTCCTTAGAGATGAATTGCCAGAATTAATGGAAGCAGTGCCATTAAGAACGAGAACTTTAATGTGGTGCATGCATGACGGCGCTCCCCTCACTTTGCAGTACGTGTTAGAAACTATTTAGATCAACAATATCCTGCTCGTTGGATGGGTAGAGGAGGACCTCACCCCGTTCGCCGGATCTGAATCCATTGCATTTTTATTTCTGGGGTCACCTTAAACAACTCGTTTATACTACTCCTATTTAAACTGAAGAAGACCTCCGACTGCGTATTATTGATGGTTTTAATACGATTCGCGCCAGTCCCGAAATTTTCCAACACGTAAGAGACAATTTGGCACGTCGTGTACATGGGTGTTTACTGGCTCATGAAGGACATTTTCAGCAATTTATTTGACTTTTGTTCATGTAAGTTCATTATTGAAAGTTTTTAAATCAATTATTAAAATGACTATTATTGCTTTACTAATTATTTTTTTAACTCCCTGTATTTCGAGAAAGAAGCGACATGCGAAAAACTTTTATACCACATTTTCGCCTTAAAATAAGGTGGGGATTCGCCTCTTTCATTTTTTCAGAGAGGTCAGGAAACACCCTGTATACAGTATTAATTTCTAGCATTTACCTTATAATTAACCAAACTAATTTTTTGTAACGTATATCCCGTTATGTCACATAAAATATTTTTAATTGACATATTTTAAGGAAAATTTCATACCTGTTGTTTTAAGCCAATCAGATGCCTTGATTTTGACAGGTTGCTATGAGGACAACCTGAATTTTCCGAAATTTTTTTCGGTCACGTGACCTAGCTGCAAAATTAATAAGTGATAATTTCCCTGGCTTGACAGCTGTCACGTGCAGATGCCAGAATAACAGAAGCGTAGATTATTTTTGACAAATATTTATTTTAAATTTAAAAATAAGTACATGTTATTTATTATTGACAACTTCAATTATTATTTGCAAGTATTTTTGAAATTCATTTTCCACTTCTTTTTTCGTCAATGGCGAATAAAGTAAAGAAAAGTAATACTTCGATATGATTTTATTCTTCTCAACACTAGATTTATGGGTGAAATATGGTGCAATTTCACGAAGAATATTGCTCATACCTTTGAATAGATCTTCTTGTTCGGGATTTAAGCCGGAATTGTTCACCAAATACGTTAAATATTTTATATTTTTATGATAATTTTGAATATGCTCAGACTCCGTACAAAAGGAACAAAGATTGTACGATTTTCCATTCATTTTATGATGTTTTCTTTGCGACTCTAATTCTAATATGGCGAATAACGTGAAACGCCAAAGCGCTGCAGTCACAGCCAACTTCACAGATTTTATGTTACCGCGTAAAATTGTCATTGATTTTGCATGGGTCATTATTAATTTTCCTTTCTCTCTAATAGTATAAAATGATTTATCGTATAAAGAAATATATTTATTTAAGACTCTGACTCCTACTTTTTTTTACTAGGGTAAACGGAAAGTAAAATAAATAAATAAAACTATTTAAAATACATTATAGGTATTATAATGGTATATATTTGATTTATATTAAAAACCTTTCCAAATATAATAATTAAAAATAAAACAATACAAAAAACACAAACGTACTACAGTAGTTAAGGGTTAAATACAAATAAATTCATTTAAATACAAATGAATACAATTAAATACAAATGAATAGAAACAAATATAAATAAATACACATAAATAGAAATAAAAGCATTCATGTAATTTAAATGTGATTTAAAAACATATATAAACACAAGAAATGCATTTAAATCTATAAATTCATTATTCATTTGATGTATTTAAATGTATTTATAAATACCTACTTTTGGCGCTAATCTACATATCATTAAGTAAGTAATATAAAGAAGTAGAAAATCTAAACAATAAGCATGTATTTTAAATAAAGTAAATAAATATTAGAGACTTACCATAAATGTACGTTAAAATATTCAAAACAAAAAGATTTACTGAAGAATAACCACCGGCCAAAATATGATAAAAAGGCCTGTGTGTTCTTCTCGGCTGCAGGATATAGTTAGAGCCGCGGTGACCGAAATGCCTTGGAACTCCCAAACGGATGAGAAGCACGTTTTTGTATAGTTCGAGTGTCGTTCTCGAAATCCGTGTTGTCGAGTAGGGGTCTGGCGCTCGGCGGTGAGCGGCTATAATATTTTTTTAAATTTTGACCAGCGGTTTAAAAAAACATTTACCAAACGGCTGAAAATTACTGGAGGGCATCAAGGCAACCCCCCAATTACCGGAAAAATATTTTCATCCGATTTGATCCTTGCCGTAACCTCCAGTACAATTAAATAGACCCAAACTCCGAAATTAAAAAAAAAATCAGCCGCATGCATGCAATAGAACTAAAATGAATCGTTATTATTTTTGTTATTAAAAAAAAAAGTTTTCATCCAAAATGAGCCTGGCTAAACTATGCCAAATAACAAAAAACCTCGCCAGCACGCGTAATTTTGGTCCCGGAGTTCTCCGTAAATTTTCTGCGAGATTTAGATGGAAGTTTCGTAAACTTATTTGTCTCTGGTTTAAAAATATAAAAAAAAATGAAATACTCCCGAGAGGCGGTAAAATATTGAGTGAGTATTCAATGGTAAGTAAAAATTTTCATGCATGTTCTGGAAGATCTGGTCTTAGCCGCAATAAATTTGGATGAAAATAATTTTTTGATGTTCTGATGTAGAACCTGTGTGCAAATTTTCATCCATGTTGGAATTACTTTATCAAATTTTGCTCATTTAAGTTTTGATAAACTATTATAAAGCGATAGCGACACATGGAGCAAAAAAATTTTTTTTACATATTCTCAGACACGAACTCTAGCTCCCTGTCTAATTTCAAGTTTAAATGAGCAAATTTTTTTTCCCCCCTTTTTTCCATTTTTTTTTAGCTCCTGGAAGAGCTCTTTGCAAAGATCAAATCGGATGAAAATATTTTTTCGGTAATTGGGGGGTTGCCTAGATGCCCTCCAGTAATTTTCATCCGTTTGGGAAATGTTTTTTTTAAACCGCTGGTCAAAATTTGGAAAAAATATTATAGCTGCTCACCGCCGAGCGCCAGACTCCTACTAGACAACACAGATTTCGAGAACGACACTCGAACTATACAAGAGCGTGCTTCTCATCCGTTTGGGAGTTCCAAGGCATTTTTGTCGCCGCGGCTCTAACTAATAGACAAGATGGCGGACGGAAGACACTGGGTGGTGGCGACCCGCGCGCTTTTTAATTAACTTAAAAGATTATTTAGATTTACTCTCTCTAAATGCAAATTTTACTAACCAAATAGTTAATAGAAGCATATTTTACTATTATATGTTGCTTTTATGCACTCTGAGTAGTTATCATAATAAATATAACTTTTATTTTATGTTGCAATAACTTTCAAAAATATTTCGTATATTGAATCTTTTTTTGGGTATATGTACAAAAAAAAGAGGAATCAAAACGAATATACATTTAATCAGTGTAACTTGCACTTATATTTACTTGAGTGACAAAGTTATTTCATGTTAATTTTAATTCACTATTATATTAAAACGACTCTTAAAAAAGTTAGTTCTTAAAAATTGATTTTTGCTGAACATAAAAGAGTTAAAATAACTTTATATTTTAAGTTAGCTTTAATTCATTCAAATTGACTATGAGATTTATTGATTAACACTGCTAGGATTTCTAACAGTATATAAATGGTCGGCGTTCATTATTGTATATTATATATTATTCATATCGAGTGGTACTCATTTCACTTTCTAAGGGATTACTGTTAATGGGAGTAAGAACCACCCGATACGATCTAGCGCCACTCGAAAGCTATGTTCTGTTGAAGGTGACCAATGTCATTAAATTTATGAACCCAAATGGATTTACAAAGTTTCTAACCGGACAGGACGCGTGAATTAATCAGTCTTTTGTATTAACATCTGACTATCAAATTTCAGATACGCTATCAACAAAGACGTAACCTAACAAAGTTTTCTGTACACATTGTGCTTTGGCCGTGAAACGAAACATTTTATTCCGATTTCTAAGATTCTGAGAATTTTAATTAATTTTATTTGAGAACGCTAACTGCATGGAATAAGCATAGTCATTTCGACCATTTAAATATTTAAATTTAAAAGAATTTGTTCAGGCATTGTTGGTATGTTACATTTAATTAATTTAAGCTTTAAATTTGTTAATTACGAATTTGTAATACACTACAGCTATTTTTAGGAGAACATTATTTTTATTAATACCTACAGACCTTAAAATATGATTTTATGATAAGAAATGATTTAATTATCTTTAGCACAGGATCGCATTGTTCTGCGGGCGAATTTAAGAGGTTGATGAAATTTCGTCGAGGAGTTCGAACTCGTTTAATTGTTGGTTTTAATCCTAATTCTAGCGCTGTGTAACAGATATCATACATAATATGATATCTGAAAGGATATATTAAATGGATCAATGACCACACATATATTCTATCAGTTGCTCAAAATATTCTTCGAAGACGTCAGCAGTCATTTCCTGATGGTAGTTTTTAGTTCATTTTGATTCAAGTTTAATCAACTCACTGTTTACAAATACATTTTCAATACCTATATGCGACCTTTACATGCTGGTATTTTCAAACCAGTAGATAAACCTTTTCAAATTCTTAAGGAGAGCTTTAATTATCCTGTTATATATTTTGCACTGAATGTCCTTTGTTGAGCGAGGTGCAGGGACCCGCCAAGTATTTTCGGCGCCGTCGTGCGAAATAATAATAGGCGCCTTTAACCATTATTATAATAGATAAAAACCAATACTTCTGTCTTCCTCCACAAATGATATATTTCAAAAATTAAATTTTTATACAGCGATTGTCCCTACATGTTTCGACCGTACAAACGGTCATCTTCAGGGGAACTAAAAGGAATCTATAAAAGTACAATGACAACAGGCACCATCAAGGACTTACCTAAATCGAGTTTGGTCTCGGTTTTAGTAGTTGCCTCAAATAAATGAGTGCAACTCTTTTTAAGATTATTAGGCAATTGAAATTTTGTTAGTTGAAGACTTGTTTGGCTGAACGTGGTGGATAAATAGATGAGCACAGTTTAAGAAATATTCATTATATTATTATTGTATCAATTAGTACTTAAAAGTGATGAAATGTGGTTATATGTAGCATGAGTTTAATTTGGATTTTATATTGTTATAAGGAACGTTATTGAAGTAGGTATTGTAGTGTGGAGAAATCAAAAAAGAAAAAAATTGTTTTTCATCTTAACTAGTCAAAGATGTATTCCTCAAAAGGAATTTTCAAAAATGTTTATAATAAATACAATATTAAAATTTAAAGTGAATGGTTTTTGTTATTTTTTATATTATTTAAATTGGGACAGGGGGCTCAGCCCCTGTTGTGTTAAATAATAATCGATCATTATAGAATTAAAAGTATTTTAGAAAATTTCTATAGTAATAGAATCGGGTTAGTGCTCACCAATGCCACGCCAAACGTGAAAATAATTGAAGTAAAAGTAAGGTTAATGTCAATATGTGAAATCAAAGAGATTTGGCATATGACATGACAAGTCTCAGATTGTAGATATATTAAGAGTTTAAGTGTCGGACCAATTAGAGTGACTCAATGTTAGGTTTACAAAGTCTATAAAATAGATTATCTGATGGTTGAAAGTTGTAACTGTTAAACGCATAAGATACCTGAATAAAGAAAAGACTGCGACATCTATAAGAGAATTGTTCAATTAATGGTTTTTAACAATTTTAATTTTAAAATTTATTTTTCAAAATAAGGGGATTAAATGTTTATAGGAGGGTAGTTCTCTATACACAAGAACATGGACTTTAAGTTGAGGTTCACTGCACTAACACTAGGTGGGAAATTTGAGATTTAAATCGAATATAAATCGAATATAATGATGTTTCAAAGGGAAATACTCATAATATAAATTCACAAACAGATATATTGAAGTGGGAAAATTTTTGTTTTTTATCTTATTAAGGAAAAAGAGATATGGGCAGATTCACATACAGTGTCACCATTAAAGTCCGCACCATATGGAACTTTTTTTTATTAATGAGGTTAGTTAAAATTAAATTTCGGCAATCGTTTTTGCTTCTAATTAGACTAAAAATTATATAATCAAATGTCACCATCTGTCATTCGGTATCTGTCAAAAATTACATTTTAATCAAAAAATGCTGAAAAATGGCATTGATTTACCGAATTTCAAAAAATTTTATTAGAAAAAGTTGTTTCTAGTACAATTCTTGGCCTAAATACAAAGTTTCAGTTTTCTAGCTCAAAGTTGATTTTTTTGCCATTTTTTCTAATTAACTTTTTTTTTATTTAATGTAAGTTCGCTTAATGGATATTAAACTATTTGCTTATACCATACCCAATATTTTATTTAGTTTGTATAAGTTTTTTTTTACTAGAATGCCATTTTTTTTCGAAATTTAAAATTAGAGGCAAAAAAATTTGACACAGGTGGTGCAAAGTTATCCTAATTTAAAAATTTTAACAGATATACGTCAGATATTTAGATGTATTTGTCATTTGAAAAACGAAACATCTGACGTCTATCTGTTAAAATTTTTAAATTAGGATAACTTTGCACCACCTGTGTCAAATTTTTTTGCCTCTAATTTTAAATTTCGAAAAAAAAATGGCATTCTAGTAAAAAAAAGCTCATACAAACTAAATAAAATATTGAGTATGGTATAAGCAAATAGTTTATTATCCATTAAGCGAACTTACATTAAATAAAAAAAAAGTTAATTAGAAAAAATGGCAAAAAAATCAACTTTGAGCTAGAAAACTGAAACTCTGTATTTAGGCCAAGAATTGTACTAGAAACAACTTTTTCTAATAAAATTTTTTGAAATTCGGTAAAACAATGTCATTTTTCAGCATTTTTTGATTAAAATGTAATTTTTGACAGATACCGAATGACAGATGGTGACATTTGATTATATAATTTTTAGTCTAATTTGAAGCAAAAACGATTGCCCAAATTTAACTTTAACTAACCTCATTAATAAAAAAAAGTTCCATATGGTGCGGACTTTAATGGTGACACTATAGGTAATGTATAAAAAATAATGTTATTGTTTTTTAAATTGTTAATTGTCTTTCTGAAATACTTTTAATTCTATAATGATCGATTATTATTTAACACAACAGGGGCTGAGCCCCCTGTCCCAATTTAAATAATATAAAAAATAACAAAAACCATTCACTTTAAATTTTAATAATGTATTTATTATAAACATTTTTGAAAATTCCTTTTGAGGAATACATCTTTGACTAGTTAAGATGAAAAACCGTTTTTTTCTTTTTTCATTTCTCCACACTATAATACCTACTTCAATAACGTTCCTTATAATAATATAAAATCCAAATTAAACTCATGCTACATATAACCACATTTCATCACTTTTAAGTACTAACTGATACAATAATAATATAATGAATATTTCTTAAACTGTGCTCATCTATTTATCCACCACGTTCAGCCAAACAAGTCTTCAACTAACAAAATTTCAATTGCCTAATAATCTTAAAAAGAGTTGCACTCATTTATTTGAGGCAACTACTAAAACCGAGACCAAACTCGATTTAGGTAAGTCCTTGATGGTGCCTGTTGTCATTGTACTTTCATAGATTCCTCTTAGTTCCCCTGAAGATGACCGTTTGTACGGTCGAAACATGTAGGGACAATCGCTGTATAAAAATTTAATTTTTGAAATATATCATTTGTGGAGGAAGACAGAAGTATTGGTTTTTATCAATATTACCTACTCCACTGTAAGGATGGACTACTTCTTTAAACATTATTATAATATTAAGCTAAAATTATCACCTTTCTGTCATAGTTGATCGTGGGAACTTTTGAAGAAAACTCTATCTATACTTCATGAAAAAAACAGGGTCTGTCTATACCACCAAATTTAATTTTATTTGAACATTTTCTGCGAACAGCATCAATCTTAAGTCATGTTACTTATTTGTGTCTCAATTGCCAAAAAGAAAAAAAGAAAATCGTATCATAGGCTTCATTAAATTTATTTAACAATTTAAAATAAATTCATCGAGAAATTAAGCTATGAATATTGAAAATTTGATGACCCCTAATTTTACTCAATGACGTAACTGGTTTTTTAAACTAATTTCAATTTCCCTTCCCCCCCCCCTTTTCTTATTAAACTTCTGACCCACCAAAATATAAATCATGTCCCCTCACTAAGTTGATTCATGAAACGATGATTTTATAGAACTTTCTTAATTTAACATGTTATTGACATCTATATATCATAACATAACTATAAATTATTCCATTAAGAATTTTGGCCTCTATAACTTCTTATTTACATTTAATTTCATTGAATGCTTAAAGTAGCATATGTTCGTAATTATCTGCTGTCGATTCCATTGGCTGCACAAGGTACTTGTTAAGACCGTATATTGTTGAACCACTCCTCCCTCTCTTCTAATTTGTTTTAGTTTATTTAGGTAGGTACATCCTAAAAAAAACATATCTCGTAATTACTTGGTTGCTGAAGATGACTTTGTCTAAAGTCAAAACTAGTACAACCTAATTTCAAATTTAAATTTTGTATACTCTTTAACCCTTATTTCATCCTAAAAGGACAAATATATTTTATTTTGGTGGTATAGACAGACCTTGTTTTCTTTCATAATCTCGCCACAGAAAATGGACTACTTCTTGAATCTATACTTTATAGTACTAATGTCTATATTTATTTGTGACAAACAGAAAGTATGCAAAAAATATTAATAGAATACGAAACAACAGTAACAAAACAAAAACAGTATCAAAGTTACAAAAGATTAATTCAAAATATTTAAAAAAAATAAAGAAATAAAATATCGATTGTTTTGAAACAGATAATACATCATCAAGATACGCGATAGAGAGGTCTTACAACAATTATTGTACTTTTCTAGCTTTACTTTTTGCAAATTCATTAACAAGATTTTCCATTTCAACTTGCTTTAAAAAGTCAGACTCTATAGAAATGATAGCAAGATTTTCTAACCGCTCTTGATCCATTCTAGATCGTAAATAATTTTTAATCAACTTTAATTTAGAGAATGACCTCTCGGCTGTAGCTACAGAAACTGGAATAGTTAATAATATGCGCAATGCAATCGTATTGTTTGGAAATGAGTGGTTTAAGTTATTTTTATTGCAATGTAATTAAGTGTTTCTACTACAGACGTCGCGTTTTTGTCGCCATTTTGCAGAAATTGTAATTCGTGTAAAAGTTCTGTCGTTTCGATTTTTGTCAGTTAAGGTTTCTTCCAGTTTTTTACAAAAATTAAATTGATCTTGGTCAGAATAATTGCCGAAATCCTCAACATTCCACTAAAAACTAAAAACATCAGAATGACACGATAATAGTTTAAATCTTTCATGTACGGATGAAAGAGTAATGTCTTGCATTCCTAAAAAGCAATTTCCTTTAAATTTCATTTCTTGATTTTCAATCGGCTGGTCGTCACCTCCGTAAGAAAATTGCTTTTTATTCTTTCATGGCCTTAAAATTTCTGCGGATATAAATTTTGCATCAACTTGTAAGCAAGAAGCTGGTTCTTTGGCATCTACTAGTAAGTCACTGAAGCCTTTGTCAGATCGATATGGTTTTACAAATTTATTGAGGTTATTCGAACTTTCGCAAGCCTGGAAAATATTAAAAGTTTTTGATTGCAGAATCTTAGTAACAGCATCCACTTTACTTAGAATCTTGTACCACAAGACTATCATACACACAAACTCATAATTTTAATAATTTTTTTACCTAGGGAAGTAACTAGATGTTTTGTAGTATTGTCAAAATTATTTCGAGATAAAATTTCATAGAGCATCGTAAATTTCGCCCAACTGAAATCTTAGAGGGGTTATTCTGCTAGACCATGTAGTATCTGACAAAGGCTTTAACGTCAGACTTGAAATGTTACTTTTCAAAATAGAATTATACTAGAAATATTGGATTTCACAGCATCGTTTATGACAAGGTTCAAACTGTGGTTACAACAAGGTACAAACATTGCCCGTGGATTAATGTCTAAAATTCTTTTTTGTACACCTTGATGTTTACCCCTCATATTTGAACCATTATCATAACCTTGGCCGCACATATTATAAATGTCTAAACCACAATTCTCCAAAGTTTTTAGTAAAAAGTTGGTTAAACCTTCACCTGTTGTATCACTTATAGGACCAAATGCTAAAAAACGTTTTTCGACACTAAATTTTTTGTTTTTGAAATTAACGTATCTTAAGCAAACAGAAATCTGCTCCTGGCGGCTCACATCAGGAGTACATTCAAGTAATATGGAAAAATACTTTGCTTCTTTAACTTCGTTTAAAATATTATTTCTTATATTGTCACCTATCAATTTAATGGTTTCGTTTTGAATTTTACCTCCAAGGTAAAGTGAAATATTTTTTTAAGATCTATTAGTATGTGCAGACATGACTGGATCAAATTTTGCTATCATTTCTATACATTTTAAAAAATTTCCATTATTTCTTTCAAATAATTTGTTACTAGGACCACGAAAAACCAAGTTTTGTTCAGCCAAAAATTGAAAAGTATAAATTATTCTTTCAATGACACTGCGCCAGTGTTTAGTTTCATGTTTTAATAAATTTTGCATTTCCGAATCAACGGTTCGATTAGTTTTTAATCTTTCTAGTAAATCTGACCAGACACGTAAATTTTGAAAATGAGATTTACTTTCTTTGTGGATTTTCAAATGTTTGCTTAAATGATGACAATCATTGAAACCGTCTTGGTTACTTAATTTAGTATTTTTAAAGTCAATGGATTGTTGGAATTGGGGTCATTGAATATTTTATAGCAGAAGCAGAAAACTGCATTTTTTTGCAATATAATACCTACAGCAACAAATGACGCTGAACCTTTTTCATCATTTAACAAAATTCGAGTAAAATGTATATCGGAAAACTTACTTCCACTTTTGTCGTTAGGATACATAGTTTTATTTTGGATTGGAGTCAATACACTCGGCCAAAGACCTGGGGCCCAATTCTCGAAGTAATTCGAATAAAGTCCGTATACGATCATTTTTCGTTTATCATTTTCGCATACGAACGCCAAATATTATTCTCGAGCATCCTTCGAAATAGATTTCGATTGCGGATGTCTTATTCGAATGGAAAGCATTGGCAACAACGCGTTTGACCAAGTGCCAGTAGCCCACATAGTTAAAGACAGAAAATTTTAACTGAACGGCAAAAGGAAGAAGAAAACGGCGGTTAACCAACATTATAAATATTTATATTTTTCATGTCAGTCAAGCGTTTGTTTTTCTGTTATTAAAATACCTAATATGGAGTCAAGAACAGGGGCCCAATTCTCGAAGTAATTCGAATAAAGTCCGTATACGATCATTTTTCGTTTATCATTTTCGCATACGAACGCCAAATATCATTCTCGAGCATCTTTCGAAATAGATTTCGATTGCGGTCGAATGGAAAGCATTGGCAACAACTCGTTTGACCAAGTGCCAGTAGCCCACATAGTTAAATACAGAAAATTTTAACTGAACGGCAAAAGGAAGAAGAAAACGGTGGTTAACCATCATTATAAATATTTATATTTTTCATGTCAGTCAAGCGGTCAAGCGTATGTTTTTCTGTTATGAAAATACCTAATATGGAGTCAAGAAAAGGCAGCAGTTTAACGAAAGGACAAAAAAGGACGTAAGTTCAATTTATTGAGGACCATCCTAAGCTTAAAAGTTCTAAATTTACTAAGGATTTTACCTAAAAACTGGGAGAAATGGCGTAAGGTTAGTTAAAATAAACTATTGTATCCAGGTTTAAATTACCATGCAACTAGTCTACTTTTAATCTAATTTATTGCTATGTTATCAGTGACTTCATATTAACTTGTCACTACTATTTTCGATCTAAATTTCAACTACAGTCTACACAAAGAGAAACATAAATTAAAGTCAAAAAAATCTTGAACTGTCCGAGATTTCCGACCGAGAACGTCACCAGTGTCACTTTTGTAAGGTTAAAAACGATCATCCGTATGCGAAATTTCAGTTTCGCAAGGCTTGAGGCAGACGATCGAAATCCGTCTGAAAAACTCGCATACGACAGAAACTGGCATGCTCGCGAATGCAATTTTTTGTATTCGTTCGAATAATTGAAGATTTCGGCAAATTTCCGTATGCGAATACATTCGAGAATAGCGCCCCTGGATCGTTAGAAAGGGGCGCTTCTTTGGATAATTCGTCTTGCTCACTCGAACATGATGGTACCGACACTGACTAAGATGTATCAGGATCTAATTCTTTAGGGTCTTCATCCTCATTACCTTGCTTTTCTAATTCTGATGGCAAGTTTCATTTTGTTGAAGGTAGAAAATCACTGTTATCAGAAGTAGTGTCTTGTGTGGTCTTTCGAAAAAAGTTACTAATGTTGAACTTTTCTCCAAGTCTTCCTCCCGTTTTTGCTTGTTAAGCAAGTTTTGGTAACCAGACAATTTCGTTTTTTCTTCTCTGACCATCTAAATAAAATGATTAAAAAATATTAAACACTAAGCCTTATTTGTTTCTAAAACAAGAGTTATTAAAAAGAAAAAGAATTATTTACATCCCTGTTAATTAATTTACTTAATCACTTACTTACCTTATTTGTAATTATTTTTCACAATTTGCACAAAAGCAAATAAGGCACTCTATATGTCTTAAGCGCTTATCAACACAAGAATGAAAAATTAACCTGCTACATAGATTACGAACACGCAAAATTTTGCAAGTTTAAACCAGTGCGCCGAACGCACGCGGATTTTCGCGCCTCCACAGGAAGAAGAGTAGTAAAATTTCACCCCTGGTACTGGTCGCCGATCGGCGGTCGGTGTTGGTGGATAATGCATTTTCACCACCGGTATTCATAGATAATTTTTTAGTTTTATGTTAATTTGTGTTGAAGGCCTGGCGCCTTTAAGATCTTGGAGCCGTCGTGCGCCGCACAACCTTGCCAATATGGACGGTCCGTCCCTGGCCAGGTGTCGTCGAAATAAAAAATGTTGTGTTTTCCCTTCTATATCCGTCAAGATCTCTTAGATGCTTCCGTCTCCAAAACATAATATTTTGTCTATCGAGTAGCATAACGGTTGTTTTTCGCAAGAAAAAATTAAATAAATTTAATATTTGCACAATTTTTTTCCTCCTAGGTTGGGTAAATTCTCCTCTTAAATTAAATATTGTATCCAATGTTAGGATCTCCATATCGAAATAAAGATTATGAATTTTTTTCTTTTGACGCTTTCACAGCCTCATTAATTTGTACAGGTGTTCTTTCTGGCGACTGTTTAGGAGTGGCTACCATTCCAGATTTCTTTAAGAAGCCTGTAGATTGTTTATTCACTAACTCCCGTCATATTAGCAACATGCTGATACTAGGTTTCGAACAGCATTAGAGGGTGTTTGGTGCACAAGTGGTATATGCGCATCTAAAACTATTGTCTTTGCTTTTACGTTAAGCACTCCCTTACAAAACAATGTGGAATAATTGTTCGCCGTTTTTATAATAACTGTGTAATTTAAGATCAGGTACCTGTTATGGTCACGCCTTTAGTTTATTGCCATTTTACGACTAATGCCCCGTCGCTGTGCGGTCAACCATTTAGAAATAGAGTATAGACGGATGACAAGGAGATAGTGACTAATTTTCCTTTACTTTAGGAGTAAGACAATAAAATATTATCCGATCCATAGATCCATAGATAAATTAACTTATTTGCCTAAAACAAATCCCATACTTATATTATTTGATGAGTTAAGTAGGTATACCTACCCACAGAACTGTATTAAAACCGATAAAAAGCTTATAATGATTATATGAAATAAAACAATGCAGTCTTCCTCCACAGTTTAATTTTTAATATAAAAATTATTAGATTCCCGACATGTTTCGAGCACTTAAATACTCATCTTCAGGGGATACCAACATCGAGTTTAACTTCGAAATAATAAGTTGTCTCAAATAAATGAGTACAACAGAAAGGCTGGAGACTTGGTGCATTAAATGGTTAAATAAATTGAACGAGAAGTAAAGTTAAGATTAAGTTTCGTAATATAAATAAGTGTAACATATTTAAGTATGATAATAGAAGATTATGACATATGAAGGTAATTAAAGGAAAGTTTGTTTAAAAATTAAGAATCATGAGCTTGAATGGTTTAGAGGAGTAACACATATTATGTTAAGTTAAATAAAGAAGTAATGTGGACTCTGGAGGAGAGAAGTTTTCATTTTTATTTTATCAAATCATAGGTTTTATTTTAAGAGAAAAAATTTTTTTATATTATAAAAATTGTGTAAAAACTAATGAAAGATTTTTTTTATATTAAATAAGGTGTTTGTCTAATTTAACTTATGTGATAATATGGGGCTTTGCCCCATATTTTAGAAGGATGATATAACATAATCATTTTTTCAGAAAGGTTTTTTAAAAATATGAAAAAAACTTTTTTAAAATTTCAAAAACTTTCAAAAGTAAAAAGTTCAATATAACCTTAGTGCGAACACAACCGCGGTACTTCCGCAAAACGTGGGAAATGAAATCATTTCCCACGTTTTGCGGAAGTACTAATATAAAAAAAATCTTTCATTAGTTTTTACACAATTTTTATAATATAAAAAAATTTTTTCTCTTTAAAAACCTATGATTTGATAAAATAAAAATGAAAACTTCTCTCCTCCAGAGTCCACATTACTTCTTTATTTAACTTAACATAATATGTGTTACTCCTCTAAACTTAACCATTCAAGCTCATGATTCTTAATTTTTAAACAAACTTTCCTTTAATTACCTTCAGATGTCATAATCTTCTATTATCATACTTAAATATGTTACACTTATTTATATTACGAAACTTAATCTTAACTTTACTTCTCATTCAATTTATTTAACCATTTAATGCACCAAGTCTCCAGCTTTTCTGTTGTACTTATTTATTTGAGACAACTTATTATTTCGAAGTTAAACTCGATGTTGGTATCCCCTGAAGATGAGTACTTAAGTGCTCGAAACATGTCGGGAATCTAATAATTTTTATATTAAAAATTAAACTGTGGAGGAAGACTGCATTGTTTTATTTCATATTACATTGACTCCACTGAAAGTATGGACTATTTTTTCAACTTATAATGATTATATTATATTGCTTTATTGCAGTTATCATTGTCGTTCACCTTACAAACCAAATGGTGAAATGAGAGTATACTTGTTTTAACTTTAAAAATTAACTAATGCTCATTAACCAAGATTTATTAATTGCTCTTCCTCATCACATAAAATCCCCTTTTCAATATAAGCTCTAGAGTAAAATTCTTTGGTTGGAATAGGTAAAGAGCCTAATGAATAAGTTATTTACTTTCAATTTCTTTGAAACAAGTTTTACGGTGTTATGAATGGATTCTGTAAATCTGATGATTGCCCATTTTTAAGTATCATTTAAAATACTTAACATTAAACTTAAATTAACTAGAACAGGTAGATACGCAATAGTTTCATCATCATCAGAATCAAAAAACTTATGTATGATAGGTCTCTATATTAAAGATTTAATAATTTGGATGGCACAGTGTTACGGGTTAATCAAACCAGTATAACGGGACGGATGGACCTCAAATAATATGGAATTTAAGAAGCTGGATGCATTTGTAGTTATTGTGTATCAATCCAATTAGGGCGTATGCAAATTTGACAGTGGTTACATATTGGATTCATTGTTTATTTTAGACCGATAACTTACCTTCATTTATTAAAGGGGGATATCGATATCTTCACCAACTGTAGCTGGTCAAATTTTAACGTAACTTATTTAGTAAATATTAACGGTATATTTAGAGAAAAATTTAAATCTAAAATTGGCTAAATTAGACAATGTGGTTATGACACTTTATAACAAAATCACCAGTAAATGATATTAACTGACGAGGAGGAGGCTTATGATAGATGACATTAGAATTATGTTTCAGGTAAAATAGGTAAAGAACTTTTAAAAATTAAAGTGATAATGCAGTTTTTGGGTTAGCTGTCTGTTTACAAACAAAAATAAACAGGAGGAGATAAATCAATCAATCATTTTGGCTAACAAAAACAAGTTTTTTTATTTTTCGAGAATTAGACTTTTCATAGGTGCATACTACATGCATAAAAAAAATAGATTAAAAATGTATTTTATGAAAGTTTCTCCAGACTAAACTGGGTAAAATATCTGGGTCTGAGCTTCGATAAGGCGCTGGCTGAAAACTACAACGGATACCCTCGTTTCAAAAAAGCAATCTTGTGGTCATCTATTCTCTTATCAATAGTATAGAAGCAGACTAGCCGTAAGCACCAAGACTTTCGACCAGCGCTAATTTCCGGTTTCGCCTCCTCGAGGTTTCGCAAACTTCAGGCTTTTTAAAACTAAGTGCTTAGAATCATGACAAATGATTCTCGCTTTACGATGATCCATACCCTACGATGGACAAATACTGACAGTTGCCGAACACATAGACAAACTTAGTATCGATTATTTCAAACGGACGAACGTCTCTCTGAGTCTTCTAATCACATATCCACTTCAATCCCAATAAATCATACAGACTACCAGGAGACTCTTCATCATTTTCCTTATCAATAATTGGTCCAGCTACGACCAACAACTAAAAATAAATAGAAGTTAAAAATGCTGACAAAGTTACGAAACAAATATGATCCAATAATGAAATACTAAACCTTCTATTTGCTGCTAGGCCATAACACCGTAGACGAGCATAAAATTCGTTTCGGATATTTCTTAACTGATACAGGGAAAGTCGTTGACACTGTAGTATTAACGTTTTCCAAATCTTCCAACTTCCAACGTTTCGCATCTTATATTCTTGTAGAGCGTCGTTTTAGGTGTCCTCACAAGAAAAAGTAATTCGGCGAAAGGTCGGGAGACCTAGCGGGCCAATTCATTTTATGATTTAGTCCAATAACCTTCCTCCCAAAAATATTTTCTAAATACTAATTATTAACTAACTACTGCGAAGTTATGAACTGGGCAGCTGACCATTTGGAATCAAATTTCTTGAATTTCCCAAACAACTTCTTTCGACGCAGGCGTAATTTCATTTTGAAGTAGTTAAAGTGATCCAATAGTATGATGTCCCAAAATGCCAGTTGACTTTTAGGGATACTGCGTCCTTGTTTTAATAAGCCTAAATTAATTTTATAGACTCTAGTACTGTACCCTCTCCGCTATATTGACACAAAGGTCTCCACTCGCCCCATGTCACCATATACAGTGGGTACATAAAGTAGGGAACAAATTCATATATTCATATTTTATAATTCATTATTCATTATTTAATAATCTAAAAACATTTCGTAAAAATCCTGGGACACGTTTATAATATATTTTAATTGCGCATATATTGACTTATGGATTTACTATACAGGGTAACTCTAACATGTAGTAGATATGACATTATCGACGATCTTTTTAAATGAAAACCTCTATATTTTAGTACAGATCTGTAATCTCCAAGAACAGCTGATTTCAAAAACATAACACACACTTAGGGCCTAAAGTTAATAGTTTCGTAGCTACAAGGTAAACAAAAATATTTTTATAAAAGTATTTATAATGTAAAAAAATTAAATAAGCTATTTAATTAAGTGTTGAAATTGTCCTCCTTCTTGTGCCTGGCAGTACCCCAAGCGATCAATAAACTCTTGTTGGACTTTTATTATGGTTTCTTCTGAAATATTCCTGCATTCTGTTGTTATTCGGCTTTTTAAATCGTCAATATTGGCAGGTCTTATTTTATAAACAACATTTTCCAGGTGGCCCCACAAGAAAAAGTCCAGTGGTGCAAGGTCTGAAGACCTAGGCGGCCATTCAATAGGCTTGATTGACATAATGGCGCACCACTGCTGCATAATGTGGAGGTGAAGAAACTGAAGGTAATTTAGCCCGTTTACATTGTTGTCAAAAAATATGGCCCAATAATTTTGTTTTTCACCATACCCGCCCAAGCATTAATTTTTTAAGGATATTGAGTATGATGCTCACGCATCCACCTGGGATTTTCTTGTGCGCAATATCTACAGTTTTGCCGGTTTACTTCACCATTTAATTTAAAAGTAGATTAATCCGGAAAGAGGATATTTTCAAACAAACAAAGGATCTGCGTTACATATTTCCATTAATATTTGATAAAACTCCATCCTACGATCTAGATCATCTTTATTCAACTCATGAACCAGTCGGATTTTAAACGGGTGCCATTTCTCTACCGTTAATAGGTTATGAACGGTGATAGCAGCCGCCTCATGATCTTTGCCAATCTGGCGGACGCTGTTATGTAGATCTTCTTCTATAGGCAATAAAATATTTAATTTTTTATCATCCGGAAAAGCTGGACGGCCTTTCCTGGGAAGATCTTCCACAGAACCCGTTTCTCGAAATTTTGTTTCACGTTTACTCACAGTTCATCTAGTCATTGGTCTTTCTGGGTACTTAGCTTTGAACAAAATGCAAATTTCTTGTTGGATACGAATCCTATCACCATATCCAATCATCATAAGAATTTCTATTCTTTGTGTGGGAGATAAACGCATAGTAACTAAATATTAAAATTAATTTTATTACTTCTACTAAAGTTATCAGAAAAATTCAATATAATGACAGCATAATGTCATTATCTAAATACCATAGTTACATAACAGCAAATAAACCTACTTAAGAAAAAACATAACAGCAAATAAGCCTACTTTAAAAAAAATGTACCTTAAATAAAATTATTTGTTCTACCCTGTAGCTACGAAACTATCAACCCAAGTGTGTTATGTTTTTGAAATCAGCTGTTCTTGGAGATTACAGATCTGAACTAAAATATAGGGGTTTCTATTTAAAAAAATCGGCGATAATGTCATATCTACTACATGAGGTACCCTGAACAATAAATTTATATGTCAAAATATGCACAATTAAAAATTATTATATACGTCTCCGAGAAGTTTTACGAAATGTCTTTAGATTATTAAATAATAAATTTGTTCCTTACTTTATGTACACACTGTATAAGGTTTAATATTTATGTTTATTTAAGACTCGCAAAGCGGTTGCATGATGCTTCTACATGTGGCAAAATTTTTATATCTTAACTATCCTCATCTACCATTCATATTGTTGCAACAATTTATTCCATCCGTCTTTTATAAATGGAAACTTTTCTGGTAGTGGTACATTCTTCATACTGCTTTGAAAATCCCTATTTGATTTAGTTAAAGTAAACTGCAATCTATTTACATCATTGACAATATGTTTTTTTGGTTGATAAGATCCTTCACTTAAATTTTTAGCTCCTCCACATCATCCTGATAATTCTGTCCTACAGATTCTGGACTTCTTAGTTTTCTTTTTAGACGTTGTAGGTATATTTAGCCCGACACCATGTAAGCAGACATACTACAGCTTCTCTAACTCCATCACTCATCAGTACAGATTTGGCTTTTTGAATTAACTCTTTAAAAACTTTAGATACACTGTTTGTCTAAAGTAAATAGGAGAGGGATATGACCACCTTAGAATTTGCATGGGATTCTTATGTTGCGCCAAAGTTTCATGATTATGTCACTGATATAGATATTGAGAACACTTAAATAACCAAAGTTATTCATGTGATTATAAGGATAACGCTGGAGTACTTGAAGCATATCAGCAACAATTAGTGACTCTTCCAGAAGGCAATATGAAAAAATGCAAGAGAGGCAGAAGAAGAACATTATCACTAAAAAATTTGTGCGTGCATACTGACATGGAATGAATAGTGGGGATCGCCAACCTTCAGAAGAAGACGGCATAAAAAAAAGAAGAATTAACTATAGCCCAAATTCTGATAGAAAAAAACTCTTTTTACTGGACATGTACATTGTACAGTAAACTACCTTTACCGATAAAAAGCCTAATGAAAGCCTCAGTTACTTTCGATTCCTCCGACACAGGTTTGCGGTGTTATGCGGACGAATCCGGAGGGATGCTGCAAGTGGTGATGAAGAATCCCGCGAAAGACAAGCGCGAATGCCGGGGCCACGGGCGGACGGCGCAATGAAAGCGCCGGCAAAGCTGCGATAGTACGTTGCCAACCGCGTTCGAGCGCGTTGACGAAAGTGCGGTTAACTTCACGCGATGGAAGTCCCGCGAGGGACAACTTACTTGACGCGATAAATAATTTATACTTTTATGACACACGGAAATCGCGACACCTCGTTTAAAGAGAACCCTATCGCCCTGTATATTACAACAAAATATAGAATAATAAACTCGTAGAAAAAATTTACCCTGTATGTTTCATTGTTGTCCTAGATGTAAAAGTTAAATATGAAAATTTATTGGTGTTAAGTTATTATAAAAAAGTTACCCTTAAACTACCGTAACAAATAGTCGTTGAAATATACAGTTACTGTTCTTTAAATATTGTTAAATAAATTTAAAAAAAAAACTTGTTTACTAATGTGATACTATATGTTTGCACCAACCAAAGTGTAAATTAAATATCAACCCCATAATATAAAGTGGTAATATTAGTGTGATGGTTGTGTGTGTGTGAAAGTGGTACCAAGGAAAATACTCTGCACTTTTGGAATACATTTTTTCTCAAAACGATACTGATCATGTGGTTGCTCAAGACAATTTTGCTAGTATTTATATCATCGGCCGATTGTTCGTACAATGGTATCCAGAGCATCGAAGAAGGAGGGATTCAGAGCAACGAGCTCGATAGACCAAGTGAGTGTGTTTTATTATTTACATAACAAAGACATTCCCAGTTATATTAAATCAACTTTACTGACTTGTTTCATTTAAAACATTTGGTACCTACCAGCCGATTGAACCGTGTAGGAAATTGCGATACAATTTTTTACTGAATATTGACAGCGAGATTTCTTTTTTCTTCAAGCGTATAATGACGGTATATCTTACAGAACGTAAATTTTGCTACTAAAAACAATATTTTCATTTTGTTCCTGGTACAAATATAAAACGGTGTAACTGTAGAACAGAGGTATAGCAATGTATCTATTAAAGAAAGTTTCCGTAGAGAGAACTATCAGTTTGAAGTGTCGCTCTCTGCAAGCAAAGATATGAAAGGGATCACTATAAGTATAGACACAGTAGTATTTAGTGTAAAAATTGAAAATCGTTCTAAATTAATTGATCCAGTTAAAGCGGCCTTGCAAAGAAAAACTGACGAAAATTATATCTAAACAAAAATGGACTTATGGTTGGGGTGGCCCAGTGATAGTCGAGGTGATAGTGTTATGGACTCATGAGCCAAACCGAAGGTCAGAAGTTTGAATTCAGCTTCTCACAAGATTTGTTTTTATTTATATACTCGGTATTTCCAACTTAGTTACATGAGCTGTTGTCATGTTTCAAAGTTAAAGTCGCAATTATGTCATCCCTATGGTAAAACAATATATGAACGTTAAAATTTTCATTTACTACTTAATATGACACTTGAAGAAAAAACAGTATACATCACTCGGAGCAGAAGGCTCATCTGATGAGTCCGTTTCACATAATGAGATAATAATTCGAACATTAAAGTTGACAGGAAGAAAAGTAATTCTTTTACAATTAAAGTGAATATACATATTTACTGAATCAAACCTGTATATTGGCCACGGAAACAAGCCAGTAAATACCGAAATACCTAATTTAAATTTGGGAATAAAAAATATATAAAATCGTCATTTCGATAACTTACAATTAATGTTGCATTATATTTTAATTAATTTTAATTTGTGTAGTTTAATCCGCTAAAAATATCTCCTAAAGTAATGTTCTTTATTTTGTTCGTAAATATTTGTTTTTAGAATGCTGGCCCATTGAAGTTTTTTAAGAAATGTAATAGAATCCATAAAACTTTGTAATTATAATTAAGTTAATATGAATACCGAACATGTATTGTAGCTAGATGCTAATCTTACCAATCGCACATAAAATTTCGTTTAAAAAGATAAAAAGATGGGGAAAAAAACAGGAAAATAGAAGCGTTACCGTAATGATGAATTGTTTCCGAATAGAATAGAATAGAATAGAAATATGCTTGACTGGTTTATTTAAGCAAATGCTGATAAGTTAATATTAATTGTATACTTAAGGATATATCCTGTTCGTGATTCCTGTTGAATTAAGTTTTAGGTTTAGCTTTTTCTTTTATCAGGGAATTTAGATTTTTGGGTACCTGAAAGTCCCTTAAAAGCTTTCCATATTGTTTACTAGGTAAATAAAAATTAAATAAAGTGAAACTCGCGATTTTTATTACATTACAAAATTTTTCACCACAGCTCGTATTTCTTTTTAACTGAAAAGCAGTGTTCGTCCCTCGGTTCGTCCAAAGATATAGGTTTTTCGCCGAAGTCGATTATTCTGAAAAGCGCAATAAAGAAAAGTCTTTACGAACCAGAACGATATGAGGAAAACTTTTTCAAAACGGAACGGTGGTTTCACGACCCAGAACAGCGTTCCGGTCCATTTCGAGCACTAGTACCTCTCTAACACTCCTGAGATAAGCACAGCCATATTTTTCTCGTCGCAAACCAATTCTTTCAGAAGATCATCTGGACGTTTGACAGATAATAATTTCCCATTAAATTGAGCATTAAATATTTTTCAAATGATCAGTTCCATATTTACATGCACATATTTATTTCTCTATCGCATTGTTTTGATGAAACAACCCAAAAGGGGTGTATCCACTTACCAGGTACATCTGGTGTAGATTTTGATATTTTTGATAGTACCTAATTAAATCAAGTAAAATCGTTTTTTGCCATTTTAATTTTTCCTTGACAATAACGTCCTTCTTCCCGGGCACATTTTCATGCTATAGTCGTTTTCCAAAAACTCGTTCACAGATGTTCTTATATCAATGCGAATTTCACTACTACTGCGTTATTTTCTCTCATATTGCAATATTTAAGGTTTTTAGCTACTTTCTATGCATTTTATTCGAAATTATTTTACTTGCTTATCCAACCATTCTGCATTTTTTATTATTTTACCGCTAATTATTTTCCAAAAACATCTATATGTCTTTTTGAGTCTCCAGCTTTGTAGCATTTTCCGAAAGGTGATTTCTCAAAACTTCACCGAATATGAGGCGTTTTTTTTAGCTGAGAGAACAATTAATTTATTTCAGGTTAGTTGAGGTTAATTGTTAATCTTTCAATCTGCTTTTTATACTTCGCTAACGATTTTTTTAAGTTTTGATATCTCTTTCTCTGATTTTTTTAGTTTTCGGTAGCAACTGATCCTACTTTTTTTTTAACTTTCTGCTTTTCAACTTTTTTTATTGACTTTTTTTCAAAAACTTCGTTTTCTTCTTCTACATGGTTGTCTTCATTATTGTTGTCCAAAAGTGGTTGATTTAGATCTTGTTCATCATCAGTTATGGGAGCGGAATTTTCTTCAAGATAACTATCTGCTTTATTTTATAACCTCTTTTGATGTCTATATTTGACGGTTGACGTTCGGAACAGCGTTCTGGTCCATTTCGAGCACTGGTATATAATACTCCTAAGATGAACGTAGCCATTGTTCATGTTCACTTAATTAGGTACTCCTTACTGAACTTTCGCCTTACAGCTTGTATTCTATTGTGATATAGATGAGATTAGACCAGAATTTACAGCTAGAAAATCTGTGCAAGGACTTTATTTGTCTCTACACGGGGTGTCCCGAAATTAAGGTGCTGTACTATAGGTGCGTCCAAAAATAATACAAACAATATAGAGAAATGCCTCCTAAAAGCGCTACAGCCCCCCAAATGTGGTATCCTAAAGATGTTTTTTTTTTTAATTATCACTGAAACTGTTAATGGGAGAAGCTGAAAATTGTATAATGATAACCATGCAGCTTTAGGAGCCTAATCTAATTTTAAACTCAAAATTCTTAAAATGTAGACAAGAGCGTAACATTCGGTGGCATTAAGAGAATAAACTAGTGAGTGTATAGATTCGAAACGTTTTTTCAACTAAATTTCTGGACCTTGATACTTTTAAATAAGAAAATAGTCCATATTGCTAGGATACGCTCTTTTTAAAACAATCAGCCCAAAAATAAAAAGTTTTCGTAACTTTTCTTGCCCTTGCCACATTTTAATTCATATTTGTTATTCAAGCGTAATTTTCAAACCCATTTTTCGAAACATAATATCCTAGCAATATGAACCAGAAGTGCCTTTTTTTATTTCAAAGTATCAGAGTTTTCAAATTTGGTTGGAAAAACGTTTCGAATCTATACACACAAAAGTTATGGCTCGTTTGTTCTTTTTATGCCCCCGAAATATACGCCTCTTACTAAGTATATATGTTAAAAATAATTTTAAATTTAGAATTAAATTAAACACATAAGGGTATATTAAGTATACGTAGATGACGCCCTGTAGGTATGGCACCTTAATTTCGGAAAACCCTGTAGATAAGATCTTTAAATGCTTATGTAATAAACCTTTTTTTACTAACCACAGACCATTATTGCTTAAGTTAGTTCAGGTTTACGCAAAGGAATGATTTTACAGCAGAGATTATTTAAAAAGACCGAAACCCCAATAAAACGTGCAACAAAGAACGCTACAGGGTATTCTTTGTTTTCATACAAATCAAAAGCAAGAATAAATTAAAGGGAATATCCAGCTGACGCCCTATAAAGAGTGTGAAATAAATCACATAAGTCTTAGTGTTCTATCTTCTACCAGGTACCCAAGCGTCTACCTGAGGAAGAGAGACATAATATTATAATTTGATGGTGTATTTTGTATCCTCTTAAAAACTGATTGATATCTGTGGTGAATGCTGGTGGGATATTGGGTCAGATCCGGAATGTATAATCTCAGAAAAGTTAAGTAAAAATGATAAATGAAACCAGTATTATTGAAATTATGTTTTATTTTACAACTGATGTTGCCCGCTTGATTCCGCCCATAGCGGTGCATGTTAGAAATACACGACGAGCCACTGCAGCCCACCCGTACGTGGTTCAGCTTAGTCTCCCTTGAACAACACTGTTTAAAAACTCTTTCATCTGGAAAACGTCTCTGGAACGACCTTTCTGAGGCCGTGTTCTCCAACGAGTATCATCTCCAAAGATTAAAGACCAACGTGAATCGTTTCCTTCGTACACGCCATAAAGGATTAATCCTGCAGTGCTGTGCCTTATCATTAGGGCAGTTATCAGAAGCCCTAAACCAACATTTTCGGTCGAACCGCCAAAACTTGCATAAAAGCGTTCAAGGGAAAAGTACAACCTAAATATATTCGAATGTCGAATAAACCCCAAAATTTCTCGCCCGTACCTGAATTTTTGGGTATCTGGGAAAAGGTTCTTTCTTTCTTTTTTTGTTCCGCTCTAATTTCTCACACCTGACAAAGAGATGCAATTAAGGGTTGGTACTTGCTAATTTCATGCCTATGATTTGTTTAGAAGAAAGAAACATGATTAAAAGCTCTCGCTTTCTTTGTTGCAGGTTATATTGCCCTTTCGGTCTTTTTAAATAATCTCTACTATATTAAATTTTTGTACAGAATTCTTTATTTAGTTATAATATAGAAGTAAGACGAATTTAATGCCCAATTCATTTATCTGATGTGTAGTAAGTCATCAGATTATGGCAAAGCTTATAAGTATAATACCTATGTAGGTGGTATACAATAAGCTACATTATTTCTTAAAATATTGTTATTAGTTACCTACAGGTTTGGGAAGGAGTCACTACACATATAAAAAATTATATTCAGATTTTGAACCTAAAGTAAGCTGTTCGAGAACCTGTTACTAAATTTTTAAAAAGGAAATCTTTTAAATATTTTACCGAGTATTTTACTGTCTTGGAAAATTCCTCGGAAACTTCTAACACAAACTAGTTCTTTATGCTTAATATTAAGTTTTACTCAATTTATAAGTAAGTACGTATAGTTATAATTACATCATATTCCGAGGAGTAAACCGCTGAAGCAATCGTTAAAAAATGTAAAAAGCAATGCAAGCAATTAAAAATATCGAAAAAGTTCCAGCAATGTAAGAAAATGCGAAGTAATGTAAGAAAATGCAAAGCAATTTAAGAAAATGTGCGAAGCAGTTCAAAAAGAATTCAGAAAATGTTGAGCAGTGTAAAAAGAATTCGCTTACTTTTAGCAATGCGTCTGGTTGGCATAGCAAAAAAATAGTATTTTCTCAAAAACTATCAGAAACAACCGTGGATACAACCGAACAAAAAATATCGGATTCGTTATCAGCAACATAGATACCCTATTCACGGTAGAATAAATAAACGGTAGATCAACTACCCCCCTATTTCCAATTTCGCCAACACCGTCGGATTCGAAGTGAAACCAGTTCTAACTGGTTAGTGGCTAGCACGAGCACCAACCTGGGACTTTTCGCCTAACGAAGGGCAGTCGGAAAATTATTCTGTTTGAGTGATCCCTTCTGATGAAAATAATTATTTAGAACGCTATGCTATAATGGTAATCTATTATTCGGTTGTTGATATTCTCAATTGCAGTAATTTATAAAACTTTAAGGTATTTAAGGGAACTAAAAAACGACTTAATTTTTTAAGTGAAATAAAAATTTTATTTAAACACATAAAAAATGTCAATTATACAGGGTAAAATATAACAATGAAAATTGTTATGAAATTTATTGATAAGTGCGAATTACTCTTTCATCCTTTTGACATTTATGGAAAATCTTGAAACACAAACGCGATTATAGTTTTCGTTATATATATCAATATTGTTTAGAGAATATCTTCGGAAAAATTAGAAATCTTGCGAAAATGCAAATAATCCTACACCGATACAGCTTTCGAGAACATTTTTTAAAAAAATATGCCCTAAATTTCTTTGAGGAAATGGAGGGAACTGCTTAAATGATATGCATGAAATTTTACTAAATATTTCAGCAGGTATTTCAGAAAAGTGCAAGAATTTAATAATCGCCCCCGATATCATCCTTGTAGGAGGGAAGTTAGCCCTCTGGCATACTAGGGTTAGGATATATCAGGATTATATTTTATACTTTAAAGTTCGCCAACAGAGAATTAAAAACACAAAGAATTCACAAAAAATCTGCTAAATTAACAACTTTAGAAAACTTGTAAAGTTTAGTTTTTAAATATACCGACCTAAATATTAGTTATTTTGAGCTTGTGTTATATATTTTTAATTTAATGAAAACGCAAACAACCGCTAAATAAATAGCTTTAATTGAGCCCCTTATGAATCTTCTTTATAATTCTTGGGACAAAAAAATGTTTTATCATTTTTTAGTAATTTCTTTTATATTTTCATTAATTGAAAATTTTTATGTATTAATAGGTATATCTAATAAACCCATTAATCAAAATGAAGCACAAGAGTTTAAAATAACCGCACTTTCTGTTTAAAATTCTATTGACTAGAAAGGATTTTTACTGAATATCTATTGAACCCCCGTATAGTAGTTGAAGAGAGGCTGCACGCACCGCAGATGTCCGGTCGGCTTTCTGCTTTTGATGTGAAAACCTCAAAGGATTTTGGGTGATATTCGGTGATATTTATACTCTGCCCTATGTATGCAAGAAATTAATGAAAAAATCGGCGTTTCCACCTTTGCCAATAATAATTATTATACCAAAGATGTATTTGGATCATTCTCTGAAATTTGATCAGAAATCTGTCTTAGCGGATTTTTCTCGAAATGATAAGTTTTGATAAAATTTTGTAAAAATTAAAAAGGAACCAACAGATAGGAAAAACGGTGTGTGAAGCATTGTATACATACTGTTGTTAGAAGCACTTGATTCGTCTTTAGGTGATATTCGCCAAAGCAGAATTATTAATCTTACTTTTAAAGATATTTATCATGCGTGATATTTCTTGTTTCCTTAGCCACATTTAGAAGTGAGTTTTAAAGAAACTTTCTAGTTCAATTTTTAAAAAGATCGTGCTCGAAAATGAACTAAAAAAAAAGAACGAGGGAAGGAAAGCAAGTTGCAATTGGTATAATCAAGGGTATAATGTTCGTGAAAACATTACCATTATACATACCTACATATAAATATATTTGAAAACTATGGAAAAAAACTATTGCTGTCATGAGAGAAGTCATATAGCAGTTACAAAACAATTGTTTACCTTAACTATAGGAAAACGCAAGCAACATGGTTTAAAATCTATACAAGCAATGTATAAAAAATGTAGACAGTGACATGTCATCCAATATCCAATGCGAAGCCAAAGATTAGGAATGTGCAATATCTTTAAAGGAATGCGCAATGTTTTGATGCAATATTAAGCAATGTAGTGATGGGTGTACAAAGTTGGCTTCAGTAGTTTACTCCCATTATATTCTAAATTTTTATTTATGTATTTAATTTTCAGGCAAAAATAACTAACTATGTTTATTACAAAATCCCCTTACCCAAGAATCCCCGCTCGAATGTGACCTTCTGAAAAAAGCACTAGTATAAAATATATAGTTCCACCTCGAGTTTCGCAGTTCATATGACTTTAAAAAGAGTATGTCTTCTAAGGCATATTTCTTTATTATAAGATACCTAAAATTTAGAATTTTTCTCTGGGGAACGAAGAGGATGGGCGAGTTTATTATTCTGGTTTGTTGAAGCAATCAACATTGCCCACAAATCAAAATTTTTATCGTTTATCGATAATAAGTTTTATTTAATAATTGTCCTAAAGATCTTTTCAAGAGATCTTCATTGTCTTAAGGTCATCAGAAAGAATCACTCCTTGATAATAAGTTTTATTTTATAATTGTCCTAAAGATCTTTTCAAGAGACCTTTAATGCCTTAAGGTCATCAGAAAGAATCACTCCTTGATTAAATGCTCCGACTAAGAGTGGAATAAAAAAAGCTTCTTGGCGATAAGAATATATTTTTTCAATAAACCATGACAAATTTCGTTCCGACGCGACGTCACTGCTCTTAAGTAAAGTTTTAAAATCCAAGTTAATTTACGATGATGCCGTAAATATTGACTGTAGGTACATCAAACGGAATTAGCCACCTGTTAATGAGTCAGTTGTTCATATATGATGGGTTTATTAATTATTATTGTTTGAATACGTAAAGTTATTCAACCAAATTTTGCAATTAACTCGTACTGTAACAAGGCACCGGCCACAGTTTTATTTAGGTTATTTTAAAGCATAAACACCGAGAAATCAATATCCAAGTCACTTCTTACCGAAGGTACAAAAATAAAATGGGCAGATGTTTCTATATTTACGGAAGCTAACAATAATTCGAGGCGAGAAAAGTCGATATCGGTGGATAAATAATGGTCTCGATAATATCGGACTCTCGGACACACACGTGAAGGTTATTTCAGCTGGCTTCAATACAATGCCCGTTGACTGTTCGTAATTTCCACTCGGGTTTCCACCGCAAACTGATCAGTTTGGACTAGCTAAAAGCAAGGAGCAAACGTATTTTAACTGGTTAGTGGTTTTCAATACTTTTTTTATTTGGCGTAAATGGTGGAGTGTTCACTTTACTTTCCGAAATATTGCAGATAATCTAATTAAATATTTAGGTATTTGCTCGGGTATTTGCTTTACATAAAGTTAAGAGCTAACCTCGCAATCTTCTTATGCTTGGACCCCTGCATTGTATTCTTTACCTAAACGCCTTGACCACATTTAATTAATGGCAGCTTCATCCTATTTGCCGACGACACTACTGTATATTGTGAGTAAATAGAGATTTGGCAGTTCTTATGGATACAGTCTCTCGCAATGTGCAGGAAGTTGTGTCGCCGATACGGCCCTGTGGATGTCTTTGCTTCGGCGGTCTGTGGAAAGATACGCTACCTTCAGAGCCCGAGTCAGAGTCGAGGTCTTTTTGACCGAGTAGCGTTCTCCTAAGTAAAGCCGGATTCCAGAGAGGGTCGACTCCTACTTCTCGCATTGGGGCCAACTCGGCTGGGCGAGTTGGCCTAACGTTGCCCAATATGTCCCTATTGGAGTGCGTTTCTATCCCTGGGAGTGGTTCTCGGTCCCACCGAGGATTGGTTTGGGAAGCAAGTAAAGCGTCCTGGTCGGCATTTTTGGTTATATTTAAATAAGTTTGGATTGATTCTACCATTGTTGAAAAATCCTGGGCTTCAGGATTCTCAGGGCTTACTTGGGACTCTATACTACCCGAGCATTCAATGGTTTTTTCGGTCATTTTGATAATTTAGGGATGCCAGATTTTTTTATTGGTTTTAAAAAAAATCAAAAACTAAATTTATAAGAAAAATCAATCATAAAAATATTAATTAATTTTTTCTTTGTTAAGGGTGGTCCCACCTCCTTTAACCCCGATGGCGGAAAGGCCACCGGTCCACCAAAATTAAGATAAAAATATTTGAAGAGAAATCAAAAATTTAATCAAAAGGGGTCAACCAATAACCTCATGGTGGTTAATGGTAAGAGAGAAGGTAACGTATTACCAATTCTTAAATACTTTTTCTCTATTTTCTTTTTTAACTAATTTATGGGGGGGGGCAAGGGGAGGACTTTTAATTAATGTTAATTTGTAATATGTAATTCCACGGAGGGCAAAAGAGAATAAAGTGTTTTGGTTTATTTCAATATTTTTTCAAAACCTTTTACATTACAATAATGACAATCGACAAACTTAATATTAACCCAACATTTATAACATATAACATCCAATCTCGATAAACTTTACCTCAAGAAGAAAATGATTTAAAACTAAAACTTCAATTATAAAAACTAAAAGGTTTATCGAAATTAGTTTCAGTAAACTATTATTATAAACAATTAACAACAAATAAATAATAATCAAGCTTATTTTCACTTGGGGGGCTGCGCCCCACTTAATAAATTCGCAATGGCTCTTTTTGGCAGACGGCCAAGTCTGGGGGACTGCGTCTCTCTTATTTTTATAAAGAAATCTAGGGGTTGTTACCTCGTAAACTAGCCTGCAGTGCCAGGACTAGTCCGGTAACAGCCAACGAACTATTCAACTCTGGAATTCCTTACTTGCCTGTATGCGAAGCGACGACGTGAAAACCAGAGCTGAAACATTTAAATTTCGCGCCCGAAAATATTTTCCCCCCTACTTCCGATTCCCCAATACCTCGCGTAACACGACCCAGGTCCGCATGGGTATGAGCATACTAATCCACAGAAGTATCCAAAAAATAAATCACTGATAATCCAAATCAAGGGAATAACACTTGATTGACATACAGGAATCCACCAACTAATCAAGGGAATAACATTTGAATAGTATTCCAATCAAATCACTGTAAATCCCGGAAAGATAACTATATCAAAAAGGACGGGAATCACCTCCTCGATAGACGCGAAAACTTTATTGCCCCCCTATTGAAAGGTACGGCACAACACTTGATGACAAGTGGAAAATTTAAAAAAAAAAATTTTAAGTTTAACTTCAAAAATTAAACTGACGTGAAGTACTTTAGCAAGCAAAATTCAGGTCCCGAATGAACCAAAAACGCCGCGTTTTATATTCTTATCCATTTAATTACAACGCAATAAACGGTTTCAGCCAATGACAACCCAGCGAAAAACTACAACTCGATATTTTCTATAATCAATAATTTTTTTTTGAAAAAATATCGCATTTCGATGGGTTACATTATATTAAAGTAAAATATCAACTTTTATTTGTTTAGTGATACAAATTTTAGCAACAATTGTCAAAAATATGTATGAAACAGGGAGGAGCCTCCTGACTTACTCAGGGCTAATTACGCATTAATTTTACCAGCCGAAAATGTTTTGGGGTATATCAAAAAACGCGACCAATCAATGAACAAAACATCGCTAAATGACCAAAAGGCGGGGCTTGTTAAGGGAGTTGAATGGCTTATAAATAGAAACGCGAAATCGTTGTACCCATTCTTCACTTGACTGTCATAAAAGCCGCTCACGAAAACCAAATTTAAAAACATCCCAGAGACCAAAAAATACAAATCCCATTTGTCCGCCTGAAGTCATTTAACGACTTTTCTCGTAAAACTAAACACAAATGACCCACAATACAGAAGGCAAATACACTTCATACCGTGAATTAACATTTTACACTTCAAAACTTTTATCGAAAACAACTTTTTGCCAAAATTACTTTTTGTTTCTGACAAATAATTTTTTCATTATTTGTGCCTTTAAAAAAAAAATAATAATAATACTAACAAATTATTATTCCTAAAAAATTGAAAACTAAATTAAACTTAAAAACTACTACAGGGGTTATGCACTAGATAAAATAGCATTAAATGACTAGTTATACGACACCCCCCCCACAAGACGGAAAAATAACTTAAAGTACTTAATTTTAAGTTTATTTCTACGAACCCTCAAAAACAATTAAGAACCCCCTCCCAAAATTCTTCCTTTAACTTAAAGAAATCACCCCACCTATTACAATAAGCTCCGGGTAGTACTGAGTCTTTGTTTAGCCTGGAGTTATAGAAGTACTTCGTACTTGCTTTTGAGATTAGATCGTCCTTTTCTTTTTTTAGGGCTGCAGGAACTGTAAGATTTGTCTTCTGGGTTTCTGGTTGAATACAATCGCGTAGATTTGTCTTCATGGGGATATGATCACGTAGATACATATCGTCGATTACAACCTCAATTTTGTCTACAATGTTTTTTCGTTGTTTTCTCAAACATTCATGCCCCAACGTTTCGATCTTCTCTACATTTTGAATTTCCTGGGTGAGCAATTCCTCTAGGATTAATAAATCTTGAAAGTGTTGAATATTGGAAACTTTGGTTTTTAAAACATTGACGTTTCGTTCAACATCTTTTAGGAGTCGTTGCTGGTGCAAGAATTCGGTGGGCAATTTGTTCCCCAGTATTTCGGAACTCGAACATTGATCAATTTGCATTGCATGTAATTGAGGCGTCGTCTCGTCCATTTGTTTATTTTCTTGAGGTTGTTCAGGTTCTTCCTCAGAGTCTTCGACATTTTGGGGGGGAACCTCCTCAGCGGAAAATTCGAATTCCGCGTCGCTGTCATCGCTTTCTTCATATATGGGGTATTCGTCGAGGTCAACTTGATTTCCGTTCTTCGCTTTTCGCAGATCGTCGATATGGAAGTTAACGGGGTTGTCGTTCACTATAACCTCATAAGCTGAATTCCCCAAGACTTTTGTGACCTGATGAGGCCCGGTCCAGGCAGGTTGAAAAGCTCCTGTACGGTGAAACTTTGCATTTACCATATCTCCAACATTTAACTTAAGTATGGCAGATCCGGCTTCAGAAAATTCTTTCCGTTGAAAATCCAACTGTTTTGCATAAACTTGTCTTCTTGTTAATACCCTTTGTTCTTTCGCCTGGGTTTTTTGGTACTGGGTCCATTTAGTTTGCCATTCGCCTGGGCATTTGAGTTCATACCCCAATATAATCGACGCCGGCGTTTCCCCGGTGGCTCTATTTCGCCTGCTTCTTAATACTTGGAGGGCTTGAGGCAAAACTCGCTCCCACTGGTTTTCTTGTTTATTTAATAAAAGAACTCGCAATACCTTTTTTAATTCTTGTACTCTTCTCTCCACGGGGTTTGCCCGTTGATGGTATACACTGGAGTTATGTTGTCTAATCTTTTTTACTTCGCAAAATTTCGTTAGTACGTTCGCCTTAAATATCTTGGCGTTATCGCTTACTATATGCTTAGGATATCCGTATCGTGCAATTATTTCCGTCTTTAGAAATTCTAATACATCCTTGGCACTTACATCCGAATAAGTTCGTGCCTCTATCCATTTAGAGAAAACATCTTCGGCAAAAAGAATATATTGATTGTGCGTTCCGGCGGCTTCGCGATACGGTCCTAACAAGTCGATACTTATCATCTCGAAGGGATTGGTAGGAGTGCGTGGCGTTTGGGGAGCATGCTTTTGCTTTTGCTGGGTTTTGCAAATTGAGCAAATTATACACTTAGATACATATTCTGTGATCTCTTTGTGCATACATCCCCAAAAATACTTGTTTGCGATTTTTCGGACAGTTTCCTCAGTTCCAGGATGGCTTTGTTCCGGGTCATCGTGGTGCATATAAATAACTTGTTGTGTATATTGTCGGGGCACAACAAGTCTATCTCCCTGTGAATGTCTACGCCATAATAAATTATCAATAAGTACGAACTCTTCCAATACACGTCTTTGTTTGTTATCCGTTGGTTGTTGGCCTGCAAGCAGGTCCAAAGTGACTTTTAAACGCCGAATTGCCTTATCATGCTCCTGGTTTTCGGCAATTTTAGTGTATAAATCACCCAGGTCGGCTATAACTACAGCACATTGAGCTACCGTTGATTTAGTCGTCTCCACAGAGGGGGGCAACAATCGATCATTGTCTGGTTCCGCTTCATAGGGAGTCTCCTCGGGATTGCGGCTTAATAAATCAGGTAAATGATTTTTTGATCCGGGAACATGTTGAATTTCAAATTTAAATTCCTGAAGAAGGAGCGCCCACCTGGTCAGCTTGGCTCGTGAGTCCTTAAATTTTTGGAGCCAGGTCAATGACTTGCTGTCCGTACGGACCATAAAAGGCCGATCTTCCAGATAGGCTCGGAAGTATTGAATAGCCCAGACGAGCGCAAGACACTCCTGTTCGTTAATGTGGTAACGCTGTTGAGAAGAATGAAATTTTGCGCTAGCGTATGAAATAATGTTTCGTACTTCCGAGCCATCTTCAGGTTCTTGATACAGTACAGCGGACATGCCTATAGCTGAGGCGTCCGTCTGTAATATGAATTTTTTTTCAAAATTAGGGCGACTCAATTGCTTTGCTTGGGCTACAGTAGTTTTAGTTTTCATAAATGCGCCAGTTTGCAGGCTAGTCCATGTAAATTTTGAACCCTTTAACGCTTCGGTCATCGGGGCAGTAAGTTCGGCCATATTCGGAATGTACTCCCGTACCCAGTTGCATAATCCCAGGAAAGACTGCAGTTGCTTCTTGGTCCTTGGTTCGGGACATGCTTTGATTTGTTCCAAATGTTTGGTTTGTGGTTCAGTGTAATCGCCACAAATCCTATATCCTAAATAGTCTATGCTAGTTTGGCAAATCTGGCATTTTTCGGCGCTTACTTTCAAATTATGTATCCGAAGTCGCTCGAAAACGATTCGTAAATGTCTAGCATGAGTGTCCTTGTCGGTTGAATATATTATAATGTCATCAAGGTAGACCTGTACAAACTCCTGTATCAGGCCTACCAATACTTCTGTCGACATAAGTTTCTGGAAGGTACTGGGTGCGTTTTTTAGCCCAAATGGCATCACATTGAAATGATAACTTGCCCCGTCTGGTGTAGTGAAAGCGGTATACTGTTTACTGGAGTCTTCCATGGGAATTTGCCAGTATCCGCTCTTAAGGTCCAAAACTGTAAAATATTTGGCTTGGGCTAAAGCTTTCACGGAGTCCGGTATACGTGGCAAGGTCGAGGATTCTGCGACACTAATATCGTTCAGGCGCCTAAAATCGATACAGAATCTTGGGTTTTTTCCTGGCCTCGTAACAAGCAAAGGTGGCGAAGAGAACGGTGACTGTGTAGGTTCTATTACGCCTGCGCATAACATTTCTTGGATCTGATCATTCAAGATTTTTTTCTTGTCTGGATTTAAATTATAACAGCGTTGATTGATGACTTTATTATCCTTTAAGACGATCCTATGTTGGGTGGTACGAGTTGTTGGCTGTGCTAATCCGATTAGAAAAATGTCTTTGAATTCCTGAATAAGATCCCTGATATTTCCCGGGACGTCCGGTCCCATTTCCGGCAATTCGCATGGCATATCTACCGAATGGAATTGTTTCCAATATATGGTTTGACGTAGAGTCTGTCCAATATATATACAGCTTCTATTGAAGTCCATTAGGGCTTGTTCTGTCCTTAAAAACTCGCTACCTAATATAATTTTAGCAGTTAATCCTGCAACAATATTGAAAACTACTTTATAACTATAATTCCCTAAAACTAAATTGACTTCAATTAATCCTAGAACTCTCGCTTTAGCACCTTCTATTGCTAATATGAGAACCCGATCATCTTCTATATATATTTCAGATTCGATTAGATCCTCTGAAATCAGATTTAAATCAGAACCCGTGTCAATGAGGGCTTCATAATCTTTATCAAACATTTGCACTCGGACTAAGGGCCGCGAGCCTATCGAATTAATTGATTCTTTAATTACATTAATTGGGGTCTTTAATGGTCTTGGATCGTCCTGCCCCAAGGCGGATCGATCAGCGCTTAGTTTTTTTGGGAATTATATTTGGCCTGTTCCTTTTTGGAATTTTGATTTTCCAAAATTTGGTCACGGGCAGGGGGAGTCTTCTTTTCTTCATAAGTTCTTTGGCGGCATTCATGATCAAAATGTTCCCCCTGACAATGTCGGCAGGGGCGTGACCTTACAGGAGGTCTTGGCCTATTCGAGACATTATTCGTCCTTGGTCGTTCATTATTATTTACTATATTAGTTGGATTGGGGGGGTTAGTATTAATTGTCTGTTGTCGTTCTTCAGTCTGGTCCTGCTCGATCGCCATCGTGAGACACGTAAGGCGATCGGTATCCAATATGTCCACGCATCTTATCCTAGAACGGAGGGCTGGTATTAATAAGGGCACAATGACATTAACACATTCTTGTTCTGTCCCAAAGGGCACCAACCTCCTAAATAATGCTCTCTTTTTTAGTATGAACTCTTCAACTTTTTCGTTATTCTTTTGTTTAAGTCCGTATAAATTTGATTTTAGGTCGCTTACTAGCTCGGGGCTATTAAAACGTCTGCTTAAGCGCTTAGCGAATTCTTCAAAATTCAAAATTAGTCCTTTTAGCGGCTCTATCCAACTTCGGGCCCCCCTTTGAAGCTGCTCCACTGCAATATTAATTTTTTCATTTTCATCTAAAATATTGCATTGTAAAAAATATCTTTGCAGTGTTATCAAGAATAAATCGGGGCTTTCGTGTTGAAACCCGCTGAAAGTTTCTCGTAATTTATTTGAGGGGGCGGGGGGATTACTTCGTTGATCACCGATTATATGTACTAAGCTTCCAATCGCCTGCACAAGGTCCTGTACATCTGTCATTTTTTTGGTTTCACAAGAAGTGGAGTTGGCAAACTTCGTATAGGGTCCTCCAGATCCATCGGTCTGTACAAACTGGTTACGTGGGGCAACTATTTCATCAATTTGTTTCCCCACCAGGGATGCCATGTCGCCGATACGGCCCTGTGGATGTCTTTGCTTCGGCGGTCTGTGGAAAGATACGCTACCTTCAGAGCCCGAGTCAGAGTCGAGGTCTTTTTGACCGAGTAGCGTTCTCCTAAGTAAAGCCGGATTCCAGAGAGGGTCGACTCCTACTTCTCGCATTGGGGCCAACTCGGCTGGGCGAGTTGGCCTAACGTTGCCCAATATGTCCCTATTGGAGTGCGTTTCTATCCCTGGGAGTGGTTCTCGGTCCCACCGAGGATTGGTTTGGGAAGCAAGTAAAGCGTCCTGGTCGGCATTTTTGGTTATATTTAAATAAGTTTGGATTGATTCTACCATTGTTGAAAAATCCTGGGCTTCAGGATTCTCAGGGCTTACTTGGGACTCTATACTACCCGAGCATTCAATGGTTTTTTCGGTCATTTTGATAATTTAGGGATGCCAGATTTTTTTATTGGTTTTAAAAAAAATCAAAAACTAAATTTATAAGAAAAATCAATCATAAAAATATTAATTAATTTTTTCTTTGTTAAGGGTGGTCCCACCTCCTTTAACCCCGATGGCGGAAAGGCCACCGGTCCACCAAAATTAAGATAAAAATATTTGAAGAGAAATCAAAAATTTAATCAAAAGGGGTCAACCAATAACCTCATGGTGGTTAATGGTAAGAGAGAAGGTAACGTATTACCAATTCTTAAATACTTTTTCTCTATTTTCTTTTTTAACTAATTTATGGGGGGGGGCAAGGGGAGGACTTTTAATTAATGTTAATTTGTAATATGTAATTCCACGGAGGGCAAAAGAGAATAAAGTGTTTTGGTTTATTTCAATATTTTTTCAAAACCTTTTACATTACAATAATGACAATCGACAAACTTAATATTAACCCAACATTTATAACATATAACATCCAATCTCGATAAACTTTACCTCAAGAAGAAAATGATTTAAAACTAAAACTTCAATTATAAAAACTAAAAGGTTTATCGAAATTAGTTTCAGTAAACTATTATTATAAACAATTAACAACAAATAAATAATAATCAAGCTTATTTTCACTTGGGGGGCTGCGCCCCACTTAATAAATTCGCAATGGCTCTTTTTGGCAGACGGCCAAGTCTGGGGGACTGCGTCTCTCTTATTTTTATAAAGAAATCTAGGGGTTGTTACCTCGTAAACTAGCCTGCAGTGCCAGGACTAGTCCGGTAACAGCCAACGAACTATTCAACTCTGGAATTCCTTACTTGCCTGTATGCGAAGCGACGACGTGAAAACCAGAGCTGAAACATTTAAATTTCGCGCCCGAAAATATTTTCCCCCCTACTTCCGATTCCCCAATACCTCGCGTAACACGACCCAGGTCCGCATGGGTATGAGCATACTAATCCACAGAAGTATCCAAAAAATAAATCACTGATAATCCAAATCAAGGGAATAACACTTGATTGACATACAGGAATCCACCAACTAATCAAGGGAATAACATTTGAATAGTATTCCAATCAAATCACTGTAAATCCCGGAAAGATAACTATATCAAAAAGGACGGGAATCACCTCCTCGATAGACGCGAAAACTTTATTGCCCCCCTATTGAAAGGTACGGCACAACACTTGATGACAAGTGGAAAATTTAAAAAAAAAAATTTTAAGTTTAACTTCAAAAATTAAACTGACGTGAAGTACTTTAGCAAGCAAAATTCAGGTCCCGAATGAACCAAAAACGCCGCGTTTTATATTCTTATCCATTTAATTACAACGCAATAAACGGTTTCAGCCAATGACAACCCAGCGAAAAACTACAACTCGATATTTTCTATAATCAATAATTTTTTTTTGAAAAAATATCGCATTTCGATGGGTTACATTATATTAAAGTAAAATATCAACTTTTATTTGTTTAGTGATACAAATTTTAGCAACAATTGTCAAAAATATGTATGAAACAGGGAGGAGCCTCCTGACTTACTCAGGGCTAATTACGCATTAATTTTACCAGCCGAAAATGTTTTGGGGTATATCAAAAAACGCGACCAATCAATGAACAAAACATCGCTAAATGACCAAAAGGCGGGGCTTGTTAAGGGAGTTGAATGGCTTATAAATAGAAACGCGAAATCGTTGTACCCATTCTTCACTTGACTGTCATAAAAGCCGCTCACGAAAACCAAATTTAAAAACATCCCAGAGACCAAAAAATACAAATCCCATTTGTCCGCCTGAAGTCATTTAACGACTTTTCTCGTAAAACTAAACACAAATGACCCACAATACAGAAGGCAAATACACTTCATACCGTGAATTAACATTTTACACTTCAAAACTTTTATCGAAAACAACTTTTTGCCAAAATTACTTTTTGTTTCTGACAAATAATTTTTTCATTATTTGTGCCTTTAAAAAAAAAATAATAATAATACTAACAAATTATTATTCCTAAAAAATTGAAAACTAAATTAAACTTAAAAACTACTACAGGGGTTATGCACTAGATAAAATAGCATTAAATGACTAGTTATACGACAGTTGGACGATGATGCGATGCCAACTCACTTGTCTTTATTGCCGAAAAAAATAATATTTACTGCCGTTTTCAGAATAAGTATACGGGGTCAGGTAAAAAAGTTATCGGACCTAACTTCATTTTTTTTAAATGGAACACCCTGTATATTTTAATCTAAAAAGATAGCATTTTGAATTCTCTTTTCAAATATATAACACAGTATGGATATTGGTTTCCTAGGAGATTTATTTAAACCTTATTACTTTGAAAATTACGTGAAATTGACTTATCAACATTTAAAAAAATTTGATATGATGTCAGTTTTATATTGAAAGTGGAAAAAACGAAGAAATGGCGCAAAATTTATAATTTGTTTGCTATCCGGAAAAACGGCAACCATTTAAGGACATATTCCGACGACTGGAACATAATTTAAGAACACACGGCTCTTTTACGAAGCCGAGATCAAAAACTTATAATAAAGAAAACAAGGAAAATGAAGAAATAAGCGTCTTAGGATTTGTCGAGGCCAATAATCAGGTAATATATCCTGTGATAGCTTTGAATAGTAGTAGCTCAACTTTTATTGAAGTGAAAACTTCTTTAGTCGCGTTTAGCACTTTTAGTTGGTATTGAATGAGACTGAGCCGTCAGATTCGGCTATGCAACGATCATGATGCAGTCGGCGAAAAATGCAAGATACTGAAATATGACCCAATGCATAGTGTATTTGCTTTTTATGGATTGATTCTTTTATCGTCTTGAATTTGAGATTTGCGGATGTTAGAATGTGAGAGGTTAATAGAGAATATCGTCTTGGTCAGGTTTTCACTTCTGTCCTGTGGTCACAGATCCTAAAATCACTTTGTAATTTTAGGAACAAAAATCCACGTTCGTCAGAAACGTAAAAACTGAAACTGGAATTACAAAATCTAAGGCGCAAAGAATTTTGACGTCCAATAAATATTTTCCCTATATTGTTAAAATTACCCAATATTTGCACCCTGGTGATGATGTGAGACGATTGGAATTTTGTCACTGGTTTTTAAATAAATCTAACGAGGATCGTTCTTTTCACCAAAAAATAATTCGGTCAGATGAATGTCGAATTACAAGTTGCGGTATTCATAACCGACATAATGAAAGACATTGGAACTCCACAAATACCCACATGGTACGACCTGTTCGCCAACAAGGTCGATTTGGGGTAAATATAAGTTGTTTTTTGTTTCAAAACAAACTGGTGTATCGCTTTTTGAAGAAAATTTAAATGCAGATCTGGACATACTCCAATCAAACCTTTACGATATCCTTGATGATATTCCTTTAAATGAAGTAATAGAGATTTACTTTCAACAACGTGGCGCCCCTTCCCATAACGCTCTTCGAATAATTTAGAAACCGTTGCATAGGAACACATGGACCTATTGGTTGGCCACCACGATCTCCGGATCTAACACCTCCAGATTTTTTTTCTTTAAGGAATGTTGGAAAATAAAATTTATACATTCATTTTAACTCGAAAACAACTTGACCAAAGAGTTCATGAGGCCTTTGCAGAAATAAAACCATTACACATGATAATGCCTTAAAATCCGCTCGAAAAAGATATCAAGAGTGCATTGAAAACAACGGAGGAGCTTTCTAACATTTGCGATGATTCCCGTTATTTTTTACCTTAATCTGAATCTTTTATTTCGTTTCAAAGTAATAAAGTTTAAATAAATCGAGAAAAAGAGCACATGGCACCTATATTACTTTTTTGATAGCACTAACAATTACGGAGATAGAACTAACCTGAACTAACTCTATAAAAGTATCAAAAATGGGATACCCTGTACAGGATGTTAAATAACCATATACGGCAAAAATTCAAGGGATTATTGCTTGAGTATTTTAAGAATCATTCATCCTGATTTTTGGAAGGCCGCTTTGTTTCGAAGATACATGGCGAGAAAAATAAGTTAACAAAAACAACATTGTATCTTGTATTACACAAATTATAACCTTTTAGGATGGTAACAAAATAAACCTGATGGTATTTTTAATGGTAAATAAAGTTTAGGACCACCGCCTACCTCAGATAGCTCAAGCTTGTGGCAATTGTAACCGGGGTGGTTCTTTTGTGAAGGGTCCCTGGCCAGTACGAACCCCAAAGGATGTTGCTGTGCAAGCTAAGACATAAGATTCGGTTTTGAGCGCCAGTCGCAGCATGGTTTTAGCTCTAGCCTGTCTCAGCAACACCCAAATCCCTCTGAGTAAACAGTAGGACCGACACACAATGCCAAAGCAAAACACAAAATTCATTTAATAAAGGTTATTTAATTTGAAAAGTTCAATGTAGAGAAATGGGTTATTTTAAATTGAAAATTAATAACAACTATAATAATAATAATCATACTTTATTACTTATTTATACCTTACATAAGAGTTTAGATACATGCCTTTGTAACAGCATTTATAATTTAGTCTTTGTACTTCTTTGAAACCCGAAAGGGCCGAAACGCGCGTGTCAGGTAACTGAAAAATAAAACTTTGAAACATAACAAGTAGTTTTTATTTCTACCCATACTGTATATACGGTTTCACTAAGAATGTAGCCCAACATAAGTAAATTAAATAATCATACTATTGGATAGTACTTTGAGATAGGTCGCCATTAAGGTTGCGATAACTGATGCAGGCGTTTCTCTCGTTATAAGTGACCCCCGAATAATTTCCCTACCACCAGGGTAGGTTCTCTCAGTGATTGATCTGAAGGGCAATACAAGAAGGCCATCAAGATACTGGAATTTTAGTCGTTCATCAATCAATAACATCTTAAACCGCGGATACCAAAACTAACTAGGCCAGTCTGGAAGGACTAAAATTCCAGTAGCCTTATCTTGAACAATCTTATCTAAAACCTTTTTTTGAGGGCGAAAGGAATGGGAAAGCATAAATATAATATAAATTCCAGTTAATAGTAAAAACATTTACACACATGGCTTCTGGATCAGGATGCTATGATACGAACTTTTTGTATTTCTTATTTTGGTAGGTAGCAAATAAATCGATATGGGGAATTCCGAATTTAGATGTGATTTTGTCAAAAACATCTTTGTTTAATATTCATATTCAGAGCAAATATTTCTTATACGAATTGAAAATTTACAATACTTAGTCTAATATCTCATAAATTTATGAAACTGTAATCAGTCATTGGATCGTAATTGTAAAGATATTTCAAATTGGCTAGATTAAATGCCCGTTATTACAGCGCAAAAGTTGCAACTCTTTACATTCCGTTACATCATACAGGGTGGCCGCCGAGGTATGCGACATACTTCGTACATAAATTCTATGACTAATTTTATGCAAAAATGATCCTATTCCCGAGTTCTAACGGTTCTTGAAATATCGGAGTTTGAAGTTGAACTAAATTACTGAAGGGCTGAGGAAAAATGTGGTTTATTTATTTATTCATTTATTGTTATATTTGGGTTGCAGACAGGATATGTTCCCATTAGAGCAACGACTGTTTGCAAATTACAATTATAACGAGTTATTTATAATATACATTGCATTGTTAATATTTATGTAATAGTTCTATAGTACTGATCAACAATAATAATTCGCTAACCCTAGTAATATTCTAATTATGATGGTAAAAATGCTTCACTTCACGATAACAGTAAACTTATTTATATCTTAACATTAAAAAGATACACATCTACCTACACACTTCCACAAATAGTGACACAACCTATGATTATTAAGCATTAAGTGAAAGTTAAGGGAAGGTTTTTATTTTTGGTTTGAAGATATCTACTGAATTACAGAAGAAGTTCACTTCATTACATATTGAGTTGGAATATTTAAGCATTCTTGAGAATGGGGAATTTATAGACCTGATAGTCCGGAAGAGATGCGATCTAAACAAGATATTTTGTCTGAAATATCTCTGAGAAACAGCAGGGGCAACTCGCTCCAGAAGTTCCGAAGAGTCGATTTTTGAGTTAATTATTTTAAATAGAGTAACTACATCTGTATACGATCTTCTGTGCTCCAAAGATCTAATTTTGTACTTAAGACGCAACTGTTCCATGACATCAAAGTTAATATTATCTCTAAATGCCAAACACTTGAGGAACCTATTCTAAACAGATTCTATACGCGACTTATAGACATTATACAGGGGGTTCCAAATGATTAAGGCAAAATTGAGCGGGCTAAAAGATAAATAAAAAATAAATAAAAAATAATTAAATAATAAAATAGTCTTTTATTTCAAGAGATTTGCATCTGAAAAATACGTCATTACAGCTTGACAAATAATATAATCGTCTACTAAAGAGACAAACGACAAAATATAATAAAAAAATATACAAATCAATATTATCAAAAAAAGAAAAAGAAAAAACATCTATATTACACCACACATACCAAAAATACAGGAGACCCAATAAAACAAGAAAATAAAAAAATTTAAAGATAGGTAACCTATATATTTTTTTATGTATCTCCAGGAAACACTGATTCAAATATTCAAGCAGTCATCCAATGTATATGGTTCAAGATTAATTAGATAACTCTTAACAGATTCTAGAAAGAGATTGGTATTGTCTCGCAACACCTTGATATTCTGTGGCAGAGTATTAAACCAACTTAATGGATCGATATTAGGTTCCCTTCTCAAACAGTGCTCTTCTGTGATAAGGATAATTATAATCATTCATAAATCTCGTATTGTTGGCATGTGTTCTAGCATATGCTTCAAAACTCTCAGGATTCCTAACCAGAAACTTAATACACTCATAAACATATACGACAATTACAGTAAGAAGACCACCTGACCTAAAAACCCCTCTACATGAGTCCCTAAACTTCATCCTAAATATAATTCCAATGGCCCGCTTCTGACAAATAAAGATTCTATTTAAGTCTCGAGACCCTCCCCAAATTTCAATCCCAAATTTAATTCTAGAGTAGAAGTTAGCAAAATAAACCAGTCTCATAACAGACAGATCAACACTACCTGACAGAACTCTTAAACCGAAAGAGATGGAAGACAATTTGCTTCAAAGAATATCAATATGTGATGACCAGCACATGGTATAATGAATATTAATACCTAAGAAGCACGAAGATTCAACACAATTTACAGCTTTATTACCCAGAACAACCGTATCTGGAATATCTATTTTATTATTATTGAATACTATAGCTGTAGTCTTCCCTTCATTCAATATGAGCCTATTTTCATTCAGATAATCTTTAGTTCTGGACATGACCAAACCGCCCCTATCGATGAGATTCTCAAAATTCCTCCCAATACTAAAATGTTTGTATCGTCAGCAAAACTAACTATAAACTCATTTTCAAGATCCAAGATTATATTTTTAATGTCATTAATGAAAATAATAAAAAGCAAGGGACCCAGAATACTACCTTGTGGGACTCCCGAAACCAGCTCCAGAGCCTTAAACGACACAGTTGCTCCCTTATTATGTAGTTGTGCAACTTGCTTGCGATTTCTAAGGTACGAAGCAAACCACACACAACATAGGCATAGTAAAGTGTAATTAAAGTTTTTTGTTGTCTGAAATGTTTTCCTTGTCTATTTAGAAATCCAAACATTCTGCATGCATTAGCCACCATATTTGCTATGTGGAGGTCAAACTTTAGCTTTCCATCAAATATAACTCCCAGATCTCTAGCCTGGCACTCCCTTTTCAGGAAGCTGACACCAAGTTTATATTTATTTATTATTTTATTGCGATTTGGTGTAAAGGTAATGGATAAACACTTTTTTAGATTAACAAATAGGTAATTTTTAGTACAGTAATCATGAAACCTATCAAGGTCATCTTGTATTTTATCACAGTCGTTAGTATCAGTTACTTGTTTATACATTTTGAGGTCATCTGTATAAAATAGAAATTTCCAATGTGGAAAATAGAGCTGGATGTCATTGATATATATGAGAAAGAGTAGTAGTCCAAGGTGGCTACCCTGGGATACACCTGACGTAGAGATAGAGATGTCTGTGTAACAGCCGGCAACTGAGACGAGCTTGTCTCTATCAGTTAAGTATGACTTAAACCAATCCAGAACAATGCCACCCACCCCGACCTGAAACAACTTTTTCAGGAGTAAAAGATGGTCAATTTTGTCAAACACTTTACTAAAGTCCGTATAGATAGAGTCAACCTGGATTCGGTTATCCATACTCCCTATGATAAACTCCGAGCAGCATATAAGATTTGACTCTATTGACCTTTTGGGGTAGAATCCATGTTGATGGATACTGATTTTATTTTTGATTAAAAACAGTAAGTGTTGATTTATGGCTTTTTCAAAAACTAGCAAATATACAGAGCTTGGTTAAATTAACGTGTAATAACATTGCAATTGTTAAAGCTGCTCAATGTGATTACCGCCTTGTGAAATGCATAACTCAACGTCTTCGAGTTCTCGTTCCCAGTTGTAGTTCTCCATATTGTTTCTCACCATATAAAACGCTGCATGAATATTCTGGATGGGTTGGTCCCTGTTGTTAGGCTTTCCCATTAAATATATAAGTATCTTCACATGTCCCCGCATGAAAAAGTCTAGTGGGTTGAGATCCGGAGATCGCAGTGCGCAAGCAATGGGACCACCACGACCCATTCATCCATTTGTATACTGTTCGTTGAGGAAATTAGTGACGCCTCTTCCTTAACGGGCCGAAGCACCATCAAGTAAATAAACATCGTCCTTCTGATTTAAAGAGGAATGTGCTCAAGTAATATAGGCAGATCATATTTCAAAAAAGTCCGATACATTTCGTTGTTCAAATTTCCGTTGAAGAAATGTGGTCCAATAACTTCATTATTAACTATTCCAGCCCAAATGTGTCTCTCGAATAGCACAAGGGTTTCGATTGCCCAGGCATGTTCGTTGTGGAAATTGTTGATTCTAACTCTTGTAAATATAGTTTTGTCACAAAAAGGGTTCTTGAAAGAGTACCTAGATAATTGCTCCACCATTCACAAAGACGAACTCTATGGGGACGATCCGTTGGGAGAAGTTCTTGTACCGGTTGGTAATGATAGTGGTGCAGTCCGTTTTCTCGCAAGGTTTCTTGCACAGCCATCCTACTTTGTCCAGTGAGTACAGAAATTCTTCTCGTACTAGTAGCAGGGTCATTTCTAACAAGCTCAAGCACTTCTACATCATCGTTTCTTCGCATAAGTTCTCTTTCACAAGGCGGTACCTAGCCTAGTAATTTACTCTTTAGCACCTACCCATACGACCTGGAATCTTTAAACCCTAATACTTTAAAAACCGTTAGGAATTTAGGAAAGTGAATAGAATAATTTTTGCTTAATGCTACAGGGTCGTTGGTATGTATGGAAACGGTCTATTATTTCCTAAAGTACAACAGCTAGCAAAAAATATTCCAGATAGAAGTTTTGGGGTTCTTTATAGTCTATTAGAATTTCAAAAAATTAAGTATACAGGATGAGTCAAAAAGCCGTAGAGAAATAAAGTTACTTTTTTTTAATGGAACACCCTCTATCTTAGAACATTTTTGGATTTTACGTAAAATTACAATAATTTTTTGTTTAGTGCATTATAAGTTTAAACCAAATGGTTTCTGAGATACCGACTTTTAAAAAATTACATTTTTGAATTTTGACAGCTTCTAGCTTTCTAACGGTACGTCTTAGAGTAAAACGGCTTACATGTCCCTATCTTAGTTTTTAACTATCTTTTTAAAAGTGTCAACTTCCGGTTAAACCGGATGTAGCTCAAAAGCCGGACATATAGTATTTCCGGTTTAACGGAAGTTGGTATTCTTGAGAAGATAATATAAAAGTAAGATAGGGACATGTAAGCCGTTTTGCTCTATGGCGTACCGTTAGAAGCTGTCAAAGTTCAAAAATGTCATTTTTCAAAAGTCGATATCTCGAAAACTATTAGGTTTAGACTTAATAAAAAATAATTGTAATTTTATGTAAAACCCAAAAATATTGTAAGATATACAGGGTGTCCGGATAAGGATACGGAGCGGCCATATCTCGGAAACGATACGTCCCACAGATCTGAAAAAAAAGCTCTCATCATAAAAACTGCCAAGAGAAATTCATTCAAAATAATTTTAAGTTTCGGAAATTGCCGCAAGAGGGCGTAACGGCTTATTTATTTTTTAAAGTTCATTTTACGGCAAAAAATGCCACTTAACCGTAGAAAAGCAAATAAATAATTAAAATCAGTAGATTGTTTACTACAACTTTTGTTATTGTTATTTTTTTGAATCTCGCCTAATAAAGGAGTGGGGGAAGCCTTTAGGACATTTTTCAAAAACTGTCATTATGTCGTTATCCTTCAACGGATTTTCTATAACTTGGACTTGTTTGAAAGGGAATTCCTTGGAGTTTAAATAAATGATTCAGGAATTGTCACAAGTTTCCTGATACAATTTTAAGATGGCGCTGTTATTCAATCTAACTTATTTTTTTTATTTTTCTCGGTATTTGCAAATTGGATGGTATAATTTTTTCGGTAGTAATAGGAGACAATTTGCATAGGGAATGATTAGTCCAAACCGCAAATTGATATCACCAGGGGTTTAAAAGTTATTTTGATTTTTCTTTAAAAAATGATACAGTTTCCATTTACCGGTACCCGGTATACCGCTAATAAGCAAGATAACAACTAATTTCATGGCCTACTGTTTAATAAACTATAAAATTTATAATAAAAGTTTAACGAGTCAAAGAAACATCAATAACACTGAATAAAATATGAATATTATGATATGAGATTATGAAAAAGTGCACAAATCTTAAATCTAGAAACAATTAGCAATTTAGCAAGACAACAATAATTACAAATGTTTAAAATATTTTCCGTCACTTCCTAAGCTCTTAGTTATTCTTCTTTCAGTGAAAAACACACTTGCCTCTTGCCTCAATTTCAGCCGTGGATAAGCTTCGAACGGCATTTCATATCCTTTCCATCATGTTTTCGCCTAAATTACAAGTTCCAAGTTGGCGATGGAAAAAAACAAATTAATAATTTATTGTGACAAGCTGTTGATGAGTTTTAAACGTCAAGCATCTTATAATATTAAGCATTGTTTTTTACATTTATGTTGCATTTTTCTACAAACAGTATGCCGTTTACTAACGCAGAAGCGTATGATATGTTGAATATGTATTTTCAATCTCTTGAAAATGCTGTAATAGCGTCGCGAGAGTATGCAATGCGATTTCCACAAAGAAGACACTATTCTCGAGAAGTATTCTCAAGATTAGCTCGACGATTAAGAGAAACTGGTAATGTGCAGCCCATTCAACGACCCTTACGCATTCGTAGGACACGTAATGAGGTAAATATTATCAACGTTTTGGCTTACGTTCAATACGATCCCACTTTAAGCACCACAAAAATTTCCCTTGACTTGGGGGTTCCAAAAACAAATGTCCACGAGATTTTACAAACTAATAGTATGCACCCTTACCACATCGTTTTACACCAGGCATTGAACGATACTGATTATGATCGTCGATTGGATTTCTGTCACTGGCTATTAAATATGATTAGGGAAAATCCAAATTTTCTTTCACGGATATTATGGACAGACGAGGCCACTTTCACTAACGCTGGGGGTGTGAATTTGCATAATATGCACTATCGGTCTGAGCAAAACCCTTATTGGATGAGGCAAGTAGATTTTCAAAACCGCTGGAGTTTAAATGTTTGGTGCGGGATCTTGGAAGGAAAAATTATCGGTCCCCATTTTTTTGACCTAACCCTTAATGGAGCAAGATTTTTAGATTTCTTGGCCACTTTCCTTCCACCGCTTTTGGAAGAAGTCTCCTTACAAACGAAAACAAACATGTGGATCCAACTTGATGGTTGTCCGGCGCATTACTATCGTAACGTACGCCAATACCTAGAAGAGCAATTTGCGCATCGTGTAATTGGAAGAGGAAGCTTGTTTCCCTGGCCGGCTCGTTCACCGGATCTTACTTGTCTTGATTTTTACCTATGGGGTAGGTTAAAAGATCTGGTTTTCCAAGAGAGACCAACAACAAGGGAAAACATATAAGGATAACAAATGCCGTTAGAAACTTATCCACGGCTGAAATTGAGGCAGCCGTATTATCAACTAACAGAAGAATAATTAAGTGCTTACAAAATGACGGAAAACATTTTGAACATTTGTAATTATTATTGTTGTCTCGCTAAATTGCTAATAAAATTGTTTCTAGTTTTAAGATTTGTGCACTTTTTCATAGTCGAAGTCTCATAATATGATATTATCATAATATTCATATTTTATTCAGTGTTATTGATGTTCCTTTGACTCGTTAAACTTTTATTATAAATTTTATAGTTTATTAAACAGTAGGCCATGAAATTAGTTGTTATCTTACTTATTAGGGGTATACCGGGTACCGGTAAATGGAAACTGTATCATTTTTTAAAGAAAAATCAAAATAACTTTTAAACCCCTGGTGATATCGATTTGCGGTTCGGACTAATCGTTCCCTATGCAAATTGTCTCCTATTACTACCGAAAAAAATTATACCATCCAATTTGCAAATACCGAGAAAAATAAAAAAATAAGTTAGATTGAATAACAGCGCCATCTTAAAATTGTATCAGGAAACTTGCGACAATTCCTGAATCATTTATTTAAACTCCAAGGAATTCCCTTTCAAACAAGTCCAAGTTATAGAAAATCCGTTGAAGGATAACGACATAATGACAGTTTTTGAAAAATGTCCTAAAGGCTTCCCCCACTCCTTTATTAGGTGAGATTCAAAAAAATGAACAATAACAAAAGTTGTAGTAAACAATGTACTGATTTTAATTATTTATTTGCTTTTCTACGGTTAAGTGGCATTTTTTGCCGTAAAATGAACTTTAAAAAATAAATAAGCCGTTACGCCCTCTTGCGGCAATTTCCGAAATTTAAAATTATTTTGAATGAATTTCTCTTGGCAGTTTTTATGATGAGAGCTTTTTTTTCAGATCTGTGGGACGTATCGTTTCCGAGATATGGCCGCTCCGTATCCTTATCCGGACACCCTGTATATAGGGTGTTCCATTAAAAAAAAAGTAACTTTATTTCTCTACGGCTTTCTGACTCATCCTGTATACCTAATTTTTTTAAATTCTGATAGACTATAAAAAACCCCAAAACTTTTATCTGAAATATTTTTTGCTAGCTGTTGTGCTTTAAGAAATAATAGACCGTTTCCATACATACCATACATAATAATATATAGGTATACCGGGTGTTGCATCGTCGAGCGGGACATAGGAAATCCCATGTAATTTTAAATGGGGTCAATTATTGGCTTCCCTAATTATTTTAGAGAAAAATTCTATTTAGGTTTATTAAAGAGCACTAAAACCCACATTCAAAAGAATAACTTTAGATATTTTTGATGAGCCCGTTTACGGGTTATCGCCGATTTCTTTTTAACTATTTCTCCTTTTTATGGCCCCGTATTTGCGGGCACCAGTCAAGGTAAAAGATGACTGTCAAATAAAGTTGTCATTTTGAAATGTGTGCTTTATTGTTATAAAAACTCGTACATCGAAAATATTAAAGGTGTATTTATGAGTACAAATTAATCTGAATAAAACTAAAATAAAGTATCCAATTACAAGGTTAATTATGACATTTTACATGTTTCAATATTTTACTAATTAATAGGTAGGTAAGTACTATTAAATTGTTAGAACTTTAGGATTTAAGAAGATGTTTAAATATTCCTCCATTGACTGCTAGACAATAACCGAGGCGATCATAAAATTCTCTTCTTACATTCGCTAGTTGGTAAACTGAAATTCTATTGCATTCGGCAGAAATAGCATTTTTTAACTCGTCTAGATTTGGGTATTTTTTATCTTTGTATATCCTGTTTTTTAAATGGCCCCAGAGAAAGAAATCATTTGGCGATAAATCAGGAGACCTGGCTGGCCAATTTACTGTATGATTTAAGCCAATAACATTTCCATTAAAAGCACGGTTTAAATATTCCCGGACAGCCAGGGTACTATGTGCCGGGCAGCCATCCATTTGGTACCAAACTTCCTGATTTTCCTTGGCGGCATCATGTAAAGTAGGTAAAATATGATCTTCAAGTAGTTCCAAAAAATATTCTGCATTTAAATTTCGTGTAAGAAATAATGGCCCGATAATATTTTCTCCGAAAATCCCAGCCCATACATTAACTTTTTGTGGATATTGCGTCCTTGTTTCCACAAACCTGTGTTGGTTTTTTTTGCTCCAATATCGATAATTTTGAACATTGGGTTCATTGTTTAAGGTAAATGTGCATTCGTCAGTGAAACAAATGTTTTTTAAAAATTCCCTATCCATGTTTGCTCTTTCCATCATACCAAAACAAAACTCCTGTCGTCGTATTTCGTCCCTATCTCTTAGCTCTTGGTGCTTTTCATATTTGTATGAATAATATTTATGTCGTTTCAAAGCTCGTAACGCTGTGGTGTGATCTAATCCTATGTCATCCTCAAGTTTCCTTGTGCTGATCTTCCCATCATTTTCTTCCACGCACAATAAAACTTGCAAGTCCCTATCATTTCTTGCATCTCTTCTTTGTTCCTGCCTTCTTCACATCTGCAGTTATTTATTACAGTGCCTTTTGTCTCAAATTTCTTGATAGTCCTTTCAACTGTAGATTTTGCAGGTATCAGTCTATTCGGATACAGAGCAGCAAACATGTCTGACACATTTTGATAACTATTTCCTTGATAATACCATTTAATCATCAATATTTTTTCTTCAGAAGTGTAATTCATGGCTAATATTTTCGATGTACGAGTTTTTATAACAATAAAGCACACATTTCAAAATGACAACTTTATTTGACAGTCATCTTTTACCTTGACTGGTGCCCGCAAATACGGGGCCATAAAAAGGAGAAATAGTTAAAAAGAAATCGGCGATAACCCGTAAACGGGCTCATCAAAAATATCTAAAGTTATTCTTTTGAATGTGGGTTTTAGTGCTCTTTAATAAACCTAAATAGAATTTTTCTCTAAAATAATTAGGGAAGCCAATAATTGACCCCATTTAAAATTACGTGGGATTTCCTATGTCCCGCTCGACGATGCAACACCCGGTATATATATATATATATATAGTATATATAATTCATATACGAAGTATCTTGCATACTTGGGTGGCAACCCTATATATCTAAATAACCAAAATTAATAGGGTAAATCGTTCGAAACTTTGAATATGTTGAAATATATTGTTAAATTTTATTTAGGCAATTGCAAAAGTTTACCCAAATATTAAAGATAAATCAAAAAATTATAAATCTCATACATCGGAGAAGCCAGTGATAATAATAAATAGGCACTTTTTTAAATAAGATTTGAATGTAGCATACAAAATAAACAATTGGTTAGGTAAATCAATAAAAAACAATAAAACAAAATCGGAAGAAAACAACAAATATGGAGTTTACAAACTCACTTGTAAAGATTGTCCTAACACATATTATATTGGACAAACAGGTAGAAATTTCGGAAAAAAAGTAAAAGAACACCACTCTGGCTTTCTTAATGAAACAACCGATTCAAATTATACCAATCATTTAATAGAACATAATCATCAAGAAATGTTTAAAACTAAATTTGCTTGAGTCTTTAAAAATAATCAAACATCCAATCATTTACTTAATGAGCAAATAGACCTTAATAATTTACCATTGTTGAATACGTTTTAAAAATTACAACCCTAAACAACCCATTATTTGTCATGCTAATATATCATTATATTTGTAGATTAAGACCTTAAATTTAGTATGTACTTAGGAAAACCATATAATGCACATAAATACTTTAACAAGTTTCTGTTCATGTTTATTCGTTTGAAAAAGCTACAACGTAGCGGAACATGTCACGTCGTTAATATTAAAAATATTAATATACTGGAGAGAAGTGTGTAAATAGTAGTTTACATTATTTCCTAACCCCTGTATTCTTAACATTTGTTATATGGATCTCCCAATTGCCCCTGTTACTATTCGCTCTTCTGGCAAACCGCTTGCTATTATCTAGGTGCCTAATTTTCACTTAAAGTAACCTGTCCAATTTTTTCATACAACATCAAGAATAAAATTCCGCTCCTTAAATATTTATTTATTTTAAATTTAGTTCAGGTTGCCGATTAACTAACATCCTTTACCACGATACAGATGACCTTACTTTCTTTTAAAGATGTTCTACACCTGTTGAAAATGTTTTTTATGCTCGGATGATCTTTATTATTATATAATTTCTCTGATTTCCCTAATTAGGCAAGTTAAGGTGAAAATGATTGCTGTAACATTTGAATATTATAATTTAGTTAACGCATTTCTGCGTAGCGAATGAACTGAACACCAGTTAAATCTCTATTTAATAAATAGCTAGGTATATGAATGCGATTTAAAAAACAACTTTGCTGACAAACATAACATAAGATGACGTACCAGAGCTAATAGCACTAATATTTTAATAAACAAGATTTTAAGCAATTTAGTAATTATAAAAGTTTACAAGTCAGTTTAAGTTGTTTTAATAATCAGTATTGACACAAATGCTGATGGATTATTTTTGATTTTAAAGAGAAAATTGATCTAAAGTTGGTTGACAAATTATTCATAATAATAATAATAATAATAAAGGGTCCGTCCATTGGCCAGTATTATTCCTAGTTTTTGACCGACTAATGTATGCTGCCTACCAAACTGTAGGACTGATTGAGTTATTTAAGTGCATACATGTGTACCAAAAAAAAAATGTTTAAACAAAATTATTTTCAAAAACAACTTGATTTTTACCTTGCCATGTGTAGTTATTCCAAGCTTATTTTGATGACATAAAAAAGCATTGCATCTTGACCATAGGCGTCGCTTCTACCAAATAATTAAAATGCGGATTGTTAATATGATTAGATAGTATGTATTATTACAGCTTGTTCATCATAGTTTTTATCGAAAAAATGTTTGTACCTGTGACTTCGCCTGCAGAGAATATTTTTTAAATGGTCTCTCTGTAAAGAAAAATACTAATTTTACCAAAAGCACTTTAAAAATATAGTTAATATCGATAAAAGGGTTTGTATCCGTGACTTCGCCTGCAAAGAATACATGCATTTAATATTTTTGAAATGGTCTTTCGGAAAAAAAAAATGCTCATTTTGCCGAAAACAATTAAAAAAAATTGTCTTTTTCCTGCCAGGATCGCCAGGAGGTATGACTTATCCTTGCCAAGAAAGGATAGGGGTAGGTACTAAGCTAGTTGGAATATACAGTTAGTAGTTAGAATTCACTATACAGGGTGTAATTTAATTGAGTGCCGATACTTAAGGGTGATAATCTATGAATGATTCTAAGATAAAAAGTTCATATGGACATATGTCCTAAACCTCTTCATTTTTGAGCTACAGGGTGTTAACATTTTAAGAAAAATATAACCTTTTTATATAAATCACTCTTAGATATTTTTATGAAATTTTGTACATACCTTTTAATCAATAAGGAACATTTTTTGACCTAACAGATTTATAAAAATTTTTACCAGTGACGTCCGTACGGGGTTTGAACTGAATATTTTTAAAGAAAAAATGGATACGCCACTGCTTTTTCTAAAAACGAAACTTACTTTTGAAATTCCCATTTATTTTAAAGCAAATTTCGTTTATGGACTTACTTTTGTACGACGCACCGTTTTCGCGTAAAAAATAAAAACAAAAAAAAATAAAAAATTTTATTTCAAAAATCGCGATTAATTTAAAAGGAAAAATTCCAAACCTTAAATCGAAAGCGAAATGACAAGAGAAGATAAACAGAATAAAGAACCCACATTATTTACAGTAGTTGTTCGAAGTGTCGTCCACCCACACGTATGCAAGCATGGACTCTTCTTCCCATAGACTGACGCACATTTTCGAAGATTTCCGGGGTGTTTCTTATGGTTTGGCAGCATACTAATATACGATTTCGTAACTCTTCTTCGGTATGAATCGGCACTTGGTACACTAAGCTTTTCAGATGCCCCCAGAAAAAATAGTCTAAACTGTTAAGGTCCGGAGATCTAGGTGGCCATGGCTGCGTTCCTCCGCGACCTATCCACCGATTGCGATAGGTGTGATTTAAAAATTCACGCACTCGTAAGCTAAAATGTGGAGGCGCACCATCGTGCATTAGCCACATCTGCTTTCTTAATAATAATGGAAGGTCTTCAAGCATTGGCGGCAGATCTTCTTCAAGAAAGTGTAAATATGATTGTCCATGTCCATCAAGTCTTCTTGGGAGAAAAAATGGGCCTATCAAATAATCATCAATAATGCCAGCCCAAACATTTATTGAGAACTGTTCTTGATGATTTGATTCTACAATTGCATAAGGGTTTTCATCCGCCCATAAATGGTTATTATGGAAATTTCTTATTGAGTTTCGAGAAAAATTAGCTTCGTCGGTAAAAAGAATGTGCCTGTCAAATAACGGATTTTCCATCAGGTTTTGAAGAAACCACACACAGAAATTAATGCGCATCGGGAAATCTCTAGGGAGTAATGCCTGGACTCTTTGAATGTGATATGGGTATAATAAATTTTCGATGAGAATTTTCCAAACAAGAAAATGTGAAACATTAAATGTTGCCGCGATTTTCCTCGTGCTACTTTCGGGGTTCTCCTCAATTTCGTGTAAAATTCCTTCTTCAAGTTCCGGTGTTCTTACTGTTTGATGGACTCCTTTAGCACTGTGGTCTACTTTTAAAGTTCCGGTCTCGTGGAGACGTCTATGAATCCTAGAAAATGTTCTCGGATCGGGTAGTACGCGATTTGGATACCGCTCTTGGTATATCCGCCTGGCTTCGTATGCATTACCGTCTGCAAGCCCATAAATAAAATGCATGTCAGTTAATTCACTGTTTGTAAAATTTACCATTCTTTTATTATAATTTAACGTCTTACTGTAATAATAATTATTTAATAATGCAAAATCAATGCCAGGCCTTTTGTCTTTATGAAAAGAAACGTCAAAATTGATGTAGCTTTACCCAGCCTACTGATTTTTATTTGATTTGCTTTAAGAGGGCATTTAATATGGTTACCGTTTTTTTCTTTTCAAACGTTCAGTTGAATGTCACTGGTGAGTAGAAAATAAATTGTTGTCCCAAAAAAAGTGTTTCCACTCATGGTGGGTGCCAACCAAATTCAACAAAATAAATAAAAGCAGTCTCAATGAACCGAAGAAAAAAATTTTTTTTTTGTTTTTATTTTTTTACGCGAAAACGGTGCGTCGTACAAAAGTAAGTCCATAAACGAAATTTGCTTTAAAATAAATGGGAATTTCAAAAGTAAGTTTCGTTTTTAGAAAAAGCAGTGGCGTATCCATTTTTTCTTTAAAAATATTCAGTTCAAACCCCGTACGGACGTCACTGGTAAAAATTTTTATAAATCTGTTAGGTCAAAAAATGCTCCTTATTGATTAAAAGGTATGTACAAAATTTCATAAAAATATCTAAGAGTGATTTATATAAAAAGGTTATATTTTTCTTAAAATGTTAACACCCTGTAGCTCAAAAATGAAGAGGTTTAGGACATATGTCCATATGAACTTTTTATCTTAGAATCATTCATAGATTATCACCCTTAAGTATCGGCACTCAATTAAATTACACCCTGTATATATCTTAACAACAAATTGATCGCATCAGCAGAATCACAGTAAACGTTCTGTAATATAACAAGTTTTTAAAATATGCGTTAAAGGAACATAATTAATTTAAAATTCATAAACAATTTAATGACTGGAATTGTCAGAAGTTTCAGAAGTAGGATCGTTTCCAGGTTAGATTTGTACTGGCGCTATAGGTGGTGAACGGAATATCCATTTTCTGTTTTTATTACATGAGCTACGCAATTTTTCCATACGTCGCTACTCGTTTCGTTATTACCTGCCGAATATTATCAAGGACAACTGTGCTTAAAGGGTGTATTACATTGGGCGAATTTAGTAGCTAGTCGCTGGCGACTTAAGTCGCCCGCTAGTGAGCGAGTTTAAACTCGCAGAATGGCTTACAATTAAATACAGCGATTAAAAACGCAGTTGCGCTGGTCGCTCAGTTTATTTTATATTAATAAGGTGTCAATTCCGTACAAAAATGAAGTGGAACGCAAACAATATCGCAGATTTTTTCAAAGTGTCTTGCTTTTTTATCCTTTCGTCAACCATTTGTAGCAATGCATCAAACTGTAACCCATCCATCCTTAAAATATTTCGATAGGCTTGAGGATCTTCCTCTCTTAATTCTTTTAACAAAGTACTGGATGCACCATATTGTTCTCGCCTTTGTACCCACTTTTTCACCCACATTTTTCTAGGTTTTTTCTTTTTCCTGGTCTGCAATTCTCGACGTAATGCAAGAGCAACAACTATGATCCCCGCCCGAACTACTTCTTCCGACATGTCTGCGGACTACCTGCAACGATTTTTACCAAGAACTGCTATTACACTTGACGACTTTGCTCGCTAGACACTAAAATATCCGGCGAATAGCGACTAAAGTAGCCAACCGGGCTACTTTAGTCGCAGTAGCGAAGCGAGCGGCGAGTTTGTTATTACACTTAGCTTTTTTAGTCGAGGCTACTAAATTCGCCAGCGACTAGCTAGTAAATTCGCCCAATGTAATGCACCCTTAAGGTTAGAGATTGATTATGAGTGATTTTCTTTGCTGACAAGAACAACATATTAGGTACAAAGCCATCATTACTTCCGGCATGATAACGCGTTTTCCTTTCGAATACGGTGTACCAAAAATACAATTTGTACTGTCTACCCAACCATACTTAACAACATCATGAGTATCAAACCAAGTTTCGTCTAAATAAATTATAATTTTATCAGATTTATGGTACTCCTTTATTTTGCGCAAATAGTCCTGTCGTAGTTTATTGATACGCGGGGATTCCATTATAACCATTAGATTATCTAATTTTTCATGTTTAAAGCCACATTTTAACAAAACGCCACGCGATGTTTCTAAAAATTGTTACTTATCATCAGAGTAACCTCGCAATTTATCACAAACCAGTTATATAGTTGGCAGTACATTATCCTCGTTGTTGTAAATAGTTCGCAGAATAAAATCGCTTGTAGTATTTTCAGCCGTTTTGAATTTTTGATTTATTGATTTGCTCTTTATGAAATGACCGGTTACATTCCTCAAATTAATTACATTAGAAATTCTTATAAAAACCCAAGTTGTGTTAATTCATTACAAGTACATTCTTATACAAAGCGCATTTTCAGTTTTTCCCGGATTTTCTTTTTTTAAACACACCTACATATTTAAATTAATAAGTTGACATTGAACATGTAAATCTTTGTTTCTTAATTCCGGACTTAAATTGCTTTCGATGGCCGACTCTGGCATCGACTCATCATATTCCTGCGATAATTCACCTTGACCTTCTGTTTCAAATTATCGCCAAAAAGCCATACTGATATAATAAAATATAGGTATCAAGTACAAACTTACTTGTTTAAACCACACAGTTATAGCAGAAAATGAAATATGTAAATTACAGTAAATCGTTTTACCCAGTCACGCCACTGTCTGATTCCCAATATCGCATATCTCAAACATCAACTGATTTTAAAGCTGATAAGGGATCGCCCAATTGTCAGAACCTTTAACTATATGCTGTTCTTGTCTACAGCATAAAAATTTGTATATACATGCTGCTTTATTAATTTTCCCACTCGGAAAAAAATAGTTCGCGCTTAAAATTGCCAGTGGGCCTCGATGGTCTATCGCCAGGGTGTTGCCATTTCTACAGAGTTCTCGTGAGTTTAGGAGGAACATAAGGGTTTGTTAATTGTTTATTCTTTTTGTTTAAAAACAGTGAAATTTCTTTTAGTTTGATTTAAATTATTCTTGTATAAATAATATTTCTGAAGTACTAAGAAGTTATTATAATATTCATGAATGGCTTGTTTCTTCTTTCTTTGACATTGAAATGTTCTTGGTTGAAAGTACATTTGCAAACCAGCTTTCAGAGAGAGTTACTGACTATCTATTAAATACTTATGCTGATACTGAACACTTTTAATAATAAAAACTTAAAGAATTTTTAAAAAAAGGTCTGACAACCCCGATTATGATGCCGATCCCTTTTTTATGTCATCAAACTGACTTTGGAAAAAGTATACATTAAATCAGTAATAAGAGTTTATCGCAAGATTAAATTTGCTGTAATTTAAGTTATGACCATCTGTGCGAAATTATTATTATTTTTCGAGAAAAACACGAAATATGTGTTTACTAAAATAATTTAGGGTATTATTTTATGTTCTGTACTTGAGGTTTAGCCAAAGAGATTTCTTTTTAGTTCTTTTTATGCTGTCAATGTTTATTTTTAACAGGGGCCACCAACTAATGTGGTTATTTGTAAACTAGCAATAAATAAAAATATATTTCATCTAATTTGTTTCACTTCAACTCATGAAACATTTATTTAAATGCTATACTCAATTTTTAGTATAATTATTTTCCAAACCTTATGTTGATTCACGCCTTTACTAAATATTGGTTGGGAAAATTTAATAGATTTTTAATTAATTTGCTTGGCAGAAAATAAATATACTATACTATTATTGATTTAGTGATAATTAGCTATTATAACCTGTAGCCATTAACATAATTACGTTTATTTAGCGGAGGGTCAGAAACAAAGATACACTAAATTAATGGATACTAATTTTAAAGTTCTTAAACATGAAAAATACTTTAAATGTGTTTTCTCCCATTAAAGTATCAAGTGGCAATTTTAAGTAGGCGCGCTTTTAGCTATTTAGAACCCTTTTGACACAGAGACAATGGAGAAGCCTTTTCAGTGTGACTGCGTTTCAGCGAGCACTAACTAACTAACTTAAATGATAATATAGTTACTAAGTTCTAGATAATATTTAAAAATTCATACATAATTTAATCTGACAGGATGGCAACCATTTTCTTGCCTTATTTTTGTTTTAATAAAACTTGTTGTGAAGTTTACTAAGTAACTATTTATCTTCTTTACCTTATTCCTCTTTTTTTTATCAACCCATTACGAGACTCTTGAGACCTTTAGTAGTAATACAAAATTATATTCTAAGAGTTAACAGGTTTAAAATTAACAATAAACATGCTATACCTAGCTATACTTTAATACAATACAGAGAAATGTAACCATCATTGCTCTATTCTATTTGTTCATATATGTATTCACAAAAATGAGAAGTTGCTGGAATTTCGGAACCATCAATACGAAACTATAAGTAAGAAGAAGAGGCCACTTTATAATACCAAATCAAAAAACAAAAAATAACAATACATCTTAAATTCATAGATAGATATATTTATTTGTACTTTTGCCAAATACATGGATGTACGCTTCAAACAATTACAAAAGTTATGTCATTGTATCTGATATCACTCTATAATTAATTAAAAATCTACAAAACAATTATGAGAAACAAAATTTTAACAAAACAGGAAAAAAGAAAACAATCAGTCAATTTAAGCTATCTGACAAATTTGACAAAAAAGACTTACTTACACAATAACAACATTTTTTATTAAGAAGGTCCCTTACATACACCTTAAATTTATTAAATACAAGTGATTGAACCCGCAATGGTAAGTTTATTATACAATTTTTTACCTACGTACAAAGGATTTTTTTCAATTTTTTTACAATTTTGTTTATCCAAAACCAATGCTCTTATGTTTCGGGTATTATAAGAATGAAAATCTGCTTTGGTATTAAATTTACTTAAATTCTATTTTATATACTGTAACAGAGTATTGTAGATATGTAGGGTGTTACTTAAAGAGCGGCCGTAATTCCAAGGGCGCATTTCTGAACCAAATTGAAGTAGAAAAGTTCATATAAACATGTGCCCCAAAAAGTCTAATTTTCAAAATACAGGGTGTTAAAGTTAAAAAAAAATAGTTTTTTATTAATATTTCAAAAATCTTTTGCCGAATTGTCGGGTATTGATCCTGATCTTTGGATTTGTCGGGACTTGCAACTTCCTTGCATTAACAAATGGGAATTTCCCAAAACAAAAAAAGGGTGGTCATTTGGGGTAACTTTGAACCACTGTGGTTATCTTTGCACCACCTATATTTTTTCATATTAATTTAAATAAAAACAGTTACAGAACTCTATTTTATGAATTCTTGGGTTGTGACAACAAGAAAACAGTATTATCGATATATTTTTGCTATATTTGACAACTCTGCATATTACTTTTGAAAATTTATCACTTATTTCTAAATTGTCATTATCGGATAGTTATAGGTACCTTTTGATATTTCTAAACTTATTTCGGCTCATACACTTTTTTACGATTTCTACACCCTTGTCTTCATCTAAACTCCAATATGAATCGGCCTGTGGTAATGTCTTGTACCCAGAAATTATCAAAATACCAAGAAACTTTCTTAGATCCTTTGTACACAAATTAAATTCTTGATTATTATTATCTCGAGCATATTTCACAGAAAAATCCACCATCATGGAAAGAAGTTCTTCATCAAAAAACAAAAAAAAAACACTTCTAGTGGGGATTTCCCCTCCAGATCATCCTTCAGATTTTGTAAACTGGTGTCTTCATTTGATACGGGCAAATGAGTATATACCACTTCTTTTCTTTCCACTATGTCATTAAAAATCGATGGATTTTTACGCGCCAAAATTTCTCCTTAAAAAGTGATCATTTTCAACTGATTTACCTTCAGGTAAGTGTTTAAATTTGCTTTTAAGTAAAAGGCTACTGTTAAGTTAAACTAAATAATGTAAAAATATTGTTTTTTAAATTAAGTTTACTGATTTAATAAATAGTAAAGCCGGTAGTACACGATTTCCTTGTTAAACGGGGTAACTTTGAACCGGCTCAAAGTTACCCATAAAGTTGACTTTCGGTGAAAAATGTAAATAAATAAAATAAAAAAATGTGGTTTTCTTATAATTTTCAGGCAATATGCCTCGAACGAGGCCTCGAATTACTAAAACCAAACCGGGAACCAGAACTTACAGCACCAAAACAAGGTATACTGCAGAAATTTTGGAACAAATATTAAATGAAATTAAATCTGGTCAAATAAGCCTAAGGAATGCAGCAAAAAATACAATATACCCAGAAATACACTTAGAAATAAAATTTATTCTAAATATATAAAAGGATTTGGAAGACCAACCACATTTACTGAAGAGGAAGAAAGGGCATTTAGATATGCATGAAAATTCAGAAGAAGAATGTGAAGAAAATACTTTAAATGGTCCATCAACATCAAAAGAGGGGAAAGGAAATAATCTAGTTTCTAACATTATAGAATCTGAAGAAAATAATATAGAGGAAAGCACCCATCTCTTAAAAGTTATTTGTCAGGAGGAAAATGAATTTAAAGTTGATGATTTTGTAATTATTAACTTTAATAATTTGTTTGATCCTGGTCAAGAACTGAGTATTAAAGATGACGGAAATTAAACGTTATTCGTTAGATGCATGGAAAAATCAGAAAAAAAAACCGGTAATGGCCAAATATAAATGATCAACTTTGGTACAGTAACCAAGACTTGGTTAAAAAGTTAAACTCTGCATATATTATTCCTGTCAGCAATAGAGGCGTGTTTCAAATTAAAGATGATTTGTTGGGTGCCAGTATTTTAACTACTTAAGTTAGTTTATATTTAAAATATTCTTGTTTTTGTACTTACTATTACCTAAATTTTTTTTATGATGTTTGTAATATTTTGTAAACAATAAAAAAAATTTTTTTTTAAGTTTCTTTTACTGGTAATTTAGCACATCGCATTAGCACAAGTGGCGCAAAGTTACCAATATGTGTGTAAATTTAAGCATAACTGGAAATAAATGGAAGTTGCAAAGTGGTACAAAGTTACACGAACTTAAGGGATACTTTGAACCACTGATTTTATGGCGACTTTGTAGGCAAAACATCATTTTAGTTTTCTACAAGTGGCGAAAAGTTGCCCGGATAAAATAAAATCATAAATATAGTTTAAATGTGTAGTATTTATGTAGGTTCGCGCCATTTATTCGAATGTAATTACGCGCCTTTACGCCATGCGCCCTCTGGTGACGGCCAGGGTAAGAAGAGTGACGTGACGGAGAGAGGAGATTAGATTCTATGGAAGCGAAGAGAAAAGGTTTTTTGAGTTATGTTATGTTTTGTTTACTGTGGAAAAATTAGAAAAGTAAAGAAATATTAATGTATTTTATTTGGGGTTGTCCCCGGACAACCAGTACTACAGTTTATCAGAAGTGAGATTTGAACAGAAGGCAGATGATTACAGATTTGTGAGTACAGTTTCGTTATGGCACATGCAGAAAATAATAATTTAAGAGATATCTCACGTACGACAAATGGAGATGAGTTTGAAAGGTTTTATGAGGCCCGTATGTCTGGTCTTGATGCTAACAGACCAGCAGTTGATGGGGTGCACCAGCCCGAAACATGTCTTCGGTCTCAGGGACAAAATGAGGCCAGAGCCTCCGAGCAAAGAACTTCATCATCCAACCCACCAGTGGACGTAAATATGTTACTTGCTTCAATGAATAGTTTAATGCAACAGAATGTAGCTGTCATGCAAATGCTAGCGTCGCAAAGAAACGATCAGCGAAGTTATACCGTTATGCCGGACTTCTCCAAGAGCATTCCAACTTTTAGTGGAGACAATTTATCCCAAAGCAGAGTGTGGATAGAGGGTATTGAAAGTACAGCTACTTTACACAATTGGCCACCTGAATTCAAACTAGAAACTGCTAGAACTCGACTTATTGGTGCAGCAGCTAGCTGGTACAATGCTCGACGAATGGTTTTATTAACATGGGACCAATTTAGAAGGGACTTTTGCAACACGTTTGTGCATGAGAAAAACCTAACATATTTATGGAAATCTATGACGTCTAGAATGCAAGGCCCCAAAGAAGACTTGAATTGGTATTTCCATGAAAAAGTTAGATTATGTAAAGACTTGGGGTTATCTGTTGATGAACAAAAGGAACAAATTGCAATTGGCTTGACATCCCGGGTGTTAGCAACAATGATTATTACCAAAACACATAGTGACACAGATGACCTTTATCGTGACCTTCTAGCCTATGATAGGATTAATAATGAACGAAGACAAAGACATTTTACTGATCAAGGAAGACCTAATCGTGGGCGAATGACAAGTACAGGACACTTGCCATCTCAAAATGCGCCAGCGCCAAGTTTGCCATTTAGGAATGCTGGTATTCCACTAAGCCACACAAGTTCAAGACCTGTGCCAAAATGTTTTAACTGTTTAGAGGAAGGCCATATTGCCACAAGTTGCCCGAAGCCAAAGAGAGAGAGAGGATCATGTTTTTCATGTGGGTCCATGCAGCACCAGCAGAGATCGTGTCCAACCAAAGCAATGACACCACCATTTAGAAGAGAAAACAGTGATAAGACTACCAATCTGCTCGAGCCCCAGAATACTACAGCTCCTTCATATCGAGTAGAGGTTGATGTCAACATAGATGGAAAACAGCTAAGTCTTTCACCTATTTTAGATACTGGTAGTGCTATATCTTTAATAATTTCATCTCTTATACCTTCACATTTAATTGAAAAAGATTTATGCCCTAAGGCCTTTCAGGGAATCAACAATTCTGTTTTAAATAGTATTGGCATTTTTAAAACGAATTTGTGTCTTAATGATTTGAGGTTAGAGATAGATTTTTATGTTGTGCCTGATAGTACAATAAAATATGCTTGTTTATTAGGTAGGGATTTTATAGTGCAGAATAACCTCTCTATCACTTTTGATGATCAAGTGGTAATATCTTAAAAGCTTCAGAGTAGTTTAGAGTCAGAAAACGATATTTTCCTTATTGATTTACCATCTCAACCTTTGAATGACTTTGAGTTAAATATCAATCCTGATCTGAAACCTCGGTTAAGAGGGAAATTTATGGAGGGTTTTAAAAATAACTATCTAAATGCTGTTAAGCCTGCATCACCAGAAACACAGTTTGAGATGTCTATTAGAGTGAAACCAAATCATAACCCATTCTTTTTCAGACCAAGACGACTATCATTTTATGAAAAAAATGAGGTTAGTAAAATTGTACACGAACTATTAGACAAAGGTATTATTCGTAAAAGTAGTTCGGAATATAGTTTTCCAATCGTACTTGTACCTAGGAAGCCTGCAGGGCTGAGAATGTGCGTTGATTACCGCAAATTAAATGATATTGTTATTCGGGATAATTGGCCCCTTCCGTTAATTGACGATCAAATTGAGTTTTTGCGAAATAAAAGGTTTTTCACTCAGCTTGATTTAAAAGATGCGTTTCATCACGTTACTATTAGCGAGGATTCGATAAGTTATACTAGTTTTGTTACTCATAATTGTCAGTATGAATATTTGAAGATGCCTTTTGGTCTCAAGAATAGTCCTGCAAATTTTAGCCGCTATATTCACCTAATTTTCAAAGATCTTATTGAACAAAATAAGCTGTGTATTTATGCTGATGATATTTGTATACCTACTAAAACGTTTGAAGAAAATTTAATTATTGTAAATGAAGTTTTTACTTTATTAGTCAAGAATCATTTAGAGTTAAACTTGGCAAAATGTTCATTTTTTAAGGAAAGTATTCAGTTTTTAGGATACACGATAACTGAAAATTGTATTTCTCCAGCAAGTCATAATATCGAGGCAATTCAGTCATACCCAGTCCCAAAAAACTTTAAAGACATTCAAAGTTTATAGGTCTGACATCTTATTTTCGACGTTTCATAAAAGATTATGCTATTCTTGCAAAACCATTGTATGATTTGCTAAAAAAAAGTGCTGTATTCAAATTTGGGGAGGAGGAGTTTAAATCTTTTGAAACTTTAAAGTCTTTGCTTATTGAAGCACCGGTTTTAGCTATTTATGACCCAAAAGCAGAAACCCAATTGCACTGTGATAGTTCTTCACACGCCTTTCGTGGTATTTTAATTCAGAAACAGAGCGATTGTAAGTTTCACCCAGTTTTTTATTTTTCAAAAAGAACTACTCCTGCTGAGAGTAAACTTCACAGTTTTGAGCTAGAAATGCTAGGAATTGTTAATGCTTTAAAAAGATTTAGAATCTATTTACAGGGAATAGAGTTTAAGATTATTACTGACTGTAACAGTGTGAAGTTAGCTTTACAGAAAAAAGATATAAACCCAAGAATTTTGCGTTGGTCATTAGAACTACAGAATTATTGTTATACTATGGAGCATCGTCCAAATTATCAAATGAGGCATGCTGATAGTTTAAGTAGGTACTCGGTTTTGATTTTAGAAGATAACACTTTAGAACGAAACTTATTGTTCGTGAGGGAAGAAGCAGCTAAAAATATTGTTAGGTGTCAGGAGTATAACAAGAACTATTATGATAAAAAACATAAGCCTTCTCACAAGTATAATGTCGGTGATTATGTCATGATCATCAATACAGATGTATCAGCTGGAAATAATAAAAAGTTAATTCCAAAATATCGAGGTCCATACGTTGTAAAAGCTGTGTTGGATAATGATAGGTATGTAATAGGGGATATTGATGGGTTCCAAGTTACCCAAATACCTTATGAGGGGGTAGCGGCTCCTTCAAGAATGAAACCTTGGATGGAAGACTAAGACTAGATTATGATTTGGAGTAGGTTACTTATGTTATGTACCAACTTGCGTACTTTAGAAGTGTTTAATCTTTTTATGCGAAGTGTTTCATTATTTTATGTTAAGACTTATGGAAAAACTTAGGTTTCTTATGATTTATGAGACTTATGTCGTTTATGTTTATGATACTTTTATGTCATTTATGATTTATGAGACTTTTATGTCGTTTATGTTTATGAGACTTTTATGTCGTTTATGTTTATGAGACTCTTATGTCGTTTATGTTTATGAGACTTTTATGTCGTTTATGTTTATGAGACTTTTATGTCGTTTATGTTTATGAGACTTTTATGTCGTTTATGTTTATGAGACTTTTATGTCGGTTATGATTTATGAGACTTATGTTGTTTATGTTTATGAAACCTTATGATTTTATTATGTACTTGATTATGTTTAAGTAAGGCTACGAATTTGGCGTTCATGTAAGCCAGTTAAGGGTTAGTTAAGTTTTATGTAAAATCTTATGTACTTATTTATGTTTACCTGATTGAGGTCAATCAGATTTATCAGGATAGGCCGAACTGTAGTATTTATGTAGGTTCGCGCCATTTATTCGAATGTAATTACGCGCCTTTACGCCATGCGCCCTCTGGTGACGGCCAGGGTAAGAAGAGTGACGTGACGGAGAGAGGAGATTAGATTCTATGGAAGCGAAGAGAAAAGGTTTTTTGAGTTATGTTATGTTTTGTTTACTGTGGAAAAATTAGAAAAGTAAAGAAATATTAATGTATTTTATTTGGGGTTGTCCCCGGACAACCAGTACTACAAATGAAAATAAAGTAGCGGTCCAAAGTCCAAAGTTACCCCATTTATAATGGTAACTTTGAACCGGGTAAAAAAGGCAATTTTTTAAGTAATATGAGAAAATATTATAAAATTAATAAAACAAACTAATTCTATTTAGGTAAATACAAGTTTCTAAAAGCATTTTAAAGGCTTTGTTTTAGAAATTTTTAATTTATTATGAAAAAAACAACAATTCCGGATCAAAGTTACCCCAAATGACTGTATTATTTAATTTATAAACAAAATTGGAGAAAATACATGACCGTTAAGCGAGATAACAGTAATAACTAGGTACACTACTCGGCGATTTCTAGCACTTCTCTTTTGTTTGGTCGGCGTTGATTTTCCAAAATATCCTGATCAATTTTATGAGACTTAGTTTTGAAGGTAAATGTGTCATCAAAAGGATTAAAAAAAACCACCTAATATTCTCTCAGTACTATTTTTAGAATTTTATTCGAATTTTTTATCCCCTTGAGCTCTTAATTCTGAAATAATATCAGACAACAGTTGTGAAGAATTAGCTATTCAGTTGCAAAAGTTGAAAACCACCTTTAGAATGGACATGAATAATATCGTTAATCAATTGTTTACTTTCTTCGATTGAATCTGCATTACCCAAATAGTCATCCATATAATGTTGCTCTATGATTGCTTTTGTTGCCATTGGATATTCTTTCTAAAAGTCAAGAGCATTTTTGTTTTTGGCTTCCTGTGCAAGGCAAGGTCCATTCGTGGAAGCAAAGAAAACAACTCCAATTTCATAGTCATGTGGATCCTTCTATCTGTCCATTTCTCTCCATAGGAACCTTTGAACTTGACAGTCTTCCTTCTGTACCCTGACTTGCAAAAACATTTCCTTTATATCAGCTGTAAATGCAAACGGTTTTATTCTAAAATTTAGTAAAACTTTCTGTAATGAGTTATACAAGTTAGGACCAGTTAGTAAGGGATCATTTAAACTTAAGCCATGAGATTTTGCCGAGGCATCAAGTTTTACTACTTGTTTCTTGAGCTTCAGTAGTCGAGAGTTTGCTCATGTAACCCTTTTGTATTAATTCTTTCATTTTGTTGCCGTAAGTTTGATCATAAATGAGATTTTTGTTCATTTTTCTTTCAGTGCACGTTAGCCTCTTTATTGTATTTGTTTTACTTTCTGGAAGGATACTTTTTTCATTTTTCCATAGAAGACCAGTCTCATATCGATCACCAACCCTTTTCATGGTTCTGTCAAGAATATTTTGAGCTCTAGTGTCCTCATTGGACATGGGGGTTTTCTATCTTTCGCAAATCAAAATTATCTAACGACCATTGTTCTTTTACTAGGTTATGTAATACGTCCAAGTCATCGTTTTTTTTTCACCAAGTCGGGAATTTGGTCCGTTGACTCAAATATAGTGAATGAGTGAGCGTTTTCAGCTTCAGGCACAGTAACATTATCAGATGTATGATCGTGCTTCCTTAGAACTTCCGTATAATACTTCACGTTATCTAATGTGTGCCATTCTTTACCCCAATGTTTTTCTAATAATAATCTTACGTCTTTTAATTTGTCTTTACTAGGACTGACACCACTGGACCGTTGAGGTTGCATGATGCCGCGTACTGACTGTTCCCTTTTAAAGACCGACTTGTGTATTATACCTATGTAGGTAATTGAGATTACCTCCGGTGGTGATAGGCATAACCATGGTGATGCAGTCACTGTCAAGAGGACATGTCAATTTAGTTTTTGTTAAATACTCCTGTTTTAAATAAAGATATTTAAAGTACGAAGTGTTATTCTTAACGACTAATACATGGTGTCAGGTGAAAAACACATTGTGAAGACAAAAAGCTAGAATTTTTGCTGACATGGAAAGCTTTTGCAAGGCGCCAGAGCCGCTTGTACTTGATGGTAACGTAGCAGACAACTGGAAAAGATTCAGCCAAAGAATCGACTTGTTTCTTACGGCTTCCGACCAAAGCTCGAAGGAAGAGAAGAAAAAGATTGCAATATTCTTGAATTTAATCGGTGATGAAGCACTAGAGCTCTACAATACGTTCACATTTGAAGCTACCGAAGAGAAGACATTAGAGGTAATTAAATCTAAATTTGAGGCTTACTGCGCACCTAAGAAAAACGTAATTTTTGAACGATTTAAGTTTAACAGTATCTATCAAAAAGAGGGCCAAACTTTTGATAGTTTTGTCACCGAGTTACGCAAGGCGGCATTGTCAACTGAGTATCCAGAGAAAGATGACATGATAAGGGACCGTATAGTAATGGGCATTCAAGACGTAACAACTCAAGAAAGATTGTTAAGAGAGCCAAATTTGACCCTTAGAAAAGCAGTAGATTTTTGCCGAGCGACAGAAATAAGTAAAACTCAATCGAAAGTGTTACAGAATGAAGCAGCAGTCAATTCAGTAAGATAAAGAAAAGATAAGCGCAGAGAGAATAAAAAATCTAGGAAAACGTGTGACTATTGTGGTTATATTCACCCAGAAAGAAGGTGTCCAGCTTTTGGAAAGACCTGTGCAAAATGCCAAAGACGAAATCACTTTGCCAGTGTGTGTAGGAAGGACAGAAACATAAAAGAAGACAAAACAGTTCATGAGATAGCTAGGACTGACAGAGATGATGACGAGATTAGTGATGACTCGAGTGAAAAGGAGTACTACGTTGGGTCAATATTCAAATCTATAGGGTCTGTGGATTATAGTTCTGTTACTATGTGGACAAAAGAGGTAGTTATAAACGAAAAATCTGTTATATTTAAGCTAGATTCAGGTGCTGAAGTTAGTGTGTTACCACAAGATATTTTAAGATCAGTAGCACCGCATGCAAAAGTAAACAAATCCAATATATCACTGTTATCTTATGGTAGCTCAAACTTCAAGATTAGTACTGTAGGTGAGGCTAATATAAAATGTCTAGTAGACAATGAACAAACTAACGTCAAATTTGTGATTGTTGATGCCAAAAACCAAATTCCACTTCTTGGGTTGCAAGACTGTTTAAAATTAAATCTCATTAAAAGAATTGATCAAGTCCAATGTAACTTTAGAACACTTGAGGAGGTCGTGACAAGATACGCTGATGTCTTTACGGGTTTAGGAAAGTTTCCAAGTCAACATCACATAGTACTTAAAGATAATGTTGTTCCTAAAATAACAGCTATAAGACGTGTACCACAAGTGCTACATGACCGTTTGAAAGCTAAACTATGTGATCTTGAATCTAAAAACATAATTAAAAAAGTTGATAAACCCACAGAATGGGTTCATCCCCTCGTAATTGTAGAGAAGCCCAATGGTGATCTAAGGTTATGCTTGGACCCCAAGCATTTAAATAATTCAATACGGAGAGAGCACTTTTTAATACCCTCCCTTGAAGAAATTTCTGGTAAGCTAAGTAATAAACAGTATTTTACTGTTCTGGACATGAAGGATGAGTATTGGCAAATAGAACTAGATGACACTAGTGCTGACTTGTGCACGTTCGGGACACCTTTTGGAAGGTATAAGTTTTGTAGACTAGCTTTTGGTATTTGTTCGGCCCCAGAAGTGTTCCAAAAGAAAAATTACGAGATATTTGGTGACATTGATGGTGTTGGACTTTATTTTGATGATCTTATTGTGACTGGATCCACTGAGGCCGAACACGATAGAAATTTGAGGTTAGTTTTGGAAAAAGCATTAAAACATAACACAAAATTTAATAAATCAAAGATTCAATTTAAAAAAGACTATGTAAAGTTCATGGGGCAAATTTTTTCAAAAAAGGGTGTCCAAACAAATGAAAATTACATAAATGCAATTCTGGAAATGCCAAACCCACAGTCTAAAGTTGACGTATTAAGATTTTTGGGCATGGTAAAATATGTAGGTAAATTTATACCTAATTTATCAAAAATATCTGCTCCTCTAAGAAATTTAACAAGACTTGATATTGAGTGGCACTGGTCAGATGAACATCATGCAGCTGTGCAGCAGCTAAAACATCTATTAACAAAAGCGCCAGTTTTAACATTTTTTGATCCAATGAAACCTGTCGAAATAGAGACAGATGCATCAAAAGATGGGTTGAGGGCGTGCCTTTTGCAGGAGGGACATCCAGTGGCCTTTGCGTCGAGAAGTTTAAATAAAACTGAACAAAAGTACGCTCAAATTGAAAAGGAAATGTTAGCCATTCTATTTGCAGCCCAAAAGTTTCATCTTTTTATTTATGGATTAGACATTAAAGTTTGTAGTGACCACAAACCTCTAGAATCAATATTTCGGAAAGATTTACAAGCAATTTCACCGCGACTGCAGCGAATGCGTCTCAAGTTACTAAATTATAACTTAACTGTAACATATAAACCGGGTAAATATTTATATATTGCAGACACTCTCTCTAGGGCTTTTATACAACACCCCGAATTAAAATCAAACACAGAAATTGACTATGCAGTTCATGCACTTGTTAAATACTTACCTATGTCTGAGACCAGGAAAACTCAATTCAGACACGAGACTCTTAATGACCCCCAGTTAAAAATAGTAACCAACTATGTGTTGCAAGGTTGGCCTACTCAAAAACACAAAATACCGGATAACGTCAAATTATACTTTAAACTCAAAGATAATATTTCTATTTCAGAAAATTTAGTATTTTTTGAGAATAAGCTTATAGTTCCAAATAGTCTTAGAAAAGAAATGCTCAAACTTCTACATGAGGGCCACCTGGGGATAGAAAAGACAAAGGCACGTGCCAGGAAAATCTTTTATTGGCCAAACATAACAGTAGATATTGAATCCTTTATTAAACAATGTAAAATATGTGAAAAATTTGCGAGAAAAAATTTGAAAGAAACGTTATTACCATATCCAGTACCCACTAGATGTTGGGAAAGGGTAGGATCAGATATTTTTTCATATGCAGGTTCAAGTTACCTAGTGATGTTTGATGCTTATTCCAACTGGTTGGAACTGTTATCAATAACGGATAAAAGCGCAGATACTGTTATAAAACAAATTAAACCGGTATTTGCACGATTTGGATCACCTGATTATCTTGTTGCCGATAACGTTCCTTATAATAGTGATTGTTTTAAAAATTTTGCAAAAGACTGGAATTTTAACCTTACGTTAAGAAGTCCGAACTTTCCTCGCTCCAATGGTTTAGCTGAAAAAGCTGTTGCTATTTCAAAAAATCTACTTAAAAAAGCATTGAAGGAAGGAGGGGATATAGAATCATCATTGTTAAATTATAGAAATACCCCGTTAAAAAATGTAGGATACTCCCCGTCACAATTATTAAATAGTCGATTGTGTAAAACAAAAGTGCCCACTGAGGTAAGTTTGTTATCTCCTAGTGTGTGTACAAATGTGATATCGAAGTTAAGAAACAAACAAAATATGAATACTCAATATTTTAACAGATCTGCAACAGATCTTAAGCCGCTTAAAAAAGGGTCTAACGTGACAATGTATAATCATAGAAATAAAACATGGGACTCTGGTAAAATAGCTAATATTGATGAAGCCCCAAGGTCCTATATTATAAAAGATAATTTAGGAAATACTGTGAGACGAAATCGTTATGATCTAAGGCCATCAGAAAACACATTTCAATTAATTGGTCCCAGCGACTTTGATGAGATAACTAATTTAACAAACTTAGACATCGATAATCAAAGTGTCGATAATGACAAGCCATCAGGATCAAAGACAATTTCGTTTAACAGAAACTTACCTGTCCCTAATACTATTACTAGGTCTGATCGCGTTGTTAAAAAACCAATAAAACTTGACCTATAAGGGAAAGGATGTATTATACCTATGTAGGTAATTGAGATTACCTCCGGTGGTGATAGGCATAACCATGGTGATGCAGTCACTGTCAAGAGGACATGTCAATTTAGTTTTTGTTAAATACTCCTGTTTTAAATAAAGATATTTAAAGTACGAAGTGTTATTCTTAACGACTAATACAACTTGTACTCTCCAAGATCTGACTTATAAGATTGTTCGCTTTGATTTGTTACTATTCTATTTCTTTCTCTTCTGAGTAAAACCCCCTTACCACTGGGCAGGAGATTTTATTGCATTTTAAGTGTCTTTCTTCCAGTCGTATACCATTACATCACGACCCAATTTGAAAATAGTTCCATGGTCCTGAAATATTTCCACAAACTCTGGAGAAACAATTGCACCCTTTTTTTAATAACTTTTACGATACGAGCAAATACCCTACCTGGGGGAAAAAATGAATGCCTAGCTACGGAAACTATAATTTCTAAGCTTTTAATAGCTGGGGGTGAAACTAATAGAAATATTACCATTTATTTCAATTATTAAGATATCAACGACTAACTTGTCGAAATTAAATAGATGTGTGCTGTAGACATATGACCTTACACGACTACTGTGATTGGCTGATATGGAATTGCCGGCATTTAATTCCAACGCTGCTCGAATTTGCAGACTTTTCAATCTAACCTTATATTATATATGTAAATAGCGTTTGAAGGTACTGGGTTTTGCATGTCAAACAGTTTACTAAATTATAGAGGACAAGAAGAAGAAACCATTGCCGTATTAAACTAATTTTTGACCAAAAATGGATTTGTCGGGTTTTGAAACTAGTGGATTTCATTATGAGTTCCAGTCTCACGAATAATATTGACGAGAAAATATACGCTACTGACTTGCTTAAAAGTTTTAAGTTGTTTTCGGGTTAAGCAGCTAAAAATAAAGATACGAGAAAATATTAGTAGACAAAAAAATTGTACTTTTAGCTTCTCTTTTAATTTGTAAAAATTCTTTGACTATTTGTAGCGTTTCCCAGTAATATCACATTATAACTTAGAATGAATAGTAGATATTAACGAATGCCGACTCATCCACTAGGTCTCTTAACTGAGATATTGCGTAGTACCCCGCGTTTATTTTTCGACTTACATAGTTTATATGACTGTTCCATCAGAGTTATTCATTAAGGTACAATCCCAAAAATGTGTACTCTTCTCACTATCCAAATTACTATTTAGGTGAATTTCGGGTTTTAATTTGAAGATCTAAGTATGACAGTCTTTTCAGTATTCAAAATCAGATTGTTTTTAGCACACCACCCGCTAAATTCCTTAATAGTTAAATATATTTTATTGACCAATTCCTCCGAGCTCAGTGCTGAGACCACTACTGACCTCATTTGTTACGTACTGTGATATTTCGTTGACAAATATTAAAAATAGTGGAGGACACAGCGCTGAGCCCTGAGGAACCCCGATAATACGGGGTCTTGATTGGGGTTTTACGTCAGGAATATCCTTTGACATCTGTTGTCTCATCGAAAACTTTTTGGGTCTTGTGGCTTAATTTTGAATTTTGATTCGGCTACTGCTGCTTTATTGGATGAATGCTGGAAAGCTGCATAGTTCTTAGCGCCTGCTGCATGCCTGTTAGACGATCATGGTAGTGCTTCTCTACTGTATAATCATAGTGCTTCTCTACTGTTAGAGATTTATGCCAACGGGGAGCCAATCTTTCGGCAGTTTGTATGTAGAGTTTGGTCTGGCCGTCGTATGTGAGTCCGTTATTAGTATATTGGTCGATACGTCCGTACGTCTGTAATAGTCTGTGATTATTTTTAAAAAGAATTCGTTGATTGTCGGTATTCGAAAGTCCTGATGCAAAACACGGTTCATGGTATATCTTGGAGCATTTGCGATGAGTTTCAGCGCCTTGTTTTGAATCACCTGGAACTTATTCAGCTCGGACTTACTTATATTGCACCAAGATGCTGCTCCATAAGTAAGTACCGGCCTGACCAACACCTTATAGAGGTTAACTTTGGTTCGATTACTAAATCTACTCCGCCTGTGAAGCAGGGGGTAGATTGAGCTTAATTGACGCAATGCTGCCTTGATTCTATTAATAGAATTTAACCTCCAATTCAGTCTTTGATCGAAGATAAGTCCCAGGTACTTCACTTCCTGGCACCAATTCACTTGAACCCCACCGACTCTGAGCCTCGTTTCGGGCCGTCTAACGCGACTTTTGGTGAAAAATATGACTTTTGTCTTGGAAGGATTCAAACGAATCTTCCAATTAGAAAGCCATTTTTCCAATTGGTTTACATGGCGCTGCATACGTGTGACGACTAGCCGCGGTTCTTTAGAAGTGGAAGTTATTGCAGTGTCGTCAGCGAATAGATAAAGCTGCGTTTGCCTATCTCGCGGAATGTCATGCGTATAAATGTTATACAGCATCGGGGAGAGAGGTGAGCCTTGCGGCACTCCCGCCCTGATGTGTTTATTCAAAGAGAGTGCGTTCTCCGACGAGACTGCAAAACTTCTATTCTCTAGAAAAGAGCCTACTACCTTGATGAGGTAGTTCGGAGCTCCGAGTCTTATTAATTTCAGCAAGAGACCATTATGCCAGACCTTGTCAAATGCTTTGCTAACGTCAAGGAAGACCGCCCCCGTGTGTTCCCTTTTATTGAAACCCATCATTATGTTGGCCGTGAGCCTCGTTGTCTGCCTAACTGTGCAATGTTCGCTTCTAAAGCCGAACTGTTCGTTAGGCAGAACGTTGTGCTCGAACACAAAACTATTTATTCGAGCTAAAATCAATTTTTCTGTAATTTTTCCAAGGCTTGATAACAGACTGATAGGCCTGTAGCTTGAGGGTACAGTAGGGTCTTCGCCCTTTTTGTGAATTAGAATCACCTTTGCCCTTTTCCAGACGCTCGGGAAATGGCCTTCTTTGATAATTGCCTGAGATAGATTCACTATATTCCCCAAAGCTCTGTCAGGTAGATTTCGCAACGCCGCATTTCTCAGACCGTCAAAACCCGGGGCTTTCCTGATATTGAGATTGCTAACCAGCGTTTTTACCTCGTCCAGCGTGACCTCAGCAAAGTTTTGCTGCGGGTGAACCATGGTTTTGTATATATGTATCGTTCTGGAGACCCTCTCATCACGTAGCAGGTCAGTGGTGGGATTTTCGCTGAATTGCTCGCAAAGCTTGTCTGCGAGCAATTCGGCTTTATCTTTAGCGTTTGTGAAAGTTTCACCTGTGCCCTGGTCTTTCAGGTATGACATAGGGGCTTTAGCACCTCTTGTCAGAGTTCTGGACATGTGGAAAATTGAGTTGTCCTCAATCGACAGACTTTGGACTTTGTCGTCCCCAAGATTAGACTGCCTCTCGATGAGAAGAAGTCTAATCGCTTCGGCTTCTCTGTTTGCCTCCGCTTTGATTTGAGGATCTCCAGTACGATACGCTCTGTTTTTGAGCCTGTTTTTGATTTTAATACGCTGTCTAATCTCATCAGTCAAAGCCCCGTATTTTGAATATTGGGACACCTTTGTAATCGATGATTGAGCAAGAGCCTCATTTATGTCATCTGTGATCTTGCTCACCGCGTTCTCAATGTCAACCGAATTGCGGAGTAGGTGTAAAGGCTCAACGGTTTTGAGGATATTATTATATCTAGGCCAGTTGGTGCTAGTCCTAGTTATAAAACCTCGGCCTCTTTCAAGTGGATTGCCCACTTCGATCACAACCGGCACATGATCAGAGCTAAGATCACATATGACAATTGGCTGTGAAATTCGAACAGAGTTCTTAATCACAAAAATGTCCAAAATATCCGGAAGACCATGCCCAAACATGTGAGTGTGTTCCTCCGGCGGCAGAATATGATAGTTTAAAGCCTCCGAATACTCATATAAAGTGCGACCTCGGGGATTTGTAGCTCTGCAACCCCAGACTGTGTTCTTCGCGTTAAGATCGCCCCCTATAATTGTACTATTAACATTACCGAAAATTTTTCTAAGGCAGTTGCCTGAGAAACCTACCGACGGACTACAGTAAACTGATCCCAGGTAAACGCGTTTATTATCTTTAAAATTTATTGAAATGAATGTCCCCTCGATGTGGGGACAATTATCAGGACCTGGCACAACTTGAGCCGAGATGTGCTTCTTGACCATGATCATGGTGCCCCCCCCCTCGTCTGCCTAGGCGATCGTTCCTGAACACCATGTAATTCGGGAAGGAGAACCTCTCTCCCTTAAGCCATGTTTCTTGGACAAGAAGCACATCCAACTCATTTCTTTCAACAAAATCAATAAGCTCGATTCTCCGATGCTTTATACTATTAATATTAATAGTAGCTAATTTGAAAAAAGCCGTTTCCGTTTGCACTACCATTTAACCAATTGGTTTTCCAAAAGTATTCATGATGGTTCTCATCTGGGTCTCCATGATCTTTGTGAATTGATTCAGGAAGCTCTGCATAGTTGTTTGCATCGCGGCCTCCATTGCATTGGGCGCAGTTGTACTTAGACCCTGTGTCGAGTTCTTGTTAATAGTATTCTTCTCAGTGCCACCGCTGGCCAATTTGCTGTTGTCCTGCTCACCCCAGCGGAAATTGTTTCTAGGAATGTAGTTTCTGTTGTTATTTACTACATTTGCAACTTTTTTGCGCAAATTGTTGGGGTGACGCTCACACCCCATGTAATTAGCAGGGTGGTCACCCCCACAATTTGCGCATTTCGCTTTTTCCTCCCTGGGTTTAGGGCATTCGTACGAATAATGCTCATTTGCGCATTTTAAGCATTTTACTGGAGCTGTACACTTGAATTGGGAGTGGCCATATAATTGACAGCGGTGGCACTGCGAGATTGTAGCACGTGCCCGTTGCGCCTCCACTCGGATAGACATACTATCTAAGGCCCTAAGGTCGTAAATAGTTTTTTCCGTACGTGGTAAAAACACTAGTACGAGGGGCAATGGAGACCCGCTGCGGCTATGCCAGCGGATTACTCTAGAGGGATTAAAACCTAAATCAACAAGATCTTTTTTGATTTTTTCCTCCGTCCAGGTTTCGAGGACGCCCCTTAGAACCACGTGTAGTTCTTTCTCGTCCTGAAACCTGAACGAATGATGGTACAATTTGTTTGTTGTTAAAAACTTAATAATTTTATTGTAGTCTGCCGGAGTTGGCGGATGGATTTTAACTCCCTCCGAAATGGTGACTGCACGACCGTAGTCTACCTTGACAGACCGCAAATGCCCGGTGATATCATTAAACTTGTGTTTATCACGTATGACGATTGGGGGGACTCTAATTTTAGGTGGTTCCGAGTTCACAACAGTAAGGGTTTTAGCATTATTAAGTGCTACGCGCTCTTGTGTTGGAGGTTCTGCCTGGCTTATAACAGCTTGTTTGTCTTGGGAGACTTTTTGAGCCAGATAACTTTCCAATACCTTGTTGTTAGTCTTAGGGAGATTGAGCCAAGCAGAATCCCCAGCAACTTTTTTGATATTGTCCTTATTAGTCGAATCTGTCATCTGACGTTTGCGATTTTTTCTTGCATTTCGCTGCGTGGACCACTGTTCGTCCTCACCAGACTCAGATATGGAGTCATACTCCATATCAGAGCCGGGCTTGTCTATTTCAATAGCGTTTACGTTAACTTGTAAGCTATTTAAATTTTTTGCTGTTTTTTTGTTCGTGCTGTCAGAGGTGATGTCATTGATTGTAGGAATTTTTACAGATTTATTTAAATTTAGATTGGATGTATTGTCATTATTTAAAGCAATCATTTCATTGTATTTACCTAGTTGGGCCTTTAACTCTCCGATGGTCTTATTTAAATCTTCGATTTCCATTATTCTTATAAAGCCTTCCTCCTTGACTTGTCGCATTTTACTTAACCACTCGGTCTCCTTCTCGCTCAATAACTTGCGCCATCTGGCCTCCATACGTTCCTCGATTTCTCTTATTCTTTCCTCCATAGTCTGCACGACTTGTGGGGACATTGACTCATCTTCTGATGCTGGCAGCTGAACTTCATTAGGGCGGGAGGCATCCCCCCCGCTTTGGACTTCCATGTAGTTGAAAAAAATTAATTAAAATATTTGTTTATGACTTTGACAAAACAAAACTTATTTGAATTTTTTTGATGTTTTAACTGGAGCAAAACAATGTCACTGTCAGCCAACCTCTCTCTACGGCTGTCGAAGCGTGACTGTAGGAACCCCGATGTTAGTATCCTTACTTACCGAACACTCGTCCTCAATTTATGAATTGTCTGCCCTGTAAATGCGAATCCAGAAGATATAACATATTACCCCAAAAGCCATAACAAGACAACTTCCTGAGAAGAAACTAATGATTCAAGTTGTCAAAAGCGACAGATCAAAAAGGAGACCAGCGACATGGCACGCATTGTCCATTTTATTGTGAATGAATTCCACAAGGTTAGCCGCTGTTCCCAATCTGTTAGAACATGGTTTACTACCAGAAAGTCGACCAATCTATTGTACAGAAGCTTCTCTAATACCTTTGAGAGTACATTTAGAATTATAATATGTCTGTAGTTACTGACTATTGAAGTATCTGATCTTTTGATTATTGAAACAACAACTCCCATCTTCAGATCACTTGGAAATATACCTGTCTTGAACATTAAATTCGCTAAATATTGAATGGGTATAGGAATACTGTCCCTTAAAATCTTAATTCCCACCCTTTTTCAATTTTTTAGGTTATTTGTTATCTTAAAAATCTGTTTCTGTTCCACATGTCTAAAAAATATACTATCTATGATAATCCTGCTGGGCACAGTACAATCCTTTTATATCTTATCACCGAACTTATCTGTTGTGCTTTTTTACAAATGAGTAATTTATGATTTATATTTTCCAATGATTTTCCGCAAGGAAACCAAATTTAAATAATTTGAGTAACTTATAATATGAAATGTTTCGTAAATATATTAGCAATAGTTTTATGGTTTGAAACCTTTTTATCCCGTTTACCTAGTTTGTTGTTTACGATATTCCATATTTCTGTAGGGTGTACAGGATGGCCAACTAAGAATGCGAGGTACTGTATCTGGGAAACTATCCATCGTAGAGGCTTGCAGCAAAAAAAAATTATTACTAAAATGGCCAAGAAAAAAACCTGGAAAATATTTTCAAGTTTCTGAAATGGCCGCTAGGGGGCGTCGTAACTGCAATCTTGAATCTAAAAATGTGATGTTTCTGTAAATTCCGCTATATTAACCTAATAAAAAAAATCCTGGTCTTTAAAGTCGAGGATAATCTGAACCTTTTTTGTTTGACACTTTTTGCAGTATTTCTAAAAATAAAGTGGTGGGGGGTATTCAAACGTTTCCGTAAATAATATCCTTTATCTTCGAAACGGCTAAGCCGATTGGAACGAACATTGGCTAGTTAAAAGGAGCTATTCTTGGGCTACAAACATAATTATATTTGAAGTTTTGTAAGTTTCACATATCGCCGCTAGAGGGCTCTTATCGACATTCCAACAGAAATGGTTAATTTTCTTAACAAAATAAAATGCATTGGTAAGATTTTTTTTTCATGAAAAAGTAGCTCAATGATGCCTAAACTAGCTCGCCAAAAACCGCATCTTGATATCTTGTTCCTAACCCAAAATATCGGCAATAGAAAATTTCATACGAAAATCCCTTAAATTTTCATTTTATTGTAATAACTATATTTTTCTGGAATCCTTTCTATTATATAAGTTGTGGCCCTAAAAAGGACCGATTTATAAAAGGAAGATTTTTAATGCCCCCGCAAATGCTCGAAATGCTGACCATCACGTTCTATGCACAAAAGAGACAATTTATAGAAGCAGGCCATGGAAACAAAACAAATACCTAATCAAAACATAAATAATCCAAATTGTCAATAGTTGTCAAAGTTTTGCGTTACTTTGAGTAATTTTTGTGTTTACAAAATGCATTTACGAATGATGAAGCTGTTGATATGCTTGCGGTTTATTTTGAATGTCTTCAGAATGCCGCAGTAGCTAAAAGAGTTTACGCTGGCCGCTCGATATCCAAATCGGCGTCCTTGCGATGTAAGAGTTTTTCCCCGATTAGTGGCGAGTTTACGAGCCAATGGTTGTTTTCGGCCTAAGTTTCAACGGTAAGGAATTGGAAGAATACAAGAAAATATTAACTACGTACTGGGGTATATTGAAGGAAATCCTCATGTTGGCACAAGAGCATTATCCCTTGAGTTGGACATATCACGAACAACGGTTCAAAATATTTTGAAGAACCATAGGTAAGTTCTAACGGCCATCAAAGTTAGGTATTCGTTTAAACTTTTTTTAATCACTTTCAAAATGCACCCATATCATGTCGTTTTGCATCAGGCCTTGAAAGGGGAAGATTTTGATCGGAGGTTGGACTATTGCCATTGGATGTTAGGTATGATACGCCAAAATAGAGAATTTTTATTTCAAATTCTTTGGACCGATGAAGCCACCTTTAGTAGTGACGGGAGAGTCAATCTACATAATATGCACTATTTGTCTGCAGAAAATCCGCATTGGTTGCGTGAAGTTCAGCACCAAGGACGTTGGAGTTTAAATGTGTGGTGTGGCATACTGGAAGGCAGAATTATTGGGCCATATTTTTTTGAGCAACCCCTAAATGGCAATGTCTTTCTTGAATTTTTGGCCAATCAATTACCGTTGTTGTTGGAAGATGTGCCTTTGGAAACAAGGCAAAACTTGTTTTTGCAGTTGGATGGTTGCCCAGCACATTTTGCCGTTAAGTGCTTAGTATTTTAACAGCGGTGGATTGGAAGAGGAAGTCTGTTTCCATGGCCTCCGCGATCACCAGACCTAACTTGCCTGGATTTTTATTTATGGGGGCGGTTAAAGGACATCGTGTTTCAGACTCAACCTACGACCAGAGAAGATTTGAAAAACCGGATTCGTAATGCAATACGTAACATACCGAGAGCCGATATTGAAAGTGCAGTTTTGTCTACCCATGAGAGGCTTCAGCAATGCATAGAACGTGATGAGCATTTGCGGGGGCATTAAAAATCTTCCTCTTATAAATCGGTCCTTCTTAGGGCCACAACTTACATAATAGAAAGAATTCCAGAAAAATATAGTTGCAATAAAATGAAAATTTAAGGGATTTTCGTATGAAATATTCTATTGCCCATATTTTGGGGTAGGAACAAGATATCGAGATGCGGTTTTCGCGAGCTAGTTTAGGCATCATTTAGCTACTTTTTCGTGAGAAAAAAATCATACCAATGCATTTTATTTTGTTGAGAAAATTAACCATTTCTGTTGGAATGTCGATAAGAGCCCTTTAGCGGCGATATGTGAAACTCACAAAACTTCAAATATAATTATGTTTGTAGCCCAAGGATAGCTCCTTTTAACGAGCCCAAGTTTGTTCAAATCGGCTTAGCCGTTTCGAAGATACAGGATATTATTTACGGAAACGTTTGAATACCCCCACCACTTTATTTTTAGAGATACTGCAAAAAGTGTCAAACAAAAAAGGTTCAGATTATCCTCGACTTTAAAGATCAGGATTTTTTTTATTAGGTTAATAGAGCGGAATTTACAGAAACATCACTTTTTTAGGTTCAAGATTGCAGTTACAATCCTAGCAGCCATTTCAGAAACTTGAAAATATTTTCCAGGTTTTTCTCTTGGCCGTTTCAGTAATAATTTTTTTGCCGCAAGCCTCTACGATGGATATTTTCCCAAATACAGTACCTCGCATTCCTAGTTGGCCACCCTGTACAAGAATCCTCATCAGCACTATCGGAAGAACATTCCTCGCTCAAACTCAAAGTGTTTATAAGTGTTAGATGATCCCCCATATTTGCCTGTATTACATCGGCTTTACAATTATCGCAGTTTGTTAAAAAGTAATCAATTTTGGTAGCGCTACACATATTATTTATATTCACGAATACTCTTGTTCAAACGATATCTCTATTAAATTATTAAATTAAAACTATCATTTCTATTAAGCTAAAACTATCAAATAGATCCAGAAGTAGTGACTTTTCTAAATTATTTATTAAAAACTCTGCAGTAAAATATTCACACACGCATATAAAACAGTACTTACCACCGTTCGTTTTTAGTAGAATCGCATAAACTACCTAGCACCAGAATGTTATCATCTCTCGCCAAAGAAAATTAAGCAAATAGCTAAAATAGCTAAGCCCGAGGCTAAACCTAAACCATTTAACAGACACATCAATATTTTTTTTTTGAAAACTATGATAAGCTTATAATTGACTAAGAATTATATCATTATTAATTATTAGTTTTTGGATTTTTTTGTTTTTATCGCGCATCCTTTTGCACAAACCTCTAATCAATTTCACTTATTCTAAACGAGTACACAACATACCTATTTTTATACAGGGTGTCGTTGAAATGAGTGTACATCGCTTAACCATAAATTTCTTAACCAAAAATTAGGCTATCTAGACAAACTTACTTATATGCAATGCTGCTTCGTTTTGCCTCTACAAGGCGCTAGAGTTCTCAAATTGATATCGTTTTTTCGGAATAATTTCTAAATGCCATTATGGATTTTCACTAATTTTGGGACTAAGAATTACTACTGTTATTGGCGTGTTTTGACGCAAGCGGGATCTTCTTCTAATCCAGCACTAGCTGACTTCATTTTGAAATTTTTTTGTCTCTTGTAAAATTTTCGTCACACAATCAGTTTCTCTTCAAAAAAATTATTCCATTATTCCAAAATTAAGTCAGCAAAACACGCCAATAATAGTAGTAATTCTTTTCTTAGTCCCAAAATCAGTAAAAATCGATGAAGGCGTTTATAAATTATTCCGAAAAAACGATATTAATTTAAGAACTCTAGCGCCCTGTAGCTGCAAAACGAAGCAACATTGCATATTGGTAAGTTTGCCTAGATCGCCTTATTTTTGGTTCAGGAATTTGTGATTAAGCATCGTACAGTCATTTCAAGGACACCCCGTATAATACAAATAATAAACACGTTTAGGTACATACAGGTGTTTCATTCACCTAGGTGCCATTAGTACTATATAGTTAATAATAAGTGAACATATTATTATAATATTAATTATTCACCTGAAGACGACTGGAGATACTCACCAATTGAAACGTTGTAATATTAATAAATAATGAAAATGGAAGTCCAAAACACATCTATCATATTATTATATTATTCGTGTAAAAACTTAATTATTAATATTATAATAAATTATAAATTATAAATTGTTGAGCGGTACTTCTCGTCATGACGTTATTTTCATTTAAATTTCAATTAATTATCATTGATATACAGAGTGTGTCCTCGGATGGAGTTGATAAGATGGAAACATTTTTAATATTGATTTTACAACGAAATGATATTCTCCATATAAAAATCGGTTATCAAAAAAATGCCACCTTTAATATCAGAAAATGAAGGTGTGCCTGTACTTAATTTCATCAAAATATCTAGGGTGATATCAAAGTAATTATAAAAAAATAATTTTTCTTGGAAATTTGACACCTTCTAGCTCAAAATTTACGATGTCTAGGGCATACGTTCATATGAAGTACTTTTCTTAAAATGATGCCAAGAATCAGACCCTGAAATACCTATTAGCAAGTCATTAAATAACACCCTGTACATAATATATCAAAATTTTACCACTGAACCAAATATTGATATATGAAAATTTAATCTCCACAATTTTAACAAGCTATCAGAAAGCTTGTGTTATTTGTTTAATAGTAATTAATAATTAGTTACAATAGTATGGATCTAGCAGCATAGACAACTAACAGTCAACCAATATACAAGGTATTAATACCAATTTTGTAGTTACTAAAAGTTTTGTGTAAAATCAATTTTAGTTGCCCTTAAATATATATGTTCCCATTAAAGTATCAAATAGCAGACAGTTTTAAGTGTGCTATTTTTAAAATTCACTTTTGTTAAAGATACAATGGACGGGCATTTCGGAATAAGTCGTGTGTATTCATTTGCAGTTATTACGAACAATAAACTTGCTGTGAAGAAAGCAATGTGCAGGTCATTAGAGTTTAAGAAACATATTTAAGATTGTCTAATGATCCTAACAGACATAACCGTGTTCACGACCTTCGGCTATGGCTTCAATCTTTAATTAAGCTTATTTATTATTAAATTGCATATTCGAAAAAATTGCCCATAGTTGTTTAATAAATAAATAGTAAAAACAGAAAACAAAAAGCTACGGCCTCAAGTATTTAATATCTGACAGACGTCACTGTGTTTCACTTATTAAATAAGGGTCACCAGACCTTTGTTTCAAAACTACGTACTTATAATATTTATTTTGGAATAAAATACCCCAAGTGAGAGATAAAGGACCATAATCTTTATTATTTTAAGACTTTGAGTGCCATCGTGCTTAGATCCTTAACTAATTTCTTCTTAAATACTCTTATCTACCGCTGATTTAAAAATGCTCATTCACTGGTACACTACTTTGTGAGGACAGTCCATGAAGAAAACATTATTTGCTCTCCCACACACAAAAAAAGAATACTCTATTTGTGTATTATATGTTTTCTCAATCTTTTCAACTTAATTTGAAGATACAGACACTCTAACCGAGAAATGATATTTTGCTTGAATATCAACGTTTATTCGAAATTGGTATTCGAAATCCTTCGTCACTTTTCTTGATGTGAGTAGATATTTTCAATTTAAATACCATATAAACTTAGTCAAAGCTATTATTAGTAGTAATTTCAAGTTAAATTATACATTCGATAAAGGATAATATAAGTTCTAGGTTAGTATTGACAGTTTAGAACAAGAAAAATCATTGCTCAGTTTATCACTTCTATTTACTACAATTAAATATTAATTTAACCACATTTAAGATTATGTTAGTCATAATTTGAATAGATTCAAAATTGATGTTTCCTAAAATGAATATATATTTAAATTTATTGAAGCAACAATGTTCCTCTTTTTAAACATGTCTACTGTTTCAAATTAAATAAAAAAATACGAATATTTATTAATATTGAAAGGTGTTGCGATCAATTTCGCTTAAATGAAGAATTCGCAAATATCACTTCACCCCTTTCCACTTCCACGAAAGATATTCTCCTTAGTTTCCTATCCACAGTCGGCATCGGCACTCGTCAGCCTTTTGTTATTGTTGTCAACAGGTTTACAGGTTAAAACTTTCGCTATATATCTAGGATAGCGACAGGAAACGTAAATAAACTTACTTTAATATTTTTAAGTGTATTACTACAAAAGGTTTAGTGCAAGTAAAGTGAATTTTGAGTATTGTGGTATAGATATTTTTTTTTCCTTAGGCCCGTCCTTATCCGGAGCACTGCGGCTATAAGTAGGCCTATTGTGCAAACCTTCGTTTTATGGTATCCACTTGGTTATCTTGATTCCGTGTATTAGTTTATACGCGTCAACTGCTGATTTAGTGGTTATTTCATCCAGTTCCAGTTTTACTCTCCCGAATATGGCATAGCGTCTGCGATCCAAGGATTCGCATTGACAGACAACATGATAGATAGTTTCTCTAACCTTGCCGCAGAGCCTGCAGCTAGGATCTCCATTGTACATCTTTATTTTGTTCAGCTGATCCTTGACAGTCATATGTCCTGTTAGGATTCCCGTTGTTATTCTTAGTTGGTTCCTGCTAAGGTTAGTGGTATGAACTTTGATATGAACTTCTATAATTCTTCTGAAATATTAAATCGTAAAATATTTTGTTGTTAACTTGGACGGTTTTCTATTTCCATATATAGTTTGTGTTTTTTACTGGTATAGTTTATATAGATAGATAGATCAGTTTTGTTTGTACGTAAAACCACTTTGAAATAAAACAAAAAGATTAAATAATTTTTTTCTTTTACTTGCCCACCTATGGATTAATTTGTCTGTCAGAGGTCTTAAGGCGTAAGAGATTATGGAAAACAAGGTAATCCGCCATAATATTCTCAATGTACTCATTATTCGTACTCCCTAGAAAATGACCCGAAAGGGCCGAAACACGCGTGTCAGGTAACTGAATATAAAAACGGTTAACCAGAACAAGTAATTTTTAAGAAAGAATTTCTTTAATTTTGTACTTAGTGCAAGTTTATTGAATAAAATCCGTAGAGCGCTTTCGGCAGTTACGCCATCATCAGTACTATCTACAAAGCAAGAAAGGAAAAAAGAAATCAACAATTGTGAAATTTTACGAATCTTTGATAGTTAAAGTTAATTGAAAATCTTAGATAAAAGTCAATGTAAAATTCTCACCAATTTTTCGTTACTTACTTTGTCAAAATATAACCAACCACAAAACACAACATACAAGTAAATGTATAAAACTTAAAACATTAAAAATTTGGGGCCTAAAGGCCGATGTAAATTACATGATGATTTTAAAACTTTTAGAAGCGTCCATTTTACTAAAGGGAACTAACCTTGATGATGCAAAAAACATGTACCACGCCTGCTATTGTGTGCAGGGAGTACCATTGACGTATTGTTGGTATTATTTCCTGGCGGTAAAATTTGAAATTTAAATTTGAACATTTTGTATGATATATTGAAGAAAACAATATAGGCATCATCGTTACAAGTGATGCAAAGATGGTGGTATAACATACAGGCGTTAAATTTTAATTTTAATAATATATATGAAAATCTTTTTTGTATGTGAGGTTGAATTCATCAAAAACGTCAGATGTTAAGGAAAAGAGACAAAGATAGATAATTCAAAGAACTCGCAAATGTTATATAAGGATAAGGTTCTAAGACAAAACAAAAGGTTTTGTGTTAGTAATACAGTTACAGAGAGAGATAGAAGTCAAAATAGACGACAGAATGGTGGGGGCATAACAAAACAATTAAACTTTTAAAAATTTTTGTTATTCTGCTCTGCGATAACTTCGGTCATATCAGTAGCTTTCCGTAATGAGTAATTAAGGAATAAACATGATGTGGTGGAGAGTTAGTTGGATTAATGTAATTATTGTGTGGAAATGAAGTGTGCAAAGAATATTGGTCAGTCGGAAAAAAGAAAGCAAAGTATGAATAATAAAGTTAATCAGGAAGATTATTTCAGGAGTAGTAAAAGGGGGGGGGGGTTGCAACTGATATGGATGTGAAAATAATTGTTAGATGCCACCGTCAAACTAATCGTCTATGTAGAGGTATAAAGTTTCTGTTTAAATTAACCTGTGTGTTGAGGCAAAGGTCGTTACTCTTAAGTTCTTGTGAAATGGCTATGTCCTCGAGAAAATCTAGTCTATTGAAGTTTTTTGACGAAACATTGTAAATAATTTTAGAATTGGAATGAGGACTGAAATTATGTTGGCTAGTTTTGAGGTGCTCCCCAAAGGCTGAAGATGACCTGCTTAAATGTTCTTTTATACGTGTATTTAAGGGTATACAGGTTCGACCAATATATGTGCTATTACAAGAATTGCATTCCAACTTATAAATACCACTTTTTAAAAGAGTATCGATTTTATCTTTTAAATTGGTTAAATGTGAGCCTAAACTATTTTTTGTTTTGTGAGAAATTCTAATATCATTAAAGGAGTCCTTAAAAGCTTTGGAAATTTTGCTAATGTAAGGGATGGATATATACTTAGAGTCAAGTTTTATATTAGGATAAATTGTTTTCTTTAATTTATTGACTTTAGTTTTATTGATTAATTTGTCAATAATATTAGGGTCATAACTATTGTTAAAGGCAATTTGTTTAAGAATATTTACTTCTGTATTATAATTTACTATATCCATAGGAATATTAAGTAAGCGATTTACATAGCAATGAAAAGCAGCCATTTTGTGTTGATAAGGTTGATTAGAAAAATTAGAGATTACGTGATCTGTTTGAGTTGGTTTTCGATAAATGGAAAATTCTAAGCTGTTATTGACAGTTTTGTGTATGGAAAGGTCTAAGAAATTTATAGTATTAAGATTTTCTATTTCTAGGGTGAATGAAATTTGTGAGTGTATTGTGTTAAGTTTGTTAAGTAAAAGTTCTGCACCTGAAGAGTCACAATTCAAAAAACACAGACAATCATCCACATACCTGTACCAATATATTATCTCTTCATTGTTAGGAATAATGAAATTGTTTTCCAAAAAATCCATAAAAACGTCGGCTAGAAATGGAAAAAGGCAACTTCCCATCGCCAGACCATCAGGTTGTTGGTATTGTTGAAAATGAAAAAATTCTGTGAAAGGCAAAAATTAAGTAGTGACAAAATATCGACAACAATATTCTCATCAACCCTCTTTGACCGAAGTAGGTTACCAACTATTGTCACAGTTTCAGCTTTTGGAACTGTAGTAAAAAGATTAGTTACATCGAAAGAAACTAACAGGTAATTATCTGGTAATTGAAGGTCACTCAGCCTGTTAACGAGATCCACAGAATTACTTACCCTATGTTTTGGACGGAAACCAGTCAACCCTTTAATCAAGTGATATACAAAATTTGCTAAGTGTGACACAGGAGTGTTGGTGAAACTTACGACTGGTCTAATAGGTGTGCCATCTTTGTGTATTTTAGGTAAGCCGTAGAGTCGAGGTATTGTAGGATTGCTAGAAATTAAAATCTTAGGTGCTTCGAATTCTTCAAAAAATGTGCTAAAATGCTTAATCAATCTATAGGTTTTTCTTACAAAGGTATTAAAAGGATTATTAGGTAATATGGTAAAGTTGTTTTGTGATAAAAAGGTTTCAACTTTATCGATATAATCAGATCTCTTAAGCACAACCAAACACTGGCCCTTATCTGCCTTTGAAATTACTAAATTGTTCTTATTAATCTTAGCTTTAAGGATTTTTAAAATTTTTGATGAATGATTAGAAATTGAGAAGTTTATTTTTTTAATGTTTTTCTTAAAGTTGTATAGAATATTATGTAAGTCATCTCTTAGTTGTTTTTTAATTTTATAAGTATTTGAAATTTGCTCAACAAGAACGTCCAATTCAACGGCATATTCAAGGATGCCACCTTCAGTTATGGGGGTAGACACACAATGTTTCAAGCCTAGACGCAGAATATCAACCTCCTCATCACTGAACTCAACATCTGAGAGATTTTTTATACGGTCATGAAATTTGAAATGTGAATATTTAGAAGAGTTTCTCAATCTATATCTATAATTGTTAATTTTTTGAGTAATAAGAAATTTAAGTTTATTTTAAACTTTTTGAAATTTAGTTTTTTTAATATGGGTGAGAATATCTGAAGCATTATTTAAAACAAAGGATAGTTGTTCATCATCAAGATTGTTTAACAGTTCCTCATATGTCAATTTTAACTGACAATTTAATAAATCTAATCTAGCATAATGTTTACAAATTTCGAATCTAACGAGTTTAAGCTGTAAATCATCCTTATAACTTTGAGGGACATTCCCAGAAATCCTGATTTTAGCAAAATTTGGTGTGACTTGCTCACGAATGCAGCTATGTAAAAACCATATGTCTATATGTGCTGTTGCTCTCTTTGTGGAAAGTTTCCTGTATTTATCAGCCAAATCTGCCATACTGCAGTGAGAATATAAATTAGGAAAAGGGCTGAGTGCACCATCAAAGATTAAGAAAGAATTTCTTTAATTTTGTACTTAGTGCAAGTTTATTGAATAAAATCCGTAGAGCGCTTTCGGCAGTTACGCCATCATCAGTACTACTTTGTCAAAATATAACCAACCACAAAACACAACATACAAGTAAATGTATAAAACTTAAAACATTAAAAATTTGGGGCCTAAAGGCCGATGTAAATTACATGATGATTTTAAAACTTTTTTTTAAAACTTTTAGAAGCGTCCATTTTACTAAAGGGAAAGTAATTTTTATTTCTACCCGTAATGGATATACGGTTTCACCAAGAATGTAGCCCACCACAAGTAAATTATATAATTTGTTCGACCTATGAAAAGAAACATTTAAATAAAAAAAATACTTTGTTGCTTTTTTGTAAAATTTATAGTTCACTCTCATAGCAAGTCTACATATTTAATAAGTAAGCCGATCAGTTATTTCTTTTATTTTCCTAGTGACTTATTATTAGTAGGAGATACATTTTTGGACACCCTGTAGTAGACTCAATAATTAGAGATATTTAACGAATTGATTCAATAATTTACGTATATTTGAATAGATCATATTATTCTCCATTCGAGTATATAGAAATTCTTGAATTAATTCGTAAAATATGAATCATTCTCTATTCGAGTATTCCATATACTCGAATAGAGAATGTGCATCTTTATTACAAGATGCAGCATTACTTCAGTAAAAAATATGTTCATTCGGTTTTTTTGGAACAAGAACCAATAATACTTATTTTAATTTGAAGAAATATTCCATTTTTATTTATGTTTTATACTTATACTTATTTTAATTGTCACCAAGCTTTAAGTGAGAAAACGGAGCGTTAATTTAAAAATCTGTTTTCATTATTCGTAGAAACACATTTACTTGCTTTACTAGTTTAAAATTTTTAAAATACGCCACTTTGTAGCTCAATTATCAACACCATAAAATACTCAACTAGATAATACAAATTCTCATTTGGAGAAATAAATTTATTGCTACGAGGTTACTGGTGTCACCAATTAATTTTTGGAATTACTTATGTGAAAAATATATTTCTTTGCGTATATACAAAGCTAAGATTTATTCTAATTAACTATTTTAATTTTACAACAAGTATTTCTTTCTTTGTGTGTATACAGTAGTATTGAGAATCACAATTTCTTAATTAATTCACGCAATGGGTTTTACGAAACAGCATTCATGGTTGAAGCGTGTTCTCAAAACGAGGTTAGAGTAAATGGTGAGTGGCAATACAATCAGCGTTTGTGCATGGACGATTTTGCTGAAAACGTCGTTTTTGCTGTTGGGGATTTTTACCATTGCCCAGTGCCGGATTTACATACCTGGGGGCCCTAGGGCATAATAAAATTGGGGGCCCATACACTAGCAACTTTTTATTATCTTATTATATATTATATATATATCTATAAAAAAAAACATAGCCTAACATTTTTATATAATTAAATAATTTACATAAATATTTATATCGGGCACGCCATTTTCTGGTTTTAGCAGGGGCGTGCGGTCCACGGAAGCACTGCTTACCCTACCGCTTTCATAAGACAAAACAAATTTTATATTAATCTATACCTATCCATACAATTAAAATACCCAAGTATTTATTTCTATCTAATCTCCAAACCAAATCCGGCCCTGTATGCATCCCTGACCAACGCAATATTAAATTTATCGAAGTCATCTCAATACGTGTATACTACACTATATACGCGTATACGAGTAATAATAATATGGTCTGCTGTGCCGTGCCAAGGGTTAATCGTTAGATATCGGTATTTCCTTCGCTAAATGCAGACGACGCGCGACAGAAACCGACAAAATATTTAGTTTCCACGTGTTTGTAGACGACGATTAACGATTGCCTGTCGCGATTTTTCGCCAGGTAAACGCGCTAAACGGTAGAGGATCTGTCTGTCTGGACATTATTTGAGTGTATGTGTATTGACTTTGTTTATCTTACTTCTTGATTTATTTTGTCATGGAGCAACCAATTGCCGGCCCATCGAGTTCGGGAAATGTAAAGTGTATCTGTTCTGTATGTAAGTTATTGGAAAAGGGATTTTCAACGCTTTCCTTTGATGAAAAAAGGAATATTATTGCAACAGGTAGGCCTACACCAGATTCGTTTAAAATTAAATCAAACTGTGAATTCAAAGTAAAAATGTATAGATAGTTTTCTGTATTAGTTTCTGTTATGAAATTTTGTTTACTTGTTTTTAACGACTCTTAGGCAGGGTTGGGTCACTAAAGAATTGGTTTTCGACGGGCAAATTACGAAAAATTAATAAAAAAACATAGGTAGCCATTTAGAAAATAGAAGAAATATTAAAAAATCAATGGTAGGTACATAATCTCACATTTTCGACAGTACCTACATGACAGTATTCTACCTGTATTTAAACGTCGACAAATTGCCAATATTCGGGCGTGGTCCTCGAAAAATTTTTCGTCTGCGGCGACTAGCCTCCGGCGGGCCTACCGGCGGTGCTTCCCCTTTTTCATAACTCACCGCACGCCCCTGGGTTTTAGAATCCAAAAACTCGTTGATTATAGAATCAGTGTTGATTTTTTGTAACAACTCTCCTACAGTTGATAATAATGCCAAAGAAGTTAAATTATTGTTACCCAAAGAATTTCTTAGGTATGTTTTGACTAATTTTAACCTTCCAGGACTCGCGCCATGTCTCACAGACCCGAGACATTTATGATTACGGATATTTTGGTGGTGGGGTGATGCAAACGGCTGTTCGTCTCTGTAGCTTTCGATAATCAGTACATACGCCGACTCGAGGTACGCGTCGTCAAAAATATTTTTGTTGTGAGTAGTACTTAGCAAAAAAGTCTATTAGGCCCGGCGCGAGTAGATATGTCGCTGTTATAGAATTATTATTTATTTGGTGTTTACGGAAGATAATTGATTATAATGGTAAGTTTTTTGGGAAATCTGTTACTATAGTCTATCAAACTAAATTGTAGCATGTTTCAGATGTCCTATGAAGAGGAGCAGGCGTATCTTCATCAGCTTAATGCTGAAGTCGCCACACCAGAGCACTCGACAAACGCTAGTTTTCGTCTTTTCGAAGAAGAAAAAATTGAAGAGGCCCCAATTGATGAAGAATCTGACCTTAAGGAAGACCACGTCGAAGAAAGAATAGAAGATACAGATACCGAACAAGAGGCGGAAAGCGAAGATGAAAGTTATGAGAGTGTAGCAAAAATTCCGCGGATTCCATCATTTCGTGGGAAGGATGGTACAACAACTTGGAAAAAACATATTTCTAATAAAAATGTAAGAACACGAAGATGTAATATTATCACTTCACTTCCTGGTGTTAGACCATGTGCCAAAAATGCGAAAAGTGTAATCGAATGTTGGAATTTATTTTTTTGTAATGAGATATTGGAATTAATTGTGGAAAATGCAAACAAAATGATCCAGATGCAGATAAATAATTTTTCTCGACCGCGAGATGCAAGAGACACAGATTTACCTGAAATAAAGGCCTTGCTGGGTTTATTATATCTAGCTGGGATTCTACGAAGCAGCCACCTCAATGTTGATGACCTATGGGATAGGAATGGCATTGGTGTTGAAAAGTTTTGGTTGACGATGTCAAAAGAAAGATTTTTATTTTTACTTAGATACTTGAGATTTGATGATAAATAAACCAGAGATGAACGAAAAGCTGAAGATAAATTAGCCCCAATTAGACAACTATTTGATAGCTTCATTGCTAATTGTAAAAAAAACTATACAATTAGTCAATTTGCAACGATTGACGAACAGTCACCAGCATTTAGAGGAAGGTGCTCATTCCGACAATACATATCGAGTAAGCCAAGCAAGTATGGCATTAAAATATTTGCTATGGTTGATGCTAAAATGATGTATGTCCAAAATATGGAAGTTTATGTCGGAAAGCAACCTGACGGACGCTATTTTGTTCAGAATGATGCGTGTAGTATTGTGCAGCGACTTATCTCGCCTATTTCCGGTACTGGCCGAAATATAACATGTGATAACTGGTTTACTTCATTTCCGCTTATAACAAGACATCGGTTTCCGAAAGGCACTCGGAAACCGATGTCGTTCGTCAGAGCCCAGGATAATGTCATTATATCGGATTGTAAACAAAAAGTTGAACTTTTCGCCGAAAAACTTTACGATCAGTTCAGCGAGAACCCATCTGCCGACCCAGGGAGAGATGATAGAATCTCCAGAACGGTACAGATATATCGCGGCATGGATCATCCAGTCCAAAACATTCAAGAAGTCACTATGGAGGAGGTGGAAGGTTTTTTGAATAATTTAAACATCAGGAAGGCTCCAGGCTTGGACGGTATAAGAAACGCGGCACTGCGTAATCTACCGGGAAATATTATCAGGGACATAGTAAACCAGTCACAGGTAATTATCGAAGAAGGCCACTATCCGTGTGTGTGGAAGAAAGCGAAGGTCGTTTTGATATTAAAACCAAACGAAGATCCTACGCAAGTAGTTAGCTATAGGCCGATAAGCTTATTGTCAAGCCTGGCAAAAATAATCGAAAAAGTAATTCTTAGACGCCTGCAAAATTTTGTTTTCGAGCGAAATGTTCTCCCTGACGAACAGTTTGGTTTTAGGGGAGAACATTGTACGAGACAGACTACAAGATTGGCTACAAGGATTCTACAGGGTTTTAACAAAAGAGCACACACGGGAGCGGTTTTCTTTGACGTTTCGAAAGCTTTTGATAAGGTCTGGCACTGCGGTCTGATATTAAAGCTAATAAGATTGGGGGCCCCCAGTTATCTAATTAAGGTCATCATTTCCTTTCTTGAGGACAGAAGTTTTTTAGTATCGTCAGAAGGCGCGATTTCAAATCCGAAACATATCAGGGCGGGAGTTCCGCAAGGATCCCCTTTCGCTCCGGTGCTGTATAATATTTATGTTCATGACATTCCGAGGGACAGATTTAATGAGCTGTTTTTGTTTGCTGACGATACTGCAATTACTTCTGTTTCAAAGACACCGAGGATATTGATGTCTAGACTGCAAAGGCACATTATTTCACTAGAAAAATGGCTTTCGGACTGGAAGATTCGTCTGAATCCGGCCAAGACGAAGGCCATTTTCTTTTCGAAAAGCACGGTGAGAAGGCCCGAGACCCTGTTACGGGTAAACGGCATAAGAGTAAATTGGGTTGAAGAAGTCAAGTATCTGGGACTTGTTTTTGATAAAAGATTAAATTGGCGGAAAAATTCAGAGTTAAGGCTCAAGAAAGCTGGCAAGCAGCTTAGCGCCATTTATTGCATCTTAAATAAAAAGAGCAAAATAGGTTACAGGACAAAAGTCAATTTGTACAAATCTTTGGTCAGGCCGGTCCTGACTTATGGTATGCCAACATGATGCATGATAAGCAGGGCCGAACACAACAAGTTTCAGATACTTCAGAATAAAGCCTTAAAAATCATTGCGGATGCTCCTCGGTATGCTATCAATAGGGTTTTACATCGCGATTTTGAAATTCCTACCTTAAACGAATTTTATAACAAAATTATTGCTAATTACTTCAGACGTACTGACGTCGCGACTAACCCACTGATCATACAGACTCATGTACAATCTCCGCTAGGCTCCACCTATAAATACCCGAAGAATTGGCTTCCTCCAGTCGTAGTGGGGAGGCACTAAACTGGAGGGCTCGACATGAAGGAGAAATATGAAATTCAGATTTTGACAAAAAAAAAAAAAAAGCAACATGAACAAGCTTAAATGCGCTCTCGAATCACTCCCAACTAACTAAGGCTTTGCCCAACCCAAATTGTTAATACGAAGTTCGGCCGATTAAAGCCACCGATTAAAGAAAGGGAGTTAAAGGCTGATGCCTGACTCAAAGCCAAGGAGGATCCCAAGTAACTACTATCCGATCATAACTTGACATATGTCGGAACTGCACGAAAAAATAAGCGAGAGTTACCGCCTAACTTTGTCAATACAAAAAATCGACCTATTTGGTCAAGCACTTTTGGTTATCAGGAAAATGTCACAATCGTGTCGTATGTACCACGCAAAGGAAAAAATGTGATTTTGGCTTCTAGCATGCACCACGATGATACGATTGATCCAGAAACCGGTGATAAGAAAAAACCAGAAATAATCACTTTCTATAATTCAACCAAAGGCGGAGTGGATACTGTAGATAAACTTTGCGCAACATATAATGTAGGAAGAAATACGCGCCGTTGGCCCATGGTTATATTTTTTCATATTATGAATATAGCAGGTAATAATGCTCAAAGAATCTATGCTGCAAATAACAACAAGTATCCCTGTATAAGACGACAGTTTCTAAAAGAACTGGTATGTATGCTGACCGAAGACTACCAAAGGCGCAGAGCAGAACTATCAAACTTGCCAAGAGAAGTAAGACAGCGGAGACAGGAAGCAGTTGGAATGTGTAACTTAGGTCAAGAAGAAACTTCTTACCCACCAGGAACTAGAAGGAGGTGCTACTTTTGTAAAAAAGACAGTAAGACAAAATATTTTTGTCAAATGTGTAGAAAATTTGTTTGCCTAACCCACGCCCAAATGTTATGTCAAGGATGTATTACACAACATGAAAACAATTAGTATTTAAATGGAACTAAATTGTTTTGTAAGAACATAGGTATGTTTTAGTTTTTTATAGCATTTTTAATAAAAGTTTCTAGAGTTCAATATTACAAATTGGTCAATTCGCAATTTTTTTGGCTATTACTTCAATACACTGACCAAAACGCCTAAAATAATGCTTTACCTATGTAAAGACAATTTGCTTTGCTTAAAAAAACGGGTTACAATAAATTTAACACAATTTTTTTAGCTATTCTAACATAAGGGCCTGCTAGACCCAGCGCGAGTAGTCATGTTACAAAATGTGGCGCGAGTCCCCGAAGGTTAAAATAGAGAAAGATCTTTCTTCCGACGCGTTAGTTACAGGAATTGTCAAAAATATGTGAATGGTTGTGTAAATATTAGGAAACGCTGTTATTAAATCATTGGTATAAATGTAGTTTAATAAATTGGGTGCTAAGCTAATATCTATTTTCTCTTTAACTGTATTTGAAAATGATTTTAACACAAGGCATTCCTTGCCTAGTTCGTCGTTAATATCATCTTTATATAGCTGTGTTAAAGTGTTTGCTTTTTGTCGCAAATCTTCATTATCAAGTTTTGTTAGACAAGTTATAAAGCTGAAATGTTTATCAAGACAATCGTACTTTTCTAATCTCTTTTGCATTTCGGTACCTATTTTATCTCTAATAACATAGTAGGTATTCACTTTAAAATTAGTGACACCATCAAATTTCGTATCAGCGGTGCCATCATCATGTTTAATTTTTTGTTTTTAGGTCGTTTTAGATCTTGTTGAAATTCATTAAATTCTGATAAATTTCTACCTTTTTCAAAATAATAATCGAACCTATTTCGTAACTGCGTTATATAATTAATTATACTTTTATATGTTATTGTTACCTGATGTAAATCAATGTTGACTTTTTGAATAATTTTGTTACTTTTATCAAACAAAGATAGAATGTCATTCCAAAAAAATGTTAAGAAAGCCACCTCTACTTTACATAGATTTTTGTGTAAACTTTTAGCTTTTACTTTTACGGTTGAAGTTTTTCCACTGTCATTTGAAATATCTTTTAAAACCTTTTTAAAACATTGATATCCTAGTGACAATGCTTTTCACGCATCCGCCCTAGCTGACCAACGTGTGTCTGACAAACTCGTTGATACTGTACAGTTATTTTTTTCTAATTCTGTTTTAAGCTAATTCCATCTTAATGTAGAAGCACCAAAAAAATTATATACGAATAAAAAAAATAAAGTGTCTTCTAAACAGCAATCAGCGGCGGCATTTCCTACTAAGTTTAAAGAATGGGCTCCGCATGGTACAAAGTAAGCCAAATGGTTGTTTTGCCTTATTTTGGATTGTAAAGCATTATAAATTCCAGCCATATTGGGGGCATTATCATAGGATTGCCCCCTACAATTTGCAATATCTAAATTCAAATCCTTCGGGACATTATAAACTGCAACTTCCATATCCGCGGCTTTATGTCCTTCGTGGGGAATAAATCTAACAAACCTCTCAACAATGTTTCCTTCATGAACATATCGTAAAATAACTGTTAACTGATCCGTTTTTGTTATATCGGAAGTGGAATCCAATACTATCGAAAAATATTTGCTGCTCTGAATTTCTTCGGCAATTGTTTCTTGTAACTAAAAAAAAGTAATTATTTTAATAAAAAAATATATTCCAAAAAAAATAAAATCTTTGTTTTTGTACCTTTGATGCTAAAATCGTTATTAGCTCCTCCACTGTGGTTTTTGACAGATACGTAGCTCTTGTGCCACTTCCAGAATTGCCATATTTTTCTATGTGTTGCTTTAAAAATGGATCGAATTCTGCTATGAGCTCTAATAATCCTAAGAAATTTCCATTTTTTGACGAACCAAATACTTTTTTGGAACCTCGGAATGCTAGGTTTCGGGTAGCAATATATTTAATCATACTAACTACTCTTTTGAGGACTTCCCTATAATAATTTTTTTCTGTGAGTTCTAATTTTTCCATTTCCGTATCAACCTTTCCCTTAAGTTGGGAACGGGTAATAAATATATTTATCGAATGAACATGGTCTAAAGTCTTTTCATGTTTGTGTAAATAATCACAATGCTTCCAGTCATTAAACCCTTCCTTATATTCGCTGTTTTCGTACAAAATAGTTTACATGGAATGCAGTACACTCTTTTCGTTATTTCTGAGTAATAAATCCACGAACGTCGTACGCTCTCGCCATTTGGAAGGGTAGTATAAAGAATAGATTTGTTTGCATATCGGCGAGTTATTCCATTTTTACTTTCATACTTTCGACCAGACTTGGAAAAATCTAAACTACCTATATTTTGGGGTCTAAAGTTCTTCACAATATAGTTAATACTTATTTCATTAAGCTGCCACAACTTGGGATCTTCGTTAAAGTTGAAATCATGATTTTCTAAACATATTGTGGAACTGTTAATATCGAAATCAATATTATTTTTTATATTTACGTTCTGTACACTCTCTACAGATTGTATTGTTGATATTTGAGACTCAGATAAATTTATTTCGCTATCTTGATTAGTTTTTGACGTGGATGGGGTAACTGCATCTTAAGTATCTTCAAGAATAGTTTTTAACATACGGTTTAAATGGAGAAACAAAGACTGACTCTAGAAAATCTTTGTTTTAGATTAGGTAGGCATAAAGTTTTAAATTCATAATTTTTTTGGGTAAATTGATTAATTGAAATCCAGCTCCTGGGCCCTAGGGCAATTGCCCTTTTTGCCCTAATGTAAATCCGGCACTGCCATTGCCTGCGAAGAACCGTGGCCCTGTTTAGGGAAAAAGGTTTTATTCAACATAAAAAAAGAAGCTGGAAGACCATCTGTAAGAAAGAAGAATTTGTTGCAAACGTTCATGAAATAATGCAAAATACGCCAACAAAATGTGTAAAACGCCTGTCTCCAGAAGTGTTAATGGTTTAATGGTTCTTATGGAACATATAGGACAATTCTTTAAAATAACAGTTAAATTTGTGGCCTAATAAAGTGCAAGTATTACCAGAAATGCGAGCTGCAGATTTTGAAAGACGCAGGAATTAGTGTCAGTGGTTTACCCAAAATTTATTGGATGATTAATTGATTTAGTAGACCTGACACTCACCGGTTATGTAAGTTTTCAGAATACACGCATGTGAAGTAGTGAAAATCCCCATTTTTTGTCCACATTGCACCCTCAATAAATTGGTATTTGGTTGGCTGTTTCCTGAAGAGTTATTGTTGGTCCTATTATTTTCATTACACAGTTATAGCACAGCGATATAGGGACAATATTTTGAGTCTATTTGTGGAGCAATTACTTGACGATGAACTACGCTATGGTTATTCTCAACAGAACGGTGCGACCACCCATACATCCGCTGAAACTATTAACTACTTACGCAATTTTTTCGACGACAGATTGATCAGACATTGAATTCCCACCCCGACCACCTTGGTTGACGGTTATGGGTTACTTCATACTTCATACTTTGAGTCTATTTGTGGAGCAATTACTTGACGATGAACTACGCTATGGTTATTCTCAACAGAACGGTGCGACCACCCATACATCCGCTGAAACTATTAACTACTTACGCAATTTTTTCGACGACAGATTGATCAGACATTGAATTCCCACCCCGACCACCTTGGTTGACGGTTATGGGTTACTTCATTTTTCTTCACTTGAAGAACAATATTGTTTAAACACCAGTTGAAAATTTAGAACAGTTGCAAAAAAGGATTATCCAATAGTGTGGTAACATTTCTCCAAAGATGGTGGTGAAGGTTTTTGAAAATATGTGAATTTATGCTTGGAGCATGGCGGTGGCCAATTTCAGCAATTTCTATCATTTTTATTTACCTTTCTCTATATTATTACTTTGTTATTTTGTAAACAGCAAAAATATATTTGTATTAGTTTACTTATTATAATATTTATCATTTTGGCATATCATATCATAATGTGAATTTGACACAATTTTAACCTAGATATAGTGATATAAACTAGAGATGTCACGAATATTCGACTACTATTCGGTAATTTTTTTTGTATTCGGTATTCGGTTGAATACCGAAAATATAATAATCATAAAAAACCGCACATATTACTCAAAATGTATCTATTTAATAACAAGTTATAACGAATTTAATATTTAAAATCTATCAGTGGCAAGTTATGATGAATAAAAACAATTTGTTCAACATTTGATGGTAGCAAACGATTGCGCTTTTCCTCATAGATAATACCTACTTCTGAAAATAGCCTCTCACTATATACACTACTACCAGGAGACGATAGATGAATCTTAGCGAATTTGGTCAGGTTTGGATACTGTTTTGCGTTTGGTGACCACCACTTGTAAGGGTCTGCTCTCCGATCTAGGCGAAAAGTTTTCAAATAAATATCAATCTCATTTGCAATAGCACTTTTATCTATAACCTCATCTTACTTATTGCCTTCAGCGATTTCCTCAAAACAGTACCAGAAACTGTCCTGTATTTCAAGGGTTGTATCAGTTTCATTGGTGTTTCGTTTCTTACTAGGTGGAGAGGAATCATCGATCTTTCAAACAAAAAAAACTAAATCAAAATCGGTTCATTCGTTTGGGAGCTACGATGCCACAGACACACACACAGATACACACGTTATTATTATTTAAGTTTTTATACTTACTTGCTGTTTTTCCTTCCCCACCAAGCGACATTTTCTTGTTATACAGCAAACACTCAGCCATCTTATTATCGTCATCAGGGATCTCAAAATATTCATCATAATATTCCCAAATAGACGACTTTTTATTAATTACCGGTTTCATTTTGTGAAACTTTTCACTATAAACAGCGATATTTCTAATAGTAGTGATTATTTGTTATAATAACACAACATGTGATCAGAAGAATGGAACTAATGATGCGTGTTGTGACACGATCTATTCGCAAATTAATCAAATTCAGAAACTCTCCCGCTCCGTCGTCACCGCATGCGACGCAATGAGACAGGTCCTAACTTACTACGCACGAAACGCACAATCTTTCGCCGAATATTCTGCGGCAGAATATTCGGCGCTTCGGCCGAGAGTGTGGCCGAATATTCGGTGTTCGGTATTCGGCCAAATCACTATTCGTGGCATCTCTATAAAGATGCGTATCCACCAAAAAAATCATTGGGAACAAACGTTTGTAAATATTTGCAATTGTATGTTTTGTATTTGTCTTCACCATCCAGCTATTCGCAAACAACTGTACGTTTGCAAATATGTGTCATCGATCCGAGAGAAAATAAATATATCCGAAATAATCTGTGCCGAAATGGCTCCGAGAAGAAAACGTACTCCCAGTCTTCATGAAGCTTTCTTGTTTCGCTTTTTTCTTTCTGAAAGAGGAGAGCAGGGAGCGTAGTTTGTCCTTTACAATATCAACCGTGGTTCCCATATCTTTTGCAATTTCACTCCACGCGTCATGCTTTTTAATTTTGTTGTAATAAAACTTATGCGTAGCTGGCCATATTTCTGGCTTCATTTTGTACATTTAAATTAATTGCAAACATTTATTTGTCATTGTCCCACTCCATAATAGGGTTTTAATTTATGTACTTTAAAACTGGTTGTCGGGATACACTTACTCGCTGTTTGTATACAATAACGTCTTCACCAAAAAGCAGAGCGCACACACAAACAACAAATCCCTTTGAAGTACCGACACCGGTCTAAACACGATCAAATTATTGCAAACGTTTGCGGCTGCGCGTGATTAACGTCTCCACCAAACAAATATTGAGTTTGCAAATAATTGCTAACAATCACAAACGTTTTGCGCGCTTGGTGGATACGCACTTTAATATAAACGAAGCTCTACGTTTTTCAGTCCAATCCCTCCTGAATGAAAATAATTTGTGCTCCCACGAATATAAATATAAGGCTGATGACCACTGATTCTTGATGCGTCTTATTGATTTAACATTTTGCCAATCAATAGATTGGTAATAATAAGTGCTGTCATTAAAAAATTATTTTATTTCATTACTATTCAATAACGCAACCTCTTTACATAGTTAGTTAATTAGATAATAATAAATGCTGACATGGTAGTATCCTAGGTATTATCAACGTATTCATTGTATTTAACTCATAGAGATTTCGAGATAAACTATCTAGAATGTCTTTAATTAATTTAAAGATAGTGTATTGAAGATTGAGCTTTCTTATATCTTTTCTTGTAAGATGAACTGAAGCAGTTAATTTGTCATTGATAGAGCATCTTCCCATTAACTTGACAGATAATATTTTTTTAAATAATATAGGCTAATCTGTACACGTTTATAACTTTATTAATTTGTATAAAAAGTCGTAAAACATAATAGCTATAAGTTGATGCAAAACAAAAACCGATGCACGTCATACCCTTCGAGTGACGTCAGCTATCGACAGTGTTGTCAGCTTGTAACCAAAATATCCGAGTGAGGGAACTACACGTTTTTTCTTCCATAAAAACAAGATAAATGCAAAACAATATCCCATAGTTTATATATTTGTTTACTGCATAATACCTTTTACTATCAACTTTAGTAGATCTAACATTATTATTTTTAAAAATTCCTGTATTGCCATTTTCGTATATATAAAAACTTCTTAAAGAGTTAAGACAACAGTTCTCTGTCTTTTAACTTCTATTTTAAAGTTGTCAAAGTTACATGATGTTCTAAAAAAAGTTACAGCTTATGAATATCCGATATAAAATATTATAATTTTTAAATAATACGACTTACTTGTTTCGTACATTCCATAAATAGTGTCACGGATAGAACTTATATACAATCTTCACATATTTACAACTCTCTTTGAATTAGGACGTTTGTTTCAAGGTGATTCTAATAATTTATTTTCCTTAACTGTTGTTAAAATTGCGCTTACGGTGAAAATATTCAAATTTAGGGCAGCTAAAAATTAGTAAAGTAGAAATAAAATATCTAGATCTTAACATACTCTTTAAATTTACTTTTCTGTACTGCTGTCAAGGGTAACAATAGGACATTGTTGTTAAGTTCTTCCTGAAAATAGCTTCTTAGAGAAGCTATTAGCTCTTTGCACTGACTATTTAAATGCTTCGGCATTTTTCACAAATAGTAAACAACGTAATCGATGGAGAAATATATGTGCATTTTTGTTTCTCTTAATAGAACAGTTTTTTAATGCTATTTATAAAAAGATCTGGAGTTTTTGGTGAAAAATAGACGCACAGCAACACGGAATCACGATCAATTAAGGTTAGTTTAGCATGAAACGTCAAACCAAGCTAACGAACGAGCTGGCGCCACCGCACCGTTTACAGTTGTGTTGCCAACTATCGGCCAATAAAATTCAAATTATATTAATTTTTACAAGCTTAAATAAACAAAATATTTGCTATAAGTGGGTTTGTATGAAAAAATAATACTTTAAGTTTGTAGTAAATTCAATATCGCATAGTTTTAATAATTTTTGCCCAAATTTAATTTCCTCGTGTTTTCTTACGGATCTACAATTATCAGCTGATTGATGACGCGCATCGGTTTTTGTTTTGCATTAACTGTATAAAGAATTTCATCGAATTTATGCACTTTATTCTATTTTGACACTAACCTCAATCAAAACTAAATTTTGTTTGGAAATAAATAGAAAATGACGGAAACTTTAATGTGTAAAGAGCGCAAAGAACACCATACCGACGTCGCACCGATGTTAAGCCTCAAAGAAAGACGTTACATCGAGCGTCACATCGTTGGGCCCCGCTTTACGTGATGCGAATTTCCGAAGCGTGCGGAAAGAAAACTAGCGTCTTTGTCCATTGATGGTTAATCTCTTCTGTTTACGATAATATACTTAAAGTCAGATCAATTTCAATTTAAGTTAAATTTTATAGGCAAAGTACCCTTTGCAAGATCTAAAATTAAAATAAATCAATATCAGAAGCCTTTTTTCACTACTCATATTATTTTGATGCAACTATTATGGCAACCTTTTCTCTAATTTGGAAAACACTGTTTCAACCTTTTTTTTATAAACAAAATCACAACTTAAAATATTAATTATACGGTACGTCTTCGTATGAGCATTCCAAAAAAAACTTTATTTGACATACTAAATTTATTCCAAGTTTTAGACTCGTACTGCAGTTAAAAAAAGTCCGTTCACAGATTTAAGAGAATGACTACCTGCCTTTAGTTATCACCCATCATAAAATTCTTTGTTAAAAGGGTTTCAAGGATCATAGAGATAATGATTTTATTGTCGAGGTAGGGACTGTACTTGGCCGTAATTAGTTTACAAAGCCTTATTAAATAATGGGAAAAAAATAAGTAGACAAACCACTGTTGTAAAACCAGTCATTTTATTAGTTCGTGTGAAATAAACACGCAGCTTTGATTATCCAAATCTGTGGCGTCCGTGGATTGGTGAATCTAGTATAGAACAGCTGGAGGGGTTACAGGTACAACCACAGTGCGGAAATAAAAATTGAAGACGACACTTATCTCTAAATAGATTCTAAGGAGATTATAAAAATGTATATACAACTCTCATAGAACGTGAAAAGTTGAGTAAAATGGGATGTATTGAAGAAACAGCCACATTGACTAAGATTTCGGAAAAAACAGTATGGAAAATTGTGGATAAACCCATCAACGAAAATAAAAGAAGGAAAGATTCTGGGACTTGCAAAAAATTAGATCGCAGCGATGAAGATTTAGTCCGACGGCAAATTTATAAGATGTATGAAGATCATACGATACCAACACTGGATAATTTACTGAAAAGACTTAAGATAGATAACACGGATATCAATAATTGCGGTAGGACAACGCTGTGGAAGTGTCTTCAACGAATCGGTTTTAAATTTAAAAAAGTCGATAAACGGCAAGTTATCATGGAATCGCAACGACTTAAGGCATGGCGATTTGAATATTTGACAAAAATCGCTCAGTACAGACAGACCTATTATATACTTAGATGAAACCTGGTTTGGTACCCATGATACCCCATTAAAAGGTTGGGCTGATTCTAGTGACAGGTGAAGAACAAAGGCACCATCAAATAGAGGAAAAAGAATAACCATAGTACATGCAGGGTCCGAAGATGGTTGGGTACCAAATGCACTTTCATTGGCAGCCAAGAATATATATGACTGTTCGGATTACCATAACGATACCACAGCGGAGTTATTTGAGGATTGGTTCGTAAATAAGTTAATTTCTAATGTTGTGATTGTTATGGACAACGCAAGTTACCACAGAAGACAGTTAAACAAGCACCCTTGTTCAAAAGATACGAAAATGGCAATACAGGAATTTATGTATCAGAATGTTACACTAAAAGAGATGATGTGCTTTAATTTCTGAACCTAGAAAAGGAGTACTACTGCGACAGCTACGCTAAAAGTAAGGGACATACAGTGCTGAGGCTTCCGCCGTATATTCAATCCCACAGAACACATATGGAATCAATTAAAATCTGCCGTTAGACGTAATAATGTATCACCTACTATAATCGGTAGTGTACTGGATATTATTATTACTGAAGTGGCCAAAGTGCCTCCGAGTAGCTGGAAAAATTGTTTTTCGCATATTAAAACTGTTGAAAATTCATATATTCAAATTGGGAATATTACAGAAAGATTTATTATTAACATAGGTGGTGATAGTGACAGTGAAAATTAATTAAATGAGTAAACTGTAGTTGCATTAATAAATTATAATATATAATTATGATATATTCTATCTAAAATTGTTTATTATTTGTGTCAAATCATTCATGCTTGAAATACAATTCAGTGCGGGCCTGTGTAGACCCCAGTCTGATTTTAAACAGGCGTCAACACGAGTCGATAAGTCATTCTCTTAAATCTGTAAACGGACTGTAAAAATGTGTAACACGTAGTGTGACAACCTGTTGATTTATTGAATTTTTACTTTTTCACCCTAGTAGTACCTAAAAGTATCAATTCCCAATCCAAAATTTACAATGTACTGGATGTCCATTTTCCGATGCAATTGCATGATATCTTTGTAGCTAGTAAAGATAGAGACTTGCGGTTTTTACATTATTAAGCTACTTTTTCGTGAAATGCTAACTGAAAAACTAAGAAAGCTATGACAATTCTGTTTGCGGCATCTTTTGTTTCACAAAAAAAGCAGCAAAGTAATGTAAAAACCGCAAGTCTCTATCTTTAGTAGCTACCGAGATACCCTGTAATTACATCGAAAAATTGCCATAGCTTTCTTAGTTTCTGAGCTACAGGCACACACAGAGACTTTGCAAGGCAAACTTCTTGTTCTTACTTTCTGAATTAAAATAAAATCGAGAATAAAATTTAAAAAAATTATTTATTTCATTAAAACCAAAATGTGTTTTTTTTTCAACAATGATGTGATGAGCACCGCTGAATAAGCAAAACTATGGTAGGGCAAGCGGCGTTAATGAAAAAGAAGAAAAAATTAAATTAATTGATAAAAAAATAACCAGACAAAAGTGGTGGTCAGAGAACACGAGCAGCAATAGCTGTGGCGCACGCGTGCAAGTTGCCCTAGCTCGCGTAGATGAGGTTTAACAAGCGCCACCAGCTTTTCCACAGGAAAAACTGGAAACCTCCAAGATGGTTGTGGAGCTAGCTCTGTCCGTGTGACCTGACACCACGTTAGCAAGCTGTATAAATAAAACTAGAGTTAAATAAAAAATATGGTTCTGGCTATATTATTAAAGTGTAGGGTTAGTATTTACACTTAAACTTATCTGTATACTAGTAATTCGGTAGGTAAATATTTCGTTCCGCAGAATGAACAGTGTAGAAAGATCTTGAAAGGTGAAAAACAAAAGACGAAGGACTTCGTACAGTGGGAACGTAAGAAAGACCCTAGTTGGAACTTCTAGGGCCCTAAGATAAACTTGTAGGGTTCAACAGCGATGTTGAGGTGCCCCTCAATATTCGGCCCCTCTAGGTCTTGGTGACCGGACTTGACTCCAACAGCGAATAAACGCAACCAAAAAATCTCACGCAAGTGGTTTTTCTGCCGCACATGAACAGCAACAAAAAATATTAAACTTAAAGCAAAGTTAAGGTCAACAGAAAACAAGGACTTCTAAAGTCCTGGATTTAAGAAGGTCCCTTGCTTAATCGGCTGTTGGAAATCAAGTCAGGAAGTAAGATAAGTGTCACCCGTCAAAAGAAAATAAGGCAAATTTAAGCGACCCACTCCCATGGGTTCTCGGACAGCGATACTGCCTGAACTGAAAATAAAAAAGGAGCAATAGACTGGTTTACATACTAGCGGTTGATATTAAAATAAATCTACTCGGTTGCCGGTATTTAAACTGAAATAAAACAAATTTACCTAAATTTAGTTATTGTTGAATAATCAATGTAATATCACTATACTAATTTAGGAAACCGAGATAGTGTCGCTATAGGTATGTCGTTTCATACAGAAAACGAAACATTGAACTTTTCACTAGTTTTAAAGCTGAAATTTAAATCAAACATGTGACAGATATAAGTTACTATTAACAGGCGAGCTCTAATGACTTAATAGTGACAAGATTGAATTTTCACAACTCTTTTAAGAATAATTCAGTGGCTTGCTTACTTTCCTTTTGGGAGTCTTACTTTTCGAGATTTAAACCAAAGGTATGATTTTTTAAATGGGTCACCCTGTATATGTGTCTCTTATTTGATTAGGCTATTTTTAAGCTTTTCATAAATATATAATAGTTGATAGTTACTATTAACAACAAACGCACTAATAGAAAAATTAAGAAAATTAGGGTACTTTCATAGTCATCGTCATCCAGAGAGAAGGCAGCCCAATCAAGTAGCGTAATAATATAAAAACCGCAAGTCTCTAGCTACACTAGTTACCGAGATACTCTACAATTACGTCGAAAAATGGACACCCTGTACATACATACCTATCATTATAACCTACCTTGTTGCTTTAAAGTTTAGAGCGTACTGATAATAATTGGAATGTAACTTTACTATTTCTCGCGCAAGCTATAAATGCGTGATGCTTTCGTTCCAGTATTAAAAAGACATCCTGTTAGTTAGTCGTTAATGATTCGGTGTTTATAAGATACTGTGTGGTCGTTAATTCCACATAATAATAGTTTTTATGGGCCACGGATGGACTGATTACAACTGCAGAAATAATTTGCCGACTGCTGGTCTACCTGCTATTTAAATACCCATTGAAAGTTAACATTATGAGTCAGAAGCAGTTTTTTTCGAAGATCTGATAATTATTTGATTTATAAGTTATGACATGTTTATAATGATACATTTCTTCTGGTTTTCAAGCGATTATGAATACCATTAAAATGTGCATACGGTAAATATTAAATTTTGTTAGTGTACGAGTAGGCAAGAAGACAGTTAATAGAGTTGCCAATAATTATCATACTCATTGATGGTAGCTCATCGATCGCTTAAGAGGTGATTGACGCCATTTTTAATCGATGGATGAAGAATGATGTGATTTTTTAGTGCTGTGTGGTCTATGGAGCACTGCTTCCCTTGCTTTCATAAGATAAAACAAAATTGTTTGATTCATAATATCTATTAATTTCTTATTTCTAAACCAAATCTGGCCCTGACCTGACTCTCAAGCGAAGCACTATTACGTGCCGCATGTCCCTTACTGCTGATTTAGACAATGTTATAATTTCGCACATCAAGTTATTCATGTTAATACTTTTAACAGCGTAAGTTTGATAAACCAAGTGGAGGGGTGCAATTTGCATGTTCATTTACATTAGACTAGAATGCGTTAATGCCAATGCCTTTATTTGTTATTGTTGTATCTATTGTTAGTAGATTATTTGTCTCGTGGAACCCGGTCGAGAAGCGAACTTCTCTCATCAAGATGTCGTTAGTGAGTCCTTGCCGAAATTCACCGATGCCTTGAAGTAGCCAACCTACTTTTCTTTGCGCTACCGTGGGGGACCAATTGAAAGGGATTAAAGAACACACAATCAGAAAGTCGAGTGGTTGTAGAAGAAATTGCTGTTACTGCGGTGTGTCGGTGCTACACGAAGGCCCTTATTAGCATATTATAATATCCGACAAAAGATTCTAGGTTATAATTAGATTTGCTTTAGAACATTGTACCTTTTTATCTTAAGTCGAGTAATAATAATTCCTAAAACCGAACTTAAATATTAGTTGTTTATTTTTTGAACTATGCCGATTTTAACGGTCTTCTGAAAGCTTAGTTTTTTTGATTCCTAAGCGAAGAATATTCTTAAAATAGTTTGTCAGAGGCGAATTTCCTTATCAATTGCCGCTTGTCAACGTATAAAATATTGTTGAGGTTTTGTTAATTTAGCAGAATATTTTTGCTTTGTAGAAAAATAGAATTTTATGTCTGGATTTTATTTATATTAACGCATGTTTCTCCAACAGCTGTGTTTATCGATTTCGGAAATATTTGTATTTGCTACAATATACAGGGTGTTTCAAGTTTCAATACAAAGATTCTAAGGTATACTTTTGAGGTCAAAATAAAACATTTTTTCTGATAAACATGTTCCTTAAAATGCACCAAGCTATTGATTGATTATTTTGAACCGTGACTACAGTTATACATCAATTCTCCTGAAAATTTGCATACCTCTGTTACTTTAAGCGCTCTATTAATGTTGTGCTAAAATTTTGTTCGCTTAGTCGTTTTTGATACAATTAACCGTTTTCTACAAAATCGGTGGTAAACAAAAGAACAGCATGTAGTTTGGAGGGAGTGCATTTTAGGACCCATGTTTATGTGATACAAATGTTTAATTTGGACGTCAAAAATACGCGCTCAAAATCTTTGTATTGAATTTTGAAACATCCTGTATTGCAAAAAGGATTTTCAGTGCTTAGTTTTGAAGAAAAAATAAACGTTAATTCCACAGGTAGGTCTATACCAAAAATTAATTTTGAGACAAAAGTCACGTCGGTTAAAAATTTACACGACATTTCAAATTATATTCGGTTTTTTGCCAGCAACGAATTGTCCTTGGCGATTTTCCTACTGGTGCCCCCTCAAGACACACCCTGCATGAATATCTCACCGCACGTCACTGGACCCAATTTTAATTGATCGGCATTGACGTGCTTTATTGATGGTTTAACTGTTTAATTAACAAGTATTATCGTGTAGCTCGCCTGGCGGGAAATATGAGGAATGTTTTTTTTTTTTAATTTCAAGACCTGCATATGAATGCCAGAATTTCGATACCTGAATTTTATTCAGTCTCTGCATCAGATGCAGCAATATGGGGTCTTTTTTTTTGATAATTGGTCAAATTAGCTCCATATAATAAGATTAGTTAAAGTTAAAGAAGAAGTTAAAGTAGAAGAGTTAAAGTTTCTTAGTCCATTCTCATTTTTTTTGAGCCCTCTGATTCGGTTTATGCTTTGTGGATTATTACTTAACAATTTTCAAGTAGTAAAGAATTATAAATAAAATCAACAAATTAGGTAAATTAATTTTAAAGTTGTTTAACTTTTAACTTAATAGTTGTCCATGTGCTTGTCACTATGTGCGAATTATGTTGCAATGAAAAATTTATAAAATTGTCAATCGCAAATCGTTTATGTGAACCCAACCACTCCTTGGACATAATTGATTATTTAAAAAAATATCTAATGTTATAAAATAATTCAAATAAATTACCAATTACAAAATCCCAACGTCAAATCACGTAACATTAAATGTCTCTTTCAAGAAGTTTTGTTGATTTAATTATATGTTAGCTTTTAACTATTTTGACTTAACTTTGATTTAACTAATTTTTTACACGTGTACTGTTATTACAAGAACTTTTGTACATTAATTAAAACAGTAATGATGTTGTAACTGTTTGATACTGCATAATTTTATTTTAAAATTTTCAAGATAATACTCATATACTGTAGAAGGGAGATTAAGAAATACGAGAAAAAATGTATTAATGGATTTTAGTTTAAAATTGTATGTACAATGAGAAAATCTTTTATAATTGGGATAACCTAAAACGAATTCATTCATTAAAAATATTTAATTGTAAACGAGCAACAAAGTATTTGATTCGTCGAATTAAATTAATTTATCGGGCAGTTTATTTGTCTGTCATACAGCTTATGATACATGATTTAAAAGCTAATATCTCGTACAGAATGCTCATAATTTTGGCGCGAGTCTGTCAAGCTAGTTCAAAATGGCGACTGTTAAAAGTTTTAAAAAAATCCCTATTTAAATAAGCGGAATTGATAAATCATTGATGGTTTTTTTACCTTTCAAGGTAAGAAATCTTCATTGTTTCACGTTCTGACATCTTGTGACATTGTAAACTTGTAAAATTATTTAGGTATTTCCAAAGTATTATTTAACTATTTTCTAAACAAAAATGGTTTTTGTCGGAAAGGCAGCGTATCGAAGTCTTGATATTGTTAGGATGTGGAGATAAAATAAGAAGTCAAAGTGAACTGTGCACTTTATTTATGCTAAATATCCGGAAAATCAAATTTCACAGGGCACTGTTAGTAAAATATTCCACAAATTTGATGAACATGGCACATTAAAGGACTTGCCTAGGAATGGACGGCCACGTGTTTTAAGCGACGATAAAAAACTGGATATTGAATTATCTCTGCAGAATAATCCGCATGTTTCAACAGTTTCATTGGCTCAAAATCATGATACATCTAGAGATACTATTTTAAGATTTTTGAAAGCAGAAAAATACCACCCTATAAAGTATGTCTTGTCCAAGAGCTATTAGAAGATGACTATGATAGGCGTTTGCAATTTTGCAAAGAAATGATGAGACGGTGTGACGAGAATAATAGGTTTCCACAGAACATATTATTTTCGGATGAAGCTACTGTCTATTTAAACGGGGTGGTAAACAGACATAATTATCAGTTCTGGAGTCAAGAAAATCCACGATGGATATTTGAAGCGCATACTCAGCGGCCCCAAAAAGTAAATATATGGGCAGGTATCTTTAATAACCGAATTTTAGGGCTATTCTTTTTGGAAGGAAACCTCACAGCTGAACGGTACCTGGATTTCTTAACCTTCGAGTTGAGGCCTGCTCTAGCTGTAATTTTTCCCAACGAAGTAGATCCAGACATACCTAATGAAACAATTTGGTTCTAGCAAGATGGTGCTCCCCCGCATTTTGGTGTCAATGTGAGAAGATATTTAGATCAGGTATTTCCAGGTCGCTGGATTGGATGACGTGGTACAATTGAATGGCCACCGAGGTCCCCAGACTATTTTCTTTGGGGATATTTAAAGGAAAAAGTTTACCAAAATAGGCCAAATAATATTGAAGATTTGAAAAACAAAATTAGATTAGAGATACATAACATACCGGCTGAAGCCATTCGAAATTCCGTCGACGGATTTTACCATACCATCGTCTGGGAGCATGCCAAGTAGAGGGTGGAGGACATTTCCAGCATTTGCCACGTTAAGCCACCTATTTGTTGTGTTCTGTTTTGCTTCGTCACATTTTTATTTTTTTGACAAAATAAATAACAAATAAACCATAACTATTGTTAAGTCACAATGTCACAAAATGTCAGAACGTAAAACAATGAAGATTTCTTACCTTGAAAGGTAAAAAAACATCAATGATTTATCATTTCCGCTTATTTAAATAGGGTTTTTTTTTTAAAACTTTTAACAGTCGCCATTTTGAAACAGCTTAATAGAATCGCGTCAAAATTTATGAGCATACTGTACGAGATATTAGCTTTCAAATGATGTATCACAAGCTGTATGTTTCTATTTAAAAAAAAAAGATCGATGTCGTCATTTCTTTGACTAAAATGTCTATAAAAAAACAGACGAATGACGTCAAAATATGAGCATATATAAAACTAAATTGTCGTGTCCGAGCATTTTTCCTAAAAGTTACAGGTTAAGGCTTTATTAATTTTATTCCGGACTTCTGGGCAGCCCCGTATAATAATAAATCTATTACTATCAAACCCTATATCACTCAATTTGTCCTTTAAAGGGTTTAAGTTAAAAAGTTGGTATTTTTTCTAATCAGCCCTGTATAGTTACAGAAACGGCTTTATTATTCCAAGATGTACCATTTTTAACTTTAACACTGTGTTAATAATTAACACAATTAATTAATAATTAATTTTTAATTAAATTTTTGATACATTTACAACATTCCACACTTTTCTTGACACCCTGTATACTATTTTCATTCATACTTCATCCTGGTCTATTGGAAATTAGAAATACTTTATAATAAGTACTGTTGTTATTTTGCTCCCTATTTTTTTCTAAGTTAATTTAATTAATGTCACATTATAAAATTACCTCAAAAAGTATTTAGTCAACATAATTTATATTCCTCGGTACAATACAGCTTTTCTTTTTTAAAACTTAGGCTTTTCTTTTTCTTTTACAAGATGCTCAGGGAATATCATCATAATACATGCATTTTTTTTAGTTAGCTTATAAACCGCGTTTCTGGATCTAAAGCAATCTTCATAATTATTGGTCTCTTCATTGGTGTTCACAGAATATTTTTTCAAGGGAGAAATAATCAGAAGCGGCAGTTTTGTAGTCAGTTTGGTGTAGTTCGTTATGCTTTAATAGAATTAGCATACCATACATGTTTAATGGACAAAAATGATTAATATACTTTTATGTATGCTAAAATTGTCAAAAATAGAGCCGGATTGTATGTGCTGTGGTAGTAAATTTACTATTAGTGTTGAGGAACGATCGGTCTGGATACATATTATGAGCGAGAGAAGGGCATTAAAGAGCTATTAAAAATATAAAAATAATCCTAAACAAAAAAATGTGGTCAAATTGCTCACCTGCTCTTTTCCTATATAAATTCAGTTACCAAAATCAATATAACCACGCCGTTATTTAATCCGATGTAAATCAATGTTTCTTAAGCTGTGTGGTCGTAATATCTTATTTATTATAGATACCATGATCACAACAACTCGCTTACCTTACCATATCTCACTTTTGTCGACAGCCTGTCATTTTCAAGGTATATAAAACGGTCATTATTGATTGATGCTGTTATAACTAACATGTAAATTTGTAACTTATTGTCACCAAAATAAGAAAAGTAATATATTTTTATTGCATAATGCAAATGAAGCTTTGTATGTTTTTTAAATATACTGGATGGAGCTTTTTCGTCATGTATAGGGGAAGGAGAGCCTGATATAGCCATTTTTCATTGTTATTTATAATAATAATAATATAAATTAGGAATAATCAAATGAGGACGATTTTGATAGAAGAGTTGAATTTTGTGAGCTGATGATGGAAAGATGCAACAACGATAATAACTTCGCAATAAATATAATTTTCTCGGATGAAGCTACTTTCCATTTAAATGGCATGATTAATAGACACAACTATCGTTATTGGTCTGCTAAGAGTACTCACTGATTCCAGGAAGGTCATACTCACAGGCCCGAAATATTAGTGTTCGGGCGGGCATAGTCGGTAGACATATTGTGGGGCCTTTTTTCATAGATGGTAATTTTAATGGCCAAAAATATCTGGACCTCCTCAGAAATCACATAATTCCTTCTTGCAGAATGGTTTTACCGGGTGTAAATAATGGCATAAACGAACAAGTATGGTTCCAGCAAGATGAAGCACCTGCGCATTATGCGGCAACTGTTAGACAATACATAAGCGAACAATTTCCAGGATGCTGAATAGGCAGAATAGGTGCTATTGACTGGGCAGCGCGATCCCCGGACGTAACCCCGCTCGACTTCTTTTTGTGGGGCACTTAAAGAACAAAGTCTACGTTAACCGTCCAAATGACTTAGAATCTTTAAAAGTCAGGATTAGTGCTGAAATTTGAGTCCATCCAGAGGACTTCCTTTTAAACGTTGTAGACAGGTTCAGGGATCGACTGGCGCTTTGCTTAGCAGAAAATGGTGGTCGTTTAAACACCTGATCCACTGAAAAGGTTGCACTTGTTTATTATTCCGATGTTAAGTTGTTCAAGGTCTTAGGCAATTTATTATAAAGTTTGTTACAATTTTAAATAAATAAAAATTTGAAATACAAGAAATTCGGAGTTTTCCTAGTAGAATCCAAGTATGCAATCATATGCAGGGTATTCCATGTAAAAAAAGTAAGTTAGTCTCTATGGCAACCAAACCAGAAATTACAGAAAAAATTTATGCAGGTAGAAACATGGGGAATAATTTACTGAGCAACTTTAATAAAGGTCACTTTTTCATATACGAGGTAATTCAAAAGTTACAGGCATTATGCGCGACTTTTTTGCCACTGTTGTATATACAGTATGTCCACGGATGGGGTTTACAAGAGGACAAATGGACTAAAAATTGAAAGATACGAAAAAAAATCACTCCTAATAAACTATTTCGCTTGTCTAGAAAATACGATTCACCATAGGAAACTTCAATTTTTTTATACACGGTGGGTAAAAACTGCAAAAATGGTATTTTGCTAAAGAGTAAACATACTTTATTTTGAGAGATACGAAAAAAATCCACTCTTAATGAATGTGTTTTCTATTTTACACAACAAACCGAAGTAGAACAATTCATTAAAATGTTTACCTATGTAAAAATTATTTCCCAAAAAGTATTCGCTGGCACACCTCTGACTAGTGAACCTAGTTAAAATAATAATGACACGTAAGGTGATAGGTACTTGTTGTCAATGTCTTTATTTAATGAAGTTATTATTTAAGTAGAAATGCTATCTACTGAACAAAGAGTTTTTATAATACAATGTTATGGGGATGGTCAAGTTTCATACCGCTACGTCATGGAACAATTTACCGAGAAATTTGTAGGAATCCCAATAACTAGAATGACAATCTGCAAGTTAATAAAAAAGTTCCAGAGAACTGGTTCGGTTTTCGATTTCAAAAAAAAAGAAGAAGAAATACGACCATGATGATGCTGCTACAGTCTTAGTTCTTCAATCTGTTGAAGAAAATCCTATGACGTCATAGGGCCATATTTTTTTGATAACACGTGCAATAGATTATCATATTTAGAAAAGCTGGATACATTTTTCAATGATGAACTCGAAAATCTACCATTAAATTTTCGACAAAATATGTATTTTCAGCAAGATGGTTGTCCAGCCCATTTCGCTCGTGAGGTTAGAGAATGGCTTGACCGCAGATTTGGTCCAGGGTGGATTGGCAGGAATGGCCCAGTTTTGTGGCTCCCAAGAAGCCCCGACTTAACCTTGGTGGATATGTTTTTATGGGGCAGTTTAAAACAAATTGTTTTTGCTACCGCAGTACTAAATGATATTGAAGTGCTGAAGGGCAGAATTATCCAGGCTGTCCAATCGATATCTCAGGAACAAATCAGAAATTCTTTCACTTATTTGAGCAATTAGAAAAATGCGTCGAGTATGGGGGTGGAGCTTTTGAATTATGAAATCGTTATCGTATTCTTTTCATGTTAATAAAAATGTTCGTATTATTATTATTATTATTATAATTACTTCATTAAATAAAGACATTGACAACAAGTAGCACCTATTCATTATTCAAGTAAAAACGTTTATTAAGAGTGACTTTTTTCGTATCTTTCAAAATAAAGTATGTTTACTCTTAAGCAAAATAACATTTTTGCAGTTTTTACCCACCCTGTATAAAAAAAATTAAGTTTCTTATGATGAATCGTATTTTCTAGACAAGCAAAAACGTTTATTAGGAGTGACTTTTTTTCGTATCTTTCAATTTTTAGTCCATTTGTCCTCTTGTCAACCCCATCCGTGGACATACTGTATATATACATACATATATAGATACAATAAAAATACAGACCTTAGATAATTATTCTTGTAGTTTTGAGTTGATTTCCAATAAATAAATTCAATAATGAGTGAACATACGCAAGACGGACAATATTCTCCGAAAGGTATTATACGAATAAATTGTTATTAATTTACAACTAAAAACTAAATCAAATTAATTACCTTTGAATTACCTAAGCGCATTAACTTCTTGAAAATTGTTTGTTGGGCCCTGCTGATTGATAAGGGTTAGTAAAATGCACAAGATAACATCATCTGTTCAATATTAGTTTGTTGATTTACCAGGTTTGTTCAGGTCATGACACTTCATTATTATAATAATTTATTACTGCATCTCATGTATATCCTACAGCATTTCAAACTTGTTTTAACTGCAAATTTTATTTGCAATATCACTTCTCCTGGCTATACCTGATTACTGTTAATTGAAATTTATGCCTGATTATGTTTAACGATAATGGAGATTTTATGATTTCCTGAAATGAGTGTGCCATTATTATTTTATAGTTGGTCGAGTACAAAATAAATATTGATCTCTTTTAATAATTTTTAAAAGACAGTGCGGTGTTTGGAAGATATTTAACCATATCTTTGATTTATTTACATTGTGAAGCAACGTCGTTCTGCTTCAGGTTTTAAGAGAATAGAAGCAAATGTAAGTATAATTTAAAAAGCGGAAATATATGTTTAGGCAATTTAATGAAAATTTGCACCTTTTTCTTTTAGGAAAAGACGGATTATTATCTTTTTGCGGCCATAATGAAGTTGAGTCGTCTTATAATCGTGAGACCTTTAAAGATCTGTTAGAAACATTAGTACCAGCGAGCCCTGCGTTTAAATTAAGCAATAAATTTACAGTATAAGTACTTTTTTACTTTTTAAGTAATATTCTCGACATTATTAAGAAAAGACAATTTAGGTGTTATACAAGGTGCGCCCAACTTGATGGCCTGTGTATTTCTGGTATACAGTCATGTGGATTTTCGTGGATGTCTGTAGATTTCTGCTATTGTTCGTAGAATTAGGTGGATGTTCGTTAATTTTTATGGACATCCTTAGATTTCTATGGATTTTTATTCATATCGAGGTAGCAAAAGCGCTTTTCTTAAGGATCTAACGCTCTGCCAGTAATGCCAGATTGACTAGTTTGTAGTTTCAGGAACTTTAATAATATTATAAGTCTATCTATATTATCTCCAAGGTGTTTTAACTTTTCCCAAAGAAGAGAAAAAGCAGTGAAAAGGTCAAGAATCATGCCTGACTTAAAAGACTAATACGATAATGCCATTCCGAACACTGTGAGAGAGGCTTGATATGATGCGCTACAGCTCACTTGAAGTTTGGGAATGCAAGTTCCAGAGAAGAGTTGGAATTATGTTGCCGGTCCATCACCAATTTTTATAGTAGAAGATGAAAAAGAGAGCAGCATTAACCACGATTTGGCTGTTACTTAAGATCATGACTATAGATTTTTAAGGCGTTACCACCGGTGTAGTGTCAAGACAATAAAAATTCTGACCTTTCTGATCCCCTCACTGATCCCCAATCCAAAATACACTGATGCTCAATGTTAGTATAGCAGAAACTGGTTACGAACTCTTATTAAAAGATTTCTTTCTAAAACTTATGCTATAAGAGAGAAATGCTGTTTATGAATACGGACCACTAGTACTAGTGACAGTAGCAGATAAAAGTCAACTGTTACAGGCAAAAATAAAACCAAAGCTAGGACTGCGTTACGTAGATGAGACATTTATAATTTGGAATGAAAGCGATGACGAAATCCAAGCTTTTCTACACCACATAAATGACTTGGCAGCAATAATCAAGTTTACCACGGAGAAAGAAGAAAATACACAAACTGACCTTTCTAGACGTCATTGTAGAGAAAAACAGCGATACCATTTCAAGCATTGGTAGGTAAAGATGAAGCACACCTACACAGATCAGCACCTTAATTATTAATCATTTATCATAAATAATTTAAATAGCACCAACCATGGAATAGTAAAAACACTTATCGACAGGGTATTCACTCTCTGCAACGCCCAGGAAGGTCATTCACAAGAACCCTACAACGTCAAAAAGAACCTTAACACAAATGGTTATCCTACGAGACTAGTAGGCCAGGGCATCAAGAAGCGTCATCCCATGAATAGACAGAAGGATGACGTCGATGCTGGACTAACCATAAATGTGCCATAATATGTCAAAGAAATTTCCGAAAAAATTCGAAGATTAGGACAAAAATACACCTTTCGAAATGTATTTACCTCCAAAGACTCCTTAACAAGTCACCTGATGAAGACAAAAGGACATGAAGAGTGTGTGTATAGAATACCTTGCGAGTATGTTATGTGTTGGTGGAACCCTACGGCCCCTTTAAACAAGGATTAAAGAACATCGAAACCACAAACTGAAGCGAGAAATAAATAGATCCGGCGCAACAGATCACGCGAAACAGGAAATTCAAAGAAGCGGCTCATCATATACGAAAACCCTAACCGCTTAAGCATAAGAAATATTTGGAATACTTGTTAAGTAAATGTAAACTTAGATTAAGCTCATACATTAACACAGAGCTAAACCCATCTCGGTCAATCTTTGCTTCCCCCTAGGTAGTATAAATACTATTGTATCTTCGTAGCCCATTCAATATTCACCTGAAAATAACTGGAGATATTTACCGGTCGAAATGTTGTGAGAAAAATAAATAATGACAATGGAAGTCCAAAACACGTCTATGATTCATGAGGCATCATTATCTCTAACCTTCAAACAAGCACATAAAATATTTGATCTGGTGTACCAACTATATTTTTTGGATATTTTAAACTGAGATTAAAAATGAACATTAAGCTACCTCATAGGCCAACGTCATAGAATGTTTTAACTAAATTTTTCTCCAAATTGAGCCAAGCAAAATCGCAAACAGTCGTACAAATGTCTTCTAACATGCAAAGGTTGCCGCACACATCCTGTAATAATTCGGACAGGATGGGTAGTCCCAACAGAAGTAACCTAAAGACGAAAATTCGGGATTTCGTGCTGGGCAATGATCCACAACGGAGAATCCATACTGAAAACGTTGGCATTTAGAAATTTAGTAACAAAGCTGGCGGCATCTGACTCTTATGTTTCAACTAATGCATTCGCCGAAACCTTACATTTTAAGTCACAATGCATGCCGCGTAGAGGCGGCATTTTGTGCTGGAGTTTTTATAGAAGACAGAAATGTAAATAATGTTATATTTGTGGCGCTTACTTTACTACTGGAACATCTTCTGGTTCCCATCGACGGTAGAAAAAAATTGAAATCTATTTTATTGACTCTGGAGAAAAAATTAACTCCGAAATCTATCAACTGGACATTTTAGAAGGTATCCTTCAAAAAATAGAAACAATTGGCGACAACTACACATTTCAGAAAGATGGCGCACCTAACAATACGTCAACAAGTACTTTCAAATACCTGCAGTCTGTCCTGACTTAACTGAACTAAACATGTGGCCTCAAAATAGCCCAGATTTAAACCCCGTCGACTATAACATTTGGGGGACATTAGAGGGAAAAGTTTATGAGAATACTCGGATCAATGCGATTTATCAGCTTAAAGAGAGAATAGTTTACCCTATAGTCCCACCACGAGTTTACTGTTGGCAACAGTTCTTTCTTTAACCGCATTCCCAACGCTGCGCGCTGTAATAGCGTGGGGGGGGGGGGGGAAGTATTTCTAAATATTTTGAAGCATTCAGTTAGGTTGTCCTCTATGGTCAAATTATTTTAGTAATATTGGTTAAAGTTAATTGATACTTTGGTTTGTGAGCAATTGTTCAGCTTAGTTTCAGTTACCCACCGGTTGTAAACGTGCTAAAAAAATACTACTGATACATTGATAAACGATAAAAATAATATTTAAGGTTTAAGTATTCAGTCTTATAAAGTTTAATGACTAAAAATGTATCTTTAATCGTAATTTTAGAGATTCGCTCTGTTACGACTCTATTTTAGATATATTTATTGATGAGAAAATGTTGATGCTGACAATAATGAATAATCTAACAATGACAAATTATAGGATTATTCTCAATTTAAAACTATAATAATAATTTTAATAAAGAGAGATATTCGTTTCTAAATTGAAAATACCTGAAAATATCAGTCTAAGGCCCAAATTATCAATATCCTGTTAGCGACAACAGACACATTTCCATAACAACAATAATTCTAACAACTGTATACTTAAAAGTTATCTTGTAGTAAAGTTAACAGGACATAAATAATTTGAACCTAAACACATTAATGCAGCCGTGTCCGTGTCATCATTATTATTATCAAGAATCTGCGGGTGATAGAGAGATATTTATGTATGCCACTGGCAAATAAGCTTCAATAAGTTCCCGCTATAAATTGTAAAATTTCGGTAGAGCCGGATACAAAAAATCATAGCTAGCAGGAACTAAATCCGACAAAGCGATGAAATCCATACCGGAGGGTGTATTTGTGCAACAGGGGTTCAAAACGTTTACCAGGGATAAAACTTGGGGTTGACTAAGAATGCAGGCCTGACGAAAACGAAATTTTTCGATACATTCTATAGTATTTGTAGGAAACGACTAATTTTAAACGATTTTTCTTTGTATTAGTAATAAAGAAGATTTGGTACAGTAAGTTTTACCCCCCGCGTCATGGAAATCCACTTCACATCCCACGTCTTTTAACCCTATTCTAAAGTCCGTTCTGCTGAAACAAACAATATACCTAGCTAAAAGTTCGAACCGGTAAAGTTTAGGGTCTTAGATTTAGGAAAAGCTTATCTTTACCTTAAAAAATGCCGAAAAATATATTTGTCCGATAAAGAAAATTGTACATTTTGTTCACCTCCTTGGTGCATCTAAAGTGTCCAAAATTTCTTTAAATTATCTATTCATTCACCGTATTGGATGAATATATTCAGATGGTCCTATACTTTAACAAAATAAACTCGGCACAAGAAGTGGTCCATAACTTTGTCGCTTCTAATCTTGCTCGTCCAGTCCCTGGAAGAACAACATTACAATGGTTTCATGTTCTATAAAAATTTGTAACCACTGGATGTATCGTAAGTTCTCACGGGAAGAGAGAAAAAACTGGAACTCTATTAAATGAGGAATTCAAAATTGCTTGTCAGTTAAAGATAATTCAATAAGTAGTCATACTCACTTACTCAGCTTGCTGAGTTTTCCAAACAATTCATGTTTATTGAAAATTCAGCACACAAAATCGCACATTATACATAGTGGTGTGTGGGGCGAATTTGAAGAAATGTTGTTTTTCCTGAATTAGACAATTACTGCACAAGAAATGATATTTGAGCGATACCGTTCCGACTGTACGTCGAATTCAAAGTAACGTGCTAGACAAAGGCAAGAGATATTTGGATAGTTGTTCATTGATATCAAAGTCATTTTTAAACGTTTCTGTGCCTTGAAATTCAATGTAACCCTAAAAATTGTTCTTTTCATAGCTATTTTTATCGTACTTTCGTGCTGGCGATAGGTATTTATATATACAGAGTGGCAAAAATGCCTGTAACTTTCGAATTACCTCGTATACGAAAAAGTGACCTTTATGAAAGTTGTTCAGTAAATTATTCCCCATATTTCCACCTGCATGATTTTTTTCTGTCATTTCTGATTTGGTTGCCATAGAGACTAAATTACTTTTTTAAATGAAACACCCTGCATATGATTGCATATTTGGATTGTACTGGGAAAACTTTTTGTATTTCTTTTTATTTATTGAAAATTGTAACACACTTTATAATAACAAAATAAATAGCCTAGAAAATTGAACAACTTAACATCGGAATAATAAACAAGTGAAACCTTTTCAGTGGATCAGGTGTTCAAAATGACTACCATTCTCTGCTAAGCAGAGCGCCAGTCGATCCCTGAACCCGTCTACAACGTTTAAAAGGAAGTTCTCTGGAATGGCCCGAATTTTAGCACTAATCCTGACTTTTAAAGATGTCCGGGGATCGCGCTGGCCAATGAATAGCACCTCTTCTGCCTATCCACCGTCCTGGAAATTGTTCGCTTATGTATTGTCTAATATTTGCCGCATAATGCGCAGGTGCTCCATCTTGCTGGAACCATGCATGTTCGTTTATGCCATTATTTAGACCTGGTAAAACCATTCTGCAAGAAGGTATTATGTGATTCCTGAGGTGGTTTAGATATTTTTCGTCATTCAAATTACCATCTATGTAAAAAGGTCCCACAATATGTCTACCAATTATGCCCGCCCAAACATTAACTTTTTCGGGCCTCTTAGTATGACCTTCCTGGAGTCAGTGAGTACTCTCAGCAAACCAATAACAATAATTGTGTCTAATAACAATGCAATTTAAATTGAGAGTAGCTTCGTCCGAGAAAATGATATTTGTTGCGAAGTTATCATCGTTATTGCATCTTTCCATCATCACCTCACAAAATTCAGCTCTTCTATCAAAACCATCCTCGTTTAACTCGTGTTATCTTGTAGGGATGCAACTTCTCCTGCTTAAACAAATTTTTTACTGACTGATGAGACACATTAAAATCCATTGCCATTGGCCTGGATGATTGTGTTGGATTTTCATGTATTGAGAGCATGATATCCAAAGCTTTGTCTCTCCCGGTTGCTGTTTTAAGTCGACCTGATCTAGCGGCTTGCCTAACACTGCCTGTTTTTCAAAGTTTCTTTACTCTCGACACACCATTGACTGACTATTGGAGGCCTATTTGGATATAACTCATTGAAAACTTGACAAACCTGATCTTGCGATCTCTTCATATTTCCGTAACCGCTCATTATTAAAATGTCAACTCGTTTTTTCTCATTGAGATGAACCATAGTGTAAACAAATTAGAAATCAGATAACAAAAAATTAATCAGGAACTCAAAATTGACACCTCTTAGGTCGCTGTCATGAAAACACCTTGATTCAACTGGTGGGTATTAGGTAGGAATGATTATAATAAGAAAGTTTTTCATTTTTGAGTTGTCATTATCTCGGAAATGCTTGCAGATAGGTGAAAATTTGAAATACAAAAAATTCGGAATTTTCCCAGTAGAATCCAAATATTATGCAATCATATGCAGGGTACTTCATTTAAAGAAAGTAAGTTAGTCTCTATGGCAACCAAACCATAAATGGTAGAAAAAATTCATGTGGGTAGAAATGTGGGGAATAATTTACTGAACAACTTTCATAAAGGTATTCGAGGTAATTCAAGAGTTACATGCATTATATATTTTTTTATATACTCAAGTCGGAACGCTAGCCACGAAAATTTTGACGGTTATAAACTTAGACTTTGTTTCGACTTTTTGAATCTCGTAATTTTGATTAGATTCATATGGTTTTAGTCACGTGCAAGTAAAGACGCACCGGCAAAAATCCACCATGTCGATTGTAGCACTATTGCTCTTCCAACGTCTGGAGGTTGAAGAGATTCTTCAATTTTTCCCATTTTTAACATTCAGGGTCGGATGAGGGAAACAGGAAGGTTTGAGAAAGCTACTCATCTGTCGAGTGTACATTAGATGGTAAGAACCCAAGAAACCGAGGACGCAGTTCTAAATCTGGTAGGAGAGCACCCGGAAACAAGCACCAGAAAAATAGTGTTGACGTTAAACATTTCTCATGTTCTAGTATGGAAAATTTTAATTAATAATTTGTTATATCCCTACTACATTCAAAGAGTTTAGGCACTCCTCCCTCGTGATTTTCCATTACGTATCAACTTCGGTCGTTGGTTTCTCCAATGCCTTATTCAAAATTCATTATTTAAAAATCAAATCCTGTTTACCGACGAAGCAAATTTCTTACGCAACGCTATACGCACTTTTCACAACAATCATTTGTGGTCAGAGGAAAACCCCCATGCGATACAGGAATCACATTTCCAAGAACAGTTCTCTCTTAACGTGGGCAGGAATCCTTGGAGATTATCTAATAAGCCCATTCTTTATTCCAGGAAGATTAAACGGAGAGAGATATCGTCACTTTCTTCAAGAATATTTGCCTATTTTACTGGAAGATGTGCCGTTTAGACTCGAAATGAAATGTAGTTTATGCATGACCTTAACAGTTTTGATTTTTTCCTTTGGGGACATCTAAAATCCTTAGTTTACCAGATACACATCCACTATGACGGATAATTAAGAAATCGAAAAATTAAGTCTTGTAGAACGATTCAAGATACTCTAGGAATTTTCCAAAGAGTGCCCGGATCAATGAGAAGAAGATTGGATGCGTGCATACAGCAAGGAAGTGGATATTTCCAACATTTATTGTGATTTTGATTTAGTTTTATATCTAGTGTTTCGTTGTTTATTGTTGTTTAAAAATTACCGTTTAAAATGTTTCTATATTGATTCAAAAAAAGATTTTAAAAATGTTTCACTTTTTGACAAACACATGCATCGATCAAAATATATCGAAAACGGCTGTTTGTAGCGACTTTTGATAAGCATACCATTTCCACGTAAAAATAATAGAGGCATCGATTTCTCTTCTAGAAAATGTGATACATACATGCACGAAAAAGTTGTGACTCCTCAAAAGTGAAAAAGACCTGTAGGTAGCGCCCCCTACCATAAAGGGTCAAACTAAGATGAAGTTTGAATTTTTAATATTAAGGAATCACCAAATACCAATTTTCGTTCAAATATAGACAATATTTGAAAAATGATTTACGAAAAACAAAAATAAAAATAAATTTTTAACACCCTTATCTCAAAAATGAAGGGCTTGCGGACCCATGCTTCTATGAACTTTTCACCTTATAAATAACTGAGAAATCGTCTTGTAAAATATCGGGTACTTATTGAATAACACCCTGTATTCTCTATGTAAACCCTTAGGTATCACGATTGTTGCGTTGTTATTGTCATTTAATAGATAAGTGTATTTGATATTATTTGAATTTAAAAATAAAAATAAAACTTTTTTTTATTTTTTTATTTACTATTTTTTACGGTCGTCGGCGTATCAGAGGCCATCTTGAACCGGTCATCGACCGTACAGTTTTTAATCGTGCGGTCTACCGACTGGGGAGTGTGAAACGGCACCTTCATCCTACGAGATATCCGATCTCATCCGGCCTGTCCGGCGTGAATAGGATGGTTTTGATGTCGATTCATTTTACACTCTTCCCTAAGACAAGAGCACGAGGTGTTTCCTAAGCGGTCACCCATCCAAGTACTAGCCGCGCTCGACACCGCTTAACTTCGGTGATCTGACGGGAACCGGTGCTTTAAGTGTCGCTAGGCCCATGCCTAAAAATAAAAACACTCAACCACATCTTTTTCTCGTAAGTCTTGTCTGAAATACGATGCGATATAGCTTATTTTTCTTTACACACATGTTAGAATACTGGCTATCTGCATATCTAGTGTAAAAAACACGCTTATTATACAAGTAATTACATAAATAGCTCTTTTGAAATTAATAAAAACGCGCCAAATATGAGCCAAACAGATATGACATCGTCGCACCTGATCATTTTTAAATCTACTCGTGCTGCGAAAAGAAACTGTTTTTAATTTTTTGAGCTAGCTTTTTTTGAAATGATAAATATGACGAAGAATATTTAAAGTAGCAGTATGCAACTTCGGTCGGTGTGCATGTATTTTTCGATTAAAAACGGAAAATGTATTCTGTACGTGAAATTTGTAAAAATAGGACTTTTTCAATGTATTCGGGAGAACTGGCAAAAACGCTGCCAGGATTACAGAGACTCAACTAGTGGACAATTATGAGCATTTAATTTATAAATGACAATTAATCACGCGTTTCTCAATGTGACGTGAAGTTTACTTAGTGTTGTGGTGTGAAAAAGTTACAGCTATATTTCAATGTTGACAATAAGCGATGTAGGTGAGCTTTTCCTTTTTTTTTGTAATTAAATAAACCAAATTTATAGTAAAGCGTATGGAATAAATATACCTGTAAAAATTAATACATTTCATTTTCATATCTAAAGACCAATCACGCAAAAACTTAATTCCACCGATTTTGGTTAGCGAAATAATCATGAATGACGATGACAGTGCGATGTTGTCAATTTTTAGAAAAAATAAAATGTTCTGACGTGTTTTCCGCGTTTTTTATTTTTACTGTTAGATTAGGTAAACTAATAGTTTCTGGTGTTTGCTGTGTTTTTCGTTTTTATTTAGTTTAATTTTTATACATTTTTTTGTATTTTTATTTTTATATTTTTACATATTTTTAACCTCACTTTTCTTACTCGTAGAGCCTAGAGACCCTCTTGTATATTAGGTTTTCAATTATTTTAGGTCTGATGATGCCCGAGAAGGCGAAACATGTAACCTACATAAACTTATCGACAGCATATTAAAACTTTTATAAAATTTGAGACCAAGACTTTGGGTTTTTTAACTCCTAATAGGTACACTAAAATTAGAAGAGGGTTTATCTTATTTTTAAGAATATCGGCGAAATGCATTCTCTGGACGTCAGTGAGCGAAATGAACCCAATTTCTTATGTAAGGAAACAGAACTAAAAAATGTAGCTCTAGCAATATTATCACTACGTCCATCTTCTGCTGCTACCGAGAGGTCATTCAGCACATATTAGGCGATTATGCGCAATCTTAGAAGAAATAGGCTTACAGTCAAAAGGGCAGGAATACTTAGATACGTGGCTCAAGATTTAAAATTATTGCGCCAAGATAATAGCCAGAGTTGTTTGCAGGAATTTGTAATTAACTCTTTGCTTGAATGTTTGTGATTCTTACCGATTTAATTTGTAAGTTATGTAGCAAAAATTTTTGGTGCCTTTTTGTTAAATCTCTTGAATATTTGTGCATGTCAATTCTAGCACCTCTCTACTATTGTGGGATGGGATTTGGACTAGCAGGAACCCAGTCTTTTGGTAACTTGTAAGTACGTCCTGATTTATCTTGATCTTGTATATGAGTCGGTAATAAGTTAGTTTAAAGTGATTATTTCGTAACACTACATTTATCTGGGCGCGTTTGCGATTAGTTTCAGCGCCTTGTTCTGAATCACCCGGAAGATAAAGTCTAACTGTCGCAATGCAAGTTTTACTCTATTACTATTAACCCTACCCTGGCGTCGTGAAATATTCTTACGCTGTCGGCATCGTGGGGTCTATCGGACCCCATGTAATAAATTAATATAAAACACAAATGTAATAAATTAGTATTTACCTTTGTTACATGTATTTTCACAAATCAAAAATGTTTTTTGTAATATTTTTTATTATTTTTGAATTTTAGTGACACCATGAAACTCTCTCGAAAGAACAAAGAGCGCTGAATTAAATACTTAAGAAAATGACGATTTTTAAGTTTAATTAAAGTACCAATTAACCTAAAATTATAAAAAAAATTGTCATAGGCCTCCGCCGCGTTCGTCGGTTTGTAGCATATGTAGCGCACTTTGATCTTAGGTGTCCACGCTACCTTTGGTTTGGTAATAAGAATAAATGACTTCAGGTTTGCCGGTTTCTCTGTCTTGACTCTCAGAATGATGCATTGAGGAAATCAATTTAACTGATTTTCCAGGCTTTGTAACATACGAAACGATGGTATTGTGATTGGCAAATCCATAAATAGAAGTTTCTACTGGCCTACGGAAGGAATCCGTCAAGGCCATCACTTTTAAGCCATATTTCCGGAGTTTGTTGGCCATTTACATTCTAAATCGACATTTGCCCCGAAATCCAATCAACATCTCATCAATGCATGCCAATTCCCCAAGGGAGTAACATTTCTGCCAATTCTTAACAAATGTTTCAAATAACCGAGATATTGCTGCAGTGCGATCGTTGTTTTTACGTTCTTCTCTGTCCAGGGCTTTGTCAAATCTAAAATAAAAAAAGATATATTACCTACAACTAAAATACACATTTGGAGATTACAAACCTTAGGCATACAAGAAGAATATAAGCCCTTCTTATTGACATTATGCTTCTAAAGATATCCCTTCCTGTTCCGTCGGTTGCAAACATTTCTTCTAAATCTTCGTCGTTTGATTTAAACACTGCACTATAGTACAAAATCCCCAAAAACGCTCGAAATTCTTCTTTTGTCAGCTCTTTAAATTCGGTTCTATCGGAATTCTTATAATTTAGTTGAAGTTCCAAAACTTTTTCATTTGTTCGTAAGATGATTTCATTTTCCAACTCCTCTGTAAAAAGTAGGCACCATATTTCCAGAGGATCAGCAGTAGCTCCAAATTTTGATGGGCCTTTTAGCCCTGGCAAAAATTTTATTATATTATGCTTTTTTGTTCTTATAGCTTATAGTGGAAGGTGGAATCGCCGACCTTTTATATCTATGTTTTCCATAAAAAAAATCGTGATATTTCTTCTTCATTTACCCGCCCTCTACCTTCCTGAATATCTAATTCCATTATCTAATTCATCCATTTCCGACTCTGTATCATGTTCACTCTCTGGCTCTAAGTCATCATCTCTATGATCGTCATAAATAAGTTCACTGTCCGCATTATTATGCCACTGATTTAATGTTTCCTCATAACCAGGGTCGTCATAAACAACTTTCTTGGAAGAACCCGCCATCCCAAAGAAAAAACACTATTGGCGTTGTGGTGCCAGACGGGCCCCAAATGATCTTCACTGACCGGTGGTCGGCGATATACTAAAGTCTCCTAAGCGCGCGGCTATTATTTAGTTACTAGTCCCGTAACTCAAAGGTAGATGGCGCGACGAGGTTGAATCTCGTTGCTTTTTATGTAGATGTAAAAATTCTTGTGGGTCCGTTAGACCCCACAACGCCAGTTAAGGGTTAATTGAATTTTTCCTCCAATTCGGCCTTTCGTCAAAAATAAACGTCAGCTATTTCACCTCCTGGCACCAGTTCACTTGGACTTCATTGACCCGTAGCCTTATTTTAGGCCTGCGGGCGGTGCCTTTTAAAAAGAAGATGACTTTCGTCATTATCCTGCTTGATTATGTAACACTGCCTTTCTTCATATTATTTCCTTAAATATAATTTTATCTTCAATCGCCAGGAAAAGAGTGTCATTAAAACCATTTTTTAGTTGATCTGAAATGCAATTATTTCAGTGTCACGAGTTTAATAGCTAATTTTTCTTGTTGAAATTAAAAGTGTGTTTTCATAATTTATTTGAAATTGGAAATTTGTTGTTGAAACATTCTTTAAATGGACATCGTGGGATTTCAGTACATTTTGTAGTTTGTATAGTCGGTATTAGTTTAATGACTGCAGAGATGGCATACAGGTATGATTATTTACCGACTTTCGGTTTCACAACAACTGCAATTATTGTCTGGACGAGTTTTGATATGCGTCATGAGGCTAGATAGTACATTATATTACACAAACATATTATACAGGGCTGCCCAGGCGTCCGGAATAAAGTTAGTATAGCTTTAACCAGTAACTTTTGGGAAAAATGCTCGGACACGTCAATTTAGCTTTATATATGCTCACATTTTAACGTTATTCGTTTGTTTTTTTATAGACATTTGTAAAATATATGACGTCATCGATATTTTTTTAAATGGAAACATACAGCTTGTGATACATCATTTGGAAGCTAATATCTCGTACAGTAGCTCATACATTTTGGCGCGATTCTGTCAAGCTATTTCAATATGGCGACTGTTAAAAGTTTTAAAAAAATCCCTATTTGAATAAGCGGAAATGATAAATCATTGATGCTTTTTTACCTTTCAAGGTAAGAAATCTTCATTGTTTCACGTTCTGACATTTTGTGACATTGTGAACTTGTAATATTAAATTAGGTATTTCCGAAGTATTATTTTACAATTTTCTAAACAAAAATGGTTTTGTCGGAAAGGCAGCGTATCGAAGTCTTGATATACGTATAAGGGAAGTGTGCACTTTATTTAATGCTAAATATCCGGAAAATCAAATTTCACAGGGCACTGTTAGTAAAATATTCCACAAGTTTGATGAACATGGCACAGTACAGGACTTGCCTAGGAATGGACGGCCACGTGTTTTAGACGACGATGAAAAATTGGATATTGCATTATCTCTGCAGGATAATCCGCAAGTTTCAACAGTTTCATTGGCTCAAAATCTTGATACATCTAGAGGTTTTTGAAAGCAGAAAAATACCACCCTTTTAAAGTATGTCTTGTCCAAAAGCTTTTAGAGGATCACTATGATAGGCGTTTGCAATTTTGCGAAGAAATGATAAGACGGTGTGACGAGAATAATAGGTTTCCACACAACATGTTATTTTCGGATGAAGCTACTTTCTATTTAAACGGGGTGGTTAACAGACATAACTATCGTTTCTGGAGTCAAAAAAATCCACGATGGATATTTGAAGCGCATACTCAGCGGCCCCAGAAAGTAAATGTATGGGCAGGTATCATTAATAACCGAATTTTAGGGCCATGTTTTTGGAAGGAAACCTCACAGCTGAACGGTACCTGAATTTTTTTAACCTTCGAGTTGAGGCCTGCTCTAGTTGTAATTTTATTCAACGAAGTAGATCCAGATATACCTAATGAAACAATTTGGTTTCAGCAAGATGGTGCTCCCCCGCATTTTAGTGTCAATGTGAGAAGATATTTAGATCAGATGTTTCCAGGTCGCTGGATTGTACGACGTGGTACAATTGAATAGCCACCGAGCTCCCCAGACTTAACGCCTCTAGACTATTTTCTTTGGGGATATTTATAAGAAAAAGTTTACCAAAATAGGCCAAATAATAATGAAGATTTGAAAAACAAAATTAGATTGGAGACACATACCGCCTGAGGCCATTCGAAATTCCGTCGACGGATTTTACCATCGTCTGGAAGCATGCCAAGTAGAGGGTGGAGGAAATTTCGAGCATTTGCCACGTTAAACCACCTTATTGTTGTGTTTTGTTCTGCTTCGTTACATTTTTATTTTTTTTGACAAAATAAATAACAAATAAACCATAACTATTGTTAGGTCACAATGTCACAAAATGTCAGAACGTGAAACAATGAAGATTTCTTACCTCCGAGGGTAAAAAAAATCAATGATTTATTATTTTCGCTTATTTAAATAGGGATTTTTTAAAACTTTTAACAGTCGCCATTTTGAAATAGCTTGACAGAATCGCGCCAAAATGAGCATACTGTACGAGATATTAGCTTTCAAATGATGTATCACAAGCTGTGTTTTCATTTAAAAAAAAGATCGATGTCGTCATATCTTTGACAAATGTCTATAAAAGAACAAGCGAATAACGTCAAAATGTGAGCATATATAAAACTAAATTGACGTGTCCGAGCATTTTCCCCAAAAGTTACAGGTTAAGGCTATATTAATTTTATTCCGGACTTCTGGGCAGCCCTGTATATAAATGTAATAAAATAAATTCTAATATACATATGAAACATACTTTGTTAACATAACTATAACTACAATTAAGTTTTCATATCGTGTAATCAAGCAGAAAATTCATTATAATAAATAATTATATTTCTCCAATCTTGTGTTGATTAACGTACTGCAAGAATTGCAAATATTCCACATCCGTCTTAAATACTGTTGTTAAAAATAACCTTTAAATCATGCCTCCGGCAGGTTTAATATAGTAATTTGTTAAATATTACATTATATAAGCGCATTTTTTATAGCTCCCAAAAAAATTGTTCTTGTTACCTTTGTAATAACTTAATTAAATTATACAATGACGTGCGTTCTTTAAAAAAATAAAGTTAGTATATATTTTAAATTAAAATAAATTTCAAAAAGTCTTTGTAAAGGCCGGCCAGCTACAGGCTGCTTAGTCCCCCCCTCCCCCCACCCTACAAAATTAAAACAAACATACTACAATATTAAAAACAACTACATAATATTCTAATAATATATCCTGAGAACTATTAGCATATTCTTTGCTATTAGTTAGTGATTATAGTAAAACCTTTGTTGGCGACCGCCTCTATAAAGTGACCATACCTGCGTTAAACGACAGGTTATGAATTCCCCATATCTATTTAAAAATGGAGATCCTATTATTCTATACTCTTCTTTACCAACCCATCGGAATGAATGAATCGGGTGTAAGCATTAATTTTGTTTTAAACAGTTTTTGTGTGTTGTGGAACTAACGTGAATATTTGAAAACGGCGGGAAACAGGAAATGCCTTTCTATAAGCGAACGAATTGAACTTATCGAGGAAAGTGAAAAAACTGGTTAAAGTACCAGAAAATTGGCTGAAGAATTTAAAGTGGGTAAGACCCAAGTGACTATATTGCTTCAAAATAACGCAGAAGTTAGAAATGTGTTTCAAGAAAGTGGCGACACTGGCGACGGTGAACAAAAAAGAAAATTTGCCAAAACCGAATGACTAGCAGAGGACCAAGTTGTTTCTAACTGGTCTTGCAAAAGCCCTCGAATCTGCTTAATGTCTAGGACTAGACAACTTCAAGGCATCAAATGGATCGTTAGAAAAATTCCGTCGTCGGCACAATATTACCTTCAAGAAAGTATGTGGCGAATCAGCCGATATCAATAGCAAAGACGTAACTACATATGCGAGATGCTACACGTGGCGACATCTCGTAGCAATCGAGCTATCCACCCAACCAGACCAGCGAGGTCTTAGAGAAGACCATCTTTCTTTTAAAGACGTAACTGCTTGGAAAGAAAGGCTATTGATCATTTTAAAGAATTATGCCCCAAGGGACGTATTTAATGCAGGTGAGACAGGTCTCTACTATCGTGCATCGCCAACAAAAACATATGGATTGAAAGATGACAAGTGTACTGGAAAAAAAAACAGCAAAACAATGATTTATAATTCTGTTCTGTGCAAATACGGCAGGTGAGAAGGAAGAGCCACGTATAATTGAATAATAGACGAGGGGTATTGTTTCTGGATAAGGCAACATCGAATCCCAAAATTACTCTAGATAACGTCAAGCTTATTTTTCTTCCACTCAATATTAACTAACATTGCCAACCTATTGGTCAAGGCATTATTCAGAATTTTAAAATGCTCCACGTAAGCTACCTTATTAAGTGGCTTTTAACATGTATAGACAGTGGTTGTCCTCTTCAAAAAATCGAAAATAACATTACCATAACCAACGCCTTGATATAGATTTCAGTGGCTTAGCGCAATTTGTCCCCAGTGATAATAAAAAAATGCTTTATGAATGCCGGATTTATTTGTAATACAGATTATATTGACGACTTTGAAGAAAAACATGATATTCCGCTCGCACAACTGTTTCCTAACATTAAGGACGCATTTGTGAACTTGAAACAATTTGCCTCTATTAATAATGATTTGCCAACAGAAAGTGCCGAATTGACTATCATCGAGCGTATTGAAGAGATCCTGATGAAACTGATGAAATTACTCCCAACTCTGAGACAGAGGAAGAGGAATCTGAACTTGTTCCAGTGTCGAAAATATTAAGCCCATCTACAAGCTGCGCAAGTTTGAGAGACTTTTTTAATAATGTTACCAATTTTGACAACTCTAAAAATATTTCTCAATTGCTATTAAAATGTGAATCTGAATTATATAAAAATAAAACAAAAAATATGAAGCAATAATTAGTTACTGATTATTTTAAGAAATAAGAGTTTTAAAGCAAACATACAGTACATTGTATAATATATATGTTAGTATGCACGTGCAGTATATACATATTGGTAAATTGGCTTCATCTCATTTAATTTTTGTTCTGATAAATTCAAACAAAAATATTTAAAATTATTTACATGTATGTAGATACTTATTAATAAACAAACGCTGTAAAATGCAGTCCAGTTGCTTTAGGTTTTTTTCTATGAACCGACCACCCCTGTTAACCGACCAACATTTGATTTCACGAGGGTGGTTGCTATTGAGATATATTACTCTATAATAATATGTGATATTAAAGGTAAATTAAATCTAGTAAATACAGTAAAACTTCTCATTTCGGCCACCCGTTAAAAACGGTCACCCCTCTGAACGGGCAGTTTTGGCTTCTTAAAATAAATCTTATAGCATTTTTAATAATAAAAGACCCCTCAAATACCGAAACACTTCTAAAACGGCCACGGTCACATGAATCCGTAACTTTTAAGAAAATTACCCTTAATTGCGGTCGTCTCGACCCTTCTGGGAATGTTTGCACCCAGCCGGTACTTTATTACTGGTACTATTGGAAATACCGGAGAATGATAAAACCTAATTATGTAAATGGGGTTTTAAGTACGTACAAATATAATTTGTTAAATCTTAAGATGTTTTCATAAAAGGTAAAATTTTATTCAGTTGCATTTTAACAGCACAATAGTCGATCATGTCTCTGAAACGTAAACGTTTATCTTTTAAACAAAAGTTCGAAATCATCGCGGATAGTGAAAAATATGGTATCAGTGCTCGAAAGATAGCGGAAAAGTTTGGTGTTGGAAGAACGCAAGTAAATGATATTCTAAAAAGTAAAATTGAACTGAAAAAACTTTATGAAGAAGGAGGAGTTAATGCAGATCAAAAACGGAAGTTTTCAAAAACAGACGGACTTGCGATTGACCAAATGGTTTATGAATGGTGTTGCAAAGCAAGAAACAAAAACATTCCAATATCCGGACCACTACTAAAGGAAAAAGCTCTGGAAGTGTCAGAAAATTTGAAAAATTGTGATTTTAAGGCATCAAATGGCTGGTTAGATAGATTCTGCAAAAGACATGACATCAATTTTAAAACAATTTCTGGTGAGTCTGCTGATGTGGATGAAGTGAGTGTTCAAGATTGGTTCACTAAGTTAAAATTAATTATCAAGGATTATGATGATAAAGATATTTTTAATGCAGACGAAACAGGCCTTTCTTATCTCGCAATGCCAAACAAAACTTTTGCCTTAAAGAGTGAGAAATGTGCTGGAAGAAAATCAGCTAAGCAACGAGTGACAATTCTTTTTTGCAGTAGCATGGATGGTGAGAAGGAGACCCCATTAGTTATAGGAAAAAGCAAAAATCCGCGATGTTTCAAAGGAGCACATGTAGACAAATTACCATTAGAATGGGTCTCCAATAAAAAAGCTTGGATGACAACAGAGATAATGATTTCCTGGCTAAAAAAATTTGACACCAAAATGAAAAACCAAAGAAGAAAAGTACTTTTATTTTTGGATAACGCAAGTTCTCACCCGAAAATCAACTGGAAAATGTTCGAATTGTTTTTCTGCCTCCAAACACTACATCTTACTGCCAGCCATTAGATCAAGGCATCATACAAAATTTTAAAATGATATACAGAAAATATTTGATAAAAAGACTTTTAACTTTTACTAACACCGCTACCGAGGATGCGTTTGAAAAAGCAGAAAAGACCATAAATTTGTCAAGTGCTATGGTATGGATTGCTGCAGCATGGAAAAATGTTTCATCTAAAACGATTAAAGAATGTTTCCAAAAAGCTGGATTTATAGAAACTCTCCAAGAGAATGAGATTTTTGAAGAAGAAGACGATATTCCACTAAATCAGTTGTTTTCCGGTATCCCAGGAAATCCAAACCTGGAAAATTATCTTCAAATCGACTCAAACATTTCAACGGAAAATCCCAGTATGGAGATGCAGGAAATAATTCAGGAGTTTACCAGCCAATCTAAAACTACCGAAAATGAAGACTGTGAAAGTAAAGAAAACCAGGAGGTTTTTAGTTCGTCTTTAAAAAGCATGAGTGAAGTTTGTGAAAAAATAAGAGACGTACAAAATTTTTATTAGGCAAAGAAAATGGCAATTTGGCCATTGATATTTCAAATATCCTAATGAAATGTGAAAATGAAGCAGCAAAAATTAAAATTAAAAATATGAAACAGACTTCCATTGAATCTTGTTTTCACAAAGCATAATTTTTTTCGTATGTAGTGCACATTTTTAAACATTATTATATATACATATTATGTAGGAGTTATGAAATAAATAGTTATGTCTATATATTTACAGTTCATATTACATAATAACGTATGTGTTTGTAATTAGCCTTTTATTAATTAATGAAGTTGAATTTTATTCACATGACACATATTATGTTATATGTAGATATGTAATTTATTTTTTTCCTTCCCCTCAAAAACGATCACCCCCTCAAACGGTCAATTTGTAATGAAATTTTTAGTGGCCGCTATTGAGAAGATTTACTGTACTAATAAAGTTAGATTGGATACAATATTACCACCCATGTTGCTTGGATCTCTTTGAACCAGATGCCTGTAAATTAGATACTTTACCCAACAGATGTCGCTAGAAGTAAAATTTTTCTCTAGGGCTTTTAATTAAAATATAATGAAACATTTTCTGTCACATGGTACTGTTAACTCATTTTTAAAATTTTGTCGCTTGGTTCTTTCTCAATGGTATATAATATCAAAGAAAATTATAGCTACGCAATAGAAGTGTAATCCTTATGAGCGGCTTAGAACCGCGAGAGGCGCTGTACAGAAGTGTTTGCAGCAAATTTGAATTCGCGCGTCCCGAACTCAGCTTGATGAAGAGCTACGTCGCCAATGGTTGTATACTTTCTTAAAATGTTGGAATTGAAATATGGACGTGAAAGTTATTGCATCTTTTATTGGCTTAATTTTATTAATAAGAGCTACAATTGGCCAGAGTCAGTGATACAAGACACTTAATACAACCACATGGAACTAGGTTATAAATTTTCTCATCAGATCTGAGGGCGAGAAATATCATTAATCTATTTTATTTCATTAAAATGTGTTTGTGGCGCAGTGGTTAGGGCGGCGTCGTTTAGGTAAATATCGTTTTACCATTCGCGAGTTGGTTTCTACTTGCAAGTGTTTTTTTTTTTATTATTTTTTGTTCATTTGAATTTTTTGTAAATTTATTTCTACTATAATATTGGTGGATTAATAGATTAATAGTATATTATTTGACCAGCATGGTATAGCTTTATTACTTGCAAGTAAAATACTTTAGCTTTTCTAGAAGCATGAACTCATTTTTAAAAATTTATGTATCACAAAAAACTTTACCTACGACCACCCGTGAAAGTAAGCAAAACAGCCGAGTTAACTCGGCAAAAAATGCCTTATCCTCTTCAGACCCATGGTATCATATACGATACTCGCGAAAATGAATTATTTTACACTTTGAGCGCACCGATTCGTTTGGTCCCAGGACTATCTCCTATGATACCGTCGCAAGACATGCTCAGGAATTTTTTCGCGCAGTTGCCGGTTGATCCAGCGTTAGTATTTGTTTGTTTACATATGAGTGCATAACGGTAAAACACGTGGTGGTGGCTTTTAGCATGAACAAACGTAAGTACACAATATTTAAAAACTTATATGGTTTTAAATTGTTGTTAAAATGTTATTTAATGTTAGTATGCTGTGCAATTGTAAACATTTTCACGGAAAAGCTAGCAATGTCCAAAAATATTAGTAGTATCACTAACGATACTTTGGGTCTGTGACAATACATATTTTTTGTAATTCCTAATCTACGGAAAATGGAATTTTATAGAGAGAAATGTTTGTTTCAGGCCCTTTGACGGAAGAAGAGCTTAATGACCTTGCTGACACATTAGATTTAGATCAATCTGATATTGATGATGATCTTCTTGATGGGGATGATGACGTCGAAGAGGAGTTTACTGCCGACCAAAATTTGCAGCAAGAAGATATCTTACATTTCGACGATGGTTTTGATTCCGAGGATGACGCGCCTCTAGCTCGCTTAGTTCCATCTAGTTCTAAAAAATGGATACGAAACAAAGAATTTGTTCTTCCCTGCAGTCTAGATCCTGTAAACTACAGCGATCAGGTTAGGGATCCCTTAGAGTATTTTGAGAAATATATTAGTGATGACTTTTTTGAAAATGTAGCTATATGAGAGAAGTCAGCATGACGGAACATTCATTGGACACTACTGCTTCCGAGATAAGAAAAATGTTTGGCTGTATGATGCTAATTGGAATTTATTCATTGCCACGTTTGCGGATGTTTTGGGGTCAAAACACTAGGGTGCCCATAGTGTCAGATAACATCACCAGAAATCGCTTTTTTTAAGTTACGCTCTCGATTAAAAATTGTAGATGACAACGGGGTTTCCGCAGAAGCAAAGTCACATGATTCTGAAAGATAAGGCCCCTCCTGGATAGAGTACAGAGAGGATGTCTCATGAATGATAGAACAAGTGAAGTTTCGATTGATGAACAGATGATACCATTTGCTGGACATGTGTTAATGAGACAATTTGTTCGTGGGAAGCCCAATCCAGTAGGCATCAAAAACTTCGTATTGACTTCCCCGAATGGAATCCCACTGGATTTTTATATGTATAAGGGTAAAGGCTCATCGGTGGAATCGGCGTTAATGGCATCACCCGAAAAGCTGGATGTTGGGGGCAGAATGGTTCCTAAATTATCAGACACCCTTTCTGTAGGAGTTTCCGTCTTTACGGATAGATACTTCACTTCAATCCCGCTCATCGATTTTCTTTCTTCACGTACCCTTACCCTAGCTAGAACAATAATGGCCAACAGAATCCCAAAAAATGCTAGTTTTTTGGACTGATAGCGAACTCAGGAAGAAGGAGAGAGGATGTTATGACCAACTTGTACGTGACGACGGCAAAATAATTCTTGTAAAGTGGTTTGATAACAAACCTGTAAACTTTGCCTCTTCATGTTGTGGCGTGGAGCCAGAAGGCACTTGTAAAAGATGGTCGAAAACCAAAAAAAAGTATATCGATGTTAAGCAGCCAGCCATTGTTAAAAAATACAATGCATATATGGTTGGAGTGGACCTTCTAGACCGAGTCATTGGAAAGTATGCAATGAGAAATCGGACATACAAGTGGACAGTTCGAACCATTTTTCATTTCGTTGATTTTTCAATAGCAGCAGGCTGGCTTGAGTATCGGGAAAATGCAAAAGCTGCCGGAATGCCAAGAAAAGAAATTATGGACTATTTGGAGTTCAAACTATCTCTCGCCAAAACACTGGTACTAAAAAATCAAGAACAGTATGATATGGAATGGGAAGACTTCGAGGAACAGAATATAGAATCTGGGAACAAAAAAAGAAGCGTCCGATCTATTCCTGACAAGAGATACAGGCGTCAGGCAAATACACACTTGGTAGAATTGATGAAAAATAAACAAAAATCACGATCTAAGTGCCCTTTATCTACTTGTAATAAGTTAACATTTGCCAGATGTAAATCTTGTGGAGTGTATTTATGCTGTAGAATAGAAAGAAATTGTTTTTTAACTTTTCATACGTAATTTCACATTTTTAAAATTTTGTTTTTTATTTGTATGAGTATAGACCCAAATCATGATACATGGATTTTTCCAAAATTAAATAAAAACATTTTGAAAACGCATTGATGTTTTGCCTTTATATGTAGAAACAAGCACATAGCCAAAAAATTAACAATTTAATCGATGTGAATTGGCCTTGGGTCTGAAGAGGCTATATCACACGCGTGTTGAAAAGTGCATTTGAAATGTATTTTTCAAATCTTGGAATCAATCTGAGATATTTAAACAGATTCATATGGTGACAATTTTCTTTATTTTACTCTAAGAGGATATTATGTACCAATCTTGGTTCAATTCCCTCTACTTAGTGGAAAGAGAATTAAAAAATTTATATTTTTTTAAAAATACATAAGTATGTATATATCCTGTACGTGTCTCGGAAACAAAGGAAATTTGTACATAATAAGTGTATAGGAACCTTTTTACATTCCTTTCATATCCTCTATCGTGTGGTACTATGCATTGTACTCTTTTTTAGGTTACCCTGTATAACAGAATATTTTGGAGCATCTTTTCCCTTTGTAATGTAAATATTTTGAAAACCGTTCGGTTAAGGTATAACGCATGTTACATGAAATACGATTACAATTTAAGGTAGAATTTAAAAATTGGATAATATACTTAAGAAAATATAACTTTATGCGATATCCTGTATGTAAAGTGACCAAGGACATTTTGTGGATACCCCTGCAAAAAGTATTTCAAATACCCTACATGTTAAAATTTTTTATTTGTACCTAGCATGAAAAACAAAAAAGTTGAGGGTGTGACATTATGATCAATCACCCTGTACCTAATTGTACAAAACAGTAATTTAAATTTTGTATCAGAAAGTTTTTTTTTTACTTATCTACCAATAATAAATATTACGCTAAATAAAAATGACGCAATGTTTTAACTTTTTTCCCTTGTTGTTTAGGACCCATGACCAAAAAGGTTTAGTATCTAATTCGTACTTTCCTATCAAAAATAAATACAACTCTAATTAAAACCTTTAACAAACTTTTTGAATGTTGTCATTTTGTGGCAAGCCAAGAAGGATCCCCGTTTTGAAAACCAGGATCCATCGAGAGGTGGAATTATTGACATTACATCGGACTTCTATTGCGTAGCTATAATTTTCTTTGATAATATGTATATTTGAAAATAATTTCCAAATGTAGCCCCTCTCATAAGCATTACCCTGTAGTATTTTTAAACACAAAGCTAGTAATAGACATGTGGTGAACTTGAAATAAATCAAACTGTGATAATTTATCAATATCAACGTTTTCAGTGGCTGTTACATTTTGCATCTTTCTTTCATATTATTTCCTTGGTCCATTGAACCGGTAAACGAAAAGATGTAAATATAATTTTATCTTCAATCGTCAGGAAAAAGAGTGTCATTAAAACCAGTTTTTAGTTGATCTGAAACGCAGTTATTTCAGTGTCACCGAGTTTAATAGATAATCTTTCTTGTTGAAATTAAAAATGTGTTTTCATAATTCATTTGAAGTTGGAAATTTGTTGTTAGAACATTCTTTAAATGAACCTCGCCGGATTTTCAGCTCATTTTGTAGTTTGTATAATCGGTATCAGTATAATAACTACAGAGTTGGCGGATATAGGTATCATTATTTCCTGATTTTCGGTTTCAGAACAATTGAAATTATTGTCTGAACGATTTTTGATAATATACGTCGTAAGGCTAGATAGTATAATGCAGATATAATATAACAATAAAATAAATTGTAATACCTTATGAAATATACTTTGTTAGCACAACTATAACTAGAATTAAATTTTCATGTTGTTAAATGAAGCAGCAAATTTATTATAATAAATAATTATATTTCTCCAATGTTGTGATGCTAACGTACTGTAAAACTGGCAGAAATTCCACATCCGTCTTAAATACTATTGTTAAAAAAATCCTTTAAATCATGCCTTTGGCAGGTTTAATATAGTAATTGATTACATATTAAATTATATACGCGCATTTTTTATAGCTTTCAAATAAATTGTTCTGGTTCTCCTTGCTGTAATAACCTAATTAAATTTTACAATTACATGCGTTCTTTAGAAAAAAACAAATTAAGTTTGAATTTTAAATCAAAATCAATTAAAACAATACCCATATTTTAATCAATGTATTCATGATACTGATTATATTTTATTATAATTAATTTTTATTAAACTATTTAGTTTATTTTTATAATCAAGATTAAATTTGCAGCTCTAATAGAAAGTACAAAGATTTTTCTAATACTTTGCTAGCACGAATGGGTCATAACTTTAACAAGGAAATAATAACCGTGACTCTATTTCGGGTCCACTGTTTCGATTTCTGTGCCGTCATCCTTCATCAGGCAAGCTAACACCCTGAGAGACTAAAGTTTAATACGTACCTACGAAAAAACTTATATTCAAATGGTATAGAAAAGATAAGCCTTAATCAAAAAGTGCCCCAGTACTAAGAGGCTTCAACAAAATTTTTATTCAAATTTTAATTTAAAATCTTACAAAATTGAAAAATATACAATACTATTAAAAATAACTAAATTCTACACCATTTAGAGAATATGGATATAGGAAACACTATACATTTTTATAAGTGTCCGATATTTTACAGGACAGTTATTTATAAGGTGAAAAGTTTATATAAGCAAGGGTCCGCAAGCCCTTCATTTTTGAGATACAGGGTGTTAAATATTTATTTTTATTTTTATTTTTCATAAATAATTATTGAAATAGTATCTATATTTGGACGAGCATTGGTATTTGTGGATTTTTATTATGAGAAATTCAAATTTCATCTTAGTTTGGCCCTTAATTATAGGGGGCGCCACCTACAGGTATTTTTCTCCTTGGGGGAGTCACAACTTTTTCGTGCATGTATGCATCACATTTTCTAGAAGAAAAATCGATTCCTCTATCATTTGTACGTGAGAATGGTATTCCCGTCAAAAGTCGCTACAAGCAGCCATTTTCGAGATATTTTGATTTAAACTAATTGATGCATGTGTTTGTCAAAATGTGAAACAATTTTAAAAACTTAAAAATAAAATTATCAAGTAGGCTAGTAAGTATATTCCAATGTTTATTTTGTGTCATGTCAAAAATAATATCTTGACGCATAGTTAAATAGTTTTTTGTACATCTGCCATTAAAAGTGACACTACTAATGACAATCAACAGTGTTAAAAGTGATTGTTTACGTGGAAGCGTGTTAAAAATATTTTTAACACTACATTTTCTTATGATGAAATCAAATAAAATTATAATAATAATTTTAGGAGTTCCAAAGTTGCTTTTCTTGCAGACTTTTCAATATCCACAGGAACAACCAAATCAACACTTTTATTAATTATTCCACTATCGACAAACATATTAAGCAGTCAAGAACCAAAGACAAGAATTGGACAAGAACGCAATTATTTAAATGAGAGCATCTTTTTTATTTGTAAACAAGCTTTTGTTAGTAACCATAGCGTTGGCAACGTTTGTCATTCACAACAACCTTGTGATTATTTGAATATTAAAATACATTTTAAAGTTTAATGTCATTCCAATTCCCCTATTTTATTATTGAAATAGGGCAGTTATACAAAAAACATTGTATGATATTTGTGTTAAAAGTAATTTTATTTTGTTCGTGAAATTGTTCAATTCGCTCCGCTACGTTCATTTCACAAACTTTTTCAATCACAAAATAAAACATCACTTTTAACACTCACATCATAAATAACTATTATTTATCATTGTTGTGATTGTTTGTTAAAAAATGGTAAATTTTATCAATGCTGAGTATGCTGACATACATTTTACATACGGACTTGCTGACGGAAATGTATATGAGGCTAAACGTTTATATCAGGAGCGTTATCCGAACCGCACAACTCCTACTTCAAAAATATTTTCAAAAATTCACGGTCGAATGAGGGAAATAGGAAGGTTTGAGAAAGCTACTCATCTGTTGGGTGCACATCGGACGGTAAGAACCCAAGAAACCGATGGAGCTGTTCTTAATCTTGTAGAAGAACACCTGGAAACAAGCACTAGAAAAATAGCGCTGACGTTAAACATTTCTCATTTTCTAATATGGAAAAATTTAATTGATTATTTACCTCATCCATTATAAAAGCGGGTTGATTTTCACCTGATTATTCAGCGATAATCTCCCGCTGTCCGGTGAAAATCACCCTTGTCAAAAGTGAAAATCTCACCCGTCAGAAATCCAGCGATAATCTCCCGCTCTCCGGTGAAAATCACCCTTGTCAAAAGTGAAAATCTCATCCACAAACAATTTATGCAGGTCTGTCTAGTACGCCATATATAGATATGATGATGTGAATCTCCAGCTTCAAGGCGGCGACTTGAACTTGATTAAGACAAAAAATACCGTTGCTGCTTTCCTAGCCAAACAGCTATTCTTCTTCTTCAAGTGCCATATCAGGTCCCCCTGACGTTGGCAATTACTTGGGCGAGTCTTTCTCGATTCTGCGCCAATCGGAGCAGTTCCTCTGCGCTGCGTATACCGGTCCATTCACGGATGTTCCTCAGCCAGGAAGCTTGTCTTCTTCCCACTCCTCTACGTCCAACAGCTATTATACAATAGAAATATCGGCAGACGGGAATTAAATAGCTTCCCTAATTTGTCAAGAGTATCATTTAACAATGACGACTAGCTTGTTTACGATCAACACTTGGAAAACCTCCACGGTGATTACAAGGAACGATTCGAGGACATTTTAAACATAGACAGACTAGGTGTTGGATCTTTTTTCAAATGTCAATACAGCAGGATCATTTCAGTTAAGTCAAGAATGGCTACCAAGAATTTGGCTCCAGAAGCCAATCTCGCAACTGTACCGAGGATTATGGTCGATTGTTCAACGACTTCTGATAGCATTCCGATCGTCGTATTTATCTGAATGTGGATTTAGTGCTGTAGCAACGTTGTTTTTAGGTTAGTTAACTAACCAGACACCGAAATTTAAATACTATCACAAGGATTTTTACCAGATTGCCGCACCTGCGGAACTTTCTTTTGTCAGCATGGTGCACTAAACCTTTTTTTATTTAGAATATCTACCGGGTGTTGCATCGTCGAGCGGGACATAGGAAATCCCATGTAATTTTAAATGGGGTCAATTATTGGCTTCCCTAATTATTTTAGAGAAAAATTCTATTTAGGTTTATTAAAGAGCACTAAAACCCACATTCAAAAGAATAACTTTAGATATTTTTGATGAGCCCGTTTACGGGTTATCGCCGATTTCTTTTTAACTATTTCTCCTTTTTATGGCCCCGTATTTGCGGGCACCAGTCAAGGTAAAAGATGACTGTCAAATAAAGTTGTCATTTTGAAATGTGTGCTTTATTGTTATAAAAACTCGTACATCGAAAATATTAGCCATGAATTACACTTCTGAAGAAAAAATATTGATGATTAAATGGTATTATCAAGGAAATAGTTATCAAAATGTGTCAGACATGTTTGCTGCTCTGTATCCGAATAGACCGATACGTGCAAAATCTACAGTCGAAAGGACTATCAAGAAATTTGAGACAAAAGACACTGTAATAAATAACTGCAGATGTGAAGAAAGCCAGGAACAAAGAAGAGATGCAAGAAATGATAGGGACTTGCAAGTTTTATTGTGCGTGGAAGAAAATGATGGGAAGATCAGCACAAGGAAACTTGAGGATGACATAGGATTAGATCACACTACAGCGTTACGAGCTTTGAAACGACATAAATATTATTCATACAAATATGAAAAGCACCAAGAGCTAAGAGATAGGGACGAAATACGACGACAGGAGTTTTGTTTTGGTATGATGGAAAGAGCAAACATGGATAGGGAATTTTTAAAAAACATTTGTTTCACTGACGAATGCACATTTACCTTAAACAATGAACCCAGTGTTCAAAATTATCGATATTGGAGCAAAGAAAACCAACACAGGTTTGTGGAAACAAGGACGCAATATCCACAAAAAGTTAATGTATGGGCTGGGATTTTCGGAGAAAATATTATCGGGCCATTATTTCTTACACGAAATTTAAATGCAGAATATTTTTTGGAACTACTTGAAGATCATATTTTACCTACTTTACATGATGCCGCCAGGGAAAATCAGGAAGTTTGGTACCAAATGGATGGCTGCCCGGCACATAGTACCCTGGCTGTCCGGGAATATTTAAACCGTGCTTTTAATGGAAATGTTATTGGCTTAAATCATACAGTAAATTGGCCAGCCAGGTCTCCTGATTTATCGCCAAATGATTTCTTTCTCTGGGGCCATTTAAAAAACAGGATATACAAAGATAAAAAAATACCCAAATCTAGACGAGTTAAAAAATGCTATTTCTGCCGAGTGCAATAGAATTTCAGTTTACCAACTAGCGAATGTAAGAAGAGAATTTTATGATCGCCTCGGTTATTGTCTAGCAGTCAATGGAGGAATATTTGAACATCTTCTTAAATCCTAAAGTTCTAACAATTTAATAGTACCTACCTAATAATTAGTAAAATATTGAAACATCAAATTCAACAAATTATTCAGGGCATCAAATCAAAGGCATTTGGATCAGACAAACTCAACATAACTTTAATTCACTTGTGTTGTCCGCATATTATCAAATTTATTACACATATTATTAATGAATGCATTCTAAAGAGTTATTTTCCTCAATGTTGGAAAAGTGCTTTAGTCACTCCATTGCCTAAAGTTAACAACCCTGGCGAGTTTAGCCAATTCAGATCTATTAGTATTTTACCCACTTTATCAAAAATTCTAGAAAGGGTGATAGAAGAACAAACTAGGATTTTCATTAATAACTTTAATATATTACCTTTAAAACAATCAGGGTTTCGACCTGGATTTAGCTGCGCTACGGCACTTGCTGATATAACGGATGACATTATTTGTGATCGAGATAATAACAAGATTACTGCTTTAATTCTTTTGGATTATACAAAGGCTTTTGATTTCTTAAATCACGAAATACTTATCTCAATTTTACATTACGTGGGCTTCTCAGAAAATGCAGTAAAGTTAATTAGTTCTTTCCTATCAGATCGCACACAAAGAGTAATTATTAATAAAGATATTTCTGACTGTCTCGAGTGCTACACTGGAGTTCCCCAGGGAAGTATTTTAGGACCTCTGCTTTTTAGTATTTACACATCAAATTTTCATGCCTGTCTTAAAAATTGTCGCTACCATCTGTACGCTGACGATACGCAATTATATTTGTCATTTTTTCCTCGTGATTTCGCTATTGCTGAAGCAAAAATTAATACTGATTTAAATGCACTTTTTAAGGTATCCTCGGATCACATGCTTAAATTAAATCCAACCAAATCTTTAGTACTTTTGTTAGGAAATGGCGCTGCCATCGATAACCTCAATAACCGTATGCATATTAGAATTGAAAATAATGATTTGCCATTCGTGCAAAAATGTAAAAGTTTGGGCTTAATTTTGGACTCTGAACTACGTTTCAAAATGCATGTTAATTATATCTTAAAAAAAGTATATTTTTCTTTAAAGGCGTTGTACCCACTTCGGCACTTTCTCGACAGGGAGATCAAAAAATTATTGTGTGACTCTTTAGTTTTATCGCATTTCAACCATTGCGATAATGTTTATGGTCCTTGTTTGGATGCTGCTGATGTGCACAGCATACAGAAAGTCCAAAATAATTGTTTGCGTTTAATATTTGGAATCCGCCGACGTAACAGAATATCACTTAAGCTTAAAGACCTCTATTGGCTTAACATGGTTAATAGGCGTAAACTGCATGCAACTTGCCTCTATTACAAAATTTTAAAATTTCGTTCTCCTCCCTACCTCTATAATAAAATTACTTTTCGTACAGATGTTCATCACTTAAATTTACGTAGAAAAAACATAAACATTCCAAAACATAAACATGAGTTTTTTAAAAGATCTTTTTCATATAATGTTGCCTTATTAATTAATTCATTAGATCTGGATTTGGCTCAAGTCAATATGTCATGTAATTCCTTTAAAAATAAATTGAATAAAATCTTGTTTAACAACCAGGGTCATGGTCAGAGATTATAAGTAGTGGATATTTTTTATTTATCTCTTTTCTGCTTCTTTTTTTTTTCTTTTCTCTTCCTATCACTAGTAAATCTAGTAGGAGTGGGTATCTTCGGGATGTATGTGTGTAGCAGCGCACTAATGACATAAAGTATTATATTATTTAAGCTTTTGGCCTCATGTTAATAACAGAATCTGCCGAGTGCAGAAGTCTGAAATGATGGCCATTTATTTGCTCGTGTTTATAGTATAAATATCATTTTATTTATTTCCAATTTTTTTTATAAAATATTGTAATGCTGTAAATGTATGGGTAAATAATAAACAGTTATTTATTTATTATTTATTATTTATTATGTAAAATGTCATAATTAACCTTGTAATTGGATACTTTATTTTAGTTTTATTCAGATTAATTTGTACTCATAAATACACCTTTAATATTTTCGATGTACGAGTTTTTATAACAATAAAGCACACATTTCAAAATGACAACTTTATTTGACAGTCATCTTTTACCTTGACTGGTGCCCGCAAATACGGGGCCATAAAAAGGAGAAATAGTTAAAAAGAAATCGGCGATAACCCGTAAACGGGCTCATCAAAAATATATAAAGTTATTCTTTTGAATGTGGGTTTTAGTGCTCTTTAATAAACCTAAATAGAATTTTTCTCTAAAATAATTAGGGAAGCCAATAATTGACCCCATTTAAAATTACATGGGATTTCCTATGTCCCGCTCGACGATGCAACACCCGGTATACGCACAGCATGTATGCAACAAAAGCAACTTTTACATTTATAATTTCATCCAAGCAATGTTTATACTTTACAAAATTGATCGTGTGTCTATTGCCTGTGCCAATAATACGCGTAAATATTCGAAAAAAAAAATATTTTACGAATTACCCTTAAAGTTGGTAGGAAATATATTGACAAATCTTTTTAAGATTTTTAACTGGAAACGTCCACTCAAATTTGTTGTCAATTTTCGGTAACTCCTGTAACGGTTAAATCATTTCGCATAAAATATATGCCATATTTTATATTTTCCCGATAAATTCGATCTCGTATTTCCAAATATCAAATCTAAAGCGGGCTGCCGAGCTGCTGTAGACAGCCTCTCTATCTCCAACCTCTTGTTGAGGATTACTTTAGAAAAGTTCTGAATTATGAATATTACATGCGAGCTTTTCAGATGCTTTTTTAGTGCTTTTGTATTCCAAAGTGGTTCCCATCCAAATCTAATTTTAGAGAAGTAGTCACCGAAATTAAATATTTCTTGAATACAATTAAACGATTTGAAAGGGTGGATCGAAGCGAAGGGCAGTTAATTTTTTAAAATATATTACAAAAGCGGCGAGCTACCCATATCGTCATCACATCCCAAATTGAGAATTGCAAAAAACTTTTTCTTTCATTGTCTTCTGGTAAACTTAAATAGAAAGCGAACTTCAATGTCTCACAATTTATGTATTAGTTATATACTCTTTGCAAAACAACAAGCGATGCACGTCATACCCTTTGAGTGACGTCAGTTATTGACAGTGTTGCCAGCTTGTAACCAAAATATCCGAGTGAGGAAATTACACAGTTTTTTTTTCATAAAAAAAAGATAAATATACAAAAATTTTCCATAGATTATATATTTGTTTACTGCATAATAACTTTTACCATCAACTTTAGTAGATTTAACACTTCTTTTGTTTTCATCTTGCCAAGATCGACCAATGGTAGCATTCTGAAAAATACCAGTCGTTTGAAAGCTACATGGGAAAGTTCCATAAGCCCTCGCCTCGTTCATCTTTCTACCATCCGAAGCCTATTTTCATAAAGAGGCTTCTTAAAGAGTTAAGACAACCATCAAACAGTTCTCTGTCTTTTAATTTCTAACTTAAAGTTGTCAAAGTTACATGATGTTCTAAAAAAAGTTACAGCTTATGAATAACCGATGTAAAATATTATAATTTTTAATTAGACAACTTACTTGTTTCGTTCATTCCATAAATAGTGTCACGGATAGAACTTATATCCAGTATTCACACATTTACAACTGTTTTTGAATTAGAACGTTTGTTCCAAGGTGATTTTAATAATTTATTTTCCTTACCTGTTGTTAAAATTGCGCTTACAGTGGAGATATTCAAATTTAGGGCAGCTACTACACGCTAAAAATTAGTAAAGTAGAAATAGAATATCTAGACCTTAACATACTCTTTAAATTTACTTCTCTGTACTGCTGTCAAGGGTAACAATAGGCCATTGTTGTTAAGTTCTTCCTGAAAATAGCTTCTTAGAGACGCTATTAGCTCTTTGCACCGACTATTTAAATGCTTCGGCATTTTTCATAAATAGTGAAAAACGTAATCGACAGAGAAATGTATGTGCATTTTTGTTTCTCTTAATAGAACAGTTTTTTAATGCTATTTATGAAAATATCTGGAGTTTTTGTTAAAAAATAGACGCACGGCAACGCGGAACCACGAACAAGCAAGGTTAATTTTGCATGAAAAGTTAAGCCAAGCCAACGAGCGATCTGCCGCCACCGGACCGTTTACAGTTGTGTTGCCAGCTATCAGCCAATAAAATTCAAATTATATTAATTTTTACAAGCTTAAATTGACAAAATATTTGCTATAAGTGGATTCGTGTCAAAGAAGAATACTTTAAGTTTGTAGTAAATTCAATATCGCATAAAGTTTTAATACTTTTTGCACAAATTTAATTTCCTCGTGCTTTCTTACGGATTTACAATTAGGTATCAGCTGATTGATGACGTGCATTGGAAATTGTTTTGCTTCAGCTGTACATAATACAATTAAAAATGTAATAATAAAAATAATATAATAATAATAAAAAAGTTATGGTTTTTATTTAATTTAATTTCTCGAGGACCCCGAATGTTACGCTCCTGACTAAATTTTAACTATCTATAATGTTAGAATTAGATTAAGCACATAAAGTTTACTATAACACTAGAATTTTATGTTTCTATCTTAAATAGTTTCGGCGATAATTAAACAAATCCATCTAGGGTACCCCAATTGGGGGCTGTAATTTTCGTTTTCTCCATTATGTTTAAAGGTAAAAATATGATTTTTTTTGGACCAAGATTACATCCTAAAAGTAATAGTTTTTGCCGTTTTTGATAAAAACCTTAGTTTAATATCGTGATTAATAAAAATATTATTTTTCTTCTGACGATGGTTCTGATGACTTTTAGTTCATACCCTGTGAGGTATACTAGCAATTATTGCATGTCACAGTTGATATAAAATCAAATCAAATCAAAATATGCTTTATTGTCATAAAGTATTATTTTTATCGACAAAGCCTTTTTTTAATTATGAATTTTTTTACAAGACTTGAAGAAGGAATAGGTAAACATATATTAAAGGTTTGTCTTGTATTATAAGTATGTGAATTATTTTGTCGAATTTGTTATCTCTAGGACTAGAGGAGATACACGATTTTATAAAGTTTATTATCCCATACGTTAAACCTAAAGCCTACCCCATAATTATACAGATGATATTTGCCCATCGCGCTACATTTTAGTATGGTACTTTTACTTTAATGCCAACATATCAGAAACAGTGGCGTAGCCACAGGGGGCGATCACCCCCGCCCCCCTTGGCCTGGCGCCTCTTTACTACTTAAATAATAATTCTTAAAAAACAAGATCGGTCTTATTTTATTTTTGGTAAAGAAGTGCGATAAAAATAAACTTAATAAAACCAGTTTGGAGAGCGTCCCACCACACTATAATAATTTTTGTTTATATAGCGGATTTTCATTTCATTTGGGGCCAGACCCTAGTTCCCTAGGGAGCATAAGAAGACAAATTCGTACGAATCCTTTGCCTGCACCGCTTTAGCTCTGCGGTCTACGCTCCTCCCATAGTTTGCCCATTTTAATTAAAATAAAAATTCAGGAAAAGGTGTTAACTTGGCATCATAATATCAGTATTGACTCGAGCACAATTAGAAAAATGTTCTACAAGTAGATTGTGAATTGACTTAGTCCAGATTTAAATCCCATAAAAAGGTTCGAAGTCGTAGACACGCACCTGTTAACTACAGCTTAAATACAAATAAATACAAAAGTATACGTTTAAATACATTTAAGTGCAAATAAATAAAAATTGATGTTCGGTTAAATAAGAAAAAGTGTGCTATTTTTATGACCATTCATACTTAAAGTTTACTACACGGCTAGTGAGCTACGAAAGTAATCCGAGCAAAACACTTTACATTGTTGCCATGCTTCCCTCTTATTTAAATTTCCATTAAATGATAATTTGTATGTAATTCAAATATATTCCCTAAAACAATTAGACGTATGCATATCCCTCTATATTTTATACCCTGTAAAATATATCCCGTTAATCTATGCCCTTTACATTGCAAATTATAATCGCCTTTATTATTATTTATTATTTATTTTTCTTAAAGCGGCAAGGATAATATGTTTTGGTAAATTTGGCAACCGAATTAAGCAATCAGCGGGGATTTCTATCCCTTACTAATGGTTTTGTCTCTTCGTATCGTATATGATATTAAATTAGTGGGGATACAAAGCACATTATTAGAGTAAGAAATTATTATATTTAATTTATAATCAATCATATCTAAACGTTGATGTTTGTAAAGTAAATAAATTTAATATAAAAGGTAAAGTTATTAACAGTCAAGCTAGGGCAGTAATTGCCGATAAACAGTAGGTATATTATTTTGATATTTTACGCAATTTAGGACTAAATGAATTTAAAAAAAAATATTACGCACTCCTATACTGCCACCGTCATAGCAACTCTTTTATGAATTTTCAGGCGTTCTAGCTCTAGAACCGTGTGGCGAACTATATGTATTTGACTGCGTTTCGTCGTCTATTGTCCAATTTCGAACTTTTAGAGAAACATCAGCTTTCCCGCACTTGATTTGGCTGGTGCGCACTTAAGCCGGTTCTGAGATATGAGACAGTTTCCATACAAGTACCGACAACCCTGTACTATATAGCCACCATATTTGAGTTTTATCGTTGTTCTTTTGTTTTAGGTAAGTGATGCCTGTCAGCTTTGTAATTAATATGCCATCAAATGACCAGGTATGTGTTTACCAATATTTAATTAAGGTTTCAATTTGATATTCCGTATTGAACCTTTTCAGCTGTGTAACTTCTCTATAATAATATAACAAATAGTTTGAAGTTTGATGTTTATACAATATTGCCATATTACTTTCAATTTCTTAAATTTTAGGGAAATATGAGAAGTTGAAAATTAATTCTTTTAATTACTCTAAAACTATTGATGAAGGCGGAAAAAAAGCACACAAGCTTACATGTAAATATAATAAAATACATTTAAAGAGTTCCTAATAAAATTTAAGAAATAAATACATTTAAATACCCTAAATACCCACATATTTATTTGTGTTCATAAATAGGTGTACAAATATTGGCGAGTTACCTTCCCCTCGATATTCTTTAACGAACTAAGCAGAACTAAAATTAAATGACATAAAGCTAATTTACCAATATGTATATTGTATATACTGCACGTGCTAACATATATATTATACGATTTACTGTATGTTGGCTTTGAAATTCTGATTTTTTAAAATATTCAGAAGTTAATGTTAAAATTCACATTTTAACGGCAATTGAGAAATATTTGTAGACAATATTAAAAAAGTTTTCTAAGTCTCTCAAACTTGCGCAGGCTTCAGATAGGCTTGATATTTTCGACAGTGGAGCACGTTCAGATTCCTCTTCCTCTGTCTCAAAGCTGGGAGTAGTTTCGTCCTTTTCTTAGATCTCTTCCATACACGCGATGGCAGTCAATTCTGAACTTTCTGTTCGCACATTGTTCAATAGAGGCAAATTGTTTTAAATTCACAAATGTGTCCACAATGTGAGGAAACAGTTGTGCAAGCGGAATATTATCTTCTTCTGCGAAGTCTTCAATATTACCTGTATTACACATAAATCCGGCTTTCATAAAGTATTTTTTTTATGTTACTTAGAACAGATTGCGCCAGGCCACCGGAACCCATATCATGGCGTTGATTATGGTAATATTATTTTAGATTTCTTGAAGAGGATAACCACTGTCTATACATCTTAAAAGCTGGCTTCTGTAGAGCATTTAAAAATTGTGAATAATGCCTTGGTCCAAAGGTTAGCAATGTGAGGTAGTATTGGGTGGAAGAAAAATAAGTTTGATATTATCCAGTGTAATTTTGGGATGAGACGTTGCATTATCCAGAATCAATCCCGCTCTTCTATTCTGCTTCTTTATTTTGGTATTAAATCTGTGAAGCCATGTTGTCATGATGACTGCTGTCATCCACGTTTTTTTGTTCGAGACCCATTGGAGTGGTAATCGATATGTGCGGCGTGATAATATCGAGGATTTTTGCTTTTGCCTATTATAAGTGGTTCTTCCTTCAGAACAGATTTGTAAATCGTTGTTTTGCTGCTTTTTTCCAGTACACTGGTCATCTTTCAATGCATATGTTTTTGTTGGGACATTTTCCTATAATATGGTCAATATCCTTTCTTCTCAAGCAGTTACGTCTTCGATATTGATATCGGCTGGTTCGCCACATATTTTCTTAAAGGTATAATATCGTGCCGATGACGGAATTTCTAAACCATCCATTTGATGCCTTGAAGTTATCTAGTAGCTATTGAACAGATTCGAGGGCTTTTGCTTGAATTATGGGCCCGGATATTGGTAAGTGCTTGTTTCGCGCCTTACAAAACCAGTTAAAATCAACTTGGTCCACTGCCAGTCCTTCGGTTTTGGAATTTTTTTTTTGTTCACCGTTGCCACCTTCTTGAAACATTTTTTTTTGTTTATTTTGAAGCAACATAGTCACTTGGGTCTTACCCACTTTAAATTTTTCACCTAATTTCCTGGTACGTAAATCAGTTTTTTCACTTTTCTCGATTATTTCAATTTTTTCGCTTAAAAGAAAGACATTTTCTTTTTCCCGCCATCTTCAAATATTCACGTTTGTCCCAAAATACACCAGAACTGTTCAAAGCAAAACTAATGTTAACAACTGATTTATCAGTCTTTAAAGCAAATTGAATTGATTCGCCTGCAATAAAGTAATTAGTGTATGTACCTATATTTCTTTAGAAATGTCGGGTCCGGTTTAACTGCCCCTAATGGAGGGTGTCTTTAACAAAAATGTTTACTAAAAATTCCGATGATGAGTGCCCTCTGTCGTTTAATAAATGGGTCGGTACGGAGGTATATAAAATGATTGGATTTTCATTTTTAAATATGGGGAATTCATAACTTGTCGTTTAACGCCGGTCGCAAATCGAGGTTTTACTGTTTACTATTATTTTATTTGTCAACTTATTTTACTTAATCACTTTTTAATAATTTATTCAACTTTCGAACTTATCTTAGTAAACCAGGTTTTAATGTAGGAGGGGATGACTTTGTCCACATATCTGTTTCTGGAGCACTAAATGTAAACACTTTATTGCCTAGGTCATTAACAAAATTGATTTATGTTTGGTCTATAACACTCTAGTTGAACATATGCATTCGCAATTAAAAATATTTCTGTTCACGTCAATAGCTAAATATTAACTTTTTGATTTATTATTTGTAAAACTGTTATTATTATTTTTACTCCTTGTCACCGCACCTGAAAATTGTACCTCCTGCGTCGCAGATGGCAAAGTCTCAAGTCGATGACTCGTCAATATTTTAAGAAAAACAAAAGACGAATTTATTAACGGTATTATAGATTTACAGATCGATTGATATAATTTAGGATTTAATTACCTCCAAGTCATTTATTATGTTCTTATTTGGAACAAGATGGTGTCTCCTCAGAAAACTATAGAAACATGGTCAAATATCCAATAAGGTTGGTTAAAAATCTGGATCAAGAAGACAAAAAAGAAGGACAAATACGAGCAATGAGGAATCCGTACGGTTATACAGGGTGGCCCACTGTCAACGCAGGCTTCCATAAGCATCTAAACTACTCAACTTTTTAATGTTTTTTAATAACAGGGTCATAGGGAGGCATTAGGCCTACAATTTAAAATTATTTTAAAATATACAGGGTCTCCTAAATACTCAGGGCATATCAAACATACTTTATTTTAAACGGAACACCCTATAAATATCTTACATTACTTTTGAATTCTACATAAAATAGCAATTATTTTTTAATAAGTGCATTATGAGTCGAAACTTAATAGTTTTCGAGATATTATTATCGACTTTTAAAAAATGGCATTTTTAAGCTTTGACAGCTTCTATAGCTTTTTAACGGTATGTCTTAGAGCAAAACGGCTTACATGTCCCTATGTTACTTCTTTATTGTCTTCCTGAAAATACAAATTTCCGGTTAAACCGGAAGTGCCATATTTCCGGCTTTCGAGTTATATCCGGTTTAACAAAAGTTTACATTTTTGGGGAAATACTAAAAAGGTAAGATAGGGACATGCAAGCCGTTTTGCTCTAAGACGTACCGTTAGAAAGCTGGAAGCTGTCAAACTTCAAAAATGTAATTTTTCAAAACTCGTTATCTCAGAAACTATTAGGTTTAGACTTGACACAAGACAATGCACTTACTAAAAAATAATTGTTATTTTATGTAGAATCCAAAAATATTGTAAGATTTAAAAAAATATAACTTTGCTATGACCCTGTTTTTGAAAAATATTAAAAAGTTGAGTAGTTTAGATGCTATGAAATCCTGCGTTGAGAGTGGGCCACCCAGTATTATCATATTATATTTATCACGTAATGATTTCACATGATCCCCTGTGCACTAGTACTTGACTGAGAACAAAATCACATAAAGCTGTTTTTTTCGAAGATGTTTAGTTTCTACCGTCCTTTTTATCATACTAAAAGGCGCCACCCCTTCGGGGTGGGCAACCCCCCAAAGTCTCCCCAATGTACATTGTTTTTTTTTCTCCGTTATGGTTAATTTTGGGAGAAATATTGAAGAGAAAAAAAAAAGTAGGTACATACAATTTTAGAGAAGTTAGCTATATTAAGAAATAGTATTTTTAAGCAGTAGCGTATCACAGAGGCTTAAAATGTCAAATTATAATTTTAAAAAAAGTAAATTTTACGTTTTGGACATAATTAATTTTTTTAACATTTTAAATATTTCTTAAATGTATGTATTAAATATATTGGCGTACATTTATTGTTCAAAATTGATTCTGAAGTGTATTGATTAAAATTAAAAAATGCATAGAATTATTAAAAATATAAATATTAAATTTTCATAAAAAATTACTTAAAGAGAAAAGATGTTTACCAGAGTTAGAGGAAAATGCTAGACATTGTCTTCCAATAAAGCAACCTTGATTACTGCATGCATTGCTTTTACGCTGGCCACTAGGGGTGGACAGAATAATCGATTAATTGACTGTGAAAATTTTAAAAATCGATTATTTCTCGATTAATCGATTAATCGAATATTTTTTGATTAATCGATTATGAATTTTCATAATCCTAGTGAGCAGCCTGCTAAGCGAATTCCCCTGTTGGAATAAACTATCTAATATACCTACATATTACATATAAACATAATATAATATTATGCTTTTTTTCTTCAAGAAACAACAGTAATATAACGTTAAAATAAAATTGGTGTCCCGCATCATGTTAACGTTTGCTGGAATTTTTAAAGGAAAACAAAGTAATAAATGAACCAGGCTAACCAAGTTAGGCAAATATAAAAAAAAAATTAAATCATTGTGGTATAGAGTGTGCAATTGTGAGTGTTTCGATTAATCGATTATTTTTCGATTAGTCGATTGTTTTTTGATTTGTAAAAATTCATAATCTTTTAGGAGAATTGGAGCAATGGCATCTTGTCTGTATTCGAGCCATGCTGCTTCCAAAGAAAAATCGAAAAGCGATAAATAGTACGTATGGTCCATTTATTCGTCCGTTTCCCCATATTTGAATTATATTGAGCCACAATAGCAGGTCGCTTTATCTCAATATATTTGTTATCAACTTTTGACGATCTTCGACAGGTGTCCTGAGGTTCGACTTTAAGGCATGACGAGGCAAAATGGATAGGCTTAGAGTCGAACCACTTTCTGATATTTATTTTACCATCTTCTCTATCTAACCTATCATTTGAACCTCTGCCTAACTTTTTTAGTTCGTTGTCTTTTAAAATCGTCGCGGTTTTTGATAACCTATTTGCCATTATAGTTCTTGCTAGAGTTATTTTTCGAGACCAAAAGTGTATTAATAAGGGGAGTGGAGGTAAAATACCTATCGGTAAAGACAGACACGCCAACAGGAAGGGTATCTGTCAGTTTTAATACCATTCTCCCGCCAACATCAATTTTCTCTGGTCCTGTAAATAATATGGACTCAACTGAGGAACCTTTCCCTTTATACAGATAAAAATGCAATGGAATGCCCGTTGTTGTAGTCATAACAAAGTTTTTTAGCCCCACAGGATTCCGCTTTTCTCTAACGAATTGCCTCATTAAAACGTGTCCATAGAACGGAATTATTTGCTCATCTATCGATATATTACTCGTTCTGGTGTTTTCACGACAGCCATTTTGAATAAAGTTTAATAATGGACGAGCCTTCCAAAATCTATCCAATATTTTTGCCACATCAGGAAAAGAATTATCGTCTATAAGTTTTAGCCGTGTTCGTAACCGAAAAAACCTTTTACTGGTAATATTGTCCAAAATAAGAGGTACCCGAATATCATGAGCCCAAAACATTTTCATACGAGAAAGCGCGTAAATTCCCATTACCATGAAACATCCAAAAAATTTTCTTAATTCATCAGCTGATGTACCTATTTAACGAACTTCCTGTAATGCTGACACTTCTCGCATATTATTTGTATACTTCGCTATATCGTCAAACAATTGGTTTGGAATATATTTTTGAAAATACTGTATGGATGGATGCACATCGCCTTCTTCATTCGTATTTTCAAATGTAGTAGTCATATTGTTCAAAGGCTGCTGAGATCGGATCCTTTTCTTTTTAGAGGCAGGTATATACCTTGAAAGCGGTTCGTCTTCATCTGTAGAGTTCCCGTCACTTTGTTTTCCGTTATCAGCCTCCCCTTCAACAATTATAGTAGCGAGGTCATCTTCATCTACCTTTTCAATATCATTTTGGTTAATGTCTGACTTATCTGAATCGAGGTTATCAGCAATATTCTGCAACTGTTCGTGTCGCAGTGGACCTAAAATATCAAAATAACATAGTAACTTAAGCATAGACCAGCGCAATAATATACAAACTCTTCAAATATCCAACAACGTACGAACACCGAAATACGTATCAAAACACACCAAAATTTGAAAAAAATGTAGTTGTTATAATTGTAGTCATAGATACCAAAGATATCGTGGGTGATACCTGTAACTAAAGGTACGATATTATCAAAAATATATGCCTATCGATAAATCCATCTAAATGCGTTTTAAGACTACCATATGAAATTATTATTTTTACAATTTACAATATATAAAACAACTATACTTACGTTTATTTTCACCATAAACCATATTAGTGCACCAATCACCTGTTTACCAATATAATCTTAACCTAATAATGATAAATCAAAAGCATCAAAAGTGGCGCGAAAATATCTGTCATGCGTAAACACATCCATATCATATATGATACGGTCGCGCGTCGCGTCGGGCATTTATTTTTAAACTGCTTAGGTTTTAAGAAATAAATTCAAACACTGAGGTATCATATATGATACCAGGGAACCAAAGAGGATGAATGTAAAATAAAACATATTTTACTGTTTTTATTAGAACAAGAACCTCAGCCCTTTGTAAAAAAGGGACATTATCTTCGTTCAGATTATTAGAAAATAATTAAGCCTTACAAGAAAAACTATATATATTTTTACAGTCAATGCTGAATGTTACCATAGTTTACGAGTTTAACATCAATTTCAGGAATGGATGGGTAATTTAATATCTCTTACTACTTGGTATTGGAAAAAACAGGAAGAAGCTATACAACCTCTACAGACCGATAAGCCAATAGCTCCGAAATCTATCCTTAAACTAATTTCTTGTCACTGAAAGACCGACTGCAGAAAGTTGTGTAGCTGCGGAAAGGCATACAGTAATTGTTTTCAGGAGTACGAGGATGCTTTATTATGGAAGATAATGTCTAGTTTTTTTCTCTAACTCTGATAAATATTCGTACTTTTTAAGCTATTTTTTATGAACGTTCAATATATATTTTTACTTATTTTATACATTTTTTAATTTTAACTAATACACTCTAAAGCCCATTTTGAACAATAGTAGTACGCCAATATATTAAATATTTAAGAAAAATTTAAAATGTTAGTTTATTATTAAGAATTGGAAAGAAAATTAATAATATCCAAAACATAAAGTTTAATTGTTCTAAAAGTATTATTCGACATTTCCCTCTTCACGTTTTATAACAAAATTAACCATAGCCAAGATAATTAAAAAAAACAAAACAAAAAACGTAAATTGGGGGGTTGCCCACCCCGGAGGGGTGGGGACTTCTAGTATGATAAGTAGGACGGCAAAAACTAAACATCCCCAAAAAAAACAGCTTTATGTGATTTTGTTCCCAGCATACCACATAAAATTTTATAACTGCACTGGCCTAATTAGTCACTATCATGATACGTGATCTAGATAGTATCTTTTTATTGAATTAAGTTAGGGAATTGGATTTTTTACAGGATTTTGGGGTTGTATTTTGTATTAATTTTAACCTAATACGTCTGTTCATATCTGTGGAAAAAGGTCTTGAGGGACAACAATGTAATCCCTATTTTTTTGGATTGAGGTGCAATTCCTAATCATTTTATTTTTATAACTAAAACGTTTATTAACAGCACCCTGTAAACGATGTATAAGTAAAATTAAATTAAAGTTTTTGTTGTATTCGGTCGCCATCGTGACCTTAATAAGGCCGAATATCGATGATGGTCTGTAGATGAAATATTGCTTACTTATGCATGTAGGTGTACAGGTTGTTTTTAATTAATAGTAACAACTGTTAAAAAATGCACTGATTGAAAGTCGTTATGCCTATACTTTATTATATTATATATTTATTATTATATAGAGTGAGGATTTCGAAGTGTTTCAATGCAAAATGCGAAAAATGGCTGGAAATATTTTACTCCAATTTTAGAACACCAATAGAAAGGTTGGGAGTCAGATTTTAAAACACTTTTGACATTTACCTATAACCTTATTAGGTGGTAACAAAATTTAAATGTTATTATTTTAACATAAAATGAGTCTAAGGTCACCACCTACCTCGGCTAGCTTAAACTCCTGGCAATTGTAAACCGGAGTGGTTCTTTAAGTAGGGTTCTTGCCAGTAAAAACTACAATGTGTACGAGTGTGGCCCTCAAAGGATGTTGTTGTGCAAGCCTAGATATATATTTAAGCTCTGTGCGCCACTCACAGCTCTTTTAGTTCTAACTTTATCCAACAACACCAAACTCCTGTGAGTGAAACAATGGGATCCACACACAGTGCCTAAACAAACACGAGAAAGAGTACTTAAAAGTTATCTAATTAAGAAAAAAATGTAAAGAAAGGTGATTTTAAATTGGGAATTATAAACACTTAAATCAACATATTATTATACTAAATATGTGTCAGTTGATTTACAAAGGGCAATAACATTTAATGTTTCAATCTCCTTATTGGCAACAAACAAGTATGGCCGCTAACCTGGCCGGGCGCCACTTCCGTTGGTTGGTCAAGAGGGTCCACGTAACCCCATGTGATTGATGCACCTTCCAGACTAGAGCACTGTAGCACCATAAACAAAGCAGTGTCCTGTTAGACTTCAAAGTAGGCAGATGCTCCACGTGACTAAAACAATAATAGCACGTGTTTTGATCCAACATGTGTGTCAGGCAATGTGATTTTCTAGTGCTAAAGTAATTGATATTTTGGGGATGCGTGCCCGGTAACACAGGTTGCCATTCTTTTTAACGCACAGTAAAAGTACCGTGAATTTCGCAGTAAAGTTCTGATTCATTCTCTACGGTAATAAGCAATGAAATCCTAACAGTATTTCGGTTCCGTGCTTTAGAATTGGTAAGATGATATATGTATTCGTGTTTATCAATATAAAAATTGTAATATTTCAGGGGTGGTAAAAAGTGGAAGAATAAAAAAAAACATATCAAAATAAGTAGTGTTTAATTGGTCTAGCAATAATAAAGTGAACCAACTTTATACTGTGGGTGATACAGTATCTATGTAAGGCCAGGGCGAACCCCCATCTAAAACAGAAATGTTTGGAAGCAAAACTGGCCTGCAAGGTCACCGGATTTCATCCATCGAATCTTGTGGGGTTTTATAAAAGATAAATTAACAATTTTCTGCGTACTCACGCAGTTGCTGACAGAGAGTCGAATTTTCAAAGGAAATACACGGCTTTCCATTTCATATTTTAAATTTGTCACCAGCCAGATAAAATCTGGTGGAGGGAGGGATCTCAAAAATGTTTTAAAATTTGATCCCCAGCCTCTTTGTTAGCGTCCTAAAATTTGAATAAAATATTTCCAGCCTTTGTTCGGATTTTGCATTTTAACACTTTAAAATCCTCACCCTGTATTATATATATGATAAATTTGGTAGATAGTTAGTGTAGTTCAACCTCTTTTGTTATTTCCGAATATAGATGTTGTTAAAAAAAATACTACAGCCACGCAGAAATTTGATGAATAAGACAAGAAAGAGCAAATTTTTCTATCGCGTTATATTTGCTAAGGTGAGTTCTTATCCTATAAAAATGCAGCAGCCTGTGAAAAGAATTTTGATTCAATTCTTGGTATGTGCCAAAGCTTAATTTAATTTTGGAACGAACAAGGGTAACATAGAATAGATCCAGTTCAGGGTGTCGCCAATGATTATATCTTGAATTTTATTTAATATCTGAGCTAAAAGGTACACCACGAATATTCCAGAAATTGAAGCGTATGACCATTGTCGCCATTTCAATTTAGGGTAATATTAAAAAGAGATGGTTTTGAAGCCTAATAAAAACTTTAGTCCAGAACTTGTTACGTTTTATAATATAAAGAACAATCTTAGTTAGTTATAGTCTATACGAAGTCAATTCGAGCAGCAAAAAAAAAGGGTCATTTACCGGGTCTGCTAAGTTTACCAATAAATTTTAAATAAAAATGACCTAATTTTATGATGATTAGACTGCGTATGATTTTTTTCTCGCCCACGCGTTCCCCGCCGGCCAATTCTAGTTGATGAAATAATTTTGGTGGAGAAAAAAATAAATTGATGTCTGTTCTTCTGTTTTTTTTTTACCAATTGCCCCTGACAGTGGTGTAGTTTAATTATTAAAATAGGAGGAAGTAAATTCAGTTTATTCTTTTATTCGTTATTGGAAATTTTAGAAAATATCTTAAGAGTGTGCCCGAGTGTAGTGTTTTCTAAGTTATTTTGTTGTTGTTGCCGTTGCTGTTGTTACCGTTCTTGTTAATATTGTTGTTATTTAAATATTTAATCAAGATGGCGTTATGAAGACCTTTTGATGTTTCTGATAATGAAACGAACAATGTGGAAGCCGATTCCATGGCAGAGCCGTTGGAATTTTGTAATTAAAATTTACATGTTCAAACTCAGAGACCTATTTTAAATATTTACACCTGCTTAAAAAGTGAAAGTCCTGGGCCTCCCAAAACTAAATATTAAAAAGGATTTGTGAGCTCACTAAACTTGCTCGAACTACAATTCATACAGTAATTAGAGCAGGAGTTAGTATCGACCATTTCGTAAAGCGAAATAGAGCTAATCACAAGCTTAAAAAAGTTGATAATGGTGACAAAGAAGTTATACGCCGAGTTGTATATCAATTGGACGAGAAAAACAATGTCCCGACATAAGAAATGATTCGGGATAAGTTACGGGATTATTCTGATTATGAATATAAATCTCTGGGCACCTTACGTAGTATTTTGCTAGATTGTGGCTTCAAAAAATTGAACAAAAGAATGGTATAATGGAATCGTATCGTATCGTAGCATGGCGGCAAGAATATTTACGTAAAATTAAGGTATATCGCTAATTAAAAAGGGAGATAGTGTATATGGTTGGGTGGATGATAGTAATAAGTGCATACTAAATGGACCTTGATCTCGCGGTAAACGAGTTATCATACTACACGCAGGCAATACCAAGGGTTTCGTTCCTAACGCTTTATTGTTGTTGGCCAAAAATATATTATATAATATTATAATAAGCATCATCGGTTGACTACTGTAAAGATATAACCGCCAGTGTATTCGAAAAATAATTTATTGAAGTTATATGGACAATGCATCCTATCATTCGCGTCTACATAACAAACTTCCTAACAGTAGCACAAAGAAGGACGAAATTCTTGGAAAGTAGAAACATGAAATTTCCTCAAAATGCTAGAAAAAAGATATTATTGGAAGCTATAAAAAGCGAGAACTTTTAAAAGGAATATGTAATCGACAAAGTATGCGAAGCACATGGTCATACCATTTTACGCCTCCCCCCCTATTACTGTATTTTTATTCCAATCGAGATGATTTGGGCTGCAGTCAAGAACAAACTGAGCAAATATAACCAATCGTCAACTGTCAATGCTTTGTACTTAGAAATATAAGCATAGTTGTTGATCAAGTGATCGACAGTGGTATATGGATAAAATGTATTCAGCAAGTTATAGAGAAGCAGGATAAATATTGTATTTTACCATTAATATATCCCCAAATACGGATTCAAGCTCTGGAAATCCGGAAAGTGAATTTTGACTTTTTATTAAATTCACATAAAATAAAATATAATGATAAAGAGGTATTAAGTTTTTTCTTATCATCCCTATATATGATGCCAATTAAAAAAAAATAGATTCGTGTAGTTATATGAAAATTACTGGGAATAAGTTGGACCGCCAAAATTACGTGTCTCTCCGATCGTCATCAGGGACAAACATAGATATAATGAAATTTCGGCTCACCTAAAGTCAATTGAGGTTGATCATGGTCGCGCTGTTACTTTGCCAGAAGGCGTAAAAATACATCCACCTACGCCGGCAGATTTTCACAAAATTACAAAATTTTTAGTTGCAAATAATTTATATCACCATTCGTTCAGGTTCCAAGAAGAAAAAGAACTGCACGTAGTGCTCAGAGGCGTTCTAGAAACCTGGACAGAGAATAAGATCAACGAGGACCTGAAAGAAATAGGTTTTCATCCTACGCGTGTAATTCGTTGGCACAGTCGCAGCGGGACGCCATTGCCTTTGGTGTTGGTTTTCCTGCCTAAATCGGAAAAATCCATTTATGAGCTAAAGACTTTGGATGCTATGTGCATTAAAGTGGAGGCGCAGCGTGCGCGTGTCACAGTTTTGCAGTGCCATCGCTGCCAATTGTACGGGCATTCACAATTTCGGTGTACCGCCCCAATTAAATGTCTTAAATGTGCTGAAGACCATTTTTCTTACCAGTGCACTAAACCGCGTGAGGAAAAAGCGAAATGCTCAAATTGTGAGGGAGACCACCCGGCAAACTATAAGGGTTGTCCACGGCATCCAAACAATTTGAGTCAAAATGTGGCAAGCAACGCCAGAAGCATTACACCGCGAAACAACTTTCGCTGGGGTCAGCAAGACAATGCTAAATTGGCCAGCGATGGCAATGATAACAGAACTCAAGGGGCAAAAGCAACACCAAACGCCATGGAGGCAGCTATGCAAGCCACCATGCAAAACTTCTTGGTCCAGTTCTCCAAAATTATGGAGACTCAGCTAAAATCTATGTTCAGTGCCTTTCAAAAAACCGCAGGTTAAATGGCGGCGCAACCGGAGACGGCATATATTAAACTCGCTACATTTAATGTCAATTCCATCAAGCAACGGAAACTCGAACTTATCGAGTTCGTCGAGAGAAATGAGATAGATGTGTTTCTTATCCAGGAGACGTGGTTAGGGAGATAGATTTTCTTTCCCGAATTATACCGTATTTAGGAACGATCGCCTCGGTAGACGCGGGGGCGGAACTATGATCCTGGTTAAGAAACACATTTCAGCTCAAGTTATGCCAGGTCCTGTCAATTGTGCCCATATTGAAGGGACTTTCATATCGATACGATTTAAAAATAATCAACGCGTGCACTTGGGATCGGTTTACTGTAGTCCGTCGGTAGATTTCACAGGCAACTGCTTACAAAAAATTTTTGGTAATAACAACCGAACGATTATAGGGGGTGAGCTAAACGCGAAAAACAGGATTTGGGGATGTAGAGCTACAAACCAAAGAGGTCGCACCCTATATGAATTCTCTGAAGCTTTAAACTACCACATTCTACCGCCGGAGGAGCCCACGCATTGCTTTACGCGGGGCCTTCCGGATATCTTGGACGTCTTTGTGGTAAAGAATGCCGTTCAATTTTCACAACCATTGGCCATTTGTGATCTGAGCTCCGATCATATACCGGTCATTTTGGAAGTGGGTAATCCACTTGAAAAAGGTAGAGGTTTTGTTACCCACACCTCAACAAATTGGCACAGGTACAGCAGCATAATGTAAAATGTAGAGGCGTTACAACCTCTACAGAGCTCATTAGACATTAACAATGCGGTTACACAGATCACAGATGACATCAACGCAGCGTTAGCTCAAGTTTCTGTTACAAAGACGTCCAGGTATTCAAAATACGGGACTTTGACACATGAAATTAAAAATCAAATCAGAATTAAAAACCGGTTAAAGAATAGGGCGTATCGCACTGGAGATCCTCTCATCAAAGCGGAGGCCAATCGGGCGGCTGGGGTAGTCAGGGAATTGTTGATCAAACGGCAGTCGAACCTCTGGGACAACAAGGTCCAAAGTCTATCTATAGAGGATAATTCCATGACGAGGACTTTGACCAAGGGAGCACGAGCACCCATGTCTCACCTGATAAATCAGGAAACAGATGCTGTTTTAATCGATGCCAAAGATAAAGCTGAATTGCTCGCGGACAAACTCTGCGATCAATTCAGCGAAAACCCGACCAATGACGCGTTTAGAGATGAGAGGGTCTCAAGGACGATACAAATTTATAAATCAATGAATTTCCCGTTTCAGGCCTTTCCACAAGTCACCTTAGACGAGGTAAAGTCCCTATTAAGCGTATTGAATATTCGAAAAGCCCCGGGTTTTGACGGTTTAAAGAATGTGGCGTTGCGAAATCTACCTGACAAAGCTTTGAGAAATATAGTAAGCATATCCCAGGCAATAATCAAAGAGGGCCACTTTCCGTCCTCCTGGAAGCATGCAAAAGTCATCCTAATATATAAAAAAGGTGAGGATCCTACGGCGAGTCTTGGGAAAATCACAGAAAAACTAATTTTGAATAGACTTAATGACTTTGTGTTTATGCGAACAGTTTGGGTTTCGGCCTGAACATTGCACAGTCAGGCAGACGACGCGACTAGCTTCAAATATAATAAAAGGCTTTAACAGGAGAGAGCACACGGGAGCGGTTTTCTTTGACGTAAGCAAAGCATTCGACAAGGTCTGGCATGATGGCCTCTTGTTGAAGTTGATAAGACTCGGAGCTCCGAACTACTTAATCAAGGTGGTAGCTTCTTTTTTGGAGAATAGAAGTTTTGCTGTCTCGTCAGAAAACGCACTTTCTTTGAATAAACACATCAGGGCGGGAGTACCGCAAGGTTCACCTCTCTCTCCGATGCTGTATAACATTTATACTCATGACATTCCGCGCGATAGATTTACGCAGCTCTATCTTTTCGCTGACGATACCGCAATTACTTCAACTACCAAACAGCCGCGACTTGTCGTCAGCCGGATGCAGCGCCACATAATCAAGCTAGAGAAATGGCTGTCGGATTGGAAGATTCGCTTGAATCCCTCTAAGACGAAGGCTATTTATTTTTCGAAAAGCAATGTTAGTAGGCCTGAGATAAGGCTTCGGGTCAACGGAGTCCAGGTGAACTGGTGCCAGGAGGTAAAATACTTGGGACTTATATTTGATCAACGACTGAACTGGAGGCGCAATTCAATTAATAGAGTGAAGCTAGCATTGCATCAATTACGCTCTATCTATCCCCTGCTTCACAGGCGGAGTAGACTTTGTGATAGGACTAAGGTCAACCTCGACAAGGTGTTAGTCAGGCCGGTTCTCACTTATGGTGCACCTTCATGGTGCAACATAAGCAGAACGGAGCTTAATAAGTTCCAGGTAATACAAAACAGGGCACTAAAAATTATTGCGGATGTGCCCAGGTACACGATGAATCGCATACTTCATCAAGACTTTCGTATGCAGACAATAAATGAATTTTTCACAAAAATTATTACAGACTATTACAGACGTACGGACGTATCGACAAACCCATTAATCACGGACTCCCACACGAGATCTAGACCAAACAGTACGTACAAACTACCGAAAGACTGGCTCCCTGTTGGTCCAATCCCATAGTAGAGAAGCACTAATAGTAGTGAGGCACTATCAATCAACCACCAATGACCCAATCAATTCACAATCAATGGAACAGGCACCAAAATTTTGCAGTATAAAACTTTTTAAATCAAACAAGCAGAAATACGAATAATCAAGGCAAAAGTCAATTTCAAAATTTCTACAAGTGATAAAACCTAAACAGTTTGCGAAGATTCAATTGAAGTCGCAGGAGAATTCCTAACTTAAAAAAAAAACAGAGATCCCAAGTAGTTGGAAATAATTTAAATGCTGCCCCACAATGCCGACCTCAATAGTTTTTATGTTCTTCGAATTGGTTTTGTATACACAAAATAAAAAATAATTAATGTGGTAAAATATTTTCCATTCATAGTGTTGCACGCCGCCCATGCTTCTGAAAGAAGTTGCCGCTTTTAACCCGAATTTCGGGTTTTTGCTGTTCCGATTGACTTCGTATATACTATAACAACTTTTGACGTTCGTGTTGCTCGAATGTTTTAAAATGCATATTGTGGTAAACAAAATAGATTAGTTATGGTTTCACTTCCCGCAACCAAGCATATTTTTGATACCAATTATCTCAAAATTACCTATTACTCCCCTTGCCTCCAGTGTTAATTAAATTCAAAATTTTAGCGGTCGCCGGACACGACCACTGTTTTTTATTTTACTTTATTCATCAAACGAAAGAGGAGACAAAAATACACATTTTGGGCTTAAAATACATTGAATCAGATCACTTTTACCTCAGTTTCAACTTGGTTTATCATGTGATGTGTGGTGCGTGCGTCCAAATAAAATATTTTATTTCAAATACTTACCCGAGGTCATAATCCTTAACAAACCTATAAACCAAACCGATAGTTTTGTTTTTTAACAGATCGCATTCACTCTGACTTATTTTACACTAAGTCAGTCCTTTGTTCTCAATAATAATAACAAGCAACCGATGATTATTGAGTATAATAACTACAGCGAACTAACTAACCTCACTTTCTTTGAAGGTTTGTTCCAACCCGCTATTCTGTGCCCAAACGATAATTTTCAGCATGTCAATTAAATTTTAAACTTGTCAATTGACTGTTTCAGCAGTAAATTAGTTATGTGACGGTTTGGGGACTTAATCAGAGCCATAAAACAGAAAAGAAACAAAAAAAAAGTATAATCAACCATCACTTTTTTAACCAATAAATATGTATAATTTAGACCACATATCAAATATGTCCATAAAGAAACGTCTATGTATGTCTATGTATGTCGTCCCAAAAAAATAAATTATTTTTATTTATAATTCTGCCATACCGAAAGATATGATGGTAATCAACCTACACAATACTAAATAGTCAAATTAGAATTATTAAAATAATTCCGGAAACTTGTTTTTATGCTAATAAAATTCTGCGTGCTTCGGGTTAATGCCAACCTTATTTTTACAATTTTTAATTCGCAGCAATCGTGAGAATGCGAAAGCTTGCATTGGTTATATTTTGTACAAATGTTACATCTTCAATTGTACAACTTGTTTGGCAATTGCAAAAATAATTAATTATTCATCTGGTTGCCAATTAAAGATGCATTCTGTGAGAGGATACGTTATCACTGCGCAAAAACTGGTCTGACTTGACCTGAAATTTTAAATGATAGGTTAACACAAGCAACAAGAAAGGTTTAATATAGAGTGTACACTCAAATTCGACAAGAACAAAATTTTAATATGGGTTTTTTACTAACTAAACCGGCTTTATCATTTCTTGATATTTGAGAGTACTATAACACTATTTTTTCTATGAGAGTCATTCATGAAACTGAGCACCAATTAACATAATATAAATATACAGTGTGTCCACGGATGGACTTAACTATACTTGTAAAAACTTCTATTTTCAGTTTTTTGGAAAAAAACATTATTTATAATTTCTTTTGCTTGTTCTATAAATACGATTCACGTTCAGAAACTTTTATTTTGTTGTACAGGGTTCGCAAAAAAAACCAAATTGTAGATTTGCAAAATCAATAATTTTTTAATTAAACTTCTTTGAAACACCAGAATGAAAGAACTTAGAAGGAGGAATCGAAAAGGCAAATAAAGTTTTTTCATAGAAGTTATGGTTACTAAGATATTATTTGAAATGAAAAAATGAATTAACTTCGTATTATTTTGAGAAGTTCACTGCTACCTCATTTTGTGAACATAAATCAAGATTGTTGTTTTCACATAATGTCTAGCTGTCATTCCTACATTAATTGTCATCTATCGACTAACATCTTCAGAAAGATGCTTACCCTAGAATAGCTATAGCATAAAGCTAAATATCCGCTTAACTAATGTATAAACTGCAACTAACTAACTGGCTTGAGTAAAGCATGTATTGGAAGCTTTAAGGTTTCATTTTAAGAACAACTTTAACAACCAAGGGTAAACAGTATACAGACTATGCCCTTATCTTAACTGCTGGCTGAGCTGTCATTTTAATGACCTCATCATGTAGTTGCACTTAACATCATGGAACGTAAAGCGGCACTTGGAGAAAAAATCATCTATGAATGGAAGTTAAAGCGCAAAATATTTTTTAGACTATGACTAAGCATTAAGTTCCTTTCTATGATACAAACTCAAATCAGTACAATATGGCACTTGGTACAGGGTTATCCAACCAAGACTAGACAAGGCGATTTTTTGACTTTTCCTGTACTTTTATAAAAAAACTGAAATAGCCATCTTAAGTCATTTTCTCCCGCGAATTCGAATATCTTCAGCAAAAAACAATTGAACATCAAACAAAAGTACTAGGGGTCACTTTGATATTTTTTTAAATGGAACACCCTATATCTTCGAATATTTTTGGATTTAACATAAAATAGCAATTATTTTTTAATAAGTGCATTATAAGTCTAAACCTAATAGTTTCCGAGATATCGACTTTTGAAAAATGACATTTTTCAACTTTGACAGCTTCAAGCTTTCTAACGGTACGCTTTAGAGTAAAACGGCTTACATGTCCCTATCTTACTTTTTTATTATCTTCCCAAAAACATCAACTTCCGGTTAAACCGGATGTAACTCAAAAACCGGAAATACAGTACTTCCGGTTTTACCGGAAGTTCATGTTTTTGTAAAGATCATAAAAAAGTAAGATAGGGACGGACATGTAAGCCGTTATACTCTAAAGCGTACCGTTAGAAAGCTAGAAGCTGTCAAAGTTGAAAAATGTCATTTTTCAAAAGTCGATATCTCGGAAACTATTAGGTTTAGACTTATAATGCACTTATTAAAAAATAATTGCTATTTTATGTTAAATCCAAAAATATTCGAAGATATAGGGTGTTCCATTTAAAAAAATATCAAAGTGACCCCTAGTACTTTTGTTTGATGTTCAATTGTTTTTTGCTGAAGATATTCGAATTCGCGGGAGAAAATGACTTAAGATGGCTATTTCAGTTTTTTTATAAAAGTACAGGAAAAGTCAAAAAATCGCCTTGTCTAGTCTTGGTTGGATAACCCTGTACCTTTGATATTTCAACGTTCCAATTTATAATACATTATTTTTAGTTACTATACAGAGCTATTCTGCTATAGATACTACGTTGTTTACTTCAAAAAGTTGATCAATAAAAACCCGAGCTATTTGTATTAGGCTTTATAGTTTTGCCATAAGTTTCATGCATCCGGTAACAATATTGTGGTTCCCAACCTACTCAATATTTAAATTAGAAGAATTTAAGATGACTTTAAAAACCTGTTTTATAGTTGAAAATGTAGACTTTAAGGTTAGCGTGAATGGTGCTTTTGTTTTCGAACATCATGAAGACATTAAAGCTCGCGTTCCCACGGTGTCGTTGCATATTTTGTACAAAATATATGTGCTTAATGAAACTAGCGCTTGAAAAAATGTCAACTAACTCGGGATTAACTATAAATGAAACACGAAATCCATAAACATTAGAATGCGGATTAAACGAATTGAGTAAATTTATACCTTTTATTCAATTTATTTTAATCAATAATAGTCCAGGCAATAAGGACCATATGAAGATGTTAGCTTGCAAAATTCATGGTAGTTCTGGAAATAGGCTTATTTTATGTTTTTTGGGCCGCTGAATCCAAATTTTTAACTTCCCACCAAAAATTCCCCCCGCAACCCCCCCAAATTTAAAGAAAAAGAAGAAATCGTTTTTTTTTTTGGAAAAAAATCGATATTTTGTATATTTTAGACCAAAACTACCTGGAAATTCGGAAAGTAGACTAAATTTGTAACAAAAAAATCCTTAAACATTTTGACGTAGGACGAACGTAGGAGGCGCTGATGTGCCTTGAGGCATGCTCATTGGCGACTGAGGGTATCATACGCCGAGTTACGCACTTCGCTTAACAGCCCACGTCATTTACGTTCGCTCTCCCTTCACCCCTTTTATCTTTTGTTTTAACCCTCCGCCACCCTCCTTTTCTATATCTTATTTTTAACATCTGGACTTCCTCCCCTTACCCCAACTTTTCCTTATCTAATTTCAGGCAAGTTGAAAATTAAGAACACATCCTACATGTTTAAAAAATATAGAGTTTTATTACTAATAAATATTCTTGACAAAAGAAAATAAATACTAATAAATATTATTACACATCTGAGCGATAACTTTAAATTATTCTTCTTCGCTTAACTGCAGCTGAGGGCCCAGGTTTATCTACGTCACTTTGGCAACGCTCTAAAAAAGTACTGAGACTTTTGGGAATATCAGACTCTGCATCGCGGAAAAAATCATCAGAAGGATGGATCATTCTTGTTTCTCGTAAACTTTACTCCTGATGTCTTCTTAAACTATGCTAGCTGCTGCTAGCATGATTCGATTTCGCTCTTCCTGCTCATCGGCACATTTCTTCTGGTAAAACACATCATTAGGAATTTTGTCTCCTGAGCTACGAAAAGAAATGACAGCAGGTTCTTTTGTGGACTTCTGAAATGATAATGCCATCACCGTATTTAGCGATTAGTTGAGCCTTTATTGTTCTAATGTCCGGTTTATGGTCACATTTAATTTCATCTATAAGTTTTTTAACGAAAATTGACATTCTTGCTCATTTTCTTGGAGAAGAGAAAATACGTACTTCATGGCAGCTTCTACTTCCATTCCGAAAGCACCACGCTTTGCAGGTTTTTTAGATTTGAGTTTTGGAATTAGAGTAAGCTTTTTCATGCAAGATAAATGATACCGAGCTTCTTCCGCCACTAAATCGCCTTCAACAGGAGTTAAGCGACGCACAATTTTATTACCCCAATCATCTCTTCGATGTTGTTCGAAGTCTATGGCTCTATTTCGTATGTTTAGCTGACGCACATTGTACACAGGGTCCCTTCGTTCTGGGGGCAAACGTTGTTGCTGCAAAAAATAATTACTCGATATTGATTCACCGCACAAAAAACAATGGTTTTGAAAGGAAAAACTTGGTGTCCCGGAGCGCATTTGTGGAATTACAGGATGTTCCGGTACTGGCCGGTTTTTTAGATACGATGCGATTAGTTCTTCATTAACATATGAGTTTTGACACTTTCTATGCACTACAATCGTCGTACGCCCGGTTAAAAGATCACGTTTATTATCTTTACGCTTTAAACTCGCTACCCGAAAAGATTTTAAACCTTTTTCCGTTACGTTCACTATTGCGTCATCCGATAACAGAAGTTCGCAAATGAAGCAATTTAATGTCACATCAACCATGGTTATTATAATAAGTAATAACAGTTCCCAAAAACAGTCACATATGCAATAACACGTTTTTAAAAACAACTAATTTAAAAAACACAATGAAAATCTTATACAACACGTCAAAACCGCGAGCGCGATAAACAAGTTGCTACAAATATGACACGACACATCTAATCGCACTGGGGCAGAATTCATGACTGACTGTAAAAGGTGTGACAGGGAAGGGGATGAACCAAGAAATTTAGAATGGGAGGCAGCGATAAATATGCAAAGGTCGCAAAAGCGGTGAAAACTACGGTGTCGTCTGATGTCCCGGCACGCGTTCGGCGCCGAGGCGCATGTTTTGAGACGCGCTAACGCCCTACGCGTTCGCCCTACGTCAAAATATCACATGATCTTTTTTGTCGCAAATTTTGTCTACTTTCCGAATTTCCAGGTAGTTTTTGTCTAAAATATACAAAATAATGATTTTTTTCCAAAAAAACGATATTTTTTTCTTTTTTCCAAAATTTGGGGGAGGGGGGGTTGCGGGGGGAATTTTTTGGGGGAAGTTAAAAATTCGGATTTAGCGACACGAAAAACATACAGCAAGTTTCTGTCCAGAACTACCATGAATTTTGCAACCTAAAATTATGTATTTCCTGGACTATAAATCTATTACTGATCTTTTGCAGTACCGATTAACGTCTTACCAAGTAGTCTCCCATTTTTGTAAGTTTTACGGCTGAATTTGTTTTTACTCATTTCCACTTAAGATTTTTATTACTGTTTTACTATGTGACAAAAACGTTTAGCTTGCGACAATGTTATTGGCTGATGATACCTAGTTTTAAAAGTGAAGCGTTGCATTTCTCGATGCTCCACTATATGTCTACCCTTAAGTTTGATGATAATACGGATCAGATGCATTATCATATATTTTTAGGAAAATAACAGTACAAATGCATTGTTTAATCTTTAGTGCAAGTTTAAAAATATAAAATAAATAAAAAACACAATTTTGTTTATTTCAGCGGAAAACCCCGTGCCATTATTATGGTAACGTTAAGCTTTATTCACACCAAAAGCAATATATAAAAGCATTGTATTTATGTTGCTTGTTTATGGAACTTGATCCTAAATGTTTCCTAAAGTTTGTTAATCCCCCATTTTGTTTACGGTTCCTATCAGTTGCTTGTTTCGATTAGATCGGAGAACATTTAGAAATATTAGTAAATATTTTGATTTTCTCAGCGGAATTTTTATCAGTGTGGATACCGTGTACATCTTTGTGTCTTGAAACTGTTATTATAATTTAGTGTGTGGGCAACTTTCCTTATTTATCGGTTCATGATATATAGAAAACTTTATCACCATAGTGTAGGGCTATGTTCAGTGGATATGCAGTTTCAATTTGAACACCTCTTTACTACAAGGCTTTTATTCACATAATTGTGGCATTAAGCTTTACATCTGTTAAATTGGCACTGTACAAAGCATGCGGTATATATTTGCTTTTACTCGCAAACACACAACTGTAACGTTTATATCATACTAATACATACTGTCGCTACATTTAATTTACTGTACAATTGTGTAACAACCTGTTACTTCACTACCGAGTTACATTAAATACATAAGACACTTACTGACTGATACTTTGTAAGATTGACACACTGCACTATATAGTACATACCTCGATGTACCAAACATAATATGAACAATAGTGGCGATATCAGTATAAAGACTGTAAAAGATTTGACTACTTTGTAGTTAGAATAACTCGACGTAGACTACGAAATGACGTGACCTAAGTCGAGCGACGTCTCATTGGAATAGTACTTGTAGGAATTGTTACGCATTTTAAACTTTAGAATGACGCGACGGGGTCTCGTTCGACCCGCGTCCCATTATCACTTTTAGAAACTTGACGATTGCACATGTCTTAGAATCAAGAATGGCGAATCTCGTTCGACTGCCGCCCCAGTAGAATATTACTGAACGAAAGAAAATACTTTTGTTTAGCCTTCCCACGTGAAAGTAGAAAATCACTTATTTTGTGAATCTTTAGAATGGCACCACTATGCCCCCTGACGTAATTCTGCGGACACCATCGAGCGGGGTGTGCTGCCTTGAGCTGTCATCACTAACCCTTTATTTGAAGACGCTGCGATTGCCTATATTCATGCGCCTAGCTTCCCGCCGCATCCCCGGCGGGGTAAACCGTTGATGTTGCTATGCGATTTTGCCATGTTAAAGATGCAGATCTTTCTAGCATAGGCTTTTTATAGACTACATTTTCTTAGATTATCGATTGTTTTAGTTTAATATCCTTGGTCTAGCCCAGCGTTTCTTTATTTGTAGGTTGCGCCCCTTTAGCGGTGCGTGCTAAAACTAAACGGGGCGCGAGCATCATATCAAGAAAAAATGAGAAAAAAAATATTGTCAAAAAATTTATTTTATTTACTGAAAGAACTGTACTAGTAATGCATAATGTATTTATTTAATAGTTAGCTTATTAGTTGACTCCCTGTCTTGCAGAGCAAGGTTTTTCGAAAGAAGGCTTAATATTAGAAATTGACACTCTAATTTCTTTTCTATATTAAGCTGAGATCTATATTTTGCCTTCAAAGCAGCTACCGCAGAAAATCCGGTTTCGCAAAGGTAGGATGTTGAAAATGGTAATAGTATACGAAATGCTCTTGTTTTCAGTGCACAAAACTCATCATCAGACCCTGCCAAAATTCAAGCAGTGATTTATAACTAAATTGCCTTTTGATTTCGCCTTTTCGCTACTTGCCGTGAAGTCTATAAAGATGATTTCTTGGGCAGTTAAGAGACTTTTTCATTCTCAGACATAGTTTTTTTAAAAAATAATTTTTGATTTTTATATGATTTTAATTTTATTTCGAAGAATTCTCGGGATTTGTCAACACACTCACTATGCAGCGTTTCCAAATGTCGTTTATGTTTATTAGGTTTCATGCTGTCTGCTGCCAAAAATTTTGATCAAATGACACACAGGGGTCTTTCTCCTTCATTTACTTCAGTGCTGGTAAACCCAAAATTTAAATATTCTTGAGAATATTTTCTTGAGTTTATCTTCGGAACCACCCTCGTATGTGCACTTGTTGATGCTTCACTATCGTCTAATGTTCGCTTACGCCCATTTAAATATTTATCCATGATTTTGTAATTTTGTGATTCTACGAGCTACTAGAATATCGTTTATTACAGATAACACTCAAATTACATCATACACATTCACTGCACACAAGGATGGACTCGACTGAGACTAGCTGGAACACACACACATGCGGATAGGTAAGCCCGCCTGGCGGGAGTCCTTGTGTCCCTGAGCTTACTACTGCTCAGAACCTCAATGACTCCTTGCAGACTTCCTGCCACGCCCCCTTGCGGTCAGTTCCGCAGGGTCTCACCAAAAGCACTGAAGGTGCTATTGAACTCCGGAATCTAAAAGAGAAGTTTATTTATTGGTTTCGTGGGGGTATCTGGGGGGGCTTTGGGGGAGGGGGATGCTACTTGGCGCACCTAGAGGAGTTGGAGTCGGGGTCGCTTATGGCGATAGTGGGCATCAATATCGTAGTTGGAGGCTTGCCTGATAACGGGGTTTGGGTGATCTGGGGCCGAAGTTAGAATCTTCGTGTTTCTCTCGTGGAGAAAGTGGGAGAGTAGTTTGTGTTTGATGTCGCGGTGTACATTTACGTTACGGATGTACAACGGGACGTCCATGGCAGTGCGAATGTAACGATTTTCGAGGGATTGGAGGCGGCCGATGTTTATGGGGGCTACGTGACCCTACGCAACTGAGCCGCAAGTGAGAGCGGGTCTGATAATTGTTTTGATGAGGAGGGTCTTGTTTTATGACTTAGTGCGCTGTGGCGATTGAGGAAGGAGTAGAGAAGGGAGTAAGTCATTCTGGGTTTGTTGAGGTTGCCTTGGATATGTTGTTGCCAGTGGAGGATTTTGTCTTGTATGATACCGAGGTATTTCACTGCGTCGGACCAGGGGACATCGCATCCGTCCAGGTTGACTACGTCGAAGGGCGGTTGCCTTCTGCGAGCAAACTGGATGGTTTGGGTTTTATCGGGGTTGAGGCGAAGTTTCCAATTTACGCAGTGGAGAATTCGTCCGCTGCTGTTTGCAACTTTCTGGTGACCAGGTAGGGACGCAGTGACCTTACGTTAAAGGCGGTATCATCGGCATAGAGGGCCAGGGCGCTCTCGGGGGGTTTAGGGACATCGTGACTCAAGATGTTGAAAAGATGCCGGGATAGGACTGCTCCTTGTGGGACTACTTCTTTAAGGGTGCGGCAGGTTGATAGGGAACTAGCTGGAACTGAACGGGAGTCAGTATTTATACACGCCGCGCAGACGTTCTAGATTGTTCGAGACACATCGGAACTTCTCGCATAGTCGCGAGGATGTTCGATATGGTATACAGAGAGCAATAGAGAAGCATCGATTCTGGTTTTATCAATGCAGCGAATCGGTGTTACCGAATATAAATAAATTTACCTATTTGTGGTAATTTTTAACGTTTGTTATCAAGGTCGTAGTGAAGTTCTGGAGCCAAAATATAATTTAATTAAATCAAAACTAATATTAGAATTATAGCACGATTTGAGTGAAAAGAGGGGGGAGGCGATGAGAATTATTGTAATAGAAAATTGGGTCGCGAATACTAAAAGGTTTCCATGCAAGCCAGCGACGAAAGGATAATATAAGGATAGTAAGTATTTGTGCCTTCGGACCACAACCTAGTGCCTCTGCAATTAATAATAATTATCGTTTGCACTATGTGATAACTAATTGCATCAGAACTTTGCAATATGCGATTGCATTTTTTCATCATTTCTGGTTTCCCTCTGGCATAATTCTGCATGACCAATTTTTAGTATTCAGATTTTAGCAGTTCTAACTTACACTTTATTTATGCAAAATATCACCAGCACCAGTACACAGTAATTAATCAGAAAGCTTAAGTAGTTATAGAAAATTCTCTTTTTGCTTTGGGTTAAAGGAAAATGTGAGGTTAGAGCAGATACGGTAAGAAAATACTTTGGTCGAAATGCGGAGTGGGGTAAGTTGTTTGAGAGATTTAAAACGCCCCTTTAAGGTCATCTGTACCTGGATAGACTAGTTTGCAACACAAGTTTTAAACCGGTTCCACAATAGTCACAGGCACAACCAGTATGCAATCAGAATTAAATATTAGTCAGCGCATAAGCGCAACTGATTTTGGATCAGTCGGTGTTCTTCTTCAATAGGTTAAAGTCGCAAAGCTATTATGCTATGCCTATTATCAATACCGCAGACTACGAAGGTGAAGAGTGGTATGACGGGAAAGTCAAGTTTTTCCACCTATCCAACCAAAAATATTAAACACTTATTTGTACAACATGTACAACTAACCTGGCCAACATGTACAATTACGTGAAACTATGCAACTGAACTGTTTGGCGACCGGCAAGGACAATGATGGCACGCGACCAATTGAGAACTGATTTAAAATCGATCTTGTTTTAGTCGACCCGTGCGTGGATCTCTACTTACGTATACGGGTAACGTCACCGATCAGTTGCGTGTTCAACCGGTTTGAAATTTGGGTTGCAAACCAGTTGATCCATGAGCGGATAAGCTGAAGCTTCGTACATATCAGCAACGTTAGCGCGACCGTCAAAAAACGTCGCAGTGAATCATCGCATCAATGAATTTGAAACCAAATCGTTTTGAAATATTCCAATTTATTCAAGGCAATGCTCTGAAATGAGTACGAATTCGCCAATGGCACACAATGACGTACGTCTCGCCTACAAATACGAGCAATAGCATTATTTTTTGAGAAAATCATATCAGACTACACAAATCCAAATTTTTAATTGTTTCTGACGAAAAAAATTAGCTCTTAGTTGCACATAAATTTGATACGTTATAATTAAAGGGCGAAATATGTGCACTTAAATTCAGCCAAAATATCCAAAATAAAAGTAAATAATTTTTTAACCTGAAATTGTATAAGAGGCATTTATTACTTAATATTTTTCAAATTTCTCAACTAAAAAGGATTGTCTTCTTTCAGTAAAAATATGTTTACACAAGCTTCTTTCACTAGTACTTGGATGGGTGACCGCTTGGGAAACACCGCGCGCTCTTGTCTTAGGGAAGAGTGTAAAATGAATCGACATCAAAACCATCCTATTCACGCCGGACAGGCCGGATGAGATCGGATATCTCGTAGGATGAAGGTGCCGTTTCACACTCCCCAGTCGGTAGACCGCACGATTAAAAACCGTACGGTCGATGACCGGTTCTAGATGGCCTCAGATACGCCGACGAACCGTCACCCAGTGAAGCTCTAATTTTTTATAAAATGGTTTCGTATACTGAATCCTTGTCTCTAAGCGTGGATTCGTCAGGAATGGTTTGTTGACAATATTTTTTTTTTTTTAATTTTATGAAATTTTTTTAAGGGTATGTTTGCTGCGACCAAAGCCTTGCATAAGTCTTCTTAAAAAATTTTCTTTTCAAGTTTCGATTTTTCTCCAACATTTTGAAATGCGTTTTTTACACTCAGCTGAACTGGCTCAGATTTCATTTTTTGTAACTTTGATTTATGCAGCGGTGTTTTCAAATGTTGATCGATTTGGAACTTCTTATCACAAACAATAATGTTTGCACAAGCTTCACAGAAGACTTTTTTCCACTAAATTCTAACACACACTGAAAATACTGAAATATTTCGACAAATTAAAACAGAAGTACTTATTACAGCCCGATATAAATACAGTTTGGTAAGCTGGTAATAAGGCAAGGTAAGGTAATAATAAGGCATTATTAAATGACAATAAAAAACCCGTAACAATATACCTATACCTGGAAACCTCGGAAACACCCAATAGATAGCTTGTGTATAACGAAAATGTAAATATTAATTAATTATTATATAATTATCTTCAGATGAGAAAATCCTTGAAACAAGTGCCGGACTGGACATTAAAACCATCAGTCTACGAGTTTTTATGACCGCGCGCTTTTAATTTTGTAATAATAACGCCGAAAACATAAAGATATGCTCATAAAATAATAATTTGGGAAACATATGCATTTTATTATATAATTGACAAAATATGCAAAAAATGCATATTATACAGGGTGTTAATTAATGTCATGCAGATATTTCAGAAGGTGATAGTACTCGTCAAAATAAGAAAAAAATGCAAATATATGCATGGTCTAAAGCGCGTTATTTTCGTTATACAGGGTGGCAAAGTTTCAATTTTTTTCTCGTATTTTGCGTTTTTTCTCTTATATTCTGTGCTCGATTCTGTGATAAATGTTTCAAATTTGGAACATCAACCATTTTTTAGAATCTTTACAATAAAGTATCAAAATTATCGGTCGCAGTATACAGGGTGTTACATTTTATTGAATAGGCTACAATTTTATCTTTCAGAACTTTCTATTGGAGCTCCCTCTATTAATTCCGGTATGAAATTAGAACTCTATGTTCCTCTGTTTAGCGTTTTCAATTTATTTGCAATAATACTAATCGATGGAAAATAAATGTAGGCGAAATAGCGCAATAATAATATTGTTAATTCTGGTTATTGTCCTTCTGATATTTTGTGTTAAACAAATATTTTCTTTGTTTGACGTTTCCGGAGTTGTTTTAAACTGGTTAATGATAGTCGAATTCACAAATCAAGAATTTGCAGAGATGCATTTAATCTATGGACTTGCCGATGGCAATTGGTATGAAGCCAGACGACTGTATGCATAAAGGTATCCAAATCGAATACTGCCTGACCCACGGACATTCGCAAATCTACATAATCGACTATGTGAAAATGGATCGTTCAAGAAATTCACTTATTTAGCAGGAGCAAACAGAACGGTTAGGACTCCTAAAGTCGAGGAAGCAGTCCTGAATGTAGTAGAAAATGATCCTGCTACTAGTACGAGAAAAATTGCCGCAACACTTAACATTTCATTTGTGCTTGTCTGGAAAATTTGAATAGACAACTTAATGTATCCTTACTACATCCAAAGGGTTCAAGCTGTTCTCCTACGTGACTTTCCACTACGTTTTAAGTTTTGCCAATGGTTCCTACAAATGCTAGCCTAAAATCCGTTATTTGAAAACACGATTTTATTTAGCGATGAAGCAAATTTCTCAAGAAATGCCATAAACAATTTTCACAACAACCATTTTTGGGCAGAAGAGAATCCGCATTCGATACGCGAAAATAATTTCCAAGAACAGTTTTCAGTAAATGTGTGGGCCGGCATTATTGGAGATTATTTGATAGGACCATTTTTCCTACCAGCAAGGCTAAACGGACAATATTATCGTCAATTTCTTGAAGAGGAACTCCCAGGGCTGCTAGAAGAGGTACCAACTCTTGTCACCACCGCACTTCAGCATAGAGGTGAGAAACTTTTTCAATCAGATTTTTAACAACCGTTGAATAGGTCGAGGGGGACCTCAGCCATGGCCCCCTAGATCCCCAGACCTGAATAGCCTGGATTTTTTTTTCTGGGGACACCTGAAAGCATTAGTAAATCAGACCCCAGTCCAGACAGAAGAGGATTTAAGAAACAGAATAATAGCTTCATGCGACATCATTCGCAATACTCCTGGAATATTTGGCAGAATCCGTTAGTCCATGAAGCGAAGACTTGATTCGTGCGTTTTTGCAAGAGGCGGACATTTTCAACAGTTTTTATGATTTTGTTTTATTTTTATCTGATTAACTAATTAATTGTTTTGTTTTAATTTATTTTTAATTTTTAATGTTTTTACCTGATTGTTGATAACCCTGTCGGTTGATCTAAAATACAAATGAAAATAATTACTTAGAATACATACAAATAAAACAGCTTTTTACTCTGTTTTATTGCGCCTACACTTAATTTCCATCGATGGCTATTTTTGCAAATAAATCGAAAACGGTCACAGATACGAGAATAGTGCAAGAGACCAGAACGCTAAACAAAGGAACAGAGAGTTCAAATTTCATACCGGAATTCATACAGGGAGCTTCAAAGAAAAGTTCTGAGAGATAAAATTGTAGCCGATTTAAGAAAATGTAACACCCTGTATACTGCGACCGACAATTTTGATACTTTATTGTAGAGATTCTAAAAAATGGTTAATGTTCTAAATTTGAAACAATTATCACAAAATATAAGAGAAAAAACGCAAAATACGAGAAAAAAAAATTGAAACTTTGCCACCCCGTATAACGAAAATAACGCGTTTTAAACCATGCATATATTTGCATTTTTTTTTATTTTGACGAGTACTATCACCCCCTGTGAAATATCTGCATAACATTAATTAAAGTATATGTTATTTTTTTTCCAAAATATTGTTTTTTTGATTGTAACAATATGTAGATATAATTTTTTTATTAGGAGCTGCGATAAACGGTACCTTAAACTCGGCTCAATTACCAGAGAAAAGGGTAACAAGATTTGTAACACGAAGCTTTGAATTTTGAACAAAAGTAGAAATGTTTGTCTACTCATTTTTTTATTAAACAATTCATGTAAAGTTGAACAAGAAAAAACAATATCGCCTTGACGATGTCAAATGAAAAGCTTCCGCATTTTATAGTTTTTTATATAATGGATTTTCAAAATCAAAACGTTTTATGGAATTACAAAATGTTATCATGCTAATAATATATTTGCCTTTCAACCACCCACTAGCAATGTCATTAAGATAAAAGCTTTTTCGAACAGTTTCTTTCACAAGAAACGGCGTTTTGGTGTTTGTTCAAATACATATTACCATACGTCAGATATTATCTTCAAATATAACACTGGTCTATATTTGGATTTCCGGAATATATGAAACTGTTTTATGAAATTACAAAGTAGTACAATTTTTTTTTTAAATAAACATAATAAAAAAAAATAATCATGACAGCTTTATAATAACTTAATTTATTGTAAGTAAAACATAGGGTGTCTCTAAAAGGTTTGTAGATATTGTGACTGTTAATCTTTAAGGAGCTTGAGAGCTCAAACATAATTGCGGTAAGAATTGCAGCTCTGCTCGTTAAGGTTTTGAGGGAAGCGAGATTGCGAAACGGCGATCTCCAGGTTTTCCTAAACGTCCAATCGTTTTCCTTTATCCGGATTATGTAAGACTTTAAAGTTAGGTTGAATGCCCAAATAGCAAAATAGTGGTTGGCCACTTTGAGATGGGTGCCAAAAACAGATTTGATATCGTGTGAGAATCTGCTTTAGTATAAATGTTTTTTTATTGCTCATGTGGAAATATCGATGTATTTGTCCTACATATTCTGCAGGAATCACAGGAAATTAAATAGATTTGGCTTACGTAAATCTAATATTACATCTTTAAGAAGAGAAAAAATAATCAGAAACAGATCCTACAGATTTTTAGCAATTAAAATGGTTGATGGCTAATTTTTTTTATATGCATCCAATAATGATGCAAATTTTACCTAATTGGGCAATAATAATAATAATAATAATTGTTGGGGAAACGATTGCTTAAATGCAATAAAATTAATGAAGTTAAATGCAACCATTGTTTCCAGAATCAATACTACTTTTTGTCTAGATAAAATAGCTGCTTTTAAAATATTCCATTAGCAACACAATTCCTTAACGGTCAGAGAAATAGAGAAAGAAAATGCATTTAATGTTTTCAGAACGAATAATATTGTCGTCCAGACAGACAAGCAAATTTGCAAATATTATCCTAAAACAGCGGCCTGTCGCTACGGTTAATTAAGTAAAAAAGTGTTCTCAACATAATTCAATGTTGAAACGTCTATCTTTAGAGCTTGTAAAAACGTATATTTTTTGATACGCTTTGCCGCTAGGAAAGTAAGCCCATCGCGGTAGACAAAGACGGGGAAATAACAATTGGTCCAGAGAAAACATGGCGGAATAATAAAGAGCTTATTTATTAAAAGACAAGGCGGGAAATATGCTACCTTGTGATTGTTCCGAATGACAGCGGGGCGTGATTTTCTGGCGACAGAGCAAGCTGTCGGTTCCTCGACAGACACTGCAAGTTAAACCCTTCAAAGGTGAACATGTACGTCAAAATTAGCGTGTGTCATCGTCCGTCGGACATGACAATTGCATTCGCTTACAAAAAGCACCAAGTAAATAAGTATAGTAATGTTATAAAAAGTTGTCTTGTACTAAAGTTAGTAATTAATCATGTATTAAAGTGTTATATTGTAAACAAGTGCCGAATTGGATGAATAAATGCCAAATTAAATGTGACCTAACTGTCTAATTCATTTAGCCAAATATATAAAACCAACCAGTGAAATAACGTAAACTCGAGGAATATACAAAGCCTCACCGTTTAATGTTGAGAGTTGAAAATACAACTTGATTCCCACAATAATATTCTTTATTTCAGATTTATTAAAATCAGGATAACAAAGTGAGATAATGTCAAGTTTGTAACTCAATCTGTTCCTTTTAACAAATTTATAGTAAACTTAAAATGCGTTTTCACACAGTGTATTTTTTAATTGTTTATTGAAAACGTTGTCAATGATGTGATGTATGCCCCCTGTAACACATACAACGGATGTTAAATATTGTTCTCGCAAGCTTCGTACATTATCGAATGAAAAAATAGCATCTTTCAATCTCTTAGTCCGTGCTGTGGTAGTAACTGTTCGTTCACAAAGAAAACGGTGTTCAACTGCATTTGTTGCTCTTCTTTGTCCAGGTTTTCTTATATAAAAATGTGGGTCTCTGAATCTTTTTTATAGACTTTATTCAAATAATCAGTCATCTTTAGCCGAGAACTACAATAAAAGAACATACACTTAATACGTATTTTCTACTAATAGTCAGTAAAACTTCTACCAAATAACTGAACCATATTTGGCTGCGCAATATTTGCGGCAATTAACGATTTTGGCGGATTTGTCGTTTGCTTTATGATGACTTTTGGGCGGTAATAAGTAAGTATTGTCGCGTTATACATTACGTAGTTATCATGAACGCTTTTAGTAATATAATAAATTGTAATTTTGCCAATCTTCCTTTGGAAGCCCTGGCCAGATTAAAACCTGACACAACTTAGTCAACGAAAAGCACAAAACAGAGGCTTCACCCTTAAACTTATAAAAAAAAACTTCTGTTTAAATGACTAAATGCTCTAGCTCTGATGTCCATAAACAGAAATTTAGTGCTTACAGGTCGAGCAATATAGCATGAGCTCTAACCTTCAGGTGTGCAGTAGAAATTTGATATGGTATCTGTGTCGTGCACTAACTCTCCTTTTCTATGATCTACAACACTCAGAGCTCAAGCTAGATTGCACGACATGTACATGAAATAAAGGATTTTGACGAAAAAATTATGAAGAATTTTTTTTCCATAAAAGACCGTAGAGCGGATTTCCACTCAGTTTGTCTGGGGACCCCCAAAAGGATAAATTCCTACGAAATCTTGGCGTGGTTCCAAACAATGTTTGCCTGCGGCTCTTATTTTGCTTTTGGCATTTCAGCTCCGCGATCTGCGCTCCCCCATACAATACATAATAAAGAAACAGTACAACAGAATTAACTACTCAATACATTATAATCTTACTCAATGGTGATGATTCCAATTGGAGTAAGAGTTTTGAGATATAGAGAAAGATTTGATGCGATAGAGTAGCAATTGAACCGCAATTATGCAAAAACCTATAATCGGCAATTTTTATAAAAAAGGTAATAGCAGACCTTTGCGGAGAAATATGCTCGGTGAATGGCAGTGAATAAGTAGCAAACACTAAATGTATGACCACCTAAAAATTACCCTTTAGATTTAACCTGTAGATAATAAAATGCAACAAGGGACAAAATTTATACAAAAGAAAGCAGTTTGTCCCTTTTCTTTTCGTTAGACCCAATCCTTGGACGCGTTCGCCGTATTACGTCTCATTGACAAGGCTATATAGCCTGACGAAAAGGAAAAGGACCTTACAGTGCATTGCCGTACATAATGTAACAATACATAATATGCGAGATGTTGCACATGGCGACATCTCGTGGCAATCGAACTATCCACCCAACCAGACCAGCGAAGACTTAGAGAAGACCAAACGCTAAAATGGAACCCGCATAAGCAGGTATCTTATGTCAGGTGGCGCTAAGAGCCAATTTTCGGTTTCTACGAACCGACAACGCGATGTAAAAGAAAGAAGTTTGTGTAATTGGCTTTCAGCGTCACCTGACTATAGATACCTGCTCCAGCGTTTGGTCTTCTCTAAGTCCTCGCTGGTCTGGCTGGGTGGATTGATCGATTGCCACGAGATGACGCCACGTGCAATATCTCGCATATGTATCGTAAAGTTTATATATGTGAGTAAGTATAGAAATCTCAAGGTACGGCGACACTGAGGCGGAAGTAAGAATTTCAAGTAAGATAATACAAAATATACACATCGATATCTAAGCCAAATCATACATCAAACACAAAGAGAATTTTAGGGCTTTTTGAGATGAAAATAGTGCGCAGCAGTGGCGCCTCCTCTTAGAAATGCGTTGGTTGTACTCATAGGTATCACCTTAAAATCGGACCCCGATTTTCCAAAATCATTAATAAAATAAGGATTAAATGTAGCTGAATTGCTATCTAATTTTTTTTTAATTTAGGTCACAAATTTAAAGAGAAAATCCTTACATACGACGTTTTGACAACCACAAATCTACGTATGTTTGTTTATAAACTGCCGGATTAAATGTCGTAGTAAAAGCTCGTTTTTTGCTAGTCACGGATATTTCTTCGAAGTACCTAGCTCTCGCAAATCTTTTTATTTCGGTTTTATCGGTGGAAGATCAACCAAAGAATGATAATAAACTTTGAACGAAATCTATTTGTAATAAATTTAAAACCGGCTAATCGTACCTACACAAATAAACGTTAGGCCACTGTAGTCAACATGCCATATACCGTCAGGGTGTGCAGACTGACGTGCAACGTCAATTAAGCTTAGACGTTACCTAAGAAGGGCGTCTCGGGACCCCAAGACGCACAAACGCGATACAACTGATAAGTGTACATTTGAATTGCATACTGCATCCACATAACAAAAAAGTTAGTCAGTGTTGACCGATAGTAAAATTAAATGATTTTCCTTAATTCTTTTATGGTATAATTATGGCGTGGAAGGAATTTAAGAAATGTTATTGTGTTTTTTATATTTGATGCCTCTTTTATGCTATTGAAGGTTGCGATATGAAGCACATGACAGATAACTAACAAAATAGACAAAAAAAGCAAGCAGTTCGCTTACGGCTGAAGAAAAAAAAAAGTTTTAAACGATGATATTTGATCCATAATTCAAGTGAGCCTTGATAATAGTACTTTAGTTATGAACTTTATGAAATTTCAATTAAGAATTTAATCGTTATTAACAGAATTGTAGAATTATTAATATTGATGTTTTTTAAATTTGCATGCTGTCATGTAATTTAATAAGTACTTAATCAAATTGCCAAGACAAGAAGAATCGTTAAATGTTTTAATGCTTACTGCCAAGCAGTACTTTCTTATAGGTAACAGTTTGTCTTGCAATTAAAGGAGATAATATTTTGCATAACCATTAAAGTTATTGTAACTGGTATTTAAACCGATATACCCATTACCAGTACATTACAAAAAGTAGCAAATAGAACCCAAACTGCACATAAAGCATACCTTTATGTTAGTTTTCGGCATTATTTTAGCAGAATTTGATTGCTTATGTTTTATGAAGCTTAATTTTTGCGAGTGCGCTATGTCTTTACAAATTATTGTAGCTACTGAATTTAAAACAGAACGTTGCTGATTGATATAAGATTTGAAAATTTTGCACTATAAACTAGTTTTGACTATTTTTTTTTATAGCTCTGCAAGTAGTGCGTGTGCGTAGGAAACGACTCACGTGGGTCTTGAATCTTTGGAGATTATACTCGTTGGGCAACACGGCCTTAGGTAGGTGGTTCCAGAGTGATGACGTTCTCCAGATGTATGGATGGCAGTACTCCAACGATTGTAGAATTCGGGCTTTTTAGAGTATCATAAGTTGTTAAGGTGTTTAGAAGTTCTTAGTTTGGAAGAGTAATCCAAGCTGCGAGGCTGTCTTAGCAGTGGCCGCAACGTGACTATACCAAGACATATGACTATCTAAACTAACGCCCAATAAATTAGTTGATGAAGCCAAGGGAATCAAATGTCCCGCCATGACTATATCCGGTTCATCAACAGTAACTCTTTTAGAAAAATCTGCCGCCTCGGTTTTTTTGCCGTTAAATTCTACTTGGTTACTGGCACCCCAAGACAGAATTTCTTCCAAGTCTTTGTTGAGATATGAGACCTCTTGCTGCCTACAGAGATGTGCATTGGCAGCCGATGCCGAGCATCCAAAGTAAAAGATGAAACAAGTGTGCTGTCATCAGCAAAACTAAATATAGAAATTTTAATTTTTTCCAAAGCATCGTTAGTGTATAGTAAAAATAGAATGGGCGACAATATAGAAACTTAAGGGACTCCTTCGCCACTCGCAGAGAACGGTCTTTAAGAAAGCTTTACAGCCATGAACAAAACTGAACCGGCACTCCGTATACTCTCACTTCAGTTAGGAGCCCCTTATGCCATACTCGGTCAAATGCCTTGGAAATGTCCAATGCTACCGCCCAGGACTCCCCATGATGTTCTAAAAACTGAGTAACATAAGGGAGAAGGTCTACAGCTGATCTAGGCTTGCGGAATCCATACTGGCGGTTACTAATAATGTTGAAGCCTTCCACGTACTTATTTTTTCGTTGATAGCCTTTTCCATAAGTTTTGATATAACCGAAAGCAATGCGACTGGACGATAATTGTTTGACAAGGTCTTCGTGTCTTTTCTGGGCATGGGCTGGACTCGTGCAGTTTTCTAGCAAGAAGGAAATATTCCTTTTTTGTGAGATTTAAAGAGCCTACAAAATACCGGTGTCAATTTGTCAGCGCATGTCTTAATTACAGTAACTTTAATATCGTCAGTACTAGAAGCTTTTTTGGTTTTTGGATCCCTTAAGATTTGTTTAACATGGCGGTGCCGGAAAACAATCTCCGATTCTACAAGGGGGAATGTTTTCTGAAAATGTTTTCCCTAAAAATTAACCATTGACTTTGAAGAGAATAGTTCCGCCAGTAAGTTTGCTTTTTCCTGTGCTTTGGTTGGAATGGTGCCATCAGAACGTGTTAGAGGTGGAATGATTGACTTTGTAAAGTTCTGACTGACGGCTTTAGCTACCGACCAAAATTATCTTGAGCCCTTAGGACATTAAAGAAGTTTTTTTTTTGATCCTCTGGTTGTGTGCTTCTTTGCCTTGGTTTATCGTTTGCTTGCAAATGCCTTTGTTACTTTTAGTTTTATCTTGTTATTACTATTATTTACTAAAGAGTTCCATACACAATCAAACAATTTGCGTAAACTGTTGTTTAACAACACTATATGTTGTACAACTGACTAGTGTCGTTTATACACGATACAACGCTATATGTGTAAATGTATTGAAAACTTCGGTATTGTTTCATGTGCAGTTGGTTCGTACTTATTAGTAGTATCTTTAATTTTGTTATTAAAAATGTATACAGAAGCCGCGTGTTAGCAATTAGTTTAGCTGCATGCACTGTAAATTAATGTAATCCAAAAAGAAAAAGAAATCAAATAATTTGGACTAAGAGTGGCTAAAAAATAGACATTTATTGTCTCATGAAAATCTTATCAAAGAGCTGCAACTATCTCCTCAGCTAGACTATAGAAACCATTTAAGGATGGATTGCACTACTTTCTTTGAAATACAAGAAATGATTACACCTCTTATTAAGACACAGGATACAGTAATTAGTTCTCTCGGAATTTTAGTCTATTTCTGTCATTTTTTTTACTAATTCATCATAATCTGAACTTTTTAAGTTTTTATTCTTTTAAACTTAACTTTGCACTTTTCATAGTTTTGGCAAATCGTGATACATCTCTTTAAATTATTTATTTCAAGGCGTAGATATCGCCATTTTTTTTCCTTCCATTAACACAATTGGAACAACTCCAGCAAGCAATGTGAAGGACTGTTGTACAACAGCTTCAAACATCTATATACACGCTCAAACCTGTTGCTTAAATGTACGCATTGCACAAATCATTTCAGGCGAGTTTGAGTTTTCTCTAACTGTTGCACAACAGTTTAGACTAAGGCAGACACAACGAAACTAGTTTAAACCAGTTTAAACCAATTAAAACTTGTATTTTTACTAGTACATATTCGAAATAATAGTTTAAACTAGTTCAACCAGGCGCGGTTTGTGAGTTTTTTTTACTGATGGCGCAAGCTTTGTGGGCAAGTACTAATAATTTAACAAGATAAATTTCTAAACTAACCTTCAACGCCTATGTTCCACCTTAGTGGGTTAAAGACATTGTTAATACAAGTACTCGAGTAGGTACTACGATTATTAAGTACTACACTACTACACAAGGTACACTACACAAATAATATATAAAGAAAGAGAAAGGAAGGAAAGAGATAATAATTATTGGCGCTTCGCATATCTCGATTGGGAGGAGTTTTTGTATGAAAATGCACTTCTTTCAGGATAAATATTTTTAGATTTTAAAAAATTTATATTCTACTATACTTATTTGAAACTTAAGAATTATTTTTAACAAAATTTAACTATTTCGCTATCACTCTAGCATTATCAAGAATGAATGATTTAAAAGTGAAGAAGATGTATAAAATAATAAGATACAAAAGTCAGAAGTAAAGGTTTTTACTTTTTGTAAAGGTTATGCCTTCTTACACAGAAAGTGCACAAATCCTTAGACATGTCGTATTCTAACCAAAGTAATTTACATTATTTTATAATTATATTTATTATTCCTTATTTTTAATATAATGCCCTTAATTCTAATAACTGATTTAACAAATATTTCTCAAATGGACTCAGCTTGATGATTTTTATCATTCTGTAATGAAAATTTTGCTGTACTGTGCCACCAAAAGACATTTTACGTGAAACCCATATTTTATCGTTTTCATATCTTTTTTTATTTTAACAAATTGTAGCAATTTTAAAATTGCCACTATTGACTTTGTGGGGAATCTTAGGCTAACCCTTGATTTTTAGAGTCATATTTCCACAAAGTGCATCTTATACAGGGTGGTAATGTGATCATGTTACAAACTTCTAGGGTAGATAGAACACATGAAAAAAAAAGTTTACATGAACATGGGTCCGGAAACGCTTCCACCGGGAGCTGGAGCCCTTTGAAGATGGCCTTCATAAACTAGTTTTTGTTTTGTAGGTCCGGAACTGCTTCAGCCAGCGCAACCAATTTTGGGACAAAATATACTATTAGTAAGTTCATCTATTTTAGACTATTGGATAATGGTAACTTTAACCAGGGGCGTGCGAACCAGGGTGTATTAGGTTAAATTTGACCCCATTCCTCTAAAGTTACAATTTCTTGCCGTTTTGACATCAGATTACGATTTTCCTATGCCTTTACCTAAATAGGGTACTCTCTGAAAAAGTCGCTAAATGTCGCCGTTTCTTCGGAAATTGGCTGAACACCAGTTAAGATACAGACGTCAATTATTGGAATCTTAAAGAAATTAGGTCAAAAAAACAATGAGGTTCAGTACAGACATCAAGAGACAAATTTATCAGCGTTATTATTATGGTAGGTAGTACAAAAAGAAACTTAAAATAGTAGTTGCTAAAAATGCCTGCCATCATGCTCGATACATTTATTGCACCTACGCAGCTTAATAATAAGAATTTACCTTATTTTAATATTAAGGTGAGCTCACTGTTGTCATCAATTTGTCATTAAATTATTGTCAGGGTTAAGTCATGGAATATTACACTATCGTTGAATATGCCGACATGCTATTCATTAATGGGGAAGTTCAATGTAATGGCAGAGCCGCTTTTCGACTACATGAAGAGTGGTTTCCTGAAAGGCCCCAGTTCACACACTGTTTAAAGAGGTCAATCAACGGCTTATGGAAATAGGCTCTTTAAAAATAAAACGGTTTTAATAATGGCTCACAAAGGACCATGCTAGCCCCAGATTTTGAGGTAGAGGTGCTTCGGCGATTTGTAAATAATCCTTCTGTAAGTACCCGAGCAGTCGCAGACGCCATGCATGCAAATAATGTCAGTGTATGGGAGGTTGGTCATGAACAGCTTCTTCGCCCCTACCGTCTTCAAAAAGTGCAAATTTTGTCAGTGGTTTCTTGACCGGTGTACAGAAGAACCTCAATTTCCAAAATATGTACTTTTTACTGTGTGTTAACAATAGAAGACATCTTTACTTCGCGAAATTGTTATGTGTGAGCTGGAGAAAACCCTCGTGATGTTCACATAATGGGGTATCAATATAGGTTCTCCGTCAACATGTGGGCCGGCATTGTTGGAGAACGATTAATTGAATCGATCATGTTGCCGCCTCGTTTAACCGGTACTATTTATCTTAATTTTTTAAGAAATATGTTGCCAGAATTGTTACATGAACTGCCCTTAAATATACAACAGAACTTATTGTTCCAACATGATGGAGCGCCAGCTCATTTTTCACTTCTTGTCCGCGAGCACCTAAGTGAAAATTTTAGAAGACACCTGGCCAGCGTGCTCCCCAGATCTAACACCTTTAGATTTTTTCTTTGGGAGTATATAAAAAGTCTCATTTATAAGACTCCGGTGGAGTAAGAAGAAGATTTCGTGGCTAGAATTTCCGCTGCGGCTGAAGTGATCCAAACCATGCCTGAAGTATTTAACCGCGTCAACTTAATTATGCTGCGTAGGTGCAATAAATGTATCGATCGTGGTGAAATGCATTTTCAGCAACTACAATTTTAAGTTTATTTTTGTACTACCCACCATAATAATAAAGCTGAATAATTTATCTCTTGGAATCTGTACTGCATTCCAATGGTATTTTGCCCTAATTTCTTTAAGACTTCAATAATTGATTTCTGTATCTTAACTTGTTTTCAGCCAATTTTCGAAGTAACGGTGACATTTAGCGACTTGATCAGAGAGTACCTTTTCTATGTAAAATATATAGGAAAATCATAATCTGATGTCAGAACGGCAAGAACTTAAAGCCTTAGAGGAATGAGGTCTAATATACCATAATACCCCCCTTTTTCGCTCGCACCTGATTAAAGTTAACATTTTCCAATAAGCTCAAATAGATGAACTTACTAACAGTAACTTATGTCCCGAAATTGGTTGCGCTAGCTGAGTTAGTTCCGGAGCTATATAACGAAAATTGGTTTATGAAAGTTATCTTCAAAGGGCTCTAGCTCCCTGAGGAGGCGTTTCCGGCCCCATGTTCATATAAACTTTTTTTTTGATTGTATTCTATCTATCCTAGAAGTTTGTAGCATGATTTGTTTACAGAAACTCAGTCGTCGAAATATGTGGGGTTAGTAGTACTGCGTTTGCTTTTCTGTTTGTTAACTATTACACCAGGCGCAGCAAATAGGGTCTCTGTCAAGTCGCAAAACTCCCACTTTTCACTCATGGCTATTTTATGTGATAGCAAAGTTGTTTGGTATTATTTTTTTATTTGATTATTTAATTTATGTTCTAGTAAAACCCAGACTCTCGTATGATCGTAATCTCTTGGGGGTATCTCTTGTTGACTTCTTTTTTTTTGGGTTATGTTAATTTGGCAATACTTTCGAGTCAGCTAGTTGTTTAGGGAGAAGAAGTTCTGGTGGCTTTTGATCGATAATCTTCAACGAGTAGGTCGAGCCACCTGTCGTTTGGGAATTTTTTTTTTGAAAAAGACAACGAGGTCTTCACTACCCTTTTCGAGGTAAGCTCCTTTAATTATTTTATCAGTTTGTTGTTTTATTGGGAATTCACTAGGTAATTTTCTTTTTCGGTTATTTTTAGGGGTTTGGTTGTTTTTTTTTTGTTTGACCGTTATATCAGGTTACAATTTTAAAGGTTATGGTCATGAGCCTTAACTAGCACAGAACAATAGAGATTATTAACCAGTGACTTTAAGCCACGAGCGGCCACATAAGTTTTTAAACCAAACTAAAAACCACGTCAGGAGGCCCAGCTGAAGTAGCTGCCGCAGCTAAAGGAATCGCTGGTCGGTATAAAGTCATCTGAATATATTTTTTTATGATTTCATTGATTTTTATCGTTTACCATAGTTTATTACATTTAGCCATTTCAATTTTGTTACTATTTTCACACTTGTTCGGAGGGTGATTTCAGATTTTATCTCGATGTTTCTATGTTTAAAATAAACATCGATGGTGTCAAAAAAAAAATCGAAAATAAAACATCGGGGTTGAAAACATCAATGAAAAATGAAACATGGATGTTTTTTGCCCAACCCTGTATATTGAAAACAAGAGCTAATAAAAAAATTTCATCACCATATTCGTTTTTCTCGACCCAGAATTAATGAGATCTGGTGGCTATTTAGAACCAGGAAACAGACAGATTTTTGTTTTTTGTTGGGTTGTGTTCTTAGGTTTTTATTAATTCTTCTCTGACATCTTTCTTTTTCAGCTTTTCTGCTTTCTTTCTTCCGCTATTTTTGTTTATTTGTTTTGATTATTTGTTAAAGTAGGTCTCATTTCATAATCAGATTTGTGATCTTCTTCAGATGGTTGATATAAACTTGAGGAATCCCAAAAGGGTTCCCTAGGCTGATCATATTTATGTTTGGATTCAATGCGTTCTACCGAGCAACGAGATGGTCCCGGCCTATTCAAATAAATTCCGCTACTTGTTTATATTTGTCCAACTGAAAACTAAATTGTTCATTATTATTTTTGTTAATAATTGAACAACTCTTTCTTAATTGATCTCGCAGCATCACCTAAAGATATTGTATGTTGTGCATATTCCTTAGATATATCACATCTTGTATCTAGCGACCGAACTATACTCTTTACAGTTTAATTAATATATTCGATATGATGGCTATTCTAAACCCATGTTTTGCAATGGATCTAAAAGTATAATTAAACCCATCGTGAATAAACAAAAAATAACTTTTTTTAATTTTGACATATAAAGTGACACTTTTTAAAACTGATTGACATTATGAAATGTCTTACTTTTTGTAACTAGTTGCATAAAGTAAAATTTTATGCAATTGGTGACGAAAAATGTATTTCAAAATTAGTGACAAAAAGAATTATTCTATTTATTAAACTGTTATAATACAAGTTAAAAACATAAATTATAAATTAATTAATTATTATAAATATTGATAACACAATTATTGCAATTATTCAAATTAATTCCCGACGACATATTTTTTTCATTGCTCGAACTTGCTGTTATTTGGGAAGCGACGCACATTGCATTAGATGTTTCACCAAATATTTCTTGCGCTATAAGTTTTTTATTATTCATGGAATTTTCAACATATGCCTCCGCAACAGAGCTAGATTTTTAACCTCCGTGCCTCTTTAATTTTAAAAGATCAGCGCCACTGTCTGCTAGGAAAGTGGCAGAGCTTCTTCTGAAGCAGTGGCCAGTATATAGAACAGGATTTGAAAGACCAAGAAATTGTGCAATAACTTTTGGCAGACTGCTAAATGTGTTAATTCCCACAGGATTTCTGGTACATTTTCCATTCGCATATTTTACAAAAAATCTGTTGTGTTTAAGAATCTGGGGACGCAACTTAATATATTTTCTTAATATTTCAACAAGATTCGTATTTTCAATGTCTCCAGTGGTAATTGCACACTGCCGTATAACTTTTGTTTTTGAAGGTGGGATATCAACACGAAAATGGCTTCCTTCGTCTATAACATTTTCAACTGGAAGAAATGTTAATTCTGCTTTTCTGCATTCTCCTGCCATTCCAATTATCATTGCAACCTTAGCCATTAAGTATTCGTTGTCATCATCTTAAAATAAAAATTTGGCAAAATCTTTTTTAATAAAAACTTTTGACTTTTTAGCACTGTACCCGTCCGCTTGCCTTTTAATATATGCTACCAAATTTGTATATTTTTTAATATCAATATTCCTTTTCAGATTTAGTTCAGACCTTAACATTGAGTAAAGTGTCCATAATGTGGAAACTTTTAGATCTTTCTTACCCTCAAAATATGCAAGTAAAACTTTCTCATTAACATGTTTAATTTTCTTCTCATCACACCACGTAACAAATTTTTCGTATGCCAAATCATAAACTGCCTTTGACTTTTTGGGAATTACTGATAATAGAGCATTACCTGCTGCCTCTTTAATATCGCTTGGTAGCTCTTCAGAACTTGAATGACTCATTTTTTAAAAATAAAACTAAAAATATATCAATCTCGATAAAAACCTTCCGTCTAGACTTTTTTACAAAATGTCAAACTGACAACTAACATGAAGTAACAGCAACAATAGCTATTTATGCCATCAGTTATATGTCAAAATTAGAAAAACTAAATTTATGTTTTCCAAATTTTTATCAATTATATTAAATTTTATTTTTTTATTACTTTCTTCAAAATTAGAAAAAATCTTGTATGTAATACGTTACGAAATGAAATTTTGTGTAACTTGTGAGTTTTTGCGAAACTCACTTCGTTCGTTCCGCAAAAATCTCACGCGTTACACAAAATTAGGCATTTCGTAACTGATGGCATAAATAGCTATTTTAACTTGGTAAATAATAAGATCACGTGTTGATATAAAATGCGTAAAAATCCATAATTAAAAATTAAACGAAGTATGATTGAACTTACCGCGTTACCACTTTGTGTTAGAGCTTCGAGCCTCTTATTTAATAGTTTATTAACTAACTTCTTGCCTCTTGAAGACATAGCTAAAAAACGATAGTGCACTTATTTATTTATGTTTCTAAATAAAGCTGTCTCAAATTTGTTTTACTGCACATACAAACGAAATAAACAGTTCACACCATAGATTAGGTATATACCAAATAATTTGGAGGTTGTAAAAATTTAAGTAAGGCAAATGTGGTTAGTACGCACTTACAACCTTACAAGATCCTGTATTGTAAATGCCACATGTGTTAAGTGCTCTTGCTACATATGAATTAGAAATCTGTAGGGGTTCAGTACTTATAACAAGTGTCAGATGACGCTACTAGCTTAAAAATAATTAAATTCAACTAACACATTTGTGCAATAAAAAATAATTATTACAAGTTATTACCTGATGGATACAACTCATTTTGACCAATAATTGTACTTAACACATTTGTGCGCTACCCCATTGGTATTTAATTATCCTATAAGCTTCTCGACATCTTGTTCAGATTTACAATTAAAGTAAAGAAAGAATATAAGTTACGCAATAAAAAAATTATGGATTTCAGCTAAAGTGCCCTCTGGTGGCACGGTAGAGCAACATTTCTTGCCTAACAGAAATCACCAAGCTGAGACCCTGTGCCAAATATGTATTTGACCAGTTAAGAAATACTTACAATACTTTGACAGGCTGCAACTCGGAAAATATTAAGATTTCGGTATTCTATGTTACTTAACTTACTGAATTGGTTATACGAGCTACTGAGAACCCATATATCTGATCACTTTGCACAAAAAGTATCAATAGGTTCCCCAAACAACAAACTGTAACTACCATGAAAAGGTCTTTCTGTCAAAAAAATAAAAGCTACTTTAAAGCCAGATTAGCGCAACTCAAAATTGGTTAAATCTATATTCTATACCTAAGGGGGAGGTTAATAAACAATGGCAAACATTCCTACAGACAATTCTGCTATTCTTTGAAGAAAGCTTCCCAAATAAAAATACAAGAATTCATTTTAACCAAAAAAAGTAACTACTATGAGAAACAAGAAATTGAAGAGTATAAAGAACTGTTAGAGCTATTGTGGGTCCTCAGTAGATCGGACAATCAATACAAAGAGGCATATAAGCAGGTGAATGGGCGATGTGACGAACTCTTGCAGGAGTCACGACGTCAATACTACCAGAATCAAATAGAAAACTCTGATAATAAATCTAAAACCACTTGGCGCTTCATCAATAATATAAATGGGAGAACTGGACATGCTATCCAGTTCAATGTTCCTGGTGACCCTGCAACGGTGGTAAATCAGGTCGCTACCTTTTTTGCAACTGCAGCAACAAACGCCCTGAGCAAAAGTAAAGTAGTACCATTCACAACTGACATTCGGCCGCGGGTAAATTCCATGTTCATTGAATCAATCACTGAGGGTGAAATGCTTGACATTGTGAATGGTATGAAAAATAAAAAAAGTGGAGGATATGATGAAATAGCTCCGGATCTAATCAAATATTGTAGGTATGAGCTCTGCGCTCCTTTGACTTTCATTGTAAATATCTCTATAAAGCACGGAATATTTCCAGATCAGCTTAAAGTGTCACTGGTTAAGCCTGTACATAAAAAGGGGGATAGCAGCTTGATGGAAAACTATAGACCTATCAGCCTGCTACCCAGCTTCTCAAAAGTTTTTGAAATTGCAATAAGTAGTCGAATCACTAATTTCTTTAACTCACAAAATATTGTTAGCAATAGTCAACACGGCTTCATGAGAGGTAAATCGATTGAAACAGCAGTCTTTAGTTTTGTGGAGGAGGTACTAAATTGTTTAGAAAGTAAACACATAACATTAGGGTCATTCTTGGACCTATCCAAGGCGTATGAGTGTCTCGATCACTCGATCTTGCTTCAAAAACTGGAACTGTGTGGGGTCAGAGGAAGGGCGCTGGACTGGATCGGTTCGTATCTATCGACACGCTCGCAAAAAGTGGAATTAAGAATTAATAATGTTCAGTATTTCTCAAAGTTAAATTAAGATCGGGGTACCACAAGGTAGTAGACTTGGCCCTCTATTATTTATAATATATGCCATTGATCTTCCACAGAGTATCATTACAAATGAACACAACTTAATGGTGAGCTATGTGGATGGTACGAACCTGATCTCGTCTGCTGGGAACTTCCAGGACCTAGCGATTCTGACCGAGGACTTGTTAAGGCGGGCAGAGGATTGGTTTTTGAAAAATAAATTAATACTTAACAAAGAGAAATCAAATCACCTTATATTTGATTTGAGAAAATTAAAGGTGGACACCCCAGATAGTGTCAACTTAAACAACAATAACATTACATTTTTAAATCATGTTAAATTTCTGGGAATATATATAGACAACCACTTAAATTGGAATAAAGCAGTTGAACAAGTAACAAAAAAATTAAATTCTGTATGTTACTCAATTAGGGTAATGAAAAAATATGTAAATTTTGAAACCCTGAAAATTATATACTTTGCTAACTTTCAGTCGATCCTGCGTTTTGGAATAATCTTTTGGGGTGCCTCAACAATGTTAGATGCGGTGTCTATAGTTCAGAAAAGAACGCTTTTCTTACTATGTAATCTCTCATATAGGGAATCTTGTAGGGGACATTTTAAAAAATTGGAATCCTCACTGTGTTTGGTCTTTATACATATGAATGCTTAGTATTTTTTCATCAGAATTTTTAATTTTTTGAGAAGTTTAGAAACTCAATCATGATAGATATAACACCAGGACATTGGAATATAATATACCTAGACATATATTGACACTGTTTGAAAGGGGCCCTCTGTATGGGTGCATACGTTTGTATAATAAGCTCCCGAATGAATTGAAATCCATCAAAAATGTTGTTCAATACAAAAAAACTGTTCGGGAGTATTTGTTGGGTATGGAACCATACAGTTTACCCGAGAATGTGAACAATTGAGGGCTTGTGATACACCATGTATTGGACTTATGAATGTGGGTGTGAGAGTATGTTTTTCTGTCAACTTGATGTGAAAATTTTAAAAATTTTAAATGTGTATTTTTGTTTCAAATTTTAATATGTAAATTTTAAATTGTAGACAAGTATTGTTTGCTTTTTATATTTTTTAAGTGTATAGTCCCCGGTGTAACTATATTTTCCTTTTGACGCCACTCTTCTAATGCTTCTGCTTTCCCCTAGGAAATGTATGTACATTCTTTTGAATAAAGTTAATTTTAATTTGATTTGATTTGATTTGATTTGATTTGATTTGAACAAATTTATGAAAATAAATAAAACTAAGATTGTATTAGGGACGTAGTATAGTTTTCATTAGAGAAGCATACTAAAATTCCATTCTGACGCGCCTAATGGATTAAGTGTTTATTTCCGCCGTAAAATTGTGTTAAACTAAGTGTTAAGATTAGAAATTGTGTAAATCCTATTAATATTTTTTATTATTTAATGGAAAAATAATTTGTAAGTTTATGCTTTATATTATATTATTTTTACTGGGGAATACTAAGGGTTCTCGCAATAAAAGGATAATAATTCTAACCACTACCGGGATGATAATGTAAGGAAGAAATGATCTATCCAAATATTTATGCCATTTTGAAACTGACTAGAAAGGAGAGATAAAATGTGAATGGGGTAAAACTCATTTTCACGTATCTTTCATATAAAAATTTTTACTTTTATGATCTTAAAGGCTTAAAGGTTTACGGCTTACACCTACCTACACATAAAGTTATAAGACGGAGAAAAGGCTGCGGATCTGAAATATTAAACTGTGGAATAATAATCTAGTACCTTAAAAGATATAAACTTTCAGTATTATTTGTTCTTGTTTTTATTTTATTAATAATTTAAGTCTCTCTATCCTACTTGTATTAAATTAATGTGAGGAGTTTTTTGCATGCATATCTTTTGACAGTGTTACTGTTTCCTTCAGAAAGTAGTAAAAAATTTTATGTTTTAATCGAAACTAATGTTAATAAAACAATTAAATCTTGCTCAACAAATTTAATTATAAAAAAAGGGTTATTATATACCTAACATGTCTTGAGCGTCGGGACTACCATGTTCAGGAGATACTAGAAGTGGTCACACATTGGTAAAACGACTAGTTAAAATAACGTAAATAATAACTAAACCAAAATCGAGTTGAATAAAAAATTTGGGAGTTGCCTCAAATTAATGAGTAAATCTAAACAAGAATAGGAATTTCAAAGTTGAAAATGGACTAAATTGCAGGTTTGCTAAGGATCGCTTTTGGACTACTTGCCAGGTCCATGTGTCTCCCCCCACCTATAAAAAAAGTCTGTTGCTTAGTGTAAGAGAGTAATAAATAATTATTGAACTTTAAAACCCAGTGGTTTTCGCCGTATTCCATAGGTGTAGTGAAATTATTATTATTTAATTATTATACAGATAATTGGTCTGTAAGTGAATATATCTATCATAATACCTGGGTAGTACTCAGTAAAGATTATCAGGAGTAGATAAACGACTGAGATAAACAATTCTTTTCTTTATTTAATGTTAATATTTTATAACGTCATTAATACTGGCTCAATCTTTTTTTTTCCTTGTACAGATTGACCTCCTCTTAAAACTTCTGTCAACTTTAAATCAGATTAACCTCTTCGGGTGACTTTGCCAACTCCTGTCTACTTCAAATAGGATTAACGTCTTCTGGTGATTTTGTCAACTTTAAATATAAATACAACCACAAATCACCGAAATAAATTTAGATACGTAAGCTGGGCGTTCCCGCCAAACATTATTATTTTGTTTGAATCGCATTCCGTAGATGGCGCCGGTAGTGGCGTCGCCCAATTTGCTTTAGTTAAGTTCGTATAGAGGGCACCACGTTCATTTGCGATTTGCGATCGAGAAGAAGCACCCTCCCAGATTTCGTCGTTGTCAAAAATTTTAAGTGTATTGTCAATTTTCTATTCTCGATTTTCTTTTAGGTTGTATTAAATTTTAATGCCGTTCGTGATCGTTCGGTCTCTGTGTGTACTATTAGCGTGTTTTTTGATAGTTGTTTTGACTTTTTGTTTAGTTTTAGTGTGTTTTCGGTTTGTTTAGTTAAAGTTCGCGTATTTATTTACGTTATGGAAGACTACGCACCTCCGTTAAAACCTAAAAAAATGTTATATTTCAAACTGTTTAAATAAACATGGCATGCAACCCCGCTTGCCAAAAAGAGATCCGATAATTTTTTATCATAAAAATAATGTTTTATTACCTATTTCGCTTTATTTTATTTAGCTTTATTTTTTTAAAGAGGTATTCTTTCTTTCTTTCTTTCTTTTTATTATTGGCTCTGCCCTGAGGGGCAATTCTGCCAGCACATTAGTAGTGACCGTGACCTTGTCGGGCTTCTTCTTTTTTTTCTTCTGATGGTTTCAGGTTATGGGATATGATAGGTTATGGGAATGGATCAGCTGATCGTGGAACTATTTTGAGTGCTGTGGAGTGTGGAGAACCTATTATATCAATAATTTGCTTGGCTTAAATAATTCCTTTTTTGCTGCTTTATATTTCAGCTCTTAGATATACGTTATTTGTTATTTTACCAACAAGGTATTTACTCCAAACTTAAAAACAAGAGTTACAAATAACGTGTATCCCTGACCTAAAAATAAAAGCAGAAAAAAATGAATATTTAAACCAAGAAATATTTTAAATTTTAAAGGGGCACCAATATCTACCGATAAAAAAGATTTCCTCAAAAGTTGGTAAAACAGTTTTCTTTCTTTATTTTTACCCAAAATTGCCAAACAGATTTCTTTCTTTCTCGCGTGTTTCGGATCGCAAATACTGGGACATCAACGCCAATTAGTTTTTGACAGTTCTAAGAGTCCAGTTGCGTATCTAAATTTATTTCGGAGATTTGTGAATAAAACCTAAAATGCAATATTGGACAAGTCTAGCCAATGATTTTGAATATGATATACCAACAAGAATCAAAATTCTCTATGATTCTACTATCAAGAAGACCTCCGAATTGAATTTTTCCAAACAGCAGGAATAGCAGTACGCAATGATTCTTTCGGTATATTTATACAGTCAGTTTCTGTACTGCCATCTCGACCAATATGTCTATTATAATAAGTTTTGGTAATCCCCCAAATATGTTCAATCGGATTGAACAATGAATCAGCCAGGTCATCAACTAAATATTTTTTTGGTGGCTTATGTCTGAAAACAATTTAAGTTTAATATTTAAGAATATGGGCATACAGAATGTCTTGTACCAACCTATTAACGATTTGTAAACGTTCGACTTTGAACATTGTATTATCAAATTTAATTAGTTAACCGTTCTTGAATCGCAGCTTTATTCCATGATGTGTTAGGTATTTCTATCAGCAACATGCTATGGTATGGGGAGTTGTCTATTACAATCACAGATGGCTTTACTAAATTTTGCAAATTTTCGAACCATGGTAAAAAATTTTGCTGATTCATTTCTCCATGGTAGTCACTCAGCTTAGTTTTAGAACAAAATCTCTGCACCCTCAACAAAATCATCTTCACTACCAACATGAAGTATTATGTACCTAGAAAAATATGTTTTACCTAAGTAAACTTCCCATAGTTTATATATCTGTTTACTGCATAATACCTTTTACCATCAACTTTAGTAGATCTAACACTTCTTTTATTTTCACCTTGCCAAGATCGACCAATGGAACCATTCTGAAAAATCCATGTCTCATCCAAGAAAACGAATTGGTAGAAGGATGCTTCTTTTTCTTTAATATATTCTTTCAAAAATACCAATCGGTTGAAAGCTACATAGAAAAGTTCCATAAGCCCTCACCTCGGTTTACCTTTTTTCCGTCCGAAAGACTTCTTAAAGAGTTAAGACAACCATCAAACAGTTTACTGTCTTTTAATTTCTTACTTAAAGTTAACAAAGTTATATGATGTTCTAAAAAAAAGTTACAGTTTAAGCATGACCAATGTAAAATATTAGTTTTTGAATAATACGACTTACTTGTTTCATACATTCCTTAAATAGTGCCACGGGTAGGACTTATATCCAATCTTGACACATTTATAACTCTCTTTAAATAAGAACGTTTCCTTTTAGGCGACTCCAATAATTAGTTTTGCTTAACTGTTGTTGAATCTGCGCTTACAGTAGACATTCAAATTTAGGGCAGCTGCTACACGCTAAAAATTATTAAAGTAGATATAAAATAGATGGACCTTAACACACTCTTTAAATTTACTTCTCTAACTGCTGTCAACTGTAACAATGGGTCATTGTTGTTAAGTTCTTCCTGAAAATAGCTTATTATAGAAGCTATAAGCTCTTTGCACCGGCTATTTAAATGCTTCGGCAATTTTCACAAATACTCAACAACGTAATCGACAGAGATATGTATGTGCACTTTTGTTCTTAAAAGAACAGTTTTTTAATGCTATTTATAAAAAGATCTGGGGTTTTTGTTAAAAAGTAGATGGCACAGCAACACATAAGCACAAAACAATTAAGGTTAGTTTTCCATGAAACGTCAAACAAGGCCAACGAACGAGCTAACGCCACCGCACCGTTTACTGCGTTTACAGTTGTGTTGCCAACACTCGACCAATAAAATTCAAATTATATTAATTTTTACAAGCTTAAATACACAAAATATTTGCTTTAAGGGGTTCGTATCAAAGATGAATACTTTAAGTTTGTAGTAAATTTAATATCGCATAAAGTTTCAATACCTTTTTCCCAAATTTAATTTCCTCGTGTTTTCTCACCGACTTACAATTATCAGCTGATTGATGACGTGCATCGGTTTTTGTGTTGCATCAACTATACTTAAAAAAGGCAGGAATGCGACGAAAAAAAATTTTTTTAAAGCGTATCTTATGACTTTCAAACTTTTTCTGAAAAATCTGGAATAAAATTATTTTACAATTAAAACAACTTTTTGATTTAAAGTTTTCGGTTTAAAATGACTAAGTTGCTACTACTATCTAGTAGACGTGGCAACACCGCGCGAATATGCTGGGTAGTGCATACCCGCTTATTAAAAAAACTAATTTTGTAGCTTGTATGGAGGATTTGCTGGTGCAGTAAAGAATTTAGTTGAGAAACCCTCTCCTAGACTAACGAAATGGTAAGCGCCAAAACTTATTCAGCTAATTGAGGCAATTTAAAAGAGAAAAACAGTTCTGAATATTTTTTATACTAAACGTCATACAATGTAAGGTTAGGTTATAAAATAATAACCATTAACCAGGTCCCTGCCAATTTTATAGTATCATCACAAACAGATTGCTTTCCTATAATATGTAATGCTTTTGGGTTTGGGTTAAATCGGAACACGTAATAATAGCGACACCTAACCTTCTTTTTTTTTTATAGATATATAGATATTTTATTGATGATCTCATAATGATTTATGATAATAGTAGTGGTTACAAATTAGGAAGTTTCACACGAGATTTGCTGAAGATACTTTTATTTGCTTTAATATAATAATACTTTGGGCTTTTAGGATATTCTCCTTATAGTTCAGATTTTTTTTAGTTTGAAATTTATTTTATTTGGTAGAGTTGAACAGGGTTCAGAATACACAAAAGCATTCATCATCATCATAGTCACAATGTCTTAGCAGACATGTTGTAAACTCGTAAAATGAAATGTTCTAAGTCAGAGCTGGAGGGTTGCCGAAACGAAGGTTGTCAATTGCTCTAGAAATTGTATTTCGCCATCTTTCACGATTATTTGTCAATTCGGTCGCTCTTGTGACGCTAGTATTTAGCAATTGTTTTGTCGCATCCACCCAGCGTGTAGGAGAACGGCCACGACGCCGTTCTCCCGGAGCATGACCCTGGACAACAAGTTTTTCCATATTATCACTTCTATGGATATGGCCGAAGAACGTCAGGATACGCGTCAAGACAATGGAAGATAGTCGCTTTGGATTTCCGAGTTCACTCAATATAGAAACATTAGTTCGGTGGGCTGTATAAGGAACTCTTAGCATTCTTCTCCAAGCCCACATTTCGAAAGCATCTATGCGGTGGCGGTCTGCCTTTCTCACAGTCCAAGTTTCAGAGCCATACATAAATATGGAAAAGACAAGAGACTGAACCAGCGACATTTTGGTGGCTTTGGTGACATTATTATCACGCCATATTCTAGTCAGTTTAGTCATAGCTGACCGTGCTTGTTGAATGCGCCGTCGGATTTCAACCTCACAACCTCCCGAGTTATCGATCGAAGAACCAAGGTATACAAAACTTTGGACTACCTGACAGCGGCCTACTGATGTCATTGCAGGGTGATTATCATGTTCTCTGTCCACGATCATAACTTTGGTCTTTTTGTAGTTGATACTAAGACCATATGCTTCACTCTGTTGTTCCAAGATGTTAAGTAGAGTTAACAGTTCGCCTTGAGAAGCAGCAATAAGGGTTGTATCGTCAGCAAACCTTAAATTGGATATCCTGACACCACCAATAGTCACACCACCCTGCCATCCGTCCAGCACCCCCCGCATCACAAACTCGGAATAGATGTTAAACAACATCGGCGACAATACACATCCTTGGCGAACTCCTTTTTTTGTTGTGGTTTGACCAGACATGTTGCTGTCAACTCTTACTCGGGCTGTGTTGGATTCATAGAGCTGTTGTATGAGAAATATCAAGTGATAAGGAACTCCCATGGATAAAAGAATATCCCAAAGCTTAGGCCACTTTACGTTGTCAAAGGCCTTAGAGTAGTCCACGAAGCAGATATAGACTGGGAAATAATGTTCTCTGGCTTTCTCAATAATCTGTCTCAAGTTCAAGATCTGTTCGCGCGTACCACGTCCCTTAACGAAACCTGCCTGCTCTGGAGATATTTGCCAGTCAATAAAACCCTCCAAACGTGATTTCAAAATATATAGTAGCACCTTGCTTGAATGAGAGATCAATGAGAGTAGCCGATAGTTATCTGGGTCTGTCAGCGATCCCTTTTTATGAAGTGGAATAAAAATTGAAGTGCTCCATTCGTGTGGCCAAAAACCGGAGGACCAAATTTTCTTACAGATACGATGTAAAAGATGCAGACCGTCATCACCCAAACATTTTAATGTTTCAGCAGGAATCGCATCAATGCCTGTGGCAAAAGCATTATGGATACTTATTTCCGTTATATGCCCCCCTATCGTAATTTAGTTACGCTATGTTTATGTCTTGAAGTCATACCATTTGAACTGGGAACAGAAAACAGGACAAATGCCTTTTGGAATTAGTAGGCAACAAGTACGTTCTTCACAGATTAAGACAAAGACGCCACAATGGATGTAGGCGGTCAAAAAGACGCCAAAATGGAATCAGGTGGTTTGTTGTTTTGCTTTTTTGATCTGCGTATGATTGGTGTTCTTTATTTCTGACTAATTTGGCGAGTCTGTCTAGTCGGGGTTGGATGAGTTAAAAGTCGCTTCATTTAAAATTCCTGTCCTTCTCTTCTTCGAAATACATTTCACGTATTATGATGAAATAACAACGGCTGGATTATTGAGAGAAATCAAAAACCCTGAACATTAGTGCTAAGGTTGGGAAATTTCTATTTACTTAATAATTAAAAATTAGACACTGGTTGAATAAGGTAAAACAGGACGGAGAATTAATTACTTTAATTAGTGTTACCTCTTTATCATCTCATAATATATCCCATTAATTTACACTTTCATAATAATTTTACCCATTTCATTTTTATTGTGCAATAAATTAACTCATGTTTATTAAATTTAATATTGGTACAACTATAAGATATTTTATCGATTTGACTTATATTTTATTATAAGCAAATAAAATCAATGATTTCTACTTTAAATCCTAAATGCTAGCTCTGTCCTTTATAATATTTTAGTTATGTCATTTAATTTATATACTTAGTGGTTTTTATTCATAATTGAGACATGTTTTCTATGACATAAAATAAATGTCCAAGATGTAAATTTATACAAACTTTGTTTTAGGTTTTATTTCATTCCCTACCAATAAAGAACATATATTTTTTGAAATTTATATTTATTGTCGATATTAAGAATCTTGTTTTTATATTAAGTGTGTTGTCTGTCTACAGAATTCATCATACCAGTAAAACATAAAAATTAAGAGTTGGTATACTAATTAGCAACATTTCTGAAATGATTGCTGTGCCTATTGTTTGGTTTTTTATTGTCTAAAGCGGGGCACTTTAATACCCAGACAGCAATGTCAAGGCTCCAAATAAAAGTTATGTAGTTTAAAATATTCAATATAAGTTAATCTGATACCTTTATCATTAATTTAAAAGTTAGTTAATTTATTTTTTGCCATTTATCATCTATCATCATTCATTATCATTCATCATCATTCATCTATAGGTACAGGGTGATTTCTAAGGTGATACTTTTTTTCATTTGTGTATACCTACAACTACTTAAAAGAAACAACTTTTTTAAATAACTTTTTTTTAAATAACTCAAAAATAAAGGAGATATTTTTCATACACATGAGCCATTTTTATTTTTAAACACTCCCGAACTAACTGAAATCTATCACGCGATGAACTGACAACAAATTGAGACTTCACTGCTTGACATAAAAAAAATAAACACCAACAAAAAAAATTATCAGCAGTCGTATCGTAGGCTTTTTACATTACCGTATCTTCTTTATTTTTAAGTTAATATTTAAAAAAAGTTATTTGAAAAAATTGTTTCTTTTAAGTAGTTGTATACACAGTTGACAAAAAGTATTACGCGGAAAAAATAAATATGGCAACACAAAGAGACCGAATTCACAACTTGAAAGATTTTAAAATAAGCGTGGCGGCAGGGTTTTCGCACTGCTTGATAAACTTGTGTTTTTGTTATTAATTTATCGTTAGATTTTGTGACTTTCTTTTCAGTTTTCGTATTATATAAGTTGTTCATATAGATATTGTTTTGTGTAAATATACAGTTATTAAACTTTATTTAGTGAGTTATTAACTGCTTTTAATTGAGTAACCTATGAATATTAACGAAACTTCAACTAGCTCTCCGCCTACAAGAAAAAAATTTCAATTAACTTTAAACGAACGACTAATAGCTTTAGGCCCGGTACTTTCGCACCTGATTAGATTGGTTTAATACCTGATTAACTTTAACCAGACATATTTCAGTACTTTGTACAGCGGTTAAATGATAATCACGGTTAAAAGTGGGCGTGTCTTTTATTAAATTTGACAACGGGTTATACCATCGGTTACTGTATTTGATCAGGGATTCCTAACCTTACTCCAATGACATTTTGTCTGGTCGTGATCTTTATTTCTTTGTGGATTATTAAAAATGGATTTAAATGAAATGATAGACGAATTTGATGATAATGATGAAGATATAATAGATTTTATTCACGATTTTCGAACGTATACAGTGAGAGATAGGCCAAATCACTTTATATTATGGACTGATGACGAGTTTTTAAAAAGGTTTCGTCTTAGGAAAGATACCATAACGAATATACTTGAGGAAATAGGAGAGCATCTTAGACATGATAATGAACAGTAAGTAGTATACGAGGTTCATTATTTTTCACTGCCATGCTAAGACGGGAGTATGTGTTCTACAAAATTAGTAATTTCTAAATACTTTTGAGTATTTTATATTTCTTTTGAATATGTGAGAAGTGGGTACTTTGGTATATTTTATGAAAAACAGGCCAATAGCTAGTTTCATAAAATAAATGTTTATTCAATTATTATTAAAATAAATGCCTTCAATGGTGGTGACCATAATATAAAAAGACTCAAGTCTCAAGCCATGAAAAGAGAATTTTAATGAATATCTACTTTACCCACACAAAATAACCTAATAGGTATATAAGAAAGTTAAAAAGTTTATATTTAAAAAAATATGTGTAGACTTGGGCAGATATTTATTAGATCATATTGTTACTTACTGGTACCTACTATATAAAAAAAAAGAAACAAATGGTCAATGATCACTGACATATTTTTGGTCAGTACTGTTTTGATTCAGATTTTTTTCAAGATATCACGAAATCGACCCAACTACTCAACTATTACTGACGACACGTTTTTATGCTACCGGTCAGTTTTATGTGGCCACAGGAGATTTTGGAGGCATTCATAAGACCACTGCAGGCCGAATCATAAAACGTGTAACAGATGCACTATTGACTCTTCGACAAAGGGTAATAAACTTTCCAGATGATGAAGAAAGCAAAACAGAAATATCTGCCGGATTTTATAGATTGGCTCAATTTCCAAATGTAATTGGGGCTGTGGATGGTACTCATATTCCTCTACAGTCACGAGGTAAATCTAATCTACGACAAACTAAATCCTGTGTTTTCTAATTTCAAAATGTCCCAATTTTTTTAAAATCAAAATATCACAAATTTCATGTTATAACAAAAATCAAAATGGATGAAAGAAAATTTCAGACATTAAGTGCATTTTCTATCCTAATCACCTGAATCTGATTCAACCGCAATGACTCTGTTATGTATGTCAGATACAGATTAGTGCTGTAGTTTGAAAAAAAAATATTTTAGGAGGACCTGAGGCAGAACTATTTAGAAATAGAAAAGGCTACTTTTCACTAAATACTCAAGTAATATGTAACGGCTACAATTACATATTAGACATAGTAGCACGCTGGCCAGGATCAACACATGATAGTCAGATCTTTAGAAATTCCCTTATAAAACAAAGGTTGGAGGCCGGAGAATTTAATGATAGGGTGTTATTAGGAGATAGTGCTAATGCACTAAGTAATTATTTAATGACCCCAGTTCCAAACCCAAATACTCCAACAGAAGAACTCTATAATAGATCCCATATATCTACTAGAAGTATTGTTGAGCGGACTATAGGAATATGGAAAAGAAGATTTGCTGTCTTAACTATGGGACTCAGATGCAAAACTGTTTTGGCCCAAAAAATCATAGTAGCCACTGCTATCTTACATAATATAGCTGTTAAAAATAGAGATGAAGTGATTAATGATGGATATCATGATGAAATTGATGATGATAATGATGTTTTTCGTCCAATAAATCAAGAAAATAACGGGAATAATTATATAATTCAAACATACATCAATTATTTTCAGACATTGTTATAGCTTATTTAGGTAGTAATATGAAAAGGATGCCTTTAATAACAGAAAACAAGTAAATTACTTCTCTAGTATTTAATTTCTATAAATTTGAACACAAATATTAAAGCAAGTACCTATATATAGTAGAGATTATTTAAGAAGAAACCTCAATAAAACGTGCAACAAAGAATGCTACAGGGTATTCAATTTACATTTATTTTAATTACAATCCTTATATATTATATAATATAAAAATCGCATAATTTTTTGGTCGGATCCTGGCTACAGTTTTCTCACCAATCTTACAGGCTGGTGCAGTGCATTTTACAGCTGAATTGGCTGTAGGGTATTTTATTTTTCAATCCAAAACAACTTCAAAACGTTTAAAATAATTTTCCGTGCCTCAGCGTTAAACATTTTTCACCAAATATTCTAAGTCGAATGTCGAATAAACCACAAAATTCCTCGCCCGTACCTGAATTTTTGGAAAAAGGTTCTTTGTCCCGCTTTAATTTCTCACACCTGACAAAGAGGCAATTAAGGGTTGGTACTTGCTAATTTCATGCCTATGATTTGTTTAAAAGAAAGAAAGAAAGAAGATTAAAAGCTGTAGCTTTCTTTGTTGCACGTTTTATTACCCTTTCCGTCATTTTAAATAATCTCTACTATAAAATAGAATTACAGTTGGTGCAAAAGATGAAAACACTCCTATCCCCTAGTATAAACTTAAAAAACAGGTTTTGCACTTTTAAGTGGTTCTTGATAACTGTAATTTATGATTAAGGTCACATTTTAGTATGTCAATTTTAAGTTTCATCTCCTGCTCGTCTAAAACATAAATTGCTTCCTGTCTTCTTCTTTGGTCTCTTATTTGTGCTAATTGTTCTTCCCTGTATTTTAGTTCCAATTCTAATATTTGTTTTTTAATAATCCATTCTTCCTTGTTTTTATTCTCCTCCTCTATCTTCATTTGAAGCTCCACTTCAAAGCATTTTTTTTGTGTTAACGCTAATTCAGTTTTTGTCTCGGACAAGACTTCGAAAGAATGTAAGCTATTTTTTCTTTCTTCAGCTGTAACAGTTCGTTTTCTTTTTTTAAGATTCCATCCTGATTTTGGCTAAAATTTTATACATGTATTGACTATTTGAGACTTAAATATAAAATAAAAAGTATAGTTACTACTATAAATTTAGATTTTGATGTCTAGTTAGGCTAATTAATGATATTTAATATTATTGTGAATAAATTATATATTTAATGTTTTCCAGAATTTTATTATATCTAACATCAATAAAGTAGCGTTTATTGTATACTTGCACCTGTTTATAAAAAATGTTCTTAAATATTTATAATTTTAAATACTTTTAAATGAAAAATATTTTCCCCTAGCAAACACCTCTTTAGCGGATTTATGAATAAGTTTAGTAAAGAATAACATACTATAGGTATAACATGTTTATTATAAATATTTGAAATAAACTTTTGATGATAATTGTTATCGAGTATAAAAAAATATAGTTGCAAATTGCAGATGGAAAATTTCCAGGATGTTAATTTTTATATAATATACATATACTTAAAAAACGCGCTAATAAATAAGCAAAAACTGTCTTTATTTTTTATATTTTTTAATTTAATAAAAAATTATGTTGGTCTAAAAAATTTTAGAAATTTTGTGTATACATCTACTAAATATAATAATAAAAAATACAGACCGTTAAGTTTGATGCTTGACTTTTAGCAACGTCCATTACAAGTTCTCTACTTTTCGAAGAGTTTTGGTTTTTGCCCTGTTCTCTACCTGGTTCTTCATCTTGCCCCTAAAAAAAATTATAAAAGGAGGTTTAGATTGTTCGCCAAGACATTGGTTTTAACAAATAGACTTATTACCACCAAAACAATTTTTTATTATAGATCCTTACTTCATATTCAAAATCAGCGAAATCCTTGATAACTTCTACATCAAAAGTAGCACCCTGGGAACCATCTGAAAATAATTAAAGAATAATGAGATCTGAAACAATAAATACCTTAACCCCTACCTACAAGTAATTCTTAATATATTCATATTATGCAACTATGCCAACATACCTGAAGCAACATTTGGAATATCACAATCTCCTTGGGGTTCCAATCCATCAATGCTTAATTGTAGTACTGCATACAATTGTTCCTCATACCAAAGCAATATTTTTTCGTTTAGTGGACCACCACCAGTCTTCTTAAGCTCTGCTTTATTTTGAGATATTTTTTTTTTCAAATTTCTTTTAATGTTCTCGTATTTGAGTTTTAAACAAAGTAGATCTCTATGTAGATCTTTATTTTGCGCTATAAAACTGAAGTGCACTTTTTTCCACGCATTTTGCTTTTCCTTTAAGGAAACCCCGTCAGTTTTCTTGCATTCAATAATACATATTTCTGGCAGTAAACAGTTCATTAGCAAATTAATTTCGCTTGCCGAAAAATTTGCTCCTCTCTTTTTACCTTTCTCTTCTGCCATAACGAATACTTACACCAGGCTTTTTTTTTAAAATGATTTCCCAAACTTTTGAAAACACAAAGCTCGCAAAATAACAGCAATGAAAAGATAATAAATATAATATTTTAAATTTCCAAAACTTTAAAATTATTTAAAATTTGACAGTTACAGTTGAAAAAAGGGTTATTTGAACTACGGGCTAAAATTTGTGTATAAGTGCCTAAATTAAAAAAAGAAGAGTACGGGCTCAACCATTTTTTTTTCTTCTGTGACACAATTAGCTAACCGTGTGTCTAGATTAGATCGAAAGTATCCAACTAAAGTTAATCGGGAATTTTAACACCGATTAGAATTTAGTATGCCGTTACCAAATCAACAATTTAATCTGGTGCGAAATTACCGGCCCTTAAACTTATACAGCATAGAATTCGGAAACGAACTATCCACATTGGATACTGCAGAATTATGTGTCACTTTAACGAAACTCCTCGCGCAATGTGCCCCGGGTTTTGAAAGACCTTCGTCAAGAAAATAACGAAAAAGAAAATAGTCGAGGAGCCCAGACAAGAGGGCGAAAAAAAATAATTATTAATGATGCCACAAAATACTCGATTCGTCACAAAATCCATAAAATTTTTTTCCTAAATGAATTATTTACTAAAAGATTTGCAAACAAAGAGATCACAAAGAAACATTACTTATTTTTTTTTGCAAAATCGAACATATTATTTACTTGGAAGTTCTTGGTTTGATTCCCAAAAGACTATTGACAATGGTCTTTTCGCCGATCATTATTAAAAATCCATTTATTTAGATGCATTTGCAAATTGAACAAATGTGGCCCGGTACTTTCGCACCTGATTAGATTGGTTTAATACCTGATTAACTTTAACCAGACATATTTCAGTACTTTGTACAGCGGTTAAATGATAATCACGGTTAAAAGTGGGCGTGTCTTTTATTAAATTTGACAACGGGTTATACCATCGGTTACTGTATTTGATCAGGGATTCCTAACCTTACTCCAATGACATTTTGTCTGGTCGTGATCTTTATTTCTTTGTGGATTATTAAAAATGGATTTAAATGAAATGATAGACGAATTTGATGATAATGATGAAGATATAATAGATTTTATTCACGATTTTCGAACGTATACAGTGAGAGATAGACCAAATCACTTTATATTATGGACTGATGACGAGCTTTTAAAAAGGTTTCGTCTTAGGAAAGATACCATAACGAATATACTTGAGGAAATAGGAGAGCATCTTAGACATGATAATGAACAGTAAGTAGTATACGAGGTTCATTATTTTTCACTGCCATGCTAAGACGGGAGTATGTGTTCTACAAAATTAGTAATTTCTAAATACTTTTGAGTATTTTATATTTCTTTTGAATATGTGAGAAGTGGGTACTTTGGTATATTTTATGAAAAACAGGCCAATAGCTAGTTTCATAAAATAAATGTTTATTCAATTATTATTAAAATAAATGCCTTCAATGGTGGTGACCATAATATAAAAAGACTCAAGTCTCAAGCCATGAAAAGAGAATTTTAATGAATACCTACTTTACCCACACAAAATAACCTAATAGGTATATAATAAAGTTAAAAAGTTTATATTTAAAAAAATATGTGTAGACTTGGGCAGATATTTATTAGATCATATTGTTACTTACTGGTACCTACTATATAAAAAAAATGAAACAAATGGTCAATGATCACTGACATATTTTTGGTCAGTACTGTTTTGATTCAGATTTTTTTCAAGATATCACGAAATCGACCCAACTACTCAACTATTACTGACGATACGTTTTTATGCTACCGGTCAGTTTTATGTGGCCACAGGAGATTTTGGAGGCATTCATAAGACCACTGCAGGCCGAATCATAAAACGTGTAACAGATGCACTATTGACTCTTCGACAAAGGGTAATAAACTTTCCAGATGATGAAGAAAGCAAAACAGAAATATCTGCCGGATTTTATAGATTGGCTCAATTTCCAAATGTAATTGGGGCTGTGGATGGTACTCATATTCCTCTACAGTCACGAGGTAAATCTAATCTACGACAAACTAAATCCTGTGTTTTCTAATTTCAAAATGTCCCAATTTTTTTAAAATCAAAATATCACAAATTTCATGTTATAACAAAAATCAAAATGGATGAAAGAAAATTTCAGACATTAAGTGCATTTTCTATCCTAATCATCTGAATCTGATTCAACCGCAATGACTCTGTTATGTATGTCAGATACAGATTAGTGCTGTAGTTTGAAAAAAAAAATATTTTAGGAGGACCTGAGGCAGAAATATTTAGAAATAGAAAAGGCTACTTTTCACTAAATACTCAAGTAATATGTAACGGCTACAATTACATATTAGACATAGTAGCACGCTGGCCAGGATCAACACATGATAGTCAGATCTTTAGAAATTCCCTTATAAAACAAAGGTTGGAGGCCGGAGAATTTAATGATAGGGTGTTATTAGGAGATAGTGCTTATGCACTAAGTAATTATTTAATGACCCCAGTTCCAAACCCAAATACTCCAGCAGAAGAACTCTATAATAGATCCCATATATCTACTAGAAGTATTGTTGAGCGGACTATAGGAATATGGGAAAGAAGATTTGCTGTCTTAACTATGGGACTCAGATGCAAAACTGTTTTGGCCCAAAAAATCATAGTAGCCACTGCTATCTTACATAATATAGCTGTTAAAAAAGGCTGATTGGAAAACATTCTCTAAAGAACTGGATAAAATTCTGGGCTGGATACCACCAACCAGCAATAACTATAGCAGATTTGTCGGTGCAATAACTAGCACTGCTAAAAAGTGCATACCCAGGGGATATCGGAAAGAATACATTCCTGGCTGGTCACAGAACAGCGAAGAGCTCTACCAAAACTTCCTTGAATCTGGAGACCAAGAAATCGCAGATGAACTTCTACATAGCCTTGATGCAGCCAGGAAACAAAGGTGGTCAGAAACAGTGGAAAGTATGAACTTCCAGACCTCAAGCCGCCAAGCATGGACTTTGCTAAGAAAACTAGGAAGTAGTGCACCTGCTGAAAGACAAAAACCAGGCGTATCTCCAAACGCCGTAGCATCTCACATAGTTGCAACATCCAGAGCTCCAAAAGACAAAGCTCACACTATAAAGATAAAACGAGAACTTAGAAATCTAAAGCACCATGCAAGAAAAAGCGTACACGCTCGTCCAGTTACACCTGCAGAAATAGAAACAGCACTTAAGGATGTCACATCAGGAAAAGCACCAGGATTCGACAACATTAGTCCTGAATTTCTAATACACTGCGGTAAATATGCAAAACGATGGCTGGCTAATCTCTTTACTGATATTATACAGACTGGAAACATTCCAAAAGAATTTAAACAATCAAAAGTAATAGCCATTCTCAAACCAGGAAAACCAACGGACTCGCCTAAGAGCTATAGGCCGATTGCATTACTATCTGCTACATACAAACTATTGGAGCGGGTTATGTACAATAGAATCAGTCCAACGATTCTGGAAATAATCCCAATTGAACAGGCAGGTTTCAGACCAAATCGAAACTGTGTGGACCAAGTTCTCTCGCTTACCACACATATAGAAGCGGGTTTCCAAAGAAAGCTTAAGACATCTGCTGCATTCATTGACTTATCAGCGGCCTATGACACCGTCTGGAGAGAGGGCTTAGTGTACAAGTTCCTTCGAGTAATTCCATGTAAGCTTACAGCTCGTCTGCTAAACAACATGCTGAACGACAGGACAATCCGAGTTATTATGGGACCCGATACAAGCTCTCCAAGGAAACTTAAGAATGGCCTACCCCAAGGATCAGTACTTGCACCTCTACTATTCAGCCTTTACATTGCAGATATGCCAGACACGAAGTCTAAGAAGTACGGTTACGCCGATGACTGGGCCCTAACAACATCCTGTAAGGCATTTGAAGAGACAGAGCTGATCTTGTCAGATGATCTGAAAAAATTGGGAGAGTACTTTCGAAAATGGAGACTACAGCCAAACGCAAGCAAGACCGAGGTAACATGCTTTCACTTAAATAATAAGTCTGCTAATAGGGAGCTTAGAATCCAATTTGAAAACACATGGCTGACTCATAATAAAACCCCAAAATACCTGGGCATTATACTCGATAGAACACTCTCGTTTAAGGAGCATTTATCCAAGACAGCAGAAAAACTAAAAACGAGAAATAATATAATACAAAAGCTATGCGGAACAACATGGGGAGCGTCAGCATCCACTCTGCGGTCATCAGCTCTGGGTCTCGTTTTCTCAGCTGCAGAATACTGTGCGCCTGTATGGATTAACAGCCCTTATGCCCATAAAATTGATACTCAGCTCAACAACACAATGAGAATGATCGCCGCTGTCCTCAAATCCACTCCCACTGAATGGCTCCCAGTTTTAAGCCACATTCAGCCTCCAAATCTGCGTCGTGTGAATGCTCTTACCAGAGAGTACAAAAAGATCTTGGCCAACCCAAACCTCCCAATACACGAAGACATTGAATACGCCAATCACAACCGCCTCCGTTCTAGAAAGCCACCCACCAAAATAGCAGTATCTGCCTTAGAGGAGGGCTTTGACCTAACCACCTCGTGGCACCAAGAATGGACCACCAAGTTTCAGAACAACCGAATGCCATGTATTACCCAAAAACCCCCAGGGTACGACCTACCACGAAAGACCTGGTCCACCCTAAACAGAATCCGTACTCAGCACGGCAGGTGCGCCTACTTCTTACATAAATGGGGCAAGATACCATCTCCTCTCTGCGAGTGTGGCGAATACCAAACAGTGAAGCACATTACAGAAGACTGCCCTGGATCGGCTTACGAGGGGACACCTGAAGACTTCCTGTTGGCGACTCCGGAATCAATAGCCTATATAGATTTATTGGAAATTTGTTTGTAATAGGAATTTATAACTGTATAATGTGTCTTATGCCATACGCTAAATAAATAAATAGCTGTTAAAAATAGAGATGAAGTGATTAATGATGGATATCATGATGAAATTGATGATGATAATGATGTTTTTCGTCCAATAAATCAAGAAAATAACGGGAATAATTATATAATTCAAACATACATCAATTATTTTCAGACATTGTTATAGCTTATTTAGGTAGTAATATGAAAAGGATGCCTTTAATAACAGAAAACAAGTAAATGACTTCTCTAGTATTTAATTTCTATAAATTTGAACACAAATATTAAAGCAAGTACCTATATATAGTAGAGATTATTTAAGAAGAAACCTCAATAAAACGTGCAACAAAGAATGCTACAGGGTATTCAGTTTACATTTATTTTAATTACAATCCTTATATATTATATAATATAAAAATCGCATAATTTTTTGGTCGGATCCTGGCTACAGTTTTCTCACCAATCTTACAGGCTGGTGCAGTGCATTTTACAGCTGAATTGGCTGTAGGGTATTTTATTTTTCAATCCAAAACAACTTCAAAACGTTTAAAATAATTTTCCGTGTCTCAGCGTTAAACATTTTTCACCAAATATTCTGTCGAATGTCGAATAAACCACAAAATTCCTCGCCCGTACCTGAATTTTTGGAAAAAGGTTCTTTGTCCCGCTTTAATTTCTCACACCTGACAAAGAGGCAATTAAGGGTTGGTACTTGCTAATTTCATGCCTATGATTTGTTTAAAAGAAAGAAAGAAAGAAGATTAAAAGCTGTAGCTTTCTTTGTTGCACGTTTTATTACCCTTTCCGTCATTTTAAATAATCTCTACTATAAAATAGAATTACAGTTGGTGCAAAAGATGAAAACACTCCTATCCCCTAGTATAAACTTAAAAAACAGGTTTTGCACTTTTAAGTGGTTCTTGATAACTGTAATTTATGATTAAGGTCACATTTTAGTATGTCAATTTTAAGTTTCATCTCCTGCTCGTCTAAAACATAAATTGCTTCCTGTCTTCTTCTTTGGTCTCTTATTTGTGCTAATTGTTCTTCCCTGTATTTTAGTTCCAATTCTAATATTTGTTTTTTAATAATCCATTCTTCCTTGTTTTTATTCTCCTCCTCTATCTTCATTTGAAGCTCCACTTCAAAGCATTTTTTTTGTGTTAACGCTAATCCAGTTTTTGTCTCGGACAAGACTTCGAAAGAATGTAAGCTATTTTTTCTTTCTTCAGCTGTAACAGTGCGTTTTCTTTTTTTAAGATTCCATCCTGATTTTGGCTAAAATTTTATACATGTATTGACTATTTGAGACTTAAATATAAAATAAAAAGTATAGTTACTACTATAAATTTAGATTTTGATGTCTAGTTAGGCTAATTAATGATATTTAATATTATTGTGAATAAATTATATATTTAATGTTTTCCAGAATTTTATTATATCTAACATCAATAAAGTAGCGTTTATTGTATACTTGCACCTGTTTATAAAAAATGTTCTTAAATATTTATAATTTTAAATACTTTTAAATGAAAAATATTTTCCCCTAGCAAACACCTCTTTAGCGGATTTATGAATAAGTTTAGTAAAGAATAACATACTATAGGTATAACATGTTTATTATAAATATTTGAAATAAACTTTTGATGATAATTGTTATCGAGTATAAAAAAATATAGTTGCAAATTGCAGATGGAAAATTTCCAGGATGTTAATTTTTATATAATATACATATACTTAAAAAACGCGCTAATAAATAAGCAAAAACTGTCTTTATTTTTTATATTTTTTAATTTAATAAAATGCTTTATTTTGAGATATTTTTTTTTCAAATTTCTTTTAATGTTCTCGTATTTGAGTTTTAAACAAAGTAGATCTCTATGTAGATCTTTATTTTGCGCTATAAAACTGAAGTGCACTTTTTTCCACGCATTTTGCTTTTCCTTTAAGGAAACCCCGTCAGTTTTCTTGCATTCAATAATACATATTTCTGGCAGTAAACAGTTCATTAGCAAATTAATTTCGCTTGCCGAAAAATTTGCTCCTCTCTTTTTACCTTTCTCTTCTGCCATAACGAATACTTACACCAGGCTTTTTTTTTTAAATGATTTCCCAAACTTTTGAAAACACAAATCTCGCAAAATAACAGCAATGAAAAGATAATAAATATAATATTTTAAATTTCCAAAACTTTAAAATTATTTAAAATTTGACAGTTACAGTTGAAAAAAGGGTTATTTGAACTACGGGCTAAAATTTGTGTATAAGTGCCTAAATTAAAAAAAGAAGAGTACGGGCTCAACCATTTTTTTTCTTCTGTGACACAATTAGCTAACCGTGTGTCTAGATTAGATCGAAAGTATCCAACTAAAGTTAATCGGGAATTTTAACACCGATTAGAATTTAGTATGCCGTTACCAAATCAACAATTTAATCAGGTGCGAAAGTACCGGCTCTGTGTGTACCAAATTAGATATGAGTCAAGTTTACATGCCATTTAAATGGCATGTAAACTTAACATCAAGATTGTGTCACCAGTTGACACTTAAACTAAATTGCATTTTATTTGTATAAGAGCTGCGTTCGGCAAATACATCTGCGATTGAATTGATTTTTTGTCACGTGACCACAGATCAGTCGGAGAAATTTGTAATAAAAGAACGGTACTAAACAACTGATCTCTGTCAAAATCAAACTGCTTTGTTTTGATTCAAGAAATATAACCTATTTTTCCCCTTTTCTACTAAAAATGAGTATTCCTACTGTTGTATTGGCCCTAATTGAAGGGATAGATCAACTGTCCTATACTCTTTGCTATCAACTTATGTTTGAAGACGATGATGAGGAAGACGTAAAGATTTTGGTAAATTTTCGTCTGTCACCAATATGTTAAACCAATGAAGACGAGAATGAAGACTAAGGTTAGTTCAGGGGTAAACCGTTTTTCTTCTTCCGCATCATAAAGTTCTATTTCCTTCATTTTTTAAAGTTAACTTTCTTATAAGGTCCTCGCCAAAGCAAATTTCAAACCAAAACTAAGAACAAACTTCAAATTAAACTTAACCTCACTAACTCAGCTGGCTGAGATTTGAGATTAATCGCTTTCATCCGATCAAAAACTCCGAGCAAAAAGATCATCGTCAGAGCGCTCAGATTTTAATTGCCGAACGGTTGACATTTACTTCCCCTACATCCAGATGTCATAAACGAACGATTCAGATCAAATTTAAGCGGTCTGATGTATTTGCCGAACGCGGCTAAGATGTCAATTTTTCGATGTAATTGCAGGGTATCTCGGTAACTAGTAAAGATAGCGACTTGATCACCCCCTGTGATTTAAGATCGAGACGATATGGGCCATTCTCTCTTAACTCTAACTTTAATGTGATGAATTCTGCCACATTTTTAGATTTTTTAGTTGCTATTTTTCTTACAGATTATCTCTAGTTTATTAGTTTATACTTTTAGGTTTATGACACCTGTAATACGTAGGCGATTTTCTAATTAAAGTAATAAGCAAAACAGTGGCAAAATCAGAATTGGTATTATATTCGTCAACACTGTCCCATTTTGGAACCTACCCTGATATGATATGATAATGATATGCAAGCTAGTATAACCATTTATGGTCAGTATATATTCTACAAAATGATAAATAATTACGTAAAACCCAAGGGAAGTTAAAATTTTAAAATATTTGAAAATATGCACCCAATTTTGTTTTTAACTTATAGGAAAACCATTCTTGCAACCAAAACAACACTTACCTACTCTTTTTAGCCTCAGTTCTATGTGCCATTTTCTAGTGTAGAAAGTTAAAAAAGGCAATAGAATTTGACCAGGAAGAAGAAAAATGCACGGGGCAGAGTTGACTTTATCCAGGTCAGCAATAATAAAGAAATTGACACTTTTGATTTTAACTAACATTTATTTTTCTACGAAGTTAATATAAACATTTAAACAAAAACAAAAATCATGATAAATAGTACATAAAATTGTTCCCCTTCTTATTAAAAACATTAACTTAAATTTTTGACAAATACTTCGAGCATACATAAAACCTAGTACCCTATGATATAGTTATCAAAAGAAAAGTTAAAAATGTATTCGAGCCTGCGCCTGCGGCCTAATTTGAGTTCTCTCAGTTTACGTACTATGTCCTTTAGCTGCACAATACAAACATCTTCAACATTTGGCCACACAAATTTTCCTAATAATTGTACTTAAGAAACTTGACAAATAGCTGGTCGTCGCTCAATCAATCATCAACAATAATTTGGCCAACATCAATAATTTAGCCACAAAAATGCTGAAGCGATTTTTTTCCTCGGAACTCAGCTAGCACAAAATCCCCACATGCCATTTCCGATTCCTCTTTTTGATCTGGAATTGCTGATGTTGACGAATTTACTGGTGAAATCGTTTGATTAGTATTCTTGGTGTTTTCGACACTACTTTTTTAGTTAAATCGTAGCAGGGCAACTCGATTTCTGATTCTTTGTGTTCTAAAATTTCGAGTTCTAATTCTTTGTGATTATATTTCTTAACCGTTTCAGCATCTCCTCCTTGAAGAGTAGTGTTGACTTTAGTTAGCGGCGAAGGCGACGACAAATTCTTCTGTTTCGTCTTTGAAACTGTTTGAACGCGTTTTTTCTATTTTTCTGCTCGTCGTTTTTGCTTTGCAATCCAAGTTCTTTTTTATCTTCTCTAGTTCACGGTAAACCTTTGATTGCCATTTTCTTGGTACTCTTTCTTTTGTACGTGGGTTGGGTGTATCTATGCGATGTAACTTCTTATATTCCCTGTGCTCTTTGTTGGCCTTTTCTCCATGTTTTTTTCTTTCTCAGACATACCATCTATCGTCTTAATTTTTTCCAAGTTCCGTTTTTTTTTAGTTTTCTCTTTCTTTTCCAAAAATTTGAAATGTTTTTCCGGATCATTTTTTAATTTATCTCTCTGCCTTCCTTTTTCTCTCTTTCTTTTCTTCGTTTTTCCTCTACAGATGCTGCTTTCCTTGATTTCACTTTTATTGCTAATATACTGTTTTCACTCTCACCAATTGTTTGTTTTTCTTTACCACTAGTTTTAGTAAGGTTTGAAGACCTTGTAGTATCTTTGGTGCTGATTTTTTGCATTTCAGTTTCGGTGTTACACGACATAAACTCTATAGTTTGCTTACTTTGTTTTTTAATATGATATCGTTAACGCTCTCTTCTTTTCCTTTCTTCATATTTTTGTTTTTCTTTAGCCCGTCGTGTGATAGATGCATTCTCTTTAAGCGTTTTTAATTTGCCTACAAGTCCCGCAATATCAATTTTGGTTCTATTTCGGTTCTCCATAATCTAAAATATAATATATGCATATATATATTATTGATATACCACAAGATTGCATCGATTCTTGTAACTTTTATTTTGCATGTCAACCCTGTCCCTTTTGAGATTTAACTGGAAAGGGACAGTGTTGACAGGGGACTGTGTTGACATTTTGGCTATTTTATAATATTAAAAAGAAAGTCAGGTTATGGTAATTTATTTTTTAAGCGCATTTTAATCAGTAAGGTAAGTTAATTTAAACTGATAGTAAATTTTTTGCACCTACCAGCTTGTATTAAAACTACACCAGGGACAAGGTTTACAGTTTAACGATACAGCAGTAATTTTTGGGCGGTTTATCTGAAATTATTCTTACTACGCACATCACACGTCTGTATCTGGTGTTGCATTGCAACCACACGTATTTAAACTTTAATTATAGAGAACAGTATTGACAACTAAAGCCACCTGTGAGCGCTTATATTAGCTAATGGCCAAAGGGGTCGGGTTGACTTAAATATGCGTGGGGAAAGGTTTGATAATTTTTTTTCGTTTTGTTATTTACTTTGTCGCAGCAAAATTTGCTCTGGAACTTAGCCGTATCTATGAGATAACCAGATCTGCAAATATATATCTGTTAAACGGAGAGCTTTAATGATTTTGCTAAGCAGAAATCCTAAAAACCATAAGTGGGGAAGGGGACAGAGTTGACATTTTGCTATTTCGAATTATTGCCTTGACAAAACTACCCGACTTTTAAGGTTAAACAGGGTTTGAGAATAAAGGATTTTCTTATATATTTTAAAATAAAAGCAAACTGTTTATATTAGATTAAAAAGCATGTAAATTATTTGCTGGGGATTCAAAAGTTAAAGTTACCAGAGAATGTCCCATATACGAATATTGGAATAATTTAAAGAAATAAATAGATATCTAATATTTACGTACAAATTCTACTTTGGTTTTCTATCTTAAAGCATTTTGTATGTTTTCAATATTTTAGATAGCGACTAATGAATGGTATTTACTTAAATAGACAGGTACATTAATATTTTTCCTAACTGTGTAACTTTTTTCACCGTAGGAGTAGCTTGGCTTTAGTATTTCTATATCCTTCTCAATACTGTAAATGGTAACCAGCTAATAATTCATGATACACTGTTAGATGTCAATAAAATAATACCCGATAATAAATAGTGAGCAAAAGTTTTCCTTTCTTTAATAATTGGCAGTCATACATTATTTAACATTCTAAAATTACCCAATAATTATTATTTACTATCCAAACTTTAGTACTTTTGAACTAATGTTAAATTCAGTATTTCCACGGGTAGTAAAAATCAAAGGGGTCAAAGCCAAAAGGCTATTATGTTAAATTTCCTGACATTTTAATGTAGGTGCAGAATGCAAACTAGTTAAATGCAATAATATTTTATTCGGGTGTCAATAAAGTCTGGAATATTGTAAATATTTCTGAATATATTTTTTTCGCAATTTTATGTCGATAGAGTTAATAACAACAGTTGAAAGAATAAAAAATTGATAAAGAAAGTTGGTCAGAAAGAATACCAAATTTATAATATTAAATGAAATATTTTTGAAGATTCCAATTAGCGCTGGGCGATATTGAAAATGGAGGGGAAAATCCATATCGAATTATTTCCCACCTCTATCCAGGACTGTGTTTTTGCAAATATTAGAGCCGCTGAACCATGCAGTAAATGAAATTTTCACCCCCAAAACTAAAAAAAGCTGCTATATCTAGCTTATAGTCAAAATTGCCATACACGTTGAGGAAGACTTATCAGATAACTCACGACACTTCGTATTGTCAATGTTTACATTATAAGCATAATTTTGTCCTGCAAAAAGGAACCAAAGATATTTCAGCAAGAAGGACTCAACCTGTTATAAATATCGATATTTTAATTTTAAATATCGTTATTCGATATTTTATTTTTTAGTAAATTCAATTATTAATAAGTATCCTTTCACCGTGTGTCTTTATCCACTAATGGTTATTTAGGTTCCTTTGTTATTTTACGTTTAAATCAATTTACGCAAAGGTTGAATTTGCTTTAAACGCAAAACAACCAGTAAAATTAAAACAAAAGGTATTTAAATGAGCTGACAGTAAAGGTTTAATAAACTTTATGTAATATATAATATTTATTGATATATATATATATCGATATATACAGCGTGTCTTCGAAAGTTCTTACCAAATGGGAAACTTTTTAATTATTAACTCTACGAAAAAAAGTGCCTCTTCTTAAAAAGTCCTGCTTAGTGAGAAAATAAATTTGCACAAGAATACTTGTATGTTGAACATACAGAGTGGCTTCAAAAAGTACCGAGTTTAAAATTTATAAAAGACGTCGGCTATATCTCCAAAACTAATAGTCGTAAAGATTTGCGGTAAAAAAATTCTAGGCCACAGGGCGCTTTTTGCGGAGGACCCAGTTTTGGAAATAAATATTTCTGGATAAGTAGGCTTTGAAACAATTGATTGTTGTTGGTAACAGAATAGGCGTTTTAGTAGCGACAGTGACAGTTTGGCAATTACAATTTCTGTTTCAAAACGTGAACTTTTTGTTAAAAAAAGGTTTTCCCGTTTCTTAGTTACTTTAAACAATAATAGTGATGATTAAACTGACTGTTGATGAAAAAATAGAAATAGTTCTTAATATTGGCGATATTTATAACACGCATCGCGAGGCTACCGAAATTTTTAATACTACACAAATAAACATATTAGCCACGTTACTGTCGGCAATGTCGTCAATAAATTTAAGAATACTGGCTCTGTCGAAAATAATTTCAAGAAAAAACATACAGTTCAAACACTTACTGAAGAAAATCAATTACAAGTATTGCAAGCGGTTGTGGAAAATCCAAAAATTTCATTGGAAGGAATAAAGAACACAGTTCAAGATAACGTGTCAAGAGCTTCTGCTAGTAAGATTCTTAGAATAAATAAATTTTATCCGTATAAGCCAAAATTTGTACACACGCTCAAACCTGGAGATATGGAATCGCGTTTCATGTTCTGTGCTTGGTTCCAAGGAGAAGTTGAAGACGACATTTTCTTTTCAAGGAGAATTTTATTCAGTGACGAGGCAACATTTACTTCTAATGGTGTCGTATATTCCCAGAATTCGTTGGTGGAGCGATGTGAACCCCAATTTCGTAATCGAATGCCGTGACCAAACGTATTTTAAAACGAACGTTTGGTGCGGTATTTTAAATAATCAAATAGTGGGTCCATATTTTTTCCATCAAAATATTAATAGTGAGATTTACTTAAATTTCCTAAGAACCGAAATATTTATATTTATTAACGGCCTGCCATTAAACGCGCGACAGGCTGTTTGGTATCAGCATGATGGAACTCCTTGTCACAGTGCAGCCAGGGTTAACGAATATTTGGATAGAACTGTTCCACAAAGATGGATAGGACGCCGTTCAGAAGTACCCTGGTCACCTAGGTCACCGGACATTACACCCCTAGATTTTTTCTTGTGGGGTCATTTGAAGCAATTAGTCTACAAGCACAGACCATTCCGTGATATTGATCACCTGAAAGAAACTATAAGGCAGTGTATCCCGCTAGTTACTACTCATATGATCAGAAACGGTGTGTCAGAGTTTTCTAGAAGGACAATCATTTTTATGCAAAAAGACGGGGGTCATGTGAAGAACTAGATTATTTTTGGAGTCATTTAGTTTTATTTGTTATTGGGAAATTAGAAATTGGCTACCTCATAGAAATTAGTGCACTTAAATTGTAATAGTATTTTTATCCACCATAAAAGTAGTTCCCTTTAGTAGTGTTTTTATTGTGTTATTGTTAACTGTTGTTGTTATAGTCTATCTAGCCTTTAAACACTCTCCAAGTTTTAATTTTGGAGATATAGCCGACGTCTTTTATAAATTTTAAACCCGGTACTTTTTGTATGTCCAGCATACAAATATTCTTGTGCAAATTTATTTTCTCACCAAGCAGGACTTTTTAGGACGAGGCACTTTTTTTCGTAGAGTTAATAATTAAAAAGTTTCCCATTTGGTAAGAACTTCCGAAGACACGCTGTATATATTTTATTGTTTTAATTTTTAATACTCTACAGTTTGCCGTTTTAAAATGGCGAATAATTTTGATCGGCAAAGTATGAAAAAGATAGTTATTATTTAAAATTTATACCCATACTGTATCAATATTTTATTTGTTAGAAATCATTATTCGATATATCAATAAGAATATCGATATATCGAATTCTTGCCCACCCCTGATTCCAATAATAATTCTTATACAGGTTGTTACTTAATGATCGGCCGTAATTCCAGGGGAGCAACCCTAAACCAAATTCAAGTGGAAAACTTGATATAAAAACATGTGTCTCAAAAAGTCTGGTTTTCAAGATACAGGGTGTCAAAGTTTAAAGAAAATTTAGTCTTTTATTAGTATCTCAAAGATCGTTTTGCCGATTTTGGTGAAATTTGGCAGTGTTGTTCGCTGTAACAAGACGCTAAGTTAGCACTAACTGGATGATAATTAATTATTATGAGTTTCAGTAGCGTCGCGGGGGGTAGTCTCATGAATAATATTGTCAAGAAAAATGTACGCCACTGACTTGTTTAAAGATTTTATGTTGTTTTCGGGTTAAGCTGCTAAAAATACTAACTTTTTTGTTCCTTGATATTTTTTAGTACCTATCTTACTTCGTTTTCGAGAAAAAGAAAAATTTCGGCATGCAACGAAGTGGCTTTTATTTAATTTAAGCAAAATATTTCCAGCCGTTTTGCATTGCAACCTTTTTAAGTCATCACCCTGTGTAATAAAACCAAGAATAAAGCCTTTACCACACCAATATTCAATAAAACATACATATTAAGTATGATTATATTGTATTGGTGCAGATAATACTTTTTCAATTATTGGTTTAGTGTTTGTCACTGTTGCACACATTTTTTGGTGTAGGCCATCCGAAACTCCCGCGTCAAAAATGAAGTAAGCATGCTAGCCAATTGATATTCTTTTCCATTTGGAGTGGCTTTATCTGGGATTTCGGCCCATTTAGGTTTAATGCAATAGGTGAGTTTTGCGCCCAATTAAGTTTTTGGTGTCTTTAAACTGCGAGGGTGTTTCTGCACATCAGTGCAAAAGACCAGTCACTAAAACGTAATCTATTGATACTCCTTTTTAACATTTTATGTAAACATAAATACAAACATAAACCCTCAACGTTAATAAACAGCACATATAATTTCACGTTTGCTGCTTTCTTGCAGTTTATCGGCTTATATAGGGATGCTCTTAAAATGCCTATACGACTTTTAACCACAAATTCCTTAACCAAAAATTTGGCGATCTAGGCAAACTTACCTTTGTGCAATGTTGCTTCGTTAATATCGTTTTTTTGGAATAATTTCTAAACGCCTTTATCAATTTTCACTAATGTTGAGACAAAGAAGTACTACTATTATTACTGGCGTGTTTTGACGAAAACGTGATATTTTTTTAATGCCTGGAAATTTAAAAATGGCGCGTGATTCGTAAACAAAAGTTTGTATTTTTGTTACTCCCTGTAAGGTGTGTTCACAAATATAAGAAACCGACCTAAATGACTGCTATTATTAGGGTATTCAAAATACAATAGACAACAATAAACCAGTTCTGTGAAATGATATGGGCGTAATAAATTTTAAGTACCGTACTCAAGTAAATAAAAATGCGGATAAACCAAGGCCTTTTTTGATTAATTATTTATAATTAAACAAAGCTCCTTCTTCAAAAGACACTTTCAAGGAAACTATAGAAAGAAAGATTTATTAGAAGTGCTTAGAAGTATGTCTATTTAAAAAGAATATTACTGCGATAAACTTGCGAAAGCATGGGGCACATAGTATTGCGGCTACCGCCTTACCAATGTATATTTTAACCTATTGAACAAATATGGCACCGACTTGAAGCTGGAATTCGTCGCAATAATATTTCACCCAGACTTAATTCTAGTGTATTAACTCTAAGTTATGAAACTACAAAAATTTCTGAGATGAACTGGAAAAACTGCGTACAACATGTAAAGAAAGTAGAAGAAAGTTACATTTGTATTAGGAATGCAACAAAAAGGTTTATTATTACTTTAGATGATGATAGCGATAGTGAAGTAGATTTAGTTGGGTAATTTATTAATTAATATAATAATTTAGCATTATAAGTGTAAAACCATAATTCTATTTATATATTTTGAATTTAATAAACTTAAATAAACATCAGTTTCATATTTATTTACTGCTAAATTAAATATTTCAATACTATGTATTTTCTAAGACGGTCCAAGGCTCAGTCGGCATTGCGTCAATACCCCTATTCAGGTAGACATAAATAAGAGTCATTTGGTCTGGTTTTAAACAGAATTGAAGATGATCCCAAATTAAGCTGTAGACGCTTGGGGGGTCGAATTGACGGTCTCCAAAAATACCATTAATAACATTTTACAAGAGCAGGTACTCCATCCGTATCATGTACAACAAGTGTAAAATCTTTTGCCAATGAATCCTGAGAGTCGGCTGACGTTCTGCCGTTTCGTCGAAACTGTGAGAATACCAAATGCAATCTTTCATAAGAAAATTTCATTTACGGATGAAGCTGCGTTCACGAGCCGGGAATTAGAAATGTACATAACGAACATGTGTATAGCGATGAAAATCCTCATGTTATCAGGGAGAAACATTTCCAGCATGAACTTACAACTAATGTTTGGGCAGGTATGATTGATAATTTTATTATTGGACCAGTTGTAACGCCAAATCTATTAATGGGGATAATACTCTTCTTGCAAAATACATTACCCGATTTATTGGATGGTCTTTGATTACAACTTCTTACCGAAATGTGGTTTATGCACGACGGGGCGCCACCCTGCTTTCGTATCAATGTTCAAAGAGTTTTAAATGAAACATGTTCTAACAGATGGATCGGAAGAGACAACATTGCACCCGTTAATTGACCAGCAATATCTCTCAATTTAATGGTTCTAGACTTTTTCTTGTGAGCCGCTCTTAAATCAGAAGTATACGTTTCCCCCATCGTTAGGGAAATTGAGTTATTGCAAAGAATTATCAATGCTGCAGGTTATTTTAAAAACAACCCCGACACAATGCCCAAAGTACATTTGAATTTTTTAAAAAGAATTAATTTATGTATTCAGGAACACGGTGAACATTTCGAACATTTCTTATAAGAATTAAACTAGTTGGTAGTTATTACAATTAAGACTTTTTTCATGTTTTTTCGTTCCGAATAAAAAACAATGGTGAATTACAAGGTATCGTAAATAATTTTTTGGAAGATAAACTGTACGCCTGGCGAAAATTTTACAAGGGACAAAAAGTTTCAAAATGATGTCAGCTAATGTCAGAGAAACAATAAAATACATTATAAACAAAATAGGGGGTAACAAAAATACAAACTTTTATTTACGAATCACGCGCCATTTTTAAATTTCCAGGCATTAAAAAAGGTCGTGTTTGCGTTAAAACACGCCAATAGTATTAGCAATTCTTAATTCCAAAATTAGTGAAAATCAACTATATTAATTTGAGAACTTTAGCGCCCTGTAGCGTTAAAACGAAGCAACATTGCATATAGGTAAGTTTGCCTAGATCGTCTTATTTTTGGTTAAGGAATTTGTGGTTAAGCGTTGTACAGTCATTTCAAGGACACTCTATATAATGCCATCATACTTACTTAATCATAAATATTTTGTTTAGTAATTGATTTCTAAAAGAACCAAAAGGGTCTATGTATTTTTTTTTTGTTTTGAAATATTTAATCTTGAACTTGACTGTTGATTATATTGTAAAATCTTTAGAAATATTTTTTGTTGTTGAAGAAATTCTATTATATGCGCGATTTTTGTCCAAAAATGTCACTTAGACCACTTTGTTTGTAAATATATTTTAGAAAATAGCAAACGTTATTTTTATATTATGTGAAGCATTATTGAAATAAAAAATAAACAAATAAGAAAATGTAATTTTTTAATCTATTATATTATTATATTATTAATTATCAGTTTTTTCCTGAACATTTTCCTTGAACATTGTGTTTCCTGTGGCTTTTTTTCTTTCCTTTTCAAATTTTACTTTTTGCTATTCTGATGGAATCGGTATAAGTTATGACGTATTGGTGGAATATAAGGAAAAAGTTGAATAAGATTGTTTCACTCCACATTCTCCACATACAGGCGACTGTATAAAGAGGCCAGACGATTGGTCGCAATTATAATGGGTTTTCCCCCATGTCTTTTTTTTTGTTTACACATTATCGAACACTAGAAACTTCATATAGAAAAAATGCACAAAGCGTCTGAAATATTCTGTACGTTTGACAGTATTAACTAATTACGGTATAAGTGCTCTTGGAAATAATATTTGCTTTTACGTTCCAATATAAATAAATAATCCTTCAAATTAGATAGTAATAAAACAGTAACCACTGCTAGTCGATTTACCTTTTATAAAAAAAAACTGAATGATGCTTTATAAAACTTGTACTCTCATCGATGTATTTTAGAATAAAAATGATACTTTTAAAATCATTTTTTTCTTGGTTATTTCCAATACTGCCTTTATGGTACATTTTAGTTATATTGAATAATATTACAATAAATACAATTTATAGAATTACCTTACTTAATAAAAGGTGTTCATACTATTTTTGGGTACATATATATTTTTATAAAGAGTGTTTAGTAAACATATGGGCGAAAATTGAACAGGTGGTTCTTAGTAATTTAAGAAATATTTTTCCTTTAAATTATTTTCGGATTTCGTAGAGCCGCTTTGTGTCAAAAATACCGGGCAATAAAGTTCTAGCCTAAATAACTTTATGGTCGTACTTCACTGGATCTATATAGTACATACGTTGTTGTCTTTTATCAAGGTGGTAGTCCTTCTCAGGTACTGTAATATTTCTATATTAAAATATTGTTGTTTTGTCTAAATTTAACAGACTTGTATCTTCGGGGCAAAGCAGATTTTCGAAAATCATTGGCACGAAATGTTACTTAAATTTCGCATAACGCCTTCAGTCCCTGTCGTGTGTTTAAACACCCCGTATAACTGTATCTCATTATCTAAAAGTTTGTCATTATCTGGGTAGAGAAGAAATTAATATTTTTATCTCATATTTAAAAATTACATTTACTATTAAACCTTCTGTTTTCATTTTATTACCAATTGTTTTATGACCTATTTAACGAGATATTTAATAATGTTATATGAATACAATTTAAAGAATAAGTAATTATCTTTCTAAATGAAATATTTTCATAAAAGTTTGTTTCACGTTTTCCGTCAGTAGTTAAAGAAAAGCATGTGCTGCTTATAGCAAATTAAACTTTTAACTCAAGCCCCTACATTCTATCAAAGGAGTATTCTACCCAAATAAATCCAAACTTAAATTAATATCACATTGAGATTGGTAATTGATTTACCTTTTACACACTATTATTATTTTAATTTCCAATAAATATTTAAATTTCAAGTCACACTGATTATTTTCTAATCGCCCTTACACAATATAACAATATACTGATCAAATGACAATGGAATATCGATTGCGAGTAGAAGAAAATTAACATTTTCTAATTTATTTGTACCTTTGTAATGTATAGTCGTGGGAAGTGAAAGATAAAAGGTAAAAATATACTTAAGTCAAAAGTTCAAGATATTCCTTAAAAGGTTCCTCTTTAAGTATTTAAGTTCTCGTGATATCCGTTGCATGTCTAAGTACTGGCTATCTTTAATAAATATGTTTTCTTCCTAAGTAGCAACACTTATCATCATAGTGAGGTCAAAATGAATAGAATAAATTCAATATTTGAGAAAGCCTGGACTTTATCATAAAACATGTTAATTATTTTCATTTTCTATGTAGGTATTTTAAAATTTGTTTTTACTATGCAGATTAGTCTATAAATCGAGCGATCTGTGGTTTGGGATATCATAATAATTATTATGCTATACCAAACACTGTTCCAAATGCATTGTCATCATGAATAAAAATATATAAATGAAAGTCCCCAACTTCAGTTTTCTAAAATACAAAATTGAATTTTTTTTGGAAACGGAATTTTTTCTTTTATTAAAACTTTGTTGTAGGTTTTGTAGGTTTTGGGCAAATGAAAATCCCTACTGGATGAGAGAAGGTCATACACAACGCCCTGGAAAATTGAATGTGTGGGCTGGGCTTCTGGGTAACCACAAGATCGGTCCATTTTTTATTAATGGAATTTTGACATCACAACTTTACCTTGAGCTCTTGGAAACAAATTTTAGTGGACAACAAAATTTAATAATTGTTTCACCAGTGACAAGCGTATAGCCAATTTTTTTAATAGGTATGCACTCCACTGATAGTTTTATTCACTACCTGACATAATATGAGGTATATTAGCATTATTTTATTAAAAGTAACGTATAATTTATTGCCAAGTATTACATAAATTTTTAAAAGAATTAATAATATTTTCTCCTAAATATTGCTCTAAATAAGAAAAAATCAGTTCTTATTTAAGGTTATAAATTGAGAGAACAAGATTACTACTAAAATTAAAATATTAGGGGCTTGCATCATATACATAATATGTTTCAATAGCGACCACCCTCAGGGAATCAAATGTTGGTCGGTTAACAGGGGCGGTCGGTTAATAGAAAAAAATTAAAACAACTGCTTTGCATTTTACAATCAACGAGGAAAACAGTATATCCGACGAAGTCAAAATAAGAATCCAATGCGGTTGTAGATGTATGTGCGCACTAAAAGAAGTTTTTACCAGCAAAAATCTATCCCGAAGGTCAAAAATTAACATATGTCGGTGTTCTAAAATTATTCTATTACGATTTTCGTTATCTATTCCATATTCTTTGGGACGAGGCTTTTCAAAACTACCAAATTCTAGTAAGTTTCTAGTCAGTTTAGAAAAATACGCTCTGCTGGGTTGTCGTCTTTGTGACAGAAATGCGAATAGAACTATGGATAATTATTTTGGAAAGTACCCCGAAAGACGACAACCCAGCAGAGCGTATTTTTCTAAACTGACTAGAAACTTACTAGAATTTGGTAGTTTTGAAAAGCCTCGTCCCAAAGAATATGGAATAGATAACGAAAATCGTAATAGAATAATTTTAGAACATTTTAATGAATATCCGACAGTCATACGACCAGTTGTCATGTACGGGAGTGAGACTTGGACACTTACCAAGGAAAACGAGCGTAAGCTGAAGTGTTTTGAACGAAAGGTTCTGCGTAAAATCTTTGGACCATGCAAAGACCTAACAACAGAGCAGTTCCGACCAAGAACAAACAACGAATTGACTGAACTCTATGAGGAACCAGATATTATCAAAGTAATTAAGGCCGGACGGCTGAGATGGGCTGGACATGTACACCGACAACCAGGCTCTCGAGTGATCAAAACGGTCTGGGAACAGAATCCGGAAGGGCGAAGATCTCTGGGGAGACCACGTATGAGATGGAGAGACAACATCGTTGCAGATCTGAGAGCGATGGGAATAGAATACGATCCTGATCTGATGCAAGATAGAGAAGGGTGGAGAAGGATCGTGCAGTCAGCCAAGACCCACCAAGGGTTGTAGAGCTACAGAAGAAGAAGAAGAAGAAGAAGTGTTTGTTTATTAATAAGTATTTACATTTATGTAAATTTACATTATGGAAGCCTCTTAATAAGGTAGCTTATGTACAGCATTTTAAAATTCTGAATAATGCCTTGGGCCAAAGGTTGGCAATGTGAGGTAGTATTGGGTGGAAGAAAAATAAGTTTGACATTATTCAGTGTAATTTTGGGATGAGACGGTGCATTATCCAAAAACAATAGCGCTGCTCTATTCTACCTTTATGTGGGTGAACTCTATTTGATTATAAGATAAAAAAAACACAAAGTATGTGAAGAATTTCAATATATTTCACCTTTGAAATTCTACTTGCTACATGGCGACCTTCTCAAGTATGTAAATTTAGATGTTCTACAATTATTTGTCATATGGGTAAAGAAACCTTGTTTGTATCAAAGTAAAATAGATTTTTCAAGCCGCTGATAGTTGTTACGTTCATTATGCTCGAAATAATATCATTGCTGTTCTTGTCATCATTGGGTATTTTCAAAACTAATGGACCCCCACCTGTTCTCATTCTCTCCATCCGTTGATTGCCTTGATTTCCTGAACTTCCTTTTCTTTATTTTCGTAGAAAAGTTTAAGATTTTTCCAGATCCTAAAAATTCCTTTTGCTTGTTGGGTTAAACTCCGCTTCAATCCATGTTTTTATTTTTTCACTACACTGTTAAAAGAGAATAATCAAATTTAACTTTTTTTTTATGTCCCAGAAAGTCCACTCCCGTTTTTTTGTTAACTTAACTAAAACCGCTTAAGTCAATCAGTAACTAATGAAATATGTTACTATTTTAACATTAATCTGATTTTATTCTGCAGTAAAAATTACAACTTAATTAGTTAATTTAACACATTATTTATGTTAATATTAACTCATTTTATAAATCGTATTGCTAAAGTTACTGCAAAAAAAAAATCACCTTAACTAATTGCGAAAAGTTACGTTGAGACAACTCTACAGTTAACTTTAATTTATCATACAAGTATATTTTACTGTTTCTTTTAATTATAGTAACACTTCGTCCTGAATAAATATAACTTTCATACGTGATTTCTTTCGATTTTAAGGCATAAGTTAAGATAAATACTTAAAAACATCACTTTAAATAAACCAAAACAGTAGGTTTAATTATTGTTTAGAAAAGTTGTATTATTAGTTATATTTATAGGTATAGTTTTAGTTTTTGAAAATTGCTTCACACTTATTAACTCAAATAAACCATGCTTTCCCTTTTAAACTTTGCTGCTGAAAAAGTCAATTCATCAGTTTTTGAAATCAAAATGCCATTAAAATGTTTTTAACAATTAAATATATTAAAAATAAATGAGACATAATCTAATCTTAGAAAACCTAAAAGAATTAAAAAATATATTGTTTTAAACAAATATTCTGTTACCTATCTGTACCTATAGTACATGGTGTCCACGATAAGGAGGGCCTCTATGGGGATCTCGGTTATGATAAAAGTAGCGTGGCGTCAAGCTATTATAAGAAAAAATTAATTTTAATAAGATAATAAATAAAGCAATACTCACCTATAACCGTCAGTTTAAATATTTCAACCGGGTGAACACGTAGGTATACACAAACACTGCAATTATTAAAAATCTCTCCCGTCCAAACACGTCGAAGACTCGAAGAAAATGTCTTGGTCTTGACTTGACCAGAGGGTGGGAGAGACGGTGTCGGCGGAAGTCGGAGACAGACAATTCGCGCGTTTTCTTTGATTAACTGGATAGATATTTAGATTTACTTCTTTTAAATGTAGATTTTACTACTAAATAGTTCTTAGCAGCATATTCGATTATTACTAAAATGTTGATTTGACACACTGCGTTGTTATTAAAATGAACATTACTATTATTTTATGTTGAAACAACTGAGAAAAATATATTATATTAAATATCTTTTAGTGTAAAATCTTAACTAAAAAAGATGTTGACAATGACTATAAGCTTAATCAAAGTTACTAGCATTTGATTCATTTTATTAGTGCATGTTAATATTAGTTAGCTGTTATGTCAAAACGACTTCCAGAAAAGTTACTTCTTAAAATCTGATTTTTACTGAACACAAAAGAGTTAAAATAATTTTACATTTTAGGTTAAATTTGATTTATTTTAATTATATAATAATAAATTTTTTTGATTCTCATGTCCAGGATTTCTAACAGTGTATAGCATACAATAGGTTTTTTTTTGTCAGAATATTGGAGTCTTTTGAAATGATTCCTAGTAAAGTCCGTCGATCTATCTTACAAACTCATTATAAATGCTAATCCTTTACCGTCATAATAACCTATTGTTTGAGGTGTAATATTGGGCCACCTGATCTGGGGACTCCAGGTACGGATCTATTTAAAGACTATTATATTATTATACTTTCTCAGTAATCATCTTAAAATAATTAGGGTAAAATAAAATAGGTTTATTTTAGTTATTTCTCGAGTTATTTAAATATGCTGATTTTTGGTTTTAAAATTCAGTTAGATGTTTGTATTGGTTTAGACAAGAAGATTTGTTGCCAATTGAACGTGACATCTAAGAATGTTTCGTCCGTGGGAAGAAACCAGTACGTCAAATGGATCTACGGGTCGTGATAAAACCCAACTAAAGCGTGATATTTTATCAGTTGATACAAAGAAAGTAATCTTCGACGTTTACACCACCCTTCTTGAACGTGGTTTTTCAAAATTTGGCGCAGTGAAGGAAGCAGCAGCTTTGACACGCAGGCCAGTGAGCACAGTGTGGTTTGTTGTAAATAAACCTATAGTGGAGAGAAAAAAGAGAAAAGGCTCTTTTACATTTAAGAAACTGGACGCGACGGATGTCGATATACTCCGTAGAAAAATATATGCCATGTACAGGGACCAAATGATCCCCACTTTAAAAACCCTATTGCAAAGATTACAAAAAGGATGATACAGGAATAGAGTGTTGTCGTGAGACTCTAAGGAAATGTATTTTAAGAAACGGTTTAAAATGTAAAAAATTAACAAACGACAAGTAACTATGGAATCGGTCAAGTCAAAAATATGGAGGATGGAATACCTAATTGCAGTCCATGGATATTGACAATGGAAGGGATATTATTTATTTGGACAAGGCGTGGTATGACACACACGAAGTTACAGATAAAGATTGGGTATATTTATTGGGTCAATGCAGAACCAAAGCTCCATGAAATAAAGGTAAGCGTATAACAATAATTAATGCTGGGACAAAAAAAAGGATTTATACCAAACGCTTTGGCCTTATCAGCCAAAAATATAAAGGACTTCCTTGTTGATTATCACGATGATACTACGGCAGAACTATTTGAAGACTGGTTTAAAAACAAATTATAACCAAATATACCACCATACGGTGACCATAGTGTGATAGTGATGGATAATGCGAGCTGCCACAGTCGTAGGTTAAATAAAGTTCCGTGTTCCAATGACACAAAAGTTACCATTCAGGACTATATGATGGAAAATAATATGTATTTTAAGGAAAATTACACAAAAAAGCAATTGCTCGAAATTTTAAAATCATTTTCAATAAAAAAGCAATATTGTTGTGACACTTTGGCGGCAGAAATGGGCCATACCGTGTTAAGACTTCCCCCTTATCATTGCATGTCCAAGCCAATTGAACATATGGCACTAGCTGAAAGTATCGGTAAGGAGGAATAATGTTTCGCCAACCTTAAATTCTTCTGTGACAGCTTTAGTACAGTCAGAGATGCAAAATATTCCAAACAAAAGTTGAGAAAATTGTGTAGCGCAGTACAGGTAAATAAAAAAAAATATTTTTTTCCACGCTTTTATATATTATTATCTTAAAGCAGCGCAAGCTTTTATTCTATCAGCAACGAGTGCGTCCCTACTTTCATTCGATCACCCGCTGGGTCTTATCGGCATTAGGTATTAACATTTATAATGCATATAACATTATAAAGTTTGTAAGATAGATAGATGGACTTTACTGCATATTTCTCTTGTGATGTAAAACTTGAACACCTTTTCTTTACACTTCGCTGTTGTCCAATGCTTCCATACTATACGATTCTTTCGAAAAAAAAAATATTTTTCTGCAAATATCAACACTATACATGAAAACAATTTCAAAACTACCGAAACGCGGAACGCCTGGTATGGCTGTCAAAGTTAAATTTTCAATGTACCCAGATTTAAAAACGAAAATCTAGTAGATGTCGTGATTCTGCCAGATTATCACGGCGTTTAACGAGAGATAAGTAAACTGGAGTTCGGTGAATAAGAAAGTAACTTTCGTTAGTAATGCAAGTTAATAAAATCCAGTCAATTACAAAAACCGTGCATACTACTTGCACTTATTTTCAATGCGTTGTAATAAAATCAGCATTATTGCAATAATTAAAAATTGTTGTTATACCTTCAAATTAAATTTTCAAAAGTTAATATTTCGGAAACCGCTATTTTTATCATATGTGTTCAACTTAAAAGAATCCTAGATGACGTCATACCTCCCACTTAAGACACCCTATATACCAAAAATACTAATTGACGTGTCCGATCGTTAAAAGAATTAGATCAGTTTGTGCAAGACTTAATGAAAGCAATTTTGCATTTATTTATATTATCCCTTAATTTCTTCCCTTGGATTCAAATTTCTTTGCCACCTATTAAGAAATGTAAAGTGGCTTTAAGCTTCTCTGAGCCATATTATACCGCTATTTTAAAATACCTTGAAAACAAAAATGTCAACATATATGAATATTTTCTCATAACTGGCATCATTTCTTAAATGATAAATGTATTCGATACTTTTCTACCTCACTGTATGTCAATTAGCCAAATTCCATATTTCAGTATTTTATTATTTTAAATATAATTTAAATTCTCAATTTAAATGTATAATAAGTACATAATTTGCATTAATTAGATTTTATTTTGATTCAGATAATTTCAATACAGAAATTAAATTAATGGCCTCACCAACATCATATTTTAATTGAATCGGCATTTTTGTATTAATTAAATCGCCATAATCTTAATGGGATTTTCAAATATACCGGGGAGGAAAAACAACGAGGCCAATAATTATTAGCATTATTGAATATTTTTTTTTCCTTCAAACGCAAATAAACTTGACATTTTTCTACTAATTTTTTGACAAGTTTTTTTTTACAGTAGACAGTTGCTATAGGCTGCGGAAGTAAAAGTACTTTTTCCTCCGCTGAGAGCGGAAGAAACAGTATGTGTTTCATAAATAAATAATGTTGAAAAATACAAGAAATATTGGATATTTGTATACTTTATTTATTTTAAAAAAATACAACAATGAACTATTTATTAAACATCAGATTAAAAGTACAGTTATTTATTGTGGCCCCAGAAAAATTAATACAAGGTGTTGCGATGTTGCGATCCTGACTTGTTTTTGTATTTTCTAGCGTTAAACCCTCCGTGGAACCACTTGCTGTTGAATTTATGACAATGTTAATAGGGATTGGTTCAGTAAAACGAGGTTGTAAAATTTTTTCTGCAATATCTTTCTTGTTGGTCATCGATTCCTCAATGTACCCTTCAGCTACATTACTGGATTTCCATCCAACGTGGCGCTTTAAACACGTTATATCTGCACCTGCATCTACAAGCAGCGTAGCTGAAGTTCTCCTTAAACAGCGACCGGTATATTCTGTGACATCAGGTAATTTTTAGAAACAGTACTTATCTTATGAATTTCTGTTACCATGCGACAACAGCGACCATTTACAAATTTTAAAAAGAATCTTTTTTCATTCATGCCTTCTGGGCGTAATGATGCATATTTTTTATATATGCTTAAATATTGCTCCCCAACAATAGTAAACGATCGCGGTTTTCTAGGTTTACTATCAGGAATTCTTATGTGAATGGCAGATCCTAAGTCTTGTATGCCATCAACGGTCATTTTTACAATTTCTTCTCATCGGCGTGCACCAGAAATACCAATAACAAGTACAATCTAAAAATACCATAATATATTTCATAAAAAAACTTGTATTCTTTGACGTAATATCTAAATTTACCTTAATTCCCAAATACTTCTGTTTGGAGCTTCAGGTTCCCTGGTATATACTTTAGCTTTTTTGGGAGTGTAGCCTTCATTTTGCTTCTTTAAATAAGCACGTAGCTTTAAAAACTTGCTCATGTGTATTCCTTGCCTGATATTTAGCATTGACCTTATCATAGAATAATGTGACCACATTGTTGAACTTTTTATTTTTTGTTTGTTCGCCAGTTCAGAGAAATACGTTAAGAGTACATTTTCAGAATTATTATTTTTGATGTCTGTCTCATTACACCATCTCTGGAAACTTTTGAACGCAGCTTCGTAAATACTACTGAACTTGGTTGGCAACAAATTGTATACGACATCTGCTGCAATTTTGGCAACCTCCGGGGGCGTACAGGTAAATTCTGATTCTGATATTTTTATTTAAAGTAAAGTGTTCGATTAAGAAAAATGGTATTTTTAAAACAGAAAATTAAAGCTTGGAAATTGCTTGTAATAAGATTCACTGACACTTGTCAAATCGAATTATGCGTAGGTATCAAACAATACAATAATAAAATAAAATCATAGTAACGCTAGCAAGTGAAATTCGAAACTTTACCTTTTTAAATGAGAAAAATTTGAAATTTGTATTTTTATCTTTTTATATTTTGACGACGCGACGTTTGAAGAAAAAATAGTATATTTTATTTGTAGTCAAAGCAATTTGTTATGACTCCTCTGTAATTGCTGGACTCACTTTATTCTTCCGGCAAACTTTCAGACTCATCATAAAAAGTATTGCTTTTACTCATAATAAAACAATACACTATTTTGTGATTGATAATGCTAGACCCTTAGAACATATTTATAGTTATATAGACTAAGCGTTCCCTATCCCACTGCACTGTTTTGAACTGGCCTTGGATCACTTTCAAATAAGGCGCACAGAAACGTATAATCAAAGGGTAACTCCACTAATAGGTGGAGTCACCCTTTCGTTAAATACCCCTTTCTATCATCTGGCATGACGGCGATTTTAAAACTGATGTACAGTGGAACCAATTCCCAAGAACCCGCTCGAAATCTCAATAATTTAATTTTATAGGTAGATAAGTATCGAAGTTGGGTTATAACGATTTTATTGAACCTGAAAATGATGAGAAACATAAACTTTGTGATGGTGCTGTCCCTTCGATTAGAATAGTCGAAGGCATGAACAATCTTCGAAAGCGATTTCGTGTTTCCAGCTCTTCAGATTCGAGAAAAATCCTGAAAAAAGCGATTGACAGAAATGCTGAAAATGGGCAAGGGGTACGCAACCACCCGAAATCCCCAATGGAGACATAAAGCACTCTCATCACATTTCAAGCTACATAAGTGAGAACTACGAAGTCATAGGATTCCTATACTTACCAAATCCTATTTTCTTCCTAAGCTATGTACATACACAAAAGGAGTATAGAGGAAGAGTACGATATAACAGATGAAGTGAAGAACACAAAGAACAAGAATATTAATGGACTCAAGAAGAAATTAGATTCATAAAATATTTTGCAGTGATAACCATGAAACTGGCAATAGGAAAGTCATAACTAGATACTTCAATCGTCAGGCTAATAGTCACAATAAAATTACCGAAAGAGCCTATTTCTTCAAAAATATTCCCCGCTGGATCCTGTGATCCTTCTTGTTTAATTTCTGTACTTTTTTTGGGCGCTAACGTTACTTTATCATCCTTTGGGCTTTCTGATCATTAATTTTGTCATAGTTTACCAAAACGTACATTTTCAATGACAACATCTTCTGACGAATATTTGGAATGTGGATTAAAAATAGTATAACCCTTGATTATCTTGCCATAATCTGCTAAAATCATTTTCTCAGTCTTATCAAATTTTCTCATTTTACTATGGGGTACGTACCACGTACAGTACAAGCAAAAACTTACAGGATTTTTGGGTTAATCAGATGATTCCTCGTCTTTTTCAAGTTATGTTGCCGATAGTGACATTGAAATGAATTTGAATCAATTGTAATTTCAAGATTTTTAAATTAACCACTGTTACTTCATACCCACCATGTTTAAGATTTTTTTCCCTTAGACCCGTCCTTATCCGGAGCACTGCGGCCATAAGTAGGCCTATTGTGCAAACCTTCTTTTTATTGTATCCACTCGGTTATCTTGGTTCCGTGTATTAGTTTATACACGTCAACTGCTAGTTTAGTAGTTATTTCATTCAGTTCCAGTTTTACTCTTTCGAATATGGGATAGCGTCTGCGTTCCAAGGATTCGCATTGACAAACAACATGATACACAGTTTCCCTGTCCTTTCAGCAGAGCCTGTAGCTAAGATCTCCATTGTATATCTTCATTTTGTTCAGGTGATCCTTGACAATTTTGCCATAATTGAGTCCCTGTCTGCTGCTGCTGTTTCAGTAGACTTTGTTTTCACTTTTGGTCCATCGTTTAATAGCTTCTCGTGTTGTGCATTTAGGCACCCCTAGGGCTGGTTCATGACCAATGTATGGTGGAGCTGATGTTTGTCTCGCGAGCTCGTCTGCTCTTTCGTTGCCAAAAATGTCTCTTTGACCCGGTACCCAAAATAGTTTAACAGTATTTCTGTCCGTTAGGGTTCTCAGTTCATTCCGGCATTCCCAGACTAGCCTTGATGTTACCCTCTTGTAAGAGCCTTGAGGACCACTTGACTGTCTTAGCATATATGAATTCGTCCCCTTGATAGGCTATTTTTGTTTTCCCATGCGCATTGGAGTAGGGCATAGGTTTCTCCCTGGAATACTGTTGAGAGTTTTCCCAAGGGAAGCTACAAGACTACAAGTTCTTGGTCTTAATCCGTGTATCCCAGCCCCTGTACCTTCTTTAGTCTTGAATCCATCGGTGAACCACACCAGAGCTCCCGACGGAAAATCTGTTTGTCCACACATTTCGATCCTGAATGCTTATCTCAAAGGGTGTGTCGAAAACAAATTGGGATGTCATGTAGTCTGATCTTATCTTCATCTCCGGCACATGTGCTTTGTCTTCTATAAGTTCGTGACCTACCCTCTTTACTCTGGAAGTCGGCAGCATCATCTCTTTCTGTACATTCTCCTTTTTACTGCAAGAGTAATTTCAGATTTACGGATAATTTTTTCCATGTGGCCATTCCAAGTTAGTCTAGGGTCCAGGATGACCCCCAGATATTTTACTTCCCCAGCCAGCTGCAACTTTTCTCCTTAGAGGAGTAGAGGCCCTAATCCCTCTTTTTTTCTTCCCGTTGTGAAGGGAACTATGACGGTCTTTTCAGAGCTGATGTTTAGATCTTCCTGTCTTCCATTCCATTTTACCACCACTTTAAGGGGTTCCCGCATTCTATCTCTCACAGTGGTTTTAAATTTTTCTTGTGTCGTGATGACCAGATCGTCAGCATAACCCAAGATTGAGTGCCCCGCCTTACTGAGTTCCCTCAGAAGGCCATCCATGACAAGGTTCCAGAGCAGGGGAGAGAGAAATCCCCCCTGCGGGCACCCTCCTGCCACTAGAACCGCCTGAATTTCGCCCAGAACAGAGGTAAACACACATTAACCATAGAGCTAAATAATAACAAAGAAAATTGAGTATATTGGTCATTATAATAAATGAAAGCATATTTTTCATATTCTACTGAAATTCATTCTACAGTGAAAAGGGAAATCTGTCTCGACTAAAAACTGTCGGACGGAGATGACGCTTAAAAACCTTCGGGTTTTCAGTTACAATTACATAATTATTATAGATGCCAACATCCAGAACGGATAGGAACTTTAGGAAGAAGAATAATGCTAGACCTCATGTGGCAACAAATGTTCAACAATAGGTATCTTTTATTTGCAAAACCGCTTCGCAAATAAAGTAAATTTATAACAACTTCTGGCGGTCCGGGAACAGAAATGTGACCGAAATTAATTTTAAAGTTTGGACATTTTCAACCTTCGGAGACTTAATACAGCCCCCCCTAATCCGCGCCCATTAACTTTGGGGTGGAAATCCAAATAATGGATTGGCATACTAATTTTCCAGATCTTAATCCGATCGAATACGTTTGACATATATTTCGTTTTAAAAAGTAATTTTAAGTCGGTTTTTTTTTGCTTTAAAGTGTAATATTATAATAATTAATTTGTTTGTTAAACATAAAAAAAAAAACTAAAAATTTTCCATAGAAACTAACCTGAACTTAAATTTCTCTAGAAAATCTAAATTTTCGAAATATGGCTCGTTATTAAAAATGTTTAAAATTAATTCAGTGTACCAGTAATCTTAATTTATTATTTTGTTATTAAGATACTAGCTAATATGAATAAAATGTATTATGTCACCAATTAATTGTTGAAAAAATTAAAAACATAATTTAAATTTGCATAGTTTACTTTAATATACAGGGTGTGTAAGTTGTTGCTTTTCGTATTGGGTGAAGACTAGCTTATCAGATATTAATAATAACCTTTTAAACGTATTTTTCTATTTGGGTTTCATAATCACTACTTTATAAAATGCAACAAACTGGAATAATTATGAAACTTTTTTAAAAATTGATATTGATATTATTTAATGAAATATTTTATTGTGTTGGCCTATGGCATGTCAAGTTCTGACCAATAATATAAAAATATGTTTTTGTATGTATAATTGGTTGCACTAAGCATGGCCAATAAAGTTATTTGTTCACAGAGGAAGACTAGACATTTGATAGTATTACCAACATAAAATTTAAACTTACATATTTACAAAAGTTGTACGTCATATTTTCTTTTTTAGTATGACTTTTTAAGTGCGTCCAGAGCTGTCGAATAATTAAGGAGCTTGCGTTCAAAAGCGGCTATATCCATTTAGAGAAAATTTTCAGGAATCGACGAAAACTTCTTATCGGTTCGCCTTAATACATAGAGATAGCAAAAAAAGTTTATTTGTAGTGTTTTGGGGAATTAGTTTGATGCAATTTGATATTTTTTCTCAAACGTCAATAGTTCTTGAACAGAAATTGAAAATTAATCTGGATATAAATGGTTTTGATAGCAAAGCTTTAAAAATTCTCAACAAAAAAAATTCAAACGCTTGAAAACATATTTTTATCCGATTGTGTCAAAAAATGACGTTTTATAGATCAGATATTTGGACGAAAAGGTAACCTTTTCAATAAGGTATTGATTATTGCGCTGGTAGCTAGGCAACCTTTGTCGTCCTAGTCCGAAAAACATTTTGTCGGACGCTAAAATATTTTCAACAGTTTATTTTATTCAATTATTTACAATATTTATATTAAATGTACAATTAGAACAATTTTGAACAAGAACGGGGTGATGTAAATTTGATTTTGAGGATGTGTTATTATTTTTGGTCTCCGTTATGATATTATTCTCCAATGTTGAACTCGATTGGGAGACGGATTGCGACACCTGAGTCGAGACTGACTGCAGGTCAGATTGTGGAATGTTGAATATTTTCTTGGTCAGCTCTAACTTATTACTTAAGGAATCATCTATGTAGCCCTCGGCTACTCCCGAAGACTTCCAGCCTCCATGCCGTTTTAGAGATGTTATGTCTGCTCCCGCATCTACAAGTAATGTGGCCGATGTTCTTCTGAAACAATGTCCCGTGAATTCCTTGGCATTCGGCAGTTTTAAGTAAGATGCTATTTCCTGAGGTATAGAGCCAAATTTGTGTATACCGACAACTTGCTTATGGCATTTTCCATTGCGATAAGACACAAAAAATCGCCCATCACTCATATTTGTTGGACGTAAAGCCAGATAATTTCTATAATACTTTAGATATTCTCCAGTCACCGTAAATGATCTCGGTTTGTTTGTTTTATTATAGGGAATTTTTATTAACAAAGCCGTTCCCAAATCTTGTATGTCATCAATTTTCATATGAGCCAGTTCTTCTCGACGACATGCGCCCGCGATTCCAAAAATAAAAGTAACCTGTAATTAAGAAAATGGTTAGTCAGAAATTTAAAATACTATTATATAGTTACATTTACCTTCAACATTAAGTATTTGTCATCTGGAGCATGGCAAAGGAATTTGTGAACCTCTTCTCTAGTTAGGATCCTTGATTTCTTTGGACAATATCCAACACTTTTTTGTTTTAACAATGCTCGTAATCTCATGTATTCAGATATATCAATATTCTGTTTTACATTTACCACTGCACGTAGCATAGAATACTGCGACCACAGAGTAGATGACTTCATAGTTTTCGATAATTCCGCCATATAGACCAAGAAGACGTTTTCGGAGAACGACTGTATATTTTTTTCTTGCCGGCAATCCATAAATTTTTTATAAGCTCTTTCATATATTTCCTTAGATTTTTGTGGCAACAAATGTAACATTACTTCCTTGGCAGTTTCTTGAATGTCAGGTGGTGTACCTTCTATAAGATCATCGTCTATTTTCATTTTTAATTGTGTTTTTCAGGTTTTAAAACTAGCCAGAACACGAAAGATTAGTTAAAACTATCGCCTGATTGATAAAACGTCAGTTGATAATATTAATTTAATTATTTGTTAGATCCATGGATACGCATATTACAGGTTTCATTGTTCAAACATTCAAGGGACAAAAAATTACAATGCAAGATGAAATATATTGGTTTTCTTAATTTTTACATTATTTTATAATCCGAGCAAAAACACAATCGGATAAAAAATAACGTATGTTATACGGACGAAAAATGTATTTCGGACTATGCGGGTTACTGGCCTCGGCTTTGCCTCGTCCAGTAATCTCCCGCAATACGTCCGAAATACTGCATTTTTCGTCCTTGTAACATAATATACTATTTTATTACAAAACTGGAACACAAAACATATTTTTATTATGAAAATTCAACGTAGATAACAAAAACAAAAAAAAAATAAGAGAAACATAAAACATTTAAATATGAAGAGCAGCTTCTTCATCTAAACAGTCACGTGGCAATCCTGTTCGCCCTCATCTCCTTCCTTGTCGCTAGTTTCTGTATCTGCATTACCAGAAATAAGTAAATCTTTATACCATTTTAGATCTGCTCGTGACATCCAATTTTCACCAAACAGCTTTTTCAAAAGCTTCCTAAGACTAGGTGTCTTCTTATCTGGTAAAGAGTTTCTGGGCTCTATTATGTTAAGAACCAGGTTGTCATCGTCTTTTCCTTTCTTCAGCATCATCTAACACGATTTATTTCCAGGTGCAAACCGATAATACAGATGTGTATTCACTTCAATCTTAGGATTTGATTTTTGCTACTTTTTGTGATAAAAATTATTTTTATTTCAGCAATGCCCTTAATCTTATTCTACACTTTCTCTAGTTCTTTTACGTCATAAATCTTCCAGTCGTTTCCTAAAAGTTTCACTTCTCCGACTTCTGAATAAAATTTAATATATTCCTCTTTAGAAATTATATCAGTATTTTTCCTAAGCAACTTCTCCATTCTTCCAAAACAACGATCAGCCGCCATAAAGCTATGTCCGCGGACTGGAAAAGTGATTGAAATTTCGGACAGACCTTTTGGAGACTTATTTTTAAGCCAAAACATAAGTGCGTGAACTATGTAGGAATTTTTATTGTGGCCTGTGCAGCCATCACAGAAAAGTCTTACTTTCTCAATCCCATCGTAGTAAAGAGAATCTAGATGGTGAAGAAGTGCTGAGGCAATTTCTATTGATCCACGCCCAGCATAATCTTCAGTCCACACATAGAAAGTTGGATTTAGCATTTAGATGATAACTGGTAGTCAACGCGAGACGGTCGCGGGATCGTCAAGTGTATCGTTACAGATCTTACAGTCTTGCCAGATGCACCATTATGTTGTCGTATTTCTGAATATAACGAATTATTGGATATAACCACTTTTGATCGAAAAAAGAGGATATAGCCGGTTTTGATGCAAAAACCGAATTTATATGCGATTTTAAAATACAAATAGCACGTTTTGAACGAAAATGATCGTGCCGGTTGATAGATCTTATGATAATCGCAAAAAAAGCATATCGGCAAAAAAATGGATATAGCCGCTTTTGAACGCAAGCTCCTCAATTGAATTAAATTAATGGAAAAATCGTGTTCAACTACTTTTTGGCAATTGGATTATTTTAATTAAACTATTCAAATTGGTTTTTCATTACTAAGCGTAAGTAATTCTAATTGATAATTGTTTTTTTAAAAATCTATGCTAATTTAGTTACTCAAAAAGTAATTGACATACTTGAGAATAATTCAATTACATAAAAAGTAATTAGAATTCTATTTTTTTATAATTCCAAAGAGAAACTAAACATTGTTTGATTAAATGACGGCTAACGACAAAGGTTTGTCTTTAAACTTTGCTGCAGCTTTTTGATGCTTTACGCCACGTCAATGCAATTAAAAAATATTTATAAATAGTCTGTAGGGTAGGATACTAATTTTGTTAACCTCTGAAGTAAAGGAGGCTACTATTGCATCTTTCACGCTGCCCAAATTTAAGCTGCGGTGGAAAAATCGTTTCCAAAACTTCCTAGAAGAGGATCTAACAGAAAGTATCACCAAATGTATGTTTGAAAAGGTACATAATATGATTTTAAAAGATAATTTAGGGGTGGGTCTATGAGGAGGAATACACACATTTTAATAGTAGTATAAATCCTGTATGTATGTATGCATATTTCTGTCCATTCTGTTACGGGTGCCATAAGCATGTTCGATACTATTCCACATACTTCCTCTCTTTCTCAGAAATAAACAGACGGTGAAAATATATATGGTACGTTTATCACATATCCTTTTCGAAAAAGGTAAGTGAGATGGATAAAATCTTTGTTTTTAATAAATAATTTTTAGTATGAACTTTTGAATTACATTTAATTTGTTGAGGCACTTATTGTATAAACCACCCCACACCAAAATACCATACCGTCTCAGCTGCTCGACATAGATCTTATAGATCAACTCGATAACTGACCTATTGAGGAATTTCCTTAATAGATAGAATTTATGTATTAAGCATTCGTATTTTATTTGACAGGTAATCTATATGTGGCCCCCACTTTAAGTATTTATCCAATACGATTCCAAGGTATTTGGTATAAGGTATAACTTCCTGTATTTCTTGCCCATCGATCTTAATACTTGAAAAAGAAGGTCTGTTTGCGGGTGTTAGCGAGAAAGCTATATAATTACTTTTGATAAATTAAATGCCAATTTATAGGTCTGCAGCCAGTTTTGTACAGCCAAAAGTCCAAAACAAGAACAAACAAGAACAGTGTCGTCCGCATAAGAGACTGTTTATCCACCTGTATTTAATTTCAATAGTAAATCTATATATTATTATGTAATGAATAATATGGGTCCCAATACTGTGCTCTGCGGAACACCAATTATTATCTCCAGCTTGTCACTCAACACTTTATTGACCCTGACCATTTGACGCCTGTTACCTAAATAATTTTCTATTATCTCTAGAACCGTTCCTCTGACTCCACTACATTTCATAATTTTAAGTAGTCTATCGTGAGGAAGTCGATAAAAATGCCGATACACTTATTGCCCAGATTCAAACTTTTAACTACCTCCGCGATTAGAGTAAAACCGTATTGATTGGGTGAAATAATTGAGTTTGCAGCAAAAAACTAGCGTATCCTTCAAACTCTTCTCAAAGATTTTTGCAAAATGGCTAATCAAACATATTGGTCTGTAGTTTCCAACATTAGAAATTGTACCAGATTTGTGGATTGGTGTCACAATTGATGTCTTATAAGAACTCGGCACTATACCCGTTTCAAAAATCAGATTAATTATGTGCAGCATTGGAATTACAATCTCATTGCGTGTTTCCTTTATTACTTTAGAGGTTATTCCATCATGGCCCAGAGAACTATTGTTTTTTAATGTTGAGATATTATTTATTAGCTCATTTTTACTGAAAGGGGTAAGAAACATAGAGTTTGATGTCTTAGGTCATATATATCACAATTTATAATGACACTAAAACCATTATGTATAGTCAGATTCAAAAATATACCTAATAACTACAGGAGTTGCAGGATGGAAAACACAAACACTCATTAACATTAAAAAAGAAATAAAAGTAATTCTTATATGTTTAAAAACAAAACATAAAAGAACAAGGTTTTCAAACTACTTTCAGAAAAAATAAATATGAATGCATAGTTTGTTTAAATAAAAGCTGTAAGAAACACTAATATTCAAAGTTTAATTTCTTCGAATTTCGATGCAAAAATATCAAATTGTCGTCACTAATTTATTTCTTTTGTTACGATAAGTATTTCCTGCATCAGAAAAAGTTTTGTCGCATAAAAACATGTGCAGCTAGGTAAAGAAGATAAAAAATGTATGCATGATTTCTTTGTAAGGACATATATTTTTTATTACAGTTCCACGATTCAAATCGAGATTCGTTTCTAGGAATTACAGATGTTGTAAGATACAGGCTAATTGCTTTTTCTAGTTTTTGTTACTTAGGTTCTATAGTTTTACTTTTAGTGAAAGCTTCACCCATAATCACTTTGTTAGGCGCCCAAAAAGAATAAGGTGCAATCCCTATTTTTCTTGTTACCACTGCTAAAAGTAAATTTTCATCACTATTACTAGACATCTGGTTTTCTTCCTCAGTATTATAGGTAAGTGGCTGTACGCTTGAGTTATGTTCTTTATTAAGAATTGTTTGCCTAATTTCATTGTCATTAAATGCTCTGTTAAACGGGGATCAAGAATTAAATAAAAAATTTCGAAATTTTTTAATTTCTTTCTATAATAAAGTGATTGTGCTCTACTAAAAAACTAATTAATATTACATTTTTTTTCATATTGATACAAAAAAAGAGTAATTCATGTGCTCATATACTAATTCAAATGCCCTAATTTATTTTAATTACTTGGAGGGTAATTTAATTACCATTAGAAAGTGCCTGATTCGCTTTTAGGATGGTTCAATTACTAGAAAGTATTTAAATTATTTATATAAGTAGTTAATTTAAACTCGGTAATTCGAATGCAGTAATTGATCAACAAATCAATTACTTTTAGAGTAGTTCAATTACTAGAAAGTAATTGAATTATTTATAAAAATAATTGAATTAGGCTTAGTAATTCCAATGCGGTAATTGATCAAGGAATCAATTACTTTTAGTGTTTTTTTTTGTATAATAAGGCACATCACTACAGGATTAATCCTTTATGGCGCTTTACGAGCGGTGCGTGCGCGCAGGGAATGATGCACGTTGGTCTTGAATCTTTGGAGATTATACTCGTTGGGGAACACGGCCGCAGGAAGGTCGTTCCAGAGTGATGACGTTCTTCAAATGAAAGAACTGTCGTTTGGGGGACACTAAGTTGAAACACGTTTGCGTGGGTGCAGTGGCTCGTCGTGTATTTCTACCAAGCACCACTAGGTAATTAGTAATTAAAATTTTTTTATCATACTCTTAGGAACTGGTAATTTTAATTGATGCCTTTTTTGGAGCGTAATGGGTAATTGTAATTAAATTACATTTTGAGAGCTAACCACCGGCCAGAAATATTTTTAAATTTTCGGTTTGCAAAGGGTTAGCATAAATTCAAGCACTAGAAAAGCAATGCAAATAAAAGCTGATTCTAAGAGGAATCTAGAAATTAAAGGAACGAAGAATCTTTATCTAGTTTTATTTCTTAATTTTTATTTTAAAATCGTAACGTAAGGACATTTAAAAATTTTACATTACGATATATTTGCTACAAAGTAATTTTTTAAATAACCAACCTTTGTAAAATGTTAAGTAATCATTTAAGTTTCCAAATCTTTTTACCAACTGATTGTATCTCGAATATTAACTTAGTTCTTCAATTTGAACGCCGTGTTTTTCCATATGAACACCGTTATAAAATTCAATTTTACAATACTAACGGCTTGCTCGAGGGCCTCTTAATTTAAGAAGCATGCAAAATAGAAGAAATAGTTGAAACTACATGTTCTATTAAGCTATTATCTCACTTCTTCCGGTAAAAAAACGAGCTGCTTGTGGGGAGTACAAATAATTTAGTTGTGTATAATCAAAGAAAATTATTAGCTATAATTTTCTTTCGTATAATAAAGTAGTTCATCCTTTACACGCATGTCTAAAATGTATGATTTTTCTCTAACTATTTCATTTTGTTTGAATAAAAAAAAAACTTGTATTAAAGCGGAGAGTTGGCAAGAATTAGTCATGTTTTTAAAGAGCCACTTACAATAATTACAAACATAAAATATGCAAGCATCCTAATATTTGAAACTGTCTTTTAGCAACCCTAAATACTCCACCATCCGCAAGGGTTCTATTTCAGTTGACATTTAACTAAACGATCGAAACTTGTTTCTGCGCTTGAAAGTACATTTTCTTCAGTGGCGGCATTTCAGGGGCGGCAGGGTCGGTAGTGCTGACCCAGTGTTAAACAGACAACAGACAGTATAATATTATTATTTATCTACATTAACTCGCAAACTGCCAGCACATAACCATTACACTTTTTACATCGCCCTTGTAAGCCCGAACCTCATCTCGGCAGGCCGCCTGCATTACAACGAACAGCTTTAGGATAGGCAAGCAAACATACATAATATGTAATATACACTGAACTGAGTCGACAGCAATATTAACGCACCACTAAAAATTTCCAACAGTTTTGATGTTATATATCTTCTAAACCTATTGTACGATTTAAATGATTTTTATTTGCACATGATAGGTTATTTATCCTTTAGGATTATTGTACTCGCAATTTTTGTTAGAAAGTTAATTTTCATGGTATACCGGGTGTAACAAACATGTTGTGTTTTTTCCCAAAATTTGAAACACCCTCTGGAATATTCTAGGATTCGTACAATATTGCATAGTCATTCTAACGTGAGCCACGTGTTTTTTCAACGTTTTGTTTTTCGGTTCAATTAGTTGTGTTCAATAATAATGAAGGTAGACACTTTTTTAAATCTTGTTTTTTAATCATAAATCACACTTTTATGGATACCTTGATTAACAAGCATAAGTAGGCTATGTGAGCAAATGTCAAAGTAATTGCCAGCAGGGTTTGTATTTTGAAAATTATTTCAATTTGATTTAAGTATAAAATCGAGTAAGTTAATAAATTTTGATTTTTCGCTGCGGGGTGAAAATGGAGCGCGTTACAAGAAATTTGACCCGTGACGAGAGTGTGTTCAGGCAGTGACCTTACATGGCAAAGGAATGAGCTACCATGCGATTGGTTTGAGGTTAAGGGTTACCCATACTACAATATCCCGTATTGTTTAACGCTTCAGAGAAACCAATGACTACCATAGACGTCCTAGACAAGGCAGCCCTCGAGTCATAACAGTGGTTCAAGATCGTTTTATTACGTGCTTTAAAAGAACGATTTACCACGTCGAGAAATATTTTAATCGAACTTAGTGCCGTTCATAACATCCAACCGAGCATTGATACTATGAGAAGACGTCTTACCGAGCACAACTTGCATATTAGTACCAGCGACAGGCCCCGCATTAAACGCAGATCACCGTAGAGCTAGATTACAATTCGCTACTCAGCATGTAAGCTGGACTATTGAGGACTGGGGGCATGTTTTGTTTACGGACGAATCTAGGTTTTGCCTGTATAGCTTCGGCCAACGTCTAAGAGTGATTCAACGACCAAACGAGCGGTATGCTCAATGCAACGCAACGCAACATACGTGAAACAACTTTATTTAATGGACGCTCTGTGATGGTTTGGGAAGGAATTTCCTTAACAGCGCGAGCAGATCTCGTTCCTCTACGTGGAGGTTCGTTAAACAGCGAAAAGTATATTTCTGATATTTTATCTGAACACGTTGTACCTTTTGCTCCTTATATCGGCAATAACATTATGTTAATGCACGACAATGCGAGACCACACGTAGCGCGTATTGTAACTGAATATTTGCAAGAGGTAAATATTCGGATTCTCCATTGGCCATCGCGTAGTCCAGATCTTAGCCCAATCGAGCATATGTGGGACGTCATTGGCAGAAAATTAAGACGTAGTCAGCTTCCCCCAGCAACCTTGCAAGACACAGAAAGGATAGTTGTTGAAATTTGAAATGAAATTGAACAAAATCAAATTGAAAAGCTAATTATGAGTATGCCACGCCGATGTGCAGCCGTTATTAGAAGTAGAGGCGGAAACACACGCTACTAAGTAATCTTTATTTTTATAAGATAATTATTAATCTGTTTATTTGTTATTTTTTGTTCGTGCCATTTTTTTAAAGTTACTTCTTATGATTTTCTAATAGAAATGTATACTGGAATATAAAATCGTCTATCCTCGTTAATATTGAACACAACTAATTGAACCAAAAAACAAAACGTTGAGAAAACACGTGGCTCACGTTAGAATTACTATGTAATATTGTACAAATCCTAGAATATTCCACAGGGTATTTCAAATTTTGAGAAAAAAACACAAAATGTTTGTTACATCCGGTATACCATGAAAATTAACTTCCTAACAAAAATGGCGAGTACAGTAATATTCTCAAAGGATAAACCAATCACGTGCAAGAAAAATCATTTAAATCGGACAATAGGTTTAGAAGGTATATAACATCAAAATTGTTGGAAATTTTTAGCGGTGCGTTAATATTGCTGTTCAGTGTATATAGTAATATTTTAGAAAAATTTACACGCCCTTAAAATCGGCAAAAAGAGATTTGACGGCAAATTTAGGATTTGCATGAACCCATCCAAAAACCGTATCAGTACAGTTCCCCGAGCGGTCGCACAACTAATGCACTGAAATAGTCGATTGCCACGTTCAAAGTTTAATTGACATGCTGAAATTGATCCTTCCAACATAGAATAGCGGGTTGGAACAAACCTCTGAAGAAAGTAAGGTTAGTTATTTAGTTATTGTTATTATTTTTTAGCTGTTATACGCGTTAATTATCGGTTGTTTGTTATTAGTCTTGGTAGAAAAGGGCTAAATTTGTGTAAGAAAAGTCGGAGTGAACGTGGTCCGTTGAGAAAAACTTTCGTTTGGGGGGGGGGGGGGCATTTTGAGAATCTGCTGAAGTAAACAAGAAGAATATTTCATATTTCGTTCATTCTTGCATTTATGTGATTTCCGAAATATCGACCTTTTAATGGTTTCTTTATGCGGCGCACGTCGATTTGGAAATGTATCAGAATAAATTCTTCTTGCATCCACACAATTGCCGAGTGCTCGATTAGTTACCGTGCTAAAATAATTTATGTTAATAAATTTGATTATTAGATAAATTTCGAAAAATTACAAAAATAAATAAAAAAAATAATAATAAAATAAATTACAAGAAATGTATTTTCTTTAAAAACGACTAATTTTATCTTTATGGTCTACATCAAGTATTAAAATTTTATTAAATTATACATGTCAGTTCAAAGTTAGGGCCGAAGCCGTAAGTCGCTGGGTACCCCTTTGGTGCTCTGTATCTCCGTTAAGGGACACTTTGGGATTTTTTTTTCTATGACAAATTAGGGTTATTTTGACTTTCCCTATACGCTCTCGAAAGTATGCCACATACTTACCGGACATCCTCTATATAATCACAAAGTAGGAAAAAGTCAAAAAAGGAGTAAGAGGCATAGTCCAACGGTATCAGAAGAATATAGATCCTGTTCAAACGATTAATGCTCTACAGCTGCTTGCTATGCTCGGCAGATGCTCAGTTTCCAAACATTGTCGTTGACCAGTTGTAATATGGTACGAAGATACCCTGTATAATAACACAATAAATTATGCATCATCTAATAATAGTAAAGTGAACTACGAATCAGCATAAGATCAACTTGCTGACTCCGACTATTTCATAAAAGTACAACAGGAAAAGTTAAATGAACAGAGAATATACAGAGTTATTTTATTTAGCGTATGGATTTTTTACAATACGATAGGAAGAAACTAAATATGTACAAAACTCTACTAAGATATATCACATGTCACAATATAAAATAAATAAAAAATAAATATACAGAGTTAGGTATAGCAATAGCAAAGCATGGCTTTTATTACTGACAAGTTAGATGAGGAACCTAAATTATTACATGGCGATCCTGCCAGGATATTTTTGTTAAGATGGATTAAGAAGAATATAACTATAAAATGGAGATCTGTTAGCTGGATTAATGTGTTTGATCATTTTGGCAACCATATTCAAGGTTCAGACGCATTCCCAGAAGGCACTCAGAAAAGCTATGAAGGCGTCAAATCTATAGAAAGTGAAGCAAGCCAATCAAGAAATAATGTTACCGAAGGGGAGGACCAAGAGTAAACATTTTTAGGGTTTTTTTTTTTCAGCAAAAAAAAAATATGGAAATGGAAAATTTTTATGGTAGACACTAACAAAATGGACGATTAAGGAGAAAAAAAAAGGAAAATATTTATATAGAGATATTATATTAAGGTATTTTAGTAATAGGGATATTATTATTGGTTTGGCTAAATTTATTGCATATTAATGATATTATATTACTTCGATATAACTAAATATTGATCCTTAAAACAATTAATTGCACTCCTGATAAATGGGATATTCTAATTTAAATAAAATTTATCAATAACTGACGCAAATACGGACAAACATTTTCCAAACATTGTCGTTATAAAACCTGTATGTACATTAATATAATTTGAAAAAATTACGCATTCTTATGACAATACAAAATTTATTGGATATTATGTTGCTTATTTACGGGCCGTGTTGTCATCAATTTACAAATTATTGGGCTAAGCTAAGAACATTATAGTTACGTCATAATATCACATATTATATTAATTGTCTTGTCTTAAATCTTGTAAAACATGTCAACTGTTTTTAATTGTTACAACAAAATTTATGGAGTGGCGTTTATTACCAACATTATGATCCATGAATCATTTCAATGCCAGTAAAAATAAAATAACAATAATAAAAATTAAACAAGAAATCCTTGCGAAATATTCACCTGATAATTTAATTGATGGCTTGCCTACCTACATTATTATGCATAATTGGAAGATAAATATAACTAAACCTATAAACCAAATTATCCTGGCTCAGCCTATATTTTTCTAATAATATAATATCTGAAACATTATTGCGTTATTGGCAATTAAAAATTTTTTAACGTAGGTTGCGAAGTTAAACATCAGTTTATAATTTATTACATTACACCGTGTTAAAATGTTAATAATGTTATTGGATTTATTGCATTAATATCTAAAGGGTATTGAAATAACTTATTATTTTACTGTATAGAAGAGTTCGTTAAAAATTACAACAAAATTCCTGATTTATTGTAGTCATCTATATCAGTCATAAAGCCACTGCAGTGCGTGAGAAAACATGCAGTTAACGCCAGTAATTGAAATAATGATCACTAAAACAAAAGTTCTACTGAACAATCAGATCCAGCCACGGAAACGAAATTCTTAATCATATGGTTAATGTACTTTTAAGTAGGCTATTGTTATCTTTTCGAAACGTCAGATCTTACAATAATAACTGACTTTATTGTCTTCAGATTTGAGCTAGGATCGAAGTATGAATTTTCTACGTATATTTCATTTATTCGTATTTATACCTACTTATCTTTGATTGTTTTCTTTTATTTTTAAGTTCTTTTATTTTTAAGTCACCAACATTATATACCCTATATATATATATAAAAAGGTCCACAAGCCTCTTTTGATTTGCATTTGTTTGATAAAGCTACAATGTAGCGAAACATGTCACATTAATATATAATCATATTAATAAATACTGGAGAAAAGTATGTAAATAGTATTTTACATTATTTCCTAAAAACATCCTATTGTTTCAATGTAAATTTGTTAATATTGTATAACATGGATTCCTGAGGGAAAGAGTTATATACACTAATGGCGTCAAATGAAAAACTTCTCTTAAACACTGCTGTCCTATGTGGGGGCATTGTGTACTTATTTCTAAATCTTATATTTCTATTATGAACACTTACTTTAGGAATAAATTTACTCTTTACCAGATTGAACGAGTCGGGTGAGGTAAACAATCTGTGTTTGATATTATCAAGGTGGTGGCGGTTATTCATAATAAACCAATTGCATTCAGTTATCTTATGCGAAATGTGGTCATATCTACGAGGACCATAAATTAGTCTACAATACATATTTTGCACCTTCTGCACTTTGTATCTGTCCTCCTCGCAGAGACATGGTCTATAGATGAAGTCACAGTAAGTAAAGTGCAATAACACCAAGCTTTCACAAAGAGTTTTCTTTAATTGAGTAGGTAGTATGTGGCGATTACTATATAAATGTTTAGGTGAGGCGAATGCTTTTTGTTAAGATTTTTTATATGCGCAGCTCTTCATCGACCATTAGGCCAAAGTGTCTAGCAGAATTGACAAAATTTATTGGACTGTCTGAAAATTGCAATTTTAAGCTGTTTTATACATAGTTTCTTTTAGCCTTGATACCTGTACATAACAACTGAGATTGTTTAGAGTTTAAAATTAAATTGTATTCCACTGAGAGTGACTTGATGTCTTCGAGATCATAAGTAATACTGACTTACTTGAACTGTCTCTGACTGATGAAAAGAATAATAAAGCTGTGTCTTATCAGCATAAGTCTGTGTCTTACAACAACTTGTTAAGGTTATTATGTCAATAGTATCAATTATAAATAGTAGAGCAGACAAGGCAAAGCCCTGAGCTGCTCGATTTAACACCTTTACACGTAACCCTCTGAGAAGAGTTTGATAGGAAGGAGTTTGCTAGTTTTAGAGTATCGGTATTAAATTCATAATAGTTTAACTTTGCACATAAAAGCATATACTTCAGAGTGGCAAATGCCTTGCAGCAGCACATAGGCCGCTCTTCATGTACCGATTTGTTTTGGTTTACTCAGATGTGTCATTTTTGTCAGATTTATGCTTTGTCGAGATAACTGCTGTGATTGTATGTATAGAAGGATGATCGAACATAAGTATTATCGGCTCATGTTTATAAAATAACTTTGCAGTATGTTGGAAGGTCTGACATGAATAAAGGTAAAGGACGCTACCTTTCAGACCTGTGAACTTCTGGAATTAGTTGGAAGACGTGAAGTACCTTTGTCTTCATATTTTACAAGGTAATGTCCAGTAGGGACTTTCTAAATTCTTAATAAAGACTATTTATTATTATTATAGTGTACAGTTTTTCGATGCATTTTTTTAAGAATTATACAATAAGCAACATATAGGTATTTTTTCTTTACTTTTTTCAAGGCAATAGGCATCACATATCTGATGTATTTTACCTTTAAGCTTTATTTGTGATCAATTTTTATGAAATGTGAGAGTACCTACTTATTTTCGAAGTAAACAGAATAATTTAATAAATAGTAAGAGAACACTACTTGGCAAGTGGTAATCATAATATGACATATAAAAATTGGCTATAGGGTGTTTCAATTTTCCAATGGTAGGTGTGCTCGCTTGTAATGCTTGCCCTGTACTGACGAGAACCAATGAGTTCGAAACCGGTCTACAGGTAGCAGCAGCGTAGCAACCTATCATTGGAAATAAAGATTCATTCTTTTCTTTCCCGGTAGTTTCTGCAATCTGAGTCTGTATTTTAGTACTAACAGTGTTAGTCAAAATACGCCAAATTGTGCTATTTAATTCAGCGCTCGTTGGGGCATGTAGCCCAGAGAATAGCTGTTTTAGCATAATTTGGTTAATCCTTATTGTATAAGGTCTCAGCAAGTGGCTAGAGAACAAAGTTCTCACATGTATACATATTTATATGTCGGAATAATTTAATCCCATAAGCAAATATAAGCAGAACATTTATTGGCATGATTCTTAATAACTAAAAATAATGAAGAACCTCAAAAAAGAAATTTAAAGGTAGGTACTTTAAATCAACACCATAGGCAAGGCAAATGAAAGCGTTGTTTGTATATTTATACTAGTTCCATTTCAAAATCTGTAACATAAAACATGACCAATTAATCCAGGTAGAAATTGTCAGGTACTACCTTCACACCGCTGATCAGGTGGTCAGAGGGGCACAACAAACATAACCTCAAATCTATGCACAACCGCGGTAAAATATTTACTAAATGTTATGAAAGGTCATGAATTATCTTGGAACAGTATTGAAACTGCAAAGATATATAAACCTAGACACAAATCATTTAAGTAATACAGGCGTCTGGGGCGTCCGTACATGACCTCAGCTGACATCGATCAAAAGACACAAAAACAATTGAAAATAAAGTACCTACCCGGATATGCTCCTGCTCTGGCTGCTCTGGAAACAAGCACGTGCTAAGCAATTTTTCGCAAAAAACATGGAAAAACCGACAAAACAAGGCAACAAAAACAAATCGTTTTCTTGAGAAATTGTGTAGAGTGTAGGCGATTTACAGTGGTGACTGTGACCGAATATCCAAAACAATTAGTTAATACCAGTTAATACATTTTAAATTCTATTTTAATTGAATCGTTCGTTTCAAAAACGACTTAAGTCGATTTTCCACGAAATTCACTTTTTATTATGAAATGGTATTATATTTGTAGACGCACGTTCTGTACAAAAACGATAGACGTCCCCATCTCTCCTTACAGAAGTAATGCCCCCTGGTAAGAACATATGTAGTTATTTCCGTTATTGGAGGTATGATGGGCAGAACAAAAATAATACTAGAATTTTTAATGGCATTTACTGATACCCAACGTTTTCGAAAAATTTAGCATTACTTTCCAGTTCGGGGTCATTTGTTTTTGCCAAATGACCAAGACTTTGGTATCCACAAATGAAAAATAAGAAAACAAATATTATACACTCCAGATAATTATTTTTGAAATGTGTTTTATGACGCACAAATTTAAGCGTTTTAATCCTTCAGACACATCAGATTTATAACTTCAGTAATTGGTGGCCCCTTCATTATAAAAAAAAAACATGACTATGCGATGAATCGTTTGAAAAGAGAGTTCCTAAAAACCCAAGACAGTCATTTACACCATCCACATTCATGTATTTCTAATACAATTTAAAGGAGCTGTTGTAGCAGAACGACATGTTCATCGTCGTAAACCTACACTGCGTCCATAAAGTCTTGCACAAATTCATTTAAAATTCAGGGGCTTACTTTTTTTAAAAACGCTCGGACACGTCAATTAGTACTTTTGTTTGCGCATTTTTTAACGTAAAATGTTTTTATACAGGGTGTCGCACGTATGAGGTATGAGGTCATCAAGGATTTTTTTTAATGGAACACCCTGTATATTATATCAATTTTGAATTCTATGATGAACACTTAACACCTCTGGAAATCACGGTTTCCGAAATATTGACGTTTGAAAATTTATTTTAAACACATTTATTGATGACCTCATACCTCATACGTGCGACACCCTGTATAAAAACATTTTACGTTAAAAAATGCGCAAACAAAAGCACTAATTGACGTGTCCGAGCGTTTTTAAAAAGTAAATACCTGAATTTTAAATGAATTTGTGCAAGACTTTATGGACGCACTGTATATGGGTTTCGCTCATTTAAATAAAAACAGTCAAGACATGAAACAGACTGATGACACGCGGTAAACGCGGTGATGTCACGCGACGGTGTCACGACACGGGGTTTTAAGTCTGGATGCATCTTTACATTACCACCAACAGAAAAAGAGTATTCAAATAACTATGTTCCAATAAACCCCAAAAATCGACTTTCAAACTAGTATTCTTGACGAGTATAAGCCATTTTATAGCGAAATCTTACAATGGCCAACCACAGAGATCGTAGAAGACGGATAAGTTGTAGAAGATGATAATGAATAGGACATGTTGTATAATGGCATAAGGGTAATGAAAGTTTTCTTGATTTCAATCAATTTTGTGTACTTTGGTAAGGTAAATTGCTGGCTATTTTTATTTTTTGCAAGAACTGGCAATACTTGGCAAAAAAATTATTGCTTTGATTATTTATATTGAAAACATGCTTACAATTTAATTTAAAATGCGTTGTACCTTGATTTAACCATTTTATGTAATTATCTAATTTTTTGCATCTCCTGTAAAATTGTGTTTTAGTGACTTATGTCGTTTTTGAAACGAGCGATTCAATTATAATGTCCCCCATATATCGATACCTAAACTATACTAATTCGACACGAAGTGCCGGAAGTATACTATTAGTAGTCGCAATAAACGATAGGCGTAATAAACCGTAGGCACGATCAAGCCATATGCCCATTCCTATTCTATGCATCCACCAAGAACTGACAACGCATTTTCTTCTTGAAATAGCCAACGGCCAAGTAAGCCAAACATAAAGACCGGGTTTGTTGCAAAAGTCCGATTATGTTGGATTCAGTGCTGCAAATTTTTTCAGTTCAGGTTAGTTCTCAGTATTCGTATCATCAGGCTAATGTTTATTTTTTTTTTCTTATCATTTTTTCTTCTTCTTTTCGCAAGAAATGGAGAGTGAATTTCACAAACTTACATATTATGAAAAAAAATCAGTTGTACGAAAGTATGGTCGCCCTATGTCCGATTTGAGTATTGAAATTGCGGATAAAAATCGTGGTAAAATCTATAATTGGCAGTTTAACAAGGACGCCTATTTAAAAAGTAACTAGATAGGTGCAATTTGGGCGTGGTCCAAAAAATTTTTACGGCCCTATTTTTTTATATGTGCAGCACATCGACTAACAGAGTTTACGGACCTCCACTGATAATCTCTGGTATGTAGATAGGATCTTATGATCAGGTAATAATTACGGGGAGTACCTTTCGGATTGTGTAGGTATAGGGGACCACAATGTCACACTTTAACAAAGGCCTGCGATATATCCAAAGAGAGATTCTTAATATTCATTTTTTCTTCAACGACTCAAGAATATAATATCTTTTTAGTGTAGGTTCTATTGTCGTTGAAGTTATTACTTTTACTAGTAGAGATAAAACTTGAAATTCAAGCATTTATTAAAAACAAAGTGTTGTGGATGAATAGAAGTTTAATTAGCTTTCAAATAAATTGACTTTTGTTTAATATCTTGGAAACGACAAGAAATAGAAACGCGGAATTTAGTATTTGTGTATAGCTTGATAGGTACACAAAAATAGTCTATAAGAAACTAGGCCTGTCTTATAAAAAAAATCGATGACGTCATATCTCTCATTATTAGTATTTTTAAAGTCGTATTTGAAATATTTGAAGTTACTATGCTTCGTGAAGTGAATTTTAAAAATTAGAGTGATATCTATGTGGTGGTCAATCCATTGTAATTCCAAGATATCGTACAGGTCGTGCATTCTAGCTTAAGCTCGGAATGCGTAGATGATAGATAGAGTCAGTGTACGAGAGAGATATGTGTCAGAATACGACACATTACTTAATTTCTACTACGCACCCCAAGATCAGAGCTCATGCTATATTGATCGAACTGTAAATGATGCTCTTTTTTATGCGTTAATTTTAACAGTTGAAATCTCGTAAATATTATATTACCGTAGGAATTAACCTATAATTAAATGACTTTATATAATCTCTAAGTGTACCAAGATTTGTCAGCCAAACACAGTATAATATCTGCCTTAAATGTGATGTTAATATATTAATAATATTTTTCTACTACTTGGTATAGCACCATACAAACAAAATTCAATAAAATACTTAATTTGAAACATAAACGCACCTTCATGTTTATAGTAATTAAAAAAGAAACAAACTTGTCTTTAAATTATTTATAAAAAATGATAAAAGATTCACTCACCGACCTTCAAGCCAGTAGAGCTGGTAAAGTGATTATAAGATAATTTTATTTTTCTGGGAATATAAAATTATTACATACCTTACGCACATTCTAAAAAAATCCATGCATAAATTTAAAGACAGGTAGATAAACTTAATGTTCACATGCTTACAGTAATGAAGAATAAGAAAGGTAGCTTGCGCTTTTTAACCATAAAGCCAGGGTAACCATTTAAAGTTTACTAATTGTTCATTTTTAAATTTGTTTGCTTTTTAAAATTTCAAAGAAACCTTACCTATTTTTCTTTCGCTTAATTACTTTTTTCTCTCTTGGTCCTTTAAATTCCTATACAAAGTACTCTCTACTGCATTCCATTCAAAGAAGAGACATTCGCTTGATCAGCGACCATGATCTGACAAGCAACCTTAAAAGTCATGTTGATATCTTAAGCCTCTTTTACATATAATTCCATGGCAAATGTTTAACAGAACTAATATTACCCGCTTGATTCCACCCCCTACGGTATATGGTGGAAATTCGCGACGAACCACTGCAGCCCACCCGTACGTGGTTCAGCTGAAGTGTTTCTCGAACGACACTGTTCAATAATTTCTTTATCTGGGGAACGTTATCATTCTGCAACGACCGCCCTGAGGTCGTGTTCTCCATGATTATAATGTTAATAGTTTCAGGACCAACTTGACCAACTTGAATTGCTTTCTTTGCACACTATGCACACACACACTGATCGCAGAGCGCCATAAAGGGGTTCCTGCAGTGCTGTGCCTGATCATAAAAAAAATATTTTTAATATACAGGGTGTTTCAGAAGTACGGTACGTAGTTGTCCCGTTTTTGATATGCATGGTGTTAAAGTTGCTTTTACAAAAATCGGTTTGTTATAAGTCCAGTGGCGTCCCGGGTAGCACCTTAACGGATATTATTGACAAAAAAATGTACGCCACGGACTTTTTCCTAATTTTGATTTTCTTTTTAGGTCATATAATAACAACATTATCAGAATCTTGCAACAAGCCGGGCCTTTATGTTTGGCTTAGTTCGCCGTTGGCTATTTCAAGAAGAAAAAGCGCTGTCAGTACTTGGCGGATGCGTAGAATATAAATGGGCGGATGGCTTTATCGTGCAAATGTTTTATTGCGCTTACCGTTCATTGTGTCTACTAATAGTATACTCGGTTGTATACTTTCGGTATTTTATGTACAATTAGTATAGTTCATGTATCGATGTAGGGGAAATTATAATTATAGTCGTCGCCAGATATAAGTAAGATTCCTATAAAATCTGATATTATTTTTATCTCCTAAAACCTACCGTCAGTATTTAGACCGGGCGCATAGTTTCTCTGAACAGTTTAAATAAATATTAAATAAATTTGTTATTTGTACAAAATTATTGTTTAAATTTTTGCAAAAATTGTATTTTAATCAGTATATTATATGTTATTTTCAGACTTATTAAATCTTCAACAAGAACTAGAATGATACAATAGTTCTAGACTTTATTTAATTTAGCATATTCCCGCACTAAAATATTAAATTCAGTTTCCGATTGGCTATACTTTAATTGCCGTGTGCCTTGTGAAAAAAGACGGCCCCACACTGATAAAATTAATTATTTGAGTTAAAAAAATTTACAGTTGACTCAAATAAATATTTGTTTCCTATTAGCCAAACAAATATGTATTTAAAAAATACCAAGGGATTATTTGCCTCAATTAGTATCATCTGATTTGATACAAATTACTTTTTATTTGGAACTAATCACTAAATACAAAATTCAAGCAAATATTTATTTCCTTAACAATAACCTAACTTAAATAAGCCGTTTCAATGACTTAAGGTAAATAGGTTAAAAGTTAAGTTAACAAAATGTTTATTTGATTGATATTTATATATATTTTATCAACTACATATTTATTTTACTTTTGTTTTACATGTATTTGCCGTAACAACAACGTTATTTAATTAAACAATTTAAGTGATTTGATTTAAATAAACCGGTGATTTCCATCAAAGTAATTGTTTTTTTATTCAAGTACATAATTGTTTAACTTGTCTTTTATATTTATTTAGATCAAATATAAATTTATTTGGTTTAAATACCTTTTTTTAATTTTCAATAGATCAGAATGTTCATTCAAATCAGTTCTTATTTTATCCAAGTACGTGTTTATACAGACGTCACATAAAAATAAGAAATATTGAAATGTTGCTATTGAATATGGTTTAATCAGTACCTATACCTACCATAATAATCACAAACCTTATCAAATTGTTTATAGTGTTCAAATAATAAGGCAAACCAACAGAAAAAAACACATTTTTGCCGAAAATAAAGGTTATGACAAATTACGCGCACGCGCACAACTATTTTTACATAAAAATAACATAAAATTTAAAAGATAACCATCTCTTATTTTATTTCTTATTTTTATGTTATGTTATGTGTTTCGATAAACGTCTTATGGCAGATCTGTAGATTCAACTCTTATTTTATTTTTATGTTATGTTATCTTGATGTATAAACCGACCATTAGTTGTTGTTCCCCTTAAAATATACGTCAATAAAACATTATAGAGAAGTTAATAACTTTGATAAAAATTGAAATAAAGTCAGATTTGCAAATATTAGGTACAATAATTATTAATATTATATTAATTATATTATATTTTTTACGTTAGGAGGTTTGATAGGTATTGAATTATGGTGAAAATTTAGAAAAACTGTCTTATTTGTAACCTACGTAGCCATGATTTATAAATACCTGGCTACATTTTTCTAAAAAGATTTTGTGTTCGAAATTTCAAATTAGGTATTACAAGTATCTTTTCTTTGCCTCTTATCTTACTTCTTTAACTCGTTTCATGCGTAACTAAAATATTCAAATATAGTTTCCTACCTTGAAAAGTATCTAACATATGGGATATACCCCTCGATATACCCCAATCTTCTAAATAATTATTCATATTACGTTTATTCCCCATATCTTCGTTTTAATTTTTGATGGAACCACTAACTTCTGTGCCACTAACAAAGAAGATTTCACTCTCACTCATAAATTTCTACAAGACAAAATCGAACATCAATGACCAAAACGCGATGATCAGGCCACTTTTGTACAGCCAATCAAATTACTCAAAGCCCAAAGTAGGCGACAGGAGTTCATTTAAATACTTAATTATTTGTTTGGATTACCAAATTGTTTGAAAAGCTGGACAATGAATGATTTAAATTAAAGTTAAAGGTATTTAGTTCTTAACTTGAAATGTACTTCGATTAAATAATTAGTTATTTAGATTTTGTTATTTTAGTGGTTTTTTGGTAAGATATTTGTTTGAAGGGTTCTATGATTTGACACAAATCAACCAACAGTCAAATAACTTTGCAAATAAAACGAAATACTCTCATTTATTTCAGTTAAATCAAATTTAGTTAATTAAAATCACATTTATTTATTACCAATAATTATTCACCAAATAAATCAGATTATTTGATTAAGGGAGCACAGTTTTATCAGTGCAGAGCCGGAGTAGTATTATGTGTGTGTTTTAATTAGCTCTGCGGTCTGGCATCTAAACATTGCATTGACTTAGTGTTTTCATGTTAAGTTTGTTGTTGTACAGTTTGATGTTCTTTCGCGTTGATTATAAATATATTATAATATAATAGTAATAATTATTACTTTAGTATTTCGCTTAGGATTTATATTCCTTAAGTTAAAATGCTTTTGTTCAGTGTTCCTGTTTCAAGGTGTTGATAGATTTGATTCTTCTATTGTTTAGACCGTTGGAGGAAACTTGTCATAGGCCTCGGAGGTCATAGAAGGAGAATTATCGTGAAGCTGAAGACATTCTAAACGATCCTACTGCGAATTTGGTTGAATCCGTTGATTTAGATTTAGACTCGAAAAACCTTATTCACAAAGCATTTTACGACGGATGTTTAAAAAACTGGGATTCAAATTTAAAATTGTTAATAAGCGTGCTGCATTATGAAACGTAGCAGAATCGTAAAATGACGAATAGAATATTTAGAAAAAATAAATGAATTTAGCAAAAAAGGAAAACATATATATTACTTGGACGAGACCTCGTATTATACTCATGATGATACTGCCAAAAAAGTTGGACTGATGGCTCTAGCAGATGTCAATTAAAAGATGTACCTCCAAGCATAGGATCTCGTATGGTTATTTTGCATTGTGAATCTACGAATGATTGGATTACAAATGGGCTTAAATTGTGCGGTAAAAAGTTAAAATAATGTAATGTGGATTACCAATAATATGGATTCAAATATTTTTGAGGAGTGGTTTGAAAATTCTGTAATTCCAAACTTAAAATCTCACAGTGTCATTGCATTAGATAATGCAGCCTACTATTCTAGCTCCATAAAATACCTTTTTTCGAAGAATCGTATACCAAAAAAGAATTGTTGGAAGTATTTAGTAAATAAATATTTGTTTCCTATTAGCCAAACAAATATGTATTTGAAAAATCCCAAGGGATTATTTGCCTCATTTAGTATCATCTGATTTGATACAAATTACTTTTTATTTGGGATTAATCACTAAATACAAAATTCAAGCAGATATTATTTCCTTAACACTAACCTAACCTAAATAAGCCGTTTCAATGACTTAAGGTAAATAGGTTAAAAGTTAAGTTAACAAAATGTTTATTCGATTTATATTTATATATATTTTATCGAGTAGATATTTATTTTACTTTTGTTTTACATGTATTTGCCGTAACAACAACGTTACTTAATTAAACAATTTAAGTGATTTGATTTAAATAAACCGGTAATTTCCATCAAAGTGATTGTTTTGTTATTCGAGTACATAATTGTTTAACTTGTCTTTCATATTCATTTATACCAAGTATAAATTTATTTGGTTTAAATACCTTTTTTTAATTTTCAATAGATCAGAATGTTCATTCAAATCAGTTCTTATTTTATCCAAGTACGTGTTTATACAGACGTCACATAAAAATAAGAAATATTGAAATGTTGCTATTGAATATGGTTTAATCAGTACCTATACCATAATAATCACAAACCTTATCAAACTGTTTATAGTGTTCAAATAATAAGGCAAACCAACAGAAAAAACACATTTTTGCCGAAAATAAAGGTTATGCCAAATTACGCGCACGCGCACAACGATTTTTACATATAATTAAAATAAAATTTAAAAGATAACCATCTCTTATTTTATTTCTTATTTTTATGTTATGTTATGTGTTTCTATAAACGTCTTATGGCAGATCTGTAGATTCAACTCTTATTTTATTTTTATGTTATGTTATCTTGCTGTATAAACCCACCATTAGTTGTTGTTCCCCTTAAAATATACGTCAATAAAACGTTATAGAGAAGTTAATAACTTTGATAAAAAATTAAATAAAGGCAAATTTGCAAATATTAGGTACAATAATTATTACTATTATATTAATTATATTATATTTTTTACGTTAGAAGGTTTGATAGGTATTGAATTATGGTGAAAAATGAGAAAAACTGTCTTATTTGTAACCTAGGTAGCCATGATTTATAAATACCTGGCTACATTTTTCTAAAAAGATTTTGTGTTTAAAATTTTAAATTAAGTATTACAAGTATCTTTTCTTTGCCTCTTATCTTACTTTCTTAACTCGTTTCATGCCTAACTAAAATATTTAAATATAGTTTCCTACCTTGAAAAGTATCTAACAGAGGGGATATACCCCTCGATATATCCCAATCTTCTAAATAATTATTAATATTACGTTTATTCCCCATATCTTCGTTTTAATTTTTGCTGGAACCACTAACTTCTATGCCACTAACAAAGAAGATTTCACTCTCACTCATAAATTTCTACAAGACAAAATCGAACACCAATAACCAAAATCGCGAGGATGATTTATCAGGCCACTTTTGTATAACCAATCAAATTACTTAAAGCCCAAAGTACGCGACAGGAGTTCATTTAAATACTTAATTATTAATTTGGATGACCAAATTGTTTGAAAAGTATATATGAATGATTTAAATTAAAGTTAAAGGTATTTAGTTCTTAACTTCAAATGTACTTCGATTAAATAATTAGTTATTTGTAAATATTTGGTTGTTTTATATTAAGGATTTAATGTAAATACATAATTATTTAGTTTAAATAACCTAGACATTTAAATAGTTCTCTATTGGGTGATTTACGGGATTTAGTTCCTAAATCAAAATTAGTTCGATTAAATAATTAGTTATTTAGATTTTGTTATTTTAGTGTTTTTTTGGTAAGATATTATTTGTTTGAAAGGTTCAATGATTTAACACAAATCCACCAACAGTCAAATAGTTTTGCAAATAAAACGAAATACTCTCATTTATTTCAGTTAAATAAAACTTAGTTAATTAAAATCACTTTTATTTATTACCAATAATTATTCACCAAATAAATCAGATTATTTGATTAAGGGAGCACAGTTTTATCAGTGTAGTACGACAAACAAAATTTTTATAAATGATGACTGCATGCTTTAGCCATTAAAGGTGGTTTATGATCTTTTTCTATTTTAAAGGTTTATAATAATAAAATAAATTCCCTATTGCCGCGCTGTCAATTGGCGTTCGATTATTTTACTTAAAAGTGCCATCAATCAATAAACCGCCGCGTAATTATCTTTCTCCAAATAATTGGATCCAAAATTCGCTCTTTTTCTATTTCTGTTGGCAGAGATTTGGTGTGCCCAGAACCATGATAATTTAGGCATGTAAATTTTTGTAAGATGCTTGCTTATTTCTAAATTTGTACCCATGAATCGTAGAGGGATACTACAAAATATTGGTAAAATGGGTACGGTCGCGGTCGCGGAATCTCATTCTTTTGAAAATAAATACGGTGCAATTTTTTAGGGAATTATTGGATTGATTGCCATTGGAATAGATTTCTTTTTTAATTTTTACAGATATATTTTGCAAACTCCCATTGTTTTTATCACGTGCCCCTACTGGAGACATCGTGTATATTTGGCATTTTATTACGAAGAAATACACATTTTAAAAAATCAAATATAGGGGGAACGAATATATACGAATCAAGCGACTAAAAGAAAACTGAAAATATGCTAAATTTGTTTTTATTAGGCTGCAACAAAATTACGATTTACCAGAACCGACCGATGCATAAATAAATCGTAAAAGTTAATGTACCTTTTGTTTTTGGAAAATTTATTTTTACAAAGACAGGAGAGTTGTGGAGTTAAATTTATTTTCGTTTTTACATAAAGAAATGTGCTTTGTGCTTACTTTCCTGTAAAGATTACAATACAGTGTTAAAGTTATGCCTATCTGTTTTTTTTATCTCTGCTTAGTGTAGCGAAGTTACAAAGGATTATTTATGATGTACTTAATGGCAAGAAAATGTAAGAAATGGGTACTTTTAGATAATATTTAGTAAATATTAGAACGAACTAGAACACCGAATTACATTTATTTTACTATCGTATTTTTGTTATATTAAATTTACCAGTTTCTTTGAAACTTAAAACTAGTATCTTCTCTTCTTCATTCTAAAATCAGCTGTTTCTAGTCAAGCCACGTTTTGACAGGTTTGCATTGTTTTGATAGACCGTCTCGGTGTTTCCTTTAAGCATTTAGTTGTTTTTAGCAGTTTAATGTGATTATTTTAGAAAATCTATATTATCAATTTAACGTAGTTTAGACCTTTATGTGTCAAACCATAAATTATTTGATTAAGCTGCTGTGAAATAGCGGAAAATGCCAAATTCATGATGTGTTCCCGGGTATAACTCCGAACTATAATGTTTTTCACTGAAAAAATGCTATTTGTTGATAGAAAAAACAGACCCCAAGAGACGATTTAGTATTGCGAAAATGTACCAGCGTTTGCACAAAGCACTTGGAGGAAAGGTTTTAAATTTAAGTCAGGGAACTCAGGGCAACCAGAAGACTTGATGGTAGGTAACACTAGAACAGTGTAGTGTAGGTACCTCTTTTTTAATAATATTTTGGTACATTGTTTAAATTGTTATTATGCAATAAACATAGATATATTATAATATGTTAGTTAGCTATGGAACAGATAGTATAATATTGAAGATTAAGCATGTCGTACTTAGGTTAGGTTAGGACAAAAACTTAGTAACAAAACAATATAATGTAGTACCTTTTCTTTAGTTTCTCATACAATACAAGTTTTTCTCAGTTAAAATATCGGTTAGAAGATACCTACAAGTTTAAAGCAGGTTCCTCTTGATGCCTCTTTCTTTTTCTAGTCAAAAATCTAAGTTAAACAAAGCCTGTATGGTTTCTCGAGGAAGATAAAATGTTTGTTAATCAGGGATTATTTGGGAATTTCATAACCTCAAAGGAGTATCGAAGATCGAAGGCAATACTTAGTGATGATAACATAGGCTAGGTTATAGTCTTGAATCATTCTGTATACTAATAATCGAATTACCTTTTTAATATACAATTCTATACATCACTTGATATAATTTAAGAAATCTATAACTTATAAATATCATTTTGATTACCGACATGCCGTGTAGCTTCTATAATAAATTACATCTTCTAATGTGACGTCACGATTTAACATGACGGCCTGTTCATGGAGACGGCAGTGACCCATCCCACTTTTGAATTTTGAACATCGTTACGCAACAAGTATTGATGGTTACCTATAACATCAATGCTAAAGCATGACCATCTATACTATGCTGCGTATCCAGAAGCCATCTTGACAAAATTGAAGACGATTTTTAACTTCATTAACAAAAGTCATAAGTAAAAGAAAGAAGTTTGTCCCTTTGCTTTCCGTCATACCCAATCCTTGGATGCATTTGCTCGATTGCCACGAGATGTCGCCACGTGCAACATCTCGCATATGTATCATAAGTATTCTGCTTGTTAAAAAAAATAGCACTTAATGCAACCATTTTAAGCCAGCATGAGGTATAGGGTGTCAAAAAAGTAAAACAGGTAAATATCTTTTAAGGAAAACTATATTAATTTCAATTTTTAAAAATGTTTTTCAAAATTGAAAATAGTAATCTAATAAGTTTGGTTTCATAAATAGTTATTTATTACTAAATATTATGAATCAAAAAAAAAGAAACACACAGATCAATTACATGTTATGTCAAATTACACTATGACCACCATTTTTCCATACTTTTTATGCGAAACGATCCGTAGGAAAATCTATTGAACTCATTCTCCGATAGTTCTCTCCAAAAGGTATCAAGAACAAAAAATATAATCTCTTTGTCACATACGAAAAGTCGCGAGTAGGTAGATCTGGGTACCTTGGTGGTCCAGCAAATTCTGACCTTCATCAAAATTTCTGGTTTTGGAGTTGATTATTGGTATACTACTAGGGTCGAGCTCCGGGGTTAGAGGGAAGGATGCTACGACGAGAGGCGTAGTAAATTAGAATAATTTTTATTTAAAAAATACAAGTATGGTATCATTGAATAGATAAAGACTTAATCTGTGTGTGCCTTTGAATAGATTTCTAGTTAAGGACTATTACATGGAGAAAATTATTACACATCTAATAGTGATAAATATATTATTGCATATGTTTCGAAACCAAAGAATAATGTATTCCATGCCATGACAAACCTCGCAAGTAGGTTTGCCTTTCAATATCCTTTTAACCGGAGTTCAACAGTTTAATAGTTTAACCCCTTTCTCGAAAATTTGTGATATCTGAGCGAAAAAAATTGTATTTAATTTACATCAGGAACATAACACTTACTTTTCTTGTTATTAGATATATGATAACGCCAATATAATTTGTAAAAAATATCTACATACTTAAATTAATTTATAACACTTTTAAAATTATATCATTCTTAGTTTTTCAGTAGTCTCCGATATTTAATAATATTTTGAATTTTTTCTACATGGAAAGTGTAAGCTGCATATTTAATTCAAAGAAAACACAACTCACATCATTAAAAAATAAAACAGTTAGGTGTCAAAGTTTCATTTGGTACGCCGTACTTTGTACCATTCTAGCTAAACCAAGAATATCATATTATCTAACATAACGCCTGTTTCTATCAACAATAGCTAGGTAACTGCTGAAGGAAAATATCGATGCGTATGATACCGATTCCGATGATCCGTACCAGTGAACGCAGTTACAGCTTACCCTTGGATGGCGGCTAGAATATTACGGGATTATAAATTCTAACAAAAATTAATGCTTTTTTTAATATTATTATTAATTTTAGTAAATAGACCTGTTAAGCTAAAAGCCCCAATTCTTTTTACAGTAACATAATTTCCCGTGGCCAAGCCAGATTGGATAATTAGATTAAATTATAATTTATTAAGATATTTCACCACAGAAATCATAATTATTTCCTTAATAAATCAGTGATTGATCTGATAACAATTTAAATAATTTTGTAATACACGCATATACTCTTACATTGTCTAATAATAATTATATACCAAGTGTAATATAAATATGTATTTATATATTGATTATTAAAATGTGTGCTAGTCAGTGCGACAATATTGCACTTTTTTTATTCGCATTCTTCTCAAACAGCAAGCCTCGTTCTTCGGACTATAATATACATGCATACAGGGTTCTTTTTTTAAAACGTGACTTTTATTTATCAAGACCATTATGGTTCAGGTTAGTTAATAAAAATAACGAAATAAATTTCAGTCTGCGAGTCTTTCCAGAAAAATACATTTTCTTATATGACATACATTTTGTGATTCAACGTAAGGTACAGAAAGTACACATTTTGGATTTGAATAGCAGTTTACAAGTTTTTGGTGTTTAATATTTTAACTAAAACCATAATTTTACATGCATAGAAATGTTTCAGTTAGTAAAAACTTACAAATCCTGTATATTTTTGTTGTTGTTTTTTTCATTGCTATCCAATTCTAATGTAAATTTAGTTCTAAAATAATAATTATTTTATTAATATTCACGCAATATGCATTTAATTAAAACTTAATAGCCGATAGCTTGTTAACTGTTATTTTAATCAAAAATGTTTGTTATTTGTGTTTTATTTTGTATCGCGAAATGTATCTAATTTAGTTAAAAAAATGTGAATGAAAATATGTATTTCTGGAAGACCTTCAAAATTGGCAATACTGGGGAAAATTTGTTTTATTGATTTTCTTAGTTGGACAATCCTTTAAAATGTTGTCAGGTATTAAAAAAATTACTCTGAATAATGTCAAGGACAACTAGCGTAACTGCCAACATGTAGTTTTTCAGGATACATTTTTTTTGTATTCTGGGTAACTATTTTAAAGAAAAAAAAATGTTCTTGGCAATATAGCACAAAAATGTTATATGCCACTTTGACTATCGCAAGATTCTTGCAAGAATTCTTATCTTAACTGTCACGGTAATTTTTTTACTAAAATATTCGCCGCTTTTGTAAAAGATAAAGTTACAAGCAAACAAGGGGTTAGTAAAATAAATGGAATATCATGAAACTTATTGGGTATAATGAAATATCTATTTTCGTCGTATACTTTAAGTAACGCAAACACTTTTAAACACATTTCAAACATATTATGTTTATCTAGTATTTGATGAAAATACCCTAAATAATTAAATCCTTTTAAATCTCTGCGTATTCCAGTAGACAAAAAGTATTAAAAGGCCACTTAAAATACCTATCTAGTTTATTTTGAGAAATAACTACACGGGATTACACATATGTAACTACCGCTTGTCTAACTTTAAGCATTTGGTATACTTATTGTGATCTAAGAGGATTTCAAAGATTGCCGTGAAACATAATGGGTTTTTAAGAGGATTAAAAATACACATGGTGGCCATATAGTGTGTTTATCGTTAATTAGACTTCTCTAAATGTCATTAGGGATTAATTTGTTGAGTGGCATTCTTTGAAATATAAAAAAAGATTTGTAAAAATAAATCTTTTAAGAATATAAACATTGCTACTGAAATCCAAATCCAGTTTACTAAAAATTAGTATCTTATTGCTCCAGCCTTTAAAAGGTTCTCGATCTCGTATGATCTCAAAATCCGAAATTTAAACTAACATTTTTATTTTTGTTTTTTTTTGTTGGAAATGTTACAGTTAGAGACAATCTGTCATTAATAATTTCATATAACATAATATCTCGATTTCTAGACGAGATTTAAAAAAAAATTAATTTGCAAAAGTTCTGTGAATTAGTTATGAGCCGAAAATATTTTAATTTATACAGGGTAGGTCACTCATAAACTTGAGGCTGGTCAAACTTATTCTTTTTTTACACCATGCACCTACATTAATATACAGGGTGAGTTGGGAGGAATGGGCCTAACTCTAAGAGTCTAATCTATGCACCAAAATAATAAGAAAAAACTCAAATGTTGTTATCCACTATTCATTTGTTTTCAAGTTATAAGACAAAAACAAAATATTGCATTAATTTAGCTTTCCTGTAATAAATGTTATTATTGTTTGCTTTTGATTGTTGTGCTGTCACTAACCTATTATAGTTAGAACCGCGGTGACAAAAATGCCTTGGAACTCCCAAACGGATGAGAAGCACGTTTTTGTATAGTTCGAGTGTCGTTCTCGAAATCCGTGTTGTCGAGTAGGGGTCTGGCGCTCGGCGGTGAGCGGCTATAATATTTTTTCCAAATTTTGACCAGCGGTTTAAAAAAACATTTCCCAAACAGATGAAAATTACTGGAGGGCATCTAGGCACCCCCACCCCAATTACCGGAAAAATATTTTCATCCGATTTGATCATTGCCGTAACCTCCAGTACAATTAAATGGACCCAAACTCCGAAATTAAAAAAAAAGATCAGCAGCATGCATGCAACCCGACTAAAATGAATCGTTATTATTTATATTATTAAAAAAAAAAGTTTTCATCCAAAATGAGCCTGGCTAAACTATGCCAAATAACAAAAAACCTCGTCAGCACGCGTGATTTTGATCCCTGAGTTCTCCGTAAATTTTCTGCGAGATTTAGATGGAAGTTTCGTAAACTTATTTGTCTCTGGTTAAAAAATATAAAAAAAAAATGAAATGCTCCCGAGAGGCGGTAAAATGTTGAGTGACTATTCAAATGGTAAGTAAAAATTTTCATGCATGTTCTAGAAGATCTGGTCTTGGCCCTAGTAAATTTGGATGAAAATAATTTTTCGATGTTCTGTAGGTGTCAAAGAACCTGTGTGCAAATTCTCATCCATGTTGGAATTACTTTATCAAATTTTGGCCATTTAAATTTTGAAAAACTGTTATAAAGCGATGGCGTCACATGGAGCAAAAAAAATTTTTTTACATATTCGCAGACACGAACTCTAGCTCCCTGTACAATTTCAAGTTTAAATGAGCAAATTTGTTTCCCCCCTTTTTTCCATTTTCTTTTTGAGCTCCTGGAAGAGCTCTTTGCAAAGATCAAATCGGATGAAAATATTTTTCCGGTAATTGGGGGGTTGCCTAGATGCCCTCCAGTAATTTTCATCCGTTTGGAAAATGTTTTTTTAAACCGCTGGTCAAAATTTGGAAAAAATATTATAGCCGCTCACCGCCGAGCGCCAGACCCCTACTCGACAACACGGATTTCGAGAACGACACTCGAACTATACAAAAACGTGCTTTTCATCCGTTTGGGAGTTCCAAGGCATTTTTGTCACCGCGGCTCTAACTAATATGACGAGGTCTGTCGTGAGAATAATTGTTCTTTCTTTTTTGCGCTAGTTTAATTTTTTTTAAATGATAAATATGACAAAGGATGTTTAAAGTCGTTGTAAGTTGTGTTGCAGTATTGACTAGTTTCCTGGTATAGCAGCGTCGCGGCGGTGAGTGCGTGTATTTTGGAGTCATATTAAAGGCCTCTTTAGGCCTCTGGAATAAGGGATGAAAATCATTTGCCACGACGTATTTTTCTGCTGCCGACCATATATTCTAACGTATCCGGGAAAACAGGTAAAACGCTTTAGGGCTTGCAGAGACAGCTGGTGGACATTTGACATTTGACACTGATCATTTCATTAATCGTGTAGTTCTTAATGTGACGTGAACTGTTTACCAAGTGTTATGGTTTTAAAGCTTGCTGCAAGTAATTTTAATTTTGGCAATAAGCGACATTAATGGGTAAGTTATTTTTGTAGAAAGACAAATCAAATTTATGATGAAGGGTATGTAATGAATATCACTAAAAATTAATACTAAGATGTCACAAGGGCTATAAGACAAAAATACGGCGCAGATAGCATTTTCAATGTACTGACCTGTTTGTCGGGGAAATTGTTGCATTTTGAATTCCTATGTTAAGGAACTTTTTGGTTTAAAACCTGTGTGCAAAATGCTTGGTTAAATTTACGAAAGGTGTTTCCCTAACACGTATACCTCCTAATTGACTGTGTCTCATCTAGAATTTGAGATAGGTTTTTTAGAAACATTTTATTTAATAATACTAGTACATTATAGATACTTAATTGTAATACAATCCTCTATTGTAGTGTTTTGAAACACTAGTATCAATGATATACACTTTTGTTATAACAACAGTGTAAGCAAATACTTAAAACTAAGCAATTCGTTATATATACAGAGTTGCTCCTAAATCATACCTAAATGGGCTTTTAGCGACTTAGTAAATCTGTCATTTGTCCTTACAGACTTAATGTTATCAGGTAATTCATTATATACTTTGGAAGTTTGATACATCGGCTCAAGTAAATCTTTATTCGTTCTGACATTCCCGTAATGAATATGACCATGTAATCTAGTTAAATGTTCATGGACATCCTGGGTAAATAAATTTCGTTAGTTTATTTAATTTTTTCACAGCGGGAGTAGGTACCTAAAGTAAGACAAAAAATAGGCATTGTTAACATCCATTTTGCTTTTATGATTTAGATATTTTCGACATTTATACATAGCGACGACCATTGGAGTAATTTTGGTGTTTATGTAATCAAGATGGTTTTTCGAGATGAGACTATTATCCAAACCCAGACGCAAATATTTTATACTTACTTGAGGTTTTTTCAATACAGTTATGATACAATTTAATTTTTGGGTACTGGACTAACTTATTTTTTTGCTTAAATATCATAAATTTCGTTTTTGTGACGTTAATTTGAAGTTTAATACATAATAACCAACTGTCATATTGTTTCAGCTCCTCATTCACACTATGCTCTAAATTTACTTCATTTTTGTTAGTGTACAGGGTCATTCCGTATATGTTGACCCATATGCTAGCGGCATTATTGATAGAGATATCAAAAAACTAAGGTGAATAAAGTGGTAGAATTTTATCTGAACTTTTTAAAAAAATTATCAAAAACACGAGTGATATTTTAAATGGAACACCCTGTATATTAATAGATATTTGGGAAGAGCATTTTTTACTGAATTCAAAAATATATAGTTTGATACCTTACTGACAAGCCATTTAAAAAATATTTTAATTTAAAATTTTCTTTAAAAATTAATATTAAAATCGGGGTAGCCATGGATTAATTAAACAATTTATTAATTTAAATATTGCGAGTAACATTACAAGATGAAATAATTACAGTTGCTCGATGTGACCGCCATTTTTATCTATATAATTTATATATTCAACTTAGCATTTGATGTATATTCTGGATAGTCGTTGTTTAAACTTTCGATTTCTTGTGTCTCAAATGCTGCAAGTTTGTGTTTTTATCGGCATATACCCTGTTTTTTAGATAACCCAGATAGGAAAGCATCTAATGGGGTAAGATCTGAGCTGTTGGGTGGCCATTGAATGGTGCCGTGTCTTCCTAACCAATCGTCATAGCGGTTGTTCAAATACTCTGTCACAGGGAGTATGTTATGAGCTCCATCTTGATGCTAGACCATCTGACAGTACTCATTGATTGACAAATCCTCTAAACGAGCTTTTATTTCATTGTTAGGAAATTCCACATATCTTTGTCCATTAAGGGAGCCTTCATAAAATACAGGGCCTATGACTTTATTTTTAACTATACCGCACCAAACTTATAAAGATTTCCTACCTTGGGATTTTATTTCTGCAATATTATGGGAATTAGTTGTAGCCCATACGTGCATGTTTCTCCTATTGAAAACTGCTGCTGTGGTAAATGTCGCTTCATCACTCCACAATTATTTATAAATAAAAAAATTATGAGTTGCATTTTTCCTCCTAAGCATTTCTTGGCAGTATAACAAACGCTTACGCCTATGCTCATCATCTAATTTTTGCACAGGTAAGATCTTGTAAGGATGTAAAGCATGTGATCGAAGCGTTTTCTGTATTTTTTCCGTGATATGTCTAAATGATTATGAGCATCTTCAATAGAAAACAGTAAAAACCTTACTAGCCATATCTACTTTCAAAAAATATCTAACTCTTTATCCAAATCTTTTTGAACTACTTTTGGTTTTCTCGTTATAGATTTTCGCAGTCGAAATCCTCTCTCGATATTTCTAAATGTATTTTTGGATGGAAGTGGCAAACTAGGATATAGTTGCCGATATTCTTGCCTCGCCCTGTATGCATTTGAATTATTTTTATAGAATATACGTAAAAATTCACACTTTTCTTTCTCGGTATATTTTATTTTCGGATGATGACAATAAACTAAATAACAATATTTCGGGTCAAAAGCAAATAATTCATTCGTCCATGGCTACCCCGATTTTAATATTAATTTTTAAAGAAAATTTGAATTTAAAATATTTACTAAATGACTTGTTAGAAAAGTATCAAACTATATATTTTCGAAATCAGTAAAAATTCCAACAGTTTTTGTTTGTTTTTCCTGATAATTTTTTTAAAAATTTCAGATAAAATTCTACAACTTTATTCACCTTAGTTTTTTGATATCTCTATCAATAATGCGGCTAACATATGGGTCAATATATACGGAATGACCCTGTACAGGGTGTCTTCTTTTCGACACTTTCGACGGGTATCTCCGTTATTAGTACAGATAGAATGATGCGGTTTTCGCAAACCTTTGCCACTTTTTTGTTAAACAAACGATGCCCTAAACGGATTTGTCATGGCCATCTTGGTTTTCGAGATACAGGGCGAAATTGAAAATGGTGCATTTTCAGACACCCCTTGTATTTCAGTTACACTGATAAAATTAATTATTTGAGTTAAAAAAATTTACCGTTGACTCAAATAAATATTTGTTTCCAATTAGCCAAACAAATATGTATTTGAAAAATACCAAGGGATTATTTGCCTCAATTAGTATCATCTGATTTGATACAAATTACTTTTTATTTGGAACTAATCACTAAATACAAAATTCAAGCAAATATTTATTTCCTTAACACTAACCTAACTTAAATAAGCCGTTTCAATGACTTAAGGTAAATAGGTTAAAAGTTAAGTTAACAAAATGTTTATTTGATTGATATTTATATATATTTTATCAAGTACATATTTATTTTATTTTGTTTTACATGTATTTGCCGTAACAACAACGTTATTTAATTAAACAATTTAAGTGATTTGATTTAAATAAACCGGTGATTTCCATCAAAGTGATTGTTTTTTTATTCAAGTACATAATTGTTTAACTTGTCTTTTATATTTATTTAGATCAAATATAAATTTATTTGGTTTAAATACCTTTTTTTAATTTTCAATAGACCAGAATGTTCATTCAAATCAGTTCTTATTTTATCCAAGTAGGTGTTTATACAGACGTCACATAAAAATAAGAAATATTGAAATGTTGCTATTGAATATGGTTTAATCAGTACCTATACCATAATAATCACAAACCTTATCAAATTGTGTATAGTGTTTAAATAATAAGGCAGACCAACAGAAAAAAACACATTTTTGCCGAAAATAAAGGTTATGACAAATTACGCGCACGCGCACAACTATTTTTACATAAAAATAACATAAAATTTAAAAGATAACCATCTCTTATTTCATTTCTTATTTTTATGTTATGTTATGTGTTTCTATAAACGTCTTATGGCAGATCTGTAGATTCAACTCTTATTTTATTTTTATGTTATGTTATCTTGCTGTATAAACCGACCATTAGTTGTTGTTCCCCTTAAAATATACGTCAATAAAACATTATAGAGAAGTTAATAACTTTGATAAAAAATTAAATAAAGTCAAATTTGCTAATATTAGGTACAATAATTATTAATATTATATTAATTATATTATATTTTTTACGTTAGGAGGTTTGATAGGTATTGAATTATGGTGAAAATTGAGAAAAACTGTCTTATTTGTAACCTAGGTAGCCATGATTTATAAATACCTGGCTACATTTTTCTTCAAATTAAGTATTACAAGTATCTTTTCTTTGCCTCTTATCTTACTTTTTTAACTCGTTTCATGCGTAACTAAAATATTCAAATATACTTTCCTACCTTGAAAAGTATCTAACATATGGGATATACCCCTCGATATACCCCAATCTTCTAAATAATTATTCATATTACGTTTATTCCCCATATCTTCGTTTTAATTTTTGATGGAACCACTAACTTCTGTGCCACTAACAAAGAAGATTTCACTCTCACTCATAAATTTCTACAAGACAAAATCGAACACCAATGACCAAAACGCGATGATCAGGCCACTTTTGTATAACCAATCAAATTACTCAAAGCCCAAAGTAGGCGACAGGAGTTCATTTAAATACTTAATTATTAGTTTGGATGACCAAATTATTTGAAAAGTTCGGCAATGAATGATTTAAATTAAAGTTAAAGGTATTTAGTTCTTAACTTGAAATGTACTTCGATTAAATAATTAGTTATTTGTAAATATTTGGTTGTTTTATATTAACGATTTAATGTAAATACATAATTGTTCGGTTTAAATGACCTAGACATTTAAATAGTTCTCTATTGGGTGATTTAACTAGCGATTGACGGGATTTAGTTCCTAAATAAAAGTTAGTTCGATTAAATAATTAGTTATTTAGATTTTGTTATTTTAGTGGTTTTTTGGTAAGATATTTGTTTGAAGGGTTCTATGATTTGACACAAATCAACCAACAGTCAAATAACTTTGCAAATAAAACGAAATACTCTCATTTATTTCAGTTAAATCAAATTCAGTTAATTAAAATCACATTTATTTATTACCAATATTTATTCACCAAATAAATCAGATTATTTGATTAAGGGAGCACAGTTTTATCAGTGTATCTTATGCCCTATCGAAAATGTAAAAACAGGGTGAGTAGTATATAGAAGGGATATTGAGGAGGTAAAATGAGTAAATCTACTTTAAACCGCCAAGAATAGGTTGGGAAGATGAGGAGTAAATGTGCTTCAGACCATAACAAAACAAAGATGGGGGAGGAGGAGGAGGAGGAGGAAGAGTAAAAAATCACAACCACCACCATTCAAAGAACAAGGATGGAAATTTCCACAATATAAAAGATGTTACAAATCTTTCAGGTTAGTTTAGAATTATGGCTGATTCTGTACGAGATGGGTTATTTGAAACTCTTAAAAAAATTGAAAATGATTTTTGTGATCTAGTTAATGAATGTGTAGAAAAGGCAATGCAGAGTAATCCAGAGTTCTGTCATATGTATAATGCTGATGCTGATTATTTTAGACGTGGTGTGGAAATGATACAGAACTACTATGAAACAGAAGATATGCTCAAGCTTGTTGAAGATTGTAGGACAAATGGTTTTATTGAAGAGTTGTTCGAGTTTAAAGAATTTGTGTCACCAAATGATACGGCTGCATATAAACTAATATTAAGTGTTGTGGAAGAGGCGCAACTTGCTGAGATGGGTCCCAGTCCGTTATTTCGTTATGTGTGATTAGTGAAGTGAAAATATTAAACATGGAGACAATAGTTACTGAAATGTATGAAAACTTTATTATGTCAGAAGCTTGTTCGCGTTATTATGCTCTAGTGGGTGATGATGATGATGCTGAAGCACAAAATTTTCCGTGGTACATAGACTATATGGAGCATGCTTCTCAGTGTAAAAAAGCTTCCAAAGCATGCTTGAACTTTTTAAAGACAAAGAATTTAATAAAATTAGTTATAGAACTTAAAAGGTTAGGTTTATATGAAGATATTAATGTAATAAAAACGAAATATAATGAAATAAAACAATAAATAAAATTTGATTTTTTTATTCATTCATAAAAAAATTATCATACAAATAAAATACATTATAAAGAGCACACATAGCTGGTGTCTTAGTATGAAAAAAACATTTTGGTGTTGATAAATGTAGAAGTGGTTTTTCATTTAATTCTACTATTGGTTTGGTACAATACTTCTTGATATAGTCAACCTTTTCACCTCCTTTAATAAAAACAAATGTTGCATCTCTTGTTAGCTCGTTAATAATGGTGGAAAAATAATGAAGGGGTGTATATCCAACATTCCAGTTTATGCAATGATAGTTTTTCATCAACCACAAAGCTTGCTTGTGTAAATCTGGTGAAAGTAAACGTAACGGAAATGGTTGCTTAAACACATAGTGGCCAATTCTATTCCCATCATATGTAGCCAACTCCTTTGGAATAAACTTGTTATGCTCATCCTTAAATCCCTGCACATCCAAAACTAATCGCATATTTTTAACAATGAAAATTTCTTTAAGATAAATTTTTTAGATGTATACTCTCGAATTTGATTTTTTAAAACCTTTAATTTTTGAATAAAAATTTCAATGTGTTGCATGTTAGGTGAAGACATGCTTATGACTACACAAGTACTAGTTAAGAAACTTAAATAAGCTTAGTTTATAAGGGAGGGGATTATAGTTGTTTAACAATTTTTGTGAGTGGATTATAGCTAAAAATTTTATCATGTATTATGAGGCAATATGCTGATGTTTTAGCAACCATTTTTTCTTTTGTTTCAAATTCAATCCTCATAGTTACAGGACCAGTTTGCAACAAATCCCTTTGATGTGAACAATTAATGTATGTAATAGGTGCATTACTCTTAAATTCTGCAGGATTAAAAATTGGTTCCATTGGTGAGTTATAATACACTTGACGAAAATCAGAAAACATTTCATACAGTGTGGCAAATTTGTTGTTTTTGAAATCGAGTTGAAGATCGTTATACGGATATCTTTCAGAGTTTAAAAACACATTTATATTTCTTAATTCGCAATGATCAAATTTGCTCATATCCATTTTTATATTACCACGTCTATTTTTCTGGAAAGCGATTAAAACATGACGGGGTGTTTCAACCTTAGTGGAAGTTTTTACAGGCCAGTTGTGTCTTGTTGTTTCCAATAATTCAGGATATTCAACCAACTCCCAACTGCGGAAAGTAATTAGTATGTCACTGTTCCTATCGATAAGTTTTGTTAATGCTAATTCTTGTGGGATTGCCACAGTAAGGTGAGGAACTCGCCAACAAAGCCTCGTTATTACAATTTTTGATGTTTCATTTTCCTCACTGGTGCGCAATAAAGCGTCTGTGATATCATTATTTCTAATGAGTATAAGTTCTTGTTGAGCATTTAAAATAATTTTATTATAATCTTCAAAAAATCCAGAATACATCTTTAATGGCACACATAAAGAAACACTCCCTTTGTCGTCAGTCATAATATTTTCTGCAGCTTTTGCTTTTGGATACCATCCCGCATTTTCTAATTTTGCACTCTCATTTTGATTAAACGATGTATATCCCTTAAGTGTTGAAGTGATGCCAATATCTCTAACAGAGTCAATAGTGACACCATTTAAAACATAACGCATTTCCTTAAACAAGAATGCTGGGGCATTGTTGATTAATACAGTGTTTCTTAATGGAGTACCATCCTCTTTAGTAACTTGTAATTCTAAATATATTTCACTTTTGCAAGGTAATGGATACTTTCCAGTCTGCTGTAAAGCAATCCTAATTTCATCATTCGGTCCAAGTTTTGTGGGATTAAAGGGGTCAAAGGAAAATACCTCCCAACTTAGTATTGAATCATCAACAAGAACATTTTCTTTAACGTTTAAAAATTCCATTTTTAACTTTAAACCCCAAACTTAATAGAAATTGACGATTTGAAGGTGTTAGTCTTCGCGAGTTTGGTTTATTACTAAATAAGTTTCGATTGATTTCATTCTTATTAAGCTTTCCACCAAAGTGACTTCTGTTATAAATGATCACCATCGCTCATCTAATTTTTTAAGATGTAGTCTTAGCGTTATGGTTTCTTCTCTAAAATTAACACGTTCCCCCTCTTGATCCAATATTTTAATAGTAATTTTATCTATTACTTTAGCAGTAACTGGAAAATATATAACGTTTTGGGGTGATTCTATGATTTTAAAACCAGGAGCTACACTGGGAAAAAATTGATGGATTATATGAACAGGATCACCATTTAAGTATGAACCTTCAGCGATACTACAATCAATATTTATAGAGTTTACTTTAATTATTTCTGCAGGTCGTTCAGAAATATGAACTTCTCCTGAATCAAGAATCTGATTTTCAAATCCCAACAATGTGCCTATAGAGCCCTGTCTAAAAATAATATTTTCGGAGCATTTAATTACTGAACGCAACGTATTATTATTAGCACGAAGATAAAACGAAATTTCTTTTTCCTCCAATTTGTTTTGAAGCAATTTATTAATATTATCAATTTCATAACTTCCCGGAGGAATAGTTACAAAATTGCCTGATTCGCCGTAAAAGAAGCGATTATTACTCTCATCAATGTTGGGAATTGCATTAAATGTTTCAAAATTTACAAGTCCTATAACATAGTCGATATTTTCTTCTAGATAAATCGGAGGATGAAATTCAGATGTTAAAATGGCAGAATTGCCACTAATAACAAAACTATAGGACATGTCACTTTAATATTTCGACAACGAATAAATCTTTATTGCACATCATGTATTATTATAAAGAAATTTTAGACATAATTGGCCACAATTTGTAGTGTTAAAAGTTTGATACCGATTGTAATTATAATTTATAACATTTTTATTTTTGTTACTGAAAAAATATTTTATTAATTCAGCTGGAGGCCGTAAATTGCCATAGCTGTCAAAGTATGTTATTTGTGTTTTTTTTTTTATGTATGCAGTCCAATGAGTTCCATCACCATTAAAGTCATCTAAATTAATAATACCACATTCAGTTTCATTTATTTTTTTTGGAAGCTTATTTCGCATAAATATACCCCTAAACATGGGAATTTTTAGAAATTTGATGTATTTAAGTAAATCAAAATTAGTAAGAGTATTTAGGGGTATATGTTCTAGCAGTTTTTTGAATATGGTTTTAAATACAAACCACATCCTGTTTTATATGGCTTTAGATACAGACCGCTTCCTTTTTGTCCTACTGCTATAGACTCCATCGTTTTATTGTGTCTTTTATCCTCTTCTAATTTTTCTTTGGCAGATTTCGCATCATTCACGGCTTTCGCAATACCCGCAGCCCCTCCTCCAAGGGCACCTAAAGCTGATAAACCCGCAAATAATGGTATAAGTGGTAAGAATCCCCCACTTTTTGGAATAGGTATTACTCTTCTTTTAGTAGGGATTGTCTTACCAACTTTCCTAATAGACTTCACAGCTGTTTTAATCCCCTCATTTAAACTTTTAAACCTTTTTCCCTTAATTCCTTTTCTAGCTTGAGCAATAGCTTGAGATAATGTGATTCCTCGCCCCTTAGTCTTTTTTCGTTTTAGTCCCATACCTAACTTTCTTTTAACTTTCATGGTACCACTAATACCTAATGCTGCCACTCTTTCTCCAAAACTAGCGTCCTTAGCTCTGAAGCGTGCTATGGCTTTCTCAGACAGTAGTTGATCTGCAACGTTCCTCCTTTTTATATCATTTGATTGTGAATATGCAATGTCATGCTCTTTGCACGCCTCGTCTAATAAATTTATTCCCTTGTCACCCCTCGATAATCTTTTTTCTAATTTTGTCCCAGGTCCACAGAAATTGTAACCGGGAAGGTGTAATTCAAAGGGTAATTTATTGATAAGAGTGTTTAGTAAACCTGATCCCCGTTTCTTACCCCAAGATTTGTATGGTACCCGTTTGGGGGATGATTGGAACATTATATAGTTAAAGTCTCGATACAAAATGATTAGTTTTACTTTGACCGTGAACTTATGTACTTTTTATAACATGAGAGTTGAAAAACAACCCTACACTGTAACAATTAAGGATCATGAAACATCAACAAATAAATTTAGAAAACATGGAAAATTGTTCGAGGGAAATAGCAAAAGAGGTTTAATTGTTGGCTCCTCAGGGTGTGGTAAGACTAATGTTTTACTTTCCTTGATCGAAGACCCCAACGGATTACGGTTTGAAAATTTGTATATTTATTCAAAATCTCTATATCAGCCCAAGTACGAATATTTAAGAACACTTTTTAAATCAATAAAAGAAATTGGATATTACGAATCTGAGAATGAAGAAAATATAATTTCACCACAAGAAGTGTTGCCAAACGCTATAATGATTTTTGACGACATAGTATGTTGCAATCAAACCATCGTAAAGGATTATTTTTGTTTTGGAAGACATAGAAACACCGATTGTTTTTATTTATGTCAAACCTATGCATCGATCCCGAAACAATTGATCCGAGACAATACGAATTTAATTGTGATTTTTCAACAAGACAATACAAATTTAAAACATGTTTATGATGACCACGTCAACGTCGATATGAGTTTTAATCAGTTTAAAGAAATGTGTTTATTGTGTTGGAAAGATAAGTTTGGGTTTCTGGTACTAGATAAAGATTCCACTATAAATTCAGGCAGATATCGAAAAGGATTTGATTCATACATTTACTTATAAAAACAATAGCATTAAGCGAAAACTGGTATTTTAAAATAATCTGCCATGAATGAACAATTAGCGAGACAACTTGTAAAATCAAGGAATGCAGTTAAGAAAAAATATCAAGCTTTAAAAAATGCCGAATTTGAGTCTCATTCGAGACTGGAAGACACTTATAAACCAATAACACAACCATTGCAAGAATTAATTTCAACCATTGGTAAAATTGAACCCCATGCCATAAAAGAGGAGGATCCATCCTTTACCAGATATTATAAAACATCAACTCCCCAAAGGACAAAAAACGCGAGAAAAACTGGAAAAACCCCAGTTTTACCCACAGAAGTACCATCCTTTTTTGACGATAGTATTGCCTCTGTGAGTCAGATTCCAAGCATACAGGAAACGAGTGTGATAGCCGAAACATCACATGGAACTTCATCCTCATCTGGGTCGACAATAGGAAATCTTTCAGACATATTGGAACAAACTAGACAAACGATTCAGACATATGTGGGCACACCAGCCTATCAAGAATGGTTACAAGAGTTTCACGAATTACCGCGCACATTCATTGACAATCAGGTCAGAGACACCGCAAACACCTACGACCACACATATGGAATAATACACGACCTTGAAACTGACAAATTTTTCTTAGGTCTAACCCAACAGCCTGTAGAAATAATTGGGAAAAACTTCAAAATACAAGGTATTACATATCTTGGCACCCCTGGTTTATACGAATTACTATTTAAAAAGGAACCCAAAGGCTACAGTATTAAAGATTTAGACAACTATATGGACATTCTGGGTCGAACTAACGCTTATCGTAGGAATAACAGTCCCAATGAACAAGTTCAAGGAAATGGTTCACGTAAATATGTTACAATAATAGGTCCATACTTACAGAAGAAGGGAATAACAAAAACAAGAGCTCTTAACCCTGCCTCAGAAAACCTATTTCAACATTCGACATTCACAAGACAGGTGGCCCCATATAGAGCTCAAAGAAAAGCACCAACTACACAAGGATCGGGTTTAACTCTAAAGGATAATAAAAATGACATTGATTATGTTTATTGGGATAACGTTAACGAACTTGTTGACAGACTTCGTTTGTTGGTAGCCTCAATGAATGCAGGTCACACCGGTCATAATAATGAAGTTATCTCCATTATAGAAGAACTACGAGAAGCTAACATCATCATATAATAGAATGTAACATAGATTTAGGCACATTTAAATAAAAATGATCGATAAGTTTGGTTGTCATATTTCACAACGGTACAAAATAACTGATATAGATATTAAAGATCTTGTCAAAAAAGTTGAAAATGAGGTGACCAACAATATTTCAAAAAATTTAAACTATATTGAAAACAAAGTTGTTGAACACTTTAAATATGGATTGCAACAAAATCAACTGGGAATTTCAAATTTCGAAGAAGAGCTAAAGTTGCAAAATAAACGCTCCCTTGAAGTTTTCGAAAATATTAGCAATATAACGAAAAAACTAAAATTTTGTGAAGACCAAGTACTAACATTAGAGCAAAAATATAAACAGGAAGAAAATTCCGGCAAGGAAACTATAAAAAATATCAACAAGAGAATATTAAATAATACAAGTGAAAATATAACCTTGAAAGCGGATATTGAAAAAATAAACGAAATAATGAACACAAAAATTAAAGAAGTAGTATTTTTTAATACAAAAGAAAAAATTAAAGCCTTTAGAGCAAATGTTGAAAATTTAAATACAACTATAGGAGAAATAGTAGATAGTTTTCTTAATGGTCGACAAATATATGAGATATCTTTGATAGAAAGGCGAACTGTTGTTGGCATTCAATTATCCATAAAAAATATAGTTAAGAAATTACATGAAGAAATCAATAAAATAGATGAAGGGATGGGCGAACTAGACACAATACTTAATCCTACATCACTAAAATACCTAAACACAAAAATTAAGGAAAATTTGGATAATTTAAAAAAAGAAATTGATACAATTAAGGAATACTTAAAAGAAGAGGATATAGTAATTTTAAATCAAAGCCTTAAAGAATGGGATGATACGTATAAAAGCTATTGGGACAATTTTTTTCTTAAATCATAATGTCTCACACTAAAGAGGTGGTTGTGAACGAATTACATAAACCTGCTAGAAAAAATTACAAAAGGAGAAGAACAATCGTTAAAGGATTAAACGATCTTTGGCAGGCTGATTTAGTGGAAATGCAACCATACGCCAAAATAAATAAAGGATATAGATACATTTTAGTAGTAATAAATGTATTTTCAAAATATGTTTGGGCACAACCACTTAAAAGTAAACAGGGAAAAGATGTGACTCTAGCTATGAAAGTTATATTAGACAAGACAATTAACCCAAAAAATTTGCAAACCGATCTTGGAAAGGAATTTTATAATAAAAATTTTCGTCAGCTTATGAGTGATTTTAAAATAAACCATTATAGTACTTTTTCCAATCTAAAAGCTAGTATAGTTGAGCGGGTTAATCGAACTATCAAAAATATCATGTGGAAATTTTTTAGCAACCAAGGTAGTTATAAATGGTATATCGCTTTGCCAACTATAATAGAAAAATATAATAATACTGTTCACAGAACTATTGGATATAAACCTATCGATGTTAATCTCAAAAATGAAAAATCAATATTATTAAATTCATACACTTTTAAGAAAATTATAGATTTGGAACATAGTAAATTTAAAGTGTATGACTTTGTTAGAATTTCCAAACAAAGAGAGGCGTTTGATAAGGGGTATACTCCGAATTGGTCCACTGAAATATTTCAAATAAGGAAAGTGAAGTTGACAAATCCAACCACATATCTCCTAAAAGATGATAAGAATGAAAATATTGAAGGTGGGTTTTATGAAGAAGAGTTACAGAAAGTGAAATATCCCGATGTGTACTTAGTTGAAAAAATATTAAGAAAAAAAGGAAGTAAGGTGTTTGTTAAGTGGTTGGGATTAAATAAATCGCATAATTCATGGACTCTAAAAAAAGATGTATTATAAAACTAACATTTAGATATTTAAAATAAAACAATGAAAATATTCAAACCAACTTTTTTATTATTTAAACCTTTGACTGTAAATGAAATGTCTATGATTCACATCTAATATTTTACATATTGTTTTTTCACATTGTTTTATCCTTTCTTCAAAACGAAGTCTATCCAGATAGTGTCTTTGATAATCTCCTTTTCGTGCTTGCCTAGACGCATAGTTCCACACAATTAAAAGATACAGTTTGTTTTCACATTCATTAATATTCACCGAGTTCTTCATAGTATTTTATTTTTGGGGGTGCTCTTCTTAATTTCACTTCCATTGCCTCTGGGTGTATTATTAGCATCTCTAGCATTGTACTAACATTTTCACTATTAGAACATTGTCTGTGGTTTAATACATTGTGAACATCCGTAAACAAGTCTCGAGAAGTATTTAAAGTATTTTGAAACACATTAATATATTTTTGAAATTCCTGTTTCCTAAGGATTTCTATTCTGTAATCAATTAACTCTTGTATTTCAAACAATTTATCCATAGTATCTCTAGCAAGGTATAGATAATCCACATCACCCACTTGAAGTTTAATAACACAACACTCATTAATTTGTTCAAAATGTATTATAATATCACCAAACATGATCGGAAATGGATTGTTATTTGATGAATAGAAATAGTTGACTATTACTCCCTGATACTTTAGAATATTTTTCCAATCCTCTTCACTTAGAATAATATTATATCCTTTTTGACCGCAAATAGAAATTTTTGGAGAAAAATCATTTAAGCTAATTCCAACAGACACATATTTTGAAAATGAATTATTCAAACTGTATACCTTACTATTTAAAAGCTTTTCTTTACATATTTTTTTTAAACTACCACTTTTAGGGTTACTACTATATGCTTGAAATGTCGACATCTTAAAGAACTAAACTGTTAAGGTTACATTCCTTTTTATAGATCTCTCCCCACCCGAAACTAGATTGAGGAGGGTGTTGGTGTTAAGGAGTGAATTAAAATACAACTATACCATTATCTAAATTTATTAAATAAGATTGAAATTATGCTGTGACAATCCCACAACAATATCATTAGCTTAAATGGCTAAAAATATTTTTACCATTGTCAATACAATACACAACACAACAATTATTGGATCAATCTTAAAAATTATTGGAGAAGTGTTACAACTGACACTTTCGTTAGTTTTATACTTGCTATACCATAAACATTCAGCAAATTCACAGTTTTTGGACAATCTATAATGTTCAATAATAGGACAATCATAACTAGTCCACTGAAATATTTCAACACCACAGTAGAAACATTTACATACATCCTCGATTGATGTATAATAAAAACCAGAACTCGCCAACATATCTGGAGATGGTTTCCCAATCCATTTCTTAAAAGAGGATAATCTTGTTTGATACTTTTTAAATAAGCAATCAATTTCTTCGTCAAATGATTCTAAGCACATATTTGATGTGAGCAAAGATTCTTTATAAATAATAAAATTTCTGAATGATTCTTATATTTATTTATTTAACCTATGTGGAGAGGGATACATCATTTTCATATTCCATAAACCACAAATAAAATGGAATATCCTGGTGTCCCCATGCTAAAGTGTCAAAACTGTGTGGTATTTTAAATCTTTTATTATCAGATGAAGTTAGTGCCAACTTGTTTACCATTTCAGTATAAATATTATGTGAGCGAGATCTAAACATATACATTGAACAAAAGGTTCTCGAATTTTTCTCTACAACTTCTTTATAATGTACAAGATCTAACTGTTTATTAATACTACTTTTTTTAACCCCTTTAGCTTTTTTAAGTAAACAAGTTTCTGTTTTAATACAATAAGCTTTCGCCCCCGTACCATAAAAACATTGAATTGGTTTACCAGCATATTCATCCTTAAATTTACCGACAATGGACTTAGTTATGGGCATATTATGAATATTATCTTTAAAGTTTGATGTGTCATACATATCAATATTATTTTTTATATCTTCATATACATTGTCAGTTTCAATTTCTAAAATAAGGGAGTCTGTATCTGTATATAATAATTTCACTTTATCTTTATATAATTCTTTCAAAAAACCATAAAAAAATTCATACATAACATTTTTCGATATATCTAAAATAGAAAATCCAACATAAACTGGCTTGTTATATTTAATTAATACTTTTTGCATTTGAATTGCAACTAAATGTTCTGAAAATATAGTGTGATCTTTAAAGTATGGTTTTGCTATTAAATTTTCAGCACCATTTTTATTTTTATTTTTAGCCCAAGTAGTCACCAACCTTACATCTGTCCTAGTGTCAACATTTTCCATAGTTTTACCATATATGCTATTATTTGCCAATTTATATGTGCTTCTTTCAAACTCGTTTTCAGATTCATTTCTTAGTTTGGTGTTAAAGTCAATATATTTTTTTAACCATGGAGATTGGGTGAAGCGTATGACTCTATGTATTTTAGTTAGTTTCACTCCATAATTTATGCATTGTTTTAAAGATGTATAATGAATTATATATTTTTGTTTATTATTTAAATTTGGAATTAACTTAAAACTTTTCGAGTCTTGAGGTTTTATATTTTCAGGGCAAAATGGATATTCATTGTGAGATTCATGTAAATTCTGAGGATATTCTAAATCAACCTCCAACACATAACCTCTTTCGGATGTGTCAGAAACATCCATTATATTTAAACTTTTAATTTCTTTTTCTGAGAGCCAAGCAAAATTATTTTGTGGTAGATATTGTGACATTGCATATCCGTAAAGGTTGGTGGCGTCTAGGTACATGATGTATTTATTTGGTTGTGATTTATCATAATTTGATAAGAATTTGTTGTTTGCTATAGATTTTCTACTTATACATGTACTAACTCCGCCCCTTATATTATTTTTAAAAAAATGTAACATATCTGGATCGGTTACTAATTCTAAACTTACATTAGTCATGCGCATGCATGCATCCAGGCTTAAACCTGGAAAACTATAATACTGGACAGCTTCTAGTTTATACTTATTCAAACAAGTCTTTCTAAAATTTTGAAATATATCTGCCAATAGCAATACATCAGATTTGAGATATATGTCTGAATAATCACCAATTGTAGTACAGTGAAAAATATTCCAAACATGTTTTGCGCGCTCATATTCTGCATCGGTAATATGCTCATCTGTTAAATTATTGTAAAATTGTTCTTTTTCTGGTAGACCAACATTATCTAATTTATGAAAATCGTCAATGTATCCATAAGGGAATACACCCTTTTGACGAATATATTTAAATTGTTCATAATCAGTAAAATATTTCCTAATTTCGCAACATTGATTGTCACTAAGTGTATCAGATAATTTTGCCAAAGAATATGGTAAGAATTGAAAAGAATCTATAAATCTAAGTCTAATATACTTTTTCTTTGGTGTGTTAGTTTTTTTATCAATATATGTGCCAACTTCGATACACTTTTCAAATGAGATATATTTTTCTTTATTTTGTGCAATTACAGATAACTGTTCTTTGTTCTGGCATAATTTTTTTATAAATAAATGTGAATCATAATTTCTCAAGTTGTGAAACACAACTGGAAAAAAATTTGGAAGTTTATAATTTAAATTACATACAGAATGGGCAGGACCTCTATATTTGCCTGTTATGTGGCAGTGGTCTGCAACTTTAATTTGATTATTTAATATTGGGTTTTCACAAATATGACAATCATTGTTGTAATTGTAACTTAATTTCTCCATTCCATTTAATTCAAGCATTGGTTTAATTGTTTTTAGATATTTATTATATAATATGTGAACATCTCTTTCCAGAAAATGTATAAAAGTTTGATCACAATTAGGACCTCTAGAGAATTCATATTTCGATATACTGTCATCAAAAGAGCACTTAATGTAATATGCAAATGAGTGTGGAATGTGTTCAACTTTTTTGATTGTGTAAGAACTATTGGGATCCAAATTATTTTCATTATTACTAATCGGTTTTAGTATACATTCAAAATCTGCATATATGACAAATGGAACTTCCATTTGTTTTTGAATGTTTTCAAACTTAAGAATATTTTCTGGAACATTATTACCATATTTATCTATTTTCAATTCCGTTGACGGTAAAGTCATTCTAACAAAATCACAATCATTCGCAACATGTCTAACCAATAATTCTTCACTACCAAAAAATTGCAAACACCCATCACAAAGATATTTTTTGTCATTATGTTTAGACAATTGTTTATTAAGTAATTTTGATAAATCAGAAATATAACAATAATGAAAATTTCCAAAGTCATCACCAATTAGCAGTAAATTAACATGGTGATCTAGTTTAGTTTTTGTATAATGTAGTGGTCCAATTATTTCATACTGTTTTTTAAAAGTTGTTTGAATGTTTTCTAATGTATAAACATTAATTGAAATATTATTTTGTTTTTCGAATTTTGGGATATCTTTAATATTTATAGGAAAGTCAATACCTGTTAAATTTAAAACTGTTGAATAATGTGGATATGATGTTATTGCAAAATCCATTCCGGAGGGTTGGAAGAGTGCTGCTACTACTGACCAAGCAAAACAGTATTCATCATTATTTTGAATATTGACTACAACTTTTTTCATTTTGATTTCTTCTGGCAGGTGTATGTGTGCAGTGGCTCTCAAGGGATTGAATTTGTTAATGTTTATTTCCAAATGTAAAAATTGGAGTAACATCCAACCTAAAAAAAAAAAAAAAAAAAAAAAAAAAAAAAAAAAAAAAAAATATATATATTGATATAATGTGGAAAATGTCATGAGGTGTTGTGCTTATGTTTATATTGCTAAATGGATTACCTGAATCTTTTTCCGCAAACTCACTCGATTTCCCATCAACAATCATTTATCATATTAATCATTTCATCCAATTCGAATGATATATTTGAACTATTACACATTACTCTATATGGGGTGTTAAATGATTTTATTTGCTTAGTTTCATCTCTCGGATTCATGTATAGACCAAATAATTCCAAGTTTAATTTAATGCAAGTGTGTCTTCGGATTTCATTTGCCATTATTTTGCTTACTTTGGGTGTCAGCTCATTAAAGAAGTCCACAATGTTTAAGTATATGGAGATTGGTGTAACCTTGTAAGAAATTATTCTCTCTTGAAAAGCTGATTTAATTACTTCTACTTGATCTTCAGTTGTACTGTGACTTGCATTTTTTTTATGTGAATTTGTTCTCATGTGATAAGGCCATAACTTCCCAATGATAAATTTTCGACATTTTTGACAATATTTCCATTCTAAAATAAATGATGAGAGGGGATGAGAGGTGGGTGTCACAACAAACTACTACTACTAGCTTTCAAAAATATTGTAAAAACTTACCAGACTTTGAATTTCGTGTAATTGAAGGGGTTGGTTGTTGTTTTCCTTCATCCACCTCACAAACAGTTTTTAAATGGCGTTTTAAATTATCTTTCCTGGAAAATTTTTTCTCACAAAATTTGCACTCAAAAGTCATTTTGCCACTCTTGTAGGAACGTTTGCGGAGCAAGTAATAATATAAAGTTGTAGATTGTTTATGTTAAATACCTAGTGAAATTTAAGAGGGGGTCTAATTAAAAGAATTAACAAACTCATCGAAAAGTAACTCTAAACGTTTGAAATCTTGTTGACTTCGGTTTGTTGCTGAACTCTCAATGTGATCCAAATAAAACCGAAGGGATTTTAATTTTGCTGTACTTTTTAGTGACATTTTATCACTTGGTATTATTTTATTTTTTTCTGGTTTAGTTAAAGGTGGTTGCACTGTTTTTGGAAAAAATATGTCTTCATCACTCAAAATATCGTCATTTGTCGGTAAATTTTGCGTATTGTTTGGTGAGATGTCTTCATCGCTCATAATATCGTCATATGTCGGTAAATTTTGCGTATTGTTTGGTGAGATGTCTTCATCGCTCATAATATCATCACATGTTGGTAAATTTTGCATATTGTTTGGTAAGATGTCTTCATCGCTTGTAATGTCATCATATGTCGGTAAATTTTGTGTGTTGGTTGGTGAGATAATGAGATTATTTGAATATATCCCTAAATAATCATTAATTAGAGTTGAATTATTACTGTCTTGTGTGTTACTTTTTTCTGGTTCATCATTTGTAAAAAATATATCTTTTGTCATATCGTCAAATTCTGTCATGTTTATTGGGGTTTCCAATAGGTCAGAGTCAAATAAATTAAAGTTGATTTCACTAAATGTGTCTGAAATTATTTCTTTGTCTGCTATTTCATTGATATTACTGTTAGGAAAAATTAAAAATTCGTTTAAAACACTTTTGATTTTTGCTGATTCACCATGTGCCATTTTATTAACTTAACTTAAGATTTTTCGATGAGTTTGCTACACACAAAATTTATTATGTACTAGAGTATTTATTTTCACGCACGCTAGTGTTCAAGAAGAAGATTCTTGATGGACTAGTATTATTTTAGATTGTAGGAAACTGGAAGTATGATTATTCTTATAGAAACAGCGGGGAGAAGGTTTGGTTTGGTTGGTCTATGACGCTCTGCGATTTGGTTGGTCTATGACGCTCTGCGATTTGGTTGGTCTAGCTGGTCTATAACGCCCTATGATTTGGTTGGTCTAGCTGGTCTGTGACACCCTGTGATTTGGTTGGCTGGACTGGTCTGTGACACCCTGTGATTTGGTTGGCCTGACTGGTCTGTAACGCTGTGATTTGGTCTGTAACGAACACTCTGTCATTCCACCAAACTACTATAAAAGTGTATAGTTTAGCGATTTTAATGTTCTTTGGTTAACGAAAATATTGTTTTGAATATTGTAGTTGTGTAGTTTGTGCTAAAATGGATGCTGAATTTGATATTGATTTGCTCTTAAATATTGTGTCGCAGTTCGACTATGTGGAAGAAATGAATCAAGACAACTTTGACTCTACGCTGACCAATTTGTTGCAAGGGGATATCAACAATTCGGCGATTGTGGAAGTGGAATCTGGAGACGAAGACCTAGACCTAGACATGGAAGACGATATGGCTAGGATGAATATAAGTCTAGTCAATTCGCCACAAGAACAAAACTATCTGGATGTTGTTTTTTGTGTAACGCAAAGTTATGTTATAGTGCAAACTGCAAGAACTAATACATTGTGCCATTTTTGTTACTATATTCACCAGTACTATTTAAATTCACAGGCGACACATAACCATGTTAATACCCATGTAAAGAGAAGGTTGAGGTATTCCAACCTCGATGTGCATTGTGTGCTGTGTTTAAGACCATTATACCAAATTATTTTGCCTGAAGTTTGTTTACATTGTAATGTTGGGACTCGGCTCATTGAAGTTGATTGGGATAGCAATATCCCAATCATCCCATAAATATGCTTTACTAAAGATTTTATTTTATTTTGCAAATAAACACATTCCAAACAAATAATTTCGTTTTAATTTACTTTCAAGATATTGTCTTTAACTAGTTTTATTGTGACTTGAATTTGTAGTTTTTATTGATTGGTATTTGAAGCACACATCTAAACTATTTTGTGGTGTAGCCAATTTGTTTCAATTTACTAAAATAATTTGTATTTTAAAATACTTTTCAAGATTTAGAAGGTCTATGGTTGTATAGCAAAGTCATTTTGCTATGAAAACTTTTATTCTTGTAGTAATAGTTTACATTGTAATGTTGGGAGTCGGCTCATTGAAGTTGATTGGGATAGCAATATCCCAATCATCCCATAAATATGCTTTACTAAAGATTTTATTTTATTTTGCAAATAAACACATTCCAAACAAATAATTTCGTTTTAATTTACTTTCAAGATATTGTCTTTAACTAGTTTTATTGTGACTTGAATTTGTAGTTTTTATTGATTGGTATTTGAAGCACACATCTAAACTATTTTGTGGTGTAGCCAATTTGTTTCAATTTACTAAAATAATTTGTATTTTAAAATACTTTTCAAGATTTAGAAGGTCTATGGTTGTATAGCAAAGTCATTTTGCTATGAAAACTTTTATTCTTGTAGTAATAGATATTCAATTCACCAAGCTTCTATTCTTAATAAGGTAGTATATCAAATTATTTTTTTCCATGGTCGTTCAGTAGGAATAATACTCAAATTTTAAAACAATATTTTATTCAGAAAATAAATGGTTTTATATTATGTTTGGAGACAATTCGCCAAGCTTTTATTCTTTTAATAAGGTAATATATCAAATTATTTTTCTATGGTCGTTCTAGTAGTACCTACCTACTAATACTCAAATATAAACACAATATTTTATTCAGAAATTAAATGGTCTTACATTATGTTTGGAGACAATTCACCAAGCTTTTATTCTTAATCTAAGACAATTATTCATTATTTCAAAAAAAAAAACATTGTACATATGCTAGTAAAAGTTTGGAACCTCTTGCCTATATCTTTTAAAACATTAAATAATAATCAAACAACAAATAAGGTTGAAAAATTTGCAGGATTTTAAATAAGTGCTTTTCAGCGGCGGATGCCTGCAATTATGTAGGTCCTAATGCATGATTAAAAAAAAAACATTTTAATTGTCTGTTGGCTTTTAATTACTTTAATATGTTAATAATTAGTTGTATGTTTAGTTAAGTCTAATTAGGTTATCTTTGTTTTTGCTCTTGTTGACACAATCTACACCCTAAAAGGGTACATTGTAATGATCATGTATTGAAAATAAATAAATAAATAAATAAATATAGCTTAATGACAATAATACTGTCAATCCATAAATATTTTAGCAGGATGAAGACAAACTTTGAATGTTTATAATACACTTTTCAAGACCTGACCGCAAATCTGAATTACACACTTATAACATTGTGACAATGGGTATACATATTTTATTATTGTAAAATCAAAATTTTGACTAAGAGCGTTTTATGGGGTTCAAATTCATATTTAATTGATTAGGAACAATACTACTACTATTTACTAGTTCTAACTAAACACAACACACGCGCACATAGAATATGGAGGCACATTTTCTGGTTGAAATATTTGTGGTGTTGTCTATCACACTATTGTTGTTGGCTTCTTTGACACAATCGGCATGGAAGCTTCATTTGTTGGGGACCAACTTGAACCGTCACTTAATTTTGTGAGGATACAGTATCATCTTGTACCGGACCTGGACCATACGACCAAATAGGATTTATTGGTGGATCCGTATGATCCGGCACTGTAGTACTAACAATATTATACTGCACCCTCACAAAATTCCTATCTGGGTGCGGTGGTGGCACCCTGGGTCGAGGATAGGCTGCTGATTGGCGACGCCACATATTCCTAATCTGGCGACGTCGCTCAAAAAACATTTGATTGTTATTATTAACAACTGGTCTAACGATTTGAATATTGCCATTCACGATTCTCAACTCTCTCCCGTTCCAATTTTGTTCTTCGTTTTGCATTTTAATTAATCACTTTATAAATTTAAACCACTTCACACAACTTCTCGAAAATACTAAACTTGAGAGTCGACTGAAATAATGAATGTTTTCGCTTTAAAGGTGTGGCTTGTAAACTTTATCATTGATTGGTGACAAGGTACCATACCTTGGGTACCAATGAAAGTTATTTGCAATGTGATAGGCTGCAAAGAATGAAGCTCTAAAGAAGAATAAGAAATGGGTGCGGCCAATAAGTGTTCATTTCGCTGTTGGGAATTGTACATTAATTTATTAAATTTAATTAATTTAATTTTAATTAATTAACATGTGAAGCGTGTCTCTTGCGATAAGTATCTTGACTTGTTTGCTGAAATTGATCGTTGTGCAATTTTGCAACAGCTGTCTTGAATTTCTTTTCTTATGCGTGTGTATAATTTTCACACCACATGTTTCTTTTCTTATCTGATGTGCAGTGCCAATTAAATACTAATATGTTTGATACTTTAATATACTGTGTTTAATTAGTATTGCTATCTCCTTATTAGCATACTACATTTTATTAAATTGCTTGTTATTTCATATTTATGCTGTAATATTTCCTTTAGTTATACTAATATGTTTGATTTTGGGGAGATAACTTTTAATATGGTGTATATATTTATATATATTTTATGTAATTAATAATTTGTGTTTAATGAGGATACTTATTGTTATCTGTACATCTATTTTATATAAGCAGTGGTCGTAATTATCTGTTTTGTTGCAGTCTAAAGCACATATTTTACTCCTCATCTTCCCGTCATATTCTTGGCGATTGGCCTTGTCTGTCCGTCTCTGTTTTGTTATGGTCTGAAGCACATTTACTCCTCATTTACCCAACCTATTCTTGGCGATTGGCCTTGTCTGTCCGTCTCTGTTTTGTTATGGTCTGAAGCACATTTACTCCTCATTTACCCAACCTATTCTTGGCGGTTTAAAGTAGATTTACTCATTTTACCTCCTCAATATCCCTTCTATATACTACTAGGGTGTTATACAGTTTTTACGTAGAATTCAGTGGCGTACTTAGTATTTTTCTAGGTACCCCCATTTGTGAGAAATATACCAGCTTTGCAGAAACATATAATAGTTGACACTTTGTTTTAACAGGACGGGTTAAATTTATATTTGTTAAATAACAAACTTTAAATTGGCAGTAGGCCTTGGGTTCTGTCTTAATAAAAATAATTTATTGACGATACAATACACCATGAATATTACCTTATAGTTTAATTTAAAACTTTTTAAATTTTCTAATACTTACAATAGTAAAAAGGAATTTTTTCTTGTATATTAATGGAATAAACAAAAACATCTACTAGTAGGCCTAGACTTATTTAGGCTATAAAACAAAAGTTTCATAATGGCCTTTAACTCTTGTCGGAATGGGATTTAGGTATTAGTTTATTATTATTAAGTTTGAAAAGTTACTGATAATTTATTTATCATATCGTATTTTTCATAATTCTCAAACTTCTCGGCCAACGTTAATAAAAAACGCCATTATGAAACTTTTGTTTTATAGCCTGAATAAGTCTAGGCCTACTAGTAGATGTTTTTGTTTATTCCATTAATATACAAGAAAAAATTCCTTTTTACTATTGTAAGTATTAGAAAACTTAAAAAGTTTTAAATTAAACTATAAGGTAATATTCATGGTGTATTGTATCGTCAATAATAGTATATTATTAACCAAGGTTTAGACAGCCATCATTATTGCCCGAGCGGCAAGTTTAAATGACGAGGAGCGAAGCGACGAGGGATTTAAGACGCGAGGGCTATAAGCTGTCTAAACCGTGGTTAATATAATATTTCTTCCACTACTACAAACTTTTATAAGACATTTATCTTTATAGTATTATTAATTATAAAAAATTATAGGTAGGTATAAGCATATTTTTTAATCAAGTTACCTGCGCTTTGGAATTGGCAAAATATTTTGTTGTTTTGTCAGGTGGCTTTGTGATTGTCAATTTTTGTTCATTTATGTCATCAGATTTCACGAGTTTTCCGTTTTTTTAAAAAATGAGCGAAGAAAATGTTAGTGATATTATTATGTGTACACCTCCAGAATTAAAGATGGAAGCAGAAAAAATGTTGATTGTATCGATATTTTACATATCAAGCATTTCTAATAATCTAATATGTGTTGATAATTATCTGGTTGCCTAACTGTTTAAAATGTTTATGAATTCATATTGTAGAATTAAAAAATAAAGTTACCTGCGTTCAAATAGATTCTTGAAGATCGGTCAATAATGGATTTCAATGCCTTATTATTGACCATGGTCAATAATAACTTATATGGTAGAGAAAAACGATTTCTAACGTTAATAATCGGTCAATAATGGCGATGTTATAGGTTAGTAGTGGCAAAATTATTTTTATTAAAACAGAATCCAAGGCCTACTGAAAATTTAAAGTTTGTTATTTAAAAAATATAAATTTTAACCGTCCTGTTAAAACAAAGTGTCAACTATTATATATTTTGGAAAGCTCTCAGCAAGCAGAATGCAACTATGAATAAATATACAGGGTGTTCCATTTAAAAAAACATAACTTTGGTATATTTCTCACAAATGGGGGTACCTGGAAAAATACTAAGTACGCCACTAAATTCTACGTAAAAAACTGTATAACACCCTGTTTTTACATATTCGATAGGGTATAAGATAACTGAAATACAAGGGGTGTCTGAAAATGCACCATTTTAAATTTCGCCCTGTATCTCAAAAACCAAGATGGCCATGATAAATCCGTTTAGGGCATCGTTTGTTTAACAAAAAAGTGGCACAGGTTTGCGAAAACCGCATCATTCTATCTGTACTAATAACGGAGATACCTGTCGAAAGTGTCGAAAAGAAGACACCCTGTACAGGGTGTGTCATGTCAAAAATATATAGGTTGACAAATTTGACAGATACGACGCCATTTTTTTTTTTTTTTTAAATTGAAACCCTCATAAATAACCACACGAGTGAATTGCATTTGATGATCTGATTTCAAGAACCTATAGTTGTTAATATTTATTTTCAGCCGTTAAGGAAATACGAGGGTTCCTAATTTGCCTTCATTAATTTTGTCTTTCAAGTGTTTAGCCCATCTAATAAATGTACCTTTTAAGCTGATTACCCCAATTTTTTCCACAGTGACATAATTTCCCGTGACCAATCCATTTGCGCTATAATCAAATCCGACAGTTATCAAAAAGTGACAGATACGACGCCATTTTGAATTTTCTTAAACAGTAACCCTTTCAAATAACCACACGCGTGAATTGCATTTGACGATCTGATTTCAAGAACCTACAGTTGTTAATATTTATTTTCAGCCGTTTCGGAAACACAAGGGTTCCTAATTTGCCCTAATCGATTTTGTCTTTTAAGTGTCTAGCCCCTTTAATAATAGACATTCTAAGCTAAGAACCCCAATTTTTTTTACAGTAACAAAATTTCCCGTGACCAAGCTATTTGCGCTATAATCAAATCCGACAGATGTCAGAAAGTGACAGATACGACGCCATTTAAAATTTTTTTAAATGGCAACCCTCATAAATAACCACATACATGCTGTCACTTTTTGACATCTGTTGGATTTGATTATAGCGTCGAAAGCTTGGTCACGGGATATGTCTCTGTGAAAAAAATTGGGGTTTTTAGCTTAAATGGTCTTTTTATTGAAGTGTTGAGACACTTAAAAGGCAAACTCGATGAAGGCAATTTGGGAACCCCCATATTTCCGAAACGGCTGAAAATAAAAATCAACAACTATATGTTTTTAAAATCGGACCGCCAAATGCAATTGACTCGTCTGATTATTTATGAGGGTTGCCATTAAAAAAAAATTCAAAATGGCGTCATATCTTTCAAATTTGAGAAATATGTGGTTTGTTTTCTATTATAGTCAGCAGGAAAATCGCCAATCGGGTGAGACACTTAAAAAAATGTTCCTGTACAGTAGTACCGTATCATCAGCGAATATGTAGTATAGATAGCTTTCGTCCAAACATTAAATGGACACCCTGTATACTTCGACTTTGACGATTATTATTGGTATTATTATAAAATAATAATAATGATAATTTAATAAATTAATTAATTTACTATCATATTTGTTGCATTTATTTATGTTCATAAAAAAATACACAGTTTGCATTATACATTTTAATATTTTAATTTGAGTTTTCGGAGATTGATTAACCATATGGGCGATAATGAACTAAATTTGATTGAAAACGGTGTCGGTTACTGATTGAAATATTAATATTTTAATTTGCTCGAAGCGCGGTCAAACCAACGTGAAAAATGGACCCGATAAAAATTGACAGAATGTTTTAAAAAAACCCGTTGAAAAATTAATCTTCATAGAAATATTTCGGTTATAATGGAGAGCATTTTAACTTTTATATTTTTGACAAATTGGTTCGTTTTTATGAAGAAACTAAGATAAATAAGATTTCTCCATGCATCCTTTGGGTTCGGATAGTACCTATGATATACTTTCAGATTTAAGTCCATTGCTCGTCCCTCTAAATAGATAGATAGATACATAATATATTTATTTGTACTTTTGTCAAATACATGGTGCACGTCAAATAACAACATTGGATATCACATCACTCTATAAATAATCAAGAATCTACAAGACAAGAAAATTTTGACAAAACAAAAAAAACGGTAAATTAGTCACTTAAAGCCATCTGACAAATACTGACTTGCACGATAATAACATTTATTTACCAGAAGTTCCCATACATTCAATTGAAATTTAATAAATGCATGTGAATGTACCCGCAATGGTAACTTATTTTGTAATTTTTTACCTATATACGAAAGATTTTTCAAATTATTTTAAATTTATGTTTATTCAGAAGCACTCCTCTTGCGCTTCAGGTATTAAAAAGATGAAAATCTGCATTGCTATTATTAAACTTACTTAAATTTTGATTCACATACAACAGAGTTTTGTAAATATGTAAGGAAGAGAAGGATACATTTTGATTTCCTATAAAAACTGGCTTATGGTGTTAAGTTTTATAATTCTCTTTCGATTGGTACAAATTATTTGACTATTTGTGGCATTTCCCCATAACATCACATTATAATGTTGCATGCACACTCATAGACAGGTATCTTTGCTGAGATATTGCATAGTATCCCGCATTTTTTATAGCTGTTCCATAAGAGATATTCATCAAGGTACTATCCCCAAAATTTTGTACTTTTGTACTATCCCAATTATTGTGTAAATAAATTTCCGTTTTTAATTTTGGAGTTCTAATATTGATATAGACCGCCTTTTCAGTATTAAAAATGAGATTGTTTTTAACATGCCAATAACCAAATCCCTAAAGGTGGGTCCTCACGGGCGTAATCCAAGCGCAAAAGCGTAGCTACGCTATTTGTCGCGCTACTTCCTAAATATTAAGATTAACCTAACCTCTAAATATTAATAATAATAATAATAATAATAATTTACTAAGTGAAACGTTTTTGTAGGTCATAAGATTTGTTACTATCAATTATAAGTGATGCTGAGGTATGAAAATTCCTACAGGCAAAAAATTATTACTTTGCGTACAAGAACTGCAAGATACAAAACAATAAACAAACATTTACGTCACGGTTACGGGAAAAAGTTAACTTGAAACCAACTTTTCGGTGCAAGGACATCGCAAAATAAAAATATTTAACATGACGACATTCAACCAATTATATTATAGCAAAGCGCCAGTACGCTGTCACGCTAGTTACGCTCGTGAGGATCCACCATACTAGTTAAATATATTTTATTGGTGAATTCTTCTGAGCTTCGTACCGATACCACTACTATGGTATCGTCAGCAAACATAATAGTTATTTCATTTTTTTTTTATATAATTTGATATTTCGTTGACAAATATTAAAAGAAGTAATGGCCCTAGAACCGAGCCCGAGGAACCCCTAGGTTAGTATCCTTACATATCAATTACTTTATCCTTAATTTTAATCATAAATTGTCTGTCCTTCAAATACGAATCCGGAATGCAAATAAATGTACCGTTACGCATTGATATCATTAAATTTTGGGAAACTGAATTTCGCTACTTTAAATATGCTTTATAATATTATGTTATGATTATAAGCAAATGAATTGTTGAAATTTATATCATAATAATTCATAATTATTTTTTATTTTCCACCCTTTCACCTATTATGCTAGAGACTGTTCTATACTAAAGCCATATACATTTATATTTAAAGCAGATAAAGTTTAGGCTCACATCAGATTTAGGAGAGGTTTATCTTTGCGCCAAAAAACTTCAAAATATAGTTTTAAACTACAGTATATTGAGTATATTTTTCTCATAAAGAAAATTGCGCTTTATGTACACCTACTAGTGTACACACGAGTCTGTGACTATCGGTAAGGGGAAGCACAATCTTTTAAAACGTAAAAAATAGGAAATTATAGTCGAGCATAGAAAGAATTCCCATTACTATTGCAGTAATAATGATTTTTTAGTTTTGGTCGTATTAAATCAAAGACGCATGAATTAAAGGTTTGGTACAGGACGCCTACCTGTTTATAAAAGCTGAATAACTTTCACCGGTTGTATCACTACTCCACTGCCACACACAAACATCGGTAGCTTGTTATTGCGACACGCGCAAAGGGCGGGTCAAGCATTAGAATAAACATTTGAAAAGTCGTAGCGATTGCGATTAAGGGTTAAGTATCTAGAGAAAACGATTTTCTTCCGAATTGCCGACGTATCCCTTTAATATACAGGGTGTTACAAATGCGAGGCACACCATAGGGACCCTGGAAACTGTAAGAGATACGAGGAAGTATAACTTACAGCAAAGTTGCGCAATTTAATCCCGATCAATATACCGTCAAGAAAATTTGTGTATTCCGAGTACTTTCGAAGATACTCGAAAAAACCCTAATTTGACGTATTTAATTTATATGTTTTCCTGCCTTTATTTGAATAGGTAATTCAAAACTTTCTGTTCTATTATACTGTGGTATCAGATTTAGAATCCGACGTTTCGTCTTTTTGCCCCATCATCATTTTCTTTTTAAATACGGACCTAAATTTTCATTTTATTTTTGAAATCATCAAGGCTGACTGCGTTATATTTTTGCATTACTTTGATTAAGATTCATCATTTTAAGCTAGTAAAAACATCTTACAATAATGTTTTTGCTTATTTTTTTACTTAATTTATGTTTTAATGATCTTAAGATATCTTAGGAATTCCCGTAAAACATGTCTCTGTATTAATTTTAAATTCTAGAGATAAAATAATACACATTCACTATAAAATATTGAATCGACTTTTTCCGCTAACGCTCATAATTATTATTATTTCCATTTTGAACAATTATGAAGCAACAATAAGCTAAAATTAAATAAAAACTAATTTTCTCTTTTTAAAAAATTTAAAAATTGTTATTTTGGTGTCTAACCTCAGGACGCTTAAATAAAATCAACTTCTTTATCGCAGCTTGCCATGGAAAAAAAAAATAAATTATGGCGAATTTTCATAAGTGACAGTTCGAAATTATCTACCTATTCCAAGATTTTTGTGAGGTGGTCTTCTAAAAATCTAAAATGGGATTTTTAACTGGAGAAAAAAGTGATATGAGAAAGGTTTATTACAGCTGTAACAGAAACTCAGTAGCAGCTTCGCAAAGGTATTTTGAAGAGTACCCCGAAAGACATCAGACCGACAGAAGGACTTTTTAAAAATTGGATAGGAACCTACGCGATCACGGTAGCTTTGGAAAAACCAGAAAGAAATATGGTAGCCCGGCAGCCATATAACAGAAGCAGAATCGCACAATGATTTACGCCAAGTCTGTAGTTAAAAGTTTGACTGGCTTTCTTATAAAACCATGTAAACCTTGTTTTTCATTCGTTTCTTTTTATAAAGTGGGCACTATTTGATTCAGGGTATTGCATTATTTTAGGTAGACAACAACCCTTTCACATCCACAAGGTAAATTTCCACAGGAACTAACTTGCCAACCCTGTATCATGTTATGGCGTGGAGAATTAAAAAAAAAATGATTGTTGTCATAAATTAGCAGGTTCAGTTAATAGAACTTTAATTAGGATTTTAACAAAAGTAAACTCTGCGTTAAAATAAGATTAAGGGTAACAAGAAATTGTGAAAAATAACTAACATTAGCTGGCTGTTGCCTTTCATCGTACACTGTGTTACCATATTTCCATGCCATTTTAATATTGACAATAATAGGATGGAAAGAAATTTTAAATCATGTTGAAATCATAATAAAATGCTCTTAGTTTCTTAATTATATGGTTATTGTCAATTACTACATTCAATTCCAGAGTTCCTTGCTAACAAGAAGAGTATGAGGTAAATAAACATATGTGGCAATACCGTAACTGCTGAACGTTTCTTGCTTGCATTCCCTCGGCAGCTACGGATAAATATGTCGAGCAATATTAACCTGTCATTTTCACAAAGTTGTTTCTAAATTTGTTGCATCAAAAGTTTCAAAAATCCAAAAAATTGAAATGTCGATTTACACTCCAGAGGAACTTACTCAGATTGCATTTAACTTCGTCAGAGAAATTTCAATACTAAAAGTGATTGATAACGGCTTCTAATCCCAATCATCTGGTCACGTCTAGAATATCAGTACATCGGTTCCATCCAAATCATTAAATATTACGAGAAGAGACAAAGATATGCAACTCTCAGTGGCGTAGCTACCGCTGTATCAGCTGTATCAATGATACAGGGCCCACACTGGTCTGGAGGCCCACCAAGGCACCAAGCAGCAAAAATATTTTTGGTGTTTATCAGATATCAGATATTTAGTTTGGCTACTACTTTAAATAATTTTGTATGTAATAGTACGGGCACGGGCGACTTTTATGCATTTACGCAATTCAATGTCACAAAATAGGTTGACAGATTTAGCAATAATGTCCATAGAAAAGAATGAATTGCAAAACCTTAAATCATCCCCAAAAGCGGACAAATTAATTAATGTTTTTGCCGAAAAAAAAGCTAGAAGGAGATCTTTATAATAGGAAATGTTATTATAATTGTTATTATTTTATTATTCGAATTTATTGTTATGTTTTTATGTTTTTATTTGTATTTTTGTTAAAAATCATGTTTATTTTATGCATATTTTATTTGTGTAAGTTTATACTTCTATTTTATGATTACCTTTCATTAGAAATTATTATAAGCTATTCTGTTCAGTTTGTTTTAATTCTATTTTAACCGCTTCCCTCTCTAGCCGACGAACCCACCGCCTGGCTCTTGATACAGGGCCCATTCAATGCTAGCTACGCCACTGGCAACTCTAGTAAATGAAGACTGAAAGTATGTGTGGCTGTTGAAGATAATTTAACATCCAGTCTTATTCAGCTTGCTGAAGTTTCCAAAAATTCCAAAAGTTATAAATGACTATAGAAAAAATGTTTAATTAGCCTAATAATTATTTCTTTAGAATGCAGTTTTATGAACAGACGATAGATCGAATTAATAACGACCAACCAATATCGTATGAAATATTATTTTTGGACGAAAGTACTTTCTCTTCAAATGCTACAGTCAACACACAAAATGCTAGACTATAGGTACGAGAAAATCCTTGCATAATTCGGTAAACACGTACCCAGATAGGTTAGAAACAACAAGTTCGGGCAGTAGTTTTTGGGGACAGAATAATTGGACAATTTGTCATCAAAGGTAATCTGGAATATATTTAAAACTGCCCTAGTACCACAGCGTAGGATTGGGGAATGCTGACCAAAATAGCAGGATAATTATTGAACATGATGGAGCTTCCGCTGAGTGCAACAGCTGTTAATGAGTTCTTCAATGCCACGTTGTCCAAGCTTGTCCGTTTTGAGCCACTTAAATGGCCATATCTAAGCTCGCTATTTTCCCTTTAAATTTGGGTTAGATATCCTCAAGAGTGGTATAGATATTATTAGAAGCAGACCAATCAATACTGGAAAGTTTCTAAGCAGAAGCGTGTAACGACAGTTTATAATTTGTTTCTTGTTTCATTAAGGTATCATCGTTTGGAATCTAATTTCCCTCGTATTTATTATTTTAACCTTTTATTTGACGTGAAGTCATTATTGACAGATTCATATTTTTGATCCCTTCGTATAACAAACAACTCGCTTAGTTACCGACAATTATAAAAGCGCGCGAAATTGCCAGATTGATTCTCATAAAAGATACAAAAAACGAGAAAATTCTAACAGAGCCTGAGGAGAAAGCGGAACTGTTCGCAGATAGCCTCTGCGATTAGTTTAGCCAATTCCTCTCCACCAACAGGGAGAGGGATGCGTGGGTCACCTGGACAGTGCAAATCTACAAAAACATGGACCACGGAATTCAAAATTTGCAACAGATCACTACTGAGGAAGTTCTCGCAATCATGAAAATGATAAAGCCGAAAAAAGCGCCAGGCTTTGACGGTATCAGTAATAAAACGATAAAAAACGGCAGTAGATCTCGTAAACTTAGCACAAGCTGTACTCGAAAGAGGCTGCTTCCCTAAAGACTGGAAAGAAGCTAAAGTGGTATTAATACTCAAGACCTGTAAAGATCTATCATTGACAGACAGCTATAGGCCGATAAGCTTATTATCAAGTCTAGGCAAAGTTTCTTGAAAAGTTGATGCCAAATCGAGTAACCGATTTTGTATTAGCCGACGATGTATTACCACCAGAGCAGTTCGGTTTTCGAGCTGCTCATTGCACGATGCGCCAGACAACTAGGCTGTCCACTAATACTTAGAGGTTTTAGTCGCCGCCTGTCGACAAGAGCAGTCTTGTTTGACGTATCTAAATCGTTTGATTAAGTTTGACACGACGGCCTTATACTGAAATTAATAAGACTGGGTATGCCGAATGGGTTAATAAAAATAATTATATCATACCTTGAGGACAGGTCATTCGCGGTGTCGTCTGAAAATGCAGTTTAATCAGTTAGAAGGATCAAAGCAGGGGTACCGCAAGGATCACCCCTAGCAGCGATCCTATATAACATCTATACAGCGGATATACCAAAACATTCAATGACAACATTATACCTGTTTGCAGATGACACTGCGATAACCGCCACCTCGGGGGTACCCTGGATAGTAGTCTCTAGATTGCAACGCCATATAGTTATTCTCCAGAAGTGGTTGGATGCATGAAAATTAAGGCTAAATGAGGGAAAAGCTCAGAGCATCTTCTCGAAGGCAAGGCTAAAGCTACCAGAATCCAAAGTAAAAGTAAACAACAAACAAATAGATTGGTCACCAACAATTAAATATCTTGGCCTTGTCCTCGACAGGAAGATGAGCTGGAATAGTAGTATAGACGAACGAGTGAAGAAAGTACTAGGGCAAATGCACGCATGTACCCTCTACTCTGCAGGAAAAGTTAAATAAACACAAAAACAAAAATAGCGATTTATCAAACAATTATTAGACTAGTACTAACATACGGTGCACCAACCTGGTGCACTGTAAAAAAGACCAAACGTAAATAGACACAAAAACTACAAAACAGAGTACTAAAAATAGTAGCAGACGCACCAAGATACACTCCGACAGATTTACTTCACAGGGACATGAGGGTAGAGATGATCGACGAATTTTTCACAAAAATAATAACAAACTATCACAAAAGAACAGACGTATCTGAAAATCCACTAATAGTGGCATCACACATATCTCAACTGAACAACAGAAACACAAATATTCTAAGGACTGGCTCCCACCATAAAACTTTAAAAAACACAACAAGAAGATAAAAGAAGAATAAAATCACAAAACAATGGAAAAAACTCGAAAGATAAAATAGTACCAAAAAACAAAAACTTGCAAGATGTAACCGAGAGGGAAAAACGAAGAACGAATAGGAGTTAAAGGAGAGATTCCTAACTTAAGAAACCAACATATGATGGTAGATGGTAGATTTATTCATTCAAGATCGAGCTTCGAAGGAAGCAACAACTTCGAAACCTGATAGGTGAGATCCTTAAGGTTAAGGGTGATAAATATCTAAAATTTGCCCCCATTCCTGCTGTTGAGTCTACTCGCGGTGACCTGACATGAGAGTAGTACCCCAAAACAGCGCAAGCCCATTTTTATAAACCTAGCTATAGAGAGATTATACGCGGTGATCCGACATGCGCACCATTACTGCTCCAGCTGCTTCTGTGAATGTTTTGCTAGCTCACTTTGAACCATTTCTATAGATTAGTTCATATCTGTCGATTTTTTTAAAAATACATTTTTGTAATTTGATTCCTTTTGTGCGATTGATGTGCGGTTTTTAACCTAAAATCAACCATTCTTTAGAAATATGTATTCCCTAATTGGAGGAAGCAACGGAGTGGAGAAAAGAAACTAACCTTGATAATTTTAAATGTTTTGAGAGCGAGAAAACCAATTTTTCTACTATGAATTAAAAATTTGACTTTGCTCTAATCCATTGCCATCAGAAATTCGCTTAAATACTTGACACCAATAGTCCTATTTACATACACGGAAAAGTTCCATCGTTATTTTCAAATCCCATGCCCTGACTTTCCTATTAACAGCGTGTAGCTCGACAAAGTTTTGTTCATTAGACTATTTGAAAATTACATCAGGCAATTGGCTCAGGAGTGGTTAACTTGGGCAAAATAAATTCGGAATCCTTGGAAATTGGGTTATAGTGCGCTCTCTGCGTATAGCCAGTGACGTACAAATGATAGTTTATAAGAATACTGAAAGGTTTATGAAACAAAGCATTATCTTAAGGTTTTATTAACAAAGAGAGTTTTGTGTCCATGAAAAAATGTAAAGGGGAAAAAATTGCGGAGAACAGGAAGAAAAGTATTCAGTATAAATATCTTATGCATTACAGCATATGAGGACTGAGGAGTGTTAGGGTGGCATTATTATGACAGTATATATTATGTCGTAGGCTGATAGTGAAATCCGTCATTTCATGAAAAGCCTAGTCACTTCATGAAGCGTCGGCAGATTGTGTAAAAACATGAAATTACACGATCTGCCGCGTCACTTCATGAAGAGACTAGGCTTTTCATAAAATGACGGTATATATTGTTACAATTAAAAGAGAAGATATATAGACTAATATTGGTTAAACAGCGCTAACACGGCATCTAATCCACCTTTTTGGTTCCTTTTTGGTATTTCAAGGAAGAGGATTAAGTAGTTATGGTACTCATGAAAAATATAGAAGAATTTGCGATGAATTGACGTGTTTTTACACAATCTGCCGACGCTTCATGAAGTGACTAGGCTTTTCATGAAATGACGGATTTCACTATCAGCCTACGACATATACATTATGATGGCGGTACTGGCATTATGGTGGCAGTATTGGCAATATGGCGGCATTACCGATGGCATTATTTTGGCATTGTTTGGCATTAGTTTACAATAATTTGGCAACATGCATATATGTTTACAATATTCGGCGACTGTGCATGCACGGCACCCAGAAGTATTCTGTGTATCCTGTAATCAAGTGGAGTGTACAATAGCGTTCTTTTCATGGAAATTGTATGTCTTGCTTCATAGATTTCTTATTGCCATACTGTTATTTCATATCCATTTAGTTACATTGCGGCTTAGACTATTAAGATGACACTCTTGTGTTGTTACTGCCGAATCTGTTCTATATTAAGTACTTATTGAGGCGCTGGATTGCCGATTTTGAATGCACCTGGATTTGCCAATCTCATGGATGGTAATAATCATGAAGCAGCGGTCATTTTCTTCTGGACCACGAGGTTGACCATTAATTTAGGACTTATCATATGTTAAATATGGATTTTCATCAAGTAACGGTCGAAACTATAAGACTTATCTTATGCTGTAATGCAAAAGGTTTATACTTTTTGTCTAGTTCGCCGCAATTTGTTTTAGTTAGGTTTTAATAATTGTTATTTCTCACCAAAGGCATATACTTACTGATATTAATAATATATTTTCAATTATAGTAATTTGTCATGGTTTAAACCGCAAACTTTTATTTTTTGATCATTTTACACCATAATAATTAGTATACGCCATTAAAAATTCTATAAATCTACAAATTCGAATAATAACTCAACATAAATTGAATTCTCTGAAAATGGTTAGAGTTTACAAGAATCTGGATCCGTATTCTAAATATTTTGGGAAATTCAAAACCGTCACTAACTTCGAGGTTCATAATGATGCAAAATAAACCAAAGCTTTAGGTTGGAGTTATAAGAAATACAATGCACACGAAATGTTGTTTTTGATGAAACAATAAATTTTTGCAAACCGTTGTAGATAATTAATAAATAAAATGCTCTTACTCCAAAAATGTACAAACCAAATATGCTAACCCTTTACTTATAAAAGTAGGATCAGCAAGTATAAACTTTTTAAAGCAATTAATTTATAACATTATTTTATATAATTTCGAGTCTATATTAGTGTTCAATAACTGTATGGAAGTAATCTCGCTTTATTAGGACTACCTATATCATTTCCATGAACAATATTTGGCTGTGGAATATCGTGGATATAAATTATTATATTAGTCTTACTGTTTTAATCAAATATAAAATAACAGTTATTATCCTGAAAACGAGCCCATCGACATTTTGTGCCTTCTATTATTAGCCTATAAACTGCTCTACAATTTTCTTTTAATATCAAGTCGTAAAAAATATATAATATGGTAATAACGCAAAAAAAACGATAATTTGTTTTTATCTTTTCACTTAATCATGGGACAAATCAAAATGTTTAATTGCACCTTGTCCACGAACGTATAATTTAATTCTCTACTACTAACTTAAGAGTACGCCATTATTTACTCCATAGAATTGAAAGCTCTCAATTGCTAGAAAGAATTAAGTTGAACTGTAGTCCACATTTCAACAATAGAAAAAGATGTATCTTTGTCGTTCCAAGGCCTCGTACAAATTTGGGATTGAAGTCTCGTCTCCATAGAATGTGTTCCCTTGCTAATTTAGTGAGTAATATTGGTTTTTTTGCTGAATGCACAATAAAAAGTTTCCGAAAAAGGGTAGCCTTAGAGATGGCCAGTTTGCCAAATAAATCTTGTATAGATCTTGACAAAATTTTAGACCTGTTTTGTTGTTGTTACATTCCTTACTTCTTGTTAACATAAAAATTATGAATTATGATGTGTAATACATGCTCTTATTTAGGTTTAGTAAATGTAGATTAAGAATACGTATGTTTTGTTACTTTATTGAAATTAATTATTGGAACTTGTGTTCTGTCGATTGCTTAATAAAATAAATATTGAGAAATTCTGTCATATTCTAACCAAATACATTTAATTGAATAAGGATTGGCTTATTTAAACTTATTCAAACTTAACGCATGGATTTATTATATCGGCTTTTTCAAAAAATTATAATACAATTTTTCTCTAAAATATACAGGGAAGTCAATATTTAGCCACCTTAAAATTTACATGGGATTTCCTATGTTCAACTAATAGTGGCTTCTGTGAGTCGGACAGATGTGTTAATATTTTGTACAGTTACGAGACTATGTCCCCCCCCCCTGCTTTCGAGTATACTGAGCACGATGGCGATGGTTTATACTCTTTTCGAGGTGAGCGCACTCCCCAAAAGAGCAAGAGCAACTCTCGAAAGGGGTAAACGCGGATAGGCCGTCTTACACCAATTCAACCTACGTCCCCCCCTCCCCATTCTCGAGGATGCTGAACACGATGGTGAAGTATGGATCCTTCCTCGACCCCCGCCAACCCCCAAAACGGTCAAAAACAACCCCCGAAAGGGGTGAAACTCAAATACGCCGTATCATACCAGCCTTATCTGCACTAACACCCGTTTTCGAGGATGCTGGACACGATGGTGAAATATAGATCGTCACTCGACCCCCGCCAACCCCCCAAACGGCCAAAAGCTATCATTTTGATACGCGGTTTCATGAAGTGCACCGTATGAGATAAAATGAATTATTTTTATCACAGATCATTTAATACACATACCAGATAATGATTCGAGGTGTCTTGATGGACTGTTCAATTGAAAAAACAGGCGCATACTTATTGTCGAGTTTCTAGGTGGGGAAAAGCATGTATATGGAATCATTGGTACCGCGTATCAAAGGCATAGCTTTTGGCCGCTTGACCATCGTGTTCAGCATCCTCGAAAACGGGTGTTAACGCCGATTTAGCCGGTATTAGAGTTGTATCCGAGTTTCACCCCTTTGAGGGGTTATTTTTGGCCGTTTAGGGGGTTGGCGGGGGTCGAGGAAGGATCCAGACTTCACCATCGTGTTCAGCATCCTCGAGAACGAGGAGGTGACGTAGGTTGAATTGGTGTGAGCGTTTCACCCATTTCGAGGGTTGTTTTTGCTCGTTTGGGGGGAGCGCTCCCCTTGAGAACAGTTTAAGCCACAGCCATCGTGTTTAGCATCCTCAAGAACAGGGGGAGGGACATAGTCTCGTTACTGTACAAAATATTGGCATTTTTCGAGGGTTTTTCCGACTCACAGAAGCCACTATAAGCCATGCATCACACGGTAGAAACAGGATATTTTTCCTGTATCAAATTTACTGAGATTTGTTTTACAATCTACTTGTATTCCTAAGTTCTTAATTCTATTGTTGCTGTTGTAATATTATATTTCTAATGTTAGTGAATTTTCTTTTAGCAAAAACGTTGTAGTTGTAATTTTGTTTAGCAGCCCAACCAGTTCGTATTCCTTCAAACTTCTAGGTGAGTATTCGGCACATTTTGGCCTAGTTATAACTGAGTTGGGTTGAGAAATAAAAATACCTAGCGAGGCTAATCAGCAGTATTTAGGCTTCCACACACCGACGCGGCCACGGCCACGGTAGCGGTGGCGGTCGCGGTGGCGATCATATTAGCGGTCGGGCGTATTCACACCAAAGCGGTGAGTGGAGCGGTAAGATAGTTTCCGTTTACAGATTTTATGTATACAAAAATATATTTTTAAACGTCCAGGTTTCATTTTTATTTCTATTATTTGATATTATGATAGACGATGTGGAAGGAGATAATTTAACATTTTCTATTAATAATTCTAGTATATTATTTGCCATTACTACTGTCACTTCCCGCAGTCAAAGTTGACACGTTGTATTTGACCGTCACCGCATATCAGAACGCTGCCCTAGGCCGCTTGATCTAGACCTGCCCGCGCTGGTATGATTTCATTCATTTATTTCCATGTGTTTAGATTGGCCGCCACCGCTACAGTGGCCGTGGCCGCGTCGGTGTGTGGAGGCCTTTAAGGTGTGATCAAATCCGAATATACAGATAAAAATGAATTAAACGGTAAACCGTGAGATAGATTTACGCAGCTCTATCTTTTCGCTGACGATACAGCAACTACTTCGACTTTTAAATCAACGCGCATTGTCGTTAGTCGTATGCAGCGTCACGTAATCGAGCTGGAAAAATGGCTTTCGGCTTGGAAGATTCGCCTGAATCCCGCCAAGTCGAAAGTCATCTTTTTTTTAAAAAGCACCATGCGCAGGCCTTAAACAAGGCTTCGGGTTAATGGAGTCCAAGTCAACTGGTGCCAGGACGTGAAATACCTGAGACTTATATTTGACCAAAGGCTTAACTAAAGGCTTAGTTCAATTAATAGAGTAAAGCTTGCTTTGCGTCAATTATAGGCTCTATCTACACCCTGCTTTACAGGCGGAATAGACTTTCAAGTAGGACTAAGGTCAGCCTCTACAAGGTATTGTTCAGGCCGGTTCTCACTTATAGTGCACCTTCGTGGTGCAACATATGCAGAACAGAGCCTAATAAGTTCCAGATAATTCAAAACTGGGCGCTAACAACTATCACGGGCGTACCTAGATACACACCCAACAGAGTACTTCACCGTGACTTTCAAATGCAGACAATAAACGAGTTTTTCTTGAAAATTATTAATGGCTATTACCGACGCACAGACGTATCGACAAAACCACTAATCACAGACTCACATACGAGATCTAGACGAGACACGACATACAAACTACCAAAAGACTGGCTCCCTGTTGGCAGTAGAGAGGCACTTTATGATATATAATAGAAAAAGGCGCCAAAACTTTGCAGATAAAAACTTTTAAAAGAAAACACACGAACCAAAATTTCTATAAGCGACAATAGCTAAACAGTACACAATGAATAACATATGTCAAAGGATAAAATCCTGACGTAAGAATACATTCAAGAACCCGAGTTTATTAAACGGTAAAGTCCAAATTTGGGTGCTGAACATAGTGTCTCATTAGCCTACTTTTCTGGCGTGAAGCCTCCCCATCCCCACTGGCACTACATCTTTTACTTCTGTAACTATTCCAGTATTTTTTTCGGCCCAATAATATTTAAAACGACAACTGCGCGTGCCGTCACTGAATTGAATCCACATGTAAATTAGAAAATTTAAATTCTGTTTCTGGCAGTCACTTCGAGGATAAGTAAGCAATATGGAAATATGCTAGAAATGTTTGGTTATTCGGTGCACCGAGTGTCATTACACATTTAGATTTTGTTGGGAAATAGTATCAAAGATAACTGGATGCAAAACGCAACAGCCATCTAATTACTTAAATTAGGAAATAAATGATTACTTTTTAAAAAATACCGTAACTTAAAGATAACATAATAATGTAATTTCCGTTTTCTAAGAAATTGTACTAACGTAGATACATTACATCCACCCTCCATGGAAGCGATATAGAGGACGAATGTTGCGCGGGTATATTTAAATCTAGTCACACGGCGAGGTACCACAACATAAGGATACGACGCATTGTTGACAGAAAAGTTTTTATTTATATCGTGTTGATGTTAGGATGAAGGACAGTGCCTAAGTTAACTAGGTACGTCCTATATGAGGCCCTATTCTAATAAAGCCACATAACATGACATGATTAGGTTAGTTACGCCAGCTCCCAGTTTATTGGCGGCCAACGCCATATTTCAAACATATTGGCTAACCTGTGATTTAAAAGTCCTTTAATTCAAAAATTGCGAACACTGGCAATCGCTGCGTTGATGAAAGATGGATATATGAATGACCATGACAAGTGCACGATGAAGATAAATATACCGCATATAGTCCGTTACGCCGAAAAAGCGTCAACTGATGAAGTATCTGTGTGTATAAGTGTATGAGTGTGTCGTGTAGATATGCATCTTTTTCTTACGCCTTTGCACCGATATCTCTTTCCGTCAGTCTGCAATCCATCTGTTCATTCCTCATTCATTTGATTACATTCGAAATTTACAGCTGATTTACAGATCCGTCTAAAGCCGGTCCCGTCAGCGCACAATCCGATTTTGACTTATCACGTTGAAATAAAAGTTTATTTTTAGGAATGTTCTTGTGTATTTTTTGTGTTTTGAGTTAGTGTTTTTCCATTATGCCGTTTATTCTATGTTTATTAGACATTTTGCCAACATATTATTGAACTCTCTGTATCTGAAAGTATTTCTTTTTATTGAAAAGTGAATATACTTTGGTTAACCATTACGTATTACACAAATATTACCTAAAAATTAATTAATTTTATAGGAATTTACGCTTTAAAGTGAACATTATGAATTTAAACGAGTTTATCGTGCCGAGATAAATAGCCTTTAAAATACTTTTCAATTTAGTTTTTTTTAGAGGTTATGCTAATTTTGTTGTTTTGTTTTAATTTTACCTTTTTCCTCTTTAATCTATCATATTATTATATACGTATCCTGTAGGACGACTTTTAGTCGTCAACTATATTTTGAATCTCACGAACACAAGAAAGTACATGTCGTCAACAATCTCGCCTCTATTATTTTTGATTGTATTTAGCACTCTTAGGTTTGTAATATGCGCCTCAAATAACATGAGTCCAGAGAAAAACATTACTTTTGGGTGTGGTATGTATACTTTTTATTTACATTTTGAGACACCTACCTCCCATTTATTTAAGTATTAAGATTCATTTTTTGATAACAAAAAAATATTTATAATCGGTAAATATCTAACTCCGGTCCTGGCCGAATTTAGGTTCTGTAAAAAGAATGTTACTAGAAACGACATATGTCGTCGGCCATCATTAAACTGGTAGCTGGGTAGAGTATATATATAGCAGGGTCGAAGCAACGGGTAAAACTGAATTATTGTGTATAGTAAAGTTTACATTATATGTCTCATTGTGTAGGTTCCAAAATCTTCAAACCACAATAAATGGGTGCAGTTTCAACTTAAAAATATAGTTATCTTCATGCTGATTTATTTTTATTTTGAGGTAAAGGCACATTTTTATTTATTTTTATTTATTTATATAGTACATACAGAAATCAAATCCAACTTGTACCTACTAGTTCTGATATACAGGGTGTTTCAGAACATGTGGGCAATCTCTCGGATTTATGTAGATCAGGGGGAAATAACATCGTAAGTTCATATAATTTTTTTTCCTAATGGCCCAACTCGAATATATATATATGCCCCTAAAAACTAGTTTTGTATTGATAACCTTTTGAATCGTCCTGTATATTTTAAATAACAAAGACTTCTGTTACGAAAAAACATTAAACGGGTTCGAATAGGATCGAGAGTAGAATTAAACGATTTAAAGCAAATTAACGGTTAAGTGGATTTTTCTCGAAAACGGTACAACTTATCAAAATATACAAAAAGTATCTATTTTGCGTTAAAATGCGTAAGCTATCCAAAAATATAATTAAAATTCCGGTTGCATGACACCTGCCAAAAATGTAAGGTTATTTATGCCCGAGCTAGTCCGTCCCTGGCCCACAGAATGAACTATACCTTTTATTATTAGGCTTATTTAATGAATTTCTCCTTGGTGTACATCATACTAAGTTTTATTTAAAATATACAGGGCAATTCAAAGGCTATCAATAAAAAACTAATTAATACGTTAAAAAAACGTTAAAAAACCACAAAGTCTCGGTCTCAAATTGATTTATATTAGCATTTGGTTACATGTTTCGCTCTTGAAGGAGCATCTTCAGACCAAATATAACAACATTACATGAGAAATAACATCACAAAACTAACAATTACACAGAACAAAAATGTAAATTTAAAACTTCTTAAAAACTATCTTACATCATACAAAAATATTTAACACGTCACTATTAATAAAAATTGGTCAAGTCACTTACTTGTCATCCTGTTTCATAGCCTCTTGGGAAAACTTGCTAAACACATCACAGACAGAGAGAACATAGGAATGTCCAGAGGCAGTCCGAGGAAGTGGTCCAACATATCTACACTTATGACCTGAAATGGTCGTGAACTAGTGGGTTGCAAACTTAACATTTGTCCAGGCTTTCTGAAGAGGTTTAGTCGGAAGACAAACACGACAACGATTAATATATCTGGCGACTTGACTTTTCATACTGGGCCAATAATATTTTTGGGCGATCCTGGAGAGGGGTTTGAAAATTCCAAGGGGGGGATCGTGATGCTCCTTTATAATCGAGGCGCGCTTTTTGCGAGGAACTATAAGATGCCAAGAGTCTGCAGGATCAACAAGTGCGGGGTAAGGATGTTTTGCCTTTTTAAAACGTTTGCCGTTAACCACCCACCAAAGGGGATACTTTGACGGATGAGCGATCACCTTCTTGATCATGCCAAGATACCAGCGATCACGTGGCATGGTAGTTTGATTGACAATAACTGGGGAAACTAGTTGCTCTGAAATTGTATTAACGACTAGTACGGATCGAGACAGGGTATCCGGAACTACATGCTCTTTACCCTTATGATGTACAATCTCGGAATCGTACTGCTGCAACCTAATTGCCCAACGCGCAATGCGGCCAACAGGATCCTTAATGTAATTAAGCAACTTCTGTGGTAACTGTAAATTTGGTACCCTTGAGATACGGACGAAGCTTTTCAATTGCAAATAGGACAGCCAAGCACTCTTTCTCAGTAGTGCTGTATTTCCTTTCATTTTTTGTGAGTGAACGGCTTAAGTACGAGACGACGTGTTCTTCGCCATTCTGAACTTGTGAGAGTACAGATCCTACGCCAAAACCAGAACTAGAAAGTTGTGAATATAATGTTACAGGAAAGTAAACCCTTGAAGTATAAATAAATCAGGATCGATATGAACAAACATTTACTTGTATTTCCAAACAAAAATAAGCTACAGAGAAGAAAATTGATTGGTAAGTGTATTTAATTTAAAACTATAACAATTTTGTTGCGATGTCGCCGCCCCCCTTGAAAACTGTTGTTATGGCTGGATAATTTGAGTTTTGCAACTAAGTACAATATTGTCATGTGAATTTATATGAGACAATGGAAGATTTTCACGGTTTTATGGTCTGGAAAATGCGAGTTTTGAATCTAGACCTCTCAAGTAGGGTAATTTTCGATTTAATATTACCACTTCCCAAATACCAGACACAATTACAATAATATAAGGGACGCTGAATAGCAGGTAAGGAATCATCACGCAAAAGTCTGCTGGAATATTTGTAACAACGGCAAATTTGGTGAATAGTAAATAGTTCGTTTAAAAACTTTACTAAATTGTTTAATTGATATCCATTTTAAAAACACAAGAATACACGAATTACAGTTAAATTGTTAAAATAAAAATCCCCACCTCTCCTTAAAATTCCTGTCTCAAAAACTGTAATTGTAATAGGTAATTATTGTTTCCACTTTTTCATATGAATCAATCACACAATATTCGGGCTTTTGGAGGTCTTGACTTTTATGTAACATTTTCATATTGGCCACAATTCACCTTTCGCCGGCCCTGACATGTAGACGAGACAATAAATAAAAGAAATCTTCAAGAGAATCCGCGTCAAGTAAGAAGAAGCCACCTCATCATCTGCTTACGCCACGGATTATCGATCTCAAACGACACGAGATAGGAACATTTTAAAGTCAAAGTAAAATAGTATATTAATGTTAATGTTAATCCATCATTTATACCTACAATTATGGTCGTACCTCATCAAGTGAACGCCTGCATTTAAATGCACACATATCGTTTTATGTCGTGTTTATGTCATATGGCTCTTTAAAGATAGGGCCTAATTTGAAACATAATATTGAGTCAGCAAACCGTTGCCGGTTTACTTTAAACTTAAAGAATTCTGTAAAGTGCTAAACTTTCCGGCAAATGAACTGTTAAAAGTTCATTGTATGTGAAGACTTCCAAACTAGAAAGTACTTCGGTGCTAAACTTTTTTGTTTTTGTAGAATTCTACGTTGTAATTAAATAAGTTTTAGCGATCGCGAATGCGAAGTCAAATAATGAAGAAGTTCTGCCCTGTATATTTGTGAACTCAAAAAGGTTGTAATAAATTCATTAATTTTTGAAGTAAATAAATCATTTAAAGTTCACTCATCTTTTTTTTCGAAAAAACGCTGGGACCCGTGGATTTTTATTTATAGATGGACGGCATTATGTTAACTAATTTCCATTACTACAGGGTGACCACAAAAAAATATTTAACATTTTGTAACGCTTCAATTTTTTAAATTGGGTTAATTCTTGTGTGTATACAGCTAGCAAAAAATATTTCAGATAAAAGTTTTAGGGTTTTTTATAGTCTATTAGAATTTTAGACAATTAAGTATACAGGATGAGTCAGAAAGTCGTAGAGAAATAGAGTTACTTTTTTTTTAATGGAACACCCTATATCTTAGAATACTTTTGGGTTTACGTAAAATTACAATTATTTTTTATCAATGGCATTATAAGTCTAAACCAAATAGTTTCCGAAATATCGACTTTTGAAAAATGACATTTTTGAATTTTGACAGCTTCTAGCTTTCTAACGGTACGTCTTAGAGTAAAACGGCTTACATGTCCCTATATTAGTTTTTAACTATCTTTCTTAAAGTGTCAAATTCCGTTTTAACGGAAGTTGCTATTTTTGAGAAGATAATAAAAAAGTAAGATAGGGACATGTAAGCCGTTTTGCTCTATGGCGTACCGTTAGAAAACTAGAAGCTGTCAAAGTTCAAAAATGTAATTTTTCGAATGTCGATATCTCTGAAACTATTAGGTTTAGACTGATAATGCACTTAATAAAAAATAATTGTTATTTTATGTAAAATCCAAAAATATTGTAAGATATAGGGTGTTCTATTAAAAAAAAAAGTAACTTTATTTCTCTACGACTTTCTGACTCATCCTGTATACTTATCTTTTTTTAATTCTGATAGACTTTATAAAACCATAAAACTTTTGTCTTGAATATTTTTTGTTAGCTGTTTTACTTTAAGAAATAATCGACCATTTCCATACATACCCACGACCCTGTATATAAGACCTAACTAATACAGAGGCTTGAGCGTGTGCAAAATACATTTCTGAAAATTCTGGCATTTGGAAGTAATATGAAACCAAATTATAATTTTTACGTAAGAAGTTTAAACGTTAAGCTTGGAAAACCGCCGAGTCTTAATTAATACACTTTTTCTACGTATGGTCATAAACTTAAAAATTGACATTGCACATTTAGTCGTCAATATCATTATCCATTCCACGAAGTGCCTTAATACAAAGGCCGGCTTTTGCGATCCCATTTAATTTAATGATAGTAGAAGTACTGCAACTACACCCCTGTGTGAAACATTAAAACCTAATAACAATTAGATTTGTTTTACACGCCCCTCAATTATATGAGACTTCCGTAATACTATGTCCCGTAACTCTTTTTTCGTATTATTTTTTAAATTCACTGATTTAACTGAATTTAGCTATGGTAATAATTTTAGGAATTATATAGGTATATAATACGGAAGTAAAATATTATGTACTTAATATGTAGGTAAAATGTGGATACTTTCTGTTTGGGCATTATTCTGTTTGTATCCCAAATAAAAGAAAATGAGAAAAATATTTAGGATTTTGTACAGTTTCGTTCTATTGTGCTTGTATTATAGGTTTCATTTTTATAATAACCTAAAATTTTGAAAAATTTTGAGGCTCAATTAAGTTTGTCTTGATTTTCTTCTTTTTGTAAAAATCGCAAATATCCATCTTTAGTTAAACTTTCTTCAAAAAATATTGGCCCTATACCAGTATTACCCACAATGCCGGCCCAAACTTTTAATTTTTGTTTATTCTGAGTGTGCCACCAATAACGGTAGTGCTGAGTATTTACTTAGGTGTAGGACATATTACAATCAAAAATATTTAGATATGTACAAGGATTAAAAAAAAAAGTAAAAAAAAAATATATATTTATTTAAAAACTTATGTTGTAAAAAAGCCAACTTTTTTTGGGGGGCCGCCTTGTACAGACGGTAAACTTCTCTGTAGGTCCACGACACAAAGGGATGTGCTCTTGGTTTATAACAAGATGGCTGAGATTGTTTGGGACTTTGTGAGTGACAGTGGCGTGCATGTCGACGAGAAGTTTTCTAGAGAGACTCACAATTTGCTTCTGCTTTCAGTATACATCCGGGAAGGCCTACTATATATGAAGAATTCCGAACTTTATACCACAAATAGAAACATCCATTTATATGAAACTCGGGGAAGGGTCGACTTAACTGTGGGATATTATCGTCTAAAAAGGAGGTCTTAGATATTGGGCTATACATTTTTTTAATGAGTCACCCTATAACATTAAAGAACTACTTAAAAAAGAATTCAAAACCAAAATAAAAAAAAGATGAATTAAAAATGCGTTTTTCAGTGTCGATGAATTTTTAAACAGTTTTTGTCTTGATGTAAATGTAAACTATGACTTGTTTCTTTCTGTCATTGTGCCCTTCTAGTTAACATTGTTTTTACCCTAGAATAAGTTGTAACCTTTTTCGAATTTTATTTTATCTATATTTATAAATTGCTGTTTTAAATTTTATATATGCTGACTTGTGCAAACAATATTTATTATATTGGCATGAAATAAATGATTTTTATTTTTGATACAATAAAAAATATTCTAAAAAATGCGCAGCAAAAAGATAAAACTGACGGGTGGGACGATTTTTCAAAAAATTAGGTATTTGAAAGACAGAATTTATTCCTTACTTTACGTCATTTCTGTATAGTATCTAAAATATATTTTTAATATTAACCAGATCCATAACACATCAAAAAAAATTATTTTAAAAATATGCATACTTACTAATCCTCATAGGTATGCTCATAACCGTTTTTCAAAAACACATAAAATTACTTTATCGGATCGTTGACACACCCTGTAGTATTAATATTAACTTTTGCATAAGCAATATTCTTTCACCAATTTAATAATAAGAACGTTTTAAAGAATACAAGAGTAAATAAAAATTTCGCACATTATAAAGGGTGTCCCAAAATGTACGCACAATTTAAATATCGTCGCATTTTCGTTTTTGTCATAGTAGGCTTCTAAAAATTTTATAGCTGTCATGTAATTTATTGCAATTAATAGCCATGGAACGCTACATACACAAATGTATTATAAATGTGGAGAATATTATGCGCAACCAGTTCGTAGGGTGCGAGCCGTTCTTGGAAGAAATAATGCACCAAAACATACGACAGTGCAAAGATTGATTAAGAAATTGTTGGAAACATAAAATCAACAGGGCGGCCGCGTACTGCTCTATGTATTGAAAATATTGCAGCAGTGTTGGAAAGTGTTGTTGAGAATCCAGGCGATCGTCGTCGGTCACAGCAAGTGAAAATTACCAAAAGCAGTATGCAGCGAATTCTTACAAAAGATTTGCATTTGCATGCCTATAAAATTTAATTGACCCAAGAATTGAAGCCAGCAGATCATGGGTTGCGCCGTAAATTTGTTTATTGGATTCTGGAAAACAAGGCAAATGATGGAGATTTTTCGAAGAAAATCCTGTTTAGTGATGAGACACATTTACAATTAAATGGATACGTCAATAAGCAGAATTTATTTAAATTATGGTTAAACTGCAACGCGTCTTTCGCTGTTATAAAAAAATTAATTTTTTTTTTTTTTAAATCAGAGAATTTATTTAAATTAAGTTAAAAATAAAAAAAGTAAAAGTGAAGCCAAAACCACGAAGCCAAGCTGAGGTGAGAGGCCGAGGGACCGCGTGCAAAAGCCCTAGCTCTATTGCCAGAGAGTAAGGGGGGGTTTTAAATAGGGCGCCACCGTTTTGCAGCCAGGCCAAAACGGAAACCTCCAAGATGGTGCTGGGACCTCACTCTCAGCTGGACTTCTCAACTTAGGTAAATAAAAAGAAATAAAAGAAAACCACAGGGAGAGCTGTATGTACAAATAAAACAAAGATAATTAAAAATTATTGCTGGCTTTATTCAATAAAAGGAAAAAAAATATGGGGGTTAGTATTTAACCTAAACTTAGCTGTGACGTAATACAACAGGTTGACAGATTGTAGACTTCTTCCGAAGGGAAGAAGACGATGGTGCGTCAGTGGACGTCAACAAGACGTCAGATAGACGAAGACAAGGGGGTGGAAACAGAAGAAAGATAAGAAAGAGAAAGACGGAGAAAAAAAGACCCTGTTAAAAAAAGAAAGCATTAGCTGATGGCTTATTAAATAAAAAAAAAATTACCTAGTTCCTTTTCCCTTTGTATAATAAATTTATAATAAAGTAATTAAATTAAAATGGCAAAACCAACTGATTGAAAATAACCAAAAGGAAAAAGAAACTATATAAAAAAAATAAAGCAACTATAAAAATGTCCAATTATAAGCAAGAATTAAATTTAAATTATTTTGAATTAAATTAAATTTTGAATTAAATTAAATTTGAATTAGATTAAATTTGAATTAAATTAAATTTGAATTAAATTTGAATTAAAATAATTTTGAAAAATGTCAATAAAGATAATTAGTCAGAAATCAAGTTTTGGTTTGAGGTAAACAAAAATAAATTTATAAAATTATATTCAGGGGCGTTAATATATAGTGATTAAATATTTTAATTAAGCTTGAAGAGCCAAAAACTTAAATAAAATTAATTTATTAAGCCAGCACGTACGCCTATGTACTAAGGTTACATCATAAAATAGAAAATAATCAATTATGTACACACATAAGGGAAATATACAACTATATAAAATTTAGCACAAGTCATCTCAACATATAGGTTATCAAACAGCAGACCAATCGATAATTTATTTAAGTTAAGACATAATAAAAAAAAATAATTACATAATCAGGATATGCCGCTATTAAAAGAGAGATCATCAGACTCCAGTGTTACCATTTAAAATAAACATTACACACTAAAATGTCTATTCAAGAACCACCTTGACAAATTGGTGGATTTACACCAATTATAAACAAACAAGGCTCCATTATACAAAATAACTCAAATTTGATCAAATAATTTATTTTAATTTTGTAGATGTTAAAATGATTTAAATTGTGACAATCAATTATATTTAGTTTGATTTCAAAACACTTGAAATATTTATATTTAGGGCGCACCCTGTATGGCAAGAATTAGGATACCATGCCACACTGGCCTCCAAGCAACTTGTGCTATATAAAACAGATATGTGAACAACGAGGCAAATTGGGCCCCTTTATAAAGGAATTAACAAAACACTAAAAAAAGCACTGGTGTTGTGATAAGATAATTAATTAAAAATTCCAAGGTCATGACCCCTTGATTACTTTTCATTACACTTTAAAAATAATTACATACAAATTGACAGTACACCAGCAACTGAAAGAAAATATGAATCTCTATTTAAATACATGTCTCGATAGTTCACATTACATGAATAAAAATGGGGTCGAACTACTCGAGATGTCCAATTGCCTCATAAAAAAAAATTAAATGGTGTCAAGAAATATTTACTCAGCTAACGAAGCCAGTTATACTCGGTCATAAGTACGAAAGCACATTTATCTGACAAAGCATGTGGTGTTAAATTATGGCCATTTTGAAGCAATATACAGGGACAAATATGAAAGAAAAATGAATTATGCTTACCTAAGGAGCTGTAGGGTCTTTAAAATTGAAATATGAGGTTCCAACGTTGGTGTGTGCTCCAGACGGTCGGCCTCTTATGGTCTTAGTGACCCGACTTAACTAAAAGAGAGCCCCAGATGAAAAATTGACAAAAAAACGGCATGGTATTTTAAAAAAAAACTCACCTCCAAACAGCGAACAACTTGGACGAAAAAATCCCACGATGTGGCTTTCTGTGGCCCCGAAAACCAAATTAAACTAAAGCAAATTTAAGCAAACTAAGGGGGCACAGAAAGTGACGCTTCAAGATCCCAAATCCTGGAAAACAGATGGCTTGAATAGCCCTGGATCTAAAAACGCCTGCTGCCTCGTTGAACGCTGGAAGTTAAGTGAAGTCACGGCATGGAGAATTTTAGGTTAAAAGTTGAAAAATGTGCCGAAAGCGAATTTAGGGCGACACCCACCTCCGGGCAGAACCACAGAACAATAAAGATTAGGGCAGAACTACCTGCTCGCTCCGAAAGAGAGAGACCAGTTCACACACTGGCGGCGACACGGAATGAAGTCTTTAGAGCCGTGCGCATTCAATTGCAGATACTCCAAGCCAAGAGAAATGAAACAGATGCACCCAAATTCAGTTTTACATAAGAAGTCAATTCGAAAATCCTACATTCACTAAAAATTATTTAAAGTCCCAGAATACCCCTACCATTCTCGGGGCAAACGGCCATTGAAGTTTGAGTTGCTAAATAATATTAGTGCCCAAACATAGTTTCAGAAGAAGAATATTAACCTAGAAAATTCATTAGTCGATTTGACAGGTTATCATAACAAAGGAGTATATTTTACCTAATGAAACACTAGAATAAGTCTTCGATAGTGTATTCCAGGGAGATATGTGATTTAAAACAGGGGGATAATGTAGCCTGCTTCGTCAAAGACAACGAAAACAGAGGCCGTTGACCTTGGGTACGTACTTACTATTTGTGTGGTATTTATTGGTAGTTGTAGAAGCTATGTCAGACCAAACTATTAAACCTGTTGAGGAACTTATTTATGAAGAGTATACAGGGAACCAACATCGTTTTAAAAGGGCAAGGTATGTATTTACTTTATACAGGGAAGCAAACATCGTTTTAAAAAGGCAAAATTCAATTTTTTTAAACGACACAATACAAGTCAGGCTGTGATATAAGGCATTAGATTCTAAGAGTTCATTTGTGACAAAATCGGATTGTCACAAAACTTATGGTTTCAACAGGACGGAGCCACCTGTCACACTGCACGTGAAACAATGGACTCGTTACGACTGAAATTTCCTGGTCGTGTCATATCTCGCAATGGTGATCAGAATTGGCCACCACGATCCTGCGATGTAACACCGTGTGACTTTTTCTTTGGGGTTTCTTAAATCTCGGGTTTATGCCAATAAATCAGCCGCAATTCCTGACTTGAAGAACAAAATTCGACGCGTCGTTGATGAAATTCGTCCACAAATATGTGAAAATGTTATCAATAATTTCGTCAAAAGGACAAGGGTCTGACAGCAAAGCCGCGGTGGACATTTGTCGGATATTGTGTTTCACACTTAATCGTGATATGTATTATTTGTAATCCTAGTAAAGTTTTGACATATTTCAAGAAATAAATGTGTTTTGTTAACAAATAAAAATGTGCGTCCATATTGGGACACCGTTTACAATGTATGTATTTTTAATGCACTTATCATTAAACTAATAAATGACATCAATTCGAAATGATAATTAAACCATACTAAAAACTGAAAGTAAATTATTAAAACGTTACGTAGTTTAAAACTTCTTCAACTTTTAGTACTCTCTGTAATATTGCTTTATTCGATTACGCGTCGTCAAGAGTGTTGCTACATCACAGTTTAGTAAAGAGCATTCCTTTGTATTACTGTTTGCGGAGTTTCCCCTCAATTTCCATTAGCTAAGTGATCCAAATTGTATGGAAAACTTTACGCAACTCATTCCATATTGCTTTGCATATTGGCTTTGTCCAAACTATGATGTCAACAACATGAAATGTCTCTGCTTTGTATGCCTTCGAGTGCAAACATAAATTTTTGTTTGTAACTTTAAATATTCATGCTACAATAGAAGTATAATAATATCCCATAAAGTATAATTTTCTTTAATGGGCTAAGTTTGTGATTGTCCCATTGTCCCCAACCTATATTGGAAAAATTATTGCTTTTTTGCTTAGCCACAAAACTAATAATTGAGCCTACGAAAGCCAAAGTGGTCCAAGTCAAAAAATGTAGTTTTGAGATAAATTAAGTCAAAGTTAAAGAGTTATTGAAAAATCCTCAAATAGAGCTCTAGGTATTTTACCTTATAAAAAGGGTAAAATATAACTAACTTAAATTCCTATAGAAATATTTTTCAATTTTTTGTTGTGTTAATTGTTTTTTTTTTCATTTTTTTTTTACTTAGGCCATTCTGGTTTTCAATTACCTAGTAGTTATAGTGCACATTCTATATTACATTTTATTAAAACAAGCAATATTTTTAACATAATATGTTTTTATTCTAAAAAAACTTGTTGAAATCCTAAAAACATACATAAAATCCTAAGTAAAGAATTAAAAAACCTCTAGTTAAGCTCTTCATCTGGTAAAATATTTTCTGAAGGGCCTATGTCATTGAGTTCTGCTTCTTGGTTTGCCACTTCTATTTTCTTAAAAATATCTTGGTGTAGTGGTGGTATGAACTAATACAGTTCTTCCATGTCCTTCTTTTTCTTGGCACTAATAGGCAAGGAAGATTTATGTAAAATGGGTAAGCTAATATTTTTGAATTCCATCGCGCGACCTTTTTTTCCTGGAAGTAAATCAATTACTTTAAAAGGGAATTCTTCATTCAAAGTTTCCATGTAAAATATTTTATAAGGTTCACACTTTTTAAAATGTAGCCACTGAATTTGTAGCCAGGCAGCGCACTTGTTCCTTATTTGTATTGGTTTTTCGTCGAATAACTGCCTTTTCTAGTAAATCAGTGGATACAAAATCGGTTCTCTGCATTTTGTATACCTGAAAGGGCTTTCGGGTTTTGCACTTCTCAATGAATCATCGGGAACATACTTTATTCTATTTTTGGCGTACTCTTCATTGACGCCGTAATCCCTGTCATTCGGTAAAAAGGAATGTCCTGTTACCATAAATTTATGGTCTATTTCTTTTAGATGTACTTCAGGTTCTGTAAGTAGCTTCAACCATAACAAACATTGTTTTAAGTTTCTATTTTGGCCTCCGCATGCGTCGCTATAAGCAATAATATGAGTTGCAAATGTTGCATGAGTCAAAATATGCTTCCGCAAGCATGATCCAATTTCCTGAGCTCCACGAGAAGAGATGGTTTTATCCCAGGCATACATAAAAGCATTCTCGTCTTCCGACAAGACGTGTATACCAAGATTGTATACATACATGTTCCTTTTATAAAAGGCAACTGAACATGTCAGTACTGGGAAAACTGAGCGATTTTTGTAGGTCGAATGTAAAAGAATATACTTTTTCCTTGTTTATAATAGCCTCAGCTTTATCTAATTTCAAGGATTCTCGAGCTTTTTCTGCCTTTCGCAAATGGAGATCGTGCCGAATCTGTAGTTCATGTTCTTCCTGTTCATCTGTCGTAATATTAAATTTTGCCTTAAAAGTGTCACATTTTGAACCAGTGTCTTTTAAAGGTAAATGAGAGGAGAGGGAAAAATCCCGATGAAATACTTTTAGATACATGGCTTCTGACTCAGAAGTAGTGTTATCGTGATCCCATTTCTCTTTATAAAGGTTGAACATAGTACGTATATTCAGGTTAGTATCTAGGTATTTTCTATTTGGATTATGAGCCCTAGTGTAGTGTGATTGGTAGGCGGGAAAACTATCAATATGTTTACGAACAGCGTCTAAATTTTCTTCAGCAGTTTTATTCGCTGGAGGGTGCTTATCCCGCAAGTCTTCTCCTGGAGAACTAGTACGGTCTCGCGCCAAAGCTTGTGAAAGTCGACCATTTGATATTTTGTATGTGTCGAGAAAAACTGTTTGCATACTTGGATGGATGTTTCCACGGTGATGAAAAACTTATTAAAAGTTCTCGCGGATCTACTTCCATTTCTAGGACGCCGAACTTGGGAAACGTACTGCTTTACAACGCCACACAGAAAAGGCATTTTGTGTGGAAAAACTTCCAATTTGCCAAAAATTGTGAAATGCCCTTTTTCGCGTTTCTTTAAATAAATATTTTTATACTTACAATCAGGGTTTGTAAATTGTTTTGCTGAAACTAATTTCTTACTGACACTTACATACTGTTCCCCGCGATTTCTTTTTGTTTTTCTAATAGTTTTTTCATGTTTATTTGGCTATCTAGAACGTTTTCTGCCAACGCGCTTAGTAGAGGTCTGCGGCTGATTTTGAACAGTCTCATCATTATCTGAAATTAAACAACAAAAATTTGCTGACAAAGTATTAAGAGCCAACTAGTATATAAATTTGCTTCAACACTTTTGTTGGAAGAACTTAAACTATCCTAATCACATCAGTTATTTTGTTTGTTGCACATTTTATGGTGCAATTTTGTAGGTTATGGTTCTTAAAACTACAGGATTACAAAAAAGCTTGCCTGATATGGAGGAACCTGAGGTTCTCCTGGTTCGTATTCACTTTTGCTTGCGCTAAATGGTTCGCTTTCGGATTCAGTAGCACTTATTATTTTATTAATTTTAATATAAACGAATTAAAAACGTACAAAGAATCAAATATAACGTTTAATGACAGAGTGGTCTTAGTCAGACTTGTACCAGTATGGCTTTAACCCTTTCCAGCCCAATGATGCCATATGGAATTTATGTATAATTGGTTATCTAAGACAGATTTCTAGTTTTTATTTCAAGCCGGTATTATGATCTAGTGTTAAGTAATGATTACAGAGTGCGCTAGTAGCTTAAAAGCAGCAATTGGCAGTTTACCCGCTTTCAAATCGGTGACAAATGTATAAGTTGTAAAGTGCATGGATTTTATTGATTTATCAGGATTATTCACGAGGTAAGTACTGATTTTTTAAAATCCAAATAAATATAGATGAGATCTAAAGGTGTCTAACAATGTTATTTTTGCAAAAGTTTTAAAAGTATAACATTTTTTGGGCTTGATATTGCGGTCAAACCACATGACTCCATTTGGCGTCAGTTGTCTTTTATTTGGTATTTACTCCTACCCCTGGAAATCAAAATTTTTTGGGCACCATCATTCATAATGCATATGTCTTCCATAAAATGATCCCTCTAAGAATACAGACGCTATCTACGGCCCTTGAAAATTGAAAAAATTTGTTGTGTTGACATAAACTTTTTTTCTATATTATTTATTGTAGATTTTGTTTCCTTTCCAGATGACTAGAGCGGGGTTGACAGAACAAGAAGAAAAGCACCTACTTGTCCTATTAGAAGGTGATGTATCCGATTTAGAAATTAGTGACGATGAAAATGATGATGATAATGAAGAACAGTTAATTAGACTTCGAAATGTATTGGATCCTAATCCCGAAGAAAATCAGACGAATATTTCAAATATACAAATAGAAGAAGAAATATCCAGAATAAGGGAAGAAAATATGGAAGAAGGTGAAGATATTCCAGATGATATACCGCTAGCTGAAATCTTTTGAATAAAAACTATAGTAACAGTTTTAAGCGCTCGTGGACTTTTGTGGAAAAAAAAGGATATTGACAAAATAGAACAAAATTGTAATGTAGAATGGTCTTCAGACAACGAAGTTTTGACTCCTCTAAGCTATTTTAAAATGTTTTTCAACGATGATATAATCAACAACATAGTCTTGCAAACTAACCTGTATGCTTGTCAAAAGAATGGGGATTCAATAAATACAACCTACTCTGAAATTTGTCAGTTTCTTGGAATAAACATACTCTCTGGTGTAGTAGGAATGCCAAGTTATCGAATGTATTGGGCCGAAGAAACTAGGTTTTCCAGTTGAAGATGTCAGATATGATAATATTGCTCACTGGCCAGGCCATATTGAGCCCAAACGAAGATGCAAAAATTGCATCAAGGCTTATTCAAGGGTGTCATGCTTGAAATGTATAACTCAATTATGTTTGACGAAAGACAAAAATTGTTTTCTTGAGTTCCATACTCGTTAATAAGATGTACAAAGGTTTTATTTACGATAGTATTTAGACAGGCTTATTAAAACACACTCTGTATTTATTAAAGTTTTCACACAATATTTGTATTTTTAACCCACTGACTCCATATGGCGTCATATGTTTTTTTCTGTTAATTTTAGCAAAAATCAAAAATTTTACGTATAGATAATATTCAAACATCATTTGCAATATTAATTCGACAACAATAATTTATTTTTTAATAAAAAAATTATTTGGGCTGGAAAGGGTTAAGCAACAATCTCATTGCGCTTTACGGTTAATATTCCAGCAACATCTGTGAGCGTTTTATGAAAGTAATATTTTTTAAACTTTCTGAGTATGTAGAAAACTGTGTTATGAAAAAGAATTATAATACATTGGAAAAACTCAATTTATTGACTTAAACCATTCTGGGTTTCAACGGCTCATATGGGGCAAAACAAGAAAACACATATAAGAAACTTTTAGAAACTCTGCTCTCTTCATTTTGATCCATTATGCATTTGCTAAGGTGATATAGTGGATACCGTATTCGAGACAACCATTGCCATTGTTAGCATAACCTAATGAACTACGGGCAACGGGCACTATTACACTAACCGATCCGCTAAGGAATTCCTTTTATATAATAATATAACTTTAAAACGAAGCTTGCTACAAAAAATGTTCGTTTTCCATAACAATAAGAATTATTAAAGTTTAACTTGACTGTATCACAAAATCCGCAAGTTCTTAACGCCCATAATATACCTTTAAAATTTAATAGAGTAATATAGAATCATTTTATCTGTTCTTTGTGCGGCTCTAAACTCCAGCTGTTAACCCTGATTTTGTCTTTGAGTGGTTTAATAATGGTCCCCAAACTAATTATAACCAATATAATCACCGCCATTTAGTGTAACTTTGTGACCAAGAAGAATATATTACTTTTTTGCTATTTCTGTCATTTAAATGGTCAACGTCGTTAGCGTTTTAATCTCCGCTCCACCTCGCTCATGTTAATTACTGCTTAAATCATTTCGGTCATTACCGTGTTCTGATTAAAACACCGGGTATAATCATTGGGGATTTTTTTTTGGTAACAGATTAGACGCAATAAGAAATGGAATCATTTTCGCGGTTAAAGAAATTGGTATCTAGAAATAAATATAATTATTATAGGGTGTTTCCTAACTACGGTACTAAACTTCAGAGGTCGAAATTGTTTATTTTTTATTTTTGGTCCTTATTTTATGTTGTCCATGGATAGCTTTTAGAATGAGTTAAAGTGATTTTTATTTTTTTTGTCGCAAACAAAGCCAGATATGAAAAAAACACAAGAGACTAAAAAGTTGTATTTGTAGTTGCTTAATCTGAACAAATAAAAAACTGAAAAAAAGGCAGTGGTGTACTTTTTCTTCTCAATAATAATTGGCTGTGGTGCCCACTGAGACGCCACTGGACCTAATAATTTCAATCTAGTTAGGGCTAAATAAGCGCGTTATTACTTCAAATAACTGAGTCAAATTTTAACCAAATCGGTTTAAGGATATTTATGACCGTCTTTTTTTAAAACTTCAACGCCCTGTATTTCAGAAACGAAGCAACTCCGGACATATGTTCATAGAAACTTTTTTTCTTAAAACGACCTTATGTATCACCTTCTGAAGTTTCGTACCGTAGTTAGGAAACGCCCTGTATATGCGCATATTTATCTACAATTAATTGTTTCTTCTTCGGCCACATTACTGGAGATAGCTGATGAAAAAATTCTATGCTACCTCTCGTCTTCCAAAGTGCGTCAATAAATTTCAATGTCCAGTTCCATCAAGCATTGTTCTGTATACTTCTTATAGAAGTGTTCTCCCTCATACATTCATAAGACACTAAACACTGACCAATGTCAATATAAATTTGAACGTTTTGGCACCAGTGCCAAAAGTACCGGCACTAACTGTCATACAATTAATCAGATCTAAATTCTTATCGAACTAAATTAAAATCTACATGCATGAGGCAGTAATAAGAGTCGTATTCTATTCAAAACTTAAATTGGATCAATTACACCAATATAACTTTGTTTTTTAGAGAATATCCTAAATTAAAATTTTAACCCCTCCAGCCTCGACAGCAAAATATTTAACTGAACATGAATCGATCCAAGTGATACTGCTTTGCTTCTAGTTTAGATAAAAATCACTTTTGGAGAAAATTGAGGGGAAGGTGAAGTAATCGATACAAAGTCTCCAAAGGAATCCGACTAAGGTGGGCATACCGTTTGTGATAAGAGCTAAGTTAGCACTAACTAGATGATAATTATGAATTCCAGTTACCTATACAGCGTGTCCAGAAAAGTTCTAGACATATGGGAATTTTTTTATTGTTGATTTTACGAAAAAAAGTTATTCTTTATAAATTTCTGCTTGATGCGCAAATAATATTGACATATCAAAAGTTATATCATGTACAGGGCGGCAAGAAAATATAGAAACACAGAATTACGTTAAGAGAAAAGTACCCTCAATTTTTATTTTAGAGCAAATTGTTATAAGAAAACTTTACTAAGGACTACAAAACGTGGTCAGATACATATTTTAATTTACAGGGTACCATCAAAAACACGTTGAGCATTCATTCCTCTTGTTGGAAACCAATTACGTAAAAAAATAATGCGAGATTATGTCATGTTCTAAAATCAACCTATCTACACTGATAAAACTGTGCTCCCTTAATCAAATAATCTGATTTATTTGGTGAATAATTATTGGTAATAAATAAATGTGATTTTAATTAACTAAATTTGATTTAACTGAAATAAATGAGAGTATTTCGTTTTATTTGCAAAGTTATTTGACTGTTGGTTGATTTGTGTCAAATCATAGAACCCTTCAAACAAATATCTTACCAAAAAACCACTAAAATAACAAAATTTAAATAAATAATTATTTAATCGAACTAATTTTTATTTAGGAACTAAATCCCGTTAATCGCTAGTTAAATCACCCAATAGAGAACTATTTAAATGTCTAGGTCATTTAAACTAAATAATTATGTATTTTTTAGTGCCGTTCGGAACCGGCGATAAACTGTAGGTCCCATATACCTGTGAAAAAAAATCTGAAAAAAGGCACACATCACAGGTATATGCGAGAGGTCGCCTACGCTCGAATGAGCATGGCACATAAAGAAGAAGAAGAATTATGTATTTACATTAAATCGTTAATATAAAACAACCAAATATTTACAAATAACTAATTATTTAATCGAAGTACATTTCAAGTTAAGAAGTAAATACCTTTAACTTTAATTTAAATCATTCATTGCCGAACTTTTCAAATAATTTGGTCATCCAAACTAATAATTAAGTATTTAAATGAACTCCTGTCGCCTACTTTGGGATTTGAGTAATTTGATTGGTTATACAAAAGTGGCCTGATCATCGCGTTTTGGTCATTGGTGTTCGATTTTGTCTTGTAGAAATTTATGAGTGAGAGTGAAATCTTCTTTGTTAGTGGCACAGAAGTTAGTGGTTCCATCAAAAATTAAAACGAAGATATGGGGAATAAACGTAATATGACTAATATGAATAATTATTTAGAAGATTGGGGTATATCGAGGGGTATATCCCATATGTTAGATACTTTTCAAGGTAAGAAACTATATTTGAATATTTTAGTTACGCATGAAACGAGTTAAAAACGTAAGATAAGAGGCAAAGAAAAGATACTTATAATACCTAATTTGAAATTTCGAACACAAAATCTTTTTAGAAAAATGTAGCCAGGTATTTATAAATCATGGCTACCTAGGTTACAAATAAGACAGTTTTTCTCAATTTTCACCATAATTCAATACCTATCAAACCTTCTAACGTAAAAAATATAATATAATTAATATAATATTAATAATTATTGTACCTAATATTTGCAAATTTGACTTTATTTAATTTTTTATCAAAGTTATTAACTTCTCTTTAGTGTTTTATTGACGTATATTTTAAGGGGAACAACAACTAATGGTCGGTTTATACAGCAAGATAACATAACATAAAAATAAAATAAGAGTTGAATCTACAGATCTGCCATAAGACGTTTATAGAAACACATAACATAACATAAAAATAAGAAATAAAATAAGAGATGGTTATCTTTTAAATTTTATGTTATTTTTATGTAAAAATAGTTGTGCGCGTGCGCGTAATTTGTCATAACCTTTATTTTCGGCAAAAATGTGTTTTTTTCTGTTGGTTTGCCTTATTATTTGAACACTATACACAATTTGATAAGGTTTGTGATTATTATGGTATAGGTACTGATTAAACCATATTCAATAGCAACATTTCAATATTTCTTATTTTTATGTGACGTATAAACACGTACTTGGATAAAATAAGAACTGATTTGATTGAACATTCTGATCTATTGAAAATTAAAAAAGGTATTTAAACCAAATAAATTTATATTTAATCTAAATAAATATAAAAGACAAGTTAAACAATTATGTACTTGAATAAAAAAACAATCACTTTGATGGAAATCACCGGTTTATTTAAATCAAATCACTTAAATTGTTTAATTAAATAACGTTGTTGTTACGGCAAATACATGTAAAACAAAAGTAAAATAAATATGTACTTGATAAAATATACATAAATATCAATCAAATTAACATTTTGTTAACTTAACTTTTAACCTATTTACCTTAAGTCATTGAAACGGCTTATTTAAGTTAGGTTAGTGTTAAGGAAATAAATATTTGCTTGAATTTTGTATTTAGTGATTAGTTCCAAATAAAAAGTAATTTGTATCAAATCAGTTGATACTAATTGAGGCAAATAATCCCTTGGTATTTTTCAAATACATATTTGTTTGGCTAATAGGAAACAAATATTTATTTGAGTCAACGGTAAATTTTTTTAACTCAAATAATTAATTTTATCAGTGTACCTATCAGGAATATTAAAAACATTTAATTTCCTTAGAGCAAAAATAAATTGTGAATGTGAATAATAAACTATATTTTAGTAATTACATGATAAAAGTGATCTAAAAACAGATAGTTTAAAGTGAAGAATTATGTCTCCACATGCCCCCCTTCTTTTTCCATGCAAACGATAGTACGCCTTATAATTTCTCTTACTGTCGCCCGTATCATATTGGGAGTGATTTCTTGGACACAGTTTCTTTTTACTGCTTCAAGATGGTCAAAATCGTGAAAAGGTCTATGCCCATACACCATTTCTTTTAATCGGCCCCATAAAAAGAAGTCCAGGGGTGTGATGTCAGGCGACCTGGCTGGCAAAGGAATATTTGAACGTCTGCCTATCCAACGGTGCGGAAATACTTCACTCAAATACCCAGTTACTGTGTTAGTAGTTACTATGGCATGGGGCTCCATCATGTTGATACCAAATTGTACGTCTTATATTAATTTAATGGCAGTTCGTTAAGAAATTGAGGCAACTGGTTCCTTAAGAAGCCCAGATAAATGGCAGCATTTATATTTTGTCGGAAATAGTACGGTTCAATGATCTGATCATTAAAAATGCCAGACTTAACATTGGTTTTAAATGAATATTGACTACGGCATTCGATTATAAAATTTGGATTGTTGTCACTCCACCACCGACAATTTTGGGAGAATACCACGCCATTGAAGGTAAACATGGCTTCATCTCTAAATAATATTTTTCTCGCAAAAAAAGTATCAACTTCACACTCGCCTTGGAACCACGCGCAAAATAGGAAACGGGATTCAAAATCTCTAGGAAGAAGCGTGTGAATGTATTTCGGTTTATATGGATGAAATTTATTTATTTTTAAAATATTACTAACAGTAGACTTTTTGACGTCAACTGGAATAGTTTTTAACAATTTTCTTGAAGAAATTTTCGGGTCTTCGATAATCGCTTGCATTACATTGAGTTGCTTTTCTTCTGTTGTAGACCATTTGTTGTGTTGTTTCCTAAATATATTTTTGACGGAACCAGTAGCTTTAAATTTATTCATTGCGTTTGCTATAGTCGCGCTACATACCATTTTGTCAGGGTGTCTAGTATTAAATATGAGTGCGGCTTCCCTAATAGGTTTATAGTGATCTCCGACGATAAGTACAATTTCTATTTTCTTCTGCAGCGGTAACTTTACAACCATGACGAAACTAACGAAAAACTCTTGTTAATAAGTCGAAAAATGATTTTTGACTAACATGTCAATATTCGTTACTATTGTATTGCACATAGTTGTTGCAGGTAACTGTTAAAGAAATAAAATAAAAAAATGTTTTCCAAAGGCTTTTTGATGGTTGTAAATTAAAATATTTCAACGAAAAATTGTATCTGACCACGTTTTGTGGTCCTTAGTAAAATTTTCTTATAACAATTTGATCTAAAATAAAAATTGAGGGTAACTTCCCTCTTAACGTAATTCTGTGTTTCTATATTTTTTTGCCGCCCTGTACATCATATCTTAAGTTTTGATATGTCAATATTATTTGCGCATCAGGCAGAACTTTTTATAAAGAATAAATTTTTTTCGTAAAATCAACAATAAAGAAAATTCCCATATGTCTAGAACTTTTCTGGACACGCTGTATTTTATTTTATCAATTTTTCGACATGCAATGAAGTGGCTTTTATTTCCTTTTCTCGAAAGCGAAGTGAGATACGAAAATATACCAAGAGACAAAATAGTTGTATATTTAGCTACTTCGTCCGAAGCCAAATAAAATTTTTAATTAAATTTTTAAGTCAGTGGCGTAAATTTTTTTTGTCAATATTATTCGGGAGACTATCTCCCGGGACGCCACTGGAATTGATAATTATTATCTACTTAGTGCTAACTTAGCGTCTTATCACCTTAGAACCAGACTTTTTAGGACACATGTTTAATATAAACTTTTCTGCTTTAATTTGGTTCAGGAATGCGCCCTGAGAATTACAGCCTATTATTAAGTAACACCCTGTATAATTCTTCAAACGACACTTATTATTTTAATATATCGCACTTAATCGCAAGCATCGTAGGCTCGCTAGAAATTCGAAAAAAATAGGATAATTTAATTGCTAACTAACTAACCAGAACTAAAAACCGACTTTTGTAGCTTTAAGATAATTGTGTTGCTTGTGATTAAGGATACGACAGGTATCAAATAATTAATCAGAATTCTGGTCATCATAATCTTGTATAACTATTGGAGCATACAATCCATCAACTGCAAAACAAAGAATTCCAAAAACCTCTCCTTTTAAGGATTTGGTATTTGTGAAATATATTTCCCATTAGCAGATCCTTTTTTTAGTGTTTAGCAAATTATTAACTATTTAAAGAACGATTAGTCGAAATTCAAAGACAAGTGTGTAAGTGATTGATCACTGCAAGAACCTCTCTCTGCAGATCCATTCGAACGTTTTTTTCCGACTTTTTGCTGTTTTTGTAATTAAGTTTGCTCTGCGTTTTTCTCTAACTGCTTAAAATTTGTTTTCCCGACCGCTTCGCTTAGTCGACGAAAAAGTAAATAAATTTAAATTAAAATATTTTTGCAGGTTTATATATGACCCAAAATAAAGATTTACGACGAGGTTGCCAAATAATTTATTTTGGACAAATTTGTTGAAACTTAATAAGCAAATGGACGTTTTTTTGCAAAGCGGGAAAAGTTAAGTGGATTTTACACTTAACATTTTATTGATCAATTACTGGATCAAGAGCTTTCAGAAGTTACTTGAAGTTTTGTAGGTGGTTATTTCGTATGAATTATTTCACACAACGATTTTAATAAGAATAAGAATTTGTGCGAATATTTATTTGATTTTTTAGTAGGTACTTGCATTTTTAGTAAATGCTTGCATGAATACTGGGTCCGCCAATGAAGCAAGGACGAAAGAATAAATCCTTATCGAGGAACTTATCAGCTATAATATCCCTAGGACATTGATAATGTACGAGATAATTTTATGTCAATCGAAAGCACGCTGTCGGGCTGTTACCAAAATCAACGTGCTTTCAATTGACATAAAATTATGAGGCATTTATCAATGTCCTAGGGATATTCGATCCGAAAATGTTTTGATAAAAAAATAAAATAACTCGCAACAAAACAATTATTTATTTATTAAAAGTACAACTGGTAAAGGTACAATTATTAAAACTCAACTTAACATTAGATTGACTTTCTTGTATCGATTAGTGCTTCTAAGTATAGGCAGGGCCTTTTACTCTCATTCGTTTATAGTATAGCTTTCGCTTTAAATAAATAAAATTAGTTTGAGATCCTATCAATGATTTTGTTTTTGCTTCTCTTGAAAAAACGAATATTTACGATTTAAGCCAGTCGCGTGGCAATTTGTGTGTGCAAAGGAAGGGGGAGCGTGGATGGGATTGTGTGACTAGGGGGTTGTTTGAGAGGTCTGTGGTTTTATAGTATGTAAGGAGTTTGTGTAGGTTGGTTTGTATGGTCTCTATTTTTAGGTCTCTGTGTCAAAGTCTTGTTGGGGTGAAAAAGGACGCATTGGTGATCATTATAAAAATTTTATTATGAAAAATTTGATATTTTTTGTGATTAGTCATAGACATCGTGCACCACGTGGGTGCACCATATAAAAGAACAGGCCTGATCAGTGATCATAGCTTTGTAGAGGTTAAGTTTAGTTTTTAGCTTAACTTTGCTGTCTCTATTAAGAAGGAGTACAGTTTTTTAGTCTATGGGTGGCGCTAAGACTCCAGTTCATCTTTCTGCCAGAGAGTCAGCCTAGATATTTAATATTGTCACATAGGTTTATGGGTGTGTTTTTAACTTTAACCCTAGTATTTGGGAGGTTTGTTTTGACAGAAAGATGACCTGAGTTTTGGCGTAGTTTAGCCAAATTCTCCAATTGCCCAGTCATTTATTTGTCTAGGAGATAGACGTGATGTTGCAATTTTTCGATTATTGGTGGCGACCTTCTGGCGGATGCGGTTATCGCTGTGTCATCGACGAATAGGTAAGTTTGCGTTTTAGCGGTTTTGGGAAAATCGCTCGTAAATATTTTTGATTAGCTATTTTTAAGTAGACTAGATTGACTACTTTTGGATAGACTGAGAATTTGCATTGTCAAGACGTGTCATTTTGAAATTTATTTGAAATCATCAAACTTCCTAAGTCTTAAAATCATAATGATTGAAGTCTTGGTGTGATAGTGATTGAAAACTACCCGGAGTGTTCTTATCAGTTAAATGTTGACACGATTGAATGATTTGTGTGACATAAAAAAAATAGCAAAATTTAATTGGTGGTTAAAACTGTCAAAAAATTTTCAAAAATAGCAAAACGGCATAGGTTTGAAATTAAAAGCGGCATTTTAAAAATAGATGTGCATAGAGTTGCTAGACATTTTAGTGTATAATAACGAATATTTCACTCATGTATAAATTTTCCCATAAGAAACGTTAAAAATAAAAAAATATCAGCGGATATACAACGTTGCCTAGACAACGTTGTATATCCAACACACAACAATCGAACCTATTTGACGAGACAGTTTTTTTTTTACCTTTTTACTGCGAACGTGATCGTTATTGTTATGAGTTCCCTTCGGGAAATTCATTGCTTTTGAAAAACAAACCCTCTTATTATTCAATCAATAATTAGTTAATATTTTTCAATTGTTTGTTGCTATTTGTTAAGTTTTTTTATAAAATAAAAAAAAAATTGTTATTGGATTTCAGTTACAGTTTTAATTATGTTATATGAAATTGAAAATTGTATGACAAAAAAAAATTTTTATATATATTTCATTCTAGAAATATTCTCCCTAAATACCGCTCGTGCATAAAAATTAACCAGATAATTTTCATTCAAGCTTGTTATACTAATTCCACTCGTTCTTCGAACTCGTGGAATTATAAATAACAAGCTTTCATGAAAATTATCGGTAATTTTTAAGCACTCGTGGTATTACCCCCGATTATATCCTAAAAATTGCCTAAGTTAAGTAACCATTTCCATAGAACTAAAAACAATTGAATGAAATAAAATACGAAAAACAATATATTCAATAAAAAGTATTTGTGTGGAACATCTTGTAATTTTTTTTATTTCTAGAAAGCTATCGGAGTCGACAAATACAGCCTCCAAAATTACCTGTCAATGTCAGTAAAACGTAGTCAAAAAAAAAAAACAGCCACGTCTAAATAAAAATGAGCAGTATTTATGTTTAGGATTTAGGGTACTCTATTGCAGACAATTAAAAATCGACAAAAGAAATAGTTATAATAATGATGTATTTCAAATCAAATGTATTTTAAAAAATTATACATTTGATAATATTATACGCATTTAACAAAATGAAACTTGGATATTTTGAAAGAATTACGTATTTGAAAATATTATGACTTATTAATTTTACAATAATATGACACGCATCTAACAAAATGAAACCTGGATATTGCATCGATTTTATACTTATTTGGTAAATCGTTAATTGTTTCTTGTTTGCGTGTTAATTTTCCTTTTGTTTGTACTTTAACTCATAACTCATAAAGTTATATAAAGATGGATGATAAGAGTAAAAACTCTAATTGAACCGTGAATTGAAGGATTCACAATAATTTGTTGTGCAAGAAATATTTGTTAAATTTTTAGCCCAGATTTCACGTGGAAAAATAGATTTATAGTCTATGTAGTTGTCAACTAAATAATTATAAAATTTACGCATACCTTCATGTTTGGGCTTTCCTTCTGTAAAATGGAGTGCAAAGTAGTCGCCAAGCTTTTTGCATCAAGATAGATCAAAATTTTCCAATATCTGAAGTTTCCTTATAGTAGTATATAGAAGGGATATTGAGGAGGTAAAATGAGTAAATCTACTTTAAACCGCCAAGAATAGGTTGGGAAGATGAGGAGTAAATGTGCTTCAGACCATAACAAAACAAAGATGGAGGAGGAGGAGGAGGAAGAGTAAAAAATCACAACCACCACCATTCAAAGAACAAGGATGGAAATTTCCACAATATAAAAGATGTTACAAATCTTTCAGGTTAGTTTAGAATTATGGCTGATTCTGTACGAGATGGGTTATTTGAAACTCTTAAAAAAATTGAAAATGATTTTTGTGATCTAGTTAATGAATCTGTAGAAAAGGCAATGCAGAGTAATCCAGAGTTCTGTCATATGTATAATGCTGATGCTGATTATTTTAGACGTGGTGTGGAAATGATACAGAACTACTATGAAACAGAAGATATGCTCAAGCTTGTTGAAGATTGTAGGACAAATGGTTTTATTGAAGAGTTGTTCGAGTTTAAAGAATTTGTGTCACCAAATGATACGGCTGCATATAAACTAATATTAAGTGTTGTGGAAGAGGCGCAACTTGCTGAGATGGGTCCCAGTCCGTTATTTCGTTATGTGTGATTAGTGAAGTGAAAATATTAAACATGGAGACAATAGTTACTGAAATGTATGAAAACTTTATTATGTCAGAAGCTTGTTCGCGTTATTATGCTCTAGTGGGTGATGATGATGATGCTGAAGCACAAAATTTTCCGTGGTACATAGACTATATGGAGCATGCTTCTCAGTGTAAAAAAGCTTCCAAAGCATGCTTGAACTTTTTAAAGACAAAGAATTTAATAAAATTAGTTATAGAACTTAAAAGGTTAGGTTTATATGAAGATATTAATGTAATAAAAACGAAATATAATGAAATAAAACAATAAATAAAATTTGATTTTTTTATTCATTCATAAAAAAATTATCATACAAATAAAATACATTATAAAGAGCACACATAGCTGGTGTCTTAGTATGAAAAAAACATTTTGGTGTTGATAAATGTAGAAGTGGTTTTTCATTTAATTCTACTATTGGTTTGGTACAATACTTCTTGATATAGTCAACCTTTTCACCTCCTTTAATAAAAACAAATGTTGCATCTCTTGTTAGCTCGTTAATAATGGTGGAAAAATAATGAAGGGGTGTATATCCAACATTCCAGTTTATGCAATGATAGTTTTTCATCAACCACAAAGCTTGCTTGTGTAAATCTGGTGAAAGTAAACGTAACGGAAATGGTTGCTTAAACACATAGTGGCCAATTCTATTCCCATCATATGTAGCCAACTCCTTTGGAATAAACTTGTTATGCTCATCCTTAAATCCCTGCACATCCAAAACTAATCGCATATTTTTAACAATGAAAATTTCTTTAAGATAAATTTTTTAGATGTATACTCTCGAATTTGATTTTTTAAAACCTTTAATTTTTGAATAAAAATTTCAATGTGTTGCATGTTAGGTGAAGACATGCTTATGACTACACAAGTACTAGTTAAGAAACTTAAATAAGCTTAGGTTATAAGGGAGGGGATTATAGTTGTTTAACAATTTTTGTGAGTGGATTATAGCTAAAAATTTTATCATGTATTATGAGGCAATATGCTGATGTTTTAGCAACCATTTTTTCTTTTGTTTCAAATTCAATCCTCATAGTTACAGGACCAGTTTGCAACAAATCCCTTTGATGTGAACAATTAATGTATGTAATAGGTGCATTACTCTTAAATTCTGCAGGATTAAAAATTGGTTCTATTGGTGAGTTATAATACACTTGACGAAAATCAGAAAACATTTCATACAGTGTGGCAAATTTGTTGTTTTTGAAATCGAGTTGAAGATCGTTATACGGATATCTTTCAGAGTTTAAAAACACATTTATATTTCTTAATTCGCAATGATCAAATTTGCTCATATCCATTTTTATATTACCACGTCTATTTTTCTGGAAAGCGATTAAAACATGACGGGGTGTTTCAACCTTAGTGGAAGTTTTTACAGGCCAGTTGTGTCTTGTTGTTTCCAATAATTCAGGATATTCAACCAACTCCCAACTGCGGAAAGTAATTAGTATGTCACTGTTCCTATCGATAAGTTTTGTTAATGCTAATTCTTGTGGGATTGCCACAGTAAGGTGAGGAACTCGCCAACAAAGCCTCGTTATTACAATTTTTGATGTTTCATTTTCCTCACTGGTGCGCAATAAAGCGTCTGTGGTATCATTATTTCTAATGAGTATAAGTTCTTGTTGAGCATTTAAAATAATTTTATTATAATCTTCAAAAAATCCAGAATACATCTTTAATGGCACACATAAAGAAACACTCCCTTTGTCGTCAGTCATAATATTTTCTGCAGCTTTTGCTTTTGGATACCATCCCGCATTTTCTAATTTTGCACTCTCATTTTGATTAAACGATGTATATCCCTTAAGTGTTGAAGTGATGCCAATATCTCTAACAGAGTCAATAGTGACACCATTTAAAACATAACGCATTTCCTTAAACAAGAATGCTGGGGCATTGTTGATTAATACAGTGTTTCTTAATGGAGTACCATCCTCTTTAGTAACTTGTAATTCTAAATATATTTCACTTTTGCAAGGTAATGGATACTTTCCAGTCTGCTGTAAAGCAATCCTAATTTCATCATTCGGTCCAAGTTTTGTGGGATTAAAGGGGTCAAAGGAAAATACCTCCCAACTTAGTATTGAATCATCAACAAGAACATTTTCTTTAACGTTTAAAAATTCCATTTTTAACTTTAAACCCCAAACTTAATAGAAATTGACGATTTGAAGGTGTTAGTCTTCGCGAGTTTGGTTTATTACTAAATAAGTTTCGATTGATTTCATTCTTATTAAGCTTTCCACCAAAGTGACTTCTGTTATAAATGATCACCATCGCTCATCTAATTTTTTAAGATGTAGTCTTAGCGTTATGGTTTCTTCTCTAAAATTAACACGTTCCCCCTCTTGATCCAATATTTTAATAGTAATTTTATCTATTACTTTAGCAGTAACTGGAAAATATATAACGTTTTGGGGTGATTCTATGATTTTAAAACCAGGAGCTACACTGGGAAAAAATTGATGGATTATATGAACAGGATCACCATTTAAGTATGAACCTTCAGCGATACTACAATCGATATTTATAGAGTTTACTTTAATTATTTCTGCAGGTCGTTCAGAAATATGAACTTCTCCTGAATCAAGAATCTGATTTTCAAATCCCAACAATGTGCCTATAGAGCCCTGTCTAAAAATAATATTTTCGGAGCATTTAATTACTGAACGCAACGTATTATTATTAGCACGAAGATAAAACGAAATTTCTTTTTCCTCCAATTTGTTTTGAAGCAATTTATTAATATTATCAATTTCATAACTTCCCGGAGGAATAGTTACAAAATTGCCTGATTCGCCGTAAAAGAAGCGATTATTACTCTCATCAATGTTGGGAATTGCATTAAATGTTTCAAAATTTACAAGTCCTATAACATAGTCGATATTTTCTTCTAGATAAATCGGAGGATGAAATTCAGATGTTAAAATGGCAGAATTGCCACTAATAACAAAACTATAGGACATGTCACTTTAATATTTCGACAACGAATAAATCTTTATTGCACATCATGTATTATTATAAAGAAATTTTAGACATAATTGGCCACAATTTGTAGTGTTAAAAGTTTGATACCGATTGTAATTATAATTTATAACATTTTTATTTTTGTTACTGAAAAAATATTTTATTAATTCAGCTGGAGGCCGTAAATTGCCATAGCTGTCAAAGTATGTTATTTGTGTTTTTTTTTTTATGTATGCAGTCCAATGAGTTCCATCACCATTAAAGTCATCTAAATTAATAATACCACATTCAGTTTCATTTATTTTTTTTGGAAGCTTATTTCGCATAAATATACCCCTAAACATGGGAATTTTTAGAAATTTGATGTATTTATGTAAATCAAAATTAGTAAGAGTATTTAGGGGTATATGTTCTAGCAGTTTTTTGAATATGGTTTTAAATACAAACCACATCCTGTTTTATATGGCTTTAGATACAGACCGCTTCCTTTTTGTCCTACTGCTATAGACTCCATCGTTTTATTGTGTCTTTTATCCTCTTCTAATTTTTCTTTGGCAGATTTGGCATCATTCACGGCTTTCGCAATACCCGCAGCCCCTCCTCCAAGGGCACCTAAAGCTGATAAACCCGCAAATAATGGTATAAGTGGTAAGAATCCCCCACTTTTTGGAATAGGTATTACTCTTCTTTTAGTAGGGATTGTCTTACCAACTTTCCTAATAGACTTCACAGCTGTTTTAATCCCCTCATTTAAACTTTTAAACCTTTTTCCCTTAATTCCTTTTCTAGCTTGAGCAATAGCTTGAGATAATGTGATTCCTCGCCCCTTAGTCTTTTTTCGTTTTAGTCCCATACCTAACTTTCTTTTAACTTTCATGGTACCACTAATACCTAATGCTGCCACTCTTTCTCCAAAACTAGCGTCCTTAGCTCTGAAGCGTGCTATGGCTTTCTCAGACAGTAGTTGATCTGCAACGTTCCTCCTTTTTATATCATTTGATTGTGAATATGCAATGTCATGCTCTTTGCACGCCTCGTCTAATAAATTTATTCCCTTGTCACCCCTCGATAATCTTTTTTCTAATTTTGTCCCAGGTCCACAGAAATTGTAACCGGGAAGGTGTAATTCAAAGGGTAATTTATTGATAAGAGTGTTTAGTAAACCTGATCCCCGTTTCTTACCCCAAGATTTGTATGGTACCCGTTTGGGGGATGATTGGAACATTATATAGTTAAAGTCTCGATACAAAATGATTAGTTTTACTTTGACCGTGAACTTATGTACTTTTTATAACATGAAAGTTGAAAAACAACCCTACACTGTAACAATTAAGGATCATGAAACATCAACAAATAAATTTAGAAAACATGGAAAATTGTTCGAGGGAAATAGCAAAAGAGGTTTAATTGTTGGCCCCTCAGGGTGTGGTAAGACTAATGTTTTACTTTCCTTGATCGAAGACCCCAACGGATTACGGTTTGAAAATTTGTATATTTATTCAAAATCTCTATATCAGCCCAAGTACGAATATTTAAGAACACTTTTTAAATCAATAAAAGAAATTGGATATTACGAATCTGAGAATGAAGAAAATATAATTTCACCACAAGAAGTGTTGCCAAACGCTATAATGATTTTTGACGACATAGTATGTTGCAATCAATCCATCGTAAAGGATTATTTTTGTTTTGGAAGACATAGAAACACCGATTGTTTTTATTTATGTCAAACCTATGCATCGATCCCGAAACAATTGATCCGAGACAATACGAATTTAATTGTGATTTTTCAACAAGACAATACAAATTTAAAACATGTTTATGATGACCACGTCAACGTCGATATGAGTTTTAATCAGTTTAAAGAAATGTGTTTATTGTGTTGGAAAGATAAGTTTGGGTTTCTGGTACTAGATAAAGATTCCACTATAAATTCAGGCAGATATCGAAAAGGATTTGATTCATACATTTACTTATAAAAACAATAGCATTAAGCGAAAACTGGTATTTTAAAATAATCTGCCATGAATGAACAATTAGCGAGACAACTTGTAAAATCAAGGAATGCAGTTAAGAAAAAATATCAAGCTTTAAAAAATGCCGAATTTGAGTCTCATTCGAGACTGGAAGACACTTATAAACCAATAACACAACCATTGCAAGAATTAATTTCAACCATTGGTAAAATTGAACCCCATGCCATAAAAGAGGAGGATCCATCCTTTACCAGATATTATAAAACATCAACTCCCCAAAGGACAAAAAACGCGAGAAAAACTGGAAAAACCCCAGTTTTACCCACAGAAGTACCATCCTTTTTTGACGATAGTATTGCCTCTGTGAGTCAGATTCCAAGCATACAGGAAACGAGTGTGATAGCCGAAACATCACATGGAACTTCATCCTCATCTGGGTCGACAATAGGAAATCTTTCAGACATATTGGAACAAACTAGACAAACGATTCAGACATATGTGGGCACACCAGCCTATCAAGAATGGTTACAAGAGTTTCACGAATTACCGCGCACATTCATTGACAATCAGGTCAGAGACACCGCAAACACCTACGACCACACATATGGAATAATACACGACCTTGAAACTGACAAATTTTTCTTAGGTCTAACCCAACAGCCTGTAGAAATAATTGGGAAAAACTTCAAAATACAAGGTATTACATATCTTGGCACCCCTGGTTTATACGAATTACTATTTAAAAAGGAACCCAAAGGCTACAGTATTAAAGATTTAGACAACTATATGGACATTCTGGGTCGAACTAACGCTTATCGTAGGAATAACAGTCCCAATGAACAAGTTCAAGGAAATGGTTCACGTAAATATGTTACAATAATAGGTCCATACTTACAGAAGAAGGGAATAACAAAAACAAGAGCTCTTAACCCTGCCTCAGAAAACCTATTTCAACATTCGACATTCACAAGACAGGTGGCCCCATATAGAGCTCAAAGAAAAGCACCGACTACACAAGGATCGGGTTTAACTCTAAAGGATAATAAAAATGACATTGATTATGTTTATTGGGATAACGTTAACGAACTTGTTGACAGACTTCGTTTGTTGGTAGCCTCAATGAATGCAGGTCACACCGGTCATAATAATGAAGTTATCTCCATTATAGAAGAACTACGAGAAGCTAACATCATCATATAATAGAATGTAACATAGATTTAGGCACATTTAAATAAAAATGATCGATAAGTTTGGTTGTCATATTTCACAACGGTACAAAATAACTGATATAGATATTAAAGATCTTGTCAAAAAAGTTGAAAATGAGGTGACCAACAATATTTCAAAAAATTTAAACTATATTGAAAACAAAGTTGTTGAACACTTTAAATATGGATTGCAACAAAATCAACTGGGAATTTCAAATTTCGAAGAAGAGCTAAAGTTGCAAAATAAACGCTCCCTTGAAGTTTTCGAAAATATTAGCAATATAACGAAAAAACTAAAATTTTGTGAAGACCAAGTACTAACATTAGAGCAAAAATATAAACAGGAAGAAAATTCCGGCAAGGAAACTATAAAAAATATCAACAAGAGAATATTAAATAATACAAGTGAAAATATAACCTTGAAAGCGGATATTGAAAAAATAAACGAAATAATGAACACAAAAATTAAAGAAGTAGTATTTTTTAATACAAAAGAAAAAATTAAAGCCTTTAGAGCAAATGTTGAAAATTTAAATACAACTATAGGAGAAATAGTAGATAGTTTTCTTAATGGTCGACAAATATATGAGATATCTTTGATAGAAAGGCGAACTGTTGTTGGCATTCAATTATCCATAAAAAATATAGTTAAGAAATTACATGAAGAAATCAATAAAATAGATGAAGGGATGGGCGAACTAGACACAATACTTAATCCTACATCACTAAAATACCTAAACACAAAAATTAAGGAAAATTTGGATAATTTAAAAAAAGAAATTGATAAAATTAAGGAATACTTAAAAGAAGAGGATATAGTAATTTTAAATCAAAGCCTTAAAGAATGGGATGATACGTATAAAAGCTATTGGGACAATTTTTTTCTTAAATCATAATGTCTCACACTAAAGAGGTGGTTGTGAACGAATTACATAAACCTGCTAGAAAAAATTACAAAAGGAGAAGAACAATCGTTAAAGGATTAAACGATCTTTGGCAGGCTGATTTAGTGGAAATGCAACCATACGCCAAAATAAATAAAGGATATACAGGGTGATTCAAAAGTACTTCGACAAACTTCGGGAGGTAATTGCCGGCAATATTTCAAGATGAAAAGTTCTTATAAACAGTGGTCCCTGGCGACTTCGTTACGGAGATACAGGGTGTTGAAATGTTAGAAGGAATGGTAATAATTTTTAAATAACTCCTTAACGAGTAATTTTTTTTTTATGAAATTTGGTGAATTAAATAAGCATCTCAGGACACTTATTTTGAAAGTAAAACACATTCGTAAATTTAACCAGTGGCGTCGGTACAAAATGTGGCTATCATATTTTTTGTGGAAACTATGCCTAACCTAACCACACCACTGACTTATTTGATTTTAACTTTTTTTTTATGAATCCCCCATTCAATTACAACAAAAAAGTTCACGTGTGTTATTTTGCTACGAGGGCCAGTTTAATGTCAAATGATTATTTTATTTGACTATACACAAATATTAAAAAATATGTTTTAAATAATTGATCAAACACTCAAATATTAATTTAAGTATATTAACTAAGATCTATACATACTTACAATAAACAAATATGTAGGTATATGCCAAAGGAAGGCATCTGAGGATGCCTATTTAAGTATAACATGTTCTCAGTGACATGCATATTTATTTATTAGTATGAATAGTATGTTATTTTCTAATATTTTCTATTTTGACAAGGCGGCTTTGGAAATACTTTTTTGATATTTTGTATTTTGATAAGGCGGCTTTGGAAATGCATTTGTCGTGAATTAAAACATATTTGACAGTTAGTTGCTTATGTGGTTTATTTCTCAGTTTTGTCATTTTCATTGAATATTAATAGTATTGTTTAAAAGGTATGGATTACTTAAGAAATAATGCGCATTTAGCTGACATGCATTTTGTATATGGCCTTGCCGATGGAAATGCACGAGCAGCTAGACGAATCTATCAAGAGCGATATCCTAACAGAGTACTGCCTGCTGCTGAAACATTTTCAAATCTTCACCGACGTTTAGCTGAAACAGGGAGTTTTGCGAGGTCACGTGACATTCCTGGAAGACCGCGAACAGCCCGAACTCCAGAATTAGAAGAAGCTGTTTTAAATGCTGTAGTGGAAAATCCAGATACAAGCACTCGAATGATTGCTGATGCTCTCAATTCCACCCAAGCCACAGTTTGGAGAATTCTGCACGATGAGCAGTTGTATCCGTACCATATTCAAAGGGTACAAGCTCTTTTACCCAGGGACTTTCCTCAGCGCATTAATTTGTGTCAGTGGTTTTTGGAAAAATTTGCTGAAAATCCCCAATTTTTAAATTATGTACTTTTTACGGACGAGGCAAATTTTTCTCAGAGTGCGATTACAAACTTTCACAATAACCATATCTGGTCTTTGGAAAATCCCCACGCCGTTAGTGAACGAAATTTTCAATACCAATTTTCATTAAACGTGTGGGGGGGAATAGTTGGCGATTACTTAATAGGACCTTTTTTTCTTCCACTTCGGCTTAATGGCGAGACGTACCGACATTTTTTGGAAAATGAACTTCCTCCCTTACTGGATGATGTGCCCTTAGAAACTCGAAGACGTATATGGTTTATGCATGACGGAGCTCCCGCCCATTTCAGCATAGTGGCCAGGACCCATCTTAATCAAATTTATCCAAATCGATGGATAGGTAGGGGAGTTGAGGAAGGAAATCAACCGTGGCTACCAAGGTCCCCAGATTTAAATCCTCTTGATTTTTATTTGTGGGGACATTTGAAGTCAATCGTTTACAAGACGCCAGTCGAAAATGCAGAAGTGCTAAGAAACCGAATAATCGATGGTTTTGAGGCAATAAGAAACAGACCAGATATCTTAGCACGCGTACGAGATTCCATGCAAAGGAGATTAGATGCCTGCATCTTGGCTGAAGGTGGACATTTTGAACAATTTATTTAAAAATCATTTAATTTTTGCAACGCACTTATTTAATTATAATTAAATTAAATGTTATACCTTACCCCTTACATAATAAATCTTTGAATTTAAAACATATTTTTTAATATTTGTGTATAGTCAAATAAAATAATCATTTGACATTAAACTGGCCCTCGTAGCAAAATAACACACGTGAACTTTTTTGTTGTAATTGAATGGGGGATTCATAAAAAAAAAAGTTAAAATCAAATAAGTCAGTGGTGTGGTTAGGTTAGGCATAGTTTCCACAAAAAATATGATAGCCACATTTTGTACCGACGCCACTGGTTAAATTTACGAATGTGTTTTACTTTGAAAATAAGTGTCCTGAGATGCTTATTTAATTCACCAAATTTCATAAAAAAAAAATTACTCGTTAAGGAGTTATTTAAAAATTATTACCATTCCTTCTAACATTTCAACACCCTGTATCTCCGTAACGAAGTCGCCAGGGACCACTGTTTATAAGAACTTTTCATCTTGAAATATTGCCGGCAATTACCTCCCGAAGTTTGTCGAAGTACTTTTGAATCACCCTGTAGATACATTTTAGTAGTAATAAATGTATTTTCAAAATATGTTTGGGCACAACCACTTAAAAGTAAACAGGGAAAAGATGTGACTCTAGCTATGAAAGTTATATTAGACAAGACAATTAACCCAAAAAATTTGCAAACCGATCTTGGAAAGGAATTTTATAATAAAAATTTTCGTCAGCTTATGAGTGATTTTAAAATAAACCATTATAGTACTTTTTCCAATCTAAAAGCTAGTATAGTTGAGCGGGTTAATCGAACTATCAAAAATATCATGTGGAAATTTTTTAGCAACCAAGGTAGTTATAAATGGTATATCGCTTTGCCAACTATAATAGAAAAATATAATAATACTGTTCACAGAACTATTGGATATAAACCTATCGATGTTAATCTCAAAAATGAAAAATCAATATTATTAAATTCATACACTTTTAAGAAAATTATAGATTTGGAACATAGTAAATTTAAAGTGTATGACTTTGTTAGAATTTCCAAACAAAGAGAGGCGTTTGATAAGGGGTATACTCCGAATTGGTCCACTGAAATATTTCAAATAAGGAAAGTGAAGTTGACAAATCCAACCACATATCTCCTAAAAGATGATAAGAATGAAAATATTGAAGGTGGGTTTTATGAAGAAGAGTTACAGAAAGTGAAATATCCCGATGTGTACTTAGTTGAAAAAATATTAAGAAAAAAAGGAAGTAAGGTGTTTGTTAAGTGGTTGGGATTAAATAAATCGCATAATTCATGGACTCTAAAAAAAGATGTATTATAAAACTAACATTTAGATAATTAAAATAAAACAATGAAAATATTCAAACCAACTTTTTTATTATTTAAACCTTTGACTGTAAATGAAATGTCTATGATTCACATCTAATATTTTACATATTGTTTTTTCACATTGTTTTATCCTTTCTTCAAAACGAAGTCTATCCAGATAGTGTCTTTGATAATCTCCTTTTCGTGCTTGCCTAGACGCATAGTTCCACACAATTAAAAGATACAGTTTGTTTTCACATTCATTAATATTCACCGAGTTCTTCATAGTATTTTATTTTTGGGGGTGCTCTTCTTAATTTCACTTCCATTGCCTCTGGGTGTATTATTAGCATCTCTAGCATTGTACTAACATTTTCACTATTAGAACATTGTCTGTGGTTTAATACATTGTGAACATCCGTAAACAAGTCTCGAGAAGTATTTAAAGTATTTTGAAACACATTAATATATTTTTGAAATTCCTGTTTCCTAAGGATTTCTATTCTGTAATCAATTAACTCTTGTATTTCAAACAATTTATCCATAGTATCTCTAGCAAGGTATAGATAATCCACATCACCCACTTGAAGTTTAATAACACAACACTCATTAATTTGTTCAAAATGTATTATAATATCACCAAACTTGATCGGAAATGGATTGTTATTTGATGAATAGAAATAGTTGACTATTACTCCCTGATACTTTAGAATATTTTTCCAATCCTCTTCACTTAGAATAATATTATATCCTTTTTGACCGCAAATAGAAATTTTTGGAGAAAAATCATTTAAGCTAATTCCAACAGACACATATTTTGAAAATGAATTATTCAAACTGTATACCTTACTATTTAAAAGCTTTTCTTTACATATTTTTTTTAAACTACCACTTTTAGGGTTACTACTATATGCTTGAAATGTCGACATCTTAAAGAACTAAACTGTTAAGGTTACATTCCTTTTTATAGATCTCTCCCCACCCGAAACTAGATTGAGGAGGGTGTTGGTGTTAAGGAGTGAATTAAAATACAACTATACCATTATCTAAATTTATTAAATAAGATTGAAATTATGCTGTGACAATCCCACAACAATATCATTAGCTTAAATGGCTAAAAATATTTTTACCATTGTCAATACAATACACAACACAACAATTATTGGATCAATCTTAAAAATTATTGGAGAAGTGTTACAACTGACACTTTCGTTAGTTTTATACTTGCTATACCATAAACATTCAGCAAATTCACAGTTTTTGGACAATCTATAATGTTCAATAATAGGACAATCATAACTAGTCCACTGAAATATTTCAACACCACAGTAGAAACATTTACATACATCCTCGATTGATGTATAATAAAAACCAGAACTCGCCAACATATCTGGAGATGGTTTCCCAATCCATTTCTTAAAAGAGGATAATCTTGTTTGATACTTTTTAAATAAGCAATCAATTTCTTCGTCAAATGATTCTAAGCACATATTTGATGTGAGCAAAGATTCTTTATAAATAATAAAATTTCTGAATGATTCTTATATTTATTTATTTAACCTATGTGGAGAGGGATACATCATTTTCATATTCCATAAACCACAAATAAAATGGAATATCCTGGTGTCCCCATGCTAAAGTGTCAAAACTGTGTGGTATTTTAAATCTTTTATTATCAGATGAAGTTAGTGCCAACTTGTTTACCATTTCAGTATAAATATTATGTGAGCGAGATCTAAACATATACATTGAACAAAAGGTTCTCGAATTTTTCTCTACAACTTCTTTATAATGTACAAGATCTAACTGTTTATTAATACTACTTTTTTTAACCCCTTTAGCTTTTTTAAGTAAACAAGTTTCTGTTTTAATACAATAAGCTTTCGCCCCCGTACCATAAAAACATTGAATTGGTTTACCAGCATATTCATCCTTAAATTTACCGACAATGGACTTAGTTATGGGCATATTATGAATATTATCTTTAAAGTTTGATGTGTCATACATATCAATATTATTTTTTATATCTTCATATACATTGTCAGTTTCAATTTCTAAAATAAGGGAGTCTGTATCTGTATATAATAATTTCACTTTATCTTTATATAATTCTTTCAAAAAACCATAAAAAAATTCATACATAACATTTTTCGATATATCTAAAATAGAAAATCCAACATAAACTGGCTTGTTATATTTAATTAATACTTTTTGCATTTGAATTGCAACTAAATGTTCTGAAAATATAGTGTGATCTTTAAAGTATGGTTTTGCTATTAAATTTTCAGCACCATTTTTGTTTTTATTTTTAGCCCAAGTAGTCACCAACCTTACATCTGTCCTAGTGTCAACATTTTCCATAGTTTTACCATATATGCTATTATTTGCCAATTTATATGTGCTTCTTTCAAACTCGTTTTCAGATTCATTTCTTAGTTTGGTGTTAAAGTCAATATATTTTTTTAACCATGGAGATTGGGTGAAGCGTATGACTCTATGTATTTTAGTTAGTTTCACTCCATAATTTATGCATTGTTTTAAAGATGTATAATGAATTATATATTTTTGTTTATTATTTAAATTTGGAATTAACTTAAAACTTTTCGAGTCTTGAGGTTTTATATTTTCAGGGCAAAATGGATATTCATTGTGAGATTCATGTAAATTCTGAGGATATTCTAAATCAACCTCCAACACATAACCTCTTTCGGATGTGTCAGAAACATCCATTATATTTAAACTTTTAATTTCTTTTTCTGAGAGCCAAGCAAAATTATTTTGTGGTAGATATTGTGACATTGCATATCCGTAAAGGTTGGTGGCGTCTAGGTACATGATGTATTTATTTGGTTGTGATTTATCATAATTTGATAAGAATTTGTTGTTTGCTATAGATTTTCTACTTATACATGTACTAACTCCGCCCCTTATATTATTTTTAAAAAAATGTAACATATCTGGATCGGTTACTAATTCTAAACTTACATTAGTCATGCGCATGCATGCATCCAGGCTTAAACCTGGAAAACTATAATACTGGACAGCTTCTAGTTTATACTTATTCAAACAAGTCTTTCTAAAATTTTGAAATATATCTGCCAATAGCAATACATCAGATTTGAGATATATGTCTGAATAATCACCAATTGTAGTACAGTGAAAAATATTCCAAACATGTTTTGCGCGCTCATATTCTGCATCGGTAATATGCTCATCTGTTAAATTATTGTAAAATTGTTCTTTTTCTGGTAGACCAACATTATCTAATTTATGAAAATCGTCAATGTATCCATAAGGGAATACACCCTTTTGACGAATATATTTAAATTGTTCATAATCAGTAAAATATTTCCTAATTTCGCAACATTGATTGTCACTAAGTGTATCAGATAATTTTGCCAAAGAATATGGTAAGAATTGAAAAGAATCTATAAATCTAAGTCTAATATACTTTTTCTTTGGTGTGTTAGTTTTTTTATCAATATATGTGCCAACTTCGATACACTTTTCAAATGAGATATATTTTTCTTTATTTTGTGCAATTACAGATAACTGTTCTTTGTTCTGGCATAATTTTTTTATAAATAAATGTGAATCATAATTTCTCAAGTTGTGAAACACAACTGGAAAAAAATTTGGAAGTTTATAATTTAAATTACATACAGAATGGGCAGGACCTCTATATTTGCCTGTTATGTGGCAGTGGTCTGCAACTTTAATTTGATTATTTAATATTGGGTTTTCACAAATATGACAATCATTGTTGTAATTGTAACTTAATTTCTCCATTCCATTTAATTCAAGCATTGGTTTAATTGTTTTTAGATATTTATTATATAATATGTGAACATCTCTTTCCAGAAAATGTATAAAAGTTTGATCACAATTAGGACCTCTAGAGAATTCATATTTCGATATACTGTCATCAAAAGAGCACTTAATGTAATATGCAAATGAGTGTGGAATGTGTTCAACTTTTTTGATTGTGTAAGAACTATTGGGATCCAAATTATTTTCATTATTACTAATCGGTTTTAGTATACATTCAAAATCTGCATATATGACAAATGGAACTTCCATTTGTTTTTGAATGTTTTCAAACTTAAGAATATTTTCTGGAACATTATTACCATATTTATCTATTTTCAATTCCGTTGACGGTAAAGTCATTCTAACAAAATCACAATCATTCGCAACATGTCTAACCAATAATTCTTCACTACCAAAAAATTGCAAACACCCATCACAAAGATATTTTTTGTCATTATGTTTAGACAATTGTTTATTAAGTAATTTTGATAAATCAGAAATATAACAATAATGAAAATTTCCAAAGTCATCACCAATTAGCAGTAAATTAACATGGTGATCTAGTTTAGTTTTTGTATAATGTAGTGGTCCAATTATTTCATACTGTTTTTTAAAAGTTGTTTGAATTTTTTCTAATGTATAAACATTAATTGAAATATTATTTTGTTTTTCGAATTTTGGGATATCTTTAATATTTATAGGAAAGTCAATACCTGTTAAATTTAAAACTGTTGAATAATGTGGATATGATGTTATTGCAAAATCCATTCCGGAGGGTTGGAAGAGTGCTGCTACTACTGACCAAGCAAAACAGTATTCATCATTATTTTGAATATTGACTACAACTTTTTTCATTTTGATTTCTTCTGGCAGGTGTATGTGTGCAGTGGCTCTCAAGGGATTGAATTTGTTAATGTTTATTTCCAAATGTAAAAATTGGAGTAACATCCAACCTAAAAAAAAAAAAAAAAAAAAAAAAAAAAAAATATTGATATAATGTGGAAAATGTCATGAGGTGTTGTGCTTATGTTTATATTGCTAAATGGATTACCTGAATCTTTTTCCGCAAACTCACTCGATTTCCCATCAACAATCTTAATCATTTCATCCAATTCGAATGATATATTTGAACTATTACACATTACTCTATATGGGGTGTTAAATGATTTTATTTGCTTAGTTTCATCTCTCGGATTCATGTATAGACCAAATAATTCCAAGTTTAATTTAATGCAAGTGTGTCTTCGGATTTCATTTGCCATTATTTTGCTTACTTTGGGTGTCAGCTCATTAAAGAAGTCCACAATGTTTAAGTATATGGAGATTGGTGTAACCTTGTAAGAAATTATTCTCTCTTGAAAAGCTGATTTAATTACTTCTACTTGATCTTCAGTTGTACTGTGACTTGCATTTTTTTTATGTGAATTTGTTCTCATGTGATAAGGCCATAACTTCCCAATGATAAATTTTCGACATTTTTGACAATATTTCCATTCTAAAATAAATGATGAGAGGGGATGAGAGGTGGGTGTCACAACAAACTACTACTACTAGCTTTCAAAAATATTGTAAAAACTTACCAGACTTTGAATTTCGTGTAATTGAAGGGGTTGGTTGTTGTTTTCCTTCATCCACCTCACAAACAGTTTTTAAATGGCGTTTTAAATTATCTTTCCTGGAAAATTTTTTCTCACAAAATTTGCACTCAAAAGTCATTTTGCCACTCTTGTAGGAACGTTTGCGGAGCAAGTAATAATATAAAGTTGTAGATTGTTTATGTTAAATACCTAGTGAAATTTAAGAGGGGGTCTAATTAAAAGAATTAACAAACTCATCGAAAAGTAACTCTAAACGTTTGAAATCTTGTTGACTTCGGTTTGTTGCTGAACTCTCAATGTGATCCAAATAAAACCGAAGGGATTTTAATTTTGCTGTACTTTTTAGTGACATTTTATCACTTGGTATTATTTTATTTTTTATTGGTTTAGTTAAAGGTGGTTGCACTGTTTTTGGAAAAAATATGTCTTCATCACTCAAAATATCGTCATTTGTCGGTAAATTTTGCGTATTGTTTGGTGAGATGTCTTCATCGCTCATAATATCGTCATATGTCGGTAAATTTTGCGTATTGTTTGGTGAGATGTCTTCATCGCTCATAATATCATCACATGTTGGTAAATTTTGCATATTGTTTGGTAAGATGTCTTCATCGCTTGTAATGTCATCATATGTCGGTAAATTTTGTGTGTTGGTTGGTGAGATAATGAGATTATTTGAATATATCCCTAAATAATCATTAATTAGAGTTGAATTATTACTGTCTTGTGTGTTACTTTTTTCTGGTTCATCATTTGTAAAAAATATATCTTTTGTCATATCGTCAAATTCTGTCATGTTTATTGGGGTTTCCAATAGGTCAGAGTCAAATAAATTAAAGTTGATTTCACTAAATGTGTCTGAAATTATTTCTTTGTCTGCTATTTCATTGATATTACTGTTAGGAAAAATTAAAAATTCGTTTAAAACACTTTTGATTTTTGCTGATTCACCATGTGCCATTTTATTAACTTAACTTAAGATTTTTCGATGAGTTTGCTACACACAAAATTTATTATGTACTAGAGTATTTATTTTCACGCACGCTAGTGTTCAAGAAGAAGATTCTTGATGGACTAGTATTATTTTAGATTGTAGGAAACTGGAAGTATGATTATTCTTATAGAAACGGCGGGGAGAAGGTTTGGTTTGGCTGGTCTATGACGCTCTGCGATTTGGTTGGTCTATGACGCTCTGCGATTTGGTTGGTCTAGCTGGTCTATAACGCCCTATGATTTGGTTGGTCTAGCTGGTCTGTGACACCCTGTGATTTGGTTGGCTGGACTGGTCTGTGACACCCTGTGATTTGGTTGGCCTGACTGGTCTGTAACGCTGTGATTTGGTCTGTAACGAACACTCTGTCATTCCACCAAACTACTATAAAAGTGTATAGTTTAGCGATTTTAATGTTCTTTGGTTAACGAAAATATTGTTTTGAATATTGTAGTTGTGTAGTTTGTGCTAAAATGGATGCTGAATTTGATATTGATTTGCTCTTAAATATTGTGTCGCAGTTCGACTATGTGGAAGAAATGAATCAAGACAACTTTGACTCTACGCTGACCAATTTGTTGCAAGGGGATATCAACAATTCGGCGATTGTGGAAGTGGAATCTGGAGACGAAGACCTAGACCTAGACATGGAAGACGATATGGCTAGGATGAATATAAGTCTAGTCAATTCGCCACAAGAACAAAACTATCTGGATGTTGTTTTTTGTGTAACGCAAAGTTATGTTATAGTGCAAACTGCAAGAACTAATACATTGTGCCATTTTTGTTACTATATTCACCAGTACTATTTAAATTCACAGGCGACACATAACCATGTTAATACCCATGTAAAGAGAAGGTTGAGGTATTCCAACCTCGATGTGCATTGTGTGCTGTGTTTAAGACCATTATACCAAATTATTTTGCCCGAAGTTTGTTTACATTGTAATGTTGGGACTCGGCTCATTGAAGTTGATTGGGATAGCAATATCCCAATCATCCCATAAATATGCTTTACTAAAGATTTTATTTTATTTTGCAAATAAACACATTCCAAACAAATAATTTCGTTTTAATTTACTTTCAAGATATTGTCTTTAACTAGTTTTATTGTGACTTGAATTTGTAGTTTTTATTGATTGGTATTTGAAGCACACATCTAAACTATTTTGTGGTGTAGCCAATTTGTTTCAATTTACTAAAATAATTTGTATTTTAAAATACTTTTCAAGATTTAGAAGGTCTATGGTTGTATAGCAAAGTCATTTTGCTATGAAAACTTTCATTCTTGTAGTAATAGTTTACATTGTAATGTTGGGAGTCGGCTCATTGAAGTTGATTGGGATAGCAATATCCCAATCATCCCATAAATATGCTTTACTAAAGATTTTATTTTATTTTGCAAATAAACACATTCCAAACAAATAATTTCGTTTTAATTTACTTTCAAGATATTGTCTTTAACTAGTTTTATTGTGACTTGAATTTGTAGTTTTTATTGATTGGTATTTGAAGCACACATCTAAACTATTTTGTGGTGTAGCCAATTTGTTTCAATTTACTAAAATAATTTGTATTTTAAAATACTTTTCAAGATTTAGAAGGTCTATGGTTGTATAGCAAAGTCATTTTGCTATGAAAACTTTTATTCTTGTAGTAATAGATATTCAATTCACCAAGCTTCTATTCTTAATAAGGTAGTATATCAAATTATTTTTTTCCATGGTCGTTCTAGTAGGAATAATACTCAAATTTTAAAACAATATTTTATTCAGAAAATAAATGGTTTTATATTATGTTTAGAGACAATTCGCCAAGCTTCTATTCTTAATAAGACAACATACCAACTTATTTTGCTAAGATCGTTCTAGTAGGAATAATACTCAAATATAAACACAATATTTTATTCAGAAATTAAATGGTCTTACATTATGTTTGGAGACAATTCACCAAGCTTTTATTCTTTTAATAAGGTAATATATCAAATTATTTTTCTATGGTCGTTCTAGTAGTACCTACCTACTAATACTCAAATATAAACACAATATTTTATTCAGAAATTAAATGGTCTTACATTATGTTTGGAGACAATTCACCAAGCTTTTATTCTTAATCTAAGACAATTATTCATTATTTCAAAAAAAAAAAAACATTGTACATATGCTAGTAAAAGTTTGGAACCTCTTGCCTATATCTTTTAAAACATTAAATAATAATCAAACAACAAATAAGGTTGAAAAATTTCCAGGATTTTAAATAAGTGCTTTTCAGCGGCGGATGCCTGCAATTATGTAGGTCCTAATGCATGATTAAAAAAAAAACATTTTAATTGTCTGTTGGCTTTTAATTATTTTAATATGTTAATAATTAGTTGTATGTTTAGTTAAGTCTAATTAGGTTATCTTTGTTTTTGCTCTTGTTGACACAATCTACACCCTAAAAGGGTACATTGTAATGATCATGTATTGAAAATAAATAAATAAATAAATAAATAAATATAGCTTAATGACAATAATACTGTCAATCCATAAATATTTTAGCAGGATGAAGACAAACTTTGAATGTTTATAATACACTTTTCAAGACCTGACCGCAAATCTGAATTACACACCTATAACATTGTGACAATGGGTATACATATTTTATTATTGTAAAATCAAAATTTTGACTAAGGGCGTTTTATGGGGTTCAAATTCATATTTAATTGATTAGGAACAATACTACTACTATTTACTAGTTCTAACTAAACACAACACACGCGCACATAGAATATGGAGGCACATTTTCTGGTTGAAATATTTGTGGTGTTGTCTATCACACTATTGTTGTTGGCTTCTTTGACACAATCGGCATGGAAGCTTCATTTGTTGGGGACCAACTTGAACCGTCACTTAATTTTGTGAGGATACAGTATCATCTTGTACCGGACCTGGGCCATATGACCAAATAGGATTTATTGGTGGATCCGTATGATCCGGCACTGTAGTACTAACAATGTTATACTGCACCCTCACAAAATTCCTATCTGGGTGCGGTGGTGGCACCCTGGGTCGAGGATAGGCTGATGCTTGGCGACGCCACATATTCCTAATCTGGCGACGTCGCTCAAAAAACATTTCGTTGTTATTATTATTAACAACTGGTCTAACGATTTGAATATTGCCATTCACGATTCTCAACTCTCTCCCGTTCCAATTTTGTTCTTCGTTTTGCATTTTAATTAATCACTTTATAAATTTAAACCACTTCACACAACTTCTCGAAAATACTAAACTTGAGAGTCGACTGAAATAATGAATGTTTTCGCTTTAAAGGTGTGGCTTGTAAACTTTATCATTGATTGGTGACAAGGTACCATACCTTGGGTACCAATGAAAGTTATTTGCGACGTGATAGGCTGCAAAGAATGAAGCTCTAAAGAAGAATAAGAAATGGGTGCGGCCAATAAGTGTTCATTTCGCTGTTGGGAATTGTACATTAATTTATTAAATTTAATTAATTTAATTTTAATTAATTAACATGTGAAGCGTGTCTCTTGCGATAAGTATCTTGACTTGTTTGCTGAAATTGATCGTTGTGCAATTTTGCAACGGCTGTCTTGAATTTCTTTTCTTATGCGTGTGTATAATTTTCACACCACATGTTTCTTATCTAATGTGCAGTGCCAATTAAATACTAATATGTTTGATACTTTAATATACTGTGTTTAATTAGTATTGCTATCTCCTTATTAGCATACTACATTTTATTAAATTGCTTGTTATTTCATATTTATGCTGTAATATTTCCTTTAGTTATACTAATATGTTTGATTTTGGGGAGATAACTTTTAATATGGTGTATATATTTATATATATTTTATGTAATTAATAATTTGTGTTTAATGAGAATACTTATTGTTATCTGTACATCTATTTTATATAAGCAGTGGTCGTAATTATCTGTTTTGTTGCAGTCTAAAGCACATTTACTCCTCATCTTCCCGTCATATTCTTGGCGATTGGCCTTGTCTGTCCGTCTCTGTTTTGTCATGGTCTGAAGCACATTTACTCCTCATTTACCCAACCTATTCTTGGCGGTTTAAAGTAGATTTACTCATTTTACCTCCTCAATATCCCTTCTATATACTACTCCTTATTATAGTTTAAAAAAGATTTCAAGTTATTAGATTTTTCGCCACCAGGCTTGTTGGAAGTGAAACCTGTACCCATTTATTTTCGATGCTGGAAATTCTTCGGCTACGGCTTTATGAACTCCATGTTCAATGTGGTAATCAAACTTGGTTTTGAAACAACCTCAATAACGAAACATATATGCTTAAGAATTCTAAATAGGTCAGTATATGGCACTGTTAACTTATTGGGTAATAAGCAAAATGCTAATGCGGCATAATGTCCATTCTGTAGCCCATGCAGTGTAACATTTGTTCAAAATATTTGGTGCATTACTCAAAAGTATCATCCATGTATAATGATTCTGTTTCACACAAAAATTAGATTTGCATAAAAATATGTTCTGGATTTTAACAAAGATGGTAAAGTGCTTCTCCTGGCGTAGTAGCAGCTTCGTCTGATACTATTCACATTTATGATAACCTCGGCACCTTGCACGCTTTGGGCCATATTTTTATGAAGAGCGTTGGGCGGGAAACATTTATTTGAATTCTCTTAATCATCATGATCTACCTAAAATATAGATGACGACACTCTCCAGAACTGCTGATTTCAGCAAGATTGCGCTCCCCCTCATTATTATTAGCCTGTTAAACATATTCTAAGTCATTGTCGAGGAAATCAATGGATTATACCTGGGGGACCAATCGCTTGGCCGCTTATATGCCCTTATTTAAAACCCCTTGATTTCTACCTCTGCGGTGATATGTTAAAGAACGAATGATAGCTCCTACGAACAGGGATTATATTATGAAACATTATATATGAAAAGCATTTAGACATATTAAAATGAGAACAAGATGTCCAGCCAGATTTTGTTCGAACACTACATTTGAACATATCATTAGAGCCAGGCAATAAATTCTGATTTACCACCTAATAAGGATTTGCTTAGTTTTGTTTTGTCAACTCCTTTATTTTCTTAATTTTGTATTGCAATTTATTTTTCTATAGTAATTTTAAGTTTTATCTACATGGTAAACTATGCCAACCTTACTATCATGAACAATAGAGACAAAAGGAATCCAAAAAAAAAACTTTACGTTGTTGCCGCACTTTCCTTTTTAAATTTCCTCCAAATATAATTTTGCATGTAATTGAAATATATCAACTAAAACAATTAGACGTATGCATATTGTATTGTATATTGTATACTCTGTAACATATATTCAGTTGATTTTTCCCTTCACATTGCTTGTGATCGATTAATATAATTTATTATATTTTTAAAGCGGTAATGGTAATATGTTTTGGTAAAACTGGCAACCCGCGCCGAAATCCAGCAATCAGCGGAGATTTCTGTCCCTTTCTAATGGTCTTGTCTCTTTTTATCGTATATGATATTAAATTAGTGGGGATACAATGCACATCTTGACACCTTGAAAAATTTTACAGGCTTTGCCGGAGTTTCAAATTATTATATTTACTTTATAATTAATCATATCTAAACGTTGATATTTGTAAAATGAATAAAAATATAATAGATAAAGTTATTCATAGTTAAGCTAGGGTAGTAATTGCCAATAAATCAGTAAGTATTTGTTTTTATATTCTACGCAATTTAAGACCAAAATAATTTAAAAAATAATTATTACGCACGCCTAACTGCCTCAGTCATAGACTCCTTTTTATGCATTTTACCGCCCTGCCTCCTAAGGCGTTGTAGCTGTAGAACCCTGTGGTGGACTAATATGTATTTGACTGCATCAGCTTTCCCGCACTAGATTTGGCTGGTACGAACTTAAGCCGGTTGTGAGATATTAGACAGTTTCCATAAAAGTACCGACAACCCTGTACTATATAGCCACTATATTTTAGTTTTATCGTTGTTCTTTTGTTTCAGGTAAGTGATGCCTGTCAGCCTTGTAATTAATATGCCATCAAATGACCAGGTATGTGTTTACCAATGTTACAGCATGTTCCGATAATTTCTGTAATCATTTTCTAATTATGTACTCTATTTAGCTTCAAATTAAAATGGAAGTAATTATTTATCGTTGTGTATTTTCGAGTTTGCTATTTTGTATAGTTTTGTGACACTTTTATCAGAATTTTATTTTGTTAAAACTCCAGAATTATTATCAACATTTTTTTGCTCAGATTTATTTTGAGGTATTTGTTTTATGGTATTGTTCGATTACAGAGTTTGGTCCAAATTGGGCATACATGTATGGGGACCTTGAAAACTATAGAATATAGAGTAACGGTTAAATAGGAAAAGTTTTAGACGAAAATATTTTTAACTTAAAGTCGCTCAGTACGCGATTCAATCTTTTTTTGTTTTTGAGACATTTTAGAGAAGCCAAAAAGTTGCATTTTCGAAAATATGCTGTAGGTTTTTTTCGTCACTATTTTGGCAATCTTTAAAACTATTTTTATAGTGACTTTTTAAGTTTGGATTTTAAACACGACGTTTCAGTTATTTCATACCATCATCAGGCTCATTTTTCCTTATAGACGCCATCAACAGCTATGTGTCACTTACTGGCAAATATACTAAATTGACCTGAGAAAATAAGAGAATTAACCAGAGCTTCCCAAACTTAAAAATTTTACATTTTGTAAAACACACGCTATACTGCCTATAGTGTTTTAATAAAAAATTCTACAATAATCTATGAATCAAAAATACATTCTACTAGCCTATGACCACTACCTATCGTTTAAAAATAAAACAAAAAATTTTTTACGTCAAAGCGAGTAAAAGGCATAGTTTTTACTATTATTAAAAATATCGATTTATATCTGTATTTTAAATTGAAAAAAAAGACAATAAATAGCAAAGAATACTACTTGGCAAGTGGTAATCATAATATGACATATTATAAATATGTATATCAGGAGGGTAGTCATGCTGGCTAGTTAAGAAATAGAGTAGCGAATATTGGGGAGTGCAGCAAGGGAAAGAATAATCTTTAAAGTTATTTCAAGCTTTCGGAAATCTTTATTTTATTTTTATCCTCAGGGAGACTACAAATTTATATCAATTGAAACTAGGAAAATTGTTGTGATCAATAATCAAAATAAGGTAAATAAAACAATGCAGTCTTTCTCCACAGTTTAATAATGATGATGGTGAATAAAAAGGTTCCCTACATGTTTCGAGCGCTTAAGCACTCATCATCAGGGGATACTGCAAGGAAAGTACAAAGTTAGAACGCCCAATAAATATAAAATAAAGTTTAAGGACTTACCTAACATCGAGTTTAGTAGAAAAAACGTTGTCTCAAATTAATGAGTACAACTCATAGTAACTTTAAAGGTTGAAGACTTGGTATGTGAGATGTTTAATCATCTTTAGATATGAGTGAAGTTCTGGTTAAATTCGGATTTTCTGATCAAAAAAGAAACATTTAAAATGTGACGAAGAATTATTTGGAAAATTCTGCCGACTAAATTATGATCAATTTAGTTTTGTGCTTAGTTTGGTTAGTTTGGTTGTTAGGTACTGGAAGAAAAGCAATAGCTGCAGAGGAAAATTTTTTTATTACTTTAAGGTACTTAAGGCTTTACAAAACTAAAATTATTTTATTGTAATTTATTGTTGTAAGTTGTAATGTGGAATGAAATTCTGTCAGTTCATCATCAAATTTTTGCGTACAATCGGTATAAGTTTGTGGTGATAACAGGCTCCTTGATGGCTGCCTAGAGTAGAATTTGATATCTCTGTATCCTGTAAAGATAGACTTTCGATGGTCGCGGCCCATGCGACCCTTGCGATTGATACGGCTCGGCGGCCGGTCGTCTATGTACCGCTTTAATGTATTTACATATATCTCCTTTAAATCCATCCGACCGTGACGACTGCGATAGATACGACCAACGCGGCTGTACGACTCAACTGCTCTAGAAGCAGTCAGGTCGTGGTAAACGCACGTATTTTTATACTATTTATTTGTTTTTGTAATTTAAAATTTATCGATAAGCAGTCCGTTTTCTCGTAACGAGATATCCTATCCTTTTCTACTCTCCTTATTAAAAGGGTCCTATCTAGCATTTCGATAGTTTCAAGATATTTAGGGTTTTAGTTTTTTCTTTGTGCCATGCAGACAAAAAATATCAGAGTAATTAAATTTAATGCAAATTTTCATTGCTTAAGTACAAATTGAAAAAGAAATTCTAAATCCAAAAATATTAATGGTTTTTATTAATAAAGCTTAGTTTAGTAAGCAAGCCCAGTATTCTTATGTATAGTATAAAGAGACCACAGCTGATAAACTTTATGTAGGCAAGAATGATAAGTCGTGATAATGAAAAGAAAAAAAAATATAATAAGTTGCAACAAGAAGGGAACACACACATACTTTAATTAAACTAAAAGAAGAAAATAAGTTTGCTTGGGGAGTCATTCTAAAAATGAATATGTGTTATTATTGTCTGTACGTTTTTATTTAAAAATAACAAAGTAAAATACGCAATTTAATGGTTAAGTTAACTAAATTAAAGAAGGAAAACGTCCTAAGTGTATAAGGTAGGTAAATTGTATTCACAAGAAAAAGGAGCTGCTGGTTGCTTATTAATATTGTCCGTTTTGCACTTATAGAACAAGCTAGGACATAAGAAGTGGAAATACTATTAGGTCGATTAGTCCTATTTACCTACTTAAATGTAGTTGACACAAATTCACTTAGTGTTATGTACTTGGGACTGAAATTGTTATAATATCATGGAAAAGTGCATTTAGGATAAACGAAATAGGTGTTTCTCTACTTTATCCTGCTGCCGATAGGACTTTTTTCGATAGCACAAATTAGAGCACATGTAGATAGGGCAAAAAAAGTAAAAAATCCAAAAATATGAAAATTGCAGACGCTTTTCATTAGGGCAGTATTATTAATATCTCTACATCTTATTACTCTAGGTCAGTCTAGGCAGTCATCGGAGAACCTATTATCACCACAAAATTATAGCGATTGTCCGCAAGAAGTCAAAGATCAACTGACAGATTTTCATTCCATATTGTAACTTTAGATTACAATATATTAATTCTAGATTTAGTTTTGTGAAGCCCTAAGTAACTTAAAGTATTAAAAAGTTTTCCTCTAGAGTCATTGTTTTTCTTACAGTACCTATGTGATTTTATGTCCACACTAACCAAACTAAGCACAAAATTAAATTGATCGTGACTTAGTCGGCAATATTTTCAAAATAATTTCTCGTCACATTTTCAATGCTTGTCAATTAGAACGTTATTTGAACTTTTACGTGTACATGACTTGTATGGTTGCCTAATTGCTGTTCTCTGTTTCTTCCAGTCGTCAATAAGTGATGTGAATTAAATCGATATAATCTCGTTCCTCCTCCAGCAATAACTTGCAGTACCTTAACTTTTTAGAATTACATTTTGAATAAACTTTCAACCCTGGTAATTTGCGAGACAACTAATGATAATCCAAAATCATGCAGGTCGTGGCCGCACAGTCGCATATCTCAGAAAGGGGGTACAGATGCGACAGGTCCCATCGGTCGCCAGCCGCAGTCGCATTTAGTCGCAGCCGCGTCTATCGAAAGTCTACCTTAAGGGAATTCTCATTGCGAGAAAAGGACTGCTTATAGATGAGTTTTAAATTACAAAAATATATAAATAGTGCGATAACACGTGCGACCAACATGACCTCATTGCTTCTAGAGCAGTTGAGTCGTATGACCGCGCACAAAGTCGAATATCTTGGAAAGGGGGTACAGATGCATTGATCTCCAGCCGCAGTCGCAGCCGCGTCCAACGAAAGTATACCTTTAATTTTAAAATTAAAATAAAAGTCGAGCACATGAACACCAAAAATTAACCTCTAAAATTATGCCTAAAGTTATTACTATAACTAATGCTAAAATTATTTACATGAACCCACCTTAATATTTTGTATAAGTTTTAAGTGTTTACCGCATCTAATCCTGAATACCCTTCACAGGGTGTTAATTATAATGACAATGATGAAAATTATATCTACTCAGTATTAAGCCGTTTTATTAACCACGAGTACATTTTTTATTATTCTTTTAACTCAACCTAAAAATGAAAATAGATAACCCCAATTTTATGTACCAGATTTGGGGTACTTATTTGAAATTTATCATACATTAGACAAGTTCATTTACTTTAATAAAAGTCATACTTTATGAATTTGACTGTTAAATAGTCGTTAAGTTCAAATTAAAATTTATGGATCACTTTAAGTCAGGATTTATGATTTCTGCGGAAATTTATAGATTTTCATAATGGAGTGTGCGTCTCCTAAAAAATGTGGGTAGATCCGAACTACCCGAATTTTCAGTTATACGAATTTTTGTAATCAATATATTCCACTATGAAATTGATTGGACAACCACATGAAATAAACTACACAATATTATGAAAACCAATAAGGTCATAATATAATTGCTAGGACTCATTCTTACATTTTGATTATCTAAGAGGATGTCACTAATTTCATATCAGGGTGATTCACGAATATGGCGTATTAGACGTTTCTGGCGAACCAGTCAATAGAATGATCCGAAAATTTAGTATGTGGCATAAAAGAACATACTCTACACAGCTAAAATATTTTGGATAATGCGATGTTGCCGCTTCTACTAGAAAGTACTAGCAACTTTGATATTTTGAATAGAACACCCTGTATATGAACTTATTCTTACAATTGCTAGTAGTTGCTTAATATATTTCCTTATCACTTCCCTATACCTATCTCTTGCCGATTTTGAAATATTAATTATTTTCCATTTTTTTCTTGAAAAACATGACCTGCAATACACATGGTGATATTTTTAAACTTTGAGATGCTAAGTCACTGAAACCTGGTTGGTGGTTAGGCAATACCCCGAGGCCTTTTATGCTATGGCCAAAGCTGACGATGTATCCGAATCTACCGCCAATAAACAACAAAAAATTTGTACGATTTCAAAATAATTTCGTTGCGTTTGGTTCAACTTAAAAAGGGCAAAGACCACGACCCGTAACTTCTGATGAAGACAACAAGATTAATGTTTTAGCATATTTTCATGCATTTTCCCAGTCATCAATACGAAGTGCTGCAGATGATTTGGGTATAACGTATTTATCAGTTTAAAGAATTCTGGAAGATTATAACATGCATGATTATAAATTCAATAAAGTTCAAGCTATCAAGCTTCAAGATCCTCAGCAGAGAGTCGAACTTTGCGAAATGATTTTGGTGCGCACCCAAGGAGATCCGTACTTTTTAAGTAAAATAATTTGGACGGATGAATCAAAATTTTCCAGGGAAGGGATTTTTAATAGAAGAAAGTAATTTCTCATTCATTCATTAGAACTGCGTTTGAATAGTTTTCCTCCAGAGTTTTTAACTAATTATTGTTCGGCTGACAAAGGCTAGAGGAACTAAAATATCGAAACCATTACAACAATGACAGGACACAAAGCATATGAGAATGCATGGCACAATAACTAAAAAATGCATATGAATAACTATTTCAAAGAACCTTTTCAAATAAATATGCTTATAAATCAGAAACTTGACTAGTTGGATATAGGTATCGTATTTATAAATAAATAGAAAATTTTATCAGCTTTTCAAATCAGTAATAATATACAGGGTATTTCATTTGAAAAATATGACTTTTACACACTTTTCAAGTAACCTAAATATTTGGATTTTTAGGCCACCCTGTATATTGCAACTCAGCTTTGGCCATAGCATAAAAGGCCTCCGGGTATTGCCTAACTACCAACCGAATTTCAGTGACTTAGCATCTCAAAGTTTAAAAATATCACCATGTATCGCAGGTCATGTTCTTCGAGATAAAAATGGAAAATAATTAATATCTCAAAATCGGCAAAAGATAGGTATAGGGAAGTGATAAGGAAATGTGTTAAGCAACTACTAGCGATTGTAAGAATAAGTTAATATACAGGATATTCCATTTAAAATATCGAAGTTGCTACTACTTTCTAGTAGAAGCGGCAACAACGCGTTATTCAAAATATTTTAGCTGTGTAGAGCATGTCCTTCTATGCAACAAACCAAATTTTTGGATCAGTCCATTGGCTGGTTCGCCAGAGACGTCTAATACGTCATCGTCGTGAATCACCCCGTATATACCGATTTTACTAAAAATAAATGAAATATTGTCATGTAAGATCACAATTTATATTTGTTCTCGAAAATTTAATTTTTAGTTTTTTCTTTAAAGTTTTTGATAATATGAAACCTTTTTCCAGTAACAGTATTTTTATCATAAAGCTTATTAACTTTAGTGGAGTTAGGGTGCGTCCGTAAAATTCATTTCACCCGATTTGTGTGGCAGGAATACTAAGCTGATGTCGAAAACTTATCTTCTTATATAAAAGTTTTCCCACTTTTTACCTGTAGTATAACAAGTTAAAACCAATAAATTTATAATTTGAAATATTTCTTAGGGCTTGGCACATATGTGCGAAAAACGCATTTGAAAGTTTTAAGTGGAATCTTGAAAAGAATAGATTTAATAAGAATAGAAAAATAAATCGATTAAAGATATCTCTTCTTATTTCTCTTTACATAATTAGACGTTGTCAGGCTCCTTTGCGACAACCGCCAGCGTCGCCACCATACTACTATTACTACTTACCATTGCTCCTGGTTCACAAAAAAGGCTCGTGGTGATGGTACAATCCCGTTTTACATTGTATCATATTTTAATAATGCATAATTGATGAAAACGTATATTATCCATTATGGGTAAAAATAAAATTACTTGTTATGTATCACTATTTATTCAGTTACCTGACACGCGTGAAGTACTTCTTTGAAATGACCCGAAATAGTCGAAACACGCGTGTCAGGTAACTGAATAAATAGTGAAACATAACAAGTAATTTTATTTTTTCCATAATGGATAGATAGTATAGTTGTTTCAAGCTTTCCTTACGATCATTATTTGCAATATTTTTCAATGCCTCCTTTCCGCCGACGTACACCAATACTGAATCGTCGGCAAATGTGAAATAGCGCGCACTGAGATTCGCATATCTTAAGTTTAAGACATATACTGCATATAGCATGGGTCCCAAGATCGAGCCCTGAGGTACGCCATACTCATTCGTCAAAATATCACTATTTACACTTCCAGCTCTTACGTTCTGCTTCCAACCACTCAAATAAGTTTTATTTATGTTATATATTCCCTCTAAATCCCATATTAAAGAGTTTTTTCAAGAATATATCGATGCTGACGACATCAAAAGCCTTCCTGAGGGACACACACTTAAAAAGTATATATAAAGTATGTTTACTGTAATCGCTTCAGTGGCTTTTGAAATATATAATTTAAAATAATCATGTTTCTTGGAAATATAACCATGAATCGATAAAAGTGAACAAAAGATAGATGCAATTTTGAAAATAAATTTGCATCCCTAAACTGTATTTATATACTCGAAAAGTTGGTGAGGTGGAAGTTATGTTCAAGATGGTGAGGTTCGATATTCGACAGTTCAGAAAATGGTATTTATAGTCAGTCGCGAAGTTTGAAAAGTAGTTGTCTGATTGGTTGAAGTTCGTGTCCAATAGAATGAATTAAAATATTTCATAATTTTTAATAAAGTCGAATAACAACAAATTAGTGTCAGTGTATTACACATATAATATTGTGTCTACATGGATGTTTAACTGGCCATGCCTTGTTAAAACCACTTATTTTTTTAATGTAAACTCTATGTAAAATACTGAAAGCGTAAATAAAATTTTGATCTTGATTCAACACATGCATATAATCCATTTATTTTTTTTTTCAGTACAAAACATAACACTAACCATACAACAACAAAAAGAAAATTCACAAACGGCGGAATGGCGATGTAAACCACGGACATCATTACCTTATTATTGGGTCTTCATTGGTCGGAACTAAGTCCGAACATAAAAACTAGTTATCTCGAACTACACCGGAACTTATCGAAACTTACAAACTCTGAACTGAGTTCATGAATTGAACTGAGTATTCCCTTCAGTTTAAATTGAACTCTTATTTTGAACGCCAACTGAACCTGAGCTTTGCGAACTTCTTGAGTATATAAATCCAGCTAAATGCTATTAAAAGACACGAAACTTACCTTTTGTTTACTTTTATCGGTGAATATTCACCGTTACTGCTTTATATTTTGAAGAAACTGCGTTATATTTGGAAGAAATATGATTATTTTAGTTCAGTGTGGAAGCCAGTAACGAGGGAGTTTGAATGTGGCCTGGTGGAGCGCGTGTGCCTTTAAGTGTGTTATTAGTATATTGTCCGATACGTCTGTTCGTGCGTAATATTTTTTGATTATTTTATCTAAAAACTGGTTTAGTGTGTCTATATGTGTATCACTGTGCAGTACCCTTGTAGATGTATATTTTGTTGCGTCTGTTATTATTCGTAAAATTCCGTTTAAAGAAATTTGCAACTTTTTGTACTGTTATGGTACACCAGCTCGGTATAATATCATATATCATTACTCGTCTAATAATTAACTTGTAAATTCTTATCTTGGTTCTGTTTTCTATTCTACTGTTCTTATTTATCAAAGGGTATATTACACACAATTTGTTTTTGCACCAGCTACCCCGTGGTCAACATTGTCGTTCCAGGTCATAATAGGAAGATTTCACATTTTTTAGTTTCAGCGTAAAACTGTAGTATTTCTATCAAGGAAACACTTGTCACATTTTAAAATTTTTTTTTCGTTCAGTCATGAGCGTTTTAATAACGCCAGTTCGAGACTAGAAACGTACATTGCCTCGAGGCTAGAGTCTGTGACGTCACTTACGCGCTGTCTGAGTTGCAAGGCTTGGCGGTCTACTTGTTGTTTTTCTTTTCACTGTTATTTCGAATGTGTTTCCCATAATAGATGTTTCGAAATCAGGGGCTGCTACACAAAAAATTCCTTTTGTTACTTTTCTTGCCAACATCTACATATTAATTTGAACCAGATATCGTCTGTTACCTCTCCTGAAGTAGTTATGTAACGTGAAACTGCAGACTCTGAGGCAGGACACTTAACTTCTATTACAGAATTTTCCGTAACGCCGTCGGGTGAAACACCCAAAGTATCATGTTTTCTTAAAATTATAAAACCAGACAGCTTTATATAAATATTTAATTGCTTCTCGAGCTCTGCAATAACTAGCTTTTCCAATTCAATTCCTACTTTCATTTGTGCACTTTGGAATATTTTTGCATCACACATTATTTACTTCGTAAGGAATCCATTAGCTGTTTTACAAACTGCTGCATTGTATAACTTAGAAGCTGTAATTTAGCCATAACGAAGTTTGAACCATGATGATGTTTCACTTTGCTCATAGCTAAGTGCCAACGCATTTTCGATATCGTCTTCAGTAATACTATCACAGCTGAAAGTTAAGAAATTCTCAGCGGAATGTTGTAATCCTCTATTAAGAAAATTCAATAAAAGGCCGTGGATTGATAGTTTTGTCACATTATTAGTAGTAGGTTGCCTATTGTATACCGCTAATGGACAAACATAATTTCCATGGTCTTTTATATTTTCAACAACTTCTTCAAGAAAACCTTGACAGTCCAGGATATTTCTGTGACTTTGTTTTTTACGTTTTTTAATGTTAACTGCTTTAATAAATTTTATATTACCTCCAATCTGGGAAAGAACCGGTTTTTCTCAGTAACATTCAACCGCTGTTGGAGCAGGCTCTTCGGATCGCCGATGAAGCCACATAAGAAACTCAACTGCATGCTTACAACCCCCACCAGACGCCGCACAATCCAATCATTCGATCTTTATTATTTCTCTTTTATCTTTATTGACCTCGCACACCACCTGATAAGGATTCACTCTAACTCTGTGCTCGGGACAGATTCTTCCACATATAAAACAAATTTGTCGTTCCTCATTACTTGCACATAATCAAATCCAGATTAGAAACAATATTAAAATGAAGTGTTATATAGATCCCATTATTCTTACCGTGTTATTTTAACACCAGCAAAAGTTGTATTACTGGATATAAAATCGCACAACATATTTTTTTTAATGTTTACTTGATCCTGCTCTCTGGTAATCTGACTCGTGATTTAGAGAAAAAGATGGCCTGTGTTTTGGAGTCATTTAAACGAATCTTCCAAGTATCAAGCCATTTTTGCAGAAGATTTATATGCCTGAGGTGGCGGGTATCGCTGTCTTGTTAGCCAACAGACAAAGTTGTGTTTGTGGTATGTATTCTACAGAATCAGCGCAAGGAAGAAACCCCTGCGGGACCCCCACCTAATCTTATTAATTTTACTCTAAGTCCATCATGCCAGACCTTATCAAATAGACCGCTCCCGTTGAAAAGCGCTCATTATAACCTTTCCGGGCATGAGCTGCTAGCCTTGTCGTTAGTTGTTGTTTGCGGAGTAAATGAAATAAAGTTCTTTTTATTACTTATATCTTCCAACACAAAAAAAATTTGAATAATTAAACTTTATCACACGCATATATCTGTTCGGACGGTAAAATTTTACGCCAGATGAATATCCACAGTCTTTATCACTTTCTTTAAGATGACACTAAATTAGTTTTCACATTTTGTCATTAATCCTTTCTTGGCGACAATAGATTTCATCAAAGTACAGGACATAAAAAATTGAAGGATACGGTTCTGTTTGGTATTTCTAACAATATTTTACCAGTGTTTCACTGTAAAGAGCGCTTATCAGAAGTTTTTTGCTCGTTGCTGCACGATGTCGTGGAGCGTCGCCTGACTGTTGCGATAATTATTTATTCTGACAAGCTCTAAGCGTAATTAATTGCTGGCAACAAAAAGTTATAAAGGCCAAAAATTTGTCTTACAGCAATATTTTCTGAGGAAAATATTAAATTTGATGCAGTAAATAAAAACAAACCAGAAATGTTAAAAAAAAAATACATAATTCTTTAAGTGCTATGTTTATAAGCACTTGCATTTTATTTTACAATAAATTATATATTGTCAATATTGTACATAGTATACAGGGTGATCTACGGTCGATGGTATGTTAGACGTATTTGGAAAACGGGTAATAGGATCGTTTTGAAAATTTGCTTCTATGCATCTAAAATATTTTCAGTGTTCCAGTGTTGATGCTTCTATTCTTTTAAATGTAACACCCCGTATATTATTAAATTTTTAGAATTACCGTTTCTTCTTAATATGTACTCTCCTATTTATACTTGCCTCTTAATGTTTCCGAGATAAAAAAATAATTTCGGTTTAATTTACCTTTTTTAAAAATTTGTAAATTTTCGCTCTAAATAAGCTCATTTGGTCAAACTGAAACTTCTCTCTTTACCTAATTTTATGAAGCATTTATAGGGTATGGTTAGCCCTGAAAATGTGAAGTTAATCGGATGAACAGTTTTCAAAATATGCGAGATCAAAATTAAATGAAACGCTCGGGAGGCGGTGACGTCATTAAGTCCCACAATTCGTCCGCTTTGAACTTGTGCAACGGTCTTTCTGTCCTCGGTGGCCGAAGTGGGTAAAGCGCCGGAAACGGCGTGAGCCTGCTTTAGCGCTGCTCGAGTCGAGCGGGTTCGAATCCCGCTACAGTACGCTCAAATAAAAAAAGTACTGGGTTTAGTTGTTGTATGTGTGAGTGCAGGTACTTCTGACTAACGATTTATCGGAATCGAAACCGCAGGGTCATGCTCCTATAGCAGCGGATCTTTAACCCGAGACTTGCCTCGGTTACGGGCTGTGTGGGCAGGCTGCTGTAGGAGTGTGATTCTGTGGGGGGATCAGGATGATGGTTGGTTGGAAAGCGACTGCGCGTGGTTCGAATCCCACGATAAACAGTAGGTCCCGTCTGGCTGACATTACCCAGACGTAAAATTACCGTGGGCGGGCTAGTAACGAATAACTCGGGGATACAATAAGTCTGTAAAAGGCTGCGGTGTCAGGACGTAAGTGCCGACCTAGTTATTTAAGAGTAATCAATCAATCAATCAAACGGTCTTTCTGTGCATATACAAGGGAGATTCGCTTACTATTTCTTTGTTCCGTTAAAGCTTATTATTATTACTTTTAATAGTATACTCTATAACATGTAGGAAATACCATTTCAGTTGTAGGGCGTCAAAAGAATCAATTCCGGTGGCGTGTTCATTTCAAAAAAGGATGAATAAGATGAAAATTAAATTTATTTCATTAACCCTTAAAACCTGATCCTATAAAACGACGACCTTTTGCACTAGGATTTCTTTGTACTTGCGAAAATCCACCCATAAATGCCTGTCTTGAACTTTTAATATTTAGATGGGCCATACATTCTCAACTGTGTGCCCTTCATTGAGCCATGTTTCGTCGGTGTAACACAATTTTTTCCCGAAACTCCCGTATTTTTTCAAAATATTTTAGCCTCTATACAATCAATCAATCAATTTTTTTCAATTAGTAGGTTTTTCGATTTTAATTAATGATATTTTAGGTAAAGGTGTGTCGTTCTTAATTTCAGCCATAATTTGTTTTTCAATTGTGGATGGATTTTGCGACGAGTGGCATATTTTGATAACAATATGTATTACTACTATATGGCACCTTGCCCACTTAACCAATGTAAACGTAGTGAAACCGAGGTTCCTTGTTTAGTCAGGATTAGTTCGCGCAGTGCGCATGCGCGAAAAAATTAATAGACGTTTGTTTTAACGGGAAAAAATGAGGTTAAATCACATTTCATTTTGACAACTGGACTGAAATTTGTAAACAAACATTAAAGTTCTTGATTTGTTTAAGATTTTGTATATTATTTCGATTGAGAAAGGAAACAGAACGCAGGAAAATATATTAATAAAACTTTTATTAGGTATTTTACAATTATTTTTAGAGTTCAACAGGTAACATAATATGTTTTTGTAGGATTCTTTGAAGTACATGCCATTTTCGGTAAAAATAGGTAGGTAGGTACCTAATTATATCAACAGCAATTTTTCGGAAATGGACTACCTAGTTATTGTTCCCTCACGAAATGAACGTAAGTAAGTTAAAAGAAAGAAGCATCCGGTCTGGGTACATATCTGTAGAACGATAAATCTTTATTCAAGTTTTTACGCCTGTTTAAAATAATGTTAAATATTCTGTTTTGCCTCGGAATCGTCACAAAATGATCACACTTCACACACACATTCAAAATTTGCAGAAAAGTAAAGATAAGCAGTACACAAAAGCTGTTAATAATAACAAATCAACTCGATGAAACGAACTGTCAACCAAATAAACACATGCTAAAGATTTCGAGGTTATGTCGAGCAAAAATGAGACGTTGTCACGTTGTCACCCTCCAGTTATAAGAAATTGTTATTTGACGCGTTTTATTGCAATGGAAACAAATAATTTCAAAACACTTGGAAGTACGGACTTAATGCTTATTTTGCAATTTTTAGCAAGATTTTTGGTAATTTTATTATTGCTCTAATTTTCTAAGGCTCACTCTTCTGCCCTGTTCTAATGAAATAAAAGTACATTTGGCAATATCCTTACGGCGCAGAAGCACGAGTCGAGATGACCCTGGATCTTCTATCTCTGTTGTTGCTTCAAGATATTCAGGGTAATAGCCATATAGTACTAATACATATATGTTCATAACCATCTTTCAATGCCCTGAACAGAGTACTCGAGGAAAGTTTTGTCACATATTTCTGCAGCATCCAATGTGGTTAGTTCAGGATTTCGTTCCCGAATTCCATGGTATACGTTATTAACTATTATTCGTTTTATTGTTAATTCATTTTTTTTTTGTAGACGGACAACTAGTTGAAGGTTCGTTAATATCCATAGTTAACTTAATTAAAACAGTTGACAATACTAAATAAAGTTTAATATCTACTAAATATTTACACACATAAAACACGAATTAATCAAGCAGTGTGAAAACCCTGCCGGAATACTTATTTTCAAATCTTTAAAGTTATTAATCCGGTCTCTGTGTGTTGCCACTTTTATTTTCTCGGCGATCATAATCATAGTATCGGAATCGCCGTGCTATATTAAATGCATTCAGCTAATTGCGGCTTGTATGACAACGTCGCCTCTTAAGTTCATTGTAATTGCAGTGGCAAAGTTTATTATATGCATAAAAACATTTACTTCTAGTATAGTTTTATTCTGCTGCCTCCTACATTTGGTGATTGGTATTAAATGAGCCACTGCAATTGGGATTGGATAGGTAACATCCTCAAAAAAGCGGAATCAGAGCTTTTATGATGAGAAGTTACTTTAGAAATAAATGGTGGACGGATTGATCTTTGTCCAAATCTGTGGCTTTGTTTAAAGGAAAATGTAAGTGTGACTAGAAAGAAAGGCAGTGGGAGACCTAAAGTTGACACCGCACAAAAAGTAGAAACATTTAGACAACGAACATCCGCACAAACCCAGCCAGCAAGTAAATCTATCCTACAGAACCTGCAATAAATTTCTGAAATGTGAGCTGTATACTGTACATGCACACTTACCATCTATCTATCAATAAAATTTTCAAAGTGGTTTAGTTTTGAAAAATAATGAAAAATTTTTGAGGCATGATTTTACCTCTCTGGTTGTTTAAATTCTCCACACGAATGATAATGTAGAGTTTTGAAAAACTAAACATCCTTATAGACAAGCCTCTGCATTCTCAGAAATGTGACGTGTGGGCGGCCATATCGAAAAGAGAGTTATTTAGACAGATTCTTTATGGGATTCTTACTACGGCGCGATACCGCCATGAAATTGTAAAAAATTTTGTAAACGCATTAGACGATAAAGAGATGCGGCAAGGATATACTTCCAGCAGGGTGACGCCCCAAGTCACGTAACTCTAAATAATTCAAACTCCTTGGAATAGTTTTTCGAAGAACGAATCATTAGTCGTAATATGCTAGCTAGGTGACCACCACGATCTTGCAATATCATATTGTGCGACTTCTGTTTATGACGCCACAGTAAGAACTCAGTTCTCAAAACTCCTTTTGAAGGCCTAAGGGCTAAAAATACAAATAAATTTCAAGATATTAACAATTCCCTCCAAGTGCTTACTAATGTTTTCGAGACCATTAAAAAAAGAGGTGCACATTGTTGGGGAACGTGTACTAACACGTCAAGTAGAATAGGAATCTCTGCCATTTTTGTCTGTAAATTACATAAGGGTTTTAATTTGTTCACGCATTTAGAACGTCTTTACTCCGCGTTATCTGACGTAAGGAATTAAACTCCCTACGATACCAGGGCGTTTGTGTGATGTATTTGCAAGTGATAGTTAGGGCAAAATTTAAGTTAGTAATGTGAACGTTATGTATCGACTAGTTTATTTGTCGTGAATCCTTGTAATAACAATAAAAACACAAGTGTTCAAGTAAACAATTGTTTTAATCAAAGTTAACAGAAAATGATCGAACCAGTGAGCAACCCTATGGGCCACGCAGTAAAAATTAATGTAACTACTTGGGAATTAATCCAGTGCGCCATTATACTTGTTTGGAACTAGAAGGGAGATGCAGAAATTGACAGTTCAATTTTGTCATTCACCTTTGCATTTTGCCTGGGTTGCATTTCATGAATAATAATAAATCGTGTAAAATAACAATTATTTCTCAGTACTATTACTTGCAACCTTCACAGTAAAGGTCAGGAAAAAGATTTTATATAAATAGCAATCAAATTAATAGTCGTTAATAAACCTTACGCGCCTAGCAAGCCCTACTTCTATTACCTAATTTCGATATTTTTCACGGACTTTATTAAATATGACTAGGGCGTGATCGATATTCGCCATTAATATGTACTACCTTGTAAAAGCTTTTACGAAATTTCTTATTTATTCCATTAGGCCGACATTAAAGGGCAATCAATTCTTTCGTGCCAGGAAAAAACTATACAACCTTATAATAATAAGGTTTGAAATAAGCTATTGTGTTTTAAAGGAAAGTAAATTTAGAATAATTACTGAAGCTAAATTGTAGAGCATTTTTTATTATTAAGGGTTTAACACCCCGGCTATTAGACTTGACCACAGTTATATAAAGCACAATTAGCATGTTTTTCATTACTTTCAGTGTCGGCTTAAATCCAATTGTTCTGCAAAAATTCAAAGGTAACAGCGGGGAGATTATTATCGCGACAATAAATGTTTTTAGCATGCATATTTTTGTTATATTACTGTAACAGTTAAATATAAAAATAGAGTGTAAGTATAGAAAAGGTAGCGATACCTATATTATGAAAAAGTCTTGTACATTGTGTCCAGTTTTTGTGTGTTTATACAGTGTGTACATAAAGTGGGAACAAATTCATTATTTAATAATCTAAAAACATTTCGTAAAAATCCTCGGAGACGTATATAATAATTTTTAATTGCGCATATTTTGACTTATAAATTTATTATACAGAAAGAAACTTAACAATTAAACATTAGAAAGCCTTGAAGAAACTGAAGGTAATTTAGCCCGTTTACATTGTTGTCAAAAAAATATGGCCCAATAATTTTGTTTTTCACTATACCTGCCCAAACATTAATTTTTTGAGGATATTGAGTATGATGCCCACGCATCCACCTGGGATTTTGTTGTGCCGAATATCGACAGTTTTGCCGGTTTACTTCACCATTTAATTTAAAAGTAGATTCATCCGAAACTGGGATATTTTAAACAAACAAAGGATCTGCGTTACATCTTTCTAATAATATTTGACAAAACTCCATCCTACGATCTGGATCATCTTTATTCAAGTCATGAACCAGTCGAATTTTAAACGGGTGCCATTTTTCTACCGTTAATAATTTATGAACGGTCATAGCAGCCGCCTCATGATCTATGCCAATCTGGCGGACGCTGTTATGGGGATGTTCTTCTATAGCCAATAAAATATTTAATTTTTTATCATCCGAAATAGCTGGACGGCCTTTCCTGGGAAGATCTTCCTCAGAACCCGTTTCTCGAAATTTTGTTTCGAGTTTACTCACAGTTGATCTAGTGATTGGTCTTTCTGGGTACTTATCGTTTAACAAAATGCCAACTTCTTGTTGAGTACGGATCCTATCACCACATCCAATCATCATAAGAATTTCTATTCTTTCTGTGGGAGATAAACGCATAGTAACTAAATATTAAAATTAATTTTATTACTTCTACTAAACTTACTAGAAAAATTCAATATAACGACAGCCTAATGTCATTATCTAAATACCATGGTTACATAACAGCAAATAAGCCTACTTAAAAAAAAAACATAACAGCAAATAAGCCTACTTTTAAAAAAATGTATCTTAAATAAAATTATTTGCTCTACCCTGTAGCTACGAAACTATCAATTTTAGGCCCTAAGTGTGTTATGTTTTCGAAATCAGCTGTTCTTGGAGATTACAGATCTGAACAAAAATATAAGGGTCTCCATTTAAAAATTCACAGATATTGCATCTTACGCAACCATCCTATGTATTGAAAATACCCGACACAACTTTTACATTTTAATGTTTTTCTATGTGATGTGATAAAAATCCCTTCCAATATAGGTAATAATAATATACTGTTTACTAAGTTTATCTTAATTTGTTATTTGGCAGCATCTTATACCGAGTGGTGAATCGCCAAACTGGCGACAGGAAATTCAACGTAATGAGAACCATACAATGTATGCTACTGATACATAAATTTTTTTTTTTTGAATATTAAGGAGAATGCAAAATTGCAAAAGTTAAATAAAATAATGCCAGACACGACTTATACCTTCTGATGTTTAAATCTAATTACTCGTTACTATTATCAAGATTTTGATTTGTGTCAACATTAACCTTCAATTGGTATTTTGCCAAAACAACCAATTTAATTTTTTTAAAACTGGTGCTGTTTGCAGCATCTCAATCGCATTGCCATATTATCCTGGTTAATTATTATTGTAGCAACAGCTGCCATAGTGAGCTAAATGATACCTTTGAAAAATTACCTTGTTTGGCAATAACAACCCATTATTCAAGCCATTTTAAGCAAATTATTAAAAAATTACATTGGTTGTTTTTGCAAAATACCCTTCAATTAAGATGAAAAAATCAGAAAAACAAATATAAAATAAACGCATTTTAATATTCTTAAAGTACCTATGAAAAATGTAAACATTTTACTAATATACTTCTATGCGGGCCAGAAAGGCCAACAATACCTCTTCGCGCTCCATTTGAGTAAAACTTTAAAATTGCTTTAAATCGCATTAATTAAAAAAAAAATTGTGTCACTTGTCTTTTATGATGTTACAAATGGGTACAATTTCGACTTTAGTATTTTTAATCTCATTTGGAATACTACACTTGTTGACCTGATTTACGGGTATTTATCATGGATATTTCATCTATAAACCTTGGAAACTGGCCATCCCTTACCTATAAAATTTCCGTTTTTTGACAAAATCCCGTCATCTAAAATAGTAAAATAATTACTATACGATCCAGTCACCAGTATAATAGTACTTCCTACCCCTTTACGAAATTTTATTTATTTTATATTATACCAATTTGAAAACTATTAAACACCCAAACTATGTATGTTTATTTATTAGACAAATTTGTCACCGATTAAATAATTTTAAAGTTCATTCATATTAGATACGCTAAGCAGTCTCGAGCCCGTAACATTGCGACTAGAATCAAAGACAGATGATATCCCACTGCCGACTGCCGCCGCGCGCCGCTGCATGTCGTTTTCTTCTGCATGTCGCCCGTCGACTATTCTCATATAAGCGCGCCCATAAGTATTTTCAATACTAAAAAATCGTAAATAATGTCATATCTACTACATGAGTTACCGTATACTTACTGTATCGTTTACTGTATAATAAATTTATACGTCAAAATATGCGCAATTCTGACATACCCGGCGATTTTGAAAATTTGTCATTTTTGACGCTCACCTGTATGTCGATTATTTGATAACTCATCAGGAAGGTAAAAATGGGTTATGATACAGTTTTTTATGTGGAATTTAGTGGCGTTGTTAGTTTTTTTCTAAACATTTTTGTTTTAGAGTTATGACCCAAACTTGTGTTTTTCTAAATGAAACACCCTATACATTATTTTTTTGTCTTATCCCTTATTTTAAGAGCTCTTCAAAAATATATAATAGTCCATGTTTATTTTTTTTTTAAATAATAATTTTAACTTTTTTTGTAAAATTAATCATTTTTCGTATATCATGCCCTATGTCCGCAAATAAAAAACAAAATTAACACCATTATTTTATAAGTTTAAACCAACAATAAAACAAGTATATTATTTTATTAAATACAAAAATTGCTCGATTTGGGCTCCATTGTTTTCTAAACACTTTCGACACACTGTTTCTACACTTCGACTTCGCAATGCAAATAATTAACCTTCCCTGCAAAACTCTTAAGATTTAATGGGTAGCTCCCCGAAGTTAATCAATATTGTGGTATTGTCTCTTATATAACTGATTTTATAGATACCCCATGAAAAAAAATCCAACACAGAAAGATCAGCTGATCTTGGAGGCCACCTGACAGGTCCATTGGTACCAGGCCATTTAGCGTGAAATGTGGTTTCTAAATATTCTTTCACTATATAAGAATTGTGACTCGGAGCTATTTATATTATTTAAATCGGCCAAAGCAACATTCTCTTATACTTCTAGTAGTGCATCTCGCATTATATCTAGGTGTCTATTTCCGGCTAAAGTTCCTTCATAGATAAAATACATAATTTTAGTGGAAAAGATATAGCATGATACGCCAAATTAAAACCGACCTTGACGTTCTCGAGGAAATACCACGTGTGGTTTCTCTTGGGATCAGTACCTTAAATTGTTTCGGTTTAAGATACCAGAACTCATCAAATAAACCTCGTTGGACCGTACTACCCTTCTTTCAAATGTGCGTTTTCCTGCAACATTACGTAGGTACCAGTTCTATACGAAAAATAATTAATTAATTTTTTTTTTTAAATTATCCCATTTATTGTCTCTAGTCTAGTATAAAAGTTCCTAAGAGGAAGCTACTAGTAAATTTAAGAAACGAGCCTTTATTTAAACTGTAAGTCAAAGTGAAAAGTATTTCCGGAATGCAAGAATTTCACCTCCAGTGAGTGCGATCATAACAATTGAAGAACGAAGAAAGCAAACATTTAACAAATCTTCATGAAGTTTCAATACCTTCGCTAGTATTACTTACTATTTTTTATTTATTTTTTTCTTTGTAAAACAGAACATTAAGCTTGTCAATATTGTCACGAGGGGCACCGGGGGCTTGATTAAAAGATAGTCATCATAATTATTGCAGCTTTTTATTTATGATAAAACACTAAAAACAATTAAACTAAAGGATTAACCCAGTCCTACCTTATAGTTCCCTTGCCGTCACGGGGTGAAGTGCCTCGAGGCGTCGGTTTTATTTGGGGGCTACTTCGCTGGGTGCTCTCAGGCTTCCGACGTTCTTGACGTTCAAACGCTAAGTGCCCCTGACTCCGTAGCCGGCCAACACGCACGGCCGCTGCACCCCACTTCCGCCCTGCCATGGGCTCTCTCGCATCTTGCAGAGACAGTGCCGTGCGTGTAGCAAGAAAGTACCTCGTGACAATATTCTGAATTTAGATATTGCTAGGGAGAGGGAAAATTAATACAATTTTTGTTGTGTTGGATATTCATCCTACCATGATTGTATAGGATTATGCAATGTTCTTTATTGAGCTAAACCTCCAAGTTTACAAGTTGAAAGGGCTGTATCCATAAGCCCGAATTTTAAAAAAGCAGATATTAAAACGGACCGTTTTTCTAACCATGCTCCGTCTACACATATAAAGTTCGCCACACGGCTGGTGAGCTACGAAAGGAATCCGAGCAAAAAGCTTTACATTGCTGCCGTACTTCTCCCTTTAAATTTTCATAAAATGTTAACTTGTATGTAATTCAAATATATCACTTAAAACAATGGTTCGTTTATTTTCTGTTACCTTCGATTAAAACAATTGTTTTAATACGTTTTGATAAATTTGGCAACCCACGCCGAAATCAAGCAATCAGCGGGGATTTCTGTTCCTTACTAATGGTTTTGTCTCTTTTTATTGTATACAATATTGGATTAGTGGGAATACGAAGCACATCTCGACACCTTCAGAAATTTTACAGGTATTGCCGAAGTTTAGAATCGTACATTTATTTACAATTTGAACTTTTAAAATATGTTATATAGTATTTTGTAAGCTAAGTCCGGTTTTTGAATGGTACCTAAGTAATATAATTACTTGTATGTACCAAAGATATTAAATACATTTTTCTGTATAAATTATAAATTTTATATTTATATGTACAGGGTTGTTCCTTATATTTTGACAGCGTGTGGCGACTTTATGAAAAGAGATAGAATATAAGTTTAAATGTAAAAGTTGTAAAGCTTCACTTATGTCGCAAGAATTTGTTAACTACAAAAACAAATAAAAATCGCAAAGCTGTCAGACACTCACAACTTCGGTTTTTAAATTGAACACCGTGTATATTATTTTTTAAAATGAAGGAACTTTTTTCTCTGATTTCAAAAATATATAAGTTGTTGATATGTGTATAAGCCGTTTTCGAGATATTTAGGTATGAAATTAATTGATTTAAATATATTTTCACTTTAAATATAAGTCAAAAGCTAGTATGTCAATTATAATTATTTGGGTGACAGTGACACAAACGCGACATAACTTCGTATTGTTGCGTATCTGCCGCGTTTATGTTACCAAAATGGGATATAGCGAAGCTGAAAAATTTGAAATTGTCCGGCTTTTTTATAAAAATAATAATAATGTTGTCGCAGCGCAAGAAGAATATATTCGTTTACATCCTGGAATGCCAGTTCCATGTCGGGGCACGTTATATTATGTTGAAAAATGTTTTAGAGAACGGAAAACTCTTCAAAGAAAAAAACGTATGGTCGCCAGTAATGAAGATGATGAATTACAAATACTGTTGTATTTTCAAGGTAAAATATTATGTGCAAGAGCATAATAACATAATAACAAACTAATACGTTTCCTCTTTAGAAAACCCAAGACAATCGACAGTGAATGCTAGTAAATATTTGGGACAAAATAGGAAAAAGGTTTTAACAATTATTCATAAATATAATTACCACCCATATAAAATAATGCCGGTGCATAAACTTACAGAAAATCAAAAAATTCAAAGGGTAGCATATTGCAGACAAATGGTAAATATATATAATGAGGATAATCACTATTTTGAGAAGATTTAATGGAGTGATGAAGCTTCTTTTAGTACTGCAGGAATTTATAATCGCCGAAACACCCATATATGGAGCACTGAAAATCCTCATGGGTATTCAGAAGTTTAGTTTCAAGGACGCAGAACTACAAATGTTTGGTGTGGAATTCTTAAAAATAAAATAATTGGTCCTATTTTCTATGAAGGATCCTTAACAGGCGCGAGATATATTTTTTTCCTAGAAAACAATATTGAAAATCTTTTGGACCATATACCACCACTAGCAGAATACGGAAATTTAGTGTGGCATCAAGACGGGGCTCCACCTCATAACGTAGCTCCAGTTACAAATTATTTAAATAATAAATTTAATTCATGGATTGGAAGATATGGACCAATAAGGTGGCCTGCCAATAGCCCGGACCTTACACCTTTGGGTTCGTTTTTATGGGGTTTTATAAAGGAGCAAGTTTATAAAGAGCAAAGTGCTACTTTGAACGATTTAAAAATCAAAATAGAAAACTGTATAAACATTGTCAACAACGAGCATCCTGAATTTATCGTTCACACCGTTGAAAAAATATACGGGGACTATAGAAAATGTATAATTAATATCGGCGCACATATTGAACATTTGTAAAATATTGTTAAAATAAATTGAATCTTATAGCTTTTGACTTAAAAAGAAAAGAGATTTAAATCAATTTCAAACCTAAATATCTCGAAAACGGCTTATACAAATATCAACAACTTATATATTTTTGAAATCAGAGAAAAAAGTTCCTTCAATTTAAAAAATAATATACACGGTGTTCAATTTAAAAAACCGAAGTTGTGAGTGTTTGACAACTTTGCGATTTTTATTTGTTTTTGTAGTTAACAAATTCTTGCGATATAAGTGAAGCTTTACAACTTTTACATTTAAACTTATATTCTATCTCTTTTCATAAAGTCGCCACACGCTGTCAAAATATAAGGAACAACCCTGTACATATTTTCCCCTCATTTAGTTTTAAGAATGAATAAAGAACAATTATTTAAAAATGTTCTCAAAAGTTCTAAAATTTTGTGATATGTAATTTCTACATTATTTTTTAAATTTGTATATATTTATTATTTTTTTTTACTTTAGCAGGAATCATGTTATATAACTTGGGTCCTAAATAGGCAACACTCTTCATATTAATGTTATTAAAACTTATGGGAATAAGCACGTCTTTATTTATTCTTGCGCGGATGTGGTAACAGTGGTTAACAACATTATCATGGGATCTAGTTTTGTGAATAAATGATGTTACTGTCACCATATATGTATAGAGTTCTAACATTACAAACATTAGCCGAAAAAAGTAACTGAGTCGGATATAGTCGGTTTTTCTTATACATTACTTTTACAATATGCTTTTGGGCAATATTCAGTCTGTAAAGAGCAGTCTCATATAGACCACCCCAGACCAGAATTCCATAGCGAATTAAAGACTCAACAAGGCTCTTGTAAATCATAATCAGTGTTTTTTCAGTTAAAATATTTCTAAGAATATAGAATTTGTAAATCAAGACGTATTCAATATGCGGGGACCATTTTAAGAATTTGTCTACTATTATTCCAAGGTATTTTATTTGTGGAACTTTGGTTATTTGTTGATCATTAACTAAGATATTTATGAAATCAGGTATATTTGCATTTGTTAAGGAATATGCCATGTAATTAGTTTTAGTCAAATTAAGCGATAATTTAAAACTCTCCAACCATGATTTAGTTGTATTTAGTCCATTAATCATTTTTTCTTTTACTTCTTGCCATGTGCTGCCGTTGAAAACCAGTACAGTATCATCTGCATAGGATATTACTGACCCATTTAAGTTACGTGATAGTAAGTCGTCGAACTTGGTAGAGAGCTTGTACTCGACTGATGAGAGAACGCCTGGAAATACGAAGTTTACCAGGTGAATTGAAAGAATTCTAGATATAAAGCCAGAAGATAGAAATCTAGACCAAATGCTATCTCCCTCTGGTAGGTGCACCTTTTACGAAAGAAAAAAAGACAGAAAATCAAAAGTTAATTGCAAAAATTGGAAACAATTCATCTGTCTTAACCACCAAGCCAATGTCTGTCATGACTGCAGTAACTAAATGAAAATATCTATAAACAAATTTGATTACAATTAGGTTAGTATTTTTGGAAATAACTTTTTCTTTTGTATACAGGTACGTTTTATTGGGGGTACACCTGTACACCGGATAGGAAAATAAGATCATCTTTAATGAGTCATAATCCAGGGCTAATGCGTTTTTAAGGTAATAAAAGCAAAAACAAAATCAATTTTTTTAACACACGGAAAGAAAAAAAGTTCTGGTCTGTATTTGGTAACCACCATGTTTAGTAGGTAACCCATTTTTCTTATATTTACTAGAACACGTCACTAAAATATCACGGTTCCCGCCTGAAACACTGTTAACGCCGCTGTTATATGCTTGCGCCAAACATAAATTGTTTACTGTATTTCCATAGGCTGCTTGGTTCAAAATATGCCAGTATGTTATGAACAAAATAGGGCCCAGAACCCTACCCTTGGGTACCCCAATCTTTACTTCATGTTTATCACTGAGAACGTTATTAATTTTTACGACCTGTTGTCTCCCTGCAAGATAGTTTTTTAACAATATGTTCGCTGTTCCCCTGACTCCGTAATGCCATAAGACATTAAGAAGTCTGTCATGGGGAACCGTATCAAATGCGTTTGCCAAGTCTATAAATATTGCAGCACACTTTTTTCCATTATTTAAAGCCTTTGTGATTTCTGATGTTAATCTATACAAGGAATCTTCTGTACTACTACCCGGCAAGAAACCGTACTGATTTTCTGACAAAATATTATTATTTTTAAAAAATGCAAAGAGTCTTTCTTTCACACATTTTTCGAACAATTTTGCAAAATTGCTGATCAAACTTATAGGTCTATAGTTACTGATTAATGATTTAGAGCCAGTTTTATAAATTGGAGTTATTACTGATATTTTAAAATGAGAAAGTACTGTTCCTGTTACAAATGCTTTGTTTATTATATAAACAGAGGTTTTATGATTTGGCTATAAGTTTGTTTAATCAATTTAGATGAGATACCGTCCAGACCTGGCGAACTTGTACTTTTTAAAGATGAAATGTGTTTTACCAATTTATTTTCATTAACGGGAGATTAGAACATAGAGTTTTGCAGTGAGAAATGTATATTCGTTGCATAATTAGGTTTTGGAATCAAATCCGCCATATTATTTCCGATATTTGCGAAGTAAGTATTACAGTGGTCGGCGGTCGGCCATTTTTAAATTACTATCGAAATCGACACCTTGGTTATTTTTTATTTTTAATGTGTTTATATATGGATTGATTTTCATTAGTTGCATGCTTAATATTTTCGTAAATTTCTTTCATACTACCTTTATTATTGTTCATTTTATTTGTATAAAATTCGCGTTTTCTTTTTTAAATTATTTTATTTGACTTGTTTCGATATTTTTTTATAGTTTCCAATTGTTCATTATGATTTTGTAATAGTCATCTTATCTATGCTTAATAGATGTTATAATTCCGTTTGTAATCCATTCCTTGATCTTTCTATGTTGTTTAAATTTCACCGTGCATTCAAAAGTTGCTTTAAGTTCTAATTCATTATAAGTTAAAATAAAATTAAAAACTGCTGATTCTGGATCCGAGTCATTTAATATGTGAGACCAATCCTCCCCAATTATTATACTTAATTTATAATCAATCATATTTTAAGGTTGACGTTTGTTAAATGAAGAAATATATAAAATGTAACGTTATTCATAGTCAAGCTAGGGTAGTTATTGCCAATAAATCAGTAGGTATTTGTTTTTATATTTTATGCAATTTAAGACTAAAATAATTGAAAAGGAAATTATTATGCACGCTATAATACTGCCATTGTCATAGCGACTCTTTTTATGCATTTTACCGCCCTGCCTCCTCAGGTGTTGTAGGTAACCTGAACCAACCTGAACCGGGGGGCGAACTATAGGTTCAGACTTAGCTAGTCATGTTTCATTACAAAGAAAAGCGACACTAAGCTGGGATAAATGCGTGCATTTAAAGTTAACGTTTTATTGCTTTAGGCTATCATGTAGAGTAGCGATAATGTTTACAGAATAAAGCATGTTTTATGTTATGTAATCGTGAACTTTAGAAGTGCTGAGAACTACGAGAAGCTAAGATTTTGCAGGAATTAGCTCACAGCGTAATAACTTGTTAAAAAGAAAAAATAAAACACATAGAAGCTACAAGAAATTTTGTAATTTTAAATTAATAAATTTACTGGTGGCATAGCATTCGATAGACGGATAAATAGATAGAGAATGGCACGTTTGTTTTAAATTTTCGTTTGTTGTATACAGTGTGCCCCAATTTCAATGCCCACCATTGGGATCTCGGATATTATTAAAGTTAAAGCTATGGTTAAATTGGGAAAGTTTTTAAGAATTGTATGCCTATTTTAAATAATTGTTCGGAATTGGTTACAAATATTTCCTTCTTAAATTATGTAAAAAAAAAACGATAATTGTCGATATTGCTACCCAAACTATTTATTTGACATCTGTGAAACTTTGTCATTATTAGGACACTTTTTTTGTGCTGAATATTTTCGTCAATGCGAAAGATTTCGATTTTCTTTTGTATTCCATTTTACAACACTATTTTTTGTTTTTCTTATGGAAGCCATCCTAAATTTGTATTTCCTTTTATAGCCACAAAGATTATCTTTTTAACGATGTATCACATGCTGTGAAAAATAACATCCGGATCGATATTTTGAAAGAAAAAATAAAAATTTATTTAGAATATGGCAACACCGCCAATTATCAATATGACTTGCGCGATAAACTAAAACGAGAAAAATATGTAAACAAAATCGCACATAGAAAGACTTGTATATATAGAAATTAAATTCATTTTTTGTGCAAACACATAAGTACCCAGGCTGATTTCTAATAATCAAGAAACAAAAAAGAAAAACCATGACAACGACTGTTGTCTTTGTTGCCTTTATAAAAAATTAAGCTTGCTAGTAGACGCATTATTTTATTTAAGGACAAGAATGTCCCAAACATTTTCTCATATAGACAAGGTTGATATAATCGAATGTTATTTTGAATCAAACAGAAATTTACAATTTGTATGGGATTTGTATTTTAAACCCTATCCCAAAAAGAACAGCAACCACACACGACTATTTTTGGAATAATAATTCAAGAAATAAAACAGTTTAAGAAATAACGGTACTTTTTAGAAAAGACGGAGTCCCTGTCAGGCTGAGATGAATAAAATAAAGGTGATCCAGTCAAAGTCATCTGTACCTATACTGAATATTGCAAGTTAATAAATTTCATCAATGGAAGCCTCTACTTGTGCCAAAATGAAACGAAAATAATTGCCTTAAAAGAATAAAATTCACCCGATGGTATCCTCAAAAATATGGAAAAGATGGTGCCTTCCCTTCAGAAGTTTTATGGACCGATAAAACCCGATTCACAAACGGCGGTGTTTTTAGCAAACACAACAACCATTACCATAGACAAGGGAGATGCGCTTATGGTAGGGATAGATAGGCAACTCAACGTACTAAATTGGTTCCCTTATAGCGCCATTCGTGTCTGGTTGAAGAACTAAATGTAGCACTATGGGCGGGGGGTCGGCGCCACGCATGAAAATTTAAATTTTACAACTTTGAATTCAAATTTTCGCGCTTCTAACTCTGATGAAAAAGTTAGAAGCGCGAACCTTTTGAATTAAAGTCAATATATTTTGGGAGATTAAAAGAAAGTTGTAACTACGTTTCTGATATGGCGACAAGCTTTATTAATATTAGATATTTACATAAATTAAGATAATAACAAGGCAAGTTTTACCTAGGATTGTGCTGTAAAGAATTAACATAGGAACAGCGTTCAGCTTTAAATAGGATCCTCTGCTGCCATGCTCAATTTTTTGGTCATATCCAAAATGTGTGTGACAAACTCTATAAGTTTTTTGAATGCCAATCTTGTCTTTGTCACAAAGTAATGGATTTTGAATAGCATTTACCCAAAGTTTATGCGTCTAAAAATACACGGATCGTAAACTGTCATAACTCTAAGAAAATCAGTATATAAGTAATGTTTATGATTATTCAGGATCAAAAGGTGTTGCATACATTTTTTTTTAGAAAGCAACAATATTTTGTATACAATATAGGCGCAAGGTGCCTTTTTGGCTCTTCACGATACACCCTTTTTATTACTTCGCTAAAACAACAAAAAACTTACCTGGTCGCTTTTTGGAAACCTGTGCATTTTCACACGTTTCCCACTTTGTACTTTACATCCGGGAACCCAACAATAAATCACCATTTTAGCAGAATAAACTTAATAAACTTAAACGTCGCGCCGCTTCGTTTAAAAATTTAATTTTAAAATGTCAATGTTACTTGGGTCCGACTCCGGAAGATATTTTTATTATGGATCAGCACATAAGTCATATTTTCATCTTTATTGCATCTTAGCTGGTACGGTTGAATTCAGAGAGAGAAAGATAGAGAACGTTCCCCACGCTCATTCTAAATACATGTTTTGCCGGTACCAACGTTAGGATATGAAGAACCTTATAAAACAATATCCCTACAATAACGCCATCATCGTCTGGTTGAAGAACTAAACGAACGGGGAACGATCCTCACCATTTAAATTATCCTAGCCTGACCATTACTATGAAAACCAGAACAAGATCAAACATTGGTAGTCAGCTATAGGCCTATCAGCCTTCTGTCGCGTCTTGGCAACGTTGTTAAAAAACTTATACTTCATCGTATTAACGATTTTGTATTTGACAACAACATTTTACCACCAGAGCAGTTTGGTTTTCGGACTGCTTAGTGCTCATTGCACGGTTCGCCAAAAGACTAGACTGGCTTCAAATATACGAAATGGCTTTAACAGACGATTCAGTGCGGAAGCGGTCTTTTTCGACGTCAGCAGGCCTTTGATAAGGTCTGGCACGACGGACTCATTTTAAAGTTAATAAGGTTAGGTATGCCGAACTACCTAATAAAGGTGATTCATTCATTCTTTACGAACAGGATTTTCGCGGTCTCGTCAGAGAATGCGATATCAACTGTGCGAGACGTCAGAGCCGGAGTAAACTGCAGGGCTCCCCCCTTGCGCCGGCTCTGTACAATATCTATGCCAGCGATATTCCTAAATTCGGTCAAACAGAACTGTATTTGTTTGCTGACGATGCCGCGATTACCGCCACCGCCAAACAGCCAAGGTTGGTAGTCTCAAAGCTGCAACGTCCCATAAAACTTATCGAGGCGTGGTTAGATAAATGGAAAATCCGCCTTAATGATGCCAGAGCCCAAGCTATCTACTTTTTAAGAGCCAGAAGCAAATATCCACAAACTAGACTGAATTCAGAAACACCAGTCTAAGCTGGGGTCAGAAAGTTAAATATCTGTTAATCCCAACAAACCATACAGACCGCCGAGAGACTGGCTCACTCCTATGCCACGTCGTCACCCCCTTCCACTACAATAAATTAGTACAACACCGGACCAAAAATTATTTAAAAGCAATTACTTCCCTGCTGCTTCCCCCTTTAAATTAACTATGAAGTTATTTTCTGAAATCAATCCCCAAATTATGTCCCGCTGAACAGCAACCTATAAAGAAATCGAAGTAATAGTCGCAGACTCACTTAAGAGACAATCATTATTCATACATACAAAAATTTGAAAAAGATGGTGCCTTCCCTTCAGAAGTTTTACGGACCGATGAAACCCGATTCACAAACGGCGGTGTTTTTAGCAAACACAACAACCATTACTATGCAACTGAAAATCCCCATTTATTTGAACAAAGAAAATTCCAAATATGATTTGGTTTTAACGTCTGGTGCGAAATAGTAGGTAAAATAATTACATATTATTTTTTTTATAATACATAGTTAAATATTATTTATAAACCTTTTAGAAGGGTACATCGAATATTTAAAACGAGACAGATATGCCGAGTTACTTAGAACTTGGATTATTTCGGCAATCAAGGAACATTTCGATACTGACCAATTAAACAATATCTGGTTCCAACAAGATGGTTGCCCTGCGCACAATAATAGAAGAGTTCAGGAAATGTTAAGAGAGAACTTTAACGAGCCTCTGATTTCTAACAAAGGTCCAGTATCATGGCCTGGACGGTCTGGGGATATTACACTATTAGACTTTAATTCGTGAGGTTTCGCCAAAAATAAAGTCTCTAAAACTTTAATAATTTTATTTTATTTTAATCTCTAGCTTCAACAGTAATCAAGATCCCAATGGTTAGCATTAAATTTGGGACACACTGTAGAGGTACATGTAAAGTATTAGTTTGCCTAAATAAGAACAACAACCATTGCAATATGTAGTGCAGGAACTTTTAATTTATTTACAAATACAATAACCATGCCCAGCAATCTTGAAGTCAAAACGGCATTGATAAGAATGTTGTAAATATTTATCCTCCACTTTATGGGTGCTTACATTTTTTATAACAACATCTACTTGCAAATATGCATAAAAGCATTCTTACACAAGAGCACTCTTCTCCATCTTTTAATATTTTATGCCCCTACGCGATGTTTTCTTTTATAAGAGTTTCTGATTGTGCAGCTATTGGTTTTTTAATAAATTCATATTCCTATCAAATATTAACATCAATAATTACAGTGAGAATCTGTGTGGCAAATTTAAAACTAGAAAAATAAAAGTAAAATCCCGGGCACTGTTAGTAAATTAAATCTACTGTATGAAGGTCATTTCCTTTAATCGAATTTTATTAGTGGTACTAAGAATTAATAGTTTGGGAAGACAGTAAAATGCAATATGAATTATTACATAATACAGCTATTTTAAGGAGTAATCCTACATAAAAAAAAATATCATAAAAAAAAGAAAAAAAGATCGTTATAAAACTTAATTATGAAACTAAAAGGAGTGGTGAAGCTTAATCTAAATCTTTTCTGCATTTTTTATAAAATTAAAATGACGATAATGATGTCTCGATAAAGGGCTGGCAATAATGTAAATTTGGATATTTTATACACCTTTATTAATTATTTTAAGAGGCGCAGCACACACACAAATATTCTCAAATTATCGTCCAAACTGAGCAAATTTCCGCGCAAATATGCTTTGATGTTTACTAGCAACCGATAATTAGGAACCCTTACGCGAACATTACTTCACCCCGTACACAGCGTTTTTGCGATGGAATTGTAAAGTGCCTTGTTATGTATGCCATTATTTCCATCTAATCTTCTCGGCTTGTTGCTTTTTTTAATTGCAATTAATTACTAAATTTCACCAACAACACAGAAACAGAAGACTCTGTGTTAAAGGCAATCCTTAGACAGTATACAGTCCGAGCAGTGGTTCTTTGCCGGTATTTTATTACTTCCACGTGACTAAAACCATACTAATCTAATTAAAAAAGTCAAAACAAAGTCTATGTTCATAAACGTCAAAACTTTCGTGTCTAGCGTTTGGATTTAATAATAATAATGACAAATATGCATAATTACTTATGGCCAATACGAAAGTGCGATAAAAATAGCTCTGAAAGGAACATATTATAGGACTAAATTGAATCTCAAGGCACATGAACGTTTAAAAATAAATAAATTAATGTTGGCATATTTAAACGGTGACTTTGAAATCAATAGACAACTCTCCAAATATCTTTTGTTTCTGTCTGGTACGATACTTTGAATTCGAGACGTATTTCGCAACCTCAGAGATGCTCAATTATATTTCTAGTCACTTTTAAGGATATAATAAATAAAGATGGGGAGTTGTGAATCATGTTGTGTCTTGATCTGCCATTGCGGTGTATTTTCAAACTTACGTACAAATCCCAAAAACCTGACCATTTTTTGGAAGCAATTTCGAGCATAAAGTGTAAAAATAATGTGTGGACTTTGTCGTATAAATACGAAAGAAAATTAAGATATAATTAATATAATCAAACAAACAATACTTATTCTAGTTTACACTATACATTTTTTAGCTGCTTTCGATTTATTTTAGGACTCTGATTTTAAACAATGTAAATACAATTTTTATCTCCATTGAAGTTTTTGCGTCTGTGGAATAATAAAGAAGCAAATAATTATGTACTTACTTAAGAAAAAAAATTAAAAAAAAAAAATTATATATGAGTTCTAAAAATATTCGCCGTCTTATGTGTGGATTAAAAAAAACTTCGGAGTAAGAAATAGTAACCCTTAAATCTCTAGTCCATAACGTGTAATCCCTAATGCGTACGTTCTCACGGCTCCTCACTTAAATTTCTTAGATTTTCAGAAAATCGGTCGAGATGCCTGTGAAGAAAATGGAGTGTGATACTAAATATCACATCCCATATATTTTAAATAGGTTTTTCTTCTATTAATTCATTTTAATTTTTTTGATTTTCTATTTCCAAGCTCTGCACCACTGAGAGAAAAGCTAACACACACTAAAACAAAATATAATAAACCATTTAATTCAACCTCAGGGTCCTCAGTCATCAAAGCTTTCGTAAGGTAGCTAATTTGGAGGCCATTCTATACGCTTGAAGCCTCGTTTTGTTCTGTCATCTTTTGGAAACAAAATATGATAGTTGCGGGGATCATTTTGCATGCTACAAGGAACACACTTCTTGCAATGGTGCTTTAATTGAATGGGGATTGCTTGCCCGTTTTCAGTATTTTTTTCGGTGTTTTTCTCGAATCTGGAGAACTTAAAACACGCAATCTCTTTCGAAAATTATTCATGCCATCGACAGTTATTCGGCACCATCACAAAGCTTAAGTTTATTATCATTTTTAGGTTCCTATAAAATCCGTCTGTCGAAAGTGTATACTGCAAAGTCTACTGTAGTGTAACAACTTAAAAAAGCACACCCTGTATCTGTACCATTTAGGCGAGGCGCAAATGGATTGTGTCAACGTATTATATTTCTTTCAGTCCTGTTAATCTTTTAGAATATTTATGGGTTATTTGGGATACCCTAAAAGGCCCTTGTTTTAGGAATTGATGGAGGGCAGTTGGAAATATACGTTCCTACCATACGCTGGGTTTTATTTTATTTTAATTATTCTTTTGGTAAATGCGTTTATAGATCAGGTGTCGCGTCTACTTCAAGTGCCGTAATAATTATTTCGTGTGCTATTAACTCTTGTTTGTCAGATTTGTGTAGTGCTTAGTGACTAATCGCATTTAGTGCTTTGTTTAATTACTTGCCGAAATACTTTGTTAGTACAATGGGTAAACGATCTCGATCTTGGAGCCAGAGCTCTAGTGCGAGTTCAGACAGTGATAGTGCTCGTTATCGCAGTCGTAAATCTCGAAAAACCGAGACAATAACTGATTCAAGGAAACGTCCAGAATCACAGAACGACAAAAACAATTGTACGATAAGCGGCATGCCGAGATATAGAAATACGTTTCTAGGACAACAGGTCCTGGTCCATAGAACAAAGTGTTCAAATGATGGACAGAGTAAGAACTTGAACCACATTATCAAGGGCCCTTCACTGTAACGGCAGTGTTAGATAACGATCGTTATGTGGTTGAGGATCTTGCGGTTGCAGAACGCTGCCGAACCGCGTATAAAGGGATATGTCCCTCAGATAAGATTAAACTTTTCAAAACAGTTGTGAGTTCTAGTGAGTCAGACGATGACTGCGAGAATGCTCAACTGTGATCTTATTGAACATAATTATCTTATACACATGTTTTGTTATGTTACAGATTCTCGAAGGAGTGGACTTCACGGGGACGTGAAGGGAGTCAGGTTTGGCCGACTGTAACAACTTAAGAAAAGCACACCCTGTATCTGTACCATTTAGGCGAGGCGCAAATGGATTGTGTCAACGTATTATATTTCTTTCAGTCTTGTTAATCTTTAAGAATATTTATAGGTTATTTGGGATACCCTATAAGGCCCTTGTTTTAGGAATTGATGGAGGGCAGTTGGAAATATACGTTCCTACCATACGCTGGGTTTTATTTTATTTTAATTATTCTTTTGGTAAATGCGTTTATAGTAGGTACTTAAGTTTGCATTGCACAAACTCTGTGGATATTTTAAAAGTGTTTAACCATTTATCTCATTTTTCTTTATTTTTCGGAAATCGTAAGAAAAATTTCGTATCCCGCGTAATAGCTTAAATAACAACCTAATCCGGATACATACTTATGAAATGAAATTGTTGCTTCGGCATTTGATTATATATAATATACAAGGTAAGACATACATCCCTTTTAACCGGTAATGACATTATCAATTAATTTTTATTTTCTGCCAATATTATATTCCAGTTCGAGTTTCCAGTTCTGGTCCACAGCGGGGTCGAAGGTTAGGTTAGATTAGATTACTTCTGGTATATCCAGAGTTTCACGTAGTCCTATAAGGACCGTTGTGTTACCGCACATGTTCCGCGGAACCGAACACCTACCCTTGATGGCTAGTGCGACGTACAACGCAGAAGAATCTTAGCAGCTCACTCGAAACAGCTACTACTGTTAATAAACCTAGTAGGTCGACCCAGTTGTAAGCTTCTTACTTCCTCCAGATTATTGAAGGAAGGTTCGCCCAAGGCCTTAAACCTTATTCTTGCAAGGCCAGGGCACACAAGAAATAATGAAGTATTCAGCATTTATCCTCCTCTTCTTCGTCTCTGCAACCGCTGCATAAGTCATTAGCTGCTATTTGCATACGTTCGGCATGTCTACCGAAAAGACAGTGTCCGGTAACCACAGCAGTGATATTTCTTAGGTCCTTCCGACTGTGTTATAATAACGCTGCGGTTTTCCTGTTATCAAGTAGGGACCACAATTGCTTGGATATCCTACAGCTTGTTAGCTCTGTCCATCTGCTTATTGCAAGTTGTTTGGCTATGCAATTTATCTCCTTTTTGACTGATCCCAGTGGTGTAGCCACGGTATTCTCTTATTCTCTGCTAGATCGACTGACATGGCTTCTGAAAGGTAAGGATTTTCATTCCTTACCTTTCAGAAGATTGATTTAGATCAAAGTGGATGACGCAGTGTTTCCAGATTTTGATAAAACTCTAGTTGTATAGATGACGAATAAAACTATTTGTTTATTAAATAACTCTTAAAATGATGTTAACGAATTTGACTTCCTGTCATTTGTTGTTCTTGCGCTATTCAGAACTATTAACACTAACAGAACTCTATTAACTTTTAAGAATTATTTTGTTAGTAATGGTGGCTTTTTAAGAATTCTACTATCGATTCTTTATAAAGCATTAGATTACCTTTTTACACAAATATGTTTGCACAGATGAGATAAACGATGCTGCATTTAGAGAATAAAAGCGCATTGAAAAAACTTATAATGATTAGATCACAGATATTCGGAAAAGTAACTCCTACTCTAAGGATCAAGTTACGTCAAGAAATACTCTAAAACAAAAAACTGGAGCAAGTAATCAATAAAATCAGAGAAGAAACAAACATCGAAGATAAAAAGTATCAAGAAATCAAAGAAATCCAAGATGTATTATAAAAGAATGTTTGCATGTGGGAACTTTGTTCTTTAACCACTTCTGAGACTTTACACAATAAGGATTAACCAAATTATGCTAAAATAGCTATTCTCTGGGCTACATGCCCCAACAAGCGCTAAACTTAATAGCACAATTTGGCGTATTTTGACTAACACTGTTAGTACTAAAATACAAACTCAGTTTGCAGAAACTACCGGGAAAGAAAAGAATGAATCTTTATTTCCAATAATAGGATGCTACCCATGTTATGATTACCACTTGCCAAGTAGTATTCTTTTACTATTTATTGTGTTTATAGTAACATACGGTATCTTTCACATCAGATTGCTAGAAACTTCTGGAGGATGGCGCCACCTGTGTTGTACTGCCTAGGCAGAACAATATTGTGGCTATAGGGTGTTTTGATTTTCCAATGGTAGGTGTGCTCGCTTCTTATGCTTGCCCTGTACTGACAAGATCCAAAGAGTTCTAAACCGGTCTACGGGTAGCAGCAGCGTAGTATCCTATCATTGGAAGTAAATATTTATTCTTTTCTCCCGGTAGTTTCTGCAATCTGAGTTTGTATTTTAGTACTAACAGTGTTAGTCAAAATACGCCAAATTGTGCTATTTAATTCAGCGCTCGTTGGAGCATGTAGCCCAGAGAATAGCTGTTTTAGCATAATTTGGTTAATCCTTATTGTATAAGGTCTCATCAAGTGGCTATAGAGAACAAAGTTCTCACATGTATACATATTTGTATGTCATATTATGATTACCACTTGCCAAGTAGTATTATTTTACTATTTATTGAATTATAAAAGAAACAACGACAAGTAACAGAAATGACAGCTCTTTCGGGTTGACCTAGGAAACTACTATAACAGAAGAAGGGTATAATAATAAAGGTTAGATTTTATTGGTAACACTTCGTTTTTGACAAATTTTTAGTATAATGGCGTATTGGCTTTGGCGATGATGTAATATAATAATTTACAGATTAAAAAGTGCGGTTTTAGTTTAAGAAACTAATATTATTCAGCGATTATTTTAAATCATAAGATTTTATTTTTATGTGAGACACAGTGATTTTCATTTTTATAACTCTAGTCAAATATTTTATTTTCTGAAAAACTGCAAAAATTATAATATATTTTTTCTACTACTAACTTGAGAAATCGCTATTATTTACTCCATTTCTCTAATGAGAAGTAAGATTGCTCTACCTAGGTAAATGACAATAGTTAATAGTTACCTAGGTAAATAATGAAAAACTTTATGTCTAATAAGGTTGACCTACATACGATTTTAGCATTCTTACTCATCATTTCTTTAACATGTTAGAGGAAAGTCGCCTATTATGGGGTACCATTTTATTTTTTGCAATTTTCTTTTTTATTTATTTTTGTTTATATTTCATTTTAGCAACATTTGTTCGTTATTATGCAAGCAAGATAATACTATAGATAAAAAAAAATTCAGAACAAAAAATTTAAAAATGCTGTGTCTACCCCATATTAGGCTACCAGGTAGCCTATAATGGGGTCCTGGTATGCCTTATATGGAGTCTCTGAAAAAGTTATCTGGTGCAAGTGTTTAGTACAAGAAAACAGAAAAATAAAACGCGCTTAAAACTCTTAAGTTTTATTGATACAAGAAAAAATCATACAAATGTAAACAAGTTATAAAAACCTAAATATGGTGGAAAGATTCACATCTTAATAGAAACTTTTAAGAATATATATACAAAATTAAAAGCTTTTACAGAAGTCGCAAATATATTTCGACGTGTCATTTCCCGCACATTTGACATGGGCCCATTCCAAACATCTTTGACACTGAACCCACTCATATCCACTTTTATCATCCTTGAATATAAGGTGACAAAACATGCATTTCGATTCAATGTCATCGAAATCAGAGTCGTCTGATTCTTGACAATGCACTTCGATATCTGAATTAGATGATGAGCCCTTTTCAACAGTCTGTTTCTCGGATTTTTTATTTTTATTATCATTTTTGTTTGCATTTTTGCCTTTGTTTGATACCGACTTTTGTTCGCTCAAAACTTTTCTTTTTGTTGTGTTAGGAACAATAATTGTTTTCTTTTTGAGAACCTGTTCCAGTTCACTTTTGTAGGATGTACAGGGTGTTCTATTTTTGACAGTTGTATAGGGTATCTCGAAAATCATAAGGAATTTCATAAATCTGATATAGATGTTATGAGTTCTTTTTTTAAGGAAACAATTGCTGCGAAAACAGATCATGGCTACCTTGTTCCCCTGGACAGCTACAGGGTGATTTTCAAATTTTGACAGTTATTAAAATTCCATGTAACTTCTTTGTTATTATAGATACGAAAAAACTGTAAATTGATAAAATATGTAGTTTTTTCCGTAAAGTTCAGTGGCGTAGCCAGTTTTTTTTTTATTTTGTTTAATTTTTAAGAAATTTGCCCAACTTATATTTTTTCTTATGGGACACCCTGTATATTTTCAGTTACGTTTATTCTGCTTACCATTAGCTTTTCAAATATATATATTTGTAATCAGTTTTTTGATAAAATAATTCGATAATAAGCGATTTTCATAAATTTTCCTCATTTTTTGTAGCGGGCGATGGCAGGTAGGAGCAAAACAAAAGAGTAAGTCTTATTTCACCATTTCTAAAATGTCATATCTCAATTTTAGTACATGCAATACAAAATTCTAAAAACTATTAATTTTTTATTATCAACACAATGCCCAAGGCTCGACCAATTTTCTGTAATTTGTTAAAATAGCTTTCTTCCAAAATTATGTTTAAAAGAAATAAAAATAATAATTTTTTTAATTGTTCATATAATTATTTAATTCTTTTTATATTTTTTGTATTAAAAGTGAAATTTTCTATAAATGCATGATGACTTTTTATCTACTAATTTCTTTGCATTTGCAAATTTTACATTTTACCAGATAATAATTTAAAAATCTCTTAGTAAGCCATGGATAACAAAATCATTTTTTTAAATTATTTATAGACATGTCAGTCTGTCTTTAATTTGTCATAAAGCAAAGTTAATATACGCGGTTAAGAATGGAAAAGTTCCAAAATTTTGAAAAATATAATATGCTAGAGTGTTTTCTTGAGTGTCAAAAAAATAGTCGGGCAGCATCTGATTTGTATTTTGAAAGATATCCGGAGCGGCAGCAACCTGATTTAAGAATTTTTCAAAGGCTTGAAAATAACCTTATTAATTATGGATCGTTTTCAAAAGCAAGACCAAAGACCTATAAGAAGGAAAATAAAGCAAATGAAACCATTAATGTATTGGCATGCGTGGCTGCGGATCCGACCACTTCACTTAGAAATATTGAGAAAGATATTGGCGTGGTACCCTCAAAATCATCCCGTCTGTTAAAAACTAACAAATTTAAATGTTACAGACCTCCAAAAACTCATCATTTGCATCCTGGTGATTCAGAGAGGAGACTTCAGTTTTGCAATTTGTATTTAAATATGTTGGGTGAAGATGAATTATTTTTTACCAAAATAATCTGGACCGACGAAACACGAGTAACAAGCGACGGAATATTTAATCGCCACAACAATCATCTGTGGGCCGATCATAATCCTCATCAGCAAGTAAATAGAGTATATCAGGGTCGATTTGGATTTAATGTGTGGCTGGCTCTATTGGGAAATAGAGTTCTAGCCTATGAAATATTTGAAGGAAATCTAAATTCCGAGATTTACTTGAATATTTTGGAAAGACATATCATCAGTTATTTAGACAATATACCATTACAAGAGAGGGAAAAGCTTTTTTTTCAGCATGACGGTGCACCATCCCACAACGCAGCCATTGTGGTAAATTGCCTAAACAACAATTTTGGTGAAAAATGGCTTGCAAATAATGGACCTATTAGGTGGCCAGCCCGTTCACCTGATATCACCCCATTAGATTTTTATTTTTGGGGATTTTTAAAAAATAAAATTTACAGCGTCAGAAGTAATACGGTTGAAGAACTAAGACAAAATTTTGAAGCCGCTTTAAGAAGCATAAAACACCTGAATATTCGGAACTCCCTGAATGGTGTTCGTAGAAGATGCCAGCTATGTATCGATGCCAATGGGCTCCAATTTGAGCATTTGTTGTAATTGTTATGTATATTTTTTTGTTGTTTATTTAAAATAAAAATGGTTTTGTAGATCTATATTTCTATGCTTTATCTTTTATTTAAAAAATACAAAATCGATGTATTTCCAAAGTTGGTGACACTAAATGATGAGGCAAATATTTTCAGAGTTTTAAACATATAAAAAAATAATTAGTCATACATATTATTTTGTCCTTTTCTTACTAACGGGGCTTGCTATGTGCAAAATAGGCCTATCTAAAGTAATTTGCAAATTACTCAGCTATTTCTTTAGAAAATTGCAAAAATGTATATATATTTGGAAAGCTAATGGTAAGCAGAATAAACGTAATTGAAAATATACAGGGTGTCCCATAAGAAAAAATATAAGTTGGGTCAATTTCTTAAAAATTAAACAAGATAGAAAAAAACTGGCTACGCCACTGAACTTTACGGAAAAAACTACATATTTTATCAATTTACAGTTTTTTCGTATCTATAATAACAAAGAAGTTACATGGAATTTTAATAACCGTCAAAATTTGAAAATCACCCTGTAGCTGTCCAGGGGAACAAGGTAGCCATGATCTGTTTTCGCAGTAATTGTTTCCTTAAAAAAAGAACTCATAACATCTATATCAGATTTATGAAATTCCTTATGATTTTCGAGATACCTTATAAAACTATCAAAAATAGAACACCCTGTACTAGTAACCACAACGCACCCCCTCTGGTCTTTTTCTGTTCATCAATCTTGCGGCTTATGTTTGGAATAGCCAATATTTTGCTGGGTAACATCAGTCTTTTAGTAGAAGTGTTTGGTGGAGTGATGTGGAGCATCTCCTTAGAATTACACTTTAAAGTGCTTGGAATGGCATGATCTGCAACTAATTTTGACCTAGTAGAGAGAGCACTATCCAAAAAATTTGTCGTCGAGGTGCTCGGTATTGAATCATTAGGTATCCCTTGCATTAAACAATCACCAATATTTTCCTCAGAATTCTCATGTGAACTGTTATTAACAAAATCGTAATCTCCGAATATATTTCGGTTTACTGGAAACATTTCTGTCTTTTTAAACCCATTAATTGCAGTTTCAGCAGTGGCTCCTCTGCTATCTGTTAAGCCAAATAGCTCCGCAACTTGGTAAACTGTTACCACACGACCAGCATGTTGCTTAAGCCATTGAGAGATTTCCTGGGTGTACTATGTTTTGAGAGGTGACATAGATGCAAGATCTAGCGGCTGTATTTTATGAGTAGAATGCGGTGGTAAGCAAATTATTACAACATGGTAGTCTCTTGCAATATTCACTACCTCCAAATTCTTAGTATGCGTATAATGCCCGTCTAAAATAAAAAGAGCATGATCTTCTGCTGTTGGCTTTGCGTATTCAATAAAATGTTTCTCCCACTGAACAAATATTTCCTGTTGAATCCAACCCGACTGCGTTCCGCAGATGTTATCGCTCCTTTTTTGTTTTTTTCCCTTCCGAGCTATCACTTTAATAAGCTTATGTTGTACAATTGATATCCCAGATTCATCGCAGCTACATATCCTGGATGGATTAAGTCTAATTTTATCCATTTCTGGTTAATTTATATCAAAGAACTTGGAAACGTTCACAGGAGTAAATGATTTTATTCTGGCGTATGAAATTCCTTGTGGGGTCCTCAGGGAGAGCTCTGGATGACGCCGGAGAAAAGCCTTAAACCATTTGGAGCCTGCACACTCTCTTTTACGGTGTTAAAAGGATTATTTATTTTATTTTCTCTGCACAAAGGAAATGCCATCTTGCAAATATCTCTTTTGGTTATTCCAAAATATTTCTGTTCCATTTCCAGGCAGTATGTAGAAAGGTGATTTTCCATTTCTGGTGAGAACACGTCTCTTACCCAGTTTGGTGTAGGCTACAACTTCAGGAGACCCGGTTATCTTGACTAACCTTTCTAACGTCGCTTGTGGTACTCCGTGTGTTTTAGAACTTTTTTTGTAACCCATTGTTTTAGTTCTACAGTCTTTTTTGGCTGCAATCATATTTTCGGCATTCCAGTTTTTCCTCTTACGTTGGTTTGGCATCTAGATATAAAAGATATGCATACTAATACCTAACTCTTGATAATGGAGTCCTAATATGGGGTACCCCATATTGGGAATATTTTGGACACCCCATAATAGGACACGTTCGGCAAATAGTAAACAATCAAATATGTTTATTTAAATGAAAACAAAAACAAAAACCCATATGCACAAAATACTTACTAACATTCGTATTATTAGCCTATGCATAACGAATAGCTAAGACACACCTTGTATTTAGAAAAAAATCGTTTAAATAGGCACCGTCTAAAACTTTTTCGACCATTAAAACGTACAAATGATAATGGCGGAACAGCTAATTGGTGCATGGCTTTAATATTAAGTAGAAATCAATATAAGCCTGGTAGGTGTACTTAGGTTTATTGAAACATAGATGTTTTTATTTTGGCTGCCGAAATATATGTCTACCCTATATTAGGAACATACCCCATAATAGGCGACTTTCCTCTATTAGTTTTAAGCCTCGAATAACCATTTTAAAAGTAGGAATTCCGGAAATTAGTATCAAGCTTTTGATAACACAGGAATTTTCATCATAAATTGGCAGATATATCAAAGGGAAACTCATATTCAAAAATGTCAACACGGGTGACACGAGTGATACGACGATAAATTTGACAAACTACAGAATCGTCTTTTGCTATCGGTAACAATATTTTACAAGGTTGCCAAATTTGCCTCTTTTATCGGTATAATACCGGGTATAAGTTAACCGGCTTGTTTTAATAAAAAGGTTTCAACGACTTGAATATGTAATATTTTAGGTACCACTCCAGTTTATTGGTGTTCTGGTATTGGATTTTGCTATAAATAGCCGACAATTTTGTATTAGATTCAGTCATTCACGGGGGTTCAAAGAGTAAAGATCTAAGATAAGACTCATATATTATGCAGAGTTGGAATAAAACTCAAATATTTTTATTACGTTTTAACTAAGCTGTTGTGAGTCAGACACATGGCCTTAAATTTCGCAACAGTCTTAGACCGAATGCAAGACGTGCTGCTACCGTCTTCGCCGAGCGGCTTCCTGGAGGCCTGGATCAATGATGCCATGGCCGCATACTCGCCCAATGGATAATCTGGACTCCAGGGAGTCAGCTATGACTTTTCCGTCAACGCTGCGGAGGTGGCGAAGGGCCCAGACCGAGATGCCAGGCCCCCTCTTGGTGTCCAGGACCTGTTAGGGTTCTCTAAACCTCCGTCCGGCTGCCGGCCGAGTGGCATTGAAGTGGCAAGCGACCCAAACCCCGTGGGTGACTCACCGAAGGCATTAACAACGAAGCCTGAAGAAGAGGATCTCTGGTCGTGGTGTGAAGATGTACAGCCGTGGGGAATGCTGGGTGAAGAGGAAGAAAAAGATGTTTATATCGAACTAGCTGATCGTCAGCATATTAGAAATTGTGGTGAACATGCGTTGAAGCTACCCGGGGACGGGGACGCGTCCGTTCGCTTCATGGCGCCCGAGCAGGGACCTGAAGGAGAGCTCGGGCGTGAAGGAAAGCTCGGTCGCCTATCCGTTCGCTTCATGGCGCCCGAGCAAAAGACCGTTGAAGGCAAGGAAGACTTAAAACCCTTCGATGCGCCTAGGTCAAAGACCCATTTTAAAGAAGTAAAAGAAGTTATGAAGAAATATGACGTGCCTGAAGTGGTGTCCCATCAAAAAGAAATAGATAGGGAAACCGTCTTGTGGCTACATGGCAAGTTGGAGAAGGAGGCCCCAGGAGATGGGCGGTGGATAACCGCACTCCTAGGGATCGTTGGAACGCAAGCAATGGACCCGGCTGCCAGGGACCTGCGTGAAAGTATCCGAAGAGGAGCTGAGGTGCCGCTGGTAGACCGCTTTGGAGTTGTGGGGCGTCAGGAGGACGACGGAGTAGCGGTGTGGTGTCCGAGGAACCACAGAAGTAATATACTCAACTTAGCACATGGAATACGCCACAACACTCGTGAAGGAATGAAAGATATTATCAAAAGATGGTTATGGTGGCCGATGATAGATAAGGATGTGGACACGCACTTCAGCCAATGTGTGTTATGCCAACACTTTAAGGAGGATACCCTGTGCCACGGAATGTTAAAACCGTGGGGCACAGTTGTGATTACAGTAACTGAAAATTTAGCGAGGACCAGACACAGTAAATATACAACATTGTACTGTGCTGTTGACGTATACAGTGGATTTATTGAAGCCAGACCACATAGGAATATTCACCCAGCTTCCTTGATAGAATTCGTACAAGCCGAGGTGATAAGCAGATGGGGAACACCCAGTTTGTTGGTGCTAACGCCAGATGTGGCGAAGTACAGAGAAAAGATAGCCCACGCAACCAATATTACAACCATTGGCACGGCGGAGAAATTAGTGACTTCCACGATGATACCGTTTGAACAGTTTCAAACCAGAATTTTAGCAATGACCAGGGAAGAGTGGCCTCTACAGTTGCAGTCCTTGCTGAACCAAGCCAGGAGCTGCAGAGATGACCACAACGGAGCTACGGCCAGAGAGATGGTGACGAACAACAGGACAATCCTCCAGAACAAGACGTTCTAAAGCGTAGCATAGAGTAGAAATGGAGCTACGGCCAGGAAAATGGTGAACAACCCCAGGACAAACCTCCAGAGACAGAAGAAAAGTGTATATAGTTAAGTAAAAATTGTAAATGTAACTATTTTGTTGTTGTTGTTAATTCGACAACAGCCAATTAGATCTCTTAAGGGGGGGGGGGGTGTTCTGGTATTGGATTTTGCTATAAATAGCCGACAATTTTGTATTAGATTCAGTCATTCACGGGGGTTCAAAGAGTAAAGATCTAATTAGCTGCAGTCATCATATGACGTCATAACTCGAGATGATGAGTTATTTTCACAAGAATTAAAATTTGTAATACGCATTTAAATAAAAGTTCCTAAAGCATAATCTGGGACTTTTCTGGAAGTTTAAAATATCATCAGTCGGACAAATAAAAGTTTTATAAAAGTTACAAAGTTGTTTATTTTGTGTTTTTAAGTTAGATTAAATACTTAGGCATAAAAAGTGTTATTAAATAAAATAATATATAGAGTCAGAATAAGACTCATATATTATACAGAGTTGGAATAAAACTCAAATATTTTTATTACGTTTTAACTAAGCTGTTGTGAGTCAGACACATGGCCTTAAATTTCGCAACAGTCTTAGACCGAATGCAAGACGTGCTGCTACCGTCTTCGCCGAGCGGCTTCCTGGAGGCCTGGATCAATGATGCCATGGCCGCATACTCGCCCAATGGACAATCTGGACTCCAGGGAGTCAGCTATGACTTTTCCGTCAACGCTGCGGAGGTGGCGAAGGGCCCAGACCGAGATGCCAGGCCCCCTCTTGGTGTCCAGGACCTGTTAGGGTTCTCTAAACCTCCGTCCGGCTGCCGGCCGAGTGGCATTGAAGTGGCAAGCGACCCAAACCCCGTGGGTGACTCACCGAATGCATTAACAACGAAGCCTGAAGAAGAGGATCTCTGGTCGTGGTGTGAAGATGTACAGCCGTGGGGAATGCTGGGTGAAGAGGAAGAAAAAGATGTTTATATCGAACTAGCTGATCGTCAGCATATTAGAAATTGTGGTGAACATGCGTTGAAGCTACCCGGGGACGGGGACGCATCCGTTCGCTTCATTGGCTTATGCGAAAAATTGCGTAAAATGAAAAACGTTTCTTGCAATATGTAGCACGTACTTTCTAAACGACAAATCCGCGAGCGGAAAACCATTTTTTTAATTGCAAATATAAAAAAAAATGTGAAAATAGGGTAGGTACCCGCTTGTGACAAAAATGAAAAAAAAAAATGAAAAACTCTTGTTGATTTATGTAGCATATACCGAATTGGAACCAAAAAGGTGGATTAGATGCCGTATTAGCGCCTGTTTAACCAATATAAGTCCATAATTATTACAATTTTTGTCGAGTGACTAACAACTAGAGAAAGATAACCTCACTTGTCACTCTCACTGTGCTTTTCGGTCGACTATTTTCACATTTTTTTTATATTTCCAATTAAAAAAATGGTTTTCCGCTCGCGGATTTGTCATTTAGAAAGTACGTGCTACATATTGCAAGAAACGTTTTTCATTTTACGCCATTTTTCGCATAAGCCGATAAACTGAAAAATTACCATATTTTAGTGTCAGTAGTAGAAAAAAATCTATGTAAACCTCAGTTGAAAAAGCTATTATATACCTCGCACATTATAAAAGAACTCACAATATAAAGCTCACGTCTTAACCTAGATATATAATGAACTATTTATTTAATAAATTAACCTACAACCTATTTGTCTTTCTTATCAGGATAAATTCCTATACCAATTATATGAATGCATGGTTATATTGCAAAATTTCGCGGCCAGCCTAACAATTGTGTCCTTAAATAAATAGCATTTGTTTACAATGTTTGCATCAGTTGTTAATATTCACAAGAAAATGCTAATGAGGTAATAAGTTTGTAAAAGTAATCTTTAATAAACCTACGCTTTTGATGAAAGCCCTTTTATAATTCGCTGAAAATGATTTAGAGAGTCAAAAAAGAAAACGGTCTTTACTAACCGCTAATTAGTTAGGTATCTACCTACGTTAATATACTTGTAACAGACACTAATTCACTAGGAATAACTGGGTTCAGAAAAACTTTACATATTGACTTTCGACACATCGCATGTAGCACTCGTTACTATTTTTAGTACTGAAGGTAGGACTAGTTATTACTAATAATTGCAAAAAAACGGCTAAATACACTCCACATAGCAATATTATAGTCCCGTGTCAGTTCAAAAATATATATTGTTATAAAACCTTTAGACTGAGCGGATAATATTCAAATACTTCTTCAAAATACGTTTGTAAAGGAGGATAAATAGTACACGGTTTAATGAAATATAAAATACCGCTGAATGGAGTGTTTAAATTTTGATATTCAGTTTACATCCCTCTGATATATCACCTGTTGTTTTACAAAAACTGTTGTGATGTTCAAAGTGAACCGGAATTATTATTATCATTTGTTTTATTTGTTTGGTATTCAGTTCAACATTGTTAACGTCTTAAATAATCGACAATAATAATAGCTATATACACAATAACTTTCTTTTAAATCGGGTGACTCAAATAATAATACAAACTTGGGGAAAATGCTTACAATTCCAAACATTCTACGAGCACTGCAAACTTTAACTTAACATTTGAAGCTGTGCGATCTAGGGAAGATTCCGTTTATAGTTTGTTAAGAATGGCAGAATTCCTCTCACTTGTTGTTAAAGTTCTTAAACATATCCTACCAAGAAAATCTTGTCAAGTTTTTCTATAAAAGTAGTTTGTATTAATTTTAAAGTAAGTAAAGAGGTAAGAGTCACTCAACTTTCTACAACAGACCATGTGATTTTTAGGAATTCTTTTCGATTCCTCACACAAAAAACAAAATACTTCGTTTAAGCGGATATTTTTTCTCAAACGTTTTCCCAAATATAAAGATTATAATAATATGTACAGGGTGTCCAATTTTCGATGTAATTGCAGGGTAGCTCGGCAGCTAGTGAAGATAGAGACTTCTTGGTTTTACATTACTTCACTACTTTTCGTGAAACAAAAGATGCGGCAAACATAATTGTCATAACTTTCTTAGTTTCTAAGCTACAGGGTGTTTATGAAAATGTTTGCTTTTGGACCAACCCCTGTATTTCAGTTATGATTTAACTTATCACAAAATTGATAATTGTTTCTGAGACAGTTTTTTTTAGTAGAATTCAGTGGCGTACTTACTTTTTTCTGGAAGTCTTACTTTTTGGGATTTTCAGCAAACATATGATTTTTTAAATCGGATAACCTGTATATTATTCTCTTATTTGATTTGGCTATTTTTAAGCTTTTCAAAAATATATAATAGTTAAGAGATATTATTAACAATAAACGCACAAATCAAAAAGTTTAATAATTTAGGGTAGGAGGCTATGAAACCAGTGAAACAGACAAAATAATTATTGCTAAAATGAATATTTTGTAAAAATACACTATTACATTTACAACTGGGGACCCATATCTTGTGCACAATCTTTACTTCATAGGGTTTTAAATGATATTTATATATTAATTTGTTAGACAAGATTGTATTCCTCCGAGATGTTTTTCTATGACTTTACACGAACTTCTTGTGTCTCTACAAAAGCCGTACTGCCCATTTCGTCCTTTTGTTATTCTCTTTTATTATATATGATACAGTTCATTTAGGTCTTGGTTTTATAAATGATCGATTCTTAATTAAATTAATTTTTAAACTTGAAAATGTTACTTGATTGTGTGCCTTCTCTCTGAATATCTATGACAGTAAGAAATCTTATAGGTTAGATTTTTAAATTACAAGATGATAAGTTTATTAATATATACAGACTTTTATATGAATTTATTGCGAAAAGAAATATAAAACTATGAAAAAAAGAAATAAAACAAAAATAAAAGAGAGGAAATAAATAATAATAATAAAAATAAGACAAAAAGAAAAGAAAAAAAAAATAGAAGAGAAAAGATAATATATCTAAATATTTAAGAAATGAAAAAAAAATAATAAAAAGAAATAAAAAAAAATAAAAAAACAACATTGCAATGCATCAATTAAATATAATTAAGCACTTAGGATTAGAAGTAGATTGTAAAATAAATCTCAGTAAATTTTGTAAAGGGAACAACAAAAAACTTATTAGCGTATACAAAGAGAGATGCTAGCCAATTGGTACAACCAGAGCCATAAAACAAACAAAAAAAAACTATTTTCATTGCACGCAATAAAGCAAAGTTAACATCTATTTTTCAAAGTTTTCATACTACTACATTTCGCCAACAAAACGTTATTTTTGCTTGTACATTTTGACAAATGGTTCCATGGCCTATTATACCCTACTTTCCTAAATTATTCGTTTTGTGCCTTTATTATTAATAGTAACTATCGACTATTAGATATTTTTGAAAACATAAAAATAGCCCAATGAAATAAGAGAAAAATATACAGGGTGTTCCATTCAAAAAACTTATCGTCGCCTTAATCAGAAAAACCCGTAAGTCCAAAGGTCATCATACAGAAAATGTCGGAAATTTAAATTAAATTTGAAAAAGTAGTCCATACTTACAGTGGGGTCAATGTAATGTAAATGAGACAATGCAGTCTTCCTCCACAGTTTAATGTTAAAGTAAATAATTTTAAGTTCCCAACATGTTTCGAATGCTTAAGTATTCATCATCAGGGGATACTAAAAGGATAGTACATGATTGAGAATGAACAGTGAATATAAAATAAAGTTTTAGGACTTACCTAACATCCAGTTTAGAAGCGATGCATGTTGTCTCAAACTAATGAGTACTTGGTATGAACTAGCTAGTTGTGTTGAAATTAATGTAAAGTTAAAAATTTGAGTAAAATGTGAAATTTTAATAGAAAACGAAGCATTTTAATGAGACGGTAAATTAATTTAAAGCATAAGAAAGAAAAAGTTTTATTTTACATTGTATGATATTAAATTTGTTCATAGGTGTTTAACCAAATTTAGAAATTAAAAATTAGAGAATTAAAATATTTTTATATATATTTATTTATAGAAACAAAATAGACTTAATGATGTATATTTATTCAATTTAAATATATTATTTGCCTATTTCTTTTAAAAATAAAGTCATGGTATTATTGAAGCAAAATATATATAATGTCTGTAAAAATTCATTTTTCCTAAATTGAGTATATCTATATTACAAGTATAATTTATTTAAGTAACGTGTTTTTTCTTCTAAATATATAAATTTTCAAAGTAAAGAAGAAAATAAGAATACATATCATTATATTCTAATTTTAAAAATCGTTATTACCTGATTTACTGCCATCAAGAATGTCATTAAACCCTTCTCCACCAAAGTTTTAAATATTGACCAATCAACACTCAGATGTAGCCCACGGTAGGTTAGGTAGTGCGAACGTGGCTACATCGCATGCGATTACGATGCGAATCAACTCCAAATTTAGGTGTTAGTCTTGTGTACGTCAATATTTTTAATGGATATGGAGCAGGTTTTTGCACACTAGTATTGTCGGAATAACTAAAAAAAATTCATTACAAAGAACAGTATCCAATTATATGAATTTCCAGTGTTCACTGAATCAGATAGTTTATATTTGGGTTTACAAAAAGGACTTAATCGAGCGCCTATTAAAGAAATTGTATATTATTATTGTTTTAGACAGGATAAGGTTGGTTCGTTTTATTTTTACTAGACTAATTATACACAACTTATTTTGCTATGTCTTTTTATTCTTCCACTATTGACCACCTTTACAATATTACACTATTACATTGTTAAACACAAATAAATCTTAGCAACACTAAAGCACTGCACCGAGATACCGTTAGGATTTCATTGGTTTTTACCGTAGAGAATGAATCAGAACTCAAATTGATTACAGCCTCAGTGCCGTTTGATAATGACGAGGGATATTTGGAAGACATGTTCTGTATATAACGGAATATTTCACGTATTTACGCGAACTGCAAAACACGAAAGTGAAGCCTCGTGCACGTCTTAACCAAACACAAAGGATGTGGTCTATTTAATTTGCGAAATTCATGGTACTTTTACTGTACCCTAAAAAGAATAGTAACCTCTCTTACCGCGCACGCATCCCCAAAATATCAATTACTTTAACGTTAGAAAATCACTTTGCCTGACACACATGTCAGATCAAATCCCGTGCTATTATCTTTTCAGCCACGTGGAGTATCTGCTTACTTTGAAGTCTAACAGTACACTGCTCTGTTCATGGTGCTCGAGCGCCCTAGTCATCACATGTGGTCACGTGGACTCTATTGACCAACCGACGAGAAGCCCGTTGTCGGTCAAACATCACAGAACCTACTTTACATATTCTTGAAGCCGCAAGCCTATTGCAAAGCTACCGATTAACGGTTTTCGTAGACGTGAATTTAATATTATTTAGTTTAGAATATAGCGCGTTTTTATGTTTTCTTAAGACTTGGTGTTTTCCGAGAATTGGAATACTGCTGGATAAAACAGTAGTTTATTACTTTGATTATTAGAAGAGGTGTTCCCCTAACAATTATTAATATGTATCAAAGTTTTTCTTTATTTTTATTTACACAGGATGTTTTAAATTATTAGATGCACACAACTGCTAACTTGCTTATTAGCAGAACTAATATAACAAAACTGTAAAAGTATTGAAAGATGAATTCTTGATGTACGTGTACTGATAAGTAAGTTAGCAATAGTATGTATATAATTTAGAACAATAATTTATTATTTTGATGACTTGTTTATTTTTGTATGGCGAAGATTTTAAAAATAAATAAAAAAAATCGGTGTGTCTATTTTAAATGTCCACTTACTTATTATTACTTATTTTCTTATTTTCCTTTTAAGGAAACAACATACACTATTGGCAAGCATTTATCTTACATGCGGAGGTTTTCAGTGTGATAAAACGGTATAGGCAAAGGCTGGAGAGAAATAAAGAGAGACAAAATCATGCTCTAGCCGATTCCCCTTCCACCGACCAATACGCTTTTATGGTAGAGGGGAATACTAGCTGGCACGGTAGGTGGGCGACGGGCGACGGCAGTATCGTATCAGCCAGATATTGGAGCAGTAGTGATTGTCAATCGCATTTTGTGCGATGTTTTACGACGTCGTTTTTTTGCGGTCATGTTTATCACTGGTAGTTCTATTAATACATACAACTAACAGTAATTTTAAGGTGTTTAAATTTTTATCGGCCTTAAGCATAAAAGTAAAATAAAACCTGTTATTCTAAAAAAAAATAAACTCATGAACATTCTTAAAAAGAAATAAAATTAATGGTAATTGTAATTAAAAAATAACTTTAAACAATAAGTATTCTTAAAATGGTATAAAACTAAAAAAGTAATTTTAATAAATGCTCGAAGACATTGCCTTGCTGGGCTTCGCAATACCCGAGCCGATCATAAAACTCCGTCCTAACATTCGACAATACCTCCGGTGTTATGGAATTAGTGATGTCGAATATTTTTGCTCTTAAGTCAACTAAATTTACAGCCCTCTCATGTGGATACCTGTAAATTAGTTGAGTTAAGTGGCCCCACAAAAAAAAGTCGAGAGGAGTCAAATCCGGTGACCTTGCCGGCCATGGTATGGTACCTCTGCCACAAATAAGCCGTTCAGGAAATGTCATACTCAAAAACTCCTGAACTCGCCTTGCATTGTGAGCAGGGCAACCATCCTGCTGAAACCAAATTTCTTCGAAATTAACATTCAAGGCACGCACAGCTGGTATTATTTCCTCTTGCAGCATCTGCAAATATTTTTCCCCATTTAAGTTGCCGTCAATGACAAAAGGTCCTACAATATTGTCGCCCAAAATACCCGCCCAACAGTTTAATTTTTGGGGATATCGTGTCCGCAAAGGCGCACTTAAATGTTTATTTTCCCGTGACCAATATCTGGCGACTGCAGGATTATGATAACCATGAAGAGAAAATGATGATTCATCCGTAAACAGAATATTTTTTAAAAAATCTTCATTTTCATCAATTTGCCTTCTCATGGTCTCACAAAACTCCATTCGCCTCATAAAATCATCTGGAAAAATTTCTTGGGTAGTTTTAATTTTATAGGATTTATACCCATGCTTTTTTAAAACATGTCTAACTGTGCGGTCTGGAATGCCAATTTCTTGAGAAATATGGGTGCTGGAACATGGCTCACTTGCTTCCACAAAAGCGCATACATTTTCGTCCCTCTCGACTCTTTCTTCAGGAATAGGACGGGCTTGTTGATCCTCGTGATAGCATTTACCACATTGGTTAATGCACCCGGATTTTTTAAAACGATTATAAATATTAATAATCGTTTGGCGGGAAGGAACCTGTTGATCAGGGTACGCAAATGCAAATTGCCCAACAACACCTTCGGCACTTTCAGCTTTGGAATACCATAAAACTATATTAATTTTCTGTTCACGCGAATACATTTTTTTTAAATATTAATTTACTCCTTTCTATTCAAAAGACTCTGTGAATATGAGCCTTGCCGTAGCCGCCCCCACCAGTCCTTACAAGTCTTGCATAGTACCGCCACCCGCGAAAGCAAAGGGCAGGGTTTCGATCAACCAGTAAAAATGAAATTATTTATGTTGTCTTCCCCAATAAAATATTAAAAACTTAGGTTCGAAAAGTCTACGTGACAACGTCGCAAAATCCAGCAGTTCCGAGACCGCGCGAAAGGAATACTCTCGTTTGTTCTCGTCGTATTGAAAGGGGAATAGGGGAAATCTCTGTCGTTCTCTTTTTAATCTTAGGCATTTTATAACCATACTATTCTATTGCATTAAAATTGGCCTGCAAAGTTTTACTTTGCCGATAGTGTATAAATTATCTACACAATTTTTTTTTGTCTATATAGGTTTCTACAGTACTGGATACCCACAAATTGCTCTACTAAGAATAGAACTTGGTAAATAGTGAATATATACACATGGTTGGTTTATTTAGTTAAATTTACCAAGTTGCCCAATCCAAGTATTTTTTATTTCGTAACACATTTACTTTTACTAGGAGGGCAATTTTGGGAAACCCAATAAGCTCTAGCGGGCTTAGTTAGAGAGATTTTAGGCATTGTTTTAAGAATTTCCATATACTGAAATAGAAACTGCATATTTATGGCAAAATGCAGCGTTTCTCATTTCAAGTAAATTTGTATACTTATGCCAAATATATTATGGCTTTTTTAACCTTATAACAAGAAAACAGAATTCTTGTTTTAGTTAACTTAGTATTAATGTAAAAATATAACTAACCATACTTTTGTTCTAAAAAAATATATTTCCTTCCTTCATTACTATACAAATTTTAAAGGAAGATTGTTTTCTTGCTCATTTAAAATAATTTAAATACACAAATATAGTATCTTATTTGGAAAAATAAAGACGTTGCTACAAGAATGTTGAATTATCTAACTAATAATTGAAAATACTTGTTTAAAATCTATACTTATTGTGTAGATACAAAGATAAGATTTATTCTAGTTGAGTATTATATTTTTAAGATAAATATTTTCTTTTTGTGTGCTAACGGACTAGTAGTCAGGTAATATAATTCACTCTTGCGCATTTTTAATTTTGTTTAAGTGTTTATAATAGCATTACTAAAGTACAAGTTTAATAATGTCTAATTTGCGGGGAGTTCCTTAATGGGACAAGTATGCTAATAGCTTTCTATGTACAGGGTGGCCCGTTTATCTTGGGACACTACATTATCTCAGAAAGTATAGGAGATGAAGCGAAAAGTTAAATACAAAAGTTATAAGATATATGGTACTGCATATTTTTTAGATATTTTCATTTATACAGGGTGTCTAATAAAAACGTAGCGTTAACATTGTCTTTTTTTTTAAATGAGACACCCTATATATTATTGCAGATTTCGATTCAACGTGAAATTCTAGATATGTTTCATGTATAATGTCATACCTAAGTCTAAACCTTTTTGACATATATCAAATTTCATGTCAAAAATTACCTTTATAGGCCAAAAAATAATTAGCAAATTTTTACATACTGAAGCATTTATTATTTAATTGGGTCTGATTTTCTTATAGAAAGGGACCTACTTTAGTAGACTGGTGTTGTATTTTGATAATAAATTAATACAGGGTGGTCAAAAACTAACATTAAAATTTAAATTTAAAAAGTATCTAAAAGTCATTTTTTTCAAATGGAAACCCCATATTTTTATAGTTTTATCTTATTAAGCATACAAAATAAGGGTAACTTCGGATAAGGTTCTATATTAAAAAAAATCGTAGTTTTCGAAATATTGGCACTTTAACATTTTTCTATTGTAAAAATGCTGTAGTCGGCTCATAAGTTTTATTATAAGTTGGCCATGACGGAGAGGTGCGGCCAAAAAATACAATCCACCATTACAGAACTGTCACTATTAGTCTTTCTTCTTTTGACACAATATAATCTTGTTTAAGTACTTATTTTTCTTTTTACATTTAGATTACTAGCTTACTTAATAATGTTTACCACAGAGGAAAAAATGGATATGTTAGAAAGTTATTTATCACACAATAAAAATCGGACCCTGGCTCTTAGGGATTATATAACTAAGTTTCCATTAAGGCAACACCCAGAAAAAAAGATCTTCGATAGAATTTACCAGCAATTTAGAATAAATGGAACCTTTAAGAAAGAGAAAAAAAGACGTCGTCATGTTTTGACTGACGAAGAGCAACTCAACATTTTGTTGCATATTGAAGAGACTCCCGAAACTTCAACACGGAACGCATCTTTAGAACTAGACGTCAGAAGAACAACGCTTCAAATGTGCCTTCAAATTAACAATTTTAAGCCATATCAATATTGTCCAGTACAAAAATTAGAGCAACGTGATTACAACACAAGGTTAGATTTTTGCAGTATTCTTATGGACAGACATTTTCTAGAAAATATATTTGATAAAGTTATTTGGACCGACGAGTCCATATTTACAACCGCAACACAAATTTTTAATAGAAAAAATACTCATTACTGGAGCAGCGAGAATAATAAAAAAGTTATGGAAGTTACTAGATCGGGAAGAACTTCTGTCAAAGTTTGGTGCGCCATTTGGAGGTCCAGAATCATAGGTCCAGTATTTTTTTATCGGAATTTAAATTCTCAACGTTATTTAGAGCTTTTAAATAATATCCAACTCCTTGTGGAGAATGAAGTGCCTGCAAGAGAACGGGCAAATTTTATTTGGCAGCAGGATGGTGCTCCCTATCTTAGAAGTCAGGAAATTACCAACTATCTGAATGGACACTATAGAGAGTGGATTGGGGAAAATGGTAATTATGCCTGGCCTCCAAGGAGCCCCGACCTAACTCCCCTAGATTTTTTTCTATGGGGTACACTTAAAGAGCGAGTATACAAAGACAAACCGTCAACTGCGCAGGAACTTGAACGTCGGATTCGAGAAGGTATTCACTACCTAAATGGAACTGACTATGTGAGAAATGCCGTTTTGTATTTAGAGACTCTTTATACCACCTGTATTGTTCAAAACGGAGGGCATATCGCACACCTGTTGCAATAATTATATACTTTGTCTTTAATTAAATTATTACCCTCGTTATTACCTAGTTTAATATGTTCTTTAATGATAACAGTGCATAAATCCAAAATGGTGCATCGCAGATGTCATGTTGTTATACAGGTTGTTTCACCATGGATGGAACGTTAGAAGTATCTGGCGAATAAATCTCAACCAATCGTTTTGAAAATTTTTACCGTAGAAAAATGTCGCCGCGCCTCTCCGTCATGGCCATCTTATAATAAAACTTATGAGCCGACTACAGCATTTTTACAATAGAAAAATGTTAAAGTGCCAATATTTCGAAAACTACGATTTTTTTTAATATAGAACCTTATACAAAGTTACCCTTATTTTGTATGCTTAATAAGATAAAATTATAAAAATATGGGGTTTCCATTTGAAAAAAATGACTTTTAGAGACTTTTTAAATTTAAATTTTAATGTTAGTTTTTGACCACCCTGTATTAATTTATTATCAAAATACAACACCAGTCTACTAAAGTAGGTCCCTTTCTATAAGAAAATCAGACCCAATTAAATAATAAATGCTTTAGTATGTAAAAATTTGCTAATTATTTTTTGGCCTATAAAGGTAATTTTTGAAATTTGATATATGTCAAAAAGGTTTAGACTTAGGTATGACATTACACATGAAACATATCTAGAATTTCACGTAGAATCGAAATCTGCAATAATATATAGGGTGTCCCATTTAAAAAAAAAGACAATGTTAACGCTACGTTTTTATTAGACACCCTGTATAAATGAAAATATTTAATAAGCAGTACCATATATCTTATAACTTTTGTATTTAACTTTTCGCTTCATCTCCTATACTTTCTGAGATAATGTAGTGTCCCAAGATAAACGGGCCACCCTGTACACTCTCTAAATACCTAAGGTGTTGAAGTTAAACCACGTGATTTTAAATAATTCATTTAGAGCATATTCTTTGAGGACATTAAGTAGATTTTTTAAGGAATTTATGTCTAAACACATGGCCTGTGTAGTACATGAATGTTCCCATTACAAATATGGCCGTTACAAAAATGTTCTCATAAAATACCACACAGATCGCAATTAAACTACATACATCAAACTGTGCATTATAACTGCAGAAAATTGCGCGGCCATATTTAACTTGTTTAGCAGACACCAACAGAAAATTGCTCTAAATAGAATAAAGTGCACCGACTATCCCATATTTTGCTTAATATTTCATCTAGAATGCGCTGAGATAACGACCTACTACGGTTTGTACTTAAATTATTATTATTACCGTACCGCGTTAACATTTTTATAAACAATAAGTATTAGAAAATTTCTAGGTATCTTTAGTGGAGAAAACTAACCAGATGTATTCAGATTAATTTTGGGAAAGTAATTCGCTCTCCTTTACTAGATCTAATATCAGACTCCTGACCTAAAAATAAATCGATTATGTAATTACAAATATCAATATACCGGGTGATAATAATTTCTTAAAGAGGCCGATATAATAACCCCATGTGCCAAGTTTAAATAAATTACAAAATTTTCATGGTTTAGGTAATATGTATGTACAGGGTGTTCTATTTTTGATAGTTTTATAGGGTATCTCGAAAATCATAAGGAATTTCATAAATCTGATATAGATGTTATGAGTTCTTTTTTTGAGGAAACAATTGCTGCGAAAACAGATCATGGCTACCTTGTTCCCCTGGACAGCTACAGGGTGATTTTCAAATTTTGACAGTTATTAAAATTCCATGTAACTTCTTTGTTATTATAGATACGAAAAAACTGTAAATTGATAAAATATGTAGTTTTTTCCGTAAAGTTCAGTGGCGTAGCCAGTTTTTTTTTATTTTGTTTAATTTTTAAGAAATTGACCCAACTTATATTTTTTCTTATGGGACACCCTGTATATTTTCAATTACGTTTATTCTGCTTACCATTAGCTTTTCAAATATATATATTTGTAATCAGTTTTTTGATAAAATAATTCGATAATAAGCGATTTTCATAAATTTTCCTCATTTTTCGTAGCGGGCGATGGCAGGTAGGAGCAAAACAAAAGAGTAAGTCTTATTTCACCATTTCTAAAATGTCATATCTCAATTTTAGTACATGCAATACAAAATTCTAAAAACTATTAATTTTTTATTATCAACACTATGCCCAAGGCTCGACCAATTTTCTGTAATTTGTTAAAATAGCTTTCTTCCAAAATTATGTTTAAAAGAAATAAAAATAATATTTTTTTTAATTGTTCATATAATTATTTAATTCTTTTTATATTTTTTGTATTAAAAGTGAAATTTTCTATAAATGCATGATGACTTTTTATCTACTAATTTCTTTGCATTTGCAAATTTTACATTTTACCAGATAATAATTTAAAAATCTCTTAGTAAGCCATGGATAACAAAATCATTTTTTTAAATTATTTATAGACATGTCAGTCTGTCTTTAATTTGTCATAAAGCAAAGTTAATATACGCGGTTAAGAATGGAAAAGTTCCAAAATTTTGAAAAATATAATATGCTAGAGTGTTTTCTTGAGTGTCAAAAAAATAGTCGGGCAGCATCTGATTTGTATTTTGAAAGATATCCGGAGCGGCAGCAACCTGATTTAAGAATTTTTCAAAGGCTTGAAAATAACCTTATTAATTATGGATCGTTTTCAAAAGCAAGACCAAAGACCTATCAGAAGGAAAATAAAGCAAATGAAACCATTAATGTATTGGCATGCGTGGCTGCGGATCCGACCACTTCACTTAGAAATATTGAGAAAGATATTGGCGTGGTACCCTCAAAATCATCCCGTCTGTTAAAAACTAACAAATTTAAATGTTACAGACCTCGAAAAACTCATCATTTGCATCCTGGTGATTCAGAGAGGAGACTTCAGTTTTGCAATTTGTATTTAAATATGTTGCGTGAAGATGAATTATTTTTTACCAAAATAATCTGGACCGACGAAACACGAGTAACAATCGACGGAATATTTAATCGCCACAGCAATCATCTGTGGGCCGATCATAATCCTCATCAGCAAGTAAATAGAGTATATCAGGGTCGATTTGGATTTAATGTGTGGCTGGCTCTATTGGGAAATAGAGTTCTAGCCTATGAAATATTTGAAGGAAATCTAAATTCCGAGATTTACTTGAATATTTTGGAAAGACATATCATCAGTTATTTAGACAATATACCATTACAAGAGAGGGAAAAGCTTTTTTTTCAGCATGACGGTGCACCATCCCACAACGCAGCCATTGTGGTAAATTGCATAAACACCAATTTTGGAGAAAAATGGCTTGCAAATAATGGACCTATTAGGTGGCCAGCCCGTTCACCTGATATCACCCCATTAGATTTTTATTTTTGGGGATTTTTAAAAAATAAAATTTACAGCGTCAGAAGTAATACGGTTGAAGAACTAAGACAAAATTTTGAAGCCGCTTTAAGAAGCATTAAACACCTGAATATTCGGAACTCCCTAAATGGTGTTCGTAGAAGATGCCAGCTATGTATCGATGCCAATGGGCTCCAATTTGAGCATTTGTTGTAATTGTTATGTATATTTTTTTGTTGTTTATTTAAAATAAAAATGGTTTTGTAGATCTATATTTCTATGCTTTATCTTTCATTTAAAAAATACAAAATCGATGTATTTCCAAAGTTGGTGACACTAAATGATGAGGTAAATATTTTCAGAGTTTTAAACATATAAAAAAATAAGTAGTCATACATATTCTTTTGTCCTTTTCTTACTAACGGGGCTTGCTATGTGCAAAATAGGCCTATCTAAAGTAATTTGCAAATTACTCGGCTATTTCTTTAGAAAACTGCAAAAATGTATATATATTTGGAAAGCTAATGGTAAGCAGAATAAACGTAATTGAAAATATACAGGGTGTCCCATAAGAAAAAATATAAGTTGGGTCAATTTCTTAAAAATTAAACAAGATAGAAAAAAACTGGCTACCCCACTGAACTTTACGGAAAAAACTACATATTTTATCAATTTACAGTTTTTTCGTATCTATAATAACAAAGAAGTTACATGGAATTTTAATAACCGTCAAAATTTGAAAATTACCCTGTAGCTGTCCAGGGGAACAAGGTAGCCATGATCTGTTTTCGCAGCAATTGTTTCCTTAAAAAAAGAACTTATAACATCTATATCAGATTTATGAAATTCCTTATGATTTTCGAGATACCCTATAAAACTATCAAAAATAGAACACCCTGTACAGCAAACACCAGCAAATAATTTCTATGACGCTATTAACAAAAATTGACGTATAGCTGGACTTAACGAATAATAGTATATTCTATAACAAGTATCCAATGGATAAATTTCGCACGAGCGAAAAGTTTGTAGGCCGAGCCGTAAGCGAGGTCTAGGGTTTCGCGAGGGCGGAAATGCCATTCCATACGAGTTATAGACTATACTTTCTCTAACACTATTGAAGAAAAAATAATTTATTATGTTATAAAATCAATATTTTGTAATAAATCTAACCTACCTTGAATAATCAAGCACTGACAAAGTCAAATTTATAACCTGACAGCGTCAAATAAGTAATACAAGGCTATCATGATCTTCAAAATAATTTGATTTCCCCATGCAATTTAGGTGGCCCAATTAAAAATCTAGTTGGCTTTGACCAGGTGATACAGAATGATTCCATTCTGTACTAGTGTATTAGAATGAAGCCATTTAATAACACTTTTTTAGTTAAGAATATGTTGTTTCTAAAATAGTGGTAGAGAAAGTTTATTTCACATTAAAAACACATTTTCGTTTCATCAATCCGGCAATAACACATACAAAATAAAAGACACCATTAAGCTTTAATTTAACGTAAAATATCTAAGACTAAAGATTTTCACAAAAACAATAATTAATCAAATTTTCAAAATAACCCTTCATTAATAGCTAAATAATATCCTAACCAATCATTAAATTCAGTTCTATCATTACTGAGTTGATATTCAGAAGTTTTGTCACAATCTAAAGAAATACAGTTTTTTTTATCTGATCCAGATTTTCAAATTTTGCATCTTTATAAACCAAATTTCTCAAGAGACCCCACAAAAAGAAGTCATTTGGCGAAAGGTCAGGAGCCCTGGCGTACAACTTCTTTTAGTGCGGTTTGATTCGATTTTGTAGTAAGTCCAATTAGGTTACTGCTGTAAGGTTACCTTCCAAAAAAAATGGTCCAGTAATGTGATGTCCTACTATTCCCGCCCAAACATTTATTTTTTGTGGATATTGCGTCCGAGCATGAACAAGACAATGTTCATTTTCTTGGCTTCAATACCGTCAATTTTGAACATTTAGTTTGTTGTTAAGGGTAAATGTGCATTCATCGGTAAAACAAATATTTCTCAAAAAATCCCTATTATTCCTTGCTCTTTCCATTACCTCAAAACAGAATATCATTCTCCGTTCTTCATCACCTTGCCGTAGCTCTTGATGTGGTTTGATGTTTTCCTACGGCTTTCCCGAGAATCCTCGTGCTAATCATTTTATTTTCCTCCACGTGCAGTAAATTATTAAGATCTCTATTTTTCCTTTCTTCAGCTCTATTGACATTCCGAATTTAGCATTTATAGTTATTTATTACAGTACCTTTGGACTCATATTACTAATGATAAGTTTAATTAATGAAATGGAAAGGATAAGCTAATCAGGGCATTGAACTTATTTATTTATTTAGCGTATGGCAATACAACATACAACACATAAAAATACATAAGATATAAGTAGGCAACACAATATGAAAAAAAAAAAACGCATATTACAAGCAAACATCCAAACTATCTATATATTCAGTCGTGGACTCGGTTGCCAGCAGGAAGTCGACCATGTTTCCCCCATAAGCTCGTCTAGGGCATTCTTCGACAATATGGCGGATGGTCTGCCACTCATCTCCGCAGTCGCATTCAGGGCTGTCCGGTCTCCCCCATCTGTACAGCGAGGCGGCACATCTTCCATGATTTGTTCGGATCCTGTTCAAACCGCTCCAAATTTTTCTTGGCTTGTCAAAACCCGGAGGCTTTGTGTTGATGCATGGCATGCTTTGAGATTGTGCGGGCGATTCTTCCAGCCACTCGCTCATCCATTCGTTTTGCATGTTAAAATTGTCGTCTGGGATCAGGGAGCTACGCATTGGTGGGTGTCTAGATCGAAGTCTGCCTATTTCAAGGTCGTTAATGTCTAGGTGTACTGGCAGTTCAGGATTTTCTTGTACTCCCTTCGGAGGGCATCTTTTCTCCTTAGATGTGGTGGGGGTATATGGCTCAATGTGGGTAGCCAGTAGCTAGGAGTTGATTTAACTGTCCCGGTTATGAGCCGCATTGAGTTATTGAGTTGTACGTCGACTAGCTTTGCATGTGCGCTGTTCAGCCACACCGGTGAGCAGTACTCGGCAGCGGAGTAGACCAGTCCCAGGGCAGATGCTCGGAGAGTAGGGGCATTGAACTAAAAATATTACATACACTGCTCTTAAACTGTTTTCTGTATAATACCACTTAATTACAGTTACTTTTTCCTCAATAGAATAGCTCATATTTACTGACACTACTTTATGTTTTGTCAATACCAAATAATAATTTGCTGGTTTTTGCAATATTACCTAAACTATGAAAATTTCATAATTTTGCCATCACATTTAATTGAATATGCTAGGATTGGCTTATTAAAATTTATTCAAACTTGGCACATGGGTTTACTATATCGGCCTCTTCAACAAATTATAATACAATTTTTCTCTGAAATGTGCAGGGGAGCCAATATTTAGCCACCTTGAAGTTTACTAACTAACCTGAACTAACCCGATATAAAGGAGGCACACTGTGCCTATTTTAAAATGTATATCGTCGTTCGGACTGCAAGACCTCGTATTTGCATATTTTCTCAAAAATGTTTTTTTTTGCTATTTTTAATCCTACGTATCTTACGCAGATATGTGCAAAACCGCGGCTGAATATTTAACTCCCTTATAATTTATTTCGGCTGTGTTCAAAACCTCGTATCTGACCACTATGGAACTTAACCTCGTATACGACGCCATTTTAATACAGAGCTCCTAAGTGATATGTGATTGCCGTGATTTCCAAAGAAAAAACGCTACTGGTAAGTAAATATTTTGGTTTATAATTAACAGAATAGTTTATTTAATATGTACATAATCACAAAGCAATCGAATATCAAACTTTCTTTACCAAATAACCATGTTTTATGAGGGTTAAACTTATAATTTCAAATACGTGTTTTTGAACAGGATCTTAACCTATATTATGCGCATATACGTGATTTTGCACCCAATTTGAATTAACATTAAAATTGAGATATTATTATATTACATTTTTGCAGAACTTTTTCGATGTTTTTTCGGAAAAAAAAATGGCTTAGACTTTACTGACAATATTATAATAATCTTTTTTAAAAAAGTAACACTTTTTGCCACTGTGCCATATAATCTGAAAGATTAAGTAGCAAATTTCTTCTGAATTATCGATGTATAAAATAATAATTTCAAATTTGATGCGTGTTTTGATCGTGATTTTGCTCAAAAAATAAACTTTTGTTTTTTTTGTAACAATTAGTGAATTTTGAGAGCAAATTAAATATTTCCTGTAAAAATCCGTTTTTAAGTACCTACCTACTATAAATTTTAATGATATTTTAATTTTTTTCAGTGATGGCGTTATCTAGAGGAAAGCTTATGGTACTTGCAGCATTACAAAATTCTAAAACATCGTCTACTGACTTTCCATGCGAATGTGTTCCCATTAATGAACCATACGCCTTTGAAGAACTGCTTTTGGATAACAACATCCCCATCTATAATATTGAAAGCAACGTTGTTATAGAGGAGGTAGAAGAAATTGTTGAAAATACCTTTGTTTTAAATGAAACTGAAGTTACCAAAAGTAACGTTGTAATGAAAGAAATTTTCGATAACAACGTTGGAATAAATGAATTTGGCAAAAAGAAAGGGGCAATAGAAGACATAGCCGAAAAGAAAATTGCAAGCGAAAAAATAGAAGAAATTGTTGAAAACAACGTTGAAATGGAAGAAATGGAAAAAATTGATAAAAGCAACGATGTTATAATACAAGACAACAATATAATAATAGAAGACATGAACGCTGAAACTGTAGACGACCACACAATAAAGATCAATAAAAAAATAAATAAAAATGTTTTACTCGTTACTAGAGAAGGTCAAGCAAAGAACAAATATTTACGAATGCGTGGCAAAGCATACAATGGGCTGAACAAAGGCGAAGATGGAAAATATAGATTACAAAGAGAAGTTCCTCCACGAAATATTGGACCTTCTTGTTCATCTGGCAAATGCAGAAGTTCTCAAGTATTTAAATGCCAAGAATTTACTGAAGAAGAAAGGTTTCAATTATTCAAGAAGTTCTGGGAAGATTTAACTTGGGATATGAAGAGGAGATATATCAGTTCCTTAGTTGACACAGTTCCTGTAAACAAAAAACAGCAGAATTCTAGAAGAAGCGGGACCTTAGTGTACAATTTAAAAAAAGAAACTAAAAAACTAAGGGTTTGCAAAAAGATGTTCCTTTACACATTGGGTGTCAAAGAGTGGACGGTAAGGGATTGCAGTCAAAAGGAGTTTGGAATGCATACTGCAGATGAAGACAATAATGTAGAGAATCGAGCAAGAGGGTCTAATACCGAAAAAAAGAAAATGCTAGCAACATTTTTGGATATTTTGCCAAAAATGCCTTCACATTACTGTCGGGCATCTACTTCAAAAATATACTTGGAACCATTGTTCCAAAGCAAGCTCGATCTTTTCAGAGAATATAAAAGATATTGTGAAGAACATAACAAGCCATCATTTTCTGAAAAAATATTAATGGCCGCTATGAACGAGAAAAACATTAAATTATATCGCCCCAGAAAAGATCAATGCGATATTGGCATTGGGTTTAAATTGGGAAATGTTGATGACCAGGTTTATATCTCCCATCAAGATAGAAAAGAATTGGCACGCTCTTCTAAAGAAGAAGACAAGAAAGTTTGCAAAGAAAGCAATGGACAAATACTTGTGTTAACAGTGGATGTACAAGGAGTATTGCTGGCTCCGATGCTGAAGGCGAGTGCAATATACTACAAAACTAAACTGTGTGTACACAATTATACGGTATACAACTTACTGAATGAAAACGTAATGTGTTATTTATGGGACGACAGTCAAGGGGGACTAGAAGCCAGTAATTTTGCCACAATGTTGACTGATTATTTATTAACATGCATTCTAAATATTCCTAATACTAAACAAGTAATTATATATAGCGACGGTTGTGGTTACCAGAATAAGAATTGTATCCTATCAAATGCTCTTCTTAAATTTTCGATAGATCACCAAATAATTATTTGTCAACAATTTTTTGAAAAAGGACATAGTCAAATGGAAGTGGACTCGGTCCATAGTACTATAGAAATGAGATTAAAAAATAGAGATATCTATTTACCTACAGATTATATCGCTATTTGCCGCGAAGCTTGTCATAAAAATATGAAATGAATACATGAAATACATGACATTCGATGAATTTTCAGATTTTACTCAAATTAAATATTTTTCCACTATAAGGCCTGGCTATAAGGCTGGTGATCCAAAAGTTACAGAAATTCATTGCTTAATGTATTTACCAGCTGGAGAATTAAAATACAAACTTAATTTTAATGATAATTGGCAAGAGTTGCCTAAGAGTCCGAACATTGCTAAGTATAATATTTCCCCGTTATATAAAACCCAGCCAAAAATAAAAACGGAGAAGTATAGTCATCTTCAATCTTTAAAAGCTGTCCTAGATAAACAGTTTTGGAATTTTTATGATAACCTTCCACACTAAATATTATATTATTTTATTTTTGTATTATTATAATGTCTATTTTGTATTAAATACCGCTTGTCCTCATTAAAGAAATTTCTTTTATTTGTAATATTGTTAAATACCTATTTTTACGAATTCTATTTGTTAACGTGCAAAAGCACGTATGTGGATAAATATTCACAATTTTTCTTTCTAAAACACGTATATGATGTTTTTTTAATATAAGTACACCAATTAATTATATTTTTTAAAAAAACCTTTTAATAAACCGTTACTTTATGCTCCTGTATTTTATTTTACTTAAAAGTTCTAAAGATATTTGTTTCATATGTATTAAAATCAGTTTTAACTGCCTCTTGTATAATTTTTCAAAATGCAGATACGAGGTCTTGCAGTCCGAACGACGATATATTATATTCACTCACTTGAGATATGGACTAGATACTTCTTCTTTTTCTTCAAATAAAAAATATATATATACAGGGTGTTCGGTAAGTACAGGGTGTCCAGTTTTCGTATGTTTTACGTTTATGTTATGTTTTATGTTTTATCTGCGTTATTAGTAAAGATAGAAGGTTGCAGTTTTTGCGGCACTTTGTTACTTTTTTGAGAAACATACGATGCCATCCACAGAATTTTCATAGCCTCATTAGTTTTTTAGATACGGGGTTTATTTTGAAAATTTTGCATTTTGGGACACCCCTTGCATCTCGGTTACGCTGCAACTTATCAAAAAGGTAAAAAATGAACTTATTAGTTTTTCCCACGTAGAATTCAGTGGCTTAGTCAGATTTTTTCTATGTTTAATTGTTTTTGAGAAAAAGAGCAAACTTTTTTTTTACCATTATGATTCAGTTTATCACAAGCTTTTCAAAAATATATAATACTTTATAGCTGTTTTCAATGTGATGCTCAAAATTTACATTTCTCAGAAAATTAAAATTTTTTTTTTGTAGGCCATAACGGGTATTTAGGAAAACAAAAGATGACAGGCTTGTTATTTGAAAAAATCTTTATATACTGTCAGAATAGGTTATCCATTCTCTGTTCTTTATTTCTATTCAGTTTCAATAAATAGCAGTTTTTTCTTAATTATGGATGCGAATGCAAAATTCGGGAATTATGAAAAGTACGATATGTTCGTTTGTTATATTCAGTGTAAAGAAAATTCGGATGAAGCATTAGAAGTTTATTTTAACAGGTATGGGCATCTATTTATATTTTTCGTTATATTTTAAAATTTATAAAAACGTAATATTCGCAGATTCCCAGAGAGAAAGCAGCCGGATGAAAGAATATTTTTAAAAATAAAATCAAGCTTAATTGAAGTCGGTTCATTTTCCAAACCCCGACCTAGTATTTACAATAAGAAAAACCAGGACATTGATGAAGTAAACGTTTTGGCTTCAATTGAAACAAATCAAAGTAGTTTTTCTAGAACAGTGGAAGGTTCTGTCGGTGTTACAAAATCAAAGGTTCAAACTATTCTAAAAAAAACACAAGTTTAAGCCATACAAATTTCATGTCGTACAAAACTTACATCTCGGTGACGCAGAGCGCCGCGTAGAGTTTTGTAATTGGTATTTACAATATGTAAATAGAGAAAATTATTTTGAAAGAACGATTATATGGTCTGATGAGAGTAATTTTACAAGTGCCGGTATATTTAATCGGCAAAATACTAGGTTTTGGTGTCAGGAATATCAACATGTTATATTTCCACGGGAACGGCAAGGCAGATTTGGGTTTAGCGTTTTATGCTTCATACTGGGAAGTAAAATTTTATATAATATATTTAAAGGCGGTCTTACTGCAAATAAATATTTAGAAATTTTGAAAAACATTGTGCCCGAAATAGTAGAGAATGTGCCCCTAGCTCATCTTAATAGCTTATATTTGCAACAGGACGGAGCTCCCGCTCACAATGCTCAAATTGTAAGAGCATATGTTAACAATAATTTGTCTGGCCGCTGGATTGGAACATTTGGACCTGTAAGATGGCCACCCAGGTCACCCGATTTAACGGTTTTGGATTTTTTTTGTGGTGCTACCTAAAAAATAAAATTTATACCGTCCAGTATCAAACGATGGCAGATTTAAGAGAAGCCACTGAAAGAGCCTTTAGGGAGTTTCGGGCACGGCCTTTTATTATTTTAAACGCACTGAGGCGAATCAGAACAATGTGTGAAACATGTCTTAGGCATAATGGAGAACAGTTTGAGCAATATTTATGAGGCAGTTTCCTAAATCATCAAATAATTGTAGCTTTTAATTTTTGAACGTATAACACAACTGAGTTAATTGTTATTTATATTTATAAAAGTTATTGTATAGGTATATATTGTTAAAATTAGTGTTTTATATTTGTGAGAAGCTTGTGACAATTGTTTAATCTTAAAATGTATACAGCGTGCCGTTTAAAAAAATGTAAATTTGTTGAAAAATGTAAATTTTGAGCTTTACATTGAAAACAACTGTAAAGTATTATATATTTTTAAAAAGCTTGTAATAAACTCAATCATAATAGCTAAAAATATATAGGGTGTCCCATTTAAAAAATGCAAGTTTGCTCTTTTTCTCGAAAACAATTAAACATAGAAAAAATCTGACCAAGCCACTGGATTCTACGTGAAAAAAACTAATACGTTTATTTTTTACCTTTTTGATAAGTTGCAGAGTAACCGAGATGGTGTCCCCAAATGCAAAATATTAAAAACACCCCGTATCTAAAAAACTAATGGGGCTATGAAAATTCTGTTCGTGGCATCGTTTGTTTCTCAAAAAAGTAACACGGTGCCGCGAAAACCGCAACCTTCTATCTTTACTAATAACGCTGATAACCCCTAAAACATACAAAAACTGGACACCCTGTACATTGAATACTCTCGAGAGCATATATATATACTTATAGATAGATGGGGGGGGGGGGGTGAAAATAGCCCTAATTTGTCATATAAAAAAAAATCCTTAAGTGCCCCTTAACGGGGATGCAGAGACTCAAAGAAATACCCAGCGACACCTTAAATTCAATGAAATTTTAATATTTTATGTCGGCCATAAAGACTCATAAAGCCATATTAAAAATGGTACTTTACGTGTGTTTTGATAAAATTAGTTGTTTTCGAAAAAAATAAATTTTTTGTGTCGCGCAAGCAAAAATTATTTATCAAAGAGCGCTTGGACTGAAAAACGTAGGGCTTGGTTTATATTAATTAATTAATTATTAAATCATAATTATAAGAGGACGATATATCTAACCAAATCTCGGTTAAAATTGTGTAAGTAAACAAATACAGATTTATTCTTGTTATTTACAAAATTAACAAAGTAAGAATATAGGGAAGAAAAATAAAAATTATAGAGATTGCTGAAATTGGCCACCGTCATTCTTCAATCATAAATTCACACGTCTCTTCATATTTCTGAAAGCGTTGACCAGCATCTCTGGATAAATGTTATCATATTCTTGGATAATTCTTTCTTGCAACTGTTTTAAATTTTCAACTAGTGTTTAAGAAATATTGTTCTTCAAATGAGAAACTTTACGAACGTTTGCAACCAGTTCTTCTGTTCTTACAGATGGTCTTACAGATGATCTTACAGATGGTCTGACAGATAGTCTTATAGATGGTCTTACAGATGATCTTACAGATGGTGTTACAGATTGTCTTACAGCTCCTTTTTTGAGTTCTGTAGAACCTGTTTTCCTAAACAGAGCCTCGGTTCTTCCAGGCAATGATGATAACCCGCAGCAGTAATAGCGGCTTTAGGGAAATTTTCGCGAAAATCGTCCATGCACAAACGCTGATTGTATTTCCACTCACCATTTACTCTAACCACGTTTCAAAAATACGCTTCAACCATGAATTGTTTGTGCCCTTCCGTAAAACCCATTGCGTGAACTATTCAAGAAACTGGATAAATTAGCGATGAATCAAAATACTTGTAACGACTTTTAAAGATGATGGACATAACTGATTGATTGACGATGCTGGTATTTACTGACACAGGTATTAAGCTCTATCGCTGAGCAGTACGGCCTTAGATGCAGAGTTGATAATAATTTTTGCTCGCACGGTATAACACGTTTAAGCATTGACTTTTAAAATTCATTTAATAATGAAGTTTGTTAACACAGTAACCAATCGAATAGGAACATAACTAATAATTCACATTAAAATAATAAAAGTTGTCATTATAATATCTCACTAATGCTCACCTGCATCTAACTTATGGACAAGCGCTCAGCAATAATTGTGTGCATGCAAGAATAATCTATTCAGATGAATTTCCAAATCGATGTGTGCCGCATAAAGGAAGCAATTGAAAGGGTTGATACTTCGGAAATCACTTAAATGCAAGAATGTTAAAAATGTGAAAGATTTGCTTTTTCTTGTTTATTTCAGGGGATTTTCGAAATAGGCGCCCTGTACCTCTATACATTTTCCTTACCGACGGATGTTTTCTCATTGTAATTGAAACAACAGTCCAGGATTGTCTTAAATCTTCTCATTGAATGGTATGGATCTTCCCTGGTATGACTTCGAATTAAACTCTCTCAAAAATTCCCCGTAAAGAGAAATTCATTGGAGTCATGTCATAAAATAGGCACCCCTCGGCCTATCCATCAAAAGTATTTAATAATTGCTGACAAACTAAATTCCTAAAATGGGGCCGTGCGCCGTCGTTGCATATATCACATCTGATTTCTAATTTCTAAGGGCAAATTTTCTAACAAACCGTTAAAGTTTTGTTACAAGAATTGCAAATACGGGGCAATAAGCCTCCAATAAAGAACGGTTCAATGAGATGATTCCCAATAATCCCCGCCCACATGTTAACCATGAACCTTTGTTGGTACTTTGTCTGTGCTGTTGCATGGGAATTTGCTTCATGCCAGATATGCAAATTTTGACAATTTATTACTCCGTCTCGGGTGAAACCGGCTTCGTCCGTGAACAAAACAATACTAGTAAAATTATCACTTTGCCTAAATCGTTGAAAACCCCAATTTCCGTAGTTGACTATTGCAGGATAATCAGCTGGAGACATGGCATGTACCTTTTGGATGTGATAAGGATGTAGCAGTTGTTCTCGAAGGGTCTCATGAACAACCCACTTTGTTGCATGAACTTGGACCGATAGTTTTTTTTACACTATTAAGAGGGATTTTTAACAATCTCATCCAGAATTTCCTCCTCTGACTGAGGGTTCCTTGCTCTTCTTGGAGGCCCTTCTCTACCACGATGCAGCAAAAAGCTTCCTAAAATGGAGTAGCTCGATAATGATTCATCTCAAAAATAGTAATATTGAAGAAATATTTGCTTTTTGAAAGTTGAATTTTGCAACATGTGGCATTACTGATGAGACCACATATTGCAGTTTTAAACTAACTATTGCTGGGGCGTTTTAATTCACCCTGGACATTAATAATTCTAGGTTTCGCTGACTCCGGTCCGCTCTTTCTCGACTCGAGATCACCCTCCCTGTCCCGCAACCCCAATGAAATAAGTAAAATCTACGTAATGTGAAAATGTAAAATATTTACTCACCTTGGATAATACGAGGATAAAATGGATGGGATTACCCCTTGTTAGTCGCGACGGCACGGTACTCGTCTCTGTCTCTTTCGACTTGAGTTTTCGACTGATCCTCTTCCATACGTGGTCACATCGTACCGAGTACAATGGGTACTTTTGGGTAGGTACGAGGGACGATGCAAAATATTGTAAAGTAAAGGAAGGTATGGAATGGATAGGTGGGTCAAGAAAAATGTATTGTAAAATAATTGTATACGTGCAAGTAACTTTAAACACGGATAATTGTAAATGCAATATACCAGACGTACCGTTAGAAAGCTAGAAGTTACCAAAGTTCAAAAATGTAATTTTTCGAAAGTCGATATCTCAGAGACTATAAAGTTTAACTTATAATGCATTTATTAAAAAATAATTATAATTTTATGTAAAATCCAGAAATATTCTATTAAAAAAAAAAGTAACTTTGTTTTTCTACGGTTTTTTGACTCATCCTGTAAAGTTATGTTTTTTTTTAATTTCAATAGACTTTAAACCCTAAAACGATTTGTCTTGAATACTTTTTGGTAGCTGTTTTACTTTAAGAAATAATCTACCGTTTCCACACATACCAACGACTCAGTATATGCAGCTCTTGAAAATATTTTTTTCTTGCAAAACCTCCCATCCAAAGGAAATCTCTTAATATTAAAAAAAAAACCTTGTAGTTAATGTATTCAGTAAATAATTGTAATTCAGATGGTGACGAGATATCCCAAGTAATAATAAAAGCCATTACATATGTTATTACACCTTTTGTTTGCATTATATAACGAATTCTATTGTAAATAGAACTACCTCCGCAGAAAAAATTAAGAAATTATTTATGGTCAACAGCTTTACTTTATGTTAAGTAAAATGGCAATCTTAATTCTGACTACAACCAAAAAAAAACAACAATAAGCACCAAATTGTTTCATCATTCAATGTTACTGTTTAATATTTGGATCTAGATCCATTTAAGGGGGGTGACTCCGCAACACCCGGATAGCGCCTCCTCGTAATTATAATTTGTTGTACTGTAGATTGAAATAAAAATCTATTTCATAACACATTTTTTGAAAATATGATTTTCGATGCCGGTGGAGCGGGTCGAAAGTTGAGTTTTCGACCCTAGGGTCCGACATGAAAAGCAGCTGATTTTTAGTGCATTCCACGACGAGTTTCTCGTTGACACGTATAGAATAGACCTTTTCATTTTTGTAAAAACCGAATTGGCATCCTTGCCTGATTTCCGGACAAAACAAGGATACCGATACGACTGCGCTTGCGCAATAGATTCGTGAAAGTATATGCATCTTGCTCTCTTTGTGGTCACTCTCTTTTTACAAATAAACTTTAATGGAATACTGTTGAGATATACTTATTTAGCAAAGCCAGTTCTGTCCACGTTGCTACAAGATACTTACTCGATTGTGACAATCTTCATGTTGGTCTGTCAAAAAAAGAAAGCATGTCTGGATAATAAAGTTATGATCTGTTTCTTGTGTTGGAAATGCCTGTGTTATATTTAAAGGTAGGTAATTTAAAATATCTACTAGTAAGTATTAAAAGGTACAGGTTATATTATCTGTTGTATTATGTTTGAGTTGTTATAGTTGCCATATTGTTTCTGGCGCCTTTTGTTTAATAACCTTTTCAGACAATATAAATCAAAGACATTAGAACTAATAGACCAAATTGTTTACATTTTTATGTGGCAAATCATCATTCCCTATTTATTATTCATCTCTGTCGCTCAAAATTTGGACCTTAGGCGGCTTTATCTGTCTGTTAGAATTATTATTAGGGAAAACTGTATTTAAAAGATTACGTTACATAGTAATTGCACTAACGTCCAGAATTCATGCTTGTAATGTTATGCGATTATTTTATTAAAAACTGTTAAAAACCTTAAAAAGTACTAAGATTATTTATACAGGGTGTTTCGGGAGTAAAGGGAAATATTTTAATGAGGTATTCTAGAGGTCAATATAAGAAAAAAAGGTCATCTAAATGTGGGTCTGGAAATGCTTTCTTTTCGAGATACAGTGTGCCAAAAAAAAAGTATACATTTTTCCTTCAATACCTCGAAAACGATTTAAGGTATTACACTGATCATGGGTGTGCGCTATACTGGCATGAAAATACGTTTTCTCGATTTAAAAAGTTTTTACCATTTTACCAGTGGCGTACGCGACAGCAAAAAATAAAATTGTTTTGGCGAAAAAAATTGTACCTACGCCTCTGGTATTTTTCAAATCAGGGGTCTATTTCTTAATCTACAGTCATTTCTTAAAAGAAAAAGTATTTTGAGTTTTTTTGGTAGAACAAACCATTTTCAAGTAATAGTTTGAATGCTGTTTTATTACGTTATTGATATTTCGACTTCACGACATTTATTTTGTAAAATAATCGGTTCTGAAATTTACAATAAAGTTTATTTTAACAACAAATAACTAAATCTAAATACTAAACCATAAAAAAAATCTTAACGAATGTTTTCAAAAATACCACCGCCTGCTTCGTACATTTATTCGCTCGTTTATTAATTGCTCTGGTAGCACGGCGAATTGAGAGACGGTTATTACGGATAATAGCTGCAGCATTGTTAATGCGATCAAGCAACGCTTCCCTTGTTTCTACTCTTGTTGCATAAACCAATGATTTCATCCACCCCCACAAGCAATAATCCAAGGGATTAAGGTCAGGTGACCTTGGTGACCAATTGTAAGGACCACCTCTGCCAATCCAACGATCAGGTAAACAAGTATTTAAAAAATTTTGCACTTGGAGACTAAAGTGTGGTGGGGCACCATCATGTTGGAAATAAAGTCGTGACCTTACATCTAAAGGAACTTCATCAATAATATTAAATAAGTTTTCTTGTAAGAAGCGTAAATAGCCCAGTCCATTAAGATGTCCATCCAGTACAAAAGGACCAAACAATTGATCCCCAAGCATACCACATTAGTAGGTACTAATAATTTATAAAAATATTAAAAATAACACTGTTAGTACTTTATGTCAAATAATGTGCCAAACATTATTGTGACATTGATTTATCAAAGCCAACTTGTAAAAAAATTAATCTCAACTAGTAATTTTTGGAAACGGTTGTAAAACAGCATTTTAACTATTACTTGAAAATGGGTTGTTCTACCAAAAAAACTGAAAATACTTTTTCTTTTAAGAAATGACCGTAGATTAAGAAATAGACCCCTGATTTGAAAAATACCAGAGGCGTACAATTTTTTTCGCGAAAACAATTTTATTTTTTGCTGTCGCGTACGCCACTGGTAAAATGGTAAAATTTTTTTAAATCGAGAAAACGTATTTTCATGCCAGTATAGCGCACACCCATGATCAGTGTAATACCTTAAATCGTTTTCGAGGTATTGAAGGAAAAATGTAAATTACTTTTTTTTTTGGCACACTGTATCTCGAAAAGAAAGCATTTCCAGACCCACATTTATATGACCTTTTTTTCTTATATTGACCTCTAGAATACTTCATTAAAATATTTCCCTTTCCTCCCTTAACACCCTGTATTTATCTATGGTGGGTGGTCAAACGGGTATAAGTCAAGATTTTATCAAAATGAGTTTTTATACTTTTTGTATCTATTTTAGAATCCCACATTGACTGGTTCAAATAGAACAAGTCAGTGTCTTTAAAATATTCATAGTTTAAATGTAATCTACTTAGTTTAACTTCAAAATAATTTGATTTTGGTGGCCATAACAGTACAAGTTCAGTTGTACTATTAAGATATTTACTATTGAAAAATCTAAATAGTACAAGTTAACCTATACTATACGTATTTTTATTTAATATTGACTTATACTATTTGTATCGTTTTGACAACCAGAGTTTTAGGTTATGTTAGCAGTACATCCGCAGAAGAAGAAGATGTGCAAGATAATAAAACAGGATTTAGTAGCGACGACAGTGTAAAAGATAGAGATTATGTTCCAGAAGGAAATTCTACCAATTCCGATGATTCTAGTAATTTTAACATTCCTTTGTTGGCCGTGAAAAGAAAATTACTTAATAGCGATGGTAATGAAATGTGTAGACAAGATAAACAATCTGAAAAAAAAAGATTAGTAGATGGTCCTTATACAAGAAAAAAAAGACATGATAGAACAGAAAAGAGAAACGCCGGAAAAAGTTACGTGACGGCAAAAGGAAAGCGAGTGAGAGAGAGGAAATTAAAAACTCTAGGAAACTGTAGAACAAGATGTCGTGAGATAATATCAGAAGAAGTTAGATAGGATATTTTTAACGAATACTGGAACCTTAAAAATAGAGACAAAAGGGTAAGCTATGTTGCAGATCACTCCGAAACAACAGAAACAGCTGTTAAGAGAAAACGGACAGACAATCCTGCAAAGTCAAAAAACCGGCAAGTAAGCCATTCATTTTATTTTAAAATAAATGGCCAAAAGGTCAAAGTAGTCGAGGTTGCTTTATGAAAATATTGGATGAAACACAAATGTTCATTACCCTTGCGCTTAACAATTCTCGCGTATCTCTATCTGGAGTGATTTATACCGACAAAAGAGGCCGCCATGAACCAAAAAATAGATATAGTCAAGAAAAAATACAAGAAGTAATTGATCACATCAACTCATTTCCCGCATACCGATCCCACTACACTAGAAGAACCAATGACAAAAAATACTTGTCTCCTAATTTGACCCTACAAAAGATGTATGAAGCATATTGTGAAAATAGAGAAGAAAAAGTTTCTAGGCGAATTTATGAGACAGAATTTCATAAATTAAAGTTAGCTTTTAAGAAACCGAAGGTTGACATATGTCATAAATGCGATGTCTTACAAATGCGATTAATGGTAGCTGAAGAAAATGAAAAAAACACCATACAGGAGGAAATCGATTCTCACCATCTTCACCCAGACAATGTTTATAAGCAAAAGGATGTTGACAAAACTTTTGCAAAAGAAAACAAAGATACAAAATGGTATTGTTTTGATTTGCAACAATGCCTCCCTACACCTTATGTTAATTCTAGTGTTTCTTTTTATAAGAGACAGCTGTGGACATACAATCTAACACTTCATGATATGGGGACTGGAGCAGTCACATGCTTTATGTGGCATGAAGGAGAAGGGGGGCGTGGTGGTAATCAAATTGCAACTTGTCTTTTTATGAAACTATTGTCCTTGCCAGAAAACATAAAAAATGTGATTCTGTACTCAGATACATGCGGCGGGCAAAATAAAAATTATAACGTTGCTGGTATGTTTCTAACCGTTATGCAGCGAAAGAAATCACTAGAGAGTACTGAGCACAAATTTATGGTTAGTGGTCATAGACATATGGAATGTGACGTTGACCATGCCCTTATAGAGAAACAAAAAAAAAGTTGGTCACTGAAATCTCACATCCCCATGATTGGTATCAACGAGTCGGAAGCGTTGGTAAAAAACAAAAGTTTATGTTTAAGGAATTAACATTGGCAGTGTGTCCTAACAACTAGCTTGTGTTTTAGTGCCTTTATTGCAGTTTATTTTTGATTTTCTTGTGTATTTGCCTAAACATTAGTGTAGAAATAAACAATCATGGTTCATGCTTGCGTAGTGTGTAAAAAAGTGGATCATTTCAATCCAAATTTATCATTTCATCGGTAGGTATGGTTAGGTTATTGTTCTATAGAAGGCATTGGTGTAGCGAATGGGTTCGTTTAGTAATGCTGTGGTAGCATCATTTTTATTAAAACTTTTATGCACAATGAAAGAAGTTGTGTTATACTTAGAAACAATTAAGAGTAGATATTAATAAATAACTCATGGTAGCTACTTAACAGTAAACGAGTAATATTATATCGAGTAGTAAGATACTGTAAAATTAAAATCCCATTCCTAAATTTAAGTAAGTACCCATTTATTAAGATGTTGATGATATACAGGGTCGTTGGTATGTATGGAAGCGGTCGATTATTTCTTAAAGTAAAACAGCTAGCAAAAAATATTTTGGGAGGAAAGTTTTATGGTTTTGTAAAGCCTATTAGAATTAAAAAAAGATAAGTATACAGGATGAGTCAGAAAGGCGTAGAGAAATTAAGTTACCTTCTTTTTAATAGAACACCCTATATCTTAGAATATTTTTGGATTTTGCGTAAAATTACAATTATTTTTTATAAAGGGCATTATAAGTCTAAACCTAATAGCTTCCGAAATATCGACATTTGAAAAATGACATTTTTTAACTTTGACGGCTTCTAGCTTTCTAACGGTACGCTATAGAGCAAGACGGCTTACATGTTCCTATCTGACTTTTTCATTATCTTCCCGAAAATACCAACTACCAGTTAAACCGGAAGTACTATATTTCCGGCTTTTGAGCTACATCCAGTTTAACCGGTAGTTGACACTTTTAGAAAGAGAGTTAAAAACTAAGATAGGGACATGTAAGCCGTTTTACTCTAAGACGTACCGTTAGAAAGCTAGAAGCTGTCAAATCTCAAAAATGTAATTTTTCAAAACTTAATTTCTCGGAAACTATTAGGTTTAGACTTATAATGCACTTAATAAAAAATAATTGTAATTTTACGCAAAATCCCAAAATAATCTTAAAATATAGGGTATTCCGTTGAAAAAAGGTAACATTATTTCTCTACGGCTTTCTGACTCATCCTGTATACGTAACTTTTTAATATTCCAATAGACTATAAAAAACCCTAAAACTTTTGTCTTAAATATTTTTTGCTAGCTGTTGTACTTTAAGAAATAATCGACCGTTTCCATACATACCAACGACCCTGTATAATATAATATAGGTTTCCTCAAAAACCCAAGCGATATGTGTTTGAAATTACTTAATAATTACTTAATAATTTACTTAAACTATTTAATAACTTATTAAAATGCTAGTTAACTTAGAACCATATTATTTAAGGGATTTAATTTTGTATGATTAAGTAGTTATTTTTTTGGATAACATTATTCTGTTTGTGACGCCATCTTCTTTTGTTTTTTCTAAGCATCATTGTAAATAATGATTATTAATAATAATATACATGTATCTTAGTTTTTTATTGTTTATCTCAAAATATCTTCTATCATAACCAAAGAGGATAGGACAAAATCATAATTTCCAGCTTTTAACAGGAAGTAACAAAATATGTAATCGGGTTAAACCGGAGGTTGATGTTTGTTAACTTCAACAACCGTAATTTTTTAAATAACAATATCTCAAAAACGATTCAGTTTAGACATGTATAGTACATATTACAAAGTGTACTGGGATTCAGAAATTTCGGAATTTTAAAAACAATGAAATCAAACAAGAAATGTGATTAATTTTGTTTTATTCTAGCATATTTTTTGTAGCCTATTATTACCATTCTTAGGAAAAAATTCTGATACAAAATAAATTATTGTATTAATTTCATATATTGTTATTAGGTTTTAACCTCTACTCCTCTGGCGATCAAAACCAAGGGACGGTTTACAATGTTGCCGATCGGGTCTAAGAGATCTGCCGTTCTCTCTCGCACTCGCCAATTATTTTAAAACAATAATAGTTGATACTTTTATGGGAATTATGAATGGATCGTCTCGTCTATTAGTTCTAATGTCTTTGATATTAATAAAAGATTGATGAACAGAAAGGACCTGGGTTTTATTCTGGATTTCTACGAGTGTGAGTCCAACAATAAGTAATTAACATCTAATACACAGAATTGCGAAGCATCTCAAGTCATATTTTCAAAACATTTTATATGAAAAATTGTATGCGCAACTCGGGGCGACTCAACGATTGCACGAGTGTGAAGTTAGCTGCCCAAGCACATAGGGCCTCTTCTGCCACATCCATATTGTTCCTATGTTTATAGAGTCTACAGTATTCTGTTAGCAGACCTACCACTGCTCTGAACGAACTTCTTGCCCTTGTTTAGTAGATTCTCTATCACTTAAAGCGATGGTTTTTAATGTACTGTTTCGCCTGTCTCTATTCTGTTGTTTCCTCCCATGATCTTCTGGATTCCTCTGCAAGTTGAAATTCCCGACGTTCTAAGTCATAACCCTAGTAAGTTAACTCATCAACTGTAATACATTTATGAAAAAACTCAATATTTATCAAAATGGTATTTAAAACATTCTTCACTCTTTAAAAAAAAATGAATTAATTAACCCATTTCTATAGCACAATATTTTTTTTAACTTTGAAATAGAAACATAACCCTAAAACAATGAACTATTTAAAAAATCCATCACAATTTCCCCACTCCCACGCTACATTTTTTTTGTAGAAGGATTAAATAATATTAAAATATACGTTTAAAAAAACCCAATGCTGATTTGTATTTCATTCAAATAACCACTCCTATAATCATAATAATAAACCAACTACCTAGAAGTTAGTAAAAAATAAATAACGTTTAAATAAGCATAATAAATTGCAGTTGCCTGTATAAAACAATGCGATTCTTCAGATACCCTAATCACAACCACGCGAGAAAGCAATTATCCTGCATGCCTCTGCGTAAATATTTTTACATAATATAATTAACGTTTAACATAAAATGTTACTTTTATAATAGTTAAAAATTGAAATGATTATGTATGCGATAAATCTTAACAACAGGTTACCCACGAAAGTGTCACTTTTAGAATTTGTAAGTGGTTATAATTATTGAGCTTCGTGATTTTATATAAATAATAGAGAAATTTAAAAATAATCACTTTTCAAATACCTAGGTTGCTATTTTGATGAAAACCTAACATGGACATCGCATTTAAATTTTGTGGCAAGTAAACTAAACAGTGTCTATTGTGTAATCCGCAACTTAAAGCCACTTTTTTTAGATGAACAGTTTTGAAAGACGTATCTGAAACACTACAAAAAAGACTACTAAAGCTAATTTATAACAATTTTTCAATAGTACGATATTCTAACTCTCCCCTCAATGCACTGCTAGAAACAACAGTATTAATTTGTAAAAAACGTCCTAGGCATTTGGCCACAAATGCTTAACAAATTTCACATTTTGGCAACGTTAAACTAGAGAACCGACCTACTAGATCAAGTTATTTTAGAAACCCCTCATCGTCAGTAATATTTTCGAAATTATCCAAATCCATATTAAATTTTTATCATAAACGTCCACTTCGACTTTTCAGGTTATTTGTTCCTAAAACTTGACTTAAACTTCGAAGATCTGCATAATAAGCTTAGTTTTACTTCTAAGCCATAATTTTACAACATCATAAGCTAGCTTAAGGTTACCTTTTCTTTAAACCTAACTTAAACCTTGATTGTACAACCGAACATAAAACATATTGTACGGAGATTGTACTTGTCTTGGTACACAACGGAGGTATGAGATGTTTTGTGTTTCTATTCTATAATATCTTTAGAGAGCACTAAAGCAGATTCCCTACAACGGCTTGAGATCACATTGATTTGAGCACTTAACACTAAGCCTAAATCGTACAATTCACTTTGACATAACAGTTGACAGAGTGACAAAACACTTGAAACTTATTCTAGGGCTAAGGCTACCCAAGATGCAGAATCTCTTTTTGTTCACTCGCCGAGACAAAATACTGGGTCTTGCCAAGATTTAAGTTATGCAATGACTTTACGGGGTCTTGCCGAGTGAGATAATACAATTTTTCTAATTTTGTTTCATAAGAAATCTATTACGATACCGTTTTCAGTATCGAAACAGATCTATTACGATACCATTTGTTTATTTTTTAAAAGTTGGCATTGGTAATATTTAAATGTTTTATTCTGTTGACGTCTGACGTTTCCTGTTATTGTGATCCATGAGAAAAGAAAGTTTTCGGAATTTCTCTGGTAAAAGTTGATTTATCGTTTTATTAGCAATATCCCTTAACTCAGGGGGAGTTAAACTTAGATTATCATGCTCCATATTTTTTTAATTATAATTATGAACAACTCTATGAAATATTAAAACACAAATTTCGTGACAATGACACAAAGAAAATATTATTTATTGTCAAGGCTACTATGATAAAAGTAAATTTATAGTATTACCAACATAGCATTTAGACATACAAATTTACAAAATTTGAAGGGTTGATTTTCTTTTTAAATATGTATTTTCTTATTGAAAAAAATACAAAATAGAAAAAATAGTATAAAGCACGTGTTTTATAAAGCAGTTTTTTAACATGGACGCGTGCTATAAGATGATGCTTTATAAAACATGTACTTTAATATACTATTATATTCAATCTAAAAGAATATAGCACGTGTGGGAAAAAAAGCGTCGTGGTAAAACGTTGATGTTTTAACACATATTATAAAATAAGTCAATAGTGAATTTTTTAAATCGTCGCAATATTACCTGTGTCTGTGGCAATTATAACTAAGCCTACATTTATGAAAGGATGTAGAAAATTATTGATAATAGTAAAAAAAAATTTGCTGTCTTAGTACAAACAATAGGGCATCGCCCACAAACGCGTCTTGTATAGTGGCGATTATAACTGAGCCTTTATTTATGAGATGCTACAGAAAACTATTTGTAATAGTCTAAAACAATTTTTACTGTAATAGTACAAACAATAAAGGATCGCCCACAAAAGGGTTTTATACTGTGGAAATAATAACTGTTCCCACATTTATGAGACGCTATAAAAAATTATTTCAATAGTCTAAAACAGTTAACTTTGCTGTCGAGACCAATTTTGTGAAATAATGATTGAGCTAAAGATAATAACGCAAGACTTGTCCAAAGAATTTGTTTTTCAGATGAAGCTACGTTTTGTTTAAATGGTCAGGTTAATAGACAAAACTACAGATACTGGGCACAGGAAAATGCTCACTGGTGCATAGAAAATTACACCCAGTATAATGAAAAGGTTAATGTTTGGGCGGGCATTGTTGAAAATAGGATAATCGAACCATTTTTCTTTGATGAAAGTCTCACTGGAGAAAGATATCTAAATTTCCTTCAAAAGGATCTGGTTCCAGCTCTTGCCACTCTGTTTCCAGATGATAATGATCCTGATTTACCAAGTTTAATCTTATGATTCTTATGGTTTCAACAGGATGGTGCTCCCCCACATTATGCTGTTCATGTAAGGGAATACTTAAATACAATTTTTGGTGGATTTGATGGTGGAATTAATATGTTGCAGATTTTTCTATTCAGCTTTCGTTTTCGAAATGTATGCAGTAACATATTTATCGCTGTAAGAATTGTAACTTTATGCATGATTTTCTCCACATGTAAGTCTTTAATAAAAAATCTGCAAAATGTTAAAACTCGCAAGTAGGATTGCCTTTCAATATCCTTTTAACCGAAGCTAAATAATTTACCAGTTTTCTCGAAATCCGTTCACAGCTGAGCGCAAGAAACCCCATTTAATTTACATTGCTGTATGGTCGGTTGCGTGCCGGTCAGGGTTTACGGTGTTTTACGCCATATCAGCGTATTGGCCCGTAAGTATTTAAATACAGTTTATCAAAATCCCTATAGGTTCACAGAATTGTTTTTGGAAAAATAAAGCATCAAAAACTCGAATTTGAGTTGATGTTTATTCCAAAGATTTGTGAGACTACCTCACTCGAATTTGAGTTGATGTTTATTCCAAAGATTTGTGAGACTACAAAAAGTCTGGATTTCCCGTAGTCTCACAAATCTTTGGAATAAACATCAACTCAAATTCGAGTTTTTGATGCTTTACTTTTCCAAAAACAATTCAGTGAATTTCAATTTCTCAGAAGAAAATCTACAAAAGTGTCTAATGGTAATTTCCACTACTGAAGAGTGGAATTGTAAACGAAATGAACCTGAGAACGCCTTAGTCAAAACTGGGCCTATTTTCAATAAGTATCGGAAAACGCATTGGCGAACCAAATCCGGTTTCCCAAAACAAGTTTTGGTCTACGGGGGTGACTCATGGAGCTTTCGATCTTTTTCGGATCTCATCAGTAGGACGAAGTAGTCCTAGAGCTGTCAATTTATTTAAGCCCTATAGGTCTTTGAGGATCACAATTGTTATGGCCACCTATTACTAGATATGAATAGCTTAGAGTATTATTTTTGGGGCGTCTTAAAATTTCAGATTATACTACCCCAGTTGCTACAATAAAGACTCAAAAAAATATAATAATTGAGGTATTTGAATATACGAAATACACCGGGATTTTTTGAAAGATTTCGTGGGTTGATAAGAAAAAGAGCAGAAGTTTGCATAATTTTCAAAATTTTTGATAAAAATTGTATGCAAATACAAATATTCTGTTCAAACTTCGACCCTGTAATAATTAATATTTTAATTATTTTCTTCCAGACAGTAAGTTTTAGGAGAAATATGAAAAAGATCTTCATTTTTTAAAATTGAATGTTAATCAGTAGCATAGTAATTGGTTTTGGAATTATCACTGACGTAACATAGTATTTGTTTCAGATTGTGTTATATTTAGCACACTGTATATCGAAAGTTAAGCATTTTAGAGTATAAGTTAATAATAATAATATAAGAACTTTTCAACTTGAAATTAGTCAAGGATTTCGTTATAATAAGTACATCACATTAAGTAACACTCTATAGAAATAGAAATAGCAATCATGTATGTAATCATTTATAATCCCGCATACTTTTGCACAAATATTTTACCTTGATTCAATTACTATTGCCATTTATCAATGTTTCTTTCATAAAAGGAATAATAATAGAGAAGATCATGTATGCGATAAATATTAAGAACATGGTACTCTCAAAGCCTTCGTCTGTGAAAATTTAAAACCTTTATAGTTGTAATCAGTACTGAGCTCGTACGTAGGCTTTTATGGTATTGTGGAAGTGTAGACCACATAAAGGCATAGAGAATCGCTGTGTTAATAATATACATAACATATAAACTAAGTTTTGTATGTATAAGATTGCATGTTTGTGATATACAAATGTACGTGAAAATCTAGAAAAACTTAGTTTTACTTAGTTTTTAATATAAGTGTTTATAATGGATTTTCATCAAATAAAAGTCGACATAATCAATGACTAAGAATAAACTGATTTTATAATTATACAGAAATTGGCAATTTTGCGACTTGTAGTACCAACGACCAACAAATGCCGATTAAAAGTACCAACGACCAACAAATGCCGATTAAAAGTATTTTTCACCTACTTGAAGTCGAGCGCGGATCCATGGGGGGGAGGAAGGTATAGGGGTCATGACCACCCTAAAAAAATGTGAGAGGTACATATTATTATCATGAATACAGAACATTGGAATTAGATTACCTACCGCAAGGGCGGTTTTACGGGGGGGGGGGGGGGTAATAGGGTAATTACCCCCCCCATGAATATAGAATTTTAAGCATCATCATTGAAAAAAGGGCGTGGCACCCAAAAATTTTTCGTCTGCGGCGCTATTTTTTTTCTGGTCCCCCCTCCCAAACTTATTTTCTGGTTACTTTTTAAAAAAAAAATTCGGATTTCAAATTACCCCCCCCCCCCCATGTTGAAAAGCTAAAACCGCCCTTGACCTACCGCGAAGAAATAAAAAATGGACGTGAATTTAAATAATTCAGATCATACACATCTGTTCAATTCAACCATTAAAATAGTAGGCACGGACGAAATTTGGGTATATTCTTCAAAAATTTTCGCCTGCGCCGCTATTTATACACCATCGATGTTTTGCACCCCCCAGGACCATGGGCTCAATACGCCACTGCTTATCGGTATATTTTTGAACAATAAGCTCTACCCACAAAATTGATGAAAAATTATAGACTGCCGATAATCCATTAATTACTTTGTCAATCCATTAATACCTGATAACTTTACACGAATATACTTTTGTCAAATTAAGATGTAAAATTTACAGGTTAGTCGCCTTAGGATCATTTTAAGATCAAAACGATGAAAAATCACTTAAAAGTAAAAGAAATACTTTCTTTACTGATTTTGGAATTTAGTTAATTATTACGTCAACAAATAAATTATATATAAAAGTTTTTAATTATGATATTGAAGCCAAAAGCGCCCGCTAATTATGTTATTACTGGGATACCACAGCAATTTCAATTAATTTTTAATTAAATTAATGCCTTATTGACACACAATAATTACGTTTAATCCAATCAAAAATATTAGTACACATAATTTAAATTAACCAGTTCATCAAATGTTATTTGATCAGATAATTAAAAAAGTCCACAAAATAAATTATATGTGGAATTATAACGGAAACTATTCTATCATTAGCCCATTATTATTCCGCGTTTCAAAAAACCGAAATAGTAATAATATTTACTTATTTCCATTTCCTACTCATCACTAGCATTTCAAAAAATAATAAATGATGAAATCTTGTCAAAACGTCATATAATTGTTTATAAATGAAACTTACGACGACGACCTTTTCCACTAGGATTTCTTAGTCCTTGAGCCATATTTTGTCGATGTAATACAATTAATTGCTTCCCTTTTTCCCGAAACTCCCGTATTTTTTCCAAATAGTTTCGCCGGCATACAATAATTTAATTTTTTTCAATTAGTGTTAGTAGATTTTTTCGGTTTCATTTAATATGCCCAATATTCTCCCTTCTTAACTTCAGCCATCATTTTTTTTATTGTGAATATTTCATTTAGAAAAAATAAATCCACGGATTTTGCAACAAAAGGCTTATTTTGTGACATCATCCAGGATAAATTTTTTCCGTCCTCTTATTTGGGATCCTCAACCAATTTCTTTTTCATCGATTTCTTGATGAAGTCCTTTCAAAATTCTGAACAAAGTGCGTAAGGAAAGTTTCGTTAAAGTGCCACACATCTCTGTAGCATTCAATGTGGTTAGTTCAGGATTTCGTTCTTGAATTCCATAGTATACGTTTTTAACTATTATTACTTTATTTTAATGTTTCTTGAATTTTATATTGTATACAGACAACTAGTTGAAGGTTCGTTAACATCGATAATTTACCTAATTAAAAGTAGATAACAACACCAAATAAAGGTTAATAACTATATATTTACACAAAACACTATCTATGTGAACGACCCATATCTATACTGGGAAAACCTTGTTGAGATTTGAGACATCTTGCTGCCTATAGAGATGTGCATTGGCACTCGATGTTCTAGCATTTAAAGTAAAAGATGAAATAAGTGTGCTGTCATCAGCGAAGCTAAATACAGGATTTTTAGTTTTTTTCAAAAGATCGTCAACATAGTAGAAAGAGGGTGGGCGACAATATAGAACCTTGAGGGACTACGGCGTTGATATTAAATGTATCTGAAAGAAATCCATCAATCGAAACTCGCAGAGAACGGTACTTAGGAAAGCTTGACAGCCATGAACTAAATTGAACCGACATTCCGTATGCTTTCACTTTAGTGAGGAGCTCCTCATCCATACTCGGTCAAAGTTCTTAGAAATGTCCAGTGCTAATGGGCGGGACTCCCCATGATGCATAGTTCCAAACGTGAGTAACACAAGCGAGAATGTCTCCTGTTGATCTAGACTTTTGGAATCCATACTGGCGGTCACTAATAATGTTGAAGCCCTCCAGGTACTTTAATAATTTTTCGTTGAAAGCCTTCTCCGCCACTTTTGATATAACGGAAAGCAATGCGACTGTACGATAGTTGTTTGGCAAGGTGTTCTTGCCTTTTTTGGGCATGGGTTAGACTCGCGCAGTTTTCCAGTAAGAAGATTTAAAGAGAATAGTTCCGCCAGTAAGTTTGCTTTTTCCTGTGCTTTGGTCGCAATGGTGCAATCAGAACGTGCTAGATGTAGAATGGTTGACTTGTTAAAGTTCTGACTGACGGCCTTAGCTACCGACCAAAAAAATCTTGAGCTGTTTGGACATCCATGAAGTTTGTCTTTCATCCTCTAGTTGTGTGCTTCTTTGCTATGGTATATCGTTTGCTTGCATTGGTTTCGAGAGTTAACAAAGATGGTAAGATTTAAGGCAGTAGGGTTTTGACGCCATTGTCGGTTCAAATAATTTATTTTGTTTAACAGCTCATTGGCAATTTTTAAGAAAGCTTGCCGTTAGAAGGGCACTTTTTTGAGAAAGGTATGAAGGCTTCCATGCCCGTAATGATAACCTTCGATACTTCTCTAGCACAGATGGATGGATCGTCAGAGGTAAAACAAACGTCCTGCCAAGAAAAGGTTCGAAAATGGAGGCTGTTCGGCACTAATTGGTAGTTTGTTCAGTGCCAACATAAGGTTGTGGTCAGACGTTCCTAACGGAGGCTTCACGATGATAGTGTACAAGTCAGGGTTTGAAGTTAAGAAAAGATCCAACCAACCAGCAAATTCACCATCTCGGTCTGGAATCAGAGTTGGTTCACACACGAGTTGGGTGAGGCCAGAGGTAATGGCAAAGGATTCGGCTTCGCGACCCTGCTCGTCGGTTGTATTTGAGTATTTGTTAGTTGGTATTTGGTAGTTGACATAATGAACGTTAAAATCGCCAAGGATGACAACACGGTTGCTCATAGGGAATTATTGGTTGGGTTACATTTTGTATTCGTGCCTCTCGTTGAGTTTAGTAAGTAAGATGTAAGATAAATTGAATGGTGGATATGTGTGGGTGGTTCATTATATAAAATTAACATAATCTACTCTCTATATCCCACAATGTTGATTTATTTTTTAAAAAGACGACTAGTTTCGAGGTATATTATATTTCTACCTCATTATTGAGTCCAAGCTATAAGGTTGGTATAAAAAAAGTCTAGTGGGATGAGATCCGGAGATCGTGGTGGCCAAGCAATGGGACCACCCCCAAGAACCGTTAGGAAATCGGGAAAAATGAATAGAATTTATATACGAAGTATCTCGCATACCTCGACGGCCACCCTGTATATTATTAACACATAGCGATTCTCTATGCCTTTATGTGATCTACACTTCTACAAAACCATAAAAGCCTACGTACGAGCTCAATACTGATTACAACTATAATGGTTTTAAATTTTAACCGACGAAGACTTTGAGAGTACCATGTTCTTAATATTTATCGCATACGTGATCTTCTTTATTATTATTCCTTTTATGAAAAAATCATTGATAAATGGTAATAATAATTGAATCATGGTAAAATATTTGTGCATAAGTATGCGGGATTATAAATGATTACAATGACATACACTATTGCTATTCCTATTTCTATAAAGTGCTACTTAATGTGATGTACTTACTATAACGGAATCCTTGACTAATTTTAAGCTGAAAAGTTCTTATATTCTCATTAATTACTTTTATCCTAAAATGCGTAGCTTTCGATATACAGGGTGCTAATTATAATACAATTTTAAACAAAAAATATGTTACGCCAGTGAAAATTACAATTAAAGCCTCTTTCTTGGGAAGTGTTTAATTCAGAATTTGCCCGGTTAAGGTGTTTCACTTTTACTTGTTGTTGTTGCGTGTAATTTTCTTTTTATTATTTAACTTTATTTTTTGTTAATGTTGATCTGATTCCGTGCGCCCATGTTTTATAAAGGAAACGCCGCCTATAAGCCGAGTTAGTTATTTCAATTGACCTCGTATATACTTTACCATCCAAAGAAATTACTTTGTTAGGACCGCGGCTTTTTCGCCGATAATTTGGTGAAGTATCGTTAAATCTCGGTTTCAAGAGCTTGGAGGTGATCAATGATCGAGTTTCTTAGATCATCTCCGTACCGATTTATCTAAATTCTATGCACTTCTGCGATTATCTCCACTGTCATGATCATTTCTGATTCTATTTATCTGTTCTTAGGCTGCAGAATAGAGTTGAACCATCATACTTTAATCCCATTTACAATCTAGTTCGCCTCTTTTCTTCTGTTCGTCCTTTTTTCATTTTTTAAACCTAGGTATCTAGTCGCAACAAGCATCTATCCTGTTTCCACCTTGTAGAATCAGATCTACTTTTTCTGCCTCTATACAGAGGTACCTTGTCTTTGCGGTATTTGTATTTAGTATTCTTATATACTCCTAAAATATCCTGTTGGTCATACATTCCTTTTATCCTGCGCTATTACGACCACATAGATTTACCTTACCAGTCTTGAAGCTTTGAAACGCCCGAAGATTATCTTTGAAATAAATTATGTGAGTTTTCCTACCCTCAAGCTTCAAATTTAACCTATTTAGCTGGCCTAAGACGTCGGACAAATAAGCAACTTTAATCCTTGGTTTTCTTAGAATAATTGGATTTCGTTTGACTCACAACATTTCCGTTTGATAACCGACGAAGAATAGGATTTATAAGGATTGGTATGAATTCATGCCCTCGCATTCCACTGTTCTGAAAGCTACAGATTTTCTTTCCTACTTCTAAAACTTGACAGTAATATTTTATGTAGATATGTGAACTGGACTTTATTTGATTTTTAAGAGAGAAAAAGTAGCTCTGTAAACATTTTTCTATTCAAATTCTGAATTTAAAAAAAAAACAGCTTAAAAGGAAAACGCATTAATAATAATCAATTTGTCCTTTCTCCAGTAACTCGCATGTGCAATGAATTGATAAGGGTTTTAATTGTTTTTTGCGGTATGATATTTCATTCTTCTTCGGGAGCCAGAGTAAGCTCTGAAGAGTGCTAAAATGGTCATTTCTACTCGAAATTGCTCGTCCTACATAATCCCCCGAATTTTGTTCTATTGAATTCATATCGGCATGGTTTGGTGTCCAGCTCATTTGTTGAATGTTCCATTCTTAAAATATGCGTTTTCCATCTATCCTACGCGGTTAGGCTTGGTATGATCGTCCATTAAATTAAATTTCCACCTACCTATGTCACTACGCAATAGACAATTAGTGGCTGGTTAATGTAGTTAACATATGTGTTACGCACTTGTCATAGTTTGCGATAAAACTAACAAGGTAGCAAGTGCTGCTCGATAAAAAGACAGTATGCCCCCAAAAAATTACTGTCCCACTTTGATATTGGGCAACTTACCGACAAAAGACAAGTATTTATCGTCAACCTGGTCTTCTCTACACTCTCGCACGTTGACTGTCGTTTACTAGGCCAATTATCATTTCATCCGAAAGAAGGATTATTTTCTATGTGACCCCGAAGTTACCAGCGTACTCTTAAAGGCCTTTTAGACCGCAAATTTGTTGCAGAAAGACTTCATCGAATGGTGGTCCACAAAACTGGTCTTACATACATCAATGATTTCAGACTGCCGATACGTTTCGGTTCCGAGCAATTTGTTACATACCGGTCTTCCCTTTGATTGGCCACCCTAAGACGACCCGTTCCATGCCTCTGATCAACATTATCAGTTTCTTTGTAGAAATTCAATATACGGATGACAGAATTCCGAACAAATTTCAATTTCTCAAAATTCTATTCGCAATTTGATGATTTTATAATCCTTCATCGTGCGCTACAACTACTCTTGATCTATCAGAATGCAGATATCACATTTCCTGGCATTTTTCATGAAAATTAAGTTGACTCCATTGTCACTGACATCCTAAAATAATTGTTTATTTAATATGCACAAGAATGAGCCGTCAAAACAAGAATATTACGATACTATAATATTCACCACTATTCTTACAATACCCTTGCTTTAGATGCAGGCTGTTTACTCTTTAGCTATATCGCAAATAACAAACTAATATAAAGGCGGCGACCCCCATGAAACCTTTCATCTTTTAGAAAGCCCTGTTTATGGAGAGGATTTAATTAACATTTGTTGTTTACTCATTTTATTGCTTTGGGCATTATTAATTTTATTTATTTATGTTGAAGTTTGATCAAACTGGTTATCGGTATCAAAACAATGACGAAATAATTCCACCATTTTTTGTAATGGAATATAAATATTGACGTAAAATAAATTTAGTTAAAAAATATCCAATTGTGGCACACAAATCATAACACCCACCACTACTGCACTGTTGATGTATAATCAGAAGATACTTTGTTCAAATCAATATCCTCAATATAACGTTCTCATAGTCTCCATATTCTTAATGTGTGATTTAATCAAATCTATCTAGGATAAATGCTAGTTGGCATTAGGAGTAGTATCAATTTCTCCTATTCATTAAAGAAATCTAACTAGACTTTTTTTATAGAGCATAATAGCCAGCCGCACACAAAGACTTTGGAGTGCAGGATTAATGTGTGCTGTTCAAAACTTGCGCTACAGAGTTTTGATTAGTGGAGTCTCAGGTCACAACGAGACCTCTTAGATTTACAAAATACCACAAGCCGCGTCAAACTAGCCAGATTAAGGATAATTCTAGTACATTTTTACAAAAATTTTAGAATGTAACATTCCAAACTATCGCGCGTTCCGAGGTCTCCCTGTGTGACTGCCCATTGTAGTAATGTGGCTACCTGCCAAAGTTGGCACGTCATCGATCTTCCTTAAAAAGGAACATTAAAAACATAATGCAGATTTTATTAAAAATTACTTGCAAAAAAATTAATAGTACAACCACCAGCAGTAATATAAGCAATTATTGTAAATGTCAAAACATCTTTGATAATTTAAAGTATTTTTAGCTATTTCAAAATAAATAATTAATTACAATGTATAAGAGAAAATCACCATGATTACGTGGTACTATATTATTATGGGAAATGTTTCTCCAAGAGTTTCTGAAATGGTTCCTGTAAACTTTTCTGAGACGCCAGTAAAACAGCAGTCTTGAATATTGTTGAAGGTTTAAAAAATGAAGAAACTGTTATTAATAATTGTAAATGCTCTTACCCAAAGGATGATAGGCCTGTGAATTTCCAAATGATAAATATTCATTAACTAAAATAAAAAAATAAATCCTACAAATATCAAATACACCAGGAATTAAGGAATGGAGATGAATGCGAAGAGCAGGACCAATAACGACATACTAGTTTTATGCTATAATATTTGCTTTTCGTCTCACTAAATATCAACAAATGTTCCAATTTTTTGACATTACAGTCAGGAAAAGAGCATGGAATCATGTGCTTCTTTTTGAGTCAGATTTCTGTCTTTTACTCCTATTACTTCATTGTGACACTGTTCAGCAATCAACCATTTTAAATTTGGATTGGACGGGGGCTTCTTTAATGGCAGATGTGGTAAACGGGGAAGCAGTAGCTTTTAGTTTTCGGGGAATGTAATAATTACATGATGAGTGGATGGTAAATCATAGAGAAGGGGGCGGTCTTAGTAGGAGCCAGACCCTAGGAAGTCGATATAGTTATGTTGTATGGAGTGAATGTGTGAGTGTGTAATTAGATGGTTTAATGATACGTCTGTACGTTTGTAATAGTTAGCGATGAGTTTTTCGATATGTTTTGTAATTGTCGGCATTCGTAAGTCATTATGAAGTATGTAAGTCATCGTGTAGCGAGGGGCATTCCCAATGATTTTTAAAACTTTGCTCTAAAAAACTTGTAACTTTATGTTTATGGTGCACCATATTGGTATACCATAAGTAAGTACTGGTCGGATTAAAGTCTTGTACAGTAGCCTTTTTGTACGTAAGTCAACTCTACTTCTACTGTTTATAAGGGAGTAGATGGCACCAAGTTGAGCATTCGCTTTTTCAAGCGCTGGTCGGCGTTTTCGTGCCACGCCATCCTTCTATCAAAGCAAAGGCCCAAGTATTTGACACTGTTGCTACAATTTATCCTGCAGTTTTTGACTAGCAATCGGGTTTCTGGATATCGTACTCTGGACTTTGAAAAGAAGATAGCTGGGGTTTTAGCGTCATTGAGTCGAATTTTCCAGTTATCTAACCATGACTCCAAAAGTTTTATATGGCGTTGCAACCTCGAGATTACTATTTTTGGCTGCTTAGAGGTGGCGGTTATCGCGGTATCATCAGCAAACAGGTATAACTGTGTTTGAGCAAATTTAGGTATATCGCTGGTATATATATTGTACAGGGCCGGCGCAAGTGGGGAGCCCTGCGGAACTTCGGCTCTAATGTGCCTCACAGACGATATCGCATTTTCTGACGAAACGGCCAAAAAACTGTCCTTAAGGAATGAGCGAATGACCTTTATTAGGTAATTAGGCATACCTGCCCTTATTAACTTTAGCATTAGTCCATTATGCCAGACCTTGTCGAACGCTTTGCTCACATCCAAAATCACTGCTCCCGTGTAGAAGCGGCCATTAAAGCCCTTAAGGACACTGGACGCCAACCTAGTTGTTTGACGCACCGTGCAATGAGCAGATCGAAAACTAAACTGCTCTGGTGGTAAAATGTTGTTGTAGAATACAAAATCGTTTTCACGCTAAAGTATACGTTTTTTAACAACCTTGCCAAGACACAACAGCAGGCTGATTGACCTATAGCTAGTGACAAATGTTAGATCCTATCCAGGCTTAGGAATAAAAGCAACCTTGACTTTTTTCCACACGTGCGGAAAGCAGCCCTTTCCGATTATGTTAAGTTATCTTCTCCATGAGCTCAGGGAGAGAATTAAATTTAATTATATTAAAGAATAATGTAGAGTTCGCCACTGATGTATTTGTACAGAAAAATTTAAAATAAATATGACTAGCATCTTAATTAAGATAAAATCTACGATATTTTCGAACAGGTTTTTAACTCGATGTTTTTCCAAAATTAATGATTAGTCTTGATGTTAACATCGATGCTAAACATCAATATTTTTTTCGATGTGCCGATCCCTAGTACTGATTCACTTTTTGTTGTCTAGTATTTTGCTCTGAACAACTATTGTCTAAAAAAAAATGTTTTTTTAAATTGCTCAGTTTATGCATTCATGGAAAAAGATACAAATTGACACATAAGCCCATAATAATTTGCCCTATATACAAAAAACTTTAATACAAGACTTTCTACCATCAATAGGAGATTCAATAATCTTAGGTATTCGAACTATCATGATTTAGAATAGATAAAGAAAAACTGCAAAAGTTAATTCTTCGCTATTTTAGAATACGACATATCCCCATACCAGGGCAATTTTAGGGGTTAAAATATCAATTTAAATCAAATTTATAGATAAAGCATCCAATAATAGTTTCACCAAGGCTACTATTTAGATTGTGCTTACAGCGAAAAGAAGCGAACTGCCTAAATATTTAAATATCTCCACTATAAAATTTATGTTTTCGTAATAAAGACAGTGTTCTAAAACGTGTGATGATAGGTTGGTTCCAACACCGCCAAATTACCGTCCCCGAATGATCATTTCCTTTACGCCGGGCTGGAACAAGCATATTGTAAGAAGAGTTGCATTTGCTTGCTTATCGATACCCATCGTACTGCGGCCAAGTTGATGGTGAATTAGTCGATTTGACGATAACTGCGATATAACTATTCACAAATATTAAGTGGGAAACACCTTGTGCCATGCGGGTCAACAAACCCTGGATTAGTTCTAAGGGGCGAGGCTTTTAGGAGAGTGAAGGAACAGAAAGAAGAAGTCATTGCTTTGGTAACGCCTTAAATCCATGCTGTGGCGTTCTTCCTTATTTTGTTTTTCGCTGATGGAGGTACCCCTTTCATTACTTTCTTGGGTTGGATTGTTCCTCCCCGATTTAGTATGTCTCATCAGCCTGTAGCCCCGTGGTATCCGCAAGGAGGAAGCAACGTCATACGTCAAGTTCCTTGACAGAGACAATCCATGGGCATGCTACGAATATTGTAAATTAAATTCAATAAGCTAAATTTAAAAACACTAAAAATCTAATTTTTTTAACAAACAGTAAGTACGTACTACTCAATAAAAAAAAATTAATAAAACACAGTTATGGAAGAAAAAAGCAATAAAACGTTTTATTTCTGAAAAATCTGTAGGTATACTAATGCCACCCCTTCCAATTTTGGAGTTATTGTCTTTCTAAAATGTACTTAATCTATGATTTTGTATCTAACAATACCACGCTTGGGTCAAGTGAAACCTAGAGCCAGTAATTCTAATATCATTCCACACTTGAACCACGGCGGTATAAATTGAAATTTCAAAATCTAATACTATTTTTTTTTTTTGGCTAAAGTACACTAAATTGATTTTGTTATACAATTTTAATATTTTAGACAAGCATAACTTATAAGTTTCTTCACGTTTATCTTTTAATAAACAAAACACTAAAGGAATATAATAAATAGTAGCCGTTAAAAAATCCGTGTATGCTGAAGAATTGATTGAAAGAACTTGTGCAGTAAGAAAAGTTCCATCCATATAAAGGATTTTTGATTTGCACAAATAATAATCTAAGTTAAAATTGCACGAAACTATGAGTTAGTTGATCGTTCAATCGTTAACTTATAAAAAGTCTTCACATCTATTTGTTTTTAGATCCATTGCATTCGGAGCGGTGTGTAACTTCCATAATTGAGTTTGGTACTGCTGGTAGTGTTTTCCTCCGAGCATAGTAGATATTTTTTTTCAGGTAGTGCAAGTCTCTTACGGTGGAAGCAATCGTATGGTTATCTCCCGTCACTGCATTTCTCATTAATTTTGCTGGTTTCTCTGTTAGGTCGCTTTCTGCTTTCCTTCTGGCTGTTGTGGTCAATATTTGCCCTTAAAAGACATTTTGTGACTCCAGTTCATGCAAATGGTTTTAATTTCAATAAGTTACACCTCGATCCAATAAATTCCCGATAATTTTCTTATTTTTCTTAACCGTTACAATGTAGGGAACCAAAATTACAAAGTTGTATGACGACAAAATGATATCCTTACAGTTGCATAGTGTTATTTACACTCTTTTAGTCAAAACGTTTATAACCTGATCGCCCTTTTGTCAACTACGAAGCAGGTTTACTGTGATTTGTGGCACGAGGGTCTGATGGAAAGAAGTAGCAATGACCTTGCAAGTGCATCGATAAAAATATTGCAGGTAGTAGTTATTCTGGATAACCCAAATTTAACTTATTTGGTGATATGGTGCAACAGCTACGTGCTCTAAAATAAAAACTCTATAATGTCGGCTACAACTTCTTTATTTATTAAGAATCATCCGAATATAAACTCAATTATAATGAAATTTTCACCCGTGTTTCTCTTGCGACTTCTCTTAAAAGTTAATTATAGAAATCCTTATAAGATAATCCAATTAAAGGAACACGATTTCATAAGTTAAAAAGCTTGTGCCTCTGTTTATAATTACAAAACCATTCCTCTTAGACAGGTTGTGACCCTAAAATTTACAAAACTTTTATAGGAAGTTTCTATTCGTGATTACCGGCCCACAAGATCAGATGCTGCGAGTAGCATTGGTATAGAACTTTCTTCTCGATTATCAGTAAATAGTAAATAGTTAATACATCAATTCCTCCAAATAAAATAGAAGCTATCTAAAGCTTGTTGAAATGGAAGTCAGAAGTCGACAAAATATATTATAAAGCAATATTTCCAAAATAATTTTGTCATAATACTGTTAATATTTTGTGCTTTTTATGTTCAATATATTGTTATGATGTTTGATTGTTTCTTGTTGCTAATGCATAATTTGTAAGATTTTTAAAATACGAGGAACATAATATGTGTCAACATTTTTTAATGTTATGTTTTTTTTTTCAATACATGCATTTTTGAAAAATATAATGTTTTTGGAGAATTCTACCAAAATCTTAGTTTCTTAAAGTAAAATTCGTTATTAATTAATGTATTCGTTGGTGCAAATTAGTGTGTTTTAAGTGGTTTAAACAAATAATTAATTAATAAAAACGGTTAAGTTATCTTATAAATGTGCTCTCCTACAAAAACATGTTATGAAATTGAGTGTTTAAGGTACGTTTTGTGTCATTTGTGAATGTTTTCCTAACGCAGACTATCAATAAGTGCTTAAATCGTATACACGCTAAACAGCTATCGCAAGGTCCGCAAACAAAAACTCGAATTCCCGAATATTTTGGTGATATCGGTGATATTTTGCTTAATTATACTGATTTCTAAAATATATGGGAGTACGTATATTATATGCTTATTACTCTTCAATAAAAAATAATACGGGAGATGTCACGGGAAATGTCACAGGAATTTTTTGACAAGTTAGTAAAAACGTTAGAAACAAGCAACAAAAAGGCCTTGGAGGAGGCAAATAAATTTGGAAATACGTAGTTTGCGAGAAAATTTGGAAATTGAAATAAACAAAAAAAACACAGAAATTGAACAAAAATACCTAGACCTAAAGATAAATTCGGAAAAATAACATTGTTATATTTGGGTTACAAAGTCCTAAGGAAAACATCTGTGACTTTGTTACATCTGAAATAAACAAATACCTGCAGTTGGATATTCAGAAGCATGAAATTAATGATGTGTATACAATTGGTAAGCAAGATAAAAAACCAATAATCGTCAAGTTTACCTCTTATCTCAGGAAGGCAGAGATACTGAGAAACTGCAAGAAATTGAAAAATACGCATATAAGTATTTCTGAGCAACTTTCAGTGGACGAAATAAAAGACCATAAAATTTTGTGGCAGCACTTAAAGAGAGCGCGTGCAGAAAATTTGAACGCTTACATAAGAGGTAATAACCTATATATTAATGGTCAAACCTATACCGCCTCACAGCTGACTGAACAAGAAGAAGACATAGAAGAAGCCCTCGTCGAAGAATTGCCAACAAATAATTTAGACCCGCTAAATATTAGCATTTGGCCAGTCCGCCAAAATAATAGCGCTCCGCCAACACCAACGAGACGTGATTTGGAAGAAGAAATCATCAACGAAGTATTTGATGCTCCTGTAGGAGAAACTACGAAGAAAAAAAAATATATCACAGAAGCTAATGAAAAACATGCAACGAAATCAGCTAAAATAACAACCAGGTCGGCAAACATAAGGGAGAGTGCTACTAAATAAAAACTATAAATATCTTTTTTTATATAATCAAAAATTAAAATTTTTTTATCATGCACAGATTGATATTTTAAGTATAATAATTGTAGATATAACTTATTTTTCTATTTTTGTTTTTTTTTTGTGCTTAACCGATATATTAGCATTCTGGATACTTATAATATATTGTTATGGACGGATATATGTTGCACTTGTGTGATCACAATTCTTTTTTTTTCTGCCTTTTATATATTGCAGCATGTTCTGCGCATATCTAGATATTTATAATGTGCGTTGATTGGTGAAAACTGTGAGTGATTATATTTATTTACTTTTTTGGTTGTAATTTTGCTTTTTGTAGCATGGAGGCTGGTTTAAGTATTTCTCATGTAAATGTAAGGCCATTAGTGGCCAATTTTGAACCGTTTCGGTATCATGTTTTGGAACATAACTATGACATTATTGGGGTGACTGAAACATGGTTAAACAATATAATACATGACGGCACTGTTCTCAATGTTTTTCAGTCACCTCAGACATTTAAAAATAATTTCAAGAGACATTTGCTTTCAACTCAGCGATAACCCTGTCAATGATTAGGTAATGTGTTTTGCAATTTCATTTTTAGGTTAAGTTATATTGTGTAAAATTTGGTAAAAAAAAGGTTGAATTTTTTGTAGGTATTACTATAGATATAAAGGCGTGAACAGTATCTGGAAAACCAGATGTCTGCAGTAAATAAGGCCTATTGTTTGTCAGATATTAAGAAATTATCTATATTGTGTATTGATTATTTTGGCAAACAATAAATGTATTATTATTATTATTATTATTAAAATCTAACGTAAATATCTCTTTGTCTTAAGAATCTATTCTTATTAATGCCAAATTTACATATGCCGAGAGACGATGGTAACTTTTCGAGACTATTTACTTTCTGTCTTCACCTTCGCTGTGATTTTTTTTGGGAATGTAAAGTTTTTCCACGATAATATGACATTTAAAAAATTCTCAACAAAAAGAGAAACGTCTAGAAAAATTCGCTCTATTAATAAAATGCGTAGCTTTTCGCCTCCGTCACTGGTTGTCAGAACGAGGCTGCGAAGGTGTGTCCATATCAATCATATGTTTGATATTGAATTATATATTTTCTCTCTGTTTAATGCTGTCAAACATAAAGATAGCCATAGTCCTTATTAATCAGGTGAGAATTTACAGAAAGATCTGAAATTTCACCGGAAAATAATTCCGCCAATCAGAAAAAATCATATTGTGGTTAGATTTGCTAGTAAATACATAATTCAATTAGTGTTTTTATTTTGTCGGTTAATTAAAATTAGTTAGGTGTAAAGCAGATTAAATAAAATTAAAATAACGGTCACTTTTCAGGTGGGAATAATAATGTTGTCTACTTTTTAACGACAAAGTTACATTCTATATTCATAGGGGGTATAAAACATAATCTTTATAAAACCTATTACATTTCCTAAAGCAATTTGACAACATTCATACACATTCCTTAAATAGTTTTGGTAGACACAGACTCGAACGACGATCTACACATCTTATGTATCCGTACCATATTAATTGCTTTTCTATATCCTCAAAAATTTAATTTAACTACATCTATCTTCTCTTTTCATTTATTAAATCTATATTTTCCTGCTGCTTTCTCCGATATGTTTCGCTATATTCTATCTTTTTCGGGTGCCTATTACAGACGAATAAGAAATTACAAAAGTTTGTAATAAGTACCCGAAGAAGCTATAGTACAGCAAAACATATTATGTTGTACAGTGTACAATAAAATAATAGAAAATTAACTTTTAATTTTTTTATTCATCTAAATTTAAAAGGATTTCCATCAAGTAGCGATTTCATCAATGAGCTTACTGAAATTTTATAACATCAATTATTAGGAATGCTTTCAGAAAGAAAATATTGAATAAAATATCAGGTAAGTGTTATTCTCTTTTCCACCAAAAGGGCGTGAAACGTTCATCATTATTAAAAACAGGATATTTATTTACATCTATAAATTTGAAAGAAACATTTAATCCCGTTAAAATCTCCATATTTCATACAATCCGCTTTGGCATTTGGAACTTAATAAAAGATAATGAAAAATACTTTTGAAAGTGGATTAAGCAGGAACGAAATTTATGTTGTAGCTGGGCGGGATTAACTCATTTGATTATTTTAAACTGCTATAAATCGTTTTAGTTGGGCTTGTGTGTACAGTTCAACAAAGTAGCATCCAAATGGGAAAAAGCGACTATGGTATTAGTAAGGTTTAATTAATTAAAACTCGGGTTTTGGCCTGGATGAAGACTTGTGGGTTTCATTATTTCTTTGGGATTATGTTGATAATGAAAGTTTTCCATTATAAAAACTGACGGAGATTAGACTTTTAACTAAGTGCTGGATAATAAAGGAGCAGTGAGTAAGTAGTCTGAAGAAAGTAAATCATTTTAATAATAGTTTTTGTCTACTTTCATATTTTCTACAAGAAGGGGTTTATCCGGTAGATGTTTTTTTTATCTGCTACCATAATAAACTCCCCGACAAGAAAAATCGGCCCCTGGACTTTTTGCTAAGTTTGATCCTTTCTTACTTTTTTGTTTTTATTCCGATTTTTACAGTTCATAGATAATTTAATTAGCAATGTGTTACATTGTTTTAATGAGGGGTCATGTTTGATAGGACGATATTATATCGGGTGAATCAATGAATCAGTGTATTAATCATAATGGCGAAAAAACTGAACAAATTCATTATTTAATAATCTAAAAGCATGTCGTAAAAATTCTCGGACACGTATATAATAATTTTTAATTGTGCATATTTTGACATATAAACTTATTATACTAGGGTAACTCATGTAGTAGATATGACATTATCGACGATTTTTTTAAATGGAAACCCCTATATTTTAGTTCAGATCTGCAATATTCAAGAACAGCTGATTTTAACAACATAACACACTTAGGGCCTAGAATTGATAGTTTCATAGCTACAGGGTAGAGCAAATAATTTTATTTAAGATATATTTTCTTAAATGTAGGCTTATTTGCTGTTATGTTTTTTATTAAGTAGGCTTATTTGCTGTTATGTAACTATGGTATTTATATAATGACATTATGCTGTCATTATATTGAATTTTTCTAGTAAGTTTAGTAGAAGTAGTAAAATTAATTTTAATATTTAGTTACTATGCGTTTATCTCCCACGCATGGAATTCAAATTCTTATGATGATTGGATATGGTGATAGGATTCGTACCCAACAAGAAGTTTGCATTTTGTTCAACGCTAAGTACCCACAAAGACCAATCACTAGATCAACTGTGAGTAAACTTGAAACAAAATTTGGAGAAACGGGTTCTGTGGAAGATCTTCCCAGGAAACGCTGTCCAGCTATTCCGGATGATAAAAAAATAAATATTTTATTGGCTGTAGAAGAGGATCCCCACAATAGCGTCCGCCAGATTGGCATAGATCATGAGGCGCCTGCTATGACCGTTCATAAACTATTAACGGTAGAAAAATGGCACCCGTTTAAAATCCGACTGGTTCATGAGTTGAATGAAGATGATCCAGATCGTAGGATGGAGTTTTGTCAAATATTGATGGAAAGATGTAACGCAGATTTTGTTTGTTAAAAATATCCTATTTTGGATAAATCTACTTTTAAATTAAATGGTGAAATAAACCGGCAAAACTGTAGATATTGGGCACAAGAAAATCCTAGGTGGATGCGTGAGCATCATACTCAATATCCTCAAAAAATTAATGTTTGGGCGGGTATAGTGAAAACGAAATTATTGGGTCATATTTCTTTTACAACAATGTAAACGTGCTAAATTACCTTTATTTTCTTCCAGACTTTCTTATCCCTACGCTAGTTAACTTATATCCGAGTAAACATAATCCTGCAATTCTAGATGAAAGCTTGTGGTATCAACAAGACGACGCACCTCCACATTATGCAGCAGTAGTGCGCCATTATGTCAATCAAGTTTTTCCGAACAGGTGGATTGGAAAACGTGGGCCTATTGAATGGCTGGCTAGGTCTTAAGATCTTACACCACTGGACTTCTTCTTGTGGGGTCACCTGACAAATCTTGTTTATAAAATAAGACCTGCCAATATTGACGATTTCAAAAATCGAATAACAACAGAATGCAGGAATATTTCAGAAGAAACCATAATAAAAGTCCAAGAAGAGTTTATTGATCGCTTGGGGTACTGCCAGAAACAAGAAGGAGGTCAATTTCAACACTTAATTAAATACCTTATTTAATTTTTTTTTATTTTTTTAAATTAAAAATACTTTTAAAAAAATATTTTTTTTTTACCCTGAAGCTACGAAACTATCAATCTTACGCCCTAAGTATGTTATGTTTTTGAAGTCAGCTGTTATTAGAGATTACAGATCTGAACTAAAATAAAGAGGTTTCGATTTAAAAAAAATCGTCGATAATGTCATATCTACTACATGAGTTACCCTGTATAATAAATTTATCAGTCAAAATATGCGCAATTAAAAATTATTATATACGTGTCCGAGGATTTTTACGAAATGTTTTTAGATTATTAAATAATGAATTTGTTTCTTACTTTATAACAACAGAAAGCAGTTTGTATGTACACACTGTATATTGAGTGCTTTGAAAAACTCCCTTACCAAATATGCTGAAATCGGACCTTCTATTAATGACAAACCCAAAGTATACGCAGCATAATGAAATATTGCGTGGACATAGCAATGAGGTTTTGCCGCTACTGCCATAATATTATTGCCAGTTTACCGCAATGGAACTAATATGGGCCGGGGCAAAACCATATTACGAAAAACATGAGCCAGGTGGTGTGTGCTTTACTACTAGTAAAATGGTTACTACGAAAATACATATAATTTTTTAGAGATATTTGACAATTTGACGATTCATAAAACAAGGCTAAAAGAAGCGGGAAAATACCAAGAGCAGCTGAAAGTGATTGTCGTGTTTCTAATACTGTTTGATATGACAGTACTAATCACTGGATTGTCGCAGTGCTAGTTATAATAAGTGTTGGGACATATCGTATTATTTTAATAATAGGATTATCAGGTTATGAATAATTTTAATAATCGCATTATAATTCGAATTATGTATCATTCATAATACCAAAGAAACTTATAGCTACGCAAATAAGTTTCTTTGATAATACACATCGAATATGGGCTGTCACCACCAACGAGTGCTACCGATCGCCGATTATTGTCCCCGACAGTAGCGCACTGTTGCCGTTAGATGATTATTTTCTTTATTACTCCAATTTTCTTTAAAATTTTAAAATATAATAACCTAAATAATGAGAACCGGCACTAAAAAAAGATCAGCTGTTTGAAACTATTTTAATAAAGTCGGAGCGACAGAGCGATTCTGAAAAAAGAGCAAGATTTCGCTCGATTGAGCGAGCTGTGGCAACGCCGGTTAAGGTCTGGCAGATCGCAGAACGATTTTGAGTGATTCTATATTATGGTTAAGGCATTTGTTAGTGGTAAATCAATGTTCGTTAATATGCCACTAACGAAAATATATAAAAAATCCGATTTTTCTATTTCTCGGCGTTAATCAATCGATTAAAGTGACGATTTTAAAATTTTGTTTAGTAGGTACTTGCGCCAGTAGTCGGCCTTTTTTGGTCATACTATTTTTGTGTTTCAACTAAATCTGCTCATTTAATACTTGAAATTATAATACAGTGTGTGTATAAAGTCTGGAAACGGCTTAATAACATCACAATTTATTGGCCGATTTAAACCAAATTTGGTACAGTTGTGTAAGAGGATCTGACGCACCGAATGACGATATTGGCGTTAGTGCCAGTTTTTTAGTTTGTCTGGAATTCGAACGAATTTTATATTTTTAAATGTAACACCCTGTATATTTTTCATTTATAGTTTTTACTTTAAATTTGTTACACTTTTGGTATAACATACTTTGTTCCTAATATCAGAAGTTTTCGAAATAACTACGTGTTTTGAAAATATCAACAAACTGTGTTTTATTTATTAATAAATAGAACACCAGTTCAGTTTTGATGTAAGGTCATAAAAACTGTCAATTTTACATGCAAAAATGTCTTTAACTGAAAGTGAAAGAATTACAATTCTTATGATGAGAGGATATGGCGATAGGGTCAAGTCTTACGAAAAGGTTAAAAATCTATTTAATGACGCATTTCCAAACCGAAATCCAATTTTAAAAGCAACTATTCCAAAAACTGTCTGACTCTAATTGTAGAGATAGGCGACGATCAGGATGGCCAGCAGTTAGAAGAGAAAAGTTTAGAAATTTTACAACATATGTTGTTGAAACCCCTGTTCCTTCATTAAAAAAAATTTCTCAAGTATATAAGTGACGTCTGCTTCAAATTCGTCCATAATGTTTTATTAACACATAAATATCACCCTTTCAAAATACATGTAGTTCTAGAGTTATCAGAAGATGAGTATGAGCGAAGAATTGAATTTTGTGATATTATGATATCAAGGTTTGACCAAAATAACCAGTTTTTCAAATATATAGTATTTTCGGACGAGGCAACATTTATGTTAAATGGTAAAGTCAATAGACACAACTGTAGGTTTTGGGTAAATGAAAATCCCCACTGGATGAGAGAAGGTCATACACAACGCCCTGGAAAATTGAATGTGTGGGCTGGGCTTCTGGGTAACCGCAAGATCGGTCCATTTTTTATTGATGGAAATTTGACAACACTAACTTTGAGCTCTTGGAAACGCAAATATTGCCTACTATAAAAAATGTGATGGGTCCAAATTATGCAAGTACATTCTTCCAACGGGACGGAGCTCCTCCTGATTTTGGTCGAAACGTGCGCGAATTTTTGAACAACACTTTCCCGAATAGGTGGATCGGTAGAAGGGGTATAATCGAGCCCCCTAGGTCCACTGATTTGTCGCCTAACGACTACTTTTTATGGGGACACTTGAAGAACAGGGGTTATATCACAAAACCTCAAGATTTGGCCTATTTGCAGCGTCGAATTTTGGACGAATTTGAATTAATAACGCCAGAAATGATTTACAACACAATTGAAAAATTTTATTTTCGATTAGCACACTATCAAGCTGTATACAGGGAAAACAGTTAATATAAAAAATATTTTTCTAAATTGTACTCGTTATTTCGAAAACTACTAATATTAGGAACAAAGAATATTATACCGAAAGTGTAACAAATTTAAAGTAAAAACTGTAAATAAAAAAATATACAGGGTGTTCCATTTAAAAATATAAAATTCGTTCGAATTCTAGACAAACTAAACAGCTGGCAACAACGCCAATATCGACATTCGGTGAGTCAGATCCTCTTACACAACTGTACTAAATATGGTTTTAATCGGCCAATAAATTGTGATGCCATTAAACCGTTTCCAGACTTTCTACAAGCACTATATATGTATCCTTGTAAACTATATACATTAAATAAGTGATTGAAAAAAATTGAAATACTCAAGAATATATAATATTGTTTAGTGGTCGGCCATGCCCATACCTTAGCACAGGTCCGTACTTGCATTTTTTATTTTGTCAATAAAAAGGGAAAAACGTATTATTATAAAACAGAAAAAATTATATTTCTAAAAATATGAAACAAAAAAAATACCTTAATGTACCGACTAAAAATACACGAAATTTGCAAACACATTTTTTAAAGTTCCTAAGCAATTTTCTGGTTAGGAAAAAACTACAGTAAATAAGGTTTGCAACCACGCAAGGCTCATTAAATTCACACTTTTCAAAATTACAGTGCTTTTAAAATATCGCTGTCAAGATTTTCACAATTTTGTCTCGCCTTGTATAAAATGCCATAGGGACGTAGTAAAAAAGCTAAAGTATGTGCGTTTTAAAAAGTCCGCTAAGCCATAAAACCTCTTGAGCATTATGTCGGTGGCTCTCAAACAATAAATTATATTGAAGGTAATTTTGGATGTTGATAAATTACATTTTCTAAATAAAATAATTTAAAGTAAATAAAAAATTAGTTTAGGTAAAGAAAAATAAATTTTTAGCTTTTGTAGTATTCAGACAAATTAGTTTTACGAATTCTTTTTTATAAAGTTTTGGTTCTAAAAAGAACCGATTTTGTAGTCTTGCGACAGAACGTACCTACTTGTAGATAGGTACTACTAAAAGTAGTCTTCCTCTGCATTTGAAATTTCACCCATGCTTTCAGACTCATCAGAATCAACATCATCGTCATCATCATCATCATTCGTAATAATTAACGGTCTTACTTCGTCTATAACCTGTTCTGTCTCATAAGATTCAAAAATAATTTTTTCTGTGTGTTCAATGCATTTCCGCCATTCTTCTTTGCCCGCTTGGCTAAGCGCCTCCTCCCATAACTTTATAACGATAGGCTTACCGATATTTTTACAGGCATGTTTGTCATAATAGTTCTTGCTAATACCCCATACCAATTCAATTGCGTTGTAATGACAATGGTAGGGCGGCAATCTCAAAACTTATATACCTGACAAAATCTTTAACATATTTAACCATCCCGCACTTGAGCAAATTTTAATTGGTTCTTGGAAAATAGCGATTATTATATAGATTTAACTATAATAATAGCAAAATTATTTAATTATCTATTTAATTATTATTTATGCTCAACGCGTATTTTGTTTTTAAACCTCTGATTTCGCCCAGTAATAGAATACAGTAAACCAGTGGGATGTTCGGTGTGATCAAGTATAGCGAAGGTGCGAAGATATTGTAACTTAACCGACTTACTGTTTTAAAAGCAATAACATCCCTTGGTGATTTAATCCGATATCGGACTTTAAAACGCACAGACTTTAGCGAGAACATTCGGAGATGTTAATATTAGCTCACCCACCATCTATAATAGGAATCGAAAAATGTTTTTTAAACAAAATGGCGGACAACGAAAGTTTTGCAAGTCTTGCGCGGTTTTATTCTACACCCAGTAGAATATGAAATTTTTAACTGTTTCGATAAATTGTGTCCTTCCACATAATTTAGACCAAACGGGCTTACGGGCAGTGCAAACCGCATCAAAATAAGTAAACTTCTAAAATTGTAACAGCTAATTGAAAATTGCTTTTGCCAATCTTTTTGTTGACCAGTTTATATCTTAATAGATCTTCTTGTTCGTATTGCAAAGCATTCTACAAGGTCTGCCATGATGGTCTCGGGTTGAAATTGATAAGTCTGGGAGTTCCGAACTACTTAATCAAGGTGGTAGCTTCTTTTTTGGAGAATGGAAGTTTTACTCTCGTCAGAGAACGCATATTTTTTAATAGACATATCAGGGCAAGAGTGTCACAAGGATCACCTCTCTCTCCGATGCTATATAGCATTTATGCTCAGGACATTCCGGGCGGTAGATCTACGCAGCTTTATCTGTTCGCGGAAGATACCGCAATAGGTTTAATTGAATCCCTCCAAGACGAAAGCTAATTATTTATTTGAAAAGCAATGTTACAAGGCTTCGTATCAAAGGAATCCAGGTGAACAGAGGAAAACTAGCATTGCATTAGTTACGCTCTATATACCCCCTGCTTCACAGGTGGAGTAGGCTTTTTTATAGGACTAAGGTGTTGGTCAGGCCGGTTCTCACTTACGCGCCGGTGCAACAAAAGCAAAACGTACCTTAATCTTTCCCAGTAAATTATAACTCACGGATGTATCGACAAACCCATTAATCACGGACTCTATACGAGATCTATATAGACCAAACTGTACGTACAAACTACCGAAAGACTGGCTCCCTGTTGGTCCAATCCGACAGTAGTGAGGCATCAATATCAGAATCAATAGAATAGGCGTCAAAATTTGTCAGTACAAAATCTTTTTAAATCAAAGAGGCACAAACAAGAATAATTAAGACAAAATTCAACTTCAAAATTTGTACTAATCAGAAAACCTAAACAGTTTGTGAGTACTCAAATGAAGCCGCAGGAGCAATCCTAACTTATAAAAAAAAATCAGATCCTAAGCTTACCTATTTTTTTGTTTGCCAAATTACCTACCTAAATAAAATTTTCAAATTATTGTCGTATTTAAAAGCAATTTTCTCCAATTTCCACTCATTTTAGCAACCTTATTTCTTAAACTTGTTATCGAAGCGAACTAAAATCCCGTCAAAAATGATTAATGCGCGCCCGTAACGTGTTACTTAGGAAATGTAATGACAAATTATTTTGTAGATCTCGATAAGATATTTGCGCGAGATTATCAAATCTTCTATTGTAGCATGGGGCCATATTTCACAAATCCAAATATAAAGGCTAATTCGCTCGCGAAAATTTACGAACGTTGCCGCCCGTTATTACACTTAAAATGGTTCATTTTGGAACGTTGTATACGAGTTCCATCAATTTATCTGAAAAGATTGTTATGCTCGCGCAATTTATGTTTGCTTATATCGCGAAAGTTCGTGCCATAATCAATTATTTTAGCAATTTGTCAGTAGAATAATGTTACTTCTTTAACACAGAGTGTTTATTTAACAAACACTAAAAATTTATAGAGTGATTGATTCATTGCGAATTATTTTTTGTCCTTTCATTAATGATTTTTGATGATACAGAGCGATAAATGTTTTCAGATAAAAGCAAATTGGAGTATTTCTAAAAGTACCTATTACACTGGGGAACAGCAGAAATGCTTCCGAGACCAAAATAGCAAAATCTTACTTATTTTATTAAACTAACTAACAATCTGTCTTGCAAAAGTCTCAGTAAGCTCCGTTTTTACAGATCCATGCTAATTATGATAATTACCTACCTTCCCGTATTGTGTGGGAAAATTTGACTATTAAATGAGAGGTACCGGGATTTATTATAGTAGGTGTACTTTATAAGAGGTTTAAATACATATAACATAAATCCTAAATTGTTAGTTAGTTGTATTTCAACCACCAGTTGATTGAGAGCTGTTCGTATTTGAGAAATTGGAGAGTTTTGAGCAACATGTCGCGAGTTTCTTTAAATAAGCCGGATCATTTTTGTTATATATGTGGTGAAGTGACTTTTGTGAAACAAAAACGTACTCTTCGCCCTTTAATACAAAAGGCTTACCCCTTGTATTTTGACTGTAAAATTAGAGACCAGGATAAAAATTGGGCTCCCCATATCTGCTGCTACAAATGTGCGTCCAACATTCGCGGCTGGCTAAGTGGAAAAAAGCGTAAGATGCCCTTTGCTGTTCCTATGATCTGGCGAGAACCGATAGACCACGTTACTGAGTGTTACTTTTGTTTGACACATCCCATCAAAGAAGGATTTTCAGAGAAAAAGAGGTCTGCGATGCAATATCCAAATTTACAATCCGCCATACGCCGGGTGTTTCATAGTAACGAGTTGCCTGTACCTAATCCATCTCAGGAATATAGCCTTGATTCTGATGAGTATCCAATAAATTCAAACGGTAGTGTACTGGAAAATGTCGCCGGCCCATCAACCTCGCAAGACTCCGATCTTGTCTGTGAGTTTCCCAGTAAAAAGCCTCAGAAAATAAGTCAAAGTGAATTAAGTATAGGTAAGGGATTTGGAATTGCCGATCTATTGGCCTCTCGATTGCGACAATGGAACTTACTTCAAGATGAAGTAAAAGTTTCTGTGTACCGAAGCCGCCAGAAAAACCTAACACCATTTTTTAACATGAAAAACAATTTGGTAGCCTCTAGGGACATTGAGGGATTAATGGCAGCTTTAAATCAAAAGTAGGTTTTAAAGCTGTGTTACTCTATAATGAAAACAAGTTGCCTTCAGTTCCAATTAGTCATGCAGTCCACATAAAAGGAACGTATAGAAATTTGAAATTGTTACTGGAGATAATACAATATTATGAAAGATATAATTGGCAAATTTGTGGGGAATTAAAAGTTGTGGCGATTTTGCTTGGAATGCAGCTAGGTTATACGAAATACTGCTGCTTCCTCGGCGAATGGGACAGTCGCGCACGATCGGATCACTACATAAAGAAAATTAAGCCACCGAGAGAGTATCTTAAGCCAGGAAAGAAAAATGTAGTTAGCACTCCATTAGTTCCCCATTGTTTTGTGAAGGCCATGGACAAAGAAGGCCGTGCTTTTAATTATTTAAAGAAAAGTTCCCTAGAATAAGTGACACTAAAATTAAAGAGGGGCTATTTGTAGGTGCCCAGATTAGGAAACTTTTCGGAGATGCGCAACTCGATTTCATTCTTGAAGGCAAGGAAAACTATGCTTGGAATACCTTTAAAATGGTTGCAACAAATTTCTTGGGAACCATAAAAGCAGATAACTATAAAGACCTGGTTGCCCAACTTCTTTTATGTTACCAAAACCTAGGGTGTAATATTATGTTGTTGAAAATTCATTTCCTGGATTCTCATCTGGATTACTTACCGGAAAATTGTGTTGCTGTGAGTGGTTCCACCAGGATATTTCGAACATGGAAATAAAGTATCAGGGAAAATGGAACTGTGAGATGTTAGCCGACTACTGTTGGACTATTACGAGAGAGGCTGCTTTCAAAAGACAGGCTAAGAAGCGTGAAATGAGTGTCTAAACTTTAGACTCACTAATAAAAATGTGCTATTTAATTGCTATTGTTGAACCAACAATATGTTGTTTGTATGTTCATTATAAATGCCTATAAATTAAAATGTTCATTGTATATGCCTATAAATTAAAATTTTGTAACAAATAATACAGATTTTTTTTGCGAGACTAAAATCTTTAATAGGTATTTTTTAGTTGCTTGGGTGTAGTTCAATAAGAAAAAATAGGTTTTGTTCAGGAAACAAAAAAAAAGTTGAAATTTGTTCCCCAGTGTTATTATTCAAATTCAATTCAAATTCAAATTGAAATAGTATATTATTAACCAAGGTTTAGACAGCCATCATTATTGCCCGAGCGGATTTAAGACGCGAGGGCTATAAATAAGCTGTCTAAACCGTGGTTAATATAATATGTTTTCCACTACTACAAACGTTTATAAGACATTTATCTTTATAGTATTAATAATTATAAAAAATTATAGGTAGGTATAAGTATATTTTTTAACCAAGTTACCTGCGCTTTGGAATTGGCAAAATATTTTGTTGTTTTGTCAGGTGGCTTTGTCAATGTCAATTTTTGTTCATTTATGTCATCAGATTTCACGAGTTTTCCATTTTTTTAAATGAGCGAAGAAAATGTTAGTGATATTATTATGTGTACACATCCAGAATTAAGGATGGAAGCAGAAAAAATGATTGTACCTATCGATATTTTACAATATCAGGCGTCTCTAATAATCTAATATGTATTGATAATTATCTGGTTGCCTAACCACAAGACATGATGTTTATGAATTCATCTTGTAGAATCAAAAAATCAAGTTACCTGCGTTTAAATAGATTCTTGAAGATCGGTCAATAATGGATTTCAATGCCTTATTATTGACCATGGTCAATAATAACTTATAAGGTAGAGAAAAACGATTTCTAACGTTAATAATCGGTCAATAATGGCGATGTTATAGGTTAGTAGTGGAAAAAAGTCTTTATTAAGGCGCCACAGGCTGCTAAGGCCCAACCTGACATATCTTACACATGTAATAAAAAAATATACGATATTATTGAAAATAACTAAACAATATACATTAATCTGATTAATATTAGTTTATAAAACAAATTAAGTGAAATTAAAAATAATTAAGTCTACCTAAACTAGAGGATAGGGATATTGGAACACTATCAGTAACTCCTAGAATAACGAGTGGTTGACACTATATATATTTGTAATAATTCTTAAGCTAATTTTTAAATGTATTTTTATTATTAATTGATTTTAAATAGTTTGGTAAGGTGTTAAATAAAAACGAGAATAATAGGAAAAGAACCTTTAAAAGCACAGGTGGAATGTGGTGGTATATGAAGTAAAATTGGTACCCGTCTCGGTCTAACAAATATACCATCGGCAAAAGTTAGTTTTTCGTAGAGAAAGGTTGGTGTATGGGAATTGATAGTTTTGTTAAAAAACAGAGGAAATGAACATCACGCTTTTTTTTCCATTCTGAACTAACCAAATTACAAATATGATGGGATTATATGATCTCTTCGTCTGACACATGTAGCAAACCATATATACGCGTTCGTGTCGGTCTTGAGCTTGCAGACAGGGACTATAAACTACATCACAATAATCACAAAGAGATAAAATAATCGACTCTGTTAATCTCAATTTAGTGTTAACATCCAGTACATTATATTTAAATTTATAAATTGATTTTAATCTGCCATAAGCTAGTTTCAAAATATTACTAACATGCTCACCAAAAGTAAGATTTTGGTTAAGAGTAATCCCAAGGTTTTTACAAACATTTTTAAAGTTAATTGTAACTCCGTCCAACAAAACGGAATCGTTCACCAGAACTTTGGCACGTTGCCTATTTGTACCAATAAGCATAGCAGATGTTTTTGCAGGATTCAGCAGAAGGCCATTGTTTTTAGACCACGCATTTATTATCTCTAAGTTCTGATTAATTTGGGCGGAAGAGAGCCGTCGATCATTAGGTAAAAGTGACAAGTAAATTTGACAATCATCAAATGGCAAGAAGCAGATATTTCAGTAGGTAAGTCCGCTGTAAATAAAATAAACAAGAGTTGTCCCAAAATGGAACCTTGTGGAGCGCCACTAGTTATTTTTCGGCTTTTAGATGCTATAAGCTCTCCATTAGAATTTACCTTAACTTGCTGGTTACGGTCGGCAAAATATAATTGAACCCACTCCAAAACATTGAGAGAAAAACCATAATACTTTAATTTAGCTAATAATAATTTGTGATCCAAACAATCAAATGCCCTGAAGTAGTCAAACATGATCAGAATAGAAACCAGGGATTCATCCACAACACGCAGTAGATCATCCGTTAGGTTTGATAAATCCTATGCAGTACTGTAACCGGACCTAAAACCCGACTGTTTACAAGGCAAGAGATTTAAGGCCGTTATATAATTTTTTATTTGTAGATAAATTGCCTTTTCAGCAATTTTAGATGTCACCGTGAGTACACTTATAGGGCGCAACTCGGACAAATCCGAGATTTTGCTCTTCTTTGGCAGCGGGGAAACCAGCGGATTTTTCCAGCTTTGTGGAAACAACTTAGTTAAAAGTGATGCGTTAATAATATGAGTAAGTGCTGTAATGCAATATGGCATAAACATTTTCAACATTTCGGACGAAATTTGATCAACCCTCCTAGCATTACTTTTAATACTGAATGAAATATTGGAGACATCTGCCTCAGAGACCAAAGGAAATTTAAATTCGTGAACCACAGCTACGTGTATATGTGAATCAAAATAATTTATACTATCATTTTTAGGCGTCAGGCGAAGAATGGAGTTGATAAAAAAAAATCATTAATTTTTTCAGGATCCAAGAGCTCTTTCGGAACGTGCGATGTTTTCTGTTCTTTGTGTATATCTAGCTTGTCCAACGTATTCCAGAGAGCTTTGGAGTTCCTAAAATTATTTTTACCTTCAGAGTTCATATAAGCTTTCTTCTCACGACGTATTGAGGCAGTAACAAAATTTCTCATATTCTTATAAAACGAGTAGTAACTTTAGCATTTTTAAGAGAGTGCATTATCTCGGATTCTCATGATGATTTTAATTGTAGGAGTAATCCATGGGGCAAACTGCTTGCTAATGCGCACCTTTTCAATAGGAGCATACATGTTAAATAAATTTTAAATATTTCTTCAAACCTACTAAATTTGTGGTCAATATCATTCACGGAAATTACACTCCTCCCAGTCCGTCTCCGATGCAACTCGATAAAATCTATAATTTTAATGTTTCTCCTAAAGAAAAAAATTTCCTGATTTGAAGTTTTTTTTAGGTAGGTAAGTCTAAGAAACAGCAAGTTAGATAATGATCAGGTGAATGAGATACATTTATAATATCAGATTTGATTATTAAGTTAGGTTCATTAACTAGAATTAGATCAATCAAAGTGCTAGTTCCAGTTGTCACTCTAGTGGGTTTCTTCATTAATTGACTTAGTGAAAAAGTACTTAAGATTGAGTTAAGAAAGTTGTATTCCACAGAAGATGGGTTTAAAAATTTATATTAAAGTCACCCATACAGAGAAGGATATCTGTGGACACCAAACAATCTGCCAGTACATTCTCTAGAGACTGAAATGCTTTATAATGTACTCCTGGGGGACGATAAATGCATCCAACGCCAAGCTTTTTGTTATTAATTAAAGCCTTTAACCAGATTATTTCAATATCCTGAGAAGATTTCCTACACGTAACTTCAATATTTTTGATATACGAACAATTTTTAACGTAAATCATCACCGGTATACTCAATGCAGATTCCTGTACATCGCTTACCAGCCATGTTTCAGAAAGCGCTAAAAAATCAAAGTTATTGGTGAAGATTAAATAATAATAATAAAAATAAAAAAGATTATTGTAGTCTGACTAAAACTTTCGCTTACTCAACTGAGCCTACAGAGTTTAAAACATGTTCAAAAATACGTTATAATCGTTCTACAACACTCGGATTACTAATAACGGCTAATATGTGCACACAAACTTCAAATAGATCCAAGCCATGTTGGTCGGTAGCTAAGGCCGTCAGTCAGGACTTTCCCAAGTTCCACCTCTAACATGTTCTGATGGCACCATTGCGACTTAAGGCCAGGAAAAAGCAAACCCACTGGCGCAACTACTCTCTTCACACACAACGATTAATTTTCAGGGAAGAATTCCACCAAGTATTCCCGCTGTATAGTCAAGAAATCTTAGATTTTTTTTCGGAAGGGGTTCTGTTAAACGAATCTTAAAGGACTTTAGCACTAAAAGAGCTCCTAGTCCTGAGAAAATCCCAGTCGTCGTGATTAAGACATGGGCTACACATAGGTATTTTTAGACTTTTTAACTCAAAAAAGGCATATTTTCTTCTTGTTGGAAAACTGCGCGAGTCTATCTTATACCCAAAAAAACAAGAAAACCTCTTGAAACTGTCTACCAATAGCATTGTCTTCGGGTTATATTAAAACTTATGGAAAAGACTATTAACTGAAAGCCGAAACTGAACATCATGTGAGAAAGAAATTTGATCTTGAATGGCATAAGGGGCTCCCAACTAATTTGAGAGCGTACGATATTCCGGTTCAATTTTGTTCGTAGTGGTCAAGCTTTCTACAGACCGTTCTCTGCGAGTGGCGATGGACGTATATCTTTCAGACACGTTTCCCATCAAAGTCAGTGTCCCTCCAGGTTTTATGTGCTCTCCCACCCTCTTTGTACTATACATTAACAATCTCTTGGAAGAAACTAATAATCCGATATAAAGCCTCGCTGACGACTGCACACTTGTTTCATATTTCGCTTTGGATGCTCTAATATGTCTCTGTAGGTAGCAAGAAATCTCAACAAAGACCTGAAAGGAATTCTATCGGCGGGACACTCGATTGTCTTAGATTAATCAGTTAATTTATTGGGCATTAATTGAGCTAGGCCATGAGCTAACCTAAACACACCCTGATACTGCTGGATTTCATTCAGGGAAGAGATATTCTCTTGGTTGGTTGGCGACCCTGATCTATACAAATAATCTTAAAGCCTGGAATATCGAAGACAGGTTGGTAACTTAAGTGTCTTTTGCAAATAATTTGGACTTAGATTAAAAGCATTAGTTTGCTTCACATACCGTAAAGAAAAATGAAAGAGAATTGGGAAATCGAATAGTTTTAACAGGTGTAATGCATTAAGAAAAGTTCGGCATTCAATGAAGAGAAGCTTGAATATATGTAGAATTATTGTCAAAGAACTTTTATCTACTCTTCGAAAGCAATAATGTTACACTTAATAATTGAATCATATATCATATTTTTTCGATTTTTTAAATTCTTTAAACAACCACATCAAATTTACAAAATAAATAGAATCTGATTGTTGTCTGAATTTTTTAGATTTGACAGCAAAGAGGGTGAATAACTTTTTTGAGTATGCTATATATCGGAAAAACACACATACAGACAATGTTATACTTGCTGACTCAAATCATTGTTTAGCTCATAAAATGGCAGCTTTTAACTCTTTGATCCATCGTTTGTTCACCATCCCACTCTTACCTTTGGAATTTGAGAGGGAGAAGAACATCATCTTTCAAATTGCTTATAACAACGGATATAAGATATCACTAATCAATAATTTAATAAAAAAAAAATTTAATGGCATGCTTAAGAAGGTGTTGACTGACCCCTTGGATAAGACAATAACATCTTTTCAACCTCCTATGTATATAAGGCTAACTTTTTTGGGCGCTGTCTCTCTGAGAGTGGGTAATGTATTGAAGTCCTTAAACAACAATTTTAAAATAGCTTACAAAACGGTAAACAATTTACGCAGCTTATTCTCGAGAGTAAAGGATTCAGTTAACATACTTGACAACAGTGGGGTGTATTTGTTGTCCTGTAATTCTTGCACAGCTAAATATGCTGGTCAGACAGGACGTAGTTTTAATATTAGAATAAAAGAACATTTAAACTCTCAGAAATCGCCTAATGACAGGAGATCAGCTTTTGGCCTACATTTAAGAGAGAATTTACATAGTTTTAATACTAAAGACAACTTTAAGATGCTACATAATGCGAATAAAGGCCATAAGCTGAATTTTTTAGAAAACATAGAAATAGCCAAATTAGAGATAAATAATCAAATTGAGTGCTTGAACGATCCTGTCAACGCCCACTATAGAGAGGCAGCGAGAATTGTGAACGAGTTTAAGTAGTGAATGTTCGTTTAAATATTAGAACCTCTCTTTGTGCAATCTAGATGTCGCTCTGGTTCGGTATGTTTTGTTTTATTTTTTTTTAAATGTTTTATTTTCAAATGTTTAAATGTAACTAACGTGCTCGCCATTGTGAGCTTGTTTGTGTACTTAATGTAAAGTTTGGGTTTATATTATGTAAGTAACACCAAATAATTTTGAATTGAAATTGAGATTATTATATAAATGAACTTTTTTAGACAGCTCTGGAAAATGGTTTAAGAAACCGAAACGCGTAGAGCGAGATATTAAATATTTGTGAAGAATTTTGGATTTTTCTTTCCTCTTTAAAATGTTACACTTAGGCTGAAGATACAATTTTAATGACCCAGGGCGAACGCTACTGCCTTCAGTTGGGAGTGGACTGCTTTAGTACCTACTAATTTGTTACGCCAATATAAGCAACCTCTTGGGTGTTCCATAATAAATATGTGATAAAGAAACTGGATATTTCGATAAGAGTGTTGCCTTTTAAATTTAATTAGTATTACAGTAAAATTCTCAATAGCGGCCACCCTCGAGGAATCAAATGTTGGTCGGTTAACAGGGTGGTGGGTTATTAAAGAAAAATTAAAACGACTGGTCTGCATTTTACAGTGTTTGGTTATTAATATGTATCTACACATATGTAATAGATATTTACGTTATAAGTCCGGTAAATAAACTCTTACAGTATGAGTGAAATGTTTCGAGGCGAGGCGACGAAGGAGCCGAGTCTCGAATTTTGAAACGAATACTGTAAAGGATTTGCCGGACGAATGACGTACAATATTTTATTTCATACTGTCCTGTTGAAAATTATAATTATGTTTTGAAATTATAATGAAGTTTTATTCTGCCTCGTATATTTGAAAAGTGCTTATATTTACTGGTGTAAACATTGTGTGTTTGACATTGATTAAACTAAAACTTACAAATTTCAGTCCGGTAAAGAAATTTTACAGGACTAGTCCGGTAAAAAAATTTAACCTGACTTATTGCTGTAAAACCTTATTTTCTGGACTAAATTCAAATATGTAAAGGTGTGTTTTACAATACAGTATGAAATAAATAATCTTAAATATTTTTGCTTAAATTTATCAGAACTAAAATCAAATGAAAGGAAGCCAATTTACCAATATGTATATACTACACGTGCATACTAACATATATATTATACAAGGTATTCTATGTTTGCTTGGAAATTCTTATTATCTAAAATAATCAGAAAGTAATGACTGTTTCATATTTTTTATTTTATTTCTATAAAATTCAGATTCACATTTTAATAGCAATTAAGAAATATTTCTAGACTTGTCGTCAAAATTGTTAACATTATTAAAGACGTATCTCAAACTCGCGAAGGCTTCAGATAGGCTAGATATTTTCGACACTGGAGCAAGTTGAGGTTCCTCTTCCTCTGTCTCAGAGTTGGGAATAGCTTCATCCGTTTCTTGGAGCTCTTCAACACACTCGATGATAGTCAATTCTGCACTTTCTGTTAGCAAATCGTCATCAATAGAGGCAAATTGTTTCAAGTTCATAAATGTGTCCCTACTGTTAGGAAAGAGTTATGCGGGCGGAATATTATCTGCTTCTTCGAAGTCGTCAAAATTATCTGTATTACACATGAATCCGGTTTTCATAAATCATTTTTTTATTGTCACTGTTGTGCTAGGCCACCGAAACCTATATCTGGTTATGGCAATATTATTGTCGATTTCTTGAAGAGAACAACCACTGTCTATACCGTTAAAAGTCTCTTCATAAGGTAGTTTCTGTAGAGCATTTTAAAATCCTGAATAATGCCTTCGTCCAAAGGTTGGCAATCTGAGGTAGTATTGGCTGGAAGAAAAATAAGTTTGACATTATCCAGTGTAATTTTGGGATGAGACGTTGCATTATCCAAAAACAATATCATTTGCATTAAATACGTCTTTTGGGGCATAATCCTTTAAAATGATCAATAGCTTTTCTTTCCAAGCAGTTACGTCTTCGATATTGATATCGGCTGATTCGCCAAGTATTTTCTTAAAGGTAATATCGTGCCGACGACGGAATTTTTGTAACCATGCCTTTGATGCCTTGAAGTTATCTAGTCCTAGACACGGAGCAGATTCGAGGGCATTTGCTTGAATTATGGGCCCAGATATTGGTAAGTGCTTGTTTCGCGCCTTACAAAACCAGTCAAAAACAACTTGGTCCACTGCCAAGTCCTTCAGTTTTGGGAAATTTTCTTTTTTGTTCATCGTTGCCACCTTCGTGAAACAAATTCCTAACTTCTGCTTTATTTTGAAGCAACATAATCATTTGGGTCTTACCTTCTTTAAATTTTTTTTTTGCTTAAAGAAAGACATTTCCTTTTTCCCGCCATCTTCAAATGTTCACGTTAGTCCCAAAACACACAAAAAACTATTCGAACAAAACTAATGTTAGCAACCAATTTATCAGCCTTTAGAGCAAATTCAATGCGGATCCGCCTGCAATAAAGTAATTAGTGTATTTCTTAAGAATTGTCGGGTCCGGTTTTACTGCTCCTAATAGTGTTTTTAGCATTAATGTTTACTAAAAATTCCGATGATGAGTACCCGCGATCGTTTAACAGATGGATTAATAAAGACGAGTATAACTAATGGGATTTCCATTCTTAAATGTGGTCACTTTATAGAGGCGGTCGCAAACAGAGGTTTTACTGTATTTCAGAAAATGTCAACTGCATTTCAAATGGGATAATTGTATTTCAGGGTATATAAATCGTATTTAAATATGGATATTTAAAAAGTGTATCAATGAGGTCACATCTTTAATACCTGTAATAATTGAGAATACAAATTACTACCCTCAAAATGTGTAAAAGTGCAAAAGTAACTAGGTACTTGACTTCTTTAAACATTTTTTTAAAACCTCAATATCAAAAATGCAATGTACAAATATCCTGATGAGTTTTCACAAAGTGAAGTGACCCATAATATAATATAAGAGGACTATGGTTGGGATTTTGTTCATTATTTTATTTTAACGCATTTTCAATGCTCTACAAAGAGAAATAACATTGATTATTAACTTATTATCTGTTTTTTTAAGATTAAAAGAAACATTTTTAGCGTAGCAATTAAAATATTTATATTTGGGTTTTTGTTCTTATATGACACTTTAATCGGCAAATGATAAAAATTTATACAAAAACTCCCTAAAATCTCAATTACAGCCCCAGAACTTTTATTATTATTTAGAGAGACAGCTATACAGTGTGGCCCAAATTGGGCCTACATGTATGGGGATCTTGGAAACTATAGAAGATAGAGAAACGGTTAAATGGGGAAAGTTTTTAACAATTATATTTCTAACTGAAAACCGTTTAGTACGCGGCCCTATCTTTTTTGGTTTTTGAAATATGTTGAAAAAACCAAAAAGATGTATTTTCGAAAATATGCTGTAGATTTCTTATTATTCACTATTTTGGCAATCTGTAAAAACATTTTTAAAGCAACTTTTTAAGTAGATTTCAGTTCTGCAATTTAATTTTGAACACGACGTTTCAGTTATTTTATACCATCATCAGGTTCATTTTTTCATATGGTATTTTACACTTAAAAGGTAGCTTATGACGTCAGCTTTTCAACGATGTATTATTTGTTGGAAAATAAATGAAATTGACTTGAAAAAAGAAAATTAATTTTCGCAACACGTCAAATTTGAGAAGAACACATTAGGCAGGGTTAAATTTGTTTAAAATATCATAATATTATAATACATTATTTTATTTTTTCCTTATGGTTAAAAATCTCATACTAATATTTCAAATAAAGAAAACTAAAAACGCAATGAATAATAATTATTGTTTTGAAAAGAAAATAAGAAAAAATATCTAACTTAATATACTTATTCGAAATGTTGGCCGTTTTTATTAATACATTTTTGACACTTTTTTAACACAGTATTGATGACCCTGCGAAGGGTGTTGTCATTTATGCTCATAAACACATTCCTCACTCTCTCTTCTAATTCTTGTACAGATTCCGGGGGTTCAAACTCATATACTTCATTTTTTACATAACCCCATAAATAAAAATCGAGAGGAGTTATATCAGGGGATCTAGCAGGCCAATTAACTGGTCCGCCGTTTGAAATTAATTTGTCATCAAATATCTGTCTTAAGAGAGTTTGAACTTCCCGAACATTATGTGCGGGACAACCGTCTTGTTGAAACCAAATATTATTCAATTGATCTTGAGGAACTCTTGCTCTAATTGCCGGTAATATTTGATCTTCTAACAGCTCCAAGTATCTTTGGCCATTCAACGTATGATTATAAAAGAATGGTCCTATAAGTCTGTTGTCTAAAATGTAAGGAGAAAAGTAAAGCTGGGTTACTTAATACCTGCTATGTATTTAGCAAGCTAGGTGACATTACTTACCATACATACCACACCATACATTAAAACCAAATCGGGTTTGCAGTCTTCGTTGAGCCAATTGGTGAGGGTTTTCTGTTGCCCAAAAATGATGGTTATGTCTATTAAATACCCCGCAGTTGGTAAAATGTGATTCATCGGTCCAAATTACAAGACGACTGAAATCATGATTTTGTTCGCATTGATTCACATACCAATTTGAAAACTGCATTCTTCTTGGATAATCCGTTTCTCGTAAACCCTGAACTATAGTTGGCTTGTATGGTCGATATTTATTTTCCTTAAGGACTCTTTGTATGGTACTTCCCGGGGTTGGTAAGTCTCTTGCCGACGCTCTTGTAGATGATGTCGGAGCGGCATTAAAATAGGCTCTGACATTTTCGTCACGCTCGTTATTACCTGCTTTTTCGTAACTCTTGGGCCGCGGTTTTTCAAAACTTCCATGGTTTCTCAGGTTCATAACAATTTTTGGAAAAAGTCTGACACTTGGCTGCGGTCTTTCAGGAAAATTTTCAAAATACCTTCCTAATGCAAGGTTTGCATTTCTGTTGCAATGAATGTAACATTCTAGCAAATCAAATTTTTCTTCGTGAGAAAAACGCAATGCCATTTTCTTTTAAATTCAGAATACACAAATAAATCGTTATTATTAGATAATAATAATAAAAACTATTATACTTTTACTCGTTCTGACAAGTAATATTTTTGTTTCATTTTCAAACGGTAGTGGTTGGTCATAGGCTACTTTTATTTTTGATCCATAGGTTATTGTAAGGTCATAGGCTACTGGATTTTATTTTTGATTCATAGGTTATTCTAATATTGTTGATTGAAACAATGCAAGCAGTGTTTTGTGAATACTACAAAATGTAAACCTTTTAATTGGTATTCAATTTAGGGAGTTATAGTGCAGTTGTCAAATTTGACGTGTTGCGAAAATTAATTTTCTTTATTTTTCAAGTCAATTTCATTTATTTTCCAACAAATAATACGTCGTTGAAAAGCGTACGTCATAAGCTACCTTTTAAGTATAAAATACAATATGGCGCCCATAAGAGAAAATGAACCTGATGATGGTATAAAATAACTGAAACGTCGTGTTCAAAATTAAATTGCAGAACTGAAATCTACTTAAAAAGTTGCTTTAAAAATGTTTTTACAGATTGCCAAAATAGTGAATAATAAGAAATCTAAAGCATATTTTCGAAAATGGGCATTTTTCACCAAAGCGTGCACTTTAAGTCCCTTAAAGATTTTTTCTGCCTAGACCTCACAGATGCTATAACAAAAATATAATTAACTTGACATTCTTCCTTTCTTTTCATAATCGTCATTTATTTGAACAAAAAAACACTACAACACCATTATATTGCAGGAATAATAACTAAAATGTCATTACACTCTCTGTCCCTAGCTCCAATTTGCTTTATATTCGTGTATGCCTAACAGTTAATGTGTGCTTTTTAAGCAGCAAATAAGCAAATTCAAATACTGTTAGTAGTGCCCTCTACCATAAAAGTTTATAATATGGTGTTTACAGATTAGTCAAGACTTATTTTGAAGTCAAAGGTAGGTCCCTAAGTTCATATGTCATTTACATTCCCCCACTTTATCTTCCGCGCACAGCTGGTAGATGTCGCCTATAGTCATTCAGAGGTATGCTTTCCAAACCAAAAATAGTAAAAGTCAAAATGGTGTTCAAAACATTGTGCTGCAGTAATTTTATTTAATTTAGCAGATTATTAAAGGTAAGAAAACGTCTTTTTTCATATTTTTTGGTAATTACATTCCCTGGGCCTAGCACAACAACTTTAAAATAGCCACTTTTCAAAATAACAATGAAATATTTGCTTACGATTCCAAGGAGCACTAAGATGTTAACGGCGTCTTTAACATAACCTTAAAATTTTACCGAGGGAAAAACCGGCGTGTTCGTCATTACATTCCCTGTCATTACGTTCACCCAGAGTGAATTCTAAAGGGAGAATGTAATGACTTACGGGGGAATGTAAATGACTGGTATTGTCTTTCACAGGTAAAATCGTGGCTAAAATGGACAAAGAAAAGAAAAAAGCTTTAATTCAAAAGCTGAAAGTACTAAAAGAAGATGCAGCAAATAAAAGACAACAAACAAAACAACAAAAATATGAACTAAAGAAGAAAAAGATGCGGGAAAAATATGACCTAAAAAAAGAACAAAAATCAGAAACGGGTACAATTAAAATAAAATGGGCAGCATTAAGTAAAATTCAAAATGAATCCCGAGAGAAGAAGGAAAGCGAGAATATTGAAGACAATGATAAAGTAAAGCAAAAAACTGGATCAAGAAAATCAAAACGGAAAAAGGAGAACGAAAATATCCCAGGCATACATGAATATCACTATAATCAACCAGGAAGTGTCACCGAGACAGATAAATCTTCGAACCGAATGCCTACTACACAAGAACTCCAAGACAAAGATAACAATAAGAAGAAAAAGAAAAAGCCTGTCAGTACCGAAGAACAGCGACGCAAATGGAGAGAGAAAAAGAAGCGCCAAATGGAAAAAATTAAAGAAAATCCCGAACGACACGAAGAATACAAGCAAAAAATCAGAGAACAAAACAAAAAGCGCAGAGATGAAGGAAAACTAAAACCAATACGCGGGTTAACGAAAAAAGAACAGACCATACAGAGAAAGAGGTGGCTTAATGCAACAAGGCGGTATAGAAGAAAAAATAAACAAGATTCCGTCATTACATTCTACCTTTGTCATTACGTTCACCCATCATAATTCTGCTGAAAGTTCATTATAAATTAATGAAATATTGATGTTTTTTGTATTTTCTAAAATTTCATGATTATTAACACTTGATTAAAATCTTATTTAATATTCTAGCATCACACGACAGTTTCAAACTAAATTATTAGGAATAATTTTTAAAATAAATGGGATTTTTTAGCATTTTTTTAAGTAATTTCTAGACTAAAAGACTGCAAAACAACTTATATGTTTTTAATATTACACGTTACAACCATAAAAATATTTATTATCATTAAAAGTTGAAATATACATTGAATAAAATATGATTTTTAGAGAAGACAGGGGAGAAGGTAATGACAAAAAAATCATAACTTTTATCTTTCTGCCAGCATTCTTCCTTATTTCCCGAAAGATTCTTGAGGGCCCCTTTTAGGAAATGTTAGCTCATACATTGATAGCTAGCAACATCGTATGTACAAGATAAAATGTTACAAAAAAAAAATTGGGAATAAATTTTCTAAAATGCACGCTTTGGTGAAAAATGCCCAAATACATCTTTTTGGTTTTTTCAACATATTTCAAAAACCAAAAAAGATAGGGCCGCGTACTAAACGGTTTTCAGTTAGAAATATAATTGTCAAAAACTTTCCCTATTTAACCGTTTCTCTATCTTCTATAGTTCCCAAGATCCCCATACATGTAGGCCCAATTTGGGCCAGACTGTATATAGGATTTAGTGAATTTTGATTATCATAAGCGTCAGAACATTCCCAAGCTGAAGAAAAGCCTATACGCGCCCCTGAACTAAATACAGTCGTTCCAGGTTAAATTAAATATTTATGTTCTGGTTCGAGACCTTAAGTGAATGCTCATCAGCTCGTATTTCTAAAATATTTACTGGCAACTGAAAGGCTGATTTAACGATTTTAATTTTGTTTCTTTTTTTTTTAGGTAAGTTGGCGCATTTCAATTCGAATTGCAGGATCATTGGATAAAGGGTAAGAATAGCGTGTGTAGTGAAAAAAAACATCGTTACTTTTGAAGAGTTAGAAGCACATAAGTTATACTTTTATTTGATATTAAGACAAGACCACGAAAATTTAACTATTTTAAACCTATACAAAAAATCTCTATTTTGAATTTAATAATAATTTGTTTTTTCAACTTATTTGGGTACATACATTTTTTTAACGCCTCTAATGGCTCAACAAATGAAAAGAAACCTATTTACAGTCTAATAAGTCGATTTACACCATTTGCGGCTATTTGCCACGACATATAGACTTGGTTTAGTCCCCCTCAAGATGGCAAAAAATTATTTTCTAAGTTATATCATTCTTCTGTACCTCGATGTTTATTTATATAAGAATAAGTATTGATAAGCGTTAAAAGTTGGTCTAAATAAAATAGAGTGCCAGATTAAACAGACTTTAGGGCATCTCTTGTAGTTGCCAAACATGCCCCCTCCTAAGCCACCGGGCAATAAAATAGTTTTTAAACCAACGAGGATCACCACCAAGAGACGATAGTGAGCATAGCCAAAATAAGGCAGGAAGTCAGTCATGCAGCACTGACATATATTCTGAAGATAAGTGCATCAACCAGGATAATAAAAAAAACATTACTGAGAAAGAAGAAACAAAAGATGCAGACCCAGGTTTAATGATAGAGGTGGTCAAAGAAGCCCTATATAAAACTTAGGAGATTACAAACCAAGAACTAGGTGGAGAACCAGCATTAACAAAAAGTGATTAAACAAGTTTAAGAGAAGCTGCGCGTATAAATCCATAAACAGGTTACCAAATAGGAGAGTTACAAAGTAAAAACGCAAAACTAAACCGAAAACTGGTGGCAAGTCAGCAAGAGATAGCGAGACATCAGAAAACATATGCAACCGTCACATACCCTTCAATGTTAGTAATACTACCACCTGCCAATCCCACTCACATGACAGTCCCATGGACGACACCACCTACTGCAGCAAGAAAAATAGAAACCCTGGTAAAAATTCAAAATATTCCGGATCCGAAAATGACCATGAAAACAATAAAGGAAGCTTTGACTAGAAAATACACTAATAACAGTTATAAAAAATATGATTCCTTTACAGAATATATCTGTGATCATTCGGAATCATGATAAACAACAAAGTAAACTAACACAAGCCTTAGAAGATGCGAACGGAATCTCTATCAAAGACATAGGAAACATAGATTCTATGTTCATGATTACAGGAATTGAAATAGGGTACCATTTGGCATATACCCTAATTATAAACAGATACTGTACTGTGCAGAAACTGAGTGTGTTCTGTTTCACCTCTTTAGGGTTTGTTCCCTGTGTAGCAAGCTAGTATTCGCATATCTTCTTGTATCTTGCCTTTAGATTCGTACAAGTACCCATGACACGCCTTCACCTGCGCCATCGTTAGTGTTGTGCAATAATAAGGTTGCTCTGGTCGACAATCATACTTTCAGGTCATATACATTGCGAAAGTCGGTGATAAATGTCTGGAATAGAACAGCAACAATTCACTACAAGATTCTATGGCACATAAAATGATATACCTACCGCATGCATACTATTGTCAACATTTCTTGTGTAGTTTTCTGGAAGACGTCCTTTTTTACGTCTTTTCCAACGCTAACTATAACACTTGAACTAGCACTTAGTATTTCCATAGCATATAAGCCGTAAGACCAAATTTAATAAACACAATATAACATCAACAATCGTCTAAATAAGACTATTGATAATCATAAAACACGCGCCGTGATGGCTACGATGGTACCAAGCCACGTGATCAGACTAACGCACGCTATTGGTTCCAACGCATTCAGCGAGTTTTTCAACTAATTACAGCTAGAAGTGGACAGTGCTAATGGAGACAACCAAAAATGAACTAAGCTGACAACTTTTTGTTTGGCAAGAACAAAAGACGGTCGGTTGAAGCTTCAAAGATGAAATTGATTGATTGCATCTCAAGACCTGCTTGGGAGGAATAAAACCCGTTGGAAATTAGTCACTTACTGCTATTGAGTTAAAGCTGACTAAAACCACGACTTTAGTCGACATCGAAAGGAAATGTGGAAGAAAGGTCCCAGTACTTCTTCCCTACTTACAAAGGAATCCATTGACATTCTTATACGACACAGGGATAAATCCAAAATTTCACTTGATAACAAATACGTTTTTGCAAACCATTTAGGATATTATCAAGCAGCAGAGGGCTACAAAGCACCTAGGTTTTAAGGTAAATTATTGCACTCTAGTTTTAAGAAGGCCAAAGGAAAGTATTAATGGGATTAATTACGGCTAACAAAAACACAGGAGTTTTACTGGTAAGTTTCCACTGTAGCTTCTACAGAATAAAGTGTATCTATGAATGATACAAAATCGAGGTGTGTACTAAAATATAATTAAAGACAGATAAACTGATATAGTAGTAATAAATCTTGGATTTACAGTAAATAATTATTATAAATCTAAATAGCATTATTGAATTCAAAGATACACAAGATTCATTAACGAAATGGTTATAGAAAAGATAACAGTTGGCTAACTGAATAAATTTATCAAAGGAGAATTGTTAAGATTTATTTCCAAAGATTCCAAGAAGTAAAGTTGTAGGCCTTTATTTTCTGTATGTAAGATTTTAAAATTTTTATCGAAATTGTGCTGGTTTTCTAGTTAATGATTAGCGCAATACCACGATGCTACCAAAAAGCATTACTACTATACTTACTTCCTACAGATCATGGAACATCAAATTATAATATATATAGGGCGCCAGACAGTTTTTTCTATAAGCAAAACTGCCAAAAAGAATATAAAATATATAGCCAGAGACCACAAATAGGCAAATCAAACACAATCTAAGTTTGACTGGTTTATATTTATCAAAAAACTACCCTGTAATTGGGTGAAGCCCTTACATAATAGGGTGTGATTTAGAGGGTCATAAGACTACGAAGGCAAAATATAAACTAGGAATTCTTAATTCCAAAATGACAGAACTGAGCAATATTTCAAGGAAAGTGTTAATAAATTATTAAAATAAATATTTCAACCTGGTATACTCAGCGCAGTGATGTCGACATTACCTTACAAAATGCTGGTACCTTACAGCATTATAAAAGCATGATAATTAAGTAAAAAAAATACAGATATGAATAAAGGTAACGGTTTAGAGATTCATTTATTAGGTTAACGAGGTTTCAGCAGTCTAGGCTAAGCTTGCCTTCAGCCACAAGAAATCTTACAAGGTATCTCCACCAAGAGATGTAAAAAAAAATTAATAGAGTAAAAGGCCTTGGCAAACGCTTAGACTAGTCTGTCTGAGACTGTAAATGATATGATTGGTATTATTTTAAAAAACTTATCTGTCGATGAACATGAAAGGTCCATGTACTCGATCAACTGCTACCAGGCCAAGGAAATTGCAGGTTGGATCTGCTAGCAAAATCAACTATCTATAACAGGTCCAAAAACCCATAGGTGACTTCAAAAGGCAAACGTCCAAATGTCCCGAAATGCCTTGGGTTGGCTTGTAAGCCAAAAAATGTACTAAAACTAAAAACCCTCACAATACTATGGAGGGCCAGAGAAAAACGTGTCGCAAAGAAAGCCGATGTTCAGTAGCCTCTAACGTGAATAAAATCCGAGAAACTCGCTAATCAATCCATACTAACAAAACCTACATAAAGGCCAAATACGATTGATTAAAATTGAAGTTCAGCCAACATATCCGCTACACAGCGTGAATTTTCCGAAGAAATTCGTCTGTTGATCTGACTTCTTTCACGTCTGGACAAAAAGTAAAATGGAGACCCTCAAAGGGTTTAAAGAAAACGAAGGAGTGTCAAAAGTTGATTGACAAGAAATTCGCCACAGAATCAAGCTCTAGATGTTCACTAGGTTCGAGTGCAATTCCACTCTAGGTCAGTAGGCTAGTTGAGGAGAGTACGAATGAGAACAGACCTACGCCCACCCTATCGAACCGTATCGACTCATAAAATAAGTCGATGCAAACGGCCAAGCGAATAAACGGTCCGAGCGACGTACCAATAAAAACGACCAAACAGCTGACTGGCAAATTCCGCATGTAACCAAATTCAAATCTGGTTTTACAAATGTATTACGATGGATTAAAAAGAAATACGAAGCTAGAGAAATCACGATGGATATCAGAAATAATTAGCCATAATTAAGTACCTGAAAAATTTAGTAAGGAATGACCGAAATAGAAGGTATGCTTGCAATAATACATAGTTAACAAATTGCAGACCATTACACTATTACTTAATGACCAGATAGATCTGAACAATTCTCCTTTATTAAATTTATTCAATTAGGCAACTGTTATCCTTTTTATAACTATTTCGTTAATAAATCTTGTGTATCTTTGAATTTAATAATGTTTTTTAGATTTATAATAATTATTTACTGTAAAAACCAAGATTTATTACTACTATATCAATTTACCTATCCTTAATTATCTTTTACTACAAACCTCAATTTTGTCTCATTCATACACTTTATTCTGAAGAAGCTACTGTGTAGCGAAACATGTCAAGTTATTTGATGTAATACAGTGGAAATTTGTGTCTGCTGATTCGATCAAGTTATTAATGGTATTTATAGTGACGAATTTAAATTAAGTTATAAAAAGGTATTGATTTTTAAATATAAACCTTTTTAATGGTGTCACCAACCATACAACTAATGTGCCAATATTGCAGATACTTCAGTTTTATATGCCCGATTATGCATAATAGCTAATATATGCAAAAGTCTATAGCACTTTAATTTTTGCCCAAATTACCTGCTTCATGGTATGCATATGGAAATTATGTTATTACACTGCTCAGAATTAAGTCGTTATGAACGTCATATTAAAACCAGATATTTTTTAAATAATATAGTATTAGTTAGTTCGATATTTTAAAAATCATACAGTGTTTGTGCTTTATTTTTGACCCAACCAGGTTGGGGTGTAGATATTTTACATATTTATAAAAAATATATATCCTTACTGGAATTCTGAATAGGTCGCGTGATGGAGAAGTGTAAAAATAGATTGGCGTATGAATATATTTTTAATAGCCAACAATCTGTGTGAATTATTGACGAACAGGTACAAAATGCAAACGTAACCCATGTTAAAGCTTAGACATTTTGCATAATGGTATCATTATACATTTTGCATGACGGAATATCTTTGTTTAGATGTCTAACAGTAAAGTTATGCACATGGCATGTTTTTGATGTTTTAAAAAGTCTCCTGAAACATTCTGCCAATATAACTGAAGCATATATCTGTTTAAGTATGCTCTGAGCCAAATCATACGGGAATTGACAGAGACACAGCAACATGTGTTTATTCTTACAGATGACTAATAATAGTAACTACTAGTCGTATCATTTAATTTTTCCTTTCAACAGCTTTAATAAGACTTGGTAGATTGCTATAATTTAATCTAAAGGGATTTCCATTTTAAATCGTAGAGACAGAAAGAGCTATTATTATTTAAATTTGCATGAATTATTCTCAATTGCCAACAATTAATCCTTTTTCGAAAATCTAAAAGTTATAGTTTAAACTTGCTCTAAAAAATTAACTTTCCTGTTAATTTTTTTTTTGTTCATAATTATAACGTAGCATTTATTGCGACTCCCAATTTTCCAATTAAGATTAGTTATTATAATATACCTACCAAACAAAAACAAGGTTTCTCGAAAGACCTGAACAAATTATCATTTTGCCAATTTGCGATTAAGGGTTGTTTGAATACTTTTTCCGAAAACCCATAATATTACGTCAATTTCTTGATGTAACTAGCGTATTTCTGTTTGCAAAAATAACCGTTTGTGTAAAACCTGTTAATATGAACATGTAGCAGCAACTTAGTGCACTTCATCAAGAACAGGAGTTTTCACCAAATACTGTAGTTTGTTGCTAAGAATATAATAATTTGCTGATTGTCAATATTTTAAAAATTCCTATAAAAAATATTTGTTAATACACATTTCAATTACTTAAATGCCTTTGTTGACCAAGTAATCTACTGTTTATATTAAAATAAATATTTCTTGTGGCAAGGAATTAACATTTTCTGCAGATAGGTTTCTTTTTTATATTGATTTGGTGCTTCTTCTCATAAAATCCTCACAACACAACACTTATTTTATTAGAAATAACTCTATAAATTCTTTGGCACTGCAAGTTTCATAAGAATAGGTTGTGTTCAAACAAAAATCCGATCCAAGAATTTGTTATCGTAAAATAAGGGTTTTTGGAAAAGCTTTAAAATGACTTATTTTTGCTCATTGGCAAAATGGCTGTAGTCCAAAGCACGAGTATGAAAATAATGCAAATAAAAAAAAGTGCAATAATGCCGATTTGACTAGCACATATTTCAATTAAGAACATATAAATATTTATTTATACTATAAACTAGGTATATAATTATCCCTTTATTTCATTTTGTTGCAAATTTGCAAGAACATATTCATGTATTTAGAACTTCCCAATTCTTAAAAACTTCACGCTTAACACAACTAACCTGAACTAGCCAAATAACATTTGTTGTGCTGTGCATCCGAGAAGTGTCGGGCGTGTGCTGATTGTTCGTAATTAGCGTAGCATTGTAAATAGAATTTTCATGATGAATGTGTTCACGCGTTACGCGTTATACTTCTTTTTATGTTTATAAATTTAGAAACGTATCAAGTGAGCTGTTGCGTTAAGTTTATTTTATTTCTATATAATTTAAACTCCATATTTATGGCTTTTATTTCCCTTTCTCTTCATACGTCTTAGCGTTAGCCTCGTGCGGCGAACTAAACATGTTGTTTATACCTTCTATTTTAACGAATTTCTTTTATGCATTGCTTTTTTTGTTTATAACAATATTATAATTGTAGTAAAAATTGAAACCTGTAATGAGCGGCACCTTGAAGTTAGCTCAATTACAAATAAAATAAAGCTAAGGTCAAAAATCATTGATATTTGCTGAAAGTACTTGAAAAAAAAGGGAATTTAGGTAAGGTGACAAAAATATTTGGAATAGGAATAGACCTTTGGAATGTTAATTTGATTAACATTTTTTGATTTGATCGTGTTTTTAATATTATGGAGAATAGCTCCCTTATGAGGACTTCATTCCTATAAGCATTTTATCATGTTTCCATGACATAGGATCGTATTAAATCTTCCTTTTGAGTGTAGGTACCAACCTAATTTCCGAACAGCCTGTATAAGGAAAGTATTTTGCCAACATATTTTTCACTATTGTATCTGTCAGTGGGGGCTCTACCATAAGGTCATTCGGGCAATGACCTCCCAAGCCACACCACCACCTAACACTAATCTTGTTAATATTTAACTTTAAAATCAAAATCCATTTAATCAACCAAACTTTAGTTCTGCTCGGGTACTATTACCTCTAAAATATCCCTCGTATTTAATGTAACGCACGCAATGAGCGAGGGAAACTAGCCGTAACGCTACTTTTTGTGCGTCCCCGCAAAATCTTCAGGTCAATATTGAGCTTGACCACGAAAATTGGCGTCACCCAACAAATGCTGTGAGGGTAAGAAGAGGAATAAATAGCACGCTATCACTCTCACGCTTGCATGAAACAGAGCTTTTCTGGGCTGTCAGCCTGTTTTTTTGTCGATTGAGCTCCGACGCACGTTTTAATTTTTAAAATGTGGTGGAAAAAGACGGAAGACTGCAGACTGCTATAATTGGCACAATAATAGGGATGTTGATTTCATATCGAAAATGTCGCATCGTCGCCTAGTGACTGCGCTGCCGCTGCATGAGAATTGTTGGCGAACGAAATCATACCTACATCCATTATTAAAAATATATCCGTATTCGATAGTTACTTTTTTATATAGCATTTATATACATACTCTGATATATCGGAATAAAAAGCTCAGAAGTATACCTATATCGAAAAATATCATCCATGTGATATTATCGATAATATGTTTCCAACATTCCTAACTCCCACACCTAACCTTACTTTGGTTTGTTTACATTTATTTAGGCGCGCAATCGAATATTTTTGTTAGTTTGTTTTTAAAATTAATTAGGTATTAAACACTAAAATTGTCCTGTTAGTAGTTCGCAAAACTGTATTTAAAAGAAAGCAATGGTTTATCTTTCGAAAAACGCCTGGAATTTGAACATTTAGGCGCTCAGGATAAAAATAAAAGTGGTATTTTAAAAAAACAATGTATAATTTGTGCGATTTTATATGTAGCAGCAAAGACAAAGAGATGGTTTTCTGCTTTCCGTGTTTTTCTTCTCCTGCATTCGATTTTTGCAGTAAAAGGGGGGTTAATGATTTAAAACATATGAAGGAAAAATTTAAAAACACAGAACTCAAGTGCACGGTGAGTTTAAACACATTTAGTGGTGTTGCGCATTAAATCTGAGTATAACGAGGTTACTACTTACTTTCGTACTAACAAAATAAACTTCGGTAAAGCGATTACCGTTGAGTGAGGCGTGAGGCTCCACCCCTTGACTTAAAATGATTATTTTAAGATCATCAAGTTCTTTGACTTCCAAAAAGTACGGTACCGCTTCTTGAAAACTAAAAAGCAATTTTTTATCACCTGCGCAGTTCGGTTTGCATTCTGATCATTGTACGGTGCGCCAGACAAACAAATCGACTTCAAATATACTCACAGGCTTTAACCGGCGTTGGACAACTGGAGCGGTCTTTTTCGATGTCGGTAAAGCGTTTGATAAGGTCTGGCATGACGGACTTATACTAAAGTTAATAAGATTAGGTATGCTAAACTACCTAATTCAGATTATTTACCTCATCCATTATAAAAGCGGGTTGATTTACACCTGATTATTCAGCGATAATCTCCCGCTCTCCGGTGAAAATCACCCTTGTCAAAAGTGAAAATCTCACCCGTCAGAAATCCAGCGATAATCTCCCGCTCTCCGGTGAAAATCACCCTTGTCAAAAGTGAAAATCTCACCCGTCAGAAATCGTTAGTTTTTTATTTGGTAAATAATCTTCAAAATACATTTCGGGATTGGGAAATAATCAGATGATTTTCGATAATTTCCCTATCCCTTAATATATTACTACAGATAATTCACTCGTTCTTGTCAGACCGGATTTTCACAGTTTCGTCAGAGAATGCGTTATCAACTGTGCGACACATCAGAGCCGGAGTACCGCAAGGTTCCCCCTTGCGCCGGCTCTGTACAATATCTATACTAGCAATATTCCAAAATTCGCTTAAACACAATTATACCTGCTTGCTGACGATACTGCGATTACCGCCACCTTAAAGAAGCCTAGGTTGGTAATCTCAAAACCGCAACGTCATATAAAATTTATCAAAATGATGCCAGGCTATCTATTTCTCGACGGGCAGAAGTATTCAACCTAAATTCAGATTGCTTGTCAAAAACGCTAGGATAAACTGCTGTCAAAATATAAACTACCTGGGTCTGCTCTTCGATAAACAGCTAAACTGGAACGACAATAACTGAGTACATGGACAGAATTATAGTGGACTACTACAAAAGAACTAACATTTCCCTGAGCCCCTTAACTCATACATACATTCAAACCGTTTAAAACCATGCAGATTACCGAGAGACTGGCTCCTCCTCGCCTCCTCCCCCCGCCTGCACCTTAACTTGCTTCGGAATAAATAGAATCAAATGACTCAAAAGTGAATATTTTCTGGCTGCATTGTACCTGCTCAGCTCAATAAGAAAATAAGAACCAAATGTTTGATAAACCCCCCCCCTCCCCCCATGGAAGACCCGCTGATGAAGCAATAATATACACAAAAAGAAGTTAAAGTCATTGACTATACTTAAGAAAACCTTAATGATAAACAACAAAGTAATATAATTTCAAAATTGTTACTTTTTTTAATCTCTTTCGGAGTATCGGAAAATATGCTATATCGAGTAAACTCTGTCTACGATGCCGCAAGTAGTTATCAATAAGGTCTACGCTGACAAGTTCCACACCATAAAACTCCAGTATAATATCTTAGTTCAGCCAGTAAACCTGCAAGATGGCCGACATGTCATGTGACAACAGTCATATTTCAGCTATTTAATTTTTAGTAAGAATAATATTGGCAGCAATACAATGGCGAGCAGCTGTTTATGGTCAGAACCGGACTTAAAAATTGTAACAAAATATGTTAATTTCCATAATAATAAAAACAATTTTTTTAAATAAATTTAATAAATTTTAATGACCTAGTAATATTTCGGGGTGACTTCTCATGATATTTTTAGGAAAAAAGTTTATCTGAACGTATGCCCGCAACGGCCACATTTTTTTGCTACTAGGTGTTTTTATTTTATACTATCTCTGAAAGTACTTAGGATTATTTTCAATTTTAGTATGTGTTAATAGGTTATAAAACCACATACTTTATTTAGAAAAGTTAGAGTGCTCCACCAAGTGGCTTGCAAACATGTCTTCTGATAGTTTTTTACAAAACAAGTGGTGCACGGCTGTCATTTTTTCGTATGCGTATTTTTTCTATCCTTAGGTGAAATAGCACTTTGAGTCAACATTTTTTTTCAGTTTATTTATTTATTTATTGTTACACAGATTTACAAAGTAAATATTAACATTGTCAAACTATTATTAAAATTTTAAAACTAGTCTATATTACATAACATAATAAATGAAAATGGAAAGAACACACACTTTAGTGTATGTTACATCAGACATACATAACACACATATGAGTCGCAATATTCATGAAGGACCGAAATACTTATCAATGGAATAAAAGCAATTACATGTGAGGTAGGATTTAATTTCACATTTGAATCTGTTTATATTTACTATTGTTTTGAACAGGAGCCAGTGATTAAAAACTTTTTGAATGCTCTAAGCCGAAAGCCAGGAATGTGAATACTGCTCCTGCAATCCCGTGTAAAGTAGGAGTGAAATTTGTCAACTGTCCTAAACTTGTCATGATGTTTATCATTAATTAAATTATTGGAATTTCTTTCTTGTAAGAAAAGCAAACGTATAATTATTAATAAGAGGTAAAAACATTCTGTTGAACTTGTCTAGTAAATACACAAGAACTGAGAGCAAAAAATGGTACACAAAAAGGATCAAAATATAGGTAGTAAAAAAAATGGCAACATAACATTAGCTCTACTCGTCATCATCTGTTGAGTTCAGAATACATGTCGTATATTTCGTTTCTTATCTCCATGCAGAGGCTTTTAGGTGCTTCATCAGTTAAATATTTTTGTCTGGGTCGTTTCAAAACCAGTGTGGATTCCTGGCATCCATTTTTGTATTTTCGTACCGATTCAATTGATATTTGCAAGGCTTTGGCAGTTTCCTAAAATTAATGTGGCACTATAAATATTTAATAAGTAATCTCGAAAACTTTGGACTGGGAAGTATGACATGTTGTGAGAAAAACCTCAATTACTACTACTAACCTTGGTCGGAGGCAACTCAGGGTGGTTTTCCACAAAATATTTGAAAACATTTTGAACAAACTGCTGGGCAACTTTATTTCCTTGCATGAGACAATAACCTTGTTTAGGTGAAGAAGATGCTTCAGCACAATAATCATGGTCCATAACTTGTTCACTCATATTTTCCTATAAATACAATAATATGTTAAGAATTGTTATTTATAAAAATAAAGGTTAGAATACTTAAAACGAATAAATAATTACAAATGTCTAAAATACTTACCGGCAACGCAATAGTACGATGGGAATAGCTCTGAAAAGAACTTTTAGTATTAAATGAAGTTTCTAGGCACAAAAATGGATAAAAACGAATTAAAATGACAAATCAAAACACCAAAACAATGTCGTCTAAAACTATATATAGAATATTACTTTATAATTATATCTCTGTCTAGCACGTTTAACTCTATTCAAGACGTATTTCGACGCCCGAAGCCGGTGTATCGCTTTACATGGCAAGGTGGATTCAATTAATAGTACGGGAAAATAAAACAAAAAAATTTGCAGAACTTAATTCTTGCTGTTATATTTTACATGTCCTGTAATATAACTAAAAAGTGTTTTTGTGTGTGTGTGTGTGTATGTGTATATGACTTTTTTTGGCACTGGTTTAAACCAACTGGCCAGCTTTGATAAATGTTTTTAGAGGAAGGAAATGCAAAAAAAAATTTTTTACGCTTACTTAAAAATCAAAAGCTCATAAAAATATAAATATGGAGAAAGAGTTGTTTTGACTTGCATTATCTTAGCGAACAATCATAAGCATGGAGGTCGGTATTAGCGTTTTTAAAAACGAAGTTTTTCGTAGTGGGTAAGCGTTTATCCTAAAAATTAATTAAAATTTATTGATTTGCCCGTACTATTACAACTATAGCAGCGAAGAAGCAAAGCCTGACCTGGCCTGTGATCGTATAATGGTTCGTGTTAGTTAGCACCGGTGTGTGTCTCTCTCTTGCATGTATTTAACTCAACACGAGGAAACATGATAGATATACGATCTAGGAACCCAATAAAAGTTGCTTTTGTTTATGTTTGGAATTTAATTTTAATAATTTCTGGTGTGAAATCCTAGTAACTTTTTATCTTCGTTTAAACGTGATTTGAGAGCACTGACATGATTTGCCCGTCGCCATCTTGCAGGTTTACTGGCCGAGTAGGCACACAAACTAATTGAATTATCTTTTAAATAGGCCTCAGCAAGAATTTGTGAATTTGGATATTGCACTCATTGTTTTTAAAAATTACGTCCAAATCAAACGAGTTTTTTAATTTTTGTCAATTTCTGGGCAAAACAAAACATTTTTAAGCTTTATCTTCAAACTTCCCCGCATTGATCTTTGATAGTTATTGGCACGAATTTTGTGTTAATATAATAGGTTCGTGATTTTCCAAATAATATGTTATCTTATACCTAATTCCGCTGGCGACCCGTAACTTTTTTTTTTTGAATGGACACAAATAGATAAAATTTTAGAAATATACTTTTACTCTCGATTTTACCTATTTGTATATTTGTATAGGATATTCATACTTCTGCACTGAACACCGAACGGAAATTACTCGGAGTGAACTACAATTCGGAGAGACGATTCCCAGGGCTCTATTCTGGGTCCTTTGCTCTTCCTGCTGTATGTAAATGACCTAAATGAATAACTGGGTGAGGGCATTGTCTGTCAGTATGCCGACGATACGTCGGTTGCGCTGTCCGGCGCGAGTCTTTCCGGCTTGTCTGGAGGCTGTCCCGGTATACTGAAGCGGATGGCTGCCTGGTGTGGAAGATTACCTTAGATTGGACAACGATAAATCGGGACTTAAAATGTTTAGCAAAGTCAGAGGCAATACTTGGTCATTATAATATGTAGGCTATAATCATAAATCTATTCCTAATGTGGACTCAATAATATTCCTAGGCATCCATATTGATTCCCATGTGAGCTGGGGGCAGCACATTGCAAAAGTCTTTAATGAAAACTTTAATACGCAGACTAAGAGAGTGCATGCCCTCCCATTGCATTAAACTTTTTTACTCTAAGTATGTACAATCTCTGATCAACTAACCATGGAATATCCATCTGGAGGAGCATCCAGAATCTCTTATGCTATCCTCAAAACCTAGAAAAAATCGTGTATGATGTATGATTCGCCTTCATCCTCAAACTTCATATAAACCATTCTTTAGGGTATTGAATGTGCTTTTCACTTATTTTCTACCAATCAGGACATGACTGTATCCACCAGGGATAGAGAAGAACTGCGCATTCCCCTACATTCCACGATCTTTGAGAAATGCCCCTTCTATAAAGGAATAAAGGCTTATAACCTTTTACCCGCAGATATTAGGAACGTGGAGGAAATTGAGAGAATACTATTGATTATTTGATAATTGAATTATTCCTTATTTTTGCATTTTTAGTCACATAAATAAAACTGAATTCTCAATTTGGGAGTGGTGTTTGTCTGTGTAATTATGTTCATGTCTGTATCTGTCAGTTTTTTTGCATATTTTTCATTTGTGGTTAGTAACTAGTGTGAATTTTACTTTGTATGTTTTACAGACTTTTTTTTTTATACTTTTGTGATGTTGCTTGTTTCATGTAATTGATTGTGTTGGCAATATACGAAAATAAATAAAGAAAATTAAATGCTTAACACTCGAATATTCTATTTTATTATTTTATTAAAAGTCCTCTACCCCCCCCCCCCCCCCAATGGTCAGCGTCAAGAAATATATATGCTGTCCGTGCCCATTTCTAATATTTAGGCTAACATTATGCCTGTGGCGCAGTTTTCCTTTCTCTCCGTTAAAGACGAGCGCGTCTCTTCAAATTTTTCTTTATTAGGTCCACTTTGTTGCGCTTTAAAAATGTAGAAAATATCCTGAACAAACCATTTTCCCTTGTTTGCATACCTTCGCTGAAAGTATGTTTGATCTGTTTAAGAGAGATTTAAATAGATACATAAGGATGTATTGATAATTTTTCCAAAGGTTTCGCCTACAGCGCTTTCGTATTTTGTCAGAGCATGATATTTAAATTAGAAGTTATTTCTTTTTAAATTTAGTATACCTATACCAGCACGTTTAACAAATCGAAGTTTGTTATAATGAACTTTTTTTAATAACCTCAGCGTTGGCATGCGCCCTGGTATCCTTTAGAGCCAGCCACCACTGCCTAATTTATCAGCAACAAGGTGGGCGACTTTTTGTAAACCTTGCGATGTCTTATTATTTGATTTTCTGGAATTAATTAATTACTTAGTATATTTAACATCTAAGGCAAGAAGGAGTAGGGGAAGGATTAATGAGAACCACTGTTCCTAAATTTTATACACAGTGTGCCCTCGGATAGAGTTTGGAAGAGGAATTTTTTTGAATTTATGGCTTTAGAAGTAAAAGTCATAAAAACGTCAGCTTCTATTGAAAGTACAATTTCTTATAAGGGAAAGGGGAAAAAAAAGTCAAAAAGTCTTTCTCCACTAATTTAATAGTGAGCTATTAAAGGCTCAATTTTAAAATTAAATTGTCTCTTGACCTGTTGGAGATTCTTGAAATTAACAAAGCGTTACATAACAAAAATTTAGTTTGTCTTAATGATCAGGTTCAGCATACTTCTACCCATTTTTTTAATGCTCTTAATTTTAAAAATTAAACAAACAATTTTACCTCTTTTTCTCTATTTCTATGTTCTAATTTCAATTATTTTGATATTATCAGTAAATCTTTAATAGTCTGAAATCTCTGATAAAAATATAATTGAGAGGTTATGTACAACCACCTGTGACAGTCTTCTCTGGTCAACCATCATTCTGTTCTGTTCTGTTCGAAATTTTCGATGACCTCTTGCCTTTCGGCATCCAACCAAGTCATCAATCGTTTAACAACATAAAATATTTTCGACAAAAAAATTCTTTTACTTTTAGGATTTTAAATCAAATTATTGCCACACTTTATTCTTACACCTCGATGATGGTCCCATAGATGACAACACTGATCTTTAAAGCACCTATTCCCGAGAAAGGGAAGTTTGAGACGACTGATTTTGATTTTTGGGTTGCTTGTTTGACATTTATTTTCTGTACTAAACCTTTAAAACTTTAAATTTCTACCTGATTAGTCGTACTCCTGGATTCTGTATCTTGACAATGATTGTTTTTCTCCCAACTTGAATGTCGATATTTCTTTTAACGATCACTGGAGACCGCCAAAGAATATAAAAGGGAAGTCTTTTAAGACCATTCCCCCAACCTTGTGAAAAAATTTTTTATTATAATATCTTTTATTTATATTTTTTCTTATATTCAAGTTTTATGTATGTTTATTTAACTAACTAGTAACTATAAGAACGATGATTGAGCTTTTCATACCTTTGTCATTAATGCAATTATACTGACATTGTCAACCATTTTGTTCTCAAGCTGTCAACGGTCGACTATAAAATGACTGAACACGTTGTCACGTTTTTATTTTAACTGTGTTCGTCTCCCTATTTTAATCTTTAAGGGTATATAAAATATAAGATCTGTTTTTTTGTTTTTTAATTTTTTAATAATTTTATTTTAAATAAAACTCTATTGTTTTCCCTACATAATGGGACGAACATAACGCAAGGTGACGGGACCTTAGGTCTCCAATAACTAATTTTACAAATGAAATTTCAACATTATGTAAGTACAGACATTATTAATAATTTTATTTCATTACTAATTACAAATTTCTTTCTTATTACAGAATTTCTCATAAAACAAATCACAAACAAAAATCTTTCTCTAACAAGATCTAGAATGTCCAAAAGATCCTTTTTATATATCCTGACGTATTATTTTCAAATAACGAATATCTTCCCTTTTTAAATTCGACCACAGATTGACAGTGTCTTTTCATAAACTTTGATTTAAATATAACATTCCACTTTCAATTCCAATTTTAGCATGCTGATTACATTCAATTATTAATATCTTGTCAAAATATTTTTAAATGAAAAAAAAGCTCCATCAACGTCATTTTCCACCAACAGTTTTCTCTCTACTGCTAATAATAACTGCAGCACTACTTTGGTCTCCTGAAGAACAAGAGACAATTTAATTTTAAAATTGAGCCTTTAATAGCTCACTATTAAATTAGTGGAGAAAGACTTTTTGACTTTTTTTTCCCCTTTCCCTATATTTCAACTCCACTTCGAGAATGGACTATTTCTTTAAATTTCTTATAACATATATTTACGATAACGGTATAGGGTACATCAAAAATACTATTTTTAGTTATTTGGATTTCGATTTAAAAAAATGTACGTAAAAAGAAACAACTATGGTTGCTTTCTTACCTATAATATGATTTTATACCTGAAAACTAATTTTTATATGCCTATTAATACATGTAATTTTTTCTTCAATAAATTATAAATTATGAAATATTACAATAAATAAAGTTCTATTCAAACGTGGTACACCACCGAGATCATTGCATAGTTCACCTCGATATTTAAATTCCCAATAACAGTTTTAAATTTGCTGTATTCAGATATTTGCTTCATGGTCTCAAGAAATCTAAGTTATTATTGAAATTGGTTTTATACACATCTTAAGCATGAATGAAAGTCCATAATTGTAAGATCTGGTCCCCTAGGTGGCCACTGATTTGGACCATTCCTTCCAATTCATTTGTTCCCCAACTGATGATTTAGCCAATCACAAACAATTATCGTGCAATGAGCTGGACAGCCGTCTTGTTGAAAGTATAATTTTATTCAATCAGCTAAAGATATATCTTGTAAGTGATCATAAAAAAAGTATTCAGAAGATGTCATTAAGTGTGTTGATTTAAATTGTTTTCCATAAACTATGGTCCAGTGATTTCATTGTAGGAAATAGGGCACCAAACGTTATTGTTTCGTGAATATTGTCTTCTAGAGCGGATCCGAACTAACTACTCCGTTTGTATTAAAAGTTGTCTTGTTCGAAAAATAATATCTTCAACAAAACTTGTTTGTCTAAGGATATTTTCCCCCATCCACATAAAAAAATCCAAACGCTTAATATCGCCATTTTCTTCCAGAAAATGATTAAATTTAGCCTTATACGGACAAATTTTATTGATCTTTCATATTTTTTGCACTAGGGATTTATACAATTTGAGGAGATCTATTTCTTAAAGACGGTTTGGGAAAATTTATGGCCGAATTCATTGTCATGGCAGTTACAGCATCATCTTCAATACATTTTTTGTCCCTTTTTTCTATTCAAGACTCATGAATTTCATTACAGTTTTTTTAAAACCCATACCCGCGTTTTTCCTCTTCCAAATTCTATCCTTGAACACACTGTATAATAAGATAAATATGAAAAAGCAGCTTGCTTTAATAAAATTAACTTAATTATTAATAAAGAAGGACTACTTAAACTGTTTCCTTTTCTACCAAAGCAACATAAATCAAATAAAGTTTAACCATTATCCTACCTACCGCTTTATTCACTTGTCACTGTTACTGATTTACCGAATTCTAGCTCTTCTAACTGTACTTGATTATTTCTAATAAGTTGACCAGGTCCAGGTTAGTTCAGGTTAAGAGCTTAAAAAGCTGAAAGACTGCAATCAATAATTATGTTAGGTTTTTTAAGTGTGATTGAACCCCTCCCTCTCATTTCTGATTGGTTGCATGTACCCCTTAATCCCCAACCCTATTTTCGAAAGCATGTCAGATTAAGATAGTATTGAGTGATAGAAACACGATAAGACTGTCTGTGTTTATTTAGCATTTGCAGAAGTAGTCCATATTCAAAATGGAGTTGAATATAAGGAAAATTCCTCCACAAGTTTATTAAATTGGTATTCGTTTATATAGGTACCTACATGTTTCGAACGTAGTGACGTTCATCATCAGAAAAATAAAGTTATGGTAATGTTAGTGTTCAGCAGTAGCGAAAATGGTTGGTTAGTTCAGATCCCCGTGTATTATTACAGTATAAGTCACAGTGTGAGACCGATTCGTTTATATACTGCCAGATTCAATAAAACACTTTACTTACTTAAGATGTTTTCTATTTTCCACATTTAAATTTAATTTCACTTATTGATATGGATCTACATTCATTTAACTTGGTGAATTGCGGATGCATAACCCTAAATAACAGGGTATTGCAACGTTCGGCACTATTCTTAGCCGCCTGTGGGATTTTATTACTATTTATTAGGTAAGATGGAAAAACATAAATCTTGTCTAGCAAAACTATATGAAACCGTCGCTTGCCGATGGGAAAGAATGCTTCACTTTCTTAAAGAAGCTCGATACAATATTAACGCGTACTTCCGTTATACACACACACGAATATTTGCTACTCTTTGCCGGAGAGGAATATAATTTATTTTAAAGCGGAAAAAGAATAACACACTCTTTGTGTTAGAGAACAACTTGCCTGTATGACCGGTTGCGAGTCGAACTATCCTCCTGTGCAATGAGCGAGTCCTTATCATTACGAGGCGTGAAGCCGGCCACCTACCTCCGCTACCCGGTGACCCGGGTAAACCAATTAGCGCTCAGTGACACGCTATGTCGCTATGGCAACGGTGACCATAGTTTTTTTTTGCAAATAAGAAATTAGCACAAATATTTAGATAAAATAGTAACCGAGCGGTAAGTCGGCGTTATATCAAAAGAACTAATTTTATGCTTCGTGGTTTATTTAGTAAAATGTACCGTTTTTAGTAATCTGCTGAAAGGGTATCCCTGTTTTTGGCTGATGTTTTTAGGCCGTAAGTCGTTTAAAATTAAGATTATAAACGGTAGTTTCGTTTATTGGTTTTGCCGACTTGCACCTGTCCATAAAATACTGTTTTGTTGTTTTGTTTAATCTTGTTTTTGTAACAGAATTTAATCTTTTAATCTTTGTCCTTGTAACAGAAATGTTAAAATGTTTAATAATATAACTACAACAACAGAGATCATAATACCCAGTACCTTAAGAGTATTACTGTGTCACTGCACAGTGCGCAACTGGCAACTATAGTTATTTACCTTATTAAAGAATATCATTCAAATTTGTTTGGTAAATGACGATTTTGCTCAGGCAGCACTATTGATTTCTGAGCGTTCAAGAATTAGGCAATAACAATGCTATAACAGATTTCGTATTTTCCATTAAACTTTAGCACGTAACACGTTTTGCGTCATAGTTTTAATAGCGAACATTAAAAGAGTTTCACACATTGTTTTTGAATTTAATTTAAAGGTGAAACGTTTGGAGGAAATTGCTTATTGAAATTCAATTTTGAAACGATGAGAGCCCCGTATTTCTTTTCCTATTTTCAGAAAGCTCTGACATATAAATAAATGGATTAGGGATTAATCACATCTAAATAAATATACTTAATTACCACTGTATGTAATATAACGAGTTCAAGGGTTATCAATTATATAAATCAAATTACATACACCCCGCCCCCATTTTAAACTCGGGCAGTATAAGTTTGAAATGGCGACAAAATACTTTAGAAGCTACATAATTAATATTGTATGAAATTGAACGTTGAAAATGTTCACTGGTTTATTGTCTTTCAGTGTGTTACTGATATTTAAAATATATTTTCAATGAATTAAATGTTTCTATGAAAACAAGGCCATTGTAATATGAATATGTTTGGTTTAAAACTATGGTACAGAGCAAAGGAGGACGGGAGCAAAATCCAATTTAAGTTCTGTTATATGCTATACTTAATGCAAAACAAAAACCGATGCACGTTATATTCTTCCAGTGACGTCAGTTATCGATAGTGTTGCCAGCTTGTAACCAAAAAATCCTAGTGAGGGAATTAGGTACACAGTTTTTTTTTGTCATAAAAACAAGATAAATATACAAGAATTTCTCATAGTTTATATATTTGTTTACTGCTTAATACCTTTTACCATCAACTTTAGTAGATCTAACACGTCTTTTATTTTCATCTTGCCAAGATTGACCAATGGTACCATTCTGAAAAATCCACGTTTTATCCAAGAAAACGAATTGGTACAAGAATGCTTCTTTTTCTTTAATATATTCTTTCAAAAATACCAGTCGTTTGAAAGCTACAAGGGAAAGTTCCATAAGCCCTCGCCTTAGTTCATCTTTTTACCATTCGAAGCCTATTTTCTTAAAGAAGCTTCTCAAAGAGTTAAGACAACCATAAAACAGTTGTCTGTCTTTTAATTTCTTACTTAAAGTAGTCAAAGTTACATGATGATGTTCTAAAAAAAGTTACAGTTTAAGCATCATAACCAATGTAAAATATTAGTTTTTGAATAATACAACTTACTTGTTTCATACATTCCATAAATAGTGTCACGGATATAGAACTTATATCCAGTCTTGACACATTTACAACTCTCTTTAAATAGGAACATTTCCTTTTAGGTGACCCCAATAATTTATTTTGCTTAACTTGTTGAAACTGCTCTTACAGTCGACATATTCAAATTTAGGGCAGCTGCTGCACGCTAAAAATTAGTAAAGTAGATAAAAAATATATAGACCTTAACACACTCTTTAAATTTACTTCTCTAACTGCTGTCAAGGGTATCAATGGGCCATTGTTCTTCCTGAAAATTGCTTATTAGGGAAGCTATAAGCTCTTTGCACCGGCTATTTAAATGCTTCGGCATTTTTCACAAATAGTAAACAACGTAATCAACAGAGATATGTATGTCCACTTTTGTTGTTCTTATAGAGTTTTTGTTAAGAAATAGACGCACAGCAACACGGAACCACAAAATAATTAAGGTTAGTTTTGTATGAACCGTCAAACCAAGTCAACGAACGAGCTGGCGCCACCGCACCGTTCACGGTTCTGTTGGCAGCTGTCGGCCGATAAAATTCAAATTTTATTAATTTTTACAAGCTTAAATAAACAAAATATTTGCTATAAGTGGGTTCGTATTAAAGAAGAATACTTTAAGTTTGTAGTAAATTCAATATCGTATAAAATTTTAATATTTCTTGCCCAAATTTAATTTCCTCGTGTTTTCTTACGGATTTACAATTATCAGCTCATTGATGACGTGCATCGGTTTCTGTTTTGCATCAAATATAAGTATACAGTTTAAGATACCTCTTGCAAAATAGACTAAAGAAACGCCTCTGTAATATTAAACTATACAACACTGAGTCAATGTTTGTTACATAATCAAATGTTACCCTGCCTACAGTCTGACTTTCGTAGGGCTCACAGCGCTACAACTGCCCTTCTCAATGTGACCGATAACTTATTGAGGGCCCACGATGAGGGAAAAAAGTCTTGTCTTATTTTAGTTGACTTCAGTAAGGTATTCGATACGTTTCTTCTAACTTAATTAAAATTCTATGGGTTGAGTATCTCGTCATTGAGGTTTGTGTCAATACAACAACGTGTGGTGTTACATGGTGGTACCTCTCGGTTTGTGTCAATACACCGCCCCAGGGTGGTATACTAGGACTTTTACTTTTTTTCATTTACACTGTCGATTTCTCCAGTCATTTATAGAGATGAATGTCGCATCGGTACGCCGATGACATGCAATTTTATTTTTCTTTTTCTACTGATTTCAATCAACCATCGCTGTGTATCAATGATGACCTAGCGACAATTTCCAAATTAACGGCAGCCTACGATCTTAGTCTAAATTAGAGGTGTTACGGAACAGCTTTTTGTTGTACCTAGTTGAACCTATTCCAAATACCTATTCCAATTCCAACCCATTTTGTCTTAAATTTAAACGCGGGCACTATTCCGGTTGCCAGTACAAAGGCGCGTGTTAATATGTGATGGTTGCATACCGTTGCATCCTATTACAAAAAACGTAGTAGGTAATAAGTATATTTGGTTACCTGTTAAGTATTATAATATTTTTGGAAGTATTTATTATTGTTTAATACAGTTTCCCTTCTTCTTCTAAGATAATGCGAATCAAAATACGCGTTTAAAATGCCAACTTTTTACTGCCGCTATAATGGTAACAGATAAACGTCGTTTTAAGCAAAAACCTATTGCCGTTCCATGCGCTATGATATCGTACATCGGACCTCTACCCGGCAACTTAGATAAGAAATATCACCGAAACTAGAAAATCAAACACGTGACCGTGCCAACGGACCTGGAATAGGTATACCTGGTAATAGGTTATACACTGCAAAAAAGTAGTGTAAAATTACATTTTTTTTCAGTAACACTTTTCTTAAATTTCCGAAATAAAACGTGTGTTTTCATTTTTAAATAATATATTTTGAATTTTTCAGATGTAACTAAAAATTCTTAATATATTACTAAAATTTACTAGGTAAAACAAAATTACACTTTAAAATTCCAATAAAAATACTAAAATAAATGAGTTACATAAAAAACAAAAAATTTTTAAAGTATAAATTATATAAATGCGTCAAAGCCGCTTTATGTCAAAATATATTTGACAAAGTTGCATAACATTTTACTGAAAATGAGAAAATTACAATTTAAAACCCATTTTATTATAACTGAATAATACTTTACGGTATATATTCGGTAAATCTGTTTTAAGTCTTAACAAGTTTGACAAAATCGCGTAACATATGACTGAAAATATTATATTCCCGCCAATATTACCGTCGATGAATGCAGGCCGCGACGGCGCGCTGTGACTAGTAATTCGGCATTTATCTTTTGGCGTTCCAGTATGGAAGACAGGCTTTTTCCCGTGGTTTTAATAATTAATTTGCGGCCCCCTATAAACCTTTATCTATGATTTGCGGTGGTTGACCAGAATATTTAGTTTAGGTAGTACTCGGAGTATAAGGTAAGTACACCTTCCTTATATACTATGATAAAATGTGAATTGTGTGCTTTTAGTTTAAGTTCCATTGAAGTTTCATGGAAGTCGTTTACACTGTAAAGAAAACGTATTAAATTTTAACAAAAATGTTCTATTCACATGCTCTGTCCCGAATTGTAAGTGTAAGGGTGCAGATAAAAAACAATTATTTTCGCATATTTAGTAACATATAAATAATGGATTGGAAATAAAATGTCCCTTAAGAAAAATATGTAAATGCAAAAGGTTTTCTCGCTACTTAATAAAGTAAAGTAGCTTCTTATATATTGTTAGGTAGTTGTTTAGTATTTGTGTAACATTTTGTTATTTTTAATATTATGTTTATTTAGGGCATTATTGGTGTGTGTGTTATATTTTTAAGTTTATCTTTTTTTGTTATTCACATATTATTTATTTTGATGGCGTGAATTAAAATTACAGCTGAAGCTGTGGCTAACTTTATATTTATCTTACTTTATTTTATATTAATATTTATTTTGTGTTAATTCTTATTTGTATATGACATACAATAAATAATATTGTTTAACTATGTCACTGAAGAATAAAATATTTATGTTAAAATATATTATATAAAAGATAATATAATATGCAGACTTAATAAAAAGTTAAAAAACTTTGTGGTTAATTAGTTGTTAATGCATGAAAAGTCTGGACTCATTAAATGATAATATAAAAATTATTAGTGATATACGTATCTATAGTGCTATAGTTCAGTTGCAGGTTTAACTAATGGTCTATATTGGTCTTAGTATTGTCTTTTTTTATTATAGTTAGGTAGGTATCTATAACCAAGATAACATTTCTTTAAATAAACGACTTAAATTTGATCAAACATCTGACGAATGTTTAAATTCTTCTGCGGTAATGCAATATTTCGTCAAATGTGTGACCGACTGAAGGTTCGTTACAAATTTCGTTTTTATTATTATACCTATAATATAGACCCCACTTTTCATAGTTAAATTGACAGTAGTTGTAGATTTTTAAGTTTGCATAATTATTAAACTGAACTCTATAAAGCTCAAAGACAACTATGTTTAATTTGTCGCTTGCTAATAGCGAAATAAATTTTACTTGTGGGTGTAGCTCTTGGCTTTATAGCGGGGTATAATTTGTTTCACAAAATCGATTAACTGCTGTAAATTTACATTGTTTATTACTGAATAGCGCGGAATAAAATTAAGTAATAATTAAATTACATAAAAAAATCCAGCATATATTAAGTAATTCGCATAAGAAATCTAATTAAAATTCATGATTATATAACTAAATTTACAGTTATTAAATACGGGAAATTCCTACACTTATAAGGTAAAAATAAGAATAACTGTATATGGTGTAAAAGTTTACCTAATTTGTTTATGAAATGTACTTAACATATTATAACGCAAGAATATCAACGGTTTCATATAATTTTACGTAGGATATAGCTTAAAAATATTAAATTTTACTTATTAATTTATTAAGTACTTTTACGGAATCTTAAACTGAATAACGCCAAGAAAGGTTTTATGTAATTTTACGGAACATTACGTTGGCCTCTGTGTGACCAACGTAATGTTACTGAAAATTACATAATTCTTTTTTGTAGTGTAGGTACACGGAATAGGCATGTGATACATGTTCTAAAAGAATAGGTCCAGTTCCACTGTAACAGCTCTATTCTAAATGGTTATCAGACTGAAATGATGGTATTTGGACGAGATAAAGCTGTCGTTGCGAACACCCTAAACATAACCTTGAGTGGCTTTTTAATAAACCCTTCGTCTGTATGTAAAAAAATGATGATAACTTGCGATTTGAGAAGCATGTTTCGTAACTTTTGCAAAAATCTTTTTGCCAACTATAAACGTAGAGATATTAGACTTAAACTACGTGATCTTGATCTTGATTATGCGAGCACTTTCTATTATCCGGCACTAACTGTAGCTTCTAGGAATAGCTTGCAAAAACTGCAGAAGTCTTGCATTTGGTTCTCTTATGACCTGCGCAAGTTTGATCATGCAACTCCATCACTCCTTGCATCTAATTGATTCTATCTTAAGGAAAGATACCAGATACAACTGAGCACTTTACTATATATAGCTAATAAAACTAAATTACCGCTATATCGTTACGATGAGCTCTAACTCTAAAGGTCGAGACATCCATAGCAGTATTACGCGATATAATCAGCTATTTCTTCCAGGCACAGAACAGCCGCCCTCCAGTGTACTTTTACATATAATGCGGTTAAAGCATACAATAGCTTGCCACCAGAGATTAGAGCTTGCTCATCTGTTGACAACTTCAGAGTTTACATTAAGAGGCATTTTATCCAAAAGAGAAGCTGGGTTACCTCCCAACTTTATTCCTGTTATATGTATTTAATACAGTATGTTCTTTTCCCCCTTGTAATCGAATATTTATTTATTATTTACTCTACTATTATTTTCTTTTATTTTTTTCTTCTTTTTCTCTAATACATTGGAAACATAGTTATAATAAATCCTTGTTGGTGGTTAGATAGAACAGCTATGCTGGATCTTGTCACCCTTCTAATATATTATTTTGGTATTGTAAGTTTTTTGAATATGAATAAATGAGACCTTTATTATTATTATTATTATTATTAGTACCTAAATATTTATATATTTTATGAATAAAAAGTAATTCTCTCTAATACCAAAACAGCCCCTTAAAACCCTTTCAGTCCCAATTTATTTTTTGATATCCAAAAATTCTGATATTTGGTAAATTAGTTTGTTTTGCCCTATAATAACATTATATTTTTGGAAAAAAGTCCTAGGGTTACCCTATATAGACATTTGATGTGTACATTATAGTGTACAATGGGACTTTACGGTCTCGATCACTTCAAAATTTTGGACTTCTTTATTTCCTATAATAATGCAAAAATTAAAGCTTGTAACAATCATTTATTATTTTTTATGGTATAACATGAAACAATTTTGTTTTTTTGTGATGCATAAATGTACATCACATTTTTGACACATTATGTGTGTTCTGCTTTTACATTCCGGAAATTTGCAACGAGATGCAAAGCTTTTGTCATCAATGGCAGGCAAATGATTATAGCCATCTAATCGGACTTCAGCAACAGGATGTATTTCAGGTCGTGTATTTCTGCTACTTGTAACTAGCGAAGGAGATGAATTTGAAGGTCTTCCTCGTTGCCTTCTTGTTAAGTTTTTATTTGACCCGATAAGAGCTTCAGCAATATATGCGCGAAAATACAAATATCCATAATGTCCTTTTTTCTAAATCCCAGAGCAACAGCTTTCGATTTATATTCCAGCCACCCAGTCCATTTACGTGATCTTATAAATGTGCGATATATAGTAATAAGAAAGCCCATTTTATCGACGCCACCCATGTTGATGTTATAATTTCTAACAACTTCTGGCCGAGAAACATTTATGTACTCTTTGAACTGTTTGTCCCACCTCTTACACTGGTCTGTCGAACCAACACTCATATAATTAGAAGCCATAATGACTGCCTTATTGTCAAACCACTTGGTAAGGATTACTTCTCCATCACCACTGACAAGTTCCTCTGCAGTACCGCGGCCCTGTTTTTTCATATCTGCATCTGAAGGAAAGGGAGGATTTCTGAACCTTTCCACTCGTGCAGTACCTGCTACATAAATGTTCTTTTGCCTCAAATATTGAAGTAAGTTGTAATTGGAGAAAAAATTATCATAATATAATTGTATATTTTTTTCTCCGATGCGCTCACAGAGTTTCAGAACTACAGAAGCCCCCAAACCAAGAACTTCTTGTTGGTCAGGATTTAGTTCTGTCGTAGAACCCTGATATACTATAAAATCATACATAATGCCGCTTGTACCACATAATGCGAATTTCTTGATTCCCCATGGACAAGGTTTTCCTTTAACAAATTGCTTTATATTTAGTTTGCCTTTGAAAGGGACCATTTGCTCGTCGACGCACAAAGCAGGTTCCAAAGTAAGATTTATCATACGTCTTCGGAGAATATCGAAAAGTGGGCGCACTTTCCACAATCTGTCTGTACACTCTGGTGGTTTTTCTTAAACGTTTACAAAATGCAAATGTTTGCGCAGTTTGAAGAATCGATCCCTTGGCATTGCATCTGCTACCATAGGAATTTGTAATTTATTTTCCCAGTAACACCGAATTCTGGGGTAATTCAAGTTTCCCATTAGAATATGCAAAGCTGTAAAAGTTTCTAGCTCGGCCTGAGACGTTGGAGTAAATTTGGCATGCTCTTGCACGGCATAAAGATTAGTATTTTCAACCATGAGGTAAAACAGCTCATCGGTAAAATACTGCCTAAAAAAATATAGAGGGCTTTCCAAATCTACAGGCTGAACAGTTGTTGGTTGAAACCATTTTATATTTGGCGTTAAATATTGTACATTTTTGCGCCAAATTATGTCTTTTTTTTGTGTCAATTCATTAAGTATATAATATGAATTGATACGGGCAGTTTTACTTGTTTTTGTTAGTACTACTCGCTCACTACCAATAAGAACTGGTTGAACATTTGCATTATTTTCTTTATCTGGTTCTCCCATTTCAACATCATCTTGCTCCTGGATAAGAAAATCTGCAACTTTATTGTGTTGAACCTCATCCTGAATATCCATTGGAACTGTGAAATCTGGCTCATCTACTTTGTCTAAAATAAAAATCCTATGATTTGGCAACAAAAGAAATAAAACGATTTTTAACAAACCTTGCTGGAAACGTTCTATTTCCCACTCATCATCATCCTCACTAAGACAGTCAAGGTCAGAATAATCATTCTCCAAACAGTTTACTAGTTCTTCATATGATAGCGGCTTTTTATTCATTTTGAAAGCTGTAACAAAACTATTTTTATGTGCAATCCAAATAAATTTAAAGTTAGGTATACTCACTTTGCTAAGACCCAGTGTACACGACAGTGTACGTACCTTTGATGGACCAGTATACGGAAATATATCCACCAGCTTACTAAATAATATTATATATGGTATAGTTCAACTATCTTTTATAACACCAAATTTTACAAAATGCACCACTGCAACTTTGCATAAATAAATAACCAATAAACAAACACGTTCTGGCCACTTTCGACATAATACTGCGCGCGATACTGCTAATAGGTCGTTCATTTGACCTTCGACACATAGATGGCAGTTAGTGCGTACCAACTCTTAGAAAGGGGTACACGTCAGTGCACAATGGGATGCAACGATCAAAATCCACTTACAATTTGTATTTAGCTAACGTTAATTTTCGGTACACTACAGTGTACGCAGGGACCGAAAGGGTTAATTCGTGTATTTTCTTGTATTTATTTAACTATTAAATTCACACACATTTTAACGCCAAACATTGTGTTGTTTCAGTTAACATCAGAGCTTCCACTTACACAGACAATATTGCATGAAAACAAACATACATAATATATTATACGAGTCCATAACGTGATACAGATTTTACACTATTTTGCTTGATAACCGTAAATTTAGTACCTCTGCAGCGAATTTGAAATTGGCGTTGAAACGCCTGCTACTGTGAATTTATATTATAAATTGCTGTGGCGCATTGTCTCATATGATACGGTTATAGACAATAAATTTGATTTTGATACATTCTTTCTTACTAATAAATTTACCATGCACTTTATGGGAGTATTCGAAAGTAAAGACATGATAAATGTTAAAAAAATGATTTAAACATAACATTTCGGACGAGAACATTGAAAAATAGCTACAGTCAAATTACAGGCTTCTGTTCCACCAGAGATGTCGCAATTACTCTTAAAAAGTAATTCAATTACAATTACCCATTACACTCCGACAAAAAGCATCAATTACAATTACCAATTTCAGTAAAATCTCTCAATAGCGAACACCCTCGGGGAATCAAATATTGGTCGGTTAATAGAGAAAAATTAAAACATCTGGTCTGCATTTTACAGTGTTTGTTTATTAATAAGTATTTACATATATGTAAATAATTTTAAATATTTTTGTTTCTATTTATCAGAACTACTAGTAAATGAGATGAAGCCAATTTACTAATATGTATATACTGCACATGCATACTAACATATATATTATACAATGTATTGTATGTTTGCATTGAAATTGTTATTTTTTAAAATAATCAGAAATAAATAATGGCTTCATATTTTTTGATTTTATTTTATAAAATTCAGACTTACATTTTAATAGCAATTAAGCAATATTTGTAGACTTGTCAAAATTGTTAAGATTAATTAAAAGTTTTCTAAGTCTCTCAGACTTGCGCAGGCTTCAGATAGGCGTGATATGTTCTACACTTTAGGATGCTTAGGTTCGTCTTCCTCTGTCTCAGAGTTGGGAGTAGTTTAATCCATTTCTTGGATCTCTTCAATACACAGGGCCGTTCCTGGCGAGCGTGCAGGACGTGCATGCACGCAGGCGCAAAATTTGAGGGGCGCAAAATCGACGGCATTCAGTATTCTTTATTAAAAATTAAAAAAAAAAAAAATTCTCTTATTTTGTCATTTCAATATGTCTAAAAATTTTACCAAGCGTTTGCCTTAATAACAGCACAAATGTGTTCTCTCCGTAGTTTCCTTGTTGAACACTACATCCCCCGACTTTTAAATTTATTTGTTCGATTTTAATCTGGCATGATATTTTAGGAAAAATTAATATAGTAAGTAAAATGCTATAAGATCCGAATAGAAACTTAAATGACTGCCATAAAGAAATTGAAAATCTAAATCTTTATTTTAACGAAAAACGGTCAGACAAAAATTTTGATTTGCTCATCAATAAAGCTAAAGAGAAGCAGAGAAAAACGATGTAGAGCAGGTATTCCAAATAGTACGGCAACGAAAAATTAAGCAACAATTTTCATATAAGTAAGGATGAATCTGTAGCAGATCCAAAGCAAAAATTTGAAATCAATTTTTATTTTCTATTTTTAGATACAACCATTCAGTCTTTACAAAAGCGGTTTGAGGGTATAAACAAATTTCAAAATTTATTTTGGTTCTTATGTAATTTTGAAAATTTAGAATCTGTCTTAATTAAAAAATCATGTGTAAATTTAGATACCGCATTGCAAGTTGAGATTAATGGAGTAATATCTAAAGACATTGACAGATTTACATAATGAAATTTCAACATATAAAATTCTTAATCCTAAAAATACTACTGATTCATCCTTTCCCATAGACATTTTAAATTATATAACTAAAAAAATCTACAGTCTCTTTTTCCAAATTTATTTATAGTCTTAAGGATATACCTTACATTACCCATTTTAGTAGCTTCAGGTAAAAGAAGTTTTTCTAAGTTAAATCTAATAAAGAATTATTTAAGGACATCTATAAGTCAAGAACGCCTATCAGATTTGGCCATTATTTCGATTGAAAATAATATTTCTGAGGCTCTTGATCATAATCAGATGATCAACGAGCTTGCATCCGTGAAAGCCAGACGTGTTTTGTTTTAGGTATATCATTCCTTTTTTGTTTTGTTTATTACAAAAATAGTATTTTTTCATTTTTGAAACGTTTATTTTTTTATCATTAAAATATTTCTGTAACCTAACATATAAGTACTAGGTATAATATTGTTTTGTGTTTTTGTTATTGTTTATTTTATTTACGTTAATTTTATTCCCCTTTAATTTTCTTGTGAATGTACTGCTTTTAGTTCCTACTATTTATTATATTTCATAAACAATCAAGTAAATAATCGTAATGATATATTGTTTATATCGGTTTTTTTTTCTTTAGGGTATATTTTTCTTTTCATATACCTACTTACCAAATATTTTATGTGATTTTGTTTGTTTTGGTAATTTAATAAATATTTTTTCTAATTATTTTTTATCAGTTTTCTTACATTTCAAATCATTGCCCGTTTTCGCGAAATACCTATATTAAAAAAAAATTGGACCATTTCTTTGAACTAGGGGCGCACCAAAGAAACCTGCACGTAGGCGCCAGACACCCCAGGAACGGGCCTGTCAATACACTCGATGATTGTCAATTCTGCACTTTCTGTTGGCAAATCGTTACCACTAGAGGCAAATTGTTTCAAGTTCACAAAAATGTATCCTTAATGTTAGGAAATAGTTGTGCGAGCAGGATATTATCTTCTTCCTCGAAGTCGTCAATATTATCTGTATTACATATAAGTCCGACTCTCATAAAACATTTTTTTATTGTCACCGGGGACAAATTGCGCCAGGCCACCGAAACCGTAACTTATCGATATGTGCGCCCTTAAAATATCAAAGATTTTTGCTTTTGCCTATTATGTTTCTCCTTCTCATCTTCCATATTTGCACAGAACAGAATTGTAGATCGTTGTTTTGCTATTTTTTTGCAGTATATTTGTCATCTTTCAGTGCATATATTTTTGTTGGCCATGAACAATAATAGAGACCTGTCTCATCTGTATTAAATATGTCCCTTGGGGCATAATCTTTTAAAATGGTAGATAACCTTCCTTTCCAAGCTGTAATGTCTTCGATATTGATATCGGCTGATTCGTCTAATTCGCCACATATTCTCTTGAAGGTAATATCGTGCCTATGACGAAATTTTTCTAACCATCCATTTGATGCCTCGAAGTTATCTAGTCCTAGACACTGACTGTCTAACAGAAATCAGTCAGAAACGGAAAGCAAAGCAACTAACCTTTAGATTTCTAATTGTTAGTGCTCGGTCCGTATACCGAATTGGCTACCTGTGAGAATACCGGCTCGCCGGATTTTTGCAGGAGTTTGCTTCTCCGTTTCTGACTGATTTTTGTTGGACGGGCCAGGTGATGCATTTGATTGCCACTAGATGTCGCTTAAAGGCTACATCTGCCATTACTCATTAAAAATCCTGTTAAGAAATATTTATTATTCTGTAAACGGCTTTTTGAATTATTGAAATTTACTGCAAAGTATTTTAAATTTGACACTATAGAGTAAAGCTATAAAACTCAATATGTGTTACCGTATAAAGCTCACAATCTTTGTTACACGGATTTTATTTTCAAACACGTTAGAACTTAAACTTTATTAGAACTCATAAAAGCGTTGCCAATTTGTTATTGCCTTAAACCAATTTTATTTAGAGCGAAAGCAAATAGCTCAGGATAAAGTGCAATATAATATGTACTAACTTGATATGAATATATATTGTGCATCGCGATGATTTATAGAGAAAACAATCTATTTACAATTATTTTATATATTATACTTACATTTTCATCGAACCTTCAGAAAATGCAGTAAACAAAAACAACTGATTATCCGAAGTGACAGTTTTTGGACAAGTGACAGATTTTTCAAATGAAATCCCTCTATTTTTTAATTGTATCAGTTAAAGAATTTTATCCTCTTTTTAAATATAAAGTGGTTGTTGCGGTTATATTTTACCGTTTTGGAACGAAATTAAAACATAACACAACATATATATTATTTTTATAATTGCTCAAAATGGCCACCGTTCATTAAAATGCAGGATTGGTAACCCTCTTTTAGTTTTCCAATTGCATTAGCAATCATATCTGGCCTACCGAAGTTGAGAAAGTCAATTTCAATTTAAATTTGTTCCTGCAAATCGGCAACACTATTTGGTCTGAAGCGGATATCTTGTCTTTTAGGTAGCCCCAAAGAAATGTGTCTATTGGGAGGCCATGCAATCGTCCCTCCATGACCAATTCATATTCTCATTAAGGTATTCTCTAACTGGAAGAACATTATGACATGGAGCACCATTTTGCTGCCATATAAGATTCCTTGCGGCGTTTAAAGGAAAAGTTTCAAGAATATCCTCTATTTCATGTGCAAACATTTCACGATATCTCACTTCATTAAAAGATCTATCAATGAAAATTGGACCGATGATTCTGTTTTACACTAATATGCCGCACTACACATTTATTGATACCCACCCAGAACGTATCACTTTTACTGTAAGATGCGGATTCTGCGATGCCCAGAAGTGTGTGTTTTTGGGATTTGGAGCTGAATCCGTATTAAGAGAAGATTCATCGGTCCATATAATGTTCTCAAACGAATTGGCGTTATTGTTGAGGATGTTTGTCATGTGACAGAAAAACTCCAAACGTCTTTGCTTCTGTTCTTCTGCTAATTTTTCAACTTTTCTGAATTTAAAGTCGTGGAATTTAAGCCGTTTCAGAATTTTAAAAACTACTGTGCAATATTCGCCAAGATATTGCACACTTGCACAGGCCCTTTTGTGGATTTTATGAAAATAAATTAAGCTTCTAAACGATACGAAACAAATATAAAAACAAATAAAAATTACCTTGAAAATATAAAAAAAACAGCAAGTTCTTCATCCTCAAGTATCCGACAAGAAGACAGAAGTTGCCAAGAGCAATTTAGTCAAGGTGACAGGTATTACTATGAGTAACACGAGCCATTTACAAAACTTTAGTGAGGATAATGATAACTCTATTATATTTTCGTATACCAATTGGACACGCAATTGTTTGGTGATGTTACCCGTATGTGAAAGTAGAGATGCGCACGCGGGTCAACCGAGATCGATTTTAAATTAGTTCACAATTGGTTGCGTGCAATAATTCTTGCCGGTTGCGAAACAGTTCAGTTGCATAAGTTTACGCAATTGTGCATATTGTCGAAATGAGTGACCAGGAAATTAATATAACATTTGTTGGAGAGATGGAAAAACATGAAATTCACTACAATTATAAGCTTCCTGGGTACTCAAGGAAAGATGTGTTTTTTTCTATTCCTGGTACTGCATATTTCAACTGCCAGGTTAAAGATGCACGATGTGAAACGAAATAGTTTCTCAAATAATTCCTCAGAGTAGCAGCCGACGAACGGTCATGTATTACAGGTGGTCTTGGCATGTTGATAGGTACTCTCGCCGTTGCTTTTCCCTGACACCAATATTCGCTTCGTACTGCTCTTTGTCTTCGTAGTATGCGATATTAATAATAGACAACGTCTTCTTCATCTGAACTTCCACTTGATATATTGCCAAACCTAGCTTTGCGACTACAAACTGTGACAAAAGAACACCGACTGATCGAAGAGCAATTGAGTACCTACGCGTGAGGACGTCTATTCTTGAATTAGGGGAATGATCATATTAAGAGAAGTGATCTGTCTTATGTCAACTCTTTTTCTTTAAAATGTTTAAACCGTATTCTTGAAAGCAAAAATGACTTTTCACATCCATTAGGAGTTAGGAGAACGCGTTCTTTCGAAATTTTCTAAGAGAACAGGATCATATCGTGAGAAGTGCATTGACAAGCATCCGTGTTTAGTTAATAAAAACATATGATGTGAATAGGCACTTCTCTTAAGTTGAAGAGTAGACGTCCAGACCACGCGTCTCTAGAGCCTGGGAAGCCAGATCCTACAGACGTCGTCCCACATCGTATGGGGTAGCGTCGCGTGTAGGGTAGCGTCGGGTGTGCTTAGTGGATTCTCGGCTATAGCATGGGGTGTGTCTCCGCATTTAGGTAATTCGACACCACCTGCCATTACAAATTAAAAAAAAAATCAAGGGTTTGCTTTTTCCTTCTGCCAGAACCATTCTCGGACGCGTTTCCCTGTATTACAGCTCGTCAGTGAGACTATGGGTTCTGACACCAACCCTTGATCTTGGTTAAGTTTTCGGCTACTAAACCGACGCCCAGCTCGGGCATAGCGCTGCCTAGCGAGGACTCCTGCAATTGTGACTTAATGTCTTTGCAGGAGATCCTCTGATGTTTGTGGCTTTGTAAGTCCATGTCAGAGGGCACAGGTATGCTTAAGAATTGGTGTTCTTTACCAGCACCACGAGATAGAGCCATCTCTCCAGTCGAGAACTTACACTTAAGAAGTAGTATTCTCACATTTTGATAATGAAAAATTAACAGAGGAGGCGCCTACTATACAGGGTGTTATTTAATAAGTGTCCGATATTTTACAGGACGATTCCTCAGTTATTTATAAGGTGAAAGTTTATATAAGCATGGGTACGCGAGCCCTTCATTTTTCAGGTACAGGGTGTCAAAAATTTATTTTTATTTTTGTTCTTCGTAAATAATTTTTGAAATAATTTAAACGGAAATTGGTATTTGTGGATTTTTTAATATGAGAAATTCAAATTTGATCTTAGTTTGGCCCTTAATTGTAGGGGGCACCTCCTACAGATCTTTTTCTATTTTGGGGAGTCACAACTTTTTCGTGCATGTATGTATCACATCTTCTAGAAGAAAAATCGATTTCTCTATAATTTCTACGTGAACATGGTATGCTTGTCAAAAGTCGCTACAAGCAGCCGTTTTCGAGATATTTTGATTTAAATTAATCGATGCATGTGTTTGTCAAAAAGTGACGCAATTTTAAAAGCTTTTTTTTAATCAACATAAAAACACTTTAAAGTGTTATTTCTAAACAACAATAAACAACGCAATACTAAATATAAAACTAAATTAAGATCACAATAAATGTTGGAAATGTCCACCTCCTTGCTGTATGCAATTTTTTTACACCCTGCATCTCAAAAATGAAGGGCTTGCGGACCCATACTTATGTGAACTTTTACCTTATAAATTACTGAGGAATCGTCCTGTAAAATATCGGACACTTATTAAATAACACACTGTATAACTGTGTTAAGGGATTACTACTAAAAACCCACTGCTGCCTCTTGGAGTTTTATCTTACAGCACCATTTAAATGTTTACAAGTTTTAACCATCAAACTCATTTTATCTTTAGTATCATAATATCCAAATAGGTTACGCTTTACCTCACCATCTAGTTTCTATGAAAATTTATGCAAATGAAACACCTTTACAAACACAAAGCCATCTGCATGCCAAAGCAAACATTAAATCTTTACGTTTTAAACTAAATTAAAATACTTTACTTCATCTGCGCAGCATTATTCCTTTTAGTATCAGAATTAAAATTTCTTGCAACGACAAGGTTTAGAACTTAACTCATTAACCTTATATAGAGCCTCGTGTAGAGCTTAACACAGGGCTAGTGGAAATATCCGGAACGGCTAAGACTGGATTTCACCAACCTCTTTAAGCGCGTTTTGTTTAAATTAAACTTAGATTTAGTTTTTGAGTGGTCAAATTGGTTTTCACCAGGAATTATAAACCAAGTTTAGTTTTAAACGGCGTTTCCGCTTGAAACCGGCTGATTTTGGCCAGTTACGAAAGTTAAACGACGTTCTTAAGGTTAGTTTTGATTGAAAAGTAAAATCTCAGGATATGTTTATCGTTTTCTGTGAAATTAAAGTTGGATATATGGAAAGATAGTGAAAGTGAGTATGTCGTTCGTCGACCACGCTAGGTTAGAGACAGAGATCATTTTCATACTTTGGATGATAGAGATTTTGTTACCAGGTTTCGGCTGACTAAACGAACAGTACTTGCTGTTTTAGAGACAATTGAAAATCACTTGGAATTTCCCACCGATAAGTAAGTAAAGCATTTCCGCATTGTCACAGGCACTTTCTATATGTAGGACGTGTTTCATCTGCGGTAAATGATTGTTTTTTTTTTATTTTAGAAATGATTGCATATCCCCAATTAATCAGCTGCTCTGTGCACTTCAATTCTATGCGATAGGATGTTTTCAGATTACTACAGCTGATTTATCTCGTATTAGCACATCTACTGCTCACCGAATTGTACATAGAGTTAGTTCTGCTATAGCGTCATTGCGACCTCTTCACATCATATTTCCTGAAACCCCTGATGATATTCGCAGGTCTTAGACTTCTACAACAAGGCTAGATTTCCAAAGGTGGTTGGTGCAATAGACTGCACTCATGTTAAATTGGGAAAGTCTCCAGGCAGGTGTATACATTTTGTATGCAAGATATTCTTTATGGAAGTTTTGAGGATAAATAATTCTATCAATTTGGGACATGACAATCATCTCCTTTACACTAAAACAAAAATATATGATATAGTATGTTCACTATAGCGAGACTCTACTGTATTATAAAAAGAAATAATTAATTGCAGATGATCGTTGCATGCATGCCTACTTGAGTATTGTTTTCTTTATTCTCATCTCGACTCTTATCTTCATAAGGAACTGTAAAGAAATATGATTGATTGATATGATTCATTGGCTTTTTCAAAAAGTACCTTATTTTAAGTTTATATCGTGTTATATTAATATGGCTAATGTGATCTCGTAAACACAAAATATGTTAAAAAGCAACCGTAGCTAAAAGTAACCACTTTTACAAAATCTTCTGTATCAAGCCAGTGATTTTTTTAATGCTCATTAAAATTAGGCAAAGAGAATATGAATAAGACTACACCAATAAAAGAAAAATACTCTACCTGAGTGGTTAGCATCATTATCGAAGGAATTCTTGAACCCCTGTACATTTGTCCTAATTAGTACAATCACGCGTTCCAAGATTGGATCATTCTTAATTTTTTTTAGAGGACCTCCTACTAAAAAATAATAATTTTTGATTAGAGATCTGTTTGGATGTATTCTATAAATTACCTGTAGCAAACATGTCTTGGGTTTGCTGATATATGTTTTAAATTTTTCCATAGGTTTTTAAGCACCTGCCATTTCCTCTCCATAAAACTGGAGGTGGCGTTGAACTCCCTTGCAATTTTAGACCACTTTTCGTTCTTCGCTTTTGTGCTTATGAAATCGGTCTTTTTACACTCAATTATTACAAAATGTTTAGCAACAAGTTGTTTTTTTCTGTTGCCTGAAACGGTGGATCCCTTTTTCGCTTTTGGATATTCGAATCTGAGCCAGACATCACTTTGATAGGTTTATTTAAAAACAAAACCTTGGGCACTATTATATTAAATTTATAATTTCAATTAGAAGCACAAACAATTTTAAGTAAACTAAAATTGTTAGGTTAAGTTAACACTTGTCTTCTGTACAAAAGCTGACATCTCACAAAATAGAAAAATGTACATCTTTTTACAATGTTGCCGGCTTTGGTCCATCCATTAAATCGTTTCAAACATGTAAAGAGGAATGCTGAAAACCATAATAACAGCAAAATAACTAATAGAAACAAGATTACAATTACTTAGTATGACTTACAAGTTTCTTATTTTATTAGGTACAAAACAAATCTAGTATTTATATTATTTTTTCTCTATTTGAAGCCTTATTGCGTTCTTTTGGTATATACCCGAGTTAAGAAGCTATTTGATTTGTACAGGGTGTCCAGTTTCCGATGGTTTTACAGGGTATCTCCGTTATTAGTAAAGATAGAAAGATACGGTTTTTGCAGCTTTGTACTACTTTTTTGTAAAGCACAAGATGCCGCAATCAGAATATTTCTAGTGCTTCTTGTTTTTCATATACGGGATGTTTTTGAAAATTTTACATTTTGGGACACCCCCCCTTACCCTGTAGCTTATCAAAGAGAAAATAAATGTTCTTTTTGCAGTTTTTTACGTAGAATCCAGTGACGTACTCATATTTTTTCTGCGTTCAATAGTTTCCGAGAAAAAAAAAACTTGTTTTTTTTTAAATGGGTTACCCTATATATTTTTAATGATAAAATTTAGTTTATAACAAGCTTCTCAGAAATATATAAAACCTTATTTTCATTTTTATTATTAGCACGAAATTTACGTTTTACTAAAAAATATATATTTTTTGTTAGTAGGCCATGACGGGTATTTAAAAAAAATAAAATAACACAGTCATTATTTATGTGATAGTAAAAACTTATTTAGTTTCTGTCACGGTATCCAAGTTCTCTAAGTTGTTTTAAAATATCTAATTAATAGTAAAAAATCAGTTTGTCCTAATTATGACAGAATATGTAAACTTTGAAAATAATGAAAAATACGACACGCTTGTTTGTTATCTCCATTGTCATGAAAATGCAGATGAAGCATTAGAAGTGTATTTTAATAGGTAAATATACGCCTTTTTGTAGTATCTCTATGAAGATTTATTAAATTTCTTAAATTACGTGTAGATATACCGAGGAAACCTCGGCTTAAATCTACAACAAGGAAATCCGCGAGACTGGTGAAATAACTGTTTTAGCTTCAATTAAAACAAATCCAACTTGTTCTTGCAGAACGGTTGAAGGTTTGGTCGGAGTAGTTAAAACAAGAAGTCAAACAATCCTAAAAAAATACAACTTTAAGCCATATAAATTCCACCTAGTACAAAACTTACATCCTGATGATGCACAGCGCCGTATAGAGTTCTGTAATTGGTATTTACTAAATATTAACAGGGAAAATAATTTTGAAAGAACCGTTATATGGTCCGATGAGGTTCATTTTACCAGTGCTGGTATATTTAATCGGCACAATACGAGGTTTTGGTCTCAGGAAAATAAGCATGTAATATTTCCACTTGAACGACAAGACAGGTTTGGCTTTAACGTTTCATGTTTAATACTAGGAATCAAAATAGTTTATATTATATTTGAAGGCAGCCTCAATGCAAATATATATTTAGAAATTCTGGAAAAAGTTGTGCCAGAAATAATAGAAGACGTGACCTTAGCGGGTCTCAATAACTTGCATCTGCAACAAAATGGAGAACCCGCTCACAATGCCCTAATTATCAGAACCCACTTAAACAATAATTTCCCAGGCAACTGGATTGGAACTAATGGACCTGTAAGATGGCCACCAAGGTCACCAGACTTGTCGGTCTTGGATTTCTTCTTGTGGGGATACCTTGAAAATAAGACTTATACTATTCAATACCAAACAATTGCAGATTTAAGAAATGCCACTGAGAGATCATTTAGGGAGTTACAAACGCGGTCTTCTATTATTTTAAATTCATTAAGGCGAATAAGAATTTTGTGTGAAATATGTCTAAGGCATAATGGAGAACAATTTGAGCAATATTTATGGGGAAGTTCTATAAATTTTCAGCTATTGTTTCTAATATTTTACGTAGTAAAACACAACTCGATTTATGCATTGTTATTATTTTTACTGAAATATAACTGCTAATTAGATTAAGGAATCCAAAATATATTTCTTCTGCAGTAATTATCATACCGGCAACAGTTTTTCTAAATACCTGTCATGGCCTACTAACAAAAAATGTATATTGTTCAATAAAACGTAAATTTCGTGTTTAACATTAAAAATAAAAATAAAGTATTATACATTTCTGAGAAGCTTGTTAAGAACTAAATTATATTATTAACAAATGTTCTTTTTCTCGAAAACTATTGAACGTAGAAAAAATATGAGTACGTCACTGGATTCTACGTAAGACACTACACAAAGAACATTTATTTTCTCTTTGATAAGCTGCAGGGTAACCTAAATATGGGGTATGTCCCAAAATGAAAAATTTTCAAAAGCATCCCGTATATCATAAACAAGGCGGACTAGAAAAATTCTGATTACGGCATCTTTTGTTTCACAAATAAGTGACACAGTGCTGCGAAAACCGTATCCTTCTATCTTTACTAATAACGGAGATATACCTTAAAACCATCGAAAACTGGAGACCCTGTACTTAAATACCCTAAAGTTATGAATATTATAAAACTTGCCTTATTATATTACTTAAAGAATCCGTCTTTCTCTTCTTAATAGGCATTTCTCGGAACATTTATTACTGAAATATTTAGGGGTATACCGGGTACCGGTAAATGGAAACTGTATCATTTTTTAAAGAAAAATCAAAATAACTTTTAAACCCCTGGTGATATCGATTTGCGGTTTGGACTAATCGTTCCCTATGCAAATTGTCTCCTATTACTACCGAAAAAAATTATACCATCCAATTTGCAAATACCGAGAAAAATAAAAAAATAAGTTAGATTGAATAACAGCGCCATCTTAAAATTGTATCAGGAAACTTGTGACAATTCCTGAATCATTTATTTAAACTACAAGGAATTCCCTTTCAAACAAGTCCAAGTCATAGAAAATCCGTTGAAGGATAACGACATAATGACAGTTTTTGAAAAATGTCCTAAAGGCTTCCCCCACTCCTTTATTAGGCGAGATTCAAAAAAATAACAATAACAAAAGTTAGCCTGCAGCTTATCAAAGAGAAAATAAATGTTCTTTGTGTATTTTCTTACGTAGAATCTAGTGACGTACTCATATTTTTTCTACGTTCAATAGTTTTCGAGAAAAAGAACATTTGTTAATAATATAATTTAGTACATAACAAGCGTAAACTTCGTGTTTAACATTAAAAATAAAAATAAAGTATTATACATTTCTGAGAAGCTTGTTATCTACTAAATTATATTATTAACTAAATTTCTTTTTCTCGAAAACTATTGAACGTAGAAAAAATATGAGTACGTCACTGGATTCTACGTAAGAAACTACACAAAGAACATTTATTTTCTCTTTGATAAGCTGCAGGGTAACCTAAATATGGGGTATGTCCCAAAATGAAAATTTTTCAAAAGCATCCCGTATATCATAAACAAGGCGGACTAGAAAAATTCTGATTACGGCATCTTTTGTTTCACAAATAAGTGACACAGTGCTGCGAAAACCGTATCCTTCTATCTTTACTAATAACGGAGATATCCCTTAAAACCATCGAAAACTGGAGACCCTGTACTTAAATTCCCTAAAGTTATGAATATGATAAAACTTGCCTTATTATATTACTTAAAGAATCCGTCTTTCTCTTCTTAATAGGCATTTCTCGGAACATTTATTACTGAAATATTTAAAAATCATTAAATTGACTAAAAATGCAGAAATGCAAAAAAATGAAAAAGCGCTACAATATCGTTGTTATGCTATTAAATAATAATAAGATGTCCAATTGTCCAATAATCTAAATTTCCTGGCAACATTTTTAAATATTCCATACTCAACTAAAATTATTGTGATTTCTCTACGATAAATCTATGAGAGCAAAATTTGATTGTGCCAGGAAAAAGTAGTGTTGATGGTAAGAAGCGAATTAAAAAAAAATCTTCAAATTACAGAAAAAAGCTTATAGGTATTTTTATTTAATTTTCACTCTCCGTGCTGTTCAAAATATAAATGTTTATAGTTTAGAGATATCCTGACAATCAAGCAAAACTATTTATTCCGATGGTGCATTTTCATTAAATCTAGTAAACATTTAAACAATAATTTATTGCCGAATTAATCAAAGCATTTGGACCAGACGTGGGTTTGTTTTAATGCAAACCGGGATAAATTAGTAGTTATTTCTATTATGGCACAATATTCTAACGGAACATGTATGTGTTTAATATCTAATCGGAAAGGCCCATTAATAGTCAGATACAGTGGGCCCAGAAGCAATGTCTGAATTCATTTAAAATTCACGGTGTGTTTTTTTGGAAAAACGCTCGGACCAGTCCGTTTTTATTTCCTAATGTAGTTTTTCTGACGGTAAACTCATGCATACAGGGTAGCCCAAAAATAAGTTACAACCATCAACTTAATTTCTTCAAATATTCAATTTCTATAAGTATATTTCGTGCACCATGTCCTATGCCAGCTCTCAACAGTTATTGAAAAAATTACGATTGAACTTATTAATAAGTAAGACCTGTTTATTTAAACAACAGAACAACAAATTAAATTAAATGTTGATGCCATTTACGGCTTGACAATATCCAAGGCGATAAAAAACTCTCTTTGCACGTTTTCAGCCAATTCCAGAGTTATGGCATGCACTTCTCTTCGGATCCTCTCTTTTAACTCCTGCAGATTGTTTGGCCTGTGAACAAATGCTTTCCATTTGAGGTAACCCCACAAAAAGAAGTCCAGCGGAATTAGGTCTGGTTATCTCGCAGGCCTTCATATCCATCGATTGGGAAAGGTTTCATCAAAAAATGTAAGCACAGTTGCAGAACAGTGCGGAAGAGCACCATCTTGCCGGAAAATCAGGTCTTCGTCATGGGAATCTGGGTCCAATGAATTCGGAAATAAAACCACTAATGCTATGGTTAATTCAAGTTTGAGAAATTTGAGATATACTTGTCCAGTTAAAGACTGTTCAAAGAAAAATGGACCCATTACTCTTCTGCGAACTATCCCACACCACACATTTGTTATTTGAGGGTACTGGCTGTGAACCTCCATCATCCAAAGCGGATTTCCTGTTGTCCAATAACGACAATTTTGTCTGCTCATATTATCATTCAAACAGAACGTAGCTTCATCGGAAGAAATATTTTTTACTAAACTATTACTAGATTGCATACAGGGCGACAATTTAAATACTTGAAATGGCCATATGTTAGGAACGAAAAACTGAAGAAAAAAACGCAAAAAACAGTTTGTATAAAACGAAGGGGGAACAAAAACAAGCGTATTATCCCACCCTTATCTGAAACCCCTTGGACAGGGTGAGATACACCCTAAAATCTTAAATAGAAAGGTGGGTCGAGTGATACACCATTTTGTAGCCCTTGAAAAATGCTTTCCAATGGTACCATAGAAAGCTACAAGTCAGGAAATTCTTCTCTGTTTATTAAGGAAAACAACAAATAAAAACACAATTTTGAAATTTTTTATTATTATTTAATTAAATGTTCAAAATGATTGCTACCAATATCCTGGCATATTAAGAGATATCTCTTAAGAATTCTAAACATTTTAAGCCTAGGTATTTTGTTTTGGTTTATTTGCTATGGTTTTTTTGTCGAAAAAAAAATTTGTTTATAAATATTCGCATTTTATTATCACAGAATTTACTTTAAAAGTAACTTGTACTAGTATTATTATTTTGAGAACAGTTGACTTTCGGTTCAGTTTAAACGAAAGGCAGCACCTCTTATCTTTAACAATGGTGTACAGCACAGCTGAACGTGTAGAATTTATTTTCCTTTATGGTTCCCAGGATCAATGTTTCTTAAGGACAGCTCAACGTTTTAACGAAAGGCATCCAGGTCAAAATGTAAGCCCGGAGTATGTTCGCCAACTAGTAGCCAAATTTGAAGAAACTGGTTCTGTCGCGAATAAAAAGAGAAATCAACCGAGACTAGCCGACGAAGCAACGCAAATTGAAATTCTGGGGCAGTTTGCAATGAATTCAACTTTAACAACTCGTGAAGCAGCTGTAGCAACTGGATTATCTCGTGAATCCATAAGAAAGGTACTTAAATTTCATAAGTTTTATCCCTATAAACTGCACATACTGCAAGAACTTTGTGACGACGACCCGGACAGAAAAATTCAGTTTTGTGAAATAATGACAGATAGAATTACGGCAGAACCTCGACTAGTTAAAAATATTTGCTTCAGTGATGAGTGTACCTTTTATTTAGATGGGCATGTTAATAAGCTAAACTGTCGTTACTGGAATGACGAGAACCCCCACGTATTTAGAGAAGGGCATACCCAGTACCCCCAGAAAATTAATGTTTGGGCTGGTATATTGGGAGATGGTATTATCTGCCCAATATTTATACAAGGAAATTGAAATGGCGCCAGGTATGCTGAAATGCTACAGAGGTCTATCGAACCACTATTAGTGCGAGAATTAGAAAATCAGAGGGACATACTCGGAAATTTATCTTTAGAAGAACGCTTACTACATTTCCAACACGATGGAGCACCTCCGCATTATGTAGTTCCTGTTAGGCAGTGGTTGGATGATAATTATCCCAACCAGTGGATTGGAAGAAGAGGTCCTGTTGAATGGCCACCTAGATCCCCGGACCTAACACCTCTTGACTTCTTTTTGTGGGGTCACCTAAAATCTGTGGTTTTTAAAACGCAACCTGAGTCACTAGAGCAACTTCAGCATAGAATAGTTCAGGAATGCCGTGCTATATCCAGAGAAACATTTGCAAATGTACGTGAAGAATTTGAAAGTAGGCTTTATTATTGTCTCCAAAACAACGGAAATCATTTTGAACATTTAATTAAATAATAATAAAAAATTTCAAAATTGTGTTTTCATTTGTTGCTTTCCTTAATAAACAGAGAAGAATTTTCTGACATGTAGCTTTCTTTAGTACCATTGGAAAGCATTTTTCAAGAGCTACAAAATGATGTATCACTCGACCCCCCTTTCTTTTTAAGATTTTAGGGTGTATCTCACCCTGTCCAAGGGGTTGCAGATAGGGGTGGGACAATACGCTTGTTTTTGTTCCCCCTTCGTTTTATACAAACTGTTTTTTGCGTTTTTTTCTTCAGTTTTTCGTTCCTAAGATATGGCCATTTCAAGTTTTTAAATTGTCACCCTGTATACAGTCTGTGTATAAAGTCTGGAAACGGCTTAATTACATCACAATTTATTGGGCGATTTAAACCAAATTTGGTACAGTTGTGTGAGAGAATCTGACGCACCGATTGACGATATTGGCGTTGTTGCCAGCTTTTTAGTTTGTATGGAATTCGAACGAACTTTATATTTTTAAATGTAACACCCTGTATATTTTTTCATTTATAGTTTTTGATCTAAATTTGTTACACTTTTAGTAAAATATACTTTGTTCTTAATATCAGTAGTTTTCGAAATAACGACGTGTTTTGAAAATATCAACAAATTGTGTTTTATTTATTAATAAATAAAACACCAGTTCAGTTTTGATGTAAAGTCATAAAAGCTGTCATTTTTACATGCAAGAATGTCTTTAACTGAAAGTGAAAGAATTACAATTCTTAAGATGAGAGGATATGGCGATAGGGTCAGGTCTTACGAAAAGGTTAAAAATCTATTTAATGACGCATTTCCAAACCGAAATCCAATTTCAAAAGAAAGTGTTCTAAAAACTGTACGACGGTTCGAAAAAACTGGAAATTGTAGAGATAGGGACGATTAGGACGACCAGCAGTAGTAGATGAAGAGAAAAGTTTAGAAATTTTACAACATGTTGTTGAGATCCCTGTTTCTTCATTAAGAAAAATTTCTCAAGTAAGTGACGTCTGCTTCAAATCCGTCCATAATGTTTTAATAAAACATAAATATCACCCTTTCAAAATACATGTAGTTCAAGAGTTATCAGAAGATGATTATGAGCGGAGAATTGAGTTTTGTGAAATTATGATGTCAAGGTTTGGCCAAAATAACCAGTCTTTCAAATTTATAGTATTTTCGGACGAAGCAACATTTATGTTGAATGGTAAAGTCAATAGACACAACTGTAGGTGTCGGGCAAATAAAAATCTCCACTGGATGAGAGAAGGTCATACACAACGCTCTGGAAAATTGCATGTGTTGGCTGGGCTTCTGAGTAACCACAAGATCGGTCCATTTTTATTGATGGAAATTAGACATCACAACTTTACCTTGAGCTCTTGGAAACCCAAATAGTGCCTACTATACGAAATGTAAAGGGTCAAATTATGCAAGTATATTTTTCCAATAGGACGGAGCTCCTCCCCATTTTGGTCGAAACGTGCGCGAATATTTAAACAACACTTTTCCGAATAGGTGGATTGGTGGAAGGGGTACAATCGAGTGGCCACCTAGGTCCTCTGATTTGTCGCCTAACGACTACTTTTTATCGGGACCCTTGAAGAACAGAGTCTATACCACAAAACCTCAAGCCGATTTGCAACGTCGAGTTTTGGACGAATTTGAATTAATAACGCCAGAAATGATTTACAACACAATTGAAAAATTTTATGTTCGATTAGCATACTGTCAAAGCTGTATAGGAAAAACAGTTTGAACATTTAATATAAAAAATATATTTTTCTAAATAGTACGCGTTATTTCAATAACTATTGATATTAGGAACAAAGTATGTTATACCAAAAGTGTAACAAATTTAAAGTAAAAACTATAAATGAAGAAATATACAGTGTGTTACATTTAAAAATATAAATATCGTTCGAATTCCAGACAAACTAAAAAGCTGACAACAACGCCAATATCGTCATTCGGTGCGTCAGATCCTCTTACACGACTGTACCACATTTGGTATAATTCGGCCTATAAATTGTGATGTTATTAAGCCGTTTCCAGACTTTATACACACACTGTATTTTGCATGCATTCACAAAACTCTTTTCGCCTATCAAAATCATCTCCAAATAACTCGTGCAGCCGAATAGCTTCGTATGGGTGATATTTGTGCTTTTGAACTATTCGGTGAACAACAAAAATGTGCGACAGAGGGGTATATGGATTTTCTTCTAAGGAAAGCTAAACTTCAAGTTCTTTATTTTTATCTCGAGTATCTCGAGCAGGACGACTAGATTTAGGCAAATCTCTAACAGGACCGAATTCTCTAAATTTAGCCTCTATTCTACTCACCATCTTTTGACATATGGGAGGACGATCAGGATGGATTTCATTGAATAATTGAGGTGTTTCTATTTGATACGTGTTCTATCACCAAACCTAACCATGCATAGAATTTCAATTTTTTCTCGTTCCGTTAACTTCACCAGTGTGAAAACCGCAACTTTGCAACTACGCTCGACAATAACTTATTTAAAGTAAAATTGTCATACAGTTTCTATGGGACGACTACTACTACTATGCCAACATTCAAAAATACCAGAATTGAAAAAAAAATTAACACACAATGGAATTTTTTTTTCTTTTAGGGAAAGGCACAGCACTGCAGGATTAATCCCTTATGGCGCTCTGCGAGCGGTACGTGAGCACAGGACACTATTCACGTTGGTCTTGAATCTGGAGATTATACTCGTTGGCGAACACGGCCTCAGGGAGGTCGTTCCAGAGTGATGGCGTTCTCCAGATGAAAGAATTTTTAAACAGTGTCGTTCGAGGAACATTAAGCTGAACCACGTACGAGCGGGCTGCAGTGGCTCGTCGTGTGTTTCTGCCAAGCACCGCTCTGGGTGGAATCAAGCGGGCAACCTTAGTTAAGCACTTGCCATTAAATTATTTGTAAAATAGACTCAAGTCGCCAACCTGCCTTCGGTGTTCAAGGCTTTCCAGGTTGTTCGTCAGACCATGGTCATCGATCAAGCGTACGGTTCTTCTTTGAATGGAATCTAGCAGTCTTAAGGTATGTTTAGGAGCAGAGCCGCAAATATGTGACCAGTACTCCAGCGATGGTCGAATGGAATGGAATGTTTTGCTCGATTTACAAATAAATCCTAAGAAATACGCTCTGACTTATTGATATGGTTAATTGTAACTTTTACGATAACTGTTGAGTTTAGGTACATGAAACAAACTAAGAATTCGATGCAAAATTCAAAAATGAAATTAAAAAAAAATAAAAAATAATGTTTTCATTTGAAAAAATGAAGTTGATGGTCGTAACTTATTTTTGGGTTACCCTGTATTTACCTGTATTTACCATAAAAAATACTACATTAGGAAATGCAAATCGATGTGTCCGAGCGTTTTTCCAAAAAACGCACCTTTGAATGCTAGTTTGGATTTGTTAGAAAATTCACTGGTTGCCCTAATACCTGAGTTTGATTACGTTGTCTTTGGGGGTGATTTTAATGTCGATTTTTTACCTACTAATAATAATCACCAAGGCTCTACGCTATTTAAAAACTTTCTGAATAAATATGGCTTATTGCAACATGTCTTTGTACCTACTAGAGTCACCAATATTTCAAGCACACTTTTAGATTTAATTATTTCTTCTAGTCCGGATATTGTGTTAGATACTGGTGTTATACAAATGGATAACATTTCGGATCATTGTATGATACATTGCAAACTAAAAATACCTCGACACAAGCCCAAGCCTTTTCTAAAAACGTATCGAGATTTTTCAAATTTCACTTATGACGATTTTCTGGCAGACCTTGACAGCATTCAGTGGGATTATTTATTCCGTCTTGATGAGGTTGCTGACATGGTTCAATTCTTTACTAGCAATGTCCTGCAATTATATGATCGTCATGCGCCATTCAGGACGGCTAGAATAAGTAGACCCCCAGCCCCCTGGCTGACCGATAATCTTAAATTAATGATTAAGCTAAAAAATAAGGCACTCACTAAATACAAGAAATATAAAACTCAAAATGCGTGGAATGAATTTAAGACGCTAAGAAATCTTGTGAACATGTCGGTTAAATCGGAAAAAAGGGCATACTTACAACATTCTTTTCGAACAGATCCAAAAAATTTTTGGCGCACGCTTAAATCCTTAAACGTCACGCAAGATAGGTTCTCTGATGTGTCGTTCGTAGATGGTGACCATGCGGATGAATTTAATAAATTTCTGTTTGATAGTGTTCCACAGCAATCTTTAAATAATCAAAATTTTATAAACAGGGAATATATTAACAAAGCCGCTTCAAACATTAATTTCGACAGTTTTTGTTTTAGAGAGATAGAACCGGAGAAAATAGAAAGAATTATTTATAAAATTAAAACACAGGCCTCAGGTCCTGATGGAATCAATTTGAGAATGATTTTGTATTTAATTCCTGCGCTTTCAAGCCATATTACTTATATTATTAATAAATGTCTGTCCACCTGTAAATTTCCAACAATCTGGAAAAATGCAAATGTGATTCCCATTCCTAAAATTTCCAACCCAACCCTACCGTCACATTTTAGACCCATCAGTATCCTTCCAACCATGTCCAAAATTTTAGAAAAAATAATTGCTGAACAATTTGGTACCTTCATAAATCAAAATAACATCTTACCACCAACTCAGTCGGGTTTTAGAAGCAATCATAGTACCTCAACAGCGCTGTTAAATGTCACTGATGATATATTTCGAGCTTGCGACCACGGGAAGAATACATGTTTAGTTCTTTTAGGTTATAGTAAAGCGTTTGACACCTTAGATCACAATTTATTAAACATTAAACTTAAACACTTTGGTGTAGGCGATAGGGCACTAGAATTGTTTAAGAATTATTTCAAGGATAGATGCCAACGTGTGGTTTTTAGGGGTGGATTTTCGCAGTACCTACCTATTAGGAAAGGGGTCGCACAGGGTAGTATTCCAATGATGTTTTCGGTCTACACGTCTGATTTTCTTAAAATGTTAAAATATTGCTCTTCTCATCAGTACGCAGACGATACTCAAATATATTACTCTTTTTATTATTCAGAAATTGACAACGCCTTTGAAAAAATCAACTCTGATTTAACTGCACTTAGTAGTATTTCAGCAATGCACGGTTTATTACTTAATGAAAATAAAACGCAGGTAATATTTTTTGGGAAGGACAGGTTAGGGATTTGTAATGATCAGCATCACAAGCTTCGAATTAACAATAATATTTTAAATCCCTCTACCAGCTGTAAAAATCTTGGACTTTTTAATAACGACAGTCTGCGTTTTGAAAACCACGTCTCTAAGCTTCTACAGACTGGTTACGCCAAGCTTAAAGTACTTTATATTCATAAAGATATCTTTAATACTCCCATCAAACTTCAACTTACAGAATCTCTAGTTTTGTCACACCTCTCCTATTGCAATAATGTTTATTGGCCAGCACTTCTTGAGAAAGACAAACAGAGTCTTCAACGGCTCCAGAACTCTTGCATAAGATTCTGTTACAATCTTCGCAAGTTTGACCATATATCTGACAGTTTTAACTGCTCTAAATGGTTTAATTTGGAAGAACGATAGAGGATACAGCTTCTAGGTCTTGTCAATAAGATTATCACCTCACAGCAACCTTCATATCTCTTTGAAAAACTATCTAGAGGATCCGACATTCATTTGCGCAACACACGCCACAGAGATCAGTTCAGCCTTCCCAGACATAGTACAGCTCAATTTCAGCGGTGTTTTAGCTACACCGCTAGTAAAAATTTCAATAAACTTCCTGACGTTGTCAGAAAAGCTTCCACCCAGTCCGTTTTTAAATGTAAAGTAAAGCGGTTTATTGCTCAATCAAGAGATCTAACATAGATTAACATACATTAGGTATATTTATTGAAATTGTTTATATAGTTTTTTAAGTTTTGTTACATATATAAGTTATTTACTATTTTTTTTTTATCTTTTTATTAGTTTATATAGCTAAAATTATGGCTTAATTTTTTATTTTCATAGGGGGTTGTATAAGAGCAACAATGTTGGATACCGCCCTCATATTTACTATTTTTTTTTGTAAAATTTACTAGATATTCTTAATAAAGACATATTATTATTATTATTATTATTATTTGAATTTTAAATAAATTTAGACATTACTCTTGGGACTCACTCTATGGTGTTACTAATTTAATTATAGCATAAATTTGGATTGTCAAAATAATATAGGTGAAATAAACATGTTTGACGCAATTATTTATAAATACCTACTAATAAACATCAATCAGCAAAAATAAAATCAAAAATTGAGGGTCCACAAAAACCAAATAAGTACATATTTACAGAGTGTTGGTTTATGACGCCAAAGTATTCTCTATTCGTGAATATACTTCCTGAATAATTTTAATTTTGACCACAAGGAAACACAAATCGATCAATTCGGTTCGAGAAAAATATTCTTAAGTTAAAGCGGCGATGACTTACTTACAACAAAACGTCATTAGAAATGGCGGTCTAGTGCCATCCCCAAAGGTTGTGTTTTGTTCGACATAAACTCGACTATTTACAAAAAATTGAGGGCACATGCTGCGAAAGAAATCTAGAATGTATAGGGCATATTCCTTATAATTTGTTACTACTGCAAAGAGTTTATTCCTTGAAGAAGAAAGAAAAATAGAAAGGTTGCGGGATTTAATCTAAAAAATGTGACAGTATATGCGGCAATTCAACGATGTGTCAAATAACGATTTGCCTGCCACGGCCATATTGAATTCATTCTGCAGAACTCAAAAACATTCAACGAATAATTCAGTATGGCCGTTGAAGGCAAATAAATATGTGGCAAATATACACGGATTCAATTCTCACTTTGTGACTCCAATATGACCGTGGCAGGCAAACATAACCTGGTCAGGATTGCCTAATAGGGTGATCCAGTAAAAAAAATAAATACCTAATAAGACCTTTTTTAATATTAATGCGCTCGTCCTTTGTTTTTCCTGTTAGCATATGAACAGTTTTAAGTAAAATCCTGCAAGTTTCTTATTTTCTTTCTCTTAAAAAATAATCTTCCAAAAGGTTTGCCAAATTATGGAGAAAATACCTGTACATATTCTCAACTACTGGTAAGCATAATCTTGCATGCATTTCAATTAGAAAGAAATTCATTTCGGCCCTATCATTTACCAAAAAACAGAGCTGTTTATTTATAATATTACTTAAACCTGAACTAACCTAAACCTTGACTGTACTTCCTTTTAAGTGTTTAAGGCACATTTCCATTTAAAATACGATTTAGGCTATATGCTGCTATACTTCAAAGATAAGCATAATTTAAATTGCACGAATCCTTTGCAGATAAAGCGGTTTATGGAATAACATTGCAGAGTAATTATAATCATTTCCTTTCAGTCACTAAATTTGCCAAAAGTTTTGTTCTAGAATTAGCACGAACCACCATATTGTTAATTATTATCTATTTTTATACTTAATTCAAAATTAATTTAGTATATAACAAAATAAAGACTATACTGGGTGGACACCGAATTATGCGAGATACTTCGTATATGAATTATATGACAACTTTTAAGCAAAAATAATTATATTCAGTTTTCCCGAGTTCCTTACGGTTCTTGGTGATGGTCCTATTGCTTGGCCATCGCGATCTCCGGATCTCAACCCACTTGATTTCTTCGTGTGGGGACATGTTAAAACACTTACCTATTCAATGGGAAAGCCTAATAATAGGGGCAAACTCATTCAGAATATTCATGCAGCGTTTTATGAGGTGAATAACAATAAGGAGAACTACAAGTGGAAACGAGAACTCCTACGGAGGATTGAGTTATGCATTGCACAAGGCGGTGGTCGCAGTGAGCAGCTTAAATAATTGCAATGTCATTACGCTTTTATTACATTAAAGCACATTTTTTCCTAAGCCTTCTAGTAATTTAGTTCAACCTCAAACCCCGTTATTTCAAGAAACGTTACGAATTCGGGAAAAGTGAATAGAATCATTTTTTTTTTAGACTTACTTTTTTTACTTTTTCGTGTCCAAAACAACAACTCATAATTTTTGCGCCCAATATTGGGCGACGTCGATGGCGTTTTGTTCAGCATTCCATAAATCATTCAAGGAGCAGATGTTGGGGCAGTTTCTGCAATTCATGAGGTGCGTCATATCTTGTATTTCTCCGCAGTCACAGAAGGCGTCTTGATGGTCTATTTGGTTCCATCTGATTTTGTTGGTTTTCACAGCTGCAACTCCAGTCCTGATCCTGTTTAATGTTTGCCACGTTTGCCAGTCCAGGTCCACCCCTCCCGGATTTTCCTGGCGTAGTGGGTAGTTGTCAGGGGGTTCTTCACCAACCATTTTAAGGAAGTTTTTGCGTGATCTAAGCCTTTCCTGTGTCACGTATGTTCCGTATAGTGGGTGTCTCTCATCAAAGGTTTGCTTGAATTTTTCTATGTATTCAGAGGCTTGGCGGCGCATCGGGGGACTGGCAAAGCCAGCTGCTCTGTAGACTGCTGGTAAGGGTGTTGCTTTCATGCAGCCGGTGGTTATTCGGCATGTCTCATTGAGGGCTATGTCGACCTGTTTGGCGTGGCACGATCTACTCCATACTGGGCAAGCGTATTCTGCAGTGGAAAAACATAGAGCCTCTGCTGTTCTTTTAAGCACTGAGGGTCGAGCGCCCCATTTGCTGGAGGCGAGTTTTCTGAGGGCATTGTTTCTTGACGTTACTTTTTGTCTCGTCTTAATGCAGTGCTGTTTATAGGTAAGCGTTCGGTCTAATGTGACACCAAGATATTTTGGGAAGTCAGTGTGTTCCAGTTCGTTACCCCGCCACTTGACTTTTAGCTTCCGTCTTGCCTGCTTGTTTCTTAGATGAAAGGCACTCACCTGGGTCTTCGCCGGGTTGGGCCGCAGCGCATTTTCTTCGTAGTACTTGGCCATTTGTTCTAATGCTTCTTCTAGTTTCGCTTCAACTACGTAAAATTCCTTATCTTGCACCGTTAGGCCAAGATCATCAGCGTAGACAAAACTTTTTGAGTCTCCCCCCAGAGGTTGGTCGTTGGTATAGATATTAAAGAGGATTGGGGAAAGAACACTTCCTTGCGGAAGGCCATTTCTTTGATCTCTCCATCTGCTTTTCTTACCATTAAGAACAACGTAGAACCGCCGGTTTTGTAGTAGAGATGAGATTACTTGTGTGAGTTTGAAGTCTCTGGTAAGGTTATACATTTTTGTTAGGAGTTTTTTGTGGTTTACGGTATCATACGCCGCGGACAAGTCAACGAAAGCAACGCCAGTGATGAGTTTTTCTTCGAAACCCTTTTCTATATGTTCTGTTAGTGCAAGGGTTTGGCTAGTACACGACTTCCCCGGTCGGAAACCAGCTTGTTGCGGTATGAGTTTAGGCTCTATGATTTTCCCCATACGATTTAAAATCAGGCGTTCGTAGGCCTTAAAAAGATGACACAGAAGGGAGATTGGTCGGTAGCTGCTGGCAGATTCCGGGTCTTTCCCCGGTTTAAGTAGGGCAATCACTTTGGATTTTCTCCACAGCTTTGGAATTTGAAGGTCTGAGACGCAGTTGTTAAAAAGAGTTAAAATCCAATTTCTTGTCACAGGGCCAAATTGTTTTATTTGTTCCGTACACATGTCGTCCGGTCCAGCGGCTTTCCCATTTTTCATTGTGTTGATGGCATCATTGAACTCTTTGACTGTGAACGGCGCTTCCAGGTTCTTAGTCTCCCTTGCGTGGTTTCTTTGCTGTCTTTCTATCTTGACCTTTTTCTCTGTTTTACCATTTTTTAGTAGTTGTTGGGCTACTTGGTTTGGTGTTACATTGACAGAGTTTTGTTTCACAACTGGGTCTCCATTGAGCTTTTTAATAAAGTTTTTTTTGGAATGAGTCATAGAATTTACATACGAAGCATCTCGTGTACCTCGGCGGCCATCCTGTATATATAAAAAAGAAATTATAAGATATTTACGTCTTCTATAGATTAGACTCTGCCTCATGTGTAAAGTCTTTTTAGAGATATGAGAAAGTGACTAACTGATCCATATTAGGAAAAACCCGGGCCAGCTGTAAAATTCAAATATGGCCGAAAAGGTCCCCGTATTTTGCTTAGAATTTAATCATGGTTTGTAATAAAAATAAGAAAGACATTAAATAATACTTTATTTAGGTTTAAATGTGAAATTCCAAGTTATTTTATTATTAAAAATTATATTTATGATTACAAAAATACACAAATTATTCGGTACTTATAATAATTATTCACTTAATATATCAATATCACTATCGCTATCTTCATCTGTTCTAATTATTATTTGTGCTATATGGCTTATATGGATATAGGATTTTTCCACTTTTTCAACATGTGTAATAGAATTTGCCCAACTTTGTGAAGGGATGTTAAAAACTTCAGTTTCTATAGGCTCAAGTACACTGGAGTTAATAGTAGGGCAAATATTGTCACGACGAATGGCAGATTTCAGTTGGTGCCAATCATGTTCGGTAAGACATTAAATAATATTTTATTTATGTTCAAATGTGAAATTACAAGTTATTTTATTATTAAAAATTATATTTATGATTACAAAAATATACACATTATTCGGTACTTATAATAATTATTCACTTAATATATCAATATCACTATTGCTATCTTCATCTGTTCTAATTATTATTTGTGCTATATGGTTTATATGGATATAGGATTTTTCCACTTTTTCAACATGTGTAATAGAATTTGCCCAACTTTGTGAAGGGATTGTAACGTACAAATTTCATTTTACGATTTTACTAGTATCAATAAACACAAATTTATAATAATAAATTACCTTATTCCACATTTAGTACAAACGTTAAAATCTTGTGTGTATGTCAGCAAAACTATTAGTGGGTCCCAGTGACATTCCTAATTTGTCCTGGTTTATCTTACGTTCACTGCAGAGGCTTACTGAGAGGTTATTCTAGGAATTGGTCACTTGATACTGAGTTTCGAGAAATAGAATATACGTTGTCCTGTGTCCTGTGTTTCAGTAAGTTCTCCTTGAATAGATGGATTTAATGTACGTTACCTACGATAAATTTTAATGTTATATGGTGACAGTTCAAGTCAAGTTTGTTTACCTTGGTTATAGGCTTAATTTATAACGGAATGTACCTCTCTAACTAGGATCGTGTCCCTGTACTTACTTTGACGTATTATATGATGGGTTTTCTGGAGTGTTAGTTAATTTGCTAGCATTTTATGGAATTCATTCTAGTTTGACTTTTGGAAAACTAGCTGATCTTGACAAGTCAAGGTTTCGGGGTCACCATTTTGCCAGGGCCCTGCGTATATTGGCCTTGTTGCACGTGTTCTACGGTGTTGCCAGTTATTTTAGGACAAATTCCCCATGAAATCGGACCTCATGATTTCGAACCGATTTGTACATGGCCAAACAGCTAAGCGGTGCTCTGGATGGTGAATGCCGTAATCTTGCAGTAATCAGCTCTTAGGATTTAGACTGAATGGTGGAATTGCTCGATTGGTCGCTTCTTGGGTATGAGATTTTTATAAAGGTATATCTGGTTGCGGCAGTACTATTGTGCCGATAAAAAACTGGGACAAGAGATTTACAAAAACTAGGTAAGAAATACATATCTCCTAGACTATAAAAGGTGTCTAGAGCTGAAAAGGTAAAAACATCCAAAATTTAAAAAGTCACCTCGGTTACATAATGGAACGTTTTGTATTTTGCGATACGGGGTGGTTAAATTTTCGAGACATTCTATAATATGCATAAAGTAAATTTATTAGATTTTTTTTTCAAGTCAAATATTTAATAAATTATTATATTTACCATTACCACAAAATAATAAATAAAGCTAATACAGGTAATAAAATACATTTATTAAAAAGAAAAAAATTGCAAACACAAAGTTTGTCAAAACAACACAAAATTAATATTTGGTCATAGAACCATTTCTGTTTATTACTTCTTGAAGCCTTTGTGGCATACTTAAAACTAGGGGTCTGCATAATTCGCCAGTTATTTCATCCCAAGCTTGATTTATCCTGTGGCGTAATTCATCCCTGTTCCTAGGTCGAAAATCATGTTTATACATAGATTTGACCATGGCACCCCAAATGTTTTCTATCGGATTCAAATCGGGACTCTTCGAAGCCCAGGGAAGAACTGCTATGTTATTTTCTTGGAGAAAATTTTGTACAATGCGTGTAACGGTTTAATTTTAGTACTAGGGGTTAAAGCCTATTTTTGCTAAGGTGTGAGAAATAATCATTAAGGTAGTACAATGTGCTCTATGAAAAACCATTAGTATGTGATGAATTGAAACAAACCAAAATTTTATTTAAAGTTTATTATTATGTCGCCTTCACCTTTTTGTCAAGAACCTTTCAACATATTTGTTTTGCTGTTTATTAAATGTACATAGATATTTATAAAACATTTTACTAGTAAAAATAAGGCTATACATATATATATATTACTCGTATCATTGTACTGTTACATAACTCTCTCTCTCGGTGTTTAGAGGTTGCTTTCCTTTCTTATGACATTTGTTGATTATCTGGTTCCTCCTTTATTTTTCTGGCAATGCCGTTACCTCGAGTGGCTGATCCAGCTTGTGTTGTACCTAAAATAAAGATAACTATTTGAATTCTATGACTGCAGACTAAGATCTTAGGTAATTTTGCCTTCGATGGTACGTAAGGTTATATAGGTATGTAAGAGTTGTTAAAACGGTCTCTGGCTGCGAATGCCTGGTTAATAAAGCAGATCCTTACCTTATCTTTCATCTTGATTCCATATCTCCCTTGGCTTAGGGGTTGAAAGTCGATTTTTCTCCCTTGTTAAATGGCAGACCGTGTCCTAAGTTAGTAGCCTAAAAACAGTCAGCTACAGACGGTGTAAATAGAGTAAGTTATAGGACTTACCGCTATGGTCGTGTCAAATACATTTTCGTGGGAAATACAGTGGATTTTCCGTATTATATTTTCCTTTGTTTGGTTCTAGAATGGTGTGACGATCTGATCGTTAGGGACATTTCACTTTGTAGGTTATAAATAAACCCTGTTCCTTTAATTTATATGAATAGAAGTGGGCGTCAATATCGATTTTAATCCCTTCGATCGACCTAACTTATTGATATTGTATTGACTGCTATCGGGTGATTGTTACCAGCCAATTGCATTGTATTGAAATCTGTTTATCGTTATGTAATGTAGGAGCCACTTGGGTGTTTATTTAAAGCTGGTAATTGGTGTAAAGTCATTTAGTTTCTAGGTTGACATCTATCGACCTTTGCGAGATCGATTATATCGCTTATTCCTTAGATGTGGGAAATATTTATCTGATGTACCGTTGGTTGTATACGGGTGACCGTGTTTGGTAATAATTTATATTGCCCATGTATTAGTTAATTAAAAACAAATTTCTTTAGTTTCACCGTCGCGCAGGAGGGGGTACAAGGGTAACCCAGGATTCTATTGTCTCCGCTCTTTGGTTATTTTATTATTTGTACGGGTTCGCTTCGGCTAGGTTAGTTCATTAGGTTTTTGTGTAGGTACGAGGTTTTGAATTCTAGCGCCCTTTTTATTGACAGGAAGCTTTCTATTTTGTTGGTAGGATTGCAGCTCTTCCGGGAGGTCGTGCGCGATTGTTACGGCCTTGCTTACTTACTTACTGACTTGTCTCCGTCGTGAAAGCGTGTGTCCAGCCAATTTTTTTTTCACGTGAGTGGATTTTGGACACCGTTTTCTTATTAAAGCTTTTAAATTGCTTTAGTTTAGTGTTGGATTGAAAGCTTTTTTACGGCATAGCCGGATTTTAAAGCGACGGAGTGCAAGTCAGGGAACGTAAAAAACGTGTGAGACCCCATCGTCATCGGGTAAGTCTAACCATTTTATGTTTGAAATCAATTGCAGTCACTTTAATTTTGCTTTTATTCGTAAATAAAATATAATATTATCTTACGTTAATATTTAAAACCTTAAATTTTTGGTCAAAACTCATGTATTTTTTTTTATGCTTCCTGTTATCGATATCTATTTATGTCGCTAGAATTTTACAATACCGTATTGCCCATTGTACTTACAAAATGCACGTTTTTCAAGCCTATCTTTTTTTATTCTATTGTCATTGTTATTTTATTGTCAAAAAAAAGGAACTCATCCGAACCGAACCGCGTGGCCTTAAGCCTGCATGTTGTACGTTAATGCCTAGGGTTTTATTTCTTTGTGTCGCTATTAATGTAATCTAATTTCAATAATTTATGTGCTTAATTAGCCGAATATAATTTTGTAATTTTTCTGGTTAATTGCTAAGTCTTACATGTGTTTACTGCAATTGTGGGATATGGTTTAATTAATTTTTATTTGATTGATAATTATGTATTCTTTGCTTTAACTGATTTAAATGGCCGACATTGTGCAGCTGTTTTTTTTTTGGTATTGCTGAATTGAAGTAAATAACTGTAGTTGTCGGGTTTTTCGGGATTACGTCGTGTTAATATTTTTCTGGGGAATTTATTCAGGGTTGTAAAATTGTAAAATTATTGTCGAATAGGTTTGATAATTAAATAACATTATTTTCTGGGATTTTTGTAATTATGTGGGAATAATATTTTTATGGGTCGCTTATTCAGGGTTTAAAAGGGGATTTTATTTGGAGTCATTAGCACCCCATATCGGCGTGTGGGCGGCGCATGCGCAGTTACTATATTGCGATTCAGCATATATATCTCTAAGTTCAAGTAGGAAATTACTTTGCAATTATTTATTTTTTTTTATTAATCTGAAAGTTGGGATTTCAATTTTGATCATGCGCGTGGCGCATGCGCACTAACTACTTTTCTACAAACCAGTGGTTTTAATTTAGTGAGTTTCCTGCTTGGCTTAGATGAAGTTCTTTTAATTTTATTCGCCATCCTGAGCATGCGCAGTGCCCTCACGTCGATATTTTTGTTAATTCATGTCTGCAGAGGGGTTATTGGACACCCAGTGAGGTGCGCAGACAATTTTAGACGCATGCGCGTGGCGCATGCGCAGTAATAATTTTTTCTAAATTTTGGGTTTTCGGTATTATTAGGGTGGTTGCACAGTGTTGGTCCATTTATCTAATCATTTGGGCCTTCAGCCATTTATTAAATGTAAATTTTTCGCAAATATTGCCGTTGTGCTGATGCGCCTGTTTTACTTCCTAGGGTCCTTATACCGGGGTGCTTCCACCCAGCTCCTATTACGTGAGCTTCTTTTATCTGGGGTCCACCTGGCAGTTGCTATGCTGGGGTACATCAAGGCCATCAGTTTGACCTAGAGGCGCTACCAGCCTTTTATACTAGGGTGTACCTAGAGTTGCCCACCAGGCATAGTACCAAGCAGCCACGGCAGTATCGGTGATACCATCCCGATAAAGTAATACAGGTTTTAATTTTGAGGTGTCAACCGTATCATTTACTTTATCTATCGTTATTAGTAGAAGGTAATAGTTGTGATCATAACCATAGGGCGGATATACAAGTGTATGGTTCTGTAATTTCCCAATTTAATTCAAGTGAATTCATTTTTTTTGAGGGTCGAGCCCAATTATTAATTTTTTTTTTTTTTAATAAATGTACTAAGTGTGTTTTTAAAAATTTTTAGTTTTATTTGAGACGTCCCACAACACCCCTTCGTAATTTGCTTTTCTTCTTTTTAATTTTTTTTATTATTCATTATTAAGTTCAGTGGAGAGTGAGCACCCACCGAGATCGCGGAGGCTTCCGTTTTGGCCTGGCTACAAAACGGTGGCGCCCCTTATTACCCCCCCTACTCTTCGGCATTTGAGCTAGGGCATTTGCTCGCTCTCTCAAGGCCTCTCACCCTCGGCTGAACTTTGTTGCTGTTAATTCCTTTTTTTTTTTTTTAATTAAAAATTAAATTCTTTTTTTGTTAATCTTTGGGCAAATAAAAGCGTAGCATGCGTGCTGTGTGTATTGGAGAATTATCATGCTGAAATGTGTAATTTTGACCGTATATAGCGTTTACCGATGGTATCATCACTTCGTTTAGTATATTAACGTATACTGCTGCAGTTAGTCTTCCTTCGACGATTTGGCAAAGTCCTGGTCCTCTAGCGCTAATCCAGCCCCAAACATTTATCGAGAAACGCCCACTTTGGTTGGTTTTGTGGGTGTATCTCTCATCGTAGCGCATGCCGGAAGGCCTATACACCCGAATTCTCCCATTATTGCATGACTGAAAAGTTTTCTCGTCAGAAAATATAACTGTTTCCCATAAGTTTATTTGATTAATATATTCATGTGCAAATTCTAACCTGCCCTGTTTATTTATTTCCGTTAAAAAAATTTTATTGGCAGCACAACGGCTTCGTATATCGGAATTTCGAACCCTGTCTCTAGCGGTATTTACAGAACCTGGAAAATTCGTCTCTTCTTTTGCCTTGATTGCAGTTTCGAAGGGATGATCCCTTAGGTAGTTAACCAGTCTTCTATCATGATCATCAGTAGAAATTTTAGGGGGACCAGAACCTGCATTCCTAATAATAGCCCCATGTCTTGCTATTTTTTGTTTTGCCAATAGCACGGTATTCTTGCTAACTCCCAGTTCGTCTGCAATATCCCTAATATTAACACTATCTCGCAACCGACTATAAATAATTGCCTTTTGCTGGGGGGTTAATTGTGGCATATTTACAAATAATATATGATTGTATGTTTGACAAGTCAATCATAAAGTGACAATCTTTATTGAAATGCAAATTTTCATGACATTTTACTGGTACCAGGATTGATGTAAAATTATTCCTAATAGTCTAGGAGAAAATAGAAAAATTTCCTGTCCCAGTTTTTTATCGGCACGATGGTACGTTGGTGGTTTCCCCATGGCAATATCCTGATCCTGACGTTTGACAACCCTGTTGACATTGCGAATCACGTGTTCTCATTGAGTTGCGTACTGGAGATTTATTCCAGATGCTAGAGAGAAACAATTGCTCTTCGTAGCGGGTAAGAAAGGGATAGTGCTGTTCTAGACCCGAAGATCTTGGAAATGCAGGGTACAGAAGGCAGACATTTCACATCTTTCGACTAGAGTTGGTGTCTCCGGTTGTGTCTCCTTTTTTTTTTCGGCATGGCGCCGCCATTTTAATTAATGATTTCGGTAATGTAACGCTGAGAAGCCTGTGAGCTTGTAAGTGCCACTTAGATGGATTAGCACCGCAAATCTTTGTGAAGTTATGGATTTCCGATTGAATTGATGTAGTTAGATATTGATGGAAGTACTTTACGCCATGTTAAATGGGTTCAGATTTAATGGCCGCCATATGATGTGGTTCTATGCACCGCTTAATGTCTTCAGGTACGGTTGTCTTCATATATTAATATATTTGACTATTAAATCGATATCTAAGTCCTCGAATAATATTTTAGGGGCGATATAAATTTGGAGTAGAGTTCACTCGTGGTGACGACCGCGTGGGATCTTTTGTTTTGGGACTACAGTATGGGCATTGAGGCCTAAAAGGACCCTCTACTTAAGTGCAGAGGTAATGTATATTTGGTAGATACTTATGTCAATTGGAAGAGGTAAATCTTCATAAATTAAGAGGTATTTTTTCCTTATTTTAGGGTTTTTAGTCCTGGTTTTGGTTTCATTTGGATTTTGGAGTGTTGGGGTTCATTCAGCACACTTGTTGGCTTATTAAGTCCATGGAGTCTCTACACGGATGGTGTATTAGAGAGGCGGTTACTTCGAGTTCCATATGATCCCTCAGGCATTGCATGGCCTTGAGTCGAAGCTGAGAACGCAAGTTTTTAAACATATTTTCATCTATCAATTCAATGAACCCATTTAAGACTTATTGACCAGTACACTCTTTTTTTTTATAGCGAGATCACATAGAGAGAATTTTATTTGAATTAAATAATTTTGTTTATACTTGGATTAGTAACTCCTATGATGGTTCTTGACTAGGGAAGGGATAATTTCAGAGGGTTGGAATATGGACATATTTGGGGTATTATTTTTTGTTTGGGATATGTACATATTTGGATTTTACTAGTATTTAGGATTGTGATTATTGTGTAATAAAGCTAACGCCATAGCTTACATAATAAGCGGCTCGATATTGAAGAGCAGGGATTAATACATTTTTTTGTTTGGGTTTTTATTAGTATCTAAGATTATAACTATTGTGTAACAGAGCTAACGCCATAGGTTACATAATAAGGGTGCTCGATATTACAGAGCAGGGATTAGTACTTATTTGGGATTTTACTACTACATTGAGTCATTGTTATGCAATAATGCTATCTGTCATGACTTGCATAGTACAGCAAATAGTAATCGTACATTTTAGCTGCCTATTTTATATTTCGGTTAGGATACTGCATCAGCGGACTGCGGTCTGGTAACTGTAAACAAGGCGTGATCACGTGTTGTAGGCCTACATCCCTGAGTAGCGTATATTGATAGCACCCTGGATATTATTTGGTGTCAATCACAGTCGGTTTATTTATTTGACTTGTAGTCGCGTATCAATTTACCTACATAAATGTAAGTATCGCTGTAGTACTCCTGGCTTCCATAGTTCTAACGTTGCTGGGTCATATCCTTAAATCTTCCTGTACTTTTCGACCTGAAGACTTGAATATACATTTATATTTCTACAGTAAAAAGTAATCCTATCTGTGGAGTTTAACTTATTTCCACATCCTTACTTTTAATTACTGTACGTGCTTCTATAATGGCATGATTATTATTGTTATTTTATTGTTTGACAATCACTAATTGTGTCAATTGGTCGAAGAACATAGGAATATGATCTAGTAAACGTTCTGTTCATTAATTCAAAATTTCACTATTATTTTAAAATCTTTTATTACAAATTATCATACATATAGTTTTGGATTGTTGCTTTTGTGACATTTAAGGAGGGAGCCTTGGTCAACTGCCTACTATGATAGCTTGCATTGTCCATTACAATTAGGCTATTTGAAGAGATATTTGGAATTAGCTTGTTTTTAAACCAATCTTCAAATAAATCAGCAGTGGTGTCCTCATGGTAATCCAGAGAAGAATCTTTAATGTTTTTACAGACAGAGAAAGTCCACTTGGAATCCATCCGTCTGTAGATCCAGCATGCAAAATCGTAATTCGTTTACCTCTTTTTAATAGCGCGCTTATTTTACACTTGCCGCTTGAGTCAACCCTACCCTTTTCCGGGGTATCATATGTGTCGAACCAGGTTTCATCCCAGTAAATAATCGGCCTTTGCTGATCTCTGTAAATCCTAATTTTTTGTAGATATTCGGATCGCCATTCCCGAATTCTACTGGATTCCATTAAAACTTGTCTTTTGTTAATTTTTTTAAATCTTAAACCCATGTGTTGGATACACTTCCATAATGTTGTTCTGCCACATTTAACGCCGGTTTCATCTTTTTTAATCCTCTTAATTAAATTATCTAATGTAGGCACGCTTTGTTCCTCGTATAACTTGTAAATTTTACGCCGTATTATATCTTGATCAATTTCATCTACCTTCGAGAAAATGCCAGTATCGGTTATTTTTTTCCTCGCTAAAATGGGATTATTCACAATTTTCCATACAGTTGATGTTGCAATTTTTGTTAACGTGACCGTTTCTTCTAACGCTGCGTGCTTGCTGACCGCACGTTCAATGAGAGTTGAATAAACATTGTTTATAACTTCCTTAGTTTCCACAGAAAAGTGTTTTCTGCTTTTCGACGGGGTTATCTCCTGAGATACATTGGGCTCGCACATATTTTCCATGACTCACACACGATTAAACTAACGCCCTATTACGCACGAAGTAAGAATAATTACTAAGCTTAAAACTAACTAGAGTGGCTATATATACAGTCTTTAGAACATAATTTGTTTTATGGGATTAACCCTCTCATTTTGAATCAGGTAAAAATCGGTTTAAACTCACCAAACTATTACTTTAATAATGAAATTACGTCTTGCGGATTTGCAGTTTACTTTAGGACATTTTTAAGTACGGACAATAATTTACCTGCATTTATTCATTCATTCATTGTTTGTTTATGGCCACCCTTGGATAATCCTATTTAAAGGCAAAGTGTAACTTTCTTGTATCTCTGGACAGGCTTTACCTGTATTATAGTCCCTGTCAACATAAATACTTGGGGGCATATTACGACTAATGTTCGTCCTTCGAGAAGTACTTCCAAAAAATTTTAACTATCAAGAGTTTCATGAATTAGTGCGCTGTTCTGCTAAAAGTAGCCGACAATTCCTTAAAAAAAAACGGTCCAATTAACTTGCCTTTTAATTTCTCATTTGTTCAGATCCTAAATAACCAGAGAGGTAAAACCATGTCTCGATACTAGTAAAGGTTTTTCCAAAGTCGTTTTCATTATTAAGCAAACTATCCATGAACCACTCCGATAATTGCATTCGCTGCGGATTGTCGTTTGAAAACAATTCTTGAGCTGAGCTTAGATAACTAGCGTTCATATTATGCAGGTCACATTTTAGGATTGTGTTGCAGGTTCCTGATTATACATTTACTTATCATCGGGCTTGTGTGCGTCAATTCTTCTACTGTTTGTGCATTGCGAACTTGGGTATCCCACTGTCTTCCTTTTCATTCTCACTTCTCGTTTCTTTAAACAAAGCCAAAGATCGGGTCAAGACTTGGCAAAATCCATAACTATGTGCGACCCATTTCTAAAGTAAATTTAGATCATAAACGTTTATTTCTAAAGTAAATTTAGATCATAAACGTTTTTTGTTCTGCCGTGATTACCTTATAATTTAATTTTCTTGGAAATAAAAATCACATTAATTGGCAGTTATACAGGGTGTTTACTAAGTACTTGTACAAACTGTAAAGGGTGAATCTCTGACTAATTTTAAGATAAAAAGTTCATATGAACATGAGTCCGCCACGGCTTGGTTCTCGAGATACAGGACGTCAAAAAAAAATCCTTTATTTGGTTTTTCGATTATGTTTTTGTTCAGTAACATGGCAATTTGATGAAATTTGGAATACTGAAAGTATTGATAATGCGAAACTCAATTATTTACCAAGTTTTTCGTTTAATGTTAGATGGCGTTACATACAGTGTTGTACCTGGATTTAAATAACCATAACTTTTTTGTGTCCAACTGTATGTAATTTTTATCGAGACAGACCTATTCTGCATTTAATTTTAAACACAAAACATACTCTTACTATTTGTCGCTGAAAGCAGCCGTTTTGGAAAGAAACGGGTTTACAGTTAAAACTGCGTGGGAATTTTGTAAGTTGAATCATTAAGAGTTTTTAAAAAATAAGCGAAAAATAGTTATTTACATGCGATGCGATGTTAATTATTTGGTGTGAGGAGTTTTAAATAGCCGAGGCGAAGCCGAGGTGATTCAATACTTCCAAACATCAAAAATGGCTTTCGCATCGTGTGATGTATTAAATTTTTTCTACTACTGTTCTCTGATCAATATATTATAAAGTAATGAACTTTGATTTATCTTTAAATTATAATGATAAAATAAGGTTTTTCCACCTGTAAAATAATCCATGACAACTAGACATTTGAGTACTGCCAGAGTATGTCAGTTCGAATTTTTTAATTTCGCTAATCTAAAATGTTCTCCCAAGACCAAAACGTTGCTATTCACTTGTTTTTTTCAATAAGTATAAGCATCTTGTTATTAAGTTTTTTTCCAAAATTCGCTTGAATAAATACAATAAAAATTTCCTATGAGTATTCGTGTTTTTTTGTCCTGGCACCGAAAGTAGTACTTTCGTAGGTAGAAACATACTACTTTCGTAGCTAGCAACGTATAATATTCAGGTAACTCTAATGTTTACTTTCGTGATCTTTCGTGTTGCTAGGGCCCGAAGGTTAATTTATTAAAAGTAAAAAAAGTAGAAAAATGTCTTTTATTGTGTTGTGATGTGACAAACTTAGATAATTTACAAGACTAAAATTAAACTTCTTCTACAAATAAGTTAATAACATTTACATTTACAATAATTGCTGAAAACGACCGCCGCCTACTGCAACGCATGCATCAACTCGCCTTAACATTGATTGACGAACTCTTTTGAATATACCTGGTATCTGATTAGTAATGACTTCAGATATTCCGTTCCTTAGATCCTGTTCATCTTGGACTGGAGTTTTGTAAACTAGCGACTTCAACTGACCCCACAGAGAATAATCCAAAGGATTCAAATCTGGTGATCTGAGAGGCCAGGTTTGCGGTCCCGCTCTTCTTATCCAACGGTGAGGGTATTCCATATGAATTAACGCGCAACCAAGCTAAAGTATGGCGGTGCTCCATTGTGCATCAGCCACATCCTGTTTCTGGTTTCTAAATAAACTTCTTCTAAATGTTCAGGAAGCTCGTGCTCCAAAAACCTTCGGTACCCTTCGCCAGTAAGTCTTTGTGGAAGAATGCAAGGTCCAATAAGGTGATCACCGATAATTCCAACCTAAATATTTAGAGAATATTGAACTCAAAAATGATTTTCTATGATAGCATTGGGATTATCCTCAGCCCAGATATGGGTATTATGAAAGTTAATGATGGCATTTGGAGAAAACGAAGCTTAATCTGTGAAAAGCACATGGCTTAAGAAATCCGGGGTTCTTAATAATCAATTACGCAATCAAATGCATAAATCTACTCTAAGGGGTGTGTGACTGTGTAATAATCAGTTCACGAGCAACGAACGGTGAACGGTAGTTTTTATTGCGGAGGCAGTAGGTTGTGGTCAAAACACAAATACTTTCACCTTCCCTTCGTCGTCGGCTTGCCTTGAGCGCCACTTGGACTAAACCAAGAAAATGTAACCGAACTCCTATCTTAATTGGAAATGCATCCAATAAATAAGTCTAAAAAAATTTTCCCAGACTTGAATAAAAAAATAAGAACTTAACTTTTATGAACGCAAAGATTTCAGCTAAAAGACTAGAGTATAGCCTTCGAGAGGATTCTAGATCCTTTGTATCTTCATTATTATGTATGGTTATAAAATGGTGACTTGTTGTCAAAATACATTCAAGGAAGTTAAGTTGATTTTAAATGAATAAAAAAATAATAAAACTAGGTAAATGAATTAAATTAAATAATAAAAAAAATATCAAAGTATGAATTTTATACGACCCTGCTTCTCCACTGTGGACTTGAAATGACAGTGAAAGTAGTTCAGGAGGTTAATTTAGGAAGACCAGGTTAACTTGCTTCACCATGTGGGCACAGGTTGTAGTCTTAATAATTTTAATAATGTGGGGCTGTGTACCGGGTGACTTCGTATAAACTAGCACCCCCCGTAACTTTTTTATTTTTTATCGTACGAAAAAAATAAAAAAAGTTACATGCAGGGGAAATTGTTTCCTTTCCAAATCTGCATTGTAGTTTTCGGTAACTTTGCATATATACGGGGGACGACAAAAAGTATTTTTTTAATGGAATGCCCTGTATATTTTCGGCTAAAATGAAAGATCTTTTTTTTCTGATTTCAAATATATCATACAAGTTGACATTTGGTTCAGCCATTTTTTCGTTATTTAGGTTTACATTTGCATTGAATTTTCATTATCTTGATATTATACAAACCGAGTAAGTTGCACTGACAGTTATTATTTCAATGACAATGTCAATTCAGAAACATTTGTTACTATTGTTTTCATGGCCCACTGTTCAAAAAGTTGTTGTACTCAGTAATCATGGTAGCGTAATCAAGATAATGTAAATTCAATGCAAATGTAAACTTAAATAACGCAAAAATGGCTGAACCAAATGTCAACTTGTATGGTATATTTGAAATCAGAAAAAAACAGATCTTTCATTTTAGCCGATAATATAAAGGGCATTTCATTAAAAAAAAACTTTTTGTCGTCCCCCGTATATTTGCAAAGTTACTGAAAACTACAATGCAAATTTGGAAAGAAAAAAATTTTCCCTGTATGTCAGTTCTTTTATTTTTCCCGTACGAAAAAAATAAAAAAGTTACGGGGGGTGCTAGTTTATACGAAGTCACCCGGTACACTTTTTTGAATTAAGAGGAAAAACAACAATCGTTTTGTGTATTAAGTGTATCATCTTCAAAATTTATTAATTAGTAGAGCGCTTTCGGCCATAGGCCATCTTCAGGAAACAGAATTTGATGGTTATTTAAATAACTCGAAACCACGTTCTCACGTGAACGAGAAATGGAAAAGAAAAAGGAAAAATGATGGTTTCTGATTGAAATTTAGAAAAGTGGTTCGTCCCAGTTGTTCGTCATTTACAATTTTACGTGTTAGGTAATTGTTTTTATGTAATAAGTTTTTACATTGTGGCGTTGATGACCCACTTAATGTTTTTTATCAATAAAGTTTCCTGTTTCCTGGCTAAGAAGCACTGAAGATGGCATATGGCCGAAAGCGCTCTGCTAATTATTAAGTTTTGAAGATTATACACTTAATACATAAAACGGTTGTTGTTTTCCCTCTTAATAATTTTAGTACAAGCCAACTGAAACCATTAGGATATTAAAATCCCATGTGGCTAGAACTTAACCTTAAATATCTGCTGAAAGGCGGAAACGGCAAGAACAGCCAAGAACCTCAAAAAATAACAAATAAGAAAACTTCCCACTAGATCCCTTATAAAAAAATAACAAATTGACAAAATAATTAAATCAGCTTATCTCGAAAAAGGGAGTTAAGAACTCTTTTAAAAAAAAATGCCAGACGGCTACTAGCTTAACCTTTTCGATGAAATCAAATCAAAAGCCATGAAAATTTCAAGAAACTGTTGAGAGTGTTGCCAACCTAAACACCATATCCCAAAAAAAAAACGAACAGGGTACACCCTACGACGGACTAGGACAATACAAAGGTCTGGGCTTAACCAGAACATAAACTAAATAACCAGATAAAAAAAATATTTATTCCGAACAGCTTTCTTACATAAACCTGACAGGAGTGATGTGTAAGCGTTTTGCGACTTGATGGAAATACGAACGGAGATATGTCATCAAATATATTTGCCCTGTCTTAAAGAATACGGTGCAAGTATCCAGCAGAAAAGCAGAACTAAAAAATACGCTAAGAGGCAGTACTATCAACCTCACATATTTCGACAGATTTTCTGTAAGCAAATGAACGGAAGGATCCAAGTAGTGAAGTGAAAATATAGATTATGAAACAAAATAAATATACAAATGCACTTTATGGAAATATGACCAAATACCAAAGGTAAGTTAAATATTTCTCACAAAGTCAATAGTGCCATTTTTAAAATTAATACAACTTTGGACCTAAAAAGAAAACACCTAATTTAAAATTGAATAGAAATATTTATTATTTCTCAAACTGCATGGAACAATTTATATTATTGTAATTTTGAGAAGCTAGAATAATTTTATCGTTCCAATGACATTTATTCCGGCAATTTAGAGGTTTGTAAGCCATTATATCCACTGCCCTTTATGATTATAATTCTGCTAGTAATTTAAATGTGTCAAGTTCAAATGGAACGTCTCATAATAACAAGTTAAAGTGGCTCTTGAAGTTTCCACCGAAAGTGTGTGTTGGTAACAGTTTAATAGCCTTAGCGCCCGCACATACGACAAAACAGTCCGACCCCTTAATTAGTTCAAAAGTAATTACGAAGCTTCACGCTTACCCGCTTTCCCCGCGCGACTTAAACTTATCGTGATTTCGATTTGGACACGCGGATGTCCTGAACAATAATTAAGCCAAATGTTTAACCAAATAGTTCTCTTCCCATGCAGATGACTAGATCCAACCGAGTTGGAAAATGAGTTTAAATATACAGGCTATTCCAAATTAAGTGCCGGGTTATTATTAAAGATACAAAATTATTTAAATTACCACACTAGTAGTAACGCCTATAACAATTGAACACAAAAAAAATTGAGAATCCTGTTTTGAAATTTGTAAAGTAAAACACAATTTTTTCAAGATTTAGAGTGGGAACTATAGTAGGTAAAGAGGAGAGAGAGAGTTGGATATTATGACGCCCATTAGGAAACGTCGACATATAAGCATACTAGCGAAAGCTGGGATGACTGCACGTGTATTTTTGAAAGGTTCAATGGATGCAAATTAAAAGTTGATTGAGAAGTAAAATAAACATTCAATAAGCCTCACTATCAAACTGGTCTGTCAATACCCAGCCCCTGTTTCCTACTGTCGTATTGTTAAACTAAAACATCGACAGAACGTTTGAATATATTAAAGTATTTAAAATAGAGTGTAGCGGGAATTGGGACTCGGCAACAGAAACTCAATTATATGTTTCCCAACGTTTCGTTTTATATTAAAACTTTCTCAAGGGTCTGAAAAAGAAGACATTTGTTTTTATAAATACAGTAAAAGTCAAATATAATTTCGTGTAACAGATCCCTAATCCGAGAAATAATAACCTCAATAATTGTAAAACTATTTTGGGGGTTTATCAATTAAGTAAGTTAATCATACAACAGAAACAAACTCAGAGAAAACCCAAAGATATGGTACTCACCGATACTTTTAGAGTTCATAGGGCCGTTTATTACCAGTTGTGTACATTTTATTTAATATTCTTCGGAGAACAAGACATATCGACTGCTTAGATGTTTACGAATTTTTTATTAACTTGCAAGTCGCATGAACTTTGTGTTAAACGGATAGAGAGTTACTACAATATGTTCTGGTATGTACTACGTTAAGACTCCGACAGTATCGGTGACAACAACGAAGACCTATATCAATCAATCTATACACTGTTTTACATTTTACTCTTTTGCCATTTAGAATTAGGTGAACATTCAAGGACTACACCAACAGAGAACACTAACTTTTATATACACCACGCACAAAACACTATTGCTGTCTCTTAGTACTAAGTACATCTTTATATTTGCCCAAAATGCCAGAGTAGCAGGCGCTCAAGTTATTAGTGTCTGTTCTGAAATTAACTGACTCATTTAGATTTATATAGATCATTTCACTGATGTTTTTCTTTAAGTAATTCTTTTCTTTGTCAAATATTTTTGGATTTGAAAAATCAAATTCATGTCCTGTTTGATGATGGTGAAGACTAAGCGCAGTTGTATCCGATTTGTCAACTTTTTTACAATCATATTTGTGTTGTCTTAGCCTATCTTTGAGAAGTTGTTTGGTTTGACCCACATAGAAAGTATTTTCGCATTGTTTGCACGGAATTCCATAAACTACATTGGATTCGTACTCAACCGGTAGTCGATCCTTCAGTTTAGTAAATAAATTATTTGTTGTTTTTGTATTGTAAGATGCTAGGTTGCAATCATTCGACTGTAAACAATTTTTAATTTTATTTGTAATATCTGGTATATAAGGGAACTTAAAAAATCGTCCGCTCTTAGGTTGTTTATTAATTGATTGATTCTTTAATTTATCTGTATATCTTGTAATTGTGCGATATATAAAATTCAGTGGATAATTATTATTCCTTAAGAGTATTTTTATTTTTGATAAATTCTCGGTTTGAAAGGATTCATGAGACAAACTAAAGGATCGATATAACAAGTTAGTAATGGTTGCAACTTTTTGTGATGATGAGTGATTGGAATGGAAGTTTAAGAGTCTACCAGAGCTTGTGTCTTTCATATACCAATTAGTCACCAATTTTCCGGCGTCTGTGCGATATACCATGGTATCCAAAAAAGGAATCATATTATTGGACTCACATTCTAAAGTAAATCATCGCAAATTGCAATTTACTTTAGAATGTGAGTCCAATAATATGATTCCTTTTTTGGATACCATGGTATATCGCACAGACGCCGGAAAATTGGTGACTAATTGGTATATGAAAGACACAAGCTCTGGTAGACTCTTAAACTTCCATTCCAATCACTCATCATCACAAAAAGTTGCAACCATTACTAACTTGTTATATCGATCCTTTAGTTTGTCTCATGAATCCTTTCAAACCGAGAATTTATCAAAAATAAAAATACTCTTAAGGAATAATAATTATCCACTGAATTTTATAAATCGCACAATTACAAGATATACAGATAAATTAAAGAATCAATCAATTAATAAACAACCTAAGAGCGGACGATTTTTTAAGTTCCCTTATATACCAGATATTACAAATAAAATTAAAAATTGTTTACAGTCGAATGATTGCAACCTAGCATCTTACAATACAAAAACAACAAATAATTTATTTACTAAACTGAAGGATCGACTACCGGTTGAGTACGAATCCAATGTAGTTTATGGAATTCCGTGCAAACAATGCGAAAATACTTTCTATGTGGGTCAAACCAAACAACTTCTCAAAGATAGGCTAAGACAACACAAATATGATTGTAAAAAAGTTGACAAATCGGATACAACTGCGCTTAGTCTTCACCATCATCAAACAGGACATGAATTTGATTTTTCAAATCCAAAAATATTTGACAAAGAAAAGAATTACTTAAAGAAAAACATCAGTAAAATGATCTATATAAATCTAAATGAGTCAGTTAATTTCAGAACAGACACTAATAACTTGAGCGCCTGCTACTCTGGCATTTTGGGCAAATATAAAGATGTACTTAGTACTAAGAGACAGCAATAGTGTTTTGTGCGTGGTGTATATAAAAGTTAGTGTTCTCTGTTGGTGTAGTCCTTGAATGTTCACCTAATTCTAAATGGCAAAAGAGTAAAATGTAAAACAGTGTATAGATTGATTGATATAGGTCTTCGTTGTTGTCACCGATACTGTCGGAGTCTTAACGTAGTACATACCAGAACATATTGTAGTAACTCTCTATCCGTTTAACACAAAGTTCATGCGACTTGCAAGTTAATAAAAAATTCGTAAACATCTAAGCAGTCGATATGTCTTGTTCTCCGAAGAATATTAAATAAAATGTACACAACTGGTAATAAACGGCCCTATGAACTCTAAGAGTATCGGTGAGTACCATATCTTTGGGTTTTCTCTGAGTTTGTTTCTGTTGTATGATTAACTTACTTAATTGATAAACCCCCAAAATAGTTTTACAATTATTGAGGTTATTATTTCTCGGATTAGGGATCTGTTACACGAAATTATATTTGACTTTTACTGTATTTATAAAAACAAATGTCTTCTTTTTCAGACCCTTGAGAAAGTTTTAATATAAAACGAAACGTTGGGAAACATATAATTGAGTTTCTGTTGCCGAGCCCCAATTCCCGCTACACTCTATTTTAAATTAAATAATTTGGGCGCTAAAAGACTAGACTATATTAAAGTATCTTCTCTTCATCTCTTGAAACTGTAACCCACATGACGATCATATTATTCTCCTCACCGAATTGTGTCTATTATGGCATTGTAACAATTCAGTTTTGTCACTAATAAGTCATTAGAACTGGCCTAATCATAGTAAGTTATATCGCATATCTGATTTGAATTTTAGCTTTAAAACTGGTAAAAAGTTCAAGTTTTGTTCTCCGTATAAAACTACATGCCTACTTTATTTTGGTTTCCTACTTGAGGTTGAACCAAGCGGGATTATGTTTTGCCCATATTTTTAATCACCTTATCTTCCTGGCATCAACTATCCTATCATTTCATATTCAACAGTATTTTATAGTAATGTTACATTGATTATACAACAATAACTAAATTTAGGTACATCTGTTTTATTTCAGTTAGCTTAAATACCTGCAAGCGGGTAGTCAGGACCCACTAGACTTGTTTCCATATCAACCGCTAGTATTTGAACCGGCCTATTTCGGTTCGAGCAGTGCTGTCCGGGAGTGGTTCGCTAAAATTTGCTTGACTTTCCCACCTCTCTGTGGCATCGTTGACGGGGGTGACACTAACTGGTGCATTGTCAATCACTTAGCACTTAATGCGGACAAGGGCTTTGCGATGACATACGCTAACCTAAACAGAACATTACTAAATGTATTTACACTTGGGGAATGATGAAATTAAACGGTGTGATATGTTCAAAGATCTTAACATCACTTTTGATTCTATACTCTCATTTGCAGCACATGTAAATCACGTTTGCAGCAGTGCTAACGATTGGGTTCATCTTGCGGAATTTCAACGACTTTTCGAATAGTCGAACGTTGAAAATACTATATTCCAGCTACATACGATCGAAGTTAGAGTATGGAGCGATTATATGTATGGCATCCCATTTATAACAAATATGCAATACAAATCAAAAACGTACAGCGCTAAACTCCTTTGGTTTAAAATGGATGGAGCCTTTCCTCCTAGAGGAACTGATCATGATGTTCTGCTCAATAGATATCAGATACCCTCCCTGTGTGATATATGTTATGTCAGTTTTTATTTTTGATTATGTAGATCACTTACGGACTACTCGGATCTCTTATGCCAACTTAATAAACCTTTTCGCTCAATTAGAGACCCTCTTGGGTTTCATATTCTTATCCCATTCACTAACTCATTAGTAAAAAGTTTACTCTTTCAGTCCATGAGCAATATTTTTAATGCTACTTGCAATGACATTGACATGGATAGCTGCACCCATGCCCAGTTTATAGCGTTAGTTAAAAACAAATTTACGTAATGTTGTTCTTATTCTTTATATATTGTTTATATCACTTTTACTTTGATCATTATGATCATAACATAATCTTTCGGCGATTGGCTAGGAATTTTACTATATTACCTTAATCGTAGGCTTCTTTTTATAGTTAATAGTATTGCACTCTTATGCTGTGTCTTTAATATCTTGTTGTGCGTTATGCCATAAAATTGTCTTATTAATGGATGTAGATGGGTTAGACAATAGAGTTTATAATTATTATTATTATTATAAAACCTCTAATGTTCCTCAAGATTGGCCCAATTTTGAAAATAGGAGTTGAGGAGTGTTTGACACATGCCCACAATTTTGTGACCAGTAAGACGGTAGACGGTATTTAAATAAATAATATGTACTTATTCAATTTAAAAGTGACATTGCCGCTCTCACGCGTCTCACCTCAAACTTCTCGCTCAGAACAGCAATGTATCAATTTGCACTTTTAATATACAAATAGTTATTTTGTACATACTTTACATTTTCTATACTTGAAAATACCGCGCCCTCATCTAACATTACCGCATCCTGACCGCGTAATTATTAAACAGCGTTATTTTGTTCCGAATTACATGAAATCTTTAGCAATATAATTAAATTTATACATTGAATCAAAATAAATGAACGTTATATCATTACCAAAATAATAATAATTTAAATAAATGTAAGGGTACTTACTTCGATCAATAAAATACACCAAGCAGTAACAAAATCGCGGGAAAGACTAATCAAGCACGCCTTCACTCAACCGTTGCTTAAAACGTACTGATTTAGATGTCACCGAAAAATAGCATCCTAAGTCTGAATCCAGAAACGATCCAGATTACGAGATCATCAATAGCCAATCAAATATCTGTTTAGGAAGCCGATAGCTCATCAAGGTCATGATAAAAGTTGCTTAATTTTAACTTAATTCCCTAACAGCGTTCCGTGTTCTGTATTTTTGAAGAATTCTGACGTATTTGTTTGAAAAGTTTGGTAAGAATTTTGAAATATCCATTTGGTGGATAACTTCGATGTTGCGAATAGGTGCGACTATCTGGCATTTTAGTTCACATAGTTTTTATGTTTCTAAGGACTCAGTTACGTCCGTATCCACGCATCTCCATTTATATTATGCCAATTTCACCTCTTCACAATAAGCATACGGATATCCGTGATAACGGATGATGTGGATTCAGGCTCAGGCACGCTTTAATTCTAGCAGTTGTATAAAACGAATTAAAATATGTCGATGCGCGGTTTTGTCAACCACGTGCAATTATCCAACTCTAATAACGTTATTTTTTATGACGTGCCTATAATGAATTTGAATGAAAATAAATGGAGGTACAAACTTAATAGTTGCGGAAAAACGTCAATACTCTGGAACGACCTTTCCTATGTAATTTTTCCCACAATTTCCAAAAATTATGAACCAACGTAAATCCCTTTCTTTGCACACACACCGCTTACAGAGCGTCATGAAGTAATTCTCTTAATTATGCTGTGCTTGTTTATAAAAAAATATATTCTTTTGCAGCTCAAGGTTTATCTCTTTCCTAGCTCTAATCTTTAAGGTGTCAATGTATCGTACCTCGTAAATTAGGATTTTAAATATTCTCACAAAATAAATCAACCGGGGTTAGGTCTGTTAACCGGGGTAGCTACTAATATCATTATTTGTTTATATTCATTTATCGACAAAAATAGTACGAAAAAGTTGATAAGTTCCTCTGTAGTTGTGGATAGGTGCGTCCTCCTGCTGAAAATTCTTACTCTGCGTACTGATAGTCCGTCCAAGAAATTATTAAGAACTTAACCCCCCGCTAACTTTCTCAAATTAAATTTTATTAAAAATAGGAAATTTGCTTAACCAAAAAACTGATTCAGTTTCAAAGGGTTTTCGAAAGTTATTTTGCCGAAGTCTTTCCATTCCGAACATATAAATTGTGAGAACGATTTAGGTGCTCTTCTAACACAATGGAAACATACAAATTGTGTTGTTTATGAGACAAAAGATAAAAAAATGCTTTACAAGCAATTATAATAAAATATTTTTGCAGTTAAAAGCTTATGACGACCAAGAAGGTATTTTTGGAAGTAGAGGTTAGAAAATATATTCTTGACATTTCTTCTTGTTTAATATTTCAAATAATCAAGGAAGTTCCAATTTTTTTCTTAACGAAATGAGCAAAATACTTTTATTCATACAGATAGAAACTTTCCTACGATATAATTCAACATTACTCTTAATACATCTATGTCTAACTATTGTTTCGGAAATTAAACTCAAAAACTATTGTCTCACTTCATTAAAATATTCTTTAATATCTACATACTTTTTAAATGGTAGCAGCATATAGGACACAATCCTATTCTTAAAGGCTGAAGTTAATATTTTTACACGTTCTCCATTTTCAAAAACTTTACTTTCATGTAGATTAGCCCGTAAATGTACATGCGATGAGTTTGTTCTTCATATACCAAGTATTACATTCTTTACACCGTGAAAGTATTAGTTTAGGGATTGGTGATTCCAGCTTGATTCTTTTTGCTTATTGGTTCTGTGTACATCCTTTCGTTTCCACTAGAGCAAGATGGTCTATAGGGACATAATTCTCGTTTGTGTCTATACAAATTTGATTTCTGCGTAAAAGTTTTATTACAATTACTGCACGGATACATTGTCACTAGTAGATAAAAACGGTTATAAACTTAATCATTAATTTTAAATGATTTTTAAAATGATTAGCACTAATGATGTTTTTAAGGAAATTATCGCACCAGTCAATAATTTCTTGATGTAGCACTTTTGAATATCTGAATTTTTTATCCACAATATTGTATACAAGCACTTGATTTACTGTTAAAATTTATTTTTCCACACACTAAACATTGACTTCTAAATACCACGTTATATGAGTTTAACGTAAATCAAGACCGCTATTGAATGGTGGATCATTGATTACAGCGTTAAATAGAGAGTGGCAGGAAGAGTGGTGTGCAAGAAGTGAAGGGGATGGAATATTGTGGCAGGAGGATTGGAAAGCTGATTCCTAATGCGCATGTGGATTGGTAGGTGGGCAAAGGAAGGTGTGGAGGGTGGATTTAGTGGTAGGTATAGTAGGTGGAGTAATTTCTAATATTAACATTTTTTTGGGTATCATATCTATAATGTTATTCATCATAATACTTAAAAGTAAATATTCAATATTTTGTAACCCATTGGTGCGGTTAATCCTTTTCGTGAAACAACCCGAATCACAGTATACACGGAACTATTTTAAATATAAAACAAAAAAGTAATACAAAATAAGGTCTTTTCTATTTGTGACTCAATAATATGTTCAACCTTCCATAAGACGCTCGGAACCAAAAATTAACTGTAATAGTAGGTACAGTATAAATGGATTATATTGTGGTGTAATAGTAAGCCTTTGATTTTATCAATTTACCTGGTATTGCGTGTAAAAATAATGTGGGTTGGGCCCTATCAAACAAACGTGGTCGTACACCGCCTTTGGATATAAACTTTTGTTCAAAGTGTTTATCACACAGCCGACAATTTTTATTGACTTTATCTGAATCCATGCCCAGTAAATCTTCCCTGTTGCAAGCTGCTGTCAGCCAGATTTTAGCCCCAAAATATAAGTTAAATTATTCCTAAAAACAAATAACAACAAGGAGACAAACTGTTTATTTTAGCAGCGATAAAATTATTCTGCATTTATATTTCTGAGGATTTATCCACCGTTTTTACAGCTATAAAATTAAATTTAAAACATACCCTTCTGGGCCTTTAGGAAAAGAAAAAAAAACTGGTTCCAATATCACTTTGGGCAGGGCAAGGGCGATAAGCACATCTGCTCCTTTTTTTTTCTTGGGAATCCATCGAAAATCAGCAAAAGTTCGACACAAACACTTCAAACCACCTTCAAACACTTAAACGCACGATAAAAACCAATAAATTACAAAAACTAAACAAACTACAATCGACACAAGCTTTATTTACCTTTCTGACTGACTTATTTGCCACTAAAAGGATGGCCGCTACGCGCATTGCGCAGAGAAATTTGGGTCTGTCTAAATCGCCTCGTGTCGCTACTGTATAGTTCCGTATACTGTGCCCGAATATCTAAATCCATTGATGCGGCCAGCACATGTCCATTAAATCTATTGTAAATCGATAAATGGCCGCTCTTATGCATCTGGTATAAGCGGTATTGTTTTCCTTCTAAGTTATACTCTGGGACTGTGGATATCATCTAAACAATAACTCCATCGATAAATAAGAAACATTGCAACTACGTCAGTGCTTTAGATATTTAACCTAAGGGTCTCAATACTCCAGACTCCAGAATAATTAACACGTTGATACATATTTTGCATCGAAACAATGGCGATGGTCTGAAGAAACCTCTTCTAATATTATTCATTGCATTCAATAAGGTTAATACCTTCTGCCGTTTAATACCACGTTCAATTCTATTTATCTATTCTAGCACGTAACATCTGCATTGTCTGATTAGCGCTCGCTAGAGTCTCCAATAATTATAGAGAAAAAGGAAAGTAAACAAAATTGCTGCAATTACGGCAAAGGACCGTTCTATTAAATTTAAATAAACATGCAACGGCTGGCAAGGGTTTACATTACTTAGAAAGGATTGTCCTGGTATTTGTTTAGGTTAGTAGGTATATAATATATACACCTGAAGTTAATTAAGTATAGTGGGTTCATACATATAAGAAAATTACTAATAATGATATCAGATTGTAGTAAAATCAGCCATTTCTATAATTTGTATGAAACAAAAACATAGTTTATGTTTGATATTAGTGACCACAGTTAGGTATAAATATTTATGTTATTTTGACCATTATCCAACCAAACTACCATCATCTATACAAAAACATAGTTTTTATTATAAAAATATGTGGCGTTTCTGGAGTAATGAATCAAGTGAAGAAGAATCCGACAGGGCGCAGCTACATTGCGAAAATGAAAATCAAAGAGGACGCAGATCTTCAGATGCTAAAGAGATTATAGAAGCGATATATAGCACTCATGAAGTGTGAAAAGTTAAAATAGAACTTTTTAAGCCATATTAACACAAATTACAAGAAGATAAGGATTTAATCCGGCACATAATCAATAAGATGTATGAAGAACATGCGGTACCAATACTAGAAAATTTAGTCAGAGGACTTGAGACAGATAATACAGAAATTAAGTGTGGAATGTCTTTAACGCATCGCCTTGAAATTAAATCAATTAAAGACAGGCTATCATGAAATTGCAACGACTTAAAGCGTGCCGATCTAAATATTTAACAAAAATCTCTCCTCCATAGAATAATTCCTTGTTTTATCACCTCGTAGAAGTTAAGCAGTAAGCCATTATCATATTATATTTATGAATACACATTAGTTTTAAAGGTACTAAGTGATTTGTCTTCGTTGAAGGCAAACTGCACCCAAAAAGCCTTTGGGCACGGAAAATATAGCTACGCAACAGAACTGTGGACAGCATGGGAAAAAAGCGAACGTTGGAGAAGAGAACTCTGTTTTTCGTTCTACAAGATCCTCGGGGTTATCGCCACCATAATCAGATTCTATATTATTTTAATTTAGCGCGTTCATGTCACACCACCAACCAAGTGTTGTCATATCGTCCCTACCGGTCGAAATTCGATTCTTGTAAAAATGAATAATATATTTTAGATAATCGCATTTAATACATATCTGAAGGGTTTCGACTGGCGCCGGCGGCGTACTTCTTATTTAGGTGATTGATCGGGTTAGGCGGCGCTAGATCAAAGACGTTTATTGTCAACGTTTTTAATTTAATTTTTATATCTATATCTAATATCAGCCGTTTTTCTGGAATATCAATTTTATTCAAACTTCCTTAAAATTACATCATTTATAGTATTAAACAATAATTCCATGGGCCCGAAAAAAATTACTCCAAAATATTTTACACAATGTCCAAAAAAGTGATTTCGTTATATTTAATCTGTTTTAAGATTTTATTAACTTTACATCAATAACTAAAATATTTACGTTTGGTAAAGAACATCCTATAAAAGCGCCTACTCTCAGGGTGTAGGCAAGGTCTGCTTACAATTTTCGAATTAAAATTTGAATCGAGGGTTATTGTATAAATATTTTAAAAAACATATCTCTTATAGAAAAATAATTAACAAGAAATCAAAATGTTCTTTTTTAAATGACTCACTGAGATTATTACCTAAAATATAAATATTTCTTAGATATTTATATCCGGAAATATGAAATTACACATAAAAATATTAAAATTGTTATGAATATTATTTTCTCCAGTATTTTGCATACAAAACACTCTATTTCAAAAGCAAATTTTCCATCATGTGACATCACATAAATGAAAATTGTTCTTTATTTGACACCCCGACATTTATGGAAAGCGGGAAAAGACAAACTCGTTTTACTCCACCAGTATTCACAGTCTCAGGTGGAAAGACGTAATATAGAGCCAGAATTCGGCGAGATAGCGAATGTTATTTTACAGAAAGTGGCAGTTTAATCGTCAGATGAAAAGCCCCGGGTGCAGAAACCGCGATTAACAAGTAATTTCACATTTTGTAAGCGCTGTCTGGAGAACTCCAAGCTTCAATAAATAATTAATAACCTCTTGGTGTCAGAGGAATAAGCAGAGGGTATTATGTAAAATGAATAGTAGAAATTACACTATACATGCATTTTAAAGTATATTATGGGTAATATTGTAGTACCCGTTCTGCGATAGTGGTAATCAACTACTGGGAATTGAGAAGAGCGATAAGCTAGGCCGGCTTTCTTTCTCTTTAAACTAAACAGAGATTATCTGAGTAAAACAAACCTGACCTTAAAATTCGGGAAGCCCATGTACAACATACCTGCCTTCAGAATCCTTAAAGTTCAAGTGTTTATTATTACTTTAGTGCTAGTTACAATATAATATTACATGTACTGGCATTTTAAAGCTAAATGAAATGTTTATGTTTAAATTTGTGCTTTTTTAGATTGTCAGGCCTAGATAGCTGTCACAACAAGAGATTCTAAAGCTATTCAATTATTGTAGGGTGTCACATTGTCAGTTAGAATTACATAAATAAAACAGAAAAAGTGTGATTAAATGAACGGCGGAAATAATTTATAGTTGCTACCACATACGGAAATAACACTGAAATGGAAGTGTTCAGCCTACATATATTGTTAAACTAGGAATGCGTTTTGTTAAGCATGTTGTCCTTATCTGATTGGTACTTTAATTACAAATGTTTTATTATTTTACAGCTTAGCTTAGATCACTTACTCATATAATTATTAATTACGATTACGATAGTTTTAGTTGTCTGCAATATGAAAACATAAATAATGTCTTGATATCCTATGTAGATATTGAAATTAATAATTTTTTTTTTATAATTAGGCAAATCACTGCAGAAAAAATTCCTTATGGCGCGATGCGGGCGGTGCGTGTGCGCAGAAAGCGATTCACTTAGGTTTTGAATCTTTGGAGTTTATACTGGTGTGAAACACGACCCATGTTAGAAATTAATCACATTTTCCAGATGAATGAATTTTCCAACAGTGTGGTTTAAGGAACCCTAAGCTAAACCACATATTGTGGCTACAGTATATCAGTAGGACATTTGTCATATAACTATCTGTAGAGGGGACTCCAGTTACCAACCTGTTTTCGATTTTGCGAAAGACGTATATCTTCAGAGAACTATTCATCACGGATGACCCAGGAATCGGATCCAGTTACAGACCAGAGGAAACAACAACAAGAGCAAACTGCACACCCATAAACCGAGATGAACTCCTAGAGGCATGTGGAAAACTTAAGAGCGGAAAAGCGCAAAGACTGGACGGTATCACCCCAGAGACAGTCAAGTTAGCCATAGAAGAATTCCCAGCCTACTTTCTAGGGGTGCTAAATAACCTAATGAAGAAAAACGAATTCCCAAAGAGATGGAAAGCCGAAGAAACAAGAAATGGACGAAACAAAGTACAGACCAATATGCCTCCTCGACGCAATCGGGAAACTGTATGAAATCGTGATAAAAACCAGGCTCCTCAATGAAATAGAAGAGCGCGGCGGCCTCAATGACCGGCAATATGGATTTCGAAAGGGCTGCACGACAGTAAACGCGATAGAGGATGTACTAGGCTGCATAGCAGCAGGACTGACACAAGGTAGAACATGGGGAGGTATGGTCCTCTTGGACATAAAAAATGCATATAACATGGCATCATGGGCACACATAATAAAGAAACTGGGAGACCGAAAAATAAGCCACTACCTTTTGAACATAATAAGGTCGTACCTGAGTCAACGCACGGTATACCTGGAAAAAGAGCACAGGGAGAGCGTCGGGGGAGGGGTTCCCCAGGGATCGGTCTTGGGCCCAATCCTCTGGAACATTATCTACGACGATGTAATGGATATTGAACTACCGCGGGATGCAAAAATAATATGCTACGCAGACGACCTGGCAGTGGTAGCAACTACAAAAGAGAGAAGAGAGCTGGAACAAAACATCAACATCGCACTGAAGAGAGAAAGCTTCTGATTGAAAAGAAACAAACTGCCCCGGAAAAAACAACGGCGGTGATTTTTACAAACTCTCCAAAATACAAAGTCGTCAGATTTGATATCGAAGACCGGGAAATCGTCCCAAGCAGGACCGTGAAGTATCTAGGCGTCATACTACACGGAGGACTATCCAACTGCCCGCATATAAGATACGCAACAGAAAAAGCCATGAAAGCCATGAAAAAACTGAGCATCCTGCTGCCAAACATCGGTGGTCCAAGAGAAGACAAAAGGAGGGTCATGGCCAAGGCCATGCAGGCCATAATTTTATATGCGGCTCCTATATGGGCACAGGCAGAAAGCCAGCCAAGGATAGCGAGAGAAATGCTGATGAAAGCGCAGAGAATAATGGCTCTAAGGATCTGCTCCGCCTACAAAACGGTCAGCGGATGCGCGGCAATTATATTGTCTGAACTGCTGCAGCTACATATACTAGCAGAGAAAAGAGCAAACCTGTTTAAGCGCCCACGGCCAACAGACAGCGACACCAAAAACACAGAAAGGCATGCGTCAATAGAAAGGTGGCAAAGAGAATGGGTCAACAACACAGAAGGAAGCCAAACCACCAAAACACTGATTCCACGGATAAGACCATGGGCGGAACGCAGACACGGAAGGGCTGGGTACCACATCACACAGTTCCTGACAGGACATGGTAGCTTTGGAACTTACCTGACCTAAATCAATAAAAGAGACAGGGAGACGTGTCCGTATTGTGGCGACCCTAGGAATGATTGGGCTCACACGCCCTTTATTTGCGAGAGATGGCATCAGTGGAGGCTGACACCGAAACTACGGTGAATGCAAGACTAAATGAGAATAACCTAGTGCCATTAATGCTGGAAGACAGAGAAAACTGGGCAACCATAGAAACCCTGATGGTTAAAATCATCACCCACAAGGAGGCCGACAAAAAGACAGAAGCCAGAAATGAACATAGATAGACAGAAATCGGTACTAATGGTATGTTTCAACAAACGGTTATATTACCGACGTTTCTAGAGAATAGGTTGGTTTTTTAGTCAGTATTTAGATAAGATCTATGAGTCCGAGAGTACTACTGATACGTCGCACAACACCAAGGATGTAGTCTGCAAAAATGCATTTTTCCAACCAAAAAAAAAAAAAAACCTGTTTTCGTCTAGGTTTTCAAGGTTGTTTACAGGGTCACCGATCAAGCGAATGGCTTTTCTTTGAATGGAATGGAAAGGAATCTCAGATTATGGTAAGGAGTAGAGCTCCGAGTTCGTGAGCAGTGTTCCAGCGATTGTCAAATTTGGGCTTTATAAAAGCATCAAAAGGTATTGCGGTGAATAGAGGTGCTTAGTTTGGAAAAGAATCCCAAGCTTCTGCGCGTTAGTTCAGGTTAGTTTCTACCTTTCCATATAACTAAAAGCAATTCGACTGGTTGATAGTGGTTTGGCAGGGTCTTCCTGTCCTTTATATGCACCGAACTAGCGCAATTTTTCGGTAACAAGGAAATACTCCTATTTTGTAGGATAAGATAAAAAAAACTGTAGAAAATACCCTTGTCAATTTATCAACGCATGTCTTAGTCATAATAATAGACAAGGGAGATGCACTTATGGGATTACAATGACTAGAATTTCGTGGTGTCAAACCCCTTTAAGACTCGCTTAACAGAGCGCTGCCGCAAAACAATCTCAGGCTTGTCGATTGAACTGCGGAAATCTTTAATGGAGTTTTTCTCTGGAATTTAACTGTGAATGTCAAGGGAATAGTTTAGGTTAGTTGATCTTGATTCGCTAAGATTTTAAAGCATTTTTTTCTAAGATTCTTTAATTATGCACTTCTTTGCTTTGATTTATCATTTGCTTAAAAAGAACTAAATAATAATAAATAATTTTTGTCCAAAAGTAACGGAAACTTTTTGTGACACAGCTAAGGAAAGACAAATATTAGATATGCCAAGGCTATTGAATGTAATAATATCGTTTTAGGCGGAATCTTAAAACAATTACAGATTTTTATTCGTATTGCTAATTAGAGACGTAATTATACTAATTATTTATTTAGTGTTCAGTTTTTCGGTTAATAAACCGACGACCAGCTCGTGTATAGCGCTGCCTAGCGAGGACTCCTGCAATTGTGACTTAATGTCTTTGCAGGAGATCCTCTCATATTTGTGGCTTTGTAAGTCCATGTCAGAGGGCGCAGGTATGCTTAAGAATTGGTGTTCTTTACCAGCACCACGAGATGGAGCCATCTGACTTCATTCTCCGCCTCATCCCGTTTTTTTCTGTATTAAAACAGACACCTATGCTTTTTCCTTTTGTCAGAACCCATAGTCTCACTCGGCTGTCCCAAGCAAAAACACAGTACTTAACTGACATTTTTGTAAAAAGTGACAGTTTTCAATATTCCAGTTGCTGGGTTTCTGACGTACATTTTGGTATTTGAATTATTAAAATCGGTTCATAAATACCGCAGATTTTAGTTTCCCAAAGCCTAGTAACTGCCCAACTTTTTCCAAATCCGCACACAAAAACACAGTAACTGCGAATCCCAACGCAAAAACACAGTAACTGACAGTGCAGTTACTGTGTTTTTGCTGTCCGTGTGCAGTTGCCTGGGAAATATATTCAAATGTTAATCCCGAAAGATGCTCCCACCATTGCTAATACCTAGTAAGAGCGTAAATCAACAGTCGCGACATGTATTTTACCGTTCGTGTATTTTTCTGTTAAAGTTTGTCTTAGTTTTTTTTATCGCATAAGTTTTTGATAAGTGGTATTTAAAAACACTAACTATTCTATGTTAATGCTCTCTTATAGTAACTTAGCAAGTTTTTTTTACTTTTTATTATTTTGTAACCTCTTAAATTGTATAAAATACTGTGTTATTAGGATCGAAATAAAACTAATTGTATTTCATAAAAATCACACAGCAAGTGCAGTTACTGTGTTTCTACCACATGTATTTGATTTTCTAAAGTGGATAAGAGTGTGGAAAAACAGTTTTTTAACTGCTGAGCTAACTTCATTTTCATAATTTGGTTATAACTAGGTACTAAAATACTGCTCGAAGCACCCCTTCTTTGGTATAAAAATTTGAAACAAAAATTTTAATAAACGTTGTGAGGCAATAAAATTTTATTAAAAACTCGATTTTCTCGAAAGTTTGTTTCAAGCAGTTACTGTGTTTTTCCTTGGGGCAGCCGCACTGACGAGCTGTAATACGGCGAAACGCATCTGAGAATGGTTCTGGCAGAAGGAAAAAGCAACCCCTTGATTTCTTACTAATTATTTAGTTAAAAACTAAAAATCTTTAAAAAAATCCTTTACTTGTCAGATGGAGTAGATAAATATAACATACTACATACTAATTAGGAAAATATTTCCTAGCCATCTGATTTAAAACCTTATACTATAAGGCCGTATTTGGCTAACACAGTTAGCGCTACAATACTAAATTGATTGCTTAAAACTACCAAGAAAGGAAGACCTTTCTGTTGGTAGGATGCTTCTACCTATGGACCGGTTTCGAACTTATTGGTTCTCGTCAGCATAGGGTAAGCGCAGACATACCTAACAACAGAAAGGCCTCAAGTCTTTATAACCAGTTTTATCGTCCTGCTCAGGCAATGAACGATAAGTGGCGCCGTCTCTTAGAAGTTTTAAGCAATCAGAAGAGAGGACTATACCATTAGGTACATTAAAAACTAAAAATCTTTAAAAAAATCCTTTACTTGTCAGATGGAGTAGATAAATATAACATACTAATTAGGAAAATATTTCCTAGCCATGTGATTTAAAACCTTATACTATAAGGCCGTATTTGGCTAACACAGTTAGCGCTACAATACTAAATTGATTGCTTAAAACTACCAAGAAAGGAAGACCTTTCTGTTGGTAGGATGCTGCTACCTATGGACCGGTTTCGAACTTATTGGTTCTCGTCAGCATAGGGTAAGCACAGACATACCTAACAACAGACCTAATGGTATAGTCCTCTCTTCTGATTGCTTAAAACTTCTAAGAGACGGCGCCACTTATCGTTCACTGCCTGAGCAGGACGATAAAACTGGTTATAAAGACTTGAGGCCTTTCTGTTGTTAGGTATGTCTGCGCTGATGAAATGGATCTCTCGTCTCAACGAGAGGGCGCTTCTCTCGCTCGAGAGAACACTTTCTCTCCTCCCGTCTCGCTTCTCAATGACAGTATTTGGTGAAATGTTCTGCAATAATTTAGTTTCAAACCAATTTTCAAATAACTCGGCTCTTGTGTCTTCATAATAGTCAACACATGATTCACTTATATTTTTTGCCGAAAGAGATAGACCATTCGGCACCCACCCATCTTCAGAACCAGCATGTAAGATTGTTATTCTTTTTCCACGGTTTGACGGGGCACGTGTCACACATTTGCCTCTAGAATCGACCCAACCACTTGACGGGGTGTCGTGTGTGTCAAACCACGTTTCATCTAAATAAATGATCGGCCTACCTTAAGTTCTGTATTCATTTACTTTTGTCAGATATTTCCACCGACATTCTTGAAGACGCTTGGACTCTATCAAAACCTGCTTTTTATTAATCCTTTTGAATTTAAAGCCCATGTGTTGAAGGCGCTTCCACAATGTCGTTCTTGAGCATTTAATTTCTGTTTCATCTGTTGTCAGCCTTTTCATTAAATTGTCCAACGTTGGTACACTTTGCTCATACATTTTATAAATTTTTAGTTGTATAAGCCCCTTGGTCCAACGTTCTTGATTTTCCAATATCACTTCTTTTTCTGCGTTCCACAATAATTGGCCGTTGTGTAGTTTTCCAAACTGTGGAAAAGGATTTTTTTCTAAGTAAAGCCGTTTCCTTTACAACTCCTTTAGGGCACAAATTTCCGCGCGACATTAATGTCAAAAACACATTCTTTATAATCTGTTTGGCATCTGTTGGTAAATGCACTCTGTTATTTACTTCAGTTTCATTGCTTTCACAAATCTCACTAGAACACCAAGGACGAAACATTTTTAAAAAACAAGCTAAACTCAACAGTGTACGTTGACAGGACCCTGGTTTATCCGCATTTTTATTTACCTTAGTACGGTACTTAAAATTTATTACGCCCATATCATTTAACAGAACTGGTTTATTGTTGTTTATTATATTTCGAATACCCTAATAATAGCAGTCATTTAGGTCGGTTTCTTATATTTGTGAACACACTTTACCTGGTGTCAATATTTCTTTGCAAATGGATTCTCGTGATGTAATTGCTGGTGCGCCTTCCCACTACGACTAAAGGTAGTCAATTCTTAGGATATCTGTAAGTGGAATCTGGCGGACTTTGAACATGAGAGTAATTAAAGGATGTCGCAACGTCGTTAATTTTAAAATCAGACCGCAGTACCAGACCTTATTACAAGCTTTCGAAACGTCGAAGAAAACCTCTGCCGTGTGAGCTCTCCGATTAAAAGCCTGTAAGATTCTCGTTGCCAGTCTATCTTATGGGGTAATGTTCCCCCCTGAAACCGACCTGTTCGTCCGGGAGAACATTTCGCTCAAAAACTAAGTTTTGTAAGCCACTCAGAATTACGCTCTCAATGATCATAGGTAGACTCGACAATAGCCTAATCGGTCTATAATTTACTAATTGCGTGGGGCCTTCGCGAAAAGTGGCCTTCTTCGATTACCAGTGACCGGTAGATTACGCAATGCCGCATTTCTACGGCCGTCCAAGCCAGGAGCCTTGCTGATATTTAAACTTACCCAAAATCCTTCCACCTATTCCAGATTGACGCCGTGTGCATTATGGAATGGATGGTCCATGTCGCGATAGGCCATTCAATTATGCAAAGTTGCGTTGGTCACACAATTACATTGATAAAAAATGATAATTGACGTTTTCCATATTTAAGGAGAAATTCATTTATTTCTTATTACCGTTGATAGAGATGGTAAAAGAAATAATAAAAAAGGTAGGAGATTTAATTGATTAATTAATGTATTAAAAAATGCCCAACAAACATATTAAGTAATGTAGTGTTTATCGACAACTATAAAATAACAATAATTAAAATTTTAAGAATTACATAAGGTGAGTGGAAAATCCATTAGACTACGATATCTTTCATCAACGAAAGTTTTTTTTTTAAACTTTAGGTACATATAATGTTTATAATGAAGACACTCTGTTTTAAGTTAATGGTAAAAATATTTTAAATTATCGGGGGTAATACCACGAGTGCTTAAAAATTACCGATAAATTTCATGAAAGTATAACAAGCTTGAATGAAAATTATCTGGTTAATTTTTATGCACGAGCGGTATTTAGGGAGAATATTTCTAGAATGAAATATAATTTTTTCTTTGTCTATTTGTTCATTAAGTGCATGACCAAATCGGTTCATTTTGACTTTTTTAATAATAACAATACAAACAAACAGGTATCTACGATACGGTATTTCGCCCGACCAAACCTGACTGTTGTCAAACTGCTTTACAATGCTGCACCTAAGGCAACTCTTCTTGAATAATTGACGAATAATATGTAAAGCCTTTGATGGCTCAAGTGTTAAGGAGTTGCGTTTCGCCAGGACGACCCGGGTTCAAACCCGGGTTGGGGTTTTTTTTTTTTTTAGGTAAATAATATTTATATTTTTTCATTTATGCCATAATTATATCTTTGTCGTTATCTGTTGAGAGGGTTTGTTTTTCAAAAGCAATGAATTTCCCGAAGGGAACTCATAACAATAACGATCACGTTCGCAGTAAAAAGGTAAAAAAAAAACTGTCTCGTCAAATAGGTTCGATTGTTGTGTGTTGGATATACAACGTTGTCTAGGCAACGTTGTATATCCGCTGATATTTTTTTATTTTTAACGTTTCTTATGGGAAAATTTATACATGAGTGAAATATTCGTAATAATACATAAAAAAATGCATATTTTAAGGGCGCGTTTAGTTTTTCGAAGTATCATCACCATAATTTACAAACACATTTCTTTCGCATCCAAATTTCGGTCCAGAAAAATGATAAAACTTAATTATATCACTTTATTGTTGAAGTTATAATAAGCGGCCATTCCAAATATCTACTTAAGTCGAACTGCATTTTATAATTTATTTTGTCCTGTTGGAAGTGTTGGCATAAGTTGTTGTATTTTCTTTCTAACACCAGATATAATATGTTTTCTCTGTATTTTTGTCTAGTGAAATGGACACTGCATTAACACTCCTATTGGTCTTAACACAATTGGCAAAGCTCTTTTTGTTATTGCTTCTTACTTAAAATTACCAAATCCCAAGTTATTTACAGGCCATTGTTTTAGACGGTCCAGTGTTACACACTTAGCAAATAGTGGGGATGACTTAAACACTATTAAGAAGCATGGTGGATGGAAGTCTTTAGCAGTGGTCGAAGGCTACATTGAAACTTCGATGGAAAGCAAGGTTGAAGTTGCAAATATTTTGTCCACACAATCTTCACACAGTGTATCTTCACCTTGCTTATCGCGTACATCCCAAAATATCACAGCTACAGCATCTGTAACGTCAAGTGGAACGACTAGATCAATTATAAATGGGCAAGGTCTCACACAAATATTGTGTCTAGCTAGAATATTCCAGGGATAACCATTAACGCCGCCCATCATTCAACAGTAACAGTAAATATTTACAATGATCACTCATCTCTTCCTAAGTCTGTTTCTTTAGGGAAATAAAATTGAGGAAAATACCACAGTATTTATAATTGTAACTAAATAAACTAAATAAGCACTATTTAAACTTTTGTCTCGCTATTATTTTAATAGTCTAATATTATGGTGTATTGTGCTTGAAATAAATAAATATACGTAAACCACAGTCGCATATTTTCTAGGTTATGTTGTTTATGGATGTATGTAAAGCAGCGTGAGTGTAATCCTAGTAAAGATGTACCTACGTATATTCTGTATTATACAACCAGTAGAACAACATTTCAATTTAAATAATTTATTTAATTTCTTGTAATTGAAATTTTTTCTCACTTCTAAAAATAGTCCCATCCATAGGTATAAAAGAGATAATTTAAGTCTACCACTACCGAAATATTCCTTAAAACAAAAAGTAGGCGTGCCATAAAATTTCAAGACAGTTATTTTGTGTTGTTACCAACAGGAAGAAAATAAAAAATGCGTGTTTTAAATGATTGCTTATGCAACCCAATTGAAACCCATAATGAAGACTTTATGATCCCCAAATAGAAAAAATGTTTTAAACGTTGCAGCTGTCTATAAAACCAGCATAGAGGAAAGTTAAATTTGTCCAGTTATACATAAAATAAGTAAGTCAAAATGTTATGAGTGTAGCTGTTGAGCTGCAAAACCCTAAATTACTTTTAAAATTAATCTACTGTGGCATATTGATATCTTTTATTCAAATTAAATCCTGGTGTCTGTTACAAACTGGACGCTCCCTTTGGTCAATTTGACAAAACGCTGCTTTATTTATTATTTTAAAGCCCATCCAGCTGACAACTGAAAGTCTGTAGCATTCAAACAAATTTGTTTACGTTTCATTTGGTAGTAAATTTGGTAAAAGGCAGGCAGCACAGATTTGAATTCCAAATTTTCGGAATTATGGATCGGAATAACAAAACGCCCTATTCTAAACAGGATTGTGATAACTGAATAATAGGCAATTGGTTTATTTTGTGTGTGCTGAGAGAGTTACGAGAGTTTTTGTTTTTGATATCGAATGGGTTCATTTAAATTTATATATTGAACTTTTGTTTTGTACAAATATACGCAATATTGCATTTAACTGAAATTTAAAAACAAATATATTTATGATTTAAGAAGTAGTCCATATTCTGTGGCGAGATTGTAAATAGAAATACAGGTCTGTCTTTACCACCAAATAACTTTATTTGCCCCTCTAGGGTAGAAAACAAGGGTTATAAAAATACATAAAATGACGATGAGTTAAAATAAATTTCTTAATGAATGTGTTGTACTAGTTTCGACTTTAGAGAAAGTCATCCTCAGCAACTAACCATTTAAGAGATTTTTATATGTAAAGAAGTTAAAACAGTTGGGGGAACAGAGAGGTGATTCAATAATACAATACAATATAATGCAGATTATGCAACCTTTGGAATCGACCGGAGTTTAGTATAAGAACGATGTATCTCCATGTGAAGGTAGGGGTTGATTTATACGCGAGTAGAATTAAGGATCCTAATCATAGTCGAGTAATTTAAGTAATGTTGAAGTAAAAACGTGTTGAAAAATAAGAATTGTAACATATCAATTCGTTCTCTTTTAAGTGAAACTAAATTAGCGAGGGGACATGATTAATGTTATGGTGGATTGAATATTTGTTAATGAAATTAAATGAACTTATTATTCTAAAAAAGGGGGGTTGTCAAAATGAGACTATGTCATCTCAAATAAAATGGGAATGCATCAAGTGGTCACCATTCACTTGTTAAAAAATAAAATAAAAATAAAATAATAAAATAATGTCCTAATAATATTAATTCATATATACATATATACCTCTTATCGATATTAACTATATTTTTAAATTGTTTTTGGTAAAATTGTCATTTTTCTTTACAGAAAGGCCATTTTAGAGAGGCGAAGTCACGGGTACAAACCTTTTATCGATATAAACTATAATGAACAAGCTGTAATATGTACTATTTAATCATATTAAAAATTTTTAACAATCCGCATTTTAATTATTTGGTAGAGGCGACGCCTATGGTCACCAGTTTAATGATTTTTTATGTCATCAAATTAAGTTTGGAACAACTATACCAATAGTTCTTTTTTTAAGGAATCTAATGGAAATTCTATTTGCCTTAAACTTGGCCATTCTGTTATTTCACTTTTACGCCACCCACTTGTCGGTAAATTTTCCGTCAGCCTAGATTGAAAACTTGCATTATCCAATACAATTATTGCATCTTTTGGTATAAGATCCAACATTTGCTCGAACCATTCTTCAAACACATCGACATTAATATTTTCGGGATAGTCTCCTGTATTTTTAAATTGAAACATCAGTATTCATGGTACTTCAGGTGGTGATACCATAAAAAAGTACAGGCCAAACGATAGTTTTATAAAGTAAAATTTTTGTACGCAGGTCCTACTTTTACTTGATTATCAGGGCATAAATAGCACTTAGTTGATCGTTCACTTTTTTTAAACGAGAGACTGTGCTGTCGTTCCAGTTTAGCTGTTTGTCGAAGAGCGGACCCAGGTATTTTATATTTTGACATCTGGAGAACGTCATCACTCTGGAACGACCTCCCTGAGGCCGTGTTCCCCAACGAGTATAATCTCCAAAGATTCAAGATAAACTTGAATCGTTTGTTGCGCACACGCACCACTCGCAGAGCACTTTAAAGTAGTAATCATGCAGTGCTGTGCCTTACCATAAAAAAAATTAATCATGTTAACTGTGGAACTATACAGACCAGGTGCCTGTTATTGTCACGCCTATGGTTTATTGCGGTTTTACAACTAACTGTGCTATCAACCATTAAGAAATAGACTATAGCTGCCTGCTAGGTGTAATATTACAGAATGCATTGAAACGCACTTTTTATTAAAAAGTTAACGCATTTTTCCGATGTATCCGCAGATATTTTAAGATAGTAAAGTTACTGAGCTGACATAATTTTGGAACCATTAACTTTATCTGTTTAAAGCTTCAGCTGTATCGACACGGTAAAGCAAGGCCCAACATGGGTTTGAAACTAAGGCACGAAAAATGCCATGACCCGAGTTAAAAACCGCATTGTATATAAGAAATAATAGGGCCGGTTATATCGACGTCCTGTTAGTGGATACAGCAGCATAAGCTGCATGACTACAATTCTTTCAACAATGGCTTCGTTAGAAACTATCTCATTGGTAAAGATATTAAGGGCCCCACAGCTTATCAGTTCTACCTTCAGATATGACTGAACCGATTTGACTCATCTAATAAGCGGATGGTGTGTGGTGGTTTTATCGTTCAGTTTTACTCAATACAACTAAAGAACTGAAGTAAGTTCCATCGATTTGTCTGTGCGGATAACTAAACAAAAGTTAAATTCGAGTGTATGTTCGCCAAGAAGTAAATCGTTTAGTTCTTAGCTGTCGGCGGGTATTTGTTTACATCTCCAAGCGGAAATAAATGGAGTTACTATTGATAACAGCGTAAAATATGTCTCTTCATCCATCCTCATGTAATTGTGCCGATCCTTCGGATTTACTTTCACTTCAATTCAACAACACATCATGAATGGATGAAGAAATGGCTCTTTTCTAATATTTTTTGATGGCGACAACTTTATGCAGCAAAGCAGAACAATTCGTCTTCCTCCATTACTTACAGTTAATTATGGATAAATAAACACCATCAGTAACGTGGGTGTAGACGTAGGAATGAAGGGAATTGAACAAGGTAAAAGTAATAAAATATCTAAGAAATTTTAATTGTATGATTTCACTGAATGTTAGGATATTGCTATAGCCGCCCTTGATAAAGACAGCACTAGCTGCGGATAAGTAAAATATTTATAGCAAAATTGATAAAGCCAGAAGTCTGGTAAACTTCGTCATCACCTGGGGAATAAGTAAAATTTCCATCAGCAACTACCCACACACATTCTTAATTTTTTTTTTCTATGGAAGAACTACAGAGAATTCCAGTCAATATATCCTCATGACGTTATAAGATTTAATCCTATACCAGTGGTCTATTTTCTGAATCTTTTTAGGTGAAACAATTCTCAACAATATCCACCTTGTGAATTTAAAATTGCGGAAACTTTAAGCAACTAAGTTTCCTCAAACTAGCATTAAGAAATGAAGTTAGTGTTAATGTTGAACAGAGAATGTTACAGTCGTAATCACACAATATCAAAACAAACGTACATCATTGTAAAATTTAATTTGCTAATTTCTGTTTACTGTTTCAGGTAAGTTTCAACATCGCCACAGGTAATTATAGTGTATTGCATGTTGAACATCAAGTTTGATTATACTAGCAAGTAATACTGTTAGGAATGTTAAGCATTGTGTGGATATTACTTTACTAAAAAGATTTTCCTTTTGTCTATTCTAATATTTTTTTAAATCTTGAAAACTGGTCAACATTGCTTAAAAGTTCTCTACTTTTACTAATATTAATTGGTTGTGGCGCTGTTAAGCAATCATTTTGCAATTTGGGTTGGGAGGGTGGGAGAAGCAGTTGCCTTTAGTCTTCGGGAAATGTAGTTATTACATGATGAGGGGACGGTACATTATAGAGAATGGGGTAGTCGTAGTAGAAGTCAGTCCTTAGGAAGTCGATATGTCTTATGTAGATGGAGTGAATGAATATTATAGAATATTTTGATGGTTTTGGTATGCTAGAAACAAAGTGTCGAGGGGATGTGTCATGTTACTTATGTGAAATTGTACAGGGTGTATCATTAATATTAAATAGATATTTTAATGAGTGTTTCCTATACCACGGTTATAATTGATATTACGTAATATCCTAAACTGCTTGGTTTTCGAAGCAAGTGTTTTTATTTTTTTTTTCGTTTTTTTAGCAAAAACCTGGAATAGGTTTGAGATATTAAAGATAATTTTTGCATAGATAATTATTTACATAAGAACACGTTCACTATGTTGAGCGCTGCTTCATTGCATGTCGAAATTTTTTTTTCTTGAAACCGAAGTACTTACGAAACGGAAACATATGAAGAGACAATGAGTTGTATTTTTAGCAGCTTAATACGAAAACTATATGAAATTATGAAACGAGTGAGTGGCGTTCATTTTTTTTCTCGATAATATTCATGAGGCTGTCCCCCGAGACCCTAGTGGAACTAATAATTATCATCTACTTAGTGCTAACTTAGCGTATTATCGCAATGAACAACACTGCCAAATTTCATCAAAGTGGGCAAAAAGATCTTTCAGATATTTATAAAAAACCGATCTTTTTAACTTTGACAGCCTGTGTCTTAAATACCAGCCATTTCTGGACACATATTTATGTGAACTTTTCTACTTAAATTTAGTTCAGGAAGGCTTTCTTGGAATGATGACGTATCATTAAGTAACAGCCTATAAACCTCTAAAAGGTCTATACAAAATCTGAGCACATATTCATGAGGCCAAAATAAAGGGATTTAAAGCAACTTACCTTAGTCCGAAATTGCTCCGCTTCCGAGATACAGGGTGGTAAAGTTATAAACTTGGTATCCGGGGGGTTTTCGGGATCCGAATACGGACACCTTTTCACTGTGGCCATTAGAGGGCGCTTCACAATGCACTTTTTTTGGTTTAGAATGGCCATAACTTTTTGATCAGTGTAGTTTTTTTCCTTTTTTGTTAAGAAACTGATTTTTTGAACATTTTCAAACAAAAAAGGTACTCTTGTGAAAATCCGCTGAAGTAAGCCGTTTTTGAGAAATTTCGGATTTTAGTGTTCGATGCCGCACCGCAATATTTAAATTATTTTGAATAAAAAATTCCGCTATTAGTAAATTTTCGGCAGGAAAAAATGTTTCCCTTGGGTTAGTTACAGCAAGTTTTGCAGGAAGAATTTGAGTATGGATTTTTTTTTATTTAAATGAACAATTTTATTTTAAAAGTAAATTTAATTAGCATAAACCTTTAGTAATTGTTCAAAATGACCTCTGTTAACATAAGTACAAAGATTAATACGACTTAAATAGTTTAAATTTACTCTTTGCATCAATTCCGCATCGTTCTTTAATATGTTGACAGCATTTTGAATTCTTCCCGACAATTCCTCTTCATTATTAATCGGTCTGGAGTATACCATCGTTTTTAAAGACCCCAATAAAAATAATCCATCGGAGTCATATCCGGTGAGCGTGGCGGCCACTTTACAGGAGCGTCATTTCCTCTACCGATCCATCTGTTTGGATACTGTCGATGCAAATAATTGCGGACATTTAAACTAAAATGTGGTGGAGCACCGTCATGCATAAACCACATATCTCGCCGAAGTTGCATGTAATGGCAAATCTTCTAATAAATGTGGCAGCGGATAATTACTTTTTTCTTTTGATTTTTAGGAGAAAAGTCACTTGATACTTTGATCCATTGTTATAATTACTTATAAATCATACCAGATACCCTAACAATGGGTGTCAAAGATTTTATCAGGAGACAATTGGAAAAACTAACAATATACCTTCTCAGTGACAATCCAAAGTTCATTGGAATATCGGTAATAACACCACAATGTTGACTGAATGGACATTTGAGCCTAATGAAACTGTGCAAGTTTTGTCCAGCCAGTTATCTGTTGATTACCGTAACCAGCCGAATTCGCACACCATATTATAATAATACTTATCTGATGCATGTTCTAAAACTGAAAGGTCGTCTGCAAATTTATAAAAGTGCCACAATTGTAAAATCGCTTAATTTCTCCACTTATATAAAATATTTAACTATATAATTTTCTTAGAATGGGCTTATTCAGCATTTTCTCTTGTATTCTTTGAAAGTATATTTTCTAATATGTGTATTTACAAGAAATTAGAATATAATTTAAACCTGTATCGCTCAAGTAAATTCAACATTTCACAAATCTCAAAAGCGACGCGTCATGATACGCATCGACAGCCGTCACCTCGATGAAGGCAGATATAGAGAAAACGTTAAGCATTAAGGAGAGGGGAGGGATCACACATTTGTTACAAAGTGTCAGCGGAAGGGGTGAAGGGGACGCTTGATATTTTTGGCGTCACCGTTGTGTTTTTTCAAAATTTTACCTTAGATTCGTAATCAGCGCCCTCAAAACCCCAATTAGGGGCGAAGGGGGTCCCTCAAGTTTATTCAAAAGATGTAACGTCACAAAAGGGGCGAAGGGGTAACTCAAGTTTACAACCTATGACATAGGGGGAGGCAGGGTCAAGAATCGACGAAACTTACGTGACATAATTAATGGTTGGTCTCTTACCCCGTATAGAGACTGAATTTAGGAAAGAAGATTTTATTTAATTGTATATTTAAACATTTACTTTAGTGTTTAATTTTTAGTTTTTAGTTATAAGTTTGCAGACGCTTTTATCTTCTGTTACTTTGGTAGGTGAAGACACCGATTTGATAGTCCACTTAATATTTAAATCAACAACGGGCAAGGTATAGAAGGTGTCTCTAAAAGGTCTGTACAAAATCTGACCACATATTCCTGAGGCCAAAATAAGGCGATTTAAAGAAACTTACCTTAGACCGAAATTGCTCCGTTTCCGAGATACAGGGTGGTAAAGTTAAAAAATAAAAATCGAATTTTTTAAAATTAATGAACATTTTTTAACATATTACTTTAAAACTTAGTATCCGGGGGATTTTCGGGATACGAAACCGAAATACAGACACCTTTTTACTGTGGCCATTAGAGGGCGCTTCACAATGCACTTCTTATGGTTTAGAATGGCCATAACTTTTTTATCAGTGTAGTCTTTTCCTTTTTTTGTTAGGAAAAACTAATTTTTTGAACATTTTGAAACAAAAAAGGTACTTTTGTGAAAACCCGCTAAAGTAAGCCGTTTTTGGGATATTTCGGTTTATGGTGTTCGATGCCGCACCGGAATATTTAAATTATTTTGAATAAAAAATTCCGCTATTAGTAAATTTTCGGCAGGAAAAAATGTTTCCCTTGGGTTAGTTACAGCAAGTTTTGCAAGAAGAATTTGAGTATGGATTTTTTTTTTAATTAAATGCACAATTGTATTTTAAAAGTAAATTTAATTAGCATAAACCTTTAGTAATTGTTCAAACTGACCTGTGTTAACATAAGTACAAAGATTAATACGACTTAAATAGTTTAAATTTACTCTTTGCATCAATTCCGCATCGTTCTTTAATATGTTGACTGCATTTTGAATTCTTCCCGACAATTCCTCTTCATTATTAATCGGTCTGGAGTATACCATCGTTTTTAAAGACCCCAATAAAAATAATCCAACCGAGTCATATCCGGTGAGCGTGGCGGCCACTTTACAGGAGCCTCATTTTCTCTGCCTATCCATCTATTAGGATACCGTCGATGCAAATAATTGCGGACATTTAAACTAAAATGTGGTGGAGCACCGCGTAAACCACATATCTCCCCGAAGTTGCATGTAACGGCAAATCTTCTAATAAATGTGGCAGCGTATTTTGTAAATGTTCTAAATAATCCGCACCATTTAGTCGTGGCGGTAAAATGACAGGATCAATAATGAAATGGCCAATGATTCCTGCATTAATTCTAAACTCATGTTGATAATGAGTTACTTTCGTGGCATGCGGGTTTTCAGCAGCATAAACATGTTCGTTATGTAAGTTGGTTACACCACTTCTTGTAAAACATGCTTCGTTAGTAAATAAAATATGCTTAGCAAAATTCACATCCTGTTGTCTTTGTTCGGTAATGAATCGATAGAAGTTCAATCGTTGATCGAGATCCGGAGCCAAAAGATCTTGTACCTTTTTATATGGTATGGATGAAGCTGCTGTTCTTTTAATGTTCTATGAACTACATCCTTGGATACTCCTACCTCTAAACCTAAGCGTCTGGTGCTTAATTGTGGATCTTCAGCAATTCTTTCCAAAATTTGTTCCTCAACTTCAGGAGTCCTTATTGCACGTTGCCGTCCATAATTGGCAGTTAAAGGAGTGAAGCTACCGGTCTCGCGAAGGCGTCTCTCAGTAGCAGCAAATGTTTGATGGTTTGGTATGAGCCGATTTAGATATCTTTCCCTGTATACGCTAACACTTTCGCGGCCATTTCCTTCGCAATACCCAAAAACCAATAGCATGTCCGTCATTTCTGCAGAACTGTATCCTTCTGCCATCTTTACAGTCAATTCAAAATTTAACTAACACGTTTCAAACACCTTATTTATTCTCGCATTGGCAAATTCTTACTGAAATACTTACTGTAAACAACATAGACTGATAGCGAAAATTCTTAAAATACGAAAAATGTTTACATATAAATGGTCTGTTTCAAAAAAAATTTTAAAGGTGTTAATCAAACAGGTAAAAAATCAGAGGAGTTTTGGATGTGACACTCCAAAAAAGTATCTAAAAAAAATACATTTTCCACTGCTAATTCACTGACCACATTTCATCCTCAAAGATAACAGCAAACATTTTTTATTCAGAATAGTTTAAATATTCCGGTGCGGCATCGAACACTAAAAACCGAAATATCTCAAAAAGGCTACTTTAGGGAATTTTCACAAGAGTACCTTTTTTGTTTCAACATGTTCAAAAAATTAGTTTTCCTTAACAAAAAGAGAAACAAACTACACTCATAAAAAAGTTATGGCCATTCTAAACCATAAGAAGTGCATTGTGAAGCACCCTCTAATGGCCACAGTGAAAAGGTGTCTGTGTTTGGGTTTCGCATCCCGAAAAACCCCCGGATACCAAGTTATAAAGTAATACGTTAAAAAATGTTAAAATCGCCTTATTTTGGCCTCAGTAATATGTGCTCAGATTTTGTACAGACCTTTTAGAGACACCTTCTATCCCTTGCCCGTTGTTGATTTAAATATTAAGTGGACTATCAAATCGGTGTCTTCACCCACCAAAGTAACAGAAGATAAAAGCGTCTGCAAACTTATAACTAAAAACTAAAAATTAAAGACTAAAGTAAATGTTTAAATAAATAATTAAATAAAATCTTCTTTCCTAAATTCAGTCTCTATACGGGGTAAGAGACCAACCATTAATTATGTCACGTAAGTTTCGTCGATTCTTGACCCTCCCTCCCCCTATGTCATAGGTTGTAAACTTGAGTTACCCCTTCGCCCCTTTTGTGACGTTACATCTTTTGAAAAACTTGAGTGACCCCCTTATTCCTAATTGGGGTTTTGAGGGCGCTGATCACGAATCCAAGGTCAAATTTTGAAAAAACAAAACAGTGGCGCCAAAAATATCAAGCGTCCCCCCCCCCCTTCCGCTAACATTTTGTAACAAAAGTGTGATCCCTCCCCTTTCCTTAATGCTTAACGTTTTCTCTAAATCTGCCTTCACCGAGGTGACGGCTGTCGATGCGTATCATGACGCGTCGCTTTTGATATTTGTGAAATGTTGAATTCACTTGAGCGATACAGGTTTAAATTGTATTCTTATTGCTTATAAATACACATATTAGAAAATATACTTTCATAGAATACAAGAGAAAATGCTAAATAAGCCCATTCTAAGAAAATTATATAGTTAAATATTTTATATAAATGGAGAATTTAAGCGATTTTACAATTGTGGCACTTTTATAAATTTGCAAACGGCCTTTCAGTTTTAGAACATGCATCAGATTAGTACTATAATATGGTGTGCGAATTCGGCTGGTTACGGTAATCAGCAGATAACTAGCTGGACAGAACTTGCACAGTTTCATTAGGCTCAAATGTCCATTCAGTCAACATTGTGGTGGTATAACCGATATTCCAATGAACTTTGAATTGTCACTGAGTAGGTATATTGTTACTTTTTCCAATTGTCTCATGATAAAATCTTTGACACCCATTGTTAGGGTATCTGGTACGAATAATAAGTAACTATAACAATGGATCAAAGTATCAAGTGACTTTTCTCCTAAAAATCAAAAGAAAAAAGTAATTATCCACTTAACTTTACGAATAATTTCTTTTAGAAAGCATCAATGTAAACTTTTGCCAGGAAAGATAACGCTTTTTGTTTCTAAGTGATATCCCTAAGTATACAATAACGTTTTCTGCCGCTGAAGTTAAAAAGTGTTTTTATTGATTCTCGTTAAAACTTTCGTCTTATACTTTAGCCACCAGCTAAAAAGTTGTCGCTTTGTTGTTGGTATTTGCTTACTTTACGGAATAAAAAGAAATTACATTTTTCTTAAACTGCTATTAAAACCAAAAAATAATACAAGATGAAATTTGTATTGTTATTTTTCTGACTTACATATACTTATCTTTTAAAATAGATGGCAAGAAGTTGACTTTTGTCGACTCTGCTCAGTAAAACGTCTAAAGCGCAATACATTGTTTTGCCTTGTACTCGATCTCGAAAGTTGTAGATACACCAAATTTCTGAAATTTTATTTTACGAAAATGTTCAAGCAACAAACTGAAACTCCCTATTGGACCTTTAACTGTAGTTACTAAGGACCAGTTATGTAGGATCAAGTCACCTTCAAGATTACAGTTTACAAGTGGGGAATGTCGGTTTGTACTTTACTATGTATTCAGCGTATAATTCTGGGGAAAGTTCAGTCAAGCGCTTTCGGCTCAACACTGAGTCATCATCAGGGCTTAGGCTCTACAAGAGAATAGTACAAACTGAAGGGACATTTTAAACAAAATTATTTTTCCTTAGAAAAGGTGATTGACAGGTAAAAAGTTCTGCTTATGTAAAACTTAAATACTAAAATCAAGTTGTAAAATTAAGGTGTAAAAACATTATACGAAAAAGGTTGATTATTGTAAAAATTTTTAAAAACGCAAATCATAACGTTGCGCTGTAAATTAACATCACAAATATCCTCGGAATACTCACACGTCATGGTCAGAGGTCCCTTAAAGTAGGAAAATATCGATTCTGGAATTTTCCTTCTTACATCATTATTGGAAAGTTGTATTAAAATTATTTTGCTTTTTCATTTTTTTATTAAACATTGACGGAAGACATATCTCAGGCGGAAATGATTAAAGTCGCGAGTAATGACGTAGACGTGGAGAAAACCGAGAATCCAACTATAAAATTTCACAAACACGATAAATTATTAATCAAAGATACATCAGATATTATTATTACTGATTTTCAGAAAAGGAAAAAGTAAAAGAAAGCCAGGAAACTCCACAATTGTGTTATTCAATGAGGGTTATTTAGATTTAGGATCTTAGATTCTGAGAGCCGAACAATAGATAGCAGGATAAGAGTGGGAGGAGTCTAAACACCAAGAGTGTACTGAATGTTGTAAAACACTTTCGAAATTGTGAATTCACTTGGAATCAAAATTAAATTAATTTCAGATAAACTTGAAACTAGTTAAACAATTTGAAGATAGGGTTTCTGTTGTTTACCTTATTCAAACGTAGATTTAAGCATGAAGGACATTCTATCGACTCTCTGTGTATTTCAAGGTCTTCCATGTAGTCCATTTCTCTGAAGTTGTTATTATTAAATTAATGTAATAGTTTATTATTTGTTGTGGTGGAGAAGTTATGATTGTTGAATTTAATGTGTTGACCACCAAATATTGAGGCACCTGGTCTTTTAAGGTGTTCTGTAATTCTGGTCTCAAGTCTTCTGGTTGTCTTGCCAATGTAAGAGGCTGGGCAGTCACCAAAAGATAATTTGTAAACACCACTCTTTTGTAGATAAGGTATTTTTTGTTTATTTTTAACTAGGTGCGATTGCAAGCTCTTCTTAGATTTAAATGAGATGTTGACGTTGTCGAGGTTCTTGATAAAGACTTTCTTCGCGGTTTTTTTTTTATTGAAAATTATTGTGGTGGCCTATAGTCGAAGAAAAACTTTGGAGATATCAGTATTTTTTAATTTGCACCTGGAAAGATGATTTAATCTGTTGATTGTTTCCCATCTTTTTGATACTGCGTAGCCACAAAACTGATATGAGGTTAGAAATGCAAACTACGTATCCCCATGAAACTAGGTTTAAAACTAGTAAAAACTTGAAAACACCTAAACTAGAAAAGACAACAGGTGGGCGTGTATTTGTCAGTGTTGGATACAGACTATTCAATGTGTTGCCACAGGACATAAAAAAGGATTCTTTATAAAATAAAATTAAAAAAATAAGATAAAACCATTATCATAATGGGACATACGAGGAATCTTGTTTATAACTCTTATATAGAAACATGAAATACTTCATTACTACAGTAGAATTTGTTTATGCAATTTTTTTTCATTTTGTTTTTTTATTTCGGTACATTGTTTTCTTATCTTAAGTCTTTCTTGATTACCCCATTTTTGGGAACACATGGGGTAAAACATGTCTGGTTACTAGCTGTCAATTTTTAAACTTAACGAATGCTAGACATGATGAATCCTTCTGGGTTTACAAAGATACGCTAGAAAAATAAATTTTATTAACAATAATGAATTAATATTAATTTATGAATGTTGTGTTATATTATATATTGTAACGTAGAAAACCAGCGAAACAAAGACTCAAGTTGGTCACCAGTTCACCCAGAGCGCGACAGAAGGAAATCTATGGCGGGTAGTTCAAATAACTCGTTATTGAATTACCGGTTTACTGCTTGAACCATGTTTGAGACTTTCAAAGACGTTTTATCGCTTTATGGGTTACTTTTCTATAAGATACCATGTATTCACTATATTTCAGAATTTAATGAATGTACCATGTATTTTATATAAAATTATACCAAAAAAGCAATAAATGTCATTAAACCCCAAATAGTGTTATTATTTATGAATGCCGATGCAAATAACTAACAAAGCTTATGAAAAAACATTTCGAATTTATTTAAATTTAACCATAAAAAAAAGTGCGAACAAATTGTGACAAAAATTTGTATCGAAACAATAGAAATACTTTATAGCTACAAATAACAAATGTTCTCTATAAAATAAATCAGAAATGTAACTAATAACAGTGACGTAACTAAAATGGTTCCAAGTGCTTCATGAACCCGAGCTTGCTTGAGGCAAGCAGGTGAATTCTTGACATTTGGGCGTTGCTCCAAAGAAATGTTTGCTTTATCTCAATCCCATGCCTTCTAGTTAGGCTACTGACTATTAATACAAAATAGAAATTGTTTACGTTGTGTACACTTTCTTAGTTCAAGTTCGAGTAACTTCAGTTACTTGTCAGCTTTGACCCATTTACATAAAAATCGTACTGTCTCCCTTGCTTTTCTCTTGAGCTTAACTCAGTCAAGTGGTAAAGATGTGAACAGATATAGCCTCTGGTAGGAAGAAAATTATAGTAACTATTGACAAATGAAAAACTATTACATTTAATGCCACTACTTTTGACATTAATTAAGTCATTTGATAAACGATTAAAATAATTAGGTTAGGGAATGTGCCAATGTCAATAAAAATTTGAAGGTTTTGGCACATTAAAAACCATGATTATTTTAAACGTCTATCAAATGATTTAATCAGTGCTAAAAGTACCAGCACTAAATATATTTTCCTTCTTCCAGTAACCCACTCTTCATTAAAGAAAATAAATAGAAAAAAATATCACAAAAACAAACACTACCATCCAGGTACTTACTTGAAAGTGTCTATTCAGGTGAGAAATGTTGGGGTCATGTGTAAAGTGTTGCCTTCAGATGTAAAATATTTTAGTCAGGTGCAGGTCAAATATTGCGGCCAGGGTTAAATTGCCACACAGTGTCAACGATAAGGGGTCCATGCAACAGAAAAAAAATGTTTTTGATTAGTACCAAAATGACTAATACACTGGACAAAACATAATCTACTGGTAAAAAAATTAACTACCGGGTTCTACGGAATGTGGAAGTGAGCCTAAAATATCAAGGGGCAAAAGCTCAGTGACAGCTTTGAGAACAGCATTCCAATTAAGCCTTTTTAAAACTAAGTTCTTAAATTGACATTCATCGAAATGATCTTCAAAGGCAAGTTTTTCCAATCAATGTCAGGATTTATATTACAATAAAATTATTCTTTCACACTCTTAGTCTTTCAAGGGAAATGCATAAAAATGCTTACTTATACAATTGGGATGAGATGAAGATCTAAATGCACTCTTGCATCCGGGATATTTACAGTAACACCTTTATCTTATTTATTGAATTGAATATTGAAACCTAGTGATTACAGTGTAGTGAAACAGGTGAGCTACCTGAATAAGGTAGTAAAGTCTGCACAAAAGCAGTAAGTGAATAAAAAGTTATTGTAGTAGAGTAGTTGAATTATACTATTGTTGATAATATTTTGACAGAGTTGATGCTTATGATTTTACATAGGTGTAAGCATTTGTAGGTACATAGTTTAGGGGTGTTATCTTAATAAAGAATTGAGTGAAGGTTGCTGGGTCACGTAGGGATGTCAGTTTGGGATTTGTGTTTAAAATAGAACATTGTATTGTTAAAGTTAAGTTAACTTCATATTTTTATACAGGGTTTTGAGGGTATTGGTTTGTAATATACCTAGTGTGTATTTCTAAGTTGTTGTTGGGGAAACAATTAGTTACAAAGGATTATTTTATTGGGCTGTGCCGACTGCACATCTGGGTGATTTAGCTAAAAGTTAATTTATATATATTTGTAAACAGAAAAAAAATGGAAGCACCAATTGCTTTGGCTGACTTAATAAAGCAGCGTGGTAGGGTAAAAGCAGCGATTACTCGCACACAAAATTGGTTCAATGAGAACAAAAATAATGAAAAAGAAATTAAACAAATCCCACACAGGGAACTGTCTTTACGACAAACTTTTATTGCGTATTCTGATATTCAGGCAAAGATAGAAGATGCCGATTCGGCTGATACAGACAGTACAGAGTAGACATAGAGAATAGGTATTATGCAATGTTAGTAGATTTTAGTGAGACAATATCAAGAGTTGTACAAGAACCGGCAAGTGACAGTGCACAGTCACACAGTTTGGATTATAATGTAAGTGGTAATGTTCAACGTAGTCATGTAACATCAGGTGTGAAACTGCCAGACTTGAAAATTCCACCGTTTGACGGCAATATTGCAGAGTGGAGATCGTTTGCTGAAATTTTTAACGCTTTAATAGTCGATAACGGGAATTTGTCGGACGTACAACGTCTGATATATCTGAAGTCATCAATACGAGGGGAGGCTTTAAAGCTGGTAGACTCGCTCGAAATTATCAGTTCTAATTTTGATATCGCGTTTAGTATTTTAAAAAAGAGATTTGAGAATGTAACTTGTGTCGTAAATAGTTATTTTAAAGGTATTCTTGATGCACAAGCGCTAACTAGATCGAACTCTGTCAGCCTGAGAGAATTTATTGCGAGTAATAAAAAAATAATCGAATCTTTAAAGAAGTTGCCGCTGACACAATCGCAAATTTATGAATATTTGTTGGTTTATATTATGGAAAATAAACTCGATTATTCTACAAAAAAGGCATTCGAAATGGGAAGAGACGTGGATGATTTGCCACTATTGGGGGATTTTTTCGAGTTTCTGGAGCAAAGATGCATAGTGTTTGAGAATTTGTCAAGTAATGGTTCTCAACCAAACACACAACCTCAGCTAGGTCACAACCGGGTTTCTTTGTTTACTAGCAGTGGTGGGCAAGATTGCGCAATTTGTGGAGTGACAGATCACAGAGTACACGAATGTCAACATTTTTTACAACTTTCGGTGACAGAGAGGTACAGATTAGTACAAACTAAACGTTTATGCTATAACTGTTTAGGGCCGCATCTGGTAGGGCTATGTCAGTCGCGTAGCAGGTGTAGAGATTGTGGTAGGTCACATCACACATTATTGCACAGGCAATATTTTTCGAATTCGAATGGAAGTCAACAGGGTGCTAATGCGCAGGCGTCTAATAGTTTGAATACGGCGTACAACAGGTACAGTTCACAGGGAAATTCACAACGGGTACCAGGTGTACAAAATGCAAATAGATTCAGCAATAATTCACGTCAGAGTAATAACAATAACAGGCCTCCTATGCCATCAGCGGCCGTAGTTTCGAGTAACAATGCAAATGTACAGAATTCTAATGCGCAAAGTACAGTGATAAATAACGTACACACGACAGACAGACAAGGGCAATCGAGTGAAAACACTGCAGCCGGTACAAACAGAATAATTTATCTTTCAGCTATGTCACAAAAACAATCTAATGTGTTACTAGCTACAGCACAAGTAAACTTGCAGGATAAAAGTGGTAGATGGGTTTCAGCAAAAGTGTTGCTAGACAGCGGTAGTCAGAGTTCATTTATGACACAATCATTAGCGGATAAATTACAAAGTGATGTGTTTAGACATAACCTTAATGTTTCAGGTATCAGTTTTAAATCAAATAAAATGGCAAATGTGGTAATATATTCTAAGCATCAAGATAACAAATATTTGGTGTCCTCATGTATAGTCTTGGATAGCATTACATATAAAATGCCTCAGATTCCAATCGATGTTGATGCTTTAGATATCCCAAACCATTTATTACTATCGTTGGCGGACCCAACTTTCAATGCACCTTCGGATATAGACATGCTGCTGGGAGCAGATATTTACTACTCAATTTTAAGTGAGGGATGTCATTCTTTGGGTTAAAATAAACCTACGTTAGTATACACTAGGTACTCTAGGATGGATAATCGCAGGAACGGTACCTGCGCAATGTAATGATATATCATCGAGTTGACTTCAAAGTCAGAATTATTACCTACCTGAGGATCAGTTAACTGAACAGATTTTTACGCAAAGTACTAAACTATTAGAGGAAGGGTGTTTCCATGTAAGCATGCCTTTTAAAACTCCGCAGGAGTACGAAAAGTTAGGAAACTCTTATAATATAGCTGAAAAAAGGTTTCTGTCGTTGGAAAAGCGATTCCAGGGCGACCCGAGTTTATTTATAGAGTATAAGAAATTTATAGACGAGTATGTGGATCTTGGCCACGCCAAGCAAGTGCCTTTTTTTTTTTATTTTACTTTTTTACGGTTCGTCGGCGTATCTGAGGCCATCTAGAACCGGTCATCGACCGTACGGTTTTTAATCGTGCGGTCTACCGACTGGGGAGTGTGAAACGGCACCTTCATCCTACGAGATATCCGATCTCATCCGGCCTGTCCGGCGTGAATAGGATGGTTTTGATGTCGATTCATTTTACACTCTTCCCTAAGACAAGACCACGCGGTGTTTCCCAAGCGGTCACCCATCCAAGTACTAGCCGCGCTCGACACCGCTTAACTTCGGTGATCTGACGGGAACCGGTGCTTTAGGTGTCGCTAGGCCCTAAGTGCCTCTACGGTTAAAAAACGATAGCAATAATAACAAATATTTTATACCACATTTGTGTGTAATTCGTGAAGCAAGCGCAACAACAAAATAACGAGTTGTGTTTGACGCGTCAGCGAAGTCATCTTCAGGCTATTCGTTGAACGACGTCACTTTGAAGGGGTATCAGGTGCAGCCTGAGTTATTTGACATTTTATGCAGATTTAGATATGCACATTTTGTGTTGGTATCGGACATTCAAAAAATGTACCGACAAATTAAGATCAATCCGGATCATAATTTCTTACAGAATATTTTGTGGCGTAATGACCCACGGGATGCAATGTCTGGAACTGCAGACGATTACATATGGTATGAATTTCGCCCCGTTCGTAGCGACGCGAACAATTCAAGAAATATCAACCCTGGGAGTGGCGGAATTTCCAGGGGAGGCACGCGCATTACGTTCACAGTGTTATGTCGACGATATCTTAGCAGGATGTGACACTTTTGAGCAACTATCACAGTTGTACGCAGAGTTAAATGCGCTATTAAATAAATACGGATTCTCATTGCAGAAGTGGTGTTCAAATTCGCAAAAGTTTTTAAGTTCTATTTCTGAGAATCAAACTGTCGAGTATGATCTTAATTTTGACAGCGCGCCGAACAAAATTCTAGGATTAAAATGGCTCCCTGCGGATGACACGTTTAAGATTTCACTTCCCAGTGAGACGACAGATAACAAAATAACAAAAAGATTTATTCTCTCTACTTTAGCACAACGTTTTGATCCGTTTGGGCTAATGAACCCTGTGATAGTAAAGGGAAAAATCCTGATGCAAAAATTATGGATACGGAAGTTAGATTGGGATGCGGAGATAAAGGATACAGATTTGTTAAACGAGTGGAGCGAATTTTTAAATATGGTTTCTTTACTTAAGTATTTGGAAATTCCAAGACAACTACGGGAGAATAAAGATGTTCAAAAGATAGAGTTGCACGGGTTTTCAGACGCCAGTACATTAGCCTACGGCGCTTGCGTGTATTTGAGAGTAATATATAGCGATAATTCAGTGTCGACTAGCTTGATTTCTTCAAAATCAAGAGTCGCTCCCATCAAAACGATAACGGTGCCAAGACTTGAACTGTGCGCTTTGGTAATTTTATCAAATCTAACAGAGAAAGTAGTACAAATATTTCAAGGTATAGTAGAATTTTCATCAATAAATTTATGGACAGATGCAAAAATTGTTATAGCATGGTGTAACGATCACCCAAACAGATGGTCTACATATGTGTCACACAGGGTGTCACAAATTCAAAGCCTCACTGAAAAATGTAAAATACGATACGTGAAGTCATCAGACAATCCAGCGGACATTCTGTCGCGTGGACAATTTTCAAAGGAAGTAATACATTCTGGGTTCTGGTTGCATGGGCCAGAATTCTTGCGACATAATAATTTAAATTTGAGTTTGTGCAATGAGCAGATATATGTTACAAATATTCCTGAGCAGAAGAAAATAGTGCTTGCTGCTAATGTAAGAGCAGAGCCTGCAGAATTTTGGTTAAATTACTTTTTACGATTTTCTAATTTTTCACGGTTGTTGCACTCAATAGCATTTATTCTCCGATTTATAGGTAACTGTAGAAGTAAAGATAAAGTTCAAGATAAAATTATAACAGCAAACGAGATTGGTAACGCTTAACAGTTTGTGGTAAAACAATTACAAACACAATTTTTTGCAAGGGAAATTTCGGAGTTAAAAACAAATAAATTTATTTCTAATAAACAGCTGCGACAGCTCAAACTTTTTTTGGATTCGAATAGCTTAATTAGAGTGGGAGGAAGGCTTGAAAATGCTGATGTGTCATTCGACCAAAAGCATCCGTATTTGTTGCCTTCTCACAACAATACTGTACAATTAATGTTAAATTACGAACATTTGAGGTTAGGACATGCAGGATCTCAATCTGTACTGTCAAATATTAGATTACGATTTTGGCCTTTGAACGGTTTACGAGAGATTAAAAAAGTAATAAGAAATTGTGTTACTTGCACACGTTTTAGAGCCCTTCCGGCGCAACAAATAATGGGGGATCTCCCGACGGAGAGAGTCCAGATGGCACGGCCATTTCAAAGAGTAGGGATCGATTATGGCGGTCCATTCTTAACTAAATCATCACGTTTACGAAAAGCTCCTTTGATTAAGGCTTACATCGCTATTTTCGTTTGTATGGCGACTAAGGCCATTCATATTGAGCTGGTGACAAGTTTATCAACAGAGGCTTTTATTATGACTTTAAAACGGTTTGTCTCCCGACGAGGAAATCCTACAATAATTTATAGCGATAACGCAACAAATTTTCAGGGAACGCGTAATCAGTTGTATGATGTTTATCAGTTTTTTAAAAATGCAAAATATTATGACCAATTTCTGAAATACCTTCCAAAGAATGAAATACAATGGAAGTTTATACCTCCCAGGTCTCCGCACTGGGGCGGATTGTGGGAAGCTGCGGTCAAGAGTGCTAACATCACATCAATCGACTAATGGGAAACTCAAAATTCACCTTCGAGGAATTTTATACAATTTTAACGCAGATAGAGGCGTGTTTTAAATTCACGGCCGTTGTGTCCATAAACTAACGATCCTTCAGATTTCAGTTGTTTAACACCCGGTCACTTCTTGATAGGAGAGAGTCTGACTGCGTATCCTGAAAAGGACTTGTCTGAAACACCGGACAATCGGTTAAAATTTTGGCAACATTGCATAAAAATTCAACAGATATTTTGGAAAAGGTGGTCTGTTGACTATCAAAACTGTCCAAAATGGCTAAAACCAACAAGGAATATTGAGTTGAATGATATAGTGTTGTTACTGGAGGATAATGCGCCTCCGTTGCAGTGGCCAATAGCGCGAATTTTGGAAGTTTATCCCGGAAAAGACGGCAAAGTTAGGGTGGTGAAATTGAAAACTGCTACAAGTGTTTTCACTCGATCCATTGCCAAAATATGTAATTGTATGATAATGTAAATATAAGTACCGAGGGTACTCAACGTGACAACTAAAAGTTTATTTTATTGGTTTAACGCCTTCGGGCTAATTGAGTATGTTTGTGAGCAAACATCATTTTTTGTTGGTTTAATTTTTATTCCGGGTTTCCTGCCTGTTTCGGTTTGGTAGCTTGCCACAAAAGTTACTGGGGCTGATGACCTGAGTCCCTGGGGCAACCCTAAAAAATTAAATGATCTTTTGCAGTTTCTTGTTCTTTTTGTTGGTCCTTTGCTCCAATCAAGCATCGTAACGGGAGCGCGCAAACTAACGTTTGGCAATCTCTTTCAACGGTCTATGTGGACACACCAATCGCAAACCTGGTGTATAAAAAACGGTAGCCATCTACCCGGGCAGTATCGCTCTGTCCCTTTCGCACCGGTTCCAGAATTGGGCTGGTGCAACTTTCGCCTTACGGGGTTCCTAACATCTTTTCGGTTCTTCCCTTCTTCTTTCACGCCGATTTGTTTCCGTACTACATGGGCACGTGTAGTGTTAGCCTCGTTACCAGTGTCATTTCTCTGAGTTGGGTTGGGTTCAGGGAGATGTTTGTTTTTTGCACTCAGTTCAGGGGAATTAAAGGGTCTTCTTCTGGGTTGGGAGGCGTTCACGCGTTCGTTGGATTGGTGAGTACCAACCAACAGGTAACCCGTCGACGCGTACACTTGGAGTAGGTTTAGATTTACTAATGTAGGGGCAGCTTTGTGCCATGCATATTTACGAATTTAGGGGCAGCTTTGTGCCATGCATACTTATAAACTTAGGGGTGGTTCCTATAGCACCATGCGTATAGATTTGGGGTGCAAATTTACGACTTGTGCCTCATATTGATGATTAAGTAAGGGTTATTTCCACAAGGGGGCGTTCAAATGCGCCTTAGATTGATGGGCATCAACTAACAAGTAACTCACCGCAAGGTTCTTTGTGTTTTTCGCGTAATGTTCTCAGTACAATTTGGATATTAGCTTGCATGCTCACACTGAGCATATTGCAGTGGATCTCAGCAGGAGTTCTATGTAGTTTGGGTGATTCGCTTTTGTAGAGCAGGTGCAACACTTGAGATATGTTACATGTTCTTTTGTTTCTTAATATTGTAAAATAGTATATTATTGACAATGTGTATTGGAAGATTGTAGTAGTATTGTGTTGTCATAATAAGTGTAAGTAGTAGTAAGTTGTATAGATACTTTTTTATGTATGTGTAATGTTGATGGTTTGAAGCCGGAGCGCTTCAACGCGGGGTAGAATGTTTGAGACACACGTCATATTTCTGTCGTGACCCAGTACAAAGTTAAAGTAAAAGCGTGGAACTCAATTCTATGAAATGTAATGTAACGTAATACTAATCTAAGCGGCAACGCCGCATTTGTGCTCAATTACTATGTTTTTATGTAACTACTAAATGCTAAAACAATGAGGAAAGTACATTATATTATTTACATGCAATATAATTGGCAATACTGCATATTACAGTAATGGCAACGTTGTGCATCCATAAAAATATAAGTTAAATCAAAACCTTATGTATAAAAAACACGGTCGGCGATTCTGTATTATTTCCTAACACGTAAATGTAAATATGATAAACGCCGCTTGCATAGTAACAGTGGATGTCTTTCTCATTGGTTGGCAACAGTATTGTGACGTGAAATAAACCATCTTGGATTGTGACGTATCAGTACATGATTGGTCAAGGTGTCGGTAGACGGTACGAAATGGACAATGTTTTGTCAACAGACTAGTGTCACGCTGATTTCTACAGAGAAAGGTTCCGCTCCGTGGAACGGTAAATCCTCTACGTAAAAAAGGTCAAAAGTGATTCAAAGTAAAGTAAAGTGTAGTGTCACGCTGATTTCCACAAAGAAAGGTTGCGCTCCGTGGAACGACAAATTCTCTACGTAAAAATGCTTGAAAAGTTTTTGAACGTATTTGAAAGTATTTGAAAGTAGTAAAAAGTATTTAAGAAGAGTTAAGTGGTTGTTTGACGAGTCTAAGTTAGAAATGTGTTAGTATGTCATACCCATGCTAGGGTATAAAATGACAAAGTGATTGATTTGTTAATAAAAACCTGTGCAATAAAATTCAAAAGAAATTTTATTTTCCAGTTAAAGCAAAGTTTTGAACCAGTGGACTTGTGAAGATACAGGTTAAAGTATTTTGTGTCGTTCATTGTTATAAACGTGTTCGCGCACAATTTTTTTAAATAGACAGGGTATTCCTTAATAACCTAGTAATATTTCGGGTGACTTCTCATGATATTTTTAGGAGAGAAGTGTATCTGAACGTATGCCCGCAACGGCCACATTTTTTTGCTACTAGGTGTTTTTATTTTATACTATCTCTGAAAGTACTTAAGATTATTTTCAATTTTAGTATGTGTTAATAGGATATAAAACCACATACTTTATTTAGAAAAGTTAGAGTGCTCCACCAAGTGGCTTGCAAACATGTCTTCTGATAATTTTTTATACAACAAGTGGTGCACTGCTGTCATTTCTTCGTATGCGTATTTTTTCTGCCATTAGGTGAAATAGCACTTTAAGTAAACATTTTTTTCAGTTTATTTTTTTATTTATTGTTACACAGATTTACAAAGTAAATATTAACATTGTCAAACTATTATTAAAATTTTAAAACTAGTCTATATAAATACATAACATAATAAATAAAAATGGAAAGAACATACATGTTACGTCAGACATACATAACACACATATGAGTCGCAAGATTCATGAAGGACCGAAATACTTATCAATGGATTAAAAGCAATTGCATGTGAGGTAGGATTTAATTTCACATTTGAATCTGTTTATATTTACTATTTTTTTTGAACAGGAGCCAGTGATTAAAAACTTTTTGAATGCTCTAAGCCGATAGCCAGGAATGTGAATACTGCTCCTGCAATCCCGTGTAAAGTAGGAGTCAAATTTGTCAACTGTCCTAAACTTGTCATGATGTTTATCATTAATTAAATTATTGGAATTTCTCTCTTGTAAGAAAAGCAAACGTATAATTATCAAAAGGTAAAAACATTCTGTTGAACTTGTCAAGTAAATACACAAGAACTGAGAGCAAAACACGGTACACAAAAAGGATCAAAATATAGGTAGTAGAAAAAATGGCAACATAAAATTAGCTCTACTCGTCATCATCTGTTGAGTTCGGAATACATGTGGTATATTTCGTTTCTTATCTCCATGAGATGTTTTTAGGTGCTTCATCAGTTAAATATTTTCGTCTGGGTCGTTTCAAAACCAGTGTGGATTCCTGGCATCCATTTTTGTATTTTCGTACCGATTCAATTGATATTTGCAAGGCTTTGGCAGTTTTCTAAAATTATTGTGGCACTATAAATATTTAATAAGTAATCTCGAAAACTTTGGACTGGGAAGTATGACATGTTGTGAGAAAAACCTCAATTACTACTGCTAACCTTGGTCGGAGGCAACTCAGGGTGGTTTTCCACAAAATATTTAAAAACATTTTGAACAAACTGCTTGGCAACTTTATTTCCTTGCATGAGACAATAACCTTGTTTAGGTGAAGAAGATGTGTTCAGTCATATTTTCCTATACATACAATAATATGTTAAGAAGTGTTATTTATAAAAATAAAGGTTAGAATACTTAAAACGAATAAATAATTACAAATGTCTAAAATACTTACCGGCAACGCAATAGTACGATGGGAATAGCTCTGAAAAGAACTGTTTTTAGTATTAAATGAAGTTTCAAGGCACAAAAATGGATAAAAACGAATTAAAATGACAAATCAAAACACCAAAACAATGGCGACTAAAACCTGAAACAATAACACTTAAATATTACTTTATAATTATATCTCTGTCTAGCACGTTTAATTCCATTCAAGACGTATTTCTGTTCAAGCCCGTACTATTACAACTATAGCAGCGAAGAAGCAAAGCCTGACCTGGCCTGTGATCGTATATTGGTTCATGTTAGTTAGCACCGGTGTGTGTCTCTCTCTTGCATGTATTTAACTCAACACGAGGAAACATGATAGATATACGATCTAGGTACCTAATAAAAGTTGCTTTTGTTTATGTTTGGAATTTAATTTTAATAATTTCTGGTGTGAAATCCTTTAAAAAAACTTTTTATCTTCGTTTAAACGTGATTTGAGAGCACTGACATGATTTGCCCGCCGCCATCTTGCAGGTTTACTGGCTGAAAATACATTAGCTATAGACTAAGGCTTTGAGCGCGTAGGTGGTTTTTAGCCACCGAGCGGTTGCGGCGATATTGCCGTCGTTTATAGAACGTATGTATTTTTATGATTTTTAACCGCGGCAGTAAATAAAGCGCAATTTGTTCTATTTTCAAGCCTGCGGGGTCGCCGCCTTGTTAAATTAAACTTATGGCACAGATAACCTAATACAGATACGTAAGAGCGGCGATTTAGCGATTCGCACTAGATTTAATGGACACGTGCTGGCCGCATCAATGCATTTATATATTCGGGACGTCTCAGGATAAAGATTAACCGCACCAATGTGTTCAAAATATGGAATGTATTTATATTGTTATACTACATACATTTTGATTGTTATTGTATTGAACTAATTTAAATAAAACCTCATGAATTGACAACGAAAATATTTATTTAGGCATAATAAACCAAAAATGTTAATATTACAAATGACTCAATATTTTCATTTTTCGCTTCGTTTTATCTGTTTTTTTTTTAACTATATATATTACGATTTGCATATTTTAACGTATAAAATATCTTTAATCTAACAAATAATTTACCAATATATATAATGGGAAAGTTTCTACATGGATGAACAACAGTGATTTTGCTCATTTGGTTAAGAAAAAAATGGGAAATTCCTTCATTATTTCAAACATCATCAAAAAATTTAGGAATATATTTTCTAATTTATAAATATCTTAATAAATAAATTCTTCACTTGGTGATTTTAAGCTTCCAAAAATGCCTTCTTTGTCGCCATAAGCTTTTAACCTTCGGTCGGGCGCATCTAATCTGACAGGCACAGAATATCTATGTTGTTACTTCGTCCCGCCTTTTGATGACATTGGCGCATGACCCTCCCAGTAGCTTTCGTTTTTAGGATCCACTACACAACATTCGCCACTTAGTTTGTTTTCAACCATTATTACGGGAGATTTGTAAGTTTTATTCAGATAAGCTCATTGCGCCCGAATTCGACACATCTATAAAGGTATGTATTTTTAAGTAAATTGCAAAAAAATAAATTTCTTACCTTTGCTTTAAGCCCAATAATGTATGGATTTTTAATAATTTAGAAAAAATATCTTGATTTTTTGAATTATTTTCTAACTTTCTTTTTTTATTTTGCGATTTTCTAACTTTACTGTATTATTATACCTTAACAATAGCTTATAAATTTTGTTAAAAAGTTTTCGACTAGTTTTATATCAAATACATTTATTTTTTGCAGAAACTTAACTAGGTGCTTTTTGAATTTTTTTTAAGTGTGCCCATCATGCACATTGCGCCCGAACACCACAGTCAACATATTACGCCCGACGGAAGGTTAATTGTAAAAATATTTAATTTTTGTCTAGAGCAGATTGCCTTTTATCTAATAAGATTTTTCGTTTCAGTGACTTAACCTGATAGTTTAATTTGCTTCTGCGAGGGGTATTGCAAGTGAAATTTCCTGGTGTTTGTGTGTAAGCTGTTGGCGATAATAAGGGACTATTGCTACTTCGGCTTGTTGATGGTACATTGTGAATATCAATTTCAAGGGCCAAGGGATCTGGAAAAAGAAAATTGCCTTTATGGTTTGTTTTTATTTTACATCCATTCTGCAAAAGTGCGTCAGATTTTCGTATTATACCTTATCCTAATTGCGTTAGGTTAGGTTAAAAAAAGCTCACTTTTATGTGATTACACTTTTTTGTGAAACCCTGTATATGAGAAAACGTTTTCCAGAAATACACCTTATGATAAAGTATAAATCAGCATTTGAATAAAATTCCTAACTTAATTCGTATAGGCGGTATGGAAACCTGAAGCATTATTGCAGAACCCTGTATATTATCAAACAAAAATTTTGAAAAATACCTTGTACTTTCTGCAATACGTCCTTCACATTAATGGGATTACCTAATAATGGGGCATCCGGAGTTAGGGATACATCTGCAATATAAATACAAATTATCGCTAAATTTTCCATAAACCAAACATAGCTTCTTAAAATATGTGTTAAATGAATTATTTCTATTTACTTCTTACCTGATATGACAAGAATCTTTTTAGGCGGTTCCTCAGTAACATCATCCACCGCTTCTGGTAAAACAATGCAAATAAACACACTTATGTCCAGGCATCTTATTAAAATAACAAACAAAATAACATAGGCACACGTACTACACTCAACAGTTTATTACCGATCGTGTTGCACCGATAGTCGATAGCACTAAACTGATACCCGTACTATACGACAAGAAGCCGGCTCATTCTCGGGGGGCGTGGTTTTTACGAGGGTTAAATACGAGGCTGTCGCTTACTTACGTATCTGTATTAGGTTATCTGTGCTTATGGTAAGTAATGGAAGCGAGCGCATTAGCGGCTGTTTTGTCACTCTGTACCTAGTCTGCTCTGATTCGTGTTGAGGTGTTTGTTTATAAAAATTGACATGGTTGCCGAAGGTAAAATATTCGCCACCGAAAAAAATTATTCCAAGAAGTCGAAAAAGGCCCGGCATTTATGATCAAAAACTACCAGAGTATAGTAATAGAATAATGAAAACAAATCTGTGGGTAGGAAGTAGTGTGTGATGCAATTATGATTGACTGGAACGGAACGAACTACAAGGGCTTCATATTTAGAATGAATCGTTGTCGCGGTTGGCGGTTTTTACCGCTCATGCACTACCACATTTTAAATTGACGATAGTTCAGTCGCCTCCGATTATCAACGCCACGGAGAAAAAACCGCTTGTGCGCGCATACCTTTAAACGATGGACTATGAGTATAGGTATACTTTTTCCAAAGTCAGTTTGACGAATAAAAAACTCGATAAAAAAACTTCGACCGGGCTTCAAAGGGACCGGCATCATAATCGGGGTTGTCAGGTCTTTCTTTAAAAATTCTCTAAGTTTTTATTATTAAAAGTGTTTTTTATATCAGTATTTAATTGATAGTCAATAACTTTTTTGTAAGCTAGTTTGTAAATCTACTTTGAACCAAGAAATTTTCAATGTCAAAGAGAGAAAGAACAAGCCATTCATGAATATTATAATAATTTTTTAGGTACTTCAGAAATAGTATTTATACAAAATTATTTTAAATCAAACTAAAAGGAATATCACTGATGTTAAATAAAAAAGATAAACAATTAACAAAGCCTTATGTTCCTCCTATACTTACGAAAGTGCGAAATAAGACTCCGAGTGAGAAAATTAATAGAGCAGCATATAAATACAAATTTATATGCTGTAGACAGGAACAGCAAATAGTTAAAGGTTCGCCAATTGGGTGATCTCTTATCAGCTTTCAAATCAGTTGATGCTTCAGGTAGGCGATATTGAAAATCATCATTTTCACCACAACTGTGTGGTTTTAGACAAGTAAGTTTTTACTTGTTGCTTATATTTTATTATATCAGTATGAATTTTTGGCGACAATTTTAAACAGAAGGTCAAGGTAAATTATCGCAGAAATATAATGAGTCGATGGCAGAGTCGGTCATCGAAAGCGAAATAAGTCTGGAAATAAGAAACAAAGAGTAACATGTTCAATGTTAACGCATTATTTTAAATATGTACGCGTGTTTAAAAAGAAAATCCGGAAAAAAATGAAAATACGCTTTGTACAATAATGTACTTGTAATGAATTAACACAACTTGGGTTTTATAAGAAGTTATAACGTTATTAATTTGGGGACTGTCATTCCATAAAGCGCACACCAATAAATCAAAAATTCAAAACGGCTGACAATACTACAAGGGATTTTATTCTGCGAACTATTTACAACTTTTACTAGGATAATATAGTGATATTTCGTGATAAATTGCAAGGTTACAACAACATTGCGTGATGTTTTGTTAAAATGTGGCTTTAAATAAAAAAAATTAGATAATCTAATGGTTATAATGGAATCCCTGCGTATCATTGAACTACGAGAGGACTATTTGCGCAAAATAAAGGAGAACTATGAATTCGATAAAAGTATAATTTATTTAAATGAAACTTGGTGTGATACTTATGATGTTGTTAAGTATGGTTGGGTAGATAGTATTAATCAACCTCCAACTTTAAGCGCCGTTGTCCTTGATAATATCCGGCAGGTAATAACGAAGTAAATAGCGATGTATGGAAAAATTGCGTAGTTCATGTTATAAAAATAAAAAAATGGATATTCTGTTTCACCATCGATAGCGCCAGTAGTAATCTAACCTGGAAATGATTCTACTTCTGAAAGTTCTAACGATTCTAGTCATTAAATTGCTTATGAATTTTAAATTAATTATGTTCGTTTAGCACGTATCTTAAAAGCTTGTTATATTACAAAACGTTTACTGTGATTCTGCTGATGCGATCAATTTGTAGTTAAAATATATATAGTTAATTCTAACTACTAACTGTATATTCCAACTAACATAGTACCCGCTCCTTTCTTGATAAGGAGAACTGATAGTACCTCCTAGCGGTCCTGGCTGGACAAAGACAATTTTTGAAATTGTTTTCGGCAAAATAAGCATTTTTCTTACCGAAAGACCATTCTAAAAATATTAAATGCATGTGTCCTTTGCAGGAGATATCACGGGTGCAAACCTCTTATCGATATTAACTATATTTTTAAATTGTTTTCGGCAAAATTAGCATTTTTCTTTACAGAAAGACCATTTTAAGGATATTCTCTGCAAGCGAAGTCACGGGTACAAACCTTTTATCGATATAAGCTATAATGAACCAGCTGTAATATATACTATTTAATCATATTAAAAATTTACAGCAATCCGCAATAATTTTAATTATTTGGTAGAAGCGACGCCTATGGTCAGGAGTTTAACGCTTTTTTATGTCATCAAATTATGCTTGGAACAACTATACCTAAACATGCATTAGCAGTAAACAATGGACTGGAGTACTCCGCCGTATCATAATCCAACTCCAATTTTGATCATTTTGACTAGAATTTTCACCTGCTGGGCTTTTTAATTGTTCTTGTTACCATCAATAATATTCCTTATATATTTCGCTTTATTAGTGAATTAAAAACATGAAATATAATTCCTTGCTACGCCCACAAATTGTTTTGTTTTAAAAGCTAACCCACCAGATAAAAGATAAAGGTGATTGAAACATTGAACTGACAGCAGAATGAAAGCAAAGGCATATTGGTAACTGACTTTATTCTAAATATATCAGTAAGTACACCCACAAGTGTTTGCTGCCGTAGCAGAGTACAAAAAACAACGGAATTCAATACAATTTTTTATGGATAAATGCAGACTGAAATAGACATTGCCTTTTTATTAATTCATAAATACCACATCTTTCTCTATTCATGTTTCATTGAGATTTAAAATAATATAATAAAAACAATTAGGTTTAATGCCCACGCTCCAAAAATAAAAAATATACTCTCCGCACCTTATTAGTCTCTTTTATATTTATCATCCCTAAAAGTCTAAAGGAAGGACATGTTAAGCTAAATATAAACCTTTCATTGCTTATTACCTAAAAATAATTTGACCTTCTATTTATACATTTAGAAGATACACCAGAACCACTAGGTAAATCAGAATGAATGTTTCTTTTAATGCCCGACCGCCTTTCAATAACATTTTCATTAATTACCCCACTACACTGTCTCCATTATTATAATTAATTTTATTACGTATTTGTGATTGATAAAAAATATGATATAAAGGTCTTATTAAATCCAACCAGGTTCTTAAATTTCTATCAAACATCATAAACGACTTTGACCACACACAAGTGTTTGCTGCCGGAGCAGAGTATAAAATATAACAAAATTCAATATACTTTTATGCATAAAGGCAGATAGAAATAAATATTGCCTTTTTACTAATATATAAATTTACCTCAGTTCCACAGTTACTTTAGAAATAGTATAGCAGAGGTTATTTAAAAAGACCGAAACTTCAATAAAACGTGCAACAAATAACGCTACAGGGTATTCTTTGTCTTCATACAAATCAAAAGGAAGCATAAATTAAAGCGAATATTCAGTTCGCCCTTCAAAGAGACTAAAATAATAAATCACATAAGTCTTAGTGTTCTATATTTTACCAGGTACACTAGCGTATACCTGAGGAAGAGAGGCATAATATAATATGAGGGTGTATTTTGTATCCTTCTATAAACTGATTGGTGAATGCTGGTAGGATATTGGGTCAGATCCGGAATGTATTATTTCAAAAAAGTTAAGTAAAAATTAAAAGTGAAACCAGTATTATTAAAATTATGTTTTATTTCACATATAATTTATAATGAGCTAATTTATTAGTAATCGTAATATTTTATGTTTTTGTTTTTATAGCATTATTTATATTCAGTGGCGGCTTTAGGATTTGGTCTTTGGGGGGGGGGGGGGGGGGCAAGCAAATCTTAAATTATGTACATTAAAAAATACATTAATTAATACTTTTTAAATATAAATATAATAAAAAGAAAAAAAAAACAATAAAAAAATATATTTGATATTTATATTTATAACACTTTTATAAACAAATAAAGAAATAAACATACAAAAAGGTTAATCTGAATCTAAAGATAAAGAAATGTCACTTTCAGAATCTGAACCTGAATCTGACACATGAATTATCAGTGGCTTAACCTGAACATCCATAATGTGTTCTTTTTGCCAATAATCCCTTATAATATTATTTGTATGGCAAATACAATCGGACGAATTTTCGGGGGTAATGGTTTGTAATGCCTGTTTCCAAACATCCAAAACGGCATTTTCATCTTTCCTGCCTTTTCCAATAATTTGTTTATTAAAAAATGTTTTGCTTTGGGCCCAAATTGATTCAATAGCGTTGGAAAGGCAGTGGTAGGGCGGCAATCTCAAAACTTGATGACCCATAGTACAAATTAATTCATCCATGGAATATCCTAATTTTGCTTTGTATTGTTTTACTATTTGTAGCAATTCGGGTTTGAGTGCGTTTCTAATAATTGATATTTTTGCTTTGTAGCCAGGAAATGATGCCAGCTTTTCTCGTTGAAGCATTTGGCAGATTTTCGCTGAGCCGTGAATGGTACTTTTCATTGTCCATAACAAGAAGCGAGAGTTTTTCGAGCCAAGGTATAAGCTGTTCTTCCAACCATTTTTCAAACAATGTAGAGTTCAGGTTGTCATGATAGTCAGCGCTTTTATTTTTTGTAGAGAAAACTAACTCTGCCTCATCTATAAACCCATCTTTGGTGCCAGCATGCAAAACTATATATCTTTCGCCGTCTGATTATTTTTTTATTTAAAACTGATTTGATAATGTCATCATGCCATGTTCTAATGTTGCTACCATTTTGAAATATCCATGTTTCGTCTATGAAAATCACATCTAACGGAGTTTCTGATAACACAAGTTTTCTGTATATTGTCTCAAAAATTTTTGAAAGTTTTGAAACAATATCCGGTTTTTCCATAATGTAGTGCCTACCACTATCCTTTTAAATTTAAATTCAAAATGCTTTAACAAATGACCTAATATAGAGTTGCTTAGGTCAATAATTTGTTTGGCATGCAATTCCTCTTTTAGCTTCTGCCGTGTGACATACTCATGCGTGGCAATCATATTGTAAACTACGTTTCTTATTTGAGTTTTCTTCGCCTCAGTTAGATCCCTTGTTTTTGGAGCACGCTTTTCTCTATTAGCCTAAAAACATTTTGCACCAAATATTCTAAGTCGAATGTCGAGCAAACCTCAAAATTCCTCGCCCGTACCTGAATTTTTGGGTATCTGGGTAAAGGTTCTTTCTTTCTTTCTTTCTTTGTTCCGCTCTAATTTCTCACACCTGACAAAGAGAGGCAATTAAGGGTTGGTACTTGTTAATTTCATGCCTATGATTTGTTTAGAAGAAAGATGATTAAAAGCTGTGCTTTCTTTATTTCACGTTTTATTGCCCTTTCTGTCTTTTTAAATAATCTCTACTTTAGAACGGTTTATGGCCATTGGGTTTATTCAACACGGCATAACCTTTTTTGGTGATAACAAAATAAAACTGTTGGTATTTTTAAAAATTATAAAAGTTTAAAGTCACCATCTACCTCAGCTAGCTTAAGTCGTGTCAATTGTAACAGGGGTGGTCCTTCTGTTAAGGGTCCTTGCCAGCCCAACAACAATCTGCACATGTATGAACCCCAACGTATGTTGCTGTACAAGCCAATGACATTAGATAGAGTTTTGAGCGCCACTCACAGCTGATTTCAGCTCTAACCTATCACAACAACACCAATTTCCTGTAAGTGAGCAATAAGGCCCACATACAGTGCCAAAACAAATACAAAAATTAATTAAAAAATATTTAATAATTGTAATGCAAGGGGAATATTTTAAGTTGAAAATTTACAAAACTTCATTCAACGTCTCATAAATAACTGTAGTCAGTTGATTTACCAAATCAGATAAAAATAGTAAAAGTATCTGAGTTTGGCTAGGTTAAATAGGTACTCATTACTGCAGCGCAAAAGTTGCAACTCTTACATTTCGCCTTATAATAATAATAATAATAATAATAATAATAATAATCTTTATTTAGCACTTGGCTAGTTATTGCTAAAAAATTACAAAAAACCGTGTTTTACATGTTAGTTTCAAAACTTATAAACCCTAATCTACGTAAGTATCCCTTAAATAGTGAAATACTTTTGTGCCAAAGTCACCCAAACACCCTTAATCCTCTCCGGAAGGTCATTAAAAAGGCGAATTCCCTCAAAAAATAACGACTTTTGTAAGGATGTGGTCTTAACTGTTTCAATGTTATAGTGTTGGCCAGAGCGAATGTTATAATCATGAAAATTTGATCTTTTTTTAAGAAAAGCATTAAAATATCTTGGTAACTGCTCATGTTCTATTTTATATATTAGAATTAAGTTCGCCCTTTTGATGCTTTGTTCCACGGAGAGCCAATTCAAACTCTGTAACATGTCTCTTACTGGGGTATATCTATTGCATTGGAGAATAATTCGCATAATTTTATTTTGCTGAATCTGCAGCCTATATATATAGTAATTAAAGTGGGGCAAAATAATTGTGTTATATACAAGCATTTTGGCCCATTGGGACAAACAATCTGAAACGCGACAGAAGAAGCCAATCTTTTTCCCCAATTTTTTACAAAGATAATCCACCTGATTAGCAAAAGTAAGCTGGGAATCCAAAAAGACTCCTAAATATTTTATTTCCGACACAAAGTTAATTTTAGATTCATTCATGTTAAGGGCTAGTCCTGATTCAGCATACTTCTTACAATTTACTTTTGAACCTATTACTATACATTTTGTCTTTGATGTGTTCAGTTTTAATTTATTTTGACAAAGCCAGTCATACAATATTTCGAGTTCCCTGTTCAAAATATCAGTTATTTCCCTAATGTTATTTCCTGATACACAAATAAGGGTATCATCCGCAAATAAATTGAGAAAGGATTTTTTTACTTACTAACTTACTCCATGGCTCTACAACCCTGGGTGGGTTTTGGCCGACTGTACTATTCGTCTCCATTGTTGCCGATCTTCCATCAGTGTTGGGTCGTATTCTACTCCAATGGTCCTTAGGTCCGCTTTGATGTTGTCACGCCACCTCATTCGAGGACGCCCCAATGGTCTTCTTCCTATTGGTGCTCCCTCCCACGCCAGTTTTATCATCCGTGTGTCCGGCTGTCTCTGCACATGACCCGCCCATTGCAGCCTTCTTGTCTTTATCTCCTTCACAATATCTGGATCCTTGTATAGTTCTGATATTTCTTGATTGGTTCTTACTCGGTACTGTTGTGTTCCAGCGGTTCGCAGTAGTCCAAATATCTTGCGCAGAACTTTTCTCTCAAAAACTCTCAGTTTCCGTTCGTTGTCTTTGGTCAATGTCCAGGTTTCACTAGCATACATAACAGTCGGTCGTATAACAATTTTATAAGTTGTGATTTTTGTTCTTCTCGAGATGCTCTTCGATGCTAACACTGACTTTAGTGCATAGAGACATTTGTTCCCGCTTTGAATTCGGACTTTAATTTCCTCCGTTATATTGTTATCCTGAGCAATTGTGGCTCCCAAATATTTAAAAGTTGCTACCCTCTCAAAATTGTATTCTGCCATCGTGACATTTTGACCCACTCTGTCCCTACGTCCGGTTCTGCTGGTGTGCATATACTTAGTTTTTTCCTCGTTTATTCTGAGCCCTATATGCGCAGCTTGTGCTTCTACCCTAGCAAAGAGTTCTTTCACCGTCCGTACAGAGTCTCCTACCACGTCAATATCATCAGCAAAAGCGAGCAATAGTCTTGGGCCATCCCGACCAAATAGTTCAACACTTACTTCGGCGGTTCTTATTACTTTATGAAGAGCAATGTTGAATAATAATGGAGATAATGCGTCTCCCTGCCTAACCCCGCTGTTTACCTCAAATGATTCGGAAAGCCTATCTTCAATTCGTATTTTACTTCGGGAACCGTTTACACACATCCTTGTTATATTTACAAGTTTTTTAGGGATTCCTATTTCCGCCATTGCATCCCACAGTTTAACACGCAGTATACTGTCGTTTGCCTGTTTGAAATCTACAAAAAGATGGTGGACGTCCCGGTTGAACTCCCAGAATTTCTCTAGCAATTGTCTTATGGTAAAAATTTGGTCAACTGTTGATCTGTTTCTTCGGAAGCCGCACTGGTAGTCTCCAATGCTTTCCTTCGTAATTGGTTTTAGTCTTTCCAATATCACGTTGTTGTGTGTCATTTGCTGCGCTTTTCACCGCGTCCTTGATATATGTCCACGCGTATTCCACTTCCTCTCGTTGTTCTATTGTTCCAAGTCGACTGCTTATATGGTCTTGGTATGTTTGTTTATGGTTAGGTTCTCTTAGTTTTCCTATATCCCATTTTATTGCTGAAGTGTTCATCTCTTTGCTTGCACTTGATATTCGCTCCATAATTTTAGCACGCACCAAGAAGTGATCAGTATCTCCATCTATGCCTCTAAGGCTTCTTACGTCCATGATATTGTTCCCATGCCTAGCATTGATCAAAATGTGGTCGATCTGGTTCCTTGTGATTCCGTCGTTTGACACCCATGTTTGTTTATGTATGTATTTATGGTCGAACATAGTGGACTTTATCAGCAAATTGTTAGCAGCTGCCAGGCCGCTTAGCCTTAAACCATTATCATTTGATATGTCATGGAGGCTGTAATTGCCAACATGTGGTTTCAGGAACTCTTCCTTACCGATCTTAGCGTTGAAATCACTACATAGTACTAGTCGGTCTTGTTTTGGGACTTTTGCAATTGCTCCTTCCAACTCATCGTAGAAAGCATCCTTGTCTTCTTCATCATGTTCTTCGGTTGGTGCGTACGCTGATATGAATGAATGGTTGTACCAATTACCTTTGAAACGGATGTAGCATATGCGCTTGCTTATTGGGTGAAATGTTATGAGAGAGTTCACGAGATGATCCGCCACTACAAAACCGGCACCGAACTCGTGTCTATTTTGTCGGCTTCCACTGAAATAGACCCTGGATCTACTTATTTTCATGCTTCCGGATTCGGGCCACCTTACTTCCTGTATAGCTGAATTTCACGATCGATTGTTTCAAACGCACGCTGCAAGTCTACAAATACACTAAGCACTACTTTTCCTTCATCTAGCCCTTTTCGCCATGTTGCACATACATATTGCAGTGCTGACTCACAAGAATGGTTAGTCCTAAATCCAGACTGTCCCAGAAACAATAACTGATAACTCTCAAAATAGGTCCTTAGTTGTCGACAGACGACTGTTTCAATGATCTTATCTACAACAGGCAGTAAGTTAATTGGCCTGAATTCAGATGGAGTTTTAGGTCTAGAAACTTTAGGTATAGGAATTATAACACTATTTTTTATTTGATCTGGTATTGTAAGGAGGTATTAACTAAATAAAGAAGAGGATATCCTATTACACAGAAAAGATCCTTTACCAATTTGATGTTTAATGATTCATCACTAGTACTTTTATTTTTAAATCCAAAAACAATTTTTTGTAGTTCCGAAACGTTCACAGGTTTGAAATCGGCAAAGTTATGTTCATCAATTCCATCTATATTACACTTCCAATGTTTATTTTCTATAGTATTTGAAATTTCATCTATACTGTCCGCATAGAAACTATTAAAATTCTCCTCTATTGACCCATTATAAGTTCCACAGTCGATATCCGTTAGAGCTATTTGTTGATTATTATTTCCTACCAGGTCTTTTAGTGTTCTCCACATCTTCTTCCCATCTCCTTTGCACCTGTCTATGTTGTGATCATAATACTTTGTTTTTTCAGTACGTAATAAAGAAGTAACTCCGTTACGTTTAGTTTGATAGTCTTTCCAATCTTCCTCCTTTTTAGTCAGTATAAACTTGGTGTATGCTCTGTCCCTATACGTCTGAATAACTGAGATAAATACGGTTAATCACTTATAACGTTAAGTATGCTGAAATATATTGAGCAAAATAGATTATGGCTTCGATTAGAACAAAGAGAAAACTACGTAGTTTTAGGTATCGCAAAAAATTACACTTGGTTGTATATCAATAAAAAGAGACCAAAATCAACACGATATTTTCAATTTAAATAAAGTTGTACTCATCCGCAGATTCTTCTGGAGGTGGCTAAATAGGCTATATAAGGCCTAGTTCTCTATAGAGATAGCTTTTTTGCTGCCTGCATAGTAGTTATGTTGGCCCTCAAATAAGCCGCATATAAACAAAAAAAATTTAACGAAAATCCAAAGGTCATTTCTGATTTGGCCGGAAAAATCTATCGGAGAATCGGCAAACTGGAAAATCAGCACAAAGTGGAAAACGGCAAGGAGGAAAAACTGGTTATAAAAATATATATGGAGTTTTAGAGGTTATGTGACCAAAATTTCAAAAATATAGATAATCTAGGAAAAATTTCGTATTAAACTTACCACATAGGCGCGTTAATAAATGCTATGTGTGAAATCTCGAAGATTGTGACCAGTGTGTAAAGTCATATCACCAAATAACACAGAAGACCCTTTTCCGTCAATCTCAAAAGCTACACAGAATAATCAAAATTAGAGCCAACACAGCCTAAAAATACCGGTTTCGCAAGCGGAGGTAAAATCACGGACTTGCGGTTTTACGACAATCACAATATGATATAATATAATGATAATAACCGACCTGAAAGTAAAAACGTCACAACGGGACACCATTTAGAATTTGCAAACAGAATTTCAACATACGCACGCATGGACCTCGACCAATTTTGACTAAATCCAAGCGACAATCTGCAGAGAACGCAATTTCCTGGGTAGTTTATGATTTTGTTATACGTATAATAATGAAAACATCGTTGAAAGAATGACGACGCATGGTTTTACCTCACTGGTTATTTATTTCTGAAAATTTACATTTCTTTATACAAGCATCTGTTACGAACGGTTACGAAACCCCTTTCGAAAACTTAAAAGACATACGGACTAAAACTACAAATAAATTTCAGGAGGTTAATTAAAAAAAAAATGAGAACATATTTGGAAGTAGAAGGTGGACACTTCTCTCATTTAGTTTAAGTTTATAATTTTTAGCTTCTATTTTATATATATTTTTTTTAAATTCTGTATTAAGCAATGACAATGAAGTAATTTTCTTAAAGATTAAAACTTTAGTTGACAGTGCTATTTTTACCATTTACTTAGGTTCCTTTCAACAGTAATAATTCAAGAGATGCGTGATTGATTCCACAGCAAACTTTGGGGATGATTAATGTTATCCTGGCTCTATAAATGTTTGCTAATTCATTTCAATTGGTTCTGGCGTGGTCACATTAAATTTTTTGAAATTCTTATTTCAGTGAAAGGATTTACATGCTGTATAAATGTACAAAGTTTTATGTAAGAAATGTAATTTGTGTGTAAAGATTTTTGGTTTCTTAAACCTAATTTTTACTGTACAATTTTGGGCAACTCCTTTGTTCCAGATTACTGATACGCACTCCCCCCAGACCAAAATATCATGTCGTAAGAAACGTTCGACTAGCGCCTAATGGGTTATGATGATAAACGTTTGGTTGAGAATTTCTCTCAGAATGTAATATTTGTGTATTAAGCATTTGACATTTTTATACAAGTATAAAACATGTTGGCGCCATTTAAAGTGCTTGTGAATGACTATAACTAAATATTTAATGTGATTGACCTCCAAAGTGGTTCACTAATTTTAGGAATTGCAATTTGGCAGCACCTGCAGTCTTGTTTTTTTGGTCTAACTTTCTTTCTTCTTATACCAGCCCAATAATGAACACCATTTTGCCTCCCAGCATTTCTTTTAGTCCTATTCAGGGCGTCCATTTAGTTTGCCGCTGGACGATATCTCGTTAACGGTCGACTTAAGGAAAAAAATCGTTATATAAAAGTTGTACAGGTTAACGCCGCGCACCTTTCAGAAATAATTTTAAATATACAGGTTGGTTCAAAAATCCAGGGTGGGCCAAACATACCCTTTTTTAAATGGAACACCATAATATATTTTTTTATTATATTGAAGCCTTTAGTGGTCCTCTATTATACTACTTTAAAGAATTTTGATCATCAAATGCGACGTTGTTAAGATATGAATTTTTGAATGGCTTTTTGGCTAAAAACGATTCTACATAAAAATCGTTGGATTTTATCTATCTTAAAAACCTTAATATTATGACCAGTTTTGATGTGTGCTTATTCATTTTTAAATTTGCTTTAAAAAAAAGTTAGGAACTTAATAAATTAGTGTGTAATTCATATCTAAGTATTTATAAACAATTTTACAGAAGAAAATATCTTTCACCAATTTAAAAAAAAATTTAAAACGAATACATATTAACACATTAAGTGTTCAAAGTGTCTACCATTTTGCAAAATGCAAGTGCCAATTCGTTTAAAGAACGAGTCACTCACATTTCTCAACATTAATGGGGTGATTCTACTAAATGATTGTCGGATTCGTTCCATCGTGTCCTCCCTTGTTGTTCCTGGTGTGCTGTAAACATCGACCTTGACGGTGCCCCACAAAAATAAATTTATGGCCGTTAGGTCAGGTGACATTGCTGGCCAACTGATCGGACCTTAAAACAATAAAAATATTAGGTAAAAAAGAAATTTCTTATTATTGGGTTTTTAACAACCATTCCTCCCTATCCACCGCTCAGAAAACTGTGCATTTAAATGTTCCCGAACAAATCTGTTGTAGTGAGAGGGTGTCCAATCGAGCTGAACTCACATCCTGTTCGTTATGGACTCCGGGAGATTATCAGTCAGTCATGTTACAAAAATTTCAGAAATAAACCACCATTCAAGTGCTCTTCAAAGAAATAAGGTCCAATGACATAATTGTGGATAACACCACCCCAAACGTTTAAGCTCCACTGATGTTGAAAATTATTTACTAGCAGGGCATGTGGATTTTGGCTAAGTGAATATTATGTCTATTGACAAACCTATTTCCACGAAATGTCGATTCGTCGGTGAACATGACATATTTAAAAAAATCTTCATCTTCAGCAGTGCTATTTTGGGCCTATTGACAAAATAATGTTCTTTTTTCAAATAATTGTCGCTTAATTCTTGATGTAATTAAACCTTATAGGGATATAATTTGTTTGCCAATAAACAATTATTCATTGAAGATTTTTTTATTTCTAAATTAGAACTAATTTTTCTGACAATTATTTCGGGATTCTCCACCATCGCCAATACAATGCCTAGCTGGTTATCTTCATAAAGCACTGCTTTGGTCCTAGATGTTTTTTCATACTCCACGCTCCCCGTTCTCTCAAATCGATCTTTTACTTTAATTATTCATTCTTTCGTCCGGACATCGAGCTTCTGGAAACTTCTGAGCATATAAACGTGATGCCATTAAACAATTTCCATCACTTTCTCCAATTGCGTAAATCATATTTACTAATTCTACTCCGGAGTAATTAAAATTCGTTTTGAAAATTAACGTAGACAAGGCCAATGTAAAACGTCAAATAATTGATAATTGTTATGTCTGCCACTTGCAGAAAAGTTGAATTTGATAGAAATGCAGTACGCTTGCTTCTAAGACACACTTTTTGAAATAATGTTTCCTTCAACAACCTTTTGAAATAAGGTATCAGATATTGGCATTATGTTAAAGGGAATTAAAATATATTTTCGAAAAAAGATGTAAAATACAGGGAATTTCATTTAAAAGAAAAACGAGAACTTAGTTTTAAATTTATTAGGTTTGGGCCAAAATGTTAAACACTCTGTCGTACTTATACCAGTCCTAATAACAGTTAGGTGATTATTACATGTTACAACTTTTCTTTCCTAAATTTTAGTAAAAAAATTTCTAAAGATAGTTAAAATCCAACGATTTTTATGTAAAATCGTTTTTAGCCAAAGACTTATTGAAAAATTTATATCTTAACAACGTCGCATTTGATGATCAACATTTTTTTAAAGTAGAATAGAGGACTACTAAAGGATTCAATGTAACAAAAAAAATATAAGGTGTTCCATTTAAAAACAGATATATATGTTTAGCTTACCCTGGATTTTTAAACCAACCTGTGCCGGGTGTTGCATCGTCGAGCGGGACATAGGAAATCCCATGTAATTTTAAATGGGGTCAATTATTGGCTTCCCTAATTATTTTAGAGAAAAATTCTATTTAGGTTTATTAAAGAGCACTAAAACCCACATTCAAAAGAATAACTTTAGATATTTTTGATGAGCCCGTTTACGGGTTATCGCCGATTTCTTTTTAACTATTTCTCCTTTTTATGGCCCCGTATTTGCGGGCACCAGTCAAGGTAAAAGATGACTGTCAAATAAAGTTGCCATTTTGAGGAATATTTGAACATCTTCTTAAATCCTAAAGTTCTAACAATTTAATAGTACCTACCTATTAATTAGTAAAATATTGAAACATATAAAATGTCATAATTAACCTTGTAATTGGATACTTTATTTTAGTTTTATTAGATTAATTTGTACTCATAAATACGCCTTTAATATTTTCGATGTACGAGTTTTTATAACAATAAAGCACACATCACAAATCACCGAAATAAATTTAGATACGTAAGCTGGGCGTTCCCGCCAAACATTATTATTTTGTTTGGATCGCATTTCGTAGATGGCGCCGGTAGTGGCATCGCACAATTTGGTTTAGTTAAGTTCGTATGAGGGCACCACGTTCATTTGCGATCGAGAAGAAGCACCCTCCCAGATTTCGTTGTTGTCAAAAATTTGAAGTGTATTGTCAATTTTCTATTCTCGATTATGCCGTTTGTGATCGTTCGGTCTCTGTGTATACTATTAGCGTGATTTTTGATAGTTGTTTTGACTTTTTGTTTAGTTTTAGTGTGTTCTCGGTTTGTTTAGTTAAAGTTCGCGTATTTATTTCCGTTATGGAAGACTACGGACCTCCTGTTAAAACCTAAAAAATGTTGTGTTCCAAACTGTTTAAATAAACATGGCATGCGACACCGCTTGCCAAAAAGAGATCCGATAATTTTTGATCATAAAATTAATGTCTTATTACCTATTTCGCTTTATTTTAGTCAGCTGTATTTTTTTAAATAGGTAAGTAGGTATTGCTTGGTTTAAATAATTCGTTTTTTGCTGCTTTCTATTTGAGCTTTTAGGTATACGTTAAAGTCCCTGTATACGTTATTTGATTGTTACTTTACCAACAAGGTATTTACTCCAAACTTAAAAATAAGAGTTACAAATAACGTGTATCCCTGAACTAAAAATAAGCAGAAAATAATGAATATTTAAACCAAGGAATATGTTAAATTTTAAAGCGGCACCAATACCTACCGATAAAACAGATTTTATCAAAAGTTGGTAAAACAGTATTCTTTATTTTTACCCATAGTTGCCCCAACAGATTCCTTTCTTTCTCGCGTGTTTCGGATCGCAAATACTAGGACATCAGCGCCAATTAGTTTTTGACAGTTCTAAGAGTCCATTTGCGTATCTAAATTTATTTCGGTGATTTGTGGCACACATTTCAAAATGACAACTTTATTTGACAGTCATCTTTTACCTTGACTGGTGCCCGCAAATACGGGGCCATAAAAAGGAGAAATAGTTAAAAAGAAATCGACGATAACCCGTAAACGGGCTCATCAAAAATATCTAAAGTTATTCTTTTGAATGTGGGTTTTAGTGCTCTTTAATAAACCTAAATATAATTTTTCTCTAAAGTAATTAGGGAAGCCAATAATTGACCCCATTTAAAATTACATGGGATTTCCTATGTCCCGCTCGACGATGCAACACCCGGTATATTTAAAATTATTTCTAAAAAGTGCGCGTCATTAATCTGTTCAACTTTTGTACAAAAATTTTTTTCCTTAAGTCGACCGTTAACGAGATGTCGTCCACCGGCACACTAAATGGACACCCTATTCACTACGAAGTTCCTTGCTTTTTACCAACCTGCCTACACCCCTCTACGCCCTGGCTAGTCCTCTATTCAGGTTGCTTCATATTTTATGTTGTCCCCTGAAAAAACATTGTTGTAACGCCCATGCTAACATAAACTAAGCCTAATCGGTTTTCAAACTCAAATCTAAAATAGGTATCTCTATATCGACCCAAGAGGCGGTAAATCCTTTAATTATAATTTCCGGACACACTACGCTTACTGATGGACGTAACCGAGGCAACTAAGCTTCTTTATAACAACCTGCCGCCCATGTAAGTACCCCAAAGTGCATGTAAACAATACTTGCGACTCGTAAAATTAGGCGGCACTACCAAGTATAATAAGCGAAGTTTAGGAATAAATCTTTGTTGTTTTTGTCAGTGTAAATTAATGCAAAACACATACTAGATGAAACTTAAAACTGTTCAAGTTAACAAGTTAAACAAGTGTTATTCATGCTTATGTATTTCTTACAATATTATAACGTGGTTGGAGTAATTTTAAGTTTATGTTAATTTTTTGACTATATCAATTTTATGTTAACACACATTTTTGTGTGTCAACAAATTTGTAAGCCTCTAGTATTCTCCTACTTATAAGTTCCCCTATGAACAATTTTCTGTCTACTATAGAAAGAAACAGGGATATAGCCCTCCCAAAATATAGGTTTATCATCTTTAAACCTATACCCTGCTGTGGCTAAATGAGCTATGCTCAAGGCCAAAAAACTAAATAAAAAAAAAAAAATCTTTAAACCAATGCTCGGTTAGAAGAGAAGAACAAGGTTATGTAATGTGTTTTTTTGATTATTATGTGATATATTTAGGTTGATTTTGTTTTTGATTAACAAGTTCTAACAGTGTCAATGTGTTATGTTATGTTAACTGTTAATTACCGAAAATGTAGGTGTTTTTTGTATGTTTGTGTTTGTATATTTTAATTCTTTCCATCAAAAGTAAAAATAAAGCAATACTATATGACACAAGAAACTGTGGTATAGTAATAATGCGATATTTCTATGTATATACTACTGAAAATATTTATATCACTATACAGAGTGGCAAAAAAGTCGCGCATAATGCCTGTAACTTTTGAATTACCTCGTATACGAAAAAGTGACCCTTATGAAAGTTGTTCAGTAAATTATTCCCCACATTTCTACCTGCATGAATTTTTCATTTCTGGCTTGGTTGTCATTGACCAACTTACTTTTTTAAAAGGAACAACCTGCATGTGATTGCATATTATTTGGATTCTACTGGGAAAACTCTGATTTTTTGTATTTCAAGTTTTTATTTATTTAAAATTGTAACAAACTTTATAGTAACAAAATAAATTGCTTAGAAAATTGAACAACTTAACATCGGAATAATAAACAAGTGAAACCTTTTCAGTGGATCAGGTGTTCAAAATGACCACCATTTTCTGCTAAGCAGAGCACCAGTTGATCCCTGAACCCGTCTACCACGTTTTAAAGAAAGTCCTCTGAAATAGCTCGAATTTCACCACTAATTCTGACTTTTAAAAATTCTAAGTCATTTGGACGGTTAACGTAGACTTTGTTCTGTAAGTGTCCTCATAAATAGAACACGAGCGGGGTCAAGTCCGGGGATCGCGCTGTCCAGTCAATAGCACCTCTTCTGCCTATCCAACGTCCTGGAAATTGTTCCATCTTGCTGAGACCATACCTGTTCATTTATGCCATTATTTACACCCGGTAAAACCATTCTGCAAGAAGGAATTATGTGATTTCTGAGGAGGTCCAGATATTTTTCGCCATTCAAATTACCATTTATGAAAAAAGGTCCCATAATATGTTTACCAACTATGCCCGCCCATACATTAAGTTTTTCGGGCCTCTAAGTATGACTTTTCTGGAACCAGTGAGTATTTTCGGTAGACCAATAACGATAATTATGTCTATTAACAATTTCATTTAAATGGAAAGTAGGTTCATCCGAGAAAATGATATTTGTTGCGAAGTTATTATCCATCATCAGCTCTTCTATCAAAATCGTCCTCGTTTAACTCGTGCACCAACTTTATCTTGTAGGGATGCAAGTTCTCCTGCTTAAACAAATTTTTCACTGAGTGATGAGACACATTAAAATTCATTATCATTGGCCTGGATGATTGTGTGGGGTTTCATGTATTGAGAGCATAATATCCAAAGGTTTGTCTCCCCGGTTGCTGTTTTAGGTCGACCCGGTCTAGCGGCTTCCCTAACACTGCCTGTTTCATTGAAAAGTTGACAAACCGAATCTTGCGATCTCTTCATATTTCCGTAACCGCTCCTTATTAAAATTTCGACTCGTTGTTTCTCATTCAAATGAACCATAGTGTAAACAAATTAGAAATCAGACAACAGAAAATTAAACAAGACCTCTTAGGTCGCTGTCATGAAAACACCTTGACTCAACTGGTGGGTATTAGTTAGGAATAATTATTATTAGGAAGCTTTTCATTTTTGTGCTGTCATTATCTCGGAACGCTTGCAGATTGAAGGTGAAATTTTGAAATACAAAAAATTCAGAGTTTTTCCAGTATAATCCAAATATGCAATCATATGCAGGGTGTTCCCTTTAAAAAAAGTAAGTTAGTCTCTATGGCAACTAAAGCAGAAATGACAGAAAAAATTCATGCAGGTAGAAATGTGGCGAATAATTTACTGAACAACTTTTATAAAGGTCACTTTTTCGTCTACGAGGTAATTCAAAAGTTACTACTACTTAGTTACTACATAAATAACTACAATAATTTAGCATTTCTTTTATTAAAATACATATCTACCAATTGCAGCCTACGCTGTTGGCCTATACTTAAAACGTCTTTGGCAGCAATGTCGTTAACTGCCCTTGGATCGTATAATATAAATATCTTCATTTTCTGGTTCATTTATTCCAATATTTGCTCTTACGCACATGTTATGCATCACACAGACTGCATTTAAAATTTATCCTACTTATAAAGGATGATACTTTAAAGCTCTTTCCTTTAGGATGCAAGGCAATTTGTTCTTTACAACGCCTACAATAAATATGCTACCACGCCATAGCATTCAATTGAAGAGTACACAAAACAATTAAGGTTTCAAAAAAAATACCGATATAATAGGTTTTACCTACCCATACATTATTCCTAGCTCGAGTTAATGCGCCAGAATTCATTCCTTCTGGAGAATCCGCTGGCCATATATTTAATATTTTAAAAAGGCTGTTTAAAAATTATTGTTTTTTTCATGGTTCCAATCTGTTTCGGATGTTGGGAACCATCCTGGCTACCATAATTTTTTAGCTGTAATCCTAAATATCTGTTTGGTATTCTAAGAGAACCAGGTTATGGGGTTTTTAGCCATATCTTCTTGTTCTTCCTTGACCTTCTGTTTTGGCGCCAGGACTAATTATTAACACTTTTTAATTTGTACACTTTGTATTTAGGTGGGTACTTAAATTAGCCCTATATTGACTGAATTGACCCTAACCAGCTTCCAATCCACCTTTTGTTTCGATCGTTCCTTATAGAATGTTCTAGCATTATACGTTATAAATGGCTACGTTAAATCAAATTCAGTGTGTCAATTTCTATGCAAAAAATGTAATTAGCAGTGAACAAGTTTCAAGTGGAAGTTAGACTAAAGTGTGCTGTTGTCATACTTCTTAACTGGACCTCATGAGGTAGTTACGCTTTTAAAATCCTTATTTCTCTTCCCTCAGAAAAGGCTTTTTACCCTAAACTACCTCTAAATTTACAATTTTTAATGAACACAATCTGCAATATGCAAATACTTAGGTAATTGTTTAATTCAATTCTATGACAAAAAATTGCGTTTGCATGCTATGTAAGTTTTTTGTACCTACGTAAATTATTCTGGGTTAATAATTATAGGTCAGTTGTGAAAGAAAGCAAGTGACTTTGTAGTTTCGCCATGTTGTACAAGAAAATTCCATTACAAAAAGCTAATAGAAAACGACATAAGTTGCCTTAATGAAATTATAAATGATAAATATAAAGTCGATTTTCGCGTGACAAAGAATGGAATAAATTACCAAAGCCGTGATTATATCAACATTCATTTTAACGAAACGGATCGTAAAACTAAATATTTAAAATAATTTGAAAAATTTTCTTTTTAGGTTAGGCAGACAAAAGTGAGGATAAACCCGAACGCTGGTGAACATCCTCAAGTATAATACATTTATATTATTAAAGCTGCATAATATAAAACTGTTAATAATATTAATAAGTAGAGATTGCCCTTTCCGAATCTCACTCCCTTCAAAGCCTTAATGAGCAGAATAGCACTTCCTGCTAAGATTATGTCTTATTTGCAATATTTTAAATATTAAATGTCAGTTCAATTTCTTTTTACTCAATAGTTTGTTTATTGTAAATACATTTCTTTAAATTTCACTAAGATTGGTGTCTCTAGCGACATCCCGCATGCCAGCGGTGGTCTTGATTTTCCTTGAGAAGAGGTATTTTTGTAGTGGATATCGTAGTAGGCAACCAAAAATACAGGGCCACGAATTTTTCTCCCTGTCGTTTTTGTTTTTGTTTAGTTTTCTGGGGCTCAGTTTGTGAAAATCATAATTTAGGGTCACCTTTAAGGTGGGCGTCCATTATAGACGGGTCGCATCGCATAGGAGCGAGTCGCAATTCTTTACAAACGTGTTTACTACCATCGCGCTCCGTGCGTCCCGCCCACTGAACTCCCAACAGTAGAAAAACAAAGCTAATTGCCGACCGATCTAAAAATGTCCCCGGCATGCGTGATTTTTTCGGAACTGTGGCTCATGCGCGATACGTCGGATTTCTACGATTTTTTGATATTTTTAACGTTTATATTGTCCAGAGCCGGTTGTCACTTAATTCTTTATTCACACAGTATTTGGCGTGTTTATTGTGAGATTTCTTAGCGTTATTTTGAGTGATTTTTAGTTATTTATTGTACTTTGTGGAACTCTCGTTAAAAACTTATTACTAGATTAGACTTTTATAAATAGTTAAGGTTTATTTAGATTATAGTGCAGTACCTTTTAGTGTAAGTTTGTGATGAAAAACAAGTGTATGGTGTTGCTTTGCAAGCCAACGACCCAAATTCAGTTCTCCAGGTAAGTAAATATGCTGCTTAATATAATTTTAAAATTGTATCTGCATATAGCATTTACCTTGCTTTCAACACAATCATGTATTTGTCAAAGCTAGATCATTTTAATTTTTCGCCTAAAATGCAATGTGGAGACTTGAATAATATGTCCCTATGTACCCATATTAAAACATGTTTGCAGATTGACCGCAGCATGACATGATGCATGGTTAAGAGCTCTAGGAAGCAACCCCAATATAGAACATATTAGTGGTGGGAATCGTGTTTGCGGATTGCATTTTGCCCAGGATGATTTTATAATCAAAAATGAAAGGGCACACTTAAAACCAGGTGCCATTTCAAACCAAGCAATTGGGCCCTAATGCTTTTCAGAATTATATGATAACATATTTATTTTCTCTCCTGCAAAGTGCCAAGGCAAGACAAATGCACATGCTTATTAAGTTTACTATAAACATTTAAAACCTCCGTTCTGACTTACTATTAATCTTTAAAAAAAAGTAATTTTCTTGTAACTTTCGTCGTATGTTGTATAGAAAATGATAGAAGAAGACCAGGCGACAAAGGGCACCTGTTATGGTGTTAGCAGCAACCAATATTACTTACGGAACTATGCCAGAAACTAAATTGTAATTCAAGATTTCAATTTCTGTATTGACGCCCCAAAATAAGTCCTGAAATTTTTATAATTATTTGCAGTGTATTGCTTCTTCGAGAAAATTGATGCTTTACATCTTCTTATATTTCATATTATACCTACCAAGATTTACTATAGTTGCTTTTTTTTTATAAATCAATAGTTATTCCAACACAATAAGTTAAATAATTTTTAAGCCGGACCTGACGTACATGCGAACTGCGCAGGCCCAACAGTTCCGGAAAACGCCACATGCTGGGGACATTTCTGTAACACGGTATTAGCAATATATTGGGGAGTGCAGCAAATGAAAGAGTACTCTTTAAAGTTATTCCAAGCTTTCGGAAATCATATATTTCATTTCCATCCTCAGGGAGACTACAATTTATATAAATTAAGATTAGGAAACCTCATTAGAACAATAAATAAATGATTTTACTTACAACTTTTTTGAGATTGTTCATAAGGATGTTCATAGAATTAATATAGGACATGCGAGAAGAAAACGTGTTGAAACCCAAGTCAATTACAATTAAAATCAAAAATTGGAGACAATACTAAAAACATTGTATATGGACGTAGAAACACACAATTTAAAATAAAATCAAAATTTTGATGTTCACATTTTGAAAATTCGTTACTTAATTTGAAATTATGGAATTATTTAGCGGGAAATCATGACTTGCGTGTCTCCATTTTAAGTGACTAGTACGTTAGGAAATACTGTCATTTTAATATGTCATTGAAATTGTCAAAAATATTTTTAATGCGGTTTACAATAAGAATAATATTAAATAGAGAGAATTACGGATTTAAGTGTTATCATGCAGCAAACCTGAAAAATCGTTAAATTGCATTTATACGAGGTTCGAAGTGTTATCAATAGTATTGATTGTACGTAAATTTTTATCTAAGTGGAGCAGATATGAATAAATTACACTTAAATGTTGGCTCATACTATTGGGTTCTTGAGCAATAAATGTCATTTCCAAAAACAGTCTTTTTTTATAATTAGTTTGTGAGGTTAGAATCTCAGCTGAATTAAAATTAATGTTATGGTCCATATTATTTGCATGTTCAGCAAGGGCACATCTCTCTGGATGGTGTCTACAGTCATTCTTGTGGTTAGTGATTCTGCTAGACAAGGGCCTAGTAGTTTGACCTATGTATACTTTATTACAGTCTGCACAAGGGATTTTGTAGACAACATCTGATAGTTGATTAGGCTGTGTTTTGTCTTTAAGTTTGGAGTGAATAGAGTTTATTGTAAGTACAGGCTTGTATGCAATCTTTATATCATTGATTTCTCTGAATAGTCTAGAAAGTTTTGGAGTGATATCCCTTATGTAAGGCAATGAAGTGAACTTATAGTTTATAGTCGCTTCAGTTATATTTCCGCTAAATAATTCCATAATTTCAAATTAAGTAACGAATTTTCAAAATGTGAACATCAAAATTTTGATTTTATTTTAACTTGTGTGTTTCTACGTCCATATACAATGTTTTTAGTATTCTCTCCAATTTTTGATTTTAATTGTAATTGACTTGGGTTTCAACACGTTTTCTTCTCGCATGTCCTATATTAATTCTATGAACATCCTTATGAACAATCTCAAAAAAGTTGTAAGTAATATCATTTATTTATTGTTCTAATGAGGTTTCCTAATCTTAATTTATATAAATTGTAGTCTCCCTGAGGATGGAAATGAAATATATGATTTCCGAAAGCTTGGAATAACTTGAAAGAGTACTCTTTCATTTGCTGCACTCCCCAATATTCACTAGTTTATTTCTTAACTAGTCAGCAACGACTACCCTCTCGATATATACAGGGTGTTATGGAAATGACTTATTATTTTTTAACCCGTAAATCTATAGGTCGAGCCGAATTGGGGAAAAATTGCGTTAAATGGCGCTCGAAGCTAGAAATTCGAGAAAAATGCCTTCAAAAATTTAGCTCAAAACACCTACGCGCCAATGATCAAACAGCTGATTCGTACTACTTGTCAAAAAAAATATTGTTGACAAAAATCTGACAGTTACTGTCAGATATTGTCTTTAGATATCGTCAGCCCAAAACATGTGTTTTGAGCAGTGTTGCCACATTTACTACATCAGTTTCATCAGATAACCTTTTTTGAATATTTAATTTTTTCTACTTAACTTTAATATGCTTTAGTTTCTACCCTATTACACGAAAAATTGTCTACGTATTGCTCTAGTTTTATTTGTACATACCTTGAAATAAAAAACATATCGGCAAGAAATCCACGTTATACCGTTACCATTTCAAATGATTCTAGCGGGATATTTATTCACTTTAACAACACATTAACTGTTCGGGACATTATCAAGTTATTAGCTCTTTAATTCTGTGTTATTAATACAAGAAACTACTAGTTATAGACAATACTTTATAACAAAATCCGGATTGAAAACAACGCGTTTTGGCCAGACACACGTTTGATACGGTTATGTAAATCAGCCAATCAGATGCGGTCAAACGCTCGCTAAGCCGATTGGTCGTCATTTTCAATTGGCGCGCGATTTAAATGAGTTAATTTAAAAAGTGTTATAAAATGATATCAATTTAGGAATTTCTAGGTGTTAGAATAGGATAGCAGCATACATATTTAATGTTACAGATGAGTCTTGAGTTTTAATACTTTAGAAAGGCAATATCCATAAAAAAATAAAACGACCATTTTTGAGAGGGCCCTCGGAAAAAAATGTTGACCCACTTTGTTGCACTCGCATTGTTTAAGAAGGCTTGTGCATTACTAGTCGTAACTAATATTTACTGACCACAAACTATTCAAAAGAAGTTTTATATTGGCACTATTTGCTCTAAAAAAATGTATAAGTAGAATGCAGAGTTGTATACCTACCCACTCAAATAAAAATATTTAAATGCATTGTAAATATCAAGGGCTTGGTATCTAAGTTATCCAATATTTTTATAATGTAATTGCCTTTTAAGTAGGGCCACCGAATCGTGTTTAGTGCAGGTATGGATAAAGTATTAGTTTATTTAAAATTAACGGTTTAGACTATCTAACTAAAATTTTACACCTTTCCTTTGGTATGTGTATCCACGTAGATTTTTCAGATGGGTAGTAGGGACCACTTTAGTTTAAAATAGCCTGAAACCCTTCAGGAACCTCGAAGCACTTGTAAGCCCTTTTTGCTAATAATTTTTAGAAAGTAATTGATTGAACAGCTCAATTTTTTGTTTTCAAAAAAAGGACCTCAAAAACTCACGGAAAGAACAATTTAAATTCAACAAATAACGTTACGGTTATGTTCTTTCTCTTCTTCTGTGACTTCTGTTCTTCTTGGTAATGATAATAGCTGGTTGATTGTCGTCAAGACAGGTGGCCATTGCAATTAAGAATAATAATTACGGTATCCAATCCAGTCCTCTTAACTGGACACACAACATTTAAACACGATAGTCCAGGGGGCGGGAAATGTGATTTGTTGCTGTTCTGTGATTGGGTACTGAGCAGTTCAAAGTCAATGGCTTCATAAATTTGTTTTTAATATCATTTCTTATTATTCATTTACTTGCAACGGCATAAAATTTGTTTGCGTTTTGCTGCTGGAGTGTATAGTTGTTGAATAATGTGATACATGATAGATATATTGCTTGTTCTTGTTATTCTGTGGTTGATATACGTGGCGCCCTCTGAATTTATGTTATGAGAGTGATTCTAGACATGGCGAAGGTATTGTTATTATCAAGAAAGTAGTAGATTTGTTTATAATCATTTGCACAAAAGTTTTATAAGATTAAAGACTAAATATGAATTTCGTTGTTATTAATTAAAGCCCACTTTATATAATAATACACATGTGATGGGAATGTTTTGTGATGTGATAGTTTATCTGTGTAAATTTCCAGACATAGGGCTTGTTGTTGGTATCTACGATTTTTACTCAGCGAAGTATTATGATAGCAATACAATTTCATGGGGTGAGTAAAAACTATACCTATTGAATAAGGCTTGTTTAATTGAAATCGCAGTATAGTTTTTGATTTAATCTTTTTTAAAAAACCTAAAAAAAAGATTTTCCCGAATACTTGGCAACGTCGCAAGGTAATCAGCTCTCTGTAGAAATTCCGCCAATTTGTCATGTCAAAAACACGTGTTTAGGGGTAATGAACTTTCATAGAGGCACAGATGGTCCGGTTTTAAGGTATTTTACAAAATTCAAAATACTTCCGATTTTAGAAAAAAAAACTATCAAGTGTAACTCTAGGCCACCCCAGGAGTGGCCCCTTAAAATATAATAAGTCATTTCCATAACACCCTGTATATATATATATATATATATATATGTGGTCTCGCCTGACAGTGGATACACTTCCATTTGAATCTATGATAGGCGGATTTTTGTGATGCAATGCGACCCGCCTAGTGAACGCGCGCTCTAAGATCGCAATTGCAAGAAAACCTCATCTATTGACTATTTGACAATCAAAGACTGATTGATATCCAAAACAAACTATACACGAATTATTTCAATGGGCCTTTGATAATTCTTGATATTTCGGTATGTGTATGATGTTCAAATGTAAGAGACACTTAAAGTCATATGAAAATTTAATTTTTTTTTGTTTTTATTTTATTCCTTTTACCATTTCTGGCATAATGCAGTAAAGCTTTGCATGTAGCCTTAAATCGGCGAATAGCGGATTTTAAAATAATCTACATATTTGCCAATTTCCCTTCCATTATATTCTGTTTTTGGGTTTACTGAGCTTCTATAATGACACACTTCGAATTCTTGTCCGTTTCTAAAACATGTTTATCTCTTGCTTTCATTGTGTTTAGTGTTTCCAACATCCGAGCTTGCAACTGCCCGAATTAACATAATAGTCAAAGAAGGAATATAAGTTTTTAAACATAAACTTTATTATTAACCTTAATATAGGTACCAGCTATTTTACTTATATCCAATTTATTACGTCGTAGTAGAGGTATTGAAAAAGGTATCATAAACTCGAATTTTAACAACGCGAACGCCCATAGAAATATATGAACAACTAATAATTATTTTAATTACACCACGCGTGAACGCTAATCAGCGCTAATAAAATAAGCTTTTGGTCTTAAGATGTGTTGATAATAATTAACACCCTTAAATACCAGCATACAGTTATGAAGCACGATGTATAGATTACATTTAGTATAAAATTATCATTCAAACAACAATTGTTTATTTAAATAAAACCAACACATTGGTTTGGTAGTATTAACATAGAGGGCAAAAACATAAATAGTTTCTCCTCGACGTCTCAGGGGTAGACCTTTTTCTTGTTACAAAGGAAAGGTGACGTAATATATTAGAGCTTTTATCTTTAATTCGACATTAGCGTTTTTAGCTTTTACCAAAATGTTCACTTTATAGGGCAATGTTTATGTAGAATGTTTAGCTAATTAGTAATTTTATAAGCGATTTTTGATGTTATGATAATTTAAATGCGAATTTCTGCTCCCTTTCACTAATGTTAATTAAAATCTTGACTTTCTCGACATTCAATATTATGAACTATGATTTGTAATTCCCTCTAACCCCTAGATAGCGGGAACTTAGCTAACATAACGCTTCTTCCCCCGTCAAGATTTTCTTTCCGCCGTCACGGTCTGCCTCCGGTGTTCTTCTTCAGAGCAAAATATTTAACTACGGCAGTAGTAGGCAGATAAGTTTAAATTTAAGTACTAACAACCCCTATATTTTATTTTTACAATAAAGCCAGTAATAATTTTAATTTCCTTGTTTTATTTATACAGCTCCCCTTTTTTTAGCTTGTGTTTGCTTAGTGCCAGGTCGCACGATCAGAGCTAGCTCCAAACCATCTTGGAGGTTTCCAGCTGTTCCTGTGGTAAAGCTGGTGGCGCTTGTTAAACCTCCTCTCGTGAGCTAGGGCAATTGGCACGCGTGCTCCACGGCTGGTTCTGTGCGTATTCTCTAGCCACCACTTTTATTCGTTTTTTTTTTAATCATTAATTTGATTTTTTCTTTTTTTATTTATTTTAAAATTACGGTTTTGCTTATTCAGCGGTGCTCACCACAGCATCGCTTAAAAGTACTATCTTTTTTTACTAAAGTAAATCAAATTTTTTTTATTTTATTTATATTCCTATTTCTTACGAAAATATAAACAAATCAAGTACGCGTTGCAATTTTGGCGCCCAGCGTGGGGCTTTTTTTTTAGCCACTGATTTGACGCGAAGTTTGCGGTTAACGCTAGACGGAGCCGGCGCAGTATAAACACTGCTAATCAAATCAATAAACAGTGCTGTTAGCCACGGATCTCTTGCGGTTTTGTTAAGGAGAGGATTGTGCAAGTTCGTTGAGAGAGAGATTATTATATTTAAATTTAATGGCCACAGTCTATGTTAACGTTAAGCGAATCGGCTGCCTGTGCAACATTTGGTGATTCAAAAATTTTGAATGTATTACTATAGGTTAGATTTCTATCCCGTAAGTCAATTCCAATAGCTCGTATACGACATCATTCGATAAAAATAGCTAAGGTGTTTTTATTTTCGTCAACTTCTATATAGGTACAATATTTTTTTGTACGACGTATACTTTTTCATTTTCATTTCACACTGTTTGTTATCCTATGATGCTATAACGATGGCTCCAAGATCAAAATGCTCCGGAGTTAAAGTTACCTCCCGATCGAACCCTTAATCAGCTGGTCCTGGCGCCTCATCAACAGAATTTATCCCAACACTCACCGCAACAGCTAGGCGGGTCCTTTAAACTACATTCAAAATGGAAATAATGGAAATAGTGTGACACCTGAAGTTATTAAAATACCCAAAATTGGCATTTTCCAAATTGACTTCTGCAATATAAGGGGACTGAAATCGAACATCAATGCAGTCCATCAACATTATTTACAATCTACTAAACCTCATGTACTCACACTAACCGAAACAAAAGCTAATTAAAGTTAAAAAAAAATTAGTACGGTAGGTCATTTATATCCTGGGTACGCCTTCCATCACCGATCTAGGCGCAATTTTGGTCTTTGTCTCTTTGTCCGCAGTGATATTTCTTGTCAGCGAGAGAAGACACAAGAACCTAATGACTTTCATGTAATGTGGTTTAAAATATTAACGCAAAGAATTACTAAATTCATCTGCTGCCTTTGCCGATCGCCAAACGATACCCATTATTGAGACTTGTTCTTCTCACTTGCTAATACTATCGACTTTTTGCACACTCACCATTCCAATTCCGAAGGTGTCATCGTTGGTGGCTTTAACGTTCATAATGTCAACTGGCACAAATACTCAAATACAACCGAGGAGCAAGGTCGCGAAGCTGAATCGTTTGCCATCAGCTCTGGCCTCTGGTTCATTTCGTAGGTGAACCAACTCGGATTCCAGACCGAGATGATGATTTTGCTAGTTTGTTGGATCTTTTCTTAACTACAAACCCCGACTTATACACTGTCACCGTAGAAACGTCTGACCACAACCCTATTTCAGCACTAAACAAACTACCAATTGGTGCCGAACAGCCTTCTAAACCACGCAAGATCTGGCATTATAAATCAGCTAAGTGGGATGACCTAAAGGACCATTTTCGAACTTTTCCTTGACGGAACGTTTGCTTTACCTCTGACGATTAATTTATCTGTGTATGGATGCCTTAATTTCTTTCTCAGAAAAGTGCCCTTCTAAGGGCAAGCATTGGTTTACCAAAAATTACGAACGAGCTGTTAAATCAAAAAATTATTTCTACCGACAATGGCTTCAAAACCCTTTCGCCGAAAATCGTACCATCTTTGTTAACGCTCGAAACTAACGCTAGTAAATGACAAACCAAAGCAAAGAAGCACACAACCAAAGGGTAAAGGAAAAACTTCTTTAATGTCCTAACTAATCATGATCATTTTGGTCGGTAGCTAAATCCTTAACTCAGAATTTTATCAAGTCAACCATTCCACCTCCAGCACATTCTGATAGCACCATTGCGACCAAGGCACAGGAGAAAGCAAACTTACTGAGTCCCTCAAGGTTCTGTATTGTCGCCCACCCTCTTTTTACTATAAATAAACGATCTTTTGGAAATAACTAAAAATCCTATATATAGCTATGCTGATGACAGCACACTTGTCTCATCTTTTACTTTGGATGCTCGAACATTGACTGCCAATGCACATCTCTATGAGCAGCAAGAGGTCTTACATCTCAACAAAGCCCTGGAAGAAATTCTGTATGGGGTGACAGTAACTAGGTAGAATTTAATGCTAAAAAAACCCAGTCGGAGGTTTTTCCAAAAAGAGTTAATGTTGAAGAACCGAATATAGTTAAGGCGGGACACTCCATTCTCTTGGCTTTATGACTTCATTTATTGGGCGTCAATTTGGATAGTCATTTGTAGTGGCATAGTCACGTTGCGGCCATTGCTAAGGCAGCTTCGCAGAAGCTTGGAATACTTTTCCGAACTAAGAACCTCTATATACCCCAACAACTTTTGATGCTCTGTAAAGCTCAAATTCGACCATCGCTGGAATACTGTTTACATATTTGGGTCTCTGCACAGTCTTTTTAGTTCAGGTCTGGTATGGCGATATCGGCCCTCAAATAAGCCTCACAAAGGTTCCAAACATCGACCGGAAACCCGAGGGTGAATAAGCTGGCGAGTTGGAGAACGGCAGTGATGAAGAGACCAACAATGTGGCAGAGGAAGGATAATCCTTCTAAATACTATTCTGGTTATAATTATTCTGGTCTACAAAAAAAGTCTGGAATTTAAGGTTATGTGGCAAAAATCTCTCGAAACTATTGATAATCCAGGATCATATACGTTGTGAACTTACCGTATGTATACCCCAATTGAGATTCGGTGTGGAAAGCCCAGAGATGGGGAAGGATTTTCCGAATTTTTCCATAAGGCAAGAAGTGCAACCAGATCTCAGAATTTCGTTTGACTGAATAACACCGATGATACTCCTGCGTCAAACCCAAGAACCTACCGAAAAGGTCACAGAGAATAATTTTAAAATTAAACGCGGTTTTGCGCACGGAGGTAGATCTACAGAACTGCGGTTCTACGACGCAAATAAAGCATAACCAGAACAACCTGAAAGCAACAATGTTTCAAACTAACCTTTAGAATTTCTTTCTAGTACCTTGTCGTGCAAGTTTCTTCAATGCAATACTACCGCAACATAAAATATACCATAGATTTTGTCAGTTTAGTCATGATTATGATCATAATATAAAGGATTAGGTACAATTTTTAATGCTTATCATCTTAAAGTAAACACTTTAAAGAGATTAAAGCCTAAAAATTAAACATCATAGTTTTCATAAAAACAATGAATTGTTACAATCACAAAAACTTAAAACGAGTTCTTTTCAAAGCTATCAATTTTGATTTGTTGTGGTATTGCATTGAGAGTGCGAATGGTCTGTTACCTTTATCACCCAAGTTCTGTCATGTTTAATTCAGTTTTGGAGTGATTTGGCCAAGTCCAGACTTTTGACCGTCTCTGTGTATTATAAGATTTAAATTAAAGGTAAATTCCGTAACGTTCGGCAAAATAAAGCAAATAATGAAAACCTGGATCAACGTTGCAAAGAGTGGGAGAACTATGTGTCCAATCTCCGAGGATGTTGAACGTGTAGACCAACACCTCTCTCTCGGAGAAGACTTAAACAGGAGAGGACCAAATATCCTAAATTCAGAAGTTGAGAAAGCCATAAAGCAAGCAAAAAACAATAAGGCACCCGGGCCAGATCAGATCCCTGCTGAACTACTCAAATTACTGGATGAAGACAGCATCACACACTTAACCACCTTTTTTAATAAAATCTACAACACTGGGTATATACCTGAAGACTGGTTGGAATCCCTTTTCATCACGATTCTGAAATAGAGCAAACCTTGCAGGTGTGGCGATTTCAGATTAATCAGTCTCTTAAGATTCTGCTACGTATTCTTCAAAATCGCATGTACGCATAATGCAAAAGTTATTTAACGGATGAACAGTTTGGATTTTGGAATGGATTGGGAACTAGAGAGGCATTGTTCAGTATACGAGTCCTCCTCCATAAGTATTGTGAATTTCGAAAAAACGTTTATGTATGCTTCATAGATTTTGAAAAGGCTTCTGACCGAGGCAGACATAATCTGCTGCTCGATATATGGAGTCGATAGGACTGGACAATTGCGATCATAGGCTATTAAAATACCTATACTACCACCAGGTTGCTACCGTTAAAGTAGATGGAAATACCTCTTCAAATAAAATCCCAATTAAACGAGGGATACGTCAAGGGTGTGTATTGTCGCCCACACTGTTCAATATATATTTCGAACAAATATTTCGAGAGGCTATGGATGGCTGAACCGAGGGAATAAAGATTGGAGGAGAAACAATAAATAATATTCGATATGCCGACGATACCGCCATCCTGGCTGAAGGTCTAACAGAGCTCCAGATCTTGGTTAACACAGTATGCGAATCAAGTCGTCGAAGAAGTTCAAAAATTAATATTAAGAAGACTAAATAAATGGCCGTGGGAAAGGTGAATGTTGACCCAGGGCAACTGCTCCTGGATGAGGAGGTGGTGGAGCATGTTGATCACTTCAAGTACCTTGCTAGCTGGTTGAATGCGGAGGCAAATTCGGATAAGGAAATCTTAACTAGGATTGAAATAGCTCGTAAAGCATTTATTTCATAGTGCCCTATTTGGGCGACATTGCTCTACGCCTGCGAGACCTGGACTTTGAAGGCTACCACCATTAATAAACTGGAGGCTTTTGAGTTGTAATGCTATCGTAAAATCTTTAAAATACCCTGGATTACACACACTTCCAATGAGGATGTGCTCAACATGATTGACACAGAACGGGAGCTCTTAAACACTATTAAACTAAGAAAGACTGAGTACTTTGGCCATATTATTAGAGGTCCAAAATATCACTTGCTCCGACTCATAATACAGGGTAAGGTGGATGAAGGGAGATGGATTGGTCGAAAGAAGCTATCCTGGTTACGCAATATCAGACATTGGACAGGTCTACAAGTGGAAGATCTTTTCAGAATAGCGGCAGACAGGGATAGATTTCACGGAATGGTCAGCATGATGATAGCCAACGCCTGAACCCAGGCACGGCACTCAAAGAAGCAGAAGAATGAAAGCCCCTGATATCTTCTAGTATTGCCAAACGGTTTACTTAAATAGAAATTTTTCGGTTGGCCTGTTTTATCTCTAATCCTATGTTATTTCGAATGTGTAATTTTAATGATGTAAATGCACTATGATATTACTATGTTTTGACACATTTAGGTTTTCTGTAAAGTCTGTATTAGCTTCAGTCCGTCACGCTGTTTCAGGTAATTCCTAATTTAAAAGTAGCTAAATGTATGTTTTCTTTTTTCTACTAAAATTGCGCATCTAGATCTCAGTCCTTTATGTCCCTTTATGTGTCGATTCCTGCCAAACAACCGCGCGCAACGTAAACTGGGGTAACAACTAGTTACAAGTCTTGTCAGTCCCTATTAGCTAATCAACAAATTTAATACTTGACCTTGCCAGCTCCTAATGAAAACAATTACTAAGAATTTCAGTTATTGCAAAAAATGTATGTAATGCACGAACCTCATTTAAAAACACGTAAGTACTAAAAAGTTTTCACGGCATGAAATTCAGATTAGTGCTGATATAATTAGTGTTGTTCTTTTTTTCAGTTGAAACCACACTATCCGTCACGCAAATATCAAACCCCATATTTATTTCAATTATGCATTCACGAAAGCGAATTTCTTTTGTATTCAATGCATATTTGTGTTCTTTATTCTCAACCTGTAAATTATTTTAGCATGCACCGCAGTTTTTGTACCTTCATATACTTTAAATTGAGGGTTTTTATTTCACAATAATATATACAATATAATCTCTCTGTCTGTAACTAACAAGGTTAAGGTTTACTTAAAGACCGTTCTCTGCGAGTGGTGATAGACGGATTGGTTTCAGACACATTTAACATTAACGTCGGGAGGTTCTATATTGTCTTGATCTTTTGGAAAAAACTAGAAATCCTATATACCGGGTGTTGCATCGTCGAGCGGGACATAGGAAATCCCATGTAATTTTAAATGGGGTCAATTATTGGCTTCCCTAATTATTTTAGAGAAAAATTCTATTTAGGTTTATTAAAGAGCACTAAAACCCACATTCAAAAGAATAACTTTAGATATTTTTGATGAGCCCGTTTACGGGTTATCGCCGATTTCTTTTTAACTATTTCTCCTTTTATGGCCCCGTATTTGCGGGCACCAGTCAAGGTAAAAGATGACTGTCAAATAAAGTTGTCATTTTGAAATGTGTGCTTTATTGTTATAAAAACTCGTACATCGAAAATATTAAAGGTGTATTTATGAGTACAAATTAATCTGAATAAAACTAAAATAAAGTATCCAATTACAAGGTTAATTATGACATTTTACATGTTTCAATATTTTACTAATTAATAGGTAGGTACTATTAAATTGTTAGAACTTTAGGATTTAAGAAGATGTTCAAATATTCCTCCATTGACTGCTAGACAATAACCGAGGCGATCATAAAATTCTCTTCTTACATTCGCTAGTTGGTAAACTGAAATTCTATTGCATTCGGCAGAAATAGCATTTTTTAACTCGTCTAGATTTGGGTATTTTTTATCTTTGTATATCCTGTTTTTTAAATGGCCCCAGAGAAAGAAATCATTTGGCGATAAATCAGGAGACCTGGCTGGCCAATTTACTGTATGATTTAAGCCAATAACATTTCCATTAAAAGCACGGTTTAAATATTCCCGGACAGCCAGGGTACTATGTGCCGGGCAGCTATCCATTTGGTACCAAACTTTTTGATTTTCCCTGGCGGCATCATGTAAAGTAGGTTAAATATGATCTTCAAGTAGTTCCAAAAAATATTTTGCATTTAAATTTCGTGTAAGAAATAATGGCCCGATAATATTTTCTCCGAAAATCCCAGCCCATACATTAACTTTTTGTGGATATTGCGTCCTTGTTTCCACAAACCTGTGTTGGTTTTCTTTGCTTCAATATCGATAATTTTAAACATTGGGTTCATTGTTTAAGGTAAATGTGCATTCGTCAGTGAAACAAATGTTTTTTAAAAATTCCCTATCCATGTTTGCTCTTTCCATCATACCAAAACAAAACTCCTGTCGTCGTATTTCGTCCCTATCTCTTAGCTCTTGGTGCTTCTCATATTTGTATGAATAATATTTATGTCGTTTCAAAGCTCGGAACGCTGTGGTGTGATCTAATCCTATGTCATCCTCAAGTTTCCTTGTGCTGATCTTCCCATCATTTTCTTCCACGCACAATAAAACTTGCAAGTCCCTATCATTTCTTGCATCTCTTCTTTGTTCCTGCCTTTTTTCACATCTGCAGATATTTATTACAGTGCCTTTTGTCTCAAATTTCTTGATAGTCCTTTCGACTGTAGATTTTGCAGGTATCGGTCTATTCGGATACAGAGCAGCAAACATGTCTGACACATTTTGATAACTATTTCCTTGATAATACCATTTAATCATCAATATTTTTTCTTCAGAAGTGTAATTCATGGCTAATATTTTCGATGTACGAGTTTTTATAACAATATAGCACACATTTCAAAATGACAACTTTATTTGACAGTCATCTTTTACCTTGACTGGTGCCCGCAAATACGGGGCCATAAAAAGGAGAAATAGTTAAAAAGAAATCAGCGATAACCCGTAAACAGGCTCATCAAAAATATCTAAAGTTATTCTTTTGAATGTGGGTTTTAGTGCTCTTTAATAAACCTAAATAGAACTTTTCTCTAAAATAATTAGGGAAGCCAATAATTGACCCCATTTAAAATTACATGGGATTTCCTATGTCCCGCTCGACGATGCAACACCCGGTATAGCTCCGCTGATGACAGCACACTTCTTTTATCTTTTACTTTGGATGCTCGAACATCGACTGCCAATGCACATTTCTATAGGCAACAAGATCAATAAAGGCCTGGAAGAAATTCTGTCTAGGGATGACAGTAACCAAGTAGAATTTAACGCTAAAAAACACAGGCGAAGGTTTTCGAAAAAAGTTAATGTTGAAGAACCGGATATAGTCATAGCCGGACACTCGATTCTATTAGCTTCATCAATTCATTTATTGGGCATCAATTTGAATAGTTATGTCTTGGCATAAGCCTAAATTCGACCATCGCTAAAGTACTGTTCGCATATTTGGGGCTCTACTCCTAAACATAATATTAATAGATTTCATTCAAAAAAGAGCCATTCGCTCGATCGGTGACCATGATCTGACAAGCAACCTGGAAAGCCGTGAACATCGAAGGCAGGTTGACGACGAGTCTATTTTAGAACTATTTTTATGGCAAGTGCTTAACTGAGGTTGCCCGCTTGATTCCACCCAGAGCGATGCATGGTGTGAGCTTAGTGTCCCTCGAACGACACTGTTTAAAAATTCTTTAATCTGGAGAACGCAATCACTCTGGAATGACCTCCCTGAAGCCGTGTAACCAAAGAGTATAATCTCCAAAGATTCAAAACCAACGTGAATCATTTCCTGCGCACACGCACAGCTCACAGAGCGCCATAAAGGATTAATCCTGCAGTGCTGTGCCTTATAAAAAAAATACATACCTTTAAAAAACTAGGTACTATTTAGAATACAAATATTGGCGTTTATATTAAAAAAATTCTTTATTTCTACGTTTTTTCGGGTCGGGCTATCGAAACGTAGAATTTCTAAGTTTTGATAGTTCAAAAAAGGGAGTGGCACCAAAAAAAATTTTGCCTACGGCGCATTATATTGCTAATATTATGTTCCATTTTTACAATAATTATCATTAGTGTTTTTAAGAATTTTGAGAACCAATTATTAATTTATTATAAATAGAAATAAAAAGTACTTGTTCTGGTTCACAGTTTTTATATCAGTTATGACACGCGTGTTTCGGCCCTTTCGGGTCATTTTCAAAGGAGCACAAAAACTCTTTGGATAGTGGATAATGAACAAGTAGCCCACTACAAATAAATTATAAATTATTAATTTGTTTCGGAGTGGAAAAAGAAGAGGATAATGAAGTAGAGCTTGATGTACACGTATATACTTAGATTTTTAATGCTATCCTAATTTATTTTTTTGGGCCATTTCGATTGTCTATTGTTTGGAAGTATCTACTTAATAGAGAATTCAGAATTTTTAATAAGCTTGTGAACTCAGGTCAATGAATTAACCCTACAAGGCAGCTGGTTACAACTTTAGGCATACATAGGAGGAATGAAAGTCTATCCAAACCATAAATATCTTTAATTGTAAGAAAGTTGGGGGGGGGGGGGGGGGGAGAGAAGATCTCTATATTATAGTATTAGATTAGTTAGAGTTTTTACATATTGATATCGGTAAATTTAATTGACTCTAAGTCTTATGTAATAAATGTAGTATTACAATAGAGTTACATTATAGAAAGAATCTGATAAAAGACAGTAAAATATATTTTTTGCATTATTTCTGTGCTAAAGTATGAGTTTCAAGAAAAATATTTTAGATTTCTCTATATAAGTCATTTAAATAAAATACAGTATTAGAATCTGTATTTAATCAATTGCACCGAGATGAAGATTTAACTGGGATAACCCAAAACGAATTCAAAATATTTAATTGAAAACAGCAACAAAATATTTTATTCGCCCAATTAAATTATTTTACTGAGAAATTTAATTAAAATTTAATTTCCTTAATTTAAATTTATTTTGCACAAACACGAAATATTACTCTTTATTACACCTTACGTTTAATTCGACCAAATTGTCTAATGATTCCGTCAGTTCAATGTATTTCCACATAAATATTATTTAAAATAATTGTGTCAATTAATTTACACTTGCGTTGTTCTGTCATTCTGTCTTTACTTCTTTTACTTTATGTCTGTTATAACTAAGCTTAGTAAATTATTACTTACGATATTATGTAATCTTGCAACAGTAATCCTTAATGATACACCATAAGTTTAACGTGTAGATCTACCACACTTTACTCTGCTTTGCACTGAACTTATTTCACTAATTTAAAATGTGCTACCCACTTGAGTATTTTTTTTTATTTCCTTGATATCGATGAGCAGGAGAGCCTCGTCGTTAATGTAGTAGAAGAGTCGCTTTCATTCTTTTATAGCAAACAATATGTCTCTTAGTGCTTTATTCTGGAAGCGTTGAATTATTCCGATGTTACTCTTACTGGCACATCATCACAGCTAGTCATAACGTTAACACCTTTTCCTAGTCTTTTAACAGATCACTTAAACACACAATGCAGAAAATAAAACTAATATGCGCCGCCCATTGTCAAGAACCAAACTTGTACAATACATAAATAGTGAATGCAAACGAGGAACAAGGTGGCCACGTTACCACTGTGTCACAAAATTTTTATTCGGGCATCCACATTTTGATATGGAAATTAAAGTATAATTTTGGCAACTGCTGTAAATAGGGAAAGTGTATGGGGAATAAGAGTTTAATAATATTATTTTTGAATCTAATGTTCAAGAAAGTTTATATTTTATTATATTATCGAAGAAATTCTGAAGAAACTAAATTAGCAAAGCTTAAATAACATAACAAAATTTTCTTACAAAAATATTCGTATGAATTTGTGTCAGTTAATATCTTCCTTGCAATATATTTCACTTGATAAATTATAGGCTGTATATTGCTACAATTAACAAAAAATCAATTAAGTGTTTTTATTCGCACAAGAAATTTTTTTCCTCAGTGTGTGCGTCACAAAACTGTAAATTTATGAAGATAGTGGGGTAAATGGAAGAAAGTTCTATCTACAGGGTGTAATTTAATTGAGTGCCGATACTTAAGGGTGATAATCTATGAATGATTCTAAGATAAAAAGTTCATATGGACATATGTCCTAAACCTCTTCATTTTTGAGCTACAGGGTGTTAACATTTTAAGAAAAATATAACCTTTTTATATAAATCACTCTTAGATATTTTTATGAAATTTTGTACATACCTTTTAATCAATAAGGAGCATTTTTTGACCTAACAGATTTATAAAAATTTTTACCAGTGACGTCCGTACGGGGTTTGAACTGAATATTTTGAAGAAAAAATGGATACGCCACTGCTTTTTCTAAAAACGAAACTTACTTTTGAAATTCCCATTTATTTTAAAGCAAATTTCGTTTATGGACTTACTTTTGTACGACGCACCGTTTTCGCGTAAAAAAATAAAAACAAAAAAAACATTTTTTTCTTCGGTTCATTGAGACTGCTTTTATTTATTTTGTTGAATTTGGTTGGCACCCACCATGAGTGGAAACACTTTTTTTGGGACAACAATTTATTTTCTACTCACCAGTGACATTCAACTGGACGTTTGAAAAGAAAAAAACGGTAACCATATTAAATGCCCTCTTAAAGCAAATCAAATAAAAATCAGTAGGCTGGGTAAAGCTACATCAATTTTGACGTTTCTTTTCATAAAGACAAAAGGCCTGGCATTGATTTTGCATTATTAAATAATTATTATTACAGTAAGACGTTAAATTATAATAAAAGAATGGTAAATTTTACAAACAGTGAATTAACTGACATGCATTTTATTTATGGGCTTGCAGACGGTAATGCATACGAAGCCAGGCGGATATACCAAGAGCGGTATCCAAATCGCGTACTACCCGATCCGAGAACATTTTCTAGGATTCATAGACGTCTCCACGAGACCGGAACTTTAAAAGTAGACCACAGTGCTAAAGGAGTCCATCAAACAGTAAGAACACCGGAACTTGAAGAAGGAATTTTACACGAAATTGAGGAGAACCCCGAAAGTAGCACGAGGAAAATCGCGGCAACATTTAATGTTTCACATTTTCTTGTTTGGAAAATTCTCATCGAAAATTTATTATACCCATATCACATTCAAAGAGTCCAGGCATTACTCCCTAGAGATTTCCCGATGCGCATTAATTTCTGTGTGTGGTTTCTTCAAAACCTGATGGAAAATCCGTTATTTGACAGGCACATTCTTTTTACCGACGAAGCTAATTTTTCTCGAAACTCAATAAGAAATTTCCATAATAACCATTTATGGGCGGATGAAAACCCTTATGCAATTGTAGAATCAAATCATCAAGAACAGTTCTCAATAAATGTTTGGGCTGGCATTATTGATGATTATTTGATAGGCCCATTTTTTCTCCCAAGAAGACTTGATGGACAATCATATTTACACTTTCTTGAAGAAGATCTGCCGCCAATGCTTGAAGACCTTCCATTATTATTAAGAAACCAGATGTGGCTAATGCACGATGGTGCGCCTCCACATTTTAGCTTACGAGTGCGTGAATTTTTAAATCACACCTATCGCAATCGGTGGATAGGTCGCGGAGGAACGCAGCCATGGCCACCTAGATCTCCGGACCTTAACAGTTTAGACTATTTTTTCTGGGGGCATCTGAAAAGCTTAGTGTACCAAGTGCCGATTCATACCGAAGAAGAGTTACGAAATCGTATATTAGTATGCTGCCAAACCATAAGAAACACCCCGGAAATCTTCGAAAATGTGCGTCAGTCTATGGGAAGAAGAGTCCATGCTTGCATACGTGTGGGTGGACGACACTTCGAACAACTACTGTAAATAATGTGGGTTCTTTATTCTGTTTATCTTCTCTTGTCATTTCGCTTTCGATTTAAGGTTTGGAATTTTTCCTTTTAAATTAATCGCGATTTTTGAAATAAAATTTTTTATTTTTTTTTGTTTTTATTTTTTACGCGAAAACGGTGCGTCGTACAAAAGTAAGTCTATAAACGAAATTTGCTTTAAAATAAATGAGAATTTTAAAAGTAAGTTTCGTTTTTAGAAAAAGCAGTGGCGTATCCATTTTTTCTTTAAAAATATTCAGTTCAAACCCCGTACGGACGTCACTGGTAAAAATTTTTATAAATCTGTTAGGTCAAAAAATGCTCCTTATTGAGGTATGTACAAAATTTCATAAAAATATCTAAGAGTGATTTATATAAAAAGGTTATATTTTTCTTAAAATGTTAACACCCTGTAGCTCAAAAATGAAGAGGTTTAGGACATATGTCCATATGAACTTTTTATCTTAGAATCATTCATAGATTATCACCCTTAAGTATCGGCACTCAATTAAATTACACCCTGTATAGTAGAGATTAATATGTTCTATGTTGAATAGAATGATATTTTGTTTAAAAGGGATTTTTTTTTACTTTTGGTTGTTCTATTTTTATTATTTGGTGTTAGCTGCTAAAAAAAAAACAATCGTAAGGCTCCGTTCAGAGTATATAAGCCAACAAAATAGATCAATTTTAGAAACAGAAACTAAGAGTGTTATAGAGGGAAATATGTAATTAAATTTCAACATATTTATAGTTTGGTGGAAGTTTACATACTCTTTCTTATGGAAATTATAAACTAAAACATATATTACTGAAAGGATGATAGGACGCAAGGAAATATGACTTTATCGCAAACCCTGCAAAGTACAAGGTGACTAAACCACTATTATTATAAGTTGGGTTTTTGGTTTGACATGTAATTGATTCCTATAACATCACCTTTCAGATCTACTCGAAAATATGCAAAATGCAAACCAGTTTCCGACCGCATTAAGGCCCAAAACCAAAATAAACAGATTGATAACATTTACTGTTTTTTCGAGCTAATCACTATTCACAGCGCAAATATCAAAATATAGTATTTTGTTCGACTTGATGCACGTTACAAAGGATTACCCTCGTATTTCCAACGCAAATTTGTATTCTCTCTTCCATTAAATTAATTAAATAACTTCTGTTGTGTCTTTTTGCCTTTGTGTGGCGGTGTGATGTGAGGATATAATACGTGTGTTAATTAACAAACAGTTGAGCTAGTAGAAATAATGAAGACATTTATAAGCATTTTGCTTATTATTCTGGGTTATTTAGTAATGATAGCTTGTGATTTTAATGATTAATTTGTTTCGTGCTCTTTATTAACAAACCTTTATTTTGTTATTCTGGAAATATATATTTTTGTATTATTATATTTATTGTGAATTCATATTTGAGTAATTTTATTTCTTTAAAGTCAAACATAGAAATTTTAGCCGACGATATCATATCAATATAAACTTACTGACAGACAGTATTGTAACTACTAACTATGTTACTGTGTTGGGTAGTTTTGGATTTAGCTCATATATTAACAAGGAAACTCGTCTAGATCAGAGAACTTCTTCTTGTATTGACCACATATTTGTTAAGAAAAACGGAAATATATTTAAAGTAACCCCAATAATATTAAAATATTCTCTTACAGCTCATTATGCCATATTCGTTAATATTGATAATTTGTTATACAGGGTGTTAATTAATGTCATGCAGATATTTCAGGGGGTGATAGTACTCGTTAAAATAAGAAAAAAATGCGAATATATGCATGGCCTAAAACGCGTTATTTTCGTCAAAGTTTCAATTTTTTTTCTCGTATTTTGCGTTCTCTCTAATATTCTGTGATAATTGTTTCAAATTTGGAACATCAACCATTTTTTAAAATCCCTACAATAAAGTATCAAAATTGTCGGTCGCAGTATACAGGGTGTTACATTTTCTTGAATCGGCTACAATTTTATCTTTCAGAACTATTTTTTGGAGCTCCCTGTATGAATTCCGGTATGAAATTTGAACTCTCTTTTCCTTTGTTTAGCGTTCTGGTCTCCTGCACTATTCTCGTATCTGTGACCGTTTTCGATTTATTTGCAAAAATAGCCATCGATGGAAATGAAGTGTAGGCGAAATAGCGCAATAATAAATATGAGAAAAAAAATAGTGGGCTGGGATAGGCAATTGTTAATTCTGTTTATTATCCTTCTGACATTTTGTAACAAATATTTTTTTTGTTTGACGTTTTCGGAGTTGTTTTGAACTGGTTAATGATGGTTGAATTCACAAATCAAGAATTTGCAGAGATGCATTTAATCTATGGACTTGCCGATGGCAATTGTTATGAAGCCAGACGACTGTATGCACAAAGGTATCCAAATCGAATACTGCCTGACTCACGGACATTCGCAAATCTACATAATCGACTATGTGAAAATGGATCGTTCAAGAAATCCACTCATTTAGCAGGAGCAAACTGATTGGTTAGGGCTCCTGAAGTCAAGGAAGCAGTCCTGAATGCAGTAGAAAATGATCCTGCTACTAGTACAAGAAAAATTGCCACAACACTTAACACTTCATTTGTGCTTGTGTGGAAAATTTTAATAGACAACTTAATGTATCCTTACCACATCCAAAGGGTTTAAGCTTTTCTCCCACGTGACTTTTCACTACGTTTTAATATTTGCCAATGGTTCCTACAAATGCTAGCCCAAAATCCGTTATTTAAAAACACGATTTTATTTAGCGATGAAGCAAATTTCTCAAGGAATGCCATAAACAATTTTCACAACAACCATTTTTAGGCAGAAGAGAATCCTCATTCGATACGCGAAAATAATTTCCAAGAACAGTTTTCAGTAAATGTGTGGGCCGGTATTGAAGATTATTTGATGGGACCATTTTTCCTACCAGCAAGGCTAAACGGACAATATTATCGTCAATTTCTTGAAGAGGAACTCCCAGGGCTGCTAGAAGAGGTATCAATTCTTGTGAGAAACCATATGTGGTTCATGCACGATGGTGCACCACCGCACTTCAGCATAGAGGTGAGAAACTTTCTCAATCAAATTTTTAACAACCGTTGGATAGGTCGAGGGGACCTCAGCTATGGCCCCCTAGATCCCCAGACCTGAATAGCCTAAATTTATTTTTCTGGGGACACCTGAAAGAATTAGTGTATCAGACCCCAGTCCAGACAGAAGAGGATTTAAGAAACAGAATAATAGCTTCATGCGACATCATTCGCAATACTCGTAGAATATTTGGCAGATTCGCGTCAGTCGATGAGGCGTAGACTGGATTCGTGCATTTTAGCAAGAGGCGGACATTTTCAACATTTTTTATAATTTTGTTTTATTTTAATTAAATTAACTAATTAATTGTTTTGTTTTAATTTATTTTTAATTTGTAATGTTTTTATCTGATTTTTGATAACCCTGTCGGTTGATCTAAAATAAAAATGAAAATAATTACTTAAAATACATACAAATAAAAACAGCTTTTTACTCTGCTTTATTTCGCCTACACTTAATTTCCATCGATGGCTATTTTTGCAAATAAATCAAAAACGATCAGAGATACGAGAATAGTGCAAGAAACCATAACGCTAAACAAAGGAACCGAGAGTTCAAATTTCATACCGGAATCCATACAGGGAGCTCCAAAAAAAAGTTCTGGTTAAAACTGTGGCCGATTCAAGAAAATGTAACACGCTGTATACTGCGGCCGACAATTTTGATACTTTATTGTAGAGATTCTTAGAAATGGTTGATGTTCCAAATTTGAAACAATTATCACAGAATATAAGAGAGAAAACGCAAAATACGAGAAAAAAAATTGAAACTTTGCCACCCTGTATAACGAAAATAACGCGTTTTAGACCATGCCTATATTTGCATTTTTTTCTTATTTTGACGAGTACTATCACCCCCTGAAATATCTGCATGACATTAATTAACACCCTGTATAGTAATAAAGGCAGTAAGATACAACGTAAACTAATAGATTACAAACAATTAACAGACTCTTTATCAAATGAGACATGGACAGCGATATTGGATGAATATGATCCTAATTTAGCTACCAACAGTTTTTTGTCAATTATCAAAAAAAAAATCGACTCTATTACTACAACAAAAATGATAAATAAAACAACGTGCAGAGTCAGAGTAACAGATTAACAGAGAAACTTGGGATATAATAAAGGTAGTTACAAACATCAAATCCAATAAAAATGAACAAATGTAGAAATTATGGGTGAGGATGGAAATTATATTAAGGATAACTTTCAAATAGCATAATACTCTAATAAATATTTTTGTCAAATTGGGGCTGAAATAGCAGCTAAAATGTACAATACTCATAGTAAAATCAAAACGAGTGATCTTTACATTCCGCAGTTCATGTTTCTTACACCAGTAGGTGAAGGTGAGTTGATAGGAGTGACTAACAGTCTAAAAAATCAAAATAGTACTGGTCCAGATGAAATATCTTCAATTTTAGTAAAGAATATTCATCATGTAATTTTAAAACTTCTAAAGCATATCATTAACCAAATTTTTACTACAAGGAGTGTGCCCTATACTTTTAAAGAATCTATAATAGTACCAATTTTTAAAGGTGGCGATAAGAGGAGATTATAGACCATTATAGAGATTGCAATATTTAATTTAGTAAATCACAAAAATCCGAATTTAAATTTGCATGGGAGATGCTTGGCGGTGTTTTTAGACCTTGCCAAAGCTCTCGATACTGTCAACTACAACATATTATTCACGAGACTAGAGAAAATGGGTATAAGGGGTGCTTGTTTAAGTTTAATGCTAAATTACCTAACGGTGCGAACATAGATAACTGAAATTAATCGAACCTTAAGAACGCTACTAATTAGCTCGATTGGATTGATTACCCCAGGGTAGAGTACTGGGTTCTATTTTATTTCTAGTCTATATAAGCACCCTTTATTCATTGAATATTGTTTTCATAGTTTTTACTGAAGCACACTGAGAGGATGCTATAAACCAAGCTTCAAAGGGTTTGGGTGGTTGTTTGGATAGAAACCTTCTCAGTCTGAATATCACAAAAACTAAATATTTCTCTTTTTGTGTTACAAATGCAAGCTTAAAAATAAACTTAAAAAGTCAACTATGCACTCTTCTCATTGCCTCTTACAGGACTGTATGGATTGTAAATGTACAGATAGCATAACCACTGTAGAATATATAAAGTAGAGGTAATCGTGGACAAAAAAAATTAAAAACTATAATATCTATTTTTTATCAGCTAAGAGACCTGTTAAACGAAGACCTTGTGGAATCCATTTTGAGGCACGCTTATTTGGGGGGGATTGACTGATATCACAGTAAATCTTCTAAGAGTCGGCCAAAATTCCATCACTAAAGTTATTTTCAAGCGGGAACTCTTGTATATGGATTCTGGACTTTTAAGTCTCAGACTACTGTATGTTGTATGTTGTGTTTGTTTATTTACATTTTAACCATAATCAGAATTTGATAACGCATCATTATAGGAATAAAAAGTATATGAAGTAAATGACACAGTTCTTGGAAATGTTTATTTTACTTTAATAGAATCGCTTTTGAGGTATGGAGTTTGCTTCTGGGGAAATTCATGTCATTATCTTTTTAATTCTATTTTCATTTTACAAAAAATAGCTATCAGGTATTTGTGCAAAGCAACATCTAGAGATTCTTGTAAGCCTTTAGTTGTCTCACAAAAAATTTTAACACTAAGTTCAATTTTCATATTGTAAACCGTTGATTAAAAAAAAAACATAGAAATAATATTAATTTACCTACATACCGGGTTAGTAGAAAGTATCGGAACGCTTAAATATCTTCAAAGCTGCGCGTAAAAAATTCGGCAGTTAGAGGTTTCTCGGCATGCGGAATTGAAAAATGATATCGGCACTGTTGTCAGATTTCCCAGTTTTGCGCTACACATACAATGAATTTATTTATATTTATTCTTTATACACTAGTTGTTTATTAAATGCTCAAAGTGAGCCCCATTATTTGCCAGACTGTACCCAAGTCGATCATAAAACTTTCGAAGTGTGTTACTCAACATATTTGGTGTTATAAGAGCAACTTCGGTGCGGATTCTTTCGCAGAGTTCGTTTAAAATTTCTGGACGATTTTTGTAGGCACGATTCTTCAAATGACCCCACAAGAAGAAGTCTAGTGGAGTCATATCAGTATATCGAGGTGGCCATTATAATGCACCACGTCTTGCAATCAGCCATCCTGGGAATTGGTTGTTTAGAAACTGCATAGCTATCCTTGAATAATGGGGCGGAGCACCGTCTTGTTGGTACCATGTTTCACCTACATCCTACATTTCTATTTTGTTGAATGGCAGGAACTAAACAATCTCTTAGGAGCTCCAAATACTTCTGTCCTGTTAATGTGCCTTCTATGAAAAAAGGTTCGATAATATTGTCACCCAATATTCCCGCCCAGACATTAACTTTCTCAGGATATTGGGTGCGAAGTTCTTCCGTCCAATGAGGGTTATCTCTAGACTAAATTCTACAATTGTGGCTATTAACTTGGCCGTTCAAGCAGAAAGTAGCTTCGTCGCTGAATACAATTTTGTGCGCAAAATAAGGATTTCGGTTCATGTTTTCCATCATGATTGCCGCGAATTCATTACGGCGGTCAGGATCATTATCTAAAAGTTCTTGAGTGTAATGAATCTTGTACGGCTTTAATTTGTTTTTCTTCAAGATAGTCCTTACAGATTTTTGACAATTTAGAGCTAACTGATTGGTACTTACTTTTGGATTTTCCTCTATTTGTAATAAAACGTTTAATTTATTTTCATCACTTGTAGCAGTTTTTGGACGTTCGGTTTTAGGTAAACTTTTTATGGAACCTGTTTCCTGGTAACGTCGACAAGTTCTGTGTACGGTGAACTTTTTAATGGGTTTGTTAGGACAGCGGTCAATAAACAAGTCGCAGACTTCTTGATATTATGTTCTTGTTTTATTTCCATATCCACGAAAAATTAAAATATCAATACGTTGGGTCTTTGAGAAAACAAAAGCCGTAATAAAATTATAATTTTATAATCAATACAGTTATTAAGCTGCAACGGCAATTGTTTTCAAGAAACTGAAGCAGCGCCTACTTGTTCATAAGGTATTCACTTTTTGGGCGTTTCTGATAAGTTTAGTGCTCATTCTAGAATAGGTAACTGTCCCAGAATTTTTCTGACTAGTATCTAATAGTGCAAACAAAACTTTGAAAATTTGGTATCTTACTAAGTTTAAAATGCCAAATGCCGAATTTTTTAAGCGCAGCTTTAGCGGGTTTGAAGATATTTAAGCGTTCCAGTACTTTTGACTGAAAATGTGGTGTCATATCTCAGCAACTAGTAGAGATAAAATTTTAAAAAATTTGGATCTTGCTAAGCTTGAGAGTCCAATTCATTGGAGTAAAAATAAATGGGGTATTCAATTTAAAATAACGAAACGACTATGTGTAGCGCAATACTGGGAAATCTGGCAACAGTGCCGATATCATTTTTCAATTCCGCATGCCGAGAAACCTCTAACTGCCGAATTTTTTAAGCGCAGCTTTAGCGGTTTTGAAGATATTTAAGCGTTCCGGTACTTTCTACTAACCCGGTATAATATAAGACAAGACTTCTAATATATGTTTCCTTATTCCTTCTTGAAGTCTTGTAAAGAAACCTGTAATTTATGAATCTAAAAAAAAAAGTAATTATTATCTTCCAGTATATATTAAAAACATCTCAAGTTTTAAAATGTTTAAGAAAACTGTTAATAATTTATCATTGAAAGAAGCTTATTATACCATAAATGAATATTTTGGTGATAATCTGTCATAATTATTTGAATTTTTTATTCCAATATTTCAAATTTTATTATATTATATTACCACTATTCTAAGAGCTTTGTCAATAAAGATATTTCTTTCAGACAATAAAGCATATTTTGACTTTGACTTTGGAAAATGATAAGATGTCTGAGAGTTTCTTTACTGCAACATTTGGACAAAAATATTATATGTCTTTTAACGGACCAAAATATTTTAACAATCTTTCCCTTGAAGTACGGCCGACCCAAAAAATTGAAATTAATATCCAAAAATTATATCATCTCCAATCAGCAAAGATTCACCTAAGATTTTCAGTTTAATTTTTTTCCCCCACGGTTGACCCTTCCCCCACCAGCCTGACTCAGGATTAGCCGCCTACACCTTAATCTTAAAAAGGCAGTTTAATTCGATTAATTCATTTGTTTAGCTCCGTTGCGATGGCTATGTTGCACAATTAAAATCATTTTACTAAAAACTTTATATGGAGCACAGTTCAAATTTTTATTAAAATTTAGGTGCTCCTCTTCATTATCTGCTATTATTTTTTTATTGTAAATACCCAATCACCATTTAGTTAATAGGTCTTAAGTTTTGTTGTGTAACTAATTATGTAGTAATATATTTGAGTTGGAATTGTAAACTAAATATAGGATTAAGGACGATTGTATTTTCTTTGTTGTTCTTAGGATCAGGTGCACTGAGATACCGGTAAAGAAAGACACTTTAATTTAATATTTATTTTTTTATTTATGTATCCATTACGTATTACAATATCACATTTTCTACGCTACATGGTACCAATTATGAGGTAGTAAAAAATAATTTAAATGCAATGTGTGCACTATGGGCTAAAGTCTCTGTGTGCACACAATCACTGAATTACACCACGTCCATATCTAATACTTATATAAAATCCATCATCCTAAAACTTATTATTTAATAGTATACCCATTTTTACAGTTCTTACAATTTTTACAATTCATGAAACGTAACAGCATTTTTAATTATATTATTTGAGTATTATTTATTATCCATATATTAAGGTCCCTTTTTATGTGCTGAAATTTTTTTCTTTTAAAATGCTCTGATAATAAGTTCAAAATTTTAGGAGCCATATAAGAAATATATCGTTGTGCAGCAGTAAAGTATATAATCGGCACAGTTTAGTTACGATTTGCATTTCCTCTCGTCAAGATATCATGGCTAATGTAAGTGTGGAAGATATTTGAAGTAAACGAAAATCTAAGCACATTTTTTTACATATATCTGGATAATTGTAAAGACACCAGACTGTTGAAATAAAAGTTCAGATGAAAAACATCTGGATTTAAAATGAATATTTTTTAATTGATATGTGATGGGCTACATGCTTGGTGAAATGGATATTCCATAGTAGAGGAAATTAAAATAGTACTTGTTATATTTCACAATATATTTCAGTTTTCTGACACGTGTTTCAACCCTTGCGGGTCATTATCAAAGGCATTGTAAGACAGTTAAAAATTCTACATGTCATTAAAATAAAAATTGACAGATGAGAAAGGTTATTTTGGTCCTTAATTTACAGGTATTGGCTAAAGGTACAACTAAATTACAGGTGTGATTATAGAGGTATTTACATCTAAGTAATAAATTAGAAAAATGATACTGTGTATAATAATTATGGGTTTTTTCGTTGGTAATTATAGACAGCGTTTATTGTATATTTATCTTAAGTAATTAGGCTATTAAGTATTAGATAAGCACCTGAAGGTATTTCAATTTAATTGTTAACAACATTACATCGATTTTTTAAAGCTTTTTTGATTGCTAATGTCTCTAATAGGTTGAGTTTTCTACCCTTGTGTTGAATATATAGAATGTTCCGCAATTCGTAGAATTTATATACAATTTTTTTTTAATTTACTCTTTACATATTCTGCGTGAACAGACAGACCATTTCAAAAACTAATCAAAATAAATACCTAAATTTTTTGTACATTCTACTGATCTAACTATATCATTACATGAACATTTCCCAGAGAAGTCACAATTATTTAAGTGAACTATGATTTTCTTTTTATTAGACCCAAACTTGTTCATTGCAAAGCACAGAAAATTTGTTTTGTTTACATTAAGAGGCAATTGATTATAATTCATCCAAATTTTTACATTTTTAGCAGCTCTCTCTGCTCTCTCAAAAACATTGTGCCATGTAAACCCCTTATTGAACCGTGTCGTCGACAAAACAAACAGTAGGTATATCTAAGAACATTCCATATACTTATGGAATGTTATTACACTATTACAGGTAGGATCTCATGCATCCAATTTTGGACATACGTAGGCTCAGCGGGGTCACCGATTGGTTGGAATGCTTTGGTGTCTACTTGTCTTCAAATTCTGACTGATGGGGGCGTCGTCAGATGGTCGTACTAACCTTAACTCAGTGCTCGGGTATGTCAGTGCAAGTGACGTTACGTTGAAGGTTAAGTGGAAGATCAATCGTTACGTCAGTTAAATGATAAATTCCACATTTCAAAAGCTGCATTTAATTGTTATACTTTCTCTATTTTGTTTTTCACGTTTATATAGGTATTTTGTACTTTTTGACTACATATTACTTATTTAAATGTCCTCACCTTTTACTTTGTAAGAAACTCATTTTTTTAAAATTTGATCTTCCTGTTAATTTTATCCTTTCTCATGTTGTATTTTTGTCGCACACATAATTATAATGTTTTATTAAAATGTTGATTTTAAACTCAAAACTGGTTGGTGTACCTACCTAAAAAACTGCACTCACTAAATTATTACGTTTTAAAACTGTTCTCTTTATATTTTTGCAAAATCAACTTTAAAAAAGATTTTTAAATTCTGTTACATTCCACACTTCTACAATTTTAAAAGTTCTGTCCAAGAAAATTTATAATTCCTTTTGTTAAATGAATCTAACGCTATTACTCGGGGTGAAACAGTTAATTGAGTATGTGGAAAGAATAAATTAGGGTTCAACTGGGGTTCACCCTTAACTTTGCTTTTCAATTAGATGTTCCTTTTCGCGTTGCCTCGCAATTAGCTAGTTGACTTTTATTGGTCTAATTAAATTTTAAAGAGAAACTTTTAGGGCATGTCACTCAAAGTCGCGAGCTATTCATTAAGGAAACTTATTTAGTTTTTTGGAGCGGCTGTCAAGCCCATACTTAAAAAAATTAAGCAGTTGAAGAACACATTGGTCTTTTTTAAAAACAGTCGTGTACTGAGAATTTATTTTTAATTTGACATCCATTTCTGCTACACTCACTGACAAAAAATTAATTTAATATAACTTTTAGTTCAATAGTCCGATATTAGGTAACTAATATGGGTTTTCTAATTCTTAACATTTGGCTTTTTAATTACTGTCGCTACCTTCCTCGGTTCAAGATTTGAGGCCGCCATAGACGGACAGTTTGGTGCAGTCGGGACCGACAGCTTCAAGCTGTTGCAGTTTAGTGGCTTCTGTTGAGTCGGACCGATGTGTTAATATTCTGTACAGTAGCGAGACTATGTCCCCCCCCCCCGTTTTCGAGGATGCTGAACACGATGGCAGTGGCTTAAACTCTTTTCGAAGTGGGCGCATCTGATCATCTAGATGATGATTCGACATTTCTTGATGGACTGTTTAATTGAAAAAACAGGTGCATACTTCGTGTCGAGTTTTTAGGTGGGAAAAGCATTTATATGGAATCATTGGTACATTTTCTGCAGTTGTTAAACAGACACTTATTTATGCAATAACACATAGTTATCACGAGATGAGTCATTTAGTCATTAACCGTACCCGAGATCTTATTTTTATGCTTATGGACGCAGTGAAGGGATCTTGCACGTGGTCCAGATAATGGAGACTCTCCGTAGCCCAGATACATTAAAAGTGGAGGCACCATAGAGGAAAATACCTCTATGAGAGACACAAAGATACTGCGCAGTAATCCTGCGCAGGATGCTGCGCTGGATGCCGTGTACTTTTTGCTGCCGCGAGTCCGCGTACTTTTGACTGGAATTATTTTATATATATCGTTTTCTCATTAAAAATATGTACACGAAGTATCTAGTTAAAAAAAAAAAGGCGTATCCGAGTTACACCCATTTCGGGGGTTGTTTTTGGCCGTTTAGGGGGTGATGTCAACTCGAAAAAAATTTAAACCACCGCCATCGTGTTTAGCATCCTCGAAAACAGGTGTTAACGCCGATTTAGCCGGTATGAGACGTCGTGTCCGAGTTTCACCTCTTTCGGGGGTTGCTTTTGCTCGTTTGGGGGGGTGCACTCACCACGAAAAGAGTTTAAACCACCGCCATCGTGTTCAGCATCCTCGAAAACGAGGGGGGGGGACATAGTCTCGTTACTGTACAAAATATTAGCATTTTTTGAGGGTTTATCCGACTCACAGAAGCCACTAGTTGGAAGATCTGCAGTTTCAATACAAAACCCTTGTTCGCAATATACGAACTTCTCAAGCAATTCGCTTGCAGTGAGCTTATAGTCGAGTATCGCTATGCTGCTGGCAGCAAAGAGCTGCCTAGCCTGCCGTAGACTGAACCGTAAGTGCTGCGAATCGTCGACTGCTTGCCAGCACCTCGCCGAAACGGCACACCCCGAACCAATGTATTATTGCGTTAAAATAAAACATATTGCAGAAGAACGTGTCCTTTACTTACCTCAACGTTACTCCAATTCCTTCTGCAGTGCGTCGAACACATTGAATAAATTGAAATATTCCATTCTGCTCTCTTCAATGTAATAATTGATGCACCTATAGGTGACCTATATTGGGTCCAAAGAGCTAGTACAAGGGTGGAAAACTAAGCAGTAGAGAAAATGGAGGTCCGCCGTGGTGTCAGACAAGGATGCATCCTATCACCGCTTCTATTTAACCTTTATAGTGAAGCTATTTTTAGGAAAATCTTGGAGGATGAATCAGTGTGAATAGTTATAAATGGGGAAGTGATTAACAATATGAGATATGCCGATGACACCGTCCTGTTTACTGGTAAACTTGAAGACACAAGATACCTTTTAGAAAACTGAATGATCGATATAATGAATATTTCCTAAAAATTAATTTAGGGAAAACCAAGTTAATGGTAGTTAAAAAATTCTCACAAAACCTGAACCATGTGAAAGCGACAATAGCGAACACTACAATAGAGAACGTCTCAACATATAAATAGGTACCTAGGAACCTGGATAGATCAATCAGGTGACCAAACAAGAGAGATAAGAACGAGAATAGAAATAGCCACATCAACGTTTACCAAAATGAAAAAATTGTTTACCAGTCGAGATATTAGGTTGGAGCCTAGGATGAGGATGCTGCGTTGTTACGTTTTTTCCACGCTGTTGTATGGAATGGAAACATGGACGCTCAAGAAGAATCACATAAACAAACTGCAAATGTGGCGTATCCCCTGGACCGATCACGTCACTAATGACGAAGTCCTGGAACGGATGCAAAAAGAGTGTGAAATCATTAACTCCATAAAAGGGAGAAGTCTTAATACCTGGATCATATAATGAAAGGACAGAAATACACACTTCTCCAATTGATAGTACAGGGAAAGATCAGTGGAAGGAGAAGTGTTGGCAGACGACGTGTGTCTTGGCTTAAAAACCTGAGGGAATGGTTCAACTGTAGTAACGTGCAGCTGTTCCGAGCGGCAGTCAACAAGGTCCGGATTGCCGTGATGATAGCGAACCTCCAATAGGAGATGCACTGCAAGAAGAAGAATGCACCCACATACTTCGGCGTTTTCCACGCCTTCGTTAATGCAATAATAGGAGAAGTTTCCTCTTTCAAATCCATGTTGCAACAGTAAATAAGCCATAACAGAGGCAGCTTGGAGCAGTCGACAGGCGGTCGAATAAACTGCACTATTGACTGAGCTACTGGCCCACACTGCTCGTAGCTGTCCGTCTATGGCGGCCCTTAGGTGTCTCAATGAGTTTTGAATCAATAATGGCAAATATTGTTCATTTTTTTTATTGTGTCGATTTCCAATAGTGTTTTTTTCTACTAGCGTGCGGAAAAACGCATTTTCCGCACATGTTTAAGTGCGGAAAATCCACTTTTCCGCACCGTGCGGCAAAGATTTTTCCGCACTGTTATATTTTGAAATTAAATGTTTTAGTGCGGAAAATCCACTTTTCCGCACCGTGCGGCAAAGATTTTTCCGCACTGTTATATTTTGAAATTAAATTTAATTAAATTAAATGCTGTACGATTTGAAGTCACTGTTCATCATATTACCTTTGAAATATCTTAGTTGCTATGGTGTATATAACCAGTTGTTGATTCCTCACGCTAGTAGAAAAACTATTGTTCCTAACACGTGCAGAAACCTATTTTTCCGCACTTAAATGCTTGACACCACTCCGCTACGCGTCGTGCTGTCAACGGCATTTGCGTGCGGAAAAATCGATTTTCTGCACTTGTTAGGAAAATAGCTATTGTAGACGATAAACAGTTTTGTAAAAGATTTTGAACATTTACAACGTTAGATGAGGGAATTGCGGATGTGTCTTTTATTTACAATGCTTTTATTATCCGATGATTCAAAACTAGAGCCGTTGCTCTCCATGATGTTGCTTATTTTCAAAGAGAAATGGCGAATATGCTAAATTTTACTAAATCTATTTTGGAACGAGCACTGGTGAGTTTCGTATGACTGGAAGAAGTGATTATAGCTTTATTACTTCTTATGCCTAAAATCTACAAAATCTGTCAGTGACTCATTTAATACCAATCATTAAATCTAGAAAGCGGCAGAATAAAAATATTGTACAAGTAAATGTATTTTTATCTATATAAGGCACGTCGCCCCTACGAAAACAGCGCCCTTAAGAGGCGACATTTTCATACAAGACGTTATCAGCTAAATGCATTTAAAATAGCACGGCGATTACAATCGACTGATCGCAGAGAAAATAAATGTGGCAACACACAGAGCCGAAATTCACAACTTGAAGGATGTGAAAATTAGCGTGTCGGCAGGGTTTTCACACTGCTTGATTAATTTGTGGTTGATTATAAATTTATCTCTAGATTTTAACAGTTTTTTTAGTTTTCTTAGTATATGGGTAATTCACTTAATTATTGTTTTGTGTCAAAATATAGTTATTAAACTTTATTTAGTGTTGTTAACTGCTTTTAATTGAGTAAACTATGAATATTAATGAACCTTTAACTAGTCGCATACCTACAAAAAGAAAATTTAATTAACATCAATGGAACGAATAATAGTTAAAAGAGGAATTAGGGAAAAAATCCTGAACTAACCACATTGGATACTGCAGAAATGTGTGGCACTTTAACGAAACTTTCCTCGCGCCGTGTGTTCAGGATTTTGAAAGGTCTTCCTCAAGAAAATGACAAAAAAGAAAATAGTCGAGGAGCCCAGATAAGAGGACGAAAAAAAAATAATCCTGGATAATACCATAAAATACGCCATTCGTCGCAAAATCCATGAATTTATTTTTTTTCGTAAATGAAATATCCACAATAAAAAGAAGATGACTAAAATTAAGAAAGGTACATTCTTACTTAAAATATCATTAAGAGAAATTACTGTATGGCGGCAAAAATTTTCGGGAAAAAGGGAAAAATTGTATTTTACAGACAAAACATGGCTCAATGAAGGGAACACAGTTGATAAGGTATGTCAAGATCTAAATACGAAAAGTTCAAGGCAGGCATTTATAAATGGATTTTCGCAAGGACTAAGAAATCCCAGTGGAAAAGGTCTCATAGAATCCGGTTTCAAGAGTTAATGAAATAAATTAAATTTATAAGGAATTATATGAAATATTTATCATTTAATATATTTCAAAAAACCCTGACGTCGAACAAACCTGAGCTCTCTATATGTTAGTGATGAGGCACTGACAGAAAATTAGGGCTTGAAGAAATATATCGGCATACTAGTGCCATAGAGATAAGAAATTCACTCAAAGGATTTCTTCGTCATATCAATGAAGTATCAGAAAAGAGAATACCTAATAAAGCAAATTTACAGACTAGAAAACCAGCAACTGAGCTTCTCAGGCAGCGTCGAATAAATAGTAAATGGACTTCTCCAATTGATAGTACAGGGAAAGATCAGTGGAAGGAGAAGTGTTGGCAGACGACGTGTGTCTTGGCTTAAAAACCTGAGGGAATGGTTCAACTGTAGTAACGTGCAGCTGTTCCGAGCGGCAGTCAACAAGGTCCGGATTGCCGTGATGATAGCGAACCTCCAATAGGAGATGCACTGCAAGAAGAAGAATGCACCCACATACTTCGGCGTTTTCCACGCCTTCGTTAATGCAATAATAGGAGAAGTTTCCTCTTTCAAATCCATGTTGCAACAGTAAATAAGCCATAACAGAGGCAGCTTGGAGCAGTCGACAGGCGGTCGAATAAACTGCACTATTGACTGAGCTACTGGCCCACACTGCTCGTAGCTGTCCGTCTATGGCGGCCCTTAGGTGTCTCAATGAGTTTTGAATCAATAATGGCAAATATTGTTCATTTTTTTTATTGTGTCGATTTCCAATAGTGTTTTTGTAGACGATAAACAGTTTTGTAAAAGATTTTGAACATTTACAACGTTAGATGAGGGAATTGCGGATGTGTCTTTTATTTACAATGCTTTTATTATCCGATGATTCAAAACTAGAGCCGTTGCTCTCCATGATGTTGCTTATTTTCAAAGAGAGATGGCGAATATGCTAAATTTTACTAAATCTATTTTGGAACGAGCACTGGTGAGTTTCGTATGACTGGAAGAAGTGATTATAGCTTTATTACTTCTTATGCCTAAAATCTACAAAATCTGTCAGTGACTCATTTAATACCAATCATCAAATCTAGAAAGCGGCAGAATAAAAATATTGTACAAGTAAATGTATTTTTATCTATATAAGGCACGTCGCCCCTACGAAAACAGCGCCCTTAAGAGGCGACATTTTCATACAAGACGTTATCAGCTAAATGCATTTAAAATAGCACGGCGATTACAATCGACTGATCGCAGAGAAAATAAATGTGGCAACACACAGAGCCGAAATTCACAACTTGAAGGATGTGAAAATTAGCGTGTCGGCAGGGTTTTCACACTGCTTGATTAATTTGTGGTTGATTATAAATTTATCTCTAGATTTTATCAGTTTTTTTAGTTTTCTTAGTATATGGGTAATTCACTTAATTATTGTTTTGTGTCAAAATATAGTTATTAAACTTTATTTAGTGTTGTTAACTGCTTTTAATTGAGTAAACTATGAATATTAATGAACCTTTAACTAGTCGCATACCTACAAAAAGAAAATTTAATTAACATCAATGGAACGAATAATAGTTAAAAGAGGAATTAGGGAAAAAATCCTGAACTAACCACATTGGATACTGCAGAAATGTGTGGCACTTTAACGAAACTTTCCTCGCGCCGTGTGTTCAGGATTTTGAAAGGTCTTCCTCAAGAAAATGACAAAAAAGAAAATAGTCGAGGAGCCCAGATAAGAGGACGAAAAAAAAATAATCCTGGATAATACCATAAAATACGCCATTCGTCGCAAAATCCATGAATTTATTTTTTTTTCGTAAATGAAATATCCACAATAAAAAGAAGATGACTAAAATTAAGAAAGGTACATTCTTACTTAAAATATCATTAAGAGAAATTACTGTATGGCGGCAAAAATTTTCGGGAAAAAGGGAAAAATTGTATTTTACAGACAAAACATGGCTCAATGAAAGGAACACAGTTGATAAGGTATGTCAAGATCTAAATACGAAAAGTTCAAGGCAGGCATTTATAAATGGATTTTCGCAAGGACTAAGAAATCCCAGTGGAAAAGGTCTCATAGAATCCGGTTTCAAGAGTTAATGAAATAAATTAAATTTATAAGGAATTATATGAAATATTCATCATTTAATATATTTCAAAAAACCCTGACGTCGAACAAACCTGAGCTCTCTATATGTTAGTGATGAGGCACTGACAGAAAATTAGGGCTTGAAGAAATATATCGGCATACTAGTGCCATAGAGATAAGAAATTCACTCAAAGGATTTCTTCGTCATATCAATGAAGTATCAGAAAAGAGAATACCTAATAAAGCAAATTTACAGACTAGAAAACCAGCAACTGAGCTTCTCAGGCAGCGTCAAATAAATAGTAAATGGACTTCTTTTGTCGCAAGTACCCATTACCAGGATAGATTTTGCCTGAAATCTCCTGGCCGTATATTCTTAAATTAAGGGAATGATCGTATCAAGTATTCTGTTAATTCCTTCTCTTACATTTTTTTTAACCATATTTTTTAAAGTAAATAACTATTCACCTTCATCGAGAGTTAGAAGAACGAGTTCTCTCGCGTTCTAAAACAAATGCTTGATAACATGCATGTTTAGTAAAAAATAACATACGATGTTAGCATATTATGTGAATACTTACTTCTCCTGAGAGAGCATTCGCCTTTGTTAACAAATTTCTCCAAAGAAAATAGTCATCCTGGCGGACGGGAAAGAGTGTAGAGGTGACAAGGGAAGATATTTGTGCAATATAAGAAAGATTTGTGGAAAGAGAAACGTAGGAAAGAGGAGAATTTTCAGGCTGCGAAACTTGAGGGAATAATTTTGATGCACCTCTAGTAAACTCTGCAGAGTAGCGGCCTCCAAAATCGCGATAGTCATGATGATTGTCAACCTTTGTCGCCGAGATAGCACTTGAAGCAGAGGAAGAAGATTATAATCGAATTATTTAGGTATGTACGTTTTGAAAAACAAATTATGGTTTTCTCGAAAATTATGTCGGTGAGTATATTATTAAAGGCAGTAAACATTTTTCTAAAGAAAACCCTCTAAAAACGGTTTCTAAAAATAAAAAGATATTTTATTAAAAAAGTTAAATTATTGAAGCGAAGATTTCTTGAATAAATAGTGCCTTAAGAAATGAACGCTTTTGTTCCATAGACGAAGAATTATGTGGATAAATTAGTAGTAGTTTGAATTTAAAAGATTTTAAAATATGGCTAAGAACTTACTTAAAGATATTTATTTATATTAGAAAGCTGACTAATTAAAACTTGTGTAAAGCCAGAAAATTTATTATTAGGAAGAAAAAGGAAAACGTCAGTATAGCCCTATTTGTAAAAAAAAGTTTTTCAGTCTGTTTTGGTAGCACAATTGGCAAGTTTATTAAACATACTTTGTTATATTTAAAAAATTTAGCTAGTGTGGTATGGTTAAATTTGTCTTAAAACAATATATTCGAAAGTTTCGCAACATACAGGGCATTCCATTAAAATATAACGCGATCGAAAAAGAAGGAACAAAATGAAAATCTGAATATGCACAGAAAGTTTTTATTATTAGTTTTATTGATCCCCCCAAATACTATGAAACGATTAAATATATCTTTTGGTTTTATGCATCTACTATTGCCAAACAGAGGCTGCAAGCTGATTTATACACTTATGCCTATTAAATTGATAGTTATACAGTATGTCCGGCGATGTGGTAGACAAGAGGGCGAACGAACCAAAAATTTCATTTTTCGAAGAAAAGTCATTATTTATAAAAATTTTTGCTTACTGCAAAAACACGACTGTCGATAAAAAAAACAATATTAATTTAAGAGAATTGTTTGAAATCATCACATCACATTTTCTTCTTCTCTATCAGGTGCATCAAATAAAAAAAATAAATAGCCTTATATATTAGCGGCATTATAGAGTTGCAGAGCAGGTTAGTCGCTAAGGTGCTGTTTCAAGTGCCTCGAAAAAGATAGAGCAGAGCAGGACCGGAGCGGAGGGGAAAAAAAATTAAAAAATGTCGAATGCAAAAGATCGCTCAAATATTTCGGTTTAAAAACAAGGGATAACTACTATTCCAATAGACCTCAAATTCAAAGTATTTACATCGGTTCTTATGCAAGTACTCTCGAAACTTTTTTAATACTTTTTGTGTCATCATTTACAGTTTTGCACTCCTGTCTAATCAAAGATAACGGAAACGAGTGCTAGATCTGAGCATCATCCGCATATTTTTTGACATTGCAATTTTGTAAAAGCTGTGAAAACTTGGACGTGTACAGAATACATTATAATGACCCTAAAATAGACCCTCGCGGAACACCGCTGTTTGCGAATTTCCAAACAACTTTGGATTAATTTAACCGAATTTAAATGAAAGCCAAGATACCTTAAGATTACTAACAAGGTATGATGATTTATAGTGTCAAAGGCTTTCGAATAGTCAAGCAGAAACATTATCGTACACTTGCCCTCATCAATCGCCCTGAAAATATCATCAGTGACATTCAGAAGAGTCGTTGCATTACCGTGTCCCCTCCTAAAGCCCGACTGGGTGCAGTCAATTAATTTTTCTTTTACCACATTATCAACAATTCGATTTTTTAAAATGCGCTCAATAACTTTTGACAAAATAGGAAGAAAATAAATTGATCTAAGGTCGGTGTATGTTTTTGAGTTATTGGTTTTAGATAAGAGTATTATATGAGCAATTTTTCAATCGGAAGAACACACTGAGTGAATTATGCAAAAATTAATTAAGTGACACATATATTTAGGAATAGAAGGGCAACAAAAAATTACAAAATTATAGGTAACACATTTTGTTTCAAATTACATGTTTTATTTAATCACAAATTGTGCCTCTTTATCAGTATAAAAAATGCACTTCTTTGCTAATTTTGTAGATCTAATAACTACAAAGATACGAGTAGTGTCTATACTTCATTTTCGACAAGCTGCTTGTTGTTATTTAAAAAAAATATATCAAATCCGAAATTACTCTATCCAAAAGGATATCGCAATTCCAAAAGGTAGGCGTAACGTAATTTCCAATCCCAAAGGGCAAACGCAGACGCCACGCCCCTGGCAAATTAATGGAAAATATTTGATTTCACTGGTTAACAATTTGAATCAACGTTTGTTTCCTTTAGCCTTGATTACATAGGGCAAGTTACAACAACTTCTTGTCGGAAGTAGCAGATATCTAAAATATTTTATTGTGTTCATGTTAAATTTCATTATTTTTTTAAGGCGTGTCTTGATTTGTATTTAAGTTCGGAAAATTTAATAAAGCCGTTAAAGAAGACACCATTTTTTTCACAACCTGCATGACATACACATATTATATTATCTTTTTTCTCCTTTAAAATAGCAGTAAAAGAGCATTTATAACGTGCATGACATATTATGATAGAATTTGGTTTTTGTTCTGTGCTTTAGCAACAGCTGTAACTTTTATGATTTCTAGAGATAATACAGTATTTTAAGAAATTGTATTTATAATCTGTCACCATTTCAACGTTCCATATTTGGTTCCGTTATTTTATTTCCGTCCAGTTTTAGCTTTAGTTTTAAGATCTTTTTTCCACTACTAACCTATAACATCGCCATTATTGACCGATTATTAACGCTAGAAATCGTTTTTCTCTACCTTATAAGTCATTATTGACCATGGTCAATAATAAGCCATTGGAATCCATTATTGACCGATCTTTGACCTTAACCGAATTTTGTTTGAACGCAGGTAACTTGATTTTTTAATTCTACAACATCAATTCATTGTGGTTAGGCAACCAGATAATTATCAATACATATTAGATTACTTGATATTGTAAAATATCGATACAATCAACATTTTTTCTGCTTCCATCCTTAATTCGAGAGGTGTACACATAATATTATCACTAATATTTTCTTCGCTCATTTTTAAAAAAAAAAGCTAAACTCGTGAAATCTGATGACACAAATGAACACAAATTTACATTGACAAAGCCACCTGACAAAACAACAAAATATTTTGCCAATTCCAAAGCGCAGGTAACTTGATTAAAAAATATACTTATACCTACCTATAATTTTTTATAATTATTATTAATACTATAAAGATAAATGTCATATAAAAGTTTGTAGTAGTGGAAAAAATAATATATTAACCACGGTTTAGACAGCTTATTATAGCCCTCGCGTTTTAAATCCCTCGTCGCTTCGCTCCTCGTGATTTAAACTCGCCGCTCGGGCAATAATGTTGGCTGTCTAAACCTTGGTTAATAATATACTATTATTTGGTCTCATGATGCAGGAATTGGCTAAACATGTAGCCTTACTTTTTTTATTGGTTGAGTAAAATTATCTTGAGACCCTGACTTCGAGTTGTGTTTTTTGATTAAATTAAAATGGGTCTCTTCGAAATGATGGACAGTTTTCTTATGATTAAAATAATCACTGGTTACATTTTTTATTAAAATAAGCACATTACAGAACAAATTAAATTTTATTAAAAAGTACCTACGCGAAGGGCATACACAGAAAGGCCAGCAATGGGCAAACCTTTTAATTTTCAATAACAATAAATTTACGACCGTTATTGTTTCCTAAAAATGACAGTTTAAAATAACATGTTACTGTTAATCTGTTATTGCTTGGTGCAGATTACAGACACTACCGGGATTCATATTTGCTGAGTATTCTTTTATTTTTACTGCGACGAATGACGGACAAGATATGAAGATTTAAAAATAACTATATTGCGTATGTTCCGAAACTGGCACTGCGGCCTGGCCTTAAAATTGATAAGACTGGGGGCTTCCAATTATCTTGTTAAGATTTTTGCTTCCTTTTTGAAGGGAAGGAGTTTTGCACTCTCGTTGGAAAGCACGCTTTGGGAGACCAAAATGACTATTTAACAGGGCCGGATTAAATAGATTTCCTTGTTATACTTTCGTATAAATCATTGCTTGTTTCTAGTTTTTTTTTTTTTAATTTACTTTGGTTTTCTTTACTACTACCCCCAGTAAACCACTTTACCGGACTTGACTAAAATAAAGCCCTAGAAGGCACTTTAGGACAAAGTTGACGAGATGACACAGAAAAACAGCATGGTATTGCAAAACTTACCTTCCAACAGCGAACAAATGCAACGAAAAATCCCACGTAAGTGGTTTTCCTGCCACCCACTGAAACAGCAAACCAAAAATATTAACTACAACTCAAAGCAAACTTAAGGGCGACAGAAAATAAGGCCTCCAAATCCAAAATCCTGTAAAGACTTGAATAGTCGTGGATTTAGGAAGGCCCCTTGCTTGGTGGACTGTTGGAAATCAAGTGACCACCGAACTATAAGGTTAGTGTCACCCCGTCCCTCATGCGAGAGAGAAGAAAGCGAAAGAGAGAGATAGGGAAGATAAAGCAAATTTCAGCAACCCACTCCCGGACAGAAACTGTTCGAGCCAAACAAAAAGGGTCGGTTCATGTACTAGCGGTTGATATAGAAGTAAGTATAGTGGGTCCCGACTACCCAATTGCTGGTATTTGGCCTAAGTGAGAAAAAACAAGTGCAACTAGATTTAATTATTGCCGCGTAATCAATGCAACTCACTATAAATAAATGTTCTTTAAATGATACCTAGCCCAAATATCTTCGCCCTTTGACAAACGGTCCCGTTTGAATTCGGTTGCTGGGATATAGATGCCATTACAGCTTTAAAAAACCAGAAGTTAACCTAGAAAGTTTTGGAATCAAACTGACAGATAAAAGTGAAAAATCCAAAACAAAAGAAATATTCACAAAAATATTATTTTATAAGAAATTATAGGATAGCTGATACCAGGGAAATAAGATGATAAAAGTTATGGGCAAAATGTAATCTTGCTTGGCCAAAGACACCTTGAGGAAGGCAATTAACATTAGGTAGGTTTCTAGTTTGATACAGAAAACAAAACATTGAACATTTCACCAGTTTTAAAAGTTAAAATTCAAATCAGATATGTGATATAAGTTACTATAATTAAGCCAGTTAAAATGACTTATTAGTGACAAAATTGACTTGTCACACCATCACGGTCAAAGTCCCCCAAGGGTCTCCTCTCACTCCGATGCTGTACAATATATACGTTCATGATATCTCCAGGAACAGATTCAGCTGTTCGCTGCAATTAGTTTAGTTTAAGATCAAACGCGCCTGGAGGTGGTTAGTTGCACAGACACATACGAGTTTTGCAAAGTGGCTTTTGAGGTGAATGGTTCGCCTGAATTCTTCCAAGACGAAGGCCATTTTCTTCTCGATGAGTAGAGTTAGAAGACCTGATACTAGGTTTTTTGTTAGCGGCACTCAGATAAAATGGGTCCAGGAGGGGAAATATTTTGGACTTGCTTTTGATAAGAGACTAAATTGTAGAAATAACTCCGAATTATGATTGGAAAAAGCTGCCAATCAGCTTCGTTCTATATACTGCCTGTTGAATGAGAGGAGCAAAATAGGTTAAAGAACTAAAGTTAATTTAAACAAAACTCTCATCCAGCCGGTCCTGACTTACGAAGTGTCAACATGGTTCACCATAAGCAGAACAGAGCAACAATTGCGGACGCTCCGAGATATAATATAAATATAGTACTACAAAGAAACTTTGAAATACCGACACTGATGGAATTTCATGGCAAAATATTAACTGACTACTACAAACGTACGGGCTATCTACCAACCCACTAATATACTAATTATACCTAGAAGTTCGCTAAGAATTGGCTGCCTCCAGCCATAGTGGAGAGGCACTAACGATGAAAGCCCCGACAAACCCAGTCTTTTTGAGCTGAGCTTAGAATAAGTGTAAAAGATCCAATGCTTCGCTCAAATGCATTTCCGTATTTGAAGTTTGGTCAACAAAGGTCTCAATGAGTAATAGAAGTTAAAGGCAATGCCTGACTTGAAAGGTAGAGAGAGATCCAGAGAGCATTGACCAGATTTCGTAGTACTTTATTTTCGAAACTTTAATTGCTTTTGATTGATTAAACTTACCTAGACGCAACCCTACAGTTGAATGCCTCACACCACCATTGACTTTAAGATCTGGTGATACACTAAACTTTTACTTTGCATTGATAATGAGGTGATTTAGTGTTCTTTATTTATTACATTTTCTAAAAGATTTCTGTATTTTTAATAATTTAATTTAATGTTCTGCCGCCTCTAAGCCTTTAAAATAATTTACGAACATCGACTCGCGGAAACCGCTGTGTGACGTCACTATGTCCTATAGCAAGTCGGGTCGAACTCGCTGCCTCGGTTACTTGCTGTTTATGACTAAGAAGACAGGTTGCCATTTACATCGCCCGTTCTCCGTTGCTGGGTAACGGAGTTGACATCGACAGGAGAGAAAAAAATAACTTTTAATAATTTCTTTTCTTCTTTCTAAAATAGTGTAAGAGAAAAGAAATAAGTCTAGAATAGAATAGCATTTCCCACTTGTTACCATTAAAAGTAGTAATAATGAGCTTCTGCTTTAACTGAACGAAGGAACAGTAAGCACATCTTCCTTGTATATGCACAGAAATACCGTAAAGCAAGCTTAAGTCGGACGAACTGTGGGAGGTAATGACGTCACCGCCTCACAAGCGTTTTATTTGATTTTAATCTCGTTTATTTCAAACACTACCTATCGCATTGACTTCAAATTTTCGGGGCTGACCATACCTTATAAGTGCTTCATAAAAATTAAATAAATAGTGTAATTTGAGGTTTGAGCAAATGACCCCATTGCCAATAAACCACCTGTCTATAATTTAAGCTCCATATTTAATTCCTTCTTTACGTCATCCTTCTGAAGCCCATATCAAGGAAAATGAAATAAAGGACGATTACCAATGCTCTCAGCTAATGATCAAGTTAATATAATAAATTAATATAACTTGGCAAGGAAGCACAAAATAGAAAAAATGGAAGAATATAGAGGAGGCTTATATTTGGAAATGAACTCTAGAAAGAGATGATTGTTATTAAGATTCAGATTGACACTTAAACATATAATTATTAATTGCTTTTAAAATACGTCAAAATTCACCCTCTCAAATAATGTTTTTAAGGCTTAAAAGTTAAAAATAAATGAACTCATATAAACCCTCCTAATTTTGCGGATTTGATTAATTTTAAATAATCTTATTTGCGGATTCTTGTTTTATTCTTAAACTATAGATGTTTGTTGAATAATTTATGGTACTATAATAATGACTGGGATGTTATAAAGTACGCAGTGATGAGCTGCCACCGTTATCAAGTATTCTTCATGAGATGTCGCGTGCTGATAATCATACCAATAATGCTGACCGATTTTGAACGACAATAGGTAGATGGTAATGAAGACCTAGATAAAATTGGAGAATCGAGGCAGATCATCAAGAAGATAGAGTGACGGCATACGAAGACATGCAGGAAACTTAATAAATAAGGCACAAGGCAAAGAACGGTGATGTTGAAGAGTGGATGCAGGAGGTTGAATGATATTATATGATATGACGATGATATTGACTGGCAAGGAACACTTGTTTATTCGGAAATGTTACCTAATATCAATCAATATTATTTGTTGAATAAGTGTAATTTTCCTGTTTGTAATCTTAAAAATTTCTTCAATAACTTGCTAGGATTAATATGTGGCTGCATATTATTTATTTGCAGAAGATCATAGGTCTTCACAGTAATTGTCACAAGCTAGACGTTAAAAAATATCGGTAAAAATAATTTGATACTTGTTCCAGAAATATACCAATAAAACGATATATTTTTCAAAGCAAGACAATTTTATTTCTCTTAAGAGACCCACCATCAAAAACCTTTATACAGCTTTAGCCTCCAGCTCGATTCGGGCATTCTAATGAGGCAGGAACCGGATGTACGCCCGCTCGAGTGCTCTTAGTGCCGTCTAAAAGACCGGCAAGTGTCGATAAGGGCACAGTTTTTCAAGTTTTATTTGTTTACGTGAATTTTTATTTTTTGAGAGTCGTCCTTTTAAATTGTTTTAAAGGCTTAGCCGGGTTTTTATTTACACACAAAAAAGCATGTTTGATTTGCATAAAATGTTTAGGATTTTACTTTAATTAAAATTTATGATTCTCTGAATTTAAATAAAGCTTGTATTCCTGTCTAGCAAATACATTAATGAAGCTATGAAGCTATCTACGGGGGCCAGATGAAAAGTTCTAGGCCTGTTTATGTTTATAAATAAATTTATTTTTTTATATTAAGTAATGCACCGCCATAGAAAATCCTTGTAAATCTTGCTACCCTCAAATATGAACTCCACATTAACTTTACATCAACATGGTATTAGACTTTTTAAAAGGTCCTTGTTTGATGGACTCGCACATCAAATTTTATTTTTTATCTAATGAGCCAATTAAAAGTAATTTAGAACATTTCGGATACTCTCCAAAAACTATTTTCCGTGTAGTACCACATATACGTATTAGTATTAAATAGCTATTACCCTGAATAAGTTGAAGCAGCAACTGAGATAGAACATCAAGGTCATTTACACTTCTGCCCGTGCTCCGTAAGAACATTGCCGAATATTTTTTTATTTTTTAAAACAGGACACATGACTGTGCCGTAGAAAGTTACAGCAATGGTGAAACTAACAAAAATCTTGACAGAAAATTGCAAAATAAGCATTAAGTTAGTAGTGTAGTAGTAATTAGAACTGTTTCCAAATCATTATGTACGCTTTTGTAAACTAGAACACGTCAAATAAAGAGTTCATGTAACTGGAGGGCGACAACGTCTCATTCTTACACGATATAACCTCGAAATCTCTAGCAAAAGTTGATTTTATTGACAGTTCGTTTCGTCGAGTTGTGTTGTTATTATTGTTAGCGGCTTTTGTGTTATTGTTTTTCTCTACTTTTCTGCAAATTTTGATTGTGTGTGTGAAGTGTGATAATTTTGTGACGATGTCGAGGCAGAACAGACTATTTTGAATTATTTGCAACAGGTGTAAAAACCTACACAATGATTTATCGTTTCACAGACCTCAGACGGGATGTTTCTTTCTTTCTCTCTTTTAGCTTACTTACGTTAATTTCGCGAGGAAACAATAATTACGTGGTCCAATTCCTAAAAACTATAATTTCCACTGCTACTGTTACTATATAAAATTAGGTACCGACCTATTTTTATCGAAAATGGCATGTATACTTCAGGGAATCCTACAAAAACCTATATTTTACCCGTTGAGCTATAAAAATAATTATTATATATCTAATAAAAGTTTCACTAATATATTTATATGTGTTCTTTCTCTTTTCTCAATTGAAATAACATACAAAATCCTAAACAAACCAGGAACTTTAATGTTTGTTTACAAATTTCTGCCCTGTTGTCAAAGTCAAAGAAATTCGTCAATCGCCACTAGCAGAGAACGATCTTTAAGAAAGCTTGACAGTCATGTACAAAATTAAATCGGCATTCCGTATGCTCTTACTCTAATTAGGAGCCCCTCATGCCCCACGGGAAAAAAAAAATGTGATTTTTACTAAAATTGTACAAATTGTCCAATTATCCGACAGAAGTTGTACAAAAAGTTGTTGAATTTAAAACTATTGTAAGAAATATATTGAAATAATAGTTTGGCACTTAATGCTATAAGAGTTTATAAATAATGTACACATGTTTTAAGGAGAAATTAAAATGTCTTGTTAACAACTTCACAATATTGTGTTGGATATTAAGTTTCTGCAACAAATTGTTTTAAATTACACATTTTAAAGTAGTGTAGTAAATACTGCAAATTGTTGAAGATTTTTATATTTCGATATGTTTAAACCATTACAATAATTATTAAAGGTTCTCCTACAAATTGTTTTAAATTACACATTTTAAGCCAGTGTAATAAATACTACAAATTGCTGGAGATTTTTATATTTGGATAAGTATAAACCCTGACAATGGTTCAAATTTCTGCAACAAATTGTTTTAAATTCCACATTTTATACTTGGAGTAAAGTTGCATAGAAATTGTAAAAAAATTCACATATTACTATGTATTTTACACAATAAAATTTAACGATTAATAGTTTAGTATTGTCTCACTTAATATTTATAGAACGTATATTAGATTTTAGTCAGATTTTAGTTAGATACGTTTAAAATTTTACTACAAAATGGCAGTTACAAATCGGTAGTAAAAATTTCAACAGACACTTGAGTTTTTTAAAATAATTCTAGTATTTTATTAACAAATGTTAGGATAAATGTTACAACCCGTAGCAAATGAAAAGATACATTATTGTTGACATTTTTTATTTTTAATTTTTTCCGTGCATACTCGGTCTAAGGCCTTGGAAATATCCAGTGCTACCGCCCGGGACTCCCCATGATGTTTTTCTATTGGTACAAACATGAGTAACATAAGCAAGAAGGTCTTCTGTTGAACTAGACTTACGGAGTACATACTGGCGGTCACTAATAATGTTAAAGCTCTTCAGGTACTTTATACATTTCTCGTTTATCTACTGGTAGCACTATTCGTCGAATAATGTTTATGGAAATAATTGTCGACACAATTTAAACTATAGCAATTATTCTGAGAATAAAAATATTCGGACGTTAAACTACAGGGCCTAAGACAGCTGGAACAACTAGTTGCGCGATACGGGAAACGAATGTACCTAATCCCTAATACCTCATGAGTTTAAGGAGGTGAATCATGTTAAAAATGCCGACTCGATGAGGAAAATTTGCCGACTATAGCACAGATTGATTTCACCTACACATAAAGAATTAGCTACCCATAAAGAACGTGTATATGTATATATTGATTTTTTTTTTAATTTGTGGTTACTGTTAGTTGGTTATACATGTTAAAGCAACAACTTTGTGTTATAGTATTCTTTATTGATTCATATTAAAAATGACATAAGATTAAGGCGAACCAAGTTAAGTTCTAACTCTTCGGTGTTTCAATTGAGACCAGGTTTGAACAACTTCCGAAACGTTAATATCCTTCGCAGAAAAAGGTAACATGAGAGAATCTAAACGATCGTCGCCCATTGTCGTTCGTAGGGAATTCATGACCAATTTTAATTTACTAAAAGATCTTTCACATGATGCCGAAGAAACAGGCGAAGTCAGAACAAATCGATCAATTGTGTAGGCCCATGGCAATCGAAATATCAACGAAATTCTCACATTGATCACACGACTTAGTTAGACGAGTAGCGTTTGTATTTGTACCTGAATGCATTCGGGTTCTTGTTCAAAGGATTCAGGTTGCAATTCAACAATAGAATTAATCGATTCAATAGTACAATTTTTCCTGTTGGCTGGAATTTCATAAATTCATTCGAATTTTGAAAGACATTCTTCTAAGTTTGTCCGAAGGCTAGACGTAATTACGTTTAATACCGCTTTGAACTCGGTACGGTAAAACGTAAAAAGACCAAAAATAAACGCAGTTTCGAAATTCTAAAGTTTTTTTGGTGCTCGTCGTTTTCGATGTTGTTTATCGAAGTAACCTTCCGGATTAATATTGAGTTTTTTCGCAAATGATGCCGAACTTTCGATCAAATTATTCAGTTGGTTTTCATTGTCCATTTCTTCGCATTTAATTATTTCCGAAACATCGACGACATTTAATCACACGAAAATGCCGACTAAGTACAAAAGTTAAGGGGGTATCACACCCCAACACCCACGCCTCAGTACGCCCCTGTCCCTAATTTTTTTCGTTCATCTTAGTTTGTAAGAATACCTACGTTTTTTATTTATTTTATGGTTACGTTGCTATTTTTTTGTTTTCCTCGTGTTACTTTCTAATTTGAGCTGTTTTTTTATAAATATGTTTTTGAAATATACTACAATATATGTATGTACTTTTTTTCCTATGATTTGATGTGTTATAGGACAATAATAACTATAGTACCTACTTTTTGTGTACTGTTATCATTAAAAGGTTTCTTTGAGTTTTTAAATAACGAGTTATATTTCAATTAAATAAAAATATTTAAATTATCATGCCACTTGATGTTTTTGTTTCATAAAAATGGAAAAATATGTAAAAATTGTGTAATATAAGGGGGGAGGGGGGCAAATACATTTTCGCGGTGGGGCCCAGAATTTGTCACTGTATGCAGGCCATAAGCTAACATGGGAATCACATGTGTCCTTCGAATGTTGTATTAACGCATTGTTCATTCCACAAACAATATGGTCTGCTTCTCTGGAGCTATTCTATTGACATGCAAAAATATTTCACATGACAAAAAAGATCATACGATGCATGGACAAAGCCAACAGAAGAGCCTCGTGCAAACCTCTGTTCATTAAATACGAAATCTTACCTTTACCATCTTTCAACTTATTATGCATATTAAAGGAAATAATTACAAATGTGAAAAAAATTGTGATATTCACGCATACAATACGCGAAATATGTCTAAATCTATGCATACTTGCATACCCCATTTAAGACTGGGAATTTGTCAAAACTCTAGAGTATACATGGGCATAAAATGTGTTAGCAAGATTGGGTCACTGATTGACATTGAAAGTAATAACAATGTTTTCCGAAATAAATTAAAATTATATCTCAAGGAAAGGGTAAAAGAGTATCTGGGTTCTGGGATCTGAGTGACAAGTTTTATGCTGTAATATTTGTTTTTATATAGATATTAATATATTATACTTTTCTGACTAGCCTCATAAGAATTGTATTTTCTGCAAACTCTGATGTGAATAAATATATTTTGAATTTTTGCATTTTTTAATTGAATGAAATTAATATAAATATGTTTTAATCTTAGGGCACCTTATAAAAATTACACTTTTTATTTCTCAGCAATGTTTGTCGCAGTAGATATATTCTGAGATACTCCGTGTGTATTAAAGTATTCTTACCAAACATCTTATACATTTCAAAGACCTCTGACTCACCTTGCATAGCGATGTCATTGTGTCTTCAATATATCTTGACATGCGACCATTTGTGGAAAATAAATATTATCAATTTGTTTTCCTAATAACAGACCTATGTTCTGCTTCTTATTTACCTTACTATAAATTAGTCTGGTGTGAAAAATGTTTTTTATACGTGACTCCTACTAGTTAGTAAAGCCTTGCGTGTTGTCACCGTATTTTAATAAAGATGTAACTTAACCCTTAGATCTAATGTTATAATATGCTATAAATAAATTTAAATTTCGACGTCTGGCGTGATATCAGAATTAGGTGATTTAATAACGTTCTGGCCTGTACACAATGCTAAAGAACTATTGTGTTGTAAATTATGAGCTATAAATTTGTTTTTATGTCGCAATTTTGCATGCAACTTTTTTAATTGAGCGGTGCAAACCTTATACTGGATTCTAACAAGCAACGTATAAATCTTTTTATAATCACAATGGAGAAAATAAGTTTCTGATTTTAACACAAGGTATTAAAATATACTTTAAAAAGATTAATCATCAAACATCATCAAACAATATGGGATAGATTATAGTAATAATAGTAATAATAATAATTCTTTATTTCTAAACATGTTAAACACAAAATGAAATGACGTCATAAAAAAAACAAATTTACAAATCTGGACAGAAGTTTTCTAAGCTATACGGTTCTCAATCTATTAGCAACTTTCTAATTTTACTTTTAAATGTTTTCTCCGAGTTAATACATTTTAATCTGGGAGCGTGTTAAACAATTTTATACACATGTAGCTCGGAGATTTTTCAGTCAGTGAAAGTCGATGCGCTACAGAGTCAACATCCAAAGTTCTAGTGTTATACTCATGTTTTGGTGTTACGTCAAAAAGTTTTTATTTCTAAAGAAAAACATAAGACATTCATAATATGTTAACAGCATGTTGTACAGTCATTATACCGAAACCCTCAAACACAGATCTACAACTTTGCAAATATGTAATTCCTTTAATGATCCGAATTAACCTTTTTTAAACCACAAAAACACGCTGGATCATACTGTTCCTTCCCCAGAATATGATCCCATATCTAAGGACTGATTCAAAATTTGCGTAATACAAAATTTTCAGCGAGTTTTCATTCATATATTTGCTAACCACTCTAATGCCGTAACAAATTGAGTTTAGCTTTTTCATCAATTTATTAATGTGTCATGACCAATTAAGGCGTTTTTCTACCTGAATATCCACAAATTTTGCATTATTTAATATGCTAATTTTCTTGTTGCCAAACTCTAAGGACAAGGGCCTCACAGTTTTTGATTGTTTTGTCCTAAATAATAGTACATTTGTTTTATCTTCATTTAAAATGAGTTTATTCTCCATAAACCAGTTTGTAACTAAGTTGAAAATCTCCCAGCCTCTGTGACCAAATCTTGCAAATGTTTACTTCCAATAATTAAATTTGTATCGTCCGCATACTTTACAATATGTTCGCGAGATGAATTCAATAACAGATATAAGTCATTAGCAAACAATATGAAAACAGCCGGACCCAATATGCTGCCTTGTGCTATTCCTATATTATTTGCTAACATTTTTGATCTACCATTTTGTCCTTTTTTTGTTACGATTATGATTTATTTTCTGTTGTTTAGATATGATATTAGCCATAGTTTTACATTTCCTCTTATGCCATACGTTTCCAACTTATGCACAAGCAGTTCTCTATCTAGACAATCATAGGCTTTAGACAAGTCTAGAAGCATTCCAAGGACTAATTCGCCGTTCTCCAGATGTTGTAGGATTTTTTGAATAAAATCAAATATGGCCGTTTGAGTGGATTTTCCTTTTAGAAATCCGTGTTGACACGTACTAAATAAATTATAGTTCTTTAGGAATGTTATTAGTCTTGTGCTCATTGCTGACTCAAATATTTTTAAAAAAACCTGGTAATAAACGTATGGGCCTACAATTGCCTAGTATTTAGGGGTCACCTTTTTTATGTAAAGGTTTGACGAACGCAATCTTTAAGCTTTTAGGGAACACTCCAAAGACAATTATTTATTATATACCTCAAAATGCTTTGCAATTCACTAGCTGCTATGCTTGTCGGAATTTCATTAATGCCGCTACTGTTTTTGTTTTTTAATTTCCGTGCTATTTCACAAATTTCTTCCGGTATTACAGGTTTCAGAAACATAGACCTTATACTTTCACTAATTCTACAAGTAAAGGGAATTTGAGTTACCTTACTCAATAAATCAGGGCCTATTGGAAGCACAAAGTTATTGTACTTGTTAGCAATGTGAATTATATATATTTTATTGATTTACAGGATGTCCGGAAACAACGTTACAAAACTTAAGAAGATGATTTTAGGCAATAAGTCATTTAGGGAAATGTCGAAATCTCCGCGGATTCCCAGTGATAGCTGATTAAAGTTTTAAAATCTATTCCTTATTAATTTGATATCTAATTTATTTTATGACATTTTAAATTGAAATAAGAATGTTTTCCGAACTAGCCACAAGACGGCACATTACTAAAATTTTTATTCTATTTTCCCCGGAACTTTTTTATTCTGACAAATGTTGCTAAAGTGAAGGTTACATTTTGAAGGCAATGCAATAATATATATAATATACTCTTTGGTCAATTATTTAATCAGTCGTTGAATAAAAAGCCCCATTTGTTAAGAATTTCTTCAATCTAGTTTTAAAAGTCCGAATTGATAAAATTTTTATATTTAATGGTAAAACATTAAACATTTCTGGGCCCAGTACCCCGGGCCATCCTGACATCTTCTCAGGCGCCAGAGATCCGGAACCCAGTTCCCCCTATCACGAGTGTTATAGTTATGAATATCTGTGTGAGTCCCTCAGCATTCTTCTTAACATATAGCAGGCATTCCAAAATATATAAAGATGGTACAGTTAATAAACTCATACTCACAAACACACGCCGGCAATCCTCCCCATAACCTAAGCTACACATAACCCTCACAACTCTCCTCGGCAGTCCGAACATCCTGTGTGCATCCACCGAGTGCCCCCAAGCCAAGATTACATATGCGATATGCGAGTGGAATATAGCAAAGTATGCTATTTCTAATACACTGGTGGAAACACGCTGAGACATGTCAATACATATATGGACTTATTAAGCTTCTTTAACAGGATATCTATTTGTTTACCCCATTGCAGCCTTGGATCCGATACAACCCCCAAGAAGTTCACCTCATTGGGATTGGGTGCACCAAGTTCGAGCATTGCGAAGATAACTCGGATTGTCTTTTCTATATTCAGCAAGAGTATGTTTGAGCAGAACCCGCCCAAGACTCTCTTCTGCACAACCATGGATCCCCTCAACGACTCCTCCAAGTTATCAGCAGAGAAGGCCACTGTTGTGTCATCAGCAAAGAATGTATATTTTTCATTATTAGTATGGGTTGGAAGGTCATTTACGTAAATTAAGAAGAGTATGGGCCCCAAGATTGAACCTTGTGGTACCACAATATCAATCCTGCTATTTGCTGATGTTGCCCCAGCTACCCTCACCATCTGATATCTTGATTCCAGATATGATTTAATAAGCTGGATACTGCTTGTTGAGAATTTATAGTGTTGAAGTTTGCGAAAAAGGATGTTATGGCTGACGCAGTCGAAGGCTTTGCTTAAGTCGTAAAATAAAACAGTGTCATACTCCTTCTCATTAAATGCTTCAATCTCGTCCGAAACAATATCCAGGATCCCTTGGCTGGTGTTTTTGTCCTTTCTAACCCCCCGCTGGTGTTTCGTGTACAGATTGGCCCCCGCAAAGTGCTCGACTACCTGCAAAGCAATACAATTCTCTAGAACCTTTAAGATGATAGAAAGGAGTGATATTAGGTGTTTATGGGTCACCCTTTTTAAAAATTGGTTTTACCATCGCCAGCTTGAGGCAATTAGGAAAGACGCTGTTTTTTAGGCATGAATTAATCAATTCATTAAGAGGAAGCAAAATGCAATTCTTTGCTGTTCACATTTAGCCGATAAATATCAAAACTTGTCTTATTTTCTTATCTATTTATAATTTCCCTAACTTCATTAAAAGTTACCTCTCTAACCTCTAACTACCACAATTTTTTTTTAATGACAACCTAGGTCACATGGGGGCTCTATGAAGAGGTCTTTAAAAACTGTATCCCATAGTATTATTAAACGCCTTGTTGACGTCGAAAAAGACCGCTCTCGTGCTGAATCCTTAGACGCCAGTATTTTCGTTTGGCGCACCGTGCAATGAACCGATCTGCTCTGGTGTTGGTACCTAACCAAAGAATCAGAACGAAGCTTGCTCGTTTCACACCTGTAAAGTTCCATTTGTTATGAATAAATGAACAATTAAAGAATTGAATTTATGAGCTAGTCGATATTTAAAATTCACCTGATTCGACTTATTTTTTCAAATGCCTTTTTTTTTTTTTTTTTTATGATAAGGCACAGCACTACAGGATAAATCCTTTATGGCGCTCTAGGAGCGGTGCGTGTGCGCAGGAAACGATTCACGTTGGTCTTGAATCTTTGGAGACTATACTCGTTGGGGAAGACGATCTCAGGGAGGTCGTTCCAGAGTGATGACGTTCTCCAGATGAAAGAATTTTGAAACAGTGTCGTTCGAGGGACACTAAGCTGAACCACGTACTGGTGGGCTGCAGTGGCTCGTCGTGTATTTCTACCATGCACCGCTCTGGGTGGTATTAAGCGGGCAACCTCAGTTGAACACTTGCCATGAAAATATTTGTAAAATAGACTCAAGTCGCCAACCTGCATTCGATGTTCAAGGCTTTCCAGGTTGTTTGTCAGACTATGGTCACCGATCAAGCGAATGGCTCTTCTTTGAATGGAATCTAGCAATCTCAGGGTCTGTTTAGGAGCAGAGCCCCAAATATGCGAACAGTACTCCAGTGATGGTCGAATTTGGGCTTTATAGAGCATCAAAAGTTGTTGGGGTGTATAGAGGTTCTTTGTTCGGAAAAGTACTCCAAGCTTTTGCGAGGCTGCCCTAGCAATGGCCGCAACGTGGCCATGCCAAGACATATGACTATTCAGATTAACGCCCAATAAATGAATTGATGAAGCCAAGGGAATTGAGTGTCCCGCAATAACTATATCTGGTTCTTCAACATTAACTTTTTTAGAAAAAACTGCCGCCTGGGTCTTTTTAGCGTTAAATTCTACTTGGTTACTGTCACCCCAAGACAAAATTTCTTCCAGGTCTTTGTTGAGATGTGAGACCTCTTGCTGCCTATAGAGATGTGCATTAGCAGCCGATTTCCGAGCATCCAAAGTAAAAGTTGAAACAAGTGTGCTGTCATCAGCGAAGCTATATATAGGATTTTTAGTTTTTTCCAAAAGATCGTTAATGTATAGTAAGAAAAGGGTGGGCGACAATATAGAACCTTGAGGGACTCCGGCGTTGATGTTAAATGTGTCTGAAAGAAATCCGTCCATCGCCACTTGCAGAGAACGGTCTTTAAGAAAGCTCGACAGCCATGAACAAAATTGAACCGGCATTCCGTATGCTCTCACTTTAGTTAGGAGCCCCTCATGCCATACTCGGTCAAAAGCCTTGGAAATATCCAGTGCTACCGCCCGGGACTCCCCATGGTGTTCTATTGCGTTGTTCCAAACATGAGTAACATAAGCGAGAAGGTCTCCTGTTGATCTAGACTTACGGAATCCATACTGGCGGTCACTAATAATGTTGAAGCCTTCCAGGTATTTTAGTAATTTTTCGTTGATAGCCTTCTCCATAACTTTTGATATAACCGAGAGCAATGCGACTGGACGATAGTTGTTTGGCAAGGTCTTCTTGCCTTTTTTAGGTATGGGCTGGACTCTCGCAGTTTTCCAGCAAGAAGGAAATATTCCTTTTTTGTAGGATAAGTTAAAAAGCCTACAAAATACCGGTGTCAGTCCGTCAGCGCATTTCTTAATTACAATGACTGGAATATCGTCAGGACCAGAAGCCTTTTTAGTGTCGAGACTCCTCATGATTTGCTTAACATGGCGGTGGCGAAAGACAATCTCGGGCATTCTCGATTCTACAGGGGTAATGTTCGGTGGAGTACTTCCCTGAAAATTTTCCGTTGAATGTGAAGAGAATAGTTCCGCCAGTAAGTTTGCTTTTTCCTGTGCTTTGGTCGCAATGGTGCCATCAGAACGTGTTAGAGGTGGAATGGTTGACTTGGTAAAGTTCTGACTGACGGCCTTAGCTACCGACCAAAATGATTTTGAGCCGCTAGGACATTCAAAAAGTTTGTCTCTGATCCTCTGGTTGTGTGCTTCTTTGCTTTGGTTTATCGTTTGCTTGCATTGGTTTCGAGCGTTAACAAAGATGGTACGATTTTCGGCGGTAGGATTTTTACGCCATTGTCGGTAGAAATAATTTTTTGATTTAACAGCTCGTTCGCAATTTTTGGTAAACCAAGGCTTGCCGTTAGAAGGGCACTTTTTTGAGAAAGGGATGAAGGCTTCCATACCAGTAAGGATAACCTCCGATATTTCTGTTGCACAGATGGATGGATCATCAGAGGTAAAACAAACGTCCCGCCAAGGAAAGGTTCGAAAATGATCCCTTAGGTCCTCCCACTTAGCTGATGTATAATGCCATATCTTGCGTGGTTTAGGAGGCTCTTCAGCACTAATTGGTAGTTTGTTCAGTGCCGAAATAAGGTTGTGGTCAGACGTTCCTAACGGCGGCTTCACGGTGACAGTGTACAAGTCGGGGTTTGAAGTTAAGAAAAGATCCAACAAACTAGCAAAATCACCATCTCGGTCTGGAATCCGAGTTGGTTTACCCACCAGCTGGGTGAGGCTAGAGCTGATGGCAAAGGATTCGGCTTCACGACCTTGTTCGTCAGTCATGTTTGAGTATTTGAGCCAGTTGACATTATGAATGTTGAAGTCGCCAAGGATGACAACTTCGGAATTGGGATGGTGAGTTTGCAAAAAGTCGATAGTATTAGCAAGAGAGGAGAACAAGTCTCTATAATGGGTATCGCTTGGCGGCCGGTAAAGGCAGCAGATGAATTTAGTAATTCTCTGCGTTGATATTTTAAACCACATTACATCAAAGTCGTTAGGCTCGAGTGTCTCCTCTCGTTGACAAGAAATATCACTCCGGACAAAGAGACAAAGGCCAGAATTCCGCCTAAATCGGTGATGAAAGTCGTACCCAGGATATAAATAGCTGACCGTACTAATCGATGATCTGACTTTGGTTTCGGTTAGTGCAAGTACATGAGGTTTGGTAGATTGTAGATGTTGATGGACTGCATTGATGTTGGAGTTCAGTCCTCTTATATTGCAGAAGTCAATTTGGAAGTTGCTAATCTCGGGTCTTTTAACAACTCCAGTTTTCACACCATTTCCATTTAGAATATTGTTCGAAGGACCCGCATGGCTACTGGACATGGTGGATGATTGGATAATCTCGCTTGATAAGGCGCCAGGACCCGCCCCCACCCGGAGATCCGATCGGGGGGCGTTTTTAACTCCGGAATTTATTGATCTTGGAACCATCATCACAGCATTTTTTGTATATTTCCCACCCTGGAAACCGGAGACATCGGCACAGTGACGAAACGTTAGCTTAAAGAGCAACTTCACGCCACCTAAGCCCAAGTGAACTCCACCTTTCACTTGACATGCACCAAGTCTATGGTAAATACGAACTCTTTCGGCTGGTAAATTATTTATGTCCATCCTTACTCTATCTTTTAGGTCCTCAATATTGTATAGAAATATAGAAAGAAATCCATTGGCGTGGCCATGCAATTGGACCCCGTCGATCTATCCAGCGATTTGGAAAAATTTCGTCTAAGTATCTTTAAACATTTACACCAAGATGCGGAGGTGCGCTATCTTGTTGAAACCATATTCTCTCATGGGGAATATAATAATAATAATATTATTAATGTTTTTATTTAATTAGATACGAGAAGTACAATAAAAAGTTAGAAAGTGGGTGGCGTATCCAACTATATTCTCGTAGGGAACAATAGCTGCTAAATCAAATGAGAGGAAATCTAACGCTGAGCAGTAAGATTTTCGTCAAAGAAATATGGTCCTATTTTTCTGTTATTAATTATTCTCCATATTGGTTTTTTGAGGATATTGTCTATGTCCTTCACGTATCCACTGTGAATTTTAATCAGACCATAATTATGTCTATTGATCGTTCCATTTAAATAATCAAAGAATATATTATTTTGGAAAAAAATGTTTTTTTCGCATCTTGCCATCATTTTCTCACAAAATTGTATCTCCTGTCGTAATCGTCCTCGAGAAGTTCCTGTACAACATGCAGTTTATCAGGGTGATATTCCTGGCCTTTTAAAAGTCTCTGTATGAAAGCTCTAGTAACATCGTTATTACGCGCTAAGGTAGGTAGTTGAATAATGCGGATTTTCACTTACTGGAGAATATCAAGTTTTTTTTATATTCAGTTAAGGCGGATGGTCAGCCACATTTGGTCAAATCGTGTACTGTACCATGGTCTTCAAATTTGTGAAATACCCTACTGACAGTACTCCGTATCTGGACTCTTATGATACTTTTACTAGATAACATATAAACTTGACTAGGATTAGACCGTACTCCATAACCCAACAATACTAAAATTTCAATACGCTGCACCATAACTCAAGAACACAAAACGATAGGGAACTATACTACCCAAATACTAACATTTGCTTACAATAAAACGTGATAAGGAATAAAACGGTGCAAAAAAGAGATTTTTATTTGATTGATCTATTAAAGGCATAGAAAAGCATGCTTTACAATTTTAATAAGGTATCCCTTTTTAAATGTAATGGTCAAATGTAAATAATGTAGAATCTAGCTAATTAATAACAGATTTTTGATAAAAACTTATTTGGGCTAGTTCCCCCGTAACGAAATGAGCAAACCACATGGGATTTAGTTTTTAAAAACCGTTTCATTGAGCCCCAATGGGACCTAGTTTGCCATTGGGGCAGCGGAGGTAAATGAGTTTTTCTTAAAAATAACTTATAGCAAAAACATATAAGGGTTTTTTGGTTCAGCTCTTGAATGAAAAATGAAATCACTTATGAATGCCATTGATACAGCGTCAGCAGGCATTTTTCATTCACAATGTATATAAATAACTATGAAAGAGGAGGTAGAAATGCGTTGTTGACGTTGAAGGGTTTCATGTAGAATAAAACTTTACGGTTTATTATTACCTGAATGTCTTAAGGTATATACATCATATTTTTTCTTCCGTCTATTTTTGGTATCAAATATCTTAGTAACTATAGTTTTATGAAAAACCTTTATTTGGCATTTCGATTCCTCCATAAGAGTTAGAAACTTTTATAACGTAGGTGATGGTGCAGCCACGGGGGGGTTTTAGGGTTAACCTAATCCCAGAGGTCAAATAAATGTTTCCAAACAATTAGTACAGCCAATCTGTAAACTTTGCCAGAAAAAAATACCATAAGCGATTTTATTTCATAAATGGTTAGGGGGGCATGTGATTAGCTTCAAACCAAATTGTCGCCCCCCCCCCTTGGGCGCTTGTGGGAAACTCAAAAAGAATTTTGACTTGATTTTCCGCAAAAACGGTAAGTCGCAGAGAAATATTTTGTAAACAAATATTGTAGAAAACAATATTCTCCACAATTTGTCTCATGGAGCGACTAAAAGTGCAGAAAGCAGAGAGCGCCAAAGTCGCCAAAAATTACTTTTTCCTTATTTTTGACGCAAAGAATATTTTTTTTTGCTCAATCGCATAAATACACACGTTGTAGAGCCCAAAAAATCCTATAAATTTAGTCCGCGCTTTTTTTTTTACAATGCACGGTTACGGAGATATAGCGCCTGGAAGTACCAACGGAATGCAGCGTCTTAGCATTCTATTAATATTGACCCTTATCTGGCATACTAATCACAGGAAACTGTTACAAAATAAAACAAATGAATATGGAAAATTAGTTTAACATGCAACCTTGGGTAACTTTAAGTAGAACATCCAGTATATTTTGGAAACATGTAATGCATTTTTTTTTATATTAAAAATATAATAATATTATGTTGATATTTGCTCCAGCCGTTTTCGAGATATTTCAATTTAAAAATGCTGATTAAGTATACCACTGTTATATCAAATCCCAGTTGCCATTAATGAACATACGATACGAATATTAATAATTATCCGGCTGTCATTTATTGTTTGATTTTTTACTGATTTTTTTTAATCAAAATATTACTGATAATGTATGGTCACGAAATCAATTTAGTACATTTAACTCCACAAATATACTATTGTACTAGAGTAATAAAATTGCAAAAACAGCATATTTGATAACATCGGTAACTACAGATTATTGATGTCACAGAAAGGCAGGCGTTTCGACCCACATTCAAAATGTTAATGGTAATTTTATTGTAATCTCGTAACACAATTAGAATTAGTTATTAACAATACTTGTTTAAGGCCATTATACTGGTATTCTAACGTCAATTTGAAAATATTACTCCATTCTACGAGTTCTTATTACTCCATATCAAGATATATCCCCTAATTGTTTTAAAATATCAAGGGCATTTATAATTTTTTTAAATTTACACTTTCCTATCAATTTCCTATGAATAATTTCTGTTCACTGTTGAGGTTGATTTGAAAATAAATCGCCCATAGTCGATGATTCACAGGGTGGAACCGTTTTGTCAATTCGCCTTAATGTAGGTATATTGATTATTCTATTCTATAACTATAATAAACTTGTGGAGAAAGACTTCGACTTTCCTATCCCCTATAAAGCATTTTTAGTTGTTGCGTAGTGGTCATAATAGACGTGAGGATCTGTAACAATAGAACGCTACAATCACAGGACATAAAACAAATGATGCTGCATTCGGTTGGTACTTCCAGGCGCTATATCTCCGTAACCGTGCATTGTATCAAAAAAGCGCAGACTCAATTTTTAGGATTTTTCGGGTTCTACAACTTTTGTATTTATGCGATTGAGCAAAAAAATATTTTTCGCGTCGAAAATAAGGAAAAAGTGATATTTGGCGACTTTGGCGCCCTCTGCTTTCTGCACTTTTAGTCGTAGCGCAGTGACTCCATGAGATAAATTGTGGAGAATATTGTTTTCTACAATATTTGTTTCCAAAATATTTCTCTGCGACTTATCGTTTTTGCGGAATATCACGTCAAAATTCTTTTCGAGTTTCCCACAAGCGCCCAAGGGGGGGGGGGGTTGACAATTTGGTTTTAAGCTAATCACATGCCCCCCTAACCATTTATAAAATAAAATCGCTTATGGTATTTTTTTCCCGTAAACCCGCTTTTCCATAACAAATTGATTGTACTAAATGTTAATAATAACGTTTTTTACTCCCTTCCTATTCTCTTTGTTGTCACCCCCCCCCCCCAGAACTTATTTCTGACTGTAGGTATATAAAAGGTGTTTCCTAAATTAAGTAATTATTATTTTTCTTTTCAGGTATGTATCCTTTATTATGAGCATCCTTATGACAAAACATTAAAACGTCACTGAGGTAAGTACTTATAAAATAAGCAAATTCAAGCAAATATTTTTTCATAATAAGCATTTTACCAGTTAATGATAGTGTCTAGCGTAAATGTAGTTTTAACTTTTTACATTTTTTAGTACTTGCTATAAATTGCAAGTTATAATTAGAAAAACAAGCATATTCACAAAGAACTTTAAAATTTAAAACCTCTTTCGAAAATTAGTGGTTTCAGAATAACATCTGAAGAAACACGACAATCAGTGGCAGCTCGCGCCTTGCATACGTGGGTAGGCACCGCAGGCGACAATTTTTAGGACCACGCCCAAATTTTAACAAATTTTATAAATAATAAGTGCCTCGGATATTCTTTTTTAAAGTTGGCATTAATAAATAACGCGGTAATTTAAGTATCGCAAGAAAGGGCTCCCTTCTCCCTTACACCCTTTCCAATACCCATCATCAAGAATTGATTTAAAAAATTATAACATTGTACCGTGCGACCAAAATTATTATCTTTAAAGCGTGTTTTGCATCTGAGGGTCTCAATAAATATCAGCATTATCAATCAATCAGTTCTTCTAGATCTCTCTCTCTCTCTCTCTTCCAAGTCGGGCATTGCCTATAACTTCTATTAGTCATTGAGACCTTTGTTGGCCAAACTTCAAATAAGGAAATGGAGTTGAGCGAGGCCCTGGATCGTTTAAAAAGGGAGTATGAGCGTCTTTTTGGACTTATTCTTCTCTCAGCTTAAATAGATGCTTGATTTGTCAAGGCTTCCATCGTTAATGCCTCTCCACTATTGCTGGAGGCAGCCAATTCTTAGGGAACTTGTAGGTGGAATTTGGCGGTGATTGTACATATGTGAACTTGTAATTAGTGGATTAATGGATACGTCCGTACGTTTGTTGTAATCCGCTAATATATTGTCATAAAATTCCGTCACCATGTTGGCACTCCATAAGTCAGAACCGCCCTAACGGGAGTCCTGTATAAATTAACTTTAGTTGTATAACCAGACTTGCCCTTTTCATTTAACAAACAGTATATAGAACGAAGCTGATTGGCAGCTTTTTTTAATCTTATTTTGGAGCTCTTTCTCCAGTTTAGTCTCTCATCAAAAACAAGACCCAAGTACTTAACTTCTTGGACTCAGTTTATCTGAATGCCATTAACCAAGAGCGTAGTCTCCGGTCTTCTAACTCTGCTCTTCGAGAAGAAATTGGAATTCGTTTTGGCATGATTCAGGCGAATCCTCCAGCTCGAAATCCACTTTTCTAAAACTTGTATGTGCCTCTGCAATCTAGCCACTATCAGCCACGGTTGATCTGAAACTGAAGTAATTGCAGTGTCGTCAGCAAATAAAAACAGCTCTTTAAATCTGTCTCTCCAGGTATCATTAACGTATACATTGTACAGCATTGCAGCGAAAGGAGACCCTTGTGGGACTCCCGCCCTGATATGTTTGGTCTCAGCCTTCTAACGAGACTGCAAAACTCCTTCTTTCCAAAAAGGAAGCAACAATCTTAACAAGATAATTGGGAGCCCCCAGTCTTATTAATTTTAAGGCCAGGGCGCAGTGCCAGACCTAATCAAAAGCTTTTGAGACGTCGAAGAAAACCGCTCTTGTGTATGCTCTTTTATTGAATCCATTAACTACTTGCGCAATTCGTTCGATGATAGATTGATCAGTTTTCGAATAGCCATTAAATTTCCACCTAGATCACCTTGTTTGACGGTTACGGATTACTTACTTCATTTTTCCGCATTTGAAGAAGATTATTTTTAAAACACTAGTTGAAAATTTGCAAGAAAGGATTATTCAAAAATGTGATATTTCTCATGAGATGCTGGTCAACGCTGTCGAGAATATGAAGAGACGTGTGAATCTATGCTTAGAGCATAATAGCGGTGGCTAATTTCAGGAATTTCTATAATTTTTATTTTCCTTAAATATTCTTTATTAAAATCCTGAACTTCGTCCAGTCTTTTAAGCATCTCTCTCGCCTCATCGATTTTGTCGGTTATTAGAACGATATCGTCTGCAAATTTCAGGTTGTTTAGTCTCTCACCATTAATGTTCAGTCCCATTCCTTCAAAATCTATCTTTTCAAACATATATTCCAGGAGCGTCGTAAAAAGTTCGGGAGATATAACATCGGTCTTATACCTCGTTCGATGGGGAAATCCTTCGCAGCAAAGCATAGATAAGCATATAAGGCGCTAAATTGACCGCATACCTTCGCGGATTTCTCATTTTAAGCGAGTATTCTTGGAGCAAAGTTGTGGCGATGCAGGGAAAGTTATTGAAAATAAATATATAACAATAATATTATTAGGTACCTAAACATGAACCTGGGGATAAAATGAGGGTAGGCGGCGCCTACCTTGCCTACTCTGACCGGCCGCCAATGAACACACAATTAAGGCTTGTATTGCACACTAGTTTAGGGTAATCTCAATACATTTTCAGCACCTATTGATCTAATTGGAACTATAATAAATAAAGACACACTAAGTCTCGGTCTCAGTCACAATATAATTTAGTTAGGTGGTGGTGGTTACATGTTTCGCCCAAACAATGGGCATCATCAGACCTAAAACCATAATCGTACGAAAACATCCAATCTACACATATAAAGTTTAAAAGCCTAACCTACCTTAGGAATAATAACTTAAAAATCCATGGAAACACAATCACAAATGACACATAACAGATTAAAAATTTTAAAAAAACGTTACTGGACCATTACAAAATATGAAACGATACGAAAAAATAAATAAACAATCTAAAAAAATTATTCGACAACTATGGCGGGTTCGGGAACAAACCAGACGCTTGCGGAATAATAATTTACCTCTCAGGCGCGGAACCCTAAAAATATAAGTGGCAGGTCGTAGTGCAACAGTACAACACGCCACTGTGTTCTATCACCTTAAACTGAAGTAAGAAGAAGACACTCACCTGAACGTTACTTTATGATCGATAATAATTAATAATGTCAATATCCACACCAAAATAGTAGGAAAACAGAAAAAGGTTATAGGGACCCAAGTTAATTATTCAAGTTATTAAAGATAAAATATGGCTCAAAATTAAACACTTCGTTTACGCAGTTAAGTATTGGACTCCTCTTTGCTTTAGTTATTTCTAGTTTTTCTAATAAATCCAACCGTCTACCCTTTTGGCACTCGTGAAGAATGTTTACATTCGTAGGTGTTGAGAATTGATGTCCAGATTCCAATAAATGGTTTGCGAAAGCTGAGTTGGTATTAGTTATATCTGTGTTCTGATATTTGTGGACAAGACTAAGATGTTCCTGAACTCTGGTGGCTATTTTTCTTCCCGACTGCCCTACATAAATGGCAGAACAGTCCCCACAATTTAGGGAATACACCCCCCGGATCTCGACAGAGGATTTACTTTATCTTTGGTTTTGACTATGTGTTGTTTCAAAGTATTTGTAGTTTTAAAACTTAGGGAAATATTAAAAGGTTTAAAAAATTTTGCTAATTGTAGAGAAATGTTACCAAAAAATGTTGTTCATCATATTTTGTGGATTGAAGTGTAAAATATTATATGATGAGTTTATATTTGTTGAGGAATTTGTAATAAAGTTTATTAATCAACCTCAAGGGAAACCCGTTATTAATAGCTATTTGTTTTATTATACCTAATTCTTTATTAAAAGCTTCTCGAGACAACGGTAATTTAAATAACCTATAGAAAAAGGAGTTGAAGGAGGCAAATTTATGAGAATATGGTGAATTAGAGCTAAACTGGATGACATTGTCAGTGGATGAGGGCTTTCTGTAGACTTCAAGCATTATGTTATTTCCATCCCTAATTAATAGAAGGTCTAAGAAGGGTAATTTACCTTCTTCTTCAATTTCGAGTGTGAATGTTATTTTTGGATGTAAATTATTAATAAAATTAAGGAAATCTCTAAGATCAAGATCACTGCCCAACCAAACTACACAAATGTCATCCACATATCTTTTGTATGCCAACAAAAATCTTGAGAAATGACTATTCATGATTGACCTCTCAAGATTATTCATGAAAACTTCGCTCAAGAATGGCGAGAGGCAAGATCCCATAGCCAAACCAGTCTTTTGTTTAAAAAATTTATTATTAAATTGGAACTAAAGAATATTCGCAAGAGTTATTGTAATATATTTGGCACATCAAGTTCAATTTTTAATCCGTCCGAATGTCAAGTTTTTCAGAATTTTTATCTTTTTTGAACTTTTTTATAGCGAATTGCGAATATTAGGGAGGGCAAATTTGGCCTCTGCCCCAGGCAACAGAAAACCATGTCACGCCACTGTATAACGTTGCAGATATTCTTCTTCAGATAATTGTAACGTTCACACCAACATATATCCATAGTCAGAGCAATTAAGCAGTACGCATTGGAGTCGTTAAAATATATAGGTATACATATATATCGCTGGGCGAAATCTCGTTTAAACCGGTAAAATCTATTTGACTGTGAATTGGGGAGGATTATTTCCCCAAGGTTTACGCTCTACACGTTGAGCCTTAAATTATGGCCTTAATGCCGACTGTGACTTTAAGTCACCTTACCGAAAGAAATAACTAAAGTTAATTGTTTTAATTATCGCTGGATTTGCTGGATGTTTAATTAAATATAGTTTATTTAAGATGCACGCAAACAACTTAATAACAAGTTTAATGTTTCGGTTAGCTTAAGTTGGTTTATTAAGTGTATTACATTATCCTGAGCCAAAAAAAAATTAATAAAATTTTGTGCGTTGATTTTGATGATTTTTTTTCTCAAATTTGAGTTGCTTATATCTTAATCATTAAAGGGCGGAATAGATGCACTTAAATTCAGTCAAAATATGCGCATATTTATACTAGTTTGCATTTAAAATATGCAGTTTTTTTTTGAACAATATGCATACTGCTATGCAATATTTTATAGTTTATATATAAAAAACAATGTGGAAAATAAATGTAAACAATTTTTTAACCTGAAATTGTATAACAGGCATTTATTACTAAATATTTTTCGAAATTTTCGACTAAAAAGGATTGTATTCTATCAGTAAAAATATGTATATACAAAGAGAAGCTTCTTCCAATATCTACTGATGTGTGATACCTAACTATTAATATAGCAACTTAGGTAGTAAAGTATAAGGCCAAGATACAACTTCGTTGGATGTTTTGCCTTCATAAATGCTTTTACTGCAGTTAAGTATTCAAATCCTTTATTCTTCCTTCTAAACGTGGATTCGTTAGGAATAGTTTGTTAACAATATTTTTGCAAAAATCCTATATATTGCGGATTTTGCAATTTTTTTAATTGTATGGTTGCTGCGACCAAAGCCTTGCATAAGTCTTCTTGAAAAATTTCCTTTTCAGATTTCGATGTTTTTTCAACATTTTGAAATTCGTTTTTTACACTCAGCTGAGCTGGCTCAGATTTCCTTTTTTGTAACTTTGATTTATAATAATAATAATAATAATAATAAACAATTTATATTAACCAAATAAATTGAAGCATACCAAGTACAAAGTATTATAATAACAAAAAATAAATTTAAAATTAATTATACTACATTTATAGGTTAATAAGGGCCTGTTATTACGCAGACAACTGGTATTGCGCGAACAACACCAGATACTGTTAAGGCCAAAACTTATATAATATATTAGTTTTCACAACATTCTAAACTATAAAGAAAAACTTAAATCATAGTGGCAAACAACATAATATAATGGTAGATGAAAAAAGAACAAAAGAGAAAGGAGGGGCATATTACAGTACAAAAAACATTAGGTATACCAAAGAATTCTACTGACTCGAGAACAAGAGGTTTTTATATTTACTTTTAAAGACAATAGCCGAGCATTCAGCATCCAAGGAATTGACGCAAGAGGCAAAGTTGTATGAAAATGATCTTTTGAAAATTTCTTTTCGATGTCTAGGGATATTTATAATGTTATTTCTACGAAGATTCAGGCTATGAATATCATTTCTAAAAACAATTTTAGTGAATAATTTAAGGCAAAAAGAAGCAAAATGTAATTTTCGTCGATTATGCATATTAAGCCATCCCGCATTTGTCAAAAACTGAGAAACTCTCTGCGTTCTTCTGATGCCATAAATAAGCCGCAAACACGAGTTTTGCATTCGTTGTATTCGGCGAGAGCCTGCACTATCAATACAGGGGCCATACACAACATCACAATGATTAAAATGGGACAGTACTAAAGTGTCACATAACAATTTTTTTATTTCAGAGGTAAGAGAATGCCTGTGATTGTAAATAAGTTTTAAGGTACAATATGCCTTTCTGACTTTAACTTTGATGTGTTCTCTAAAACGAAGATTAGAATCAACCAATAAACCCAAGCTTTTGGAGACACTTTTATATGGTATTGCTACATTGTTAATGGTGATGTTCAAAGAATTCTGTACCATATTCATCCATTACCAAACAAGGTGATGGATGATTTGGATGGGTTGATTTTAAGTTGATGGTCCCTGGATGCTTCGATTAAATTCTTAAGATCTAAGTTAATATTTGTATTAACAGAATTCAAATCAGAAGTGTCAAATGAGCAATATATTTGAGTATCATCAGCATATAAGTGATAGTTACAATAATTTAGGGTTTCGTGAAATTTTCCCGTATAAATTGTATACAATAGAGGTTCTAAAATACTACCCTGTGGAACCTCAGTAGTCAAACTAAGGGAATCCGAAAAGCATTCCGCTATTACCACCTTTTGAGTCCTGTGAGTTAAAAAAGATTTAATTAGTTTAATAGCCCCATCTCCAAATCCGGTGTAGTGTAGAATCGAGAGCAATATGGAGTGGTTGAGCATATCGAATGCCTTTGTAAAGTCCAAAAGAATAAGTGCACTTATCTTTCCATCATCACAAGCTTTAAGAACATCATCGACCACATCTGACATAGCAGTGTCACAGCCAAAACCAGGGCGAAAACCAGACTGCTTAAGGGGTAAAATATTAAACCTATCCAGAAAAGATCGTATTTGACCATCTAAAATTTTTTCTAATATTTTGGAAAAGGTTGGGAGGATACTTATTGACCTTAAATGTGAAAATTCTGTGGGTTGACTGATCTTTGGCAGAGGCAAAACATGGGCATTCTTCCAAGAATCTGGATAGTGAGAAGTCTCTATGCATTTATTAATCACATGAGTTATAAAAGGAGTAATATAGGGGCAACATAATTGAATAAGTGTAATATTCAATGCGTCACTGCCAAACGCTTTAGATTTTAAATTCATTATTATTTTTAGTATATCATCTTCAGTCACCAGATGAAATTCCAGCTGATCAAGAATGCCTGGTTTAATGTTATGTTGATAGAAATTTAATAAATTAGGGTCAGGAGTCTGTCCAAAAGACACAGCAGAATTGATAAAAAAATTATTGATATCGTTAGGATTAGAGAGATGGCCTGGAATGACGTTATTTTTATTTTTGATAATATCTAGTTTTTTTAATTCCGACCATTTTTCTTTTATTGAAGAATTCGAAAATCTTTGCCTTATGCAGCGGTGTATTCAAATGTTGATCGATTTGGAACTTCTTTTTAGAAACAATAATTTTTGCGCAATCTTTACAGAAGACTTTTTTCCACTAAACTCTAACTCTGGGAAATTTTTAATCCAGGAAGACGTTTTCGTCATTTTAAACATTTTGAACAGATATTTGGAATCACTAGTTTCACACTGAAAATACTGAAATATTTCGACAAACTAAAACAGAAGTACGTATTACAACCCGATATAAATACAGTTTGTTAAGCAGGTAATAATATGGCATTATTAAATGACAATAAATAACCCGTAACAATATACCTGTAAACCCCGGAAACCCTCAATAAATACCTTGTGTATAACCAAAACGTAAATATTAATTATTATATAATTATCTTCAGATTGGACAATCCCTCAAACAAGTGCCGGACTGAACATTAAACCTATGAGTCTACGAGTTCTCATGACCGGGCTTTTTTAATTTCTTGATAACACCGAAAACATAAAAATATGCTCGTAAAATAATAATTTAGGAAAAATATGCATTTTATTATAAAATCGACAAGATATGCAAAAAATGCATATACAGGGCTGACCAGAGGTCCGGAATAAAATTAATATAGCCTTAACCTGTAACTTTTGGGGAAAATGCTCGGACACGTCAATTTAGTTTTATATATGCTCACATTTTGACGTTATTCGTTTGTGCTTTTATAGACATTTCTCATAGATATGACGACATTGATCTTTTTTTTAAATGGAAACATACAGCTTGTGATACACCATTTGAAAGCTAATATCTCGTACAGTATGCTCATAAATTTTGACGCGATTCTCTCAAGCTATTTCAAAATGGCGAATGTTAAAAGTTTTAAAAAAATCCCTATTTAAATAAGCGAAAATGATAAATCATTGATGTTTTTTTTTACTTTTCAAGGTAAGAAATCTTATTTGTTTCACGTTCTGACATTTTGTGACATTGTGACTTAACAATAGTTTTGGTTTATTTGTTATTTATTTTGTCAAAAAAAAAAAATAAAAATGTAACGAAGCAAAACAAAACACAACAAAATGGTGGTTTAACGTGGCAAATGCTGGAAATGTCCTCCACCCTCTACTTGGCATGCTCCCAGACGATGGTAAAATCCGTCGACGGAATTTCGAATGACTTCAGCCGGTATGTTATGTGTATCCAATCTAATTTTGTTCCTCAAATCTTCAATATTATTTGGCCTATTTAGGTAAACTTTTTCTTTTAAATATCCCCAAAGAAAATAGTCTAGAGGCGTTAAGTCTGGGGACCTCGGTGGCCATTCAATTATCCCACGTCGTCCAATCCAGCGACCTGGAAATATCTGATCTAAATATCTTCTCACATTGACACCAAAATGCGGGGGAGCACCATCTTGCTGAAACCAAATTGTTTTATTAGGATATACCTACTACTTCGTTGAGAAAAATTACAGCTAGAGCAGGCCTCAACTCGAAGGTTAAGAAATCCAGCTACCGTTCAGCTGTGAGGTTTTCTTCCAAAACAAATGGCCCTAAAATTCGGTTATTAGTGATACCTGCCCATACATTTACTTTCTGGGGCCGTTGAATATGCGCTTCAAATATCCATAGTGGATTTTCTTGACTCCAAAAACGATAATTATGTCTGTTAACCACCCTGTTTAAATAGAAAGTAGCTTCATCCGAAAATAATATGTTCTGTGAAAACCTATTATTCTCGTCACACCGTGTTATCATTTGTTCGCAAAATTGTAAACGCCTATCATAGTCATTTTCTAAAAGCTCCTGGACAAGACATACTTTATAAGGGTGGTATTTTTCTGGTTTTAAGAATCTTTCAATGGTACCTCTAGATTTATTATTTTTTTTTTATTTTACTTTTTTTACGGTTCGTCGGCGTATCTGAGGCCATCTAGAACCGGTCATCGACCGTACGGTTTTTAATCGTGCGGTCTACCGACTGGGGAGTGTGAAACGGCACCTTCATCCTACGAGATATCCGATCTCATCCGGCCTGTCCGGCGTGAATAGCTACCTTAAAACTAAATTGACGTGTCCGAGCATTTTCCCCAAAAGTTACAGGTTAAGGCTATATTCATTTTATTCTGGACTTCTGGGCAGCCCTGTACAGGGTGTTACAAATTCGACATACGAGCATTGGAATCTCGGAAACCATAGGAGTCAAAGAAACGGTTAAATGGTAGCAAAGTTGTGCAATTCGGTGTTGATTAAAATGCCACTTTAAAAGTTTTAAAATTCCGAATGCTTCCGAGATTATTCGAAAAAAACCGAAATTTCGCAAAATCGTTTTTATTTTTTGCTGAGCTCATTTGAATAGCTATTTAAAAATAAATGACACTTTGTCATTGCAACTTTTTCTCCTCTACAATATGACTTTAATAAACTAAAGATCCGACGTTTCGTCTCCGAGCAGCCAAGATTAACTTTATTTTTTCAAATACGGACCTGGATTTTTTTACCGATTTTTAAACCCTCCTACCCTCAAAATGTAATGGCAATATTACTTTCTCATAATAATGAATTGCCTTTGCTTCTTTTTTTTAATTCATATTTTACATTTGTCAGTCCGGTCCTGGCAAGTATCCGGAATTTTAAATCTTTTAAAGCGGCATTTTAATCAGCACCAAATTGCACAACTTTGCCCCCATTTAACCGTTTCTCTAACTCCTATGGTTTCCGAAATTCCAATGCTCATATGTCGAATTTCTAACACCCTGTATATGCACTTTGCATATATTCCGCCCTTTAGTTATCATCTGATATTGATTTTAAAAACATTTTTAATATATTTGGTGTTATACAGTGCATAACCAAAGGTTGTATTTTGTCTTAAATTCCTGAATACTCTCTAAAAGTATTTAACCACACAATGATGTCTCTTTGTGTTAGATTTTTAAGCCCCTTTATTATTAACATTCCATTTTTTGTCGGTGGAGTCGATATAATAAAATAAAGCAAAGTCGGTCTACCTTCACAGTGTGTATTTGAAAATTAACTTATTTATACTGTTGCCAACATGTTTCAGACATTGAAATGTCCATCATCAGGGGATACTAAAAGAAATTACAATATAAAGCCTGATTTGACAGTAAAAGTAAAGTGGACTTACCAATGATCTTGATGATACACAAGAAAAAATATATTCAGGATATTAGCATATTAGTGGTTTGAGGGAATTAATATAAGTCTAAACATTATAACACGATTTATTCCACTTGCGGTGGATTTGCTGAGGACGTCAGTATAGCTTATACCACAACCATCGTCATTCAATTCAATTGAACAGCTTGGGCTACATCATCTGATCGCATATTAAAAAAACAGTTTAAATACCAGATGACAGTACACTGACACTTTGGATAAAATTGCAATTAACAAAAACATTGTTTGATTACAATGCAATGAATTAAGTTTTGCTATTGTTGAAAACTGCATAGATTCCTTTGTTTCTTTTTAGAATAAAGATATTGATATGAATCAAAATAAGAAATGCTAATAAACCATGAGGCTTAAAGATCTCATACAAAGAGACATTTGCGTCTTGTTAAATACTTCAACAGTGGTCAGAAATTTAAGGTAAATTGCAACATTTGGTTCCTCACTGTTTAACACCAAACCCATTAAAAAAATGTCCACCAGATAGAAATCAAGATAAAAGCGCCTACAGCTTGAGAATAAAATGAGCAAAATCGATGCAAAACTTAAAAGTTACTTAAGATTGACTTTGAACATAATCTTATTGGTCTGTTTCTTTCGTCCAGGAGTGAATTTCGCACATAAACAAAATAGTGAAAATTATATTTTAATTAAAATTTTATAAAACAGTTTTTATGCTGTACAAACCTTGATAATCCTTAACAAAGTTTGTTATTACATCATAATTTCCGCCCATTAGCTTGAATATTTAACGATTGTTTAAATATTAAGCAATATATCTATGTCACTACCTCGCAATTCATATATTCTCCCTTATAATTTTAAACTCCGCAGTATGCAGGTTGAGAAGTCAATATTTATTTAACGTTCCCTTCATGTTACAAACTACCCGTCAGCATGTTACCCCAGTTTGAATGATTATATTATCACAATATACATATATCCCCGTTCTTAAGAGCAAATAGCTGGAAATTGTCAGTGTTGAACGTAATGTATCTGTCTTTGTTTAAATACTACATTGAAAATAGTAGGTACGCGGAAGGGCTGTTGGGATGTAGGTTTAAATTATTAACTAAAATGATTTATGGCGTCATTTAGCGTACATGCAATAACTAATGCAATTGTAAAAATGTATTAAAGGCAGTAAATCTGTGATATAAAATTAAAGGAAAAAGGAGAAAAAGTAATTTTATTATTTTTTATTTTCATCCAACGAACACGTTTATTGAAGGTGTAGGAGTGTAGGTTCAGGCACAGAAAATATAGCTGTGAAGCTATGGCGCAGGGTTTGATGGTTTATTTTCGTTATTAGTAAAAATAGAAGGATGCCATTTTTCTATAAAGCAAAAGATGCCGTAATTCGATTTTATCAATTTATGTTCGTCATGTTGAATATGCGAAAAAAAAGTTAAGTATAAGTATTGGCAATGCAGCAAAATATTGACAATAATATTGATTGTGTGCGGTCGATGTGCAGAGAATAGTATTAAAGTGAAAAATGTGTTTGAATGAAAATCTTTCAATTTTTTGAAATCGAAACATCAATACTGAGTTATTGACAAAAATACTGTTAAACAGACTAGAGTTGCAGCACGTGGCTACATCTCGTGGCGATCACACGCATCAAATCAACCAGGACAGCGAGAATACATAATATAGGTTCAGATGCAGGCAAGGTGGCCAAACTACGTTGGGTGGCGCTGAAAGTCAACATATCAGTTTAGAATACCGACAGCTGAATATTTAAAAGAAACTACAAAATAAGTTCGTGTATAGAGTTGTCCCTTATCCTTTTCATCAGACCCAATCCTTGGATGCGTTTGCCCATTGAGGGCTCATCAGTAAGGCTCCGGGTCTGACGAAGACGAAAGGGACCTCACAGTGCTATTACAACACAAATCTAACTAAAAAACGAGAGTTACAGCACGTGGCTACATCTCGTGGGGATCAGACGTATCGACCTAAGCTTGCTGATGAGCTATCAACGGCGAAACAAATTTGTTTTATTATTCAGCTTTCGGTTTGCTAAAGCAATACATTGGCTTTTAGCACCACTCAACGTAGTTTGCCCGCAATGGGCCGCCTTGCCAGCGTTTAAACCTATGTGGGCTCTCACTGTCCTGGTTGAGTTGATGCATGTGATCGCCACGAGATGTAGCCATGTGCTGCAACTCTCGTCTGTTTATTTTCATTTCTGTGTTCTCACTTTAAGGCCCCTTTCCTTTCCGTTAGACCTGCAACCTTGCTGATGAGCCGTCAACGGCGAAACGCGTCCAAGGATTGGGTCTCACTATAAGGATAAGGGACAACTTAAACAACAACAACAACAACAAACGAACTTATTTTAAGTTTATTATTTTTAATAATATTCTTAATGTGCGCTAGTAGCTCAATACTTTTCTCAATACCTATCGTAATAGTAGCAGTACGTGCTCTTGCATAATTGATTTAAACCAGCGCTGTCGGCGTTGTGCTACAGATTTGTACTGTAGTTAAATACTTATTGATGTAAAGAAAGATGTTTCTCCCTTTTCTTTATATCATGATTTCGGTTCACTGAAACCGACGATCGGCTTTCAGCGCCACCTGACATTAGATACCTGCTTAGGCGGGTTCCATTCTAGCGTTTGGTGTTCTCTAAGCCCTCGCTGGTTTGGTTGGGTGGATAGCTCGATTGCTACGAGATGTCGCCACGTGTAACATCTCGCATATGTATTTATTGATGTGTTTAGCTTGGTTAGATTTATAATAATTTGGGATTGGTTTAGCTAATTCTTTATTTCTTATTCGAATTCGTAAGAATTTAAAAGAAAAATTTGTTAAAAATTGCGGCAACGCTTCTAGAAACTCCATGGTTGTATAAAATATTACAAAATAAAATAACAATACCTTATTTTATAAAAATGTACTTAAAAAATTAATATTAATTAATACAGCTACGAAACATATTTTTTTTTAATATTAACTTAATAATAATTCTCCTGTATAAATTTGGCCAATGTTTTTTAAAATAATGCACTCCAAAGTCTTTTATATTCAATTAGCACAGCATCCTTATCTTTTTTATTCTTATCGCATCTTCAGGCTGGCTCGTCGCACAAGGCGGCATGCTTCCTCTGCGTCCGACGTTTTGAGGGTAGACAATAAGTAAAAAGACAAAAAAATCATGTGTCTATTTGCACGATTAAAACCGCGAATGGAGGCAAATACGTGGATTTAAATTAAACGAATAGGGTCCTTACACGAAATTTGAATAACCATGATTACAATATATTTCGATAGTAAACGCAATTTATTGGTCAGGTGAAAAGAAATTGCATCTTAAAACGAAGTACTCTTTGAAATATTGTAGAAAGAAAATTTGCAAATATTATCACATATTTATAAACGTGTTTGATTGGTTGACGTCACAAATTTGGAAAACATAGCCCAGATTTTCGATCGTATCGTTGCCAAATGTTTCATATTTTTTTCCATACAATTTTACTATACACGGCTGCCCAGAAATCCGGAATAAAATTAATATAGCCTTAACCTGTGACTTTTGGGGAAAATGCTGGGACACGTCAATTTAGTTTTATATATAATCACATTTTGACGTTATTCGTTTGTTTTTTAATGGACATTTGTCAAAGATATGACGACATCGATATTGTCTTTAAATGGAAACATACAGTCTGTGATACATCATTTGAAAGCTAATATCTCGTACAGTATTCTCATAAACTTTGGCGTGATTCTGTTAAGCTATTTCAAAATGGCGACTGTTAAAAGTTTTAAAAAAATCCCTATTTAAATAAGCGGATATGATAAATCATGCGACATTGTGACTTAACAATAGTTATGGTTTATTTGTTATTTATTTTGTAAAAAAAAAAAAATGTAACGAAAGAAAACAAAACACAACAAAAAGATGGGTTAACGCAAACGTGGCAAATGCTGGAAATGTCCTCCACCCTCTACTTGGCATGCTCCCAGACGATGGTAAAATCTGTCGACGGAATTTCGAATTGCTTCAGCCGGTATGTTAAGTATCTCCAATCTAATTTTGTTTTTCAAATCTTCAATATTATTTGGTCTGTTTTGGTAAACTTTTTCTTTTAAATAACCCCAAAGAAAATAGTCTAGAGGCGTTAAGTCTGGGGACCTCGGTGGCCATTCAATTGTACCACGTCGTCCAATCCAGTGACCTGGCAATATCTGATCTAAATATCTCCTCACATTGACACCAAAATGCGGGGGAGCACCATCTTCCTAAAACCAAATTGTTTCATAAGGTATATCTGGATCTACTTCGTTGGGAAAAATTACAGCTAGAGCAAGCCTCAACTCGAAGTTTAAGAAATCCAGGTACCGTTCAGCTGTGAGTTTTCCTTCCAAAAAGAATGGCCCTATAATTCGGTTATTAATAATACCTGCCCATACATTTACTTTCTGGGGCCGCTGAGTATGCGCTTCAAATATCCATCGTGGATTTTCTTCACTCCAGAAACGATAATTATGTCTGGTAACCACCCCGTTTAAATAGAAAGTAGCTTCATCCGAAAATAATATGTTCTGTGGAAAGCTATTATTCTCGTCACACCGTCTCATCATTCCTTCGCAAAATTGCGAACGCCTATCATAGTCATCTTCTAGAAGCTCTTGGACAAGACATACTTTATAAGGGTGGTATTTTTCTACTTTCAAGAATCTTCCAATAGTACCTCTAGATGTATCATGATTTTGAGCCAATAAAACTGTTGAAACATACGGATTATCCTGCAGAGATAATGCAATATCCAATTTTTCATCGTCGCCTAAAACACGTGGCCGTCCATTCCTAGGTAAGTCCTTTACTGTGACATGTTCATCAAATTTGTGGAATATTTTACTAACAGTGCCCTGTGAAATTTGATTTTCCGGATATTTAGCATTAAATAAAGTGCACACTTCACTTTGACTTCTTATTTTATCTCCACATCTTAACAATATCAAGACTTCGATACCCTGCCTTTCCGACAAAACCATTTTTGTTTAGAAAATTGTAAAATAATACTTTGGAAATACCTAAATTAATTTTACAAGTTCACAATGTCACAAAATGCCAGAACGTGAAACAATGAAGATTTCTTACCTTAAAAGGTAAAAAAAGCAACAATGATTTATCATTTACGCTTATTTAAATAGGCATTTTTTTAAAACTTTTAACAGTCGCCATTTTGAAATAGCTTGACAGAATCGCGCCTAAATTTAGGAGCATACTGTACGAGATATTAGCTTTCAAATAATGTATCACAAGCTGTAAGCTGGATTTACAAACTCGAAAAGTTGGTGAGGTTGAAGTTATGAGCAAGTTGGTGAGGTTAGATATTCCAAACTCCGAACATAAAAATTGGCTATGTCGAACTATCCGGGAAGTTTTCGAACCTTACATGAGGTTTACATGAACAACATGAACGAGTGTATAAATGCAACTGAGTGTCCCCTTTAGTTTAAATTGAACTCCTATTTCCAACACCAACTGAACCTCAACCTCGCCAACTTTTTGAGTTTATAAATCCAGCTTTATGTTTCCATTTAATAAAAATATCGATGTCGTCATATCTTTGACAAATGTCTATAAAAAAACAAACGAATAACCATCAAAACCTGAGCATATATAAAACTAAATTGACGTGTCCGAGCATTTTTCCCAAAAGTTACAGGTTAAGGCTATATATTAATTTTATTCCGGACTTCTGGGCAGCCCTGTATATTTCAGTATTAAAGATGTCGTTTCTTAAAATCGAAAATATTAAGCTGTCCTTAAATATTTTAAAATATTAAAATATTTCAAATACTATAAAATCAATAAGTTATTCAACAAAATAAATAAACTCGAAGAAAAAAAAATTTGACATTGCAAAAGTTTTCTCTAACAAATTAAAATTATTATTCCGGGAAAGGCTAGGGTTTCCAAGGACGGGCAAGTAAAATAAAATTGTCCATATTTAAATAATAATAAGATGGTTTGTTTTAACGTCGAAATTAAATATAGATAACAATAAAAGGTAATTTGCATTATTCAGGTAAATTGGTTTACTCAAACAACTAATGTTTAAAGATTCGTATTTATAATCCAATGTTGATTTGTCCATCTGAGCTGTATTTAGTGCCAGTTACTTTTAATTTTTTATTTTTATATAAATACGAAAGAAAAAATAGATAAACGTTCCCAACCAGCAATTTGATATTTTATAAGGGTCGCGAAAACATTTTCGACAAAAAAGTTATAAAACAAAACTGTTCTCTCAGGAACGTTTTTAATGCGTTTCTACAGCAGCTACAAATGCAAAATTCGCACCATTTTATAAAATACTTCAGTAACCGTTTTTATTTTGTAAAACCTTTTGCGAACACTACATTACAATTTTATGAACATTTCTGCAATTCTTAAAAAAATTCAACACCAGCATTATAAAACAGTTTTATTAAAGCTTTTCATATCGCACTTAAAAATATACTTGCATATTACATTTTTAAAACAATTAGATAACAGTTTTATAAAAGATTTTTAATAGTTTCAGGTAAACGTTATAAAATGAAAATGCAACATGAAATAACAACAATAAAATAAAAAAGCCTATTAAATTTATTTTAAATGCTGCAAGAAGGAATTTTGTATGTACAAGAAATAAGAGGCCATTTTATTTATTTTATTTCCATTCTTCATAGTATTCAGAGAGATTCGTTGATTGTGATGTAGAGGCCAATTTTTTGCTGCAAATTAAATTTTGTTGAGAAATATATAGCATATTTCTAACAAAATATAAGCAGGCCCCGTATCTATTAATGTTTAAGGGAAATGTTTGAAACATAAAAAAATTAGCTTTGTCGATTTGATCATTTTCTTCAGAAAAACTCAAGGTTGTTCTAGGCATCATTATTTCATAATTTTTATATATGTACCAGCTGTAAATATTAACATAAATGAGATATTTTGTATTTTTAAGTCTGTCAATTTTTATGTTCCCGAACGCTCTGAATCAATAATGGCGTCTTCTTATAAAATAATTTTGTATTAACAGCAAGCATATTAAGATAATTAAGCTACTCCGCAATCCCTATAAAACATTTAAAATATATTTATGATTTAAAACTGAGGGTACTGGGACAGGACCGAACTGCTCTAAAACTAAATATAAACTAAGGGAGTGTTGTCTATCTTAATCATATAAAGATACAACGAAATATCATTTCATTGATCAATAAACACAAAAATAAAAATATTAAAGGCTTAGTGATTATTTCGGTATCCAGATGACCTCATGAACCGTGAAAGTCCCAGCGTATGATGCGCCGCCACCGCTTAAAATAATTCTGTCTCCACCATATATGATCATCATTGGTATCATCATCGAGTGGGAGTAGTAAATAATTTTGGATTCCTCGTGTTCTTTAATAAAAGAATTGAGCAGTATTGTACGCTACATCGCTAATTTTATTTTATTTTAACTTATTGCACACTAATCTTTTACTCGAATTTATACATAAAACATATCAACAAATTATTTTTACTGGCGATTTACCAGACGATCCTTGAACAATCGTGGCAGGTTTGAGAACCCTCTATATAACCCACGCTTACCAAAAGATCCCCCCTCCCCTATTCAATTTCAATAGAACCTCGATTCATTTAAAAAATATTTGTTTATGTCTGTGGTGTACTCGACTAGTTCTCATGGTATCTTTGTTTTTATAGTGGAAATGACATAAGGATAGAGAGCACCACTGATATATTTCTAGATATAATGGATCATGAATTGCTTGCATAACATTATAAAATTATTATGGGTACCTAGTTCTTTTAAAAAGTAATGTCACTCAAATTTGTCCTTCTTCGGCTCCCAGAGGTCATATTCTATATAGTACATACTGTGAATGAGAGGGAAGAACATGCGAATATTTTCTGCAGCTATAAAACTAATTTCCTCCACTGCTCGGGGGTAACATGAGAAAAATAGTGAAAATCTTGATAATAAAGTAGAAATCGTTATAGGTTCATAAAAGTCGAGATATAAATAGACCTATAAAAAATCGCAACTTAAACAGGAAATACCTCGGAAACTAAGCAATTCCCCAAAGTCCACATTTCTATAAGACAGAAATCCTAAGAATTTCGTTAATTTTGACAATAAAATATAAATTAATCACTTTTTTAAAGAAAATATAGGACGGAAGGAAAGTAGTAATAATTAAGCGATTTTTTTTTTCGTTATGATACCAGAGTTATTTTAATTAAAAATCGAAATTATTTCCAGTTATCCCGCTCTAAAAAAAAACTTTCGTTTCGTCCTACACCCCGGTGGTTTTGCCTATCTGTGGGTTTCCGTTATTTTTTTTTTGTTCCTTTGAAAATTGAAGGGGCAGAATGTACTTTTTAACAAATCAAACAAGAACAATTTTTTATGAAAAACATAACAATACGGTCCCGCCCTTTTGTCTGATCAACCTCCCATGGCAGCACTAGCAGCAGAGACAACGTAAACATCTGACTGTTAGTTGCCTACATAATTAGGCGGGAATATTGCTAGTTGGCAACTTTTTGGCTAGCAGACAACTTTGTGGCGACTCTTATAAAATAAATTAGTTATTTGGTGTACATTTTATCTTCTTTATGATAAGTGTATTGTTATTTGATGGTAAAAGTGACCGGTATTACCGCCTGAAATAACCTAATATTTAACATATTATAACCTATAAAATCGACGGCAAAATTTTTCCGTTTGAGTTCAGTCGTATTTTATGTTAAAATTGATAAAAAAAAGCCTATCCTTGGTTTTCCGTTTCAGATACGCTGCTACTTGCATTAGGAGAAGTATAAGTGGTATTTGAAGATTGATCCGAAGCACTGAGGAAGTTAATGGATTTCATTGTTTTATTTAACTCTGCCGTATTATTAATATCAATACCAATGTTCTTACTACACATCATATTTTCATAGCACATCTTTAATCTCCTTTGAAAAGTACTACTTTTCTTAGTTTTTTTCCTTTCATATTCGACATTTTTAATGTTTATGTTTAGTTTGGAACCCAAAGCTGACAAAAAATCTTTACTTTACTCAGGGATGATATAAAATTAGTGGTCTTAAATATATCTTATTATGTAGTTGGCGACAGCAAATGTATATTCATGAGAACAATTTAATTTTATAAGAGATTTAATTTTGCTTCTATATTGTAGTAGAATTGCCATACTATAAAATAATTATAAAGTGATCACTAAAATAACAATTTACTTTCAAAGGCGAATAAGATATTTTATAATTCTGTTATATAAACGTTATGGTGATAAATTTATAAAGCACATTAGCTGCCTACAACAGAATAGTGTTTATTGCAGCCCCTATGTGATTGATTAGCATTTTGGAAGTATTAATAAAATATCAATAAAATAAAATAGGTGTATAACCATCGAATTATAAAATAACTGTGTTGGTTGGGGTTACAATCACATCATTACAGGTTAACACTCAGAACTGAAACTAAAAATTGTATATAAACAAATGAATACAACAAGAAACCAAAAGTATAAGGCCGGTTAAATAAGTACTAGGCATGGTGAGTAAGGGGGAGATACAGTCACCTAGAGAATAAACTTAGCCCAAAATATAAATGCTATCAATTTATAATACGAGCGTACCGGAGTAAAGTGTGTTCACAAATATAAGAAACCGACCTAAATGACTGCTATTATTAGGGAATTTTAAGTACCGTACTTAGGTAAATAAAAATGCGGATAAACCAGGGTTCTTTTTGATTTTAGTCTGTCAACGTACACTGTTGAGTTAAGTTTGTTTTTTGAAAATGTTTCGTCCTTGGTGTTCTAGTGAGATTTGTGAAAGCAATGAAACTGATGTAAATATAAGAGTGCATTTATCAACAGATGCCAAACAGATTATAAAGAATGTGTTTTTGACATTAATGTCGCGCGGAAATTTGTGCCCTAAAGAAGTTGTAAAGGAAACGGCTTTACTTACAAAAAAAATCCTTTTCCACAATTTGGAAAATTACAAAAGGGCCAATTTTGGAAAGCAGAAAAAGAAGTGATATTGGAATATCAAGAACGTTGGACCAAGGGGACGAGGAACTTATGCGGCGAAAAATTTATAAAATGTATGAAGAGCAAAGTGTACCAAAGTATGTCTATTCAACAAGAATATTACTGTGATGAACTTGCGAAAAGCATGGAGTACATAGTATTGCGGCTACCGCCTTACCACTGTATATTTAACCCTATTAAACAAATATGGCAACAACTTGAAGCTGGAGTTCGTCGCAATAATATTTCACCCACACTTAATTCTAAAGTAATAACTCTAATTCATGATGAAACTAAAAAAGTTTCTGAGGTGAACTGGAAAAACTGCGTACAACATGTAATAAAAGAATTGACATACCTAATACGTTTCTATTATTATTGTGGCATTTGAACAAGTAACCTAAGAATTAAACAAAGTTAATTAAGGTCTTAGTAGGGTCGCATAAATCCTGAAATTAACCTTAACACAATAATTCATAAGGGTAAACCGCATCGTAGTTGGTACCAAAAATGTCAGTGGGTAACTGGTGGTCTTTTGTCATGTCTTTTATTTTGGAATATTGGGAAAGAAATTTGGTCTATAACTGGATACGATGAGAAAATTTATCCCGCTCAATCGAGAGATATGCGACAAACAAGGAGCATATTAGATGAACCTGTAAACTATATGTTTATTGTAAACAAAATAATATTGCTAACGGTATCGCTCATAGACTCAAAATTGAAAAATTTAATGATTCAATCAGAAAAAGTCATATTTTTATTTTATTACTTTTGAATAGCTATGTCTCATCTAAACAGTAGGTTTAAGTACCTACTGAATACATTATTCTCGGTAATAAAATAATTTATTGGAAACTTTACACCTTCCCGTTATGGCGTAATATATAAAATACTTTATTGTCAAAGTAGAAGTCCTTCCGATTGCCTTTCTTGTTCTAAGAAATTGTGTTTGCCCAGTGGCGGATCCACGGATTTTGGGGGTTTGGGAGCATTGGGAAAGTGAGCCGCCACTGATAAAAAAATTGTATTTCATTATTATGAATAAGGGATTAAGGTAAGAAGTAGCAACTAAGAAATTGACCAAACCCGGCCATAGTTAGTAAACTCCCGTCATGGACGAGCATCGTCATCTAAATGTTTTATTAAAAAGTATTCCCAATTTGTGGAACCCCCAGAAAGCGTCGTAGAAAAACAGAAATCTAATGGTAAAGTAACGTGAGAATAAAGTGTTCCCTTGTAATCAATTCTTGAACTCGGCATTTGAGATTTACCAAACGCTCGCTTCCAACAAATAGTAAAATTATTGCACATGCTTTTTCTTGTTCATCTAGTCCATTAGTCCACCTTAGCAATCAAAGTACATTAATAAACGCTGACAAACACTAAGGATTATCACGGTACAACATCTACAGGCGACTGAACTAAATTATTGATGAAAATATTGTTAGAAATTGCAGTTATTATTATAAAGGGTCGTTGGTATGTATGGAAACGGTCAATTATTTCTTAAAGTAAAACAGGCAGCAAAAAATATTTTAGATAAAAGTTTTAGGGTTTTTTAAGGTGTATTAGAATTAAAAAAAAATAAGTGTACAGGTTGAGTCAGAAAACCGTAGAGAAACAAAGTTACTTTTCTTTAAATAGAAAACCCTATATATATTTTTGGATTTTACATAAAATAACAATTATTTTTTAATACGTGTATTATAACTCTAAACTTAATAGTTTCCGAGATATCGACTTTTGAAAAATGACATTTTAGAATTTTGACAGCTTCTAAGTTTCTAACGGTACCTTTTAGAATAAAACGGCTTACATGTCCCTATCTTACTTTTTTATTGTCTTTCCAAAGACATCAATTTCCAGTTCAACCGGATGTAACCTAAAATCCGGAAATACAGTACTTCCGGTTTAACCGGAAGTTGATGTTGTTGGGAAGATCATAAAAAAGTAAGATAGGGACATGTAAGCCGTTTTACTCTAAAACGTACCATTAGAAAGCTAGAAGCTGTCAAAGTTCAAAAATGTAATTTTTCAAAAGTCAATATCTCGGAAACTATTAGGTTTAGACTTATGATGCACTTATTAAAAAATAATTGTTATTTCATGCTAAATCTAAAAATATTCGAAGATATAGGGTATTCCATTTAAAAAAATGTAACTTTGCTTCCCCACGGTTTTCTGACTCATCCTGTATACTTATTTTTTTAAAATTCTAATACACCCTAAAAACCCTAAAACTTTTATCTAAAATATTTTTTTGCTAACTGTTATACTTTAAGAAATAATCGACCGTTTCCATACATACCAACGACCCTGTATGTATAGCTTTATATCAAGAGGTTACGGTTAAAGCGCGTCCTCACAGAAAAAGCATTCGGGAGAAGTGAGAATATATACAAATTTTCAAAATATAACAACGAAAACTTTCCATAAATAATAAGAAAACGAAGCACCTCTGGCAGTTACCTGTTAGTATGTAAATGCCTTGAAAGAAATATCTGAATGGCATGACGATGCTTCTTCTAGTAGGGCAAATATTTTACTTAAGGCTATTTGCGATTGCGAATTTACTCTAACTATTTATTCGTTAGCAGACATATCTGCCTTTACTCTACCATTAAGTTAATATCTGCAAAATAAAAATATAGATTTAGAGGCAGCCAGATCTAAGTTAAGCATTGTAATACGTTCGCTTGAGGTGCAACATAAGTAAGTCCAAGCTCAAAAAGATCCTGGAAATTCAAAATAGGGCATTAAGGATGATAGCAAATGCCCTTAGATATACGATGAACAGGGTTCTCCATAACGATTTCAAAATATAGACGATTTTTTTTTTAACAATCCTTTATTTAGACAATATGACAACATTTTGTTAACATAGTTCTATTAATAGTAATAACAACATCCAAATTAAGGTTACCCTCAAAACAATGCAAGATGCATTAATACCGAAGGTACTGCTTTGTTAATCTCACAGTTAGCAACTACCACCTTTTAGATATACATGTATATTCAAAAGTCAAAAAGAAAGAAATAATTTATGCACCAAATATATATTTTTTTAGTTTGTTTACAAATACACCCTGCCGCCTTTCATTTTTTAATTCTGTAGGTAAACCATTATACCCATTGGTGGCCGCGCTTATCGGGCTGTGCAGTGCTTTATTTGTCCTTGCACTAGCCAAACGAATATCATCACTGTTTCTTAGATTATGTTCGTGAATTTGATTTATATATTGAATCCGACATTAATTTTGATTGTTCAAGCACTAGAATTTGGTGTGCAGGCTGAAGTTTAAGCAACTGGTATACAGTTTCGGTATGAGTGTAATAGTTTAAATTAAATAAAATATTCAAAACTTTATTTTGTAGGACTTGAATTTTATTAAAATTGGTTTGATTACAGGTTCCCCAGGTATCTTATAATTGATAAAAGGTATGCATTTTATATTTTATATTTGTAATTTATGGTTAAAAAATATCTGCATCTATAGAGTACTCCTATTACGGGAATTATCTTTTCTTTCATGTGGCCAATATGTGCCAGCTTAGCTGGTCGTCGAGTACTAATCCCAAATATTTTATTTTATTAGTTTTTTCAACAGTGATATTATTTATTTGTATGTGAATATTGTCAATTACTTAATTTTTTTGCTTAAATATCATACACCCCAACAAACATATTAAGTAATGTAGACCAGAACGGAAGGAAAATAATCCTATATTGTCAAATATTTGCTTATTTTTGCCTTAAATGTTTTCTTAAAAGTCACAAAAGATTCGAACTCTAAAATCTAAGTCAAAATTTGGATATCTAGAACTTAAATAATTTGTTATAGGGAAGTCTACTTGTAGTTTAATTTACCTAGTTAAAAATTACAAATAAATTACCTCTCTTAGACATTAAAAATATTTAATCCTAATAAGGAATATGATTAAGTAATAATTTACTTAATTGTTACTTAATATATGTGTTCAAAATTAAGGAATTTTTTGGCTATTACGCTAGGTAAATATTACCCAATTATTGCCTACAAAAAGTCCAAATAATTTACTGACCATGTAGTTTTAGAAACAAGTAATATTTTGGATAATTTTGCCCTATAAATTGTTCCCAAAGTTATAGATCTTTTGTGGTTAAAAATTGAGCTACTTCATAACTTTCTGATTAACCTCAAAGGCTAACATTGCTTGTACAGTTAATAATAAAGAAAAAAATAACTTTAAGGTTAAAAATATAAAGGCGGCCATATTTAATAATTATTAGTTTTCCTGTTTATCGACAACTATAAAAAAACAATAATTAAAATTTTAAGAATTACATAAGGTGAGTGGAAAATCCATTAGACTACGATATCTTTCGTCAACGAAAGTTTTTTTAAAACTTTAGGTACATATAATGTTTATAATGAAGGCACTCTGTTTTTAGGTTATAATGGTAAAAATATTTTAAATTATCGTAATAATACATAAAAAAATGCATATTTTAAGGGCGCGTTTAGTTTTTCGAAGTATCATCACCATAATTCACAAACACATTTCTTTCGCATCCAAATTTCGATCCAGAAAAATGATAAAACTTAATTATATCATATTGTTGAAGTTATAATATGCGGCCATTCCAAATATCTACTTAAGTCGAACTCCATTTTATAATTTATTTTTTCCTGTTGGAAGTGTTGGCATAAGTTGTTGTCTTTTCTTTCTAACACCAGATATAATATGTTTTCTCTGTATTTTTGTCTAGTGTCTTATTGCTCCTATTTAGGTTATATTTAGGTCAAAAGGTTGGTCTCACTTTCCACATTTAGACGTAAAATAGGTATATATTTATTTCACTTCGTTTCAACTTATTGGACAGAAAAACCCTATCAACCTATTTTCGACCTTCAATTTACTTTAGTTTCTTTCCCCACATTTGGCAATAGGAAAACAAATGTAGGTAAATTATCCCTATATATAATTGGTCGTGCAAAATATTTGACCCGTTTAGAGGTCGAATAAAGGTAAATTTAACTTAAAATGTTTGTTGGGACCTTGTTTTCTCTATATTTATTTTTAATTTATTTTGTGAAAGCCAAATGCAGTACTGTTTTAAATCATTATTAACTTTATTTTCAATATCTGTAGGACTTTTGGATTTATAAATAAGAACCGTGTCATCAGCAAAAGTATAATATTCTGCTTGCAATTACGATAAGCGCAAACTCAAAACAAAAAAAGTGTACAATAGAGGTCCCAGTACAGAACCCTGAGGCACTCCACAATTAGTTGTTCTTGTTACACTAGTACAATCACCCAAGGTTATATACTGTTTCTGGTTATTTAAGTACGATTCAATTAGATTAAATACTACACCCCCTAAATCCCATATTTTAAGTTTACTCAAAAGTAGTGAATGATCAACAACATCGAAGGCTTTTCTCAAGTAAATAAAGACTGCCAAGGCAATATTACCCTTGTCCAGGTCACTTGATATTAAACTAATTAAATCTGTTGTGGCACCTAGCGTACTACTATTATTTGTGAATCCATATTGAAAAGGGTCTGGTGTGATATATTTATTCATAAAAGACATAAACCTTCTTTTAATAATAATTTCGATAATCTTGGAAAAAACACTAATAAGAGATCTTGGTGTATAATTATTCTTCGACGTTCTTAATCCGGACTTAAATATTGGGCAAATCTTTACAATTTTTAATTCCTCGGGGAATATACCTGTAGTAAGTGTATCATTTATTAATACTGTTAATATTGTTACAATATTGTCTTTAAGATTAATTAGATTTTGAACCGTTACACCATCTCTACCAGGAGCAGCTCCACGCTTAAGATTCATTATAATATCGCCTATTTCTAATTCATTAGTTGGTTCTAAGTAAATACTATTATCACATGTAATCTCATTTATTATCACATCAGAAATAATACTATTTTTTTCAGTTTCAATTTCCTTAACTATTTCTAAGCCTATCTGTGAAAAATGTGTATTCAACGTATCATCAATTATCTGTACATCTGTAGCTATTGTACCATCAAGCTCCAATTCATTTACACTGTCTTTACAGGGACTATTTTTGATAAATGAATTAATAATATTCCACTGTTTTTTTTTATTTTCACCAGCTTGTTGCCATTTATTTTGAAAAAACTTATTTTTTAATACTTTTATCTCGTTGTTCAAACTGTGTTTTAACAATCTAAAGTTTGACTTTAATTGCATATTATTAGGATTCTTTTTATGACATTTATATGCAATATCTCTAAATTTTATTAATTTAATTAGATCAGGGGTAACCCAATCATTATTGACATGATATTTAATGTGTTTAGTTGTTTGTGAAACTTGCTTAGCTTTATTGCTTACTTCTGTTAATTCCTGAAATGTTTTTATTTCTAAATTATTAGCTTTTTGTGCAAAATTCTGTTTAAAATTTTCAGTATTAAGATATTTCTTTTGAATATACCTTCTGTTTAGAGAATACTACTTTTTCTTTTACCTTTAATATTACCTTTTTATGGTCAGAAAGAGGATTATCCTCAACCTTTACCTTACACCTAGACTTCATTGACCCATTACACAAAACATGATCAATTAATGAGGATATAGAGTCCGTTACTCTAGTAGCATCAGTTTCATCTAAATTATTTACAATCATAAATCTATTTATTGATATTAACTCTGTGTACTCTTTGGTTAACAAGGAACTTTTATTTAGTAAGTTAATATTCATATCACCAAGAATTATATGATTTGTTTTATATTTATTTAATATTGCCTCTAAATCATTTAAAAATAAATTACGATTATATGATGGGGGTCTATAAATAACGCTGAGTTTTAAATTATTTTTCCCAAAGGAGACACACACCCAGTTAAATAACTTGTCGGAGTCACTGCAGTCTAACTTGCTGTACTTAATACAGTTTTTTATGTAGATCGCAGCTCCTCCACCTCTTGTATCTCTACAAGAATGAACCGCAGAATATCCTTCAATGTTATAAAATGGAATCTCAGACTCGTATAACCATGTTTCCACAAGTACCAATATGTCACTTCTAAAACCACATTGAATTTCATCTATTTTACTACGCACACTTTGTATATTTAAGTATTTAATAGTAACATAATTATCTTCCTCACTCAGTTTTTTAGATCTGCACTGCTTTGTATTAGAGTTGTCTTGCTAACATCCGTTTTACGTAATAAAATTTTGCCATTGCTCAATTGCTCATCCATAAATATTTAAAGTTGTTTTCCTTTTTGAATTGCTTGGCCTCTTTAAAAAGTTGAATTAACGAGTGCTTTTTGAGAATTGTTACTAACTGATAGCTATATTACATACAAGAACTAAACCAGACGCAACTTGGAAACTACCTAAAGACTGGCTCCCTGTGCGGAACCCAGTATACAGTAGAGAAGCTCCAAATCATAAAATAAACACACATGCACGACACATGACAATTCAAAGCTTCAGGCGAATAAACATTAAAACTTAAAAAACAATATAGGAATGAAGCACAACGGCGACATCCCATGGTAATCGAGCGTACCACCGAGCGAGCCGGTGAGGTTCTATAAAGATCCATACACCAGCACGGAGCCCATAGTAACAGGCATCTAACCTCGGTGGCGCCGAAAACCATTTCTTCGGTTTAGGTTACCGAGACCTTAAGATTACAACAAACTAATGTTTGTCCCTTATCCTTTCCATCAGACCCAATCTCTGGACGCGTTTCGCTGTATAACAGCTCATCAGCAGAGCTATAGGGTCTGACGGAAAGGAAGGGACTGTCTGTGAATTTCATCACTATACATAGAAAACAATATAGGAATGAAGCACAACGGCGACATCCCATGGTAATCGAGCGTACCACCGAGCGAGCCGGTGAGGTTCTATAAAGATCCATACACCAGCACGGAGCCCATAGTAACAGGCATCTAACCTCGGTGGCGCCGAAAACCATTTCTTCGGTTTAGGTTACCGAGACCTTAAGATTACAACAAACTAATCTTAAGGTCTCGGTAACCTAAACCGAAGAAATGGTTTTCGGCGCCACCGAGGTTAGATGCCTGTTACTATGGGCTCCGTGCTGGTGTATGGATCTTTATAGAACCTCACCGGCTCGCTCGGTGGTACGCTCGATTACCATGGGATGTCGCCGTTGTGCTTCATTCCTATATTGTTTTCTATGTATAGTGATGAAATTCACAGACAGTCCCTTCCTTTCCGTCAGACCCTATAGCTCTGCTGATGAGCTGTTATACAGCGAAACGCGTCCAGAGATTGGGTCTGATGGAAAGGATAAGGGACAAACATTAGTTTGTTGTAATCTTAAGGTCTCGGTAACCTAAACCGAAGAAATGGTTTTCGGCGCCACCGAGGTTAGATGCCTGTTACTATGGGCTCCGTGCTGGTGTATGGATCTTTATAGAACCTCACCGGCTCGCTCGGTGGTACGCTCGATTACCATGGGATGTCGCCGTTGTGCTTCATTCCTATATTGTTTTCTATGTATAGTGATGAAATTCACAGACAGTCCCTTCCTTTCCGTCAGACCCTATAGCTCTGCTGATGAGCTGTTATACAGCGAAACGCGTCCAGAGATTGGGTCTGATGGAAAGGATAAGGGACAAACATTAGTTTGTTGTAATTAAAACTTAAATTAAAATGCTAAATAAGCAAACAATGAACAGAAAAAGGTTTTACGAGTTCTAAAAACATCCCAGACATTGGGTTGAAGAAAAAGGGTTAATTCCGATTCATATTTCAAAGTATTATTTATATTTAAACAGTCTCAAAAAACATGACAGCACTAAATGTTGAGTTTTTGCTTTAAAAGAAACTCGTAGGGACAGCTTTTCAAACTATAATCAACTTGTTACCAGAAGTATACTGGAAAAGAATTATTTTAATTCCTATCCTTACCACGGATCTTAAAAATATATGCTCTGGCAGGCTAATGGGCATATTTTTGTTAGGTATGTTCATACCGAGCAACCTTTAACCTATAATGACACTGAAATATTGGACGACACCTTGTCAAAAATTGTTGAAAAATTTGGCCCTATTTTAGGCTATCCCTTAATCACACGGTATATGGAAGAAGTAGATCATGTTCAAAAATCTATACATATAATAAAGTGTGAGATGATTTTTGAGACTTGTGCCGAATATATTCTGGGTGATTCAGGAGGAAATGGCAATATTCTAGGTACGTATTCGAGGACCCAAAATAAACATAAAAGTTTCTATAAAGATGGGTCCTATTCCCGGCTGTTACCGAAATAAAACAATATTCAAATTAAAATTTTTATTAAATTATTTACAACAAGTAGGCTAGGTTTTATACTTGTTTTATAGCTTTCAAACAGTATGTTCTGTTGCCTTTTAGCAATAGTAACCCCATTAGGTATTAAGAGTGGTAATCACCAGCTGATCGCATCGACTTCGATTTTTAACAATTAACACCGCGTCATGAAAGCAATGCGGTGAGGTTGCAACGCCGCTTACTGTCAGGCAGTAATTTTTTGCTACCCCGGAGAGTTTTCGCCTAGCTGCCGTTAAAAGCATGTCTCTTCGAATTGACTCACTGTAATACGGGGATTACCGCGTTTGTTTATATTTTGTAATGATAATGAATAATGCAATATTTGAATATTGGACAGAAATTTATATTGTTGTGTAAGCAAATGTTAAATTGTACTGTAAGTATTATAACGTTCATTGGATACCTACATTGATGAAACAGTGTGTACAATTTCCTGTTACTTTTTTGAGGAATGTTATCAAAAAAGGAAATTTTGCGCTATTCAGAAAATTCCCCATTTTTATCGGTATTATTTATAAAGCCTTATGCAGTGTTTATACTCTGCAACAACAACACACACCTATTTACTTGCACCACCGTATACAAGTGTCAGTACTATGTGGTTTGTCTGTAGATTATTGCGACTATAAGACTGTGTCGTCATTACCTAAAAACTTGAACGTTACGAATTTCAACGTCACTGTTATTTACGATTAAAGAAAACACATTAAAAATTAGATTGTTTTAAGGGTCATATCTCTTATGGCATGCTAATTGGGGAATAATGGATCCACTAATTCTGGTAACATACAAATATTGTCGAAATTCGTCAGTTTTGGTACCATCTTATCCTCTCACAAGTGTTTTTCTTGAAAATCTAAAAAAAAATAAGCAACATTTAAAAATATGTAGAAGTAGTCCATACTTGCAGTGGAGTGTAAGTAATATATTAAGAAGTGTTGTTTTAATTTATTATTTAAAAATATGTCAGTGAGTCATACACCAAGCCGATTAGTGGAACGTATTCTTTTATCTCTTTCCACAAAATTACACATTACCATCTAAAAGGAATTCAGCGCTTGTACGGTTTATCAGATAAAAGAACGAAGAAAGCGTCAAACTTATGAGGACTCCAAACAACCAAAATGCACGATATCTTGTTAAACACGGCCAGTTGGCCCTGTACTTGATAGTAATAATTATCTTTTCTATTTAGATGCATTTTACCATCAATGAGTTTGGCAAATTTGATTTTGCCTTCTAAAATTTCTTCAGTAGGAGTTATTTTTGAAATTAGGAAGAGGCATTTAACTTCTATTAATTGTTCACCGATGACACCATCCGGACTGGCGCATGGCGCCTAAATAACAGTACTCGGGGTGGATAAACAGGCCACATTGCGAAACTTTTCAATTAACAGATTTCTCGAAATTGGTAATTGCACGGATTTCGCTTTCGCAATCGTGCCAGAGAAGTTACCATAAAGCATTTACTGGAGATGTTTTGGGGCGCATTTTACAAACCTGTCCGAAATTTGAAGCAGTAATTCTTATGGCTCTTTCTTGTACCCACTTTAGATTTGACCTTTGACCGACAGTGTCCCTTTAAATCGCCTTTATTTCTTTAAGACTTCTTTTTTAATTTTTCTATAAACTCGTTTGCACTCTGGATATATATGTCACTAGTCAAGTCCAAGGGAAGGTAGTGTGCGTTGGGGTCATAAGTGTGGAAAATAGTGATTTAATTTGGTATCCAGAATTTAAAATCGCTAAAAATTACGTTCTTGGCCTTAACAACGTATATATTACATACTTTTTGCCGTAGATTTTTATATTGGAAATTTTTTGTTGGTCATTAACAACGACAGAACTAATACAATTCCCCTTAATGATGCCTTTTCTAAAACAAAGCAATTTATTTTCGTAAAAATTTACGTTAGTTCCGAATTCATCAACCAAATACGAGACCAATAATACTATATACACATTTACAGCATGTTTACTAGAAATATTTTTCAGCGGTATTCTTTCTGACAGAAAATGGCTATTCGTACCCCACTCGACAACCTTTATGTAACTTCAAATGTATATTTAAACTTGAAGAAGTAGTCCATTACAGTGGAGTTGATATAATCAAATAAAACAACGGCAGTCTACCTCCACAATATGTATTTTAATCTTTATATCCTACATGTTTCGGACATAGAAATGTCCATCATCAGGGATACAGTAGTCGATTACGACAGCTCTATTTTGCATAAGCGAAGATCAAAAATATGTTAAAATTGAAATTGTAGGTTCTAATAAATGTTCAAGACTGAATGAGGTGTGATGTTTGAAATTATGGTCAAGGTATCCTTGAAGAAGGGGATTCCCAGTCTGCAGCCACTGAGACAGGTGGTGAAGCAATTATGTCATTTATAGCTATTTAGAGGAGATTAATTTAAGTAAGGTGCTCAAAGATGCTTTATCTAACCGTGTCTGGGATATGGTCAACAAAATATTGGGTTAAAAGAGGTTAGACGTGAGAAACACATTCTTAGGAGATCAACAAGGAATAAAAATGAAAATTTTAATATTTTAAGGTTAGAATTTATTAATTTGAAGCCAATGGGCAGGTGGTGAAGCAATTATGTAGGTTTGTAGCTAATTAGAGGAAAATAATGTAGATAGGTGCTCAAAGATGCTTCATTCAACCATGCCTGAAGTATTGGCTAACAAATTGTTAGGTTAAGGGGGGGTAGAAAATGAACATGATGTTATGATTAAAAAGGGATTTAGAAAATTAAAATTGGATTTTTACCATCGTGACGCCGGCATGGTGAAGTGAAGTATCTTTGAGCTGTAAAATCCTCTAATTAGCTAAAACAATGTGATTTTAACATAAATACTTCACTTCTAGTCACGATGGTAAAAATCCAATTTTAATTTTCTAAATACCTTTTAATCATAACATTATGTTCATTTTCTACCCCCCTTTAACCTAACAATTTGTTAGCCAATACTTCAGGCATGGTTGGATGAAGCATCTTTGAGCACCTATCTACATTATTTTCCTCTAATTAGCTACAAACCTACATAATTGCTTCACCACATGCCCATTGGCTTCAAATTAATAAATTCTAACCTTAAAATAGTATAATTTTCATTTTTATTTCTTGTTGATTTCCTAAGAATGTGTTTCTCACGTCTAACCTCTTTTAACCCAGTATTTTGTTGACCATACCCCAGACACGGTTAGATGAAGCATCTTTGAGCACCTCACTTAAATTAATCTCCTCTAAATAGCTATAAATGACATAATAATTGCTTCACCACCTGTCTCAGTGGCTACAGACTGGGAATCCCCTTCTTCAAAGATACCTTGACCAAAATTTCAAATATCATACCTCATTCAGTCTTGAACATTCATTAGAACCTACAATTTCAATTTTATCATATTTTTGATCTTCGCTTATGCAAAATAGAGCTGTCGTAATCGACTACTGTATCCCTGATGATGGACATTTCTAGGTCCGAAACATGTAGGATATAAAGATTAAAATACATATTGTGGAGGTAGACTGCCGTTGTTTTATTTGATCAAATGTATAATATGTTTGATTTAAAGTAATTGGAACGAATGTTGGCTTGTAATGATAAAAACAGAAATATTTACTTTTCTAAAATATCGTCAGTTTCGCTACCGCTGGAATACGACATATTCTCAGAAGTAATCCATTCTTCAGGACTTTTGTTTATTACTAAAAAAACACGAGGGGGAGTAAGAAGTAAGTTACAGACCCCTAGTAAGATTATAAAAAAGGTTCACTATGTTTTGAAATGTACCAGGCAGAATTAATGCAATTTTCCTTTAAATTGTCTTTTCTGGAACAAGGTAAAAGTCCTATATAGGTCTATAAATATATTAAAATGGTTAAAAAAATTATAAAACCTTTTTATCGTGGTAAACACACGACCGTTAGCTTTTGCAACTCACCTTATTTCTTGAGCCCTTCGTCGACTTTTACGATGCGTTTATAAACATAATTTCTTTCTTACTCCATGATTTTCTAATACTCTTCGATGTCCCATTTTAATTTTCCACAAAAATAATTAAATTAAAACTTGTACGAATATGACAACCAACAAGCGCAATAATATCCAAAAAATCTCTTTGCATAAAAATACTTACCGCTTCCAAACGTTCGACTGAATCAGCAAGTTACGTACCGCTAGCGCTGTTGTCAACGGTCACAAAACCGCGCAGATATGAATAATTTGATCAAAATGAACGGTCTGAAGTCAGTTTGAAAGTAGAATAAGTTTGGACGAACCGAAACTAATATTCAAAAATTTCATGAAGGTTGTCAGAAAAAATATTCCACAGGGGGGGGGGGGGGAAGTTATTTTTGTAACGATTAAAAAAAAAATATTTTAAAAAATTTGTTTTTTCCAATTTTTTTTTATTTATTTTTTTTTTTTTGTAATTTAAATGACTTTCACCCCTAGGGTTTTAAAAGGATAATCTATTCCCAAAAAGATATATTAATTTTTTCTTTTGGTTTGACTACCAAAGTGTACCCCGATTTATCATTATAACAGTAGGTGAGCAGGACTCTTAATAAGAATAAGATTTGTTACTGTCAAATCGTGTCCAGCATTTATATTTTCTGACAATTTAAACATTTGATTAATCTCATTATGCCTGCTACATTCTCTCATCGTGAATATGCTGATATGATATTGGTTTATTGCTTCTGGAAAGGGAAAATCTTGCAGTCGGCGAGTACCAGCGTAGATTTCCGAATCGGAGAGTACCAGATAGAAAGGATTTCAACAAGTTTTACTACTGCTGGAAAATCGGTATGTTTCCAAGTACGAGAATTGTATCTGAATGGGAATCGGGACTTGATGTTTAACTAGAAGAGGCTATCCTTATCGCCGTCGAGAACGATCCAAGCTTAAGTACAAGGCGAATTGCCGATACTTATCAAATTACACCATCGTCTGCTTGGAGGGATCTTCACATTAATTGTTTATACCCATATCACTTACAACGAGTTCAACATTTGCAAGATGGTGATTTTACGTTAAGGATACAATTTTGCAATTAGATTAATGCAAATCGAAGACTGTATAAGTATGTTCTGTTCACTGATGGACTACAGTTTATTCGCGATGGTATTAATAATCTTCACAATGAACACTGATGGTCCTATGAAAATCCTCACGCTACTGTAGAAGATAACTTTCAACATAAATTCAGCATTAATAGGTGATGTGGTATGTTGAATAGTCAATTAATCGGTCCATTCATAATCGACGGTAATCTCACAGGACCACTTAATGTACGACAGAACGTGTATTTACAACATGATGGAGCCCCTGCACACTACAGTTCACACTACCTTTCCAAACCGGTATATTGGTCGAGGTGCTCCGCATGATTGGCCAGCTAGATCGCCAGACCTTTCACCTCTAGATTATTGTCTTTGGGGGTAGTTTAAATCATTGATATATTCAAGTAAAGTAAACACTAGAGATGCATTACTCGATCCAATAATAAATGAAGTAGCAACTATAAGAAACATACCGGCATCCATTTATAGAGCGACCCGAGCTATTTATCAGAGAGCTGACTTGTGTTTAGAAGTAAACAGTAGCATTCTATAAAACTTAGCCTACTTCGTATAAATAATTTAATAAGAATTTTAATTTTAATATTGCTTACCCCTGTATTTCGGTAACGACCGGGAATAGGACCCATGTTTCTAGGAACTTTTATGTTTATTTTGGGTCCCCGAATACGTACCTAAATTATTGACATTTCCTCCTGAATCACCATGTATAATGCGATAAAAATTGTTTCTACGCTTCCCCCCGTATAATGCGTTAAAAATTATTTCTACGCTTCCTGTCTCTAGCTACTGCTGAGCGAAATTTTTCTACGTTGAGAGTTTTAAGAACACACCTTCGGTCTACCATCCGTCAAGACAGACTGAATGATATAATAGATAGGTTTGCGAGACGGAAACGAAAACTGGACTTTATTTTATAATAAATATATTCTTAGAGATTTTCTTTTTTTTTGCTTGGTTTTTTGAAACTCTAACTATTGATCTGACGAAATTTGGGCATGCACTTGCGGCGCTTATTTTTCCTCCTTTGTGTCTTTTACTTTTGCGCCCTCTCCCCCCTAAAGAAAATCCGGGATCCACGCGTGTGATATGGTATCTTTGAGTATAATGTTGCTGTAAATTAGCCTGTGTTGCCTTTTGATTCAAGACTGCCATTGTACAAGCATAAGCATTTATGCCCCTGGGTTTTGGCTGCGCTTATCACCCAAAAATAGTTTATATTTCCATAAATACAGGGTGAGTCGGGAGGAATGGGCCTAACTCTAAGGGTGTAATCTATGCATCAAAATAATAAGAAAAAGCTGAAATTTCGTTATCCGATATTCAATTGTTTTCAAGTTATATGGCAAAAACAAAATATTACATCAATTTAGCTTTCCTGTAATAAATGTTATTATTGTTTGCTTTTGATTGTTGTGCTGTCACTATCCTATAATTGTCAGTATAAAATGTTACATTGATTCACCGTTAACTTTTGGATTTGTATCATTTTAATTCTATAAAATGCCACACATTTATGCACATCTCGAATACGCCAATATAGTTTTTATTTATGGGTTGTGTAATGGGAATGCTACAGCGGCTGCTGAAGAATATCATAAACGATTTCCACATGAAAGAACACCGAACAGAAAGGCCTTTATCATAGTTTTCAACAAACTCTGCGAGATCGGAAAGCTTCCAAGTGCTAATGTAACATCCGAACGAGCCATTCAACAAGATTTAGAAGAAATAGAAAATGTTCTAGCTTTAATAGAAGAAGATGCGACGACAAGCTCACGAAGAATTGGAATTCAGTTGGGGGATTCCCCAAAAAAGAGTGATCAATATGCTTCACGAGCAAGGCTTATACCCGTACCATGTACAGTTGTACAGCGTGTACAGAATCTTCAACCTGGAGACTTCGCCAAGCGCATGCAATTTTGTGAGTGGATAATTAATAATCATCATCTTTTACCGCATATACTTTTTACTGACGAAGCTACATTCGCCCGTGACGGCATCAATAATAATCGAAACTCCAATGTATGGTCGGACGAAAATCCTTACGAAATAGTCGAAATTAATTTTCAACACAGGTTTTCAGTAAACGTGTGGTGCGGCATGATCGATAATAATTTAATTGGCCCTTTTCTTTTGGAAACTCGCCTTACAGGGGATCACTACTTAAGTTTTTTACAAAATAAATTGCAAGGACTACTGGAGGAGATTCCTTTAAACATCAGAATTGAAATATATTATCAACACAACGGAGCGCCTGCCCATTTCGATCGTCGGGTCAAGCAATATTTAGACCAAAGGTTTCCAGGGGTTTGGATTGGTCGCGGTGGTCCTATTAGTTGGCCTCCTAGATCGCCAAACCTCACGCCGTTGGACTACAATTTATGGGGTTGGTTAAAAACTGAGGTTTACAAAGTAAAAGCAGATACTAAGGATGCATTAATTAGACGCATTAGAAATGCTGTACTCAATATTAAAGAAAGGCACGAATTATGGCGGTATTTTTGAAAATTTACTAACCCAATGATTTATTTAAAACAATGTTAATGTTGGATATTTTGGTTTGTAATGGTCTGGAATTTGTTAACTATGTATTATTGCAAGCATACCTTGTATTTCGGTCATTCTTTACTAAATTTTTCAGGTAATCAATTATGGCTATTTATTTCTGATATCCATCGTGATTTCTCTTGCTTCGTATTTCCTTTTTAATCCATCGTTATACATTTGTAAAACCAGATTTGAATTTGTTTACATATGAAATTTGCCAGTCAGCTGTTTGGTCGTTTTTATTGGTACGTCGCTCGGACCGTTTATTCGCTCGGCCGTTTGCATCGACTTATTTTATGCGTCGATACAGGTCGATAGTGTGGGCGTAGGTCTGTTCTCATTCGTACTCTCTTCAAGTAGCCTACTGACCTAGAGTAGAATTGCACTCGAACCTAGTGAACATCTAGAGCTTGATTCTGTGGCGAATTTCTTGACAATCAACTTTTGACACTCCTTCGTTTTCTTAAATCCTTCTAGGGTCTCCATTTTACTTTATGTCCAAACGTGAAAGAAGCCAGACCGACGGACGAATTTCTTCGGAAAATTCACGCTGTGTAGCGGATATGTTGGCTGGACTTCAATTTTAATTAATCCTAATTGGCCTTATGTAGGTTTTGTTTTTATGGATTAATTAGCGAGTTTCTCGGATTTTACTCACGTTATAGCTACTGAACATCGGCTTTTTTGCGACACGTTTTCTTTGGCCCTCCATGGTATTGAGAGGGTTTTTAGTCTGGGTACATTTTCTGGCTTAAAGTCAACCCAAGGTATTTTGGGACATGTTGGACGTTTACCTTTGAAGTCTCCTAAAACTATGGGATTTTGGACTCGTGATAGGTAGTTGGTTTACCAGCCTATAACCGATTAATGCTTTGCTAGCAGATCCAACCTGCTTTTTCCTTGGCCTGGTAGCAGTTGATCGAGTACATGGACCTTCATTTCAGCGACAGATAAGTTTTTTAAAATAATACCAATGATTTCATTTTTTATAGTCTCAGACAGACTAGTCTAAGCGTTTGCCAAGGCCCTGTTACTTTATTAATTTTTTTTACATCTCTTGGTGGAGATACCTTGTAAGCTTTCTTGTGGCTGAAGGCAAGCTTAACCTAGACTGCTGAAACCTCCTTAATTTATTTTATGAATCTCTAAATCGTTAACTTTATTCATATCTGTGTTTTTACTTAATTATCATGCTTTTATAATGCTGTAAGGTGCCAGCATTTTGTAAGGTAATGTCGACATCACTGCGCGGAGTATACCAGGTTAAACTCATTTATTTTACTAGTTAGTGAAACTTTTCTTGAAATATTGCTCATAGAGCATTTCTGTTACATTGGAATTGAGAATTCCTAGTTTGTACTTGGCCGTATTAATCGTATGACCATCTAAATCACACCCTATTATTTAAGGGCTTGATTTGCCTGTTTGTGGTCCTTTGGCTCTATATTTTATATTCTTTTTGGCAGTTTTGCTTATAGTAAAAACTGTCTGGCGCCCTTTATAGATTGTAACTTGATGTTCCATGGTCTGTAAGAAGTAAGTATGGTAGTAATACTTTTTAGTGGCATCATGGTATTGGACAGGACCAGATATGAGATCCAGTGAACCCACCCTGATGAGCTAGTTTGGGAAATTAAAAAGGGTAAAGTTGGTATATATACTTTAAATTCTCATTTTACCTCACCATCCCTTCAGGATAATACCGACCCCCGTTTTAAGTATAACAGGTTTAACAATATTATTATTATATTTAAGGCTGTAACTTGAAAACAAATGAATATTGGATAACAACATTTGAGTTTTTTCTTATTATTTTGATGCATAGATTACACCCTTAGAGTTAGCCCATTCCTCACGACTCACCCTGTATATAGGTTGTTATTTAATAAATGTGCGATATTTTACAGAACAATTCCTCAGTTATTTACAAGGTGAAAAGTTTATATAAGCATGGCTCCGCAAGCCCTTCATTTTTGAGATACAGAGTGTTAAAATTTTTTACACGAACGAAAAATATGTAGGCCACTGCCGTTTTCTCTTCTGATAACACTGTTATGTAGGCACTTTATTGGCTAGTGTAATAGATATTTACGTTATAAGTCCGGTAAATCAACTTTTACAGTATGAGTGAAATGTTTCGAAACGAGGCGACGAAGGAGCCGAGTCTGGAATTTTGAAACGAATACTTACTGTAAAGGGTTTGCCGGACGAATGACGTACAATATTTTATTTCATTCTGTTCTGTTGAAAATTATAATTATGTTTTGAAATTATAATGAAGTTTTATTTTGCGTCGTATATTTGAAAAGTGCTTATATTTACTGGTGGAAACATTGTGTGTTTGACATTGATTAAACTAAAACTTACAAATGTCAGTCCGTTAAAAAATTTTACAGGACTAGTCCGGTAAAAAAAATTTACCGGACTTATTGCTGTAAAACCTTATTTTCTGGACTAAATTCAAATATGTAAAGGTGTGTTTTACAATACGGTATGAAATAAAGTACATTTTCATAATTTTTTGATTTTGACTTTGTTTAGGAGATAAACGCCATTTTATCAAACTCTGATATGGGCATAGCGATATGCAAATAAATGCCATTTATTTCTTTATTATTCTTTTCCTCGAAAACGATTGCTCGTAGCGACTGGTACAAGTATGTATTTCGTTTCATGTAAAAATGATGAAGAAATCCATTTTTTTACTTCAAAATGTAATACAAGCACGTATAAAAAAGTTATGACCCGTCAAAAGAGTAGAAAGACACGTAGGTGGCGCCCTCTACAAGTGCGAGCCATACTAGCATCAAATTCGAATTTCGAATTTCAGAAACCTCTAAATACCAATTTTTGTCCAAATATAGACATTATTTCAAAAATTATTTACGAAAAACAAAAATGAAAATAAATTTTTAACGCCCTGTATCTCAAAATTGAAGGGCTTGCGGACCCATGCTTATATGAACTTTTTACTACTTTTGCACCTCCTCTATCAAACACTCGTCAGCAATTGCCGAGAACGGTGGCATTCTGCTGAACGATCGGTGCTGGACTGGTCTCTCTAGCAGTCCGAACGCAGCCGCTGCAATTGACGGCGAACGCTGTGTCGCTGAGCTGCGGCCACTGACGATAATTTGCTTTATCGTCAGTGGCTGCGGCAGTGAAACCGTGTAGATACAAATCGCATTAAACCAGTAACAAGCTACCAATCGCGAACGCCAGCCGCGGCCGCTGACTGCTCCAGCGAAACCATACCTTAGAGGCGCGTTAGAGTTTATAACCTTTATTTTACTATTTTTTATATTATGAATCAATAAAACTTATATCAACTACCTAAATATTACATTCAAATATATGAGTTTTCGCAGATCTCAAATCTCACAATAGTCACAAGCGTTGCACTCTGCTTCGGCATTTTCAATGTCTTCCCCGGTTGCATCTTTGTAAAGGACTGTAAATTTTTTTTATAACCTTAATTACAATATATTACCATTATGATATATAGTTTTTGTTTCCTTACCACTATGATTTTATAACTCACATCACAATATCCGGAATAGTTGAAAAAAAGTTGAAAAATCACTGTGAAATTGCTTTTATTGCAGGTGTTTATGAACTACCTACCTATTTACTAGACTAAAATTTAGTTCAAACTGATTAAACACCCTTGAAATGAAAATCAGATTAAAATAAGACACTGTTAAATTTTCGGAAGAGTTCTTTAAAGTTTTATAAATACGAGTATATACAGCGTGTCCAGAAAAGTTCTAGACATATGGGAATTTTCTTTTTAGATTTTGCCCGAGGAATCGTCTTGTAAAATATCGGACACTAATTAAATATCACCCTGTTGTATAGGTATTAAGGTAACTATATTACTACCATGAGACTCCGGAATCGTTAAACTGGGGGTACGATAAAATAAGAACTAATCAGGTTAGTAGAGAAAAAAGTATCTCAGATCGAGTTAGAGTCTTCTTCTTCCAATGCGTATCCACTAATGGATGTTTGCGATAACATTTTCCATTGCTTCCTTATTCCTTGCGGTGTGTATCAACGACTGTACATCGTGTAGCCCTGTCCACTGTCTGATATTTCGCAGCCAAGACATTTTTTTCCTTCCGATCCCTCTCCGGCCTTCAATCTTGCCTTCGATTAATAGCTGCAAGAATTGATATTTCGTGTTTCGCATTATATGTCCCAGATATGCCGTTTTTCTTTTCTTAATCGATTCCAACAGTTCACGTTGTCTGTTGACACGTCTTAGAACTTCTTCGTTTGTTATTCTAGCCGTCCAAGGTATCTCCAGGATTCTGCGATGTAGCCACATCTCGAAAGCCTCTAATTTGTTAATTGCAGACGCCTTCAATGTCCAACCTTCCATACCGTAAAGAAGCACCGACCAAACGTAGCATTTAATGAATCTGAGTCTTAGGTTAAGGTCAAAGTCGGAACAGGCAAGCACTCTTCGAAACCTCAGGAATGCCTGTTCAATGCGACATTTTATTTCCTTGTCTGATGTCCAGTCTTCGAAAAGCCAGATGCCCAAGTATTTAAATTTATTTACTCTTTCTATGGGTCTTGCGGTTAATGTTATGGTGGAGTTTTCAAACATATTTAGGTTTCTAGAGATAATCATAAACTTTGTTTTTTTGATGTTGATATTTAAGCCCATTGATTTGCTCTGTTCTCCTACCTTGTTGACCAGTTGTTGTAGGTCGTGTATGTTATCAGCGATTAAGACCGTATCATCAGCATAACGGATATTATTAATCCACACTCCATTAACTTTGACTCCCATTTCCACATCTTCCAAAGCCTCTTGGAATATTGCTTCCGAATATAAGTTGAATAGGAGTGGAGACAGTAGTGTTGCAAGTTTTCCGGAAAAGTTGGAATTGCTGAAAAGTTCAATCATCTTTTCAAGAAAAGTTGGAAAAGTTGAACTTTACGGTAATTTTAAGGTTGCAACTTGCATTGTGATGTGTTCTTGTGTGAAAATTATGTAAATAAAATACTGACTCAACCTTTTATTATCTATTTGGTTATTTATATAATGAAACAAAACAACAAACAACACAAAAAAATACAAAATATAACCTAAGACTAAGACCAATACTTCCCAAGATGAATCACCATCATGACTGCTAAATGAAGAATCTTCATGAAGAGCGATAGAATCGTTATCAGTGTCCGTAGTTTGTTCATCTGAATCTGACTCATACTCATTTGTCGATCTATGTTCTAGTTCTTTACTGTCTTCTACTAATGTTTTTTTGGTTTGTTTAGCAGGAATTCCAGATTTTGACCTTGTAAACCTCTTTGTAACCATACTGGCAGAGGCAGATAAACCTAAACCTAAACCTGACTCAGAGGGATCTCGCTCTTGCACTTGATCAGTGCTGCTGTGTAAAAGGACGTCGCAACCATGTTAACCAATATCAGTAGTCATGGTGTTTTTCGTTTTATGGTTTGTAAGCAGCTTCAAATCATGGCCGATGTAAACAATTTTTCTCGCTCTTTCAGTTGTTAAACGATTTTTACTTTTAGTATGAATTTTACCATATGCACGGTTCGGTAATGAATACCGGGGATTTCCCGTATTGTCTGTTATGTTCGCCGACGGCCTAGTTCTGTCATTATTTTGTAAGTAAAGTAAATATTACCCTTTTTTTTAGCCTCGCCGATTTTTGTGTTATTATATTATTATAAATATTCATGATACATATCGGCTTATAAATATCCTGATATCACTAACCATACGTACGGGACGGACCACGGACCATACGCACCATACCTATCCTATACTATACTATATCGTGATGTATAATATATCACTGATATCATTCAAACAGTGGCTGGATACTCACTACTCACATGACACTTCCGGACTAAAATTACTCAAATTAAACATGGAGGAATCGCCTACAATGAAAATTTCCAACTTTTTCAAGGTACTAGCGAACTTTTCCAACTTTTCCGTAAACTTTACCAACTTTTCGAGCGAACTTTTCTTCGGTTGCAACACTAGGAGACAGCACACATCCCTGTCGTACCCCCTTCTAATCTGTATGGCGTTGGACATATTATTGCCTAATTTGATTTGCGCTGTTTGGTTCCAATATAGATGTTCAATGCATCTAATGTCCTTTTGGTCTATATCAAGCCCATTGAGGAGCTGCATTAATTTGTGGTGTTGTATGCGATCAAATGCCTTTTCATAGTCTATGAAGCATAGACACACATCCTTTCTCTGATCATAACAGTTTTGGACAAGCACTTGTGTTGCAACTATCGCTTCTCATGTACCTAACCCCTGTCTAAACCCAAACTGCGAGTCGCCTATGTCTCTTTCACACTTCTTGTAAATTCTCTGGTGTATGATTTTAAGGAATATTTTTAAAGCGTGGCTCATCAGGCTAATAAGTCTATGATCTTCACATTTTCTTGCATTGGTCTTCTTAGGCAGAGGGATAAAAGTAGAGCATAACCACTGTTTGGGGTAGTGTCCTGTCTCATATATAGTGTTAAATGTTTTATGTAGTGCTGTGATGCCTCTTTCACCTAGGAGTTTAAGTATTTCTGAAGGAATTTGATCTGGGCCAGCCGCTTTGTTATTTTTTGAGTTACGTATGGCGTTTTCAATCTCTCCCTTTGTGATCGATGGGCCGGTTAGAGAGTTATTGGTGCCAACTCTCTAACCTCTCTGTCGTCGTCAAAAAGTTCTTCAATATACCTTTCCCATACATTGTTCTTTTCTTTGCTGTCGAGGACTATCTGGTTGTTATTATCTACTGTTACAATTGATCCCACTTTCCTATATATGCCAGCAGTCTCCTTTAGCTTTTTGTGCAGATTAAAATCGTCATGTTGGTTTTGCAGCCGTTCTATTTCTGAGCATTCACGTTTAAGCCATTCGTTTTTTGCTATTCTAATCTTTGATCTTATTAGTCTTTGGATTTCTTTGTACATGTTGTTGTCCGTCTTGTTCTTGTGCTTCCGACGTTCGTCCATTAACAACAAATCTCATCCTTCATCCATTTTAGCTTTTTGTTCTTTGTCCTATATCCTAAACTGTTTTGCATTGAGTTTGTTGTAATGTCTATTATCTTTGTCCAATATTGCGTCGGCTCCTCTCTAATGTTCGATGGTATTGTTTGAATTTGTGTGTTTATCTCGTTACACATCTCAGATTTTATTATTGGGTCCCTCAATTTTTCCAACGCCACCCGTCGCTGTGTGGCTGACTTTCTTTGACTTGCCAAGGAAATTTTCAAGACGGCCATCAACAGCACATGGTCAAAAGGTACATTCGCCCCAGGATATATGACGGCTTTCCTGATGGTTGAGCTGAATCTCTGGTTAATTAGGATGAAGTCTATTTGGTTTCGCACTAAATTATGTAGTCGATCCGCTGGGGACTTCCAGGTATAAAGTCGGCGAGGGTGTAGTTGGAACCATGTATTTGTTATTTTCATGCTTTCCTCTTGGCAGAGTTGCAAAAGTCGATCACCTCTCTCGTTCCTTTCTCCAAGACCATACGACCCAACCAACCCCTCAACTTTGCCCCTACCTATTTTGGCATTGAAGTCACCCATGATTATGTTGACGTCGTGTTTTTTTGTAGGAATTCTTTGACTTCGTCATAAAAAATTTCCACATCATGGTCCGGTGAATCCGCAGTTGGTGCATATACCTGTATTATATTAAGATCGCTTGGCTTGGCTCTAAGCTTCAATAAAGCAGTACGGTCCGAGTATGGGACGAAGTCCACAACAGATTTCAATAGTTCTTTAGTTATAACGATAACGAGAGTTAGAGTAGGAGCGGAAAATTAATATTGGGCTATTTTCTTCACATGAAAACATAAATTAAAAATAAGCAGAAATATATAGTTCAGCCAATTTTCCGTTAGTCATATAGCGGCCTATCCCTTTGGATCGTACTTTCAGGGCGCAAATACCTACTCTTTCTCCTCCTCTCCCCCACATTCTGGTATGTATGGTTAAAGTCTGTTAAGAGATATAAGTAAGTGACTAACTGATTCCTATTAGGAAAGAGCCGGGCCAGCTGTAAAATTGAAATATGACCGAACAGGTCCGTATTTTGTTTAGAATTTAATTATGGTTTTTATTTATTATTTGTGCTATATTGTTTATTTGATATATGACTTTCCCACTTTTTCAACATGTGTAACAGAATTTGCCCAACTTTGTGAAGGGATGTTAAAAACTTCAATTTCTGTAAGCTCAAGTATACTGGAGTTAATAGTAGGGCAAACATTGTTACGACGAATGGCAGATTTCAGTTGGTGCCAAACATGTTTGATGGGATTAAATATACAATGGTATGGTGGAAGCCTTAAAACTGTATGCCCTAGATTTTTTGCATAATTATCACAGAAGTATTCCTTTTGTAGTTTTAAACTTTGTAAAACCTCAATTAATTGCCTTTTGGTGTAATATTCCTGAAATTAAATGTTATTATCATACATGTAGTTTTGGATTGTTCCTTTTGTGTCATTTGAGAAGAGAGTCTTGGTCAACTGCCTACTATGGTAGCTTGCATTGTCCATTACAATTACGCTATTCGAAGGTATGTTTGGAATTAGCTTGGTTTTAAACCAATCTTTAAATAAATCAGCAGTGGTGTCCTCATGGTAATCTAGAGAAGAATCTTTAATGTCTTTTGCAGACAGAGAAAGTCCATTTGGAATCCATTCGTCTTTAGATCCAGGATGCGAAATCGTAATTCGTTTACCTCTTTTTGATGGCGCGCTTGTTTTACACTTGCCGCTTGAGTCACCCCAACCCTTTTCCGGGGTATCATATGTATCGAACCAGGTTTTATCCAAGTAAATAATCGGCATTTGCTGATCTCTGTAAATCCTAATTTTTTTGTAGATATTCGGATCGACATTTCCGAATTCCACTGGATTCCATTAAAACTTGTCTTTTGTTAATTTTTTTTAAATCTAAAACCCATTTGTTGAATACACTTCCATAACGTTGTTCTGCCACATTTAACGCCGGTTTCATCTTTTGAAGCCTCTTATTTCAATTATCTAATGTAGGCACGCTTTGTTCCTTGTATAACTTGTAAATTTTACGCCGTATTATATCTTGATTACTTCCATCTACTTTTGAGAAAATGCCAGTATCGGTTCGTTTTTTCCTCGCTAAAATGGGATTATTCACAATTTTCCATACAGTTGATGTTGGAATTTTTGTTAGTGTGGCCGTTTTTCCTAACGTTGCTTGCTTGCTGACCGCACATTCAATGAGAGTTGACTAAACATTGTTTATAACTTCTTTAGTTTCCACAGAAAAGTGTTTTCTGCTTTTCGACGGGGTTATCTCCTGAGATACATTGGGCTCGCACATATTTTTCATGACTCACACACAATTAAACAAACGCCGTATTACACGCGAAGTAAGAATAAGAATAGTTACTAAGATTAAAACTAACTAGAGTGGCTATATATAGTCTTTAGAACATAAGTTGTTTTATGGGATTAACCCTCTCATTTTAAATCAGGTAAAAATCGGTTTAAAATCAACAAACTATTACTTTAATAATGAAATTACGTCTTCCGGATTTTCAGTTTACTTTAAGACATTTTTAATTACGGACCATAATTTACCTGCATTTATTCATTAATTCATTGTTTGTTTATGGCCACCATTGGATAATCCCATTCAAAGGCAAAGTGTAACTTGCTTATATCTCTGGACAGGCGTTACTACAATAATCTACTACTTTTATGTATTACTTTGTAGAGGGAGTTTAATTATAAAGAATCACCCTTTACCTTTTGTTCCGTAAAACAATAAATGTTTGTTTCCGTCTTAAACTTATTTTGTTCCAAAAAGTAACTTATACCCTTCTTGCACTCGGCGATTCAATTATATTTTTTCCCTGGTCATGACGGCGTAAAAGTAAAATTTAGCGGATAATTTAACTTTTTGTTTGCGAAACAAGCAAAGACCAAAAGAGCGACAAGTTTTGTGTCAACGAATAAAGTTTTAGGTTCAAAGTTTCACAAAGGGACAATGAAAATTACTTTTTCAGTTCAACTTCGAAAAACATTGTGTACTTAACGATATCACTTTAAATTTTAAACGCAGTCTCACTGGAACTGTTCATTAATACTTCCGCAACTTTGTTAGACAAGTTAGGTTTGTTCTTAAATACGTAGGTGTTCGTTGGGTATCTTATTTAAATTTTAAAGTTGCCTATTTGGGGGAACCAAGTTTTCTACAGCGCGTTTTTTAAACTAGTGACACGATCAAGTTTGTTTGAACCCTATCTTGTTACTTCTTTCCCTGTATCGATGCAGCTTAAACTTTAAAGAGATAAATTGAAAAAATAGTCCCTACTTTCAGTGGAGTTAATGTAATGTAAATAAACTGTAAAGGAAGACTGCATTGTTTTATTTACATTAAATAGATAAAGCTGAGGGTTTTTCAATTAATTCAGGTCAGACATTACCCTAAACTATCTATGGGCATAACTAAAAGGTGCTGTTACTTTGTAATAATTAGTTTGTTCAATACAACCTGTATTGTGCATAGCTAGCAGGTAGATGGGATGTCAAGATGATTGTCAATCCACAACAGTAGATAAATTTTAATAATGTAATTTCAAGGAGTTACTAGGACATTAATTAAAATAGTTCTTCCTTACAAGTGTTTTGCAAAGCAATTGAAACACACTTAAAACGCTTCTGACATAAGTAAAGCCTGTCCAGAGATATAAGAAAGTTACACTTTGCCTTTGAATGGGATTATCCAAGGGTGGACATAAACAAACAATGAATGAATGAATAAATGCAGGTAAATTATGGTCTGTAAATGTCTTAAAGTAAACTGCAAATCCGGTAGACGAAGTTTCATTATTAAAGAAATAGTTTGGTAATTTTAAACCGATTTTTATCTGACTCAAAATGAGAGGGTTAATCCCATAAAACAGATTATATTCTAAAGACTGTATATACAGGGTCGTTAGTATGTATGGAAACGGTCTATTATTTTTTAAAGCACAACAGCTTGCAAAAATTATTCCAGATAAAAGTTTTAGGGTTTTTTATAGTTTATTAGAATTTAAAAAATTAAGTATACAGGATGAGTCAGAAAGCCGTAGAGAAATAAAGTTACTTTTTTTTTAATGAAACACCCTCCATCTTAGAATATTTTTGGATTTTACGTAAGATTACAATTATTTTTTACTAAGTGCATTATAAGTCTAAACCAAATAGTTTCCGAGATACCGACTTTTGAAAAATGATATTTTTGAATTTTGACAGCTTCTAGCTTTCTAACAGTACGTCTTGGAGTAAAACGGCTTACATGTCCCTATCTTCGTTTTTAACTATCTTTCTAAAAGTGCCAACTTCCGGTTAAACCGGATGTAGCTCAAAAGCTGGAAATATAGTACCGTAAAGTGGGGATACTTGCAACATTTTCAAAATTCTTTTGTCAATAAGTTTTTTATTTTTTTGTCAAATTTTACATTATTGGTACCAAAATTTTAGTCTTGTGGTCTAGTATCCGATTTTAACAAAAAACTTTGAATAAAATGAATATTTAATATATATTTTAAAAAAAAACCGGGTGTTGCAAGTTAGACACACTAAAGTGGATACTTGCAACAGGTGTCTTTTTTCAGTAGTAATCGCATTTAGGAGCGCGTATTGATTTACTTGCAACACAAAAAATATTTAAAAAAAATAATTTGGGTATTTGAATGGTAGTGGTATGATTGTAGATTAAAAAAATGCATTTATTTAGTTTTTTTTATTAAAAATACAAAAATAAACGTATAATCAACTTATAGGAACATATAATCAACTTAAATTCTTATAGGAACATCAAAAAGGAACAAAATGACCCTAAACTAAATAATAAAAAATAATTTTAAACAAAACATATTATGTAAGTTTCAAATGACCGGGAAATGTATAAACTCCACGTTTTGCTTTCGGTGCGGGTAACTTCATTTTTACTTGATTTATATCGACAATTGATAAATCATCAATTTCTGGATATTTAAAGCTATTTTTAGGCAATTTTGTACCTGCGGCCGCTCTTAGAAATTTGCAATACAGTGAATTATTATTATCATTTTCACGTAAAACTTCTTGAACATGACCAACATACATCACGGCCTGTCGTCTCTTTGTTTCAGGAATAAATTGAACCAATATGTAGTCTCCTTCATTGTATTCATTTGGTTCTAAGTTAAATTCATCCCAATTGTCGGAATCTGAATCATGGACAGACATGTGGCTATCCGAGAGCGAACTGTCGCTCTCTTTTGAAGTGGTGGCTCTCGGAAATAATTTTGTGTTAAAATCATCTTCTATAAGATCTTCAGATTCTATTACATTTGTTGCTTCGTCTTTTTCATTTGTATCAAAAGATACACTTCTTCCTGCAATTACATTTAATCTCTTTTTGCGCTTAATCTGCCTATTTTCATCTGGAAAGCGAATCTTTTGTAACAAGTCTGTAAAACTATTGTTTAAGGCGTCTTGATTTAAAGGTGCTTGTGCTTGGCACCAATCTGGCAGTCGCTTTAGCACTTCTTCTCTATTCAGCGGATATATCCCTGTGGCCCTAAATCCTGCTACCAAATTTTCAGGCTTCACATTTTCAAGAGTTTGTCTTAATAATCTTGGAAATTGATCCTTTGGAATACAACCTTTATTTTTTTGTTTCCAATTAAGTAGAACATCCCTCCAAGCAGATTTAACTGGTCTAAAAAACGCCACGTCCAATGGCTGGCATAAATGTGTCGAGTTAGGCGGCAATAATATAAATCTAATATTATGTTCTCTACAGGTACGCATCACTCGATCTGAAAGGTGGCTCGACAAATTGTCTCCTATCATGACTTTTGGTCCATCTTTTTGCCGGAAATATTGCAAAGCAATTTTTAAAAACCAGTCTTCAAATATTGTAATGTCAAACCACCCTGACTTCGACCGATTATATTTCGCACCCTCTATACCATTTTCAGTCCATGTGTCATATAAATGTAGCGACTTATAGACGACGTATGGTGGTAATATATGCCCTGCAGCTGAACCAGCCATCATAACAGACACTGATGTCTTGGACGAATCCATATATCTTTCACTATGACGAGCACCTCGTTTAACAATGACTTTTTGACGACCAGGATCGTCACAAAAATTGGTCTCATCATAATTAATAATATTTTGAGGAGGCACATTTTCAAGACTATTCTCCAACTCAGTAAAATATTCATTAATCATATCACTGGAAACTTGAGCTCTGGCCCGCTTTATGTTTTCGCATAATCTCGCAGAAAGCTAAAATATATTTTTAAAATTAATTAAAATTTGTATAATTATTGGCTAGTTACAGCCTACCTTAGATTTGTGCCTATTTAAAAAATTTCTTGCCCATTCCAAACCTGGCATATTGTTATTTCCAAAACGATTCTCCCGAACACCTTTACGATCCAGGTATTGTTTTACTGTTAACCGTATATCATATGAGGTTAATGGAAACCCCCACTGTGCGGCCAAAAGGATATTATTAACAAATGCTTCCTCCTCTTCCTTGGGAAATACTGGTTGCCTCCCAGGGTTACGGGAAAACAAATTCCTTCTTTTCCGTGAGAGTGTTGATGGGTCAATTCCGAATCTCCGGGATGCTTCCCGAATTCCGGAACCATTTTCAATAGCCCGTAATGCAGCTTCCAAAGTTTCGTCGGAAAAATTTCGGTACGATCTACTCCCTAACTGCTTTTTGTGTTTTCGGGGCATGTTGCAAGTTACCCACTTCTGGACATGCAATTAAAAAAAAAATATATTTACAAAAATCTTTTAACTTAAATCAAAACTGGGTATTTAAGGTTTTAGACCAAGCATCTAAGCACATTATATCCAAATTTGATACAAATCCCACTGTAAATAAACTCTGAACAGGGGAAGTTATACAGAAACAATTTAGAGCACTTACCGTAGACGACGAAAAATCCCGCCAAATTTATCGTAGTAAATTTTGTGCAGCGCTATACTTGCATACAAGTCGACCTACCGATCCGTACTAAACGTAAACACGCAAGCGGTTGACGCGCGGCCTAACCTAGGGGAGGGGGAAAGCAAACATTCCACCAGGTTCATATTGTTGCAAGTTATACCACTGTTGCAAGTATGCCCACTTTACGTACTTCCGGTTTAACGGAAGTTGGTATTTTTGAGAAGATAATAAAAAAGTAAAATAGGGACATGCAAGCCGTTTTGCTCTATGGCGTACCGTTAGAAAGGCAGAAGCTGTCAAAGTTCAAAAATGTAATTTTTTAAAAGTCGATATCTCGGAAACTATTAGGTTTAGACTGATAATGCACTTAATAAAAAATAATTGCAATTTTACGTAAAATCCAAAAATATTCGAAGAGAGAGGGCGTTCCATTAAAAAAAAAGTAACTTTATTTCTCTACGGCTTTCTGACTTATCCTGTATACTTAATTTTTTTAAATTCTAATAGACTATAAAAAACCCTAAAACTTTTATCTAGAATATTTTTTGCTGGCTGTTTTACTTTAAGATATAATCGACCGTTTCCATACATACCAACCACCCTGTATAGCCACTCTAGTTAGTTTTAAGCTTAGTAATTATTCTTACTTCGTGTGTAATAAAGCGTTTGTTTAATCGTGTGTGAGTCATGAAAAATATGTGCGAGCCCAATGTATCTCAAAAGATAACCCCATCGAAAAGCAGAAAACACTTTTCTGTGGAAACTAAGGAAGTTATAAACAATGTTTATTCAACTCTCATTGAACGTGCGGTCAGCAAGCAAGCAGCGTTAGAAGAAACGGCCACATTAACAAAAATTCCAACATCAACTGTATGGAAAATTGTGAATAATCCCATTTTAGCGAGGAAAAAATCAACCGATACTGGCATTTTCTCGAAGGTAAATGGAAGTGATCAAGATATAATACGGCGTAAAATTTACAAGTTATACGAGGAACAAAGCGTGCCTACATTAGATAATTTAATTAAAAGGCTTAAAAAAGATGAAACCGGCGTTAAATGTGGCAGAACAACGTTATGGAAGTGTATTCAACACATGGGTTTTAGATTTAAAAAAATTGACAAAAGACAAGTTTTCATGAAATCTAGCAGAATTCGGGAGTGGCGATCCGAATATCTACAAAATATTAGGATTTACAGAGATCAGCAAAGGCCGATTATTTACTTGGATGAAACCTGGTTCGACACATATGATACCCCGGAAAAGGGTTGGGTTGACTCAAGCGGCAAGTGTAAAACAATCGCGCTATCAAAAAGAGGCAAACGAATTAAGATTTTGCATGCTGGATCTAAAGATGGATAAATTCCAAATGGACTTTCTCTGTCTGAAAAAAACATTAAAGATTCTTCTCTGGATTACTATGAGGACGCCACTGCTGATTTATTTGACGATTGGTTTAAAAACAAGCTAATTCCAAATATACCTCCGAATAGCGTACCTAATTGTAATGGACATTGCAAGCTACCATAGTAGGCAGTTGACCAAGACTTCCTCCTCAAATGACACAAAAGCAACAATCCAAAACAGCATGTATGATAATGACATTTATTTTCAGGAAGATTACACCAAAAGGCAATTAATTAAGGTTTTACAAAGTTTAAAACTACAAAAGGAATACTTCTGTGATAATTATGCAAAAAATCTAGGGCATACAGTTTTAAGGCTTCCACCATACCATTGTGTATTTAATCCCATCAAACATGTTTGGTACCAACTGAAATCTGCCATTCGTCGTAACAATATTTGCCCTACTATTAACTCCAGTGTACTTGAGCTTATAAAAACTGAAGTTTTTAACATGCCTTCATAAAGTTGGGCAAATTCTGTTACACATGTTGAAAAAGTGGAGAAATCCTATATCCATATAAACAATATTGCACAAATAATAATTAGAACAGACGATGATAGCGATAGTGATATTGATATATTAAATGAATAATTATTATAAGTACCGAATAATTTGTATATTTTTGTAATCATAAATATAATTTTTAATAATAAAGTAACTTGTAATTTCACATTTAAACATAAATAAAATATTATTTAATGTCTTGCTTATTTTTATTACAAACCATGATTAAATTCTGAGCAAAATACGGACCTGTTCGGCCATATTTCAATTTTACAGCTGGCCCGGGTCTTTCCTAATAGGGATCAGTTAGTCACTTTCTTATATCTCTAAACAGACTTTATATAGAGAGACTGATACTTAATTACAAAAAAAACTACACAAAACTTTGGGGTATGTTGTATGTTATGATTTTATTTGTGTCTTAGTAAAACATCCTTCAATATATTGAGGTGCAATCGATTTAGAATTATGGATGACCTAATGCCGTGTAAGCAATAACTATTATCATCAAAGTGTGATTGCATCTATGGCCGTACTGCTTAGCGGTAGATGTACCTAGTACCTACATAATACCTGTTGGGTGTCAGTAAATACAGAATAACTTGTTGCGAACGTTGATGAAATAACGCAAATTACGGCAACAAAATGTGTAAGACGCCTGTCTAGTCTTAAAAAGCAGTTAAATTTATTTCCTACTAAAGTGCAAGTATTCCAAGAAATACGAGCTGCAGGTTGTAAAAGACGCAGGAATTACTGCCAGTGATTTACCCAAAATTTATTGGAAATAAATGATTTATTGAACCTGACATTTTTTTCTGATGAAGCCTGGTTCCACCTCACTGGTTATGTAAATTCTTAGAATACACGCATGTAGATTAGTAAGAATCCTCACTTTTTTTGTAGAGTCCACATTGCTCCCTCAAGGAATTGGTGTCTAATTGGCTGCTCCCGAAGAAAATTGTTGGTCCTATTTTTTCTCATAACACAGTTACAGCACAGCGGTATAGGGACAATATTTTAAATCCATTTCTGGAGCAAGTACTTGGCGACGAACGTTTTGGTTATTTTCATCAGGACAGTGTAACCGTCCATACATCCGCCGAAACTATTGTCAACAAAATGGCGAGCTTCACATGATAATTATATTTCCTACACCTCTAGCCCACAATGCGTTGAGGTCGCGGACCACTGTGCCACCCAATGTCAAGTTCAATTAAACAAGAGTCAGCAGTTTCGGTGTATAAATACTCGAACATTGGGTGGACACGGTACCTTCGTCTCAACGACTGGTCACCTTCCCTGAGATCAAGAGCGCCCAAGTGCCTTAAAGGCTCCAGGCCTCTCTCCTGATCCTTCTTTATTGCCCCCAGGAGCGCCCAAGTGTCTTATAGACTCCAGGCTTCTCTCCTGAGCCATTCTCGTCCCCTGGAGACGTAGCCATGTAAAGCCCTCAGGCGCATCCCTTGAAGCCCCCAATCGATACTGCCGACCAGGTCAACACCCACGGAGACATGCTGGGTTTCTTCCAGGCTACCTGGTAAATTAATAACAAAGTATAATAGGTGATGGCAGATGTAAACAGTATTATCGGTGAAGAAAGTAAGAAAAATTGCAAACATTGCAAGAAATATGTAAATTTTTCCTTAGATTGTGTTGTGTGTGGATCAAACTACCACCCAAGTTGTGCGGCACAAGCAAAAGTAACTAGTAAAGACAATAAAGTCAACTGTTGTAAAACAAGCCGAAAAAGTGAGGTTAGCAGCGAGGAAAATAGTGAAGCCTCAACTGAAATGGAAGAAAAACGATTAAAACTATTGTAAAAGACTTATTTCTTAAACATCTGAACCCGCTGAAATTATCTTTGCAGAGTGAAATGGCTGATATTAGAAGATCTATGAAATATATCTCGGACAATTTCGATGAACAAAAAAAGGCCATGGAGGACTTACTAAGAGAAATAAAGAAAGTCAGGGACGAAAACAGCAGTCTGAAATCAAAACTTAAAGCCCTGGAGGAAAAGCTAAATGCCAGGGAGCAAAAGTAAAAAGAAAACAACCCTACCATATACCAAATATGGATGCGGCGCCTATACTGATTAAATTTAATAATCATGAGGCAAAATCTAAATTATTTAAAAGAATTAAACAAACAAAGGGACTTAAAGTTAAAGAATGTGGACTAAAAGAAGCAGATAACAACATCTATTTTAATAACGACCTGACCCACTACAATCAATACCTTTTTAAGAAGTCCAGAGATTTCGTCCGACTAAATAAATGGAAAGCTGCCTTAAATGTAAAAATATTTATAAAAAAGACTGAAACTGACCATCCTGTCAGAATAAGGAGTGACTCTGATCTCCATCTATAATTTAAGTCAAGCCAAACTAAATAGTTCCTACCGATCACAGAATTCAATAATTATACATTAATGTAAGGAGCCTACGCAATAAGTTGGATGATCTTTGTGACAATATAAGGTAATACTGACGAAGTGCATATAGTTATTTTGACTGAGACATGGTTATATAAAAGTGAAACAAAACATTTTAATGTGCCTGGATACACAGCTTTCCATCACTGCAGAGACACACGAGGGGGAGGGATATGCATACTCATAAAAGACTATTTCAACTACACTCTTGAAAACTGTGACAATATTAAACTAAAAGATATTAACATGATTAAGATCTATATAAATATTTTACAGTGTTCCATATGCGCAATATATAGACCACCCTCAAACCAGAGTACTTTTTTTCCTGAATCGAATTGATAAAATTACAGAAAATAATAAAAAAAATAGCATTATAGTTGGAGATATTAATTTGGACATATCCTAAAATTCGCCAACCATCATAGACTATAAAAATATTATCGAAATGAATGCATTTTCTCTACAAAATAATTCAAATGTAGATACTAGAATTCCAAACACAAAATCGAGCATCATAGATCATGTAATAACAAACAACAACTTAAACTGTGAAACAGCCATATGATTTCGGATCATCAGGTATTCAATATCCCCAAAATACCCTGGAAAAAGGAAATAATAACTAGAAAAAAAAACAAACATAGAACATTGGAGAGGAGGCTTATCTAGGTAAATTGCTAGTCAAGAAATTCAATCATTTAGGGAGCTTACAAATAGTATACCTAAATCAAACAAGGAACGAAGCCACCACTAAATACAATTTAAAAGAAATAAATGGACAATACTGGGTAAACTATGAATTCAAGAAGAAAATAGAAGAGAGAGATAAACTCAAGAGAGAAATTCAAGATGGAAACTAAATCAAAATGAGAATACAGAAAAAAACTTTAAAAAATTAAAAAACGAGGTAAACAACTTAAAAAATTCCTAAAAAAAACAATATGCGGAAAGAAAACTGGAAAATGCTGAAAGAGATGTCAAAAAAACCTGGAAAGTCATGAATGAACTATGCTCTAAGGGAGAAAACCAAAAATCTACAATAAATAAAATCAATACCACAAGTGGACAAACCCTAGAGTGCTCAACAGATATACTAGAAGACACAAATAGACATTTTTCCAGCATGGGAGTGGATCTTGCAAGTAAAATAAGTCCAGTAAATGGTACCGTCTTTGAGGACGAGGAAATTTTGGGTACAATTTTTTTAAGGCCTACAAACACTTTGGAAATACTTGAAGTTATAAAAGATATTAAAAACAACTCCGCACCAGGTGAAGATGCTATTACAAAAAAAGATATAATCCAGTTGTTTGACATTATAAATGACAAAATAGTCTTGTTAACAAACAAAGTATTATCCAGTTTTTTTTTTTTTTTGTTTCTTATGATAAGGCACATCACTGCAGATTAAATCCTTTATGGCGCTCTGGGAGCGGTGCGTGTGCGCAGGAAACGATTCACGTTGCTATTGAATCTTTGAAGGTTATAGTCGTTGGGGAACACGATCTCAGGGAGGTCGTTCCAGAGTGATGACGTTCTCCAGATGAAAGAATTTTGAAACAGTGTCGTTCGAGGGACACTAAGCTGAACCACGTACTGGTGGGCTGCAGTGGCTCGTCGTGTATTTCTAGCATGCACCGCTCTGGGTGGTATCAAGCGGGCAACCTCAGTTGAACACTTGCCATGAAAATATTTGTAAAATAGACTCAAGTCGCCAACCTACCTTCGATGTTCAAGGCTTTCCAGGTTGTTTGTCAGACTATGGTCATCGATTAAGCGAATGGCTCTTCTTTGAATGGAATCTAGCAATCTCAGGGTATGTTTAGGAGCAAAGCCCCAAATATGCAAACAGTACTCCAGCGAAGGTCGAATTTGGGCTTTATAGAGCATCAAAAGTTGTTGGGGTGTATAGAGGTGTTTTCCCGGAGGAATTTAAAGTGGCAAAAATTATACCACTTTATAAAAGTGGAAATCACAGCGAGCTAAATAATTGTAGATCTATATCAATTTTAAATACGTTATCTAAAATAGTTGAAATAATAATCAAAAATAGACTTATACAATTTATTGAAAAAAAAATTAATTTCGATCCATATCAGTACGGCTTTCAGAAGCAGAGTGGTGTTTTAGGTGCAACAGTGGATTTACTGGAACACATTACATCTTAGTTGGATCTAAATAAATATGTGAATGTAGTATATATTGATTTGAAGAAGGCTTTTGACACTGTGGACATAGAAATGCTGCTGGAAAAACTATATAAAATGGGAATAAAAGGAGTTGCCTACAACCTGATGCAATCTTACTCAAAGAACAGATAGCACTATACAACTATCAATGGACGGACAAGCTCTACTGCCACGGTAAATGTTGGAGTACCTTAAGGATCTATACTTGGCCCCTTAGAATACTTGCTATACATACAACATAATCTGAAGTATGCTGGACTTAAAGCTAGGTGTTTTATGTTTGCTGATGTCACTGCACTTGTTTATTCGGATAGTGATATAAGTAATCTAGAATCAAAAGTAAATCAAGACCTGGAGATCTATTATAAATGGTTGTGTAAAAATAAACTTACTCTAAATGCTGAAAAAGCAGTATATATGACTTTTAAAAAAAAAAATGAACCGGGTGGTGTCTTAAATTTATACTTAAAAAATGTGAAATTAAAAAATGTTACCAACTATAAATACTTGGGACATATAATAGACGATGGATTGACCTGGTCGAAGCATATAAACAGTATACTATCAAAAATGGCACCAATGATGGTGTTATAAGAAGGTGTTCAAGTTTCATAAATAATAAAACTAGAACTAAGTACTTAATTCCATGTTGGGGAAATGCCGGACAATATCTGCTTGACAAATTACAACGATCACATAACAAGACTATTAAGGCACTGTATTACATGAAATATTACACTTCTTTAAAAACTATTTACAACCAAACAAGAATACTAAACATAAACAAGTTGAGGACTTTAGAACAAACGAAACTAATATATAACATAAAAACAAAAAATATTAAAATAAACTCTGAACTAAAACAAACAAACGAATTCCACCAATATAACGTAAGACAAAAATTAAATTATCGTTCTGATTTTGCAAGAACAAAAAAAGCTCAGGATTCACCAATTTATAGAAGCATTCAAACATATAATACCATACCTCACGAAGTTACATCGCTCACTAGAATGAAGAAACTATGTCACGAACTAAAAACATATTTAAACTCAAACTAATAGACTCACTTACCTACTGTTTACTATACTGTAAATTATATATTGTATATTGATATTATGTTGCTTTAAAATGTAACCTACCTTACCTATTGTACATACTTAATGTTTATGCCTTATTATCAGTATTGTTACTGTTTCAAGGTCAGAAATAAATTTGTTTGAAAAAAAAAAAAAATAAAAGAGTCTGCAGTGTTTTCATTCACGCCCCGTTAGGGAAATCAAGCCCCAAGTTGTGACACTATTAAATACTTACGCACTTTTTTCGACAACCGATTGATCAGTCTTCGAACAGACATTGAATTCCGACCTAGATCATCTTGTTTGATGGTTATTTTTTCTTATTTAAAGAACAATATTCTTAAAACACCAGCTGAAAATAAATAATTAATAAAGTCTAAAAGATTTTAACGAAAGTTCTGCGCATGAATTACGTTTCTACAAAACGAACTTTTAAGGTGCATACCCGGGACAATTTTAGATTGCTCGGCGATTAACTCTGTTTTTCTACTGTTGGGAGCTCAGTGATACTAACTATTCATAAAAATGTATTTTTTATAATTATTCAGCTACGAAAAGTCATGTTTTTCACATTGATTTTCATTGTCAAAAGTGATTCATTTTTGCACTTGTGCTAGAACGAGTTTAGTCATGCATAAACCCATTTTCCCTTCGCACCACTTTTGGAAATTCATGTAAGCCGTTTCATATGCTACGTCGGTGAAGTTAGTTTTATTTCAGCGTCAGTCGACCAGATCAATCCTAAATTTCTTCAACGTTTTTAAATATAAACTTAAGGAATAACAGTGGCAATTCCATTCATATATAAATAGTCCCATTTAAAATGTCAAAAATCGTAGTTTGCTGTCGGATAAAAAGGAAGGAAGAGGAAATGTAACTGGATAAAAAAATCGGATATATTTTCTGCTCATCCAATCGTTACCGTGGTAACAATTGCATTTTAAAGTAGTTATTAAATCATCTGTCAGGCAATTGTCACTAATACTAAATAATTGTTTAAGCTGTTTTAAAGTCGATTTTTAAATAAAAAAGTATTTTTTAACATGCAGCGGTTTGGGACAATTGACGAAAAGGAAATAAATAACGAAATAAAAAATTCCATTCCTATTCGTGGAATTGCCTTACTAAATACCATTCGAGCTCAGATTATGAGCCTGATTTTTTTTATGCTTGCTATCTCATACATACTTTTAGAAAATTGCTCAAAAGATTTTATTAATAGATTTTAAACAACGAAATGCTACTTCTACATTTTGAAAAGAAAGTAAGTAATAACCATGATGCAGTCTTATAATCTTAAAAATTCAATGTAATTTGCCTTTTAACTTTTAAGTTTCTTCTTCCAGCCAAAGCACAGGAACATACAACTTTGTAATTAATGAAGAAACTTTATAATAAAACTTTGACAGAAAATAAATCGAAATTACTTTTTAATATAGCAAGAAATACCATCGTTTACTCCAGGTGTATGTATCATTTAAAACTTTTAACATAAAACTGAAAACTCCATTTAAACTTTCAAAGCCGTTATTCGAAACGTTAGTTTTCACTTTTGTCTTTTTATCCAGTATTTTACAAAAATCGTTAGATGAAATATTCAATAGTGCTTTCACTATCACTTTTCTCATTTCAAATTAGCAGAAGAAAACTTAACCCTTAAAGGGCGAAGTTTTTTTTTTGTCACATTTTTTGATTATAAACTTAAATTTATATTCGTCTAGTCGTATCCAAGGATATTTGATACTACTTTTTTGTTAAATATTTGCCGATTTAAAATATAATGCCGTTACCATATGGTAGCGCTAGGCTTTAAGGTTCAATTTTTATTCAAAAATTTACAAAAACGCTTAAGATGTATTCTTAAATTTAAAGAATAATAATAAAAAAGTTATTTGCTGTGAAAAACATAAAAACAAGTAATCTAAAGTCCCACATCATTCGTTTTTCTTCCCGGTGTTTCAATAACTGAGTGATTCATTCCATCGTATCTTACATTATCGGAAATTCTGTTCAATAAGACACTTGATTTTGAAATTTTTGGTCTGCCTCCAGGTTTGGCCAAGGTTCCAAAACTTCTTAAATAGATCGAAGCAATATCCCTTCAAAATTCAAGCTGTGTCAGTTTTCCACCAGATTTTTTGTGAATTTGCCATTTGTTACATCAATAAACCAGCTAAAAATTGGCCACCACCATTTTTTGCTTCTTATGGCAATCCGGTACCGTGACAAATTCTCATCCATAAGATCCGTACCCCCATATGTGAATTATATTCACCAATCATATATGGACGAGGAACCAAAATAACTCTTTACTGTAACGTTTTACTTGCGAAATAGGTGAAATGCCGTGACAGGTAGAAGCGACCGTTACAACATTGTTGTTTACCCATCGGACAACCATAACTCCCGTTTCTTTTCCCAGGGCCCCTTCGTATGTACCCCTTTCTTTCTTTGTGAGGCTATTTTTGTTCGAGATAGGGCAATTCTTTGGAATACGGTTGTCTCTAATACTGCCGGTACCTTGACAACCACGTTGTTTTAAATGATTAAGAAGATTTAGGTCAGTAAACAAGTTATCGAAGTAAAGATCATAAGGTCTGTCTTTGTTTGCATCACGCAGTTCATCTAACATGGTAACAAATGAAGCTGCTGCTTTACCAAAAACATTTTCATAGTTTTGTGGCCTTCTAGAGTTTTTCCCCTGGTATAGCTCACACTGCTCACAGTTAACCAAATATCCGGATGTTGTACTTAAAGACTTGTAACCAAACCGGATTGGTTTTCCACGAATAAATTGTTTACATGGATGTCGCCCATAGTACTTTATCATACTCTCAGTATAACTCATTTGTTTTTCTGGCTGATAATGTTCTATAAACTTTGATTTTAGTCTACTTATAAGCGGACGAAGTTTCCACACTTTATCGTCAGCATCGGGATTTGAATTATCGGCACAATGTATAAAGCGCATAATTTAAACAAATCAATCCCGGCTCATTGCTTTGCTTATCATGGCATTGTGCATGTCACCCTCCAATTCCCAATAATACTTTTTTCCTGGTAGTACCGAGTTGCCGCTTACAATGAGTATCGCTATGAAGCATTTAATCTCCTCAATGGAAACCTTAGGGTCGGGCAATTTTTAAATAGTGCATACCTAGACGTCCCTTCAATAAGAAATTTGTATATTTCATCGTCGAAAAACTGTTCAAAGGTTTGAAGGGCTGTGAGTTCCTTATATTTAGAGAAATCAGGTTCAGGAAATTCTCTGGTTTGTGTTCCTAAGTCACCATGAATCCAGCTATAGTTCTTGATAGTTTTTTTAGATTTTAATGAAGTTGACAGTGGGGCACTGTTATGTGAAGGTCCTGACTCAGCAACAGTATCCCCACGTACAAATTTTACTTTTGCTGCAGCTCTTAGCTGGCGGCCCGAAAGGTGGTCAATGGTGCCCCCAGAATACTCATCTCCGGAATCTTCGTCGGTCAATATATTAGAATCTGGTGGCTCAACATAAATAGCGTCGACGTCCTCCGAATAGACCAGATCCAGAGCTTCTTGCAATGTAAAACCACGTCTAAAATAATAAACACCATTGGCAAACTAAAACAAAATTTGATAGCGTATTGGCCTAGCGTTACCATACGGTAACACCGAGAAAATATCCTTGCTACCAGTCAACCCACCACATCTAATTTTAAAATCAAATTAGTATACAAAAGCTTATATATTTATGCAGCACATATGCAAAAAACATTCAATAAACATTAAAAGTAAGAAAAACTCAAAGTTTATATCCTCCATTTTTTCACTTTTACGAATATAACCAAAACGAAAAAAATAATTTCAAACAGCCGCACGCTAGCAAAGTCACAACTAAACTAACAGACAAGTCGAAACGAATACTTACATCATATTATGTATGGCTCCATCTTACTCAGAGAACCGAAAACGTACGGCATGAATGATAAAAAAGGAACCTATGTTCATCGTTACCATTTGGTAACGCCAGGTCTTTATGGGTTAAGCTAAGTTTATCAAGTTGTAGAAAATACAACAGTACAATTTATGATGATCCCTAAGTCGATTTTTTTATAATGGTTTCAGAGCTAACCCGAAATGTATATTATACTGTGTGAACAAAAATTATTTTCATCCAAGAGGACTTGGACTGAAAAACGTAGGGTTTGGTTTAGATCACAATTATAAGGGGACGATATATCTAACCAAATGTAGGTTAAACTTGTGTTAAATTCATATTATGATAAGGAAAAAATAGGAACAGCAATTCTTCGGGATACAGCCAACATCAGACACCAATTTTTTGATGGTGCAATGTGGACTCTATAAAATAAATGGGGATTTTTACTACTCCACACAAGCACGTATCCAGGCCCCCCCCCCCCCCCCCCCAAAAATTTGTAAATTTTTTGTTTATTGTACACCTTGTACTGCATCTTCTTATTGCACTATAAATAATAATAGATTAAACGTCACATAATGCTTTAAGTTTTAATGTGTGATTTGCTTTGCTCTGAATTAATTAAAATAAGTCCACATTTTTGAATGATTTTCGTCCTAGAGTCCCCCCGAAATGAATTTCTGGATACGGGCCTGACTTCACATGCGTATATTCTGAGAATTCACATAACCGGTGAGGTGAAACTTGGCTTCATCAGAAAGAAATGTCAGGTCTAATAAATTATTTCTTTCCAATAAATCTTGGGTAAACCAGTAGTCAAGGGTAGTGATACTTCAACTACCATTGAATCCCTGACTATTGATAATAGTAAAATTACTGAACCAATAACCATATTCAATGAACTAAATAAACATCTTTCGAATAAAGAAAAAAAATAGTGCATAATAGTAAATAACTTATCTGTGTTTATCAGATAAGTTGTTCGACCGAGGGTTGTTCTACTTCCTATGTTGGCCAAACAGGGAGAAAGTTCAAAACCCGTATCGCAGAGCACTGTAAAGAGATAGCTTCTAATCTTAACTTATCCTCTTCCACAATTAAATCCAATTTTTCTAGACATGTATCTACAAGTAAACACAATTTTAATCCAGACACTAATACAAAATTCCTACATTCCTGCAACAAAATCAACAAATTAGACCTCCTTGAAATACTTGAAATAAACAAAATAATTAAAAATCCAAACATAGATTGTGTCAACGACCAAATCATTCATAGCAGTACTAACTTTTTTAATGGCTTGAATCTAGATAGTCTATAATTACAATATTATTTCCTTTTGCATAATATATACCTCTTCCTATCTCTGCTCATAACCCTTTAGCAACCCTTATAAAATCCCATTGTGTCCAAACATTATGCAGGGTTGATATGTTTTTCATTTTAAAACTTGTACAAAAATATCCACATCCCCTATATTTTACAGTGTCAATAAGTGTCAGTTTCTTCACCAACCCTGAGAAGTGTATTTTCAGTGCAACGTTACATTTCCCTCCAATAAACATTAAAAAAGACCCCCCCCCCCTTTTCGACATAACCATATATTTTAGTCATTCGTTGACAGATGTCTGCTTTTACCATTCTCAAATACTTCATAAATCTAGTGATGACAACAATTGAGATCGATTGATTCTGTATGGATTTTCTAAACCTAACATCGAGCTAGTTTAAATCTTCTTTTCCTATTTTCAACAATTAATTTCAATTTTGACATTTCTAATGGTAGTACCGGATTGTATGACTTGGTTGTCACTTTTTCTCCTATATTTAACCTCATTTCAATTCCCACGTTTTGCGGAAGTACCGCGGTTGTGTTTGCACAAAGGTTGTATGGAATCTCCTTTAAAACCAATAAAAAATTTTCTAAAAATTATTAACAAAATTCATTTTGCTATTAAATAAAAAATAAAATGATCATTCTTTATAAGTTTTCTAAAATATGGGGCAAAGCCCCATATCATCATATAAGCTAACAAATAAAAAATGAAGAAAAACCATTCATAATTAAAAAAACTATTTTAATATTTTACAAAAATTTTTTACAAATAAAACCTATAATTTAACTGTTAAATAAGCTAAAAGAAAACTTCTCTCCTCCAGATGTCACAATCTTTCGTTATTTGAACTTAAGATATATTTCACTCATCTAAACTAAATCATATAAGCTCATGATTTTTAATTTTCAAAAAACCTTCCTTTAAACTTTTCCTAAATTGTAATAAACAAAATTAAAAGAAAACTTCTCTCCTTCAGAGGTCATAATCTTTTATTATCCTACTCAAATATGTTTCACTTATCTAAATTACAAACTTAATCTTAACTTTACTTCTCATTCCATATAATTAACTATCTAATACACCAAGTCTCCAGCCTTTCTGTTGTACTCATTTACTTGAGACAACTTATTTCGATGTTAAACTCAATGTTGGGTAAGTCCATCTTAATCTTATTCTTTTTCATTCTCAAATTTATATTATCCTTTCAGTATCCCCTGAAGATGAGTACCTAAGTACTCGAAACATGTCGGGAGCTTAAATAACTTTTTATGTTAACAATTAAACTGTGGAGGAAGACTGCATTGTTTTATTTTATTATAACTTATCTACCTACATGATCATCAAAATGTTCATATGAGCTCTATGAAATATACTGTGACAAAACGTCATTTGCACACTTGTGCACTGAACTAGAAATAAGCAATATTATAATACGGTTAAACAAACATCTGCTCCTGGATATGACCAAATAACAGTTTGTGATATACAGAATATAACAGACGATCTAATAGCAATTTTAGTTTAACTAGTCAATAATAACCTTCTAATTGGAGATCTTCCAGAAGAATTGAAAATTAATAAAATAAGTCTTATATTTAAATGGATGTAAGAAATGTATGAATAATTACCGTCTCATTACTGTGACAAGTGTCTTCTGAAAAATTTTAGAGTCTGTTATCAAAGTAAGGATGATGTCTTTTGCTAACAATCTCTAGATGCATATCAGTATGGCTTTATTAACCATAGTAGATAGGACTAAAAGTGCGATAATTGATCTCGTAATTGAATCGTTGTGGTTGGATGCAGATAGAATAGTAACTGTAGTTTTTATGGATTTACAGCAAGCCTTCGATGTGGTTAGTATAAATTATCTTGAGTTGTATATTGATAATAAACTAAGCTGGACTGATCACATTGAATACGTATCTTGTAAGATTATGCCAAAGTTTAGTGCTTTATATAAAAATAGGAATTATCTTTAATATATAAACAAACTTAACATATAATTCTTTTTTCTTAATTCACTTTAGATATCTGATTCCTGTGTGGGGTACTTGTGGAGTAGTAAATTTGAACCGAATGGAAATTCAACAAAACAAAGTATTAAGTCTTATTTAATTGTAATCGATTGACACACACTGCAGGCTGTATGGGAGTTTAAAAGTCTGTAAATTAGATAAGCTACTGTATCTGGGTCAGTGTTTAAAATCATGAATAAAGGTCAGAAAACCGATATCGAAATAATATATTTTCGGGACATTCATTCGTACAATACGAGATCGCAGGATCTCAATATATTCCATAACAACATTAGAAAGTAAGAAATAGTTATAAACAGTTTATAAGATACCTAAAATTATTAATAAATGTCTTTGAAATTGATTTTTAATAGTACTACAACAGAATTAATCCTTATGCAATTCACTGTTTGGTAACTGGGAACCAAATAATATTATTGTTCCCAGTGTTCAAAAACACTGCAACCATGCAAAATGTAAGATGTAAATGCTAATAAATAAATTGCTTTAAAAAAACAGTAATATTTAACATTGTGAGAGTGCAGAAAATCTCGATCCGAGTATTAAACTGCCCTACAAAATACAGACATGGTGATGCACCAAAAGCTAAACTTCACATTTTCTGGGGGTTTGAATTAAGTAATTATGAATCAGTAAGCGATATCCTCAAATTGACTCTAGTTTCCTCATAAGCTGAAACATAAAAAATTAAAATTGATTAGGTAATAAAAAATTAGAAGATTTTTTTCGATGCCAACCTGATCACTGTCTTTGAATTTGTAATCAGATCGAAACCATAGGATACGTTTGTTTTAGTCTCTAGATTTTCATTTATGTCTTGTTTATTGTAATTAAAACTGTTAAGTGCCAATTAAAACTACCATCCAAATTCACAACCCTTTATATTATTTACCAAATAATAAACATCCAAATTAAATTAAAATAATATATCTTAGGTATTATGATTTTCTCGAGTCCGTATTTTATTAAACAAAAGCTTCAGAAATTTCTAAAAGGGGATACTTTTATTTTAAAAAGAAAATGAAACTCAAGATGTATCTTTTTCTAAATAGTCAGTGATTTGTTAACTCATTGTTCTTTCGCTTTGATATATATGTTTCCCCTCGTTAGGAATTTCAGACATGAAGGGGAATAAGGACGCATTACTTTTACCAAGGATAGGGCTGCCTAAATGGTGAAGGAACAATATACATTTTGTTCCTTGTTCGAGGGTTTTGCGTCAGATATACGTTTGAGGAGCATTTTATTGAAAAATATACCATACCCTATATATTATGTTTTGGTACAAGCGCAAAAACATACATTTAAAATTTTAAAGAATAGCTTCTTTGTTTCGCATTTTTATTGATAATAAGGTCTTCCACGGTTTCGTTTTACTTGCATCAGTATGGGCAAACATGACTTGAGTCACAATTTGGTAATTATATATGAACATAAGAAACCAAATTTTAATAGCGTTTAAGCAACAATCGCTAACAAAATCATAAGTTGTAATGAGAGGCTTGTTCCAACAAGCAGTCCGGGACCAGTTTTTAATCAGAAATAGAGTATACCAGATAAATATTGCATATAGACCTCAGGATGCCTTGTTAGGTCCTACAACTGGTTGATTGTATTTGATAGTTTAAAACTATCAGGGACTGATGGTTGGAACAGACCTATTGTGAATCAATTCTTACAGACTATTACCTAAGAATCTAAAATATTTGAAGTAGCTATTCCTAAGATAATTTTATTTCCATTAAGGCCCAATTATATAGATTGGAATTAAGTACAGAATTGATATGAAGATTTGCAATAATATAGGATAGGGTTAATCCATACAACTTCAGAGGAATGGGAATATCAAAATTGCTTTCTGTTTTCACATCACCTGAATTAGCATTCCTACAGAAGGTTTTATTATTCAAAACCTTGCAATGAATTCTAGATCTATCCAAAAGTCCAAATTCCTAATATGAGGCCTAAAACCGAGGTCTTTGCACATTCTCATCTACGTTGATTATCCATAAATCTTCTTCGTCATCTGAAAGAAAATAATTTGCAACATCGAAAACATCCATATAGGGTTACTACACTCATTTTCAAAAGTCGTGCACCCTGCAAAACAAGAAATATTTGTTTGTATTGAACTTTAGCAGTGTAGATATTTACTTGGTAATGTTTTTGTTAAAAAAAAATAAAAAAACATCTCAAAAGACGGAGCACATTAATCATTATCACAATCTTAAAGCAAAACATGCAGTTTTGTACGTGTCGTTTAAGATAAACAGTGTTGAAGAATCGACTTAACAATGCCTGGCAATCCGCTTATTAATGAAATTCATTTGCGAATAATATTCCTTCATGAAGAAGGCCTATCACATCGACAAATAGCCGATAGATTGGGCTGTAACCACAGTACGGTTACTCGGACCATTCAAAGGTGCATTGAGACGGGCTCTGAGGAAAGTCGACTTTGAAGTGGGCGTCCAAGAGTTACAAACGCAAGACGAGACCGTTATGTAGCTCAAGTGACTCGGAGAAATAGATGTGTAACAGTCGCACTCTTCGAAGGCAATTCCAGCATACATACCACCAAGTCGTTTCTAATGCCACCATCAGAAGACGCGTCATTGCCTCGGGTTTGCTGTCTAGAAGACCTTTGCAAGTTCCAAGGTTGTTACCTAGATATAGACGGTCGCGGTTAGAATGGGCTCGTGGTCACCAAAACTGGCTTTTGCCTCAATGGTTAAATGTTAGGTTCTCAGATGAGACAAGGATTGGATTGGGTAGTGACGATCGTCGATGTGGAGTCTGGAGAGAACGGGGAGCACAACACCGGCTTGCTTTTGCCAGAGAAGTGGTACCATTTGAAGGCGGGAGTGTTATGTTTTGGGGTTAGTATGGAAGAAGAACCCTTTTGGTTCATATTCCTGGCACTATGACCGGCCAAATTTATATAGTTCTCATACTTGGGCCTATTGTGCAACCAATTCGAGACGAAGCAGGTCCCAATTTCATCTTTATGGACGATAACGCTCGTCCACATCAAAGCCGAGCCGTTCAAGAGTTTCTCCGGGAGGGTGAAATTGACAGATTGGAGTGGCCACCTCTTTCTCCGGACATTAATCCCATCGAGCATGTCTGGGACTACTTGGCTAGATCGATTCGTCATCGTTTGAACCTACCTATGAACGCTCAGGAGTCCATTGTAGCCGCTTCTGAGGAATGGAATAACATTCCTGAAGAATACCTAAATAACCTCATACGAGGCATGCACAGACGTGTTTACGCCTTGCTTCAAAGTATGGTTAATTTTACCCTTCTTTCTTTTTCAATAAACTGTTTCGGCTTCTTTTAAGTACAAAACATTCTAAAACAGTTAAAGGATTTATTTTATTGCACATCGAGTTCTGCTCTTGTTCTTTTTGAACTGCTTGGAATAAATCCTTGTTTAACAACTCACATTAATAAAAATGTGTGACCCCAAAACTCCACTTTGACAAGAACATTTTTGTGGTAATAAATGGGGTTCTGTAATCATTCTCAATCCCGAATAAACAGGGTATAGTAATATACAGGCTGTTCCAATGTCTAAAAATACTCAACAATTTTTTTCTTATTAGAGATTCCAGCAATTTAGGTCGCTTACACAACTTTTATTATAAAAAAATATTGTGTAATCTGGCGAGGCCGTTTGGTCATAATTTTTTATACTAGTAGGAATTAAATTTTTCATTTTTTGTGGGTGCACGTAAACTATTTTACATTATTTATTTTTACTTATCGAAACCCAAATAAAAACATTTCCATTTGTACGTCTATGGGCTTTAAAACACTTGAACTGGAAACGGCTCCAATGGAAACGGTAGTTCAATATGTGTTATTTTCGAATTGAACGGCTTATGGCGTGATCTTTCAGACTGCAAAAATTATTATTTGCTTTTTTGTTTGCTCGTTCGTAATTTGAATAAACGATTCGAGACGACTTTAAATTGCCTTGTGTTTTTTTTTAATACAGGGCGTGTCAGTAAGGGGTTCTTCTTCGATAGCACCCAAATTACAAGAAATTCGATAAAAAGTTGTACACAGAAGTAGGGTTTACCAAAGGACATAACGTTAAAATATTTTAAAGCATACCAAGTGGCCAAAAAATTATTATATACAGAGTAACCTGAAATGACGAGAACAAGTTTTAATGATTTCTACCTAAATAAATATGAAAAAAAAGTTCATATTAATATAGGTTCGTAAATGCTTCCGTACGGCTCTTAATGATGGTGTCATCAAAGTTCTTTTTTTAATTTCTTCTTTGCTCTGGTACCGCAATAATTGTCTCTGGTACCGCGATAATTGCCAGTTACTTGTTTTTGGCTGGGCGTGCAAGACGTAATTTTAAATATTAATAATCCAAAAAATATAGGCATTATAATATACTAAGAAAATAAAATAAATGTAACTGAAAAATAGATTAAGAACTATTAATGTTTTAGATCTGAACTGGAAATGCAGCATCTTTATAACAAGTTGTCGAGGCATCTCAAGGACGAAGCCCCTTTACAACGATTTAAGAGAATCTATAGGCAATTCTTACTACAGCAGCAGTTAAATCAATGTTCTAGATAGAATATGTGATTGCTGGCTGTCTGCTTGTTTTAACTGTTATATTTATTACTTGAGTATCTCTGATCTGAACCTAGGGACTGGTTCTCAGCCTATTATCTATTATTTTGTAACATGTTAGGATTTGGAGTTTTTTAAAATTTTATTTTTAGGTTTTTTGCCCAACTATTGTCTGTTTCTGGTGTTTATCTTTACCTTTTTGATGTATCTTTTCTCTTCTCTTTTTTATACTAAGAGCACATTGTTCAATAAAATTGATGACTCATTGTAAATAATTACTGAAATTACAAATTTATTATGTATACAAGATATATTGTAGAAGTTGATATATTATACAGGGTGGTCTGTAATGAATGCGCCATAGAGTAGCCACCGGTTCTACACATGAAAATAATAGGTTTCAGCTAAATATGCCTTAGCAAAATGTTGGTCGTGAAGGAGATACAGAGTATTAAAGTTTAATTTCTAAATTAATTTTCTTTTCATATCTTGAGCTGTTTTTGAGATATAAACATGAAAGTTTGTAATTGGGGGCTTTTCAGGGCAAGTAACACGAATCTATTCCTGTTTTTCACATAACTTGTAGAGGGCGCTAGTTACACCCTACACGCCTACTACATCACCCCCAGAATTTTTTGCGCGTAACTTTATTGGTAATCTGATTAAAATTTATAATAGAATGGTAATTTCTAAAGAAAAAAGGTATATTTCATTTATTTTGTTAATACAATCTGTTTCCAGGATATTGGCAATTTAATATTCTGTTGCATAGAGAAATACGCGATCAGAAAAACAGTTTGCGGCCAACGAAGTAGGCTATGGACAATTGAACAGCAAGAATATCAAGACAGCGCACGCCATACGAATCAAAAAGTTATTCAAATTGATCCATGTAAAATTTGTTTTCACGCATTAATTTTTCGCAATATCGAATTAAACAATTTTTTCATAAATAATACCAAGACATAATGAATATTCAAATAGCGAAATGAGAAATATGATTTGTATTTACGCCCAAGAAAATTTCAATGGACGTGCAGCAGCAAGACGATATCGGCAAAAATATCCAAATAGGGGGCACCAAGACAGAAATATTTTTCAAAGACTGTATGGTCGTTTAGGCGAAACGGGGTCATTAATTTCGTCCTCAGAGGCACATTGGACGTCCTAAGGTAAATGTCGTACAAGAATGAATGTTACTGATGTTAAAAAAACCTCAGTTTTAAATGTTTTACACAGAAAAAAATTATATCCATATCATTTTAATATTGTCCAAAATTTACTACCAAATGATTTACAAGCAAGGCTCCAGTTCTGTCAATTTCTAATTCATAAACAAAGTCGAGATCCAATGTTCATCCATAAAATCCCTTTTACGGATGAAGCGACCTTTACCAGACGTGGAGTGTTTAACTGGAGAAACAACCATACTTGGGAACTGGAAAATCCACACTTAACAAGGGAACGCCATTTTAAACATGAATTTTCTGTAAACATTTGGTGTGGTATAATGGCCGAATTTATCATTGGACCATTTGAATTACCTGCCTGGCTGAATGGTGAGCAGTATTTGCAGTTTTTGAACAATGATTTTTAGTAAATTTACTTCATGATATTCCTTTAAATTTAAGACAAGATATGTGGTTTATGCACGATGGTACACCGCCCCATTTTCCACTTGCAGTTCGCAATTATCTTGACTAGCGGTTTCCTAATAGATGGTTTGGCCGTGGTAGCAATTTTCCATGGCCGCCAAGTAGCCCTGACCTTAACCCTTTAGATTTTTTCTTTTGGGGTTATATAAAATCATTAGTGTATAAAGTAGAGATCCCGACAGTCCCGACACCCGACCAACTGTTGCAAAGGATTCAGGACTTTCAGGAGGCAGTCACTGTAATTTAAAATAAAGAAAGAACTTTATTTAATGTAAGGCGCTATTTGGTAAAAGGTCAAGAAAATGCATAGTAGTGGGCGGTGGACATTTTTCACATTTGGTGATATGATTTTAATTCATATTTTTATTACAGTGTTATATAATTGTTTGTCGATACTAAATAATTGTTTTTGTTGAAAATAAAAACCTTCATGCAATGTTGTTTAAAATTGCAAATATCCCGGAAACGGATTGTTTTAACAAAATAAATGAAGTATACCTTTTTTCTTTAGAAATGACCATTCCATTATAAATTTAAATCAGATTACCAATAAAGTTACGCGCAAAAAATTTTAGGCGTGATGTAGTAGGCGTGTAGGGTGTAACTAGCGCCCTCTACAAGTTATGTGAAAAACGGAGATAGATTCGTGTTACTTGTCCTGAAAAGCCCCCAATTACAAATGTTCATGTTTATATCTCAAAAACAGCTCGAAATATGAAAAGAAAATTAATTTAGAAATTAAACTTTAACACCCTGTATCTCCTTAACGACCAACATTTTACCAAGGCATGTTTAGCTGAAACCTATTATTTTCATGTGTAGAATCGGTGGTTATTCTATGGCGCATTCATTACAGACCACCCTGTATATAGCTTAAATCTTTTTCACTCGCATAGAATAGCAAATGGCTAAACTTCGCCTTTATTGTCGGTATCAAAAAGAGATATTTTCAAAAAATTATTTTCATAAATGTATTTATTATACTACATAATGGAAATATACAGGGTGTTCATTTGAAAACTTCCCACCACGGATTTATCGAAAACCACTGATTAAAAGAAAAAACGCCGAGACACGTTAAAAGATTTGCCAAAGGTGACAACTTTTTAACCAAAAACTACTTCACCCCCTTTTACCCTCTGCTCCCCGGGGTCATCCTCTTAAAAATTTTAAATGACAAGGGGTATCAAGTAATAGCTTGTTTGAAAGGCCTTTCAAAGTGCTTTATTTTGACGTTTGATTTTTTAAAATCGGTCAATTCGTTTTCGAGAAAATTAGAAAAATCTTTATTTATGTTAATTTGTTCAGATAGACAAAAAAACACACGAAAATATCACTTTTTATTTCAATAAGTGTTCAAAAACCAACATAAACAGCAATTCGGAAGATTAGACGTGGCAGCAACCAAATAACAACCCGACTTTTTTTCAGCCATCTATTTATAAACACAGATAACATGGGCGAACTGTATTTATTCTTATACCTGTTTAGTTTTTTATAGTTGCTAAGGAAAAGAAATAATTTAATTTGCTGTCAGTTACCTTTGTGACAATCTTGGGATAGTGAAAATTAATTTATTGATTCAGATTTTACTTCCAAAATGGTTTACACACTAGCCGAAAGAGTGGAAATGATTCTAATTTATGGTGCCCAAAATCAATGTGCTCGGCAAACTGCCGTCACATTTAACGCCAGACATCCGGAAAAGATAACTTCGCATAGGTATGTTTTGGACCTTGTTACTAAATTTACTCAAACTGGATCTGTTGCAAATAAAAAACGTAATCATCGTAGAGTTTTGGATGAAGCCGCTCAAGTTGAAGTTTTGGGTCATTTTGGCATAAATCCTAATACTTCATTATGCAAAATAATTGTTGATGCGACTTATTTCATTAGGCTCTGTACACACAGTTACTAAATTACATAAATTTCATCCATTCAAAATGAAAATATTGCAAGAGTTAACCGAAGATGATTTCGATAGGCGAGTTGAGTTTTGTGAACAAATGACTGCAGCGATTAATGATAATACCATTCATGTAAAGAATATCTGCTTCAGTGATGAATGCACATTTTATCTAAATGGATTTGTTAATAAGCATAACTGCAGGTATTGGAGCAATGAAAATCCTCATGCTTTTGTAGAAAGGCATACTCAGTACCCCCAAAAAATTAATGTATGGGCATTTTAGGAAACAAAGTGATTGGGCCATTGTTTATTAATGGGAATTTAAATGGAGGCATTTATTTAGATATGTTGGAAAATACCATCAATCCGCTTATGACTGAAACCATTGAAAACCAAATCGAAGACGAAGACCCTATATTTGATAAGGCTGAAGTATATTTCCAGCAAGACGGCGCTCCTCCTCACTATGTTCTTCCGGTTCGGCAATGGCTAGACGACGAGTTTCCAGATAAATGGATAGGGCGAAGAGGGCCTATAGAATAGCCTGCTAGGTCTCCTGACTTGACGCCATTAGACTTTTTTCTATGGGGCCATTTGAAATATATTGTGTTCACTCCCCAACCTGAAAGTTTGGATGAACTTCGTCAACGCATCATCGAAAGCTGCCATGATCTCCCACAACATGTTTTTGAAAATGTCCGTCAAGGATTTTGAACATCGCCTATATCATTGTTTGGCCAATAACGGGCAACATTTTGAACAGTTATTGAAATAAAAAGTGATATTTTCGTGTGTTTTTTTTTTCTATCTAAACAAATTAAGATTAATAAAGATTTTTCTAATTTTCTCGAAAACGAATCGACCGATTTTAAACAATCAAACGTCAAAATAAAGCACTTTGAAAGACCTTTCAAACAAGCTATTACTTGATACCCCTTGTCATTTAGAATTTTTAAGGAGATGACCCCGGGGGGCAGAGGGTAAAAGGGGGTGAAGTAGTTTTCGGTTAAAAAGTTGTCCCCTTTGGCAAATCTTTTGACGTGTCTCGGCGTTTTTTCTTTTAATCAGTGGTTTTCGATAAATCCGTGGTGGAAAGTTTTCAAATGAACACCCTGCATAAATGTGGATTACGGGCAAAACCTAACTCTAAATTTACTATACGATCATCTCTTTTAATTTCGGCAGAATGTTTTTTTTAATTGGTAAGTTTATTTCGAAAAAAAAAAATTGTATGTACTTTGCGACTGATGCTAACATTGTTTCTTGGACAATAAAAATCATTTTCCGTCATCGTGTTTCCTTCTAATCGGGCATTTCAGTATTGCTATTATCCTTAATGATTTTATAAACAGTACGGCATGATGTCTTAGTCAATGTGGCATAAAGTTCTGCTGCATCAGTGGGTGATATTCCAGAGTGTGTGCTTAGAATTCCCTTATACAATTTTTTTACCATTGAATGCTGCTCAGGTTTTAAATGACGTCGATGGTTAGTTTCACTTAAACAACTCGCATGCATTATAATATTTGCCAATCAAAAACTTTACAACAAAACATCAAAAAAATAAAATATACTGAATGTCTAATACTCTTGACTCAAACTTGTCTACGACACTGAACGTTAGTTAGAAGTAATAAAAAAGCATGCGAGCGCCTAACTTGCCAATTTGAGTAGAAGAAATACCGTAGGGTACAAAAGCGCTTAATGATATACCGATTTTGGTACATTTTATGGAAATTTAAGTGAAATCTTTCAAAACTTGGCAACATGTAACGACCTAATAGGTACACAATCTTTTTGGAATTATTTTATTTAGGCGAAAAGTGGGTGAATCGATGTTAATTATTTTCTTCGCACACCATTAATCGTGATAAGAACAGTTTTGCCAATTATTTTGGGACCGTAGTATAGTTACAATACAGAAATGCACTTTTATTTACTTATAAGTTAAGCTGCGTTGAATCACGAACGAGAGCCGCGCTTTTGTAAACCACGCGCCATGTCAAACTATGAGATTCGTGTCGTACGAATCGTAAATTTTTTTCACGAACCAAAATATTCCGTTCGAGATAGAAATCAACCCTGTTTGATTCTTGATTTGTTTGGTCGATCGGTGAAGAAAGCAAGAGGAAATTATTTTAGTGCATCACACACTTCATCCATAACTATGAATTTATTTATCGATGATTTGATGTTTTCAGTTTTAGTTTGGCCGGCAAGAACTTTCCTTATATTAGTGTCGTTTCTTTGAATGGTGATTAAAAATGGTCGGAACATCATTTTAAGTACATTTTTGGAAAAAACTAAAAATCCTATATATTATATCCTTCGCTTATGACAGCACACTTGTTTCATCTTTTAATTCTGTCTTGGGGTAACAGTAACCAAGTAGAATTGAACGCTAAAAAAACCCCGTCGATATTTTTTTTCAAAAAAGTTAATGTTGAAGAACCGGATATAGTCATGGCGGGATACTCGATTCCCTTGGCTTTATCAATTCATTTATTGGGAGTCTATTTGGATAGTCAGATATCTTGGTATGGTCGCGTTGCGGCCATTGCTAACGCAGCCTCGCAGAAGCTACATTTCATTTAAAGAAGAGTTACTCGCTTGATCGGTGACCATGATCTGACAAACAACCTGGAAATCCTTGAATATCGAAGGCAGGTTGGCGACTTGAGTCTTTTCTACAAATATTTTCATGGCAAGTGCTCAACTGAGGTTGCTCGCTTGATTCCACCCCGAGCGGTGCATGGTAGAAATACTCGACGAGCCACTGCAGCCCACCCGTACGTGGTTTAGGGTAAAGTTCCACGAACGGCACTGTTTAAAAATTCTTTGAGCTGGAGAACGTCATCACTCTGGAACGACCTGCCTGAGGCCGTGTTCCCCAACAAATATGATCCCCAAAGATTCAAGGCCAACGTGAATGATTTCCTGCGGACACTCACCGCTCGCAGGGCGCCATAAGGGATTAGTCCTGCAACCGTATCATAAAAGAAAGGTACTGAATTTGCCGTGTATACCTTTTCACGAAAGTAAAATTATTTTAGTCGTGAAATTACTCGACCTATGTCATCGCAGGTTTAGTTACAACCAGTGACGTGGTAGCAACAGGGTGTGGTGGAATAGTTAGGGTCATATTTTTTTCGCCTAGTGTATCTTTGCTGTTTATTACATAAATTGTGACCCCTTCAAAATTTTCACATAGAAAATGTCCTTATAACAATAAAAGTAATAATAAATGACTTTTATTAACAGAGTAAATAGTAAATTAACAGAGTAATTACAAAATAAATATTTATAAATTAATTTATAATTAAATAAAAGGTAGGCTCATATAAATGATACAAATGCATACAACATAAAACATAAAAAGGAAGAAGAGGCAAGATACTATGCGTGATGATATTCGTTCAGAATAAGAAAAATATCGAGATTTCCAGTTGCATGTCACTGTCCAATTAGCAGAGTCGTTTTCGAAATTAAAGAAATTAAATGCTAAGAAACTTTTTTTGAATAATAATTTTATTAAAAAATACAAACAAATTAATAAAAAAATATTAGACATTCTCTTTTTCTAATGTTTTATAATAAGTGATAAGGATTACAAAACTAAGATTAAAATATCAGCGGCACGCAAATCATAATAACTTCAACCCTTGTTTTTCATAAAATATATACAATCTTAAAGGGCAACTTTATACAATGCCTAATTCAATCCCGAACATTTCGTTTATATTAAACCACTACATAACGTAAATCTCACGGTCTGTACGCTCAAGAGAATTCCCATGTTTGTTTATCGAATCAAGAAGAGCCGAAATAAAAGAAAATAATAATTTTCGCAGTCTGGGGAACACGCTATGTGCCATGTAAACCGAAAATACCACATATTGAACAACAATTTGTATGAGAGTCGTTCTCAGCCAAAGTGTTATGAAGTCCATAGGCGTATTGAGATGAAAGTTGATATCAATGTAAATAAATAAGAAATAATAGCTGCAACATAACTAGAGAATTGGTGTGGTGAGTAGCTTCTGTTCTGGACCTTTATTTTAAGAAGACAAAAGGAAATGGATCTGAAATAGAAATCTAATATCGTGTTCATTTACACATACTTTAACTCCTGGTAAAAATTAAGGGATGACAGAAATATTTTTCAGTTTTTGTAACAACAAATTGCTCTAATTTGATGAAGTTGCGTGACTCCAGAAAACGGTTTAAACTCGTTGTAAGAACTACAATTTGAAACCGTATTTTAAATATTCTTGGAACGAATCTGTATTTAGTTCTGTTTAAATATTCAATTGTTAGAAAAAAAACAGCATTTTTCTCCAGCCATTTTACCTAGTCAATCATCCGAAGTATCACAAAATTAGGAGGCAGGTATTTCTTGACCCTTAGTTTTGTATATGTGTATAAAATTGTCTCTATTTATTGTGAAATATAACGGACCATAAACTAAGATATTACAGCAGTGTCAAATTCAAACATAATAATTTTATTTATGAAATTCCCCTCGCTAACAAGCGTTAGAACATAAGAAGCGTGCAGTGTCAAGTAGTCATGTTTTTAGGCCATGTTCCACTTACCTACACAGAAAGCTGTTATTCGCTACAACGCGCTATTTCCAGATTAAGACATGTTGAATATACTCAGAAGATTCTTGATTTTAGATAATATTATGAGGTCTAATGATTTTTCTCTATAACCTCAGGTATGAAAATAAACTTTAGGATGAATTAATACATTTCAAGAAGAGGAAATTTAATATGTACTAATTATATAATAATTTTATATAAATTCCTTTTGACGTTCTTTCGTTGGCTTTTTACCTGGAATAGAGTTGTATTAACACAAGCTGTATTAAAACCCGCCAAATTTGCAAGAACTGTAAACAAAACCAGACATAATAGCACAAGAGGTAAATATATAATTATTATAGAATTAGTAAAAGTTATGAATGAAATAATTAAATGCAATTTAGTTTAGTTTCAATCCGTATCGTATAGTGATCTAAAATTACCGGTTCTTAATTTTTCGGTAGGAATAATGGTAATATTAAGATATACTACGAAATAGATAATAATAATCTACAGCCGTTTAGTGTGCAAAGTAGAATAGCTCCCTTTGTATTTATAATACACAAAAAATGTTAATATAAAAGTTGAAGGACAGTAAGTGAGTTATAACGTAAAATTATTTTTGACTCTATAGGGTGGCTCAACAAAGAGGAACCGGAAGTACGGTATTTTCGGATTTTGAGTTACATCTGGTTAGACCAGAAGTTGACACTTTTAGGATGATAATAAAAAAGTGAGATAGGGACACGTAAGCCGTTTTGCTCCAAGACGTACCGTTATGCAGTTAGAAGCTGTCAAAGTTCAAAAATGTCATTTTTCAAAAGTCGATATCTCGCAAACTATTATGTTTAGTACCATCGCATCGACTTCGGTAGCGTAAAGTTGCTCTTTGAGCTTTCGTCGCTGTGCCGATGTCTCCGGTTTCCAGGGTGGAGGCTGGTCCTGGCGCGAAGTTATTCCAACATCCACCATTTTCAATAGCCAGGCGGGTCCTTCGAACAACATTCAAAGTGGAAATGGTGTGACAACTGAAGTTGTTAAAATACCCAAAATTAGGAGCTTCCAAATTTACTTTTGCAATATAAGAGGACTGAACTAGAACATCAATTTAGTCCATCAACGTCTACAATCTACCAAACCAATGTACTTGCACTAACCGAAACAAGGGTCAGATCATCGTACGGTCAGCTATTTATATCCTGGGTACGACTTTCATCACCGATTTAGGCGCAATTGTGGCCTTTGTCTCTTTGTCCGCAGTGGTATTTCTTGTCAACAAGAGTAGACACTAGAGCCTAACGACTTTGATGTAATGCGGTAACGCAGAGAATTACTAAGTTCATCTACTGCCTTTACCGGCCGCCAAGCGACACCCATTATAGAGACTTGTTCTCCTCACTTGCTAATACTATCGACTTTTTGCAAACCCACCCTCCCAGTTCCAATCCTTGGTGACTTAAACGTTCATAATGTCAACTCGCTCAAATACTCAAATACAACCGACGAGCAAGGTCGCGAAGCCTAATCGTTTGCCATCAGCTCTGGCCTTACTTACACAACTCGTAGGTGAACCAACTCGGATTCCAGACCGAGATCGTGATTTTTCTAGTTTTTTGGAACTTTTCTTAACTTTAAACTCCGACATGTACACTGTCACCGTGAAGCTTTCGTTAGGAACGTCTGACCACAACCTTATTTCGGCACTGAACAAACTACCAATTAGTGCCGAACGGCCTCCTAAACTACGCCAGATTATACATCAGCCAAGTGGCATGACCTAAAGAACAATTTTCGAACATTTCCTTGGCGGAACGTTTGTTTAACCTCTGATGATGCATCCATCGGTGCTAAAGAAGTATCGAAGATTATCATTGCTGGCATGAAAGTCTTCACCTCTGTCTCAAATAAGTGTCCTTCTAACGGCAAGCCTACAAATTGCGAATGAGCTGTTGAATTAAAATAATATTTCTACCGACCGACAATGGCATCAAAACCTTACCGCCGAAAGTCGTAACATCCTTGTTAACTCTCGAAACCAATGCAAGCAAACGATAAATCAAAGCAAAGAAGCATACAACCAGAGGATCAAAGATAAAGTTTTTGAATGTCCTAACGGCTCAAGATCATTTTGGTCGGTACCAAGTCAACCTTTCCACCTCTAACACGTTTTGATGGCACGATTGCGACCAAAGCACAGGAAAAATCAAAATTACTGGCGGAACTATTCTCTTTCCACTCAATAGTTAATTTTCAGAGAAAAACTCCACCAAACATGCACCCTGTAGAATCGAGAATGTCCGAGATTGTTATTTCGCTGACGATACAGCACTTATTTCTAAATTACCTTGCATTGTCGTCAGCCGGATATAGGGTCAGGTTATCGAGCTAGAAAAATAGCTTTTAGCTTGGAAGATTCGCCTGAATCCCTCCAAGACGAGGGTCACCTTTTTTTCAAAAAGCACCGTGCGCAGGCCTCGGTCAAGTTCAATTGAACTGGTGCCAGGAGGTGAAATACCTGGAACTTGTATTTAACCAAAAGCTGAACTGGAGGCTCAACTCAATTAATAGAGTATAGCTTACATTGCGTCAATTGGGGTCTATCTACCCCCTACCTTACAGGCGAAGTAGACTTTCAAATAGGACCAAAGCCAACCTCTACAAGGTATTAGTCAGGCCAGTTCTCACTTATGGTGCACCTTCGTGGTGCAACATAAGCAAAACGGAGCTTAATAAGTTCCAGGTAATTCAAAACAGGGCGTTAACAACCATTGCGGACGTATCTAGACGCATACTGACCAGAGAACTTTATCGTGACTTTCAAATGCAGACGATTAACGAGTTTCTCTTAATAATGATCATAGAATATTACCGATGCACAGACGTATCGACAAACCCACTAATCGCAGACTCGAATACGATATCTAGGCAAAACACAAGAGACAAACTACCAAAAGACTGACTTCCTGTTGGTCCAAATCCAAATACATAGTAAAGAGGCACTATATGATATATAATAGAAAAAGGCACAAAAACTTTGCAGACAAAAACTTTTAAATCAAAGCGCACGAACCAAAATTAATTAAAGCAGGAACCGATATCAAAATTTCTACAAACGACAATACCTAAACAGTTTACAATCAATAATAGATATCAGAGATACAATTCTCACGTAAAAATACATTGAAGAACCTGAGAGATACAAATTAACCCTCACCGATTAGTTAAGGTTGAACTTTACTTTGTTCAACATTCAGCACGCAAAACATACTTTCTATGAATGATAGATGGACTTTTATTGTAATTATTTATTTTATTACGACGTTTGAACTGGTAAACACTTCCATTCGTTGCCAAGGTGACTAGTGCTATTGCTTTCTATGTTAATTCAAATTATATCGTTAAGAAGAATATAGCAGTCATTACCAAGAACCTGATGGATAATGAGATAGTTGCAGATGAATTATAAGACGGTCTGATTAGATGTGCTCATAGGCAGCAGTACTTCAAACTCTCCAGCAGCCAGCTAGAAGAAGATTTAGTCGAGAGATCATAACGTACACCTTAAGATGACCTTCCAAAAAGCCTCTGCAAAATGCAACGGGATTAGCTATCGCGCATGATTGTAATGATTGTTAGGAGCAACGGTATTCAAAAAAAATATGGATCGTCGTCTTATTCCAACAAATTTCTTGTAAGTTGGGACTATTTACTTCCAAGGCAACGATATATCTTTGGTTTGCTTAGTTTTTTTTGTTGCAGTCTCATCCTGAACATAAATAATTGGTTTATTGCCGCCACGTTTATTATACTATTATAATAATAGTTACCTTTAGTAACTCAAACTAAGCTAAAAAAATGAAAACCTGTAAAATATTTTTTTGGATTTTGGTAAAAGAAAAGGCGCAAATATTTTCTAGAGTATAAAAACATTTAGACTAAAACACAAAGGGAAGACCTCATGCAGGCGTAATAATTTTATTTATAAAATTCTCCACGCTGACGAGGATCATATAAGAAGCGTATAGTGTCACGTAGTCATCTTTCCAGGCCAAGTTCCATTACCTAAACAAAAAGTTATCATCGGCTACAGCCCGCTGCGTCCTGGAAATGTCTAGAGAATATGGGACATTGAATATGCCATTAAAACTCTCGTGACAAGAAGATCTGTTTAAAATGAGGATGGCGACCGAGAGCGTGTGATACGCACGCAGAATATGTAGCAGCCAGGATTTTTCGTTAGAATCTAACTTAAGTTGAAAGTGGCAACCTATGTATGGGAACAGGGAAGCCCGAGACGAGCGATAACGACAAAATGATTGCCAGGGGATGGGCACGGTCAGATAAGGTTTCCCGGCAAATAGAAAGAACAGCAGGGATAAAAAGGCTTCTGCCCCCGTTCAAGCTGTTTGTTGGCAGTGGCGTCCCATTTAGATTAAAATCTTTCGCTTTGGGTTAAATGTTTCGTTCTGTTTTAAAAAGATTCGATCGAGATTAGATCTACAAGAGCTTGTATTGTTCGGTTTATACACGGTTGGCGACAAAGTCTTTGTAACTTTATACGTACGAAAGGTCCTTTATGTAGTGACAACATTCCATTAAAAAAGGGTGAGTATTTTTTAAAATATTTTTCGGGAAGTCTTTATGACGTGTAAAGAATAATAGTCTATCTTTAAATGACGCGAAGTAATAAATCAATCAAAAGAGTCTTCTCCATGGGCGTGCAAGATTTTTCTGCATGTATAGATTTAAATAGGCCTAAATTTTTAAATTTGTGCAGAATTAGTACAAGTATCGACATTAAATTCAAGGTTTGTCTTCAAATATGTTTTTTAATATTAAACTTTTTAAGCTTAAAATTATGTACAGCCGTACCATTTACTTCGAATTTAAGAAAGCGATACTTATTCCGTTTCTGCTCTAATCATTATATTCCTCCTTTTTTCGTAAATAATCCTGGTTCTCTATTGGAATAATACACCTATTTATATCTATACATACCTACCTTGGGTGTTTGTTTCTCAGTGAAACTAGTCAAAGTATGAAATGTCAGTATTTTTTTAATTAAATACGGAGAATTTTCAACAATTACCTAAATGCCCTATAGTCGATCCATGTACAGTAAATGAGCAAAAATTAATTCTTAACTGTTACGATTCTATTAAAAGTAAGAATGCGGATTTGCGTGTTGACAATGCAGTGCAATTTACAGCAGATATGCTTGGGAAAGCAACAATATATAAGCTTTTCAAAGAAGAACAAAGTATTGGCGTCAAACCTCCAAAAACTTCTCCAGGACGACCAAAACTTGAGCTGGACGACGTTCAGAGAATAAGGCGAAAAGTTCATAGTTTCTTTTTAAAAAAGAAATTCCCACGCTGGATAACATTGTGTCCTTAATCCGAGAAGACCAGGACTACCCATTTATGTGTAGACATATGCTTTGGAAATTATTAAAAAAAAATGAGTTTTCGGTGGAAAAAACATAATAGACAATCTAAAAATACTGTATGATACTAAGGGTTAAGAGTACTTTTGGGGCACTCATTTCCGCATTCGCTTATTCTGCAAAGTTTCAGATGCCTTAAAAATGTATTTTTAACACTTACTACCAACACTACTGTGGGAATCAAGTTTTATTTTTAACTCCCAACATTAAACGGTGAGGCTTTGTATATTCCTTGAGTTAAATTATTTCACTGCTTCGTTTTATATATTGGTTAGATGAATTAAACAGTTAGATTCCTCCTAATTTGGCGTTTATTTATTCAAATCGGCACTTGTTTACACAATAAATTTTTAATACATGATTAATTACTGACTTATAACATTACTATCTTTTAATAACATTACTACACTTATAACTTGATGCTTCTTTTAGCTAATGCAATTATATTATTATCATGTCCAACGGACGATGACCCACATTAAATTTTGACGTACGTATTCACCTTTCAAGGATTTAATTCGTAGTGCTTCTCGAGAGAAACCGTCAGTGTGCTCTTGTCGCTGAAACATCATGCCGGCCAATCACAAGGCAACATATTTCACGCGTTGTGGTATAATTGGCTATTTACTGTTCCGCCATGTTTTCTCTAGGATCAGTTAGTTGTTATTGTTCCGTCTTTGTCTACCGCGGTGGATTTAATCTCACAGCGACAAAACACATATACTTTTTTACAATCTTCAAAAATAGACTTTTTACCACTGAATTGTGTTGAAAACAATTTCTTGCTAAATTAACCGTAGCGACAGGCCGCTGTTTTAGAATAATATTTGCAAATTTGGTAGCTTGTCTGGGCGACAATATTATTTGTTCTGAAAACATGAAATGCATTTTGTTTCGCTGTTTCTCTGACCGTTGAGGAATTGTGTTGCTAATGGAATATTTGAAAATCATTTATTTTATCTAGACAAAGAGTAGTATTTATTCTGAAAGCATTAGTTGCATTTAATTTCATTATTTTTATTGCATTTGAGCAATCGTTTCCCCAACAACTACTTACTATCTGTGACAAAAAAAAAAGTTTTATAAAAAGATTACTATGATACTAAAAACTATTTCGAAATAGCTCTGATATAAAGCCAAAGTGGAACAAGGTTTTTTAACATATTTATGTTACTTTTGATTTTTTTTTACGTATACGACATACGATAACTGTTTAAATAAATTAATAATTGATGTAAATATACAGGGTGATAATTAATGTCATGCAGATATTTCAGGGGGTGATAATACTCGTCAAAATAAGAAAAAAATGCAAATATATGCATGGTCTAAAATGCGTTATTTTCGTTATACAGGGTGGCAAAGTTTCAATTCTTCTTCTCGTATTTTGCGTTTTCTCTCTTATATTCTGTGATAATTGTTTCAAATTTGGAACATCAACCATTTTTTAGAATCTCTATAATAAAGTATCAAAATTGTCGGTCGCAGTATACAGGGTGTTACATTTTCTTGAATCTTCTACAATTTTATCTTTCAGAACTTTTTTTTGGAGCTCCCTGTATGAATTTCGGTATGAAATTCGAACTCTCTGTTCCTTTGTTTAGCGTTCTGGTATCTTGCACTATTCTCGTATCTGTGACCGTTTTCGATTGATTTGCAAAAACAGCCATTTTACAATCATCGATGGAATTTAAGTGTAAGCAAAATAGCGCAATAATAAATATGAGAAAAAAAATAGTAGGCTGGGATAGGCAATTGTTAATTCTGTTTATTGTCCTTCTGACATTTTGTAACAAATATTTTTTTGTTTGACGTTTCCGGAGTTGTTTTGAACTGATTAATGATGGTTAAATTCACAAATCAAGAATTTGCAGAGATGCATTTAATCTATGGACTTGCCGATGGCAATTGTCATGAAGCCAGACGACTGTATGCACAAAGGTATCCAAATCGAATGCTGCCTGACCCACGGACATTCGCAAATCTACATAATTGACTATGTGAAAATGGATCGTTCAAGAAATCCACTCATTTAGCAGGAGTAAACAGAACGGTTAGGACTTCTGAAGTCGAGGAAGCAGTCCTGAATGCAGTAGAAAATGATCCTGCTACTAGTACGAGAAAAATTGCCACAATACTTAACATTTCATTTGAGCTTGACTGGAAAATTTTAATAGATAACTTAATGTATCCTTACCACATCCAAAGGGTTCAAGCTCTTCTCCCACGTGACTTTCCACTACGTTTTAATTTTTGCCAGTGGTTCGTACAAATGCTAGCCCAAAATCCGTTATTTGACAACACGATTTTATTTAGCGATGACCCAAATTTCTCTAGGAATGCCATAAACAATTTTCGCTACAGCCATTCTTGGGCAGAAAAGAATCCGCATTCGATACGCGAAAATAATTTCCAAGAACAGTTTTTAGTAAATATGTGGGCCGGCATTATTGGAGATTATTTGATAGGACCATTTTTCCTACCAGCAAGGCTAAACGGACAATATTATCGTGAATTTCTTGAAGAGGAACTCCCAGGGCTGCTAGAAGAGGTACCAATTCTTGTCAGAAACCAAATGTGGTTCATGCACGATGGTGCACCACCGCACTTCAGCATAGAGGTGAGAAACTTTCTCAATCAAATTTTTAACAACCGTTGGATAGGTCGAGGGGGACCTCAGCCATGGCTCCCTAGATTCCCAAAATTGAATAGCCTGGATTTCTTTTTCTGGGGATACCTGAAAGCAGACCCCAGTCCAGGCAGAAGAGGATTTAAGAAACAGAATAATAGCTTCATGCGACATCATTCGCAATACTCCTGGAATATTTGGCAGAGTCCGTCAGTCCATGAGGCGAAGACTTGATTTGTGCATTTTAGTAAGAGGCGGACATTTTCAACAGTTTTTATAATTTTGTTTTATTTTTATTTGATTAACTAATTAATTGTTTTGTTTGAGTTTACTTTTATTTAATTTGTAATGTTTTTATTTGATTGTTGATAACCCTGTCGGTTGATCTAAAATAAAAATGAAAATAATTACTTAGAATACATACAAATAAAATCAGCTTTTTACTCTGCTTTATTTCGCCTACACTTAATTTCCATCTATGGCTATTTTGGCAAATAAATCGAAAATGGTTACAGATACGAGAATAGTGCAAAAGACCAGAACGCTAAACAAAGGAACAGAGAGTTCAAATTTAATACCAAAATCCATACAGGGAGCTCCAAAAAAAAGTTCTGAAAGATAAAATTGTAGCCGATGCAAGAAAATGTAACACCCTGTATACTGCGACCGACAATTTTGATACTGTATTGTAGAGATTCTAAAAAATGGTTGATGTTCCAAATTTCAAACAATTATCACAGAATATAAGACAGAAAACGCAAAATACAAGAAAAAAAATTGAAATTTTGCCACCCTGTATAACGAAAATAACGCCTTTTAGACCATGCATATATTTGCATTTTTTTTCTTATTTTAACGAGTACTATCACCACCTGAAATATCTGCATGACATTAATTAACACCCTGTATACCTATCCGTCGAAAATTAATATTTAGGTTATAAACGTAAAATAAGTAATTGTTTGTACCTAACAAACAGTTATGAATAAGTCAAATAAATCATGCAACATTATTAAACAAATATTTGTTTCGGTTGTATATTTGATATGCTAGTGATGAGTTACTGACCGAAACCGAAACGTAATAAGCAACATTTCAAAAGCTGAGATCGAAAGTGCTGCACTTAATACCCATCGATAAATGTATTTTAAATGGCGGAAAACATTTGGAATATCTAAGAAGAGTTTAAAGTTTTCTATAAGTTGCATTTCTATTTTATTGTGGCATTGTTAACATTAAATAAAATTATTTTAAGCCACTTCTTTGGCAGTAAGTCGAGAACAAACAAAGAAATAATTGTCAAAACTAAGAAATTTTAACTCAGTTTAGTTTTCATAACTTTCGTGATGACAGCGCTGTGTTGATTTATTGGCACCATGACGATGAAATATTTTTGAAATAGTTTTGAATCACGTCAGAGATTTTAAATAAATTCAAAGCAGTGTTTAAACTTCACCCACCGCTTTATGTTTAAAGCTAGAGAAAATAGTGCGATACAAAAATTATGTCAAATCACATATAGTATTTGAATATATAGTTATTAAACTTTATTTAGTGTTCTTAACTGCGTTTAAATAAGTAAAGTATGGATTTTAACGAACCTTCAACTAGTTGTACACCTGCGAAATTTCGATTAACATTAAAAGAACGAATAGCAGTTAAAAAAAGTATACTTACCATGGAATTCGGGAACGAAATCCTGAACTAACCACATTGGATGCTGCAGAAATATGTGGCACTTTAACGAAACTTACCGGACACCCTGTATAGCTTAAGGTCCAAATTATTAATATCCTGGTATTTCTAACTACAAGATAACTTCTAAAGATAATATTGTTGGAACAATTATTGTTGTCATGGAAGTTATTTATGTGGCTGTTAGCGTTAACAGGACATTGATAATTTGGTCAAATAGTATTATTGAAACCGACCTTGTTTTACTGCTTTTGTGCGCCTCCTCTTTGTTTTTATTAGATATTGACTTAATTATGGCTGGCTCGCTTGCTGTGTCAATAACTATTACACCGTAATCGTAGAAGCGTTAAATTTATTGGCTTATATTTTCACAACAATTTTATGGAGCAAATAACTTTACCAAGAAATAAAACGCTAACATGCTACTTATAAGTTGGGAATGACTCTTGATATCAATACTGTTCAAATAAAATAAATATCATGTGCCTTATAAGAACCGGAGTGAAGACAGCAGCTATAGATATCAGTCAATATTTCCGGAAATACCGGCCTATACACTGCTTGTACTTATTTAATTTAAATAAACTAATAAACAAAAATATAATTACCTTTCGTAGATAGGTACTCATTTACCAATTATTACCATTATTACCATAAATTGCAATCTAATACTAAATACTAACCTGTAGGAGTTGATGGAAAATAAACTTTCTATGTATATTTTATTTCTATGAATTAGTTCAAAACTGCAGACTCAAGTTCATATTATGTTGAATTGAAAATATAATATAGAACCATAGACATCGTAACTATTAGACCGAACAATAACAAATAAACGTGTTGCCATCAATGCATTCCAGTGTAAAGTAAATCAACATTCAAGCTGCTCCCCTCCACTTGGGTTGCCAGACTTACGCCACAGAAAACGTAGTTTTCTGGGCTTACTCTGTTAAAAGTATTAACTTCTATGATTAACTAGATTAACATGATGTGGGAAATATATAACATTACCTAAAACCTTGTAAAAAATCTGTAGTATGGCAACGCAGCAATAACGGATACGCCCAGATTCCATCATTTTCGTGGCCACCCGCATCGACTCAGCAATACTCGGCATAGCGGATGTTGTTTTCCTGGAGTTTTGTCACATGCATATGTAAAGGCAGCGTAATCCCCACTCCCGGCCCCACCTAGCTCCTCACAGGGTCTCGCCACCAAACGATTTTGGCATCACAATTTTATAGCATTTATGAATGGTGTGTCGGATCTATAGTTACGATGCCTATGTATAGAACCAATTTTTCTAACCAGTGACGTCTACTTGCTTTATATTAGGTCAAGAGAAATTAATTTTAATGTATTATTTTATTTTTATGTTTTTGTTTTTGAAAACATACTATAAGGTTCATCTTTTAGAAAGATGTTTAGGAATATAAAAGTTTGTTTTTTAACCAATGACGTACACTTGGACTACATTGCATCAAGAAAAACTAATTTGAATATATTGTTTTTGCGAATTGTTTGAGAACTGTACAAAATGGACCAAATTCAACACTGTTAAAGGGAAACTCCTATACAGGGTGTTTCAGAATGATATTATGATATTCTAAGAGAAAAAGTTCATTTAAATACTTTTAAAAAAATTCAAACAATTTTTTGAAATATCCTTTTCCCGATTTTATTGAAATCCGTACCGTTCCTTTAATTTGCCCTAACTAGATTAAATTTATTAAGTCCAGTGCAGTCTCGGGGAGCACCTTAACGAAAATTATTGACAAGAAAATATACGCCACTGACTTTTTCTACTTCTGACATTTTTTTTCGGGTTTACCAACTAATAATATACCTTTTTCGTTTCTTGAATTGTTTTCGTTCTTGCTTAGTTTTTGAAAGAACAACTAAAAACAACTTTATTGCATGTACAAAAAAAATACCTATTCATGTTAAAGTTAATTAAAACATTTGAATTAAAAATAAAATTATTTTTTTAAATAATAATACAAAAAAAAATGCATTAGTTAATCACAGCAAATGTTGAAAATAGCCACCTTCTGATAAAACGCAACGATTGCAATCGTCTCACCATTGATTCTCTTACACGTTCAAAAATGCCTGCATTATTTCGTACCCCATTTCAACTTGCAATATTTCGAATTTTTAAGTCGTTTTTAATCTAGTACAGGCGTCCTGTATACAAGAGACTTTAGGTGACCCTATAAATAATAGTCTAAAGGATTCAAGTCGGGACTGCGAGCTGGCCAACCCTGGGGACCTGCGCGTCCAATCCAGCAATTAGGAAAAGTGTTATCGAGGTATTGGACGAGCAACTAGGCTAAAATGAGCTGGGGCGCCGTCGTCCATGAACCACATATTAGTTATTTGTAGAGGTACGTCTCCTAACAGAATAATTAGTTCTTCAGATAGAAACTGCGTATAGGAGTTTCCATTCAATCCAGGTGGTTAAAAGTATGGTACAATATGATCCATAATTCGCCAATCATCCCTGCCCATACATTTACAGAAAATTGTTGCTGAAAACGACCTTCTTTAATTTTACGAGGATTATCTTCCGTTAAAAAATGTTCGTTATAAAAATTCTTAATAGCTAGCTTCTTTTCAAAAAAAAGACCCATCAGTAAATGAAATGTTCGGTAAATAATTCTTGTTATGTGCTACTGTATGCAGCAACCACCTACTAAAATCAAACCTTGACTGAAAATTACATGGTAGTACTTTGTTTGGATAACGTCCCTGGAAATTCGCCGTGCTTCTTCAGCATTTCCAGTTGCTAGGCCATAATTGAAATACATCTGGGTCATTTCAGCGTTAGTAAAGTTATTCATTTTGACTATCTATTGGCAAAACCGGTAAATTAGCCATCAAAACTTCACCTCATATTTTAATTAACTTTGAAATACACAGGTATTTTTTTTTCTACATGCAATAAAGTGGTTTATATTTTTTCTCTGGAAAACGAAGCAAGATACGCAAACAATTCAAGGAACAAAAAAGTTGTACTATTAGTTGGTAAATCCGAAAAAAAATATCAAAATTAGAGAAAAGTCAGTGACGTACATTTTTTTGTCAATAATAATCGTTAAGGTGCGAGATTCGGGACGCCACTGAACCTAATAAATTTAATCTGGTAAGGGCTAATTAAGCCCTTTGTTATTATTAATAATGATACCAAATTTCAATAAAATCGGGAAAAGTATATTTAAAAAAATCATAAAAGAAAATATTTTTTTTTAATTTACCACTTTGTGTATCAAAAGCGAGACAACTCCGTGCTTCTGAAACACCCTGTATATACGACCAGATATATAAATATTAATGATAAACTTAACGATGAAAACTTCATATCGATATCTATCACCGTTTCGGAGATACAGGGTGTTTTTCGAAAATGTGCATTTTTGTAAAGTGTCTGTAACTTTTTTATTTTTATAAAAACATTTCCAAAGCACTTTTTTACGTAGAATTCAATGGTGTAAGTAAAACTTTTTTGAACCTAATATTTTAAGGTATTAACAGATACAACTAATTTTTAAATAGGACACTGTACTAGCGATGAGCTTATTCGTTCTTTTTACTGAACTAGTTCGCGCGAACTGGTTTGCAATAGCGAACTAGTTCGACGAACTAGTTCGCGAACGAACTACTCTAGCGGAATTTGAAAAAGCAAGCCGTGTGTTTTAATCAGGTCGGCGGCAGTGTCAGCCGAACGTAGAATGTTGCAATATACTTGGCAGCGCACATAACGCAGGGGATTCACAGTATAGTCACAAGTCGCAGCAGTTATTTTATTACGGCTCCGGGAGTTTTTAAATTTATTTATTTCTTTTTATTATAGAAAATCGAAATGAATCTTTGTTGTCGTAGTGATATATGGATTATGCTCAATTTTTGACCAAAGAGTTAAAAAGTTTGTTTTTATTTTTTGAGATCTTGTTTTTTAGCTAGTATAAGTAGGTATGCATATTATTTTTTACCAAAGAAATTCCTTGTTTTTTGGTTAGAATTGTTTTTTAGTAGGTACTATGCGTATGTCATAATGCTATTTGTTATTCTTGCTTTGTACCCTTTTAAAATACCTTATATTTCTTATTTGTTTTGGTAAATATAATACGTTTATATTGTCTAGTCTATTCCCAGTCTAAAGCATATTGAACTATTTACTATTATTTAAAGTAACTTAAACTAACCTTAACTAAGCCATTACCCATTTCTATTTATTTAATTTCCTAATGTAGTCCGCGAAAACTCCCATCAGATTGCCATGCCAAACATGTCGATGTCGCCGGGCTCAATCGTTCGCACTCATACTCATAGCACAGCTTATAAACTATTATTTATTATAGTTTATAAGCTGTGCTCATAGAATCGCAGTTCGCACTTCTTCCAAGCTTCCCACTCCCCACTATCCTCGCGACTGATCCTCGCATCAGCCGTTCGACGCCGGGCGCTGGTCGGATCACGGATCCCTTAATAGTTCACACCGAACTAGTTCGTTCTAAGGTTGAGAACTAGTTCGTATAGTTCACCATAAAAAATAGTTCGTTTTAGTAGTTCGTTCGCGAACTACCCATCTCTACTGACTGTACCTATGTTTTTGTTTATTTGAAAGGAGCATGAAATTACAATTCCAAAAATATAGCATAGGTACTTGGTATTTTGCTTAAGTTTTCTTTGAAACATAGATGTCTCAAGTTTTTGACGTGTTGACTTTGAACAGCGCACTTTGAATGAGTGGGCTTTAGACGACGCCGACGCAGCGATTTTTGAAACCTAAAGAAAAAAAAAATTCGAAAAAAAAAATTTTTTTTCCTACGATGTCGGGGCGCGAGAAGGATGTTTTAGTATTTTTTTCTTTTAAGAGAAGTTTATACATCCCAAGTGACAAGTTTTCCCGAAGTTTCAAATCAAAATTCGAAAGTTCGTATTTTTGATCCGCGTGTGCATAGCATCAGGTTCAGTTTTTTGGAAAGGGATTTAAGAACATAAAGGCAATTTTCTTATCCAGTGACGTCTACTTACACTACATTACCATGAGAAAAAATAATTTGAATACAATATTTTATTTATATTACAGTTGTTTTTCTTGGCGTACATTTTGTAAGATAGGTATTTAGGGTGTTCCAAACTTCTCGCCCACGCTAAATAAAATATTTAAACTTCGTTGTATAAAATTTAAAAAGCGTAACAATACTTTTATATAAATATAGTCAGCTCGAAATAGAAAATAAAATAAATGCAAATGTGGCAAAACGGATATTTAAATTACAATTGATAAGAGAAAATCTTTCCGTCGCTTAAAAGACGGTGAAAAAACATCCCGTGCTGCACACAAAGATTTAAATTTTGCAGCTTGTCCCTGCCGCTGGCGGCAAAAATATTCTGGAATTTCATTAAAAACTGTATAAAAGTGCAAACGATAACAGTTACAGATATTTTAGCATTTTAAATGAACGGCAACAGGCTTGCAACAAGGCTAAATTGAAATGTAAATTTCAAGTAAAAACTGCGATATTAGATTAGTGTATTCTGACAATGCTTGGAAATAACTAGTCGATTATTTTTAAAATAAACAGCTCCTTGCAAGAGATAAGTTAAATGCCGAACAAAAATATTTATGTTGAAGATAATAAGTTCAGTTATACTTACAGTTACGGTGCGTCAATAAAATGTTCATCTTCTATAACTATAAGGAAAATTACATGAATCTCTCTGACAGTTGAGTTGGTTAAATATAGCCACCGCATAAGCATACCAATCATAGTAATATTTTTGTTTTGCCATCGTAAAAAAGTTTTAAGCTTGTAACATTTTGAAGATTTAAAGAAGTCAGTTTTGCATATACTATTGATGAAGTTTTATTAGATCCTTTCCATCTTATATTTTCTTTTCACGTATAGCTGGTAATAGCACTCTTTATTTGCAGTGGCGGCTCGTGACATTTATTTTAGGGTGTGCGCTGCAGGCGAAAAATTTTCGAGGTGCCACGCCCCTTTTTACCTTTGTATCGATTTTCTTTGTGCTTTTTATCCCAGAAGAATATTAAAAAAAAACGCGGTTTTTAAATGGGATTTTTATTTCAATTTTCCTTTGGAAATCGATTGTCGAAAAGTTATTTAGAATGTTCTCAACAGAATTTTGGTCCATAGCTATAACACTTCGTGTGAAACAATCCGAACTACTAGCCATTATTAAATTACAACAACAAAAAAACCCACAACACCGTCAATAAACTTCAAACTTCCCTATTCGCGTAAAAAAACTCTAAAACAATCATATTAAATTATTGAAGTGTGTATTCAGATAGCGCACGGCGACGCCCTTTCATCGGGCGATTAACCGAATATTCCCGATCAATCCACACAGGAAAAATCCATTTAATGAGAGCGCCGAACGAATACACACGGCACTCACGGCAGACCATTTCAATCAGTAGATGTAAGTGCACGCTACAGTCGCGCACTTATTGACGAGCCGCCCCTGTTTATTTGATCTCTAGAAGTAGAATGCCCCTCGCAAACTGTTAAGTCGTACAGGTGCCTTGAGTAATATGCTGCCTGGTCAGGAATACGAAGAAGTGCCATATTATTTTGGCAATAAAAATTTAATTTAATTACGTTTTCTTCTGGTAGCATTTCGTAAAATGACTTTAATTTTAGTTTATGCACTCATAAACAGTTTGGGCGGCAAAATATTCGTAATAAATAATAAAATTTAAAATGTGTCTCAAGTCGACATGAATGCCCTGTGTAATAAATTTGAAAAAACGGTAATTGATTATGGCAGGTATCTTAATTTTAATTCTGACATGTTGTTTACCTAAGTTCAATGCATATTATACATTTATACATCATTAGTTGTACAGGCGCCACCGGTCAATCATTCGAAGAATGCGTTGTGCCTTTAAAATGAGTATATTTAACTGCATATTTTACATAATGAAGAACTGTGCGTCTAACAATAACGTCATGCAGCAATCATCTCTCTCAAAGTTTGTGAGAACACTGAGCGCCATGAAATGGTGGTCCACTCTTCAACTTGTGTTTTATAAAAGATGTCAAACTTGATCTAACCTAAATAAGCCCAATTTTCAAAGAAAGCAAATGCTTTAATTGCCTATTTAAAGAGCTTGAAATTATCTGTAAAGTGAAATATTATGCATTTAAAAAAAAACATAGTTATATTTATTGTTAGATTGTTGATTGTTAGATTTATACGGATATAAGGGGCAAGGGCCTAGCGACACATAAAGCCCCGCAAAACAACAAACAAATTAAAATCCTGTGCTGGGTGCTCTCTGGTTTCATTCTGAGACCGGAGAGTACCCAGTATTGGAAGACACGCCTACATTCACCGACAATGCCAGTGGGAGGAGACTCGACACTGGACTACTCGACAGACACTTCCACCGAATAAAAGGCCTCCTTCCGCCGTGTAAAACGGCGAACGGACTTTTCCACTGCATTGAGATTGCCTGCTGCGGGCGGGCATAAACTTTCGTTCCTTATTCATTTTTACTGGGTTTTTTGAGCTTTTCCCAGATTGCTTACCATTGGCTTCCAAGTTATTTATCATTAAATGTTTGTGAACTGTAACGATTATACCCCCAGGTGTAAAAACAACTCTGTGAATACCCGTTAAGGCACTGCCGGGACGAGTGTTGAGTGCGCGCTGTGACTTAAATATTAAGTAAATATCCCAAGGCCACAAAATCGGCCGCTGAGCTAGTCTCGGTTTCTGGGGCGCATTTTGGGCCATATGCTTACGGTCCATATGCGCCCACAACTTGTCTTAGTTTTAGTTTAGCATTAGTTAAAATAAAACTACTAGATATAACGCTTAATATTATAACCCTATAGAAAAATAAAGATTTTTAAAAGTAAGGTTCGCGTCAGATCACCGAAGTTAAGTGGTGTCGAGCGCGGTTAGTACTTGGATGGGTGACCGCTTGGGAAACACCGCGTGCTCTTGTCTTAGGGAAGAGTGTAAAATGAATCGACATCAAAACCAACCTATTCACGCCAGACAGGCCGGACGAGATCGGATATCTCGTAGGATGAAGGTGCCTTTTCACACTCCCCAGTCGGTAGACCGCACGATTAAAAACCGTACGGTCGATGACCGGTTCAAGATGGCCTCTGATACGCCGACAAACCGTAAAAAATAGAAGATGAAAAAAAAAAACGATATAAAAAAACGATAGTTTTGTTTTGTTCGGGTATTCTCGCGATAATTGTTAATGAATATTGCAATAACTGACGTACATCTTTTATTTTAAATATAATGTTATTTCTTTTTACATAGGCTTTCATTTGTGCCCTTATCAATTCATTGGGATTTAATTCACAATGATAAGGCGGCCATCGAAGTCAAACCATGCCACGCTTTTTAGCCATTTCGTCGATTAGACATTTTCTAAAACTTGACTTACTTTCTCGCACTATTTTTAAAAGCTTCTTTTTTAATATGTTGTCCTTAAAGTGTATATTTGTCTCAGGCACCCGGTTTATAATGTCCCTTTTTTCTATGAAGTCATAGGTAGTTTACATAAAAGCCTTGAATAATAGCTGGCATTATCTAAGACTGTGACAAAATTTTCGGGTTAGTTCATTTTGATTTAAGTTCAATTAAACCACCTTTTACAAATCCATTTTCACCACCTATATACGTTATTATTAACCTGCGACCTTTACCTGCAGGTATTTTTAAACCAGTAGGTAAACCTTCTATAACTGCTTGACCAAGAGCTTTGTACTTTTTTATCCTGTCATTTGTTTTGCACTGAATATCCTTCGTTGAACCAGGCTTCGTATAAATACTGTCACGTATAAACGGGGGTTGCTTCCGCCTAGCTCCTTAATGTGTTCTTATGGCCTAACTGGGTAGTTCTTCCAAGGGGAAATAATCAAACAACAGGCTACAAAACAGTGGCACTATATATTTCATAAACATTACATCATCGAATAAGGTAGTCCAGCATGTCTTAAGGCCAGCGGAGAGGGTCGTGCCGAAACGGTATCAAGTTAGTACGTACGTGTGACACAGTTTATTCAGCTGAAGGTCTCGTCTCCTGCATTTGCTGAAGTTTTTATACCCAACAAGTACTGATGTTTATTTGTATAAATTTGACATTGACTAACCCAGTGGTTTAGTATCTCGATACACAATTGTTCACGTTTGTAAAAGTGTAAACAACGATGTTTAGTTGACAATACAAAATGTTCTTTTCTTCACTTATACAATGACTGTGTAAAGTCTGAAAACGGCTTAATAACGTCGCCATTTATTGGCTGATTTAAAGCAAATTTGGCACAGTTGCCTAGGAAGATCTTATGCACGGAATGACGATATTGGCATTGCATCCAGCTGTTTAGTTGGTCTGGAAATCAAAAGAATTTTATGTTTTGATATATAACACACTGTATATTTTTTCATGTATAGATTCTACGTCACATTTGGTACACTTTTGATGATGTAACATACTTGGTTATGTTATGGTTACGTATATTAGTAGTAAGTAACGAGTATAACTTACTACTAATTAACCTGCACAACTTGCCAGTAAGCGAATTGAAAATAAAATTTTTAAATTGTGTTGTAAATCATTTGTGGTGTTATTATTTGAAATTCGTCCAAAATTCGACGCTGCAAATCAGCTAAATTTTTATGTTTTCTGGTATAAACTTTGTTCTTCAAGTGTCCCCATAAAAAGTAGTCATTAGGTGGCCACTCAATTGTACCCCCTCTACCGGTCCTAAGTCGGAAAAGTGTTGTTCAGAAATTCGCCCACTTATCGACCAATATGGGCAGGAGCTTCGTCCTGTTGCAAGAATGAATTTGCATATTTTGGACCCATCACATTTCGTATAGTGGACACTATTTTCATTTCCAAAAGCTCAAGGTAAAGTTGTGATGCCAAATTCCCATCAATTAAAAATGACCCGATCTTGTGGTTACCCACAAGCCCAGCCCACACATTCAATTTTTCAGGGCGTTGTGGATGACCTTCTCTCATCCAGTGGGGATTTTTATTGGCCCAAAAAGTACAGTTGTGCCTATCGGCTTTGCCATTTAACATAAATATTGCTTCATCCGAAAACACAATAAAGTTGAGAAACTGTCCCACCTTGACATCATAATATCACATAATTCCATTCTTTGCTGATAATCATCTTCTGATAGCGCTTGAACTACATGTATTTTGAAAAAGTGATATTTATTTTCATTTAAAACATTATGGACGGATTTGAAGCAGACGTCACCTACTTGAGAAAATTTTCTTAATGAGCAACCAACGGCTTTAACAAAATGTTGTAAAATTTCCAAACTTTCTTCATCTACTATTGCTGGTCGTCCTGATCGTCTGCCTCTACAATTTCCAGTTTCGTCGAACCGTCGCAAATTTAAAACTAAACTAAGTAAGTTGGAAATATTCTACTATGAAACAAGGTTCCTATGTAATTTAGGAAAAGGTACCTGTTCTTGTCACGCCGTCATGGTTTATTGCGCTGTTACGACTAATGACCCTTAGCTGTACTGTCGACCTTTAAGGAATAGAGTAGGTATAGTAATATTTTTATATTATTTTTTTGATAAGATGTCTTTCCAGAAAATTTTAAGAAAAATTACATAATCTGGCAACGTCGTATATACGTTTTTAAATTGTGGACCTCTATTTGTCGTACCATTTTTATATTTTTAGGGTTTCTCTATTTTTAACAACAACGGATATTGCAGTTTCTATCACTCATCACTAATCACACCAGTATATATAATTCGAATATTAGCATAACCAAATATAGGGTAATTTTTTGATACACCCTGTATAGTTTTTTTGTTTGCATTAATGAACAATTAGAAAAACTGTCAATTTTGATTTATTTGTGTTAAAAAAATGGATTTTAAATACTTGTTAGCACAAGAATTCAAAAATTTTATGGCATTATGCGATATCAATGAAAAACTTTTTGTGAAAAGATAGTTATTCAACCGCCAAAAATCTAAAACCAAGAAGGGTTTCACATGTTAGCATGAAATCCATTTCAAAAAAATTATAAACACAAAAACAGACAAAACCTGGAAGAATACACAAAGTCATTAAAACAGAATAAAAATCTTAATAAATGAAGGTAATAAGACGCAACAGTTATTGCAGACCTTCTCGTCCTTCTCGAAGACACGCTGTTGAAGCAGGATGGATACCTACACGCTTTTGCACTATTGAAAAACTCTAATATTCAATATATCAATAGATATCAGTTGCAAGTTTTCTACTAAGGAAATTAACTACATTAAATCCATTATTTTTTATTATTAAAAAACACTTTAAACTTTTTCTCCAAGCCCCACATTGTAAAAATGTTTATCAAGAAACTGCTAAAATTTTATGGCGTAAAATATAAAGTAGTTTGCAAGTTTTACAAAGTTTAACCAAATTGCGTTGCTATATTACAGAAAGCTGGTTAAACAACACTTTTTGTAGCAGCTGTTGCATTTCATTATTTTTATTTTTTAAATCAGTTTTTGGCATTTAGGGGAATATAAAATTAATGTTCACTCACAACTAAAAAAGTCATTGCAAGTTTTCGAGTTGTTTTCTGCTGAACGTGCTTCTAAGGATTATAATTTATGTCGTTTTTAATGGTAGTTTACCTTAAAAGAAATATATGCCACTAGGTAGGGGTTTTTTAATTAATTTCAAAAAAATATATTATATACATGGTGTACCAAATTAAGCGCGCACCATTGCTAACTTTTTTATTATTGGAGATACAAAGTCGGTTAAATTAGCAAAGTTGGAGCATTTTTTCTGTTAATTAAAATGGTGAAAGTAGAAAAACAATTGGACATAACGTTTCTGAATAAAGAAGAACATGTATTTTTTTTAAATGGCACGGTATATTTTTCACCGAAACGTTTGCAAATCGTATACGGAATAAAAAAGTTCATATTCAATATTGACCTAAAATTGAAAAACATCAACACAGCCATGAAAATAAAAAATGGTTTGCCTTTGACGTCTTTATCGAGACTGCCATGAAAACAAAAACGAATTTATTTATTTATTTCAGAAATTAAAACTCGACTTTCTTTTTAGCGGGCATTCTTTAATACACGTTTTGTAGCTTTTAAAACTGTTCCGCCATCGATGGATGCTATAATGCGTCTAATGTTGTCTTGAATTTCGACCAGATTCGCATATCTCGTTTTAAAGACTTCGTCCTTGACATAGCTCCAGAAGTAAAAGTCTAATGGAGCTACGTCAGGAGACCTTGGGGGCCAACGTATCGGACCATTTGTTGCCATCCACCTATCTCTGAAAAGCCTTACTAACAATATTCTCCCTCCGTGAAACTGATGAGGAGGAGCTCCATCTTGTTGAAAATAAATTTGGTTACGTTCCTCTAAGTTCACATCATTTAAATATTCTTCTAGTAATTCTGACAACATGTTAACGCATCCCCTGCCGGTCAGAGTACCTTCATAAAAAATTGGCCCAATAATTTGGCTGCCTATGAGACCACACCAAACATTAATGCTAAATCTTACTTGCGGATTTCTGGGAACAGCAATAAACAAATTTGTTCTAGACCAATAGTGCATGTTTTACGATTAAACATACCCCTATTTGAAAAGTTCGCTTCATCACTCCATAAAATTTTCTTTAATATCTTGTATCCATTGTCAAAAAATGAGTCTTCTTTCAGTGTCACCAGGTAATAATGTTTGCACTGGTCGGTACTTATAAGGTACAAACTTATATTTTTTTTAAATCCTCCAAATTGTAAATAAACTAAAACCACTGTCTCTTACCAAATCTCTAGTTGAATTATTTTTGTGCGCTTCAAAATATGCCAATACATTTACTTCTACTTGTTCACTTATTATAAACTGCTTTTAAGTCCTTGTATTTATAAAAACTCTTTCTTTACTTCTAAATTTTCTATACAGCCTTAGAAAATACCTTCTGTCTAGTTGCTCACGTTTAGGATACATTTGACCGTATTGCTCGAGTGCTAGTAGGTACACTATTTCTTCTGCAACCAAGATACGCTTCTAACATATCGCAATGTTCTAAATGCGTGAACGCCATTTTGTAATATTTAAAAGCAAAAACTAGATAACTTAAAGCAAAACTACGAAAATTTTGGCTTCGTTAACAATAATGGCTACCCAAAACGAGGACACTTTAGTTCATTCGTTTTTGTTTTCATGGTAGTTTCGATGAAAACGTCAAAGGCAAACTATTTTTATTTCCATGGCTGTGTTGATGTTTTTTCAATTTTAGGCCAATATTGCATATGAACTTTTTTATTCCGTATACGATTTGCAAACGTTTCGGTAAAAAATATACAGGATGTGCCATTTAAGAAAAAATACATGTTCCTCATTTATTCAGAAACGTTATATTCAATAATTGTTTTTCTGCTTTCACCATTTTAATTAACAGAAAAAATGCTACTACTTTGCTAATTTAACCGACTTTGTATCTCCAATAATAAAAAAGTTAGCAATGGTGCGCACTTAATTTGGTACACCCTGTATAGTATGGCAGTGTTACATTTGGGGTAGACGCAATTGCAAGGAAACAAATAAATAACTATTTGGTTAAAATGAAGGTAAGATAGACGAAAGTATAAGAGAATCAGAACCCAAGACATCAGACGAACATGTGAAGTCACAATAACATTAACAATTGGATCAAAAGAAATAAATTATATGGAACGATCATATTGCGAGAACTAGAAAAATAAACATAAAACGCCAACACAATTTTAAAAACCTAAGATTCACATTTTGGACGTTAAAATTAATTTGAAAAGCTTGTTAGATTTTCATTTTCCATTTATAAATTCAATTTGTGACAATTCGATTTTAGCTTACATGCTTTGTATTCCGGTTGATTTTTAAATTTTCAGAAATGTCGGTGTTATTCCGTTGTAGTAAAAGTGTGTAAATAATAGAAAAATCAAAAGCACTTGACTGCACCCGACATTTAAAAATAAACAGAGCACGGTTGCACACAGTTTTACAAAATGCTTGAATTTTAGTAGAGGACTAAAATGTGAACAGTCGGATTAAACGCTTTTTCTTTACTCGATAGCAGCTTCAAAATAATGTCCTTGGGTTTGGCAAAATTTGTCTTCAACAAAATATTTTTAATAAACTGGTGTATGTTTCAAACTAACAATGGCGTTTAACAAAAAAATACGGATTTGTATAATGTAGTTTGTCACTTTATTTATTAAACCAAATTCGAAGTAACATATTATAATATAGAGTGTAAAGTTTTAAATTATCACAATTCTGGGTAAATATGATATGCAGTTTATTCCTGGAATGCAGAGTAGTTCTGCCATGTAGGATTCATTTTTGCTATAGGTGTATATATTTATAGGATGCTACATGGTTTTGTGTAAGATATTTGTTTACATTACCTTTCTATGTTTTTAGTGGATTTTAAGTTTAGTGCTTTGTGCAGGCCACGGTCCTATCATGAATATTTTTTTGTACATCCTTCATTTCTTTTCTTTTTAATTAACTCAAACGAAGTAGATATCTGAATATTTAAATATTTTTATTGTCAAAATTTGGGGTTATATTCATTTATGATAACCGGTCAGTAGTTCATTTGGCTTATAGCAATGTTCGTTGAGTTGTTCCATTTGAACCTTGGTTAGTTCGCTCTAGAATATTGACGATATTTCACTTTTCACCATTCGATAAATTGGCATGCCATTATTTGTTTTTAAATTGCATATTATGCAGGGTAAACTGCTAGTAGTTTTCCACATGTCAAGTTGGTTTGGTTTTGTCATCTTATCAACAGTAATACACCGATAGAGGAGGCGTCTTATCGGTAATACCGATGTTTTTAACAAGAAATCGATTTTCTGACAAATTTTTACGAAATGTAATTTTTACTTATAATCTGATATGATCCCGAGAGCTTTAGCTCGAGGGTCTTATCTTTGATTATAAGTAAAAATTACATTGAGTGAAAATTTTCTTGGAAAATCGAGTTTCGAGTGAAAAACGAAGGTATGAAGATAAGAAACCGCCTCTAGAGGTGTATTTTATTGGATAATTTACTGAACATAAAAATGAAGGCCGTCTGATAAAGGTAAATATACAAGTTAGAGGTGTTACTAATTTTTTATTTAAGTAAAAAAGCTACAAACGTCTTTTCGAAAGCGTCTTTTCGAGCTAGCGGTAGTCTTATCGGGTAAGACGACCGTTACCAAGGTGGTTGCTATGAAAATGAGCGTTTTGATTAGTTCAATAAAAGTGAGGTGAATTATCAACAGTAATATACCGATAGAGGAGGCGTCTTATCGGTAATACCGATGTTTTTAACAAGAAATCGATTTTCTGACAAATTTTTACGAAATGTAATTTTTACTTATAATCTGATATGATCCCGAGAGCTTTAGCTCGAGGGTCTTATCTTTGATTATAAGTAAAAATTACATTGAGTGAAAATTTTCTTGGAAAATCGAGTTTCGAGTGAAAAACGAAGGTATGAAGATAAGAAACCGCCTCTAGAGGTGTATTTTATTGGATAATTTACTGAACATAAAAACGAAGGCCGTCTGATAAAGGTAAATATACAAGTTAGAGGTGTTACTAATTTTTTATTTAAGTAAAAAAGCTACAAGCGTCTTTTCGAAAGCGTCTTTTCGAGCTAGCGGTAGTCTTATCGGGTAAGACGACCGTTACCAAGGTGGTTGCTATGAAAATGAGCGTTTTGATTGGTTCAATAAAAGTGAGGTGAATTATCGAACTGAGACCACTTTCATCAAATGTCACGAGGCGGTAGATTGAGACCCGTACCGTGACGTCAACGCTACTGTTACTACATTACCTAATATTCAGCCCTATGCAGCAGCACACAGGTTAAAACTTTCCGTTAACTCCAAACTAACGGGACCCGTTAGAAAAATCCCATGCTATTTCCGCGATTTGGTATGCAGCAACAACTTTTCCGTTACATTTCAGGGGTTAATTCGAGTTTTAACGGGCTTTTTTATCGGCATCGAAAGACCCGACGCTTCGTTTAAACGGACCCCGGTTAAAATTTTGAGCCAATCAGGGGCCCGCACCTGTCGGATATCGAATCACTTCGGATTGCTTCGGATGCCCTCGTTTCACGGTACACAGATGACAGAACCTCGTTTCTTGCTTTTGCTTGCTTTTCTTTAGAATTTTTCGGTTTTTGCTTCGAAAATTAGTGATCGAAGTGTTTTTGATTGAAAATGCATCCTCTTATATATGCATAAGCTCGTTTAAAAGAAAAAATGGATATTTTTTTATACAGGTAAGTTAAAAATACACTTTTACAGGTTAAAATTACTGAACTAAATTGATTTGTGTTGATTTACAATTTATAGGAAATTTATGTACTTTTAGATTTTATCAAACCATGACAAGAAAGGTTTTCGAGAAGATTTTTCATTGTATGTAGCAGAAAATTATGTTTCCGATTCTAAAGCAGTTTTCTACAATGTACCTACCTACGTACAAGCTGAAAAATATATGATGTTATGTTGTTTTGGCAAGAATGTACTACCTACCAAATAGAGGTAAGATTCTAGACTATTTAGACTATGCAGGTAGCTGCTATAATAGATAAATTATTAAAGCTTGGATCAACCAAGTTTCTTACATAACTTTGTAAAAATTAAATTTGTTTATTTATGTTTAATATGAAACAGAGGCTTCAAATCATAAGCTTTTTCTGCCTGCCTTTAGAACTGTTACCGATAAACCATTTTGAATTACATTATATACAAAATATTGACCATAAACAGGATAACAAGTCTAAATATTATTATTTATTTATTGCCCGACTTATACTACTCATAGGTGTGTTCATCTCCCTCTAAAACCCTTTAAAAATAAAATAAAACAATTTCTAATAAATAAATGTTTTTATAAAATGGACGATTTCATACAATATAGAGTGGTAGATATGGACTTTTAAAGTAATGTCCTGGATTTAGTGGGTGCGCTTGTGGTTTGGATGTTTTAGGTAAAATGTACTTTCGGGGGTTTTCTTAAAATTTAAATGTATTGTAATTATTGTAAATGGTCTTAAATTTGTAAATGTATTTTGAATTCGTTGACCAAGATAAGAAACTTATGTAAGTTTTTTCCATAAATAAACTAAACTAAGCTGAAAACCAAGTAGGTACCTACTAAAACCTAATATTATGATAAGCAATAAATATGCTATACCTATCTAGTACCTATATTTTTATATTAACAATAAATAATATTATAAAGAAATTATAATACCTAGTACCTAACTAAATTATTTCACTTGTGGTTAAGATTCATAAATTAAACTGATTTAGACAAAAAATTTACGACTGAAATAAACATTCCAAACATGAGTAAGCATCAATACAAATTTAAAGGGGATAACCCCAAACATCTATGTCGACGTGGATTTATATTGCTGTGGTTGACAGCCATTTCCTAAATTCAGAAAGTCCTGTAAGTCGAAAAAATACATTTGGATCAAAAATAATAAAATTTAAATTTTATTGATCATTATGAAATGTAAATTAGTGAGGGTTAGTGGTGGTAGTACTTCGCACGATACTAGAGATTAAACAACGATTTATTCACTTGTAGTATCGTGTTTTAGTATACCTACCAGTCAATTGACCAAAATAAATTTGAAAATAAAATAAAACAAACAAATAAAAAATTCAAATTTTTAATGCAAATAAACATATTTAAATATGAAAAACTTAAAAATAAATTTAATAAATCGAAAATAAACAAAGGGATATTAAACTTTGTTAATTAAGCTGGATAATGGTAAATTATCAAAATCAGATTCATCTTCGGAATCTGATTCTGGGTGTTCGATATCAGAATCCGATATTGCACGATAGCAGACATTTTTGGGATTCACATTCACTGGTAGAGAATCAATACGGGTGTAGGTAAACTGGACTGATGGCAAACGAATAAAACAATATTGATATAACTTAAATAAAATGCTGTAAAAATTTAGTATATTTTGACCGAATTTAACCAGTCAAATAGCTAGCGGTCAATTGACCATCCCCAACTCTACCTACAATACTTAGTAATCGGGTATCGACTCTCAAAGTATCGATTCATACTCTGTATCGAAAGTATTGTTCTACTACTAATTTCTAACCCTAAAATTTTATGTATCGAAAGAAAATATTTAATCACCATGAAGTTAATTAAAATTAGAATAGATAGTGATAGAATAGGGGGTTAATTTGTCATTCACTTTTGGGAATGTCTCCGCCAAAATATACCATGTTTGGGTAACTATCATTTCTGTTGCATTTCTGTATAATCATGTTCTCACAGTGAGTCAACACTTCAAAAAGTTTAAATTCAATGTAAAAAAGTATTGTTTTTTAGGTAGGCAGATGCAAAAATTAAAGACCTGGATGTATTATGAAGACTTTTATAATGGAAAGGGCAAAATCAGAACTTGAAATATAAAAGAAAAATTGCTGAACTCGGATGATTGACAACTTGTAGAAGGTAAATACCTGAAATATCCTGGGGTGCAAGTATTTGGAAGGGTGTTAAACAACAAACCTAGAGTGTGTTCCTGGATTGGTGCAGTAAATAGGTAAAAAAGTGTTCATATTTTTTTGTTTGATACTTCCTCGAGAATTTCATCTTCTGGGGTTCAGCCCTGTATGCACTATTGAAGTACATATTAGGTAGGAGATATACAGGGTGTTTCGGAAGGAAAGGGAAATATTTTAATGAGGTATTCTAGAGGTCAATATAAGAAAAAAAGGTCATATAAATGTGGGTCTGGAAATGCTTTCTCGAGATACAGTGTGCCAAAAAAAAAGTAATATACATTTTTCCTTCAATACCTCGAAAACGATTTAAGGTATTACACTGATCATGGGTGTGCGCTATACTGGCATGAAAATACGTTTTCTCGATTTAAAAAGTTTTTACCATTTTACCAGTGGCGTACGCGACAGCAAAAAAGAAAATTGTTTTGGCGAAAAAAATTGTACGCCTCTGGTATTTTTCGAATAATAATAATAATAATAATAATATATTTATTTCCACAAAAAAAAAATGATTACAAAGAAAATAAATCGTTTTCCTATATAAGTAGATGGAAATAAATAAAGAAAACCACTAAAGCCACTTAAGGCTAGTGTGTGGGTATATCTCTAAACCATTTACATCTCTCCCATATAGTTTAAACTTAACATATTATGTACATGTGAATATCTGTTTTGTGAGAGGAAAAAAAAAACTACCTAGAATATATAAATATGCATATACTAATTTCGACATTATCCAGAGCGACAACCAAGAAAAAATGCCTATCAAAGAATAATAATATAATAATTCATCAGGGGTCTATTTCTTAATCTACAGTCATTTCTTAAAAAAAAAGTATTTTGAGTTTTTTTGGTAGAACAAACCATTTTCAAGTAATAGTTAGAATGCTGTTTTACAACCGTTTCCAAAAATTACTAGTTGAAATTAATTTTTTTACAAGTTGGCTTTGATAAATTAATGTCACAATAATGTTTGGCACATTATTTGACATAAAGTACTAACAGTGTTATTTTTAATATTTTTATAAATTATTAGTACCTACTAAACCGTAAGTAAGCAGTGAAATATTTATTGTACAATGCCTAAGAGGTATAGCCATAGGGAATATGCCGACATGATATTTATCTACGGTTTCTGCAATGGTAGCGCAATCCATTTCCAAATCGAGTCCTACCTAACATTTTAAAAGCACAAGAAACTGTCATGTTTCCAAGTGCGAAAATTGTTTCCGAAAGACCGCAGGGCCTCGACGTAGATGTTGAAGAGAATATTCTTCATATTGCTACAGAAAATCCAAGTGAAAGTACGAGAAGGATTGCAAATGAACTTCATATACCTTCACACAAAGCCGTTTGGGAGACATTGAAAAGAAATGGTTTAAATCCGTTTCACATACAACCAGTTCAACATCTTCACGATGGTGATTATGCTCTAAGAACAGAGTTTTGTGAATGGATACGTCAAAATCGAGAACTGCATAGGTACATTTTATTTAGTGATGAAGCTCAATTTACCCGTGACGGAATTAATAACTGTCATAATGAACATATGTGGTCAGAAGAAAATCCTCACGCTACATTCGAACGAAACTTTCAACATCGATTTAGTATTAACGTATGGTGTGGTATGCTTGGGGATCAATTGTTTGGTCCTTTTGTACTGGATGGACATCTTAATGGACTGGGCTATTTACGCTTCTTACAAGAAAACGTATTTAATATTTTCGATGAAGTTCCTTTAGATGTAAGGGCACGACTGTATTTCCAACATGATGGTGCCCCACCACACTTTAGTTTCCAAGTGCGAAATTTTTCAAATACTTGTTTACCTGATCGTTGGATTGGCAGAGGTGGTCCTTACAATTGGCCACCAAGGTCACTTGACCTTAATCCCTTGGATTATTGCTTGTGGGGGTGGATGAAATCATTGGTTTATGCAACAAGAGTAGAAACAAGGGAAGCGTTGCTTGATCGCATTAACAATGCTGCAGCTATTATCCGTAATAACCGTCTCTCAATTCGCCGTGCTACCAGAGCAATTAATAAACGAGCGAATAAATGTATCGAAGCAGGCGGTGGTATTTTTGAAAACATTCGTTAAGATTTTTTTTATGGTTTAGTATTTAGATTTAGTTATTTGTTGTTAAAATAAACTTTATTGTAAATTTCAGAACCGATTATTTTACAAAATAAATGTCGTGAAGTCGAAATATCAGTAACGTAATAAAACAGCATTCTAACTATTACTTGAAAATGGTTTGTTCTACCAAAAAAACTCAAAATACTTTTTTTTTTAAGAAATGACTGTAGATTAAGAAATAGACCCCTGATTTGAAAAATACCAGAGGCGTACAATTTTTTTCGCCAAAACAATTTTCTTTTTTGCTGTCGCGTACGCCACTGGTAAAATGGTAAAAACTTTTTAAATCGAGAAAACGTATTTTCATGCCAGTATAGCGCACACCCATGATCAGTGTAATACCTTAAATCGTTTTCGAGGTATTGAAGGAAAAATGTATATTACTTTTTTTTTGGCACACTGTATCTCGAAAAGAAAGCATTTCCAGACCCACATTTATATGACCTTTTTTTCTTATATTGACCTCTAGAATACCTCATTAAAATATTTCCCTTTCCTCCCGAAACACCCTGTATATAAAAAAAAAAATAATAAGTTCTGTCTATTCTAGTGTGTCGTCGGATTTTAAGACTTTTACCATTGGTATGTCGATTCGTGACACTCTGTTTTAGAATAAGCCAACGCTCTGAAATTTTCCAAACGAATTTCGAAACTAAGATAAGTCATAAATTACTTTCTAATAAAGCAGGGCTAAAGATGGAATTTGAAGAATTTGAAGAATATGAATACTTTTTGCCTGTTGTTTTGCCCATCCAGAGACACACTATATATTTGTAAATTTATTTTTTTGTAACGAGATATATTTAGTTCCAATTTAGTTAGCTATAAAGTTTAAAAATTAGGTTGTTACAAAAAATGCTTAATGTACTATTTGGATTGTATCTGTAATGTATTGTACTGAACAAATAAAAAAAAATAGCCTTCATAATTCGGTGGAACCGGCAGAAAAAAGACCCTGAAGTGCAGACCTCCGATTGCTAATTTTTTTTTTTTTTTCAATCGAGTAAGTCGGGAGTCCCACCCCCCCCTCTAACGGTACCTTAAAAAGGATGACATTCCCCTTCTAAAAAAAATAAAATCAACCCCCTACATGCATGACCGGCCAAGAACAAATTGATTGAATTTTTTTTGTTTTCGATTCGAAAATTCGCCATATCTCGCGAATTAATTAACCGATCGACTTTGGGTTTGAACGAGCTTACGTGTTCCGCCAAGCTCTTCAATTTTCGTATAATATATATAAAGGCTCGTATAATTTTTTTCGTGGGATCAAAACTCACCGAGTCATCCACGAAAAACCGATTCCTTGTACTTTTCAATGGCCCCCCTCCCCCCCTTCCGCACCTCGGATCCGTTGAACGTTGGTCGGGAAATAATGCTGACACCCGACCTACTGGATTGAAAAAAAAAATTTAGCGATCGGAGGGTTGCACTCGGAGATGCCCGTTCTACCTAGTTATCAGGTAAATATATTATTATTCTTTATTCAGTAATATTTACACCAGTGTGATAGACTCCAAATGGTTATATAAAAAAATACACTAAAAAAAAAGTAGATAAATCCAAGAGGTCTAAACCATTGAAAGTTGTTTTTCCTTATCTCTATACTGTCAAGTCCAACAGTACATTTTGCTGGTCATGTATGTACAGTGTGTCCCCAGATCGATGCAACAAGAGGTGAAAAAATATTAACATTTTCTGTTTGATTTTCGGGGGTTCAGCCCGGCTTGAGTAGAAACTAATTTATGACCTAATCTTTGTTTCGAAAAATAATGTGCCACGGAGAAAGTGCTTTTTAGGTAGAAGATAAGATAAACTGATATAAAGCAAATATGTTCAGAAATAATAATTTAATAAGATTATAAAATTTCAAAGCGTTCTGCCTATTATGAAACGGCGCCGGCGTTTAACGAACTAATAGGTAAAGTCTTACAAATTCGAAGCATCAAAATAAGGAAAACGGTTTCAGGATTTGTAATCGTATTAAGTTTTTTTTCTTAACATTTTCTTTACCGTGTTTTATCGAAAATGCTGCACTTACTGATAAGAAAAATTTGTTTTTCCATGACACACTTGATTTTCCGAAACCAAAAACTAGGCCAAAAATGACTTTGTAACCAAGCATAGCTGAACCTCACAAGATGAAAGTTTAAAATAAAGAATATAAGCTCATTTTCACCTATTGTATGGGGACACACTGTATGTTACCTACTTATTGATTTTTATTTATGTACCCATCTTAAAGACCAGCAAATTACAAATTGAGTTTAAACAGGTTCATTTTGATTACAGCTTATTTATCACTTGCCTGCCCTGGGAGCCTGAAAAATCTGAAACTTGAAATATTATTTTATTGGAGACGCTGAAGGACCTCCGTCGATGGCCATTTGAATAATAATATATTATGTATATTACATGTATGGTTTACTTAGGAGCGTTAAGTTAGTATTTTACTAAAATAAATAAACATTGCAATTTTGTTGCCAGGCTTTTGTAAGGAAATTGATTTTTTACTTTTAAGATTAGGAATGAGGTATGAGTTGCTAGCTACGTGGTATATGTGATGGCAGTATATACAGTGTGGTCCACTAAGTGTGCAACAAATGCTATTTTTTTTATTAGTACAACCAAAGTTTAAATACTGCCAAAAGTTGGTGCATGTCCGATAACTATTTCGGATGCACTTAGGATGGCTTCAACTGAAATAGGATACATGGTAGGGCAAAAAATATGAAAATCGTTCAAGACTAAAGTACCCTTATGTCGAAAAATAAAGAAAAACTTTGTTTATGATTAAATAATATGCCTAAATACAAAGTCATGGTCTTTATTAAAAAAATAATAAAATTTTCAAAACTTTAAATTAACTCTGTATAATGATTTTTTTAAAGCAACTACAACCAAATCACTTCTAGATAGCTTTCATCAAATTTAAAAAAAATTGTAATAAGTATTTGTTTAGATTTATATTTTTTTAAATAACCAAAAAGTTTATGTTTGTTGTAAGGATACTATTACAAACAAATTTTGAATTTCGCCAATACTCCTAATAATAAGATAAGCACTCTAATCGAAACCTACTAAAACTATCCCTAACATGGAAAAATAAATAATAAAATAATCCGCGTATAATGATTTTTGTTATATTCAGCTTTAAGCTAATTTTGGTTTATATTATTTTATAGGGATCGACTTCTATGGTCTTTAGATTTTTACTATGTAGGTACATTAATATTAGAAGAGAAGAGTATTTAACTTATTTTTAGGAATATTTTCGAAATTTGTTTGTAGTATCCTTGCAACAAGCATGTAGTTTTTAGTTATTAAAAAAAATATAAATCTAAATAAATTTTACCAATTTTCCCCAATGTAATGAAAGCTGTCCGGAAGTGATTTAATTGTGGTTATTTTAAAAAGGTATTATACCTAAATATAAAAAAATCATTGTTATATATCGTAATGTATAATGTAGTTTTCAAAAAAAGAAATTTTTTTTTAATAGAATGCTAAGACTTAAGTTTAGACATATTTTTGAATTCTAAACAACTTTGCTTAATAACGTTTTTCTCTATGTCTTGAACGATTTTCATATTTTTTGTGGTACCCTGTATCTTATTTCAGTTGAAGTCATTGAAGTGCACCGAAAATGGTTATGGGACATGCACCAACTTTTATAAGGAATAAAATTCTCCGAGAAACCAATAATAAAGTTTCCCATTTGTAGCACACTTAATCGACCACACTGTATGAAAATGCGAATGCGTTGTTTTATTTCTGTTGCAAGCTATACATATAAATAACGTTGCCGATACCTAATAAAATCAGCACGGAAACATTGATGTCTTGAAAAATAAATGTTATTTACAAGTATGCTGTAATGTCAAAATTAAGTAACCTGGACAAAACATTAACGTTACAATCATATAGGTATAAAAGTTAGGTGTTTGTAACTTTTACGTTGCTGAAATGTTAATATTTGTTCTAATATTACATTACAGAAACATGATATCTATGTATTCTAAATAGAATGTTACAAATGCAACATTTATAAGGGGGACATACGAGGTAACATTGATGTTGAATGTTACATTACAGTTGCATTTTAAAGAACATTACTTTGTACTTTTGCTACATTATCTAATCATTATTGTTACGTTTTTATATTTAGTGGGTAACCTAACCTAGAACATTTAAATATACTGGAGGAACAGTAGGACACTAACTAACATTTATCTTAAACTTACTTATTTCTAAATCAAAATCACACTAGCAACTTTTTTTGTGCAACTTAAAAATGGCTTAAATACAACACACTGATTTAATATGGGCTAGCATTAATTATTGCTGGTGCGCGCCAATCCATAATGAGTTCCATGTATTTTTGAAAAATTTTTCAGTTGCAAAAAAAAAGCTGCTGGTGTGTAAAGTAGAAAAAAGGAATAAATTCATTATTTTTATTCATTTCAACTTATTGACATGTCGTGTTTGCTGTCTAGGTCCCTACCCGTTTTTCAAGAGCAAATTCTTGGTGTTTAATTAATTTTATATAAGACCCACACGAAAAGAGCTTATTACATAACCCATTTTAGCCTGTTTGCGTTATGCAATATACTGTATTATCGTACTGAGTGATGTAATGAACTCATTACATCACTCAGTGATGTAATGAACTTATTAAATCACTCATTTTTTTTTATTACATTACTCATTTTTAATCAAACTATGATTTGTTTTGTTCCGTCAGTCACTGCCACTTTTTGTGTAATATCACAATTTTTTTTGTCAAATGTCAAAATCATTTTGAATACATAAAAAAACCAAAATTCTGGGTCTTATATAAAATGTTGTATATCACACATACGGTAAGGCTCACTACAGCATTTAAAATTATAATTTTCTCCTTTCAGATGACCCCAACTTACTCAATGACGTAAATAGTTTTAACTCATTTTAATTTCCCTCTCCCCCCCCCCTTTTTTTTACTTTATTACTGTTCTTATTAAAATTCTGACCCACCAAATATAAATCATGTTCCCTCTCGGAGTTGACTCATGAAACGTTGATTTTATTGAATTTCATTATAGACATCTATACATCATATCATAACTATAAATGATTCCATTTAGAATTTTGTCCTCTATTACAATTTTTACATCTAATTTCCTTCATTGCTAAAAGTAGCATTATGTTAGTGATTATCTTCTGTCGAGTCCATTGGCTGCATAAGGTACACGTTATGACCATGTATTGTTGAACCACTTCGTTCCCCCGTTTAATTTGTTTTAGTTTGTTTATTTAGGTACATCCTAAAAAACATAATTCTTTATTACTTGGTTGCTGAAGATGACTTTGACTAAAGTCGAAACTAGCACAACCTAATGTCAAATTAAACTATGTACACTCTTTAACCCTTATTTCACCCTAAAAGGACAAATATATTTTATTTTGGTGGTATAGACAGACCTTGTTTTCTTTCATAATCTCGCCACAGAAAATGGACTACTTCTTGAAATATATCTGTTCAAATTTTTAAAGTTATATTTTATTCTACATAATGAACTGTAACAGTTACCTATTTGGAAATAAATTGTAGTTAATTGAATTGAGAACAACATTTTTAATTTAATAATACTAAAATCTTATATAAGCTAGTAGTGTAGTCGGAATAGGACAATAAAACTAGGATAATAAATATGTTTGCCAATATTTACCGAAGTATTAGACTAACATTAGTTTCTTATCCCGACTATACTACCAGCTCATATTCAAGATACTGTTGGACACAAAGATACTTAGACATTAAAACTTATGTGAGAAAAAAGGTACTGATTGATACCTAACTTTAAAAAAATTTGGTCAGGAATTTTCTATAACATAAAATCAAAAGTCTCATAAAAGGCTTCACCTTACTACGTAGTGTATTAAATGGTGTCTGTAATACTTTAAATAACACTTAAAATGTTCAAATGAAACGGTAGTTATTTTACCTCTATATTTAAGTAATCATTGTCATATTCTAAATTTAACCAGGCATAATTCCAATACCCTTTTTTGATTTTTAAATAAGAAGCACATTTGAAAATCTGTAGGTATCTTATAACCTACAAAAATGTGTATGTATGTATACATTCATCTATTACCAAAGCAAAGATTTCCTAGGAGCCCTAATTAAAGTAGGTATGTAATTAATCTATTGCGTAATTACCTTCTAACAACATACCTATTAATATTTATTTGTATCATTTTCTTCACACTGCTTAAAAGCTCTAGCCATATTATGATAATTTAATAACGTCTCTGCTGCTTTGTTTGCGTATTTTTTCCTGGTTAATTTCAATCCATTCCTAGAAAAAAACGTAAATAAGTACCTACCTATCATAAAGGTGTTGTTAACAAATTAAATAAGCAAAATAAAACATATGTACCTACCTACTTACGCCAGATCTCGAACGCACAAAAACTATACACTAGCTCGGCGATAGGAAAATAATAATCTTCTCCGCAGGTAGAAATTCATTTAAATTTGCGTTTCCATCTGAAATTATTCTGATTAATGCGTTTATTTATTCGTAATACCAAAATAGGTCGATATTTACCGAAACAGAAAAAAATTTAACCTAACCTGTTTTCGTTTTCGTGTTGTCAGTTATCAAACAGTTGACGTAAATCACAGAAATAAATAAAATTTTTAGGTTAAACATTTCTGACAGTTCGATCCGTTTAAAAATTCTAACAGCTGTTCCTTAACTTTGGTTGGAAAAGATCAAGTGGCTGTGTTAACCCGTTTCTACTGGAAACACTACCGTTAAAAAGTTAACGGACTGCTGCTGCATAGGGCTGATTATCAGTTATTCTGTGGCGTAGTGAACATAGCGTTTAGGTTCCATGCTATAGGTCACAGGATCGATTCCCACATTGGGCACTTTTTCTTATATTGAGTTTTTTAGTATTTTCATGATTTTTTTTAGTTTTTTTATGACTGTCTTTTTTAAAGTAGATCGAATAAAAAAGGGCTGGTAAATAATTGGCCGGTGAACTTGAAAAAAGCGAATTGGAACCAAAAAGGTGTATTAGATGCGTGTTAGCGCTGTTTAACCAATATAAGTCTATATAAACCCACGCCCACGAGACTGACGTCACGGTATGGGTCTCAATCTACCGCCTCGTCAAATGTCTGAATGTACCAATTTTTTGACGTGACAGTTAAGTAAGGGACACCTGTCATCTGATCTTTATCTTTTTCGGAGAAGTTTTGACTTTCGACCACTTCATTTAAGATCACCCGTGAAGGTGGAAGTCGGCGGTTTTTAAAGGGGCCCACTTTTATGTGATTTGAAAAGGTCCGCCGCCACAACTTTAGTTGGCACCTCAGGGGTAGTAGAGCGTCCTGATCTCTTTGATGGTAAGGTTTCTTTAATTCTTTTTTGTCTCCTTAACTTGTTTTTTTTTTGATAACTTCCAAATTTTCTGCAACATGTGCAATTTAATTTTTATAACAGCACATGAGGCCTCATTCCTTTTTTTGTAATTTTTGAGATGGTAACACCGGACATCCAATGAGGTAGGGTATATTTTCGAATTAATTAAACCAGGTATCTAATTCGCTGTTTTGATTTTAGGGTTTTTATTTTAGTTAATTTTTTTTTTTGCTTCTATCAAGGCGTTTTTGTTGAATATGTAACCGACGTTATATATATTTATATTCCTTTTGACCACGTGTTGGAGTTGGCTCTTCGTTGGAAGACCACATGGGCCGGTCACCTGTAATATATGTGTGCTGTCTTGTACTGTTCGGGTCCACCAGACTGGAGGCAGGGTGCCTATTAATTTAAACAAAACCACATGGGATTTGGGACATCTGGGAAGTAAGGCCAGTGTATTGAGATAATTTAAATTGTTTTATAACCCTAACACCGTAAATTTCACTTTTAAATTAACCTTTCATTTCAATTAAATTCAATTTATTCAAGAAAACATTAATCCACAATACCTTAATCTTCAGGTCTGCCCATAAGTGTGTCCACTGTTGTTTTACATATCTGTGTTTTATTGTTACTCACTGTACTGCAGGACGAATTATTACCATCTTTACAAGCAAGCGGTTTCCCTATTTTGAAACGCTTTGTAAGTATTTAGTTTTTTAACCATTTAAAATAGGTGGCGTCCAAGACATCAAAAAAAAAAGTGTACAACTGCTAAAGTCAAGAACTCCGAGCCTCCGACACTAGAGCTGCCGTTCGCACCATGGTACGTAAAGTTGCCTTGTAAAGGTAATTTTACGGCACAGCCATTTATTCTAGTTTTTACAAAATGAGCAGGCAAAGGTTAAGAATCTTTTGACGTTAGACGCACTGCACTTTATGTATCTTTGAGATTTATTTATAAATCACTACGAATAACAAAGGAACACCTTGTGTTACAATACTTGAATAGATGTCGGACTCTGACGAGAAATGAATACTTTACGTTTCTAAGAAAGTCTTATAGCATCGCTTGTCAACCTGGGTGTCGCGACACTCCGAGGGAAACGCGATTAGATGTAGGATGGGGCGTAATTTGACGAAAACTAATATAAGAATATAGTGTTATACATGTCTTGTAGTATGGCTGGTCGCTTGTCGATGATATTTATTGCAAGTGTAGACACATGCTTGGTCACGCTAATAATGTGAAACTGTGAAAAACGTAAGGTTCTTTAATTTATTTTTCGTCCTTTTATATCTTAGAGAACCATAACTCGTCTGTGCGTTACACAAACGAGAATTTTACTACTACTTGGCAGGAAAGAAACAGCTTACCCACTAAATAGCACTAAGATCATTTTTATTACAGTGAGGAGAATCGACATATTTTTTATGCCTTCAAAATAGAATCGGTCTCGTCATACTCGGTCGCGAAGCGAACTTCTATCGTCATGATGTTGTTAGCGAGTCCTTGTTGAAGTTCAACGATGCATTAAAGTGACCAACCTACTTCTTTTGGTGCTACTATGAGAGACCAGTTTAACATTATTAAACATATGGGATACAGGCCCACGTAATCCGTCGTCATGACTACCAGCACCGCCATGTTTATATACAACCAATCAGAAAATAGGACAACTTATTCGAGAATATGACTACCGTGTTTCGGCACCTTACAAAGAACCTCATCAGCATATAATAATATCCAACAAAGGATTCTAAGTTATAAATAGATTTGCATTAACTCAAGAAATGAATAATTCCTAGAACCGAACTAAGTATTGGTGGTTTATTTTTTGAACTATGCCGATTTTTACGGTCTTCTGAAAGTTTGTTGATTATTGAGCCAAGAGTTTTCTTAAAATAGAGCTTGTCACATGCGAATTTCTTTATCAATCGCCGCTTGTCACTTATAAAATATTGTTGAGGTTTCATTTAATTTAAAAAAATATATCTGCTCTTCAAAAAAATACAATTCTATGTCTGGATTTTATTTAGATTAACACACGCTTGTTCGACGCAAAATAATTCTGGTCTTTGAAGCTTTCATTTTTTTAAGATTCTTAATTGTTAAGGAAAGGTTTTCAAATACCTTCCTTAATATAACATTTAAATTTATCAATTTTTCTCACTTAGAATTTTATAAATGTAAGCGGGATACCGCGGTTACCCCACACGCATGCACGCGTAGTTTTTCGGTACGTCGCTTGTCGTTTGGTGCTTGAATATCGTTCTGATAGTTTGCTTGTTGCTTTGCGCTAAGGGAGTGTTTACCGTTTTGATTATGACAGGTCGCAATACCGATGAGAAACTACGCATGATATAACTGCCAGAGAAGCTCCAGCGTCATCAAACAAGATGCAGTTTCTGTTTCAGAGCTTACGTTAGAAAATATTATGCGGCATACCGATTTGTGGAACCGTAGAGAAATAAACAAAATATTTTTATCCTAATTGTTAAAAAAGCCAATAGGTTGTGTTTTATGATTTCTTAAGTAGATTTGTTTACAGTTCTGTGTCTTATGTAAATAATACATTGTTTTCTCTTGCTGTTTGCTTGTTTTGTTTATTTGTAGGCACGGTCACGGCAAAGTTAACATAACGTTGCTAGGGCATAATTAAATATTATGACAAACAAATAGAAATATTAGTAACGTTTTAAAACATCATTATATTCGATTTAAATCTCATATTTCCCACCTAGTGTCAGTGCAGTGAACCTCGACTTAAAGTGCATGTTCTTGTGTAGAGAGAACTACCCTCCTATAAACATTTAATCCCCTTATCTTTAAAAAGAAAATTTTTTAAAAAAAATTTTTAAAATTGTTAAAAACCATTAATTGAGCAATTCTCTCATAGATGTCGCAGTCTTTTCTTTATTCAGGTACTTTTTGCGTTTCACAGTTACAACTTTCAACCATCAGGTAATCTATTTTATAGACTTTGTAAACCTAACATTGAGTCACTCTAATTGGCCCGATACTACAATATAATATCTACAATCTGAGACTTATCATGTCATATGCCAAATCTCTTTGATTTTACATATTGACATTAACCTTAGTTTTACTTTAATTCTTTTCACGTTTGGCGTGGCATTGGTGAGCACTATAACCCGATTTTATTAATATAAAAAAAAAATTTCCAAAATACTTCTTAATTCTTAAATGATAAATTATTATTTAACACAACAGGGGCTGAGCCGCCTGTCCCAATTTAAACAAATACATTTACTTTAAATTTTAATATACCTACTTGAAAATAACGTATTTATGACAAACATTTTTTGAAGATTTCTTTTTGAGGAAAACATCTTTAATTAGTTAAGATGAAAAACTATTTTTCTTTTCTTTTTTGATTTCTCCACACCATACTACCTACTTGAATAACTTTCCTTATAACAACATAAAATCCAAATTAAATTCATGCTACATACAACCATATTTTATTACTTTTAGGTACTAATTGATACAATAATAAAATGAATATTTTTTAAATTGTGCTCATCTATTTATCCATCACGTTCAGCCTAACAAGTCTTCAACTAACAAAATTTGAATTGCCTATTAATCTTAAAAGAGTTGTACTCATTTATTTGAGGCAACTACTAAAACCGAGACCAAACTCGATTTAGGTAAGTCCTTTATGGTGCCTGTTATCATTGTACTTTCATAGATTCCTTTTAGTTCCCCTGAAGATGACTGTATGTACGGTCGAAACATGTAGGGACAAAATTAAATTTTTGAAACATATTTCATTTGTGGAGGAAGACAGAAGTTTTGTTTTTATCTATATTACCTACTCCACTGTAAGTATGGACTACTTCTTCATATTAATAATTATATGTTGTTTTGACTTTAACGATTTAACCATGTCTCATTTCATTTAATGTTGTTGTACTCTTGTGTTCTGTTTGTTATCACCTCGTTACCCTTGCATATTATACCTTTGTCAACAAGATAGATATTCTTAGGACATTAAAGGATTTTTTGATTTGATTTGATTTGATCTGAGGTACGTCGCCGGCCTTAGAGAAAATCGAACAGTTGTGTTTAATGGTTCGGTACCTACTACCAGCAGAAAATATCTAAGTAATTGCTAAATTAATCTAAATGCCAAATTCTTTGACTTTCTTAAAATGAAGGTGGCCCAATCATGTTGGTCTATGGTTAAATAAATCTGAATTCTTTTCTAGCTAATATTTAGATGGTTATGTTTACGATTCTGATTTACGCGTCGAGGTATAAGCTAAAAACAAAAAGATTGTTAGTCACGTAATGTAAGACAGTAAAAGACTACTTCGAAGTAAACTTTTAATTTTTCTGCACGTCGTTAATTAATTCATTTCATGTAATATTATGTTAAATTCAACCACAAGTTATAAGAAGAAAATAAGCACTAAAACATGGCAAAATTACTTTTTATTAAAAGCATTTCAGGAGAAGCACTTATCTATTAGTGCTAAGAAGGAACTAAATACCGCACACGTAACAAAGTTATAGGCGGAAGAATTATTCATCAGTTGTAAGAAGAAAATAAATCCTGGATTTATTTCCCTCTTCAAACTATTGTAGGTAAATGTCATCATTGGCATGTCATGTCACGTAGGTCGCTAACAGGCTCATGGCGTACGCGTGTGTTACTTCAGTATTATTACTTATATTATAGAGAGTAGACAGTGTTTTTTCTATTTGTATTATTACTAGTAATCCGAAAATGTCTAGCGATAGTAGTAGTGAAGAAAGTAATACAGACGTTTATACCGAAGATGAGCCGCTAAAAAAAAAGAAAGGTATAAGAAATACACATCTGTATAAACATGCACTAAAAAAATCCAGTCGTTTACATGGTAAAGCCTATAAGAGTACAACTACGGGACTTAATGTGGCGACAAAATCGAATACGAACAATGACTGTACAAACTGTACATATAAAAAAAGCTGCACTTAAAAGTTTACTGTGGAAGAAAAGCAACAAATTTTGCGAAATTTGTATAGTGGACGGCCAAAAAAATGAACAAGATACATTTCTTATGGGTCTCATGAAATGTTCGCGTGTGGCTCGAAAACGTTCGAAAATTGAAATCCAAAAATGCGCGATAATACCTTCACCTATTTTACCTTAAATGAATTTGAAAGAATGGAAGTGTGCAGGCAAGCTTATACTATTTGGCACATACACGTAAAGCCATTTTTCGATTAACGTCTCTCATTGCCATGAGCAACCACGGATAGATCGTCGCGGTATACATTTAAACCATACGAGATGGTGGATGTTGGCTCACCCGACATCGCCCGGTGAAATACCATCGCATCGGCTTAGGTGAAGTTGCTCTTTGAGCTAACGTTTCGTCACTGTGCCGATGTCTCCGGTTTCCAGGGTGGGAAATATACAAAAATGCTATGATGATGGTTCCAAGATCAATATATTCCGGAGTTAAAAACGCCTCCCGATCGGATCTCCGGGTGGGGGCGGGTCCTGGCGCCTTATCAAGCGAGATTATCCAATCATCCACCATGTCCAGTAGCCATGCGGGTCCTTCGAACAATATTCTAAATGGAAATGGTGTGAAAACTGGAGTTGTTAAAGGACTCGAGATTAGCAACTTCCAAATTGACTTCTGCAATATAAGAGGACTGAACTCGAACATCAATACAGTCCATTAACATCTACAATCTACCAAACCTCATGTACTTGCACTAACCGAAACCAAAGTCAGATCATCGATTAGTACGGTCAGCTATTTATATCCTGGGTACGACTTTCATCGCCGATTTAAGCGGAATTTTGGCCTTTGTCTCTTTGTCCGGAGTGATATTTCTTGTCGACGAGAGGAGACACTCGAGCCTAACGACTTTGATGTAATGTGGTTTAAAATATCAACGCAGAGAATTACTAAATGCATCTGCTGCCTTTACCGGCCGCCGAGTGATACCCATTATAGAGACTTGTTCTCCTCTCTTGCTAATACTGTCGACTTTTTGCAAACCCACCATCCCAATTCCGAAGTTGTCATCCTTGGCGACTTCAACGTTCATAATGTCAACTGGCTCAAATACTCAAACATGACTGACGAACAAGTTCGTGAAGCCGAATCCTTTGCCATCAGCTCTGGCCTCACCCAGCTGGTGGGTGAACCAACTCGGATTCCAGACCGAGATGGTGATTTTGCTAGTTTGTTGGATCTTTTCTTAACTTCAAACCCCGACTTGTACACTGTCACCGTGAAGCCGCCGTTAGGAACGTCTGACCACAACCTTATTTCGGCACTGAACAAACTGCCAATTAGTGCTGAAGAGCCTCCTAAACCACGCACGATATGGCATTATACATCAGCTAAGTGGGAGGACCTAAGGGACCATTTTCGAACCTTTCCTTGGCGGGACGCTTGTTTTACCTCTGATGATCCATCCATCTGTGCAACAGAAATATCGGAGGTTATCCTTACTGGCATGGAAGCCTTCATCCCTTTCTCAAAAAAGTGCCCTTCTAACGGCAAGCCTTGGTTTACCAAAAATTGCGAACGAGCTGTTAAATCAAAAAATTATTTCTACCGACAATTGCGTAAAAATCCTACCGCCGAAAATCGTACCATCTTTGTTAACGCTCGAAACCAATGCAAGCAAACGATAAACCAAAGCAAAGAAGCACACAACCAGAGGATCAGAGACAAACTTCTTGAATGTCCTAGCGGCTCAAGATCATTTTGGTAGGTAGCTAATTCCGTCAGTCAGAACTTTACCAAGTCAACCATTCCACCTCTAACACGTTCTGATGGCACCATTGCGACCAAAGCACAGGAAAAAGCAAACTTACTGGCGGAACTATTCTCTTCACATTCAACGGTAAATTTTCAGGGAAATACTCCACCGAACATTACCCCTGTAGAATCGAGAATGCCCGAGATTGTTTTTCGCCACCGCCATGTTAAACGAATCTTGAGGAGTCTTGATTCTAAAAAGGCTTCTGGTCCTGACGATATTCCAGTCATTGTAATTAAGATATGCGCTGACGAACTGACACCGGTATTTTGTAGGCTTTTTAACTTATCCTACAAAAAAGGAATATTTCCTTCTTGCTGGAAAACTGCGAGAGTCCAGCCCATACCCAAAAAAGGCCAGAAGACTTTGCCAAACAACTATCGTCCAGTCGCATTGCTCTCGGTTATATCAAAAGTTATGGAGAAGGCTATCAACGAAAAATAACTAAAATACCTGGAAGGCTTCAACATTATTAGTGACCGCCAGTATGGATTCCGTAAGTCTAGATCAACAGGAGACCTTCTCGCTTATGTTACTCATGTTTGGAACAACGCAATAGAACACCATGGGGAGTCCCGGGCGGTAGCACTGGACATTTCCAAAGCTTTTGACCGAGTATGGCATGAGGGGCTCCTAACTAAAGTGAGAGCATACGGAATGCCGGTTCAATTTTGTTCATGGCTGTCGAGCTGATGGACGGATTTCTTTCAGACACATTTAACATCAACGCCGGAGTCCCTCAAAGTTCTATATTGTCGCCCACCCTTTTCTTACTATACATTAACGATCTTTTGGAAAAAACTAAAAATCCTATATATAGCTTCGCTGATGACAGCACACTTGTTTCATCTTTTACTTTGGATGCTCGGACATCGGCTGCTAATGCACATCTCTATAGGCAGCAAGAGGTCTCACATCTCAACAAAGACCTGGAAGAAATTCTGTCTTGGGGTGACAGTAACCAAGTAGAATTTAACGCTAAAAAGACCCAGGCGGCAGTTTTTTCTAAAAAAGTTAATGTTGAAGAACCGGATATAGTTATGGCGGGACACTTAATTCCCTTGGCTTCATCAATTCATTTATTGGGCGTTAATTTGGATAGTCATATGTCTTGGCATAGTCACGTTGCGACCATTGCTAAGGCAGCCTCGCAGAAGCTTGGAGTACTTTTCCGAACAAAGAACCTCTATACACCCCAACAACTTTTGATGCTCTATAAAGCCCAAATTCGTCCATCACTGGAGTACTGTTCGCATATTTGGGGCTCTGCTCCTAAACATTCCCTGAGATTGCTAGATTTCATTCAAAGAAGAGCCATTTGCTTGATCGGTGACCATAGTCTGACAAACAACCTGGAAAGCCTTGAACATCGAAGGCAGGTTGGCGACTTGAGTCTATTTTACAAATATTTTCATGGCAAGTGTTCAACTGAGGTTGCCCGCTTGATACCACCCAGAGCGGTGCATGGTAGAAATACACGACGAGCCACTGCAGCCCATCAGTGCGTGGTTCAGCTTAGTGTCCCTCGAACGACACTGTTTCAAAATTCTTTCATCTGGAAAACGTCATCACTCTGGAACGACCTCCCTCAGATCGTGTTCCCCAACGAGTATAATCTCCAAAGATTCAAGACCAACGTGAATCGTTTCCTGCGCACACGCACCGCTCCTAGAGCGCCATACAGGATTTATCCCGTAGTGCTGTGCCTTATCATAAAAAAAAAAAAAGGTTCTACCTAATGAAGCAATTATTGCAGATAATGAGCATATTCGATCGTTTCCCTTAAAATAATCGCACTACAGCAGCAAACATATTCAATACTTGGATGCTGTTCTTAACCTAAAAATAATGCACGATCTCTTCTGCAAATAGTATCCAGAATATCATTGCACCGTGGAGTATGATTTTTATAGGAAGTACTTTAATGATAACCACGGAAACAAATTTGGACGGCCACAAGTTGACGTTTGTTCAATATTATGCGAGGAACTTGAGGTAAAACTAAAAAGCACAACACTGAATGATACTGCTGAATGCGTGGCAGTTGCGGAAAAAATCATACACTTAAGACGAGCTAAAAAGTTTTATCAGAAACAAAAGGACGTGGTAGCATTATGTCAAGAGAGATTTTTACACATACCATGAACGAGAAGCTAAGCATGCCCAGACGAAGTCTGAAGGCTTATTGTGGAAGAACATCTATAATATGAACCCCGCTGTAAATTAGCTCCACGTTTTCAGCGGCGCTTGCGGAGACCAAAATAGGAATCATACTTTGAAAGTTTCTTCCTTACGTTGGTTTCTATGGGGCGTCTTGAAAAGATTAATCACAGGAGTGTAAAAGTTAAAAACGAATTACTTACATTAAACTGAGCAATTGTCATAGGGGTATCGTGAAACAGTTCTGTCTCACCAAGTACTCCTATAACATTAACATGAAACAAAGAAAAATACATTTGCCGTAAAACTGTAATAGAATAACATTGAAGTATAATAACTCACCGGGGGTTGTCGCCCCTCTCCTCACTATGGAAACAACTTCAGCGGTGTAGATTTTTACATCTGTAGTATTCGGTTCAATATATCTTAGCACTGGACATAGTCCAATCTTGCGCTACAATAAATTATTGGCATCTATCTGCCCTGGTATCTAACTACCCTAGCATCTATCTGCTCTGCTTCTGTAAAACAACTATAGCATCTGACTGCTCTGTTAGTATCTAACTACCCTAGCATATGACTGCTCTATTAGTATCTAACTACCCTAGCATCTGACTGCTCTATCACCGAGTTACTTTAGCATTTACCTGCCTAGACATCTAACTGTCCCGGTATCTGACTACCCTTATAATTTACTCCACACACTCACAATAGAACACATCATGTCTATTTAAAATTCAAGGCAACCTTTATTCATGAGAGCAAAACATATACTCCCTCTCGCTAATATGGAGCATAGTATAGGTCATATAAAATGGAACAGGTCCGGGCTTATAAGTCTTATTGAAAACATATATAATATTGAACTATGTAAGAAAAACGTGTAATATAGTTGGTAAGGTCAAGTAAAAGATAGTGGAACAAAACAATAGTATATAAATATATGTGATAAAAAATATTGGATTACATTCGGCCATTTTGAATCAGTCTCGTCTTGAGAATCCCGAGAATTAGTTTGACTCAGAATCTGAACTCAGAGGCACGCCGTCATCTCTGGTATTCCAAAGGTCTGAAATTTTTCTTCTAAGAAGGAAATAACTAAACAGGTTTTGGTTGAACGGAGGTTTCAGAAGGATATATTTCGTAAATGGATCAATTGCAACAATTAGAAATTTGTTTTGCCTAGCAGTTGTCTGAAATGGGCCCAAGTAGTCAATATGTATCGTGTGGAACGGAATCGGAGTCTTAGCTATGGGATGAAGGTAACTCTCGGGCCTTCCCGATGGAATTTTACTAAATAAACAAGATACGCAGCTCGTTATTTATTTATCAATATATTCCCTCATTCGGGGAAACCAAAATTTTTCGCATAGTTATTTAAGGGTCCTCTCGATTGCAAAATGTCCACAATCGCCATGTGCCTCTCGTACAGCTTGGTGTCTAAAACCTTTTGAACTACCCATTGTATTCCGCGGACGGTTATATGATATAATCGTCCGTATCGCAAGAAACTAGATAGCTTATAATATCTTCGGGTTCTTCATACTGTCTTGCCCTCGCTGGAGTTTGTACATTTGTGTCCGTAATACCGCCAATTAGACAAGACACTGCTTTACGTCCTGATATGTCGCACTTATTTAGTAAAGCCACTTTTTTATAATAATAAGTAATATATGATTCTTGAAGATACTTATTCCGTGCCAACATATTTTGTAACTCATGAAAATAATCTTTACGAGAATGAAAAGCCTGCTTAAGTTCTTTAGCATGATAGATTTCTTTACTCACCGGGGGTTGTCGCCCCTCTCCTGACTATTGATTCAACTTCAGCGGTGTAGATTTTTACACCTTTAGTATTCGGTTCAATATATCTTAGTACTTGACATAGTCCAATCTTGCGCTACAATAAATTATTGGCATCTAACTACCCTAGCATCTATCTGATCTGCTTCTGTAAAACAACTGTAGCATCTGACTGCTCTGTTAGTATCTAACTACCCTAGCATCTGACTGCTCTATTATTATCTAACTACCCTAGCATCTGACTGCTCCATCACCGAATTACTTTGGCATTTACCTGCCTAGACATCTAACTATCCCGGTATCTGACTACCCTTATGTTTTACTCCACGCACTCACAATAGAACACATCATGTCTATTTCTCTATCAATACTTTTATTTGGCCGCTGATACAGACCCATTTTGCCATATTCAGTCGACGTTGTCAGACCAAAATCGACGTTACCAGACCCGGCTGCGGGTCTGGTAACGTTTAACTATATAGGGATGGTCAGGGGTGTAGGGGGACGCACGGGAACAAGTTTCAGGTGGGCTTGATAACGACGGTAATATATGGTATTATAAACGAATTTAGTTCATGCTTTCTCCGCCTAGGTGGCGCTCGCAAATATACAGATTTTGTTTATATTCGATTTTGCCGACGTTATATGTGACCGATGTTGTTGAGCCCGAGATATGGCAACAACGCGTGGACTAGTAAAGTTGGTAATAAATATTATTTATATACATGTTTTTGAACTCATAACCGGTTTTCCGCCCGCTTTGGATCGTTTTAGAATTTTATTGCCTTTGGATTATTCTTATTAATTTCATTTTTAAATGACATTTTAACATGTTATTAATCTGTTAAAAAATCAAATAGTTAAACGATCTATTGTTTTTCTTATATTAATTCGGTTTTAAAGGTGACGCATCTATAAAAAATCTTTAATCAGAACCACAACGTAATAAATTTGTTTAATGTAGAACCTATGCGTAGTAATTCAGAAATAGTCGGTAGGTACTGTAAAAAAATTATTCAGTTTACATATTTCTAACAAGCAGATAGACTATATCCTTGAAAATATAGTCTAATTTTTGAGGCTTAAACTACTAACTGAAAAAATCAGACAGCTAAATTTTATACAGTAAAACCTCCCTTAACGAACACCTCTTAATAGCGGACACCTCACTTAATGGACACTTTCATTGGTGCAAAAAACATTTCTATTGTAAACCTGTATAAAAACACCTCCCAATAGCGGACGCGGACACTTTCTTAAAAACTTCCCTATCTAAAATACATGTATTTTTACCTCCCTATAACGGTAGAATGTTAAATTGTTTATCTCTATTTATGGTAATTTAAAACGTCTATCGACAACCGACACGGTAATTACTTAATAGACCCTTTTATTAGGTAGGTACCTTTTTTCTGGGTTTTCCGTTTCTGTAAAATGGATTATACCCCGTAAATGGTGTCATAAACATTAATTATGATCTTACTGCGCTATTCAAAGAAAACATTAGCATAAAGGGCCTTTTTGAAATCCTTGTTTAGTTATTGTTATTCATTTGATATTAAAACTTTGTGTCTTTAAGTCTGAAAATATGTCGTTAAAGAGAAAACGTTTGTCTTTGAAGGAAAAAAATGAAATAATAATGGAAAGTGAAAGTTATGGGGCAAGTGTTAGAAAACTAGCTGAAAAGTTCAGTGTGGGACAAACACAAATTTCGGAAATAATAAAAAACAAGACCGAGCTAAAAAAGCTGTTTGCAGAAGGCGGAAATGAAGAGCAAAAACGGAAGTTTCCCAAGACTAGTGCATTAGCAGTTGATGAGGTAGTTCTTAACTGGTTTTGTAAAGCAAGAAACAAAAACATTCCAATATCTGGGCCTGTAAAAACAAAAAGCTTCTGAGGTCGCAGAAAATCTGAAAATTGAAAATTTTAAGGTTTCAAATGGCTGGTTGGAAAAATTTTGTCAAAGACACACGATAACGTTTAAAACTATCTGTGGTGAATCAGCTGACGTAAATTTGGAAGATGTAGAAGCCTAGAAATTAAAACTTCCAATAATTCTTAAAACATTTGCAAAAGACATTTACAATACCGACGAAACAGGTCTCTATTATGCTGCCATGCCAAACAAAACTTTTGCAGAAAACAGCGACAAATGTTTAGGAAGAAAGGTCCCAAAACAGAGATTAACCATCTTATTCTGTGCAAATATGGAGGGAGAAAAAGAAGAACCCCTTATAATTGGTAAAAGCAAAAACCCAAGATGTTTTAAAGGATCTAATGTTGAGAAATTGCCTTTGAAGTGGACATCCAATAAAAAAGCCTGGATGAACACAGACATTATGACAACTTGGTTGCAAGAATTCGACAAAAAAATGAAGAAACAAAACAGAAATGTGATTCTATTTTTAGACAATGCCACTTCACATCCAAAGATACCATTAAAAAATCTTCAGATTATTTTTCTGCCTCCGAATACAACATCCCACTGTCAGCCGCTTGATCAGAGCATAATCCAAAATTTTAAACTATTCTATAAACGTTACTTAGTTAGGAGAATTTTGTCATTTTCCGAGAACGAAAATTATTTTAAAGATGCTGAAAAAAGCATAAATTTAACCAGTGCCTTAGTTTGGATTGCTGCTGCTTGGAAAAAAGTTTCACCCAACACAATTAAAAAATGTTTTTCAATAGCGGACACCTCTCTATAGCGGACACTTTTCGAGATTTTCCTAGTGTCCGCTATAGAGAGGTTTTACTGTATAGGTATGAACCTACCTACTGCAATTTTATTTTGCTTCTTTCTCAAATTTATTAAGAGAAGAGTTTGAATGTAGGAAGGTATATGTAAGTACCTACTGTTTTTAGTTATAGAACAAAATTCATTTATGCAACATGTTTTAGTAGACAAAATTACTAGAATGAGATCAAATGGTAGAAATCATACAATGGGTGTTTTTTAATAATACCTACCTTAGTAGCAAATCATGTCAAAACTGAACTGGTCATCTACAAATTTTAAACTTAAACCCCTTATAAACCTTAAACTATCTTGAAACTTTTATTTGGACGCTGATACAGACCCATTTTGCCATATTCAGTCGACGTTGTCAGACCAAAATCGACGTTACCAGACCCGTCTGCGGGTCTGGTAACGTTTAACTATATAGGGATAGTCAGGGGTATAGGGTGACGAAGGGAAACTAGTTTTAGGTGGGCTTGATAACGACGGTAATATATGGTAATATAAACTAATTTAGTTCATGGAAATAGGGATATAAACCTTTCATTGACAATGACTAAATTAAATACCTGATGTAGATAGACAGAGAATCTTTTGGTGAAACTAAAAGTCATTAAGATGAGTTGTGAAATTATAAACCTTGCTGCCAAAATGCACCTACAGTAGGTATTACAACTTACAACAAAAAACTCAGTTTAGTTAATGTTCCACTTAGGGCCAGTTGTATAGGTTTCCTTTAAACTGCAAGCTACGGTAAAACAGTAGTTTCGTGTCAAATGTCCTTTGTATACCCAACTGTAACAACCATCTGGAGTTGAACTATCAACTGATAGAGTGAACACCAGTTAAACTTCAAACTTGACATTTTTGTATTTTGTTCTAGCCTTTTTAGAATTTTTAGTTTTTGCCATTTTTATGCTAAGTACTCTCGTTAAGTTTTGTGTTGAGTTCTGTGGTGTTGTGATAGTACCTAATTGTAAATTGAAATTTTGAAATTTTTGACGAATTTTCTGATAATGATGATGAAGACGTAATTAACATAATTGAAAATCCGAGAAGAGATCGAGTCTTTAGACCGCGGATCCATACGAATTTGTAGATAGACCAAGAATTTGTAAACGTATTTAGAATATCTAGAGCATCAGTAGAAAAGTTGCTCCAGCAAATTGGTCCCCAGCTACAAAGGAACACTGAATAGTAAGTAGTATACCAAGAATGTAAATTTCATGTAACATGTTTACCTCAGACTGTTAACGAAGAATGGAGACAATTTACTTTATGTAAAATCCTAAAACAGGTTTTTGTGTTCTAGAAATCATGCTTTAAGCCCTGCCACACAATTATTGGTAACACTGCGATTCTATGCTACAGGAAGTATGCTGAAGGTGGTGGGAGATTTTGGAGGCGTAGATCCTAGAACAGCATCACGCGTTGTTGCTGATGTATCAATAGGGGTAACTATTTGCTTATACCATACTCAATATTTTATTTAGTTTGTATGAGCTTTTTTTTACTAGAATGCCATTTTTTTTCGAAATTTAAAATTAGAGGCAAAAAAATTTGACACAGGTGGTGCAAAGTTATCCTAATTTAAAAATTTTAACAGATAGACGTCAGATATTCCATTTTTTTGATAGTACATACACCTAAGAAGTTTAAAAAACTTATAATAAAATTCCCAGATATCAGATTAGTTCAAAATTTAGACACATTTTCTTTTTATCCACAATAAAATATCAAGGCAATTTTGAATTTTATAAGTAGGCTATGGAAAAAAAACGAATTAGAGTGGCGAATAAATAAAAGAAATGTCATAAATTTGAATATTTTCGCAAGTTATAGTTTTCAGTGTTATCACCAATGTTGTCCATTCAAGAAAAAATAGAAATTGTCTTAATTTGTGGAGAGAATATGCCTCACCGGCAAGTATCTGCCATTTTTAATGAGAGGCATCCAGAAAAAAATTTGCAGCATAGCACTGTTTCAAGAATAATGTCAAAATTTAGAGAAACTGGATCTGTTCAAAATAATTTTAAGAAACCTCACGCGGCAAGTAAATCCGATGAAGCAGCACAACTTGATGTTTGTTTAACTGTTATTGACCACGGTCAAACTAGTGTAACCAAGATAAGTGATCCAACAGGGTGCAAGAGGGAAAGCGTTAGAAAAATTCTTCAGAAAAATCGATTTCGGGCATATAAACCCAAGTTTATAAACACATTAAAAGAACGCGATTTTGATATCCGACTTGATTTTTCGTTTTGGTATCAGGGACAATATGAGGAGAATATTCTTTTTCCATACAAGATATTATGAATAGATGAAGCCACTTTCTCTTCGAATGGTACCGTGAGCTCACAAAATTGCCGATGATGGTCCCAAGAAAATCCTAACTTCACAATTGAATGTCGCGACCAGTATCATTTTAAAACCAATTAAATTAGGATAACTTTGCACCACCTGTGTCAAATTTTTTTGCCTCTAATTTTAAATTTCGAAAAAAAATGGCATTCTAGTAAAAAAAAGCTCATACAAACTAAATAAAATATTGAGTATGGTATAAGCAAATAGTTTAATATCCATTAAGCGAACTTACATTAAATAAAAAAAAAATTAATTAGAAAAAATGGCAAAAAAATCAACTTTGAGCTAGAAAACTGAAACTTTGTATTTAGGCCAAGAATTGTACTAGAAACAACTTTTTCTAATAAAATTTTTTGAAATTCGGTAAAACAATGCCATTTTTCAGCATATTTTGATTAAAATGTAATTTTTGACAGATACCGAATGACAGATGGTGACATTTGATTATATAATTTTTAGTCTAATTTGAAGCAAAAACGATTGCCCAAATTTAATTTTAACTAACCTCATTAATAAAAAAAAGTTCCATATGGTGCGGACTTTAATGGTGACACTGTAGTATTGAAAGAATAACAATTATTGTACGTTACCATTAAAACATCATTCTGAAATGCAACTTAAACGAATGTCCCATACGGTTTCGACGTTTTCGCGCCAAATAATGTATTATTGCAATCCCAGAAACCGGCAACGTCGCTTGGTATGATAACGTCGGTAAGCTATATTATTTATTTCTGAGAAGGTCTGACAGAGTGGCATTAACACGTGGGTTTAAAAACGTTTATTAGAAATGCCGATTTTTTTTTTTTAGTATTTTCTTACCCCTCCCAGGTTGCTTGAATTTGTTTGATTAAGTAAGTCATATTTTTACCTTCTAAACACCCCTGACCTTGTTGCTTCTTGTGGGTCTGAGGTTGTCTGTAAAATGTATCGGGACTGAAAACGCGGTCTGTATCAGTATATATACATACACGAGGGCATTCGTTTTTGTAGTGTGACCGAAAGTTTGGAGCAGCTAAGAGGCTTATTAGAAAGAAAGATATAATATACCTATAGACCCGAAGAGTATACCGAAGAAATAAGAAAGATTTTTAGTAAAAAGCGTTACATCAGAAGATAGCCTCGATTTTAAAAACACTTGGCCAAACTATTATAAGAAGACCTGTAAGTCAGTAGATAAAATCTCGTCATTCATAAAATCTAAATGTAAACATTTGGAATATCTTTAATCTTATAAGGGTTACTTGACAGATTTAGAACACATTGATAGGCTGATGAAAACAGATTTTTACAACCAAAAGCTGGGGTACAGCCAGTATTACCCAGCACTGGAGTATACGCTAGTAAAATACCTATAAGTTATAAAAAAATGGAAGATGCACGCTAAATTGTTCAATATTGAGTATACTCCCACTGAAAAACAAAAGTTCTTCGAATATAAATAATGACGTTCCCAACTACATTATCTGAAACTCCTTCCGAAGATTAAGGATAGAAAGTGATATTCGGATTAAGGATCACATCGAGTATACAAGTTTTTAGTACATAATACAAGTGCTTAATAATTATAAAAGTATTTTTATCGTTAATATGTTCTATGAATAATAAATATTCTTATAGTTGTTCTATTCAATTATTATTATTTAATTCTTATTCAGAAAAATCATAAATTTTAAGAAAGAAATAAATCCAAGCCCTTTATAATGTCATGTCTTACTGATGTTAACCACTAAATATGGTCCTAATGTCTTATAAGATTTACTTATTTATACTTTATTTAGTCAAAACTGAATTAAAAGTAAAGACTTTTTTCGATTTTCTCCATATTGAAATTTTGGATCTATTTCCTTCTTCCAACTGGTGGTTCAATTACTCTTAGGTATAATTTTCTACAATTTGTTTTAAAATTTTACAAAGAGCCCATAAAACATTGCCACAAAATTGGAGCAAAAAAATAATAAATGGCAATTTAATTAAACCAAGCCGTGAATAAAAATCAACATGAAATGAAATATAAATTGGTAATTAAATTTTTAAACCGCGAGCTTAATTAAAAATTAACTATTTATTAAGTCTCCCGAAATGAAGTCTATTATTATATCGCGGAAAATATATCGAAAAGTTTCAGCGAAAATTATTTTTTCATTAACTCCTCTTTAACAAGCCGATGGCGATTATTTATTCATGTTTTTTTTTATTAATCTTTTCGATTCCCGCCTCATTTTAATTATTTAAATGGGTAGTAATTAAATTTAATGTTGAGATACTTCTCCACTAATAAATATACCGAAGATAAAAAGCGTGTGCTTAAAGGTAGACTTTCGACCAATGCGACTCTTGCGACTGATGCGGGTATGCGGCCGGTCGTGTGTGTACCGGTTTAATGCATTTACATATATCTTCGGACCGCGACGAGTGCGACAGATACGATCAACGCGGTCGTACGACTCGACTGCTCTAGAAGCAGTCAGGTCGTGTTGATCGCACATGGTTTTATACTATTTATACCGGGTGTACCAAATTAAGTGCGCACCATTGCTAACTTTTTTATTATTGGAGATACAAAGTCGGTTAAATTAGCAAAGTAGTAGCATTTTTCTGTTAATTAAAATGGTGAAAGCAGAAAGCAATTGAACATAACGTTTCTAAATAAATGAGGAAAATGTATTTTTTTTTAAATGGCACACCCTGTATATTTTTTACCGAAACGTTTGCAAATCGTATACGGAATAAAAAATATCATAATATGCAATCCTGGCCTAAAGTTGAAAAAACATCCACACAGCCATGGAAATAAAAAATGGTTTGCCTTTGACGTTTTCATCGAGACCGCCATGAATACAAAAACGAATTAACTATTAAGTGTCTTCGTTTTGCGTAGCCATTATTGTTAACGAAGCCAAATATTTCGTAGTTTTGCGTTGATATCTAGTTTTTGCTTTTAAATATTACAAAATGGCGTTCACGCATTTAGAACACTGCGATATGTTAGAAGCGTATCTTACTTGCAGAAAAAATAGTGTACTAGCACTCGAGCAATACGGTCAAATGTAGTTAGCAATGGTGCGCATTTAATTTGTTACACCCTGTATATGATTGTAATTCAAAATGACACCGTTTGCGAACGAAGACTACAGCAAATTAATTTTCAATTAAGATGTTATATGACCCTTTACGAGTACGTGGTATAGTTCCTTAATCGCTGTTTTCTTTGTTTAGAATGTAAAATTAAAAAATCGTCATAATTACCTTAACTTTCTAGAATGCATTACAATATACCTTTAAAAATCAAACCCCAGAAAGTCGCGAAACAACAGATAATAAACCATAATCGTGCGAGTCGTGACCGGACAAAGTCTCATATCTCGGAAGGGGGTACAGCTGCGACAGATCGCATTGGTCGCCAGCCGCAGCCGCATTAGTAGCAGCCGCGTCCATCGAAACTCTACCTTTAGAAGCCAGTCTAGCATTTTCACCACATGGGTAACATGAAAATTGTGCCTCCCCTTATTGAAAAATGTATTTAAAATATTTTTTAAACTTTGTAATAATGAAGATACTTGGCGTTGTCGTGCAATAAAAGTTAAGTAAACCATCAGAGAAAATTGTTACCGCCTGTAGGCGAATATTTTTGAAAACATTAAAGAAGTCGGTGAAAATCCGATAGTCGCGACAATGCATATGGCAGAAAATGTATATATACAGGGTCCTTACTAAACATCCGCCAAGAATTCAAGGGTTGATTCCTTTTTAAGAGTATTATTTCTTCTATTCCCAAATTATTATTATGTCTTGTTAGCGATAGAAGCAACACAACTTTCATGAAAACAATAGGGAAATGGTACATGCATTAATATGCTTAAGTATAGGGTGTACGTTTTTCGATGTAATTGCAAGGTATCTCGGTAACAAGTAAAGATACAGACTTTTTTAAGCTACAGGATGTTTTTGAGAATGCTTATTTTTTGATCACCCCCCGTATTTCGGTTACCCTTTACCTTATCAAAAAATCGAAAACTGTGTTTTTTAAGTAGAATTTAGTAACGTGCTTCCTTTTTTTCTGGGAGTCTTACTTTTCGAAATTTAAAGCAAATATATGATTTCTTAAATGGGACACACTGCATTTTTTTCTCTTATTTGATTGGTTTTTCTTACGCTTTAAAAAAATATATTATAGTCGATTGTTACTATTAACAATAAACGCACAAAATGAAAAATTTGGAAAATTATGGTAGTATGTTAAAATAATTATTATGTAAAAATACACTGATATTACATTTACATTATTAATACATAATACATATTACTGGAGGCCCTTATCTTGTTTTATGGCGATTGATAATGCCTATGCGGAGCTCGTAAAATAAGATCCGTCAGACCGTATTACTTTTGTAGCAAACTGCCTGTCGACTCGTATTCGATTTAGATAGAGTTGCAAAAAAGAAGTCGTCGCACAGCATTCCCAGTACGTAAATGGTGCACAATCTTTGACGTTATCTCACTTTCTTATCCTGATTGTAACAAATTTGAAATAAAGAATAGTCTTATTGTTATTGTTTACTTCATACGGTTTCAAATTATACAGGGTGTTTCAGAATAAGATGCTGATCCTTAACGGTGTGAATCCTTAGGTGATTTTAAGAAGAAAAGTTTAAATTAACATATATCCTTAACCTATCAACTTTCGAACTACAGGGCGTTAAAGTTTTAAGAAAAAAATCGTTTTTCTATCATAACTTTAACAACTTTCTAGCTATTTTTATGCATTTTTCACACATGCCCTCTAAGCATCAATAGCCATTTTTTGGTGTAGAAAAATTTTAAAATTTTTTAACCAGTGGCGTCCTGAAAGGGTTTGGACTAGACATTTTGAAAAAATATTATGTACGCCACTGCTTTTTCTCAAGATAAAAATTATTTTTAAAATACTCATTAATTTTAGGCCAAATTTAATATCTTTCCTTTTTATCGTCCGACAAACAGTTTCCGACAAAAAAAATAAAAAGCATTAAATGCGCATTCGCTATGTGCCTATGGTTTCTGACAAGTAGGCTATGAACTTTGTTAAGGAAACAATGACAATAACGAAATATTTGATGCCAAATAGTTTTGACAGCTATTTATTTATGTACACGGCTTTCCACTTATATTTTAAAAACGTAATACTTTTTAAACGTATAAGTATCATGGTAAATTTTACAAATGTCGAGTTTGCGGATATGCATTACCTGTACGGGCTTGCTGACGGCAATGTATTCGAAGCCAGACGATTATACCAAGAGCGTTATCCAAATAGAATAGTTCCAGATGCACAAACGATTTCAGGAACTCGCAGAAAGTTATGTGAAAAGGGATCTTTTGAAACAAAAAACTACTTAAAAGGGGCACACCTAACTACACGAACACCGGAAACCGAAGAAGCTGTTTTAAATTTAGTGGAACAAAACCCTAATATAAGTACCAGAAAAATTGGGAATATTTTAAATATTACTCATGTCCTAGTCTGGAGAATTCTTCAAAGTAATTTGTTATATCCGTACCATATTCAACGGGTCCAGGCCCTACTTCCTAGGGATTTTCCATTACGCATCAATTTCTGCCAATGGTTTATTCGAATGGTTACCGAAAATCCCCAATTTGATGCCAGAATTTTGTTCACGGACGTAGCTAATTTTTCCAGGAACGCGATACAAAATTTTCATAACAATCACTTCTGGGCAGAAGAAAACCCACATGCCATTACGGAATCCCACCACCAAGAGCAATTTTCTGTAAATGTTTGGGCTGCAATTATTGGTGATTATTTAATTGGGCCTTATTTCTTACCAGCCAGATTGAACGGAATCAATTATCGCCAATTTCTTGAACACACTTTACCAAATTTGCTAGACGACGTCCCTATTTTAACCCGACATCGTATGTGGTTTATGCACGAAGGTGCACCTGCCCATTTCAGTCTCTTAGCACGAGAGTTTTTAAATGAACATTATAGTAATCGATAGATAGGGCGCAAAGGAACACAATCGTAGCCACCTAGATCCCCTGATCTAAACAGTCTAGATTTTTTCCTGTGATGACATCTGAAAACGTTGGTTTACAGCATCCCAATAAATACTGAAGAGGAGTTGAGAAACCGCATAATAGTTCGTTTCGACACTATCAGGAATACGCCAGGAATTTTTCAAAGGGTACGTGAATGAGGAGAAGAGCTGAAGCATGCATTCTTGCAGGTGGTGGCCACTTTCAACAGCTAATCTAAATTATTTTCGTTTTTGTTCACACGTTATTTATTGTTAGTTGTTTTAATTTAATGTTAAAAAATAAACCATATGCACATAGCGAATGCGCATTTAATGCTTTTTATTTTTTTTGTCGGAAACTGTTTGTCGGACGATAAAAAGGCAAGATATTAAATTTGACATAAAATGAATGAGTATTTTAAAAATAATTTTATCTTGAGAAAAAGCAGTGGCCTACATAATATTTTTCCAAAATTTCTAGTCCAAACCCTTTCGGGACGCCACTGGTTAAAATTTTTTAAAATTTTTCTACACCAAAAAATGGCCATTGATGCTTAGAGGGCATGTGTGAAAAATTCATAAAAATAGCTAGAAAGTTGTTAAAGTTATGATAGAAAAACGATTTTTTTCCTAAAACTTTAACGCCTTGTAGTTCGAAAGCTGATAGGTTAAGCATATAATATGTTAATTTGAACTTTTCTTCTTAAAATCACCTAAGGATTCACACCGTTAAGGATCAGCATCTTATTCTGAAACACCCTGTATTTACTTCATAATTTTTTAGGCAAAATGTTATTACTCTGAGATCCTTTTTTCTACAAAAGCCGTAACGTTCATTTCGTCCCTTTTGCGATTCTCTTTATTACATATTATGATTTAGGTCTTGGCTTTATAAATGATCAGTTTTTAATAAAATTTTTAAACTTGAAAATGTTACTTGATTGGCTGCCTTCTCTGTAAATATCTATGAAAGTAAGAACTCTATAAGTTAGATATTCAAATTACAAGATTGTAAACTTACGTATTTTTATGGCACTCTATAAAAGATGGCGTATTTTTCAAAATTTTAAAACTACTACATTTTCATCATTTCTTTAAACTTTAGTGAAATAGTGACATGTATTTTAACAAAACGTTATTTTTGCCTAAGTATACATTTTGACAAATAGGCATGCCATATAAATATTCCTTTGTTTATTTCAATGGTTTCACGGCATAGACTACCCTAATTTTCTAAATGTTTCGTTTCGTGCGTTAATTGTTAATAGTAACAATCAACTATTATACATTTTTGAAAAGCCTAAAAATAGCCCAATCAAACAAGGGAAAATTATACAAAGTGTCCCATTTAAAAAATCATATGTTTGCTTTAAATCTCGAAAAGTAAGACTCCCAGAAAGAAAGTAAGCACGCCACTGAATTCCACTTAAGAAACTCTTTGAGATACAGTTTTCAATTTTTTGATGAGTTAGGGGATAATGAAAATACAGGGGGTAATCAAAAAGCAAATATTTTCGAAAACGTCCTGTAACTTAAATACTAAGAAAGTTATGATAATGTTTACAAAAGTAAAAGTAATGTAAAACTCGCAAGTCTCTATCTTTACTATAGTCTATTTCAGAAAGGTGTAGAGTAATAAAATGGGAAATTCCGTCCAGTTGGGCTCAATTTCGGTGTCGGCCATATTCGCAGGTAAACTTTGTGCAAGAAATTATTTATGATAACCAAAAATTTTAGAGAATTAGGTTAACGGGTATTAAGATAAAATAGTATTGTTTGTACTCGAGTTTGGCTCTGGCCTCTTTGGCTGGATCATGTAAATATGTGGTAGTTTGGAATAAACTTTAAATATTAAGATATATCGTGTGTGTGTATGACCTTAATAAGTATATTTGTTTAGTTTAACGCATCAGTATTTGCCGTATATAGTGTTCACAGTATCATAAGATTAGTAATAAAATGGCGACATTTACACCAACAAAAAGATGTTCCAAAAATTCTCCACTATCAGTGAGTGAAAAAGTTATTATTTTAAATGTACATGATTGCATAAAATACGATTATCCGAATTTTACTGTACCAGAAACTGTCAACCGATGTTCCCGAATGACTGGAGTTGGAAAGTCCACCGTTTTTAAATTATTACGGGAGAGAAAGACCTCCCAAGAAAAGTCCAGGCAGACCAGTAAAAGTCCTTGATGAAGACACCAAAAATGTAGTTTGAAGAAAAGTTCACTCTTTTTATTTTAAAAAAGAAATACCCACCCTAGATAAGATTCTAATGGAGCTTAGCCAGGAGACGACAGTATTCCATTTATAACTAGAAAACTTTTATGGACCACTTTAAAAAATATGGATATTGTCTAGGAAAAGCATAACCGTAAATCACTTTTACTGGAAAGCGATGAAATTGTTTGCCGGCGACGAAAATACTTGAGAAGTATAAAGCAGAACAGAAGAGAGCAGAAGAAAATCTCTAATCTTGATGAGACGTGGATTAATGAAGGTTATATAGTACCAAAATTGTGGCAAGACAAAAATATAGCCAGTGCTCGCCAAGCTTTCATGGAAGGCCTGTTAACGGGTATTAAGGTGTCTTCAGGTAAAAAGAAGAGACTAATAATTGTCCATATTGGAAGCGAAGAGGGATTTTTGAAAGAAGGTTTGCTAACCTTTCAGTCGTTCAATACGGGTGATTACCACGAGGACATGAATTCGAATGTTTTTGAGGACTATTTTGATGAAATAATAAAATATCTTCCAGCTGATTCAGTAGAAGTTATGGATAACGCAAGCTATCATTCACGACGCACAGAGAAGACTCCAACTTCATCTTGGAGAAAACAAGAAATTATAGACTGGTCAACCACCAAAAGTATTGAATTGGTAGATAATTTGATAAAAAAGGAATTACTAGCTATAGCAAATTTACACAAACATCGTTTTATGAAATATGCCGTGGAAGATATAGCAGAAAAGCATAGTGTAACTGTGCTGCGCACACCGCCATATCATTGCGAACTGAATCTTATAGAACTTATATGGGCGCAACTGAAAGGATTTGTAGCAAGACACAACACGACATGCAAAATGAAAGACGTTAAGCTACTGTTTGATCAAGCCATTAAGGAAGTGACACCAGAGAACTGGCGAAAAGCAGTCCATCATGTCATTAAAAAAGAGGAGAAAATGGGGGATCTTGACCACCTGATCGATCGGACCGTCGACCCGTTAATTATAGCGTCAAGAGGAGATGATAGTTCCTCAGATGACGAAGACTATTATGATTTTTTATAATTTCATTTCTGCATAATGTATTTTTTTTTATGTTTAATAAAGAATAAGTGTAGCTAATACTATGTACATAATGCCTTATTTTAATTCTGTTAAAATAAAATTATTTCCTTTTTACGAATATCCTACCGGCACGACACGCCTTTGTCACACCATTTTCAGTGTTTGCGAATGGATAACAATAGGCAAAACCCATAAATTGACCCAATCCCGGGTGGTACTACTTGCACTTGATGAAAAGAAAGAATTTTGCAATGAAATCAATGCCAAATTATGAAAGTGGCTTAAATATTTGTTGGGTCACTCTGTAGTTCCTTTGCATACCTAATGAGCTTTTATTACTCTACACCTTTCTGAAGTAGACTATAATTACACCGAAATACCCTGCCATTGCATCGAAAAATGGACACCCTGTACATTAAAAAATAAAACATGCAAAATATGACGCCTTAAATATCATTAATTAATTTATTAATAATTATTAAAGTTTTACGTACCGTCAACTAATTTCAAACAAGTTTAAACGCGGGAAGCAGCGTGACGCCACTTGTCACGAAATCGGGATTATTTACATTGACAATTAAATAAATAACGTTAATTTGGTAGTTTAAAAAACCTTACAAAGCAGTTATTTTGATTAGGGATATGCAATGGATACTAGTTTTTATAAATTTTTTGCGGGACCACTTTGTTACCGCCGTAGTAACTGTTGAAGGTAATATAATTTTAGAGATACTTTTAGTGCGCTTTGGTGAAATTGCATTCAAAAATAGTCGAAATTTCGAATCTGATGGAAAATGTTCAACAACTCTATATCCCATCACTTTCTCTAGTTATATTTGGTTATTGTATGCGTTGATTCCGGAGTAACAAAGAGAACTAATATAAAAAAGTAGCCAGTTAACGTAAAAAGAAAGCAGTTACAATTATTGCTCTATTGTTGAGTTTTGTCCCTTTTATTCTCTGCCCCACATAAAAACTTCTTTTTTTTTATAAAAAAGTCCATAATTTATGATTCTAAAAAAATTTTTAATTTTCTTCCAGATTTCATTAAGAAAATGTCAAAGTTTTAAATGTTTAAACAAAATGTTAAAAATTTATTATAGGAAAAAGCTTATTATACTCTAGATGAATATTTTGGTGATACTCTGTCATAATTATTTGCATTTTTTTTTTATTCCGATATTTTAAGTTTTGCTATATTATTATATTTTATTGTCAATTTAATTAAAAAAAGGGTTTTGTCGATAAAAATAATACTTTAGGACCATAAAGCATATTTTGATATTATTTGATTTGAAGAAAATAGATGTCCTAAATTATAGAAAGATGGCGTTTATTTTAAGAAACTACCCCCGCACTGAAGTTCATATCAAAGAAACCTACTGTGTTAGGTGAAGCAGCAGTTCAAGATTGCATTCCGCTAACATCTTTAAAAAAAACTCTTGTTTGTTGTCCCTCTTACGCTGGTTTTATAAAATAATGTTATTATTATGGCTTTATAATCAATCTACAATACTTGCGTTTTATAATAACACTGTTGTTTAGGTAAAATAACGTGTAATACAATTAAATGTTAGTACACAATTGAAAAAGTACCAAAACAGTAAAATTTGCTTTTTACGCACTTCTTCGTGGGAAATTTGAACTTGATTTTAAAAATAAATATAAACAGCAATAAACTTTTTAAAAGTCAGAATATAGCTTAATCAATATTAAAAAAATCCCACTGAAAAAATCATAGGTTGAATAATATCTTAAAAACCAAAATCGTTAGGAAGAAATAGTCACTATGACACTTGTGACAATCCGATTTTGTCACAAATGAATTATTATAATCTAATGCCATATATCACATGTCTGACTTGTATTGTGTCTTTTAAAAATTGTTGCCTTTTTGGAACAATGTTTGGTTCCCTGTATAAAAGTAAATACGTACCTAAGGTCAACGGCCTCTGTTTTCGTTGTCTTTGACCAAGCTAGGCTACATTATCCTCCTATTTTAAATCACATATCTCCCTGGAATACACTATCAGAGACTTAATATTATACTAGTATTTTATTATGTATTTCGAAAATATTTCCTTGTTTACAATTTTCATCTCCACCTGTCAGATTGGCTAATGAATTTTCTAGGTTAATATTCTTTTGCTGAAATATGTTTGGGCCATAATACTCTTCCACCAAACTTCAACGACCGTTTCTCAAATGGCAAGGATATTTTGGGACTTGGGTTTTTTCTTTAAATGATTTATAGTGGATTGCATGGATTACGAATTGACTTCTTATGTAAAACTAAATTTGGGTACATTTGTTTCATTTCTCTTGGCTTGGAATATCTGCAATTGGATGGGCATGGCTTTGGAGATTTCATTCTGTGTCACCGCCAGTGTGTGAACTGGCCTCTCTTTTCGGCTCGAACGGTGGATCTGGCCGGAAGTGGGTCGCCCCAAATTCGCTTTATCCCTCTCCACCTCTCTCTGTCGTTTCTTTTCTCTCTCACTTACCTACCAGCGATCGACGAGGCAACAAGCGTTTCTGGATCCAGGGCTATTCAAGCCATCTTTCCAGGATTTTCGATCTGGAAGCGTTATTTTCCGTGCCCCTTTAGTTTGCTTTAATCATTTTTGGTTTGCGGGGCTGCAGAAAGCCACATTGTGGGATTTTTTGGTCGCAGTTGTTCGCTGTCGAAGTTAAGTCGGGTGGGTCACCAGGATCAAAAAGGGCCGAGTATTCGGAGCATTCACCACCTTTGGGATCTCCTACAATTTTAAAGACCCTACAGCTCCCGTTAGGGTCTTCTCCATTCTTCTCCATCTTCTTTTTCTGCTCTTCTTCTTTGCTTCCTCTTTATCGTCTGGTCTTACTTCCCCATCGGAAGAAGTCTATAGCCAGCACCATCTGTTCTTCGGAGCAAAGAGTTTATCAACCTTACTGGCGTACAGCTAAGTTTAGGTTTAAATACTAACCCCCATATATTTTTTTTATTTGAGTTAATAAAGCCAGCAATAATTTTAATTCTTTGTGGTTTTATTTATACAGCTCCCCCTGTCGTTTTCTTTTCTTTTTTTTTACCTAAGTTGCGAAGTCCAGCTGAGAGTGAGGCCCCAGCACGATCTTGAAGGTTTCCGTTTTGACCTGGATGCAAAACGGTGGCGCCCTTTCTTAACCCCCCCCCCCCCCCCCCTTACTCTCTGGCAATAGAGCTAGGGCATTTGCACGCGGTCCCTCAGCCTCTCACCTCAGCTTGGCTTCGTGGTTTTGGTTTTACTTTTATTTCTTTTAATTTAATTTAAATAAATTTCCAATAAAAAAAAACTAAAAAATTATTTTGTATTTTTAATAACAGCAAAAGACGCGTTGCACACTACCGGCGCAATTTCTTTTTATCAAGATTAGTTTATACCTTTGTGCTCAGATATCACCCTAGCTTGGATAATATCTCGTAAAATATCGAAAATGGACCACCCTGTACAACTATGTTTAATATGATCGAAAACATATATATGCATATTATGCTTTTTCAGTAATAAAATTTCAAAAAGCCTAATATAAATAAATGGGGTTTTTTATTATTGTTATTGTTGTAAAATATCATTTTGTGTAATTTATTACCTTTAAGGTAATTATTATTTACTTTTCCAAAATAAATTAAACAGTATTTAAAATATTTTAATTAAAATGAAAATAAATAATGAACCATTCCCATAACTATTCTGTTTTCATCAGCATAATTATAAATGTATCATATTTATTTTATTAATTTAATGCTTAAAATCGGCATATTTAAAATAATATTAATAAAATAATTTTATAAATCAATGCTTTTGCACCTAGTATTTGATATATATATTTTTTTAAATTTCTTTTTTATCGCGTAATTTTCAGTCTTCACAAGTTGACCGGTATATCGAAACGTATAACTAATGAAACACGGACCTAAAATTTTTTTCCAATTGAGGGGTTTGCCTTGAACGGATAATAACACAAGGCTTATATTAATAAAATAGTGAAATTACTTAGGGCATCAATCATTGTAGTTTAAAACCTTTCAGCTTATTAATTTCTAACGTTGTTACTTTCAGATATTATGTTCTTATCATTTTATTGTATCATATTGTATCTATCGTACAATCGCAAGTCCACAATTCTATACGTCCTTGTACGAGACCGCTCTTTATTTTGGCCCGACTTTTGATTATTCTGTATTACATTATCGGTGTGGTTTGAGACTCATTCAGATTCTACTTTGCACACTGGTTACAGACTAAAGTCTTTGTGGGAAAAATGGGAAAATATTTCTTTATCTCTGAGATTTCCACAGTTAGCTTCATCTAAGAGTAAAAACATAGTAGAGTAGTTCATCTCGCCGCGATGCTCGCCGTACTGAACAGAAACATACTGGAGTAGTGCGCCTAGCCTCGCGCCTCACCGCGCATCTCGCCGTGACTCGATGTACAAAATGATTTATTTTTAGCAGGCAGCTGCCTGAGACTAGCACAGCCGCGGTTGGTTTGTTCCGTGGGTGTCATTCGTTCGTCGCCGCGTCGCAGGTCGATGTCAGTCTTTTAATATTTTTGCGTCAGAGTAACAGTGACAACTACTTCTTTCTTTTGCTGGTGGGGTTAAGCAAATTCGCCTATTAATAGTCTCACCTTTAACGAACCTGGGCTTTCATATTTTTCAATTAAAAAGCGGGAGGTTAGGCAAAAAAGTAGCCCCACAAGGTGGCCGAAGGAAAACTGCCCTTTGAGCGAAAAATTTTTGGGTGTCACTCTGTTTTTTGTTGGTAAATCTTGCTTTTCAAGTCGAAAAAATAATAATAGTTGAAAATATTAAACTTTTTGTTTTACGGTACCTACTAAACATTGTGAAAATACAAATAAACCGGAAGAATATCGACGGAAAAATGTTATTCTTTGGCCTCAGTGTCTTTGGCAAATAAATAGGAACTAGGTATAGACTTAAATAATTCTGATCACATCTAATAATATTTTATTGGTAGAAATGAATTTGTTTCTTTTCTTCCCACTATAAAGATCAAACTAAAAATTATCTCGCTCATCGCATTGGAGTGAGAGAAACATAAGAATTATTTGTTTCAAATTATATACCATCAGTTCATCAATTTTAAAATCTGTATAATATTCGGGTAGCTTCTCAAAAAAAGATGAAAGTTTCACAAGTGCTTCAAATAATAAATCGACACAATAATCGACTCTTTAGAAATTTTCAAAAAGGCTTCAAATTTTGGGTCAGACCTTAAATCCATCGCACCCAAATATTTACATTTAATTTGTTGTTGTTATAGTTGTTCCAAGCCTAATTTGATGACCTAAAAAAGCATTAAACTCCTGACCATAGGCGTCGCTTCTACCAAATAATTAAAATACAGATTGTTGTAAATTTTCAATAATATGACTAAATAGTATATACTACAGCTTGTTCATTGTAGTTTATATCGATAAGAGGTTTGTACCCGTGACTTCGTCTGCAGAGAACACATCCATTTAATATTTTTAAAATTGCCTTTCAGGAAAAAAAATTATCATTTTGGCAAAAACAATTTAAAAAAATTGTCTTTGTCCAGCAAGGACCGCGAGGAGGTATAAATTTACCTTGCCAGGAAAGGATAGGGTCAGGTATTAAGTTAGTTCGAATATACAGCTATTTGAAAATATATTTCTCCGCTGGGTAAATGCCTTAATTGCCGAGAGTCTGGAACTGTAGGGTCACCAGTTTTCTTTCCTGGTCTTAATGATGATAAGTTTGTACCTAGATCTCCATACTTCACGAAAAAGTTGAAATCAATTACATTCACATTATAAGGCTGCTTAGGTCTGGCCAGTCTCATTCCGGAAATATAATCTGAGGGAGCATTTATTGGTGGCTTAAAGTATTGTTCTAGGGTAGCATGGACACTATCCGCCTCCATCATTGTATGACCCTTTCCTAAAATGAGCTCCTTAATAACGATTGATTTTGTCTTGGCGAGATCACTTAAAGCACTGGCCAATACTTTATTTCTATTCTGATAATTGCAGCCATCTGAAATCAGAACAATTTGTTTATAAGTTTCAGATATTGCAGTCAAAAGGTAGTAAATTATGCATGAAGTAAATTCATTGCTTGAGGCACTCCGATTCGCTTCATGCCAACCGTACAAATAAACATGTCCCTTATTGAGTTCGTAAATGGTGAAATTGTAACTTGCAGTTCTTGCTTATTATACATTGCCGATGCTTCTGTTTTTGGGCAAACAAGTACACTTTGCAGATCCATAGTTACGACCAACTTTTCCATGGCAGCCCTTCCTCGTTGTCAACAGTATCCACTTTAAACCCACAACATGTATCGCACTGATCTTTTCTAGAATGATAAATCGCTATTATTCCTTTTTTTAAAATACATGTAAATAGCACTCTTCCAACTTGTGCTAGTTCATTGGCTGTGCACCATTCCTTGTATACATCATACATGCGAAGATATGATCTAAAAAGTGACTCAACATATTTTTTTGTCGTCGACGCCCGGCAATAATGGCTTGGTACCTTGGGAAGTAAATTCAACCATTCTTTTACTTTTTCTGCCCTATTAATTTGAACGGGGTGCTTTACACCAACACTTACAGTTTCTTCGTCGTTTTTACTAAAACTTAGACTGGAAGAACGATCGTCCCTCTTTACCCATCTTATGGAAGTGTCTTGTCCCAGATTAATGGTATTAAGGAAAAATGTTCGACAAACCTTTACTTTTTGCCCTGTTTTGGTTTTCTTTATACTTACAATAATAATAATATAAAACTTGGTTCACTAGTTTTAACCACAAGTAAACACGAAATATGACGAGACGTTACCTCCTGTGCTTTACTTTATCAGAAACAACTGACATGTGAATCATTTTGAAGTACCGATTGTTTTACATAGCAGATTTTACCGATCGCGATAACTGCTATGGGCAAAATCAACAAAAATAATAACTGCTAAGTGTATTCTGCTGCACATATCAGGTATTAGTGTCCATAGTTTGACTGGCTGTACTTAACAGGTTTTTTATTATTTGATTTAAAAATATAACGGATTTTTTTAGCACATATCAGATATTACCAACCCATGCGCATACATTTACATAGTCGGAATATATCCAAACCTAAAATTCGCCAAAAAGTGCACTTAGCAGGTATTGCAGAATCAACGACGATATGATTAAATAGTATATACTACAGCTTGTTCATTGTAGTTTGATCCGTGACTTCGTCTGCAGAGAACACATCCATTTAATATTGTTAAAATGGCCTTTCGGGAAAAAAAAATTATCATTTTGCCAAAAACAACTTAAAAAAAATTGCCTTTGTCCAGCAAGGACCGCGAGGAGGTATAAATTTACCTTGGCAGGAAAGGATAGGGTCAGGTATTAAGTTAGTTCGAATATACAGTTGGTAGTTAGAATTCACTATACCTATACATTTCAACAACAAATTGATCGCAGCAGAGTCACAATAAACTTTCTGTAATATAGCAAGCTTTTAATTCATAAATAAAATTTAATGACTAAAAGCGTCAAACCCTTCAGGAGTAGGATCGTTTCCAGGTTGGATTACTAATGGCGCTATAGGCGGTAAAACAGAATATCCGTTTTCTGTGTTTATAACATGAGCTACGCAATTTTTCCATACATCGCTACTTATTTCGCTAATTACCTGCCTAATGTTATCCAGGACAACTGCGCTTAAATTTGGTGATTGATTATATTTTCGTAAACGTGTTTTTATTGTACCCAAACCATTTCGATAGGATTAAAGATACAATATTATGGGGGTAATCGCAAAAGAGTATGGCAGCCCCCGGTGCAAAGATTATTAATCACGTATTCATTTTTAAAGTTTCGACTTTTGATAATTTTGATTAATTCCTTTTTTACTGGAATCCTTTCAGGAATAATCATACTCTTATTTCTCATAAATCTTAGAATATCTTCTTTTTTAGTATTGAAGTGAAGTATTTTATTTAATATTAGCGAATGATACGACGCATTGTCCATAACAATTATCGAATTCGGCGGAATGTTGGGTAGAAGCTGTTCGGTAAACCATTTTTCAAACAAATCTGCGGTCATGATAATCGGCGGAAGATTGGGTGATATTTTTTGCTGACAAGAGCAACGCATTAGGTACAAAGCCATTTTTACGTCCGGAATGAAGAATAATAACGCGTTTTCCTCTCGAACACGGTGTATTTAAAGTACAATTTTTTGTACTGTCCACCCAACCATACTTTACAACATCATGAGTATCAAACCAAGTTTCGTCTAAATAAATTATACTTTTATCGGATTCATGGTATTCCTTTATTTGGCTCAAATATTTCTGTCGTAGTTCAATGGTATGCTGAGATTCCATCATAACCATTCGATTATCTAATATTTTATGTTTAAAGCCACAACTTAACAAAACACCACGCAATGTTTCTAAATATTGGTAATTATAATCAGGGTATCCTCGAAATCTATCACGAATCAGTTCTAAAGTTGGCGGTATATTATCCTTGTAAAAGTTGTAAATGGTTTGCCTAATAAAATCCCTTGCAGTATTGTCAACCGTTTTGATTTTTTGATTTATCCGTTTGCGCTTTATAGAATGATCGGTTACAGTCCCCAATTTAATTACGTTATAAATTCTCTTCAACCCAAAATGTGTTAATTCATTAATTCTTGTACACAGCGCATTTTCAGTTTTTTCCGGATTTTCTTTTTTCAAACACGCGTACCTACATATTTAAAATAATGCGTTGACACTGAAAATGTAAATCTTTGTTTCTTAATTCCGGACTTGTATCGCTCTCGATGGCCGACTCTGGCACCGACTCATTATAGTCCAGAGATAATTCACCTTTAACCTTCTGTTATAAATGGTCGCCAAAAAGACATTATGATATAATCAAATATAAGTAGGTACCAAGTAACAACTTACTTGTCCAAAACACACAGTTATAACACAAAATGAAATACTATGTAAATTACAGCAAATCGTTTGAAGCAGTCACGCCCCTGTCCGATTCAAAATATCGCACACCTCAAACATCAACTGGTTTTAAAGCTGATAAGTAATAACTCGATTGACGGAACCATCAACTACTTGCTGTTCTTGTCTAAATCACATAAATTTTGTATTGCTGCCTTAAAGTGTCTTGTGAACGACTCCAGCGAATGGTTCGCACTTTAACTTGCCGGCGTGCCTCACCATTCTATCTCCACGGTGTTGCCAGTTTGCCAATTTTTTATTTTTTTTGTTTTGCAGTAAAAATCCCTCTTATTTTGATTTCAAGTATTTTTGTATAAATAATATTTCTTAAGTACTAAAAAATTATTGTAATATTCATAAATGGCTTGTTCTTTTTTTCTTTGACATAGAAATTTTTTTGGTTTAAAGTACATTTACAAACTAGCTCTTAAAGATAGTTACTAACTATCAATTGAATACTGATATAAAAGAACGTTTTTAATTATAAAAACTTAAAGAAACTTTAAAAAAAGATCTGACAACCTTGATTATGAGGCCTGACCCTTTGAAGCCCGTTCGAAGCTTTTTTGTATCATCAAACTGACTTGGAAAAACCTATAACATCAGTTATTTGACTCGAGTAATGCACTAATTGTATTATTTTAGAGTAAAATGTGTATTTCTAGCAAAGATGATAAAGTAGCAAATGTATGATGTACTTTATAATTTACTTTAATTTATTGCTACATTAACATCACTGGATTCTCGGCGCTTTTACATTACACAAAATATAATGCACGTGGGAGGATGCGGGAGGTTCAAATGAAAATCGGGTTTGTGGACTTTGTTTAAAAGGCGGAAGGGTATAATATGAGAAATCGGGAGGTCTAGCAGCCCTACAGAATGAAGCAGTCGCGAGATGCGCAGCGAGCATCGCAGCGAGGAGAACTATACTTGGTTCAGCCAATAATCCTGCAAGATGGCCAACATGTCATGTGACAACAGTCATATTTCAGCTATTTAATTTTTAGTAAGAATAATATTGACAGCAATATAATGGCGAGCAGCTGTTTATGGTCAGAACCGGACTTAAAAATTGTAATAAAATATGTTAATTTCCATAATAATGAAAACAATTTTTGCATCAAAAATACCCTATGAGCAGCAGATGAAATTCCCCAGAGAATAACGCCATATCGAATGGTAGATTCGAAATATGAATAATAATAAATTTTTACAACCTCCTTGCTCAAAATTTGTTTGAGACGATGTAGAGCATAACAATTGCTAGCACATCTTTTGCAGAGGTAATTAACATGTTCCTTGAAATTCAGAGACATATCTATATGGATGCCTAACAGTTTAAATAAAGTAACTTGCGCAATTGATTCACCGTTTAATTTTAATAAATTACTTTTTATGTAATGTGCACCATATGGATGAAACTGCAAAGAAAATGTTTTTTTTTTATTGAGGGTAAGTTTGTTTGAAGAAAAGTAAGTTTTGAGAATATCCAGATTTTGTCCAATATTATTTACTACCGATGATTCATTGGCGTTGCAAGAAAGTAAAGTAATTTCGTCGGCAAATTCACAATGGTATAAGTTGTCAAAAAGTTACAGATGTCATTTGTGTAAAGCAGAAATAACAAAGGCCCAATCACACTGCCTTGAGGGACGCCAACCTCAACCCGTAACTGTGCAGACTGGTGACTTCCAAACGTATTGTTTTCGATTGTTTAAATAAGATTTTAGCAGAGAATTACAATTACCACGAATACCGTAAGCCTCAATTTTTTTCAGCAACCGGTCATGATCCACACAGTCAAAGGCCCTTGATAGATCCACAAACAGAGCGACCACTTTATTTCCCTCATCCACGTGCTTATAAACTGTATCTAAAATTGAAGAAAGAGCCGAAATTGTAGATTTGCCACTGCGGAAGCCATGTTGGGAATCAGATATTACATGGTTTGAAAGATACAATACGTTTGAATATAATTTTTTCAAAAATTTTTGAGAATACAGAGAGGAGCGAAATGGGGCGATATTTGCCCATTTCGCAACGATTTCTCTTCTTAAACAAGCATAACACCTTTGAAATTTTAAGGAGATTTGGACAGGAACTTTCTGAAAAGCAAATGTTTATAAGGTAAGACAATGGCTTACACAACTCCCGAGCACAAAGTTTTATTAAAGAAGTAGGAATATCATCTGGTCCACTGGAATTTGAATTTTTAAGGTTATTTATAGCATTGATAATTTCGTTATGAGACACTTTGAATAAATAAATGGATTTATTTAAATGTAACTCAATAAGAAACGTCCCTGGTGTTTCTGAAAGATTTCGGCAGTTAAAGAGGAGAAGATTGGATTGTTCGTTGCTTTTTGGTAATAAAATGTTGTTATTACCAAAAAATGTTCTCGCCCTGTAACTTCGAAGCAAAGTAGTTTTTCAAAAATCATCAAATGACAAAGTATTCTTAGAATAGTCCAGGGAATAACCCCATTAATTTTTGCCGTATGTTTAACAAACACCCTATATAAGGTCGCCACAATGATTATCTTAAAAAATTAAAAAAAAAAACAACTACTATTTAACCAAAATTTTCTGATTCCTAATGTATCGAGTAATTCGTTGCTATTGACAAATTATTTTAAATAATCATAGCGTTAGAGTAAAAACTTTTGTCAACAATATAATTAAGATGATCCAATCACGATATTAATCACTTCTCAGTAGTTTTCTGAAAACTTTGTATATTGCATCCGCGCTGCAGGTGTCTCAGAAGTTATAAAGGGATCTGATAAACCAATTCTGAGCATTAAAAGTTTTATACAGTTTCTTGTCAAGATAATACAGGACAAATTGAACAACATAATATGTTCCTTAAAAAAAAAATATATTTCCTAATATCACAGATACGACATGACCACTCAAATTGGTTTGTGCAATTTGTCTACAGCTCATTTGTGTGTGGTGAATCAATCCCTAAAAATATGTTTTTTCGGAAGCAATTAAGTTTTGAAAAATGGTATTGGGTTAGTTCAATAAACACCCTGTATGCAAACAGTTTCTATTTTAAAACATATGCGAGATGTTGCGCATGGCGACATCTCGTGGCAATCGAGCTATCCACCAACCAGACTAGCGAGGTCTGAGGGAAAACGCTGGAATGGAACCCGCATAAGCAGGTACCTAATGTCAGGTGGCGCTGAAAGTCAATTGTCGGTTTCTGCGAACCGAGAACGCGATATAAAAGAAAGAAGTTTGTCCCTTTTCTTTTCGTCAGACCTAATCCTTGGACGCGTTTCGCCATATTACGGCTGTAGAGTCTGAGGAAAGGAAAAGGGACCTTACATTCAAGCGTTGGGTCTTCTCTAAGGCCTCGCTGGTATGGTTGGGTGGATAGCACGAGTTGTCGCCACCTGTAACATCTCGCGTATTCTTCTATACATTATGTGTTGAAGTGCACTGTAAGGTCCTTTTCCTTTTCGTAAGACTCTATAGCCTTGCCGAAGGGCCGTAATACGGCCAAACACGTCCAAGGATTAGGTGTGATGGAAAGTTCTTTTAGTTCCTATTTTATTTTTATCTCACAATCGACACAAACTTTTATCGATAAAATTTACAAAAGCCTCTTAAAAACCGAAGACATCTATCTCTAATAAAATAAAAATATATTTCAATACGAAAAGTATCTAAGAATCTGTAGTGTCCGTTTCATCTGGCCAGCATTTACATTGGGGATCATATAATAAAAATATATTCAACAAAATCAGGTTATATTATTAAGAACAAACTATTTTAAATTAAATAAAATGGAATTTGTAAAGTTTAGTGCTCGGAATTTTTAAAATTTAAGTATTCGAATACTCACTTTATTTATTATTCAAATATTCTGATTATTCAATGTTCGAATATCATCTACGAGTATTCAAATATTTGGTTTTGAATATTCGATTTCTAATATTCAAATATTTGAATACTCGTAGTGATATTCGAAAATTGAATAATTTGTACATTTTATTATTAACACTTTTAATTTGAATTTTAGCTTCAGCTTTGACGTATTTAAGAATTAGGTATAGACACTATATACAATATATAGTATATTATATAATATCATAATAATAAGTGAAAAGAATTTATATTTGTTTATGAAAGAACAAAGTTATTTAAGATACAACAATTGTTTAATACAATTAACGTGCTTTTTAAAGGTTCGTGCACGTAACATTAACTGAATTTAAAGTAAAAATATTTGGTAATTGAATACTCGAATATTGAGACCTTTAAACATTCAATTAATCGAATATTCAAATATTTGAATATTCGAATATTGGAACATATGAATAATTTTAAAGAAAAATATTCGGTATTTGAGTATTTAAATATTCGAATAGTCGAATTACTCGAGTTTAATTCCTAGCACTATTATGTATACCGAGCTCTCCTATGAATGAATCATTGTAATATTTCGAAAACAGTGAAATTAATCGAAAATCGCTCGAGTACGTTGATTCTATTTTATTACACAGCGTTCCTGAGATAATCTGTATGATTAATGTCACAGAAAATATAGCTCTCTGTGTTAAAGTGTATCGTACATAACTAAAATTTTAATTTCTTTACCATCGGCGGCGCCTTAAACATTTATTTTAGGTTAGTTAAGGTTAGTTCAAGCATAGGTAGCGATCAAATAAAATCAAATCAAATCTTTTATTTTCCCAAAAGACAATATATAATAATTGTAGGGGAATAGTCAAGAAGAGCTAAACCTAAGATTTACAAGCTAAATAGAGTAAAATAAATAAATAAATAAAAAAGATACAACATATATCTATGTAAAAACACTTAACACACATTTGACACTTTTATGACACACGACTTAAAAACTCATCTATGCTATAAAAACACTCAACAATTAGATAGGTCTTTAGCTTATTTTTAAAATTCATAAGACTAGGAGAACTTCTTATATCCTCAGGCAAGTGATTAAATATCCTAACACCAAGATTACGAGGAGAATTGTATGATATAATACCTCTAGCATTTGGGATGCAAAAGTTATGTCTATTCCTTGTTGCGAAACCGTGAATGTCCTTATTCTGAGTAAAATCACTTTTATTATAATATATAAATATAGCTAATTCTAGTATATGCAAACAAGGAAGAGGCAATATCTTAAATTTTCTAAAGAGGTTTCGGCAACTAAGCCGACCAGGAACACCTGCTATACATCTTATAATTCTTTTTTGTTTAATAAAAACATTTTTACTTAGTGTAGAAACACCTCAAAATGCTAGCCCATATCTTAGGTGTGATTCAACATAAGCATAGTATAACATCACCAAATGATCTTTGTCCAAAATAGATCTTAAATTTATCAGCAGATAATATGATGAATTTAGTTTAGCCGCAACATGCTCACAATGATCCCTCCAATTTAAACATTCATCCATTCATCATCGAAGAATTAGGGGTCGAAAAAGCCGTCATAGCCTAAAAACTTGAACATTATTTACTATCAAAAATTTCCATTATTTTTATGGAACTACTTTATACTTTAATGTATCAACCTTTGCCTTTTACAACAGACCCCGCTCATGAAACCCTCCATAGGTCTGGTCATTTAGATAACGAATCTCTCCTAAGATTTTCCTCGAAAACAATAATAGGTTTTCTCCATGGCGGGAAATATATAAATGACGGTTCTTACAGGCAGCTTTGGATAAAATGGAGGCTTTATCTAAAACTAAATAATCTATGTGCCAAACAATTAATTTTATTAATCGTTTGCATTTGCTTTTCGTTTGATGCCTATTATAGTATTTACGCATAATCTTTTATTCTTGACAGGCAGGACTTGTCACTGTCTGAACACTATCTTTTAGCCTTTGACCTCTGTGAATAAATAGCTGATATATCAGGGATATAAACTGAATCTAAAAATAAAAACATTCCGTTTACTGACATTGCGCAGAAACGTATATGAAGTCGTCCTACTTTACGAACGTATTTCTCAGAAAGATTTACATACAGGGTGATTCACGGTGTACACAGGTACTTCCAAAACCTAGTATCAAAATTTGAAGAAACTGGATCTTATGTTTTTAATAGAAACAAACAACAAACAAAACTGCCATTATTGGAGCGAGGTTGGCAGTTATCGCCATGTCGTCGGCAAATAGATACAGCTTTGTTTGCTCGTGTCGAGGTACGTCTGCACTATTAACGTTATACAGGTCCGGCGCAAGGGGGATCCTTGCGGGACTCCGGTCCTGACATGTCTCACCGTTGAAGTTGCATTTTCCGTCGACCCAGCGCCTAACATGTCCTCTAGAAAAGAAATAACTACCTTCATGTGGTAAGCGGTGTAAATATATAGATCTCAAAAGAATATTTAAATTGTAAAAGGTTTGTGTAGGTGATGCAGTTTCTTTTACATTGATAGAATTACCTTTAAAGGGCTGATGTCTAGCATTAACAGATTTTAAAGTGTCTACTTCCTATGAGAAGTAATATGTTACGTTCATATTCTTTAAGCCAAAGAAAATACCCGAAAAAACACCAGAAAACGGAGTTTTATTTTCAATTCATGAAAGTATCATCGAGATGGCTTAACCACTGTTTTAATATGGCCGATGTAAAAGCGTTTTTTGAAGGTTTTTATAAGATATTTGCTATCATTACAGATAGGTAGGGTTCCATACATGTCTCTGAATATTGTACATAAAAACTTGCTTCAAAGATTTGATATAAAACACAATTAACACTATTTAATTAACCAATGTAGAATAAAAATAAATCTGATACTATGGAACTTGGATAATTTATAAGATGTATAAGCTTAAGTTATACATGAAAATTTAATTAAGTTTTGCCATTAATTTTCATATTAAATGTGAGTAGAAATATTCAGTTTATTTAGATTACTTTTAGTAAATGCTTGTATAACTGCAAATTTACAATAAATGCTACTGTAGTTAACATGTGTTAGGGAACACGAATAACACACAATAACTTCTAATAACAATAATATTTTATTCACAAACAGCTTGGTTTTACGCAAAGTTACCATCAATAATAATCCTCTTTTCGCAAGCGTTCGACGTCTCGTAACCGATACCCCTTTTTTGTTGTGCTGACTCAGATGTTACTCTCCCAACGATGCACAGTGGTTCGACCGTGTGGTTTATCGGATGGAATTGCTAACACTCGGCCATCCTGAATGCTGACGGTCCCTGATCTCAGCCACGGAACGCTTGTGGACTATAAATGTATCCGCTATCTGTAATTAAGAAATAAGATGTATTATTATTTAGTCTTTGTTTGTCTGCAAGCGGACAGTCTTTCTTTCCGTTGCCTGCAAACGGACAGTCTTTCTCTTAATTGCCTGCAAACGAGCAGTCTTTCTTTCGATTGCCTGCAAACGGGCAGTCTTTCTTTCGATTGCTTGCAAACGAGCAGTCTTTCTTTCGATTGCTTGCAAACGAGCAGTCTTTCTTTCGATTGCCTGCAAACGGGCAGTCTTTCTTTCGATTGCCTGCAAACGGGCAGTCTTTCTTTCGATTGCTTGCAAACGAGCAGTCTTTCTTTCGATTGCCTGCAAACGGGCAGTCTTTCTTTCGATTAAGTCTCGGTTTGTTCTATCTACTTACCCTATTTGTCTCTAATGTCTGATTTCAAACAGCTTCATATGCTCAAGGCACACTACCGCTTCGTACGGAATTCTGGATCTTGAAGCATGGATGTCTTCTTTTACTCTGTACCTATCGTGGGGTAGGACTTCAACCACTTTGAATGGTCCCTTATATGTCTCTGCGAGTTTTTTACTATCGCCGGTGCTCGGAATACTTGCTATTCTGGTAAGGACAAGGTCGCCTACTTGAAAGCCGTCGGAATTTTTTCTCTTTGCGTTAAAGCGCTCATCTTGTTTTAGTCTATTTTTCTCCATTTTCTCATATGCAGTTTGTCTGAGTCTGGTGACGTCTTTTGGCTCATCATCGCTTTCTGCATATCGGTCTCCATCCATTCGCAGAGATGTTCCAAACAGTAGCGTAGCAGGAGTAGATTCGGTGGTTTTGTGCTTTGAGCTGTTAATGCCCTGTTGTAGAACAGCAATATTGCAGTCCCAGTTGTCCGTCGATGTGTTCGCACCCATTGTAGCTAGCCCATCAATAACAGTTCTATTGGACCTCTCCACTTGTCCATTTCCTCTCGGCATGCCAACCGCTGTATTAAATAATCTGATACCTTTTTCTTGGCAGTATTGTGAAAATTGCGAAGCTGTAAAAGCTGATCCGGCATCACATATAACTCTTTTCGGGTTCCCAAATATTTTGAAAATATCATTAAGTTCTTGAACTATATATTCTGTCTTGGTACTTGGTACTGCTTTAAGGAATAAAAATTTTGTGAAGGCGTCCACTATTACAAGAAGGTATTTGTTGCCTTCTTTAGTCTTTACGAATGGACCTAAATGATCCATGTGAAGGGTGTGGAATGGTTTTGCAAATTTGGGTATTGAATGAAGTAGTCCAGGCTTTTTTCCAGAGGTACTTTTGTGATAGAGGCAATTGAGGCAAGAAGCGATATACTTTTTCACGAACCGGTTCATTTTAGGGAACCAATACCGTTCTTTAAGTCTTTCAAGTGTCTTTTCCAAAGCGTAATGACCAACATCGTCATGGTTTACTTTCAGAATTTGCCATCTACAGTTTTTTGGAACTACGCATCTTCGTCCTCGTTCGGTCATCCTGTAGACTATGTTTCCACGAAGATCATATTCTTTAAAAATGGCACGATTTTCATCGTATTCTCCCGAAAGAAGTGTATCTTTTATTTCAAGTATTTTTGTATCTTGGTCCTGGGCTTCTTTGATCCAGTCTTGTTCGGTTATCAGAAACACTTCATGTTGTAAATTTATGGTAATTGGATTTCTGCTTAATGCATCGACGTGTTGCATCTGGCTTCCCGATTTATGTTGTATTTGAAATTTGTATTCTTGCAAACTTAAAATCCATCGCGCTATCCTTGGAACTATATTTTGTTTTGATACCGCATTTTTCACAGCACTACAGTCTGTTACAATCGTAAATTCTAAGCCTAATAAATAATGTCTAAATTTTTCAACTGATTTGATAACCGCTAACAATTCCAATTCGAAAGAATGGTATTTTTGCTCATCCTGAGTGGTTTGTTTACTATAATAGGCTATTGGCTTCTCGCCATCTTTTGTTACCTGCATAAGTATACCCCCTATACCATCCTGACAAGCATCGGTATAAAGCAAGGTTTTAAGTTTGGGATCGAAAATAGATAAAACAGGCTTAGAGCTAATAATATCCTTTAATTCTTGCACGATATTTGAATGTACTTGTTCCCACTTCCATTTAGACTCTTTTTTAAGTAAGGCAGTTAACTTTTTTGTCTTGGAGGCATAGTTGGGTATAAATTTGCGGAAGTAACCTACTAATCCTAAAAATTGTCTGAGTTGATGAACCGTTTTTGGTACTGGAAAATTGTTTACTGCTTGTACTTTGTCACAGCTTACAGAAAAATTGCTCTTTGAAATTAAATACCCTAAATACATTATTTCTTGTTGCAAAAATTTGGATTTAGATAATTTTATTGTTAACCCGAAATCTTCTATAATCTTAAACACTTTTTCTAATAGTATTAACCCTTCCTCGATTGTATTTGATGGTATAATAATGTCATCTAAGTATGGCACTACACCAAATTGCCGTAAAGGCTCAAAAATTTCGGTCATCATTTTTTGGAACACTGCGGGTGCATTACTCAAGCCAAATGGGACTCTTAAGTATTCATACAGACCCTCTGGGGTAATAAATGCTGTTTTATGAACTGACTCAGAACTTACGGGAATTTGGTGATAGCCAGCTGCCAAATCGAGTGTCGAAAAATACTTATAATTACCTACAGAATCTATTAGGTCTTCGATTAAAGGCAAGGGAAATTTTTGTTTTTCGGAAATTTTATTTATGGCCCTAAAATCAACTACTAGGCGTTTGTCACCGTCCTTTTTATTTACCAATAGGGCGGGACTAGCATACTCTGAACTACTTCTTTGTATTATACCTGCAGACAATAATTCTTGAACCTGATTTCTCATTATAGTTTTGTCACTTTCGGATAGTCGGTAAGGACGCGAATAAACTGGTGTTTCTGTTGTTGTAACAATTTTTAAGGAAACTGAGTGTGCTTTTCCCAACTTATTCATTGAAACGTACATGCAAGAATCGTATTTGTTAATCAATTCGTATAATTTATTTTTTTCATATTCGCTAATGTCTCCGTGACAAATATCAAAACTGCAAGTGAGCGCAACCTGGTTTAAGTCAACCATTTTAAATGAAAAAACGTCACCTAGTCTTTCATAGCCTATGGTTTTATTTTCTGTGTAATTGCGGCCAATTATTAATTTAAAATCTAAAAATTCATCGGTGACATAAATTTGAACATTTGAGAGGAGACAACCATCTATTGAAATATTCGCATAGACGCACTCACTAATCTGCACCGATTGCCCGGTAAAGCCCGATAAAATAACGACATTATCCAAATTAATTATTTTAAGACCTAATTCCATGGCAACATTCTTTTGAATGATGGAACAATCACTACCTAAATCTATAAAGGCGTCAACGCGAACATCGTTGAGTTGAATTGATTTATAAAATTTTTTTGATGACTTCTCCTTTATCATTTTTACATTATCTACCTTTGTATAATTTTTTTCATTTTTATTAAATTTTTGGCGACAAGCCGATTCAATGTGACCTAATGTTTTACAATAGTTGCATATTTTACGCCTGTGGGGACACTGGTCTCGCTTATGACCCATATTTCCACAAGAATGGCAAATTATTGTACATTTTACATCTGGTTTAGGTTTAAAATTAGATTTTAATTTATTTTGATTAGATATATACATTTTGTCTGATTCGGTACGATTACTAAGTCTACTTGGTCCTGGCTGTGGGCAAAATTCATGGGAAAAATGTTTACTTCTTAAATATGATGCTAAATCATTAATATTTTTAACTTGTGCCGCTTCTACTGCAGTCTTAATATACCGATCTCCTATAGCACCCAAAATTAAAGAAATCTTATTGTATTCAGAAATATTCAATCTCAAACTTTCTATCTTAGCTAAATGTAGGAACAGAAACTCATAAAGAGACTGTCCATTAACCGGTTTATGATTCATTAACTCTTGAAACAAAGAAAAAATATCACGTCTACTTTGAAAAGTTTCAACCAATTTATCGCGCCAGTCTTTCCATGAATATTGCCCCCAATTTACATCGTTTGATATTACACTTTGATACCAAATTAATGCCGTGCCTTTTAATTTACTTGTAGCTTGAAAAACAATGTGATTATCCGTCCATCCATAAATTTTTGCATTATGTTCAACAATTTCTAGCCAACGTAAAACATCTTCTTTAAGTGGGTTAAATTCTGGTATTATGACGGAAATTAACTGATATGGGCCCACAGGATGCGAACTTATAGGATTTGTCTGACTTACCCCTGCTACATTACTACTTTTTGAACGTCTCCGTGTCTTAGCACTAGATTTCTTTTTGCTTTTTGCTTTCCGGCGACGACGGCTTGTGTCGGTGGAAGACGAAGAACATGTAGAACACGATGAAGTGTCGGAATCCGAGGAACTAGTGGACGTGGACGTGGACGTGGACGGATGTCTCCTTTTGCGTTGTGGCATCTTAGTATTATAAATGTTTACACACACCACACGCAAAAATTTATCCCACTTCTGATGTTAGGGAACACGAATAACACACAATAACTTCTAATAACAATAATATTTTATTCACAAACAGCTTGGTTTTACGCAAAGTTACCATCAATAATAATCCTCTTTTCGCAAGCGTTCGACGTCTCGTAACCGATACCCCTTTTTTGTTGTGCTGACTCAGATGTTACTCTCCCAACGATGCACAGTGGTTCGACCGTGTGGTTTATCGGATGGAATTGCTAACACATGCGAAGTGTTAAACAGCAATACCCAAAGTTTGAGTGAACCTGGTTTATTCAGACTGGAACAATCAAATGCTCACATTCTCAAACATACTTACCTTGGTGTTAACTTTCTATCGTAAAAGTCCAAAATTAAAACTTTTAACTATCCTGTATGCTATTACGCTTGTAATTTAATTTACTTTAAATTTGTTATGAAAAGGTAATATAAGCATCAAGAGTAAAATGTGTCATCATATCCCCTGAATAAATTACAGGCAAGATTGTTACTTAATATGCTGAACAAATTTGGGTAAAGTTTTGAATTATACTTGAGGGAAAACGTCGTAAATTTTGTTTACTGCAGAAATGAAGTTAACTCTTTACTCCCTGGAGGTTTGTCGAAAAACAAGGACAGAAAGCTTAAGATAAGATATTATTTTAACAGAATTGCTATGAAGGAAAGTTAAATATAATTTAGTGTTCGTTTAAGTTTTAAACGAATTGTGTAGGTGGAATGTATTAACACGATCATCAGTAATATTTTTTTGTTGTGTGTACCATTTCCTCACCTTCCAATTTCTAAATTGTTAAAAGAGTCAAGTGCTGTAAAATCAATATCTGAGCAGAGTACTTTAACTGATTTTTGAGAAAAATTCTTTTATTGCAACATTTTTAATGAGTTTTTATGTTCATGGTTCTCTCAAATAAATTTACTGAAGTAGGTGGATTCCTTTAATTTTAAAAAATACTCTACAAAATTCCATTTCTTTTATCACAGAAACTAAGTAACGTATACAGGGTGATCAGTTAAGGGTACGGAGTGGCTATATCCCGAAAACTATTCATGTTACGATTTAAAGGTAAGAAAATTATTAACAAATATTGCCAAAAGAATTTGAATAAAAAATACCTTTAAGTTCCTAATTTTACCGCTAGAGGTCGTATTTGCTATGGTGTCACAAGAAGTAATAATGTAGGTAAGAAATTGACTTTTTACATTCCTTGGTTCAAATATCTACAAATTTTAGTTTGACAATTTTTCTCTTATTACCATGGTAACGGCAGGGTGACCGATACTAATTTAGATACTTTAAACTGATGTAACTTAGGCTTAAGTTGATTAAAATTATATTTATTTTAATGCTAAGCGGTAGGTGGCGCTGTTGAAGAAATGCTATACTAGTTCCGATTACTTCATAAATGCAAATAGTACCCGACAGATTTTTTTACTTCGTTTGGTAGGTTATTAGTTAAGAAAACAAAATCTGAAAACCGGGGATCGATATCTCTTGTCGTTTTAAAATTATTGCGGTGATAGTAGATAAGTGTCGAGACCGCTGTCATTTAATTATTGAAAAAATGGACCCAAGGATAACCTCCTTAAATATTAGTATGTTATTAAGAATTATCCTGTATTGTCTGTAAAGCGGCTTATTGACTACCAATAAGTACATTTCTGAAATCTGCTTTCCTTATTTGAAAAGTCAGCGCATGGCCCTGATGAGCAGTTTGCAAAAGTTTAACGCTTTGTAACTGTAAAACCTTATGTAGTAAAAAAAGTCTTAAATCAAATTTAAAGGAAACAACATTTCCAACACATTTTTCGAATTTATTTAAAAATTAATACCGAAAGATATTGTCTAATAAGATGAATGAATTATTAAACTAAATAGGATAACTAATAGATTTTTTATTGAACTGTTTTTGACTTAAATTAGGATAATGCATAATAATTGAGATAAATGATACCTCTTGTTATTTTTGGGTACATACTTTAATATTCAAGTTAATTTAGCGTATTAAAATTACACTCTGTGCGCACATACGAGAAAAAATCGCGAAGCACAACATGAGCGACCGCGATTTTAAATTCTTGTTGTAAAACATCGTTGTTCGCGCTCATCCTTAGTGTTTCATGGTTGCCTAGTTAGTTTAGTTTAAATGTTACCGTTACACTAAAGCTTCAGTCATTATGACCGATGTATAATAAAATGCGCTAGTTAACGGCTGTTGCTCATAAATGCTTTCCGAGTTAATTACTCTTCTATTCATTGTGGATTGTGTTTATATCTGCCCAGAACCGAAAGATAAATAATTACAAAAATAAAACATTTCATTAAATCTGCCGGAGATTACAAGAGCAGAATTAAAATAACAGTTTGAGAACAAGGTTAATAAAATGGATATTTCTGTATACCGATTGCGTGATACAAATGCCAATAGTCGTTTGTTTAGCGAAGGCTATAATTATCGGCAAAGTAAACTGTTTTCTGGAATCCTGAAATTACAGAATACTATCTGCAAACAGCGGAAGAATTGTTGAAATCTGCGGTTCGTGCTTTTGCTTTCGAGCCGCGATTTAATTTTGGTATTTAGATGTTTCGCGGAATCATTGCATAATAATGAAAGCATTTCCAGAAATATAGCGTTCACCTAAATAATATAACATTTATATTCCTGATTGGTATTTTGCTGTTAAGAGACAGTGAACGATCGTATATCGGTGAAGGAACTAGTCAATTTGCGTTCAGAGAGAATGAAACTAGGTTTCCTAAAATGAGCTAAACAACTACCTAAATCGAAATTAAGAAAATTGTCAAAGTCATAGGTAATTATCGTATTTTTTATTCCATTAATTGGATTTTTATTTTTAAATGTATACCTTTATTAAATATACAGGTTGTCCGGGAAAATGTGGGAAATCTCTCGGATTCAGATAGAACATGAAAATTAGATGGCAATTTTCTATAAAAAAAGTTTTAAAGTACTTAATATAATTTAATAAAAATTTAACGTGATGTACACTAGTAAAGACTTCTTAAAATAGTGTCCTTGAAACATATTTAATTTTACTAGAAGCGGACTAAGCTTGACAATTTAATATTTAAATTTTTACGCCCTGCATGGTAAAGACTTAATCTGGCTAGCTGCACCTGCAGAGTCTAAAAAAAGGTGCTCTTTCTTGTTTATTGTCGATAAAATGAACCGTTTTCGAGAAAAAGAATAAAAAATGAATTAATGGTTTATTTTTAATAAAAACGACCATGATTTCTATTTTGTTTCTTAACAACAAAGTATGATACGAAAGTCATTTAAACAACAGAAAAGTTTCATTTTAAGTTGTTTAATCCGAAGAAATACAAAAATTTAAAAAACTCAGTGATGTATTAGGAGGCACCTTAACGAAATTATTGAAAACCTTTATAAGAGAGTTTAACATGGGCTCCTTGAAGTCTGATACACTCGCGGGAACGACGAATTGAGGACTGCTGTACCCGCCACAATAACCCAGCCTTGATCCTTGTCATATCACAATGAAACGTGATTTTTTGTAGTGCTAACCGGACACCAAGTTTTTCATGTATCCCACAGGTAAAAATCCAATGGCGTTAGGTCGGGAGAACGAGGAGGTCAGGCAATTCGTCCTCCTTTACCTATACAACGGTTTGGGTAGACATTATTTAGGTGCTCCCGCACACCAACGCTGAAATAAGGTAGTGCCTCATCCTGCATAAAGTACATGTTTAGGCGGGTTTCACGTACTAGGAGCTTTATTAAATCCTGAAAAGCGTTCTGGAGGAACTCCAAATAAAGTTATAATAATAAAGTCCATTCCAGCGTTCCGGCAATATGAATGGTCCAATCAAGAAATTACCAATGATTCCTGCCCAGATATTAATAGATTGGAACTGATGTTGATGATGCGAAACAATACTGGCATGAGGATTTTTATCAGCTCATATATATATGTGTTGTGTAAATTGGCGATACCATATCTGGTAAACCTTGCTTCATCCGTGAAAATAATAATGCTAATGAAGTTGTAAATGTACTATTGTTTCAGATGTATTAAACTGTGCTGATAATTTTCGAGTGCTCGTTGACGGAGTATCATCTACAGCATTTAAAATATTTTCCTTTAATTGCGGCGTACGTACAGTTCTTCTCACACCAGCATCATTACTATTTTGTCCACACTTTCTTAAAATTATGAAGAAATCAATATTATGTATTATCTTATTAAATGGAATCGCCCACCATTCTCCCTTAGACGTTGGTCAACTCGTTGAAATGTCTTCTGGTTTGGCATAGTACGAGTAGGAAATCTCTCGTGATATAACCTTCTGGCTTCTAAATCATTGTAAGACGCATCAGATGCATATCTGCATACTCAGTAAACGTGTGTTCCGTAGTTCGAATTAATTCACAGTTAAATTCACTAATATCGAGGTAAAGGATCAATGTGGCAGCGATGTGAAAAATGACAAGTTCTAAAATGCAGGATATTTTATTTGTTTCGTACCATAGTTTATACAGGGTGTCAAAAATTTAAGCATTAAGTTGTAAAGCTTAGTCCGTTCCGGGTAAAATAAAAAAGCTAAATATGTTTCGAGGGGGTTTTAAGGGGTCCTTACTAGTGTCTTTCTCATTAAACTTTTATTAAATCATGGTTAGGTTAGGTTAGGTTAGAGTGGCAGACTTCTGGTCTATCCAGACAGTCTCACGTAGTCCTTTAAGGACCGTTGTGTTACCACACATGTTTTGCGGAACCTATCAGCATCAGCTCCCTGATGGCTAGTGCGAAGTACGGCGTAGAAGAATCCTGGCAGCTCACTCAAACTAGCCACTACTGTTAATAAACCTAGTAAGTAGACCCAGTTGTAAGCTGCTTACTTCCTCCAGATTATTAAAGAATGGTTCGCCCAAGGCAATAAACCTTCTTCTTGCAAGGCCAGGGCATTCACACAAAAACTGAATGCTTTCCTCCTCTTCTTCGTCTCTGCAACTTCTGCAGAAGTCGTTAGCTGGTATTTGCATACGTTCTGCATGTCTACCAAAAAGACAGTGCCCGGTGACCATGGCAGTGATATTTCTTAAGTCCTTCCGACTGTGTTGTAATAACGCTGCGGTTTTCTTGTTATCAAGTAGGGGACACAATTGCTTGGAGATGCTACAGGTTGTTAGCTCTGTCCATCTGCTTATTGCAAGTTGTTTGGCTGTACGATCTATCTCCTCTTTGACCAATCCCAGCGGCCTAGCCACGGCATTCTCTGCTAGATCGGCGGACATGCCCGCGCTCTCCATGGCGAGCGCATCAGCAGACTCATTGCCATCTATGCTGTGATGACCAGGAACCCAACACAGAGTGACTCGATGCCGGGCACCAAGTATGCGAAGATTGTTGCGACATCGCCTCACTAGTTTTGATTTAATGTTGTTGGAACGAATTGCCTTTATCGCTGCCTGACTATCTATATAGATAGCTATTGACGCAGCTGCTCTCAGGTCTTGACGTTCCTGCAGGATTTTTACTGCTTTATCTACTGCCATCACTTCTGCTTGAAAAATGCTGCAGTAGTCCGGAAGTCTATATGACCTCTGTATTTTCATACTCTCAGAGAAGATACCAGCACCCACTCCGACGTCCATTTTTGAACCGTCTGTGAAAATTGAGTGGGCTGTCTCCATTTTTAACTGATTGCCCTCCCACTCTTCCCTAGTCGGAATGAGCACAGAAAAACCCTCTCCGAAATCTGTTAGTGGGACGATGTAATCAGTCGGCTCTTGCAAATTTTGAACTGGATATGTCCTTAGTATACTGCTGTGCCCGTCGTTGGTGTCGCTCCAGCATTTCGACTCTTTAAGTCGTAAAGCACTCTTTGTAGCCATACTTTTCCCATAAATGTCCACGGGCAGCAGATGTAACACACTCCTAAAGCCGCCGTCGGTGTGGAGTGAAGGGCACTAGTTACTCCTAAACAACCTGCCCGTTGTATCTTTGTTAGTTTCTTTGTGTGTACTGCTTTTTCCAAAGCAGTCCACCAGACCAGGACCCCGTAGGTTAGTATAGGTCTTATAATGGCCGTATAAATCCAGTGTACTATATGGGTTTCAATCCCCACTTTTTACCGATGGCTTTTTTGCAGGCATAGAACGCAACTGACGCCTTATTGACTCGTTCTTGCAAGTTCATGCCCCAGTTTAGCTTGGAATCGAGTATCAGTCTCAGGTACTTTGCTCTTGCTTTCAGCACCAAGGTACTGTTGTCCAGAACTGGGAGCCTGAAGTTCTCAATCACCCTTCTGCGTGTGAATAGAACTAGCTCCGTTTTTTCTTGGTTAATTTGCAGGCCACATCTCGAGGCCCAGCGTTGAAGATTTTGTAGCGCTGTTCCTGTTAGATCGCTGATGGTATTTAGAAATTTGCCTGACACTAGTATAACTAAATCGTCAGCATATGCAACCACTTAAATTCCAGCTCCTTCTAAAGTTATAAGAGCTTTATTTAAAACTATTAGCCAGAGTGTTGGTGACAGCACCCCGCCTTGCGGAGTTCCTCTTCCGACAAATCTGATCAACTCACTGCCACCCAAACTGAAGTAGATTTGGCGGCCTTTTAACATTTTATAAATCCAACGGCAGATGTAGTTGTCAACCCCTGATTCTGTTAGAGCGTCGCACACTGCCTCGGTCGTGACATTGTTAAAGGCTCCTTCGATGTCCAGGAAAGTTCCTAGAGTGTACTCTTTATTTCTAAGTGATTTTGCAATAACGCCTACCACCTCGTGTAGCGTAGTTGAGACGAGCTCAGCTCTCCTTCTGGTATCGAGTTTTTAATATATAGATCTAGTAGCCGCTCTAGCGTTTTGATAAGAAACGAAGATAGGCTGATCGGTCTGAAGTCCTTGGCGGTTGTATGACTGCGTTTACCAGCCTTTGGTATGAAGACTATTTTTATCCTATTCCAGTCTGCAGGCATGTGTGCCCAGTACAAGCTGCTTCTGTATATCACCAAGAGCCAGGGAATTAGGACCTTTTCCCCCTTTTGTAGCATGGCGGGCATTATCCCGTCTAATCCGGGTGATTTGTAGGGTTCAAATGAGTCTATCGCCCATTCAAGCTTATTAAATCATACTAAGTACTTTAAAAGTTATCTCCATGGGGAGGGCCTGCAAGAAAAATTTTTATGGAGACTTGTCATCTTATTTTTTTATGTTTTATCTGAATTCGAGAGATTCATATTCTCCATAGTGCCCTTATGGGTGCCGTAGATGCCAATAGGTGGTGAAGGGTAGTGCGCATAACATTCTTGTCCAGTTTCTCTAGTTCTACCTCCATAAATTCATTAGACGTACAGCTGTGCGTAAGGTCCAGTTTTAATATTAAGGGATTTAGTGGGTACTGTTAGAAGAAAAATATCGTCACAGCCGAAATTTTTTTAGGACCACGCCCAAATTTCGTCAGGAATTCACCCAACGTGACCTGATTTATGTTTTCCTGAACTAACGCATTTCGTAAAATCTAACACGATCGGCCAATATCGAGGGGCTGCTAACTCCCAGAAAAGGTATACACAGATTTATTTTAAGTCAGTATTGATTTATTTGATTTAACATGATTGACAGAAGGAACTATGATTTAAAAAAAATTTAATTTGACGTATATTGATTTTAAAAATTTCCGGTCTCTTGTATAATATAAGGCAAAGTTGAAAACCAAAGACCTGTTCGGAGAATAAAGCTTACTCGCAACTTTTTTTTGGACGCATGTTCACAGTTTCACATTAAATTTAAGACTACAAGTGTTCCTATATTTTCAGTAACGATAGTCCATATTAAGATAATCTTGATTATTGTTCCTTCTTTTTCTGCTTTTTGTGAAATATAAAATTATTTTCTTATAACTGCACCTTATTTGCCGCAGACACCTTAGGTCTTAAAAAAGTTTGCTATTTTTTTTTTAGAATTCTTTGATTCATTTGTAAAAACTAACTGCCTTTTTACTACATTGTCGGAATGTTGGCAAATCGATACCGCAAATGTTTTATCCCATTGGGACTCGAAAAAAAATCCCACAAGAAACACCCATATTTTAGAAAGCAATAAAGCTGCTGTCAAAGTACAGAAGTGTATCGTAAATTCAGACTACGTTTTCGGAATACGCAAAATATTGTTTGGAAAATGATTTTCATAGCTGCATCCGTAATACTTATTTTTCTTTTTGTTCGTTTAAAGAAGTGGGTTTTTGATAGTACAATAAATTGTACCTTCTTTAACAAAATATCATGGACTTGGTAATAGGTTAGTAGTAGATATAGATACAGGAATATAACATTTAGACCGGGAAAAGCAGGGCTAAACTGTAGTGCATTTATGTGGTTCGAGACTGTCACTCGTCAATTAAATACCATATAATTATAACTTCTTAAGCCATGTATAGCCTTTGCACATTACCTCATCGCGAGGTTTGTCGGGAGCCTAGCCGCGAACTTCCTCGTGAACAAGAATGTGACCATCAGGTAGAAGGTTTGGACAGCGAAGTATGCAACTAAGACATTTTCTTTGGATCATTTGCCATCGGCATAGTTTGAAGTGCTGATATGAATTTTCCTATTGCAGTATAATTATTAAATTTGTTCTGTAATTCAATTTGCAGTCATAAAATGGCGTCCTCGCTGACAATTTTAATAGAAGGAAACGTATTAGTATTATATTCGTAAATGGATGTGGTGTTTTTTTGAGAAAAGAAAAATTATTATTTCTCTTCTTTATTGTGGTCGTTAAATGTATAATCTTGGCAAGACCAAAACCTTTGCTAACACATTATCCTTAGATCTATAATAAAAACTTAGATCGTCGTCATCTGGACCCGAGCCGGTATCTGAGGTATCGCTCTCCCTTGATTTATCATGCATTTTGATACTAAGCAAACCTTTTTACAGAGACGTTTAAAAAAAAATTGGCTTTTTTCGAAATCAGAAACGAGATTAAATGTCAATGATACCAATAAGAAGCAGTTGCTCTTATGACAACAATTTTTGTGACTGCGCCGCAAAAAATCACTAGATCATAGAACTCTGAAGAACGTTAGGGTTGACTTCGTGTTATCGTCTAACCCAAGAGAAAGAAAAAAAACATTTTAGTTATGATATAAATCATTTGTACCGACAAAATGAGCTACCAATTTTATTTTGGAAGTGACGCAGTTAATATATCCCTTTTTCTTACATAACTTTGGAAAGTATTTTGCAGATCCACTTGGAGACTTTGAGTAATTTTCTTTCCATCCACTTCTCCAGCGATTAACTTGGCAGTGGTTTTGTCTATAATAAAAGATTTGAAATTACCACATTTGCTGCATTTGCTATATTTCGTGGAATAGCAACAGCTAAACTCGTCGTCCTTTTATTAATTTTTATTTTTTGTATGATAAAACAACCGAATAGCAAATTGTAGTAAAAAAAGTGTGTCTTCTTTCCATTATTACAACAGTAACAATAAGTAACATACACTTAGAATTTTTAAATAAAGCACTCCAATTAACTCTGAGTATTTCCAATACTAAATCAAACTATAATTGATTTGTGATGGGCTACATGCTTGGTAAAATGGAGTTCCATGGTAGAGGAAAGTAAAGTCGTACTTGTTATATTTCACAATTTAATTCAGTTTCCTGACACGTGTTTCAAGGCATATAAGAAAATACTAAATTCTACACGCATTAAAATAAAAATTGTCAGATGATGGGTTATTTTGGTCCTTATTTTACAGGTATTGGCCAAAGGTACAACTACATTACAGGTGTGATTATAGAGGTATTTACATCTTAGTAATAAAATTAGGAAAATGATATTGTTTATATAATTATGGGTTTTTTTCATTCGTAATTATTGACAGTATTTACCGCATATTTATCTTAAGTTATTAGGCTATTAACTATTAGATTGACACCTGAAGGTATTTCAATTTAATTATTAACAACATTACATCGATTTTTTAAGGCTTTTTTGATTGCTAATGTTTCTAATAAGTTGAGTTTTTTACCCTTGTATTGAGTATATATCGGTTTTATTTTGTTGGATATTGAGTGGTTATTTATTATATAATATTTATATATAATTTAATTCATAATTTTTATTTTTTATGACATACTTACTGTTATACGGCCTCCGCTAGCTCCAGATGAGACTCGAGTGGGTTTGGCATGCTGGTAACTGTATTTAAACCTTTGTTTTATCTAGATGTTAAAAATTTGAGCGCCACTGTTTTTTTTAGACGATATTATACCAGGTAAAAACAGAAACCTTATGTCTATAGAGCTCGTAGAAATAAAAGAATTTATATAACCATAACACATTTAATAAAAATTGTTATTTTGAAAAATTACCATTCAGGTTTCACTAGGTATATTATTCTATTTGAATGTGTTTACATATGATCAAAAAAAAATGAAATCTAACTACATGACTTATGCGCTGGTAAAAATTCTAGAATTTTCTTGGACGCATTACCTCAATAAAAATTATACGTTATGTTCTAGTACCAAATGCTTTTTACAGCTGTTATTTAATTATTTAATTAAAGAAAAGTTTATTTAAATTTAGCTTCTTGAAATGACGATATTAGTAAATGGTAAGATGGTGTAAAAATTTATAATATTAAAAACTGGCCTTTTCCCTGTGATCTTCGGCGACACGAGGCTATGCAGATACCATGCATCCTTTTTTTTTCCTAGCATCAAGGTAGAGGTGAAGTTCCAATTAATACACGTTGAAGCTTTACTACATAGTGAAACTGACTTCTTGAAATTCTCTATTCTTCTTAAACCTGTTATGAAAATTATAATTAATTATTATTTTAAACCCACAACAAACAATTTAAGTGTGTTATAAAGAACCCAAATTACGCCCTGGAGGATGTTCTTCAGACACCCCTTAGCTAGCTCAACTCAGGGTAGGTTCGCTATTTTGTTTCTAGTTTGAGAGGTTTAGCACTCTTATAAGTAAGTTATAGTCAAATCCTGAAGGCGCCACCTTAGTTTTATTTTACTTAAAAGCCTTTAAATGTTCTAGTGTTTGGCCTCAGATAAAAACAAACTAGGAAAAAAAACACTTATGTCACAATCGGTATACCCTAGCTTATTATAAGCTCTCATTCACTCAAGTCCTCAATGTCACTCTATTTAAAATAAAAGCCAAATTTTCGCAGAGGCCAATAAAAATATTTATTCTTAAGGTGTTGTTAAGCCCTTGGTTACTTTGTTTTATAAATGCAAGCTCCTCTTACTTTGGTGGACAATAGATACTTAAACTTAAAAGATAAATAAGTGGAATGAAATATTAAAGTGATAGTACTAGGTTTGACAATAAAATTTCTGAATGTTCAAATTTACAAAGTTATTGATAAAAGAAAGCAAAAAGTCAAACCCTGTTTGACAGAGTCTTGCACAAGACGGCAACTGTCAGACCTACACTGTAAAAAAAAAATGACTGTTCAGTCTGATCTGGCAGCCACATAGACCTACATCCAGGACATTGCCTGAGACATGGAATTTCCGCAAGGTCTGTGCAAGAACCTCTCACAACTAACTAAATTTACCATAAAACTCTGTTATAGTATGTTACAATATCTTACGAGTACCTGTGGTTACTCAATAAGCATGCTAGCCACTCGGCCATAGATAAATTAAAATGTCGAAGTTACAAGTACTAAATTTGGAATAAAAAAATGACCTTTAGCCGGGAAACAAAAATATTTACTTTATAATCATAAATTGTACTGTATTTATAACAAAAGTAGCTGTAACAGACTACCTAACGCTTTGAACTACTAGAGACTCTTGTGACGTCTAAACGCTATGTCGACATACGCTATACGTTTACATTGCACAAGCTCTGTACATAACATAAGTGCAAAACTTGACCAAAACACTGTATGGTGAACAATACGCAAATGCAAAATACTTTACTATGTTACAACATACTCAGGAAAAATGGTACTTAGCTAAAACCTTACGTGCTACCCGTGGTTCATGAAGACTCAATCTTCACACACACTCACACATGGTCTCTGAAACAGCTAGCGTGGAAACTGCTACACAGCTAGTCTCCAAGAAATCCCATAGTACACGGCAACTGGCACGTCCCGCGTCCAGGCAATTCCAAAAAAAATAAACTAGTACATCACTTTGTACTCGGACTTTTAGCCCCTACCAAAAAAACCCCTAAAATCGAATTTTAGATATACAAACATGAGAGAGAAATCTTTCATAACACCCATCAAGGGTAATTCAGATACTAAAATTAAGGCCTACCTCAAATAACTAACGAGGGTTCCCAATTTACCAGATGGCGTCTATGACCGCTGTTAAAGTTCATTAAAGCATTTTAAATCGGCATTCCGGCCAAAGGAATAAGCAACTACAAGGCCATACCCTTTTTAAAGCATTTGTGGATGCTATCGACACTACATTAGCCTGCTCGGCCCAAAAAACTAAATTTGGGGAGCTACTTCTACAAACGTGCTCTAACTTCCAGTGTCCATGGTCGAAAGGGACGCTTCTTATTTTTCTCCAACGTACATAGTTACCGAAACAAAACAATCACAAAAAAATTAGTCACCCTATCTACGTAAACTAAGCTCTTTCAACAACACAGAAAACTAATGGCGACCAAAGTCTACCCACGCGACCAAGCAAAAATTAACCAGAAGTCGCTGTGAAAATGCACAGAAACTGTCAGTCTGACACTGATCTATTATCGATTTTCTTAAAACCCAGCTGATTTACGACATTCGAGATGATTAACCTACAACTTTTATACTTGGTTTAAATAGTTATAAATTACCAATTTTCAATTAACTAAAAGAAAGATTTGAAATCAAACCTATCTGCAACTAGTATTAAACGATGAACAGAAGAAATCAATCCACTTAGCTATGTCGTACAAGATACAAAACATTCCTGAAATATAACCAACAACAAAGGTTCGAAACTAAACATAATGAAAATTTTGGGCTATTACAGGTAACTTAATTAACAATTACTGTTTAAGGTGAGAGTCTACATATGTATTTTAACAATTTAAAACCGAAAACTTAACCGGGATAATCAAACCTATAAAATGCAATTTTCAAACTGTAACAAACCATGATTAAATAAAAAACATATTGATGAAAAGGTTGAAGACTGAAGATTAAGAATAGCTAACTGAACATTGTTGAAGTTGAATTGAAGATAGATATTAGTGTAGAGGGTTGAAGAGTTGAGGAGTTGCTTGAGTTGACAATTTAAAAACTTGAAATGGCCATATCTTTGGAACGAAAAACTGAAGAAAAAAACGCAAAAAACAGTTTCTATAAAACGAAGGGGGAACAAAAACAAGCGTATTATCCCACCCTTATCTGCAACCCCTTGGACAGGGTGAGATACACCCTAAAATCTTAAATAGAAAGGGGGGTCGAGTGATACATCATTTTGAAGCTACATTTCAGGAAATTCTTCTCTGTTTATTAAGGAAAACAATAAATGAAAACACAATTTTGAAATTTTTTATTATTATTTAATTAAATGTTCAAAATGATTTCCGTTGTTTTGAAGACAATAATAAAGCCTACTTTCAAATTCTTCACGTACATTTGCAAATGTTTCTCTGGATATAGCACGGCATTCCTGAACTATTCTATGCTGAAGTTGCTCTAGTGACTCAGGTTGCATTTTAAAAACCACAGATTTTAGGTGACCCCACAAAAAGAAGTCAAGAGGTGTTAGGTCCGGGGATCTAGGTGGCCATTCAACAGAACCTCTTCTTCCAATCCACTGGTTGGGATAATTATCATCCAACCACTGCCTAACGGAAACTACATAATGCGGAGGTGCTCCATCCTTTTGGAAATGTAGTAAGCGTTCTTCTAAAGATAAATTTCCGAGTATGTCCCTCTGATTTTCTAATTCTTGCACTATTAGTGGTTCGATAGACCTCTGTAGCATTTCAGCATACCTGTCGCCATTTAAATTTCCTTGTATAAATATTGGGCCGATAATACCATCTCCCAATATACCAGCCCAAACATTAATTTTCTGGGGGTACTGGGTATGCCCTTCTCTAAATACGTGGGGGTTCTCGTCATTCCAGTAACGACAGTTTTGCTTATTAATATGCCCATCTAAATAAAAGGTACACTCATCACTGAAGCAAATATTTTTAACTAGTCGAGGTTCTGCCTGTCATTATTTCACAAAACTGAATTCTTCTGTCCGGGTCGTCGTCACAAAGTTCTTGCAGTATGTGCAGTTTATAGGGATAAAACTTATGAAATTTAAGTACCTTTCTTATGGATTCACGAGATAATCCAGTTGCTACAGCTGCTTCACGAGTTGATAAAGTTGATTTCATTGCAAACAGCCCCAGAATTTCAATTTGCGCTGCTTCGTCGGCTAGTCTCGGTTGATTTCTCTTTTTATTCGCGACAGAACCAGTTTCTTCAAATTTGGCTACTAGTTGGCGAACATACTCCGGGCTTACATTTTGACCTGGATGCCTTTCGTTAAAACGTTGAGCTGTCCTTAAGAAACATTGATCCTGGGAACCATAAATGAAAAAAATTTCTACACGTTCAGCTGTGCTGTACACCATTGTTAAAGATAAGAGGTGCTGCCTTTCGTTTAAACTGAACCGAAAGTCAACGGTTCTTAAAATAATAATACTAGTACAAGTTACTTTTAAAGTAAATTCTGTGATAATAAAATGCGAATATTTATAAACAAATTTTTTTTTTCGACAAAAAAACGATAGCAAATAAACCCAAACAAAATACCTAGGCTTAAAATGTTTAGAATTCTTAAGAGATATCTCTTAATATGCCAGGATAATGGTAGCAATCATTTTGAACATTTAATTAAATAATAATAAAAAATTTCAAAATTGTGTTTTCATTTGTTGTTTTCCTTAATAAACAGAGAAGAATTTCCTGAAATGTAGCTTTCTATAGTACCATTGGAAAGCATTTTTCAAGAGCTTCAAAATGATGTATCACTCGACCCCCCTTTCTATTTAAGATTTTAGGGTGTATCTCACCCTGTCCAAGGGGTTGCAGATAAGGGTGGGATAATACGCTTGTTTTTGTTCCCCCTTCGTTTTATACAAACTGTTTTTTGCGTTTTTTTCTTCAGTTTTTCGTTCCTTTCGTTTAAAGTTTCTACCTGTTTGACCTATATAGATTGCATCACAGTCATCACATTGTATTTGGTAGGCCCCGCTATGTGTTAATTTGTCTTTATTTTCAATTTTTGAATTAGCTATGTATTTACCTAGGTTATGTTTATTGACTTGTATGGGGATAAGTTTATGGTTTTTAAGTTCTTTGGAGATTTTTTGACTTGTGTGACCTATATATCTGATTGAAGTGTATTTCGCGTTTGATGGAAGGGGACGTCCTCGGTAGAGTAGCTTTTGTGTTTTTGTCTGAGTTTTTTCTTTAGTATTTTGTTTATGAGTGTTGTTGGATAGCCGTTGTTTAAGGCTATAATTTGTATTATGTCTAATTCTTTATTATATGAAATATTTGAAAGTGGGATGTTGACTAATCTGTGGATCATGCTATTGAACGCAGCTAGTTTGGTTTGTTGGGAATGTTTTGAGTCTGCTGGTATAACTATATCGGTTATCGTTGGTTTTCTATAGATTTGGTAGGTTAATTGGTTGTTTTGATTTATTATTGTAAGGTCCAAGAAATTGATTGAGTGGTTAGTTTTCCTTTCTATGGTAAATTGAATTTTAGTGTTTAAGTCATTTAAGAAGGTTTGGAAATTGTTCTAGCTGTCGCTCTGTTCCTGTCCAAACGCAAAACACATCATCTACCTATCTGCGCCAGAAATGTATTTTTTTTACGTACTACGATTAATATACATGAGATAATTCATCTCAACAACCTGTGAATAGATCAAAGCTACTTTGGATTTTTGGATTTAACGATAAATTCTTTATACAAAAAGAAGGACTACCAATGGGCTCTCCTTTGTCACCATTGTTAGCGAAGTTATTCATGAAAAACTGTGAATATTACCTTTTTAATTTAAAATATCCATTAATAAAAAATATACATTTCTGGCGCAGATACGTAGATGATGTGTTTTGCGTTAGGACAGGAACAGAGCGACAGCTAGAACAATTTCTAAACCTTCTAAATGGCTTAAACACTAAAATTCAATTTACCATAGAAAGGGAAACTGACCACTCAATCAATTTCTTCGACCTTACAATAATAAATCAAAACAACCAATTAACCTACCAAATCTATAGAAAACCAACGACAACCGATATAGTTATACCAGCAGACTCAAAACATCCTCAACAAACCAAACTAGCTGCGTTCAATAGCATGATCCACAGATTAGTCAACATCCCACTTTCATAAACCCTATATAATAAAGAATTAGACATAATACAAACTATAGCCTTAAACAACGGCTATCCAACAACACTCATAAACAAAATACTAAAGAAAAAACTAAGACAAAAACACACCTACCGAGGACGTCCCCTTCCATCAAACGCGAAAAACACTTCAATCAGATATATAGGTCACACAAGTCAAAAAATCTCCAAAGAACTCAAAAACCATAAACTTGTCCCCATACAAGTCAATAAACATAACCTAGGTAAATACATAGCTAATTCAAAAATTGAAAATAAAGACAAATTAACACATAGTGGGGTCTACCAAATACAATGTGATGACTGTGATGCAATCTATATAGGTCAAACAGGTAGAAACTTTAAAACTAGGCTTAAAGAACACAAAACGTCCATTTTAAAAAAACAAAATAAAACGGTAATAGCGGACCACTGTATAATAAATAACCACTCAATATCCAACAAAATAAAACCGATATATACTCAACACAAGGGTAGAAAACTCAACCTATTAGGGCCAAGTGTATAGATATGAATTAACCCTAGAGTTAAACCTAAGTTTTACCTCAAAGTTAATCCGTGAATTAACCGAAAGTAAAATATATTGCCAGTTGTATAGGTTTGGGGTAAAAAATGTTTTTTTTAGCTAGCTGCTAGCTTCAGTTTCACATAAGTTATTAAAATTTATTTCTAAAGTGTAATTTATTCTAACCTTACTACTACCTTACTAGATTAAATTATTAATTCAACTAAAGCCTTTTACACTCTAAATCTTGAAATAAATTCGGGATCTATCCAGAAATCCATATTTTCAATACGAGGCCTAAAGATTTGGTGCCTCCGTGCGTTTTCTACTATATCAGTAATATCTAAATCATCCTCTTCATCATCCGAAAGAAAATCGTAAACAATATCAAAAGCATCCATAATACCTACTACAAAACACTTAAACTAACCTACTGTAACCTATTATTTTAAAAAACCAAATCAGAAAGTACAAATACATAGATAGGTTAGGGTAAAAAGTAATGACAATTAAATGAGAAAGATACCAAAATAAACTGCTGGACAATTCAAGCGGACCGAGCTAATTGTTAGGTGAACTTTGGAGTAAAATATTTTACGAACGAATAAAGCTATCGATGCGCGGTTTCCGAAATTTAAAAGAGAATTTAATTCTTAATATGCACATTTTTCCGATTTTTTTTTACATCTAACCTTTAACTGTCTACAGGGTTCAAAGAGAAATATATTTTTTTTACCAAAGTTTCTAAGTAGGTACCGGATTTCCACAAAAATAATATTAAATTATTTTGGATGGCATTTTCTTGGTCTCCTATTTATAGAGAACAAAATAAATTCTCAAATTTTTGATATCCCTCTTTGTTCATGAAATTTCGCTTTTTTTCTCAACCCCTGTAAATTTCAGGTACAGTATTGCCCGAAAAAAACAGTACTGAACTTGTAATCGTATTATATATTTAAAAAATACATATTATTGACACTTTATTATATGTTCTAAGTGTGCACCTCCTCGTTCAAGACAGACTTCATAACGATGTTCTAAGTTTCTGGTCATGTTATTGAATAAGGGTTGTCTCAGAGCTGCGAAGAAGACTCTAACGGCATCCTTTAATTCATCGATGGTTTGTGGTGCCCGTTTGAAAAAGGCATTTTTAGCCATGCCCCAAATGTATGCGTCTGGAGGTGTGAGGTCTGGAAAATGTGAAGGATAAGGGAAGTCAGTAAATCGTGAAATGAATTTGCTTGGAAAATGGTCTTGAAGAAATTGACGAATTGCGGCAGCAGTATGGCAAGTTGCCCCGTCCTGCTGAAAAAATTGGTTTCGAAATGCCAAGTTACGTGCACGACAGAATTGACGTAGATCAGGGATAAATCGTGTTAAAATGTGTCTGTACCTCTGTTGATTAAGTGTGACTTGCCTACCATTCTCTTCGATGAAGTACGGACCAATGATTCCGTGTCCGGACACAGCACACCAGACACTCACTTTTGCACTATGTAAAGGAGGCTCTTGAACCTCATCGGGTCTGGCAAAGCCCAGAAATCGATTTGTGCGACGATTCACATAGCCTGACAAGTGAAAGTGTGCTTCGTCTGAAAACCAAACATTTTTCAAAAATTCAGGATTTTCATACTGTAACGCGAGAATTCTGGCGCAATATTCCACTCTACTGCGATAATCCCGAGGATGTAGTTGTTGATGTACCTGAATCACATACGAAAATGCACCCAGCTCCTTCAGGATTCTTTGAAAGGAAGTTCTTTTTAAATCAAGTTGTAACGCTGTCCTTGCCTGGCTGGCTTTCGGATTTTGTAAGATTTGCTCAAAAACACGTTCATGGTTATTGTTGTTGTTAACTGTCCTGGGACGCCCCGAGTTTCCTTTTCGTTGGCACAATACACTACCCGTATTTCTGAACTTTTCAATAACCTTCAAAATTACAGCATTACTTGGAGAACGTTTATTAAACCGTTGTGTGAATTGATCAGACACGTATAGCAAACTTGCACCATTATGTCGGCCCATTCCGTATGAGCGAAAATAATGCTCTACCAGAAACACTTTCTCCTCTGTACTTAACACCATTTTTAACAATTAGGCCCTACTAATTACTTCTTTGAGGTTTACTTGACAGGTCTATACTAGCTAACTTGAGTGTGACAGCGCACGCATAAAAACACCGCCAACTTAGTTTCAGTACTGTTTATTTCGGGCATATCTGTATTTTTGTCATTAGGCCTTACAATGTTTTGTAAGAACGGGTTTTGGTAAGTGATTATAACTTATTAGGACCACCTCTTTTGCAACGAGTACATTTTAATTTCTTGCGTTTCGTCGTGACCAGTGGCGTACCCATAATCGGTTTTAATTAGTTTTTTTTTTCATTTTATATGCCTCCATTTCCACACATCGTGTGTTTCGTGCCAGGATAACGTTGCAGTATACCATGGTAACACCATTGTTAATTCAGGAGATGTCATTAAGTCACATAATTATTTTTAAAAATGACACGATTGTCCCGAACCGAACGCGCAAATGTTTTAAGATTGCTTAATGAAGGCCTGGCAGTTGAGGCTGTAGCCAATATGTATAATGTTGGGAAGGCCACAATCATTCGGCTAAAATAACGGTTTGCAACCACGGGCAACACGGCTTACAGACATGGAGGTGGCCGGAATAGAAAAATACCAGTGCGAGCAGAGAGGAACCTCCTACGAGAAACTCGACGTAGACGGACCCTGAACTCTAGGGTCCTCAATGAAAATATGCGGCGACATACTGGTATTGTGGTTTCCGATAGGACATTGAGGAGGAGGCTAAACTACAATAACTTAAGGTATACTAACAAAGAAAAAATACTGTAGAATGTTTATTTTTACATCTTTCCTGTTTGTAGAGCAAGAAGGCGCGCAAAATGTACGCGGCTTTTGCAGCAGCACCGTCATCATAGGCAAGCGTGGGCAGCTACGCATATAGGGTGGGGTGCAGAATGGCAAAATTGTATGTTTTGCGATGAGACAAGATTTAATCTGATCCATTCAGATGGAAGGGTTCTTGTTTGGTGGCAACCTGGGGAAAGATACATTGAGGAAAATATGGCTCCTCAAGAAGCTTTTGGCGGAGGGGGTATTACCGTATGGGCAGGAGTAATGCACAATGGAAAAACGGATCTTTTTATTTTGCAAAGAACCGTAAATGCCGAAATTTATATGAATGAAATTTTAAGAAACATCGTGCTGCCGTTTGCGGAAAACTTTGGGCCCGGTTTTCTCTTTGTTGATGACAACGCAAGGCCACACAGGGCACGGATTGTTCAAGAGTTTTTGGAGGAAAGCAATATTAATCAATTAAACTTGCCAAAATCTCCCGATCTAAACATTATTGAGCATGTGTGGTCTTCTTTAAAGTTGCGTGTACGATCAAGGAAAAATATACCTCAAACATTGGCAGAGCTTGCCGTAGCAATACGGGAGGAATGGGAAAACATACCACAACAACTTATCATTAACCTGGCCAGAAGTATGCCTCGGCGGTGCCAGGAGGTTCACAACCTTCGGGAAGGAGCCACCCGGTATTAGTTTTCTCATTAGCCGTTTAATCAGTAGAGAGTTAAGGAAGACTAATCATGTAAGCATATCAGTACCTAATGAACATTATTTAAACTATCTTATTTGCTAATAATTAATTGTTCCGTTAATAATAAAAAGATTCGTTTTATAACTGTGTATTTTTTGGAAAAGTGGATCGGATAAATCTTGTTTCATTTTGCCTCCGCGTATTACAATTTTGTTACTTTTATTATTTGTCCTAAATATGTTTGTCAAATAAATATGTATTTTGTGTTATCGGTATTTTATAATGATGTTTATAAGGATATGTAAGAAAGGTTTATTAAAAAATTAATTAGGATAAGTTATGCACTTATTTGTACATCCTGTATACGCGCTTTTGAAGTTTAAATCATTTCACGGATGATGTTCAAGGATGACGTTTCAACCCACTAGTGATTACTACCGATTATGGGTACGCCACTGGTCACGACGAAACGCAAGAAATTAAAATGTACTCGTTGCAAAAGAGGTGGTCCTAAGAAGTTATAATCACTTACCAAAACCCGTTCTTACAAAACATTGTAAGGTCTAATGACAAAAATACCTGAAATTTACAGGGGTTGAGAAAAAAATCGAAATTTCATGAACAAAGAGGGATATCAAAAATTTGAGAATTCATTTTGTTCTCTATAAATAGGAGACCAAGAAAATGCCATCCAAAATAATTTAAAAAATTTTTTGTGGAAATCCGGTACTTAGAAACTTTGGTAAAAAAAACATACTTCTCTTTGAACCCTGTAGACAGTTAAAGGTTAGAAGTAAAAAAAAATCGGAAAAAATGTGCATATTAAGAATTAAATTCTCTTTTAAATTTTGGAAACCGCGCATCGATAGCTTTATTCGTTCGTAAAATATTTTACTCCAAAGTTCACCTAACAATTAGCTCGGTCCGCTTGAATTGTCCAGCAGTTCATTTTAAGGCTCTAAATCCCAGGATTCCACGTTAACTCGCACCCGATCCACGAGTTGAAGGTAAATGCTAGGGTTAGGAATAGCCTTCGCTTATACAATGCCTTCTTATACTAATCCTCGATTTATCTCCTATTCTTAAGTTAACCCAAACCTATATAACTGGGCATTAGGCCCAACCGTATGGAATTAACTATAGAATTAATATGAAGATTTACCCTCAAATTAAACTTAGAGTTAATCTAAGGTGTTGCAACTATATAGGATGGTGTTAATCCATAAAACTGATAACTTCAGAGGAATGGGAATATCAAAACTGCTTTGTGTTTTCATATTTCATTTGTCAATTATTATCATGTTCATGTTATTTAAAAGTAACTAGCTTTGCAACTTTCTTTTTATTTAATATATTTTGATTTGTAAGTTGCAAAGGCATTAATGTCTTTGGTGATTTGGTACCACATTTCTCTTTGCAGGCGTTGGCCAATCACTTGAATTAACATTCCTACAGAAGATTTTGATATTCTAAACCTTGCAATGAATTCTAGATCTATCCAATAGTCCATATTCTCAATACGAGGCCTAAAAAACCGAGGTCTTCGCACATTCTCAACTCAGTTAATAATCCCCAAATCTTCTTTGTCATCTGAGAGGAGATAATTTACAACATCGAAAACATCCATATAGGGTTACTATATAATTACGCAGCAATCGAGATTGAATAGGTACAATTGGTAAAATAGGTTCAAAAACAAGCATACGCCATTTTTATCCGAAGATTGCGAGTTAACTCATACCCAATCCACGAGTTACGGGTAAATCCCAGGGTCGGAGGTAATCTCTGGTTATACAATGCATTTTACTACTAACTCCTGGATTAACCTCCACTTTTGAGTTAATCCCAATCTATACAATTGGGTCTTAGAAACATTAGCAATCAAAAACGCCTTAAAAAATCGATGTACTTAATGTTGTTAATAATCAAATTGAAATACCTTCATAATTATATACACAATATCATTTTTTTTAAATTTTATTACTTAGATGTAAATACCTCTATAATCACACCTGTAATTTAGTTGTACATTTGGCCAATACCTGTAAATTAAGGACCAAAATAACCTATCATCTGTCAATTTTTATTTTATGTAAAATTTAGTAGTATTGTCTTTATATGCCTTTGATAATGATCCGCAAGGGTAGAAACACGTGTCAGGAAACTGAATTAAATTGTGAAATAATATAACAAGTACGACTTTAATTTCCTCTACCATAAATCAAACTGTTGTTGTAGAAAAACTTTTGACTCGCCAATACGCCACGTCAAAAGTTATCTCTTCGAACGCCCAAGTAGTATTTCGCACACTACATACAATTACTTTTACTATTATTTCATACAATGCATAGTGATCTTAGCAAAATTTGCGCCAATTGCAATGCAATTTTTCTTCTCTTACTCTCATTTGCAATATTACAAAGTAAGTAGAAGAGTTATTATTGTACAGCCCTGATGCTTCCACCTTATTGCTTTGTAATAATATCTGTTGGAAATCAATATTGGGTGGATTTAAAACTTTTTAAATTCGCCATTGGTCGACATTTCAATTAGATTTAGCAAATTACCGTAAAACCTAATATTTTGTACTCATAAAACATTTTTTATAACTTTCTAAGCGTTTGTTCGAATGATGCATTCAATAGAGTTCGTTACATGCCACGATTCATTTTACTCGTATATTTAATAGCTGTTTTTATAAGCTTTATAAACGTTTATTGCAGAAAGTTCGTGCAGAGTTACAATGCCCTTGGCGGTTTTAAAAAGCAGCATCAAAAACATCACTGTTGCTAAAGCAAATACAAAACGGTATTTTTCTTATAAATTAGAGTATTAAAATGTTTAATGTTATGCTAAATATTGCCTTTAATGTAAGCAAAATTATTTGTTTAAGTCAAACGAGAAATGTTTTTCAGTACTGGATTAAATATATTCATGCAAGGGAAAATACCACGGTTGATGAAATTGTATTTATAATTATGCTTAAAAAGCGGAAATAATAAAAAATAATGCTACCCTTATTTTTCTTATTATAGCATTTAACATGAAATAAATTCTGTATTGTCACGTTGGTAGTTTTTTCTAAAAATCGCTCAGATACGTGAATTATTGTTTTTCTATTGCGCATTCTATAAACTAAAATACGCGTATACAGGGTGAGCCAAAAAGTACCTATCATGGTCAACTTTTTTTTAATGCAAACCCCAGGTTGTTTTGTCATATTTCTAAAGAACGCCTAAAGTTGCATACTTTCTATGAAAATACTTTATTTCTCATTTTGATTTCTTCTTCTAAGCTCTTTTCTTTTAATGCTTCAAACAATTTCAACCTTAAGCGTATTTATGTATCAGGCAAAGAAATTATGAAAGACTTAGAAAATAAATTTTTAGAAGTATAGTAAAACCCATACGTGGGCATACTGTATTTTGTTGAACTCTTACAGACTGGTAACTCGAAAAATGTAGGTTTCGATTTTTTTGTTGCATAAAACTACCATTATTTTACCAAGTGGAATTAATTATCCATACAAGTTTCGTAACGCATTTCCGAACACCCTGTATAAAACAACTCTCTATAGATTACTGTTCAATATTTCAGATATAATCACAAGGACTAAAATGATATGAACTATGCTAGTGATATTCAACAGAAATAGTTTTGCTTTTGTTATGGATCAGGTTTGAATTATGGTCACTTGGGTTACCAACCTGGGTAAAGCACAAGGTTTTTGTTTTAAAAAAAAATTAGACATTCTGATACTGGGTGTAGTGATCGGATGGACTTCTTGCTTTCATTTGACTAGTCTACTGTGTTGTCATCTATTAACAATTTATATTGTATTTTATTTCGGTGAAGTGGCCACAATTTTCAGTTTTTCATCAGCCCGAACAAGCACAATATTTTCGTTTGAACGACCAGAACGAGGTATTCCGGTATGCTTTATATCACTTACTGTGCTATTTTGTAAAAATGCGTTTGCTAAACGTTGAATCGTTTCTCCGTATGGAGCTCTTCGTCCGGAACACGTTCTCCTAAAAGCACGCTGTGTTGAAATTATCGCAGAAAAGTTTTGGAAATACAGTTGAACAATTTCTGCACACTCTCGAGGCGAATAACGTTCCATAACAAAATTCTGTATCTTTCTACTTTGATATAAAACTTCACTATTGACAGTTCTCAAGGAAATAACAAAATTATAACAATATTTCATGGCTAAGTTTATTTTGCCGTACCTTATATTATACTGGGTTAGTAGAAAGTACCGGAACGCTTAAATACCTTCAAAACCGCTAAAGCTGCGCTTAAAAAATTCAGCAGTTAGAGGTTTCTCGGCATGCTTACGTGAAAAATGATATCGGCACTGTTGCCAGAGTTCCCAGTTTTGCGCTACACATATTATTCGTTTCGTTATTTTAAATTGAATGCCCCATTTATTGTTACTTCAATGAATTGGACGTCTCAAGCTTAGCAAGATCCTAATTTTTTTAATTTTTTTCTCTACTAGTTGCTGAGATATGACAACACCGCATTTTCAGTCAAAAGTACTGGAACGCTTAAATATCTTCAAAACCGCTAAAGCAGGGCTTAAAAAATTCGGCAGTTAGAGGTTTCTTGGCAAGCGGAATTAAAAAATGATATCAGCACTGTTGCCAGATTTTCCAGTTTTGCGCTACACATAGCCGTTTCGTTATTTTAAATTGAATGCCCTATTTATTTTTACTCCAATAAATTGGACGTCTCAAGCTTAGCGAGATCCTATTTTGATTTAATTGTATCTCTCCTAGTTGCTGAGATATGACAACACCGCATTTTCAGTCAAAAGTACTGGAACGCTTTTATTCAAAACTGCTAAAGCTGCGCTTAAAAAATTCGGCAGTTAGAGGTTTCTCGGCATGCGGAATTGAAAAATTATATCAGCACTGTTGCCAGATTTCCCAGTTTTACGCTACACATAGTCGTTTCGTTATTTTAAATTGAATGCCCCATTTATTTTTACTCCAATGAATTGGACGTCTCAAGCTTAGCAAGATCCTCATTTTTTTAAATTTTATCTCTACTAGTTGCTGAGATATGACAACACTGCATTTTCAGTCAAAAGTACTGGAACGCTTAAATGTCTTCAAAACTGCTAAAGCTGCGCTTAAAACATTCGGCAGTAAGAGGCTTTTCGGCATGCGGAATTAAAATATGATATCAGCACTGTTGCCAGATTTCCCAGTTTTGCGCTACACATAGTCGTTTCGTTAATTTAAATTGAATGCCCCATTTATTTTTACTCCAATGAATTGGACGTCTCAAGCTTAGCAATATCCTAATTTTTTTAAATTTTATGTCTACTAGTTGCTGAGATATGACAACACCGCATTTTCAATCGAAAGTACTGGAACGCTTAAATATCTTCAAAACCGCTAAAGCTGCGCTTAAAAAATTCGGCAGTTAGAGGTTTCTCGGCATGCGGAATTGAAAAATGATATCGGCACTGTTGCTAGATTTCCCAGTTTAGCGGTACACATAGTCGTTTCATTATTTTAAGTTGAATGCCCCATTTATTTTTACTTCAATAACTTTATTTATATTTATTATTTATACACTAGTTGTTAATTAAATGCTTAAAGTGGGCCTAATTATTTGACAGACATTACCTAATTCGATCAGAAAACCCTCGAAGTATGTTACTCAACATATTCGGTGTTATGAGAGCAACTTCGGTGCGGGTTCTTTCGCAGAGTTCGTTTAAATTTGCTGGACGATTTTTGTAGATATGATTCTTCAAATGATCCCACAAGAAGAAGGAGAGTGGAGTCATATCAGGAGATCGAGGTGGCCATTTTAATGCACCACGTCTTGCAATTAGCCTCCTTGAGAATTGGTTGTTTAGAAACTGCATGGTTACCCTTGAATAATGGGGCGGAGCACCGTCTTGTTGGTACCATATTACACCTACATTTCTATTTTGTTGAATGGCAGGAACTATGCAATCTCTAAGGAGCTCCAAATACTTCTGTCCTGTAAATGTACCTTCTATGAAAAAAGGTCCGATAATATTGTCACCCAATATTCTCGCCCAGATATTAACTTTCTCAGGATATTGGGTGTGAAGTTCTTCCATCCAATGGGGGTTATTTCTAGACCAAATTCTACAATTGTGCCTATTAAATTGGTCGTTCAAGCATAAAGTAGCTTCGTCGCTGAATACAATTTTGTGCGCAAAATAAGGATTTTGGTTCATATTTTCCAACATGATTTGGGCATTTAGAGCTAACTGATTGGTACTTACTTTTGGATTTTCCTCTATTTGTAATAAAACGTTTAATTTATTTTAATCACTTGTAGCAGTTTTTGGACGTCCGGTTTTAGGTAAACTTTTTATGGGCCCTGTTTCCTGATAACGTCGACAAGTTCTGTGTACGGTGGGATTTTTAATGGGTTTGTTAGGATAGCGGTCAATAAACAAGTCGCAGACTTCTTGATATGTCCTTGTTTTATTTCCATATCCACGAAAAATCAAAATATCAATACGTTGGGTCTCTGAGAGAACAAGAGCCATAATAAAATTACAATTTTATAATCAATACAGTTATTAAGCTGCTTAACTGACAGTGATGTGATTTGTTTAATTTGTCATTGTTGTAGCATGGTAACGCGACGGCAATTGTTTTCAAAGAAACTGAAGCAGCGCCTACTTGTTCATAATGTATTTACTTTTCGGGCGTTTCTGATAAGTTTAATGCCCATTCTAGAATAGGTAAATATCCCAGAATTTTTCTGGTTAGTATCTGATAGTACAAACAGAACTTTGAAAACTAACTACTAAGTTTAAAATGCCAAATGCCGATTTTTTTACATGCAGCTTTAGCGGTTTTGAAAATATTTAAGCGTTCCAGTACTTTTTACTGAAAATGCGGTGTTGTCATATCTCAGCAACTAATAGAGATAAAATTTAAAAAAATTAGGATATTGCTAAGCTTGAGACGTCCAATTCATTGGAGTAAAAATAAATGGGGCATTCAATTAAAAATAATGAAACGACTATGTGTAGCGCAAAACTGACAAATCTGGCAACAGTGCCGATATCATTTTTCAATTCCCCATGCCGAGAAACCTCTAACTCCCGAATTTTTTAAACGCAGCTTTAGCGGTTTTGAAGATATTTAAGCGTTCCGGCACTTTCTACTAACCCGGTATATTAAGCCGGCTACTCACTAAGTAAACTGTATACAATACGTGCTTATTCAAAATGTTTAAATTTATTCGGGAAGTGCAACTCTAAAGACAAGTACCAAGTACCCCTCCCAGTTTTTTTTCCTTTTTTTATTAAAAATTGTAGTAAAAAATTTTTCCGCACGAAAAAAAGAATTAAATACAAAAAACCACCACTAAAGGATTTCTACCCCCTGGAGGGGGGTGCGTGCTCCGTGGGTAACGGCTGGTCTACCGCCTCGAGACTATCGTGAAAACTAGGTTTTCGCAAGGCTAGCAGGCAAAAAACGAGAAAAATGGTGTTTTTTGCATTTTAAGGATTGTTCAAGGGGTTGTGGAAATAGAAGTATTGAAATTTGGTTGTGACAGGATTTAAATGGACTAAATACAGCTACTCGTACACGTAAGGTCCGCGCGAATGTAGCGCGTGCTCACAAGTGGTCTGTCGAGATATTGTCTTAAGTTATCTAACCTAAAAAAGCAAAATTAATTTTTTGATAACGTGGCACGATCATATCCTTACCAAACCCGTAGTAACTTTTTAAGTCACATATTATTTGATATGGAGTTTGCGGTTAACGTTATATGGGGCAAGCGCCAATCTAGAAATCCTAACCACTACGCGGTGCGATTTGCTACTCACTATATACCCCTTACGTTTGGGGTAAGGCTAGGATCGTGGCAGTAAGTCCGATTGCTTTCCACTATCCAATATAGTTCAATAGCTTTGGTTGGATTTCGTCCCAGTACGTCAACTGCAACTGTTTACAGCAACGTTAGTATCTAATATTTTTAGAGATAGAAACACATTGTGTGTGTGAAAGTGTCTTGCAGTACGGAGCACATGAGCTGAATATAAATCAATGAATAGTTATATTTTTATATCTTGCGGTATCCAGCGCATAGTATGCCTTTTTAATAACAAAGTTTATTATTCTTTAGGGAAAAACACTTTGGAGGTAAAGGAGCCCGCTTTCAATAGTAAAAGCCATAACATTTTCTAATTAAGTCCTACTATACATATTAAACTAAACTTAAGTGAAACTATAATATTATATTCTCTTAGTATAAAAATTTTACGAAGCTATTTTCTACGTACATTTTCTTTTGCTTCAACAATAAAAACCTTCCAGTTTGCGGCATAATGCACCTTTACGGTAGAAAAAAACTTATATTTTTATTGATCATATAATTTTACGATCCTTCAATATTTTTAATGGTTTTAAAAGCGACGCAATCATCCCTTACGTTTAAAAGTTAATAAACCTTAAAGGATTATAACTATATGGGGTTATTTTGCAAGACTTACAGGAAGCACTGCATTATATTGTACATACTAATATACAGGGTGTTCCAAAAGTATGGTGCTTAACTTAAGGGGGTTATTCCTTATGATATTCTAAGAGAAACAATTCATATGAACATGTGTCCGGAGTTGGCCCGTTTTTGATTTGCAGGGTGTTAAAGTTTAAAGAAAGGAATCGTGCGTTTAATCAGAAGGTGGCCATTTTCAACATTTGCTCTGATTAACTGTTCCATTTTTTTTGCATCTTTATTTAAAAAAAAATAATTTTATTTTTATAAATGTTTTAATTAAGTAACTTTCAAATACATAGATATTTTTTTGTACATGTGCAATAAAGTGGTTTTTATTTTTTCTCTCGAAAACGAAGCAAGATAGGAAAACAATTCAAGGAACAAAAAGTTGTATTATTAGTTGGTAAATTCGAAAAAAAATGCCAATATTAGAAAAAGTCAGTGGCGTACATTTTTTTGTTTATAATATTCGTTAAGGTGATCCCCGGGACGCCACTGGATTTAATACTTATAGTCACTTATCGTTATGAATAATAGTACTAAGTTTCAATCAAATCGGAAAAGGATAATTAAAGAAATAATAAAAAACCGATTTTTTTTAAACCTTTAACAACCCGTACATGAAAAACGGGGCAACTCCAGATACAGGTTCATATGAAGTTTTTTTCTTAGAATATGATAAGTTGCGTACCGTGCTTCTGAAATATCCTGTATAAAACTTACAGGATGTCCAGACTTTATGCATAACTGAGAATTCTGATAGCAGTTTACCGTCATTAATTTTAAGGATTGCATGCATGCATGGCCATTGGACACCTCTCTTGGTTAAGGCATCCATAACAGTTGAAAAAATAAAATAAATCGTGCTGTTATTATTGCAAGTTCCAGCCTCTAGCAATTTTATTGGCAACTATCGTGTACCACTGGATACGATAATAAAAAGTACTTACATTTCTCTTCCAAACCAACTTAAGTATACTAAAATCGGATAAGTCGTTTAGAAGTTAATGATTACACATTTAATAGCTTCCCTCGCCCTTGTCAAGGTCGGTACGCTAAACCAAAATGATGAAAAATTATCCAAGCTTTCTAATGATGTTACCAAATGAAGGAATTTTCGGAGAAATTTAAAATTTTAATATTTGCTTTTCAATTGAGGCGCTCAGAGGAGAAGTAGTACAAGTGACATTTTTGTGCAGATTCAGTTAAGTGCGGTAATGCAATTATAAATATGTATTTTATATAGAGCAAAAATGGTACAAGTGAAAATCCGTACCAGTGACGACATCTCTATGTTGATAGATACACTACTAAGAGAAACTTTGAAATATCTTAGTAGTAAAGTGGTCTTAGTGCACTTGTATCACTTTTCCTCTCGACAGTCCATGCATGTTATGATTGATGTTTAATAACACGTTTATTTCGGTTTTTGGATAAGTAGAGTATTTTTACCCTTTTGTTTAAGAACTTTAACACATAGATTGTTACAAATATGAGTGGTAAGTAAGAATCAATTTATTTTATGTAAGCAGTAAGTAAGTATACTATTAATGGCAATTTTGTATTTTAGATATTCTACCTAACCTTACTAATTACTGGTTGTTCTTTTAGATTCAGTAATAGATTTTTCTGAAGTTGATGATTCAGATGCTGACAAAGATTACAATCTATCAGGGTCAGAGTCTTCCAGCGGAGAAATAGATACTCAGAGTCATGTATGTGATCAACCAGTGCCAGGGCCGAGTGGTACTGTTTCAAAACAAAAAAGTAAAAAGCGTGTTAGGCGTCCAGAACTTGGTAAGCGGCAAACAATAAAAAGAAAGAGAAATAGCGGACAGGAATATATTAGTAGCAATGTTATCCACAGGGCAAAAAGTCTGCAAGCAGTTCAACATAACTGTAGATATAACTGCAATTCAATTTCGGAAGAAGACCGCCAACATATTTTTAATAAATTTTGGGCATTAGGTGACTGGAATCTACAAACGGCATTTATATCATCTTGTGTTGAATGTAACGAACCAAAAAGAAAAATTTCAAATGCAGCAAGTCATAAAAGCAAAAGTATTATTATAAAATTGAAAAACTTAAGAGTTTGTAAATTTTTTTTCCTAAAAACATTAGATATTAGTAATGGCCGATACTCTAGAGCTGTTAAGAAGAAAACAAATTCCGGATTTGCTACCACTGATAGTAGAAGTAAGGCTCCATGTCCTAAGAAAATACCAGTTGAAGCTTTAAATTTGGTCAAAAGTCATATAAATTCATTCCCAAAATACAAAAGTCACTACACAAGACAACATAATCCCAATAAGAGTTACTTACCATCACATCTTACTATAAAAAAGATGTACGAATGTTATGTTGAATTCTGCACAGAAAGAAATAAAGAACCAGTAAAGGAATGGTTTTATAGGCATACTTTTAATACTGGGTTTAACCTTAGTTTCCATCAGCCCCTTTCTGATACATGTAATAAATGTGATCAGTTTAAGATATCCTTGTTAGCAGCTCAGACAGAGAACGAGAAAATAGAACTTGAACAACAAAAAAACCTGCACCAGAGAAAAGCAGCAAAGGGAGTTGAAGCAAAAAGAGAGGCAAAAGAGTTGGCAAGAAGCTCTAAGGATGACGAAATAGTATCAGTTTGCTTCGATTTACAAAAAACATTGCCCACACCTCAGTTAACAACCAATAAAGTGTTTTACATGAGAGTTCTTTGGACATACAATCTAGGAGTGCACAACCTTGGGAAAAACTGTGGAAACATGTTTATGTGGGATGAATCAAGGGCAGGCAGAGGCTCCTTAGAAGTTGGATCTTGTTTGGTAAAATATATGTGTCCACCTTACCATGCACTGCTAAGAAGCTAATCGCTTTTAGTGATTCGTGCTCAGGCCAAAACAAGAACAAAAATATAGTCAAATTCCTAATATTTCTTGTGAAGGAAAGCAGCATAGAAACCATTGATCATAAATTTTTAGAACCCGGACACACATACATGGAATGTGATGAAGATTTTGGGCTTATTGAGAAAAATAAAAAACACATACCATACATATACATTCCTAAAGAATGGACCGAAGCAATCAAGAAAACTTCAAAAAAATTTACCTGCTACGAAATGCAGACTGATGGCTTTCTTTCACTTGCAAATTTAGAAAAGTATGTTACTAAAGAAATAAAGAAGGATATCAGTGGAAATCAAATTAGATGGCGCGATATAAAGTGGATACGAGTGGAGAAAAAAGCACCTTTCATTATGAATTTCAAGTACACCTTAAACGACACTATTGATTTTTTTCAAGTCGATTGCTCTAAGGTCTAAGCATATGCCTGGTCGGTTACCAACTATTGCCCTTTCTTGCCAGTATACATAACAAGTAAAAATTAAATATGCTAAATGGAAGAATCTACAGGATCTGTTGCCTTTTATACCACCTGTGTATCATAACTTCTTTAAAGGACTGTCACATACGAAGGAACAAGCTAAAACGTCTACGAAAAAACAAGAAAAAATTGAGACAGACGTTGATGAAAATGACAGACTCTTGTCCAGCGATGAAGAAGACTAAGAATTTCTGTCTATTTACCTATTTTGTGTTCTAATATAATAAAAGATTTGTTTATATGTACTTGTACCCTTCTTCCAAAAAAATTTTGTTTTGGAAAAATGGTACAAGTGCAAAGTATATTTTTTTTTATGGAAGAAAACTGTGTTAAAGTTTAACATTACAACATAAAAAAATTAATATAGCATTATTTTGGCTTTTAGTGAATACTTGTTTTAATAACTGCCACCTATAATTTTTAATCTTAGTTCAACTTTACCTTCAATTATTTCAGAACAACTTTTTTTTCACTTCTACTACTTTTCCTCTGAGCGCCTCAATTGTGACCCCATGCGGCGAAATGTGATATCCAGGACTTTCTCATGGCAAGTAATGAAATTTGTTTTCCTGAATTTTTATACCCAGTAATTTCCGAGATATGAGCGGGGAAGCCCTTAATGAAATGCCCTGTATATGTTGGGGTTTCTGGTCATCCAAAGTCTCGTCAGTCTATTTAAAAAAAAAAAACGCATTGTATAATGTAATACTATGGGGAAACTCTAGGCAAAACTTTTGAGTGGTAATAAGCCAGAAAAACCATTAAGACTAATATTGAATTCAAAAAATTGAATTTATTGCAAGTAATACTTAAGAAATATAATTTTTGTACAACTGCCATTAAAAGTGACACTTTTAATGACAGTCAACAGTGTTAAAAGTGATTGTTTACGTGGAAGCGTGTTAAAAATATTTTTAACACTACATTTTCTTATGATGAAATCAAATAAAATTATAATAATAATTTTTGGAGTTCCAAAGTTGCTCTTCTTGCAGACTCTTCAATATCCACAGGAACAACCAAATCAACACTTTTATTAATTATTCCACTATCGACAAACATATTAAGCAGTCAAGAACCAAAGACAAAAATTGGACAAGAACGCAATTATTTAAATGACAGCATATTTTTTATCTGTAAACAAGCATTTGTTAGTAACCATAGCGTTGGCAAGGTTTGTCATTCACAACAACCTTGCGATTATTTGAATATTAAAATGCATTTTGAAGTTTAATGTCATTCCAAATTCCCCTATTTTATTATCGAAATAGGGCAGTTATACAAAAAACATTGTATGATATTTTTGTTAAAAGTAATTTTATTTTGTTCGTGACTTTTTCACTCACAAAATAAAACACCACTTTTAACACTCACATCATAAAAAATAACTATTTTCTACTGACGTTTTATAATAACCCCTTTTTGATTGTCGTTTTAATTTTTAAATAACCCCCTTTTAGGCACAGCGTGCTTAAAAGTTTTTTAAGCACGCTGTGCCTAAAAGTAATTATTTACAATTAAAAACTAAACACAGACTATAATTTTACCTATTTATTATAAATATTAAAAGTACAGTTACGTTTATTGTTAAAATTAATGCTTGGGTAACCTAAAACAGTACGTTCAGATATCCCTCTTTGTAAAATAGATAAGGAATTTGAACTACAAATAGAAACTGAATCTGCAACAGCAATATCAATTAAACCCATGCCACTAGTAGAGCTGGTAGAACATTCTGATTCATTAGATTTAACACGTTTGTCGTTAGCATCCAAAGATTTTTCACCAAGAATTTGTTTTCGAGAATTTTTCTTTTATTTTCTAAAGAATCGTCTATATACCCCTCAGCTACGGCATTTGACCGCCAACCTCCATGTCGCTTAAGCATCAATATATCTGCTCCAGAGTCCGCTAAAAAAGTTGCTAAAGATCTTCGAAAGCACTGGCCTGTATATTCATTTGCCTTTGGAAGCCCCAAGAACTCAGCAATTTTCTCTGGTGTTGCTCCAATGGTATTAATGCCCACTGAAAGTCTGGATCATTTGGAGTTTCTGTACGTGATAAAAAATCTTTCATGGGTTATGTGTGCGGGACGTAATTGGGCATACTTTCGGACAATATTCAAGAAGTTGATACCGTCAATAGAGTCTTCGCTAATTACAAAGCTACAACTACTACTTACAACATTTGTTTTAGTGTTTGGAATGGTTATTTTAATTAAAGACTCCGAAATTTCGATATTATTCATCTTTAAATATGTGAGTTGTTCTCTGCGACATGCTCCAGAGATTCCCACAATAAAAATTACTTTGTCCAATAAATAGTTCCTATCGTCTGCTTCTTTGACAAATCTTTCTATTTGTTCCTTGAAAAAAACTTTCGACTTTTTGGGCTTATAACCCGTAGATTTCCTTTTCAAAAATGCGATTAGGTTTGTAAATGTCTTTATATCAACATTTTTATTTAGATAAACCATCGTCCGAAGAATTAAGTAAGTACTCCACAAAGTTGATAGTTTATAAGCATCGGATAATCGTGAAAAATATGCCTAAACGACTTTTTCTGATAAGTTTTTTACCGTTTTTTCTTCACACCAGTTTTTGAATTTTTCGTATGTGCCCTCATACAAACTCCTTGATTTTTGGGGAACAACGTTCACCATTGCCTTATTTGCGGAATTTTCAATGTCTGAGTCTTCTAAATCACTCATTTTTTACTTAATATTGCCGTAGTTTTTGACGAAAAAATTCTTTCGAATTTTCAATTTCTTTGACATGAAATGTGTAATAAAATGTTTGGTAAAATAAATTAAGTTTTTTTATTACAAAACGCCCGTAGAAAAAATATTGTATACCATTCGTTACGGAACAATGTCTTTTAGTCACTCTGACAATTTTCACGTCGCGTGTCTAAAAGACCGTTATTTCGTAACTTGTTGTATAAATAGCTATTATTGACGATTTTTTTTATACAACCCACTTTAACTAACTTTTTATTTCAATATTGCAAAGTAAAGATTGGTTTATTTAATTAAACTATTTTATATCATGAACTCCTGATCACGACAAATTGGACAGGGTGGTTCAAAAGTTATCAATAAAAACTAGTTTTCAGGCGCGGTCTTTAGGGGCTGAATATCCCCTCTAGGGGCCCCGTTAGAAAAAAAATTAAATTAGCTTTGTTATTTTCACGTCATCTAAATATTATATCCAGTTTGGTAGTTTCCTTCTTCCCCTTCTCTTCTCTTATGATGAAGATATTTTCTACTTAGTCCTAACGGATGGGATGGTGTATTCGGAACAAGGTTTCTCCATATGACACGTTGATTGTTTTTGTTGAATTGAATTCAATATATACTTTTCCATTATCATACTTATAATTTATTCTTTCGCAACATTTTTCAATAGAAGCTGTTTCAAAAGTTTTCCTAAAAATATATAAAACTTTATATTTAAACTGTACCGCATGTTTTTTCGTAGATTAGATCAAGAACAAAACTTGAAAACTAAGATTAAATTTTAAAATATAATGTTGTAGGTACATTAAAAGGAGGTTTTTAAAACTTTGAAAACGAAAACAATCGAAGTTTACTATAATGGAAAACCCAAAAGCAATAAGAATTATTGCTTAAAAAGGCTTACAAGGTTTTGTTTGAAAATTGCTATCTGCAAAGTTATAACAGTTCGAGATGTATTCATTTTTGCAAATAGGTTTGTAAATTGAAGGCGTTTACCATAAGCTTTTTATTGATTTATAAAATAGAAAAAAACGCCACACACGTAATTTGTAGTTTTAGATTAGAAAGAGCTGAACAAGTGTGAATTTAAATATTTTTTGCTTTGATTTTCACCATTTATTTGAACTACATAGTCTTATCTATTTCGCCATTTAGTGGTTCAGTGGTTATAGCCATTTTATACAGTGCTGTCAGTGGTGTACAGCCCATGAATGCGATGGAAGCACCGGTTCCCTTGCATAAGATTAACAAAAAGATATTTATGTCTAATTTCTAAACCAGGCCCGGCCCTGACCACACTGCCATTGTCAAGCGAAGCGCTATTACATGCCGCATATTATATCAAGATCTTCGGGAGGGATCGTGTCGGGTCGGCGCTGCTCTCGGCTTGCCTTACAAGTACCCGACGCGACCACGCCGACGCAAGATTTAATCGATCGCAGAGCAACAGCCGCCTTTACTACAAGCCACATCAGCTTGCAGTTGAAGACAATGAAGACTAAGGTTAAAGAAAGTAAATACCCATGTTATTGAACCGATGCACGCATGTCTAATTAAATGTCAAAATCAGCGGCCATATTGCAGTGTAGCTGCAATATGCGCATGCGCGAGACCGGCTCTTTCAAAAAATGTTTTCTTACATTTTTATTAAAGCTTTTTAAATATTTTAGAATAGTTAAACGCAAAACTGGATGGTTTAAAAACATCTTTAATTTAATAATATAAAAATAAATATACTTAACAATGCAGTTGAATGACTAAATCTATACTACATAAAATAGGGTAACATCATTATAATAACAAACAGCCCCACATAAAAGCAACATACAATGTTTATATAATTAAACAATTTTTTTAAAACATATATTACATATGAGAACACTCAAAATCTGTTATATACCTAAGTAAAAACAAATGTATACATACTTTCTAATAAAATAGTAGTTTGGACTCGGAGGACTGGAAACTGATGGTCTGGCTGGTTCGGTGTAACTATAAAACCATGAAACAAAGGTATTACAGGGATATTGTGATGAAATTGATAGTGGGAATAGTCGTCGAGAAGTAATATTTACAGTTTATAAACATACATTGCAATCGAAGGGCACTGATTCAGTATTTTACAACTTCTCCGAGGGACACCTAAATTATATTTTATTTACATTGTCACTATCCTGTGGTACTTACAGTAATAGGGTAAAATGTACTATTTATTATTTAAAACATGCTCTAAAATATAAAAAAATGGGATGGAAATTAAACAGGAAAAATTGTTTAGAAATGTTGCAAGGTGTTGGAAGGTCATTGACCGATTTCTTTCGAATCTTCCGATATAATAGTGATGTTTGAGCACATTTAACCAATAAATGATTGAAATGACTTACCTGAGACAAAAAGACCCATTTTCTGCAGAAAATTGGAAAAAAGGTAATAAAATCACAAAAAGTAAACGTCAACCTCACCCACCATTTATTAAAAAATCCGAAGATTAACTTACGTATCGTATGAACTTTTAAGAGTGAGAGTGATGGAACAACTTCAAATAACACATTGTAAAAAAGGATAACCCGAAAAATGTCAAAAAGTGTGGCGATTCTTTCTGCGGTTTTTGCAGTGTAGCTTTGTGACAGCTGTCATTCTTCTGATTCGCTTCCTCCCATTTGGGTCTCACCGGGCTGGTTCAAGATCTACCAGCCAGAAGCAACAATATTATGTGTCTCGGTAGCGGACGTGTTTTGAATTTTTTTTTGAGAATGTTTTAGTACGTTTTTGGTTTTGTTGTCGCTATTTATAAAAAAAAATGTAGAAATTAGTAAAAAATAGTTTTGGATGAGAAAACTTAACTAATCAATACTATTCTGGGTATAAGGTTTTTTGAAATGTTATAATGATACTTTTATATAAGTATATAAGTAATTGGGCCAAAATGATTTAGCAAGTGAATACAAACCTTCTGTCACAGTTAGAAAGAGGGAACGGAAGGATTTTTCACCAACATAACCAAAAAAATCACTGAAGAATTCATGCTGTTCTATGCTTTTTAGAGTTAAGTTAGTTAAAGTAGATTTTTTTGAAGCAGATATTATGAAACAGTTCCCCTTTATTAATGCCTGTTGGGACACTTAAGCAGGCAATCGCAATCGAAACACTCATGTTGTATAAAATGTCCCTTACTTTCAGCCACTAAAGAAATATAAATCGAATTGTACCCTAACCTAACTCACTTATACCTTCGAGCTAAATAAATAACCAAGTAAACAACACATACGTAGAATATAGTAAATTCTGTAGACACAAAACAATAAAGTTAATCATAAAGGGCTAGAAAATACGAAAACCACGACATTTAAAGAAAGAAGACATTCTGGTGTCATTTTAAGGGAACGGTAAACAGACGGCAGGTTAACACCAGTCGTTCACTTAGTTTATCACTTTATTACACAAGATCCGTACCAATAGTAATCACTAGTACTTCGTAGGGGTTCTTAACAATCACTTCAGTTAAAGTTTCTGTTAGATATCAATGAGAACTGGATAAAAAATGCAAATGGATTAGGACAACCGAAAGGTGAACACCCTGTTTTGCATAATTTGCACATTAAACGCTAGCCCACAAATGTCAATCACGTGACTATTCGATCTTCATCAGGCGCTGCTGTTGTTTCTACTTCGCGGCTTGAAGTAAAGGGGGTAAAGTAGAAATGCATATATTTTGTGTTATTTCCTAATTACTTTGTTAACTTGCTTTTAACGACTCTAAGTGAATTCTTAACAAAATTTGGGCCTAACTTCAAAAATATTGTTGCATCACCCACGCCACTGAGTACTTTGTATACAAGAGCAATTTGCGTATTAAATTGTAAAAATAAATTATATACCTATTGGATATTTTTTTAGCGTTTCATTATTACTTAAAAATTTCTTTATGTTCATTTTTTTTTTAATTTATTGCTTCAAACCTCTTTTCTTTAAGCCAAAAAAACAAAACTTTCGTTTTAAATATGAACCCGTTCTTAAAGATCGTTTTATATGTACCCAGCAATCCCGATAAAAATTTAGGGATTGAATTTTAAAATTCCCCCTTGAAGCTGTAGCATAAAAGATAAAGTTATAATTTATGAATATCATAAAAGAAAACGTTAAGGTAGCTACATAGGTACTTTAAAACAAGCATAGCTATCGGTTTTTAAATAGATTTTTTAGTCCAAGCGTTTAAGTATTCGAAAAATCCCGCTTTAAAAAATTCCGGCAAATCTTCAAGGAAGCTATTTTACGTTTTCAATGCACGTTCATCAATCAGCTGATAAAATTGTAAACACGTAAGAAAACACGAGGAAATTAAATTTGGGCAAAAAGTAAAACTTTATGCGATATTGAATTTACTACGAACTTAAAGTATTCTTCTTTGATACGAACCTACTTATAGGAAATAATTTGTTTATTTAATTGTAAAAGTTAATATAATTTGAATTTTATTGACCGATAGTTGGCAACACAACTGTAAACGGAGCGGTGGGTGCCAGCTCGTTCGTTGGTTTGGTTTGACGTTTCATGCAAAACTATCCCTTATTGTTTGTGGTTCCGTGTTGCTGTTCGTCTATTTTTCAACAAAAACTCCAGATCTTTTCATAAATAGCATTAAAGAACTGTTCTATTAAGAGAAACAAAAGTGCACATATATATCTCTGTTGATTACGTTGTTTACTATTTGTGAAAAATGCCGAAACATTTAAATAGTCGGTGCAAAGAGCTAATAGCTTCTCTAAGAAGCTGTTTTCAGGAAGAACTTAACAACAATGGCCTATTGTTAACCTTGACAGCAGTACAGAGAAGTAATTTAAAAAGTATATTAAGGTCTAGATATTTTACCTCTACCTTACTAATTTTTAGCGTATAGCAGTTGCCCTAAATTTGAATATCTCTACTGTAAGCGCGATTTCAACAACAGTTAAGGAAAATAAATTATTAGAATCACCTTACAACAAACGTTCTAATTCAAAGAGAGTTGTAAATGTGTGAAGATTGGATATAAGTTCTATCGGTGACACTATTTATGGAATGTACGAAACAAGAAAGTTGTATTATTTTACAATTATAATATTTTACATCGGTTATTCATAAGCTGTAACTTTTTTTAGAACATCATGTAACTTTGATAACTTTAGGTTAGAAATTAAAAGATAGAGAATTGTTTGATGGTTGTCTTATCTCTTTAAAAAGCCTCTTCAATAAAATAGGCTTCGGCTGGTAAAAAGATGAACTGATGCGAGGGCCTATGGAACTCTTCCATGTAGCTTTCAAAAGACTGGTATATTTGAAAGAATATATTAAAGAAAAAGAAGCATTCTTGTACCAAATCGTTTTCTTGGTTGAAGCATGGATTTTCCAGAATGATGGCATCATTGGTCGATTTTGGCAAGATGAAAATGGAAGAATTGTTAGATCTACTAAAGTTGATTGTAAGAGATATTATGCAGTAAACAAATATATAAACTATGGGAAATTTTTGTATATTTATCTTGTTTTTATGAAAAAAGACTGTGAAATTCCCTCACTCTTATATTTTGATTACAAGCTGGCAACACTGTCGATAACTAACGTCATCGGTTTTTGTTTTGCAAAGAGTATATATAGTAATAAGCTTTTAAGGTAGTAGGACCAGATCACGACCACAATGAGGCATTCTTATTAAATATCAGTTATTTCTATCGACAGTGGCGTAAGAATCCTACCGCCAAAAATCGTACCATCATTTTTATGTTGTATAGAATGTTTCCTTAAGCAGAGTCACGGTTCTTCTCGGGCAATGATAAAAATCCCAAGCAATTAAAGCGACGTTCAGATAATTTTCGCGAAACGTCCCTGCACAGACGCTGATTGTATTGTCACTCACCATTTACTCTAACCTCGGTATGAAAATACGCTTCAACAATGAATTTTTTGTCCTGTATCGTAAAAGCCATTGCTTGAAATATTCAAGAAATTGGATAAAATAAGGATGAATCAAGTTACCTGTAACGACTGTTAAATATGATGGAATAACTGATTAATTGAATATGCTGGTATTTACTGATACCCATCAGATATTATGCTCTACCGCTAACCAGAAGGACCTTAGATGCAAGGCACACTTTAATGATAATAATTTTTGGTCTCACGGAATTAAAAGTTAAGGCGATCAACCAAAAATTGTAAAAAGTACCTGAAATGCTTCAACATCATCAGCATCCGTCGGTATGGATTTTGTAAATCCAGATCAGTACAAGACCTCCTTGCTTGTATTACCCATCTTTGGAACAAAGCAATAAAATACCCTAAAAAGTCTCGGGTGGTAGCAGTGATGGATTTCTTTCATACACATTTACCATCAATGTCTTAGTCCCTCAAGGTCCTATATTGTCGCCCACCCTCTTTTTACTTAACATTTACGATCTTCTGGATTTTTTTTTCATTTTTCTTCTTTTACTCTGAATGCTCGACAGGCAGCAAGAGTTCTCACATCTCAACAAAGACCTGGAAGAAATTTTGTCTTGGGGTGACCAGGTAAAATTTGACGCTAAAAACAAACCCAGGCGGCAGTTTTTTCTAAAAAAGTTAATGTTGAAGAACCGGATGTAGTCATGGCGGGACACTCGATTCCCTTCGCTATATCAATTCATTTGTTATCATTTCATATATCTTGGTATACTCACGTTGCGGCCATTGCTAACATAGCCTGGCAGAAGCTTGGAATACTTTTCCGAACTAAGAACCTCTATACACCTCAACAACTTTTGATGGTCTATAAAGCCTAAATTCGACCATCGCTGGAGTACTGTTCGCATATTTGGGGCTGCTCCTAAACTTACCCTGAGATTGCTAGACGCCATTCGCTTGATCGGTGACCATGATCTGGCAATCAACCTGGAACATCGAAGGCAGGTTGGCGACTTGAGTCTATTTTACAAATATTTTCATGGCAAGTGTTCAACTGAGGTTGCCCGCTTGATTCCACCGAGAGCGGTGCATGGTAGAAATACGCAACGAGCCACTGCAGCTCACCCATACGTGATTTAGCTTAGTGTCCCCCGAACGACACTGTTTAAAAATTCTTTCGTCTGGAGAATGTCATCATTATTGAACGACCTCCCTGGGGCCGTGTTCCCCAACGAGCATAATCTCCAAAGATTCAAGACCAACGTGAATGATGTCATTTCCTGCGTACACGCATCGCTCGCAGAGCGCCTAAAGGACTCATCCTGCAGTGCTGTGCCTTATCATAAAAAGAAAAAAGGCACCTATTTGGTGTAAGTTTACTACATAATTTTTCCTAGCTAAGACTTCATATGTATTTTTAGTACCAGTTTTCCACTTTGCTGATTTACCAGTTTCTGACTTTCCGATAATTCGGACTTTTCCGTTGCCGAGTCACTCAGTTTTGAAGCTCTCAATTGTTACTGGAGGCTAACTAATAAAATCCAAAAATAGTACCGCACAATTCAAATTTATACCTTCGAAATATGGCAAACGCCATACCGCCACTGTTCAACTGTTCAGCAGCTGCAATAATTTTTGTAACACTGCAAGTCTTTATGTTCGCTACAATTGCTTATAAAATTGTGCAGCAATGCGACGCTTAATTTATCTCAGGCAGTAAAACTCGTTCAGTCATAAGATGTTTAAAAAGAAAATATTTTAAGGGCAAGAGTTCGTATCAATTGGTAGAATTGCATACGAAACGTCAGAAGTTTAAAGGTATTGATTATTTCCGTGACATGTCGAGTTTTTATTTTATTTGTAGAGATATATCCTTGTGCTATATTTATTTACGTAAATGAATCAGTGAATCCGCTTTGATAGAATTTAAACTTTTAATTATAGTCTGTTTCATAGGTGTGGACCAATTATTAGTATTTAATTATGTTTATTGTTAGGGGTCCCGAGATCGGGTAGGTTGAGGCACAGGTAGTTTACCTACCTGTCCCTCACTGTTTCAGAAATTTGAAATGTTAGTTACTTTCCGGCCGTCGTTCTAGAAAATGTCTAGTGTTTCTGAATTGATTGCTGAAAAACGAATTAGTAAAACTGCGCTTTCTAAAAATGAGAAAATTATTATACTCAATGTGTTCAATGCTCTTCGCCACCAAAATTCAACATTCGAAGTTGCAAAAATAGTTAAAATGTGTTCGAATTTGACTGCACGAGGATAAACGCGGCCCCATCAGGTCACCAAAGAGAAGTACAGTAAGAAAGAAACTGTAATAAATTGGGATGAAAAAAAGAATCATACAGTCGGTGTACTTAAAAAACGAAATACCTACCTAGGACAAAATAATGTCTGAAATGAAAATGGATGATTTCATTCCACCCATGGCTAAGAAGAAACTATGGAAAACTCTGAAGGAAATGAATTTTTGTTATGAAAAAATTCAAAGACAGTGAATTGTGAAAAATGGAGTAAATGCGTCGAACATGTGATTGAAATGGAAGAAAGAATGTGGGAAGCTGATAACATGCTAGAAAACGCTGTAGAGCCCCTTATTATTTCTCTGGACCCCAATCGGACTATTCGGAACATGATGACTAAAATTTAAAAATTAAGTTGTTGTATTGTAAATAGTAGATTATTTTATAAACATTAATATTTATTCCAATTTATCTATTTTCATTATTCTTACTTCTATATAAGTTTTTATATATCTATTTAATATTAGAATAATTAATATCTTAACTATCTGCATATCTCTATAATTATAATCAAGTACAATTATTATTATACTTATTATTCTAACAAACTGCCTGTAGTTACGCCACTGTCATATTACTTTCAGTTACCAAACTCGTCTTTCTATTGTATGAAACTAAGAGTGACCCTAATTTAGGACCGATTCGGGGTGTGTAGGTCTTAAATATCTGAATTACGGAATTTTTAGAAACTATCATTGCAATTTGCTTGAATTTTACAATGCAACCTTTAAGTTGTCCACCCTGCTTAATGGGTCCTGTCATTGCAAATTTACATTTTATTACTCCCTGGCATTAAACAACAGAGTATCCCAACAAACATATTAAGTAATGTAGACCAGAACGGAAGGAAAATAATTCTAAAGTGGCAAATATTTGCTTATTTTTGCCTTAAATGTTTTCTGTCACAAAAGATTCGAACTCTAAAATCTAAGTCAAAATGTGAACTTAAATAATTTGTTATAGGGAAATCTACTTTTAGTTTAATTTGCCTAGTTAAAAATTACAAATAAATTACCTCTTTGAGACATTAAAAATATTTAATCCTAATAAGGAATATGATTAAGTCATAATTTACTTAATATATGTATTCATAATTAACGAACTTTTTGGCTATTACGCTAGGTAAACATTACTTAATTACTGCCTAAAAAAGTCCAAATAATTTACTGACCATGTAGTTTTAGAAACAAGTAATATTTTGGATAATTTTGCCATATAAATTAATTGTTCCCAGCGTTATAGACCTTTTGTGGTTAAAAATTGAGCTACTTCGTGGTTGCTTCTTAAGATAGAATTTGGTTATGCTGTATTACACTGATATCTCAGTCAATTAATTTTAATAAAGTTTTTTCGTAGTAATTTAGGCACATCTATACCTTCATAAGACTCTTGAATTAAGCAGATGTAATTAAACGTAAGACGTAAGTAAATTACTTGCTCAAATTTACTTACGTCGCCCCCACTGCTGTCCGACGCATACAATATTTTTATTGTATCTGTACGCCTATCTTCCACAGTTGCTTTATTCTCCATTTAAAGGCTTATTTATTTCTTATTTCTTGGTACCTTTGTAGAAATTGTAAAGGAGCAGTCTTCCAACTTTCCTCTACACTCTACTTTATATACACGGAAAGTGCCTATATTCTTGGAATCGACATACTAAATTAGAAATTGAAAAGCAGATTTTAGGTGAACCAGCTCTTCACTCCTAAATTTCGGACAAACTTTTATTAATAGATGCCCACTTTAACTGTCTCTGGATTCCATGTGTACTTAAAAATTTCGTAAGTGTGGTCTAGACACTTACGAAATCCATTTTTAAAAACTTGTCTTTATATTTTCTCATCCAATACCATAGATTATTTTAAAAGTTTCTGAAATACATCAGATGCTACCTACTGGTATTTAAAAACTACATTACACAACAGATAAAAGCTAAAATTGTTTTTTTCGTTAATGGCAATCAATTAAAAGCCAATAAGGGAAAATGACCCTATGAGCTTAAAACGCCTCAGAATTACAATCTTGTTTAGTTTTATTAGGAGTTAAAAAACCCAAAGTCTTGGTCTCAAATTTTTATAAAAGTTTTTTAATATACTGTCAATAAGTTTGTGTAGGTTACATGTTTCGCCTTCTCGGGCATCATCAGACCTAAAATAATTGAAAACCCAATATACAAGAGAATCTCTAGGCTCTACGAGTTAGAAAAGTGAGGTTAAAAATATATAAAAATATGAAAATACAAAAAATGTATAAAAAAATTAAACAAAATAAAAACGAAAAACACAGAAAACACAAAAAAAACAATCAGTTTACCTAATCTAACAGTAAAAATGAAACATCTTTACAAAAATGTACACAGTAATGGCGCTAAAATGTATGACATAACACTAAAGATAAAAATAATGACAGAGGTTGAATGCATCCTGGAACTAAACCGTGCTCTGGGGCGAACAGCGAAAAGTTGTTCAGTAAATTATTGTTGGAGGTGACTGAAATACCCTAGCAAACAAAAAAGAATTGAATGGTTGAGTTCGACTCATGTCCATGTAGAATAAAGTCCTTCATAGGGAAAGAAGAAGAAAAAGATTGACAAGTGACATATAGAAAAGGGGGGCGGGGAGAAGATGGAGATCACTAAAGCTAAGAGGAGTCTAATTCTTACTTGCGTTAACTAGATGTTTAATTTTGAATCCAACTTGATTTTTAATAACCTGAAAGTAGAATTTTAACAACAACAATCCCAGTAGTTTCCCCGCCCCCCTTTTCTATATGTCACTTGTCAATCTTTTTCTTCTTCTTTCCCTATGAAGGACTTTGTTCTACATGGACATGAGTCGAACTCAACCATTCAATTCTTTTTTGTTTTCTAGGGTATTTCAGTCACCTCCAACAATAATTTACTGAACAACTTTTCGCTGTTCGCCCCAGAGCACGGTTTAGTTTCAGGATGCATTCAACCTCTGTCATTATTTTTATCTTTTGTGTTATGTCATACATTTTAGCGCCATTTCTGTGTACATTTTTGTAAAGATGTTTCATTTTTACTGTTAGATTAGGTAAACTGATTGTTTTTGTGTTTTCTGTGTTTTTCGTTTTTATTTTGTTTAATTTTTTATACATTTTTTGTATTTTTATATTTTTATATATTTTTAACCTTACTTTTCTTACTCGTAGAGCCTAGAGATCCTCTTGTATATTGGGTTTTCAATTATTTTAGGTCTGATGATGCCCGAGAAGGCGAAATATGTAACCTACACAAACTTATTGACAGTATATTAAAAAACTTTTATAAAAATTTGAGACCAAGACTTTGGGTTTTTTAACTCCTAATATTTATATCAGATCTCTTTGGGAACTATGGACCGACTCTTTATTCTTGTTTAGTTTTGCTTCCGTTAACCGGCTGCAATATTCATCAAATTGCTGTTAGGCAAAAATATACCTGAACATACTTACCTCTTTAGCAAAGTTAACAAGAGAATCACTCAAATATTCAAGACGCGTATTATCACTCCACAACAGAAGCCGCCATTGTGTTCCGGGCAAATGAATTCAAACCTTTCGTTGTAAGAGGTCACCAGGGACAATTCTGTATGGTTAGTTGCAAGAACGGATTCACAGTTCTTAAGTTTGTTATATATTCTGAGAGTTTGGAAGCTTAATAATTTGCTTTTTTACAGAAGGTGTGTTCAGGATAGTTATTAATGGTTTGTCTCATTCTACCAGTTTTTGAGATATCTGCACTTTTTGTAAATGGATGGTGATGAAAGAATTCCTAAGTATATAGTGTTATTTAATACGTGTCCGATATTTAACGGGACGATTCCTCAGTTATTTATAAGGTGAAAAGTTCATATAAGCATGGGTCCGCAAGACCTTCATTTTTGAGATACAGGGTATTACAATTTTTAACAGGAACAAAAAATATGTACGCCGCTGCCGTTTTCTCTTTTGACAACACTGTTATGTAGGCACTTTATTGGCTATTGCAAAGTACATTTTCATAATTTCTTTGTTTCGGTTTGTGCTCTTTTATTAAATTCTGATATGGACATAGCGATATGCATATAAATGCCATTTATTTCTTTAATATTCTTTTTCTCGAGAAAGATTGCTCGCGGCGACTTCTACCAAGTATATCTTTTTCATGTAAAAATGATGGAGATATTCAATTTTTTGCTTAAAAATGTAATACAAGCACGTATAAAAAAAGTTATGACTCCTCAAAAGGATAAAAGACACGTAGGAGGTGCCCTCTACAAGTGGGAGCCATACTAACATCAAATTCGATTTTTACATTTCAAAAAACCCCTACGTACCAATTTTCGCCCACATATAGACATTATTTCAAGAATTATTTACGAAAAACCAAAATAAAAATTAATTTTTAACACCCTGTATCTCAAAATTGAAGGGCTTCCGGACCCATGCTTATATGCACTTTTCACCTTATAAACAGCTGAGGAATTGTCCTGTAAAATATCGGACACTTACTAAATGACACCCTGTATAGTATAGCACAAGGACTAGCAAATCTCAAGAACCTTAAACGTACTCCTAAATTAAATGGAATACCAAGTACATTTTCAGTTTATTTGATGACTAATAAATTTCTGTTTAAAATGAGTATACCTATAGTTTTCATACCTACCAACATATTTCTTTAAAAAATCAAATTTAGAAATTTAGTCCAACCTATTTTTGAAGTGTGCTATGAAATAGGTATAATACTTACTGGGTTCGTTTTCGGAACAACAGGTTAGTTCATGGCACAATAGTTAGTTAGGTAATCCAATCCAGGTTATGTTTGCCCGCCACGGTCATATTGGGGTCACAAAGTGCTTCCAATATGGCCGTCGACGGCAAACGTCAGAAAAGCTAACCTTTATTTTTGTGTGAACGTCACTGTCAGTTTAAACAGCGATTTTGGTTTTCTGTGTTTATTAAGTTATTGTTGTTCAATTTGTGTTTTCTTCTATTATTTATATTTAATAACACTTAAAGTTGATGATGTTATTGGAGATGTTAACAATGGCAAGTGTATATCTACACATAGCACAGAACTCGACTGTAAACTAAGCATTGGATCCGTGTATATTTGCCACATATTTATTTGCCTTCAACGGCTATACTAAATTGTTCGTTAAATGTTTTTGAGTTCTGTGGAACGAATTCAATATGGCCATTGCAGGCAAATCGTAATTTGACACATCGTTGGATTGCCTAGTTGTAGTTATAAAGGGCAATGCAACCAAACGCAATACAACGAATATCATTTCACATAGCAACGTACTTCTAGGTTATCTCTTTCTCACCCAACAGCTGATTCAAACCGTCGCCGTCGTTTAAAATGTCTCTAAATTTATACGCTCGATGTTTTTAGTTGATGCGATACGAGCTCCCTCCGAGCGTTACATCTACTTGAGCTGTCAGTCGTTCCGTCAGGAAAATGTTAGCAACACGGTCACGACCCGTGGTCTTATCACAAGTCTGGATGCACCTTTAGATATACACTTTCGCATCTGGTGTGGGTTTATCTGGTAAAGACATCAGTATTATTTAGTAGCTATGAAAATTTGACATTCCTAAAATAATTACATTACTTATTCAACGCATAAGTAATATAATAATTTTGGTAATCTTGGTCAGTACTTATAAGGTTGCTACGAAAATTGACCTATTTTTGTTCTGCGTTTAAGAGACGAGTTTGCTGTATCTAATGTTTAAAATCGTCAATGCAATTATTGCTCCAAAAAAAAGGTGAAAAATATCGCAAACCTGAATCAATATAAAAATAGAGCATTGTCCAGAAAACACATAAAAGCGGCGAAATTAAACAAAGTTAAAAGAAAGGCAGATGTTTAGCGCTACACTAGCGGCTAATCGATATTTTGTATTTATTAGTAGTTGGCACGGACATTGATGGATACAAACCAGTTTTCTTTACTTCTGCTTACTGAGTTGCGATATTAGAAAGTTAAGGTGTAAACAGAAGGTCATGATTGATGACTCTATTTTTAAGAAAAGCTAAAAAACATGATTCGGGACGTCTGCGTTTCTTCTTCGAATTCAAGACAAGCGGAAATTAGGTAATCGATTCTCCGTGTAGTTACAGATATCCTTATTGATGAGTAGCAATTTTTAATTATTATTTGGTGACTTCATCGTCAGTAAAATAATTTATATATAATTATTTATCAACTATGTATTATGAAAGAATGGAATATATTACCATTGCCATTGTGGTTACCGCAGTAACAAATGTACCAGACTGACAATAAACAACTGTGCTGGACACGTTCTGACACGCTTAGAAGTAGGTTATGATATGTACTCAGCATTTTGTGATCTAAAAAAAAGTATAATTTTGACATTAGTAGCAGTAGCACAGCATTGGTTTGGTCCTATCTTGAAGATCGAGCTCAGTATATTACATAATAGAGACCTATCAAGTAAGGAACTTGTTCGTCATGTAGTTTCTCAACGCTCTGTTTTGGACCCGTCTCTATATTTAATATATAGTGCGTCCATAAAGTCTTGAACTTTATGATTTAAAATTCAGGGATTTGTTGTTTATAACGCTCGGATGGTTTTAAGGTAAAGCGTTGGTATATAGGGTGCCTCAGGTGGGAGGTATTACGTTATCTAGAATTTTTTCAAAATGGAACACCCTGTATATTGTGTCAATTTCGGATTATATGATAAAAACTTAATACTTTTTGTATAACCAATCATACCTCTGGAAATATTGATGATTAAAAATTACATTCGAAGGTATACCAACAATTATTTATTACTGCAGCGATGCTGATTTATTTCAGTACATTCAAATGAATGTAAAACTGGATTAAAACATAGAAACTTGGCACAACAAAAAAAATATTAAGATTATTTAATTAAATGCCGAAACTGCCCGCCATTGACCTGCTGACAATACCCTTAACGATTATAAAATTCTTCTGTGGCATTTTGAAGCTTATCCTTGGTTATGTTAGACATTTCTAGAAAAATGCTGGTCTTTTTATGCTGGCCATTTGATTGCTCCTCTTCTTCGAATCAATTTATTTGGAAAAATGGCATCTAAATGATTTCTTACCGAACTAGCATAATGCGGCGGTGCCCCGTCCTATTGTAACCGTAGAAAGGTATTCTACTGATTTCTATTATGTATCTTCAGGGAATAAGTTAATTAGCCGATTCTGTAAGTGTTCTAGATACAGCTGGTGATTTAAATTATGGTCAAAAAACTATGGTCCAACTACCCGATTTTAAACTATTCCCGCCCAGACGTTTAGATTTTGTGGGTCTGCGTATGGCAAGTTATCATCCAATGTGGGTTTGTGTCTGGCCGGTATTGAACATTTTGTCGCTTAATGTCCAGAAAGAAAGAAGGTGGCTTCATCTGAATAAAAGATATTTTTGGTGAAGACCGGATTTTCATTCCAGTTTGCCATCATGTTCTCATAAAATTCACTTCTTGTTTCATTGCCTAATCTAACTTTATATGGATGATATTTTGCAGAAAACGGTAAATATTTCCATGGTATATTGATCAGTCATGCTTCTAACATTTATTTGCTGATTTTTTATTGCCGAAAGCAATCCAATTGTCTTAGTTTCTACGTCAATGGGGTCATTTGTTCAAACCTCTTTACCTAATTTTTATGAAATATTTATATGGTATGATCAGCCCTGAGAATTTGAAGTCAACCTGATAAGTAGATTTCGAAATATGCGAGATCAAAATCGAATATAATGCTCTCGAGGCGGTGACGTCATTACCTCTAACTGTTCGTCCTCTTTGAACTTGTGCAACTGTCTTTCTGTGCATTCACAAGGGTAAGATCAACAAAATTACAAAATCTTTCAGATAATGTAATAAATAAAACGATAGATGACCCCATTGGTGGCCTTCTAGTCCTCAGTTTATCTTTAACTGATCCAGTTCCTCTAAACCTTTTATCAGTGCGACTTACAGTCGATATGGATATCTGATATTCTGGATGCGTAGCATTAAATAAATTACAGGGCTCTTCATGCGTACTAACTCGATATCCGTCTTCAATCATTAAAATGATTTTAAAAATAAAATCAGCATCGTTGCAATAATTAATAATTTTCTTATTGTTATATCTTCAAATTAAATTTTCAAACGTCAATATTTTGAATACCGCTATTTTCAGAGGTTTCGTAAGTTTTTATCATAGAATTCGAAATAGAGATTATATATACAGTGAGGACCAGAAGTCCTGCATAAATTCAATAAAAAATTAGTGATGCATTTTTCGGAAAAATGCTTGAATACGTAAATTTTTATTTTCATTTGCGCATTTTTTGACGTGAAAGTTTAGTATACAGGGTAACACATGTTAAAGATATGACGTAATTTGTTATTTTTTCTTATGGAACACCCCGCATATTTTTCGATTTTTCAATTCTAGTGAACATTCTAAACATATCTGGTATAGCATACCCTAGGTCTAAAGTGAAAGATTATCGAGAAATTTTCGATTAAATAAAAAAGACTAAGTTATAAAAATATTTATTAAATTGGAGGTATCAAAGCTTAAAATATTAAAAAGTACTCTAATCATTAATTTAGTAAATTGTTCGCATTTGGAAACAAACGGCATAAGGCGGGGATCAATTCATTTCTTAAAAACTCCCAGTAACGTTGACCTGTTAGCGTGCCATCGACGAAATACGGTCCTATGACTCTGTCGCCCACAATACCCGCCCAAACATTAACAGACTGTTTATACTGGGTGTGAGCTTCAACAGCCCAGTGTGGATTAGTAGAAGACCAGTAGCGACAGTTTTGTCTGTTCATCGCCCTATTCAGATAGAAGGTCGACTCGTCAGAAAATATAATCCTACGTGCAAAAAAATTATCAATGTTGCAAATATTCATTAGAGTTTCGCAAAACTCTAAGCGGCGGTCTGGATCATCTTCGCTAAGCTCGTGGATTAATTTTATTTTATATGGATGATATTTCTCTTTTTTTTAAATTCTTTTTACAGATGATTTTGCAATTTCGTTATCCAATGCTAGCTCTTGTTTATGTGGATTTTCTTCAATGGATAATATAACGTTTAATTGTTTATCTTCCGAAATTGCAGGCCGACCGGACCTAGGAAGATCTCGTACCTGTCCCGTTTCTCTAAATCTCTTCTCGAATCTGCTTACGTTGGACTGAGATATCTGAATGTCTTGATATTTTATATTAAATAGTTCACAAACTTCCCTTTGAGTCCTAATACGATCACCACATTCTATCATAATTAATACATCTATTCTCTGAGTTTCAGTCAATTTAACCATTTTCTTTTGTGAATTTTCAATTTTATTTAGTTAAGTAGTACGAAATGCTGCATGAGACAAGATTACTTAAATGTTACTTGATAGCTGTCAGCTATAAACTGACAACTAATGACAACATATTTGAAGGACTGGTCTATACCTATTTAACTAATCAAACTCAAGGTGACTTTAAAAATACTATAATTCAATCGAAAATTTCTCGATAATCTTTCACTTTAGACATAGGGTATGCTATCCCAGATATGTTTAGAATGTTTACTAGAATTGAAAAATCGAAAAATATACAGGGTGTTCCATAAGAAAAAGTAACAAATTACGTCATATCTTTAACATGTGTTACCCTGTATACTAAACTTTCACGTCAAAAAATGCGCAAATGAAAATAAAAATTTACGTATTCAATAATTTTTGAAATGAAAAAAGTTCCCATTAATGAAGGTCTAGAAACCCCTCGTTTGTAAGATACAGGGTGTTAAACTTTTAATTTTTTTTCGGTTTTTCCTATTTATTTTATGCGTGCTTAGAGATTATTTATTCAAATTCTGTACTTTTGTTACACATTATAGTATCTAAAGAACTAACCTATTGTCATTTAAAACCATCTACAGGGTGTTATTTGTTTGGGCGTCAGGACCACTGCGACCCCTCCTAACTTTTTTTTGATACGACACTGACATCCTTCCATATAAAAACAACTTTTTTGGTTTATCATTTACCTTTTTTATTTCTTGCACTATTTTAATATCTTATACGGTTCGGCTGGTATTTGGTTAAATATGATTTAAAGCAGGGCTACACTTTTAATCTGGTCAAATGAAAATAAATTTGTTCATTATGAATAATTATAATTTAGTCATTACAAAAATATTAACAATAAACCCATTTTCACCCTGTAGATAGTTTTAAATGACAATAGGTTAATTCTTTAGATACTTTAATATGTAGCAAAATTACGAATTTGAATAAATAATCTTTAAGCACGCATAAAATAAATAGGAAAACCAAAAAAAAATTAAAAGTTAAGCACCCTGTATCTTACAAACGAGGGGTTTCTGGACGTCCATTAATTGGAACTTTTTCAATATTTTTTGTCAAGGAATCAATTGTTTCAATTTGTCGGCATAATATTAAAACACCCTGTATACTAGAGATGTCAAACTGTCGATAATATCGATAGTTTCTATTTACCTATGGCAATGTCGGCAAGCCACACGGAAACTGGGAGTTTATGCTCTTCTGCGTTTTTATTTCTTTTGTATCTTTTAAGATTTGTAGCTTTGCACTGTACTTCGTGTCGTGTTGTCACGTCGCGTTTTGCTGTTCACTGGTACAAAGTACAGAGTACAGACTGCAATAAATTCATTTTATTCGGGCGTGCCGTTAGCAGTGTGTGTAATTGTGTAGCGCAGTGATAATAAAGCTTATAGAATATTGGATACAGAATAAGTGAAATGTTCAAACCTGCCCCCTGCCCAGTCTGACCGATAGGCTGGCTGGCTCGTTTTCTATTAATAGGAAAAGGAAAAAAAGTCAAAAAGTCTTTGGTTTAATACTAACAGGTTCAGGGCCAAAGTTTTAATGTCTCGGTATCGATAACAGCCACAGACCTTCCATGAAAACAATTGTTCCAACAATGGCATCTTTAGAAATTATCTTACCGATAGAGTTAACAGGACATTGATCATTTGAATTTAAATACTTCAATGTGGGCGATATATGAGTCGGTCCTTTATTGTCTGGATTATCAGGACAACACCAATTTTGTTATATTTTCTGATAGTAAAGCTCTCTTCAAGCGCTGTCAAATTGTTCTCACAATAATAATAATAATGACATTACAAAAAAAAAAAGAAAAAAAAGTAGAGAAGAAAAGATAACATATCTAGATATCTAAGAAATTGTAAAAAAATAAGACAAAAAAATGAAAATACAATATTGCAATTCATTAATTAAATAGAATTATGTACTTAGGATTCGAAGTAGATTGTAAAAATGTAAATTTTGTAAAGGGAAAAACAATAAGCTTATTAGCGTATAGAAAGAGACATGCTGACCAATTGGTACAACCAGAGTCATAAAACAAACAAAAATAAAAAAATACAACAGGTTCAGGGCCAAATTTTCAATATCTTGGTATCGATAGCAGCCTCAGATCTTCCATGACAACAATTGTTCCAATAATAGTATTCTTAGAAATTATCTTGTCCATAGAGTTAACAGGACATTGATAATTTGGATCTAAGTCTAAATAATTCAAAAACTTTTGTCTGAGATTGGAAACCCCGTCATTACAAAATAATTAGGATATTCATGTTGATTTCTTAAAAGTTTGCCTCTACCCCAAGATGTTATCGGCTGAGCATAAATTAGGTAAAAAATACTTTAAAATAATATATCTGAGAAATCTTTTCAGATAATATATGTCCCTTGGCACCATTCTGTCCGCTAACCATGGATATTTTAGCTCAAAAGTCACATGCACAGACAAATTTTCAACTGAAGCGTAAATACGTTTAAAGTATTGTTGGATTGGAATATCCCGACTGTTGAATGCAGAACTTTGCTAAGCTTAATTATCTTAAGATGCATATGCGAGATGTTGCACGTGGCGACATCTCGTGGCAATCGAGCTAGCCACCCAACCAGACCAGCGAGGTCTCAGAGTCAGATGGCGCCAAATGTCGGGTTCTGCGAACCGAAAACGCGATATATCCTTTTTCATAACACATGTTTTGAAAATATGACTCTCGATGCCGACGGAGCATGTCGAAAGTTGAGTTTTCGACCCCAGGGTCCGACATGATAAGCAGCTGATTAGTGAATTCTACGACGAGTTTCTCGTTGACACGTATAGACCTTTCATTTTTGTAAAAACCGAATGGACATCCTTGTCTGATTTCTGAGCAAAATAAGGATAGCGATACGACTGCGCTTGCGCAATAAATTCGTAATAGATTCGTGAAAGTATATGTATCTTGCTCTCTTTGTGGTCACTTAAATAAACTTTAATGGAATACTGTTGAGATATAATTATTTAGCAACACCAGTTTCGTCCGCGCTGCTACAAGATACTTACTCGGTTGTGACAATGTTCATGTTGGTCTGTCAAAAAAAGAAAGCATGTCTGAATAATAAAACTGTGATCTGTTTCTTGTGTTGGAAATGCCTGTATTACATTTAAGGGTAGGTAATTTAATATATCTTCTAGCAAGTATTACAAGGTACAAGTTATATTATCTGTTGTATTATGTTTGAGTTGTTATAGTTGCCATATTGTTTCAGGCACCTTTTGTATAATAACCTTTCACACTATATAAATAAATGATTGGTGAATAGAAAGAACCTGGGTTTTATTCTGGATCTCTGCGAGTGTAAGTTCAACAATAAGTAATGAACATCAAATCCACAGAATTGCGAGGCATCTCAAGTCATAATATAAAAAGATTTTATGTGAAAACTTGACTTTTGCCTCGTCAAAGGGGAAAACCTAATAAAGTTACTTACTAGGTTGTTTATTAGCATTGAGGCTATAAAAGCCCTTGACGCCCTCTATCGATTGGTATAAACATTTTTTTTATCGAACATTTTTAATTTGTTGTAGACAGAAGACCAAGTAAAATCCAAATTTAAATATTTTTCATTGGAAAAACCTTACCCGGTGTTAAATTTTTTAATGTTTAAGGAAAAACATTACAAAGTTCTGTACTAGTTCTTTTCTCTAGGAATTTACTAGTTTTTAGCATCCTACTTTACTATTTTTATTACTGTAGAAAAGACACAGAAAGCTAGCAAATTGCTTACTAAGTATTTCCTTTTTATTACTGTGCCCTTTAAACTGCTGTTTTATTTCTAAGACCCCTTGCTAGGTTTTAATTTTGAAGCAAGCAACAATACTAGCTTTTCGTTGGCAAAAATCTTATTTATTAATTTATTAAGTAAGTAAAGGTACTAGCTTTTTCCTCAGTACAATGAATACTTATTTGTAATAAAAAAAAATAGTCACATGGAGCTGACACAACTTTTCGAATTTTTTTGATTTTTGGATAAGACAATAAACTAATTATAACATCTGGAGAAGAAAAGTTTTCTTTTTATTTTACGTTTAGCTGTTAAAGCTTAATTTAAAAAAAAAGGATTGAAAAATTAAGAAATTAAAAATAATGTTTTTTCAATAATCCAAATTTCACAATTTAATGAAAACTTCATTCATACCTCAATTTCAATACAATTAACCAGTTCATACACCAAGTCTTCAACCTTTACTTGTATTTTCTTATATCCTATATCCTATCCTACTCATTAATTTTAGAAAACGTACATTTATGTTAAACTCGATGTTAGTATCCCCTGAAGATGAGTGCTTAAGCGCTCGAAACATGTCGGGAACTTAGAATTTATGTCAATCATTAAACTATGAAGGAAGTCTGCATTGTTTTATTTACATAATAATATAATGGTCTAACAGAACCACAACTTTTTTTCCTAATTATTGTTTCCCGAGAAGTCATGAAAAATCAGTTACTAGGTTTTTCCTTTTGACGGGTGTATAATATTACAGATAATACTGTGTACTTTGTCAAACTAAACTAGCATTTGTTCTGTCTGCACCGCGACGAGCCATTAATATGACCTGATTCCGAACTTTCGCAGACTTTAGGATATTGCTGGTTACCTAGGCATTAATTTTTTTAATTTACTTCCACTAAATGTTCAGGAGTTATATTCCCTTCAATAAAAAAAAAATAAAGGCATACCTAATATCAAAGGTCTTTTATCCATTTGATGACTACATCGGAAAATATTTTAATGATATTGTCAAATAATACGTTTGTTATTATTGCACTCTATGTTGTTGAGTATCGCATTTTATTCTATTTTATTTTGTTTTGATTAATGATTAGTATTGCGACTATTTTGTGTGATGATGTGTATAAACAACTTTCCTGGTACTATTACCAATAAATAATTGAATTCAAATTATTTCTTTGCCTAATATATTTATGAGCTAATGGTAAAGCTTAACTAAATTTTTAGGTTAGCTCACAAAGGATACAGTGTCGTACAGAAAACCAATAAGTAAATTTTGAGAGTTTTAAATATTTCAGAATAATATTTTCCATAGATATTTTGATTGTAAACAAAAAAGTCACAAAGTAGTAGAGAGAAATAAAATAAAGGTAGAAAATTAAAATATATTAAAAAACAACGAAGGATACATAGATATACATATGATATACGTAACAAAAGTTGTAGGTTATCGGTGGTCTATAAGAGCGGGGTATGCTCAACTGAGCACAATTTAATCTTTTAATCCGTATTAATTTCATAACGACATTTTCTAAATACCCATCTCCGCACAAAGTGCTGCAGGTAGGTGTCAGTACCAATTAATAACGGTTCGGAATTTTTACAAGTGCTACAAGTTTAAAGGCAACGATCGGAAATTATCCTAAGAGGAAACTGAGTAAAGGTGCATCAAGTATACATGTAAATAAAGACAAAATTAAGCTATAGCAAACGATTTTTTACAGGTGGAACTGGTTAGTTTTAAGCCAGTTTTTTTTTGTGGCATCATAGTTATAAAAGGCGAGTATCTATTAAAAGAAAAACAAATAAACAAGAAGGTTCTCTGTAGATTAAAGCATTAAAATTGTTATGAAAGGTTCGCAAGCATTCGTTGTGTGATTTGTGGTCGCTGAATCTTCTGCCCAGATAAATGGCAGAAGTTTCTGATGTACTACCTTCATGAGTTTCTCACTCAGGTCCTCTGTTGCTTTTATTTTGCAGACAGTACGTACGACTTATCGTCAAGGCCGTGCCAAATCTGCTTCGTGGCTGTAATCTCATTTGAATTTCATTACGACAGTTGCTTGATGCTCCAACTGTGTGCTTTGTTGCTTTGCACTGCCTGTTAATGCACTTTCTGTAGTTTTCACCTGTTGACTGCACATTTTTGTTTAAGCTAAACTTGAAATTTTTCGTAAACAATATTGGCATTCCTCCAATACTGGAAATAATTTTGGTCTCCATCACTGCTACTAGTGATGGTCGCAGAAAAGCAATGTGCCCTATACTCCGGTACCAAAATAATTGGCAGTGACTCATTTTTACCGGGGTGTGCAAGACGTAAGAGGAACGCCAATTCCAGAGGCGTGTCATTTTAAAGAATAATAATTCAAAAAATATATGAATTTTTTGTTTATTATTATAATATTTTTACATTTACTATAATAAATATAATATTATAAGTCCCACATTTTTTTCTCTACGCCCTCGACATGTAATACGCACTTATGCCAATCTGCTGCCGTTTTTATCAGTTCCTTAACATCTTTTAATTTAAAATTTTTATTTTCACGCCCCACTTCGCCTTTTATCTATGCCCATTTAAGCTCGATTTGATTTAGTTGGTGCATTATCCATCACGATTACCGACGCACGTTCAATACGTGGTAAGATGGATTTAAACCAATCTTCAAACAGTCCCGAGTTCATATCCTCATTATAATCATCGGTTTAAGGAGATTCCCAGAATCACTCCCGATGTGGGTTATAATTAACCGATGACCCTTTCCTGAAGGAGCTTTCAATCCAGTGGACAGTCCATTGATAAAGGCGTTACGTGCACTTTTCGACGAATGGCTAACTTTGTTTGCTGATCAATATAAATCTTTTTCCGTCCTCTTGTTTCCTTCTGATCGGACACTTTACTATTCCTATTGTCCTTGATAGTTCTATAAACAGTACGGCAATATGTCTTAGTCAATGTGGCACAAAGTTCTGCTGCATCAGTGAATGATATTCCACTGTGTGTACTTAGAATTCCCTTATATACATTTTTTACAATTGTACGCTCCCCAGGTTTTAAATGACGTCGTTTCGTAACTTGTTCGTTACTATCACTTGAAGAACTCGCCTGCATTATAATATTTGCTGTTTTGAATAACCACAAAAGTAATAAAACTGAATTGCTAAAATCCTCTTGATTGTAACTTGTCTACGACACTGAACGTTGGCTAGAGGCGATAAGAAAGGGTGCGAGCGCCTTTAGACATGGGTTTTTCTTACCTGCGTTGCCAAATTGAGTAGACCAAGTACCGTAGGGTGTAAAGGTCCTTAATGACATGCTGATTTTGGTACATTTTATGGGAGTTTAAATGAAATATTTTAAAACCTGGCAACATGTAACGACTTATTAATGCACATGCACAATCTTCCCAAGCGGTTTTGAATGCTTTTATTTCGGTTAGTTCAGGTTAGTTAGAAAGTATGTGAATTGATGTTAATTATTTTCTCCGCACATCGTCAATGGTGATAAGAACAGTTTTGCCAATTATTTTGGGATCATAGTAGATATACCTTACATTTTGTTTTTTGCCTCTACGTGTAATTACAGAGTAATTAAATCATTTAATCTCGACCCTTTTTTACCTAATCGGGTCTTGGCGACGACAATGCAAGTGATGTAAATACATATACAGGGTCGATGGTTTGTATGGAAACGGTCGACTATTTCTTAAAGTAAAGCAGCTAACAAACAATATTTAAGACAAGAGTTTGATGGTTTTGTAAAGTCTATTGGAATTAAAAAAAGATAAGTATATAGAATGAGTCAGAAAGCCGTAGAGAAATAAAGTTACTTTTTCTTATTAGAACACCCTAAAATCTTAGAATATTTTTGGATTTTGCATAAAATTGCAATCATTATAAGTCTAAACCTAATAGTTTCCGAAATATCGACTTTTGAAAAATGATATTTTTGAACTTTGACAGCTTCTGGCTTTCTAGCAGTACGCCATAGAGCAAAACGGCTTACATGACCCTATCTTACTTTTTTATTATCTTTCCAAAAATACAACATACTACATTTACGACTTTTGAGCTACATCCGGTTTAACCGGAAGTTCACACTTTTGGAAAGATGGTTAAAAACTAAAATAAGGACATGTAAGCCATTTTACTCTAAGACGTACCGTTAGAAAGCAAGAAGCTGTCAAAATTCAAAAATGTCGTTTTTCGGAAGTCGATATCTCGGAAACTATCAGGTTTAGACTTATAATGTACTCAATAAAAAATAATTCTGATTTTATGTTAAATCCAAAAATATTCTAAGATATAGGGTGTTCCATTAAAAAAGACGTTACTTTATCTCTCTACGGCTTTGTGACTCACTCTATATACTTAATTTTTTAAAATTCTAAGAGACTATAAAAAACGCTAAAACTTTTGTCTAAAATATTTTTTGCTAGCTGTTGTGCTTTAAGAAATAATCGACCGTTTTCATACAACGACCCTGTATATAATAATAATACATACAATTTGACCAAGGATTAACTACCTGCCTAGCGACGAGTTTGCATACCCATATTCTATACTGAATGGTCAGTTAGGAGACGAGTAACTTATACTGATTATTTACCTCATCCATTATAAAAGCGGGTTGAATTTCACCTGATTATTCAGCGATAATCTCCCGCTCTCCGGTGAAAATCACCCTTGTCAAAAGTGAAAATCTCACCCGTCAGAAATCCAGCGATAATCTCCCGCTCTCCGGTGAAAATCACCCTTGTCAAAAGTGAAAATCTCACCCGTCAGAAATCCAGCGATAATCTCCCGCTCTCCGGTGAAAATCACCCTTGTCAAAAGTGAAAATCTCACCCGTCAGAAATCGTTAGTTTTTTATTTGGTAAATAATCTTTAAAATACATTTCGGGATTGGGAAATAATCAGAAAATCATTCTCAGATTTTTTGCCATTTTTTGCCATTTCCACGGCAAAAAATCTTCGGAATGATTTTCGATAATTTCCCTATCCCTTAATATATTACTACAGAAAATTTAGAAGAATTTCATATTTAAACCTTTTTTTATTTAACCAACATAAACCGAATGGGGTATTTAAATTTGACTATAAAAACACTGACGCAACACAATCCCGATATCCATGCATAAGCCTGATTGAGCTGAATAATGCAAGTAGAGAAAGGCTGTCGATTTGTGAGTATATTCCTCCATTATTCCAGGCGAACAATCCTTAAATCATAAAATCCAGGGTTTCGAAACGGCTCGAAATATGGAATAGCTCTAACCGGTAGGTGCAGCGAATCGGAAAAAAATGTAAACAATTTTTATTTGCATAATCTCCATTCACATCCTTCGCTGTAAAAACAACATATTTCTTATTTTAATAAATGATTTAATTTGATTTCAGAATATATTTTCATAATGGGTACTGGAATGCCTAAGCACTGCATGTGCTTGAATTTAACCCTTTTAATATATTAGATTATAACTATTTACTACATTTGCATAAAGTTACATCGGTTCGTAATAATATTGCATGATTATGGTATAAACACATATTCCATTACTCGATTATACCGTACCTATACAGAACAGTAATACTAGACCACGAATTACAAATTCAGGTTAAAAGGTTAAAAAGTTAAAGTAAGATAGTTATTGCTATTGACTTTGACGCTTCTAATTTTCAATTTTGACAATGAATTATTCGTATTTTTTGGTGTTTTCAAAGATTTATTGGTAACGTAGGTTGTCATGACAATGGAAAAAATTGTCTCAAGATTTCAAAAAAAAACTGAAAAACTACAGTTGATGCAAAACAAAAACCGATGCACGTTATCAATCAGCTGATAATTGTAAATCCGTAAGAAAACACGAGGAAATTAAATTTAGGCAAAAATTATTAAAACTTAATGCGATTTTGAATTTACTACAAACTTAAAGTATTCTTCTTTGATTCAAACCCACTTATAGCAAATATTTTGTTTATTTAAGCTTGTAAAAATTAATATAATTTGAATTTTAATGGTCGATAGTTGGCAACACAACTGTAAGCGGTGCGGTGGCGCCAGCTCGTTCGTTGACTTGATTTGACGTTTCATGCAAAACTAACCTTAAGTTCGTGGTTTCGTGTTGCTGTGCGTCTATTTTTAAACAAACACTCCAGATCTTTGCATAAATAGCATTAAAACCGTTCTATTAAGAGAAACAAAAGTGCACACACACATCTCTGTCGATTACGTTGTTTACTATTTGCGAAAAATACCGAAGCATTTAAATAGTCGGTGCAAAGAGCTAATAGCTTTTTAAGATGCTATTTTCAGGAAGAACTTAACAACAATGATCTGTTGTTACCCTTGACAGCAGTACAGAGAAGTAAATTTAAAGAGTATGTTAAGGTTTAGATATTTTATTTCTACTTTACTAATTTTTAGCTTGTAGCAGCTGCCTTAAATTTGATTATCTTCACTTTAAGCGCAATTTCAACAAACAGGTAAGGAAAATAAAGTATTAGTATCGCCTTAAATCAGATCTTCTAATTCAAAGAGAGTTGTAAATGTGTGACGATTGAATATAAGTTTTATCCGTGACACTATTTATGGAATGTACGAAACAAGTAAGTTGTATTTTTTAAAAATTATAATATTTTACAGTTACGGTTATTCATAAGCTGTAACTTTTTTTAGAACATCATGTAACTTTGACAACTTTAAGTCAGAATTTCAAAGTCAGAGAAGTGTTTGATGGTTGTCTTAACTCTTTAAGAAGCCTCTTCAGGAAGATAGGCTTCGGATGGTAAAAAGATGAACTGAGGCGAGGACTTATGGAACTTTCCCATGTAGCTTTCAAACGACTGGTATTTTTGAAAGAATATATTAAAGAAAAAGCATTATTGTACCAATTTGTTTTTTTGGATGAAGCATGGATCTTTTTAAGTGTTAGATCTACTGAAGTTGATGATAAAAGGTATTATGCGGTAAACAAATATATAAACTATCGGAAATTTTTGTATATTTATCTTGTTTTTATGAAAAAAAAAACTGTGTAATTCCCTCACTTGGATATTTTGGTTACAAGCTGGCAACACTGTCGATAACTGACGTCACTCGAAGGGTATGACGTGCATCGGTTCTTGTTTGCATCAACTATAGATGCAATATAGTTTAACAGACAGAATGCTATTTAAAATGAATAATTATTAAAAATTACTGTAAATTATGTGTGCCTTAGAAGTTGAATCTATTGAAACTAAAGAGGAACCAATCATTTTTAAAACTGGCGGTACACAAGGCTTTGACTTTAATGCTTGTAGTGTTACCGATTCCATATTATTTGGTTGTTCACGAGAGTTTGTAATAAGGCTTAAGTGGTGCTTATTGTTAAGTTGTACGTATGGCCTTATTGAACTTGGTGAAGAATGCCCCGTAATTTTTATGAGCGCGCTTTGGCTGGATTCGAAACGGCACTTCAGCGATGGGAGTGGTTTGTTATTTTTCTGCTTTCAATGCCGAGTCTACTTTTTTCTGCCGAAATTTTCGTCCGTTTAAAGATTTCATTATGTTCAACTGGCATGTTTTTAAACCACCTTATTGCAGTCACGTTTTTCTAAAATGAATTAGAAGTCAGGAACGATGTGTCACTTAAGATGTGAGTTGACGGGTTTTCTTATTAAGCATTTACTGTCGGTACACTTATTCGAGCCTCCTTAGCACGTTTCTCATATCAACTAATTCTCATTACTATCTATTTGTTTTTTAAAACAATAGGTTTTATAGTTTGTAGCCTCATCTTCACGCGAGGCTAAGTCGTAAACAACGACATCGTTCATTTTTTTGAGTAAACCCTCCGGTGCATTTTACGTTAAAGCCATCTTGGTAATTTCATTTTCTGATAAAGCCACTGAACTTTCTTTGTATTTTTTATGTTACTCTGTAGCTTTTCTCTTTTTAAATCACGTGCCCCACGGGCCTTTTGTATGTACAATGTATCCAGGAAAGAATTTAAATTAACATTTTACGTTTTTCAAAATATATATTTTGACCCATTCTATCTGTGAAGTTCCACATGGTTTTAACTACATTTTCTTCTTAGCTTTCTTGCATTTTTTTCTGCATGTTAAAGCCCCAGTTAATTAATATTCTGGCTACATCTTCGATCGGCTACTGCACATTCAAATCGAAATTAGCTGCGAAAAAGTACTGAATTTATTCCATATTTGGAGGCGATCTTAGCCTCCCTTATTAAAACGAACTGTGAATATCTTAGGTTGCACTGGACACCCTTTTCCGACCCACGACCAAATCCCCTCGGCCTGGCAATCACCAATACAGCCTCGCAGTGTGTGTATATTAAAAAACGTAAATTGTAAAAAGATAATGAAATGCATGTATAATGAACTTACCAACTTAGGAAAAAGGGAATCGGGAAAAACTCGACACTCGCGTGGAGAGCTAATCCAGCGTAGCGCGGACGCCGTTGAGGTAAATTTTCCTATCTGCTCTCTTTCAACCTTCAACTCCGATACCATTGCGCCGCACATTTCGTACTATGGGTACGAGGGATGGTAAAAATGTAGGAAAAGGTATAGGAATTGAAGTTGGCGGAGAGAAAATATATGGAATTGTAAACTTGTAAAATTTAGTGAAAACAAAATATAAAATACCTTAAAACGCGAAATTTTGAATGCAATTATTATTAAATGAAACCTACAATAAATGTATTGTTAAAGTGTATCGCAAAATGATGATAAAATTAACCTTATAATATACTAAATAATATTGAAAGTAAGTGAGGACGGAACAATATTAGAGATCTATTTCTGCTTGTATTTCTGGGAACAGAATTTTCAATCTCGCTACTTATTTCTTCCTCCTTGATGATTCCAAATCGTGACATACTAATTTTGTACTTTAATAGTAGATTAAAAAGATTTACATTGCTGGCATAACCAATTATTGACAGACGATTTAGTTAATAATAATGACATACAAGTCGAAATAATACATCATTTGCTATTGTAATTTTAAAATGAAAAAAGAAATATACGATTTTTTTAAATCCAGTTGGATATCCTCTTCCTTTTTTTTATTCGAGAACAAACTACTACTTTTGAAATTCTATAAGGCATTTTTCATACATGACTTGAGTTGCCACTATAAGTTTTTAAATTTTCACTTATTAACTCAGTTCCTATTACATAGTGGCACAATTTATAAGATATTCAGGGTAATTTCGTTGAAGTAATGCAAGTTAGTTTTATATATTGAGTAACGCACGAATTTAGTTTTTGATATATCTAATAATAAAATATTGTAGTCTAGTTGATCTTTAACAATTTACTTACCGCATTTCCCTAAGCTCTGTTCCATGAATCACCCTCAAAGATTATTGCTGCATCATCTGCATATGATATTATTTTACCTTTAACGTTAAGATTGCAGTGTTTATTTATACAGGGTCGTTGTATGTATGGAAACGGTCGATTATTTCTTAAAGTATAAGAGTTAGCAAAAAATATTTTAGACAAAAGTTTTAGGGTTTTTTAAGCTCTATTAGAATTTTAGTCAAATAAGTATACAGGATGAGTCAGAAAGCCGTAGAGAAGCAAAGTTACTTTCTTTTAAATGGAACACCCTATATCTTAGAATATTTTTGAATTTTACATAAAATAGCAATTATTTTTTAATAAGTGCTTTATGAGCCTAAACCTAATAGTTTCCGAGATATCGACTTTTGAAAAATGACATTTTTGAACTTTAACAGCTACTAGCTTTCTTACGGTACGTCTTAGAGTGAAACATCAACTTCCGGTTAAATCGGAAGTACTGTATTTCCGGCTTTTGAGTTACATCCGGATTAACCGGAAGTTGACACTTTTAGGAAGATAATAAGAAACTAAGATAGGGACATGTAAGCCGTTTTGCTCTAAGACATGCCGTTAAACGCTAGAAGCTGTCAAAGTTCAAGAATGTAATTTTTCAAAAGTCGATATCTCGGAAACTATTAGGTTTGTACTTATAATGCACCTATTAAAAAATAATTGTTATTTTATGTTAAATCCAAAAATATTTTAAGATATAGGGTGTTCCGCTTAAAAAAAAGTAACTTTGTTTTTCTACGGTTTTCTGGCTCATCCTGTATACTTATTTTTTTTAATTCTAATAGACCTTTAGAAACCCTGAAACTTTTGTCTTAAATATTTTTTGCTAACTGTTTTTCTTTAAGAAATAATCGACCGTTTCCATACATACCAACGACCCTGTATAGATCAAGACTGTGTTGCCAGACCAGTAACTTGTGGAACCCCTATTGTTGTTCTCATACTCTCCCTGATGAAATGCCTAACAACCCGGCCCTCCAAATAACTAGAAAAAGCATTCAGCACTGTACCCCGAATATCATAACTATGAAAGCAAGAAACATGTTTTATAAAGAATCACCTTTTTCCGTTTGATCAGTTTGTCCTCTTGTCTACCCCATCCGTAGCAATCTTTTGTACACAGGGTGTTACTCAATGTACTTCATTAGGTGATTCCTAGACTTAGCTCAAAGAGTTAATATAAGAATGCATTATGTCCTTAAATACTTGGTTTCAATATACAGGGTGCTAAGGTGCTACAAGGGCTGATAACCCTTGTGGGGTGCAGGCCGAGATGGCTGTCGTAACTTAGGACCGTGGTTCGGAGCCAACGCTAAGCTTTAGGTTTACATATAACCAGGCTGGCTGGATACCTATATAGACAAGAGGACATCGTAACCTAGTAGAACTAGAATTAGATAATATCCAACAAAGAATTCTAAGCTGTAAATAGATTTACTTTAGACTATTTTACCTTTTTAATCTTAAGTCTTATTCGAAAAATAAATAATTCCTGCAACCGAACTTGTAGTATTGTTGTTTTATTTTGTAAAATACACCGATTTTAACCGTCGTCTGAAACCGTTATAATATTATTGCAGGCGTTATATAGTTTAAAAATGGAATTATTCAAAGATGGATTTCTTTGTTAGTTGCCGCTTACAAGTGCGTATTGAATATTGTTGAGGTTTTATTTAATTTAGCAGAATATTTCTACTTTGAAGGAAGAACAGAACTTTATGTCTGAATTTTATTTAGATTGTTCCTCTAAGACTACTAATAATTATTATTCAATTGGGAACTAATTAAAATATTAATTATTTCATGGTCAATTTTAAACAATCATAAAAAAATGTTGTTTGTATTTGCCAGCCGTAATAAAAATTTGAAGAGCCTGTATATTATCAAATACAATTAAGTATATTAACAAATTGGTCTAAAAATCACACATTAATTAAAGTATTAGTTATATTAAGTAACACCTAGGTAAAATATCATTTTTTTGGAAAATTACCGCCGCGCGCCGTTTTAATTAATGCCCTTTCGTGATAAGGCTCATTTCCACGTTGCATGTTACTTTGTTAGTCTGGAAATATCACTACATAAAATCAAACATATTCAGACTAATTTACTTAAAGTGGTATACCAAAATAATAAGCAATTTGAACGAAACAGATAATTTCAGTTGAAGTAAGGCGTTCATTTATGTTTACGATAAAAGTCACGCACAGTGTTTCTTTAAGGTGCCGGATCGATTTAATTGTATAAGTAAATATAGATCTTGTGGCCAGATGTAGGTATAATATGGTGTATTAACTCATAATATAATAATATATATTGACAACCGTCACTACAGTGTGTATGTTTTCATCTGAATGATTAAATTCTCTTTTTGGAAAAACTTTTATTTTTTATATTATGGAGCAACCGATATTTTAGGTTCATATTATTTGTAAAAAGCACATTTTTCTGATTTCTAACTGCTATTAAGTTATTGGGCCTTAAACATAGTAATTATAGAGTTTTGACTGGGAGAGACATACTACTGCTAGAAACGGTGGTCATATTAAGCAGTAATAAATTATTTTGTTTAGTTGACCTAAAGATAATAAAACATTTGGGACCGTCAGGGGTACATTCTTAATACAGGGTGACTTAAAAGCTGTGTAAAAAATACTAGCACATGTTCTTAGGGCTAAAATATGACGGTCAAGCTCAACTTAGTTAAAGTTAAAGTTTCCAATGGGTCAAAATTATAATTTTTTTAAATTTTGCAAATACAGTAAAATCTCTAAATAGCGACCACCCTTGGGAAATGAAATGTTGGTCGGTTAACAGGGGAGGTCGGTTATTAGAGAAAAATGTAAACAACTGGTCTGCATTTTACAGTGTTTGTTTAATAATAAGTATCTAAAGATATGTAAATATTTTAATATTTTTATTTAAATTTGTCACAACTAAAATTAAATGAGATTTAGGCAATTTACCAATATATATGTATAGACTAACATATACATTATACAATATACTGTATGTTTGCTTTGAAATTCTTATTTTTTTTAAATAATCAGAAATTAATCATTGCTTCATATTTTTCATTTTATTTTTATAAAATTCAGATTTACATTTTAATAGCAATTGAGAAATATTTGTAGACTTGTAAAAATTCCTCTTCCTCTGACTCGGAGTTGTGCGAGCGGAATATTATCTTCTTCTTCGAATTCGTCAATATTATCTATATTACACATAAATACGGCTTTATAAAGCATTTTTTTATTGTCACTGGAGACAAATTGCTCGAAACCCATATCAAGGCGCTGGTTATGGTAATATTATTTTCGATTTCTTGAAGAGGACAACCACTATCTATACATGTCAAAAGCGTCTTAGTAAGGTAGCTTCTGTAGAGCATTTTAAAATCTTTAATAATGTCCAAAGGTTGGCAATGTGAGCTAGTATTTGGTGGAAGAAAAATTAGTTTGACATTATCTAGTGTAATTTTAGGATCAGACGTTACATTATCCAGAAACAATACCACTCTTCTATTCTGCTTCTTCACCTTGGTATCAAATCTGAGAAGTCATGTTGTCATGTTGTCATGATGTCTGCTGTCATCCACGCTTTTTTATTCGAGGCTCATTGGAGAGGTAAATTATCGATATGTGCGCCCTAGAAACATCGAGGATATTTGCTCTTGCCTATAATAAGTGGTTCTTTCTTTTCACCTTCCGTATTTGCATAGAATAGAATTAAAAATCGCTTTTTGCTGTTTTTTTTCTGGTACACACTTGTCATCTTTCAATGCACGATGGTAGAGACCTGTCTCATCTGCATTAAATACGTTCTATTGGAGGATAATCCTTTAAAATGATCAATAGCCTTTTTTTCGAAGTAATAACTTCTTCGATATTGATATCGGCTGATGCGCCACATATTTTCTTGAAGGTAATATCGTGCCGACGATGAAATTTTTCTAACCATCTATTTGATGCCTTAAAGTTATCTAGTCCTAGGCATTGAGCAGATTCAAGGGCTTATGCTTAAATCATGGGCCCGGATATTGATTAGTGCCTGTTTCGCGCCTTACAAAACTAGTTAAAAGCCAGTCCTCCAGTTTTGTGAAATTTTCTTTTCTGTTCACCGTTACGTCCTTCTTAAAACAAATTTCTAACTTCTGCTTTATTTAGAGGCAACATAGTCACTTGGGGCTTACCCACTTTAAGTTTTTCAGCCAATTTCCTGGTACTTAAGCCAGCTTTTATACTTTCTTCGATTATTTCAATTTTTTCGCTTAAAGAGAGACATGTCCTGTTTCCCGCCATCTTCAAATATTCACGTTGGTCCAAAACACACCAAAACTGTTGAAAACAAAACAAATGCTAACAACCAAATTATCAGCCTTTAAAGCAAATTGAATTAATTCGCCTGCAATAAAGTAATCAGTGTATGTACAGGGTTATCCAACCAAGACTAGACAAGGCGATTTTTTGACTTTTCCTGTACTTTTATAAAAAAACTGAAATAGCCATCTTAAGTCATTTTCTCCCGCGAATTCGAATATTTTCAGCAAAAAACAATTGAACATCAAACAAAAGTACTAGGGGTCACTTTGATATTTTTTTAAATGGGATGCCGTATTTTTAATGAGCTTATCCGATTTCTCATATAAATTTTGATTTAAAAATTAAAAAAAAAAAATTAAAAAAAAAAAATTTAAAACTGAAGAAAAAAGGCGTTTTTGAATTAAAAATCCAACATTTTAGATCAAAATTTATATGAGAAATCGGATAAGGTCATTAAAAATACGGCATCCCATTTAAAAAAATATCAAAGTGACCCCTATAGTACTTTTGTTTGATGTTCAATTGTTTTTTGCTGAAGATATTCGAATTCGCGGGAGAAAATGATTTAAGATGGCTATTTCAGTTTTTTTATAAAAGTACAGGAAAAGTCAAAAAATCGCCTTGTCCAGTCTTGGTTGGATAACCCTGTACCTATATTTCTTAAGAATTCTCGGGTTGGCAGCTGCCCCTAATGGAGGGTGTTCTTAGCATTACAAAGATTCCGATGATTAGTGCCTGCGATCGGTAAACAGAGGGGTCGGTAAAGGGGAGTATAAAATAATGGGATTTCGATTTTTAAGCAGTCACAAAGATATAAGGGAAAACTTTTTTTTTTGTGTGGATGCGGACCTATATTGATATGAACTATCTGTCTTAAAATCATTCAAGGATTAGGGCCTTCCAGGATCAGCATTACATTATGAAACACCCTCTATTTATAAGTACGACCTAAACTAAACTAATAGCCTTTCTTATTTTAAGGTTGCCTATTCTTTTATTTAGACGTTACCAGTTTTATCTTAGCGTTCAGCTTTACTATATTTTTTAACCATTAGATGGCGCAATTTCTTCTAAATAGAAATTACGGACGCCGATAACCCAAGGCCTTAAATAAGTCCATGAAGCCCTATTTAAACAATTTATTGATAAAATTCACTTTGCCGTCCTTATCTAACTATATCAATAGGGTATTGTATAAATTTTACCCCAACCACATTTCACAAACACAAAGAGCTTATCAAAGAGGCCATCATAGATCATGTGGGATTCCACTGACATGGGATCGGGTTTATTGTGTTTAACGTTCAGCATATAGTACTATACAAAACAACATTGTCCTTGTTTCTGCCCAAAACATTTTACAAATAACTTAACATTTTATATAAGTATAGTTTGTTTCAAATATTGACAGAAATTAAACCTGAACAGAAATGTCCAAGGAAAAGAAAACGGTAATAACGTCATTGATAATGGGCAGCGTGCCTGATAATTCAGACTTGTGCTCCTTCGCTACTCTAACACTCTTATAATTGAGGCGCTCAGAGGAAAAGTAGTACAAGTGACATTTTTGTGCAGATTCAGTTAAGTGCGGTAATGCAATTATAAATATGTATTTTATATAGAGCAAAAATGGTAGAAGTGAAAATCCGTACCAGTGACGACATCTCCATGTTGATAGATACACTACTAAGAGAAGCTTTGAAATATCTTAGTAGTAAAGTGGTCTTGGTGCACTTGAATCACTTTTCCTCTCGACAGTCCATGCATGGTATGATTGATGTTTATTAACACGTTTATTTCGGTTTTTGGATAAGTAGAGTATTTTTACCCTTTTGTTTAAGAACTTTAACACATAAATTGTTACAAATATGAGTGGTAAGTAAGAATCAATTTATTTTATGTAAGCAGTAAGTAAGTATACTATTAATGGCAATTTTGTATTTTAGATATTCTACCTAACCTTACTAATTACTGGTTGTTCTTTTAGATTCAGTAATAGATTTTTCTGAAGTTGATGATTCAGATGCTGACAAAGATTACAATCCATCAGGGTCAGAGTCTTCCAGCGGAGAAATAGATACTCAGAGTCATGTATGTGATCAACCAGTACCAGGGCCGAGTGGTACTGTTTCAAAACAAAAAAGTAAAAAGCGTGTTAGGCGTCCAGAACTTGGTAAGCGGCAAACAATAAAAAGAAAGAGAAATAGCGGACAGGAATATATTAGTAGCAATGTTATCCACAGGGCAAAAAGTCTGCAAGCAGTTCAACATAACTGTAGATATAACTGCAATACAATTTCGGAAGAAGACCGCCAACATATTTTTAGTAAATTTTGGGCATTAGGTGACTGGAATCTACAAACGGCATTTATATCATCTTGTGTTGAATGTAACAAACCAAAAAGAAAAATTTCAAATGCAGTAAGTCATAAAAGCAAAAGTATTATTATAAAATTGAAAAACTTAAGAGTTTGTAAATTTTTTTTCCTAAAAACATTAGATATTAGTAATGGCCGATACTCTAGAGCTATTAAGAAGAAAACAAATTCCGGATTTGCTACCACTGATAGTAGAGGTAAGGCTCCATGTCCTAAGAAAATACCAGTTGAAGCTTTAAATTTGGTCAAAAGTCATATAAATTCATTCCCAAAATACAAAAGACACTACACAAGACAACATAATCCCAATAAGAGTTACTTACCATCACATCTTACTATAAAAAAGATGTACGAATGTTATGTTGAATTCTGCACAGAAAGAAATAAAGAACCAGTAAAGGAATGGTTTTATAGGCATATTTTTAATACTGGGTTTAACCTTAGTTTCCATCAGCCCCTTTCTGATACATGTAATAAATGTGATCAGTTTAAGATATCCTTATTGGCAGCTTAGACAGAGAACGACAAAATAGAACTTGAACAACAAAAAAACCTGCACCAGAGAAAAGCAGCAAAGGGAGTTGAAGCAAAAAGAGAGGCAAAAGAGTTGGCAAGAAGCTCTAAGGATGACGAAATAGTATCAGTTTGCTTCGATTTACAAAAAACATTGCCCACACCTCAGTTAACAACCAATAAAGTGTTTTACATGAGAGTTCTTTGGACATACAATCTAGGAGTGCACAACCTTGGGAAAAACTGTGCAAACATGTTTATGTGGGATGAATCAAGGGCAGGCAGAGGCTCCTTAGAAGTTGGATCTTGTTTGGTAAAATATGTGTCCACCTTACCATGCACTGCTAAGAAGCTAATCGCTTTTAGTGATTCGTGCTCAGGCCAAAACAAGAACAAAAATATAGTCAAATTCCTAATATTTCTTGTGAAGGAAAGCAGCATAGAAACCATTGATCATAAATTTTTAGAACCCGGACACACATACATGGAATGTGATGAAGATTTTGGGCTTATTAAAAAAAATAAAAAACACATACCATACATATACATTCCTAAACAATGGACCGAAGCAATCAAGAAAACTTCAAAAAAATTTACCTGCTACGAAATGCAGACTGATGACTTTCTTTCACTTGCAAATTTAGAAAAGTATGTTACTAAAGAAATAAAGAAGGATATCAGTGGAAATCAAATTAGATGACGCGATATAAAGTGGATACGAGTGGAGAAAAAAGCACCTTTCATTATGAATTTCAAGTACACCTTAAACGACACTATTGATTTTTTTTTAAGTCGATTGCTCTAAGCATATGCCTGGTCGGTTACCAACTATTGCCCTTTCTTGCCAGTATACAGAACAAGTAAAAATTAAATATGCTAAATGGAAGAATCTACAGGATCTGTTGCCTTTTATACCACCTGTGTATCATAACTTCTTTAAAGGACTGTCACATACGAAGGAACAAGCTAAAACGTCTACGAAAAAACAAGAAAAAATTGAGACAGACGTTGATAAAAATGACAGACTCTTGTCCAGCGATGAAGAAGACTAAGAATTTCTGCCTATTTACCTATTTTGTGTTCTAATATAATAAAAGATTTGTTTATATGTACCTACTTGTACCCTTCTTCCAAAAAAATTTTGTTTTGGAAAAATGGTACAAGTGCAAAGTATATTTTTTTTTATGAAAGAAAACTGTGTTAAAGTTTAACATTACAACATAAAAAAATTAATATAGCATTATTTTGGCTTTTAGTGAATACTTGTTTTAATAACTGCCACCTATAATTTTTAATCTTAGGTCAACTTTACCTTCAATTATTTCAGAACAACTTTTTTTTCACTTGTACTACTTTTCCTCTGAGCGCCTCAATTCTGAGATCATTTCACAATTGCCCAGTAAAATCTTACAATACAAATATTAGATTTTTAGTAGACAATAATTCTGTGGTCCCGGGGTAAAAATGCTTTTGTCAAAATTTATAGTTTAAAGATATATTAGCCAAACGAATCGTACTCATATTTGAATCAAAAACAAAAACCCAATGATTAGACGGCTTTCTATACATTTTATTGTTAATAATAACCCGTTTTATAACTGCTTGCTTATTTAATTAATAATATATACTTTCTCCAAAGTAAGTCTGATGACATAAAAAAGCTTCTACCGGACTTCAAAGGGACCGGCATCATAATGTCGGGTCTTTTTTTTTAATTAATAATAAAAAAAAAGTTTTTATTATTAGAAGTGTTCTTTCGTATCAGTATTTAATTGATAGTCAGTAACTCTGTTAGAAAGCTTTGCAAATTTGCAAATTTACTTTGAGCCAAGAAATGTTCAATGTCAATGAAAGAAGGAACAAGCCATTCATGAATATTATAATTTTTTTAGTACTTAAGAAATACTATTTATACAAGAATAATTTAAATCAAACTAAAAAGGAATTTCATTGTTCTTAAACAAAAAAAAAATAAACAAATAACAAACCCGTGATAGACTGTTGAGGCCCACTGCCAATTTAAAGTGCAATCTATTTTTCCGAGTGGGAAATAGAGCAGCATATAAATACAAATTTATATGCCGTAGACAAGAACAGCAAATAGTTTAAGGTTGTACCAATTCAGTGATTCCTCATCAGCTTTAAAATCAGTTGATGTTTGAGGTATGAAATATTGGGAATCGAGCAGCGGCGTGACTGGTTGAAACGATTTACTATAATTTACATATTTAATTTTCTGCTATAAACTGTGTGGTTTTAGACAAGTAAGTTTTTTACTTGGTACCTATATTTTATTATATCAGTATGGCTTTTTAGCGACAATTTGAAACAGAGGGTCAGGGTGAATTATCGTATATAATACCACAAGAGAGAAAATTTTACCTAAAAAATTTTTTTCTTGAGTGGTATTTGTCAAGACTATTTCACGAATAATACACTGCGTCCATTAATTATGGAATAGGTAAAAAAGTACTCAAATTTTAAACATCCATATCTCCATCAAAATTATATCAATCCACTCAATTTTTGATTTATTAGGTAGGCCGTCCCTTGGACTACTTAGCACAAAGTATTTCACCTTACTTTATGTCTTTTTTATACAGGATGATGGCTAAGATACCAAGCCATGTAAAATGTACTGATTTTAAAATTAATGTTTGGAAAATACGAAGCAATGAAAATGGAATTTTATTAGTGTACTGGTTACAGCTTTATGTTAGGTACTTACTGTACAAATTACAGCGCAGTGCCGTTCGTGTTAATTAAAAAAAATTAAAAAATCGTGATATAACACTAACTTAACAATAGTAATAACAATTTAAAGAAACAACTTAATTATAAGAATAAAAATTAATAACGCGTATTTCCTCCACGGGCATTAATGACAGCTTGACAACGATTTGGCATACTGAGAATCAGATTTCTTATAAAAACCTGATCCATATTTTCCCATATTCTTTGTAGCGTCAATCTCAGCTGAGCCAAAGTTTCTGGTGGGTTAGCTTCTGCACGAACCTCTCTACCCATTCGATCCCATAAATGCTCTATAGGTTTAAGATCTGGGCTTCGAGCTTTCCAATTCATTACGGTAATTCCCGTTTCTGCTAGATATTCCGTTACTATTCTCGCCGTATAAGGACGTGCGTTATCTTGCATAAAAATGAAGTTTTCTCCAATAAAGGAAGCAAAAAGCACAACATGCTCCTGAAGAATTTCCGTAATGTACCTGTCACTAGTTAATCGCTCTACAAATACCAATTCCGTTTTTGCCTCTAGAGATATACTTCCACAAACCATAATTGATCCACCGCCATAACTAACCCGCTCTTTAAAATTACACTGAGCATAGCGATCACCAGGTCTTCGAAACACTTTTAAACGTCTATCATTGCTATATAGACAAAAACGGGATTCGTCACTAAATAAAACATTAGCCCATTCATCTTCACCCCATGACAAATGCTGTTGAGCAAACTGCAATCGTTCACGTCTATGGTGCGGTTCCAGCTTTGGTCCTATCGCTGCTTCGTACGGTTTCAGTTGGACCTCTTTTAAGCGATTAAGTATTGTTTGCTTACATAGTCGAACATTGTGAACGTTTGACAACCGTGCTTGTAGCTTGGTACTTGTTGTAAATCGCTCCCGAACACATTGCATTGTTAAAAACCGATCCTGATTAGCAGTTGTTTTCCTTGGTCGGCCTTGCCCTGCTCTTCTTTGATTCGATCCATATTCTCTATACCGTTTTATAGTTTTTGATATAGCCCCTTGCGTTTTATTCATGATTCTGGCAATATCAGACTGAGACCGGCCCTGCTCAAACAGTCCTCTTGCATAGGAACATTCTTCTGGAGATATGAATCGGATATTGGCATTCATTTAAAAAAAGAAACTAAACAAAAGGCCTTGTCAAGAACTGCCAGCAAATTTATAATCTTGATAAATTGACAAGGGCAATTGGTTGACTAGCAACGTAAATCCAAATAGAAGTAAAACGTTTTCAGTCAATATAATTTGCAATATATACAGATTTTTTAATTTACACGAACGGCACTGCACTGTAATTTGTACAGTAAGTACCTAAGATAAAGTTATAACCAGTACACTAATAAAATTCCATTTTCAATGCTTCGTATTTTCCAAACATTAATTTTAAAATCAGCACATTTTACACGGCTTGGTATCTTATCCATGATCCTGTATAAAAAAGACATAAAGTGAGGTCAAACACATTGTTCTAAGTAGTTCAAGGGACAGCCTACCTAATAAACTGAAAATTGAATGGATTGATGAAGATATTGATTTTAAAATTCGAGTACTTTTTTACCTATTCCATTTTTTATTTTTTTATTTTTTTTTAATTGACACGAACGGCACTGCGCTGTAGTTTGTACAGTAAGTACCTAACATAAAGCTGTAACCAGTACACTAATAAAATTCAATTTCCATTGCTTCGTATTTTCCAAACATTAATTTTAAAATCAGCATATTTTACATGGCTTGGTATCTTAGCCATCATACTGTATAAAAAAGACATAAAGTAAGGTGAAATACTTTGTGCTAAGTAGTCCAAGGGACGGCATACCTAATAAATCAAAAATTGAGTGGATTGATATAATTTTGATGGAGATATGGATGTTTAAAATTTGAGTACTTTTTTACCTATTCCATAATTAATGGACGCAGTGTATTACACATACTTTGGTAAAAATAAATAAATTTACGTGAGATTACAACCTTTCAAAAGTAACAGTGACAATCTACTGTCAGTCATTAATTACCAATCTTAACAGTGAATGTAACTAAGGTAACAGAATTTTGCCGATTAAAAACTATGTTGCTAGCTATTTTCTAATTTTCTAATTGGTCAGTGGGGTCGGCAAAATTATGAAGGTAATGGTTTTTCCGATTAAAAACAGGTAAATATCTAAAATTGCTACATTTTGATTGGTTCAAATTATGATGAGTGGAATAGTCTGTAGTAATATATTAAGGGATAGGGAAATTATCGAAAATCATTCCGAAGATTTTTTGCCGTGAAAATCGCTCGAGGGCTTGCCCGAGAGCGATTTCCTAATGGCAAAAAATCTGAGAATGATTTTCTGATTATTTCCCAATCCCGAAATGTAGTTTGAAGATTATTTACCAAATAAAAAACTAACGATTTCTGACGGGTGAGATTTTCACTTTTGACAAGGGTGATTTTCACCGGAGAGCGGGAGATTATCGCTGGATTTCTGACGGGTGAGATTTTCACTTTTGACAAGGGTGATTTTCACCGGAGAGCGGGAGATTATCGCTAAATAATCAGGTGAAAATCAACCCGCTTTTATAATGGATGCGGTAAATAATCGCAGGAATATTATGAGTCGGTGCCAGAGTCTGCTATCGAAAGCAAAACAAGTCCGGAATTAAGAAAATAATTTATTTAGACGAAAGGAATTCTTCATGCCGGAAGTAAAGATGGCTTTGTACCTAATATGTTGCTCTTGTCGGCAAAGAATATCACTCAATAATCAATGACCAACTTTAAGCGCAGTTGTCCTTGGTAATATTCGGCAGGTAATAACGAAAGGATTAGGGAGGTATGGACAAATTGCGTAGCTCATGTTATAAAAAAAAATGGATATTCTGTTTTACCACCTATAGCGCCAGTAGTAATACAACCTCAAAACGATTCTACTTCTAAAAGTTCTGACGATTCCAGTAATTAAATTGTTTATGAATTTTAAATTAATTATGTTCGTTCACCACATCTTAAAAACTTGTAATATTACAAAACTCTTCCTGTGATACTGCTGATGCGATCAATTTATTGTTAAAATATATATAGTCAATTCTAACTACTAACTGTAATTTCAAACTAACATAGCACCTTCCCCTATCCTTTCTTGGCAAGGAAAACTAATACCTCCTTGCGGTCCTTGCTGGACAGAGACAATTTTTGTAAATTGTTTTCGGAAAAATGAGCATTTTTTTTACAGAAAGACCATTTTAAAAATATTAAATACATGTGTTCTTTGCAGGCGAAGTTGCGGGTACAAACCTCTAATCGATATAAACTATAATGAACCAGCTGTAATATATACTATTATTTAATCATATTGAAAATTTACAACAATCCGTATTTTAATTATTTGGTAGAAGCGACGCCTATGGTCAAGAGTTTAATGCTTTTTTATGTAATCACATGAGGCTTGGAACAACTATAATAACATTCAATATTAAGCCTATTTTGACTGACTTAAGCGCAACGACCCAACCCCGATTTGGTTACTTGGACAATTTTTCTCAGGAGATTGAAACAATTTTTATATGAACTTTGTTATTTTTAATTTAGAATATTCTGTCGTATTAATGATAACAACAGTAAACAGTTTATACAAAAAACAAACACGAGTTTTCATTTTTAACAAAACTGAACTTTCTTATATTCTTCTTGGTTATTTTTTAACAAAATTTAACTTTCCTTTTTAACAAAGAAAATATAAGCGAACTCTTCAATCTTCATCTCCGGAGCCAGGTTCTGCTAAGAGGTGGGCAAATTCCTAAAATACTTGTGGAACAATGGATCGAGTAAGTGTAAAATACTCAATAAATTTTTCTTTTTTTCTTCAGAAATTGGAATACATTCTGAGAACTGGCATGTAGCTTGGAGTATGGGATTTTCTCGACGCCTTCACAAAAATAATATTGTTTTGGAAGGGTCTAGAATATCCACACAGGATTTGTATTGAACAATACCAATCGATCTCGTCATCGCACGCATCCACTGCACATCATGTCAAATAAATTTTTCTTGTTTTTTAGTTTTGGTTTGTAGCTTTTGATTATAAAAATATTTAAAATCAAAAAAGTCTTATTGTTCCATTTCTGTTACAAAAAATGCTTCTTTTCAACCCTCCGAATAAGTTGTACATAGTCGCGAGGGTGATCAATCCTCATATCAGTTCGTTTATTATTTTGTTCGATCATGGCGAGTGTCATGTCAACTCAGCTTCCTGATATCGTTCGCAAATACTAATGACTTATGTCACATTTCAGTCCGCGTTAAAATGACCAACACGACTTATGTCGGTAACTGTGTGCGGTAAATTTGCGATAAAGTCGACCTAAGTTGTTTTACTCACATGTGCAACAAATTTTTATTGAGACCTATTAATTAATTTACCCACGGAATTTTTTCGTTTATATAGTTTCATCCATCAAAAGAGTGTGCAACTTATTATGCAATAGTGACATAAGCTCATTTTTTCAAAAAACTGATTTGAGCACTTTTACCACGAGGACCACAGAATTGTTTCTTCTTATGGCCTTGTCTAAGTCTAGTTAATCTTTACCTCAGTTGATGTGGCTATAATTTTGTTATTTTGTTACAAATAACTTCGTAAGTGACGTACGTATACAGGCGCGGCTGGTTCATAAGGTCAATGACCCACCGACTAATTTCTAACCTAATTAATTTTTTAAACTCCATAAATAATTATCCAAATAAAGGCGTATTTTCATACGAAATTTCCACCAATAACCAATCGAGCTAAACGAAGGTTACTCCGGGCTTGGCCGTATTTTAAACTGACCTCATGGGTTTATATGGCAGTATAAAAATATACAATGAGAACATCTAACATGAAATAAATTCTGTATTGTCACTTTGGTAGATTTTTCTGAAAATTGAATAGACACGTGAACTATTATTTTTTATTGTGCATTTTATGAACTAAAAAAACTTATTTTATCCAACAACTTCCCCCATTGCAATAATTGTGGGAGGGAAATGGTGGACAAAAAAAATTGAATCAGATAAAATAATATGTATGGCATCCCCTCCTCGTGTCATGGCATGATGGCGTAAGATGGCATTTTGAAACTTGTGATATTTTAATTTCTAGATTTCTATCTTTTTGAAATAATGTCGTAAATTATTTTTTGCCACACTGTGTATAAGTGTAACTTTCCTGCAAAAAATAAACGATTTGATTATATTGCATTTTTTCTTATAACATTTCAAAGTTGCAAAACTATGTCGTCTCTCCCACTTTTACCCTAAGTTATTTTCAGACCCAATCATAACTATCTCTCGACTTGTGAGGGATAATAAGTGAACACGTCAGGTCCGCTTCTGTTTCAATCTCGGCTGGAGTTTTTTCCATGTTTTGAAAACTACCCTCAAAAATCGCAAAAATAATAATTTTACTTACTTTCATCAAATTTTTGTTAAAAATTAATTCCGTACCAACAGTAACGTCCCTAATCTACTTTTGCGTGTCAAGTTTGCCATTCAAAAATATGTCTATTAAAATATAATACAGGGTTTTCCAGCTTATATCAAAACAATATAATTTTCTATTTTTTATTATTATCTATCAAGTGTTGGATAAAATTTTGTATGGCGCTCGTACGTTAAGTCATATAGGTCACTTGGGAATCAGCCCTATCGGCCTACGGCCTCAAGGGCTAGACTTTTCTCAGCGTGACTTATATCTAACATAACACACTTGTACCATAAATAACTATTAACCTTTTTTGACTAGATAAAGAATGTGTCAGGTATGTTTAATTGTTGAAATAAGTACCTAACTGTCTTTAAACATTGACGTATTTCAAAATTGTTTACAAGATCAGGCTTAAAATGAGTAATTTAACAGAAACTCATCGTATTGAAATATTAATGATGGTCGGACATGGAGATAAATCTAGAACTTAATAAGAAGTGATTAGATTTTTTAGGGAAAAATATCCAGACATGCCCCCTATAAGTCAAAGTATGATAAGTCAAATTGAGAGAATGTTTCAAGAAAATGGAATGTAAGATCTACATCTAATTAGAGGCAATCTGCACTGGTCGACAATACGAAATTAGATGTACTCTCACCAATTGCCACAAGACAGCTAGGAAGAGAAAATGGTATATGTCGGACCTCTGTACTAAACATCCTTAAAGTTTTACCCTTACAAAATACAGCTTGTACAGGAATTGGCAGAAGATAATCCAGTGGGGAATGATGGATTTAATTCACAGAAATTTACTAAACTTAGAAAATATATAATTTTCGAATGAAGCTACGTTTACGTTATATGGCCATGTTAATCGACAAAGTTGCCGTTATTGAATACGGCAAGTACATACTCAGTAGCCCCCAAAAATTAATGTTTGGGCTGGAATTATTGAGAATAGAGTGATTGGTCCCACTTAACTAGAGTGCGATATTTGTCATTTCTACAGCAAGAATAGTTTTATTTCTCAGTGCGAAGTGCCAAATGCCCATATCTGGTTTCAGCAGGATAGGGCGCATCCTCATTATGCGAGGCCTGTGTTCGTGATTATCTAAACCAAATATTTCCAAATAGATGGAATGGTAGGAACAGTACAATAAAATGACCACCGAGTGCTCCGGATATTACCACACTTGATTTTTTCCTGTGGGGTTACTTAAAAAGTAAAAAAAATGAGTTTTAAGACAAACCCCCTAAGTATTAAGGCATTAAAAAAACGAATAAGTAATAAGTGTGGACTTATTACACCAGAGGTTATTCGAAATATAAGAAATGTATTTTATTTACGAATAGGTTGCTGCCAGCAAGTGAACGGGCAACATTTTGAACACTTTTGAACTAAGTGTACCTAATACATTTTATTAAAGATATGTTTTTGAATTGTAGCAAATCTTTTACTCGCTCTGTATAAATAACGGTTAAAGATGAAAAAAATAAACTCGGCACCAATATACAACTTTAGGCGTTCTTTAAAAACATAAAAAAAAATACATTTTAAAGAAAATTTGATTTAATTAGCTAATTACCTTTTATTGTTTTAGGTAAGTTGTGATATCGCTACAATTGATCCACGTGTGTTGTAGCTGAGAAATGGTATTATTACAGTAAGTGGTAACAATTTAATTAATTTATTAATATAAAATAGGTGCTATTAGAGGGAAATCTCTAAAATTTTAGTTTAGATAGTTTTCAAAATGTTTGAACCTTGTTGAACTATTTTTCGCGTCAACATTTGCAAACACACAATTTAAAATAAAGTCATAACTAGAACTAAAACAGTTTAACAATAAAAATATCACCACAGTCGAAATTCATTGATGCTGCAACTTTTAATTAACGCGTCTTTGCTAATTAATTTTTTTTTTCGTCAGATACCAATATACACGTGTTTTGCTGTAAAATTTAATTTCATTTTTTGCAATACACGATGTGTAAAGCTTTAATAGGGTTCCCTATGTTATGAGGTGAAAATATATAAAATAATAATTAAAATTATTTATCTTATAAATTAAGCCCAATATTATAAAAAAATCTTTGGGGAAGAAAGCTAAATGATGTCATAGGAAGAATGCATGCAGAAAATGTATTTTTAGTAAGTGCCTTGTTATTGTAAGTACACATAAACATATTTTTATTCTTTTTCACTTATCTACAAACCAATTTTATTATGAAAGCTCCATGTCATTTATTTAACTTTTTTAATTTGACATAGAAATACTTTTTTTCTCAAATGTTTATACTAGCATACAGTTTAGAACACAATAGTGTAGGTAGAACGAGCCTATCAAACTCCTGAGGGTCAAGTTAAACTGTCAGTGTAATGTTTTATGTACGTATTTTTTTATGTAGCGATTCTCTTAACTTTTTTTTTTGTAACAGAAACTCAAATATTTTGTAGCTTTATATTTTTTTCTTTAAACTACTTAGTCTTTATATCATCTTTATTTACCATTTTTATGTTAATTAATTTTCATTTTCTGTTCTACTGCTAACATTTCTTCTATGCATATCTTTCCATTAGAGTGTTGTATGAGCGGCAGTAGTTAGATACCGCCACCTATAGCTATTTTATGTATTATTATTTAAATCAAAATCAAATTTATATCTGGCAATATAGAGTTTAGAAAAAAACTTATTTTTTAACAAGACAAATAAATGTCCTGTGCTGTTCAATTTTTATGTCCGAGATCAGTAGATTGGCCGACTCGATACCCTGATCTAACATCATTAGATTATTTTCTTTAACACCCTGTATATCAAAAACGGGGCAACTCCGGACACATGTTCATTGAACTTTTTCTCTTAGAATATCATAAGGAATCACCCTCTAAAGTTACGTACCGTACTTCTGAAACACCCTGTATATGGCGATATATTCGTAATTACCTAAGATAAAGAGTAACAAAAAAGAAAAACATTCTCGCTTTAGGTAAGCATAAAAGGAGGAGGAATAGATTCCAAGAAATATTTCTTAAAATATTCATTTGACTGGGTCGGTAGTTAGACGCAAAGTTTCTATTAAGCCACCGTAGGGTGCGCCAAAAAGGAATTTCGAAAAATAATAGACAAATATATTCTGGTAGGAAGTCTAGAAGTCTACTTGTTGAGTAAGTAGTCCTTCTTTTATATCGGACTAATCGTTATTTTCTCAGTTAACGGCAAAAATCGAAAGCATATATCATAAAAATTCGTACTTATCCGTAACCGTAACCGTATCGTAAACTGACGTCACCGATGAAAAATGCCTTAAAGCAAAGCTGTCTTTAACGTATGTGTTCCTGTTACATTTCCTAATTTTTTTTTGTTTTGTTGGAGGAATTCGAAAACACTTTGTGCTTTTAATTTTGTTTTAAATTTATTTGCTGCAAAGTGGAGAATATTGTCAATAACCTGCTTTTTTTTGATAAGGACGAAAAAGACGTCGATCTAGATGATCTAGTTGTCATTCACATATTAAACAACGATTTTTAATTTTAACGATTAAGTAAACCTTAGTATTATTTTGGGAATAAACGTATACATACCGTATAGGTTTAAGGGAGGAGCTTGTCTTAGCTTCGCCCTATGTATAATTACTTTTTGTAGTTTGAAATAAAGACATATTTATTACTTGTTTACTTATTTAAACATAATAATACTAGGTAGTATAGTAATCAAATTAGTCTACATTTATAGATTAATGCTTGATGCTCAAGTGTGGCTGATTGCAAAGCTATTTCTACAATTTTTTTTGTTGATTGGAAAAAATATCCAAATCAGCCATAAATGTCTTTCTTTCCAAATCCAGTATATCTTCTTCTATTTGCTGTCTTCGTTCTCTTTCTTCACACTGAAGTTCAAATTTTCTTATGCACTCAGCATGATTGCAGCTCTCGACTTCATCAAATATAAGTATTTTGTGGCACACTCTGTATACGCGTATTTCAGTTCATAAAATGCGCAATAAAAAATAATACAGAATTTATTCCATGTTGGATGTTCTCACTATATGTATAAATGCATTAAAATCAACACATACACATACGCGCTTCAGGGGAAATTAAAAAGAGACAAATATTAGGACTAAATCGCCGACGGCTAACTGAAATCTTTTTGGGCGCTCGCGTGTTTGTCGACGTCGCCAGTTCTCGGGTTATCCCGGTAGACCCGTCTTGGGTGCAAAAACTAATTACCTAGTAATACGCATTGTATTGGCACATTAAACAATCTCTGTTTGCATTTTATGTTGATACCGGTACTCTACTTATTGGTGCTTATTAGTATAAATTTTAGATGTCTCGGCTTTCTTAATCTTCTTTCTTTTCTGATTTTATTTATGTTATAAGAACTTTGTGTAGTAGTGTAGTTCTTACTACTCGTAGTACCTACTTCAGTACTTGTATTAACAATGACTTTAACTGACTGCGGCGGACAATAAGCTGTGCAGGGTAATTTAGAAATTTATCTTCATAAATTATTATTAGTTGCCCAGAAGATTTGCCCAATCAGTTAGGAAACTAAAGAACTGCGACGGCGTACGTTCCAGGTTTGCTAAAAAACATTAGAAGATGTGCATAACAAACTGCTTTTCCACATTAGTATATAAAGTTTAAATTAAAACCGGGGTTTTACAAAAGGTAGTTTTTGTGGGTTTCAAAATATTACTTTTAACGTATTTCTTCAAAAAATGTTATTTATTTCATTCTTTTATAGTTTGGGTAGTACCCACCTAAATATTTATTGTATTTCCTTACATGGAAATATAAATATATCAAGATATCCCAAAATAAATGCTCTTGTTTTATTTATACTTCGTTCCTAATGTTAACACGTTTTGAATGAAAATATTACTTTTTTATCTTTATTCCGTATACTTTGCCAATGTCGCTCTGAGTAACCGCTTTTAAGATATCAGCGTATATTGTTCAGTGCACTCGATCTGTAAATGTAACATATTAACGTAGGCTATATTAAAATAAATACCATAAGAGACGGCACAAATTTAATCACTGTCAAACTTCAACTCGGTACATCCCCCATTTTGTGTTTTTAAATAATTTTCGAAAAACAGCTATTAAGTTAAGTGCAAAGTGCCGAGATATAGTTTTTTTTATGATAAGGTACTGCAGGATTAATCCTTTATGGCGCTCTGCGGGCTATGCGTGAGCGCAGGAAACGATTCACGTTGGTCTTGAATCTTTGTAGATTATACTCGTTGGGGAACACCTCCTTAGGGAGGTTGTTCCAGAGTGATGACGTTCTCCAGATGAAAGAATGTTTGTGTAGTTCAAGGGGCACTAAGCTGAATCATGTACAGGTGGATTGCAGTGGCTTGTCGTATATTTCTACCATGCACCGCTCTGGCTTATCTACTGTGGAGATCTGGGACTGGTTACCGGCTGCAGATGCCATCGAAGATATTTGAAAATGTATCAAAATTTAAGACAGTTGGATTTTAAAATTTCTAGGAATTTTAGAACAGATTAGTAGAAACAGGTTCTTTTCACCCCAAGCCAGATTCCTCAGGACACTCGAAGACTTTAACTCCCCGAGTAAGAAGAAGAAATTTTGGCAGGCGTAGCTGAAAACCCTAAATAGGTATAAGACTTGTAAAAACTTGCTGTAAAAACTGGAGTAGGCAAATCATCAATTTGGTTACAAAGTTATTATTGAAAAAAGTTTCTTAGCATTAAATTCCTTTTATTTTGAACACGGTCCACTATACGACCATATACCCAAAGTCCCTTTTTTACGTAGAGATATTTGTTTTAGACAGGGGTATTGAAGAAACCATAATGTATTTAAAATATAGCGATTGCTACTAAGCTTTGGGCATAGCGTAAAATGCCTCGGATTATTACGTAATTCTTAACAACATTTTAGACCTTTCCTATGTACAAGTTCAAACCGGTAAGAGTGTAAGTACAGGGAAATGATGAAGGACATTGTTAACAAACTAACAGAGATCCTTAAGTTGAAATATTATACAGGGAATTCATTTAAAATCCCGAAACACGGTATAATCCTGCAACACCATATCATCGAAAATATTTAAAAATGTAAAAATCTATCTTTTATAAGCCATAGATGAAGTAAACCCGCTTTTTGTTCTTGACATACTTTTAATAGGCTATTTTATTTTGTGCGCCCTGTATATGTTGATGATATTTGGTTGACTTGTTTTTGAGATATCGCAGCTACCAGTATAAATAAATTGCATAGAATGTTTATAAAGTTATTGAACTTGAAACTTTTGCTAAACCTAAAACTCGAGTGACGTACAAACAGATAATTTGTGCCTGGTAGAAGCTGGTGTGTGAGAAATGCGTGTAAAAACTTTAATCCTAATTTTTCCTACAATGTAGAAACGTTTGGCTATTTAAAATAAAACTTTAACAATATTCAAAGAGCAATAAAGTCGGCGAAACAACAAAGAAATCCACCTTGGAATAATTATATTTTTAACCTATATTCCACCCACATGTAAACAGGAATGTTATGGCGGTGGGAAGATGGTTGGAACCGGTATAATTCAGAAGATAACCAGCGATATTAATGTATGTTCTAGGAAATTTTATCTCTCAAATACATAAACAGTATAATGTAAAAAGAGTAAATCTATTTATAACTCAACAGCCATTATGGTTACGCGACACTAAGTAAAAATATGCAAATTAGTTTCTTTGATTCGACGCCGCCGTACCGCCGGGTTACTATTTAATCTCACTATTTGTGCTAATTTCTTATTTGCAAAGAAAAACCATGGCCATCGTTGCCATAGCGACATAGCGTGTCACTAAGCGCTAATTGGTTTACCCGGGACACCTGCTCCGTAACGTCAAGGACTGTCTGATTGCATATCGACGAGAGAAGTCTGCTCTCCACGGGTTACACGGGAACGATCTTTTCTCAGAACACGAAAGTATGATGTTTCCTCCGTTTCGTAATACAATTTTTTTTTAGTTCTATTCAGCAAGTATGCTCTTTCTCCTCTGCCAAGTAGTGGCCGAATGCTCATGTGTGTAACATACGCGTTATGTTTCTCTAAGACTTCCTTAAAAAATGAAGTATTCATTTTCCATCGACTCGCGATAATTTTAGTCTAGCATTACAACACAAGATGTGTGTTCCTCTATCTTTCGTAGTAAAGTATAAATAAATCCTACAGATACCTCGTGCAGTGTGTCTTAACGTTGAACGTTTCCTATTCATTAAGTGTAGTACAACCGCAATTTAAAAAGTTAAAAGGATTTGAAACTCCTGTCTACAAGTGAGATTCAAATATGGAAAATAGAAGACATATTTAAATACAAAAAGTGTTTTATTTAATCGGGTAGTATATAAACGAATCAGCTTTATACTGCGGCAGTAACAATGAACGGCAGATAAGAATAAACTCTGTTTCGTTTATTTTGGTCCTGCCGGTATTTAACTTTCACTAGTCTCCTCCCCTTAATTTAGTAGAGAATAAACAAAAGGACGCGAGTTTTCAATATCTAAAAATGGTTGATTTGAATACGCTACGTCGCCTCGTCTCCTTAGGATGATCTTTTAGTTTCTCCAAACTTAATAATTGCTTTCCAAGAACTCTTTTGTTACCAACAAATACGCATAGCTCTTTTCGCCTTTGTTTAAATAACAAAGGAGTCTCTCGACCGATAAGAAATGAGGACCAAATTGAAATTCTAGGAAAACTATGCCTTGGCCCGAAATAATAAGTATCTCTAGTCTCTCTCTCTCTCTAGATTTATTACTGCCAGTTAAGTAAAATTAAATAAAGGGCCATTTTGCGATCGTTAATCAAATTTGCGTATAATTCCCTTATTAAGAATACACAATAGAGACAAAAACTGGCACTTAGACACTTTCTTAACTTGGTTATCGCTAAATTGGAGTAAGAAAGTCTTACTTAATTATCTTGAAGATTTCTTTACAGTATCAAAACAACTTGTTAAAGAGCTTAACGACAAAGGACTTGCTTTAAAAAGTTTCACTTATTTTTATTAATTAAAAATTTATAATTATAGACAATTTACAAAGAGCGAAATATTTTGAATAACAAAAAGGTTAGTGATAAACTGAGACACATTTAATAAAATAGTAGACATAGATAATAATCACGAATGTCAATAAAAAAAGAGGATATGGGGGTTGGTACTACTAATTATTTGTGTATCACTCTTCCCGAATAATTTAATTTAATCAAGTTTAAAAAATAGTATAGTTCAACTTTTAGATTGTAGCGTAATTGTTAATTGTCAACAACTTTTCTATTTAAGTTCTGATTTACCTTTCAATTTAAGGGTACTTCCACTAGTAGCAATTTTTTTTGTTAAAACTTAGCATAATATTTCATACACTTTTTGTATCTATAAAAAAAGGGAACACTGGATTGTGGCAATTTTTTAAGTAAATTATGGTTTTTTGAACATTTTTACGTAAAAACCGTCCTTCCGGTATTTGGTCATATATGGTCGACCGTTCTCGAGATAAAAAAAGTTAAAATAACGACTGCAGTGCGGAAGTTCAGTAAAAGTAATAAAAATATGAGAGTTGCTATGTTAAAAGCCAATTTTGAGTTATTTGCGAAAGACTTGGTACCCTATGTATAACATTTTTAGCTGAAGTTTTTGAGCTGTTGGTGGAATCCACAGGTGAATTTAAGAATGTACCAAATGAAGTTAGTATCAGTAAATTCGTTTTTAACTACATTTTAACAAAGCATGCAAGCACTTTGGACAATTTCGTGCATACCGTCTAGACATCACAAGATTTCAAGAAGGGTACACTAGCAATTTTGCTTTTAGACATGAACGATTTTCTGTGATTGAATTTGTATTTATGAATCTGGTGTCTTATTATCATTGTAGGAAAGGTTTAACGTCAAACATTATAAAATATGTTTCTTCTGAAGGATATCATGTTCTGTTGGACAAATGTATCCAAATAGCTCCTTCGTCTTTCAGCAAGATAATAACCATATCCAGGGGCGTGCGGTGAGTTATGAAGAAGGGGAAGCACCGCCGGTAGGCCCGCCGGAGGCAAGCCGCCGGAGGCGAAAAATTTTTTGAAGACCACGCCCAAATATTGGCAATTTTTCGACGTTTAAATACAGGTAGAATACTGTCATGTAGGTACTGTCGAAAATGTGTGATTATGTACCTATGATTTTTTAATATTTCTTTTATTTTCTAAATGGCTAGGTACCTATGTTTTTTTTTATTAATTTTTACGTAATTTGCCCGTCGAAAACCAATTCTTTAGTGACCCAACCCTGCCTAAGAGTCGTTAAAAACAAGTTAACAAAATTTCATAACAGAAACTAATACAGAAAACTATCTATACATTTTTACTTTGAATTCACAGTTTGATTTAATTTTAAACGGATTTTTTAGCCGCCTTCACTTCAGTCTTTAAATTAAAATCTGGTGTAGGCCTACCTGTTGCAATAATATTCCTTTTTTTCATCAAAGAAAAGCGTTTAAAATCCTTTTTCCAATAACTTGCATACAGAACAGATACACTTTACATTTCCCGAACTCGATGGGCCGGCAATTGGTTGCTCCATGACAAAATAAATCAAGAAGTAAGATAAACAAAGTCAAGTCACAGATCCTCTACCGTGTAGCGCTTATTCCTCGCGAAAAATCGCGACAAACAATCGTAACTGCCGAGTAAAAACACGTGGAAACTAAATGTTTTGGCGGCTCCGTTCGGGCGTCGCTTCGCGGCGAAGGAAATACCGAAGTCTAACGATTTACCCTTTACTTGGCACGGCAGACCATATTAATTATAACTCGTATACGCGTATAGAGTGTAGTATACACGTATTGAGATCACTTCGATTCTTCGATACATTTAATATTGCGTTGGTCAGGGATGCATACAGGGCCGGATTTGGTTTGGAAATTAGATAGAAATAAATACTTGGGTATTTTAAATGTATGGATAGGTATAGATTAATATAAAATTTGTTTTGTCTTATGTCTTATGAAAGCGGTAGGGGAAGCAGTGCTTCCATCGCTTCCATGGACCGCACGCCCCTGACCATATCCATAGCTCATACCGGAAATGCTGTGAGGGAATAGTTAGGACATTATTATGTGGACGGTTTACCATGGGCTGTTTATAGTCCCGATATTATTCACATAGAGCAGAGGTCCCTTACCTTCTCATCAGAGCCGGACCCTTGCCGATGAGCCGTAGACGGCGAAACACGTCTAGGGATTGGGTCTGACGGTAGGATAAGGAACAACTCTGTACACGAACTTGTTTTAAGTTTATTGCTTTTAATATTTAGCTTTCGGTTGCTAAACCGACACCTTGGGCGCATTCGGGAGACGAAACTGCTCCGGAGCAGTTCCTAAATCGTCTTGTTGTGTCGACCGCTACTTTTACCACAATTTCCAACATGTTACGGAACGGTCGCCATTTTGGGTAGCATCTTTCACTTCCGCTGCTTAGAGAGAGCGGTTCGTTGTGTCAATGGGGAAATGACGTATGGCAACAAAAGTTTGGTTACGAAGAACGTAGTTAGGAATAAAACATATACATTAAACGGGAAAACGTACTTTTTAACTGCTACCAAAGAGTTTCACCAAGGGATGAGTGTTGGTAAGCTTCACAAAACAAGGAAGGTTAATGTTTGTTAGGCACAGCTGATATGGATTTGACATTTGAACCAAACGTGATGATCTCTTGGTCGATATCCATGGAAGCCGACGAATTGGTAGCGGTTGGATCATAATCGGTAACCACTCCGGAGTAGTTTCGTCTCTCGAATGCGCCCCTTGACTTCCAGCGCCACTCAACTTAGCTCGCCCGCGATGGGCCGCCTTGCCAGCGTTTGAACCTATATGGATTCTCGCTGTCCTGGTTGGGTTTATGCGTGTGGCTGCCACGAGATATAGCCACGTGCTGCAACTCTCGCCTGTATAATTAATATCCGCCCCTGATAGTATTCCACTATTTACTGGGGAGTGCTTTTTAGAAATATGAATAATTAACTGACTAAATAAATTACAATTTACTTTTGAAACACCCAGAAAGATTTTTGTTTTATTACGCAATTGAATTCATTACCTACTTCGTACCCAATATTTACTGACCATTATTATGACCACTGAGTACTACCACTATATACTACTACTATTTACAATAATATGAGACACAAACTTATCTGCCTTCACTTGCTTCAAGCGAAAAACTCTCAGTGGTAACTAGGGGTGGGCAAAATAATCGATTAATCAATTATTCGATTAAACGATTGTGGAAACTTTAAAAATCGATTAATCGATTGTTTTTCGATTAATCGATTATGAATTTTCATGCTAAGCGAATTCTCCTTCCTGTTGGAATAAACTAATATACCTACATATAAACATAATCTAATATTATGCTTCTTTTTCTTGAAGAGAAAACAGTAATATAACGTTAAAATAAAATTTGTGCCCCGTATTATGTTTACTGTTTTCTGGAATTTTTGAAAGAAAATAAAATAATAAAAGAACCAGGCTAACCAAGTGAGGCAAATATAAAAAATTTTACAAAAAATTAAATCATAATGGTATAGAGTATGCCACTAAAGAAAATGGATAATTTGTTTTCACAATTTCTTAATTCATTATTTTTTCCAACATCAAAATTTGCAGAAAAGAAACTTCCTTTTTAGCAATTTTGGACAGATTATATTATAAATAAATTACAAAATTTAAGAAGATATATTGGTCTCCCAAAAGTGAGAAATACTGCATAATATAATTATTATGTTTGAAGGTTAAGGACTGTTTTGGACTTCCATTGCCTTGATTTATTTTGATCACAACGTTTCAACTGGTAAAAATTTCAAGTCGTCTTCAGGTGAATAGTATTCAGTTGAATATAGTTCTGAAAACGACTAGAGATTTACCAGTTTAAACGTTGTGATAAACTTAAATAAGGAAAATGAAAGTTCACAACACGTCTGTCACTCAGGAATCAGGACTAAATAATTTTTACTTTGATTGTTTGCTTTAAGGTAAGTAAGGTTGCCACGTGGCCACCTCAGACCTATATCTTGCCCGGAAATTTTTAGTTGTTTGGCGGGGGGGGAGCTAAGCAAGATCAATTCATCAATTAATTAATTATTAACAGATTAATCGATTGTTTCTTAATAAATGATTTGTTTTTTAATTAAGGATTCTTTTTCAATTAATCGAATGTTTTTTGATTAATCGATTATTTTTCGATTAATCGAGTGTTTTTCGATTAATCGATTAATCGGTTTAATCGAAATAATCGATTATTTTTAACAATCGACAATCGATCGTGAAAATTCACAATCACCCAGCCCTAGTGGTAACTAGGCGTGGGCAAAATATTCGATTAATTGATTAATCGATTAAACAATTTTGAAAATTTTAAAAATCGATTAATTGAATATTTTTCGATTAAAATCGATTGTTTTTCGTTTAATCTATCATGAAATTTCATACTTGGTACATATTTACCTACATTCAGTAAATTATCGGGCTATGACCCTTTAAAACCCCTTCTTCATGCATATTGGAGCGGATAATACCATATTTTTTTTAGAATTAAACCAGAAATCAAGAAGACAAGCATCTAATCACCTTAGAACAGACTAAAATGCATTGTCCGGTGTCAACTGCGGTAATAATTCTTCACAGAGGACGTCACGGCGCGTTCTCAGTCACTTGACGTATTTTTAATTTTCGAACAATTTCAATCGCTTATATCTTAGAGATGGAATTAAGTAACAGTTTTTTTTTTGGGAAATGTATGATTTGTTACATTGTTATCTTATGTTTTTTAGTGTTGTTTTCCCATTTTATTTTTATGCAAGTTTGCCACTGAAAATATTTATCTTTCTGGCAAAAACCACTTACTCAAAAATTTATAGTATTGCTAAAATTACAAAAATAAAATTATTGTAAAGCTTTTAACACGTAAAAAAGCTTCCAAATGCATCCGGTTACCCGACAAGAATACCTGGGTTCCCATAACGTTAATAGCATAAAAATCAGAAGAATATGTATTTACATCACTAAAAAACGTAATTTTATAAGAGTCAATTTGAATGCGTTTTTACGAAATTTAGGAAAAAACAAAAAAAAATGGAGGCAATTTTGTTTAAAACTATGGTCCAATTCTGACGTCAAGAATCTACCATGAAGCGTTGTACACGTATTTTTCGAACACCCTGTATAATATTATAAAAGTTTAGAGCATGATAGCAGTATCCTAAAATAGTATAGCGTCGCCTCATTAAATTTCTCAGATACTTGGTAAAGTTTCCTTTGCATTAGGAGGAGGTTTTAAACCTCTTTAATTTCCGCAAAAGGCTCGGCAAAGTGGATGAAAATGTAATGAAAGTGTGGGTTCTCTCCTGCTGACTTTTGACGTTGTTACGTTCAGTGGATAAATTAAGGAGCCGAAGAGACTCGTGACTAATTTTGTTTTAATATTTTTTGCAAGCAAATAATTGTCGTATACTGTATTATTTAACGTTTCAAAAGTTCTGCTGGATTCTAATGAAAAACCTTATGAAATTTAGAGCATTGCCAAAGTTACATTATACAGTGTCACCATTAAAGTCCGCACCATATGGAACTTTTTTTTATTAATGAGGTTAGTTAAAATTAAATTTCGGCAATCGTTTTTGCTTCAAATTAGACTAAAAATTATATAATCAAATGTCACCATCTGTCATTCGGTATCTGTCAAAAATTACATTTTAATCAAAAAATGCTGAAAAATGGCATTGTTTTACCGAATTTCAAAAAATTTTATTAGAAAAAGTTGTTTCTAGTACAATTATTGGCCTAAATACAACGTTTCAGTTTTCTAGCTCAAAGTTGATTTTTTTGCCATTTTTTCTAATTAACTTTTTTTTTATTTAATGTAAGTTCGCTTAATGGATATTAAACTATTTGCTTATACCATACCCAATATTTTATTTAGTTTGTATAAGTTTTTTTTTACTAGAATGCCATTTTAAAATTAGAGGGAAAAAAATTTGACACAGGTGGTGCAAAGTTATCCTAATTTAAAAATTTTAACAGATAGACGTCAGATATTCCATTTTTTTAATAGTACATACACCTAAGAAGTTTAAAAAACTTATAATAAAATTCCCAGATATCAGATTAGTTCAAAATTTAGACACATTTTCTTTTTATCCACAATAAAATATCAAGGCAATTTTGAATTTTATAAGTAGGCTATGGAAAAAAAAACGAATTAGAGTGCCGAATAAATAAAAGAAATGTCATAAATTTGAATATTTTCGCAAGTTATAGTTTTCAGTGTTATCACCAATGTTGTCCATTCAAGAAAAAATAGAAATTGTCTTAATTAGTGGAGAGAATATGCCTCACCGGCAAGTATCTGCCATTTTTAATGAGAGGCATCCAGAAAAAAATTTGCAGCATAGCACTGTTTCAAGAATAATGTCAAAATTTAGAGAAACTGGATCTGTTCAATATAATTTTAAGAAACCTCACGCGGCAAGTAAATACGATGAAGCAGCACAACTTGATGTTTGTTTAACTGTTATTGACCACGGTCAAACTAGTGTAACCAAGATAAGTGATTCAACAGGGTGCAAGAGGGAAAGCGTTAGAAAAATTCTTCAGAAAAATCGATTTCGGGCATATAAACCCAAGTTTATAAACACATTAAAAGTACGCGATTTTGATATCCGACTTGATTTTTCGTTTTGGTATCAGGGACAATATGAGGGGAATATTCTTTTTCCATACAAGATATTATGGACAGATGAAGCCACTTTCTCTTCGAATGGTACCGTGAGCTCACAAAATTGCCGATGGTGGTCCCAAGAAAATCCTAACTTCACAATTGAATGTCGCGACCAGTATCATTTTAAAACCAATGTTTGGTGTGGAATTTTGAAAGATGAGCTTATTGGACCATACTTCTTTAGAGTAAACTTAACTGGTGAAAGGTACCTGAATTTTCTTGATAACGAGATTACCGAAGTTTTGGATAACATGCCCTTACACCATAGACATAACTTATGGTATCAGCTTGATGGTGCACCCATACATCAAACTGTAGCAGTGAAAGAACGCATAAACCAATTATTTTAAAACAGAGTTATAGGGCGTGATAGAGAATGTCACTGGCCACCCAGGTCGCCTGACATAACCCCACTAGACTTTTTTCTGTGGGGTTATCTTAAGCAGAAAGTTTATAAGAATCGACCGTTTAGAAATATCGAGCATTTGGAACAAACGATAAGACAGTGTTGTGCCGATATAAGACCAAGCTTTTTACAAAATGCTGTCAAAGACGTTTATAGACGGACGGGTGTTTGTATAGAGCGAGAAGGACGTCACACTGAAATGTGAAATTTATATTGCTTTTGTGTTACCTATTTAAAATGATTAAAGTTCCTTTTTGTTCCTTTTAATAATAATGATAGTTTTAAGTATAAAATAAAATTTTTATCAAATATTTAGATGTATTTGTCATTTGAAAAACGAAACATCTGACGTCTATCTGTTAAAATTTTTAAATTAGGATAACTTTGCACCACCTGTGTCAAATTTTTTTGCCTCTAATTTTAAATTTCGAAAAAAAATGGCATTCTAGTAAAAAAAAGCTCATACAAACTAAATAAAATATTGAGTATGGTATAAGCAAATAGTTTATTATCCATTAAGCGAACTTACATTAAATAAAAAAAAAGTTAATTAGAAAAAATGGCAAAAAAATCAACTTTGAGCTAGAAAACTGAAACTTTGTATTTAGGCCAAGAATTGTACTAGAAACAACTTTTTCTAATAAAATTTTTTGAAATTCGGTAAAACAATGCCATTTTTCAGCATTTTTTGATTAAAATGTAATTTTTGACAGATACCGAATGACAGATGGTGACATTTGATTATATAATTTTTAGTCTAATTTGAAGCAAAAACGATTGCCCAAATTTAATTTTAACTAACCTCATTAATAAAAAAAAGTTCCATATGGTGCGGACTTTAATGGTGACACTGTATAAAGTTTCTTGCGAAAAGCCCAAAAAAAAATTATTTTATTACATTTTCTTGGAATCTTGGTAATAAATTATGTTACTAAAACTTGTTATATCGGAAAACCTCCACATTTTTTGTTATTTTATTGGCAAACACATATCTCATAACGTAAACATACCGTAAGTGATCTATAATATGGAATTAATACGAACAACAAAGTATAATTTATTACTGATTTTTAGTAAAATTTTCCATTTTTCTTTAATTGAGATTTGAGGTAATAACCATTATTTGCCAGAAGCAATAATTTTGCCGCAGTAAAAAAACTGAATAAACATATTTACGAAACATGTTTTTGTTAAAGTATTATGAAACTTTTATAAGTAATTAAAAAAATTACATGAATATGTGTTGCGGACTGGCTGGTTGAAGACCTTAGAAGTGGACTGTATATTATACGGTTTGAATAATTATTTCTTAGTAAAATTAAAATTTAGTTCAATTAAAAAAGGACCGGAAACTCCACTCACCTTATACTGGAAAAATGGCTTCTCTAGGGGCCCCTATTCTCATACACCTATATTGCTGCAAATTGGTAGTTTTTGTAGACAAAATACACACGCGTGCGGAGTATACGAAGGTACGTATCGTTCTTTTTGTACCCGTTTGGTACAGCTTGTGGAGTTTCTTTACATGCGCGGTAACTCAAAAATTAAAACAAAAAAAACAAAATCGTACTCTTGGCATCGGAAACCTTTAGTGTAAGCTATTAAATAGTTTATTCAATATTTGTAATAAACGTAAAAATGAAATTCAAAACATTCCCACCCACCTTAAATGTGCTAGCATTTAAAACAATAAAAAAATAAAGTAACAAATCCTACATAAATTTAATAATATATAATATAATATAAACGTTACTGGATTGGTAACGGACATAACTTGACCAAAGGCCGTTTTAAAGGCCCTTGTTTTGTTTGCACGGTCGCAACTCTCGCAACTCCATCGGCACCTGGATGCAATTTTATAATTCTGGCCATTTGCCAATTTAGTGGGGGAACATTCTCGTGTTTTATTAGACACAATATGCCAGGGGTTGTGGGTGAATCATTATGATTCCATTTGCTTCTTTGAAGAAGAGTATGGAGATATTCATTGCTCCAACGCGACCAAAATTCAGCGTGTAATCGCTGAAGAAGTTGCCAACGACTTAATCTATTAAGATTTATATTTTTGAAATCGGGATCTGGTAGAACAGCTTGCGGTTCAAGAGTCAAAAAATGTCCTGGCGTCAAGACTGACAAGTCATTCGGATCATTACTGAGAGGGCATAATGGCCGAGAATTTAAAATAGCTTCTATTTGGGTCAGAACAGTTAAAAATTCTTCGTAAGATAATATTTGTAACCCGATGACGCGATATAAATGAGTTTTTAAACTTTTGACTCCAGCTTTCATAAGACCAGAAAAATGCGGTGAAGCTGGCGGATTAAAGTGCCACGCAATTTTTTCGGACTCCACAGCCGCCAGCATAATATTTTGTAAATATTTATTCGCTCCAACGTAGTTAGTTCCACAATCACTATAAACTGCTGAACATCGACCTCTACGAGCAATAAAGCGTCGAAAAGCAGCAAGAAAACACTCAGATGTCAGATCCGAAGCCAATTCTATATGTATTGCCTTGGTGGCAAAACAAACAAATAAACAAACCCATGATTTTCTTGTCTTGGCTCCCCTAAATCTACTCATTGTAATATTAAATGGACCGCAGTAGTCGGTACCTACATGCGAGAATGGTTTTAATTTTGAAATTCGATTAACAGGTAAATCGCCCATGGGCGGTTGAAATGGCTTAGGGTTCAAACGCCAACATTTTATGCATTTAGAAGTTATTTTACGAATTGCTCTACGAGCTGATAAAATCCAAAAGTTCTGGGATAAAATAAATTGCAATTGTTGACTTCCGGGATGTAAAAATTTTGTATGCGCATCTTGAATAATTAATTCTGTTAATCGACATGTTCGCGGCAATAAAATAGGGTGTTTTAAATCATAGGGGGTGTCGGCATGGCGGATTCTACCCCCTACCCTTAAAATCCCTTCACTATCTAAGAAAGGATTAAGTTTTTTAGTTGAATTTGTGGTTAACTTTCCTTGAGACAAAAGTTCGATATCTTGTGAAAAATGTAACATTTGTGTACGTTTTATAAAAACATTTAAAGCGGATTTTGACTCTACATCCGAAATGAAATTAGTCAATTTAGATTTGGTTTTCACTGCCTTAATAAAACGTAGGACATAAGCAATAATATTTAGAACTTTTGAGAGGGAAGAAAATTTAACAAGAAGAGAATCTAAATTGTCGTGAGTAACGTTCGATAATAAAGCGGTATTTTTTAATTCTTCATGAGTTTCTTCAACAATAAATCTTCTTTTGGGCCAAAATGACTGGGGTAAACTAAGCCATTTAGGACCCACCCACCATTTGGCGCAGTGAAGCAACTCACGAGGTAGCAAGCCTCTACTACCATGATCAGCGGGATTGTCTTTAGTATTGACGTATTGCCAACAAGACTGAGGTAATTTATCTTGAATCAATGTTACTCGATTACTGACGAATGTGGCCCATTTATGCGGTGAAGATCTAATCCATGATAAAACGACCGTTGAATCAGACCAGGCAACCATATTGGAAAATGATATTTTATCTTTGTAAGTATGCAAAATAAATGACATTAACTTGGCCAACAATACGGCAGCGCATAATTCAAGGCGCGGGATTGAAATGCGCTTTAGCGGTGCGACTTTAGACTTTGCAGAAATTAAATAGCAGGTAAAATCATTTTCACTATTTTTTATTCTAAAGTAGACAACTGCGCAGAATCCAGCTTCGCTGGCATCACAAAATCCATGTAATTCACAAAAATTATGTAAATTACCGTCTAAATATCTCGGAATATTTAAATCTTTAAGTTCAGGTAATTGTTCTTTAATAGCTTTCCACGAACTAACAATACTTTCTGGCGGAACTGTATCCCAATCTAAGCCTAAGCTCCACATACTCTGTATTTTTTGTTTGCATACAAAACTTAAGGGGGTTAAATACCCTGCGGGATCATAAATGCGGGCTAAATCTGATAACATATTTCTTTTAGTGCACTCACGATCAAGCGGTGCGACAGAATACGTAAAGTGGTCGGAAATAGGATTCCATTTTAAACCCAAAATTTTAATACTCTGATCATCTTCTTTATTATCAAAAAATATTGATTCGTTATAAAGATGATCAGATGGTAAATGCGATAATAATTCAGGACTATTACTACACCATTTTCGGAGATGAAAACCACCCTTTTCCGAAAGAGAAATAAGTTCCGTTTGAAGACTAAAGCATTTTTCCAACGTGTCTGCTCCGGTGACGATATCATCAACGTAAGTGTCGGAAATTAAAGTTTTAGAAGCGACCGGAAAATTTAAGGTTTCGTCATCAGCAAGTTGCATCAGGGTACGTATTGCTAAGTATGGGGCAGATGACACACCATAAGTAACGGTATTCAATTGATATTCCTGAATGTCATCCTCTGGAGAAAATCGAAACAAAATTTTCTGAAAGCGGCGATGTGACTGATTAATTAAAATTTGCCTATACATTTGGCGTATATCTGCAGTAAAAACAAATTTATGAAGCCTAAAATGCAGTAAAATACTTAACAAGTCATTTTGTAGTTTAGGCCCGATCAATAAAAAATCGTTTAATGATTGATTTTTCATATCTTTTGCGGAGGCGTCGAAAACTACACGTAATTTAGTCGAGATACTATCTAGTTTAAGAACAGAATGGTGTGGTATATAATACGAGTCATCGTATTCATCAAAATTACTTTGATTTAATTTTTCCATATGTCCAGCAATTATATAATCATCCATAAACTCACAGTACATTTTGTGCAGTTTTGAGTCATGATTAAGTCTACGCTCGAGTGACAAAAAACGGCGATAAGCAATCGAACGGCTTCCAAAAAAATTAGGCTCAATATTATTGCGAAAAGGCAAGGACACGGAATATCTGCCGGTTTGTAAACGAGAATAATTATCCTTAAAAATTTGTTCACATTGTTTCTCCTCGGGAGAGATAGTTCCTATATGTGGTACTTCCTCAAGTTCCCAAAAGCGTTTGACTGTTTTATCTAGCGTAGAACCAACGGAGATAAATAGAGAATTTATGTTCTGATTTGTACTTACATTGCTACTAATTTGTCCCATCAAAATCCACCCAAAAATAGTGTTAATTGCTGTTGGCGTATTTTCATCGCCTTTAATACAGCCTTCAATTAGGGCTTGCGAAAAAACATGAGCATTTAATAAAATATCCACAGGACCAGTCTCATAAAAATATTTATCAGCTAATCTTAAATTAATAGTATGAGGAAAATTTTTAGGTAAATTGCAGATGGAAGGCTGATCATTACAAACTTTATCCAAAATGACGGCCTCGATGTGTATTTGACAGGATCCGTCGATAGGTTTTATAAAACAATTAACACCACCTGAATTCACATCTTTAGACAGATCCGATAGTCCACACACCGATAACGATAATTTGTGTGACGACAAACCTAGTCGATTGACGCACTTTTTTGATATAAAATTTGCTTGCGAGCCACAATCTATGATTGCCCGAACCTTTTGATAAATTCCGCGACAATCCAAAACATCAATCTGCAATGTACCAAGTAAGACTGGATTTTTATGAAAAGTATTATTGTTTATTTTTTGCGAATTTGAAAAAGTCGCTAAAGAATCGGCCGGTGGATTTTGACCAGAGACGGATTCGAGAATATTTTCAGATAAAGTATTCTGTCGCGGGGTAGATAAAACAACTTGTGATCTTTGATTACCACAATTAGAATTTTGTCGAAACTGTTGAGAGCCATGGGATGTGTGAGGTGTTGAACCTTGCGGGCGCGGATTTGATTGATTATTTTGTTCATTTAAATGTAAAAGAGAATGATGGCGGGCCTTACAAAAGCGGCATGAATAGGTGGAATTACATTTTCCAGAAATATGAGTCGTGCTTAAACAGTTGAAACACCATTTGTTTTGTTTAATTAACGAAAAACGTTCTTGCGGAGTTTTGGCGAGGAAATTAGCACATTGATAAATATTGTGATTTAAGGCGCAAAAAGGACATTTTCGCAAGGATTCGGCGGTACTTGATAACAGTGCAGATGTCTGATGACGATGTTGAGCGGGTTTTCTAAAATCCCTTTTAGAATTATTGGTAGAAAAGGCCATACTATCGTAAGCTATACATTGTTTGTTTAAGAAATCAATAACATTTTTAAATGTTGGCAAAGCGGAGGAGCCATGATTCATTTCAAAGCGAGACAATGTAACAGAGTCAAGACGTTTTAATAACATATTGACCAATATAAAATCCCAGTGAGCAGTAGGATATTGTAGGTTTGTTAAAGCGGCTACGTTTTCAGTAAAAACATCGACTAATCGTCGAAGATGTTGCGGGTTTTCCGAATTAATTCGCGGGGCATTCTCTATTTCATTCCAATGTGCAGTTGCAAGGATGCGGTCATTAGTATACCTTTCAATTAAAGAGTTGTATGCTACCGGATAATTAGTGGCGGTTAAAGGTGTACATTGAATCAAGGCTTTGGGTGCACCTTCTAGATAGGAATGTAAATGTGTAAATTTTTCAATATTACTTAAAGAGGAATTATTATGAATTAAGGCATCATATATGTCAATAAATGCTTTAAACTGCTTTATATCTCCGTTAAATTTATTGATTTTAATTTCAGGTAACTTAACCTTCGGTGACACGTTAACATTAGGGCCATTAGTCGCTGTCGGTGATTCCTTTTCAAAAATGTGTTCAGAAACGGTTCTTATGAAATAATAGGCCTTTTCAAAATCAGTGCGAACTTGATCCTCAATCGGAATTTGATCGTCTTGAGTAGTAATTAAATTTAAAATTGCAATTTGGTGTTTATTGAATTCGTCAAAAATAATTGATAGGTGTCGACATCTCTGTTTAAACTCGGGATGACAGGAATTATCAGTTACTGCCTTATCGGCCAACGAATAAAGTTCTTTTATGCGGTTAATTTCAATTTGACGGAAAACCTTTGTCTTTTTTAGTTTTTCAGCGGACATTCTTGACAATCTGGAGAAGAAAGTTAACTAACTTAAAGAAATGAAAGAGAATATTAAATGCGGCCCTGTATAGTGCAGGGAATCAATGTACAGAAGAACGACAGACTGTGATTAATACAAGGAGAAAGAGAGAGCGTCGAAAGAGTTGCGGGTTGCGATGTGTAAATTGCCTTGCGCGGACTTAACAATGATAGCACATTTAAAAACGAGCAGGTCGTTTTTTATAACGGCGATTAATCCAAAATGGCGACATTTTCAGCAATATAATAAAATTTAACATAGAATTTTAATCTTTACTATGATATTCAAACAATTAAGATAAAAAATAAAAGAATCCGTGCCGAAGAGACCAAAAATGTTGCGGACTGGCTGGTTGAAGACCTTAGAAGTGGACTGTATATTATACGGTTTGAATAATTATTTCTTAGTAAAATTAAAATTTAGTTCAATTAAAAAAGGACCGGAAACTCCACTCACCTTATACTGGAAAAATGGCTTCTCTAGGGGCCCCTATTCTCATACACCTATATTTTTTTTGTATATTTGTTTGGTACAGCTTGTGGAGTTTCTTTACATGCGCGGTAACTCAAAAATTAAAACAAAAAAAACAAAATCGTACTCTTGGCATCGGAAACCTTTAGTGTAAGCTATTAAATAGTTTATTCAATATTTGTAATAAACGTAAAAATGAAATTCAAAACAATATGTAAACTAACGGCCTTTAAGAAGTTTATATTAAAAGCTTTTACCTTATAAAATATCTTATACAGGGTCGCCGATATGTTTCGAAACGGACTATTACTTCCTTTAGCGTTCCAAAGGGTAATATTGCCGATTTGACTAGCACCCATTTCAATAAAGTACTTCTAAATATTTATTTCCATTACACTAGGTACTTATATAATTATTATTAGACCATGTACGAGTATTAAATATGGGTATATTACAAAAATATTTATATTTTTATCAGAAATAAGTCTGGTTTTTGTCGTGGAATAACTTACTTATTTAATTTAATCTAATTATTCAAATCTGGCAACAGGTCGACGCGACGTACTAAAGGCATTGGACCATAAAAAGTAATTTAATTGACACACGTTCCACATAACCAAAGAACACTTGGTGTGCTCTGCATCTGAGAAGGTTTTTTCTTCTAGGCATGTGCTGATTGTTCGTCACTATCGGAGCATTCAAAATGCGTTTTTTAAAGTGAATATGTGCACGCGTTACGCGTTGTAATTGCTTTCATTTTTATAAATTTGGAGACGTCTCCGAGCCAGCTGTGGCGATTAGAATTTCTTATTTTCATATAATTCTGAATTTTCTTCTAATAAAACGTAAATTGATAAAAATAAAATTATATTCAGAAAAGTTGTACTCACGTCTATGACACTCTGCTTAAAACTTCATATTTAGGGCTTTTATTTCCCCTTTCTCTTCACACGTCGTAGCGCTAGCCTCGTGCAGCGGACTATGCATAAATGAAAAACAAATTTCAGCGCCTTTTAAAATTAGGGATAATATATATTGTATTTTATTTAAAATAATTAACTTTAAGGCGTTTTTTGAAATAATCAAAATACCTTAATTTCTAGACAAACCTGATTCAAAAGTACTTCGACAAACTTCGGGAGGTAATTGCCGGCAATATTTCAAGATGAAAAGTTCTTATAAACAGTGGTCCCTGGCGACTTCGTTACGGAGATACAGGGTGTTGAAATGTTAGAAGGAATGGTAATAATTTTTAAATAACTCCTTAACGAGTATTTTTTTTTTATGAAATTTGGTGAATTAAATAAGCATCTCAGGACACTTATTTTCAAAGTAAAACACATTCGTAAATTTAACCAGTGGCGTCGGTACAAAATGTGGCTATCATATTTTTTGTGGAAACTATGCCTAACCTAACCACACCACTGACTTATTTGATTTTAACTTTTTTTTTATGAATCCCCCCCATTCAATTACAACAAAAAAGTTCACGTGTGTTATTTTGCTACGAGGGCCAGTTTAATGTCAAATGATTATTTTATTTGACTATACACAAATATTAAAAAATATGTTTTAAATAATTGATCAAACAGTCAAATATTAATTTAAGTATATTAACTAAGATCTATACATACTTACAATAAACAAATATGTAGGTATATGCCAAAGGAAGGCATCTGAGGATGCCTATTTAAGTATAACATGTTCTCAGTGACATGCATATTTATTTATTAGTATGAATAGTATGTTATTTTCTAATATTTTCTATTTTGACAAGGCGGCTTTGGAAATACTTTTTTGATATTTTGTATTTTGATAAGGCGGCTTTGGAAATGCATTTGTCGTGAATTAAAACATATTTGACAGTTAGTTGCTTATGTGGTTTATTTCTCAGTTTTGTCATTTTCATTGAATATTAATAGTATTGTTTAAAAGGTATGGATTACTTAAGAAATAATGCGCATTTAGCTGACATGCATTTTGTATATGGCCTTGCCGATGGAAATGCACGAGCAGCTAGACGAATCTATCAAGAGCGATATCCTAACAGAGTACTGCCTGCTGCTGAAACATTTTCAAATCTTCACCGACGTTTAGCTGAAACAGGGAGTTTTGCGAGGTCACGTGACATTCCTGGAAGACCGCGAACAGCCCGAACTCCAGAATTAGAAGAAGCTGTTTTAAATGCTGTAGTGGAAAATCCAGATACAAGCACTCGAATAATTGCTGATGCTCTCAATTCCACCCAAGCCACAGTTTGGAGAATTCTGCACGATGAGCAGTTGTATCCGTACCATATTCAAAGGGTACAAGCTCTTTTACCCAGGGACTTTCCTCAGCGCATTAATTTGTGTCAGTGGTTTTTGGAAAAATTTGCTGAAAATCCCCAATTTTTAAATTATGTACTTTTTACGGACGAGGCAAATTTTTCTCAGAGTGCGATTACAAACTTTCACAATAACCATATCTGGTCTTTGGAAAATCCCCACGCCGTTAGTGAACGAAATTTTTAATACCAATTTTCATTAAACGTGTGGGGGGGAATAGTTGGCGATTACTTAATAGGACCTTTTTTTCTTCCACTTCGGCTTAATGGCGAGACGTACCGACATTTTTTGGAAAATGAACTTCCTCCCTTACTGGATGATGTGCCCTTAGAAACTCGAAGACGTATATGGTTTATGCATGACGGAGCTCCCGCCCATTTCAGCATAGTGGCCAGGACCCATCTTAATCAAATTTATCCAAATCGATGGATAGGTAGGGGAGTTGAGGAAGGAAATCAACCGTGGCCACCAAGGTCCCCAGATTTAAATCCTCTTGATTTTTATTTGTGGGGACATTTGAAGTCAATCGTTTACAAGACGCCAGTCGAAAATGCAGAAGTGCTAAGAAACCGAATAATCGATGGTTTTGAGGCAATAAGAAACAGACCAGATATCTTAGCACGCGTACGAGATTCCATGCAAAGGAGATTAGATGCCTGCATCTTGGCTGAAGGTGGACATTTTGAACAATTTATTTAAAAATCATTTAATTTTTGCAACGCACTTATTTAATTATAATTAAATTAAATGTTATACCTTACCCCTTACATAATAAATCTTTGAATTTAAAACATATTTTTTAATATTTGTGTATAGTCAAATAAAATAATCATTTGACATTAAACTGGCCCTCGTAGCAAAATAACACACGTGAACTTTTTTGTTGTAATTGAATGGGGGATTCATAAAAAAAAAGTTAAAATCAAATAAGTCAGTGGTGTGGTTAGGTTAGGCATAGTTTCCACAAAAAATATGATAGCCACATTTTGTACCGACGCCACTGGTTAAATTTACGAATGTGTTTTACTTTGAAAATAAGTGTCCTGAGATGCTTATTTAATTCACCAAATTTCATAAAAAAAAAATTACTCGTTAAGGAGTTATTTAAAAATTATTACCATTCCTTCTAACATTTCAACACCCTGTATCTCCGTAACGAAGTCGCCAGGGACCACTGTTTATAAGAACTTTTCATCTTGAAATATTGCCGGCAATTACCTCCCGAAGTTTGTCGAAGTACTTTTGAATCACCCTGTATATTGCATATCAGGTCCCTCTATCAAATTCCAGTACCTTAGTGACTCACAGTTCAAAAATGTTAGCATTTATTTATTGCAGGTCATGCTTTTGGGAAAAAAAAATAGAAATTAAACTCGAAAACAGTAGCAGGTAGCTATAGGAAAATATTAAAGAATGGTAATAAGAAACTAGTAAACTTTCTGAAAACAAGTACTCCACTGAATTTTTCTGTAATATATTAGATTTTCTAAACCCCTTAAACTTTTGTGCTGAATATGTTTTGCTAGCTATTTTAAATTAGAAAATAAGCGTCCGCTTCCATACGTATCAGCGAATTTGTATATTATTACTAAAGGATATGCACTTAAATTCAGCCAATATATGCGCATATATATGCCTTGTTTGCCTTTAAAATATGCCGTTATATGCATTTTTTTGACCAAATGTGCATACTGTTATGCAATATTTCTTACTTTATTATAGTAAAATAGGGTAAAGAAACACACCGGGTTCCATAGAAAAAGTTTATTTAAAAAAAAATGCAAAAAAAACAAAGAAAAATAAAAGTAAACAATTTTTTAACCTGAAATTGTATAAAAGGCAATTATTACTAAATATTTTTCAAAATTTTCGACTAAAAAGGGTTGTCTTCTATCAGTAAAAATATGTTTATACGAAGAGAAGCTTCTTTCAACATCTACTGATGTAATCGAACAATACTGCAACTTCGTTTGATAGTTTTTGTTTGTTCCTTAGTTGACCTCCTACTTTACCGGGAATGTTGTTACATTTAGCGGAAAAAGTTTGAACAATACTAATAAAGTATCTTAAACTTAAATTTCTACTCTCTAACGAGGATATTATGTCCGGTATAAAACTGAAATTAGCCTTAATAAAAACAAGATCTTTAACTACACTTGCACTGTTTAACAACTCTTTACTTTGCATAACACACTGCGAATCGTCATCTAAATCCAAAATTAGTTCTTTAATGGCTTCGAAATGTTCTGCGTAGAATAATGCTGCCTTAATCCATGTTCTCCACCGGTAATTACAGGTTCTGGAGATAAACTAACTCATAGTAATCTCTCATTATATATCTGCACTCTTAGAGGTGGTTTTAGAACCACTCTTTTTACATTTGAAATTAATCTATTTACGAAAGGATATTCAGTTCTAACGGCTTCTGCAACTCGGTTTATTCCATGTAAAAGACAAGTCACATATACTATATATTGGGGTAAAAGATTCTTAAGTTTTGGCCTACTTTTCCATATACGATGCTGCATCAGACAAAAGCACTAAAAACCTCTCACCTGGGACTGTATTTGTTAAGAAAAGGCTCGATAGGGACTGCTGAATAAATCGGGTTACGGTCACATTATTAGTTTTATGTAGCTGCTTAGAAGCTATTAAATATGGGTTTGTTGCTTTATCTTCTTGATGTGCTCCAATCATAAAATGTGCGATATATCTGCCACAAGCATCTCTGCTTTCATGTTACAATTTTTATCACCCAGTCTATTCTAAAACGGTTTCGTATACTGAATGGACATTCTTCTTTCTAAGCGTGGGTTCGTCAGGAATGGTTTGTTGACAATATTTTTGCAAAAATCCTCTAAATTGTGGATTTTGCAATTTTTTTAAGACTATGTTTGCTGTGATCAAAGCCTTGCATAAGTCTTCTTGAAAAATTTCCTTTTCAGATTTTGATTTTTCTCCAACATTTTGAAATTCGTTTTTTACACTGAACTGGCTCAGATTTCATATTTTGTAACTTTGATTAATGCAGCGGTGTTTTCAAATGTTGATCGATTTGGAACGTCTTTTCACAAACAATAATTTTTGCACAAGCTTTACAGGATACTTTTTCTCCACTAAACTCTAACTGTGGGAAATTTTTATTCCATTAAGATATTTTCGCCACTTTAGACATTTTGAACACCAATTTGAAATCACTAGTTTCACACTGAAAATACTGAAATCTTTCGACAAACTAAAACAGAAGTACGTATCACAACCCGATATTTATACAGTTTGTTAAGCAGGTAATAATAAGGCATTAATTAATGACAATAAATAACCCCTAACAATATACCTGCAAACCCCGGAAACCCCTAATAAATGCCTTGTGTATAACCAAAATGTAAATATTAATAATTATATAATTATCTTCAGATTGGAAAATCTCTGAAACAAGTGCCGGACTGGACATTAAACCTATGAGTCTACGAGTTTTCATGACCGGGCGTTTTTCATTTTTTGATAAATCCGAAAACATAAAAATATGCTCATAAAATAGTAATTTGGGAAAAATATGCATTTTATTATAAAATTGAGGAAATATGCAAAAAATGGATATATATGCACTTTGCATATATTCCGCCCTTTAATTATTACACTACCTGGATAATAATAAATTTATTATGCTTGGGCTGTTATTTTAATTTGGTTTGCCCGGGCTGTTTCAAGTGCTGAGTTTTAAATTGCTAAATCTAAAGATGGTCAAATAAAAGCCTGAAAAGCGCTAGGTGCGCTAATAAAGAAGGCTGAAGGATACATGTCAGTTTGCTTTTAGTTATACTTGAATAGTAATGTCAAAATTCTATTGATTCTTTTGTCAACGTAATTTTCCAATATATGATTTTCAATTTGAGTATGCTTTAAAAAAATGCATACATTTTAAGTTAAAATTTGAAATTACTACTACCGTAAAAGTAGAAAAACAGAAATTTAATGGTGGTAATACTGTCGGTGGGTTTTCAAACTTTACAACTTTTTAAAATTAAAGGTAATGTCTTATTCTTTTCAGTGGCTAAGGGTAACTGGAATAATGAATATAAACTTTTTTAACCTAAATCAGACGTTATGTAATTACTCCTTTTACCAAGTTTTGCTATTTCAAAACTTTTAAACAGTATCTAAAATTGTAAAGTTTTATCTAAAAGATTTAGTACAAGAAGTGTTTGAAATTTAACGAGGCTTTCTAATTTGGAAGATAAATGATAGTTCTTTCATGACTAAGTTTTTTTATCGCTGAAAAACCTTGGTTGATTAATAAATCTAAAATTGTAGACATCACTGGATGTAATGAGGATAGGTTAGTTATTATTATTAATCTTCGTGTAGGTATAAAAAAATTAAATTTTTGATAACTTTTATTAAATTTAAGTTATATTTAAAATAAAATTAGACATTAGAAAAAAAAAATAGTTCTTTGGTACTGACTAAAAGGATATACTTAAACAGAAAAATAAAAGCCGGTAGTATATTCAAGAATTTTATGCAGGAACACATTTCTCTAAGTTAAACGTGAAAATAAATCTCAACAGATCTTTTTTGCTGTTTCCTCCAAGGAAATCAACTAGGTATGCTTTAAATTACAATGACAAATTTTTAAATGTCGCCTCTGAGAAAACTGCTTTTACATATTCCTAATACCTGTATTTCTTGACAGATGGTTTTGTTAGCTAAATGATTGTTGTGTATCAGACTTCACGGAGTCCACTGCGTTTTTTTAAATTTTTGTATTTTTTTGGATTAAACAACTTAAAATGAAGCTTTTCTGTTGTTTGAATGACTTTTCTATTACAGCTTGTTGTCGGGAAATAAAATAGAAAGCATGGTCCGTTTTATTAAAAATAAACCATATGTGGGAATCAAGTTTTATTTTTAACTCCCAACATTAAACGGTGAAGCTTTGTATATTCCTTGAGTTAGGTTATTTTACTGGTTCGTTTTATATATTGGTTAAGTGAATTAGACAGATCCCATTTAATTTGGCGTTTATTCATCCAATTCGGCACTTGTTTACACAATAACACTTTAATAAATGATTAACTCCTACTTATAACATTACTAACTTTTTATAACATTATTACACTTATTACTTGGGGCTTTTATTTTAAGTTATGCTATTTTGTCATGTCCGTCGGACGATGACCCACTTTAATTTTGACGTACGTGTTGTCCTTTCAATAGTTTAACCCGCAGTGGCTCGCGAGGAACCGTAAGTGTGCTCTTGTCGTTAGAATATCACGCTCAGCTGTCAGACCGACCAATCACAAGGCAACATATCTCGCACGTTGTGTTCTAATTGGCTATTTACTGTTCCGCCATGTTTTCTCTGGACCAATGGTTAATTTTGCCGCTTGGTGTACTGCGGTGAGCTTGATCTCTTAGCGGCAGAGCATATATACGTTTTTACAATCTTCAAAAATTGACTTCTTAACACTGAATTGTGTTGAGAACAATTTCCTGCTTAAATAACGGTAGCGGCAGGCCGCTGTTTTAGTATAAGATTTGCAAATTCTGTTGTCGTTTGTCTGGACGTGTGTTATTCGTTCTGAAAACATTAGATTCATTTTGTTTCTCTGTTTCTCTGACCGTTGAGGAATTGTGTTGCTAATGGAATATTTGAAAAGCAGTTATTTTATCTAGACAAAGAGTAGTATTGATTCTGAAAACATTGGTTGCATTTAATTTCATTATTTTTATTGCATTTGAGCATTCGTTTCCCCAACACTATAAATTCGTTTATTATTCTTTTTCTCAAAAACGGTTCATTCTATCGACATTACACAAAAGTACCTTTTTTTAGTCTAAAGTGCAAGCTACACAGACTCATCTTTTTTAAGTCTTTATCATATAGGGTGTTATAAGCATTAAGTTTTAAAGCTTAGTCCGCCCCTGGTAAACTAAAAAAGCTAAATATGTTTCAAAAACACTACTTTAAGAGATCTTGACTAGTGTCCATTGCATTAAATTTTTATTAAATTATATTAAGTATAGGTACCTATAAGAGAAACCAATATACAGCGGCGTCCTTCAGGAACACATGTCTTCGTAGGGAGTGCCTGTAAGAAAAAAATGTATAGCAACTTGTCATCATCTTTTTTTATGTCCTATCTGAATCAGAGAGATTTCCCACATTTTTCCGAACACCCTGTATATATTATTATTTAGGGTGTTCCATTTAAGGTAACGATGTTGCCACCTATCTTAAGTAGAAGCGGCAATGCCGCATTGCTAAAAGTATTTTAATACGATACATCATGGTTGTTCCCTGGGCAACGAAATTTTCAAAGGAAAAACGTATCACCCATTTTCCATAAACTTCTAACGTTCCTGTATTACATGGTTTTCTTACAATAATTAGGTATTCTTTTATAACATATAACGCAAAAAAAGACATGCTCGATTAAAGTTTGTTTTCATGTATCCATATCAACGGAAAAGGGATTTTTATTCTGGATACCCTTAGAAGGTCAAAAGAATCCAATTTATTTCAAAAGAAATTTCGGACCATTCGCAACAGAAACATTAATATAAAAAAAGTTATTGAAGTAGTCCACATCTCAAACCATACGATGTCTACTTAACTCCACTATTTAATAAATTTTTCTGAAGTTGCTATACAGTAAGAGACATGTTTCGAGAACTTATTAATCTCATTAACCTCGATTTACCATGCCAAGAGCGACGTCTTTAAAGAAATTATCTATTTCTGTAACAAGAAATAAGAAAATCTAAGTAAGATATATACATTAAAAAAAAAAAAGAAAAGAGAAAACCAATCTACAGAGTGAGTCGGGGAGCGAACCAAACTCCAGGAGTGTATTATGCACGTAAAAACAATGTGAAAAAACGCATATTTTATGTTCTTATTCGATTTTTATTTGGTTTCAAGTTATACCGTAATTAAAAATTTATATCCAGTATTCCACTTGTATTCAAATTTTCGAATTAGAATATTAGAGTATACCATGTTCGAGACTCAAAAACATTTGATAGCTTTGTTGTTGTGACAATGTTACGGGTGTCCATTTTTCGTTGTAATTGCAGGGTATCTCAGTAACTAGTAAAGATAGAGACTTGCGGTTTTTACATTAGTACTCTACTTTTTCGTGAAACAAAAGATACCGCAAACAGAATTGTCATACCTTTCTTAGCTTTTAAGCTACAGGGTGTTTTCAATAATGTTTGCTTATTTACCACCTCCTGTATTTCGGATATTTTTCAACTTATTAAAAAATTGAAACCTGTTTTCTACGAGAGATTTTTAGGCAGAATTCAGTGGCGTGCTTACTTTTTTCTAGGACTCTTATTTTTTGAGATTTAAGGCGAACATATGATTTTTTAAAAGGGACACCCCGTATATTTCTCTTTTGTTTGATTGGGCTATTTATAAGCGTTTCAAAAATATATAACAGTTGATAGTTATTATTATCAATAAACGCACAAATCGAAAAATTTAGAAAATTAGGGTATTAGCCTATGAAACCATTACAACCAACAAAAGCATATGTAAAAATCTTTAAAAATCCTTACTTGTCGGATGGAGTAGAATAAATATATATACTAATTAGGAAAATATTTCCTAGCCATCTGATGTAAAAACCTTATACTATAAGGTCGTATTTGGCTAACACTATTAGCGCTACAATACTAAATTGATTGCTTAAAACTACCAAGAAAGGAAGACCTTTCTGTTGGTAGGATGCTGCTACCTATGGACCGGTTTCGAACTTATTGGTTCTCGTCAGCATAGGGTAAGCGCAGACATACCTAACAATAGAAAGGCCTCAAGTCTTTATAACCAGTGTTATCGTCCTGCTCAGGCAGTGAACGACAAGTGGCGCCGTCTCTTAGAAGTTTTAAGCAATCAGGAGAGAGGACTATACCTTTAGGTATATTAAAAACTAAAAATCTTTAAAAATCCTTACTTGTCAGATGGAGTAGAATATATATATATACTAATTAGGAAAATATTTCCTAGCCATCTGATGTAAAAACCATATACTATAAGGTCGTATTTGGCTAACACTATTAGCGCTACAATACTAAATTGATTGTTTAAAACTACTAAGAAAGGAAGACCTTTCTGTTGGTAGGATGCTGCTACCTATGGACCGGTTTCGAACTTATTGGTTCTCGTCAGCATAGGGTAAGCGCAGACATACCTAACAATAGAAAGGCCTTAAGTCGTGTCACTGCCTAAGCAGGACGATAAAACTGGTTATAAAGACTTAAAGTGTCCTTTAATTATAAAAAATGAGATTTGCGGTATTTGGTTGTAAGGTTGATAATCAATGCAAGAGTTTTACGCCCGGTATAAAGTTTTTTAGTTTCCCAAAAGACAAGGAATTGCAAGCTGTTTGGAAGCATGTGTGTAAACGCAAGGATAAGTTTATTATTAAAAATGCCCGTGTTTGCTCGAAACATTTCAGTGACGATGATTATGCACGTAACTTAAAACACGAATGTTGGGATATACACCTAACAGTTATCGGTCCCTAAGAGAAAACGCGGTACCATCAAAAAATCTTCCCAACATGTCGCGACAGACAACAACAACGAATGGTTGAAAATATTGTAAAGGGGTAAGTCAATTTTTTTTATTGCTGTGCATGTTCATCTTAGTAAATTCGCTTGAAATTTGGTGAATTGGTTTTTACTGTAATATTCTCTGATTGCGACTTACATATTTAAATATAAGTGTGTTGGTATAATAGGTATTATTTATTTGTTTGTCTTTTTCGTATACGATTTTCCTATTTTGTATTATTGTATTATTTGTACTATTGATTAGTTTTTATAATAATTTAGGGGCATTTCTGTCAGCTTTTATATACTTTTTTTTATTTATTTATTTGACTATTGTGTATAGGGGTTGTATTTTTTACATGATTAACTCCAGCTTTCTTGTATCGTTTGTAGGTTAAATGTTTGGGTCTAGGACATTTAGCCGTCGCCGTTTCGCCGTCGCGACAATTCGCCGGCAGCCGATTCGCCGTGGGCCGTATCGCCGTCAAATAGAAATTAATAAAATACGTAAAATCTACTGACAGCTTTTTTCTCCATGGCAATTTCTCAGGTGCTTGACACCTGCAGCAAGGCCTCCTATCCTCTAGCACATTAAAAAAAAAAAGCCCTTATCAAAAATGTGAGTATTTATATAATGAGAGAAAAGATCATCAGGCACTAAGTAATTAAGTAATTAGGGTTATTGGAATTCAGGTCTAGGACGTTCAGCCGTCGCCGTTTCTAATCTAATCCACCTTTTTGGGTCCAATTCGGTATATGCTAGATATAAAAAAATTGTAATAATTATAGACTTATATTGGTTAAACAGCGCTAACACGGCATCTAATCCACCTTTTTGGGTCCAATTCGGTATATGCTAGATATAAAAAAATTGTAATAATTATAGACTTATATTCTATTTGACGGCGAAACGGCCCACGGCGAATCGGCTGCCGGCGAATTGTCGCGACGGCGAAACGGCGACGGCGAAACGGCGACGGCGAATAGTCCCATCCCCTAAATGTTTCGAATAATAATAGTGGTGATGGTACAAATAATTTCCTCTGTGGTGATGGTCCAAGCACTTCTTGTCATAGCATTCCCGAGCAGGTCTTAAGTGAATCGACTCAAAATGTTGGGTAAATATAGCTAGTTGCTGGTGATAATAATAATTGCAAATTGAGATGTGCAAATTGATTTGAATTTATTGTGATAGGTATAAAAATTAAATACTGATTCTTTTAGAGTTAATACCGATGCAGATGAGCATGAAATAGTAGTCAAGCTTAAGGAAAAGATAAAATTTGTGGAAGAACGGCAACATCATATTGGAAAGCTCTTTAGCGAAGAGCAGCTAAAAAAATTAGAGGGCTCAAGAACTCGCCTCCGATGGACAGCTGATAATATTTCTAAAGCCATAGTTATTTATTCCTCTGGCCCAAGAGCCTATAGATTACTTTTAAAAAAAGGTTATCCATTCTCAGCGGCTTCTTGTCTTCGATCTTGGCTGAAAAAGATAAAAATTGCTCTTGGAATATTAAAAAATGTTTTCAATTTTATGAAACTCTCCAACATGACCTCCTTGAATAAGGTTTGTGTGTTGGCATTTGATGAAATGAAGATAAAAAAGACTTACCTCTACGATAAGTAGACTATAAGTATATTAATTATTAACCCTTTTTAAAATTTTTGTCATTTACAATTCACAATAATTTATAACGAAACAATTGCTTCTTATTTTAAAAATAGGTAAATTTTTAAGGAATTTATTCCAAATTGAATATTAATTCATGTGTGTTTGTGTATATTACAAATTATTTTTTGTTGTTTTAATGTCTTGTGGTATATTGATGTTGAAAAATAAATTATTATTTTGAAAAAAATGCAGATTTTCTTGACAAACATTTCCGACTCCGACTATATTTCACATTATCATTATACATATTTATTTCTTGTATTCAGTCCATGATTATTGGTTTCTTTACGGTAAGGTATCTATAACGAATATCTAATAGTTCAGCCCCTTTAAAAAACGTGTTTTAATATTAAAATTACAACTACTACTCTTCCACGTCTACCCCTTTTAAAATTTAATGAAAATTTAATAAAAATTTCATATAAATTCGCCTTTTAGTACCGCAAACTTCACGTTGCCATATAGTTCGCGCCTTAAATTCAAAAAATAGCTCACTTCGTGACGTCACGAGCCACCGCGCACGCTGTTGATATCATATCTTCTGTAGTTGTATCATGAGTGTTAGCCAAATACGACCTTATAGTATAAGGTTTTTACATCAGATGACTAGGAAATATTTTCCTAATTAGTATATATATTTAAAAGAATATGTCACTACTGCTAAAATAAATATTATATAAAAATACACTAATGTTACATTTACCACTGGGGACCTATATATTTTATAATTTATTAGACAAGATTTTATTACTCCGAGATCTTTTTCAATGTCTTTGCACGAACTTCTATTGGCTGCACAAAAGCCATAACGTTTATTTCGTTCCTTTCGCGATTCTCTTTATTATAAATGATTTAGATCTTGACTTAAGTTGAAAATGTTACTTGATTGGGTTGCCTTCCCTCTGGATATCTACCAAAGTAAGAAAACAAGTTAGATATTTGTATTACAAGATTGTAAACAACTTACCTATGTTCATGGTAGAGTACCAAGCAAACTAACATGTCGCATTTGTCAAAATTTTCATACTACTACATTCTCGTCATTTTTTTAACTTTAGTGAAATGGTGACATATATTTTAACAAAACGTTATTTTTGAACATACAGTTTTACAAATAGACATGCCAGATGTATATTATTTTGTTTGTTTCAATGATTTCACGGCCTATACTACCTAAATTTTCTAAATTTTTCGTTTTGTGCGTTTATTGTTAATAGTAACTATCAACTAATATATATTTTTAAAAAGCTTAAAAATAGCCCAAATAAGTAAGAGAAAAATATACAGGATGTCCCATTTAAAAAATCATATCTTTGCTTTTAATATCGAAAAGTAAGACTCCCAGAAGAAACGTAAGTACGCCACTGAATTCTTCCTAAAAAATCTCTCTTAGAAACAGTTTTAATTTTTTTGATAAGTTAATGGATAACCGAAATACAGGAGGTGGTCAAAAAACAAACATTTTCGAGAACACCCTGTAGTTTAAAAACTAAGAAAGCTATGACAATTTTGTTTGCGGCATCTTTTGTTTCACGAGAAAGAAGCGCGTAATGTAAAACCCGCAAGTTACTAGTTATCGAGATACCGTGCAATTATATCGAAAAATGGACACCCTGTACTGTGATAATAATTGAACGTTTATTTTTAAGTTTGTTGCAACTACCGGATTACCACGAATTGGTACTCGATTGGGCATTCCACAAAAAAAGAGTATTAACCCTCCGTCGGTCGCAACCGGCCTGACAGGCCAGCTTACGCTGTTATCATTAATTTATTCTATTACAGACCACACAAGCGCTTACCCTTCTTAGTATGCCTTGATCAATATAAGATTTTTCAAAATCTGATGTCAAGTTTTCAAAATTCAAAATGGCGGGTCCAATATGGCGACTATTGGGACGCAAAATTTCAGAATTGACCATTATATTTTCAACTTGTCTGAAACTTGACGCACGGGGTATTTTCAAAGTCGTTGAAATTTACTTACGGGGGTTTTTAGGGTCGCTGATTACGAATTTCATATCAGATTTTGGAAAAACAAAATGGCGGATTCAAAATGGCGGACTAATTTTAACAAAACTACTCCGTTATACACAAAAATCAGTGTAAGGGGGTTTTCGGGGTCGCTGATTACGAATTTGACATTTATTTTTGAAAAAACAAAATGGCGGGCGGGTTTCAAAAAAACGACTCCGTTCTTCACAAAAATAAGTGCAAGAGGGTTTTCGGGGTTGCTGATTACAATTCCGCCATTTTTTTCCAAAAACTGATATCAAATTCATAATCAGCGACCCTAAGAACCCCCTTCAAATTTCAACGAGCTCGAAAACGTACGGGGCGTCAAGTTTCAGACAAGTTACAAATATAATGGTCTATTCTGAGATTTTGCCTTCGATTAGTCGTCATATTGGATCCGCCAGTTTGAATTTTGAAAATTTGACATCAGAATCGTAATCAGCGACCCCAAAAACTTTAAGCCAAGGTTTAATAAGAATTATTTCTTATCTACTTCTTGAGTAAATACAGGTGGCCTGTCAGGCACATTGCGGCCGAACTCGTTAGTTTTAGGGTTGCGACCGACGGAGGGTAAAACACGCCCCACGAACAAGGCTTATATCCATACCATGTACAGAGAGTACAGCATCTAAAGCCCCCTTAATGGTATTAATAATACTTGTAACTCTCATGTATGGTCAATCGAAAACCCCCAAGCAACAGTCGAAAGTAATTTTTAACATAGGTTTTCGGAAAACGTGTGATGTGGTATGCGATAGTTATTTAATTGGCCCTTTCATTTTGGAGAATCGCCTTACAGAAGACCACTACTTCAATTTTTTACAAAAGGAATTACAAGAACTACTAGAGGATATTCCTGTAAACATCAGAATGTCGGATGTACTATCAGCACGATCGACCTCCTGCACATTTCGCTCGTCAGGTCAAGCAACATTCGGACGAAAGGTTCCCAGGGCGTGGGATTGGTCACGGTAGTCCTATTAATTGGCCTAGGGTACGTTTTTTAAAGAGGAATGACCAGAGTATTTAAAAGATTAGTTTTCAACTACAACTACGGTAGTATAGTTTTATGAGTCTTAATGACCTACATAAAATATTAAAATTTCATTAATTTATACATGTCTGTTCAAAAGTTAGAGCCGAAAAAGTCGCTTTCTACCCCTTTGGGGCTCTGTATCTCCGTTTGGAGGCAGTTTACGATGTTTTTTTCTATGACAAATTAGGGTTATTTTGACGTCCCCTTCCGGTAAGTAGCTACTATGGTAGTTACTTACCGGACACCCTGTATATCTATTTAGGCATCAGAAAGTTCAGGTTTCGTATGACGGCGAAGGTATTTTATTAACAAGATTCTGTAAAGTGATGAATCCACATAACTGCTTACGAAAAATTTTCGATAATAATAATAGAACGATTATTGAAAGCGGCCTCAACGCGAGAAACAGGATTTGGGGATGTAGATCTACGAACCAAAGGGGTCGCACCCTGTATGAATTCTCTGCAGCGCTAAATTACCATATTCTTCCGCCGGAGACGCCCACGCATTGCTTTGCACGGGGTCTTCCGGAGATCTTAGACATGTTTGTGATCAAAAATGCTGTTCAGTATCACAGCCATCATCTGCTGACCTCTGATCATATATCGGTGGTCATGGAAGTGGGTTATCCGCTTGAGAAAGGTAGAGGTTTTGTTACCCGCACCTCGATGAACTGGCCTAGGTATAACAATATTTTAAAAAATGTGGAGGTATTACAACCCCCACACAGTCCATTGGATATTGATAATCAGTGAGCAAGATTACAGATGACATTAACATAGCTCTAGCCCAAGCATCTGTCACAAAAGTGTCCGGATTTTTAAAATACGGGACTTTAGGCGATGAAATCAAGATTGGCATTAGAATTAAAAACCGGTTAAAGAATAGGGCGTATCGTACTGGTGATCCTCACATCAAGGCGGAGGCGAATCGGGAAGCTCAGGCAATCAGGGATTTGTTGAGTGAAAGGCCATCGAACCTGTGGCACGACAAGATTTAAGGTTTGTCTATAGGGGGGCTAGGGCCTCGACCAAAGGCGCACGTGCACCCATGTCTCACCCGAAAAACCAGGAAACAGGTACGATTCTAGTCGATGCCAAGGATAAAGCTGAATTGCTCGCAGACAAACTCTGCGACCAATTCAGTGAAAACCCGACCAATGACGCGTTAAGAGATAAGAGGGTCCCAAGGACGATACAGATTTATAAAACCATCAATTTCTCGTCTCAGGCCTTTTCCCCAGTCACCTTAAAGGAGGTTAAGTCCCTGATAAGCGTATTAAATGTTAAAAAATACCCCGGTTTTGATGGTTTAATATAGCGTTGCGAAATCTACCAAACCGAGCTTTGAAGAACATAGTGAACTTATCCCAGGCGATATTCAGAGAAGGCTACCAAGTGCCTGGAAACGCGCTAAAGTCATTCTTATTTATAAGATATTTATAAGAACGGCGAAGTTCCGATGATGCCAGCTAGCTATAGGCCGATCAGCCTGAAGCCTAAGATAATCTTGAGTAGGCTCAACGACTTTTTCACGCGCAATGTTTAGCCTGCCGAACAGATTGAGTTCCGGCCCGAACATTGCACAGTCAGGCAGACCACGCGACTCACTGCAAACGTTATTAAAGGCTTTAACAAGAGGGAGTAAGTTTTCTTTGAAGTTAGCAAAGCATTCGACAAGGTCTGACACAATGGCCTCTTGTTAAAATTGATAAGGTGCTCCGAACTACCTAATCAAGGTGGTAGCTTCTTTTTTAGAGAATAGAGAATAGAACGCACTGTCTTTGAATAAACACATCAGGGCGGGAGTGCCAAAAGGCTCACCTTTCTCTTCGATGTTGTATAACATTTATACTCAGGATATTCCGCGAGATGGATTTACCCAGCTCTATCTTTTCGCTGACGATACCGCAAATACTTCGGCTACTGAATCACCGCGAATTGTCGTCAGCCGGATACATCGTCATATAATCGAGCTGGAAAAATGACTTTCGGCTTAGAAGATTCGCTTGAATCTCGCCAAGACGAAGGTCATCTTCTTTTCGAAAAGCACCGTCCGCAGGCCTAAAACAAGGCTACGGGTCAATGAAGTCCAAGTAAACTGGTACCAGGACCTGCATTGCGACAGTTAGGCTTTATCTACCCACTTCACAGGTGGAGTAGACTTGATAATAGGACTAAGGTCAGGCTCTACAAGGTATTGGTCAGGCCGGTTTTAACTTATGGTGTACGTACGTGGTGCATCATAAGCACAACGGAGCTTAATAAGCTCCAGGTGATTCAGAACAAGGCCCTGAAAATCATCGCAAGCGCGCCCAGGTATGTTAGGAATGTAGTGTTACATAATGACTTTTAGATGTTGATAATCAACGATTTTTTCTTGAAAACTATTAGAAATTATTACAGACCTACGGACGTATCGACAAACTAACTTATTACCGACCCACATACAAGATCGAGACAAATAATAAGAGAGAGACTGGTTCCCTGTTGGTCCAAATCCCATCCCACAATAGTAGGTAGGTACTAAAATTGACATGCACAAATATTATATATTTAACGAAAAGGCGCCAAAATTTTTGCAACATTACTTCTAAATTAAATCTGTAAGAATCACAAACATCTAAGCAAAGAGCTTATTGCAAATTTTTACAGATCATAGAGCTAAATAGTAATAACGAATAATCAATAGATGTCAAAGGAGTTTCTTCTGACGTAAAGAAACATTGAAGAATCCAGAATGAATCAACATTTATTTTACTAAAATAGGCATCATATAAACACTCCTAACTTACAACAATGGTGAGATGGAAACTCTCACCTAATATACAAAGGATCCTATCAAAGGCGATGGTCCATAGACATTTAGACTGGAATATCGACTCAATTCGGCTGCGTACCTTCAATTTTGAAATAAAAATTTACCTCTGCTTGATGAAATTCCAAAATGATAGTGCCCTGCCCCGACAAATTATGGAATACTAGTAAGAAATTTCCTGAGAATTCCATGGCCTCCTAGATCTCCAGATCTGATTTCGTTAGATTTTTTTTTGGGGTTTCTTAAAGAGGTAGTAGCACATGTTCACGCTGGCTATGAGATTTATAAATTAAAACATGTTCTTGAGGGTTCGTGCCCGATAACAAAGGAAATATTGACTTTTAATTTTCGACTTGTTTGTTAGTTCCCTGAACTAATAGTCGCCAAAAGCATGGACGTCAACTTTAAGACACCTCGAAAAGCTAGAGTCCAAGTAAAATAGAAAATAAAAGAAAGGCCAGTAAATCTGTACGAAGTGTATTTCAAAACGAACAAAAAACTGTAAACTCTGATGCGGCGAGCTTTAAACAACGGAACGTCATAGAAGATTTAATTATGTTTAGCCACATTTTTCATTGAACAAGCTTAAAAATGAAGTTTCTTTTATTATACGTGACATATCGGTTTGAACCATTGTGAACTAATGAAGAACGAAGAATTATTGACTTCAGTGCAAATAAAACTGAGCTGTCTCTGTACAAAATATTAAAAAGTGTCAAGGTATTACTTCTGGAGCTGTTTGATTACAGATATTAATCGTTCATACATGTCTTAATATTTTAAACTCACTGTTTATTTAACTGATTGATATATAAAAGTTTTAAATGTTTAAAATCTAAATTTATCATAATTTACGTATCTCTAACAGTACTTCACGGTACATCGTTCAAAAATAAAAGGGAATCTGTTATGGAAAATTGTAAAAGTTTACTTTACTTTAGCCTAAAATTCACTGACAGAATAATCCAGCGTTATAAGAAAAGCTTCTAAAAGAAAATTATGTTCTGCCTTCATATTTTAAACTGGCCCCCACTGTCAAATTTTACCTTATTAAAATAAAACTTTGACGCAAAACTTTTTGGGCAACGGACGCGAGGGGCATCAAGTTCCTAAGTAAATTGGGCCCTTGAACTTTATTATCCCTATTAATGTCATGACAAAATAAGTAAGGTAAAAAAACGTTCCATTTTTAAAATCAGTATTGAGTTTATATAAAAAAGAATTACGTGTTGTAAGCTTAAGAACAATAAACAGACCTTATTTAATCATTTTAATATAGTCGTAATATGCAGTATTATTATAAAAGGTGTTAAAGGCTCTTAATTATAATTATTCAAAGAAAAAAGCTTTAAGCAGAATAAACACAAATTAATAAGTACTTGAGTAGAAATATATTTCCTGCTGGCTTAAAAGAATCTTTAGAAACTCAAATTTTTAAGCAGGGTTCTCTAAGATCTTTGGGAAATGTATAGCTCTTTAGATTGTAAAGTATTTTAATATCAATAATTATGTTACAACTTGTCAGTTATTAGTTTTCAAAAGAACAGTCAGATTATCCTTTAATGTCAAAGAATACACAGGATTATTGTTTAACATAATTTGCTTCTGGGCAAGGTGCAGGCTTACTCTTTTAGCCCAAACAGTGCCAACTATATAAAACCATTATTTCTCTGAACGAGTACAGGTATAGTCTATATTTAAATGGCGCGAAGTAATAAATGTGCATTAAATATGCAATATGCATACCGGGGTATCAAGAACAATGTAAACACCATCCCTTAAAATCTATTGTGTTTACATTAAAGAATCCAAATAATGAGCATTCTTTAGGTAGGTCCGCCCTGAGTTTATCGCAAGCTATTGTTATATTTGAGGATTTACCATTTTTATTGGGAAAAACCCTTAGCCAGGAGCGTGTACTGGGGAAGCTTTTAAATTAAAAATCTTAATCATGCCTATTCTCCTAAAATTCTATTATATTATATTCGTAGGTATTTATAACATTTGAAAACATAAAATCGTATTAACTAACAAATAACAATGGGTGGTACTATCTTACATAATATAGTTACAAAAACAAGATATAATATAGAATCTTACATACAAAGCATTTTGAAAAATCGAATAATACTTTGTCGTTATGGCTTAATCATACTCCGATTTCGGAAGATGAACTTTTATTAACATCGTTTATAATAAGCGGTTTAACTATTTCTTGGATTATTATATCTACCTGCCACATTTTGGCCTCTTCTTCTATCACATGATCGATACACTTTTTTTACTTCTCCGCACTGATTTTACCCATAGCTTCATTAAAGAGTCTTTTTAGATCCACCATTTAGTAAGTCGTGTTTTTTCTGGCCACATCTGTCCTTATTTGAGCCCATACGTTCCCCGACACTCCATCACTCGACAGTTCATCACACGACATCTCATCACGGACACTTCATCACGGCGACATCGTATCACAACGACACTTCATCACATCCCATTCGAAAAGTGGTATAGAATTACCTAGTATTTATTTATTTCTTATTTATTAAAGTATTATTTCCGTGACAAAAATTACAATTACAGTAAAACTTCTCAATAGCGGCCACTAAAAATTTCATTACAAATTGACCGTTTGAGGGGGTGACCGTTTTTGAGGGGAAGAAAAAAAAATAAATTACATATCTACATATAACATATGTGTCATGTGAATAAAATTCAACTTCATTAATTAATAAAAGGCTAATTACAAACACATACGTTATTATGTAATATGAACTGTAAATATATAGACATAACTATTTATTTCATAACTCCTACATAATATGTATTATGTATACATAATAATGTTTAAAAATGTGCACTACATACGAAAAAAAATTATGCTTCGTGAAAAAAAGATTCAATGGAAGTCTGTTTCATATTTTTAATTTTAATTTTTGCTGCTTCATTTTCACATTTCATTAGGATATTTGAAATATCAATGGCCAAATTGCCATTTTCTTTGCCTAATAAAAAATTTTGTACGTCTCTTATTTTTTCACAAACTTCACTCATGCTTTTTAAAGACGAACTAAAAACCTCCTGGTTTTCTTTACTTTCACAGTCTTCATTTTCGGTAGTTTCAGATTGGCTGGTAAACTCCTGAATTATTTCCTGCATCTCCATACTGGGATTTTCCGTTGAAATGTTTGAGTCGATTTGAAGATAATTTTCCAGGTTTGGATTTCCTGGGATACCGAAAAACAACTGACTAAGTGGAATATCGTTTTCTTCTTCAAAAATCTCATTCTCTTGGAGAGTTTCTATAAATCCAGCTTTTTGGAAACATTTTTTAATCGTTTTAGATGAAACATTTTTCCATGCTGCAACAATCCATACCATAGCACTTGACAAATTTATGGTCTTTTCTGCTTTTTCAAACGCATCCTCGGCAGCGGTGTTAGTAAAAGTTAAAAGTCTTTTTATCAAATATTTTCTGTATATCATTTTAAAATTTTGTATGATGCCTTGATCTAATGACTGGCAGTAAGATGTAGTGTTTGGAGGCAGAAAAACAATTCGAACATTTTCCAGTTGTATTTTCGGGTGAGAACTTGCGTTATCCAAAAATAAAAGTACTTTTCTTCTTTGTTTTTTCATTTTGGTGTCAAATTTTTTTAGTCAGGACATCATTATCTCTGTTGTCATCCAAGCTTTTTTTTTGGAGACCCATTCTAATGGTAATTTGTCTACATGTGCTCCTTTGAAACATCCTATAACTAATGGGGTCTCCTTCTCACCATCCATGCTACTGCAAAAAAGAATTGTCACTCGTTGCTTAGCTGATTTTCTTCCAGCACATTTGTCACTCTTTAAGGCAAAAGTTTTGTTTGGCATTGCGAGATAATAAAGGCCTGTTTCGTCTGCATTAAAAATATCTTTATCATCATAATCCTTGATAATTAATTTTAACAATCTTGAACACTCACTTCATCCACATCAGCAGACTCACCAGAAATTGTTTTAAAATTGATGTCATGTCTTTTGCAGAATCTATCTAACCAGCCATTTGATGCCTTAAAATCACAATTTTTCAAATTTTCTGACACTTCCAGAGCTTTTTCCTTTAGTAGTGGTCCGGATATTGGAATGTTTTTGTTTCTTGCTTTGCAAAACCATTCATATACCATTTGGTCAATCGCAAGTCCGTCTGTTTTTGGAAACTTCCGTTTTTGATCTGCATTAACTCCTCCTTCTTCATAAAGTTTTTTCAGTTCAATTTTACTTTTTAGAATATCATTTACTTGCGTTCTTCCAACACCAAACTTTTCCGCTATCTTTCGAGCACTGATACCATATTTTTCACTATCCGCGATGATTTCGAACTTTTGTTTAAAAGATAAACGTTTACGTTTCAGAGACATGATCGACTATTGTGCTGTTAAAATGCAACTGAATAAAATTTTACCTTTTATGAAAACATCTTAAGATTTAACAAATTATATTTGTACGTAGGTACTTAAAAACCCATTTACATAATTAGGTTTTATCATTCTCCGGTATTTCCAATAGTACCAGTAATAAAGTACCGGCTGGGTGCAAACATTCCCAGAAGGGTCGAGACGACCGCAATTAAGGGTAATAATTCAAGGTAATTTTCTTAAAAGTTACGGATTCATGTGACCGTGGCCGTTTTAGAAGTGTTTCGGTATTCGAGGGGTCTTTTATTATTAAAAATGCTATAAGATTTATTTTAAGAAGCCAAAACTGACCGTTCAGAGGGGTGACCGTTTTTAACGGGTGGCCGAAATGAGAAGTTTTACTGTACAAACAAAAAAGAGGAAATGTTATACATGAATCAAAACAAATATGACACTGTTCTGAGAAACATTAAATAAAACCACCAAAAGTAATTAGGATTTTATGACCTCAATTTTAGTGAAAATATTAATGATGGATTTATCCAAGTGATTAGTAAATAATCTGTGTCCAGGTATTGTTAGGCCAGCAGGTAAAATGGGGATTTTTATAATTTCTTTGAATATTTTCTTAATGAGGGATTATTTAGTGGATTTATGTGTTGTGTGTTTCATATAAATATAACTATAAATCGATAATTTCTTCAATATTACACTTACCTTTATTTATTGTAATTTGAGAAGATGGAAGAGGGAATGTTTTCTTTTGGATCAACTTCTCGGGGAGTTTCGACATTGATTTTTCAGTCCCATGAATATATTAAACATCGAGTGACATCGGAAAATACTACCCACTGGCGATGCAGGAATCATCAAACAGCAAAATGCAAGTCAATTGTTCATACAAGAGGGAATATAATAATTGGTAAACATCCTATAGATCACACGCATGGTGTTACGCCTTTTCAACCACTGGCTAGCAAAGCCATTGCAGAAATGAAAGAACTGATGACCTGCCCTGGTATGACACCCAAGCGAGCTATGGCTGAAATTGTCGAGAACCTCTCAGATGGTGCTAAGGTTTGTCTACCAAAGAAAACTACTTTAGCTCGCACTTTGCAAAGAAGTAGAAAAGGTGAGAACTCCACTCACAACTGGACAACGCATCCCAATGAAGCCGAGATATAAATCGTTAAAACTTAGGCTACAGAATATCATTGCCAATTATGAAACACAAAATCGCCTCATGTTTCTCAGAACAGTGTCATATTTGTTTTGATTTATGTATAACATTTTCTCTATTTTGTTTGTAATTGCAATTTTTGTCACGGAAATAATACTTTGTATATTATTTAATGTAATATATCTGTCCCTACTATTTTCTATTCTTTTAATATATTTTTGTCAAATGCTATTTGGTGGTTTTATTTAATAAATAAGAAATAAATATTTTTTTGTTTTCTTTTCTGGCCTTTCAGATGCTTCTTAAGTGATTTCTTCTCCAACAGACGATATTGCTTCTGTCTATTAAAATCGATTGCCTATTATATTTTTTTAATAATTTCCAAAGCGTATTTCTACACATAAATGGGTGGTCCTGATGTTTTGCCAAGCGTGGGAATGTCTTTTTTAAAAACAAAATATAAACTTTTCGCGTTATTCTCTGCATTAAAACGTCATCCAGCTCATCGTATCAGGTCAGGTCGTATTGGAGAAGCTTTTGGAGGTTTGACGCCAACACTTTTTCTTCTTTTAAAAGTTTATATATTGTTGTTTTTCCAACGTTAAGCATATCTGCTGTAAATTGGACTGCATTGTCAACACTCAAATCCGCATTTTTACTTTTAATAGAACAGTTCAGAATTCATTTTTTTTTTTATTTACTGTACATGGACCGACTCTAGGCGTTTAGGCAATTGTTAAAAATTCTCCATATTTAATTAAAAAAAAACACTGACACTGCACACTGTGACTAGTTTCACTGACAGACAATCACCTAAGGGGGCGATTCCCAACTCCGCCCGGCGCCAGGTACACGAGGACAGACAGTACCCATCTCCGCCCCGAAATATTTTCGCTCCCTTATCTAACTACCTAACTCCGCTCCTAATCCTTAATGCGAAATAAAACAAACAAATCAATTAGGAACCTTTAATGTATATAAAATTACAAATTTACACTTTGATTGTACATTGCAGGTAATGCGAATTGAACCAAAAAGGTGGATTAGATGCCGTGTTAGCGCTGTTTAACCAATATACTATATATTATTTTATTACTTTAATACTCTAATCGGATTTTCCCAAACTCGCAAAAATAAAGTAAATACGCTCGGGGCGGAATTGGGGTGCAGGATTAACATACCTGAGAGGTCACTATTTTTGGAATAATTATGCGGGCGGAGTTAGGCACTGCTCACCTAAGGTAGGTATGTCTAGTTATAAATAGGTGTATTATTCCAATAGAGGCACCCATAAAGGCATAATAGCCACATAATTAGCAAACAGGTAATCAGGACTAGGTACAAAAAAAAGGAATAAAATAAACAAAGCAGAAACGGAATAAGTACCTAGACTCTAATTAGTATTGATAAAATTGCTTCCTAAAATTCCAGGTAAATGATACGGCTGTACATAATTTTAAGCTTGAAAAATTTAATATTAAACTATATATTTGAAGACAAAACTTCAATTTAATGTCGATACATTTACTAATTCTGCACAAATTTAATAATTCAGACCTATTTAAATCTATACATGCCGAAAAATCTTGGACGCACATGGAGAAGACGGTTTTGATTGATTTATTGCTTCATCATTGGAGCCCCTCCAGGGCGCATATTGTTTTAAATTTTCATAAACTACTTACCAATGGCGGACTCGTCTATGCAGATGACACAACACTCTTTGTTGCTACTGATGGTAGGTCTGCTAAGCTGCACTAGAGGGCAGCGATTTGCTTTAACCAAAATGTTGGTAAGATCAACAGAATTCTATGTTCAGTCGCAACTGTACCGGTGACGTATCTCAGCTGAGTGCGATAAGCAAAGGTCGCATGTATTTAGCCAGAAAATGTTTAAACACTTTATCCCATCAGCTTCCAGCTAAAAAAAATACAGCATAAATGATTGATTGCCCAACCTACCGCACATTTTGTTATTTCATGTTTCTTGTCGAAAATCGAAACGAATCGTGTAAGTAGGCTTGAGTGAAGCCCTTTCGTGACTTGTGAAATAAGCAGTTTCTGCCTGGCCGCCACGAAAAGACATTACGGTTACGATTGAGGTCGAAA